>OU343138.1:0-5000000 GCA_910594945.2 Amphipyra berbera
AACCTAACCTAACCTAACCTAACCTAACCTAACCTAACCTAACCTAACCTAACCTAACCTAACCTAACCTAACCTAACCTAACCTAACCTAACCTAACCTAACCTAACCTAACCTAACCTAACCTAACCTAACCTAACCTAACCTAACCTAACCTAACCTAACCTAACCTAACCTAACCTAACCTAACCTAACCTAACCTAACCTAACCTAACCTAACCTAACCTAACCTAACCTAACCTAACCTAACCTAACCTAACCTAACCTAACCTAACCTAACCTAACCTAACCTAACCTAACCTAACCTAACCTAACCTAACCTAACCTAACCTAACCTAACCTAACCTAACCTAACCTAACCTAACCTAACCTAACCTAACCTAACCTAACCTAACCTAACCTAACCTAACCTAACCTAACCTAACCTAACCTAACCTAACCTAACCTAACCTAACCTAACCTAACCTAACCTAACCTAACCTAACCTAACCTAACCTAACCTAACCTAACCTAACCTAACCTAACCTAACCTAACCTAACCTAACCTAACCTAACCTAACCTAACCTAACCTAACCTAACCTAACCTAACCTAACCTAACCTAACCTAACCTAACCTAACCTAACCTAACCTAACCTAACCTAACCTAACCTAACCTAACCTAACCTAACCTAACCTAACCTAACCTAACCTAACCTAACCTAACCTAACCTAACCTAACAACCTAACCTAACCTAACCTAACCTAACCTAACCTAACCTAACCTAACCTAACCTAACCTAACCTAACCTAACCTAACCTAACCTACCGTACCTAACCTAACCTAACCTAACCTAACCTAACCTAACCTAACCTAACCTAACCTAACCTAACCTAACCTAACCTAACCTAACCTAACCTAACCTAACCTAACCTAACTACCTAACCTAACCTAACCTAACCTAACCTAACCTAACCTAACCTAACCTAACCTAACCTAACCTAACCTAACCTAACCTAACCTAACCTAACCTAACCTAACCTAACCTAACCTAACCTAACCTAACCTAACCTAACCTAACCTAACCTAACCTAACCTAACCTAACCTAACCTAACCTAACCTAACCTAACCTAACCTAACCTAACCTAACCTAACCTAACCTAACCTAACCTAACCTAACCTAACCTAACCTAACCTAACCTAACCTAACCTAACCTAACCTAACCTAACCTAACCTAACCTAACCTAACCTAACCTAACCTAACCTAACCTAACCTAACCTAACCTAACCTAACCTAACCTAACCTAACCTAACCTAACCTAACCTAACCTAACCTAACCTAACCTAACCTAACCTAACCTAACCTAACCTAACCTAACCTAACCTAACCTAACCTAACCTAACCTAACCTAACCTAACCTAACCTAACCTAACCTAACCTAACCTAACCTAACCTAACCTAACCTAACCTAACCTAACCTAACCTAACCTAACCTAACCTAACCTAACCTAACCTAACCTAACCTAACCTAACCTAACCTAACCTAACCTAACCTAACCTAACCTAACCTAACCTAACCTAACCTAACCTAACCTAACCTAACCTAACCTAACCTAACCTAACCTAACCTAACCTAACCTAACCTAACCTAACCTAACCTAACCTAACCTAACCTAACCTAACCTAACCTAACCTAACCTAACCTAACCTAACCTAACCTAACCTAACCTAACCTAACCTAACCTAACCTAACCTAACCTAACCTAACCTAACCTAACCTAACCTAACCTAACCTAACCTAACCTAACCTAACCTAACCTAACCTAACCTAACCTAACCTAACCTAACCTAACCTAACCTAACCTAACCTAACCTAACCTAACCTAACCTAACCTAACCTAACCTAACCTAACCTAACCTAACCTAACCTAACCTAACCTAACCTAACCTAACCTAACCTAACCTAACCTAACCTAACCTAACCTAACCTAACCTAACCTAACCTAACCTAACCTAACCTAACCTAACCTAACCTAACCTAACCTAACCTAACCTAACCTAACCTAACCTAACCTAACCTAACCTAACCTAACCTAACCTAACCTAACCTAACCTAACCTAACCTAACCTAACCTAACCTAACCTAACCTAACCTAACCTAACCTAACCTAACCTAACCTAACCTAACCTAACCTAACCTAACCTAACCTAACCTAACCTAACCTAACCTAACCTAACCTAACCTAACCTAACCTAACCTAACCTAACCTAACCTAACCTAACCTAACCTAACCTAACCTAACCTAACCTAACCTAACCTAACCTAACCTAACCTAACCTAACCTAACCTAACCTAACCTAACCTAACCTAACCTAACCTAACCTAACCTAACCTAACCTAACCTAACCTAACCTAACCTAACCTAACCTAACCTAACCTAACCTAACCTAACCTAACCTAACCTAACCTAACCTAACCTAACCTAACCTAACCTAACCTAACCTAACCTAACCTAACCTAACCTAACCTAACCTAACCTAACCTAACCTAACCTAACCTAACCTAACCTAACCTAACCTAACCTAACCTAACCTAACCTAACCTAACCTAACCTAACCTAACCTAACCTAACCTAACCTAACCTAACCTAACCTAACCTAACCTAACCTAACCTAACCTAACCTAACCTAACCTAACCTAACCTAACCTAACCTAACCTAACCTAACCTAACCTAACCTAACCTAACCTAACCTAACCTAACCTAACCTAACCTAACCTAACCTAACCTAACCTAACCTAACCTAACCTAACCTAACCTAACCTAACCTAACCTAACCTAACCTAACCTAACCTAACCTAACCTAACCTAACCTAACCTAACCTAACCTAACCTAACCTAACCTAACCTAACCTAACCTAACCTAACCTAACCTAACCTAACCTAACCTAACCTAACCTAACCTAACCTAACCTAACCTAACCTAACCTAACCTAACCTAACCTAACCTAACCTAACCTAACCTAACCTAACCTAACCTAACCTAACCTAACCTAACCTAACCTAACCTAACCTAACCTAACCTAACCTAACCTAACCTAACCTAACCTAACCTAACCTAACCTAACCTAACCTAACCTAACCTAACCTAACCTAACCTAACCTAACCTAACCTAACCTAACCTAACCTAACCTAACCTAACCTAACCTAACCTAACCTAACCTAACCTAACCTAACCTAACCTAACCTAACCTAACCTAACCTAACCTAACCTAACCTAACCTAACCTAACCTAACCTAACCTAACCTAACCTAACCTAACCTAACCTAACCTAACCTAACCTAACCTAACCTAACCTAACCTAACCTAACCTAACCTAACCTAACCTAACCTAACCTAACCTAACCTAACCTAACCTAACCTAACCTAACCTAACCTAACCTAACCTAACCTAACCTAACCTAACCTAACCTAACCTAACCTAACCTAACCTAACCTAACCTAACCTAACCTAACCTAACCTAACCTAACCTAACCTAACCTAACCTAACCTAACCTAACCTAACCTAACCTAACCTAACCTAACCTAACCTAACCTAACCTAACCTAACCTAACCTAACCTAACCTAACCTAACCTAACCTAACCTAACCTAACCTAACCTAACCTAACCTAACCTAACCTAACCTAACCTAACCTAACCTAACCTAACCTAACCTAACCTAACCTAACCTAACCTAACCTAACCTAACCTAACCTAACCTAACCTAACCTAACCTAACCTAACCTAACCTAACCTAACCTAACCTAACCTAACCTAACCTAACCTAACCTAACCTAACCTAACCTAACCTAACCTAACCTAACCTAACCTAACCTAACCTAACCTAACCTAACCTAACCTAACCTAACCTAACCTAACCTAACCTAACCTAACCTAACCTAACCTAACCTAACCTAACCTAACCTAACCTAACCTAACCTAACCTAACCTAACCTAACCTAACCTAACCTAACCTAACCTAACCTAACCTAACCTAACCTAACCTAACCTAACCTAACCTAACCTAACCTAACCTAACCTAACCTAACCTAACCTAACCTAACCTAACCTAACCTAACCTAACCTAACCTAACCTAACCTAACCTAACCTAACCTAACCTAACCTAACCTAACCTAACCTAACCTAACCTAACCTAACCTAACCTAACCTAACCTAACCTAACCTAACCTAACCTAACCTAACCTAACCTAACCTAACCTAACCTAACCTAACCTAACCTAACCTAACCTAACCTAACCTAACCTAACCTAACCTAACCTAACCTAACCTAACCTAACCTAACCTAACCTAACCTAACCTAACCTAACCTAACCTAACCTAACCTAACCTAACCTAACCTAACCTAACCTAACCTAACCTAACCTAACCTAACCTAACCTAACCTAACCTAACCTAACCTAACCTAACCTAACCTAACCTAACCTAACCTAACCTAACCTAACCTAACCTAACCTAACCTAACCTAACCTAACCTAACCTAACCTAACCTAACCTAACCTAACCTAACCTAACCTAACCTAACCTAACCTAACCTAACCTAACCTAACCTAACCTAACCTAACCTAACCTAACCTAACCTAACCTAACCTAACCTAACCTAACCTAACCTAACCTAACCTAACCTAACCTAACCTAACCTAACCTAACCTAACCTAACCTAACCTAACCTAACCTAACCTAACCTAACCTAACCTAACCTAACCTAACCTAACCTAACCTAACCTAACCTAACCTAACCTAACCTAACCTAACCTAACCTAACCTAACCTAACCTAACCTAACCTAACCTAACCTAACCTAACCTAACCTAACCTAACCTAACCTAACCTAACCTAACCTAACCTAACCTAACCTAACCTAACCTAACCTAACCTAACCTAACCTAACCTAACCTAACCTAACCTAACCTAACCTAACCTAACCTAACCTAACCTAACCTAACCTAACCTAACCTAACCTAACCTAACCTAACCTAACCTAACCTAACCTAACCTAACCTAACCTAACCTAACCTAACCTAACCTAACCTAACCTAACCTAACCTAACCTAACCTAACCTAACCTAACCTAACCTAACCTAACCTAACCTAACCTAACCTAACCTAACCTAACCTAACCTAACCTAACCTAACCTAACCTAACCTAACCTAACCTAACCTAACCTAACCTAACCTAACCTAACCTAACCTAACCTAACCTAACCTAACCTAACCTAACCTAACCTAACCTAACCTAACCTAACCTAACCTAACCTAACCTAACCTAACCTAACCTAACCTAACCTAACCTAACCTAACCTAACCTAACCTAACCTAACCTAACCTAACCTAACCTAACCTAACCTAACCTAACCTAACCTAACCTAACCTAACCTAACCTAACCTAACCTAACCTAACCTAACCTAACCTAACCTAACCTAACCTAACCTAACCTAACCTAACCTAACCTAACCTAACCTAACCTAACCTAACCTAACCTAACCTAACCTAACCTAACCTAACCTAACCTAACCTAACCTAACCTAACCTAACCTAACCTAACCTAACCTAACCTAACCTAACCTAACCTAACCTAACCTAACCTAACCTAACCTAACCTAACCTAACCTAACCTAACCTAACCTAACCTAACCTAACCTAACCTAACCTAACCTAACCTAACCTAACCTAACCTAACCTAACCTAACCTAACCTAACCTAACCTAACCTAACCTAACCTAACCTAACCTAACCTAACCTAACCTAACCTAACCTAACCTAACCTAACCTAACCTAACCTAACCTAACCTAACCTAACCTAACCTAACCTAACCTAACCTAACCTAACCTAACCTAACCTAACCTAACCTAACCTAACCTAACCTAACCTAACCTAACCTAACCTAACCTAACCTAACCTAACCTAACCTAACCTAACCTAACCTAACCTAACCTAACCTAACCTAACCTAACCTAACCTAACCTAACCTAACCTAACCTAACCTAACCTAACCTAACCTAACCTAACCTAACCTAACCTAACCTAACCTAACCTAACCTAACCTAACCTAACCTAACCTAACCTAACCTAACCTAACCTAACCTAACCTAACCTAACCTAACCTAACCTAACCTAACCTAACCTAACCTAACCTAACCTAACCTAACCTAACCTAACCTAACCTAACCTAACCTAACCTAACCTAACCTAACCTAACCTAACCTAACCTAACCTAACCTAACCTAACCTAACCTAACCTAACCTAACCTAACCTAACCTAACCTAACCTAACCTAACCTAACCTAACCTAACCTAACCTAACCTAACCTAACCTAACCTAACCTAACCTAACCTAACCTAACCTAACCTAACCTAACCTAACCTAACCTAACCTAACCTAACCTAACCTAACCTAACCTAACCTAACCTAACCTAACCTAACCTAACCTAACCTAACCTAACCTAACCTAACCTAACCTAACCTAACCTAACCTAACCTAACCTAACCTAACCTAACCTAACCTAACCTAACCTAACCTAACCTAACCTAACCTAACCTAACCTAACCTAACCTAACCTAACCTAACCTAACCTAACCTAACCTAACCTAACCTAACCTAACCTAACCTAACCTAACCTAACCTAACCTAACCTAACCTAACCTAACCTAACCTAACCTAACCTAACCTAACCTAACCTAACCTAACCTAACCTAACCTAACCTAACCTAACCTAACCTAACCTAACCTAACCTAACCTAACCTAACCTAACCTAACCTAACCTAACCTAACCTAACCTAACCTAACCTAACCTAACCTAACCTAACCTAACCTAACCTAACCTAACCTAACCTAACCTAACCTAACCTAACCTAACCTAACCTAACCTAACCTAACCTAACCTAACCTAACCTAACCTAACCTAACCTAACCTAACCTAACCTAACCTAACCTAACCTAACCTAACCTAACCTAACCTAACCTAACCTAACCTAACCTAACCTAACCTAACCTAACCTAACCTAACCTAACCTAACCTAACCTAACCTAACCTAACCTAACCTAACCTAACCTAACCTAACCTAACCTAACCTAACCTAACCTAACCTAACCTAACCTAACCTAACCTAACCTAACCTAACCTAACCTAACCTAACCTAACCTAACCTAACCTAACCTAACCTAACCTAACCTAACCTAACCTAACCTAACCTAACCTAACCTAACCTAACCTAACCTAACCTAACCTAACCTAACCTAACCTAACCTAACCTAACCTAACCTAACCTAACCTAACCTAACCTAACCTAACCTAACCTAACCTAACCTAACCTAACCTAACCTAACCTAACCTAACCTAACCTAACCTAACCTAACCTAACCTAACCTAACCTAACCTAACCTAACCTAACCTAACCTAACCTAACCTAACCTAACCTAACCTAACCTAACCTAACCTAACCTAACCTAACCTAACCTAACCTAACCTAACCTAACCTAACCTAACCTAACCTAACCTAACCTAACCTAACCTAACCTAACCTAACCTAACCTAACCTAACCTAACCTAACCTAACCTAACCTAACCTAACCTAACCTAACCTAACCTAACCTAACCTAACCTAACCTAACCTAACCTAACCTAACCTAACCTAACCTAACCTAACCTAACCTAACCTAACCTAACCTAACCTAACCTAACCTAACCTAACCTAACCTAACCTAACCTAACCTAACCTAACCTAACCTAACCTAACCTAACCTAACCTAACCTAACCTAACCTAACCTAACC
This sequence comes from Amphipyra berbera, assembly GCA_910594945.2. Lineage (NCBI taxonomy): Eukaryota > Metazoa > Arthropoda > Insecta > Lepidoptera > Noctuidae > Amphipyra > Amphipyra berbera. The sequence continues at coordinate 7,820 of OU343138.1, forward strand.
TAACCTAACCTAACCTAACCTAACCTAACCTAACCTAACCTAACCTAACCTAACCTAACCTAACCTAACCTAACCTAACCTAACCTAACCTAACCTAACCTAACCTAACCTAACCTAACCTAACCTAACCTAACCTAACCTAACCTAACCTAACCTAACCTAACCTAACCTAACCTAACCTAACCTAACCTAACCTAACCTAACCTAACCTAACCTAACCTAACCTAACCTAACCTAACCTAACCTAACCTAACCTAACCTAACCTAACCTAACCTAACCTAACCTAACCTAACCTAACCTAACCTAACCTAACCTAACCTAACCTAACCTAACCTAACCTAACCTAACCTAACCTAACCTAACCTAACCTAACCTAACCTAACCTAACCTAACCTAACCTAACCTAACCTAACCTAACCTAACCTAACCTAACCTAACCTAACCTAACCTAACCTAACCTAACCTAACCTAACCTAACCTAACCTAACCTAACCTAACCTAACCTAACCTAACCTAACCTAACCTAACCTAACCTAACCTAACCTAACCTAACCTAACCTAACCTAACCTAACCTAACCTAACCTAACCTAACCTAACCTAACCTAACCTAACCTAACCTAACCTAACCTAACCTAACCTAACCTAACCTAACCTAACCTAACCTAACCTAACCTAACCTAACCTAACCTAACCTAACCTAACCTAACCTAACCTAACCTAACCTAACCTAACCTAACCTAACCTAACCTAACCTAACCTAACCTAACCTAACCTAACCTAACCTAACCTAACCTAACCTAACCTAACCTAACCTAACCTAACCTAACCTAACCTAACCTAACCTAACCTAACCTAACCTAACCTAACCTAACCTAACCTAACCTAACCTAACCTAACCTAACCTAACCTAACCTAACCTAACCTAACCTAACCTAACCTAACCTAACCTAACCTAACCTAACCTAACCTAACCTAACCTAACCTAACCTAACCTAACCTAACCTAACCTAACCTAACCTAACCTAACCTAACCTAACCTAACCTAACCTAACCTAACCTAACCTAACCTAACCTAACCTAACCTAACCTAACCTAACCTAACCTAACCTAACCTAACCTAACCTAACCTAACCTAACCTAACCTAACCTAACCTAACCTAACCTAACCTAACCTAACCTAACCTAACCTAACCTAACCTAACCTAACCTAACCTAACCTAACCTAACCTAACCTAACCTAACCTAACCTAACCTAACCTAACCTAACCTAACCTAACCTAACCTAACCTAACCTAACCTAACCTAACCTAACCTAACCTAACCTAACCTAACCTAACCTAACCTAACCTAACCTAACCTAACCTAACCTAACCTAACCTAACCTAACCTAACCTAACCTAACCTAACCTAACCTAACCTAACCTAACCTAACCTAACCTAACCTAACCTAACCTAACCTAACCTAACCTAACCTAACCTAACCTAACCTAACCTAACCTAACCTAACCTAACCTAACCTAACCTAACCTAACCTAACCTAACCTAACCTAACCTAACCTAACCTAACCTAACCTAACCTAACCTAACCTAACCTAACCTAACCTAACCTAACCTAACCTAACCTAACCTAACCTAACCTAACCTAACCTAACCTAACCTAACCTAACCTAACCTAACCTAACCTAACCTAACCTAACCTAACCTAACCTAACCTAACCTAACCTAACCTAACCTAACCTAACCTAACCTAACCTAACCTAACCTAACCTAACCTAACCTAACCTAACCTAACCTAACCTAACCTAACCTAACCTAACCTAACCTAACCTAACCTAACCTAACCTAACCTAACCTAACCTAACCTAACCTAACCTAACCTAACCTAACCTAACCTAACCTAACCTAACCTAACCTAACCTAACCTAACCTAACCTAACCTAACCTAACCTAACCTAACCTAACCTAACCTAACCTAACCTAACCTAACCTAACCTAACCTAACCTAACCTAACCTAACCTAACCTAACCTAACCTAACCTAACCTAACCTAACCTAACCTAACCTAACCTAACCTAACCTAACCTAACCTAACCTAACCTAACCTAACCTAACCTAACCTAACCTAACCTAACCTAACCTAACCTAACCTAACCTAACCTAACCTAACCTAACCTAACCTAACCTAACCTAACCTAACCTAACCTAACCTAACCTAACCTAACCTAACCTAACCTAACCTAACCTAACCTAACCTAACCTAACCTAACCTAACCTAACCTAACCTAACCTAACCTAACCTAACCTAACCTAACCTAACCTAACCTAACCTAACCTAACCTAACCTAACCTAACCTAACCTAACCTAACCTAACCTAACCTAACCTAACCTAACCTAACCTAACCTAACCTAACCTAACCTAACCTAACCTAACCTAACCTAACCTAACCTAACCTAACCTAACCTAACCTAACCTAACCTAACCTAACCTAACCTAACCTAACCTAACCTAACCTAACCTAACCTAACCTAACCTAACCTAACCTAACCTAACCTAACCTAACCTAACCTAACCTAACCTAACCTAACCTAACCTAACCTAACCTAACCTAACCTAACCTAACCTAACCTAACCTAACCTAACCTAACCTAACCTAACCTAACCTAACCTAACCTAACCTAACCTAACCTAACCTAACCTAACCTAACCTAACCTAACCTAACCTAACCTAACCTAACCTAACCTAACCTAACCTAACCTAACCTAACCTAACCTAACCTAACCTAACCTAACCTAACCTAACCTAACCTAACCTAACCTAACCTAACCTAACCTAACCTAACCTAACCTAACCTAACCTAACCTAACCTAACCTAACCTAACCTAACCTAACCTAACCTAACCTAACCTAACCTAACCTAACCTAACCTAACCTAACCTAACCTAACCTAACCTAACCTAACCTAACCTAACCTAACCTAACCTAACCTAACCTAACCTAACCTAACCTAACCTAACCTAACCTAACCTAACCTAACCTAACCTAACCTAACCTAACCTAACCTAACCTAACCTAACCTAACCTAACCTAACCTAACCTAACCTAACCTAACCTAACCTAACCTAACCTAACCTAACCTAACCTAACCTAACCTAACCTAACCTAACCTAACCTAACCTAACCTAACCTAACCTAACCTAACCTAACCTAACCTAACCTAACCTAACCTAACCTAACCTAACCTAACCTAACCTAACCTAACCTAACCTAACCTAACCTAACCTAACCTAACCTAACCTAACCTAACCTAACCTAACCTAACCTAACCTAACCTAACCTAACCTAACCTAACCTAACCTAACCTAACCTAACCTAACCTAACCTAACCTAACCTAACCTAACCTAACCTAACCTAACCTAACCTAACCTAACCTAACCTAACCTAACCTAACCTAACCTAACCTAACCTAACCTAACCTAACCTAACCTAACCTAACCTAACCTAACCTAACCTAACCTAACCTAACCTAACCTAACCTAACCTAACCTAACCTAACCTAACCTAACCTAACCTAACCTAACCTAACCTAACCTAACCTAACCTAACCTAACCTAACCTAACCTAACCTAACCTAACCTAACCTAACCTAACCTAACCTAACCTAACCTAACCTAACCTAACCTAACCTAACCTAACCTAACCTAACCTAACCTAACCTAACCTAACCTAACCTAACCTAACCTAACCTAACCTAACCTAACCTAACCTAACCTAACCTAACCTAACCTAACCTAACCTAACCTAACCTAACCTAACCTAACCTAACCTAACCTAACCTAACCTAACCTAACCTAACCTAACCTAACCTAACCTAACCTAACCTAACCTAACCTAACCTAACCTAACCTAACCTAACCTAACCTAACCTAACCTAACCTAACCTAACCTAACCTAACCTAACCTAACCTAACCTAACCTAACCTAACCTAACCTAACCTAACCTAACCTAACCTAACCTAACCTAACCTAACCTAACCTAACCTAACCTAACCTAACCTAACCTAACCTAACCTAACCTAACCTAACCTAACCTAACCTAACCTAACCTAACCTAACCTAACCTAACCTAACCTAACCTAACCTAACCTAACCTAACCTAACCTAACCTAACCTAACCTAACCTAACCTAACCTAACCTAACCTAACCTAACCTAACCTAACCTAACCTAACCTAACCTAACCTAACCTAACCTAACCTAACCTAACCTAACCTAACCTAACCTAACCTAACCTAACCTAACCTAACCTAACCTAACCTAACCTAACCTAACCTAACCTAACCTAACCTAACCTAACCTAACCTAACCTAACCTAACCTAACCTAACCTAACCTAACCTAACCTAACCTAACCTAACCTAACCTAACCTAACCTAACCTAACCTAACCTAACCTAACCTAACCTAACCTAACCTAACCTAACCTAACCTAACCTAACCTAACCTAACCTAACCTAACCTAACCTAACCTAACCTAACCTAACCTAACCTAACCTAACCTAACCTAACCTAACCTAACCTAACCTTTTTTTTTTTTTTTTTTTTTTTTTTTTTTTTTTTTTTTTTTTTTTTTTTTTTTTTTTTTTTTTTTTTTATCGTGGGGAAATCCTCATGGACTATCCCCCGTCTGGGGTAGACGGGGGGGTGTGCCGGACTCTTACCGGCTAAAACCACCACGGTGTCCCTCCTTCTGACCTAAGGCCGGGGTCGCGGGATTCGCTATTGCATGCACCGCAACCCCGGCAGGTCTTGGTCCACCAATTGCTGGTGGACCTCTCCACTGTAGGGCCCCACCCCACGACCTCCTGAGAGGCGCGGGGGGCACCCCACATCAACCTAACCTAACCTAACCTAACCTAACCTAACCTAACCTAACCTAACCTAACCTAACCTAACCTAACCTAACCTAACCTAACCTAACCTAACCTTTTTTTTTTTTTTTTTTTTTTTTTTTTTTTTTGTTTGCGCTGGGAAAAAATGCTATTACGCATACCCGCCCATTTGGGGGAATGGGGGGTTATGTGGGACTCCCCGGGCAAGCCCGGTATACCCACTAAAATAACCCAGCGGCATTCCCGCATCGTCTGACTGGAGAGGGACTGGGAAACCGGCGTAGCCTTTACATCCAGTCCCCTCCGACGATCGCCCGCCTTCGCGGCAGGCCCCTCAAGTCCTCCCCAGGGGGGGAGGGTTGGGAATGTCCGGCGGAGGTGGTGTGGAGTGCAATGCGGGCGGAGGCACCCCCGCGCCTGTCGCCCGCCCAACACCACCAAGAGGAGGGAGAAGATGGCGTCTTCTCCGACCTCTTCTTCGCCTGCGGAGCGGCGCAGCGAGAGGGTCGTCCTCACGCGCGCGCTCCGCCACCTCCTTCTGCGAAATGACGTCCTCGCAGAAGGAGGCGACCGCGGCCCAAGCCTCCTCGCTCCCCAGCATGGAACGAACCACGCCGGGAAGCGAGAGGTCCTGGCCGATCTCCGCAATCAGACTGCGGCGCGGCTCAGACCAAGCCGGGCACACCTCCAGGGTGTGCTGCGCCGTGTCCTCCGCCGCGCCGCAGTCGTGGCACGCTGGGGCTTCCTCCCTCCCGATCCTGTGCAGGTGCGAGCCAAAGCAGCCATGCCCTGACAGCACCTGGACCAGACGGAAAGAGAGGAAACCGTGTGGCCGCTCGAGCCAGTCTCGCAGAACTGGACCGAGCGCGTCCAGCGTCCGACGGCCAAAGGTGGCGGTGGCGAGGTCGTCCGTCCAATGGACGACGATGGCGTCCCTCGCCTCCCGCCGTACGGCTTCCCGCTCTTGAGCGACGGGGCGCTCTCCTAGCGCTTTCCGACGCGCCGTCCACTCGTACACTCTGGCGAGCACCCACGCCTCGAGCTCCCAAGGGGGGGTGCCGGCCAGAGCGCACGCCGCCGAAAAGCCCACCGAGCGGTATGCCCTCGCCACCCGCTGTGCAATGGCCCTTTGCGGCCTGCGGAGAGCGGTGGCATTCTCCCTCCTGCGAAGGGAGTCCGCCCAGATGGGGGCCCCGTAGAGGGCCATGCTCCGCAGGATGCCGGCATACAGACGCCGGCATCGTGCGCTGGGACCTCCCAGGTTGGGGAGGAGCCACGAGAGGGCGTCAGCGGCCCTCAGCAGGCGCGTCGACAGCCCGCTGAAGTGCGGGCCGAAGCGCCACCCGCTGTCCAGCACCAGGCCCAGATACTTCATCTGGGGCCGGATTTCCACTCTGACGCCCTCCACGACTATGTGGGCGTCAGGTGGGCAGCGCTGCCGAGGCCCGCGGAAGAATACGGCCTCGGTCTTGTTCAGCGCCACCCTCAACCCCAGGCGGCGGATCCTCCCCGCCACCAAGGACCCGCCAGCCGATGCCAGACAGGCCGCCTCCCCAAAGTTCTTCCCCCGGGCAGTGAGAAGAGTGTCGTCCGCGTAGCAGATGACTCTCGTGCCCGGGAGGAGGGCCCCCCGCAGGAGCCAATCGAACCCGATGTTCCACAGGGTGGGCCCCAGAACCGACCCCTGTGGAACACCGGACTCCGCGCCGTATCGCCTCAACCTGGCCGTTTTGTCTACAAGGAGGACCTCGCGGTCCTCCAAGTAGTCGGCCAGGAGGCCCCTCAAGTACTGGGGCACTCGGTGATACCGGAGTGCCTCCAGTATAGTCGAGTGGGGGACGGAGTTGAAGGCGTTGGCTATGTCGAATGACACCGCCAACACTCCGTCCCCCACCTCCACCGCCTCCTTCACCTGGGCCTTCAGTACGGCCAGGGCGTCGATGGTGGACCGGCCCCGACGGAAACCGAACTGGGCGTCCGACAGGTCCGGCCCCTCCCTCCGCAGATGGCTGTTGAGCCGGCGGGCGATGATCCCCTCGAACATTTTACCGACCTCATCGAGAAGTACGATGGGCCGGTATGCCGAGGGGGAATCGACCGGGCGCCCCTCTTTACGGAGGAGGCACAGCCGCCCCTCCTTCCAAAGTTTCGGGAACCTTCCAGCCGTCAAGCACGCGCTGAAAAGGTCCCGAAACCTGTCCTCCATTTGAGTGGCAGCTATGGCCACCACCCGTGCCGGGACGCCGTTCGGTCCAGGGGCCGTCTTTTTGGCGCGGAGGCCAACGACTCCCGCGTGGAGCTCCTCCGCAGTCACCGGGGGGACCTCTTCCTCCGGTAAGGCCGCCGCACTCTGCGGGGGATCCATTGCTGGTGGGGCGAAGTCGGTCCTGCGCGGGAACAGGGACCGGACCACCCCATCCAGCAGTGCCGGCTCCAACCTAACCTAACCTAACCTAACCTAACCTAACCTAACCTAACCTTTTTTTTTTTTTTTTTTTTTTTTTTTTTTTTTTTTTCTCACGTGGGGAAATCCTCATGGACTATCCCCCGTCTGGGGAAGACGGGGGGGTGTGCCAGACTCTTACTGGCTAAAACCCCACGGTGTCCCTCCTTCTGACCTAAGGCCGGGGTCACGGGATTCGCTGTTGCATGCACCGCGACCCCGACAGGTCTCGGTCCACCAGCTTCCTCTGGTGGACCCCTCCTGTGGTGGGGCAGTTGCTCCCCTGCCCCACATCCGTCCGAGAGGCGCGCGCAGGACAAGACGCGCCATCCTCCCTGGGCCCGTTACTGGTCGGGCGACGGGTTCCCCAACCCGCCGCCCGCAGGCCACTCACTAGGGTGGCCGGAGATCGTCACGCGCCCTCCGGCGCCCGGTGCGTCTAGCGCGAGAAGGGAGAGAAGAAGCGGCCTCCCTCTCCCTCTCCGCTACCTCCTTGGTCGCCATCACCCCCTCGCAAAAGGAGGCGATGGCTTCCCACGCAGTCTCGCTCCCGACCATGGACAGAACCACGGCCGGAAGCGAGAGGTCACCGCCGATCGCCGCGACTAGCTCGCGGCGCTGCGACCCCCATGCTGGACACGCCTGCAAAGTGTGCAGCGCCGTGTCCTCGGGGCAGTCGCAGTGGTGACAACCGGGCGTCTGCTCCCGGCCTATACGACACAGGTACTTCCCGAAACAGCCGTGTCCCGAGAGTACCTGCGTCAGCCGGAAGCTGAGGGCGCCGTGACGCCTCTCCAGCCACTCCTCCATCACGGGTCTTACCGCCGCTATCGCGGCGTGCCCCGCGCTGGGTTGCGCAAGTCGCTCCCTCCACTCGGCCACCAGGATCTGGCGGAGCTCGCTCCGCTCAGGCGCCTCCTCGCGCTGACGATATCTCAGCGCGAGGGCTCTCGCCTCCAGATCCCAGGGCGCTGATCCGGCCAAAAGACTCGCCGCCTCGAAGGAGATCGTACGGTACCCCCTTATCACCCTGACGGCCATCGCCCGCTGCGGTCTCCGCAGGATAGCGACGTTGCGGGCCGTCAGGGTGTCCGCCCAAATCGGCGACCCGTAAAGGGCCATCGACCGCACGATCCCCCCGTAGAGTCTGCGGCAGGAGGCATTGGGCCCCCCCAAATTGGGCAGCAGCCGCGACAGAGCAGCCGCGGCGCCCATCAACTTGGGGGTTAACTGCCGAAAATGCGGCCCAAAATCCCACCGGCTGTCGAGGACGAGTCCTAGGTACTTCATCGTCGACTCGACACCGATGCGGACGCCTCCCACCACAATGTGGGATCCCGAGGGTGGTCCCTTCCGGGGCCCGTGGAAACACAGGGCCTCGGACTTCCGCAGGGCCACCTCGAGACCCAATCGCCGGATCCTCTCGACGACTTGCGCAACCCCAGCTGTGGCCAAAATGGCCGCCTGCCGGTGTGTCCCTCCCCGCGCTGTAACCAGCGTGTCGTCGGCGTAGCAGGTCACGCCGACACCGGAGAGGAACGCACCGCGCAGCACCCAGTCGTAACCGATGTTCCACAGGAGCGGTCCTAGGACCGAACCCTGTGGGACACCGCACGACAAACCTAACCTAACCTAACCTAACCTAACCTAACCTAACCTTTTTTTTTTTTTTTTTTTTTTTTTTTTTTTTTTTTTTTTTTTTTTTTGTTTGCGCTGGGAAAAAATGCTATTACGCATACCCGCCCATTTGGGGGAATGGGGGGTTATGTGGGACTCCCCGGGCAAGCCCGGTATACCCACTAAAATAACCCAGCGGCATTCCCGCATCGTCTGACTGGAGGGGACTGGGAAACCGGCGTAGCCTTTACATCCAGTCCCCTCCGACGATCGCCCGCCTTCGCGGCAGGCCCCTCAAGTCCTCCCCAGGGGGGGAGGGTTGGGAATGTCCGGCGGAGGTGGTGTGGAGTGCAATGCGGGCGGAGGCACCCCCGCGCCTGTCGCCCGCCCAACACCACCAAGAGGAGGGAGAAGATGGCGTCTTCTCCGACCTCTTCTTCGCCTGCGGAGCGGCGCAGCGAGAGGGTCGTCCTCACGCGCGCGCTCCGCCGCCTCCTTCTGCGAAATGACGTCCTCGCAGAAGGAGGCGACCGCGGCCCAAGCCTCCTCGCTCCCCAGCATGGAACGAACCACGCCGGGAAGCGAGAGGTCCCGGCCGATCTCCGCAATCAGACTGCGGCGCGGCTCAGACCAAGCCGGGCACACCTCCAGGGTGTGCTGCGCCGTGTCCTCCGCCGCGCCGCAGTCGTGGCACGCTGGGGCTTCCTCCCTCCCGATCCTGTGCAGGTGCGAGCCAAAGCAGCCATGCCCTGACAGCACCTGGACCAGACGGAAAGAGAGGAAACCGTGTGGCCGCTCGAGCCAGTCTCGCAGAACTGGACCGAGCGCGTCCAGCGTCCGACGGCCAAAGGTGGCGGTGGCGAGGTCGTCCGTCCAATGGACGACGATGGCGTCCCTCGCCTCCCGCCGTACGGCCTCCCGCTCTTGAGCGACGGGGCGCTCTCCTAGCGCTTTCCGACGCGCCGTCCACTCGTACACTCTGGCGAGCACCCACGCCTCGAGCTCCCAAGGGGGGGTGCCGGCCAGAGCGCACGCCGCCGAAAAGCCCACCGAGCGGTATGCCCTCGCCACCCGCTGTGCAATGGCCCTTTGCGGCCTGCGGAGAGCGGTGGCATTCTCCCTCCTGCGAAGGGAGTCCGCCCAGATGGGGGCCCCGTAGAGGGCCATGCTCCGCAGGATGCCGGCATACAGACGCCGGCATCGTGCGCTGGGACCTCCCAGGTTTGGGAGGAGCCACGAGAGGGCGTCAGCGGCCCTCAGCAGGCGCGTCGACAGCCCGCTGAAGTGCGGGCCGAAGCGCCACCCGCTGTCCAGCACCAGGCCCAGATACTTCATCTGGGGCCGGATTTCCACTCTGACGCCCTCCACGGCTATGTGGGCGTCAGGTGGGCAGCGCTGCCGAGGCCCGCGGAAGAATACGGCCTCGGTCTTGTTCAGCGCCACCCTCAACCCCAGGCGGCGGATCCTCCCCGCCACCAAGGACCCGCCAGCCGATGCCAGACAGGCCGCCTCCCCAAAGTTCTTCCCCCGGGCAGTGAGAAGAGTGTCGTCCGCGTAGCAGATGACACTCGTGCCCGGGAGGAGGGCCCCCCGCAGGAGCCAATCGAACCCGATGTTCCACAGGGTGGGCCCCAGAACCGACCCCTGTGGAACACCGGACTCCGCGCCGTATCGCCTCAACCTGGCCGTTTTGTCTACAAGGAGGACCTCGCGGTCCTCCAAGTAGTCGGCCAGGAGGCCCCTCAGGTACTGGGGCACTCCGTGATACCGGAGTGCCTCCAATATAGTCGAGTGGGGGACGGAGTTGAAGGCGTTGGCTATGTCGAATGACACCGCCAACACTCCGTCCCCCACCTCCACCGCCTCCTTCACCTGGGCCTTCAGTACGGCCAGGGCGTCGATGGTGGACCGGCCCCGACGGAAACCGAACTGGGCGTCCGACAGGTCCGGCCCCTCCCTCCGCAGATGGCTGTTGAGCCGGCGGGCGATGATCCCCTCGAACATTTTACCGACCTCATCGAGAAGTACGATGGGCCGGTATGCCGAGGGGGAATCGACCGGGCGCCCCTCTTTACGGAGGAGGCACAGCCGCCCCTCCTTCCAAAGTTTCGGGAACCTTCCAGCCGTCAAGCACGCGCTGAAAAGGTCCCGAAACCTGTCCTCCATTTGAGTGGCAGCTATGGCCACCACCCGTGCCGGGACGCCGTTCGGTCCAGGGGCCGTCTTTTTGGCGCGGAGGCCAACGACTCCCGCGTGGAGCTCCTCCGCAGTCACCGGGGGGACCTCTTCCTCCGGTAAGGCCGCCGCACTCTGCGGGGGATCCATTGCTGGTGGGGCGAAGTCGGTCCTGCGCGGGAACAGGGACCGGACCACCCCATCCAGCAGTGCCGGCTCGAGGGTTTCCGTCAGCGGGGGACCATGGGGGCGCAGCTTGTTCCGCGCCGCCTTGTATGGCCTCCCGTACGGATCCCTGTCGAGACCCTCCAGCATCTCGGCTCCCGCCGAGTCCTTGGCGGCGCACATAGCCGACTTGAGGGCCGCTATCGCCTCTCTGTACGAGGCGTAGAGGCGGTCCTCGTCTGTCTGACTACGGGCGCCGCGCCGACGCCGACGGCTCCGCGTGTAGGCCCTTCTGGCCGCCACACAGGCGGCACGGAGCCCCGCCAGTTCCTCCGTCCACCAATAGACGGCGCGACGGGGAGGCGGACGGCGAGAGCGAGGCATGCTGGAGTTGCACACCTCGGTCAGGGATCCCCCGAGCATGACCGCTGCGGCGTCGACGTCCAGGGCCCCAACAGGGGGCGACAGCCAGTCCTGGAGGAAGGCCGCCTCCCTGGCTGCCTCCCGGTCCAGGCGAGTGAGAGCCCACCGGGGGAAGGGAGACCCATCAGAGCGGGCCACCCCCCCCCGGGGACTCTCGGTGGAGATGTCGAACCGCACATATCGGTGGTCCGACAAGGTTTCCACCATCTCCACCCGCCAGTTCACGATGCGTGCGGCTAGTACGGGGGTGGCGAACGACACGTCAACCACCGACCCTCCCCGTTGCCGCACACACGTGTGGACCGCCCCCCTGTTGAGGAGGGACACACCGCACGACGTCGCCCAAAACTCGACGGCGCGCCCCCGGACGTCGCAAGAGGCAGCCGGGTTGCCCCAGGCCGCCGACTTGGCGTTTAGGTCGCCTAACACGACGACCTGGCGCGGCGCCGCCCTCCCCACGACTGCAGTGAGGACCTCCAGGAAGTCCTCAAAGTCTGAGAGAGGGCGGTTTGGGGAGAAATAGACCCCAACTAGGGCCACACTCCCCCACGCGGCGGCCACGTATCCCGGACCCCTCTCTAAGAGCGAGAGGGGAGGGGAGTCCGTGGAAGACCGCGACACCATTGCCACCAGGCCGTCCCGGTCGCCCAGCCAATTGCCAGGGACCGAGTAGGGCTCGGCGACCACCGCCAAGTCCACCAACCACTCAGCCATGGTCTGCATCAGCAGGTCCTGGGCTGCCCGGCAGTGGTTGATGTTCGCCTGGAGGATGCGATGTTCGATGACCCTATCCATCAGTCGGACATCGCACCCCCCTCCTCCGCAGCCACCGAGGTTCCCGCCACGGGAACGACGGCGCTAAGAGCAGGCCTGATCGGCGCCTGCCCTTTGCCCTTCTTGAGGGGAGGATTACACGTCCTCCCCTTCATCATATGGCCCGCCGGGCGGCCACTGGCAGCACACGCTGCACAGTGCGGCGTACCGACCGTGCAGGAGGCGGCTTTGTGCCCGTCCTTGCCGCAGCGGTAGCAGCTGTCCGACCTGTCGATCGTGGACGGACAGAGGGCCCGGGTGTGTCCGATGCCGAAGCACCTGAAGCACCGCAGTGGTTGGTCTGCAAGTGCCCGGACTGCACCCGAGCTGAACCCCACGCACAACCGTCCCCTTCCGAGGACGGCCTTGGCAGCGGCGACCGGGCACTCGAGCCGAATGGTGCCCATGCCGCCGCGACCGGGTCTGATGTCCCGGCCTTGCACCGCTGCGACGCTGCAGCCCCCAATCGCCGCGACCGCCGCCACCACCTCCTCTTTGGTGACCGAATCATCGAGGTCGGTCACCTCTAAGGCCGCCGTCTTCACCGGACGGGCCACCTTCGCCGAGTCCGCTATGGCCTCCTGCAGCTTGGCTGCGAAGAGGTCAGCGCTGGTGTTGCCCTCCGCCCCCGGGAACTCGAAGATTCGAGCCCCGGTTTGGGTCCGCCGGCAGGAGACCCCGCTGATCCCCAGTTGGGTGGGATCAGCATTGGCACGCGCCCGCACCAATATGGACGCGTACGTCTCGCCCCGCTCCGCGGCCTCTGCGGTGAGCGTCACCACGACGGCTGCAGTCTTTGGGGGGACGAGTTTGCCCCTTTTTCCCCCTCTCCTTTTCCCCTTCCTCTTGCCTCTGCCAGTCTGCGGCTGACTGGGAGTCGCAGCGGCGGGGGCGGCAGGGGCGGCCGGCGCCGCTTTTTTGCCCTTTCCCTTCCCCTTCCTGACCACCTCGGTCCAACCCTCCTGGCTGGATGGAGTGGCGGAAGGGGGAAGGGTCGCGGCGGTGGGGGCGGCAGTGGCGGGGGCGGCGGGGGCGGCGGGGGCGGCGGAGGCGGCCGTCGCCGCCTTTTTGCCCTTTCCCTTCCCCTTCCCCTTCCCCTCTCCCTTTTCAGCCGTCTGCGACTGGCTGGAAGGCGCGGCGGCAGAAAGAAGGGTGTCCTCCCCTTGCGAGGATGGCCTCGGCTCTCGCCGCCCATCCGCCGCAAGTGGCGGTCGGAGGCGCTTCTCCGGCAAGAGCCGGTCCTCAATGCCTGCGATACAGGCTCTGGTGAATGCCCGCTCCTCCATTATAACCTTTCGGATGGTATCCTCTAGGTTGGAGGAGGGGGCCTCCACCACAGGCGGCGGTGCGGCCTGGTTCGGCCGGGCGGTGGCGTCGGCCAGCTTCTGGTGAAGCTGGCTGACCTCCAACTGCAGGCGATCGACCCTCGCCTGCAGTTGCCGCGTCTCGTCGGTCGCCTTCCTTTGAACGAGCTCCTCGACGATGCCGCGCATGCTCGCGGCGCGGCATTTGAGGGCCTTCTGGAAGGTGCCCTTGAGGTTCGAGGACTTGCAGGCGACCTCCGCTATCTCCTGCTCGTCCTCTTCCGCCATCCGTGCCAGTTCGGCAAAGGAGTGGTCGGCGTACAGCACGCGGGACGCGCCGTACCCGGACTTGGCCCGGGCAGTACGCGCCCGCTGCTCCTTAGCGGCGACCCGCTCCTCCAGCTCCTGTTGGACTTGCTCCCGCCGAGCCAGGTCCAACTGGCGTTGTGCGTCCGCAAGGCCCACGACGTGGGAGTCCGCGGCCATCGCAGGCTTCTTGGCCCTACGTTTCGCCGACCCCGACGCCGAGGAACCCTCGGACCCCTCCTTTCTGTACGCGCGCTTGCGCGACGTACCCGCGTCAGACACGATTGAGCTGACGGACTCATCGCCAGAGTCCTCCGACGTCAGCTCAATCCCACCGAAGTAGCTCGCAGCAGACGGCGCGCGGCTAACTTCAGACGCTTCGGCGTCAGGTTGGCCCTGAAAAGGGCCTTTTGGTTGGCCCTGAGAAGGGCCTTTTGGTTGGCCCTGAGAAGGGCCTTTTGGTTGGCCCTGAGAAGGGCCTTTTGGTTGGCCCTGAGAAGGGCCTTTTTGGTAACGCCCGAGGGCGTCCCGCGGTGGATTAGGCATGGCCTCCGAACAAGTTCGTAACACGCAAGGCAAGAATGTCGCTACGATTCACAGTGCACTTTAGCCGAGCCCAGCCTGCCACTCCGTTACGGTGGTCAGGACTGGGTCGTTTCCAGGGGACACGACGAGGACGTAAGCACTGTGGGGGGTCCCCCAACCTAACCTAACCTTTTTTTTTTTTTTTTTTTTTTTGTTTGCGCTGGGAAAAAATGCTATTACGCATACCCGCCCATTTGGGGGAATGGGGGGTTATGTGGGACTCCCCGGGCAAGCCCGGTATACCCACTAAAATAACCCAGCGGCATTCCCGCATCGTCTGACTGGAGAGGGACTGGGAAACCGGCGTAGCCTTTACATCCAGTCCCCTCCGACGATCGCCCGCCTTCGCGGCAGGCCCCTCAAGTCCTCCCCAGGGGGGGAGGGTTGGGAATGTCCGGCGGAGGTGGTGTGGAGTGCAATGCGGGCGGAGGCACCCCCGCGCCTGTCGCCCGCCCAACACCACCAAGAGGAGGGAGAAGATGGCGTCTTCTCCGACCTCTTCTTCGCCTGCGGAGCGGCGCAGCGAGAGGGTCGTCCTCACGCGCGCGCTCCGCCGCCTCCTTCTGCGAAATGACGTCCTCGCAGAAGGAGGCGACCGCGGCCCAAGCCTCCTCGCTCCCCAGCATGGAACGAACCACGCCGGGAAGCGAGAGGTCCTGGCCGATCTCCGCAATCAGACTGCGGCGCGGCTCAGACCAAGCCGGGCACACCTCCAGGGTGTGCTGCGCCGTGTCCTCCGCCGCGCCGCAGTCGTGGCACGCTGGGGCTTCCTCCCTCCCGATCCTGTGCAGGTGCGAGCCAAAGCAGCCATGCCCTGACAGCACCTGGACCAGACGGAAAGAGAGGAAACCGTGTGGCCGCTCGAGCCAGTCTCGCAGAACTGGACCGAGCGCGTCCAGCGTCCGACGGCCAAAGGTGGCGGTGGCGAGGTCGTCCGTCCAATGGACGACGATGGCGTCCCTCGCCTCCCGCCGTACGGCCTCCCGCTCTTGAGCGACGGGGCGCTCTCCTAGCGCTTTCCGACGCGCCGTCCACTCGTACACTCTGGCGAGCACCCACGCCTCGAGCTCCCAAGGGGGGGTGCCGGCCAGAGCGCACGCCGCCGAAAAGCCCACCGAGCGGTATGCCCTCGCCACCCGCTGTGCAATGGCCCTTTGCGGCCTGCGGAGAGCGGTGGCATTCTCCCTCCTGCGAAGGGAGTCCGCCCAGATGGGGGCCCCGTAGAGGGCCATGCTCCGCAGGATGCCGGCATACAGACGCCGGCATCGTGCGCTGGGACCTCCCAGGTTTGGGAGGAGCCACGAGAGGGCGTCAGCGGCCCTCAGCAGGCGCGTCGACAGCCCGCTGAAGTGCGGGCCGAAGCGCCACCCGCTGTCCAGCACCAGGCCCAGATACTTCATCTGGGGCCGGATTTCCACTCTGACGCCCTCCACGGCTATGTGGGCGTCAGGTGGGCAGCGCTGCCGAGGCCCGCGGAAGAATACGGCCTCGGTCTTGTTCAGCGCCACCCTCAACCCCAGGCGGCGGATCCTCCCCGCCACCAAGGACCCGCCAGCCGATGCCAGACAGGCCGCCTCCCCAAAGTTCTTCCCCCGGGCAGTGAGAAGAGTGTCGTCCGCGTAGCAGATGACACTCGTGCCCGGGAGGAGGGCCCCCCGCAGGAGCCAATCGAACCCGATGTTCCACAGGGTGGGCCCCAGAACCGACCCCTGTGGAACACCGGACTCCGCGCCGTATCGCCTCAACCTGGCCGTTTTGTCTACAAGGAGGACCTCGCGGTCCTCCAAGTAGTCGGCCAGGAGGCCCCTCAGGTACTGGGGCACTCCGTGATACCGGAGTGCCTCCAATATAGTCGAGTGGGGGACGGAGTTGAAGGCGTTGGCTATGTCGAATGACACCGCCAACACTCCGTCCCCCACCTCCACCGCCTCCTTCACCTGGGCCTTCAGTACGGCCAGGGCGTCGATGGTGGACCGGCCCCGACGGAAACCGAACTGGGCGTCCGACAGGTCCGGCCCCTCCCTCCGCAGATGGCTGTTGAGCCGGCGGGCGATGATCCCCTCGAACATTTTACCGACCTCATCGAGAAGTACGATGGGCCGGTATGCCGAGGGGGAATCGACCGGGCGCCCCTCTTTACGGAGGAGGCACAGCCGCCCCTCCTTCCAAAGTTTCGGGAACCTTCCAGCCGTCAAGCA
Source organism: Amphipyra berbera (assembly GCA_910594945.2). NCBI lineage: Eukaryota > Metazoa > Arthropoda > Insecta > Lepidoptera > Noctuidae > Amphipyra > Amphipyra berbera. The sequence continues at coordinate 24,741 of OU343138.1, forward strand.
CGCGCTGAAAAGGTCCCGAAACCTGTCCTCCATTTGAGTGGCAGCTATGGCCACCACCCGTGCCGGGACGCCGTTCGGTCCAGGGGCCGTCTTTTTGGCGCGGAGGCCAACGACTCCCGCGTGGAGCTCCTCCGCAGTCACCGGGGGGACCTCTTCCTCCGGTAAGGCCGCCGCACTCTGCGGGGGATCCATTGCTGGTGGGGCGAAGTCGGTCCTGCGCGGGAACAGGGACCGGACCACCCCATCCAGCAGTGCCGGCTCGAGGGTTTCCGTCAGCGGGGGACCATGGGGGCGCAGCTTGTTCCGTGCCGCCTTGTATGGCCTCCCGTACGGATCCCTGTCGAGACCCTCCAGCATCTCGGCTCCCGCCGAGTCCTTGGCGGCGCACATAGCCGACTTGAGGGCCGCTATCGCCTCTCTGTACGAGGCGTAGAGGCGGTCCTCGTCTGTCTGACTACGGGCGCCGCGCCGACGCCGACGGCTCCGCGTGTAGGCCCTTCTGGCCGCCACACAGGCGGCACGGAGCCCCGCCAGTTCCTCCGTCCACCAATAGACGGCGCGACGGGGAGGCGGACGGCGAGAGCGAGGCATGCTGGAGTTGCACACCTCGGTCAGGGATCCCCCGAGCATGACCGCTGCGGCGTTGACATCCAGGGCCCCAACAGGGGGCGACAGCCAGTCCTGGAGGAAGGCCGCCTCCCTGGCTGCCTCCCGGTCCAGGCGAGTGAGAGCCCACCGGGGGAAGGGAGACCCATCAGAGCGGGCCATTCCCCTCCGGGGACTCTCGGTGGAGATGTCGAACCGCACATATCGGTGGTCCGACAAGGTTTCCACCATCTCCACCCGCCAGTTCACGATGCGTGCGGCTAGTACGGGGGTGGCGAACGACACGTCAACCACCGACCCTCCCCGTTGCCGCACACACGTGTGGACCACCCCCCTGTTGAGGAGGGACACACCGCACGACGTCGCCCAAAACTCGACGGCGCGCCCCCGGACGTCGCAAGAGGCAGCCGGGTTGCCCCAGGCCGCCGACTTGGCGTTTAGGTCGCCTAACACGATTACCTGGCGCGGCGCCACCCTCCCCACGACTGCAGTGAGGACCTCCAGGAAGTCCTCAAAGTCTGAGAGAGGGCGGTTTGGGGAGAAATAGACCCCAACTAGGGCCACACTCCCCCACGCGGCGGCCACGTATCCCGGACCCCTCTCTAAGAGCGAGAGGGGAGGGGAGTCCGTGGAAGACCGCGACACCATTGCCACCAGGCCGTCCCGGTCGCCCAGCCAATTGCCAGGGACCGAGTAGGGCTCGGCGACCACCGCGAAGTCCACCAACCACTCAGCCATGGTCTGCATCAGCAGGTCCTGGGCTGCCCGGCAGTGGTTGATGTTCGCCTGGAGGATGCGATGTTCGATGACCCTATCCATCAGTCGGACATCGCACCCCCCTCCTCCGCAGCCACCGAGGTTCCCGCCACGGGAACGACGGCGCTAAGAGCAGGCCTAATCGGCGCCTGCCCTTTGCCCTTCTTGAGGGGAGGATTACACGTCCTCCCCTTCATCATATGGCCCGCCGGGCGGCCACTGGCAGCACACGCTGCACAGTGCGGCGTACCGACCGTGCAGGAGGCGGCTTTGTGCCCGTCCTTGCCGCAGCGGTAGCAGCTGTCCGACCTGTCGACCGTGGACGGACAGAGGGCCCGGGTGTGTCCGATGCCGAAGCACCTGAAGCACCGCAGTGGTTGGTCTGCAAGTGCCCGGACTGCACCCGAGCTGAACCCCACGCACAACCGTCCCCTTCCGAGGACGGCCTTGGCAGCGGTGACCGGGCACTCGAGCCGAATGGTGCCCATGCCGCCGCGGCCGGGTCTGATGTCCCGGCCTTGCACCGCTGCGACGCTGCAGCCCCCAATCGCCGCGACCGCCGCCACCACCTCCTCTTTGGTGACCGAATCGTCGAGGTCGGTCACCTCTAAGGCCGCCGTCTTCACCGGGCGGGCCACCTTCGCCGAGTCCGCTATGGCCTCCTGCAGCTTGGCTGCGAAGAGGTCAGCGCTGGTGTTGCCCTCCGCCCCCGGGAACTCGAAGATTCGAGCCCCGGTTTGGGTCCGCCGGCAGGAGACCCCGCTGATCCCCAGTTGGGTGGGATCAGCGTTGGCACGCGCCCGCAGCAATATGGACGCGTACGTCTCGCCCCGCTCCGCGGCCTCTGCGGTGAGCGTCACCACGACGGCTGCAGTCTTTGGGGGGACGAGTTTGCCCCTTTTCCCCCCTCTCCTTTTCCCCTTCCTCTTGCTTCTGCCAGTCTGCGGCTGACTGGGAGTCGCAGCGGCGGGGGCGGCAGGGGCGGCCGGCGCCGCCTTTTTGCCCTTTCCCTTCCCCTTCCTGACCACCTCGGTCCAACCCTGCTGGCTGGATGGAGTGGCGGAAGGGGGAAGGGTCGCGGCGGCGGGGGTGGCGGTGGCGGGGGCGGCGGGGGCGGCGGAGGCGGCCGTCGCCGCCTTTTTGCCCTTTCCCTTCCCCTTCCCCTTCCCCTCTCCCTTTTCAGCCGTCTGCGACTGGCTGGAAGGCGCGGCGGCAGAAAGAAGGGTGTCCTCCCCTTGCGAGGATGGCCTCGGCTCTCGCCGCCCATCCGCCGCAAGTGGCGGTCGGAGGCGCTTCTCCGGCAAGAGCCGGTCCTCAATGCCTGCGATACAGGCTCTGGTGAATGCCCGCTCCTCCATTATAACCTTTCGGATGGTATCCTCTAGGTTGGAGGAGGGGGCCTCCACCACAGGCGGCGGTGCGGCCTGGTTCGGCCGGGCGGTGGCGTCGGCCAGCTTCTGGTGAAGCTGGCTGACCTCCAACTGCAGGCGATCGACCCTCGCCTGCAGTTGCCGCGTCTCGTCGGTCGCCTTCCTTTGGACGAGCTCCTCGACGATGCCGCGCATGCTCGCGGCGCGGCATTTGAGGGCCTTCTGGAAGGTGCCCTTGAGGTTCGAGGACTTGCAGGCGACCTCCGCTATCTCCTGCTCGTCCTCTTCCGCCATCCGTGCCAGTTCGGCAAAGGAGTGGTCGGCGTACAGCACGCGGGACGCGCCGTACCCGGACTTGGCCCGGGCGGTACGCGCCCGCTGCTCCTTAGCGGCGACCCGCTCCTCCAGCTCCTGTTGGACTTGCTCCCGCCGAGCCAGGTCCAACTGGCGTTGTGCGTCCGCAAGGCCCACGACGTGGGAGTCCGCGGCCATCGCAGGCTTCTTGGCCCTACGTTTCGCCGACCCCGACGCCGAGGAACCCTCGGACCCCTCCTTTCTGTACGCGCGCTTGCGCGACGTACCCGCGTCAGACACGATTGAGCTGACGGACTCATCGCCAGAGTCCTCCGACGTCAGCTCAATCCCACCGAAGTAGCTCGCAGCAGACGGCGCGCGGCTAACTTCAGACGCTTCGGCGTCAGGTTGGCCCTGAAAAGGGCCTTTTGGTTGGCCCTGAGAAGGGCCTTTTGGTTGGCCCTGAGAAGGGCCTTTTGGTTGGCCCTGAGAAGGGCCTTTTTGGTAACGCCCGAGGGCGTCCCGCGGGTGATTAGGCATGGCCTCCGAACAAGTTCGTAGCACGCAAGGCAAGAATGTCGCTACGATTCACAGTGCACTTTAGCCGAGCCCAGCCTGCCACTCCGTTACGGTGGTCAGGACTGGGTCGTTTCCAGGGGACACGACGAGGACGTAAGCACTGTGGGGGGTCCCCCAACCTAACCTAACCTAACCTAACCTAACCTAACCTAACCTAACCTAACCTAACCTAACCTAACCTTTTTTTTTTTTTTTTTTTTTTTTTTTTTTTTTTTTTTTTTTTTTTTTTTTTTTTTTTTTTTTTTTTTTTTTTTTTAGTTTGCGCTGGGAAAAAATGCTATTACGCATACCCGCCCATTTGGGGGAATGGGGGGTTATGTGGGACTCCCCGGGCAAAACCTAACCTAACCTAACCTAACCTTTTTTTTTTTTTTTTTTTTTTTTTTTTTTTTTTTTTTTTTTTTTTTTTTTTTTTTTTTTTTTTTTTTTTTTTTTTTTTTTTTTGTTTGCGCTGGGAAAAAAAAAAAAAAAAAAAAAAAAAAAAAAAAAAAAAAAAAAAAAAAAAAAAAAAAATGCTATTACGCATACCCGCCCATTTGGGGGAATGGGGGGTTATGTGGGACTCCCCGGGCAAGCCCGGTATACCCACTAAAATAACCCAGCGGCATTCCCGCATCGTCTGACTGGAGGGGACTGGGAAACCGGCGTAGCCTTTACATCCAGTCCCCTCCGACGATCGCCCGCCTTCGCGGCAGGCCCCTCAAGTCCTCCCCAGGGGGGGGGAGGGTTGGGAATGTCCGGCGGAGGTGGTGTGGAGTGCAATGCGGGCGGAGGCACCCCCGCGCCTGTCGCCCGCCCAACACCACCAAGAGGAGGGAGAAGATTGCGTCTTCTCCGTCCTCTTCTTCGCCTGCGGAGCGGCGCAGCGAGAGGGTCGTCCTCACGCGCGCGCTCCGCCGCCTCCTTTTGCAAAATGACGTCCTCGCAAAAAGGAGGCGACCGCGGCCCAAGCCTCCTCGCTCCCCAGCATGGAACGAACTACGCCGGGAAGCGAGAGGTCCTGGCCGATCTCCGCAATCAGACTGCGGCGCGGCTCAGACCAAGCCGGGCACACCTCGAGGGTGTGCTGCGCCGTGTCCTCCGCCGCGCCGCAGTCGTGGCACGCTGGGGCTTCCTCCCTCCCGATCCTGTGCAGGTGCGAGCCAAAGCAGCCATGCCCTGACAGCACCTGGACCAGACGGAAAGAGAGGAAACCGTGTGGCCGCTCGAGCCAGTCTCGCAGAACTGGACCGAGCGCGTCCAGCGTCCGACGGCCAAAGGTGGCGGTGGCGAGGTCGTCCGTCCAATGGACGACGATGGCGTCCCTCGCCTCCCGCCGTACGGCCTCCCGCTCTTGAGCGACGGGGCGCTCTCCTAGCGCTTTCCGACGCGCCGTCCACTCGTACACTCTGGCGAGCACCCACGCCTCGAGCTCCCAAGGGGGGGTGCCGGCCAGAGCGCACGCCGCCGAAAAGCCCACCGAGCGGTATGCCCTCGCCACCCGCTGTGCAATGGCCCTTTGCGGCCTGCGGAGAGCGGTGGCATTCTCCCTCCTGCGAAGGGAGTCCGCCCAGATGGGGGCCCCGTAGAGGGCCATGCTCCGCAGGATGCCGGCATACAGACGCCGGCATCGTGCGCTGGGACCTCCCAGGTTTGGGAGGAGCCACGAGAGGGCGTCAGCGGCCCTCAGCAGGCGCGTCGACAGCCCGCTGAAGTGCGGGCCGAAGCGCCACCCGCTGTCCAGCACCAGGCCCAGATACTTCATCTGGGGCCGGATTTCCACTCTGACGCCCTCCACGGCTATGTGGGCGTCAGGTGGGCAGCGCTGCCGAGGCCCGCGGAAGAATACGGCCTCGGTCTTGTTCAGCGCCACCCTCAACCCCAGGCGGCGGATCCTCCCCGCCACTAAGGACCCGCCAGCCGATGCCAGACAGGCCGCCTCCCCAAAGTTCTTCCCCCGGGCAGTGAGAAGAGTGTCGTCCGCGTAGCAGATGACACTCGTGCCCGGGAGGAGGGCCCCCCGCAGGAGCCAATCGAACCCGATGTTCCACAGGGTGGGCCCCAGAACCGACCCCTGTGGAACACCGGACTCCGCGCCGTATCGCCTCAACCTGGCCGTTTTGTCTACAAGGAGGACCTCGCGGTCCTCCAAGTAGTCGGCCAGGAGGCCCCTCAGGTACTGGGGCACTCCGTGATACCGGAGTGCCTCCAATATAGTCGAGTGGGGGACGGAGTTGAAGGCGTTGGCTATGTCGAATGACACCGCCAACACTCCGTCCCCCACCTCCACCGCCTCCTTCACCTGGGCCTTCAGTACGGCCAGGGCGTCGATGGTGGACCGGCCCCGACGGAAACCGAACTGGGCGTCCGACAGGTCCGGCCCCTCCCTCCGCAGATGGCTGTTGAGCCGGCGGGCGATGATCCCCTCGAACATTTTACCGACCTCATCGAGAAGTACGATGGGCCGGTATGCCGAGGGGGAATCGACCGGGCGCCCCTCTTTACGGAGGAGGCACAGCCGCCCCTCCTTCCAAAGTTTCGGGAACCTTCCAGCCGTCAAGCACGCGCTGAAAAGGTCCCGAAACCTGTCCTCCATTTGAGTGGCAGCTATGGCCACCACCCGTGCCGGGACGCCGTTCGGTCCAGGGGCCGTCTTTTTGGCGCGGAGGCCAACGACTCCCGCGTGGAGCTCCTCCGCAGTCACCGGGGGGACCTCTTCCTCCGGTAAGGCCGCCGCACTCTGCGGGGGATCCATTGCTGGTGGGGCGAAGTCGGTCCTGCGCGGGAACAGGGACCGGACCACCCCATCCAGCAGTGCCGGCTCGAGGGTTTCCGTCAGCGGGGGACCATGGGGGCGCAGCTTGTTCCGCGCCGCCTTGTATGGCCTCCCGTACGGATCCCTGTCGAGACCCTCCAGCATCTCGGCTCCCGCCGAGTCCTTGGCGGCGCACATAGCCGACTTGAGGGCCGCTATCGCCTCTCTGTACGAGGCGTAGAGGCGGTCCTCGTCTGTCTGACTACGGGCGCCGCGCCGACGCCGACGGCTCCGCGTGTAGGCCCTTCTGGCCGCCACACAGGCGGCACGGAGCCCCGCCAGTTCCTCCGTCCACCAATAGACGGCGCGACGGGGAGGCGGACGGCGAGAGCGAGGCATGCTGGAGTTGCACACCTCGGTCAGGGATCCCCCGAGCATGACCGCTGCGGCGTCGACGTCCAGGGCCCCAACAGGGGGCGACAGCCAGTCCTGGAGGAAGGCCGCCTCCCTGGCTGCCTCCCGGTCCAGGCGAGTGAGAGCCCACCGGGGGAAGGGAGACCCATCAGAGCGGGCCATCCCCCCCCGGGGACTCTCGGTGGAGATGTCGAACCGCACATATCGGTGGTCCGACAAGGTTTCCACCATCTCCACCCGCCAGTTCACGATGCGTGCGGCTAGTACGGGGGTGGCGAACGACACGTCAACCACCGACCCTCCCCGTTGCCGCACACACGTGTGGACCGCCCCCCTGTTGAGGAGGGACACACCGCACGACGTCGCCCAAAACTCGACGGCGCGCCCCCGGACGTCGCAAGAGGCAGCCGGGTTGCCCCAGGCCGCTGACTTGGCGTTTAGGTCGCCTAACACGACGACCTGGCGCGGCGCCGCCCTCCCCACGACTGCAGTGAGGACCTCCAGGAAGTCCTCAAAGTCTGAGAGAGGGCGGTTTGGGGAGAAATAGACCCCAACTAGGGCCACACTCCCCCACGCGGCGGCCACGTATCCCGGACCCCTCTCTAAGAGCGAGAGGGGAGGGGAGTCCGTGGAAGACCGCGACACCATTGCCACCAGGCCGTCCCGGTCGCCCAGCCAATTGCCAGGGACCGAGTAGGGCTCGGCGACCACCGCCAAGTCCACCAACCACTCAGCCATGGTCTGCATCAGCAGGTCCTGGGCTGCCCGGCAGTGGTTGATGTTCGCCTGGAGAATGCGATGTTCGATGACCCTATCCATCAGTCGGACATCGCACCCCCCTCCTCCGCAGCCACCGAGGTTCCCGCCACGGGAACGACGGCGCTAAGAGCAGGCCTGATCGGCGCCTGCCCTTTGCCCTTCTTGAGGGGAGGATTACACGTCCTCCCCTTCATCATATGGCCCGCCGGGCGGCCACTGGCAGCACACGCTGCACAGTGCGGCGTACCGACCGTGCAGGAGGCGGCTTTGTGCCCGTCCTTGCCGCAGCGGTAGCAGCTGTCCGACCTGTCGATCGTGGACGGACAGAGGGCCCGGGTGTGTCCGATGCCGAAGCACCTGAAGCACCGCAGTGGTTGGTCTGCAAGTGCCCGGACTGCACCCGAGCTGAACCCCACGCACAACCGTCCCCTTCCGAGGACGGCCTTGGCAGCGGCGACCGGGCACTCGAGCCGAATGGTGCCCATGCCGCCGCGACCGGGTCTGATGTCCCGGCCTTGCACCGCTGCGACGCTGCAGCCCCCAATCGCCGCGACCGCCGCCACCACCTCCTCTTTGGTGACCGAATCATCGAGGTCGGTCACCTCTAAGGCCGCCGTCTTCACCGGACGGGCCACCTTCGCCGAGTCCGCTATGGCCTCCTGCAGCTTGGCTGCGAAAAGGTCAGCGCTGGTGTTGCCCTCCGCCCCCGGGAACTCGAAGATTCGAGCCCCGGTTTGGGTCCGCCGGCAGGAGACCCCGCTGATCCCCAGTTGGGTGGGATCAGCATTGGCACGCGCCCGCACCAATATGGACGCGTACGTCTCGCCCCGCTCCGCGGCCTCTGCGGTGAGCGTCACCACGACGGCTGCAGTCTTTGGGGGGACGAGTTTGCCCCTTTTTCCCCCTCTCCTTTTCCCCTTCCTCTTGCCTCTGCCAGTCTGCGGCTGACTGGGAGTCGCAGCGGCGGGGGCGGCAGGGGCGGCCGGCGCCGCTTTTTTGCCCTTTCCCTTCCCCTTCCTGACCACCTCGGTCCAACCCTCCTGGCTGGATGGAGTGGCGGAAGGGGGAAGGGTCGCGGCGGTGGGGGAGGCGGTGGCGGGGGCGGCGGGGGCGGCGGAGGCGGCCGTCGCCGCCTTTTTGCCCTTTCCCTTCCCCTTCCCCTTCCCCTCTCCCTTTTCAGCCGTCTGCGACTGGCTGGAAGGCGCGGCGGCAGAAAGAAGGGTGTCCTCCCCTTGCGAGGATGGCCTCGGCTCTCGCCGCCCATCCGCCGCAAGTGGCGGTCGGAGGCGCTTCTCCGGCAAGAGCCGGTCCTCAATGCCTGCGATACAGGCTCTGGTGAATGCCCGCTCCTCCATTATAACCTTTCGGATGGTATCCTCTAGGTTGGAGGAGGGGGCCTCCACCACAGGCGGCGGTGCGGCCTGGTTCGGCCGGGCGGTGGCGTCGGCCAGCTTCTGGTGAAGCTGGCTGACCTCCAACTGCAGGCGATCGACCCTCGCCTGCAGTTGCCACGTCTCGTCGGTCGCCTTCCTTTGAACGAGCTCCTCGACGATGCCGCGCATGCTCGCGGCGCGGCATTTGAGGGCCTTCTGGAAGGTGCCCTTGAGGTTCGAGGACTTGCAGGCGACCTCCGCTATCTCCTGCTCGTCCTCTTCCGCCATCCGTGCCAGTTCGGCAAAGGAGTGGTCGGCGTACAGCACGCGGGACGCGCCGTACCCGGACTTGGCCCGGGCAGTACGCGCCCGCTGCTCCTTAGCGGCGACCCGCTCCTCCAGCTCCTGTTGGACTTGCTCCCGCCGAGCCAGGTCCAACTGGCGTTGTGCGTCCGCAAGGCCCACGACGTGGGAGTCCGCGGCCATCGCAGGCTTCTTGGCCCTACGTTTCGCCGACCCCGACGCCGAGGAACCCTCGGACCCCTCCTTTCTGTACGCGCGCTTGCGCGACGTACCCGCGTCAGACACGATTGAGCTGACGGACTCATCGCCAGAGTCCTCCGACGTCAGCTCAATCCCACCGAAGTAGCTCGCAGCAGACGGCGCGCGGCTAACTTCAGACGCTTCGGCGTCAGGTTGGCCCTGAAAAGGGCCTTTTGGTTGGCCCTGAGAAGGGCCTTTTGGTTGGCCCTGAGAAGGGCCTTTTGGTTGGCCCTGAGAAGGGCCTTTTGGTTGGCCCTGAGAAGGGCCTTTTTGGTAACGCCCGAGGGCGTCCCGCGGTGGATTAGGCATGGCCTCCGAACAAGTTCGTAACACGCAAGGCAAGAATGTCGCTACGATTCACAGTGCACTTTAGCCGAGCCCAGCCTGCCACTCCGTTACGGTGGTCAGGACTGGGTCGTTTCCAGGGGACACGACGAGGACGTAAGCACTGTGGGGGGTCCCCCAACCTAACCTAACCTAACCTAACCTAACCTAGACCTGACCTAACCTAACCTAGACCTGACCTAACCTAACCTAGACCTGACCTAACCTAACCTAGACCTGACCTAACCTAACCTAGACCTGACCTAACCTAACCTAGACCTGACCTAACCTAACCTAGACCTGACCTAACCTAACCTAGACCTGACCTAACCTAGACCTGACCTAACCTAGACCTGACCTAACCTAGACCTGACCTAACCTAGACCTGACCTAACCTAGACTTTTAATACCTAACTTAACTTAGAATTTTAACCTATTTTAACCTAACTTAGAATTTTTTTTAGACCTCACTATGTTGAGACCTCACAATTTTTAGTCCTCGCTATTTTGAGACCTCACTATTTTTAGACCTCACTCTTTTGAAACCTCACTATTTTCTGACCTCACTATTTTGAGACCTCATTATTTTAAGACCACTATTTTGAGAACTCACTATTATAAGACCACACTGTTTTGAGAACTCACTATCTCTAGACCTCACTATTTTAAGACCTCACTATTTTGAGACTTTATTATTAACTTTAAATATCTGAAATTAAATTTATTATTACACTTATTAACATCATCTTTCAAGAGAGATTCGGCAACAGTGGGGGATGACTTCAAGTATTTTGTGGTTGAAACTGGAATATCCGTGAAGAGCTGTTCAAATTCTGTGGCTACTTCTAAGTCTGATTTAACTGTCTTATTATCAATTGTAAGGCTATAGTCACTACTTCGATTCTTGAATCATTCAATCTCATTGTTGATTATATCCCAAGTCATTTAAATTTTGTTGCTGCTATTCTTAATTTTTGAATCTAACTAACGAATTTTGGCTATACATTTATAATAGTCAATTAAGGGATTACGTCAAGAGGATAGACTACGTCGTCCTCCGGTCTGCTAACAACAGCAAACTACGATTACCAATCCATTTCCCAAGCGTGGTCATTATGTTTCTCCAGTATCTACCTCAAAACATTTGAATACAGCAACATAGCTGAACTGGAAAAAAAAATATAGGTATTGCTGAGCTAAAATGAAACACAGTTCTTGTTCAAAATGTTTATTTATTTCTTTATTATTACCATGGAAGTCATGAAAACAGATGTGAAATGTTATTTTTACAAAGTTTCACCGCCTCTCAAGTACTCCATTAGGTATGCAAATAAATATTGAATTTTTAAATGATCCCGTGATAAAAAATATAATAAATAAAATTGTATATCAGTGTGGAAAACCAAGACAATTTTTTTAGCAAAATACGTAGAGATTGTGACGCCACAAACAAGACAACCATATATGTTTGCAATTGTAGAGGACTTTACTAAGACTTCCTCCATCTATCATTACATTTTAATATGGCACACAAGTAATTAAACTGGATTCGGAGAGACGGCGTGACGCAATTCAATAATTATTTTATTACCAAAGTACGGTTGTATAAGTAATTCGTCGAGTCACATTATTTACAGGATGGTGTCTTGCGGACACCTCAGTTCTAACAGCAATATGTACAGGAGGCGGCGGCCGCCATCTGATGGCGACACCGCGCTCACTATCGTAACGAACAATTAAAATATTAACGAGTAGAGTCGCGCGTCGTGCAACTCTCGCATCACAGTCACAACACTCCGCGGCTGCATCGCTGCACGGCGCATCTTGCGAGTCACTAAATTTCGTTCTCAAGATTTAACTACGAGTGGTCGACTTGAATAACATATCTAAGTACGCCACTAAGAATTTAAAAAAAAAGTTACTTAAATACGGTTGCGTAACCATCTTGCAGAAGAACTTTAGTGACATTTACTTAAATATATAATAAAATTATTTACACTATAGATAACTACCGACTGCGTCGTGAGCAACGATTAGTTTTCACAACAACGACACCATCGCGCGCTGCTGATATTGAAAACTATCATGGACCTACTACTATTAATAATATTACTACGACACAGACGTTACAGCTAGTTCACACAGAAACTGTTTACAGGATCCGTTTTTATTTTGGTGATGGCGCCTGTACTTGCGTGATCGAGTTCACATACACGGCAGTATTCAGAATCCAGTGAAAAATACTGGATCCGTTATTTTTATCGTATCCTGCCCGCCAGTTGCGATGCAGCTCTCATTTGTTTAACTGATTCGTCGGTACATATGGGAACAACACATCTAGTACCAACGGATCCGTTAAAACGGATCCGCTGTGCGAACGAGCTCTTAGTTACATCGCACTCGTCCCGCGGGCAGGCGGTCGGTGACTTCATTACAATAACGTTTGACTTCACACCGCTATGTAAAAAAGTATAGTTGAAGTAGTAATCATTATTAGTTCGGGTTGTAGGTCCAAATACATGACCTGTGTAAAAGTACAGGCATTTTATACTATGTACAGAGTATTAATAATAAATTTGACTAAAAGTTGAAAACGTGGACGAGACTCATGTGTTCGGCGCGGCGGCGGCGAGCGCGAGCAGCAGACAGGCGCGCAGCGCGCCGCCCGCCGAGCCGCGCCGCGCGCCGCTCGTGTTGCGACTCAGCGTCGCCGCCATCTTGTCGCCTGCAACACATACACGCACGTTATGCACGCTGCACTCCGCTTTAGTCAAAGCTCGCGAGTGTAGGTTACTGACTGCCTTCGGACACGTAGACGTAAATGTGCGCGGGCTCGGTGTTGGCGGCGCAGCACGTGTAGTTCCCGGAATGCTGCGGGCCGGCCGCGCGGATCGCCAGTGCCGACTGCGTCTTGGGGCCCGGCTCCGTCACCACGGTGACGCCGCGTGATGCGTCGTAGTTGATCATGCGCGAGTTGTGGTACCAGAACACGTACTGCGGAGGCACCGGACTCTGTGCCGTCATAAACAAACACAAGTTATGTAGCCGTTTTTCCGTAACCATTACCACATACTCGTAATGCGGATACTCGTACCTTTTCTATAATGCAGACTAAGTTGATAGTGGAGCCGGCATCGACGTGATGCTCGTCGGCTCCGAGGATGAAGGCTTCGGGCACCGCGATGTGCAGATGCACCAGCCGCGACAGCGTGCCTGCGCCCGTCGACACCTGCAAGCACACTCGTCTCAGACACGCACAACGTAGCTGCAGGCTGTGGGCACACAGTCAGTCATACGCACCTGGCACTCGTAGGTGCCGTTGTCTCGTTTCTGCACGTATTTGATCTGAAGAATCCAGTCGTCGGAGCCCTCGCTGTGTAACACCTGAAATATCGTCGTTTTAATAAAATACGGGGTTCCTGAAGTTATTTGTTTCTAATTGGAGTTTCAAGGAAAAAAGCATTGTTATGTTTTCATAATATCACGCCTTGTATTCCCCTAAGAGTTCGGCAGAGATGTTTTAGTACCTACAGTTTTTTTAAAGGAATAAAGTTTAATACGGAAATTAATAAAACAATAGAACATTATGATATAAGCGTGCTATGTTGGCCATTACGGTCGAGGCGGTATTGTGCGCGCGAGCCGCAGGCGAGTGCGATAAGTGAGCCGAGACTGTAATGATCAATGCACACGCTTATCATAAGACGTTTTTCAACACACTTGCGAGGAAAGAAACAGACTTGTATTGTTATTAACTTTTAATTATTGAAACAATTAGTGAAAGTACAATTCTCAAAATGATACCGAACAGTTTTTGTTGGCATTTTTACAGTTTGTGTTATGGTATTGGTATATCAATATCAGTTTTGGTCTTAACTGTGCTTTTTAACATGTAATAGATACACTAAAGCGACCTGGGCTTGTATTTATTTGCCAATTCATTGAAGTACGCCAAAAATACGTTCTCAAAAAATGACTGGGCATTTTTGCTGATTTTCCATTATATGAAAGTTTCGTAAGGCGCTATGTATTTCTCTCTAGATTTAAGTGGCAACAGGTTATCACATGTGCCACGTGCCTCGATTATTTGGCAGTATTTCCGGCGGCGTCAAATGTACGTTTTGCTCTCCTTCCCTACTTAAAGTCGACATTTTTGATAATAATCAACCACACAGCGAAAACGTTAACAAACATTTATGGAAAATGGCGTACAAGTTTCTTGAGTATTTTTTTCTCTTCGCGCCGCGCCTGCTATGCGCGCGCTGTTTGGAGCGAGGGCATGAACAACATCGACATACAGCCAATATTAAAAATATAATACAGCGAATATTTTCGTATTTATAAAATAACTTATTGTGAATTATGAATAATCTGATAAAATTAAATGTTTATTACCATATTTTAATTACTCAGGTTATTTATTCTTTTTTTTAACAAAAACGTTTACCATGTTTAGGCACAAAAACGCTTTACTAAGATTGAAAAAGAAATGAGCCACTTTATGAGCAAGTGTGTTGAAAATATATTTTCAACACACTTGCTCGTAAAGTGGCTCTTATTAGACCGCTTTTAGGTCCGTATTGCGGACTAGTCCGGTAAAATCTACCACAGATTATATAGGATATATGTCTACGAATTTTACTTTACATTCTTTTTTCAATCTTAGTAAAGCGTTTTTATGCCAAAAAAATAGTAAAAAAAATGGTTAAAAAAAGAATAAATAAACTGTGTTAATTAAAATATGATAATAAACATTTAATTTTATCAAATTATTCATAATTCACAATAAGTTATGTTATAAATACGAAAATATTCGCTGTATTATATTTTCAATATTGGCTGTATGTCGATGTTGTTCGTGTCCTTGCTCCAAACAGTGCGCGCATCGCTGGCGCGGCGCGAAAAGAAAAAGAAACTCAAGAAACTTGCACGCCATTTTCCATAAAATATATTTGTTGTCGTTTTCGCCGTGTGGTTGATTATTATCAAAAATGTCGACTTTAAGTAGAGAAGAAGAGCAATACGTATATTTGACGCCGCCGGAAATACTAATCGAGGCACGGAGCACATGTGATAGCCTGTTGCCACCAAAATCTAGAGAGAAATACCTAGCGCCTTACGAAACTTTCATACAATTGAAAATCAGCAAAAAAGCCCAGTCATTTTCTGAGAACGTATTTTTGGCTTACTTCAATGAACTGGCAAATAAATACAAGCCCAGCTCGCTTTAGTGTATCTATTACATGTTAAAAAGCACAGTTAAGACCAAAAATGATATTGATATACCAATACTATAACACAAACTGTAAAAACAACATAACACACTGTAAAAATGCCAACAATGTTCCATAGCATTTTGAGATTTGTACTATCACTAATTGTTTCAATAATTAGAAGTTAATAACAATACATCTCCTCTTCTTTTCTCGGTCTTTATTAACGCCATCACTAAGGTATTAGCTTCACATTACCATCTCTATGCAGACGACTTGCAGCTTTATCGCCATTTTAAACTCGATGAGCTTCCTGAAGCTATCGAAGCCATCAATAATGATCTTAACAATATCAGTCAATGGGCTAAAGGTTTTGGACTTTTAGTTAATCCTACGAAATCACAAGCTCTCATTATTGGTGGCAGATACTTTGTCAACTTGATGAATCACCAGTCTCTCCCTCCAATTTTGTATGATTCTGTCGCCATAGCCTTTTCAAAGAAGGTTAAAAACTTGGGTGTTATTCTAGACTGCCACCTGTCTTGGAACATTCACATTGCAGAAGTAAGCAGGAGGGTTTTTTGCTCGTTTCAGTCTTTAAAGCGTCTCCAGAAGTTTCTGCCATTTCCTACTAAAATAATTCTTGCTCAGTCTCTTCTTCTACCCCTTCTGGACTACGCTGATGTCTGCTTTCTTGACGCAACTGAGGAACTGCTAGATAAACTAGAACGTCTGCAGAATTTGTGCATCCGCTTCATCTTTGGCCTTCGGAAGTACGACCATGTGTCGGAATTTCGGAAGCGGCTGAAGTGGTATTCGGCAACGTCGTGATACTCACATTCTTTCTTTTCTCTTTTCTGTTCTCCACAATCCTAATTCTCCTATGTATCTTCGAGAACGCTTTGAATTTCTTGTTCCTAGAGGGAAACCTTGTCGCTCATCCTCATCTCTTCTCCTTCGTATGCCTTCCCACACCTCGAGTCCTTATGATGGATCATTTACTGTTCGTGCTTCGCGCCTTTGGAATTCTCTTCCTCACTCCTTACGTGATAGCCCGTCGTTAGATGTTTTTAAGAAAAGAATTAGGGAACATTTCCTGTCTACATGACCTGTATGTATGTATGTATGTAGTATTTTATATATTATATTGTATGTATTACGTTTATGTATTGTGTGCTATACACATATTTGTTTAGTTTATGTAGATGTGTATATTTATTGTGTATTTAATTTGTAATTTTATATAACTTGTACACTTAGGTAATTGTTCTCCTCAACATCAAATCTCTCTATCGCTCTAAGGTTTGCTGTTAGAAAACTCATTTGTGAGTTAAGCTCGCCTTTGTACATGAATTTACCAACGGAACTGTATTATATATTATTATTATGTGTGCAATAAAGAATAAGAATAAGAATACAAGTCTGTTTTTTTCCTCGCAAGTGTGTTGAAAAACATCGTATGATACGCGTGTGCATTGATCATTACAGTCTCAACTCACTTATCGCACTCGCCTGCGGCTCGCGCGCGCAGTACCGCCTCGACCGTAATGACCAACATTGCCCACTTATATCATAATGTACTATTATAGAATACAGGTTGGTAAGAAAACGATATATGAAGCTGAAAAAGAACGTGGTATATCGGTAGACGTATAGTGTTTTACCTGGAACCGTTCGTCATTGGTGTACATGAGCATACCGGAGCTGATGATGTGCCAATCGCGGCGGCGCACCCACGAGACCTGCACATAACACACACGTTACATGGTGAGCGAGGGGGACAGGTGAGACAGTGCGCGGTGTGGGGGGGGTAGGGAGGTACTGACGCCGCGCTCGCCGAGGTTGCGCACAGGGCAGTGCAGGAAGGCGACGGCGCCGAGCTGCACCAACACGTCCTCCTGCGTGTTGTTGATGGTGGGCTCGCGGTGCAGCGCCTCCAGCGAGCCGTACCACAGCTCGCGCCACGCCGGCACCTCCGCCACCTCCGCCATCTCCAGCTCAGCCGCTTCCATGGCCGCCTTGGCAGCGGCCCCGTCGCCCGCGCCCGCGCCCGCCGCCTCCACTGCGGTGGCGTCGCGGTGCACGCGGCGCGCCCGCTCTGCACACATTCACACGTGATAGTCTTCACATTATAGATAAGTTCACACATACGTGGTACGCAGGTTACATCATACTTGACTAATTATATTCGCCTTTGAAGAGGAACCGACGCTATTTGTTTTTCATTTGGCTCTATTTAAATAAATATAATTCAATACGTGGTAGGCGCGAATAATAGAATACGTCTGAAAGATGTTCACATTTTAATTTTAAAAAAAGGTATTGAAAATTCCCAGTGGTCTGGTTTTTCCTCTAAATAATGTAATTCTGGCGATATCCACTCTAAACTCCGTGTATAGAAGCGCCAAGCGTATCGAGTGTAAGTGTAAGGTGTAACTGACGGTGCGCTTGCGGGCCGGCAGCGGCGGCGAGCGCGGCCAGAAGCGCGACGGTGAGCGCGCGCGCCGCCATGCCGCGTCCACTCCGCTGTGCACGCGCCTCTACATCACTCGCCGCCCGCGCCTGCACCTGCACACACATCATCATACATTATTAAACAGAGCTACTGTGTGTGCTATTACACATTATATTGTGTTAATACACATTTCGATAAAGGACTAAGCTAGGTGCCCTCACGTTGACCTTTATTTATACGCTACACGCTGCGGTGGTGGTGTTATTACACGATCTTGTTCCGCTCTTAACTGCATATGAACCACTCGCACTATTGGTAGGACCGCTGCACTGTGACTGTTGTCACTGTAATAACAACACAAGGTCGCCTGCGCATGAATGCATGCAATTTTTAGTAGTAGTAGAGTTCCTTGTGGGCGTGTTCTTCCGGGGAACTACTACCACCATACTTATTCCAGCCGCCGAGCAGCATAGCTGCGTTCTGGTTTGAAGGGTATGGGTCAGGGACTGAATAACCCTAATAAGATACGGTATGACGTCATACCCCTACATTTTGGTTACGTGAATATTACGATACTTAAATATATTTCGGTACCGAAATGTAGAGTCTGAAAGTGCGAAATGTAGAGTCTGAAAGTGCGAAATGTAGAGTCTGAAAGTGCAAAACCGTATATTCCGGTATCGATAACTAAACCTTTATAAATAAGGGATTTCATTGATGAACCGCCTCGCCAGCCTGTCCTTTGCTATGAAGCCCCAGATGGCATTAACTTCTTTATACTGTGGCATTAGTATCTATGATTCGTTCATCATTCCATGTTTTTCGGTACCGGAATCGTAAAAAGGTTAAATAAAGGTATGGCTCAACCTTTATAAGAAAACGGTATCCTTATATTTTAAAGATATCGTAATCTCGTACCGTAACCGCTTTCAGTCCCCGATGACTGCTGGTGATGTACAGGCACATGAGATTTCCCAACTTTGTTTCTACGGTAGGCTACGCATCAGCAATCCTCTTGGTGTTGTAGGTGTACATATAACAGGCGACGGTAACTACTTTCCATCAGGTGGACCGTCTGCTTGTTTGCCAACTTAATACATAAAAAAATACTTTTCACTTGTTTTACATAAACAAAATTGAATCAGCCCATTACTATCCCACTGCAGGGCACGGGCATTTCTTTTAGATTCAACATGACGACGAACTCTTCCGATACTTTGTTCAGGAGACATTCCTTAATTTTTTTGGATAGGCAGATTATGATAGAACTCATACATGTCAATGATAGCTTATCTACTCTATCGACGTGGTTTGCTGGTAGTTGGAATTTAATATTAAACTGCACTTAATAGATTAAGAACTGCTTCTTTTAAAGTAAGCTTGTTAAAAGTATCAAGTATTATTCAAAGTTGAAAAAACAAAATGTCAACTCGTGTAAGTTACACTGGTATAAGGCATCACAAGGTACACTGCTGGCGCATTCGTGCCCATGCACCGCGACGCCGCCGCGCCGCGTCGTCCTACAAGTAGGTCATGCATAGTCAATGATTATTAATGTACACAATCTTTGTTTCTGAAAATTTCGGATAATCCCAATTAATTTAATCAGCCTGATAAGAATATGTTTTTCATTATTTATTGCAATTTAATACGATTTACCCGAATATAATATATTTAATGTCCTATCCTATCTAACTTCAATGTTTAAATAGTAATAATACTTAATTAATTATCAATGCATTTTTTTTCTTTGAGTCCTTACCCATAATATTAAGAGTCTTGTCTTGTGATTGATCTCCTGGAATTCGCAGAAATTATCATAAATACATCTCCTAACACAAAATTCACAAACACTGATCACAACACACAATAATATCTGAACAATCATCTATTACATAATAACAGACACCATTTTGAAATTCCCAATTATTGCGTAATTAGCAAATAAAATAAGTAGTATATATTTGACAGCTGCGCGCACAGGTAACTTATGCCTGCGTGAGCGACGATGTCGACGCGACGAAATGTTGCTATATTCAAATGTTATAATATATCATACAGTTTCAGACTCTTCTTCTTCTTCCTGCCCTTATCCCACACTAGGTGTGGTCGGCACAACATGAATTTCATAAATCCATGTTGTTAGAGGTATTGGCTTATTGTTTTATGACCGGCCGCCTGCCTGACATCAACCCTCCTTGGGAATATTCGTTGCGCTGTCGCGCGGGTGACCCAGTATGCTTGCAGATATTATGCACTGAGTCCCAAAATGATATGCTTGTCTTGAAAACTTGAAACTTCTCGTACTCGACACTACACACTACTATTCAACATCGTTTACAATAGAAATAAACGGTGATTTATAATAAGAAATGAAAAATTTCAAAAATTCACGAAAAGTAAATTTTATAAAATATTAATATATAATTTAATATTATCTATATGTAATATATGTACCTATATAGTTTCAGACTGTTCCTTATTTATTGCCTATTATATTTATTTTTCTTAAATTAAGTTTTATTTATATCTTTTTACTTGCTGCACCGGTGGACGTCATCATGTCAACGCCGGCTGTCGCTGAAAACCAGCGCTGTGGCTCCGTTTCGCTCGTGAGACACAGCACTATACTGAGCGATGGCCGTGTTGCGAAGATGTGACGTATATTTTTCTCAATAGTTTATTTTTGATTTTGTCTTATACTTCTATCTTATACTTTTATTTTTGTGCGCCATGTTGGCGCGAATAAACAACTTTTTCTTTCTTTTTTTCTATTATTTTCCTCGGAGTGCTGACAATCAGTGACTAATTGACTATTCAAGCCGAAAACAAAAACGATAATTACATATTATATCATCCGTTCTTCTAAATACGAAATGATTTAGCCGTATGATATTACAAAAGGATTACTAACTAATACGATAAACTGTGGAACAGATCTTGAGAGTAACAGATCATTGCTCTATCTAACACCATTTGTTTGTAAGTTTAATTAGTAACATATTTTTATGAACTAGTAGCAGATGTGTATTGTTAGCTATATTATTGCCACTTTCGAGAAATTCATGCGATGTATGAATACTAGAGTATGATGCGGCGTCGTCACTAGCCAATTCTCGGTTTACGTGGGTATTTGTTAAAGGGAAGGTTCGATGGTCGGGCCCGACCTCTCACCGGAAGGTCCACCGGGCCGGACGCCGAGCCCCGGGCCGCCGCGCCGCCGGTGGTGCCAGGGGAGGCGGGGAGCGGGAGGGGATGGTCGTGTGCACGAGCTAATGCCGGTGATTGATTACCTCTCACACGCCGAGATTGATGTGTTTTTTACGAGCCGCCGCCGCCGCTTACCTGTCGTGCACACACACTCATCCACCACATACACATATGCACCAACATATAACAAAGAAAAGCCTAACACATTAATAAAGCAAAGCCTAACACATACAAATCAACAACAGTCATCTTAAAACATTATATAAAAATGCGTTTAGAATGTTCTCTTCTCTTGTCACTCAATGTATTGACTTATTGAATGGAACCATAGCGCGGGTACGATATGACACCAGTGGATTTATGTGGTGCGTCACTCTTCGTGTTGCCATATGGTGTAGTTAATAATGGATCAAGAGAAAGAAGGAACTAACAATACCAAACAAATGTGGTTTATTGTACATCATTGACTTAATGCGTGTGTCAGAGTTGCAGTCACAGTCAGTCAGTGTTATCACTAATAGCGCTCTGGCAGGCAACCTTTTAAAGGGCAACAAAGTGACTCCCGTACTGACAAACTGACATTTCAACGCAAATTCCAAACCGCTGACTCTAGAAACTTGAAATGTTGTCAGAGGATCCATCAATGTAATGCAAGCAGCTGCGGAAAGGTTTTTAAAAATTTAACCCTAAACATGATGTAATGAGGGTGGGGGAAGTCACGGATAGAAGCAAGTCACGGATAGAAGCAAGTCACGGGTAGAAGCAAGTCACTGGTAGAAGCAAGTCATGGGTAGAAGCAAGTCACGTGTAGAAGCAAGTCCGGCACACAAGAGTGTTGCTACGGTTAGAACTAACAAAAAAATACATTTGACTTGTTAATTAAAGGTCACGACTTGTTTTTCTTAAATCTTATTGTTTAGGGATATTTTCTCACAACAAAATAATGCCAGCCTCATCGTTATAACATAACTATGTTTTTATATACCTAACCTGAAACTAATTTTAACTACTATTCTATAAATTATAAGAACTGCATCAAAGAGAAGTTTCGAGAAAATGCCCTGAAAAACACCAACATTAATAATAATTTTATCAAAAGACATCGCCCAAAACAATCGAAAACCCAGCAACCCACAGCGAAACCTATACAAACTAACTAGCCATAATGCGTAATTAATACTGTGTAGAAGTCAAACTAATTAAAGAATGTCTTTGATAGAAGTGTACTAAATGATCCACTCTATGCGGTTTAAGAAGAATATAGAGAGGAGATATGGAACGATTTGTTAAATATAATATTTAAAACCGATTTTTCATACAGTTACGCACAAAATGCTTTGTTGGTATTTAACGTCACTGGACTTTCATTATTATAATAATATAAGTACTGCCTCGTTGGTCTAGTGGTGGCAAGTGAGACTGCTGATCGTGAGGTCCTGGGTTCGGTCACCAGGTCGTTTATTACGGAATAGTGTCATTTTCCGAATTCAACGTGAGTATTTAAAAAAATGTAGTACCGTGAAATACAATGTGTAAACAGTAAGAAGTCTTTGCACAGGTGGCGCGTGTAAAGTTATAAAATTTTGCCGTATCTGGTAAGACTGGAAACTGACTTCTACTAAGTTGATAAAAAGCTGATGAAGACTAATAATATTATTACCAAGGAGCAGCAACAACAACTACCGAGGGGGCATCAAAGAGTCGTAATGAACCGGCTCGCAGCAACGGGCCTCTAGGTAAGGGCACGCAGACAAAGAGGGAAGCGAAGGGAGCTCACTCGTCGCAATCGATATGGTACCGGACTGACGGATATCTTGCTGCGTTCTGCAATACCTTCGACGCAGCTGTACGTTCCCCATCTGCATCACTCCACGAAGGTTGAGGAGATCGTAAAGTACATTAGAATAAAGACCAAGTGAATCTTGATGATGGACAAGTTGAAGTCGCGCTATAATAATGTTCAAGTCGTTTATGGCGCGGATTACAGCTGATATCAAGAGAATGAGGGAAGACTTTTGGCCGAAGGTGTCACGTGCCGACAGTTTCACGGAAGGTTACGTGACACCACGCGCCGCAACGCAACGCGGCGCCGGGCACCGCCATCACTTCGTGTACAGTTGTTTATAATTAGATAATGTTTTAATATGTGTGTACCTATTAATTTATAATGCATTTTTTTCATATCTATGTACTTTATAAATGAGGCACAGGTGACTGAAAAATAAATTGACGACACTAGCTAAACTGCGGTGGGCATGATTGTGTTATTTACATTTTTTTCTTAATGTTGGCATGATTGTGTTATTTACATTTTTTTCTTAATGTTGGCATGTTTCTTCCACACCCCGTGTGTTTGACCAGTGATAATAAACTGTATTAATAACTTATTATAAGTAATTGGGATCGAACGACATTGATTTTTAGCTGTTTTTAGCATTGTCTTATATCTTTATTCAGACCCTCTGTTCCAGGCCGGGTCCCGAGTTGTTTCCGTGCTAGTTCTAACCCTTTCATAATAGTATACTAGTTGTAATCATTGCATTAAGCACAGCCACAGTCACAGTAAAACAAAAGGCTGGTATCAAGTATTTAGTGTATATAACGCGACGCATGTGAGTCGGTGATGATCAGGGACTGAATAACCCGAAAATTAAGATACGGTATGACGACATACCCCTAAATTCTGGTTACCTGAATATTACGATATTTAAATATATTTCGGTACCGAAATACCATCGTTCATCATTCGATGTTTGTCGGTACCAAAATCATAAAAAGGTTAAATAAAGGTATGGCTCAACCTTTATAAGAAAACGGTCTTCTATATTAAAGGTATCGTAACCTCGTACCGTAACCGCTTTCAGTTCCTGGTGACGACTGCTGCGAGATGTGTCGCGATGATCGGCGACGAATCGTAACTTGCGAGTAACGAGCGGAGGCGCGATTTAGTGTTAACAAGCGCGTGCTCTTGCATTTATATTAGAGTGTGGAATCGATCGGCCCGCCACGCCGCCCGCGCCGCCCGCGCCGCCCGCAGTCAATGTTAACTGGACTGTGCTTAATTTGATTTATTAAACGACCTACTAAGATTGAAACTTTTTAGAATTCCGCTGAATTTCCACCAAGCCTTAAAGCGGATCGTACCGCGTCATCGTTTAGCGTCCTTGGAAAAAAAAAGTATTAACTTCGCCACAAAAAGTTACATACCATTTATATTTAACTTTTGAATTCCTAATATATTCAGTCCAAAACTGTCAACTCATCTTTTTCCTGTACCTACGTATTTTGATGGTTTTCTTTGTAACCCTAAGGTTGACTGGTAGAGAATGCCTTATGGCATTAAGTCCGCCTTATGTACCACAATCGTGCATAGAAGTATAAATAAATAATACCTTTGCATTCAAGGACTCGATCACTCTCAGATGTCTATTACGTTAAATTGTACAGTACTCGTTATTTGCACGAGTTAAACACTAGCAAAGCTTTAAAGCGGTATTCAGTTGTGCGCTCGCTGCAGTGCGCCCCTCATAATAATCGTGAAGAGCACGTAGTGATAAACACGCGTGGTTCATATACAAACGATGCACGCCTTACATGCTTCGTTCTCAGGAATCATGGCACAGTGCACTATTAGACTGTATAATTATATCCTTTACTCTAACATAGGGGCGGGTTATAATAACACAATCTAAATAAAACTAGAGGGCGTCGCGCGTACTACTGACTTGTTCTGTTTTACAATATTCGAAGTACCTACCTAGTAAATGTTTAGTTTTCCACAGAAAATGTAAACGAATACGCCATTTCTATGGATTTATTAAAGTCAAGTTAGTTATAAACCACACTTCTTGTTAAACCTGAAATAACCGTACGGTTTTTTTCGCATTTTAATACCTATACCTAAAATATGTATACATAGGTACGTGCAGTAATACATGTAGTCATATGCTTACGTGTACACACATACATACACATCTTTACAAAATATTTCAAGTGTTTGGTTATAATTTATATGTTTGTATTTTATAATAACTTATAGCCGAGTTTGACAGACCTCACTAGTGTGAATGTGCCCTGTCTATTTTGACATATTACTGTGTACCTCGCCTCAGTTCAGTAGGTACCTATGGGTGTGCAGTCACCGTGGTCGCGGTTACAATAATAGTGACGTACGCATAGATGTCTTGGATTGTTTGTCACTGCATCCAGTCCTCGTTGATATGTGACGAAGTGTCAACAACTCGGAGTGAACGTGACGTGGTGGTCGTGCAAACCACGTGCACTGCCGGCGCTGGGGGGGGCGCGCTTGGGACACAGCACTCACATTTCCTATACACACTGTCACAAAAAGCACTGGAGCACGGTTCACCGAGTAGCTGAACTGAACACGCGGCGCGCGTCGCAAGGTGCGTGTTGCGTGTCCAGCCAGGCGAGCGTCGAGACGCAGCGGGTGTGATCGGCACGGCGGGCGAGCGACGACTGGACGCGAACGCGCGCGGGAACTCGTGACTACGAGAAACTCGGAGCCCCAGGCCGGGAGCTGTACACTCTACACACAGCCTTCAACTCGGACAGCTCAGACAGCCGGCACACATGATGCACACATTGCATACCTATTACTGAAACTAAGGGAAAAATAATTGCGGCCACATGTAGAGTTAGCAGAGTAATTATTAAAAGTAACGCAGAGGGCGTTATTTTAGAAGATTATCTTTAGGAAAGAACATTAAAACTTTAAAACGAAAGGTTTGTACTAATTAACTGGTGATGAATGAGTTGCGGCACAATAAGATTGTGAGTGCGAAAGAAGATTTAAGATGTGATTCCTGTCAGAGAAAGTTCTCATTATTATGAGCTGTGGATTGTGTCCCAAGCCAATAAACATTGACATCTGCATGTACATGTATTTGTAGCTACAGTAGGTAAGTGGAAAGCAAAGAAAATCCGAATCAGCTCCAGGTGTAGCGGGGTACTCTTATCGACTGTAACGCTGAAGAGCGGCGCGGGTGTGCGCGGTGAGCAGGGTGCGAGGGGGCGCAGGGCGGCGGGCGGCGGGCGGGGCGCGTGACGTCACGCCGCACATACAGCGCGCCCGCGGCACTGCCAGGCTGCCTGAGCCGACCACCGCGCTACGTCGTCGTAGCTGCTATAGCCACTGTAGCCAGTGCCGCGCTATACGTCACAACAAACAACACTTCACCACAATCCACTACAGGGTATTATTATTATGTCTCTCTAAAACAGGAGCGCCGTAAAATTAACACTTGTAGTCACCCTGCTGTAAAAAACATCTACCCCGGCCCTGGTCGAACTAATAATATATTCCAAGCGTATTAAAATAAACAATTTAGCGTAGTATCAGCTAGTTTGGCGTGATATGGAAACTATCGATAGGGATCAGGTTAAACTGGTGGAGACCATTTCAGTATAATAAGTTTTTGCTGGAGAAATACAGCCAGAAATATTGGGTTGTTGCGATTGCATTACTAACGTTACCGTCGGATCTCTTCACCAGCTCATAGATAGAAACGACGGGGCGTGTTTACGGCATAGCATTACAATGCGTTTGAACCCACGCTTACCGAGAGACTAGCCAAGCCACGGTCCACTAGCGCAAGAATCACTTATTTGTTTAGTTAGCCTGGGCTAGTGAAGTTGGAATGGCCGTAACAGAGATTTATTTGGTTTGCCCTGGGCTTGCTTTAGACCTGGACCAAACAATGTTGCGCAGCTCAGCCTACTAATGATAATTAGTAAATTAAATATACTTAAACAGGCTCATAGCTAGAGTATCTGTTGCTATGTTCTGTTTGTCTGTAGCGGGTGCCCTGTGTATGTATGTATGTATGTACACACGGTACTCAACACTGTTACAACAGTTTTAGAGTTTCTATGCAGAAGATCAGATGAAGAAACTCCACGGACACACAGCAGTGATGAAGATGTATGTGGTCCGCGTGTATTATAATACAGCGTTGTTAATTCGTCTGCAGCTGGTGAAGTCAGTAAAGTTCCTAACGCACGTCATGGGGCCAATAATATTAAACAGGCTACCAGTGTCCGTTACCTCGGCCATGACAAAATAATATTAAACAGGCTACCGATGTCCGTCACCTCGGCCATGACAAAATAATATTAAACAGGCTACCAGTGTCCGTCACCTCGGCCATGACAAAATAGTATTAAACAGGCTACCAGTGTCCGTCACCTCGGCCATGACAAAATAATATTAAACAGGCTACCAGTGTCCGTCACCTCGGCCATGACAAAATCAGCAAAACATAAAAGCGGGCTCGGTCACACTTTGTACCTATATAGGTATACATACAGGAGCTCACAGATACTGTAATTAACTAGTTTAAATTGTTATCATGTTGTAAGTAATAAATTGATACTTAAATAGGAATTCATTGTTAAATGTATTTAAAATGTATGACTTATATTTATATTATGAATAAATTGTTTATCATAAACTAAATGTGCTCTATTCGCTACAGGAAACTTGAAGATAATTCGTTCCCAGCTGCAGCTTTGTTATTTGAACTCAAATAATTGTCAATAATTCATCAGTTCCTGAGGGCGCGCGGCAGTGGGACGAGAGGCGGGCCGCAGTCCGCGGATCCGTCTCATAATAATCTCCGTTGAACGTTGTTAATCCTGTGCCGCAGTGGTGGCGCGGCGGCGGGGGGCGCGCGGGACGCGGCGGTGCGCGCTGTGCTGATGGTACTGGTGCGTCGGAACGGTCACTACTTCTGACTTGAGCTAAGCGAGCTTTGATAACTTTACATGTTGAATGTTGAACATCTAAGTTTTAGAACCAAACCAGCCCATGGCTACTAGCTACTGGGTATTGTAGTTCACTAAAACTAGGAACATAATAACTAATCATTATTAAAATGTTATTTCGTAATCAGCATTAAACCATAGACGCGGCCATAGGCGAGCTAGTGTTGTACCGGTCAGGTTTTTTTACATCTGATCTCTGAGGAAGACGACGAGGCCGGATGCGCATCGCGTTGTTGCTGACAAACGGTCACTCTGTCTCCTACAAACATTCATCCGAGGAAAATGTTATATGAGCAATTAGGACACTCAATTTTATAAATAAATTATGACTACGACTGTATTCCCCAGCACAGTGTAACGCTTCCAAATTGTTTCCGACACAAATCGCGAGTGGAGCTGCCCGACGGCGACGACGCCCTTTGACGCATGTTTCTTTCAGTGCGTTTGTTTAGAACCTGATAAATGTTCATAGTCGCATCCTGTATAAAAGGCACTTGGTTCGCGTCGCGCAGTCCCGTGTGCGCCGCTGCGAGGCGCTGCGCTGTGATGCGGTGCGGCGCGGTGAGACCTATGCAATGTGGCGCCTACACGATAACGTGAACAAGTCCGGGAGTCCTCGCGGCGCTCACGAGTCACGACACACCTCATATTCAAAGTTCAGTCCACGCGCACTCACTAACCATACATTTTTCATAACTTATATATATTCTGACCGTGTAAAATAGTGTGGCCATGACGTCTTCGTACTTATAATAATGATTGGTATAGTACGCCCTATGGCATTAAGTCCGCCTTGTTTTTGTTTTTTTTTAATGTTTGCCCCACTCTAGTATTTCTCCTGTATCATGGGTGCGTTAACAGACACAAATCTTAACATGCACAAAACGCCCAGGCCCAGAACAACTATTTGTAGGCCATACAAAATACAAACAAATATTTTTTAAATATTTAAATAATTAACTATTTAAATATTTTTTTGGCCATACAAATATTTGATTCGTGCGAGAACCGAACCCACGACTCGTAGCGCAGAAGCCTATCGCTCAGCCACTGCACCAAACGTGTACGATGATTGTGCATAAAGTATAAATAATGTACTGTGAGAGTCTGAAATGTAAGTCGTTCTACAGCAGCAAGATATCGTCGCGTAGCGTCCTCTCACATTGTTTCTAAACAAGTGTTATTATTTCTCACAAATGAACAATATAATGTATTGAATAGTATTCACAGTGGCTTGTTAATGCTGGTCCTACATAACGTGTGCAGATAGTTGTGATTTGTTCGTCGTAAACCCGTCGCTGGCTGTAATCTTGTGCACGGTGCCGGTGGCGGAATTTATTTCTCTGAATTCAAATTCTAAGTTAACACCACGTTTAAATCCGTGTCTTAGATGGTAATATCCGCCGCGGCTGTTCCATTCCTTGCAATACACGTAAATTGGAATATTTGCACTTCTGCAGTATTGCAGATTTCAGCTCTCAGTCGTTCGGGCGCAGCACTTACAATGTTTTATTAACAATTATTAAAGTGGCAAACAGCAAACGCGAAGGCAAGGAAGGAGCATACTTGTCGAGTGTCAGGAGTCGGGGGTGGGGGCCGGGGTGGGGCCAGGGTACGCTACGTAACACCTACCCACTAATTTTACTTCATACAAAAACTAACAGCAAATGTTTAGAAGTGATGCATCTTATTGAGAAAACGAGCGGCCGCGTAGTAGCGCTACGGGATCGTAGCGGTAGCGTAGCGCGTAGCTAGATTATCGTAGCGTTTACCGTAGCTGCCTAGTTCCGGCTATGTTTAATTACGAATTCAAAAAAAATTAATGAAAATTTAAAAAACCCTTGACTCAAAAAAGAACCCCTAAAAAGTAAAAAATAAAATGTGTTTATTGGCCATTTAACTTTATTAAAAGTACCTAGTAATATTTTGATTCAAGCGTCGTCACGTCGGGGGACCGCTAAGTAAATTATCATTACCAAGGTTCTTTTTTTGTATTCATTTTTTATTTATTTATTTAGTTAGCGGTCCCCCGACGTGACGACGCTTGAATCAAAATATTACTAGGTACTTTTAATAAAGTTAAATGGCCAATAAACACATTTTATTTATACTTTTTAGGGGTTCTTTTTTGAGTCGGGGGTTTTTTAAATTTTTAATTTAATTTTTATTTAATACTTTTTAAATTACTAGTAGACACCATCATCTATCTAACATCTACTCATTAAGACCATTCTTATGAGCCCAAAGATGCTATATCTGCTATAAGTTGCTGAGGGGTTGGGTATCCTGCAGACTACTTGATACTGCAGCATCAGCTCAAGGTTGCCATGTCTTGGAAATACCACCAAAGTAACAGTACACCAAATTTCAAATCAATCGGCCAGTGAAAGTTGGTAAGACCCTTTTGTCAAATAGGAAATGAGCTGATGATCTTCAAACGCCTGAACAGATCTTCCTAAATTATAGCTAACAAATACTGATCAAAACGAATCCAAACACGACATTATATCTGCTATTATTTTTTCAAGAGTGTACTAGTGTGCTGGATATCCTGGCTGCAGCATCAGCTCATCATGTCGCCACCATTGAATTGCATGTAGAATCAATTACTGATCAAAACGAATCCAAACACGAAATATATCTGCTATTATTTTTTCAAGAGTGTACTAGTGTGCTGGATATCCTGGCTGCAGCATCAGCTCATCATGTCGCCACCATTGAATTGCATGTAAAATCAATTACTGATCAAAACGAATCCAAACACGACATATCTGCTATTATTTTTTCAAGAGTGTACTAGTGTGCTGGATATCCTGGCTGCAGCATCAGACCAAGAATTTTATAATCTTGCATAGTTATATAGCATACATGAGTGTTTCAAATTTTATTTCACACGTATGTTTGAAAGTAAAGTAATACACATTATGCGTCTAAGAACCCTACCGCAGCTAACAAAACAGCTGATGACCTTGAAATGGCTGAACCGATTTTAATAAAACATATCTAAGATCACTCGCTAAAAAACCAGCTTTCAAATAAAAAAAACCGCACTCAAATCGGTTCACCCGTTTAAGAGCTACGGTGCCACAGACAGACACACACAGACAGACAGACAGACACACATAGCGGTCAAACTTATAACACCCCTCTTTTTGCGTCGGGGGTTAAAAAGCATAATCATCGTAAATAATAGGCGTTCATAATATATATACCATATTCTGAGAGCAGTAGAGAGCAATAGTAGGTTCGATTTAGTATCCTGATATTGCTCGCCATACAATAACCGCTTTATATCATTCAGCAGTAGGCACATTTACTGGAAGTTTATCGGATCTTACATGTAAGTTTTTATGAAAATAAATAAATAAAAAATACAATATATTTTATGAAAAATCTTGTCTGATTTTCTACAAATACTCTTGAAAGTATATAATGAAATAATGATTTAACGAGTTTACAAAACTTCTCTATAAAGAGGGTGAAATGGGTGTTTTTAGTAAGGGAGGATCTTATTACGTGACCCGGTTAACTCGAATCTTAGTACATATAAGCAAATAATAAAACAGGTGTATTTGGATTTTTAGAAAAGCAACCCCTACAGCGAAGAATAGGAATAGGTGTGGTAAAGTTTACATAACAATAAAGTACCTATGTATGTAAGTATGTAAAAATTTTGTACACTAGTGGAACGGCGCGCTCATAGCTAGTACATACGATCCAGTCAGTTACGAGTATTACGTTACCGGGACTCTTATTTTATAATTGGTGTATAATTCCTTTCTTTCATTCTTAGACTCTTCTTAGGTTCCATCACGTAAAAGCTAATAAAATATTCTAATATCGAAATACAGCTATTTACAGAAACATTACCTAAATAGACCATGAAACTGATAAGAAATTGCTTATATTTATAATGTAAGCCCGCATTTTCGCCTTTAAAATTAGTTTAATGTAGATACTTATGTTTTTCGTCAATTCCAAGTGTTTATAATGTTAGAGATGTGAACCAAAACGACAGTGTATTAGTAAATACTCAAGCAAACAGATACAAGTGAACACAATGGACACAATACAGTTGGTGAATTACAGCGCTTCATTGGCAGGCATACGTTCACTGGTGGAGCCACAGCGCGCAGCAGACTGGCACAGGAACTACACTCCACGCAATGTGTGACTAGCTGGTGCACCATACGTTCACTGGTGGAGCCACAGCGCGCAGCAGACTGGCACAGGAACTACACTCCACGCAATGTGTGACAAGCTGGTGCACCATACGCGACGAACAATACAAATATGTTTACCGATAAAGCAAATCTTGGTGATTACAACGGTTTGAAAAAGTTTTAGTATACAAACTCATCAAACCATTATGACAACTACTAAACACAGATGTGCGTTCTGTCTCCTAATGCTACGGTTTTGTACAGCTGTGTGTGTGCACGTATGTGTGCAGTAGATGCATACGTGTGCGTGTGGCGCCGCCCGTTCGACTGAAATACGATCGGATTGAATTAACAGATTTTTGTTTGCCCGTAAAACAATCTGTACTGGAGGGGGCAGGGGGGAGTTGAGCGCAGTCTGCGGGGAAATCTGCGGTGCGCGAGCACACGCATTAATCATCCCACGGTAACATTCAGTCCCCCTCCGCTCTCCTACTTGTTC
Source organism: Amphipyra berbera (assembly GCA_910594945.2). Lineage (NCBI taxonomy): Eukaryota > Metazoa > Arthropoda > Insecta > Lepidoptera > Noctuidae > Amphipyra > Amphipyra berbera. Next base: position 56,819 of record OU343138.1, read on the forward strand.
CTACTCGATATACTCGGCAGAAGCTCTCTGTTGTTTGGTTATTTTCCTTTACCTCTATAGTAAAGTAAAAGTAGATTAACTACTTTTATTGTCAAAGTATACTCTTTAAAATAAAAATAAACGCATCCTAAGTGATAAGTCTTCTGCGTTCTATATGGATACATATTTAAGTTACACAAACCACATTTAATTTTTAGCTTAGTTATGCTGACAACATCATTAGCAGGTAGCCATTACGAGGTATTATTGGCATTTATTGTGTATTGTATATTGCGAAGCTTTGCATAATAATGGTGGAATATCAGCTAGGATTTGGAAACAAATCTCATTTCGATATGTCCTTTGAGTGTCACTCAGAGCACAGGAGAGCCGGCGCGGGCGTCACGTCAACGTACCTATTTGATGTGTTTACTTTAATTTTCCCGCTTCCTGTTGCCTCTTATAACCGTAGGGCTGTCAACGTCCGCGCAGCACACATGTTCGCAACATCACCGCGTCACCGCGTCGCAGGAGGCAGTGTTTGTCGTTGTAGGCCGATGTAAGTAATACTAGGAACTGGAATCAAACCCGCCGCCCGCTGCTACATAATAAGTACCTACATACAGAAGGCTCATTTAAAAAAGGCAATAATTTAAACGGTTAGCTAAATATTGAGGTATTGGCCAGCGAAATTGTATAATTGATCAGCGACGCATGATTAGCGCACAAAATTGTGTCAGATTTAATACAATATGCTCTTTTGCGTTGTTAAAAAAACACATCGCAACGCGATTACTTTCCAAATCTAACGTTAACCTAATCGAGTTGGATTGCTCAGACAATTTGATAGCTATATTTTTTTGCTGACAACATATTTATATCGCGAATCATTTAATTATTTTTCCTAAAATTCCCCCAAAGTAATTGCTATGTCATAGTGTAGGTACTATTAATATATTTTAGTGGCTTGAGACTGTTCCACGCAACTACATGCGCTGCCAGTATTAACGTGAGTTGTCCTTATGATGCAGTATTCAGAGTGGTTCTTGATTCTTTATTATTGTGTGTAATGTGAATCGTCAGCTGAGCGTAGCTCGGGCCCCGCTCCCCTCGCCCCCAGGCCACCCCGCGCACTGCAATTTGTGATGTATACTGACTTGCACTCGTTTTCACAACTTTTAGAAACTAATATTTGCCGGCTGACCGAGCGACTTACCTAGCTAGTTACAACTCGCTCGACCATATAACAGACGAATCCACGAAAACCTTAATGTTCTCTTTGCTGAAATAGTAACTTGGTTAATAATAGCTTACATGGCGACAGTATATTGGTACCGCAGTTAATAAGTATTACAGTAACCATCACCATCACTATAAGTAGATGTACGTGCGACAACACGACGTCGCAGCATGTCGTTGATTGGCGCGGGCACGATGCGGGTCCGGCGCGGGCCCGGCGCGGGCACGGCGCGGCGTCTCTAATGACGCGGCGCGGCGCGGGCGGCGTGCTACAGTGTGTATTGAACAGCCGGCTTGTTTATGTTTACCTGTTTAATGATTTACTTTGCTCTGAGTGTCTCTACGTGCGATAGGCACGCCTGTGTACATAGTGAGCGCCGCGTCACACCAAAATAGTAAATACTGAACGATTCTGTAGAATTAAATCTTATCGACATTTTAAATTGTTCCCGCCTAATCTTTTTTTTTATTCCAGACAATGTTAGCGTCAGCACTAGTAAGCTTTGATGTTTTTTTGTGTACTGTGTGTATTTTGTGTGTCCAATGGTAACTGGTAAGACTATTACAAAATCCAGTTACAAGCTCACGCGGTGCCAATTTTCTTGCACACCGACAGATTTCCCGTCGTTGATTATGATCGCGTTCCGACTCATTGTCACACTTCAACGAACGATGCTCCTATTTCTACTTGCGCTTATACTGCGCGTGCATCACGCGGGGCTCCGCTGAACAGACTTGAGCGGAACACACGCGGCGCGATACAGATGACATCGTCTATGACGATTTCACTAGCCATTGCTCACTGAACAAGACGTAAGCCCTGCTTCGTTCGATCTCAATGTTAAACGTCCGTATCGGCCAGAGAGCGTCTCGTGATTGTATGGGCTGAACGTACTTATTATGCTTTGTTATTTAAATTATTGTCTGCTGAGGATCACGCAGTAGGTACCTACGTTCCGTAAGAAATAAGCGCCTACCATAATGTAACAGCAAAAATAAAAAAAATTGTTAATATAGAAGTATTAAAGTGTATGATATTCGTATAAAAATGTTTCAAAGTAATGCATGTAATAGGACAAAAATGTCAATGAATTAATAAGCCTTCGCATTTACAAACTGTTGATGAAACGTGTTCGAAGAAATGTAAATTGAACAAACGGCTTTCGGTCTAGAATAGGACACCCGATTGTGTGTATGGAATAAATGTTGTATAGCTGCGTATGTATGGGCGTGACGCTCTGAACAATTTCCCTTTCATCGCGGTAGAATTTAATTAGATGTGTGTGCTAATGACGCGCCTCCTGCGCGCCGTCGAGTGATATTGTCTCAAGCACGCAGCTGTTGCGAATCACGGGTGCTTAGTAAACTTCATTACCCGCCCGCCGCGTCACAGAATAACAATAATACAGTCATGATTGAACCTCTAGGTGCAACCATTTGATACACACACATCGGTCATGTTGAGTGGCTACATTGATGTAGCATAACATTTGTTAGTTAATAATAGTCAACAAGAGGCTGCATTCTGTACGCTGAGGACTTTGCATCAGCCAATCTTATGGGAGTCTCGCACTCGGTTTACACTTGTCAAGGGACAATAAGAGACTTCGGTCGGTTCACACTTTTCTTCGGACACTTGTGAATGTGTGTCATGTTCATGTGTATCAACATACACATGAACAACTATATAGTTAGAACAACTTCTAACTACCATCTGGTGTACGTGAATCAGATTGAAATGTTTGAGGTGTGGTTTATTACTCTAAGGTTATGAAAACAAACACCCTCAACACTCAATAAGAAGTTATTATAATTAATAGGTCCTAGATCTTATGGCCCGTCATTACGTACTGTACTGGCTGAACGTGAAGGTGGTGATAGTACGGAGGCCGAGGAGATGGTGCGCCAACAGGTAGATCATCCGCAGGGCTGAAGAAGGACGTGGTGTACTGGTCACGTGTGCAGACTGCCACGTGTCTCGATAGTAGTTTTCACCGGGCTATGGTACCCGGAACTTTGGACCCTGGAATAGATGTCCAATAAATAAATAAGGGTTCCTCTGCTTATTCTCGCCTAACTGTGACCACGGCAGCGAAAGCGGGAGGCGGAAGTACTATTTGTACTTAAGGCGAGTGTGTGCAAATGTCTCAGAATCGGAGTTTACAAAAAAAAAACTTGTACCTAAAAAGAAGTGTGAAGCACTCAAATTTTATTAAATATTTATGCTTAAAAGCAAACGGTAAGTATACGTTTTTAACAAAAAATTTAAAAATAACAATATTTTGCTGATGTGAACAAACAAAAAGATGTTCATTGACCACACCCAACATGATTTAACAAAAGATGACTTAGTCAACACTTACCCAATACGGGGTTAACATGACACTGAATTTATTTAACTTGCAAACGTTATTTTTTTTATAAAAAAATTATAATTCTAAGGTCTCAGATAAAAGTTGAGACGGCACGTATGGCGACACCCGCTAAGTAATGAGAATATTTTGAAACGGCGTCTCAGTTGAGAGTTATGACGGACTATCGTATCGGCCGGAGCCCCCGCGGCGCTGCGCTGGCGCACGGATTGTATGAAGTGGGAAAAGGTCACGTTTTTTAATAACGTAAGCGAGTGAGACCATAATAATAATAAGAAATGACGACGCACTTGATAGGCAACGCTCTGGCAGTACAGAGTAACCGTATCATTTCTCTCCAGTCGCAGACTGCGGTCCAACCGCAAGTTCCATATATGGTTCAGCCGCGGGCCATTCTCGCTGACGAAGAGAGCGATGATAGGGGTACAAATGTAAGTATCGAGTAATGATCGAGGTATATTCCAGGGCCATAGTCTGAGCCCGTTGTGGTTTTGTCTAGCCTTGAACCCTCTGAGCACATTGTTGGAGGGTTCAGGGTTAGGCTACCGGTTGGGAAGAGGTGGTCAGGTAGTATCTCACTTCCCTTAAATGGACGATTTGAAACTCTTTGCCCCCAACAATTTGCAAATGTTGAAGTTACTGAAGGTAACTGAAACTTTCAGTAATTCCATCAGGATGGCGTGTGCCTTTAACGGTTGGGTCATGCCGGTTTTGATGTACTCCTTCGCCATACTCAAGTGGACTCAGACTGAAATCGACGCCCTGGATAGGAGGGTCCGTACGCTGCTGACTGCATCACTCACGTTCATCGGTGATGAGGCTGTACATTTCGCGGAAGTGCGGGGGTCGAGGCTTTTTAAATGCTAAGTGCCTCCACAATCGCGAGGTGTGCAGCCTCAGGGAGTACTTTCATCCAAACCGACGTGGGGATGCATCGAGATGTAGTCGGAGTGGACAAATGATTTACCCGCTCTCCTTGGCTTAAGAGAACTAGCGCAAGCCTGTAGTACTGGATACTAATAGCCGCAGGAAGGTATTGCAGAGCAAGGAGTTTCTCGGACGATTGTACCGGGCCCTTCAAGGGCCCGATGTAGATTTCCTAGCGTCCGTAACCTGGCTACGTTTCTGTGACTTCTTTGGGGAAACCGAAGGTTTTGTCTGTGTTATTATGGCCGAAGTTATGATGACTACTACCGGAAATATATTGTGAAGGACGGCACGGTTGACATCTGTCGGGCATGCCACTGTCCCGGTGAATCCATTCGACATATTATTTGTGGTTGTTTTCGTCTTCCTAACGGCGAGTATTTGCACAGACACAACCTTGTGACTAAATTATGTCGTATCCAAGACTGTTTCAATACCTGTTGATTACATGTTTGTTATTGTTTAGAGCTGTGTTACAATTTTGGAATTTGGACAAATTGAGTCATTTACGTTTTAATTAGCATACTTATAAGTTAAATTATATTTATTATTTATCCTAAAATGTTTTAAAAAAATGTCCATCCCTGCGAAGCCGGGACGGGCCACTAGTAATGAATAAAGGAGATAATAATAATAAATCTCTTTATTTTCGAGCTACTTTGGCCCATAGATAATTATATACCTTACAAACTAAACGATACATATGTATATCGGAGAATTAATAATTTAGAAAATAAAGGAGGGTAGTCGTCAAGAGGAATTAACGTACCCGACGCGGCGACGTTATAAAAACAGTTGTCATTGGACGGAGGGGGGATTCCGTATCGAACAGCCGAAAGAGTCTGAGCTTTTATATCTGACTAGCTTTCTCTCTTTATTTTCTGAACTTGTGTAAATTGTGTTAATTATTATATTGTGAATTAGCTTCTGTAACTAACCACTAACCCTAATACAAGTACTCTCAGTGGTGGAGAGTCTATGTTGGTTTTATTTACGAAATACCCGCTTTACCTTCTGATAAGCAGACACTGGTCTAAACTGTAATGCTATAATACTCAGTGGCGTGCCTAGGGGTCAACGTCAGGGCAAGCCCGTCAAATATTTTCCGGTTTAGGTACCTAGGTATTTAGGTATTGTTTTTCTTAAACGTTACTAAAACTACTTACCTACTACAAGTTCGAATTAAAATTTAAAATATATATTTCCTTATTTTATTAAATAATTCTTCATTAATGCCAATTGGCAAAAAAGATAAACACTATTCTTCATAGCAAATGAAAAAGCTTGCATTGATTTTAAAACTGAAGACTGAATAATTTATATCTGAGCCATCTATCGAAGTATGAACGCAACCGCGCAACTATGTTTCGAGTTGGTCTATCTATGCCTTTGTCGTTAGTGACGAAATATTTCAATTGAAGGCCACTAGAAAAAATATGTTGATTGGATTGGATTGTTTGATTTGTTGTAAAGACCACAAAATACTATTTATGCGTGTTAAATGACTTAAAATCAACAATCATGTATATTCGAGGAGCACTACTAGCTATTACACATTTATATGAAGTATTACTCACAATGATAGCATTCAAATCTAGACACGCGGCAGCGTGTCAAGCCAAGTTCAAAGAAAAAGGATGTGGCGACGCAGCAGCCGGCCATTGTGGTTCCGCGCTCTAATTAAAGTAACTAATGAACTTAATTATCTTATAAATAACTACATAGGGATAATATCAATGAACTAATTTCCCTTAGAGAGAAATTAACTAATTGGTAACTAATTACAGACAGAAAAAGTACATAACATAATGACATTATTATTTTTTCTAGGTATATCTAAAAATGAAATCTTATTTTTAAATAAATAATAAATTCCTCACCTCTGCTGATAGAACAGAGTTCTTCTTTTTGTGGTAATTATTTAAACTAAAAATATACGGATCAGAATTAAGAAGAAGTCTGTGCATAAGATCGGTGTTTGTGACAACGCGAGTCATTTTCCTTGTGTTGTCACGTCTATTGCTTAACTAATTTATTACAAGATTCAGCGGCCTCTTCCGAGAGCTCACCGATGGACAACAATGAATGATCAATTACTTCCGATCCATGAATTAACACTTTATGAACAGAAGAAGGCAAGTTGTACCAGGGATAAGTCACAACAAGCTTCCGCGCGGTTTCTAAGGCATACTCTTTACGCAAGATTATTAATTTTGTAACTCGACGAAAGACACTGCAGCAGATGATGACATCTATCAAGAAGTGATTTGTCTAAGCCATTTATTTCCGCTGAAATAGCTGAATTAGAAAAAAAACTTCTTGCAGTGTTTCCGTCGTTGGATGTGCCACTTCCTCCACTTCGCGGTTTGTCAACAATCAGACCTAATCGTTCCCTAAACTTCTGCTGTACAAATTGTTTTTTCTGTGCAAGAAGAGCTTTCACTTAATCTTTGACTTTAAATTTATGAACTCCTTTAATAATAAATCCTGATGTTTGGTCAACTTAGCCTCAGTTATAAAATATAATACTTCGTCAGTGTTGAATTCCACAGAAGTGGTGTTAGATCGGCTGGAATCACTTAGTAAAGAATTTATCGCGGAATTATCTACCTTAGCTAACTCGGCTAACCTGCGTCGTTTTGATGTCTTGCTGAGGTCCATGAAGTCTTTTTTGTACTGCTGGCCACTCGTAGAAGAGAGATCATTAACCGCCGGCTGCTGGGTGTTGTCGTGGGCTGCAGTTGACAGCTCACAAACACTTTCGTTCAGTCAGTCGCTGTATTTAGTGACCATTTGAGAATGTAATCGCTGGACTTGCTTCCAATATACCAGCTTCCAATAATAAGTAATGCAAGATGAATTCAAAGTACCGTTTGTCAACGTCCGCCATAATGTACCATAGAGAATGATAGAAAATAATAATGGACGTTCCAAACCACTCTTACTACTTGTAAACATGTGTGATATGGATGACAAATGCTCTTATTAGGAACATTTTACTCATACGAAACTATCTTCATTGGTAATTGTTGCATTTAATAAAATTATCTTATCATAATTTTTATTGATGCGTAAGATAGTTTCTTTTTAATATTTCAGACAAAATAAAATACTTAAAACGGAACGCGTTTACTTGTTTGACAGTGTGTTTTTGTCTATGTCAAATGTCAATGTAATGCCATATGTCATTTCATTGCAGATTCTTCATTGCGTTACTGTTTGAATTTTTGCGATTATTTTCTCAATTTGACCCCCGCTTATCTACTGACTGATACCTTCTACCACTCAATTACCTTGCTATTAACACTGGACTCTGATTTACATAGCGTTTCGGATTTGTTTTGTGGATCATTATGAAGTGCATGCATCAACTGCGGAATAGCCATGCAAAGGTTGCAGAGGCATCGCATATCCTCGCTTTCTGCACACCATCAAACATGACTTTCGCGTTGGATAACCAATGCTCAACCCCAGGTATGAAGTTGGAGTAGAAGAACTGAATCTGATTTATTTTTATTTGTTTTCTCTAATAAATAAATAATTATTTATACCTACTCTTGTTTTATTTTGTGTTTTCCTTGTTAATTGGTAATTAAACTATAAAAATATAGATAAGGATAACCTGTAAAAATGTATTATATGTTACATTATAATTCTATACACTTATTGCCAGCGATCTGATTAAAGGTTTAGTGAAACTATTTACGTCTAGTCTGTAGTAATGACAAGTTCTATGAGTTTTTTATTTACAGCAATTTAATGTGCCAATATTCACGAATATAAAACACAAAAAATCATTGGTGTACAATAACTTCGATAACTATGCCAACGCCCATACAGAAATTGGCCATGTCCTTTGACTTGGCTTGTTTTCACATACAAGTTATCTTATATTTGACTAATTAACTTATCTACTTTATGTAATACGCAAGTTACTGTTTGTAGACAATTTGAAGTCGGTTTTATTTTTGTTAAAAAGTTATCACATTTTTTTTTAATGGGATCATCGTTAACAGATTTATTCCAAGCGTTCTTATCAACCAACAGAATCCAAGTTTTGTCCACTGATTGATCAAATCGGCTATTGGATGATAAGTACTTTAATGTTGGGTTTTATGACTACAAGTAACTACAATTCTTGTCTGCAAAGTTTAAAGTATTTACCTACCTTTTCAGCGCTGACTAACAGCTGAACAAACACACTTTTAACCTTCACAAAGCACAACTGCGACCGTTTTGGAAGTTATTTTGATAATAAAACATCACTTAGTCACTCACAATCACGGCAAATGCGAACAAAAATTGTAAATAATAGAAAATTATATCATAACAAAATGAATGTAAACAAACAAAACAAGGTTATGTAGGTAATGGCGAAGCGAAGTTTTACGAAAATAAGATCGTCAACTTCAGCGCACTCACGCGTCACTGAATGTAACTCGCCACCTGTACATTGGACAATTGCATTCGTTTCCGAATTCATTTTGATAATAAAAACACTCAATAACTTATAATCACAGCAAAAATGCAATACACCAGTAATTCGCTCAAAACAAATTAAATATGGCGGGAGGTATCAAGGGCCACAGATTATCTATTATTTACTACTTATACTAGTATGGCGCAGTATTGAAGTTCGTACTAGCTGCTATGCTAGCCATCCACTTGTACCTATACTCATGTAGTACGCTGGGCGTATTCGGTCGAACATTTGCAAGTACATATCACTAGATGTTGAATCTATCCATAGCAATTTGTTCTAAAAACTGGAGACAGGGACAATAAAAATAACGCCAAGTGTGCGCCCAATGAGTGCGAGCGAGATGTCCGCATTATCGTCGCGATGTGCGACCGTCGCACGCATGACTATGCGGCGTCTCTACAGTACAATTATAGTAGTCTATGATGCGGCGATCGGAACGAATGAGTAACATGAAGCCTGAAGGTCATTACCACCGACCAGCGACTCGCGACAGATAGCGCGCGAAATTTGAATGTTATTCTTATCACACTAATGATTGAGTTCGCTTCTTATAATTACTTATGAGGTGTGTTATTCGGTATGTATCTATAGTTTTTTTATAGGGCAAGCCGGGCGTATGGGCTTGTATGATAGTATCGCCACTGGCTATACTCAATTCTATCAAACTCCATAAACGGCGTATGTCAGCGACATGTATATAAGGTCTAACATTATTAATCCGAAATATTTTAAGACGTACATCTATGAATGCTAAGGAACTCATATCAAATATCAAATTTCTTATTTATCCATTTAATTGTTAATAAATAAATACATTTTAAATGACTTGAATAACGATAAATTTACTGGCTCTTTATTATTTTTTACATCCATCCACGCCAGTTACTACGTAGTACCTACACGCCATTGAGTCGGCGGCGGCGGCGCGCGCGCGCGCTGTGTACCTATTTTGATTGATCGTAGCCGAAAATCAAACGCTAGCGACGCGGCGGCAGTAGTCCCCCCGCAGGCGCCCACGCGAGCGGACGTGTTTCTAGGTTTCGAGCGCGACGCACGGCACGGCAACGTACGACTGCCTGCAACGAATGTACTTCCAACATGATGGCACATTATGATAGGCGCGTCAGGGACTACCTAACAAACGAGTACGGAGATCGTTGGATAGGTCGAGGCGGCCCTGTTGCCTGGCCAGCTCGCTCGCCTGATCTAATGCCATTAGATTTTCACGTGTGTGGTAGGGCTAAAGACCTAGTTTATGGTAAACGATGGCCATACAATATCTAGTACCGAGGAACTAAGAAATCGGATTGTGAATGCTTTCGCAGTGATGAGTAGTGACAGAGACACTTAAGTGCGCGTGCAAGAACATGTCATAAAGCGTGCACCCTCTGTGTCCAACAGCAAGGCGGATATGTGCAGCAATTAGTGTAAATAAAATAGTTGTTAGGTATGTACATTTAAATCATTGTAAATAAGACTGATTCAAATTTTTAAACACGCCAAAATCATTGTTGTAATAATTTGTAAGCCTATTTAACCTGTCTACCTACCTACAATGCAGTAAAAACCTATAACAATTATAATTTTTTACGACTTCGTAAAAATGTGTGATAACGCAAAGTACCTATTTATTATTATTTTAACCCATTGACGCATTGTCCGACGCCGCGACGTGAGCGAGCGACAAATGCGGCAACGCGAAACGATACGACGCGACTCGACACAGTGCGAAACAAATGAAATATCAAAAAGTAGATGTTACTACACGTGGCCTACGTTGTCGAGTAGTCTAATTAATAATGCGGATTGTTTTTTACGCAACGATATGCGTACACGAAGTGGTAAAGTATAATTTTATTGTGTTCTAATAACAACGCTTGAAAACAGTACCTTCTTAACCATTGTTACAATAAAAACGCACTACCTACTTATTGACATCGCGGCAGTCAGTTGTGCATTGTGTCGCGTCGCGACTTGTCTCTTTCCATTACCTAGGACAACCCAAGCGAGGCGAACTCTAAAGTTAAATTGGGGGAAAAAAAATCTCTCACGAGCCGGACTTGAACCTGCGACTTGGTTCAGAACACCAGTCGATTTAACCGCTAAGCAACCGTGAACTCTTTATCCTGCTCATGAAAAAATTATAACTAAGTACCTATGCAAAGTAGGTAGGTACAAATAAACACGACAGGTAGGTAGGTATCTAAATCAAATTATTGTGTCAATAATTTATCAGTCCAAAGCCTGATAAAGTGTGATGGAGAATTTGAATCAGACAGTAGGACGTTTAGTAGATAAAACATAAGTACGTACTAAGGGATACAGTCAGGGGTACAGTAGATAATAATTAAATATGTTTTAAGAAAGACCGTCGTTTGCACGCGGCCTCACTCGACAATTGCGACCGCCCTAGTCGCGCCAAGCCACTGTACCTACTATGCCGCTATTATGTTGAGTACGTACCTATGTACTTACTTAGGTAGGCTAATGAGTGAGTAGGTAACTAATTAATCAGTCGAATTATCAATTTTAAAATAGGATTTCTGATAAGATCTATCAATGGTACGTACTCCGAATCAGCTGATCTGAGTCAATGACCTACCTACGCAGTGTTTGATTTTTTTGCGCGGGAACCGGAGTTTGGGCGGCACTATGTACTTAGGTAGGCTAATGAGTGAGTAGGTAACTAATTAATCAGTCGAATTATCAATTTTAGAATTAGGATTTCTGATAAGATCTATCAATGGTACGTATTCCGAATCAGCTGATCTGAGTCAATGACCTACGCAGAGCGTTTGCTTTTTTACGCGGGAACCGGAGTTTGGGCGGCACTATGTACTTACTTAGGTAGGCTAATGAGTGAGTAGGTAACTAATTAAGCAGTCGAATTATCAATTTTAGAATTAGGATTTCTGATAAGATCTATCAATGGTACGTACTCTGACGCAGCTGATCTGAGTTAATGACCTACGCAGAGCGTTTGATATTTTTGCGCGGGAACCGGAGTTTCGGCGGTACGACGATGCACCAGTGCCGCCCGCCACTTGACAACAGAGTAAGAGAGAGAGAGGGAGACTCAGAACTCGGACGACAAGAACTAGAGCCCGCCCCCGCGCGCGTTCATTCATTGAGGAAACGTTTCATGCCAAGTGAAACCAACATTATTAAAATTAAATTTAGCAAAGGTGTAATTTTTTTTATTATTATATTATTATTTCGTTTATTCATTTATATGTACATATTATTTACATTTTTAAATATTTCTATAAAAAATATAAAAAAACATTTAAAAATATAAAAAATAGTAGCCCACCGGCATCGGGAACAGGGTCCAAGCTACCGGTGGTCAGGGCCTCAGAGAGAGGAACTTCCTGACAATACGTGCCGTGTCCAGAAGTACCGCTTTCTGTATCAGGCCTTTGACCCAGCTGCCCAACGAGAGCCTCGTCAGATGATGGTCGAGGCTCTTGGCTATTAAGCCATTGGCCGTAACAACTATCGGCACAATGACTGCTGAGTCAACCTCCCACATGTCGACAACCTCGTGTGCCAAGTCTTGATACTTAATTTCCTTATCTTTCTCGGCTTTCACAAGGTTCTCGTCATGTGGGACAGTGATATCAACAATCATTGTGAGACGCTCTGTTCGATCTATCACCACTATGTCAGGCTTATTGGCAACAATAGTCCTGTCGGTGATGATAGATCGGTCCCAGTACAATGTGATATGGCTATTCTCGAGAACTGGGTCGGGCACATACTTGTAGTATGGTACTTCTGCGTCCACAAGGTTGTATTTCAGAGCAAGTTGCTGGTGGATAATCCTAGCTACTAGGTTGTGTCTGTGTAAATACTCGCCGTTAGCAAGACGAGAACAACCGGAAATAATATGTCGAATGGATTCACCCGGACAGTGACATGCCATGACATTATTATATTAATTATTATTTGCTACAAGGCATGTTTTTAACCTATAGATTCACCTCCTTAAATATTTCGGATTAATAATGTTAGACCTTATATTATGATACAGTTTGTGTTAGTATAAAACTTAAGACTATGTTAGTAAAACAGTTCACTTAATCACTGTCTTTCTTTCTTTTCCTCAATACACCGGCACAGTAAGTTAGGTGAACGAGTTTGAACAATATCACACTGACAAGACGTATTGTTTACCTTTTTGTTAAGTACTTAGATTCATGATTAGGTTTAATATTACTTTTAAGTTTTAGGCTAAGTTAAATTATTGTAAATATGAGATTTTAATGCAAGTTATTTGTTTATATTATGGTACGTTGGAAAGAATTGTACAACATTACGAGATGACAAAATTCCGGGCTTTATTTAACTTATTACATATGTTTGGAGGCACGCGGCCAAAGTCGCGAGGCCGAGGCATACCGTCAGGCGCGGTGCTTTATTGAAATACACCAGCTTTGTGCGGGCGCCATGTGAGTAGTATTATGTATGAAGATACGCGCGCGTCACTTACGTGGAAGCGACACCACACACTCCTCGGTGACAGGCAAGTTATGTGCTCGTTGTGGATAATATGCTGGTGTAGCGCCTGCCGCGAAGGGATTGTCACGAGTAAGCTGCCACTCGATTAGATACATTAATAGATAGAAGGATGTCTAATCAACAATAGCGTGGATCGTACAACCTTCGAGGTAAGGTGCGCTTGTCGTGGTCAGTTTGTGGGTGGGTGACCGTTCATTACACCTCGTGACCACTCGATACAGATATTTAAACGGACGGTCCTGGGTTTCATACGAATACCTATGACAGTAGTTACGGATAGTCGGAAGCCCCTGTCTGACAGCCAGTCTAACCTTACAATATTTGTATTTCAAGACTGAAATGAAAACACAAAATATAGGCAAAAAAACAGTACCACCACAGAGATAACATATTTTTAGACACATTTATTTTGGTTTTAGGCTCGTACCTCCGTACAATAAGTTAGTATAATCACTAATTGGACTTCCGTTTACATCGGCAATGGGTGCGGGTTACGGGCGAGGTACCTGCGGGTAAAGGAAGGGGGAGGGGGGTGCGTCCGCATTACAGATGTTTATCCACAGACGTAACCTCGTTATGTAGAACTCCTCGCGTCTCGCGCCTCTCGCCGGATGCTAATTTTATACGAGACACAATACGACGCCAGTGTTCCAACTACACACACAGTGCGCGGGAGCGTGCGGCGTGCGGCGTGCGGCGTGTTCGTCGCAGCAGCACACATGCGATAGCAGACTGCACGCGGTTACTAATATTTTTGTTTCCTTCAGCATTTATACATACGTGAAGAGGTTTATATTTGCGGTAATAAATACTTGACATGAACCGTCATAACTCTCGTAATAAACATAACTCTCGCACTTTACTCACATTCTCCTAAACTATCTGACTCTACTAAACACTCTCAAAGCACTCGCATACTCTACTAAACACTCGTACTATACTGTACTGTACACTGTACTTAAACACTGTAATTTTATTAAACACTCACTTACTGCTAAACACTCGCACTCTACTGAGTGTGAGAGTTTAGTAGAGTGTATATTAGATGGAGTGCAAATATTTAGTAGAATGTGAGTGTTTTGTAAAGTGAATCATCACTTCACCAGTCACGATTAGCGCTCTGGACTTGTTATAGAAGATTTAGAAGATAAGTATCAAGAATCGACGCGACTTTTCATTGCATTTGTCAACTCACATAATTGACCTGCGCGAGTGACGATACTTAAGTGCGTCCGACGCGCCCTGGGCAGTCAGCCCGCTACCAACCTAGCTGACTGGCTAATCTTTTAACCACAGCATAAGCTATTCTTATACAGCTCGTGCTGACACGAGAGAAGCAGCTGACTGACACGTGCGTGTGTGATACCCAGTTAAAATGTAAGCTATAGCTGCCGGAGACATTAGTGCGCAGCGGCGGAGGTCGCACGTTGCCGCACTGGCCGCTGGTCGCGCGGCGCGGCGCGGTGTTTGTGTTTCATTACGGGCGCCCGCGCTGTGTGCCCGGCCCGCGCCGACGGTCGCACAAACAATACGTGCTCCCCGCTTCGCTTGTACATCTACGAGCTCCGACGCTAAGCAAGCGTAAAATAATTTAGAGCAGATATAAAATAAACAGGTCCACTACCGCCCGGCGTCTGCAAACATTTTACAAGTATACCGCGTCATGCAATTTCTAAAAAAAATACATTATTTACTTGATTCACAACTATAAACAAGAAAATTGGAGATTTCATTTCTGGGCTATGACCGAATGTTCAAAAGAAAAACCCTCTTATAGTTTTACTCGATTAGGAAATCAAAAGTCATCGTCGTGTTTGGAAGCTGTCATAGCTTCCAAACACGACGATGACTTTTGAAAGAAATAGTTATTTAAATCAAGGACTCCGAAAATTAAAAACACAGTTCCTTTCAAATTGTAAAAGTCAAGAGGGAGAATGAATTGGACTGATTGAGCAGATTGAATTAAATACTGAAGTGAAAATACTCTGCGATATAAACATAAGAGTGAGGTATGTACGTACGAACGAATGCGCCGCGGTCGCATTCTCTTCAAGCAAAATAATTCAACCGCACTCGTATAAAAGTTGTTCCACCCTATTCATACATTACCTTTTTTTTACAAGGAGAAATTCTCATGGATGCCCTCAGCCTGAGGAAGATGAAGGGTTAAATTCCTCCAAAGTCGACAGCGCGATCCACTGGACAGGCGCACCGCCCTGTCGGGCCTGCATCTGGTCGAGCAATGGACAACACGAGACAACATCATTTTAGCAGTGTCCGAAATAGTTTTACATTTCCGAACTTTATTGGGGTCATATACCAGTCTAATCAGAGAGGCTCGTGGCTAATTACCAAACGCGCGGATCATACGATTTGTGAGGTTAAGCTGCGCTTGCCGCGGTCAGTCTGTGGATGGGTGACCATTCGTTACATATTGAGACCCATCCGTGCCTCGGAGAGCACCTTAAACAGTCGGTCCCAGGCGTCATACGAATACCTATGACAGTCGTTACGGGTAGTCAGAAGCCTGATAGTCTGACAACCGGTCTAACCGGTATTCATTCGCATCTGGTTAGACTGGTATGTTCTGCCTAGCCTTTTCTCAACTATATTGAGGTCAGCTTCCAGTCTAACCAGATGCGAATGAATACCGGTATTTTATACGGCGCGACTGCCATCAGATCTCTGCAACTCAGTTACCGGGCAATGCCGATATCCTAAGATTAGACTAATCAGATCTACGGGATTCTAACTACCCGTAACGACTGTTCGTATACCACCAGGGATCGACGGTTTAACGTACTCTCCGAGACATGGAGGGGTCTTGATGTGTAACAAACGGTCACCCATCCACGGACTGATCCCGAAAAGCGCAGCTTAACCTCGCGAATTGTACGATCCACATGAATCCACATGTGCCCCTCCGAAACGAAATAGTTCTACATATTATGAGTTACATACTTTTTTTATTAGTAACAGCTTATAATAAACACCAAACCCTCCTGGTACGCCCTGCTACTACTTTGTGAGACGGTGATATCCGGCAGACAGTGGGGTTATCGTATGACTCGGCAGCTCTAATTCCTCAGGCCGCTGCACATGCCGGCAGCAGCATCACCAGTGCAACCGCGCTGGTTCTACATTCACCTGCCGGCTTGCTCAGTGAGGTAACTAACTTATTTTTCGAGGGAAGCCTTTGTCAAGCTTTGGGCCACCACCTTAGGATGAGTCGATTAGATAGAAAAAACAACTTGTCTTTCTATCTGCGCCGTAGAATTGTCGTAGCTCAGCTACGCCGTAGTACACAAACGGCCGTAGTAAGTAGTTAGCGGGCGCAACTCATTTAATACTTTGATTGCGTTGCGTACAACGCTGGCATAGTTTAAAGTACTTTAAGTGCGCAGGTTGGCTCGGTTCCAACTATGTAACTTACTTCAGCACTCAATTTAAAATATAAACACAAGTAAGTATAACAGCTACATTTTTGAGAAGATAGTTATACGTAGTAGAATACACACAATTTTCTTCTCTTCTTTTTAAACAAATATTTTTATGAATACACATCTGTCTCGTTTGTATTTAGAAGATAACAAGCAAAAGAGTATTGTCATATACAAACAATTCACCAATCAACTCCCGTTATGATAAAAGGCGAGTAGCCAGTTATAAGACACATCCGTAGCTACAAGTTACAATATGTAACAGACTACTATTTTATGAAGCGGTACTTCATAATGCCAAATAGTATTCTTAGCGATATTTTTGTATTATTTATAATAAAAGTAAAGTTCGGTTTGTAAATGTTTCATTATCTATTTATAATACTTAGTTGTTTGCACACGAATCAACGCGACGCGCGAACGACACTCTAACAAGACCGCATTATTCACTACTGTATACTGAAACTTAACCGATCGGTTAAGTATTCAGTATATAACTCGAATAAGCAAATAGTAGCGAATAGTGCGGTAATACTTAACCGATTGGTTAAGTATTCAGTTTGTGTGGTAGGTACATATCTACTGGTGTCGAAACGTTCCGCAGCTCTGTAGCTCGCGGGGGTACCAATGGCGGCGCTATCCCTCGCCGCCGCCCGTTATGCATTATTCCTGCATCGCCCGGCGTAGGACTGCGACCTCCCCGGCACTTCGTCCACTGTGTGACATCCGCACGTGGTGTTCATTATTCCCGCACTGCGATCGGCTTATTGCCACAACGTAGATATGAATATAGAATAACCAGCCAGCGTGGTCGCCGCCGTGCGCCGCTGTGCGCTGCTGTGCGAACTGCACCTATACAGTCGCACGTCTGCATCTGTGCTCCTCAGTTGACGTTGAATTATTCAGGTGCCACAGCTGCGCTATCATTTTGATTACATTTATAAATGGTGTGGCTATGTGTCGACTGCTGCATGCATGAAATCTATACACCGAGTATTGCGCGCTTACATGTCTTGAATGATGTGTCTTTTTCTTATTATTTTAATGTACTAAACCATTTTTTCAAAAGTCAACAGCGCCTCAATCAACGACACGCACTATAAAATGTGTGCTATTATCGTGCATAATGCTGTTGTGTGAGCGCTTAAAATTTCGAAGCCGCCAGCACTTGATTGATTAAATGGCTCGGTTTATAATGTTATATATGACAGCAACTGGCGCAGTGAGGGGTCACGGAGAATGGCTCGGTTTATAATGTTATATATGACAGCGACTGGTGCAGTAAGGGGTCACGGAGAATGGCTCGGTTTATAATGTTATATATGACAACGACTGGTGCAGTAAGGGGTCACGGAGAATGGCTCGGTCTATAATGTTATATATGACAACGACTGGTGTGGTAAGGGGTTACGGAGAATGGCTCGGTGTATAATTTTATATATGACAGCAGCTGGCGCAGTTAGGGGTCACGGTGAATGGCTCGGTTTATAATGTTATATATGATAGCGACTGGTGCAGTAAGGGGTCACGGAGAATGGCTCGGTTTATAATGTTATATATGACAGCAGCTGGCGCAGTGACGGGTCACGGTTAATGGCTCGGTTTCGATATAAACTTTTTCGACACACACAAAATGAAATGTCATGTCCACATGCGACGCGAGGCTTTGCTCGGTACCACTTACTGTCTGACATACTCTACATGTCGATTATTATAAATGTCATGTCCGCATGCGGGTTACCTACATAAGCTCGAAAAATATTTGACCGAATTTCATTTCACCTAAAACTTTTCAACTATTATCGTTTCGTTTTTTTTTTACTTCATCAGCATCTGCCACTGTATCAGTTGACCTATTATCAATTCGATTTTTTTCGTTACTCCGACGTTTCATTTGGTCGAAAAACATTTTACCGAAGTTACACTTAGCCGAAATAACATTTGTTCGAAGTATTATGTTTCCGAACATTAATTGTATTATGCAAGCAGGCATGCAACATGCAGCAAGCATTGTTTCTGTCACGGGTCCGGCGCTGCGGGGCTCCGGCGGTCCCACGCGAGCTTATCGTCGCAGATGGTATTAACGCTCACCACCTCAGCTCCTTAGTTTCAGTTCGCGGGCCGCCCCACCCCTCCGCGCCGCGTAGGCGTAGGCTTAAATTACACTCTAGGGGTAGGGCAGACAAGACTGCGTGAAGTCGGTTTTGCAGCGATTCGTTTCTATCACTAAATTATATAGCACAACATATTGACTTTTTATGACAAAATTTTAATTTAATATTGAACATGCTACCAAGCAACCGGCTATTTATTTGTGACCACATAATATTCCGTAAAATGTTGTTTCGGTGTGGTGAAAATATGGCGAATGAAAAAAGTTCAAAAGAGGCTTCGGCCAATAGCAAAAAGTTATTTTGTAAATCGGCGAAATATAATTCGGTAAAATAATACCTATGACACATGATACTTCGATGATCTAAAAATATGTCAAATAATGCATATAGCAAAAAAGACGTCGGTCAATAGATTTCGGTAAAATGAAATTCGAATAAAAAAAAATCGGATAAGTGATCGGTTCACCCCGCATGCGACGCAAGCTCTGCTCAGTACCACGTAATGTGCAATAACTTGAAAATGATACAGGTATAATTTTTGATAAGTATTTTGTAATTGCGACGGGCAGTCGCACTGTACAGTCTGTCATACTCTACATCTTTGCTACATGATATTCTCCAATAAATATACTTTTCGGTAAACAGTGAAGATTTCCTTGATGTAGGTCCCTATTTTAATCTTATATAGAGAGTCTAAGATCAGAGCAATAGAATCCCTACGAATTCTTAAGTCAATTACAATATTGTGTAAACTGTGAGCGCAAATACAAAGGATCTTCATTAATAACGAGCGGACAGCGGCGCGGGCGCGTGCGGTGTACGGGGACGGGCAAGGGGGAGCGGGTGGCACGCGTCCGACTCCACTAATAAATCGAGGCGCGGCAACGTTTGCAGTCTCTCAAACATGTCGCCAACGAAACGAACAATTAATTATAAATACTTGGAATAGTCCAACGGCGCTTTTGGCCAGTCACCCGGTCACCAGCGATACAGATAATATACAACAAATTAATTATTATAGTACAGTAGCGTCCAATTACAAGATAAGTACCTACAAAAGGCAAACGTACCATATACAGCTTGAAGAACGTCAACATTACCCACACACTGACCGATCAGCCTCTGTCGGCCAACAGATGGCGACAGAAGCCACCAGCAAGGCTGTTCTTACCCACACACTGACCGATCAGCCTCTGTCGGCCAACAGATAGCGACAGAAGCCACCAGCAAGGCTGTTCTTACCCACACACTGACCGATCAGCCTCTGTCGGCCAACAGATGGCGACAGAAGCCACCAGCAAGGCTGTTCTTACCCACACACTGACCGATCAGCCTCTGTCGGCCAACAGATGGCGACAGAAGCCACCAGCAAGGCTGTTCTTCTACTAAACAGTTTGATAAAGTCTTTCCCCTTTTTAGGACAGGCCAGCGTCCAGTAGAGGATCGCGTTGATGGCTGAGTTGAGGCTGGTAAATCAGTAGGTAAGTGACAATGTTTCTTTTGATGAGAAACATCTAATGCGACGGAACGGGTGTGTGAGCGACTGTTACGTAGCGACGCTCGCGATGGCAGACACACGGCGGCTGACCTTCGTAACTCGTCGGCTCTCTTCGGTTTGATTTGGCCAGTTTAAAAAAAAAATGGTTTTCGATGTTTCACATCTGCCAGGTGTCCCGCGACGGCTTCATTTCTTTTGAGAGAACCTTCAAGTTTGACTGCTGCCCTCACGGTAAGCCCTATACCTAACTGTACTAACTCGATCGAAAGCGTCTGTCCTCTGCGCAACTTAGCAACAAACCCGTCTGTTTCCACGTGCAGAGCTCCTTACGTACTTACGGTGCTGAAGCTGCGATGTTCAAAAGCAGAATCAATCAAAAAAGCATTTATTCAAAATTGGCTCAAGTTAATTAGCACTTCTGAATGTCGACAATAGAGACAGTCACAAAAATGCTTTCCACACAGTGTTGTACAGAATCCACAAGCGGCGGATAATCAGTAGCAGTCACATGAGACACGTGAGACAGCGTGTGATCACCATGATCCACAACTACTGGTCGTCGTCGAGCGAGGTCGACGTGCTCATAATGACGTACCTAGATATAGCAACAGCCTAGTAGTGATGTTAGTCTCACCGTCACACGCATCGGCTGAACGCCTTTTACAGTGTGCAATCGGCAAAAGATTACAACCTTTACAATTCTTTAGCGAAGTATTTTGGCATATTTGTAAAAAATTGTGTCGTACAGGTATAAATTGCTTCAGGGTATTTCATAAATTATACGTAGATTAATACCAAATACTACAACTTATAGCAGTCCATTTCACTGAATATAAAAATAAACTCGTAGTAAACACTATAAAAGAAGTGTAGGTTTCGTAGTCATCTAACCACAATGACTTGCGCGATGCGAGCAGCCGGCTCCTCGCTCCGGCCCATGTTTACTGCGACCGTATCGTTAAGTCGCCGCACGTCCAAAACATTAACGTGCACTATTTAGTAACACTCTAATGAGCCAGCTGAACTATACTAAGTGAATTCTTATGATTTGCTGAAAGGAATCAGAACATCATACTATCACAAGCTGACACTATAAATGCATAAGTAGTCTCTCTCTTTCCTACCTAAAAGAAGCTGATTCTAAACATCTACACTTGCTACTGATTCTAAGCTTCAGCAAACACCCTGGCCACAAACGTCAACAACAACATCTGAACGCTGCGGCCTTGCATACTGCCGCTGACCAACGAGGCTCTTATATACCCAGTCACCGATGACAGACGACTAGCTTTGTGGTTTCCAATTCAGCGGTTCATTTGCGGAGAGGGCAGCAGCAGTTCACAGTGACAGACAGGGTTGACCTCAATGTAAGTAATGCGTATATGTGCTGGCCGCCATCCAGTAAGCAGGCTGTGAGAGGGAGGAGGATGCGGGCGGCGGGGGCCGCACTTGACACGCTTTCTGTTTTGGTACTGGGATAGATAAGCACACAAAGTGCACTTTACACAATTTGAGCTAAAACGCACAACAATATTGACGTCGGACACACAGGAGGAGGCACCCTGGCGCATGCTGTTCGCCGACGACATTGTTCTTGTCGGAGAAAATACACATGAGGTCCAGAGCAGGCCGGGGACATGGCAGGAATAATTGGAGAGTATCGGATTGAGGATCAGCAGAACTAAAACTGAACACCCGTGTAACGTTGTACGTTATCTCAAGCAGGTATTTAGCGAACAAACAAAGAAATTACGTTATCTACCTACTTTTATTCTAAAATACTATAGAAATAATCTTTTATTTACATTTTATTTTACATTTTTAAAACAATTAAAGTACTTGCAACTAAACGTAATTACTATTCTAATTATTACTGGAACGCACCCGTGATGACTGACACGTTTTGAATACATGTTCGGTTGAAATTTGGAACAGCGACGCTAAGTGGAGCTGATTTCTGCCTACCACGCTACACATCGCGCCATCCGGCTACTAACGCAGGACAGTGGTGTTTCTATTGTCGTCTAGAAACTTTACACGCGCTCGATATTATCGAACTCACTTCCGACTTAACCGACAATTTTATATTTTTTTAACATACCTTTTACCTTCACGTTTTTGTAAAATAAATAATTATTTTTTTATCTACTCCTAATAATTTAATTTACAAAATCACCTACCTCACCCCCTACGTTACACCTTCTGCGACTTCGGTGGTCCCTCCAATTTTTTCCAATTGCCTGAGATGGTGTATCCCTACCAGTCTGCTCCGACTTTCGGTACCTCGGTTCATTAATCCAGAACGATGGCGAAATAGACCGGGACGTTAAGAATAGAAATAAACGCGGCATGGAGACCTGTCACATTGTATGGATCTGAGTGTGAGGCCACCAAGGCGACGGATGAAAGGAGAGTGCATGCAGCGGAGATGCGAGTGTTGAGATAGATATGTAGAGTGACAAGAATGGGTAACATAAGGAATTAGTACGTCAGAGGTAGTTAGAAAGTAGCGCCAGTGACTGAAAAGTTGAGAAGTAATAGGTTAGCGTGGTATGAACATGTTATGCGGAAGGCAAAAATTCATGTTACTAGAAAAATGTTAAATATGAATGTGGATGGATATACAAATAGAGGTAGGTCAAAGAAAAGATGGATAGATTGTGTGAAGGATGATATGAGTAAGAAAGGACAATACTATGATTTGCTTACATCAATATAGGACTGCACTTATGCGGAAAAGTGTCTTTTGCATGGCTCCAAAAATTTATAATAAACTGCCAAAAAGTTGGAAGCATTTAAGTGATTTAGCGTTCAAAAATAAAGTAAAGAATTTTCTAGCAGATAAAGCCTATTATAATATTAATGAGTTTTTGGCAGAAGGTTTTCAACATTCTACATAATTTAATGTAATTATATAATAAATATTTGTATGCCATTGATCATGGCAAACATGATGATCTCTATTGTTACTTTAACATCTTGCATATATGCTGACAATTGTTTTTGTATGTATGTACACTCATGTTTGAGCAAATAAAAATTATCTTATCTTATCTTATCTTAAGGAGTGATGTACCGACCCCACCTAGTGTGGGGGGATAAGAGCAGGGAGATGATGACACGCACAACAATATGTTTAAAAAGGAGCGTGGAATGTACCAATGCAAAGATTCGAGAATATTTCAAATATTATTGCATTAGGTCGTTATCACGCGGTGTTGGGGTTAGGCTTTCTTACTTGATATGTTGTGCTGCTTGCGCAAACAAATAATTGTAACAGAAAAGTGCTGCCTGCTTACTTGTAAACTGACATACGGGTGCATTCGCCGCGTGAAGGTCACACAGTGTTCTTATTTATAGGCACGAGTGAACGTGTAACGTTGTGCGTTGATGATAGCAACTTATATAATAAAATGGCGGGCTGCTAAATTATTACGCGAAATTTCGTTCACTGTTCCCAATTAAAAGGGGCAAACTCTGGAAATTTTTCCGGTTAAGTAACAGAATCATTCTATTAATTAGGTGGAACGTGATAGATTATGATATTAATCAAATAACGGAGTAATCGAGACATGACATTGAGTAAGTGGTTGACGCGCGGAACGAATCCTGACGAATGGCGCCAGAGGCAGCGGCAGTGGGGCGTGACGCGCCGAGCTCCGCCGCGACCGATGCGGACAACACATCCGACATATCCAACGGAGCCGTCGGACGAAACACGCTTGCTTACCAGAGCGTCAGACCTTCCACGCGCATCCGCTGCATGCTTTTATCTGTCTGTTGTTCTATTTGAACAGCAGCAGCAGTGCAGTTTTAATTTGTAATCATTGTATGCATGTTGGAAAAAAAAATATTATACCTAGCTCTTTTATTAAATACCTGCGTTCGGGAATAGAAGGTGGACCCTGACATCCAGCTGGGCGAGTAAAATAAAAGCGTTCGCGCATTACCTCAGTAGGTACACATGTGCACAGCATTCCTCGTTTAGTTAACATGATACTAACACTCCAAAGCCTTCAGCATGCACACACATCACACGTAATTAAAGTCATACTACAATCTAGCTAATGGTTATCTAATATAGCCATAACATACAAACATTCAGTTTCAGGGGTATTAATAGCTGATTTTACGAAATAAAAGGTTACTTATATCATCAGTAATTTCGTTATTATATAATTGTGTGATTATTCAAAGTTTTTAAAATGTACAACAGGCCTTGACCGCAAATGAATATAACTCAAGTACTGCACTACCCAACACAACAAAACGTGAGCATGCGCTTGATTGTTTAAATGAATATAACTCAAGTACTGCACTACCCAACACAACAGAACGTGAGCATGCGCTTGATTGTTTAAATGAATATAACTCAAGTACTGCACTACCCAACACAACAGAACGTGAGCATGCGCTTGATTGTTTAAATGAATATAACTCAAGTACTGCACTACCCAACACAACAGAACGTGAGCATGCGCTTGATTGTTTAAATGAATATAACTCAAGTACTGCACTACCCAACACAACAGAACGTGAGCATGCGCTTGATTGAATAAATGAATATAACTCAAGTACTGCACTACCCAACACAACAGAACGTGAGCATGCGCTTGATTGTTTAAATGAATATAACTCAAGTACTGCACTACCCAACACAACAGAACGTGAGCATGCGCTTGATTGTTTAAATGAATATAACTCAAGTACTGCACTACCCAACACAACAGAACGTGAGCATGCGCTTGATTGAATAAATGAATATAACTCAAGTACTGCACTACCCAACACAACAGAACGTGAGCATGCGCTTGATTGAATATAACTCAAGTACTGCACTACCCAACATAACAGAACGTGAGCATGCGCTTGATTGTTTCTCAACAAATACGAACAGTTTCATATACAAGCGGCGCGGCGGCGTTGAGTCGTATACTTTTCTTACAACGTCGCGCTGCCTTCAGCTTATTATATTTATCCAACATTATTGGATACACATAGAAGATGTTTAATGAGCCATAGTACTAGTATTAGGTGCCTACATCTAAATAATAATCCGGCCCGAAATCAATATTTTCGCGGCAGCCGGCAGTATCAGATAACTTTTATTTGAGGAATTTTAACGTTTCGACAGCTTTTGTATAGAAATTCTGCCAAAACGTCCAACTTATGTATATCTCAGATAAACGCTATCCGACGTTGGTAACATCGGGTCTTAATTGCGAACATCTTTTTGCTCTTCGAAAATAATTGTAGTATAGGTATGTATTGTTAGAAAGTGTCGTTCATAATACTTGTCCATTTTACTCAAATATTACTAGAATTTGATCGCTCTCGATCCCATGCCCTTCTGCTGATGGTGCCAGGTAGAGTCATACGGAGCCAGTGTATGCACTTTGTCATTTAAAGGCTCATCACGCTTAAAATATAACAGTCAGGAAAATTTAAGGCTGTTTTTCAGAACATTTATTAAACTATAATCCAAAATAGAAACTAAACTGGTAAACATTATAATAAAAATAAAATGACTGTAGAGGAGAAATCGTAATTAGTTTTGTTGACCATTATGGGACAAGAAGATGCACCGGAAAAGTTTACTGATCTTCTTGATTAAGTCATTAGTTAGTTTTTGGAAAACCATCATTGAAGACATTGATCTCGTATAAAACCATCATTGAAGACATTGATCTCGTATAAAACCATCATTGAAGACATTGATCTCGTATAAAACCATCATTGAAGACATTGATCTCGTATAAAACCATCATTGAAGACATTGATCTCGTATAAATCTAAGTTTACAACTTGAGATCAATAAAATGTACGTTGATAATAAACTAACGAAGGCCAACTAGTTCGCCGTTCCCTAAAGAATCTGTCGATATGTTGGATAGGCTATAAGAATGTCTACGAATCGGTACCACGTACATGGCTCATGAGGGGCTGGAGTTGTATAAAGTAAATACAGCTCTATGCGCCTTCCTGACGTCATGTATGGGGCAATAAAGGACTGTCCTGCACTATCCAGGATGTTGACAAATTCAAGAGAGAGCAGAACCAATCAGGATTGATCGTGGTATATTCCATGGCGATCTCCTTGGCTTAAGAGAGCTGGCGCAAGCCTGTAGTACTGGATACTAATGGCTGCAGGAAGGTATTGCAGAGCAAGGAGATTCTCGGACTCTTCTACCGAGCTCTTCACGGTCCCTTCACGGGTCCGATGTAGATTTCCTAGGGTCCGTAGCCTGACTACGTTTCGGTGACTTCTTTGGGGAAACCGAAGGTTTTGTCTGTGCAATTATGGACGAAGTTATGATGATGAACAATTACCGGAAATATATTGTGAAAGAAGGCACGGTTGACATCTGTCGGGCATGCCACTGTCCCGGTGAATTCATTCGACATATTATTTCTGGTTGTTCTCGTCTTGCTAACGGTGAGTATTTGCACAGACACAACCTAGTGGCTAGGATTATCCACCAGCAACTTGCTCTGAAATACAACCTTGTGGACACAGAAGCACCATAACTACAAGTATGTGCCCGACCCAGTTCTCGAGAATGGTCATGTCACATTGTACTGGGATCGATCTATCATCATCGACAGGACTATTGTTGCCAATAAGCCTGACATAGTGGTGATAGATCGATCAGAACATATCACAATGATTATTGATATCACTGCTCCACATGACGAGAATCTTGTGAAAGCCGAGAAGGATAAAGAAATTAATTATCAAGACTTGCTGAGTCAACACTCAGCAGTTGTTGTGCCGATAGTCGTTATGGCCAATGGCTTAATAGCTAAGAGCCTCGACCAATATCTGATGAGGCTCTCGTTGGGCGGATGGGTCAAGGGCCTGATACAGAAAGCGGTACTTCTGGACACGGCGCGTATTGTTAGGCAGCTCCTCTCTATGAGGCCCTGACCACCAGTAGCTTGGACCCTGTTCTCGATACCGGTGGGCTACTATTTTTTATATATTTAAATGTTTTTAATTTTTTTATAGAAACATTTAAAAATGTAATGAACTACGTATATTTAATGAATAAAGGAACTAATGAAAATTATTATAGTACGATCAGTGCATACATCACATAAAACTCATGTTAGGTAATAAACTACATACATATGTACAATCACGCCTGTCTCCCATTGGGGTAGGCAGAGACTATATATTTCCACCTGCTACGACCCTGACACACCCTTTTCGCTTCATCTACATTAATTAACCTTCTCATGCATGCTCGTCGGTTTAGGGTGCTACCAACCTGACTTTTTTTGAGAACGCCCGTGATGTGTTTGTGGTGCGTTCGCCGAGGTCGGCCCCTTGCAACTGTTCCATCCACACTCGCCTTGTACACTTGTTTCGTTAATCTCCTTTCGTCCATTCTCTCTACATGACCAAACCATCTTAACATACCTTTCTGAAACCTTCTCACTACATCTTAATAAACTAGAAGGAATCATTTTAGAAATGAGCAGTGTAAATATGACATTCAAAACAGCTTTGTGCTACCACTTGTTACGCTCGCTCCGCGAACACCTACCCTAAATATACAAATTGCATACGAATGTATACAAAGTATAAAGTAGGTAGCGCAAGTCTGACTTATAAAAATCTTAGGAACACCGTGTTATAAGTGATGCGCAGATAAACGCTGCTGCTCATCCGCGTGATATAATCTCTTAGTCGCGTCTCGTGACGTCACGCGTCAGAGGGAATATAGGGCGGCTATTGTTCGCCGCGCGTTGCATCGTGTTCTAAATACTATTCAGTACGGCAGCACAGGCGAGGCCTTGTTCAGCCTGCATTGACAGCAGGTAAACAGAACGACTGCCTTGTGGGACACTGACTTAAATAATTTAAAAGTATACATAGGTACGAACACAAGTGTATTCCACAATGAAACAATGGTGACGCCTTGAAAACGTGACTTCGTAGCGATTCCGCTCACAAGTTGACTCATTATACGAGAGGCGAGTTTTTGTTAACAATTCGTTAAAACTTGTCGCCGCCATTTGTAAACTCGTTCAATATAAAAAGTACTTCATCGTTAACTTATTTTTTCCGAGTGCTGAGTTGTTAGCGTGTTAGGGTAGGAGCACACTGAGTTCTGTTTTAGGAGCAACAACTGCTTTATCACAATATTATATTATATTACTACTACACCTATCTCAGTCAAAGTATGCGAGACACAGGGTAACGGAGAACTTGCCCGTGGTCACCACACTGACCTGGGCTTGGGGACGGAAGGGCCATCCGCTTCGATGACCACGACAATGACTGTCTTCGATATGTTTTCTTACAACTTGGCCAACATTGGCATGTGACTTTACAGACATAAGTAATAAGGTGACGACATCAATGAGGCTCTCCTGCAGGAGACACGGCGCGGGCGACGTGGGCGGCGCAAGCGGCGTGGGCGGCGTGGGCGGCGTGAGCGGATGTGGCGATCCACGTGACAACGTGACAAGTGACATGGATCGGAACTAATACACGCGCCTTGTGTGCACTAACATAGCTTACGCGAGATAATAATATGTTCAGCAGAGAACATACTTTATACACTGTTGTGTAAGTTGTACAAGCATTTCATAATTATGTTATTGGTCAGTAGCACAGCGCGGCTCTTGCAGTGACCCCAGCGGGTGTGTCGCCTCGTGGTGCACTCGTCTCGTATAACTACAGTAGTTCGGTGGTCGCTTGCAGAAGCGTTTCGACTTACTTTAGATTGTGGTTATTGTAATCTCGGCCGGCTCCTCTCCCGAGTGTCGTAGTGCTGTGCTATAAATAATATAATACTTAGTGCTTCCTCGTTGGTATTCGAAAGCGGGGCGAGAGCGCTTCATGCGACGTTTTAACGGCTTTTAGTTAAATTGTTCGAATAATATCTGTGAGTTATTCGAAATGAACATCAAAAACATGATAACTGAGGTTTATGTTCTCAGCTAGCTCCTGGTCGCGGAAAAACTAACTGTGGTACGTAGATCAACATTTCGTTATGAGTAAGTTCCTATAACCAAAGCACATGATTCAGTATTAACAAACAGTGAAGGATATTATCAATTGCAGCAATTACTCTTAGAAATATTTACATTTGGATATAAGAGATTTTCGGTTTAATAATTACGACATACGAAAATAGATAAGAGTCAAGAGAGGTTTTTGTTTGTTCAGCTTCACGTACCCACTATGGTTCAGCCCCGGCGGATGTTCAGCTTCACGTACCCACTATGGTTCAGCCCCGGCGGATGTTCAGCTTCACGTACCCACTATGGTTCAGCCCCGGCGGATGTTCAGCTTCACGTACCCACTATGGTTCAGCCCCGGCGGATGTTCAGCTTCACGTACCCACTATGGTTCAGCCCCGGCGGATATTCAGCTTCACGTACCCACTATGGTTCAGCCCCGGCGGATGTTCAGCTTCACGTACCCACTATGGTTCAGCCCCGGCGGATGTTCAGCTTCACGTACCCACTATGGTTCAGCCCCGGCGGATGTTCAGCTTCACGTACCCACTATGGTTCAGCCCCGGCGGATGTTCAGCTTCACGTACCCACTATGGTTCAGCCCCGGCGGATGTTCAGCTTCACGTACCCACTATGGTTCAGCCCCGGCGGATGTTCAGCTTCACGTACCCACTATGGTTCAGCCCCGGCGGATGTTCAGCTTCACGTACCCACTATGGTTCAGCCCCGGCGGATGTTCAGCTTCACGTACCCACTATGGTTCAGCCCCGGCGGATGTTCAGCTTCACGTACCCACTATGGTTCAGCCCCGGCGGATGTTCATTTAACTATTCTAGTGAGGCAGAGCAGTCCCCTTTCTACCCTACATTGAAGTTAAATTAAATACTGAATTATTTATTATTTCCTTTATTTATTTTAAAATACTTACAAATTACATTTTTAAATATTTCTATAAAAACACAAAAACATTTAAAAATATAAAAAATAGTAGTCCACCGGCTTCGGGAACAGGGTCCAAACTGCCGGCAGTCAGGGCTCCAGAGAAAGGAACCTCCTCACTATGCGTGCCGTGTCAAGGAGTACTGCTCTCTGTATCAAGCCCTTGATCCAGCCGCCCAACGAGAGCCTCGAGGTGTTTATCGAGGCTCTTGGCTATTATACCATTCGCCGTAACGACTATCGGGACAATGACTGCCGAGTCCACATCCCACATGCCGACAACTTCGTGTGCTAGATCAAGATATTTTATTTGTTTATCTTTCTCAGCTTTCACGAGGTTCTCGTCATGAGGGACCGTGATATCAACAATCATTGTCCGGCGCTCTGATCGATCTATCACCACTATATCAGGCTTATTGGCTACAATAGTCCTGTCAGTGATAATAGATCGGTCCCAGTACAATGTGGCATGACCATTCTCGAGAACTGGGTCGGGCACATACCTGTAGTACGGTACTTCCGATTCCACAAGGTTGTATTTCAAGGCAAGTTGCTAGTGAATAATCCTGGCCACCAGGTTGTGTCTGTGCAAGTATTCACCGTTGACAAGACGAGAACAACCGGAAACAATGTATCGGATAGATTCTCCCGGACGGTGGCATGCCCGACAGATGTCAACCGTGCCATCCTTCACAATATATTTCCTATAATTGTTCGTCATCATGACTTCGTCCATAATTGCACAAAAAAACCTTCGGTTTCCCCAAAGAGGTTACCAAAACGTAGCCAGGATGCGGACGCTGAAAAGTCAACATCGGGCCCATGAAGGGCCCGATAGTAGCGCCCATGTAGCTCCTTGCTTTGCCACACCTCCTCGCGATCATTGGTACTAAGCACTGCAGGCTTGCGCCAGTTTTCTCTAGCCAAAGCGAGCGGGGTGAATCCCTTTTCCACTGCGACCACATCTCGGTGCATCACCCCTTCAGCTTGGAGGAAATACTCCCTGAGACTGTACACTTCGCGGTTGTGTAGGGTCTTAGCGTTTAAAAAGCCTCGACCCCCACACTTTCGCGGAATGTACAGCCTCATCACTGAAGAGCGTGGATGATGCATCCGATGCGCAGTCAGCAGTGCACGGACCCTTCTATCCAGGGCGTCAAGATCCGCCTGAGTCCACTTGAGTATGCCGAAGGAGTACATCAAGTCCGGCATGACCCAACCGTTAAAGGCGCGCACGTTGTTTCCGCCTGATAAAAGACTTTTCAGTAATTTATTCAGGCGGCCAAAGAAGCGCTCCCGCAATGATTGTCTCATGTAGGTCTCGCTGATACCTAAAGCCTCCGACATACCCAAGTATTTGTAGGTCTCAGTTGGGGAGAGGGATCTAAGTTGTACGGAATTCGGGAGTTGAATTCCCTCGGATTCCGCAATCCTCCCTAGCTTTACATGCATGACCGCACATTTGTCCACACCAAATTCCATCCTAATAGAATTACTGAAGTTTTCAGTTACCTTCAGTAACTCCATTAGTTGCAAATCAGTGGGGGCAAATAGTTTTAGGTCATCCATGTAAAGGAGGTGGGATATTACTTGACCTCCTCTCCTCAACCGATAGCCTAGCCCTGTTCCCTCCAACAATGTACTCAAGGGGTTCAAGGCCAAGCAAAACCACAGAGGACTCAGACTGTCACCCTGGAATATACCGCGCTCGATCCTTATCTGTTCCCCACTCCCTCTAATCCGTCGACATCCCGGATAGCGAAGGACCGCCCTCCAGTGCCTCATACATGACATCAGGAAG
Organism: Amphipyra berbera; assembly: GCA_910594945.2. Taxonomy (NCBI): domain Eukaryota; kingdom Metazoa; phylum Arthropoda; class Insecta; order Lepidoptera; family Noctuidae; genus Amphipyra; species Amphipyra berbera. The sequence continues at coordinate 89,105 of OU343138.1, forward strand.
GTGCGAAAAGTTGTATTTATTTTATATTTTTTTTATATTTGTTCTAGCACCCTCGTGAGCCATGAATGTGGCACCGAGTCATAGGCCTTCTTATAGTCTATCCAACATGTCGACAGACCCTTTCGGGAGCGACGAACTTGTTGGCTAATGGCCATGTCAATGAGGAGCAGCTCTTTAGTACCGCGGGATCCATTCCTACATCCATTTTGAGAGGCAGACATAATAGAGTTATTGTCAATGTGAGTGGTAATTTTGACTCTCAAAATGGATGGTAGGTGTTTATAGACCGTCGGTAAACATGTGATCGGTCTATGAATTATTTATTATTGTTATGGTAAACACATTATTTAACAAGTCAATATTTTTCTTCTTTTTTTTTGTTTTAGGTGGCGCAGGGGTTTTCTACCCGACTATCTCTGAATAGAAACGTCGGAACAAATTGACAGCTCAAAATATCTTTAAAAGTATTAAAACTGAATCTACAAACAAAGCAACGAACGTTTAAATAGTTGCGACGCAAAGCTCTCGCGGAGCCGTCGCCGCGTCGCTGCACAATCATCCGTAGTAACATTAACAAAGAGACGCAGACACAAAGTGAGTCGCGTCGTGTCGCGGCCCAAGTCCTACGGCCTGCCTCAAGTGGGCGCAGAGTACACAGCTCAGCGCCTGCCCCCGCCGGAGTGCCGCACTGACACCGCGCAGACGCCGCGCCGCTTAGCCGCCGAGATTTGCACAAAGTGCCTACTTACATAGATATTATTCTAAGAGATTCTCCATTTAGCTCACAGAGCGTGACGTCGCTCTCACAAAAACACGCGCTGCTTCAAGTTGAACGAGACATCGCGACAGGTTGTGTGCGCACATGAGCCCCTTATTACACACGACGAGGCGAGACACGTCACCAAGTGATACTCCTCATGGAGCCCGTTCACATTCTACGTACGCGTCGTATGCCACAAACATTCTTATTATATTTGAGCTACGAGCGTTGATTCTGTCACAGATGGCTTTAATTGTACGAAACTTGTCATTTTAAGAAGAACTTCAAACATCTCGATAATGACGCCAGACAATGGCCGACGTAGCGCGCACGAAGGCAAACTAACTTTAATGAAAGTAAATGTTCACGGAGTACTATACAAATAGAAAGGGATGACGTCACTACTGGCATTTACGAGTGTCGGCGAGTCTGCGGAATGACCGGCATGTTCGGGATGTGTGGAACCAGGCCGGGGCTCACCGCTCACTACATTACTTCCGGATCGTCATCCTCTAAATAAAAGGCTGGATAATAATAACGCAGTTATCTCGCAACGCATTAAACTCTTATAACTAAGCGCCAAAGCGTGAAAACACAAGGAAGGGCGGGTGTGTGCGGCCTCGCGTCCGGACTAACAAAAAGCATGTCTCCTTAAAGATATATAAGTAGCTACTAGTTATATCTTCTATCTACCTTTTAATGAAGGACTGTAAAGGTAAAATGATAATAAATTAAAATAAATAATCTGAACCATGTTTAAAGGTAATATTGGTATTCGTAACCTTAGGAGCTATGTTGGCAGAGCAAAGTAATACAGAGGTTTATAATTTGACAAGTGTTGACGACAGAAATTTCTGGAAGCCGTTCCCTTGAAAATTACTGCAAGTTACTTAAATAAGGTTGATTTAAAACCTTTACCGTGTGATTCCCGAGTAAACATAGGCCACCGCCTCTCTACCTGTGGGTATACGATTCAGACATTACGTCCGGAACATTGGCAGCAGCTTCCTCATGTCTGTTGATAATAACAAACTAGCTCCACCAGTAGCTCCGCCGCGCGTGATGGTTCCCTTCAATCGTTCATTGTAGGTAGCTGCCACTGGGTCCGTGTCCAGCAGTGGACTGTTTACGGGCTGATACTTACTTTGCTCTGATCTATCTACACTTGTACACATTAGCGTGAATTATTATGTAATAGTAATAATTAATTGAATGAGGGGCTCGTGGCTAATTACCAACTGCACGGATCATACGATTTGCGGGGTTAAGCCGCGCTATTCGCGGTCAGTCTGTGGATGGGTGACCATTCGGTACACATCGAGATCCCTCAATGCCTCGGAGAGCACGTTAAACAGTCGGTCCCGGGTGTCATACGAATAACTATGACAGTCATTACGGGAAGTCAGAAGCCCGAAAGTCTGATAAACGGACTAACCTTAGGATATCGGCATTGCCCCGTAACTGGGTTGCGCTGGTCTAATGGCAGTCGCTCCGTGTAAAATACTGGTATTCAGCCGCACCTGGTTAGACTGGAAGCTGACCCCAACATAGTTGAGAAAAGGCTAGGCAGAACAGTAATAATGAATTGAACACATTAAAATTTATTATCCAAAAAGCACCACTCATCAGTGCCTGCTCCAGTGCTTGTGTAGTATATTTTCAACACAAGAGCGCTAAATAAATACCACTAAATACTTCTGCGAGAAATAAATCGTCGGTGAGTGATAGTGAAACGAGTTCGGCGCCCGAGACCCGACACTTGTCGCTACGAGACGCCGCGCCGGGGAGCGGGTAGCGGAGAGCGGCGAGCGGGGAGTGCTGAAATGAGAACAGTATAGAGGCGACTACAGCCGTCATAATGAGGACAAGGGAACCTAATAAATATATCACACGCTGACAGGACGATGTATCACCGCGCAGACCAAACGGCAATGACCGTTATTATGATTTACTTCTTTATTTGACACTTGTAACGGATGTTAGGTGAACTAGCAACGTATATTATCATCTGATACGTACTCTACTCACGTAATGCGTATCATCACCGGCAGAAATACTTGTTGAAGCCTTGCATAGCATCACAGAGAGTGGATAAACGGGTAACCCCTGTCCGTTACGTAATACAACAAAGTCTTCATAAACTCATCCCGTCGGGCGAGTTTTACGACTCGCAGGGATTGATAGGCAGCTAACCTTTCCGTTTTTCTTTTACTTCAAGACAGTAAATGATCAACATAAAATGGATCAGTAGTACAAAGCGTTGCGCGTCGTTACGAAGGGGTGGGACGTGGGAGCCATCAGTCAGCCACAAGTGGCGCACTTTGTTCGTTTGTCCTAAACGAGTTTTGTTTGGTTACGTCACGTCAACATTCACAAACCGCGACGTCTTTTGTCTTTCCGGGACGATGATCCCCGATTGAAGGTGTACATAATTATAGTATACGCTACAAATAAATTGCACATTATGGGCTTCTACAGTAAACTCAACCAAGCTGCGTTCAGATAAAACAGATAAACAATTTATTTATAATAATATAAATATAAGTCATACATTTAACAATTGATTCCAATTTAAGTATCAATTTATCTATACTAATATTATAAAGAGGAAAGATTTGTATTTTTGTATGTAACGAATAAACTTAAAAACTACTGGACCGATTTCAAAATTTATTTTGCCGTTAAAAAGCTAAATTATCACTGAGTAACATAGGCTACGGGCGGAGCCGTGAGGACACAGCTAGTTACTTATAACATGATAACAATTTAAACTAGTTAGACAGTATCTGTGAGCTGTTCCTGCCTGCATACGCGTTTCAGTTGATCCACAGGTCGTGCGTCAATCGCGAATAGGTATTGTGAATTGTAATACCTAAGAGTACATACAACAACATTTGATTCGTTTAAAAATAAATTATCACAGGATTGTGTGCCACCCAAAGTATCGATCATGCTGAACAATTTTAATTTTTTTGGCACTATTAACTATATGTTGTTGGTGACCAACCGCCGCTCAAGGTCTCGGTCACGTAAGAGAGTGCTTACTTACATTACAGTACATATCAAAGAACAGGTTTCCTCAATAGCTTTTGTGTTGACTCCCCACTCGTCGTATATGTATATATTTCAGGTTAGTAATTTTGATTTGAATACCCAAGGCGGTAGGAAAGCCTCCTTAGTAACTATCTTGTGCGTCTCACAGTTAAGTTATGGCTTGACGGTTATTTTTCCGTTCATGCTAATGTAATTACTAACGCGATTGTGATACGAGCTCGATCGCTGAACAAACACGGAGTGTACACAACTCGGCCATACACCGCTTAAATATTCAACTGTACGCGCATATGCATGCGTGTACAAACGTACGTATGTACCGTGGGCACGTCCTCGTTTCCTCCTACAATCAGTAAGGCTGAAAATTCAAACCGTTAACATTCTGCCGCAGCGCCCGCAGCACAGCAGTGCTCCCGTACTGCTATCAATGTCTGAATAAAATACAATATCATCGCACAGAATAGCTGAAGAGCTCGGAAGTGATCCTCAGTGCTATTTACTTAAATTATGGTTAGCTACACTTATATTTTCTGAGATGACATAAATGTTAATCACAATAATATCATAGGACAATATTTTTTACGGAAGCATTATTGTGTTCGTGTCGTATTCCACGGTAGCCTGATGCGGTGGATGTCCTAATTTCGTAGTATCCTGTGGCTGACGTGTTATGTGCTGTGTACATATAGTCATCACTGATATTTTATTTGGCAGAACGTGCATTTCAAATAGCTTAATACACATGCACACAATAATAATAGTGTATTCGTGTTGTTCGTATATTTGGATAACGTAACGTAGCAGCCAAGTGATCCAACTGACATTTTATAAGATTCGAGATATTAATCTTCCTCATAGCCTTTTCCCAATTATCTTGGGGTCAGCTTCCAGTCTAACCAGAGATAATTCGAGATATTAATATAATTTGAATTAAGCAAAAATGCATCAATGTTTTCTTACAAATCTTTTGTGCACACGTAAGTAATGTTGTAGTCTTAACAAGATACTTAAATTCTAACTGCAATAGTTAGAATTTTGCTGATTTTTTTGAAGATAGTTAATGTTTTCCTAAAAGCAACGCTGCACGTAACTCAATTTTGGCCAGAATGTAAGTTGGGTGACTTGGCTTCTACGCTATCCATTTGAAAAAATGACTATGTGACGGTTTACAAGTCTGCAGTAACTGGCAAACAATATGAAAGTGCTCACAATAGTTGAGCTTTAATTTATGTCATCATTATGAACATCAACATGTTGGTATCTACGTACCTAAGCGGACTGCTCGATACATGTAAAGTAACATAGACGTATAGACACGTTTGGTGCAGTGGCTGAGCGATCGGCTTCTGCGCTGCGGGTCGTGGGTTCGATTCCCGCACGGATCAAATATTTGTATGGCCTACATATAGTTGTTTCGGGTCTGGGTGTTTTCATGTTTTATTTTGTTTTATTTTATTTTTTGTTTTTATTTGTGTCTGTAAACGTGATAGCGGACTACGATTTTATGTTTTGTCAACGTTTGACATAATTGTATCGTTACCGTCCACTTTGTTCTATCTGGAACACCTTACGGCCGATAGAGGCGAGGGTCCATAGCTGCGCACGGCCACGCTGCGCACGTTTTTCAACTTCGCTTTGTATGAAAATGTAGGAAAAGGTATCCTCTACTGCGTAGGGCCACACTATTCAGAATTCGTGGGTTGATGACGTCACAAAAAAGTATGGCTAGTAGGGCGCACACGTCGCCTACGGACATGCGTAGCAGTGAATATTATACACGCGTGGCCTCGGTGAGGTGCGCGGGTGTAGGGGAAAGGCACCTATGTACTGTAGTGTTGCCAATGGTACCATTTAAATCGTATTTATGCGATCTTTCGTACCTAGAAAAATTTACTTATTTGAAGTCAGTAGCTAATTGAAATTTTAATCGCTGTCTGAATCATCAAACGTGTTCATTATAATAATTTTTATCTGCATTATAACATAACATAACATCACGCCTTGTATTCCCCAAAGAGTTCGGCAGAGGTGTTTTAGTACAGCCTCGTTTCGCTAGTTATGTTTAAGTTCCAAGTAATAGGGGGCGAGCTTATTGCCATTAGCCGGGCACTAATCCAGACTCCGAGCTGCTATTGAGAAATTCCTAATGGAAAATCCAGTAACACTTTGCTCGACCTGGGGATCGAACCCAGGACCCCATGCTCAGCAGTCGTGCTTGCGACTACTAGACCAACAAGGCAGTTATCTGCATTATTTTATTTATATTTTCATTATATACCTACGTACAGGTGTTTCACTAGAAATTCGAGCAAAGTTCGATCTTTTCTTACCTGTGGTACGACAATTTGTAAATCTATAGCAAGCAAACCCGAAACATTATATTTCGACGTTCATCACTTAATGCAATTACAATCATATTCCACTGCATTTCTACTTATTATTGATAAATACATTATTTAATACTTAACTTTAATATTAACCCGATCGAACATTGGTTGCCAACACCCGACGCTAAGCGTGGCGTGCGCCGCGGTGGATACGCCAGACACACGCAGCCGGCCACGCAGCACGCAGCTAACGTGGCCAGCGTGGACGTGGATTTCTTGCGCAACAATGGATCCTCGGCGTTATAAATCAATCTCAAACCAAGATCTTGGGATTGATGTCAATTTTTGTCATTACTTCTATTGAATTTCTGTCGAAAATCTACATCAATACAGATATTTTGGATTGAGATCGGTTATTTATAGCGGCCGTAAGACACTTTCCAATAATACCTCACAGCACCTCTATCTATATAAAGTAAATAAACACAAAAGCCAAACGAGGCACTATTTCAGACGTCACGTCTAAGTCCGTCCTTACTTTATAAGGTACTGTGAATAACTAAGTCGGTCTATAACCTACAGCTAACTAGTTTGGACAGTTCGCTTCTCAGATTCTAGGATCGGCCTGAGGATTGGACCAACTTATAATTAAGTTTTCATGCTAGACAAAAAAATTATTACCCGGATTGTACTTATATCATGTGAAAAGAATAGAATTACAACTCGATCTTTTGAACATCAAATCAAATCAATTTATTTGCCAGTAGTGTTGGTACAATTTCGGTCTTAAAATAAATAAATAAACAGATCCATAACACTTAGTGATAACAATGTGACATGCAAACATTAATATAAAGTTGAATATTATTATAGTCATGATTCAATAAAAATTAAAATTAGGTAGCAATATATTATTAGATACAATTTAAAAATACTATTAATGTCCAAGGGTAGATGATTGTGATTGCTATTTATTTTTGAACCACTTAAAAAATAATTATGTCGCTTACTGAGTAGATTTTTTTTCCCTTAACCATTCTTTGACACCTTGCAAAGAAGAATGTTCATTTTTCACCTGACTATGTATACAAATGAAATAAATCTTATAATTCAGCTAATTAAATTGTATATTAATTACGCTTATCAAAATGTTAAAGGAAACGCAGGAAAAAAAGATTTTTGAATATTTCTGTATGCTTATTCTACGTCAAGGGTAAACGTAGTACCATGTTTTGAACGCATCTCAACCACCCTTTTTTACGACGTTCCGTTTTACACACGTGTACACAGTAGCAGACTTGACGTTATTCAACTCTTTTTCCGAGTTTTATAAATTATTTTACGTTTTATCTAATTAGTAAGTATTTCTTTACTAGTCTTTGTATAATACAGATTAATTAAAAATAACAAAATAATTCAATAAATTAGTCGTAAAGTTAACTAATTGGGTCGCACGACTGAAACGGATTTTTTTGACATTTAATGTTCAACACTCAATTTATAATGACAATCATCGCGAGTCTAAGCAGTGACGTAACGGCAGTGACGTAACGGCAGTTGGACCTCACAAAATAAAAAAGACGTTTTAGACCATACCTAAGTACCTAAGTATTCCTATTTTAGACTAAAGAAACTTCGAGCGTTAATAAGTATTTCTATCATATTTTTTTCCTTTTTTACCTATTTGGTAACTGCATATCCTAACCTAAAAAGTAACATTAATAATTATTGGACTTCGTAGCGTTTAAATCGTAAAATGACTATGTGACACTGTTTTATAAACTTACAGGTAGCCTTTCTACTATACCTAATAACTATACATAAACTTTCATTATCAGGTTTTTAAATGTATGGGAAGTGGGCATTGTTCTTTATTAGCTAATAAGATTTTATTACTATCAGGTATAGCAACGCGACCACACATTGCATAGCTGTTCTTACTATGCAATGCTGTTCTAGGAATTAAGGAATAAACTATTCTATTTTATTACTGTCAGGTATAGCAACGCGACCACACATTGCATAGCTGTTCTTACTATTTTATTACTGTCAGGTATAGCAACGCGACCACACATTGCATAGCTGTTCTTACTATTTTATTACTGTCAGGTATAGCAACGCGACCACACATTGCATAGCTGTTCTTACTATGCAATGCTGTTCTAGGAATTAAGGAATAAACTATTCTATTTTATTACTGTCAGGTATAGCAACGCGACCACACATTGCATAGCTGTTCTTACTATTTTATTACTGTCAGGTATAGCAACGCGACCACACATTGCATAGCTGTTCTTACTATGCAATGCTGTTCTAGGAATTAAGGACAAAACTATTGTATTTTATTACTGTCAGGTATAGCAACGCGACCACACATTGCATAGCTGTTCTTACTATTTTATTACTGTCAGGTATAGCAACGCGACCACACATTGCATAGCTGTTCTTACTATGCAATGCTGTTCTAGGAATTAAGGACAAAACTATTGTATTTTATTACTGTCAGGTATAGAAATCGTACCGTCAAATTTGAAAAGAAAATTTGGGAAAAATATTTTTCCGCTGCCCGTTTTCCGCTATGAGTTCTCAAACTCTCATAGTCAACGAAGTGTTGGCATTCATCAAACATGCCATCGATTATATGGACGAGATCAGCATCTTGCAGATCTGCAAGTTATCCTTCAAGGAGGAAGAGATTAGCAGTGCTAAGTTGCTGCTGTTCACAACGCTCGGCAAAGTCAGCCAGATGCCGTCTCGTCGTAGGGACGGTACAGAAAAGAGTGTCCAGGACATCATAACGGTGATGAAGGAGACCGACCCGAACGACGTGCCTGAATTCGTGGTGAAGGATCTGCACAAGCTGCCTCCCGTCACGTTTGACCACGTAGATGTCACCAGGCTACTGAAGGACATTACATTCCTGAAGCAAAGTCAGACCGAGATGCAGCGTAAGCTGGAGGTGTCCAACAACACCATCAGTGATCTACGGGCAGAAGTAGTGCTCTTGCAAAACAAAATTTATGCAAGTAAGTCACCTACCGACGCCGCAAATGTGAATACGCGTCGCGGGGCACAAAACGCCTCCGTCTGCAGTTTCGTGTCGGCGGGCTCGAATGCGTCATCAACTGCTGAGAATGCATGCGTTGCAACGCGTGCTGTGGCCGTCCCTGCCTCGACTCAGGTGGAGACAACGGCGTGTGTAGGTTCGTCGATCGCCAAAAGAGCCTACGCAGCAATAGTAGCCGCTTACAAGCCTGTTGAGCCGCAAAACTCGCGGGTAAAAGTAGCGGAAAAACCCAAAAGGGGTAAACGGAGCCGGTCGATAACCAACGAAGTGTTGAAAAGGCAGGGTCCAGAGAAGCACACGTGCGACAAGGATGGTTTCATCAAGGTGGAAAAGAAGAAGAAGAAGAAGCCTCCTTGTCGGAACCAGTGCGGCACCTCGCAGGCAGGACCCGACATGCTGCTGCGTCCAGCAATCCCGTCAACGCTGCTGTACGTGTCCAGACTGCACCACTCCACGAAGGTTGAGGAGATCATGGAATACGTGCGTGTGAAGACTAACTGGACTTTGAGGGTAGTGAAGTTGGAGTCGCGTCTCAACACGAACTTCAAGTCGTTCGTGGTGCGTGTCCCGACACGTCACCTCGACAAGTTCCTCAAGGAAGAGTTCTGGCCCGAGGGTGTTGTGTTTCGCCGGTTTCGTGGCCAGCTACATGACACCAGTAAGCGTAACACGGCGCAGACACTTCGTGTATGTTAGTTTTAATAATTATAATGGTGTATGTATTTATAATATTTATAAGTTATTTTAATATTGTATTGTATGTGTTTATATGGGCCTTGATGCCTGAAATAAATAAATAATAATAATAATAATAAAAAATAATCTATGGTACGCCCGACTGACAGGATGTCAAATTTGGAAAAGAAAATTTGAAATAAAATAATTTTGCAAATATTTTTTCAAGACCTATAAAACAACAATAGTACAATAATAGCAACCAAATATGAAAAAAAGAAAAAAGAAATACGCAACCTCTAATGTCTAATGTCCATCGAATAAAATTGTAAATACTTAACACGTTGACAAGAAGCCGGGCGAAGGCCATTGCCCAGAACACACGCCCAAGACCTTCGGCTTCGTCGCTCAGCTCCGCCTCGCAGCCGCCGGACTCCTCAATCGTGAGTGATGTGACACCGGCCGCTGCAGTTGCGTCGAGCTCGAGCGACGAATACTTCTCGCCGCCGAGTACACCACCACCACCACCACGACGGCGAGGAAGAGGCCGACCGCCGGCCAGTTTGGGACCTCGAGGCCCACCGGCCTCTGACAGGGTCCCCGCTCCCGGTGGAAGTGTGCAGCGCATGCGTTGGACTCCAACCATGAACGAGAACTGCATGCGCGCATACTTTGGGGCTACAGAGGGGGGAACTAACCTGACCGCGTACCGTGGTCGGATGCTCTCTCTGTTTCAGGTACTTGAGCCAGCTGTCAACGTCTCGGCGCAACGATTGTCGGATCAGGTGCGAGTCATCCAACGTGATCACAGGTTGACTGACGACGCACTTGATAGGCTACGCTCTGAGGTACAGAGTAACTGTATCATCTCTCTCCAGTCGCAGACTGCGGCCCAACCGCAAGTCCCACCAATGGTTCCGCCGCAGCCCATCCGCGCTGACGAGGAGAGCGATGATAGGGTTACGATTGTAAGTGCCCAGTGCAATGAACAACTGAGGAGCGCTTTGGAGCTTGCGATTCGAGAGTATCGATTCACTCCGCCAAACCTTAGACCACGCATACCTCGTTTGCCCATGAACAGACAAAATAGGGCGCTAATGTGTGCTCTAGATTCGCTGTTATCAAATTATTTTGATAACAGCGAAGGCCTCGAGGATACTCATTCAATCCTGTACTGCGCGGCTGTTGCGGCATGTCGTGTAGCTCACGTCAAATTTGATAATAATGACAGAGCTACACGACCAAAACCCGCCGTACCAGCCTGGCAGTGCAGGATTGAACGTCGTATTAACGAGGCTAGAGCGCTCATTGGCAAACTAATCTGCTTCAGGGAGGGCAATACTCGTCCTAGAGTGATGCGCTTTGTGAGGCGGGCGTTCTCGGGGACTGATATCAATCCCCGAGAGTACATGTCCCGTGTCACAGAGCGCATCGACTTCCTGAAGCAGAAGATTTATGCATGGGCAAACCGTATCCGGAGGTATAAGCGGCGAGTGGAGCGATATACCCAGAATCGCATGTTTCATAGCGATGAAAGATGGGTATACAGAACCTGGGAGCGACCTGAGCACGATGTGAGTGACACACATCTACCGGATAATGATGTCATGAATACATTCTGGCGCAATATCTGGTCGATGCCTGTCACTCACACTGAAGGTGACTGGATGCAGGAGGTCCAGCGAGCATGTGAACCGATTGAGGAAATGGGGGACATTATTATTGTCCCCCAAGACGTAACCAGTGCAGTCCGTCCAATGGCGAATTGGAAATCCCCTGGCCCAGACGGACTGCACAACTTCTGGCTTAAATGGTTACGCAGTTCACATGCTCGTTTGGCCTCACAATTCCAGTCGTCTTTGGAATCTGGGTCGCTTCCACCGTTTTTAACGACTGGAATTACCCATCTGCTCCATAAATCAGGTAGTACTGCGGAACCAAAAAATTATAGACCCATTACATGCTTACCGACCATCTATAAGCTTCTTACGTCCATTTTGAGAGCCAAAATTAATACTCACATTATAAATAATTCTATCATGTCTGCTTCTCAAAATGGATGTAAGAATGGGTCCCGCGGTACTAAGGAGCTACTCCTCATTGATATGGCCATTAGCCAACAAGTTCGCCGATCCCGAAAGGATCTGTCAACATGTTGGATAGATTATAAGAAGGCCTACGACTCGGTACCACATACATGGCTCATGAGGGTGCTGGAGTTGTATAAAGTAAATACAACTCTATGCGCCTTCCTGACGTCATGTATGGGGCAATGGAGGACAGTCCTTCACTATCCAGGATGTCGGCAAATTCAAGGGAGAGGAGAACCAATAAGGATTGAGCGAGGTATATTCCAGGGCGATAGTCTGAGCCCGCTGTGGTTTTGTTTAGCCTTGAACCCTCTGAGCACATTGCTTGAGGGTTCAGGGTTAGGCTACCGGTTGAGAAGAGGTGGTCAGGTAATATCCCACCTCCTTTACATGGACGATCTGAAACTCTTTGCCCCCAACAACTTGCAACTGATGAAGTTACTGAAAGTAACTGAAACTTTCAGTAATTCCATCAGGATGGAATTTGGTGTGGACAAGTGTGCAGTCATGCATGTAAAGCGAGGAGGGATTATGGAATCCGTGGGAACACAACTCTCGGATTCCATACACCTCAGATCCCTCTCCTCAACCGAAACCTACAAATACTTGGGCATGTCGGAGGCATTAGGCATCAATGAGACCGACATGAAGCAATCGTTACGGGAGCGCTTCTATGGCCGCCTGAAAAAGGTACTTAAAAGTCTTTTATCAGGCGGAAATAAGGTGCGCGCCTTTAACGGTTGGGTCATGCCGGTCTTGATGTACTCCTTCGGCATACTCAAGTGGACTCAGACTGAACTTGACGCCCTGGATAGGAGGGTCCGTACGCTGCTGACTGCATACCGAATGCATCACCCACGTTCATCGGTGATGAGGCTGTACATTCCGAGGAAGTGTGGGGGTCGAGGCTTTTTAAATGCTAAGACCCTCCACAACCGCGAGGTGTGCAGCCTCAGGGAGTACTTCCTCCAAGCAGACGTGGGGATGCATCGAGATGTAGTCGCAGTGGACAAAGGATTCACCCCGCTCTCCTTGGCTAAAGAGAACTGGCGCAAGCCTGTAGTACTGGATACTAATGGCCGCAGGGAGGTATGGCAGAGCAAGGAGCTTCACGGACGCTTTTACCGGGCCCTTCATGGGCCCGATGTAGACTTCCTAGCGTCCGTAGCCTGGCTACGTTTCAGTGATCTCTTTGGGGAAACCGAAGGTTTTGTCTGTGCAATTATGGACGAAGTTATGATGACGAACAACTACCGGAAATATATTGTGAAGGACGGCACGGTTGACATCTGTCGGGCATGTCACTGTCCCGGTGAATCCATTCGACATATTATTTCCGGTTGTTCTCGTCTTGCTAACGGCGAGTATTTACACAGACACAACCTAGTAGCTAGGATTATCCACCAGCAACTTGCTCTGAAATACAACCTTGTGGACGCAGAAGTACCATACTACAAGTATGTGCCCGACCCAGTTCTCGAGAATGGCCATATCACATTGTACTGGGACCGATCTATCATCACCGACAGGACTATTGTTGCCAATAAGCCTGACATAGTGGTGATAGATCGAACAGAGCGTCTCACAATGATTGTTGATATCACTGTTCCACATGACGAGAACCTTGTGAAAGCCGAGAAAGATAAGGAAATTAAGTATCAAGACTTGGCACACGAGGTTGTCGACATGTGGGAAGTTGACTCAGCAGTCATTGTGCCGATAGTCGTTACGGCCAATGGCTTAATAGCCAAGAGCCTCGACCATCATCTGACGAGGCTCTCGTTGGGCAGCTGGGTCAAAGGCCTGATACAGAAAGCGGTACTTCTGGACACGGCACGTATTGTCAGGAAGTTCCTCTCTCTGAGGCCCTGACCACCGGTAGCTTGGACCCTGTTCCCGATGCCGGTGGGCTACTATTTTTTATATTTTTAAATGTTTTTTTATATTTTTTATAGAAATATTTAAAAATGTAAATAATATGTACATATAAATGAATAAACGATAATAATAATAATAGCAACGCGACCACACATTGCATAGCTGTTCTTACTATGCAATGCTGTTCTAGGAATTAAGGACAAAACTATTCTATTCCTGAGCCTAATACTTTTTGGAAACATTTCATGAGCTTTTTAAATAACTCCGGGTGCATTTTAACAAAAAATATTAATAACTAGCTGTGTCCTCACGGCTCCGCCCGTAGCCTGTGCTACTCAGTGATAATGTAGCTTTCTAACGGCAAAATTATTTTTGAAATCGGTCCAGTAGTTTTTAAGTTTATTCGTTACATACAAAAATACAAATCTTTTCTCTTTATAATATTAGTATAGATTATTAATTTATTCAAAGATATACAGACTTGGAAGGGAATCTATCTATCTTGAACTTTTTGAAAAAGGGTTTGCACTGTTCCCATGGGCGTATTCCCGCTATGGCGCGAATGCATTTTTTCTGTGCGATGAACACTCTGTGACTTTCTGTTGAGTAACCCCAGGTAATAAGACCATATCTCAACATAGAATCAACGTACCCATAGTATGCAGATAATACGGTTTTTAATGCTGATGTTTTTGAGAGTTCGTATAACGTAGGTACACGAATTTATTTATTTTATTGCATACTTTATTGACGTGGGCTTTCCAGTTGCAGTGTTTATCAATAGTGATACCGAGAAATGTCGTTTCGTCAATTTCTTTTAATTTAAGTCTTCTATAATTGATCTCTAGAGTCTTATTATCCCGTCCATATGTATGTACTACATTGAATAAAATTAGTTGTTGTTAGGTTTACATGTACATTATTTTCGTCAAGCCATGTTGTAATCGATTCAATTGTATTATTTATGTCAGTTGTATATTTATTAATGTCAGTATTATTCGATGTCATTATTTAAGATATGTCATCAACGAATACAAAACAGGGGTGATTAATAACTTCAGGAAGGTCATTTATGTAGAGGACAAACAATAGCGAGCTGAGCACACCCCCTTGGGGTACACCGCACCTGAAATGCTTATAATTTGATCTGTATGATTTTAGTTCTAGTTTATTGTCAACTCTTTCGATTTCTACACTCTGCATTCTGTTATTTAAATAACTTTCAATCCATTAAAGTGCTGGGCCCCGTATCCCATACTTTTCTATTTTTAACCGACTTCAAAAAGGAGGAAGTTCTATGTTCGATTGGTATTTTTTTATGTATGTACACCGATTACACTGATATTTATGATCCGATTTACGTGATTCTTCTTTAGTTTGATGTGGAATAGTTGCCATTTGGTCTCATAAAAAATCTACATAGTTTGGCCCAGTAGTTTTCATTTTATGAACATTTTAGTTTACGTGGACGGTGTAATTATTCTACCTGATGTAATCTAGAAAAATCCTACTGTGGTTTACAGAACAACCTATTATATTACAGACACTAAAAAGTAAAAAAAAAAAAACTACGTTTAAAAAAACCGACTTTAAAAACTAAAAAGTATAAAATAACTTAATAAAGATTTAATTTAATACACCTCTTATGCAAACCTAATACTTTTACCATAATATAAAATTAACAGTTTCAGAAGTCGGTGCCTTCAATTTGGTTCAGCATGGTTTTGGTTCAAATTAAATCTTTATTAAGTTATTTTATACTTTTTAGTTTTTATGTCGGTTTTTTTAAACGTAGTTTTTTTTGTCTATTAGCAACTTGTGTGATACGAAGTCAGAGGCCTTCGACATGTCAAAAATATGCCTATTGTATCAATTCGCTTATCTAAATTAGTAACAATTGTGTGAATCAGGTTAAAACATGCTAATGTTGTGGACTTTCCCTTTTGAAAACCGTATTGTTCTTCTCTTAGGATAGCATGCTTATCGATAAATTGAGTAAGGCGTTTATGCGTGGCAGTTTCAACGATTTTGATAGGATGGGTATGAGAGGAATTGGTCTGTAGTTCAACATTCAACGTATTGCTGACCGTCGGACCGTTACCAAAATTTCTTGCTGTTGATTGGAACTAAGTAATATTATTGTGTGATGGTTTAACTAGTTAAAAGCGGCGGTCGCGCGCTCGTTTGTCGAGGTACAGGCACAGCCCGGCAGGCTCACGTAATTAGGCTCGCTGAGGCGCCTAACTATTAGCAGAGAGGCTCAACATTAATGCGCACCGCCACCGTCGCTGTTTAGACTCCCAACTATTAAATTCGGATCACCCGATCCCCCCTGCACCCGCGCCCCATCCACTCTTCTAATTGCAATCCATTTGTGTTGCATATTGATTCAGTTATTGTAGTTAAATCGCAACTTATTAACAGCTGTAGTGACGTGCGCTAATAATGATTCATTTTCAGTATCAGTGCAAGACGCATGACACATGAACACGCAGAGCTTCGCATATTTTGGGCGTATTTTATTTGCTTCCTTTACGGTATTTCTCTCTCTCTCTCTATATTAGATATATAATATGATGCGTGTCGGTTACATTATATGTGATAACATACATCTAATTTCCACGTAAACCGCTTCAATGATAAAGCTCTAAATGTGTTATGTTGTGTTCCGCTGATTTATATTTCAGTTGGAGAGGAGCGCGCTAATAGCGGCATTAGTGAAACATATTCAACTTTAATATAACGTCACAGTTGCTGCCATTATCGTAGCACTTGCGTAGCCTCACTGTGCCATTTATATTCAAAGTGATGCTAGCGGAGCGTACGTAGCACTAACGATTCAACGGTATCGTATTAGTGACGTGCTTTGCAGAATCGATCATATTTAGTACCATTTATAAATCGATAATAGAAAATGATACAATAGCATGGCCCAATCGCAGAAACGGCGTAGCACTTACGTAGCACCACGTAGGTCGCGGTTAAACAGTTTTACCGGTAATTATTTGAGAGAGGTCGCTAGATAACAGGCGGCATTGTGTGTGAGTGCTTGTGTGTGTGTGTGTGTCTTTGCGTGTATGAGTGGCCATATTTACGCGGCGTTCGGGTTTATTGGTGACTCGTAAGCGGTCTCGCGCCGACCGTTATTTAGCGACGCGTGAGCGAGTGTGGGCACACAATTAGGCCGCCTTACTGCTAACAATCACTGAGAGCGTATGTTACTACAAACGTAAAAAAAAAATCCGAATACTAACATTGAATGTAATACTGGAGCTTATGTTTCTCGTTGTGAAATTAACGCGAAACATTTTGGCGAACTCAAAACGTAATATAAATATATTCAAGAGTGTGATTACTTGAAAAATCAAAGAAAAGCCACGTCGCAAAGTGGGCTAACGTTTCTCAATGCTCGTGTACCTTTTAAAGCGAGGGTAAATTAGAATACTTAAGACGTAGGAGAAATCCTTTGGCTACGGTACGTGAGCTGCGGGCTAATACATCCAGCTGTGTGTAAAGGAGAGCGGAATGGAGCACATAAGTCACGCGGCGCTGCCGGGACCAGCGACCCTCCCTTGTAATAATATTATTGAAACGTTGTGTGCCAAAAGTAGCTGACGCAACTCTGGGGAAGTTTAGGTGCAGGGGAGGGGTATCAGCTGCAGGCGCTTGTCGCGTCACTCAATCACTGCTGACGTGACGTCACAGATGCGTCACACCTATGACGTAATATAAGTTTTATACAAGATGTATGTGTATGTATTCAGTCAAGATAGAACGAGGTTACATAAAACACAGAGAGACCAGAATACATTCATAAAGCATCGTAACATACTCGTCAAGTGTGTCGGCCCAGCCGGCTCTTGGTAAGTTTAGTTTGATATATGCACGTTTGTTCCTCATCTGCTGCATTCCTTGCAAACATTTTATATTCCACGAGTTGTGCACTGTAGATTCCGGCGTGCTTGTGCAGCGTGCGGTGTGCGGTGGCTGATGCCATGTTAGTGTTACGCTACACCGTGTACCACATTTTTGTTACAAAATAAGAGGAACCCGGTTTGCAGCGCCTATCTATAGATGCGTCTGAGATATGTTTCTTTACATCACTCATTATTAGCTATGTATACACAGCAGCAAAGCTGTCACCAACGAGCTGGAAGAGGCCGTATGTGTGCGATAGTAATAGTACATGTCATAATATTGCGATCAACCAAGGTGTGGATGAATGAAATCGAATGAACTTAATAATGTACTTATATGCATACTTTTTATTGAATTTAATAACTTGAGGATCAAAACACGATATATCACTATTAAATATAGCCGTAACCACTAGTAACTACTGATATGACATTTTTCAAGCGTCAAATAACTGAACATAAGATTAATTATTTATTTATTTAATACTCCAATGCACGATTGTAGTACATAATGCGGACTTAATGTCAAAAGGCATTCTCTATCAGTCAATTTGGGTCTAAGAGAATAGCATCGTGAAGAGGTACAAATAATTTGTAGAGATTTGTTTAAATTGAACTATTATTCGTATTCATTCTTTTCGTAAAATCGTTCACTACCCAACACTATTAGTTTTGGTATGGTATCATTATTTTGCTTTGAACTGTCAAGTTACTGCATCGAATTAACGGTCCGACTATATTTATAGTCAGGATTCACGCAGCGACTGATCCGAGATGAATCTGATAGGTAGGTTCATAACAGTCATTCGATTGTTTGATTAATCAGACTAACAGGGCGGGCTATCTGTCAATCATATTGACTTGAGTTAATTGCAATATTTATGACCCATAGACAGACTATCACAGTACCTTAAAATAAAAATCTAGCAATAAAATCTAGCAAAATAAATGGCACTTAAACAATAATGGTCCATAGAGCATACCGTCAGAGATACAGTCGTTAACGGCGCGCTGCCAAAATTATTACCCGAGATAAGGTGGTGGCTGACGTCACAGGATAGTCCACGACGGATCGACTTTCATACAAATAGGATTTTATTATTTTCTATTCTATTCTATTACAAAAAAGGTACACAAGATACACTTAGCAATCCAACACAAAGTGAAACAAAAAGTGGGTGGTAATGCTCACATATTTCACAATTGTTTGGAACTGTTAAGATGTTATTGGTATGGCATGTTGTCCTATTCCAGGTGAACACCATGCGCTGCGCAACTTTAGCCGAGACTTGTCCATGCACCCGATACAGGGCAAAGAAGTTCTAAAAAATCTTTGGTTTGATATAGGGGCTGTTTTTACTTATAGGAAGGTGTCAATGAATGTGCGTTGTCCGTCAATCCGAGAGTTAGAATTTTATTAAGTAGATTTATATTACGAATAATAAACATATCTACAATAAATAAATAATAAGTCATACTAATAAGTGAACTACGTAGTGAATAGTCTTGTCAGTTAGAAAGCTCTATGTCCTGCAGATTACTCTGAAATTGCATAAAACCCTTCCTTTCGTCACTCCTAGGACACAAACCAGGAGGATGAATAACGTAGCTCCAGAAACCCCAGTCATAACTACATTTGCTACAAGACAATACACAAAGCAATCTTCTCGCATATACAATTCCCTCAACAAAGTACTCACCATATACCCTATGACATACCACGACTGCAAAAAGACACTCACTGAATGGTTGTAGAGCAAAATTACGAAGAATTCGAGGCTATAATACACACAACCACATAATTCCCTATAGGTACATATATAATCTGTAAATTCAGTTTATTTGTTGCTGGTCTAAAACAAAAAGTACACAAAACAACACCTCCCACACCAACACACACCCCTACATCACACACACCCCCAACTCACACATATCACCCCCCACCCCCCCCACCCCCCCATACACAAAACCCGGTGCGCATTCCTTATTTATATAATTTTTAAAATTACTACTTAACACCAACCACCAAAATTTACAATGATACAAAAATACTTAAAATTAACCAATTATACATACTTAGAACATGCACTCTAATACATAAAATCATAATACAAGGTACACATTCACAATTAAACTTTAAAAAGAAAACTTACACATACAACGCAAGACGACGAGACAAGCTAGAATTAAGACACCCCAGAACTAACTATGGAACAAAAAATATACTGTACGAGGGAGCAAAACTGTATAATGAACTACCTGATGATGTAACCAACAGTAATACCATATTTACATTTAAGAAAACCCTGGAATAACACGTTAAAAAACAATACTAACAACACCGATTGTCACTTTTAACTTTTAATTTTCCTATTGTGAACACAGAGAATCGCACTTACTTTTATTTTTTGTCTTGCTTTTTCTCAATATGTTAAGTGAACTGTAACGTTCTTTTTTTTGAGGAATAAATGTCTTTAAACCGAACCGAAAATCTTTTATTGTTAAAAACTTTTTGCATGCTTTTAAAATTACCCATTGTTTATTTTCTCACACATATTATGTATAGTTAATGTAAACTGGAGGAGCGGAACTACCTAATACAAGCAAATCTTTGCTTAAAAGGTGACTCCAAACTCAACAATGTTATTGACATAAGTTGATGAAATAAACATATTTTATTCCCGTTTATTCATTTATACACATATTAATTACATTTTTAAATATTTCTATAAAAAATATTAAAAAAAACATTTAAATCTTCATCAATCAGATCTTACGCACAATAGCGCCATTTATCTATGTAATTCTCGCATGTGGTTCGAAATATATTAAGAGGAAAAGTAAGCAAATATGGAATAGTATACCTGATATGGAATCTCTATTAATTTTAATTGATTTTCCATATATGCTTACTTTCCTGTACTATTGGTTAATTATGTAGGTACGTAGATAATAGTAGCGTCAGCTGAGTCAGTAGCTCGCGAGAGTCACCAGTCGCCAGTCGCGACACTGGTAGCTTTTCTCCGCAGCAAGGCGTATGTCCAGGACATTTATTCGTTATAGGGACTATTTAGATGAAACGGAAAGAATATTTTACGAGCCTCAGTGCTTGACGTCGACGTCGGCGCAGAGCTGCGGCTCGTAAAATAAATACACCGCTATTTTATTATCATATCAATATTTATCCGCACTCATCTCCGAATGAAGGAAAAACTAATAAATGAATTGTCTTCTTATTGAGTAAGGAAATAGTGGCAGTTACATAAGAAATGTATGACCGACGTGAAGGACTGTTCTTATAATTACATATACAATCATACAAGTTACGAGTTACAAATTATTATATAACGTTTATTCATTTTATATACATATAAATTATATTTTTAAATATTTCTACAAAAAATATAAAAAACATTTAAAAATATAAAAAATAGTAGCCCACCGGCATCGGGAACAGGGTCCAAGCTACCGGTGGTCAGGGCCTCGGAGAGAGGAACTTCCTAACAATACGTGCCGTGTCTAGAAGTACCGCTTTCTGTATCAGGCCCTGGACCCAGCTGAACAACGAGAGCCTCATCAGATGATGGTCGAGGCTCTTGGCTATTAAGCCATTGGCCGTAACGACTATCGGCACAATGACTGCTGAGTCAACCTCCCACATGTCGACAACCTCGTGACAAGTCTTGATACTTAATTTCTTTATCTTTCTCGGCTTTCACAAGGCTCTCGTCATGTGGAACAGTGATATCAACTATCATTGTGAGACGCTCTGATCGATCTATCACCACTATGTCAGGCTTATTGGCAACCTCCTTGCTCTGCCATACTGCGACTACATCTCGATGCATCCCCACGTCGGCTTGGAGGAAGTACTCCCTGAGGCTGCACACTTCGCGGTTGTGGAGGGTCTTAGCATTTAAAAAGCCTCGACCCCCACACTTCCTCGGAATGTACAGCCTCATTACCGATGAACGTGGGTGATGCATTCGGTATGCAGTCAGCAGCGTACGGACCCTCCTATAAGGTGCGCACCTTATTTCCGCCTGATAAAAGACTTTTAAGTACCTTTTTCAGGCGGCCATAGAAACGCTCTCGTAACGATTGCTTCATGTCGGCCTCATTGATGCCTAACGCTTTCGACATGCCCAAGTATTTGTAGGTTTCGGCTGAGGAGAGGGATCTAAGGTGTATGGAATCCGAGAGTTGTGTTCCCACGAATTCCATAATCCCTCCTCGCTTTACATGCATGACTGCACATTTGTCCACACCAAATTCCATCCTGATGGAATTACTAAAAATTTCAGTTACTTTTAGTAACTGCACCAGTTGCAAATTGTTGGGGGCAAAGAGTTTCAGATCGTCCATGTAAAGGAGGTGGGATACTACCTGACCACCTCTTCTCAACTGGTAGCCTAACCCTGAACCCTGCAACAGTGTGCTCAGAGGGTTCAAGGCTAAACAAAACCACAGCGAGCTCAGACTATCGCCCTGGAATATACCTCGCTCAATCCTTTTTAGTTCTCCTCTCCCTTGGATTTACCGACATCCTGGATAGTGAAGGACTGTCCTCCATTGCCCCATACATGACGTCAGGAAGGCGTATAGAGTTGTATTCACTTTATACAACTCTACGGCTTGCGGTTGGGCCGCAGCCTGCGACTGGGGAGAAATGATACGGTTACTCTGTACTTCAGAGTAACCGTATCATTAATATAATTTATTAATTTATTAATCATATTTATTAATCGTAATTTATATAATTCCGTTTATTCATCTATTTACATATTTGATACATTTTTAAATATTTCTATAAAAAATATAAAAAAAAACATTTAAAAATATAAAAAATAGTAGCCCACCGTCATCGGGAACAGGGTCCAAGCTACCGGTGGTCAGGGCCTCAAAGAGAGGAACTTCCTAACAATACGTGCCGTGTCCAGAAGTACCGCTTTCTGTATCAGGCCCTTGACCCAACTGCCCAACGCGAGCCTCGTCAGATGTTGGTCGAGGCTCTTGGCTATTAAGCCATTGGCCGTCACGACTATCGGCACAATGACTGCTGAGTCAACTTCCCACATGTCGACAACCTCGTTTGCCAAGTCTTGATACTTAATTTCTTTATCTTTCTCGGCTTTCACAAGGTTCTCGTCATGTGGGACAGTGATATCAACAATCATTGCACGACGCTCTGATCGATCTATCACCACTATGTCAGGCTTATTGGCAACAATAGTACTGTCGGTGATGATAGATCGGTCCCAGTACAATGTGATATGACCATTCTCGAGAACTGGGTCGGGCACATACTTGTAGTATGGTACTTCTGCGTCCACAAGGTTGTATTTCAGAGCAAGTTGCTGGTGGATAATCCTAGCCACTAGGTTGTGTCTGTGCAAATACTCGCCGTTAGCAAGACGAGAACAACCAGAAATAATATGTCGAATGGATTCACCGGGACAGTGGCATGCCCGACAGATGTCAACCGTGCCGTCCTTCACAATATATTTCCGGTAGTTGTTCGTCATCATAACTTCGTCCATAATTGCACAGACAAAACCTTCGGTTTCCCCAAAGAGATCACCGAAACGTAGCCAGGCTACGGACGCTAGGAAATCTACATCGGGCCCATAAAGGGCCCTGTAAAAGCGTCCGTGAAGCTCCTTGCTCTGCCATACCTCCCTGCGGCCATTAGTATCCAGTACTACAGGCTTGCGCCAGTTCTCTTTAGCCAAGGAGAGCGGGGTGAATCCTTTGTCCACTGCGACTACATCACGATGCATCCCCACGTCGGCTTGGAGGAAGTACTCCCTGAGGCTGCACACCTCGCGGTTGTGGAGGGTCTTAGCATTTAAAAAGCCTCGACCCCCACACTTCCTCGGAATGTACAGCCCCATCACCGATGAACGTGGGTGATGCATTCGGTATGCAGTCAGCAGCGTACGGACCCTCTTATCCAGGGCGTCAAGTTCGGTCTGAGTCCACTTGAGTATGCCGAAGGAGTACATCAAGACCAGCATGACCCAACCGTTAAAGGCGCGCACCTTATTTCCGCCTGATAAAAGACTTTTAAGTACTTTTTTCAGGCGGCCATAGAAGCGCTCCCGTAACGATTGCTTCATGTCGGTCTCATTGATGCCTAACGCCTCCGACATGCCCAAGTATTTGTAGGTTTCGGTTGAGGAGAGGGGTCTGAGGTATAAGGAATCCGAGAGTTGTGTTCCTACGGATTCCATAATCCCTCCTCGCTTTACATGCATGACTGCACATTTGTCCACACCAAATTCCATCCTGATGGAATTACTGAAAGTTTCAGTTACTTTCAGTAACTTCATCAGTTGCAAATTGTTGGGGGCAAAGAGTTTCAAATCGTCCATGTAAAGGAGGTGGGATATTACCTGACCACCTCTTCTCAACCGGTAGCCTAACCCTGAACCCTCCAACAATGTGCTCAGAGGGTTCAATGCTAGACAAAACCACAGCGGGCTCAGACTATCGCCCTGGAATATACCTCGCTCAATCCTTATTGGTTCTCCTCTCCCTTGAATTTGCCGACATCCTGGATAGTGAAGGACTGTCCTCTATTGCCCCATACATGACGTCAGGAAGGCGCATAGAGTTGTATTCACTTTATACAACTCTAGCACTCTCATGAGCCATGTATGTGGCACCGAGTCGTAGGCCTTCTTATAATCTATCCAACATGTCGACAGATCCTTTCGAGATCGGCGAACTTGTTGGCTAATGGCCATATCTATGAGGAGTAGCTCCTTAGTACCGCGGGACCCATTCTTACATCCATTTTGAGAGACTGACATAATAGAATTATTTATAATATGAGAATTAATTTTGGCTCTCAAAATGGACGTAAGAAGTTTATAGACCGTCGGCAAACATGTAATTGGTCTATAATTCTTGGGTTCCGCAGTACTACCTGATTTATGGAGCAGGTGGGTAACTCCTGTTGTAAGGAACTCTGGAAGCGACCCAGATTCCAAAGACGACTGGAATTGTGAGGCCAAACGAGCATGTGAACTGCGCAACCATTTTAGCCAGAAGTTGTGCAGTCCGTCTGGGCCAGGGGATTTCCAATTCGCCATTGGACGGACTGCACTGGTTACGTCTTGGGGGACAATAGTAATGTCCCCCATTTCCTCAATCGGTTCACACGCTCACTGGACCTCCTGCATCCAGTCACCTTCAGTGTGAGTGACAGGCATCGACCAGATATTGCGCCAGAATGTATTCATGACATCATTATCCGGTAGATGCGTGTCACTCACATCGTGATCAGGTCGCTCCCAGGTTCTGTATACCCACCTTTCATCGCTATGAAACATGCGATTCTGGGTATATCGCTCCACTCGTCGCTTATACCTCCGAATACGGTTTGCCCATGCATAAACCTTCTGCTTCAGGAAGTCGATACGCTCTGTAACACGGGACAAGTAATCTCGAGGATTGATATCAGTTCCCGAGAATGCCCGCCTCACAAAGCGCATCACTCTAGGGCGAGTATTGCCCTCCCTGAAGCAGATTAGTTTGCCAATGAGTGCTCTAGCCTCGTTAATACGACGTTCAATCCTGCACTGCCAGGCCGGTACGGCGGGTTTTGGTCGTGTAGCTCTGTCATTATTATCAAATTTGGCGTGAGCTACACGACATGCCGCAACAGCCGCGCAGTACAGGATTGAATGAGTATCTTCGAAGTTTTCGCTGTTATCAATATAACTAGATAACAGCGAATCTAGAGCACACATTAGCGCCCTATTTTTTCTATGCATCGGCAAACGGGGTATTCGTGGTCTAATGTTTGGCGGAGTGAACCGATACTCTCGAATCGCAAGCTCCAAAGCGCTCCTCAGTTGTTCATTGCACTGGGTACTTACATTTGTAACCCTATCATCACTCTCCTCGTCAGCGTGGATGGGCAACGGCGGAACCACAGTTGGGGTTTGCGGTTGGGCCGCAGTCTGCGACTGGAGAGAAATGATACGGTTACTCTGTACTTCAGAGCGTAGCCTATCAAGTGCGGCGTCAGTCAACCTATGATCACGTTGAATGACTCGCACCTGATCCGATAATCGCTGTGCCGAGACGTTGACAGTAGGCTCAAGTACCTGAAACAGAGAGAGCATCCGACCACGGTACGCGGTCAGGTTAGTTCCCCCCTCTGTAGC
This sequence comes from Amphipyra berbera, assembly GCA_910594945.2. Classification (NCBI taxonomy): domain Eukaryota; kingdom Metazoa; phylum Arthropoda; class Insecta; order Lepidoptera; family Noctuidae; genus Amphipyra; species Amphipyra berbera. The sequence continues at coordinate 115,050 of OU343138.1, forward strand.
CCCAAAGTATGCGCGCATGCAGTTCTCGTTCATGATTAGAGTCCAACGCATGCGCTGCACACTTCCACCAGGAGCGGGGACCCTGTCAGAGGCCGGTGGCCCCGAGGTCCTATGCTGGCCGGCGGTCGGCCTCTTCCTCGCCGTCTTGCTGGTGGTGGTAGCGGTGATGTTGGCGGCGAGAAGAATTCGTCGCTCGAGCTCGACGCAACTGCAGCAGCCGGTGTGACATCACTCACGATTGAGGAGTCCGGCGGCTGCGAGGCGGAGCTGAGCGACGGGGCCGAAGATCTTGGGCGTGTGGTCTCGGATAAGGCTTTCGCCCGACTTCTTGTCAACATTTTAAGTACTTATTCACAAATTTATTGGTTTATTGTGTTTGTTGTGTTTATTATTATCGTTGGTAAGATGGTTATTAAACTTCTTAAAAGGTTCTTTAGGAATAATTTGTTTGCAATCAAACTATACATGATACAATCTTTCTACCTATATAAAGCACTAAGATCAGATATCTATAGTAAACTAATAGAGTTGGTAGTATTGTGACGTAGCTGGTAAAAGGCGCGACGCACACTTAGTGATGTACCGGCGCGCACACGCGATGTGAGTGACGTCACACTCATACAATGACAAAGCAAGTACTACAGAATGCCGCGTCATGTTGTACCCAAAAGTACAGTCCACACACACGCAGTTATGTATACATTAAAGGCAGGTATTTGTTTACAACGCTCGCGGCTGACACAGCGCGCAGCGTCGGCTCTGCAAGGTTATATTTTAGTTTGCGTACTTTATACTTTACTATTTGGGTTAAAACCCTTTTTACTAACGTAACTATTTGTTAAAAAAGTAAACTTGACAAAAAAGTTACTGAATTCCTCTTATTGCCAAAATTAATCTGGAATATAATACGCCTTGTATACTCGAGGCGTAATCGACATTTAGGGAAATAGATTTCATAAAGAACCTATCCATTAAATACTTTATTTTCTCAAAATAATTAACAAATTGACTTACAGTGAAAACATAAACGAAATAAAAAAAAATATTATGTGCCATTAAGCGTAGCTTAAGATACGATTGCAAAACACAATACTACCTATCCAACTAATACTTATTAATATTACAGGAAAGTAACCAAATATGGAATAGTACACCTAATATGGAATAACAATTACATTTAATTGTTATTCCATATTTGCTTATTGTCCATCTACCTACAATACATACATACTGAACCTCACGCCTGGTTCCCATGGGGCTAGGCACAAACTATACAACGCCACATGCTACGATCCTTACATACTGAACCTCACGCCTGGTTCCCATGGGGGAGGCACAAACTATACAACGCCACATGCTACGATCCTTACATACTGAACCTCACGCCTGGTTCCCATGGGGGAGGCACAAACTATACAACGCCACATGCTACGATCCTTACATACTGAACCTCACGCCTGGTTCCCATGGGGGAGGCACAAACTATACAACGCCACCTGCTACGATCCTTACATACTGAACCTCACGCCTGGTTCCCATGGGGGAGGCACAAACTATACAACGCCACATGCTACGATCCTTACATACTGAACCTCACGCCTGGTTCCCATGGGGGAGGCACAAACTATACAACGCCACATGCTACGATCCTTACATACTGAACCTCACGCCTGGTTCCCATGGGGGAGGCACAAACTATACAACGCCACATGCTACGATCCCTACATACTGAACCTCACGCCTGGTTCCCATGGGGGAGGCACAAACTATACAACGCCACATGCTACGATCCTTACATACTGAACCTCACGCCTGGTTCCCATGGGGGAGGCACAAACTATACAACGCCACATGCTACGATCCTTACATACTGAACCTCACGCCTGGTTCCCATGGGGCTAGACACAAACTATAGAACGCCACATGCTACGATCCTTACATACTGAACCTCACGCCTGGTTCCCATGGGGCTAGACACAAACTATACAACGCCACATGCTACGATCCTTACATACTGAACCTCACGCCTGGTTCCCATGGGGCTAGACACAAACTATACAACGCCACATGCTACGATCCTTACATACTCCTTTTGCATCGTCCACATTCACACAGCTTGTTATACACGCACCCCGGTTGAGTGTTCTACGCACTTGTCCTTTGTAAAGAACATCACCAGTAATATCAATGTAGTTAAGTCCTTCTAGGGCGTCCTCTACCGGCGTTTCCGCTGACATTTGCTTATAAATTCCTTTAGTTAATCGCAGTTCACTCATTTTCTCAACATGACCAAACCACCTAAGCGTACTCTTTTAAATGTTTGTCACTACATCATCTTTTAAACCGTAAGTTTCTCTTGTCTCATTACTCCTGAATCTATCATTTAAAAACCTACAATACTATACTATACTATAATAATATAAAATACATATCAGGAAAAAAACCATGATTACTGATCAAGTTTTCTATAGATGGTTTTTATTTGTGCTGTACAGCTAGGTTCGGTCGTGTATTGCCTGCAGTGTACGTCGTGCAGGCTTCGCTCGGTAGTGTTGACAGGCGGTATCAATATTATTGTGCTGTACAGCTAGGTTCGGTCGTGTATTGCCTGCAGTGTACGTCGTGCAGGCTTCGCTCGGTAGTGTTGACAGGCGGTATCAATATTATTGTGCTGTATAGCTAGGTTCGGTCGTGTATTGCCTGCAGTGTACGTCGTGCAGGCTTCGCTCGGTAGTGTTGACAGGCGGTATCAAAGAGCCACGGATATTGTCTCCGACTCTTCCATCAACGATAGTGATCACCCCTCTTCCGTCCACACTCATCCACCCCTCGCAGCCCGGTGTAGCGCGTCACAGGCTGATACTCCCGCGACATACACTGCATTATTCATACATACACACAAACTACAATAAAACATTCATCCTGATACCCAGTTTTATCGTGATCCTTGTTTACTATTTGCGGATACAGTTCGAAAGCCAACTGAGCGTCATTAATATTCGGTCACCGTATTTTTTAATTAACCCGACTCTTTATGTCCCCGATGCGAAAAATTTATTTTTGCAAAACAAATATCGAGGAAGAAAGTATCTATTGTATCGTGGAATACTAATAAACGAGCGATGTGAACAGAATGAGCGGGAGCCATTCAGTTGAATTACAAAGTAATGCCGGTGAAGCGGGCGCGCAGAACCCGCGGCGGCGCTGTGTTTGTAATTGCTTCGACACGTCACGCACCAGACGGGAGTACAAAAGCACTCGTAAAACATAATTTTAGTCTCACTGGCTCACTTTCACATTCTGTTGGGATCGTTAAATCGTAGCTCGGTAACACTCGTTTAATATAATTTTATATTTCGGTGGAAAAAAAGTACGTCTACTTGGTTTTTGCGTTCGTTTTCTATTATATTATACGTTGGTAGGTAGTAAAGGCAAGTAAACCGGAATTATCAAAACTATGTCGTAACAGATTGCTAGGTAAGTTATCTCACGTAAGTGTTCAGTGAGGACCAGCTCATACAGTGTTTCCTATCTGAGATAAAGGTTCAGTAGGCAGTTTACAAGTTTCAGGTGAGCAGGTAATGTGAGAACTTCCGCGTCTGACCACAAGCTCATGGGCCGGACGTTTGTCTAAAGCCGGTCAACCCAGCCACATTAACGAGCTCTAGATTACCCTGGGGCTCATCTATTAACATTTACAGTAAACCTCCTTATAGGCCGGTTATACCACAGTGTTATACCACAGTGTTATACCACAGTGTTATACCACAGTGTTATACCACAGTGTTATACCACAATGTTATACCACAGTGTTATACCACAGTGTTATACCACAGTGTTATACCACAGTGTTATACCACAGTGTTATACCACAGTGTTATACCACAGTGTTATACCACAGTGTTATACCACAGTGTTATACCACAGTGTTATACCACAGTGTTATACCACAGTGTTATACCACAGTGTTATACCGCAGTGTTATACCACAGTGTTATACCACAGTGTTGATTCCAACAGTTGTGTGCGCGCTTGTCCCCGGCTGTAAACAGCAGTGTACTTAATTGTTTACTGAAAAAGAACATTTTATATCTGTCTGTAGGTACCTAATGCAAAGTTTCTGTTTTTGTTATTTTTTTAGTGATTAGGTACCTATTGTTTTTGATTTATTGATGTTACTTTGCATGCCCACTGTTAAAAATATAAGTTCAAAAACTAAAACACGACTATTGAATAATGACGCTCTAAAAGTATGAAACAACAAAATATTCGTGATGTTCAGAGGATAGCCTTGGTCATCTGCCACTTTGGCCTAAAGCTTATGATCGCTTACTACTTTACGAGAAAAAAAAAAAAAAAAAGGGTAGGTGGCATCACCCTAGTGTGTGGCCTGCGAGCAGCGGGTTAGGGGACCCGCCGCCCGACCAGTAACAGGCCCGAGAAGGCGGCGCGCTGTGTTCCGTGCGCGCTTCCCAGGAGGACGTGGGGCAAGGCCCCACAGAGGAGAGGTCCGCTATGGGTTGGCGGACCGGGACCTGCCGGGGTTGCGATGCATGCTTTTGCGAATCGCGCGACCCCAGCCGAACGGTCAGGAGAAGGAACACCGTTGGTTTTTAGCCGGTAAAAGTCCGGTAGACCCCCTCGCCTTCCCCGGGCCAGGGACATCCATGAGGATTATCCAACGAGAGATGAAAAAAATAGGGTAGGTGGCATAATTATGACCACGGCTATCGTCTGAACATCACGAATATTTTCTTGTTTCATACTTTTAAGAGCGTGATTTTTCAGTACTTAGTCAGGTTTTAGTTTTTGAACTTACTTTTCATTTAAATAATTTTGGGGTTATAATTCCGTGTAACAATATACAAGGTTAGTCGGAAAGGGGGTACTAAGCCGAAAGGGTGTTAAAGTACCCATAATAAGGGATAACTTTTGTTCTACAACTTTCCCCAAAAGTCAATAAATTTAGAGATATAGCTGTTCAAAGATTTCATTAAAAATACGCTACGCCAACCCTATCATCAGCTGTGTTTACATTTGAGGTCATATTTTAAATACAAAAAGGCCCACTTTTCCCCTCGCATTTTCGAAGCATTTCTCAGAATTATAGGTAATCGTGACTAAATAAAGCGCAGACACGACGATTCGCAATCGCGTATTATAGGTAGGTACCTAAAAATCTTTTGCACCTCAAAGTATTTTGCATTTCTCTGTTAGACTGATTTTATCGGCATATTTTTGTGTAAAACGAATTGACCTGATATTTTAGTTCCCTGTACCTACCTACCTACCTAGAATATTCGTAATAACAGGCAATAAAAAACTTTCAACTTGGATATCAAAGGTTTTGATCACTAAAGCACGTAATTCCATATGATCTATCCTACACTGAAAATTATCCCGCCTTGCAGTACAATAAGTAAGTTATTATCACAAACAAACCGTCAAAAATAAACTTACAGCACGATGTCGCTTCTGCAATAAATAATCATATGACGTCACAATTCGCCGAAATGTAGTGAAAACATTGTCAAAGAGATGCCGCCGAGACAGCGCGGCACGCGGCGCGCTTTTGCCTAGACTCTTTTGTATTTCGGCTGTTTGCCGCTTTAGAGGTGGGTTCAGTACATTGTTTTTTTGGAAATACATGAATATTGTAAGTTTATTGTAAAATGTATGTCAGTCATTTAGTTAGACTAACAAGTTAATGATTATTAAAGTACGTACTAGGCTTGTCTGTTGTATTTCGTCTGCTTGCCGCTTTAGAGGTGGGTTCAATACATTGTTTTTTTTTGAAATGCGTGAATATTGTAAGTTTATTGTAACATGTATGTCAGTCATTTAGTTAGACTATGGAAGATAGAGGTGATAGATGCCGCCACAAGACTAACAAGTTAATGATTATTAACGTACGTACTTAGTTTGTGACACACAAACAAACTTTGTATGTAGGTACTAAGAAATGTATGCATTAAGTTTTGAAAACACATGAACTCAACGAGATAGATTTATTAATTTGTGGTATCGTATTTCATAACTTTGTTTACATTTTGACATGTAAGATGCTGCTTACAGTTATGGAGTACTACAAAAGAAAAACATTGCGACCATTTGTGGTTTCATCCTCTCAAACTTAAAGTAAACCAGTTTCATCAGCTTCCTATTGCTAACCCAAGACCCAACGCTTATGTGTGTTCGAATCCCGTATGACGTAGGGGTAGATCCCAAAAAGTTACTAAATTCAAATCAGTTGTTAAATTCTCCGGGATTTAATTTAGGGGATTAACATTGCGCATCTCTAAAATGCAATGTTAGCCTAAACATTTTATTTCCGTTATTTATTATTCTAAGATTTTTTAGTCGCTTGCAACGCTTCCCGGGAAACAGTCGATGTTTTGATTGTTTACGCGAGTCGTGGTATTATTTCTTGTTGTTTCTAAAATATCGACTGAGTACGTATAGGGATAGGTACGAAGTATTACGACATGGTGATGTTTATTGGTTGTTGTGATGGTGTGCTCATGGCGGGCCGTGATTTGTACCGTGATGATTGTAACCGTCGTCCCTTTGATCGAGTTCGAGGACTGTGTTCCAGTACGACGGGCCGCGTGGCGCTCCGGCTCATTATGCTCGCAGCAGCAGCTGCAGAGCGTACTGGGATGAGCGATTCCCCGTGTGGATCGGTCGTGGCGATCCTGTAGCCAGACCTCGCTCACCGGACTTGACTCCGCTGGACTTTTGCTTGTGGAGTCACGTTAAGGATAATTATTATGGTTTACGCTGACGAACAATGAAGACTAGATGCGGCTAAGAGTAGCATCTCCGTTTGAGAGCATCATGAGCAATCCGTAGATGTTATGGTAGATAACGCGATCGCATTCGTAGGTATACATCGGCGCGCGACCTTGTAAATCGAGTGATAAGTGTGGCAGATTGAACCTTTTTTGTAGCGGTGGAGATCCATTTGTGGTGGCTATGCCTTGAAACAGTGATATCAAGTGCTTCTTGTGTTTCAATTCGAAATTAACCTTTCTTGTAGTGTCCGTGGTGATAGATTAATTAAGTGTTAACATAAGTACATAAAACTGGTGATTGTTTCATTCGTAGGTAGGTTACCTACGTACATACAGTAGTAGTTAATAAACAAAAGTGCTTCTTGTGTTTTTAAGTACCTATTTGATATTAAGACGACACGTGTGTGACGTTTTCGTTGGCCGAGAACAGCGTCAACATCAGAAATGGTAAGTTCCTAGATGATAATAATATGTTCCGACACACGACACACACATGCACACACCCTCATACACAGTACCATAGTAACCTACGATTTCGGCGCCGGCGGCGCGGCGTTCGTAGGCACCTACCGGTGCTTTGTGTTTTACCGCCGAGCGGCTAGGCACCGACGACCACGTGCGCGGCCATTTTTGAATAGATAAAAAAGTCAGGGTTGTGGAGTTTTTGAAATAAATAATATTTATTTACTTTTGTATGGAAATAAAAATATGCGTATTTAGAAATTTTAACACCTGCAATAAAACAGTCATCAGTGATACTATAAGTGGCTTTCGGGTTAGTACCCCCTTTCCGACTAACCTTGTATATATATATATATATACAAGGTTAGTCGGAAAGGGGGTACTAAGCCGCGGGCCACTTAATGTATCACTGATGATTGTTTCGAAGAAACTGTTAAAATTTCAAAATTTGATAAAAAAATGTCCATGCAAAATTATTTTTATTTTAGTTTTTTTTTTAAATTCTTCATCCCTGCTTTAGTTATGAATTCAGAAAATGCAGTTTCTAATCCGTGACCCCAAATATGAACTAAATTGAAAAAACAGCTGATCATAGCTATGGGCAGATAGATTTTAGCATATTTTTTACGAAATCTTTGTAAAGCTATTTCTCTTAAACTATCGAGTTTTGGGTAAAGTTGTAGAACAAAAGTTGTCCATTATTATGGGTACTTTAACGCCCTTTCCGACTAACCTTGTATATATATATATATATTTGAAATGTGTAAATTAAGCCCTTTCATTTGATACCCAACACGGTACAATTTTTTTTTTAGTTCATGTGTTTATATCCTCTGGAGGACGCCATATTCAATTTAATGTGACGTCACATAGCCTATAACCAGCAGACGATCAAAATGCTTCCAACGATACCTCATTGGTTAATTATAATTGGTAGTTTAGAAGTTATAAGGGAACAGATTAACATATGAACATACATACATACATACCGGTCAAAATCATTACCCTCCTTTTTGCTTCGCCGTAGTCGGGTAAATATGGCTGAACTTGTTTATTCTTTTATATGACCATGTATTCTACCCATATTTGTAAAAAAATAAAAGATCTTTTTACCTTTTACCGGGCTGTCCCTGCGTCCTCTGGGTGTCAAGACTCTGGCACCGCTTGTACCAAGATACTAGGCGGGTCAAACAATATTAATATAATAATAACAACAACAATATCATGCGTCAGTAAACATTTATCTAAAAAAAATCCTCCCATTATCAATGCGGGAAAAATATGAGTACGTACACACGTTTAGTTTATTTTTGCTCTTCATCCTAGCATCTTCTCATGCTATGATAAAACGTATGGCACCGAAACGTAATAGTTGGTCGATCAGTTATTGTTAGTTGGTTATATCAAACAGATACGACCAGCTTTTGAAGGTCGACTACAAACTTTAGGTTTTCTGCTTGCGAACTTACTGTACTACTTATTGACCGTGTTATCGCCCCCTGAACACCTATAGAGTGATCGTTCAGTGTTAAAACGACACGGAAACATTGGAGCCGCTACAAACAATGTTTTAAACTGGTAGTTAAAAAACGATCCAGCGAAGTATGTTTTAATTTGATTAGTTTTGTAAACCTCACGCCACGAATTTACTGTAAAATAAGGAATATAGAAGGCTAACTCGTAAATAATATCGCCCGAAAAAGAAGTTGCTCAAAACCAGACACTATAGTTTATATAAAACAGAACAGACATTACTGCAGTCTCAGTTTGCATGCGCTTTGAAACATTGGCGGAGAGACCAAACAGACGCGACCAATATGGCAAGAGAAGAGACAACAGAACAGAGGCGACTAATATGGCAAGTGAAGAGACAACAGAACAGAGGCGACTAATATGGCAAGAGAAGAGACAACAGAACAGAGGCGACCAATATGGCAAGTGAAGAGACAACAGAACAGAGGCGACCAATATGGCAAGAGAAGAGACAACAGAACAGAGGCGACTAATATGGCAAGAGAAGAGACAACAGAACAGAGGCGACTAATATGGCAGGTGAAGAGACAACAGAACAGAGGCGACCAATATGGCAAGTGAAGAGACAACAGAACAGAGGTGACCAATATGGCAAGAGAAGAGACAACAGAACAGAGGCGACTAATATGGCAAGAGAAGAGACAACAGAACAGAGGCGACTAATATGGCAGGTAAAGAGACAACAGAACAGAGGCGACCAATATGGCAAGTGAAGAGACAACAGAACAGAGGCGACCAATATGGCAAGAGAAGAGACAACAGAACAGAGGCGACCAATATGGCAAGAGAAGAGACAACAGAACAGAGGCGACCAATATGGCAAGAGAAGAGACAACAGAACAGAGGCGACTAATATGGCAAGTGAAGTGACAAGAGAACAGAGGCGACCAATATGGCAAGAGAAGAGACAACAGAACAGAGGCTACTAATATGGCAAGTGAAGAGACAACAGAACAGAGGCGACCAATATGGCAAGAGAAGAGACAACCGAACAGAGGCGACTAATATGGCAAGTGAAGTGATAAGAGAACAGAGGCGACCAATATGGCAAGAGAAGAGACAACAGAACAGAGGCTACTAATATGGCAAGTGAAAAGACAACAGAACAGAGGCGACCAATATGGCAAAAGAAGAGACAACCGAACAGAGGCGACCAATATGGCAAGAGAAGAAACAACAGAACAGAGGCGACCAACATGGCAAGAGAAGAGACAACAGAACAGAGGCGACCAATATGGCAAGAGAAGAGACAACAGAACAGAGGCGACCAATATGGCAAGAGAAGAGACAACAGAACAGAGGCGACTAATATGGCAAGTGAAGAGACAACAGAACAGAGGCGACTAATATGGCAAGTGAAGAGACAACAGAACAGAGGCGAATATGGCAAGAGAAGAGACAACAGAACAGAGGCGACTAATATGGCAAGTGAAGGGACTACAGAACAGAGGCGACTAATATGGCAAGTGAAGAGACAACAGAACAGAGGCGACTAATATGGCTGGTGAAGAGACAACAGAACAGAGGCGACCAATATGGCAAGAGAAGAGACAACAGAACAGAGGCGACTAATATGGCAAGAGAAGAGACAACAGAACAGAGGCGACCAATATGGCAAGAGAAGAGACAACAAAACAGAGGCGACTAATATGGCAAGTGAAGTGACAAGAGAACAGAGGCGACCAATATGGCAAGAGAAGAGACAACAGAACAGAGGCTACTAATATGGCAAGTGAAGAGACAACAGAACAGAGGCGACCAATATGGCAAGAGAAGAGACAACCGAACAGAGGCGACCAATATGGCAAGAGAAGAGATAACAGAACAGAGGCGACCAATATGGCAAGAGAAGAAACAACAGAACAGAGGCGACTAATATGGCAAGTGAAGTGATAAGAGAACAGAGGCGACCAATATGGCAAGAGAAGAGACAACAGAACAGAGGCTACTAATATGGCAAGTGAAGAGACAACAGAACAGAGGCGACCAATATGGCAAAAGAAGAGACAACCGAACAGAGGTGACCAATATGGCAAGAGAAGAAACAACAGAACAGAGGCGACCAACATGGCAAGAGAAGAGACAACAAAATAGAGGCGACTAAAATGGCAAGTGAAGAGACAACAGAACAGATGCGACTAATATGGCAAGAAAAGCGCATTGTTGTCGTTTCCGTTAGCTGTTATGCTATAATATTCCATTTTTACACTATCACTTTTAAGAACAACCTTTAGTGATCCTGCTCTTAGCTGTGTGGCTCAGCCGCTTCCTCGCCGACGTCGTATTGCCATATGAAGTGGGTCTTCTGTCGCTACCTCCTTGGCGTCCGGCTCACGCCACGTCGTCAGTCAGAGCGGTGCGGCGGCAGGCCTTGACCTGCGCTCAACAAACCTCCACTCGGCTATGTCCAACTTTGTGTTCTTTCGTTCGTTCATACAACTCAAATTGGAACTTAGTACAAATTAACAAGTTCCCTCCTAATGAAATAAGTTTTGAGGATAGAAAATATTAGCTTCCTTTCTTTGTAAATTAATAAGTTTTTATCGACAATTACGTAGCGAGGTGAGCAGCCGGTGTTCATTACAGTTATGTGGTTTATGTGAGTCATCATGCTCTTCTGTTTTGCCCATTCCCTATATGTCACCCGGTTCTTAATATTAAATTATTTAATTATGTTGGTTGATATGAGATTTGTTTATGTTTAAGATTAAAACCTTCGAATGTTGACTGTTACCACAAGTTAATTTGCTATAAGTAAACCAAATGAACAATACGGAAAAACAGACAGGAAAGCAATGGAAAGGTACTCACGGTTTCTGGTCTCGTTCTTACTTGATGTAGGTGTACCTATTGTTCTGGGACGTCCCGTAATGTATGAATTACGCTTAAAACAGGTCACTTCACAATGTTTTTAGAGATTTTGTTCGGAGCCGGTTAAAGGCCGCCCTTTTGGGTTCTGGGAACGAATGAGAGAGTGAGTTGATGATTGAATGTAAGAAGGATATTGTGTGAATGGGAAAAGAAGCGGAAGTGTATAATGCAGTCGTTTTAATACTTTTTATATACTTTAACACATTATGATACGTTATTTTTATGATGTCACGTTTCGCGATTTTAGTGTTTATGGGATATTTTTTGTAGATAAACAAAGTATCAATTAATTTCTCAATTTTAAAATTAAATCCTTAGTTTTCAATGCACTTCAACCCAATTCAGGTTTTCAGGGAACTATAGCTTTTGATCATTTGTAATTAGTACAAGAAAGTTTGAATAAAAGTAGGTATCTAACAAAGTTACTATAGTAAATATATTTTTACTTTTATCACATCGGGAAATTGAGTAAATCTTCGCACTCAATATAAATGTGAGTGTTTATTCTAATTAAAGTGAACTCTCATTTAATACCATGAGTATCATTAATTGTTGTTAAGTGATTGCGACTTGTACCTACTAATGTTTGTGGACCACGTCACTTCGTACGGTAACTGTCCATCGCTGCACATGGGCCTCGCCCTACACCGCTGTGAACTGACGGGGCGTGATAACCTACCATGGCGTTCGGATTTATAATTGCAGTGTGATATATTTACACACAAGTAATTTTAGAGACATGTAAACCAACGTAGTGTTGGTAGCGCCATGTTATAAGCGCTTGTGTGAACAGGCCATACAAGAGACTTTAAGAAAATAGATAAGGGATATAGATTGTACTGACTAACTTCATGCTTAATTATAATTATAATAATATACTCTTAGTTGCTTATTACTAAATAGCATTGCCTTTACTTACCCGTAGCCAAGTCGTAGCCAACCGTAGCAGTCACGTAGCCCAACCATAGCGCTTCTTACGTAGATTCTAAGTTGAGACTACAGTGTTCATACAGCTGGTACAGCAAACTACCGGAACAAACAGAGAAACTAACTTTGAAACAAAATAAAAGGTGCGATGTAACAGCGCTTTTGATAAGTTGGTGGAAATTTAAAATTGTTTCATGTTCATGATAGTTGAAACACGACGTAAATACGTAATGAGAGTGGCACCGCGGGAAAGAATGAGCGCTGCCCCACCGACCGCATCCCCCCGCGCCCCGCACACCCCGCGCTACCACCGCTGACGCCCGGCAGGATGCAATTCCCTCGTACACCGCTCAGTCATATAAATGCCGCTTTGAATTACGATATAGCAGCGCATTGTTTTAGATATGACTGTAATACAATGAAAATATACATATATAACATATATTATACAAATCGCTGATCATTAATTTCATTCTCCTGTCTTTACTAATGTATTGGAGGTCGACGCAGCATAGTTTTTTGTTCTATCAGCCGTTCATATTCATACTTATATTTTTTTTTGTTACTTGCTACTCATTCCTCCACATCACATGATTCGATAGCTAGCCTGTCTGTTACCGGTGCTATTTAAATTTTTTGACTATTATTTATTTCAGAATGTAAATAAAGCAATATGTAAATAGATACATAATGAAGCAGTTAGTGTTAATATTGACGGTGTGTCGACACACAAGGCCGGCAGCACGCCGCCGCCGCTGCACCGGCGCAACATTAGATACACTCGCTACCAATTAGCTAATGAGGCCAGCGCACACGCGCGTCTGCACCGCCGCGCCTTTACTGGATACAATATTTCATGAGCTCCACTCTTCGACATTCAACATTTTAGTATGATTTCTTTAGAAAGCATCCAGCATTCAACTTGTCCAATCGTCAGCTTCACCAGAATGGAGTATTTGCCACTGATAAACGGGGTTCTAACTACTGACAGTCGCCGACAATCATCGGACACCATAGCAAGATTCTAATGTAAAGCAGTCAGTTATGACAAGGAGAACATAATAATTATACAACTCCAGTCGTTAGAGTTAAGGAATATGATAAGGCATTTTAAGGAGTTGATTCTCAATACTATCTTTGTTTGTCTAACCATAGTATCCATGTGCTGGCGGGCGCCGGGTGACACTTGCACCTCACTTAGTATCCATGTGCTAGCGGGCGCCGGGTGACACTTGCACCTCACTTGTTTGTCTAACCATAGTATCCATGTGCTGGCGGGCGCCGGGTGACACCTGCACCTCACTTAGTATCCATGTGCTGGCGGGCGCCGGGTGACACTTGCACCTCACTTGTTTGTCTAACCATAGTATCCATGTGCTGGCGGGCGCCGGGTGACACTTGCACCTCACTTGTTTGTCTAACCATAGTATCCATGTGCTGGCGGGCGCCGGGTGACACTTGCACCTCACTTGTTTGTCTAACCATAGTATCCTTGTGCTGGCGGGCGCCGGGTGACACTTGCACCTCACTTGTTTGTCTAACCATAGTATCCATGTGCTGGCGGGCGCCGGGTGACACTTGCACCTCACATAGTATCCATGTGCTGGCGGGCGCCGGGTGACACTTGCACCTCACTTGTTTGTCTAACCATAGTATCCATGTGCTGGCGGGCGCCGGGTGACACTTGCACCTCACATAGTATCCATGTGCTGGCGGGCGCCGGGTGACACTTGCACCTCACTTGTTTGTCTAACCATAGTATCCATGTGCTGGCGGGCGCCGGGTGACACTTGCACCTCACATAGTATCCATGTGCTGGCGGGCGCCGGGTGACACTTGCACCTCACTTGTTTGTCTAACCATAGTATCCATGTGCTGGCGGGCGCCGGGTGACACTTGCACCTCACATAGTATCCATGTGCTGGCGGGCGCCGGGTGACACTTACACCTCACATAGTATCCATGTGCTGGCGGGCGCCGGGTGACACTTGCACCTCACTTAGTTTAATGAACTGCCCTCCCAACTCGCTAGTCGCGCCGGCACTGTTATATTCGCGTCGTCGCAACACACTACTGCAGTTCACATGTATTTGTGAACACTTATATTTGTTCTAAGAGTATTTACTTCTACAAGCATCATGTGCCAAGTGACAACTATTGTTTAGTTGCAGAGCTTCGTCTATAAATTCCTTTATTTTACGTTGTCTTCTCTTTATAGATACTTAACATACAAAATAATAAATTTTAGGTCTGTAAAAATTCTGTGGCGATCAGTTGAATCGCCTTGATGTTTGCTCAACAAAGAGATGCGCCGTTATTTCCCTCGACTACGTGAAGTCAAAACAGACGGCAGACAGGCAGCCGCGCTGTTGGCAGTTGTAATATTTATACATTAACATCAAGAAATACGAGCATTACGAGCTCTTTTCAAAGTTAAAAGAAACTCACCCGCAACGCCACAAATTGAGAAACACGGTGAAAAGCGCGCACTTTATATATGTACTTTTAATAAATTCAGGTGACGATTAGCGCGGCCACGCCGACCAAAAGAGCAACTTACAAAAGTGTCGCTACGCGTTACGTACGCAAGCACACATACACCTGCCACTTTCTTGAATTCTAATGGGAAACCTAAAAACATTCGGGACATCGTTGACCTCACTTAAATAATACGATAAAAGGACAACGCCACATCCCGCCTGTGACCAACAAGCATGTGACTTATACTACAATAAATAAATCATTTTATGATACACCGAACTGTTATTAGAATTCCATGGACGCCTTTTAATTTTATTAACGTTTTTAAAGCTTCGATCAATAATATTTTAAAGAGTAATATTGTTTTTTTGCGTTGCTAACAATACATAAACGGTAATAACTAAACACTGCGACCTGCGACGTCCTCAAATCCACGACGGTTCTCTTCCCGTACAAACTGTTTGTATCACATGAAATAATAAAACAACATGAAATAATAAATAAGTTTTCTTTTTTAAACAAAGTTATTAAAAATGGACGATTTTACCCTGTCTGCAATAAGACGAATTGTACACCAGTTTTTTCGCAGAAATGAGGCACCTACTTTTACAAAGGTGAGAATAATTGATGACGTTACATTTATAAATGAGAATGAATCCGATTCCAAAACCGATAGTTACCTAGTTATTCAGATTCCAACACATCATGAACAAAATATTTCTTAATCCTAATCGGACTAGATATGAGCGCCGCAAACATTGTTCAGCTGCGGTATTTTGTTTGCATAGTCCTTATAATTAATCAAGTTTAATTTTATAGATGATTACTTAGTAAAAATTTAATGATAAAATGTTGTACCACTGTCCTGTCATTTTGATAGTGACATTTCTTGACGTTTCTTTGTATACATAAATTATCTGAATTATGGATTTGGAATATAGGTTTATTTTTAAGTGAATAATATGGTGAATAAATATTATGGAAAACGACATTATTGAAAATGAAAAATATAGCAAATAAATTTATGGATTATGACACTTGATCGATTATGACCAATGAAATTAGTGAAAATGTGATTATGGCAACTAAAGCGTTATTTCTAACGAAATTGTGGCAAATACAAGTATGGTATAAAAAATTATTGCATTTTAAATTATGGCAAACATTAGTAAACCCGGCCTTACATTGATCGCCTAAGATTCAACAACTACGTAAAATTACTTTTTACTAATTTATTACTTTTTTTGTGTACTAAATGATGACTACATTCGACTGAAATTAAAGAAAAGTAACGGACATCCATGAGGATTGTTTAATATCTAAAATACTTTCGGATTTAGAGGTTATAATTGAGTTTTCATCCGTGCGGTCACATTAGGAAAATGGTTTTTACATTAGGAAATTTTACGTAGTTGTTGAATCTTAGGTGATCAAAGGCCGTTTAGCAATCTCCCTTCTCGTTCGTCTGAGCCAAAGTTCAGGCCTAACTTATTAACCCGTCAAGTGTCAGGCGCACATACGGGTGTGCGTAAGAAATTCGGGCGCGAAGTGTCGGAGGCACACACGGGTGTACGTAAGGAACGCGCTCCTATAAATTCGGTTCGTGTAAACAGTAAAATAAAACGTACAAAATCCGCTAACATAGGAGCGCGTTCCTTACGCACACCCGTGTGTGCCTCCGACACTTCGCGCCCGAATTTCTTACGCGCACCCGTATGTGCGCCCGACACTTGACGGGTTAATCCACAAAAATACTCACTCGAAGAATTTAAGTCGATTATATGGTATATTGATAGGACACAAATAAGGGCACGGCTGATTACAGCACATACGTCAAGTGCCCGCATTCCTGTAAGATCCTATTAATGTGAGGAGCTTACTGGTCGGCCCGGCGCCCGGCACCCGGCGCCGCACCCGGCGCCCGGCGGCGTGCGGTGGAGTGCGCCTCCACACCTTGATGGCAAATAAAAATTTGAACCTTCCCACTGAAAGGGCACAGCAGATTCGCTACATTAAATTTGCCAAAAAAAGCTCATTCACACATAGAGGTTGAAAGAATAAAAGTAATATAGCTGTTCAATATTTAACTGTAGTTCGAGACTGTTCCGTTTCACTTAAACTATAACGATAGTTTATCACGCGTTGTTATAGAAGTGAGCTTGCTGCTCGTATTTATATTTAGTATCGGAATCATAGAACTGCGCCCGCACGAGGTGCCGATAGCTCCATCTAATTTTTATTTCAATTAATTGTGGCCCTCGGCGGCGCCGCGACCTTTCGACCAAACCTAGTTCGCTTCATCACTCTCTAAATTCACTGCAAAATACTCTTCAAGAATTTTTATTCAATTTTCAAGAGCCACGTTTCGTTCACCTGCAGCGGAACTCTCTCTAATAAAACATGCAAATGAATGCAGTTGGAATTAATGAACCAACAAATAAAACAACTAATAAAATTCTCTTACTGCTTGAACAAGGAAATTGAATCAATGTAGATATACTTTGTTGAAACATACTAATGTTCAAGACAAATAGATGGATATGAGAACATTGTGAAAAATGCGCCTCTAATAAATTATGTACATGTGGCCCATAAACAGAGGCGCAATCGGGCGACAGCTGTGAGCAAATAAAATGAACGCAACACATTGCAAGTGTCAGGTTACAATGTTATTAAGCGTCACGTTCTGTCGCTCGTGTTTATGACTCGAATTCAGCTGAAGTGTCGCGCGCGGTGCGTTGCTTCGTTGCGTCAGACTGTCAGACTACTTTTTATGAAAAGTGACGTCAATGCATCGTCGTGCCGCAGCACACGCCATTCAGTTCGTAAGGATTTATGTTTTAGAGATAACTCTCTAAATTATGTTCTCACCGGTTCCCTGGTTTCAACATAGTTCCTAAGTAGAACGTGGTCCAAATAAATCAAGGACTCTTGGTGTTTTTATATTCAAACAAAGCCTTGTTGCAAATATAGGGTGGCAAATAGAATATACTCAGACGCAACATCTTAGAATATAATCCACATTAGGAACAGTAATACCTGTACACTTGTGCTGCAGAAGGAAAACAGTTTGTTCCCGCTGGAGCTTAAGGCACGGCGCTCATTGTCGGAATAGCCAATTTAAGCGGCGGTTTTACACTTGCCTCGTGTTCGCAGCAGCGTTGTAGCGCACAAATGGCAATTTGTGTAATGCAAGTGCGACCTCACTCCGTTGAGACTGGGGCGATGTACTGCGTGAAAAACGACTTTGCTGATTTGAGAAAGTTTTCCGCAAATTCAGAGGTAACATTTTCAAGGTAGATACAGATAAGGTTAATTTGTAAAGGGTAGTATTTAAACGAGTGACTGTGGCAAAATTGTTCGCTTTTTGAAATTTGGAATCCGCTTCATGTTACTACGCCGGCAACGAAGATTATCAGTTCCCATTGACCCTGGTAATATCTGTTTTTACAGCACCTGAATTTAACTAATTAAATCATAAGCTATAATATAAGCATAGCTTATTTACATTTTATTTCTTACATCATCTAGTGACTATTTCACAACAACGGAAATTTCCGTAACGGTGATATTCCTTCCCATCGTAAATGACGAGTCATCATAAAGCCGGTCATCTGAGACGCGAAAGAAAGACGTCATGTGAGCCGTCAGAAAGTCGTAAAGTAGAACATTCATCGGCATCAACTGTGGCATCAACAAACACTAGAGGGGGCGGCTTTACGAGCGACGGTTACTTTTTACGTAAGCAATCAGTTGATCGCGACGATGTGCGAAAGAGCCCGCTAGGTGGCGCCGCGCCGCTTTGAACGTCACTGTAACCTAATGGATGTTTGTGACTTTTAAACTATTAATTTTATGTTAGATTTTATAAGTACGCACATCTACATACATAATAAGTCGCAACTGTTTCATAATAGAGAGTGTCATGTCAATGGTTACATGTAACGCAATTAAATCACACTACTATGAAACTACTAATCTACATTTCACACATATCATCAATTATTTGAACACAGGCAGACACTATGTAGGACGTTAATTGGTATTATGTATATCCCACGTTTGGGTGCATCGCCTTCAAACACCTGAATCATTTAATAAATGATGATTGGTATATGAGAACAAACAGAGCTACCAAAGCCTTGACCACTAGCTATAATTACCAGCTCTTTGTCATCATACTGAGCCTGCATCCACCCACTTTTTGGCTCATTAATTTTATTAAATAAACAGTTTAAATATAAAGACCGTAAGGATATCGCGAGCCTCTCTGTTGAGCGGACAATTGAAATAGCCTGTGTGGAGCTGGAGCGGCTTGTTGTATTGAGTGCGTACAGACCACCGTCATCATTGTATGATTGTTTTGAGAATATCATGGATCAAGTGTTGCGAAAAATTTGTAAACTAAATAAAAACATAATTGTATGTGGCGACTTTAATGTTAATTTGTTGGAAGATTCTTCAATGTGCCTCAAAATTTAAAAAATGTTTAAATCATATAATCTTGAAATTCTTTTTCTGGAGCCTACGAGGATAACTGCCACTACAGGTACTTGTTTGGACAATATATTTACACATATTGTAGTACCTAATAATAAACAAATAATAAATCAACTTAACTCTGATCATTGTGGACAGTTGATAACATTTTTTTAAGGAAGACAAGAAAGTGTTAAAAAAGGATATTATTGTAGTGCCTAAAACTGTGGGTCGCTTGGAAGGATTCAAAAATAAACTTATTAGGAAATTGCCTTATTGTGTTATAGTGATGATCCTAACCAGTTATACAATACATTTTTTAAAATGTTTTGTACAGAATTTAACTCGACCTTTATCCCCAAGAAGATCTGAGTTAAAGGTACTGCAACCTTCAGTGAATGGTCAACTATAGGTATATATAAAAATAAAAAGGACTTTATGAATTGTATGCAGAAAAAAACAATAATAATAGTGAAGAATTTTGTCATTATGTTAGGGATTATTCAAAATTATTTAAAAGAGTTTGTCGTTTGGCCAAAATTCGTCACTTAAGTTTTAAAATTAAGAATAGTAATAACAAAATTAAAATGACTTGGGATATAATCAAAAATGAGACTGGAAGAGGCAAGAATCGAACTAGTGACTATAGTCTTACATTTGATAATAAGACAGTTAAATCAGACTTAGAAGTTGCCACAGCATTTGAACACTTCTTCACAGACATTCCAGTTTCAACCACAAAATCCTTAAAGTCATCCCCCACTGTTGCCGAATCTCTATTGAAAGAAAATGTTAATATGTGTAATAATGAATTAAAGGACATGTTATATTTTTGTATGGAAGCTGGGCTTTGGCTGTGAACAGAGAAGATATTATATTTTTATGAAAGTTCATAAAATATGGAGCATTCGCATATTTCTTTCATTTTTTTTAAAGCAACCTTCTTTTCTTTTTTATTAAGTTAAATAATTAGAATTAAAAAAATAAATTTGCAACCCACAGTAATTATTAATTCTGGCAACACTTCCATTGGATGACATTTATTGTCATTGTCAAAAATTTCAAATTCAATTCAACTTATTCAACTGTTGTATTATGGCGTTTCTGCGTAAATTAGCACAATTTCGCAAATATCAAGTAAAACAATAATTACAAATTCAATAGACAACCACAATAGAAAGCGATTTTGTTTGACAACTTTGACATGACCAGACATTGATGACATTACTGACAATGACAAGTGACAACCTTGCTGACAGACGGTAAATCTTTTCATTTATTCTATTGAGACAAAAGAATCAATGCCATACATCCAAATCATTGAGTTAATTCTTTGATTTTATTTTAATTTAAGCCATTTAATATTATTTTAATATTAGGATAAATATTATGCCTTCAAAAATGATATATATCAGTTTTTTTATAAGTTTTTAACAAAAATATATCAGGATATTAAATATTTTTTAATTAAATAATGATGCTTTTTATAAAAAAATGTTTTTGTAACCACATCCTAGACAGTTTTCCCTATCAAAAAAACTGCAATTGGGTGACTCAAGTGGAATATACCACATGTAAGTGGTTCAAAAATAAAATTATTTTAAGCCCATTTCATAACATGTCCTTTCCGATATGTAAGTGGTAAAGAAATTGTAAAAACTTTCGATACCCTTAATGTCAAAAAGATCGGCATCTTTGGGGTAACTCCGTTGAGGTTACAAAATCTATTATCAACATACCTAGTAGCACCTGAGTTACCTGTAATTTACAATAAATGTTTTGGATGTGGTGTATTTCCTGACTTAATGAAAAGTAGTAAGATTATACCTTTATTTAAATCGGGTAGCACATCTGACCCCACTAACTTTAGACCTATTTCTGTGCTACCCACCGTTAGTAAAATATTCGAAAAAATTATCCTTGATGGGCTGCAAACCCACTTTAATAAAAAGAATTTGTTACATAGGAAAAAATTTGGTTTCACAAGAGGTCGCTCTACAACTGATGCTGGTGTCGAGCTTTTAGTTAATATTTTTAATGCCTGGGAGGATTCACATGATGCTTTAGGCATCTTTTGTGACTTGTCAAAGGCGTTTGAATGCGTTATTCACGAGACATTGGTCAGGAAATTACATCACTACGGAGTTAGGAATACTGCCCTGGATCTTCTTATTTCCTATTTGGGTAATAGAATCCAGAGAGTAGACGTGAATGGGAAGAGATCTCCGGGATCTGTAGTGACAATGGGAGTTCCGCAGGGCTAAATTCTCGACCCGTTCCTATTTCTCGTTTATATTAATGACCTACCTTATCTCATGAAAGATAATCAGGAGATTTTGTTATTTGCAGATGATACATCATTGTTATTTAAACTTAAACGGCAGCAGCCGGACGATGCAAATAACGCTCTCTCTGAAGTAGTGCACTGGTTTAATGTTAATAACTTACTTTTGAACGAGAAAAAGACTAAATGTATCAGATTTTTGACACCTAATGTTAAGCAGGTGAAAACCAGTGTAGTAATAAACGGATACAAGTTGGTGTGGACACCACTGTGTTCGTGGGTATAACTTTAGATTCGAAACTGCAGTGGGCCCCACATATAGATAGATTGTCGAAAAGACTCAGTTCTGCAGCTTACGCGGTCTATAAGATACGCTAGCTAAGTGATGTAAAGACAGCCAGATTGGTATGTTTTAGTTACTTCCATATTGCTATGTCGTACGGCATTTTGTTGTGGGGAAATGCTGCCGACATTCAAACTATCTTTGTTTTGTAGAAAAGAGCTATTCGAACAATTTATAACCTTAGTTTTAGACATTCACTGAGGGATAAATTTATGAAATGAATATAATGATGGTCGCGTCACAATATATTATTTATGACAGTTTGATTTGTATAAAGAATAATATCAGTTTATTCTTTAAGAACAGCGACATCCATAACGGCAATACTAGAAATAAAAATAAACTCATCCTACCAATGACTAGGCTCCAGAAAATCAGTGACTCCTTTAAGTGCCAAAGTATACGCTTTTACAACAAAATTCCAGGCAATATTCAAGACTTAAGTCTTAATAAATCGAAGTCCTATGTAAAGCAGAAACTATGCAAAAAGGGTTTCTATAACGTTAAAGATTACATGGACGATAAAAATGCTTGAAATTGAGCCGCTCGCTGTTATCACAGACACATCATTGTAATTATTAAAATAATTTTTATCATGACATAATTTTTTATTTTATATTTTGTCTTTTTAACGTTTTTTTTTCAATCATTATTATTTCCTTTATTATGTCATGTCCTTATTTTTATTATCAAATTGTGAATGTGAGTACCATGTAGGCTAGCTTTATACACTAATTTTGTAACTGTTTGGCGGTTTTGACTTTTTTTTTGAGACCTACGCAAATGTCCGGCTGATTGGTAGCGTCGTGCGGCAGTCGGGTTGTTGAGCTCCCTAAAATAAGGTTTGAGCTACGCGATGACTGATGCATGCGTGCCGTCAGTTAGGACAGGTCAACTCAAACCTGTATGGCACTTTCCTAAAAAGGCCATTCCAGACCAACGTCTACCTACTAGTCTAGGGCAACCCCTACAATCAAATTCAAATTCTTTATTGCGAACTAAGTGTACAGAATTTTGTAGATGTTAACAATAGGTAGGTTCTTAGAACTTAGTTGCCTGTTAAGGCATTGCAATTTAAATGGTTAGAAATATATATATATATATATACTATACATACTCAATATTACAGTATACAGTTTACATTATCTTATATTAATTATCATTATTCACATATTTTATATTATATCATAATATTCTTATATTGTATATCACATTATGTTATGTATCACAATCATTTTAATATTAAACAATTATTTTTCTTCAAGGAATTCTTTTACAGAGTAATATGCTTTTTTAATCAGGAAGTCTTTTAGCTTCCTTTTAAATATACCAATTGAATGTAGGTTCTTAATTTCTCCGGGTAACTTGTTATATATTTTTATGCCCATACAAAAAATACAATTGCTATATACTGCAGTGTGGGATGTTTTATTGCGTAATGTATTTTTAAGTCTACTACTTGTTAATGTGTCATAGCTACTGATATTTGATTTAAGTAAAATTGAGGCCGTGTAGATATGTAGACCAGGGAGGGTTAATATCTTGAGGTTTACGAAATGAGCTTTACATGAATCCGTTTGGTGTAGCCGACATATTGATCTAATACACTATTTTTGTGCCTTAAACGCAATTTCTTTATTGGTTGAGTATCCCCAATATAGTATCCCATAAGATAGAGTGAATCCCACATAGGCATGATAAGCACTAAGTAGTGTGGTTTGGTTAGATACTTTTTTGAGCATGTAGAGGGCATAAGAGAATTAATTTAATTTGCTACATACACTATTTACATGTGTTTTCCATGACATATTAGAATCTATATAGATACCTAGAAATTTTGTACTTGTGACCTCAGATACAGTTGCATTATTATACTCCATAGTTAATGGAATTGATTCAGCGTTTTTATTTTTGAAATTCATGTAATGGGTTTTTGTAAGATTTATTTTTAGATTATTTATTGTAAGCCAATTTATTAATTTAGATAGGGAATCATTTATATCTAGTTCATGATTTTTATTTTTGTTATTTGTGAAAAGATCCGTACTATCATCTGCGAATAGAACCATGGGGTGCCGGATAGCGTTCGGTAAATAATTTATGTAAATGAGAAATAGTAGCGGTCATAGTATCGACCCTTGTGGTACACCATATTTTATAGATCTTGGGCTTGATGTATATTTAATCTCTGTTTTTGTAAATGGACATAATTGTGTTATTTCAGTGAACTGTATTCTATTACTGAGATAGGATTTGATTATATCTAGTGCTTTGCCCCGAACTCCGTATATTTCTAGTTTATGTAGTAGTAGTCCATGGTCAACATAATCAAGAGCTTTTGTCATGTCCATGTATAGGGCTGTGACCTGATTTTTTTTATCTAGTTCTGTTATATTTTTTTGTAAAAACTGATGCATTGCTGTATTAACTGATTTCCCTTTTCTGAATCCAACTTGATTATCTATTATTATTTTATTTTTTTCGAAATATTCACTAAGATTATTATAAAGTACTCTTTCAAATATTTTAGCCATTATTGGAATGAGAGCGATAGGTCTATAACATCGTACATCTTCAGTGTTTTCTTTTTTGAATATTGGTGTGACTACAGTAGTTTTTAAATATGTCGGGAAAATTCCTTCTTCAAGACACTGACTTATTATGTAGGTGATGATTGGAGCAATTTCGTAGACTACACGTTTTATTATTTTTGTAGAAATTCCATCACATCCTGTACTGTTAGTGTTTTTTAATGCCATGATTTTTTTGACAACATCGTAAGGGGTAACTGGTGTTAAGAAACAGGAGTTTGGTTTGTTATAGGTTAGAATATTGGCGTAGTTTATTGTATTATTCGTTAGTTTTGAAACGTCATCAATAAAAAAGTTATTGAATGTTTGTGCTATAGTATCAGGATCAGTTATAAGTTGGTTATTATATTTTATTCTATTAATTTTTTCAGGGGGGTTATTGTTTTTGTATTTATTGATTATTTGCCACACTGCTTTAGATTTATTTGCGGCTGTTTGGATATGGTAGTTGTTTTGCGACCTTTGAGTGAGTTTTATGATTCTTTTAAACTTTTTTGCATATTTGTTAAAATTATTTTTGTCTCTATTATTACCTGACAGTCGATATATTTTAAGTAGTGTTCTTTTACGGAGGGAACATATTTTTAATCCTTTACTGAGCCATTTAGTATTTACCGTATGATTGGAACCTTAATTTTTATGTTTTTTAAAGCAGAGGTCATAGAAAAGTTTAAATAGTTTATGGAATTCTTCAAAAGCAGCATTTGGGTCACTTTTTCCATAGCAATCACTAAAAGTCAGAGCTTTTAAACATTCAATACATTTTTCAACATTTTCGCTGCTGTAGTCTCTTCTAAATTTGTACCAGTGGGTTATTGAGTACGTTTTCCTAACAGAACATGATATTATTTGTGTTGTATGATCAGACAGTGC
This sequence comes from Amphipyra berbera, assembly GCA_910594945.2. Classification (NCBI taxonomy): domain Eukaryota; kingdom Metazoa; phylum Arthropoda; class Insecta; order Lepidoptera; family Noctuidae; genus Amphipyra; species Amphipyra berbera. The sequence goes on from OU343138.1 coordinate 140,688, forward strand.
TAGTTCTAAGACACTTTGATTACAGCCTCTTATATTATGAGCAATGTTATCAATGCACGTTTTGCTTTTCTAACGAGCTGGTTCATTTATTGCAAGTTTTAAATTAAATCTCCGTAATAAGTCTTCAAACTCCCTCGAAACAGGAGTATTTTTTAATCGATCAATATTATAATCACCACAAATAACAAGTTTCTTATTTTTGGTACATAATTTTGCAAGCATAGCCGTTAAACGGTCAAAAAATATTTCTATACAATCCCTTTTAGTCTTTGGAGGCCTATATATACATATGATAATTAACTCATGCTCTAACAATTCAATAGCCGAACATTCTATGATGTTGGATACACTTACAAGCTTTGCTTTATGTAGAATCTTAAATTTATGATTTTTTCGTACTAAGATACATGAACCACCATTTCTATTTGCTCTTGAGAAATTTGCCCCAATAGTATAATTGGGAATTTGGAGAAATTTAGTATCGTCTGTTATACTAAACTGTTATGTTATTATGTTACATTGTTACACTCACATAGTTTTTATACCACAATGTCAGGACTTTAAAAGAGACCTTGATCTCCGAGTTTGTTTCGGCTTTTTTTCTTAGAGCTAGTCAGATAGGAAATGCCGGCGCCATCTAGTCTTAAAAAAAAACATTAAATTGACTTGTAAAAGTGTCTGTAACAGATTTATTTACAGTAATAAAAATCATTAATCCACTGTTCAGTGAACGCTTTGCTCAATCACACACTAATTCAAATGATCAAGAACTGAATATTGTGAAACATTGAACAGAAATCTAAATACCTAATAACATTGAACCTAACAACGTGATCTCTATGATAGGAGCCAAATAATAATAATCATTATAATAAGTATTTGAACGACACTTCACAGTTGTTAAAGTGGAAAGGTAAAGATAATTTTGTGTGATAGTCGTTACAGCGCTAAGTGGATGAATAAACATCTTAATGGTGATGACGTCATCGCACCAGTCGTGGCAGCTAAAAAAACAAACAGCTCAGGTTTACGATGCGACGCGATGACGCGCCGGCGACGCATTTAAGACGTCACGACGACTTCACTATTCAAGCCTCACTGCCTGTCGCCGCGAACCGGGAGTAGGTACCGTGACCCACTGACACGTCAACATGACTTCTAATGTGACAAAGTGTTTGTGATCATGTTTACAGATATCAAGAGAACTGCTTAAAAAATATTTTTGTTGTGAAAATTTAAGTTAACAATGTGAAAAAAGGATTGTTTTTGTGATAAAACATACAAATTAGCAAAAAATAAGCCATAAATCCTTACGAAAACACGATGAAAACTCAATATATTTTTCATTCCTCGAGTCATGTATAAAAACGTCAATCTCCACGCTAGAAATATTGACGTAATCAAAATTTCATGCTAGACAAAAAAATTATTACCCGGATTGTACTTATATCATGTGAAAAGAATAGAATTACAACTCGATCTTTTGAACATCAAATCAAATCAATTTATTTGCCAGTAGTGTTGGTACAATTTCGGTCTTAAAATAAATAAATAAACAGATCCATAACACTTAGTGATAACAATGTGACATGCAAACATTAATATAAAGTTGAATATTATTATAGTCATGATTCAATAAAAATTAAAATTAGGTAGCAATATATTATTAGATACAATTTAAAAATACTATTAATGTCCAAGGGTAGATGATTGTGATTGCTATTTATTTTTGAACCACTTAAAAAATAATTATGTCGCTTACTGAGTAGATTTTTTTTCCCTTAACCATTCTTTGACACCTTGCAAAGAAGAATGTTCATTTTTCACCTGACTATGTATACAAATGAAATAAATCTTATAATTCAGCTAATTAAATTGTATATTAATTACGCTTATCAAAATGTTAAAGGAAACGCAGGAAAAAAAGATTTTTGAATATTTCTGTATGCTTATTCTACGTCAAGGGTAAACGTAGTACCATGTTTTGAACGCATCTCAACCACCCTTTTTTACGACGTTCCGTTTTACACACGTGTACACAGTAGCAGACTTGACGTTATTCAACTCTTTTTCCGAGTTTTATAAATTATTTTACGTTTTATCTAATTAGTAAGTATTTCTTTACTAGTCTTTGTATAATACAGATTAATTAAAAATAACAAAATAATTCAATAAATTAGTCGTAAAGTTAACTAATTGGGTCGCACGACTGAAACGGATTTTTTTGACATTTAATGTTCAACACTCAATTTATAATGACAATCATCGCGAGTCTAAGCAGTGACGTAACGGCAGTGACGTAACGGCAGTTGGACCTCACAAAATAAAAAAGACGTTTTAGACCATACCTAAGTACCTAAGTATTCCTATTTTAGACTAAAGAAACTTCGAGCGTTAATAAGTATTTCTATCATATTTTTTTCCTTTTTTACCTATTTGGTAACTGCATATCCTAACCTAAAAAGTAACATTAATAATTATTGGACTTCGTAGCGTTTAAATCGTAAAATGACTATGTGACACTGTTTTATAAACTTACAGGTAGCCTTTCTACTATACCTAATAACTATACATAAACTTTCATTATCAGGTTTTTAAATGTATGGGAAGTGGGCATTGTTCTTTATTAGCTAATAAGATTTTATTACTATCAGGTATAGCAACGCGACCACACATTGCATAGCTGTTCTTACTATGCAATGCTGTTCTAGGAATTAAGGAATAAACTATTCTATTTTATTACTGTCAGGTATAGCAACGCGACCACACATTGCATAGCTGTTCTTACTATTTTATTACTGTCAGGTATAGCAACGCGACCACACATTGCATAGCTGTTCTTACTATTTTATTACTGTCAGGTATAGCAACGCGACCACACATTGCATAGCTGTTCTTACTATGCAATGCTGTTCTAGGAATTAAGGAATAAACTATTCTATTTTATTACTGTCAGGTATAGCAACGCGACCACACATTGCATAGCTGTTCTTACTATTTTATTACTGTCAGGTATAGCAACGCGACCACACATTGCATAGCTGTTCTTACTATGCAATGCTGTTCTAGGAATTAAGGACAAAACTATTGTATTTTATTACTGTCAGGTATAGCAACGCGACCACACATTGCATAGCTGTTCTTACTATTTTATTACTGTCAGGTATAGCAACGCGACCACACATTGCATAGCTGTTCTTACTATGCAATGCTGTTCTAGGAATTAAGGACAAAACTATTGTATTTTATTACTGTCAGGTATAGAAATCGTACCGTCAAATTTGAAAAGAAAATTTGGGAAAAATATTTTTCCGCTGCCCGTTTTCCGCTATGAGTTCTCAAACTCTCATAGTCAACGAAGTGTTGGCATTCATCAAACATGCCATCGATTATATGGACGAGATCAGCATCTTGCAGATCTGCAAGTTATCCTTCAAGGAGGAAGAGATTAGCAGTGCTAAGTTGCTGCTGTTCACAACGCTCGGCAAAGTCAGCCAGATGCCGTCTCGTCGTAGGGACGGTACAGAAAAGAGTGTCCAGGACATCATAACGGTGATGAAGGAGACCGACCCGAACGACGTGCCTGAATTCGTGGTGAAGGATCTGCACAAGCTGCCTCCCGTCACGTTTGACCACGTAGATGTCACCAGGCTACTGAAGGACATTACATTCCTGAAGCAAAGTCAGACCGAGATGCAGCGTAAGCTGGAGGTGTCCAACAACACCATCAGTGATCTACGGGCAGAAGTAGTGCTCTTGCAAAACAAAATTTATGCAAGTAAGTCACCTACCGACGCCGCAAATGTGAATACGCGTCGCGGGGCACAAAACGCCTCCGTCTGCAGTTTCGTGTCGGCGGGCTCGAATGCGTCATCAACTGCTGAGAATGCATGCGTTGCAACGCGTGCTGTGGCCGTCCCTGCCTCGACTCAGGTGGAGACAACGGCGTGTGTAGGTTCGTCGATCGCCAAAAGAGCCTACGCAGCAATAGTAGCCGCTTACAAGCCTGTTGAGCCGCAAAACTCGCGGGTAAAAGTAGCGGAAAAACCCAAAAGGGGTAAACGGAGCCGGTCGATAACCAACGAAGTGTTGAAAAGGCAGGGTCCAGAGAAGCACACGTGCGACAAGGATGGTTTCATCAAGGTGGAAAAGAAGAAGAAGAAGAAGCCTCCTTGTCGGAACCAGTGCGGCACCTCGCAGGCAGGACCCGACATGCTGCTGCGTCCAGCAATCCCGTCAACGCTGCTGTACGTGTCCAGACTGCACCACTCCACGAAGGTTGAGGAGATCATGGAATACGTGCGTGTGAAGACTAACTGGACTTTGAGGGTAGTGAAGTTGGAGTCGCGTCTCAACACGAACTTCAAGTCGTTCGTGGTGCGTGTCCCGACACGTCACCTCGACAAGTTCCTCAAGGAAGAGTTCTGGCCCGAGGGTGTTGTGTTTCGCCGGTTTCGTGGCCAGCTACATGACACCAGTAAGCGTAACACGGCGCAGACACTTCGTGTATGTTAGTTTTAATAATTATAATGGTGTATGTATTTATAATATTTATAAGTTATTTTAATATTGTATTGTATGTGTTTATATGGGCCTTGATGCCTGAAATAAATAAATAATAATAATAATAATAAAAAATAATCTATGGTACGCCCGACTGACAGGATGTCAAATTTGGAAAAGAAAATTTGAAATAAAATAATTTTGCAAATATTTTTTCAAGACCTATAAAACAACAATAGTACAATAATAGCAACCAAATATGAAAAAAAGAAAAAAGAAATACGCAACCTCTAATGTCTAATGTCCATCGAATAAAATTGTAAATACTTAACATGTTGACAAGAAGCCGGGCGAAGGCCATTGCCCAGAACACACGCCCAAGACCTTCGGCTTCGTCGCTCAGCTCCGCCTCGCAGCCGCCGGACTCCTCAATCGTGAGTGATGTGACACCGGCCGCTGCAGTTGCGTCGAGCTCGAGCGACGAATACTTCTCGCCGCCGAGTACACCACCACCACCACCACGACGGCGAGGAAGAGGCCGACCGCCGGCCAGTTTGGGACCTCGAGGCCCACCGGCCTCTGACAGGGTCCCCGCTCCCGGTGGAAGTGTGCAGCGCATGCGTTGGACTCCAACCATGAACGAGAACTGCATGCGCGCATACTTTGGGGCTACAGAGGGGGGAACTAACCTGACCGCGTACCGTGGTCGGATGCTCTCTCTGTTTCAGGTACTTGAGCCAGCTGTCAACGTCTCGGCGCAACGATTGTCGGATCAGGTGCGAGTCATCCAACGTGATCACAGGTTGACTGACGACGCACTTGATAGGCTACGCTCTGAGGTACAGAGTAACTGTATCATCTCTCTCCAGTCGCAGACTGCGGCCCAACCGCAAGTCCCACCAATGGTTCCGCCGCAGCCCATCCGCGCTGACGAGGAGAGCGATGATAGGGTTACGATTGTAAGTGCCCAGTGCAATGAACAACTGAGGAGCGCTTTGGAGCTTGCGATTCGAGAGTATCGATTCACTCCGCCAAACCTTAGACCACGCATACCTCGTTTGCCCATGAACAGACAAAATAGGGCGCTAATGTGTGCTCTAGATTCGCTGTTATCAAATTATTTTGATAACAGCGAAGGCCTCGAGGATACTCATTCAATCCTGTACTGCGCGGCTGTTGCGGCATGTCGTGTAGCTCACGTCAAATTTGATAATAATGACAGAGCTACACGACCAAAACCCGCCGTACCAGCCTGGCAGTGCAGGATTGAACGTCGTATTAACGAGGCTAGAGCGCTCATTGGCAAACTAATCTGCTTCAGGGAGGGCAATACTCGTCCTAGAGTGATGCGCTTTGTGAGGCGGGCGTTCTCGGGGACTGATATCAATCCCCGAGAGTACATGTCCCGTGTCACAGAGCGCATCGACTTCCTGAAGCAGAAGATTTATGCATGGGCAAACCGTATCCGGAGGTATAAGCGGCGAGTGGAGCGATATACCCAGAATCGCATGTTTCATAGCGATGAAAGATGGGTATACAGAACCTGGGAGCGACCTGAGCACGATGTGAGTGACACACATCTACCGGATAATGATGTCATGAATACATTCTGGCGCAATATCTGGTCGATGCCTGTCACTCACACTGAAGGTGACTGGATGCAGGAGGTCCAGCGAGCATGTGAACCGATTGAGGAAATGGGGGACATTATTATTGTCCCCCAAGACGTAACCAGTGCAGTCCGTCCAATGGCGAATTGGAAATCCCCTGGCCCAGACGGACTGCACAACTTCTGGCTTAAATGGTTACGCAGTTCACATGCTCGTTTGGCCTCACAATTCCAGTCGTCTTTGGAATCTGGGTCGCTTCCACCGTTTTTAACGACTGGAATTACCCATCTGCTCCATAAATCAGGTAGTACTGCGGAACCAAAAAATTATAGACCCATTACATGCTTACCGACCATCTATAAGCTTCTTACGTCCATTTTGAGAGCCAAAATTAATACTCACATTATAAATAATTCTATCATGTCTGCTTCTCAAAATGGATGTAAGAATGGGTCCCGCGGTACTAAGGAGCTACTCCTCATTGATATGGCCATTAGCCAACAAGTTCGCCGATCCCGAAAGGATCTGTCAACATGTTGGATAGATTATAAGAAGGCCTACGACTCGGTACCACATACATGGCTCATGAGGGTGCTGGAGTTGTATAAAGTAAATACAACTCTATGCGCCTTCCTGACGTCATGTATGGGGCAATGGAGGACAGTCCTTCACTATCCAGGATGTCGGCAAATTCAAGGGAGAGGAGAACCAATAAGGATTGAGCGAGGTATATTCCAGGGCGATAGTCTGAGCCCGCTGTGGTTTTGTTTAGCCTTGAACCCTCTGAGCACATTGCTTGAGGGTTCAGGGTTAGGCTACCGGTTGAGAAGAGGTGGTCAGGTAATATCCCACCTCCTTTACATGGACGATCTGAAACTCTTTGCCCCCAACAACTTGCAACTGATGAAGTTACTGAAAGTAACTGAAACTTTCAGTAATTCCATCAGGATGGAATTTGGTGTGGACAAGTGTGCAGTCATGCATGTAAAGCGAGGAGGGATTATGGAATCCGTGGGAACACAACTCTCGGATTCCATACACCTCAGATCCCTCTCCTCAACCGAAACCTACAAATACTTGGGCATGTCGGAGGCATTAGGCATCAATGAGACCGACATGAAGCAATCGTTACGGGAGCGCTTCTATGGCCGCCTGAAAAAGGTACTTAAAAGTCTTTTATCAGGCGGAAATAAGGTGCGCGCCTTTAACGGTTGGGTCATGCCGGTCTTGATGTACTCCTTCGGCATACTCAAGTGGACTCAGACTGAACTTGACGCCCTGGATAGGAGGGTCCGTACGCTGCTGACTGCATACCGAATGCATCACCCACGTTCATCGGTGATGAGGCTGTACATTCCGAGGAAGTGTGGGGGTCGAGGCTTTTTAAATGCTAAGACCCTCCACAACCGCGAGGTGTGCAGCCTCAGGGAGTACTTCCTCCAAGCAGACGTGGGGATGCATCGAGATGTAGTCGCAGTGGACAAAGGATTCACCCCGCTCTCCTTGGCTAAAGAGAACTGGCGCAAGCCTGTAGTACTGGATACTAATGGCCGCAGGGAGGTATGGCAGAGCAAGGAGCTTCACGGACGCTTTTACCGGGCCCTTCATGGGCCCGATGTAGACTTCCTAGCGTCCGTAGCCTGGCTACGTTTCAGTGATCTCTTTGGGGAAACCGAAGGTTTTGTCTGTGCAATTATGGACGAAGTTATGATGACGAACAACTACCGGAAATATATTGTGAAGGACGGCACGGTTGACATCTGTCGGGCATGTCACTGTCCCGGTGAATCCATTCGACATATTATTTCCGGTTGTTCTCGTCTTGCTAACGGCGAGTATTTACACAGACACAACCTAGTAGCTAGGATTATCCACCAGCAACTTGCTCTGAAATACAACCTTGTGGACGCAGAAGTACCATACTACAAGTATGTGCCCGACCCAGTTCTCGAGAATGGCCATATCACATTGTACTGGGACCGATCTATCATCACCGACAGGACTATTGTTGCCAATAAGCCTGACATAGTGGTGATAGATCGAACAGAGCGTCTCACAATGATTGTTGACATCACTGTTCCACATGACGAGAACCTTGTGAAAGCCGAGAAAGATAAGGAAATTAAGTATCAAGACTTGGCACACGAGGTTGTCGACATGTGGGAAGTTGACTCAGCAGTCATTGTGCCGATAGTCGTTACGGCCAATGGCTTAATAGCCAAGAGCCTCGACCATCATCTGACGAGGCTCTCGTTGGGCAGCTGGGTCAAAGGCCTGATACAGAAAGCGGTACTTCTGGACACGGCACGTATTGTCAGGAAGTTCCTCTCTCTGAGGCCCTGACCACCGGTAGCTTGGACCCTGTTCCCGATGCCGGTGGGCTACTATTTTTTATATTTTTAAATGTTTTTTTATATTTTTTATAGAAATATTTAAAAATGTAAATAATATGTACATATAAATGAATAAACGATAATAATAATAATAGCAACGCGACCACACATTGCATAGCTGTTCTTACTATGCAATGCTGTTCTAGGAATTAAGGACAAAACTATTCTATTCCTGAGCCTAATACTTTTTGGAAACATTTCATGAGCTTTTTAAATAACTCCGGGTGCATTTTAACAAAAAATATTAATAACTAGCTGTGTCCTCACGGCTCCGCCCGTAGCCTGTGCTACTCAGTGATAATGTAGCTTTCTAACGGCAAAATTATTTTTGAAATCGGTCCAGTAGTTTTTAAGTTTATTCGTTACATACAAAAATACAAATCTTTTCTCTTTATAATATTAGTATAGATTATTAATTTATTCAAAGATATACAGACTTGGAAGGGAATCTATCTATCTTGAACTTTTTGAAAAAGGGTTTGCACTGTTCCCATGGGCGTATTCCCGCTATGGCGCGAATGCATTTTTTCTGTGCGATGAACACTCTGTGACTTTCTGTTGAGTAACCCCAGGTAATAAGACCATATCTCAACATAGAATCAACGTACCCATAGTATGCAGATAATACGGTTTTTAATGCTGATGTTTTTGAGAGTTCGTATAACGTAGGTACACGAATTTATTTATTTTATTGCATACTTTATTGACGTGGGCTTTCCAGTTGCAGTGTTTATCAATAGTGATACCGAGAAATGTCGTTTCGTCAATTTCTTTTAATTTAAGTCTTCTATAATTGATCTCTAGAGTCTTATTATCCCGTCCATATGTATGTACTACATTGAATAAAATTAGTTGTTGTTAGGTTTACATGTACATTATTTTCGTCAAGCCATGTTGTAATCGATTCAATTGTATTATTTATGTCAGTTGTATATTTATTAATGTCAGTATTATTCGATGTCATTATTTAAGATATGTCATCAACGAATACAAAACAGGGGTGATTAATAACTTCAGGAAGGTCATTTATGTAGAGGACAAACAATAGCGAGCTGAGCACACCCCCTTGGGGTACACCGCACCTGAAATGCTTATAATTTGATCTGTATGATTTTAGTTCTAGTTTATTGTCAACTCTTTCGATTTCTACACTCTGCATTCTGTTATTTAAATAACTTTCAATCCATTAAAGTGCTGGGCCCCGTATCCCATACTTTTCTATTTTTAACCGACTTCAAAAAGGAGGAAGTTCTATGTTCGATTGGTATTTTTTTATGTATGTACACCGATTACACTGATATTTATGATCCGATTTACGTGATTCTTCTTTAGTTTGATGTGGAATAGTTGCCATTTGGTCTCATAAAAAATCTACATAGTTTGGCCCAGTAGTTTTCATTTTATGAACATTTTAGTTTACGTGGACGGTGTAATTATTCTACCTGATGTAATCTAGAAAAATCCTACTGTGGTTTACAGAACAACCTATTATATTACAGACACTAAAAAGTAAAAAAAAAAAAACTACGTTTAAAAAAACCGACTTTAAAAACTAAAAAGTATAAAATAACTTAATAAAGATTTAATTTAATACACCTCTTATGCAAACCTAATACTTTTACCATAATATAAAATTAACAGTTTCAGAAGTCGGTGCCTTCAATTTGGTTCAGCATGGTTTTGGTTCAAATTAAATCTTTATTAAGTTATTTTATACTTTTTAGTTTTTATGTCGGTTTTTTTAAACGTAGTTTTTTTTGTCTATTAGCAACTTGTGTGATACGAAGTCAGAGGCCTTCGACATGTCAAAAATATGCCTATTGTATCAATTCGCTTATCTAAATTAGTAACAATTGTGTGAATCAGGTTAAAACATGCTAATGTTGTGGACTTTCCCTTTTGAAAACCGTATTGTTCTTCTCTTAGGATAGCATGCTTATCGATAAATTGAGTAAGGCGTTTATGCGTGGCAGTTTCAACGATTTTGATAGGATGGGTATGAGAGGAATTGGTCTGTAGTTCAACATTCAACGTATTGCTGACCGTCGGACCGTTACCAAAATTTCTTGCTGTTGATTGGAACTAAGTAATATTATTGTGTGATGGTTTAACTAGTTAAAAGCGGCGGTCGCGCGCTCGTTTGTCGAGGTACAGGCACAGCCCGGCAGGCTCACGTAATTAGGCTCGCTGAGGCGCCTAACTATTAGCAGAGAGGCTCAACATTAATGCGCACCGCCACCGTCGCTGTTTAGACTCCCAACTATTAAATTCGGATCACCCGATCCCCCCTGCACCCGCGCCCCATCCACTCTTCTAATTGCAATCCATTTGTGTTGCATATTGATTCAGTTATTGTAGTTAAATCGCAACTTATTAACAGCTGTAGTGACGTGCGCTAATAATGATTCATTTTCAGTATCAGTGCAAGACGCATGACACATGAACACGCAGAGCTTCGCATATTTTGGGCGTATTTTATTTGCTTCCTTTACGGTATTTCTCTCTCTCTCTCTATATTAGATATATAATATGATGCGTGTCGGTTACATTATATGTGATAACATACATCTAATTTCCACGTAAACCGCTTCAATGATAAAGCTCTAAATGTGTTATGTTGTGTTCCGCTGATTTATATTTCAGTTGGAGAGGAGCGCGCTAATAGCGGCATTAGTGAAACATATTCAACTTTAATATAACGTCACAGTTGCTGCCATTATCGTAGCACTTGCGTAGCCTCACTGTGCCATTTATATTCAAAGTGATGCTAGCGGAGCGTACGTAGCACTAACGATTCAACGGTATCGTATTAGTGACGTGCTTTGCAGAATCGATCATATTTAGTACCATTTATAAATCGATAATAGAAAATGATACAATAGCATGGCCCAATCGCAGAAACGGCGTAGCACTTACGTAGCACCACGTAGGTCGCGGTTAAACAGTTTTACCGGTAATTATTTGAGAGAGGTCGCTAGATAACAGGCGGCATTGTGTGTGAGTGCTTGTGTGTGTGTGTGTGTCTTTGCGTGTATGAGTGGCCATATTTACGCGGCGTTCGGGTTTATTGGTGACTCGTAAGCGGTCTCGCGCCGACCGTTATTTAGCGACGCGTGAGCGAGTGTGGGCACACAATTAGGCCGCCTTACTGCTAACAATCACTGAGAGCGTATGTTACTACAAACGTAAAAAAAAAATCCGAATACTAACATTGAATGTAATACTGGAGCTTATGTTTCTCGTTGTGAAATTAACGCGAAACATTTTGGCGAACTCAAAACGTAATATAAATATATTCAAGAGTGTGATTACTTGAAAAATCAAAGAAAAGCCACGTCGCAAAGTGGGCTAACGTTTCTCAATGCTCGTGTACCTTTTAAAGCGAGGGTAAATTAGAATACTTAAGACGTAGGAGAAATCCTTTGGCTACGGTACGTGAGCTGCGGGCTAATACATCCAGCTGTGTGTAAAGGAGAGCGGAATGGAGCACATAAGTCACGCGGCGCTGCCGGGACCAGCGACCCTCCCTTGTAATAATATTATTGAAACGTTGTGTGCCAAAAGTAGCTGACGCAACTCTGGGGAAGTTTAGGTGCAGGGGAGGGGTATCAGCTGCAGGCGCTTGTCGCGTCACTCAATCACTGCTGACGTGACGTCACAGATGCGTCACACCTATGACGTAATATAAGTTTTATACAAGATGTATGTGTATGTATTCAGTCAAGATAGAACGAGGTTACATAAAACACAGAGAGACCAGAATACATTCATAAAGCATCGTAACATACTCGTCAAGTGTGTCGGCCCAGCCGGCTCTTGGTAAGTTTAGTTTGATATATGCACGTTTGTTCCTCATCTGCTGCATTCCTTGCAAACATTTTATATTCCACGAGTTGTGCACTGTAGATTCCGGCGTGCTTGTGCAGCGTGCGGTGTGCGGTGGCTGATGCCATGTTAGTGTTACGCTACACCGTGTACCACATTTTTGTTACAAAATAAGAGGAACCCGGTTTGCAGCGCCTATCTATAGATGCGTCTGAGATATGTTTCTTTACATCACTCATTATTAGCTATGTATACACAGCAGCAAAGCTGTCACCAACGAGCTGGAAGAGGCCGTATGTGTGCGATAGTAATAGTACATGTCATAATATTGCGATCAACCAAGGTGTGGATGAATGAAATCGAATGAACTTAATAATGTACTTATATGCATACTTTTTATTGAATTTAATAACTTGAGGATCAAAACACGATATATCACTATTAAATATAGCCGTAACCACTAGTAACTACTGATATGACATTTTTCAAGCGTCAAATAACTGAACATAAGATTAATTATTTATTTATTTAATACTCCAATGCACGATTGTAGTACATAATGCGGACTTAATGTCAAAAGGCATTCTCTATCAGTCAATTTGGGTCTAAGAGAATAGCATCGTGAAGAGGTACAAATAATTTGTAGAGATTTGTTTAAATTGAACTATTATTCGTATTCATTCTTTTCGTAAAATCGTTCACTACCCAACACTATTAGTTTTGGTATGGTATCATTATTTTGCTTTGAACTGTCAAGTTACTGCATCGAATTAACGGTCCGACTATATTTATAGTCAGGATTCACGCAGCGACTGATCCGAGATGAATCTGATAGGTAGGTTCATAACAGTCATTCGATTGTTTGATTAATCAGACTAACAGGGCGGGCTATCTGTCAATCATATTGACTTGAGTTAATTGCAATATTTATGACCCATAGACAGACTATCACAGTACCTTAAAATAAAAATCTAGCAATAAAATCTAGCAAAATAAATGGCACTTAAACAATAATGGTCCATAGAGCATACCGTCAGAGATACAGTCGTTAACGGCGCGCTGCCAAAATTATTACCCGAGATAAGGTGGTGGCTGACGTCACAGGATAGTCCACGACGGATCGACTTTCATACAAATAGGATTTTATTATTTTCTATTCTATTCTATTACAAAAAAGGTACACAAGATACACTTAGCAATCCAACACAAAGTGAAACAAAAAGTGGGTGGTAATGCTCACATATTTCACAATTGTTTGGAACTGTTAAGATGTTATTGGTATGGCATGTTGTCCTATTCCAGGTGAACACCATGCGCTGCGCAACTTTAGCCGAGACTTGTCCATGCACCCGATACAGGGCAAAGAAGTTCTAAAAAATCTTTGGTTTGATATAGGGGCTGTTTTTACTTATAGGAAGGTGTCAATGAATGTGCGTTGTCCGTCAATCCGAGAGTTAGAATTTTATTAAGTAGATTTATATTACGAATAATAAACATATCTACAATAAATAAATAATAAGTCATACTAATAAGTGAACTACGTAGTGAATAGTCTTGTCAGTTAGAAAGCTCTATGTCCTGCAGATTACTCTGAAATTGCATAAAACCCTTCCTTTCGTCACTCCTAGGACACAAACCAGGAGGATGAATAACGTAGCTCCAGAAACCCCAGTCATAACTACATTTGCTACAAGACAATACACAAAGCAATCTTCTCGCATATACAATTCCCTCAACAAAGTACTCACCATATACCCTATGACATACCACGACTGCAAAAAGACACTCACTGAATGGTTGTAGAGCAAAATTACGAAGAATTCGAGGCTATAATACACACAACCACATAATTCCCTATAGGTACATATATAATCTGTAAATTCAGTTTATTTGTTGCTGGTCTAAAACAAAAAGTACACAAAACAACACCTCCCACACCAACACACACCCCTACATCACACACACCCCCAACTCACACATATCACCCCCCACCCCCCCCACCCCCCCATACACAAAACCCGGTGCGCATTCCTTATTTATATAATTTTTAAAATTACTACTTAACACCAACCACCAAAATTTACAATGATACAAAAATACTTAAAATTAACCAATTATACATACTTAGAACATGCACTCTAATACATAAAATCATAATACAAGGTACACATTCACAATTAAACTTTAAAAAGAAAACTTACACATACAACGCAAGACGACGAGACAAGCTAGAATTAAGACACCCCAGAACTAACTATGGAACAAAAAATATACTGTACGAGGGAGCAAAACTGTATAATGAACTACCTGATGATGTAACCAACAGTAATACCATATTTACATTTAAGAAAACCCTGGAATAACACGTTAAAAAACAATACTAACAACACCGATTGTCACTTTTAACTTTTAATTTTCCTATTGTGAACACAGAGAATCGCACTTACTTTTATTTTTTGTCTTGCTTTTTCTCAATATGTTAAGTGAACTGTAACGTTCTTTTTTTTGAGGAATAAATGTCTTTAAACCGAACCGAAAATCTTTTATTGTTAAAAACTTTTTGCATGCTTTTAAAATTACCCATTGTTTATTTTCTCACACATATTATGTATAGTTAATGTAAACTGGAGGAGCGGAACTACCTAATACAAGCAAATCTTTGCTTAAAAGGTGACTCCAAACTCAACAATGTTATTGACATAAGTTGATGAAATAAACATATTTTATTCCCGTTTATTCATTTATACACATATTAATTACATTTTTAAATATTTCTATAAAAAATATTAAAAAAAACATTTAAATCTTCATCAATCAGATCTTACGCACAATAGCGCCATTTATCTATGTAATTCTCGCATGTGGTTCGAAATATATTAAGAGGAAAAGTAAGCAAATATGGAATAGTATACCTGATATGGAATCTCTATTAATTTTAATTGATTTTCCATATATGCTTACTTTCCTGTACTATTGGTTAATTATGTAGGTACGTAGATAATAGTAGCGTCAGCTGAGTCAGTAGCTCGCGAGAGTCACCAGTCGCCAGTCGCGACACTGGTAGCTTTTCTCCGCAGCAAGGCGTATGTCCAGGACATTTATTCGTTATAGGGACTATTTAGATGAAACGGAAAGAATATTTTACGAGCCTCAGTGCTTGACGTCGACGTCGGCGCAGAGCTGCGGCTCGTAAAATAAATACACCGCTATTTTATTATCATATCAATATTTATCCGCACTCATCTCCGAATGAAGGAAAAACTAATAAATGAATTGTCTTCTTATTGAGTAAGGAAATAGTGGCAGTTACATAAGAAATGTATGACCGACGTGAAGGACTGTTCTTATAATTACATATACAATCATACAAGTTACGAGTTACAAATTATTATATAACGTTTATTCATTTTATATACATATAAATTATATTTTTAAATATTTCTACAAAAAATATAAAAAACATTTAAAAATATAAAAAATAGTAGCCCACCGGCATCGGGAACAGGGTCCAAGCTACCGGTGGTCAGGGCCTCGGAGAGAGGAACTTCCTAACAATACGTGCCGTGTCTAGAAGTACCGCTTTCTGTATCAGGCCCTGGACCCAGCTGAACAACGAGAGCCTCATCAGATGATGGTCGAGGCTCTTGGCTATTAAGCCATTGGCCGTAACGACTATCGGCACAATGACTGCTGAGTCAACCTCCCACATGTCGACAACCTCGTGACAAGTCTTGATACTTAATTTCTTTATCTTTCTCGGCTTTCACAAGGCTCTCGTCATGTGGAACAGTGATATCAACTATCATTGTGAGACGCTCTGATCGATCTATCACCACTATGTCAGGCTTATTGGCAACCTCCTTGCTCTGCCATACTGCGACTACATCTCGATGCATCCCCACGTCGGCTTGGAGGAAGTACTCCCTGAGGCTGCACACTTCGCGGTTGTGGAGGGTCTTAGCATTTAAAAAGCCTCGACCCCCACACTTCCTCGGAATGTACAGCCTCATTACCGATGAACGTGGGTGATGCATTCGGTATGCAGTCAGCAGCGTACGGACCCTCCTATAAGGTGCGCACCTTATTTCCGCCTGATAAAAGACTTTTAAGTACCTTTTTCAGGCGGCCATAGAAACGCTCTCGTAACGATTGCTTCATGTCGGCCTCATTGATGCCTAACGCTTTCGACATGCCCAAGTATTTGTAGGTTTCGGCTGAGGAGAGGGATCTAAGGTGTATGGAATCCGAGAGTTGTGTTCCCACGAATTCCATAATCCCTCCTCGCTTTACATGCATGACTGCACATTTGTCCACACCAAATTCCATCCTGATGGAATTACTAAAAATTTCAGTTACTTTTAGTAACTGCACCAGTTGCAAATTGTTGGGGGCAAAGAGTTTCAGATCGTCCATGTAAAGGAGGTGGGATACTACCTGACCACCTCTTCTCAACTGGTAGCCTAACCCTGAACCCTGCAACAGTGTGCTCAGAGGGTTCAAGGCTAAACAAAACCACAGCGAGCTCAGACTATCGCCCTGGAATATACCTCGCTCAATCCTTTTTAGTTCTCCTCTCCCTTGGATTTACCGACATCCTGGATAGTGAAGGACTGTCCTCCATTGCCCCATACATGACGTCAGGAAGGCGTATAGAGTTGTATTCACTTTATACAACTCTACGGCTTGCGGTTGGGCCGCAGCCTGCGACTGGGGAGAAATGATACGGTTACTCTGTACTTCAGAGTAACCGTATCATTAATATAATTTATTAATTTATTAATCATATTTATTAATCGTAATTTATATAATTCCGTTTATTCATCTATTTACATATTTGATACATTTTTAAATATTTCTATAAAAAATATAAAAAAAAACATTTAAAAATATAAAAAATAGTAGCCCACCGTCATCGGGAACAGGGTCCAAGCTACCGGTGGTCAGGGCCTCAAAGAGAGGAACTTCCTAACAATACGTGCCGTGTCCAGAAGTACCGCTTTCTGTATCAGGCCCTTGACCCAACTGCCCAACGCGAGCCTCGTCAGATGTTGGTCGAGGCTCTTGGCTATTAAGCCATTGGCCGTCACGACTATCGGCACAATGACTGCTGAGTCAACTTCCCACATGTCGACAACCTCGTTTGCCAAGTCTTGATACTTAATTTCTTTATCTTTCTCGGCTTTCACAAGGTTCTCGTCATGTGGGACAGTGATATCAACAATCATTGCACGACGCTCTGATCGATCTATCACCACTATGTCAGGCTTATTGGCAACAATAGTACTGTCGGTGATGATAGATCGGTCCCAGTACAATGTGATATGACCATTCTCGAGAACTGGGTCGGGCACATACTTGTAGTATGGTACTTCTGCGTCCACAAGGTTGTATTTCAGAGCAAGTTGCTGGTGGATAATCCTAGCCACTAGGTTGTGTCTGTGCAAATACTCGCCGTTAGCAAGACGAGAACAACCAGAAATAATATGTCGAATGGATTCACCGGGACAGTGGCATGCCCGACAGATGTCAACCGTGCCGTCCTTCACAATATATTTCCGGTAGTTGTTCGTCATCATAACTTCGTCCATAATTGCACAGACAAAACCTTCGGTTTCCCCAAAGAGATCACCGAAACGTAGCCAGGCTACGGACGCTAGGAAATCTACATCGGGCCCATAAAGGGCCCTGTAAAAGCGTCCGTGAAGCTCCTTGCTCTGCCATACCTCCCTGCGGCCATTAGTATCCAGTACTACAGGCTTGCGCCAGTTCTCTTTAGCCAAGGAGAGCGGGGTGAATCCTTTGTCCACTGCGACTACATCACGATGCATCCCCACGTCGGCTTGGAGGAAGTACTCCCTGAGGCTGCACACCTCGCGGTTGTGGAGGGTCTTAGCATTTAAAAAGCCTCGACCCCCACACTTCCTCGGAATGTACAGCCCCATCACCGATGAACGTGGGTGATGCATTCGGTATGCAGTCAGCAGCGTACGGACCCTCTTATCCAGGGCGTCAAGTTCGGTCTGAGTCCACTTGAGTATGCCGAAGGAGTACATCAAGACCAGCATGACCCAACCGTTAAAGGCGCGCACCTTATTTCCGCCTGATAAAAGACTTTTAAGTACTTTTTTCAGGCGGCCATAGAAGCGCTCCCGTAACGATTGCTTCATGTCGGTCTCATTGATGCCTAACGCCTCCGACATGCCCAAGTATTTGTAGGTTTCGGTTGAGGAGAGGGGTCTGAGGTATAAGGAATCCGAGAGTTGTGTTCCTACGGATTCCATAATCCCTCCTCGCTTTACATGCATGACTGCACATTTGTCCACACCAAATTCCATCCTGATGGAATTACTGAAAGTTTCAGTTACTTTCAGTAACTTCATCAGTTGCAAATTGTTGGGGGCAAAGAGTTTCAAATCGTCCATGTAAAGGAGGTGGGATATTACCTGACCACCTCTTCTCAACCGGTAGCCTAACCCTGAACCCTCCAACAATGTGCTCAGAGGGTTCAATGCTAGACAAAACCACAGCGGGCTCAGACTATCGCCCTGGAATATACCTCGCTCAATCCTTATTGGTTCTCCTCTCCCTTGAATTTGCCGACATCCTGGATAGTGAAGGACTGTCCTCTATTGCCCCATACATGACGTCAGGAAGGCGCATAGAGTTGTATTCACTTTATACAACTCTAGCACTCTCATGAGCCATGTATGTGGCACCGAGTCGTAGGCCTTCTTATAATCTATCCAACATGTCGACAGATCCTTTCGAGATCGGCGAACTTGTTGGCTAATGGCCATATCTATGAGGAGTAGCTCCTTAGTACCGCGGGACCCATTCTTACATCCATTTTGAGAGACTGACATAATAGAATTATTTATAATATGAGAATTAATTTTGGCTCTCAAAATGGACGTAAGAAGTTTATAGACCGTCGGCAAACATGTAATTGGTCTATAATTCTTGGGTTCCGCAGTACTACCTGATTTATGGAGCAGGTGGGTAACTCCTGTTGTAAGGAACTCTGGAAGCGACCCAGATTCCAAAGACGACTGGAATTGTGAGGCCAAACGAGCATGTGAACTGCGCAACCATTTTAGCCAGAAGTTGTGCAGTCCGTCTGGGCCAGGGGATTTCCAATTCGCCATTGGACGGACTGCACTGGTTACGTCTTGGGGGACAATAGTAATGTCCCCCATTTCCTCAATCGGTTCACACGCTCACTGGACCTCCTGCATCCAGTCACCTTCAGTGTGAGTGACAGGCATCGACCAGATATTGCGCCAGAATGTATTCATGACATCATTATCCGGTAGATGCGTGTCACTCACATCGTGATCAGGTCGCTCCCAGGTTCTGTATACCCACCTTTCATCGCTATGAAACATGCGATTCTGGGTATATCGCTCCACTCGTCGCTTATACCTCCGAATACGGTTTGCCCATGCATAAACCTTCTGCTTCAGGAAGTCGATACGCTCTGTAACACGGGACAAGTAATCTCGAGGATTGATATCAGTTCCCGAGAATGCCCGCCTCACAAAGCGCATCACTCTAGGGCGAGTATTGCCCTCCCTGAAGCAGATTAGTTTGCCAATGAGTGCTCTAGCCTCGTTAATACGACGTTCAATCCTGCACTGCCAGGCCGGTACGGCGGGTTTTGGTCGTGTAGCTCTGTCATTATTATCAAATTTGGCGTGAGCTACACGACATGCCGCAACAGCCGCGCAGTACAGGATTGAATGAGTATCTTCGAAGTTTTCGCTGTTATCAATATAACTAGATAACAGCGAATCTAGAGCACACATTAGCGCCCTATTTTTTCTATGCATCGGCAAACGGGGTATTCGTGGTCTAATGTTTGGCGGAGTGAACCGATACTCTCGAATCGCAAGCTCCAAAGCGCTCCTCAGTTGTTCATTGCACTGGGTACTTACATTTGTAACCCTATCATCACTCTCCTCGTCAGCGTGGATGGGCAACGGCGGAACCACAGTTGGGGTTTGCGGTTGGGCCGCAGTCTGCGACTGGAGAGAAATGATACGGTTACTCTGTACTTCAGAGCGTAGCCTATCAAGTGCGGCGTCAGTCAACCTATGATCACGTTGAATGACTCGCACCTGATCCGATAATCGCTGTGCCGAGACGTTGACAGTAGGCTCAAGTACCTGAAACAGAGAGAGCATCCGACCACGGTACGCGGTCAGGTTAGTTCCCCCCTCTGTAGCCCCAAAGTATGCGCGCATGCAGTTCTCGTTCATGATTAGAGTCCAACGCATGCGCTGCACACTTCCACCAGGAGCGGGGACCCTGTCAGAGGCCGGTGGCCCCGAGGTCCTATGCTGGCCGGCGGTCGGCCTCTTCCTCGCCGTCTTGCTGGTGGTGGTAGCGGTGATGTTGGCGGCGAGAAGAATTCGTCGCTCGAGCTCGACGCAACTGCAGCAGCCGGTGTGACATCACTCACGATTGAGGAGTCCGGCGGCTGCGAGGCGGAGCTGAGCGACGGGGCCGAAGATCTTGGGCGTGTGGTCTCGGATAAGGCTTTCGCCCGACTTCTTGTCAACATTTTAAGTACTTATTCACAAATTTATTGGTTTATTGTGTTTGTTGTGTTTATTATTATCGTTGGTAAGATGGTTATTAAACTTCTTAAAAGGTTCTTTAGGAATAATTTGTTTGCAATCAAACTATACATGATACAATCTTTCTACCTATATAAAGCACTAAGATCAGATATCTATAGTAAACTAATAGAGTTGGTAGTATTGTGACGTAGCTGGTAAAAGGCGCGACGCACACTTAGTGATGTACCGGCGCGCACACGCGATGTGAGTGACGTCACACTCATACAATGACAAAGCAAGTACTACAGAATGCCGCGTCATGTTGTACCCAAAAGTACAGTCCACACACACGCAGTTATGTATACATTAAAGGCAGGTATTTGTTTACAACGCTCGCGGCTGACACAGCGCGCAGCGTCGGCTCTGCAAGGTTATATTTTAGTTTGCGTACTTTATACTTTACTATTTGGGTTAAAACCCTTTTTACTAACGTAACTATTTGTTAAAAAAGTAAACTTGACAAAAAAGTTACTGAATTCCTCTTATTGCCAAAATTAATCTGGAATATAATACGCCTTGTATACTCGAGGCGTAATCGACATTTAGGGAAATAGATTTCATAAAGAACCTATCCATTAAATACTTTATTTTCTCAAAATAATTAACAAATTGACTTACAGTGAAAACATAAACGAAATAAAAAAAAATATTATGTGCCATTAAGCGTAGCTTAAGATACGATTGCAAAACACAATACTACCTATCCAACTAATACTTATTAATATTACAGGAAAGTAACCAAATATGGAATAGTACACCTAATATGGAATAACAATTACATTTAATTGTTATTCCATATTTGCTTATTGTCCATCTACCTACAATACATACATACTGAACCTCACGCCTGGTTCCCATGGGGCTAGGCACAAACTATACAACGCCACATGCTACGATCCTTACATACTGAACCTCACGCCTGGTTCCCATGGGGGAGGCACAAACTATACAACGCCACATGCTACGATCCTTACATACTGAACCTCACGCCTGGTTCCCATGGGGGAGGCACAAACTATACAACGCCACATGCTACGATCCTTACATACTGAACCTCACGCCTGGTTCCCATGGGGGAGGCACAAACTATACAACGCCACCTGCTACGATCCTTACATACTGAACCTCACGCCTGGTTCCCATGGGGGAGGCACAAACTATACAACGCCACATGCTACGATCCTTACATACTGAACCTCACGCCTGGTTCCCATGGGGGAGGCACAAACTATACAACGCCACATGCTACGATCCTTACATACTGAACCTCACGCCTGGTTCCCATGGGGGAGGCACAAACTATACAACGCCACATGCTACGATCCCTACATACTGAACCTCACGCCTGGTTCCCATGGGGGAGGCACAAACTATACAACGCCACATGCTACGATCCTTACATACTGAACCTCACGCCTGGTTCCCATGGGGGAGGCACAAACTATACAACGCCACATGCTACGATCCTTACATACTGAACCTCACGCCTGGTTCCCATGGGGCTAGACACAAACTATACAACGCCACATGCTACGATCCTTACATACTGAACCTCACGCCTGGTTCCCATGGGGCTAGACACAAACTATACAACGCCACATGCTACGATCCTTACATACTGAACCTCACGCCTGGTTCCCATGGGGCTAGACACAAACTATACAACGCCACATGCTACGATCCTTACATACTCCTTTTGCATCGTCCACATTCACACAGCTTGTTATACACGCACCCCGGTTGAGTGTTCTACGCACTTGTCCTTTGTAAAGAACATCACCAGTAATATCAATGTAGTTAAGTCCTTCTAGGGCGTCCTCTACCGGCGTTTCCGCTGACATTTGCTTATAAATTCCTTTAGTTAATCGCAGTTCACTCATTTTCTCAACATGACCAAACCACCTAAGCGTACTCTTTTAAATGTTTGTCACTACATCATCTTTTAAACCGTAAGTTTCTCTTGTCTCATTACTCCTGAATCTATCATTTAAAAACCTACAATACTATACTATACTATAATAATATAAAATACATATCAGGAAAAAAACCATGATTACTGATCAAGTTTTCTATAGATGGTTTTTATTTGTGCTGTACAGCTAGGTTCGGTCGTGTATTGCCTGCAGTGTACGTCGTGCAGGCTTCGCTCGGTAGTGTTGACAGGCGGTATCAATATTATTGTGCTGTACAGCTAGGTTCGGTCGTGTATTGCCTGCAGTGTACGTCGTGCAGGCTTCGCTCGGTAGTGTTGACAGGCGGTATCAATATTATTGTGCTGTATAGCTAGGTTCGGTCGTGTATTGCCTGCAGTGTACGTCGTGCAGGCTTCGCTCGGTAGTGTTGACAGGCGGTATCAAAGAGCCACGGATATTGTCTCCGACTCTTCCATCAACGATAGTGATCACCCCTCTTCCGTCCACACTCATCCACCCCTCGCAGCCCGGTGTAGCGCGTCACAGGCTGATACTCCCGCGACATACACTGCATTATTCATACATACACACAAACTACAATAAAACATTCATCCTGATACCCAGTTTTATCGTGATCCTTGTTTACTATTTGCGGATACAGTTCGAAAGCCAACTGAGCGTCATTAATATTCGGTCACCGTATTTTTTAATTAACCCGACTCTTTATGTCCCCGATGCGAAAAATTTATTTTTGCAAAACAAATATCGAGGAAGAAAGTATCTATTGTATCGTGGAATACTAATAAACGAGCGATGTGAACAGAATGAGCGGGAGCCATTCAGTTGAATTACAAAGTAATGCCGGTGAAGCGGGCGCGCAGAACCCGCGGCGGCGCTGTGTTTGTAATTGCTTCGACACGTCACGCACCAGACGGGAGTACAAAAGCACTCGTAAAACATAATTTTAGTCTCACTGGCTCACTTTCACATTCTGTTGGGATCGTTAAATCGTAGCTCGGTAACACTCGTTTAATATAATTTTATATTTCGGTGGAAAAAAAGTACGTCTACTTGGTTTTTGCGTTCGTTTTCTATTATATTATACGTTGGTAGGTAGTAAAGGCAAGTAAACCGGAATTATCAAAACTATGTCGTAACAGATTGCTAGGTAAGTTATCTCACGTAAGTGTTCAGTGAGGACCAGCTCATACAGTGTTTCCTATCTGAGATAAAGGTTCAGTAGGCAGTTTACAAGTTTCAGGTGAGCAGGTAATGTGAGAACTTCCGCGTCTGACCACAAGCTCATGGGCCGGACGTTTGTCTAAAGCCGGTCAACCCAGCCACATTAACGAGCTCTAGATTACCCTGGGGCTCATCTATTAACATTTACAGTAAACCTCCTTATAGGCCGGTTATACCACAGTGTTATACCACAGTGTTATACCACAGTGTTATACCACAGTGTTATACCACAGTGTTATACCACAATGTTATACCACAGTGTTATACCACAGTGTTATACCACAGTGTTATACCACAGTGTTATACCACAGTGTTATACCACAGTGTTATACCACAGTGTTATACCACAGTGTTATACCACAGTGTTATACCACAGTGTTATACCACAGTGTTATACCACAGTGTTATACCACAGTGTTATACCGCAGTGTTATACCACAGTGTTATACCACAGTGTTGATTCCAACAGTTGTGTGCGCGCTTGTCCCCGGCTGTAAACAGCAGTGTACTTAATTGTTTACTGAAAAAGAACATTTTATATCTGTCTGTAGGTACCTAATGCAAAGTTTCTGTTTTTGTTATTTTTTTAGTGATTAGGTACCTATTGTTTTTGATTTATTGATGTTACTTTGCATGCCCACTGTTAAAAATATAAGTTCAAAAACTAAAACACGACTATTGAATAATGACGCTCTAAAAGTATGAAACAACAAAATATTCGTGATGTTCAGAGGATAGCCTTGGTCATCTGCCACTTTGGCCTAAAGCTTATGATCGCTTACTACTTTACGAGAAAAAAAAAAAAAAAAAGGGTAGGTGGCATCACCCTAGTGTGTGGCCTGCGAGCAGCGGGTTAGGGGACCCGCCGCCCGACCAGTAACAGGCCCGAGAAGGCGGCGCGCTGTGTTCCGTGCGCGCTTCCCAGGAGGACGTGGGGCAAGGCCCCACAGAGGAGAGGTCCGCTATGGGTTGGCGGACCGGGACCTGCCGGGGTTGCGATGCATGCTTTTGCGAATCGCGCGACCCCAGCCGAACGGTCAGGAGAAGGAACACCGTTGGTTTTTAGCCGGTAAAAGTCCGGTAGACCCCCTCGCCTTCCCCGGGCCAGGGACATCCATGAGGATTATCCAACGAGAGATGAAAAAAATAGGGTAGGTGGCATAATTATGACCACGGCTATCGTCTGAACATCACGAATATTTTCTTGTTTCATACTTTTAAGAGCGTGATTTTTCAGTACTTAGTCAGGTTTTAGTTTTTGAACTTACTTTTCATTTAAATAATTTTGGGGTTATAATTCCGTGTAACAATATACAAGGTTAGTCGGAAAGGGGGTACTAAGCCGAAAGGGTGTTAAAGTACCCATAATAAGGGATAACTTTTGTTCTACAACTTTCCCCAAAAGTCAATAAATTTAGAGATATAGCTGTTCAAAGATTTCATTAAAAATACGCTACGCCAACCCTATCATCAGCTGTGTTTACATTTGAGGTCATATTTTAAATACAAAAAGGCCCACTTTTCCCCTCGCATTTTCGAAGCATTTCTCAGAATTATAGGTAATCGTGACTAAATAAAGCGCAGACACGACGATTCGCAATCGCGTATTATAGGTAGGTACCTAAAAATCTTTTGCACCTCAAAGTATTTTGCATTTCTCTGTTAGACTGATTTTATCGGCATATTTTTGTGTAAAACGAATTGACCTGATATTTTAGTTCCCTGTACCTACCTACCTACCTAGAATATTCGTAATAACAGGCAATAAAAAACTTTCAACTTGGATATCAAAGGTTTTGATCACTAAAGCACGTAATTCCATATGATCTATCCTACACTGAAAATTATCCCGCCTTGCAGTACAATAAGTAAGTTATTATCACAAACAAACCGTCAAAAATAAACTTACAGCACGATGTCGCTTCTGCAATAAATAATCATATGACGTCACAATTCGCCGAAATGTAGTGAAAACATTGTCAAAGAGATGCCGCCGAGACAGCGCGGCACGCGGCGCGCTTTTGCCTAGACTCTTTTGTATTTCGGCTGTTTGCCGCTTTAGAGGTGGGTTCAGTACATTGTTTTTTTGGAAATACATGAATATTGTAAGTTTATTGTAAAATGTATGTCAGTCATTTAGTTAGACTAACAAGTTAATGATTATTAAAGTACGTACTAGGCTTGTCTGTTGTATTTCGTCTGCTTGCCGCTTTAGAGGTGGGTTCAATACATTGTTTTTTTTTGAAATGCGTGAATATTGTAAGTTTATTGTAACATGTATGTCAGTCATTTAGTTAGACTATGGAAGATAGAGGTGATAGATGCCGCCACAAGACTAACAAGTTAATGATTATTAACGTACGTACTTAGTTTGTGACACACAAACAAACTTTGTATGTAGGTACTAAGAAATGTATGCATTAAGTTTTGAAAACACATGAACTCAACGAGATAGATTTATTAATTTGTGGTATCGTATTTCATAACTTTGTTTACATTTTGACATGTAAGATGCTGCTTACAGTTATGGAGTACTACAAAAGAAAAACATTGCGACCATTTGTGGTTTCATCCTCTCAAACTTAAAGTAAACCAGTTTCATCAGCTTCCTATTGCTAACCCAAGACCCAACGCTTATGTGTGTTCGAATCCCGTATGACGTAGGGGTAGATCCCAAAAAGTTACTAAATTCAAATCAGTTGTTAAATTCTCCGGGATTTAATTTAGGGGATTAACATTGCGCATCTCTAAAATGCAATGTTAGCCTAAACATTTTATTTCCGTTATTTATTATTCTAAGATTTTTTAGTCGCTTGCAACGCTTCCCGGGAAACAGTCGATGTTTTGATTGTTTACGCGAGTCGTGGTATTATTTCTTGTTGTTTCTAAAATATCGACTGAGTACGTATAGGGATAGGTACGAAGTATTACGACATGGTGATGTTTATTGGTTGTTGTGATGGTGTGCTCATGGCGGGCCGTGATTTGTACCGTGATGATTGTAACCGTCGTCCCTTTGATCGAGTTCGAGGACTGTGTTCCAGTACGACGGGCCGCGTGGCGCTCCGGCTCATTATGCTCGCAGCAGCAGCTGCAGAGCGTACTGGGATGAGCGATTCCCCGTGTGGATCGGTCGTGGCGATCCTGTAGCCAGACCTCGCTCACCGGACTTGACTCCGCTGGACTTTTGCTTGTGGAGTCACGTTAAGGATAATTATTATGGTTTACGCTGACGAACAATGAAGACTAGATGCGGCTAAGAGTAGCATCTCCGTTTGAGAGCATCATGAGCAATCCGTAGATGTTATGGTAGATAACGCGATCGCATTCGTAGGTATACATCGGCGCGCGACCTTGTAAATCGAGTGATAAGTGTGGCAGATTGAACCTTTTTTGTAGCGGTGGAGATCCATTTGTGGTGGCTATGCCTTGAAACAGTGATATCAAGTGCTTCTTGTGTTTCAATTCGAAATTAACCTTTCTTGTAGTGTCCGTGGTGATAGATTAATTAAGTGTTAACATAAGTACATAAAACTGGTGATTGTTTCATTCGTAGGTAGGTTACCTACGTACATACAGTAGTAGTTAATAAACAAAAGTGCTTCTTGTGTTTTTAAGTACCTATTTGATATTAAGACGACACGTGTGTGACGTTTTCGTTGGCCGAGAACAGCGTCAACATCAGAAATGGTAAGTTCCTAGATGATAATAATATGTTCCGACACACGACACACACATGCACACACCCTCATACACAGTACCATAGTAACCTACGATTTCGGCGCCGGCGGCGCGGCGTTCGTAGGCACCTACCGGTGCTTTGTGTTTTACCGCCGAGCGGCTAGGCACCGACGACCACGTGCGCGGCCATTTTTGAATAGATAAAAAAGTCAGGGTTGTGGAGTTTTTGAAATAAATAATATTTATTTTACTTTTGTATGGAAATAAAAATATGCGTATTTAGAAATTTTAACACCTGCAATAAAACAGTCATCAGTGATACTATAAGTGGCTTTCGGGTTAGTACCCCCTTTCCGACTAACCTTGTATATATATATATATATACAAGGTTAGTCGGAAAGGGGGTACTAAGCCGCGGGCCACTTAATGTATCACTGATGATTGTTTCGAAGAAACTGTTAAAATTTCAAAATTTGATAAAAAAATGTCCATGCAAAATTATTTTTATTTTAGTTTTTTTTTTAAATTCTTCATCCCTGCTTTAGTTATGAATTCAGAAAATGCAGTTTCTAATCCGTGACCCCAAATATGAACTAAATTGAAAAAACAGCTGATCATAGCTATGGGCAGATAGATTTTAGCATATTTTTTACGAAATCTTTGTAAAGCTATTTCTCTTAAACTATCGAGTTTTGGGTAAAGTTGTAGAACAAAAGTTGTCCATTATTATGGGTACTTTAACGCCCTTTCCGACTAACCTTGTATATATATATATATATTTGAAATGTGTAAATTAAGCCCTTTCATTTGATACCCAACACGGTACAATTTTTTTTTTAGTTCATGTGTTTATATCCTCTGGAGGACGCCATATTCAATTTAATGTGACGTCACATAGCCTATAACCAGCAGACGATCAAAATGCTTCCAACGATACCTCATTGGTTAATTATAATTGGTAGTTTAGAAGTTATAAGGGAACAGATTAACATATGAACATACATACATACATACCGGTCAAAATCATTACCCTCCTTTTTGCTTCGCCGTAGTCGGGTAAATATGGCTGAACTTGTTTATTCTTTTATATGACCATGTATTCTACCCATATTTGTAAAAAAATAAAAGATCTTTTTACCTTTTACCGGGCTGTCCCTGCGTCCTCTGGGTGTCAAGACTCTGGCACCGCTTGTACCAAGATACTAGGCGGGTCAAACAATATTAATATAATAATAACAACAACAATATCATGCGTCAGTAAACATTTATCTAAAAAAAATCCTCCCATTATCAATGCGGGAAAAATATGAGTACGTACACACGTTTAGTTTATTTTTGCTCTTCATCCTAGCATCTTCTCATGCTATGATAAAACGTATGGCACCGAAACGTAATAGTTGGTCGATCAGTTATTGTTAGTTGGTTATATCAAACAGATACGACCAGCTTTTGAAGGTCGACTACAAACTTTAGGTTTTCTGCTTGCGAACTTACTGTACTACTTATTGACCGTGTTATCGCCCCCTGAACACCTATAGAGTGATCGTTCAGTGTTAAAACGACACGGAAACATTGGAGCCGCTACAAACAATGTTTTAAACTGGTAGTTAAAAAACGATCCAGCGAAGTATGTTTTAATTTGATTAGTTTTGTAAACCTCACGCCACGAATTTACTGTAAAATAAGGAATATAGAAGGCTAACTCGTAAATAATATCGCCCGAAAAAGAAGTTGCTCAAAACCAGACACTATAGTTTATATAAAACAGAACAGACATTACTGCAGTCTCAGTTTGCATGCGCTTTGAAACATTGGCGGAGAGACCAAACAGACGCGACCAATATGGCAAGAGAAGAGACAACAGAACAGAGGCGACTAATATGGCAAGTGAAGAGACAACAGAACAGAAGCGACTAATATGGCAAGAGAAGAGACAACAGAACAGAGGCGACCAATATGGCAAGTGAAGAGACAACAGAACAGAGGCGACCAATATGGCAAGAGAAGAGACAACAGAACAGAGGCGACTAATATGGCAAGAGAAGAGACAACAGAACAGAGGCGACTAATATGGCAGGTGAAGAGACAACAGAACAGAGGCGACCAATATGGCAAGTGAAGAGACAACAGAACAGAGGTGACCAATATGGCAAGAGAAGAGACAACAGAACAGAGGCGACTAATATGGCAAGAGAAGAGACAACAGAACAGAGGCGACTAATATGGCAGGTAAAGAGACAACAGAACAGAGGCGACCAATATGGCAAGTGAAGAGACAACAGAACAGAGGCGACCAATATGGCAAGAGAAGAGACAACAGAACAGAGGCGACCAATATGGCAAGAGAAGAGACAACAGAACAGAGGCGACCAATATGGCAAGAGAAGAGACAACAGAACAGAGGCGACTAATATGGCAAGTGAAGTGACAAGAGAACAGAGGCGACCAATATGGCAAGAGAAGAGACAACAGAACAGAGGCTACTAATATGGCAAGTGAAGAGACAACAGAACAGAGGCGACCAATATGGCAAGAGAAGAGACAACCGAACAGAGGCGACTAATATGGCAAGTGAAGTGATAAGAGAACAGAGGCGACCAATATGGCAAGAGAAGAGACAACAGAACAGAGGCTACTAATATGGCAAGTGAAAAGACAACAGAACAGAGGCGACCAATATGGCAAAAGAAGAGACAACCGAACAGAGGCGACCAATATGGCAAGAGAAGAAACAACAGAACAGAGGCGACCAATATGGCAAGAGAAGAGACAACAGAACAGAGGCGACCAATATGGCAAGAGAAGAGACAACAGAACAGAGGCGACCAATATGGCAAGAGAAGAGACAACAGAACAGAGGCGACTAATATGGCAAGTGAAGAGACAACAGAACAGAGGCGACTAATATGGCAAGTGAAGAGACAACAGAACAGAGGCGAATATGGCAAGAGAAGAGACAACAGAACAGAGGCGACTAATATGGCAAGTGAAGGGACTACAGAACAGAGGCGACTAATATGGCAAGTGAAGAGACAACAGAACAGAGGCGACTAATATGGCTGGTGAAGAGACAACAGAACAGAGGCGACCAATATGGCAAGAGAAGAGACAACAGAACAGAGGCGACTAATATGGCAAGAGAAGAGACAACAGAACAGAGGCGACCAATATGGCAAGAGAAGAGACAACAAAACAGAGGCGACTAATATGGCAAGTGAAGTGACAAGAGAACAGAGGCGACCAATATGGCAAGAGAAGAGACAACAGAACAGAGGCTACTAATATGGCAAGTGAAGAGACAACAGAACAGAGGCGACCAATATGGCAAGAGAAGAGACAACCGAACAGAGGCGACCAATATGGCAAGAGAAGAGACAACAGAACAGAGGCGACCAATATGGCAAGAGAAGAAACAACAGAACAGAGGCGACTAATATGGCAAGTGAAGTGATAAGAGAACAGAGGCGACCAATATGGCAAGAGAAGAGACAACAGAACAGAGGCTACTAATATGGCAAGTGAAGAGACAACAGAACAGAGGCGACCAATATGGCAAAAGAAGAGACAACCGAACAGAGGCGACCAATATGGCAAGAGAAGAAACAACAGAACAGAGGCGACCAACATGGCAAGAGAAGAGACAACAAAATAGAGGCGACTAAAATGGCAAGTGAAGAGACAACAGAACAGATGCGACTAATATGGCAAGAAAAGCGCATTGTTGTCGTTTCCGTTAGCTGTTATGCTATAATATTCCATTTTTACACTATCACTTTTAAGAACAACCTTTAGTGATCCTGCTCTTAGCTGTGTGGCTCAGCCGCTTCCTCGCCGACGTCGTATTGCCATATGAAGTGGGTCTTCTGTCGCTACCTCCTTGGCGTCCGGCTCACGCCACGTCGTCAGTCAGAGCGGTGCGGCGGCAGGCCTTGACCTGCGCTCAACAAACCTCCACTCGGCTATGTCCAACTTTGTGTTCTTTCGTTCGTTCATACAACTCAAATTGGAACTTAGTACAAATTAACAAGTTCCCTCCTAATGAAATAAGTTTTGAGGATAGAAAATATTAGCTTCCTTTCTTTGTAAATTAATAAGTTTTTATCGACAATTACGTAGCGAGGTGAGCAGCCGGTGTTCATTACAGTTATGTGGTTTATGTGAGTCATCATGCTCTTCTGTTTTGCCCATTCCCTATATGTCACCCGGTTCTTAATATTAAATTATTTAATTATGTTGGTTGATATGAGATTTGTTTATGTTTAAGATTAAAACCTTCGAATGTTGACTGTTACCACAAGTTAATTTGCTATAAGTAAACCAAATGAACAATACGGAAAAACAGACAGGAAAGCAATGGAAAGGTACTCACGGTTTCTGGTCTCGTTCTTACTTGATGTAGGTGTACCTATTGTTCTGGGACGTCCCGTAATGTATGAATTACGCTTAAAACAGGTCACTTCACAATGTTTTTAGAGATTTTGTTCGGAGCCGGTTAAAGGCCGCCCTTTTGGGTTCTGGGAACGAATGAGAGAGTGAGTTGATGATTGAATGTAAGAAGGATATTGTGTGAATGGGAAAAGAAGCGGAAGTGTATAATGCAGTCGTTTTAATACTTTTTATATACTTTAACACATTATGATACGTTATTTTTATGATGTCACGTTTCGCGATTTTAGTGTTTATGGGATATTTTTTGTAGATAAACAAAGTATCAATTAATTTCTCAATTTTAAAATTAAATCCTTAGTTTTCAATGCACTTCAACCCAATTCAGGTTTTCAGGGAACTATAGCTTTTGATCATTTGTAATTAGTACAAGAAAGTTTGAATAAAAGTAGGTATCTAACAAAGTTACTATAGTAAATATATTTTTACTTTTATCACATCGGGAAATTGAGTAAATCTTCGCACTCAATATAAATGTGAGTGTTTATTCTAATTAAAGTGAACTCTCATTTAATACCATGAGTATCATTAATTGTTGTTAAGTGATTGCGACTTGTACCTACTAATGTTTGTGGACCACGTCACTTCGTACGGTAACTGTCCATCGCTGCACATGGGCCTCGCCCTACACCGCTGTGAACTGACGGGGCGTGATAACCTACCATGGCGTTCGGATTTATAATTGCAGTGTGATATATTTACACACAAGTAATTTTAGAGACATGTAAACCAACGTAGTGTTGGTAGCGCCATGTTATAAGCGCTTGTGTGAACAGGCCATACAAGAGACTTTAAGAAAATAGATAAGGGATATAGATTGTACTGACTAACTTCATGCTTAATTATAATTATAATAATATACTCTTAGTTGCTTATTACTAAATAGCATTGCCTTTACTTACCCGTAGCCAAGTCGTAGCCAACCGTAGCAGTCACGTAGCCCAACCATAGCGCTTCTTACGTAGATTCTAAGTTGAGACTACAGTGTTCATACAGCTGGTACAGCAAACTACCGGAACAAACAGAGAAACTAACTTTGAAACAAAATAAAAGGTGCGATGTAACAGCGCTTTTGATAAGTTGGTGGAAATTTAAAATTGTTTCATGTTCATGATAGTTGAAACACGACGTAAATACGTAATGAGAGTGGCACCGCGGGAAAGAATGAGCGCTGCCCCACCGACCGCATCCCCCCGCGCCCCGCACACCCCGCGCTACCACCGCTGACGCCCGGCAGGATGCAATTCCCTCGTACACCGCTCAGTCATATAAATGCCGCTTTGAATTACGATATAGCAGCGCATTGTTTTAGATATGACTGTAATACAATGAAAATATACATATATAACATATATTATACAAATCGCTGATCATTAATTTCATTCTCCTGTCTTTACTAATGTATTGGAGGTCGACGCAGCATAGTTTTTTGTTCTATCAGCCGTTCATATTCATACTTATATTTTTTTTTGTTACTTGCTACTCATTCCTCCACATCACATGATTCGATAGCTAGCCTGTCTGTTACCGGTGCTATTTAAATTTTTTGACTATTATTTATTTCAGAATGTAAATAAAGCAATATGTAAATAGATACATAATGAAGCAGTTAGTGTTAATATTGACGGTGTGTCGACACACAAGGCCGGCAGCACGCCGCCGCCGCTGCACCGGCGCAACATTAGATACACTCGCTACCAATTAGCTAATGAGGCCAGCGCACACGCGCGTCTGCACCGCCGCGCCTTTACTGGATACAATATTTCATGAGCTCCACTCTTCGACATTCAACATTTTAGTATGATTTCTTTAGAAAGCATCCAGCATTCAACTTGTCCAATCGTCAGCTTCACCAGAATGGAGTATTTGCCACTGATAAACGGGGTTCTAACTACTGACAGTCGCCGACAATCATCGGACACCATAGCAAGATTCTAATGTAAAGCAGTCAGTTATGACAAGGAGAACATAATAATTATACAACTCCAGTCGTTAGAGTTAAGGAATATGATAAGGCATTTTAAGGAGTTGATTCTCAATACTATCTTTGTTTGTCTAACCATAGTATCCATGTGCTGGCGGGCGCCGGGTGACACTTGCACCTCACTTAGTATCCATGTGCTAGCGGGCGCCGGGTGACACTTGCACCTCACTTGTTTGTCTAACCATAGTATCCATGTGCTGGCGGGCGCCGGGTGACACCTGCACCTCACTTAGTATCCATGTGCTGGCGGGCGCCGGGTGACACTTGCACCTCACTTGTTTGTCTAACCATAGTATCCATGTGCTGGCGGGCGCCGGGTGACACTTGCACCTCACTTGTTTGTCTAACCATAGTATCCATGTGCTGGCGGGCGCCGGGTGACACTTGCACCTCACTTGTTTGTCTAACCATAGTATCCTTGTGCTGGCGGGCGCCGGGTGACACTTGCACCTCACTTGTTTGTCTAACCATAGTATCCATGTGCTGGCGGGCGCCGGGTGACACTTGCACCTCACATAGTATCCATGTGCTGGCGGGCGCCGGGTGACACTTGCACCTCACTTGTTTGTCTAACCATAGTATCCATGTGCTGGCGGGCGCCGGGTGACACTTGCACCTCACATAGTATCCATGTGCTGGCGGGCGCCGGGTGACACTTGCACCTCACTTGTTTGTCTAACCATAGTATCCATGTGCTGGCGGGCGCCGGGTGACACTTGCACCTCACATAGTATCCATGTGCTGGCGGGCGCCGGGTGACACTTGCACCTCACTTGTTTGTCTAACCATAGTATCCATGTGCTGGCGGGCGCCGGGTGACACTTGCACCTCACATAGTATCCATGTGCTGGCGGGCGCCGGGTGACACTTACACCTCACATAGTATCCATGTGCTGGCGGGCGCCGGGTGACACTTGCACCTCACTTAGTTTAATGAACTGCCCTCCCAACTCGCTAGTCGCGCCGGCACTGTTATATTCGCGTCGTCGCAACACACTACTGCAGTTCACATGTATTTGTGAACACTTATATTTGTTCTAAGAGTATTTACTTCTACAAGCATCATGTGCCAAGTGACAACTATTGTTTAGTTGCAGAGCTTCGTCTATAAATTCCTTTATTTTACGTTGTCTTCTCTTTATAGATACTTAACATACAAAATAATAAATTTTAGGTCTGTAAAAATTCTGTGGCGATCAGTTGAATCGCCTTGATGTTTGCTCAACAAAGAGATGCGCCGTTATTTCCCTCGACTACGTGAAGTCAAAACAGACGGCAGACAGGCAGCCGCGCTGTTGGCAGTTGTAATATTTATACATTAACATCAAGAAATACGAGCATTACGAGCTCTTTTCAAAGTTAAAAGAAACTCACCCGCAACGCCACAAATTGAGAAACACGGTGAAAAGCGCGCACTTTATATATGTACTTTTAATAAATTCAGGTGACGATTAGCGCGGCCACGCCGACCAAAAGAGCAACTTACAAAAGTGTCGCTACGCGTTACGTACGCAAGCACACATACACCTGCCACTTTCTTGAATTCTAATGGGAAACCTAAAAACATTCGGGACATCGTTGACCTCACTTAAATAATACGATAAAAGGACAACGCCACATCCCGCCTGTGACCAACAAGCATGTGACTTATACTACAATAAATAAATCATTTTATGATACACCGAACTGTTATTAGAATTCCATGGACGCCTTTTAATTTTATTAACGTTTTTAAAGCTTCGATCAATAATATTTTAAAGAGTAATATTGTTTTTTTGCGTTGCTAACAATACATAAACGGTAATAACTAAACACTGCGACCTGCGACGTCCTCAAATCCACGACGGTTCTCTTCCCGTACAAACTGTTTGTATCACATGAAATAATAAAACAACATGAAATAATAAATAAGTTTTCTTTTTTAAACAAAGTTATTAAAAATGGACGATTTTACCCTGTCTGCAATAAGACGAATTGTACACCAGTTTTTTCGCAGAAATGAGGCACCTACTTTTACAAAGGTGAGAATAATTGATGACGTTACATTTATAAATGAGAATGAATCCGATTCCAAAACCGATAGTTACCTAGTTATTCAGATTCCAACACATCATGAACAAAATATTTCTTAATCCTAATCGGACTAGATATGAGCGCCGCAAACATTGTTCAGCTGCGGTATTTTGTTTGCATAGTCCTTATAATTAATCAAGTTTAATTTTATAGATGATTACTTAGTAAAAATTTAATGATAAAATGTTGTACCACTGTCCTGTCATTTTGATAGTGACATTTCTTGACGTTTCTTTGTATACATAAATTATCTGAATTATGGATTTGGAATATAGGTTTATTTTTAAGTGAATAATATGGTGAATAAATATTATGGAAAACGACATTATTGAAAATGAAAAATATAGCAAATAAATTTATGGATTATGACACTTGATCGATTATGACCAATGAAATTAGTGAAAATGTGATTATGGCAACTAAAGCGTTATTTCTAACGAAATTGTGGCAAATACAAGTATGGTATAAAAAATTATTGCATTTTAAATTATGGCAAACATTAGTAAACCCGGCCTTACATTGATCGCCTAAGATTCAACAACTACGTAAAATTACTTTTTACTAATTTATTACTTTTTTTGTGTACTAAATGATGACTACATTCGACTGAAATTAAAGAAAAGTAACGGACATCCATGAGGATTGTTTAATATCTAAAATACTTTCGGATTTAGAGGTTATAATTGAGTTTTCATCCGTGCGGTCACATTAGGAAAATGGTTTTTACATTAGGAAATTTTACGTAGTTGTTGAATCTTAGGTGATCAAAGGCCGTTTAGCAATCTCCCTTCTCGTTCGTCTGAGCCAAAGTTCAGGCCTAACTTATTAACCCGTCAAGTGTCAGGCGCACATACGGGTGTGCGTAAGAAATTCGGGCGCGAAGTGTCGGAGGCACACACGGGTGTACGTAAGGAACGCGCTCCTATAAATTCGGTTCGTGTAAACAGTAAAATAAAACGTACAAAATCCGCTAACATAGGAGCGCGTTCCTTACGCACACCCGTGTGTGCCTCCGACACTTCGCGCCCGAATTTCTTACGCGCACCCGTATGTGCGCCCGACACTTGACGGGTTAATCCACAAAAATACTCACTCGAAGAATTTAAGTCGATTATATGGTATATTGATAGGACACAAATAAGGGCACGGCTGATTACAGCACATACGTCAAGTGCCCGCATTCCTGTAAGATCCTATTAATGTGAGGAGCTTACTGGTCGGCCCGGCGCCCGGCACCCGGCGCCGCACCCGGCGCCCGGCGGCGTGCGGTGGAGTGCGCCTCCACACCTTGATGGCAAATAAAAATTTGAACCTTCCCACTGAAAGGGCACAGCAGATTCGCTACATTAAATTTGCCAAAAAAAGCTCATTCACACATAGAGGTTGAAAGAATAAAAGTAATATAGCTGTTCAATATTTAACTGTAGTTCGAGACTGTTCCGTTTCACTTAAACTATAACGATAGTTTATCACGCGTTGTTATAGAAGTGAGCTTGCTGCTCGTATTTATATTTAGTATCGGAATCATAGAACTGCGCCCGCACGAGGTGCCGATAGCTCCATCTAATTTTTATTTCAATTAATTGTGGCCCTCGGCGGCGCCGCGACCTTTCGACCAAACCTAGTTCGCTTCATCACTCTCTAAATTCACTGCAAAATACTCTTCAAGAATTTTTATTCAATTTTCAAGAGCCACGTTTCGTTCACCTGCAGCGGAACTCTCTCTAATAAAACATGCAAATGAATGCAGTTGGAATTAATGAACCAACAAATAAAACAACTAATAAAATTCTCTTACTGCTTGAACAAGGAAATTGAATCAATGTAGATATACTTTGTTGAAACATACTAATGTTCAAGACAAATAGATGGATATGAGAACATTGTGAAAAATGCGCCTCTAATAAATTATGTACATGTGGCCCATAAACAGAGGCGCAATCGGGCGACAGCTGTGAGCAAATAAAATGAACGCAACACATTGCAAGTGTCAGGTTACAATGTTATTAAGCGTCACGTTCTGTCGCTCGTGTTTATGACTCGAATTCAGCTGAAGTGTCGCGCGCGGTGCGTTGCTTCGTTGCGTCAGACTGTCAGACTACTTTTTATGAAAAGTGACGTCAATGCATCGTCGTGCCGCAGCACACGCCATTCAGTTCGTAAGGATTTATGTTTTAGAGATAACTCTCTAAATTATGTTCTCACCGGTTCCCTGGTTTCAACATAGTTCCTAAGTAGAACGTGGTCCAAATAAATCAAGGACTCTTGGTGTTTTTATATTCAAACAAAGCCTTGTTGCAAATATAGGGTGGCAAATAGAATATACTCAGACGCAACATCTTAGAATATAATCCACATTAGGAACAGTAATACCTGTACACTTGTGCTGCAGAAGGAAAACAGTTTGTTCCCGCTGGAGCTTAAGGCACGGCGCTCATTGTCGGAATAGCCAATTTAAGCGGCGGTTTTACACTTGCCTCGTGTTCGCAGCAGCGTTGTAGCGCACAAATGGCAATTTGTGTAATGCAAGTGCGACCTCACTCCGTTGAGACTGGGGCGATGTACTGCGTGAAAAACGACTTTGCTGATTTGAGAAAGTTTTCCGCAAATTCAGAGGTAACATTTTCAAGGTAGATACAGATAAGGTTAATTTGTAAAGGGTAGTATTTAAACGAGTGACTGTGGCAAAATTGTTCGCTTTTTGAAATTTGGAATCCGCTTCATGTTACTACGCCGGCAACGAAGATTATCAGTTCCCATTGACCCTGGTAATATCTGTTTTTACAGCACCTGAATTTAACTAATTAAATCATAAGCTATAATATAAGCATAGCTTATTTACATTTTATTTCTTACATCATCTAGTGACTATTTCACAACAACGGAAATTTCCGTAACGGTGATATTCCTTCCCATCGTAAATGACGAGTCATCATAAAGCCGGTCATCTGAGACGCGAAAGAAAGACGTCATGTGAGCCGTCAGAAAGTCGTAAAGTAGAACATTCATCGGCATCAACTGTGGCATCAACAAACACTAGAGGGGGCGGCTTTACGAGCGACGGTTACTTTTTACGTAAGCAATCAGTTGATCGCGACGATGTGCGAAAGAGCCCGCTAGGTGGCGCCGCGCCGCTTTGAACGTCACTGTAACCTAATGGATGTTTGTGACTTTTAAACTATTAATTTTATGTTAGATTTTATAAGTACGCACATCTACATACATAATAAGTCGCAACTGTTTCATAATAGAGAGTGTCATGTCAATGGTTACATGTAACGCAATTAAATCACACTACTATGAAACTACTAATCTACATTTCACACATATCATCAATTATTTGAACACAGGCAGACACTATGTAGGACGTTAATTGGTATTATGTATATCCCACGTTTGGGTGCATCGCCTTCAAACACCTGAATCATTTAATAAATGATGATTGGTATATGAGAACAAACAGAGCTACCAAAGCCTTGACCACTAGCTATAATTACCAGCTCTTTGTCATCATACTGAGCCTGCATCCACCCACTTTTTGGCTCATTAATTTTATTAAATAAACAGTTTAAATATAAAGACCGTAAGGATATCGCGAGCCTCTCTGTTGAGCGGACAATTGAAATAGCCTGTGTGGAGCTGGAGCGGCTTGTTGTATTGAGTGCGTACAGACCACCGTCATCATTGTATGATTGTTTTGAGAATATCATGGATCAAGTGTTGCGAAAAATTTGTAAACTAAATAAAAACATAATTGTATGTGGCGACTTTAATGTTAATTTGTTGGAAGATTCTTCAATGTGCCTCAAAATTTAAAAAATGTTTAAATCATATAATCTTGAAATTCTTTTTCTGGAGCCTACGAGGATAACTGCCACTACAGGTACTTGTTTGGACAATATATTTACACATATTGTAGTACCTAATAATAAACAAATAATAAATCAACTTAACTCTGATCATTGTGGACAGTTGATAACATTTTTTTAAGGAAGACAAGAAAGTGTTAAAAAAGGATATTATTGTAGTGCCTAAAACTGTGGGTCGCTTGGAAGGATTCAAAAATAAACTTATTAGGAAATTGCCTTATTGTGTTATAGTGATGATCCTAACCAGTTATACAATACATTTTTTAAAATGTTTTGTACAGAATTTAACTCGACCTTTATCCCCAAGAAGATCTGAGTTAAAGGTACTGCAACCTTCAGTGAATGGTCAACTATAGGTATATATAAAAATAAAAAGGACTTTATGAATTGTATGCAGAAAAAAACAATAATAATAGTGAAGAATTTTGTCATTATGTTAGGGATTATTCAAAATTATTTAAAAGAGTTTGTCGTTTGGCCAAAATTCGTCACTTAAGTTTTAAAATTAAGAATAGTAATAACAAAATTAAAATGACTTGGGATATAATCAAAAATGAGACTGGAAGAGGCAAGAATCGAACTAGTGACTATAGTCTTACATTTGATAATAAGACAGTTAAATCAGACTTAGAAGTTGCCACAGCATTTGAACACTTCTTCACAGACATTCCAGTTTCAACCACAAAATCCTTAAAGTCATCCCCCACTGTTGCCGAATCTCTATTGAAAGAAAATGTTAATATGTGTAATAATGAATTAAAGGACATGTTATATTTTTGTATGGAAGCTGGGCTTTGGCTGTGAACAGAGAAG
The DNA here is from genome assembly GCA_910594945.2 of Amphipyra berbera. Taxonomy (NCBI): domain Eukaryota; kingdom Metazoa; phylum Arthropoda; class Insecta; order Lepidoptera; family Noctuidae; genus Amphipyra; species Amphipyra berbera. The sequence continues at coordinate 181,661 of OU343138.1, forward strand.
ATATTATATTTTTATGAAAGTTCATAAAATATGGAGCATTCGCATATTTCTTTCATTTTTTTTAAAGCAACCTTCTTTTCTTTTTTATTAAGTTAAATAATTAGAATTAAAAAAATAAATTTGCAACCCACAGTAATTATTAATTCTGGCAACACTTCCATTGGATGACATTTATTGTCATTGTCAAAAATTTCAAATTCAATTCAACTTATTCAACTGTTGTATTATGGCGTTTCTGCGTAAATTAGCACAATTTCGCAAATATCAAGTAAAACAATAATTACAAATTCAATAGACAACCACAATAGAAAGCGATTTTGTTTGACAACTTTGACATGACCAGACATTGATGACATTACTGACAATGACAAGTGACAACCTTGCTGACAGACGGTAAATCTTTTCATTTATTCTATTGAGACAAAAGAATCAATGCCATACATCCAAATCATTGAGTTAATTCTTTGATTTTATTTTAATTTAAGCCATTTAATATTATTTTAATATTAGGATAAATATTATGCCTTCAAAAATGATATATATCAGTTTTTTTATAAGTTTTTAACAAAAATATATCAGGATATTAAATATTTTTTAATTAAATAATGATGCTTTTTATAAAAAAATGTTTTTGTAACCACATCCTAGACAGTTTTCCCTATCAAAAAAACTGCAATTGGGTGACTCAAGTGGAATATACCACATGTAAGTGGTTCAAAAATAAAATTATTTTAAGCCCATTTCATAACATGTCCTTTCCGATATGTAAGTGGTAAAGAAATTGTAAAAACTTTCGATACCCTTAATGTCAAAAAGATCGGCATCTTTGGGGTAACTCCGTTGAGGTTACAAAATCTATTATCAACATACCTAGTAGCACCTGAGTTACCTGTAATTTACAATAAATGTTTTGGATGTGGTGTATTTCCTGACTTAATGAAAAGTAGTAAGATTATACCTTTATTTAAATCGGGTAGCACATCTGACCCCACTAACTTTAGACCTATTTCTGTGCTACCCACCGTTAGTAAAATATTCGAAAAAATTATCCTTGATGGGCTGCAAACCCACTTTAATAAAAAGAATTTGTTACATAGGAAAAAATTTGGTTTCACAAGAGGTCGCTCTACAACTGATGCTGGTGTCGAGCTTTTAGTTAATATTTTTAATGCCTGGGAGGATTCACATGATGCTTTAGGCATCTTTTGTGACTTGTCAAAGGCGTTTGAATGCGTTATTCACGAGACATTGGTCAGGAAATTACATCACTACGGAGTTAGGAATACTGCCCTGGATCTTCTTATTTCCTATTTGGGTAATAGAATCCAGAGAGTAGACGTGAATGGGAAGAGATCTCCGGGATCTGTAGTGACAATGGGAGTTCCGCAGGGCTAAATTCTCGACCCGTTCCTATTTCTCGTTTATATTAATGACCTACCTTATCTCATGAAAGATAATCAGGAGATTTTGTTATTTGCAGATGATACATCATTGTTATTTAAACTTAAACGGCAGCAGCCGGACGATGCAAATAACGCTCTCTCTGAAGTAGTGCACTGGTTTAATGTTAATAACTTACTTTTGAACGAGAAAAAGACTAAATGTATCAGATTTTTGACACCTAATGTTAAGCAGGTGAAAACCAGTGTAGTAATAAACGGATACAAGTTGGTGTGGACACCACTGTGTTCGTGGGTATAACTTTAGATTCGAAACTGCAGTGGGCCCCACATATAGATAGATTGTCGAAAAGACTCAGTTCTGCAGCTTACGCGGTCTATAAGATACGCTAGCTAAGTGATGTAAAGACAGCCAGATTGGTATGTTTTAGTTACTTCCATATTGCTATGTCGTACGGCATTTTGTTGTGGGGAAATGCTGCCGACATTCAAACTATCTTTGTTTTGTAGAAAAGAGCTATTCGAACAATTTATAACCTTAGTTTTAGACATTCACTGAGGGATAAATTTATGAAATGAATATAATGATGGTCGCGTCACAATATATTATTTATGACAGTTTGATTTGTATAAAGAATAATATCAGTTTATTCTTTAAGAACAGCGACATCCATAACGGCAATACTAGAAATAAAAATAAACTCATCCTACCAATGACTAGGCTCCAGAAAATCAGTGACTCCTTTAAGTGCCAAAGTATACGCTTTTACAACAAAATTCCAGGCAATATTCAAGACTTAAGTCTTAATAAATCGAAGTCCTATGTAAAGCAGAAACTATGCAAAAAGGGTTTCTATAACGTTAAAGATTACATGGACGATAAAAATGCTTGAAATTGAGCCGCTCGCTGTTATCACAGACACATCATTGTAATTATTAAAATAATTTTTATCATGACATAATTTTTTATTTTATATTTTGTCTTTTTAACGTTTTTTTTTCAATCATTATTATTTCCTTTATTATGTCATGTCCTTATTTTTATTATCAAATTGTGAATGTGAGTACCATGTAGGCTAGCTTTATACACTAATTTTGTAACTGTTTGGCGGTTTTGACTTTTTTTTTGAGACCTACGCAAATGTCCGGCTGATTGGTAGCGTCGTGCGGCAGTCGGGTTGTTGAGCTCCCTAAAATAAGGTTTGAGCTACGCGATGACTGATGCATGCGTGCCGTCAGTTAGGACAGGTCAACTCAAACCTGTATGGCACTTTCCTAAAAAGGCCATTCCAGACCAACGTCTACCTACTAGTCTAGGGCAACCCCTACAATCAAATTCAAATTCTTTATTGCGAACTAAGTGTACAGAATTTTGTAGATGTTAACAATAGGTAGGTTCTTAGAACTTAGTTGCCTGTTAAGGCATTGCAATTTAAATGGTTAGAAATATATATATATATATATACTATACATACTCAATATTACAGTATACAGTTTACATTATCTTATATTAATTATCATTATTCACATATTTTATATTATATCATAATATTCTTATATTGTATATCACATTATGTTATGTATCACAATCATTTTAATATTAAACAATTATTTTTCTTCAAGGAATTCTTTTACAGAGTAATATGCTTTTTTAATCAGGAAGTCTTTTAGCTTCCTTTTAAATATACCAATTGAATGTAGGTTCTTAATTTCTCCGGGTAACTTGTTATATATTTTTATGCCCATACAAAAAATACAATTGCTATATACTGCAGTGTGGGATGTTTTATTGCGTAATGTATTTTTAAGTCTACTACTTGTTAATGTGTCATAGCTACTGATATTTGATTTAAGTAAAATTGAGGCCGTGTAGATATGTAGACCAGGGAGGGTTAATATCTTGAGGTTTACGAAATGAGCTTTACATGAATCCGTTTGGTGTAGCCGACATATTGATCTAATACACTATTTTTGTGCCTTAAACGCAATTTCTTTATTGGTTGAGTATCCCCAATATAGTATCCCATAAGATAGAGTGAATCCCACATAGGCATGATAAGCACTAAGTAGTGTGGTTTGGTTAGATACTTTTTTGAGCATGTAGAGGGCATAAGAGAATTAATTTAATTTGCTACATACACTATTTACATGTGTTTTCCATGACATATTAGAATCTATATAGATACCTAGAAATTTTGTACTTGTGACCTCAGATACAGTTGCATTATTATACTCCATAGTTAATGGAATTGATTCAGCGTTTTTATTTTTGAAATTCATGTAATGGGTTTTTGTAAGATTTATTTTTAGATTATTTATTGTAAGCCAATTTATTAATTTAGATAGGGAATCATTTATATCTAGTTCATGATTTTTATTTTTGTTATTTGTGAAAAGATCCGTACTATCATCTGCGAATAGAACCATGGGGTGCCGGATAGCGTTCGGTAAATAATTTATGTAAATGAGAAATAGTAGCGGTCATAGTATCGACCCTTGTGGTACACCATATTTTATAGATCTTGGGCTTGATGTATATTTAATCTCTGTTTTTGTAAATGGACATAATTGTGTTATTTCAGTGAACTGTATTCTATTACTGAGATAGGATTTGATTATATCTAGTGCTTTGCCCCGAACTCCGTATATTTCTAGTTTATGTAGTAGTAGTCCATGGTCAACATAATCAAGAGCTTTTGTCATGTCCATGTATAGGGCTGTGACCTGATTTTTTTTATCTAGTTCTGTTATATTTTTTTGTAAAAACTGATGCATTGCTGTATTAACTGATTTCCCTTTTCTGAATCCAACTTGATTATCTATTATTATTTTATTTTTTTCGAAATATTCACTAAGATTATTATAAAGTACTCTTTCAAATATTTTAGCCATTATTGGAATGAGAGCGATAGGTCTATAACATCGTACATCTTCAGTGTTTTCTTTTTTGAATATTGGTGTGACTACAGTAGTTTTTAAATATGTCGGGAAAATTCCTTCTTCAAGACACTGACTTATTATGTAGGTGATGATTGGAGCAATTTCGTAGACTACACGTTTTATTATTTTTGTAGAAATTCCATCACATCCTGTACTGTTAGTGTTTTTTAATGCCATGATTTTTTTGACAACATCGTAAGGGGTAACTGGTGTTAAGAAACAGGAGTTTGGTTTGTTATAGGTTAGAATATTGGCGTAGTTTATTGTATTATTCGTTAGTTTTGAAACGTCATCAATAAAAAAGTTATTGAATGTTTGTGCTATAGTATCAGGATCAGTTATAAGTTGGTTATTATATTTTATTCTATTAATTTTTTCAGGGGGGTTATTGTTTTTGTATTTATTGATTATTTGCCACACTGCTTTAGATTTATTTGCGGCTGTTTGGATATGGTAGTTGTTTTGCGACCTTTGAGTGAGTTTTATGATTCTTTTAAACTTTTTTGCATATTTGTTAAAATTATTTTTGTCTCTATTATTACCTGACAGTCGATATATTTTAAGTAGTGTTCTTTTACGGAGGGAACATATTTTTAATCCTTTACTGAGCCATTTAGTATTTACCGTATGATTGGAACCTTAATTTTTATGTTTTTTAAAGCAGAGGTCATAGAAAAGTTTAAATAGTTTATGGAATTCTTCAAAAGCAGCATTTGGGTCACTTTTTCCATAGCAATCACTAAAAGTCAGAGCTTTTAAACATTCAATACATTTTTCAACATTTTCGCTGCTGTAGTCTCTTCTAAATTTGTACCAGTGGGTTATTGAGTACGTTTTCCTAACAGAACATGATATTATTTGTGTTGTATGATCAGACAGTGCTAGTTCTAAGACACTTTGATTACAGCCTCTTATATTATGAGCAATGTTATCAATGCACGTTTTGCTTTTCTAACGAGCTGGTTCATTTATTGCAAGTTTTAAATTAAATCTCCGTAATAAGTCTTCAAACTCCCTCGAAACAGGAGTATTTTTTAATCGATCAATATTATAATCACCACAAATAACAAGTTTCTTATTTTTGGTACATAATTTTGCAAGCATAGCCGTTAAACGGTCAAAAAATATTTCTATACAATCCCTTTTAGTCTTTGGAGGCCTATATATACATATGATAATTAACTCATGCTCTAACAATTCAATAGCCGAACATTCTATGATGTTGGATACACTTACAAGCTTTGCTTTATGTAGAATCTTAAATTTATGATTTTTTCGTACTAAGATACATGAACCACCATTTCTATTTGCTCTTGAGAAATTTGCCCCAATAGTATAATTGGGAATTTGGAGAAATTTAGTATCGTCTGTTATACTAAACTGTTATGTTATTATGTTACATTGTTACACTCACATAGTTTTTATACCACAATGTCAGGACTTTAAAAGAGACCTTGATCTCCGAGTTTGTTTCGGCTTTTTTTCTTAGAGCTAGTCAGATAGGAAATGCCGGCGCCATCTAGTCTTAAAAAAAAACATTAAATTGACTTGTAAAAGTGTCTGTAACAGATTTATTTACAGTAATAAAAATCATTAATCCACTGTTCAGTGAACGCTTTGCTCAATCACACACTAATTCAAATGATCAAGAACTGAATATTGTGAAACATTGAACAGAAATCTAAATACCTAATAACATTGAACCTAACAACGTGATCTCTATGATAGGAGCCAAATAATAATAATCATTATAATAAGTATTTGAACGACACTTCACAGTTGTTAAAGTGGAAAGGTAAAGATAATTTTGTGTGATAGTCGTTACAGCGCTAAGTGGATGAATAAACATCTTAATGGTGATGACGTCATCGCACCAGTCGTGGCAGCTAAAAAAACAAACAGCTCAGGTTTACGATGCGACGCGATGACGCGCCGGCGACGCATTTAAGACGTCACGACGACTTCACTATTCAAGCCTCACTGCCTGTCGCCGCGAACCGGGAGTAGGTACCGTGACCCACTGACACGTCAACATGACTTCTAATGTGACAAAGTGTTTGTGATCATGTTTACAGATATCAAGAGAACTGCTTAAAAAATATTTTTGTTGTGAAAATTTAAGTTAACAATGTGAAAAAAGGATTGTTTTTGTGATAAAACATACAAATTAGCAAAAAATAAGCCATAAATCCTTACGAAAACACGATGAAAACTCAATATATTTTTCATTCCTCGAGTCATGTATAAAAACGTCAATCTCCACGCTAGAAATATTGACGTAATCTGTGACCAAGGGTGTACCATCACTTTTCCGGCATCCCCGAGGGCAGGCAACATGCGGCGGACCACAGCCGACATGCCGCGGTGACGCTGCACACGTGCGACAAAGCGACGCATATGCTGGACAAATAGCGCACAGAGTGAAGTACGCCCCGAACGACTCGCTCAAATAAAACTGGCAGTCTGCTGTCTGACACACTGTTGCGTGCACTTCAAGCTTAGTAACAACACAACGGGCTCAAGGTTCACTGAGCGCTGGCTGTTGACACGCAATACTGTAGGATGAAATTAGACATTATCCATAGGAAAAATGCTGGATTTGATCTGTCATCATCTTTTTAGTTTGATAAATAAGCTTATATTGATGAAAATCTATTTTTACACTGGGTTTGATCTTTGCACACTTAGTATTTTTACCATAAAAGATATTTTGGTGAATATTCACTTACATTTATCAAACTGTTTTAATGAAATAACAAGCTCACTGGTTTGTCAGTTGTTGTTTACGAGCGCGACTGTACACGGTAGTCAGCGTGAACGCGTGAGCGTCAGCAAGTGCAACACGCCTAGTCATGTCGACGTCCCACATGATTTAGCTTAGCTACGCCACGCATTTTATCGCGAGCTAACTGAGCGACTGTATTCGTGCAAATTTTGCAAATACGATGAAACATTTATACTAATATTATAAAGCAGAAGAGTTTGTTTGTTTGTTTGAACGCGCTAATCTCAGAAACTACTGATTGGAATTGAAAAAATATTTTTGTGTTGGATAGTCCATTTGTCGAGGAAGGTTATAGGCTATATAAGATCATGCTACGACGAATAAAAGCGGAGCATAAATGAAAAATGTTGCAAAAACGGGAAAAAATATTCCTTTTTGAGAGCTTCTGTTGCGTGCGCTGTGTAAACGCTTTAAGTTACGCAAATATCTAAAAAAACTTCTTACGCGGGTGGAGCCGCGAGGGCACAGCTAGTAAATCATATGCATCGAGTACATATCGGAACAGTGATGAAAAACAATGAACAACCCAACGACGTGACCGCGGTGTGCAGTGTTACACAAATACAATTAGTTTACCACACATATATGAAAAACATATTAGACTTTTGTACCGGATTATAGCGCAGCTCGGATTTAAAAATTGGTTGTGGTTTATTCGGTGTTATGCCTAGGTATTGGTAAATAGGGTTGACCTCACCCTTCTATACAATTAGGTTCAGCGTGCGCCGAATGCGTGGAAGATATTTTATAAAATGATATCACTGAACATACAATTAAGTACATATGTATGTACATCATGGGGCAGTTTAAGCTAAACTAGGACCGTACAAGGTTTATTAAAATGCCAAACTAAAAGTTGGTTATAACTTAAAACAATACGAATTAAGTGACATTTCATTTCACTGAAAAAACGTCGGCTGCTTCAGAAGACTGCACATCAGTCGCACTATACGTACCTACTTCTATAATGCCTGTCGAACACAGTTGAGCGGCGCAAAGGTTACAAGCTGCATGAGTTTCAATTTCTTAGTTTAACTAAACTGCAAATACCTTAGTAACAAATATTTTATTATACAAAGTACTAGGAATAGAAATACAGAAAAATAAAAAATAAGAAAACTTTACACTTAATTTTATAGACAAAAATACCTCCTTTTGTAATACCTACCAATTAAATGTCCTCTCCGAATGGCAGTGTGACGGTCTGTCACGTACTCCTAATTAATAACAAAATATATTATTTATTTTAAAAGCGTAATACGATATCGGGCCTCTTAGGAACACATTAATTCTTAAGATTGTGGGAAACGAACTAGGGACAAGTGCCAGCCGTCAGTTGAGATAATATATTACAACAAATTCTAAAGAAATGGATGAAATAGGAAATCCCCGAGTGCAACGCGCAATACCAGTGCAACATCTGTTTAACAGGTCCAAAACGACCCTTTAAAACAATTGAGAAACTACACAAAAAAGGCAATAAATCTATTGCGCAAAAGCATGGGAATATTGTCTTAGCGACGAGAATTGCAATATGGAGAACTCAAGAAAAGACAGTGGTTGTTAGACCCCGAGAGCGCACGGTCATGAGACTCATGAGTGCCGAGGGCTAGTTAGGCTAGAATTACAGGAGGGTTGGTGTTAGACCATGAGAGGACTCAGCTAAGGAGTCGTAACAGCGAGAGGCGACTTAATTAATAATAGTTATAGTTTAGCTTAAGTATAGCGTTAGACTTAATTAGTAATAATAAAGTGTGCAAGTGCGAATCTTCATGAGTGCGTGAGTGAGCGAGTGGGTGAGTGTCTTACTATAATTATTCCAAGCTGATTATTATTCTTCATGTACAAAAACTGTATGTATAATTTAACATCGTGTATATACCTTATATCTGATTAGACCGAATTATCCTACACTTACGTTTGGCTCATAGGGAAGCGGGGAAGGCCTCCCCATAACCTTGTATGGTATACGATTGACAATCATATACCAAACACCCTACGTTTGACTCACACTTGGACTTATATGAATTATTATATATCGACACTACGCAACCACACCAGCCATGGGAGGCAGAACCGTATTACATATTAATCACTCCATTGGAATAATCTAGGCTACAATGCCAACTAACAACAACCAGGACATGAGCAACCAAACGATAGTGATGGCTATTTCCTATTGACCGACTGACTCCGGCGTATGCTTTGCGCATGTTTACTTGTTTTACGTACACTTCCAGGGAGCGGGGGTAGGCATCACCAAGTACCCTAAACTGGATGAATAGTCGTTCTAAAGGACGCTAGGGAGCGTGTCTCGTTATACCCCCGGCCATAACAGGCCTATTACTGAATCGACAAATTAGCACTTAGCGAGACACGTATAGGACGGAAAGCGGCCTCACAACCCGCTATGCCGTCCACAACCTGGGTAGATTAAGGAAGTGTGAAGTGACGACAAATAATACCACTCGAACGTAAACCAGGTGTAACCGTGAGGTATCATGCAACCGACTGACAATACACTGCGCTTGCGCTAGTTGAAATAACTTATCTAGTAGAGGAGCGGGCGTTACTCGTGGGGTTATTTAATACCGGTCGCCCAGTATTGCTGGAGACATGTCTTGCTGAATGGCAGTTGGACTTAGCAGGACTCTGCCTTAGGATTCAGAAGGACATGAGAGCTTAGGGAACGTTGCCCGTTGAATTGCTGATCCTAGAGTTTAGCGGTACACGTACGACACCTCAGCTGCTGCAAAGCCGCCCAGTGTCACGACATGGGGTTCGATTGTAATGCAATTAGTTAATATAACACAAATGTGTTTCTGAACGCAAGCGTTACGTATCATTTATAGGTCCCTTGTATTCCTCCCTTTGCCTTTATCTTATCACTACAACGTATATGTCTCTTGCATCCCTTTCATTGTCTTTTAACGTACATAATCAAGACATATAACGACTTATTATAATTTGATGTCCTCCAATCGGTGGGAGAGTGACCAGTCGGGGACGAGCTCTACAGGGCTGTGCGGAACTGACGGAGCACAGCCCTTTCCCCCTTCGGGGGGAAACCGTTGTAATCACTACCTTTCCCTAAATATTAGAAAAATTAAAATTTTATCAGCTTGGGGTAACGACGTACAGTCACAGCAGCAACTTAGATTTATGACCTAACCAGTAATGTATGTTTCATTAAAAATATCTTTGGATATAGGAGTACTAAACACGAATTATTCCGAGACTCCTTTTTTGAGCGTCTTGAACAGATGGCGATAGATAATACTCGCAACTATCCGTAAGTCGGGGGCGCGGCGCGCGGCGTGTCAACACCTGCGAATGCAATACACCTCTTACACTATGTGGGTCAAATTTTATTGCACATAATACTAGAAACTGATATAAAATCTGTTTTATAAGAAGTTTATGTTGGCTGTCACACTAAAGCTTAGATCTATAGGCTTAACGAGATGTAAACAATACGGGCTAAAAATGTTATGGAAATCTTTGCAATTGAAATCTGCCCTCTACTTATGAGTGATTATGTCAGTGTCTACAGATGATAAACATAACTATGTAGTACATAATTAATAACCGCGCGGATCATATGATTTGCAAGGTTAAGCAGTGCTTGCCGCGGTCAGTCCGTGGACGGGTGACCATTCGTTACGAGCACGTTAAACCACAGAACAGATTAACCGTCGGTCCCGGGTGTCATACCTATGACAGACGTTACGTGTAGTCAGAAGCCCAAAAGTCTGACAACCGGTCTAACATTACGATATCAGCATTGCCCAGTTACTGGGTTGCAGAGGTCTGTTGACAGTCGCTCCGTATAAAATACTGGTATTCAGCCGCATCTGGTTAGAGTGGAAGCTGACCCCGACATAGTTGGAAAAAGGCTAGGCAGAACGAATATAATGAGCAGACCACTGCTGTGGCTGGATGCCACTGTCGACCACACGGTTGACAAACTACAGAACCACACTATCTAGACTTCAAACAGACAAACCTATCAAATACAGGATGACCGGTAAAAGAAGATCAACTCAGCCTATATCAGTCTACTGCCGGATATCTGGCCTCTAGCAAGATTCACAGCAACATAGGCCCAACGCATATCTAATACAAATAGTTTTAGATATAATAATTGAGGAAAACACATGGTGGACCGTGCAGTTTGGGGGCTCATTTAACGGGTCATTTTGCGCGGGTCCGGCGGCCATGTTGGAAATCTGTGATTCGGCACCAACTGGCACGGAAACGTTAAACGAAGTGTAACATCAACTGGTACAGGAACACGTTCAAAATAACGAGTTAACGGAACTATCAGCTTTTAGTACACTAATAAACCTAGTTATTATATTATTATAACCCGTAGTAGGTACTATGCACAAGATATTGCAAGAATGTTTTGGACGCAAACTGGTTAATAACTATTTTATTTGAGTACTTGTCACCATTTCAGCTGCCCTGATCAATAATTAGGAAAATTATTACTGTTGTTAAAATATAAAAATCGCTGTCGTTTGTACTCCTTGCGCAGTTTTATATTTTTTCCGACCTGACCTGGGCCTGGGAAAAACAAGAATAATAAGGAGTATTGTAAATTGTTTGTTTACTCATTCCGTACATGTTCTATGACTCGTTTGGGGGTGGTAGCATGCTGTTATGTTTGTAGACGCTGGACTGGTGACTAATCACTTTTATTTTATTCAATTTTTTTTGAGGCCTTATTTCTCTTTTCCATGACTATGTAAGCCTTATACTACGTCCTATTTAGTTACTTAAAAACAACATTATATATAAAAGTTACATAAATAAAATATTTTTAGGCTCAGAAGTGGTAATTTATTAAAAAAAAAAACAACAAGGAGCTTAACCTAACTTTTAATTATTTTATCACAAAAATCAAATCAACATCTTTATATTTACTGACGACAAGTAATTCATGATGCACATAATTATACACATAGAAATATAACAACTGAAAAAGAGAACAAAACAAAATGGCTCACGTGTACCGAGTAGAATGTCCGTCCGCACTGAGCGCTGTCAAAGGAATGGAACCCGTGCATTGCTCAGTGACCTACTTTTATACACCTACTCGATACAGTGTTGTGACTGTATGGGGGTATAGATAATACGGCCTCTCCTGACAGCTGATCGTCCTCGATCCTAATGGTCATGTGCTTGGTGGGTCGGCCAGGGTGTGTCTAGTCTAGTAGTGGCATCGACAGTCCGGCTGCGCCGGGTAAGGGTGCCACTGGTGTCTTGACCTTCTTGGGTGGTGACCTTGGAGAGGGTTCATCCAGAGGTGGTCCCTGCGTGGTGGTTGTAGTGGACGTTGATGGCTGAATGGACTCCAAGGGTTCTGCTTCATCTGAAACTATATGAATTTGGTATACTACCAGCATAGCAGAAGGTTTGTTTACAACCACTTATTGTTGTATAGTTTTGGTTTAATATTTCTGACTAGCGATTCGAACGCTACAGATGATGTTAAGAATTCTAACACTTAATGTATAATGCTGTAACCATGATTTATGACTTGTTGGATTAGAGCCAGTGCGACTAGCGCAGTGCCCATACTTCAATGACTTAGCAAACAGCTTGCTAACATTAAAAACGCCTGGACACTTTGCTACGCACTTGTTAGTAAATAGCGACTTGACAATACGTCAACGCTTATATTCGACTAGCGAGACAACTCGCTACGGACATATAAATGGTGACTTGACAGTATGTCTACACTCGTTCGACTAGTGAAATACGTCACTACGATACGACAGTGACTAGACAATACTTCCATGCTCATGTTCGACTAGCGAGACAACTCACTACGGACATATAAATGGTGACTTGACAGTATGTCTACACTCGTTCGACTAGTGAACTACGTCACTACGATACGACAGTAACTAGACAATACTTCGACGTCAGGGTTCGACTAGCGATTTGTATCACTACGAACCAATAGTACTCACGGTCAAAAAATGCAGCACATGCCTCGGGACACCACTCGCCGCGCCAGGGCACCATATGCTGCGCCGCGGCTTGAGTCGTCTTCCCGTAGTCGCCACTAACAAGCTTTAACTCGTATCGACCGCTGGGCAGAATGTTCACTACTTTGTAGGGCCCTCGCATTCCTGAATCGAGTTTACCTGTGGAGTGAGAGGTTTTTATTACGAACACGAGGTCCCCAACATTGAACTCCCGTGGAGGTCGTCTTCGGCGATTCTCACGCTCATCTTGTCCAGTTCGGTTTTTGTCGAGAAGTTGTCGTACTCTGCTCCTGGAGAGTTCCCTGAGTGCTTCCCTGTTAGGTGACAAGTTCTCGATAGCCACGTCACGCACTAAAGCGCGAATGACCGGAGCTCTGTACAGTCTTGTGTTTCGTTATATTAATAACGAGCTGTAATTTCCACAATGTGTCTGCCCACGATGTGTTTCTGTGACCGGTCTCCACTCTGATCATGTTGAGAACGGTACGCATGTATCTCTCGACTTGACCGTAGGCATGGTGCATCTCGGGTGTTATGCGGTGTAGGTCACAGCCTAGGTCATTAACCCACTTGACAAACACGTTCGACTCAAACATACGTCCCTTGTCGGTTATCATGAGTTTCGGCACACCAAACAGCGAAATCATTTGCGTGATAACCTTCTTGAGCTCCTCAGCATCTTGACGAACCATGGGATGTAATAAGCAGTACTTACTGAAACTGTCGATAATAATAAGGACGTACTTATACTCTCCAGATGTAGGTAGTGGTCCCAGGGCGTCAACATGCACTGTGTGGAAAGGCATATCTGGTTTCTCCCACGAAGTAATGTGTTGAAGTGGTGCTCGGGGAATTCGTTTCTTAGAGATGCAGGTCAAACAATGTGAGATATATTTGGTCACAAACTGTTTCAACCCAGGGAACCAAAAGTGCTTCAAGATGAGGTCTGCGGTTTTCTCCACGCCAATATGCTGGTGCTCATCGTGAAATATTCGGAGAAGGCTGAGCCCTGATGTCCTTTGGGTATGTAGCACAGCAGGCGCGGTTGCTCTCCTACTGGCGTGTAACGATAATAGAGTAGGTCGTCATGAGCCACGTACCTGTTTGGGTCTAGGGCCCCATCCTGAAGTTTTTGAAGTAGGTCCTGGGTTTCTTGGTCGGCTCCCTGAGCAGTGTGAGCCCAGTTACGAGGTCTCTGGATTTGGTTTACCTGTGAGACTGGGTTTCTGCTGAGGTAGTCAGCGTGTGGCAGAAGAGCTCGTTTTCTGTACTCAACTGAAAAATTAAAATCTTGAAGATAAATCCACCACCTCGCCACTCGCGGCAGCAGATCTTTCTTGCACTCCGTGGCCTTCAGCGCGTTGCAATCAGTGACGATGGTGAACTTTAATCCCACCAGATAATGACGGAAGTTTTGGAGAGCTTTCACGACGGCCAGTGTTTCCAGCTCGTACGAATGGTACTTACTTTCAGCACCCTGTGTCACCTTGCTAAAGTACGCAACTGCATGTTTCTTGCCGTCTGGGTGGATTTGTAGCAAGACAGCTCCGTAGCCAACACTGCTGGCGTCTGTATGGACTTCTGTGGAATATCCGGGGTTAAAAATAGCTAAAACAGGCTCACTCGTCAGGTACCTGATTAGATCTTGGCGGATGGACTCATGTTCGGGAGTCCATGAAAATTCAGAACCTTTTCGAGTGAGTTGGGCAATAAGGGCGGTCTTGGAAGCATATCCTTTGACGTAACGTCGGAAATAACCAGCGAGACCTAGTAGCTGACTTACTTGCTTGACGTTTACCGGTGGACTTGTGTTGACTAAGGCTTCGACCTTTCGCGGGCTCGGCCTCACCTGACCCTTACTGATGATTCTGCTAAGATACTCTACCTCGGTGACTAGGAAAGAGCACTTTCTTAAGTTGATAGAGAATCCTGCATCTGTAAGAGTTCCTAGCACATTGCGAAGCAGTTCGATGCCTTCGTCAACGCTGTTGCTTAGAAGAAGCACGTCATCGACATAAACCAGAGTGTTTCCCGCGTTTATGTGTTCACGCAGCGTGTCATTGATTATTCTTTGATAGACAATGGGACTGTTGGCCAGACCATAGGGCATCTTCAAATATTCAAAATGGTCTTCTGGCGTTACGAAACCGGTTAGGTGGACGCATTCCTCTTTAATTTTTATTTGGTGGAACCCAGAAGCCATATCTAAACTCGAGTAGTAAACATGAGTTCCCAGCCTGTCTATTTGATCCTCTATCAATGGAAGAGGATATCGATCCTTCACTGTTATCCGGTTTAGAGCTCGGAAGTCTACGCATAGCCGGTCAGAGCCGTCGCGTTTCTTCACCAAAATGATTGGACTAGCGTATTCCGACGTAGAGCGCCTGATGATGCCTTTTTCTAAAAGATCCGCCGTTATTCCTCTGACCTTCAGTTTCTCTTGGTAGGAGAGTTTATAGGGCCGGTAGACTACAGGTGTAGAGCTGGTCAGTTTGATATCCATCTCACCGGTCTTGACAGTGGTTCCGGCGGTACCGGTGATTAAATATTTCGAGAATTCTCTAACTACACCAAGCAACGCCTCACGTTCGCTGCCGTGTAGTGGCGTGTTTATTTCTATCTCATTAGACTGATGTGTAACGATATTAACACGAGCTCCCAGTGAGAGAGATACTGTCGATCTTTTGTTCGTATATAGATCACGCCATCTCGATTTAACACATCCGTTCCTATTATTATCGGAGTTACCATGAGTGAAAACGGTACCACAACTAGATCAGTTTCGATCGCTATACTGTCAAACTCTATGTTAACGGTGACATACGAGGTGGATACAAACTCTTTGTTCCCGATTCCTTTAAGTACACACCGACGAAATTTTGGTTGACAAGGAAGGTGCTTCAATACGGCTGAAGAGACTAAAGAAATGTTGAATGCACCACTATCTATAAGAACATCCATTGGTACACCACATACAACGGCCGTAGTGATGTCGTTTTTCTGAGAGTAGTTCGAACAATCTGTGCATAAATTAATTCTACGCTCGTTGCTTGCGAGATTCTGACCGATCCTTAGCGAAACACTTGTCTTCTTTATGTCCCGGCTTTTTACAGAACGTACATATGATTGTAGAACTTCGAGTCTCAACGGATGGTTTACTGGAGCCACTGCTAACCGTAGGCTTTGGTCTCTTGAAACAATCACGGCGTAAGTGGCCTCGTTGGCCGCAAGTGTAGCAGTTAATTTCTTTATCACGATAGTTCGACCCCGATGGTCTTGACGGCAGCTTCGACGCATGACTACGAAGTTCGTGTTTATTGTTGTTCTGTTTTGTGTAGATAGACAAGAATGACACGATGTTGTCCGAGTTCAAGTCGGCATTAGCAGCAGCCGCGCGTACTTGAGGGTTGGCGATACCTCTTATCACAATAAGCGTGCGTAGTTCATCACTGAGGCCTTGCACAATGCGCAGGCGAAGTAAGGTTCGTCTTGCGTATTCAGCGTAGGTACTGTACTTGTCGGAAGTTTTGTTCATAGCATCGTAAAGAATTTTGGCAAAGTCAAGTTTAGCAGGGCACAGGGGTTTAAACTCACGCTTGAAGTTAGACCAAGTCCTATCGTTGGTGACCCATTCACTAATCCACACCTTAGCATCGCCTTTCAAACAGTTAGCTACTCGGGATAAGCTCTCGTGATCTGACCATCCATTCATCTCCCTAGCGCGGTCTACTTCTTCGAACCACAGATCAATGTTGTTGATAGTAGGATCGAAGTTGGAAACGAAGTAGTTGCGTGAACGCACGGGTTGAATTGCTTTTACTGCGTCAACAATCGCCTGAGCAAGGGTGGATGCCTCTGAGCAACGCATAGCTGAATCTGTGACACGATCTTTTTCTGCTAAGCTCAATTCACATAACTTGCTGTGTTCAACGGGAGGAGCAGACTTCAACGTGCTTCGAACTGGAGTCGCCGATCGCGGTGAAGGGGTCCTTCTTTTATGATCATGACGTCGGAATGTCCTGCATGAACGGCGAGGCTTCGACACGCTACAAGATCGACGCGAGTGACACGAGCTACCAGAAGATAGTTGCGAACGACGCAACATGCTACGCGATCGACGTATAATACTGCGTGGACGGTTGCGGTGGCGGGAACGTCGTAACGTAACACGAGATTGACGTGAACGGCGTGATCCACTACGAGAGCTACGTGACCCGCTGTAGGACGCGCGATCTGACCGATGACCATCGTTCGAGCAAGGGGTATGCGGTCGCGAAACCGATCGACGGCGACGGTTACGTTTATTACGAGAACGCGACTCGTCCCGATCACGCGAGCCATTTCGACGCTGCCGAGTACGTCCACGAGACCTACTTCACGGCATTATTTAGCACAAACGAATCACTCGTACGCAGATGCGTTTATTAATCAACGGTTTGGATAAAGTGCGGGTAGAATAATGTAAAACACAAAAACAACAAAGAAAATGTAACAGTGCACCAGAATTACCTGTTCTACGCAATGTAATAGCCTCTTGATCGAGTGGGCTTATTGAATTCACTATCCCACTTCTGATTTTAGGCTCAGAAGTGGTAATTTATTAAAAAAAAAACAACAAGACGCTTAACCTAACTTTTAATTATTTTATCACAAAAATCAAATCAACATCTTTATATTTACTGACGACAAGTAATTCATGATGCACATAATTATACACATAGAAATATAACAACTGAAAAAGAGAACAAAACAAAATGGCTCACGTGTACCGAGTAGAATGTCCGTCCGCACTGAGCGCTGTCAAAGGAATGGAACCCGTGCATTGCTCAGTGACCTACTTTTATACACCTACTCGATACAGTGTTGTGACTGTATGGGGGTATAGATAATAATATTATATAATATCGACATCAGAGAACCGCTACACAATTCCACCGGCACGGATTAAACACAACAGAGGAATCAATGACACTCCCAATCAACCCTTTCCAAAAATCACTACTTAAGAAGGCACTTGTACACATAGTTGGGGAAACATTGGAATTTCCCAACGTACTCAACGCGATATTGGGGTCTGACCCTGGCTCTGAGTACATGTGCCCTATATGTCCGACATGATGTCCAGAAATATACCTGACGTGGTGATGGAAAGGGGTTTTATTGTTTGTGTCAACCACCACACCAAACGTGTTTAACATATACAGTAGAGCCGCAATGATCCGAACCCTGCCGCACCCTTTTTTATCGTTGGAAAATCGTCATGGATGTCCCTCGCCCGGGGAAGGCGAGGGGATCTGCCGGACTCTTACCGGCTAAAAACCAACGATGTTCCTCCTCCTAACTGTTCAGCTGGGGTCGTGGGATTCGCAAAAGCATGCACCGCAATTGCCGCACCCTGCTCTTCCGTCTTTCACCACCACCACGTAGAATAGCCACCTTAGTTATTAGTGACTAAGGTGGCTAATCTACGTGGTGGTGGTAAGTACCTTGTACTATTTGGAGCCCGAATCATAAAATAAATGGATAACTGTTTGTTGCAGTGCGCTAAATCTATCAAAGTTTGATTTCGATTAAAACTATCGATCATAAAAAGTCGAACTGAGACAGTGTCATCAATGAGTTCGATATTAGTGCGAATTCGATTATCAAAAGAAATTGGGTCTCTGTGTCACATTCGCGTTGTGTCGCTAGGCAGTAACAAAATAAACGCAAAGCTGCGGTCTGAGCGACCACCCTCCGCTCAGCAACGACGAATGACTTCAATACAAAGAGTTAATTAATTGCACAGCAACGGTACAATACGCCCCGAAGTCTTGAATAATATTAACTCTTATTGAATGGGCTACTACAACATACTGCCAGTAATGTACGTGTGGTGGAGACTAAGCAGCTTAAATGAACGCCAACAGGCCAACAACACAGATCACATCTATGTAAATGAAGAATGAATAACGAGTACATAACATGTCCAAAGAAATAAGCCGAATACCAAGAGCTCCCTGGCTGTTATATTATCCTTATACATTTACATGAAAAAAAGTTGCTAGACGCACCGAAAACGCCTGGAAGAGCTATTGATCCATGAAAGACCTAATGAAGGGTAACCTCCCTCTTGCACTCAAGTAAAAGCTTATGGACGTATGTATTCTGCCTATCCTCACCTATGGTGCTTAGACTTGGTCTTTGACAAAACGTCAGAAGTCCACGCTCGGAGTTTGCCAGCGAGCCATGGAGCGCAGTATAAAGAATAGTGTACTGCGCTCTAAAACTCAGATTGCCGACGTTGGTCAGAAAACCACAAGCTTAAAATGGAACTGACCTAGTCACGTCTACCGCATTTCGGACAAGCTGTGGGCAAAACTCACCACTGAGTGGAGGGATTGGCCGCAGAAAACTTTAAACCAAATGGAGTGGAAGGAGGGTAGGGAGGCCTTTGCCCTGCAGTGGAATGATCATGGCTGAATAATAATAATATACATTTACAAAATAAAAAATATAAAAACGACCAAGAGCTGAAACTATTTGCACTTAAAGCAAGAAAACGCGCCAACTATCCCGCAGCTCGCGGCTCGTAAACTCATTCATCTAAAACCGTCGCTATTATTGGCTCCTCGTTCCTCCACAGACGAATACTTGTTTCTTTGTACCTGTGCGCAGCGTGAGAGAATGCCAGTACACCAACAGACGTTCGACGTAAAAAAATGTAATTGTAAATTCCTGAGCGTCGGCTCCACTCCGTTCCACCGGCTCCTCAATTACAACTAATACCGGGATACGTAGCGATCTCAATGTGAACTAGTGTTGTTGTCCACAGCTTTACAACATTTCACCAGCATTTGTTAACTCAATTAACCTCTGGATCTATGGCGCGATGCCGAGCTTTGCGGACACCTGATGTTTATAACATAACCGTCACGTCTGTCTGTCTGTCTGTCTGTCTGTATTCCCCGAGGAGGTGACACTAATAACAGTAGATACTACATCTCAGGTTATGCAAGCCTTTCGTATTCCGGGCAATTTTATAACAAAAAATCTCAATAAACTTTGCCCTGGAGATTTAACCCACCAGCAGCTGCACTTGTGATCACCAGACTAATTAATTGTTAAAATGTGTCATCCATATCATATCAGTAAGTAAATTGTTTCTAAGCGCGGTCCTTGCAGAGGAAGTGTGTTACTCAGAGGGGGAGGGGGACGGAGTGCAAGGGTCATGAGGACATTAGCGGCGATCGTTTGTCCACCTGTCCGAGCCGGCAAATAACTCAGTGTAAACAGTTTAGCGTGTAGCGGACCGCCCGCGACACACGTTCAACTTTCTACAAACTTATGTGCTATCGAGAAGACGCACACAAACTATGTAGTTTCCTATGTAAACATGAAATTATACATAATTACGAATTATAAGGTCTCATTTTACTATAAGTATGCCACAGCACAAAGCACCTACTGGAAAATTGCTCACATTACAATCGAGCCCATGTTCCAAGAGAACCGTCTCAGAGAAATGGTCTAAAAAATATTAAACTTGTGAACAATGCGAAGGTTCTCATAAAAATATTAAAAGACAAACCAGTGAGAATGAGTATGAGGGAGTTTTATGTCTATGATACTTTCGTTAAACCTACGCAGCTAAACGTAGTCTGCTATGAGCATCATCCTCCTGCCTTTATCCCAACTCATTTGGGGTCGGCGCAGTATGTGTTCTTCTTCTATACATCTCTATTAGCCGTCATTTCAGTTGTCACCGGTCCTTTCTGGCCATATCATCTTTCACACTATCCATCCATCAAGCTCGCCGGGGATTCGGTCAGGAATGTCCCGTCGACCACAGTGCTGGGGGTGGTACTCGACGCAAGGATGTCCTTCGCGCAGCATGCGGTATCGATAGGGGAACGTGCGGCCAAATGCTTCGGGAAGATGTCACGAGTGTCGGCATCGTCCTGGGGCATTCGATATCCAGGCTTCCGCACCCTCTATAAGGGCACCTTCGTAGCTACGGTAACGTATGCTGCCGCTTGCTGGTATAGGCGCGCGACACTCCACGTGGTCCGCAGCGCTCTACTTAGATCCCAAAGGGCAAGCCTGGTACTGCTGACGAAGGCGTACCATTCGACCAGCACCCCTGCGTTGGCAGTGCTGGGTGGGATCCTTCCGGCAGACCTGGAGGATAACCGCCCAGCACGGTTAACCGTGCTGGGTGGTTGGATGAGGAGCGTCAGGCCGCGGTCACAGCACAGGTGGATCTGAGCACTCGGAGGCAAGAGCTCGGCTGGCGTAGAAAGGAGATCTGAGATGATACATTTGATGTCTGGCAGAAAAGATGGACTAGCGAAGAGAAAGGACGGGAACAATACCGTTTCTTCCCGGACGTGTCGGTTCATCTCAAGTCACATTGGGTCGAGCTGGACTAAAAATCGTCGCAGATCCTCACTGGTCACGGGTGTTTTAGGAGAAGACTGCACGATATGACGTTATGCGATGATATTCTGTGTTTTTGCGGTATGGAAGACGAAGATCTACACCACGTGCTGTCGGTCTGCTCCCTGTATGAGGAGATCAGGCGAGAGATGATGGATGGGATCCGCCGGGAGGAGGCGGGTCCGATTTACTACTGCGACCTCGTGAGTTCACCGGCGAACTTCAAACGGCTGCACGCCTTCGCGCACGCTTGGCACAATGCCCGGAGCGCGATGGACCGCTAACAACGATCGCTGTGACCCTAACTACTGAAATGGACTACTTAACAAAGGAATACGGAATATGGAGACGGATAAAGAACACGACAAGGAGCACACAGAAGACACGCCAAGGAAATATGTGATAACAGAAGACCGAAGGAGGGAAAATATATATGCTGTGATAGTGGCACACCCAATTGGGAGAGGTGCACTAGGTGACACACATGGTTAACTTGTAAGAGATCAAGCAGTGCCTGCGGACACTAAAATAAGATAGCCAAGGGCGCTATGTCCGCAGCCGGCTCACGATTCGGCCCGTATAACAAGTGTTGGAAAGGTCATGGGAAGGTGGTGGGAGTGTCCCTATTTAAAAAAAATATCCATCCATCGTTTCTTTGGTCTTCCTCTACTCTTATAACCATCCACATTCATACTCAAAACTTTCCTCTCGACATATTCCTTATTCCTCCGCATCACATGCCCATACCATGACAACCGGTTACCACGCAACTTCTTAGTCACCGGCGCCTCTTTCAGACTTCCTCTTAAGGATGATTTCCACCAAACAGCTCGCATCGCATCGGATCGGAAAGGATACGAACGTATGCGGCGACAGCTGATCGCGTCTGGCAGAATGACGACGCATACGATCGGCTCCGTACCATCGGTTGCGAACGTATCCGTTTCTGCGCCTAGTCAAATAGTTTCATTCCTACCATGTTGATGTGTTCTAATTTTTGAAAATGGTTTAAGTTGACGTAGTATTACAGCCGAAAGGATCGGATATGATGACAGGTGAACGGAGCCGATCGCGCGTCGCAGCATACTTTCGGCTACGATAGCGTGCCGCGGAAGACGTCCGCGGTCAAGCTGCTGTGCGCGGCTTGGTAATATAGACTTTAAATTCTGTGTAAACGAATTAATATCATTTAAAAATTGTAAAATGTGTTCCGATCGGATGCGATGCGAGCCGTTTGGTGGAAATCATCCTTTACATACTCATTTTTAATTCTATTCAATCGCATAATACCACACATTCCTTTTAACATTCTCACCTCAGCAGCATGTAATTGCCTTTCTTTTATCCCTTTTATGACCCAACATTCCGATCCATACACGATAGCAGGTCTAATGATGGTTTAATAGATCTTCCCCTTAAGCTTAAGGAGAATGCGGGAGTAGCAGAATGTTCCTGTGACCTGCCGCCATTTCATCCACCCTGTGTTAATTCTGTGCTTGGCAAGCCGATCTATTTCGCCATCGCTTTGCATTAGTGAACTGAGATACCGAAATTCGGAGCAGACCGGAAGAAGCGCGCCATCTAGCACTATGGCTCCAGAACTAGAGAGACCGCCGAAATCGCAGAATATTATTTTGTTTTGATTCTGCTTATTTTCAAGCCAACATTCTTCAGTTTCTGATGCCATTTCTCCAATCTGCCCTGGATCTTAGACCCATCTTCACCGACAAGAACAATGTCATCGGCAAACAGCATATACCAGGGTACCTCTTCCATGTCCGACGTCAGAGCGTCCATTATCAACAGGAAAAGGTAAGGACTTAAAACCGACCCTTGATGGAAGCCTACAGCCACACTGAACTCGTCAGTGTTGCCAGCAGCTGACCGGACTAAGGTACTTGTTCGACTGTACACAGCAGGAATCAACTCGATATACTTCCCAGGTACACCTTTCTGTTTCAAGGCCCACAACAACACATCCAAAGGTACTCTATCATAAGCTTTTTCTAGTTCAATGAATACCATTTATGCAGGTTTTTATGTGCACGTCGGTACTTCTCACACAGTTGGCGGAGTGCAAAAGTGGCGTCCATTGTTCCTCTACCTGGCATAAACCTAAACTGGTTTGGGGTAATCTCACTCTCCTCTCGCAATCTTTTCTCTATCACCTCCCACATTTTCATACTATGTGAAATGAGCTTTATTCCTCGGTAATTGTTGTAGTCCTGTACATCACCTTTATTCTTGGTGATGGGCACTAGCGAACTATTGTATCATTCTTGTAGGATCGTTTCTTTATGCAACAACTTATTGAAGAATAAAGTCAGCCACATACTTCCATGTTCTTTTAATAACTTCCATTCTTCTACTGGTATATCATCTGGGCCCATGGCCGACCCATTTTTCATACTTTGGACTGCCTTTCTCACTTCATTCATTCTACTTTCCTTCACCAAACCCATATTTACCTCTTCGAGCATACCGTTCCAACATTCTCCTTGTTCATTCGTTTTAAGAAATACACTTTCCATCACCCTTTTATTTCATCATCTTTGGACCTTACCTGCGTCATCTTTCATACATTTGATATGAGTTATATCACTTGCTCTTGCTCATGTACTATCTTATACCTTTAAACGAGCAATTCTTTAAATCTGAATCACGGAAACGGCTCCAACGATTTTCATGAAATTTAGTATGCAGGGGGTTTCGGGGGCGATAAATCGATCTAGCTAGGTTTCATTTAAAAAAAATGTCGTTTTATCCGTGTTTTTAGGCAATGAAAAGCTGCTACAATATCATTAGAATACGAAAGTAAATTTCGCCACCGTTTACAATGTTATAATAGCTCAGGTGGGAAATCGGGCGGTCACGAAAACCTGAAAACCCTGGTTCGAGTCCTGCTGTTTATTTTTTTCCCTTTTTTTTAAGTTCCTTCTTTTTTTACAAGCTTTTATAATTTATTTTTCTTTTTATACGCTTTTATTTAACTTGCAATGTTTGTATGTATGTATGTTCGGTTGAAATCTTGCAACTGAATTTTTAATCACTTCTTCTTATCCTAAGGAGTTGAATTTAAAAATGTTGGTTCATTTCCGATGACAATATATTTTTTTGGTAAGCATGACCTGAATCGACATCCAGGATTAGCTCCAGATAAAGGAACTCTTCAACGCTCAACAGCACAGACACGAAATGTTGTGTACGCATTGTATTATGATAGCCGGTTTTAAGTTTTACCGTGACATGGTTGCTGCACTCAGGGTTTGGTCCTGACTAGGGAACTCTTCAATGGTTAGCAGCACACACGAATTTTGGGTACGCATTTTATTGTGATAGCTGGTTTTAAGTTTTGCCGTGACATGGTTGCTGCACTCAGGGTTGGGTCCTGACTAGGGAACTCCTCAATGTTTAGCAGCACAGACACGAAATTTTGTGTACGCGTTTTACTATGATAGCCGGTTTTAAGTTTTACCGTGACATGGTTGCTGCTCTCAGGGTTGGGTCCTGACTAAGGAACTCCTCAATGTTTAGCAGCACAGACACGAAATTTTGTGTAGGTACGCGTTTTATTATGATAGCCGGTTTTACGTTTTACCGTGACATGGTTGCTGCTCTCAGGGTTGGGTCCTGACTAGGAAACTCCTCAATGTTTAGCAGCACAGACACGAAATTTTGTGTACGCGTTTTATTATGATAGCCGGTTTTAAGTTTTACCGTGACATGGTTGCTGCACTCAGGATTGGGTCCTGACTAGAGAACTCCTCAATGGTTAGCAGTACAGACATGAAATGTTGTATACTCGTTCAATTATGAAAGACCGTTCTAAATTTTAACATGATATACCGACTAAAAAATAAATAAATGAATAGTACAAAAAACATTTTTAAAAACAAGCTTTTATTTA
The DNA here is from genome assembly GCA_910594945.2 of Amphipyra berbera. Classification (NCBI taxonomy): domain Eukaryota; kingdom Metazoa; phylum Arthropoda; class Insecta; order Lepidoptera; family Noctuidae; genus Amphipyra; species Amphipyra berbera. Next base: position 207,110 of record OU343138.1, read on the forward strand.
AATGGTCTAAAAAGAAGAAAATAAATTTTAAATTAAATCTATTCCATCAATTTATTACATTATACAACTAATTTATTTAAATATTATAAAAGCTTGTCGGGAGATACTAAATAAACAAGAATGCAATATGTATGTACAATAACTAATAAATGTAAAGTGTAGTAATTCTAAGAAAAAATGTACCTATGTACTTCATAAAATTGTATTTCTCGCGACAAACTTTTATATTGTTTTAATAAATTAGTTGTATAATGTAATAAATTGATGGGATCGATTTAATTTAAAGTTTATTTTCTTCTTTTTAGACCATTTAATTCCTTTTTTTTTTCTAACCAAAAAACAAGATTTACCAAAAAAAAAAACCGAGCTAAGCTCGGTCATCCAGGTACTGATATATTATGTTTATGATACTTTCGTCAAACCCACGCAGCTATACGTAGTATGTACTATGATATTATATTCTGTGGCTCAGGCAGGGGCAGTAAAACAGAACAACATCGCGAGCATTCAGTCGTACAACCGCTCCCCAGTCACTGTCTTAAACTAGGATAACAGGGAACGAGCAACACGCTCGATGAATAGCCACGTCGCACGCTTTACAACTAGCGACTGTAGCGACACAAAATTCTTACGATACGTCTGACTGGACACAGTAATACACAGGTACACTGTGCCTCAATATCAACACACCGTTGAAAGCTCCGCAAGTTCGGCTGGACTTGGAACTTAGAAGTTGAGGTCGCAATGGTGCGGTGTACTGACTACTGCTGACAATTTAGAACCCATTCGCTGTAGTGTTGCGTGGCGAATCGCATTCATAGTACCACGTTTATGATGTCGGAGGGGGAAGCAGCTACGTTTGGCATAAACAACCACTATTATCGACTTTTCTTTTTTTTTTATTTGAAATGGGTTTGCTCTTGACTCTAGTCTAGGTCAGATGAGACACGGACAAAGTCTACAATGGAGTGAACTTACCCAGAAGAAGCCTGTTAACTCTAACTTTGAAGAGATTCAGGTTGAATGCGTTCGGGAACACAGACGCAGGTAGTGAGTTCCACTCTTTTGCAGTGCGCATTATGAAGGATGTTTGGAAGAGCTTAGTGCGAATTGGTGGAATGGCAACTAAGTATGGATGGTAACTTGTAGTGCGTCTAGATGTCCGATGGTAGAAGGGGGCCGGTGGGATGAGGTTGTGGAGTTCTTGAGCATACTCTCCGAAGTACAGTCTATAGAAGACCGACAAGCAGGCAACCTTGCGGCGATGAGCCAAGCTGTGAAGCTTGGCATCCACCAGTTTTTCGTCACCAATGAGCCTCTTAGCTCTGCGTTCCACTGAGTCAAGCGCGGCAAGTTGATATTTGGCTGAGCCATCCCAAAGGTGGCTGCAATACTCCATGCAGGATCGGACTTGCGCTTTATAAAGAGTCACAAGCTGTCCAGGCGTAAAGTATCGCTTCACTCTATTTAGGATGCCCAGTTTTTTGGCCGCAGTTTGGGCTTTGTGCTCAATGGTGGCGCCGAAGTTGAAATTGGATGTCAACTCCATGCCTAGGAGCTCGAGCCTATCGGTTACAGGAACAGATGTGCCTCGAAAAGTAGGAGTTTGATTGAAACGACTCCTTTTTGCGAAGAAAAGACACGCCTGTGGTTTGGTGGCGTGAAAAGAGACCAGATTGTCATCACCCCACTGGGAGACAAGGCTTAAGGTCAAATCTGTCCGCTCTACCATAGCCTCTCTCAATTGATGAACTTCATCCCCGCTGGTTTTTACGTCTTCAGCATTTAGTACCTACTCATTACGCACTTGTTAACTCTAATATTGATACTTCTAGTAAACGGTTAACAGATAAGATGGCATGGTGCTAGCTGATATTATAGGTAATAAAAAATATTACATTTATTTATTTTTTTGACATCGTTAACATTTTTGTATTACAAAGAACGATTTAATTGTGGTGCCGGGAATAAAATTCCGTAAAATTTCAACTCTCGAACCAAACCCGTCCGGATCCAGGACTCTAACTCTACATCATACCGGAAACAAGGAAACAAAGCCCTAAAATCCCAATTTGAATTTCAGGGATTCGTTAATAATGTATTTGTTCTTTTATATTTGCATTTTTTCTGGTGGGATAAAAATTCATAGGTGTATACAACTGTATAATGTAGCCGGTGGCAGTTCGATATTATTTTGTATTATATATTTACTGACGTTATTTTTCTCAAGTCTCCGTTATTCTTCTCAATCTATTAATATACTATATGTATGTCCTTCTAAAATACCGTCAGCTTGTGAATAACACACCTTCGCTTCATACTCCGAATTAAAACTCGACAATATTGCCAACAATAAGCACTATAAATAACGTGTCAGAAAAATCATTGTTCGATGTAAACCTGGTAAGGCGTAACGAATGTAAACAGTTCGCGAGACCGCGCGTCAAGTTTACTAAGCCATCGACGTCGTGCGTAGGGCATGCAATTAGAGTGTTCGAGTATTCGTTTAATTCGAGATTCGCCCTCTTTTAATATTAGAATGTCACACGCTTACGTATTTGAGGCTTTCGAGTTTTTCGAATATTATTATACTTTTTTACTGAACGTAGCGAGTGACTTACTTGAACGATTGACAAAATATCCGAACGTAAATAAATCACTGTCTCGTACGTATGGTATGCGTATCCGATATGTTATAAGTTTAACGCGTCTATCTGTGTACCTGTGTATCTGTGTACCTGTGTATCTGTGTGTCTGTCTGTGGCATCGTAGCTTCCAAACGAATGGACCGATTTTGATGTGGTTTTTTTTTTTGATAGCTGATGTGATCGAAATGGTTCTAAGCTACAATTAATGAAGATCTGTTCAGGCTTATGAAGATCATCAGCTTGTTTCCTACTTGACAAAAGGGTCTTACGAACTTTCACAGTCCCGATTAATTTGAAATTTGGTGTAGGTACTGTTACTTCGGTGGTATTTCTAAGACAGACATGGCAACCTTGAGCTGATGCTGCAGCATCAAGTAGTCTGCGGGATAACCAACCCCTCAGCAACTTACAGCAGATATAGCGTTGGAGTCTTGGTAACCGGAAACTGAGTACACAACGGTCATGGCGAAACGCACCGAGGAAGACAATTACTTCTTTATGGCATACCGTGTGGGAGTTAAGACACCTGCCTTTAACGCTGATGATCCGCTACTATGGTTTGCGCAATTAGAAGGTCAGTTTGCTCTTTCTAATATTACTACCGACAACACGAAATTTTACTACGTGCTAGCGCAGCTGGAATCTCAACATTCAGCTGAAGTACGGGACCTCATTGTCAACCCACCGGCAGCCGGTAAATATGAGAAGCTTAAGGCAGAGTTGATTAAGCGGTTGTCAGCATCCCAGGAGCGTAAGATCGAGCAACTGCTCTTGCATGAGGAGTTGGGGGATAGAAAACCCACACAGTTCCTCTGCCACTTACAGCAGTTAGCTGGGCCCACAGTCCCCACCGACTTCATCAGGTCGATTTGGTCCAGCAGACTACCAGCAAACCTGCAACCCATAGTCGCGATGCAAGCAAGTGCCAGGTTAGAGGAAGTAGCCGAGTTGGTGGATAGAATTAACGACATCGTGCCAGTAACCACACAAGTTGCTGCCACTAGCATGCCAGTGCCTGGGCAAGTAGCTGCCATGCAACCTTCTACAGCAGATCCACAAGGCAGCGTTATTGAGGCATTGACGCAGACGGTAGCTGAACTGACGCGGAAGGTGGAAGCCATGAGCACGCAGTTGAATCGTACGTCACGTTCCAAGTCCAGAGACAGATACAATAAGAACCGGCACCACCAGTACTGCCATTACCACTATCGTTTTGGCGATAATGCGCGAAAATGCACACAGCCTTGCGCGTATAATATGAAGAAGCCGGTAAACTCCCAAGGCAGCCTCTAATGGCGGTTAAGGACTGCCATGCAACATCAAGCCGCCTGTTCATAGTGGATCGTAAAACCAAGATACAATATCTCATAGATGCGGGGTCAGACCTGTGTGTCTTTCCGCGATCCGCTGTTCGGGAGCCACGAATCAAAACCAAGTACGAGTTGTTTCCAGCAAACGGGTCAATAATTAACACCTATGGTTTTCTTCCACTGACATTGGACTTTGGACTTCGTCGTGCATTCTCTTGGCGGTTTATAGTAGCTGACGTAACTAAGCCTATAATAGGCGTAGACTTTCTAGTTTACTACAATCTGATTGTCGACTGCCGAAACCAGCGTCTAATAGATAACATTACAACACTTACAGTTCAGGTGCCACAAGACAAGTCAGCCGAAGACATATCGTCCGTCCGCACTATCGCTGATGACAGTGACTACCACCGTATCTTGAAGGAGTTTCCTGACCTCACCCGGTCTGCTGGTAGGCCAATTGGCCCCAGCCATAATACAGTGCATCATATACGCACAACGCCAGGCCTACCAGTCTTCAGCCGTCCCCGCCGCTTGGACCCTCAACGCCTCAAAATAGCAAGGCAAGAATTTGAGGAGATGCTACAGAATGGCACAGCACGCCCTTCAGAAAGCGCCTGGTCATCAGCGCTGCACCTAGTCCCAAAGAAGAACGACGGATGGCGTCCATGCGGAGACTATAGGTCATTGAAAGCTCGCACTATCCCGGATAGGTACCCTATCAAGCACTTGCAGGACTTTACGCACGAGCTGGCAGGTAGTACCATCTTTGCAACCGTAGACTTAGTCAAGGCGTATAACCAGATCCCAGTCTTCTGCGAGGACATACCTAAGACGGCGATAACAACGCCATTCGGGCTGTACGAATTCCCATTTATGACCTTCGGACTCAGAAACGCCGCACAAACCTTTCAAAGATTTATAGATGAAGTTCTGTGAGACCTACCTTTCTGCTATGGCTATTTAGATGACATCCTGGTCTTCAGCAAGGACAGAGAACAGCACCAACGACACCTCAGACAACTGTTTGAGATATTGGCAAAATACGGGGTTTTATTAAACAGCAGCAAGTGCATTTTGGTCAAGCAGAGGTAAAGTTTTTAGGCTATAAAGTTTCCGCAGCAGGTATTCAGCCTCTTGACTGCAAAGTTCAAGCCATCCAGGATTTTCCCGTGCCTAAAACTGTCAAGGAACTGAGACGCTTCCTTGGAATGTTAAATTTTTATCGTAAATTCATTCTAGAAGCAGCTGCCAAGCAGGCACCTCTCAATAGTCTTCTTGCTGGTCCAAAAATCAGAGGGTCACATCCAATAATGATGACACCAACACTACTGGAAGCCTTCAATAGCTGCAAACAAAGTCTCTCAGAGGCCACTCTCTTGGTGCATCCAGATTCGTGCGCTGAGCTAACCATTTCTACAGATGCTTCAGATATAGCAATCGGAGCCGTACTGCAACAGCATACCAATCAGGAATGGCAGCCACTAGCATTTTTTCAAGGAAGATCAGTCCTTCGCAGCAGAAATATACTCCCTATGACCGTGAGCTGTTGGCTATTTACGAGGCGATACGGTACTTTCGCTTTATGGTCGAAGCACGGGTGTTTCATGTCACAACGGATTACAAACCGTTGACTCATGCGTTCATAACCCAGCGCTCAAACTGTAGCCCCCGGCAATTTAGGTACCTCGATTACATCAGCCAATTTACGACTGACATCAGGTATATAGCCGGTAAGGACAATGTGGTCGCAGACACCCTTTCACGCATTAATGAACTTCAACTGCCCTTAGATTACCAGTCCCTGGCCAACGAACAACAAACCGACCCCGAGCTGCAGGACCTGATGAGTAATGGATCTTCCCTGACGATGAAGAAAGTGAAATTACCAGAGTTGGACGTCGAGGTCTACTGCGATGTAACAGGAACTCCACGTCCTTTCGCAAACAGGTATTTTCCTCCCTCCAGAACCTAAGTCACCCTGGGGTCAAAACGAGTGTTCGGCTAGTTACTGAAAGGTTTGTTTGGCCAGGCATTAGGAAAGACTGTCGACAAATGGCAAAGGAATGTGAAGCATGCGAAAATGTAAGGTGACACGCCACACATCAGCTCCATTCCAGGCTTTTACACCACTATCGGCACGTTTTCGCCATATTCATTTAGACTTGATTGGTCCCTTACCGTTGTCCTCTAACTACAGGTACTGCCTCACCGTCGTCGACCGAGCAACACGTTGGCCTGAGGCGTAGCCCCTGCAGGACATCACCGCAGAGACATGCGCTACTGCCCACACCACCGGCTGGATTGCCCGGTTCGGCTGTCCCGAGCACATTACCACAGACCGCGGAAGGCAGTTCGAGTCCCGCATCTTGAGGGGCTTGGCCGCCGTCATAGGCGCCACTCACCACTTAACCACTGCTTACCATCCCGCAGCTAACGGTCTCGTCGAGAGACTGCACCGCCAGCTGAAAGCCGCAATCATGTGCCACGCAACTTCGAGCTGGACGGAAGCACTTCCATGGGTGCTGCTGGGTATCCGCAGCGCGTGGAAGGAAGACCTCGGGGCATCAACGGCAGAACTCGTCTATGGCGAACCACTCCGTTTGCCTGGACAGTTCCTTACTGCATCATCACAAGACATCGTGGATATGACCGACCTGGTCAGCAGGCTGCGCGCGCATATGGCAAAGTTGACGCCACAACCAACGTCATGGCATTCAAGCTCCAGCTGACCCTTCTATATCCCTAAAGACCTGAGCACAGCAACCCACATCTTCCTGCGCCAAGGCCCTGGACGGAGATCGCTTCAGGCTCCATACTTGGGCCCATATTAGGTGCTCGGTCGTGACCAGAAGACAATTGACATTGAAGTCCAAGGAAAGAGACAGAAGGTGACAAGAGACCGTGTTAAGCCAGCATATTATGTGACAAAAGAAGACCTGAACCCAGGTCAGACCCAGGTCAGACCCAGGTCCAGAACCAGGAACCAGTGCAGCCTAATAACGCCATCAAACAAACCAGAAGTGGCAGAACGGTAAAATTTCCCGATTACTATCGCCCGTAGTCACGGTCTCACCGGGGGAGTGGTGTAGCAAGTAACTCGCACATCACAACGCAGCACAGGATCATACGATGCTACGTCACATGAGGTGATCTTGGTGCCGTGTGCAAGGCCGGTGCATAACCCCGCCTACTAAGCCACTGCAACGGCCTAATCACGCCTCCCGGAACATGGCGTCGGTGCATCTGTTGGGCGATGCGCTAATGAGGCAAGATGACTGCTAAAGATCCTATTGTTCGGTGCTTAGCGACCATATTGAAGAGGGTGTTACTCCTGCGCAGAACGGTCAAGCCCGAACCGTTATTATTGTTAATTAGTTTTAAGCAATAGTATAAATAGCTGTGTTGTTTATTGTAATAGATTATTACGCTTTGATCGCTTACAAGTAAAGTCTCTGTCGCTTCTCCCTCTGAATTTTATTCTCTGCCTAGATAGTACCTAGTATATACGTCTAATCTAGACTTACATATTTTAGTAAGTGGTATAAGCACCTCAACCCTTAAACCACATCAGTGGTTTTGAAGTCGGTTTTTTTTAATAATTTATTTTATTTATACCTCAGAACATTGTACAAACTGCTATCAGGATCAACACTGTACTGCTGTGTTTGTTCACCTCGTACCTACCTTTGTATTGTAGATCGATAAATTCTAATGAATAAAAAGATGCAAGAATCCCCTTTACAATCCGCACTTATTAACATATATACGATATAGGTACTGCTGTTACTGACTATATGTCAAAGAGATTTCTGCTGAACCAACTTCAGTAGTTATTTGTATGAATAGAAAGCTTTTTTTTTACAATCAATTAGGTACTTCTTCCTACCCTTATCCCACACGAGGTGGGGTCGGCACAACGTGTATTTCATAAATCCATGTTGTTAGAGGTTTTAGCTTATTGTTTTATGACCGGCCGCCTGCCTGACATCAACCCTCCTTGGGAATACTCGTTGCGCCGTCGCGCGGGTGACCCAATATGCTTGCTGATATTATGCACTTGGTCCCAAAATGATATGCTTGGCAATCTTATTGCCGACAACTAAGCAGACTATGTTCTTCTTGGTGGAGTATACATGAAAGTTCCTCGACCCACTCATTAAATTTTGCTACGTTGACGACAGGGATGTTTGGCATTAGTTCTTGCACATGTGGCTTCCCTGGAACCTCATTAACAACACATGTGTATGTCTATTAACTATCCTCAATTATGACTTTTTTTTATTTTTATCATTACTCTCAAGATATCTTTATGTTATTTTACAATGATTTTTTAGCTAAGTTTTGATGACATTTAATTATGTCAATTGTTTTATATAGTTTAGTTTCCTTATCACTTTTGTAAATGTGAGAACTTTGTGGACCTGCCTCTATAAATTTGTAAATTACTATTATTCATATAGTTTTTATTCTATTTTATTTGTTAATTTTTGTTGTACATTACTCATTGGTCTGTGGTCAGGACTCCATTGTTCTCTCACTATCCTAAATCATTGTACTCTGAAATTGTTAAAGATATTATTTTTAAGAGTAACCATGGAGTTTCTTGCCGGCTCTTCTCCATAGGAAACGACTAATTGGAACCGTGCATCTAAATTCGACTTTTCATAAGCACCTGTATTGGTTTATGTGAAATAAAAACTTTTGATTTTGATCTTTGGTTCTGACACATCATAAACGAATATAGCACCGTGAGCTTCTCTGTAAAAACTTGATGTCACCGTTCTGTATCGCTCCTGTCCTGCTGTATCCCAAATACCAAGCTTGACTTTAACACCGTTCACGTCCATGACTTTACATTTGTAATCAACTCCGATTGTAGCTGGGAATGATGAATTGTAGTGCCCCGTTGTGAACGCTAGGATTATTATAGATAGGCCATTTCGCTACATTCACATGGGTGTAAAGTGAAAAATGTATTCACTGTTCATTACTTTTCTGTTATACAATAGTTCTTGTAGTAACAAAATGACCAAGCCACATATTTTGACTAAGGTATAAAGCTTGTGAAGTTAGAGCTTGTAGAGTTAGGGCGTGTAGAGTTAGAAGCTTGGCTCTACATGACATCTGATAACTTTTTGACAGTGCGAGCCGCATGGTCTCGTCTTGGCAACATTGTACATGAAAATGTTTTTGGTGAATTTTTTTCAATTGGTAATTATCTTATTATTAATAATCGTAAAAATAGTAATTAATTAATTAATTATAGGGACATAACTATTGTCCCCCATGACGTAACCAGTGCAATCCATCCAATGTCGAATTGGAAATGCCCTGGCCCACATGGATTGCCCAACTTCTGGCTAAAATGGTTACGCAGTTCACATGCTCATTTTGCCTCACAATTCCAGTCGTCTTTGGAATCTGGGTCGCTTCCACAGTTTCTAACGACTGGAGTTACCCACCAGCTCCATATATCAGGTAGTACTGCGGAACCAAAAAAATATTGACCGATCACATGCGTAACGACGGTCTATAGACTGTCATTAAGCATGTGAGCATGTTAAGCTTCTTTGGTCCATTTTGAGAGCCAAAATTGATACTCATATTATAAATAATTGGATAGATAATAAGAAGGCCTACGACTCGGTACCACATACATGGCTCATGAGGGTGTTGGAGTTGTATAAAGTAAATACAACTCTATGCGCCTTCTTGACGTCATGTATGGGGCAATGGACGACAGTCCTTCATTCAAGGGAGAGGATAACCAATAAGGATTGAGCGAGTTAAATTTCAGGGCGATAGTCTGAGCCCGTTGTGGTTTTGTTTAGCCTTGAACCTTCTGAACACATTATCGGAGGGTTCAGGGTTAGGCTACCGGTTGAGAAGAGGTGGTCAGGTAGTATCCCACCTCCTTTACATGGACGATTTGAAACTCTTTGCCCCCAACAATTTGCAACTGGTGAAGTTACTGAAAGTAACTGAAACTTTCAGTAATTCCATCAGGATGGAATTTGGTGTGGATAAATGTGCAGTCATGCATGTAAAGCGAGGAGGGATTATGGAATCCGTGGGAACACAACTCTCGGATTCCATACACCTCCGATCCCTCTCCTCAACGGAAACCTACAAATACTTGGGCATGTTGGAGGAGTTAGGCATCAATAAGGCCGACATGAAGCAATCGTTACGGGAGCGCTTCTATGGCCGCCTGAAAAAAGTACTTCAAAGTCTTTTATCAGGCGGAAAAAATGTGCGCGCCTTTAACGGTTGGGTCATGCCAATCTTGATGTACTCCTTCGGCATGCTCAAGTGGACTCAGACTGAACTTGGCGCCTTGGATAGGAGGGTCCGTACGCTGCTGGCTGCATACCGAATGCATCACCCACGTTCATCGGTAATGAGGCTGTATATTCGGAGGAAGTGTGGGGGTCGAGGCTTTTTAAATGCTAAGACCCTCCACAACCGCGAGATGTTCAACCTCTGGGAGTACTTCCTACAAGCCGACGTGGGGATGCATCGAGGCGTAGTCGCACTGGACAAAGGATTCACCCCACTCTCCTTGGCTAAAGAGAACTGACGCAAGCCTGTAATACTGGATACTAATGGCCGCAGGGAGGTATGGCAGAGCAAGGAGCTTCACGGACTCTTTTACCGGGCCCTTCATGGGCCCGATGTAGATTTCCTTGCGTCCGTAGCCCGGCTACGTTTCGGTGATCTCTTTGGGGAAACCGAAGATTTGTCTGTGCAATTATGGACGAAGTTGTGATGATGAACAACTACCGGAAATATATTATGAAGGACGGCACGGTTGACATCTGTCGGGCATGCCACTGTCCCGGTGAATCCATTCGACATATTATTTCTGGTTGTTCTCGCCTTGCTAACGGGAAGTATTTGCACAGACACAACCTAGTGGCTAGTATTATCCACCAGCAACTTGCTCTGAAATACAACCTTGTGGACGCAGAAGCACCATACTACAAGTATGTGCCTGACCCAGTTCTCGAGAATAGTCATATCACATTGTACTGGGACCGATCTATCATCACCGACAGGACTATTTTTGCAAATAAGCCTGATTAGTGGTGATAGATCGATCAGAGCGTCTCACAATGATTGTTGATATCACTGTCCCACATGACGAGAACCTTATGAAAGCCGAGAAAGATAAAGAAATTAAATATCAAGACTTGGCACACGAGGTTGTCGACATGTGGGAGGTTGACTCAGCAGTTGTTGTGCCTATAGTCGTTAGGGCCAATGGCTTAATAGCCAAGAGCCTCGACCAACATCTAATGAGGCTCTCGTTGGGCAGCTAGTGTAACGTGTGAGGTGTAGTTTACTACGCGAAGGTTATGGAAACAAACAACACTATTAACAAGTATTTATTGGGTCTTAGGTCTATAGGCCCGTCACTAAATATTATATCTTTCTATGAAGGTAGGCGCGCTAAGTACTGTCCTGGCTTAATCGCGAAAGTGGTTGTAGCACATAGGCCGAGGAGATGGCGCGCCACGGGTAGATGATCCGCAGGGCTGCGGTAGGAAGTGGTGTTAAGGTCACGTATGCTGACCGCCAGGTGTCTCGATGGTATTCACCGGGAATGGTACCCGGGACTTTGGACCCTGAAATCGATGTCCAATATAATTAATTAAGGATCCTCTGCTTATCCTCTCCTAACTGTGACCACGGCAGCGTAAGCAGGAAGCAGAAAGTACTATTGTGCTTAAGGCGAATGTGTGCTAATGTCACAGTCAGAATCGGAGTTTACATATGAAAAAAGGAGTGTAAAGCACTAAAATTATAATTAACTATTCATGCTTAAAAGCAAATGGTAAGCATGAATGATAACATAACAAAAGAAACAACATAAGTTTACTGATGGTGAACCTAAAAAAAAGATGATGAACAAAAATTTTCCGGTCTTTGACCACACCCAACATGATTTAACAAAAGATGAATTTGTCAACACTTACCCAATACGGGGTTAAATCGACACAGAATTAAGTTACTTACAAACGGCACGTAATAAATACAAGGTTAATCGGAAAGGGGGTACCTACTAAGCCGCGGGCCACTTAAAGTATCACTGGTGACTATTTTAAAGCAAGTGTTAATATTTCAAAATTCGATAATTTTTATTTGCATGCACAAAGATTTTTATTTTAGTTTATTCAAAATAAAATCATATCTGCTTTAGTTATGAATGCAGAAAATTAAGTTTCTAATCCGTGACCCCAAATATGTCCTAAATTGTAAAAACAGCTGATCATAGCTATCGACAGATAGATTTTAGGATTTTTTTTATGAAATCTTTGAAAAGCTGTTTCTCTTAAACTATCGAGTTTTGAGGAAAGTTGTAGAACAAAAGTTATCTCTTATTATGGGTACTTTATTACCCTTTCGGCTTAGTACCCCCTTTCCGACAAACCTTGTATATAACCCTATAATTGAAAGGTCTCAAGTAGAAATTGAGACGACTCGTACGAAGACACGCGCTAAGTAATTTAGAGTACAAAGAACGCGTGAACGGGCGTGTCAGCAGAGAGTGGAATCTGAGGTTGACTCAGCAGTCGTTGTGACGATAGTTGTTACGGCCAATGGTTTAATAGCCAAGAGCCTCGACCAACATCTGATGAGGCTCTCGTTGTGCGGCTGGGTCAAGGGCCTGATACAGAAAGCCGTACTTCTGGACACGGCGCGTATTGTCAGGAAGTTCCTCTCTCTGAGGCCCTGTCCACCGGTAGCTTGGACCCTGTTCCCGATGCCGGTGGGCTACCATTTTTTACATTTTTAAATGTTTTTTTTTTATAATTTTTATAGAAATATTTAAAAATGTAATTAGTATGTAAGTTAATGAATAAACGGAAAGTAATTAATTTAATGTATTCAATCATTAGATAATATAACATTCATGTATAAAGCACACAATTGTGTGAGAAATAATAATAATAGAGATTATAGAGTATTACAATATTATTTACAGAAATCTAACGTTTCCGTGTTACATATAATTATAATTTATCAAAATACACACCGTGCATATAAACTCCATCAGCGTGACGTGTGCAGACGATTGTTACAGTTTACGCGACAGACGCGCGACGTGTGGCGTGAACGCGCGGCCGCTGCGGTCGCGGCGTCTGTCTGCCAGGACAGCAACGCTTTTGGTAGGTATCGAAAATTAACGAACTTTAATATAAAGCTTAGTTATATGTTTAACTGCTTACCAAATGGAGTAAAAAGTTACATAAAAAAAAAACATTTTTAACCTAAAATGGGTAAATGTTCACCAAAATTTGAAACCTTATTTTGTACTAAAACGTTACTTAGGTATATTTTAATTTTACGTTAGTCAAATAAAGTACCTGACAACAGAAATAATACCGTTTTCTTACAAGTAGTGAATGTTTATCAAAATGTTAACCCAACTTATTCTGAAATGTTATTTAAATATGACCCTTTTGTTACTCTAATAAAATATATTCTAAAAAAGTTAGGTGTCCTCTAAAAAGTTGTTAGCCTACATTTTGAATAGCATTTTATCCTTTGATTGGTTGTCAAATAATATATTTTAAATCTTGTGATGCAAAAAGTGTAGTCTAATAATGACGGCTGGTAGAAATTGAAGTCGTAGCAATAAGGCCCCCAAAATTTTACCCACTCTTTTGAATTTTGTATTGTATTGTTCGTTAGCGAGAAGACTGAAGAGTTTATAGATAGCAGTGGTGGTCTGAGGGGGAGGAGGATTGTAGGAGTCATGAACCCCCCAAAATCGTACACGCTAAATTGACAAACCTCCAACAAATAGATAATTTACAAAAAATATATTGCGCAATAAATTCTAATGTGCTAACTTATTTTACTGTTAATATCACCCCCCCCCCCCCCCTAAATCTTTGGCTGCGACCGCGCCATATACATAGATAGAGTAAATAAAACTCTTTTTTTAAATTATAATAATAAAGTACTTAGTAATCAATCGTCGAGTTCCAGCATCACTTCATCAGTTACCTATCTATTTATACTTCTTTATTTGCGATGCGGATTCACTGTTTTAGTGCATTCGCTTTTTGATACACATTACCTTTTTTTGGTATTCTTTGTCGTTTTAAGGGTAAGGTGCTTTAATAAGGTAACTTTTAATGATAGATTGAGAAATGATGTGATTAGACAAAGTTGCGGTTTAAAAGATGATGTAGTGACAAAAATTGAAAGGAGTATGCTTAGGTGGTTTGGTCATGTTGAGAGAATGAGTAAACGGCGATTAACAAAAGGAATTTATAAGACGGATGTCAATGGAAACGCCGGTAGAGGACGTCCTAGTAGGACATACATCGATGTCATTGGTGATCTTCTTCACAAAGGTCAGGTGCATAGTACTCTCAACCGGCGTGCGTGTATGACAAGATGTATGAATGTGGATGAAGCGAAAGGGCTATGTAAGGGTCGTTGCATGTGGCGTTCTATAGTTTCTGCCTACCCCCATGGGAAAAAGTCGGGAGTTTATGTATGAATGTGCTTAGGGAGTCAAATCTTATTTTGGTAAACAATATATAGGTATACACGATGGAACACCAGAATAACAAATCATCATTATCCTCCTGCCCTTATTCCAACTTGATTGGAGTAGGCGCAGAATGTCTTCTTCTTCCATATTCTATATAGAATAGATACATATTCTATATCTATTCTATTAGCCGTCATCTCAGTAGTCACCCCCTTTCTAGCCATATCATCTTTCACACTATCCATCCATCGTTTCTTTGGTCTTCCTCTACTCTTATAACCATCCACATTCATAGTCAAAACTTTCCTCACGACATGTTCCTCGTTCCTCCGTTTCACATGCCCATACCATGACAACCGGTTACCACATAACTTCTCAGTCACCGACGCCACTTTCAGACTTCCTCTTACATGCTCATTTCTAATTCTATCCATTTGCGTAATACCACACATTCCTCTTAGCATTTGCATCTCAGCTGCATGCATTTATCCTTTCATTTATCCCTTTTGTGGCCCAACATTCCAATCCATACAAGACAGCAGGTGTAACCATAGTTTTATAGATCTTCCCCTTAAGTTTAAGGGATATACGGGAGTCGCCCGTAACCTGCCGCCATTTCATACACCCTGTGTTAATTCTGTGCTTGACAGTCCGATCTATTTCGCCATCGCTTTGCACGAGTGAACAAAATAACAGATAACCCAATATAAGCAAAAATAACATAAACCTAAATAAATAAAACATACAATTTATAATACCTACCTATACCAATACCTATTTACTCGATAACATATTACTCTATATACTATATTGTTTTGGTTCTAGTATCCTTAATTAAAAATATTGTATATTAAGAATAACAATAGTCAAGAATTAGGCACAATGTACCAAGTAGACACGTTAATTTATAAATATAATTTTTCATCCCCCATCTCGGAAAGAGTATTTTTGCTCTTCGATATCTGAGTGCAAAAGTCGTTTTTATCCGCTAGAGGATAAAGTAAATTTGAATTTAGAACATCGTTTGGCACTAAGTTTGTGAATTCAAAACATCATTAAACCTATTTACTTCTACCTCCATGATGCCGAATTTATCATACAACTTTTTTTAATTTGCTAAAAACTCAGACTCGGAACCTCCTTGGTGTAATTTTTTTTAATTTGCTTTGCGCGCGCAATTTTTTTTTCACGTCATTTTGTTAAAACCTTAGGTTTTTTAGGTTTTTCACTTGTTTTCAAGAAACTTGAAAACAAGTGAAACACCTAAAATGTGTGATTCTAGCGACGAAGAAGTATATTTTACGCCAACAGAATTGACTGAAACTGTTAATAATGCGCAAATGAGCTTTCTCCCTCAACAATCACGCGAGAAGTATTTGAAACATTACGATATGTTTAACACGTGGCGACTAGCTAAAGGAGCCAAAACTTTCTCAGAAAACGTTTTCCTGGCATATTTTATTGAATTATCCGAGACCAAGAAATCAAGCACTCTATGGAGTACCTACGTATTCAATGCTAAAAGCCACAATAAAGATGAAAAAGACATACATATCGATACCTATCCTAAATTAGTGGCATTTAAAAAAAAAGCCTCATCTAGTCATCAACCAAAAAATCGAAGGTTTTCTCAGCATCTGAAATTGAAAAGTTTCTTAACGAAGTTCCTGATTCCGTATATTTGGCGGCAAAAGTAAGTCAATTGCACATTCAGTATCTACTTAAGTATATTAATCAACTACTTAACATAATCTAATACATACTTACTGATGTTGATAGGCATAATTATGCATTCATATCAATTTTATTAATGTATCTACTATAATACTCTTTACGTTACAGGTTGTTCTTATTATTGGTATAAACGGAGCATGTCGAACTAATGAACTAACTCAACTTAATGTCAAAAACATTGAGAAACATTCAGATGACTAATTATTAATTAATTTACCTAATACAAAGACAAAAAAAGACCGCAACTTCGTCATTCGCAAGAAATACGTAACAATTGTTGAGAAATATCAAGCCTTACGCCCGCCTAACACTCCAATGAATCGATTTTTTGTACAATATCGCAACGGAAAGTGTGTCAGACAGCCTATGGGTGCTAATAAAATTGGCAGTATCCCACGAGAAATAGCAACTTTTCTTGAACTTCCAGAACCCCCGTTGTACACTGGTCATTGTTTTCGACGAACTTCAGCCACACTTTTGGCCGATTCAGGAGCTGTTCTCCTGTACCTTCAGCACCATGAAGGCTGGAAGTCCAATGCGGTTGTAGAGGGATACATAGAGGATTCCATCCAAAATAAGTCTAAAATATGTAAAGGCATCGTAGGATCGTTTACACTGAAAGACCCTCAGTCAGATCCTTGGACTGGCCCTTCTACATCAAAAATGAACCGTTACAAAACACCTAACCCTCGCCCTCTTTCGCCAACATTAACGCCAAGAGAATCCGCTGAATCGGTACAACTATTAAGTATGACAGATAGTTTACCAAAAAACAGTTCACAAGTCACTAACACCAACATTACAGTACCTAACAAAAATATTACACTCAACTTAAGTAACTGTACCAACGTTACTTTCAATTTTTCTTGTTTTCATACTTAAGTATTATTTGTTATAATTTAAAGATTATTCTGTAATACTTACCTATCATAATGTAGTAGTATTAACTACTACATTATGATAAATGATTTTTTTTGCATTTAGTCATTTCCTCGCTGAGGTGGGATGAAAAGTTACGTGTTGCACTCGAGTGCAAAGATTTTTCACCTCGTGCTCTTTTGATTCCCACGCTAACGGTCAGGATTCAAATTTTTGAATTTTAGAATCCTTCGCTTGCTCGGTCTTCAAAATTGAGCACGCGGTTAAAAATCAACTTTGCACTCTTGTATAACAAATAACTATTATCTAATTAGAGCCCTCTAATACTGCAACACCTGAAAAAGGTTGCTAAGCTGTACCTACTTTATATAATAAGACCTGTATTATTTTACCTTAGTGTGCAAATAAATAGTTTGAGTTTCAGATATGTTTTGATATTCAGCCGGTTGTAAGTATAATTCGGTCGATCGCTATCAGTGGCGGTACCTTCATAGAAGACCAAACGCCGGCTTGCCCTAATAAAAA
Source organism: Amphipyra berbera (assembly GCA_910594945.2). Classification (NCBI taxonomy): domain Eukaryota; kingdom Metazoa; phylum Arthropoda; class Insecta; order Lepidoptera; family Noctuidae; genus Amphipyra; species Amphipyra berbera. Next base: position 224,722 of record OU343138.1, read on the forward strand.
AACTATAAATACTTATATAAGTGCCAAATAACATACTTCATAAGTAATTATAAGAAACGAATTCAATCATTCATGTGATACGAATAACATTCAAATTCGGCGCGCCATCCGTCGCGTATCGAGCAATAACCTTTATCGACTCATTCGCTCCGATCGCCGCGTAGCAACACGACACAAGAATACGGACTCTGTCGGCGTACCTATACTTGGCGTTTCTTTTTTTTACTGTACATTTCTAAAATTGCTTTGGATAGATTTTATACATCTATTGTATGTACTTGTTGCAAATTTATGAAACGAAATAGCCTCAGCGAGCCGGGCGTTTCGCATATACCTATATATGTAGGTACAGGTGGCGAGTACATTCATTGGCGAGCTAGAGCGCTGAAGTTGGCGATCTTATTTTCGTAGGTATGACTTTGCTTCGCCATTACATAACCTTTTTAAGCGACTTCAAAAAATGGAGGAAGTTCTCAATTCGACTGTTTTCTTTTGTCTGTTTGTTCCGCGATATCTTTGCTAATTGTAAACTAATTTTAATGATATTTTTTTTGTTTAAAAGAGTATTCTTTCGAAGTGGTCCCATTTAAATTTGATGAAGATCTGATGAAAAACTTCGCAGATAGTCAGTGGAACTTCACTAGATAACAGCAATCGCGAGTGTTTTGCTGTTATCTATCCCACTCAAAATAGAGTTTTCTCCCGAGATGGTTCCATTTAGTGAATTTATTTCCAAATTTTGTGAAGAGACAATGGACTTCCTCATTGACGAACAGTACAGAAGAAAATAGTAACGAACATAATGTGATTGGGATATGAGCAGCGTCTTTAGTGGGGTTAACAATGCTTTAATGAAGGCTACTAAATATAAAAAACTTTAAACAATAAATAAAACCGTCTTAAAACAACGAATTATATTATAGTAATTATCTTATTAGTTTTGTTAAGATTTTATTTTTAAGATTGGACCAAAATCGTGATGTATTTCAGAGATAAGATTAGTCAGTTAAGTAATGTCGTTTGTCCCGACTCCATGGTCGTGATGCGTTTGTTAGCCGTGCCACTGATCGCTATCAATATCACACATAAACTTCTCTTTAAGAACGTTTCACTTTAAAGTTAATGTAATGTAAGAAAACATTGACAAATAAATCTGCATCTCTTTTTATTGTTGTCTGCAGTATGTTGACAAATAAAAATACTGTAATATACATTTTACCGAATTCTTAAGCACATTATGGAATTCAGTGAGACGCACGCTTCCACGTCCCGACTTGTTAACGCTCTATTGACACTTCAGAACTCGTTAGACTATCTAAATACTTCCTGAAAGTGGTTCGGAACTCTAGTACTTAGTCAACATTTCAGGTAAATAGCTACTATAGAACAAGTATTCATCGGCAGGAGGCATAGACAACATAGTATGAAGAATTGGCGAATAGCTATGAATAATAAATATACTACATAAAAATAGCTTGATCTCTGCGACATAATTGTCAAACTGACATTCCTATGCCCATAAAGTATGACATTGACAGGTACTGTCTATACTATTATGAAATACAGGCCTTCATAAGCGTGATTTTACTGACAGCTGTCGCAGAGATCAAGCTATCTTTTATGAAGTATAAAGCATAGAAGGAGGACTAAAAAATAACTCTGTGACTATCTTTATTCCCGTTCTATCTTATAGCACGAAACAGGATGTGGGAATGAGATAAATGATTTATTCTTTGTTTTGCTTTTTTGTTTTGTCACAAGATGAACTGTCATTTGGTTATATTGCTTATTATTAATCTGAGGCAAATAGGCACTCGTAAAATAAACCGTGACAAGTGAACAAGTTGAACCAGTGATGGACAATGACTGTTAGGTGCCACGTGACAGGCAACCAGCGTACCAGCGTACCTTGTAGTTACTCTTGTAAACAAATAAAACAACAATGTCGTATGGAGACAGCATTCCGAACTAAAAGACAACAAGGTCCGTCGTGGTCACCAACAATGAACAAACTGTTCGTTCAAATTAAATACTGGCATCCGAGACATCAGTAACATTTTATACGCGTCCTCGGAACGAGAACAAGGTCGAATGATCTCTTGCGATTAAATCGTTGTTATCATCTGTACCCCAAGTGTGAGTTGGGCAGTTTACTACAGGTTTCCATAACTGTTCCGTCAATCTAGGTTACTATAAACTATCCTTTGACCCGTAACGTGTGAGTGCGAGTGTCGTCCGTTAACTACATACAGTATAATTTACTGTATCGTTCACTGACTGCCTTCTAGTGAAGGCACAAGTTTTACCACAGTTGGGTTCCACTAGGCAGTTTTGGTAAGTTTATACTACGACCAAATTAAACAGTCAACTTTTGTAAAGTAAATTAAACATAAAAGAATGCTACTTAATTTAGTCAATCTTAGCTCATCGTTCAAATTGTCTCTTCCTACGAAAGACCATGGAGTTTCTAGTTTATCTATTTGTTAAGCGTGTGACCATACATAAAGTGAAGTTCTGTAGCGATTCCAAGAATTATTTAACTTATTAATTAGTTCGTAATCTAGATTCGCAAATAACATACTACACGTTATTAATAATAATTGTGCAGTGTACAGTTTTCATTGAGTAGAACTTACCGGCTACCACTACAGTTAATAGAACTATGTATACCTATATGTATGTATGTATGCTAATTTCAGGATATTAAAACATTAGTTTCATTATAATAGAACGCTGGCTACTGAAACTGCTAAACGTATAGCGTCTTCCTTCATAATATATATAATTATCTAATTGAAAAATACAGAAGGCAAGAGTAAAACTAATCTGACTGTGACAGACTACGAATAATGACGAAAAAAAATCTATTTTAACTACTGAACCCTAAAAATCTCAACCTAAAATATTCTAGATTACCTACTTTCTAACAGGTACGTCATTCTTTGTCACAGAATGCTTATAATAAAATCTTAAAAATACATATTTAATCTAAGAAATAGTCTTTTGGAGCTTATCATTTTAACACGCGAGGTATATACGTACTTAACGGTAGGTAACAGTTTCGAAGATGGCTGATTTAAAATGTTGGTGTTCCTCCGCCAAAGTGCACAAATCAGACACATTTATCAAGATGATGGGAAGGATGGATCCATGTAACATGTGGGAGAGAAGGACTCGAAACATACTATTTACTTGTCCCTTATAAAAATATACCAGTCGAGCTCAGAGAGCATTCCGATATAACTCTGGGAAAAACTAGAATAAGTCAGGAATAAGAATATACTTGATTGTATCATAAAGACATATATTGTAGGGTATACATTTATTTCTGTTATTAAATAAATTATAAGACAGTATGGCCGCAATGTTTGTATTGATAGACCTCAGTAGAAAGTTTCTCGATTTGAACGGTTGAGTGCTTCATTCTTATTTTTGTTGTTGAGTCTCTTCAACCAAGACGATATTCTAGTTTTTATCACAGGTAGCGTTGACTGCTATTCACATTCACCGTGATCTAAAAGTAAAAGTTATAACATTTACATCATTATTATATCAAAACCAAAATAATTGACTAGTATGATTGTCATAATGGTGGGTGGGTGCTTGCTCTTCCGATAAGTGTAGAAAACGGCTTAGTTGTTTTATCAAAAAAATGAGTCACAGCCGTACAGCGTACTGCTGAGCGCTGGTAATAAAGATGGGTCACCGCCGCACAGCGTACTACTGAGCACTAGTAATAAAGATGGGTCACAGCCGCACAGCGTACTGCTGAGCGCTGGTAATAAAGATGGGTCACAGCCGCACAGCGTACTGCTGAGCGCTGGTAATAAAGATGGGTCACAGCCGCACAGCGTACTGCTGAGCGCTGGTAATAAAGATGGGTCACAGCCGCACAGCGTACTGCTGAGCGCTGGTAATAAAGATGGGTCACAGCCGCGCAGCGTACTGCTGAGCGCTGGTAATAAAGATGGGTCACAGCCGCGCAGCGTACTGCTGAGCGCTGGTAATAAAGATGGGTCACAGCCGCGCAGCGTACTGCTGAGCGCTGGTAATAAAGATGGGTCACAGCCGCGCAGCGTACTGCTGAGCGCTGGTAATAAAGATGGGTCACAGCCGCGCAGCGTACTGCTGAGCGCTGGTAATAATTATTGTGATCACCAATTCGTTTGTCGAGCGTAGTATTTATGGCAGCCTTCTCAATACCTCTATTTGAAGCGGTTGAAAAGCAGGTACCATGGTTACGTGAATTTATTATCATGAATAGCCATAATGATAATTATTATAAACACATTATATAGGCCTGTATTATACTTTTATTATGTACATAATAACCATATAAAAACTTACTTCTAACGGTTTTTCTAGTAACATTTAAAGAAATCATGAGCAAGATCCTTCGTTATCTGTTAAATCTATTCAGATTACTCTAACATGCATTCTCAAGACACTTTCCACGAAGACTCCAATAAAAAATGTCGTATTGAAGGCTTCCTTCTTGTGCCTGGTAGGCCATGAAAATGCTCCAAGCAACTAAAAATACACATTGGCATAATTATTGAATAATTAGTATGAATAAATAATGAAAATTGCACAAACTATTATAGTAACCATGCCTTTCACCTTAGAAATCAAAGTCAGTGACGTTCTATTGTGTTTATAGTATGGTTGACAGTAATAAACTGTACGAAATGTCAAATTAGCGCAAATATAAACAATACGTAAACTGCACCAACGGTAGTACTAGTTCTATCGTCAGTGTAATGTCGCAGTTTACGATTTTTTTTCTATACATTTTTGGTGTGACGCAACTACAGTGTTGAATGAGACGAAGCATTGAGAACAGATTGAAGATTTATCAGCACGAGGTAGGCTACTCCGTCTGAGAGTGTTTATGTGTGTGTTTGTTTGTGCGTGTGCGTGCGTTCCGCTTTTGTGTTTGTGTGTGTGTGCGTGTGTGGTGTTACTATTCATATACTCTGTATATTAACAATCCTACGTATATAATATAAATACGAAAATGTGTAGCCATGCCCTCCTTGGCTTGGTTGTCGTTTAAAATATTACATAGACATAAAATAAAGTACAATATTGGCTCCAGGATCAAGTAGCTGACGTATATACTTAGATCATTGACGAGGGCAAAGCCGGGGTTAAAAGCTAGTGTAAGTATATCATAATATGGAAACTCAGGACTAAACTTTAAAACCTCACGAGTACTACATGCTGTGTTGTGTTTACTTGTAATTGGTAAGCGTCTTTACCTGTAGCTACATAAGTTAATTAAATAAGATGTGCCAGAACTTGTTTGATGTAACTTTGATATTACTTTACATTCACTATTTAAGGGAATATTCTAGTAATTAGTAGATCTGTGCTCACATGCGCGAGACGTTGTTTAAATATTAAATTTTAATGTAGAAGCTTTTAATTACGTACTCTTTATTAAAGTAGAGCATAATTATTCATATCGTAACACGTAGTGACGTATCGTTGGTTGCCACCCATCCTGCAGAACGTTAGCGCCAAATAAAACAATGAAGATCCAGCTCCAGCGCTCGTTAGGCGCAACTTATCCCTCAAAACGACGAAATGCACGACTTAACATTACATTCTTGGTGTTGATGCAATTACTGTATCGTACGTACATGCATAATAATATAACAGTCTATCACTGTAACGTTTAAATAGAAATCAACGCAGACGATATGAATATGATGAGTTATGACAAACATAGGTCACAGGCATCAGGAGCACGGCTCTGCAGAATGGCATGAGTTATAACAAACACAGGTCACAGACGTGAGGAGCACGGCTCTGCAGAATGGCATGAGTTATAACAAACACAGGTCACAGGCGTGAGGAGCATGGCTCTGCAGAATGGCATGAGTTATAACAAACACAGGTCACAGGCGTGAGGAGCACGGCTCTGCAGAATGGCATGAGTTATAACAAACACAGGTCACAGGCGTGAGGAGCACGGTTCTGCAGAATGGCATGAGTTATAACAAACACAGGTCACAGGCGTGAGGAGCACGGCTCTGCAGAATGGCATGAGTTATAACAAACACAGGTCACAGGCGTCAGGAGCACGGCTCTGCAGAATGGCATGAGTTATAACAAACACAGGTTACAGGCGTGAGGAGCACGGCTCTGCAGAATGGCATGAGTTATAACAAACACAGGTCACAGGCGTGAGGAGCACGACTCTGCAGAATGGCATGAGTTATAACAAACACAGGTCACAGGCGTGAGGAGCACGGCTCTGCAGAATGGCATGGGTTATAACAAACACAGGTCACAGGCGTGAGGAGCACGGCTCTGCAGAATGGCATGAGTTATAACAAACACAGGTCACAGGCGTCAGGAGCACGGCTCTGCAGAATGGCATGAGTTATAACAAACACAGGTCACAGGCGTGAGGAGCACGGCTCTGCAGAATGGCATGAGTTATAACAAACACAGGTCATAGGCGTCAGGAGCACGGCTCTGCAGAATGGCATGAGCAAAGAGTAGTCTGTAGTTCCCTATGAGTTTGGCTCAATCAAGCTGTGAATGATGATAATAGTCATCATAGATGCGTTTCAAACAGACCGTTTACCTTGCTTTTATTACAAATTTTATTTTATTATTTTATTCAAGGACAATGCAGACATGGAGCGGGAACGGAGGGCCTTATCGGTGCGAGCGAACATGCTCGCACGCAGGTTTGCGCGCTGTTCGAGGGAGGTGAAGATAACTCTCTTCAGGGCGTACTGCACGTCCCTCTACACGTGCAGCCTGTGGGCGAGGTACAAGCGTGCATCGTACGGGGCCCTCCAAGTCCAGTTCAACAACGCTCTCAGGGCTGTATTGGCGCTGCCTCGCTACTGCAGCGCATCAGGTATGTTCGCTGAGGCGCGCACCGATTGTTTCCACGCGACCATGCGTAAGCGGGGCGCGTCTCTGGTGTGTAGGGTGTGGGGCAGCACCAATGCTGTCCTGGCGATGATCGCGGACCGGATGGACTGCCCATACATACGGCACTGTTGTGATAGGCATGTTGCCATCAGCAGAGCCGGTAAGGTATTAAGTCTAAGTTTGTTTTCATTTTTAATTTATTTTTTTGTGTTTTCTGTATATGAGTTAATGTTGCTCGAAATAAATGTATTTTCTTTTATTTTTTATTATAACGCTTTTAGGTCAACTTCAAGCTAAATGAATATTCGTTGTATGAGAAACAAAATGATCTCAAAAGCATGAACATGAAGTTTCATAAAGGTTTATAATAAGTAATGCAGTGCACACAATTACGGCAACGATGCACAAATCGCCCGGCGCGGCGGTAGCGCCCTCTACTGTGTGTGACAAGCCTTACTCGCACATAATTCACTGATACATTGCCCCATTGCTTTGCCACTTCTGTTACGCTACAAACACAGCGAGCAGCTTACACAACATTTACATACACTTATTGAATCACAACAACGAGCTACTGTGGGCGCAGTGAGAACTCGTCTCACAGACGTCTTACAGTTCTGTACAAGATTGTATGACAATAGATTAAAGGACTCGTGCCTTGGAGTTGGATCACTGTGTGTATGCTCTTTAATTCTGTTTCGCACTGTGTGTATCGTACGAAGTATCGCCCTTCTTTGAAGTAGGTACTATTCAACAACAAACATTCAAATAATTTTGAATTTAAATTTGATTTTACTGACAGTTGCAACATAATCTAGAGTGATGAGTTACTATAACATTATTATGTACAGTAAACCGGCCACTTCAATACATTTATGCTACTAGAAATTATATGGTTGAAAAAGATTCCATGCGATAGTAGAGCGGTACCGTGGTACCAATACGAGCACACAAGCCGAGGCGCCACATTGTGAGGTCTCTCCAAGTCTCCAGCCGAGTACCCTTCATCACTCGCTGCTTACCCTTATTTATTTGATTATGCGCCGTCTTCTATACCCGCTCGAGTGCGATTCACTCGGGGTTTCGAGCACTTTCGAATTTTTGTAACATACATCCGTCGTTTGTAAGGGACGCGTGCCAGTCATTAAGACAAATCTGATGGAGCGTTAGGTCACCGGAAGTGCGGGGTGTGCGGGGTTAGCGGGCGGGGGTTGGGGGTCGGATCCCAACTTCTGTTATCTAATTTATTGTCATACCCGATAACGAACACATACGGCAGACATAGGTAGTTTCCTGACTCTTTTTAGGGTTCCGTACCCTAAAGGAAAAAAGGAACCCTTATAGGATCACTTCATTATTCGTCTGTCTGTCTGTCAAGACCCTTTTTCTCAGGAACGCGTGGATCAAGTTGAAATTAATATCAAATACTCAGATCTGCAATCCCTTGGAATTGAGAAAAAAACAAACTTCTAAGTCAACGCAATCAAAAGATACGGTCGTTTATGCCGCATATTTTGTCACTCGTAAGGGAATCAAAACCTATAGGCGCTTATTACAAAAAGTGGTTTAAACCAAGACTAAGGTAAACCCAGATTTATAATATACCCATTACTTGCTAACGTCATATAACAAAAAGAGATGGAGCTATTTTAAAACCGTAGTTTTTCTTAGTCCATATTTCGTAATAAGAGGAATAGGGTCCTTCCCGTTGACCTAGAATCATGAAGCTTGGCAAGAAGCAATGTCTTATAGTGTGTCTTATGTAGTTACCTCACAAATATAGTAATTTTACATACCTACCAGTTTGTACGGAACCCACGGTGCGCGAGTTCGACTCGCACTTGACCGGTTTTTTTTTATTGTGGGGAAACCCTCATGGATAACCTCCGCCCTGGGGAAGGTGAAGGGTTATGCCAGACTCGAACCAGTTAGAACCCCACGGTGTTCCTCCAACGGTCACGGGATTCGCGTTTGCGTGCACCGCAACCGCGGCAGGTATCGGTCCGCAAGCAACTATTCCTGGCTCTTGTTCAACTACTGATAATTCAGAACTTATATAAGATAGATAAGTTAGTTGTCGATCGATTAGCTTAATAATGTTAACTCGGTTTTCTCGTAGATTTGTTTATCTTATTATGGTTGGGAAAATCCAAAGTTAACGTATCCTATCACAAGTGTGAGTGATTCTAGTAATGCAAGATATGTATAAAATGATCACCAATGATAAAGAGCACTAACGTTGTGTGTGTTCCAAGATCCTCATAGCTGTCTTAAACACGCAATAAAATTAATAAGAAGAAAAAATAACAGGAAAAAAATTAAAGAGCGTGAGTACACGACAGTCAAGTGGAAAAGATTTACTCAGAAAAAGCTTCCGCAAAACGAGCGCTAGCAAAAAAGCTGCCAAAACATTCCCAAGTCAAATGAAGCTCATTCAGTACTTTTTGTTTGACTGTACCGTCGTATGTGGAACTTACTTTATCAGCAAAAAACGTTCCGCAAATACAATGGTAAACAAAAAGCTAACAGACACGTGTAATAACTTGTCGCTTGTTTAATATCCTCGGAGGTACCTGCGTCGTCAGCGTGCATTACTAATGAGTCGGTAGGTACAGTCGCGGTCGGCACCGGGCGGGCGGTACAGTCAGGTTCATAACGCTGCATCGCGACAGGTGCGCGCTTTATTATGCAAATAGTATTACAGCTCGGCGAGGCGTGACGGGCGGCGTACTTTTATTAATATTTATGATAATGTTTGATGCAATTTTTCCCAAATGATGTCACATCGCCGTGTCCTGTCACCTGTTGACGCGCTTAAATAACGTGTCAGGTCAAACAGTCACCAGTTTGTCGCTCTGCACATACCTACATATTACATTTATTGGTACTCTCATACTATTTTATTCGTTTTTATTGATTTTCATATAACTTTTCGTATTTAACAATGAAGGAAAAATAACGATGATCGTCATTAATGACGATCATCGTTGTTTTTTCTTCGTCACAGTTTTCCTCTGGATACTTGAATTAACTGACGGAGCATCAAATACCGAATGATTGAAGTTTCTCAATAACGACGGTAACCATAGATTCACAACGGTATACACTCATAGCAATAATCTTCGACCTCGTATGTTCTTGAAGCCCTTTGTCTCGGCGTAAGGCAGCTTGGGGTGAAGCAATAAATTGAATAATAATATTTTCATGCAAGATTTTAATAAGTATGAATCTGTCAGACGTGTAACTTGTTAAACACAGAACTTTATGATCTGCATGATAATTAATTTTGTTGTAGACTCGTAGGTTTATTACTTACACCTTGCTTAATTAATTATTATTTATATAACTTTCCTCTGCAATATGTATTTTTCGGCACGATCAATTTAGGCGCAAAGTTGGTCACTCGTGTGGTCCGTGTGTCGCAACAGGAACAGCGGGTCGAGTCCTCCGACTTCATTATGGATTGCTTGTTGCTCCTTATCTGCTTATCATTCATACGCCTATTAACCTGCACATATCTCACACAGTTTATGCCCAAGATACGACTCGAGTACAACATTAAAATGAACTCGAGTGGAATGTAAAGAGGTATTCCCTCCGGTTTTGAGCGCGTAATGTGCACTGCACCGCCAACAGTCGCGGACGGCAGGTCTCAACTGTAACGAGCCGCGCGATAACTAGGTACATCAAATTAGCGCACGCACTGCGCACGGACGACATTACAATGCCAATTAACTCGAACTTAAAAAAACAATTTTAACAAAAATAAAATCGACATCAAGAAAACAAAAAAGTTAAATAAAATAATTACCATATTATCGAATTAACAGTTTCAGAAGTCGGTGTTAATCCACGTTGAACCAAATTGAAGGCACCGACTTCTAATACTGTAAATTTTATAATATAGTAATTATTATATTCTTTTTATTTTTTTGAAGTCGGTTTTATTTTTGTATTTTTTTCTTTTTAGTGACCTTAATTAAAACATGGTTTGAACTACTAAAGACGCTGCTCGTAACCCAATCACATTATCTGTACTGTTCGTTATTGTGGAGTTCCATTGTCTATCTCCGAAGTTCTTTATCAGATCGTCACCAAATTCAAATGGGACCACCTCGAAAAAACATTCTTTCAAACAAAAAAATAATCATTAAAATCGGTTCACAATTAGCAAAGATATTGCGGAACAAATATACAAAAAAAAACATACAGTCGAATTAAGAACCTCCTCCTTTTTTGGAAGTCGTTTAAAAAGGAAACGGCGTATTATTATATTACAGTGAAACACAGGAAGTCCATCATCATTAGTTAGAGAATGAAACACATTCAACAGCGCGCCTGATTGGTTATATATTATTTGTAACGTGGTTGTTAATTAACCAATAGTTCTTAAACAATGAGTCTGAAACTATCTACTTGTAATTGATACTCAGTAGCATCGGGCCGATTTCAACGCCGCGTTCAATTATTGACAGCCAATTAGCGAGTCAAAATCAATCAAATGTACGATATCTGATTTCAGTTCAATATCTCATCAATGTTTCTAATTGTCAATGAATACTTCAGTTTACTATTGTGGGTACTGATAGCAGATTAGCTTCAATTAACATCGCAGAGCCAAACAGAATCGCTAGTGAACTAGTATCCTCTATTTCTGAAGCTCTTCGACGAACTGAGCGCTCATGAACTCGGAGTGTAACCGAGATACTCCATCGGTGTCAGTCACGTACAGTCCAGCGTTCGTTCACCGTTAACGCTGCATTTTTAAGTTCCTCTGTGCTCGTTGGGACCGGGCATGTGCGGGAATGTGCCCGAATATGCGGGCATAGCGCATTGCGACGCTCTTTGTAAATTAGTCGCTATTGAATCTATACCTTCCGTTCTTTGGTTGTGGTAGCGTGTATGCTGATTTTACAGTTATCTAATAATAGTGTCTACAATATGTCAATAATTAACTTATGTTTATTAATTCGATCATCCCTGTGCGTCGTATATTTTTCGTAAGCATTATTTCTTTCTTTGCAGCAGCTTGTTCACTCATCTACTATGTCTTCTTATTTCACCTCAGGATATTATAAATCAGTGCTGAACACATAGAATACGAGTCATAAAAATGTAGTAAGCTCGTAGGATAGATTGGCTAGCGCGGGGGTCATCACACATTGTGGTCACGCGCCGGCCCTCAACGAACACCGCTTCACAAATCCAAGAAATACGTTTCATCATAAATAACCAAAAAATTACTCCTTACAGTCGGTGAGCGTAGAACATTGTCGCAGAGCAATCGTGCGGGGGTATGCGGGGGAAGTGGACGGAGCGTATGTCCCGAGCTGCAGTATGGCAGCTCGGTACATACATTCCAGGGCTTTCGCTGTCTGATTTCAAATACAAGTGAAATAGTTCATGTGAGAGGATGTATCTACTATAATCACGTTTTATTAAATTAAAGGTAATAATAAATATGATGTCGGTTCAGAAAACAAAAATGGTGACCACGTGAATATTCAAGATATTCTTCACGGGTGTATCCAAGGTTTTTGGATTAGCTAATACCCAAAATAAGACTGTTTTAGAAATCCAAGATTTGAATGAATGAATGAATTTACAAATTTCTTAGTATTGAGGAAAAATATGTCCATTTAGAAATTTTAGTACTTGACTACATAAGGTCACATCAGGTCTGATCTCCCTCGGTCTATAAACACATCTCAATCACTATCTCCTCTTCCTCACGTGTGTCCACAGCTGACGCAGCACTAATAGCTGGCGGCGACGCGACATCGAGACCGACACGTCTGTCTGCGCCAACAACGTTGAGGCGGAGCACAGGCAAGTAGAGACAATTATCGTGAGCACGCTTTTCAACACGTGCATTTATTCGAGTGACGCGTTTAGATTACAGCTTCTAACTTACGCGCAACGGCTAGACGGTTATCTATACGGATAATAATAAATGATACACAATAGTGTGTGTAGTTTGTTTTGAGAAGCGATGTGAGTAATATGCATCCGCTTTTGGCAGCATTCAAGAAAGCCCTGACTACCTCGTGGTAATCGTTTATGAAAAGGAGCTGTCTCCAGACACGTTACCGCCGCGCGACCGCCACGTGCTCACTACGGACAATATGTTGAGAGAACGCCTTGTCCGGCAGTAGATTGTGTTAGCCGCTGTTGAATGATACACACAATCTCATTACATTACTTTTTTAACGAAACCAAAGAAAATTAACCCTCGAATTATTCTGTTGTTACCTACTACACCACTAGTCTGCTAATATTATCGTAACACCTATCAAAAACGTTAATAGTCACCATCACAGTAACCTCCGCATAAACACGATTATCCCAGTAATAGTAATTTGCATAATTATTATTTTGGTAAATATTGGCAAAACAACGATACGACGTTTCAGCAGGGAACGCAACCCCGTTAATAACAGTTCCCGAAAACAGAACAGATTCTCAGAATGACTCAGCACTAGCACTTACTAGTGTACTATCTACTACTACTACTATTGGTTATTCATCAGAGACATTGCATTACCAAAGCACAGTGAATTGAACGTGATTTTGGAACTGTAAAATAAGAACATGAGACGAACGGCTATGTTATGCACTGGCTATTGTGAATTCAATCCGATACACTGTGCTGTTGGATACACTCTGAACTCGCAATAATACAGGTATCCTGTCGATTCACAGAAAATATTGAAATATTTCATATGGCACTTACAGTGGTCCCGGTAGTAGGTCATGGGGCTCCAATCACTATGTCTGAATTATGTGATGATACCTCGCCTAATTACTTACCATTAATCATACTACTTGAGGGTATAAAAGGAATTTCAATCAGCTATTTGCTACATTTATTTTTGTGCATCGGAAGTGAACGCATCGGAGAAGATATTAGTAGCGAATTTACCAAATGCTAATTAGCCTATTATGTGACACGTATTTTTCCAGAATTCATTGTTTGTGACTTGTTGTTTTGCAATGGATATTCAAGTTGAAGGTATTTATTATTTATATATAACTAGTCTTGCCATAAACATTGACACGAAGAAATTTTTTTTTTATTGCAAATTATATTTATATTTATTACTTTTACAGTGTGTTGGTTAAATATATATATATAAAACAATTTAAAATATAAAAAGCTTATTCGAAGTGGTCTCCATTGGCTGCAATACAGTCCTTTAAATGTTGAGGCCACACGTTGAAGCACGCACTCTTTCCATGGGAAAATTCTTCACTGCCCATCGTATGGATTATTTTAGGGACTCCAAATTATCATGGCGTTTAGAGCAAGCCATACTCTCTAAAACTGACCATAAATTATGATTTCCAGCGGATTAAGATCGGGACCAGACGACGGCCAGTCTTCAGCTCTGATGAAGTCCGAAACGTTCACTTCCAACCAAGACTGCGTGGACCGAGCTTTATGACCCGGCGCCGAGTCTTGTTGGAAGGACCATACTTGGTTATTGAACATGATGTTGTTAAGGGGCTTAACTACCTTCTCAAGAATGGTATCTTGATACACTTGTGCCGATGTTTTGATACCTTTTTCACAAAAATATGGCTCAGTCACTCCTTCATAGGTAACACCCCACCAAACCATCACTGAAGTCGGATAATGCCCACGTTGCACTCTGTCGACTAATTGGGAAGCTTCCTTAGAGCTTTGAGCATAAATACGGTCATTTTGTTTGTTAAAATGTTGCTCAATTGTAAAGATTTTCTCATCCATAAACATTTTTTTCTGTGACCTCCCTTTGCGTATCGCTTCAGTAGTTGTTTCGATTTTACCACCCTATTCTTTTTTAAATTATCAGTTAAAAAATGACCAGTGCGTCTCCTATAGGCTGCAAGTCCTAAGTCATCTTTTAAAATACGCGACATGGTTCTGGGTGTTATCTTCATCTCCCGAGATAAAATCTTTTGCTTTCGGACAGGATTTCTTCGAATTCTTTCCCTTACTGCTTTGACCACCTTTTTCGTACGATCACTACGTGGACGGCCAGATCTTTTTTTGTCACAAACAGAGGAGGTCTCATTGTACCTATTAATAGCCCGGTACACAAACATTTGACTAATACCAAGCGTATGGAAAGTTTTAAAAATTGCATTTGGCTCCATACCAACTTTGTGTAATGCAATCACAGCGATTCGGTTCTCTTTATCACCCCACTCCATTTTAATATCGCAAAATATTGTACAATCTATTGGCGCCAAAATTAGAAAATTCAATGAACAATCGTATAAAAATGACAGATTCCAAATTCAAATGTAATATCTTTCTTATTTTTAATTGTAACAGTATTTATGGCCAGACTAGGTATAGATATATTTATTGTGTGTATTATATAGGTATTGTATTATTTTAAATAGAGTATATTTTCGTAAATACGGTGCTACGCCAAAGTAATTGAACTAAATTTTTCTTGTTTTAATTTCTCTTTAGTGAGAGTTTTAACTACTTTTCCATAATATTCCACTTATGATTTTTATACGAAAATGTTAGCTAACGTTTCTTTATTTTAATAAATAAAAAATTTCCTGCAACTGGTTGCGACTGTAAGTGGTACTGAAGGTCTACGCAATACGTCCAACCGCGTAGCACTTGCTACGAGATATGTATTATTCTTGAATTTGCACTAAACTGACTATTCTTGTTTTAGGTACAAGTTTTAAGTATTATTTTACAAGAATGCTTGTACTAGATACTTGGCTGTCTATTAAGGACAGTAAATTTGAAGCTGACAGACGTCGTCAAGTTTTTCAAACTCTGACGCAGTTAGTGCCAGAAGTTGAAAATATGAATACTGACGATTTGCAAAATAGGATTTCCTATGTTTGTAAAAGATTGTTGGTATATTGGAAGCAAGTCCAGCGATCAGATTCTCGAATGGTCACTAAATACAGCGACTGGCTGCTTTTTTTAGTTTTTTTTCTAATTCAACTATGTATTTCAGCGGAAATAACTGGCTTAGACAAATAACTTCTTGATAGATGTCATCATCTGCTGCAGTGTCTTTCGTCGAGTTACAAAATTAATAATCTTGCGTAATCTTGCGTAAAGAGTATGCCTTAGAAACCGCGCGGAAGCTTGTTGCGACTTATCCCTGGTACAACTTGCCTTCTTCTGTTCATAAAGTGTTAATTCATGGATCGGAAGTAATTGATCATTCATTGTTGTCCATCGGTGAGCTCTCGGAAGAGGCCGCTGAATCTTGTAATAAATTAGTTAAGCAATAGACGTGACAACACAAGGAAAATGACTCGCGTTGTCACAAACACCGATCTTATGCACAGACTTCTTCTTAATTCTGATCCATATATTTCTATTTTAAATAATTACCACAAAAAGAAGAACTCTGTTCTATCAGCAGAGGTGAGGAATTTATTATTTATTTAAAAATAAGATTTCATTTTTAGATATACCTAGAAAAAATAATAATGTCATTATGTTATGTACTTTTTCTGTCTGTAATTAGTTACCAATTAGTTAATTTCTCTCTAAGGGAAATTAGTTCATTGATATTATCCCTATGTAGTTATTTATAAGATAATTAAGTTCATTAGTTACTTTAATTAACCTATTACCAAAGTACATATTTAAGGATTAGACTTTTTTGTTATTGAATAAATTATTCATCAAATAAATTATTATTATTATCACCTTTATTCAAGTTGTTTCATATTATTTACATTTTTAAATACATATAAAAAGAAAACAAATATATATTTAAAAATATAAAAAATAGGGGTCCACCGGCAGCGGGAGCAGGGTCCAGGCTACCGGCAGTTAGGGCTCCAGAGACAGGAACCTCCTCACAATACACGCCGTATCGAGGAGGACTGCTTTCTGTATCAGGCCCTTGATCCAGCTACCCAACGAGAGCCTCATGAGATGATTGTCGAGGCTCTTGGCCATTAGGCCATTGGCCGATACGACTATCGGCACAATGGTTGCCGATTCCACATCCCACATGTTGACAACCTCGTGTGCTAAGTCAAGATATTTGATTTGTTTATCTTTCTCAGCTTTCACGAGATTCCCATCATGCGGGATGGTAACATCAACAATCATTGTGCGGCGCTCTGATCGATCTATCACCACTATATCAGGTTTATTGGCAACAATAGTCCTGTCAGTGATGATAGATCGATCCCAATACAACGTGATACGACCATTTTCAAGAACTGGGTCGGGCACATACCTGTAATACGGTACCTCCGATTCCACAAGGTTATACTTCAAAGCAAGTTGCTGGTGGATAATCCTGGCCACTTGGTTATGCCTATGCAAGTACTCGCCGTTAGCAAGACGAGAACATCCGGAAATAATATGCCTGAGGGACTCGCCGGGACAGTGGCATGCCCGACATATGTCAACCGTCCCGTCCTTCACAATATACTTCCGGTAGTTATTCGTCATGATAACCTCGTCCATAATCGCACAGACAAAACCTTCGGTTTCCCCAAATAGGTCACCGAACCGTAGCCAGGACACGGACGCGAGGAAATCAACGTCGGGCCCATGGAGGGCCCGGTAAAAGCGTCCGTGTAGCTCCTTGCTCTGCCATATCTCCCTGCGGTCATTAGTACTAAGTACCACAGGCTTGCGCCAGTTCTCTCTAGCCAAGGATAGTGGAGTGAGTCCTTTATCTACTGCGACCACATCTCGGTGCATCCCCGCGTCAGCATGGAGGAAAAACTCCCTTAGGCTGCACACCTCACGATTGTGGAGGGTCTTAGCATTTAATAAGCCTCGACCCCCACACTTTCGCGGGATGTACAGCCTCATTACTGATGATCGCGGGTGATGCATCCGATTTGCGGTCAGCAAAGTCCGGACTCTCCTATCCAGGGCATCTAGTTCAGTCTGAGTCCACTTCAGTATGCCGAAGGAGTACATCAAGACCGGCATGACCCAACCGTTAAAGGCGCGCACCTTGTTTCCGCCTGACAAAAGACTTTTTAGGACTTTTTTCAGGCGGCCAAAGAAGCGCTCCCTCAACGATTGTTTCATGTCGGCCTCGCTGATCCCCAACCCCTCCGACATACCAAGGTATTTGTAGGTATCGTTTGCGGAGAGCGGTCTGAGGTGTATGGAATCCGAAAGTTGTAGTCCCTCGGATTCCATAATCCTCCCTCGTCTTACATGCATGACTGCACATTTGTCCACACCAAATTCCATCCTGATAGAATTACTGAAAGTTTCAGTTACCTTCAGTAAATCCACCAGTTGCAATTTAGTAGGGGCAAAGAGCTTTAGGTCATCCATGTAGAGAAGGTGGGATACTACCTGACCTCCTCTCCGCAGCGGATAGCCTAGCCCCGACCCCTCCAGCAATGTGCTAAGAGGGTTCAAGGCTTAACAAAACCATAGTGGGCTCAGACTGTCGCCCTGGAATATTCCCCGCTCAATCCTAATCGGTTCGCCGCTCCCCCGAATCGGTTGACATCCTGGATAGCGAAGGACCGTCCTCCATTGCCCCATACATGACCTTAGGAAGGTGCGTAGTGTTGTATTTATTTTATACAGCTCTAGCACTCTCATGAGCCATGTATGTGGCACCGAGTCATAGGCCTTCTTATAATCTATCCAGCATGTCGACAGACTCTTTTGGGAGCGACGAACCTGTTGGCTAATGGCCGTATCAATGAGGAGTAGCTCCTTAGTACCGCGGGACCCATTCCTACATCCATTTTGAGAAGAAGACAATTATTTACAGACTTATTACAGAATTACAGATTATTATATATTATTATTTATTATATATTACAGAATTATTTCCAATATGTGTGTTAATTTTGGATCTCAAAATGGATGTAAGACGTTTATAGACCGTCGGCAAACACGTGATCGGTCTATAATTCTTGGGTTCCGCAGTACTACCTGATTTATGGAGCAGGTGGGTAACTCCGGTCGTAAGGAACTGCGGAAGCGACCCTGACTCTAAGGACGACTGGAATTGGGACGCCAAGCGAGCGTGTGAGCTACGCAGCCATTTTATCCAAAAATTGTGCAGTCCATCCGGCCCTGGAGATTTCCAGTTAGGTAACGGACGGACTGCATCGGCTACGTCTTGGGGGCTAATGACAATTTCCCCCATTTCTTCTATAGACTCACACGTTCGCTCAATATCTCGCATCCAATCACCCTCAGTGTGAATGACGGGGACCGACCAGATACTGCGCCAGAATGA
The DNA here is from genome assembly GCA_910594945.2 of Amphipyra berbera. Lineage (NCBI taxonomy): Eukaryota > Metazoa > Arthropoda > Insecta > Lepidoptera > Noctuidae > Amphipyra > Amphipyra berbera. The sequence goes on from OU343138.1 coordinate 243,834, forward strand.
GCTCATGGCATCATCATCAGGCAGGCGCCCACCACTCACACTTTGGTCAGGCCGCTCCCAAGCTCTATACACCCACCTTTGGTCGCATTGGAACATGCGATTCTGGGTATATCGCACAACGCGGCGTTTATACCTACGAATACGGCTCGCCCATGCACAAACTTTCTGCTTCAGGAAGTCGATACGCTCTGTGGCTCGGGACGTATATTCTCGAGGGCTGATACCAGTCCCCGAGAATGCCCGCCTCACAAAGCGCATCAGTCTTGGTCGAGTATTGCCCTCCCTGAAGCATATTAGCTTGCCGATGAGTGCCCTGGTCTCGTCAATACAACGCTCAATCCTGCACTGCCAGGCTGGTACGGCTGGTTTTGGTCGTGTAGCTCGTTCACTATTATTAAATTTGACATTGGCTACACGACATGCCGCAACAGCCGCACAGTACAGGATTGAGTGTGTATCCCCGAGATCTTCGCTGCTCTTAAAATAGCTAGCAAGCAGCGAATCCAAGGCACACACCAGCGCCCTGTTTTTATTGTGCATGGGCAAGCGTGGTAATCGTGGCCGTTATTATTATTATTATTCTAATAAGTTATTTTATTATTCACCTTGATTGATCATGAAATAGTATAACTACACGCATTATTATGCATTTTAATATCTGTTAGCGGTGCGAAATCCCTATGACCGCCCTTCTTAGAGCGCGGAACCACAGTGTTCTGGTGCGTTTCTGCCGCGTTTAATTATATACAGGTATAAGTAGCTACTTAATAACAGGTAGGTAACGGGTATAAGTAGCTACTTAATAACCGGTAGGTAACAGGTATAAGTAGCTACTTAATAACAGGTAGGTAACAGGTATAAGTAGCTACTTAATAACAGGTAGGTAACAGGTATAAGTAGCTACTTAATAACAGGTAGGTAACAGGTATAAGTAGCTACTTAATAGCTACTTAATAACTTTGCGAAGAACGTAAACAATATAAATGAAATACTTTTTGCTTTCTATTTTTAAATACTTGTAGGTACGATGAAAATACATAGTCCCATTTTCTCTATGAGACATACGTTTTTATAGTTTATATTTTGGATGTATTTTCCTTCTGGGTATATTTGTGTGTTACAGGGTGGCACTCAAGCCGACGCGACGGCGCACCTGATGGTAAGTGATTACCGCTGCCTTTAAATACCTACAACCCCAAGAGGGTTGCTGCGCGTCGCCAACCTTAAAGACACAGTTGAAGTCTCATGTGCCTATAACTTCACCGGTACCCATACCCTTCAAACCGGAACACAGCAATGCTGCTTGGTGGCAAAAATACGTATGGTGGTATTACTTCCCCGAAAGAACCACGAGGATCTCTACTAATACTAGGAGCAAGTAGTATAAATCATTCTGAAATTTAAACATTCATATTGACAATGCATACCACATGACGTAACTTATTTAAGTATTAAACTAGATTATACACATATTTCCTAATGCATATTTAACGTGAAGTGGTTTCATCTGAGCGCGGTCATTGCGGCTTCCATCGATTACGGTGACGTACTTCACTCATATTTAGACCATCACACCACACATCACGGCTAACTACTAATTTAATGTAATTGAGCGATTCAGTTGACCGACGACTGCCGCTACTGATGTATCGCGGTGACTATGAGAACAATCTGCCAATTAATGTAGAAAATACCAACATAGATACAATAGTATTTCTTTCCTACTACAGGTAGATCTGAAACCATGGGAGCTTGTGCCCCAGACTAGTAGATGTTAGGCTAACAGTAACTTAACGTCACCATTACAAGTACCTGAACTTATTGATAATACCCGACCTTGCATTAGCCTGCCTATAAAAGATGTCAACATAATCCCTTGTTCGCCTCTACGACGACCACATAAAGAGGGGATACCTATTGCTAGCGTGAAACCATACGGCAAAAATGTACACAGTCATCTATTGTAGATGTGGACACAACAGCCTAGTATTAGTTAGTAAGTGGCACACAACACAATAAAGGCAGCTAAAGCGCGGTCCGCGCGCCGCGTTCCGCTTAAACACAGATTGGCGCTAATCAGCTTACGCACGGTTGGTGGTCCCCCGCACCCCGCCCTTCTCCCTCCTCCCTCGTACCCCGCGTCCCCCTCCCTCGCCAGCAGCGCGTGGTGTTATCCTTACCAGTCGCACACATAGCAGCTTTCTATTCCACCTAGATTAGGCTGACCACCATTATGAGTATTATGAAACACAACGTTACCACGTTAAAGGTAGATCTGTATTAGTTGGAGCGGTACACAAAAGCTAGCTTTGTACAATAATATTGCAAAATAGAGCAGAATACAGTGGTTTTGTACCCAACATTTTACGGTCAAGTCGGCTAGTTTTACGTATTTGTAAAAGACCTCAACTTGACAATCAGTTACGTATGCCACAGTCATCCGCACGAATGTGTCCTTGTTGCCTCATATTAAATCTCGGGCATACTGGGAGATACAATAAACAACATTTACTTTTTTAAGGACACAACAAGTAAACTAGTGGTCTCACCTGGTCCCCTATTGTGCTATAGGGCAGCATAGTCTTGCGTTCACCAAAATGTGACATTCGTAATGAACAGTAACAGAACCCAACGGACGCTGTTTGCGGGGCTGTGGCTACGTGTGTGCACAGTCAGCATCATTATCATTAGTACGGCGGCTCGTGTGTTCACTGGACGCCAATATCGCTCCACATTGTTTCCATGAAATAAGAAGGTGTATAAGAGCCAATTGAAGGTAAATACGTGCTTAACAAGGAGCTCACTCATAAATAATCTCTACAGTATTAAACAGAATGGCGTCAACAGTTGCAAAGTGGCCGCGGTTTAGCGATATTATAGTTTCTTCAGGCGTTGGGTATTCGTAAGCTTAGTAATAGACATTTCACAGAGTAGACCTTCCATATTCATCTGTTTTGTGGCACCACTGACAGACGACTAACTCAATATTTATTATATTAATAGTGTGACCGTCCGGCGTCGTCCTGACATTACGTGGACAACGTGTCATTTATCACTCCGCACGTCTTGTGTATTAGCGTGGCAGGCGGGCAGGCGGGCAGGCGGGACGTCCCCGGACGAGGTCGCCGCATAAAAACGTAGCGCAATCATTAGCTCAACAAGATACGAATACTAACAAGTTCATGTTTTCACAATTTATGAGAAGCGATTTAAAACGATGAACATATTTCAGCGGAGGCCGGCGCGGCGGCGGGGCGTGGTGACGTCACGCCGCCTATTATTCATTTCTACATGACTTCAGAGCGTTTCGAAAATAAAACGAAACGATTTGACACAACGTAATATAAACGTAACCTTTGAGATGCTCCACTTTAAGAATATCCCTCGTTATTATCTACGACGTGCGTCAGTATCACGGAAAACTCAACATATGGAGTAATAATGCGCACACTAGACAACGGCGCGGCCATCGGATGTGTTACTATGACAGTCACCAAACTATTGTAATAATGCGCGCGCTTGACGACGGCGCGGCCACTGGATGTGTTACTATGACAGTCACCAAGCTATTGTAATAATGCGCGCGCTTGACGACGGCGCGGCCACTGGATGTGTTACTATGACAGTCACCAAGCTATAGTAATAATGCGCGCGCTCGACGACGGCGCGGCCACTGGATGTGTTACTATGACAGTCACCAAGCTATTCTAATAATGCGCGCGCTTGACGACGGCGCGGCCATTGGATGTGTTACTATGACAGTCACCAAGCTATTGTAATAATGCGCGCGCTTGACGACGGCGCGGCCACTGGATGTGTTACTATGACAGTCACCAAGCTATTGTAATAATGCGCGCGCTCGACGACGGCGCGGCCACTGGATGTGTTACTATGACAGTCACCAAGCTATAGTAATAATGCGCGCGCTCGACGACGGCGCGGCCACTGGATGTGTTACTATGACAGTCACCAAGCTATTCTAATAATGCGCGCGCTTGACGACGGCGCGGCCATTGGATGTGTTACTATAACAGTCACCAAGCTATTGTAATAATGCGCGCGCTTGACGACGGCGCGGCCACTGGATGTGTTACTATGACAGTCACCAAGCTATTGTAATAATGCGCGCGCTTGACGACGGCGCGGCCACTGGATGTGTTACTATGACAGTCACCAAGCTATTGTAATAATGCGCGCGCCCGACGACGGCGCGGCCACTGGATATGTTACTATGACAGTCACCAAGCTATTGTAATAATGCGCGCGCTTGACGACGGCGTGGCCACTGGATGTGTTACTATGACAGTCACCAAGCTATTGTAATAATGCGCGCGCTTGACGACGGCGCGGCCACTGGATGTGTTACTATGACAGTCACCAAGCTATTGTAATAATGCGCGCGCTTGACGACGGCGCGGCCACTGGATGTGTTACTATGACAGTCACGAAGCTATTGTAATAATGCGCGCGCTTGACGACGGCGCGGCCACTGGATGTGTTACTATGACAGTCACCAAGCTATTGTAATAATGCGCGCGCTCGACGACGGCGCGGCCACTGGATGTGTTACTATGACAGTCACCAAGCTATTGTCTAATGACAGGATTTTTTACCCCGTACACCTCAGAGTGGGTTAAATTCTAGTGAAAAACATGCGTATTAGACACATTTAAATCGAAGGTACTTTATGGTTACTGTTCACACTTACGAGTACCTAGTCAATCTTCCTACTCGTTAATACATTACTGTACCTATTGTGTAATGCACGACGTTTTCGTCCCGCGTACTCAACTCGTCCAAATTAAAACTAAAAAAATGTTGTCACAAACTATAAGTATACAAGAACGAACCTTACATTCCTTTCTAGTTGGAATTCTCGAAGCTAAAAACAGCTTCGTCTCAGCTTTAATATAAATGAATACTAGTAATTTCCTGCTCACATTGTTCGAATACGCGTCGAGGTTGCGGCAAGACGGAGGAAATTAGTTTTAAATATTAAATTATATTAAGATCCACATCGCGAGCTGCTAATAAAATCGTACCAAACTCACCTTATGTGCTGGAAATAAGAAAATACCCGTGCAATGGAAACTTGGAGCGCTCTAGTAGCGTCTGCATCCGGCAACGCTACGCCGTAGAGGGGTGCTACGATGCGGCGCGGCGGTACGTAGTGGCGCTACGAGCACGGCGCGAGATAAGGGTACGTGTGAATGGTAATGTTAATGTTAGTCTGCGCGACTCGTTCGTCAAAAATATGACGTGGAGTGACGTTTAGTAGAACATACTGCCACACGAGATTGCCTTCGCAGCGGATTTCTTGCAGAAATAAATTGCATTGCAGTCTTGTATTTATGCAAATGTTTAAGCAGCATGCGGTATGTGTGTTAGCAATAAATATCGACCGATACTAAATCGAATAACAAATCCTTGACTTATCATTTCACGAATTATTGGCGCACTAGTTTTTACCCTGGTCATTCAACAAGTGAACAACAGAAACCACGCAAGCAACCAAAATACTGATATTTTTCCATCTGACATGGGAACTTAAATGATTTGATATCAAAACGCAAATTATGGAGTGTGTCAGAATATGTAGAATTGTGTAAAATTAAATTTGTAATATTTTTTTTCTTTGTCAAAGTGTTTCTAGATGAAAAATTCCAAAAGGAAACTTGCTTTCTGAACGCAACTTATGACCTGTGGTTTGGATAATTAGAAATAAAAACGTAATTACTTTCATATCACATTAATTAAAGCAGCATTTATGTACTTATAATATTTCTTAGATTTCAATTTGCTATCTTGATGTAATAAATTGTTTCAAATGATAAAAATATAGTAAGTTTAGTTGATGTTATGATTTTGACAATTCATCAAAAGATAACAGATGAACTGTTTTAAGAAATACATGTATTATCTTATTATGTTTAAAACATTTTTACTAAATTAGATTCAATTAAGATTATCCATATTACAAGATATTTGTTAAAAATGTACGATTGGTTGAAAAGGGCGGCCATAATATTGAAAGTGATTGTGAGATGGGGAGGAAATAAAAATCCTGGTCATGAGCCAGTCGGGACCTTTTTTGAAGGTATTTTTTTTTGTATAACCACTCGCAGTGCAACAACTCTCTAAGGTTGAAACTGCTTAACCGGATAAACCTGTGGTGTTTTTTGAAGGATCGACTACAAGTCTTTTATACAAGGTTAGTCAGAAAGGGGGTACTAAGCCGCGGGCCACCTAAAGTATCACTGATGACTATTTTAAAGCAAGTATTAAGATTTCAAAATTCGACAATTTTTATTTGCATGCAAAAAGATTTTAATTTTAGTTTTTTTTTTTTAAAAACCATGACTGCTTTAGTTAGGAATTCAGAAAATTAATTTTCTAATCCGTGACCCCAAATATGACCTAAATTGTAAAAACAGCTGATCATTGCTATGGACGGATAGATTTTAGCATATTTTTTACGAAATCTTTGAAAAGCTATTTCTCTTAAACTATCGAGTTTTGGGGAAAGTTGTAGAACAAAAGTTATCCTTTATTATTGGTACTTTAACACCCTTTCGGCTTAGTACCCCCTTTCCGACTAACCTTGTATATTGTTCTCTGTACTACAAGGCACCAAGTGAGTTAACTACTTTGTTATTACTGTTGTGTAATTGTTGAATCTATATTGATGGGTAATAATAGTTTGTGTATGTGTACTGTCTTTGATTATTGTACTGTATACAAGATTAGTTGGAAAGGGGGTACTAAGCCGAAAGGGTGTTAAAGTACCCATAATAATGGATAACTTTTGTTCTACAACTTTCACAAAAGTCATTAGTTTAAGAGAAAAACAGCTAAGTTCTATCTATCCTCAGCTATGATCAGCTGTGTTTATATTTTAGGTCATATTTGAGGTCACTGATTAGAAGATCCATTTTCTGATTTCGTAACTAAAGCGGACATAAAGAATTTTTGAAAAAACTAAAATAAGTATAAGTATGCATGTTTTTTTTTCGAATTTTGCAATTTTAACACTTTCTTTAAAACAATCATCAGTGATAGTATTAGTACCTCCTTTCCGACTAACCTTGTATAGTTTACCAGCAAGTTAATACAAACCCGTCATATATGAAAATCTTTGTTTGTTTGTCTAATTGTAATACTTAATTGATAAAATATGTATTAATGTGCTGGTAAACTATTTTTGAAAAAAATAACCATGGTGTTTCTTGCTCGTTCTTCTCCATTGGTATACATTTTCTTAATGAGCAACTAGCTTTCTTATTAATGATCTCAATAATTATTGAAATAAATACCTAGTCATATCTACTGTTGTTTTCCTAATAAAACACTAACAACCTCTCAGGACCATATTCCTAACATCATAGACAACAACTTTTGTTCTAGGACTTTTAATAATTCATCAGATTTTAATTCATCAAATTTTCATACAAACATAAAAATATTTAAATTCACCGTTCTAAATGTTCCGAACTCTACGTGAGAAGGCACTAGTTAGGTAAACAAACTGGTGTTTAATGCAAAAGCAGGGGCGGGGGGTGGGGGCGCTTTTATTTAACCTATTTATCTGCGGCCGGGCGGCCGTCAGTCGTCCGCTTTGATGCGCCCGCGTCGCGTCATACGTGTCCTTGTAGCGAAATTCGGTAGTGCAGACGTAATTATAATTGCACGATGGCGTATCAATATTCGAATGTAGAGTACACAGAAATGTTGCGAATGCTTGCTAGGTGTGATGACAATGTTTCTGAAGCCTGTCGCAAATGTGCCATACTAGTCCCGAACCTGCCTACCTACACCTAGCCGAGTAACAATGTTTCGCGAATAAATGAGCAGTTGATTTTTAGATGCGGACTTTGTGTTGGTGGTGAAGATGACTATTTTGAACGCTTTGTGCGCGATACTCACCGACATCCGCGAGACTTGAACTTGAGAGGTAATAATTTGTAAATACTGATTTAAATAATTATTAATCCAATTATTGTAAATATGCTGATTTCACTTTTTAAATACGCCTGCATTAAAAATAAGAATGGATTAATAATTTACCAGTTTTAAGAAGTCATTAAACAATGGTTAACGTAACTTTCACATTACGTATGTACGTAATTTAGGTATCTACATACGATTTATTATTTAGTGTAGCCAGTCCTAAGCCTGTTTAATTATGAAGGGAGAGTGGGTTCAGTCTACCTACAAACAATTTTAAAAGTGTTAACCAGTTGCAACTTTACAGGAAATGTGACAAGTACCTAGTTGGTAGTTAAGTTTTTATTACGGTGTTTAGTACGTACTGTGAAAGATCTAGGTCATTTCCATGGCACAGATATCCGATTGTAGGTATTACCTATTTGGCTTTTACGTAGAAAGGCGGGAAATCGTAGGGTAGCGAGTTACCAAATCAGAATTATTACTACGAGTGACAGTGCACGGGAGGCGTAGATGCAACAAAATACAGAATTCAAATGTGTTAGATAGAACAACGAAATCTTGTGAAAGTTTGTTTTTGGTAAATATTATGTTTAGTAAAAAGTCATAGAACAAAAGTTGTTGTTTATGATGTTAGTAATATGGTCCTGAGAGGTTGTTATTTTTGCTGTATGTTACTTAATTTTATGTACAGTATGCGTAGACTTCGGCTTCGTTAAGGCTATTTTACACCCAGTATTTGTTTGTAAATTTCTTTATTACGTCGTATCTTCTAAACGGCTGGATGGATTTAAAATACGACTGAAACCACTCCCTTTATTTATTCCCCTCACCTCCAAAGTTTGCAAAGCGAAAAATCTGGAATAAATAGAATTGATTGAGCTTTATGTACCTAAATATTACAGGAAAAATATAACTATGTCTGTAACTAGCACAGTTTCTGAGAAATCAGCAATTATATTTTACAGACGAATTTAATTACGTGATCCTAAAAAAAATTGTTTTTTTTTTAATTGTGGTAAATATTTCCGCTTGCTGTACGAAACCCTTGGTGTGCGCGTACGACTCACATTTGGCCGGTTATTATTGTTGAACCAATTATAACTACAGTGAGAAACTTTTCAGCTCAACACCTGGCTCCTAAGTTTTTTCAAAACTCTTATCAAGTTTAGGGAAAATTACCAATTTGGGGAATATACCTTCTTTCTTAGCACAAAGTTTGAAAGTGGAAGAAAAGTTAACTTATTTACAAAGAAGGGGGATACCCGACGCTAATGACGTAATAAGTATTCATAAACATGAGGAGTCCTAGTGCCGTCGTGGGGAAGCCTCTCCGACTCGGCGAGGCTTACCTGAAACAGTGCGACACAAGCAAGAATATTTAGTGCTCGAGGAATATACAGCGACGTGCAGAAAACCAATTCCCACCAGTAAGCCGACGACGTGAAGTGGTAATACCTACATGCTAAGCGCCCTGTAAACGATCACATTGTTTGTCAAATTACTTGATAGTATGCAGCTTTATTTGACGCGTTTGTTAAACAGTCTACGTGTTTGGCGTGTTTGACGGAAACCTTGATTGACGGCGTTTTTGACAAACAAGTTTGAAGGTGAGTGGCGGCTTTGTCAAACAAGATCTGACTCGTCGCCTTGGCATAATGGAGAACACTACGATAACATGACGTCATGGCAAGGAGAAAACGGAAACTACGGGCAAGTTTGACAAATTTGTTTCATCTTTGGTTTGATCGTCTAAACTATTGTTTGATAAAAACGTGAAGTTTGACCATCAAACAAACATCGTTTACAGGGTACTTCACGTACCGACGGCTCTTTTTTATTACTTTATCATGTGAAAAGGTGTACAAGCGAAGTGCAGCAAAACTCCTCCTACAGAGCTACATAAGAACAACCGCTAAGAAGTAACAACGCCGTAGCGACCCCTCCCTCGCAAAAGTATGTACGCGTAAGAGATATATTTTAAAAGGAACTTCTTAAGAGTACACTCACGTCATCTCTGTGAGGGAGAACCTCCTTTAATACGAAAAGGTGTGTGTTCTTCGATGTCAAGTGAGGTGACGCGTATCGGCGTGTGACGCGGAACGTACGCCGGCGTGTTACTATGTGACGCAGCAAGAATGTGGTGCCGTCATGGTGACGCGAGGATCATCTTACTGCAAAATACATTACGTACGAAGGTACATATCATGTACCTTCGTACGTAATGTATTTGTGAATGTGTTCGTACGTAATGTATCGTACGCGGTGCGCACACATGGATGTCGAATATAACAGCTTGTTTATGTTTTGAATTGAAACTATTGTTACATCGTGACAAAGACAATCCGGTTACTATCTCACTGCATCAACAGTGTCCTGGAGCTCGTTCAAATACGGCATCAGCCGGTCAGGACTGTTGGTTTCAGTGAGCTGAGTGCTCACCTGTACGACCGTCACGTGTAGTTCCTTCTGGTGAGACTCGTGTTACTACACGGCCAGCCTGCGGCGCGGGGCGCGGGGCGCGGGGCGCAGGCGTGTGTGCTAATCCCTTAACACCGGCTTAGTGTTACTACACGAATAAGGGATGGGTGGGTAAAGTTTGATAATACAGATATTATTATATTAACACGTTCACAATTGTTTTACCTTCTACTTGGTTTAAATTGCTAAGTTAACATCAAAATGTCAATTCGTCAATTCACAACGTTGTTTTTAATCAAAGATATTCCGATAGCAAAGCACTGCGTTTTTCCAAATCACATTGCAGTGTGTGTCTCTAACAAGTGACCGTGCACCGACGCTTTCATTAAACGTGATGCATGCCGAGCACCACTACAGCTTCCCTGCGCACCGCACAACTAAACCTCCACATAAAATGTAAACTAAACATACTCATAAACTCCAATATAAACTCTTGAAGCGTATAATTCCTGGCAGCATGCATACCAAGTATAAAATCAAGTGCCTTCGGACCATGCAGTGTTGGGCTCCGTATTCAGTACGGCTATAAAATGTCTCAGATCGATAAAAACTAATTTTAACGTACATTGTTATGATTGCAGTTGATTTGTATAGAGTTACTATAAACTGTTCACAGACACAACTACATCTCATAAGTTGGTCGACTATTACTCGTAAGCAAATAGATCCCACTTGTTGTGCTATGATAGTTTCTCTTTTAATTTCCTTATAAACACTATAAAGGTTACTAGTTTGACAACGGAACCCTAAAAATCCCAAACAATTAGTACCTCCGCGTCAATATCAGCAGAGCGTTCCGGATGTTATTAACTTGCACAATAAATAACAGATAAAGCAGTGCGGAAGTGTGAAAATAATTTGATAATAAGTCATTGAATCAGTCGGTTTGCCCGGGGGAGCCCAGGGGAGCCCGGGGAGGCCGGGCACTCCGCCTCAACCGGGTAAGATACAAAACGACTTGTTTCACTCGACAACGCACACAATACGTAGCCGGCAACAGTTAATCTATTTAGTAAGACGTCTCCTCGTGTTAACTAGTTGTGCACGTTGCACGTTCATCACTTAGGGGAATTGGCTCGGAATATAAACTCATCATGTAAGTGCATGCATTTCTTCGTGAGACGAGCTCAAAAATGCGAATGAAGTTGTATGACAGTATTTACATAAATACGTGCACTGGTGAGACCTGAGGCGACAAGCGACTGACGCGGGACGGAATTAAGTCGTGAAATTCTAAAATATATCACGTACAGAACGCGATGCGGCGCAGCTCGGCATGGCTCGGCGGTACTTGTGACGACTCGGCACGACTCGGCAGGGCTCGTCGCAACTCGGCACGACTCGGCACGGACAGTGTTAACACCCGGCGCTTATTTCCCCCGGGTTCACTCGATGCGCCCACTTAGAATTTTATATGAAATCTGATTACCGCGTTAATTCGTAAACGGGAACAAACATTCTTTATGAACCGGAAACAATGGAACGTCGATACTCTAATTGAGTGGGGATTTGAGCATGTTGTGTGTTGATGTGACCATATTGTATGCATCGTTATAGGTATATTTTATACAGGAGAGTCCTTTTATGGTCTTGCCTTTCTTCAATTCTAAAAATAAATATTATTAAATGTACGATAAAAATAGCTGTTTGTTATTTTAAGAATATAGTAAGGTAACTGTAAAATTACATTTTGTTTCAAGTATCTTATTGAAACATCACTACTTGGAATTTTGAGCCTGGAGAGATACCTACATTGTCCTTACGTAATCATCAATATTAAAACATATTATGTATTTGTTTCACTTTCACGGAAAAAGATTGATACTTACATAAAACCTTGCGGTTCTTTAATAAAACATTCCTCCTCGAATAATAAAAGTTTTCAGGTCGAAATCTATACGTATTGCGAATCGAACAAAGTGCGTACTTACGCAATACGGCCCAAGAAAAGAAAATACGAATTACTCGGCAGCAGTAAACGTATCTAAACCGGTGAATCGTAACGTAATCGATATAAAAATAGTGATTTTATTGTCCTCGGGAATTTATCGACGCGGGTTAGCGACGGGCACCGAGCGGAGCCGCGGCACGGCGGCGCGGCGGCACGGCCACATAACTCCGAACGGAACAACTCGTAAACTGCACTCACACATACACACACCACGTTACTGTAACTAATACACCCGCCGACGCACCGCGTACGTTTTGTTTCTCATCGATTGTGGAAAACGACATGTTGGACCAACATTACTATGCCTAACTACTTGTATAGGTAGAACCCACTCTGATTTACACTCGTACTCTCCACTGTGAATCATAACCGAAGGCGAACGTTCATCGATATACGAGATGTGTGTGAAACTCAACTCATTCAAGAAGTTTCGTATATATTGGTATCCAATATCCCGATTTCTGACACAAGTGGGGCGAAGTAGCCGCAGCTAACAATAAATCATGTGGACGTCCCGCTCCCGCTCCCGCTCCCGCTTCCGCTCCCGCTCCCGCTGGCTCTGCGGCGTCTTACTAATATTACCAGCTCGCTTCGAGTACGTTGCTCACTTTATTTTTATTTCAATTTGAACGGATCCCGTCCCGGTGCGGTTTAATATGTTATAGTAATGGAAGTCTCAATTTAGATTATCTCAGTAATAGAAGGACGGCGCGGCGCCGTAAACGTGCTGTTCCCGGATAACATCCGATACGCGGCGATATAAGATACACTGTCGTCGTCGCCCGCCTTAGTGCGCGCCAACGGCGTACAGGCACAAAATAAGAAGCTGAAGAAGGCTCGCTTAAACCTTCTGTTTCGCCAACCTCAGTGCCTCTCTCTCAGTGCCTTTCTCTCAGTGCCTCTCTCTCAGCGCCTCTCTCTCAGTGCCTCTCTCTCAGTGCCTCTCTCTCAAAAAGGAAAACAATACCCGTGTCATTGGCTATTACCCCAAGTAATCTAGATGATACCAAAGTGTCAGAAGGCAGGTTACTATCATAACCAGTCTTCTGGTACTTTTTTAACATCAGGGAATCCTAATGAATTTTGGACTATTACCGACTATAATCACCGGGTGTTTTTGGATTGGGGGGTTCATTCACCGCCTGGTCTTTCTGGTCTTGGTCCACCATTGGGTTTGGCTGACCTCTTCTATTTGTGGGACCCAGCCCCACGTCATTCTGAGAGGCGCGCGTGGAATACGGGGCGCCGACTTCTCCAGGCAGTAACGGGTCAGGTGACGACCCTCCAAGCCCGCCACCCCCCGTAGCGACCATCATCACTCAAAGGGAGACGATGGTTTTCCTCACACTCTCGCTTCCAACCATGATCAGAAAAACGACCGGAAGTGAAGTCTCCTTGCACCTGTCGTTACTGTCCGACAATGGCGTTGCCTTGAATGGACCTTCGGTGCCTATGTATGCCATGGTTTGTGCTCCGTGGTGTTTTTCAAGGTAGTTTGCCGTAACAGGATTTTATAATATAAGGCGACACGAGTGACGTTACAGTGTGCACCATGATTCGCTTGACAGCGAATTAAATATAATATTTGATGCCAAGTTTTAGAATGTTGTTCTGCGCTACTGTCCGAATGTGTGCGATACCGGACTAAGCGCCCACATGACTTATAAAGAGTAGCACTGCACTATGTATCATTTTATAGCCTGAACTTGGGCGTCCCGTGCCATATCGAATACCAAGTCATTCAATTCATCGACAACTATTAATTGGATGTCCAAGTAGTCAAACGTTTAATTTATTAAACACTCGGTAAATTGTATACATCGAGCGCTTATAATATTGAATATTGGGAAATTGGCCCTTCATGGTATCAAACATTCATATAGAAATCCACACAACTTTTAAAAATAACGATTACGTCACATTACACAGATCTGTTACTATGGCCGACCGTCACAAGAGTCTGACATACGAGTACGATCTACTGCAAAGTTGTGTGAGGCCGCGAGTGCACGCCGCCGCCGCCGCCGCCGCCGCCGGGCGCGACACTTAACAAGTTGGACAACTAGCGTAGTTACGTACGAGTCAAGATGGTTACTAGCAGTTTGAATACCCCTACTCATCTCGTGACCGGTGTAAAAAAAAGTTTAGAGAGAGAACGGCTGCAGTCAGTAGACACAATAGTCAAACAATGCCGCGATTCATATGTGATTCACGGGACAGGGAAAGGGTTAATAGTGCAACCATAATAAGTCCCTAGTACATATTAGCCGTTTTGTTTTTATTATTAAGCGGTTTTATTAGATCACTTCGAATATTTGTTTGTTTGATTCAAATCTTGCGACAGATTTTTCAATTACTTCTGCTTAACCGATTCTCCTGAAACTTCGCACACAAATTCAATTCCCATGACAATACATTATAATAATGTCTACCTTCAATCCTCAAATCCTGATGCTGCAGGGGTACTGCAAGATAAAACTGTTTAACTTAAAAGTTTTTTAAGGAATTAATAATGGTACCATTTATTTGTATTGTATTTTATTACGACTTGCGCATAACACACTATTAGCGTTATGTAAATAAATGTGTACGTTGTGGTAGGAATGATAATACAAAACTTTTTATTTATCTAGGTCTACTCGAGACAAACGGCCTTTCAAGGCATAAACTCTTTAAACTTTTACTAAGGACGGACAATAAAATATAAAGTCCAAGAACATCTGTTCTGAGGAACCTTAATTTATTATACATTACTAGTGTTGTTAGTTGTAACTCACGATTAAAGTTTGCCTTAGCTTTGTAAAACATTACCAAGAAAGTTGTTGTAGGTACATACGTATGATTAACAGTGACTGCAAGAGTGACGGTACTTAAGTAGGTACGTCGGCGCACCCCGTGCAGTCAGCGCGACACACAACTTGCTGACTTTTCACCACGGCATGAGCTATTCGCATTTAGCTAGTGCCGAAACTAGAGAAGAAGTATATCTTTGTACCCGGTAACAGTTACATAAGTAAGTACCTAACTTCTTGAGTTCATTCGCGGACGGGGAGCGATCAATCTCTAGATTCGTGGAGAAGATATCACTGACCGATAACAGTACATGTGTGCGTGACTGTACGCGTACGTCACCGCACGACTCACGTTGTGCATTCAATGGAAATTCATACACAACAGTATAAAACGAGTTCATACCGGGTGACACAAACGAATGAAAAGCTGTAGCCATACATAAAACAACGCACTTTTGGCATTGACGATACCTGATTATCTAACGCTTTACGTCAGCTCACATACTGTAAGAAGCAGCCCCACCTCGGTTTCTTTACCTAACTACTTTTTCTCCTTTCCGTTTGAACCTGCCGGCTGCCCTTTGAAGCGATGTAATAGATGTCTATTTAACCTCTAAAGCGGCGTTATACATTTCAGTGCACTTCAAATAACATGTAATAACAACTAATAGATCTATAGTACTTGACTATTGTACTAGATTTTCATTACTTATTTTCATATAATCACTGAACTGTTCAATTTCTATACAAATACGAATAGCTAAACACAACATGTTTGAGAGTATTCAGTGTTTCCCGGAAACGCTGAACACGCGCAGACGATACGAGTTGATGGCGCTCGTCGAAGCCAATCGACAAATCATCGATCATCAACATTCAAACGTTGGACACCGTGCGCTCGATCTCTGTGTGTGTGTGTGTGTCTGAGTGATACGTCAGCAACGACAGAGTATTTGTTTAACAACTTGCGGTTTGATACGTGTGATTCAAGACTCGGAGAAGTACCGACATAAAGTCATGCTTCAGTTGTTGGTGGTACCAATAGGTAGACAATACCAACCTTCATTGTTTATAAAGTCAACATTTTAATAAACAAACCAAGAGTTATTAAAGGGATTTAAATATTACTGGTGGATCTAATTCCGCGAAATTCATTACACATTATAATTGGGTACGGCTTGTGTTATTTTTGGCATTTTTTAATTAACCCACACCTAAACCCTCTGTTGAACCCCGTAACACGGAGAGTTGATAATTTTTGGAACGTTTTCCTCGTGGAGCCGAAATGTGATATTTGATTTTACGTATTTTAAAGCTTTGTGACGTAAGTATAGGTACTTTAATACATATACATGGTATAATGTGTTTGTTTTGAACGGAAACTTTTATTCAGCGTAAATATGATTATGGAAGAGTAAATTGGATTAACGTACCTATAATTTTGTAGCAATTCAATGTAAATTCCGCAATCAATCGGCGGCGTCGCTCGGAAGCTCGACTCGAGAATTAATTAAGTAAGCTCCGAACGCGGTGCGGCGTGGCGCAATCCGGTGCGGCGCGGTGTGGTGCGGTACGTACCGGTGCGGTGCGGGACGGTGGACCGCTGCCGAAAGGTACCAAGGCACAGAAGACCCTTTAGAAAAATAACTCTTAATTAGCACAGTAGAGAAAACAGTTGCACGTATCTCACGCACCTGCTAGTTCAACGTCACACATAAAGTCGTTGACTTCCGGAAAATTGTCACACTATACATACGGGAATTAGCGTCAGGCAGTTCAGTGGTAACTTAATGTAGGTTAAGAAGTAAGTCAATTAAAACAGAAATGCTTCAGCTGTAAGTATTAGTTATCTCTGTCGCAATATTTTGTGATTACAATTACAGTCCGGACTCAACTTTTAGCAATTGAAGACGACAATGAGTACGAGATGGAGAGAAGGTCCACTCATAAAAATACGCTATAAAGACCTCAGTCACACATAATATAGTCGCTACTGTACATACAGGTAAAATGGAACGATCTAGCAGCAATATTTATTTGATTTTATGCGCTTAATATTGAGTAATCCTACTGTACCACTTCCTATCTTGCGAAGACACGGCTGCCGAGCACAGTCAATCGCGCGCCTCCTGGAGACGGTTTAATAAAAGTTTTCACCTCAGCGATTGATCCTCCTACATTCAATATCGACGACAAAGGATAAAAGCCACATCTTGCCGCACCTCGCCCGATATACTTATATGTCCGTTGTAGATTTATAAAATTAAGGAAGTACTCGGCTACCGAGTAAATGCAGATCTCTCCCACATCTGTTTCCGAGAACACGTTAAAAACCTTTGGGGTCGATCCCAGTTATTTTATTTTTATAAAAAGCTATGTTATGTGCGTCACTCTCACGTGAATAAACGGTTTTTCTTTCTTTCTTTCTTAGTTATTTTGCGAATACTTTGGCAATAGTCACCTAGGTGATTACTTGACTACAAAAATATGTGAGAACTGAGATCTAACCTCATGTTATCCAATAGTATACAATAGTAGTGGCAACGACCGCGTATAATACACATATTTAGTTAGATAGTACTGGCACCGGCCGCGTATAATACACATATTTAGTTAGATAGTACTGGCACCGGCCGCGTATAATGCACATATTTAGTTAGATAGTACTGGCACCGGCCGCGTATAATACACATATTTAGTTAGATAGTACTGGCACCGGCCGCGTATAATACACATATTTAGTTAGATAGTACTGGCACCGGCCACGTATAATACACCTATTTAGTTAGATATTAGTGGCACCAGCCGTGTATAATACACATATTTAGTTAGATAGTAGTGGCACCGGCCGTGTATAATACACATATTTAGTTAGATAGTACTGGCACCGGCCGTGTATAATACACATATTTAGTTAGATAGTACTGGCACCGGCCGCGTATAATACACATATTTAGTTAGATAGTAGTGGCACCGGCCGTGTATAATACACATATTTAGTTAGATAGTACTGGCACCGGCCGTGTATAATACACATATTTAGTTAGATAGTACTGGCACCGGCCGCGTATTATACACATATTTAGTAAGATAGTAGTGGCACCGGCCGCGTATAATACACTTATTTAGTTATATAGTAGTGGCACCAACCGCGTATATTACAGATGTTTAGTTATTTTAACAAAATACTCATCCGCAAAGCACCTTGAAATATGGCACGGATGGTGCTCTTGATTTTAACCTATCACAGTTGTATCCGATATTGAATCATATTATTTGACATTTATTATCGTGTCAACAAAGATGCTACATATTTCCATTAGATACATCAATGTTACCACTTTGGGTCAACTTGCAAATAATCAGGAACGAAATGAAGTCAGCTTCACCGCCAACAATCAATAGCTGTGTCGGTGTCGTGCAGGCGGCCTCCTTCCGCTCCATTTGTTGGCCGCGGCTGATAAATCGTCCGAGCCGGCCGCCGCGCCGGACCGAGCGTGCCGTCGCCGCTCGTGGCCGGACGTCACTGGCCGCGTGCTGCACTTAATTGAGTTGTTTGCTCACGACTCGCCGCCTCCTCGCTGCCGTATCGCTATGGATGTTGTTTCATTAGGTATCCAACGTATATGTAATGCATGTATTACATTCAGTATACCTGGTTATGACGATCTGATAACATCTGATACCTAATAGTAGTAATAGTGAGTGCAGAGCGGATCAATAGGATTGAGATAGTATCTCTTTCTAATTAATGAAACCCTAATTCCTCATAATATATGCACACACCCACACCAAACACATAATTACTCCAAGTTTCTCTTCTATAAAGTAAGTACCTACTTATAATATGAAAGCATAATTGAATGTAACGTTAAAGTTACATAATAAATTATTATTGTAATCTGCAGCGTGCTGCTATCCAGCTTCGACCTACTTATAAATGTAATAAAAAGTGATCAGATAACAATTCGCCAAAGTTATTGTTCGTGTAATTCAAATCATAAAATTGGTAATTTGGCCGGGAGATACTGTGTTCGTATTGAAGCGTATCGTTCCATCTCCAATAAACAAAGAGCTACAGTATCAGCTCCGATTACTCGACGAGACTTAATGTTTCTGTAATCAAAGAAAATAGATAAGAAAAATTGGCGACGCGGCGTGTACCTACTCGTAGCTAGGCGGCGCGGGCGGGCGGGATTGTAATTGTAACCGAGCGGTGCGGTGGTCTGGCTCGAGCCGCTCTTGTAGATAGTAATGACAGATAATATATAATTTATAGCAGCCGGTGATTCACCTTCATTATCTGCAAGCTGATACGTTTGTGGAAACACTTGGGCGCCAGCTTGCAGCGTTCCCGCTGCTGAGTGCCGAAATTCTCGCTTAGAAAGCAATATTTAGAAGCATAATATTTGGTGCACTTTGTCACCGCGCCCGGAAGTATAAAGCAAAGTGCGGACGAAAATATACAGCTTGCTTTCTTTATAACTGCGAATAAAATAGCGGCGCTTGTTTTATAGTTTGATATACGTTGCCATGCTGCAGCTGCACCTAGGTACTATATTATTAAATAAAGCTTTATTTATTTAATCCTTGTCTAACTATTGAGTTTCCAATGACGAAATATTGTTCTGCCCAGCCCTTTCCCAACCATGTTGGGGTCAACTTCCAGTCTAATCAGATGCGGCGGCTGAATATCAGTATTTTACACGGAGCGACTGCCATCAGACCTTCGCAACCCAGTCACTGGGCAATGCTGATATCCTAAGGTTAGACCGGTTGTCAGATCTTCGAGCTTCTGACTTCACGGAACGACTGTTATAGGTATTCGTATGACATCCGGGAGCGATTGTTTACCGTGCTCTCCGGGACAAGAAGGGGTCTCGATGTGTAACGAAATGTCACCCATCCCAATGGCGAAACATAATGCAAAAATAAATGGTTTAGTTAAGCATTTTAAATAATATCGAACTTATTCTATAGAGTTACATTTGTGCAGCAAGAAGACAAACAATATTTTATTTTATTTTATTTTAAGACAAACAATATTATTTTAATATAAAAATCATATTGTTCAATTTGCGTTCACTTAACTCTAGGTAGTCGGCGACACATCGTACCAAAAATACCAATGCACCGTCACAATATCGGAATTGGTTCCACGGTTTACATGATTTCAGTATGTTTTCACAAACGTGTAAGTGTTAGCAGTGGCACAATTTATTGCTGATCATTATGATTCGCGTCACGCAGGCGATGTCCTACGATAGCGCGGCGGTATCGCTCGCTATAGCGCCGGGTGTTTCGCGCACCGCCACACAATTAAATCTCTAATATCATTGTCTTCTCCGCACGGGGCGTTAGATATTGCAATTATATTGCAGAACTAGTTTTCATACACCTAATATTTTGGCAACTTACTGTGAATAAATAAATAGCACCTTGTCACTCATGAATTATTAATAGTTTAGTTATAAAAGGTATTTCATCGACGATGGAATACCTTGGACTCGTCCTCGATAGCCGGTGGAACTTTGGGCCTCACTTTCGGCAGCTTACGCCGAAACTGATGGACGCCGCGGCTGCTCTGTTGCGGCTGCTGCCCAATCTGGGGGGGCCCAACACCTCCTGCCGAAGGCTCTACGAGGGGGTCGGACGGTTCATGGCCCTTTACGGGTCGCCAATTTGGGCGGGCTCCCTGACGGCCCGTAATGTCGCTATCCAGCGGAGACCGCAGCGGGCGATGGCCGTCAGGGTTATAAGGGGGTAACGTACGATCTCCGTCAAGGCGGCGAGCCTCTTAGCCGGATCCGTGCCCTGGGATCTGGAGGCGAGAGGCCTCGCGCTGAGATATCGTCAGTGCGAGGAGGCGCCTGGGTGGAGTGAGCTCCGCCAGATCCTAGTGGCTGAGGGAGGGAGCGACTCGCGCAACCCAGCACGGGGCACGCCCCAATTGCGGCGGTAAGGCCCGTTGTGGAGGAGTGGCTGGAGAGGCGGCATGGCGCCCTCAGCTTCCGGCTGACGCAGGTGCTCTCGAAACGCATGCGTCGCATAGGCCGGGAGCAGCCGCCCGGTTGTCACCACTGCGACTGCCCCGAGGACACGGCGCTGCACACGCTGCAGGCGTGTCCAGCTTGGGTGACCTCTCACTTCCGGCCATGGTTCTGTTCATGGTTGGGAGCGAGTCTGGGTGGAAAGCCATCGCCTCCTTTTGCAAGGAGGTGATGGCGACCAAAGAGGAAGCGGAGATGGAGAGGGAGCGGTGTACTCTTCTTCCTTCCCGCACCAAACGCACCGGACGCCGGAGGGCGCGCGTACGCGGCGACCTCCAGCCACCCTAGCGTGTGGCCTACGGGGGGTGGGTTTGGGGACTCGCCGCCCGACCAGTAACAGGCCTGAGAAGGCGGCGCGCTGTGTTCCGTGCGCGCTTCTCAGGAGGACGTCAGAGGAGAGGTCCGCCATGGGTTAGTGGACCGGGACCTGCCGGGGTTGCGGTGCATGCTTTTGCGAATCCCGCGACCCTGGCCGTACGGTTAGGAGAAGGAACACCGTTGATTTTTAGCCGGTAAGAGTCCGGCAGACCCCCTCGCCTTCCCCGGACGAGGGACATCCATGAGGATTTACCAACGAGAAAAAAAAAGGTATGCTTTTATTAAAATAACGAATTTTGATCACATTTGGCAGTACTGCAACACAGACGTGTAAGAAGCTTGATATATCTATATATGTCATGGAAGACAAGAAGACTTTATAATACTATCTCAGAAGTCAGAACTGTGCACCGCTAAGCAGTAAGCACGAACTTAGTACATACTTAACGTACCTATAACTTACGTAATAAATGTATTATATTATAAAGTCTAGTGTATTTGCGTTGGCAAAGAACCTAAAAGTGAAAGGCTCCATTCTCAATCAAGACGTTGCAGTCATCTATTAGGCACAGCGGCACATCGGCCGGACTTCTGTCTCCATCTTCACCTAGACTAATATTTAAAGAGTTTTGTATTTCGTTTGTACAAAAAGATATTAAGTAAATAACAGGCGTGAGTTTAGTTTACTTTGAAAATTACCGATGCTGATACATACATACATACATAAACTCACGCCTTTTTCCCATGGGGGTAGGCAGAAACTATAGAACGCCACATGCTACGACTCTTACATACCCCTTTCGCTTCATCCACATTCATACGTCTTGTCATACACGCACGCCGGTTGAGAGTACTACGCACCTGACCTTTGTGAAGAACATCACCAATAACATCGATGTATGTCCTTCTAGGACGTCCTCTACCGGCGTTCCCATTGACATCCGCCTTATAAATTCCTTTTGTTAATCGCCGTTCACTCATTCTCTCAACATGGCTGATATTTATTAAATATTGTCATTTCACAGGTCTACATTAGCTTGTCCTCTATGTTTTGTATATTTTAAAAGCAGTTATCTGTATACTGGGCGCCAGGTAACTAAAAATTAAGGGTCAGAAGAGCTACAAAGTTCATTCAATTTATTAGTAAACTTCGTGTGTGAGTGTTACACATAAATAGTCGCTATGGTACCTATAGGTTAGTCTGGAAGGATGGATTTAATTTTTTTTCTGAATTTCCTAACTTGTAACACTGCGGTCACAAATTAACACGTTTTTATTATCATTATTTGACTCGTTCCACCTCACAGGGTGTGCTATTGAACACGTTTTTGTTATCATTATTTGACTTGTTCCACCTCACATGGTGTGCTATTGAACACGTTTTTGTTATCATTATTTGACTTGTTCCACCTCACGTGGTGTGTTGTCTTTCTGTACGTTTCTATTATTTAGTACCCGCGCGCCGGCTCCTAACTGCTGGGTAAACACTCTGCAATGAAAATATAGCGAATAACTGCTCTAATTATATTTGTTAGTTTACCGACGACGCTAATGCTGTTTGTGCAAACATTCACGTATAACACGGTAACTATGAAGTTTTATATGAAATAACATTTAAAATAAAAGTGCTGCTACTACTAAGTTAACGAGTGTTTGTCATTGCGGTTTAAAGTCATCGTTATGTTGTTCAGTAGACATGCATACGAATGTTTTATATCCTCATCACAACTATACTCGACTTATTTTTTTTTAGTGTTTAAAAGCATTTAATAGTGTTTGATGAATAGCTGGATTATAGCCGCGTTGGCCGGGCTGGCCCACTGTGCCAGATAAAACGCTCACATGCACGTATATCCAATAATTAATTGCAACAAACGTTAATCAATATATATGTATATATACCTAATAAATATATTTGCTCTCTAAATGTAATATTTTTAGTTGCCGGCCTCCGGTGAATATCATTGTGCTTGTCCCCTTGTCTCGCGGGCCCTTCCACCGCGCTGGGTAGGTACACTGCTAGCTACCTGCTCAGATAATCCGGCGGGGATCGCAGGTGTGACAATTATGTCACATTTATATCTGTCAATACTAATATCGTATCCATATAGATTTAGGAAAGAAGGAATAAGAGTCAGTTTCCTCCCACTTGAATACATCGCAAACAGTTGACTACAATAGATAAATGCATCGTAGATAATACTGATATTGGTTCAAAACTCACAAATTCATATACCTATGTATAAAAGCGGTATCAATTTTACCAATGTTCGACAAAATGCAACGAAACGAAACTATAAAACAAATGTATCGTTCAAACGAAAACCAATACGCTAATAGATACACAATTTACCCTTTAGTGTCGCTACAAACTGTAACAAGTACCGCAAATAAAACGCCTCGATATAGAGCCACACGCGGACCGCCGTGCAATGAACATCAATAAACCGTTTTTAAACGGGACAACCGCACACTGCGCGCTATTGAAAGCGAGCGTTAATCGATTCATTAGTTATAACTCGCGTAACACAGTTCCGGGCGAGCGCGTTATCGATACTCGATAGGCCGAGCGATACATTGAGTTTTGCAACACGAATAATTTTAAAACGCACGTGCTAATTTATCGCGATGTTAAGAGCGTATTTTAATACTGAGTGAGTATTAAAATACGCGTCTTTAGAGAGCTCAATGGTCGTAACCAGACGGAGGATGCCTTTACTTTGTAAATTAAATAACCTCCCTATTCACCAGGGACATCCTACTAAATGTAGCAGCGTACTGCAGATATATTGTTATTTGAAATAAAATATATTCTAATATAAAAGCAAATGTTCCAATTTTCACATCAAGGGTGTGACAAACAAGTGGTGTGAACCACATGGCGTCGTACATACAATAAAACTCGTCCGCCTCGCCGGGGTACTCGTATAGACCACAGCCTGTGCGATTGGCAACATTATGTAGATGTGTTTGTTCTGTTATTCAGTTCATTAGGGTCCGTTCGGAATGCGGTCGGTAATTGAATAGCGCCCTAATGTCTCAATCGCGGCGCGGCGGCGTCTTCGCCGAGCCAGCGCTTCGTTAATTTCTATCGTTAAACTGAAATATGGCTCTATTATTTTATATAAATCTGGTTGTCTGGGACGTCATCGTTGGCTATGTCTAATTAAGGATGGTATTGTTTGTTTGTTGAAAGCCGCGACTGCTTCTTATTTGTTTGCGAAGCCGATTCTCGCTGATTTATGTGTTTACAATCGGCGAAAATACGTCCATATATTAACCGGTGGCGCGTGTTTACAATACAAGCACATTACTCACGCCACGCACACTGACATAGCTTTTATTAGTGAGACAGCGCCAAGTGGGCCACTTAGCTGTTCGCAACGGTTGCGAGCGAGCATCACTACGATCACTAGAGAATCTACATGCTCGGGAGAATATTGCGTTACAAGCAAATGGAGCAAGATCAGAAGATACCCGATATATTACGAGATGTGAAAGGATACACCGGCTCATTTGTGTGCATCTCTGTGTAAGTGGGTCGTCGTCACATGAAACCTGAAGGGAATGTTTAAGGCTCCTTCAGTGTTTTGGGGAAAGAGATATCAAGTACCTATGAAATACCACGGTGTTACTGTTACTGAAACATAAATGAAATTAGACCACACGGAACATTACTTAAAAAATTATTACAAAATTAATAGTTTGAAACCCGTTAGTAAACATGTTCAAAAAACTATCACAAAATGTTTAAAACAAAGTCAATGAACACAGGATTTTGTTACAAAAGCATCCGGTAAAAATGACATTGCCTCCATAGTGCTGGCGATAACCTAACTCTATAGCAGCTAGCTATCCGAGCCGGGCCCGGCCGCGGCCCGCATAATGACATTGCCTCCATAGTGCTGGCGATAACCTAACTCTATAGCAGCTAGCTATCCGAGCCGGGCCCGGCCGCGGCCCGCATAATGACATTGCCTCCATAGTGCTGGCGATAACCTAACTCTATAGCAGCTAGCTATCCGAGCCGGGCCCGGCCGCGGCCCGCATAATGACATTGCCTCCATAGTGCTGGCGATAACCTAACTCTATAGCAGCTAGCTATCCGAGCCGGGCCCGGCCGCGGCCCGCATAATGACATTGCCTCCATAGTGCTGGCGATAACCTAACTCTATAGCAGCTAGCTATCTGAGCCGGGCCCGGCCGCGGCTCGCATAATGACATTGCCTCCATAGTGCTGGCGATAACCTAACTCTATAGCAGCTAGCTATCCGAGCCGGGCCCGGCCGCGGCCCGCATAATGACATTGCCTCCATAGTGCTGGCGATAACCTAACTCTATAGCAGCTAGCTATCCGAGCCGGGCCCGGCCGCGGCTCGCATAATGACATTGCCTCCATAGTGCTGGCGATAACCTAACTCTATAGCAGCTAGCTATCCGAGCCGGGCCCGGCCGCGGCCCGCATAATGACATTGCCTCCATAGTGCTGGCGATAACCTAACTCTATAGCAGCTAGCTATCCGAGCCGGGCCCGGCCGCGGCCCGCATAATGACATTGCCTCCATAGTGCTGGCGATAACCTAACTCTATAGCAGCTAGCTATCCGAGCCGGGCCCGGCCGCGGCCCGCATAATGACATTGCCTCCATAGTGCTGGCGATAACCTAACTCTATAGCAGCTAGCTATCTGAGCCGGGCCCGGCCGCGGCTCGCATAATGACATTGCCTCCATAGTGCTGGCGATAACCTAACTCTATAGCAGCTAGCTATCCGAGCCGGGCCCGGCCGCGGCCCGCATAATGACATTGCCTCCATAGTGCTGGCGATAACCTAACTCTATAGCAGCTAGCTATCCGAGCCGGGCCCGGCCGCGGCTCGCATAATGACATTGCCTCCATAGTGCTGGCGATAACCTAACTCTATAGCAGCTAGCTATCCGAGCCGGGCCCGGCCGCGGCCCGCATAATGACATTGCCTCCATAGTGCTGGCGATAACCTAACTCTATAGCAGCTAGCTATCCGAGCCGGGCCCGGCCGCGGCCCGCATAATGACATTGCCTCCATAGTGCTGGCGATAACCTAACTCTATAGCAGCTAGCTATCTGAGCCGGGCCCGGCCGCGGCTCGCATAATGACATTGCCTCCATAGTGCTGGCGATAACCTAACTCTATAGCAGCTAGCTATCCGAGCCGGGCCCGGCCGCGGCCCGCATAATGACATTGCCTCCATAGTGCTGGCGATAACCTAACTCTATAGCAGCTAGCTATCCGAGCCGGGCCCGGCCGCGGCTCGCATAATGACATTGCCTCCATAGTGCTGGCGATAACCTAACTCTATAGCAGCTAGCTATCCGAGCCGGGCCCGGCCGCGGCCCGCATAATCAATCTTACGACGAATAAATAAAAGATACAACTTCATACGAGCTTCCATCTTAATTTTTCATTAAAATGTATATTTAATTTCCAAAGTTTAGATTGGTACCGAATAAATATTGGTTTTGGTCTGGTTCAATATTTTAAAATCAAAACGGGAGTAAGAAATACATCTCAGTGCTCCGTTGTGATCAGTGTAGAGCAGAGGTCCCCAAACGTTTTTGTCTCGTAGAACACTTTTGGGTAGATCCCCTAATTAGATAATTTTGCATTTGTGCAAATTCATCGACTTCAAATGTGTTTTTGACTGATTTCTAACTGTAGTGAGGTGTAAAGCGAAAATAAAATAAAAAACACACGTTAAGTTTTATACATTTATTAATGAAATCCAAATTCAAATGAACCAAAATAATATTAATTATTATGTACCTATTATATAAAATAATATTAATTATTATGTACCTATTATAAAATCAAGAAAAAAAATGCTTTTTAGTGAAAAGGATGGACCTGATGCTTCTAGATAAATGTTCAATATTTGGCATCAATATAGGTTAATCTTAAATCTCCTCGGTTAGTGGTATCCTTTGTCTCTTTTTTGAGATATACTAATTCGCTACTAATATTATAAAATTGCCAAAATAAGTTTGTCTACAAAACTCGACCAACATAATACATATTATTATTAAATATTGTGTGTTCACCTCACTTGCCTATTATTTCTGTACGTTAGTTCGAAACGAGGTGTGATGCAGGATGCAGGGCCCATTAACCGCGTTAAGTGGCCGCGGGCGCTCGCTAATGTCGTCAGGTCCTCGTGATTACGTTTCCCTGGTAGCCGCTGACCACGACGCAGTCACCCGAGGCCGATCACGCCCTGGGGAAGTTTAAGAACAAACTAACTAGCTTTGTACTTGTAACATTTTACTACACTGTTCCATTCCGAGGCGGTTTCCTTTGCACATGATTTGATTCAGTAAGTACACGCTTGGTGAAATGCAATCGGGACTTGTATCACTGAAATGTACTATGCACTATATTATTATCTTCGATTTGTGGAGCATAATATACCAGTACCTGGATGACCGAGCTTAGCTCGGTTTTTTTTTTGGTAAATCTTGTTTTTTGGTTAGAAAAAAAAAGAAATTAAATGGTCTAAAAAGAAGAAAATAAACTTTAAATTAAATCAATCCCATCAATTTATTACATTATACAACTAATTTATTAAAACAATATAAAAGTTTGTCGCGAGAAATACAATTTTATTAAGTACATAGGTACATTTTTTCTTAGAATTACTACACTTTACATTTATTAGTTATTGTACATACATATTGCATTCTTGTTTATTTAGTATCTCCCGACAAGCTTTTATAATATTTAAATAAATTAGTTGTATAATGTAATAAATTGATGGGATAGATTTAATTTAAAGTTTATTTTCTTCTTTTTAGACCATTTAAATAAAAGCTTGTTTTTAAAAATGTTTTTTGTACCTACTATTCATTTATTTATTTTTTAGTCGGTATATCATGTTGAAATTTAGAACGGCCTTTTATAATTAAACGCGTATACAACATTTCATGTCTGTACTGCTAACCATTGAGGAGTTCTCTAGTCAGGACCCAATCCTGAGTGCAGCAACCATGTCACGGTAAAACTTAAAACCGGCTATCATAATAAAACGCGTACACAAAATTTCGTGTCTGTGCTGCTAAACATTGAGGAGTTTCCTAGTCAGGACCCAACCCTGAGAGCAGCAACCATGTCACGGCAAAACGTAAAACCGGCTATCATAATAAAACGCGTACACAAAATTTCGTGTGTGTGCTGCTAAACATTGAGGAGTTCCCTAGTCAGGACCCAACCCTGAGAGCAGCAACCATGTCACGGTAAAACTTAAAACCGGCTATCATGGTAAAACGCGTACACAAAATTTCGTGTCTGTGCTGCTAAACATTGAGGAGTTCCCTAGTCAGGACCCAACCCTGAGTGCAGCAACCATGTCACGGTAAAACTTAAAACTGGCTATCATAATACAATGCGTACCTACACAACATTTCGTGTCTGTGCTGTTGAGCGTTGAAGAGTTCCTTTGTCTGGAGCTAATCCTGGATGTCGATTCAGGTCATGCTTACCAAAAAAATGTATTGTCATCGGAAATGAACCAACATTTTTAAATTCAACTCCTTAGGATAAGAGGAAGTGATTCAAAATTCAGTTGCAAGATTTCAACCGAACATACATACATACAAACATTGCAAGTTAAATAAAAGCGTATGAAAAGAAAAATAAATTATAAAAGCTTGTAAAAAAAAGGAGGAACTTAAAAAAAAGGGGAAAAAATAATCTGCAGGACTCGAACCAGGGTTTTCAGGTTTTCGTAACCGTCCGATTTCCCACCTGAGCTATTATAACATTATATACAGTGGCGAAATTTACTTTCGTATTCTAATGATATTGTAGCAGCTTTTCATTGCCTAAAAACACGGATAAAACGACATTTTATTTAAATGAAACCTAGCTAGATCGATTTATCTCCCCCGAAACCCCCTGCATACTAAATTTCATGAAAATCGTTGGAGCCGTTTCCGAGATTCAGATTATATATATACAAGAATTGCTCGTTTAAAGGTATAAGATATCTTTCAAAATATTTAAGTATTAAAAGATTAATTAACCTATTTATTCGTGTTTACTCTTTCGAATTCCCTCTTACAAAAATAGTTAAAGGTATTGGTGCCACAATTAAGCTTCCCCGTCTCCCTGTGCTTGTGGCTGTCGACTGCTGACGTAGAATCTGAGAACTACATCAACCTCTGTGTAATAACAGAAGTAAGTATGCTACGTTAACTAATCCGCTTGCGAAGACTAAAGGGAATAATTATATATTATTCCATATTAGGAATACTATACACTATTGGCTTACATTCTTTTTATTAAAGCTGAAGATAATAAGTTGTAATTATCTATTCGTAAGGTCCATCTACTAGCTAACATTTACAGAACGATATGTGTACCAGTAAGTACTACCAATGTAGGTACATGAAGTTTAAATAAATAAAACAATATTATTATGTCTGTTCCATTATGACACAGTATCTCTTATTCCAACGTACGGAAATAAAGATAATTTAATTATAATAATTATGTTTAACAAGCTTGTATTTGCCTTCATTATTCTTGTGTAAACTGCGCCGATCCGAAATGAAAGAGAAACAATTAGTGATTATTACAATTAAAGTGCTTATTGCATAAATAAACTGCTCTGCAGTGGCGCGGCGCGGCGCTGTGCTTACAGGAATGATAATAAAGTGGTTTGTTTACATTTGAGTATATTCGCATTATAATAACGAACCGAGTTTTAAAAATGAATAAACGAACAAAGGTGCATATGTTATAAAAAGGCGATCAAGACAGCAGCTGCGACGGCTGACTAATTAATACTAATTAATCGAGAGGTGAATGCAACCACACTCCGATGTCCTTATTCATTATAAACGACACGTCGCCACGTTAGACTATGCATACAATATTATGAGAGCATTCGAATTGCGCCACACTTTTCAAGAGTAATACTGTTAAAGATGAATGAGGGAGTGTTGACTTACATTCATTGTTCGTCATCACGATTTTCGTGATCGTTTGCACACGTTGCCACCCGGCGAGGTGGCGAGGTGGCGAGGCGGCGAGGTAGTGAGACGACGCGGCGCAGTAGCACGCGCCAGTTGCTGCAATTTGCCGCATCACCCAACAACCGATCGACACGTTTTACAACCAATGACTCGCACTTGCCCAACGTCAAACCTAATTTATCTCAGATCGATAATTCCTAAAAATCCAATAAAACCATCGTCGTCGAAAGCTAAAAATAATGAAATATTTACGTGAAATAAGCTATTAAATTAATATTAGATCACGAATAAATAATAACGGAGCTCGGTTTTGGCGTTGTATCAATTTTCTCATTTGAGCGCGACCCCTTGTAAATAAGAACCTACGCTTGAATTATTTTTATTTACTTTGGCTCCGACGTGCGTATCACAACCGGCCGCGAATTTCCGTTCGCTATACCATTTCAGTCACCGTCAGCATCAAAATATATTAGCTTTTGCTGTGTCTATATTATTCACAAACTACCCTCTTTGAGTACAAATAATTAAAAATAATCACTAAATAAAATGGATTACCTTTCGTAAACTAAGTGGAATGTCCGAAAACCTAGTGAACAGGCTTCGTCGCCGTCTTGCGTTTATCGTGATTAGAGGCGGAGTTCGAGGGGTGCGTTAGGCTAAAGAGAAAGGTGAAAGGTTTGGCTGAAAGGTAAGTTAGGTTAGGGCAGAATCGTGACCACACAACGCACGAGCCAAGCGAGTGATAAAAATAAAATAGAACCACCAATCACAATCCACCATATAAAAAAAATAAAAATCATATAAAACACCCCCCCGTGGCAAGGGGGGTGGGACTTCCTCCCCTTTATAAATAGTACATTATAATTGATTCGTTTTATTATTTAATTTCGTAACATACTTATTACTTTAACAGACTGGCATTTGTTTTTACAATATGTACTTAGTTCTCTTTAAAAAAGCCTATGATACCATTTCAGTGCAATTCTTTACTGTAAAGGACAAGGATTTTTTCGAACTTTGCATTTACAAAACCTAATCTATTATGACTAAAATGGTACCTATAGGAAACGGAAATTCGCCGACCGGCCTCCGCCCGCAGCCAGCGCCCCGCTACACGCACCCCCACACTCAATACAACCGTGCTACATAATAAACAGCATTTAAATCGGGTTTGTCATTTAAAACCTCGGCGAAAAATTTAATTTAAACATAAGGAATAACATAAGAAACTTATAAATTACGGAACTAGAACTACCTAACAGATATAAATATTGAGAATCCTGCGACCGTCCCTACCCGCGTCCCAACGTCCCAAGTGCCGACACCGACACACATTCACGCGCCGCCTGAATGTACCTCATGTAATTAAATTACGTGAGCTACGAAATAAATGACTGCGTTATGTACATCATACACGTGACGCAATAATTGTCTAAGGAAACAGAACACCCGCCTCAACTGAGTGAGCAATTATACGCGGCGAGTGCGACGCGACATGTTCTACAAGAAACCTTTACGAGACTCACTCATAACAATTAGGGAAATGAAACGTAAAGTAACACAAAGTATAGCTATGTAGCCTAGTCGCACGAAACCAATTTACACAACAAACGAAGAGAGCGCAAACACGACGCCTATTAAAAATCTATTTACGTAGTCTCCTACAGGCATGTTCTGAAATATTTTAAGAAAGTGGTTTCGCCAAGTCGCCCTGTCGCTCATTGTACCCAACGCTTCGAGTGGCTTTCTGTGGCATAGGCTGTCACAGTTTAACGCTGGACATTTGTCAGTTTCACCCAAAATTGCTTGTTATGGGCGCAGGTACCGCGCTGAGGCAGCGGATCGCTGACCACTGAGTCAGTCTCCTGGCACCGTTGACGTTGCTACTGTGCTGCTGTATGGCTATCTTTTACACCTCGTAGTTATAGAAAAACTAAAGATTGTAGTTACAAGAGTATTACGCGAAAAAAAATGAAACATGACCGCGGTGCAGACTAAAGCCGCTGACTACATCTAATTAGCTGCATATTACTTCCTGGGACTAATCCCTTTGAACTAATTCAACGACCAGCTTCATACTAAAGAGACAACACCTCGCATGGAGTGGGTGTTACAGTGGAACACAATCAGCTGAATTCAATTCTACATAGATATAATTATTGATGTATTAAGTAACAAAATTGACACCAATTTGTTGTAAATTAGATATGAATATTAACTCCATACCCCATCGCATCATGTCACTCTTTAATATTAACTTTATACCCCATCGCATCATGTCACTCTTTAATATTAACTTCATACCCCATCGCATCATGTCACTCTTTAATATTAATTTCATACCCCATCGCATCATGTCACTCTTTAATATTAATTTCATACCCAATCGCATCATGTCACTCTTTAATATTAACTTCATACCCCATCGCATCATGTCACTCTTTAATATTAACTCCATACCCCATCGCATCATGTCACTCTTTAATATTAACTTCATACCCCATCGCATCATGTCACTCTTTAATATTAACTTCATACCTCATCGCATCATGTCACTCTTTAATATTAACTTCATACCCCATCGCATCATGTCACTCTTTAATATTAACTTCATACCCCATCGCATCATGTCACTCTTTAATATTAACTTCATACCCCATCGCATCATGTCACTCTTTAATATTAACTTCATACCCCATCGCATCATGTCACTCTTTAATATTAACTTCATACCCCATCGCATCATGTCACTCTTTAATATTAACTTCATACCCCATCGCATCATGTCACTCTTTAATATTAACTTCATACCCCATCGCATCATGTCACTCTTTAATATTAACTTTATACCCCGTCCCATCAGACTTTATTCCCCATCACATCATGGCACTCTTCAATCTTCTTCTTCCTGCCCTTATCCCACACTAGGTGGGGTCGGCACAACATGTAATTCGTAAATCCATGTTGTTAAAGGTTTTGGTTTATTGTTTTATGTCCAACCGCCTGCCTGACTTCAACCCTTCTTGGGAATACTTACTCGTTGCGCCGTCGCGCGGATGACGCAATGTGCTTGTTGATATTGTGCACTGGGTCCCAAAATGATATGCTTGTCAATCTTATTGCCGACAACTAAGCAGACTATGTTCTTCTTGGTGGAGTATACTTGAAGTTCCTCGACCCACTCATTCAGTTTTGCTAGGAATTTTGGTTCTAACACATCGTAAAGTAATTTAGCACTGCGAGCGTCTCTGTAAAAACTTGATGTCAATGTTCGCTCCTGTCCTGCTGTATCCCAAATATCAAGCTTGACTTTAATACCGTTCACGTCCATGACTTTACATTTGTAGTCAACTTCGATTGTAGCTGGAAATGATGAATTGTAGTCTCCCGTTGTGAACACTGTGCCGGATTTACGCACACCGCTTTCACCGATAACTAGAATCTTAATGTTGTAACGTAATCCGTATTCGACATCGTTTACAATAGAAATAAACGGCGATATCTAATAACAAAAATCAAATCAAAAGCGATTCCTTTGTGACGCACTCGCAGCAGCTCATAATAATTTGATCACCTGAAATATACACGTACACAAAAATTTACGATTGTAATAAGGTCTCTAAATATTGTATTATTTATATATACTATACACAATTTCTCAAGGAAAAAAAATAAAACGCGAAAACAGAAATTGTATAAAATATCATATCACTCTTCAATATTAACTTCAATTAATTAATTACCTATATATACAATTTAATCATTTATTCAGCGAAAAGGTCCAATCAGACATTTTTACACACCATACTGAAATAATGGATAGCGTTTCAGTATAAGCCACCCCTTGAGGAGAAACTCCGAAAAAGACCATCGAAGCTGTGTAGAGCGGTTAGTTCAATAGATAAGTACCTATAGTTGCACCACCGATGTGTAACTAACATAATGCTGCAACAGTATGTGCAGTAATGTTTGAGAACGTGCAGGTAGGTACTGCTACCGTAACGATCCCTTAGTCACCTGTCATAATCCAACTCCAGTATATTCCCACCCTGGAGCAGCCGGCGTCGACACCCACGTAGATTTAATACGGAACGTAAGAGTCAATAACTAAAGATTCAATAACTTTGCTG
Organism: Amphipyra berbera; assembly: GCA_910594945.2. Taxonomy (NCBI): domain Eukaryota; kingdom Metazoa; phylum Arthropoda; class Insecta; order Lepidoptera; family Noctuidae; genus Amphipyra; species Amphipyra berbera. Next base: position 278,507 of record OU343138.1, read on the forward strand.
GTGCCGACAACATAGATTCGGGGGAGCTCGAAAACTAATATTTCTCGTGGCCCCGGTAAATTTACCAGATATCCGGCTCGATGGCGAATTCCTGCGGCCCAGCCGGGCGTGATATTATATAATACGAGTAGTGGACGTACACGAACGGTTAAAGTTTATCCTACGTCCGGGTTTTTCGACAGCTCAGAGTAAAGTGCGCTTCACCGCGACACGCCGTGCGCCGCCGCGCTGCCGCCGCCGGCATCAAAAGTTTATAATAAGTACTTTAACACGAGACAACGAACATAAATCAGAAAACAGTAAACATTAAAACATGAAATGAGATTGGAACAATTTCTCTGTATTACTTGTAAAATGATTCTATTACCAATAAGCTGCGCTTCCCACTTATTTATACACTCACAACTCGGAGGTGTTTTTTTCCTTCAGTGTGAAGATTTTCTCAACAATTTAAGAGGGTTAAGAAAGGAGTCACCTATACCAAGCGTGTTTTACTTTTTTTCATGTAACTGGTTGGCAAACAAACTGATAAAGTAGTTACCGCCGCCTATACATGTATACCTACAACACCAAGAGGGTTGCTGATGCGTTACCAACCTTAAACATAAAGTTGAAAAATATCATGTGCATGTACTACTTACTTTCTCTAATGTAGATAATGTTAAACAGCCGCATAGAACATCTCAGCTCTCATCAGGAGTTCTATCAGCAAAGTTTTTGTCAAGTGTTTACAAGAGAGCGCAAGTCGTCATCTGTGCGAGGGACGAGAGGCGAGGGGCACGGCGCTACTAGACAATATATCCGTGTGGGCGTTTAAAAACTTTACGCTCCATAATAGAACTGATTGCAAAGTTGGCGGTGTGAACTGAAGCCTCCTACGTGGCAGGGTTGCCGACACACTGTTGTACGTTTATATGTTTTGTTACTATAGGAGTTCCGTAAAGAGAGACTTCTATCACAGCCTATCAGTAATCCATACCTAACTAAACGTGATTTCGCGAATCTAAAGTAATTTATCTAAGTTCATATCAATGGCCCAGATATGAGCTTGCTACGATCTCTGCGACCGTTTGACTTTTATTTTATTTCTCAGACTGATCTCGTTTAATTTCTTTTCTTGTCTACCGCTGCGTCTTATATCAATTTATCGAGTAGTTACAATTTTCCAATCTGTTAAACCTCAGACCACACTGCTTCGCTTTTTGATTAATACTTTATTGACGACTACCGCGACTAGCGCTTAGTGGTCTGCTCACACTTTCAAGTAGAAGAGAGAGAACGAAATATCGCTCCTGTTTTCTTTACAAATTTAAATCACCTCGCTCAGGTAAAAAGAACAATAGTTTTAACAAAATGTAAGATGGTAGTGCGGCGCTCGCGTTTTAACAAAATGTAAGGTGGTAGTGCGGCGCTCGCGTTTTAACAAAATGTAAGGTGGTAGAGCGGCGCTCGCGTTTTAACAAAATGTAAGGTGGTAGTGCGGCGCTCGCGTTTTAACAAAATGTAAGGTGGTAGTGCGGCGCTCGCGTTTTAACAAAATGTAAGGTGGTAGTGCGGCGCTCGCGTTTTAACAAAATGTAAGGTGGTAGTGCGGCGCTCGCGTTTTAACAAAATGTAAGGTGGTAGTGCGGCGCTCGCGTTTTAACAAAATGTAAGGTGGTAGTGCGGCGCTCGCGTTTTAACAAAATGTAAGGTGGTAGTGCGGCGCTCGCGTTTTAACAAAATGTAAGGTGGTAGTGCGGCGCTCGCGTTTTAACAAAATGTAAGGTGGTAGTGCGGCGCTCGCGTTTTAACAAAATGGAAGGTGGTAGTGCGGCGCTCGCGTTTTAACAAAATGTAAGGTGGTAGTGCGGCGCTCGCGTTTTAACAAAATGTAAGGTGGTAGTGCGGCGCTCGCGTTTTAACAAAATGTAAGGTGGTAGTGCGGCGCTCGCGTTTTTACGTTCACATAATATTACTCTTAGTTGCAGTTAATGCAGCCCTAACGGCGGCAGGAGTTATTGCAAGCATGCACAGCTGCCCCTCTTTCTGAGGCGCCATCTGTGATACCTTACATGAACCTTACAGTCATTCAATTAAAGGTGTTATTCCTGTGCAGGTGGTCCAGAGCAAAGCGACGATATTAATGAATTTCCTCTGGTCCCCGGCGCACCTCGGTAAACTTGGCGGCAAGTTAAATGGATATAGTTTCATTCGATATGCTTTTCACTATAGTGTCGAAGTTGGCGTGAGAAGTGATTGTCTAATTTACTGAAGACGCTTGTTTAATGTTCGAGCTCGATACTTCGACAGATTTTAAGTGTAGGATGTTACTAAAGTAAGGAGCACGACTAAGGCACAAATATCTAGGTCACAACAGAACGTCAACCTTACCTGCACGCGGTGAAGCCTGCCTCTGACCAACAGACGGTGGAATAAACATAGTCATCCTATATGGTAGTGGAGAAGTGTCAGTTTTGGTAAAAGTGAAGCCGGAGTATAAACATAGTCATCCTATATGGTAGTGGAGAAGGGTCAGTTTTGGTAAGAGTGAAGCCTGAGTATAAACATAGTCATCCTATATGGTAGTGGAGAAGTGTCAGTATTGGTAAGAGTGAAGCCGGAGTATAAACATAGTCATCCTATATGGTAGTGGAGAAGGGTCAGTTTTGGTAAGAGTGAAGCCTGAGTATAAACATAGTCATCCTATATGGTAGTGGAGAAGGGTCAGTTTTGGTAAGAGTGAAGCCGGAGTATAAACATAGTCATCCTATATGGTATTGGTGAAGGGTCAGTTTTGGTAAGAGTGAAGCCGGAGTATAAACATAGTTATCCTATATGGTAGTGGAGAAGGGTCAGTTTTGGTAAGAGTGAAGCCGGAGTATAAACATAGTCATCCTATATGGTAGTGGTGAGGGGTCAGTTTTGGTAAGAGTGAAGCCGGAGTATAAACATAGTCATCCTATATGGTAGTGGTGAAGGGTCAGTTTTGGTAAGAGTGAAGCCGGAGTATAAACATAGTCATCCTATATGGTAGTGGTGAAGGGTCAGTTTTGGTAAGAGTGAAGCCGGAGTATAAACATAGTCATCCTATATGGTAGTGGTGAAGGGTCAGTTTTGGTAAGAGTGAAGCCGGAGTATAAACATAGTCATCCTATATGGTAGTGGTGAAGGGTCAGTTTTGGTAAGAGTGAAGCCGGAGTATAAACATAGTCATCCTATATGGTAGTGGTGAAGGGTCAGTTTTGGTAAGAGTGAAGCCGGAGTATAAAATGCTTACCTTGGTCAAGCGTGACGCACGCAGTCCGTGTAGGTAAATAAAAAGCTTAAACGTTTGAAATAAAAACAAAACATTTTATTTAATTTTACAACTTCTCGTAAGCTATTGATATTTATCATAAGGAGGTAGGTATAAATATTTATTAAAATGTTTGAAAAAACTATCGCATCGTTTGTAATCTATAGGTAAACATGTCTGGGCGAGCGCTGCCTAACTGAATTACATGTTTTTTTTATTTTCGAAACTTAACTTTGAAAAGGATGTTTCCTCATTCAATAAATGGGTAATCTATCAGGTAGCAATCATGGCTACTCACGTTGCCATCCTATACCTATTACTTTTCTAATTACAACTTTATTAGCTATATTCTTACTTAGCTTACTACAAACTAAAACAATCTATGTATCTAAATTCTTCTTACCTAAATGAACGACTTACTTACATACGTACCTTAAGCACTATCACTGTTTTACACAAACAAATTCCAGCTATGTATACCTTATACTACTTATTATATTCTAAACAAATTCCAGCTATGTATACCTTATACTACTTATTATATTCTAAAATTATGATAGGAATTGAACAAGTGAAAACGAAACAATAATGAATCTGTCAAGTTATGAATTGGTATTGTGAAGTTGAATACAATAAAATTATCCGTGTCCACACAAATCTACGAAATTGTGCAATAAATATTCCATCTCTTTCTCGCCTACGCATTTTTCTATTTCTGGCCTTGTCATAACTCGCAAAAAACCGGGTTGCCCTCGTTCATTAGCGGTGCCACGTGACCCGAAGTAACATCATCTGCATTGTTTTGATTTTTCTTTTAGGCCCATATAGATACTGTATATCATATAAATATGATGTCATATATCTGTCAAATTCTATGATCATAGTTATATGATGCTGTTCTTCATATCTACATATTACACTTATGATCATATAAACGTCATACTTAATCAAGATGGATAACGATTTAGCCGTGTTTTCCGTTGCTATGAGTGCAATTTTATTAATTGCATTAAAAAAGAAAATTAAAAACGGTTAAGAAAAAAACAAAAAATAAAAGACGTATTTGGGTTAGATCATGCAAGGCGATCAAAGAGAGGGGTCCATAACACCTTACTCGAAGAACTTAGATTGGAAGATAAAAAATTTAATAATAATAATATTAATTATGAAAGCGGTACTTCTAGACACGGCACGTATTATCAGGAAGTTCCTCTCTCTGAGGCCCTGACCACCGGTAGCTTGGACCCTGTTCCCGATGCCGGTGGGCTACTATTTTTTATATTTTTAAATGTTTTTTTTTATATTTTTTATAGAAATATTAAAAAATGTAAACAATATGTATATAGATAAATAAACGGAATAATAATATTAATTAATATTTTTGTTGTTTCGATATTCCAGTCGAAATTCTTGCATTTTGACTCCATTTTTGAGATTCGACGGATATAAGATCATATTTGTACGCTTGCTCTCAAATAGGATCCCTTAAATATGATCATAGATAATATGAATCATATGTAGTTATTACACCGTCATAGGTTATATAAAAATGACTCATACATCTATGATCATATTTCTATGATAGTGTAATATGGGCCTTAGGGGAAATGATAATGGTTCCGAAAAATAAGTTAAATTGCAGCGAGCCGTGGTAAGCTACAATACTACACAAGCTGCATTAAAATAAGTTACCAAAAAGTAAACACAATATTGAACGAAAACATTAACAAACAAACCAGACCTCATTCAAATTATTCATAAGAATTAAAAACTTTACTTTTAAATAATAAACTAAACTTCCGAATAAAATACTGAGTTTCCGAAAACACCTAATCACCAAAAAAAATATTCTTTAAGGTATCCGGTAATTTTACCAAAATATATTTTTCATTTGACAAGTAACGATTCTGGGGCGGATCCGACATGAATAGGTTAGAAGGGTAAGGCGGCTTAACATAATTTGATAAAATCCGAATCACGATTTGCTGCTCTGTTACTATTATTGCTGCAGATTATATTTAATTTCCTATGACGTCAATTTGAAGGCTGCCCAATATCACATTACTTGATAATCAATCACTTTGTGATTGTTTTAGAAAATTTATAAGAGGGCGATTTAAAATTTATAATAGGTAATTTACGATAAAATCAGCATACAGTAATTTTCGAAGAATCGTTATTATAGTTGGTAGAATAATAATACATCAGCAACTGATGTATTATTATTTCGGAAATTTTAGTATTTCATTTGGTTGTTTACGTATTTTTAGTAGCACAAAAGAATTCGGTAACTTAGTAAATAATACACTCATTTTTTGTCACCAAACTTTGTTGCCGAAGTGTACATTTACCAAATGTAGGTGTTATTGTAATGTTTTACTGTTATGATGTATTAAATATCTGTGAGTAATGTGACTATATTATTTGGCAATAGAAGACATTAGAAGTGACTGTTCAAAAGACAAGCCGGCAGGAATCAGCTTGTATGGAGCCTTCGCCGCTGCTAATGGTGTTGTCCGGTTACATGTACCTACAAAAGCACCAATACCACAAAATATTTTCCTGTGTGTTGCTAAAGGCCAAATTTCAAAAAGTATTGTCTTGTGTACTGTGGTGCCACAAGGCTGGGTCCGCGATCATCAGCCCGAGACGTCTTAAGTCCAGTAGTAAACTGTGATTACGCTGAATAGAGAAGTAACTTTACAGAACAATACTTCGTGATGCGCGGCACTGTACTGCTATCACTTACGTAACAATGGGTTGCTCCACAACGCTATTTAGGGCACCATCACGTGTAGTGTTGTGCACAGTCGCTCATTGTCACCACTACTTATACTTCAACCACAATGTTACTACTTCATACTTCAGTCACAAATGCAACTTAGGTAGGTACTTCATACGGCGACTGGCACTATCAGATAATCATATGGCCAGGTTAAAAGAAACATACTATAAGGTTTAAGTATTCATCATCAGTAGAGTTTCCTCGAACTAAAGCATACCTAATTGTACGTAGCAACATATTCCTCTAGCACACGTGTGTATAATGCGGCTGCGCAGATGGGAGCCCCCATGCCGTCGCCGTCGCCATCGCCATAAGCGCTCGTAAAGGAAAATAATGTTTAGTCGTAATTGTAAAATGTTGTGTTAATTAGGATTGTGTGTGTTACGGAGGTGTCGAGACTCGTTAGTTTTTACCCGCCGATAAGTGCTGTACCTACACCTACAGGAGATAGTTAGCGGGTGTGAGTGTGCGTTATATCTGAGCGTGGTGTAGCGGCGCACACAGCGCCGCAAATTCAGCAATTAGTGCAGCCGCTCACTTATGTTTTTATTTCAGCGTTAGAGCAACGCCAAGAAATAATCCCCGGTCGTTCATTACCGCGCCGCACCGCCGCAGCGCCGCACCTCACCCGCACCGCACCGCACCGCCGCCGCTCTCACCAGCTTATTATTTTTCCAATTTCAGTTGCCTAGTTAGTGCTGGAACTTTGTAACGTGATTAAAAAACTACGCGGAGGGCTTGCGCTACTCTAAGTTGAGGAAAAAACTGGTTCGTTTAAGTGCACTTTTTAGTGTATCAGTTTTACGTTCGAGCATAATGAGAATCTTTAATGACTTGCTTCGTTCGTAATGTAGTCAGCGACAAAACTGTTAAATTGAGTTGCGACTAAAAAACCACGTTAAAATACTACTACTTAACAGTACCTAGTAGTTAGAGGTTCCCTTCGGTTAGAAAAGCCGAGGAAAATTTGAATCCAATCAGTTTCCAATCAGACCAGTCAAAGACACAATCAGTAGTAATTTCCCAACACACACAAGCTCGCTCGGCGGACTCCTACAGTCGCGACTCGCTCTAAATCAATACAGCTTTATTGTTTCTTGATTAAACGCTTTGCGTAAATTGCGAAAACAAATTGGATTTATTTTCTAATAAATAAATAACTCCGATATTAAATAAGTGGTTGTCGGTTGTGGTGACAACTTGTGAATACGAAAATATTTAGCATTGCACCCTGATCGACATGATTCACTAATGTTTAACTCCCACGTCGCAACATGTCGCCATCGTGCTGCCCATCTCACGTAATTGCCACTGTTCACTCGTGAACTGAAGCCTCGTGAAGACGTATATAATGTTATTCCGCTACGACTTCACAGTACATTACGAACGTGACCCCTTTCTCGAATTATTCTTCGTACGTTTATTTTAAAACAAAGAAGTTAACTTCGCTCCATATAATTGTGTGGTAGGAAGTAATATTCTAAAATGGCAAAAAATAAAAGGTTAGCGTTAGCCCGGGCCCCCGGGGCAATAGAACTGCTATTGTTTTGGACCCATTACGACGTTGTTGTAGGTCGTACGCAACTGGAGCATGACGCGTGTGTGCTGTGTGCACGCGGCCTTATTGCCGCGATAAACAACCGCCCGCGTGGATCGCGAAACTGGAATAAACTGGAATAGCAATTAACTAAAATACATTTTAATGTTGTTTGTACATTGTACATGTTGTTTCTTTTTATGTTTACACTAAATTCGAAGCTGTTAAGTGCTTTTAAAAATGTCTGTAATATTCCTTTGTTATTCATGAAATGCATTAAGCTAACAATAGCCTCTATCTTATAGATAACGACTGTAATTTCAAAGGATAACCGTAACGTAGCCGAGCGTAGCCCGTAGCACGTCTCGTAGCGGTTCTTAGCGGTCGCGTAGCGCTGCATTCTATTACAATATTATCTTGGAAACTATTATTATTGTTTTAACAGTTTTAACGATTTATGAAACTGCTAATTTTACTGCGGTATGTATATTTTTTAATTATTTAGTATTGACATATTAATAACTAATTACGTAAAAATGTAAATAATACGAGTTTTACGTTTCGTAGCACATTGGAGTAGTACGTTATCGAGCTTTTATTTACATGTGAATTTACTATTGTGATCTAAGTTTTTGAGTGTTTTCACTACTTGGGTACATATTATATCTTATGCGTCACCTCCACTCGGAGATATACAGTAAAAGCATGCATGACAAAGATAATTAAAAAGATGACATATGTATATATGTACATACACTGCATTTTAAACAATAGGTTGCTAGTCTAACACTTTTCAGTTAGCACTCAGTCTTACAAGGTTTATTATTAAATTATAATAGTGGTGGGTGACAAACAGCTAATAACCCTTTATGTAGGTACTTTATTTTCAGAACAACTTTTAAATTATAAATTGAAAACACCCCCAACGTTGTTATGTAGCTGTCGATCTTTGTTAGCGGTTGTTATTAATATGGTGAGACAGTGCTTTCCACAACGAGTCATACGAGCTCAAACACGTTGAACCTGCAACTAGTCATCCCGAGGGCCGATCGCTACTCTAAGCTATCTTCCAAGTCCTCCTCCAAGTCCTCCAGAGTTCACGAGACTAAATCAATGGGTCTACCTGATTATTAGCAATTTTATTGTTTTATCACTAGGTTTGCATATATGTTTGTTGGAAATTTCAAGTCAATGGGACGAGCGGAACTGAAATAAATATACAAGTATGGCAGAGATCTCTACACTGATTGTGAAAAGAGCTGCTTATCTTAAAACGGCTGACCCGATTTCCATCAAACATAAACTATAACCATCTCGATTAAATCAGCTTTCAAACAAAAAAACCCCGTATTGAAATCGGTTCATACATTTGGTCGCTTTGATGCCACAGACAGACATTGGCTTCAATCTTATAACACCCCTCTTTTTTCATCGGGGGTTAAAAATGCCAGGAACTATCGTTTCAGGAAAAAAAGGTAAATCGTAAAGACATGGAACACGCGTAACGCCGAGGTGGGTCGGGCGCTCGCCGGTACAAACATACTCCTAACCCTAACCGACTAACCCCCGCCCGCACCCCGCCCGCACGCCGCCAACTCGCTGTCACCTGCCCCCGCATCAAGTACACGCCAAGTACTGAAGTTACAAATAAAAAATAATGTAATACATTGTGCCCGAGGCCCTCTACCTGTGCTCGTTATCAATTTAATAATATAACTTTGTGTCTGCTCCCCATCGTACTTCGCAAGCTGTCGCAAATAATCAAGATGAAAGTTTAATATCATAGTAATCAAATGAAAATTCCAAGAAAGGCTTTATAAAAAAAGAAGTAAGCTGTTTTTTCAGTTTTTGTTTTAGAGATCTTTTTCTTAACTCGTTAATTGGGTCAATCAAAGCTAAAATATAATCTGACAGGTAGCTCTCACGTTATTATAATGATATTTTATCTATTGGTAGATGGATCAATAACTTCGTGCAAATTAAATCTATATCTATTCTATATCTTCTTCTATATCTATATTCTATATACATATAATAAATTTGTAGACTTGGCGTGTCTGTACATAGCAAATATTTTGAAAAATCCTGGTTGGGGTGTTAAACGATAACCAATAGAACCCATTTTTAACATTTTTGGAATTTTTGTCTGTTTGTATGTTTATCTGTTTGTTTGTGCAAGCATCACGTAAAAACAACTGATCCAATGTTGTTGACTTTTATAAACAAATATTGTGCTTATCTCCGTGTAACCTATCGTTTTTGTTTCATCGCAATCGGTTCACGCAATCAAAAGATATGCGAATTATAAGTTTTCTAGAAGAACTTAGCATGTGCATGTTTATACCATTTATTTTCAATAGATGGCGTTACGTGTATCAAATCACGTTGTGAGGAAATATATTACAACGAATAAATCCACAGATTACCTAATATTGAATTGGTACCTATTCTCAGTCTACGAAAGGTCTATTGAAATGCTATCTTTATGAAGAAGGTACTAAGCTTTTATCAAAAAAAAATCGAAGATATTGTTATTTAGAATTTATTAGGTACCTATCTATATGAATGGTAGTGGAAGAGAAATACACTCAATTTCATAAGTGAGTGTATTCATAATTGTTAATTGTGCAAGGCAATGCGATAGATTAATTTGATATAATTATCCAGTCTAACCTTAGGATACCGGCATTGGCCAGTTACTAGGTTGCGGAGGTTTGATGGCAGTCGCTCCGTGTAAAATACTGGTATTCAGCCGCATCTGGTTAGACCGGAAGCTGACCCCAACATAGTTGGGAAAAAGCTAGGATGAAGAAGAAGAATTTGAAATAATTATATATTTTATTAATATTATCATAAATCTGTGGACTTGCCGTGTTTGACAATGGGAAATACTTTATAAATAATAGTGGGAGTCGTTAAAAGATAAGAAAAAAAAAACATTTTTAGTTTCTGTTTCATCCTAATCGGTTCGCTCAATCTAAAGCTATTAGAATTTAAAGTCAATAAGAAAACAATTAGCATCATTTGTTGTAACATATTTGCTCAATAGATGGCGTTGCGTGTATACTAAATTACGTAATCTATTTTCCTTTCAGTTTTAAACGTGTACAGTTTCCGGTTAGCTTATGTCATGCTATGAAGCTGCTTCTCGCACGATTAGCTCTCTCCTGTATACCTAAGCAATTTAAGCTATCTTTATGCACACATCCCTTTTTTTTATCGTTGGAAAATCCTCATCGATGTCCCTCGCCCAGGGAAGGCGAGGGGGTCTGCCGGAGTCTTACCGGCTAAATACCAACGGTGTCCCTCCTTCTGACCTAAGGCCGGGGTCACGGGATTCGCTATTGCATACACCGCAACACCGGCAGGTCTTGGCCCAACAGCTTCTTCTGGTGGATCTCTCCAGTGGTGGGGCAATTTGATGAATAAAGTTGTAATGTCTTTTGATGAATAATGTTATTATTATAGGTTGTCACTAACAACACGAAAAAAAAACAAAAAATAATTGTCCCCTACCCTGCAACTTCCTTCTGAGAGGCGCACGCGGAATCCTCCCGGGCCTGTTACTGGTCGGGCGATGGGTCCCCTAACCCGCCGCCCGCAGGCCAGTCACTAGGATAGGCCTGAGATCGTCACGTGCCCTCCGGCACCCGGGGTGTCTAGCCGGAGAAGGGAGGGAGGAAGACGCCTCCCTCTCCCTCTCTCTCTCTCCGCTACCTCCTTGGTGACCATCACCTGAAGCGAGAGGTCACCACCCACTGCCGCTACCAGGTCACGGCGCTGCGCTGTCCACGCAGCACACACTTACAGCGTCTGCTGCGCCATGTCCTCCTGGCAGTCCACACAGTGGTGACATCCGAGCGTCTGCTCCCGGTCTATACGACACAGGTACTTCCCGAAACAGCCATGTCCCGAGAGTACCTGCGTCAGCCAGAAGCTGAGGGCGCCATGACGCCTCTCCAGCCACATGCACTCATCCCTTTTTTTCTTTTTTACGTGGGAAAATCCTCATGGACTATCCCCCGTCTGGGGCAGACGGGGGGGTGTGCCGGACTTTTACCGGCTAAAACCACCACGGTGTCCCTCCTTCTGACCTAAGGCCGGGGTCGCGGGATTCGCTATTGCATGCACCGCAACCCCGGCAGGTCTTGGTCCACCAATTGCTGGTGGACCTCTCCTCCACTGTAGGGCCCCACCCCACGACCTCCTGAGAGGCGCGGGGGGCACCCCACATCACCGGCGCACCGGAACACATGGTACGCCGTGACCACCCCGGGGACCAAACAAGTACATGGGTGCCAGACTACCCCGTGTCTGGGCACCCCTGGCGGGGCCACTAATGTGACCCGTCGCAGGGGGAGCGACGGGTCACATTAGTGGCCCCGCCGCCTACCACTTTTCAGCCGCAGAGGATAGAAATGGCGGCCAGGTACACACCGCCACTCCTCTCCCCCTGCGGCCCCACCGCGTCCGCCATCTGACGGTGGCGGCCCCGTCAAGGCCGCGGAAGGTAGGGAGAACGGCGCACCGTAATACCGGCACTCCTCTCCCGCCGCGGCCTCCCGCACTCAACCGCGATGCGTTCCAAACGACATCGCGGCCCGCCTTAGTTGCGATGTCGCCGAAGCGACACCGCAATCTAATTGGCCGCTACATCGAGGGCTACCAGACCCGCGCCCCGACGAGCGGCCCCTCCTTGGGTTCCTCTTCGCTTCACCGTGGGGTTCAATGCCACGGCTACTAAGCCCCCCCGCAACGACAATGCGGGAACCCAACCGGGGGGGACATGCACTCATCCCTGGTGTTTCTACTGCTAACATTGTTCACATGGAAACCTTATTATAATGGACCTGACTACTGATAGAAATACAACATATTTTGTTTAGTAAAAATCCTAATTTTCAAATCTAACAAACTAAACATCTACTCAGCCTAAACCGTTGGTGAAAAAAACATAGAACACCCGAAGCTATGTGAGGTTTCCGTTTTTTGTGTATTTTTTCATAGTTGTTAGAATAAAGAAAGATTTTAAGAAACCCACCTAATCTATACCTAATAATAATTACATAATAATTTCAGTTAAGCAAGTAATGTTGTCCTACGACTTCTACGCATACGAAGTTGCGGACACAGCTAGTATTCGAATATAAATGCAATCACATGAAAAACATTAACTACATGATTGTGTGTTCATACAAATAAAAACGTAAGTTCAAAAACTAAAACCTGACTACTGAATAATGACGCTCTAAAAAAATATGAAACAACAAAATATTCGTGATGTTCAGAGGACAGCCGTGGTCATACACCACTTTGGCCTAAAGCTTATGATCGCTTACTACTGTTAAAATGTATTGTTATGTTAGGGTAGGTGGCATGCATATGACCACGGGTATCGTCTGAACATCACGAATATTTTCTTGTTTCATACTTTTTACAATATGATTTTCATTAGTCGAGTTTTTTGTTTTTGAACTTACTTTTTGCTTAAATTATTTTGGGGTTATAATTTCGCATAACAATATATATATTTATTTTTGAAATATCTTAATTAAGCCCTTTCATTTGATACCCAACACGGCATCATTTTTTACTTAATAACATTATATCCTCTGGAGGGCGCCATATTCAATTAAATGTGACATCACATAGCCTATAACCAGCGGACGATCAAGATGCTTCCAACGATACCTCATTTGTCAAATTATGATAAGTAAGTAGTTTAGAAGTTATGAGGGAACAGATGAACATACATACAAACATACCCACATGCATACATACATCCTTCCCGGTCAAAATCATAACCCTCCTTTTTGCTTCGCAGTAGTTGGGTAAAAATATAACAAGTGTAACTACTCGCTCTGGTAACTTTACTTGTAGACACGTTTTTATCGTCATTACCGTTTCCAGAACAACTCTTGTGTACATATGGGTGTGTGTGCGTGCGTGTGTGTGTTTGTGGGTGTGTGTGTTATTTGTTAAAAAACTCATCTAATAAAATAGTAGGATAGTTGAATTTTGTCTTAGTTCTCTGAATCGATTGAGTACACGTTATAGATTGATTGCAGGTACTAAAAGTCCACGCAATTACCATAATAACAAATAAAAGCTTAAATATCATAAATTAAACTAATTGTATTCTATAATTGTCTGAATTATCCTCAAATTAATAGCGATCATTAAATAAATTGAATTCTCTTAGTTTTGCGACGCCGCCAATTGAACAGTTCTAATGTACAGTGAAATTAATCGTTGTTTCAGTTGGACGAGCGCGCGGTGCGAGCGACCGGTCGCGGTGTTATATCTGCATAATATAGTCATTAAGACTCGTAAATGTTCCTGTTGATTTCCTGGACTAACTGATATTAAACTATTACGCAGTGATTATCCTAGATTACCTATTCATAATCCCTTTTAAACCGCAAGGAGAGCGTAGAAGGGCTGGATTCATATAACGTTCACCTTATGGCTTGCAGTATAATCTGCTGCTGAGCAAATCTGTGCAGCAATGTCAACATTGCGAGAGAGTACCTCTGTGGTCGCCACCTGCTTGCCCGGCACGGTGTGGTGACTGCGAGTATTAGAAATGTTTCTCCAGAGGGGCCTATGCCCAACTTAAGTGTAAACAATACGCTGAATAAATAGATATGATATAGAAATGAAGTACGCCGATGCTCGGTTGTTGCGGTCGGTTTGTGCGGCTGGCCGGTTGCCACTGCGTCGTTATTGCGCAGTCAGCTTCCAAAACTTTACTTTGGAACTCTTCATACACTGCATCCGAGAGAAATTTGAGCAGTGTAAGACATATACCGCGTAAGTACACAGAGGAACTAGATTGATCGAATGTTGGCATTCAAGTGCGAACACACGAACCAAAGTTAAACATCAACAGGCAAGCATGCAACTCTCTCTGCTGCTGTTTTGTCTTTTAGATGCAAATCTTGAAAAGTAATTACACTACTACAATCTCAGAAAGCTTAAGTTATCTATAGAAAACGAAGCAAATAATGCCTTTCCTTTGTAGAGTTCTCAGAATATTCGCGGAATGTGTTCTTTGTAGATAAAGCTATTAAAAACTTTGTTATTTCCATTTTGTACAAGACCAGCGAACTTTGACATTTCAATTCCTAGAGCACGCCAACATACATATACGAGAAATGTGAAATTCAAGTCATTACTCATCTGCGCGCTAACAAGAAGGGCCCGTCGACAGATACGACTAAATTGTCGCACGTCACACCGCACCCGAGGCCGCGAACCGCGACAAAGGCGCGGCGACGAGGCACGCCGGCGGCGGGACGACGCGTAAATGTTTGCTTTATTTAAATGTCGCGAGTACAATCTTAACGCGCGCTACTTACCGTTTCATCTCGCCACTTAGAGCCGCCACTATTTATTTGCACAGCAGTTAAACAGTCACAAAAACCGGCGCGACTAAATACTGGAGGATTTGCGTTCCGGCGCTAAAGTGTAGCGGGATGCACACTGCAAGTAAAACGTTTGTTCAGAAGTAATTCACTGCACTGATAAAGAAGAAACAAAAACTATAAGGTAAATAGCGGCGCCGGCGGCGGGCGGTGGGTGACCGCGGACCGCTCGCTGTGTATAACCGCAGGTTTGTTCCATGGATAAAAGGCATATTATTTACGAGTGTTTGTGCCAAGTCTTGTTGTTTATCTATACATAAAGCGAGGCAATGGCCCATACATGTTTACTTACAAAAATAATATACTTACATTTATAAAGCTTCTTCTTATTTATCTACACGTTAGGACTATTTAGGGGACTATTCCCGCCAATTTTTAAACATGGGTGTGAAAGCCATCTGTGATCAAATATATATGCAAGGTGATCAAAACAGAGGCGACGCCAGACACGTTCAGCTGCACTTATAACATGTGCCCAGCAGCCAGCCTAGGCCCGGGCTGGCAGATACTTCATTTGATTTTGCACTTTACAATAGGTTATAGAAGGCTCACTATCAACGCGTTAAAAACACCAAGCAATTGCACGTTAGGCATGAATGAATTGCAGGTCTTTGTTCTCCACGTGCGTGCATTAACTGTCAGGAGCGCGACATTGAGAATCAGCGTCGCAACATCAACTCTCAGTGTCGAGATATCAACACTTTTCTGTCTCAGTGTCGAGACATCAACCCAGATGCAGAGTGCTTAGGACCTACTAAGAGGCCTTAAAAGGAGTCGAACTCAAGTTCATTTTATTTAATACGATGTGAATAGAAAATGATCAGCAAAAATCAATCAACTGTGTTTAGATATTTGTATTCACGAGATGATTCCAATGTTTCCAGGACTGTTCAGTGCTGTTCTTATCTATTTAGTGCCTTTGCTCACAAATTGATATTTTATTTACACAATTATTACTTTCTTCTCTTTTGAAACCAAATTACGTCGATTCAACGTACCGACATACCACAGCAACACAGCTGACGTCATAGCAGATAAAACGCATTCTACTGACGTACATTTGTGTCACACTACAATTGCTTCGCGTGATTTACCGCGCGCTATCTGCGGGCATACGTCACGTACGCACCACAACGCACCGCACCGCAGCGTACCGCACCGCAACATAACGCACCGACGCGACGGCAGATGTATGGGCGAGCGGTCAACACCGCAAAGTCGTCATAATATATCGCCTATACATAACGCGGGAGTAAACATTTAACTTCAAACACATCGCGGTATTCCAATGTTTTTCAGTTGCCCGGTTGCTGGCAGTGCCCGGGCAAGTTGCTCTATTTGCTTTCACTGCTAAAACTGGTTGCTTGCTATGGCTAAACTTTACTTACAAACTACACACAGTTCAACTAACTGCTGAATTTGCCGCTGTAATAATGTATAAACTTTTTGTGAGAAACTAAATTGTTAAATAATTTTGTATGACCAATGTATTTAAATGAAGTTAGTTCACGTTGCGTTTACAAGTGAGAACCAAAATAAAAAACCGGCCAATTGCGACTCGTACTCGCGCAACGAGGGTTCCGTACCGTTAGAGGATTTTTTTATTTCCATTTTCAAATATTGTTTTTTTGTAACCGCACAACTAAGTTTGTTTATATGATGTATGATGGAATCAGGACGCGTCCAAGCGGTCGACGAGTCAACATCACCTGAGGATGCCCCGTGGAGGGGCGAAACACGTGTCGTATCGGTTTGTTTTGCTTGTGTGTTGCATGTTATTAATCGCACCTTCTGCATTTGCATATATTTGCGGGCGGGAGGGCGGTGCTGCATACTGCATTCAGGCTTGATCAACTGTTTTTTCGCGGAATTAACACTAAATATTTTATTGTATATTTATAGATCTAAGTTTGTTTGTAAAATATGATTAAAGATTTCTAAAACACTGTGCTAGTTATAGACATCACTTTGTTTTTCTGTAATATTTACTTAAACCTCCATCAAATCTATTTATTTCAGATTTTTCGCTTTGCAAACTTTGGAGATAAGGGGCGGAAAGGTATATTTTCAGACTTTTTCCCCATAAGTCAAGAACTATGCGGTATAAATGAAAATATTGTATAATGTGCAAATGAAGCCGTTTCTTATAATAACCCACTTGACTTAGTAACCCCACTTTAAAATGTCAACGCCCCATTTCGACCACTGTTGCAATGACAATAAAAATATTTTTTCTATTCTTTCACTTGCAATATAGATGAGTAAGCATTATATAAGACTATTCCAAATTCCAAGATGGTAATATTAGTAGTTTCTGAAATAAGCAGTTGTGACAGACAAACAGACAGACGGACAAAGAAGTGATCCTATACGGGTTCCTTTTTTCCTTTTGAGGTACGAAACCCTAAAAACATAAAATAATTAACATATTAAAAATTAACAGTTTCATAAGTCGGTGCCTTCAATTTGGTTCAACATGGATTAGTACTGACTTCTGAAACTGTTCATTTTATAAATTGATAATAATTTATTTTATTCGTTTTTTGAAGTCTGTTTAGTTTTTTTTATTTTTAGTGGCCTTAATTAAAACATGTTTAAACCTATTAAGGACGCTGCTCGTAACACAATCAAATTATGTACTATTCGCTATTGAGGAGTTCCATTGTCTATCTCCGAAGATCTGATAGGACCATCTAGGAAGAAAACTCAAACAAAAAGAATCATCCAAATCGGTGCGTATATATCGAAACTATGCTGTATATACATTACAGACGAATTGAGAACCTCCTCCTTTTTGAAGAAGTCGGTTAAGAGTATAGTTCCACTGTAAATAACATGTTTGCTAACCACACGATCACACTTGAGGTCGAACATCGACTCCATAAACGTGTTTTGTATATAGTGAGAAATAGAGCGGTAAGTCTGGCCGAGCTACGGAAGAGGGCGGCCATAACTCGCGGCCGGCCCGTCCCAGCCTGGTCCGGCCCGCACTGGCCCGCACTGGCCCGCACCGGGCCGAAGACGCCGCCGACGCACAACATTCGCCTAACATATTGGCTATTAATATTAAGGAGGAAAAAAATATGTTTGTAAACTACATATTTTTTTATATTTTTACAACTTCGTTGAATATTATGCACACTACATACCACACAGACTATGTTTAATATACTATAGTTAATTATTTGTATTCGACTGTATTCGTGCCTAGACCAGACATTTAATCTTTACTGGTCGGTGTGTCGATAGCAGTTATATATTTCATTAAGATAATAATCTTCATCTATTGTTTCTGTAACAAAAACGGGTTTAAAGTGGCCTCCTGCAATACTGGTCATTCACATGACCACGCGACGACGGTTTAACCAATAAACAATTATTGTATGACTAACTAGAATGTATAACTATTCAGTAGTAAACAGTTTTCGCAGTTTCCAAAACTATCTATGAGACGGGTAGGTACTATAACGTAAGTACCACAGTAAATTCCAAAGCAAATAATCCTATAAAGAGCAAATTAATTCCATTCACGTCACTTTGTGGTCGCAGCTCGCACGTTACCGCCACCCCACGCCACACAGGCGACGACATTATATTACTTTTATTTGCTCACAAACTGCAACTTTCCACACAACCCACAACTTTTAAATTCGTATGGTTGCGAGTGCATTGCTGCGTGTGACGCAACGTACACCGCCGCCTCTAGCGACACCCGTCGTGTGAACCGCAACTATGCGTTATTTACGGCAGGTTTGTTTCACTGCTACGTTCTACCGGGTGCTTGTTTAGTGACAATTGTATGTAGTTTCAGTCTTAACAACGCGTCAGTAATTTTTATTTGCATTGTTTTGTAGTTTCCTGCATTGTGGGCGAGCAATATGTTTACACTACTTTAATATATTTGAACTTGCAAATGTCTACTTTGACACTTAAAGTGATGTCCTTACTACGACGATATACCGCAGTCCCTTCGTCGTCGTTATAAGCGGACTTTACTATAATTCCCATCCTCTACATCTTGAGGCGGGATCTAAAAATATGCGTAGATATTAGAGAACACAAAAAGTCTGTACAGACGTGACGCTTCTTAATCGTATAGAATAATAATTGTAGACCTTAAATTATTTGAAATCGTCGACACAACTTAAACGGTATTTTTTTCTGGCGATTCCTAAAAATTGTGATGTTGAGTTGTATTCCCTGGTGAGGAAAGCAAAAGCCTGTACAAAAGTCACGAGCACGATAAGTAACGGCAATTAATTTGTTCAATGTTGATCTAGGACTGAAACAAAAACATGGAGTGTAATACAAACATTGTTTCATATAAACTGCTTGTTTCAAAAGTAATGAGTTTGTTTTGTGTTACAGTGTTGTGTCAACACAGCATTAGATGCGCACCCGCCTCGTTAAACAGTGGATTGTGCTCAGCCGTACGTACGTACAAGTAGAAACATTCATGATTTACATAATGCTAATAAATAGTGTCGTTAGTCGGAGAGCTCGTATTCCTCCGGCGCAGGGTACAGCGGCTTGGGGTAACACGCTCCCGCATTACATAGGTTGGGTCAGAAAGATCACTCTGTTCAAAATGCCGAACATACAAATATTTTTCAAAGTAATCTCCCCAAATACCTTCCCTACACGCGGAACACCCCGTCGCTGACTGACAAGGCTCTAACAACGACAGGTAGCAGAATAAAAACCTGCTAATAAAGAGTATCGTCTACCCACGGTTAACGCTTGCGTCTTAGGTCATCGTTTTATTAAAATTAAACGATTTTATTAATTTTCTCTGTCTGTCTGTCTGCTACAAATCTTTGAGCCAGTTCTTGTTATTCGAACAGACTGCTATTTTGAATACAAATGTAGTTCTTATGACAAAACAATAATATTAACTTTTCCGTTATTTTCGAATGATTACTAAAAAACAAAAAAGACATTTGTCATATCCTATTAAACAGCTTTTAATTAAAAAAAGGACGTAACAATTCAAACTGTAACGTTAATGTCTAGATGTTCCAAGCAATTTTATACTTTTGTCGTACCTTTTATTTATTCCTTGTTATGATTTTTTTAAGCTGCTGTCCCACGGCCTGCTTTCTCATAGGCCAGATCGCGCCACGCCAGGCCGACAGGCCGTGGGTACCGGCGCGCCCGATGAGGCCTCCGGTGGCCTGTCGTCACCCGTCCAATCCATCGGGAGTTGGTAAGTTCAAAGGAGAGGCGCGGCGCGGCGTGGCGCGTCTGCGTCGGTTCTCACTCATTAATTTCGTTTGCGGCCGTACGTGCGCACACATGATAGAGTGGACGAATATACGACAATACTCGGCACGGGCCGCAATAGGCGGCCTGTCAGTTAACTGGCCGTGGGACCGCAGCTTTAGAAAGTCACCTTTTTTACAAGCTTTTATTTAACTAGCAATGTTTGTATGTATGTTAGGTTAAAATCTTGCAACTGAATTTTGAACCACTTCCTCTTATCCTATGGAGTTGAATTTTAAAATGTTGGTTCATTTCCGATGACAATACATTTTTTGGTAAGCATGTCCTGAATCGACATCCAGGATTAGCTCCAAATAAAGGAACTCTTCAACGTTCAACAGCACAGACACGAAATGTTGTGTACGCATTTTATTATGATAGCCGGTTTTAAGTTTTACCGTGACATGGTTGCTGCACTCAGGGTTGGGTCCTGACTAGGGAACCCCTCAATGGTTAGCAGCACAGACATGAAATGCTGTATACGCGTTCAATTATGAAAGGCCGTTCTAAGTTTCAACATGATATACCTACTAAAAAATACAAAATAAATTAATAGTAAAAAAAACATTTTTAAAAACAAGCTTTTATTCAAATGGTCTAAAAAGAAGAAAATAAACTTTAAATTAGATCGATCCCATCAATTCAACTAATTTATTTAGGTAAATAATATAAAAGCTTGTCGCGAGATACTAAATAAACAAGAATACAATATGTACAATAAGTAATAAATGTAAAGTGTAGTAATTCTAAGAAAAAATGTACCTATGTACTTCATAAAATTGTATGTCTCGCGACAAACTTTTATATTATTTAATTAAATTAGTTGTATAATGTAATAAATTGATGGGATCGATATAATTTAAAGTTTATTTTCTTCTTTTTAGACCATTTGAATAAAAGCTTGTTTTTAAAAATGTTTTTTTTCGGTTTATAGTACAGCGAATATAACTATTTTAAAATCTATCTTACAAAAATTATTTATAAATATGCAATTACAATAATTCAAGTGTTAATTCTGCCAAACTAGTTTATCAAGCTTGGGTGCAGCATGCAGCACCGCCGTGCCCTCCCGCCCGCAAATACTTATGTAAGAGGGTCTCATAGTTATTTAGTAGTTATTCTTCTGTACCAGTTTTTGTTATGCACACACTACCATAAATCCCACCTCCATACGGGGCAGTCTCTCTCAGAATTATATCCGCGATACCAATTTATTTGACTCGATTGCCCCCGCTTCGAGTCCATACAAGTTTAATAAGAAAGAGTTGTTCCAATGTAGTAGTATTGTTATCAACATGTCGGCACATGTTAGTAATGAGGCGCGCGCAGATAAGATGACGCGGGAACAAGAGGTTTAATTAAAACCGAAGCAATCTAAAGTTTGAGAAGCAATCAGAAGTTGGCACACTTCTTTGTGTTTAGTCCATGATTGCGAACACGTGACGCCGCCGCAGAGGCTCAATATCGCGTCGGCCCAATACCGCGCCACCTAAAGGCCGGGTCGTCCTGATATCGCGCCGCATCAAAGCAGCGTACCTTTTTTTGTGAAAAAAACCAATGGCCTACTAGGATTTCTCCTGTATTGTGGGTCCGTTTACATACAAATTCCTACACGTACATGACTCGGAACAAGTGTAGCGTAGGCTGTATATCAATATTTGTATCGATGCTGGAGTCGGACCCGACCCTTGTTACAAAAGATGTTGCATGGGCGTTATCATTTCTCAGGTAACTTCTTCTTGAAATACTATCGGAGACGTTTATATTAATTGTAAGTTCGTATAGTTCTTTACAATTTTAAGTACCGAAATGGTATTCTTTTTCAACAAAAGCATCCTTTTAATAAGGCTCTTGTGTGAAATTATGCCTACAACAACACTTAGGTCATAAAAGAGCTGAAACAAACGATACGATCGGCCATAAGCTCCCCGCAGGGACAGACCGCCGTACTCCGTCACAGACAAATGAACTATACTTATAGTATGTAGGACGTAGGCACACACACATGTAGGTTCACCAGCGACTCGTTTGAATACGGAAGTCAGCCTGACAAATGCACGAGCAAGCACACAATGCGCGACCTTCGTCAATATGTTGTTCTGGGCGCGTGTCGCTGCCGGGAGACGCGAGCTCGTGCGCCATATTGAACGCACGCCAAGCTCGTTGCGCCTTTAGCCAGACGACTAGAGGGTTGCCACACGGCTTCTATTTTTATTATTAAAAATATGACTTTATTCTTAGAGTAGTGTAAGTTATCGATAAAATTATTGTATCGATAGCTTTTTCTACGAACTTCTTTTACACCGCAAGCGGCTCCGAAATGAATTGATAGCGACGTATTCAATCCTAACTTATGAGCGCATCGGTGACATTAGTTCGCCACAACGATATGTATGTGTCGATAACAAAGGCAGCAGTATACCTCCGTTATCAGCCTTAGCGTTGGTTATTAGTCTATAGTCTATAATTAATATTATGTAATTAAGCAAACTGCACGGTCAACAACATAGCGTACCCGATCGCAATGAGCAAACATAAATCTGTTATTCACTTATTCATCGCCCTCTTGTTTGTACATTGTATTTGTAGTCACCATATGCATCATTAGTTGCAGCACTCTGGACTTCTTCTTCACCCGGTAACTATAATAATGATGATATTTATTTATTCTCTCTTCACAAAAAAAGTTACAAAATTATGGTAAGTTATAACACTAAGCCAATAAGTAACTAACTTTGTGAGAGACTGGTGCCTGATGTAGGTTTGTACAACAACCTGTATTACAGGTCACCAGGGCCCTCCCGAGTAACTAACCAGACCATCTGATATATAGCTCTTAGCTTGGTTTCGAAATTGCGAAAATGTTACGAAGTAAGGCTGCCTCGCACTGTAGATACCAGCTACTGCACATACTGTGAGTAAAAGGATATTCATCAGGCAGCTTATTATCTGTGACCACGTTATGTAGGTCACCCCTAGCGGGCGTCGCGGGCAGGTACGCGTAGTATACGTAATTACGTACGTTATAAAGACGCTTTGGCAAGTCGCGCGTTTGAGCAGCACAGCAGCGATCAGAATCTTTTGCGGGGCGCGGCGGGATGTGGATACCAAATGATAAATGATTTTTATTTCTGTAAATTAATCTGTTACAGACACTTTTACAACTCAATGTAATGTTTTTTTTTAAGACTAGATGGTGCCGGCATTTCCTATCTGACTAGCTCTGAGAGGAAAAGCCGACACAAACTCGGAGATCAAGGTCTCTTTTAAAGTCCAGACGTTGTGGTATAAAAACTATGTGAGTGTAACATATAGGGCAACGTCTGGAATGGCCTTTTTAGGAAAGTGCCATAGCAGGTTTGAGTTGACCTGTCCTAACTGACGGCGCGCATGCATCAGTCATCGCGTAGCTCAAACCTTATTTTAGGGAGCTCAACAACCCGACTGCCGCACGACGCTACCAATCAGCCGGACATTTGCGTAGGTCACGAAAAAAACTCAAAACCGCCAAGCAAGTTACAAAATTTGTGTATAAAGCTAGCCTACATAGTATTCACATTCACAATTTGATAATAAAAATAAGGGCATGACATAATAATGGAAAAATTAATTATTGAAAAAAAAACAATAAGATGTCAAAAACATAAAAAATAAAATAGAAAAATAATGTCATAATAAAAATTATTTCAATAATTACAATGATGTGTCTGTGATAATAGCGAGCGGCTCAATTCCAAGCATTTTTATCGTCCTTAGAATCTTTAACGTTATAGAAACCCTTTTTGCATAGTTTCTGCTTTACATAGGTCTTCGATTTATTAAGACTTAAGTCTTGAATATTGCCTGGAATTTTGTTCTAGAAGCATATACTTTGGCACCTAAAGGAGTTACTGATTTTCTGGAGCCTAGTCATTGGTAGAATGAGTTTATTTTTATTTCTATTATTGACGTTATGGATGTCACTGTGACATCTTAGAGAACGAACTGATATTTTTCTTTATATAAATCAAATCCGTCATTATATTAACTTCTTTAAATTTATCCCTCAGTGAATGCCTACAACTAAGGTTATAAATTGTTCAAATAGCTCTCTTCTGCAAAACAAAGATAGTTCGAATGTCGGCTGCATTTCCCCCCAACAAAATGCCGTACGACATAACACTATGGAAGTAACTAAAATATACCAATCTGGCTGTCTCTACATCAGTTAGCTGGCGTATCTTATAGACCGCGTAAGCTGCAGAACTGAGTCTTTTCGACAATTTATCTATATGTGGGGCCCACTGCAGTTTCGAATCTAAAGTTATACCCACGAATACAGTGGTGTCCACACCAACTTGTCTCCGTTTATTACTACACTGGTTTTCACCTGCTTAACATTAGGTGTCAAAAATCTGATACATTTAGTCTTTTTCTCGTTCAAAAGTAAGTTATTAACATTAAACCAGTGCACTACTTCAGAAAGAGCATTATTTACATCGTCCGTAAGTGGCTGCTGCCGTTTAAGTTTAAATAACAATGATGTATCATCAGCAAATAACACAATCTCCTGATTATCTTTCATGAGATAAGGTAGGTCATTAATATAAACGAGAAATAGGAACGGGCCGAGAGTTGAGCCCTGTGGAACTCCGATTGTCACCACAGACCCCGGAGATTTCTCCCCATTCACGTCTACTCTCTGGATCCTATTACCCAGAAGAAATAAGAAGATCCAGAGCAGTATTCCTAACTCCGTAGTGATGTAATTTCCTGACCAATGTCTCGTGAAAAACGCAATCAAACGCCTTTGACAAGTCACAAAAGACGCCTAAAGCATCATGTGAATCCTCCCAGGCATTAAAATATTAACTAAAAGCTCGACACCAGCATCAGTTGTAGAGCGACCTCTTGTGAAACCAAATTGTTTCCTATGTAACAAATTATTTTTATTAAAGTGGGTTTGCAGCCCATCAAGGATTAATTTTTCAAATATTTTACTAAAGGTGGGTAGCACAGAAATAGGTCTAAAATTAGTGGGGTCAGATGTGCTACCCGATTTAAATAAAGGTATAATCTTACTACTTTTCATAAGTCAGGAAATACACCACATCCAAAACATTTATAGTAAATTACAAGTAATTCAGGTGCTACTAGGTATGTTCATAATAGATTTTGTAACCTCAACGGAGTTACCCCAAAGATCGGCGGTCTTTTTGACATTAAGGGTATTGAAAGTTTTTACAATATCTTTACCACTTACATATCCGAAATTTAATTCATTATTACACATATTAACATTTTCTTTCAATAGAGATTCGGCAACAGTGAGGGATGACTTCAAGGAATTTGTGGTTGAAACTGGAATATCTGTGAAGAAGTGTTCAAATACTGTGGCAACTTTTAAGTCTGATTAAGTGTCTTATTATCAAATGTAAGGTTATAGTCACTAGTTCGATTCTTGACTCTTCCAGTCTCATTGTTGATTATATCCCAAGTCATTTTAATTTTGTTATTACTATTCTTAATTTTAAAACGTAAGTAACGAATTTTGGCCAAACGACAAACTATTTTAAATAATTTTGAATAATCCCTAACATATTGACAAAATTCTTCACTATTATTATAGGTTTTTCTGCATACAATTCATAAAGTCTTTTCCTACTTTTATATATACCTATAGTTGCCCATTCACTGAAGGTTGCAGTACCTTTAACTGAGATCTTCTTGGGGATAAAGGTCGAACAACTCACATAAACTTGATATGTTCAACAAATTGTATTATTTATAGCAACAAAATGCTTTAGGTGTATGTTTATATGTTTTGCTGTAATTTATGCGAGGAAAGAAATAAAAACAAACGAGGTACTACAGTTGAATAAAACATAAATCCTAACTTATGCAGTAGGTAATACAAATACTATATTGTTTAAGTAGTCGTTCGTCGGGATTCATGAGTACCAAAGTCGTTAGTGTTTTTACGACTTGTTCATTAGCGGCTACCTTACATAAGTGAGTGAGCTAAGTGAGTCGTACATTGTTTAAGATTGTTTTACACAAATATAAAAGTTAGCGCGTTACTCGCACCTGCCGGAAGTTTGCAACACTCTCTAAGCAGTTGATATACTAAAACACCTTAAGCGCACATGTGACCAACACATATTTCTGTAATAGTTAAATTAAAAATTCCCTATTAATGTAGCACAAATATAATGTTCAGTAGAAAGGGTTATTTTTACGCGATAGTTATTTTGACCGGTTCAATGTGCTCAACACGCGAACTTGCGGGAATTCCTCAAAATCGGCTAATTGTGACCCTATTCATAAACTTACTCCATCAATTAGACAGCGCAGACAGTTCACTTCATACAAATGTACGATAACTAGCTCACACGTGCGTCGAATACCCTTATATCTCCTTATTTAGTACTAATCCCCTCTCTAACATCATAATGCTTGCAGAGGGTTTAAAGTACAAGGTGAAACTTATTCGGTTTAACTTGGCTGTTAGGGGGCAGGTCGGGTAAAAGAAACAGGTTAATATTGCGCTATCTGCTAGTTTACAATATTTTCACTTGGTTTAAGTTCTTTGGCAGTAGTAGTAGTTTGTTTTAGGCGCCATCTCCACGGGTGAGTGTATCGCATCGACAGTCTCGCCGTACCATCAAATTCAATAGTAACTATATGAATCAATCTCCACACGGTGACATCATCGCGGCGATACGACGCAGACTCGTCATGTCTCACGGAATGTCACCATGTGACGCGGCGTGCTCGCGGTGATATTTCACCGAACACCAAACTGAACTCTTCAAAATCAGTTGCGAGGCGCGACGAGACGACACGGTTACGGGGTGATCCGTTGCGAGTCGCGACGATACGCGGGTGGAATTATCGTTGTATCGTGAAGTTCACTCGACGATACAAGGGCGGAATCGACGCGCTACACTTGCCGTGGAGATAGCGCCTTAACCTCAAGGGTAGTTGGCTACAGTGGTGACGCACATCTATCAATCTGGTTAAGAAGCGTTACTACGGTATAGTGTGAGACGTTTGGTCGTTCCTAACTCGAAGAAAAGCGCCCGTGCCTCGGAGTCTTGTTCTGTTAAATAAATTCAACAAATCTTAGCAATAATCTAGAAAAACGAAGAAGTTACTAATAGTTACCTAAATATATAGATCCAACAAGTCCGTCGATCCTTATACAATAAATAATACAGGTCTGTGCGACATCTTGACGGGTTCGTGTGCGCGTAACGCGGCGTCGTCAAATCTTTATGAACGGTAAACAGCCGACACTTTCCTCGTGCGACACGTCGTCTCGTCACGCGCGTTCCAATAAACTTGGCACTGACGCAGCTTATATACTTGATTGGGCACGGAGATAAAGTATACACGGCGAAAATGTATTCGACGTATTCCTTAGTCGTGATGTTGTGTCCTCTATGCCACAAATTAGCACCCCATCTACTCTAGCCGGAAGTCAGTAGATTACGAAAAAGGCGAGATTTATATTTTTTTGAAAATTTATCTGACTTCTCTATTTTAGAGGCTTTAATTTTCTGATACTTTAACAAAGATTTGTACGTATTCGAACTCAGATCATTTCTGGGATCTGATTCTAATGTTCAAACATACCAACCAGTTGAAAATAAGTATTAAAACTTTATTAAATGATTTATTGGAGTTCATCCAGGTCTAAGAAGTGTAAAAAATACGCGCAAAACGTCCTCATTTACTCAGCTATCCGACAAGCTATGAACATAAAAAACGACTTAACCTTTAAGCCTTGGATTCACTAAGGGCAAATGGAGCAACATGCCGCGGGACTTGACGCAGGACATCTATGTGAATGTCCCAGGGACAATGTCGCGGAACAATGCGCTCGCACTCACCTGCGCTGCGCCCGCTCTTGAAGCGGCGGCATGCAGCATGTCCCACGTCACGTAGAAATGCCGGTCAAGGTAGCGCGCAACATTGCGGGGCAGTGGGCATCATTGCAGCGTCAGGTAGTCTCAACGATGCGCGCCTTGTTGGGGAACATTTAGTACCCTAGTGAATCCAAGGCATTACACTCAACCCAACTGTCGCACTCGATTCTACTCTCACACTTAACTTGTCTCACGCGCTCGACTGCATGGCTTACGGTGTATCATGCGTGAGCGAAAACGCGACGCGTGGCGATACTGCAACCGCGATCAAAACAGCGGCATTTCCTGTAGCATGTAGCAGTCTGCGGCGAGACACGACGTACTTAACACGTATTTATCATCGTGTCGTGTCGCGTCACGTTTGTCGCTAACGCAAGATACCCCGTTACACACTCAACTCCATCCTTACGCTCAATTTGACTGCCGCATTTAACTTACCCTTCACACTCAACTCGCCTTTCGCACTTGAATTTAGTCTCAAAGTAAAGGAGATTGACCGCGGACGGGCCCACTTTGTAGCGCTGTGTCATACAATAATTAAGTCTTATTATTTTATGTTTATTTATTTTTTATCACATTTATTTCATCCTAGCATTGGAAAACCTAATAAATGTAAAAGACACAACAGAATCTTGTAGGGACGAATCTATCATTAGAGTTATAGCTAATATCGGTCTGTCAGGATTGCGAGCATGGTAAATAAGGTAAATGAAACCAACATAGACTCTCCACTACCACTGAGAGTTCGTTTATTTGGGTTCAAATTCAAATCGTTTATTTGCTAGAACATGGTATGTACAGTGATCTTGCAGTGTTATAGATTCCGAGATATTCTGCCATACTATGCGGCGTGCAAATTTAAATGAAGTTAATAATAGTTAAAATGATATTACATAAATTAATACACCCAATTTTATATAATTACAAAAATGTCACCTATTTTATATTATCTTGTCGTCTATAAATTCTTTAACACTATAATAAGTTTTGTTCAATAATATATCAAATAACTGTTTTTTAAATAATGTAAGGCGTTGTTAAGCAAGGCTTTGAGGAAGATTGTTAAATATTGTAATACACATACAGTACACGTTTCTTTTATATATTTCTAGACGTATTGGGGGCATGCATAATCTGTTTTTGTGCCTGGATCGACTATTTACATTATCACTAAATTTTCCAAAAAAATGGGGATACTGTTTTACAAATAAACAGATTTCAAATATATATAGACAGGGCAATGGTAAGATTTGTAGTGTTTTAAATAGGGGTTTACAACTATCTAAATAGTGGGCATCACATATTGCTCGGGTACATTTTTTTTTGAGCTTTTAATACTCTATCAATTTCTACTGAGTTACCCCATATAATAATACCGTATCTAAGAACTGACGATACATATGCGTGATAAGCCACCAATGCTGTATTGAAGTTAACAATTTGTCTGGTTCTTTTCAGTGCATAAACAAAGCGGTCTATTTTATTAGGTTAGGGGTTGTTTACAGAAGGTAGTTCACAATATAATAATTTACACAATTTTACAAGATCAGAAACCTAATCAGATATGAAAGGTCAGACTGCTTCGGCTGTTCGACTCAAAAAGCTCTGCTCCGTCGAATGACCACCGCCTTTATAACGTCGGGTACGCTGATTCATCTTGACGACTACCCTCCTTCATCAACATTGTCCAGTTCTACCGCTACCGACAGCATAAATATTTAATTAACTGAAATTAGATCTAGTACATCCGCTAACCAAAACGAACCTAAGTGTTGCCAGATGGCAGACTATTTCAATCAAATAATCAGAATTGATTCGAAATAGCATTTTTTTTAATCACTTCTTGCTGTGTGTAATGGTGCGTCCTGACCTGACGACCTGGCTAATGAGGGCCATTCTCAGGAACTATAAGTACCATAATGTATACGATGAGATGATACCTAAGACGTACGCTGCTGACCAAGAGCTCCCCGGTTAACATTAACCACAATACAACATAAAAAGCATAAATAAATATTCATTGTGAAGCAGTAAAGTCTTTGAGAATTTAATTTTTTTAACCTCAACTTCAGTAACATAAAAAATAAGATTTCTCTTAAACCAGGGTGAATAAATAGAAATCGTTTGCAGAATATGAAAAGATAATTCTTTGTCTACAACGTTAAATCAAAACCACCGTTACATAACTATTTTTTTGGGACCCCGTGCTCTTTAGGAACATTGGGCCTTTGACTCTTCTACTTGACTCACTCACACTCAACTTGACTCATCTACTCAATTTGACTTTCGTCTTCCTTACTCTCACGCTCAACTTGATTCTCACACTCAACTGACTAGTTCTTCTCAACTTGACACTCGCACTGAGATACTGACCTGCGTGGATGTCAAATCACTGAGAGACTGACCTATGTCGATGTCTCGACGCTGAGACACTAATCTGTGTTGATATGTTGAAAATACCTATAAGTTCTGTTAGCTCTTAATAGACCCAGGCAGGTCCCAGGCCGTATCTAACTGATACGGGCACGTGATCCACAACGCATAAAAGCATTGATCAACAAGGTGCCCCTTCTCTACTCCTTATTTACTAATTTAAAGTTTTCAACTGTCAAATAACTAACATAGATGACTATACGATACTCGGAATTCGTTGTAACCCTTCCTATCTCGCTGACAGTTAATCAAAAGTTAAAGGTTGTGGACTTACCGATCAGTAGCGCCTTGTGGCCATGTTGTAGTTCCTTCCCTGTTCATTTTAAATGATATACTGTAGTATCATTCCGTATATACTCATTCAAGTAGTACAAATACGAGGTCGTGTTTAATTGTTTAGATATAAGAATGAAGTATACAGCCGGACTGACACGTAACATAATCAGCATTGAGTTTAGATAAAGAAATCTCATATCATCCGGTTTTTGTCTAACTCTTGATTTTTTAAGCCCAGTCGCCAGACTTGATGGATGTCATATAAAAACGATGTCGAGTTAAATTATGCCCGTTGAATATTCAAGGCGACGCAAAATTAAAGGTGGACAGTGCGACCCATGTGATAATATGTTAACGGAACTTATTTTATTGTTATTCTTATCAGAATCTTAAATAGTTTGGCCTTATCGCAAAATATAGCAGCTTCAACTTGGTCAGTTTATAAAGAAATTGTACGTCTA
This sequence comes from Amphipyra berbera, assembly GCA_910594945.2. Taxonomy (NCBI): domain Eukaryota; kingdom Metazoa; phylum Arthropoda; class Insecta; order Lepidoptera; family Noctuidae; genus Amphipyra; species Amphipyra berbera. The sequence continues at coordinate 309,875 of OU343138.1, forward strand.
ATAGCGTTCAGTGCAGCCTTATAACTGACGAACACTTGCGACGTACTTGCCCTCGGTTTAATGAATAGGTATTGTTCAAGACTGCCCTAAATAAAATGACATCAGAGAAGTTTGGACCCCTCTAAATTATTTGTAAGATCGCGGCCCTCGCTGGAATTTGTCGGCAGTTCGTCCTTCGGCATATAACGACGGCCACCACCGACAGAATGGAAGAATTTCTCATTACATCGATCTCGGCAGATAAACAAAATGCCATACCTCCGACTCTCATTATATAAACAACGCGCAGGAACTGAAAAACAAACGTTGCAACGCATCTGTAACTTCCGTTCATTCAGTCAACTAAATACATATAAATATATAGGTAATGCCTATCGTTTCAGCGAAGTCTCTTGGACGTACCGTCGGTGTGCCCACTGTCCGGTGAGGACGCACCCGAGCGCCACAACAAAGCGCCGCAAACGTGTCTTTGCTTTTGTTAAACACACCTACTCGGTTACATTAATTACCGTCAGTTCATCAAACGACAAGAACACACACCAATACCACCTTTATCCTGACTTGATAAGGTTGATAATAGCGTGCATAAACAAGGAGATGGAACGCCAGTGACGTAACCGCTTGGTACAAAGGGTTCCCTGCTAAATACCTGCGCGGTCGGCGGACAAATATTTACACGCGCAAGGTATTCCACCGGATCGCGAAGTTATGCGTGTACTAATTCCGGAGCAATGAGCGCGTATTTATTTAGGACCCTTTACTATCTAAAATTAGGGATTACATTAATTGTCCGACGGCGGGAAGTCGCAAACTGTTCTTACCCATACTTCTTTTATATTGTTCCAGCGAGCTCCAGGGGATAATATACAAGATAGAAACAGCGCTTCATATTTACAGCGTAGTTAATTAAAGTACGTACAGTGGTAATGTACAGGTTTTTCCTTCATAATATACATAATGAATACAAAGTTGTAGACATACTAAGCATAGATACAAGCTTTAGTCGTCATCGTTGTAATAGCATGCATAATGTGCAACATCGCTAATTTGTATCTTAGCAAAAAGTCTGTCTGTATTGTAAAGGGGACCGGGAAGTGCGGGGAGGTGTAGCCAGTGGGGGACGGGGGTGCTTATCAACCAATAACAAACGTATGCTAATAAGGGCTCCGATGAGTATCGGTGACGGACACTGCAACACAATAGTCTAAGAGCTGACGACCAAAGTGGTCAAATAATATTATCGTCAATGAAACTCAGGATTATACTTACCTTAGGGACCCTTTTATGAAAATCGTCGATCTGGCAGGCCGCACCTGGTGGGTTTAGGTGTTATGGAGTGCGGAAAAAAAATATGGTAAAAGTATCGTCATTGATATTTGTTACAAACTGTTCCGCAATGTTCCCAATCCCAAAATACCCAAAAAAATACAATTCGATCGTTTGGTGGTAAGGTGTTGCCAGCCTTAATTATAATGGAATAAAACAAAAATATAAAAAAATACGAAAAAAATTGCGTTTCTTCTCATCCGTACGAAACACGACGCTTTCAATATTTTTTGATAATAATAAATGTTTCCTCACTGCTTTTGGCTGGCTTTTTTTGCTTAGTAATAAATAAACTTCATACTGACAGAAAAAAGCCAATACTATTACCTTAATTTTTTATTTTTTTATTTAATTACAATTAAGACTGGCAACACCTTTCCACGAACCGATGAACTGGTTTTTATGTGGGTTTATTGGGAACATAGCGGAGCAGTCTGCAACAAAAATGTATAACGGTACTTTTCTCTTATTTTTGTTCCCCACCCCTTTACACCTGGACCCAGCAGGTGCGGCCTGCCAGATCAACGATTTTCGCAAAAGGGTCTCTCTGGTAAGTATTATCCTGAGTTTCATTGAATATAAAAGTACCTGACCATTTTAGTCGTCAGCTCTCCGACTACAACAGCAACACACACACACGCACAATATCACCACAACATTATGTCCAACCACTCTAATATTATAAATGTGAAAGTTTATGAAGATGGATGGACGGATTTTTGTTTGTTTCTCAAGCATACATAAACACGGCTAAACGGATTTAGATGAAATACACACAGATAGAACATGTCCTGGATTAACATATGTATATCCCGTCGTACTGGAACACAGTCCTCGAACTCGATCAAAGGAGGACGGTTACAATCATCACGGTACAAATCACGGCCCGCCAAGAGCACACCATCACAACAACCAATAAACATCACCATGTCGTAATACTTCGTACCTATCCCTATACGTACTCAGTCGATATTTTAGAAACAACAAGAAATAATACCACGACTCGCGTAAACAATCAAAACATCGACTGTTTCCCGGGAAGCGTTGCAAGCGACTAAAAAATCTTAGAATAATAAATAACGGAAATAAAATGTTTAGGCTAACATTGCATTTTAGAGATGCGCAATGTTAATACCCTAAATTAAATCCCGGAGAATTTAACAACTGATTTGTATTTAGTAACTTTTTGGGATCTACCCCTACGTCATACGGGATTCGAACACACATAAGCGTTGGGTCTTGGGTTAGCAATAGGAAGCTGATGAAACTGGTTTACTTTAAGTTTGAGAGGATGAAACCTCAAATGGTCGCAATGTTTTTCTTTTGTAGTACTCCATAACTGTAAGCAGCATCTTACATGTCAAAATGTAAACAAAGTTATGAAATACGATACCACAAATTAATAAATCTATCTCGTTGAGTTCATGTGTTTTCAAAACTTAGTGCATACATTTCTTAGTACCTACACACAAACTAAGTACGTACGTTAATAATCATTAACTTGTTAGTCTTGTGGCGGCATCTATCACCTCTATCTTCTATAGTCTAACTAAATGACTGACATACATGTTACAATAAACTTACAATATTCACGCATTTCCAAAAAAAACAATGTATTTAACCCACCTCTAAAGCGGCAAGCAGACGAAATACAACAGACAAGCCTAGTACGTACTTTAATAATCATTAACTTGTTAGTCTAACTAAATGACTGACATACATTTTACAATAAACTTACAATATTCACGTATTTCCAAAAAAACAATGTACTGAACCCACCTCTAAAGCGGCAAACAGCCGAAATACAAAAGAGTCTAGGCAAAAGCGCGCCGCGTGCCGCGCTGTGTCGGCGGCATCTCTTTGACAATGTTTTCACTACATTTCGGCGAATTGTGACGTCATATGATTATTTATTGCAGAAGCGACATCGTGCTGTACTAAGTTTATTTTTGACGGTTTGTTTGTGATAATAACTTACTTATTGTACTGCAAGGCTGTAATTAATCGGGATAGTTTTCAGTGTAGGATAGATCATATGGAATTACGTGCTTTAGTGATCAAAACCTTTGATATCCAAGTTGAAACTTTTTTATTGCCTGTTATTACGAATATTCTAGGTAGGTAGGTAGGTACAGGGAACTAAAATATCAGGTCAATTCGTTTTACGCAAAAATATGCCGATAAAATTAGTCTAACAGAGAAATGCAAAATACTTTGAGGTGCAAAAGATTTTTAGGTATCTACCTATAATACGCGATTGCGAATCGCCGTGTCTGCGCTTTATTTAGTCACGATTACCTATAATTCTGAGAAATGCTTCGAAAATGCGAGGGGAAAAGTCGGCCTTTTTGTATTTAAAATATGACCTCAAATGTAAACACAGCTGATGATAGGGTTGGCGTAGCGTATTTTTAATGAAATCTTTGAACAGCTATATCTCTAAATTTATTGACTTTTGGGAAAAGTTGTAGAACAAAAGTTATCCCTTATTATGGGTACTTTAACACCCTTTCGGCTTAGTACCCCCTTTCCGACTAACCTTGTATATAGTGTACTTTTTTTCCGGATACAATGGCAACAGCTAGGACTTAATAATTCACATAAAGGATATATGTATATAAATGAACTTTAAAGATAATAGTTCCCACTCCAAAAGGCTCTAGCTTTGAAATTAATAACTTGCACTTTAATTTGAATACTGCAACTTTAAAAATAATAATTTGCAATATAATTTTAACGCTTATAACTTCAAGGTGTCCCGCATTAAGAAATAAAATGACCAACAGAGAACTAAAAGTTAGCTTAGGTTATGTTAGAACTTTGACCACTCCTGCGTGGGAAGCCATCGCCTCTTTTTGCGAGGAGGTGATGGCGACCAAGGAGGTAGCGGAGAGGGAGAGGGAGAGGGAGGCCGCTTCTTCTCTCCCTTCTCGCGCTAGACGCACCGGGCGCCGGAGGGCGCGCGACGATCTCCGGCCACCCTAGTGAGTGGCCTGCGGGCGGCGGGTTGGGGAACCCGTCGCCCGACCAGTAACGGGCCCAGGGAGGATGGTGCGCCGTGGTCCGAGCGCGCCTCTCGGAAGGATGTGGGGCAGGGGAGCAACTGCCCCACCACAGGAGAGGTCCACCAGAAGAAGCTGGTGGACCGAGACCTGCCGGGGTCGCGGTGCATGCAACAGCGAATCCCGTGACCCCGGCCCTAGGTCAGAAGGAGGTACACCGTGGGGTTTTAGCCGGTAAAAGTCCGGCACACCCCCCCCCCCCCGTCTTCCCCAGACGGGGGACAGTCCATGAGAATTTCCCAAAATAAAAAAAAAAATTAAAAAAAAAGAACTTTGACCACTCAATGCCAGAAACTAGGAACAAGCATTGTACCTAGGCTAGGCCAGAAACAAATCGCCGATCACATTCCACCATTCGTTTAATGGGTATGTTCAGAAATATAAGTGATTTATGTTTTATTAAATTATAGTGCGAACCATTATTTTTACAGTTAGAAGTATTAAAATTAAAGTGCAACTATTATTTTGTTGTGGAAAGTTTTATTTTTGAAGTGTGACTTAAACATTTTTTGTTATTATTTTCATTCATTTCAAAGTGCTTTTAAATACATCCCTTTACATAATATGTACCTGCTATACATTACAGGAACTCGTCAGTTGTGTTTATGACTAGAATTGAAGTAATGCCAGAACTAAATCAAACACCCGTCCAACTGGAAGCGGCTTGCGAGTCAACCAACGCACTACTGATGCGGTGATAATGCAAGGAACGCAACCAAATGCACACTCATAGTTCACACTTGTTCTCAAACAACTTATTTTGTAACTTTATTAGTTTGCCGTATCGGCCAAGCTTTGTCGCGGCAGTAGTACCAACTTTAACGCGCTTACTCTGCTTCATAACTCGACACAACTCACTTAGTTCTCCTACAAAGTGTTCAGCAACATAAATCATACAATTCCATAAATCGTCCTGAATACACAATCATATTTCAACGAGCGACCGACGAAAACATAAAATATAGGTCAGTCTCGTGCTCTGATTGAAATTTAAAAAATAAAATCCATTAATTGGGAGGAAAAAGGCAAATGTCCGTGAGTAAATCGAATCATATTGAAGCGCGGCTAAACCGGTCGAATTGTTCCGTCCCAATTGCCGCAGTGAATCGGGCGCCACGTAATTATACAATCAGCAAGGGACAAATTAACCAGTGGACAGAAGTTTACGAAATTGAGGCATTTTTAGATTTTACCACCGGCGCACACCAACGAGACACAATGTTCGATATCCTTTGCTCGATAAACCGTAGATTTTGCTAGACGATGGGAACATTCGATTTTTAAAGTGAATACTCCACAGCGCCAATAAATTACGATATTACTTTAATTTTGACATTGAGAACCCGTTTTTGTCTTGAAATATAAAAGTATTTGTGTCATGATACACAATACGATGCGCGATGCACATAAATTGATGCGAAGTGAATCGGTTGTCTGCTACGACGACGTAGCTGGCGCTATTGGTGCTAACCAATGTCGGCTACGGCGTAGCAACCACGTAGTCTTATTCAACATTGGTCGTAACGTGATGTTATATAGCAATGATATTATAAGTATAATATCATTGTTATATAGCCTATAACCTTCCTCGATAAATGGACTATCCAACACAAAAATATTTATTCAATTCCAACCAGTAGTTCCTGAGATTAGCGCGTTCAAACAAACAAACTCTTCAGCTTTTTAATATTAGTATAGATAATATCAAGATCTATAATATATGTATATAACTAGCTGACTCGCGCAACTTCGTCTGCGTTTTTCCCGTTTTTGCAACAATTTTCATTTCTGCTGCGCTCCTATTAGCCGTAGCGTGATAGCCTATAGCCTTCCTCGATAAATGGACTATCCAATACAAAAAGATATTTTCTATTCTAGCTAGTAGTTCCTGAGATTAGCGCATTCAAACAAACAAACTCTTCAGCTTTATATATTAGTATAGAAGTATAGATTAATTATACTATATAATTATGTTATAGATTTAAATCTATAAATAAAAAATATCTCAAGAAAATATGAAATCATTTACTCGTAGGTAATTAGGTATATTGTTTCTCGAGTAATAGTTATTTACTTGATAAATAGTAAGTTATTTAAGTGTAACATGGGATAGTAAGCGATGGGTGGCAATTTTTCCCTCTTCGAGCAATATTTAATCATCAAACGTCGACCTCGTTCTACCCTAATTCACATTTAGGTGACGAAAAGCGTAAAACATATTATTTACAAAAATAAATTACAATACACTGAATGCACTGCATCATTCGGTATTTGGGTTTTAGGTTCTTCATTTCATTCATAGGTATAACAAAGCACTTCTCATATAAAAACTTTTCGGGATATTGACGCTAAATGACACCAGCCTGGCCAGCCGTTGAACTTGAAATAGCCGTTGTGTCCAAAAGCAGCTGATATATGAGATCCCTACCTACGCACTCCAGTATCGGTGCAGGATTAATTAAGAATTGTGGTAGATTATGACGTTTAGTTAACACATCACCAGCAAACCATGCGGTAGTCGTAACCATTTCGCTCGCTGAGCAGTGCATCGCTACCGCCAGTACATTAAAGACGTCGGCGCGGCTCCCGGCGCTCGGGGCACGCCGGCCTCATCTCCCACTAAATCTCGTTAACTGCCCCAAATGCACCCCAACCCTTCCTTTCCCCCTCGACACCCCGCAGCCCATGAATATGTTATAAATACCAATATCAAACACATCGTGGTACATTGTGACGGTTTACTTCGTCACAATTTACAAGTTTACGACGAACCAAAAGAACTCTGTTGCTTGTCGTCATACTTGTTGTTTTAGATTTAAACTTTATGTGGAAAGCTCTGATAACTACAGAAAATAAGGCATCATCCCATTCTACTGTCCAAATAAATAAATTTATAACCAATACAATAAACTGATATAGCTTATTAAATCAACCGTAAAATTACAAATTGTGACTTATCCGAAGTTCAGCAATTCACCGATGATATCCTAACATGACACTTACACATACTTCTCAGTGTCAACGAACACTTAGCCTTTGATTAGACAGGGACGATAGCCGCGCCCCGGAGGAAACAACATCAAACAAGATGGAACTACAACAAGTTTAACATACAAGTTAGTAGCTCCACTGTACCAGTGCGGTGTGGTACTGTTCATAAATGGGTTTGCTTCTACTTAATGATTAGTTTGCTGCACTTGCCCTTTAACTACATTAACGTTGGTTTACTAGCAATATTTATGGTGGCTTACTACTTGTGTTAATGTTCTCTATATAATCGCAGCCTTTTCCAACTCGTAAGTCGATGTTGGAGTCTGTTCCTAATGCGGTTGAATATCAGAATTTTTCCGCAAAAAGTAAAGGCAATTAAAATGCCAGTACCAAACCATTTTTCGCAGTAAAACTAGAATAGAATATCGGCATATAGAGAATAGAAGATCGTGTGGTCGTATTTCCGGCGCTGCTTCAAGACTGGCACAGGGCTCCCCGACGAAATCGATACGAAGCAAAAAATAGCCGCGACGGCACTGGGTGCTCAGCCGCGCGGCTACGAGCCGCACGGAATACGTACAGAAAGACCACTCCATTAAACGTGCAATGAGATCACGAACACAAAAAGCGCCGAACAACAGGAAAATATTGCTAAGGAGGATGCAAACAATCATAGAGAGTGTATTGTATTAGTAGGTTGTTCGTGCACCGCACGTAAAGTTATCTATGAAGTTAGGTGTTTGTCCTGAAACAAATGCACATACTTCGTGTGCTCAAATTATAATGCTTAATGTTTGTGAATGGTCCTTCTGCATCTATCTACCTAGTGGTGAGGTGCCGCGAGCCCGCCGATGATAAATAAGACACACGTCTGTTACGAGACAAGCAAACCAAGGAAATGTTCCAACTGATTGATGGACTGTCAACTGATTGTCGTGACTTGCTTTTGGATGATCATAATATAGATTGAACAATTTTTATCGAAATGTCATAAGGCTTTTTGACTTGAGTAAATAAACAAGAACGCTACTTAAAGATTATGCGGTATAAACATTATGTAGTATTTTAATGCCTTTAGTCACTCTGTATACGACGAATACCCATTATCTACATCCTGAAATAGTAAAAATATTATTTCCTTCTATTATTTCTTAACAGCAAAGTAAAAGCCCCTTGTGCGTAAATTAAACACGTATTGGATTAACAAATGGCACCGGCACATTAACCAAACGACTGTTGTTCCCGACGCCATTAAAATCCTATTTCCCGCAATCGACTCGTTATTAGCACGGAAACCTTACACACGAAGTGTTTCAGACGGCACACCACAAACAAGGAAAACGTATTATAGGCCGATTTTTCCATTTAGAGTCTTCCCCCTAAAGTCTGCTAGAACAACGGATGGCGCCTTAATTACGCAATTGAAGTACCTCAATAAAACTAAATTACAGCAAGTTTGCGCTTCGAAAAGGTCACACACAGCTCGTGGAACAATAGCTTTGATATTTAATAACATTGATAACTATCGGCCGCGAGGTGTCGTTACAACTTGTAAATACTTCGGCGACTTTAATAAAAGGTAACTTATTTAGGCGAAAAATAGATTGTTTGTTCGAAAAGTACCCGGCAATCATGAAGTTGATATAATATGAGATAGCGGGCGAGGCGCGGCGCGGGCGCGCGGCGTCGCCTCCTCGCACAATGCCGCACTACAAGGTCTCCGTAAATTAACTCTTAAATACACACGCGGCCAAGCCTTGGGAACTTCGGAGAGTTTCCGTTTACCCATAAACAAGCTCCATTCTGCCTTATAACATCCAATTAAAATGCTAATTTATTTATTTAGTCGAAATTGGCGCGCGACTGACGAAAGGCCCGCCGAGCGCCGCTGAAAGTCGCATCAAGAGATTGTCGATCGCGCTGCTACTTGTCTGACACTTTTGTCATGTAAAGTTTGTGTCATTAGACGTTTTAATTTTGTAAAGAGAAAATACGTTGTTTATATACAGGAAAACGGCCTGAAAAAATATTTGGAAGAAAATACGCACCTTTACATAATACAATCTGAAAATGTTAAGTAGGCAAGTATTTGTTATCTAACTTACATTTTCCTTAACAGACAACACTCCAGTTTATTCTACTTCAATTACAGTTCCAATGTAACATAATATAAGTGGAGTCGACGTTATTTACACAAGTACTGTACCTACATCAAATACCGTCGTCAGTTCGTCCAATACTAGATTCTTTCGTAAAAAGATCCATTACAAACACTCAGCTGTATCGCATGTCAGATTGTCGATAACATTCGTCAATGATTCGTCTCTTTCACACGTTTGAGGAGTTGTTGAGTGGGTGAGCGGTGACAAGTATGGACAAAGGACATAGTTAGTGCAGGAAGCGCGCGAGACAGCGATGTAATAGTAACGTCGCGTCACAGCGACCCTCGTCACACGTCACGCGTCTCGCGATGACTCGAGGGATGAGATAATCACAGATTGCGTGATATACAGAAACTCCACTTCGTGTATAAGTCACCTACCCGCGCACACTCACGCAGGGATCGGTAACTCAGTTGTGAGAGGACGTACTGAGTGAGTCCCCCTGCTGCTGCGTTGCAGGTGGTGTAAACGAGCGTTACGTGCGTATGCGTGCGTGCTCCACTGACGAATGTATTACATGTCAAGTGAGTGTCAACTAAGTGACCTGTGCCATATTATGTTCACTGCTCCCTACATGTTATCAGGCAACTTATCTACAATAGTACTGCATATTTCTGGTATTTTAATACTGTTGTAATACCTACCACAATTACATAGTAAATTCTGAGTAATTTTAATGATCGGGCTGACTATTTTGAGCGTTGTAAATTGGGTCAAACGATGCGAACATTTTGGTCGAGCGAGACCAATAGCTGTTTTTACGTAATCGCTGGTGAAACTAACATTACTATTTTATGACCTATTAATATTCACCGGCCTGGCCTACTGGCTCGAGGGGAAACGACCATTGCCATTGTCATTTCCGGGATTAGGTAAATATTTTTGCGTCATCATAATCAGCAGATGATGTTTATAACATTATAGTGCAGTACTATTGTAATACATGTAATGCAAACCGGATACAAAAACAAAATTATTTATAAATAAATATTATAATTGTAATTTTTGGGCTTCTGGCTCGCCGCAACGACTGTAGTAGCTCGTCACTGTGAACAAAGATTTACGTGACGTTCAAGGTTCGAAACGGTTATCGTAACCAAGCAATTAGCTTTTCCGATTTATTTAATGTTACACTCTGTATATAACCATAGTTTTTGTAAACCCTAAACCCGAAAAGGAGTCATTGTACGTATCATTATGAACAACATTTACTAAGGGACCAAAATAAAAATCGCCAAAAAAAAAAGTCTGCTGTTCCATACATTTTGTCAAGTTATGTGAACATAAATGTATGGAACATACAATACTAATTGCAAGCACAAATACTAAAACAATAAAACGTGTGTTGGCACCTTCCCCGGCGCCTAGCGCTCCGCCTCCACGCCATACATCCTTCCCCGGCGCCTAGCGCTCCGCCTCCACGCCATACATCCTTCATTCCTTATTCATGACGACCAGATAGCGCCCCTCCGCGACAAGTTTTAAGTCCTAATGAGAAGAAACCCTCGCAGCCGTCCTCGACTGGGAATCGCACATATTTGCATAAGTAATGTGCAAGAATGAGCGCACGCTCGATCCGCGCTTAACGACAAACAAATTAGGTCAAACTTCGGAGACGGACTAACACCCGCAAGTCAGCACACTGACTCTTGAACGGGATTTGCAATTATTTAAATAAAAAAATAGAAATACTTTCATGGGATTAAATGCTCTGCTATAAAAATGTGACATCCAATTATCAAATGTGACATCCAATTATCAAATGTGACATCCAATTATCAAATGTGACATCCAATTATCAAATGTGACATCCAATTATCAAATCGCACGTTTGATTCCATGAATTTTAACTTGCTGCTTGGATACTGGACATTGTTAATTTTTTTTTTCTTGGGTTGGCATGTATTTTTTTCTTTTTCGTTGATGTGTATGTGTAATGTGCTGAGCTAACTTTAAATTCTGTGTTTAACTTATATTATTTTAATGATTGCGTAGGTAGATTTGTAAAATATTCAGACACAATGTGAATTGTTATTGAATAAATGAAATGCAATGACTCACAGCTGCTACTAAGGTCCAACTTCCAGCCCAATCTTTCTTTTCAATTATTTTAACTTTATTAGGAGATAAACCAATAAGTTTATTACTGTACAGCACCAAGCCTAAGATCATACATGGTAATTCTTCATCAATTGGCAAACCCTTTGGCATATAAATAACATAGTCAGATCACATGAAAGTGAGTGATACATGATGCATTCTCATTTCACCACTGACACAAGATTATATCACGTTATTCCTATGTTTAGTAAGTTTGGTCACATTATTTGTGCTTGTGTCCAACAACAATGTCAATAAACTTTTTAAATCGTAACACTAGTCTCAAAAATTGATAATCAAAGTTGTGTCTCACACGTGAGTATGTATGCAAGGGTGACTGTGGCAGGCTGGCTGCACGTCCTAGTTCCGGTTCGATGACGCGACGTTTTCCTCGCGATGATTTATTCCGTCACCGCTACTATTGGACTCATAAATCGGCAACTTTCTCCCTTTTACTTAGCGATCGTTACCTCGCCGTAAATTATTGCTTATTTGCTTTTTCCTGCTTCGTAACTTTTGTGAAAAGAAATATTTTTCGATGACATTTTTCCTGAATCGCAAATGAAATTATATAAATCTTTGACGCCGGGCATGAAAGGGTTGGTGTCTTAATAAGTATAAGTACGTATGTAAATACAACAAAATAATACAATACACTATAATAGAGCATCCGAGGTTCATTTTACGTCAGTTGTCATGTTAGTCAATGTTCCCGGTAATGTATGTTCGTGAACGAGAATTAATACATGTAACTATCATTTGCAACAATTTCCGTTGTCTTCAAATACACATAGGTACGTCATATATTATAACACATCCAGAATCGTAAACGTGGAAATCCGCTCCAACTTTTAATTAAGTATAGCGCAATTTTGCTTTTGAATTACGAATTAGAAAGTTGCCGCAACCAAAAATTGCTTATAAGACCCTCGCGTCAAAAATGGACACCGTCGTGCCAGCTTGCGTTAACATCGCGAAATAATTTGCAGGTTATCAGTGTTTCAGAGAGGTAGAGAAGTTTTATAGAACTTAATTAATTAGGTAATGAGTTTAGAAGAAAATTAGCAGAAATTAATTAGATACTGTATCAGCGAACTTTATTACGGAGCTTATGGACGGGCAGAACACTCGAGTTCTTTTAATATAGGTACAGCTTCGAAGCCTCTTCAAAAACACTTTTTAGGAGGCCCTGGAAACAGCGTCCTTGCCCTCGAAACATTTACTAACAAAAGTTACGGAACCAAGATGAGCTAGAATAACGCAGCTTTGGGCTGGCATAGCAAGACGCTGGTTTTGGGGCCACACGACTCTGCCCTCACAATGTACTGAGCGTGTACAAATTAATATTGTCATTAATAACATTAAAACGCTGTGATAAACGCGTGTATTGTACGACATACTCGCACGTATTGTACTACACACGACTCTCCTGTCTAATGACACGGAGCACTTTATTTACTCGCGCATTAATTACTAAGCTTTATACTTTGTTTAGTGTACGGTGATACCTTGTGCTGTTTAATGAGTGTAGTAATACCACTTACATTATTGTTCCTCACAATGTTTGTGGTGCCATAATATAAGTAGGTACAGGAGCTGTATTTTATAAAGTATAAAATGAAACGCTTACGGTAACATAGGCGCTCAACAAAACATTCATATCTTTAAGGCCCAATCTGCGCTCCCTGCGTCAACGCCGATCACTCATTCTAGAGACGCGCATGTCCGAAAACACAAAGAGAAGCCTAAAGCGCACGGAGCTGGTAAATGTGAGCCTTGTTGGCCACTCAACATCGTGGTGATACCGTGCCTCACAGATAACGCAACATAAACGAATAAGAATCAAGCAAATGTACGCAAATATACGTTACGTGTTAAAATACATACTGATAACGAACCTGACACCACTGATTAGTATGTCAACGATCTGATGATAAATAATGTATTTAATCACAGTATCAGAGATCCAGTAAACGCTGCATATTTGTTATACTGTGATTTAGTTCGCAAATTACGAATTATTAATTAAATACTACTCATACGCTATTGCATAACGACACCTGGTATTTAGAAATAAATTAAGTTCATAATGATGCTTTACGTATGTTATGTCATTGCGTATTTGAGATGCAAGTATATTCAGGTTTGGCTTTCTATGCAATAAACAGAAGCCAAACAATTATCGTCTCTATGCAGAACACTTAAAGTGTTACAAGAGGGTAACGCTGTACCAGCAGGGACTTGCGCCAAATGTAGTGCATACAAAGAGTCTTTGAATAGTAAAGCATATTGAAAGCGGCGCGGAGGGAGGAACCTTACGTTCTACACAGATCAAGAGCTAGGAACAAATCGCGGCATTCTTCGGTTTTTGACGACACTGTTACCAATTACTACCGACTTACAGATTTATTTATATACCCGTTACTAGCGCGTGCAGCATGCGGCGTGGTGTTGTCTGAAACTGTTCACACATTTTCTATTCAAGCGCCCGACTTTCTATTAAATGTAGCCTCAGATAACAGGCCATTTCGGCCAATGGATATAACTATCATTAACAAATCACCATTAACAAATTATTCAAGAAGGAATTAAACTTATAGTTACTGTATTAGTTAGAGCCAAGAACATTAATCAATCAACAACTTGAGTCGTTAAACTACTCCCAGTACGAAACGTGTTCCATGTTCACAAACTGCATGGTAACTCTTTTAAACTGCAATGAACTTATGTCTCGGTTTAATGCAGTTACTTTGTTTCCAACGGAAACTTACAGAGCTGACCAGTCCCTGTAGCACCCGTGCTGAACTAAGACGCTTACATCAGCTTCGTTTTATGTGATCCCATTAATGTCCACTGTTGGACTTGGGCTACTTCTACATTAAATGTAGCAGTCTATTAGTAGCCCTGTTTTGGAGTCGTCAGGGATAATTTCCGTAAATTAACACGCTTAGAAAACATATAGTTGATTACAGTTAAAACCAATCATGTTTGCACATTGTGCGACGACACCCACAGTTAGAGACGAGGTGGCTCATTCTATCTGAGAATATTCAGCTCATTATCACCCGACTCAACCGTATGATAATAACTGGCACTCTTGTACATTGTTTTAGTTTACCAGACGGTGTGTTGACATCGACTTGGCTCTTCCGTCGGTATCGGCGCGGATATGGCGATGTTTTAGCATTTCTGTGCGAATCATATTTACCCAATCGTTCGGCGGCGGATCCTCGGTGAATACATTACAATACATTTCCTGGCGCGGCTGTATCAGATATACGCGGCTTCTGGAATATTCTTCAGGATTTGTGAATTTTTGAATTATACGCCTGATAGTATTGGGCTCTGGGTTTGTCGGACATTTCTGTACATTTTATTGCTAGTTACAATTCCTAAATTTGGAGTGGTCCTGCCAAAGAGCATGATACCGATACATGTACTAGACTCTTTTTGGCCGAGTGCCACCAGAATAGCTAAAGTTACAGCTAACTTGGCCACGGTTAGCCTAAACTAGGGTAAGACTTATTTAGGTTCACGGTTCAGCTAAGTTGGCTAAAGACACTCGTAATTATTAGGTATATCTAGTAACGGTTGTTGTTGCTACATTGCATTGTTTCATAATTACATATTAGGTATCACGGTTGTGAACTGCTCATAATATCTTTTTACTTTTTATTCTTGCAATTTATTCGAAATTGCCAATGAAAATACAACAGATGACATAACATATTTTTCTACAAGACAGACATAACTATGTAATCATACGACGTCTCTTGCTTCGAAGGATTTTAATCTGAAGACATTGATGAAATTGTGTTCGGTCGAACCCAGACTAGATTATAATAATGTCTTTCTAATATATCAATCGAACCGTAAAACGTTTTCAATAGAAATCGAAAAATGAGAACAACAGACTATGCAAAAATGGAGAGTAAAACTCGCATAAATGTGTACCCGATGGTGAAATTTTGTTCATACGTGGTTTAACACAAATGAACTTAATTCTAACGATTCTCGTTAAAGAGCGGAAAAAGTAAATGAAGAATTCCTTTTGACTTGACAGTGTAAGTAAAAGTCACTCTCAACTCGCCCCACGTGTGTGACGCGACGCTTGCTTGACTTGAGCAGAACCGCCGCGAGGGAGCAACGATAAACTGAACAAAGCGACGTACACGACGACAAATAATAACAACAGATAATTATAACTAAACAGAGGATTGTTCCCTCCGTAGGTACGTACGAGCCGCAGACCGCGCACCAATAAATGTTAACAAAAAGAAAATTAATTATCCGTAATGCCGCAGCAAAGTTTGTGCGATTCTAAGAATCGATTTAAGACGCCCCGAAACGCCCCAAAAAACTGGAAACTTCGGCAATTAGTGAAATAGAGTTGAAAGTTAAATCTCCTAAGAAAAAAAAAATGTTTCAATGTTCATCGACGATGTTCAATCTTCTTTAGATATTTATTTCCATCCTCTTTATCTCTGGATTTTCCGTGCGACTACTCAAAAGAAAAACAGGCTAACTAATTAACAACTGGACGAATAATTAATTCATTCATACCTAATTCTAATTTCAAGCGTTGTGATTATCGCCTGACATCAATAACCTTCTGACAAATAATGTATTACACTATGATGTTATCAAATTATCAGCGTAAGTATAGAAAGTAATAGATATAGAAACACCTAATATTCTACCGAATCCCTTCATCACCGTTTACTACTTCAAGGAAAATGGGGTGGATCAGTATTTTCTTGGAGATTACTTACTACTTACTGTACTTTCGACAAGAATATTATAAACATCGATAAAAAAATCGTAATGAATCTATCTACTTGATCGATCAAAGTCTAATAACTGGTCGCAGCCTCGGCGCTAATGAATAAATCGATAGCCATGGTCAACTCGAAACCAATTAAAATATATGAAGTGAGCAAATAAAAAATAAAAACCAAGATAAATAAAAGCTCGGATCACGGTAACAGAGTGGTAAATAAAGAAATAGAGAGGGCGGGTGGTGTATGGCGGGAGAGGCGCGGGGGGGTGGGACGACGAGAGGCTAAAGTAAACGACGATACAAGGGAGCCCCCGGCGGCGGCGGCGGCGGCGGCGCGCGGCGGGGCGCGGCGAACGCTACGTTTGTTTCTTTTTAATTAAGCGAGTGCGCGTTAGGCCGCGCGGACCGCCGCGACTCGCCGCGACTCGCTACTTCTCGACATTCGCGCTAATGTCGTACTGACAGGAGAGATAAGGCCGTGACACTCGCGCAATATACCTTATAACTAGAGCTGTTTAACTTTACTTAAATTACCTTCGATTTATATCTACCTACCATGTTTTATGAATAACAAATATTGACTGGAATACAAAATTAAATCTCAACAACAATATTGAATTTCAGATAATATAAAGAAGGCTCTTTTTAGGGCTCCGTACCTAAAGAGTGTCAACGTGACCGTACTACGCTGTCTGTCTGCCCGTCCGTCTATCCAAAATACCTCAAATTACTAATTTGGATAACCAGATCTAATTAACTAAAGTTAAAATATTTTTTGTATCCAGTTAATTCGAAGTAACTCTGAATATTAGCGAAATTAAAAGAAAAATCATCACAGCTAAGTAGATAATGCTCTAATAGTTTACTTACGAGCACTAGTCGACCAACTCATGAATGTAGTTGGGTCAACTTGGGTCGGTACCTACAGTTCATAGAAAGTCGATGCAAAATGATTTAAATGAACTGAAAAATAACTTTGTTTTTAAAACTGATCGGACACAGCACGTGGTCCAACACGTACTTGACCGACTTTTTTTTACTAAATTAATTGTAAGTGATCGACAATACAATAAGTTTCTATATTGAGTTTATCGAAAGAAGACGGGAATAATTGTGAATGTTATTAAAAACAAATATGTACTATGTTACCTAAATAATAATATAAACTTGTTTCATGGCCTACTATCTATAATTATAGGTATCTACACCCTGAATCCCTAATTCAGATAATTTATGTAAACAAAGGAGATAACAGATCAAAAAAATGTCTTATTAATGGTAATTTCCAAAATTTGGCGAAAAAAAGGCTAGATTTTCTTTTAAGTACTGATTTTAGAAATAATTATTATACAATTATTATGCCGTGATTATTTTTATAAATTTTCGGTTTTAAAAAAGTTATAAAAAAGGAGGGTTTCTGGTATAAAATATTTTATGATACTGGTAGCACTGCAGGAGTTTCAAACATTTTTAAATTTCGTTTGATAGTACCTATGTCAAAGTCGCGTTATTTCAATTAATTCGTTGACTTTTCCCCGATCGAACTTAAATGTTTTTCGCTGCGTGTTTGTTGTTTCTTGTTAAGTTTCATTTGTTAATTGACAAATGGAGCCTCAGCCGGGTCCCTCGAAGGCCACCGCCCGCGACTGTTTGTCCCCTTATGACAAACCTATCAAGGGTTGTCATAAATGAGAATGAATCCGATTCCAAAACCGATAGTTACCTAGTTATTCAGATTCCAACACATCATGAAAAAAAATATTTCTTAATCCTAATCGGAGCTAGATATGAGCGCCACGCCGCAAACATTGTTGGGCTGCGGTATTTTGTCTGCATAGTTCTTATAATTAATCAACTTTAATTTTATAGATGATTACTTAGTAAAAATTTAATGATAAAATGTTTTGTACCACTGTCCTGTCATTTTGGTAGTGACATTTCTTGACGTTTCTTTGTATACATAAATTATCTGAATTATGGATTTGGAATATACTTTATCTGTGAAGCTGCCAATGTGGAATGTATCTCACTGCACTTTTCTTCAAAAAAACAAATGACAATGACTGTCATTCCATAACATAACCATGAAATATGAAATACAAAAAGCACTCACTGGTTATCTTAAATTATAAATTCTTTGTTGGTCTGTTGCACGGACATATAATCTAATTTAAATCATCAGAGGTATAATCTATCTCTAAAAGGCGTTAGTTTATGTATGTATATATAATCTAAATCATTGCGTATTAATATTCTCAACTCATGTGTTATAAACTCTACATACTAAAGGTATCATTTTCTCCTAATGACGTACACTTCTCAAGTTGTGTCGTTTCGTCCACTGAGCACACAGCGGGCACACTCAGCGGACAGACGCGGGCACACTCGCCGGGCACAAAGAGGAGCGGTGGCATCCTTTGAAGTGTGCCCTCATTGCGGCACGTTTAATTCCGCACAATGCTCGTCGCAAACAGTTTAGTTCAGACACTGAATTCGTTTACAATTATCACGAACCACAGAACTATAGCGATGTGGGCTGCCAGGATGAGACAACGCAATGTGTATGGTAAAATATTATCTAATAAAAACCTTCTATTCCATTCTAAACACTTTAATTGTCTATAGTGAGCACAGAATATAAATACCTATATATTAATTACGATCAAAGGATGCAGCTTACACAATAATCCTCGTCACCTACTGTGACTGTTCTTCGTAACCCCAAGGTGATAAAATTATTATTTTTCCAATATTTAAAGAAAGGTAGTAGGTAGTTTACCTATGTTATATATACTTTAGTCTGCTTAGTTGTCGGTAATAAGATTGACAAACATAATATCAGCAAGCACATTGGGTCACCCGCGCGACAGCGCAACGAGTATTTCCAAGGAGGGTAGATGTCAGGCAGGCGACTAGTCATAAAACAATAAGACAAAACCTCTAACAACATGGATTTATGAATTACATGTTGTGCCGACCACACCTAGTGTGGGATAAGGACAGGAAGATGAAGTTTTTACTTCGGGTCTCCCGAAGAAGAAGGGGCTGTGCCCCGCCAGTTTCGCACAGCCTTGTACAGCTCGGCCCCGACTGGTCACTCTCCCACCGGTAAGAGGACTTCAAATAATAATATATTGTTATATGTCTAATTATGAAAGTTAAAAGACAATGAAAGGAATGCAAGAGACATAAATTGTAATGATAAAATACAGACAAAGGGAGGAATACAAGAGACCTATAAATGATACGTAACGCTTGCGTTCACTAACACATTTGTGTTATATTAACTAATTGCATTACGATCAAACCCCATGTCGCGTCACGGGGCGGCTTGGCAGCAGCTGACGATTCGTACGTGTACCGCTAAACTCTAGTGTCAGCAATTTAACGGGCCACGTTCCTTAACCTCTCATGTCCTTCTCAATCCTATGACAGAGTACCTACCTACTAAGTCCATTTGCAACTGAGCCAGATATATCTCCAGCAATACTGGATGACCAGTATTAAATAAACCCCCGAGTGACGCCCGCTCCTCTATTAAAATAAGTTATGTGAACTAGCGCAAGTGCAGCATATTGTCAATCGGTTGCATGATATCTCACGGTTGCAATGGTGGCTCATTTACAATTCCAATGAGAAATAAGTTATAGCATTGCTAAGTGCTGCATTCCTCTCGTGATTGGTTAGACAAAAAATAAAACTAAACGTAGATGAAGCATAGAACTGTTAATCTAACCTAATAAGGAAATTAGACTATAAGTTGTACAATAATCTGGTCTAACCTTAGAATATTGGCATTACCCAGGAACTGGGTTGTGGAGGTCCGATGGCAGTCGCTCCGTGTAAAATACTGGTATTCAGCCGCATCAGGTTAGACCAGCTGACCCCAACATAGTTGGGAAAAAGCTAGGCAGAACAAAGTAAGTTGCACAATACTTACTTGACTACTTATTGGATTCACAGCATAGTTACAATGCAAGATGAAAAATGATCATTATTACATCACGTTATTACATCACGAGAGAAACCAAAAGTATGTGCCACAAGAAATTATACATAAAATTCAATAAAAGCTTACGAAGAACAAGTGGTTCCCTACAATGCAATGCGCGGGCAACACTCGCCGAGGGAACACTCGCGTTAGTATTAGTGGCGGCGCGGCGCGGGCACCACGCAGGTATGCTGCGGCGCTGACTGAACCAGCTGTATCTACAATAATCACAATCAAACAGCACAACTCCACAGCACCCACTTTACGTCGGTTCCCTTTAATTAACGTTATATAACAACAGCACGTTCAATGTAATAAAATCATGATTAATACTCGCGTTCACAGGCGGTTTGATTTACTACACCACTGAGACTTCACACATTAGATTTATTACAAGATAGAAGGTGTAATAACAATCTAGGCTATAATTTCAGGGTACGCCTCTATTTCGTGAATCTAGGTCAGGCAGTTCACGTGAAATAGGAAAGCTCTCCGATTTAGAAATCAATCCAGCTTTATACCTTTTCAAAATCTATTCAAGACAATTTGGTTCCGAGTACGCAATAATCCTCTTGGAGTTAGCTTCACAAACGAAATAGATTACCTAATGATAAGTAAATAGAGAAGCGATTAGGAAGGATTAAAATCATTTTATTCAACTAATATAACCAGGCAAAAGAGAGTTGTTACAAGACATTCGCATGTAATAACTAGACTGACGTCAAGTGTAACTCCGCCACATAATATTCCAACTAATGAGCTCTGTAAGTCAAGATCTGCAGTGAACCAACGCGTAACTCCAAGCATTCGCTAAACATACCAGAAACTCCATCTGGAAGCCACAATAAAGTTAATCAGAAGAAAATAGGCGAAGCTGAGCCATGTGGCCTAGAGAAACAATATCACAAGTTATACGAGTGCAAGCTCATGTGTTATAAGACTTATAAGTAACAAATGACGTCTACGGGCGGTCCGGTCCGGCTGCCTGGCTGTCTCATAAGTTGGAAACAGAAGGTTCACTTCTTACAAACGCGATAACAAGCGACATGCACAAGAACAACGAACGAAATAAAACTATCTATAAAATGCGTGAAATCTGCGAATGCTGCAGTTGTTCGATGATCTGCCTGTCGTACGTATTGTCACAAGATAAGGTATGTAAGGCGGCAATTTAAATGCTTATCTCGCGATCTGCCCTTCGCGTTATTAGGTATAGATCTTCTGCACTTTTACATGTTGTAGTAATGTCATTAACACAAACGACATGTTTACCGTGGTGTGCGCGAGGCATGAGGCGTGAGGCGTGAGGCGTCACTTATTGGCCTATGGCGTGTTCTCGCAGCCGGCACAGCTGCTCGCTTCATCCGTGTGTCTTGTCTGCACTGCGACTTAGTCTGTGTGTTGTAACGTATTAGTATGCCAGACGTTCGTTTGTAAGTAAAAGGAACTTTATTATACTCTGTCTATTTGCATTAGTAATGAAACAATTTGCTGCGATGAAAACTTTACAGATATTTCAGCTGTAGCCTGATTGAATGTATTGTGAGTTTGTGAGCTTATTCAAATTATTTTATTACATTTTAAAGTAAGTAGGTACCTATACTTCAGTCACTAATCCTTAGCGCGCCTGGTTGTCTGCATTACACGTGTAACTGATGGAGCTTTCGAAGCACCAAGTACAAGTTTTTTATTTTCCTTTATACTTTGATCAATAGTTATTCGCTCAGCTACAATATCTTCGCCACCGCACATTCAATAATACTGTTACAATATTTTGAATTCACTTCCAAATGTTGACACCACGCACCAATACAGTAGGTCATCGCTAAAGATACAAATGTTAACAGGGTTTACTATGACTCTTTTGTTTGTTTGTTTTAAAAAAAACGTTGCCCCACACTAGTATTTCTCCTGTATCGTGGGTGCGTTTACAGACACAAATCTTCACATGCACAAACATCCAGACCCGGAACAACTATCTGTAGGCCATACAAATATTTGTTCCGTGCGGGAATCGAACCCACGACCCGCAGCGCAGATGCCAATTGCTTAGCCACTGCACCAAACGTGTCGTCAAATGTGGATGTGTCGGCACACCACTGTAAGCACCATCATTGTTGTGAAGGGTTCGTTTTAAGCTCAAACAAAGACAGATAAATACAAACCTTGTAAATAAGTTATATCTCATAAAGTCATAACCCGCTAAGTGACCCATCGTCGCCCAGCTGGGGACCCGCTTATCACCTCACCGTGTCATTATAATATTTCACTCGTTCAACTTATTCAAAATAGCAAATTATTCAAATAATACTACTCTCTTCGGAAAATTACCAGAACAGGTGTCTGAATATTATGAATGTTTTAAGCATTAGCTTTTTATTTTCAAATGGGTTATTTCTCAAAGGGTGGTTTAATTTTTAGAATAAGTACGAAATAAGACAGCTCTATTTTCAGGTTTCATTTTGATAAATACTGCTCAAACAATGTTTTTTTTGGATTGTAATCGCACGTTAGCTACACCGGCTTCTACCGAAACTGGTGAAACAGAAAGTTAAGAAAGAGATTTATGATCGAAACGAGTTACAAAAGTGCAGCGACGCAGCGCACAGCGTCCGTCTCAGTAAATAAACAAAACTGACAATAACATGCGGTGGTTGCAGCTGGCGCCCGCTCACTGACTCACGACTCGCCACCAGCCGCCAGCCGCCAGCCGCAGCACTCACTGACAGACACTTGGCCGGCCGCCATGGTGCCCGCATTTTTTATTCCGTCATTTGTCAAATTAACGCGCGCGTCAGGAGCATTAAACCGCGCTTCCTCAAAGCCGTCGCGAGCCGACGCGCACCAGATTGCCGAACCGAATACCCTCACATTTCCCGCGCGTAAATCTGAAATATTTTCCTCATTCAGTGTACACCGCTGCGTTCATGGACGCTACCTCATAACCGTATCGTAACTTTAAGATACGAGCCTCCTCCGCGGGGAATACTTAAATTATTCATATTTACCGTTCTAAGATTGGGGAAGGTACGCGTAATAACGTGGGTAGGTATATGTTATACATGGCTGTAGGAGAGCGTGTTCTCGTACATACGCTTCACGTCCATATTGTCACAATTACAATTCATCACGTAGGTATCTACGGCACGCGGCACTTGGCAGCTCCCTCGTCTATAAAGGCGGAATCGAATCTCCAAACATACATGATCGGAGCTGGTCAATTTAAGTGCTTATATGTGCTCTTCAATATTTAGGAAATCTAATTAGGAACACTCTAACTAGGAAGTTAAACACACTAAACTAACTAACTACACACTAACTAGTTTAGCACACTAAATTTAATTCTAAATCGGAGCGACGACTAGGGTTGCCACCTTTTTTTTGAACAAATATATTATTTTTCCCAAAAATGATGTAGAAATGTAGTACTTTTGAGAAAATCAGGGAAAAAATGTACACATTTATTTTTTACAAGCTTTTATTTAACTTGCCATGTTTGTATGTATGTTCGGTTGAAATCTTGCAACTGAATTTTGAACCACTTCCTCTTATCCTAAGGAGTTGAATTTTAAAATGTTGGTTAATTTCCGATGACAATACATTTTTTGGTAAGCATGACCTGAATCGACATCCAGGATTAGCTCCAGATAAACAAACTCTTCAACACTCAACAGCACAGACACGAAATGTTGTGTACGCGTTTTATTATGATAGCCGGTTTTAATTTTTACCGTGACATGATTGCTGCACTCAGGGTTAGGTCTTGACTAGGGAACTCCTCAATGGTTAGCAGCACAGACATGAAATGTTGCATACGCGTTCAATTATGAAAGACCGTTCTAAGTTTCAACATGATATACCTACTAAAAAATACAAAATAAATTAATAGTAAAAAAAAACATTTTTAAAACAAACTTTTATTTAAATGGTCTAAAAAGAAGAAAATAAGCTTTAAATGAAATCGATACCTTCAATTTACTACATTATATAATATACATTATATAACTTCAATTACATCTTTCGATTTCCTAATTAGATTTCCTACAAATTGAATAGTGTAATAAGCACTTCATTTACTATTCCGGCCTATGCCTTTTTCAAAATCCGAGTTGGCAACACTACCCTAAATCGTAAACAATTTAGGAACCTTCGATCGGGACCTTCCTACATCGGACTCTAACTGTCTAACTCTCTATCTCCATCCACACCTTCCGATTTCCTAAATATCGAAGAGTGTAATAAGCACTTTATACGCTAACACTTGATATTACATACTGTAGGTAGATGTGTGTGCTTCAATTTAGTATCAGAACACTTGCGCGGAAAACATTTGCGCGAAAAGCTATTTGCGCGTATGGGTGAACAAATGTAATTAAATTAGTCTCAATAAATAGTCCGCTAGCCGTCAAAACGTTTCCACCGAGCACCGCGTGGCGGTGGTCTGGCGCCCAGATATGTTTATGAAATAAACAGTATATGAAACGTTGGTTGTAAACTAATTTGTCAACGGTGTTTTGGAGAAACATAAGTCAACCACCTAGTGCTTTTTATAAACAACTAGCGACCCGCCCCGGCTTCGCACGGGTGCAATGTAGATACTAATGTGGAGGATATAAACCTTCCTCTTGAATCACTATCTATTGCTGAAAACTGCATTAAAATCCGTTGCGTAGTTTAAAAGATCTAAGCGTACAGACAGCGGGAGCGACTTTGTTTTATACTATGTAAAGAAGATGTGCGGAACTTCAAACAACCAATCTTCCCGCTACTTTAATATAAAATGGAGATTGTAACTAACTAACCAACTACTACTTGATAGTAAAAATACCATCCGCGCAAATGTCCATTCACGCAAGTGTCTTTCGCGCAAGTGTACCAGATCCCTTTAATTTACCTTGCTGATAGACACTCCGCATCGAATCAAACGTACGAAAGCTATAATAATAATACAAGTCTACTATGTTTCAGATGTAGTCACCGACGCGAGTCATGTCAACCATTCTCAGAACGAGTATTTAACCCCCGACAAAAAAGAGGGATGTTATAAGTTTAACGCGTGTATCTGTGTGTCTGTCTGTGGCATCGTAGCTTCCAAGCAAATGGACCGATTTTGATGCGGATTTTTCTGTTTGAAAGCTGATGTAATCGAGATGGTTCTTAGCTATAATTTATGAAGATCTGTTCAGGCGTTTGAAGATCATCAGCTCATTTCCTACTTGACAAAAGGGACTTAACAACTTACACAGGTCCGATTAATTTGAAATTTGGTGCCATGTTACTTCGGTGGTATTTCCAAGACATGGCAACCTTGAGCTGATGTTGCAGCATCAAGTAGTCTGCGGGATACCCAACTCCTCAACAACTTACATTTAATTTTTTACTT
The DNA here is from genome assembly GCA_910594945.2 of Amphipyra berbera. Classification (NCBI taxonomy): domain Eukaryota; kingdom Metazoa; phylum Arthropoda; class Insecta; order Lepidoptera; family Noctuidae; genus Amphipyra; species Amphipyra berbera. Next base: position 335,670 of record OU343138.1, read on the forward strand.
CATAGAGTTTGTTTGTGTCGGAGGTAATTTATAGTTCATGATAAAGTAATTATAACAAGAATAAAGGTCTAATCCCAACCCTCAGTGTCTTTTACAATATTCAGAGCCACACATTGTGTACGAAGACCGCAGTACACGAGAAAAATAATTTATTATTTAATTGAAAAGCGTCGCGACCGTCCGACGGCGGCCAACGATCCGGCCGACCGACAAGACCTCTCGTCTCGTTAACGTGAGCAACAAGCGCTGCTCGACTATCTCGAGATAATTTGGTTACAGCCGCGACACGGACGACGCTCGACTCTGCACGACTCGACTCAACTTCGGTACAATTTGGACAACTTCGTAAACTTCGCCGTTCCTATTGTTGCTAACCAGCGACTTTAAGACACAGCCCGTGAAACATGTGGTGTTCTCTAGCTGTTGTTTTTTTTAGTTAGTTTTGCAATAGGTACCAATTTCATCACTTGGAGTTCATGTTGGCAACGTGCTGCTCTGCTAAAAATAGTTCAATGATCTTCCTGCTCAGGGTGACCTGCGCGGAAAGAGGATTACTTATATAGTATCCACGTCTTTCTGGATTACATCAGTCTAAATTTGGAAATCTGATAACATCCATCTGACTTCAAAAATAGAGATGTATTTATAATTTGTCGTCATATCATAGATGAGTTTTGAAGCTACAACTTATATTATAGGTAGGTAAGTTAACTTGAACGTAAGATAAATAAAAATAATAATATTTATTTATTTATTAATCTGGACAAATCGTTAGAGTCGACTAGAGATACAGTCACTATGCCACTCGTAGGCGGTATTGCACTACTGCAGTCGTTTACTGAACTTATTGCCACTCTAACTGCAAGCCAGTGAACCATCATTGTTATTACTAGCTATAGCATACACTGAAATGGAAATAGAATACAGATATTTCTAATTTAGGATTAAACGTTAATTAGCAAATCAGAGAATACATCTAAAATGTAAAACTTTAAGTTTTGGTTAAATGTTAGGGTAGCGTTTATTAACGATAATCAAAGCTAACGTTTGTTATTCCCGCGCTAATGCGAGACTTATTAGTGTCGCATTAGCGCGCTGTGCGCAGATTGTATTAGCTCGAGTTTGACGTTGTAATAAATAAGAGTAGGGCGCGGCGCGTGTAACACACTGACACTCGTGTAACTCAGTAATGAACAAATCTCCGCGTAATGAGGCGCGCGCGATTAGGCGGCAGCACAGAGGCGCGGCGCGGGGCGGGGCGAGGCGAGCCTAAGTGTGCGCGCAAATTAATCTTACAAGAAAATATATGACTCGCTTGGTGCCCGAGTACATGACCGGCGTACCTGCACTGTAACACGTTGTTCAAGTTCCCTCAATTGTGGTGGAATTGTTCCCAGATATGGGTCACATAGCTTTTAATCTTAGTAGGGTTGCTTTGTATCACGGATGCACAAATTGCGAGGCTTTCGAGGGGTTACACGATATAGTGCACCAATTACTCTTAAAAGATCGGCAAATTAAGTATGTTTACAATTTTAACAACATAATATATTTTTATTTCATACGTAACATTGTGTGCCTGAGTCCTTATATTCTGCTACATGTTAATTTTGTTTATAAATTAGTACTCTCACTTTAATGAGATCATAAGTGCATAATTAATCGTAAGTACTTTCTGATGCGCAGACTACGCCTAGCATTTGTCTTAATTTACAACACAGTTCAAAAATCGTCTAATTTTGCTTTCAGCGCCTGAATACCCAATCAAGCCGAGGTTGATTTATGATTTATTCATTGCTAATCTAGTTACGCGTGTACTGAAAAAATATACAACCTTTAAAAATATGAAGTGTTCGGAAAAACGACCTCTATCGTGTTTTATTGCTGCCCACAGACATGGGGTATATTTAGCTACAGAAGGTCTATTTCATACGATATAAAACCTTACATGGACATGGACGTCTATCTAAAATCGCTAAAGGACGTCAGGGCAACCTAAGGGCGCGTTCCCACTATGTCGTGACGATTAATTTATCGTTGGACGACTGTCGTATCTAGCCGTTCCCATTGGGTCGCGACGACATTTTATCGTTTCACGACAGTCGCTTTGTCGTTTTCACATCGGTAGCAACCTACAAGACGAGACAATATTTTTATCGTAGCCACGACAGATAGTCGTAACAACGACACATGATTTGCCGTCACGGTGTCGTGACGTTTTCTTATCGTTTTACGACTGTCGTGCTAGCCCATTGACTTGACAATCTGTCGTCACTGCAAAAACAAGTCGTGAACAACAGTTAATCGTGTCGTCTTATATGTGAACACCTCCATTTAAATATATAAGCCAAGACACTTAGAACTACACGACTATCTGTCGTTATGACAAAGTGGGAACGCGGCCTAAGACTAATTCTTTAAGACATTTTCGTTCGTAAAATTATTAATTAATTTCAAATGAGTGTATTTTTTATCGCTCGTTGTAGGGAGTGGGTCTTCTGTTTTCGTATGTAGGTACTGAAACCGGTAAAAGTGCGTTTTTACAAACTGCCAGGCGTTGTATGAAACAGCAATTCATCAATCAACGTAACGTGTGCGGATATTCATTATTAACAGAGCGCGCGCCGTCCCGCCGCCGTCCCGCCGCCGCCCCGCGCGACGCGGCGCTGGCGTGTCACGGTGACATACACATCAAGTCCAGAAATCCGAAATAGTTTATTTCCCACTTTGTTTTTCTGGCGTGTATGACGCGCAACGATGTAAGATTCGTATTTTTTGAAATCATACCACACGACCACGAAGTCGAAAAGCAAAAGAGTTATACGCTAACATTTGCCCATACCTACCTAAATTTCGTATACACGGCAATGTCTCACCGCGTCATCTCAGAAGAACCGCAAGTCTCCTGTGGATGTAGAACACATCATACATGGTCCGGTTGACCTGACCATGCACGCAATTCGCATCGCTGAGGCTTGCACTCTTATCGCAGCGGTGTGGCGGATCCTAAAAGTGCTCACAACACGTCCAAACAACGTTATCCCGCCCGCTAACGCGCTTACCGCCGCGGTCGGCTGGTGGGGACCCTGCCGCGCAGGACGAGTATGGGCCAGCGGGACCAAGCGAGGCTGGTCGCTGCAATCCTAGTTAACGTTAAACTTACCACCTGCAAGGGCCAGCTCAAACGTTAATTTGTATAAATACCACTTTTTAATTTAACTTTACTTTAACACAATAAAAGTGTTAACGAAGAGTGCAGGAGAAGCTCATTAGGTATATGCGGTGCATTTTTTCACCGCAACAAATTAATTAACTAGTAAATCTGTAGGTACGCGGTGTATTATTCGCAGTGCGCCCGTTTCCATGTGGTTTCATAGCTCTAAAATATAAACGGGAAAAGAAAATGTTTATGAAAATCAAAAGTGATTTAATGCGCTCATACTAACCTTTTTGTCCATGGTTTTGTGTTATGTCCAGCAGTGGTCTACCATAGGCTTTGTAGGATGTAATGCAGCTATATTATATTAGCTAACCCAGAAAGTGTATCTTGAAATAGTCATTTATTTTCGAGCATAATATTAGTGCCTGACCTTTAGCATATATTTGGATAGTGCTGAGGCGAGAAGGCATTTTATCGACCAAAACTTGTGACCTAGTTAGTCTAACTATCTAATTTTATTCTTAAACTAGAATAGATAGATAGATATACTTTATTGCACACTAAAAGAAATAAAACAGAAGGAATACACATAATTAGGAACAGTACAAATGGCGGTCTTATCGCTTAAAGCAATTTCTTCCAGACAACCATTGGATGGAAAGAATTGTTAAAAAAAATATAAATATAATACAACATTTAGATTCTATGGGAATTTAAATATTAAGTTCAAAAATATTTTATGTTTTTGGGTCAATACACACAATACGGCGCAGTTATCGTGTTTAGACAAAACGGCGGGTAGTTGAATATGCCCGATTTCTGAGGTACTCTTAAACGTAGTAAATCTATACGATAACACTATTGGTTCGATAACCTGACACATTGCGTTTCTGAACACTCAGTCATAAGATAAACTACGTTTAAATTTCAGATAACTTAACAGACTGTTTATGACAGCAACAGAATCGATGTTAAGCGAGTTTATCATTACAGTTATAGCTAATATCTGTCTCTTTCTTTATCAACATTGCCCGTACCATCAGCTGCCGACAACATGACCAATTTGTACATTGATCGGTTCCATAACTTTATTTGTCGTTTTATATCACATTATTACTTGGAGTTGTAACTACTATTAGTATATTACTGGATGCCCTGTGAACTTCGTACTACATATTTTTTTATTTTTCCTTGTTTTCTTTTATCCTAAACCACCCCTCAGTAATGAGACGAACAAAACAAAAAAAAATCGAATCGATTGAACCATTTTCGAGTTTTTGCGACACTAACGCATGGCAATTGATTTTTATATACAATATTTGTATATAGATTTCGAATAGTGAGTTTTGGAATGCCCGCGAAAGAGAGATTAGCGTTATGGACTCGAGTAGTTTGACATCAGAGTCCGATTTGGAAGTGCTGGAGGCTATTTCAAATATATCAGTACTGTACCAATAAAGTTGAGGCATCGAAAAAATCCATTCGAAATTTTCACGGATGAAGAGTTTAACATGACACTTTGTTTTAACAAGGACACTATTGTTACACCTTTGTAAATAATTAATCCTGCTCTAGAAACCTTTAACGTACACCCTTACAACATTATTTTACTGACATCTTTTGATGAAAGTTCGGTCATCATTATATTTTGTTAAAAGAAACCTTACCGAATCATTACATACGGTTTTGGTTCGCTAGGTACGGGCGCGAGAGGCAAGAGAGTGACACTTTTTATTTCCACAGATGGTGCTAGTCATGCGCTATCTATAATAGCACAGTCAATCACATTACAATTTGACACTTCGTTCAAAAATTAAAAAACGTATTCTGTTTTCATTTGTTCCGTAGTAATAATTATATATCAACATAAATAAATAATTTAATTTTATGATTCCCTAGAACGCACAATCACATATCATACTTTATTTTTAAACAATTCCCCCGCAGTTAATGTTATAAACACCACAATTAGGGGGACTTTATCACGTAAACACATCATAGGTAGTTAATTCATAGAGTCGCATCATTAATCAGATTTGCAAGTGAGCCTCCATTTTAGCCATCGCTAGCCGATACCAATTACCTACAAATAAATTGATCGTTTTACATACCCCGCGCGCCCTGCACCCCGCACCCCACATCCTCGTGGTACATTGTTGTGATCACCATTCTTTGATTGTAACGGTTTTTACCATTCAAAACATACAACGCAATTATTGTACATATAACGCTGTTGAACATGTTGTCTTTGTTTCGATACCCAAATCAAGCTGTGTTAATAAAAATATTTGATTAGAAGTGGACAGTTAGCCTGCAGTTAATAACAATAATTCTGTCTAATAAATAGCGCTAGGGTCGCCCCAAAAGTAACACATCATCGATGCAATGTGGATATAGTATATGTCACTAGGCCACTACAGTTGTTACCCATACCCCTGACGGTTTGTAAACATAAATTATTATAATATTTATCGCGAGAACAAATATCCTCATATTTATTCATCCTATCCTCCTCAATAAGCTCTCCTTAAATAAGAAAAAACACCCACTACCCTTGCGCCTCGCACGAATGAAGCCAATAACGATATAGCTACTTTGTCATATCAATAACCCGTGTGTACGGACGCTAAAAATACAACGAAACAATGTATTCAATCGTGGGAAAATAAAGTTAGAACATAATAGTGTGATAGAGAATACTGTTATAATTCACCATCTTCCTGGCCTCTTCCCAAGTTACTTGGGGTCGGCGTAATATGTTCTTCTCTTCCAGTCTTCCCTGTCAGCCGTCACCTCAACATTTACTTCCTTTTCCTGTATATCCACCTTCACACAATCCATCCATCTATTCTTTGGTCACCCTCTCTCCCTCCATATTCATCACTCTCTCAGCTCCATCCATTTCATCCCTCCTCGTCACATGCCCATATCAAGACAAGTGATTTCCTTCCAACTTTTCTGTCACTGATGCCACTTTCAAACTCCCTCTAATAAACTCATTTCTCACTTTATCCATTCGTACCACTCCACACATCCAACTCAATACTCTCACCTCCGCTACGTGTAATCTTCTTTCATCCCTCTTCTTTACGGCCCAACACTTCAATCCGTAAAGGACGACAGGTCTTATTGCGGATTTATAACTTGAGGGGTATCCGTGGGTCACAAGTTGTTCCTGTGACCTGTCGCCATTTCATCCAACCTGAGCTGATCCCGTGCGTCACATCTCGGTCAATAACACCGTCCCTTTGGACGAGTTACCCAAGGTACCGGAAGTCGGAGCAGACTGGTAAGGACATTCCAGTGAGATTTATAGGCACAGGACTGGAGAGACCGCCGAAATCGCAAAACATGTACTGCGTTTTGCTTCCGTTCATTTTCTCTCCAGTCTTTGCCACCATTTCTCCAATCTGCTCTGGACCTCTAGGCCACTCTCGGCAACCAGCATAATGTCATCAGCGAACAGCATACACCAAGGAGCCTCTTTCTGTATGTTCGCCGTAAGAGCGTAGATTATCACCAGAAAGAGATAAGGGCTGAGAGCCAAGCCTTAATGCAAGCCTAACGCCACACTGAAACTGACCGTAGTGCCCACTGTGGACCGGACTTGGGTACTGCATCGACTGTATATTGCTCGGATCAACTGCACATACTATCCAGCCACACCTTTCTTAAGGGCCCACCACAAAGCTTCACGGAGTTTCTGGTCGTATGCCTTCTCGAGGTCAACGAATACCATGTGCAAGTTTTTATGTGCACCTCGGTATTTCGCACATGGCTGACGGATAGCAAAAATGGCATCCTTTTTTCCTCGACGAGGCATAAAACCGAACTGGTTTTGTGAAATCTCACTCTCCTCTCTCAGTCACCGCTCAATAACTTTCTCCCAAAGTTTCATACTATGCGACATTAGCTTTATTCCTGAATAGTTGTTGCACTCCAGCACATCACCTTGGTTTTCAAAAATGGGCACCAACGCACTGTTACATCATTCGTCAGGGATGACTTCTTCCTGCAACAACTTATTGAAGAATAAAGCTAACCACTTCCATCCATCTACACGCAATAACTCGTACACTTTAACTGGTATCCCGTCTGGTCCTATTGCTTTCTCATTCTTCATTCCATTTACTGCTATTCTCACTTCATCCACACCTACCTTTCGCTAGTCAACTAGTCCCTCATTCACAGGTTCATTCTCAAGCACACCACTCCGGTTATTCTCTTCATTCATCGGTCTTTCAAAATAGTCCTTCCATCTAACCTTAATTTTCTCAGCAACTGAAAGAACTGTTCCAGCTTCATCTCTTCGACACTTTATTTGACATACATGCTTCGCCTTTCTCTCCCTAACCTTATCGAGCCGGTATAGTTGTTTTTGGCCTGTTGGACTATCTAGTGTGTTATATAATTTTTTCTGGGCTTTTGCTCTTACTGTCGGCTTTTTGGCTTTTTTCTTTGACGCATCGTACTCCATCTTCTTTGCTGCTTTTAAATTTCTACTCTCCTCTTCAACACACTGCTATTCCTTGAACTTCATCTTCTTTTCCATCAACATCTTTTGTACTTCTGTCGACCACCACCATGTATCCCTATCTATTGTGCCCTTCCCTTTTGACTTTCCCAAAATATCTTTCGCTACACTCCTAGTATACCCTACCATCTTACTCCAACATTCATTCACACTTCGATCATCTATATCTCCCATTTCTATAATTTTATCCATCAATCGCGCTCTAGCATATGCCATTTTATTTTAGGGGGAGGTCGCTCCTTGTTGCTAACGAGCTTTATTTTTAGGACTACTTCCATAATTAGCAGTCTGTGCAAAACAAAAAAATAATTGTAATAGTGTCTGTAACAGATACAGATTACAGAAATTAAGAATCATTTATCATTTTACGTTTACCTCCGTGTGTGTGGTGCCTAAAAAGTACAGGTAACCTCCTCTCTTAAGATGTGCGTCACCATCCTCGTATACGCTAACAACAACATAGTACGATCATCAAGCGTTTCTCCGAAGTGCCGGTGATGACAACGTTCTCCCTGAACAATCATTTATTGCAGCATTTTATGATGGAACTATGTTCAGCAGTGGAGCTTTCGAGCTGACCATGTGACACTTTTACATAATAACAATAATGTTTGCAATTTGTGCTCAGTATCGCGCACGCTTTAGGCCCCGGGCTAGGCGCAAGCGAGCGCAACCACTTACCGAGTTCCGGCCGCTCGAATATATTTTTATCTGCAGTCGGTTTAAGTTCGTATCGTAGGGCACAGATATAAGAATACTAGCAGTATTAAATAATCATGTTTCAATTCTTTTCAGCTGGAAAACAAAAATCTAACTAAATAGTACGGCATATTGTTATAAGTGTACCGTGAGCCGCTGCTTACATTTTTCGAAGAGGATTTAAAAAAGTCTCTTCTCCGCCATTTATAATACTTGAATAAAGAGCAGGTAAGTTGTTAGTAGGTACCCAGCTCAGAGAAATAAGGTTATTTTAAGATTATTCAAATAATCTAGATGTCCATATGTAAATAAAGGTAACTCCGTTATAAATATCGCATTTAATAATTTTCCTCTTACAGTTTGTATTTCAGTTTATTTGATCTCCGTGCCTTTTTCCTCGGTTCTTACCTCTCAGTAGCTACAACAACCAAGCGGCTGCCCTGCGCTGCGCCCCGCGCCGGCGCGCGGCACGGCGTGCGGCATTTGTCGGGAGTGTCGGTATTTTAGTAACAGAGCCTGCATCAGCCGCCTCGTTACACATTTTAATAATTCTCCACACAAAGTATTACCATCACAGAGTATTGCCCAACTATAGATAGTTGACCTATCGATAGTTGACTTTGAAAACTAGTAACAATATTTTATTTTATATTTTTTACTTACTTTTTTTTACTTACTATTATTAAATGTTTACTTATATGTAATAAATGTTTTTTATTCTGCCTAGCCTTTTTCCAACCATCTTGGAGTCAGCTTCCAGTCTAACCAGATGCGGCAGAATACCATTATTTTACATGGAGCGACTGCCATCAGACATCCGCAACCTAGTTACTGGGTAATGCCGATATCCTAAGGTTAGACCGGTTGTCAGACTTTCGGGCTTCTGACTTACCGTAACGACTGTCATAGGTATTCGTATGACACCCGGGACCGACTGTTTAACGAGCTCTTCGAGGCACGGAGGGGTCTCGATGTGTAACGAACGGTCAACCATCCACGGACTGACCGCGGCAAGCGCAGCTTAACCTCGCAAATCGCAAGATCCACGTGGTTGGTAATTAGCCACGTGCCCCTCCCAAAATATATAAATAATTATATACATATAATATTTTAAATATATATCTTGTAACTAGTCATGATGACTACAATCCGACGGCAATACTATCGAACTTTACTTGTCCAATTATCGAATAGGGCAAAATTATAATTATTATTCCGTTTATTCCTTCTATACACATATTTTGTTACATTTTTAAATATTTCAATAAAAATCATAAAAAAAACGTTTAAAAATATAAAAAATAGGGTTCCACCGGCAGCGGGAGCAGGGTCCAGGCTACCGGCAGTTAGGGCTCCAGAGACAGGAACCTCCTCACAATACGCGCCGTATCAAGGAGGACTGCTTTCTGTATCAGGCCCTTGATCCAGCCACCCAACGAGAGCCTCATGAGATGTTTGTCGAGGCTCTTGGCCATTAGGCCATTGGCCGTTACGACTATCGGCACAATGGTTGCCGATTCCACATCCCACATGTTGACAACCTCGTGTGCTAAGTCAAGATATTTGATTTGTTTATCTTTCTCAGCTTTCACGAGATTCCCATCATGCGGGATGGTAACATCAACAATCATTGTGCGGCGTTCTGATCGATCTATCACCACTATATCAGGTTTATTGGCAACAATAGTCCTGTCAGTGATGATAGATCGGTCCCAATACAACGTGATACGACCATTTTCAAGAACTGGGTCGGGCACATACCTGTAATACGGTACCTCCGATTCCACAAGGTTATACTTCAAAGCAAGTTGCTGATGGATAATCCTGGCCACTTGGTTGTGCCTATGCAAGTACTCGCCGTTAGCAAGACGAGAACATCCGGAAATAATATGCCTGAGGGACTCGCCGGGACAGTGGCATGCCCGACATATGTCAACCGTCCCGTCCTTCACAATATACTTCCGGTAGTTATTCGTCATGATAACCTCGTCCATAATCGCACAGACAAAACCTTCGGTTTCCCCAAATAGGTCACCAAACCGTAGCAAGGACACGGACGCGAGGAAATTAACGTCGGGCCCATGGAGGGCCCGGTAAAAGCGTCCGTGTAGCTCCTTGCTCTGCCATATCTCCCTGCGGTCATTAGTACTAAGTACCACAGGCTTGCGCCAGTTCTCTCTAGCCAAGGATAGTGAGGTGAGTCCTTTATCTACTGCGACCACATCTCGGTGCATCCCCGCGTCAGCATGGAGGAAAAACTCCCTTAGGCTGCACATCTCACGATTGTGGAGGGTCTTAGCATTTAATAAGCCTCGACCCCCACACTTTCGCGGGATGTACAGCCTCATTACTGATGATCGCGGGTGATGCATCCGATTTGCGGTCAGCAAAGTCCGGACTCTCCTATCCAGGGCATCTAATTCAGTCTGAGTCCACTTCAGTATGCCGAAGGAGTACATCAAGACCGGCATGACCCAACCGTTAAAGGCGCACACCTTGTTTCCGCCTGACAAAAGACTTTTTAGGACTTTTTTCAGGCGGCCAAAGAAGCGCTCCCTCAACGATTGTTTCATGTCGACCTCGCTGATACCCAACCCCTCCGACATACCAAGGTATTTGTAGGTATCGTTTGCGGAGAGCGGTCTGAGGTGTATGGAATCCGAAAGTTGTAGTCCCTCGGATTCCATAATCCTCCCTCGTCTTACATGCATGACTGCACATTTGTCCACAAAAAATTCCATCCTGATAGAATTACTGAAAGTTTCAGTTACCTTCAGTAAATCCACCAGTTGCAATTTAGTGGGGGCAAAAAGCTTTAGGTCATCCATGTAGAGAAGGTGGGATACTACCTGACCTCGTCTCCGCAGCGGATAGCCTAGCCCCGACCCCTCCAGCAATGTGCTAAGAGGGTTCAAGGCTAAACAAAACCATAGTGGGCTCAGACTGTCGTCCTGGAATATTCCTCGCTCAATCCTAATCGGTTCGCCGCTCCCCCGAATCGGTTGACATTCTGGATAGCGAAGGACCGTCCTCCATTGCCCCATACATGACCTCAGGAAGGTGCGTAGTGTTGTATTTATTTTATACAGCTCTAGCACCCTCATGAGCCATGTATGTGGCACCGAGTCATAGGCCTTCTTATAATCTATCCAGCATGTCGACAGATTCTTTTGGGAGCGACAAACCTGTTGGCTAATGGCCGTATCAATGAGGAGTAGCTCCTTAGTACCGCGGGACCCATTCCTACATCCATTTTGAGAAGAAGACAATACAGAATTATTTTCAATATGAGTGTTAATTTTGGATCTCAAAATGGATGTAAGAAGTTTATAGACCGTCGGCAAACACGTGATCGGTCTATAATTTTTGGGTTCCGCAGTACTACCTGATTTATGGAGCAGGTAGGTAACTCCGGTCGTAAGGAACTGCGGAAGCGACCCTGACTCTAAGGACGACTGGAATTGGGACGCCAAGCGAGCGTGTGAGCTACGCAGTCATTTTATCCAAAAATTGTGCAGTCCATCCGGCCCTGGAGATTTCCAGTTAGGTAACGGACGGACTGCATCGGCTACGTCTTGGGGGCTAATGACAATTTCCCCCATTTCTTCTATAGACTCACACGTTCGCTCAATATCTCGCATCCAATCACCCTCAGTGTGAATGACGGGGACCGACCAGATGCTGCGCCAGAAGGAGCTCATGGCATCATCATCCGGTAGGCGCCCACCACTCACACTTTGGTTAGGCCGTTCCCAGGCTCTATACACCCACCTTTGGTCGCATTGGAACATGCGATTCTGAGTATATCGCTCAACGCGGCGTTTATACCTACGAATACGGCTCGCCCATGCACAAACTTTCTGCTTCAGGAAGTCGATGCGCTCTGTGGCTCGGGACGTATATTCTCGAGGGCTGATACCAGTCCCCGAGAATGCCCGCCTCACACTCTTGGTCGAGTATTGCCCTCCCTGAAGCATATTAGCTTGCCGATGAGTGCCCTGGTCTCGTCAATACGACGCTCAATCCTGCACTGACAGGCTGGTACGGCTGGTTTTGGTCGTGTAGCTCGTTCACTATTATTAAATTTGACGTTGGCTACACGACATGCCGCAACAGCCGCACAGTACAGGATTGAGTGTGTATCGCTGAGATCTTCGCTGCTCTCAAAATAGCTAGCAAGCAGCGAATCCAAGGCACACACCAGCGCCCTGTTTTTGTTGTGCATGGGCAAGCGTGGTAATCGTGGCCGTGATTCGGGGTTAGCTCTACACTCCCGAATCGCATCCTCCAATGCACTCCTCAATCGGTCGTTGTATTGGCTACTTACTGTACAGCCCCATCATCCTCATCCCCATCTACACGATCGGACCGCGGCGGGGCTACATTGATAAGTTGGTGTACCGCGGTCTGTGAGGGGACAGGGATGGCACGGCTGTTCTGTACCTCTAAGCGAAGCCTATCAAGTGCGGCGTCATCCAATCTATGATTGCGTTGGATAACCCGCACCTGATCCGACAATCGTTGGGCCGAGACGTTAATGGCTGGCTCAAGTTCCTGAAACAGAGTCAGCATCCTAACACGGTAGGCAGTGAGGTTAGTTCCCCCCTCTGTAGACCCGTAATATGCGCGCATGACGTTCTCGTTTATACTTTGAGTCCATTTCATGCGCTGCACATAACCACCGGTAGCGAGGACCCGGCTCGGGGCCGGGGGGCCCCTAGGTCCCAAACTGTTCGGTGGCCGGCCTCTCCCCTGCCGACGTACAGGTCTTGGCGACGTCGGCGGGGAGAAATACTCGTCACTCGAGCTCGACGAGGCTGCAGCTGCCGGTGTCACTGGTAATCCGAGTTCCGGCGGCTGCGAGGTGGAGCTGAGCGGCGAGTCCGGGGGTGGTGGGCGTGCGCTTCGTTGATCTGTTTCTCTGGTCCGGCTTCTTGTCAACATTTTATTACATATTATTTCGGGTTTCTGGTGGTTCTGGTGATTTCTTCTTTTTCTTTTTCATTTTTATTTATTTAGTATCATATATTTGGTTCTGTTTTTATGTTCGAGGGATTTATTTTGTAAAAATTTTCAAAAATTATATTATTCCGAAATTTTCTGACAAGTTGACGGCTGGACGTACCACAGATTATTAATTATTATTGCCTTTATTTATTTTAAAATACTTACAAATTACATTTTTAAATATTTCTATAAAAACACAAAACATTTAAAAATATAAAAAATAGTAGTCCACCGGCATCGGGAACAGGGTCCAAACTGCCGGCAGTCAGGGCTCCAGAGAAAGGAACCTCCTCACTATGCGTGCCGTGTCAAGGAGTACTGCTCTCTGTATCAAGCCCTTGATCCAGCCACCCAACGAGAGCCTCATGAGGTGAATATCGAGGCTCTTGGCTATTATACCATTCGCCGTAACGACTATCGGAACAATGACTGCTGAGTCCACATCCCACATGCCGACAACCTCGTGTGCTAGATCAAGATATTTTATTTGTTTATCTTTCTCAGCTTTCACGAGGTTCTCGTCATGAGGGACCGTGATATCAACAATCATTGTCCGGCGCTCTGATCGATCTATTACCACTATATCAGGCTTATTGGCTACAATAGTCCTGTCAGTGATAATAGATCGATCCCAGTACAATGTGGCATGACCATTCTCGAGAACTGGGTCGGGCACATACCTGTAGTACGGTACTTCCGATTCCACAAGGTTGTATTTCAAGGCAAGTTGCTGGTGAATAATCCTGGCCACCAGGTTGTGTCTGTGCAAGTACTCACCGTTGGCAAGACGAGAACAACCGGAAACAATGTGTCGGATAGATTCTCCCGGACGGTGACATGCCCGACAGATGTCAACCGTGCCATCCTTCACAATATATTTCCTATAATTGTTCGTCATCATGACTTCGTCCATAATTGCACAAACAAAACCTTCGGTTTCCCCAAAGAGGTTACCAGAACGTAGCCAGGATACGGACGCTGAAAAGTCAACATCGGGCCCATGAAGGGCCCGATAGTAGCGCCCGTGTAGCTCCTTGCTTTGCCACACCACCTCGCGATCATTGGTACTAAGCACTGCAGGCTTGCGCCAGTTCTCTCTAGCCAAGGCGAGCGGGGTGAATCCCTTGTCCACTGCGACCACATCTCGGTGCATCACCCCTTCAGCTTGGAGGAAATACTCCCTGAGACTGTACACTTCGCGGTTGTGTAGGGTCTTAGCGTTTAAAAAGCCTCGACCCCCACACTTTCGCGGAATGTACAGCCTCATCACTGAAGAGCGTGGATGATGCATCCGATGTGCAGTCAGCAGTGCACGGACCCTTCTATCCAGGGCGTCAAGATCCGCCTGAGTCCACTTGAGTGTGCCAAAGGAGTACATCAAGACCGGCATGACCCAACCGTTAAAGGCGCGCACCTTGTTTCCGCCTGATAAAAGACTTTTCAGTAATTTATTCAGGCGGCCAAAGAAGCGCTCCCGCAACGATTGTCTCATGTCGGTCTCGCTGATGCCTAAAGCCTCCGACATACCCAAGTATTTGTAGGTCTCAGTTGGGGAGAGGGATCTAAGTTGTACGGAATTCGGGAGTTGGGTTCCCTCGGATTCCGCAATCCTCCCTCGCTTTACATGCATGACCGCACATTTGTCCACACCAAATTCCATCCTAATAGAATTACTGAAGTTTTCAGTTACCTTCAGTAACTCCATTAGTTGCAAATCAGTGGGGGCAAATAGTTTTAGGTCATCCATGTAAAGGAGGTGGGATATTACTTGACCTCCTCTCCTCAACTGATAGCCTAGCCCTGTTCCCTCCAGCAATGTACTCAAGGGGTTCAAGGCCAAGCAAAACCACAGAGGACTCAGACTGTCACCCTGGAATATACCGCGCTCGATCCTTATCTGTTCCCCACTCCCTCTAATCCGTCGACATCCCGGAAAGCGAAGGACCGTCCTCCAGTGCCTCATACATGACATCAGGAAGGTGCGAAGAGTTGTATTTATTTTATACAACTCTAGCACCCTCATGAGCCATGAATGTGGCACCGAGTCATAGGCCTTCTTATAGTCTATCCAACATGTCGACAGATCCTTTTGGGAGCGACGAACTTGTTGGCTAATGGCCATGTCAATGAGGAGCAGCTCTTTAGTACCGCGGGATCCTTTCCTACATCCATTTTGAGAGGCAGACATAATACAGTTATTGTCAATATGAGTGGTAATTTTGACTCTCAAAATGGATGTCAGGAGTTTATAGACCGTCGGTAAACATGTGATCGGTCTATAATTCTTGGGTTCCGCGGTACTACCAGATTTGTAGAGCAGGTGGGTAACTCCCGTTGTAAGGAACTGGGGTAGCGACCCAGACTCTAAGGACGATTGGAATTGGGACGCCAAGCGAGCGTGCGAGCTGCGTAGCCACTTTAGCCAAAAGTTGTGCAGCCCATCCGGCCCCGGAGACTTCCAATTGGGCAATGGACGGGCTGCATCGGCCACGTCTTGGGGGGTGATTGTTATTGGCTCCATTTCCGCTATTGGTTCGCACACTTGCTCGATATCCCGCATCCAACCATCCTCGGTGTGAGCGATGGGCACCGACCAGATGCTGCGCCAGAAGGAACTCAAGGCATCATCATCCGGCAGGCGCACATCACCCCCACCAGGGTCAGGTCGCTCCCAAGCTCTATATACCCGCCTTTGGTCACTCTGGAAAATGCGATTCTGGGTATATCGCTCCACACGACGCTTATACCTCCTGATGCGGTTTGCCCATGCATAAACTTTCTGCTTCAGAAAGTCGATGCGCTCTGTGACACGGGACATATAGTCTCGAGGGCTGATATCAGTCCCCGAGAACGCCCGCCTCACAAAGCGCATCACTCTTGGGCGATTGTTGCCCTCCCTGAAGCAGATCAGTTTGCCAATGAGCACTCTAGCCCCGCCGATTCGACGCTCAATCCTGCTCTGCCAAGCCGGTACGGCAGGTTTCGGTCGTGTAGCTCGTTCATTTTCTGTGAATTTGACGTGAGCTACACGACATGCCGCAATCGCCGCGCAGTACAGGATTGAGTGGGTATCGGCGAGGTCTTCGCTGCCATCAAAGTAATTTGACAGCAGCGAATCTAGAGCACACATCAGCGCTCTGTTCTTTCCATGCATGGGCAAACAAGGTAAGCGTGGTCTTATTTCTGGCGGTGTGGTCCGAAACTCCAAAATCGCATCATCCAGAGCACTCCTCAGTTCCTCACTGCACTGGTTACTTACATTAATAGCCTCACCGTCACCCTCTCCATCCACATGAATGGGCCGCGGAGGCACAGCAATAGGCTGCATCTGCACCGCGGCCTGCACGGGGAACGTGACGGTTTGGCTATTCCGTGCTTCAGAGCGAAGGCGCTCAAGTACGGTGTCGTCCAACCTTCGATTTCGCTGAACGACACGCACCTGATCCGACAGTCGCTGGGCCGAAACGTTGATGGCTGGCTCAAGCACCTGAAACAAAAACAGCATCCTCTCTCGGTACGCGGTGAGGTTAATTCCCCCCTCCGTAGCCCCATAATATGCGCGCATGACGTTTTCGTTGATAGACTGGGTCCATCGCATGCGCGACACATTTCCACCGGCAGCGGGGACCCTGTTCGTGGCCGGTTGGCCTCGAGGTCCCAAGCAGGCTGGTGGCCGGGCTCCTCCCCGACGACGTACAGGTGGTGGCGACGACGGCGGAGAGTAATACTCGTCGCTGGAGCTCGACGCTACTGCAGCGGCCGGTGTCACAGCACTCACAGGGGGGCTGGACTCCGGCGGCTGCGAGGCGGAGCTAAGCGACGAGTCCGGGGATCTTGGGTGTGCAGTTTGTTTAATTATTATTATTATTAAATATTATTATGGATGGTAGCGATACTATCGATAGTAGGGACAGTGATTTTACTTAGTTCAATACTATCGATAATATCAGTACTCAATGGTATCGATGCTGTCGCTCTTCATCAATAATGTTACCTACTTAATTTTTCAATCGATCGAGTATTCTTAAATTCCGATACTATTGATAATATAAGAGATATTGTTACTACTTTTCGAGGTCACGATAGTATTAACAACCTATTGAGAGACAATCGAAGCAATCTCATTTGAATGTATTTGTAATGACGTTAAATGTATTTGCACGCCACATACAAGGTTAGTCGGAAAGGGGGTACTAAGCCGCGGGCCACTTAATGTATCATTGGTGGTTGTTTTAAAGAAAGTGTTAAAATTTTAAAATCGATTAAAAAAACCATACTAATTGATTTTTATTTTAGTTTTTTCAAAAATTCTTCGTCCCTGCTTTAGTTACGAATTCAGAAAATGGAGCTTGTAATTTGTGACCTGATCATAGCTGAGGATAGATAGAATTTAGCGTATTTTTTATGAAATCTTTGAACAGCTATTTCTCTTAAACTAATGACTATTGCGGAAAGTTGTCCAACTAAGTTATCCATTATTATGGGTACTTTAAAACCCTTTCGGCTTAGTACCTACTTTCCGACTAACCTTGTATATTGCCATATTAGGTTAGTTGGAAAGGGGGTACTAAGGCGAAAGGATATGCCGAACCCAAATTACTGTAACATCTATTGTACCATATTTTGGCAAAAAAATATTTTTGATTTGATTTTATCACTAAAGGCGCCGCCTACAAGTTACACACTTAGCCCGGGCTTTATACGTAGGTACTGATCATAAGTGTAGTCTTCGCCTAACTATATTATGGTAGGCTTCTGTTAACCCGATGCGACTGAAAATGTCACTTGTTACACTTCCAGGGTGCTGACTGGCAGTAACGACTGCCACGAGCATGCGTATAGCAACCGGGATTGGCTTGAGGCATAAGTAACGGTCACCCATACAACAGCTGATTAGTCACGCAGATTAGTTTAATTCGAGCTACATGGTATTTAGAGGAAATTAGTCACCACCCCTCAGAGCGCTTGTGCACTGCGTCTGCGTCCGATCAGACGCAGTGTGCAGCCGTTCTTAGCTTGTTCGGATTATGATTCCTATTGTACTAGCTTAGCCTTCATCGCTATGTTACGTGACTGCAGGAGTGCAGGGCCAATGTGACACATTTATATACATAAACATTATGTTTTTATATTCGACAAACAAAGATGAATATGCAAATAAATATTTGACTTTGTACAGTACATCATCCGATTGCGCCGCGTACGCGTGGCGTGACGCAAGCGCAGTGTGGTGCGGCCTTTTTTCTACACACAAAACGTTATACGCTGCGGTACCTACGTGAAGTAGTCGCGTATGATCAGCTGTAGTGGTAACGATCGGACGCACATTAGGAACTACGATCGCATGATTTCTAGCAAAACCAACTGTGTTTTCCCGCACACTCGAGATATCGACATTCATTATCAGTATATATAGTCGGTTAACGAACGATTTTATGGCTACACCGAAGCCTATGAAGTGAACAAAATGCAAAAAAATGATAAAATATAAATGCAGTCGCAAAAAATCGCCGTTACTGAAATATTGCGTGTGTATCACCCCTAAATGAATACATATAAGTGCTTAGTTGATTTGATACAAACACCGCAATCAGTGGTATATGCCGAACAGCCCAACAACCCAACAAACCAGTAACCCGGGAAGCCAAAAGAAAGAGGCCGAGCACCGGGAGCTTGGAGCGGACGTAAGCTGTATACACATTGTAACATAATAATAATAACACTACCCCGCACCGTTCACTGGAGAACAAAAAACATAATAGTATACGCTCGAAACTAGTAGCTTAAACAACAATACAAAGTTAGTACTGAAGTAGGAACCTACACAGTACACCTACTACTTACTTAGACAAGCTATTAAGAGTAAAGAGCATTGAACTTCGTTGGCAGACCTATGCCGTCCGCCATTTTATAAAAAACTGGATTTGGCGGCCAGCAATTAAACATGTGTCAATCGACCGAGTAAGTGATTACAATGTTCAGCGATAAATCTCGCAAGTGATATACTTTCTGAGATATTTGAGTTCAAAAATGTAAAAATAAAATATATGTTTTCAACTCTGTACCTATAGACTCTACCTATATTTATGGAATCATTGATCAAAGACTATCAGCCATAGATTATTTTAACTTTAAAATTTTAACTAACTGAATGTAAACTAACTAGGTACTTACCTACTCGTAAAAATATTCCATGGTTTACAAAAACTCAATTCGTATCTTAATCGAGTCATTGTTGTGTATCACGTCGTCGTGTCGGTCCAGTCGTGAACACCGGTCGGCCTCTGGCGGCACTATAATAGTAGTATCAGAGTCGCGCCGGGGGACGACCAGCAACCAAAATAATAAAAATCTTCTAACTCGGGGTGAGTTAGAAGATTTTTAGTTTATCTAATATTTATCTATATAAGCACTATTGCTACAGGCAACTTCGACATAGTTTGAAAATAAAGTCGTATGTTGTTGTGCCGGTACGAGCTATAAATAATAGCACATGCGGTAGTGGAAACCGTACCCAGTCAGCAAGGTTGGTGAAAAATATCGCGATGGCCCGGAGGCTACGGACCCGCTTGTAAAGCACCGGGTCACGGGTTCAAACCTAGGCATGAACGTACAAATGTGACTTTTTCAATGTCATAATACTTTCTTAGCACATACTGTGAAGGAAAACATCGTGACGAAACCTGGACCTAATCTGGTCTGAAATCGCCAACCGGAGCGAGTAAGCGTGGTGATCAATGCTCGTTCCTACCCTGTGTGAGACCTTTGTCCTGCAGAGATAGGCAGCGCCGCTGACTGCCCAGGGCGCGCCGAGCGTACTTATGTACCGGGTCTACAGTTAGGTCAAATTACTTCGACGGCAGCAAAGTAGATACGGACATCTGCATTTTTTCGAAAATGCTTTTTTTACAAAAATGAGCTTATATCAACCCTACCTACAAATTTATATTAAAATTATTTGAAATTTCAAAATAATGACCAAAATTTGGCACGTAAATGAAGACATCTACACTCGATTTTTAAAAAACATCGCTCTAATATGGCCACAAATTTTTCCTAAATGTGCTCTCCTGTAAAATTGCGATTTTGTAGATCTCTTCTTTTACTTTGCTGCCATCGACTTAATCGACGGGTAAGGAACCCTTCGCCTACCTGTTACTAATACTGTTACCTTTTTCTATAAGTTACACAACACGACAAACTAATTGCTATAGTCCCGGAAAGGATGAGCAGAGGTGTACTGCTATACCCACATTTATTAGCCGCCACATTGAATAGCAGGCGTATCTTATGCTATTTACGGGCACTATTCCAAGTCCGATACTGCTACTGAGAATTTTCTGACAGAAAAATCCAAGGTCCGACAGCAGAATCAAACTCAGATCGTCACGCTTGTAAGAACTACACCAATTATAATTAATTCTGTATTATTGTTACTCTCAGATTATTGTGGAAGTGCGATATAAACCGTAGCTGTTAAGAATCCTTCGTACTAGTGTTACTCATAAAGCATGGAAGCCGTAAGCCATCGCGTTATCTTTATGTTTACAACCGACTTTATTCCCCATTGATCTAATCATAAAAAATAATAGCACATAACTCGCCGTCGTCGCCGCGCACACGTAGTACTGTACTTCTTACTAAGCTAATTGAATTACAATTGTATGTGTTGCTTATAATAATACCGATAATTCGCTGATACATAGGTATACGCAGTCCATGGAGGCATGCAGCTTGAGGTCAGTGTTGGCTCTCGCTAACTGTAGAGATGCTGAGAAACATAAATGTTTAAAGTTAAGACAATACTTACATTTTCATAGCAAGTGTAGACGGCAGAAAGAAAAAGTAATTTATTTTAAATAGACTAATAGCTTAGTTCTTTTGGTACGTCGACAGTGTATAAGATTTCAGCATAAACACACCCACCCCTCATAGCCTACTTTTGTTAAATGACGTTGACGATGGTTGATTTGATTTAGTTGGAACGTCATCTTCAAAATGTGTTTGATCCTGCAACCACACGCAGAAATAGCTAAATACATGTGGCATTCTGCTGTAAACCATGTGTGTATATTATGGAAACAGTGTTATAGGGATAGGCCCGTATACTTGAAAAAAGGATCATTTTACATGTGTCAGTAACCGGACACCCTATTAAAACCACGGGTTCGTATGGGAGTTAAATAACAAGCCCGTGATACACGGGCACGAGGCCCATGACGGACGTCCAATTTATTAATTATGCAGTAAATGTTGGCGTTTCCGTGTTTTGCGAACTAAATTTCAACATCAGCCATTCAAAATCACCGTTTACGAGGCGTTTCCTTTGCAAATTAATAAAATATGAATATATCCGGTGAACAGGTAAACAAGGGGAAGTGGAGGAGGGCGGGACGTGAGCGGGGCGAGTGCGAGCCGGGCGCGGGGCGAGAGCGAGGAGCGAGCGGGCCGGGCCGGCCGATGCTATCGCCTTGTTTATGTAGCGCACCATGCCGTATCACAGCCTGCCTTTTACCTGATACACAGAGCATGTGGATGAGTTAGACAATAACTTACTGCACACGTACTCGTATACCTGCGATAAAGAAAGCCCCTCCCGTATCCTATCCGTATCCCGTATACCTAATAATTTTAGCTCAGTTTTTATACTGTTACTACCATCTACCAATGTATTGTTCTCAAAGAATAAGACGTATGTATTTTTACAATTGAAATACAAAATGCATTAAGTCCGCCTTATGTACCACAATAGTGCATAGAAGTATAAATAAATAAAATCTATTATAACTAACATTGTAGTCTTTTATTTACAAAGGATTCGTATTACTTCTGATATTATTACTTTTGTATTATATAAAATGTTATCTCAATTGTAAAGCTGGAAGGTTAAGAAGGAATGCTTAAAGTCCAACAAAGTTTGGTATCGAACAACAATTTTACTTCAGTGTTGTTTCGATAAAGTTGCTCTCCTGAGGTGCTCGAATAACTGAGCATATCGACACAGAATAAAAGTGAAATCGTAAGATTCCAACATTCAACTTTTCAGAACACAAAGAAAGAATATTAAGTCAATTGTATTCTGAGTACACACAGGAGCGCGTCTGTCTAAATACCTACAAAGGAACTTTACTGTTCCGTATTGTACAATGTACAGGCACAGGGTACCTACAAACGCAAAATAACACTGTGCCTGCGCGCGGCGGGTGGTAGTGGTGACGACCTGCAGAACAATTAATGAATAGGCAATGTGCTGAGTGCGCAACGCATGTGACAGTGCTCGTGCATCGTGATGAGAGCGACGCGCAGTGACCCCGCACACACAGGCGGCACACTGTTCTCACTAATGTACATGTAGCGTTATATTGTATAGTCAATTCGCGTTGACTAATACATAATTGTTTAGTCAGTATACAAGTGTGCCGTCGCGTATACAAGTGTGGCGTCGCGTATACAAGTGTGGCGTCGCGTCGGCACGCATCGTTCAGACCCGAATTTCCGTCGATAAAAAGTTGTACAATTTATTTTTACTATTATTCTCTCGAGCAAGCGGGCCGGCAGGCCGGGGCTGGGCCGGCAGGCCGGGGCTGGGCCGGCAGGCCGGGGCTGGGCCGGCAGGCCGGGGCTGGGCCGGCAGGCCGGGGCTGGGCCGCGCTGCAGACTACATGTCTACGTGATAAGATGGAGCAGACACGAATATCGACTATGATTTTAATCAGATGCATCAACATTTTTCTTTTGCATTCTTTTCCAGGATTAGCGAAACCTCAAGCTCCATCGACCATCAGCAGTAATTGCGAGAAGCTTTTGACGTCTACAATGTGACAGACACTAATGTTAAACTACCTGCTGGCTGTCATAACATTGAATTCAAACATCAAAAGGATCTGTTCCTCTTAGTTTAAACCGTAACACAACGTAAGTGCTTGTTATGATGTTGTGTGGCGAACGTGTAAGTAACTTGTGAGTGGGCTGAGCGTGATAAAGGATATGAGTCACGTCACTCACTAACCCGTCTTAATGCTTACATATCTCTTACATACACCAACGTATTACATTTGTATCTACTCCCGTTTACAAACTAAATAGAACCGTCACACTTACGAATATAACTTACAATTGAACGACATATTCTGCTCCGGCTATAAACTTACTCGTGTTTATTTTTTGTTCTAGTCTAAAGCATAGTACTTATAACCAAAGTAGTTGCATCGTTACTAACACAGTTAGAACACAAGGAGCCCGCTCGACAGTCACACCGAAATGACGTGTAAAGATAAGCACAAAGCGTTCCTAGTTTCAATTCTGCGCGTTCCATTTTTACCTTTGCCCGGTCCCATCCCCTCAATAACAAGTAAGTTTTTCCCGTTTAGAGTAGATCGTCGATTACTCTGTATCTTTAGAGTAGATCGTCGATTACTCTGTATCTTTAGAGTAGATCGTCGATTACTCTGTATCTTTAGAGTAGATCGTCGATTACTCTGTATCTTTAGAGTAGATCGTCGATTACTCTGTATCTTTAGAGTAGATCGTCGATTACTCTGTATCTTTAGAGTAGATCGTCGATTACTCTGTATCTTTAGAGTAGATCGTCGATTACTCTGTATCTTTAGAGTAGATCGTCGATTACTCTGTATCTTTAGAGTAGATCGTCGATTACTCTGTATCTTTAGAGTAGATCGTCGATTACTCTGTATCTTTAGAGTAGATCGTCGATTACTCTGTATCTTTAGTGTAGATCGTCGATTACTCTGTATCTTTAGAGTAGATCGTCGATTACTCTGTATCTTTAGAGTAGATCGTCGATTACTCTGTATCTTTTAACGAGTATCCCGACCGCTCCCCGCTGCCCGCCTGCCGCCGACCGACACAATTTGTGAACATTCCATGAAGTTATAATAAGTGCGTTTTCCTTAACCGGCTCGTTTCCGCTTCGTTTCCAGTTACCATTTTTAAGTGGATTGAAGTATAATATTGTTTTAGGTCAGATAACAGTTCGAAATTGGTTGAAACAGTACTGATAATATTTACTATAAATGAGATTAATAGCTTACGTTGCTTTGTTATCGTTTACAATACTCATTGCATCGTACCTAACCCATCAGCTCTTTTGACCCTGCTGCTAGATCCAAATAAGCATCTTCAGAAATATGTAGAAAGCACTCAATCATTAATCGTGATCCTCATTACGTATACAAGAGGCTGGATCTAATAGACGGAGCGGAGCGTTGAAGTAGTTCGTTGAACAACCTTATACGGAGCTATTCTATTATGTAATGTTATTGGACAGGATCGGACCGATGAATATGCTCTCGATATCTCGGCGGGCGGCGGGCGGCGGGCCTCGGGCAGGGAGCCAGTCTTGTGTGCCGCACATAATACCAGATACGGACTAGCCGGCATACAGATGTACCTGCTAAGGTCTTTACGATCAAGTCTCTGTTGTAAAAATGTCCAAGATTTATCCATTTCCTCGCTTAACATACGGCGAATAAAGACGTCATCTGTTCGTAAAGTGACATTAGAAAAGGCTTCGGATAGGAGACAGGATAAACGGCAGGAGGATGATGATAGGGGGATAATAAAACTGAAGCACATGTCGTTAGTTTTGGCTGAACGTACACAATTAATGTGCCGAGAACGAGGACAAATAGCTCCACCTGACAGGCACGTAACACATAATACTATACTATTACATAATATACATATATCTGGTACATACATACACACACTCACAATTCCGACGGCTGATTCAAGAAACGTGATCACGCGTTTTAAGGCCCTTATTACACGAACCAAAACGTTATTACGAAAATGATTCTAGACTAGAATTATATTTGAGTAGGTACCTACTAATGTTCGTTCAATTGTACTTAGAATCCTCCCTAGCCGACTAGTTATTATATTTATATTTGAATATTGCATTATTTTCTAAATCCCAGCGTTATGAAATGATAACATAGAGGCTCTTAACTTAATTTTCCTTCGCAAAATAGAGAAGATAACTAGAAATATGATTTTTCTCTGAGATTTTTCTTTGAATTATGAAAGTACTTTGGCATCGTAAGATGTGAGATTATGTAAAAATAGAATCGATTTTAATAATAGGATTGATGATACGAAGTGGCACGCTGTAGCTGACTCGGCACAACATCGACACGGTCCTCTCCAGGGATGGACTGGGCTGCACCGCACCGCACCGCTGCGTCACCAAACACTCGTTTTTAATTAATTTATTCATTAATTACTAAACAATTATCTTCACTAAAACTATACACAACTTTTGTTTTACTAACAAGCGTTTTCCAATAATTAAATATTTACTACTAATATTTTATTAAATTGTTAAGCAATATTGAAATAAGTACCTTAGTTGCCCTTTTCAGCACAACTTTAGTTATATGAGACAGTTGACTCCCATTGATGACATTTTAGGTACTACTTTACATGAGCAACGAAGATGACATGTTGTATGTCATAACCTTGGTAAGATAATATAACGGTTGGGTGGTTACATACAGGCTAAAGAAACAGATAAAATATGAATACAACAGGAGCCCACCTTTATGCTGAATACATAATCACAACATAAAAATGAAAATACATATTATATAACGAGGTTGTAAAGACCATTCATGGCAACCGCAATATAAAACGAATATATTTAATATCGCGGTTATTGCCGACCGGCCCTGGCGGCTGTCAGCACTCCACAATACATTTTATAAATTGCCTCCAATGGAGCAAGCCTTGCCCTCTTCAATTTTATAATATTCCCGATATAAATAGGCCACTCTCTGCAAAGGCCTTCGATACGGAGGTTAAGAGAGTGAAAGAGTGAAGCCTTTTGTTCGTTCGTCACGTCTCCAACAAAATTGTATCTTTATCTTTTTCAACGTCGGTTGATGACCAAACAGAATACAGAACGTGTTGGTGGAGGTGCACCTTTCAACTAATGTTGCTGTAAATGTGTGTCGACGATAAACATATGTATCTACTAATGGGACTGGTTTAGTCGTTTGCCAACTTATAGTTTGTCAACAAACACTTATAAAACGTCTTGCTTATAGGTGTTATTGACATATTATATAGAAAGTCGTGTACAGAAATAAGTGATAAGGATATAATGAGACGCACAAAGCTATTCTGTAAACTGACGATAACTATTGACGTAACATTAATACTTGCTTGTTTTTTTTTTATTTTCAATTAAATTATTTATCTATACACAATTATCATTTACCTACATTTTAACCTAATATATAGGTACAATATAAAACTAAACTAAAAACATACAAATCTAAAGACAAAACTACCTATATACAAATTTATTAAAATACAAATTATTCAAAAATATCACTTAGGCGTCAAAATATTTCTCCTCATCACCGTCATCCGGAAGCGTGCCCAGAAGACTGGCAGTGTTGCCACGCTGGATGGCAACGCTTATTCTTTGGCCAAAGAATAAGCCAGCCCTCTGGTCACGCGAAGCGTCGACCAGCCTTTGGGCAATTTCTTTAAACAAAAGATATGTACTCGGACCCCATGGCCCGAGCGTTTCGACCCCAAACGGCTCAAATACATAGCAACCAATGAGGTTACTATATTTGCGCCACTTGAGGGCCTCCGGGGCCGCAGCGGCAGCGCCAGCACAGCCCGCCGAGCTAGGAAGATGGGATGGAGCAAGGGTGTCGACACAAGTTGCGTCACATACCAAAGGCCTACCCATCTTCCATGGCAATAGCGACATGCCATCTGGTCTCTTCCCGTCGTCGCGTGCCAAACCATTCGGTTCTAGTACAGCTGGCACGCCGGCGGTGGCAAGAGCACGACGGATAATGTCGTTAATATTGGCGTGCCGTGCTATGCGACCTGCACTCCTGCAGCAAGACAGACCATGGTGTCCGAGGCTGTCAACTGCTGCACCACAATGACACCGATGAGGAGCAACACATGGAGCGCCCAAGCGCAGGCAAGTGGCGAAACGGAAACTTACGTCATCCAACATAGTGCCTATGTTGGATGACGGAAGTGCCTGAAGCCAAAGTCCCGACTCCCATTCGCCCACAGCCAAAAGACGAGCACGCTCGGCAGTATTGACAGACGTATTCAAAAGGTTTTTCCGTGTCAAACTGCAAAGCGGCTCGTCCCACTGTCTCTGGGAAGACGGATTGACGGGCAACACCGTATTGGGACAAGCCATGTTCCAGGCGTTCTCAGCATCGGTCAAGCACGGTACTTCAAAATCAACCAGTGAGGATGATAAGATTTTCCTGGTTAATTTCTCCGTACCGTGGACCGAGGACAAGAACGCCGGTAAACTAATACTAGAAATTTTGCGTACGCCGAGACCACCCAAACGAATGGGAAGTGTGGCTTGTAACCAAGCTCGGTCGTCCAGAGCCACGTTAAGCATTGATGTTAATGTGTTACGTATAATTTTGTCTACTTTGTCCAAGAGTAATGTATGTTTCCATAAATGGGAAGAACGGAGGCTATACGTAAATTTTGGTCCAAAACAACAGTATCGGATAATAGTAAAAGCCGAATGAATATTAATTTTGAAAAGCCTTTCCGAAATATCACTAAAATTTTGTATTTTTTCCTCGATGAAATTTGGAAAAGATTCTTCTAGGATTGGGGACCCTAGGAGGCGGAGTGAACTTTTTTCGATAATTTTGATATCTGGGGCTATTGACTTAAATTTTTGGAGAGTCTGTTGTCGGTCGATAGTGTGGGGTAACATTAATTGATTGACAACCAATTCAATCATATCGTGTGTGGGTGTCAATACCGCAGTGTCCCAACTACTGGGAATTATCGTAAAACAATACACGCGGACATTCAATACCTTTGTTCCGTGCGATCTATTTCAAGAGGAGCCTCCTTTAATTACTGAGCTGGAATAGTTTGAACAAATACGTCCAGTGCGGTGGTACTTACTGGCCGTGTGAAGTGTCAAGTACCCCGGACCCAGCCCTCCCCACCCGCTGCCGCCCTGCCGCCCTGCGCCCCTACGCCTGCAATACTCGGGCTATGAATTGAGAGCAAGTTTTTGCGGCTGCACCGCACTGGCGCGCGGCCAGATATCGCACAAATCGCACAAAAACTATAGCGCCAGAAGTCGTAAAACTTGTCGCTCGGACGCTGAGGCGTGAATCATTGTTACATGTTGACATCAGAAAGATGACGAGCCGTGGAGAGATACACTTGAGGAGAAACTCTACACCTGTTCCACTTTTCCCACGTCTATGTATCTTTGTTAGATGTTTGGTTACATCGGACAGTAAAAAATATTACTGTAATAAACTTTAAATAATGATAACCACCAAACGGGGATCCCAATTCACCAACTTAAGTGAATCCAGTCGGCTGTTGTGTAGCGGCGCCACATTAGCAGCCAGTTACTGCGCTAGCCGCCGCTCTCTATTCAATTAGCGCGAGCCTGCTCGTGCCATTAGCTCTAAGCGCATTACCTAATTCGCCCTAGATAAATAGACGCTATTCGGCCGCACTTGCCGCACCGCACACAGCGCCGAGCCCCGAGCTGGGAGCCCCAAGCCGCGGCCGGGCACAACCACGTTACCTCAACACAGCGACAGAACGAAGCCGCGCCTAAGGGTCACTTTTGTTACAACCTGTTTGTCGCCGTTTCGTTTCGCAAATAAAACAATCCCAATAATAACTAAAGCGAACTTACGCGTACTATGTTAGAGATAGTTCGGCGTAACTTGTTGAGAGATTAAAGTTAATGCAAAAGTAATGAAGTTGATGTTAGAGCCAAGCGCCGGCTACAAAACGTCTCCGCCGTGTAATTCATACACAACGGTGTTTATGTTATATTGGTACTGTATGTTTATTTGTAGATGTTGCGGCGCATTGTGCAGGAGACAATTAATCATTTAGATCCGGCTTGTTACTATAGGTAGTGTGGGTAGTAAGAAGGATCAGTTGGTCGGTAAGCTGTCGGACGCACGAGGGCTTGTGACGCCATTTTGCGGACCGACCTCATCAGTGGCCACATGTGACTGCCCAACGACTGAATGCCCCACTGTCAGTACACAAACGAGCCTGCGAGCCATTTGCACAAGATGACGTGCAGAAAGACCACTCATCCTGAACTCTGAAAAACTGACTACCGCGGTATATCTAGAGAGTATCGGTGATCGTTATACATACAAGTACATGTTCAGATAGCGAACTCTGAAAAATATTGATATACCGATGCAGCTGATTAGATGTGAAGCCGCTCTCAACATGGCTGGGCTAGGCTAGGATCCTAGTGTGGTGATGATGATCTTGAAAGTACAAAATTCCGCGTCAAAGAACTTAACTCTAAGTAAAATGCAACAGTGTCCAAGCAGTGCAGCGACTTCATCAATATTATATAGTTTTGTTGACTATCATATCGTAAAGTCGTCGGCGCACCTCGTATACAGTGAATGTTCCGTGCCAATCTAGTTTATGGCAAGTGTGCGTCCTAATTACACCTGTCGGAAGCAGTTTACGGACTATCTATCATACATTAAATACGTTGTAGTTTGGACCCGTGTACATGTACTTATGTACTCTTCGAGTTAGCGAGAGATAGTAACTTGGACGCGTCCTTCGGTATATGGTGGAGGCTAAATATTTAGTAGAAGAGACAAGTTCGTCCTTATTTTAAGTTTAGCTGTGTCACCTACAATATTCAACACATTCCACGAACTTCCCAGACAAGTAATTGTCTCAAACAAAGCACTGAGACAACATCTCCATGAATAACAAAAATATAATTTCCAAAAAAAATATTATAAGACATTGACGTAATTAATACATTTCATGCTAAAGTACATTTACAACTTAAGCGCATCATTTAAAGGTAGTGTTTGATGTTAACTCATAGTACTTGTATCCCCATCAGGTATCATTTAATATGTGTAATGACCGTGCGAGGCTGGCCGGCAGGAGCACACCACCGCGCTGTAGTACGAGTGTCACGACAATATCGATGTACGGTACTTCATTCACCTATGGCTATACCGCGATGCTGTGTATTACTGTTCTATTGCTTCAGTGTTGTTGGTAATGTTACTCGCTTAAGAAATTACAAAGAAAAATTGTATCGTATTACAAATATTGTGAATAGTAGAATGATAAAAGGTTAAATTTAACAGGGCTTTAATAAATGTTATTTGAGCCGTGTTATGCAATAATGTGTCAACCCACAAAAATATGAATTCCGTGTTAACCCAGAACTGTAGTAAATTTAATAGAGCGCCGTCTATCAATAAATGTCTTAATGCAGTTTGCATTTTTTCAAGCGTGTTGAGTAGACCTACCACTATAACTAGATGGCGTTAACACAGCATTCATATTTTTGTGGGTTGACACATTATTGCATAACACGGCCCATTTATGCACAGATGTTCGAATATAATCTATCAAATGTATTCCCCACTTCGAAATGATGTCGGTATAATATTTATTAACCCGATCTATAAATTAATTTTATTTAATACACGGGTCTATTTTTCTTCTTGAAGTGATATATCGTTTTATCGATATTTCATAAACTCAAGATATCGTTTATTAGCAAGTCGGACATCCCTACCCTCCTACCATTACGCACTAATGGGAGAACTAGTAGTGTCTACCTGTGAGGTTGTGACGTCACCCGGATACCGTACTGCGGTTAATTAGCGGCCAAACTATCGGGTATCACGGGCCCCGGAGCCGGGAGTCATGGGGTCGGCCGGGCCCCGCCGCTGACGAGGGTCGCCTCGGGCCCCATATGTGTGACATATCCTTTGTTAAGGAGAGGCGTGCGCTTATTTTGTTAGTGATTCCAAACGTGGGTGCACGGCGTACACTGTTGGAGCTAAGATGTGGGTCGCAACTAAAATAAGATATTGTTGTTAGATGATAGTGTTATTGTTCGCTTCTTGATTGTGTTATCTAAATCAAAACCTATTGTAGTGGCAACATCTTTAAAGACTACGTTTCAAAAATCAAATAGAATCCTTAAAAAAATCAAAGATCAGAAAATTCTGCACAGCAGTACCTACGTCTTTACAGCATGACGAATACACAGCAACTGCATTTTTTCAATAAAAACGTTGAATCTGCTACGTTTAATTACATACGAATCGATTCAGTGCTATACTACATGACAAATGACGCTCGCACTACGCAGTATAAGCTACGCCGTAGACTACGAGCGCTACAAACTATCCGCTACGTTGTAGCCTATGATGCACCGCGATTCTCGTAGTATATGCTACGTCGTAGCTGTGAGTAATACGTCAGTTACGTAGCAGCGGCTACGTCATAGCAAGAAAATGTTCATCGTAACTAGCTAGCCCCGTACGGTAACGTCGTAACTAGTCGTAGCTGGGTGCCTTAATGCCGTAATGTCGTAACCGTAATTTATTCGCAGCCTGCCGTTCAAGGCCCGTACAATGGCGTTCGCCACGTACTCAGTATATACGATCGTATGGAAATGGTATCGCGTTGTACAGAGTGAGGTTGCTGGCGAATATGTTTTTAGGTAGAACTGTTCGTCTTAGAATTACTAAGTCACCACCCATATTGCGCATATTGAGTAAAAAGAAGAAAAACGTCAAATTTATAATTTCATGTGACAGCTAGTTCACACAGAAACTGTTTACAGGACCCGTTTTAGCGGATCCGTTTTTATTTTGGTGATGGCGCCTGTAGTTGTATGAGCGAGTTCACGTACACGACAGTATTCCGAATCCAATAAAAAATACTGGATCCGTTATTTTTATCGTATCCTGCCTGCCAGATGCGACGCAGCTACCATTTGTTTAACTGATCCATCGGTACAAGTGTGAACAGCACATCCAGTACCGATGGATCCGTTAAAACGGAACCGCTGTGTGAACGGGCTCTTTGTTGTAAAAGTTGAACGAGGTAAATATTATAATTTAAAACCCATACAGTAAACGTGGTTAAAAAAATTGTCGGCACTAACTGAAGGTGCCTACTTAGTTTTAAATCATACTCTGCGTTACATTTAGAACAAAACTAATAAGCTAAACTGTATTCAGAGAGGGCCTGAGTGTACAAAAAGCAGCGGCTCGTAATGACCGGCGGCCACCGACCGCATCATTAATGTACGACCAATCAACATGTTCCGTTCAGTTGACTCGTTCACTCTAATATTCACCGGATTTGTTTACGAAGCAGTCTTTGAGAGCGATGCCTTGCGGCTAAGACTGTATGTACCGCTACTGGGTGAATGTAAGATATATTAGAAAACTTACCACAAGTTTAAGATATTTGACTGTGCCGTAATCATACTTCACAAACAAATACCAAACCACATATTGATCTAGTTTTCTTAACTGCAAATCCCAGTGAGATATACTGAGTTTGATTCCCATTTCAGACAAAATGATATTGAGAAATTATCAGTAGCAGCTCGGAGTTTGGAATTGTACCTGATACACGGTAACACTCACTCCAATCAATCGAATTTAATAACGTCATCGACCTACCTCATACACATACCTCATACACGCTTTACAACACAGGCATGTAAACACTTCTGAAGCGCTTAACAAGGGGTAGGTTGTTGATTGTATTAACCATGATAAGAGGCGCCTTTATCTGAACTGACAAATGGCGACAACCACCTGAGGGTTACAACAGGTTGTGTCAACTATCTGTTTCCCTGATACCTTATCTAATCATGGGATTATCAGGCTTAGAGTGATTCCCATAGGCTACAGTTTTACACGGGGTCACCCTATGGGTTGTTACGGTAAATAAAATATATGTATATTCTTGCGAGAATCAAGTTTGATTTAATTTATAGAGTGAAATTGATAACAACATAGCAACGGTGACATTTGGTTGAATGGTCGCAAAGAAATATTACCAACGATCACTGTTGTATGAGCTACACGGGAAACGTGCATAAGTACACCCTGAGGGCAAATACGTCACATCCCTTATGTAAGTGTGGTACGACAATAGATACTGCAAGCTTTAGTAATGTGTATGTGTGACGTTATCAAAGTGATGCTTGTTATATGTGCACACAAGCCATAATTGATTTTGTTAATTAATGTGTAATAATCCGTCACCGACGTCCTGCTGACGCTAATCCGCCGACGTCACAGGATCCACTCTGGAGATAGCCCCGCCAGCGCGTGGGGGGACGAGTGAGGGGTGCGGGGATCGCGGGGGTGAAGGGGGGCTAGCGGCTACAGGATCAAAAGGCTTAAAGCGCGCTCCCGCACCGGAACACCCAACTCTCCCCTCAACCATTTTTTTCATAACCCAAGCAGAATTATTAAAACGTTGTTAAATTATTATCGTACACAACCACAAAACATTTGAATTACACCTACACGAGAGCGTTACCTCGCGGGTCTGTAGATACAAGTATTACCGGGAGCTTTCGTGTAGACCACTGATACCCATAGTAGTCTATATCGCCCCCAGGGGTCGACGACGACCTACAAGGGGTCCATGTGGGGGAAAAAATGATTGGGGGTCCGTGAGATGTCAACGGGGGTCCACAATAGTGGATCTCATTTAAGCAGGTTGTGACTTTAATTGTGATTTTCCATTAATGGAATAATCCACATATACAGATGATTTGTTGCTTAGTTTTTACGTGAAAACTTTACAAACAGACCGAAGACGATAGTACTATTGTAGGTACTGTCGTAGGTTTAATAAATGTATAAAACTTAATGTGTTTTTTTAGTTGTTTTTTCACTCTACACCTCACTACAGTTAGAAATCAGTCGAAAACACATTTGAAGTCGATGAATTTGCAAAATGCAATATTAGCTAAGCAGGGGGTCTACCCAAAACTGAAAAACGTGGCAAGTGGTCTACGAAACAAAAAAGCTTGGGGACCTCTGGTGTAGCCATGTAGACTGGACGGTACCGCGCCGCCGCCGCTCCGCCGCCGCTCCGCCGCCGCTCCGTCGCCGCTCCGTCGCCGCTTGATTGTGCCACATCACCGTACATTTTTAGTCATACATTGCTAGCCACGAACATCGCACGTGTCGCATGATGAACATGTCGAGTTTAATTAAGAAAAAGACGTTATTGTTTGCATACTATGTGTACAGACATCGGCAAAATCAAAGGAATAAGTCAATTAAAATAGAAATAATACACGACGGCGCTGCGTCGTCGCCCTGCGCCCTTAGGGTCTGTAGATACAAGTTAGAAATTCACATAATTACATTAATATGTGGGCGTGTTGTGTCCCTTCTCTTCTTTAATCACAGCGGAAAGAATTGCGACGCCCTTGCTATGTTATTTGCATTAAATATAAGTGCTAATATTGCTTTGGACGTGTTCTATAAAACTTCCTAGTTATTACCGTTATAGCAGGGATAGGGGAAGTATACTTCATTCATTTACATCTCATTAATTGTAGTGGTCGGCTCCGCCTGCCTGGTAGGGTTTCGTTCTATTAGAGTTAGTACTGTTCTGCCGGACTCCCTTAGTTGTGGCGGCCTTACATTTAATACACACAATCTTTCCGCGGGACCCCCTAAATGCAAAAGAAATCAAAATGAACAGAAAATGAAACCGATTAAACGTTATAAGAGTTTACTGGTAGAATTCTGACTTCAGTAACTTTAATACTTGAAAAATGATCTCAATTGAACATCCGGTAAATCGGAAAGTTTCGACGGCGATGAAAAGGTTATTAAGTAGGTACCATCCGCGTCCGCGGCCGCCAGCGCCCGCCGCCTGCCGCCGCGCCGGACAACTTCCGCACAACTCCGACCACTTCAAGGAAATGCCTTTAAAATATTCGCGAGTGACCGAACTGGATAATCCGAGCTCAGAATGCTTTTACATGAACGGGGCTCCATTACACTAATCAAAATGTGCGTTAATACCGAACCGTTCACTTTGATTAATTTTTTTCAGTAAGTTTTCCATGAATTTTGTGTGACGCTTGTTTTTTTTAGTTTTTACGTGCACACAACATAATTTTTCTCATTTTTTATCTATTTTATATAAGTGGTGGTAAATCATACTTTTATATCATAACATAATATCACGCCTTGTATTCCCCGTAGGGTTAAGCAGGGCTGTTTTAGTACGCCCTCGTTTCTCCAGTTATGTTTAAGTCCTATGTAATAGGAGGCGACCCTGTTTACTTTTATAACGTTTTAGAAAATAATAATAAAAATTAAAACAGTAACATTTCCAATACCTACCTGCTACGTTCATAACCAACACGCCTCCACGCCACGACCGTATAAGTAGTGGTCGCTAAGCAGATTACGAGATAAGCACACCTACACATGTACAACCTAGTAGTTACTTATGTAGGCGCTTAACACAATCCATCGACTAAATGCTATCTCAATTGAAGGAACGGAGCGCCGCGCCGTCAGGTAGGGGTGCGCCACTCATCCGGGATTTCACAAATTGGATCGAGTCAAATCCGCGGACTCCAGGCCGGGACCTCCGGCCTTTTCTTAGCATTTCCGGGACCGCCTCCGAAGAAAAACATCGCTGAATATATCTACATGCATCCTTCGAGCACAGGGTAGCTACAAGCTCTGTTGTGTTGTGGACCAAGTCACGTCTAGTATTTTTTGAAACTTATTTTAACAAGTTTGTTGAATGATCGCTCTGCATCGTTGAAATGCAACATTTTTAATTAAAATCTTCTCAACAATAGCGTCGAAAAATCAAATAAAACGTCAGAACTAATTATCAGAAAATGCATAATAGAGTTGTCGCGTGCAGGGAATGGATTAAGTTTCCAGGCATTAGCATTGCAGAATGGCATTTCTTATTAACTTCAGTTATTGTAGCTGAGAGCGAAGCGCGACAGGGCCCCCTCAGTGGGGGGCACTCGATCTCCGCTGAATTTTTAATTAAGAGCACCGTTTTATAAATAAATTCCCGCTTCCACTTTGTTTAATCGCTTCGAGGGAATATTGGTTGTCTTTTTTATTCCATCCCATTGACTTCAATAAATCTCATTTCTTGAAAAGAGCACCTCACTCCCGCACCCTTTGCCCGGGCCCCGGGTGCCCCGTGAGCCCCGTGCCCCCGCCTGCCGCGGGCTCCGCTTACCCGTACAAAACCCGCGCGATTTATTGAATAGACTGGCCGACACAATGGACAGCATTCACTTCTTCAATACTTTCTTGTTGTTTATTCTATTTGTATATACAATATTAGGCGGATATGAACTTAAAATCGATGAAAAGCATTTTTCTACGTAACAATTGAACAACAACGTACTCTACCAACGTATGAATGAGTTATGATCGTACCAATAAAGCATCGATATTAATATATTATGAGAAGCGTTTGTAAGGTACCTTCTAGATACATTTTTGAAAAGTAGATATCTCATTAACATAGATACGAATAATATTGAGCTACACAGGTATACCATTACACAAACAGTAAAGCTGTATTGGTACATTATACATATAATTAAATTATGTTCTGACATTTAGCCACTAATTATTCAGCGTATAGCCCCGAATATAGTCTTGAGCAATTAGAAAATGTCAAAGGAAGACTTAAAATACTGCCCTTAAGTAAAATATCAAGACAATAAACTACTCTATTCATCGTTTCCAATATTTAGGAGCTATCAAACAAACTATTTATAAATAGTCCGGTAGTCAAGTGTTTCGCAAACAACCGTTCTATTCGTTTGATAGACTCGTTTGATGGCGCACCTAACTCAGCGCAAACTTTTTTGTTTTGCACGTCGATCAATTTGTATGGTAATGTTCGTTTCTTACATCAACGAGCGAGACGAGTGAACTTTGAGCGTGAAACTTTGTCACGCAATAAATCTGTTAGTAAAAAGGCGGAGAGAGGAAAACACGTCGAGTGGCGGTCGCCGCGTGACAATGGCGACTGGTGGCGACGTCATCCGTCTCGGATTGAATATGTTTGTCTTTCAGCAGGCTGCGGCGACGTGTGTCGATATGTGCCGGCGATGCGATAGTGTCCCGCACACAATACAAGTATCCGATACCACATATAAACTTGTTATGACGTATTAACCGTTGCTTTGTTGAATGGAATAATGCTTTTGGGTGAAATTACGTTTTACGCGTTTGTTGTCTCTTTGACGCCGAGCTTGTTGCTTGGTATCTCTAAGCGGCACGGAACCTCTCACTGGCTCCTATTAACATTCGTAAACTTAAAACCTAAACAAAAGTCCACATTATTGGGAGCCAACTATTAGTAAGTATTATGTAGATGATATTAGTTCGCACTATGTATGCACGATCGGAGAAACTTGGCCCAAGAACAAATCTGCGTAAAGGCGGGCCATAGAGATTTCATTCATTTAACAAAATCCCTATCTTGAGAAGTTCCTTACGACGCACGTCAAAATAAAAGTGTTACAAAAGACGAGCTCTGTCAAAAGGCAGCACCGCGCCGACAACACGTCTACAATGATGCCAGTACGCCTCCATTGAACAACGGCTCACCGACGCCTTTGTCAAGAGCTTTGTACACCAATACTGTTTAATGTATTATATCTACTGTATTAAACACTATCTGGAGAATACAAGTGTTTTGAACTAAACCACAACATCGCAAGCCCGCATCGGTAGTCAGCGCCCACTATGTAAGGAATGGGTGTTAGCGAACGGCGACAGCGGCGGGGTCGTGTGGAAAATAAAACATGTGTACTGAAACTGGTCCGTATGAGCGGCCACAGTGCGCTATAATCCACGTTTTCATTTAACGCTCCGTTGTCTTCGCTACATAAAACATTCAGCTGCAC
The DNA here is from genome assembly GCA_910594945.2 of Amphipyra berbera. Taxonomy (NCBI): domain Eukaryota; kingdom Metazoa; phylum Arthropoda; class Insecta; order Lepidoptera; family Noctuidae; genus Amphipyra; species Amphipyra berbera. Next base: position 373,830 of record OU343138.1, read on the forward strand.
TTTTTGCTCAATTTTGGTTGAGGTATTGTTTGGTGGCGCTTGGGAGGCGCTTGGGTGGCGCGCGTTCATTGTCGCCGCAACTCCTGCCTAATGGCCAAAGTCAGCAGTCGCGCTCAAATTAAAATTTCACCAATCCCGCAGAATAAATACAAAGCGTGGCGCGTCACATATTTCACACGTACATTGTGTATGCTGCGCAGCCGCCCGCGCCGTCCGCTCCCGTAGGAATACACATCTGCGATGAAAATATAACACAACGCCACGCCACGCGCCGCGTGCCGCCTACATCTAATATTTACTTTCTTTGATAATAAATGTACATATTGTGCAAACTATGACTGTAGTGTAACACTTTGCTTCCAAATGAAATCTATTCTATTTGAAATAATAGGTATGGTATGTATTTTAACTTGTCATGAAATTCAGCCACCGCGCTCCTTCGTGTGACGTCTCAGAAGTCTTAATAATTAGCGTGCAAACAGGTTACGTCTGGGGGTCTAATAAGCGGTTACAATGTTGGACCAAATCTCGCTTATCCTGATTACCAGCTGCACGTCGACTTCGCAAAAAATACAACCTCGCAAATGTTCTGATATCAATAATGTAGGAAAAAGTCTCTCAAAAATGATACTTAACTTCAAAGAGCTGCCACAACACGCGCGATTCACGCCGCTATATTTGGGGGATAAGCGTCAGATTCGCGTAAACCCCGAGATTTTTACAATTCAAAGAGATGGCAGGTCTCGGGGGCCATTTCGCGCTCGTCTCGAGGTAATACGTTAGGCGGGCTACACGCGGACGACACGCGAGCGCGGCTGCGATTTGCAAGTGCGACGCGGGACACTATAGCTCTATATGTTAGTGAAGTGGGCACATTATTCTCGCGCCGGTCGCTGGGGAGCTAGTTTGTCTACTTTATCTGTGTTGGCTCAAGGTGGAGACTACACGCTAGCACGGTAGCACACATATGTCTTGCCTTTGTTGTTAACTTTCTAAATTCAGAAAGACGAGTAGGTAGTAGGGATGTAACCTACGTTTGGATTAGGGTTTAGATTAGTGCGGAACTTTGCATATACTTTCTTAAAACAAAAATAGTTGGCACACATTGCATCCGATGCTTAAAGTTCGTCCTTATCACAAGACTAAGGTCCGTATTACAGAACATTCCTCAAGTCCAGTTTGATCTTTAATCAATTGACCACTGAATCAGTCAATATAGTGATCAATAGAATCAGTACTTGAGCATTGGTCTTATTCCAGAAGAGTAATCAATCTATACTCAGCTGAATCGAGACTCAAATTGAGCCTCAAGCAGAGGTGTGTAAGTACCTATTGTCTATATGCATCAGCCTGTTTTCGATTACGATTTTTATTTTCTTTACCAACTTTGTTCCAATCTTCACAGGATTAGAAATTATGAAATGTACCATAAGAACCCTATTATTTAGGAAATGTTAATAATAAAGCCGTAAATTGTGAACAAAATGGCTTCCCTACAGAAATAAGTGATATTAATTTATTTATGTCGGAATGGAACATGATGATTAATAAATGCATGACTGTGTGAAAGAGACAAATTTAAAGGTTGGAGTGAGACAAGTAAATGCTAAAGATGTACGCTTGTGATGAATAAAAGTGTTTATTGAAAAGTAGACTTGAATGTTTTACCTACTATATTTTGATAACAATGTTTTTATTATAATTTAAAAAGATGAAACTCAAATTTTGTTTGTAAATTAGCGTTATTATTCATACATTTATTGAAGTAAAGTATCATAATTAATGTAGTAATTAGATGGCTTTATTTAAATAGATAAATATAAATAAGGAAAAACTTTAAAATAACTCTTATAGCTAGGCAACAAAGAAAGAGTAAAATATAACATCAATTGACAAGACAATCTATGCTCAAGCGCGGTGTCGACCATACTTGGATGATTACAGATCAAATCACTGCTTGGAGTCGAATTTATGAACTGAGTAACGATCTAGAATAAAGCCAAACTCAGCTGAACTATGATCAATGAATCTATGCTTGAGGAACATTCTAAAATTAAAACTCGACTCAAAACTAGTTTTAAACAGAGATTAATGCTTGAGTTTCGTTCTGTAATACGGACCATAGTGTTCTAACGTGTATTTTACTTTAGTGAGGTAAAATGTGTTGTAAGATGTAAGTGGACTTAGATGTAACATCGGTGCCTTTCTCTTCTAATTTCCACAAGACCCATTCTGGGTGTCGACGTTGGATTTCGAGCCGATTTGCTGTCATGTCGACTGTAGAAATAATATTATCTTATTAATAACTAGCCGTGTCCTCACGGCTCCGCCCGCGTAAGAAGTTTTATCCAGTAATAAATGTAGCCTATGTTACTCAGTGATAATGTAGTTAACGGCAACAGATTTTTTGAAATCGGTCTAGTAGTTTTTAAGTTTATTCGTTATATACAAAAATACAAATCTTTCCTCTTTATAATATTAGTATAGATTATTATCTTATTCACAATTATTCATTGAAATATCCTATTATATTATGAGATGTATTTAAAAGCACATTAAAATTAATAAAAATAACAACAAAAAATGTTTAAGGCACCCTTCAAAAATAATGCTTTCTACAACAAAATAATAGTTCTAACTTCAAAAATAATTTGCACTATAATCAATCCAAAACCACTTGTTTCTGAATGCATCCATTAAAGGAATGGTGGAAAGTGATCAGTAAATCGTTTCTGTCCATTTCTGGCACTCGACGGTCGCAGCCGCGGCATCGCTCGTTTCGCTCGCTCGGCTCGTGCGCTGACTGGTCACATGTTTAACTTAACCTAACCTACCTTTCAGCTATCTGTTTATCATTTTATTTCTTATTGCGAGGGGCTTTGAAATTATAAGCATTAATATGTATTAAAGTGTAAACTATTAATTTTAAAGCTAGAGCCTTTTAAAGTGGGAACTATTGCTTTAAAGTCTATTTATATATATCCCTTATATTATTACTACTGATTTTAAGGTAATTAATTTGACTGTGAAGTCAAAGACATACATATTAATTTTTGCATTTAATTTTGTTCGATCGTTTGTTGTTTTGTAGAAAGGCATTATTTGATACAGTATAGATTTACAAATACTGCAGAATAATGATTGAAATATTGACATCTAACATATTAATATTCCCTCAGAAAAACTTGGACCGTCTGAATTGACCATATTATATCTTTAACCGACTTCTTCAAAAAGGAGGAGGTTTTCAATCTCTAAATCTTTGCACGTGTTCAAATGTTCAAGAATACCAACCAATTAAAAGTAATGATTAAATATTAATTAAATGTATTAAAAAATCATCCAGGTACGCGTTAAGCAATGACGATTATCTCAAAAACTTACTATAAACACTAAGTGTAAAAAAAAACCTTATTTCATCAGCTATATTATTCATCAGCTAGCTATGAATGTTAAAAAAATATTTAGTAGTATTTCTTAAATGTTTAAAAAAACCGACAAAGGATGAAACAATTGTTAGGAATCGAAAAAACCTTAAAGGAGAATTCAAAATTTTGTTGTTATTTTGCACCTCTGCGCCCGATACGAGCCTTAATTCTGTATGATAGTTCGCTTTTCGTAACTCTTTCATTATTGCGTTCTGTTTCTAATGCTCCAAAGTATATTTTTCAGGAAAATAACTTGACCGGAATGAGGGCGTATTCAGTCGTATCCATCTTGTCTAATGTGATCACAGAGCAAGGCACCTACATAATAAAGATCAGCCGGTGACCGACACAACCTTATGTCGCGACCCTCCCGCATCAGTAGTTCACACAACACACTGCTCATGTCGCAAAGCCTCCGTATCCTTCAATTTCATAACTACATTTTCCTACATAAGATTTGTTTAGCAATCAAATCAGCATTTCAAGAGTTATCAAAACTGCACTTACGAGCAGTAGAGTACATTATAAGTCTTTATAAATATCATAAATTCATTAGTAGTTGTCTCATTATAAACAGAATATGATTTAAGTGGACTTCAAGCATTCTGCCTTAAGCTTTAATTTAAAAAGGTCTCTTCATTTCTCGCTTAATATTTCTTACAGATATCTTCACTTTTCAACTTATGACAAATAGGGCTGCTTTCCTAATTTGTGACTTTTTTATTTAGAAAACTGTACTATTACTGTAGTGTAATTTTTTAAATTTTCTGTATCCCAAAAAAATACATTTCAATTCGTGATTCTGATGTTTTAATGTATGAATATAACATCGATCAAACATTGTAAGGCACGGCAGTATTTAGTTGCAACGTAAATAATTATGTAAAGTTAATGTTAATTTATGTATGATATCATTAAGGAAAGGGTTAATGGCAGAATACACAGACACAGCGCCACGTGTTTACAGTACACATCTGAGGTAAATCAACTGTCTGATGTAGATTAAGTAATAGCCCGGAGTAATACATCTAAGTGGGGTGAAAGCCACTCCAGCGCAAACCTAATAATGTGATCCGTCTTGTGGCGCGCACCACTCACCGCGCTCCGCTCACCGCGCTCCGCTTACCTCGCTCCGCTTCACCGGTGACGTAAAAACGACACTGTTACGAGACACTGGAACGCTGATTTATTTTCATGACGTGATTTCGAGCGAATACAAAAACTACTTACTCGCTAGCTTTGAAAACCCGATTTTGTAAATTAGACATGTTTAATTCACTATTTACTACGATTCCATCTGCACTGCGCCTTTAACTGTGACTGTAACCTATTTTTTAAATCTGTTCATTTATTATGGTTAGTAATAAGAGAAATAAAAAGAAGAGAGATTACTAAAAACAACAAAAATTCACACAAAAAGATACCAAAAATAAAGCGTAGGGGCGCGTGTTTGGAGGGCGGCTACCTATATATTACGATAACAAAGGTGCGTTACTTGACGCTTCAGGACAGTTTTTCAATTCTCGCAATGATAAGATCCGGAGCGGCGCGGCGGCGCGCGGCGTGGGCGTCGGGTCAGTAAATCATACCGGCTCTCGGAACAACCTAATTTATACGTGGCGCAGGAGAGCCACCGCGACGCGACTTAACGCCCCTATTTGCACTGCTTAAATATTGGCTACAAGTTAACAGAACTCATTACAGTGTTTCAGAAGAGTGTCGCGCACGTCATATAACAACTTTCGATTATTAAAGGGATACTCTCAACATTTCCGAGGCATGTGTTAGTATATCCAATTAGCAGTAACAATAAACTAAGTGGCGATCATGGCAACGTGTGCTTCCCGAAATAAAACCGGCCCTCCCTCACGAGTCACGACCCGTGTGCTTCGCTACAGCGACCAAACGATTATGCAAAAGCATTATCAGCAGCGTCCGTCCATCTGCTAACAACAACATGGCGACCACCAATTCGTCTGTAAAGCGTGGTTATTATAGCAATATGACAGTCCATTGTAGCGGTTACTGGAACGTTACATACTAAGCAGTAAATATTTACGGTCTAAGAGATGAAGTTTATTTCGCAGAATATGGGTACATTATAGTTTTTAATAATACATATTGTCAATTGTAAAGAGTTATTCTCAACGAAAATCAAATTCCACTTCATCAAATTCTTAAATAATTTTTGAAAGGATAGGTGATCAGAAAACAACGCATCAGGAAACAAAACACAAACTACGACACGTATTCCAAATTCAAACCAGGCGGCCCGTAGACTTGTTTATTATAACAGAGGTTTCAAAGTACGTTAGACAATTCTTGTTTCATATCTAAGAATTACAGCGTGCAAAATAAAATTATTTGTAATATTAATAAAATTATTATACTTAAACCTAAAAAGTTAGAATCAATAGAATCTTATCATAGAGTTAGTTATACGCTGTAGCAGATATAACTGATATAAATAACACTAAATGTAGTGATGAACGATTACCAGTGCCACGCCTGGCTTTCGACGCCCAGTTGGCAATTACAGGAGAAATAGGTACCTACACAAGGTGAGTTACACATGTGCTTAGCGGGTAAACAAATCGATTGATGCACAATACATCCAGTTTCACGACAATGTTGAGTTTCCTGAGACATGATGAACTTAGAGTCTACGTAGATCCTGCTTCTCAGAAGTCAAAGACGTAGAAACTTGTGTTACTTATTTTAAAAAAAGTGCTCGAAAATATTTTAATAACTACATTAGACTCAACTGATTCCTAAAAAGGAATAATTTCGTTTTATTGCTTAGCAACTGAAATTCAATTCTTATGTGTAAAAATAATTTTAAGTAATTGGATGTTATTGATTGAATATAAATTGCACTATTTCGATCAATCAAAATATAACTAACTAGCTGTGCCGTGAGGGCAATTAATTATAATAGATTCTAACAGTAGCTTTGTAAAATACTAGCTGTGTCCTCCCGGCTGCGCCCGTAGCCTATGTTACTCAGTGATAATCTAGCTTTCTAACGGCAAAAGATTTTTTGAAATCGTTCCAGTAGTTTTTAAGTTTATTCGTTACATACAAAAATACAAATCTTTCCTCATTATAATATTGGTATAGATGTATATATATATATAAATTGAAAGGAGTATGCTTAGGTGGTTTGGCCATGTTGAGAGAATGAGTGAACGGCGATTAACAAAAGGAATTTATAAGGCGGATGTTAATGGGAACGCCTGTAGAGGACGTCCTAGAAGGACATACATCGATTTTATTGGTGATGTTCTTCACAAAGGTCAGGTGCGTAGTACTCTCAACCGGCGTGCGTGTATGACAAGATGTATGAATGTGGATGAAGCAAAAGGGGTATGTAAGAGTCGTAGCATGTGGCGTTCTATAGTTTCTGCCTACCCCCATGGGAAAAAGGCGTGAGTTTATGTATGTATATGGGTTCTAAGAAATTATTAGATGCAGACTCTTTTGTACGTGTACCTTCAATAAAGTTGAAACAACTAATTACAGTACCTACTAATAACGCACAGGTTAATAAATTAATCATCTGCTTTATTACACAGTCGTCTTCTTTTTCTTCCTGCCCTTATCCCACACTAGGTGGGGTCGGCACAACATGTACCTATTTCATAAATACGTTGTTAGAGGTTTAGGCTTATTTTTTTATGACCGGCCGCCTGCCTGACATCAACCCTCCTTGGGAATATTCGTTGCGCCGTCGCGCGGATGACCCAATCTGCTTGCTAATATTATGAACTGGACCCAAAACTGATATGCTTGTCAATCTTATTGCCGACAACTAAGCAGACTATGTTCTTCTTGGTGGAGTATACTTGAAGTTCCTCTACACTCATTCATTTTTGCTAGGGACTTTGGTCCTGACACGTCGTAAACTAATATAGCACCGTGAGCTTCTATTTGTAGTCTATCTACTTTATTACACAGTACAGTATTTATTTATAATGCACCTTAAATATAAATTCCCTTTTTTAAAGCAGATTTGACTGATTTTTAACCGGCTTAGAAAAGTAAATTTAAAAAAATTTAAATGTCTAGAACGGCTCAAATCTTCCTAATAATGGGTCCCGACTGTTAAAGTCGCTATGTTCCGCATTAGAATTTTTTATTCGTTTTATATATGTATCGATCATGAAACTAATTCAATTTTGTAATTATTCAATATTACTTAACAGAATTCTGGACTACTGGTCTTGTTTTTTTTTCTTTTCAGTTTTTATTTAAGGTTCACTTTTAACGCAGTCGGGATTTTCGATTTTTTTAATTTGTTTTTTTTTATTTTACACTTTTTAGTTATTTAAGAACTTTATCACAGGTTTATTATAAGTACAGTAATACCCCGACTTACGCAACCCCGTTTTACGCGAATTCGAAGATACGCGGTTTTTTTTTTGATCATCGCGCAGCGCAGAAGCCAATCGCTTAGCCACTGCACCAAACGTGTCGTCAAAAAAAAAAGTTCTTAATCATGTAAGGCCCAAATTTCGAAAAGTGCCACCGCAAACGTGCATTCGTCGTTACCTGATTCGTGATCAAATGATTTCGTTGTAAGGATATTCGTTGCTTCGTACTTTCGTTGTTTCACTATTCGTTATTGCAAACTTTCGGGGGCGTGTTATTCGTTGTTTTATGTTTCGAGGTCACGTAGCGGACTCGTCGCCATATTGAATTTTGATTACTGGCATGTCTTTAGTGGCACTCGCAAAATTAAGACAAATCGATTGACGTGAGAATCATCAAAATCAGCCATCAAAGGAACATACATACACAGGCTGATAAACACATTACCCTGCTTTGCGTTACGCAGTCGGGTAAAAAGGAGGAGGTTCTCAATTCGTCTGTATATATTTTTTTTAAGTATATCTTTCGTCAACTGTTACCTACAATTTGAAATATAGTGCGCAGTACTTCGGCCCGAGTACTAAAGTACTTTGATTAGCTTTACTAAGAAACGTAATGATTCTACTTAATAGAGTTTTAGTCAAATAAGTTGCTAATTCATTTAGCGCCTTTTGGTTAATTAGTCACGTTCTGATTGGCAATTATACGAGGATCGACGAAGATCAGGCTGCACCTCCCTAAGTGATAAACTATTTTAGTAAATCTTTTACACTTTGATAAGTCGTTTTTCTTCATTTTTTTGTAGTCTAAATGGCGCCGTCATCATTTTATGCCTACATCTAATATTCCAAGTTATAGTTATCTTGTTTAAAATAAAATAAAAAATAAAATAATGTTTATTTCAATAATTTCAATAAAGTTATCTTGTTTGATAAATGTAAGTCAGAAACACGGCGGCAGCCATTTAGATACGCAGTTAAACGAAATGAAATAGCAGCTCTTTGTATAACGCGGAGTGTAGCGATGTCCCAGAAACAAATATTACGTTTTAATTACTTAAAACGTTATTTAGTAAGCTTCACGTTTTTACAGAGAATTATTTTACTATCACTACTTGCGCATGAAGAGCGATAGATATCTAAGTAGTTATGTATGTACATCTTTTTTAGTAAAGTTTATTTGGTTTTGACTATTCCAAATCAAGCCGTAGGCCATTTACCGGTAAGGATATCACAGTATGTATTAGACGTGCATAATATGTATATTGATAACGGTATAGTTTTAATCAGAGACTTCCCACCCACCACTAAAAATCCACTCAGCCTAAACTGTTGGCAAAAACATAGGGCACCTAAAACTATGTGAGGTTGTTTGTAAATAAATTATAATACACAATTCACCGCCATTTATGTATTTTTTCATAGTTTTTAGAATAAAGAACGATTTAAAAAATACCCACCTATTTTCAGTTAAGTAAGTAATGTTATTCTCCGACTTCTACGCAGACGAAGTTGCGGGCACACCTAGTACCACACAAAACGTGTGTAACGTATTCAGACATACAACTTGTGTAATCTCTTCGAGTGCAGTGAACCGGTCCTAACGGCCATCTTTTGAATGTCACACTTCTTGACATTCAGATGGACTTCGGTTTTCCAGATAATCTGCATTCGCGTTGACGACGGACAGTGTAGTGACGGTAAGTCTTTCTTCCGTGCTAAGTAAGGTGGTTGGGTTCGATTCTCACTTGGATGTGTAAAAACCTGCAAATATTTCTTCCTTGTCTAGATGCACATGATTTGTGTTTATATCCTAGAGCTAATAAGAGACCTACCTAAGAAAAGTAAAAAAAAATTGTAGCCCGGTGCACGGATTGACGTCATGCTCTTTCCAGCCTTTTAATTATAAAATAAAGCCGCGCCGCGCCTGCTGGGCTGCGAATTTACGTTTCCTATAATACCTATACCATTTTAATCATGATGAGCACCATAATAGAGTAGGTTTTGTATTTCGCATGTATGACTGCTTAGCAATCTTCACTGAAATGGCATAGGCTTTGTTAAAGATAATTAATGCATATTATTAAAACAAATATTAGTCTGTTAAAGTAATATCTATGAGAATTACGTATGTAATATGTATCTTTGAGAACTACGAAAATAAAGGAATCCCCCCCCCCTTACACCCCTGTGCCGCCGTCATTTGCACCGAGGGGATATTTATTATGATTATTATTTTAATATTGTTAGAAAATGATCCGCGAATTATTCTTGCCACTCCGCCGGTGTCACTGCCGGTGCCGCCACGGCACTACTCGTTTCGTTCACTCAGTTCATGCATTGTGTAATCACAGTTCTAACCTAACCTACCTTTCAGCTATCTGTCTGTCACTTTATTTCTTGATGCGGGTGGCTTGGCACACCAAGCCCCCGCACCCCCCTTTCACCGCCCTCCAATCACAACAAACGCAAGACAGCGATGAACCCTATTCGACTAGGTTTTGCACTTAGTTTACAAAAGCTAATCTATTTGAGTCAATTGAATTAGGTTTCGTACCACGTAAGTGAATCATAAAAAACTTACCAAACTATTATAGTAATTATTTTCACTCAAACAGGGTAGTGTTTGTGAATAATATAGACAGCAAAAGCTAATCTATTGTGATGCCGACTCTGACTGAAATGGTATAGGGAACAGAAATTCGCTGCTGGGCTCTACATAATTATTTTATTAATGAAGACTTCTCGCAACGTGTAACCGTAGACACACGACGGACATGGCTCCAATTACAAATATAACTAAGCTATATCTCAGTGTGCTATGGAAGCTGTGACGTCATGCAGACGCGACCGCTTCAGACCACTACGTGTGTTTTATTAAATGTCATAGTTTCGTACATTTTAAAAAGAGTAGCTGAATACTGAAAAATGTGCAACACACGACGAGACAATTTGGAAATGTCGCCTTACATGAGTGGTTTACTGAGACGCTAATAAAAATGTCAACCCTCGTCTGCGACTGGTGCAGTTCTGAACGATGCTGAATGTTAACAACTGAATAAACTTATGAACGTAAGTTCAATGTTTGAAAACATGAGCCGCGAATGATCACGATATTTTAAACCATGTGTTATGTAAGGCCGGCTTTACACCTGTAAGTTTACCGCACGTAAGTCCTGTACGTAATTAACTTACGATAAATTTGCAATGTAAACTCTCTTGAAAGTAGCTTATCGACTAATTTGTAACAACGACTTAGTTGTCATAAGTTACTTACATACATTTTAAGAAAGCAACTTACAAGTGTAATGGCGGCCTAACTAATGACCCTCACATGTGTATGTACCTACCTCTATGTGAGCCCGAGCTATTGAAGCGTTAAACCGTAGTTAGTGTTCCAATACATTAAACGATAAAGGCAGTGTAAATTTTAAACACAAAGCCAAAATATTAAAAGTAACATTTTAAAGCATGGAAATACGAATTGTCTTTGTGAAATGCTCATAAAATAGTATAACATAACTGGCATATTTTGTTCGCTTTCAATCTGAAATGATCCAATACAACTGGTAGGTACAATTCTCTCGTGATGGCAATTTTTGTAATATTTTATTTTATCCTTTAAGCCTCGTCTGCGGCGCGACGCCGACTCTTTGTTTGAGTGCTTTCGCTACGTTCTGTAAAGTTTTGTTGAATTAAAAATCACGACCTATTGTTTTAAGCTTTTCGTAAAACCACAGCTTTGAAGGAATTTGTATCTATTATTCTGTAAGTTAAATAACTGTGAAAATGAACACGCATCACAGTGACAGCAATACATGTGATCTATGTAGTTATATGCGGGCATGTGTTTTAATAGACTTTTGTACGTAACATCCGGTTAATAGGTGCCACTGGTAAATAACGTGGCAGCAGTACAACGTAATATTATTATGTTGCCAGTGTGTCAAAATGTTCAGATGCGTTACACTATGCGACAACCGAACACTGACGAGAACCAAATGATAGTTTAATTTAGCCTACAGCATATTATAATTAATTTAAGATTAATGCGCGTACATAATAACCGCAAGTGATTCCCAATGGTGAACAGAAACCAATTAAAGCGATTACGGATCAATCATTTGACATATCCTCAAGATTCAGATATAAACCGCTCACACAACACAGTGTGTGGATGCATCGCATTTTTTTTTAAATTGATACGAAAATTATGTTTATGTGGGCTGTATGGTAGCAAAGAACTAATCGCTGTAAAAGATATGCTTTAGAACACACCAATTAACACTTTGCTATTGTGTTAAACAAGATGACGATCTACTATTACCAAGAAATGAAATGCACAGCATTGACATAATCAATCGAACGGTCACACTTCATAGTCGTTAGCGATCGTTTGATTGTCACCTTGTCTATCGGCCCGAGAACCCTTCTCAACCCTAGGTATGGTAGGATAGGTACACATCTTACTATAAGTAGATAATACATCTCCTCTATCCGTATACTATTGTGAAACTTAAAGCAAGTTTCAAGTGGGTTAGATACGTCAGCGCAAGTTAGGTAATTACATGGAGAAACCCCCGGATATCACCGACACTCGATTATCTAAGTATCTTTGATAAAGGTACATGACATGACCTCCATTTCTGAAACTACCGTAAAATGGGGTGAATAGGGAAACAGGGGTGAATCGGGACGAAAATTTAAAATGGATTTTAACGTTGAAATAATATAGTTTGTTGCCAAAAAGGAGTAATGTGTTTACTGTATTATAATTAAAGATTAAGTGTCCTTATTGGCAACAAACTATATTATTTCAACGTTAAAATCCATTTTAAAGTTTCGTCCCGATTCACCCCGTTACATGGTACTGTTTTAAAGCTCAAGAATTACTTATATTCAAGTTCTCTCATTTCAATATGAAAACAACATGGATAACAAATTGTTTAGAGCTAAGCGAGCTCAACCATTAAGAATAATTTATGGGGAATATGGAGATATAATTTATAACCGACAAATACCATGTAGAATGGATCAAACGACGATAAATTGCGATTATGATGGCGGGAAGCGCGGCGCGTGTGTATCACCACACCTCCCACATGAAAAATTTCCTAAATCGAAGCGTAGGTACAGCAATGGCAGCTAATATCTGAGCGACGAGGTTTGAATCCCTAATACCTATCTGTTCTGCCTAGCCTTTTCCCAACTTTGTTGGCGTCAGCTTCCAATCTATCCAGATGTGGCTTAATATCAGTAAGTATTTTACACAGAGCGACTGCTATCAAACCTCCTAAACCCAATTATTGGACAATGCCGACATCCTAAGGCTGGACCAGTTGTCAGACTTCCAGACTTCTGACTACCCGTAACGACTGTCATAGGTATTCGTATGACACCGGGGACCGACGATTAATACTTGATCTTCTTTTCTTTTTCAAGTTACTGATTGTTATTGTAAACTAGAGAATGCTGTGTAATTTGAATTCAACATAAATAACTTTGAACGTCGACAAATTAACGTTATTTACGAAATACCCAAACAGTAGGTACCTACTTAGCTTGTAAGTAAAACAAATATCTCAATGATATAAATTGAAAGTAATCCTTTTCGGCAACGAGAAATACTTAATTTTAGGGGGAAACAAAATTATAGTAATTTGGTCGAGCATTGCCTTAAACACGGAACCAAAAGGAACTTTCGGTCAAACAAACTTCATTACGAGCCGCAGTCACAACAATTTAGAACACATAAGCCACAAATACTGTGCTTTCATCTAAGTTCGCAGGCAAAACCGACAAGAAACAAATTTCATATCAAAGTTCCGGCCACGGCGGCCATTGAGCACACCCACGCCGCGACGCTGTGCGACTGGTCGCAAGTGCGCGCGTGCGGAAAGCCCAGAGTCATCCCTTCACGTCCGCGTCACGTCTGCTAAGCCAGCGGCTCCCAAACTACAAGACAACACATTACACCCTCCATCAGCGCTTCAGGGCCCTGAACTTGATCGCTAAGAGCCGCTCAAATTACAATACTTAACACAACAACAGCTGTGCGCCGCTGTTTAGGTACTAAGTTTTCATGTTCGCTAATTTTGTGACGAACTCTACTGGGGTGATATTCAAAAATTACTTCGTTATGTCTGAACCTTGTTGATGGTATAGTAGTAATAGAATCGAGGCTGTGTACACAGGACAATGGACCAAGACAAGTAATAGGAGAGCAAAAGTGGACATGTTGGGAGACTTGGAACAAATCCTTCGCATATATAATATGTCATACGTGTGATATATGCGCCTGCTCCGACATATCTTTGCACACATGACCGCGTAATGAGCCACTTTATATTCGGAGCCGGTTCAGTCTAGTCCCCACTTTCTATTGTTGTCAGTTGATTTGGTCATGTTTGGCAAATAGACAAAGGAGTTAGGTTTGCTCGGATGACTTCATCTTCACTCGTGTCGCAACTTGTGGGCTATCACAACTTGCCAACTACGTATATCAAACATATTCAAATGTCCCGGAAGGGCGACGCCGCGCGCCGGTTTGTGTACGTTTATACATTGAATACGTTTACAGCGCTTTAACTATACTAAACGCGCTGTAAACGGAAATTTTGAATTTTCTCTGGAAATACCGAAAATTCGACAAAATCGCAGCACAGTAAATAAAAGCACACCTTAAAAATCTCAACTCTATAATTATTAAATAATAAACGCGAGGAGGCAAGCGTTACGCGTCGAGCGTGGGATTTCTTAAAAAAGTGAGGTCTTCTTCGAGTCCTTTATCGAAGAAGCAGTTGGAGGGCGGTCCGTTGTGTCCGGCGAGGCAGCGGTGCTGGCGCAACAGCAGGTACAGCAGCAGGTTGTACTCCGAGGTGGCGTTCTGCACCATCTTCAGCGTCACCTCCAGCTGCTCCTGTTGTGCGTCCCACGCGCGCAGCCGCTCCACACTCGCGCCCAGGTACTGGTTTAACTAAACACATACGGACCTTAGTTTTGCTATGATCAATGTACGAGTTCCTAACTACTACCTACTAACAGTCGTATGAAGTTAATCTCCTAATAACCTATAGCAAAGTACGACGTGCCGAGCTGCTCTTAACTTAGAAATAATAAAGTAAGGCATTTTATTTAGAAGGATAACACATGTATAGGTACCGCTAATGTTTATCTTCAGCGGTAGATATTACTCAATTTCACGTATTTTACAAGAAGAATATAAATAATCCTAATCTAATACGGCCTACTCTCAACTAATCTATTGCCCAATTACCCAACAACATGACATTAATAAACCACTTCGATTAGGGCGTCAACATCAGCAACGGTCAGTCGGTCATTGCCATTACAGTAGGTAAGCGCTAGTAAGTATTAACTACTTGCATGAAATCCTAGCGACGTCAGATTAAACAAACTGTATGTAATATATTTTATCTGCTAGAAAATATTAAGTCATAACCCTAGTTTGGAATTTAGTCCGGTAAATGACGAAACTTAACCCTTCGGAGATAACATGCAAAACGGATAGGTACGTATGAGTTGTTGTCAAATAACAATATTAGCGCACCTTTACAATTCTCCTTTCCATCAGCTTTCTCTGTATCCACTCGCAAAGATATGTTAACAATCCTATAATCAGTAACGTTACTGTGACAAAAAGATCAAGCGGAGGCAACTGAATGAACGCGAAATCGAACCACGAGGTGCTAGGTACACTCTCCGGCTGCTCGGGGCTCGTCAGCGGGTCTTCCACCCCCGAGTACAGGTCCGGCACGTAGTACTGTGCTGGGAGCAGCAGCAGCGCCACCACCGCCGTCACCACTAGCCCGCTCGAACAACCATTTAGCGCCATTGGTAACCTACATCCGTACACCACGGTAATAAAAGATCACTGTACAGTATTATAAACATAAAATTGCCCGTTCATTTGTGTTTTGTATGACCTAATTTTAACAATTTATTTACAGTCCTGTTATTATGAGTTTATGACACATCCAAATTTTTCTTCCGGATTTAACAGGACATCCGCTTAGGACTTAGTGGTATCATTTATTTTAAAGAAGTTACAAAACGTATTCTTTTTACAGGAAACCCAAAAAAATATTAAAAGTATTTTACATCAAGCCACAATACGTCCTGTCTATTACAAATAATACAAAGTAAATACTTTTCTTTTACATATCAGTTCGTAAACTTGCACTGCTGAACATGAGCCTCCTTCTTTTTTATCTTTTGAAAGTCTAATCTTACACAACTGTATTCTGAGTATATGGTGCACTCACAAAACGAATTGTCAATACTCTTTGTTGTCAATGTCACTATCATTTTGACAGATAAATTTTAATCTGAGGTTAGATTCATGTTTTCGACCAACTCTTCTGTGAAATGGCAAATTGACGAAACTTGTGACATTGACAGTTTAATTCAGTTGCCAGAATGACAAACACCTTTTCCATCCATTAATTAAATATTTGATAGGGTATTTATGTCTTTACAATAATGCTCAAAAATTATATTTTCTCAACAATCGGGAAAAAATTTGATTCCAGAGATAGTCGGCCTTAGTTGCCTTTCTTGTCAAAACGTCCCGTATCAGGCAACAAACGATGATTTTGTTACGACTTGCGAGTGCAGTCTTTGGAAAGAGCTATCAGAACTGCCAAGTCATCTGTAAAGTGGCAGAAAATGGGACATAATCCAAAATGTGTGTGTCTTGTCAAGTCTTATCAGATTAGATGAGGGATCATAATGGATAATTCATAGACCGAGTCCCATATTCTAAGACGTTCTTCCAAAACTTACTCGACTCGACTCCACCTCGACTCAGCCTTTTTCACTACCAAACGTCCTCGACTCGATATTTTTCCTCAGTCGAGGTAAGGAATCATCTGTCAAACTCAAGGTACCTCGGAACCTATCTTAAGGAAGGAAGTGTCTACGTTCGTATGAAACAAAAATTAATTTTGAAGACTTTATCGAATATGCTTACGATAATCCTTACAAATATTTATCGCGGCGTTATTTGCGCGATGCAGATAACCAAAATTATGACATAATGACTCCACTCTACCTCGACTCCTTTGAGGACCCCTCAGTCGAGGAACCTCAAAGTTCACTCGAAATTGCGACTAAGAATACAATTTTGAAGGTGTTTTCAAGGCCGTCCTGAGTCGAGTAAGTGTTGGAGGAACGTCTTAGAATATGGGTGATAGACTCATAGTATGTCAACATCAACTTACTAGAGTGCACGCAAGATAAGTCTGCGCGCGGCCAAAATTGGAACTAATCATGGTCCGCCACAGTGTTGCCGTTTTATTAACTTTGTCACTAGATCTTTATTAAGAATAAAAGTTTTTTTTCTATGTATTTTTTTTTTTGTTTTTATGAAAATATTTAAAAATGTAATCATATATGTACATAAATAAATACAGGAAATAATAATAAAGATTATAGTAGACCTCATCAGACGATAATAATCAAAATGCATTCATTCACGGCACATTTATAAGCTTAGTTCTTTTCCTTTTGCAAATCACGTAAAAATACTAATTAGTTTAATTGGTAGATATTAATAACGTACATAACTTAGCTCAATTAAAATGTAATAAACCACAAAACAGAGCTGCCCAATTTTAAAGCTCACGAATATGTCAGTTTTCTTTAAAAAGTAGTACTTTGTATTTTTGCGATCATGGCAACATTTAGCACGCCCTCCATCGCGCGCAGACTTAGAGTGTGCGCAAGATAACTCTGCGCGCGGCCAAAATCGGAACGAATCATGTTCCGCCATAATGTTGCCGTTTTATTAACTTTGTCACTAGATCTACCTGATTTTAGGAATAAATGAAAATATAATAATAAAGATTATAATAGACCCCATCAGACGATAATAATCATACTGCATTCTTATTCACTCACGGCACATTTATAACCTTAGTTCTTTTCCTTTGCAAATTACGTAAAAATACTAATTAATTTAATTGATATGTAGTAAATTTAAACGTACATAACTTAGCTCAATTAAAATATAATAAACCGCAATAGGGCTGCCCGATTTTAATGCTCACGAATATATTACTTTTCCTTAAAATGTAGGACTTTGTATTTTTGCGATCATGGCAACATTTACCACGCCCTCCGTCGCGCGCACTCTATCTTGCGTGCACTCTAATCTGTGGTCAACATTGAAATGAACCATATCCCAAAGAGTAATAATATGGGAATAGAGAGCCCACTCACGAGATTTTTTGTCACCCATAATGAACAGTGTCGCTGCCTGGTAGTATATCCCTTGAACTAACCCAATATTATGCTATAGGTACCTACATATACGTCGTGTATCTATACACCCTCATATGCACCTAGTTTTCTAATGGGAATTAGGAATGCATGCATTATAAAAAAACAGTTTTGTAAATATTTTGTATTTTTGTTTTGTAGCACTTCGTAGCTTTGTTCTTGATTTGAAATATTAATTAAGATTTCCAAAAAACAAATAAGTACAATTAATGTTTATAAAACTGAAAATTTAATTATACAAGCACAAAATAAAAATGATTATAAATCTGTTTAATAATTCATTTATTTATCTTGTTATGGCGGTGTTTATTATAATACTGTTGTGCATACATTTTATCTTATCATCACCATCAAAAGTAAGCTTTCCGGCAAAACAAAACACAAGATATGAAAGCGTCTATTTCGCGAAACACAACACCAAACCAAATGAAGTTCCAGGATGGAAAACTGCACAGGAAGACGGGAGGAGGAATACGCGCAACTCAACTGCACTTTCTGGAGCTTAATACAACCGTAAATTCACATAAAACACACAAAACAGAAGAAATTACAAACATTGCGCATACGCTGAGAGAAGGAGCCATTTTGTATAAAAATATTGAAATTATTGCCAAACTTAAAAAAATATATTAGGAAATCAAAGATTATTAAATAAATAAATTTTAAATAATTAGACGGTACCTACATACATTACATATTTAAATAATTAAAAATGTAGCATCAATTTTTACTTAGTTTTTAATAAAATTAAAAAGGTGCACATCGCCTGTCCCTATTAACAATGTAGGTTCTGCAAAACAATGATTTTACAGGAGAGCGCGTCAAAGTTTAAGTTGCTTATATTTTTTTAATATATACGACTTTGTTAACATGACTATTTCAAAAACTATGAGAAAAAAATAACTTTTTGTTAAAGCTACTGCAAGACAGTGCTTTTATTAGGTCAATAGTTCAATAAAACCAAAATCGAGAAAATTGCATTTCCGACCTTGTTAATAGAGACAGACGACATTTTCGCATTTAATAAAATTGGCCAAAGCGCCATCTGTTTCGCTATTAAGTACTAGATGTTATTAAGTTTACAAGGGTATAGTGCGAGATGGAGCTTTGGCCAAAGCGCCATCTGTTTCGCTATTAAGTACTAGATGCTATTAAGTTTACAAGGGTATAGTGCGAGATAGAGCTAGTGTCTCAGCGAAAAACGGTCGCCTATGTCAAGTATGGCAGTGTCACCCCCCTGCATATCCTTATAGAGTTTGCGAAATGAACAGAGCCACGTCTAACGACGCTCTTCAATATCAGATATTCATTAATCTGCGCTCTTCAATTCAAAGATAACTCTTAAAAGTTATCAAGTTATAGTCATAGAATTATTATTATTTAGTAATTCTATGATTATAGACATAAATAGTGTAGACACAGATTAATGATACCTATAAGTGTAGGCCTTTCCAGTTTCACAATCGTCTCGCTCTAACTTTAAGCCTTTTTTAAATATTTAAAGAGATTTTAAGTAATATTGAAAAATCCACCTTCGGAGTGTCATCACAAATATTTAAACAAGTTTTATTTCCATATATGAATTATAAAGAAAAAAAAAACAAAAGGCAAACTTTCTTTCTCCTCCTCTTTCTAGGCAACAAATCAAGACAAACAAAATATTTATAATGTTATCCTGAGGGATGTTTATAGAATTTATTTTTTCAATATCGCCTAAAATCTCTTTAAATCTATTTATAGACCTTAAGTTAGAGTGAGACGACTGTGAAACTGAAACGGCCTCTTAAATACTACCAGAAACTAGAACTATAGAAATATGTATTTTTTAATATGCTTATTTCCTGAATATATACATCGGCTTCAAAGTGAGAATAATAAGTATAGATTAAAATACATAATTATAAACATTATGTTCTCATTCTATTAATTAACTAGCAAAACAACACAAACACCCATTGCAAGAGTTCAAAACTAATGTTAAAATTGTATAGATTTATTTCTTAGGAACGCTTTCGATGACAATTTATTATATGTCACGTTGAGACGTTGACAGTTTGCGTAATGTAAATAATAATTGAAATCAAGTTTTAAAACTCCAAACCACAATCCAAACTTCTCGTCTTCTTGAACAAATTAATTGATCAGAATGTTCAAGGAAGTGTTTCATAACAGCAGGTATATTAAATTAAATGGATGTTTTCATATTTTGTGGTCATACTGACGTAGTGAAGAGTATTTTTAGGTCCTAATAATCATTAACATCAACTACTTTCAAACTCGTTTTGCGTCAAGTTTTGTATTTAGTATTCAATGTGGTTACTTAATGTTACTTCTACTGCAAGGTTAGCTGTTATGTGGACGTGAGCGAAAAACAAAGAACCTGATGGACGTCTAGTTTAAACCTCACTATCATGAAGAAAGTTGTGTTATTCAAGAGCGAGTCGGAAGATTACGTGAAAGCTTTCCTCGACAATAATTACAAGGCTGTGTTCGTGGAGCCACTGCAGTTCGAGTTCATAAGCAAAGATGAACTGTCGGAGAAACTTGTACAAGATTACACAGGCATTATACTCACCAGCCCAAGAGCAATTGAAGCTGTCTCCAAATGCTGGGACCCAACAAGATTCGTTATATGGAACACAAAGAAAGTTTACACAGTCGGTGATGCAAGCTGTCACAAAATTAAACTGTTGCTAGGCTTAGAAGCACTGGGCATGTCATCAGGAAATGCTGAAAATCTTGCAAAAATTATTGTAAAGGAAAATCCTGAGAACTCGAAGTTTTTATTTCCATGTGGTAATTTGAGGTCAGAGACACTACCAAGTATTCTGCAATCATCACACATAACAGTGGATGCTCTGACAGTGTATGAGACTAAAGAAAATGAAAATTTAAAGACAGATCTGATGAAGCTCAATGACTCGGATAACCCATGTTGCATGGTATTCTTCAGTCCATCAGGGTGTGAGTACATACACCGGCAACTGCAGACCTTTAGCAACACTCTCTCAGAACTGCCACACTTTGCTATTGGCAACTCTACAGCATACAAAATTGAGAATCTCGGAGTAGAAGTGGCCGGTGTGGCAGCTAAGCCCAAGGCAGATAGTATGGTGGAGTCAGTACTAAACTATTTTACAAATGTACTCAGTAGTTAATATCTGAGACATGCTCGTACAAATAATGTAAAGGAAATTAACTTAGGCATAAAATGTTTACAAATGGTGTTGGGTGTACAAAATATTTGTTATAATTTTTTATATAAAGTGCAATAATTGTTATGAATACAGTTCTTTATTTATATAAAGTATTTATCTTAACCTATCTATCTTTATAATACTGTTACAACCTTCTGTGTTATGGATACTTTGTGGTCCAATCATTTGGGTCATGTTGGGTATTCCATGTATCTTGTCAAGTACATTTGATTTGAATAAACAATGTAGCCCAGTGGGCAGGCTAGTCACATTGACAGTGGTCTCGTGGGATTACTGCCGGCCATTACACATCCTGCTCGGTCGGCGTTGGTCGCTGCGGCTCGTAGGGCAGGCGCGCCGCGTCCCACAGTCTCATCACCGACACGTACGTGATGATTGCACTGGCCGTCACCATGCCTGCGTTCACCATGGCTAATGGCTGTAATTTATAGTATAACTGATGGTTAGGTCGAAAACTAAAAATTGCAATGGGCAAAATGGGGATCTTTCACTCAATATGGAAAGTAAAAGTTAATTTCAAAAGAGATGCTGGTGCTTTATTCATTACTTTATTACCTACTTGTACGTGCTGCTTGCCATAGAAGAGAAACGAAAGTAAAGGTTTTTGCCATCAATGTTTTTTTTTAATATTGGACTAGCTGTGGCCCAAATAGGTACAGTCCCGCAAAAACGTCTAAAAATACTAAAAAAATATTAATCTTTATCAGTAGGTACCTACTGTGACACTATTCTGTTTTATCCGGCAATAAATGTCTGAATACATTTTTATTGATATTGCATAACCCCTAGTTAACTTCGTTGGTTAAAGACACGTTGTGATAAGTACAAGTTGTAAACAAATTGTGTAGAGGCCTTGTTGAAAGTAGTTAGGTACTTACTAGTTTTTGACATGTAATGAAGATGTATACATATATAACAAATAAAACAAGTGTTTTAAAGATCTACCTAATGTTTGCTATTTAAAGTAGGTAGGTAAGCAACAGTTTTTTTTTTAAATGATCGATTGTTATAACTTACCTAGGTACTTTGTTTTATATACCTACAGGTCCTCAGTTCTGCCAGAGAAAAAGCTTAAACTTTTTTTAAAATGTTAGTAACCGTGCCGTCGCAAAAAAACTTACGTTAGTAAACTTAAGTTCTTTTTTAAATTTGTCCTGCCCCTTCGCGCTTGTGCCAATAAGAACTAAGGGTCAGTTTCCACCAAACGGAAAAATAGGTACTCGCGGATGCTTGAGCTGTTTTTAAATTTTTACTAAATAAGTAACTAAGTAGTATTGCCCTCTTTACATAGTATAAAACAAACGTACCTACGCTTAGATCTTTTAAATTACGCAACGGATTTTAATGCAGTTTTCAGGAATAGATAGAGTGATTCAAGAGGAAGGTTTATATGCCCCACATTAGTATCTACATTGTACCCGTGCGAAGCCGGGGCGGGTCGCTACATAAGTATAAAATTCAATGTAGACATCAAGGGCATGCTGGAGCACAAACAAGCGCTCTGCGGCATAAATCCGCATATCTGTCCGAGCGTCCTCCAGGCTGCGCGAGCACACCCGAAGCTGCTCTAGTGTTAAATTCACTGAATAAAGAACTGTATCAGTATTGCCTTTAAGTATAAAATCCGACGCCGACATCAAGCGTTTCCTCGCGCATACCCGAGCGTCGGATTTTATACTTAAAGGCAATACTGCAACAGTTCTTTATTCAGTGACCTCAAAAAAGTGCGCGTTTGGTGGAAACTGACCCTTGATCCTCCGCGGTGCGTCGCACGTCTGAAGCGCACTTTTGCTCTTGGTGTGAATGAGCGGCCAAGAGGAAGCGCGAGTACGCGCGAGGATGTTTCCGCTTGGTGGAAACGGGCCCTAACTGTACAAAATGTCAACTAAGCCGCGTGAACGATGCGCGAACACATAAAAGACGAACAAAGAAACATCAACACCCATGTCCACCGAACAATTACCTACCCAAAACAGGCAGACCAATGCCCGACTCCGTCTATACTTATTTGGACATCAAAAATCAGGTTTTGGGGCAAAATTGCCCCATAATTCCATTCTGCACTTTCAGATTTATTGAAAATACAAAAATTTACTGTCTGACTGAGTTTGCCCCACCCTAGACAAAGTCCTGGTTACGACCATGGGCTCAAAGAGATTTGCTATGGCACACTTACCCCGTGCATGTAGCTGACGGCGCTATTGAACTCACAGACCGTCATGCTCAACACGGCCGTGATCAGCAGCAGCACGCCCATCACAGTCGATATTATGATGTCCTGTGAACCAATGACTTTGCTCATTACCTGTAAACACAACGCCAGTTATGAAAGGTGCCATTAAATAAGTGTCTTTATACGTGAGGATAGCGCCCTCTGTCAATGTGTAGCTGAACCCATACGCACTGCACGCGGCCAGTTTTTAGAATTTACGTGAAGATAGTGGGTACCACCCTCAGAACACAGAAACAAGGGAGATTTGCCATGTTCAAATGTCTCTGCGCTCCTCCCACTTATTTCACTAACACGAAAATTAGTACCGATACGTATAGGTAAGTAGGTAGGTACCTACTCATATTTTGAAGCACACTCACGCTAAGAAACTTTCAACAACACTAATGAATGAACTAACCGAATAGCACACATGCAAAGAGAGGGCGGCGCATCAGCACAAAAATCTCTAGTTCCGGAAGCTAGCAGCGGCCGAACCAAGAACCTATCGTGTTAATAAGAGAATCAGTAAAAAAACACTTACCCATTGCGTCGTTAGACCAGATGGTTCATTAATTAATTTAAACTAAGCAAGCAATGGTTTTTGTCCCTAATGAGAATAACGTGCTTTGTTTTTCATAACGTTTTATTACAATCAAGCGAGGCCAGATGCGTTAGCACGCACCACGCCCCCTTGCCAAAACTCCCTTATTTCTGTGGTCCGAGGTAGGTACCTATCACCCGACCTCCGAAACCTACAGCACAACTATCGCAGCTTTCAGTTGCAAATAATATACTAGATATCAGAATAGGTACAATTATCAAAGTGAAGTAATGAGCGAGTTTTGTTACGATAATAGGTAGGTACACTGATGGCCAATAGTCAACTCGCACAGATTTTAGACTACGAGCATCGAGCACGTTAGACAGTGCGGTGGCGCCTGCACGTTTTCTAGCAATGTTTATAGAAGGTTGTACTGACAGCAAAAAGAAAAGCCTGCGGTGCGAAAAGCGGCATATTTAGCACCACTCCTGTGTATATGAGCGCGGTGGCGACGCCGCACACTAGGGCCACCGTGGCCGCGCTCGTCACCAGCCCCGGCGCGCCCGGGCACGACGCCGCGCTCAGGAACAGCACAGACGAAACTATGCAAACTATCTGAAACACAAAAATATTGACTATAATTATCTGTGGGATTACATCTTGATTTTTAGATGAGTAATACAAAATCACAAGAGGTAATCGAACAATATATCGCGCCTAAGTATACCTACTTATTCATCGAACAGGTAAGTAGATAGATATGTAGATACCCACGTTACTATGTATTTAAAAGCAAGACCCCAACCAGTAACGCAGTGTCAATATTTAAATTCCATCCGGAACTTGTTGGCTGGTGAATATGGTCCGCTACTCTGTCCTATCAGTCAGATTGCAGAGGTAATATTTAAGTATAAACACTATTATCTACTTAATAAGTAGTAAGTAGTTGAATATATCTGCGGATCAACTGATAACGTGGGACGCGCTCTTAATGAAAACTTCGCCTCATGAATCATTTGCCTCATACCTAGGCAATAGTCTAACCTTAGTAGGATATAGGTACCCTTTCGTCAGGGCTGTAACTACCTATAGTCTAATAGATAAAGGGCCCTTCGATCACTTGATACCCCGAAGCCCCAGTGTCTTTAGTTACGACCCTAACTTTTGTTGAGTAAGAATTAAGTAATTTACACTCATATCATAGCTACCTACTATACAACAGTAAAACACCCATGGGAGATACCATCTAATGGTGCGGGCGCAGCGCCCAAGCTACAGGTGCGGAGTCCGGTTGCTCAAGACGCAAAATACTAGGTCTTTGGGATCGTTCCCCCCGGTGGGTTCCGGCGTTGTCGTTGCGAGGCGGCTCAGTAGCCGTGGCGTAGATCCCCACGGTGAAGCGAAGAGGAACCCGAGGAGGGGCTGCTCGTCGGGACTTGGGCCTGGAAGCCGTCGACGTAGCGGCCAAGTAGGTTGCAGTGTCGCTTGGGCGACATCGCAACTGAGGTGGGCCGCGATGTCGTATGGGAGGTATCGCGGCTGAAGGGTGGAGGCCGCGGCAGGAGAGGAGTGTCGGTATTGCGGTGCACCGTCCTCCCTAGCTTCCGCGGCCTTGACGGGGCCGCCACCGTCAGATGGCGGATGCGGTGGGACCGCAAGGGGAGAGGAGTGTCGGTATGTTGTTGGCCGCTCTCCCTATCCTCTGCGGCCGAAAAGTGGTAGGTGGCGAGGCCACTAACCCGACCCGTCGCAGGGGGACCAAGGGTGCCCAGACACGAGGTAGTCTGTCGCCCATGTGCTTGTTTAGTCCCCGGGGTGGTCGCGGCGTGCCATGTGCTCTGGTGCGCCGGTGATGTGGGGTGCTCCCCGCGCCTCTCAGGAGGTCATGGGGTGGGAACCCACAGTGGAGAGGTCCACCAGCAGTTGGTGGACCAAGACCTGCCGGGGTTGCGGTGCATGCTTAGGCGGATCCCGCGACCCCGGCCGACGGTCGAAAGGAGGAACACCGTGGGTTTTTAGCCGGTAAGAGTCCGGCAGACCCCCTCGCCTATCCCGGGCGAGGGACATCGACGAGGACGAGGATTTTACCACGATAAAAAAGAAAAAAAAATGTCTTTGGCACCGTAGCCTTAGACCGCGATCTGCGAATATAAGCCAATAGCCCTTACCGCTGTAGTGACTAAAGAATGAGCATGCTCTGCCTTCGTTTAGCTAATAAAAACATACTGTATCGGTCTGCCACGAGTGGTAGTATGGCAATAACTCCCCTGACCATTTGTGTTACTACTAAGTAGTTTTACTTTGTAGGAATGACGTGACACTTCTGTGTGCGGTAAAGCAGTAGCGATGATGTAGACAACTTATAATTAATGCATTTATACGAGACAGCAAAGACACGCGCGCTTGGCCTCGGGGACCTCACCTGCGTCATTCATAGTTAAACAGTGAAAGTTGTTAATTATGCAGAGTCGGTATGCTAACTTCACTGTTTTAACAAGAGTACATTAAAACCTCGCCACTGGATCTAAGGCCCGTATCAATAAAGGACGAGTCTAATCTGCCACCAACAGCCTTTAACCATAAAATGTATCCTGCCTGCCACTAAGCAGCAGAATGGAAATGAATGCTACTCTGCCGCAAGTTGTGCTATTGAAATATCTACTGTAATGTAAGACGTAAAATACTTTGATTTAATCAAAATGCACGATAAATTCGATAATATCAGCGGTGCCGTCAAATTACGAGAATATGATAATATGTAGGTAACTCACCTATCTAATGTACCTACCTGAGGAGTAATAATTAATTTACATATTAAGAATTGATCATAATTTGTCATAATTAAGGTGACAAAGTGTCTGTTTTAATAATTTTGGGAAAGAGTTATTTAAGTAGACGGACTGTTTTGTGCCGTTATTATTATTATTTTAATTAATTACTGACACTAACTGGGCGTCGATCGATGATGCATCATCCGGATAAATAATGATTAGATCAAAATCTTTGATCAAATTAACGAGTGTTTTAGAATGGATTTCTTGAGAAGGAACACATTGTTGTTAAGGTAACGGACGTAGCGATGCCGATTTATAGAGGAAATATAGGTACCTAGGGAAACTGTAATACATATAAAAAATATAATGATAGGAAAAGTAATCCTAGCGGTTGAACGCTTAACTTCCATGCACGAGGGTTTTCGTTCATCCCGGCCCACGCATCCGACTTTTCAAAATCATGTGAGGATCAGAATTTGATTATCACTTGCGTTTACAGTGAAGGAAATCGTGAGGAAACCTGAGGGCTCCGAAAAGTTCTCGATAGTATGTTTAGTGTTTAGTGCGGCCATCCACAACAGGCCAGCGTGGTGGACTATGGCCTAAGCCCTTCTCAATCTGAGAAGACGCCCGTGCACAGCATTGGGACAGTAATGGGCCGATTATAATATATTAATTAGAAGTAAAGAGACAATTTCTCAAATAAATTAAAATACCTAGGCACAGTTCATGGCGTCAAAAAATTAGGGTCCTTACCTACGTCTAATAATACTCACAGCAGACAACACTTTCAGGAGCCCCTCTGGTGACAGGAAGTAATCTTTCTCAGTGTAATATTTGCGAAAAATCTGGTCCACCGGCTCATCGGCCAGTGCTGTCGAGCTAAACTCTTCTCGAGATGACGAAGCAACCATCTCTTCCGATATCGACCACTAGGTACTTATTAATTAAAGAAAATATTATCTAACGCCTTATTATCTCTGTCAATATAAATCACAAACACTTGGTGATAGATTGACGAGGTTCATGGGAGCACAATAAATCGGAGACTGAATTACCTTTGATAGTAGCGTTATCGATAAAACCAATAATTATGACATGAATTCAAGATAATCAGCCAATTGTATTGATAAAGTTCTTCGTGGTATTATCCATTACGGCAAATATCAGCTGCATGCATAGGTACATAATTATTATCAGTAGGTACCTACGTTCTAAATATAGCAACTCATTTAAATACGAGATTACTAATGAAAACGTTAAGGAACTAGGTGTTTTTCTCGGAACTGTGACTTAAGAATAGAGTTTGGCCAGCAGTGGACATGCGATAAGCTGAAGAGATGAGATTTTTTTTGTATAAATTTATTTATAACCTTCATACATAGGTACGCCTGTTTCGCACTGGGGTAGGCAGAGATATATATTTCCACCTGCTATGATCTTGGTACACCGTTTTCGCTTCATCTATATTCATTAACCTTCTCATGCATGCTCGTTGGTTTAGGGTGCTACGCAACCTGGCCTTTTTCCAGAATGCCCGCGATTTGTTCATGGTACGTTCCATCTACACGCGCCTTGTACACTTGTTTCGCTAATCTACTTTCGTCCATCCTCTCTACATGATTAAACCATCTTAGCATACCTACCTTTCTCAATCCTCACTACATCTTCTCTCACTCCACAACGTTCCCTTATCACGCTGTTCCTTACTTTATCTTTCAAAGTTACACCACACATACTTATAAAGTTCAGTTAGATAATAATGATCATCAGAATTTTAAAATATTACCTACCTAAGTACCTACTTATACACTGGTGCCGATTCTGTTGTGCGCAAACTAAACTTAATTTAGCATGTTGCCATTTTTTCACTCTAATAAAATAAGAAACAGACGAACGTAAATAAGAGCTGTGAAAATTTAGTTGAACTAAAGGGGAATGCCAAGATTACCGTATACGACTTAGGTATGACCGACAAAGATATAAAAAGGGCTAATAATGTAGAATCCGTTACAATAACAACATTTCTGCTGGAAGTACTTATACCGAAAAAAGTTATAGGCTGATAAAGATGACCTTATTAGTAGATTCTTAACCTAAGTACCTAAATAAGAAAAAAGTAATTCGAAAATCGCACTAAGATTTTTTTAATGTCCAATTCGTTTTTTTTATAAGGGGGGTGTAAATGAATATTTCGTGTAATTCCTTCAAACCAGGTGACAGATTGACCTGCAGGGGATTTCTTCAGATTCAACTAATTATTTTGCTAAAATAATTGTTCTTAACGTGAATAAGTTAGCAAGCACCCCAAGGTAACTGACTGCGAGCGATATCGCGTTAGTCGTGCCCGCTAGCTTTCGCCGGGGGTTCCATTAATTTACATAATTTTAATTTGCATTTCTTTTTAATCCATACCTTATCAGGTGTTTAAGATACGATCACTTAACACTATCGCAAGACAAAAAGGTTTTTTTTAATATTATTCAAACAAAATCCCTTGCACGATTGATCTATACCAGTAATAAATAGATCAGGTGGTTTTAAGGAATTACACGGATTCGTTTACACCCTGTATAAACGCTGCCCCACGCTAGGATTACCCTGTATCATGGGAGCGTTTACAGACACAAATCTCACATGCACGAACACCCAGACCCGGAACAATTATCCATTATTTATAGGCTATACAAAATTATGCTTGTTTCGTGCGGGAATCACTCACAATCCGTGGCGCAGAAGCCGAGTACTTAGCCACTACACCGTGTCAATTTCTGCTGTATCTGGTAATACGTTAATAGTAATACTGATGTATTACCTTATAAAGGTCTATAGTATATGAGGTGAGTGTAAGTTAAACAAAGGTGTATATTTGTATAAAACCATATAATTATTATCATTAAAATTTTTAAAGTAAAAATGACTCGTACATTATTTGATCGAGATCGTACAGTAGGTACACAATAAACATCTGTCTTAGGGAGTAACTCGTCAAGTTCCTTGTAAAACAACTCTTCATACAAACCTACACGTACTGACACACAAAGCGGGATACATCGTCACCATAGTCACGCACTGACGGACTGACACATCGGGAAACAATACTAACGTGTGATATGTATAAGACATACAAAGGAATATTAATCAAAAATTGTAAACAGAGTGCGGAGAGTAACGCCGCGCGCACACTGACGCGCCGGCTGACACTCTGAGGCTCTGACAAGCACACAAGTAAGCTCGTGGGGACACCACACATCGGACAGTATAAAATTATTTCCTATTAACAACTTTTGTTACATGTCGAACTTTCCCTTATCACTAACTAATGTACGCTTACTATTGTATGAACAATAATTATATAATATCATATATCGTGCAAACGATTTGATCCATTACAAGCTTACGAGGAAATAAAGTACGCATACACGACGTCGCGTACGCGTCGCCTATACAACAATTATATGACTATAACATAATAATAGATATTTCGCTTACAATTAAAACGTTACCCTTTGCATACATGTCGTGAATTAGAATTACTTACATGATCCATTTTATTATTCGCATAAATCTTGTATATATAATTTTCGTAAATAATACGTAGTGGACGAAGAGAAAACCAGGACAACACACGGACACGATCGAAACGAACGCCAGGTAGTGGACAACGACTGCTCCCGAACCAACCAGACTTCGGTAAAAAACACGACTAGATCGACTAGAAATATTTGTGCAAAAACTAACCGAGTAACCGTCGTCGCTCGTCAAACTCACAAATGATCCTTCGCTAAATCTATAACGGACTAGAATAAAAATCAGACTTGCAGAAATCATAAAGAGATCGGGCGGGCGCGGGGGGCGCGGCCCGGCGTACAAAACTATAAAACGGGCCGCCGGTCGGGCCCGGGCCGCCTAGAAGTCGGTGGCGGGCGGCCTTCACTATAACGGGTCGTCGCGCGACGTCGACGCCACGGCCGGCGGCGCTGCCGGCACGGCGCGGTACAGCGCGCGCGGCGACCCCGCCGACGAGCGCCCGCTCCACGACAAGTGCGCGCGCCGCGCCGCCGCGCGCCCGCGCACCCACGCGCGCGCGCCGCCCAGCACCATGCCCAGCGCCGCGCACGCGCCGCCCAGGCCCAGCCCGGCGGCAGAACACAGCAGGTGCGCCAGCTGCGCGGGCGCCCAGCGGTACTCGGGCGCGGCCAGCACGGCGTGCAGCGTCAGCGCGCCGCCCGCCAGCAGCGACGCCGCGCTCCACACGCTCGTCCACGCGCCCTGCCACACACAACCACTATACAAACTGCCCACTGCCCACTGCCCACTGCCCACTGAGCGCACAGAAACACTACAGCCTGGCCCAATATCACTTGATAATTAGTTACAGTTGAAGCTAATACATATTATAGCCGTGTTAAAAAAGAAAATGTATATGAAACAACTACTTATTAAAAATTAAAGTATTGTTTAAATGTAATCAAATTGATTTTCAATTGTATACTAAGTTTAGTTTTTTGATAAAACACGTGTTTTTTTTTCAGTAGGTACCTAATATATTTATTAACTTTTTATCAAATTTGATTGAGCCAAACTGTAAAATTATCAGCACTATTGCTGCACTAGAGTTCAGGATGGGCCACTATTCTTTAAACATTGAAACTGCTCCAAAGCTTAAAGTGCCAGCCCCGGCCAGTCTGAAGGCTGTAATATTTACTTTTAATATTGAATAACTATTCAGTTTTACTGTTACTTGTATTGAGGTCAGATGACAACTGTTTTGAGGAAATACTGATTTACTTAAACCGCAAGCTATGAGGTGGGTTCAGAGGAGAAAGTTGAATGTTGAGTAGTGTATGTACCAGTTTGTTCCAGTCGAGCGGCAGCAGCGCGGCGAGGCGCGTGACGTGCAGCACGAGCAGTGCGGAGTGCAGCAGCAGTGACGTCAGCGCGCCCAGCAGCAGCAGGCGCACGCGCGACGCCAGCGGCACGCGGCCCACGCGCAGCCCCACGCCCGCCCACACGCACGCGCACGCGCCCACGCAGCACAGCTGCAACACGCGATACGTCAACACAACAACACACACACTACGAAACACCGCGAGACGCCGAGAGTATCGCACATGGGAGGGAGGAATGTTCTACTGTACTTCAATTCAATGGCTAACTCAACATGAAAACAAACACTGATTTCTAATTTAATAGCTATAAAATGTTTATAATCTGCCATTCTCCAGAAAGTATGATCAATCTCATTGAATCCATCCACCTTACATGCACAACTAGAACTCGGGTATTTAATGAGAAGAGTGTTAGCTTACTGGTCGGTGCTTACTGCTTACTACTTACTACAAGCAATAGCGTGGCGGCGCCGCGGGGCGTCAGCAGGTGCCGCAGGCGGCAGTAGAGCGGCGCGAGCGGGCGCGGGCGCGGCGGCGGCGCGCGGCGGTACTGCGCGTGCGAGTCCCAGCTGCGCTCCGTGAGCTCCGTGCCGGCCGGCGAGCGCCCGCCCGCGCCCGCACCGCACCCGCTGCCCGCTATCTCGAAGTCCTGATCCCACACCCGTATTACATGTTTAGTATTGCAACATTGTCTCATTTGCTTGCTCGTGTTTGCATGAGCTAACTTACAATACAGTACAATTGAACACAGTCAATGTTATTACTTTCTGCCTGTATCTGTATTTTGCAGGAATTAATTTTATTTGGTCTCGGTCTCTTGTCTCATAGAAAATCATCTGGTGTGTTCCGTTTTCGAGTCAATCTTTTTTAAACCACAATTTCCAAAGCTGCTTAAAAAAATGTTGTTAAACTATATGTATTTAGACAATCTCTAAATGATTTTTGGATACAAAAAGGATAAAATCCAATACCATAACATCATGCCTGTATTCCCCGAAGGGTTGGGCAGAGGTGTATAGTTTCACCCTCATTTGGGCATTATCTTTAAGTGTACTAGGGGCGAGCCTATTGCCATCAACAAAAACTCCAGGCTGCTACTGAGGAATTTCACATGGAAAAACCCAATAACACTTAGCCCAACCGGGGGTTGAACCCAGGACCTTACAATCAGCAGTTGAATATTTTATTTTATACTTCTCCATAAAGTTGAAGGTCTGTAATCTATGGTATCCTGACAGGCATTGATAAGGCCGCCTCCAGACATTGGAGCGAAACATTGTCATAATAGTTGAGCTAATAATAAATTATATCATCTTCAAGCATTTTGTACTATAAGAATAATAACTGTAGTATAAGTATTTGTAGTATAAGAAAAATTATTACATAAATTATATAATAAATGCATAGTAAAGGATTTTTGGCATACTGGCAACTGAATTAAATAAACTAGCAATGTATAGTTGTATCAATCTGCCATTTCACGGAAGATTTGGGTAACAGGCTGTATTTAAATGTAAACAAAATGAAACTTAATAACATTGTTTTGGTATCTAGCTTGCTGAAGGCAACAAAGGCAATAGGATGATTCTACTTTTATTTCACCCATTTTTAATCCTTGTAAAAATTTTCTGAAAGTTACAACTTAGAACCCTATGAAAGAATTATGTATCTATGTACCTACTCAACTTTACTTTACCAAGAGGATATTTTTATATATTATAATAGTTGGTGCGTCTGTTGGTCAACTTGAACGATTGAAGTCCTATTTACACAATACATATATTTGTTTTATCAAGACAATGGTTCATATCTATGTTAAGATCCGATAGGTGGCGCTTTAGTCAAGTTATTTACCCGGGCACAGCCACGGAAGAACAGCTAGTTAGTTTATAATATACTTTCACTTTTGTTGTTGTCCAGCCCTTTAGACAGACATGCAATGCAGCTATTATAATGTGATATTACCATTAATTAGGTCAGCATATAGTAGCCAGATTATATGCACAATACATGTCCAAATGCAGTTATATAAACTAAACAATAACAGTATCAATTACAAACTTGTTTTAGATCAGTTTGATAACAAATTATTAATCTTACTATGGGTTATTAACACCCATAAGAATCTCAATTGCCATGAAATACATTACATTAGGTCTCTAAACCAGAGCAGGAGCTACTCTGTAACTGAAGGGAGATACCTGTCACAGAGCAAAATACCTGCACGTCTTCGCCGCGGCAGCTCGTCGGCTCCAGCTCCCTTATCTCGTCTAGAAGCAGCTCCACTTCGTCCGTCGAGTACAGTTCGCTCACTGACACGTAGCGCGCCGGCGCCGCTTGCATATCACCCGCCGAGTCGCCTACCGCCGAGCGCCTTCGCCCCGGCACCTCCTGTAACCACTAACCACGCTCCCGTTATCCGTTCCAGTCAATGTAACTTCACACACACAATGCATTACAACAAACCTTTTCCGCACGTTGACATTGAGGCTCCGTCCCCTTGTATGTGACCACATAATCCGAAGGCGTGATATCGTTTAGTACGGAGACATTGACCTAATAAACAAAATCCAATGATGCTCCGTGGCCCGCCATGTTTGTTATCATATTTTTTTTCTTTCTTTCCGTCAAGTTAAGCTTTGTCTATGATTTTAAAATGTTTCGTTCGGAATAAATGAATAATTACCTTGTTAGGATACAGTTGAAAATGTTATTAGTAAAATAGAATAATATCTATTTTATAGAATAAATAAAAATATAGAATACTATTCTAGACAAATGAATTCCTGATTATGAGGATTTTTTACTACGCCAACATAATTATGCTTGATTTGGACTTTTGGACCCATAGGCATTGGGTGTGTACCTACTCGGAACCTGGACCTAGCACTCAGCGGGTCTCGCCCACTGACTACGTAGAGATGCCGAGATGACTGTCTTGCTTATTATAAAGGCTCGAAACCACAGAGTGCGGCGGGTGCGGGACGGCTGCGGGCCGGGTGCTGGCCGACAGCAGTTGTAATGTATGAAACTGTTTTCAAGGTGTCACACTGACTGAGGAGCGAAGCGTGTGTGGAACGGAAACGAGCTGTCAGCCGCAGTGTAACACCTCGCATACAGTTCTATACAATACACATTATAATTGCCGCACCGGTCCGCATCCGGCCCGCAGTCGTACCTGCACTCTGTGGGTTGGTCTCGCCTTAGAGTATAGATTGCTAATAATTGTATTATAGTAGGTATAGAAAAAAAACTACGTGTTCACACACATCATCACATGACAAAATAATATATTTTCAAGAATTCCGTGTTTCTGGCCTGCCTCTTCGTGAATTTTCGTACGGTTGACTCAACCATGACTGGAAGAATCGCTGGCAGCCCGTGGTCAGGCTGTAATTGCGAAACACAATAGCATTTGCTTTGATTTTGAAGCTTCAACAAGCCCGTTACACCCCATGTTTTAACACTCCGTCTTCTCGACAGCTATGCCCCGCGCGTACTTAAAATAAAAGCTATTGCAATTGCAATAGCGGTGTTCAATAAGCATGCCAGCATGCTTATTGAACACCGTATAGAGATGTAATTTCCATCATCTTTTCTATTCCATAGCAATTGTTATTTGGTCGAATAGTTCATGGTCCATACCTATTTCTCAGATAAAGAATACACCTTTATCTGAATCCTATATAAATAGTATCTAATCTGGGGTCCATGCTGTCTATAAAGCGCCAAATTCAATATTTAGCAAGTGCAAGTGAAATTGCGCAAGTTATTGCAGCAAGTGTTCGCTTAGTTTGTAAGACATCCAGAAGTCGACTTGTTGCGTATATGTCCACAGTTGAAAGTCGGTTGCAGAAGTTAACTTCCGCAATAGTAAAGGAGAATGGGCGAAATGTTTAGAAGTTGGTCTTCTCCTCCTCTAGCAATGAGTGATGTCATTAGAAAGGTCTTTTTAAGCGAAACATTTGGTACCTACACAGCTAAAGTCAATTATCAGTATTTTCGGAGTTACATACATAAACTCACGCCTTTTTCCCATGGGGGTAGGCAGAAACTATAGAACGCCACATGCTACGAACCTTACATACCCCTTTCGCTTCATCCACATTCATACATCGTGTCATACACGCACGCCGGTTGAGAGTACTACGCACCTGACCTTTGTGAAAAACATCACCAATAAAATCGATGTATGTCCTTCTAGGACCGGCGTTCCCATTGACATCCGCCTTATAAATTCCTTTTGTTAATCGCCGTTCACTCATTCTCTCAACATAACCAAACCACCTAAGCATACTCCTTTCCTTTTCGGAGTTATAACACCTTTAAAGTGAAAAATCGTTTATATCCATACCATCACAATTTCTTCACTACTCCTCCTCTAGCAATGAGTGATATGTCATCAGAAAGGTATTGTTAAGCTAAACATTTGATACTAACACAACTAACGTCAATTGTTAGTATTTTCGGAGTTATAACACCTTTAAAGTGAAAAATCGTTTATATCCATACTATCACATCTCTCTTTTTTTTGTTACTTGTACTAAAGTATCGCTACGTTCTTATCATATTATTTGCAAATAATGTGCGAAGAAAAAGAGCTTAAACATAACTGGCGAAACGTGGGTGCATTATACACCTCTGCCTACCCCTTCGGGAAACTCAGGTGTCAGTGTTACGTGTGTTGCTTAGGTAAATATATTAAATAATTATTATGGCAAAGATCCTATGGCAAAACGTGTCAAAATAATAATAAATAGCAATATTTGAGCGTTATCATAGTTTTTATCATAGGTTACATTTAATGAACTATAACTCGATAAATACTAATAATTGACAGTAGCTGTAATACAAAAAATGTACTACTTAAAATAACCTTTCTATTGATATATCACTCATTGCTAGAGGAGGGGTAGACCAAAGGGCCCATTCTCCTTTGGCGTTTAACATTGCCGCCGAGCCGTGAACGAACGTGCGTCGGATTCAATACCGTTATACGACCACCGATATCATGCAAGTACGACAACTTCATACAATAAAAGGCTCATTTATTCAAATCTAAAGCTTATAACAGAACGGTCCGTGGCCACAGCTACCGTGCCGTGGACGTGCCCCAATTTAAGGCCCCTGAACACATAACTATTCCAAACAAGCCGATAAAGGGCACCTAGATCTCTTGTTGCCTCGGTGCCCGAAACCTCTAAAGGTGGCCCTGTGGCTGTCCCTGCCTTTGCTTTATTATTGCAAAGTGCCACAGTTTACAGACACAGGTTGGAGAAATAGAGCAACGCGTCACCGACGACTTGGTCTATCTATGGCCGCGTTGCTCTCTGGCTGTAGTTAAGCTAGATTCATACTCGTATTCAACTCGTGTTAGGCGATTCTAAGCTAAAGATTACAATAATATACTGGTAATTATACACCTCCGTCAGAAGCCAATTTTTCGGCTCTTGTCACAACCTTCAGCTGAAGCCAAAGGTTTGAGTGACTCGGAAATCTTAATTCAAAACTAAATAAAAGGATAAAATTAACGATACATATTCGATTTCACTATGTTAATGTTAAAGAGATAACATGAATAAATGGCATTACATCTTTGTGAAAATTATAAACGCAGTTTCATTCTTAGTTTCGTCAATTGCAGACACTAGCCAAAAAAATAAAAATAAATCTGAAGCCGGTGCTCAACTTTTTTTTGGTCAAAGCCGAATGTATGAAACTGAGCGATTGTGGCGGAAACTGAAGGTTTGGTCGGACCCAATAGTCAAGCAAAACAAGTCATGATCATTCACAGCTTTTATCAACCGAAAAGTGTTCTGTGCACTGCAACGTATAAGCCTCCTCCCTTTTTCGCCATTCTTCCCAGTTTTGTGCCAGTCTTGCCCAGGTTTTTACGAAGACTTACTAAATCATAGACCTATCTTGCCATCGTTCTTCCTACGCTACGTTTGCCCACTCTTGGCCACTATTCCATCAAAGATCTAATCCAGCTGTCGTCTCCGTATCTAGCAGTGTCCTGGCCACCGCCACTCGTCTTATTTATGGCCGGCGCTCACTAATAGGACGCCACCATGGAAATAATTAATTTTAAACCTTATTTTAATACCCTGAGCGCTCGTATTGGCTTAGAATACCGCAAGATTCTCCGTCATGCCAAAGAATCTCGCAGTACGGTAATACCTCATTATAATCATGAGGTAGTGAAAAACGGTTAATTTAGAAAATACTTTAATTCAAAGAAAGGTTTGGTTGGCTATTTTCTAGACTTGATTAATCATCTTTATCACAGCAACGATCAATATATAACATACTTAAATCTAAGTAATGAAAACTAAGCTAAATATTTCTTACAAAAGCGTAACGTCACGGTAGTTGTCGAACGTGTATGTACAAAAAATACAGAATTTCTGAATTCTGAGCACCTTTATTAAAACAGAGAACAAAGAGTTACAAAAAAATTGGCACATATGAATCGTAAATTTTATAGGTAAACCAAAAATCACATCGACATAACTGTCTATGAAAAATATCTGTCAAGAGCAAAAGCAAAAAGAAAAAACATAACACTTAACAAAATATGAATAATGAAAGCTACCTTTACGTGGTCAGACCCAGGTTTTCTTACATCTAACGTCAAACTTTCCTTAAACCTAATGTAAAACTTAGATAAAAAAAGCGTTTGTCAGGGACTCAAGATCTACTTATGTAGAGGTATAGTCTTTACAAACGTCCAGAGTTAGGCACTTGGGGCGAGAGACTAAACTAGGCGGCAACACTATGCACCGAAGCCGGGCGGCGGTCGCATGATGCCATGCGGGGGTCCATGCGGGGAGCCGAACGGTGGGCCGAACGGGGGGCCGAACGGGGGGCCGAACGGGGGGCCGAACGGGGGGCCAAGGGGGCCGCGCGGGGTGCCAAAAGGGGAGCCGTGCGGCGTGCCAAGAGCGGGACCGAGCAGGGGGCCGCCGGGCTGGGCGGGCAGCGCCGGGCCCCCCATAGCGCGGCCCAACGCGCCCGCCATGTACCAGTGGGCCGCCGCCGGGTTGACGCGCGCCAGCATGCGATACGTGTCGCACTCGGCCTGGCTCAGCGTCACGCCCGCGCCCGGACCGAACTGTGCGCGGGGGACGCGGGGGACTGCCGCCGGCGGGGGAGACGGGGTGAGAGCAGACGCGATGGACGGAGAAGTCGCGGGGATAGGTGAAGAAGGCTCGGACGCGCTGGGCCACAACAGCGGGATGCGAGTCGCGAGCTCGGACAGATCATTTGGCGCAGCTTCACTGTCGCCCTCGTGGTGAGGGCTCGGGGGCGCGGGCGGCACGCACAGCGGCACGTGCTGGCGGTACGCGTCCACGTAGTCGAGCGCGATGCCGTCGCGCAGGTAGGCGTGTATCTCGGCGTAGTTGGGCGTGTCGCCGCCCTCGAGCGCCTCGAACCTCGGGTACAGGTAGCACTCCGCCGTCTGCAACCATGCGCGAACGTGAGCGGCATTGCTCGACTGTGCGCGAATCTCGAGGATGCGTCGGGCGCTCAATATTGTACCGAACCCTTCCCCGAGGTTCGAGCGCAGTGATATTTATATAAATTTTACACAAAGCTATATCTCTATATTACTAAAAAAAATTGTGTTCCAATATCTCAACTGACCTAAACAGATTGAAAGATATTCAAGCTTGAATAGTTCCGTAATTTATGTATGAGGTAGACATATTATCAATTATTATCATTAAGCTTAGGCAGCCTATCGCATTCAACTATTGAAAATAATTTCTTCCCAAGTTGTACCACAACACCCGACATTGTGTTATACCCACCCTAGATACAAAAAGATTTTAAACTTCAAATCAAGAAAAGCTTAGTAATTTTCGGATGCATCGCGATATTTCTTATCTAAAGCGAGTCGGCGACGCAAGACGGGGTTAGTCACGAGGGAGCCGATGTTCGGTGCTGCGACCGCTAGCGGCTTCACCGGAACCGGCGAAGACACCACAGCCGGCGGAGACATTCGGATCGGCGAAATCGTCGGAGGCCGCTCACGCACGACCATAACGGGCGGGGCCTTGTCTGCACAGCGCGCGTGCAGCTCGGCCAGCAGCCGCAGGCGCTCGCTGTGCGGGCCGCACGCGCGCTCGTCGCGCTCGTCGGCGTCCCACGTGCTCAGGCGCCGTGGCCCGCGCCCCACCAGCTCCGACGCCGACGCCGACACGTCGCTGAGCGAGCCGTCGTCGGCCGCGCCACTCACCCGCAGCGCCGAGTCGGGCCGCGCGTCCGCGTGCCCGGCGCGGATCAGCGAGCCGCTCACGCACATGTCCTCCGCACCCGACGTGTCGATCAGCAGCGTTTCTATCACGCCCTCCTGCGAATGGACAGATACCAAGGTTATGGTCACTCGCGAATTCTTAGATCGCGCAGTGCGCGCACTCTCGACAGTACCTCCTGGTCCAGGCGCAGGAAGTGCGCGGCCGACGGGCGCAGCGCGGCCAGGCGCGCGCGCACGGCCTGCGCGGGCAGCGCCGCCCACGTGCCGCACCTGTGATACAACGTACCTCCTGGTCCACGGCGACGATGTTGGCGACGAGGCGCGTGTCGCGCACCAGGCGCAGGAAGTGCGCGGCGGCGGCGTGCGGCCAGCGGCGGCCCGCGGCCGACGGGCGCAGCGCGGCCAGGCGCGCGCGCACGGCCTGCGCGGGCAGCGCCGCCCACGTGCGCCGCAGCGGCCGCAGCGCCGCCGCCGCCACCGTGTCCACCGTGCCGTAGTCCACGTGCCGCACCTATGAGACATAGTGACCATACACTACTACTTGTTAGCAGGTAACCACCTTTCTTTGTGCGAACACTCTTATACCTAGTCTGGCCATAAATACTGTTACAATTAAAAATAAGAAAGATATTACATTTGAATTTGGAATCTGTCATTTTTATACGATTGTTCATTGAGTTTTCTAATTTTGACGCCAATACATTGTACAATATTTTGCGATATTAAAATGGGAGTGGGACGATAAATAGAACCGCTGTCATTGCATTACATAAAGTTGGTATGGAGCCAAATGCAATTTTTAAAACTTATTATTAAAACTTATTACAATTTTTAATACGCTTGGTATTAGTCAAATGTTTGTGTACCGGGCTATTAATAAGTACAATGAGACCTCTTCTTGTTTGTGACAGAAAAAGATCTGGCCGTCCACGTAGTGTTCGTACGAAAAAGGTGGTCAAAGCAGTAATGGTAAGAATTCGAAGAAATCCTGTCCGAAAGCAAAAGATTTTATCTCGGGAGATGAAGATAGCACCCAGAACCATGTCGCATATTTTAAAAGATGACTTAGGACTTGCAGCCTATAAGAGACGAACTGGTCATTTTTTTACTGATAATTTAAAAAAGAATAGGGTGGTAAAATCGAAACAACTACTGAAGCAGTACGCAAAGGGAGGTCACAGAAAAATGTTGTTTACGGATGAGAAAAATTTTTACAATTGAGCAACATTTTAACAAACAAAATTACCGTATTTATGCTCAAAGCTCTAAGGAAGCTTCCCAATTAGTCGACAGAGTGCAACGTGGGCATTATCCGATTTCAGTGATGGTTTGGTGGGGTGTTAGCTATGAAGGAGTGACTGAGCCATATTTTTGTGAAAAAGGTATCAAAACATCGGCACAAGTATATCAAGATACCATTATTGAGAAGGTAGTTAAGCCCCTTAACACCACCATGTTCAATAACCAAGTATGGTCATTCCAACAAGACTCGGCGCCGGGTCATAAAGCTCGGTCCACGCAGTCTTGGTTGGAAGTGAACGTTTCGGACTTCATCAGAGCTGAAGACTGGCCGTCGACTAGTCCCGATCTTAATCCGCTGGATTATGATTTATGGTCAGTTTTAGAGAGTACGGCTTGCTCTAAACGCCATGATAATTTGGAGTCCCTAAAACAATCCATACGATTGGCAGTGAAGAATTTTCCCATGGAAAGAGTGCGTGCTTCTATTGATAACTGGCCTCAACGTTTAAAGGACTGTATTGCATCAATGGAGACCACTTCGAATAAGCTTTTTATATTTTAAATTGTTTTATATTTATGTATTAAACTAACACACTGTAAAAGTAATAAATATTATATGCAATCAAAAAAAAAACTTTTTATTCGTGACAATATTTATGGCAAGACTAGGTATACAGGGTGTTTGGTGCATCGTGTGCCAAATTGAAATGGTCGACTGGGGGGGTCATCTGCTATCCTTTCAGACCCCTAAACACTATTCATGCCCTGTCGATTTTTTTTCATCGACTTTTTATTATTTTATTAAAAAAATACCCAAATTTTACAAATACAAATTTTTAAAAAAGTATAAGTCGTAGACTCTGAATTTTAATTTTGTTTAGATGTGTATTGTATGACAGTATTTTTGATATCAAAATTAGTGACATTAGCCATCTAGTTTTTTTAAATTTACTCGCAAAGTTTCGGACTTCAATTAAAGATGTCCATGTTAGAGCTATTTACATGGCTATAAAAAAAACCAAAAGCGACCGGGATCTTCGAACTCCCTCAAAAATTCTCTAGTCTATCCTCTTGCTAGTGATGTGCCACATGCCATAAAAATCTTTTTACAACTTTGTGAATTCGCTAGAATTGTGAATCGAGTCACAAAATACTAAATTCAAAATTCTAAAGAAAAAAAGTCTTTTTGCGTAATTGTTAATTGAGACACATGTAAAATTTGTTTTCTCACTCTCGCAAAGTAAAATCTATATTCTATCTCTTTCTTGCATAGCGTAAACTAGTTTGAACAAACGACGAACTGCCGCCGACGCCGTTAATCCGTCATAATTTTAGTCGAGACATCTAAATCTGCCTCTGCTACCTGACGTGTGTGCTTAGTTCACCGTACTCCGCGTTTTTTTCATTTTGTTACTTTGTTTTGTTGGTTTTTGTTACGTTTTAACTTTGTTGACTTTTTGTTGCTGCAATGGCGACGTTTTCTAACGATTCTAACGAAGAATATGCTGACATCATGATGGCTTGTGGAGCCGCCCATGGTGTCGCTCGTGCAGCGCAACGACTTTACCAGGGACGCTTTCCTGGTAGACGATTACCTGGCCGCAGAGTCTTCCAAGACACATACCGACGCATACGCGAGACTGGCAGTGTCACTTTTCATGAACCAAGGGGCCATATTGTGCGACATAATGTTGAAGTGGACGAGAGAATACTGGCACTTTTTGAGGAAGACCCTACAAGAAGTATTAGAAATGTGGCAGCACATCTTGATATTTCAATATGGAAAGTGTGGAAAGTTCTTCAGCAAAAAGAAAAGCATCCATTCCA
Organism: Amphipyra berbera; assembly: GCA_910594945.2. NCBI lineage: Eukaryota > Metazoa > Arthropoda > Insecta > Lepidoptera > Noctuidae > Amphipyra > Amphipyra berbera. The sequence goes on from OU343138.1 coordinate 416,896, forward strand.
TTACACTCCGGTGCAAGGTACGTAATTTTAAAGTAACTTTAAACCCGTACACGCTTTGTTTGACGATGCCTTTGTTTAGCAGGTAATGGGTATAGTATGACGTCACTTCCAGGTAGTGAATCATTTAGTCCATACAGGCGATCCTTAAAAATCTTATTGTGCAATTATTTACTGCTCAACAGAAATTTAAGAGTTCTTTGTTTGTAGGTCTTGAGGGTGGCGACTTTGAGAGACGAGTGGAATTCTGTCGCTTTATGTTACACACGGATGTGGATGATCCTAATTTTTTAAAAAGAATACTGTGGACGGATGAATCCAAATTTACCAAAGAAGGAATTCTCAATCTTCACAATCTGCACCACTGGACAAACAAAACGGAAAACCCACGTGTTAAAAGACAGAAATCATTTCAAAGGAGGTTTAGTGTAAACGTTTAGGCAGGAGTGATTGGGAATCAGGTAGTTGGACTGCATTACCTGCCCGATAACCTCAATGGCGATAACTATTTGGAGTTCCTTCAAAATGACCTGCCCGAATTAGTGTCTGAGGTGCCCGTATTTAATGAAAATGTGCCCAAAGTATTCCAGCATGACGGCTGTCCCGCGCATTGGAGTTTGACTGTGAGGGAATATCTCGACGATGTGTTCCCCAATGCGTGGATTGGTCGCGATGGCCCTATTGCATGGCCGGCACGTTCCCCAGACCTAACTCCGCTAGACTTTTATGTCTGGGGACGTGCCAAAGAGCTGGTATACGCCACGGAGGTTCCGACTAGAGAGGTACTACTTCAACGCATTGAAACAGCGTTCAATAAAATTAAGGAGGAAATTCGACTTCGTACAACAACTGTGGAAATACGAAATAGATGTCGGGCCTGCATTCGCAATAGAGGCCAACAATTTGAGCAGAATATGTGAAAAATAAATAAATATTAACAATGCTTTTTTTTTAATTTCTATTAACCCCTCCCCCCCCCCCCCAAGAGTGATACGAGACAGATTTTAACCTTATAAGAGTGAGATAACAGATTTAATAAGTATTTCAGGTATCATTTAAGCAAGAATATTTTTTTAAATCATAATTTGGAATTGTAGTATTTTGTGACTCGATTCACAATTCTAGCGAATTCACAAAGTTGTAAAAAGATTTTTATGGCATGTGGCACATCACTAGCAAGAGGATAGACTAGAGAATTTTTGAGGCAGTTCGAAGATCCCGGTCGCTTTTAGTTTTTTTTTTATAGCCATGTAAATAGCTGTAACATGGACAGCTTTAATTGAAGTCTGAAACTTTGCGAGTAAATAAAAAAAAAACTAGATGGCTAATTTCACTAATTTTGAATTTAAAAGTACTTTAATACAATACACATCTAAATGAAATTAAAATTCAGAGTCTACGACTTATACTTTTTTTAAAATTTTTTATTTGAATGTAAAATTTGGGTATTTTTTTTAATAAAATAATAAAAAGTCGATGAAAAAAAATCCATAGGGCATGAGAAGTGTTTAGGGGTCTAAAATGATAGCAAATGACCCCCCCCAGTCGACCATTTCAATTTGGCACACGATGCACCAAACACCCTGTATATATAACTAGCTGTGTCTTCACGGCTCCGCCCGTTGATAATGTAGCTTTCTAACGCCAAAATAATTTTTGAAATCGGTCCAGTAGTTTTTAAGTTTATTCGTTACATACAAAAATCCAAAAATACAAATCTTTCCTCCTTATAATATTAGTATAGAAGTATAGATTAGTTATAAACAATTGTTTCTTACATTAGCCTTTTGAATGCCATCGACGGCTACAGGCGTCAACAAAGTGCGATGCCTTTGTAGCATGGCATGGAGGAAAGTGCTCATACGTCTATGCAGTGGCGTTCAAAAGATTAATTGCCCGCCAAACACTAATTCTAAATAATGCAAGTCTATAAATCCTCAATGCAGAGCCTGAACCACTGAAGCTAGAAACATGAAATTCTTATCTTTTCGTGTGGTTAGTGACTAACCTGACATCAGAGTTTATGCCGCCCATGGGCCTCTGACTTGGCTTCACACGCTGTCGAGAAATATCTCTCAGGCATGCCGGTTTCCTCACGATGTTTTCCTTCACCGTTTTTAACCCGCCACTTGTGACGTGAATTTGACTTACAGCTTTGGTGACGCCGGTCCCACGGACCGGGCTTTTCAAGCTAAGATTTTCCTAATAAGCAATACTCCATGCTACTCTTACTTGGTCAAATATTAAGTAGACATGTTTTTTTTAACAATAAAACAAAGATATAACATAAATCACATCTAGTTTATTCATCTTTACACTTATGTACTAAGAACACTAGAAATCAAGGTTTTTTCTAATGCTTATTTTAAAATATCAGAACTGGTAACAATATTTTTTTTTTACAGCTAAATCAGCCTTTGTCTGTCTTATGACACTAGGAACTATAAAAATACCAACAGAAAAGGTTATCCTTCCAACCAAAAAAACAAAACGGAACACTCCTCCAAAATTACTCTTCTTCAAAAGCCAAGCAGCTAGTGCATGTTGGCACTACATGCTCTAAACACAAATATTTCTTGCATTCTTGACGATTTTTATGATACGTCCTCATCAGATACTAATTCCTCTTGTAGAAGAGCTTCGAGACGACGGCTCTCACGTTCGTAAGACATGGTAAAACAAAGTTTAGGAAATTTGGCAAGATACACGTATTGAGTGTAATATCGATAAAATTATGCAAAAAGGTTACTGATTACAGAATAATAATGATCACAATAATCATACTATCAAAATAAAACCAAAAACAAATAGATAGGTTTATCAAAAAGTTTTTTTTTTTATAATAAACTATGACTATTTAACTTACGTATTTTGTGACCACGGTCTCACAGACCGGGTTGGAGCCACAACTCCCGAGATGTGCGTCCGCGTCGCCGGCGCGGGGTGCACCAACGGTGGGGGACGCGTAATTAGGAAAGTACACGAAATCACAACTCAATTCGATGGCGGGTAAAAAAGTTATTCGACTTTTTCGAATCACCCGGTCTCACAGACATATAGGTCACAAATGGCGGGTTAAGCAAGTGATAATTATACAATACGCACATGAATCCTAAAAGTTAGAATTGCGTGCCTTGGGTTCGAACTCGAGACCTATGACTTGGCAGTCCGACGGTAACACCACAAGACTATCACTGCTGTCAAAAACATGAAATTTGGACAGTAGATTCCTAGACATTTCTCTTTAGAAGTATTTGGACAGTAGGCTCCTTTTGTGACATACCTAGGCATCCACTAAGATTTTTTTTTTGTAATTCTGTCCCTAAGGGCGTAAAATAGGCGGTTGAAGTTCGTTACGATATTCACGCGGACGAAGTCGCGGACAAAAAACTAGTACATAATAGTGTAACTGATCGCTGTCTATACATGGAAAACATGTGAGAAAAACTATAATTGGGGGTCCTTATTAACGCAATAGCACCCAAAAATAATATGATAAAACAAAACTTTTTTTTTTAATTTTTGTGTTTGTCGGTTTGACTACGCGTTTGAGCGCGCTGATCTCTGAAACGACTTAACCGATTTGGGTGCGGTTTTCACTAATGTATTTTGGTAACCTTCACTTAACATTTAGTGTTTGTTAGAAAGTTATGTCAATTTAAAGAATCACGTGAAACATTTTTTGGAAAAATGGAAAGAAATTGCTATATATAGGTATGTTATATGTATACTTATAAAGAGAAATGTCCCGATCCTCAATGTAGAACCTAAATCACAGAAGCTAGTAACATGAAATTTGGAATGTAAGTTCCTTTTGTGACTTAGGCAATAGGCATTGCGTCACAAAAGGAACCTACTGTCCAAATTGCATGGCTCTGCATTGAGGATCGATACACCCTTATCAATCTATACATCCATAGATCTATAGATTTCGGATTAGGATCGATTATTATTAATATCGGCCGTTGAGATCGAGATTTTAAAGTTTGCAAAACTTACTCGGCTCGCGATGGTCACACTCACAAGCTAGCTCATACTACATCGTGATTTCGTTGACATAATCAACAGAAAAAGTCTTGTGTAAATTAGGAAATCTGCTATAAATATCATAACTATTTTGAATAACCGTGGCTCGCGGCTTGCGGTGGTGAGACGACTTGCGACTACAAGACAAGGAGCCGCAAGCTAAACTAGCCGGCTGAATAGCTGTCCTGAGGATATCACACGGCAATTTTTAAGCTCGCATACATAGAATAACACACGCATAGTAAAGGTGTATAATAAATTAATAACAGTACTCACCTTGACCGTGTCGCTGTCGACGATCTTGACGATGAGCGAGCGGTGCCAATCGTTGTCGTACAGCGTACTGCAGTAGTGCCCCACGCGGATGGCGCCGCGAGCTAGCGTGCGCGCCCGCCCCGGCCCATTGTAGTATCGCCTGCGGGCAATAATCTCATTCATTCAATCACTTCGCTTTAAAGCACAGATTACGCAGTGACAGCACGAGACTTAACGGCAACTTAAAATTGAGTAGCGTTTGAGTATTTAGTTATTAGGCCCGTTCCTCTATATAAAATAAGCAATGGAGGAGCACACTGGGGAGCTAATGGCGCCACCATCGACTGTACCAACGCAATTTCATTGGTTAAACTTTGTTTGACATTATTCATTATTAATGTTAATGTAACCCGTTCTGATTGGTTGTAATTGATACAAACAGAGCTGCTGCCATCTGCTTTCATTTTACGTGTGCCTCCCCCATTGCCGCACGTTAGTCTCGCAAAAACTCGAAAATGGCTCGTCCGAATAGATTTCTTTTTAGCAGTTAAATGGTAGTGCACTCTCCCGTATTTTATTACGAAGCTAGATAACGCACACAGTCACAAAAAAGAACGGAAAACGGGCGCGCTAAAAAATGTTAACAGTCCTTTGGGAAAAGGGTTCTTATTAGTAATCCACTGAATGTTTCTATGCAAAATAAAGTTATTTGAAGTTTCGAATAAATAAACTGTTATTGCTAAATTATTTTGAGGTTTTCATACTCCTAATAACATTAATTGACGTCCAAAGTAGCGACATAATAAGGGTTAAAATATGTATCTTTGGAGGCTTGTTAACTCCCAAATCAATATTCAGTTTACTGTTCTATTTAGCAATAAACCTGGATAATGACGAGTCTAATCTATATCATGCTTAGTTTAAGGTGTTTATCATCAAATAGTGAAGTTATCAACTTTCTTCGTTTTTATGGAGAAATAAGCGGCTTGCGCAAGTATTGTTTTGATATTAATTTTGAAATATTAAGTGTCGTTAGATACGAGCAGACACGGACTAATCATTTGCGTTTGCCAGTAGGAATAAACCAGCACTGTCAAAGAATGGTTCCGTGAAGTCACCATGCTTCTGTAGAATGCGTATAAAACAGTGTGCAGTTTATAAATCGTTAGCTGAGCATTGATTTTAAATTTAGTAGTATCTTGTATAAACACAGTCGAAAAATAAATACATACATACAATCTATGCCCGTGTGTACTCACGTCATATCATCCATCATGTCCTCCATAGCGATGTTGTAGTTCTCTCCGAGGCGGATGATCCAGAAGTGTGAGGGCGAATACACCTCGCCCACAATGACCTCCAGCATAGCGCCGGGCCGGCAGTCGGCCAACGACATAGATGGGATGCTCTCCATGAAATGCATGCAGTCCTCTGGGAATACGTCCGGGTCCTGATCAACGTAAGGTGTCCTGTATGAGCTTGACTGACTTAATTAAATAAACATAACGTATTTTATTATATAGTTTAGTTTATAGAAATCAATAATATTAATAGACGTGGTGAGAAGGGTTTAGTGTCGACTACTGGTAGTAGGTACTTACGAAATCGATGCCAGGCAACGCGTCGTCGGGGTCTGCTTTGGGCTCGTCGAGCGCGTGCCGCGTGGGCACGTGCAGGCGCGCGCGCGGCGCGTGCGGCACGCGCAGCGCGGGCGGCGCGGGCGCAGCGCGGCTCCGCTCCTGCAGCAGCCAGTCGCCCGTGTCCACCGGCCGCGTGATCTGCACGCGCGCCTCCAGCACGTACACCAGACTGATGATGCTTGTGTACCCAAACCGCGTGAAGTTCAGCTCGCGCTTGTAGCGCTCCCTGTGTTAACCCGCCATCATATTAAGTGAACCTTTGTAAAACTAACATAGTCACAATTAGAAATGTTGTTTAATTTCTTTATACAAACTTTTTGCAAGGATGCACATACCATTTTATGTTATATTAATTTTAATCATTTAACTAGCTATGTAATTACAAGCTTTGGTTAAACACTGTTTATTTATCATAATGTGTAGTATAATAAATACCATATAATCATTAATTTAACTTCAATTTGTAACTTCAACTTATATCAATAGAGCATTGTGTAAGATATTTGCAACTTGTTTATAATTAGTGTTCCATCAGACCATGAACAAGTTTTCATAAGATGATACAAAAAACCGGCCAAGTGCGAGTCGGACTCGCGCATGTTGGGTTCCGTACCATTATCTATAAAAGACGAGCAAAAAAAAAAACATGTTTGCTGTATGGGAGCCCCTTAAATATTTATTTTATTCTGTTTTTTAGTATTTATTGTTATAGCGGCAACAGAAATACATCATCTGTGAAAATTTCAACTTTCTGACTATCACGGTTCATGAGATACAGCCTGGTGACAGACGGACGGACAGACAGCGGAGTCTTAGTAGTAGGGTCCCATTTTACCCTTTGGGTACGTAACCCTAAAAAGTAACACTCACCTGTATAGCCTAATGAGATCTGTGCACCATACTCCCTGTGGGGCTGCAGCAATTAGCTCCATTATCTCAGATTTCAGCTCCTCAAAATGAAGTGCCTTTGTGCTGTTGCTACCTGTTATAAGCATTTGCCATTAAGTGACAATTTAATACCTTATACTCTGGTTTCTTTATTGCACACATTAAAACACAACTTAAATGTATTAATACAGAATTTGATGTACAAAGGCAAATTTTACTCATAATTGAGTTTGTCATCTCACTCAATGTATGCTCTTAAATCAACTGGATGGTTCAATAGATTAAACATGCAAAGAAACTTATCTGCATTGCTAAATTAACATTTCAGTCCCTAAATCTAAAAATATAAAACTATAAACACTCACTAGATGATGTATGTTTTCCTGAATCGTCATCCTGAGACATTGACAATGTGCCATCTTTGTCAGAAGGGGCCCCTTCAACATTAGATAAACTATTGTATAACGGCAGCCGTTTCTTCAAGAAATTCTTTAGAGCGTTAGAGTCATTGTGATTGTCAACATTTTCTATGTGTTGATTAGTATACATAGTGATATCTGGAGCTTTCACCTGCGGCTTCTTTGCCTCTTCAATGATAGGTGGTGTGTATTTAGTAAATGTTTGATGAATCAGATTTTGTTTTGGTGGGCTCACTATAGTTTCTGGTATGCTTCTTCTTTTTAATTTACTGTCAATGTAGAAAGATTAAATATTTATATTTTAACTACATACTTAATAAAAGAAATGACCACATGGGTCAAGGTAAAACTTACAATTTGGCAGTAGCAGGTATTTTTTGTCTCTGTACAAACTGATCTATATGTTTCAATGTGTCTGGCACAATCAAGGTGAGAACTGGATTAGAAGGTGGACCAGCAAACTAAAAACAAACAACAATATTATCTACATCGTGTTTTGAAGGTTTGTGCTATTTGCAATAACACAAAACAATAGGTGACAGGTATTAATTGCCAGGGCTCACCAGAAAGCAGTCACTGAATCGCTCCTTGAGGAAGGCGACGGGGTTTCTGTGTCCATACTTGTTGAGTGGTACGGGTGCACCCATCATGTTGCGGTAGTCGCGCATCAAAGTCTGCACGTCCATCTGCGTAGGGCTCGACACCACTAACGACCGCAGCACCGACTTCAACTCTTTAATTTCGTCGCCCATCTTTTACATGTGTATAGTACAGTAATATAGTATTTCTTAATAGGCAAGTCTCTAATTTAAAGTAATTAATACGTCCACAACGCTACGTTGTTGTATTCTTAAGCCGACGAAGCCTATTGTACCAAGTGTTGTACACAACAAAGTGTTGTAGAAGTTTGATATAATATTATAATAAATGCTGAATTAATCTGTATCACATTTTATAAAAATATGTCTTCAAACGCCAATACCTAACTTTTTTCAAGTTTATATTTTTGACGTTTGTTATTTGTTAGTTTGTTAGACGTCGTCAATGTCAAATTCGAATTGCAAATAATATGTCAATCATAGATTATAATTTAAACTAATGTCAATCTTATCTTATTGATCACAGAATATATATACCCTCTGAATGGGGTAGGCAACTGTGGAACTAATGGCGCCACTTTCGATTGTTTCACTGCAATCTTATTGGTTGCAATGTGTTTGACATTATTGACCTGATGGTTCTGATTGGTGGAAATAACTGAATATGGAGGTGCTGCCATCTGCTTTAGTTTTGCGTTGCCTTCCCCCATTGAGATAGAAACATTTATTTATATGTCTATGATATAGGTATAAGCCCAAAGGTAATTATTCTCTAGTATATGTTATAATCTATGGTAGTGAATAGTAACACCGTCCCACAAACTATATAGGGATATACTATCACCGTCCATTATTCCTTGGCATCACAAACATAGTATATCCTTATATGGTTTGTGTCACAAACTATATAGGGATTGGATAGTTTTCTCTGTATCTAGACACGCGGTAGCGTTCATGTTCAAAGGAAAAAGGAACTGGCGACGTAGCAGCCGTGTGTTATATTACACGAACCATTTGAAGCCACTTTTGACCCCTTAATAACTCAAAAGCTCAAGATTTGACTTGGCTAGTTTCACATACAAGTTATCTTATATTTGGCTAATCAACTTATCTTCTTTACGTTATACGCAAGTTACTGTTTTTATATTGTAAGTTCAACATAATTATCTTACTCTTCTAAAAATTTGATTTGCTGGTATAAACTAGCCAAGTCAAACTTGAGCTTCAATTTATTCTAAGTTATCTGCTTTGTGTAAATAAATTTCAGGATTATCTACAGAACTTGGCACCCATATAGATCTCAATTCTTTTGTCGGCGAGGTCGACAACCACGCATATTCTTATTATTGAACTTGGCTCCCATTTTCACATTTATGTTTTTGATGGGATCTTATTTTACAGGATTATTTTTTTACATAAATCTGTACTTCTATCTGTCTATCATATTTTACTTTGACATATTTAATTGACAATGACATTGACAGATAAAATGACATTTCGTTCGTGTCTTGTTTTGGTGGAAGGAGGAGTGTTGGTTTTTCAATCGAATCGAATTACGTAAGGTTAAATAATATTTGAGAAATATAGAACGAACGAGATGTCATTTCTATTGAAACGCTCCGTTAGTGCAGGATGCGGCTTGAGTCGTAACATTTTGAACAATGTGAAAACCCCAGTTGTCCAACGTGTGGCCACAAAGGCCGACCAGGCTACTCCTCAAGCAGAGACACGACCAACCGTAGCTAAAGTGAATCCTCTCCAGAAGGCTCATTTAGTAGATTTTGGGAAATACATCGCAGAATGTATGCCTAAATACGTACAAAAAGTACAGCTTACGGCTGGCAACGAATTGGAAGTTCTTATTCCACCTGAAGGTGTCATTCCAGTGTTGCAGTTTTTGAAAGATAACCACAGCGCCCAGTTCACGAATCTCGTGGATATCGCGGGCATGGATGTGCCTAACCGGCCTAGCAGGTTTGAGATCATATACAACTTGCTCTCACTGCGCTACAATGCTAGAATCAGAGTCAAGACATACACTGACGAATTGAGTCCTCTCGACTCTGCTAACGACGTGTTCAAAGCTGCAAATTGGTATGAAAGAGAAATCTGGGATATGTATGGTGTATTCTTTGCCAATCATCCTGATCTGAGAAGGATTTTGACAGATTATGGTTTTGAAGGCCACCCTTTCAGAAAGGACTTCCCGCTTAGTGGCTACGTGGAGGTTCGCTATGATGACGAGCAGAAACGTGTAGTGGTGGAGCCTCTGGAACTGGCTCAGGAGTTCAGGCGCTTTGAGCTTAGTGCTCCGTGGGAACAGTTCCCTAACTTCCGTAGCAATCCTGCTTCTGAAGAAGTTGTGAACCCAGCAGAAGAGAAACCCAAACAGTGATAGCATTAAATTTATTATCATCAAATAGTGACTTAAAGCAAAGGTGAGCCATGTAATAGGTGTCATGTAAATAAAAAGTTACGAAAGCAATAAGATTTGTTGAATTTGAAATTGTAGCATTCACTACTGAGTTTTTCTTTCACTTATTACTTTTACCAATGTTATATTTCTAGGCACCCAAGTAATGTAGGCATCCTCATCTTTCTGTAATCTATATATATATATACACAATATTATCAATTTTTAAATGTGTTTCTTAGCAAGTATACATTAAAAAAAGTATTCAAGTTTTATTTAGTATGTTTTAGAAACAGATCCTACATTGAGCTACAAAATCTATAACAATCTTACTAAATTTAAACCCCCACCTAATTAGTCCAAACTCATACTCTCCTCCCCTATCCATAAATATTACCTTACTACCACGGGAGTCTGTTTTTAGATCAGATACCAAATACAAATTCAGAGTTCAGTTTCACCAAGCAAATAAAGACTATTGTCTACATGGAGTCAAAAAAAAATAGCTGTCACAATCTTTGTTTAGGGTTAGGACTGTGCGAGCCAAGCACATGCTCACCTGTTAACAAACACCTCTCAACTCAACATCGTAAGATACCCAATAAATAATATTGTCGCTTATACAACAATACTGCGCAAGTCAAATCTGCTTAGTTTTCAGGTGAGACAAATAACTGCATTATTTATTGATTTTATACAATACATGCATGTTAAAATATTAATATATTATGTATTGCACGTCAATAGCGACACCCATCATGATTGATACTTTGGTAAGTAATTGTTTATATGGTAGTAATAAGTAATTTTGAAATACGTTGAGTACAGATAATATTAAAATATTACATAATGTAATGATGGCATTTACATTTCTAGTTTTTTTTTTGTAGAAATAGGTAACTATTCAGAAGAGTGGTTGACCGTGGTGTTAGTTTTTAAATTTGGTCTGGATTTGCATTTCTATTGTTTCAAATAAAATATAACTTATTTTCAGTCAAAATGAAGTTAATAAAAGCTTTTAAAAATGCTTGCCTGTTTGCTGTGTGGACAGGACAAGAATTTCTTTTGAAGACTAAAACAATTACCATAAACGACGTGTTTTCGAGACAAAATGTAACCAAAATTATTGGAAAATGCCTTTTGCCCGAAATGATTGACCTCAGAAAAAGTTGGTCAATGTCAATCAGAGATGTGCGATTTTAAAATTAAATACATTTAAATTCACTTTTGTTTAATTTTTTTCTACAATTATGGCCACAAAATAAAAAGACGTTAAGTATCCAAAAAAAAAGTATCAAAATTATTCGTGCTAATGTTTCAGCGCTCGCACACATAGAGAGACTAATTGTAGGGCTACTCCGTTCTAGCGATCGTGTAGATTTTAACTTGCGCCAAACCGAACGCGCGCTCTTAATTCTGCATAATTATGTTTTTTTTAAGATCACAGCTGTTCCAAATATTAAAGGCACCATAACATAAAATGAAATGATAAGGCCAGGTGGCATTTTAAGCGTCTTGGCTCTTGGCAGATTAAAATAGCGCTTAGTGTTACAGACATATTTGCTAGTTGTTTTCATAACTAATTTACATGGAGGTAATAAAAAAGACGAATAAAATTAATGGAGTAAGATCTATATTTCACCCCAATAGTGATCATATCAAAACTAACAAAAACACTTCCAGCATCTATCGCCGGTATCTGTATCTCTTGAAGTGGAACCACAGCTGAAAGATATTGTTGTGGAAGTGACAGCGGAAGCCACGCTTGTATGAGTACTCCCACTCGCGGTTCACGATCTTGAACGCGATGTCTTCGTAGGGAGGGCCTGCATGAAACCGGAGCACTGCAAAGTCTGGGTTCTCAGGACATGGTTTCTGAAAAAATAATGGATCCTTTAGCTAAACATTTTGCACTAGTTAGAAATTAACTTACACACCAACAAATATGAAAAATTTGCTTTGCTCCAATGGCGTACGAGTGAAGTCACAGCTGTTCAGCAAGGACCGTTATGATAGATCAGAATTGAAATAATTAATTTAATCAATCTGTGAGCTACTTTTATCCATCTTTAATGTAAAAGTCCACCCTCTTCTGACCATAACTAGTCCATGCGCCATCTAGTCTTAAAAAAAACATTACATTGACTTGTAAAAGTGTCTGTAACAGATTTATTTACAGTAATAAAAATAATTTATCATAACTAAAGAGTTGTAGTCTTCCTCTGCCTGCCTGGCGTTTTTAGCCCAGCTTTTGCCAAGATACCTTACTTACCAATGAGAACTCTGGTGTGGCATTCTTGTCAATCAGATCTGGGTAGAATATGTTGAATTTGTAGCCCTGCACAATCTTCGGAGGCGGATTGTCCATGTCGTAGTGCGTCTGGTTGTACTTGTTCCATTCGAAGCCCGTGTGCACTCTGTAAGTATGAAGAAAGGTTACAGTGGAGCTAAGAAGCTGATTCTTTGAAAGCCACATCCATCTTATATCCCATAAGATGGGTAATTTGAAAGACTAGTGATCGAAGTAGTTTTTTAACAATTGAGATATTAACTATGTTAGTACAATACAGACATTTTCAATTACTTCTTAATCGTATCGTATCGTACAGATAGTTATAACAACCAAATTTTTCTTCTTTCTGTCGCAACTATTGATATTAATTAATTATAATATTATTGAAAGAAAAGTTATCATAAGTTAATAAATAATATGTTTCTGATAAACGGAAGACTTAATTAAATTAACACTATGATTAGCAACAAGAACCCTAATTTCAGAGTTCCCATTAGAGTTATGTACTTATATATAATGACTCTAATGGGCACCCTGAAATTAAGAAATATTTTGTACCTGTTAAAGTATCTGGGTTTCCGTGGGCGGTACTTGTCTGCCCAGAGACAAGGCTGGTCGGGCAGCGTGTGCTCCACACTGAACTGCACCTCATCGTTGGACGAACCCATCACCCGCCGCGCCTCGCGCTCCAGGGCTTCGGTACTCGTGCCCGTCGGGGGCTCCGTCTGCAATAAGGCACATTGGAATTTTATATCTTCAATGCCATAAAATGTTTGTTTAATATTTGCCGTTTGAACAGTGCGCACATTTTTATAAACTTTCATAACGGCAAGCATCACACTATGAATAGTAGGGTAGGGCTATAAAATACGGGTCTACCTATATACCAGAACTTGTTATGTCATAATATTATTTTGTATAACAGCGAATAGCTTAAACTAAATTTCGCAGAAAATCGTTTGGCACACACTCATATAGCATACATTCAAAACTCATAATTTTGTAAGTCAGAAACATATTTAGGCATTTTCTTATAAGTACCAATAGTCATTAAAAGGACGAGCTATCATATCGCAGAAAGTTTACAGTTAGGATCATCTTTTGGCGTACATATAGCGGGTTGGTAGTGTAGTGGTTGCGTCCGGGGGTAATTAACTTAACTCCAGGTACTTAGCACCAATATATTTATTATTATAGTTTGCACAGAAGAAATAGTCCACACAACACAGTAGAATAGTCAGAAGCTATAGAAATGAAGGAGTAGGAATAGATCACAGCGATAGCGAAAGAAAGTTAAACAAACAGCTGATTCGCGATGTATATGAGTGAGCGCTCGGTTAGCAGGCGACACGGGCTTCGCGGGCGAGGATAGTGGGCAGACTGGTGCAGACTGGTGCGACGCGTGGAACAAACTGCGCGCGCGCACCGTATTGAGTTTAGAATAATAGATATGAATTACTAGCGGCGGCGGTACGTTTCCAATGCACAACATGGCGAGTGTAAACAAAGTATTTTAATAATATAAAATATGAATTGTATTACTTTTGTGTCAATGTTCTGTATTTGTTTTTGATTATATTTGTTGTATAGTAATATAAGTAGATAGTAAGATTTTATATATAGTTTTGTAAATAGACAAATAAATATGTAATATGTTGATGAGGGAGTAGGCTACATACATTTCATATCCATAAAAATTGAAAGACTCATCAATCACATTACACACCATGCATGCAGCAGGTTTCTGTCACGGGTCCGGCGCTGCGGGGCTCCGGCGGTTCCACGCGAGCTTATCGTCGCAGATGGTTTTAACGCTCACCACCGCAGCCCCGGCTTGCGCCTCAGCCACGGCGGCGAGCGTTGAAACCACCTGCTCCTAAGCTCGCGGGCCGCCTCGCCCCTTCGCGCCTACGCGGGTTTAAATTCACTCTAGGGGTAGGGCAGACAAGACTACGTGGAGTCGGTTTTGCAGCAATTCGTTTCTGTCACTAACTTTTGTAGCACAACATATTGACTTTTTAATACAATATTTTAATTTTAATCAGGGTTAAAAATGCCTGCAGCATATTTTATAGAAATGGCATTATGCCTAATAAAATTATTCCAAATGAAATTCTGCCATCTTCAGAGTATGCCAAGTGTAACTATACCAAATAAACGTCGCTCTAAATAAACGTTATGCTAAACGTAATTATGCGCAATGTTAACTTAGCCAAAGGTAATTATGCCAAATAAAATTCTGCCATCTTAAAAGTATGCCATTGTAAATTCGGACATATAAACATTCGGCCAAACAATAATTATGTTAAACAATTTTTATGCCTTAAAAATATTCGTTTAAAGAAGATTTTGCCAAGTGTGTTATGCCAAATAAATTTCGGAGCATCGAGATTCTGCCAGATAGAGGGAACCCATAAAATACACATGACAATCAATAAAAAACATGTATTCAATGTTGCTGGATTCTGGGTGCCGGGCGGCTCGACGCACGCCGCCTCCGTCAGTAAGGTGGCAGGTTCTAAGGCGCCGGGCGGCAGCGGCGGCGGCGAGTAGCGGCCCGCCTTGTACAGCGCGACGCACGCCGCCTCGTCCTGTGTGTACGTAGTACGTACCTTGTCAGGCCTCGCACGCTGGCTGCTAGCAGCGTGCAGCCTCGCGCGCAGGTACGCGAGGCGCTGGTCGTCGTGCGCCGGCTCCGTCAGTAAGGTGGCAGGTTCTAAGGCGCCGGGCGGCAGCGGCGGCGGCGAGTAGCGGCCCGCCTTGTACAGCGCGACGCACGCCGCCTCGTCCTGTGTGTACGTAGTACGTACCTTGTCAGGCCTCGCACGCTGGCTGCTAGCAGCGTGCAGCCTCGCGCGCAGGTACGCGAGGCGCTGGTCGTCGTGCGCCGGCTCCGTCAGTAAGGTGGCAGGTTCTAAGGCGCCGGGCGGCAGCGGCGGCGGCGAGTAGCGGCCCGCCTTGTACAGCGCGACGCACGCCGCCTCGTCCTCCGCACCCGACTCGGACTCCGAGCCCGACGCCGGGGCCTCCGGGAGCTCCGGGGGCTCCAGGGGCTCCGGCGCATCCGGGGCCGTTGAAGTGGATGGCGCTACTGGCGGTAACGAACGCTCCACCTCTGGCGTTTGCGACCTAAAAGAATACTTTTACTTGTTATGTATGTATACAATGGTGTCGATTCTGTTGCACATTTTGACACTACTTAACTAGACTATAGGCTAACCGTTTAATTGAGTCGTCGCTTGCGGGGTACAAGGGCGCGGAGGTAGGACGAGAACGGGGACTGAGGAAGGTGCGGGCGGCGAGCGCTCGTAGCGTGATATACAAGAGGTGAAATGTACACTGGATAGTTCTTAAGATATGTGACGTCACAGTGATTCACTGTGATAGTGATTTTTATTAGAAAATTAATTGACGACTTTACATAATTTGAATAAAAGAACTTTATGCAGGTAATAAAATATTAGGTAATAACTTATGTATTATTTATTATATGCAAGAATCATCAAAATTATAAATCAATCACTTATGTCCATATCAATATCACTGGAACTGGATTCTTCACTTCCGAAGCAGTCATCGTCAGATTCATCTGAATCTTCCTGCACATTAATAATAAAACCAACAACATCATCTAGAACTCCGTCATGTTCGCAGTACTGGTCCTCGACCGTAATTACATGATTAACACAATGCTTCCACTTCTCTACGGAATATCCAGCAAATAATTCCTCCAAGATGTTTTTTTTTCTGGTCCAAATTCGAGTCAATACTTTTTTGTGCTAATTGCCCTTTAATATCACCCCATATCAACTCAATTGGGTTCAGATCTGGGTGGTATGGAGGCAAACGCAATACTTCATGTCCGTTTATTTTCAATAACTCGTCAATTTTGTAAATATCTTCTGTGAAATGATTTTTAATTAATTTAAATACATCATCCTTTCTAAGTTTATCATCAAAAGGAACGTCATGCCGTCGTAGCCAATCTTCCATAGCTGGCTTGGTAGAAGCCATTTTTTCTCTTTTCGAACTGAATGATAAGCTGCGTTATCCATTACTATGACAGAATTGGATGGTATATTAGGCATGAGTTTTTCATTTATCCATTTACTGAAATTCACGAAATTCATAGAATCATGATAATCACCTGTTTTACATTTGGATTTAAATATCACAAGTGCTCCGTCTACAAATCCAGTTTGGCCTCCACAATGTACAACAATCAAACGGTCTCCTTTCCCAATATGTGACAGAACGCCGTGTTCATCTTTTGATTGCCAACATTTTGAGACGTTATGAGACGCATTAACATAAGTTTCGTCAAGATATGAAATATGTCTTCCTTCTCTACGATATTTTTTAATAGTATTTAGATATTTCCACCTCCACGATGTTATATTTGGCTGTTCGATAAGTAGTTTCCTTTTAGATCCACATTTCTTAAATTTAAAACCTAAATCATGTAGCAATAGTCTTAAATATTCCCTGCCGCAGTGTATTACATTCTATTCTCTAAGTACACAATTTAAAGTTTTCAGAGTTGGTATTTTTTTTAAATTGTTTAAAACTGAGTGACTTTTCTTCTTATCACGCCTCTTGTGAAATCGTCTACTTCCACTCTTTTTTTGCGAATCTGTTTTGGTTTTCTCGGTGATTTAAATTTTTCATTGTCTTTTAATAATCTTCCTTGTTGTACAATTCTAGACACAGACTTTTCCGATAGTCCTGTAACTTTTGCTACGGTTTTGTTTAAATGTATGTCTTGTTGGTATTCATCAGAGTTTGGATCCAGTTTTTTTTTTCTAAAATATTCATATACGTTAAAAGCCATTTGCATGCACTGACTATTAATTTTATGTCCGAAGATATTTCGACTCATCTTGAGAATGTAATCTCATGTGCAACTCTTATGGTGCGTCCAGACCTGACGAACGCGCCGCGAATGCGCCGCTCGCGCGCAGAGCTTTGTACGAACATGAAATGCACGTGCGCAGCTCGCGAGCGGCGCGCGAGTTGCGCGCGAGCTGCGCGCGAGCGGCGCATTCGCGGCGCGTTCATCAGGTCTGGACGCACCATTATAAAGCGTCCGCAACTGTTAACACGGGCGATCGCTAACCGTGTAGCGAGCGAACTGAGTTTTGACCGCACCTTCCTCAGTCCCCTTTCTCGTCCTACCTCCGCGCCCTTGTACCCCGCAGGCGACGACTCAATTAAACGGTTAGCCTATAGACGCAACTGTCACTTTCTTTTTGTATTGAAATAGAAAGAGACAAACATCCTTAGTTTAGTTTAGTCCTGTCAAAGTGCGCAACAGAATCGACACCACTATTTTAAGACACACAACCACATTTAGTGACTTCAAATTCCGTTATGTGCGTGACACCCGTCAAGCTTACTTATCTGGCTATTAACGTGGTCCTAGTTTTACTAACAAACTTTAATAAATCATTGAAAACTTTCCAGGCGTGCTGGAGTCTCAAAATTATCATAATGAAACTTTAATTCCATAAAAGCAATATCAGTACAGTATTACAAATCACACAAATTCAATATTAGTTCTCAAAGTCAAAGTCAAAGATTTTTATTTCAAATAGACCAGATTTCAGGCACTTTTAAAACGTCACGACTAGGTGCACGGTTCCAAAAGGTAGGTTCTATGGAGAAGAGCCGGCAAGAAACTCCATGAATACTCTTTTTAAAATAGTAGTTCATTACAATTCCATTACAGTAGTGTGAGAAATAGAATGAGAATAATGCAGGTTAATGTAACAATTAAACTCACATAAGAGTAACAAATAGAAAAATATGCCTTCTATGATTGCCATAGCAGTTAAGGGCTGACCAGTCCCGACAGACGGCACCCGTTCACGAGCATGACGTGCACATCCGCATCGGTCAGCTCAACCATATTATAGGGAACTCAACGACCGGATAAACAACGCCACCATCAGCAAGACATTTAAGTGAGCATGACAGACTCATATTACCAGACAATAGGCAGTAATATGATATGATTATAAGCGTATCACTAATAGCTGCATGATGCTCATACTTTACAGTTTGGAATGAAGTATTGTAAAGCGATATTATTAAAATAATAACTATAATACAAAAACCTATTTTGCCAGTCCAGACAATAGTCCAGATAAAGTCCAGACATTGTAGTATACAAACTATGCGAGTGAAACGATGTAGGGCAACGCTTGGAATGGTCTTTTGAGGAAAGTGTCATAGCAGTTTCGAGTTGACCTGTCCTAACTGACGGTACATCTGCTTCAATCATCGCGGAGCTCAAACCTTATTTTAGGGAGCTCAACAACCCGACCGCTGCACGACGCTATCAATCAGCTGGACATTTGTGTGGGTCACAAAAAAAAAAACTCAAGAACCGCCAAACGTTTACAAAATTCGTGTATATAGCTACCCTACATGGTACTCACATTCACAATTTATTAAAAATGTAACGTAAAAAATGAGGCGATGGTAAAATAATAATAATCATTGAAAAAAATAATTCGATTATAAATGTCAAAAGGATAAAAAAATAAAAAATAATAATGTTATGAAATAATTACAATGATGCGTCTGTGATAACAGCGAGCGGCTCAATTCCAAGCATTTTTATCGTCCATATAATCTTTAACGTTATAGAAACCCTTTTTGCATAGTTTCTGCTTTACATAGGACTTAAATTTATTAAGACTTAAGTCTTGAATATTGCCTGGAATTTTGTTGTAGAAGCGTATATTTGGCACCTAAAGGAGTTACTGATTTTCTGGAGCCTAGTCATTGGTAGGATGAGTTTATTTTTATTTCTAGTATTGACGTTATGGATGTCGCTGTTCTTAGAGAACAAACTGATATTTTTCTTTATATAAATCAAATTTTCATAAATATATTGTGATGCGACCGTCATTATATTAATTTCTTTAAATTTATCCCTCAGTGAATGCCTAAAACTAAGGTTATAAATTGCTCGAATAGCTCTCTTCTGCAAAACAAAGATAGTTTGGATGTCGGCAGCATTTCCCCACAACAAAATGCCGTACGACATAACACTGATATATACATAGATTGGTATATTTTAGTTACTTCCATAGGGAAGTAACTAAAATATACCAATCTGGCTGTCTCTACATCAGTTAGCTGGCGTATCTTATAGACCGCGTAAGCTGCAGAACTGAGTCTTTTCGACAATTTATCTATATGTGGGCCCCACTGCAGTTTCGAATCTAAAGTTATACCCAAGAACATAGTGGTGTCCACAAGATCCAACTCGTCTTCATTTATTACTACACTGGTTTTCACCTGCTTAACATTAGGTGTCAAAAGTAAGTTATTAACATTAAACCAGTGCACTACTTCAGAGATAGCTTTATTTACATCGTCCGTAACTGGCTGCTGCCGTTTAAGTTTAAATAACAATGATGTATCATCAGCAAATAACACAATCTCCTGATTATCTTTCATGAGATAAGGTAGGTCATTAATATAAACGAGAAATAGGAACGGGCCGAGAATTGAGCCCTGCGGAACTCCCATTGTCACTACAGACCCCGGAGATCTCTCCCCATTCACGTCTACTCTCTGGATCCTATTACCCAGATAGGAAATAAGAAGATCCAGAGCAGTATTCCTAACTCCGTAGTGATGTAATTTCCTGACCAATGTCTCGTGAAAAACGCAATCAAACGCCTTTGACAAGTCACAAAAGACGCCTAAAGCATCATGTGAATCCTCCTAGGCATTAAAAATATTAACTAAAAGCTCGACACCAGCGTCAGTTGTAGAGCGACCTCTTGTGAAACCAAATTGTTTCCTATGTAACAAATTATTTTTATTAAAGTGGGTTTGCAGCCCATCAAGGATTAATTTTTCAAATATTTTACTAAAGGTGGGAAGCACAGAAATAGGTCTAAAGTTAGTGGGGTCAGATGTGCTGCCCGATTTAAATAAAGGTATAATCTTACTACTTTTCATTAAGTCAGGAAATACACCACATCCAACACATTTATTGTAAATTACAGCTAACTCAGGTGCTACTGTGTTGATAATAGATTTTGTAACTTCAACGGAGTTACCCCAAAGATCGGCGGTCTTTTTGACATTAAGGGTATTGAAAGTTTTTACAATATCTTTATCACTTACATATCGGAAATTTAATTCATTATTACACATATTAACATTTTCTTTCAATAGAGATTCGGCAACAGTGGGGGATGACTTCAAGGATTTTATGATTGAAACTGGAATGTCCGTGAAGAAGTGTTCAAATGCTGTGGCAACTTCTAGGTCTGATTTAACTGTCTTATTATCAATTGAAAGGCTATAGTCACCACTTCGATTCTTGACTCTTCCAGTCTCATTGTTGATTATATCCCAAGTCATTTTAATTTTGTTATTACTATTCTTAATTTTAAAACTTAAGTACCGAATTTTGGCCAAACGACAAACTCTTTTAAATAATTTTGAATAATCCCTAACATATTGACAAAATTCTTCACTATTATTATAGGTTTTTCTGCATACAATTCATAAAGTCTTTTCCTACTTTTATATATACCTATAGTTGCCCATTCACTGAAGGTTGCAGTACCTTTAACTGAGATCTTCTTGGGGATGAAGGTCGAGTTAAATTCTGTACAAAACATGTTAAAAAATGTATTGTATAACTGGTTAGGATCGTCACTATAACACAAGTAAGGCAATTTCCTAATCAGTTTATTTTTGAATCCTTCCAAGCGACCCACAGTTTTAGGCACTACAATAATATCCCTTTTTAACACTTTCTTGTCTTCCTTAAAAAATGTTATCAACTGTCCACAATGATCAGAGTTAAGTTGATTTATTATTTGTTTATTATTAGGCACAATATCTGTAAATATATTGTCCAAACAAGTAGCTGTAGTGGCAGTTATCCTCGTAGGCTCCAGAAAAAGATTTTCAAGATTATATGATTTAAATAAATTTTTAATTCTGAGGCACATAGATGAATCTTCCAACAAATTTACATTAAAGTCGCCACATACAATTATGTTTTTATTTATTTGACAAATTTTTCGCAACACTTGATCCATGATATTCTCAAAACAATCATACAATGATGACGGTGGTCTGTACACACTCAATACAACAAGCCGCTCCAGCTCCACACAGGCTATTTCAATTGTCCGCTCAACAGAGAGGCTCACGATATCCTTACGGTCTGTATAATTTAACTGTTTATTTAATAAAATTAATGAGCCGCCATGTATAGCATTTTCTCTGCTGAACGAACTACCAACTTGGTGATTATTGAAATTGAATATGAACTGATAGCTTTTTAGCCAATGTTCTGTAATGCAAAAAATGTCAATGTTGTTGCAGTTCATAAACAATTCAATTTCAAGGTCTTTACTAATCATTCCTTGAATATTTTGGTGCACCAGGTTAATGGTTTTCTTGGTTATTTTTGAAATAGGTTTAACATTCACATCATCAATAATATTTAAGCAAGAGGTTACCTCTATTGTCTCAATATCTAATTTAAATTATAAATAATGTCAGAATCATTGCAAATGTCAGGCAATTGCTCAATAGAAGCAATGGTATCAGTAGCCAAATTCTTGGCTGAAATATCAAAAAAATAGGATAGCGACATAGCTATTTGTCTTTTACAGTATTTTGAAAGATAGTAACTATCTTTCGTCAAATATAAATGTTTACTAACATAATTGTTAGTGTCAATCAAATTGAACATACTGTTATTACATGTCCATGTATGTAACAATATGTTAAGCTTATATCTAATATTATTTTCTTCCTGTGGCAAGTTGTTGCTATAGGGAAATGTGAACATAACAATTTTTCTTAAGTCAAGCTCACACAGTTTATTATAATACTGGAGCAGACTTTTTCTATTCACATTTCCTCTATTTCCAATTAATATTAACAAAGTAGTATCCTGGCTAAACTTAAAACTAATAATTTTTCTCATAATGTCAATGTAACTTAGTCCAGGCATACAATAATTTGTAATTGAATATCCCTTGCAGTAACTTGATAGCAACAGGCCCATATTTTTACCAATTTCATCACTAAATATCACAAGTTTAGGTTTGAGTGATGATGCCACACTGTGGGGGTTATTAACATGTATAGCGGTGAGGGAGCTATTAGCATTTTTTTTTATGTCAACATATGCATTATGGAGGTGTCACAAACAGACATAGAACAGGCCGGTGAGAGCTTACTGTTGGGTGACATGTTATTGGTCACTGATTGAGAACACTCATGATTACATGTACATGAACCCACCAGCTCATTCATAGTCAGCATGTACTCCTTCATTTGCATTTCAGAGCTTTTATATTTGGTAGACATGGAACTTAATTTTTCATGAAGACCTTCAATTTCTAATTCTAAATTTTGTGAATTTAACTTATATTTTAAATTATTACTTTTTAATTTTTGTGAGTACATGTCTAATCTTTCTAGTAACTGAAGTCTCTCTCTATTTAATTTGACATTTTTAATAAAAAACTTTTGTCTTTTAACAAATTTTTGGGTTTTTCTAATACATTTATTTATTTTTACATATTTTTTGAATTTGTTTTTGCTGCATTTAACTACCTTGATTGAGTTGTTTGACTTAATGTCATCTACACATGTCAGATCGATTGTGACTATGGGCTTTACGTTAATTGCAGAAGAAACCATACTCGGAGCATTGACTACCAATTCATTGAAGAGACTATGGTTCAACGAGGCTGTGACATTATGTTGTTCAGTCTCTAATTGTGAAATTTTACTGTTTGCCTCGTGTAGCTGGTGTTCTAGAGATTATATGCGATTAAGAGCTTGTTCATACTCGCTGCTACACTGGTTGAAATCGTCTACAATGAGTTGGAGCTTGTCCCGAGCATCTATTGCATCAGTGCATAGATCATGTAACTGAGCCATTTCATATTTTAACAATTTGTTTTTATCTAAAATTTCTATTAGCTCCCTCTCATTGTCATCTCTTTCCCTATTCAGTTGGTCACACAACTCCTTGGATGCCTTCAATTCGCTCAAAGCCATTTGTAGTTTGGACTCCTCCTGGCGAGCAGAGGCTTTACGAGTCAACATGTTAAATGAATAGGAAAAAGAAGTACTTAAAGTATAGATTGAGCGTTAGAAATTAATGATAAAGGTAAACCAGAGGGGTGATTATAACAACTTAGAATATTTGTGGGGTTGGGTGATTATAACAACTTAGAGAATTTAAGTATTTTAAAGAGAAAAAAGAAAAACAAAAAAAGTTACAAAAGTTGTGTCACCAAACTAGAATAAGGTTATGTTTACGTTTTGCAAAGTTTAAAAAAGTACTCGTAGCCACACTTATTTACTATAAATTCTGGACTGGTGTAAAAAAAAAAACCATTAAACTAATATATTCTGTTGTATCGTACCTCTTCGTGTCGTCTGGCTCCTGCTTGACCCCGGCAGCGCCGACGGGCTGCACCCCTTGCTCCTGCTTCAGTAGCTGCAGCTTGCGGCGCAGATTGCTCTGGTGGCGGTCGCGCAGGCGCGCGCGGGACATGTGAGCTGCACATTACGGTCGTATTCAATAACCTATTTATCAGCGGTTTGCCATACTAGTTCTAGTAGGAAAAACTGTCGATAGATGGGGTTTTGAAAATGGTAATTAAACAACTAGAAGGCTTATATGCACGCGAACGAGCTCATCGGATGTCTGTGGAAACACGAGCAGTTTTTCCACGATGATAGTCAAGGGGCTTACCCTGAACTCATATTGGCGGTCAACTTGAGCATCTTTAATTTTTACCATTACGTCCTAACTCAGGATCTTTAATCGCGCGTAGTCAGATTGGCACCAAAATTAAAAAGATCTTAAAGTATATGGCAGGACTTTAGAATGCAGTCGCAACACTATACCGAAAATCTAAAGACAGACGGGATGCCCAGATTTAAAAATACATAAATAATAAACAAAAAAAATACATTTGAAATGGTCCACAAATGTCGGAGATATGAGAACACATACACGATTAATTATTAGTTAATTTAAACATTTTTGAAACATTGTATTGTAAAAACCTTCCTTGGGAATAGCTCGATTACTGAAAACAGTATCGAAATATGACCAACTGTTTTCGAGATAATCGTGAACATACCTGCATACACACAGGTCGAACTTAGAACCGGTGGTGAATGGACCATATAAGCCGATTCCTACAGGCTTCCCATTTGATCAGTCACTACTAGTGTCTACTATTACCAATTAATTTGGTCACATTTAGACATGGGCGTTATAAACCATAAATAGTTTGAATACCTACGTATTGGTGTAATAAATACGGTATTCGGTCCCACAATAACTATTTATTGCGTTATTGGGCACAACCGCGAATCGGGCTCGATACGCGATACCGATTACCGACAATATCCGATCCTCCGATAGATCGAATATAAATTTGTCGAGCGCTGCAGCACTGCTACTGAGTATTGGTTTTAGTATTATTTATAAAAGTTTTTTTTAATACCGACGAAACATTCCAATATCTAAAGCGAACTCGGCGCTCGGTATCACCAATACATAGTTATTAAAATAAATAGTTTCAAAACCTGGTATTAGGAATTATACTAATACATAGTTTCCGTATTGCGAATACGCGTACCGACCCATGGGTCGTGTATTCGCAATATCGGACTAGACATGTCTAGTCACATAACTTACAAGTATTTAATATATCATAAGACTAGCGACCCGCCCCGGCTCCGCACGGGTGAATGTAGATACTAATGTGGGGGATATAAACCTTCCTCTTAAATCACTCTATCTATTAAAAAAACCGCATCAAAATCCATTGCGTAGTTTTAAAGATCTAAGCTTACACGGGGACAGACAGACAGCGGGAGCGACTTTGTTTTTTACTATGTAAAGATTCAAATGGCCAGACTATACCTAGTCTGGCCATAAATACTGTTACAATTAAAAATAAGAAAGATATTACATTTAAATTTGGAATCTGTCATTTTTATACGATTGTTCATTGAGTTTTCTAATTTTGGCGCCAATACATTGTACAATATTTTGCGATATTAAAATGGAGTGGGGTGATAAAGAGAACCGAATCGCTGTGATTGAATTACACAAAGTTGGTATGGAGCCAAATGCAATATTAAAAACTCTCCATACGCTTGGTATTAGTCAAATGTTTGTGTACCGGGCTATTAATAGGTACAATGAGACCTCCTCTGTTTGTGACAGAAAAAGATCTGGCCGTTCACGTAGTGTTCGTACAAAAAAAGTGGTCAAAGCAGTAAGGGAAAGAATTCGAAGAAATCCTGTCCGAAAGCAAAAGATTTTATCTCGGGAGATGAAGATAGCACCCAGAACCATGTCGCGTATTTTATTTATTTATTTAAAACATGGAAGACTTACAGCTAAAGAAAAAACTGAATTAACAAAAGTATATAGTAAACACGGAAAGCCAATAACAAGTCTTCACGTTTAGACATAGACTAGGTATAACTTTTAATGTGAGCAAACAAGAACACATTGCTAAAATTAGAGGTTTGCAACTCAGATTATGTATACAGAGAGGTTAGAAATAACAAAATATACATATATATAAAAATAAAAAATGCACAATCTTAGACTGATTATTTGAAAAATTTAAGGCTTAAGCACCTCCTAGCTGAGTTAATACTAGTAGTAAAGGGATCCAAATCATGCTGCTTACATATCTTATTAAAATTTCTGCCTGCACGCACAATATAACTATTCTGCCTATAATTCGAGGTTGAATGTGGTATATGAATGGGTGGATTAAAGCGAAATGACTTACTAGGCACATTAAAATTAATTTTCGATAATAACTCAGGGCTGTCAATATCATTGTTAAGGACTTTCAACAGGTACAAATAGTCAGCAATCTCACGTCGATTTTCAAGTGGTAATAGATGGTACTTTTTACAAAGCCGGAAATAATCAATTGAATGGTAAGGAGTCTTTTGATGGAAGCAAAGGTATTTTATGAAACGTCTTTATATGTTTTCAATGCGGTCAATATACCTATGATAACGTGGGTTCCATATCTGAGACGCATACTCCAGCTGGCTTCTAACAAAAGTGCAATATAAAATTTTGAGCGTTTTTACGTCAGTAAAGCACTTAGAGAGTCGCATTACAAACCCAAGCAATTTAGAGGCTTTCCTGACGATAGTATCAATGTCCTGTGGAAAAATCCTGATGGACGCCTAAGTCCCGAATAGTGTTGCACATCGGTAAAGTTTGGCCTGCTAAAGTATAAGTAGTGACCAGAACTGTGCGTTTCCTGGTGTAAGTAATTACTGAACACTTAGAAGGATGGAGATCGAGTTTATTAGCCAGAATACTCTTCAAGCCGACATAAGTCAGCCTGAAGTGCTAGCCCATCTTCAAGTGATGAGATACTGGCATAGATTTTCATGTCATCGGCGAAGCATAATAACTTGGATGATTGCAGGCACTGGTCGATGTCGTTTACATAGACTACAAATAACAAAGGACCGAGCAACGACCCCTGAGGCACACCGCTGGGCACGGAAACCCAGCTGGACATGTAGTTATTGAGTACTACAGCTTGTGACCTATAATCTATATAAGAGGAAAACCACCTCAGCAGATCCCCGCGTATACCCATGCTGCTTAACTTTGCTATCAGGATGCAATGGTCGATTCGATCGAATGCCTTGCTGTAGTCAGTATAAACCACATCGACCTGCTTGCCACCATCCATAGAATCAGTAATAAAATCGTTAAATAGGATCAGGTTTGAGGTAGTAGACCGTCCTTTCAAGAAACCATGCTGGAAGGAGCTGAACGAGGTAGCAAGGGCGGGATAAAGCTGGTTATAAATAATCCTCTCAAATAGTTTAGCTAAAATACACAACTTAGATATAGGTCTATAATTGGTAATTTCGGCTTTGGACCCCTTCTTATGTACGGGTGTAATAAACGCAGACTTCCATACTCTGGGAACGACACCCAAAGATAAAGACTTGGAAAACAAAATTGAGATAGGCAGGGCAATGGAAGGTGCGCACTTAATAAGAAATTTAGATGATATGTTGTCAGGGCCAGCACCTTTAGATGGGTCCAAATTGCGGAGTAAATCGGTCACAGCATCGATTTTCACTTCAATGTGAGATATGTCAGATGAAAGTGTAGAAGTATCAGAAGGGGAAACAGAGGCTGAGTTGAGAGTATTAGTTGTGGCGGAGTTAATAAATGTGGACAAAAAATAAGAGGAAAATGCCTCACAGATAGAATCTCCAGTAAGCAGTAGTATATTGTCATAATTTAGTGTACTAGGAATAGCATTAGAATTGTAGCGATTTTTCACAAAAGTCCAGAAGTATTTAGGGTTATTTTTAATAGATTTTTCAGTTAGGTTAAGGTAACATTTATAACAAGAGACTTCCATAGTCTTAACTCTTTCACGCAGTAGTTTGAAAGTTAACTCATCAGATTGATTGCCGTAGGTTTTGAACCTGTTTAGATATTTATATTTTTCTTTTATGGTTCTCACGAGTGATGTACTGTACCAGGTTGGGTATGATTTGATACGTAATAATTTTTGTGGAATATACTTATTTTTAAACTTTTTTATAGTGTCCATAAAGTACTCAACTGATTCATCCAATGACCTAGATGAGAAATCGTGCTCCCAATTAACGGCACAAATCTCATTATTAATAGACTGAAAATCGCCTTTACTAAAGATATATCGTAGTCGCGGCGCATGGTCAAGAGGAGGCATCTCAAAGATGTCCACGCCAACCAACAATGCCGGGTGATAGGGATCGATAGGCACTAGTGGGTCTGCACACTCTTTTACACCGACTAGTTTGTTAGAGAGGACTAAATCCAACATTTTCCCATGTCTATTGACCACCGCATTGTATTGTCCAAAGTCCAGTGTACATAACTCATCCGCGAGCAAACACTCATCATTAGTGGTGGGGTTCTCTGGGACGAGCGACATGCCATTAGATGGAACCCATGACATTCCACTTAAGTTAAAATCACCAAGAACTAAAAATATGTCGGAAGTTTTATTTAAAGCTGTGTGGTTCAATTTAGCAAGAAAGTTATTAAGTTGAGAAGAAAACGAATAGCCTTTATTTTGTTTACACAAATAAACAACGCAGATATATAGGTTCACGTATTCACGTGAGTTACATTTTTTAAGGCGTATGTTTAGCCAGAGATCCTCCGCTGAGCTGTGGAGGAGCGGTTGTGGAGTAGCCGGTAACTCTCTACGGGTCGCGATAAGTACACCACCACCTCGCGATTGTCCAGTCATAGCATAATCCCGGTCACAGCGCCACACTATATATCGGTCATCAAACAACTCTGAGTTTAAGATACCATCAATTAGCCACGTCTCCGTTAAAACAATTATATCATAAGAATTTAATGATACCTGACGATAAAACGCGTCTGTTTTTGTTCGCAGTCCCCGAACGTTTTGATAAAAGACATTCAGACATTGTTCACTGTTATTAGCCATTACAAACAAATCCAACAATTGACTGTGCACCAATATAACAAGTCAATATAAGCCCATTCATTTCGAAATAAGTAATAATTATGCATAACAGAAATAGATATTTGTAAAGTGGGTAAAAATAAGTTAAATTAGTGAGACTGTATAGATCATCCGATGTTAAGTTGTAGACAAGCTCGAACAAGCAGGTAGTAATACATCACGCACACGTGCGCGAGCGAGACAGACATGTAATTAAGTGTTACATCTCTAATATAAACAGCGCGATAAGGAACACAGTAGGAGCTCATTAGCAATGCAGAGGTGCTAAATCCTTTACAAAAATATATCAAGGAACGTGCAGTACCAAGTAATTGATTAAATTTAAATAAAGATAAAAAGTAAAAAGTTAAATAATTAGAAAGCATGTAGAAGCGCTTCAAACAATTCTGTTTAAATCCATTTCTTTCCTTATTATAAAGGTTTTGCAAGTAACGTCCTTGCGTACATGAATTTTACCATGTTTCACCCATACAAATTCATAGCGTTTCTCCTTCGCAGTGATTTTAGCCTTGGTTAAGAGCTTTTTGGAATCCACGCTTAGGTGATCATTGACATAGACGCGGTGTGATGCTCCTTGGAACCCTATATCATAGGTGGATAGATCCGTTTCAGCACGTGCAGCTGCAATGAAGTCTTCCTTTATGTACCTGTTAAGGAAGCTCACTATCACTAGTTTTTCCTTAGAGTTGTGTATAGGCACCCTTGAAATGTAGTTTATTTGGGCCTTAGGACATCTGTAGTTAACTTTGCGGCTGATAGCGTCAACGATTGAGAACAAATTCTCATCCTTTTTAGGGGGACTCCCTTAATCTCCACGTTGTTTAGTCGGGATCGCTGATCTTGCGAGGAAAGCTGAAGCTTTGTTGTGGCTAACTCCGTTTGCAATGAGGTGACGGTATCCTGCAGCTTATCGAACTCGGAAGCTTTTGTTTCCAGCTCAACGAGTCTGGTGCTGAATTCCTCGAGTCTAACATTAGATAGGTCACAATTTTTCTTAAGCTCAGTCAAATCTTCTTTGATTGATCTTATGTCATCGACTAAAGTTGGTAAGTTCAGCAACTGGTGTTTCATTTCACGAATCTCACTCAGTATGGTGTCCAGAGAGGCAGGCGGTTGCGGTGAAAGTAAAGCCGGTGAAGCCAATTTACATGCAGGGCATTTCCACTGTGCTCTTCTGTCAGCACCCAATTTCCTCCAACCAGCTTCAGATATGCTCGCACAAGAGAAGTCCAGTAGTTTCCTGCAGCTCCCACACTGAACTCCGTCGTTAAATTGCTCATTGCAAATTGCACACGTCTTCATTACGAAGAATTAAAAGATTAAATTAATAAGTCTAACTTTATAAAATAATAAAAAGGTTGACGATATATTTTTTCGAACGTAAAGCGTACTGTATTAGTGCGTGCTCACACGGGAATGATGAAAAGATGACTTAGGACTTGCAGCCTATAAGAGACGCACTGGTCATTTTTTAACTGATAATTTAAAAAAAATAGGGTGGTAAAATCGAAACAACTACTGAAGCGGTACGCAAAGGGAGGTCACAGAAAATTTTTGTTTACGGATGAAAAAATCTTTACAATTGAGCAACATTTTAACAAACAAAATGACCGTATTTATGCTTAAAGCTCTAAGGAAGCTTCCCTATTAGTCGACAGAGTGCAACGTGGGCATTATCCGACTTCAGTGATGGTTTGGTGGGGTGTTAGCTATGAAGGAGTGACTGAGCCATATTTTTGTGAAAAAGGTATCAAAACATCGGCACAAGTGTATCAAGATACCATTCTTGAGAAGGTAGTTAAGCCCCTTAACAACACCATGTTCAATAACCAAGTATCGTCCTTCCAACAAAATTTGGCGCCGCGTCATGAAGCTCGGTCCACGCAGTCTTGGTTGGAAGTGAACGTTTCGGACTTCATCAGAGCTGAAGACTGGCCGTCGTCTAGTCCCGACCTTAATCCGCTGGATTATGATTTACGGTCAGTTTTAGAGAGTACGGCTTGCTCTAAACGCCATGATAATTTGGAGTCCCTAAAACAATCCATACGATTGGCAGTGAAGAATTTTCCCATGGAAAGAGTGCGTGCTTCTATTGATAACTGGCCTCAACGTTTAAAGGACTGTATTGCAGCCAATGGAGACCACTTCGAATAAGCTTTTTATATTTTAAATTGTTTTATATTTATGTATTAAACTAACACACTGTAAAAGTAATAAATATTATATGTAATAAAAAAAACATTTTTTCTTCGTTACAACATTTATGGCAAGACTAGGTAAATATCAACGGCTCACGGGAAGTTGTAAAATTAAATGAAATGTTTTGCATTTATTATAAACATTTTATTTACCTACATGGGCTGCATGCGTGCGTCACGCTTGACCAAGATAAGCATTTTTGCTCCGGCTTTACTCTTAGTAAAGTTGACCCTTCGCCATTGCTGGGAACCTCTTTTTTTAAGTTGTCTAAAGATAATGTATTCTGGCGGCACAATGCGTAAAATAAAAAACTACAATAAAAAAATGGCTCACCCTTCAGCTGACTGAGCAAACTCTCCCAGTAGCCGACGTCGACACCGTCGTGTCGGCCGCTGATCTTCTGTTCAATCTGCGTTTGCAAGGCCTCTAGTTGGACGCCCGTCTTGCCCTTGAAGATCTAAATAAACAAATCAATTAGATATCGTTTTTACTTGATCTCCGCAAAAGAAAGCTATTCGCCATTATTCGTGGGTGAGTTTACAGGCTTCAATACTCGGAATAAATATTTGTATGCCAATATTTGTTTCGTGCGGGGATCGATTGTGCCCGCGATCTGATGATGATCGAAAGCGCAGGAAGCGAAGTGCTTAGCCACTGTATCAAACTGGAGGTCAAAGTGCTTTTTACGATTTATGGAAGCTATGCAGCAGTTCGTTTAATACTAGTTACGTGTCATGCAGTCTCCTTCCTAGAACTTTCAAGTTCATATCACGATAGTCTGCACGTGCTCCCAGTGCGCTAGGTTACCTGCGTGACGTCCTCGGCGACGGCCTGGTGCACACCGTCGCGGCGCGCGTCGGGCGCGGCCAGGCGGCGCAGCTTGTTGAGCTCGTCCAGCACGATGGTCTGCACGTGCTCCCAGTGCGCTAGGTTACCTGCGTGACGTCCTCGGCGACGGCCTGGTGCACACCGTCGCGGCGCGCGTCGGGCGCGGCCAGGCGGCGCAGCTTGTTGAGCTCGTCCAGCACGATGGTCTGCACGTGCTCCCAGTGCGCTAGGTTACCTGCGTGACGTCCTCGGCGACGGCCTGGTGCACACCGTCGCGGCGCGCGTCGGGCGCGGCCAGGCGGCGCAGCTTGTTGAGCTCGTCCAGCACGATGGTCTGCACGTGCTCCCAGTGCGCTAGGTTACCTGCGTGACGTCCTCGGCGACGGCCTGGTGCACACCGTCGCGGCGCGCGTCGGGCGCGGCCAGGCGGCGCAGCTTGTTGAGCTCGTCCAGCACGATGGTCTGCACGTGCTCCCAGTGCGCTAGGTTACCTGCGTGACGTCCTCGGCGACGGCCTGGTGCACACCGTCGCGGCGCGCGTCGGGCGCGGCCAGGCGGCGCAGCTTGTTGAGCTCGTCCAGCACGATGGTCTGCACGTGCTCCCAGTGCGCTAGGTTACCTGCGTGACGTCCTCGGCGACGGCCTGGTGCACACCGTCGCGGCGCGCGTCGGGCGCGGCCAGGCGGCGCAGCTTGTTGAGCTCGTCCAGCACGATGGTCTGCACGTGCTCCCAGTGCGCTAGGTTACCTGCGTGACGTCCTCGGCGACGGCCTGGTGCACACCGTCGCGGCGCGCGTCGGGCGCGGCCAGGCGGCGCAGCTTGTTGAGCTCGTCCAGCACGATGGTCTGCACGTGCTCCCAGTGCGCTAGGTTACCTGCGTGACGTCCTCGGCGACGGCCTGGTGCACACCGTCGCGGCGCGCGTCGGGCGCGGCCAGGCGGCGCAGCTTGTTGAGCTCGTCCAGCACGATGGTCTGCACGTGCTCCCAGTGCGCTAGGTTACCTGCGTGACGTCCTCGGCGACGGCCTGGTGCACACCGTCGCGGCGCGCGTCGGGCGCGGCCAGGCGGCGCAGCTTGTTGAGCTCGTCCAGCACGATGGTCTGCACGTGCTCCCAGTGCGCTAGGTTACCTGCGTGACGTCCTCGGCGACGGCCTGGTGCACACCGTCGCGGCGCGCGTCGGGCGCGGCCAGGCGGCGCAGCTTGTTGAGCTCGTCCAGCACGATGGTCTGCACGTGCTCCCAGTGCGCTAGGTTACCTGCGTGACGTCCTCGGCGACGGCCTGGTGCACACCGTCGCGGCGCGCGTCGGGCGCGGCCAGGCGGCGCAGCTTGTTGAGCTCGTCCAGCACGATGGTCTGCACGTGCTCCCAGTGCGCTAGGTTACCTGCGTGACGTCCTCGGCGACGGCCTGGTGCACACCGTCGCGGCGCGCGTCGGGCGCGGCCAGGCGGCGCAGCTTGTTGAGCTCGTCCAGCACGATGGTCTGCACGTGCTCCCAGTGCGCTAGGTTACCTGCGTGACGTCCTCGGCGACGGCCTGGTGCACACCGTCGCGGCGCGCGTCGGGCGCGGCCAGGCGGCGCAGCTTGTTGAGCTCGTCCAGCACGATGGTCTGCACGTGCTCCCAGTGCGCTAGGTTACCTGCGTGACGTCCTCGGCGACGGCCTGGTGCACACCGTCGCGGCGCGCGTCGGGCGCGGCCAGGCGGCGCAGCTTGTTGAGCTCGTCCAGCACGATGGTCTGCACGTGCTCCCAGTGCGCTAGGTTACCTGCGTGACGTCCTCGGCGACGGCCTGGTGCACACCGTCGCGGCGCGCGTCGGGCGCGGCCAGGCGGCGCAGCTTGTTGAGCTCGTCCAGCACGATGGTCTGCACGTCCTCCCAGTACGACTGGTTTGCGTTATTCTCTAGCTCCTTGTACACCTACGATGACAAACACAATGTAGCTATTTATTTAATCATTCAATAGAGACGCCGAAGGCGATTGCACTAATTAAAGATTAAGATTAATGCATATGTTTCAAAGTTTCCAACAGTACCTGCCCCTAATGTATTGCCTTCTATTAACAATCATATAAATCAATATCGGGGGGCACGGCAGTGCCCCCGCCAAGTCGAGCGCGAAGCAAACACTGCCGTACCATCCTTTACTGGAACCATTTCGCCGCATTTTCAGGCCCCTATTTGAGAACCTCTGGATAAGACCAGAACGCAGAAATTTTCGTCATCCAGTAAGCTATAATCACATACTTAAAATCCAAAATTTCAAGTCTGTAGGTCATTTAGTTCCGAAGTTAAGCGAAAGCAAAGTTTCGCATTTATGACACTCACTCACTCATGATCATCAAAATAGAACTAGTACTTCCCATAAACTCAGAGAGCTGAAATTTGGTAGAGAGTTAGGGTTTAATGGCCACATAAAGGGAAAACTATAAAAACTAGGATAATCGAAGATCTGGAGTACCTGGTGACCCTGATTAGAAAACACAAGAGCCCAACCAAACTATTAGAGATTGACATACCGCCTTTACAAAAAATATTCAACTTGGTAGGCCGCTTCATTTGATGTCAAAAATCGAAGGTCTGAAGTATCTGATGAAGAACTCTCAGCTGGTCTCAGCTGTATTAGAGATATGGTAATGCCCCCTTCTACTATTGGTACATAAAAAAATCGACTGTCATTGCAAAAATCCAGCAGCAGTGGGACACATCTTCTAATCTAATTTAATCTAGCCTATAGCGTCCCACTGCTGGGCGAATGCCTCCCGTTCTGCTTTTAATACGCATATAAATAAAATTAAAGGAAAACTCTGGATAAGACTAGACTGGCTTATACTTAAGATCAAATGTATTAAAAAATTATGTATTTTTTATTCTTATTTATTTCGTGTCAAATAAGAAAATCTAATAAAATAAATCAATATGCCCACGTTTCTACAAAAAGAAGTGAAATCCCACCAAAATCATTCTGTAAAAAACTAGCCAAGTCTCGATGGACCTGCTTGTTTATCTCTAAAAAGTAATGAAATCTAGACAAAGTCGTGCCAAGTCTAAGGTTCCTTACTACGATTTCTTTATTATTATAGTTAATGTTGTGTGACTTGGCCGTTGAAGGGTACACAAGGGTACAAAACCAGGTGCTCCATGACACCATTGCACCAATCTGTCGCCAGAACCGCTACCCATTGACGATGGAAAATTGCCACTTGGAAAACGTTGATTCAATAACCAGTCAATTGTAGGCTTGATAAAGCTGCGCAATTTAATAATAGTACCTGGATGACCGAGCTTAGCTCGGTTTTTTTTTGGTAAATCTTGTTTTTTGGTTAGAAAAAAAAAAGGAATTAAATGGTCTAAAAAGAAGAAAATAAACTTTAAATTAAATCGATCCCATCAATTTATTACATTATACAACTAATTTATTAAAACAATATAAAAGTTTGTCGCGAGAAATACAATTTTATGAAGTACATAGGTACATTTTTTCTTAGAATTACTACACTTTACATTTATTAGTTATTGTACATACATATTGCATTCTTGTTTATTTAGTATCTCCCGACAAGCTTTTATAATATTTAAATAAATTAATTGTATAATGTAATAAATTGATGGGATAGATTTAATTTAAAGTTTATTTTCTTCTTTTTAGACCATTTAAATAAAAGCTTGTTTTTAAAAATGTTTTTTGTACTATTCATTTATTTATTTTTTAGTCGGTATATCATGTTGAAATTTAGAACGGTCTTTCATAATTGAACGCGTATACAACATTTCATGTCTGTACTGCTAACCATTGAGGAGTTCTCTAGTCAGGACCCAATCCTGAGTGCAGCAACCATGTCACGGTAAAACTTAAAACTGGCTATCATAATAAAACGCGTACACAAAATTTCGTGTCTGTGCTGCTAAACATTGAGGAGTTTCCTAGTCAGGACCCAACCCTGAGAGCAGCAACCATGTCACGGTAAAACTTAAAACCGGCTATCATAATAAAACGCGTACACAAAATTTCGTGTCTGTGCTGCTAAACATTGAGGAGTTTCCTAGTCAGGACCAAACCCTGAGAGCAGCAACCATGTCACGGTAAAACTTAAAACCGGCTATCATAATAAAACGCGTACACAAAATTTCGTGTCTGTGCTGCTAAACATTGAGGAGTTTCCTAGTCAGGACCAAACCCTGAGAGCAGCAACCATGTCACGGTAAAACTTAAAACCGGCTATCATAATAAAACGCGTACACAAAATTTCGTGTCTGTGCTGCTAAACATTGAGGATTTCCCTAGTCAGGACCCAACCCTGAGAGCAGCAACCATGTCACGGTAAAACTTAAAACCAGCTATCATAGTAAAATCTTTAGGTGTAACAGTAGGGGTCACACGCACCCAACTCCTGTCAGTACACAGTATGTGTGTGAGTGAATAATGCGTACATATTATGTTTTACATCCATCCGTCTGTCAGATGTAAACCAATTAAGATGGGTCTGGGACTTGAGATTTAGACTGTATTTTCCATTTTATGACCCAAAAAGGAACCACCATCAGTAAGTCTATTATCCATATGTGTTTACCTTGATGTCCTCCAACAGATCCTCCAGATCCTGCGTCTGCAGCCCGTTGAGATAGGTGTAGGGCTCGTGCATCTCCAACGCGTCCACACATTCCTCCGAGCTCACGTACCATGCCAGAAGATCTATAGGTTTAGCTGCAAATACAAACATAATGACAATTAGTTTGTACAAACCATGAATTGTAATTGAACCACTGTCGCATCTTTCTTAGTAATGAAAGAAGACTGTGGTCCCAACTCAGTTGCCTAGCGCCTGCTCTCGAACTCACATTCCACAGTCATAGCTACCTCGTCCATCGCGGATCCGTATCTGCGAGCGCAGGCGCGCCTGGTGCAGGTGGAAGGCGTCCTCCTGTCGCGCCCACGTGTGGAACTGCATCGCCTCGCGAGCGCGAGCTGCCGCCGCCGCCTCAGACTCGCGAGCGGCGCGCTCTGCTTCTCGTTCGAGACGACGCTGCTTCACCTGCACAACAACCAGTTAGCATAAAGTTCTACATTTATTTATTCATATTTAAATCAGGAAAATAACCCATAAATTTGTTAGCATTAACTAAAACTATGTATAATAAACTAAGACACAAACATAAACATACAGTACTTACTACCATCTTCTGGTACCATTTGGCAACAACATGTACTGCGCACAGGTGCCCCATCAAGTGGCCCTCGGTCTTACTAGCAAGAACACTCAGTAGACCATTGGCGCTGTCACGCAAACTATGCAGCAGTGATGTACATCTTTTACGCGTGATTGCAAAGAAGTAGTCAGTATATTGTGCTGCTGCGAACATCCCTGATGTGCTACAAAAAAATGGCAGCAACAACAATATTCTAAAAGATTGTTGTATTGCAAGCGGGCATTTTTTAGGGCATTGTTTGTTTTTTTGTGTGTCTGGTCCACAAGCTCCATGTATAAAAAGCTTAGCAATATGCCCTAAACAATATTATTTTGACATTACTGTGATATATTGCAAATCTGCGGGCCAGCATGTTGCATCATACAGCCAAAGAGGCCTGCACTCTCTCTCCATATGGTGGTTGTCAGTACCGTCCTCCATAACCCAGTGATCAAGGCACTTAAACTGCTTTACTATAGAGTTGTACTACATAAAGAGACTGGTGGTACCATTTCATAGGTCTCGTTTTGTGCCATGAAACTAAAAGCTTGCTTTTCTTGACATTATACCTTAGTCCATGAGCTCCAGCATAGCACTCACATACATGTATAGAAATACCAGTATTAATACAGTATTTCTGTAGAATAAAGGTTACTGCTTTCAGTCCCTCACTATACATACTATACATAGTGTCAAGACTGCCATAACTTACAATACCCTGATGCCATTAGTACTAAATCAAAAGCCTACCTTCTCTAATTCTATTTTGTTCTCCAACTGCTTCTGTCTATTGAGTGCCTCCAGTTCATCACGGGATACAGTTTTAACACCTTCCTTGGCAAGTTTCTTGGTCCACACAAAAGTGTTGGTGAGTGCAGAGTCTCCAAAGGGATTATCCTGATTGGTGTAGCATTGGTACTCATTGTCCCAGCCCATACGCTCACGACGCTTGCGTTCTTTCTCTTGTTTCTCTCTCAAACGTCGAGCCCTATAAATGCAAGAAGTCAAAGTCAAAGTCAATTGAAAGGCAATAGTCACTACTTCGATTCTTGACTCTTCCAGTCTCATTGTTGATTATATCCCAAGTCATTTTAATTTTGTTATTACTATTCTTAATTTTAAAACTTAAGTAACAAACTCTTTTAAATAATTTTGAATAATCCCTAACATATTGACAAAATTCTTCACTATTATTATAGGTTTTTTCTGCATACAATTCATAAAGTCTTTTCCTACTTTTATATATAACTATAGTTGCCCATTCACTGAAGGTTGCAGTACCTTTAACTGAGATCTTCTTGGGGATAAAGGTCGAGTTAAATTCTGTACAAAAGAGATAAACATGTTCAGAGATATATGAATTTGCATTAAAATTCAAAACTCAACTGGTGACACTAAAAGTTGATGACCCAAATACAAGCCATATGTCCCTAATAAGATGTAAACACACTATTAGAATAATGTACCTTGTCCCACAAGGATATCATCAGTGCAAAATAAAGTGGTTTACCTTTTTTCCTCAGGAGTTTCATTAGCCTTCAGTTGTTCCTTCTGGTTTTTTTTATCGTCCTTCAGCCTCAGCCGTTCAGCTTCAAGTCTCTGCAACAGCTTTAGCTCCTCCTCATCACTGTCACTGCTAGAGCTACTGCTGGACGAACGCCTTTTCTTCTTCTTACTCTTTTTATGTTTAGAGTCTCTTCTTTCTCTACTAGAAGACCTGTGCTTAGTTTGTTTCGGGGAATGAGATCGTGTTCTGTCGCGACTTTTGTATTTTCTATCCTTGCGATGTTCTACTGATCTGCTTCTGGAACGCTCACGTCGTTTTACTTCGTGCCGAGACGACCTGGCGAAGAAATCAAAAGATTAAAATGGATCTTTGAAAATTTTGATTGAGGCAGTAAGCTAAGTAGAATAGAATTTAGTTGACGAACGAGTATCGCTGACGGTTACGTACAGGGATCGAAAATGGTAACCTTTATTCTGTAGAAAAACTGGATTTTTTTAGAATATCTATAGAATAAAGGATGTAAGTTTCGGACCGTGATTACGTCTAGGAATAAGGAGAAAATTAAATGATTGTGAAATGTAAATTCAAGGAACACAAATCAAAACATTGGTTATACTCACATTTCTTGGAGAATCCTTATAAACTCACTACGTATACGTACTCACTACGTACGTCTTACAGGTTAATGGAAGATAATTATAAATATAAATGAAGCTTATTAAAATGAAAACCTTTAATTTAGTGATTGTTTGTTCACTTTTGTACAATAGCAATAGCATAAATATATGACAGCTATGTAATGTGCTAGAGGTGTCACTGTCATTTTTGGTGTCATTACTGTCATTGCGTCATTCAAAAACAAACTGTAGAAACTGTAATTAATTAAAAACCGCAAACCACTTACAGCTTTTTCTTATTTTGTTTTAAATGATAATAATAAATAAAACATACATGGGGTAGGAAATATAAAAAAAAAGTGATTATCAAACTTTTAATCAGATTGACGAATTAAACGAATGTATGGTGTGTAGTATATATTTTGCAGCAGTACACCATGGACTACCCCCTCTATCTTATTCATTGACTTCCTTCATGCAAAGGTTGTCTGGTAGATATCGCTATCAGCGATAAGACCGCCATTGTACCCTTTAATGTTTGTTATTGTATAAGAGCTGTGTTACAATTTTGGTGTACAATAAAGTATATTCTATTCTATTGTATTCTAAACTTGGAAATGAAAATGTATAACAATCATTATAATAAAGTACGAAAGTGTGGGGAGTCGAGGCTTTTTAAACGCTAAAACCCTACACAACTGCGAAGTGTACAGTCTCAGGGAGTATTTCCTCCAAGCTGAAGGGGGCATCGAGATGTGGTCGCAGTGGACAAGGGATTCACCCCGCTCGCCTTGGCTAGAGAGAACTGGCGCAAGCCTGCAGTGCTTAGTACCAATGATCGCGAGGAGGTGTGGCAAAGCAAGGAGCTACACGGGCGTTACTATCGGGCCCTTCATGGGCCCGATGTTGACTTTTCAGCGTCCGTATCCTGGCTACGTTTTGGTAACCTCTTTGGGGAAACCGAAGGTTTTGTTTGTGCAATTATGGACGAAGTCATGATGACGAACAATTATAGGAAATATATTGTGAAGGATGGCATGGTTGACATCTGTCGGGCATGCCACCGTCCGGGAGAATCTATCCGACACATTGTTTCCGGTTGTTCTCGTCTTGCCAACGGTGAGTACTTGCACAGACACAACCTGGTGGCCAGGATTATTCACCAGCAACTTGCCTTGAAATACAACCTTGTGGAATCGGAAGTATCGTACTACAGGTATGTGCCCGACCCAGTTCTCGAGAATGGTCATGCCACATTGTACTGGGATCGATCTATTATCACTGACAGGACTATTGTAGCCAATAAGCCTGATATAGTGGTAATAGATCGATCAGGAGCGCCGGACAATGATTGTTGATATCACGGTCCCTCATGACGAGAACCTCGTGAAAGCTGAGAAAGATAAACAAATAAAATATCTTGATCTAGCACACGAGGTTGTCGGCATGTGGGATGTGGACTCAGCAGTCATTGTCCCGATAGTCGTTACGGCGAATGGTATAATAGCCAAGAGCCTCGATAAACACCTCATGAGGCTCTCGTTGGGTGGCTGGATCAAGGGCTTGATACAGAGAGCAGTACTCCTTGACACGGCACGCATAGTGAGGAGGTTCCTTTCTCTGGAGCCCTGACTACCGGCAGTTTGGACCCTGTTCCCGATGCCGGTGGACTACTATTTTTTATATTTTTAAATGTTTTTGTGTTTTTATAGAAATATTTAAAAATATAATTTATAAGTATTTTAAAATTAATAAAGGCAATTAATATTATGTATGGATCGTTTTCAAATTTCGCGCAGATAAATGTAGCTTCAAAAAAATACAACTCTGTTATCATTATATTTTACCTTTTATTTTAAAACAAACAAATCAGACGCAAATATTTTGGTATTATTATTAGTTACAGTTTTTTTTGCCAAACAGAATAACAGCATTTTTAAAATGTTAACTATCGTTAATCGAATTCTTAAACAACTCTGTTACATTTTGAATGTAGTAGAGTAGGTTTTGTTGAAGTTGAGTTAGTGTACGGACTACGCAGCAAATAAAATAGATGGCGCTAACATCTTAAATAAAAAACTGTAGGTTTGGAGGCTATACTGTAAACTAGAAAATAAAAAAAAAATTAAATCTACAGCTAAAACCTCAGAATAATGACTAAGGCATAGAAGGAGGGCTAAAAAAGTAGCTCTGTAACTGTCTTTATTCCCGTTCTATCTTATAGCAAGAAACAGGATGTGGGAATGAGATAAATGATTTACTCTCAGTTTTACTTTTTTTGCTTTGTCACAAGATGAAACGTCATTTTGTTCTATTTGATCTAAATACCCATACAAATTTAATAGTACTTTGCTTCAATGTCTGACAGTCCGTTCATTGAACTATTTGACTTGTTTGCGTGTTCATTGCTATGCGTTTGTCGTAGGGATACTCGATCCAGGTGCTTTATATCGATATTTTGTATCGCAAAGGATCATATCTAACTGTATCGATCCATGTATCAATCCACACAAATTCATATGATCCAGTGGATCGATACGATATCGTATCAAGTTTTTTAAAGAAAAGAAGTTTCAGTATATTACACAATTTTAATAAACAAAAAAAAAGGTATATTTATTTATTTATTTAAATCGAACACAAATGATTCATATTATTTTTAGTAACACTTAAAAACTATGTTAGTAACATTTCTTATTAACATTACATTCAATAAAATTAAAATAAAATAAAACTAATTCATAAACCTATGACTAAGTCCGCTTCCCGCTGCACCAGACCCGTAGCTGTGCATACGGGTCCAGTGCCCCAGGAATGGGCAATCAGGCTTATCCACTATCACCTTTAATATGCTGTTGGTGCTCCCCCGAATCCTTTGCATCAGGGATGCTGTTCTTTTCCGCATAATAGCTTGGAAACTATCTATATCAGCTTCAGCAAACATGCCCGATGCGCTACAGAACCGCGGGAGCCCCAACAGCACCCTAAAGGCGTTATTATATTGTACGCGAAGAACGTTGTAGGTCCTCTGCGTATGTCTGAGCCACAGGCTGCACAGATATAAGAGAGATCTATATAAGAGATAGCTTCTGATTGCTGATTACATTTGCCAATCCTTAAAATCTCCTCCTATAGGCCCAACTGACCTGACGCAGGGTGCTGAGATCATGGCAGGGGACGTTACTGTTCGATTTTCTGCCAAGGAAGTTGCCTCCGTAATTCATAAAATGGTGCGAGGTAAGTCCCCTGGTCATGATGGTCTCAGTATTGAGCATTTGAAATATGCTGGTTTCCATTTATCTCGAGTACTTGCCATGTTCTTCAGCCTATGTATGAGTCATTGTTACCTACCGGATGAACTTATATATACCGTTGTTGTCCCGGTTATAAAAAACAAGACCGGAGATGTCTCA
The DNA here is from genome assembly GCA_910594945.2 of Amphipyra berbera. Classification (NCBI taxonomy): domain Eukaryota; kingdom Metazoa; phylum Arthropoda; class Insecta; order Lepidoptera; family Noctuidae; genus Amphipyra; species Amphipyra berbera. The sequence goes on from OU343138.1 coordinate 459,764, forward strand.
GACCTGGCAAACTACATACCCATTTCGCTGGCTACTGTGATAGCAAAAGTGCTGGACAGTCTGCTTGACAAACACCTGGATAGGCACATAAAACTTCATGATGCTCAATTTGGATTTAGAGCTGGCCTTTCGACCGAGAGTGCCATCCTGTGCCTCAAGCAGACTGTGCAGTATTATACAGCTAGGAAGACGCCGGTCTATGCCTGTTACCTGGACTTGTCCAGGGCTTTCGATATGGTATCATATGATATATTGTGGCAAAAGTTGACAAATAAAACACATGTTCCGCGTGATGTTGTTGCAATGTTGAGATATTGGTACTCGAGTCAAAAGAATGTTGTGCGGTGGGCAGGCTCACACTCGGACGGGTATGGGTTGAAGTGCGGGGTGAGGCAGGGGGGGTTAGCCTCTCCTCGTCTCTTTAACTTATACATGGACGAGCTGATCGGTGAGCTCAGCAGAACAAGCATAGGGTGTCATATGATGGAAAGTGCGTCAATAATATCAGCTACGCGGACGACATGGTGCTGCTGAGCCCGTCGATCAGTGCCATACGCAGACTGCTGGATATTTGTGAAAAGTATGCACGAACCCATGGACTCAGATATAATGTGAAGAAGAGTGAAGTGATGGTGTTTAAGGCTGGTAATAAATCATTCGCTAACGTGCCTCCCTTGTATCTTTGTGGTGCCAGCTTAAACAGAGTATCTAATTTTAAATATCTGGGTTACTGGGTCTCGGAGGATCTATGTGACAACACTGATTTGGAGAGGGAGCGCAGGGCGTTGTCTGTGCGCTGTAACATGCTGGCCCGCAGGTTTGCATGGTGTACCGAACAAGTCAAACTGACATTATTTAAGACCTTTTGTCAATCTTTTTACACCTGCATCCTGTGGACTAAGTACTCGCAGCGTACATACAATGCTCTGCGTGTACAGTATAATGACGCGTTCAGAATACTGTTCGGGCTGCCGCGCTACTGCAGCGCTTCCGCAATGTTTGCGGAGAAAAGCATGGATGATTTTCATGCCATCATGCGAAAGCGTTGTGCGTCTCTTATGAAGCGCATGCGGGCCAGTTCGAACAGCGTTCTGAGCGTGTTCGTGAGCCGCTGGGACTCACCGATGTGGCGGCACTGGATGCGACTACACACTGCGGGTGGTCGCGTCCAGGGCTTGGCATAAACTGGTAACTGGTATCATATGATACCGAGACCTAGTGGTGCCACTTTGTAATTTTTTATTTCTTTCTGTGGCGTTGCTTTTTATATTATAAGATTTTTTCTTTTTTGTGCTACTAACATATGGACTATGTCTGAAATAAATATATTATTATCTCCTTTATTCATTTTAAAATACTTATAAATTACATTTTTAAATATTTCTATAAAAACACAAAAAACATTTAAAAATATAAAAAATAGTAGTCCACCGGCATCGGGAACAGGGTCCAAACTGCCGGTAGTCAGGGCTCCAGAGAAAGGAACCTCCTCACTATGCGTGCCGTGTCAAGGAGTACTGCTCTCTGTATCAAGCCCTTGATCCAGCCACCCAACGAGAGCCTCATGAGGTGTTTATCGAGGCTCTTGGCTATTATACCATTCGCCGTAACGACTATCGGGACAATGACTGCTGAGTCCACATCCCATATTATTATTATTATTTTTCGTTTATTCATTATATGTACATATCTTATTACATTTTTAAATATTTCAATAAAAAAATATATAAAAACATTTAAAAATATAAAAAATAGTAGCCCACCGCGGCATCGGGAACAGGGTCCAAGCTACCGATGGTCAGGGCCTCAGAGAGAGGAACTTCCTGACAATACGCGCCGTGTCCAGAAGTACCGCTTTCTGTATCAGGCCCTTGACCCAGCTGCCCAACGAGAGCCTCTTCAGATGTTGGTCGAGGCTCTTGGCTATTAAGCCATTGGCCGTAACGACTATCGGCACAATGACTGCTGAGTCAATCTCCCACATGTCGACAACTTCGTGTGCCAAATCTTGATACTTAATTTCTTTATCTTTCTCGGCTTTCACAAGGTTCTCGTCATGCGGGACAGTGATATCAACAATCATTGTGAGACGCTCTGATCGATCTCTCACCACTATGTCAGGCTTATTGGCAACAATAGTCCTGTCGGTGATGATAGATCGATCCCAGTACAATGTGATATGACCATTCTCGAGAACTGGGTCGGGCACATACTTGTAGTATGGTACTTCTGCGTCCACAAGGTTGTATTTCAGAGCAAGTTGCTGGTGGATAATCCTAGCCACTAGGTTGTGTCTGTGTAAATACTCGCCGTTAGCAAGACGAGAACAACCAGAAATAATATGTCGAATGGATTCACCGGGACAGTGACATGCCCGACAGATGTCAACCGTGCCGTCCTTCACAATATATTTCCGGTAGTTGTTCGTCATCATAACTTCGCACAGACAAAACCTTCGGTTTCTCCAAAGAGATCACCGAAACGTAGCCAGGCTACGGACGCTAGGAAATCTACATCGGGCCCATGAAGGGCCCGGTAGAAGCGTCCGTGAAGCTCCTTGCTCTGCCATACCTCCCTGCGGCCATTAGTATCTAGTACTACAGGCTTGCGCCAGTTCTCTTTAGCCAAGGAGAGCGGGGTGAATCCTTTGTCCACTGCGGCTACATCACGATGCATCCCCACGTCGGCTTGGAGGAAGTACTCCCTGAGGCTGCACACCTCGCGGTTGTGGAGGGTCTTAGCATTTAGAAAGCCTCGACCCCCACACTTCCTCGGAATGTACAGCCTCATCACCGATGAACGTGGGTGATGCATTCGGTATGCAGTCAGCAGCGTACGGACCCTCCTATCCAGGGCGTCAAGTTCGGTCTGAGTCCACTTGAGTATGCCGAAGGAGTACATCAAGACCAGCATGACCCAACCGTTAAAGGCGCGCACCTTATTTCCGCCTGATAAAAGACTTTTAAGTACTTTTTTCAGGCGGCCATAGAAGCGCTCCCGCAACGATTGCTTCATGTCGGCCTCGTTGATGCCTAACGCCTCAACATGCCCAAGTATTTGTAGGTTTCAGTTGAGGAGAGGGATCTGAGGTGTATGGAATCCGAGAGTTGTGTTCCCACGGATTCCATAATCCCTCCTCGTTTTACATGCATGACTGCACATTTGTCCACACCAAATTTCATCCTGATGGAATTACTAAAAGTTTCAGTTACTTTCAGTAACTTCACCAGTTGCAAATTGTTGGGGGCAAAGAGTTTCAAATCGTCCATGTAAAGGAGATGGGATATTACCTGACCACCTCTTCTCAACCGGTAGCCTAACCCTGAACCCTCCAGCAATGTGCTCAGAGGATTCAAGGCCAAACAAAACAGCGGGCTCAGACTATCGCCCTGGAATATACCTCGCTCAATCCTTATTGGTTCTCCTCTCTCTTGAATTTGCCGACATCCTGGATAGTGAAGGACTGTCCTCCATTGCCCCATACATGACGTCAGGAAGGCGCATAGAGTTGTATTAACTATATACAACTCTAGTACCCTCATGAGCCATGTATGTGGCACCGAGTCGTAGGCCTTCTTATAATCTATCCAACATGTCGACAGATCCTTTCGGGATCGGCGAACTTGTTGGCTAATGGCCATATCTATGAGGAGTAGCTCCTTAGTACCGCGGGATCCATTCTTACATCCATTTTGAGAAGCAGACATTATAGAATTATTTATAATATGAGAATTAATTTTGGCTCTCAAAATGGACGTAAGAAGTTTATAGACCGTCGGCAAACATGTAATCGGTCTATAATTCTTGGGTTCCGCAGTACTACCTGATTTATGGAGCAGGTGGGTAACTCCTGTTGTAAGGAACTCTGGAAGCGACCCAGATTCCAAAGACGACTGGAATTGCGAGGCCAAGCGGGCATGCGAACTGCGTAACCATTTAAGCCAAAAGTTGTGCAGTCCGTCTGGGCCAGGGGATTTCCAATTTGACATTGGACGGACTGCACAGGTTACGTCTTGGGGGACTATTGTTATGTCCCCCATTTCCTCAATCGGTTCACATGCTCGCTGGACCTCCTGCATCCAGTCACCTTCAGTGTGAGTAACAGGCACCGACCAGATATTGCGCCAGAATGTATTCATGGCATCACTATCCGGTAGATGCGTGTCACTCACACATTGATCAGGCCACTCCCAGGTTCTGTATACCCACCTTTCATCGCTATGAAACATGCGATTCTGGGTATATCGCTCCACTCGCCGCCTATACCTCCGAATACGGTTTGCCCATGCATAAACCTTCTGCATCAAGAAGTCAATGTGTGACACAGGACATGTAATCTCGGGGATTGATTTCAGTCCCCGAGAACGCTCGTCTCACAAAGCGCATCACTCTAGGGCGAGTATTGCCCTCCCTGAAGCAGATTAGTTTGCCAATGAGTGCTCTAGCCTCGTTAATACGACGTTCAATCCTGCACTGCCAGGCTGGTGCGACGGGTTTTGGTCGTGTAGCTCTGTCATTATTATCAAACTTGACGTGAGCTACACGACATGCCGCAACAGCCGCGCCGTACAGGATTGAATGAGTATCTTCGAGGCTTTCGCTGTCATCAAAATAACTTGATAACAGCGAATCCAGAGCACACATTAGCGCCTTATTTTTTTTATTCATGGCAAACAGGGTATGCGTGGTTTAAGATTCGGAGGAGTGAACCGATACTCCTGCATCGCAAGCTCCAAAGCGCTCCTCAATCGTTCATTGCACTGGGTACTTACATTTGTAACCCTATCATCGCTCTCCTCGTCAGCGTGGATGGGCGACGGCAGAACCACAGTTGGGGCTTGCGGTTGGGCCGCAGTCTGCGACTGGGGAGAAATGATACGGTTACTCTGTATTTCAGAGCGTAGCCTATCAAGTGCGGCGTCAGTCAACCTGTGATCACGTTGAATGACTCGCACCTGATCCGATAAACGTTGTGCCGAGACGTTGACAGCAGGCTCAAGTACCTGAAACAGAGAGAGCATCCGACCACGGTACGCGGTCAGGTTAGTTCCCCCCTCTGTAGCCCCAAAGTATGCGCGCATGCAGTTCTCGTTCATACTTTGAGTCCATCGCATGCGCTGCACACTTCCACCGGGAGCGGGGACCCTGTCAGAGGCCGGTGGGCCTCGAGGTCCCATGCAGGCCGGTGGTCGGCCTCTTCCTCGCCGTCCGCGTCGTGGTGGTGGTGGTGGCGGTGACGTTGGTGGCGAGTAGAATTCGTCGCTCGAGCTCGACGCAACTGCAGCGGCCGGTGTCACATCACTTACGATTGAGGAGTCCGGCGGCTGCGAGGCGGAGCTGAGCGACGAGGCCGAAGGTCTTGGGCGTGTTCTCGTGTCTTGTGTTTTGGTCCGGCTTCTTGTCAACATTTTATCATATTTTATTTCGGGTTTCTAGGTTTTGGAGATTTCTTCTTATTTTTTCTCATTTTTTTATTAAATATAATGTATTTGGTATTGTTTTTATATTCGAGAGTTATATTTTGTAATTTTTTTCAAAAATTACAAAATACACCTCAATACTCAATATTTATTTGCGTATTCCTCAAACGACTCTTCTTGCTGTACAATATTTTATTGGATCATGACTGACCAATAGCAAATGATGATGATGATGACGAATTATTTAGTTCGTATCGTTTCATTTTAAAGAAACTTCAAAAAAACGATAAACGAAACATATATAAGCATGTATGTATTCTCTCTTAAGTAAGCTTAATAATTTATATATTTTAGGTACGATTATTATTTTTAGCGATTTAGGATATGATAATGCATGTCATTTTAAATTCTATCGACGTTAAAACTTAATGGGTCACATCACTAGTCAGAATAAAATTAGTGACTACCTACGAAATTTCGAAACGTTTCTGTATACGTGTCCTTCTCTAACGTCATAGCGGCTCCATAAGTCAAAATGATTCAAATATATGAGTTCTTGCTATTTTAGCGAGGTATTTATGCTTGTTATTAATCTGAGGCTAAAACAGTAAGGTTGGCTACACTGAACAAGTCAATACTGTAGTGTCAATGTCAAATTGTCAAATCTGCTGTCTGGCAATTTTGTGTTGATTGACATTTGACTGAAAACTTGAAAGTGAACGTAAGCAGTGAACAACTATAATTTAATTATTTCATTAATTAAAGTATATTATAAAATATATCTGTAATGACAAGATGGTTCAGGATTAATTACTTCAAAATTGTGTGTAGAAAAATCGTCGACGGAGGTCGATTCGGTGTTACAATTAATCTCCGTAAAATATAGATGTATATTTAAATTGTATTGCACAAGAAACTTTCGAAAATGTCCTTCCTACGGGGTTCAGAGAACTACGTATGGTGCACGACCAGCGTTCTAGGAAAGGGCGCTACGGGCGCCGTCTTCCAGGGCGTTAACAAAAACAATGGCGAGCCAGTCGCGGTGAAGACGTTTAACCAGCTCAGTCACATGAGACCGCACGATGTACAAATGAGAGAATTTGAAGTTTTGAAGAAAGTGAAGCATGAGAACATCGTGAAACTTCTCGCCATTGAAGAGGAACAGGAAGGACGCGGGAAAGTCATTGTTATGGAACTGTGCACTGGAGGAAGTTTGTTTAACATACTCGACGACCCTGAGAATACGTACGGCCTTCAAGAATTCGAGTTTCTATTAGTGTTAGAGCATTTAACAGCTGGCATGAAGCACTTGCGTGATAATAACTTAGTACACAGAGATCTAAAGCCAGGTAATATAATGAAGTATATAAATGAGGATGGAACTACGACATACAAGCTTACAGATTTTGGAGCTGCAAGAGAATTGCAGGAGGAGGAACAATTTGTGTCTTTATATGGCACTGAGGAGTACCTTCACCCTGATATGTATGAGCGAGCAGTGCTACGGAAACCTGTGGGGAAGAGCTTTGGTGCAACAGTGGACCTGTGGTCTATAGGAGTCACATTGTACCATGTGGCCACTGGGCAGTTGCCTTTCAGACCATATGGAGGCAGAAGAAACAAAGAGACCATGTTCTATATCACTACTAAGAAGGCATCTGGAGTCATTGCAGTATGTATTGGTACCAAAGATAAGATGTAAACTGCAGATTAAGACTGGCCGCACATTATAAGAAAAATTCTATCAGTTTCTGATGCGCGGGAAGGCAACCGATCTGACACTGTAGGGCCTAGTACAAAATGTATGCACAAAGTACCTTTGCCCATGTATCAGAAACTGATAGAACTTTTTGTTATAATGTGCGACCATCCTAAGTTATCAAAACTACAGTTTCTCATTCATAATTACTAGACAATAAATCTTCAACTTTTAACCACCACCTTCTGTTGGTCACTTTGGATTGTGTGTGATGAAACTTATATTTCACAAAAAGAATATTGAACTGAATTTTCAACAAACAGTCAAGTCAACTTAACCTATACCGGTACACTTCTAGACATAGGCTGTCCCAAATTTGTTTCTCATGTTATATTAGTGCTATCCTATTTTAGAAGTGAAGGGTCACTGCATGGTGGACCTATGTAAGCCTACTAAAGTAAAATCATTTCCGCTTTTGGGTGGACTGAAACCTGTTAGAGGAGGGAGGGAAAAATAACCATAAACATTATAAATCTCATTCCATAGAACTTTATTTCCTCATTCCACAGGGAACACAAACAACAGAGAATGGTCCTATAGACTGGGCCCGGGACCTTCCATCCCATTGTCAACTCAGTGTAGGCCTACGTAAACTAGTCACACCACTCCTGGCTGGCTTGCTTGAGGTGGACCCTCACAGAATATGGACCTTTGACAGGTTTTTCTCCGAGGTCCAAGTAACTACATCCACTACACCTGTACATGTGTTTCATGTCAACAAAGCTGCTAGTATAAAGGTAAGAAAGTATTTTTGTATCTAATAAGTAATATGTGTGCTTGGGTGATTAAAATGTATTTGAAAGGTATGGTAGTAAAATGAAACAATTGTAGTCAAATGAAGTCGGAAATAAATAAAATACAAGGTGTAACAGACAACCATAATTACTTGAAACACTTTTACTATGTAACTTTGTTTTATTTGCAAATTCATGGTCACTCTAGTCATTTATGCTAGACACTTAATTGCAGTTTCTTTTTTTTTAAACATTACTCCACTCTAGTGTTTCTCCTGTATCGTGGATGCGTTTACAGTCACAAATCTTCAAATGCACAAACGCCCAGACCCGGAACAACTATGTGTAGGCTATACAAATGTTTATTCCGTGTGGATATCAAACCCACAATCCATAGCGCAGATGCCAATCGCACACCCTCTGCACTAAACGTGTCGCCAAATTGTTCTGCATACTTCTACCACAAGAGGTAGTCGTACTATATTAAAAATAAAAGTCTATTACATAATGTTCACTTCTTATATTTTGTTTGTTTGCTTCAAATCTTGCGACAGAGTTTTCAACTACTTCTGCTTAATCAATTCTCCTGAAACTTCGCACACAAATTCAATTCCAATGACAATATAACATTATAATAATTTCAACCGTCAATCTTCAAATCCTAATGCTGTAGGGGTACCGGTACTACTAGGGGCAGACAAAACCGTTTCACTTAAAAGTTTTTTTACCTTTATAATTTATATAATGACGTGATCTAAACTACTTCGGAAGTAGGTGGCGTCTATTTAGACCACCATTATCTTAACCAAATTACTGTGATGCCGGCTGTGCTTGCGTAAGACTCGTCACGCCGACCCGGATTCGCTCGCTAAACAATACCTACAAACAGCTGCTATTGTTACAGTCGCCGATTGGAGTTTCGTCACCATTTTATTATGGAATGTTAATAGTCCACCAACGGACTGTTTGAAATGCTTTCGTGGTTATGGATATGAATTTTTATGTGGCGGCATCAATGCGATTAGCTCACAGAACATTGAGCATTTTCAATTAAGTATTAATATAAATATGCTTCCTGACTAACCTGCAAAGTAAAGACGATGTAGGGAAACCATGTGTGTTGAATGTTTCTCTAAAGTACAAGAAACATCGGGTGGATGTTATACCTAGCGAACTACGAATACAACAAAGGTGGATTCGATGAAGTCGTATCGCATTAGTTTAATCCATATGTAGCACACTATACACTTGTTCATTCTACGCCTCATTTACAGGTATTCCTGAAGCCGGATGAGAAATACGAGCATCTTCAGACGTACATCTGTGAGCAGACGAGCGTGGTCGCCGAGTCACAAATACTGCTCTACAAGGACAAACTCATACTGACGGTGATCGACGATAATAAGCTAGGTATTTTTTAAAAATATAAAAGGAGAAGCGGACTGACTGACTGACTGATCTATCAACGCACAGCCTTAACGGCTGGGGTTAGAAACTTGAAATTTTGACAGTAGGTTCATTTTGTGACGTAAACATCCACTAAGAAGGGATTTCTCGAAATTCAACCCCTAAGGGGGTGAAATAGGGTTTTTAAGTTTGTATGTAAGTCCGTCATTTTTGAAGTAAGAAGCTTGAAATTAAATATTAAGGTTTTTGGTTAGAAATAAACATACACTTGTTTGAGCATTTTTGGAAATTCAAACCTTAAAGGGGTGAAATAAGTGTTGAAAGTTTGTATGAGAAATCTGGTATTTTTGAAGTGAGAAACATGGAATTAAATATTTAGGCTTTTGGTAAGAAATAAACGTATAAGTGTTTGAGGGATTTTGGAGATTCCACCCCTAAGATGGTGAAATGGGGGGTTGAAGTTTGTGTGTAAGTTTTTGAAGTAAGAAAGATGAAATTAAATATTAAGGTTTCTGGTTAGGAATAAATATACACATATTTAGAAATTCAACCTCTAAGGGGGGTGAAATAAATGTTGAAAGTTTGTATGAGAAATCTGGTACTTTTGAAGTAAGAAGCATGGGGAGAAACTGACCGACTGGCTGACTAATCTAGCAACGCACAGCCTAAACCGCTGGGGGTGATAAAAGACGGACGTTTTGGATTTTAAAATGTCACTTTAAAATGGGCTTAACGAGGATTTCAAACTTCACGGAAGCGAAGCTGCGGGCAAAAGCTAATTAAAAATAAAACAGTACTTAAAGTTCACCTTTTGATATCTAAAAAAACAGTTTCTTTTTATGAATACTTCAATTAATCCTCTGAAATAAAGCTAGATTTATGGAAATAATTTAGCTTATTTGTTTTACGGACGTTTCTAGGTCATTACTTTTATGGTTGCATGTGAATTATAATCTTTATAAGTGATGCGTAAAACTAATTATAATTTAATCAGACCTTCGAGGTTAATGTTACGTTTGTGTTTCAGGCAAGGATTACCCGGAGACGACGGCGGAGGAGCCGCTGATGCTCTTCAACAAGAACAACAACAACGTCAGCATGGCGCCAGAGCCCGAAATACCCAAGTTCCCAGTGTTCCCCAACATTGTGTCTGTAGAGAATGACGCCAGTCAAGCTAAGGTAACTGCAAGGGGAAAAGCTAGGAAGGCGGTATTGGTCGTTAGATGTGAACCCGTAGGTAGTAATGCATTTGGTGTTCAGACGGCGTGCAGCGTGGGCCACGTGATCAAGCGGCGCGTGGAGGCCGTGTGCGCCGCGTCCGTGCTGTGCGGCGCCTGCGTCACGCGCTGGGGGCTGCTGCTGGCCGCGCGTCTGGCCCGCGTGGCCGCGCGCGCCGCCGAGCTGCACGCGCGCGCCTGTCTGGCGCACACGGCCGCGCGCGCGCTCGACCTGGCGCGGCCCGGCGCCGGCTGGGCGGCCCTGGCGGCGCTGCTGGCGGGCGACGCCGGCTCGCTGCGCAGCAGTGCGGCCGCGCTGCAGGCGCGCCACGCCGCCGGCGCGCTGCGGGCCGAGTTCGACGCCGCCGCGCACCACGCGCCCTGCCCCAGCGACCTGAGGCTGCACGTGAAGGCCAAGACGCTGGTGGAGAGGTACGTGCACATACTACATAGTTCGACGCCGCCGCGCATTATACATAAACGAATAGCAATACCTAATATAATCCTTAAATAGTCGTTCCCAGAACTCATTAATGAGCGCGCGATTTGTTTAGAATCGACTGCTTAAACATTTTAATATTTTTTTGTGTTATTAAAAAAAATGTTTTTCACTAAACATTCAATACGAAGCGAAAAGTGCGAAGATGAACATGATCATCTTTTTCGAATAGCTGATATTCAGTCAGCGGTAAACTGCAATAAAATGATGGTGTGTATACAGGTTACGTGACTCGTGGCAACATCTGGTACGAGACCGCGCGACGCGCTCGCTGACGTACAACGACGAGCAGTTCCACGTGCTGGAGCGCATCACGGTGGCCGAGAGCGGGCGGCGCGCGCGGGCGCTGCTGCAGAAGGCCGAGCCGCTGGCCCGCGCCAGGGCCGACGCTATCGCGGACTGGTAACTAGCGGCCCGTCCCGGCTTCGCACGGCTACACATTTTTCCCGTTTTTGCAACATTTTTCATTTATGCTCCATTCCTATTGGTCGTAGCGTGATGTTATATAGCCTATAACCTTCCTCGATAAATGGACTATCCAACACAAAAATAATTTTTCAATTCCAACCAGTAGTGACATTAGCGCATTCAAACAAACTCTTCAGCTTTATAATATTAGTATGGATTACGACATCATGAATTCATGACATCGCCAGCAATATTTATGATAAGTACTTTAAATCCTTTTTTTTACTATTTTTGAAATGAACGCTTCTATATTTCATATGACGTTTGTTTCGTGTCACGATAATATTTATGTATAAATCATACTGTTTTATCTGATAGGTATAAGGTTGCCCAGACTGTGTACCTGCAGACTCAGATCCTGGATAAGGATGTATCGAGCGCTGAACTCAAACTGTTGACACTGGCGGCGAGGATACAGGATGCTGAACATACCATCAGGGATCATGTCAGCGACACGCAGGCCACGGTACGTGTATGATCCAGAAATGGAGCTTTTAACATGGTTTGGTTTTTATATCTTCGCAACCTTGTAGAAATATCGGCATTCAAGAGTTTGATTAGCTATTAGTCTTTTACAATTAGCTTCTATCGGTCTTTTATCTTTATAGCTGAACGCTTCAAAAGCGGAGCCGGGTGCAGAAAAGATGAAGGAAGCGGGGCGCAGCACCCAAAACAAGAACGGAGGGCGCGTCCTACTGTCGGGCGGGGGGAGCGGCGTGGGGGGCGTGGGCGGCGCGGGGGGCGTGGGCGGCGCGGGGGGCGTGGGCGGCATGGGTAGCGTGGGCGGTGTCCGCGCCCTGCTGTCCGCGCACGACGAGCTCGCCGCCGCGCTCAAGGGCAACACCACGCTGCTCACGCGACTCACCAGCCTCACGCAGTCGCTGCAGCCCTAGCACGCAGAACTATCGAGCGACTCCGATGTAGAAACATACTCTAATGCGACGTCTGATAGTCCGTCGGTGGCCGACAGTCGGTCGACCTCGAGCGTCGGTTCGTTCGGCGTCGAGTCCGGAGCCCGCACCGTCATCTACGAGTCGCCGAGCGACGCAGACGCTGGCGGTGAGCACGGGCACGTCCGCAGCGGGAACACTTCGTGCAGCATCGGGTAACTTCGGCAAGTGTCGTTCTATAGTCGACACGGGCACGTCCGCAGCGGGAACACTTCGTGCAGCATCGGGTAACTTCGGCAAGTGTCGTTCTATAGTCGACACGGGCACGTCCGCAGCGGGAACACTTCGTGCAGCATCGGGTAACTTCGGCAAGTGTCGTTCTATAGTCGACACGGGCACGTCCGCAGCGGGAACACTTCGTGCAGCATCGGGTAACTTCGGCAAGTGTCGTTCTATAGTCGACACGGGCACGTCCGCAGCGGGAACACTTCGTGCAGCATCGGGTAACTTCGGCAAGTGTCGTTCTATAGTCGACACGGGCACGTCCGCAGCGGGAACACTTCGTGCAGCATCGGGTAACTTCGGCAAGTGTCGTTCTATAGTCGACACGGGCACGTCCGCAGCGGGAACACTTCGTGCAGCATCGGGTAACTTCGGCAAGTGTCGTTCTATAGTCGACACGGGCACGTCCGCAGCGGGAACACTTCGTGCAGCATCGGGTAACTTCGGCAAGTGTCGTTCTATAGTCGACACGGGCACGTCCGCAGCGGGAACACTTCGTGCAGCATCGGGTAACTTCGGCAAGTGTCGTTCTATAGTCGACACGGGCACGTCCGCAGCGGGAACACTTCGTGCAGCATCGGGTAACTTCGGCAAGTGTCGTTCTATAGTCGACACGGGCACGTCCGCAGCGGGAACACTTCGTGCAGCATCGGGTAACTTCGGCAAGTGTCGTTCTATAGTCGACACGGGCACGTCCGCAGCGGGAACACTTCGTGCAGCATCGGGTAACTTCGGCAAGTGTCGTTCTATAGTCGACACGGGCACGTCCGCAGCGGGAACACTTCGTGCAGCATCGGGTAACTTCGGCAAGTGTCGTTCTACAGTCGACTTGCCGCCTAGTATGTGTCGCCTTGGCTTAGTCTGTAAACATGTTATAATAGTGTGTGAAACAAATAAACAGTTCGGTTAGATGAACGTACCAGTACGTTTATTCAATATCGATTGTCGCCGTCTTTGTACAGTGCTATTAACTAAGCATATCTTATCAAATGCCAGTCGTTATAATACTTTTTTCATACAAATAAGACGTAATTGTGCAATTTATTCTGAATATTATAACAGAAAGGTTTGGCAATCGATGTTATCTTTGCCTCTGCAGTTTGTGACATGGGACACAAAAAAAATTTAGAGTTAATAAAAAATTGACGATTACTGCCAAACTATCATGAGACTTTTTCCTTCTGAATAATACCTATATAGCAATATGCTTGTCTTAGTTCGTTGACTTTTACACCCGTTTATTATAATTATGTATATAAAATTATTTTTTACAACTTAACTATTAATAATACACCTATAGAGGCCAGTGATTAGGACTTAAGTAAAGAAACTCATTCTGGTCTCAAATTTCCTCTATTACTAATGTCAAAACCTAGTTTAGTTTTTTAAGACTGTACATAAAACAGCATTCCTACTAGATTATAATAAATAAATCCATTTATAAGTTTAAAAAAAAGTTTTTTTACAAAATAATTATTTGTTATTTTATGAACAGGTTTATAGGTGCTTTCTTTATATTGGTATATGATCTAAAGTCCCCTTTGAGAACTTTTCTTAAATATGCATGTAAAGAAAGACCAGAGAGACAAGATAAAGAATGTAAACAAACTTTCAGAGGTTCATAACATTTTTTTATTGAAAATGGTCTTCAAATATATTAATCGTCGACGTCTGGACTACATAAAACATACCATGAATTACAGCGACAGCGGCTTCCGACGCTATTGCGTGCAACAGAAAGGAACAGAACACTTAGCGCTCGCTGTCGTAACTTAACTCGGTACAGGTCAGCTTGTTTACAATCTTTATCTCGTCGGCTTTACGTTAGAAGATGCATTGTCTAGATTTAAGCGTATATTAATAGTAAAACACCTAGTTTGTTTTCACCCAATGTTTGTGAAGTGTTTGTGGTTGTAATGTTATGGACGATACGAAAGTTCAGCAATATTTTATATATGTAGTCTATAAGTGGAAGAAACAAGTATTATACAGTTATAAAAATAGTATAAATGTTGGTTATAATTGTATAATTTATAAATAGCAATAAATATTATAAAAATCAATGTTAGTACATACCTATAATAAAAATTAAACCACATTGTATTTTTTAGAACATTTGGTTTTATTAAAATAACTATTCATAACTAAATAGTGGAATGTATAAACAATATTGTGAAACTACATACACATACTACACAGAACAACAGGGGAACTACCGTTAGGTACGATTCAGCATAACTTTAATATGCTTACTATAGATTGTTCATACATAGAGTAGAGTGCACGTTCAACATCATTATATGCGATAATAAAACAATCAAATACTTGAATGTACTAACTACACTACGCACATACGTTTGTATAAAATAATAATAATTACATTGCACAAAATGTATAACGTTAATAATTGAATATTTTCAAATGAATATGAAAAAATATAAAAAAGTAATAAAAATAAACAGCAATACTTACAATTCGGATTTGACAAGAAAACCAATAGCTTTGTTCTTAGGCCCATACTAAACAGCATCCCAGGAGCAGCTGTCCAAAACCAATAGCTTTGTTCTTAGGCCCATACTAAACAGCATCCCAGGAGCAGCTGTCCAAATCGTCACCAGGATTTGACAAGAAAACCAATAGCTTTGTTCTTAGACCCATACTAAACAGCATCCCAGGAGCAGCTGTCCAAATCGTCACCAGGATTTGACAAGAAAACCAATAGCTTTGTTCTTAGACCCATACTAAACAGCATCCCAGGAGCAGCTGTCCAAATCGTCACCAGGATTTGACAAGAAAACCAATAGCTTTGTTCTTAGACCCATACTAAACAGCATCCCAGGAGCAGCTGTCCAAATCGTCACCAGGATTTCATATATTTGACAACTTATTTTTTTAGTTAATCCAATCAGTATCTTAAATTAGTATCATGATGCTTATTAATTATAGCTTGAAATGCTTAATAATTATAGTACTCGATTGAAGCTATTTATTATTAAATCGGGCCATAAACCAACATAATATAAGTGGTCAACTTTTTAGATACTAACTACATAATAATTACTTGGTCGACTTATCAAATGACCATACAGAA
Organism: Amphipyra berbera; assembly: GCA_910594945.2. Classification (NCBI taxonomy): domain Eukaryota; kingdom Metazoa; phylum Arthropoda; class Insecta; order Lepidoptera; family Noctuidae; genus Amphipyra; species Amphipyra berbera. The sequence continues at coordinate 475,531 of OU343138.1, forward strand.
CCTCAAAGCATAAGATTTATTCTTTAAGCGAAGCAAGAAACATATCTTTGTAGAATCTATGGTTTAGAAGCTATCGTACGGGTATGGTAGAGTGCGCGCAAACTAAGTCTGGGCGCGGCCAAAATCGGAACTAATCATGGTCCACCACAATGTTGCCGTTTTATTAACTTTGTCACTAGATCTACCTGATTTTTGGAATAAAATAAAATATAATAATAAAGATTATAGAGGATCGAGCGAGGTATATTCCAGGGCGATAGTCTGAGTCCGCTGTGGTTTTGTTTAGCCTTGAACCCTCTGAGCACATTATTGGAGGGTTCAGGGTTAGGCTACCGGTTGAGAAGAGGTGGTCAGGTAATATCCCACCTCCTTTACATGGACGATCTGAAACTCTTTGCCCCCAACAATTTGCAACTGGTGAAGTTACTGAAAGTAACTGAAACTTTCAGTAATTCCATCAGGATGGAATTTGGTGTGGACAAATGTGCAGTCATGCATGTAAAGCGAGGAGGGATTATGGAATCCGTGGGAACACAACTCTCGGACTCCATACACCTCAGATCCCTCTCCTCAACCGAAACCTACAAATACTTGGGCATGTCGGAGGCGTTAGGCATCAATGAGACCGACATGAAGCAATCGTTACGGGAGCGCTTCTATGGCCGCCTGAAAAAAGTACTTAAAAGTCTTTTGTCAGGCGGAAATAAGGTGCGCGCCTTTAACGGTTGGGTCATGCCGGTCCTGATGTACTCCTTCGGCATACTCAAGTGGACTCAGACGGAACTTGACGCCCTGGATAGGAGGGTCCGTACGCTGCTGACTGCATACCGAATGCATCACCCACGTTCATCGGTGATGAGGCTGTACATTCCGAGGAAGTGTGGGGGTCGAGGCTTTTTAAATGCTAAGACCCTCCACAACCGCGAGGTGTGCAGCCTCAGGGAGTACTTCCTCCATGCCGACGTGGGGATGCATCGAGATGTAGTCGCAGTGGACAAAGGGTTCACCCCGCTCTCCTTGGCTAAAGAGAACTGGCGCAAGCCTGTAGTACTGGATACTAATGGTCGCAGGGAGGTATGGCAGAGCAAGGAGCTTCACGGACGCTTTTACCGGGCCCTTCATGGGCCCGATGTAGATTTCCTAGCGTCCGTAGCCTGGCTGCGTTTCGGTGACCTATTTGGGGAAACCGAAGGTTTTGTCTGTGCGATTATGGACGAAGTTATCTTGACGAACAACTACCGAAAATATATTGTGAAGGACGGCACGGTTGACATCTGTCGGGCATGCCACTGTCCCGGCGAATCCATTCGACATATTATTTCTGGTTGTTCTCGTCTTGCTAACGGCGAGTATTTGCACAGACACAACCTAGTGGCTAGGATTATCCACCAGCAACTTGCTCTGAAATACAACCTTGTGGACGCAGAAGTACCATACTACAAGTATGTGCCCGACCCAGTTCTCGAGAATGGTCATATCACATTGTACTGGGACCGATCTATCATCACCGACAGGACTATTGTTGCCAATAAGCCTGACATAGTGGTGATAGATCGATCAGAGCGTCTCGCAATGATTGTTGATATCACTGTCCCACATGACGAGAACCTTGTGAAAGCCGAGAAAGATAAAGAAATTAAGTATCAAGACTTGGCACACGAGGTTGTCGACATGTGGGAGGTTGACTCTGCAGTCATTGTGCCGATAGTCGTGACGGCCAATGGCTTAATAGCCAAGAGCCTCGACCAACATCTGACGAGGCTCGCGTTGGGCAGCTGGATCAAGGGCCTGATGCAGAAAGCGGTACTTCTGGACACGGCACGTATTGTCAGGAGGTTCCTCTCTCTGAGGCCCTGACCACCGGTAGCTTGGACCCTGTTCCCGATGCCGGTGGGCTACTATTTTTTATATTTTTAAATGTTTTTTTATATTTTTTATAGAAATATTTAAAAATGTAAATCATATGTGTATATAAATAAATAAACGGAAGATTATAGTAGACCTCATCAGACGATAATAATCATAATGCATTCTTATTCATTCACGACACATTAATATAACCTTAGTTCTTTTCCTTTGCAAATTACGTAAAAAAAACGAATTAATTTAACTGGTAGGTAGTACATTTTAACGTAGATAACTTAACTCAATTAAAATATAATAAACCGCAAAAGAGGGCTGATCAATTGTAATTCTCACGAATATATTAGTTTTCCTTAAAAAAAAAGAGTACACTTTGTATTTTTGCGATCATGGCAACATTTAGCATGCCCTCCGTCGCGCGCAGAGTTATCTTGCGCGCACTCTACCATCTCATACATGGTAACTGTCATAATGACACTTAACTGCCGAAACCAATAACTGATCTCAATCCAAAATCGGTTATTGGTTTCGGGCGATAGTCGAGGATCAGGGAGACGATCGTCGTATAAAATTAGAATATATTTAACAGTAATTTGTTAAGTCTAACTTTACAGATCTGATGTAGGTAAAAGATGTATCACTCGACAGCTTAAAGCAAAATGTAGGCTGCATTCACACATACGATAATCTGATATCTGCAACGGAGTGTCTATTTCTAGTTTTTTTACACAATGTTTCATTTCAACAGTCCTGCAGACATAGCATTTTATCACACGTGGGAACGCAGCGTTATTTTCAACGATTCGCATATAAATGTCCAAAACTATACCCTCGCGAATTCCAAGCCATATCACGCACTATCATATTCACTGTTCGTTTTTGCCGCCTACATAACAATGCGGCGGCTAGGAGTATCCCTTATCGAGCAGTTTCCCGCGACTTCGGTCCACCATCTTGAACTCTCGGTGCGCTGCCTGCACGCTCTTGAAGTCTTCCAAAAGTTTGTCGAAGTCTATTGAGGGTTTGACGCTGTCGGCTGGCAGTGGGTCAGTCCTAGAGGGCAGTTGGTATTGTTTCAATGTGCATGAAGTATGTATTAAAACGGTGTTTTAAATGGAGCAATCTAGATGAATTGAGTGAGAGATAATTAACTATCGTAAGCTACTGCGAAATTTCCGTTGTATATAAATAGTAAGTGGAACACCGTCTTCCGCTTATTTTTCGGAAACATGAACGTTTGAGACCCACGGAGCGTGCCCGAATAGAACACAAGGTTCAAGATCCATGGGTATAGGACTGATGCCAGAAATTCAAAACAGGTTTTGAACTTGAAAACTGGACCAGTGGACATAGAGTAAGTAATATAGTTACTGTGTGAGCGAGGGGTGCAGCGGCGCACACTGCAGCCGGTTGCGCAGCGTGTGGAAGGCGTCGCTCTGCGGCAGCAGCATCAGTAAGTAATATAGTTACTGTGTGAGCGAGGGGTGCAGCGGCGCACACTGCAGCCGGTTGCGCAGCGTGTGGAAGGCGTCGCTCTGCGGCAGCAGCATCAGTAAGTAATATAGTTACTGTGTGAGCGAGGGGTGCAGCGGCGCACACTGCAGCCGGTTGCGCAGCGTGTGGAAGGCGTCGCTCTGCGGCAGCAGCATCAGTAAGTAATATAGTTACTGTGTGAGCGAGGGGTGCAGCGGCGCACACTGCAGCCGGTTGCGCAGCGTGTGGAAGGCGTCGCTCTGCGGCAGCAGCATCAGTAAGTAATATAGTTACTGTGTGAGCGAGGGGTGCAGCGGCGCACACTGCAGCCGGTTGCGCAGCGTGTGGAAGGCGTCGCTCTGCGGCAGCAGCATCAGTAAGTAATATAGTTACTGTGTGAGCGAGGGGTGCAGCGGCGCACACTGCAGCCGGTTGCGCAGCGTGTGGAAGGCGTCGCTCTGCGGCAGCAGCATCAGTAAGTAATATAGTTACTGTGTGAGCGAGGGGTGCAGCGGCGCACACTGCAGCCGGTTGCGCAGCGTGTGGAAGGCGTCGCTCTGCGGCAGCAGCATCAGTAAGTAATATAGTTACTGTGTGAGCGAGGGGTGCAGCGGCGCACACTGCAGCCGGTTGCGCAGCGTGTGGAAGGCGTCGCTCTGCGGCAGCAGCATCAGTAAGTAATATAGTTACTGTGTGAGCGAGGGGTGCAGCGGCGCACACTGCAGCCGGTTGCGCAGCGTGTGGAAGGCGTCGCTCTGCGGCAGCAGCATCAGTAAGTAATATAGTTACTGTGTGAGCGAGGGGTGCAGCGGCGCACACTGCAGCCGGTTGCGCAGCGTGTGGAAGGCGTCGCTCTGCGGCAGCAGCATCAGTAAGTAATATAGTTACTGTGTGAGCGAGGGGTGCAGCGGCGCACACTGCAGCCGGTTGCGCAGCGTGTGGAAGGCGTCGCTCTGCGGCAGCAGCATCAGTAAGTAATATAGTTACTGTGTGAGCGAGGGGTGCAGCGGCGCACACTGCAGCCGGTTGCGCAGCGTGTGGAAGGCGTCGCTCTGCGGCAGCAGCATCAGTAAGTAATATAGTTACTGTGTGAGCGAGGGGTGCAGCGGCGCACACTGCAGCCGGTTGCGCAGCGTGTGGAAGGCGTCGCTCTGCGGCAGCAGCATCAGTAAGTAATATAGTTACTGTGTGAGCGAGGGGTGCAGCGGCGCACACTGCAGCCGGTTGCGCAGCGTGTGGAAGGCGTCGCTCTGCGGCAGCAGCATCAGTAAGTAATATAGTTACTGTGTGAGCGAGGGGTGCAGCGGCGCACACTGCAGCCGGTTGCGCAGCGTGTGGAAGGCGTCGCTCTGCGGCAGCAGCATCAGTAAGTAATATAGTTACTGTGTGAGCGAGGGGTGCAGCGGCGCACACTGCAGCCGGTTGCGCAGCGTGTGGAAGGCGTCGCTCTGCGGCAGCAGCATCAGTAAGTAATATAGTTACTGTGTGAGCGAGGGGTGCAGCGGCGCACACTGCAGCCGGTTGCGCAGCGTGTGGAAGGCGTCGCTCTGCGGCAGCAGCATCAGTAAGTAATATAGTTACTGTGTGAGCGAGGGGTGCAGCGGCGCACACTGCAGCCGGTTGCGCAGCGTGTGGAAGGCGTCGCTCTGCGGCAGCAGCATCAGTAAGTAATATAGTTACTGTGTGAGCGAGGGGTGCAGCGGCGCACACTGCAGCCGGTTGCGCAGCGTGTGGAAGGCGTCGCTCTGCGGCAGCAGCATCAGTAAGTAATATAGTTACTGTGTGAGCGAGGGGTGCAGCGGCGCACACTGCAGCCGGTTGCGCAGCGTGTGGAAGGCGTCGCTCTGCGGCAGCAGCATCAGTAAGTAATATAGTTACTGTGTGAGCGAGGGGTGCAGCGGCGCACACTGCAGCCGGTTGCGCAGCGTGTGGAAGGCGTCGCTCTGCGGCAGCAGCATCAGTAAGTAATATAGTTACTGTGTGAGCGAGGGGTGCAGCGGCGCACACTGCAGCCGGTTGCGCAGCGTGTGGAAGGCGTCGCTCTGCGGCAGCAGCATCAGTAAGTAATATAGTTACTGTGTGAGCGAGGGGTGCAGCGGCGCACACTGCAGCCGGTTGCGCAGCGTGTGGAAGGCGTCGCTCTGCGGCAGCAGCATCAGTAAGTAATATAGTTACTGTGTGAGCGAGGGGTGCAGCGGCGCACACTGCAGCCGGTTGCGCAGCGTGTGGAAGGCGTCGCTCTGCGGCAGCAGCATCAGTAAGTAATATAGTTACTGTGTGAGCGAGGGGTGCAGCGGCGCACACTGCAGCCGGTTGCGCAGCGTGTGGAAGGCGTCGCTCTGCGGCAGCAGCATCAGTAAGTAATATAGTTACTGTGTGAGCGAGGGGTGCAGCGGCGCACACTGCAGCCGGTTGCGCAGCGTGTGGAAGGCGTCGCTCTGCGGCAGCAGCATCAGTAAGTAATATAGTTACTGTGTGAGCGAGGGGTGCAGCGGCGCACACTGCAGCCGGTTGCGCAGCGTGTGGAAGGCGTCGCTCTGCGGCAGCAGCATCAGTAAGTAATATAGTTACTGTGTGAGCGAGGGGTGCAGCGGCGCACACTGCAGCCGGTTGCGCAGCGTGTGGAAGGCGTCGCTCTGCGGCAGCAGCATCAGTAAGTAATATAGTTACTGTGTGAGCGAGGGGTGCAGCGGCGCACACTGCAGCCGGTTGCGCAGCGTGTGGAAGGCGTCGCTCTGCGGCAGCAGCATCAGTAAGTAATATAGTTACTGTGTGAGCGAGGGGTGCAGCGGCGCACACTGCAGCCGGTTGCGCAGCGTGTGGAAGGCGTCGCTCTGCGGCAGCAGCATCAGTAAGTAATATAGTTACTGTGTGAGCGAGGGGTGCAGCGGCGCACACTGCAGCCGGTTGCGCAGCGTGTGGAAGGCGTCGCTCTGCGGCAGCAGCATCAGTAAGTAATATAGTTACTGTGTGAGCGAGGGGTGCAGCGGCGCACACTGCAGCCGGTTGCGCAGCGTGTGGAAGGCGTCGCTCTGCGGCAGCAGCATCAGTAAGTAATATAGTTACTGTGTGAGCGAGGGGTGCAGCGGCGCACACTGCAGCCGGTTGCGCAGCGTGTGGAAGGCGTCGCTCTGCGGCAGCAGCATCAGTAAGTAATATAGTTACTGTGTGAGCGAGGGGTGCAGCGGCGCACACTGCAGCCGGTTGCGCAGCGTGTGGAAGGCGTCGCTCTGCGGCAGCAGCATCAGTAAGTAATATAGTTACTGTGTGAGCGAGGGGTGCAGCGGCGCACACTGCAGCCGGTTGCGCAGCGTGTGGAAGGCGTCGCTCTGCGGCAGCAGCATCAGTAAGTAATATAGTTACTGTGTGAGCGAGGGGTGCAGCGGCGCACACTGCAGCCGGTTGCGCAGCGTGTGGAAGGCGTCGCTCTGCGGCAGCAGCATCAGTAAGTAATATAGTTACTGTGTGAGCGAGGGGTGCAGCGGCGCACACTGCAGCCGGTTGCGCAGCGTGTGGAAGGCGTCGCTCTGCGGCAGCAGCATCAGTAAGTAATATAGTTACTGTGTGAGCGAGGGGTGCAGCGGCGCACACTGCAGCCGGTTGCGCAGCGTGTGGAAGGCGTCGCTCTGCGGCAGCAGCATCAGTAAGTAATATAGTTACTGTGTGAGCGAGGGGTGCAGCGGCGCACACTGCAGCCGGTTGCGCAGCGTGTGGAAGGCGTCGCTCTGCGGCAGCAGCATCAGTAAGTAATATAGTTACTGTGTGAGCGAGGGGTGCAGCGGCGCACACTGCAGCCGGTTGCGCAGCGTGTGGAAGGCGTCGCTCTGCGGCAGCAGCATCAGTAAGTAATATAGTTACTGTGTGAGCGAGGGGTGCAGCGGCGCACACTGCAGCCGGTTGCGCAGCGTGTGGAAGGCGTCGCTCTGCGGCAGCAGCATCAGTAAGTAATATAGTTACTGTGTGAGCGAGGGGTGCAGCGGCGCACACTGCAGCCGGTTGCGCAGCGTGTGGAAGGCGTCGCTCTGCGGCAGCAGCATCAGTAAGTAATATAGTTACTGTGTGAGCGAGGGGTGCAGCGGCGCACACTGCAGCCGGTTGCGCAGCGTGTGGAAGGCGTCGCTCTGCGGCAGCAGCATCAGTAAGTAATATAGTTACTGTGTGAGCGAGGGGTGCAGCGGCGCACACTGCAGCCGGTTGCGCAGCGTGTGGAAGGCGTCGCTCTGCGGCAGCAGCATCAGTAAGTAATATAGTTACTGTGTGAGCGAGGGGTGCAGCGGCGCACACTGCAGCCGGTTGCGCAGCGTGTGGAAGGCGTCGCTCTGCGGCAGCAGCATCAGTAAGTAATATAGTTACTGTGTGAGCGAGGGGTGCAGCGGCGCACACTGCAGCCGGTTGCGCAGCGTGTGGAAGGCGTCGCTCTGCGGCAGCAGCATCAGTAAGTAATATAGTTACTGTGTGAGCGAGGGGTGCAGCGGCGCACACTGCAGCCGGTTGCGCAGCGTGTGGAAGGCGTCGCTCTGCGGCAGCAGCATCAGTAAGTAATATAGTTACTGTGTGAGCGAGGGGTGCAGCGGCGCACACTGCAGCCGGTTGCGCAGCGTGTGGAAGGCGTCGCTCTGCGGCAGCAGCATCAGTAAGTAATATAGTTACTGTGTGAGCGAGGGGTGCAGCGGCGCACACTGCAGCCGGTTGCGCAGCGTGTGGAAGGCGTCGCTCTGCGGCAGCAGCATCAGCACGCCGTACAGCGCCCCGCGCAGCTCCGCGCTCTGGGAACCGCCCAGCAGCTCTAGTCTCATGTCTGAAATAGAACATCGCTCTGTAACAACGTGACCGAACAAGTGCGTCCTCGGCCGCGACGTAACACAGTTGAACCCTCGCAACGGGTACGCTGTGGACATTCAAGTAAGATCTGTCCTGAAACCGATAACACTTAAAATAATCCAGGACACATGCAATAGATTTCCGTTATTGTGGTGCGAAGACACAAATGAACAACGCAACAGGAATCATTAACCCAAGGTGACACAAGCTATTTTAGGTTACATCTAAAATTTGTTTATGTACTTGAAGAATTCGTAGAATTTCGTAGTTAAAGGGTATTCGCACCTTACACCAATGTCCAAAACAGCAACTAAACTGCTGTGTTGAACGTTGACCAAAGGCGCAAGATACCTCGGAGAAGTTGTTGTGCACGACGACGTCCGCAGTGGTGTAGAACATAAGATATGGTACAGTTCAGGGCAAAATTCGTCGCAACACACAAAATGCTGGCAATAATAATATAGTAAAGCTGCCAAAATGGCTTAATAGCCAAGAGCCTCGACCAACATCTGACGAGGCTCGCGTTGGGCAGCTGGATCAAGGGCCTGATACAGAAAGCGGTACTTCTGGACACGGCACGTATTGTCAGGAGGTTCCTCTCTCTGAGGCCCTGACCACCGGTAGCTTGGACCCTGTTCCCGATGCCGGTGGGCTACTATTTTTTATATTTTTAAATGTTTTTTTATATTTATTATAGAAATATTTAAAAATGTAAATCATATGTGTATATAAATAAATAAAGAATATAGTAAAGCTGCCAAAAAGAGTTAATACAAGTAAAGAAAAATGCATAAGATACTCACATGCGAATATGGGAGATTCGATGAGCTGCACTAACTTATCTATTTCTGTCAGGAAGTCCACGGTGATTTCTAGCTCACCACTTTTTGAATTTTAAGGAATTATTGACACTTCACAAATAACTATTTATTTTTGTTATACCTAAGAATTCCACGATTTCTTTGTTTTTAGATTCGATGTAAAATAACCCCTCGTTGGTAGATGTGATAATGGTGCAATCCGCATTTTAATATAATTAACCCTTAAGGTTGAGCAAAGAGGGGTTCAGATGTTGTGAATTAGAACAGATCATCTCAAAGACATACATCTTCACCAATGGTGACTGCCTCGCGAGCTGTTCCATTAGAGCTCACTATACGGTCTTTGGCGAATGGTAGCAGATTTGAGAGTCAGATTGTAGGTAAATTTATCAAAAAGGATACAATGAGGAGATTAGTTTGTTGCAGTGCGTGTAGTTGTGTGTGAGCAGACACAGCGCCAGCAGCGACACGGGGCTGTGGCACCAACACGAGTACAGCCACGAGAACAGCGAGTGTGTCGCCTGCAGCACAGTACGACCCAAAGGCCGTTTAAATTAACGTTGCTGGACAAAACTCTAGTTTAGTATGTAGTCATGTATTAAAACAGCAGTTTTAAAATTTTACTTCAATGTTATAGGCGCACTGTATATTGTGTAGTCGCACGTCTCGCACATACAAAGCGCTTGAGTAACCGAGCGCCTGCTTACGTTTTCTTACACTTGTTATCGCACAATTTTACCAAGGAACAAGATCAACTTACGGGTTTGTTAAACTTCCTGAGCTGCAGCCTTAGGTCATACAACTCGGCAGAAGTGAGCAAGATGGTATTCAGTACGTCCACCATGGTCGCCACGAACCGGAGGTTGCGCTCTTGCAGCAGAATCTTAGACAACGCCTTGTAGATATCTTCCGCGTTCAGCAGAATGCACAGCTGTCTAAGAGACATCAAATAACAGTTTTCAGCAGTACGTAGGTGTACGACATGCACTTGATCGGATTTTACCAAATCATATTATACTTAGTTCATTAGTAACTAGTCTTCGATCAGTAGTAGAGTAGCGCATTTTTGTGTTCGGAAGGAGGTATACCTCCTTATGTCGTAACGGTTAGCTCTAAAAACAGGGCGAAGAGAAAATGTATCGTATGAGTGCAAAACCAAACTATTTATTGCTCACCTTATAATAAACGCTCCTCTATCTTCTAATAAATTATCATCAGCTGCTAATAACCTCAATAATGCTTGTAGGAACTTGTAATAGTACGGACTGGACTCCAGATCACCTAAAAGTGGAAAGACAAATTATTGGACCTGTGTTTACAAGAATTATCAGCCTCTCGCATTGGGGACGCCGATGGCCGGTTCAGTTCTTAACGCTAACTAATGGCCGTCAGTGCCTCATCAACGGTAGAGTACACTGAGTGCACATACAACTGACAAATGGGATGGCATTTGAGATCAAGTTCTATACCCGAGTGAACACTAGCGGAGTGCGGCGAGCACGAGCAGATCTCTGCGAGCACGGCCAGCGAGCGCCGCACCACGTCGTCCGCCGCGTACGTCAGGCTGCCCAACACGCTCACGAACATAACTGAGTGAGCACTAGCGGAGTGCGGCGAGCACGAGCAGATCTCTGTGAGCACGGCCAGCGAGTACCGCACCACGTCGTCCGCCGCGTACGTCAGGCTGCCCAACACGCTCACGAACATAACTGAGTGAGCACTAGCGGAGTGCGGCGAGCACGAGCAGATCTCTGCGAGCACGGCTAGCGAGTACCGCACCACGTCGTCCCCCGCGTACGTCAGGCTGCCCAACACGCTCACGAACATAACTGAGTGAGCACTAGCGGTGTGCGGCGAGCACGAGCAGATCTCTGCGACCACGGCCAGCGAGCGCCGCACCAAGTCGTTCGCCGCGTCCGTCAGGCTGCCCACCACGCTCACAAACATAACTGAGTGAGCACTAGCGCAGTGCGGCGAGCACGAACAGATCCCTGCGAGCACGGCCAGCGAGCGCCGCACCATGTTGCCCGCCGCGTCCGTCAGGCTGCTCACCACGCACACGAACATACCTGAGTGAGCACTAGCGGTGTGCGGCGAGCACGAGCAGATCTCAGCGAGCACGGCCAGCGAGCGCCGCACCACGTCACCCGGCTCGTCCGTCAGGCTGCCCAACACGCTCACGAACATACCTGAGTGAGCACTAGCGGAGTGCGGAGAGCACGAGCATATCTCTGCGAGCACGACCAGCGAGCGCCGCACCAAGTCGTTCGCCGCGTCCGTCAGGCTGCCCACCACGCTCACGAACATAACTGAGTGAGCACTAGCGGAGTGCGGCGAGCCGAGCAGATCTCTGCGAGCACGGCCAGCGAGCGTCGTACCACGTCGTCCGCCGCGTCTGTCAGGCTGCTCACCAAGCTCACGAACATACCTGAGTGAGCACTAGCGGAGTGCGGCGAGCACGAGCAGATCTCTGCGAGCACGGCCAGCGAGCGCCGTACCACGTCGTCCGCCGCGTCTGTCAGGCTGCTCACCAAGCTCACGAACATACCTGAGTGAGCACTAGCGGAGTGCGGCGAGCACGAGCAGATCTCTGCGAGCACGGCCAGCGAGCGCCGTACCACGTCGTCCGCCGCGTCTGTCAGGCTGCTCACCAAGCTCACGAACATACCTGAGTGAGCACTAGCGGAGTGCGGCGAGCACGAGCAGATCTCTGCGAGCACGGCCAGCGAGCGCCGCACCACGTCGTCCGCCGCATCCGTCAGGCTGCCCACCACGCTCACGAACAACTTGTCCGTTTCTAGGAACATCTGCGTCAATCAGATTACATTTTTTTACATTTCAAATCCATACGCAATGGACGCGAGCAAAAACGAGTTTGGTGGCATTCTACCGCGTTATAAAAGTGTTGATCGATGCTGTTGTCTGAAGTTGAATCCAGAAGGGGAAGTACGATGGGTAGTATACATTTAGCAATTTACTTTAGGAATGGTATTTTTTCTAACACCGACTATAAAATAAATGAGGCTAAAAAAATTATGAGACGACTATTCTTCTTTGCCGAAAATATATTTCAATCAATGAAAAATAAACTAACCTCGCTTGGTAACTTATTATACAGGTGCAAGATCCAGTCGAGTGCGGCCACCTTGGTGTGCACGGAACTGTGGTGCAGCATTTGCGTGAGGATGGCCACCACCGCGTCCAGGTTCAGCTTGCCCCCTCCCCCCTCCTCTTCGTCGGTCCCCTCCCCCACCCCCTCCGCCTCACCCCGCGGGGGTGACGGCTCAGGCGTCTGTTCCGACACCACCAGCTTGGTCAGCTGGAAGTTCACCGTAGCTGCCGTTTCACGTATGCCTGGACCGCTGTTAAGGTCTTCAAATGTGTTTTTGAGATACAGGTGGTATTGAATATCGGCAGGAAAATCTATTTTTTAAATTTCATACTTAAAAAACGGGGCGAACCTAAGTGGATATATCGAAACGAAACTGAAGTCGGAGCTGGACACGGCAATGAGATCTGTGTCGGAAGTTCTAATCTTTTGGAATAGAAAGCAAAGCTCGGAAAATTATTACATTGGCTCTTTATACTCCAATGATCAAATCCACTTGCCTGGTTTGGTAACCCAGAACATGCTCACTTAAGGATGATTTCCACCAAACGGCCCGCATTGCATCGGAAAGGAAAGGACACGAACGGATGCCGCGACAGCCGATCGCAACCGGCAGGATGTCGACGTATACGATCGGCTCCGTACCGTCGCTTGCGAACGTATCCGTTTCTGCGCCTAGTCAAATAGTTTCATTCCTACCGTGTTGACACCTAAAAGAATCCGATCGGATACGACGACAGGCGAACGGAGCCTCACGCGCCCCGCAGCATACTGTCGGCTACGAGCGCGTGTCGCGGAAGACGCCCGCGGTCAAGCTGCTGTGGGTGGCTTGATAATATGTATACACTTTAAATACTGTGTACACGATTTAATATCGTTTAAAGATTGTATAATCCGTTCCGATCCGATGCGATGAGAGTCGTTTGATGGAAATCATTCTTTATGGGTATATCTAGCAAAGCTCAATATAACGTAATATTGTTAGTACATAAATAAAGCTAAATCCAAAACTCTTTTTCTCATAGTTATTTAACAAAGGATACTCTTCCTGGGCTCGTCGGAGTAGGCCAGACACGGCAGCACGGCACACAGTATGCCCGACGCGTACGGCAACATCGTCGCGCCCGCCAGCTCCACGAACTCTTTGATCCACGTTATTGCTGTCAACTGATAACGATACCAACATTAGAAGGAATTTATTAAAAGATACAAGTTATCATAGTGAAGGTGGAATGAGACGAAATAGGCACAAAATTGAACCAAACACAAATGTTTGTTGGAAAGAATAGCCGCGGTTAGCTCGAAATAAGCATCAATACTTGTGCACTTCAATAAGTATAAAAAACCTCTTATATGTATTAGAAGCTTGTAGTTAAATAGAACTGACCTGTAACATTTCCTCGGGTGACTGCGCATGCGTGATCAGTATGTTGATCATTGCTTGGAAGTCTACTCGTGAGGGATCTTTCTTTATACTTCTCAGGAACTCATTTAATTGTACGTCGCACCTAGAATAATGAATTTAGAAAATGTTATAAGACGTAAAGGAGATTGGTCCAAGGGTCCCAGTTTTGAATTAAAACGTTTCGTAACCGTTACGAAAAGATTAAAAAAAGATAAATAACTGCTACTGATGTTTTTTTTACGATGGTCATTTACCAGTACCGCTAAAAAGAATTGCCTCATCATCATTAGACTCTCCGTTTTCCGTTGGATTTACTAGGGGACAAAATATTTCCCAACGTGACGGGCAACATTGTTTCTACGTAACGCTGCTACGTTGCACACTACTCCGCAAAGTTGCGTGCAACATTGTGCGGCATTTCTACGTGACGTGGGACATGTTGTAAGCCGCCGCTTCGAGAGCGGGCGCAGGTGTGTGCGAACAAATTGTTCCGCGACGATCACGTAAATTTATGTTCCGCGTCAAGTCCCGCGGCATGTCGCTCCATTTGGCTCTTAGTGAATCCAAGGCTTTACTTACATTCTCCTAATTTCAGAATTAGCATCATCGAGCATCTTGAAGAGTCCATCCAACAGTTCTGGCAGGTGCACGATGAGGTCGATGTCGGGCACGGCGTCCAGCACCGACACCCACGACACGATGAACTGGCGCCCGAACGCGTTGCGCGTGTAGATGCGCTCGCGCAACATCGGGATAAACGCCGCCAGCTCGAACGTCTGGCTTTCGGTCACTATGTCCTGATGATAAAACGAAGATATTCGAACAACGTACCTACTAATGACAGATATAAAAAAATGTATAATAAAACAGAGAATCTTGTAGGAAGCGGCCGGTACTCGTTTCGACTGAACGTATTTAATTTTAATGTAAATAATAAATAAGTTAATTTTTTTTAAGAAAGATTGTCCACTGTTTTATCGTTTGTTTTCAATAATAATATTCGAAAGGAAAGTAATGACTTACTTTTGTCCAAGAATAATTCAAATTTGAATTAGAAACCTGTTCAATAAATTATTCTATTAAAAATAACCTTATTTGATAATTCGACGTGATATTAAAACACAAACTTGTAAGAGATTCTTTAACCACAAAAACAACTGTCAATACTTTTATTTAAACGATGCGCTTGCGCCGAGTAAAATATAAGCTGTTTATGCATACTTTTATCTTTCGACGCGTCACGGTAAACACGATTAGGAACCTACAGGTTCGTCTTGCAATAAATAAAACTTGTGAGTTTGTGACAATATAAATTGTTTCCAATAATTTCCATTAATCATAGAAAAAAAACCTAGAATAAAGCTATTTATATATATAAGTACTTACCTGAACTGGCGAATCAGTTGAACTGATGTTTCGAAAACAACTTATAACATAACTAGTTGCAATTTTAAAAATCACATTTCACTTTTATGAGTACAGAACCCTACGCGACAAAAGTTAATGAGTATTGTTATTCGTTTGTTTCTATTAATTTGTTTAACGAGGACATTAAACCGAGGGCAGCGACAACATGAAGCGAATACGAGTGCGGTAGCGAAATAATAGGTATTACTTGTTTAATACGAGTGCAGTAGCGAATTAATAGGTATTACTTGTTTAATACGAGTGCAGTAGCGAAATAATAGGTATTACTTGTTTAATTCATTTATGATCATTACCTACTATTTTTATAATTTAATACAATGTGGTTGCAAGTAAAAGGTTTAATGATCAGCTGACTAAAGGCAAATAACATGGTTTCCGAAATAAGAAAAAACGATGTTTATAGAGAACAGATTCTCGATATTTCACCCAACTAAAACCATCTCGAAATTCAGTTCTCGGGCTATATTATTATCATTATTTTATTGTTCAGCTATGATCATCCCACTGCAGGGCAAAGGCCTCCTACCCTCCTTCCACTCCTCTCGGTTTAAGGTTTTCTGCGGCCAGGTCTTCGGGGTGTATAGTGATTACAAATACCTATGTTTATTATTTGAGTAACAACTGCATATCAAGCTTTTCTGTCGGTCAAGGAAAAGCACCCAATATCCAATATCACCATGCGTCAAACTTTCCTGCATGCGACGTACCCTGCTACCAACCGACGCCGCCGCGATAGTCTTTTATCAATCTCAGCCCAACTAATCCAGGTTGGTGACAGGTTTAACAAGTTCTGGAGGAGTCGATCTGCAGTCACAGACAACCAACCGTGCCGCTGGCGGACCTCTCCTCTGTGGGGCCTTGCCCCACGTCCTCCTGAGAGGCGCGCGCGGAACAATGCGCGCCGCCTTCTCGGGCCTGTTACTGGTCGAGCGGCGAGTCCCCTAACCCACCGCCCGCAGGCACAGACAACCAACCCTGGGCCAGGCCCTGCATTTTATTACCCAAGTAGGTACCACTTGAGAGAGGCCTACGTCCAGCTATGGACGTCGATACGCTGAGTGCAGAAGTGACGCGGTTTCTCCTCAGCTGTGTGTAACTATTACCTTGACGAGTCTGTCGAGCAGCTCGGCGCCTTGTTTGACTTGCGGCTCGGGGTCGGCAGCGAGGCGAGCCAGCGCGTCGAACACGAGCGGGAAGTGCGCCAGGGCTGCTCCACGCGCTATCTTTAGCACGTTGAACAGCGCCTCGGCCGCTTGGTAGCGCACACGCGACTCGCTCTCGCTAAAGCAAGCCACGATCGGGTGTACTAGTTCCGGCAGGTAGTCTATGCAGCCCTAACGAGGATAGATATTTTATTTGTCTTCTTGTTTATTGTTTGTGCTACATATACATATGTATTTATTTATGTTGTTAAGATCTCTCCATACAAAGCTGATTGACAATGTCGATAATGTTGTCAACAAGGTGTGTTGTATCGTTTGTCATTCTGTTTTCTTACTCTATAGTACACAATAGTTTGATTTAAATATCAAGTAGACCCTCCTTGATCTCTATATTAAAATAATCATCATCATCTCAGCCTTTCGCCGTCTACGGCTGGACACAAGCCTCTCCAAAGTTAAAAATGAAAGGGTAATATACAAAACTGACCTAGTATGAGTTGGGCTGGTGCACAAAGGGTTTCGTACCACCCCTAGTTTTCTTCTTTTCATTATTTTTTTGTTTAACTATAGAGTATGTACTACAATTATACCAAGTTTTACGCTTGTATGTATTACCGTTTTTAAGATAGAGCAGAAACTAAAACCATTTTTTTTTCTAGTTTTCTTGTATGGGGTCTCCCGTTGGATTTAGATTTTTTATTATTTATAATATTTACCATGATAGAGGCCATAGTAACACATATTTTGTGATTTTGAATTGGCTATCTATTATGTTTAAAAAGATACAGCCCTGTGTCAAACGGATGGAATGACAGACAGTGTAGGCTTAGTAATAGGGTCCCGTTGGCACCCTTAACGTATGGAGCCCTAAACAATGTGAGTGTATGCAGGAAAATCCCCTTCAACAGCTAACAAGCACTTGATATTGATAATTTGAATTTTTTTGCAAGTGGTAAACGTATATAAATAATGTTTATTTACAGAAAAAAACAGAGTTACATTATTCACAAACTTATTTTACAATTAAAAAGAACTCTACAGGGAATGGTAATATTGGATGATAAGAGAATAGAAAGTATTTTATGATAACAGACACTTGAAAATTATCAAATGTTGTATTACACATTTCACACAGGATAATGCCTTCTGGAATTCAATTATAAAATATACATATACTTATGAAAAAATACTTGAAAATTTCTACATGGTAATATATATTAAAGGTTATAAAAATAACAACAGACAACTCATTAACCCCAACTACCTATCAATGGCAACAAAATCAAATATTAATTCTGTAAATAGGTTTTCTGCAATCCTCATACAAATCAGTATTGGCTAAGGTGTTTCCTAACTGACCACTTGAGAAGAAACCCTAAAATATACTCAGGGTCTTTGCCTAATTTTTGTAATGTCCAGGCAATTTTTTTATACTTATGGGAATATGATGAGGGTTACTTATATCTGGCCCTGTTCTCAACGAATGGATCATTCCCGTGAACCAGCCAGCATAAACCCTATTTTAGAAAACTACATTTATACATAACACATACAACATATGCGTAGGCATATGTGTGTAGTTTATTTAATTAACAACATTAAGGCAGGAATGCCTACATAAAAAAGTTATGATTTACCTACAATACTGACCTTGCCCAAGCCAACAGCCACAGATGAAAGACCCATGAGGGCTCCGTTCTTAACATTAGGGTTGGTGGAGGACATCAGGTCCTGACCCAGGACCCTGATCAGTCTCTTGATCTGACTTGTGTTCTTGGCATCGCTGAAGTCTTTAACCATCCTACAATCACGTATAATTAAGTAATATTATAATATTGAAAAAAATAGTGCCACCCTAGCTGGTATTCCATGTGAGGAAAGAATAGACACTGTTGTTTCTTATTGGTAATGAAATGAGAGAACAGGTAGATAGGCGGCGGCAACTACCGGTGCATGCTGATAATGCTGATATCTTCATGATATAGTCGCCAAATCGCAGGTGAAGGGTTATTAAGATAGGTGAGACGACAAAAAAATGGGTGGTTTGAGTGTAGGCAAATAATACTCACTTCTCAATCTCGACACCAGCAAATTTTCGCTTGTCATATATCTTGTCACACAGCCCACGGACGCAGGCTATGCTCAGTGGTGCGTAGTCCCTTTCAGACATTCTTATTTTTCACCTTAAAATCGCTATTTTAACAAAATAGCAAACACATCAATGAAACTTGAATCAGTAATGAGAAAACTAACACTGTGTTTTTCTACGAATACTATCGAATGTCTTTGTCTAACACTAAACATAAAAAAGAGAACACAGTGTTGAGAATGCACAATATTCAATTTTTGCATTCTTATCTTCAATCAGCTGTGTTAATGTCATCTTTGACGTAAAAGTTAACGTGCAAAAAAACTAGTATTACATTCATGTAAGTTTTTCTAGTAATTTAACATGGTTTTTTTAACAATATACTAATTAAAATGTGTTTTATGATAGGAATTTAATCAAAATTATGAATCCGACCTAAATAATATTAATGCTGATCAGCATAATAAAGTTTCATACAAAAAAAGAAATTTCTGAACGACTACAAAATAAGTGATAGTGATACCACCTATTTTTTATAAATTTGCCTGACATGCTATAAAATAATTTTAAAAAGAAAGAAAATGGCTATAGCTGTTGTATTTGACGGTCGCTACAATTATCTTATTTATTCTTATCTATCAGCCAAAATTTGTTTTATAGTGGAAAAGGCAGAACCCGCCGATCTAGAAGTTCTACGTGACTGTGTCAAGTACCTTTGTATTAGGAACAATACTGCAGTAATAGTGATTACGATACGATACGAGTTTATTCATAGGAGGTAATTATAATTACTGACATAATAATGAAATACGGGTTGAACTGTGATGAAGATTTAATCTAAGTACCTACAGTTAAGAAAACTGGTGGATCTTCTATAAAGAGAAACCACGGCATTCTTGTTATACCAATTATTTTATTTGAAAAACTATCTTCAAAACTACTCGACAGATATTAAAAATCCATTATTTTGCTAACGCCCCTTTTCATACAAGTACAGGGCAGCAAAGCAGAGTACTAAGCAGCACAGTACTGGTAATAGTTGAATGCGCGTTTACTGTTCCGATGGTATTGTATTGTAGCAGCAAGCGCGTTCAAATAGTAGCAGTACTGTTCTGCTCACTACTATGCCTCGCTGCGCTGCCGTTGTGTGAAATGGTCATAAGCTATACTATGTACTGCAGATATATAGTTAAGCATAGACAAAGACGTTTATGCAATATTTCGGTAAAAGCAAAAATAAAATTGAAGTCAGGGTAAAACTAATAAAACTGCGAACACAACATTTATTTTTGGGCTAATCTCGGGGAATCAGCATTTCACTTAAGTGGTAACCCAGTTTATCAGTCTAGTTCGCTAATGACGAGTCGTGTCTACTTATTTTGATAAAACTGCGTTATAAAACAAGCCAATGTCATTAAGTTCTAAATTGTGGTGTAGTATAAGTGTTTATTTGCCGCGATAGAGTACGTACGTACGACCGTCATGCCTGTGACACTCGTAGACAGGTTGCCCTTGCCGAATCTCAAGGTTTACACCGCGGGAAGTGTTTCGCTGCTTTCGATCGCTGTTTATTACGCGCTGAGTGTGACTAGTGATCCGAACTGGCGCGTGAACACGACGCTGGGTCGGCAGGACGTGATGGAGCCGGGTGAAGGCGAGCCGCGACTGGTGCCGGCGCCGGTGCTGGTCAACGGCACCAGGAATGTAACCGAGCAGTTCGTCGATGTCATGACGTTTATGATGCAGGAACCGCTCTGCATGTGGGTGAGTACTGGCCATCATAAAACCGCAAGCATAATAATCTCATAGTAGATACTGACAGATATTTGCTATCATAGTTCTGTTAGTTTTGACAAAATAAAATAAAATAATTTTGATTTTAAAAGTAACGTCGCAAACTTGTAAGTTTTTTGCGAATAATATTTTATTTATTTATCACAATCACAACTATCATTACAGGATATTTATACCCAATGCAGTCCTTAATTAAATCCAAAACATAACACGTATAATGAAATCTTTGTGAATGAATTCAGAGAGCATTCTTTATTTTCATACATATTTTGTAGGTATGTACAATGTGTCCCAGTATGTAGTACTAAAACTTAGGGGTGCCAATATACACTCAATTCTATCAACAAAAGCACTTGTGGGGTCGATTCCCCACCCCCCAATCTTGAGGCAATTATTGTTTAAAATGTCAGTTTAATTTTACTTAATTTGCATCATTTAAACATTTGTTTTTGAAATGATGCAAACATAAAAAAAATACAACAGTATTTTCTTAAAAATGAGACCTTTCCTTTAATTTGCCATTTAACACCACTTCCCAGAATTTGATCCTTATAAACGACACTATGGGATGGCGCAATAATACAAGGGGTATTTTTTTTTAAATGAGTGTGATCTATTCCTGGCTAGGTAAATTGTTTTTTTTTAATATCTAGGTAAGTACCTATATGGTTTTAGTTTTTATCAAAATCGCCCAGTGACAACTTTGAGCATGTTTTACTTTCATATTTGGCCACCCATGCCCAGTTGAAAAATCCAGCCTGTATATTTTTATGTTATCACAACATAGTTTTATTAAAATAGACATGAAATAAGTTCCCCAGAATATTCTTGCATTATTTATATATTCCATTGTTTATATGCACCAATTTTATTTTAATAATTGGGGTCAACAGCAAAATTATAATGCATAACAGTTAGCGATCATATAAAAAATAACAACAACGGGTCCTACGTATACTGGTGCAAGTGCAAAAACACAACTTTATAGGAGAGCGGTTTAAAGGTTCTAAATATATAATTATTGTCCTGTATAAAATAATGCTGTTATTTGCATTTGTTTGCAAAGTATCATCGAAACTATTTATATTAAACAAAAGAAATTAGAGCAAGATAACGGTGTTTTGAAGGCGATTGATGTAGAAAAGTTAATTTCGCATTTTTGCAGGTTGCACCAGTATACGTAGGACCCGTCGACAAGGTCCTTTAAAAGATTAAATCTTGTCAGTAAAAACTAATCTGTATTCATAAATAAAAGCAGAGATGTTTCAAATTTATCATTATCAATAATACTCAAGAAAAATTCTATGTGTGTATTATAAACTGTACAAATACAAGGTTAGTCGGAAAGGGGGTACTAAGCCGAAAGGGTGTTAAAGTACCCATAATAACGGATAACTTTTGTTCTACAGCTTTCCCCAAAAAACAATAGTGCAAGAGAAATAGCTGTTCAAAGATTTCATAAAAAATACGCTAAAATCTATCTATCCTCAGCTATGATCAGACGTGATTACATTTTACGTCATATTTGGGGTCACGGATTAGAAACTTCATTTTCTGAATTCATAACTAAAGCAGGGATGAAGAATTTTGGAAAAAACTAAAATAAAAATAATTTTTCATGGAAAAAAAATTAATCGAATTTTGAAATTTTAACACTTTCTTTAAAACAATCATCAGTGATAAATTAAGTGGCCCGCGGCTTAGTACCCCCTTTCTGACTAACCTTGTATATATAAATTTATTACTGTACTTACTTTTTACATTCAATCATTAGTAGTTTAGGTATTTATTTATTGGTTTACCAACAATAGTTGTTACACTAATACATAGTTAGGAATAAAACCAATGATCTGAGCTATGTGTCCAATATTAAGTGACACACCATACAAAAACAATAATACACTAAAATTGATTTTCAAGAAAAAGCAATTGTAGAATGACAATTCGTCAAAGACGAATCTCCGTGCTAATGGGCTGTTAGATAATACTAACTTGTTATGAATAACCTCTTAACTTTTACTTAATTGTTATTGTAGGACAATTTAATTTTAATAGCTTTTACAGCATAATAGTAATATCCAAATCACACAGTAGCTTAATTAAGTGTCAGTTTGATTGACATTAATTAACCTATCAAAGGCATTATTCAGTTATATCATTCTTATTCTATTGGTTTAAGGTACCAACAAACTGATCCCACAATGCAATGTATGCTATGCAATATGTCATTCGGAAAACTGATAATACAAACATTTCCTAGGAAAGTTAATGATTTTGAAACACACTTGTCATATGCATTGCAACATGTAACAAGTGTACATTGCATATCAGACCAGTTCTGTTTGTCTCTACCTTTATAAAACAAAATGGTTTGTGATCATCAATAAATCTTTAAGTAAGTAAGTACCTATAAACTTTTATGGTGTGTACTTTTAAAACAAATTATTTATTTATTTAAAAAAGACTGTTCAAAAATGTTTCAAACATTGAAATTGTAATCAAAGTTGAATGAAATGTTCAAAATAAATACTATCTACAATGTGGCCGCCGCTCGAGACTGCGTTCCCGAAAGTTCGTGTTCGGACGGCCGATGGTAACTTGAAGTGGCGAATAATTTACGATAAAAATATTTTGAAAAACTTTATTATGAAAAATGCATATCTTGCTGTTTTGGGTTATCCAAAGAAGGACTTAATGGGTCCCAGGATTATTATTTATTTCAACTAGTTTACTTTGTACGTAATTTATAACTTTTGGTAGTCATGTCAGGACAGGGTAAGGCTTCAAAAGTTTCTTGGATGGTCATTGTGGATTTCGTGTACGATTGAGAACCTGGAAATCTAAAAAAAAAACTTAAGTATAAATAAAAAGATAGGTAAGAAACATGTTCAAAGTCCTTTCTTGAATTCAGAAAAATATTTTATACTTATGAAATCCCTCATTTAGTTATTACGACTTTATTATTATTGTTATCAATGATAACATAATCAGCATTAATTAGGTACTTATACTAAAGCCGGGTCTCCTGCGACCACGTTTTTGTTAGAAATCGCCCCTAACATATTTTTCTAACAAAATTGGGGCGTGGCTTAACCGATTGTGAAGGCTTGGTCCGATTGTTCACTATCTAAGATCATACACATGGGTTGTATAAAAAAAATGCAATAGGTACACTGATAAAAAGAGCATCCTGCCCAGCTAGCTTAGTGCATTTTGTCACTGAAACAGATGATTAACAATATAGTTGTCTGGTTGCCAGTCCAGTAAATAGCACCAGATGTGTTTTTGAACTGCACTTATCTATACAAACAAAACAATATATTCGTACTAATCGCAGGCAACAATATTATCTAAATCGGTACGATGATATACGTCTTTTTCGGCAGATGCACTTTATCAAGAGCGCAGGTACTGGATGTATCAACTGTACTGGATGAAATAATATGTGACGAAATATCATTTTTTTTATAATATTATTTAAATTTTTAAACTATATTATAACTAAAACTCATTCGAAAGAGTAGTCCATCGATTAATAAATATTCGATGAATCGTTCAGTCGAAGTAGCGTTTGGCGATAAAAGGTTGTTTCGTAATAAATTCCATTCGATCAATCGTTCAGTCGACTTTCCATTAATCGAACATATGACTCTCGAAGTTAAGTTACGGACCCATTTTTTTCTACTAACGTCATCAAGTTGCATTTTAGTAAATATAACTGAAACACACAGACATTATTTTTTGTAATATCGGATAATTGCTAGTGAAACATAGTCGCAAGATTACAATGTCGTCTACTTAATATAATCATAAGCATAATAAGTAATTGTCTAATAATAATTATGCAATTGAGAAAAAAATTCAAGATTTTACAATTTTTCCTTCCTTTCCTAACTAAACATTAACTGTATGCCAAATATTATCAAGGTTATAGATCTAATAGACTTACCTTAGAATTTTGATGATCGGTGAGTCAGTCGGTCAGTTAGTGAGTTTATGACGAAATAAAGAAGCTTTGATGTCAAATATTTCGTAATCTGTTTTAGTTAGAAACCTGCAATTAGGGAATTTAGTTTAATACATTAAGTAGGGGAGACCGGGGCCAGTTCTAACAAATTTTGTATTTTGGTTTATATTTCCTAACACAATAGACTTTTCGACATTGCTTTTGATTAATAGCATACGTTAGTTATTCAGCTATTATTATAGTTATAAAAAACGTCAATAAGACAGATACTTTCAGAATAAAATGCATTTTTAAAGAAAAAGTCAGTTGTTAATACTTACCCCGTATCGGGGGTAAGTGTTAACGGGGCTGAGGTATTAACGCAAGGGGCTAGATGTAACATGGGACTTTTTCAATTAAATAATTCCAAGAAAACACCGTTTTTATTCGTAAATATCTTTAATCAACTTAGGTTCTACCAAATTAACCTATTTTCAATCACAGATTCAAAATGTAAATTGCACTATCTATTCCATTAAGGCCGCTCCAACATATTGCGTCTCCATACAAACTTTGCCATTAAATTTCCTAATAACGAAAAGGCGGATAGTAATGAAACTTTACATGCACAAGCAAGATACACTTATCAAGATATTAAATTACGAACATTTTCAATAAACACTATGTAACTAATTTAGAGAGATTTTTAGTTTGTATGAAGACGTAAAATCCTGGAACAGCCTTAAGTGCTAATTAACAATAATTAAACAAATAATAAAACAACTTTTATCTCGTCAAGTAACTGACATTTTAACAAATATAACGTATTCGTCTATTAGTCTTAAGTTACTTAAATATGTCTTTAGGAACTTGTTTCAATCAGTCAAAGTAAAGCGTGTCAAAAATAAAAAAATACAACAATTTGTGCATAAAGAGTTGGCAATATCTGTCGATGATTCCTATGCCTCGTAATCATCGTCTGTGAAACAATTTAGGCACATGTAACTTCTAGTGTCACCTCTGATACAAGTGATGTGAGCCCATCTCTTACATAGTATACACTGTATCCAATCAAATCCAGTTGTCTCTTCTTTATAGAGTTCGGCACAAACTAAGCAGAAACAGTCTTCTTCTTCTGTATCACTATCCTCTTGCAGAATTTTCTTCTTCACCTTTTCTGCTTCTACTCTTCCAGTTTTTTCCCCTTTCCTTTTCCTTTGCCTTTGTTCCTATTCTTCTCATTTCTTCCTGACTACTTTTCTTCTTTTTGGATAACTTTAATTTAGCTTGCTTCTTTAAGACCAGTAACTCAGGTGTACCTATCAGTAAAAATAGTGCACTTTCTTAGACGTTTTCATTTGGATTTAACACGTGGTGGAAGCTTTTGGAAGCGTTCTTACAGATTTTGGGTTGCAATTTCTTGTAGGCTTTGGTTTTGGTGGTCCTGCTTCTTCTGGGCGTGATTCTAGGGACCTTTGCTCAATAACCTCCGATAGACTTATGTCAATATCAGGCATGACATTATAATTTCTGGGATGATTCCTCATTCTATAAAAAAGACACGATTTTAGGTACTTATTCCGCTCGTCAAACATCTGTTAATACTTGCCCCACAATCGGGGTATGTATTAACATGTTAATATTTACCCCGTTCAATTTGTTACTTTTAGCCCCAAGGTCACTTTTTTTACAAAATTAATCACATAAAATCAATCAATAAGAATAATAACAAACGCATTGCACAGTAATATTATCAATAACATTAAGCTTCATTCTGGGCAATACTATATTCGATTAAGTAAATAACAACGTCTTGAGTCAAATTATTGCAAACCACGAAAAGTTCGTTTACCTGTCAATCCGGGCTCGCTGTTCACAAGTCCCAAATGAGGCGATTGGCCGCGGACTGACGAGTCGGGATAGGTTTGACATCGTAAATAGTGCTCGGAAACCGAGTATCATGATTGTAACGCTTTCCGTTTAGCGGGAATATTCAAGTTAATTCTTACCCCCGTTAGAACCAGCCCCGGTCTCCCCTACTCTCTGTAACATAATTTTCGGGATTTTGCTTTCATCTATAACAAATCTTAGGGGGCTTAAAAGTGCCTCGAGTTGCTAATTGTGGCGGACGTACTGCCATACCCACTGATAGGTACCCGTTAAAAATCATGCCATGACTACAAGCTTCGAGATCAACATCGCGCCTCCCTGTAGAACGTATGAACTTCTCATATTAAAAACATTCCATGCATACACGACACATTTAATTCCGAATTGGAACAAATGGTCTGCATCTGTTATTAAGTTCATGATGACATCATGTCGTCGATCGCATCCCGGTTCTACCGCACAGTACATATCTGTACAAACGTCATGTGTTTTGAACT
The DNA here is from genome assembly GCA_910594945.2 of Amphipyra berbera. NCBI lineage: Eukaryota > Metazoa > Arthropoda > Insecta > Lepidoptera > Noctuidae > Amphipyra > Amphipyra berbera. The sequence goes on from OU343138.1 coordinate 501,830, forward strand.
TATAGCATCTTATATCCCTAAGCTGGGATTCGTTCCTCACTCGTGTTCTCCCACTACAATATACAATTTAAGCTACTTAAGGGAGGGGTAAGGTTAATTCGTACAAAAAAAGGCATGATTTGTGATTTTTTTGTGACGAAACAGTTAAAATCTCTTTATTAAAACCAATGATACATTAAAGTATGACATTTGAAGAATATTGTATAAAATTTTCACGAATAAATATTAAAAAATACGGCAATGGCAGCAATTATTCGAACGTGTCTCGGAAAAAAAAAGTTGAAGTGCGGTGCCCCTCATAACTTGGTACTGGATCATCTGAAATCAAATAATCAAAGTTCATTCGTTAGATAATAGTTTTCCCTAGGTAACGCTGGGACGGTTATTTCGAAATTTCAATTTTTCATTGTTTTGGAACACTTTGAAGAAAAAAACGCGCGGCAAAAAATCACGCGTTTCCCTTCAGTGTTCCAAAAAAGTGAAAAATTGAAATTTCGAAAAACCCTCCCAACGTTACCTTTTTTTTTTTTTTTTTTTTTTATCGTGGGGAAATCCTCATGGACTACCCCCCGTCTGGGGAAGACAGGGGGGGTGTGCCGGACTCTTACCGGCTAAAACCACCACGGTGTCCCTCCTTCTGACCTAAGGCCGGGGTCGCGGGATTCGCTATTGCATGCACCGCAACCCCGGCAGGTCTTGGTCCACCAATTGCTGGTGGACCTCTCCACTGTAGGGCCCCACCCCACGACCTCCTGAGAGGCGCGGGGGGCACCCCACATCACCGGCGCACCAGAACACATGGTACGCCGTGACCACCCCGGGGACCAAACAAGTACATGGGCGCCAGACTACCCCGTGTCTGGGCACCCCTGGTCCCCCTGCGACGGGTCAGATTAGTGGCCCCGCCGCCTACCACTTTTCGGCCGCAGAGGATAGGGAGAGCGGCCAACTAAACACCGACACTCCTCTCCCCCTGCGGCCCCACCGCGTCCGCCATCTGACGGTGGCGGCCCCGTCAGGCCGCGGAAGGTAGGGAGAACGGCGCACCGTAATACCGGCACTCCTCTCCCGCCGCGGCCTTCACCCTTCAGCCGCAATGCCTCCCATAAGACATCGCGGCCCTCCTCAGTTGCGATGTCGCTCAGGCGACACCGCAACCTACTTGGCCGCTACGTCGAGGGCTTCCAGGCCCAAGCCCCGACGAGCAGCCCCTCCTCGGGTTCCTCTTCGCTTCACCGTGGGGCTCCAAGCCACGGCTACTAAGCCCCCCCGCAACGACAATGCGGGAACCCACCGGGGGGGCTCCCAACGTTACCTGGGGAAAACTATCATCTAACGAATGAACTTTGATTTTTTGATTTCAGATGATCCAGCACCAAGTTATGAGGGGCACCGCAATTCTTTTTTTTCCGAGACACGTCCGAATAATTGCTGCCATTGCCGTATTTTTTAATATTTTTTCGTGAAAATTTTACCTAGTCTGACCATAAATACTGTTACAATTAAAAATAAGAAAGAAATTACATTTGAATTTGGAATCTGTCATTTTTATACGATTGTTCATTGAGTTTTCTAATTTTGGCGCCAATACATTGTACAATATTTTGCGATATTAAAATGGAGTGGGGTGATAAAGAGAACCGAATCGCTGTGATTGCATTACACAAAGTTGGTATGGAGCCAAGTGCAATTTTTAAAACTCTCCATACGCTTGGTATTAGTCAAATGTTTGTGTACCGGGCTATTAATAGGTACAATGAGACCTCCTCTGTTTGTGACAGAAAAAGATCTGGCCGTCCACGTATTGTTCGTACGAAAAAAGTGGTCAAAGCAGTAAGGGAAAGAATTTGAAGAAATCCTGTCCGAAAGCAAAAGATTTTATCTCGGGAGATGAAGATAGCACCCAGAACCATGTCGCGTATTTTAAAAGATGACTTAGGACTTGCAGCCTATAAGAGACGCACTGGTCATTTTTTAACTGATAATTAAAAAAAGAATAGGGTGGTAAAATCGAAACAACTACTGAAGCGGTACTTCGCGGACTTCAATGATGGTTTGGTGGGGTGTTAGCTATGAAGGAGTGACTGAGCCATATTTTTGTGAAAAAGATATCAAAACATCGGCACAAGTGTATCAAGATACCATTCTTGAGAAGGTAGTTAAGCCCCTTAACAACACCATGTTCAATAACCAAGTATGGTCCTTCCAACAAGACTCGGCGCCGGGTCATAAAGCTCGGTCCACGCAGTCTTGGTTGGAAGTGAACGTTTCGGACTTCATCAGAGCTGAAGACTGGCCGTCGTCTAGTCCCGATCTTAATCCGCTGGATTATGATTTATGGTCAGTTTTAGAGAGTACGGCTTGCTCTAAACGCCATGATAATTTGGAGTCCCTAAAACAATCCATACGATTGGCAGCGAAGAATTTTCCCATGGAAAGAGTGCGTGCTTCTATTGATAACTGGCCTCAACGTTTAAAGGACTGTATTGCAGCATTTGCAGCCAATGGAGACCACTTCGAATAAGCTTTTTATATTTTAAATTGTTTTATATTTATGTATTAAACTAACACACTGTAAAAGTAATAAATATTATATACAATAAAAATAAAAATTATGGCAAGACTAGGTATACAATATTCTTCGAATGTCATACTTTAATATACCATTGGTTTTAATAAAGAGGTTTCACCTGTGTCGTCACAAAAAAATCACAATAACATGCCTTTTTTGTACGAATTAACCTTACCCCCCCCACTTAAATCTCAGAAATATACTTTTTAGCCAATTCATGAATATATTTTTCCTGGTTCGGAAACCGCAGAGCGTACACAAATCGAACGCTGCGCCTCTGCGCTATTTGGTGCATCTCAAATAATCTCAATATAAAGTGTCATGTAGTCATTGTGTTGTCATGACTAGAAAACCTTAGTAGCTATGCTTGTAGGTAGTAGATACCACGTCTATGTGAAAGCATGATTACTTTTGTAGAATGGAGAAAGGATTACTAAAACTATTTTTACGTATTGTACCGTGCAGTCGTGTAGCAATACATACTTACTACCCTTTAGTAATAAAGAGCCTGGTACAATATTTTTGACGATTGATGGCCTCGACTTGCAGCAACGTCCTTTCGATAACCCAAGCAGCCTACAACAACATAATAAGAAGCAACCAAACACAACATTTAATCATCAGATCAAATAAGGTTTCGATGAGTTCATCAACTTGTACATAAATGTCGGTCGTTCTTCAGTACAACCGCGTCATAAGCCTGCGGTATTATATTGAGTTGCTGCTGGGTGCAATAAGACAGAAGGTCGTCGTTACTTAAAAATGTCATTTGTCATTATCAGTGTTTCTCTCGGAGTCATTAGCCTCAAACGGTGCAGTATTAAGGACGCACACTTCGTGTGTGCACGGCGCAATAGCCCCTTATGACTCACAGAAGTCCTGAATTCGTATTTACTCTCTACTGGGTATGTTAATAGAGGAATGTTTTGTTTGCTAGAGATAAGTACAAACGGCTTATACCGGGTTCATAGAAGACTATAAATAATACTATCAATGCTGTCACGACTTACAGTAGAACACTGTGATCGGATAGAAATAAAGCTGGTTTGTTTTAAAATATTCGGTTTTGTTAGGTTGTTTGCAACAAAAAGTAGTCTGAGCTAATATTGGCGATATTAATCTTGTTATGTAATGCAGAGTTTACGGAATGTTACAGGTTTGTTTATAATTTATCAGTGAGCGTGAACCAAGCCGTGGAAATTGGTTAATGGTAATCTGTTACTTACGAGAACTAGTGACTAGACTTTCTATAAACATTATGCACCTGACTTTACTGCCTATCGCATTTCCCGACCCAGACTGAGAAAAAGAACTGCGAATACTATTATAAATAAAAGAGCAGATATTCTTAATAAGGATACAGTTCGAAATAATATTTTGTAATTAAGATTTACTGTATGATAAGATTCACAGTAACTTGAAAATCTTACTTACGGAACTGACTTACATTACGGTACGGATTTGATTTCTTAATCTTGAAGTTAACATTTTGATTGGTTATGTATAAATCTTAATTATTTAATACGTACTATAAAATAAAATAATATTAGCCAGTATATCTCAAAAGCGTCGTGTTATTTCGCATCGCGAGCGCGCTGAACTTTCAAAGCTTGATACTTGTTTGTCGAGTTAAAAGCCCGCGGCTCTCCAGTGAAAGTCAATATTCAGGTTCCGCGCTAAACCTGACGCCTGCAGTGATGCCTTGTGTCACACTAAAATGTAATATATTTGTTAGCAACAAACTCAGACCAATATTTATGGGGCTAAAACTAGATATTCTTATAGCGTAAATTAAGATGCATGTTATCTTTGCTATAAATTTACCACCTTAGCAATCCCCTGGTGGTCATTGTAAGGCGTCTTAGGAATTGTAATTAGGAGTGTGTACAAACATTTCCGCTTGTGTATTAACAACCGTCACACTGCAGTCCTGTCAGGATTATGACTGAATTTGTAACCTTTTTGAGCGTGTTTTGCTGTAAACGCTCTAAATTCTATGTCAGGCAGTTGTAATACAAAATAACCTGCAACGACAAACGAAAAGTGTCAGAAAAACATACTCTCCGTGCTCCTAAACGAGTTGGCGAGGGCAACTACGGGAGACGGCTTGTAGTGCTTGTGGGCGTCAGCTATTTATATCACTATTTCTAAATCAAATTGTACTGTGCAGGTATAGGTAATCGTAGAAGTGTTTTTGCGCCTGAAATACTTGTCACATTATATGCCAAATATTGTTGTCCAGCCCCTACAACAAAAACAAATAGGTACCAAAATGTAAGTTATGTGATTTTCACTCAATACAATTAGCGCACAAAAACAAGTGCATACATATACACACGATCGTGTCATATACACAGGAACAGGAAGGCTTGACTTCTGGAGCAGATAATTGATTATTATTAAAAGTAATCTATTTAGCTGTTTCAAAGTCAAATCATTTATTTCAATAAGACCACGTAATTGCACTTTTGAATTGTCGAATAAAGTTACTGCCGCGTTGTAAAGTGTAGATTGCTATGCAGAAGAACGGGTAATAAACACCGTGGTTACTCTTTACAATAATAATATTGGTCTGGGTTACATTGTGAATAAAAAAGAGAACAATTTAAGATGATGACCATGCTAATAAGTGTATTTACAATTCATTTGCCATGGCAGATTTTGATCGCGTCGGCATTGCTCAGCTCATCCATTTCGTAGGGAACCGAACGACCAGCGGCGTGTGTTGTTAATACACTCACACACGCCACCGGCGGTGGGACATTTGAGTGAGCAAGACATACTCCAAATACCAGACACCAAGTAAAGTTTTTAATTTCCAAAATGGCTGCATAATATCAACATGTTCACATACTACCTGATAGAAAAACAAAAGTGTACCGAAAGGTCACATCGCGTCTGGCCGGTTCTATTTACAATATTCTTCGGTCATCGTCATTTACGGACCCTTCCGGATCTCACCAATCTTGTTTATACATACTCAGTTGAGACGCGCAGTTTAAGGTTATCACTGCATGTCGCTTTCTACTTCGAGATTATTTTATACTAGCTGTATCCTCACGGCTCCGCCCGTAGTCTATGTTACTCAGTGATAACGTAGCTTTGTAACGGCAAAAGAATTTTTGAAATCGGTCCAGTAGTTTTTAAGTTTATTCGTTACATACAAAAATACAAACCTTTCCTCTTTATAATATTAGTATAGAAGAATTTCTTGATTTAAACTTGTTGACAGTTAATACCAAAATTTTAAAACAACTGCGATCTTAAGCAGGTTTGCTGCTTCTTTGACATTAATAATATGATTTTATTTTAAAGTAAACTCGTCTAAGCGTGGTATATACTTATATAACATAATATAAAAACAAATAATATTTAGGTGAAATTTAGTTCCGCGTCATAGAAAACTTGTCGTCTTCTTTTAATACTGTATCAAAGGATCGATACAAGATATCCTTCTAATAAATTATGTCAATAAAATATTCAGTCGCCTCGTTCTACTTCCTGTATTGACAACTTGACATGTGCGAGGCATTCTAACACTAATATTATACCATAGTAGGTACATAAAATTACACTTATGATCCTTGGCTTAGAGAGATTTTCAATGAGGGCGCAGGGACTATTTAAAAGCAAAACTGGCAAAAATATGGTGTATAAGGGTTGATAACACTATTGTGCGATGTTTTTGATAGGTTGCCAGCACTTGTTGATCAGATTGTCATTCGTGTATTGTTATTGTTTGTTTCAAATAGTCGCCGGTCTACGTCAGCCCGAAAAGGTGTGAATGTCAAAAATGTTATAATTATACATGAATTACTATTTCCCACTGCGTAACTCCGCAGGATGCTAATCAGATCCTTGGTCCTTCCGACCGTATTACTAATCAGATAACGTAGTGTTTGTCCTATTAACCCACACTGCTGATAGTAGGTAGTGTAAAAACATCATAAACTGATTAGTATTTGCAATACCTATGTACGCAAAAATACGCGTGTGTATAGATCACTATCAAACTAATGAATAACGATGTTCAACATTGGACTGTTGTGTTTATCAAATATCATCAAATGTCACGTCACAAAATAAAATTCTATAGTTTTTGATAATAATATCCGGCCCCAAGACGCATCATTCTGAGTAAACTAAGTATTCTAGCGGAAATCGTAGTTCTTTGCTGTAAAAGACTTCGAAATTTTTAGCTGTGTTAAAAAAACGATTGCAGTGTTGATAACACAAAACCAAACCGGACTGAATCAGCGACGTAGCTACAAAAAATAAAATGAAAATAAACATGCATATTTCATCGATTTTAAAGGTTATAAACTTAAGTTGTTCGCATTGCAAAAGGAACTTGTTTGAGCTATAAATCTTGTTATCAGCGACATATGTTGATACCGGAACCAGTTAATAAAGATTTCGCAGCACTCTGAGGCCTGATAAACAGGGTTAACTCTTTAAACGTAATCGATGTTTTTTACCGGCATACAGGTTTACAAATATTAAACTTAAATTGGCGACCTCGCTGTTTGACGCAAGATAGATACATTAAAAATAGAATAGATAATGTTATAATAGATACCTACCTTTGATTATATTAATCAAAGATAATTACATTATAACACCCTTAAGCTGCGATTAGGTCCCTATACAAAAATTAAGCTTTTGCTGCGACCTTCGACGCACAAAAAAGGCACAGCTTCGTTAAAAGGATTAATTTTAGAATGTCAGACAAAATTATTCAAGTTCGCTAAGCATGATATATTTTTGGACTGCACCCGACCCTGACATGAAGTTGTCCATCAATCTACGCAGAGATTGATATTACGCTTCTAAAAGTCTGACGATAAAGCCTGGTGGGCCAAGCTTCGTTAAACATGTCCAAACAATTTTCAAGTCGAGAACCAGTGTTTTTTCTGTTATTCATTATTGTACAGAGTTATTTTGTATTACTCATACAGCTATGCATACCCACTGCTTCGCCTAGTTTATTTTTCTTTACTACAAGATTCTTTTCTCTTATATGTAGAGTAACTAGGATAAGGATACAGAGGCAACGAATGATGCAGCAAAACAATATTCAAACATTCCTTTTTCTCACAGTGGTTTCATTGTATAATGTCTAGTCTAGCATATATTATGTATTATATGTGAAGTCACGTTAAAACCAACAACGCGTTATATACAAGCTTGCAATGAACCATGACCCGGTCCAAAATAATCTGGTTATGTGTAGTACCTATATTTTGATAATTGAAGCGACAAAAGTGAGCGAAATTAATCTAGACTTCAAAGTATCAAAGTGGTATTGAAAGTAACTAAAAATCCCGATAGCCAGTACAATATAATGATGGCAGACAGCTATAAGATCATTTATCAACAGGAGTGCAAGCAACAATGGTCAATGTGGTTATGGTTAGTTTCATTATTTCGTTTGAGCTGATTGTTTAATAAATAATTGTTCTATTGACTGACGCAAGGTCAGCTCTGGACAAAATATATTCAAAGAAACTCTGAAATGTACTAACTAAATCGACGTTTTATAATATTCTTGTTTATGCCGATATTAAATAGGCACAATCCGAATATTATTTTTTATATCTTTCGTGATTTTGTGATCAATTGAGGCCAAAATCAAGTAATGTTCAAAGTTTTTATCACGTGCTCCTTAAATACTATTTCCACAACACTAGACTCTTCGTTTTACGTGTATGTATTATAAGTAGTAGTGTCTGGTGTTATTCTACAAGAATTTTCGATTCATGAAACGGTTCTTTTATGTCGACTATTAAAATGTATGATTTTCGGGGCGTTGTTTACAAGAATACGCCAGCGATAGCGATGTATCGGGGACCGGTGCCAAAGCTATCGACTTGTTTGTTTAAAGGTCGCCAAACGTCACCACTACGTAGTGCTCTCTATTACTGTCACTAAACAATCATAGATCATTAGCTTGTTGTATAACAGACAATTAAAGAAAGGACAGGTAGACTAGAACAGCCGGAATGATGTTGAAGAGCGCGAGACTGAGGACATTGGCGCGATTATGAAAACACCTACATGGAGCAGTGGTTGGTTACAGGATGAAGCAGAAGTCGAAATTAGGCTTTTTAGTTTAGTTTAAAGCTGTCAATTACCATGTAAACGTAATAATATATATTAGTTCTATGGTTAGTTATTCTAAGCCGAAAAGTAGAGCAAGAACATCTCGTTTTTAAGACTGAGCATACGTTCTAATATGAATAAGAATTAAATTGTTTCAAGACCATATTTCAGTCTGATACTTTGCAAGCGTGCGCGCTAGGCGTGGTGATGATAGTATCATCTACGTTTTTATGTAATTTCCCGCCACTGCTGCTTCATAGCAGGTGTATTTTCCCGTCTGCATCATGATGCGACGTTTAAAACAATAATAGAAATCTAGAGAAAAAACCCGGTTAACATAATGACATTTGTGAAAAATAAAAATTATACCCTACTTATAGAAATAAAAAATATAAGAACAATGAACTCTCGAGACTAGAACCTTATGAAAAAAGACAGTAAATAGCATAAACCTCCGTTAGTAATAACTGTCAAGCATAAGTACGTACTATTTTCTACGTAGGTATTAAGTTATGACGCTTGGGTCAATGTTTACATTCTTATTGCTTTGGCTGTCGTTCGTAATGCTAATATTTTGCCATTTAGCAGAAGTCTTTAGATATCGCCAGATCAAACATTGTCTGATTGATTGAAACATTTTGATCCAAGGCCTGATATGATGGTACAAATGAATGTAGGAGTAAGGACGTTTATTTTATTCTGTACACTATTAACCGTTATAACTTCCAATCATTTTAATTATGTGTGTATAACTGATAAACTATTACCTACACATCAAAGGTGACGTAATATTCAGTTTCGTAATGTAAAAGGAAATAGATATTTCTTTCCTCATGTTTTGGTTATTCCGAAAGAAATATTTACCTTACTTAAGGTACTATATAATTATTATAATACATAAACTAAACTAGTTAAATGACATATCAACGTGACAAAGGAATTCCTGAACTTTCCATTTCTAAAACTTCTGCTTTTTGCATCCACATATACAACTGCTTTATCTATTAATTTTCCACAAACCAACGCTTTGTCTACCGGTCGTAATATTTTGGCAAAGACGATATTCAGTTTCGTATATAAAAATAACATCTACATTTAAATACCAACGACTTCCATGCTGTATTTAATAATAAAAATTTTGTTTTTTTATTTATTTGAAGTTTAATTATATTGTTGGTCCGAGGTACACAAGGCGGACTTCATGCCATTGGCATTCTCTACCAGTCAACCTTTGGGTCAAAATTATGCACTTGAAAGGATTATTCCGGTCTGTCCGCTCAGGGGGACAAACTGAAATAAAAAGTTCGATCTGTCCTTCTGTTACTGACGAAGAGACAGATCGAACTAATTATTACCTCTCTGTCCCCCTGCTGTTTTATAACAGGGAGACAGTTCGGAATAAAATATGTTTTGTGCCACTTTCCAATGGTAAATAAAAAAGAATTTATAGCAAATATCTATTAGAAAGAACTATACACTTGGTCCGAGTATTGTAATAATTAAACTTTAAAGGCGTATATACACAACATTTTATTGACACAAATGTCCCACTTGTGGTGTCTATTCCCCACTCTTCCAAAGATACAGCAATTTTAATATTCGTCTTACCTATTTCGACTTCTACATAATCAAACACCCACAACTTAAGACCTAGACCTCACAGAGGCGTAAATTTATTGTCGTTTGAAAGGCTACAGCATAGACAACCTAAAGAAATATCAAAGTGCCATACATAAGTTAAGCTATTTTCATAATGAGACATGAAATTTAAATTTTAAACATACTATGCGTGCCAAATAAGAATAGCACTGTCAAGACGCCATTTCGTTCTGCAATACTCGTGAATTTCATTACCAAAGTGTAAGGTGTGCAAAAAAATAAATAAAGAAATTATACTCAGTTTAATTATTTTTAGTTAACTTTTTTGGTATTTCTAATCAATTTACGCCAAATTAATTACAAAGTAATTATATTATTATTATAGCGACATATTAGGTGACCAGTAGCATTTCATGAAGTTAACTATACATTTATATAAGGTCCAACCAAAATACCTGGACAAACTTTTACACAGTGTTCAGTAAGTGTAACTGAATATATCTATGCAAAAAAACGAGATCCAAGTGTATTTTTTTCTAACCAAATTTTTTTTTTTCAACTTGATTTTTTTTTTTACATTTTTCACTTCGCTGTTTAGAAAAAACACGGCACGGAATTAGCACGCACCCCAATGGCGGTCGATGCATAAGAAATGGATGAGTTTATTCTTAGAGAGTACAGGCAATTTAAAACATTATTATATTTTAGTTAAAAAAAAATACTTGGATCTCGTTTTTCTTTACATAGATGTGATTAGTTAAACGTATTGAACACTTGTACTTGTATTGTCAAAGTTTGTCCAGGTATTTTGGTTAGACCTTATATATTGGTTCATTTCTTTAATGAATACTGTTTTCAAATATTATTAAACTATCCAAAATTATCTGTTTACAGTATTCATTAAATAACATTTTATAAAAATGAATGTAAATAATAATGAAATCTATGAATAAAAAAATATAACATATTTTTTTTCATAGTATTTTTTTGCTGGCCGTACCAATTTGACAGCTATCGTGTGAAGTAGTAGCAAACGCGATCCTATTCTTATTTGGCACGCATAGTATTTAGTACTTATTCTAAAATACTACAAAAACTACAGGGGATAATACTTTTATTAGTCTCTGAGTTGTTATACAAAGCCAAAGAAAAGTCACGCCTCTGTGAGCCCTAGGTCTTAAATTGTGAGTGTTTAAAATGTAGAGGTCGAAATAGGTAAAGCAGATAATACAATTTCTCTATCTTTGGGCGACTAATCGTAAGTTGACAATCGAAACCCAAAGTGGGGTGTTTTTGTAGATAAAATTGAGTGTATATACCGCCCTTAAGTTTTATTACTGCATACTCGAACACAGTGTATACTTAATAACATAAAATATATCCTTTGCTCTCATACATAAGCAATACTATTGACGCATATACATGTAACACATTCTTTCACATGTTCTGCCTAGCCTTTTCCCAACTATGTCGGGGTCAGCTTTCAGTCTAACCAGATGCGGCTGAATACCAGTACTTTACATGGAGCGACTGCCATTAGACCTCCGAGACCCAGTTAGTGGGCAATGCCGATATCCTAAGGTTAGAGGGATTGGGCTTCTGACTACCCGTACGACTGTTATAGGTATTCGTATGACACCCGGGACCGACTACTTAACGTGCTCTCCGAGGCGCGGAGGGGTCTCGATGTGTAACGAACGTCACCCATCCACAGAGTGACCGCGGCAAGCGCAGCCTAACTTCGCAAATCGTATGATTTGATGATCCGCGCAGTTGGCAATTAGCCACGAGCCCCTCCGTGCATACATACTTTCACATAAATATTTATAATTATGATGAAGACAGTTATTTCAGACTAGAATTGCATTTCAAGTTCCGAACTTTATTCATCGAGTTTTTTTCATATCGAATGGAAACGCTTAAAATTGTGTGATATGTAACAATGGAAAATTAAATTAAAATAATGTTTTATGTGATAATGATATCAGGCAAAGAAACGAGTGCAACTCTAGTCCGTTTTAGAGTACACGTCCACCTTGTGGGCTTCGGAGTTACCTTGCCTTCGACCTAGTTGCCGGCTGGTGCCACTATTAACATAATTATAGCTTCTTATTACTATAGGTTTCCTCAATAATAATTATTCTTAAACACTAATCTCAATAATCGTCTTGATTGTTTTAAATAAGTAGTAAGTACTTGTCTGGAAGAGAAACTAACGGTGCTGAGTGGAGGAACACCGACGTCACCACTCTCTCTTCAGACTCGCATATCTACAAACTAAATATTAATATAGTTTTGTATAATATCCTAAAAGTGAAAATAGTTTTCTACTTATTACCGTGACTTGTATTCTTAGTTTAACAAGAAAACCGACAGGTGAATAATTGAATAAACAGACTCCCAAGCCACGTGTGATGGAATATGAACGTTATTAAAAATGGATCGTCCTTTTTTATAGATATTGAGACTAAACCAAATACAGGCGTTGCTTGCTTTATTTATAAAACAGCCGTTTTGCATATTTGAAAATATAAATAGGTACCGTTTATTTTTGCTCGTGTATAAATTAAACATTTGTTAAAAAAATGTTTTTAACTACCTATTGATTTTGCTGTGAAAACTATGACCTTCACGTATCTTAGTAGGTAAGAGAGAAACCACAGAAATATATATCATATTATTATTTAGATTTCTGTGAGAAAAACAGCCTTTAACTAAGTTGGGAATATAATAGTTTGACGGAAAAGGACACGTATATTATGAGTTAGATACAAACTTAATTTCTGAGATCCGGGTTATGTAATTATGTTATAATGTGCTGCTTGTCATACTAGAAGATGGCTTTCTTTCAAAGATTCGTTCATCCTATCAATATTACTAAGCTCATAATAAACAGTTGTAATAGGTGCAAGTACCCAATAAGCCAGCATAACGTCCGAATTTTATGGGCATCCCCGATTTTACTTGGTTTTATACCCTCGTAGAGTTAAAAGAGAAAGCAGAAGAACAGGTATTTAGAATAATGAAGTCTGGTCTAAAATTAGATACAAAATTAAACACCTTTCGATTTCAGGATGACTGACATAATCAAATGAATAATGCATCTGGAACTGAGAATAGAAAACCTTAGTATTAATAATAAAGTCACGTACGCCTGCCTCGTCACGCTTATTGTTGATTTTATTACTAAAATATTATAACAATAGCTAAGTTCTCGCCTCGCTCCAGACAACAAGGTTGCTTGTCTACGGTAAATTAGTTTACTGTGGTGAAATATGTGTTAAGTACATAGTGGTCTATGCTACCCATTGACGGACCATTAATGGAAATATGACCGGACCATTAATAGATAATGAACTTAAGCGTCATGATAATAAAATATCAATAATATTAATAGAGAGAAAATGTCTTTTGTTTGTGACATTTAGAAAGTATGATAGAAAATTAAACAACGTTTTCATTACATAAAATAATTCATTATCTCTGCAATAGAATTGTATGATACTTCTAGCCGAATGATACACGATACAATCGAGGCCGATTGGCAAGTAAAGAAAGTCCTAATGAAAATTCCCCGGGAAAAACCAACGATCGGTAACAATTTAAAAATAGAACGTAATTGGAACATTTGGTATTTCTCCCACATGGTCTTTATTTATGTGGGAGAAAGTGGTTGGGCACGTCAACTAATAGCGTTTACGATTCTACGCGATACGTATGCTAATATTTTACGAGATTCTCAAATATAAATAATATCAGCTCCATACCGTTGAGTCATACGTTCGCGGACTAATTGTTTGCGTGGCGCGGTCCACGTACATAGTTTTAGGTGTCGATGACCGCGCTCATTAACAAGCTCCGCTTAGCTAACTTACGCATAGTAACATTACGATAGCAATAGATACCGAAAATTTAAATTAAAAAAAAAAGCTATTTAGGTACATATAAAACAGTCTGATTTTAACAATCCCGATTCTTCAATATTTGAGATGAACCCCATTTCAATGAAATTCAGACTATAATACATAGTTCCGCGGTAGAAGGGTTAAGAGTAGATGCTAACAGGATTTATTATAATATTCAACAGACCGTATCTAATGCATACCTACAATGCATATATGCTTCAAACCCAAGGCACGCACCTCTGATTTTTCGGATTCATGTGCGTATTGTACAATAATTATCACTTGCTTAAAACGGTGAAGGAAAACATCGTGAGGAAACCGGCATGCCTGACATGACATGTCGGCCTGACATGTCGGCATGTGAAGCCAAGTCAGAGGCCCATGGGCGGCATAAACTCTGACACCAGGTTAGCCACTAACCACACGAAAAGAAAGAAGATCTAATGCATTCCTGCAAAATTTTATGGGAATCGGGCTTTCGAAACCCGACTTCAGTCCTAATTGCAATTGCTTACTACCAGGCGACTCTATGACTAAGTACTCCCTTTTAGGAATCATGAGAAATCGTGTATGAACCTATTCGTATGTAGGTATTTTAACTTACAGATGGGTCTCTTTTTTTAATGAAATAGCCTCTCCAATGTGTTTAAAAACTTTGAGAATCATAGACATTTTAGATGATATAGGTACCTACAATTAAATATTTAATGCGGTTCTTTTGCCAATATAAAAGGGATGTATTTAAAGCACTTTAAAATTTATAAAAATTACAACAAAAAATGTGTCAAATGTAAGGTTATTTGGACAATAAATATTATTATCATAATAAGAATAAGACCTGTTTGTGTATAATCTTGCATGATAAGTATCTCTGCCAGAGGACGGATTTTGCAAGTTAAACTTAGAGCAACGCGGAGGACGCGGCGCGATGGTTTGGCATCGGTGGCCGTGTTTATGGTTTCTAATAAAAAATCGTATACAAAGTTCACACACAATTAAGTATGTTTCGGATGATGCTATTGTGTTTTTTACTTTTTATTTATGCTAATGAATTTATCTCGGTCTGCAGATGGCGTCTGGGCGAAATACTATTCAGAAGGTATTTGCAGTGTAGCATGTCATATTTTGATAAATGTTTCGGGTAAACTTTGTCCTTAGCGTTGCGTTGTCTCGGCACATTGCCACAACATCTTTTTTGCTAAAACATTTTTTACAAAAAAATTAAACCGACTTCAAAAAAGAATAAAATAATTACCATATAAAATTAACACTTTCAGAAGTCGGTGCTGATCCACGCTGAACCAAATTGAAGGCACCGACTTCTGAAACTGTTAATTTTATATGGTAATTATTTTATTCTTTTTTGAAATCGGTTTAAATTTTTTGTAAAAAATGTTTTTATTTTTTTCATTTTAGTAGCTTTAATTAAAACTTGGTTGAACCTACTAAAGACGCTGCTCGTAACATAATCACATCATCACAATACGCGTACTGTTCGTCATTGAGAAGTTCCATTGTCTATCTCCGAAGTTCTTCATCAGATCTTCACCAAATTTAAATGGGACCAACTTCGAAGTATACCCTATCCACTAAAAAAATAATCATCAAAATCGGTTCACAATTGGCGAAAATATCGAAGAAAATACACAAAAAAAAATACATACAGACGAACATAGTAACCTCCTCCTTTTTGGAAGTCGGTTAAAAATGCGAGGATTCATTCTTGGGTGTAGCTATCTGACAGATAATAAAAGAGTTGTGCACTTATTAGCAAGAGAACAGCCTAGCAGAGACAGTACGACTCCGTGACCGTGTATAGTCCGTGTCATGACTGTCACCACGATTTTTACATGTTTTTAAACCCCGACAAAAAAGAGGGGTGTGTCTGTCTGTGGCATCGTAACTGCCAAACGAATGGACCGATTTTGATGCGGTTTTTTCTGTTTGAAAGCTGATGTAATCGAGATGGTTCTTAGTTATAATTTATTAAGTTCTGTTCAGGCCTTTGAAGATCATCGGCGCATTTCCTACTTGACAAAAGGGTCTTACCAACTTTCACAGGTCTGATTGATTTGATATTTGGTGTCAGTACACCAAGTAACAGTTTACTTCGGTGGTATTTCCAAGACATGGCAACCTTGAGGTGATGCTACAGCATCAAGTGCAGGATACCCAACCCCTCAGCAACTTATAGCAGATATAGCATGTTTGGGCTCATAAGGCGGTCTCAATGAGTAGATGATAAATAGATGATGGTGTCTACTAGTAGGTAATTTAAAAGGATTCAAATAAAAATTAAATTAAAAAAATTAAAAACTCCCGACACAAAAAAGTACCTCTAAAAAGTAAAAAAATAAAATGACGTGACGATTCTTGGATATTACTAGATACTTATAATAAAGTTAAATGGCCAAAATACACATTTATTTTTTACTTTTTAGAGGTACTTTTTTGTGTCAGAGGCTTTTTAAATTTTTAATTAAATTGTTTGTTATATCTGTTCCCCGCCAGTTCCTTTATTGGTTTAGGTAAACGTCCTGACATCAAACATGAGAACAGACAAGAAATGAAATTGTAACATTTCGGTATTGGGAAACATTTGTGTCCTGTAACGTATTTTTTCGCAGAATCATAACTACACATCGTAACCTATAGATGACAGCGCAATGATACTCACGGTCAAATTATAAAACCTTGCTTGTCCGCTAATGATAATAACACATACCTACAAACTAGATTGTATTGGTTTTTGTTCAAAACTATAATCTGCCTGTGCGCAAGCTTTAGGCTACTATCTAATGCTACGCATAACATAATCAGCCAATTACTGTCTCACTGTTGGGTACAGGCCTCTTCTTAGAATGAGAAGGGTTTAGAGCTTAGTCCACCACGCTGGCCAAGTGTGGGTTAGCAGGCTACACTCACCATCGAGAACTTTATGGAGCCCTCTCAGGTGTGCAGGTTTCCTCACGATAATTTTCTTTCACCGTTAACGCAAGTGATAATCAAATTCTGATCCGCAGACCGCACATGAATTCGAAAAGTCAAAGGCCGAGTTTGAACTCAGACCCTCCTGTATGGAAAGCAAGCGTTCAACCAAGGAACACTAAAGTTAGGTACAAGTGCAAAAAAAAATGTGTCGTGTCACTGAGGATACTATAAAAAATATTAATAAAAAAACTGGTGCCCGTAATGGAGCAATATTTGAGCGCAATGACATCAGCTTTCTGAGTATGTGTTATAAGGATGCCTATTGAAAGGTTGTTTTGCTGCCCGAGTTAAGGGATCTTCGTAAGTAGTCATCAGCGTAAGCCTCTGAATCGCAAATATTTCGTTTGTCCGTTGTTGTTTTTTTAAGAATAACGAGGGGTTCGTCTTTCATATGCTATCTTCAATCTACGATAACCAATAATAATACACTGTAAGATAATTTTGAATGAACAAGTACCGCTCTGGACAATTTATTTATCAAATACTAATGTACTACTATGAATAATAACAAGATCAACTCGTTTCTGGCTCTTGGATGAATGATACTTGTTTGCGTTCTAAGGCCAAGGTTGGCTGACCAAGCACCTGTCAAGTCTTCTAGGTCAAACATACAAATTATCAGCATCTCATTATTTATAACGTAACATTAAGTACGGATTATCCAAATTCTAAAGTAAACGCGATATTTTTTCTGACATCAATTTTCATCACGATAAAAAATTCTAGTCTTATCAATCATAGAAAAACAAAGAGGATTTTAAAATCACGTGTTGTCTCTGTATTGGTCTAGCAATACATTAACTATACTATGAACACCCAGTAGAGTATTAGTTGCCACGCTTTTTAACCCCCGACGCAAAAAGAGGGGTGTTATAAGTTTGACCGCTATGTGTGTCTGTCTGTCTGTGTGTGTGTGTCTGTCTGTGGCACCGTAAGTCTTAAACGGGTGAACCGATTTGAGTGCGGTTTTTTTTATTTGAAAGCTGGTTTTCTAGCGAGTGATCTTAGACATGTTTTATTAAAATCGGTTCAGCCATTTCAAGGTTATCAGCTGTTTTGTTAGCTGCGGTAGGGTTCTTAGACGCACTGCGTGGGAAGCCATCGCTTCTTTTTGTGAGGAGGTGATGGCGACCAAGGAGGTAGCGGAGAGGGAGAGGGAGGCCGCTTCTTCTCTCCCTTCTCGAGCTAGACGCACCGGGCGCCGGAGGGCGCGTGACGATCTCCGGCCACCCTAGTGAGTGGCCTGCGGGCGGCGGGTTGGGGAACCCGTCGCCCGACCAGTAACGGTCCCAGGGAGGATGGCGCGCCGTGTTCCGCGCGCGCCTCTCGGAAGGATGTGGGGCAGGGGAGCAACTGCCCCACCACAGGAGAGGTCCACCAGAAGAAGCTGGTGGACCGAGACCTGCCGGGGTCGCGGTGCATGCAACAGCGAATCCCGTGACCCCGGCCTTAGGTCAGAAGGAGGGACACCGTGGGGTTTTAGCCGGTAAAAGTCCGGCACACCCCCCCGTCTTTCCCAGACGGGGGACGGTCCATGAGGATTTCCCCACGCAAAAAAAAAAATGGTTCTTAGACGCATAATGTGTATTACTTTACTTTCAAGCATACGTGTGAAATAAAATTTGCAACACTCATGTATGCTATATAACTATGCAAGATTATGAAATTCTTGGTCCGATGCTGCAGCCAGGATAACCAGTGCACTAGTACACCCTTGAAAAAATAATAGCAGATATGTCGTGTTTGGATTCGTTTTGATCAGTATTTGATTCTACATGCAACTCAATGGTGGCGACATGATGAGCTGATGCTGCAGCCAGGATATCTAGCACACTAGTACACTCTTGAAAAAATAATAGCAGATATATGTCGTGTTTGGATTCGTTTTGATCAGTAATTGATTCTACATGCAATTCAATGGTGGCGACATGATGAGCTGATGCTGCAGCCAGGATATCCAGCACACTAGTACACTCTTGAAAAAATAATAGCAGATATGTCGTGTTTGGATTCGTTTTGATCAGTATTTGATTCTACATGCAATTCAATGGTGGCGACATGATGAGCTGATGCTGCAGCCAGGATATCCAGCACACTAGTACACTCTTGAAAAATAATAGCAGATATATGTCGTGTTTGGATTCGTTTTGATCAGTATTTGATTCTACATACAATGCAATGGTGTAAGGAGAAACACAAAATAATTAGTCAATTACTATGTTATGTATACATAGAAGTTAACAATAAACATATGAATAATTGTACACGTTAAACAAAGAATGCGAGTTCACACGGAAATCTTAATTTATGAAATATATAAGGTCCAACCAAAATACATGGACAAACTTTTACAGTGTTCAGTAAGTGTAACTGAATATATCTATCGAAAAAAACGAGATCCAAGTGATTTTTTTTCAACTTTAATTTTACTTTAATAATTTTTTTTTACATTTTTCACTTCACTGTTTAGGTAAAACACGGCACGGAATTAGCACGCACCCCAATGGCGGTCGATGCATAAGAAATGGATGAGTTTATTCTTAGAGAGTACAGGCAATTTGAAACATTTTTTTTTTGTTAGAAAAAAACACTTGGATATCGTTTTTTTTTTACATAGATGTGATTGGTTAAACGTATTGAACACTGTGTAAAAGTTTGTCCAGGTATTTTGGTTAGACCTTATATATTTAGATACTTAACAATTTACGTGCTTTTTTGCCAAAAGTAAGTTTAAATTTTTTAACTTAATACTAAGTTTAACGAGCAAACCTTTTCGTGCCATCCATCAATTTCTGTAATTAAAATATATAGGTGTTACTCAATCGAATTTGATGGCTCAACGATACCATTATTTTTGACTTTTTAAAAGTTCGTTTTTTTTTTGCGGCGGGGGTTTTTTAAATTTTTAATTTATTTTTTTATACTCTTCTTTTTATTAGCTACTAGCGACCCGCCCCGGCTTCGCACGAGTGCAATGTAGATACTAATGTGAGGCATAATCATAATCATAATATTTATTTGCATTAAAACATGGTATATCAGATGTTACAATAGTATGTAGTGTGCTACATGTTTTGCTAGAAATACATAGCATGCAAACTTAAAATTAGGTAATAAAATAGCGTGAATTTATATTCCGCTCCATGAAGTCTTTTACAGAGTAAAAATTTTGTTCATTTAGCCATTTATATAATTTACGCTTAAAAGCTCTAATATTCAAGGGTTTTAAATCACTAGGTATATTATTATAAATACGGATACACATAGCCAAACAGTTCTTATTATATTTTGTGGATCTAGGTAGGTCATCTAATACAAGTTTGAATGGGTCTCTACGATTTCTTGGGTTCACCTCATTCGCAGTTTTAAATAATGTCCTGTTCTTTGATACAAACATACACACCTCATAAATGTAGAGTGATGGTAATGGTAACAAACCAAGTGTTTTGAATATGGGTTGGCATGATTGATCAGGTCGCAAACCGTAAATCGCCCTAATACACTTTTTTTGTGCTATAAAAGCTTTCTCTTTGTCCGTGCTATTTCCCCATATTATTAGTCCATAGCGAAGTAGTGATTCTACATGTGCATGGTAAGTAATTATTGCTGTTTTTATATTTGTGATACATTTTATTTGTCTGAGTGCATATAAACCTTCCTCTTGTATCACTCTATCTATTGCTAAACAGCATTAAAATCCGTTGCGTAGTTTATAAGTTCTAAGCGTACAGACAGCGGGAGCGACTGTGTTTTATACTATGTAAAAATTGAGACTAATGTGTAAACATGGTAAGATGGTACGTGTGGCACGTTTTTGCACGCTGTGAAAGACAACATGAAAAAGAGCAATTTTTCACCAAGAATTATATAAAAGACAAAGAGAGGTCGAGAAGTCAGCGAACCCTTGCAATAGGCAGGGAAAACTCTAAGAAGAATACACTGTCAGGCAATGGCGATAGAAACTTAGTGTTCACTATCCTTCAAGCTTACTGAAACATGAATCTTGAAACAATAAAATATGTAAAGTGATCAAGTTATAGAACAGCGGTTTACTTAAGCCAACTGGTTAAAGGTCAGCTGCCCACAAACTTGTTGGCATGCCTCTTTATAAATACATTAGTCTGATTACCGGATCGTGATGTTTACCAGCACAATGCAATAGCGTAATATTATGAGTAATTCAACGAAATTGTGATGATTTTCTCTGTCACAATCTCAGATCAATTCTTTTTTCTTAGTCGGAGGGTTCTGGGGCCACAATAATTAAACTAGTCTATCGCCTGCTTGCCAAATCCAGGTCCTATCGGTGTCCTTAGAGGCAGGCAAGGCAGATAAAGGACAAATATGATGATAATTTCATCAGCGACCCCCCGTCGTACTAATGACGTCTCACTGCAAATAAATACTAATGCATTAAAAGTGATGATTAATGCTAATATCTTATTAGAATGATTCTTTGTTTCTGTCGAGGGCAAAAATTTTAAGAATCGTATGTTTACGTGTTACCGACTTATGCAATGATGATGAATGCTTGATTTAAATAATGTAAATGTGTATAGTAAAGAATTACATTCAATGTGAAGTTAAGAGGAAACGCGGTCGGCATTTAGTCCATACAAACTTATTCCTCAGTTTCCTCTTTGGATAATCTCACTAGAGAAAATATTTTTTACCATATGATACATATTATCTACCGCCACTTTGTCCCTGTTTTGTATTTGTCAATAAATTAATTATTAAAAGAACTAGACACGTTTAAATTTTACAAAAATCGACCAATTTTACCACCGTTTTCAAATATCTTACAAACAAATTGGACGAATATAAAAAATAAAAGAAAAACATACAGACGTAATCAAAGTCTTAAATTATGACAGAAAAATAATTTAAATCGGTCCAGATTTGAAGAAGGAAACGGGGAAACACGAAAGTACGATTTCGCTAATATTGCACAGGAGAAATCAGTCCGAGATGCAGGTGTCTCTTTCGTGCTCAATTGGGAAGGTTTGCGGGAGGGGTGGGACGGAAATAGATCGCAAAAACCTATTCAAATTATTAATATTTTGCAGCCCGCGTTTCCTCTTAAAACATCAAAAATTCAATTAAAAATTAAAAAAACCCCCGACGCAAAAAAAAACGAACTTTTAAAAAGTCAAAAATAATAGTATCGTTGAGCCATCAAATTCGATTGAGTAACACCTATATATTTTAATTACAGAAATTGATGGATGGCACGATAAGGTTTGCTCGTTGAAATGGCGATATAATATCGCGTCGGGGTACCGCTAAAGTAAGTCAGACCCTTCATTTAATTGACCATCTATTAATTTACTAGCTAGCTAATTTACTTAGCGGTACCCCGACGTGATATTATATCGCCATTTCAACGAGCAAACCTCTGTCTGTCGCTACAAGTCGCTACAAGTAGTGATAATTATTTATTTTTAAATTCTTTAGGCGCGCAAACGACACATCCCATGGATGTTTCAGGGAAAAACCCTTAATTCAGAAATTAAAAATATCAATGTTTGAGCACATTCCATGTTTTTGACCTAGCATGCACTCTTTTGTTCCGCGAGCGATCTCGTCTACAAAGACCAGTTCGTGTAAGCTACAAAGAGTCAAAGACTTCCGTAGGCTTCACAAAAGACGACTAAAAGGCGAGTTGCGTCACCTTAGTTTTACAGACACGTAGAAAAACGGTTTAAAGGTTAATGCATAAAAGTCTTGTAGCTTCATCACTATCATCTCGAATTTAACTGTCGAATACTAACGAACCATATTTTTAATGCTTTGAACTTCGTAGCGGACTGTGAGAATAAAATTTGATGGTAATATACTTTTGCATGGCTTCGATTTATCAGTGTAAACTAATAAGGTGTAGGCACCATTTTTGGCAGCTGCTGCCTACAGCCTCGGGTATTTGGGCTACACGTGGATGGTTATTTTGCCTTTTGTTGATTGCCGTCAAAGTATCCTCAATCGGCGGCCAAGTAGACCGTATAACATTTTGAGAAGATAAATGTTGTCCCGTACTATAATATTTCATCACTAACATTCAATTATTTCGCTTGTTCCAGACCCTCATCAACATAGCATACTGTTCGCTCGCGGTTTTCGGCTTCGGCGTCCAACGTATCGTCTTCGGCCAGCTACGCGTCGCCGAGGCGCAACGCGTTAAAGACAAGTTCTGGAACTATGTGTTCTACAAGTTCATCTTCGTGTTTGGCGTCATCAACGTCCAATACATGGACGAGGTGTTGCTGTGGTGCTCCTGGTTCACACTCGTTGGCTTCCTGCATCTGCTCGGACAGCTGTGCAAGGATAGGTACGAATATGTAAGTACAATGTTTTGTAATACTATGTAGTAAGATTGGGAGCTATCAGTGTGGTCCTTAAAGATCGGCAGATAGTTTTACTATGATTAAGAGGATATGTGTACGAAAAGGTATCTTTTCGTATTTCCATTAACAGCACCATCCCCATGGCTTCGATTTTAATTTTATCGTAATTTTTCTGGTGCAATCTCGGTACCCCAAGAGTTGTGGATGCTCTTGAATTTTATTTTTTAATTTTGACGGCAGCCATTTTGAGAATTTTACCGGATTACAGCGTTTCCATGGAAAATGATATCGACAAATAAGTCAATACCTACCCATCAAGTTTATCGAAGTCTTTTGAACATAACATATTGACGGGTGTACAATGGTGTCGTCGTCGGAAACATTCGTGTTGCTACATTTTTTGTTAATTTGTTACACACGGCATTCCTGCCCAAGTACCCACCGACTAGTTTAACGTATAAATAAACCGATGACGAAAATAATAGCGCGTGCCGATAGCCCGGTTAACGCGACGCGGATCAGAGAGGTCACGAATTTATTTTTTATTATAATATTTTTGATTACTATTAAAGTACTACTAAATACTTAGTTTATTTACAAACATGTGTTACGTCAGAAGAATGGGCAGCTAGTATAATAACAAGATGCTAACAACGATTAGGTACTGTTTGCCAAGTGTGGTAGATTTAACAACATTTTCTCACGAGTAGACATTCGGTCACTGGTGGGTTTTCTTCAGCAGTTCACGTACAGACTGATAATATGATGATGATGTTGATTATTTAATTGGCTTGTGTATAAAATAATTATTGTATGCGTGTCCATCCGCCATGTTTGTAAGGTACCCGTAATGACAACCCTTTAACGCATTAACCTATTAAAATTATAATTATGAATATAATGCAGAGTGCGTTTTGCAACTAATGTTAAATAACTCGGCCTATATACATGCCGTAATAAAATACATAATATATGTTAAACGTGTGACACATATTATTATTGTATTCATAATTTAAAGACCCGAATCAAACAATGAGGTTAATTTTGTTTTTCTTTGTATAGTAAGTGTGATTGCTCATTGTTGAACTATTTAAATAGTTTTTTTTATATGTATAGAATTAGTAAAGTTAATATGTAGGTAACTGTACCTACCGTTCAAATTCAAATTAGATTGTTGCTAGAAACCTAGCAACTATAATATAAACGTGCTGATTGCTGTTGATTTGTCTCAATGACTTAATATTTAACAGTTAATGTACGCACATATAAACCCTTACGAGACGAGACGCAGAATTACTAATAGTTCCAAATTATAAACAGGGATTTATTTTACTCCTAGCTAAATTAGGGTGAATTAGGAAATCACTCAACCTTTTAAATTGTAGGTACATTGAAACATTTCAAATAGCGCTATGTATAGTATAGTTTTACCATTGCAGCTCTTAGGGCCAAGCCACATCTGACGGAAGATACATCGCCGATCTTCCGTCGCGTAATTTACTCGAGGAATATCAGTAACGCATCTTCGGTCAAATGTGTACGGTGTGAGATGTTTATATGGAATTATGTGTACCGACGGAAGATCGGCGACGTATCTTCCGTCGGATGTGGCTTGGCTCTTAAGCGTTTAGTACTTGCATTTCAAGTCAACCCACTATTAGGAATATAATATATATTTTCATGTTATACGAGCGCATTAATTACTGTTATTTGCCATTCACGCCTCGATGTTTGCTGTCACTCATGATAAGAACTAATTCATAACGCAAACAATAGAATAATGCACTATCTTAATTTGAAGGGCGCCGCATTGTCTAGACCTGCGCTATGCATTACTTAATTGAGAAACAGCACTAAGACTTATTTTGTCATTCATTTATTATGAAATCTCCGCTTGATTAGACAAATATTTAATGATAATAGCAATTGTAAGCGTCAACTGATGAGCGTGGACCTCCCCTGCTACAACGAAAAATCTTTGAGGATAGTGCCAGGTCTCCTGCACTTTATGTACTTACGCGCGTTATTTGCCTACCGAGCGCACAGACGGGCGTCAGACCTCCTACGATCCAAATCCAGCCCTAGCGTCACTGCCATTGCTGTCGGCTGCGAAGCGATAATAACTCTATGCTCGAGCATTTAGGTACATTTTAGCACGCAACCATTCCTAACGAGACGGAGTAAGCTATTATCGCTGTAGGTTTCCAAGATTTTGTACCTACGGAGTCATTTAGGTCAAAGCACACATATCAAATCGGAAAGGGATCGTCACCGTATCAACTCAAGCCGTTCAGTATTCTTTGTATGAAACTCCCTACTGCAACGCACACTAATCGGAATCGTAACGTAATCGCCTCGCCTCGGGACAAGCTCACGAACCGCGGTGCGGTGTATGGTCAACGTTGTTCCCGCGATTACGGCTCGTCGTCCCCGCGCTTACGTATCTCCGTACCCGAGCTTACGTCTCTTCGTCCACCCTTGCCCCTCTCACCCCTCCCGCGGCCTGCCTGCAGCACACTACTGTTACTGCAAGCCATAAGCGCGGCGTCGCCTAGCCGTAGCCGAGTCGACGTATCGGAGCTGCTGATTCGGTTTGGTTACGTGCTTACGTTAGGTTGACGCCTGTTTGACGGCGAGGCGAAAGGCGATACGGTTACGATCCCTTTCCGAGTTGATATGTGTGCTTTGACCATTAATCTGTTACGAAGTAACTATTAAGTAATCTGTGACAGTGCCATTATTCATTGTGGATGGTGTTTGATGCCGCGCTGGGAGGACGAATCTTTGATCGTGTTCTGTTTAATATTTTTTTATAGACCATAGCGCTTCCAAACATCCTTCATAACGCGCACTGCAAAAGAGTGGAACTCACTACCTGCGTCTGTGTTCCCGAACGCATTCAACCTGAATCTCTTCAAAGTTAGAGTTAAGAGGCTTCTTCTGGGTAAGCTCACTCCATCGTAGACTTTGTCTCTGTCTCCTCTGACCTAGACTAGAGTCAAGAGCAAACCCATTTCAAATAAAAAAAAATGACCGCATTATTTAGACGAAAGGTCTATGTAGCCACCCACAATCTTCTTGGTTAAATAAAACAATTAACGTAAAATAATCACCAAATCAGTTGACGAATGCAGCGGTATCCTCAACGAAATGTATGTAAACCTAGTGCGATCTGACCGCGATATGAAATAAGTCTGAACAGGAAGTCTTGACGGAATGCTTTAATACTTTAATTTAATCACGCTATTTAAAAACATAAGCACAAATTAACAGGCATTCGCAAAATCAACTGCTGGGAAGTCTTATTTAATTGCCGGACATAACACGGACCCAAAAAGGCCATTACCCGCATAGTCACCTACCGTACCAGCGACGGTACATTCCGTCCTGGGCCTCGGTATTTAGAATGGCTGTTTTATTGGTTCTTCTGCCACCTTCCAGTTGTCAGAACCACCGCTCCTAGCCTCCGCGGTGAGTAGCACCACGGAGAGTCTTATGCAAAGGTTGACGCTTCGAAACACTGGGTGCCGTTTCGTTCCATATTCATTACGATCTTTAAACTTGAAAGATAAATATAACGAAAAACTAGAAAGTCGCTATAATTATCATATAAGTATTGTGATGAAGTAGTCGTGATCGGTGTTTTCTAATTAACGCACGACTTTGAGTACAAATTCGGAACCTAGCAAGAGTCCATTAAAAAAAATCTGTGGGAAGAAAACCGTAGCGTGGACGAGACTTACCTATCGATCACATTATACTTGGCAGACTGTGTTTTTATGGCGTGCAAGTCGGAAAGGGTGTACTAAGCCGAAAGGGTGTTAAAGTACCCATAATAAGGGATAACTTTTGTTCTACAACTTTCCCCAAAAGTCAATAGTTCAAGAGAAATAGCCGTTCAAAGATTTCATAAATAATACCTACGCTAAATTCTATCTATCCTCAGCTATGATCAGACGTGTTTACATTTTACGTCATATTTGGGTTCACGATTTAGAAACTCTATTTTCTGAATTCATAACTAAAGCAGGGATGAAGAAATTAAAAAAAAATATTTTTCATAGAAAAAAAATCGAATTTTTAAATTTTATCACTTTCTTTTAAACAATCATCAGTGATAAATTAAGTGGCCCGCGGCTTAGTACCCTCTTTCCGACTAACTTTGTATAAACAAAGGTTAACAGATTCTTTTATTGACGTCTAATAGTGTATAGTTTAATCACTTTCAACACGGTAACTGTCACTGTTTTCGATTAAGAACGCGATGAATACGTATAGTACGCACGTATACACGTATACACGTATAGTAGTACGTATAGTCGCAACTAACCTGTGGACATCGATAGGTCAGTGCCGTGCATTGATATGCAAAGTCAGGAGTCACCGGCCTCGCGTGTGCCAGACTCACTTAGGGTTACCAACATTTTTTCGGTTGATTATAATATTTTTCAAAATAATCTATAAAAAATACCTAGTCTTGCCATAAATATTGTCACGAAGAAAAAAATATTTTTTTTATTGCAAATAATATTTATTACTTTTACAGTGTGTTAGTTTAATACATAAATATAAAACAATTTAAATTATAAAAAGCTTATTCGAAGTGGTCTCCATTGGCTGCAAATGCTGCAATACAGTCCTTTAAACGTTGAGGCCAGTTATCAATAGAAGCACGCACTCTTTCCATGGGAAAATTCTTCGCTGCCAATCGTATGGATTGTTTTAGGGACTCCAAATTATCATGGCGTTTAGAGCAAGCCGTACTCTCTAAAACTGACCATAAATCATAATCCAGCGGATTAAGATCGGGACTAGACGACGGCCAGTCTTCAGCTCTGATGAAGTCCGAAACGTTCACTTCCAACCAAGACTGCGTGGACCGAGCTTTATGACCCGGCGCCGAGTCTTGTTGGAATGACCATACTTGGTTATTGAACATGGTGTTGTTAAGGGGCTTAACTACCTTCTCAAGAATGGTATCTTGATACACTTGTGCCGATGTTTTGATATCTTTTTCACAAAAATATGGCTCAGTCACTCCTTCATAGCTAACACCCCACCAAACCATCATTGAAGTCCGCGAAGTACCGCTTCAGTAGTTGTTTCGATTTTACCACCCTATTCTTTTTTAAATTATCAGTTAAAAAATGACTAGTGCGTCTCTTATAGGCTGCAAGTCCTAAGTCATCTTTTAAAATACGCAACATGGTTCTGGGTGCTATCTTCATCTCCCAAGATAAAATCTTTTGCTTTCGGACAGGATTTCTTCGAATTCTTTCCCTTACTGCTTTGACCACCTTTTTCGTACGAACACTACGTGGACGTACAGATCTTTTTCTGTCACAAACAGAGGAGGTCTCATTGTACCTATTAATAGCCCGGTACACAAACATTTGACTAATACCAAGCGTATGGAGAGTTTTAAAAATTGCATTTGGCTCCATACCAACTTTGTGTAATGTAATCACAGCGATTCGGTTCTCTTTATCACCCCACTCCATTTTAATATCGCAAAATATTGTACAATGTATTGGCGCCAAAATTAGAAAACTCAATGAACAATCGTATAAAAATGACAGATTCCAAATTCAAATTTAATATCTTTCTTATTTTTAACTGTAACAGTATTTATGGCCAGACTAGGTAGTAAGTATTTTAAGGAAAGAGTAAAAAAAAACTTTTTAAGGTAATCAAAAGGTTCGTTCATAAAGGACATGGCCAATTTCTGTATGGGCGTCGGCATAGTTATCGAATTTATTGTACACCAATGATTTTTTGTGTTTTATATTCGTGAATATTGGCACATTAAATTGCTATAAATAAAAAACTCATAGAACTTGTCATTACTACAGACTAGACGTAAATAGTTTCACTAAACCTTTAATCAGATCGCTGGCAATAAGTGTATAGAATTATAATGTAACATGTAATACATTTTTACAGGTTATCCTTATCTATATTTTTATAGTTTAATTGCCAATTAACAAGGAAAACACAAAATAAAACACAGGGTAGGTATAAATAATTATTTATTTATTAGAGAAAACAAATAAAAATATTTTGTTAGCTTTTAATTACCTAGATAACTCAATATACATTACAGCGATGCAGAGTTAGTCTTCTGTTCATATTATAATCATTAATAAACTGTCCAAGTCGATTAGGCTCATCATAAATCAGATTCAGTTTTTTCTACTCCAACTTCATACCTGGGGTTGAGTATTGGTTATCCAACGCGAAAGTGTTGTTTGATGGTGTGCAGAAAGCGAGGATATGCGATGCCTCTGCAACCTTTGTATGGATATTCCGCAGTTGATGCATGCACTTCATAATGATTCACAAACAAATCCGAAACGCTATGCAAATCAGAGTCCAGTGTTAATAGCAAGGTAATTAATTGAGTGGTAGAAGGTATCGGTCAGTAGATAAGCGGGGGTCAAATTGAGAAAATAATCGCAATAATTCAAACAGTAACGTAATGAAGAATCCGCAATGAAATGACATATGATATTACATTGACATTTGAGATAGATAAAAACACATGGTCAAACAAGTAAACGCGTTCCGTTTTAAGTTTTTTTTTGTCTGAAATATTAAAAAGAAACTATCTTACGCATCAACATAAATTATGATAAGATAATTTTATTAAATGCAACAATTACCAATGAAGATAGTTTCGTATGAGTAAAATGTATGATGTATGAGTAGAATAAGAGCATTTGTCATCCATATCACACATGTTTATAAGTAGTAAGCGTGGTTTGGAACGTCCATTATTATTTTTTATCTTTCTTTATGATCCATTGTGGCGGACGTTGACAAACGGAACTTTGAATTCATCTTGCATTACTTATTATTTTGTAATAAAAACTGACAAGTTCAGAGAGGCTAAAAACTACCTATTAATTCATTTTTCTATTTCTATTTTACAATATTATTTACTATGTATAAGTATATAGAATGTAATTTTTTGTCCATGTCCTTTACATTGTGAGGGATTTGTTTGTTATTCGTTTCGGTGATGCAAAATAAAGATTGATTCATCCAAGTGAAATATAGTATTTTTTCGTACTATATAGTATTTCTTCAACAGTATACAGGGTTTAAACGAAATCATAATTCCTTCAAACCTCGTGATGTACTGCTGACAGATTAACCCTAAACGGGATAATTTTGGATTAAATAAAAAACTAATTACAAGAAATAAACATCAGTACATCACGAGGTTTGAAGGAATTACATGATTTCGTTTACACCCTGTATGTATAGTACGCAGACTCGATATACTATATTATAGTACGTTTAGCAACCTTAGAATCACTAAATGCTATTCATACACATGTACAAGAGACGTGCATACATTTCCATTAGCACGGGACACCCCTCAAGTTCACGATTTAATGAAAATAAACACCATTGGCAATTGATTTCCTTAATTAGACGTGGAGAATAAGACGGCTGTTACTTTATAAGTAACTCTAAAATAGATATAGTAGTTAAATACTTTAATTATAAAACTGTGCTTGTACCCTATATCTATGAACACCACAATACAGAATGGCGACATATAGTAAATTAAACCTAAATTTAATTGATTTGCATTGTATATCTGTTCACCAGACTGATTAGTTTCTAGATGGCTTTAATGGCATAGTATATAAGGTAGATTCTCAATACAGTGCACTTTCTTAGCGAAGACATCGTTCCAATAAACTTCAGTATTAATTACCAAGCGATTAGATTTTTTCACCACACCTCCAGTTTGGGTTCTACAACGGCAATATGGAGTTTATTTGCAGTGTGTAACAGTTTTACGGTTTATTTGCTATAAATACATTCCAACATTGAATTCAGCTTGAATTCAATGTTACGAGGTACCTTTCTCCTTGAATTCGACCTCCAAATTATTAAACCTAATTAAAGCTGCACGCTTACATAATGCGGAAGGAAACAAATAATCTTGCAGATAATAAAACACCGCAAAAAAAACACAGTAAGTATGTTTGTTCTATTCAAAAGATAAACAGGCAACAGCTATAAGATATTATACCGGCAGTCCAGTATTTGTAAAACTATTAACACCCACGCCAAATGAGCTCTAAGCATCCTCAGGACCAATTTATGCGGCAGTTGATAAGTTCATCCTTGTAATAATATATTTTAAACGCGATGAAAACTTGTCGTTTATGATTCAAGTTGCATGATGGCTTCTTCTTCTTATCGTGTGGTTAGTGACTAACCTGGTGTTAGAGTTTAAGCCACCCATGGGCCTCTGACTTGGCTTCACATGCCGTCGAGAAATATCTCTCAGGCATGCCGGTTTCCTCACGATGTTTTCCTTCACCGTTTTTAAGCAAGTGATAATTATACAATACGCACATGAATCCGAAAAGTCAGAGGTGCGTGCCTTGGGTTCGAACTCGAGACCTATGACTTGGCAGTCCGACGGTCACACCACTAGGCTATCACTGCTATACATGATGGCTGCGACCAATAGATATAAGCCACAAATGTGCTAATTAATTAACCTTGAGATAAAGGTCATTTAATTAGTAGGTACTAGTAACAGGACTAACTTGTTGTAATTAATGTTTGTGTTTACAGCATAATCCGATGATGAAAGGAAAATTAACGGAATGTAATTTGGCACAACAGTACATAAATAAGCTAAGGATTACTGCCGACCCAACGTTGAATAAATATTAACTACTAAAGAGACTAGTAACTGTTAGCTAATGTATGGGACAATTGCTTGTGGGCTACGCAAGAAAATTGGTCTTTTTACGCTTTTTTTGGTCCTGTCGAATCAAAACTTTGCTGTGCTGAAGTGAACTACATTAAACCACTCCTCCGTTTATCTCTCATTCAATCAGGTTCTTCGTTCGTGTTGCAATGCATGCTTTTGTGAATCCCGCGACCCCGGCCGAACGGTCAGGAGGAAGAACACCGTTGGTTTTTAGCCAGTAAGAGTCCGGCAGACCCCCTCGCCTTCCCCGGGCGAGGGATATACATGAGAATTTTTCAACGATATAAAAAAAAACAAAACGGTTCTTCGTTCGTTCAGTTCGTGACTTATCTAGGTGCGATAATATCGTTCAACGCAACAGGTAGCTATGTGAACATAGTAGCAACAAGAGAGTGGGTTTCGCCATAATGATAACTGCGCATTAGTAATAAATAACACGTTACACTACTAGGTATCAGTTATTACGATTACAAGTAAATAGCTGATTCGTGTTTTTCTTTTGTTATCAGATAGGACAGGAAGACCCGGATGCGTCCAATAATATTTATACAGTACCACATTGCATTCTGTTTTAAAAAATGGAAGTGATCCAAATTCACTAACGCACCAATGTAGCGAAATGTATCGTATAAAGTATAAATTTCAGCATGCCCGTCTGATTTCACTGCTACAAACACCGGTCAATAAGTTTTGTTCATTATAAATATTAAGTATGTATCTAAGTGCCTTTTCATCCTCGACGTTAGCAGAGTCATCGAATAACGATAGAGCCATAAAGGTTAAATTGGAACTGGAAATATGTATAAATTGTTTTAAAAGAGCAGATGCGTCATGCAACGCATGCACTCTTTTTACTGTGCACTATAAATAGGCTTCTGCCAAAATCAGTCTGACGAAACACTTTATGCACCTCTGTAGTAGTGCAAAAGTTTGTGGATTGCGGTCGAAAGATCAGACCGAACGCTAGCTGGATCTACCATACTCAATGCTTTACATTACATGTTTCTGTCTAACTAACGACCCTTAAACGATAATGTTCTTTCCAGTTATCCTCGTCGCCGAACACGGGCGGCTGGGCTCACGTGCGGCTGGCGTGCCTGCTGGGCGGGATCCTGGCCGCCGCCACCGCGCTGCTGGGCGCCGCCGCCGCCTGGGGGCTGCCCGCCGGTCGGGACACCTTCGCCTTCATGGCTGCTGAGGTATAGACGTGCCGCCTTCTCGTATTCATATTGTGAACACTCACTACTAGATGACAAGACTTCTATTGAAGAAGTCGTTGTGTGTTGAGACTTCCAGTTGAACAGCAAATGAGACGCTAGGGATTGTTCAATAATTTCCCGAACTCGCTCCATTGTCTTCTATCTCTTCTCCATTGGTGCTTTGGTGATGTCGTTTGTCTATTTAGTGAATTTCCTTCTCGAATGACGATAACGCGTTGAAAATACTCGCTAACCCAAAATTCAATGCATTGAAAAAGTTCAAGCATGATATTAATCTATGACAAGACATATTACCATTTAACAACGTATTAGTGCAATTTTCATGGTCAAAGATCAATTCTGAATAAATATTGGCATAATCTACACTTCATAGGGCAAGGCTAAAGATGTTTCTTGAATAGAGGAATAATTCAACAGCCTAATTATTCATTAAGTACTTCAATGTGTTCAGTATGTAGGTAACAAACACAAAATAGAAGGAAATAAATAAACTTTGAATCAGTAACACAGGTCAGCAGAGTTCGATACCACTGGAGAAGCTTCCGCAATCGGTAGCCCGTGCATAATAATATGTCGTAGGATAATCGGAAAAATCGGGTTTTTGCGATAATCCTAGGACGATTGCAAAGGACCGGATATTTGGAAACTAAGACAGATTTTCGTAATCATCTTCGCTATTTTCAGGATCATTACAAAAATCGGGCCTATCTTAGGTAAGTCGCGAATACCGCTCACTTGAGCGCTGATTGGCTGATATGATCGTTATCACTTTTCAATATCTATAGATCTTTGTGAAGAGCCATGTTCTGAACAACCAGAATAAAGATAATATAAATCGACTCTTAGATTAGCCAATCAGCGTTCACGTTTCCAATCCTCCTAAGCAAACTGAAATTTTTTCAATGATCTTGAAAATAGCGCCAATGATTACACAAATATGTCTTAGATTCCAAATATCCGGTCCTTTGCAATCGTCCTAGGATTATTGCAAAGATTCCATTTTTCCGATTAGCCTATGACACATATAAGTAAATAAGCGGTAGGTACTCCGACTCGTGGCTAGCGTAACGGGCGTTTCGTGACATTGCGTTACGTTTCGTTTTAATGTATAATTTATTTATTTAAACAAACTTAAATCTAATCTATAATGAAGACAACAAGTCTAATATTGTTCTTCATTTGCATAAGAAATTAATTAAGTGGGTAATTAGTATGTTTACAATGAGAAATTTAAAATCAAAAGTAAAAATGTAATTCGACAATTCCACTTATTATATTGTGTGAACATTAAAAGTGCTTTGTTTGTGTTTGAGGGCACAAGTTGTTAGAGCCTTACAGCCTATGCATACCGCGCCGACTACGCGCATTAATGTCAAACTCTATACATAAAAAACGATACATACGTTTTTTAATTATGGAGTTTGATATTAACGCGCGTCGTCGGCGCGTATAAAAGACGTCGTGTGCATAGGCCCTTAGTGATCAGTTGCTGCATTGCCAACAGCAAATTGCAGTAAACCTATATTGCAAAGAGACTTAAAAAAATACTAGCATTAGGATTAGGATGAACCCGCTGATGGGTATTTGTCATGATCATTTTTTTAATGATGACGAGCTTACTTGTTATTTCCTGACAAGATAATATTTTAGAACGTATTAAACTTACTGTATTTTTAAACTAACCAGGTTTAAGTACTAATATTGCCATACGTATCTGAGCAAAGAAAGGGCCACCCCCCTCTTTTTGTGGATGACGTAGTACGCAACCGAGGAAGGAACATAAATATGTTAAGAGGACAAGCAAGATCCTCCAGCGCGTTAAGCTGTCTGTTATGATGGGCTGATAATTTGAGTGATAATCAGTTTTAACTTGTTTATTACAGTGCATACTAGTACTGGTGTCAGTGCTGCACGTGGTGGCTCGCTACGTTCTACAACTGTACGAGGCCGACGTGGCCGGGCCCGTCGCCTACTACACGCATCTAGTGTTCGACGTGAGTATATTATAACAATAAATCAAAATGACCGTTAGCAAAATCAAATCAACTCTGCCTATCACAGTCCACTGCTGAAAAATTATAATCACAGTCTCCATTAGACTGGAAATAAACAAATTCAAAGTCGAAAGGTGTCAAATGCTCAAATCCTTAATGTAGTTTGTAGTTGTAATCCTAATTCTTCTGTTCGAAGCAATCGATGAAGAGGATTTTCTAAAAATAACTGCTCAGGGCATAATATTAATCCTATTTTGAGCAGTATGTTAAACGGCTAAGTATTGGTTTTCAACGCTTTTATATTGACTTCTGACACGCAGAGTTGGATGACTGTATAATTCAAATAATAGTCAATGGAGGCCTTTGGCCAACAAATACCTATCTCCACCGAATAAATAATACAACTTGCTATTATTAACAGTTCTAAAACCGTAGTTTCGGATGATGTGAGCTGTGTTATGCAATAATGTGTCAACTTACAAAAATATTACTTGTGTGGTAACGCCATCTAGTTATTGTTGTAGATCAACTCAACGCTTGAAAAAATGCAAACTGCATTAAGATTTTTTTGATAGACGCTCTATTAAATTTACTACAGTTCTGGGCATATTTTCAAGCGCTGAGTAGACCTACCACAATAACTAGATGAAATTAACACAGATTTCATATTTTTGTGGGTTGACACATTATTGCATAACACAGCTCATGTAACATAATTATTCTATTGACCTCCACGTCGAAGGCAATTGTGACAGTTATTGAACCATTGTTTTTAGCCTTTATAATCTATGAGAAATATTTGGATATATATCATGGAAGGTTTATAGCTTGGCGGTATAAGAGTATTCAAAAATTATTTGTCGTTTCCTAAAGATCCGCTGTTAAATATGTGTTTCCCTTTTGTACATACGTCAAAAGAAGTATGTATCTCCTTGCACTATCTAGAAAATATTGTGTAAGCAGTTTCTTACAACGCCACGGCGTAGCACACGCTGCATGCGCCGCATGCGCCGTTCTCTCCGCAAACGGGAAAGCGCGGAATGTGTTTGAGCCGTTCACCAAACTATTTGGCGGCGGTAGCGGCAAGGAAGACTTGGTAAAATTAATAGTATTTCTTGCAGCAGTTGAGCAAAAAACGAATGCTATCTGCAAAACGCCGAAGGCCGGTAACGCGTCGGCTAATCCCATGCGGTACGGAAGACGTTGTTTCCGCTCTTATGTCCTTGTTCTTGGCTGACTAAAGCCATTTCTACCTCAACCAGTGTGGGTACCATCTTTATCCGTGTTTGTTTGGCAGTCTGTGTCGCTGGTGGTGGAGCTGCTGCACGTGCTGCACATGGTGGTGTACAGCAACATGCTGGTGTCCATGGCGTCGCTGGTGCTGCTGATGCAGCTGCGGCACCTGCTGCACGAGCTGCAGGCGCGCGTGCGCAGACATCGCCTCTACACCGAGCTCGCCACG
Organism: Amphipyra berbera; assembly: GCA_910594945.2. Taxonomy (NCBI): domain Eukaryota; kingdom Metazoa; phylum Arthropoda; class Insecta; order Lepidoptera; family Noctuidae; genus Amphipyra; species Amphipyra berbera. The sequence continues at coordinate 538,765 of OU343138.1, forward strand.
CACATGAGTCGCAAGTCAGTATACTCTACAAGTGTTACGGGGTGTCCTGCGTAAGCAACAAACGCGACGCGAAGCGACACGACGCGGAGCAAGTACGCGTTACGTCGTATCTCGCTACATAGGCCGCTTGTAGGGCGTGCCGTCGTTTTGATCGCGTTCGATGCGCTCACAGCATCGCGTCGTGTCGCGATTGTTGCTTACGCAGGGCACCCCGTTAGTGTGTCGTATGGAATTATTGCGCGATTTTAAGCTGTAGTCGTCAGTTAATCATATTAGGAACATCTCAACTTATAGATTTTTTTCCTTAAAGCTTTTCGCCTTTTACCTACTATTCGCAGTGCGATGTTATTAGTGAACAGTTGGATGATTCTTTCCATTAATCTAATAAAACCGGTTAGTCGCCTATTTACTTTATTACACTCGCTATGCATTCGAAGGACTAAGAAGATGTATGTTTAATATTTTGGTCCTTTTAGCCAGCACAGTCTGCCGTTTTCATTCATTAATTTACTCAAATATTAGATAACCTGGGCCAATAAATAATGGATCAATTTTTTTCATCTCACCTCAATCATTATTGTATTTCTATCTTTGATTTGCCACGTATAGAGTAGACAAAAACAGAAATTGAAAAATGTAATCCAGTTTGAATCTAAACATTTAAAAAAACATTTTAACAAAAATAAAACCGACTTCAAAAAAATGATGAAAAGAATAAAATAATTACCATATTATAAAATTAACAGTTTCAGAATTCGGTGCCTTCAATTTGATTCAGCGTGGATTAGCACCGACTTCTAAAACTGTTAATTTTATAATATGGTAATTATTTTATTCTTTTCATCGTTTTTTTGAAGTCGGTTTTATTTTTGTTAATATGTTTTTTATTTTTTTCGTTTTAGTGGCCTTAATTAAAATATGGTTGGACCTAGTAAAGACGCTGCTCGTAACATAATCACATCATCACATTATACGTACTGTTCGTCATTGAGGAGTTCTATTATCTATCTCCGAAGTTCTTCATCAGATCTTCACCAAATTTAAATGGGACCAATCTGGAAGTATATCCTTTCAAATAACTTTTTTTTATCTAAATCGGTTTATAAATGGCGGAGTTATGAGGTAACAAATATTAAAAAAAAAAAACATACAGACGAATTGAGAACCTCCTCCTTTTTTGGAAGTCGGTTAAAAAATAGAATGCTCCTTAACTTTTTTCTAACAAACTTTATCTCATAATTGATATGACACGAACTACTATTAGATACGGATATGAGATAGATAGATAGATATACTTTATTGTACTGTATTGTTGTTGTTGAAAAACATTGTATGAAACGCCTGTGCATTGATAATTACACTTGTATCATAATGTACTGTAATTAAAGGCATAAATATGTGAAAGTGTCGCATGTATTTATTTTTTTCAAACAAGTACTTGTGCTACATTCCATACCCGTTGGCTCTTGGGTACGTGATCCGCGTAACGGCTAATTTATTTTTAATGGCTTGTCATTACCATAGGAATAATTTTGTTATTAATAGCTTCTTATCTAGTGACGTTATTTACAGATTTTTATCCAGACTTGTATTGATTTCTTAATTGTTCTAGATAGATAAATTCCAAAAAACATTGTGATTTTTTTTAACGTATGATGATTATGATGACTGATGCATGCGTGCCGTCAGTTAGGACAGGTCAACTCAAACCTGCTATGGCAATTTCCTAAAAAGGCCATTCCAGACGTTGCCCTACATTGTTACACTCACATAGTTTTTATACCACAATGTCTGGACTTTAAAACATACCTTGATCTCTGAGTTTGTTTCGGCTTTTCTTCTCAGAGCTAGTTAGATAGGCAGGCCGGCGCCATCTAGTCTTAAAAAAAAACATTACATTGACTTGTAAAGTGTCTGAAACAGATATATTTACAGAAATAATAAAAATCATTTCTCATTTAATATCAATATCACCAATACCGTTTAAATTAAAAAACATGTAATCGCACTGCAATACTATCGATACAATAAAATATGACGAGTGTAACGTTAGATATTGAACCATAATAACGTGCGCGTCATAAGTCATAACAAGTGACGTTATCGGTCACGCCATGTCTCGTTAGTCACCGTATCAGTACTATCGGTTAGTAGGACAAGTAATTAAGTGACGTACTACACTAATAAACAAACAGTTAGACTTTTTTTTTGTTAGAAATCAACTTACCGTGACTTTCTGTATTTCATCTAACAATAGCACAAAATGTTTAAATAGATTTTTTACAAAAACACATTCCTGGACTGGGAATCGATTTCATACAGTAATGCTGGTCATCTGGATTTTACGACCACTAGAAAAAAAATACCAATTTGTTTTTTTTCTTATTGATACTAATTGAACTACGTATACATATATCGGCGCCTCTCCAAGGGTTTGACCAGGATTCATCACAATCATTAATCAAACGCTTGTGCGTACTCAGGCCCTCAGGTATTCAGGCCCGTATTACAGAAAATTCCTCAAGTCCAGTTTGATCTTTAATCAGTTGATCACTGTTTAAGTATAGAATCAGTACTTGAGGAACGGTCTTATTCCAGAACGGCAATCAATCTATACTCAGATGAAACGAGACTCAAATCGAGCCAATCGATTGGTTGATTACAGATCAAAACACTGCTTGGGGTCGAATCTGCGAACTGAGCAACGATCTAGAATAAAGCCAAACTCAGCTGAACTATGATCAATGAATCTATGCTTGAGGAATGTTCTAAAATTAAAAGTCGACCCAAAACTAGTTTTAAACAGAGATTAATGCTTGAGTTTCGTTCTGTAATACGGACCTAAGTATTAGTGGGTTATCACCAGAGTAACAATATTAATTTCAATTTAGTAGGTATAAAGTTTTACCCACGGAAAACCAAATTTGCAAATTATTCAAATATTATGAGTCACAGAATTAGGCGGAATTGGCGCTAAAACTATAATGACTATATTCATAGAAATCAACATACCAAATAATTTACTTTTAATCTCATTAAAATATTCAGATATTAATTGTAAACAATATTTATATTATTTGTGATAAACAATTTAATAATAAATAATTAATTTTATTGACTGTGGAAAGCCAATAAACAAGTTAACTTCAGAATAATATATCAAAGATTCACCAGATGGCGTTGTAGTAAATGAATACTAAATCTGATCAATGGCATAACATGAGCGCGCCTATTATACTATTAGTGTTTTATTCTAGGAGATATGTAACATTATTGTTTGATGCCAGTTACCCGATGGCTAGCAAAGAAGAGGTGGAGAAGAACCAGGACAACTGCGCCATCTGCTGGGAGCCTATGAAGGAGGCTAGGAAACTGCCCTGCTCACATCTGTTCCACAAGTATGTGTATTTTTTACTAATTGTCTGCCGATATACAAGATTAGTCGGAAAGGGGGTACTAAGCCGCGGGCCACTTAATGTATCGCTAATGACTATTTAGAATAAAGTGTTAAAATTTTAAAATTCGATGATTTTGTTTTCCATCAAAAATAATTTTTATTTTTATTTTTTCAAAAATTCTTCATCCCTGCTTTAGTTATGAATTCAGAAAATGGAGTTTCAAATCCGTGACCCCAAATATGACCTAAATAGTAAACACAGCTGCTCATAGCTATGGACAGATAGATTTTAGCACATTTTTTACGGAATCTTTGAAAAGCTATTTCTCTTAAACTATCAAGTTTTGGGGAAAGTTGTAGAACAAAAGTTATCCCTTATTATAGGTACTTTAACACGCTTTCGGCTTAGTACCCCCTTTCCGACTAACCTTGTATAAGAAGAGTGTCTGTCTATCTAATAAAATATTTACTCTGTAGGATTCTAATTCGTTCTCTTGAAGTCGGAATTTTATAATATATTAGGTCCCCACCTATGAAATCAGCGTTTTGTATGGAGAATTTTAAAGAAGTTGCATTTTTCATACTAACATTTTCTTAATTTATTTAACAACTATGAACACTGATGTTTTAAAACTTTTATGCACTAATGTTTAAAAACTAAGATAACGTATGCCACTTAGATTATGCGACAAAAATCAGTTTTGGCTAAGTTAAAACAAAAATAGTGTTCATTTCTGCTAACAAAAAGAGGAGGCATTTTTAAGTTATTTTTTATGTTTAGAAAACTATAAATAATAAGGTTTTTTTACTATTGGTAGTTGTCTATGATGGTCATTATTCGATATAATATCAAGCAATTGATTAATATTTTAAATCATAGAAGTGACGAGGTTCTCTATTTGTGAGAAAAAAACGCCAATTTCATAGGTAAGGACCTAATAATATTAATATCTTAGATTAATGATTGGTCTCCGCTGCACTCCAACTACAGTCCGCGACAGGTGGGCATGGCAATCGGGTATGAGGATCGTCGTGTAGGGGGGACCCCGGCACACCCGCACAGCGCCCGCGTTATTTTAGTGTTAGCGCTGCACGAGTCCGCATCGACTGCGATTATCGATTTCGCTCACGTTGTTGCCTGTAGTTGTGTATTGAAAATGACTACAAAATTTCCATGTCGACCTGTCACGGACTATAGATACCGCTTTACCTAAGACGCTAAGAACACTAGCTCCATGAATGCGGTAACTACATCGACATTTGCAACGATCTTATTTCTTGTAGTATTGTTTTTATACAGTTACTCTACGCAAACCGGTATATTACTTTGGATTATGAGCAGTTTAATAGTTTAAGCAACACGTCAACGTCACACATTGGTTGCAACGAGACCAACTCGAGTATGCCGACTTCGGCGTAGTATTAGTTGCGACATTTTAATAGTACGTCGGCGGTATCTAGTTGGAGCGCAGCGGAGACCAATAATCTAAGATTACTAATAATTAATGAATTCGTAGTTGGAGAATTTTTCAACGGTCTCCGTATGATAACCGATCACAGTGAAACGTAATGCTCACCTCCGCAGCTCGTGCCTGTGCCAGTGGGTGCAGCAGGACGCGTCGTGCCCCACGTGCCGCCGAGCACTAGCAGCGGCCGGCCAGGCGCGCGCACACCACGACGCCGCCGCACGACACCCCAACCATCTGTTCCACTTCGACGGTCAGTTGTTACCTCCCCCGCAGCTCGTGCACCAGTGGGTGCAGCAGGACGCGTCGTGCCCCACGTGCCGCCGAGCACTAGCAGCGGCCGGCCAGGCGCGCGCACACCACGACGCCGCCGCACGACACCCCAACCATCTGTTCCACTTCGACGGTCAGTTGTTACCTCCCCCGCAGCTCGTGCACCAGTGGGTGCAGCAGGACGCGTCGTGCCCCACGTGCCGCCGAGCACTAGCAGCGGCCGGCCAGGCGCGCGCACACCACGACGCCGCCGCACGACACCCCAACCATCTGTTCCACTTCGACGGTCAGTTGTTACCTCCCCCGCAGCTCGTGCACCAGTGGGTGCAGCAGGACGCGTCGTGCCCCACGTGCCGCCGAGCACTAGCAGCGGCCGGCCAGGCGCGCGCACACCACGACGCCGCCGCACGACACCCCAACCATCTGTTCCACTTCGACGGTCAGTTGTTACCTCCCCCGCAGCTCGTGCACCAGTGGGTGCAGCAGGACGCGTCGTGCCCCACCCCCAACCATCTGTTCCACTTCGACGGTCAGTTGTTACCTCCCCCGCAGCTCGTGCACCAGTGGGTGCAGCAGGACGCGTCGTGCCCCACCCCCAACCATCTGTTCCACTTCGACGGTCAGTTGTTACCTCCCCCGCAGCTCGTGCACCAGTGGGTGCAGCAGGACGCGTCGTGCCCCACCCCCAACCATCTGTTCCACTTCGACGGTCAGTTGTTACCTCCCCCGCAGCTCGTGCACCAGTGGGTGCAGCAGGACGCGTCGTGCCCCACCCCCAACCATCTGTTCCATTTCTCACAAAAATAAATACACCCAAGATATACATATATAAAATTTACAAGAGCAGTCCTACACAGTTTCCTATTTCGGCCGCGGCGTGCACTGTGGTCGATTCCATGTCCCGCAACCAGTCCCACCGCACTACGCACAGTACACAGTACACACGCTGCCAGTGAGGTCGACAATGCAGGGTAGATTTCGGAGAAGATGCTGTCCACGCACTTAACTGTCACCAGTTTGGCAAGACTTACATAAAAAGAATAAATGGCAACGCCCGACCGAGCAAACGAGACAAGACGAAAACGAGCAAGCCTTGGTACGCGTAACGGAGCAAACGTCACAACTCACGTTGTTTCCGCTAGATGTTTAGAGATAGTGCACCACATAGGATTCAGTTTAATAACCGTTTTGTTAAAGAGTAAGTAGTAAGTAAGTAGTTCCGTTTAATCTAATTGCGGTAAACAATAATAACTCCTTCACTTAATAAAAAGAATACAATGCGGTACAGTAGTCGTACAGTACAGTACATCGTAACCTAATTATCTTCCTTCTTTTGCAAGATATAATGTTATTTAGTAATAAATACTAAATAATTAAATAATCCTTTTTATTGTATTTAAACCTATTTAAAAATAAAAGCTAGTAGTTTAAAATCTACATAAATTATATTGGACAAGATAGCTACTTTTCTTAAATACGGCAGTATTTATTTACTTCATCTTCCTTCTTGGAAAAACTTCTCTACTATGCCCTGGTACATACAATGTACGAAAAATAGTTATCCTATTATTTGACCCAATTAATAATACATTCTAATAAAGTTAACCAGTCCACTTAACAGCCCCTCCATAGATGTAACAATTTTAATTACCATAATTACATTAGATACATTACAACAGTCTAGTACCCACCCGCGGGTGATTGTACCCAAACCAAAAAGTGCAGCCGTGCACTGTTCACTGTTGGTGCCCCATTCTATTTTAGATTAGATTTAAATTCTCATAAGGGCCTCTGCGCATTGGACCTGTGGACTTCTTCCGCACGGAAGTAGAGCCGTGACATCCAACAGAAATTCTAATAAAATTATACGATTAAACAGAAAGAAGAATAGAACTCAAATGAAAATAACTCTATGCTTACTAAAAAGCGCGGTTAAAAGAAACAAAAATTTAAATGTGTGACGTTTCTATCAGACCAACATTTAATTTTCCTATCAAACAAAATTCCCGTCAGACAGAATGCAGTGAATAATTTTCCATTCACACCAAGTCTGTGTTGTGCGTACCGGAGAGGTTTTGGTCGCGTGGCTGACTATGAGTTAAATGAAACAGCGGCTTGCAATATACGCAGTGGTTTTAAGTTCGCTGTGCTGTGCCGTGGTGTTCCTGCTGTTGCGTCTCAAATTACTGGAATGGAACCTGACAGGTCTGCTGTAATCCATGTATTGTATTCATTTATATACATTGTGTATAACCACTGTATCAAAAACAAATCTGTAGGAGTTCATTCGGGGACGATACCTCAGTAAGTCCAGCGCAGCCTAGGCAGTTAGCCCCGCTATCAACCTTGCTGACTGGCAAATCTTTTCATCACGGCATGAGCTATTCTCATATAGCTCGTGTCGACACGAAAAAACACATGTTCACACATGTTGCGGTGAACACTATTAACAGTGTTGTTGATGAGAAAAATTCCGAAACATTGTTTAAGAATGTGGTGTTTCATAAACTACTTGCAACTTGTATCCGAAAAATTGTGACCTAGTGACTAGGTACGTACGTGGCTACAGTCTTAAAACCACCTCACTGTCAGCTGGCAAGTCAGGCGTTCAACTTATAGTCTAGGTACATAATTATTATTATGCAATACATCGACGTACAAAGCACTAGTGCTATTCTAGACGGGCAATTACATTTTTTGGCGTGAGTCGTCGCACAGAAAGATACTGTTATATAATTACAGTTACCAGAACAAAAATGTGGACCACAAAGAAATCGTCTTGCCTTAATAAGTCCCTAACTATTAGCCCCAAAGACCAAATGCGAGGTCGTTTATTGCTATATATCAGGGGAGGCCAACTTGATTCGACCCAAGATCTACTGTTTACTGAGTAGACTCTGTGCGATCTACCAATTACATAATCAGTACCTCTTCATTCAACTTATATTAAACTTATATTTTTCTTTGCCTTTCCATGATCGACTGGATTAAGAGCGGCGATCGACTGGTTGGCCACCCCTGCTATATATGGTCAGCTCATTAGTCCGACCCTGAGTTCGAGCGGGGCTGCGTCAGTTGGCCACCGCTGGCGCTCCGCTCTCGGTTCTCGCTCCATTCCACTGTTTCATATCCAGTGTTACTCACGGCTAGGGTTACCATATCTCAGGATTTGTAATGAGATTTCAGGATTTTTGGACTCCTCAGGATTGCGGCTGGATTTTGCAAATCTCATGAAATCTCAGGATTTTTAGAATTTTCAATAAAATACAGCTTACAAAATATACGTAAATATCCGCAGTGTATAAAAACGATAATATTACGACTTTTTTAAATTGTTAAGTACGTTTTAGAGAAAATTCTCAAAATGTAAAAAATCTCAGGATTTTTCAATGGAAATCAGGCCTTTTCTCCGGACTATTGATTTTTTCATCTGGTAACCCTACTCACGACTAATGATTTTTCTCTTTGCTCCCGACCGAGACGCGGTAGCGCGGTGATTCGGGTGTTGCGATGTGTAGAGTTTCATATAGAGTATCATATAGATCAATTGATATAGTAACAACAACTGTATTTTAGGCAATATTTCTTTGTAATAACTTAAACTAACTGTGCATAAAACTGTAAATGTTAAATATTATTACGCCTCAGCCCGCGCAAGAGCTAGCCAAAAATATAGAAAGAAATACTCTATAGGCTACGCTCAGGTACCCCAATGTTGGGCGCCGAGCGGGCGAGACAGAGCGAGACTGTTTCGGGAGCGTCGAAAAGTGCATACGGCACGCGTGGTTAATAAAGACGCGAGTACCTTTAGCTCTAGCGCTGCTGTATCCGAACCGAGGACATAGCAAATGAAGATGACACCTATACATACTTATTTTAATTACATAGATAAACCAACGGCTGAGCGCCCCGACACATCCCCGCTTGATTACTTTTATGAAAACTGTCAAAGCTCTTAAAAACAAGTCCCTTCGAAATTTAAATTCCGTTGATACTCAGTGTGGTTTCTGGATTACAAAATAAGTGGCCCATTAAATGGCACGTCTGATACGTCGTGCATAGATGCCGTTTACTAAGGGGGATCGAATCTGGCGATTCTGCTCGAAGCAATATGATCTCGTAACTGATTCCGCGCTAAATTCAGTGACTCTGTGAGATCTGGGTTAAGTAACATAATTGAAAAATGTGACCACACAGTCCAATTTAAGATCGATTACAACAATAAGATGTGTCTGTTGTTCGTGCAGGGTCTCGATACGTGTCGTGGCTGCCGAGCTTCTCGGTGGAGGTGACGCGGGTGCGGCCGGACGCGGCGCTGGCGGGCGCGCAGATTGACGCGGCCGCGGCGCAGCTGCAGCACATGTTCCCGCAGTACTCCCGCACGGCGCTCGCCGCAGACCTCGCGCGCACGCGCTCCGCTGACCTCACGCTCGACAACATCCTGGAGGGCCGCCTGCCGCCGCTTGCAGGTACCGCACTACACGACCTAACCTTAACGCCTACTGATTAAATCGATCGATTGTTTTCTGGTTCACTTTCTGTCTCGCGCCCCTAATGCTTTTGTTTTTTACAGAGATGTCTCCGCCTTCGCCCCCAGCCCCCCCGGCGCCCGCCGTAGAGCCGGCGCCGGCGCCGGTCGCCGCCCCCGTAGTGCTGGTGGACGCGGCGACGTCGGCCGCTCCCGCCTTGATGGCGCTGCCCGGCGCCGTGCGCCCGCCCAGTCCGCCGCCCGGCATGGAGTTCGACGACAGGTAGGTGCAGGTGTAGGTCCGGCGGGGCGAGCCGCGCACTCTCCTCCCGCGTACTGACAGGTTGTGTTTGTGCAGCCAGAGCGCGCCGGGGACGGGCGGGCGCTTCTCCCGCTGCGCCACGGAGCGCGAGACGCTGCTGCAGAAGCGCAAGGAGCAGCTGATCGCGAACGCGCGCCGCCGCTACCTAGACAAGATGTCACACCAGCCCGCGTCGCTCCCCGCGCATCCCGCACCGCCCGCGCCGCCCCGCAGCTGAGCGCCGCCGGTCCGCGCCCCGCTCGCTCCGCTCAGTGCCGCTCCGTTCGGGGCCGCTCGGCTCAGTGCCGCTCCGCTCGGGGCCGCTCCGCTCAGGGCGACGCCCCCAGGGATACGTTCGACAGTCCGGTCGCCCCTTCTGCGCCGCGCCCGCTCCTCTTCCTCGGGGAACTCGATACATTGTTAGAAATCGATGTTCAAAAATATTATAGCGTGTTACGACCCGACTCTTTATTTTTAGTGAGTAGCCATAAATATTGATTTACTGTAAATATGTACTTCACCCTTTGTGATATTTTAATTAGTGTATAAATTAGTATGTCCTCTTACATCGACGAGCCTAGCTGTACGGTTATTTTAAATAATATTTCAGTTAAAACCGGCGGGCGATCCATTGAAGGGCCTTATTATTAGACGCTTGGCGCGCCGATTTATTTTTCTATTTTTATCTTTGAGAGTGTATTTTTCTATTTAATGAAAAGTATATAAAAATATCATCGTCCATAGTTTGTAGTTAACCATTAAATGTACACAAACTTTTAAATTATTAATAGGTACCAGTTTGATCTCCCTTTAATTGTAATTATATGTATTCAAATGTATTCAACATATTTTTTTTTTAAATTTCACTTATTCAACATAATAAACGAAGCGTGTTTTTGGTAAGTGGTGGGCAGCGCACTAAAACAAAATATCTTAATGTATAAACTATTGTACATCTCCTTCACCTGGACATTCCTCGCACTACTCACTATAAACATGTTTCTTAGAAGTACCTATATGATTTTAGATAATAATTTGTCTCGGAACATTTATTGTAATAATAGTTGTAAATTTTTTCACACTTTTCCTATTTTGTAATACAAATTACATAACTTTTATCATTGCGTAAGAAAACATTTGCTATTGGTTAAAAAAAAACACATTTATGTTATGAGTTTTTGTACTTATTTTATACATGCGTGTGTTAGCGGCTCCCTGCCTAACGATAAACTAAGGCGGATTTGACAGTAGGTCGCGCCCCGCTCCCGTGCGGCCACGGCCGCGCACGGCTGCACCAGCGTGCAGTTGTATCCGGCGCCAGCCCGCGTGCCCAGCGCGCGTTGTTAGCGCGTTGCACTATGCGTGTTTTATATACAAACTGAAGTACTTACGGTCAACGTTAAAAAACGTAGCCCCGCGTACCGGCGCGTGGCGCGTGGTAGTGTGAGATCCGCCTAAAATTGATTATAAATGTGATATTAGTAACTTGACTAAATTATCTTAAGTAAGTTAAGTGGCCAGCTGACTTGTGTTAAAACTAATTGGAAACATTTAACATGAAAGTAATCATGGAGCCACTCCGGAACATGAAGAGACGAGTACTTATTTATGATAATTGTTTTTTAGTTGTTGAGATAGCCACAACGTTAGGTTACTGCTGATACATTTAAAATAACGATGAAAATTGATTCATGACTAGTCAAAATAAAAATAAATTGATATAACTAATTATTGTGTATTTTTAACCTCCATTTGCTTCTGTTCCCTATGTACATTCAAATGGTGACCCAAATTTGACGGCACGATTGGCGCAGTGGCTGAGCGGTTGGCTACTGTGCTATGGGTCACGGGTTCGATTCCCACACGGTGTTTATGCATGTGAGATTTGTGGGATAACGTACCTTAGTATGGTGAATGTTTTTTTTTTTTACTGTAGTCAACCACCTACGGCCTTCGGTGTGCCGGCAATGTCTAGCTTGTGTGCCACCGACTGCATTGTGTTACAACTAATGACTGAATATATGAGATCTGAGTTAAGTTATAAAAATCGCTTCGTGAACAGTTTCCACTCCGTGCTTTTTTTCAGCTACACTTTTTTTTATCGAAACCGGTTACAATTTAACCTAACCTTGAGCCGGTATCATCCGCTGAATACCGAACGCCATGATGATCTTTGATTAGGTTGCTTATTACTGTACTAATATATTTTTTGTTGGTGGTTTATGGTCAAAGCACACATCAACTCGGAAAGGGATCGTAACCGTATCGCCTTTCGCCTCGCCGTTAAACAGGCGTCAACCTAACGTAAGCACGTAACCAAACCGGATCAGCAGCTCCGATACGTCGATTCGGCTACGGCTAGGCGACGCCGCGCTTACGGCTCGCAGTAGTGTGCTGCAGGCAGGCCGCGGGAGGGGTGAGAGGGGCAAGGGTGGACGAAGAGACGTAAGCTCGGGGTACGGAGACGTAAGCGCGGGGGGGACGAGCCGTAAGCGCGGGAACCAAGTTGACCACGCACCGCACCGCGGTTCGTGAGCTTGTCCCGAGGCGAGGCGATTACGTTACGATTCCGATTGGTGTGCGTTGCAGTAGGGAGTTTCATACATAGAATACTGAACGGCTTGAGTTGATTCGGTGACGATCCCTTTCCGATTTGATATGTGTGCTTTGACCTTTACTTTTAAGTCTTTTTTTCTAATGTGCCACTACATAGTATCTGTATTAGGGCAGAGGGAGGAGGGGGTGGGAGTAACCGTCTCAAATAGTCAGTTCTATACCTAATAACCACTAAAGACATTGACAAGTGAATATTGGCGAAAACAAATAATATTAAAGAGAAATAACCAGTAATGTTTATGAAGTATATAACCAGTAATATTTATTAGAAAAAAAAACTAATATTTAAGAGGGAAATAAATCAGTGAGGAATGTTAGAGGGAAAAACAATAATAATTATTTAAGAAGAAATACAGTAATATTGAGGAAGAAGAATACTGGTAATATTAGAGAGAAATACTAGTAATATCTTAATGAATATATTACAGTAATTTCTTTCATGTTTATGGTTACAATAAAGTGTATCATGTATTTAAATACAATAGCTGCATTAACAATGACATTATATGTAACTTACACTGAATGTGGAAATGTTTACTTATATGTTACTGCACATATACATTAACTTCAAAATATTATTACTTGAGATAATTGCATTTATTTAGCTGAAGAAACAAAATAAATAAAAGAAAAGCAATATGAATTATAAAATATTTAATTATATATTACTAACAGTTACTGAAGTTGCATCTACGGGGAATTAGATACAAGCTATATAATTAATAAAATTGTATGTGATCAATTGAATTAAATGTCATAGATGAAGCTATAGATAAGTCCATTTTTATAGTCTTCACTTGACAAAAGTATACAAACTTTAGATACTTAGTAAGGACTTGGCCATTACGTTAAAGTTAAAAAAATGAGACTGGAATGTAAGTAGATACCTGCAATTTTTTTTAAATTTTAACTTGTTTTCAATAATTGGCGGGTTCTTATTAATAAAGTACTCATTGAACAAGCACATGTTTTAACGACTTTATTTGGAGATTAACTTATCCAGCAGTAATAATTAAAAAATAATTATCCTATGAAGTTGATGACAACAATATGCAACACAAGGTGAGCAAATATGAAGTCTGCAAAGCCTCGCTCTGCACTCAAGCCCTGGAACTCGTTCTTGTTCTCCGGATTAACTTGCAGGCGTAGGCACACTGTAAACAAGAAGATTACAACTAAAATTATGTTGCATAGGTTATGTTATTTAGTTTGTACTTATGGTATAAACTCTTGTTAAATACTACTCCCATTACTGAGAAACTCACCTCCAAGGACGAAAGAGCTGACCGTAGAAATAAAACCACTCAAGAAAGAATTGAATGGAAAAGTGCCGACAAGGCAGCAATAGACAAACTGAATCACCGCGGTCAAAAATATGTATAATAGGTACGCATCGATAATCTTCAACTTTTTGGATGTTTTAGTTGTGTATTCTTGATACAACTTAGGAATAACAGATGTTAAGGAGGACATTTTGTAGTATTGTTACAAAATAATGCGGCTTTTTCGATGCTCCACTTCCCTTATTATCAAATTACTGAAAACTGACGTTTGTCATGTCACTTGACAATTGACATGTAAACTACACGTCATGTCATTCGATTGGTTCTCCGCGTGGATGGAGAATAGAGTAATACTCTATTCTGCGTCTACAGTTCTCGCGAAGTTCCAATGACCAAAGAATAGTAGTATTCCATTCGTTGATCATTGGCGAATTCTCAGCTTCTCTTCTCACAGTACATAGATTAAAAAACCGGTAACAAACGGTTATTCTTACGAATATGAATACCTTATCCCTAATACCGGATTCACACTAGATTTACCTAGTCTGGCCATAAATACTGTTACAATTAAAAATAAGAAAGATATTATATTTGAATTTGGAATCTGTCATTTTTATACGATTGTTCATTGGGTTTTCTAATTTTGGCGCCAATACATTGTACAATATTTTGCGATATTAAAATGGAGTGGGGTGATAAAGAGACCCGAATCGCTGTGATTGCATTACACAAAGTTGGTATGGAGCCAAATGCAATTTTTAAAACTCTCCATACGCTTGGTATTAGTCAAATGCTTGTGTACCGGGCTATTAATAGGTACAATGAGACCTCCTCTGTTTGTGACAGAAAAAGATCTGGCCGTCCACGTAGTGTTCCTACGAAAAAGGTGGTCAAAGCAGTAATTGAAAGAATTCGAAGAAATCCTGTCCGAAAGCAAAAGATTTTATCTCGGGAGATGAAGATAGCACCCAGAACCATGTCGCGTATTTTAAAAGATGACTTAGGACTTGCAGCCTCTAAGAGACGCACTGGTCATTTTTTAACTGATAATTAAAAAAAAAAATAGGGTGGTAAAATCGATACAACTACTGAAGTGGTACGCAAAGGGAGGTCACAGAAAAATTTTGTTTTCGGATGAGAAAATCTTTACAATTGAGCAACATTTTAACAAACAAAATGACCGTATTTATGCTCAAAGCTCTAAGGAAGCTTCCCAATTAGTCGACAGAGTGCAACGTGGGCATTATCCGACTTCAGTGATGGTTTGGTGGGGTGTTAGCTATGAAGGAGTGACTGAGCCATATTTTTGTGAAAAAGGTATCAAAACATCGGCACAAGTGTATCAAGATACCATTCTTGAGAAGGTAGTTAAGCCCCTTAACAACACCATGTTCAATAACCAAGTATGGTCCTTCCAACAAGACTCGGCGCCGGGTCATAAAGCTCGGTCCACGCAGTCTTGGTTGGAAGTGAACGTTTCGGACTTCATCAGAGCTGAAGACTGGCCGTCGTCTAGTCCCGATCTTAATCCGCTGGATTATGATTTATGGTCAGTTTTAGAGAGTAAGGCTTGCTCTAAACGCCATGATAATTTGGAGTCCCTAAAACAATCCATACGATTGGCAGTGAAGAATTTTCCCATGGAAAGAGTGCGTGCTTCTATTGATAGCTGGCCTCAACGTTTAAAGGACTGTATTGCAGCCAATGGAGACCATTTCGAGTAAGCTTTTTATATTTTAAATTGTTTTATATTTATGTATTAAACTAACACACTGTAAAAGTAATAAATATCATTTGCAATAAAAAAATGTATTTCTTCGTGATTTGTAATTTGACAAGAGTAGAGAAGAGAATTCCTCTCCTTTCTTCAGTTCTTCTAAACAGTCATGTTTAAAAATAAATAATGGCAATAACCATAGAATAATGACAAGCAATAAAAGTGACCATATTTTTTTTGTTGCACAAGTGTACATGCGCAAACTTACTCCCACTCCGCTAAAACCTTGCCAAGTTACGTGCCGGTGACTATACGTGTCGTGTCGTGACGCACCAGTCATCAGTACTAATCAGTAGGTGCATCTGACGCTATCGGATTAATATATTTTGTTTGATATCGTGCATACTAGGCCTGTGAGTCGCGTCCATGAAGGTATAGGTAAAGATGGAGACCACACTACGACGAACAGCTACTGAAAGTCGAAACAGATTATTACGTTTGAAAATAAAAATAAATAAAACAATTGTAATAAAATCGCAACACGGTCCAATAGCATAGACATCTACTCAAACTCTTTCCGTCAATTCCGTACCAGACTTTTAACCAGCTCTGAGTCTCAAGACCTCTGTGCGACACGAGCCGCCTATTAATATTAATATAATAATTGTATCCACTTCCATTTCTTTCTTTTTCAGCCTTTTTTGTTTTTGTTATTTTGTTAATAGTTCTGTTAAATACTCCCCATTGTAAGAAATTTTGTAAACATTGGTATTATTATTTTTTTGCTTTAATTTAACTAACGATACCTTACACGTCTAGAAATAAATTTTATGCTAGTGCTGTGCACTTCTGTAAGTGACGAGTTCACTACACATAAATCTGTATATTATTCTTGCTTGTGTATGTTTTAGTGAGTAAGTCGTTGAAGTGCCATACTAATAAATAAATAAATAAAATCTATCTCTCTAAATACCCTAGGTATTTAAAAAGCGATAAACCACCAAAATAAATATTCAAGGCCAAATGTTTCGACTTTCAGTAGTGTTCGTAGTGTGGTCGCCATTTTTACCTATACCTTCATGGTTGTCCTACGCGTCACGTCAGAATAGTGTGCACGCTTTCATACAAAATATATGAATCAGATAGCATCAGATGCACCTACTGATGCGTCACGACTCGACACGTACAGTGCTATAAGTATAATTTGGCATTTCAGAGCGGCCGCGGCACTGCTTGAGAAGGCAAAACGCGGTACATTTAGTTCCCTATTTCGCCGCGTGCCAAATTATACTGGGCGAAGTGTGTCTAGTGTGAATCCGGCTTTACCTCAAAGAAACATGAAAGATATCCGAACGCAGCGTGATTATAATTGACAATTTGACATTTCTCGTTATCGTTTCATTTCTATTTGGTTGTTTGTTAGATTTAGTAGCATAAAAAAAAGTTTATCTCTCTTTGTCTGTATGGTACTGAGAAGGATAACAAATTTTCATGCTGGTAATGAATTGTAATGCGTCGAATCACATCACTGTGAATTTGTGCATGTCATTCGTACTCTGAATTGTTCAAATATTCATTAGTTGTTCTAAAAGTATTATTGTTAGGAATTAAAATGCTGAGTGTAAATGGAAACTTTCCTGAATACGCCGTGCCTGGCGCAAAACAAGTTCGCTTCGAGCCGTACGCTGATAATGGAGGTAGCATCGTTGCCATCGCCGGTGAGGATTACGCCGTAATTGGTGCTGATACCCGTCTCAGTACGGGCTTCTCGATTTACACAAGAGAACAGAAGAAACTATTCAAGTTGTCAGATAAAACCGTCCTCGGCGCGACCGGCTGCTGGTGCGACACGCTCACTCTGACTCGGTTGCTTTCAGCGAGGATGCAGATGTATGAGCACGAACATAACAAGTCCATGTCCACGCCAGCCGTTGCTCAGATGCTCTCCACCATGCTGTATTACAAACGGTTCTTCCCATACTACGTGTCCAATGTCCTGGCAGGGTTGGATGCTGATGGCAAGGGTTGTGTCTACAGTTATGATCCAATTGGTCATTGCGAACGTTCGAACTACCGCGCAGGTGGCTCAGCTGGCGCTCAGCTGCAGCCTTTGCTCGACAATCAAATAGGTCTTAAGAATATGCAGAATGTTACAGAGGGCCCAATACCTAGAGAGAAAGCTTTGGCTCTTCTGAAGGATGTGTTCATCAGTGCTGCTGAGCGCGACATCTACACTGGAGACTGCATCTACATATTGATTATCAGTGCTAGTGGTATTCAGGAGGAGAAATTTGAATTGCGTAAAGATTAAATTTGAAATAAATATAATTTCTTAAACATTTGTTTTTTCTTTAGTATCATGTAGCAGGAAAACCAACCTGTCATGCTATCATTTGCAGTAGGTATGCAAGTTTTTCTCCTCATTGTGATATTCAGACCCATCTAACGTTAGACTGGAATGGAAACTAATTTTGGGATAAGTGATGGCAAGCGCAACTGCTGATCGTGAGGTCCTGGGTTCAATCCCCAGTTAAGGCAAAGTGATATTGGGTTTATCCACATGGAATTCTTTAGTAGCAGCCCAGAGTTAGGATTTGAGCCCGGTTGATGGCAATAGACAAAATGTGGGTTTTATTATACACCTCTGCCCAATCCTACGGGGAATACAGGCATGATAATTATTGTGTTGTGATTGAAAATAAATAAGAAAAATAACAAGTAACTGAATTTATTATTTAAAAATAATTACAAGGTAACTACAATACAACTTATACACTTTGTTCATAACTATTTACAATTTTTATTAAAACTAAGGGAATAACATATTATTATTATTCATACTTTCATTTATTGTACTTAGGCATAACAAATATATTCTGTGGAAAGATTTTATCAAACATTTCACTCACTACTTCTTGACTTGCAGCATCACCAATAGTAGTAGCTTTTAATCTTGGAGGGGTGGTGTTGCCAGCGACTAGAGGATGGATGTTATAGCACAGATCTACTCTACCTTTAGGAGGGACTGTGACTGATAGTTTCTTATATCCTGAGAACATGTAAGCATCAGTGCCCTCTACTGTGACACTAAGTCTGATAGGAGTACTAGACTTGCCAAACAAAGTACATTTTAATGGGACTGAGGTAAGCAGCTCCACCACCTGAGGATAATTGATTTCTATAGCTATAGGACAGTCGTCTATTGGCAGTCCTGACAGTGCTGTGCTGCTCATCACACAGTGACTGGTGTTCGTTTTCCGTCGCCAGGTAATGTTATACAGGCCAACTCTGGTGGGATTATCTTTTGGTTTGTACTTTGCTTGTATACATATTGCATCAGATGCTACATTTTTTTCAGCAACCTCCAGATTACTAATACAAGATGATGGCTTAACAGCATCACTGTTCTTAAAACACTCCACCACCTCTAACTCTGTGTCTACTATCAACAACTCCCATGGACTTAGAATTTTTATTTGTGGCATCACTACGAAAGGGTCATCCACAAAGCATTTTGAAATAGGCTTAAAGTTCATGGCTACAAAATTTGTAGCAACCTCAAATGGCTTAATGACTGTAATTTTTGTAGAAAACTCTTTAGTACACTCTAATTTAGGTATTTCAGGTAGATCAATAACATAAGTTACTTTTATTTGTACAGTTGTAGTTGCTGTTCTGTTAGTTTTCAAGTAAAATGTATTTGAGTAGCTTTCAGATGTGTTAATACTTCCGACTTGTATGCTTAGGGGTTGTGTTTGTGGTTCTCCTTCTGTCAGACTCAATTCTGTCACAGAATCAGGATTTGGATTGTCAGGGGAACTTAACAGGGACAGTGTTATTTTAACATCATAGACAGAGCTGTCTTCATTATTAGTAATAGTGAACATTGAGGGAAACCATTCACCTTGAAGTGCTGGACTTGAATTTGTGACAAATAATGATAACTTACTCTCTCGTGATGTTATAGATGCTACAGTCAAAGGCACAATGCAGTCAAATTCATAGTCTGCCTTAGGGCTCCTTATGAAGTGCAACAGTTCAGGATGTATAGTTGGCTCTGTAGTTTTGCTGCCTTCTATTTTGAAATTCATAACTATCTTGCGTTTCCTATCTGTGTCAAGCACAAATGACACATTTTTTATGTGCAAGTCTGATCCACTGTCATGAGGATTTGGTTTAAATTGACATAAAAATCTCTTTACTTTGCCACCTTGCAATGAAATAGTGGTGTTGCCATTATCTGTGATTGGAATTTCAATAGTTTCTGTGTGACTACATATGGCTACAAAGGCATTCCTTGCTTCGAGGACTGTGGTGTACGAGAGCCTGACATACAGCTCTAAATCAATTATTTCATCCATCCTATATTTCTGCTGCTTAAATTTTGGCTTCACCTCCAAAAAGCTAGATATGTTAGCCATGTCAACAGGAACTATGAGGGGTTCTTTTTCAATAGCCACCTGCCACAGCTCCAGGGCTTTATGCTGAGAGGAGACTGGGAGGTCTGGTTCTGCTGCAGGTATATTCAAATTGAGAACAGACATGATGTTTCTAAATATTCTATCCTTATCATTGTTTGGCACTTGTATATGTTTAGAGAGCGCCTCTATAGATAGCTGAAGGTAGTCTTGTATTTTTCCCGACAAGTATGCACATTGTAATGCTCTATTTAGAACATGTGAAGCTAAGAACCACCACTTTTCTCTTCGATAGTCCCACAGCATATGAGTTAATAATGTGAGAGCCTTCCCATAATCAGCAGAGTAAAAGTATTCATTTGCCATCTCAACAACTAGTTGTTTCCTCATACGAGGGGAGTGGAATGTTTTGAACTGTGAGATAGCACAGCCCAAGAAGCTGATGATCATTGCTGAGTGGTTGAAAACTCTTTCATTATACTGTAGAGCTAGTACTGCTGCTTGTTCCTTTTGTGGGTCATGAGGGTCAGCACTAAGGCGGCCTGGTCTCCATGGTCGCTGACCATAAAATTCAACAATACCTTCCAGTGGATCAGGAGCTGGAGGATATGCTGTGGCTTCAGTGCACACAGACCTCATAGCTTGCCTTCTCTTCACAGTGAACTGAGCTGCATGTTGATAGTAGAAGCCAGGATGTTGAGACTGAATAGCTGGAAGCCCTGCCCGGATTGCTTCATCAAACAACTCTCCAAAGGCACTGTACTGTCTTGCAATCCAAGCATAATGTTCAAACAACAGCTCTGTTGATCCAATCCTATTTTTATATCTTTCAATGTGTGATTTGAGTTGAGCTATCGCATCTCTTGGCAAGTTGAGAGCAAACAGTAATTTGCAAAGTTTATAATTGATGTAGCCTGCTACAGTTCTTACCTCATGGGTATTTGTATCAACAATCCTCGTCTCAAGCAAATTGTTGTATGCGTGCATGTAGTGCTTGTGTGCAGTACTCAAATCTTGTTTTAACTCATTAAGATAGCCTAATTTAAATTGATGTCGCACAAATAAATACTGATGAGTTGTTTTATTGAGATGATCTCGGTGCTGTTTAATGTTTTTAGTTTCATGATGATAATAGTTCTGGGCAATATCATAAAATGCATTCTCTAGACGAACAATGTAACCCATAAGGTGATCACTGTGGGGAAGCACAAACAGTGACTTGGACTGTATCTCACAGGCTGCGCACAGTGCTTGAGCTCTCTCAGCTCCTAGCATGTACTCGGAGGGGGGCGGGGACAGGCGGCTCTGTATGACGACGACGGCGACTCGCGTCGCATGACCCTCCACTGCAGCGCGGATGGACTGCACTTTGGACGCGCACTCGATGATTTTTTCATTCCACTGAGGATCATTCCAGTCCATATCGTAAAATATGACCACTACCGCGGGAATCAATGATACCCGCTTGTGAATCCAGTTCTTCTTTAGGACACCCTTAGGGATGTACCACTCGTATGAGTTCCGTTTAGGCTTCACTACGGGAAACTCGAAAGTATTGTTCAATAATTTGAAGCGCACAGGCGTGCGGTCCGCGCGGCGGTTGTTGGAGAACGCGTCCCATATTTCCTTGTGCACGGCGTTGTTCACCGCGTCTAGCCCAGACAACCCGATCAGTGCGAGGGGCTTCAGAATAATCTCGGGCGGAAACTCCGTATAGTCACTCGGCTGCGTCGCCATTGCCGTCACTTAACTGGTGTGTTCTCACAACAGAATTTAGACCTTGGGTCACTATTTCATTTCACATCAAAATATATTTGCGTACGTTTATTTTCACAATTTCCAACGCAACTCCCCCATCATTTGCTAAAATTGCCAATCTCAATCGCTAATGAAACGTCAAAATCAATTGATGACAGAATGAATGACATACGATTTAACACTGAATTTTATATAGTAAAATTATTGGAACTTCTGTAATGGCTTGAGTTCTAACATTGGTCCGAGGTTCTAACAGTTTCAATACCATAACTTTTTCATTACGTTAACATTGAGGGTATTTTCTTAATAATCAATATTATATCAGCTTTTACGGTTTTTTCTAATGTATAGTGAACTTTGTTGTTGAACGAAATTATAAACATCAGACAGACGTCAGTGCCACCAGTGCTTGAGTCCGTTTCACAGATTAATGATATATGTCTAGTGTGTATATTTTACATCTAAGCAAATTAAATTTGATGCAATTGTTCTTCAAAAAACTATAGCTTTTACTATACATTTGTTCAAAAAGTTATACAATGGCTTCTCAAGCTTTAGCATCGCTAACTGCCACCTACACTGATTCAGAGGGCGAAGAAGATATGGAAGATCAGACGCCAGAAAAAGATGAACCAAAGGAAACTCATTCAGTGCCGACTAGTCCTAAAAAGATAGAAGACAGTAACAAGCCGGCCTCTGCGCCCGTTACTCCGAAAAGAAGGTTAGTTTCTTATGTGGATGATACAGTGGTATCTGATGAGGAGCCCCTGTCGCCTGCTCCAGAGAATCAAGATGACATGCGGCGACTGTCCATGGAGACGGACACGGACGAAGCCGTGCCGCGCTCCGAACCGGATGAGTCTGAGGATGGCGTCACCATACCACCTGAACCACCTGGAAAATGCCCTAAAGAGCTTCAAGAAACTATAGCTAAGTCTTACAGTCGAATGCTGAATGAAGGACTTGACATGAACAAGATTATACAAGATAAGAAAAACTTTAGAAATCCAAGTATTTATGAAAAGTTAATACAGTTCTGTGATATTAATGAACTAGATACTAATTATCCACCTGAAATATATGATCCGCTAAAGTGGGGCAAGGAATCATATTATGATGAGTTATCTAGAGTACAGAAATTAGAGATGGATAGGAGGGAGAAAGAGAAGAAAGAGAAACTAGCTAAAATAGACTTTATGACAGGAGTAGCAAAGAAATCTGAGAGTGATGATGAAAAGAAGAGGAAGTCTAAATGGGACCAGGCTGCACCCAATGTATCAAACAAGCCAACAATCAAGCAACCAGGGCTTGTACAGCAACCACTCACTAGCAATGTTACAGGAACTAAGGGAACCATTATCTCAGCATTTGGGTCTTTGCCAAAGAAACCGAAACTCTGACTGGAAACAAATGTTCTTAATTAACAAGATATCCAAGAGACTTTATGTTATTAAGTTGCAGGAACATAGTAATGTGTTGTGATGGATTTATTTAAATGTGGATACAAGACATTTTGTGAAATAAAAATAGGATATTTAAAAAGTTTCATAACTATTACTTTTTTCATACATTCCTTTCTTTCAGTAAATATTTTTTACATTAAAGACAGGTATTTACAAATCTGCTATAAATAGGGTTACCAGATGTACAACTAAAAAATCCTGACAAAAAGACTGTTTTCTGTAAAAATGTCATGACATTATTGCCTAGAGTACATGCAATGCAAGTTTATAAATTTGTTTTGTGTGCCAACCGCCACACACGGGACTCCCGACTTCGAACATTTCAGTATTTATTCATTAAATAAACAAAAGTCCTGACATTTTCAAACTCTGGCTGAAATCCAGACCAGTACCTACGAATCCTGACATATCAGGACAAATCACAGATTACCCCCTAATCCCCTTGGTGGTAATCTGTGGAACAAATACTGACATCTGTCCGTCCGTCGGTCTTGTCTGTCATCACAGGGCTGTATCATAAAGTAACTTTGTATTAAGATAGAAACAAATTAACGGACGCGGCTGACAGCCACGAAGTGTGCACAATCGTTTGAAACATCCAGCAGGCCAGAAGTCCCTCGGACGTCCGAACGCTCAAGGACGGCTCAAGGTTTCGTCCGCGAATTACTACCAATAATTTGCACACTTTAGTGTACATCTCTCGGAGTATAAGGGAACGTACCCATACTACGGGACCCGTTTAGGGGGGGAAAGGTGTCTTCAAAATACCACGCTTGGTCACAGGAGCGGGGGAGGGAGCTTAGGTTTTCGTCACGTAGTCAATATCCTTTAGGGAAATCTCGCGCTTTTTCGAGCTATATTCAAATATGGCGCGTAGCGTTTAGCGCTTTATAAACTCTCAGGTGGCAAGTGTACACTTTTCATGCGAAGGAGCGATAAGAGCCAAATAATAGGAAACATTTTTTTTTATCTTTCTGTTTGCAAAAAATGATTTAAAAACATATTTATGAATTACTACGTGAAAACTAGAGGTCACTGAGGGGGGGAGGGGGATAAAAAATTGTAAAATATGGGTCACGTATTATGGGTACGTTCCATAAGTGTTCTGTGGTGTGCATTCATTATCCAGATCCCTATTAAGTCGCGGCTTTTAACCTCGTCCGATAATTTGTTACCAGCTATACTGTATCTTTTTGATTGTTATGGTTAGCCAGTTGAAATTTTCATAGAATATGTATTACTATGGCCTCTACCATAGCAAATATTAAAAAATATAAGAAGACTAATCCCAAACCGAGTTCCCCTTACAAGAAACTTCGAAAAAAATGCATTTTTTTAACGTTTAATGTTTCTACTCAATCTTAAAAACGGTAAATACATACAAGCATGAAACGTTGTATTATTGTATTATAATAAATAAAGTCTATAGTTAAATAACAAATCTCAGATCAAGTAAAAGTCTTTTTTACTTGATCTGAGCAACAAATAATAAAAAGAAGAAAATCTAATGATGGTACGGAACCTTTAGTGCGCGAGTCGACTCGCACTTGGTAGGGTTTTTACCATTGGCAACATACCATAAATTTTATTTACCCTAGTGATGTGGGTACTCATAGGTATTATTAAACGTCAAAAATATTCTTGTGTAATGTTGAAACAGGCAGTTTAAGAATTAAAAAAATACTTAACGTGACGTAAAGTGTATTCCAGACTACACAATTTGATTGACAATTTGCATAACAATAATATTATTGTAAGTACCTTGATACTAATGACCGCAGACAGTTATAGCGGTGTGAGGAGCTTCATAGACGCTTCAAGAGTTCTGTGCTTCATGGGCTCGATGTAGATTTTCTAGCGTGCGCTCGTCCGTAGTCTGTGTACATTTCGGTGACTTCTTTGAGAAAACCGAAGGTTTTGTTTGTGCAACTATGGAAGAAGTTATGATGACGAACAACTATGTATAGGAAATATATTGTGAAAGACGGCACAGTTGACAAAGCTAACTACTACTACTACTAACATCATGACTACTAGCAGCAACAACACTAAGGGCGACCCCTAATGCGACCGTCCCTACGTATACTATCGAAACTACAAAATCTCAGTTTTTATTTTATCTGCTTAAAATGTGTGAAATTATGTTATCTTAAAGGTTATAAAATAATAAATTTTTATGGGACCAAATGGCAACTATTCCGCATCAAACTAAAGAAGAATCACATAAATCAGATCATAAATCACAGCGTAATCGGTGTACCTAAATAATAAAATAAAAACTGAGATTTTGTAGTTTCGATAGTATACGTAGGGACCGTCGAATGGGTCTCTGACCTCGGTTTAGGGCGTTGCTAGTGGTGTAGTTACGGCCAATGGTTTAATAGCAAAGAGTCTCTACCAACATCCTGATGAGGTTCTCGTTGGGCAGCTGGATTAAGGGCCTGATATAGAAAGTAGTGTTTCTGGACATTCGTATTGTTAGGAGGTTCCTCTGTCTGAGGCAGGCTCTGACCACCGGTAGCTTGGACCTTATTCCTGATGCCGATGGGCTAATTTTTATTTAATTGTAAATGTTTTTTTTGGCTTTTATTGAAATATTAAAAAAAGAACTATATGATATGAAAGTGAATAAAGGAAATATCCACAATAGTCACCAGTTGATTAATAGTAAATCTGACTAATGTCAAATTAAATTGTCAATAAAATCGTGTCGTCTGGGGTAGGCACACTCAAGTTATTTCTTTAACACAGAATTTATACCATTACATAACCACAGTTTACACTTTACATTGTTTGTTTGTATTATGAAGTGGCAATATTATCTTGTATATTATTTTGATAATTATTTTTGAGTCCTTTTTTATGAATTGGTAATCATTTAAATAGTACAACACTAAAAAAGTGTGTGTGGGTTGCGGGAGGGTGGGTATCTATATAAACTTGATATAAACACAACAAAAGCTTTGTTTGTCGCGAAGTTCGTCGATACCTATCCATTTCACGTCATTTCATTTCGCATCCATCTGATCTGACGCAGTAGCGCGTAGTTTGTGTCGTACTATTGTTGTTATTTACATTGTGTTATGGCCGAGGCGCCCGAGAGTGAACCCATGCCTTCGTCGAGTGAGGGCGAAGTCGTGCCCGACGCGAAAGATGCCGACGAGCCGTTGACTAAAAAACGTAAAATTACTGACAAAGAGGGGAGCGACAAGCTCGAGCACAGGCTGGGGGGCATCCTGTGCTGCGCAGTTTGCCTGGACCTGCCTCAGGCGGCCGTGTATCAGGTATTCCAAAACAGCTGATCGTGTTGGTCGCATCAGCTGTTTTACAAATCTTTTCCTTTGTTACGTAAGCAGCTGAGCCTTCAGCTCGCATCATAACATTCGCGTCGTGGCGACGCCTACACGACGTTGCTTTTCACTCACCATTTTCAGAGTACTAGTCTGTATGGCGTCATTGTAATGTATTTAATCATTTGGTTATCATTGTAAAGTTGCCACAGCTAAGTATCTGTGATCTGTGGCCTCTGTTGAGGCTGTTGTTACCTAGTATTATAAATTGTGTTCATTTATTTTATTATTCAATTAGTCAATGTATGTGTGACCCGTGACCTATTTCTATGTATTGTGTACATAATCTGAGCAAATTGTCTAAGAGTGTCAGTACAACTAGGAGTTAAGTATCTGTGATATATTGTATAGGATAACTAGTGTGTATGGTCAATAGTGTAGCAAGTAACCTTAGCCTGTATACACTCTTGTAACATTTCATTGTAATAAAGAAATGTTTGAGAGATTTACTTCTTTCTTTATTCAGTACTCCCCTTTACAATCCTTATCCCAAATGAAAAGATCATCCTTTTTTTAATTTGATTGAACATAATAAACATCATATACATTTTTCATAATTACTTACAACATTTTTTTAAAATGTGTTCTCGCCAGCTTATTACAAATATATAATGATTAATGCTAAAATAAATAAATTTTTACGTCTGAACATATAACATTTCCATTTTGATATGAAAAAAATTTTTCTTTAGTAACAATTATTTGGAAATATACTAAATTGTAAACAGATTAAACAATATTTTATCCAATAGTTATTGCAAAATACAATCTAGTTGTTGAGCATATTTAACATTATTTTTTCTGTTACAGCAGTATTTATTATGTGTAGTTTGATTACAGGTGGCACACGCAATCACGGCCAGAGGTAGACCATGTAGCACACACATACATACATTTTTAATTTCTCCAATATACTTGTATCTATCAAATGCAACAGGGTCCCTGCTTCTGGAAAAGTTAATCCTATCCATTGAAAGATGTATTCACAACCTTGAATGATTGTTAAGCCTTTCACATACATTGTAGATATTAGTATTGTACACACAAACAAATAAATGTCTTACAAAATATGTTGACACAGTTACCACTGTGTCATACTGAGACTGGTATTATATTGCAGTGTAGCAATGGGCACCTGATGTGTGCTCCATGCTTCACGCACTTACTCGCGGACGCGCGCCTGCGCGATGAGGCGGCCACGTGCCCCAACTGTCGCGTGGAGATCTCCAAGACCTCAGCTTCGAGGAACCTCGCCGTGGAGAAGACGGTGTCGGAGCTGCCTTCCGAGTGCAAGTACTGCACGTGCGTGTTCCCGAGGCACTCGCTGCAACACCACGAGGAGAACACATGCGAGGAGAGGTGACGCATCGTTATCTCTTCACTTTATCTACTCTTAGTTCATTAGACAGACACTTTCGCCGTTATCGCCGTGACACTGTTCTAGTGGCCTAGCTGGCAAATTTCTATGGACAGGCATTACTTAATTAGATTACGACGCATAACTGCTGTTTAAATGATTACTCGTTTTGAATTGCGACTCGTGACAAAGGAGGGGGAAGTAATTAATTAGTAAGATAGAAACACGCTTTTACACGGCGTTGCGAGTCCCCAACGAAGCTTAGCGTGTAAATAGGAAGCAGTAGATAGTAACAGTACTTAGAGTAACGCCCACTAAATGAGGCCACATATTTCTTCCCCCAGGAAGTTCAAGTTCTCGCAAATCGTAGTCGATACATCACCAAAGAGGCGCTACCTCGATAGTTTGGTTCGCATTGTGTCCAGTGTGTACTTGCTGTTGGTCGGGGCGCTCCGGCGCACCGTCCTCACGCCCGACGCGTACGACGCGCGCGCGCCGCTCAAGCGACGTAGGTGCCGCAGGTGTGTGCTGCGCTGTCCACTAACATTATATAGTTGTATCGCTTGGTAACACCTGGTGTAATGCGAACCGAACTCATCGCCTGCATATAGCTTAATTCGTGCCGTGCATTTTACTTGAAATGTAACCCAGTCTATTCGGGCTTTGCTATTCTAACGCATGATGTACTTCAGCGGATCGGAGCCATTAATTTTCTCATAACTCTTCAAAGCCTGTTTGCAATGCAGTGGTTTCAGGGCTCCTCTTCAACCATGTATGCGCTATAAAAGTCTATCAACACATTCAAAACATCTTGTAAGCGTCGAGTCCACGTGTTTCATTGTTGAAAAGTGTAACGCTAAAAGACAATCGCTATCGCTAGTACAGTTGGGTCGGGTCCGCAGGCTGACGGGCTGCCGCTACGCGTGCATCGGCTGCCCGTGGCTGGGCCCGGCGCACGAGAGCGGGCCGCACGAGGCGGCGTGCGCACACCCGGGCCGGTCCGCGGCCGACGTGGTGGCCACGCTGGCCGAGCAAGAGCGCCGCGCCAGCGAGGCTAACCTCGTCTACAACCAGGTGCTCGACCTGCTGTCCTATGAGAAAATTACGTTTAACGGTGAGTTGATACCACATACAGCTATCTCATGACCCTTATCTTCTTCCATCTATATGTTGAGTTCGTCTACTATGAATGCTTTTTTGGTTTAGCTTGACGAAATTAATTAACGTAACTGTAAGGGTCTTCAGTGCGCAATTCTAAGCCCATATTAATACGTAACTCTCAACATGGCGGCTTAGGAGCTGGCTCCCAAAAGGCGCTGCCATGGAGTAGAATTTCATACATTTGACTACTCTTTTTTTTATTCTACCTCTCAAGTCATATCGAAGCGACACTTAGGAAATGAAAATTATTTATTAATACTCGCCTTACTGCCTGAGTTAACTCCTCAACCATAAGTCTTTGTGCAGATGTTGACCTACCTTTTTAAATTACTTCAACGTTAAAAACACAAAGCTATGATTGTTCCGGGTCTGGGTGTATGTGCATGTGAAGATTTGTGTTTGTAAATACACCTACGATACAGGAGTAATCCTGGTGTCGAATAAAGATTTAAGAAATCAAAAATTGAAACTTTTTTCATGTAGAGTCTAGTGGGCTTCCTAAAAATTTGCACATGAGTACCGAATACTTCAATCTCCAGGGTTGTTCCATTCCGTTAGTCTTTGCTCGATGAGAAGCATAATAAATAGATTGTTAGGTACGATTTGAAAAACATACTTATCTTTTCTTTAACACATTAATCTCAATTTTACAAGTCTCAAATTCATAACAATCCTTTTACCATTACTGATTTTTTCCATTACTGTATTCGGCCAGTGACATGAACTAACAATGTTAACGAAGAGTGTGTCGCAGATCTGCAGCTGAAGCCGTATCGTACGGAGGAGTTTGTTCACAAGCTGTACTACGAGACGTCACGGTTCTCCGCCTTCGGTCACCAGTGGGTCGTGAAGGCGTTCGTCAACAAGAACCAGCGTGACCCCACGCAGAGCTCACAGAGAGAGATCACCTACCAGGTATGCAATGGATCAGCTGTCCATCGAAGTTTACTGCTGGACACGGGTCTCTCCCAAAATGGAGCCTTTTCAGCCAGGACATTTACAGCGCCCAGTTGGATGGGGTTTCCCTCGGTCCTCCTGTATTGGTCGTCAGAATCTCTTCGGTGGTGATGGCATTCTTCAATATGGCCCAGCCCACGGCAAGATATCATCTGCAAGCCACGTGGGCTGGTAAAGGCGATCGGCATAAGCGATTTGTTAGCGGCAACAATTTGAAGTGGGTGATTCGCTATTAAGTAAGAGACTTAAGAGTATGTATCGTTATGTCGCGGACCTAATTTATCGCTAAGTTTAACGCTAGGGTGCGATCAATTTCTTCGGGCCCTAAGCACTACGCTAGTGGGCTACTGGAGCACTGCTAAATAACAGTCTAGCCATCGCAACCGACACCTTATTGGAGTCCAAAGTCATCTATTCTGCTGAACATGCAGCGCTATAGGCGTAGTTTTAGCAACTTTTATTTCAGGATGTACAAAAAACGCATTTTGTCAATGGACATGCCTTCGCATAGAGAGCCGCCAAGTAGGTTCATGACACCCGTTGCAGTTGTGAAGGCAGGAAGTCCAATCAGTTTGGAAGTAAATGAGGTGTTGATTTTTAGTTGCAAGTAACACCAGTGTCCAAGATGTGTTGCCTATACTAATCTTGTGACTTCCTACGGGAGTCCATATGGCATGAGCAGGGGATGTCCTCTTATACGTTGTAATATGTGTATATGCAGATACTAGATCATATAATACGTTCAGATTGCCCTGCAGTTGATCCTGAAGAGTAAGACGGTGGTGAGCCTGCCCGTACAGTGGGTGGTGCTGCGCGGCCCGTACGGCGAGGCGCGCGTGCGGCCGCGCGTGTGCTCGCACCAGTTCCACGAGGACAGCGCGGACGCGGCGCCGCTGCCGCTGCCGCTCGCCGACGACAACGACACCAACCGACTGCTCTCCAACAAGGCGATACACTTCAGGTATTCCTGCATTTTATCCACTTTCAGGATCTCTGGTCACTTAAAGAAGAACAAGTTCACCGGTCCGGAAGGTGGTGCGGTTGGCGAATAAAGTTTTAGAAGTAAATAGGTCAGATAAACCAGCTGTTTTTATTGATTCAATACGAATGACATGATTGTGATAAAGGACCCGCACAACGCGTGTTTCATTTGACACCTAGATAGACCCCCGCATATTAAATGGTACTGTACACTATTAATGGAGTAAGGTTTCTAATCTCCAAGTATATTAATTCTAGATTTAAAACGACTAGTTATGTAATTATAATTACTGTATAACTTTTTAATACCACAGTGTCGGCGCGCCAGGCTTGTCGTGGTCTTTTAAATATTTAGTAATAAGGAAAATTATTAAAGCGCACTTCCTCTCCTACATATTTAAACTTTGCTGTGCCCGATCCATAATTATTCTTTAATCGATATTTACCACCTGTATGACTGTGTACATTATGGATTACAATAAAGAATTTTATGCTGGTTGACACTGCTAGTGTGTCCTTTGCATATTGTTTCGCTCGGCACTGGAACAATTTCTAGAAAGCGGCTATCATATTGAATCTGTTAATATTACACCAGAATATTTTTCACGCGTAGGTACGATACGATAGTCTGTTTAGTTGTTGGCAATAAGATTGCCATGCATATCATTTTGGAACCCAGTGCATAATATCAGCAAGCACATTGGGTCAACCGCGCAACGATTATTCCCAAGGAGGGTTGATGTCAGGCAGGCGGCCGGTCATAAAACAATAAGCCAAAACCTCTAACAACATGGATTTATGAAATACATGTTGTGCCGACCCCACCTAGTGTGGGATAAGGGCAGGAAGAAGAAGGTACGACCTTACTAGAACATTACGCGCCAAACTTCTAGATCGCTAATGGCGAATGGTGCAATACGCAAAATTTATCTATATATTTTGCTAGTAAACTAACCACTAATAGCAGTAGTAATGACAGTAGTGCACTACTAGTTGGTTTGCTAACCACTCTCCGAACTTCAGAGCAGTTAGAAGTTTGTCGCGTACTAAACCTAGTAAACGCGTTAACGCGGATAGCTGTTGCTGACAAGCGTCTGTTGCTTTATGAGCAAGTCATTCATCAGTTTAATAATTATGAGTTATATTCTATTGTGTTCATCATGCATGTTACTTGGTGATGTGCATACAATAAGCTAAGGTACTGATATTTCCTTTGCAGGCTCATAATGTTCCTGTCATCGAAGTGATCTCATTCGGCGCATGCGTCGCCGGCCCGCGACTGATCGTTTTGTATCGCTTTACACTTACACACTGTGCGTTTACCAAAGAACAATGCAATCATGCCACACACACACACACGTTTTCTGATCAATCGGACATCGATATAAATACAACCGAATAAACTTATTTCTCGAATCAAACAGCTGGTATTACGTTTTATCTACTTGTAACTTATTTATTAATCTAATCTTTGTTGTAAAACGATTGATCCGTCAAAACACTTATCGAATTATCTACTTTCACATTTTGCTTTTTAGAATATAAATATTATTATTTCTATGATTATATCATATTTACTTTATAAATTAATAGTAAAACAGAACGAAATTCAAAAGGCAAGTGTTCGAGATTATATTTGAGTACAAATTTATATTTATTGGGAATTTATTCGTTGACTTGTTAGTGATGTAAGTATTGACTAATAAATGTTAATTAGTGTAAGCTTTTCGCTTCGAAAAGACATTTGGTGCGGTTACTCTGGTTGTGCGGAGATACGACGCGTGTGTTATGAAAAATACATTAATACATGGTTAAATCTCATATTTTTTTTCGATATTTATATTCTCATATGTAGCGGCAGCTTTTACACTGTAATTATATTGGTTTAACTGAACGAAATATCAGAGTGACTGTATTAAATTCACACATTATTACTTGTACTTGGTAATAATGGCATTAAAATTTATATAAGTATTTATAAAATTATTTTGAAGAATTGTGTTTATATAAATCTTATGTATTTTGCATGCTTGACTTTTAGTTTACGGCTCCCACCTACGAAGTATAATCATCTAAATTATTATTTTTTACGTAACATCGGGGCCGGGTTACAATAATAATTTTATATAGTGAATTACTTTTATTTACAAATAGTAATAATTTTGGGTTTCGATTAAAGTGCTAAGTTATTGAATTGCTTTGTTTTCATTCAATTGGTAATACTCATTTTAGTCGTCTTGTACTGCAATCTGGAGTTAACAGTAAGTGGAGCAAACAGTATATAACCGCGAATGACATTGCCACAAGAAAATAGTACAATATCTCACCACGACTCTTTCTGGGAACTTGGCGATAGATAACATTTTGATAACACGCTGTTCCGGCCCAGCGTCATACTCATAAGGTCCGTTTGATAACACGCTGTTCCGGCCCAGCGTCATACTCATAAGGTCCGTTTGATAACACGCTGTTCCGGCCCAGCGTCATACTCATAAGGTCCGTTTGATAACACGCTGTTCCGGCCCAGCGACATACTCATAAGGTCCGTTTGATAACACGCTGTTCCGGCCCAGCGTCATACTCATAAGGTCCGTTTGATAACACGCTGTTCCGGCCCAGCGTCATACTCATAAGGTCCGTTTCCACCAAACGAGTAGAGCCTCGCGCACTTTTTTGATGTCACTGAATAAAGAACTGTATCAGTTTTGCCTTCAAGTCTAAAATCCGACACAGACATCAAGCGTTACCTCGCGCATACTCTAGCATACCCGAGCGTCGGATTATTATAGACGATGACACGCTATTTGAGATCAGCCATAAGAACAGGAAATCTGTTTTACTATTCGTGTCGTTCGCCGTTTAGAAACCAACTTTAGTCCGGCCATTCGTCGAAGCTTGTCGCGAGATACTAATTAAACAAGAATACAATATGTAAGTAACTTGATCTTGACACAAGTAATTCTAAGTAAAAATGTATGCATTTCATAAAATTTTATATCTCGCGACAAGCTTTTATATCATATAAATAAATTAATTGTATAATGTAATAAATTGATGGGTTTGATTTAATTTAAAATGTATTATCATCTTTTTAGAGAAATTAAAAAAAGCTTGTTTTTAAAAATGTTTTTTTTACAGTTAATTAATAATTAAAAATATATTAATAAAAGAAAATGTAATATGTTGAATTGATCCTTAAACAAAACTAATTTTCACGATCAAAGGTTTGTTTAACTTTTATACAAAATAAATGGCGTGTCATCCCGACTGAGTCGTTTTAGAGATATTTAGTGGGTGAACAGCAACACTCTCATACACTTTACACTTATAAAGGTACTAATGCGGTTTCCAAAATGTAGAAATAATGATAGACTTCGTTGAATCTTCCATAGAGTAACGATTTATTTCAACGATAATAAAATAGTTATATCAGTAAGGTTTGTGTCTGTTCACATGTAGCTTGTTTAGTGAATGTGAGAGCTTATTGGAGGTGTCTCCGTTGTTGGCGCCTTCACTAACGGCCCATACACTTATGATACCCGACTCGCCAGTTGTCACCAATATGTCTCGCTGTGGAAGGAGAATATAGTTTAGAAAGTGAAGAAGGCAGTTCAGGGCAGTAGATAGAGGCTCTGGGGTCCTTGGACAGTTAGGCGTCGAGGGTCCTTTATCTACTTATTAGGGAGCCCCGGGTGCTCCGGAAGTAACTACGGTTCAGGTGCAGATTATCTCGAACACAAGATTTCGTTTTGTAAGGAGCAGTTGCGGTTTAATATTTTTCTATTCTACTTCATCAACAAAGCATTCACGCCTATAACCCCGATTATAACGAAGACGAATAAGATCTTGTGATTTGACAAAACCTCCTCAAAAAAGGATTTGTCTAGGGTAATGAACTGCTAAGGCAGATAAAATGTAGTAAATCAACGGTCGTAGCTTAGCTACTTAGTGCAACATATTCCTTACGTTTCCATATAAAAGGACTCTGGTAAATCTACATTTTATAGATCTAATCAAGTTCAACATCCAGTTGATGTAAAACAGTAGGTCATGTATGACGTAATATTTGAATAGGCAATAAACTGCAGTTTATGACCCCTCACATAAAGATAAAACAAACGAACAGTGCTGCCAATTGCGGGGAAAATCCCCGATTTGGGGAAATATTAAGTACCAGAGCTCCTAAAAAAAAAGCTCGTCCAAATATCGCTGGAGGAAAAAGAAGTAATTTTATCGCGTTCGCAGCCGCACCAAAGAAATGAGGGGAGCGTCTCGTCCGACTATCGCTCAGGGATGAGTAAACAAAAGAAGCGGGGAATTTCGGGGAATCGACAACACTGACGCGGGGAATCGAGAATTTTTTATTGGCAGCACTGCAAATGAAAGAGGTACTTACGTCTTTATCGTACCAGCAGCACCGGACGGTCTGCTTGTTAGCTGCAAAGTTCGTACTTGGTTGCAGTTTTTTGTCAGCTATCGTCACTGAGCGTAGCACATCCCTGCAAAAGAGTACAAGACCGTTAAATTAATATATAGCAAATAACTGTCCACTGAAACCATATGAACCCCTAACAGGAGTTAGGGGCTAAAATTACATATTTACAGCTACTAAATTTTAAACACTAAACCGCTATAGTCCGCACGGAACGGGGGGGTGCACGGTAGACAACACAAAGCAAACTGACAGAGCGCGTGTATTGTGTCGCGCCCCCCTCCTGCCGCTCACATATCTAAAGTGGGTGATCGACGTACGAGCCTACACTGCGGTTATAAAGAATGTCGGTTTTACTCGCGGCTCGTTGGTGCTGATCGACTAGCGAGTAAAACAGTCGTATCCTAGTCGAATTGAGGTTAACATGTTTCGTTCGGAGTCTGAAGTTTTGTGTTATCTTGGTATTATAGTGTAGGCAACTCATACTTGACTATTACGTTTGTATTTTAAATATATGCGCGCGAAGTGGAATGGCAACGCCGCGCATTGCGCCCATCAACGGCAACGTCGCCTTTTTTGGCAGGTTGCGTACGTACCTACGCCACCGACCGACGCCGAGGCAGCGTGGCGCGGCCGTTAGTGACGTCAGTCCGGTAAAAACTCTAGATGCGTGCGGACGTATGTCATCTGCCACCCATTTTCCCGCCTATTACTGTTCTATTTTAATAATGTACATTTTCCGTGTATTGTAAAGTGTGTGTGTGTTCGCAATAAACGAAGTTAAACGGTAGCTTTGTCTTTTGTGCTCAAATCCCGCGCCTATAACCCTTACAATTGGTCCTTCGAGCCGGATCACAATGGACAAAGTTACCGGCGTCGTTACGAGGAGTAAAGCCCACGCTGGGGCTGAGGAACGACCAGGATCGGAAACGACGTGTGTCATTACAACCCCATGTACTGAAGCAGTTGCCACGTCGACCAGGTCTAGATCTAGCCACTCCAGTCGCGAAGCGCTTCGCCTCCGTGCCGAGTACGCGGCCGAGATAGAGCTCACGAAACTGAAAGAACAGCTCATAAAGAAAAAGTTGGCATTGGACATCGCGGAGATCGAGGACGAAGTAGCGGAAAACCGAGCGCGGAGTGTTTGTAGTGGTCCAAATAACGTGGAGGAGTGGCTAAGCACACATCAAGTACCATGCGAGCACGTGGAGAAGCCGCCTGCGCCCCATGCGCCGGCTGGCACGTGCCCATCCGATGGCATGGAGCGCGAGCCCGCGCCCGCCGCCTGCGCCGCCGCGCCCGCCGCCCGCGCCCCCGCGCCCGCCGCCCGCGCCCCCGCGCCATGCACCGCGGCCGGCGTCGTTGCGCCGGGGCCTACCACCGCCGTCGCTGCTTCCGACATTATGCATCTAGCTGACGTTATTATTACGAACATGTCGAAACGGCCACGACAAAATTATGATCTTCCCATGTTTGATGGCAGCCCGGTGGATTGGCTGGCATATCAACGCGCCTATGAGGCTAGCGCTTCCACGTATAGCAGGTTCGAGAACACCGTAAGACTACAAGCATCGCTCCGTGGCGCGGCTAAGTATGCCGTTGAAGATCTCTTGCGTACCGGGTCTGACCCGATAGACGTGATTAACGCCCTAGGAGAGGAGTTTGGTCATCCTAATCTTCTACTGGAATCTGTATTGAAGAAGATAAGAAGTCTACCCCGTGTGTCCGATAGTGGCGTTGAATTACGAAACATGACTTGCGTCGTTCGAAATTGTGTTTACATTTTGAAAAACATAAAAGCGGAGGGATATATAAATAACCCTCAGATAACGCACGAAATTCTTAGCAAGTTAACCCCCGTACAACGATCGCAGTACGGCGAGTTTGTTATGAAAATGAACATTGATAACAAAGAAGATCTTCGTATATCGCCGAATATAAATATAGTGCTCGAGTTTGTGAGTCACTTGTCACGGGCATCAGCTTATTACTTACCACTGAGCACCGAGCATAATACTCATCGTAACCGGAATACCACTGCTGCCAACCCCGCTGCCGCCGCCGCTGTCAACACTTCGCGCGCAGGGCGCGTGGACTCTTCGCATCGTCAGCGGGAACATACTCACCGTGTACACATTACCAGCGAGGAATCTGCGTCGTCGAATACATCACAGAGTACGTCGTCGTCATTAAGTGTATGCGCGTTGTGTAGTAGTACGGCCCACCGCTTACCCGAGTGCGATAAGTTCGTAAGTAAAAGTGAAATAGAAAAGTGGGACTTCGTTAAGCTAAATAAGCTGTGCTTTAAATGTTTAGTGCAAAGTCATTCTCGTTATCGTTGTCGCGCAAAACGGTGTCAAAAGTGTCGCTCTCCACATCATACACTTCTCCACTACGAGAAGTCGGGCGCCGTGAGCGCCGGCGCGTCCGGCGCGAACGCCACCGCTAGCGCCCCGCCTGTGCGGGCCGCGGCGCAGGCGGCACAGGTACAGTCGCCGACGGACGCCGAATCAGTGACGAGCATGGGTGAGCGATGTCGGTACACAAAAACATTGTTAAAAATTATGCCTGTTACTATTATTGTAAATAATGTTGAATATAAATGTTATGCATTATTAGATGATGGGGCCACTGTATCGTTAATAGATTCTAGTGTTTGTAATTTTAGTGGACCATTATCCCCGTTAAAAATTATTAGTGCACGCGGTCATGTTATTACTGATAAGAAATCTTGTAGGGTGACTGCGTTGATATGCGGACCTAACGGTTTACGTCATGATATCACGTTACGTACTATCGAGAACTTAGACTTGCCTACCCAGAGTGTGCACGCCAGAGTCTTAGCTAGGAATAAACATCTACAAGATTTAGATGGCTGTGAGATGTCGTGTGCCAAACCCATGTTATTAATCGGGCAGGATAATTGGCAGTTAGTAGTTAACCAGGAAATACGACAGGGTAAATCCGGACAACCCGTAGCGTCGCTCACTAAGTTAGGGTGGGTTGTTCATGGGCCTGTAGGTATTTGTGACGAGTCCGTTAGTGAGTCGGTTAACCTAGTCTTTGATAAGTTAGATGATTTAAGTGAACTTGTGAAGCAGCAATTTTTGCTGGAATCGATTGGTATCACAGAAGTATCACGTAAAAATGTTGAGACTGAGCGCGCCTGTAAGATCCTAGATAGCACTAGTCGCCGTGTCGACGGGGGTTGGGAGATAGGACTCCTCTGGTCACGTGACGTTGTACACTTACCTGACAATTACGATTATGCTGTAAAACGATTACGCGGCATAGAGAGTAAGATGGATAAAAATCCCGATTATGCTGATGCGTATTCACGTCAGATTGAGAGGTTAATTTCTGAGAAATATGCTAGGCTATTGGATACTCCGCTGAGTGTTAACCCGGTATGGTACCTGCCGCATTTTGGGGTTACCAACCCGAATAAACCAAACAAGCTTAGGTTGGTTTATGATGCCGCGGCCAAATATAAGGGAGCATGTTTAAATGAATATTTACTTACAGGGCCGGACTTGTTAAATTCCTTATTAGGCGTATTGTTTAAGTTCCGATCTGGTCCAATAGCCTATACAGCGGACATAGCTGATATGTTTCTCCGAATTAAAATTAGGAAAGAAGATCGGGGCGCCCAACTATTTCTATGGAGAGGCCGAGAGAGGGGGCGCGACCCTGACATATACGTCATGGACTCTATGATTTTCGGTGCTAGGTCATCGCCTGCCTCAGCCATACATGTCTTGAATAAAAATGCCAGCGAGTTCCACGATACATATCCTGAGGCCGTCAAAGCAATCCACGAAAACCACTATATGGACGATTACCTTGATAGTGTACACTCAGTAGATAGTGCACGTCAGCTGATCAAGGATGTTTCCAAGATTCACTCCGCTGGTGGATTCTCTATCAGGGGGTGGGTGACCAATTCTCCCGAGCTTCGTAAGGAGTTACCAGCTGTCGTGCCCGGTACCGTAAATTTTGATAAGTCTCCATATAGTGGTGAACGTACTTTAGGAATGATATGGATACCAGAGTCCGATGAATTAGCGTTTGATTTATCTTTTAAAAGGGTGACACCCGACGTAGTTGAGGGCAGAGCTATTCCAACTAAACGACAATTCTTAAGATTGATTATGAGTATTTTTGACCCTTTAGGCTTACTTTCTCCTTACACGATAAAATCCAAAATCTTGTTACAAAAGATATGGAAATCTGGTATAGGATGGGACAATCAGCTGAAGGAGCATGAATTCAAGGAATGGGAAAGGTGGCTGCAGGATATAAAACCGTTAGGTAACTTGCGTGTGCCGCGTTGGTACGGTCTTAAACCCTCAACTGTCGAGTTACACGTTTTTGGAGATGCGAGTGAATTAGCATATGCTGCGGTGGCATATTTAATTGGTAGAGATGAGTCTGGAAAATCAAGCGTCTCACTTGTTATTGGCAAAGCTCGTGTCGCCCCGCTAAAGGTTATATCCGTGCCCCGCCTTGAACTGCAGGCTGCAGTGCTAGCATGCAGGTTAGCTTGCACCACTTTTAAAGAGCAAGGTTTGACAATAACACGCAAGTACTTGTGGTCTGACTCGAAAACAGTCTTGAAATGGATACACTCGGATCCTCGTGATTATCAGAAGTTCGTGTCACATCGGTTAGCAGAAATCGATCGAAAGTCCAACCCGA
The DNA here is from genome assembly GCA_910594945.2 of Amphipyra berbera. NCBI lineage: Eukaryota > Metazoa > Arthropoda > Insecta > Lepidoptera > Noctuidae > Amphipyra > Amphipyra berbera. The sequence goes on from OU343138.1 coordinate 578,861, forward strand.
GTGAGTGGCGTTGGGTGCCGTCTGCGGATAATCCTGCTGATGAAGCCACGAAATTGTCCTGGCCTACAAACTGTAAGTTGTGGTTTACAGGTCCCTCTTTTTTGTATCGTGACAAGGACGAGTGGCCGGTCAACGAGTTCGACGATGCAGCTAATGCGGATTTGGAGCGGCTTGAGAAGGTTCACGTAGTAAAACAGTATGAACCGTTATTTAAAGTCGATAGGTTTACTAGTTGGACGCGGGCTGTTAGATCTGCAGGTCGAGTTCTGGCCTTTTTAGGTATGTGTCGCAAGAAGCAAATTGAGAAGCTGACAGTTACCAACGTCCGTGATGCTGAGATTCTTTTACTGAAACAATCCCAGATTGAGACATTCTCTAAGGAGTTGACAGTGCTGAAAACCAGAAGTGCATTATCCACTGAAAGTAAAATTCGTGACTTAGATCCTTTTTTGTATGAAGGTGACGGGTTGCTTCGAGTCAGAGGACGCCTGAGTGCCGCACCAGACTTAATGTTTGATGAGAAGTATCCCATTATATTGGACGGTCACAGCCATACCGCGCGGCTTATTACACTCGAATATCATAAGCGTGCTCACCACGCTAATACTGAAACAGTCATAAACAGTATTAGGGAAAAGTTTTGGATAACCCAGTTGCGACGTACAGTTAAATCAGCTGTGTCCAAATGTCAGCCTTGTCTGGTCCGTCGTGCTCGTCCTTCGTTGCCCAAGATGGGAGATCTACCCGCCGCTAGACTTGTTAATACGCGAAGAGCCTTTGTACATTGCGGGGTCGATTATTTTGGGCCGATGGAAGTTGCGATAGGAAGGCGTCGTGAAAAAAGATGGGGTGTAATTTTTACTTGCCTTGTCACTCGCGGTATCCACATTGAGCTCGCATCTTCACTATCAGCTGACTCAGCCATAATGGCGATCCGACGCTTGATAGCTCGCCGTGGACAGCCCTCTGTCATGTTCAGTGATAGAGGCACCAACTTTGTAGGTGCTGACGCAGAACTAAAAGCTGCTATTCAGGCAATGGAGAGCGACAAAATACATGATTTTCTCGTTATCAAGGGCATTTCTTGGCAATTTAACCCTCCTGCGGCTCCGCATATGGGTGGGTGCTGGGAGCGGCTCGTCCGCTCAGTAAAGACCGCACTCAAAGTTACATTGACAGCGCGGGCGCCTAAAGAGGAATTGTTAACGACATTGATGGCTGAGGTAGAGATGACCCTGAACAGCAGGCCATTAACTTTCGTGGGTACGGACCCCGATGGGCCCATCGCTCTCACCCCTAACCATTTATTGATAGGTACCGCCACCGGTGCATCGACGTTGGGTATTTTCGAAGCATCGGACTTAAATTGTAGAAAAGCTTGGGTAAAGGCTCAGACTCTGGCGGACATGTTTTGGCGACGCTGGCTAAAAGAGTATGTACCTACTCTACAAAGGCGTCAAAAGTGGCTTCACCAAGTGCCGCCAGTAAAAGTTGGAGACATGGTTCTAATTTTAGAAGAAAATCAGCCGCGTAACACTTGGCCTAGGGGCATTATTAGCGCAGTTCACCCAGGCCGCGATGGTCAGATTAGAGTAGTCACTGTTAAAACCTGTAGGGGCTATTTGAAACGACCTGTTGTTAAGGTCATTGTGTTGCCTACTGACGAGTTTGTTCAGGAACAAGGGGGTGGAATGTAGGCAACTCATACTTGACTATTACGTTTGTATTTTAAATATATGCGCGCGAAGTGGAATGGCAACGCCGCGCATTGCGCCCATCAACGGCAACGTCGCCTTTTTTGGCAGGTTGCGTACGTACCTACGCCACCGACCGACGCCGAGGCAGCGTGGCGCGGCCGTTAGTGACGTCAGTCCGGTAAAAACTCTAGATGCGTGCGGACGTATGTCATCTGCCACCCATTTTCCCGCCTATTACTGTTCTATTTTAATAATGTACATTTTCCGTGTATTGTAAAGTGTGTGTGTGTTCGCAATAAACGAAGTTAAACGGTAGCTTTGTCTTTTGTGCTCAAATCCCGCGCCTATAACCCTTACATATAGCATACCTCGAAATTAAAAAAAATGTAGTAAAGGCAAGCGTTATTTCATACACATTTAATTCATGCGCTGCAAGCCGATTTCCTTTGTTTTTATACTCGCTTGATTTATTTTGCCATAAACAGGGACACTCTCGGAAGCCATTTATGAATTCTATTATGAAGTCGTGACTGAGTTCGCAGATCCATTATTAAAAATGTGACGTGGAGCGCGTCCGTCCTCTAGCGCCGTCACCGATAACTAGCGACTTGGCTCGACGGCCGTGATCGACACGCGGTTTTGAACGACGAGCCGAGTAAAAAATGAAGCAAACATGACGAGCCGCGAGCCAGGCTCGTCAAGTCATAAAACCGCGGTATTGCAATGATACACCGGCGAGCTTTACCGACGAGTCATAAGACCGCGGTTTCACTCGCTCGTCGATCAGGGCCTTAAGGCGCGGCCAATTATTTCCGCGTGGACTACAGTTAGAACGCATTAGCTCACTTTTTGTTTAAGTGCCTACCAAGTTACTGGTGGAATGTTTTCAGTTGTTACATTATAACATTGTTGTCAAGGCCCTTCTTGCTTGTAAGTACCTTTAAGTCAGACCTATGCGTGCGCCTCTTTACTGGTCGCACGGCCAATATTTTGCGATATGATTCGTTTTTACAGTTACCCGGAAGGACTGACACTTATAATGCCGGAGATGCAGCTGCTGCCTATCCACCTGCACTGTTTCTATACGACTGTGAGATACATGGCATATTTTTCTCTATTCTGGGGAACCATATTCTATTATACTCCACTTAATATAACATTAGACAAAAGTGGCTCACTAAGGCCATGAGATCTTATTAACCATTTCTTCAAATATAGTTTCAGCTCATTGTGATTGTTGACAGATAAAGTTCATAAGAGCATAATTTTTCGGTGTATATATGGAAGCAAACATGTTGCTTATTTCTATACATTTCCTTACTAAAACGGGTCTTACTGATGTTGATTCTGTGGCACATTTTGACAGTACTAAACTAGACTAAACGCAACTGTCACTTTCTTTTTCTATTGAAACAGAAAGAGACAAACACCTTTGGTTGAGTTTAGTCTTGTCAAAGTGCTCAACAGAATCGACACTATTGTCTAATGGTATATTAAATAGAGCATAATTATAATTATGCACAAGACTAATTATTATACACTATCAAGCTTACCCATTTCCTTCATACGAGCCAGCTAGTAGCACTGGCGTGTCGTCTATACCAGTGTATGTGTCTACTAAGTAACAGTCGTCGCCTTTACTTCTCTGAAAATATAATAAAGAACAATATAATTATTTAATGGATCTCATTTAAATACCGCTTTTCCCATGCAGATGAAGATAACATTTATTTGATCACAATAATTTATGTGGATACACAGTTTTGTTGTCTTATGGGCAGGCCCGGACAGGCCATACGGGCAAATGCCCGATGGGCCGGTCACACAGTCGGAGAAATAGAAAGAGTGAGAGGAACGTCAAAAAAAAAATATCGTCCTATTATCGCTTAGGTCGACCGTCTCTTTAATGCCCTGGCCGATTTCAGGTCCCAGTCCGGCCCTGGTTATGGGTGAAGACACAGATAAATTATATGAGCATGCAACAAAACCTTGTAATTAAGACTTAATTGTTACGATGATCATAAACTCCAACTGTTATCTATGCAATGTCTATAAGTGAAGATAATTGGCTTTTCGTTTCTCCTTTATTGCTATTGTTTGATTAACTGTAGATTTTGCACAAAAACAATAAATAAAGGTAATTATGTAGTATGACTCTCTACGAGTATGACGCTTACCTTTATGCTCCTAGAAACTTTATCCCTACTGAAACTCTTGAGCATGTCCCCACTCTCGGAATCCCAGAGCTGTAAGTCATTTGACTGCGTGATACACGCCACCTGCTTCTCATCCAACCACGTCAGCTTCTCAACTGAATTTTCGACATTCAGAGAGTATGTCAGTGCATCGTCTTCTGTCTGTTCCATCACATTGAACACATTTAGGAGGCCGTCTAGCGAACCTGTAGCTAGTATCTCTGTCTTTGTATTGTGGAACTTTACCTGTAAGCAGCAACAGATTATTTAATCATGCTAGTACGGTAGTTAACCTTTTTATTACAAATTACTATTAATAGTGGGATGGCAAAAGTAGTTCCAAGTGCCACAAGAGTCGACTCTTGTGGCACTTGGAACTATATGCCTGTTGTGTCATCATATTCTAGGAAAATGAGGGCTGAATATATTAGGTTAAAATTATTTGAAGTCTGCATTCGGCACACCAAACGTGACTGTTTGGTGGGCCTGCGAGTTGTATACAAGGAACCATTATGGAACCAAACTCATCAAAAGCGAGCATGGGTCGTCTGCAGCGTGAGTCGTCGTCTCACGACCCAAAGGCTTTAGACACCTTTAATTAGAACATTGGTGTATTTTACCTGTGTAATATCATCAGTGTGTGAGTTCCAGTAGCCTCCCAATGGCTTGGTGACTCGACTGTCCCAGAACACCAGATAGGCGTCATCTTCCACTAACTGACTACCGGCACACAACACCCGCCCATTACAGGACACATCCATGCACTCATATGGCCTTACTAGCGCTTCTTCTTTATCTGAAAATAGTGGGTCCCACTTTTATGAAGGAATGTAGGCAGAAAATAGGCTATACTTTTATGATACAATAAATTATGTGAAAATGGAGATTCCTTAGAAGGCAACACCCTAGACTGACATTATTGGTGATATTCTTCAGAGAGGTCAAGTGAACAGTACTGTTAGCCAGAAAGCATGTTTGAATGTGCAAGAATCAATTGGAGTATGGAAGGATACTGGATAGTAATAAGTATGTGGTGTAGTGGCTGCCTACCTCCATGAGAAGAAAGTGTGATATTTTATAAATGATGTCTAACTTTAGTAAAAGAATCTGTGACAATTGTTGACTTTAACTTTGATTGTATGATTAAATCATTGCTCAAAATCAATAATTTTACAGCTCTCTTACCTTTGTCAGAAAAATGTAAAATATGTATTTGCCCAGAGATGGGCAAAACAAAATATTACTTAACAAAGACAATATTATTATTGTCACTGCATTTTTTTTAATATTATCTGGCCTCATTTGGATTTCTAAATTATTATGGGTGCATTCTACACAAATCTTCTCATGCACAATGGCCCCGACGTGGAACAACTATCTGCAGGCCATACAAATATTTGTTCTGTGTGGGAATCGAATCCACAATCCATAGTGCAGAAGCCAATCGTTCAGCCACTGCACCAAACATGTCGTCGATATGACACATCATTTACAAAAGGTAGTTAAAACTAAAATATTATCACCTTTATACTCCTGTACATAACTGCCACTGGTCCTGGTGTCCCACAGTTTGACAAGTCCGTCGTGTCCAGCTGAGTACACCAAGTTGTCTTCTTTTGGGTCACATACTACGTCTGACACAGCCTTCTCATGTCCACTGAACCGACACACCTTTGTGAGAGATGTGTTGTTCAGCTGATACACTTCTATGCCGTTGTCTGATAGACTTACTGCTAGTTTTAATGATCTGTGAATGTTTATTAGAAGTTGGTAAAAAGTTATTTAAAGTATTGTTACTGGAATTTATTATAATTATTGTAATCAGCTTTTTCTATTCAAAAAAGCCTTTTGGCATTGAATTTTAATCAATTAACAATTATCCTTTTTTTATATTGTGTAATCTCTTGTTTAGACTATTAAAAAAGCAAGGTTATTGTTATGTTATGCTTGATCACTGACTCACATTAGTTTTCATATTTAATTGATTTATAGGAACTTACTTGCAAATATATATTAGGTAGTATGTAGGAATTGTGATAATATGACTGATGTACTTACTTTGTAGCGTGTAATTTATTAATATAGGATTTTTTAAGTGATACTGCGTTTTCTGCCAATAACTTGTATTTCTTTTGAAACTGTTGTTCTAGAGCGTCAGGTTCTACAGTGTCTCTATCAACTTCTTCGTTATCAACTATATCAGCCATTACTTTGTTTAATTAATAATTAGGTACCTATATATTTGTTTTTAAGAGGTTATAAGTTTAGAAACAAACATAATGTTTTTTTAAGGTTATGTCAATAAGCTGACTGACTGCATTGAGATAGAAACATGGAGGCGCCGCGATATTCTATACATACATTTGCTTATACAAATATGAGTGAAATACGATACAGATTGTGAAATATCGTTTTGTTTCTTTCTTTCTAATGTAGTAATCGTATTTGATAAAAGAGACAACAATACTTCAGTTGTTGCTCATAATGGCAACATTTTGCTGTGATGTAGTGACAGTTGTAGGCAAGTGTCGTATCCGCCATAATATGCGCCAAGTTTCGTGGTAGTTCTGCTGTCAAATGGTTGTATACTTTTTGTATTATTGAGATTTGTGAGAAAATTACGAAGAGTTTACCTTTTAAACTGCATGTGTTTGTTGGAAAACGGCAATTCAACATGCCTGTGTGTTGTATTGTGAAGTGTGGTGTAAGAAAGAAGGAAAATCAACCTCAGTTGTCTTTGTACAGGTTAGGAGCCGGCTTTCATGCAATAATACAGTTTCGAGTAAGCGATCATGAGTTTATGGATATAGTGTAAATATTTAAGTGTAAAGTGTTAATATTTGGGTTTATTTCCGTCCAACAGACGATTTTTATTATTTTTAATTTTATTCGTTTGTTTACAATAATACGTCATGGTGGAATAGCGTTGCACCGTTGCCGTAACTTCGCTGCTCTGAAACGATATTGGTATAATGTGTGGGCTAATCGGTTCGAGTGACTTTGCTAGGTCCGGCAGTAATTCACAGCAAGGAAAGACAGTCCCATAGAGATTTCTGATGGTTATACGTGATCTGAAAATAAGACGTCAGCATTTTGTTATTTGTTGTAATTACATATTATTAGCAATTGTAACCAAATGATCTAGTGATAAAAATATTAACCTTTTTTATAGGTTTCCTAAAAATGAAGGATTAAGGAAAAAGTGGTTAGAGGCTAATTGCGAAGAAAATATTAATCATCGACATAACGAATGGTACATCTGTTCCCTTCACTTTGAAGAAAGTTGTTGCAATAGAACACTTGATGTAATGAGATTACATGATAACTCAGTTCCTACAATATTTTCGGTAAGTGTGTAATAAGATTATTGATAAATAATAGCCTGGCCCTTTGGCCTGAAATAACTTTATAGATATAATAGTTACATAATACACCACCTCAAAGGTGGCGTGGAAACGTGTGCATATTATGACGATTTTATTTTTACTCCACCAGTCAGTATGTTAATCATAATAGAAACATTATCTTCTTCCTAGTAGAAAAACTTGTTTTTCACTGGGATCCGCATACCTACCGGAGGCTACAGACCAGATATAAAAGAAGCGAAAGTGCAAACGTGATGCAATTAAAAAGCGTTTTTTAATTCTGTGCAGGATAAAACGCTACATTAATTTTATTCTCAGTTATCAGAAAGTAAGTAAACTTACTCATATTTTTCTGTTACAACGGGCTGTTCGTATATGAATTATAATTTAAGCGTGATATTTAGTAGGACTCGTAATACTAGTATCGATACTCGTTACAGTAACACTATGTTCCATGATTGACACAACCCTAGCATTGGCAGCCATTTTATGCGCCAGTCTAGGTTGTAGGTATGCACCTTTTTTTGTAGGTATTTCCAGTCCATAATATAAATGTCTATGGCTGACTGGCAAACTGGCTGGGTGAATATTTTTTTGTTTGACATTGACAGCTATGTACGTTAAATTCCGTCAAATGTTCAGATCAAGTTCAGTCAGATACACATCTAAACGTCGCAAATATCGGTTTTTATAAAATAGGGTAAAAACCGTAGTTATTTGACTATTCAGGTATAAATACGATAAAAACATCAATATCTACATAATTTTGTTTAATTTATTATATTCAAAATAAACTCATACTTATAATAATATATTATACTTATAAACCACTTAAAATACACATCCTTAATGTATAAGTATACACCTTCATGCCACGTGAACGGGGGTGGGCAGAAACGACGACACGTGCTATAATTATCCTTACATTTATATACCTACCTCCTTGCGAATAGGTGTATTTATTTTAATTCCTTAGAATATTTGTTTTATTTATAGGTCGTTCTGCGATGTGTGCCCCGATATCTGGGACCAACTCGTTCTATGTCTCCGGCGGCCAGTCTAGTAGTCAGAATTCTTAAAGGTATTGGAGGAATGCTGTTCAGCTCAGTTGTTGGATCAGAAAAAGCCCAACGTATGTAGCGCTGCATGCGAATGTGATCTAGGGACATTATAAAATATCGCTTTACTTTGAATACATTTACTTTATTAACTTTGCATAAAGCGAATTATTAATTATTGGAATTACTAATTATGCTTTAAATGGTATTTGTAATGCATTAGAAGTCAAATTACCTATAGCCGGATCGACAATAGCAAACGCCCGCTTAACATTTTCCACGGTAACAGTCTTGTTGGCGGCATGCTTACCGCCCAGTTCTGCTACCACCTCCCGTATGTACTTGTCCTGGGCCAACTGTCGTTGTCGATACAACTCGCGAGCGAACTCCACGCGGTCGAAGCCCTCCTCGTTCTGGGAAGCCCCGAGAAAATAAGATAAGTCAGTATTGTAATGAATGTCTTTGTATGTACGGGCCTCACTGTCTTTCGATTCAGCGGACGTCATAGCAAACTATGACGTCTTCTGATCAGAATATTTACTTAGCTCTTGTAAGAGCAGGATTCCGTTTTGAGAAGAGAGAAAAAGCCAACCTCGTGAAACAATTTATCCAAGTTGATATCGATGCTATTTATTTTCAGTTTGAGCTGCTTGCGCACCACATCCATCAGGTTCTTGATGTCAACCTCACTCTTCAACGGAAACGTCATTTTCGATATCTTCTCAAACTCATCGATTGTTATCGTCTGTCACAAAAAGTATTTTTAAGTCGTTATTAACCCCTAATTGCTCGTTGTCACGTGGTATGTTTTGGGCTACAGGTCGCGGTTTCGATTCCCGCGCGCAACAAATATTTGTTTGCGTTATGGGTTACAGATGATCGTTTGAGCATGTTAAATTTGTGTCTGTAAACGCACCCACGATGGAGGAGAAATACCACACAAATAAGAAGAACATTTAACAAAAAAAAAGTTGTATTGCAGTGCGTCGGACAATTTTATATTTTTTCTGAGCTTACTTAGTGCGATATTCCATTGTTAATCGCCATTATTAACTGTGCGGGTTAGGTATACTTGTATACCGTTTAACCTCATACATAATATCGCGCCTCTGTAACCCTGATAACCCTTTGAGGGTTAGCCAGCAAAGGGCCTGGTAAGGCAGGTATATTATTGAAATATTTTTCGGTTTTCCAATTTCGTTGGACGCTAATGATTGCTCAGATACATTAGGTAGTAAGTTTCCAGTCATCATCTTCCTGCCCTGGTCCCGAGTTACTTGTGGTCGGTGCAATATGTTTTTCTCTTCCATTCTTTCCTGTCAGCCATCTCACTATCATTTACTCCCTTATCTTTCATATCCTCTCTCACACAATCCATCCATCTTTTCTTTGGTCTCTCTCTCCCCCTCCATCCATCAACATTCATATTCATCACTCTCTTAGTCACATGTGTTTTATCCTTCCTCATCAATAGTAGTAAGTTTTCAGTATTAGGGAGGAATTAACTTCTGTTTAAAGAAACTTAACTTAACTTAAGTATCTAATAACTTCGGCACCTCTTTATCCTTGCTCTGCTTGTACAGGTTGTCCCTGAGCGCGTGCCAGTGCGCGCGGTGTCCCCAGTAGATGTGCTCGCTGAGGTGCCCGTGCAGCACGCCCCAGAACAGCTTCACCTGTGGCTCGTCCAACATCTGCTCGGCGCCGGCGCATAAATTGTACGCCCACTCCGCACGGACTGACGGCTGCTGGTACCTGAAGGTGGTCATATGGATAGGTAGTTATCAAGATCCTACTGGAGCTATACTCGAGCAATATTTAGGTTTAAAGTACCTAGCGTGATTAGGGAACGTACCCATACTACGTGACCCATTTTTTACAATTTGTTACCCTCCTACCCTCCCCTCGGTGACCACCCATAGTAGGTGATGCGGACAGCAAGCCTAAATTGTAAATATTCATCAAATAACATTTAAATAGCTATGTGGGTGTTGCTATATACCTCTGCTTAACCCTTCAGGAAATACAGGCGTAATGATATGTGAAGTAAACAAGGTAATAAAATACGTCATAGTATATAGCACAACATGACCACTAGCTACAGATATTAAATTCAAGGAAATGTATTGGAAGATAGAATGTGTCGTGGGGCACACTACCTGCAACTTGTGCCCCCCTGAACGATACTTAATGAGATGCATTTTATGCATTGTTACTGATCCTGGCAGTGGCAGTCACCGGCACTCATTCATCGAACATGAAGAACTGAATCCTGAATCCTGAAGTGAAGCAAGAAGAACGTGTAGTCGCTTAGGTTTTCTACCGAATGAGTGTCAATGTTTAAGTTTAAAGTTTAGAATTTCTATTATAATGTAAATAGGTTTATACTGTGAAATAAATACGGCAAGTGCCTTTCAGTAAATTGTGTGTTTTGACTGGTTGTCCTCTACAGTAGGTATATGCCAATACCCACCCCTCCCCCTCTAGTTTTCATGTAGTAATTCATAAATATGGTTTTAAATAGATTTATTTGCAAAAAGAAAATTATTTGGCTCAATGTGCGTCAATGTGACTGAATGTGACCTGTGAGTTTAAAAAGCCCTAAAAGTTGTTCGCCATATTTGAATATAGCTCGAAAAAACGCGAGATTTCCCTAGAGGATATTGACCACGTGACGAAAACCTAAGCCCCCCCCCCGCCCCTGTGACCAAGCGTGGTATTTTGAAGACCCCCCCTCCTCCCTGAACGGGTTACGTAGTATGGGTACGTTCCCTTATGGCCTTTTCTGCTTAGGTGAAAAGACGAAAAAGAATTGTACGACCATCTTATCATATTCTTAAAAAATTGATGAATTACTCATTGATCAACTTGCGATATTATAAAATCGTTTTGTCAATCTGTCTATTGCTGGATATGTATCATATAGATCAAAGGAGGTACTAGAAATTGTCCAATCTTGCAACAATGTACATACCTGTCTTCAAAGTACTTGGTGACATAGTCCTGCATGGACATGTCGTGGCTCTCCATCTTGCCGAGCCAGATGTCGTTAATGATGACGCTGATCTCCCGCCGCGAAAGCCGCAGGTTGCGCACTTTGCCTTCGTAGTGCAAGTAGGGCGGTATCACTGGGTCTGTACCCTGGTGAATACAGCACACACTTATTAAGAAATAAACTGTAGAAGGATATCTTTATTTCTCAACGTACGCTCTTGTTTTGTACTGGGCCGCAATTGGAAGTCAAGCGTAAGTAACTTTTATGACGATCACAGGAATTCGTGTGTCCACAGTTGAAAGTCGTTTGCGCAAGAGTGAACTTCCGTAATTTAACTAGGTAGTGGATTTGGTGTTTTATGGTTTTGGTTTGGGTAGGTAGGTATAGTACGACACAACTAAGAAGTCGCATCGGCAAACTTCGTTCAACCGATCACTCCCGAACTGAGTGCGACTTCAAGACCACAAATGTTTATTAGTAAAAAAAATATTATTATTATTTGCAGTAAAAAATATTCCCAAGGAGGGTTGATGTCAGGCAGGCGGTCGGTCATAAAACAATCGGCCAAAACATTTAACAACATGGATTTACGAATAACATGTTGTGCCGACCCCACCTAGTGTGGGATAAGGGCAGGAAGAAGAAGACTGCAGTAAAAAATAACCTTTACGGTGACACAATAAGTGTGAGTGGCGCGTAAATGAGCGACTGCCATTGGTTGTTCGATCGAGTTTGCCCCTTCTTAGTTGTGTCGTAATGTAATGTAGGTATTGAATAATTTGGAAATAGATAATTAGTTGTTCTTACGAGTCCATCAAAATGTTCAAGGTGGTCGCTCTCGGCAGCCGGCCCGAGTTCCTTCAGTAACACTCTGAGGATGTTTCTAGAAGACAGACCGCTTGCCAACTGCCACCATCTGAAATTGATTACCTAATGCAGGATTGTGAAATGAACTAATATGCGACGTGATACTACAGAGGATGTTTACTTATACACAGCAATGTTCCTAATGTGGGATGCTGAGATGAATACCTACATAGACCATACCTTCACCGTTTGCAGTTCACAACTACCGTACTGTACATTTACCTACCGTTTTTTGAGGTAAACTGTCCCTAAGCGGCGTATATAACCAGTAGTACACTATGATAAGCTATCACACCGGTAAGTCAGCCCTCATCAAGCTGTCTCCCTCCCAGTCCTCCCGCCAGCAACGCCCTAAGCCGTGGTTCGAGTCCCATTAGGGGTCGCCTTTAGTGCTGTTGTTACTAGTAGTCATGATGTTAGTAGTAGTAGTAGTAGTAGTTAGCTTAGGTTAAGTGTTTTACTCGTCCCCATTGATTGGAGACCCTCTAATAACAGCAGCAGTCGATTAGAAAAAAAAACAAAAAAAAAAATGCTCAGCTGAATTGACGTATACCAACCTGTCTCGTCCCCCGCCAATGAAGTCAGCGCATAGGTCCCATTGCGGCCGGGGAGTACCCGCGCGCTCCAGTTCATTGCATCGCTCCTTTGTCTCAAACAACTCCTCCTCGATAGATGTCTTGGATGCTGCGGGTACAGTACATTAAGACAAAGTTAGCAAGCTGGATATATTAATAATGCCAGCCTTATAAGAGTAGGTACCTAAAGCAAGTTTAGTTAAACTAGGATCTTTTAGCATTTGTTGAACCATAGGTAGGTATAATGTTTGGCTTAATTCTTCCAATATCTACTTACCCACAAGCCGATTATTATTTGCCCGCAGAGCTTTAAACTCTTCTTCCAGCTTGTCCAAGGCCTTGGTGAGGTTGTAGTGCTTTGCCTCCAAGGTGTCGTACTCCCGCCGGGTCACGGTGTCCGCATATTCGTCGGTCATCTTCTTCAGGTTGGTCTGGGTTATGGATAGCTGTTCTCTAGAAATTATAATAAATAATCATGTTATCCGAAGGTGTATGATAGGCTGAATTAAGTAATCGATTGAGTATGATTCTTCTTCTTCTTTTCGTGTGGTTACTGTGGTTAGTGACTAACCTGGTGTCAGAGTTTATGCCGCCCATGGGCCTCTGACTTGGCTTCACATGCCTACGAGAAATATCTCTCAGGTATGCCGGTTTCCTCACGATTTTTTCCTTCATTGTTTTTAAGCAAGTGATAATTATGTAATACGCACATGAATCCGAAAAGTCAGAGGTGCGTGCCTTGGGTTGAACTCGAGACCTATGACTTAGCAGTCCGACGGTCACACCACTAGGCTAACACTACTCGATTGAGTACCTATAATAAATTCCAAGCGCTTAAGTAGGTACAGTCACAAACAGGTCATAAATAGCATCCATTCTCTACTACCAGACTTCTGAATTACCTGCACCTATCGAGGGCTATTCTCAACACCACGGGATCTCCGTAGGCGTCATCTACAGGGTACGAGCTGCCGTCCAACTCCTTGAGCTTCATCTGCAGCCCCAGGTTCTCGAAGTACAGCGTGTAGCGAGCGTCCCGCTCCCTCATCAGCGTCAGGTAGTCCGAGAACTTGTCGTCGTCGAACTAACAATGTGCATTATTCACGATAGACTGTCTTTGGCGAAATTTCGGATTATAATAATAAATGGTCCATATCCAAATCCAGAAAATTAGTTAGCGGTGAAAATTGCAGTCGAGGTTGATAGACGGAATTATTTAATGAAAAACTAGTCATGAACGTAACTCGTTTCAAAGAATGATGGCTGTTGGCCCAGGCGTGTCCTTGTCTAAAGACTGCAATCAGTAAAACTGAACTTAAGTTGAAGGCAGCTTGAGTAGACTATATGCGGAAGCCAAAAGACCTGCCTGCCCTTCAGCAGTGCACTGCGTTGAATTAGAACAAATTATTTAATGTTAGGTACACAACAAATAAAACACAACATTACATAAAAATAATATATTTAAATGTGAATAACAATAACATATATTTACACCCACATTTAAGCAATAGTCTTTTACATTTGTACAAAACAGCAGAGGTGCCAATACAGAGTGTTTGGAATAGACATTCATGTTCAACATCATAATTAGGCAGAAAGATAACGTGAACATAAACATAAGTTTGAAAGATAACGTGAACATAAACATTAGTTAGATAACGTGAACATAAACATAAGTTTGAAAGATAACGTGAACATAAACATAAGTTTGAAAGATAACATGAACATAAGTTTGAAAGATAATGTGAACATAAACATAAGTTTGATAACGTGAACATAAACATAAGTTTGCAGCAACAAACAACAGATTTAAATATATGTGAATAACAGACTAGTAACAACAGTCTGAAACAGGTACAATACAAAACATTAAAAAAGCCTCCATGAGTGATGATACTTAAGTATGTCCAACACACCCTGGGCAGTCAGCCCCGTTACCAACCTTGCTGGCTGGCTTTCTTTAAACCACAGCAGCTATTCTCATATAGCTTGTGGCAACACATATGATGTATACAAAACAGACATTAGACACAACAGTTGTCCACATCCTGTACACACCTTCCCCATATCTTTCTTTAGTTTGCAACTTTCAAAGATCAGTTTCAAGTTTTGCTCTCTCAGATCTTCATTTTCTTTAAGTAACTTTTGAATTTTGTCATCCCTTTGTTTCTTTTTTACAGATATACCAAATACTCTCTGTAAATTGAATTAGTCTTTATTATAAAGTCTCAAGGTTCCTTATTAAATAATATTATTATATAATTATGTTGCAATAATAATAACAATTTTCATTGTGTTAGAACAATTTAGAGTAATGATACATTTTTTTTCACAGCCGAAATATTTTCCATTATTTTATCTAATCCTCATATTTACAAAACAATCTGTATATTTTACTTTGATGTAGATTTCTCAAACATACTTTATCGTTGAAAAAAGATTAGCGTAATTAATATTTATATTAGATTTTATTCAACCAAGCAAAGTAGGTAAGTAGATAATATATGCTAAGTTGGATGATGCAAACAATATAACATGTTGTTAAGTTTTAACAACAATAAAATATATTTTATAATGTCACACATAAGTACTGTTTTGCAATAAGAAATGTATTGAAACTGATAAGCTGTCTATTATGTAAACATTACTGAAAATGTAACAAAGATAAAATTATGTTAGTTTAGATTCTAATATTGCAAGGGCGTATAACAGTTATAACTGAACATTTATATTAAAATAGACTAAAAACCTAAAATATAAAATTAAAAAATGCCTTTAATTTTAGCCCAGTAAAAATAATTTGAGATGTAGGTCATAATCAGATTCTAAGTTTGTCCAACCAGATCTGAACTTGATTCTTGATGAGGGATATATCTGTTGCATATGTCCTGCAGCATCCTCCAACATACCTGACTCCTGTGTCCAGCCACTCGGGCACAAAGCTAGCGAGGGCCGCACACTTGTCCCGGTCAATCCAACCAATCTGAGGGTTATACTTTTCCCCAGAGTTAGGATATGTGATGAATGGTATGGGAGTTTGATTTCTATCATCATTGATGCCCTTGAATAGCTTTGCAACTATTTTAGGTGAACAACAGTTAACACCAATAGCTACCAATTGGTTAGGGTTTAGATCCCAGCACTTCTTTGCAGCTCCTTTAAAATCCTCTCCATGCGCTAATGACTGCTCATCTTTACAACTGAAGCTCAACCAACCCTTCATTTTAGGGTATTCCTTTAATATCCTCACAAGCATTTCAGCCTCTTTCAGGCAAGGCACTGTTTCAAATGCTAAGAAATCCACTTCTGCTTCTACCAGTGCCCTGATCCTTGGCATGTGCCACTCTCTCATGGTTTCCACAGCTACTGCGTCAGCATAAGTACCACTATACTCTGAGCCATCATGTAGATGCGCACCATATGGGCCGATCGAGCCAGCGATCAGGGGACGCCGAGCGGGATGGCCGGTTTCTCGGCACTCTTCTAAGTATGTGTCTCGAGCGCGCTTGGCAAGACTTACTGCGTGCTTGATTAGGGCGTATCCTTCCTCTGGAGTAACACCAAGATATTTAACAAAGCCCCCCACGGACGCTTGGTAAGTATTGGTCATGATAACGTCGGAACCGGCTCGTAGAAAGTCGAGATGCGTGTTGACCACGTCATCGGGGTGCGTCTGCAGAAAGCGCGCGCTCCACAGCGGGTCTCCGTCCGCGCTGCTGCCGACATGGCACGACAGCTGCGTAGAGAAACCTCCGTCCAAAACTAGCACGGTCGGTGTTATGTCGCCGGTCGCTGACATCGGGTGATCGGGCACACAGTTTAAAAACTAGAACCACTCTCAACTATTTGGATGTGGCCTTGTGTTGACGGCAGATTAGTAGCACATAAAATAAAAGTCGTTACTTATGTATTTAGTGTTACAAAATATTTTTTTGAAAGAAAATTTCCATTTCGTCAATGTTTTGACTTTGGTCTTGTTTGTGATTACAAAATAAATAATGAAGTGTGACTGTGTGAACTGTGAAGTAAAATAATAATATGTCAATGTCAAAATTGTATCTGTCAACGTATTTTTTTAAAATTAATGTTTTGTGTCGTTGCACCATGGTCCCAGCGAATTTAATTAAATGAAACATTGGCTTTTAGCCCATTTTAATATTAGTTCAGAAATATTAAAATGGGACAGATTTGACCGATTTGATTTAGACAGTGTTTGGCACAGATTTTTTAGGGTTCCGTGCCCAAAGGGTGCCAACGCGACTTTATTACTAAGCCTACGCCACACCGTGTGTCCGTCCGTCTGTCTGTTTGTCTGTCACAGGGCTATATATTTTTAACCGTAATAGGTAGCCAGTTGAAATTGTTACAGAAGATGTATTACTGTTCCCTCTATCATGACAAATATAAAACATAATGAACTTTCTAAATACAATCGGGGTGCCCATACAAGAAACCTCAAAAAAATGCATATTTTCAACGTTTTTATTTCTGCTCAATCTCAATCTTAAAATGTTTAATACATACTAGTGCGAAACTTGGTATTGTTGTAGTGTAATATATTCTATAGTTAAACAACAAATTATGAAAAAAGTGATTTCACAGACGTGTGGTGGTACAAAACCCTTAGTGCGCGAATCCGACTCGCACTTGACCGCTATTCAGCAATTAATTTTTTTGATAATTCTGTTGTAGTTTATGTGGAACAGAAAATATAATATTCATTATAAAAATAGAATTCTATTCAAAGTTGATCTTCAAAACGTATAATACAGTGTAATCAACAATAACCGAAAAAGGACTAAAACTTGCACTCACATCTTGTGTAATAAATTGTGATATACGTTCATCTCGTATGTTTATTGCATGTTCGTAAGCTTGTTTTATTTCATTGAGGATTCCAGAATATGTAATCGTACCATCTATTAAAGTCTTAAAAGCTTCTTGGTAAATCTGCAAAAGTCCTTAACTTGTTAACAATGTATCCATATAATTATAAGCGAGAGACTTTGGGTCGTTGATAGATCACCTACCCTAGTGTGGTGATAGGGGTTGGTAGCTTGATAAACAATCAATCACTGCTGATTATTTACTATCTGTTCTCTCTTAGCCTATCACTCTTAAGAAATTTTAAATCTACCTAAGGCTTATAGTAGTAAGAGGTAATAATATTTTAAAATACTAAAACTATGAATTCAAGTTAAGAATAGTTTTGTGAATTAGGGAGGGTCATATTTCTAATGATTGATTGATTGAAAGTTTAAGTCTTAGAATTAATAGAGTATTTCTTTCCTTACCTCAAGAACTTCATCGCTATGTAGTTGTTGTGTTTCTAATAATACGCTATCAGACTTTTTGAGTTGTTTTAATTTTACTGCTACATTAATCTCAATATCTTTTACATATTTCGGTACACTGGTCATATTTTATGAATGAAGAATAAACACTGTGATTGATAATAATAAGAACTGTGATAATCAATCGATTTATTCGAATTTGATATCTGTGAAGTGGTTTGTTTGTTGTGGTGGTGATTATCTTATTATGTTTATAAGGTTGGTGTTTATTTAGGGAGGGCTTTAAGTTAATCATTATTATGAATAATATTATACTATTAGAACTCCAATTAATTTCTAGGTATAAAAAAAAAGTTTAATTTTTTTATGTCGGGTGTCGGAACGATCAGTAGTTTCGGTTTAAGTTATGGTTGACTATAAACAAAACCGAAAACTTCCGACGATAAGTGTGCTGCCATCTTTCGAAAGCTTTTAAAACAATTGTCGTGACGTCACTGACATGACATGAAATTACGGAAATTAGAAATGGCTGCGATGGGTAGTGGACGGGGAACGATGGATTCCCAAAATCAAGTGCAAAGTGACACTGTAGATCGTTTAAAATTGCTTTATCCTAATGTGAACGAAGAAGAAACCCCGTTACCAAGATCATGGAGTACTAAGGATAAATTCAGCTACATCGGGTTGTCGCAAAATAATCTTCGAGTCCATTACAAAGGTAAGAACTTTCAAGGTTTGTTTATGGATTAGTAATTCGCAACACTCGTCGTCAATGCACTCCAAAGTAATTCCAATGTGATTGACTAGAGTTTTGTATAATGTAATGTAATTTAAAAGGCGTCTGACGTGTCATAACAGCTTGAAATGTTCGTGACTATCTTTCGTTGCAGTAGTCAAACAAAGAAATCAGCTGATCGTATATTTTGTAACAACACATAGGAATAAATGATTGCTGGATTTATCCACATCGAAATAGATTTAAAATGACGTTAAACCCTTGTACTTGTTTATTCTCGTTGGTTTAGATAGTAAAATACGTGAATTATTTTACTAGGTCTCCTCCTCTAAAATGGCAGACAAAAATGATTATTATGTTTAACTACATTTATAAGAACACTTATTTACTGGCAATACATATTTCTATTATGTTTTTTTTCTAAATATGTATTGTTTTTTTACCAGTATAATTTATTGTTATATGTTACACATTGAATCACATAGATTTTTTGCATTTGTAACCTAGCGTTTTGTAAGCTACTCTTACTTTTTCCAAGTGAATCTTATATATAATTCCAACCACACTTTATTTACAACACGTATTTAAAGTTTTTTACATAGATTCTAAGAAATATTTAAAAAAGTTTTGGTCTTTTGTTAATAACATAAGACATGACAGTTTTATTTTGCCTAATTTTTAATATTTAGTTATATCCAACACCCAATAAATCATTTTTTACCAAACAGTTTTATTTAATTAATTAATTTAAAGCTTTTATTTAGCTTCACTCAGTATATTTGTTTGTTTCAAATCTTTCAAGAGAATTTTAAGTCAGTTCCTTTTATCTAGACAGGCTGAAATTTTGCAAACACATGTAGGTCCTATGACAATCTGTAGGTAATATTTTTTATTTGGTTGATTACTAAAAGTAACAAATGTTTTGAAATGCCTAGAAATTAGAAGCATACTGGGCTGCCAATTGATAAAAATAAATGTGCAATAGTCTTATATATGACCACATCCAAAGCTTTTAGTTTCGAAATGCTTCAATTTACTATTTTACTTTTTAGTATAATATAATCTTTAAATTTTCTTTTTAAATATTTTTTATTAATTTTATTCAAATTATGAGTAACTCAATTTTCATTCAAATAATATCAAAACTGATGGTACAACATTGCTTACCGTCAAGCAGTTTGTGATTCAGCAAGACGTTTCATTCAATCTTTTGTAAGTTTGTATAAGTTTCTGCACAAATCTGTTGGATTTTATAATATCATGTAAATGTATTCACCTGTCCGTTTGTCTGGCAACAGCTCAAGGTCGAGGCTTGGGGGGTTATCAGCAGTATCATTA
The DNA here is from genome assembly GCA_910594945.2 of Amphipyra berbera. Classification (NCBI taxonomy): domain Eukaryota; kingdom Metazoa; phylum Arthropoda; class Insecta; order Lepidoptera; family Noctuidae; genus Amphipyra; species Amphipyra berbera. The sequence goes on from OU343138.1 coordinate 598,978, forward strand.
CGTAAAGCATGCATTGAGAATAATTACATAATGTTCAGTATCATCTCGGCATTTCTTATTGACAAGTGTTTCATAAAACCTTCATTAAAAAAACCAGTTATTTAACTATTTCTTGATTTTCCCTGTAACATTTCCAACCTCTGTGGCTTAAAAACCTCAATTACTGATTATTAGTAACATCTGTGATTGTAAACCAACACAGTTGATTGATGCTGTGTAAATCCAATTTGAATTTGTCTATTAAAACTAGGTAATTTGTCTCAATTTGATAATAATAACTCAATCGCTTTGATTCTTCACCATGCCATAAACACCTACATCTGAACATGGGTGTCCAACTACATTAAACCGTTGTTATAATCTTGACATAATTACCATGCTTTGCTAACAGAGATTGGTTGTTCTAATGTTGCTATTAGTATGTACATTAATAAAAAAATATAACCAATAAGAATATAATTTGTTTGTGATGGCTGAAAGGAAAATGAATACATACCTAGTTCATAATTTTCCTTATAACTTGTAATTTACTGCTAACTGATAAGATAATTTACTGACTAGTTAGAACTAACTTATTTTGACATACATTTTTTTTAACTAACATGTCAAACTTGGTGTTAATCACCTCATAAAAGTTTGCTTGTGAATAATGTATAATTAAATTGGATTTAAAATTCAATTCACATTATTAGAAGAAAGAGTGTTATGATAAAACATTTAATTGTATTGTGTAAAGTGAATTCAAATTTTATTATTCGTAACTTATCCAGTTAATTTCATTTTCAATCTTGTATTAAATGTTGTGTAGAGCCATCATAATGACATCCAGATGTACAATAAGAAAGGTGTAGTTCATCTAAAATTCTAAATCATCATTCTATTTCTGTATCCATCACTCCATTCATATTGTTTTCTTTTATATTCTTTTAAATTCTTTTAAATTAAACGTTGCCCCACACTAAGAATTATCCTGTTCCTGTACTGTGGGAGCGTTTTCAGACACAAATCTCAGATGCACAATCATCCAGACCCAGAACAAGTATCCGTAGGCCATACAAATATGTTTTCCGTGTGGGAATCGCACTCGTGACCCATAGCGCAGAAGTCAGTCGCTCAGCCACTGCACCATGCGAGCCGTCGTATGGAGGCGAACCCTGGCGAAAGCTGGGATCAGGAAAAGTAATCCATCAATACTATTACACACTGCATAGTTAGGCGATCGCCACACCAAACGCAAGTCGCGACCGGTGCGTTTCGTCGGCGAGCCTGCGTGAATTGTATTCAAGGATCTATGAAGCATGTTACACTAACACAAAATGCGAGCGCAGAGCGGAAGCGGGACGTGTCAATGGCGATATACTTTATACTACTTCATAGTAATTGAGTAATCCCGTGAATTCAACTCACGCTGGCTCGCCGACGATACGCCCCGCTCACGCCGCGCGTTTGGTGGAGCGAACGCTTTAAAGCCATAAAGAGTAAACTCAACATCAATTATATTTCACTAAGTAGTAACAACATTCATAGTGATCTAAATGTATATTACTATACCCACAATAAGACATATGGATGATGTTCTGCAATAGCAATCATCATAACACTATAATAAGCATTGTTTTATCTCAACATTATGACGTTTCAAAGTAGGGACAAGATATCTAGACAAGTCGGATAGTTGGACAGCGCGCATGGTCCGTTACTCGTGAATATTTTTGGCAAAGCTGCCCATTAATAATACGATCACTACACTATACTAAATAGTTCGTATCAAACGCGCATGAATCGCGGCGGTGACCTGCGGGTAAAACGCGATAAGTGTGTGTCGAACCCGCGCCTTATCTAAATTCACTATTATTATTTGCATTTAACAATAAAAATAATGTGCGAGGCTTGTATACAATAATAACTAGGCTCTTAGGGTTAACTAGGGTTTTACTACGTCTTTATCTAGCCGGTTTGAAAGCTAGGACCAAATTAATGGCCCGTCCGGGACTGTACTATTGGTCCTGTCCGTGCAGTGTTTTTTGATAGGTACCACAGAAGTTTTCGTTTGCTTTATGCACCTGATTCTATGTTATTTTTTATTATAACTTCAGCATCAATTGGTGTCCAGGTACACTGGAAACTTTAATCTGAACTACAACTCTTTCTAAACCCAACAATCAGTTATATTTAGCAAACGATGCCTAAAACGTATCCAAAGATGATGTATACCTAGGTAGACACACTCCAGGTCTTCTATTAGAACCGTACATGGCTCACCGCCACAAATAATTGAAATTCGTGAACACTTGTTAAAAAATAACTTGTTTACATTTTATGGTGAGGTGACGCGTGCGGCTTTACTGCCGTTCTGTGATTTACGTAGTCGCGATGGTTGTGATGACTGCCAGTCGGTGCGCGTCACGTTCTTGATAACAGTCTTTAGTTTTAAGAGTGAGATTTGCTATGCCAACCTTGGTTTCTCTGTCTTATATTTCTTGTTCAGGAAATATTGACGCTTATATTTTCTTTCTTCAGGAATTTTGGGCGCAATCCCAATAAATTCTTTATCGCAAGAACAAATGCAGCTACTGCTAGCTTGTTCAGTTATATTTTATTATCCTGGTTCAAGGATCCAAGCAAATTATGTCCATAAATTATGAATTTGATGCTCTTGCAAGCTTTTTGTCAGTGGGTATTTTTTCTTTTCCTAGTATGAATGATGCGAACTATGACCCGAGAATTCAAATTTAAGCGTGAAGCACTCTAACAACGAACATATTTTCACTGTCGTTGTAATTTTTGTGCATTTATATCCCATAAAAGGCAATGTAAAACAAGCCAAGTCTCGCGACTCTTTTGCCGTAGGTAAAAAGTTCTCAGATCTACTGTAGAGCTAAGTCTGACATTTCATTTATAAATATATTTTTCGGAATAGGCAACCACACAGCATGAGGATATACTAGGCTACTTATTTACCGTGATACAGATTTCAATAAAAAGGTAACAAGGGATTTTACATCGCAGTTTGTATGTATATACTTAAATATTATTAGCCGTGTAACAAAACTATTACCTACGACTTTTTATTTTTCTACTTCCACAATGTAATTGCGTTTTAGTAAACGTGAATATTATTCCTTTTAGCTATGACCTTTTCTTTATATGAGACCGCATACAATAGAGAGGTCAAGCTGAATCTTAGGGTCTATTCAACTGTTCGAGATGAAACGTATAGTAGTTTTTAAGCTTGACTATTAGCTATACAACATTAAAAGTAATATTAGTATCCGTCCAGCTGTTCTGACGAGAAGCGGTAATAAACAACAACAGATATACCTACAGACAGGCATTAATTCTGAAAAAACGGTCACGTGCGAGTGAAACATAGTCTCAAGATTAAAATGTAATCTACATAATAAGTAATTGCCTAACAATCATGCATCCAAAAAAATATTTCAGGATTTTATAATTTTTCCTTTCTTTCCTTCCTAACCACTAACTGTATGCGAAATTTCAAATTAGTAGGTCTGTTAGAAATACCTTAGAATTTTGATCATCGGTGAGTGAGTGAGTAAGTGTGTGGCGCAATAATGAAACTGATGGCAGATATTACTTTGTAAGATGTTTTAGTTAGAAACTTACAATTTGGGGATTTAGTTAAATACATTCAAGTTCTTCTTGTAACATAATTTTCACGCTTTTGCTCCCATCTGTAACAAAGATATAAGTGGCTTAAGTGCCTTGAGTTGCTTCGAGACAAGAGTGTACGGACGTGTCTGCTCGACTTTGACGGGGGCACTGCCGTGCCTCCTGTAATAAACGATACATTTTTTAATCTTTTCACAGACATCTAAAGTGTGTTTATTAATTTCGAAGCCTCAAAATTTTCATTGCTTGATTTAATTTCAATTTCAATAATAATTATTAATATTTTTTATTAAATTGTGAATGTGAGTAGGCTAGAGTTATACATGAATTTTATAACTGATTGGCGGTTTTGAGTTTTTTTTTGTAACCTGCGCAAATGTACGGCTGATTGGTAGCATCGTGCATGTTGAGCTTCCTAAAATAAGGTTTGAGCTTCACGATGGCTGTTGCATGTGTGCGGTCAGTTAGGACGGGTCAACTCAAACCTGCTACTTGCCTTACCTGGCGCTTTCCTCAAAAGGCCATTCCAGACGTTGCCCTATATTGTTACACTCGCATGGTTTTCATACCACTATGGTCTGGACTTTAAAAGAGACCTTGATCTCTGAGTTTGTTTCGGATTTTCTTATCAGAGTTAGTCAGATAGAAAACGCCGGCGCCATCTAGTCTTAAAAAAAACATGACATTGACTTGCAAAAGTGTCTGTCAGGTAACAGATTTATTTACAGACATAAAAAACATTTATCATTTACCTACTGCAATTTTTAGTTTTTGTCAATAAGGACTTTCTTTGGAATTAAAGATTGGATTGTTCATAATAATATATACTTAAGGTTAGACGTTTAGATTCAGACAGAGCACAGAACGCAACAATTGAGCTATAAAATTTTCAGAGTTCTAAAATACTTCAGAACGAATTTGCATAGAAATGACTATTGAAATACCTACTTATCTAGATGCAGAATTTCGAACTGTAACCGGATTCGTAAGCTCGGGTACGTTCGGGGCCCTTTATCGACCGGGAGCTGACGCGACGGTTGTTGACCGACAGCTGTGCCTGCAGTCTGCCCGGGTCCGGTTCACGCCGGTGCACTCCGCCTAATTCCGCGTCTAGACTAGGGGCAAAGACCCTGGGGGTGCTGAGAATGCAATTTGTACCACCTTTTGTTGTCTGTTGGCTTTAATATTCCCGCACGGCGTCGCTAATGTTCTCCGCCCACTTGATTTCGTTTAGGTACTATTTGTATACAAGTAATATCTGGCAACTTTATTTTTGGCAACAGTTTGCGTTTTTTCAGTTGCTGTACAATTAAATATTCGTTATCGTCAGCGCATTGCGACGTAACTCTCGATGGAGCTGATTCAAACGTGTGTACATTTTTCCAAGGTATATATTGAGTGGACTGCACTCTTTGCTGCATCGTCTTCATAATACAAGCCGGCTGACTGAAACAAATCTGATTCGGTTTGTTGTTAAATAGTAATGAGTTGATAATAATGGGCTTGTGTACCAATACAATAAACATTCATCGTAATTACTTCTGCATCACGTGGGAGCTCCTTAACTTGGAAACTTGTAATAATAGGTACTGCAACATCACTATAATTGTGTAAATTGCCGTTCTGAGTAAACTTGAAGGGTACCTGAAGGTGTTTCGTCTGACATTTGCTAATTCTGCGTATATTAAAGATATTTTTCGGGAATGTTGTGAAAAATAGAACCCGAGCGACTTGAGCGAAGGACACTCCGGTCAATAGGGCACCGGGTCTTTATTGACTCAATGAATTCAGTAAATGAATGTAGGAAATCTATATTCTCTGAAATTCTATAGAATTGGGGATGAGCTTGTATGTTCAAGAACTTTAACATACATTAATTTTAACATTATTGTATTAGAATGTAACATATTGCTTGAAGTACATACGCGTCAAGGTCGCGACTACTTAGAAATTCTGCTCACATTTAGCAATACAACCTCATGAGTCGCGGTTCTGTCCGAAGAATATTTTTTCTGTTTTTTTGTACTCAAACATAAAAGAATAAAAAGGTTGTTCGAGTCCTGGAATCAGTAGCTCGCAGCAGGTCCTTATTCCCCGGCCACAATGTGCGAGGCTAACGACCCACGAAACCTGTTAACGAACTAGTTGCTCTAGGTTGATCGCTCATGTTGTCCAGACTGCTTTTTGTATGTTTTCGAAGTATACCTACTACAAATGTAGTGAGGCGAAGTTCTCCTATCAACAAGTTGCGTAAGATTACGTCGAAAAAGTTTCGGAGATTTTTATGATTTTTAGTTTCATTATCTGTTAGTCGGATCGGATGCCTATCTTCTTTTTTATTTTCGATCTATTATTGCACGACATGTTTTATCTTTTCTATTACATCGTTCGCAGCGTAATCATAAACTTTCATATCAAAACTCGTTTCCATAATATTAAGCCATTGTATCGTGGAACTAACCATACGTTTCTTGGTACAGAAACTCATTAGTGAATCCAATTTTGTTGTGGAAACAAAGTGACAAATTGTTATAAAATTAGTGCCTGTAAGGTTTGTTTCTATGCGAAGTTGCGTTGACGAGCATTACGGCGAGGAGTGCAGGGAATATTAATGAGGATTAAGTCTGTCGCGTGTTGAGCTGATATGTTGAGCGTGACTTTATGAGTCTATACCGAGGTCGGTTTGTGTTAAAAGGGCCCGATGACTTTGCAATTCTGGAGCGTTTATTTCGAGCAGTGCAAGTCCTTATACTACCAAGTTTTACCGACTACTTCATCAGAAGTGAAGCCAAACTTTGTTGGTTCAAGTCTGTTTTGCGAAGCGGCGTAGCCGAAACTTTTAGAGCTAAACGTAGCTCAGTATTATTTGAATCTTATATGGATGGTCTTGCGCGACGCGTATAAAACTTTGTAGCAGATTTCATACGATCGTAATCGGACTTGTCCTTTTGATAAAGTTAGCAGTCTCCCGGTTGAGTTTGGCAAAGTAGGAGCAATTGGAATCGGATTAAAATCCGACAAGTGACTATATAACAACAAAGTGTGATATAAAACTCGGTATTTATTGCTTTGTTTTATATATTTGACTGCAAAAATGCGAAATGTTCTAGTGGTATTCATTCTCTTTTCCGGAATTACGTTTGCAATGGTCGGATTGGACAGATGATTGGATTACAACCATGTGAATTATCACATTTCACAGCAGCGTTTAGCCCGATGTTGGCTTTTGCGGTGAAATTCGAACAGCGTGACGTATAGCGCTGTATTTCGCTAAAACTATACAACTGCAAACCTGCAGGTTTGCAACCACTGACATGTATAGTCCATTAACGCCTTAACACCAACGCGTTCTGAAAAATTACAAGACATACATTCTCACATATGATGAAGTAAGTACGCAGTAAACGATGGGCGATTTATTATGGAAGTTGATAGGCTCGCACTCTTCTAACAGCAGCTAATAGCGGTTTAATCGGTGGAGCTAGAATCACTATATTCAGAGGGAAATTGATAAAATCGATAAAATTACTTTGTGAATGTGTGCACGAATAATAAGTACGTAAGCCATGATTAAAGGATTCTTACAGCTTGATATTATACGAGTCAAATCAGTAGCTGGAGTGCAATGAATTGCCGCTGGCGACTTTGTAAAGAGTGTACGGGAATCAATATAAGCGGGTTACGTTAAGTAACAGTAAAGCCGTAATGATCTATTCCATAACGCTACTGCGAACATATATTTGAATCACTAATGTGCCTGTTATTTCTAGCATAATATTATTTTGCTAAAGCTTCTTTATCGTGAAAGTTAAACAAAATTAAGTTTCAAAAGTGATGTTATATTAGAAACGCCAGAACTAGGTCACTTCCATTAGCTTGAAGCAAAAATTAAAAATTTTGCGAACTTGTGAAGGTAACAATAATTAAGGAAAAAGGTGATTAATTTAAAAATCTTTCTCTTAATTCGTTATCTACAACATCTTAATGAGATAGAAATGCTGAATGCCATATAGAATGAAATAATCTCAACCTTACAGTGCACAAACACAAAACAGAGAGCTATTGTAAATTTCAAGAGAAAGATAAGTACGGTTCCTTCCCTCGAATCAGAAGTAAGTAAATAAACACAATAATATTCCCCAAACTTGTCTCCCCACCCCCAGTGAGCCAGTGACGCTAAGGCGCAGTCGGATGCAAAGATACCGTATTATGATGCTATTATGGCCAGCCGGTTTGCGAAGTTATAACTGTACAATACAGACATGCACGCGAAAAATGCAAACTTTTGAATCAGCCACACAACCAGGTAATTTTTGTATCTCAGACATCTCTTGGATAAGAAAGTGACCGGAAATCAAGATTGGAGATAGGTAGTTACATGATATATGACATATGATAACACAATGAACGATACTTCGCTAAAATAAATTATTATTTTGAGTAATATGATAATGAACCAATCCTAAATACCATATCGACAAAACACGACCGACCCACCGTCTTGATGGGAAAACAGGTAGTAATATTTTTATAATATTTACTCGTGCGGCAAAAACAAACTAGATCCAAGGTTCCTGATTATACAGCGACAGCGACTAACAGGTTTTTAACATTATATTTTTATTTAATTTCCAGTTGTAATTCATCGTTAAAGTTCATAATAACATCGGTTTGCTTGTATTTAAATATTATCTGGATTATTCTGTTACTTTCGGAAAGTCTACCCATCCAATTGTCTTTTCTAATTGTAAAACGATATTTATTTTCATCTTATCCTGGGGGTGTAGTAAAAGAAAATTGAAATAAAATCTGTTAAAATTACAGCAGCATCCTATCTTTACATTGATGAGAAATAACATCGGAAACTCGATATATCAAGTTGGAAAAAACTGGCGTCCTTGCTACTGAAAGCAAGTCTAGTCTTTTGAATAAATCTTTGAAATATGTGCAGAAAATGCTACGATGAATAAAGTTTCAGTTCCTTTTCATTCACCCGCGTGTGCTTTATGCAATATAAAATACATAGTAGGTCGTTGCCCATTTTTCTGTGGGAAGTCACTTGACGGCTGAGCTCAGGAGTCACAATAGGGGCGTGAGTGCAACATGTTCCAACCTCCCCTAGGTTGTTGTGTCGAGGACTTGCCTGTAGCGTACGCTATGCAGTGATCATTGCAGGACCTCGGAATACTATTAGCAGTGGGATGTTGTAAAGTTTTCTGTCTTTTATGGAAAACCGGCTATAAACTAATTGAACACCATTATGATGGCTGCTATCCTTTATACTCAGTCTAAGGTTTGATTGTATTTTCCATGTGCATTGTAGAATCTGTTTATCGCATATTTAGAGCTTCGTTTTCAACCGTTTGTTGTCTAGTTACTTGTTGTTTCCACTATTAATTAGACTAACTAGAAATCATATTTCTATGGTGCACGGTTCAGTCTCCCCACATTAGTTTGCGGCAGGCTCGCTTTGTGTTCGTGCGCTATACCAATCGTTGAGGGCAACCCGAGGCCAATTACATTGTTGGCAACGCGAACCATTATCATGTTTCCTATTTTCCGTGGAAAACCACACGAGGACTTTTATTGGAAATGTAAATACGTGATCCGTTCTTCTCACGCAGCCTTCGTTTGCCTGCAGGTCTGTAGGGAGGTGAATGAGGTCTCACCGAGGTTAATATGTTGTTGGAAACGGTTTGCATTGTAGTGTCTTCGTGGAAACACTTACAGCAGTCCTAAGTGTTTAAAGTTTGATAGTGTTGTCAATGATCCTTTGTCCTTAAGATTAGATATATAAGGTTTAGGTAAGATCATGTCGACAGAACTATTTGAATCACTTTTTTAAGTTTTGACAAAAAAAAACTTGACATTATTAATACTTGACAAAAAAAAATGATAGGTAATAATCAAGAATATTTCAGTATTATGAGTTTCAAGAATATTGGATTAAACTGAATAGGATCAAATGTTTGTAGCTGAACCAGGCAATGTCGAGCTCGAAGAGGCTCTGGGGAAATCACAAATCGTCACGAAACCCACAACAAATTTGTTTAAGTAGTTATAGGAGTGGTGAAAAGTCCCAGCTAGATAGTGGTATGTAAAGTTTTGTTTTTAAAAAGATTTCAGAGTGGCCGAAACCTTCAGTTACAATACAGTTCGTTGATGACGGTAATAGATAACCTTAGAAATGTACCTTATCGCTTATTGTCATTCCCCAAACCATAATTGAAAAATAATAATAATAGTCTTACAGAAAATCCATTATAGGGTAACATCCAGAGTAACCAGAGAAACAGGTTACCCTGGATTTTATATTCTTAAGAGCGTATTTGCACTGGCTACTATAGGAAATGTTTTTTTTTTGTTTAAACAAACTTTCAATGCTTTTAATGATGATGTTACTTCTTCTTCCTGCCCTTTTCCCACAGTAGGTGGGGTCGGCACAACATGTATTTCGTAAATCCATGTTGTTAAAGGTTTTAGCTTATTGTGTTATGACCGGAGGCCTGTCTGACATCAACCCTCCTTGGGAATACTCGTTGCGCTGTCGCGCGGGTGACCTAATGTGCTTGCTGATATTATCCATTAGGTCCCAAAATGATATGCTTGTCAATCTTATTGCCGATTACTAAGCAGACTGTTCTTCTTGGTGGAGTATACTTGAAGTTCCTCGACCCACTCATTCAGTTTTGCTAGGGACTTTGGTTCTGATACATCGTAAACACACAAAGACACACTTCTAGTTTATAATATCTGTAGATGAGGGATGATGGTTTAGCAAGACAACACAAACTTTGCCAAATAGATATTAAATGTCATATTTGGCACTTAAATGAAGATAATTTCAGCGTTAGTATTCGAGAGTAACTGTGATGTGCAGCAATTACATAGATATATAATTTCTCTCTGCAATTATAGGGTCAAAGTTCACAATTTATTGGCAATTGTTCGCTAGCAACCTGTTTCTTGGGGTCAACCGATGACCCCTACGACTTTTACTCATTATAAATAATGTATTTTCTAGGAAAATTACGGAGGAAGTAAATACAGATCAGTGTTTAATAAATACAGATCCTACAAATTCGTCAATCAAGACCTAGAATGTATGCTTGTAGTCCGTTGCAAGTCAACCACGAAATTAAGGCTCGGTCGCGGATTTTTAACCACTCTATCTAGTTAATGGCCTAACCGGTGCAGCTGAAGGTTTGTTTTACGGATTATTGCGCCCAATTTATATTGAAGCGTGTCGAATTGTGGAATCAAATCTCTTGATTAAGCATCCAAATATTTGGCAAGATTTAACTTTTGTCCTCGAATATTGAGCGTAGCCAGTAGCTGATTCAAATCGAATCCCTATCGTGCCGCTCAATCTTTCTTTTACGATCCACTTTCACAGTGGCCGAACAAATTTATGTTCCCTCTTGCCCCTCACAAATTGCAAGAAAGTTTTTCACTTAGCCATCTTTGGAGATCAGTAACTTCCCAGCCATTTTTGGTCTTGTTGAAATGTTATTCATTTTATCTGTGCAGATGGAGTGAAAATTTGGTATATCTGCGTGGTTGAATTATTATAATACTATTATGTCCTACTTCCTTGGGTCCCGGGCAATGACTGGTGTCACAAGGGTCATAGCTTTATGAACAAAGGGCAATGAACATCGGTCCCTTTCGCTCGAACAGCTTATTATCTTTGATTAATTCAACGCATGAGGGCTAGTTGCGATTGCTGAAATAGAATTTTCTTTGTTAATACTACAAAAGGAAATACTGCTGGCTTTTCTTTGTCTTACGCGTCTATTCCATCATTTTATATATTTAAGTAAAGATGCAATCGTATTGTAATTCTAGGGTTTGAACTTGTATTTACAATAATTAATTCTATTGTGTTTTTCATAAGCAGTTGGTTGTAAAGTCGCATAACATCACGCCTGCTAGAAAAACATACTATGCACAATAGTACCTACATATAAGTTAATATTTTATACACGAGTATGCCTTGCTCTCAGAGCTTCTTCAGATTTATTTATATAAAAATTGTGGATCATATTATACTTTATGGTTCGTTGAAATACCGTCTAGTATAACAAGTTAGGTATCTCAGGGGACAAGGGTTTATTGGTAATGAGGTCACACTGGCTGAAGGGCATCTTACCGAACGGTGCGTAGATGTCCACGCGTGTATCACGATCCATGATAATATGAATGAATGTTCGCAAGTTACGTGAACTAATTAGCGACGGTAACGATGACCCGGTGACGTTTGAGATAATAGGTGACGATGCTATTGAGATTGTTCTCAATAGAAATTGTCGCACACGATCTCTCTTACGAGGGAAAGCAGTGTCTCGCATTGAATAGTACATCGGTAACAAATCGATAATGATTCTCAATAAAATACCTTGAAGACTGCAACGATTTTATTGTAATGCGGAGTATGATAAATTAGTAAATCTTTCGATGCTACATCGGATTTGCCTTTGTCATCGTTTTATTGGTAATTTGAGACCGAGGACACCGTGTTCTACCGTTGTGCTGTTATTGGCTACATTGATTATATTTTCTTTTTGGGGATAGTCGTTTCTAGTTTAGGTCAGTTACTATTAATAGCCACTGGAGTGCATGTGTACTATTTCAACATTTCCGGCTATGAAGATGTTTATTGTATAATTAAATGCGCGTCAGATCAAAGTCTCGTGTGTCGCTATCACGCCGTCTCAGTCCATTGTCTGAGAGTCGATGAACCATGCTTTGAATATAATTTACTTCCACCCTTTACTGATCAGTAAATAACGCTGCGACGCATTGTTCTCCATTCTTTGTTTCGCAACCGCTTCAACTACGTACTGTTTTGCTTTTATATAATTAGGCATTATTATTTCATTCACATTATATGTTAGTTACCGCTCTTCGATTAGGGCCTCTCGCCGCGACCGCTTACTACGCAGTAGCCGCGAAATGATTGTACGTATCTAATACGTAAAATGAAACAAATTAGATGTTTTAGATAGTAAACAGCGTATGGTTAATATTTATAAGAGTTGTAGACTTTACGCCGGAGCCGGAGGAGCGACACCGCGCTCGTGTCACGGCACCTTGCCAAATGTTACAAGTTTAGATCCAAATCTACGGTTAATCTAATGCTAGTTTTATTGATGATTATCGTGTCCACGGGTATTTTAACAAGCTTTTAACGATTACTGTCTGAATTAAATCTACTTTCATGCACTCGAGTTGGCGTCGCTACAAAATAAGACGCAGTACATCGAACTTCAGCGAACAAAGGAATCAGGGGAAGGAATATACGGAGGTCGCAAACATAGCAACGGCGCGGCGGTAAAGGGCCGCCCTTGCTTTCAAAACGGGACCGAAATGGTGCATCTACTAACTGGGTCAAGCTCGCTTGCGTCGGGTCGCCCGCCACGTGCTCCCCCCCGCAGCCGCTCCCCCTCTTGATACTTCTCATTCACAAATACACCCAAACTTGACGTGATACCGTCTATTTTTCCATGTGTCTATTTCTGCGATCGGCCTTGTCGACGAATCTATCTAACTCGATTCCATTTGGAACTCAGGCCCTTTGTTTTAGAGTAACATTTTGTTGGATACGTAACTTTAGCAATTATAATACTGAATTGTTCATAATGAATGTATTGTTTTTGAAGGAACGCTGAATATTTGCATTTAAAATTTGTGCGGTCAGGAAGTCGTGTTAGGCACTGTTTCCCGGTGCGCGCTGTTAAGGTTTTGCAAGTATAATCTTAAACGGCTGTTATTTTTGTTCCCAGCCTGAAAATGGAATAAACGATGTTTTTGCTGAAGAAGTAGTAAAATAAGTTAATTTGGTGCTTGCGGGTTACAGACTGGTAGTTGGTAATTTCCTTCAGCAAATCGTGGTCGAGCAATATGTATACACCTTGAGGAAAAGCTATAATATGGAAAATTAAACGATGACTTATAGGGGTTGCTAGAAAAACTAGAGTTTATATAGCAGCCGTTCTTTCCTCTAACTATAAGTCACTAATGTATTCAAACCTTTGCAAAGAACCTGATCAATCACAACGATACTGTTTATAATAAAGACTTATACATGCGTGTGGTATGTGCAAATATGAATTATAATTGGGTAGTAACTAGTAATACTAAGTCGGCTGAACGTAATTATGCAACAGCGGCTGTGATAGTGAAAGTTAGCCCGTTCGTGACACACTTTTTGATTCAGTACCGTTATTGAAACTCCCCATTTTTCTTGCGACAGACATTTAATGGTCCATAATATACGGCCACACTAAAATGCCACCCCTCGTGTTCCAATAAATAAAAGGACGTTTCAAACTACTCCTCCCTTATCTATAGTTCCGGATCTGCTCCAAAATTGCGAGTATTGGCTTTTTGAGTCGCTGATTTAGCTAGCGTATTCGGTACTGATCATGATTAATTTATTTTGATTCAAAAACTGTATATCATGAATTGTGCAAATTCATTTTGATATAACATTCTATTTACGACTGATAAATATGTTAAATGTCAATTACGTATAATTAGAATTCTTTTTACTAGCTGTAACGATTTGATTTTGTCTGTTAAATTCAGTTTTACCTAGTCCACATTAAAGTCAAAATTGTTAAGTAGTATACTGCGCAAGCGATTCAGGTAGACAGACTTCTTCAACTATTATTGTTTTGCTAGCGGTTCTTATGTTAGTTCTAGTTGGGGTATTCCAACAGAATTAATTAAATATCATTAAATACATGTAGTCTATCAACATTATATTATGCGAACTATTGCATAACCATGCTAGTCTCAACGCATAAATATTTTTTATATTATTATCAGAATTGTCTGAGTGAAAGAGGTCAGCGAGTGCCTATCGCGTTGTTTTTATCGGTGCCAAATTAGTCGATGGAGTTGATGTAGGCCGAACTCAGCCAATGGCAGGTCAAGTTCGCTCTTCTTGCGTTGCCATTTGTTCGTCTTCTCAATGCAAATCGCTGACTTCTAATCGTATTGATTTGCTATTATGGTATTTAATACTTACGAAGTTTTCGGTTGTTTATATAAACCGTCCCCCGATTTTGACTTCTGTTATTTCGGAATCACTTCATTATGTAACCACGTTTTGTATAATTATGCCACAAAGCTTCTGGTTTTATATTGTTTTTAGTCACGCCAAAATAATCATAAACGGATTAACATTTATTCAAACAGGATGACGGGCAACAACTGTGCTTGGCAACAATTTCTTGATTTTGTTAACATGATATCTGGGTTGTGGGTATGTAGATATTGATAAATTTGCTCACTTAACGTAAAGGCCGTAAGTCAGGTGCAATTTTTCTTCAAGTCGGGTCGGTTTATTCCGCCAAAGTCCATGGTCGTAAATAAAGTTTAATACATTTGGGAAAGTTCTTGAAATCCACAGAGCTCGATACAACGATTGTGACAAATAAAGGTCTTTGTCCATGTCCTTTTCTTTATGGTTGTGTAACTAATAAATGTGTGACATAACTTTGATTAATAAAGTGCTGGTCGGTTTGTAGTTGGTAAATAATTTATCTGTGTGTGCGACTCTCTGCACTCCAGGAAGCCGTAGTTATTTTCAATATTTATATTAGTTCTGCATCGACTAATGAAATTCTATTCCTGGTTGCTTGTCTTATTCTATTTCTAGAGTTGTCTGGTATAATATTATTTGGTTCTGTTTTATTTATTTTTCCAAGGTAACTAAATGCCTTGTTGGTCTAGTGGCGGCAAGCGTGACTGCTGATCGTGAGGTCTTGGGTTCGATCCCCAGGTCGGGCAAAGTGTCATTGAGTTTTTCCGTGCGGAATTCCTCAGTAGCAGCCCGGAGTTTGGATTTGTGCCCGGTTGATGGCAATAGGCTCGCCCCCTATTACATCCACTTAAACACAACGGCGAAATGAGGGTGTTACTATTCACCTCTGCTCAATCCTTCGGGGAATACAGGCGTGATGTTATGTTAAGGTATAAAATAATATGGTTTCTATAATGTCATCGTGACAAGAAATTGTCCACGTTGCATCTGATTAGTTATCACTTATTAGTACCTACTCATACTGAAAAGTAACTGTTTTAGGGGATTAAGAATGCAAGATATATATGAAACTAAATCACACCTGCTCAAAGAAAATCAAGTAACCAGTTACAATAAGCGCTCTGAAATAGTTAATTTCTTAGAACCATCAGTTCAGAAGGTCGATTCTACTGTATGAACCGGTAACAAAGCCGTAGCCGTGGTAAGCTCTTTTCAGAGTAGTCCCATAAACTCAGTGGCTTCTCTTTTTCACGACTGTAACAAAGGCATTGACTTTACCAAGACATAGTATGCACATTTCAGTTTTATTAGAATAGCGTACCACACTGGTACATTTAGTGATAGCGTACAATGTAATTATGAAATATTTTGTTAAATAATATGAATAATATGATCGTATTGTAACCAGAGTCCTCTCCTTGAGTGAGGTTGCGTATTGCGACACCGACATTGATTCTAATATTATATCGGAACGTGTTACCAAGCGAAATGAACACGTTTCTACAAACCTCATCAAATTGTCTTTGTGGAACGAAGCGGTGCAGTTCCAAGTACATCTGAATAAGGTTTATTCACGTTAATGCTATTCAAACAAAATAACGCCTTCCATTCTCTATCATAAGCATATTCAGTTACATGAGATCCAATTGGCGGAATATTTCAACAGTTCTGAGAATCTTGGACGCAACCTCTCTGAGATAAATTAATTTACGTGTAACGAAATATATTATTCAGACTTTGTTTTATTGTATTCCTTCTTGGAAATTTTCATTTTGTGAGTCAAGACGAAAATAAAGCTTTAACATTTATTTATCTGCACAAATTAAGCTTCTAATACTTTTCAAGAGCTGTTCTCCCTCTATGAGGAACTAAAAATAGATTTATATTGATGTGTGACTTGATTCTTTCGACTACTGAAGCTTGAGTTGTTCCTATTGCATATTCAATGTGTTCGAAGCGTGCCACTAGCAACAAACTTATGATTAGCGAGGCAGTAGTCAGAAAGCAATCAGTGGTTGGCACGCGAGATGCCTGGAGTAGGTTCTAGCATGTCTTGGTATAAATTGACGTCGACAAGATTGTCTAGGTTGGCGCACGCATTGCGTTTTGTTTTTTTTTTTGAACTTTTACATGTTTGCATTAAGCAGAGATAGGTACTTAATAAGTATCGATGGTTATGAACGTAGCAATTAGATCTGAGTTATTCGTTTGTTAGTTGTGAAACTGAGTAACTTCATTTTATACATTCTTGCTGTTATTTTTTCCATCAAACTTTTTGGTTGGTAGCAAGTTTCATTTCTCTTACGAACAAAAACAATATTGTTGGCTTCTCAATTAAGGGCTCCGTGACGTAACTTCGTAAGCTGTAGAATTTACACAATAAGAAAGATGTTGCAAGTAAATGCCCACAAATAATTGTTTATAGCGAATAATTACGGGACAACTTTTATTTAAGTAACACTCAATAAATTGTCATTGAGACTTAACACTAAGGAAATATAAAATGTTACAGTACAAAATCCAGTTAAGAATAATGGAAAGCGACATTAAGTTGCGTCGTTAACTTGAACGGTTATGACGCTGGTGAATGTAAGCGAAAGTTCTGCATCAAAAGTAAATAAATCCTAAGTAGAGAATAGAATTGACTTGGAAATAAACTAAAAACCTACTTTTAAGCATAAAATAATGATCATGTAATCGATTAAACAGTTTCTGTAGTCGATGCTAAACCAAGATGTAACGAAGAATTGAAACCCAAGTAAAATTGAAGTTGATTTTTAATTTTCTTTAAAGTTTATTTAATTTTCCAGCTTTGAGTTGGCTAAACACTAATAACACAGCTAGACGAAAAGTATTCAATTGTGACACTTCTGTTACCCAATCACGATACGAGCGCTGTTCATTGTTCAAATATTTAATTTTTCACTTAAAACATCTCCGCAATGTGTCATCAGATCATGACAAAATTTATATTGGACCAACCTGACGAAAATCGATTCAAAGAAAATAATGAGGATGAGGTAACATACACAAACAATACAGTCAAACTGGGAAACTCCTCCTTTTTGCAGTCGATTAAAAATGAACAAATTACTACTTAAATAAATGTAGGATACTGGCGTAACAACTACATTGAGCAGGCAGATGTGTGATTGCGATGTTATTAGTATACAGGTTGTAGCTAGTGCCCAGGATGAACTTAATATATTATATCTATTATCATAATCGCCTTTTATGACACATAATCTTAGGGAAAGCGTTGGTCTGTTGGAAGCCGAGTCAGCTCTTGTGCTATTGCTATCTTTAAAAGACATTTAGCAGTCTTAGCTTGATTTTAATTCGCTCCATTTTTTCCTAAAAGAAAAGAGTTACTGAGTATTCCAAAACTGCCGATAGCAGTTGTGGATCCGTAGTTCAAGACTCACCTTCAAAGTTTTTGGCCAAGCTCCCACTTGGGCTCCTAAACACGAAAGATTAATGGATATCGTCGCTTATTCACGGTTTTCAACCGCAATGCGATTTTTTACTCTGAATAATTTACTGTAGGTACCTATACATTTTTGGTGTCTTTTTTGTGTAATAGAAGTATCGTAGGAGAGCATGGGGTGTAACAACTGCTTATCTGCTGCGCAGTTGTGAGATCAACTGAGGTAATTGGGTCACTGGGTCGCTATGGTGCTTGTGTGGTGGGCTTGGGACGAGCCACGGAATAAATTATTCTTTTAAAGCAGTGGAATTGTGTAAAAAAATTGACTCGTTTAAAGTAAAAAATTGTTACTTGAATTGAAAATTCTGAGCATTCGTTGTGCATATTTGTGTCATGCCCTTTGTTGTACACTGGCTGTATGTGAAGCCTTAGCCCCTATTTGCTCACTAGAGTGGTATCGCAGTATTACATCACATAGATTCCTGCGAGAACACTTTACTTCATTGTTAATTCAATGCTGGTCTGACACGATTGCTTTCGTTGTGGTTTCAAAACATATGCTGTGCTAATTTAATTTGATTTTCTTCTTAAGTTGTTTCTTAAATCTGGGAACAAAAACATTGTCTCATGAACTGTATTACTTCCCTCTTTCAGTTTGCTAGTTAACTTTAAAGTATTCATTACTAGTAGTGATTGGCGCAATAAAACCAGTTCTTCTTGAGTCATTAAAGTTTTCACAAATTATGTCATGCCATTCTTCTTCGTCTTAGCGTGTAGATGGCAATCTAAATTGTGTCAGCCCAGAGCTTAGCTACGGGCACTGCAGCGCTTACGGGTATAGGTTTCATTGACAATAAATTCATAGCTAGTTTTTATACAATTTGATAATTGGGTGCGGTTCTTAGAACGTTAATAACATATTTTTCCAAGTTCTTTGATCATAATATGTCACTGACGTTAGCTTCCTGAAAATTAAAAATAAGTTCCGCCCTTATCTTTACGCTGTATTTAGCAGTAATGTTTAGGGTTTAATATTACCTATACGTTAATTTTCAACGGCCTATTAGCTGTGAGCATCTCGTAGAATCTATTTTTTTTTAACTTCATAGGGCGAATAGTTTTATATATTCAATTTGGCAAGAAGAATAAATACTACACAAATAACTTCAATATCCCTAATTGGGGTCGACTATTGAATTAATGTTTCCTACAGGTAGCACAATTGTCTTTATTGACGTAAAATATTAGGTGGCTTTCAACTTCACCCTTTCCAAGTTATCGAAATTAATTCAGTCACGAAAATCCCGTTACCGTCCGTTCAAGGCTTAGGTGAGCCAACTAGCCAACTATACCCTTCTTAGATGTGAATCGTGAGATAAAGACGTTGGATACACTAGCGTGTGTGTTTAAGGCAGCGTGTAAGGGATTTGTGTCGAAACATGTATCGGAGTTAATTTAATTTGAAGTAATCGCTCGGATGTGGCTGGAGCGAGGCCGCGCCGCCCGCGCCCGCATGGCAACCGCTACACGCACTAATTGTTTCCATGCGCACGTCAGCCAATATACCTTTGCCATATTGTATGCACTTCACAATGCATTTTTTTGTCTACAATTTATTGACGTTTATGGCTGTATGCGCCGACTTGTTTGAACTTTGCTTTTCATGGTGCACTGTACATTTTCGCGGTACTTTTTTATTTTGGTTTCGTTTGTATTTGACTTTGTTATAAAAGTCAAAATAAAAGCTGTTTTCATTTTTTATCGCTTGTTGTTTTCCAACCTTGACGATTCGTTCGTGGGGCTTTCCATCTGTTCAATGAATCCTTAAACAGTTATTTTCCGTGTCCATTTCTTGTTCAACTCTTTATTATGACGTTTCATGTTTTAATACTTACCCATTACGATTATTTTCTTTTGTAATCATTTTTATTTCTTTGTTTATAACGATTTTAATATCTTTGTTTAGCACGGTTCGCGTGCAGTATAAGTAGTAAATAAAATAGTTGTGGAAAATCCGCTACGTTGTATTATGTTTATAAGTTATTCGCCGTGATTCATTTGAAGACAGAGGTTTTTCTTTGACTTAAGAACAAATGTGTTACATTAACCCTGTATCTCATTTTTGTAGGTCCTCCATTATCATTATTCATCATCCTCCTGCTCTTATCCCAATTTATTTGGGGTCGGCAACGTCATTATGTTTATCAAATATGTGCCTCCTGCGATACTTTTTCGGACTAATTAAAGTTTCATAATCGGTACCAAAACATGATTTCATATAGTGATAAGTGTACCTATATCAAGTACTTAGTAGGATATTCTGATATATGAGGAGGGGGAGACCATTACTTTATGTAGAACAATTTATTTCCCGCGGGCTTCATTACATAATACACATTTCCTTGGAAACAGATTTTTTTTACATGTTCTGTACACAAGTGTTTTTATCGCGATATTATTATTGTTTTAGTTCATTATACTGAAAGTAGGTAACTCGTCGATAAGGCTTAGAATAATCATAGTATTAACTCTAGAAGTAATCAATAGCATAGATAATATTCGGCTCCATAGCACCACTATGCTCTAAACGCTCGTGTGCCGGTAGTCAGGACATTGCATGCCGTGTTCACGCAAACGCATGAATCCATTGCTGTCGCGGCTTTCCATTTAAGGAAGCTTTACTGGCGTTTGCGCGCAATGTAACGTAGATAAGAGGGATCATCGTAGTGGGCGCGTTTCTGCCTCAGCTTGCACAGCGGCATCTCGTTGGTCGTCTCGCCGAGCAGCCAGAAGCGTAAGTGGTGTGTATGGGGTCCGACTGTGGATCGTTTTAATGGACATGGATGTTTTCTCTATTTGTTGTAAGGTGGGACGCAGGGCCCGGGCCGCCGACCCCACCTGCCCTACCTCCACTTACGCCTCTGGATGTATCGTACGTCAACATACATACAAATATATCTGTGCCCACGCATTTTGCTAATAAACAGTGCTAATTAGATGTGTTTAAAATATCAATAATAATTAATATTGAGTACGTTGTACATATCGCGAGTACGTCGGTTGGACTTACAATTAGACCGTAAAGTGGTATTGGTAACGCGCAAAGTGGCGTGTGTTGTGTGTCGCAGACACAGACGGACTCCGTGACTGTTTGTTAGCAACTGTGTGTCACCGTCATTGTGTGTTCTGTAACATTCTCGGGAAACGTTTCGAGTGTCTTAATCTCTGTATGCTTTTCTTCTATTCTCGTCGACATGTGCTTTGGCTTTGTCAAACGTTCCAGATTAGCCAGACGTTCCGTTTTTTACGTCTCACTCGACTCTATTTTTTCGCGCCAGTGCCACCTTTTTTGAGCGGAGCACATGTCGACTTTTATTATTTCTCTCACGCTATTAGAAATCTTAGTAGTACGCGATAAATTACGTCGCGTTCGCACATTTACATTCATGTTGTATTTTGTTTCCATTATTATGTATATAATTTTATTGTACTACCAGTAACCTGATTACCTACTTACTACTCATTAGTTTGGCCTTTAATTTAATCATTTAAATTGTAGTTCATTGTTAAATTAACCAAACTGTTGCCTGCATGACTGTGATTAATTTGCAAATTATAGTATTTATCGTCATCATACGTGGAAGTCATGTTGAGGGAATTGTTGTATAATAATTCAATGTTGTTATTGTTCACTACATAGTTTCATATGTCAGAGTTATTTACTGTTTCCTGCTTTTGATATTTGCATGTTGACTAACGCGTGTTTCATGCTGTTGATCATTTGAACGTCTTAGCTAGCATTTTGACTGTCTTTATAAACTTGCTAATTGATGACTACCTCGTGTAGGTTAGTAAGTCACATAACTCGTAAATTTTCAAGATAGTATTATTGCTCGACATTTCTGTAACGACGGTGTGCACTCCACTAATGTAGATACGTTATTGGCCCATAAACATTCAGATAAGACAAGACTATGTTAAATACGGGCTGCGAACTCTTCAGGCGCTTTGATGCGCAACGCTCCGGGAAGAGAATGTCTTAATCGAAATGAGTGACTCACTATTGGGTAGTCCGACGCACTATCGAGATACTTCACTTCCTACATTTGCTTTTCAGCGCACGCTCACATACGCAATACTCGTCTACATGGAATTCTATACGAATATCGCGAGAGAGTCTTCTCATCCCCTTCAAATTCCGTGTAAACCAGCGTTGCGTTTGTCTGCGTGCCCCTGCAACGAATGTAGGAAATCATTTCGGTGTAATATGTAATCTGTGGTCGAGTATGAACATTATCTTGCAGAAGCGGGTGAGTCAGTGCGTGTTGCAGCGTTAGCCACCTGCAGCCGGGGGCAACGGTCTGCTAACGATTGTGGCTAATTTTGTCCATACTCAAACACCGCACACCGCGTATCGCTGCTATTTTTCCCTAGACTCTTCATTGTTCTTGCCAACTGACGGAGAGACGCGCGTTGCCTTGCTCGTTTCGTCAGATTTACAATTAGGTGTGGCCTACATTAGTAAATAGAACAAGACAATTACGTGACGGATATCTAAGATTGCTGCAATTGGTGTTGCGTAAAGGTGTGGCATTTCACAGCTTAGAGTCATATGTCGCTGAACGGGAACACTTTTTTTGTACAAATTGGTCATTGGTAATCAAAACAATCTGCACAAGTTCTTTCCTTGATGGAAATAGCAGAAATGCAATAGAAAAGCTTTCTATTTTTACAGTCCGACTGGGGTTGCAGTGAAACGCTTTTATGCAGGCCAACAACCTACCATTATCTCATATATTATTGATGCACAAGGCTCTACCTTGGCGGTGGACAGCGCGATTAATATTACAGTAAACGTATCGAAGAATATCGCCAGACGTATACAATAAGTTTCCAATTTGCAGATTGCAGTTTAAAGCTTCGCGTAACATGTCCTTAATTAAATTCGTAGATGTTTTTCTCCGTAACCTATTGGGTCGTTTAATTGTTTTAAAAACGTCGCGTTATAATTGACTTAAGCTTATTCGCTCCGATTCTTTGTTCGTAGGAAACGCGAGTGTGTCGACCTCGCGTACGCCTTGACATTTGTCGAATGTTTGAAGAGACCAGTTGGGCCGACGCCAACGCACCAAGCTTGTGACCAACAGGGCTTAGTTATTGAGATGTGAGCCCTTGAAGGCGCCCTTCATGGTGCGCCGTCATTCGTAACTAATTCGAAAGTTACGTTCAGAAAATGTTGTTCATAATAAATCCATTAGCGATACTGTTCGAGTCAACGGATCCTAAGTTATCGAAGGTCAAGATTGTTAATGACAGGAGTCAGCTGGGGACAATGAACTGATCGTTTTCTTCTCAAGCGCTTGTCTTTGCGCTTACCCCTTGAGTTGGACAAGACATTTAACTCTTACTGTTGACTTAACCATCAAAATGTTCTTGCTTTGTTGATTTTAGGTTTATGAGGAAGTCTTTCGAAAAAAAATGTGGTCTGCAAATAATTTGGGTTACCAGATATCAATATTTATTATTTAAATCGCCTTTACACTCGAGTGTGAGCTGTTCCGTACGATAGTGCGTAGGTAACTGCGTAGTTCTCAAAAGAATTTTCGTTACAGATCAGTCTTAAAATAAAAATATCTGAGACATGTGCCTAGATAGCGGTTACACTTGAAACAATTTGATGTGATTGTTCATGATTGGAATCAAACCTTCTTTGTAAGTCGTTGCATATAATGAGTGCCTTTATGCCGTTTGATTTCATTATTTCATTGTAGGTTTGAAGGTAACGCCGCTGTATTGATTCCTCGAATGCTTTGTGCATTTGTTTGTCCGTTTATGTATGTAAATACTTCGGCTTGTTTACATTTGATTCTTTGTACTCCTTCTAAAACTTTAAGTAAATAGTCGTCATGCTATTTCCTTCTTCCTACGCGAGATAAACCGTTAATACCACATATTAAAACAACACTACATTCACTTAGTAACGACGATACAGACATTTAGCATATATTCTTTTCGGTCAAACACCCTAATTAACACTATATTATAGACACTCGATATCAGAATCTTTAAAATGTGTGTCATTCGTGCCTTGGTGGCCACAAAGTGGAGAAATTCTTCAATAAAATGCGTGTTCCTCTTAAGACCCTATTAGAAACCACCATGAATCGTCAGCGAGTGTTTCGTCCCACACATATCCAGTGGTTTTATCTACGCGTTGTTGTGTAAACACGTGGCGTGGCGGTTCGTTAACCTGTGTTGTTGTTCTCATGCGTACGCGCTGGTCTGAGTGTGTGTGCGCGTGCTGCAATTCGCCAGCCGATTGGCTGTGAGCGATCTACCAGGGAATCACGGGATAGATGGAAGTGATTCGTGGAAACAGGATGATAACACTTCAAATTGCTTTTGTTTAGTGTTTAGACTATTATTGGTTAATGACTAGCACGCGCAGTGAATTTAACTGATTTTATGCTTCCGTGTTCGAAGTGGATTTCTATTTCGATAATAATTTGTTTCTATTGCTGTTTATTATAGGTTCGTAATGTAATGATTTGACCTTATCGTTGAGATAGAACCTAAGATTACTTAACCGTCTTTCGGTCTGCAATCATAGCTTGCTCCACCAGTGTGTTTGTGCAGCTATCGCATTTCGTTTCGCTGATAACGCCCTCCGCACATACATAGCGTTCAGGTTTAGTTACAGCATTAATATTTGTCTTGCAAATTAATTTGGTATGCTCATTAGCATGATTCGGAAGCGTGATTTAAACGGGACAGTCATCAACATAAATTTGAGCGTCTGTTGGCCATTGTTCCACGTGTTTCTTACCAAGCGTTGGCGTGTTCGCGGCCAACTTTATGTAGCGTAGTATATCGTTTCAAGTGTTTGGCCTTGTGATAGACTAATCGTTTTTCACAATATACGCCAGTTATTCAATATTGTACCTTAGTTTCTACGTTTTAAGTTTTATTTCGTTTGTTGGTTTGAAATAGTTTGCTCTGCATTGTTGTTGGTGTGACCACGGCAGTCGCAGTTTGTGCGACCAATAATTTATGATATTGAATTTAAACGGTGTTTACTTTTTAGCTGGAGGTCGTTAGCATACCCCATTGGCCTTGTTTTAAAATTCGTCCAGTTTTCGTATTTGGCTAACGTTCAGAATGTTTGATGGTGTATTTAAATTCGCGGACACTTATAAATCGTGTTGTAAATATAATTTAGAATGGAGCAGATGATGTGTGTTATGATTATTATGAACAATCTGGTCTTCGATAGGAAAGTTTTTGCTGAAGAGCTACTTACGGATCACACAATACCAGGAATTGTACCGATGTATTCGAGACATTAATAACTGTCTACACAGTTAGTAACATTTTAAAGGTTTCTGCCAAATATGCGGGTCGGCACCTGTACGTGTTAGCTAAATCAATTAACAGATACATATTAGTTTCCATTAACTTTCACACTTGTTCTAGCCTTTCGTTCCAAACACTGAATGGATAAAGACAGTTAAGCTTTAATTGACTTGTTTCTTGGTACATAAATAGCGGTATTCATCTACTGTTGAACGTTAAGTCGGGGCTTTTCACTTGGAACTACAGTGTCGACTCTTAATTAATGCGCGAAAGTGCTCGATCGAGTTACATTGGCTTCTCATTGCACTTAAAGGACAGTCGATTGCCCGGTCTTTAGTGTAAAACTAAAGTTTTCATTACAAATTATCCCTTACCTAGCTTGCCTTAAAATAAAGCAAAGCTGAACTTAGTATGCTCAAGTTACAACGCTTAAAAGCTTGCATACATCCTACTTTCTTTACTAGATCTATGGACAAAGCCACTTTCTACAAGTACTATACAATTTTCGTTACTGTTGACTTAGCTATAGAGAATGTCACATCCATTCATATATTATGCCTTTAATTTTAACATTAGTGGAAAGTGACTGTGTCTGTTTGTCTGTCTGGACCAGCTGCCCGATCCGGAACGTTTTAATAAGTCAGTTGTTGACTGAGTCGGTTTGTTATCTCTTTTTTTCTTATAACGAGAACCGTAGACAAAACAACGTATTGAGACGTTCTGAATTAGCAGGCAGCTCCATTTCAATGCTAGTATCTTAATATTGCTGCATCATAGAAGCCTTATTAGCTTGTCACCCACGGAAGTAGACATAGAGCTCTTCTAAGCCTTACAAACACAGTCCATACACACCATTTCAAAGCCCGTCAAGCATAGACCATAGACTCTTCCTACGCCTACATAGTCTAGCCTAAAAACTTTCTAACCATGGGAACCTCCTTGCTTACAAGTATATCGTATCAATATGGTTTGATGACGTGTGCAGGTCATGGCAAAACACACAAGGACGCGGCGAGCGTGCGCGCGACGAACCCCATACCGGCGGCGTGCGGCCTCTACTACTTCGAAGTGCGCATCGTGTCCAAGGGCCGGGATGGGTACATGGGCATCGGCCTGTCCGCGCATGGAGTTAATATGAACAGATTACCTGGTAAGTTGAAGGATCCAATATGTTGGATCACCAACGGTTGGACACTTTTAAAAGCAACTCTTCTTTCGTTATTTTCGCCTGATCCATTGAATGGTTCGGTAAACCTAGGTTGTACACCTTTGCCTAAAGCTTTTGCTCAAAGTGTTATTGGCTTTTTCCATTAGGAATTTCTCAGTAGCAGCTCGGAGGCTGGATTTGTGCCCGGTTAATGGAAATAGGCTCGCCCCCTATTACATGAGACTTAAAAACATAACTGGCGAAACGAGGGTGTATTAAAAACACCTCTGCCGAACCTCTCTGGGAATAAAAGGCGTGATGTTGTGTTGCTTAAAACTGGGTATTATAGGCATGACAGCTTCGACCATCTGACTTTGTCAGAAGTAAAAATAAACCGCTAACTGCTGTTTTGAGTTTAGTGACGTTCAATTTTATTAATGCACGACTACAGACCACAGCTTTTTTATACCAGTTTACCTGCCCAGATTTCCAATAATGTTGTGTGATTAAGCAGGTAGTTGAAATACAAATGAAACCAAGTCCTCTTAGTTAAAAGTTCATACATTCATCAAAATTAATTTACCATATCGTCGGTTGGCAGTGAAAACCACGTATGTGTAAAATACAATTTTTTAAAAGAGATGGAAATAACTGTATCCTGCAAAAAAAAAAAAGGCCGATCAAATGTTAATACAAGTTTGTCATCGTACGTCATAGATAGCTTAGAAGTATTTGAATTGAAAGTTTGTTAAATTAGTACACGTATGAAGAGTTTATCAATCTAAAGAACAAATTATACGCTTTTGAAGAAAGAACAAATTATACGCTTTTGAAGAAAATTTTCTTTACGAGGTTTTCACTGCCGAGCATCGATATTGAAGGTTATTTTGCACCGTGTCTGAGTTTTCTACACTGAATGTCTGAACTTCCATCAGGCCTTAAATCCAGAGTTACATAGAGAGACGGGTATGTTAAACTTGTTCGTTGTTACGTTCCAGGCTGGGACAAACACTCGTACGGGTACCATGGCGACGACGGGCACTCGTTTTGCTCGTCGGGCACGGGCCAGCCGTACGGGCCTACGTTCACGACCGGTGACGTCATCGGCTGCGGCGTCAACCTGGTCGACAACACCTGCTTCTACACCAAGAACGGACACCATCTCGGCATCGCCTTTAGGGGACTACCGGTAGGTGTTGGGAAATTATAATATAGTACCGTGTCAACAATTGATCTTGGTGGATAGTGCTATCAAGACCATATGATGGGTGCTTCTTTGTTTACCGTGATGAAAATTAGAATATCGTGAGCTCCTGGGTTCGATTCCCAGGTCGGGCAAAGTCTTATTGGGTTTTTTCGCGTGGAATTTCTCAGTAGCAGCATGGTGTTTGGATTTGTGCCCGGTTGATAGCAATAGGCTCGCCCCCTATTACATGGGACTTAAACATACCGGCGAAATGAGGGTGTTACTATCGTTTCTGTCTAACCCTTCGGGGAATACAGGCGTGATGTCATGTTATGTTAATATTTGAATATTTTGATAATCTTTTACGACAGTCACAATAAGAGAGGCAGTAGCATATTTGTCTTCAGAGGCTAATAAACAGCGTTTAAAGTAAGGTATAAGGTTGTACCATGTAGCTAAAGTATGGGACAGGCAGGATGTCTAGTTCAATAACAATAACTAAAAAATAAATTATTAAGCAATGAGCCAAAACCAAAATAAAGGGTGATAGTGATCGCGATATGGAAATTAATATATCAGAATGGTTAGATATCTTAGTAGGTCGATTAAACTTGATTGTGCAATCCTTCAAACAATCCTTGTAAACGTTCCCAATAAAACAATCTTGTACAAGTGACAGCTATCTCGCTCAACACCTACGGTTTATTATATCGGTACCATCTCGCGTGGGACGGCGACTTGACAAGCAACTAGGCGTATTGTTTTATATCCTGATCAGATCGGGGTTTTTCCTATAATATTATGTGTACTATGCGTGCCAAATAAGAATAGGATCGCGCTTGCTACAACTTCACACGATAGCTGTCAAATTGGTACTGCCAGCACAAAAATAGTATGAAAAAAAAAATGTTAATTTTTTTTATTCATAGATTTCATTATTATTTACATTCATTTTTATAAAATGTTATTTATTGAATTCCATAAATAGATAATTTTGGATAATTTAATAATATTTGAAAACAGTATTCATTAAAGAAATGAACCAATATATATAGTGAACTTCACGAAATGCTACTGGTCACCCTAATATGTTGCCATAATAATAATATAATTACTGTGACATTTGATGACATTTAATTATGTTTTATATAGTTTAGCTTCCTTTTCACTTTTGTAAATGTGAGAACTTTGTGGACCTGCATCTATAAATTTGTAAATTACTACAATATTATTCATATTACTTTTTTTAAAATTTTATTTTTGTTTGTTAGTTTTTGTACTCAAGTCTTTTAGTACTATATTACTCATTGGTCTGTGGTCAGGACCTCATTGTTCTCTCACTATCCTAAATCATTGTACTGTATCCACTGAAATTGTTAAAGGTATTATTTTTAAAAGAGTAACCATGGAGTTTCTTGCCGGCTCTTCTCCATAGGAAACAACTAATTGGAACCGTGCACCTAAATTCGACGTTTCATAAGCACCTGTATTGGTTTATGTGAAATAAAAATTTTTGATTTTGATTTTGTGTAATTAATTTGGCGTAAAATTGATAAGAAATACCAAAAAAGTGAACAAAAATAATTAAACTGAATATAATTTCTTTATTTACTTTTTTGCACACCTTACACTTTGGTAATGAAGTTCACGAGTATTGCGGAACAAAATGGCGTCTTGACAGTGCTATTCTTATTTGGCACGCATAGTACTATTGTGTCGTTGCTTTGGACTGCTAACTCTACATCTCTAAGTGGACAAGAGGGGTGGGCCCATAGGAAATGAATTGCTGATAATAATATGGTCCTTACAAAGTGATAAAGATTCAAAGACCCAAAACAATTTAAGAGTGTCTGCATCAAAACACGTAAGAAACAAAGCAGTTATTACTTGAACAGCAGAACTGTTCGGTTTCAGGTGTCGATAGCCAGGGTTTCTACTGGGACTCTTTGAGAGTCTGGAGC
This sequence comes from Amphipyra berbera, assembly GCA_910594945.2. Taxonomy (NCBI): domain Eukaryota; kingdom Metazoa; phylum Arthropoda; class Insecta; order Lepidoptera; family Noctuidae; genus Amphipyra; species Amphipyra berbera. The sequence goes on from OU343138.1 coordinate 628,738, forward strand.
ATTTCTTATTTCTTCCTTGTTTCTAAATTGTTCTAAATGGTCTTATTTAATCCTTTACGAAAGTCGTTTGTATATAGTGGCGGTGCACCTTGAAGCCAGCATAGTGAAGTCTAATGTAGGTGCATATGTTCCAGCCGAACCTGTACCCGACGGTGGGGCTGCAGACGCCGGGCGAGGTGGTGGACGCCAACTTCGGGCAGCAGCCCTTCGTGTTCGACATCGAGGACATGCTGCGCGAGCTGCGCGCCCGCACGCGCCGGGCCATCGACGAGTTCCCGCTGCCCGACGACCAGGGCCAGTGGCAGCAAGTGCTGCACAGGTACACACGGCATCTCACTCATTATCTACATCGACGAGTTCCCGCTGCCCGACGACCAGGGCCAGTGGCAGCAAGTGCTGCACAGGTACACACGGCATCTCACTCATTATCTACATCGACGAGTTCCCGCTGCCCGACGACCAGGGCCAGTGGCAGCAAGTGCTGCACAGGTACACACGGCATCTCACTCATTATCTACATCGACGAGTTCCCGCTGCCCGACGACCAGGGCCAGTGGCAGCAAGTGCTGCACAGGTACACACGGCATCTCACTCATTATCTACATCGACGAGTTCCCGCTGCCCGACGACCAGGGCCAGTGGCAGCAAGTGCTGCACAGGTACACACGGCATCTCACTCATTATCTACATCGACGAGTTCCCGCTGCCCGACGACCAGGGCCAGTGGCAGCAAGTGCTGCACAGGTACACACGGCATCTCACTCATTATCTACATCGACGAGTTCCCGCTGCCCGACGACCAGGGCCAGTGGCAGCAAGTGCTGCACAGGTACACACGGCATCTCACTCATTATCTACATCGACGAGTTCCCGCTGCCCGACGACCAGGGCCAGTGGCAGCAAGTGCTGCACAGGTACACACGGCATCTCACTCATTATCTACATCGACGAGTTCCCGCTGCCCGACGACCAGGGCCAGTGGCAGCAAGTGCTGCACAGGTACACACGGCATCTCACTCATTATCTACATCGACGAGTTCCCGCTGCCCGACGACCAGGGCCAGTGGCAGCAAGTGCTGCACAGGTACACACGGCATCTCACTCATTATCTACATCGACGAGTTCCCGCTGCCCGACGACCAGGGCCAGTGGCAGCAAGTGCTGCACAGGTACACACGGCATCTCACTCATTATCTACATCGACGAGTTCCCGCTGCCCGACGACCAGGGCCAGTGGCAGCAAGTGCTGCACAGGTACACACGGCATCTCACTCATTATCTACATCGACGAGTTCCCGCTGCCCGACGACCAGGGCCAGTGGCAGCAAGTGCTGCACAGGTACACACGGCATCTCACTCATTATCTACATCGACGAGTTCCCGCTGCCCGACGACCAGGGCCAGTGGCAGCAAGTGCTGCACAGGTACACACGGCATCTCACTCATTATCTACATCGACGAGTTCCCGCTGCCCGACGACCAGGGCCAGTGGCAGCAAGTGCTGCACAGGTACACACGGCATCTCACTCATTATCTACATCGACGAGTTCCCGCTGCCCGACGACCAGGGCCAGTGGCAGCAAGTGCTGCACAGGTACACACGGCATCTCACTCATTATCTACATCGACGAGTTCCCGCTGCCCGACGACCAGGGCCAGTGGCAGCAAGTGCTGCACAGGTACACACGGCATCTCACTCATTATCTACATCGACGAGTTCCCGCTGCCCGACGACCAGGGCCAGTGGCAGCAAGTGCTGCACAGGTACACACGGCATCTCACTCATTATCTACATCGACGAGTTCCCGCTGCCCGACGACCAGGGCCAGTGGCAGCAAGTGCTGCACAGGTACACACGGCATCTCACTCATTATCTACATCGACGAGTTCCCGCTGCCCGACGACCAGGGCCAGTGGCAGCAAGTGCTGCACAGGTACACACGGCATCTCACTCATTATCTATTATATAAAAAAAATATTGACTCATTGATCTAATGTTTTTCTTGCCTCGTGACCGGAGACCACATAATATGTTACTGTGAATAAATGCAACCTAATCAAAAACACTTTCTTTGTAATTGTCGATGCAATGAGCCGCTGACAGTTTTTATTGCTTCATAGTACATTTAACACTACTATGAACATACTATACTTTATGATATAGATGCTATAATAATATACTTTCGGAGATGTTAGAAGTAAAGCTTGTATCCAACGACATCTATGTCCTACGTACTAGCCGCGCTGTTCGTTGATACTCGGACGATATTTTTATTTCCTTACGGACTAATATCACATCGTTATTTAGATAACTCTCTATGGATTTCTCTAGAGGTATCTATAGACGTTTTTGTTACTGCTAATCGATTGTGATGATCGTTACACAGCAGCTGTTGTCTATGAAACAGATCTGTCATTGAACGACAAAAATGAGTAGATCTGCGTGTTAAAAACGCAGTTTTGGCTAACTTGTGGCGACGTATATTATACAAAAAGTTAAGACATTTTATTTTGTATTTCTGTTTTTTTTATCTCAATATAATTTTATTCTGTATCAGGTTTCTAATCACAAAGTTTCTTTCGAAAGTTGCGTCTCGTCCGTAGCGCTGGTGTGATTGTGTTACTCATACTTCCTCTTAGCCTTTTCCCAATTATCTTGGGGTCAGCTTCCAGTCTAACCAGATGCGGCTGAATACCAGTATTTTACATGGAGCGACTGCCATCAGACCTCCGCAACCCAGTATCTGGCCAATGCCGATATCCTAAGGTTAAACCGTTTGTCAGACTTTCGGGCTTCTGACTACCCGTAACGACTGTCATAGGTATTCGTATGACACCCGGGACCGACAGCTTAACGTGCTCTCCGAGGCACGGAGGGGTCTCGACAAATGGTCACCCATGCACGGACTGACCGCGGCAAGCGCAGCTTAACCTCGCAAGTCGTACGATCGGCGCGGTTGTTATTTAGCCACGAGCCCCTCGATTGTGTTACTCATAATAAGTTGTATATCTCACAGGATGGTGTCGACGTACCTGGTACACCACGGGTACTGCAGCACGGCGCAGGCGTTCTCACGCGCTACTGGACAGCCCATCGACGAGGATATAGCCTCTATTAAAAATAGACAAAGTAACATACAGTTTTGATTTGTTTACTTAATCTTACCTGGACTGAAATATATGGGAGCGACATATATTGCAAACGAATATTTGTTAAGAAATTGTGCGCGTCAAATAACTAGAACCAGGATGGGTTGACTGCCAAACTTGAGGGGTTTACTTGTAGCCACTGAAGAGTTTTACTATCCACCTCCTAGCTCCATCATCAGACCACCGAGTATAATATATTGTACTCATCAAAACGAATCATATGACCCGAACCTCGCATAGATCACGCAGCCGACGCCATCTTGGTTCTAGTTAGATCGACCGTACCGTTGTATGTATAACTGAACTCACGTGGTGGTCGCTAATGTTTCAACTTAGTCCTCGTTTATTCGCCGCGTACTGTTATACATACGAGTGCAACTCTGCCAATACTTGTGGTACAACGTGTCCATACATCGTCATAATATGTTATAACAGTGCGCTGTACGTTTCGCATTATGTGCTAAGCTACGCTCCGCGTCTTCTTAAATGAGGCATTATAAGCTGGCTTTTTTGCTGAACTGAGCTTATTTGGCGCAGCCGTGGGGCACACAATGATACTTCAGGATTAAGTTGTATTTTAGTGTTAAAATTGTATGTTATTGTGTGCTTCTGACTGTGGTCAATAAATCATTTTTCTTTCTTTTTAATATAGGTTGCTTTTTTTAAGCAACAATTCTTGAATTTATGTTTTGACGAATAGAAACTATAATATGGAATCCTCAATTTAGTATTGTTTACGCATGTTAGTCGAGTGATGTGTGTCTGTGTTCCCAGGGGTGTCCAAGCTGGTGGTGTCGGGCCGCATCGGCGAGGCCATCGAGCTGACGCGCGCGCTGTACCCGGGCCTGCTGGAGCGGGACCTGGACCTGCTGTTCCTGCTCAAGTACCGCCAGTTCGTAGAGATGGTCAACGGATCCGACTCCGAGGTATGGTACCTTGGTACACTTTAACTATTCACAATCATCTGTTATACACCGTGCTTTACCAGAGGCTACACTTTTTTTACGCTTATAAGTATATCATCTTCTAAGACATTTGTAAAAAAACAGATAGACCAAAATGTTTTACTGTCAAATTTTCAAAATCGTTAATTTTTTGTTGGAATTTGTTATAATTATCAACCGTGCGGATCATACGGTTTACAAGTTTAAGATGCACTTGTCGCGGTTAGTCCGTGGATGGGTGACCATTCTTTACACATCGAGACTCTTCCATGCCTCGGAGAGCACTGTCGGTCACGGTGTCATACGAATGACAGTCGTTACGAGTAGTCAAAAGCCCGAAATTCTGACAACTGGTGTAACCTTAGGATATCGGCATTATCCAGTAACTGGGTTGCGGAGGTCTGATGGCAGTCGCTCCGTGAAAAAAGCTAGGCAGAATAAAGTATATTAAAATATGCATGTGTTGCAGGTGTGCGGTGCAGCGGGCGCCGCAAGCAACGGCGTGGCCACGTCCGTGATCTCGCACACGTCGCACACGTCGCGCACGAGCCGCGCGCCCGCTGCCAACGGACACCAAGATAACCATACTAATGGTACTTATTTACAAGCGCCGTGTGCATTATTTTCTTCCTTTTTGAGGAGTGTTGCAATAACCTACAAATTGCTATTTCGTTATAAAGAAAACGGTATAAATCCTCGTGACTGCCTTGTTGGTCTAGTGGTAGCAAGCGCGACTGCTGAGCATAGGGTCTTGAGTTCGATCCCCAGGTCGGGCAAAATAATATTGGGTTTTTCCATTAGGATTTTCTCAGTAGCAGCCCGGAGTCTAGATTTGTGCCCGATTAATAGCAATAGGCTCACCCCTATTACATGGCACTTAAACATAACCGGCGAAACGAGTGTGTACTAAAAACACCTCTGCCGAATCTTTCGGGGAATACAAGGCGTGATGTTATGTTATGTATAATTCCTATAAACCTGCAAATATCCATTATTTAACGGTACACACTAAGTTACAAACGATAATGAAGGTCAACGCACGGGGTGCGATACCGAACATCAAATGAAACCAGGTTCGATCTAAACAAAGATTGGTTAAATTCAACAAATGACGAACGTTCATTTCTGTTAATTAGCCAGGTGTAAACTCTCCATAACATGAGTGCGGCTTCCAAACGACAACTCTGGAACCATATTGGTGATCAAAGTAAATTGTTATAAGCACAAGGAGGATACTTTCCGCCCTTTTCAAATTCCCTAGTTCCTTTTGGCCTCGAAAAGAGATATGCTGATTTTTGCTGGAAATACAAAACAAGGATACAATTTTATATTTCCTTTTTTTTTTGTTCCCAGGCGTGTCGGAAACGATAGAAGAGAGTCGGCCTCATGACTGCGCCGACGACGTCGACATGTCGCCGCCGCCGCACACCAACGGGGCACTCGCAGGTACCGCACCACGCACACACACACACACACACCTACAGCAACACGGTGTAGTCACAGAACACATACTGTACACATACAGTATACCCGTACGTACAAACATTACTAGAAGGCCTCACGGTGTGCCCGAACGCACTGTGTTGAAGACGGCTCTGGGATTGGTTGTCTTTAATCTCGCAACACGAAGACGACCAATCCCAGAGCCGTATTCAACCCAGTGCGTTCGAGCACACTGTGAGGCCTTCTAGTAATATTTGTGCAGACCGGTGTAACTCTCGTCGCGAGCACGCACACATCGCGTCAGTCTGGAACTCCGCGTAAACGTGCGTGTGCCTGACTTAATACATTAACTCAAGTATTCGTACAGAATGAGATCTCCTAAAAACGCAAGATAAGGGTCTCGCATAACCAGATAAATTGAATATTCTCGAATTGAACATTCTCAGATTGGACGCGCTAATAACATAATTTTATTCGTTCCATGGTTGTGTCCGTGAGACTTATCGCGCATTTTATGGAGAGGAATCTTTATACAGTTAGCTGAAAAAATAAAGCCAGCGATTAAAAGTAAGTTTTAGATGCAATATCAAGATCTTAAAATATTTAACAACATTGCGAGCGCATACCTTATTCGCCATCGACGGCTATAGACGTCAAATGGAAATGTGTTCGGGCCGCCAATGACGTCAATAGCCGTCAAAAAAGGACGCGTGGAGGGAAGAGCTCACACGTCTATAGCGTGTCATTGAAAAGGTTAAATATTTCATAATTATATCAGTAAGAAAATCGCAAATTGGACACATTTTTTCGGCTGACTGTAACTGATCTCTTACTTACTAGCGTACGTTATTACTTACGTAGATACCACGGTTTTATTGGACGACTATCTCGTTACATATAATATGTTAACATACATTTGGGTTCGATTCCCGATACAAATAATATTCAACATGAGACTAAACGTGACTTTTACAGATTATAATTACTTATGTATAATTTTTGTATGTTTAACTTTTGTTTCATATAATATAATGAAAAGAAAATAATTTGACGTTACTTTGATCTCTTCACAATATGGCCCCTAAAATTAATATTTTATTTTATTTACAAATTAGCTACCCATAACAAATATATTTAAATATAAGTACAATGAATAGAGTAATACAAAATGTGAAACACAATATTATTAATTTTATGTACCTAATTATTAAATGGCAATAATATGTTTTTTTTATTTAAATTTATATATTATTTGCACACCATACTCATTCATTATTATTATTTTATTTAGTCACATTTATCATTTTTATTATTATTCGCTCTTTTATTATAGTTTTGCATGAATATGTACATAATGAGCTAGTTCATTTATTAACATAGGTTATAAATATTATCTATGCAATTTGTCTATGAATATAAGAGTATGAGAACGGTTTCACACTCTCGACAGTTACGCCACGTGTGTTCTGTATTGCCGTGTGTACCCGCTCTTAGTGTGCGGATTTTAACCGCTATTGCCATTCCATTACGAAATTAACATAATGATTTAATCCCTAAATTAGGAACCTATGAATTAGTGCACCTAGTTAAAATAATAGACGTAATAATAGCTTCTGACAAAAAACGCTAGTTGTAAGTTGTAGTATGGTAAGTAGACGATTTTAGAGGTAAATAGAAACACATTATTTTAAACCAAACCTAACATACATACACGGTTTTTCGAATGAATATTATTTCATGCATTGACAAATATTTTGGTAGGAAAGGTATATAGTATATTACAGCCATTTAAAATTAACATGCTTTGGGATTAGAAACCGTAATTACATGATACATAGTTCAATTTCTACTGCAACTCAAATTGTTTTATGACCTTTTCCATAGTTTTTGTCATTCTGATATCAACTTAGTTTACTTCTGCATAAAGTTGATATTTGTGTAAGTAAGAATAAAATGTTATTTATATTTACATATTCGTTTACGTATAAAATCGGATATGATTAGACAGTTTTTATGTAGTGCGTGTGATGTATGTATGTACGATGTCAAAACTGATACTGTCTTTATATTTTTTTTATAACAGTACATACACACCATTTCCGTTATTGCAAAATCCACACATACTTAATTGTAATTTTTTTGTTTTTTTAATTGTTATTATTTTCGAGAGTCACTGCTAGTTATACAACAAGTAAAAAAGGGTCAAAAATTGATCTATGGGTAAACTAAAGTGTGAACGTATTTAATTAAGTACGACACACACACCTTGTAAGCTGGCATGTGTTTAGTCTATTAAAAGGCTTCTTTTAACTAACAGCTCATGTAACATTGCATTTAGAATCGATATCACTCATCGGCACTTAATGCATATTCTGTTTTTTTTTCGTTAAGTTGGATTTAGTTCGCGTGAGTCGCCGCTTACGCATGTCAGAGTAACCAATGAGGTGCAAGTTATAATAAAAATTGGGTTATACGCCTGTAAAGAGTCGTATAAGAATGGGATAATTGATGTACAGTACAAATAACAACTAAGGCTTATATGAATAACAGAATAGGTAGGACAAATAGTTTAGTACAGCCCTCACTGTTACACATTGTGGGATTTTGACGGATAATGTTGTAGCAAGTAATAAAACTTTATACGTCAAAGATAACTTGCATCTCAAGCACGCTACTGCTAAATTTAAGTTGTTGTCACAGCGACCTGTAACTCAGATTGACAAGACGAAATACGTGCAATACTATAAAAGTTAATCGCCTTCTGAGCGTTGGACAACTAGGACAACCCTTCGTCCCTAGCTGGGTATCGCTTCGCGTCACGTTGGGTCTCAAACAATCGCGCTGCATGACGTGCATAGGACATACGTACACGCGGTAATCGTTTGATTGATATGCGATGCGAGGCGACGTGCAGCTGGGACAGTCTGAGGGGGGGTCGCTGCGGCACGGGGGCCGGGGGGGGGGGGGCGCACCCCTCCGCACGCGGGTGCGGGGTGCGGGGTGTGACGCGGCCATGCTTGTAGGTGAGGAGGCGCTGCCGCTCGTCAAGGGAATGCCGGGAGTCACGGCCAGCATCGCCGCGCTCATGCCCGACTTCCACACGGGTGGGTAAACGTCACGTGTTATGTGTTCATCAAGTCTCACGCTCTGGTTCCGAGTATTCCAACTAGTCAGGGACAGTAGGATAAAGATAGTTTAGGATCGATAGGTTTGAATCATGTCCAATAGGTGCAGGTTCTTGCAAAATTTGCCTTAATTACAAAACATCACGCAGGTTAATTATTGTAGTCTTCCTAACTTATGGATTTATGGGATCTAAAGATAAAAATATTCCACTAAAACATCGAATAAAAAAAAACGAGTGTCAGAAAGAGCTACTGTTGCACGAAATGAGACTGATTACTTATTGGTCTAGTATACTATTTTGAATTTAGATATTCCAATATTTATTGTCTAATGATGATGTGATAAAGATCATTTTAAATTATTACTTTTATTTTCGTCTCATATCACTCACCCGTGGGATACTTAAGGCTAAAGTTAGTTTAGAGAGTATAGCAGGAACCAGAGTAAACCTTGGTCTCATCGCTTCGACTGTAGACACCTTCATTTGGCAGTTCACATTTGCCTTTCTCATACTGCTCGCAATGTTAAGCATTTAATTTTGATTCCATCGGATGCAGCTAGAACATCCCTGATACACCCTATGCGCTTGTCAAAAATGGCCTTCTTTTGATATATAAAGTCTTTATTCTGTTTCTATAAAGGTAGCTGAAATTATTCGGTGTATAGCTGTGCTTTATAGGTTAGAACTAACTCACGGTCTGAGCATCTTTGCACTTATACGAGGCTATTTGGGCCACTAACAGAAAATCATAACTTGATCGATGATATTCTGTAGTGGGTCGGGCTTTTGTACGTAATGTTTGGCATCCTCTTAGATGACCGAAGTTAAGCGACACGACTATTCGATAGAGATAGGCAAGTGGAAAAAAAAAGATATTTATCGGATCGATATTTTTGAGCAGTATCGATAATTATCGAGTGAAAAATATCGATACAGCGTCAGTTTTCACATGGTTATTTATACATATTCCCAAAGCATTCAAAATTCGTAAAAAATAATATACAACATGATTAAAATGGTATTCATTTGATAAAGATTGTGACGAGATTTTTCAAAATAAACGAGACGCGAAGAACATGCAAGGGGTATCTAGTAACTACGAAACCAGAGTTGCGTTAAAAATATATCGAAATTTATACGAATTCGATACTCTAAAATAAATATCGAATATCGATATATCGCGATTAAAAATATCGACGATATATATCGTTAATTGTATGGAAAAATATCGATATTTTAATAAATCGATATTTTTTGCCCAAGCCTGCTATTCGACACGTGATATAATCGAAATGAATATGCATAAATTAAAATAGCTTTGTGTCACTTCTGGTTGAGAGATTGTTGTATTACAGGCCACCTTAGCTTAGTGTAGTCGTGTTGCTCACCTAGGAAGGTAGAGAAGCCCATTTTCGACATCCATTGAAACATGATTCATACGAATATGGGTGAACATGCGACATTAGTACAGAACCCTCAAATAGCCCTGTTAACATTAACTATCATTTATACATAGTATATCTTTCGTCGTAAGGTGGGTAGCGTTGTTTATATTGTTTTATATTTAGAGGTAAAAACAGTAAGTACAGACTTTAAGCAGTTTATTTTGTTTATCAATTGTTTTCAGCTTAATTTGCAAAATTAAAGATTTTCTAAAAAACATACACTTTGGCTAAGGGTGCGCAATATGGGACTATTAACTTTTGGGACTGGTGTCATTGACCATTATAATTTATTTTAAAATGTTTGTAAATTAAGTTGAGATAATTCAAAGCACGTGTTCCACATATTTTGCCAGTAACTTGCAGTGTGTAGTAGAATGTTGCATGGTTTGTAACTTTGTACCGACTAGGGCCAATGGCCTATTGGATGGTTACGGGACCATGACGACGGCATGATAATACTGTGAATGTAAAGTAACGCTTCTTATTATATACCCAAGTATATTATTATATTTAATATATTATAAGTATAATATACCGACAAAGGGGCTAACACTATACTGCATGGAAGGTCCGACAGACCGCTCGGTAAACAAGTTTTGTGTCACAACACGGTTTTAATTCTATCTCCTTAGCACTGAGTTTTTAATTCATTTCTTTCGCTCCCCAAGTTGATCAGCGGATAAGAAACTTATATTCATTTTATTTTCTAGTTGACTAATCTGTGCATATGCGATTGTAAAGAGACACAGACATAAAAAAGAAATGTTTTCGCGGTACCTACCTAAAAAAAGTTGCTGTAAGAAATTAGATGCAAGATTTTATGCTTTAAACCAGTTACAAAAAGGGGATTTTATTTTGGAGTATGTAAATCTTAGCATCCCATCAAAACAGTCAAACATTTAAAAGCTTTAGCTTCATATAAGTTCCTCTAAAATGATGAATTGTTTGAATTCAGTTTGTCTTTAATGTTGAGCTGTGTCACTTTACCGCCGCTACGCCTCCAACCGTGTGTACCGCGCCGCTAACTGTGTACTGGTGTGACGCACAGAGGCGGACGGCAGCTGCGGCACGCGCGCCTCTGTGGAGCGCATGCTCGCGTTCGGCCGAGAGCTGTACGCTATGAGCCAGAAGCTGCAACAGGACCAGTTCGTTAAGTCGATGCTTGAGGTAAGCTGTTGGTGTACGAAGTGAAGGAAAACGAGTTTGTGTAGAAATAGGGAGTTCATATGGAAAGGATTTTGAGATGGGCTCTGAAAAATAGTGTATTCCTTCTAAAACACAGGATCATCTCGACTTGTTAACCATAGGGCACCTAATGACGGAGATGTCTCAATTTTAAAATGTCCTTTGCATTCTCGAAAAGCCCTAATATCGGTTTTCATCCAACCGACAGTTGCTTGCTTTAACTTAAAGACAATAGACGAATTGTTGGCAGACAAGCAATCAGCTAGGCAGACAGGCATGAAATAATCCTGGGTGGGATCAGGATGTGTTTGGTGCAAAAGGAGAGGAAGCAGTGGATAGGATATACCGTCAATATCAAGGAAAGTCACTTTAGAAAAATGTGTAAGTTTTAAGTATGTTTTTTTTGTTGCAGGATGCGTTTAGTCTGCTTGCGTATAGTAATCCCTGGGACAGTCCTGTGGGCTGGCAGCTGGAGCCTGTGCGACGCGAAGCTGTCTGCGAAGCGCTCAACTCGGCTATACTTGGTAAGTAGAATTTTCAGTCGTAGGAATAATTTTATTAGGTATTTAGTGAAGAACTGTGTAGACAGGTTTCGAATCATATTTAGAAGACAGATCGTGTCGGATCTGTGACTGGTCGGTGACTTTCGATTTGTTGAATGTCCCTGGCGGTGGAGCACTCAGTTTCATGTCACGTTGGGTCGTGAGCCGAATTGAGCAGTGATAATAGTGTGATGATATTGCGAATAATATGTTTTTGCTTTCAGAATTTAGTCTTTAGCGTCTATTAAATTGAGTCGAGTTACAGTTTGCGAGCACGAAATTAGCGGCAGTCTAGTGATGGCGACAGCGGAGCGGCGGCGACGTAAATAAAGGCATAGCATTCTGCAGTGACGCGCACGAAACGGGCGAGAGCGGTGCGGGGCGATTCGTATCCACGCCAAAGGCCGCTGCCGGCTCGCCCCGCCCCTCGCCACTTCGCGAACACCATCGCTCGGCCGCCGCTAATTTCGTGGTCGCAGACTGGCAGTCATCATTATTGGTACGAGTAACACATTACGTATGTCCCCGTACAGAGGCGCAGGGCATGAAGTGGATCTCCCCGGTAGAGGCGTGCGTGTCCCACTCGCGCGAGCTGCTGCGGCGCATGGCGCGCGCCGGGCTGGGCGCCTGCGCCTTCGCCGACCTCACCGCGCTGCTGCGGCGCTGACCGACGCCGCGCGCACCCCGCGCCGCGCCCGCGCCCGCCCCCGCGCCCGCCCCGCCCGCCGCCCGGCCGCGCGTGCGCCGCGCTCGCCGGCCGCGCCGCAACTGACTCCCGCGTGCGTCCAGCAGACGCTCACAACATTCGATGCTACTTATGATGACGTCCCGATTTGGCCATCAACCATGAAGACTGCTTTAAAATTAGCGCATGCGCATCTATATCGTCTATGGCAAACACAACATTTAGTCCGATTCGATACCGCTCCTGAACCTGGCCAGGATCTTGAAATGGCCATTTGAATCTTAAAGTGTCCTTTCTGCATACACTAGCTACTTGACATTCAAACACGATTCAACATAAAATGCCCTGAGAGCAAAGCTGCTGAAAACATCATTTATGTAAAAAATATATTTGCAAAAAACATTACAATTAGAATTCTCAAATAACTTCATGGGCGGAAAATATACGTCATTAAAATTTATCGAAATTATTATCTTCATAATATGGCCTGGCTGACTGATTAAACGTAAATCTAAATAAGCGAGCGAAGAGCTATGGACTGACTGAGGTAATATGCGTCGACTGACAACCCCTGGAGCATGCTCACCATCGACAAAGGAAGCAAGGGCAAGAGGAGGCGTGAACCAAACCAGATCGTGTTACAATTGTACATAAAGATCAATTTCCAACACAACGATCTGCGGCCCGTCAAATAAACGCACATTGAATGCCTTAGTGACGATTCATTTTGTTATGAGTATTATCACGAGGCGCGCGTGAGACGTTGAGACGCCAAATATGTGTTATATAGACGTGTTGACGCTTAGCAAGTGGTTGCTTAAGCTTTACTATGGGTGATAAGCAGCTGGAGGGACGCCGCCGCGGGCACACTGCTGCTACACTACACGTGTGATGCGCCCCCACGTGCTGATGTGCAGCCAGTATAGTGCTCTTAAATCTGTCTGCTAACAGTTTGGTAAAAGTTTGACGGCACGGCATTGTTTGTTGCCATTCTAAGCAATAGTTCGGTATCTATAGAATGAGGGAAGTGACTGCTTTTAAAACTGCCAATCTACCAACAGTTGGGCTTGTTATATTAAGTTAATAGTTCGTAAGATATCCGCGTCGCCCTCGCCCTGCGGCCCGGCGTCCCCTCGAGCATTTTTATATTTATGAAGTGAGAAATATAAACGTGTAATAAAAAGTAAATATTTAACTGTGTGCTCCGCAATGACCTCAACGATAACGGACGTTGTGAATAATGAGTTTAAATTCGAATGTAGTTGTAATATGTGTCGGAAATGCGCTGTATATTGTCTCTAGCGTATATTATAGATTATATCGTTATAGAACTTAAACAAGGTAATTGTAACGCTCGCAGCGAGACACTGTTGTCGTAAGTTGCTTTTTTAATATTTTATTTTCATGAATATTTTATCGATACGCCAGCTATCGAGGTTTCTAGGCAGACGATTGTGAACAACACTAAAGATCTCGATATGTTTGCGTGTATACAACAGTCGATTATTATCAACAAATATTTTTATATCGATTTTTGTTAATAACACATCGAATATCGATTCGGTGCGGCACTGTACAGATAATTGTAGTAGCAGTTAATTTTTAGTCAAAAATCGACTAACCAACTAATGTTTTTGAAAGACTCGACTGTACCGCAACAGTGTCTCCGCTAAAGTTTAATATAGAGATATATAACGTGAGAAGAGTGTAGAGATACTAAGATTTACGAATTTGATTTGTTGCTATTGCATTTAGGTTATTTATCTGACTTCGTCATACAAGCAAGTCAGTAGATTGTTTGAAAAACCCCGAAAATCATATTTTTGGTAGGTCGCCTCAAAATAAATAGTTCTAAATGCAATATTGATAATTTCGGCAGAGTCAAGGCAATAGGCGAAGCAATGTAACATACAAACTTATACAAAGAATTAAATATCTTGAACTGTATACAACAGACAAACTTAATACACACAGTAACTTATTTTGAACTGATTTTATTTGAACTTAGCACGAGATGGTACTTACAGTGCAATAATCAGTAAGTAGTACTATCAACTACGTTACTAGTTCCTCTTAAATTAAAGACGTTTTTAATATTAATATCTGCACATATTTGAAACTAGAGATATTGTTGCTTTTATACATTAGCCGCTGACAGTGTTTTTGTTATCAACATAATATCTTATGAAATACACAGAGAAGATGATGAAAACAGTTCCTAAAGATTTTAATTCAAATTGCAAGTCTGATTTTTTATTATAGCTTACTAGTTTGTGAACGAATGCAATAAGGGATATTAAAAAAAAAAATTGCGTGTGGCCTCAATATTTATGGTTTGAACTTTATAACTAGCGACCGCTCCGGCTTCGCACGGGTGCAATGTAGATACTAATGTGGGGCATATAAACCTTCCTCTTGAATCACTATCTATTGCTGAAAACTGCATTAAAATCCGGTGCGTAGTTTAAAAAATCTAAGCGTACAGACAGCGGGAGCGACTTTGTTTTATACTATGTAAAGATAATTAAATTGTTTAATAATTGTTTGTATAGGTTTGTATGTAAGTCTCCTCAGATATTAATGACATTATCATAATATTATATTTCTATCTCATTAATATCTGAGAGATAAATCGCGAGGATGCGACATCGCCAAACGCCGACGCCTCATGTAATTTGTTCTGTAAAGATCAGTCTACAATATTGTTCTTATATTGTATTGTTTTCTTTTTTAATAATATATTATGTTTAAACCGCTCACTTGTGTTTCATTTCACTTTAGGAAGAAGTTAACTAATAACAGTATTAGGCAGGTCCCGTGGAATAGAGGACGAGCCCGAAGTAGTCGACAGCAAAAAAGATTAATAAATTTCATTTTTCTCTTATTTTTCGTTCATAAAACACTATCCAGTTCATAATTATACTGGATCATAGATAATAATCTATGATCCAGTTTTAAAACCCAGGACTTCACGTTTAGCAACGGTGGTTGCGACCATCAGCCTTATGTCTAGTATTGGATATCACAAAATATTCGAGGTTTTGCGTAACGATACTTTGTTTTGTTAGGGTCGGTTTCCACCCAACGGAAAAATCCTCGCACTTTTTTACTGTCACTGAATAAAGAACTGTAATTGTCTTTAAATAAAAATTCGACGCTCGGGCATGCACAAGGAAACGCTTGATGTTTGCGTTGGATTTTACACTTACAGATAAATAGATATAAATTATAATAAAGATTATAGGTACCTACAGTTCTTTATTCAGTGACATCAAAGAAGTGCGTGAGGATTTTTAATATCAGGAGGCAAGTTTAAATGATAAATGATTTTTATTTCTGTAAATAAATCTATTACAGACACTTTTACAAGTCAATGTAATGTTTTTTTTTAAGGCTAGATGGCGCCGGCATTTCCTATCTGACTAGCTCTGAGAAGAAAAGCCGAAACAAACTCAGAGGTCAAAGTCTCTTTTAAAGTCCAGACATTGTAGTATACAAAACTATGCGAGTAAAACGATGTAGGGCAACGTCTGGAATGGCCTTTTGAGGAAAGTGCCATAGCAGGTTTGAGTTGACCTGTCCTAACTGACGGCACATCTACATCAGTCATTGCGGAGCTCAAACCTATTTTAGGGAGCTCAACAACCCGACCGCTGCAAGACGCTATCAATCAGATGGACAATTGTGTGGGTCACAAAAAAAAATACTCAAGAACCGCCAAACGTTTACAAAATTCGTGTATATAGCTACCCTACATGGTACTCACATTCACAATTTATTAAAAAAGTAAAATAAAAAATAAAGCGATGATAAAATAATAATAATCATTGAAAAATAATTCAATTGTAAAATGTCAAAAGCATAAAAAATAATAATATCATGTTATATAATAGTTTCAATAATTACAATGATATTGTGTCTGTGACAACAGCGAGCGGCTCAATTCCAAGCATTTTTATCGTCCATATAATCTTTAACTTTATAGAAACCCTTTTCGCATAGTTTCTGCTTTACATAGGACTTGAATTTATTAAGACCGAAGTCTTGAATATTGCTTGGAATTTTGTTATAAAAGCGTATACTTTGGCACCTAAATGAGGTACTAATTTTTTGGAGCCTAGTCATTGGTAGGATAAGTTTATTTTTATTTTTAGTATTGACGTTATGGATGTCGCTGTTCTTAGGGAACAAACTGATATTTTTCATTATATAAATCAAATTTTCATAAATATATTGAGATGCGACCGTCATTATACTAATTTCTTTAAATTTATCCCTCAGTGAATGCCTAAAACTAAGGTTATAAATTGCTCGAATAGCTCTCTTCTGCAAAACAAAGATATTTTGAATGTCGGCAGCATTTCCCCACAACAAAATGCCGTACGACATAACACTATGAAAGTAACTAAAATATACCAATCTGGCTGTCTCTACATCAGTTAGCTGGCGTATCTTATAGACCGCGTAAGCTGCAGAACTGAGTCTTTTCGACAATTTATCTATATGTGGGCCCCACTGCAGTTTTGAATCTAAAGTTATACCCAAGAACATAGTGGTGTCCACAAGATCCAACTCGTCTCCATTTATTACTACACTGGTTTTCACCTGCTTAACATTAGGTGTCAAAAATCTGATACATTTAGTCTTTTTCTCGTTCAAAAGTAAGTTATTAACATTAAACCAGTGCACTACTTCAGACCAGTTTAGTATACACCTGACTACGATACAATCCCGCTTATCAATAAAGATTAAAGAAACTGCAAGTAGAACAGTATACAAGGTTAGTCGGAAAGGGGGTACTAAGCCGAAAGGGTGTTAAAGTACCTACCTATAATAATGGATAACTTTGGTTCTATAACTTTCCCCAAAAGTCAATAGTTCAAGCGAAATAGCTGTTCAAAGATTTCATAAAAAATACGCTAAATTCTATCTATCCTCAGCTATGATCAAACGTGTTTACATTTTACGTCATATTTGGGGTTACGAATTAGAAACACCATTTTTGAATTCATAACCAAAGCAGGTATGAAGAATTTTTGAAAAAACTAAAGTAAAAAAAACACATGGAAAAAAATTTAATCGAATTTTAAAATTTTAACACTTTCTTTAAAACAATCATCAGTGATACATTAACTGGCCCGCGGCTTAGTACCACCTTTCCGACTAACCTTGTATAATACACTGGCCTGCAAGGCTAAGTATCACACTTTAAAAGTATATCATTAAAAGTGTACTACTTATTTTTGCACGCCAGTATATATTGTTTTTTTTTTGAGGCGGTTGACCCTAGTCGCACCTGATGCTAAGCGTAGATAGAGTTTAAGATGGAACACGAATCCAAGTAACAGATATGTTGCCGGAGTCCCCTATACCTACCACTCTGGCTCTCACATATACATGACGCAACTTAATAATCAGTTTGCCGCCAGACTTTAATATCCAGGTGGTAGCTAGCCAGGCGGACTGTATAGAATAGATCCTACCACCAAGCGTGCTGGGTTTTATTGGATCTTACAACACTCTTTTATTGCCAGCGTGCGATGAGGAAGTTTTATAACCTCGTCCCCATACGGAAAAATAGCACGTATAATAATCATAAACAGCCCATTACTGTCCCACTACTGGGCATAAGTCTCTTCTCAGAATGAGAAGGGCTAAGGGCTAAGGCCTATGTTATTTTCTCGACGAGAAAATGGCATGACACAACAAGAGCAATCTATACTAATATTATAAAGAGGAAAGATTTGTATTTTTGTATGTAACGAATAAACTTAAAAACTACTGGACCGATTTCAAAAATTATTTTGCCGTTAGAAAGCTACATTATCACTGAGTAACATAGGCTACGGGCGGAGCCGTGAGGACACAGCTAATAATACATATAGGTGTAACCCATCTGACATTAAGTAACTACCTATGCACACAAACACTAGAATTTATGGGCTACATGTCATTAAAGACCTTAATAATGTTGAAATATCACATCATTATGGAAATGGCTCAATACCAACACGAATTTACAATGGCGTCTGCAGATAACGAGTCATTGAATAATTATGTTAATTGTACAAAAATTACTGAGGGTCGGACTCAATAATTTAAGGAAGGTAATTTTGGAACACCCCTTGGCCAAACCGTTTTTTATAAAATCAATCGGTGCTGATAAAATCGGTAAATTTCGAAGGTGGAAATTTAAATTACGGTTTTTTCATCTGTATTACTGTAAGTGTAGCTTTAGTTATTACTTATATCTGTGGTTATATTTATGTACAGAGTATAGTATTAATTTTCCCTAAATACCTGTGCTTTATTAAGTTTTCAATTGGCGGTTGATGAGTTGTAGACTTCGATTAGGTACCATATACTTACTGTAAATGTGAGCATAATACAACCTACCGTACTAGCCTTAGGTAGATTACAAATATCTTGCTGTTGATGGCGTTGAGTTTCGTTGGGTTCCTTATTATTATATTATGTTCGAGCCTAGCTTTGCTGATAAAATGACATGCTTATCTTTAAATTATTATTATTTGACTTCGGTGAATTTAATTCACACATTGACCCACATTGTTATCACACAAGTCTTACCACAGTATTGTAACAAGATTACCGGCTATTGTCCACAGGACCTACTTTTGGAACCGTGCAACTAAATTCAATAACGTTTTATAAGTGTTTGTAAATGCCTACATGAAATAAAAAAATCTCTAAGTAACTTTAACCATAGATAGTATGTATGTACGTACCTAAGTAGATACGACGTAGCTCTTGCAAGCTCCAACCAGCTACATAACCGAATTACGAAATGGGTAGGTAGGTACTTGAAAAAGTCGAGGCAAATCAAATAAATAAAAGACGTAGGTAATGTAAGCAATACGACAGTGGTAGTCAATTCATTGAATATCACGTTATCTCTGTTCCAACAGCTCCGGGATCTGAGGTCCAGTGTGCACGGAGGGGGGAGAAGGGGGGAGGCGGTCGCGAGAAATTGAATGAAAACATTGAATATTTATTCTGAGACGATGCCAGTGCACCGCTGCGGGCCCCGGGCAAACACTAAGCGGAAATGTACACGTGGCAGACTGGTCATGTAAGAACTAAAATACCTACACCTGTTTTAAATATCAAGTCATCGATGTACACTGCTGTACTGATAACGTGAGGTGTTAACTTCCAGTCAGTTCCCACTTTGCCAGTCATATCGTGTTATTTGTTTATACACAACTAGCGACCCGCCCCGGCTTCGCACGGGTTCAATGTAGATACTAACGTAGGGCATATAAACCTTCCTCTTGAATCACTCTATCTATTGCTGAAAACTGCATTAAAATCCGTTGCGTAGTTTAAAAGATCTAAGCGTACAGACAGCGGGAGAGACTTTGTTTTATACTATGTAAAGAAGATGACAGCTTGCGAGTGTCCTCTTATTGGCAATTAGAGCTCATATTAGCCGTACTGACCATCGGCACAATGACTGCTGAATCAATATCAACACCTCACATCTCTACAACCTCGTGTGCGAAGTCAAAATATTTATTTATAAGGTTCCTGAAGCAGTTGGCGCAGACTAGATGTTGAATGCTCAGGATGTAAGTATGTAAGTTAATGAATAAAGAATATACTTGTATGCAGATTCTGAATTTGCAATGATTTAGATTAGAATAATTGTAATAAATCGGCAAAACAATACATTAGAATAGGTTACGAACTACAAGTTAATAAACTAATAGGTAAGCTATTAAGTTTGTTGTTTCTTTATTCTTTTCTTCTTCTTTCGCTTCTTTAAGTTGTTTTATGCAAATAAAATATATCTTATCTTGGCTAATTTAACTTTAATTAAATAACAGTTTATTGAAGTCCGTCAACAAATTGTAATAGGCTGACCCTACCTGACCACGAACGATAAATAACGATCTTTATACTTCACGTTTGTCAACTACAACAAAGTTGCAATAATGTAGTTACAAACTCGTGGCACGCACACTCGTGACCCAACGTCATGTCACTCGTGTTGTCACGGTACTACGTGCCAGCGGCCACCTGTGACACCGTGTCCTGTCTGGGAGTGCACTTCTTTGTCGTTCCGGGATGATCTTGTGGCTCTCCTTTTAATATTTGATCTGCATATTTATAAATCGTGCTCGGACTGTTTGCGTCGCCCCTCGAGCGTGTTTGCAGATTTATAGTTTATTTCATTTCGTGTGAGGACCCCTTCTGACATCGACCCTCCCATTGTTTGCCGTACATTCTCCAGGAAGCGTATGTAGTGGAATATTATATATCAATGCTTGTATTTGTCCGTAATCTTCAAACGTAGTCTAGATAAATTTAGAATTTATGGAGCAATAACGCTATATGCAAGTGGACACCGTACCATAACCGTATCTAAACCGTACCTCGATAATGTTGTTCTGTACAGCGAAGTTTATGCTCTCAAGATGTCATGCGACTTCCGCGAATAAACTATTGGTTTACATGCAAAATTCCAAATGTATACCCGCAGTGCAGTTCGATTTTATTTACTGACAAAGTTCGGTTGAATTTTTAGTTTTAAATCATTCGATGTATAAATAATTTATATTTCAACTATTTAATTTGGACCATAATTAAGTTGTAAACTTTCAAAACCTCTATAAAATTGACTACTACTTACAACCTTGCTTCTATAAGAAATTTATAATTTAGCACCTGCTGATTTGATTTAAAGAAATCTTTGGTGGCCGCTCGAGCCTATCGAAATGTTAAAATTATAATAATCAGACTTTGTCATGTACGAACATCAATTCTTGACTTAGAATAATTTTATACTACTACTAAGACGTCTGAAACTAGTCGCCGGTCTAACCTTAGGATATCGGCATTGCCCAGTAATTGTGTTGCGGAGGTCTGATATTCAGCCGTTCCGTGTGAAATACTGATATTCAGCCGCATCTGGTTAGACTGGGAGCTGACCCCAACATAATTGGGAAAAGGCTAGGTAGAGCATGTCTGAAACTAGTCTAACGACCTAGTAGTAGTACTAACGACTCACTAAATCATTAGGAATGGCTGTCTGTAGTCAGTAGTCAAAGGAAATTAATACGGCGTGCCTGCATTTGTATAAGACATCCTCTATGAGGCAACGCACTTGCCTAACCATTGTCGAGAACGCATGTGAGAAGAATGTCTAATATGTATGTCTATCTAGGTACTCTATCCATACTTACATCATGATTTTAGCAACAGTGAAGCCAACAAGTAACTAAGTGTACTTAACGACCGTAATCCTTAAGAAGGATCGCTAAAACTTAGCGCCTACCTACCTACATGCTGGATGTTGTTGCCCAATTAAATAAATTATGTAATCATCATGTACGTAAACTATAATCTATATGCAATATGTAAGATAATTAACGCACATCCTGAAAGTAGTTTGTTCAGAATCGTTTACTGAAACAATTTCTATCATTTTTAATATAGGTAATTTTTTATCCCAAAAATAATTAAAACCACAGAAATTAGTCACATTACCCCTGTACAGTCAAAACAAACTGAAATGGATCGTAAATCAAGGCAAAAAGACTTTTAAATGTGCATTTTTATTTGTATTAATACAAATTCCGTCATTCAATGCAAAATAAAGAAAAATAAACCTTATTTCAAGAACGTTAATTTAGTAAATAACAATGCATATACATGTTAAACTAAAATTTCAGTGTATGTATAATGATTATAACATAATATTCTAATTGGGATATTTGAGGGTGTGCGTTAATTACGTTACATGTTGTATAGCATTTCACCTCGAGGTGTAGTCTTTATCTTGTCATTAAAGGCAATGAGGATTTGGTAAAAAAAACTGGTTGATTCATAGGCAAAAGATAACCTCAATACGTGAAGACGTAGAAGATTTTAAATAAAAATCGATGAGCTACATTTATTTCCATTTAATTCCTATATCCTAAAACTCACTGCTCCAGGTTACACCTCATGGCACTCTCACACGGCACGTATCCCCTCAGACCGTGTTCACATAGCAAGTTTAATAGAAACTCGCCCCGGTGACTCGCTGGTGTGTCAGTGACTGACAGCTGTTCGTCTATGTGCATCACTTGCGACCTGTTCGGTGTGGTGGCTGGCCAGCGGACCGGTAACAGTGTGGTGGGGTAGGGGGTTGGGTCCCTGGAAAACGAAAATGGCCAATATAATGCTCATTTACTGAAAAGTCAAGAAGAACATAGTTTACTTAGTTGTCGGCAATAAGATTGACAAGCATATCATTTTGGGACCCATTGCATAATATCAGCAAGCACATTGGGTCACCCGCGCGATGGCGCAACGAGTATTCCCAAGGAGGGTTGATGTCAGGCAGGCGGCCGGTCATAAAACAATAAGCCAAAACCTCTAACAACGTGGATTCATGAAATACATGTTGTGCCGACCCCACCTAGTGTGGAATAAGGGCAGAAAAAAGAAGAAGATTTACTGAAAAGTCTACTGGTACTGGTCGGAAGTATCTGTACGAGTAGGAATCTCCGACTGGTAATTAGTAAGTTGATAGTAGTCCGATAGTAGACCCCCTGGCTCTTCCCTGGGTTATTTTCATCATCATAACCAACGTTGAACATAGTGGAGACCATTACAGTGAACGGTCGACGGGAGGTATGTTGGTATCGGTGGATGCTGCTGTCCATTCTCTTGGCCTAAACCCTTAGTCACCAACCCACAAGAATAGAGGAGTCGGCCTATTTCCGTTAATACCTAATTATGAATTAAGAAGAAGTAATGGCGATACCTTGTATGATGAAATTAGAATCATCATCATCCTCCTGCCCTTATCCCAACTTATTTGTGGTCGGCGCAGTATGTCTTCTTCTTCCATACATCTCTATTAGCCTTCATCTCAGTAGTCACCCTCTTTCTAGCCATATCATCTTTCACACTATCCATCCATCGTCGCTTTGATCTTCCTCTACTCTTATAACCATCCACATTCATACTCAAAACTTTCCTCACAACATGTTCCTCGTTCCTCCGCATCACATGCCCATACTTAATTAATTATTATATAAAAATTTGAATAAAGATTATAAATAAACTAGCGACCCGTCCCGGCTTCGCGCGAGTGCAATGTAGATACTAATGTGGGGCATATAAACCTTCCTCTTGAATCACTGTATCTATTGCTGAAAATTGCATTAAAATCCGTTGCGTAGTTTAAAAGATCTAAGCGTACAGACAGCGGGAGCGACTGTTTTATACTATGTAAAGATATAAAATATAAAGATTATTGCTACAGACAGCTATTAAAGAACGCCGCCATCAGCGTGAGCAACACTTCCTATGGTTACAATAATATACCTATATTTACAAAGTAATATCTAATTTCCCACATTGCTCAATTTGTACAGTAAACGATAATGCTACAATATTAATTTAGAGATGTTACATGTATATTTACGTTTTATTTCCTTGTCGTTATAAGTGTATCGTCAGAGAAATTAAACGAAAACAGAGTGTGTGGACTGCTTATCTTACAGCCTGAAAGAGTCTAATGAAACAGTGAGTTAGCTGGAACTGAGTGTAATAATGTTTGAATAACATGACATAACATCACGCCTTATATTCCCCGAAGGGTACGGCAGAGATGTTTTAGTACACCTTCGTTTCGCCAGTTATGCTTAAGTCCCATGTAATACGGGGCGAGCCTATTGCCATTAACCGGGCACAAATCCAGACTCCGGACTGTTAGTGAGAAATTCTTTATGGAAAAACCCAATAACACTTTGCCCGATCTGGGGATCGAACCCAGGACCCCATGTTCAGCAGTCGCGCTTGCGACCATTAAGGCTGTCAATTTGAATAATTTATTAAAATGAAAGCGTGTTGTGCATGTTAGGGCTATCTAGAAGGTAGGTTCCTGTAAGTTGCTGCTGGTGACAAGAGTTATATCGAGAGAGAAACCTAGCTAGCATAATCAGACCAATACTGTCGCAATACTGGGCATGGACCTTATCCCAGAATGAGAAAATCTCCGCTTGTAAATAAAATTAACGATTTTTTAACAATAAAAAGTTACCAGCAATTACAATAATACTTACTTTTAACGATGTTCTTAATATTTACTATCTCAATCATTTAAGTACAAAATATGTTAATCTTATCTTTCAGTCTTAATATTCCCATACATACATAAACTCACGCCTTTTTCCCATGGGGGTAGGCAGAAACTATAGAACGCCACATGCTACGACCCTTACATACCCCTTTCGCTTCATCCACATTCATACATCTTGTCATACACGCACGCCGGTTGAGAGTACTACACACCTGACCTTTGTGAAGAACATCACCAATAACATCGATGTATGTCCTTCTAGGACGTCCTCTACCGGCGTTTCCATTGACATCCGCCTTATAAATTCCTTTTGTTAATCGCCGTTCACTCATTCTCTCAACATGACCAAACCACCTAAGCATACTCCTTTCAATTTTTGTCACTACATCATCTTTTAAACTGCAACTTTGTCTAATCTCTTCATTTCTCAGTCTATCATTCAAAGTTACACCGCACATACTTCGCAAGGAACGCATTTCCACGGCATTTATTCTACTTTCATGCCTCTTCTGCCACGACCAACATTCACTTCCATACATAAGCATAGGTACCAGCACCCAGAATAGTAATTAATATTATGTTCATATATAGCAATGTGCAAGATGGCGTAACCCCGTGGACGGAATGCGTTATTGACGACCTGTAGTTGAACATTGTATGGAAAAGCGTGTTCTTGCTCAACACCATGGTTTATTAAAAAAGTGTGCGCAGTGCACACGCACTTTAAATATGTCTTGAAATTCTGAATATATATGGTAGCGGTTTATGTAATCATTTTGAAGTATGGAAGAGTATAACTCTTTATCTATACTAATATTATAGCTGAAGAGTTTGTTTGTTTGTTTGAACGCGTTAATGTCAGGACTATTGGTTGGAATTGAAAAAATATTTTTGTGTTGGATAGTCCATTTATCCAGGAAGGTTAAGGGCTATATAAAATCACGCTACGACCAATAGGAGCGGAGCATTAATGAAAAATGTTGCAAAAACGAGAAAAATGTCCACCCGTGCAAAGCCGTGACGGGCCGCTAGTGTACCTATATTATAAAGTTTGCAAAAATAATTATAGCTGTTTGAGAAAACTGAGGGTATTTTGATAAACTCACCCAAACTTCATGAAGTTGGTTAACATTGTGGTAGTTCTGTCTATGGTCAGCTTGTCGGCGGTGCTCAATCTGAAGGACAGGCCAGCTGGCTTGAACATGTAGAACAGATCATCTGAGTGGGTCGCTTTTCCCAACCCAAACCCACGATCATAGACTGCATTTGCAAAATTTCGACCTCCTTGATAAGAAAACATGTAATTATACACCGGTTTATCCGAATACTTGGCCATCAGCTTTGAAAACGCGTCACTTGTTGCGTACACGATCCAATCAGAATAGAAATCAATTGCACCTCTGATCGAAGCTCTACTATTGATCTTATGTTTGCCAAAATAATGCGAACGCATTTTCTCGGCTATTTGCCTTTTATCATTCTTGGAGCACCACGAAAATACCGATGGAAGCCTATCTACGAAATTATTGTCTAAATATTCTAATGTTCTTTGGTTATTGAGCCCGTAGAACAAGGTGCCTTCCATTTCTGTAAAGCCGATGATCACCGGCACTTTATTAAAGTCGCCCGATGTGATGATGTTGTACGGCGTGTCATGCAAAAATGGGTCCGTAAAATTTGTGTCGATACATGGTGCATATTTGAAGTATCTGGGATCTATTGAAGTGCCAAGAGTTGCCGACAATAGCTCTGTTAAAGATGACTTTAGGAAAGTATTGTAAACATCACGCTCATTTCGGACTGTTGCAATCTTAGCGGCGTCTTCGAACGCCGGAGTGAGGGGTTCTACGTTGAACGACCACGGTGTAAAAGGTATTCCGCTCATCAGAATCGCTTTGTGGAATAGTCCTCTGCTACGTTTCGACAGAAAGTGAATTCCTGCAGAGACTGATCCCGCACTTTGTCCAGAAACAGTCACGTTGTCCGGATCTCCACCGAAAGCAGCTATATTTTTTTGTACCCATTTTAAAGCTGCTAGTTGGTCTTTCAGTCCGAGGTTTGCAATATTATTTAAGCATAGGAAACCCAGCACACCTACTCTAAAATTTACTGTCACGACTATCACGTTCTTTTTGATTAGAAATTCGGGGTCGTAATGCCACTTGCCACCATAATAATAAGCTCCACCATGAAAATAGACCAGAACGGGTAGTTTATCGCCTTTTATGGATTGTTCTGGCGTGTAAACGTCGAGGAGTTGGCAGTCTTCTGTGCCCAGTTGGATGAAAGCGAATGCTTGTGCGCAGGAATCGAACCGTGACACCGCGTGGAACACGCCGTCCCATTTACTCGGTGGTTTCGGTGGCTGGAAAAGAGTTTTATAATTTTCAAATGTGTTCAGATAATAATTACGTTTACAATATTAGTTCGGGAATTCGTATGTGATATGGTTGAATAAGCTAAAATAAGCCTGAGATTTGACTGTTAACTAGTCACTAAAAAGAGTTATAAACTACAAAATGACGTCGTATGGCCATTGCGCCTTTGTAGCATATTACGAAGGCACACTTGCATATTTTTAATGGCTCGCGAAATAAGATGAGGTACATAACATCACGCCTGTATTCCCCGAAGAGTTGGGCAGAGGTGTGTAGTAATACCCTAATTTCGCTGTTATGTTTAAGTCCCACGTAGTAGGCGAGCCTATTGCCATCAACCGGGCACAAATGCAAACTCCGGGCTGCTACTGAGGAATTGTATACGGAAAAACCCAATAATACTTTTTCCGACCTGGGGATCGAATCCAGGATCTCAAAATCAGCAGTCGCGCTTGCAACCACTAGACCAACGAGGCAGTTATGGTAATTATGATAATATCTAAATTCTTGAACGTTGAGCATCGACGACAGTGAGTTATTTATTGCAGAAGAACCGAGAATGCACCCATTATTAAAAGAAACTCAACGAGTGGTGATAACTAAGTACCGCCGGCACACCCTTGCTGATTGGCTCATCTTTCCAACACAGCATAAGCTGTTCTCATTTAGCTCGTGCCGACACGAGAGAAGAAGAAGCTTGCAGAAGTTTGGAAAATCACAGTGAAATAATGAAACAGTGTGTTAGTCAACACAGCAGTCACTCATGTTTACTTTTACAACATCCTAAAGTTCGTTTTTCTTCCATGTTGTTGTAGGAGCATATTATTACAACCAGAAAATTTCAACGTAATTCTAAATCTGCGTTACTGGAAAATATGATCTACATTTTAACTGCTTCGTTGGTCTAGTGGTGGCAAGTGCGACTGCTGATCGTGAGGTCCTGGGTCCGATGCCCAGGTCGGGCAAAGTGTTATTGGGTTTTCCATGTGGAATTCCTCAGTAGCAGTCCGGAGTTTGCATTTGTTCCCGGTTGATGGCAGTAGGCTCGCCCCCTATTACATGGGACTTAAACATAACGGCGAAATGAGGGTGTTACTATACATCTCTGCCGAACCCTTCAGGGAATACAGGCGTGATGTTATGTTATTTTAATATATCTCGTATTAATAATATCTGCGCACAACTCATACACTATGCAGATTACTTTTGCAGTGATATTACACACAGTATACTTACTTGGAATCTCTCGCTGACGGCATACGGGATCCCGTAATACCGGTTCTGTCCGGAGAAGCTCCGTAGCCCCCTTAATTTACCCTGGCTTACTTCCACAACCGGCGTATACAAGAACAAGCCGCACACATATTGCACACACGACAAACACAAAATAAACACCAACTTCAGTGTGTAGCTCATATTTACTACCTAACAACGTTAGGCATTATTTTTGATTTGATTTTAGTAATTATTTCAAATGGTGATGCCTATTTATACCTCCTATGTTGAAGGAAATTGGATTACTTGGTTTGAGATTTGATGCATATTAGATGTATTGCATTTAAAGGTCAATGTTCACTGGTTCTTTGAGTAAAATTGACAGGATTATGTTTATGTTATGAGTTTATATTGAATGAGATGCAACAATGAAAGTAAGGTATTGTAGTTATTATAACGTTAAGTAAGATACCTATTTAAAGTTTGTTACGTTTTCCACATAAAATCACTGTAATACGGTGGTTAAAATATTTGTAATTTTTTTATTATGTTATATTTTGTAACGTTTTGTACATAAGTCGGATTAATTTGTATTAAATTTGAATCATTTATATTTTAACGCGGGATCAGTAATATAACGAATTATCAAGCCATCATTAATTATAATTTGCTTCTAATTCTGTAAAATATGATTAAGGCGTTTAAATTATTAATTCTTGAACTTCTAAAATATTAGTTTTATCACTGCTGACTCACTACAACACTATCGACTCTTGATTCAAGTACTTTCTAACTCTTTGTAAGAAACTTCGTCTTCCAACTTCCCGGTTCACTTGTTCAAGTTCACAGATCAAGTTCATCTGGAGTTTAAGCTAAGATGCTGTGTGTAACGCGGCCTGGTGCACACTGATAGGGAAAGTACGCGATCACAGGCAGTGTCCCAATGCGCTTGCGCAAGTAAAGTGTAATGTTTGCGAATAGTCCGCAAACTGTTATAGACATTATTTGCTGATCATTGGTGGTAAGTGTTTTTGCCTCGATCTATTTTGTAACTATTTTTTCGTTGAAAAGTGTTATAACAGTGTTTGTGGTTCTTGTGTGATTACGGAAAAAAGGTAGGTATTTCGTTAATATCTTTGGGACCTAAATCGTCTTAATGAATCAGATATCACTCAAGTGACAAGTAAGTGAAATAAGAAGAAAAAGTTATGTTATTTTCACATATTTAGTAGGTACTTAACAAGTAACTGTTGCGTTAACGGTGAAGGAAACCATCGTGAGGAATCCTGCATACGTGAGAGGGCTCCATAAAGTTCTCGATGGTGTGTAGTCTGCCAACCCGCACCAGACGCGCGTCGTGGACTAAGGCCTAAACCCGTCTCATTCTGAGAAGTGGCCCGTGCCCAGCAGTGGGACACTAATGGGCTAGTTATATTAGATTAGATTCACAATAGATTAGTTTGGCAGATTAGTTTACCAGATTAGTTGAGTAGACAAAAAAAATAAAAAATACAAAATGTATATTGCTGAAACTTGTACAACTTTTACAATAAATCTTACATAGGGATACCTGTGCTAGGAACAGACAGACAAACCATTTATAATATTAGTAGCTAAGGGAAAAAGGGTTTATGTATATAATTATGTGTGTATCTATTATATAAGTGTAATATTAGGAACTTAACAAATATATAATGGCATTTTATAATTTTGACATTTTATAATTTTGACATTTTATAATTTTGACATTTTATAATTAGAATGAAGAACAATTTAATTCGAATTTATAATTTACTGTTTAAATTTAATTTGTTACAATTTAATAATGTTTTAGCTTTGTTTAAATATCTAAGAATGACTTTAGTTACTTAAGTTACCTATATATTTGTATGCCACAAAGGCCGAACATGACGGATCCATTTTCTTTATAACAACCTGCATGCCTTATATGTATACTCATGTTTCTACAAATAAATGTCTTGAATCTTGAAAATCTAAGGATAGAGATAATTTTCTGTTGATGCAACAATTTTTAAAGTCAACCGGTTTGTCCATTTAAAATGTTCCCCAACATTAATTTAAACATTTATAATAATAAAAGACGTAATAAAGCATCCTTCTTTAAGTTTCTCAACAATTTAGCAAAACTTTTCATACAAATACGAGACAGATTTCAAAGAAGCTATTTCTTGACTTAAGTTGAAATGAAAATAGGTTTTTAACGAATGAGAAGTCGCGAACAATAATAGTAAGTGCATTAAAAATAAATAGCCATTTAATAAAGAGGGTTCGTCTCGCGCTCTGGATGCGGTAATGCCGTTTCATACTGTATAAACATTAATTTTTATTTTCTTATGAGAGGAAGAAGGTGAAGCTAGAATATACAGGTTGTTTCGTGTAATTCATTCAAACCTCATGGTCTACTAGTGACACAGATTGTTCCTTTCGACGACACGTTTGGCGCAGTGGCCGAGCGATCGGCTTCTGCGCTACGGTTGTGGTTTCGATTCCCGCATGGAACAAATATTTGTATGGCCTACAGATAGTTGTTCCGGGTCCAGATGCTTGTACGTGTGAAGATTTGTGCCTGTAAACGCACCCACGATACAGGAGAAATCCTCGTGTGGGGCAACGTTTATTTATAAAAAAAATAAAAATCCCAAATAGGATTATTTTGGATTAAAAAAAAACTAATTTCAAAAAGAAAACATTTTCAGGCATTCCAGCGTCCTAGGTTAACTGACTGTGCGGAGTGGTACCGCGCTAGTCGTGCCGGCCCGCTGTCTCGCCGCGCAACCATTCATTTATGCGAGGCAACGAAATGTTTTTTTTAGATTTTTTTTATTTAAACTTTTGCAGTTCGTTTAGATACGATCAGTAACCATTATTGGAACAGAAAATAAACTGTTTTCAAGCAATATCCCGTGCATACCGTGTTAATCTATACCAGCTTTAGATCCTGTGGTTTTACACGATTTAGGTTACACCCTGTTTTAGGCTTTTTTATTACGTGTCTCCGGATAGGGCGGGATTTGTGTGCGACCAAGTGATAAGGTAAACCCTTCATATACATATAGGTATCAGTACTGTACAGTAAGCAACCAATGAACGTTACAAGCATCTCTAACTTCATGCTAAAGTTAGAATTTTTCTTGTTGCAGTTCGTGGAACTATCTAGTGAAAAAGTTTTAATCACTTGATAAGTTTCAAGTGATACTTTGTAACAGCAATGTTACATGTAATGTTGGACTTGAATCTACCTTTATTACGTCTAGAATCACTTCGTCAGAACAATGCCTTCATCAAAATTCTTAAAACAATTTAATCAAGAGAATTTCTATCAAAAGTTTACAATATCATCAATACTGCTCCACCACCCCAACTGAGCCCTCTTTTAACAAAATTGTTGTTTAATCAATCAAACGAATTCACCCAGCGAGCGCTAAATTGATTCCTTGCTTTAAAAAAGCGCTTTTAGAGCCGAAGTAGCGGGTCACAGCGCGCGCCGCGCTCCTCGCCGGTGTGAAGGCCGTCCAACGAGATAACTTTTGAATTAAAACGCCGAGGAAGTCCTCTCCTCGTCCAATTTGCATGTTTGGCCAGTTTATAACAATTAGCCGGAGCTTCCTGGGTATTTTTCTTTATTACCGGGATTAGCGCGGGCCGGCCGTCGCGGGGACCGACTTGCGCTTAATTATGCTTTATATATGAATGCTGGGCGATTGCTCCGTTTATTGCGCAGTTAAATAGCTCTTATTGTGCTTAGTCTTCAGCTTTGCATAGTTTTGTATGGAGAACTGTTCTTTATAAGGTTTTATGTTTATTTATATTTTTTTATAAACATGAAGTTCTTCTAGAACTGAGTGTGGGTGTTGTCAATAAAAGTCAGAGGAAGTCATTGCAACACAAAAAACAAATAAGTATTCTGCAGTACACTACCAAATACCTTATAAACAAACAAAACAAGTAAACATATTGTTATTCTGATTAAAACATAGGAGGTTGCAGCTGCCTATTTAATGGACTATTAATATATCATAACATAACATCACGCCTGTATTCCCCGAAGGGTTGGGCAGAGGTGTATAGTAACACCCTCATTTCGCCGTTATGTTTAAGTCCCACGTAATAGGAGGCGAGCCTATTGCCATCAACCAGGGACAATTCCGAACACCGGGCTGCTACGGAGGAATTCCACACGGAAAACCAATCTATAAATCATTTATTCATATCATTATGTCTAGCATCCATTAGTCGCCATCCACAGAGCAAAAATCTGTCTATGAAGGTTTTCAATAGTCTTGCATTTGGCCCAACTTGACAACAGTTAATTAAATCTATACTAATATTATAAAGCTGAAGAGTTTGTTCATTTATTTGTTTGAACGCGCTAATCTCAGGAACTCCCGGTTGGAATTTAAAAATGATTTTTGCGTTGGATAGTCGATTTATCGAGGAAGGTTATAAGCTATATACCATCACGCTACGACCAATAGGAGCGGAGCATAAATGAAAAATGTTGCAAAAACGGGAAAAATGTCCACCCGTGCGAAGCCGGGACGGCTCGTTAGTGTATAATAATTCCAAAATTCATACAATTTCCAAGTTAGCACAAATGTGCTATTTCTGTAAGTGTAGTTCCAACTTGTCACTAACATTCTGCGTTGAGATCCCAACAGTTACAGCCCTTATAGGTGACACAAGTTGAAAAGTTACTAAACATAATCACCTAAGTTCATCCGAGGATGTACAGGCACCAACAAAAGTGAGCGATCACTATACTAAGTTGCGAAAATTGTTATGAATGGAAACATGCTATTTTTTACCCGACTGCCAAGGAAGGGTTATGTTTTTCGCGCGTATCTTGTATGTATGTTTGTAAATTTCTTTATAACCTCGTATCTTCCAAACGGCTGGATGGATTTCGACAGTTAAGGTGTCGTTATATTCGTCTTAAAAACCCAAGTGTCCTTAGATGGGTGTTTGAAGCATTCAGTTTAGTTGCAGGCGGGACCCAGTTCAAAATTATAAACCGAAAGAAAATTTATGGGTCCCGCCTGCTACTAAACTTAATGCGGGTATTTAACTTAGGCTTTCAGCTCATAATATAGTCTGTTAAACCGACGTAGAGGTTACTTCGTTTATAGTTTATTTTAATTTTGTTTTCTATTCTCAATCTTGTTTCAGTCTTTTTACTGCATTACTTTTAATGTTTTCTTTTGCAGTCGGGTTTTTGATTTTTTAAATTATTTATTTTATTATTAATAAAATGTAGAACAGTAGGAAATATTTGTTAATTAGAAAAGACAACTTAAAAAAAATGTTTTGATAGATTTATGAACACTTAAAATAACAATTGCACGCTACAGCTACCTCGCTCTTACATCCTACGATTATTAATATCAAAATTGCTAAATATTAATTTACTTATGACGTCGACTGTACTACTTGTACTTGTAAATTTTTAATTTAAGTTAGAGAAGTGTGGTGTTGCAACAATTTGTATTACGAGCTACGGAGGAGGAGGACGGAGGACGGAGGCTGGTAACTGCTGTAAACTTGATCAGGACAAGTTGCGGCAGTGCTGCCGACTCCTTCCTGAGATAGAATGTCAATTATATACATACGTTCGGAGTTAGTACGGCTGCCGCGTGTTACAGCTAATTGTGTTCGTGTATTATTAACTATTACTTTGAAAGTTTGCTGGAAAGATGTTTAGGGGTTAAGATTTCAGCGTGCCAATTAAATAGTTGTAATGAGTAATTCTCAACGAAAACCAATATTCAGTAACAATTC
This sequence comes from Amphipyra berbera, assembly GCA_910594945.2. Classification (NCBI taxonomy): domain Eukaryota; kingdom Metazoa; phylum Arthropoda; class Insecta; order Lepidoptera; family Noctuidae; genus Amphipyra; species Amphipyra berbera. The sequence goes on from OU343138.1 coordinate 662,745, forward strand.
TTTAATAACATTTAAAAGTAATCTTACAGGATTCATATTCGGAGACAACTACAAAATTTTCACCAGACGACATAAAAACAAAACACGACACTTATTTTAAATTTTAAACCACGCGGCCTGTAGAGTGGTCTATTATAAAGGAGGTCTTTATGTTGATTAAATACTCGTTACATTGTGAATTTGCTTGTTCTATAATCGAAGCAATGTATTTTTTTGTTGTTAAATAAAGATCTGCCTCGTTGGTCTAGTGGTGGCAAACGCGACTGCTGTTTGTGAGGTCCTGGGTTCGAACCCTAGGTCGGGCAGTGTATAATAACACAGGAATTCCACACGGAAAAGCACAATAGTGTTTTTCCGTGAGGAATTCCTCAGTAGCAGCCCAGAATTTGGATTTGTGCCCGGTTGATGGCAATAGGCTCGCCCCCGTTACTGTACATCTCTGCTCAACCCTTCGGGGAAAACAGGCGATGTTATCTATACTAATATTATAAAGAGGTAAGATTTGTATTTTTGTATGTAACGAATAAACTTAAAATCTACTGGACCGATTTCAAAAAATCTTTTGCCGTTAGAAAGCTACGTTATCACTGAGTAACATAGGCCACGGGCGGAGCCGTGAGGACACAGTTAGTGTTAAACAAAGTGCTTATTTTTTAACTCTACGGTAATACCTCACATTGTAACTTGATAATTTCCTTATGCCCGCGGCATTTAAAGTGATTTCTACGATATTTATAGTATATATTATGTATAGGATCAAATTGTATGAATAAGATAAAACCAATCTTAGGATTATTAAAAAAACCGGGTTTTATTCAAAATCATCTTCAATGATTGGCTTGCGAGATGAGTGCGAGCTGTACTGCCACAATAGACTTTGCAGTCTAAAAGTCTTCTTAGACTTTTAGTTTCTGAAGATATGTCTTTCTCCAAACGTCGAATCTTTTATCCCTTAATTGTAGACGTAAGCTTGATATGCGTTAAATAAATCTCCATATTGATATTGACTGTTTGGTGAACGAACGCAAAGTAACGAAAGCTTCAGCTCATATCTTAACTCAATAAACCTCTTCACGTGTAGGTACTGCGGGTCGGCAGCACCGTCGCAGACTAAATCAAATACATAAATAATGTCTTGTATATATTCTGTTTCATATAATATTACTTCAAGGTTTCAGTTCAATGCCCGATCGCTGTCTCAAGGCTTTTTTAAGAAAATTCAGAGCAGTTTCTAAGAAACGTTTTACTGTGAATTTGAGACTCAATTCTAATTATACTTTGAAATACAAAGAAAAGACTAAAGAATAGAGAGACAAATAGTGCCCTTATATTTACTTTATGAATTGCTTCAATGTTCTAGTGGTTGGAAGTGCGGTTGCCCAACTTGAGGTACTAAGTTCAGTTTCCAGCTAGGCTAATATGCGCTGCGCGACAAAATATTGTCTTCGCATTATAAGTCATACATTATCTCGTCTCGGCACGAGATAATGCGACGACAAAATTATGTCACGCTGCGCATGTTACGGGGGTTTAGGGGTTTCTGTTCGGAAATTTCAGTAGCAGCCCAGAGATAGGATTTATGCCCGTTGTTTTAGGAATACGGCTCGTCCTTTATGTCGTGTGACTTAACATCGCCATTGAAATTTACCTGTACAGTACTATACCTTTGAATAACAAGATTAAAACAAATCGTTGACGTAAGAATCATCAAAATCGGCCTACGCGTTTGATCTCTAGAGCGCCACAAAGGAACAAAAATACATACATACATAGGCTGATAAACACATTACCCTTCTTTTGCGTCGCGCAATCGGGTAAAAAAAACAGGCGAGAACAATATTTTAAATATAAGAAAATATTTGAGTCTAAATCTGAAATACGAATTATGATTTGTATACAGTATGTTGGCGAATAATGTACCTGCATTAAAATGAATTAGTTCCCTCGGGACCGCGACTACGTCGTGGAATGCTCGGAATATGGAGAAATGGTAAGTTTATCCCTAACTTAGGTACATACTTGTGTAGTGTTATGATTATGATTCTTAACGGACTTAGCAGAGTTAACTAGCGTGTGCACCAAGGTATAAAACATGTGTTCTACATGTAGGTATCAGTCAATGCTTTTTTTATTGTAAATACATATATTAAAACTGCCTCGTTGGTCTAGTCGTGGCAAGCGCAACTGTTGATCACGAGGTCCTGGGTTCGATCCCCAGGTCGGGCAAAGTGTTATTGCGTTTTTGCGTGTGGAATTCCTCAGTAGGAGCCCAAAGTTTGGATTTGTGTCCGGTTGATGGCAATAGGCTCGCCCTCTATTACATGGGACTTAAACATAACGGCGAAACGAGGGTGTTGCTATACACCTCTGCCACCCCTTCGGGGAATATAGGCGTGATGTTATGTTTTATATATTACAAGTAGCAAAAAAAATAACTGAAGGGAGGGGTTTCGAAGTAGCAAACATGAGTGCTTGTTTCCTGAAGATGTCTTTCACCGTGAAAGCAAGTGGTAATCAAATGTTCTTCTTTTCGTGTGGTTAGTGAAAAGTCAGAGCTGTGTGCTTTAGGATCGAACTCGAGACCTATGACTTGGCAAATGTTAATCTGCATAAACGAATTCGAAAAGTCAGAGGTGCGGCCTGGGATAGGCTATCACTACTGAAAAGAAAAAATTAACTATCAAAGAATGAATAATTTGGCCATAACCTAGGTCCTTTTATTTTATTTTTGTCGTGGGAGAATCCTCATGGATTTCCCTCGCCCGGGGAAGACGAGGGGGTCTGCCGGACTCTTACCGGCTAAAAACCCACGGTGTTCTCCTTCTGACCGTCGGCCGGGGTCGCGGGATTCACGTAAGCATGCATAAGGTTGCGATATCGCCCAAGCGACACCGCAAACTACTTGGCCGTTACATCGAGGGCTTCCTGGCCCAAGACCTGACGAGCAGCCCCTCCTCGGTTTCCTCTTCGCTTCACCGTGGGGATCCAAGCCACGGCTACTGAGCCTCCCCGCAATGACAATGCGGGAACCCACCGGAGGGGGGTGGGGGGGCGCGGCATGACCTAGGTCCTGGCCCAACTTCCACCATTACCTGATGACGTAGACACAACACATTAATGCATGCAACTAGCTTGCTCCTTATTTATGTTTATTGCTCATTTTAAATTGCTCAAACAACCAAGTGTTATCTTTATTACTTCCCAAGGCGACCATCCGAAGGATTTTGTTGGACTTCAAAAGTCTGTAGTTTGTCTTTACAATGAGTTTGGTTGCAGTTTTTATTGTACTTGAATACAATTGATCGTTATCTGAATGTTACTAAGTAACTATTTTTGCAAGTGTCTTCTTATTAAATTTGTTGATGAGACTTTATTGTCACTTTGTTCTTTGTATAACGTAGTAATTGGCTGTTACAATTAAATACTTTAAAGTCGATAAGTTGCAATTATAATAACTACGGGTAATCTTTTTATTTGTTTTATTGGAACACGATTATTAACAGTTATTTCCATGTATAAATCTCCACAAGATAAGTAGAAACAAGCATGTAGTGAGAGTATTTATTTATTTATATTTTACCTTTTTCTCCAATTAATGCAAATGTAAAATATTGCTCGACTAACATAACATAACATTTATGTTATGTTAGTCGAGATTCCTATTCCCCGAAGGGTTGGGCAGAGGTGTATAGTAACACCTTCATTTCATCGTAATCTTTAAGTCCCATGTAATAGAGGGCGAACCTATTGCCATCAACCGAGCACACATCCAAGCTCCGGGCTGCTACTGAGGAATTCCACACGGAAAACTCAGTAACACTTTGCCCGACCTGGGGATCGAAACCAGGACCTCACGATCAGCAGTCGCGCTTGCCACCACTACACTAACGAGGCCGTTATCGACTAATTAGAACAGTTTATACGTTTTTGCATAAAACAAATCGCGGAGGGTGGCTTCACATTGGCTCTGCCAGTCTAGCCTTTTAAACACAGACGTAATATATCAATACATTATAAGATCAAACAATTTGAGGTCAACCAAAGGGCTGTCGGCCCGCCATTGGCTCAATTAGAGCCGTGGGCCCTGTCCAAATATCTGAGGGTCAGCCCTATTACGCTGCATCGGATCCGACCTATTTGCTTTTCATTAAATCATGCTTGTAGAACGAAGATGGGGGTAGAGAGAGCGGTTTCGTTTTTTTTGTTTGATTGAGGAAAGATAGACGTTTATTGTCGTAGAATCTTTTATTAGTTTAACGTAATTATACCAAAAAATACAGAAGATACTCAACAGGATTTTTACGGAAATAATTTTAAATGTCGTAGCTACGATACTACTAATACTATACGCATATTATTATAGCGATACTAATGCTCCGCTACACGTCACTGCTACGCCACACCGCTACGCGATCCGTAGCCAAACTTCTAAGGAATTTTAGGATGATTGGAAAACGAGATCTATTTTTTTTTCTTTACTGAAGTAACTGAAGTAATAACTTTATAATACTGATTTGAATAAGGTTTAAAAATAATACCTTCATGGAATATTATTATATATTTAAAGTGATTTACGACCGAAATCAATCCAAAATCTCTGCGTTAATGTTGGTGTTTGACAGAAATTGAATAGAACATAACATCACGTCTGTATTCCCCGAAGGGTTGGGCAGAGGTGTATTGTTAAACTCTCATTTCGCCGTTATGTTTAAGTACAATGGGGCGAGCCTATTGCCATCTACCAAGCACAAATCCAAACTTCGGGCTGCTACTGAGAGAAATTCCACATGGAAAAACCCAATAACACTTTGTCCAACCTGGGGATCGAACTCAGGACCTTATGATCGGCAGTCGCGCTTGCCACCACTAAACCATCGAGGCAGTTCAATAGAAGTTATGACAAAAACCTACATCAATCCAGATATTTTGGATTGAGATCGATTATTGGTTTCGGCTGTTAGACTAACACAACTTTATCACTTACTAGCTGTGTCCTCACGGCTCCGCCCGCGTAAGAAGTTTTATTCCAGTAATAAATATAGCCTATGTTACTCAGTGATAATGTAGCTTTCTAACGGCAAAATAATTTTTGAAATCGGTTCAGTAGTTTTTAAGTTTATTCGTTACATACAAAAATACAAATCTTTCCTCTTTATAATATTAGTATAGATATAGATTAATCCTTCCTTTATTGAGTCATAATGTTATCCTGACACCTCTATACCTTCATAGGTTTACCGCCAGACATCAGCAGTAGGGTTGCTACCATTTAGATGAATCCTGGACAAACACGCGTACAGGGAGCAACACATCATTTGCTTATACACGCATTAGGTAGATGAGTAGATGAGCGGATGAATAGCGTTGGGGGTCTTTTGGAGATGTGGTCTGGTTTATATACTGAATTCGATTTAGGTGAAATGGCAATTGCATGTTAAAAATTGTTGGGATCGGGTTAGAAATAGAACTACGGCAAGATTTCTGAATTAATAGTACATTACTGCCGCGGTCTGTAATGACTGCGTTGCTGGCAGCACTGATGATGGCCGAGAGCGCAGCGTAGCGCAGCTCCAGGCCATCACAGCGCGGTCAGCATTGCAACTCTTGATGGACAAGCTGAAATAAAGGCCGAGATCGAAGGTCGAGGCCTTTATAGCGCGGACAGCAAGGGCTGCAATGCTGACCAAGCTTGAAGGCCGAGAGCGTAGCTAAAGTAAGCTCGAGGCCATTATAGCGTGGCCAGCAGCGCAGTCATTGCGGACCAAGGCTTGTATAGTGCTTTACTCAAACAATGCGAGTAATTTAAATGAAACCAGATTAGTTTAGTAAGAATTTATTTAAAGTAACGATTTCTTTCCTCCCCGGTCCTTAGTTTTTTTTTAAATTAGTCTTTAATGATTGTACTGCCTGTATCTATACAGCCAAATTCTGTATAAAAACTTTTTGCACCAGACTATTTTTGAAACTTTCAAAGGAAATTGCTGGTGGCTAAAACTCGCCAGCAATGAAATTCCATACAACTTTTCTGGCGCCTATTCAAGTAGCGCGGAAACGTCGACTTTGCTCAAACAAGGTTGTCAAAATAATGACCACATTACAAGCATTTTTGAGTAAATAATATTTATTGTAATGAGTATAACTAAAACAAACCGAGTGATAAGAGACCATACTAGATACGTGCTCTATAAGGAGATCTTATAAGAACATCATAGACACAGAACTTAGCATTCAACCTATGAACCTATAAAATGTATTTCTTAACAAAAATGCTCCTTAAGTATTAAACATAACATAACATCACGCCTTGTTTTTCTCGAAGGGTTCGGCAGAGGTGTTTTTAGTACACCCTCGTTTCGCCAGTTATGTTTAAGTCCCATGTAATAAGGGGCGAGACTATTGCCATTAACCGGGCATAAATCCAGAGTCCTTGCTGCTACTGACAAATTCCTAATGGAAAAACCCAATAACACTTTGCCCGAGCTGGGGATCGAGCCCAGGACCCGATGCTCAGCAGTCGCGCTTGCGACCACTAGACCAACAAAGCAGTTTAATTTTTTCATTCATAATAAGTTTCGTGAGTGATATTCATGCTTTAGAATGTAAACAGTTTAACTCACGTACGTATTTCGGGAAGGCCCTTCATTCAGAATTTATGAGTTCGGCTCACGACGTCGTCGCTGAGGAGCTCATGTATAAGGGCTCCGGTCAAGCCGGTCGCCAGCCAATGGCCCAGGGGGGGTAAGTTGATATATGGAGTATGGGAAAAGTATGAATTGTAGGTACAGACAAGAGCACATGAAGCTTTACACTTGTAGTTCGAGTCTTACCTCTACGGCGATTATAATAAGAACGGTCCAAAGTTCAATGTGTAAAGCGTGTCGAGTGAGTGAACTTTGGTTGCTTTGCTTTGGTTTGGTTATATTTTTTTTAATCTTTAGAGGGGATAGCTGCCCCTCCCTGCCCCCTCTTCACGACGCTCTTGGCTCCGGCTAAGTCTGAAACTAGTCGGGCGTTCCCGAAGGTCGCACGTGAGTTAGGCTGTTCACATCCTCAAGCCCCATACTAAAGCTTAACCCTGTGTCGTTGAAGTGTTTAAATGTAAAAAAACAACAATACTCATTCATTTACATAATGTCTTTATTATGTTAATATCACACCCAAAATCACAATAATAAGATCTAACAGAGTAAACGAACATTATCATAGCAATGATTAATTATTGCAACTTATAAGATTTACTGACTCAATTTATTATTGCAATTATTTCTCACTTGTCAAGTATTTAACATAAGTTAGACTAGATTTATATCACCTCACACGTTAAACCAACTTATACTACAATGTAACTAAAACTTAGTAAATTCTAGTGGTAGAGCTATACATATTCAAGTAACGATCAGTTAATTACATAATATGTACTAATGTTATTGCAATAATTTATTTATTTTTCAAACTAATAATTATGATTTACAGAACTGTGCCTACCTAAAATAACAAGAAGAACATCAGTGTCATTAAATGCCAGACCTTTATTAATAAATTCGAAGCCAACGACCTCTATCATGAGATGCCATTATCCAATCAGATACAATCTAGATATATTTGCAAAAAAACTATTTTTTTTAGGTATTACATAGGTAGGTACCTGATTTGCGCAGGTCGTATCTTCTTGGGTCATGTTAGATGTCGTTGACCGAACATACAATCAGAGCCGGGTACAATATTATAAAGCTTCTATGAAGATCATAAATTATGGTTTAAAATCTATGAATAATGTTCAATAATACCTTAATCAATTTGACAGGTATGCTAAGAGTATTTATGTAAAATATAACATAAATATAACATCACGCCTGTATTCCCCGAAGGGTTCGGCAGAGGTGTATAGTAACACCCTCATTGCGCCGTTATGTTTAAGTCCCATGTTATAGGGGGCGAGCCTATTGCCATCAAACTTGCACAAATCCAAACTCCGAGCTGTTACTGAGGAATTCCACACGGAAAAACCCAATATCACTTTGCCTGACCTGGGGATCGAACCCAGGATCTCACGATCAGCAGTTGCGCTTGCCACAACTAGACCAACGAGGCAGTTATGTAAAATATAATACTAACTAATATCATCATCATCTTCCTGCCCTGGTCAGAAGTTACTTGGGGTCGGCGCAATATGTTTTTCTCTTCCACTCTTCCCTGTCAGCCGTCTCATTATCATTTACTCCCTTATCTTTCATATTCTCCCTCACACAATCCATAAGTTATATAATATAATACTAACTAATATAAATATCTTAAATCGATCCATTATCTTCAAATAAAAACGGTTGCTGAAATTGCTAGAACCAGTTCCCGAAATTCAAATTCAATTTTCTGACTTGGTTTATGTTTTCATCATCTTTTGCATTAATCTTTATAAATAAACTACCTAATTACAAACCTATTTAAATTATTTACAGTTATATAATATACACATTTGATACTCGTTTACTTCCATGAAGAGTGCTAATAGGTGTCGTTATACAAAATGGCAACTTCACTTAATAAGTTGCGATGATTCCATTTATAGTGAGTTCTTGTATAGTGATTGTTAATTGGGACCTTTATGAGTACATTTATAAGTCATCAATCGTTAGCCCTATTACCAACACAACATTTAAGTATCTCCTTTAATATAAGGGCCAAACCACATCTGACGGAAGATACGTCGCCTATTTTCCGCCGGTACACATAATTCCATATAAACATTCACACCGTACACATTGGACCGAAGATGCGTTACTAAAATTCCTCGAGTAAATTACGCGACGGAAGATCTGGGACGTATCTTCCGTCAGATGTTACTTGGCCCTAAATTATACCCTATTGAATGAGATGACATCCATACGCTGACCGCACATGGGCTACTAACTTGCGCGGCACATAGTTGATCGCAATTTGTTTGTAGCTGCAAGTACCGTTTGGTGTATGGCGTGCAGCTAACACAAATGCCAATCAACTGTCTCGGAAACTTAGTGGCTCATGTGCGGTCAGCCTTAGATGTCGTTTTTTTTGTCTTACTCGTGTGGGACAAATAACAATGTAAGTCGCAAACACATTGCGTGATAACTATCGTAGCACGCGACCAATAAAAGTAGAAATCGGCTGATATTCAACATGCAGCTGGACAAAATAACCGAGATTTATAATATCACACTTAGAACAAAGTGAATATTGCGTAGGTGTTCGTTAACTGCGAGCGATAAGCTCGCATACTAGCGCGAGTGGAGAATATAGAGTGGTAGCTATTTATCTAGCGATTTGTACGCAAGTTACGTGCGACATTATCCTACCGTGATGCATATGGACAGAACACATAAACTGCACGTTGCATGCTATAAATGTGCGAGGACACAACCGTAATGCACTTCACGCGTTATGTGTAATGACATGTACACACCAACTCAACGAACGCAAACGAACGTTCGTTATTTGTTACTAATCCAGTTTCATTAGGGTGTAAGTGGTGACGAACTCCGTTCGCTGGCTTGTTTTTTTTTTTTTTGGGCAGGAGTGGGAAATCCTCTTGGACGCCCACACTGACTCGTCTCCAAGTTAGTCTGGGCAGTGCCGGACTCTTACCGGCTAAAACCACACTCCTGCCTCGGCGTGAGCCCCTGCCACACTGGTTACGCAGGGATTTTATTTTTGGGCTGTATCTTCTCCACGCTGAATGATTGCTAATCTGCTCTACATAATTATTGCTATTTTATATTTCTAATTTCCATTTCTATTTCCATATTCGCTGGCTTATGTTGGCGTTCGTTAGATTGGTGAGCACGTAACATAAAACGTTTCATCTATTGTCACATTTCTTTTCGTTTGAGAATATACGCGGCGTGTTACTGTTCACTACGTGTTTGTCACTGTTCTCTAGGAAGCACTTTTAATTCTTACTCTTAAATTGTTTCTACACTAAAACCTTATCACTTTGAAACTCCTTATCATAATAATGTTGGAACTGCTTAAACCCGTAGTCTTTCCTCCTGTACTTGTTGTAGGTGTCGTTCCACAGCCGGACCGAGGCCTCCTCCCACAGAGGCGCTGTGGACACCTTGGAGTCGATGATCAGCGCCGTCGGATTCTGGTGCCGAGACGGACGCCAGCGGAACGGGGTCAGGCGAGACGGGTGCGGGGTTGGGTCGCTGGAAAGATAAGGAAAGAAAGTTAGTTATTTCCTCATGTATCTTTGCGTTATTTAAAGTTGTACAGGCTGTATGTAAGTTGTTTTTTATATAAAACGTTGCCCCACACTAGGTTTTCTCCTGTATCGTGGGTGCGTTTATAGACACAAATCTTCACATGCACAAACATCCAGACCCGGAACAACTATTTGTAGGCCATACAAATATTTGTTCCGTGCGGGAATCGAACCCACGACCCGTAGCACAGAAGCCGATCGCTCAGCCACTGAACCAAACGTGTCGTCACGTCTTTGTAAGCGATCTGTCCGGAAGAAGTTGTGTTTTCTTATTAAGTATAGATTTAGAGCTTTAGATGCAGATAACAGCTTTTGATGTTATCAGTGTTGTCTTCAGTGAACGTATGAGATAAGACAGTAGCCCAGTCGAGTCCAAGGACCATCCGAGTGGTGTTAATACTTGTCGTATGTTGGTACGTAGGTACACACCAAGCCAACGAACGTCAACGAAAGTTCGTCATTTGTAAATTTGATCAAATTTTGTTTACAATGAATCAATCTAGTTCGGATGTAAGCTGTAACGAACCCGTTCGCTGGCGTTCGTTGTCTTGGTGTGTACGTACAACTACACATATTATTTATTCACTTACATTACGTTTCTTATTGAGCATCACCTAACACCGATTAAAACTGATCGTGGTTTAGTTAACTTTGATGCTATTTAATCAGACGTTTAAAATACAAGAGTGAACAATATGAAAAGATTAATAACTTAATTTTAAATTCAATAAAACAATTCACAATAATTCTATTGCATTTTTACAGTAATTTGAACACTGTGCGCCGCCATAGAAATGACTATTGCACTGTATTGCACAGTTTTGCATACAAATTATATATTTACTGAACAGTTTATTATGATGGAGACGTGACCGGAATTATTACGGTTATAAATCGGACGGTTTTACACAACTCTTGTTTAAAATCCGAGTATATACAGGGTGGAAAAGCACTGATAGCCTAACGGGTGAACGCTTGCCTTCCATGCAGGAGGGTTTGAGTTCGACCCTCCGCACGTCGTACTTTTAGGATTTATGTTCGGATCATAATTTGATTATAACTTGCGTTAACGGTGAAGTAAAACATTGTGAGGAAACCTGGGGAAAACATAACCTGCGCAGTCGGTTAAAAAACTATGAATAGTGTTACGTAAGTTTTATACGGCGGTCTAAATACAAGGATATCATCTTTTTTTATCTTTTTTTTATGAAAACATTGCCCCACATTAGGAATTCTCCTGTATCGTGGGTGCGTTTACAGACGCAAATCTTCACATGCACAAACATCTAGTTCAAAACTGCATTACTTCATACCTTTGTTATTTATTAATTCACACTCGTTAATTTATTGTTAGAACGAAATGAATAACTTTAATATTAAACAATCAAAATGTTTATCTAAAGGTTAATTAATCTACTCATCCATTATTAACCTATTATATTAAAATAATGATTTTAAAACGCAGACTGTATGAGGTCATCTTAAAATAAATATTACGATCCATTATAGATTGTATAATTAACAAATTTCGTTCTAATAAGATTCTATACTTATCTACTAGGACATCGTGCCTCAGAGAGCACGTTAAACAGTCGGTTCCGGGTGTCATACGAATACCTATGACAGTTGTTACAGGTAGTATGAAGCTCGAAAGTCTGACAACCGGTCTGACCTTGGAATGTTGGCATTGCCCAGTAACTGGGTTGCGGAGGTCTGATGGCAGTCGCTCCGTGTAAAATACTAGTATTCAGCCGCATCTGGTTAGACTGGAAGCTGACTCCAACATAGTTGGGAAAGGCTAGGCAGAAAAGAACTTATCTACTAGGATAACAGAAAAGCAATGCTTAATTTCTATGTATACTGACGTCGCGTCGTTGTCTTTTTGCTCTTTCCACAAAAAACATAATATTACTAAGCTATAAAAAAATCCTTTCCAGGTACAAAAAACCCGCCAATATTTCCAAAACAGACAAAAATTGTATATTCGGTACTTACGTATATTTAGCGAAGTTAGTCCACATGGTCACCATCCGGCTTATCATATTCTTCTCCGCAGAATGCAGCAGGGGAAACCCATGAGGTTTGAAGAGGTAAAACAACTCGTCGGCATGCGAGGCCCCGTTCACCACCTCCCGAAACCCTGACACTATTTTCGGCATGTTTCTTAACCCGCTATACCTGAAGAGGTAGTAATAAATCGGCTGGTCTGTCGTTCTCGTGTATAATTCTGACTCCAACACCAGAGGGAACTTTATGTGAACATCAGAGTATAAGTCTACCATGTCTGTGATAAAGTCATCTCCGTAAGATGAGAAGTAATGACGTTTTATCACCTCCGCTGTACAGTTCTTGTCAAACTCACTCGGGAAATCCAAATCCGGTTGTAAAGTCTTTAATGGATCTATGCTTTCAGTGTTATTCTTGATACTTGTGCCATAATCTGCTGAGACGAAGTAAATGCCTTCTTGATCTGTATAACCTATTATCATCGGCACTTTATTATAATTGCCTGACTTAATTATATCAGCTGGGTACTCTGTCACGACAGGATCAACTCCGTCTATTAGTTTTTCAACGCAAGGCACGAACAGGTCCTTTTCAGCAACGCAGAACTTGTCTTCGAAGTTGCTAATAGTACTCAGAATATCTTTGGCTGTCTTATTTGATAGAATACTGTAGATTTCGTTAGGGTCTTTGGTGTTGTATCCTAGTTTCTTAACTAAAGCACTAGCTGTACCTATAGGGTCATGTTGAAGTGCCCAGGGTGCTAAAGAAGATCCACTTTGTAGAATAGTTTTGTGGAACAGACCTTTAGCCGCAGAAGAAAGCATCATAAAAGAGGTAGACACAGCGCCAGCACTTTCACCAAACAGAGTCACATCGTTAGGGTTTCCACCAAAGGCTTCAATGTTCTCCTGGACCCACCTGAGTGCAGCTATTTGGTCCTTCAATCCAGCATTACCTGGTGCTTCTTTTATGCCTAGACACAGAAACCCTTCGACACTAAGTCTGTAATTTATCCCGACGAATATAACGTCTTGTTCAATTAAGAAGTCGCCTCCATACAGGAATGGAGATCCAGTGCCGCTGAAGAAGCATCCTCCATGGATATAGACCATGACAGGTAGAGATTTGGTGATCCGGGTAGGAGTGTAAATGTTTAGCTTCAAGCAGTTCGGCTCTCCGATGATGATACCTCCCGAGTTCTGCGGGCACCAGGTATTTTCGTTGACAGCTTCGAATATTCCCGTCCATGTCGGGGGCGGCAGCGGCGCCTGAAAACATGAGAAAAGTATGTTAATTTTATCGTCGAAAAGTTTTAGAGCATTGAAAATTATGATCGTAAAGTTTTGGAGCCTTTGATAAGTTAGGAGCCTTTGGCACAAGACATTGATTTAGTACTTTTTCAATTTGGTCTGTAGGCGCTGCTAAATTATATATTTTATATTGTAAAGAACGATCCGGGTCGCCGGTGATCGTGTGGTTCCAAGACTAGAGATTCCAAGTCTTGGCAGTGGTCACAATTTCTATGCCCATTGAAGAAGCAGCGATTGTTTTCAAGGACTATGAATAAAGTAATGTAAGGTCATATGGATAGAGAAATATATATTGTTACTTTATTTACATATGCGCATTTTTTCTACGACATTACTTAGTCACATGTAATAGGGGCCAGTTTAGGGTCATCAATTCGCAAGTCGTTTATAGGAAAAGGAACATTTCGCAGGAACATGCGTGCGTACGCACGCGTTCACGTTTTCGCATGGATTCAACTTTCGCATGGTTCAGCACGCTTATGTATCCTATGGAATGCATTCGCAGGTGATAACATACGATTTCACAGGTGATGCAGGAAACCATCCAGTATTTTTGCGAATTTGATTCTGATTGATGTGATTATAGTGCCTTATTATTTTATTGTCATTTATCGGGGAGATTTCCGCCGCGGTTAGTCTGTGGATGGGTGACCGTTCGTTACACATCAAGACCCTTCCGTGCCACGGAGAGCACGTTAAACAGTCGGTGTCTCGGGTGTCATACGAATACCTATGACAGTCGTTACTGGAAGTCAGAAGCCTGAAAGTCTGATTACCGGTACCTTAGGATATCGGCATTTCTCTGTAAATGGGTTGCAGAGGTCTGATGGCAGTCGCTCCGTGTAAAATGCTGGTATTCAGCCGCACTTGGTTAGACTTGAAGCTGACCTCAACTAAATTGGGAGAAGGCTAGGCAGAACATCTGAGAGATTTCCAATCTGATCTTCGAACCCAGAACGCCACTTGGCAGCCGCGACTACAAGGCTAAGGAGGCAGCGAAGACAAACATAAGCCGGTAAAATAATATTGAGATAATACGACAAAAACGTCAACTGTTTTCTGTTGTCTGAATCTTATTTTAATTAAAGACGTCTGCATTTTCACTGAACCGAAGGTAACATTATTATGTCCAGTAGGTGAAGGTCTCAGCAGCGGATGGCGGAACAAGCATGCCCTTGGCTTTGATTGGGTGGCGTGTGACGTCATACTCACAATATTACTAAAGGTCGGGATATCGGTTCGTCTTATATGGAGTTATTAATATTTTTATTCGTTTATTTTGGTACTGGTGTAGTTAACATGAGACGGTTTTAAATAGCCTTGTACTTTAGGAATATTTCCGTGGCATTTATTCCTTATGCGTATGGAGCTGTTAAATACATTATCAGCTGGGTTTTAATAATAGAAAGAGGAAAGAAAAGTTGTATATTCGCGCCAACATGACACACAAAAATAAAATCTTTACATAGTATAAAACAAAGTCACTCCCGCTGTCTGTACGCTTAGATCTTTTAAACTACGCAACGGATTTTAATGCAGTTTTCAGCAATAGATAGAGTGATTCAAGATGAAGGTTTATATGCCCCACGTTAGTATTTACATTGCACCCGTGCGAAGCCGGGGCGGGTCACCAATAAAAGTATAAAACAAAACCAAAAAGAAATTATTGGGAAAAATATGCGTCACATCCGCGCAAAACGGCCATCGCTCAGCATAATGCTGTGTCTCACGTGCGAAACGGAGCCACAGCGCTAGTTTTCAGCGACAGCCTATTTTTACTGTAGGAGGAGCTGTTGTTACCACCACATACGTCATGAACAGATTTATTATTTTGTATGTCTGTTCAAAGTCGCACTTTACACAACATCATCATCAGCCCAGCATTTCTTCAACAATGTTGGGGTTAGCTTTCTGGACAATTAGATGTGACTGAGTATCAGTATCTTACACGGAGTGACTGCTACGAGTATATCACCTCCGCACCCTATTTACAGGGTTATGTCCATTATTCTAAAGTTAATTATTGCTGTCACCGAAAGGTCTCGACATAATCTTATAACTTCGCTAACTGACTGATCTGTGTGATAACTATTTAGCTCTCAGTCATGACTTATTATTTAGATTCCTGTGGCCATGAGTGACGCAAGATGAGGATTCCCAGTATTTTTTTTACTATGCTCTTGAAATACCTTCAGTTGGATATAAAACATAAACATAACATCACACCTGTATTCCCCGAAGGGTTAGGCAGACACCCTCGTTTCGCCGTTATGTTTAAATCCCATGTAACAGGGGGCGAGCCTATTGCCATCAACCAGGCACAAATCCAAACTCCGGGCTACTACTGAGGAATTCCACACGGAAAAACCAAATAACACTTTGCCCGACTTGGGGATCGAACCCAGGACCTCACAATCAGTAGTTGCGCTTGCCACCACTAGACCAACCAACGACTTTTTACTTTACTCTTGGAATACCAGTTGAATATAAAACTCTAGTTAAAAATAGACATGTTGGTCAATATTATTCGTAATATCAAGGCCCGTCTGCGCATGTAATGGAATCCATTTTCTCAGCGGTCGCCTTGACCGTACGACTACGATTTGCGAGCTGGTTCACCCTGACAAAGCAATAGCGATCGCCCGTGGTTTAATATTCTAACTCGCATGTACAGTAATTGCTCGTAATGAGGGGTGAGTTCGCTTAGAGTTATAATTATTGAGAATGAGAATAGTTTTAGTCGAGATTTTTTTATTTATATGTGAGTCTTAAAAAATGTTTGAACAAACAATGTATAAAAGCTAGTGTAAGGTCCTGTAGTAGTAGGCAGCTTACACTTAATGGTCCTTCGGGTATTTTACGGCTTGGGGTAATTGCGTCCCTTGAAACGACAGCGAATTGGCTTAGCTGGTCTCCCACAAGCGGGCCGCCCCGGTCAAGTTGAGAAGGTGCGCATTTTCGCAGAAAGAGTACAAGAGTTCTGAGTACGAGATATCCTAGGCTGACCGCACATGAGCCACTAAGTTGCTCGACATGCAGTTCGATACCTCAGTTCCAAAGTGTAATAATTCAGCAACAGGCTCCTTTAAGATAATTTGATAATTAAATGACTAGTGAGTTACCCGTGTATTTTTCAATCATTATTTAATAGCTGAAATGTAATATTATTAAGAATGACATTTCAGATAAAATGTTGTAGATATTTCTGTAATTAAAAGATAACAATAAATATAGATTTAGAATATAAAACATTTCAGATTAATTAAATAGAATTTAAAAAAAAAACTGTGGTGAAAGTACTTATTAGTTTTAAAATTATTTTAAAGAACCCATTTCCGAATCATTATACTTTGGTACTGAGGTACCGAGTTGACCACTTTTTCTTTGTAGCTGCAGTTACCGTTTGGTATATGGTGTGCAGCTAACACAAATGGTGATCAACTGTCTCGGAAACTTAGTGGCCTACTAAAATATCACTTGATTGGCCTTGCTGTCTTATTATATGGGACTTATGAACGTAACATGGGACCGAACGTAACGCCATAGTCCAGTAACCAGTAAGTAATCTGTGCCTTAGTGGACCTCTGCTACTCTCCTCTATATAGCCGTGCGCGGTGATAATCTATCCAATAAAATAAGTAAATAATTCACAAAGAACATATTCATGGGTAAACTAAGTGAGCTTATAAATTAGTTTGTTCATGATTGATCGATGCTGTTTGCGAAGTCGATGTCTGTCTAATTAACATTCTGAATAATAAATAATGAATCTTGTTGGATTTTCGCTTTTTTTTAGAACAACCTTGACATTCATAACACGTTTATAAAGATCATCTAATGAATAATTCGTGAGTACAGGGTTCAAAATTAAAAAACAAAATATTGAAGAAGAACCGATTACAATGGGCTACGTTACACCAAACCAAACACAAAAATGCAATCCGCAAACGGGACTTTGTCTCTACATATGGGACGCTTTATGTCTGGAGAAACAGTTCCGTGCCTTGAGACACAAAGTGTCCCATATACGGCTACAAAGTGGCACGAGTGCAGCTACAAAGTGTCACGTGTGTGGATACAGTGTCCCGCGTGTGGCTACAAAGTGTCCCATATGAGGCTACAACATGCCTCGTGTGTGGCTACAAAGTGTGCCGTGTGTGGTTCCAAAGTGTCCGATATGAGGCTACACAGTGCCCCATATGAGGCTACAACGTGTCTCGTATGTGGCTACAAAGCGTCCCGTATGTGGTTACAGAGTGTTCTATATGAGGCTACACAGTGTCCCAAATGAGGCTCCAACGTGTCTCGTGTGTGGCTACAAAGTGACCCGTGTGTGGATACAAAGTGTTCTATATGAGGCTACACAGTGTCCCATATGAGGCTACAACGTGTCTCGTATGTGGCTACAAAGTGTCCCGTATGTGGTTACAAAGTGTTCTATATGAGGCTACACTGTGTACCATATGAGGCTACAACGTGTCTCGTATGTGGCTACAAAGTATCCCGTGTGTGGTTACAAAGTGTTCTATATGAGGCTACACAGTGTCCCATATGAGGCTATAACGTGTCCTGTGTGTGGCTACAAAATGTCCATGTGCAGAATGCTTTACTGTATTTTTGAAAGCGTCCGAAAATACTAACATATTTCATCAACCTCTTGATACGATCCTTTCGATCGACAACCACCACCAACTTAGCCATTCTTCCGGTAAATAGGGGTCGGGTCCGTCAAACCAGATGCAGCTGGATATCAGAAATTTACACACATCGTCGGATTTCTGACATCTAAGATTGGTTTCTAAGTTCTCAGGAACAGGCCGGTGTTAGGAGTTGTGCCCAGTAAATTTCAATAAGCTCTTCATTACATGGGATTTGATGGCGAAATACTGGTAAACTTAGGTACCTTTGGACTACCTAAAAAACCAATATTAAGGTTAACGATCAGTTACATGCAGTTCAACATGCGTTACTAGACGGCGCTGGGTTTAAGATAGTATTGTTTTTAATTTTACAAAGAAAATAGAAAAAAATATGTGCGAAGAGTACAAATTCACGACAATATCTTTACGTATTATAAAACAAAGTCGCTCCCGCTGTCGGTCTGTCCCTATGTATGCTTAGATCTTTGAAACTACGCAACGGATTTTGATGCGGTTTTTTTTAATAGATAGAGTGATTCAAGAGAAAAGTTTATACGCCCCACATTAGTATCTACATTGCAACCGTGCGAGGCCGGGGCGGGTCGCTAGTAAAACTATAAAGTATTGTGCCTTGGAGAGGACGTTAAACAGTCGGTCCCGGGTGTCATACGAATACCTATGACAGTCATTAGGGGTAGTCAGAAGCCCAAAAGGATAACAACCAGTCTAACCTTAGGATATTGGTATAGCCTGTAACTGGGTTGTGGAGGTCTGATGACAGTCGCTTTGTGTAAAATAACTGCTCCCTATTCAGCCGCATCTGGTTAGACTGGAAGCTGACCCCAACATAGTTGGGATAAGGCTGGGCAGAAAATCAAACTATATAGTATTCATATACATTTTTTTTAAGTTGAAATAATAATGTGAATTTAAGAATTTATGTCGACACAAACTTTATTTACGCGGTTATGGCATAAGTGAATCATGTAAAGTTAGTTTCAACCTAAAATCAAAATTCATAGTGAAATGCATATACTGAGACATGACATAACGTAACACATAACATAACATCACGCTTGTGTTCCCCGAATGGTTGGGCAGAGGTGTATAGCAACACCCTCATTTCGCCGTTATGTTTAAGTCCCATGTAATAGGGGGCGAGCCTCTTGCCATCAACCGGGCACAAATCCAAACTCCGGGCTGCTACTGAGAAATTCCTAATGGTAAAACCCAATAACACTTTGCCTGACCTAGGGATCAAACCCAAGACCTCACGATCAGCAGTCGCACTTGCCACCACTAGACCAACGAAGCAGATGACATGACAAGATGTATGAACGTGGATGAAGCGAAAGGAGTATGTAAGGATCGTAGCAGGTGGCGTTCTATAGTTTCTGCCTCACCCATGGGAAAAAGGCGTGAGTTTATGTATGTATGTATGTATGCATGTACTGATGTTTACCCTTAAGTATAAATACACTGCAAGTCCTGGCAGCCCGTCAGTTTCCACCACAATATCCCTAAGCCTTCAAAGTTGCGCAACACTTTGTTTTTCTTTGATTCTGAACATTACAACACTAAAGCTGAGTGTACACGAAGGGTAACCCGGGTAATAACTAGTTGTTGCCAAGTTTGTCCAACTATGCCGGGTTCCGATCTATAACGATGCGAACTTTGAACTACCTCTTAAGTACCCCGCTGAATATTGTAAGGGTATATTTAAATATAAAGCTTTATTAGTAAGGGGAGCTAGTTTTTGTTAGTTAGTGATGGGAAACCTGCTTATAATCAATTTAATTAAAAAATCACGTCTGTATTCTGCAGGGCTACAAAGTGTCCCATATGAGGATACAAAGTGTCCCACATGAGGCTACAAAGTTTCCCGTGTGTATTTTGCAGGGCTGTTATATTTGACGAAGGTGGCAGCCTTAAAATTTTTACTGGGAACAAGTCTATACTCTGGTCTGATACTGAGAATTTTCTAACAGAAAAACTTAATAACATAATTATGTCCCGACTAGGAGTTGAATCACCTTTCGCTTGCGCTTGCGACCCCAGACCAATCAAATAGCTTTTTAGCTTATTTGCCTCGTTGGTCTAGTGGTGGCATGCGCGACTGCTAATCGTGAGGTTCTGGGTTCGATCCCCACGTCTGGAAAAGTGTTATTGAGTTTTTCCGTGTGAAATTCTTCAGTAGCAGCCCGTAGTTTAGATTTGTGCCCGGTTGATGGTAATAGGCTCGCCCCTTTTTATATGGGACTAAAACATAACGGCGAAATCAGCGTGTTACTATATACCTCTGACCAACCCTTCGAGGAATACAAGTGTGATCTTATGTTATGAAAAGCATAAAAAAGGACCAAAAACTCACCTGAAACCGATTCCTCTCGTCAACGGTCGCGTACGGGATCCCGAAGTACTGGAAGAACTTGCCGTTCCGGCTGACGGTGCCGCGCACGAGGCCGCCGCGCGTGCGCACCGGCTGGGTCGGCTGCTGCACCATGCGGGCCGCGATCAGTGACAGCAGCACCAACCACTTCATCACTCTGGAGTAACCATATCAGTCATTAGCTTGGTATCATTATAACATTAAATGATAAATGATTTTTATTTCTGTAAATAAATCTGTTACAGACACTTTTACCAAGTCAATGTAATGATTTTATTAAGACTAGATGGCGCCGGCATTTTCCTATCTGACTAGCTCTGAGAAGAAGAGCCGAAACAAACTCAGAGATCAAGGCCTCTTTTAAAGTCCAGACATTGTAGTACACAAACTATGCGAGTGTAACAATGTAGGGCAACGTCTGGAATGGTCTTTTGAGGAAAAAGTGCCATAGCAGGTTTGAGTTGACCTGTGCTAACTGACGTAAACGTCCACTGTTGGACATGGGCCCCATAACCGACCGCTTGAATTGAACTGGCTTGTCTGTTTCGTCTTTTCACGTAGCTCCGTTTTGGAAATAGTCGGTCAGAATTTCGGGCCTCTGACTAACGACTGTCCTAAGCATTTGTATGTAACCGGCTCCGTCTAGTTAACGTGCTCTCCGAGGCACAGAGTGGCCTTGATGTGTAAAGAATGTTCACTCCCATCCATAGAGTGACTACGACAAGATTCCACACAAAACATTAAGGTATAAAGGTATTTATAGCTTAAATATGAAATCAACATGCAATAATATTTAGTCAATCTATGTAAACGACTTATGGAAGAGCGGGATATCCTAACACAAGCATAAAATTTGCTTAAAAGAATATCCCCACACTAACAAATGTAAATTACTCTAAGTTAATTAATAAACATTTTTCAATAATTAGACTATTTTACTTCGTCCCCATTGGCTGTTGACCCATCAGGTCTCGCCAATAAACTGCTCGGTTACGGTTATCTACGGTTATCTAAAAGCAGTCCAATAGAAAAAAAAGACCTGTATCTAACATATTTTAATCCTTACAGTTATTTACATACATACATGATACATAAACTCACGCCTTTTTCCCATGGGGATAGGCAGAAACTATAGAACGCCACATGCTACGACCCTTACATACTCCGTTCGCTTCATCCAAATTCATACATCTGGTCATATATGCACGCCGGTTGAGAGTACTACGCACCTGTCCTTTGTGAAGAACATCACCAATAACATCGATGTATGTCCTTCTAGGACTACCTCTACCGGCGTTTCCATTGACTTCCGCCTTATAAATTCCGACAGTTATTCTGACAGACAGACAGTTATTTAATACCTATCTTTTCGTGTATATTTATTTAACCTTTTATCTCAACTTAAAATATAATGAAACAAGTATGTATTTTATTTACTTTAGCCCTCTGTATTGTTCTGGAAAATTCTGTTTTATAAAGCCTATTCAGACACACAACAACGATAATGATCTTTATCGTTGAGGTAAACGATGTGAGGTAAGTAAGCGGTGCGCACGTTGAGGTCAGTTTCCTCGTAATATAATAATGTACGAAGTTCAAGAGTTCGTGATATAATATTAACTTGAAATATTTCCGTACATAATTAACATAAGACCAGTTAACATGATAATAAAAAACATAATAACAACGTGTTATTTTTTTTACAAACACTTTGTGCGTGACTTTTTCAACTGACATGATTTCTTATGTATTTTTATACCTAGTTCTTTTTTGCGCTAATTTAGTAGGTAGGTACATCTGTTAGCTAGTTTTAACTGAATTGCAAAATTGTTTAATGTTTACGAATCTCTCGTGTGAATAGGCCTTTTTAAACAGTGTTTTAAATACAATAAATATGTTGGCATATCAATATGTAATTAACGTTAATGAATATGGTAAATAGAAGTATTTTAAGTTGTTATTTTCTTTGCATATAGTTGATTACAATACCATTTAAATATACCAATACATAATTAAGTAAGAGGTTTTATAGGCATTACTCACAGAAATCTAGTTGGTGTTTAAACATAACAAAATGGGTTATTTTCCTAATTTAAATATGAATAAATAAATATAAATCCACTGAAAAAATATTACAAATTTCTTTTTCTTAAAAAAAAACACGTGAATTAATTTTAAACAAGTTATTCAAGTTAAGATAATTTTATTCCAGACAACGACCTCTATTTATTTTTAGCTTTTATTTTTTGCTACTATCTTAGGTAAGTGAACTATGTAAAAATCAAGTAGGTATCCACTCACCGAATAATTTGTATTTCACATAAATATAAAATATTTCACTTATTTTTATTAACTTTTGTAGCGTTACTTGCGCGCGCGCACGTCTGCGGCCTACTACTATTGTGGTCCTCGTGTAATGGTCACCGAAGGTACCTACATGAATGTGATGTCATTATACTACTTCGTGAGGAAAATATTAAAATGTCGTGCAAAACTACATATCTACGTAATATTATTATAGATAATGGACATACCTCATGCATGCATTTTAATCTTCAATTTGTGGGTAGGTATAATAACCTACACAATACCCCATGTACCTATTGTGTGGGTACCTACACAAAAATAACAGAAAAAAACAAATAGTAGTCACAAAATAAATAGTAGGTAGTTTTGGTTTGATAAATGGTTTTCGATTTATCAACGAATTTAGTTAAAATACTATAAAGAATAATGTGTTAAACTTTATTCTGACTTCCAGGAATAACATATGATGTTTTTTTGTATATTTTTTTCGGTACCTTTATGTTCTTTTGTAAAAAACTATTTGGTCTTTTAGAAAAAAGAATAAAATAAATATTGTATGTATGTAATACATATTATTATCTTTAACAACTGAAATTGATGCAATATTTTTACAGCAATTATTTATTAGAATTTATATTGTAATAAATTATTAATTTACTTCTCAAAAATATAAATCATAGGAAAACCCAAAGTAACAAGGAAAAATGTTATTATTTTAATATTGCAATTAAAAGGTGACTGAAGACTTGCTATGGTGTTTGCTTTTATAGCTTGTACCTACTTCTGGTTTGAAATACATTTTTTTTTATATAGCATGCCGAGTTTTTTATTTTCTGCTATTAGTTTTAGGTAGACGATAACGGCACAAGAAAAAATATAACAAAAAAAAACTCTTTCACCAAAACACCTTTGAATTTACCAAATGATAATAATTTAATTTGTTATTTGACCTCAAGCTACGTTAAACAAGGCTACTGTCTACTTCATTATAAATATAAAACGCATAAAAAATTACGTTAATCGAGCATCTTACCCTTGACTTATTTTGTGGTCGCAGAATTAAAGATTAAAACTAAGTTTTACAAAGAAAAATGCTAATAAATGGAGCGGAGTTTCTAGTAAACCATGAACTTTGCATATTCACGCATAATAAATCTATATTTTTCTCACATCACTTTTATTTCAACATTGTAAATACATATTTATTCATATATTATACTAGCTGTGTCCTCACGGCTCCGCCTGCGTAAGAAGTTTTATTCCAGTAATAATTAATATAGCCTCTGTTACTTAGTGATAATGTAGCTTTCTCATGGCGAAAGAATTTTTGAAATCGGTCCAGTAGTTTTTAAGTTTATTCATTACATACAAAAATACAAATCTTTCCTCTTTATAATATTAGTATATATATTTATCTATCATATATTATACTTATATATTATTATTCTTGGAGTTTCTTGCTGGCTCTTTTCCATTGGACAACAATGTTTAACTCTGTAACTAATTTGTTTAAAAACTTAAGAGCATGTACTGTGCCTATCAGTGGCGAAGGCTCCATACAACTCGATTCCTATCGGCTTCCCTTTCGAAATATGGCAAATACTAGTATCTATTATTTTAAATTATCATTTAAACAAATAATTAGGTATTTACGAAGTTACATTGCAGGTATAACATTTGCTTATGAAAGTAACAATCAAAGAAATAAATAAACGCCTACATTTTTTTCGGAGCAAAATGTTGTAATGACGCAAAAGAAAAGCCGGTCAGGCGCGGCAGGAATCCAGTACATTTAATTCATAGTTTCACTTGTAGCGATCGTGACCTTGAGGCAACATAACACCGCTAGATATACGGACGATAGCAAGCCGCGATCCATCGAGTTATTACGATAAGGACAGAGATAGGAAATGCGTACGCCAGAACGAGATGGAAATAATGCTACTGAAGTTCGTAATTTGTTCAGATAGTAATATTTGGATGACAGATTCACAACAGATTTTTTTCGCGCTTGTTTATATTATTGTTTTCACTTGTTCATTTGCATTTGATTTGATATATTCGTATCATAATTTAGAATCTTATAGCATTATTCATGTATTATTGTTGAAATTGATTTATTTGTGTAAACTAGTGATAGTTTTGCGAAGTGATAGTGCAGTAAAAACAAGGTTAGTGGCGTTGTATTATTTGGTGATCGTCTATTTAAATAGGTATTTAGGTAAGTAAGGATTACTAAGATAGTTTTTTTAGTTTGTATTTTTATTAGAAAGTAGTTATTTAAGTAGTGATTTTGTTATTATTGAGTAAATTCGATACCATGGCGGCTTTAGTGAACGTAGAATGCTGTCTGACAGATTATTTGTTGACTGAGGAAACATTCTTTTCAAAGTTGAGTTTTGAACATGTAATTCAGTTAGGCCGTGCTCGCCTTGACATGATTATAAATTACAAACGACGCGATGGTTTTTTCAAACATTTTAACAGTTCTTTGTAAGTACCTACGACAAATACCCTTGGCTTACGGGAAGTTGTAAATTAAATAAAATGTTTTGTTTTCCTTGCATATTATTCTCAGATTCTAGTAGCTTATGGAGCCACACGGGATTTAAAGATATTAATAATCTTTCAATTTCGTCCAATAAACATGTTCAGACCGAAAAACATATCCGAAGTTGTTTATCTTTGCATGATTTCGGAAATCGTAGGATAGAAACATTTTTTGCTAATACGTATGAAGTTCATAATAGAAAAAAAGTAGATCGGAATAGAAGTTTAATGAAACGGTTCATCGACACAGTAATTTTGCTAGGTAAAAAATTATTAGCTTTTCGCGGCCACCACGAAAATCGATAACCGCGATAACTATATCGAAACGTTGTTATATTTAAGCAAGTATGATACCGTAATCGATTCGCATTTGGAACAATGTTCCTCAACACAGAATACCACATTCTCTGGCCTTTCGAGTGATATACAAAATGATTTAATACAAAGTACCTATCGCATTCGTTTTAAATTAAAGTTGGAAATAAATAAGGCTGAGTTTGTATCGGTCATGATTGACGAAACGCCCGATGTTAGTCATAGGGAGCAACTAACGGTAATATTTAGGTATTTATCTGAAACTGGAATCGAAGAACGTTTTCTTGGTTTCTATGACGTTAGCGTCAGTCGGACTGCTGATGTTCTTCTCATATCCATCCCCAAACGGCTTTTCTCAAAGCCACTTTTATTATACTTGCAAGACACTGTTTCTATGTACCTATTAGTGCTTACATGTATAGTGAAAGTGAGCTAAAGCCAATTCATCTGTACAAGATTTCGAAGTCAGCCACAGGGCCACAGCTATACGAGTAGTTACTGGAATTCACGCATCACACTTGAGCAAGGTAAGCATTTTTTGGTTCAGCTTCCCTTTTAAGAAAATTCACCCTTCCCCACTGGTGCCTATTTAAAATAACAAATCTTGAATGTTGTAGTAGTAGTATCTCCTGCCCTGGTCCCAAGTTACTTGGGGTCGGCGCAATATGTTTTTCTCTTCCACTCTTCCCTGTCAGCCGTCTCATTATCATTTACTCCCTTATCTTTCATATCCTCCCTCACACAATCCATCCATCTTTTCTTAGGTCTCCCTCTCCCCCTCCATCCATCAACATTCATATTCATCACTCTCTTAGTCACATGTGTTTCATCCCTCCTCAGCACATGCCCATACCAAGACAAACGTTTTCCTTTCAACTTTTCTGTCACTGGTGCCACTTTCAAACTTCCTCTAATATACTTATTTCTTACTTTATCCATTCGCGTCACTCCACACATCCATCTCAACATTCTCATCTCCGCTACGTGTAATCTTCTTTCATCCGTCTTCTTCACGGCCCAACACTCTGATCCGTACAGCACGACAGGTCTTATAATGGATTTGTAGATTTTGCCCTTCAGCTTGAGGGGCATCCGTTGGTCACAAGTTGTCCCTGTGACCTGTCGCCATTTCATCCAACCTGAGTTGATCCGATGCGTAACGTCTCGGTCAATTTCACCATCCCCTTGGACGAGTGACCCAAGGTACCGGAAGTCGGAGCAGACTGGTAAGGATATACCAGCGAGAGTAATAGGCATAGGACTGGAGAGACCGCCGAAATCGCAAAACATATACTGCGTTTTGCTTCTGCTCATTTTCAAGCCAACACTCTCCACCTTTGTCAATCTTGAATATTGATTAATGTTAATATTTAAGCACTCAAATCAACATTATGTTAAACATGGCTAGTAAAAACGTTCGAAGGGCGTCGCTTTGACATAAAACCGTGTTTAACATCTGAATCAATGGCTATGTTTAAAATATAATTATACTTGATTTATTAGTTACGATCATATGCCTATAAAATGTCACTTTTTGGTAATATATCTTTGTTGACTTAACTTATGTAACTTGCTCACCTCTTAGACCCACATTAATAAACGACTCTCTTTGAAGAGCTCCTTCATAAATGTTGTTTCGATATGACCTGAGAGGCAGATAAAAAAATAAGCTAGCTATCTATCCTCCTAACATGAAAAGCAGTAGTAGAGAGAAAAAATCCCGAGAATACGGAGTATATAGGTATTAATATCAGTAGGTATATGCAGTAAAATGCTTCTACCTGTATAACATAATAGTATGGTATGCTGTTCTCAATGCAATTATGAGCAACTTCTTAAGGCAGCCAGAGCATGTCAAAGAGCGTCTATTCATATCCAAGACGATAACTATAGAGACAATTGACATTCAAATAGGACGAATTAGGGCTACCGCAGATGGACTAATATTCACCAACACAACAGTTGTGTCGGTAACGATTGCTGACGCAACACCGCCAAAATAGTTGTACCAATCGCCTGAACTTATGGTAGTACGCACATGGCCAAACGTTTGATCGGTTGTTGAATTTTTAGTTGGGTTGTGTATCATTATCTGCACTAAATGTACCACCCAAGTTACAGACAAGAAAACCGTACGTCTCACCGTCTAAGACCGCTTGTTAACGACAACGGAAAACGGCCCGATTTTGAACAAGCGGTCTGAGTGTAACCGATTGACTTTGAGAAAATTTGACACTGTAGAACAGTGATACACAAAGGGGTCTATTTTGACTCTCAGGGGTCGACGACGACCTACAAGTGGTCCATATGAGTGAAAAAAATAATTGGGGGTCCGTGAGATGTGAAGGGGGTCCACGATCATGCGAGCGAGCGACGAGCACGAGCTGGTCATGACGTTAATTTTGACTTTCGATTAATGGAATAACCCACATAGGTACACAGATGATGTTGCTTAGTTTTTACCTTTATGTAATAGGTACATACTAAATATTATTTTGGTTCAGTTTAATTTAAATTTCATTAATAAATCTGTAAAACTTCACGTGTTTTTTATTGTTTTTCGCTCTACACTTCACTACAGTTAGAAATCAGTCAAAAACACATTTGAAGTTGATGAATTTGCAAAAATGCAATATTAGTTGAGGGTCTACCCAAAACCGAAAAACATGTTAAGTGGTCTTCGAAACAAAAAAGTTTGGGGACCTTTGCTATAGAACAATCCAACCGACAGTTTAGTTGGTGATACGATCGGCTGTCTGCGGGGCCCCTAATTCTAGCAAATAACATTTATATCCACAGGACAGAGATGACGCAAGCTCACACGATAGCCTTGCTTATCTGTTGTCAATTTGTGAAATACAACACTGACACATTTAGCGCACAAAGCCCTCTCTATAATGTCCCTCGATGTCAATCAATAGTGAACTTTGCACTGAAATAATTTGGCCATGTGGAAGACAAGTGCTGAGGTCGTCCTATCACACAATAAATGCCAGTACGATGACCTAACAACTTATTTTTTATGAATATAACATAACACCTCTTTGATTGTTTTTGTTTTGTGTTTTATTTTTCAACCCCGAATGAATAAGAGGAAATAGTCAGACTCTACACTACACTTAATTTTGTTCTCAACAATGTCTAAGTAATTCTGAGAATTTGCAATTTTCTGAAATCAGCACAATGCACGCAACAAAGTAAATTGATATGAAATGGTACTTACTTGGTACTCGAGTGTATGGCACTTTTGTCACAATAACTTTTATTTATAGTTCCTCACCAATGATTCGAACTTCTGTCTCTAATTTTACATCAAATTGTTCTTTGATAACTTGCTGAATATGTGCAATTAATTTAATATAATCTGTCGCTGTTGCATGATCGATATTCACGATGAAACCTGCATGTTTTTCTGAAATTTGAGCGCCGCCCCATTTCAAACCTTGTAAGCCTGCGTCTTGAATCAGTTTTCCAGTAAAATGTCCTTCAGGCCGTTTAAAAACGCTACCACAAGATGGATATTCCAATGGTTGTTTTGCTTCTCTCAACTCAGTTAATTCATCCATTTTCATTTTGATTTCTTCATGGTTTCCTCTTGCTAAAGAAAAAGTTGCTTGTAGTACGATACAATGCATGTCCTGAATTGCACTGTGGCGATAACAAAATTGCATTTCTTCATTTGTAAAGGTACGAACCGTCCCGTCTTCCAACAAAATATCCACTGATGTGAATATATCTTTGATCTCTCCACCGTATGCCCCAGCATTCATATAGATCGCTCCACCAATACTACCGGGAATCCCGCAGGCAAACTCAAAACCAGTTAAATTATGATCCAGCGCAATATATGTCGTATCAATCAACTTTGCACCAGCTTCAACGATGATTTGCTCTTCTGAAACAGATATCTGCTTCATATTTTCTAGCATGATTACCATTCCCCGTATACCACCATCACGTACTATCACATTACTAGAATTGCCTAAAACAAGCCAAGGAATCTCATGATAGCGGCAATATTCGACCAAGTTGATCACTTCAGCTTTCGACTTTGGAAAAGCCAGCACATCAACGGGTCCACCAGTTTTAGTATACGTAAAATTCATTAGCGATTCATCAAATAATAAGGTTATATCGTTTAATTCATTCATTATTTCAATTTTATTCACAGAAAGTTGTACCTTTCTTTCAAACATCTTATTTATTATATTATGCTAAAGGGAAACTTTCTAGTCCGAGTCTCTGAAATATGTTGTTGATGTTGTCGAATCATTTCTGCGAACAACTCATGGCTTGTCAAAATTTTCCCTTATTTTAAACTACTACATTCATTTTGACTTCATCAGTAAATTCTTCTACCATTTGCTGATATCCACTTTTTTCAAAGTTCGTGTCAATCGCCAAAGATTTTTGCTGAATTCCCTATTGATTATTGATGACCAAGTTTGTTATATTTTCTAATAGTTCGTTCCATCAGGGTTACAATTAGTTGATAAGTTTCTGTATTTGCACCTGCAAAAAGATTGATTAAAACGATTGTATTTGTAGTTCCTGTTTCTATATGAAGGTGCGCTCTTTATAAGACATCATTTTCCTCGTTCAGATTATTCAGGTATTCGTTATGTTCAGATTGAACTTCCTTGATAGCATCATCAAGTAGGTAAATATCTGCATAATTATGCTACGTGTAAAAACAAATCATAAATCATTAAAGTTGTTACGTGGTTATAATGCTCTGTCCGCGGTCAGCCTATGGATGGCTATCGTTCGTTACACATCAAGAACCCTGCGTGTCGCGGAGAGCACGTTAAACCGTCGGTTCCGGCCGCATATTAATATCTAAGACAGTCGTTACGGGTAGTCAGAAGCCCGAAAGTCTGACAACTGGTGTAACCTAAGGATGTCGGTATTGCCGAGTAACTGGGTTGCGGCATCTGATGGCAGTCGCTCCACGTAAAATACTGATATTTAGCCGCATCTGGTTAGACTGGAAGCCGACCCAAACAGTTGGGAAAAGGGCTAGAAGGGAAGATGTCCAGCAAGGAGATTTTTGGGCTTCTTACGATATACAGCTTATACTATACTAGATTACGTTTAAAGTGTTTTGTTACGTATTTTAGGTGGAGGGATTCGAGGGTATTCACTCACTATGTTATTATTGGACAATTTGTACAATAATTGTCTCTTTGTGCAATACAAACGTATCTACTTAATAGTCCCATCAGGATATTGAGCCATTTTGCATTTGATTGACATTGCATGGATAGATTTCCTGTTAACAAATACTAAAGCCTTGATTACAGTTTAGTGGCAAATAATTTACCAACTAACCGTGTGTTTAAAGAAGATTTATTCAAGTAGATTAGTATTTCGTTCACACATGTTTAGCCACTAAATGACTCGCCACTCGACTAAATTAGAAGCATAGGCCGAACAAGGTTTTAGTTGTGATAGAAAGTGTATTGTAAAATGGAAAAGTGTTACCATTATTAAATGCTGTGAATATAGTGCGTGCTAAACATGAATATGTATGTGTTACTATAAAACCAGATTAGCGGAACATTGTGAGAATAAGTTTTATCATCAACTATCCATGTAACGTATCCTATATGGTATAAGATTTAACGTACGAGCGTAATACAACGTGATGGATAATTTTTCGAAAAATTATAATAATATTTCGTGATTTAGTAATAATTTGTACACCGTTTATTCATTCTAAGAGGCCCGTGCCCAGCAGTGGGTCAGTAATGGGTTGACTATGCTAGTTATGATTGTTGCGGTGCATGCTTTTGTGAATCCCGCGACCCCGGTCGAACGGTCAGGAGGAGGAACACCGTTTGTTTTCAGCCGGTAAGAGTCCGGCAGACCCCCTCACCTTCCCCGGGCGAGGGACATTCACGAGGATTTTCAAACGGTAAAAAAAATGGTTGTATTAATTGGTAAAGGAGTGATTTCGCATAAATCCTAGTTTCGTATTCTCGTATCAACCTCATAATACGAAGGCCCATGTGTATAACAAGTATTCGCCGAGCAACCAGCTGAAGTAACGGTTACAATAGTGTTGTATTTAGGTTGCCTCACGCTTGTGGTCACCAAATCGTTACACTTAACCATTATAGCATAGCAAATAATCGCACACAAAAACACACCTTTTATTAATAACACATTATCTTCAATACAATATTTTTGGAAACATCACTTATAAATATTCTGATATTTCTTTCGCACATTGTTTTTAGAAATCACTAGTACTATTGGTGTTAGATTCGCGTATGTGCGCGCGCAGGCGACACGTTAACATTTGCGCGCGAGTCCCGCGACTTTGGCCATCGCGAGGTGATATCGGGGCGAGACGAGCCTTTCACAATGAAGGTCGTTTGACAATGGGTGTTAGAACTGGTGGTAGGGACCGAGTTATCAATGTAATATTATGTAGTTACGTAAAAACCACGTGTACTTGAGAGTTGGAGTGTTTACGCGACATTGACGTTTATTGCAGTGATCGTTGTAAATTTATATTTTACACAATCTGAAGGTTGTGGCTCATAAACTTTGTTGAGCAAACTGTGTGAACATGAATGCATTTGTTTAATGTATAATGTTTTACTTGTTGTAAACGTAAAATGAATTGAGCTAAAAGCCAACCGTTTGGTCCATGTTTCTTCTATATGCTTTGGAAGTCTATCTTTGCTTCGGCTTTTCGCGTCGCAATACAGCTTCTTAACTTTGAAGAATACTTTAATAGAATTGAGTGCATAGTAAACATTCATCGATTTCTTATAATGTAGTTTTTCGAGCACTGAGGTTGTGTTATTATAATAAACATAATCGGCCCATTATTGTCCCATTGCTGGGCAAGGGCCTCTTCATGGAACGAGAAGAGTTCAGTCCTTAGTCCACCACGCTGGCCTGGTGCGGGTTGGTAGACTACACGCACCACCGAGAACTTTACGGAGCCCTT
The DNA here is from genome assembly GCA_910594945.2 of Amphipyra berbera. Lineage (NCBI taxonomy): Eukaryota > Metazoa > Arthropoda > Insecta > Lepidoptera > Noctuidae > Amphipyra > Amphipyra berbera. The sequence goes on from OU343138.1 coordinate 695,464, forward strand.
TTATGTGTGTAGGTTTCCTCACCATGTTTTTGCCCGTGATAATTAAGTTATGATCAGCACATGAATTCGAAAAGTATACTCCACCAGGAAGAACATAGTCTGCTTAGTTGTCGGCAATAAGATTGACTAGCATATCATTTTGGGACCCATTGTATAATATCAGCAAGCACATTGGGTCACCTTCGCCACGGCGCAACGAGTATTCTCAAGGAGGGTTGATGTCAGGCAGGCGGCCGGTCATAAAACAATAAGCCAAAACCTTTAACAACATAGATTTATGAATTACATGTTGTGCCGACCCCACATAGTGTGAGATAAAGGCAGGGATGAGAAGAAGACATGAATTTGAAAAGTCAGAGTGGGCACGGATGTCGCTGCAATAGTGACGAGGACGCCGCGGCTTGCTTATTGAATCACATTGCAGATCTTAGACGTGCCATCCGCTGACGATGTGTTTACGTCCCTTGGCCAGTTGGGCACTCATGTTAGTACTAAATGTACTTGTACTTTTAGTTGTACTTATCTTGTTACTGGAGAAAATAACAGAAATATTATTTTTTATCAATGTCACAGAACTCTATACGAACTTGATGGTTTTAAAAGGTTTCCAGCGTGCAATAAGGTTTAAAAGGATCATTCTACAGAAAACCTTTATAGTACATTACTGCCGCGGTCTGTAATGACTACGTTGCTGGCAGCACTGATGATGGCCGAAAGCGCAGTGTAGCACAGCTCCAGGCCATCACAGCGCGGTCAGTATTGCAGCTCTTGATGGACAAGCTGGAATAAAGGCTGAGACCGAAGGTCGAGGCCTTTATAGCGCGGACAGTAAGGGCTGCTATGATGACCAAGCTTGAAGGCCGAGAGCGTAGCTAAACTAAGCTCGAGGCCATCATAGCGTGGCCAGCAGCGCAGTCATTGCGGACCAAGGCTTGTATAGTGCTTTACTCAAACAATGCGAGTAATTTAAATAAAACCAGCTTAGTATAGTAAGAATTTATTTAAAGTAACGATTTGTTTCTACCCCGGGCTTTAGTATTTTTTAAATTAGTCTTTAAGGATTGTACTGCCTGTACCTATACAGTCAAATTCTAAATAAAAACTTTTTGCACCAGACTATTTTTGAAACAAAACTCGACAATAATGGATTTTCAAAGGAAATTGCTGGTGGCTAAAACTCACTAGCAATGAAATTCCATACAACTTTGCTGGCGCCTATTCAAGTAGCGCGGAAAGGTCGACTTTGCTCAAAGAAGGTTGTCAAAATAATTACCACATTACAAGCATTTTTGAGTAAAATAAATTAAGAACAAACTCCAATTATAATAGTGAAAACAAACCCTATCACTGCCATAAGCATATGTTCCAATTTCCTTTTTTTAACTTTCACTGTTTTTTTAACATAGATTAACTTGCCATAATGAGTTAATTGTTTTATCACTAATTACGTGTTCATATGGACACACTAGGCATTACAGGGGTGACAAGAATAAAAATAATTTAAAAAAATAAAAGAATAAAAAGTTAAGGTTCTTCGATTATTCCAAAAAGTTTAAATATCTCTTTATTATCGAGTTGAATTTTCTGACCATCATTCATCGTCATGTTGGCTCCATCCTGTCCTGGATGACAGCCTCTTTTCTTCGACGCTCTTCTATTAGGTCTCGTCTCTCCGTGTCTACATTCCCATTTTGGTAATAGGCTTTTGTATAGGTTTATTTTTTTATACTTATTTTGTACGTATAGTAACAGCTAGTTCACACAGAAACTGTTTACAGGACCCATTTTAGCGGATCCGTTTTTATTTTGGTAATGGCGCCTGTAGTTGTATGAGCGAGTTCATATACGCGACAGTATTCTGAATCCAGTAAAAAATACCGGATCCGTTATGTTTATCGTATCCTGCCTGCCAGATGCGACGCAGCTGTGCCATTTGTTTAACTGATCCGTCGGTACAGATGTGAACAACACATCCAGTACCGATGGATCCGTTAAAACGGATCCGCTGTGTGAACGGGCTGTTAGTACCTTAGTATTATGTTGAGTGTTGGATGTGGATGAATTAAAAGGAATTAATGCCTAGTTCTGTTCTGCCTAGCCTTTTACCAACTATATTGGGGTCAGCTTCCAGTCTAACCAGATGCGGCTGAATACTAGTATTTTGCACGGAGCGACTGTCATCAGACCTCCGCAGCCCAGTAGCAGGGCAATGCTGATATTCAAAGATTAGACCAGTTGTCAGACTTTCGGGCCTCTTACTTCCCGTAACGACTGTCATGGGTATTGGTATGACACCTGGGACTATTTAACGTACTCCCTGAGGTATTCATTCATCAGAATGTCAGTGATAGCCTAGTGGTGTGACTGTCGGACTGTCAAGTCATAGGTCTCGAGTTCGAACCCAAGGCACACACCTCTCTGACTTTTCGGATTAATTATCACTTGCTTAAAAACGGTGAAGGAAAACATCGTGAGGAAACCGCCTGAGAGATATTTCTCGACGGCATGTGAAGCCAAGTCAGAGGCCCATGGATGGCATAAACTCCGACACCAGGTTAGTCACTAACCACACGAAAAGAAGAAGATTCATCGCTTTTGAAACTTCGCAAAATGCGGTCACCTATTTCCAAGCTGAGTCTATCCTTTACGAAATGGTTACTTACCTGTTCAATAGTACTTGATCAGCACGTAAGGGGCATACGGAAGTTAGCTCACGGCACAAAATAATGGCCGCGTCAAGATTTCACTAGGGAGAGTTAACAGCACAGTCCTCAGTTTCTATGACATCGGGACGTCGATAACACGTTACCATAATTTCTAATTCACGCGAAAAAACTGGTTTGTTGTTATGATTTCCGTGCATTAAAATATAAATGTCTAGGTAGGTAAAAATAATAACGATTGGACATAAAAAAATAGTTCATTGACGCATCTATATTTAGTTTAGCAAGTCTTCCGTATCACAAATGTTCATTTACTATGTATTTATATTTACATGATGTTGGAAAATTACAGAAATTATATATATTTACAAAAAATACTTCGTAATTATTAATACGATGACTACGAATCAAAGAAAAAATAAATATAAAGGTGTAATTTATTTGAGCGTCTGACGGTCAACTTGAACAATGAATTTTAGACATAATTATGTAAATTTTTAAACGATTGTACCTACACCATAGATAGCATTTTTTATTAAACTTATTTAAAACTAGTGACCCGCCCCGGCTTCGCACGGGTGCAATGTAGATACTAATGTGGGGCATATAAACCTTCCTCTTGAATCACTATCTATTGCTGAAAACTGCATTAAAATCCGTTGCGTAGTTTAAAAGATCTGAGCGTACAGACAGCGGGAGCGACTTTGTTTTATACTATGTAAAGAAGTGGTTGTTAAGTTTGCTACCAATGTTTGATAAGTAGTCGATTGTTGACTCAACTCTATTTACTTTTAATTAGCGAGTCAATATACAAACACTTGTGTTTACAAAGAATGACTTTATTTGCGACTAGGGATCGACCGCCAAGCTGTTACAAAAACTTTGAAATCGATTTTAATAGGTATTAGGGTAGGGTTACATTTGGTTATTCTTTTAATGTGTTCTATCAATGTTATATTATAATCCTGTGAAGGTTCACTAGTTAATTTGAAGTAACCCTGTAGGTATACAAATAGACTTTGAACCTAAGATTAATATTTAAGGCAAGCAATTTAATTGGTATCTACGTATTCTAGTTACACGATGTTTTTGTCCAATCGAAAAATCAGCTCTTAATTAAATATTGTCTGACCTAATAATATGTACATACGTAAACATTATGCATGTACTTATAAAATTATCTAAAATTACTACTATAAATAAATTGTTGTTATAAGGAAGTAAAATAGTAGGCACAATATAATTATTGTCATATAGTAAAAAAAAGATGGATAGATAGGTAACTACTACATAAAAGACTTTGTCAGTAGCATTTGAAGCTATACATAAATATTTTCTAATTATACATGGTATACCTAAAAGGTCTTCTATCTCTCATCTCTTAATCTCAGTCATCAATATAAAATTAAAACTAATACCGATATTATTAATTCTTTCTTCTATACTTAGAATATGTTATATTCCAAAACCGGATGGCTTCGTCGTTCCACACCGGTGACATTGAGCACTGCTTGTCTAACAGTAGTAAACGAGGATCCTTTGCTTCTGCTCGCTCCCATTTCGGCAAGATTGAAGATGCTGGTGGTGTAGGATTACTGAAAGATGGGAAAAATTATCAAATAAGATGAATGACCGCTAGATAGATGAAATATAAATCAAAATAGATAAAGAATTGAAGCAAGACCACTCAGCTACCTTTAACTACGACATTAATTTCATATTATAACATAGTATACCATGCATCAAATATGAGCCCTCAGAGTATCTATACGTACAAATGAATAAAAATGAAGTGTCTATTTGTAATGTCAAAATAACAGCTTTTTATTAAATGCATATGAAAGTATAAATACGGTACTTATAACAAGAAAACATTTTTTTAAATATTTGTCTGTCTGTTTGTTTCGGTTGATCTCCGAAACGGCTTGACCGATTTTGACGGAACTTTCACTGGCAGGTAGCTAATGTTATAAGGAGTAAGTAGGCTACAGTTATTTAAGAGAAAGAAAAATAATAAGGGATCGGCGAACAAAAATTAAAACCCATCTGACTTCTACGCAGCGAAGTCACGGGCACAGCTAGCTATTAGTTTAGACTTTAAATCGAAATTACAATGAAATCAAATGAAGGTGAAACTCAATTAACACGTGTTTTGTAAATAACTCCTTTGACCTTAACATAATTAGCAAAAAAGACTAACACAACAAAATCACAGTTAAAGCAAATACAAAACCATATCCGTTCTGATTCGTACTTTTAGTTATGTAGGTCTCGGCCGGCGGCCAATCATCTTAAAATATTGTTTCATCAAATGTTGTTGGTAACCAACACATTGTTGCGAAACATTGCGCGGATGAAATTCATTCAATTCACAGCTGTGAAGTAATTCATTCACTGCTTCATCTTGCTGCTTCAATTTGAGAATAGTTTAATACATAACAAATGTTTTCTGTACATATGAATGTATTTCATCTTGGTCTTACTGAATTAAATTTTGTTTTACGAAGAGTTTGTGCAAATGAGGTTTAAAGTTTTATTTTGTGTTCTGGTAACTTTTGGATTAATACAAGGTTATGTATTCTAAGTAATTAAGTAAACTGTTATATCTAATTGTATTGTGCAACAACAGTAACGTAGGGTCATGGGGTCAAGTTCACCTTCACTGTGATTGATAATGATAATGGTGATTTGATTACGGCGATGTTATCGTAATAGGTCAACTAACAATAGAGAATCGTACACCTCCGCCTCACCTTCTAGGGATCATAGCTATGATCTGCCTTTTTGATTAAATTAACTCATAATTATAATTTTCGAAGAATGGAAAAGAGTAATTTAATAGTTTTATTGAATAATACAATGTCCATAGTTATTCTGAAGACGAAACAAAGCCGATTAACAGTTAACTTACCCATATTTCGCAAAGTTCGTCCACATAGTAGTAATTTTATCAATGAATTCGCTATCCACGAATAAAGGCACGCCCAAGCTGAACATGTAGAATATTTCATCGGCATGAGTCGCTCCTGGTGATTTCCGGAATCCATAGACCATCTTGGCAAAATTTAAGAATCCATCGTAATTAAACTTATAAGCGAAAACAGCTTTATTTGAAGTTTTAAGAAATAGGTCTATAGTAGCTATTGTTGGATAAGTTATACTTGAATCACCTTCGAAACCTGAAAACTTTTCTAGGGAAGACTTTTCCGTAGTAATTTTCCCTCCATCCATGTACAATTCACTTAACTTTTTAGCTGTTTTCACCTTTTCCTCTTCAGAAGTGAATATTAGATCTCTTGGTAACGCTTTATAGAAATCCATGTTAGATAGTGTAGTGTCATTTTCTTTACCAGTAAACATGTAACCTTCAGCGCTATTGAAGCCAATGATCACGGGGACCTTGTTATACTGGCCTTTTGAGATCAAATTGTAAGGACTGTCATGCAAAAACTGTTTTTCTTGAAATATTTTCTTTTCAATGCATGGCACAAAAATATTTTCTGATAATACAATATCGCCCTCTTTTCTAGGAACACGAACCTTTAACAGTTCTTCAGCAGTCATATTTTGGAATATTTTGTAGATTTCATGAGGATCATGAGTTTTGTGGCCCATTTGTTGGGCAAGAAGACTGGCTGTCTTCAAAGGTTCAAACTGTAAGCTCCAAGGAGACATTGCCGAACCACTCTGAATGATGGCTTTATTGAACAATCCTTTAGACATTGGAGACACTAAGTGGTATACGACTGAGGCAGCTCCTGCACTTTCACCGAAAATGGTCACATTATCAGGGTCACCTCCAAACACTCCAATATTCGTCTTCACCCATTTTAATGCTTTTACCTGGTCTTTTAACCCAACATTGCCTGGGGCCTCTTTAATACCTAAACATAGGAACCCTAATACTTCCAGTCTATAATTAAAGGTGACTAAAATTACACCATGTTTTACTAAGAACTTTGGACCATAAATAAAAGGTGTTCCAGATCCGTCTCTAAATCCCCCTCCGTGTATGAACACCATGACTGGGCGGGGTTTATCAGTTTTCTCAGGGGGAGTGTAGACGTTGACAGTGAGGCAGTCTTCTTCTCCGAGTACTCTGGTCTTGGTGAAGCGTTGTTTACACCTGACGTGTTCGTCGTAAGCTTTGTAGATTCCTTCCCATTTTGGATTCGGGCTTGGAGCCTGAAATTTAAAATATTTGTTACCATTGAATCAACTCTTGACACAAGAAATGGATGACGGTGGGCGAAAAGCGTTTATTGGTATTTGCCATTCAATAAGTTTTTTACTTGAACTGGAAGTAAAAGTTCTTAAATGAATTATAATTAATTTTTAAATAGGATTTTAATTACAGTTGAAATATTGCAATTATAACAATGAATGGCTGTGAGCCTGGGAGGTTCCATTAAAAATGTATTGCGACAATTAGTCAACACTTTAATACACGGCGTTAAGGTGTGATTAGACGGGCAGCTAGCAATCAGAAGTAGATTAACACTGTTACGTGCAACGTTACGTACATCATTAACGTCTGCTATTAGCCAGTCGTTCACAGAAACTATTATACTGTAATTGTTTCTGAATACAACTCACTATTAATAGTAAGATTAATATGTACTGTTTATTACAGTTGGTTGATAGTGTCGGTGTATGATTTGAAAGACTAGCCTTAAATACTGAAAATATTTCTGACAAAGATGAATGAACATGATTTTTCATTTTTCAACTTCATGTTTGTTCTTTGTGGTTTATACACTTATTAGACAGTTGCACAGAATATACCACTCGTTCTCTTCCAATGACAATCGTGAAAACAGATAAAACAGATGCAAACCGGGCAGTCAGGTCTGAAGTATGGCTTGCAGAGATCACCGATCAGTTATCCAAGATGTTGATAATGGCATATTTCCTGATGATCGGTCATTGTGGCAGTCACTTTTAAGTGTAGATAGGAATGTTGATATGAAGGGAAAGGCGGTGGAAACCTTTAAAGGATGTGAGACACTTACTTGGAATCTGTGTGTGACGGTGGCGTAAGGTATGGCGAGGTATCGCAGGTGCGAGCCATCGGGGGCCACAGTGCCTTGAGCTTGCCCTCCGCTCAGCTCGACTGGGGCAGTCGGCTGGGGCACTAACCGGGCAGCCCACAGTGAAAACATCACCAACCACTTTTTACTAAACAATGACTTGATATAGTTCTTCATTGTACTGTTTTTTAAATTTCTTACACTATAATTGTTGTTTTGCAATTTGGTAATGATATTGATGACACTAACACTGATTGCAATGACTAATGAGACACATCTTCATAAAAGTCTTTCACCGTTGTAGTTCACATTGTTATCACCGCACTATTCACAGCCATAGGAGATTTCAACATCTAACATACAAAATCTTACGGCATTTGTTCATATCGTTATTTCAAAGGCAACTCGCGATGACGCTGCATTTTTTGTATTAACACTTGACTCTGTAGATATTTCTCTCTTTCTAGTTTCGATGACGTCATCAAAGTAGGTACAAAGTCCAAATATTGATCTCTGCTACAACCCAACACCCATCGAAGTCCACTTTAAGATTTAATTCTCTATGTCCAACGAAGATCTGGAAAAAGAAGAAACGATGTTTTAAATCAGAAAAAGATTTATAACAAAATATTATATCTGTGTGTCTACAAGTAAGGTAGCCTCCACGAGTGACACTCAAGTACATCCGGCGCACCCTGGGCAGTCAGCTTCGCGACCAACCTTGCACTAGAAATCTTTTCACCACGGCATTGGTTATTCCCGTATAGCTGGTGCTGACATGAGAGAAGAAGAAGAGGAAGATGAACGGTAAGGCAAAGTGGACTGTTGAGTAAACCTAAGCCTAACGTCTGTAACAATACTACATTTGAATGCTATACAGTGATAATAATTAACGATAATTCGAGGTTTTATAGAACTTTTCTGCCATTAGGTGAGATAGTGGTTAAACGTGAGCCTATCATAAATAATATTAAATAAAAATCAATTTCATCTGTGTCGAATTTGGGAAAAAATAAACGACCAAATACTCAGAAGTCTCATAATCAACAGTCCTCGTTAACCAAGCCACAGAAGCGATAAGTATAAGTAAAGTTATTTTAAGTCAACAGCAATAAGTAAGTACACTACATTAACTAGGTAATCGCACGATGTGTTCGTTCGAACAACGAACAATTATTACTTGAGTACCGGTTTAAATAAACAGAATGGACTAGAACCACTGAACAGTGCGTGTCCTCAAATGTATTACGATTACCAACGTTTTTAACATTCGTTTTTTATACGTACATAACACAGTTCATAACAAGCCAACGAACGCCAACGTAGGCCAAAGAAGGCCAACGAATGGCTTTCGTTACAACTTACATCCGAATGTAACCAGACTCGTTATACAAAGTTTGGTTAATTTAACAAAAGATTAACATCCGTTGGATGGGTTTGCAAATGATAAATAATATTTATTTATATAAATGAATTTGTTAGAGACACTTTTACAAGTCAATGCAATGTTTTTTTAAGACTAGATGACGCCGGCATTTCTTATCTGACTAGCTCTGAGAAGGAAAGCCGAAACAAACTCAGAGATTAAGGTGTACGTACCAATATACAAGCTAGATGCAATAACCTTGATATTTTCAAGTATCTATACATAGATTCAGATCACTTATGAAAGTTACTATGCAAAACGATTGTTAATATTAATTTATTTCTTTGTCCTACATATTGGAAATTAAAATTAGACTAATGAAAACAGCTCCTAGAAATCAAATACTTGTAATTTAAAGCAGAATGCGATATTAACGTTGTGAAGCATCATCATCAAAATAAAATAAACCAAATTGGATAATTGTTGAGTACAAGACGTCTGAGCGCTCAACGAGCTGTTTACATTCGTTCGGAATTAATCTTATTAGTCCTAACAAGCTTATTGAGTGGATATTAAATTTATGGAAAATATTCAGATTATTCTGAGAAATTACCGAAGTAATAAGTGATTTTTCGTTTCTAATTAACACAGATTTGAGAGGAGAGGACTGTGACCAAGTGGCTTTTGGCAAAGACATAACGCATAATGAGCATTGTTCTATCTTTTCATGTGGTTAGTGACTACCCTGGTGACAGAGTTAATGCCGCCCATGGGCCTCTCACTTGGCTTCACATGCCGTCGAGATACTCGTATATCTCTCAGGCATGCTGGTTTCCTCACGATGTTTTCCTTCACCGTTTTTAAGCAAGTGATAATTATACAATACGCACATGAATCCGAAGTCAGAGGTGCATGCTTTGGGTTCGAACTCAAGACCTATGACTTGGCAGTCCGACGGTCACTAGGCTCTCACTGCTGCTTGTTGAGCCTATTACTGTCCCAATGAGAAGGCCTTAGTCCACCACGCTGGCCCGGTGTGTCTGGCGGACTTCAACACCATCGAGGACTTAATCAGAGACCTCTCAGGTGTGCATGTTTCCTCATGATGTTTTTCCTTCACCGTTAACACAAATGTGGAGGGACAAAGTCAGATATTTATAGCCGCGTGTTTTTTATTATTTATTTATATGTACTTTACTCACCATCATGGTACATAAGGCGGACTTAATGCCATGAGGCATTCTCTACCAGACAACCTTACATTTTTTTTCATACTTTTTTGCCTCCAACAACAAAAATATTTCAAGATCTTCGCAGATTTGCAGTTTAATTCGACGTTTCGAGAACTTCACAGTGCAATAAACTGCAAAACCATTTATAAAACTAGTTTTTGGCTCGTTCATAAAATTAATATCGTTTCTATTCTCTCACGAATTTACATATTGGAAGTGAAACACGTTTGAGAGATAACTTTCTAATATTTCGTCTGTTCTTTAATGTATTTTGTATATCAAACTAGCGACCCGCCCCGGCTTCGCACGGGTGCTATGTAAATACTAATGTGGGGCATATAAACCTTCCTCTTGAATCACTCTATCTATTGCTGAAAACTGCATTAAAATCCGTTGCGCAATTTAAAAGATCTAAGCGCACAGAGAGCGGAAGGGACTTTGTTTTATACTATGTAAAGATGATGAATTAAGGAGGACTGAGCCAGATCCCGGCCCGCAAACTGTAGCAATTATGGAATTCACGTGCGGATCAGAATTTGATTATCACTTGCGTTAACAGTGAAGGCAAACACATGCACATTTGAGAGGTGTCGAATAAACTTCTCGATGGTGTTGGAGTCCGCCAACCACACCAGGCCAGCGTGGTGGACTAAGGCCTAAACCATCTTGCTTTGTCAATTTGTGTGTACGTAAGTCAAATCTATGTAAATACTGTTGGCAGTTGGACTCTTTGAGTCATTAGACCTTGAATACCATTTGGTCATCATGCATTGCTTGAGGCGTAAGTAGTCAAAGACTTGACTTCATTACAAGTTTCCAAATTAATGACATATTTATGATTCGTAATCTGAGCGGGCATCTAAACGAGCTAAAGGGAAAAAAGGCTCTGCGCCCACAGGCGGTATTTTAGGATTGAAATGATTTTTCAAGCTCAAATTATTTTAAACTTTATGCTAATACTATTAACACTCATATTTGTTTACTGTACCGCTGGATGCTTCGTTGTGCCGCGGCATGCCGAAGCATCGCGCGGTACAGTAAATACGATTCCTAAAGGGTAAGAGATAAGGCTTAAAATTATTTGAGCTTAAACAATTCTTTACCATGCCGGGCGCAGGCCCTAAGAAGATGCATCCTTGTTATACTAGTATTTGTAAAGAAAGTATTTAAAATAACAAACTAACTAGCTGGTCCTACGGTTCCACTCGCTATGGTGGAATGTATTCTGGATTTGTATCATACAATATGTGCAAATCCAGCATAACATCCTTCCAAAACCGGCCGGCCGTAATAAAGTGCATTGAGTGCGTATTAACATCAGAACATCCATATATTCGCTTCCATAATATCAGTCAGATAAGATAAGGATAAAATATATTATAAAGAATAAGTCCGTAATTGTCTGGGGGGGATTAAGAGTGCAATTCCCGTCCGTCGTCGGGCAAGCGAGTCGTAAGAGGCGATGTACCTGGCACCATAGATTTGCTTGGAAAATGGCAATAGGCTCCTCTACTATTAAATGGGACTTAATACCAGAGGCGAAACGTGGTGTACAGACTTCAGATATGAGAGAACATCTCTGCTTACCTCTTCAGAGAATATTAAACACTAACAATTTTATTTAAATAAACAACATTTCTTTAAATTTCTTTAGCATTGTATGCTTTACTATTCATTAGTGCCATTATACTAATTGCGCTAGCATTGACCATAGTTGATTCACGAGCAAACACAAACCTTGTCATTTGACTATCGACCTTACTCCTACGTTATAAGGCACAAATCATATCGCTAGACACTCGCAACTATTAACATTGTCATTCAACCCGCGTGTCGTAACTATTTAGCCCACTTACAAACTGTTTTCCACTTTAATGTCCACAACTCGGAAATATCACAAACTTTTTTGAATTATTGCACTTTTTAACAAAACTTTGCACACTCGAAATTCACACTTGTTGTTTTATAATTAGAGTACATTTTGTATTGTATCAAGTTATGAAGTAAAATGTGATAGACTTTCACAGTTACCGGCGAGGCGTTTGTCCGCGCGTCAGATCGCCGCTTGAATGCGTGTGCGCAGGCAACCGGTCGCCTTATGTCATACACATGATTTTACCGCTTCTTGTTTATAAAGCCGAATCACAGGAACCTCTACCACTGGGTGTTTCCCCGTTTTTAAACAAAATTATAAAATATTAATGATGGATTCCCGGCATACAATATGCCATTGTCTCTTATCTCCACTTGTAGATACTAATTGCAGCTATTAGTATCTACAATAAGTATATATAAGTAGTAATATCTCCTGCCCTGGTTCCAAGTTACTTGGGGTCGGCGCAATATGTTTTTCTCTTCCACTCTTCCCTGTCAGCCGTCTCATTATCATTTACTCCCTTATCTTTCATATCCTCCCTCACACAATCCATCCATCTTTTCTTAGGTCTCCCTCTCCCCCTCCATCCATCAACATTCATATTCATCACTCTCTTAGTCACATGTGTTTCATCCCTCCTCAGCACATGCCCATACCAAGACAAACGCTTTCCTTTCAACTTTTCTGTCACTGGTGCCACTTTCAAACTTCCTCTAATATACTTATTTCTTACAATAAGTATATATAAGTATTAATAGTAATGGCAGCTAATATGCCTTGGTACTTAGAAATTCTACATAATCCAAAACCCCGATGGCGCCATTACACTAGAATGGGCTATCAAAACTGGTTGGGGCACCAGGGGGGCTTTTAACTGGCTTGTTAGAGCGCGTAATATTATGGCCCTAGAGCCTCTTCGAACCATGCCCTGTACACCTACACTGCGTGTCGCGGGAGCACGCATTATAGTGACACGACAAGGCATGTGTCACGGTAACTTTTATCTTGGTCTTAACGTTTTGGGGGGAGAGGGTGGGGGCATCTCAGTTGCTATACCTTTCCGATACCATTATCCGAAGTTGAGGTCCATAATCCACCGTGCTCACACGCCGCATCAGCGGAGCCGGTCGTCTTTTCTGACTTCGCAGTCACACCATTAATTCAGCCCTCATCAAGCTCTCTCCCTCCCAGTCCTCTCGCAAGTAACGCCCTAAGCCGAGGTCTGAGTCCCATTAGGGGTCGCGGGTCGCCCTTAGTGCTGTTGTTGCTAGCTAGTCATGATGTTAGTAGTAGTAGTTAGCTTAGGTTAAGTATTTTATTCTCGTCCCCATTGGTTGGAGACCCTTCAGGTCTCGTCAATAACTGTCCGGTTACGTAGAAACGGTCCGCAAGACCATCTACAAGCAGTCGAATAGAAAAAAAAAGTTGATCTGTGTATAAACACAAGTTGATAATTAACAATAGCGTATTAATTGAAACGGTGCATCCGATTGCGTAATTAATGAAATACTTATTAATTATAACCTTAGTAGGTATGTTGGATGGAGCAGGTAAGAACGGTAAGATAATGCAAATGACAAACACAATAATAGCATTGTTATGGTAATAGGGTTGATTATGGTTTGGACTAACTGCGGTGCTATGACAATTAAAAATGCGTCTTTCTTCTACGGTGTTTATTGCGAACTAAACTAGTAAAGGATCATACAGCTGTTTATAAAGGCATTACATACATAAAACAACATTAGCTTCAACATAAGCCGCCCACCAAAGGACTATATGAGTCCTTTAAAAGATAAATCATTTCATGCAAATATAAGGATTCTACGTTACGTTAACAGTGGGCACACTAACTTTGGTACAATAATCGAATTCAACATAACAATAAAATTAATCTGTGACAGTATCTATAGGTAACGCACATAATTTGGTTACACATCTCTTCGTTACAGTAGCGCCGCTTTTCACGCTATACACTCGGGTTAAGCCGTCTGAGCCGGCCGCCCACCCTGAGGATTCCATTCTTATCAAGGTATGGATCTAATGATTTTAATTTACTTGATTTCTTTACTATATTCTTTATCTTTAATGATTCTATCTCTTCCTCAAACTCATCCTCTTGTTCTATTTTTATACAGGTATGCAAGGCTAGTTGGAGTTCTTCAGTTGTGATTATGGTATTTATATTGTGTTTTAATGTTTTCTGTTTCAGGAATCTTCGGGCGTAAGTAACTGTTCTCAAGAGTTCCAGCAGCCTGTCAAAATCATCAAACTGTGCTGATAATTTCTTTTCTTCGTGATTCATGTTTAATGTCATTTTTAAAGCTTGTCTTGTGTCCTTTTTCTTTTCTAGGTCTGTTGGTGATGGATTTGGTCTAGTGAACTGTATCTTCGGATGTAATAACCATTGTGGCCCATTCCACCATAAGTCGCATTTCTTTAATTCTGCTACTAACATTCCCCTTGATGCAATATCGGCTGGGTTTTCATGGGATTGAACGTGGTACCACTGACGACAGTTAACGTTCGCTGATATCTCGACAACTCGATTGGCCACAAACGGTTTCCATTTGTTCGGGTCTCCACATAACCAGGATATGACAATGGAAGAGTCTGTCCAAGCATAAATGTGTGATGCAGATACTCTCATTGCTTGCCCAACTTGTTTCAGTAGTCGAGACAAAAGTACAGCTCCACACAATTCTAGGCGAGGTAAAGATATGGTTTTCAAGGGAGCTACTCTTGTTCTTGCAGCAATAATGTTGGTTTTGATCGTTCCATCGAGTTGTTTGGCGCGACAGTACACCACAGCACCATACGCCTTTTCTGAGGCATCGCTAAATCCATGAATTTCTATTAACTCCTTATTTGAATTTGATGTACCCATCCATCTAGGTATGTAAGTATCATTTACATTTTTGAAGTCCGATCGTATAGTAGACCATTTTTCAGTCAAGCTGGGGCTCAAAGCTTCATCCCAGTCAACCTTTTCTTGCCAGAGCTGTTGGATAAGCATCTTAGCTGTAACAAGACTAGGTGCAATCCATCCGAGTGGGTCAAATAACCTTTGGATGTCGGAGAGAATGCTGCGCTTCGTAATCACGTCGCTGATAACAGGTAAGTTCAGACCGTATTCGAATTGATCTTTTCCTAGGTTCCATTGTACACCCAATGCTTTTATTGTTCCATCAAGTTTTAGTTCCAGACGTGCATTGGAAGATCTGTCAGTTGGTTCGATGGTTTTCATGAAGTCGGAATTGTTGGATGACCATTTTTTCAATTCAAAGCCACCTAGACGGAGTAGCTTCTTTAAATCTTGGCTGACCTTTATTGCTTGTTCCAGGCTATCACCTCCAGACATTACGTCATCAACGTAGAAATCTTCACGTAATATTTTTGCAGCTTCTGGATACTTATCACCCTCATCATCAGCCAATTGTCTGAGGGTCTTTATAGCGAGATATGGTGCAGAAGCCGTGCCAAAGGTAACAGTCAATAGTCTGTAGTCTTTAATGTCGTCAGACGGGTCATCCCTCCACAGAATTCTTTGATAATCTGTGTTATGCTTATCAATCCAGATCATTCTATACATCTTTTCAATATCTGAAACAAAACAAACTGCATGTGTCCGCCATCTCATGATTAAACTTCTCAGGTCGTCTTGTAACACGGGACGCAATAACAGTTCGTCGTTCAGTGAAATATCGTTAAATCCTTTACACGATGCATCGAATACTACACGAGTCTTCGTGGTTTCCTTGTCGCTACGGATCACAGCGTGATGGGGTAAGTAAACTGATTTATTATTTATTTCTTCTTTAGGTACTTCTTCTAAATGTTTTAGTTTTTTATATTCGTCAATCACCTTTGTGTATTCCTTCTTCAGTTCTGTGTTTTTATTAAACCTTCTTTCTAATTGCAGAAATCGACCTGTCGCTATGTTTCGCGTGTTTCCTGCTGGTGACTGAGGATTCTCCGTATTGAAAGGTAACTGTACAACATATTTTCCATTCTCGTCTCGTTTGTGAGTGTTCTTGTAAATGTCTTCACAAAGTTGTTCCTTTTGAGTTAATTTTCTTTTTGAGTCTGTATCAATTTCCCATATGGTTTTCAATAAATCTTCAATGTTTACTTCTTCTTTTATGACCGTGAAGGTTTTCTCTCGTGTGTTGCGTTTGATTGTTATTCCACCCATTAGTATCCAGCCCAAGTAAGTATTTTGAGCGCAGGGAGTGCCCGGTGGACCCTTGATAAGCCCCTGTTTCAGAATTGCTGCATACTCGTTTACACCCAATAGCAGATCGATGGTTCCAGATGCATGATAGTTTTCATCTGCTAATTGGATTCCTTTCAGATGTGGCCAGTCAGTCTCCAGAATGGTGCTTGAGGGTATGTGCGAGGTCAAGGGCTTGGACATCACGTAGGCTTTGACAGGTAGGTTAAAGCTGTCCCATCGTGACGATACTTGTATTGTGACCTCATGCTTGACTCTTACTTTAATAGATTCCATTCCAGAGACAATAAGATTTACTGGTGATTTGTTTAGTTTCAGGATCTGTGTGGTCTTCTCACTTATGAAACATGCTTGAGACCCTGAATCTATCAACGCTTTCAATACAGTAGTGTTTCCACGTTCACTCTTCACCATAACTACTGCAGTGGCCAACAGGGCCGTATTCTGCCTGGCCGAATAGTGTGAAGCAACCATTGTATTAACTTTCTTTTCTTCTACATCGGCTTTGTTGATTGACGTCGATAGCTGATGTTCTCCGTGGTCAACCGACGTGTCTACGTTTTCTTTAGATTGATGCAGAAGTGTATGATGGCGTCTCTTGCAGATGCGGCAGGACATTGGCATACGACACTTAAACACCGCATGTCCCGCGCCCAGGTAGTTGAAACAGAGTTTGTTTGTTTTGACGTGTTCTCCTCGTTCATTAATTGTCATTTTGTTGAACTTTTCACAATGACATAGTGTGTGCACATCATTACACAAAGCGCAAGATTTCTTATTATTGTTTTCTAAGGTAGTGACGTGAAGAACTCGCTCCTTAATAGGTTTTGAGGTGGCAGTGTGGGCTACTAGCTCGAGCGTCCGGAACGTAGCTTCCAAAAACTCACACAAATCTTTCCATGTGGGTAATTCTTCTGATTTTGCTGTGTAAGCAGCTTGTTCCCACTCTTTGTGTGACTCCGGGTCCAATCTCTGCACAACCAGAAATATAAGTATAGGATCCCAGGAGTCGGTAGGCACCTTTAAATTATTCAAGCTGTTAATAATCTCACTAGTGGTATCCAGGAGGTTCTTCAGCTGCGCGGCTGATTGATTAGTGCATTTCTTGAGTGCAAATAACCGTTTGAGTAATGCATTCACTATTAAGCGCCTATTGTTGTATCGTTGATTCAGCGATTCCCATGCTTGAAGGTAATTAGAACCGGTCACTTGAACGTGCTTCAATAATGCTGCTGCTTCACCTGTAACACTAGTCTTCAAGTAGTGCAGTTTCTCAACCTCGCTTAATTTGGTACATTCATGAATCAATGACACGAACAAGTCTTTAAATGTAGGCCACTCTTCATAATTACCAGAAAACTCGGGTAATTTTATACTCGGTAGTTTCACTCTTCTAGGTTCTTGACCTTCACATGAAATGTTGCTGCACGAGGAGTGATCAGTAGTCTTAGAACTAACAGCCAACAACTCTTTAAGGTCACCCAACATGCACAGGTATAAATCTTCTTGAATAAAAAATTCATCATTCACAAAGTACGAAATCAGTCCACGTTGTTCCCGATTAGTACACTTTACTAAGTCTTGATGTGCCTTCTTAAAGGTGCTCCAATATTCGTCAATCGTTTGTATTCGAGTTTCTAAGTATCCTGCTTTAGATAAACGTTCTTTAGGGCATTTTTTCAGATTTATTTGAGTTTTCTTTAGTAATGACGCTGTATCTTCTAATAAACTTAACGCTTGGTCTGCTTGAGTCGCCATTGGTTCAGGTTAAAACTCCAAAATCTTTAAAAACTGTTTCTATAACGCAATGATACTAATTACGTAAATAATCACACTATGTTCAATAATTCCAAGAACTGCATAAAAAAAACTGCACTGGCCGCTCGCTTATCGCTGTGGAATGTGTCTTCTTTTGTTCTCGATGCGGCGACGCAGGTGATCCGTTATCCCTTGCTAATGAGGTCTGATCCGGCTCGAATTCGACCATATGTTATGGTAATAGGGTTGATTATGGTTTGGACTAACTGCGGTGCTATGACAATTAAAAATGCGTCTTTCTTCTACGGTGTTTATTGCGAACTAAACTAGTAAAGGATCATACAGCTGTTTATAAAGGCATTACATACATAAAACAACATTAGCTTCAACAAGCATTATGACTACAAAATATTCATTTCAGTAGGTACCTACTACCTACTAATGGTTAGGCAGCTCATGTACCTACGGATAAAGTGATAACTTAGGCCCGGTTTTTCAAGCGTCAGATAACTTTTATCTGAGGAATAAATATGGCGGTTTGACATATTTTCTGTACAACAGCTGTCAAACGGCCATATTTATTTCTGAGATAAAAGTTATCTGACGATTGAAAAATCGGCCCTTAGAGTTAAGTTGTTATTAACACCAGCTTAACAATAATAACATTAGAAAATATCAGAGTACAAAAGCTGTTTATAAAATACTAGCGACCCGCCTCGGCTTCGCACGGGTGCAATGTAGATACTAATGTGGGGCATATAAACCATCCTCTTGAATCACTCTATCTATAGCTGAAAACTGCATTAAAATCCGTTGCGTAGTTTAAAAGTTCTGAGCGTACAGACAGCGGGAGCGACTTTGTTTTATACTATGTAAAGGTAAAGAAGATGTAAAGATAAGACGGTCGTTTGAATTTTCTGAGTTCGATCCCGGCCCAAACGTCTGCTGACATTTAGGATTTATGTACGGATCAGTATTTGATTATCACTTGCGTTAACGCTGAAAGATTGGTTGGAGACCCTTTAGGTAGGTCAGTTATTACACTACGCTAGTATACAGGCTGTAAACGAAATCATGTAATTCCTTCAAACCTCGTGATGTACTGCTGACGTAGATTAAGTCTGCATGGGATACCTTTACTTCTTGTTTTTTTGTTTTATTGGTACCAAAAGTATCCCGTGCAGGGTTAATCTATGTCAGCAGTACATCATGAGGTTTGCAAGAGTACATGATTTCGTTTACACCCTGTGTTTAACTTTATGAGGAAAACATTGTGAGGAAATCTGCACACCTGAGAGAGCTCCGATCAGTTATCGATGGTGTGTGTAGTCCGCCAACCCGCAACAGGTAAGCGTGTTGGACTAAGACCTAAATCCTTATCATTCTGAGAAGAGGCCTGTGCCCAGCAGTGGAATAGTAATGGGCTGATTATGCTTGAATGACCAAGAAAAATAGCTCAGGCTCGATAAAATTTGAAGCATAGGGTAATCATTTTTCCAATGATTTCCATTTTCTGGCAACACAGTGAATTATATATATTTAACGGGAATTCCCTGTAAGTGTGGAAGCCACAGTTTCTGATAAAGTAATTGTCTATTTATACCACAACGTGACAGGAAGTAGCTTATCACAATTCAACATTCACATCAACATACTTCGGTTTCAAATTTTGGGTATTTACCTATGGTGGAAAATGAATCATAAAAAAATACTGTTTTTTTAAAAACTATGGTCTATGAATTACTGCTGTCTCCGTTCTTGGTTCCCATCGTTTTTTTATTAGAAAAACACAATCTAACACAAACGATTTTCTCCATATAATAGAAAATCTGCCAAAACGCCATATTTATTTCCAGATCTTCTTTTCGTGTGGTTAGTGACTAACCTGGTGTCAGAGTTTATACCAGCCATGGGCCTCTAGGCTGACTTGACTTCACATGCCGTCGAGAAATATCTTTCAGGCATGCCGGTTTCCTCACGATGTTTTCCTTCACAGTTTTTAAACAAGTGATAATTATACAATACGCACATGAATCTGAAAAGTCAGAGGTGCGTGCCTTAGGTTCGAATTCGAGACCTATGACTTGGCAGTCCTACGGTCAACCACTAGGCTATCACTGCTCAACATATAATTGTAAAATTAATGTACCTATACAAAATATTGTAAGACATTTTAAAAGAGTAACGGTGGAGTTTCTTGCCCATTCTTCTCCATACGAAACTACCTTTTGGAAGGGGCAACTAGAGTCAATTCTATTTTCTTTGTAACTTTAACGTTCAAAAGTGCCTTTTATGTGCCCAATTGAAATAAATACTTTGACTTTGACAATTTATTATTTATTTCCAGATAAGATGATCTGATGACAGTGAAACAGGTCCTTTGCGTATTGGTGCATTAGTGTTAGTTTAGTTATAATTGGAACAATATAAATTAATACATATGTATTGATGTTCGTCTTTTCGACCTCATAACTAAGAATTATAATTACATACATAGCATCACGCCTGTAGGTATTCCCCGAAGGATTGGGTAGAAGTGTATAGTAACACCCTCATTTCGCCGTTGTGTTTAAGTCCCATGTAATATGGGGCGCGCCTATTTCCATCAACCGGACGCAAATCCAAACTCCGGGCTGCTACTGCGGATTTCCACACGGAAAAACTCAATAACACTTTGCCCGACCTGGAGATCGAACCTAGGACCTCACTATCAACAGTCGCGCTTGCCACCACTAGACCAACGAGGCAGTTAGTGTGGTAGTTATAATTAATATAATTAGTTAGGTATCAATCAATAAGCCTAGCCTATTCCCAATTATGTTGGGGTCAGCTTCCAGTCTAACCAGATGCGGCTGAATACCAGTATTTTACGTGGAGCGACTGCTATCAGACCTCCGCAACCCAATTACTGGGCAATGCCGATATTCTAAGGTTAGACCGGTTGTCAGACTTTCGGGCTTCTGACTACCCGTAACGACTGTCATAGGTATTCGTATGACACTCGGGACCGACTGTTTAACGTGCTCTTCGAGGCACGAAGGGCCTCGATGTGTAACGAACGGTCACCCATCCACGGACTGACCGCGGCAAGCGCAGCTTAACCTCGCAAATCGTATGATCCGCGCGGTTGGTAATTAGCCACGAGCCCCTCCGAGTTAGGTATATCTCTTATACATAATTAATAAAAAAAACTGAAATATTCTTTGACAGCATAATTCCTGACTATTCTACAGCTGATGTACAATATGGTACTGTTTTTTTTTGTAAATCGAGATCAGCGTGGTATACAAAATTATTTTCTTATTACACTAAATTATGGTCATAATAACACGCTAGCCATTTGAATAAGTTAATGTAATAATAATTGTGAGTAAATAATAAAATGTAGAACACTGATAACAGTTATCTAATCCATGCGACATAAATAAACTTATATAGGTGCCTATAGATAGTATGTAGCGGATACATCGCGAGTATTGTCGTTTGCTAAAATTTCCAGCACGCAGGGCATGATGTCAGGTGTCCCATCGTTTGTGGAACAGCACCACATTTACACTCCAAGCTGGAATCGTCGATGAATCTCCACCCGAGCAGGTTTTCCTTGATTCGACCAACCTAGGGCCGGAGTCTGTTTAAAGACTTCCAGGTTAGCCAAGGCAACTCATGTCCTGCGTGCCCTGATACCTGCACGTTACAGGAACTAATGGACGCTACTGATAACGCTAAACTCGTAGCTAAGTTTTGGGCCGACACAATTTAGATTGCCATCGACACGCTAAGAAGAAGAAGAAGAAATCTTTCAGCTATTTCCCAGGTCTATTTATTATAGAAACGTTTTAGAATATTTTTTATTACTGTTTGTGGACTAAGCAAAGCTATACAAAGATGTGACGAGGTTGAAACAAAGAGTCGTTGATCCTTAAATGCAATTTACCTTCCAAAACCAATGATTTGCTCAGTTGTCATGTACAAAATTAAGTAGGTAGGTAACGATTTCTGTTTGTCAACCTTGATTGCAAAATAGCTAGACATTTATGAAAGTGTCTTAATATACAAACTAGCTGCGGCATTAATAATTATGCATTATACTGTCTGTACAACTCGTACATAATATACAACAGTACGAAGTCTTCTGTAGATTATTAAAAAATATAATAAGTTATCAACGTGTATCACGCGAACTTAATCATGGACGTAATTAAATGACGTAACCATTTAAAAAAATATTTTTTATTTGTGTTGCCGTTAAAATTAACACACGGTCAATGGTACAAGATTTATTGGTGATTCGACTGATTTACCAAAAGATTACGCTTATAGTTAAAAGGTACGGTAGGTTAAGTTGAGGTTAAATAATAACATTGGAATAAATACGTGAACTTGGAATATATTAAAGCAATTCTATGAGCAATAAGTATTTGTGGAAAAACGGGAAAACGTGAGATTTTCCGAAAAGCAATAAAATATATATTTGTAGCGACACTGAATTCGTTCCACGATCATATTTTCCATAATCATTGTACCAAATCATATCACCCGTGATAACTAATTCTTTACAATTTTAAATATAGTTCTGCCTCGCCTTTTCCCAACTATATTGGGGTCAGCTTCCAGTCTAACCAGATGCGGCTGAATACCAGTATTTTACACGGAGCGACTGCCATCAGACCTCCGCAACCAAGTTAGTGGGAAAACGCCGATATCCTAAGGTTAGACCGGCTGCAGACTTTCGGGCTTCTGACTTCCCGTAACGACTGTCATAGGTATTCGTATGACACCCGGGACCGACTATTTAACGTGCTCTCCGAGGCACGGAGGGGTCTCGATGTGTAACGAACGGTCATCTATACAACCAAATACTCATAAACCAAATACCAAGTACCCATACGGTTACAATTTTAAATAAATGTTAAATAAATCTATACAACGTGTAACAGAAATAATTAGAAACCTCAGACACCCCAATTAGAATACGAAACAAAATAAAAATACAATACAATCGGAATAATTTAACTTAAACGAACTTTACTATATTTTTAACCAATTATTGTTGCTGCTGACATTGCTAATTGTATTTAAAATTTAGTCAAATTGCCATTGATGTAAGTTTTAATTTTGTTAACCTCGATTGACTGGCTGATTTTAAAGAGAATTTATAAAATATTTTTATTGCTTTTTCGGAAAATCTCACGGTTTCCCTTTTTTCTGGTTTGCCAGTAACATATACCTAGAATTGATTTAAGAATTAAGTGTGTTCGCGGACCGTGTACGCTTCAGACGTATAGGTACAATTAATATTGTGTGTTAAATAATATCAATAATATTGTGAATTTGTGTGTGTGATCTCGACAAAAGGACCATTATTATAAGGTGACCCCAGGTGATTTAAAACTGGAAATGTTTGCATCATTCTCCAGTAAAAAAAAATATCAAATATATGAACAAGATATATTGTTTGTTATTTGTTTAGTTGTATAAATGTGAATATATAAGCTATTTTTAGCAAAAAATATGTAGTAACTATTAAAGCAGGTAGTAAACGACAGGTAATTTAAAAGTGATGTGTACGTGTGATGTGTGTTTATTTAATAACATATTACATTGTACAGTCACATAATAGCTACCTCGCCGCTGCTATGAGGTACGCTGCACGTTTATATCGTGTTACCTGTGATTCGCGGCCGTCCCCTTGACATATCGATCCACAGCCATTTATTATTGATGCGATTAGTACGTCTACGTAGATTTCCCTTGCGTGGTCAACAGAAGTCGAAGCGTGAATATGTTTTGTATAAGTAGTACCAAGTACTCCCTGTAGTACATTACTATGTGATGAGTCCTTGGTTTTTCGTGGTGTCCCTGTCTTATAAGAGGCTACCTAGATCCTTTTCCCGGGTGTCTTCTTCTTTTCTTTTCATGTGTTTAGTGACTAACCTGTCTTTTTTTATCGTGAGATGTCCGCATGGATTTCCCTCGCCCGAGGTAGGCGAGGGGGTCTGCCGGACTCTTACCGGCTAAAAACCCACGGTGTTCCTCCTTTTGACCGTCGGCCGGGGTCGCGGGATTCGCATAAGCATGCACCGCGACCCCGGCAGGTCTTGGTCCACCAACCGCTGGTGGACCCCTCCACTGCGGGGCCCCACCCCCTGCGGGGCTGAGAGGCGCAGGGAGCACCCCACATCACCGGCGCACTAGAACACAGAGCACGCCGTGACCTCCCGGGGGCCAAACAAGCACATGGGCGCCAGACTACCCCATGTCTGGGCGCCCTTGGTCTCCCTGCGACGGGTCAGGTTAGTGGCCCCGCCGCCTACCACATTTCGGCCGCAGGGGATAGGGAGAGCGCCCAATTATACACCGACACTCCTCTCCCCCTGCGGCCCCACCACGTCCGCCATCTGACGGTGGTGACCCGGTCAAGGCCGCGGAAGGTAGGGAGAACGGCGCACCGCAATACTGGCACTCCTCTCCCGCCGCGGCCTCCACCCTTCAGCCGCGATGCCTCCGTTATGACATCGCGGCCCGCCTCAGTTGCAATGTCACCTAAGCGACACCGCAACCTACTTGGCCGGCACATCGAGAGTTTCCTGGCCCATGTCCCGACGAGCAGCCCCTCCTCGGGTTCCTGTTCGCTTCACCGTGGGGATCTACGCCACGGCTACTGAGCCCCCCGCAACGACAATGCGGGACCCCACGGGGGGAGGGGGGGGGCTTAGTGACTAACCTAGTCTTTACCTGGGTGTAAAATTGTCATATTCCTCCTTCCTTATTAACACTAAGGTCCGTATATAAATAACTCTCCCCCTCCTATGTGTCGTTTTGATATCATTTGAGACTATGATTTGATAAACAAAAGGAATTATAAATTTTAATGATATGTTATCAAATGTGTGGAATTCAGATGACGTTTACATTTTGACAATTCCACTTAAGATGCGCTCCCAGACTGCTATTTTAAGAGTAGTTTATTAATACGGGACTTATATAGAATATTCCAAAAAAACTTGATATCGAGTGGACTTTTGGACTTAACATTTTTATACTGTTTAATCTACGATATGGATTGTTCATTCCGTCTCAAGGCTCTTATTATTTATAAGCCAATAGTACTATGTAACTTTGCACTTTGCACTAAGGCTGGCCACACATGGGCCACTAAGTTGCTTGAGACAAGCTGATAGCTATTTATATTTTGTAGCTGCAGCTACTGTTTGCTGTATATTTATATATACAAGGTTAGTCAGAAAGGGGGTACTAAGCCGAAAGGGTGTTAAAGTACCCATAATAAGAGATAACTTTTGTTCTACAACTTGCCCTAAAACTCGATAGTTTAAGAGAAATAGCTTTTCAAAGATTTCGTAAAAAATATGCTAAAATCTATCTGTCCATAGCTATGATCAACTGTTTTTTCAATTTAGTTCATATTTAGGGTCACGGATTAAAAAAAAATTTTCTGAACTCATAACTAAGGCAGGCATGTTTTTTTAAAACAAAAACTAAACTAAAAATCTTTTTGCATGCCAATAAAAACTATCGAATTTTGAAATTTTAACACCTGCTTTAAAATAGTCATCAGTGATACTTTAGGTGGTTCGCGGCTTAGTACCCCCTTTCCGACTAACCTTGTATAAATTTGTAGTCCTCCTTATCGATTTGGATAACGGCGACCCTAAAATAATTTACTTCCTAGCATGAGCTCGAATATCGCCCGCTACACCGAACTTGGTTTTAAATACCCGACCACAAGAGCTGCAATAAAGTTGACCTGCAGCATTAAAAGTATAATGTGTAGGACGGCTTAGGTCTCTCTTTACGTATTTGGCGTTTTTCGTCAATTGTATATTATTTTTCGTTTGTTGTATGGCCTGCAGTTGACAACAAATGACGACCAACTGTGTCTCGAGTCTGTGTCTCGAGCAACTTAGAGACCCACGTGCGGTCAGCTTATCTCTATATTGCTTTTACTTGTGTGAGTGTAGGTAGATAACGTAAATGCCTTGATAATGAGATAACACAAACAGCTGTTTAGTCTAGTAAAGTGTAAATTTCAGTCAGTGATAGCAGGTGATAGTGATAAATTGTTCAAAGGGCGAAGGTCTCGTTCGCCATACTGTGAACTGAGACAAAAACTTTCAGTGTTACCAAGTGGATAAGAATTTTATCAATAAACTAATTAAATATTAATGAAGTAAAGTTTATAGATATCTCTAAAATGTGTCTGGAAATGTAGTGTATATTGTGGACTTGGGACAAGACAAGTCCTGTGATGTCGTTCTGGAGTATAAAGTGGTTAATCTTGTGGTCACTGTGGGCCGGCCGGTTGGTCCGTCAGCCGACCACAACTCTTCAGCTGAGCAACGGCCCCGTGCGAGGCACCATCGCCCCAGATGGCTCCCATGTCAACTACCTCTCTATACCTTACGCCACCGTTCCACATCGGTTTCAGGTACGTGTGCTATTAAATCATGTGAATTGAGGGTGAATGTCATAAGTTGATAATGGCTGATCTGTTCGTCTGTTTAGTATTCAGTAAAGGTACATCAACAGAACTGTAAGAACAAGGGTAATTTGCTGTATAACGGGTTAACATTTTTGTTTTCTAGGCACCAGGCCCTGAACCAACATGGAACAGCACATTCGAAGCAGTTAACGAAAACGTGAGATGCACCCAGAGCATGTTGGATATGTGGACCGTTG
This sequence comes from Amphipyra berbera, assembly GCA_910594945.2. NCBI lineage: Eukaryota > Metazoa > Arthropoda > Insecta > Lepidoptera > Noctuidae > Amphipyra > Amphipyra berbera. The sequence continues at coordinate 722,320 of OU343138.1, forward strand.
GCAAAACTGACTGCTTGACACTCAACGTCTACACACCCTTGAACACTGACCCCGAAGCCCGACTACCAGTGATGACCTTCATCCATGGAGGAGGATACTTCAAAGGCTCAGGCAACATGGTCTTCTACGGCCCAAATTATTTAGTACCTAAAGGTGTAATTCTAGTAACCATAAACTACAGACTCAATATTCAAGGTTTCCTCTGCCTTGGTATCAAAGAAAATCCTGGAAACGCAGCAATGAAAGACCAGGTCGCTGCGCTTAGATGGATCCAGAGGAATATAAGGAAGTTTGGTGGAGATCCTGATAACGTTACGATATTTGGCGAGAGTGCAGGCGCAGCATCAGTGTCCTTCCACCTATATTCGCCTATGTCCAAAGGACTCTTCCACAAAGCTATTACTCAAAGTGGATCAGCCCTCGCCTCATGGGCATTTCAGTATAGACCTATCTTCTTGGCCAGTTTGTTGGCCAAGGTTATGTTGCACGAGTCACAGGACCCACACGAGCTATACAAGTACTTCATGACAAAGCCTAATGAAGAACTTATACTGACCAGGGTGCCGAGGGCAGAGGGAAATATGGTCTGCTCCGAAATACTTTACTCGCCATGTGTTGAAAAAGTAATAGAAGGTGTGGAACCATTCTTAACAGAATCACCATACAATCTCTTAATGAAGGGAGAATATAATAAAGTTCCTATGATCATTGGCACTAACAATGAAGAAGGAATGTTGTTATTAGCTATGGATAACGATACAATGATACCTCGGTTAAAATTCGAGAAATCATTGCCAAAGAGTTTGGAAATTCTAGATAAAAAAACTAAACAAGAAGTAGCAACAGAGCTGCAAAGGTTATACATGGAGGGGGAAGAAATTTCCTTAGACTCTGTACTGAAACTATCAAGATGGTACGGAGAGTTACACTTGAACTTCCCTTCATTGGATGAAACAGAGTTGCTCTTAAAGTCTTCAGACCAGCCTATTTACAACTACATGTTTCAGTATTACGGATGGAGGAATATTCCCAAGCTCTTCTTGCCCAGCAAGTTGAAGGAGGCGCCAGGAGCTACTCACGCCGATGACCTGTTCTATATGTTCTCGCAACATTTCATATTTTCTAATTTCGAAATGAAGATGATAGACAGCGTGACGACATTGTGGACAAACTTTGCTAAATACGGGTAAGTGTAGGAACATGTGTGTCCGTAGGGTTCTTTGGATTCATGCAAAGATCAGCAGTTTAATTGCGTAACCTTCAAAATAACTTTATTTTGACAATTATTGAGATTACGAGTGCCATCTACTACGAGTAAGTAAGTATGCTCTAGTTCATCCCATAACTATCTGTGAGTAATGTAACTGACGACTATCTTAACTAATTTCATGGAGTTTCTTGCCGGCTCTTCTCCATAGAACCTACCTTTTGGAACCGTGCACCTAGTTTTGACGTTTTAAAAGTGCCTGAAATCTGGTCTATTTGAAATAAAAAAACTTACTTTGATATCTTTGCAAAGAAGATGAAATAAAGAAACACATATAATCCCAAATGACGATTTTCCTAGGAGTTAGACATTATGTAGAAGTTTAGGTGTGTTTCTGGGGCACGTTTGTAAGATAGAATGTCTTGCCCGTTCTTCCTGAGAATGCATGATAATGGCTGACATAGATATAAACTTTGTGTTATACTTTAAACATAACAACGACTGTATTCCCCGAAGGGTTAGGCAGAGGTGAATAGTAATGCCTTAATTTCGCAGTTATGTTTAAGACCCATGTAATAGGGGGCGAACCTATTGCCATTAAGCGGGCACGAATCCAACTCCGGGCTGCTACTGAGGAATTCTAAAAGGAAAAAACTCAATAACACTTTGCCCGACTTGGGGATCGAACCCAGGACTTTACGATCAGCAGTCGCGCTTACCACCACTAGACCAACAAGACAGTTCGGAATTCAAGATTAACTTTAAAGTCATGAAATTTTTCTGTATTTCAGGAACCCAACACCAGAGGGCTCCAGTTTGCCAGTGAAGTGGGTCAGAACAAACAGTACATCACCAACATCATTGGTGATTGACATCGAGTTCCACACGGCACCTTTATGGTTCAACGATAGGGTCAAATATTTGAGAGAACTCTATTCAAAGTTCAGAAGGAAAAGTTGACGATGGACCTAGTTCATTTAGTACAATTTTAGACGTTAAGTTAATAAAGTTTTACGGATTGTTGTACAGAATTTCTTTTAGCTAGTCAATTCACTTTAGGTTTTTGTCTAGTTGATATAAAACTTGCTATGGTAATAGGTTTTTTGATTGTGATGCAAACGTTGTTTATTTTTATTTTGGTACCGCTGCTGGTACAGTATTGGGCTGATTATGTTATGTATAGAGGTGATACACGTTTTACGTGTAAAGGCAATTCAACGACTTCGAGTTTTTTAAACTGTTATTGAATTTTTAAAACAATATTTTCAACATTCTTAAAAAAATACACTCTACGCTCTACACTTTGTTTTTTAATTTTATTAAAATAAAAACGTTGCCCCACACTAGGATTTATCTTGGTTCGTGGGTGCGTTTACAGACACAAACCTTCACACGCGCAAACATCCAGATCCGGAACAACTATCTGTAGGCCATACAAATATTTGTTCCGTGTGGAAATCGAACCGACGACCCGTAGTGCAGAAGCCAATCGCTCAGCCACTGCACCAAACGTGTCGTCAACTCTATTTATTGACATCTCTTTCTATTGAAAAGAAAGAACCATGCTATGAAATGATGGTTTTACGAGAAAGGGCCGGTTGTTTCACGACTACATTACAGTAGAGCGTCGATTATCCGAACTAATTGGGGGACATATGTTCGTAAAACCGGTATTTTCGGATAATCGAACTACCTATATGTATATTGATTGCTTTTACCAATTACAAGCATGGGCAATCGGTGGCTGCCAGTAGCATTAGCACATGCTAAGGCGATACGATCTTTGCTTATTTTAGGACCAGGTGGTGCTAATTCACGACGTGAACCAAGAGTTTTTCGTAGCAAAGCTTTCCAATTGAGCCCGGTTTCGTCTGCATTGTAAACGTTTTCGAGAATGTAATTTTCTTCCTTCCGTATATCCCTTAGTTTGATTTTGAATGAATCAGCAGATAGTTTTTCTCCTTGTATTTCAAGCTCACGAATACCATGTCTTGACTAAATCGTTTTAACCAGCCTCTGCTTGCTTGAAAATTGCATTGCATTGCTTGCATTTTAAATCGAGAGTTTACTTTCACGCGGCAAAATTTAGTTTATCGACTAGCGGCTACTTGGAATTGACATACGAGTACAATTAACAAGTCGCGACAAGTGCGCGAGCACTGTAGCGCGGGAGGCGGGAGAGAGGCATGCGCGGGTCGGGCGGGCGTAGTTAGTAGTAGTTCGGATAAGCGGTCGTTCGGTTGATAGAATAGAATAGAATAGAATATACTTTATTGTACACCAAAATTGTAACACAGCTCTTATACAATAACAAACATTAAAGGGTACAATGGCGGTCTTATTGCTGATATCGACATCTATCAGACAACCTTTGGATGAACAAGAAGTCAATGAATAAGATAGAGGGGTAGCCCATGGTGTACTGCTGCAAAATATATACTACACACCATATATAGACATAATACTTACATATATATAAATATTGTAATATATATATGATATATAATTACGTGATAGGGAAAACAAGGTAGATTGATGATGAGGTACTGATTTATGAGGAATTAGAAACGTGTTGAGAGAAGAAATGATCTTTAACTAATTTTTTAAAAGAATCCAGTGACTGAGCTTGTCTTACTGGCATCGGCAACGCATTCCACAAACGTACAGTAGGCTAATTCACGTAATTTCATGACGCGCCGATGAAGTTGCAGTGACGCTGCAGTTAAGTTTAAGTTTTAGTGCTAAATGGTATTCTTGTAATATTTGAACTGCGCGTAAGCTACACGTAAGCTGCGCGTTAACTGCGCGTCAACTGCGCGTCAACTTCACGACAGCCAAACTTACCTACGGTGTGGCCATACGAGAGAAAAAAAATACTCACTAAATAATCGAATAGAATCGATTAAGTTTCAATGAATATTACGTTATAAAATATTAAAATAATATCACAATACTGATTTTAATGCTTTTTCTTGCCACAAAAACAAATAATAAAATTTTAATTCACAATAAAAGATATAATTTGCTAAAATTTGGCTGAATTATGGTTTATCATTGCTGCATAAAACAAATAAAACTGTCAAAACAAGAGGAGCGCCAAAGTTGAAAAAAAACAAAATAAATAGTGCAAATTAAAAACAAAACTTTATTAAGGTATGTTTAATATTAAAATATATTTATGGATGTGCAGTGAAGTTTACTTTACGAAGAAGTAGCAGTTTAAATTCCTTCCTTGTATGACTTCGCGAAAATCTGTTTCTGTGCGGCAAATAGAACTCCTTGTGGAGTATTTAGAAGGCCACATAGGCCTTGCCCATATTTTAATATTGTCACGGGCATCCCTTGTCATGGGAAACTTTATATATTCTGTGAATATGCTTCTTGTGTTATGGGCTTTGGTGACTTGTCTGATGGCTCTTGAGACAGTAGGCTGTGAAACACCATGGGACTTACTTTGGCCCCCTAGGGTTTATAGGACCCACTAGCGTAAAAAGCCAGTGTTATGAGAACCTGAAAGTTATCCAATTATAATTAAAGACTACTGTCAAATAAATTTTGTATTTTGCATTATGTTTGTACCAAGATAAGCAGTTTTTAGCTAACCTTTGCTTGCACACTTAATCCATCATTCCTTCTCTCCTTTGGAATACACGTTCCTAGTCGGCAAATTAATTGCCGGGTCACATCCTTGCTCAATCGCTGTGTTTTTATAAACTCCCGATCTGATAGACGGAACGGATCCACATTAATTCTACGTCAACGTTGAGCTTGTCGACGTTCTCGATCGTCTATTTCATTTGATAGCGTTAGAATGCTCAAACCCAGACGAAAACTCATATTCCCTAAAAATAAATAAAAAACATTTGAAATTTAATTGAACGTGACTTGTAGTTAACAAAAATGTCTAATTATTTCACTTTTACTCACAATACTTAATTTTAAACACTTAAATTCACTAATAATACAACTTGATGCCAACAAAAGTAAGTATTGAGGAACTTATGTTGCGCGTAACCAAAGCCACACGTTGATCGAAGTAAAACTTACAAAAGCTGTCATTTGAAACGTCAAATGAATACAAGAATATCCACAAAGTTGCGTTCGGAATCACGCACTAATGACGCGCAGCAGTAGAATGCTGATAATGCGCTCGAGTGACGCGAACTTGACGCGAGCGTATCTGACAGCGGTTGCCGATACTACGTGAATACGAAAAGCGTTGTTTTGATCGAAACTTAACTGCAACTACACTGCAACTTAACTTCTTTAGTTACGTGAATTAGCCTACAGCTTGATCGACGTTCGGATAATCGACGCTCCACTGTACTAACGGGTAACAGTTAAAAATGGCGTTAACGATGGTTAAATAAAATTATGTGTTGTTTCACGCTTTCTCGTTCTTGACATACGTCAAAAGTTTGCTTTGGCTAGTCCATCCCTAATAACTTTGACGAAACGTCTTTTATGCCATAAAAAACGCTCTGCGTTTGACGGACGCTAAACATCCTACGTAATAGTTAATATTTGACTAACGTAACGTACTTTTACTGATCGTTTGAAACAACGGCTCTAAGAGAAGTGATGACACAAACAAAAAAAATACGGAAGATGATTAGTTGAAGCCATAGTGTTGTATTAGCTACCCACCGACGATCCAAACTACCGTCATTTGGCACAACTACGGTTCCTTTATCTATTGACCTCTGCTCGTAAACTGAAGGGACACTCGAGTGCATTCCCTAATTAGGACAGGCAGGACCTTCCGAGGGCCGACCAAGTGGAACTTTGAACATTCCCCGACCAGGAATTATTTATTTTATTGCGGGAATGAAGAGTCACCGATGCGTTGAGAATTTCTTCTGCAAACGTCTTAGGCTTTCATTAATTTTGGAACTCCATTAAGCGACAGAGTTTGTTTGTACAATGTTGATTCAGATTTTTGATACATCCAAATTGTTCAGTAAAGTGGTTTTATAATTGTTCGCCGATAAACTGTTTTAATACTCTCTTTGTTTCTGCATTAATCTCGAATGAAAGCAAATCGAGGGCTGCCATTTAAAAGCGAAACATAAAACGTGTAGCATTAGAGAGTCCGTAATCGGCAATCTTAAAACCGTAGGTACCAACGGAAACTAAATTTCCGGTATTTGAGAAAGTAAGCCGCTTACCGTGTCGGGCGCTTATTAAAGCTCGCCTGAATGGGGCTGGTCGAATGAATGAATGTTTGTGAAACTATCCGGCTTAATCTTGGGCCCTTTTGGTCCCCCGCGGTAAGCTGCTCTGTAAATAGGCGAAAATCGCCCCGCAGACACATCGGCGTGTTTGCTATTGTTTGCAATTTAATGAGAAACCTTTTTAAAAAAGTTAATGGGAATTTGCTGGCTTTATTCCTCTCGTAATCTGGGGTTGCCTTGGGATCTGGAAGATTTGTGCAGTGCTCGGTTCACACGTTGGGAAACATTATGAACTGTTTGAGCTTTGAGAACTTTAAGAGGTTTATTTAGGCTTTCAAAACAGCGAAAACAGGAAATATGTGAAGACAGCCCCGAACTTATTAGTAATTCCATGAAATATAAATATACAATAAAATATTTAGTGTTAATTCCGCGAAAAAACAGTTGATCAAGCCTGAATGCAGTATGCAGCACCGCCCTCCCGCCCGCAAATATATGCAAATGCAGAAGGTGCGATTAATAACATGCAAACTTGTATCGGTTTGTTTTGCTTGTGTGTTGCATGTTATTAATCGCACCTTCTGCATTTGCATATATTTGCGGGCGGGAGGGCGGTGCTGCATACTGCATTCATTCTTGATCAACTGTTTTTTCGCGGAATTAACACTAAATATTTTATTGTATATTTATAGATCATAGATTTCCGCAAAGTAACGCCTGATTCCATCATATAAATTCCATGAAACACAATGACCAAATTTCGAAGTTGTGATTTGAAAACCTAATTTCAATTTTTTTAAATATTTGATGGATTGAATGGGTCCTAGGTTTTTTTTACACTTAAATCTACGTGTACTAAAGTATGTGTTTTGAATATCTTGGTAATATGCACGGATTTAGAGGCTTCCATGTAGTTGATTCCTACCAGTTATTGTTACACAGGTTTCTGTAAATGTACCAAATTGTACTATGTGGTTAGGGCAAAAATGGGTCGTTTTTGGTAATTATTCCGATCTTGTCCTAAATGATTATATCGAGACGACAGGCAGCAGCATCCTGTTAAAATTAGCCAGATTGCTGATATCAGATGTTTAGCAGCAGGAATTTTTAAAATAGAATTTCACGGTAACTAGTAAGTCTTCTATTTTCGCCATCGCAAGGAAGAGGAATTTAAACACAAAACAAAACAGGAACCACTTCCAATCATACACAAATAAACGATAGATTCTCAATTTACTCTAACATATCCTCTTTGTGTGCTAATTTTATGATTCATAACAATAATAACACAATTATGTGGAATCATAATTCATAACATTAACACACTTGTGTGTTATGTGATTCATTTACCTCAAACGAACGAAATACCCAACATAATATGAACAGACTAAGCGCTCAAATAATATATTATATTCAAACGCATAGTCCGTCCAAACCAAACCTTGTAATAAAATATAAAAAAAATACTGTGTGTCGTTCGTCGGAAAAAAATCCGTAAAATACAGCGGATCCCCGAAATTACTCAAAATCCCCACACCGGGTACTATTTACCATAATCCTGTGTTATCGGGCGAACGCACACGGACATATTTCGGCGGGCCACGGCAAACTACCCACTAATGGTGTATCGACGACTGGTTCTGTACGCGGCTAGCTCTATTTTAGTCACGATAGGTGGGAAGGTGTATATTTGTACGTAAAACAGCCTATGTTTGGCTGTGGAATGCACTGAAAAAGAGACACCAAAACTAGTACCTATAGCTATTTAAAAAATTGCCAAATTTTGTGTAGTTTGTTTAATTCGTACCTTAGCACACTTCTTTCAAGTAAGTAACTAATAATAACATTATTTGATACTTACTACAAAAATGTTATTTCAGTGTCACATCATTTATTGAAAGAAAAAGCCAGATTTCATCTCATTTAAAAGGCCGTTCCTGAAAAGGAGGGATAACCCAATGTTCTAAGTGGTTACATGGACGTGGTGTCAATAAAGCCAGCTTTTCAGCACCGGCAGCTGATCGTCACTGGCTTGGGCTAGAAAAGAAAAGTTGTTTCAGTTCCGCCGTAGTGATGGTCATTAGAACCTTATGGGTTAGCATGTCTGGGTGTACCACGTGAGCTAACCTGGTGGACCCCTAATAGATACGCCCTTATGTCTAATTAATCATGGTTAAGATATAATCCCTTAAAAAATCTTTTAAATTGAACGGATTTTGGGATTTGAGGATTGAAGGTTGAAACTGTCATAATGTTGTATTGCCATGGGAATAGAATTTGTGTGCGAAGTTTCAGGAGAATCTGTTAAGCAGAAGTAGTTGAAAAATCTGTCACAAGCGTTAAATCAAACAAAAAAATAAATAATGAAGAATAGTGAAGCTAATTAAAACCGTTTAATAATAAAGTATATCACTCGAACTGTACCTACCTTCATCAAGGCTGTTTTGTTTAAACAGGTAAGAGACCTAGGATGTGTACTATTTTAATTATATCTGTATGAATTTTATTATATGATTTTTTTATTTATTTACCTATATATATATTTATTTATTTACCTGTATTTTACCTATATGAATTTTTTTCTGATTTTTTGAGAATGATCGACCTGACCAATCTAAAAAAGTTAAAAAAAAAGTACAAGTCTTTGTCGAGATTTTTTTTGCAACTGAAGCTTCATGGGTAGTCATTTTATGCATAAAATAATCAGCTTCGTAACTGTGATGAAAGTTATGAAAAAGTTGGTCTAAAGTGAAAAAATTACGTTCGGTAAATTATGACTTAAATTTTCAACTTTAAATAAAAAATTTAAACAGGTGACTTCATGGTTCCTAAGTAAGCTTCAAGAATGCGCCAGACTCTCAGCTTACATAATCATAAAAAAAATAGTACTTAATGGGGCTACTTTGGCTTAAATCGGCCTTCAATAACTGCGAGGTAGACAATTATTAAAATTAACCATCTGACGAATACAATTTTTTTTGTCTATTTTCTCGTTGCTAGGGTTAATTAATGATAAGAATACTGAAAACTAACCAACAAATAGTTTCAGAGGTTAGTAAGATTTTTTTTTAGTAAGAAGTGGTTTTGAATAAAACACAGATGAGAATGTGAAAAAAAGTAATAAATTTACCGAACGTAATATTTTCACTTTAGACCATTTTTTTCATAACTTTCATCACAGTTACGAAGCTGATTATTTTATGTATAAAAGTACTACTCATGAAGATTCAGTTGCAAAAAAGAAATCTCGACAAAGTCTTGTACTTTATATTTTTTTAGATTGGTCAGGTCGATCATTCTCAAAAAATCAGAAAAAAATCATAACTCGAAAACTATGAAAAGTCGCGGAACATACATGGGGGTGATTCGGATACCCCACAATACGAGGGACCTAAATTTTATTTTTGGACGTCAATATTCCGGCCACCTGTATATTAACGACTTACCAAAAGTTCTAAATAAAGATAAAACCCTACCAGTTTTATTCGCAGATGACATATCAATCTTAATAAAATATGATAAATTTAACAACCCTATACCTATAATACAAGAAACTTTAGAAATAATAACACGATGGCTTCATGACCATAATTTAGAAATAAATTATAATAAAACTAAAACAATACAATTTAGATCTTATAAAACTCCCCCATTAACAATAGATAGGTACATCTTTTCAAAATATAACTTTAGAAAACGTAGACACATTTAACTTATTCGGCATTAACATAGACACTCACATTAACTGGAAAACCCACATTGAACATTGAACATTATTTTTTTTACATACTCTAGAGATATTTCACAACAATTTCTCTTTGTCCGTTTTTCGATATCCTTCTCTAAAAATTAGCGACAAAAATATATTGGAAATCGGTGAAGAAATGTAGGCTGTAGCCGGTTTTGAACATTTTTTTTCAGTTTGGAACCAGTGTGCGTTGCCAGAGCAAAAAATATTGCCTGGTTTCGTAGAAACGTAATTTTCGGAATATTCCCATGTTCGTAATTACCCGAAAGCACTATACATACTCCTAAGCTATCTATGACGTAGGATAACAAACTTGTATTAACATTTGATCGGCCATTTTTTTGGAGGAGTCTGTTATTTCTACCTCTTTTAAAAATGGTATTTTACACATACGTGGTTTTCACTGCCGACCGATGATTTGTAGAATCATTCAATGTCCCAGATTTCCCCGGAACCGTGTACGTTTTAAACACAATTTATCCCTTTTTGAATACAATAATAAGATATCGGACTCGTTCTATATAGACCCTGCCTTTTACCTCGAGGCGAGGCGCGGACAAATACGGGACTCTATGGACTACGTGATGTTCAGGTCAAAACAATGGGTTAACCCATGTATTTGTGTGTATGTATGTATTGCTGTGTAACGGTGATAGGTGGAACAACAATGGGTTTAAATATCCTGACGGAGTCATTTTTTTGTGTTTTTTTTATTCTTAAGCTTGTTGCGTTTTACCTTTGTTGCACCTAATGGTAGCCGCAGACAGGGTCTAAGATGGAGTACACTCAATCTATGTAGCAAAGATATACGGCTGATATTAATAATCGATCTCTATCCAAAATATCTAGATAGCTTTAGGTTTTTGACCTTACTTATATTGAATTTCTGTCGAAAACATCAATCCAGAGATTTTAGATTGACATCGTTTATATATCGGCCGATAGACTCCCCTATACGCCTCTGGCTGTCACAAACGCACGACAGAACACAGTAAACTGCTTGGCGCCGGACTTTAATGTGAGAGTGATAGCTAGCCAATAATCAAAAGGAGCCAGTTAAAGATCCTACCACCAAGCAAGATTAGTTTAGAAATCACGTGAGCCAGAACTGCACAACGACATACTATGATTATCTGCAGCTGGTAACGTCCTTTTATTCCAGACTTCTGCTGGTGAGTTCGTTGCCCTAATAAGCGTGAAACCTGACCTCCTGCACGCACGTTACGTAATCAAAACGCCCATAAATCAGAACACCACAAATCATATCCCCAGGATTATAAAAGCGCAATCATATTTCACTTTTCATATTCCTCTCCAATCTTTTATCAACATTCGATTCAAAAATCGAGCTGACACCCCTACAACTCGATACCGAAACATTAAAATCGATTTACGGACTTTTTTCATGACACCATGACAAACCGGCGACCTCTCCTATCGGATTCAATTCCCCACATTATCTACACAATAAATTTCACGCGAGTATGCAGGTTTTGACCGAAACGTTTGTAGTTATCGTTTCATGTTCCTACCATTTATCTCGGCGTTAATTGTTAAACCCGAGATGGGACGGTAATGGCAGTACGGACTTAGCGGCAACGTTGACTGAAATTTGCTAAAGATAAACTAAAAACGGTGCCACTGTCATACGACAATAACCTCAGCGGTCGACTACAAATCTGGTGAAATAACCGAATAAGGAGGCTTGGGCAAGGCATGAGCGAATAGCGACTTAAAGATAGCGAGATATATATTTTGATAAGTTTCGTGAGGTACCTAATGGTCTTGACCCGTGAATAGCACGATCTTCAGCCTTCCCAAACGCCACCTTAGCTTCAAGCGCGATGTACTAGCTGCAGACGATGCGACGACGCTGTGGCAGCCAGGTGACATCACGACGACAGGTGAACATGCCTGGGACCAACCGATGGCGGGATACCCATCAACTTACAAGAAACTTAAATCTGGTGAAGGGTAGCAGCGCTTAGAGGTAGTGGGCAAAAAGCTTTGCTCTAAACCCGCTTGCCCAACATTAGCTGAAAATAGGTGTGTCCTTTCTGATGTTTTGAACGAATAAACACATCTTTATTGACCCCCTCGTTACTCGAGTGGTCGCAAGCGTGGCTGCTGAGCATGGGGTAAAGTTTTATTGGGTTTTTCCATAAAGAATTTCTCAGTAGCAGCCCGGAGTTTGAATTTGTGCTCGGTTAATGGCAATATACTTGCCCCCTATTACATGGGACTTAAACATAACTGGCGAAACGAAGGTGTACTAAAAACACCTCTGCCATCCTCTTCGGGGAATATAAGGCGTGATGTTGTGTTACGATGTTATATTATCTTTATCTGGAATAGATTTATGGCCAGCAGTAAATGGGGATGGCTATCATTATTATATTTATCTTCCACAATCTCACTGCTCTCCTCTCTTGTATATGTATGCTGCATATGCCTCCTCTTTTACATACCACCCACACGGTCCTGTGCCGGCTACATTGAGGTGTTTGTCGCGACAGATTTGATGTTGACGAGAAGACTCGGCAAGACGTACTGGCCAGCGTGGCATCTGGCATATGAAGGCTGAAAAACCCTCTCGGACGAGTCATGAGAATTTACAGTAAAAAATATTAAAAACGCCATTCCCTCCTCCCTTGCCCCACATATTTATCGGCACGTGCAAAAATGTCCCCTATTCGACCGGCATTACTCACCCTATCTACCTGCTAATGCCCCCTATAAATATTGCATATGATAGCTATAGCACTCAGTTGGACCACTGAGCCCTATCTCTGAGGTTGGGTACAGAGAATGTTTGCATTAATTGTTATTAGAGGACTTGTTTATATTTTTCAGGTAGAAAATAGAGTGGTTTTGAGAGAATGTATGTTTTTCACAGATATTAGCTTAGTGTCGAGGTTCTGACGTCCAATGGCAAGCTTACAAGTACATCAAATCAAGCATACTACAAGTACATCAAGTCAAGGATACAAGTACATCATCAAGCCTAGTATAGTTACTATACTAGGCTTGATGATGTACTTGTATCCTTGACTACAGTCTGTAGTCGTGTGGCAGTCATCGGTACGAGAGTTCTGGCTTCTACGTTTAAACCTGTTTTCTATGTTTCCAACCAGCCTGGGTAATGCTTATGTCCAGAAATGGGCAGCGATAGACTGCGTACAATAAAGTATAGGTACGGGTTTAGAAGGTACAATAAAATTTAGGTAGCGCGATAATACCTAAAGAATCGAAGTCGAGCTAGCGTGTGTGTCAAATATGGAAGTCTATCTATTGTTTCAGATTTGTAGTGGTATGGCTTGTATGACGATATTAACTGCAAAGTTGGCGTTATGTTTTTATACGGTGATCATTTTGGTAAGCGGTGAACGTTCGTTCAAGAACAACTCGTAATCTTGCTGTAAGAGGTGACGAAAGAAAATTGCATATGGATTAATTGCAGTAATCCTTGTAACATAATCAAGTTGTAATACTATACTGGCCTGCAAAAATAAGTACTACACTTTTAATGATATTTACTTTTAAAGTGTGATACTTATTTTTGCAGGCCAGTGTAGTTAAGATAATCGACTGTCAATCATTCTAGATCATGTACAACATTGTGATTATGTTGTTTATGTCGAATGCAGTCTTGTCGAACATGGCATTGCTTGTCTTCCTGTACGTAACATTGTATGTCAGTTTGAAGATATACCTAATTAATTTGATCCCAAATATCCAAACTGCATTTACTGTAATTTCGCCACACAATAAAATAAAATGCGCTTTTTTTTCGGACTTACTCACTGCGTATGCTAGTTGCGAATGTCAAGGTGTATAAATAGTCACTCAGCGCCTTACATATTTGTGTTAGCAAATATTTGTATGAGCGGGTGTGAGTTATAGAGCGCCTAAAAAAATTAAATAGCAAGCTCTGTTACCTACTGTTGCTATTGCGAAAATAATTCTAATTTCTGTTGCCATATTATTATTAATATTTAATTTTATGTTATAACGAAATGAAAATTAAGCTGGCTTTAACAGTTTGATTGCCTATGATAATCAAAATATGAAGCAGAAATAATTTAATGTTTGATTGGTAATTTTGACTAGTAAAGTAACAGTTAATGATGAATATTCTGCTTAAAATTAGTTATTTACGTTCAAATAAGCTTTAATAAGTGTTTATTTCATTCGCTTCTGTATTGAGTTGCGTTTGTTTACAAAAAAAACAGCGTTCAGAAGTTTCTTAAACATCTTACCTGGCAATTATTAAAATTCATGTAGGTATGTACTTATCTAGAAATTGGGTTTTAATTTGAAACCAGACAATGTTGTCGATTCTGTTACAAATTTTGACAGTACTAAAATAGACTAAACGCAACTGTCACTTTCTTTTTCTATTGAAACAGAAAGAGACGAGTACCCTTAGTTTAGTCCTGTCAAAGTGCGCTACAGAATCGACAGCAATATTAAACAAGATAAAGAAGATAATTTATTAATATACTAGCGACTAGGGAATGCAAAACCGGCCAAAATTAAAAACCGGTTTTTTTGGGTTTTGTATAAAAAAACCGGTTGTTCGGATAATCCGGTTATAATAAACTGTATTTTTAAAATGAAACCATAACTCAATAGCGACCCGCAATAGCTGAGGTACTCAATGTTTTTTATAACTTCGTGGAAATAAGTCTTTTAAAAGAGATCAATAATAATTGCAATCAGGTTAATTCTACTTTGTTCTAATGGCTGACATCAAATGTACAGTTTTGACTGACACGTGGTGTTGCCATTTGATAATAATAATAAAACTCGAAAAACCGAATAAGTGAAAAAGAAACCGGTTTTTTTATAGTGTCTAATATGCCGAAAATCCGGTTTTTCGGTTTTCGGATAAACCGGTTTGCATTCCCTACTAGCGACCCGCCCCGGCTTCGCACGGTTGCAATGTAGATACTAATGTGAGTCATATAAACCTTCCTCTTGAATCACTCTATCTATTGCTGAAATCCGCATTAAAATCCGTTGCGTAGTTTAAAAGATCTAAGCGTACAGACAGCGGGAGCGAGTTTGTTTTATACTATGTAAAGAAGATGCTACCAATTAGCAATTCTAAATTAATAACATAACAATGATTAGTTACCGATGTATCTAATTACATGAGTGCTACGTAACTATGTATAAATAGGTTCATACCGCTAATTGAGAGGTGATTGATTAGGACTAATTAGTAATTACGAGTTACTCTAGATCAGGTGGCGAGATTAGCCAGTGCGTCTGATATGTTATGATTTACTGATTGTGTAATTATTATGCTAGTTAAAGCGTAGGTGGTAGGCAGTCCTACCTAGAATCTAGATTGTTTGAATTATCTAATTTCATCTAAAATTGACCCCGTCAGGAACATAGTAATTAAAATTTCTAAAATGCAACTTAGTGACAGTAATTTTGCGCAAAATCGCTAAAATTCGAAGCAAAAACTATCGATTTTTATTTTTGGTTTTACAGAGATTTGTGATTTCGACTTATTTATCGTCGATTCATGAGACAGCTAGATGAATTAGAGCGCTTGTCTCCCTCACATTTCCTGTACCTAAAGATCTTCGCATCAAATTCATGTAAAATACATACAACAGAATCTTGTAGGGGTGAATCTATCATTACAGTTATAGCTAATATCGGTATGTAAGGATTATGTTATGTAAGGATTGAAAGCATGGTAAATAAAGTAAATGAAACCAACATAGACTCTCCATCACTGAGAGTACTTTTATTTGGGTTAGTGGTTAGTTACAGAAGCTAGTTCACAATATAATAATTTACACAAGATCAGTAAATAAGGACGAGCAAATCAGATATAATAGGTCAGACTTCAGCTGTTCGACATGGAATCCTCAGCTCCGTCGAATGACCACTGTTTTCGTAATTTCGGGTACGTTGACTCATCTTGACGATTACCCTCCTTTGTCAACATTGTCCAGTGTTACCAGCTACCGATAACATTCATGTTGTGTGTACATGTACAATGCAGACTGTCTTTTGTGCACGTCACAATTCTGTACCACTCAGATAAATATGACTATAATAGCACGATGTACGTTGACCGATAGATCAAAATATCAAATTAGTGAACAAGTGCACTAGCCACTCGTAACCAGACTGCTGGAGAGCACTACACCAGCCCGATCGTTTAACATAATGACGATCGGAATCAGTTTCAATCGTCATTTGACACACAGAGGGTGCATTCAATGGCTCTACGTCAATTGTCATTGAGCTACGTGTGATCGGTAAACGTGTGTACATGATGAACAACAATGTTGAGGGTGTGCCCGCTGGTCATGTACAGTAGGGGAATAAATAGATTCGTCAGATTTCAAATTCATTCCTTTCCTACATCGCGAGCACATGTTGTAACCTTTTCAAACTGTTGAACGGAACAGACCAATGCATGGAAAATTATGTTTAATTATTTGCTAGCAAAGATCAAAATCGCCTTTTTTCTCCATATGACGTAGTAGTGCCATGTAATGTCTTTGATTTGATTTTAGGAATTTTGTTGTAAAAACCATGAAATCAATCAAGTCGATGATTTAATAAATTGACATTACTAGTGGTTGTCATCATGTCACCATTATAATTTTTAATATCTTGTGAAAAAATACTTGTATTTTCATTTCTATAATGTTGGCAATACGTAGTCGGTAAAATAGGTTGTTTCTTGCACTGTGCAGGCAAAAATAGACCTTAACGACGGGTCCTACGTATAATGGTGCAAGTGTAAAAACACAGCTTTATAGAAGAGCGGTTTAAAGATCTTAAATATTTATTATATCCCGTATAAAATACAAGTAATACTGTTATTTCCATTCGTTTGCAAATTTGTAACCAGGAAAATATCAACATTAAAAAAAATTGAGTAAAATATCGGTGATTTGAAGGCGATTGATGTAGGAAAGTGGATTTCGCATTTTTGCGGGTTGTTCCAGTATACGTAGGACCCGTCGTTAAGGTGTATAACATTTACGTTTCCCTTCTGTACAATAATATGTAGTTAATAGTTTACAATACGTTGACAAGCGATCGTCAATTGCTACTACCTATACATATTATAAAGTAGTAATTGTTTGACTCACAATTCACAAATGTCTTCTATATTATACATAATGCTTATGCTTACGTTCTATGATTAGTTCTCTGCAAATCTTCTTCTTTTTTCTGCCCTTATCCCACACTAGGTGGGGTCGGCACCACATGTATTTCATAAATCCACGTTGTTAGAGGTTTTGGTTTATTGTTTTATGACCGGCCGCCTGCCTGACATCAACCCTCCTTGGGAATACTCGATGCGCCGTCGCGCGGGTGACCCAATGTGTTTGCTGATATTATGCACTGATTCCCAAAATAATATGCTTGTCAATCTTATTGCCGACAACTAAGCAGACTGTGTTCTTCTTGGTGGAGTTCTATGCAAATGATGATCAGTAAAATATATTATATGTATAAATAAATCTGTCTATGTAATTGTAGTACTACCAGAATAGAGTAACCACGGGAAGGAAGTGCGTGGGTTTTTTTAACCAACCATGTTAGGCCCGTGCGCGCTTTAATGCTTTTAAACTAAACAAACGACTCACTTTGCCCAGCTGTGAGGTCATACGAGCTGGCAGTCACTAACTGAACTGTAACTGTGCTTAATCCATCAGAAATCACGACGACACAGTTTTCGACGATACGTTTGGTGCAGTGGCTGAGCGATTGACTTCTGCGCTGCGGGTCGTGGGTTCGATTCCCGCACGGAAAAAAAATTGTATGGCCTAAAGATAGTCGTTCGTTTGTGCATGTGAAAATTTGTGTCTATAAACGCACCCACGATAAGGTGAAATCATAGTGTGGGGCAATGTTTAAAAAAAAAAGAAACATGGCATAATCGCATGATATTCTTGGTGATATTATTATATCTGCTAGAAATACATAATATTTAATCCACATACATTAGGGTAGGGCCCCAATGCTAAGGTCATCGCAGTGGTTAATACGCCGTGTCGTGATTTATAGTCCCGGGTTCGATGCTGGCCGGATATGATTATTGTACGTTACAAATCATTACAGCCTACCCATTTCTGTTGCGTTATGGTATGTTGGCTTTATGTATTGCGAAATATGCGCTGTATATCAATGTTTGTTTTGTGATGATTTAGGATAAAATAAAATAAAGCTAAGCTTACGTCATTTTGTAATACGGACTAGGAGGTGTGTTTTAGCCTTAGTTTTGTGTGAGATAGTCAGAGCTATCATTTTATAATTACATACCATCACGGTTGTATTCCCCGAAGGGTTAGGCAGATGTGTTTAGTAACACCCTCATTTCGCCGTTATGTTTAAGTCCCATGTAATACGGGGCGAGCCTATTGCCATCAACCGGGCACATATCCAAATACCGAGCTGCTATTGAAGAATTCCACATGGAAAAACCCAATAACACTTTGCCCGACTTGGGGATTGAACCCTGAACCTCAAGACCAGCAGTCGCGCTTGCCACCACTAGACCAAAGAGGCAGTTATTATATTTTATAATTATTAAATTAATATAATTTTAGTCTAATATTAAACGGGACATTTCTTTATGCCGCGTATAAGTGTGTAGCTAAAAATCCTAAGCTTATCTTAAAGCATTAGCTCACACTTCAATGATAAAGACACTTTACTCAGACTCAAATATAAACAAACCCATTCAGTTATATTTCATCTGAGAAAATCTTAAAACCAACGCTAGTATTTCACAACTATGCGCCTCAAAGGTTCCTACTAATTAGCCTTTAACACAGCCCAATTTCGCTCTCCAGCGTTTTTGCTCTTAAAATATTAGCAGGCGTTTTGGTTCTTTCAGAAACTCGTTGTAAAAAATTAAAGGGTCTGCGAAAGCTGTGAAGGGTAAGTAAGTTAGGATATTACCATGTTTGTACGTCAGTCGGGGTGTAATGTGTAATTAAGTTAATTAGCGGGCGTCATGTACAGTTTAGTTAGGGCTAAACATGGTGTCTTAGGGTCGGGGCTACGGAGTAAATACTGTAAGAGAGATGCCGTGGTAAGTGCAACGAAAATAGGTATTAGAATAATTACAGCATAAAACATTTTCACGCCTTACATTCCCCGAAGGGTTCGTCAGAGGTGTTTTAGTACACCCTCGTTTCGCCAGTTATGTTTAAGTCCCATGTAATAGACGGTGAGCCTATTGCCATTAACCGGGCACAAATCCAGACGCCAGACTGCTACTGAGAAATTCCCAATGAAAATCCCAATGACACTTTACCCGACCTGGGGATCGAACCCAAGACCCCATGCTCAGCGCTTGCGACCACTAGACTAACAAGGCAGTAAATAATAATAATTACAATTGCAGATTATATAGGTATTAAGTCCAATGTGATATAGAGTGCCAATAACTGATTGCTATTATTCAGGCAAGAATGTAATCAAATACAATCAGATTTTTTTTGTAAGATCATCAATAATGTGTGTTAGTTATACAGACAAGTTTTATTATTATTTATCTCCGATTTTAGAATTTAATACAGTACCTTAAAGACGAAATCAAGGTGATCTGAAAACTGCTCAATGAAAATAGAGTAAACAATATTCTCATCACATAAATAACTACATTTAATTTCACACAAATCTATTAAATGTGTTCCAGCTTTGTTTGTACATTTAGCGGTTTTATTAATTCATTCAATATTAGTTTGGCTGAGCCCTCGATTAGCGGGTTCTATTCTAACTTATTTAATCTGGCCGCGGGCGCCGCCGTCGCCGACTCGCTACATTTGCGGAACCCTAATTAAACTTAATTACATAATAGGTTAACACGCGTCACTATTGACATACATATATTATATGTACAATATACATATACAAGATTAGTCGGAAAGGGGTACTAAGCCGCGGGCCACTTAATGTATCACTGATGATTGTTTTAAAGAAAGTGTTAAAATTTAAAAATTCGATTATTTTTTTCCATGAATAATTATTTTTATTTTAGCTTTTTCAAAAATTCTTCATCCCTGCTTTAGTTATGAATTCAGAAAATAGAGTTTCTAATCCGTAACCCCAAATATGACGTAAAATGTAAAAACACGTCTGATCATAGCTGAGGATAGATAGAATTTAGCGTATTTTTTATGAAATCTTTGAACAGCTATTTCTCTTGAACTATTGAGTTTTGGGGAAAGTTGTATAACAAAAGTTATCCATTATTATAGGCACTTTAACACGCTTTCGGCTTAGTACTCCCTTTTCGACTAACCTTGTATAAGATTTGTATGTTGTAAAATGGGACACGGGGATAGGCAGTAGCATTTTCCTAAGTTCTAAAACTACCTCGTTGGTCTAGTAGTGGCAAGCGCGACTGCTGATCGTGAGATCCTGGGTTCGATCTCCGGGTCGGGCAAAGTGTTATCTGGTTTGTCCGTGTGGAAATCCTCAGTAGCAGCCCGGTGTTTGGATTTGTGCCCGGTTGATGGCAATAGGCCCTATTATATGGGACTTAAACATAACGGCGAAATGAGGGTGGTAGTATAGGTATACACCTCTGCCCAACTCTTCGGGGAATACAGGCGTGATGTTATGTTTTATGTGAAATCACCAATCAGTTTTGCGAAGCTTGGTGATCAGGGTTCCAATCTTACAAGCTCACCTATACAACTTATTTATAACAGTTATATTTGCCGAACGATACCACCTAGCTGCATCAAGGAACTTTATACACCTACCGTCCTAAAATTGTTCTATGTAGGGACAATTGTTTTGCCATTAGAAATGCTTACGTAGTTTTTAATAAGCTTGCAACTTATATCCGAAACATTGTGTACTAGTGATACATGGATGTCTGACTGAACTGTTTTTGTTAGTAGAATTGCCCCCAGGAATCGATACACTGAACTAATGAGAACCGATGTCCGTGAAATTTTACATATTACATACATACATAAACTCACGCCTTTTTATCATGGGGTAG
This sequence comes from Amphipyra berbera, assembly GCA_910594945.2. Classification (NCBI taxonomy): domain Eukaryota; kingdom Metazoa; phylum Arthropoda; class Insecta; order Lepidoptera; family Noctuidae; genus Amphipyra; species Amphipyra berbera. The sequence continues at coordinate 743,460 of OU343138.1, forward strand.
GCAGAAATTACAGAACGCCACATGCTATGACCCTTACATACTCCTTTCATTTCATCCACACTCTACATCTTGTCATACATGCACGCCGGTTGAGAGTACCTACTACGCACCTGTCCTTTGTGAAGAACGTCACCAATAACACCGATGTATGTCCTTCTAGGACGTCCTCTACCGGCATTTTCACTGACATTCGCCTTACAAATTCTTTATGTTAATCGCCGTTCACTCATTCTTTCAACATGACCAAACCACCTAATCATACATATTAAAACCCACGTTTACGATCATCAATCAAAACTAAATCTTTAGCACATTACATTATTAGGTGACAATACCTTAAAACAAACAATGGTGTCAGCCAGACAACTTTTTGTTCTCAGGTCACAGACCTCAGGAACAACACGACTTCTTAGAAATCTAGATTTATTTAATGTCTACCTTTTTGTGGGAATCCGAAGTATGCATTTTTTAGAAAGTCCTGATTGTTTAGCAGAACTGGGCTCTTGTTTCAAATAGAATCGATGTTGTTGAGATATGTATATTTGAGTTTTGTTTTAGTTATGTTGTTATTTATGCTAGTTAGAAGCTGCACATGTAAAGTTATTAGTTCAGCCATTTAAATTTTGTATTAAAGGTAACAAACTTCGTGAGGAAACCTGCACACCTAAGAGGGCTCCATACAGTTCTTGATGGTGTGTGTAATCTACCAACCCGCACCAGGCCTGCGTGGTGAATTAAGGCCTAAACCCTTCTCATTCTGGGAAGAGGTCCGTGCCCAGCAGTGGGACAGTAATGGGCAAACTATGTATGTTATGTATAAAAGGTAAACAAGTCGTTGATCGTGAAACAATCATTTTGCTTTATTAAACGTGGTGTATACAAATAAACCACGTGTTTGATTCCAGCAGAGATTCAACACGGTATGAAGTTGAACTTTAATTGTCAATCAAGATAGGCGGAAAGACTATTTAAAGAAATGGTACAAATGATATGTTACATTAGACCTATAACTTATATGGGTAGTATTAAACTGTCACTATAAGTTGGTTAATAAATAAATAAATATTCGTGCCTTGGTGGACCACTTTTATCTAATCTTCTTTGCATAGTATAAAAAAAAGTCGTCTCGCTGTTTATATGCTTAGATCTTTTAAACTACGCAACAGATTTTATTGCAGTTTTCAGCAACAGATAGAGTGAAGAAGATATATATGCCTCACATTAGTATCTACATTGCACCCGTGCGAAGCTGGGACGGGTCGCTAGTGTATATCTAAAATGGAGATCTATATATAAAATGGAGCATAGATTTCTTCAAAGTTCTAGGAATTTTCGAAACTATATGACGTAAAAACATCCTTTTTCGTTCACAGTAGAAGCTAGATTGGAGCTGATCCTAAATCGATCCATCAAATTTTTGTGACGTAAGTAGGATCCCTTTTCTGTAACGACATGAAAGCGGTAAGTAAGTTTCGCACTGATTTTGATCGAAAAAGGTCTTAAGGAATAGCTGGTCATTCAAGGATAACACTTTTAGACCTTTTTGTGAATTCAAAGGATCTAAGAAACTCAGCTGTTAACTAGGGATTGGAAAATCTTTTAAATTTCTACTTAATTAAGCACTTTTTTTTATTGCACATAAGTATATATACTGGCCAGCAAAAATAAGTATCACACTTTTAAAATTGCAATAACTTTTTAGGTACACAAGATATATTATCGAAACAAAAAGGACTCAAAAAAGAGTTTAACTTTGTTACTATAGTTTCAAAGAAAGCTGATAAAAATTGCTATAAAACGTTTTTTATTTTAAATCTCTAACTTCTATAGTTTAGAAAAAAATGAAATTTTAAAAGTGTGATACTTATTTTTGCAGGCCAGCGTAGTTTGGCAAAACGCACAGTTCTTCTGAAGGAAATTGGTTACCCGCAACTATGGACACCTACAATACTAAGACTATTGCCGATGTGTTTCCAATCTTAAGGCCTCTACACACCAAAGCCCGGCTCGGCGGATCAGACCCGCCGCGCGTCGGGCTGGATTTGGATGGATTGGATTGGACGATTGTCGCTTAATAAGCCCGGCGGCCTAACCCGCCGGGTAAAGCCGGGCGTTGGTGTGTAGAGGCCTTTAGAGACAAAGTTGAAAAGTTATATCTGCCTGTAATTTCATCGGCACCCATACCCTTCAAATCGGAACACAGCAATGCAGCTCGGCCGCAGAACTAGGTATGGTGGTCGTCCTTCTCGGAAAACAGCAGTGATAGCTTAGTAGTATGACCGTCGGACTGCCAAGTCATAGGTCTCAAGCTCGAACCCAAGGCACGCACCTCTGACTTTTCGGATTCTTGTGCGTATTGTATAATTTTCACTTGCTTAAAAACGGTGAAGTAAAACATCGTGAGGAAACCGACATGCCTGGAAGATATTTCTCGTCAGCATGTGAAGCCAAGTCTGAGGCCCATGGGCAGCATAAACGCTGTCACTAGGTTAGTCACTAACCACACGAAAAGAAGAAGTGTACTACTCCGAACGAACTCTTTTCACACGAAGTTCCATATACTTCATTGATTGTGTTCACAATCCAAGTCAAATACGATAGGAATGGACGCAGTAATCCTCTAGGTTTCAGTCTACGTAGGGCAATGTCAAAAGGCTTTGAGTAACGCAGATAGACTCTGAATTGATATTCAACTCCATACGTAAGCGAAACAGGCATCAAAGCATGTCACTGTATGCATCTACAAATCAGACGGATTGCATTTCAACTGCAAAACGCGCCTTTGAACGAAGCATGCTTGTTCCGCCTAGCCTTTTCCCAACTATGTTGGGGTCAGCTTCCAGTCTAACCAGATACGGCTGACTACCAGTATTTTACACGGAGCGACTGATATCAGACCTCTGCAACCCAGTTACTGGGCAATGCCGATATCCTAAGGTTAGACAGGTTCGATGAAAGAGGAATGAAGCATGCTTACGCAGCTGATTTGAATCAAACAAATCGTATACACGTCACTGGAGATGCGTAAGCACGAGTCAGCCCACTTGAAGATGCTTACGGAGCTGAAAGCACACGATCGTAATTTATGTGCATCAAGCGTGTTCTTTTTGCTAATTGATGCTGATCGATGTGAACATCCGTAATAACTTTTTACTACACAACGTGTGTGGTGCCCTATTCTTACCAAACAATCTAATAGGTCATCGTTCCAACAAATAAATGAAAATGAACTACCGTTCCATTCTGAGCACGTTATAAAGTGTAGTTAACGATACAAGTGCAACCTCGCTGTCCCCATTAGTCGAGCTAACGCTATTTTTCATAGCGCACTACTTTGTACCTGGTCTGCACAAGAACGGGTATAAATTAATTAAGAGCCAACATGGACGTCGAACTGTGTGTACGTGGAGGTGGTAATTGGGGAGTGTGGATGTGGCAATGTAAGTGAGTTCATTTATTTAATACATTATAAGTCACAGCCACTGTTTAAAGAGACATTTTGTTCTACATCGCGTGAATTATCTGGACAGCTACTCTATGTTGTTTTATTTTAAATATTCTCAACACCGAATGATCGTCAACGATCAACAAAAACATTATAAAAAAATAATGTCGTCGCGGTACGCCTGGCAGGTGTGAGAAACCGAAACTCATTTAGTAAAAAAAAAGAATGAAAAATAAAGAATGGCCGTATCAAACCGAAGAGAGCCGACGAGTTACGAAGGTCTGCCATCGCGAGCGTCGCCATGCAACAGCCGCTCTCACACCAGACAGATACTACTCACATGTTTCACAACAAAAACGTTTTGTCAGCAACAAATGCTTGCTGCAGATACAAACAATCTAAACATCACACATGCCAACAAACATTATATTCGTAGTTTGTATAATGCCTATTTGTGTAGTATCATGTGAACAACCTTCTATACACACACAATAGATAGGAAAAGACATATCTAATAATATTATCTCAATTATCCCAGAGGGCGTCACGCGTTGAAATCGCCAACGCTGCTAAAATAAAGGTAAAAGGAGCAGCCATTCACCCACGGGAAGAAAAGGAGTTTACTTTCACAAGGTTTTGAAATTTTCCATAACTCACCATAAAAAATATTCTTCATACTCAATATATTTATTGCATTCCACAATGTGAACTTGGGTGGTAGGTTATATAAACCTTTAATCATTGTGGACCCTGTCGGGCACAGCAAAATGTGAGAGAGGAGGGCTTTCCATAAACACTTTATTTATTTATAACATAATTATCTTTAAAATGTATCATTTAAATACGTGTTAATATTATAATAGCATTTGGATATTAGTTATCGTTTTTAAATTCTAAAATAATAAATAAACCATAAAATACCACCTCGCTACCTTCCTACTCGTTGTGCGCAATCAACTAACAAAGTGAAGTAATTTGATTGGTTCGCAGTGGACGCTGCAAGAACAAGAATTTATTTATACAAATCATTGCATTTGTTTAATTTGCGCCGTACCGTACCGAGCCGAGCCGAGCCGAGCCGAGCCGCGGTCGGACGCTAGTCTCACACAATCACATTACTAATTAACTGGTTGCACTTTTGACACTTTCAGTCTGTTTAGAAAGACGGTTTTTGTGGGATCAGCAAACTTGAAGCGGTGGTGGAAGATAACACGTTGGCTTTTAAAATCACGTGCTGTTTTAACTTATTTAGCAGTTAGTATAGTATTTTATTTTGTGGTTTTAGAAACAGCAGCGGGAACGTAATCTAACTTATTTTTGTTCTCTGGTAGAAATATCTTGAGGGATTATAATGCATGGTTTACACGATCTTAGTAACTAATGCTTACTTAGTACTTGTCACTTACACTAATACCTTACGTGTGAACATGTTGAATTAGTACTGAATATTAGTAAAACTGCAAGTGCGAGTGAATAGGAGACGATTCTATTTACTAAGCAACTAGTACTGTGTAATAAGCACTAATGACAAGTACTAAGGTCGTGTAAACTATTCATATGATTATAATTATCACCATATTTCGCTAGCAGATTGATGATGACAGTTGGATGATTGAATGGTCATCGAATCATCATCAAATTGAATTGATCCATCTTAATCCGATGATTGAATGATCATCGGATTAAGATGGATGCTGTTAATCATCCACCTAATAATATTCAGATAATCATTACTTCCAGAAAACTACTTCTAGAAGATTACTTCCAGAGAGGGGCTCGTGGGTAATTACTAACCGCGTGGATCATACGATTTATGAGGTTATGCTGCGCTTGCCGCGGTCAGTCCGTGGATGGGTGACCGTTCGTTACACGTCGAGACCCCTCTGTCCCTCGGAAAGCACGTTAAACAGTCGGTCCCGCGTGTCATAATACCTATAACAGTTGTCACGGGAAGTCAGAAGCCTGAATGTGTGACAACTGGTCTAACCTTAGGATAACGGCATTACCCAGTAACTGGGATGCGGAGGTCTGATGGCAGTCGCTCCATGTATAATACTGGTATTCAGCCGCATCTATACTGGCCTGCAAAAATAAGTATCACACTTTAAAAGTAAATATCATTAAAAGTGTAGTACTTATTTTTGCAGGCCAGTATAGTTAGACTGGAAGCTGACCCCAACATAGTTGGGAAAAGCTAGGCAGAAAAAATATATTACTCTCACAAAACAAACAGAATGTAATGTTTCATGCAACTCGCAATTGATACATAAAAAAAAACTACAAAAATTATTGACTTCCCGATCGTCAGTAGTTACATCCAAATAAAAACTCTCACACATTTCAACCCTCCCTTTGAAAGGCAAAATGTAAAGAGATAAAAACATTCATAAATACGCGCTTGTCCGTGATCAATATATCAACGAAAGGTTATCGCGGGGCCGTCGCCACTAAATCATACCGTGCTGCCAATACTCAGAATACACATTAGAATCGCCATGTTGGCTAATTCTACGTCACAGACCTCGGGTAGGGATGGGGTGAGGTGGAACACAATTGTATGAATATTATTTATTTATTGAAGGTTTGTATTTGGGAGGTCATTTTTGATAAAATATTTTGTATAACAGTTTGTGAAGCTAGATTTAAGGCTTTCGCCACAGCAAACGCGGGGCGAGAGCGGAGCGTATCGTCAGCGGGAACGCGTGATTTGTATTTAAGGGATATTATGAAGCATGTTACACTACACTAACTGCCTAGTTGTGACTAGTGAGGTCCTGGGTTCGACCCCAGGTCGGGCAAAGTGTTATTGGGTTTTTCCGTGTGGAATTCTTCAGTAGCAGCCCGGTGTTTGGATGTGTGCCTGGTTGATAGCAAAAGGCTCGCCCCTCGTTACTATACACCTCTGCCCAACCCTTTGGGAAATACAGGCGCGATGTTAAGTAATGTTGCACTAAATGCGAAGCGCGGGCCTGCCTTCATTATTTAAATTTCTGTGGCGTCGACACTACCCGCTTGAGCGCCGCGTTTGGTGTGGCGAACGCTTTAGTTCTGCGGAGGTGTTTTAAAGACGTTTGAAGATACCAGGTTCATCTAAATATAAGTACTAGCTTTCCTGCCGTCCTTCAACAATACGGATATTGTTACTTTTATTTTAGTCAGACGTTTAGCTCATGTGTGGTCTTCAAAAACGCTCCTGTGTTTTTTGTAGCGTTTCAAACAAAGTTACGACTCGTCACATTCAGCGTACCGCCCGTAAATAACTGGTCACAACAGTGAGAGATACGGTAAAGCTTCATGAAAATAAATTACGGTAATGTTTTGTATATTTCAACTGCGTATGGTGATATCTGTATGTTTATCATGAACACAACAAAACTGTTATTTCCCCAAAACCGACATATGAACTGCGTCTATTACGCACAGCTCAAATACTTTTATTATTTGAGTTGGTGCGCCCGCGCGGAAGTAATCTTCGGCAATGTTCGGCAATATTCGTGTAAAAAATGTTCCTTCTTTATTAGGGCGGTGGCTCGCGGTCGAGTGCGATAGTTCGCAACTACTGTCCGTACTGGACATAGATTAGGAGTTAAATTGTGCAGAAGCGGCGGGATTAGAAGTTCAGGATGAAAGATCAGAGAGGACGAATGCTGCCAGAGTCGAAGTGGTTTAACTTGGGTGGTGTACCATGCATTCAAAGAATTCTTTAAGTTTTTCAATACCATTCTAGCGCATTTTGCTAGTCTATTGTAGTATTTGCTTCGCTATCGTGATGAGAAAGAAGTTCATCAATAATTTATAATCATAAGTTTCTTCATCAATCGTTCTGCTTAGCCTTTTCCCAACTATGTTGGGGTCAGCTTCCAGTCTAATTAGATGCGGCTGAATACCAGTATTTTACACGGAGCGACTGCCATCAAACCTCCGCAACCCAGTTACTAGGCAATGCCGATATCCTAAGGTTAGCCGGGTGTCAAACTTTCGGACTTCTGACTACTCGTAAAGACTTTCATAGGTATTCGTATGACAGTTTCTTCATCAATGATGATGAATTTTGTGTTTCTACCGTGAACTAATCAAATGATCCGCACATGAATTCTAAAAGAAAGAGGTGCGGGCCTATATCGAATTCAAAACATCGTGGAAGGCAAGCGTTCAACCTCTAGGCTATCACTGTTGCCGTAGATACATAGGTACATACATACATATACTCGGTGTAAGAATACCCTTAACGAAGCCGAAGTTTACGCATACTGTACATAAAACTAAGTAACATAAAGCAAATATAATTGCTGGGAAACGACTTTTGTTTTTTTGGTATAAAAAAAACATTTAATTGTAGCGCGCAATGGAAGGGCGCGCGCAGCAGACTGTTCCTACATTTCAAAAATGTTGATAATTTTTGTATAGAAGTATGTTTAATAATAACATTTAAACTTAGTTTTCGTGAAAAAACGAACAAAAATATGGTGACTTTGACCTTCAATATCTCCATAACCAGTCGGTTCCCAGGTATGGCCCAATAACAAAAAATCTTCGCAATGATGGGAAGAATATAAGGCTCTCGGCTTCGTCAAGGGTATTTTTACACCTGATATAAACTCACGCCTTTTTCCCATGGGGGTAGGCAGTAACTATAGAACGCCACGTGCTACAATCCTTACTCCTTCCGCCTCACCTACATTCATACATCTTTTCATACACGCTTGAGAGTACTACGCACCTGTCCTTTGTGAAGAACATCATCAATAACATCTATAATACCGTAGGTACAACCTATTTCTATTCCCCCATTTCCCCTAGTAGGTAGAATATTGTCTCAAACTACCTTCAACCTGTCCCCTCTGCGCTATTTAGCATCCTTAGCATATGACCGTCCAAAACAAGCCGGGAGCAAATGAGCCGCGGGCCATTAGCTTCAAATTGTCCGTGGCAGACAACTGCCCGTCTATTTATGTAGCCAGCTGACCTCCTGCTTACCCAGGATTGGCCTTTACTTATGATATACTGGACTGGCTTGTGTTTACTGCGTAGGATATTGGTAAGTAAAGTAGTTTTGGTGTACCAATGTTATTTCTTGTGTGTTTTCCGACAATTTCTTGTCTTCTTTATATTGCTACAGGGAGTCTTTATGGTCTCGACGACAACGAGTACGACTGCCTCGTTGGTCTAGTGGTGGCAAGCGCGACTGCTGATCGTGAGGCCCTGGGTTCGATCCCCAGATCGATCCCCAGACCTCCAGGCCAGGTCAGGCAGGGTTATTGGGTTTTTCCGTGTGAAATTCCTCAGTAGCAGCCCGGATTTGTGCCCGGTTGATGGCAATAGGCTCGCCCCCTATTACATGGGACTTAAACATAACGGCGAAATGAGATTTTTACTATACACCTCTGCCGAAGTCTTCGGGGAATAGGTACAGGTGTGATGTTATGTCTTTATGGTGATGATTGCGGGGCTTGGTACCTACCGGTTTACAAATAACCGTTTATCAATCGTTCTATATCGGTTTTGTCTATTATTTCCTTTGGAGTGCGATCGTTTAATGAGCGTCATTGAATTAAAACTGTAGTAAACTGGTTTATTCTGCGAGGTTCGACGACCTACTTATTAGCTGCCCGTTTTTAAGATTTTTTACAGGCTTTTAATTATTTTTATTATAAAAAAAGAATACAATAATAACTTGATAAACAAGAATACAATAATAACTTGATCTTGACACAAGTAATTCTAAGAAAAAATTTAAGTATTTCATAAAATAATTTTATATCATCTAAATTATATAACGTAATAAATTGATGAGTTTGATTTATTTGCAAGTTTGTTTTCTTCATTTTAGAGCATTTAAATAAAAACTTCTTATTAAAAATATTTTTCTTTTTACTATTATTTTATATGAACAAGATTTGTATGAAGAAAAACGTATTCAGTACCAAATAAAGGCCAGATGTAAAAACAAACTGCATTTTACATGTAAAATTTTTACTTACTACTACTTTTCTGGATACCTGAGCCTAACTAATCTTCAAACTTTATATAAAGTTTACATAAGTACTTAATCAGCTGTTTATTAACTTAAATACTACTTCGGCTACTTATTACTCAGGCAAGCTAGTTATTAGCTTGCGCAAGTCATAAAACTGGACGGGAACATAACAGTTACAGTTGTACCTACATTAATATACTACCGCATAGGTTTATAGTTATACCAGTAAATAGACAATGTCCTAGTAACCTGTCGCTGATTTGACAGTATGTTTCGTCACTCGTCCATACACAATAATAATGTTCAACAGTTACACCGTTTTAATTGTGTAAAAGAAAAATTCACTATACGGGGTGTAAACGAAATCATGTAATTCCTTCGAACCTCGTGATGTACTGCTGACATAGATTAACCCTGCATGGGATACTTTTGTATTCAATAAAAAAAAAAAACAAGTAGTAAACATATCGTCAGTGGAAAGGTAAAAAGACTAAAGCGCCAATATACCTACTTTACAGTAGAGAGATTCAAAGTATTTTTTTAAGAAAATAATTATAGTTATTTTTCTTACAGTATACATAATAAATAGATAATTAGTATCTCTCCTGTAAAGTAGGTATATTGACGCTTTAGTCTTTTTACCTTTCCACTGACGATATGTACTTAACGTGAGGCATTTTATCGCTCGCCGCGCGGTCATTTAACTGGGGGCGCTAAAATGCCTCACGTTAAGAACATATGTTTATTAATTGTAATATTTTTTTTATTAAATCCTGAATTATCCCGTGCAGGATTCATCTATGTCAGCATTACATCACAAGGTTTGAAGGAATTACATAATTTCGTTTACACCCTGTACTTTCTGCAGTATCGTTCCTGGTTAATAACTACATTTCAATCGCACGCAAAAAAAGACAAAAAATAATACTTAAATTCTCAACTTCTTAGTTATAAATTGTTGTATTCTTTTTCATACTATTACAAGAAATGTTTATATTTTTTACTTATTACCAGTATTTGCTGCAACAATTAAATTATTAAATTCAAATAGCGAATGAAATACCTTTCATTCCAAAAAAAGTTGTCGGAAATTGAGATTTAATCAACATTATTTTGTATGCAGCTGCGCCGAAACCTGCATAAACATAAAATAAATCCCGCTACCAGTCCATTGAGTAACGATGCACGAGTTGTGGGCATCGCATGAATTAATAACCATTGTGGGCATCGCATGAATTAATAACCATTGCAATTAATAAAACAACGCTCAATGGCGGCACTCCACGTATTTATTAAGAAACCTATAAATCATAACAATGTGTAGGGCTGGGAACCGCTGAAAAAAGGAGAATCTATGAAAAAAATACTGTCTTCTTGGTCTAGTGGTCGCAAGTACGACTGTTGAGCATACGGTCCTGTGTTATTGGGTTTTTCCATTAGAAACTTCTCAGTAGCAGCCCGGAGTCTGGATTTGTGCCCGGTTAGTGGCAATAGGCTCGCCCCCTATTACATGGGACTTAAACCTAACTGGCAAAACGAGGGTGTACTAAAACACATCTGCCGAACCCTTTGGGGAGCACAAGGCATGACGTTATGATATGCTATTAAAAAAGACAATGCCCAGGTACATGATATTTCATCTGTCTGTTCGTAGACTCATGACTCTGATTCTGTACTCGATTTCGATCACAATGGTCTAAAAGTGTGCTAAAATCGAGTCAGAATTTGGTGATTTCGATTCGATTAAATCGGTACAATTCGTAAGTAGTTATGACATTCAGTTTATTGCTTCTTTTATAAAATTTAATTCTATGTTATTAGTCCGTTTTATTCGTCACCTCCTCATTTATATTTACATACAATCACTAGTATAATGTTATTCACAGAACCAAAAAATTAAATGTACTTAAACAATGTTTGAGTAGGTACTCTTAATAGAGATATTTTCTGTAAGATATTTCATAACATTAATTTCTAACAAAAATAAATTGTGTGATGTTGATCTATTTGAAACACTTTTTATTCAAGTAGGTAAGTTTCGAATGTTTCATCGATTTTACAGAAAATATCTCTATTAAGAGTAGTCAAATGTTGTTTACATTTTTAATCGACTTCCAAAAAAGGAGGATGTTCTCAATTCCACTGTATGTTTTTTTTGTGTGTTTGTTCCACGATATCTTTGCTAATTGTGAACTGATTTTAATGATTATTTTTTTGTTTGAAAGAGTATTCTTTTGAAGTGGTCCCATTTAAATTTGGCGAAGATCTGATGAAGAACTTCGGAGAAAGACAATTTGAAGTCGGTTTTTATTTGTTAAAAAGTTTAATTATATTCTTTCGTTTCGTAAATAGGGTATAAGTACCTAATGTTTTTATTCCATGGCGTTTACAACATTTTAAATTAAAAAAGAGCTGCAACTATGACCACTTCCTTTTGATAGTAAAAAAAAATCCATTGACTAACATGATATTCGCCAGCCCTGCTCCCACTGGCTCGGCCGGCGGGACGTACCCCCCATTAAGGGGGTATTCCGCAGAAATTACTGGCAATACATCATTGAGATGTTTTTAATAAGCGCCAGTGTTGCCAACCTCTTGACAGACTACCGTGTTCAATGGATTGTTTTCAGTCTTCGGTATGAAGTATTGGTGTAATGTATGTGTTGTTTGTTTTGTTATTATTAACAATGTATGTTATTTTATTCATTATTGTGTGTTTGATGTGGATGTGTAGATCGTGTGATAGGGGTCTGAATATTCCTGCCGAGGTTGTGGTGATTGCACTAGCAAATCCCACGACCCTGGACAGTTCTTGGAGGAACACCGTTATCCGGTAAGAGTCCGACATATCCCTACGAATCCACAAAGAGTAATAGATAAGACTACTTTTTTATTTTTTTATGTGTGGAAATATTCATGGGCATTCATCGACGAAGATATCCTCACGTAAAAATAAATAAATTATAAGGACTCCTATCGTATTATTATAGCTTGTGACTAGCAACTGATGGGTACTGGCAGCATTGGATGGCGCTGTTGTTATGTAGACCTATCAATGCCAAATATTCAATTAAAATGTCATTGATGTCGATTCTGTAGCACATTTTGACAGTACTAAACTAGACTAAACGAAACTGTCACTTTCTTTTTCTATTGAAACAGAAAGAGACAAACACCCTTAGTTTAGTTTAGTCCTGTCAAAGTGTGCTACAGAATCGACACCAATGTTTAATATATTAGTCAGTAATTTACGGTATGTTGTAAAGCTAATTAAATTACGATATACCTAACAACATAATACCACGCCTGTATTCTCCGAAGGGTTAGGCAGAGGTGTATAGTAACACCCTCATTTCGCCGTTATATTTAAGTCCCATGTAATACTTAGGGGGCGATCTATTGCCATCAACCGGGCACAAATCCAAACTCCGGGCTGTTACTGAGGAATTCCATACGGAAAAACCCAATAACACTTTGCCCGACCTGGGGTTCGCACCCAGGACCTCACGATCAGCAGTCGCGCTTGCCACCACTAGACTAACGAGGCAGTTATATAATACGTAATATTATAATTTAATTTTGTTCATTCAGCGACTCCTGCCGCTGACTGTACAAAACTAAGTTTTAATAGGTCTACATTCGCAGTGGCGCCAACTGGTGACGATTTTTGAACTACTCAAAAAATGCTGCCGTTATAGCTTGTATTATGGATACTATACTATGGATATACTAAACTATATGGATATACTAAAAGTAACTCGAAGGAGCTTGTGGCTAATAATTATCAACCGCGCGGATCATAAGATTTGCAAGGTGCGCTTGCCGTGGTTCGTCTGTGGATGGGTGACCGTTTCGTTACATATCAAGACCCCTCCGTGGCTCGGAGACCACGTTAAATTGTCGCTCACGGGGGTCATACGAATACCTATGACAGCCGTCAGAAGCTCGGAAGTCTGACAACTGGTCTAACCTTAGGATATCGGCATTGCCCAGTAATCGGGTTGCGGAGGTCTGATGGCAGTCGCTCCGTGTAAAATACTGGTATTCAGCCGCATCTGGTTAGAGTGGAAGCTGACCCCAACATAGTTGGGAAAAGGCTAGGTCATACTAAAAAGTAACCGCGGGCACTATTATGTATTAAATGTCGGACACGGCTCTCGTTATTTCTTCCATACGTGCCTTACATACCTCTACCTTAAGTGATCTGTCTTATCTGATCCGTGTGTCCTAATGGAGTGAATGCGTAAGCATTGGAGATCTCAAGTATGACGTGAACTATCATACATACATGCATAAACTCACGCTTTTTTTCCACGGGGGTAGGCAGAAACTATAGAACGCCACATGCTCTGATCCTTACATACTCCTTTCGCTTCATCCACATTCATACATCTTGTCATACACGCAACCCGGTTGAGAGTACTACGCACCTGCCCTTTGTAAAGAACATCACCAATAATGGACTGCCTCGTTGGTCTAGTGGTGGCAAGCGCGACTGCTGATCGTGAGGTCCTGGGTTCGATCCCAGGTCGGGCAAAGTATTTATTGGGTTTTCCGTGTGGAATTCCTCAGTAGCAGCTCGGAGATTGGATCTGTGCACGGTTGATGGCAATAGGCTCACCCCCTATTACATGGGACTTAAACATAATGGCGAAATGAGGGTGTTACTATACACCTCTGCCCAAACCTTCGGGGAATACAGGCGTGATGTTATGTATCATCAATAATATCAATTTATGTCGTTCTATGGCGTCCTCTACCGGCTGGAACTATCAAGGGGTCCATAAAGATGACGACATGCATTTATCTCTGTTCCTTGATTTGACACACACTACGCACTGCTTCTCTTCGGAATGTGTTTTTTTTTATCACCCAAAAAACTGCAAAGATAAGACAAACACACACACTATTATCATTTACCGTGGCCGAACAATCGCGTCCATCTATCTGTAGCGCATCAATACACACGCTCAATGCGACGTCACATAAAGGCCGTCGTCCATCGTTGTTCAAAACGACCACCATTCGCAAAAAGCGCCGATTTAATTGCGGACGCTTCTTTGTCCCATTGTAGTCCAGTTCTCACTTAAATATACCAACACAACCTTATATTTGCAGACGAAAAAGTAATTTTGAACCTTATCGTAAAGGCTATACGGGCTGGGATGGTAAAATTTAGGTGTGAATCTAGGGTTGTCTCGCATTAAAATTACAATGAAACATGGTTGGACGAGCCGATAGTCGACGGCAGCGAAGTGGTCGATTATGTAAATGTAGTGAATTCGTAACGCATCGCCCCTGATTTATATCGAGCGATTCCTTTTCTAAAAAGCTTCGTATAATTTTAATTGACTGTTATTGGTTTCTTCCGTTATTTGGAAATCAATTGAGACGTTATAAGAATGTTCGATAAAATATTTTTGTCGAGTGATTTAAATGTGGCTTGAAATGGAGTTTAAAATAAAATAGGTCTTTAATTAAAATATTGAAGATTTGTAGCATTTTTAAAGTAATTTAATAAGATTTATGTGTGTACCTGCACGTAGTTATAAATTGCTTACTTCCTTATCTGTTATATGGTATGCTCTGTTATTAATGGTAACTGCTCGTATAATGGCAATAATGGGTCATTTACAAATTGATGCATCGGTCACTGAGCCTACGAATTTGGGAAGTCGATACATGTAATTAAATCAATTGATAGCTTTAAACTTATATTGTTTTCGTGTGTAATACAAAACATTTGAACAAAAATAAAACCGACTTTAACAAAACGAAAAAAGAATCAAATAATTACCATAATTATAAAATTAACAGTTTCAGAAGTCGGTGCTAATCCACGTTGAACCAAATTTAAGGCACTGACTTCTAAAACTGTTAATTTTATAATATGGAAATTATTTGATTCTTTTTTCGTTTTTTTGAATTCGGTTTTATTTTTGTTATAATGTTTATTATTATTTTCATTTTAGTGGAGTTAATTAAAACATGGTTGGACCTACTAAAGACGCTGCTCGTAACACAATCACATTATCATAATATATGCGTACTGTTCGTCATTGAGGAGTTTTATTGTCTATCTCCGAAGTTCTTCATCAGATCTTCACCAATTTTAAATGGGGCCACTTCGAAAGAATACTCTTTCATACAAAAAAAGATTTTTCCAAATCAGTTTATAAATGACGGTGTAGTGAGGTAACAAACATTTAAAAAAATACAGCCTAATTGACAACCTCCTCCTTTTTTGGAAGTCGGTTAAAAATAGGAGATAGTTGGTATTAATCTTGCGGCTTGGGTTAAATTGTAAAAAAAATATGTAGAACCTGAATTACATACTCGTTATTCTGATTTATATGACTGGAAGAACTTGTCCCATTACAGCATACCTCAGAGCATTTACCTCATCAGACTGACAGAGTACATTAATCACCACAGACGTAAAATTGTCATCATCATTCCACCTAAAAAGACGAAACATGTTGATCCGTTGATTAGCGACAATAAAACTACAACTGAACGTGGTTATAGTTTCTGGGAAGTCATTGATAAGTGATGAATGTGGCCGGTGCGCCGGCGTCGGTTTTTTGATGAGTGCTGTGAACTGAATAGTCGGGGAGACCGTGAACATGGCAATTGGCTTCTTACACGTAGTAGATAAGCACTACTTAATATTTTGTAAGTGGTAATGGTTGTTTTCAGAAAAGTAATACACTTCTTCTTTTCGTGTGGTTAGTGACTAACCTGGTGTCAGAGTTTATGCTACCCATGGGCTCCTGACTTGGCTTCACGTGCGGTCGAGAAATATCTCTCAGGCATTCGCAGGTTTCCTCACGATGTTTTCCTTCACCGTTTTTAAGCAAGTGATAATTATGCCATACGCACATGAATCCGAAAAGTCAGAGGTGCGTACCTTGGGTTCGAACTCGAGACTTATATTATTACCCGATTCCGTGTACAACCTTACATTTGCAGACGAAAAAGTAATTTTGAACCTTATCGTAAAGGCTATACGGGATGGTAAAATTTGGATGTGAATCTAGGGTTGGTAAATTACAATACAATATAGTAAGACACCCTTTAAGGTTCTAGACTAGAGAAGTTAGCAATATCAAGACATGCGTTAGCGGTGAAGGAAAACATAATGAACAAACCTGCACACCTGTGAGAGCTCCAAAAGTTCTCAATGGTGTGTGTAGTCCGCCAACCCGCACTAGGCTAAGAAGAAGGGTTTAGGTCTTAGTCCACCGCGTGGTGGACTAAGTTTTAAACTCTTCTCATTCTGAGAAGCCCGTGCTCAACAGTGTGACAGTACTGGCTGATTAAGCTTAATGATATATGAATATTGCTCTACCAATTTTGCGTCCACAACACTCCCTAGCTCCTACACAACAACAAAATTTGCGAGCTGCGCATGCATATCCGTCGATTAACTAGCAGTAATTATAACAGCGATTATCATTGCTTACCCGACATCCAGGCACATCCACGCACATCCAGGTGTCTTGTAATTGCCTCTTAACACCGCTCGGCGTCCACAAAGCAAACTTCGTAATTGGTACCGAATTTATTACTTCCGTCGTCACAAAATTCCCGCCATCTTATAAATTTTGGGTTCGAAATGTTAATGTTTAGGGTTCTGTAAGACAAGGATAGTTTCGTCCAGTCGATCCGTCTGTCCGTATGGCACAGACATTTATTCCAGCTGTATTTCCAATCGTAGACAAAATCTGCAAAATAATCTTTACTGACAAACCGCACAAAGTTTTACCTTTTTTTTTGGGTTTTTTTGGAGAAGAGGTCCGCCAATGGTTGGCGGACCGGGACCTGCCGGGGTTGCGGTGCATGCTTTTGCGAATCCCGCGACCCCGGCTGAACGGTCAGGAGAAGGAACACCGTTGGTACTTAGCCGGTAAGAGTCCGGCAGACCCCCTCGCCTTCCCCGGGGGAGGGACATCCATGAGGATTTTTTCCCTACCTAGTTTATTTTTCGGATTGAATGGATTTTTCTACTTTCTTAATTTATTTTTATAACACTTTTATTTATTAGATAGACAGTTCTTTTTAAATTCTTGTGCATTCAATTTTGATGACTACGGAACCCTACTTTTACGTGGCCTGACACGCACTTGCCAGGTTAACTAATTAGACACATTATTATTAGGGTTTATGTAACTTTGTCGCGTTTTAGGAATTTAGAGGGTGATCAAGTTAAGCAATAATTTGTATTGGGTTGTTAAACACTTTTATATTGGACTGTTAATATAGCAGACCTTTTGATTTGTTTTTTATTAGATCCTAAAGGCGATTTAATAATGTGTAGAGTGGTAGCAGCAGCTTTTATTAAGAGTTGATGGTGTTTTTAGCATTTAAACTTTGGAGGATGTCTATCGCTTGTTGGTGGAATGCGTCAAAACTAGGGATGGGAGAGAGGCTCTGATAAATAGGTTAAAGATAAATTTAATAGATTTAAGTATTTTTCAAAGTATTCTGTCGTGCCTCTGTCAACAGCTATTTTAGTTTATAAAATAGTAGATAACTTAGATTAAGTGTGAACATGTTTTGTTTATGTGTGAAAACGATACCCTAAATAAAATGACATTAAAAAAAAACTCCCTTAGCCACGTATTCAGCAGTAAACATGAATTCGAAAAGTCAGAGGTACGTGCCTTGGGTTCGAACTCGAGACCTATGACTTGGCAGTCCGACGGTCACATCACAAGATTATCACTGCTTATATGCTTGTTCGTATTGTATAATTATCACTTGCTTAAAAACGGTGAAGGCAAACATCGTGAGGAAACCGGCATGCCTGAGAGATATTTCTCGACGGCATGTGAAGCCAAGTCAGAGGCCCTGCGGCATAAACTCTGACAACAGGTTAGTCACTAACCACACGAAAAAGAAGAAGAGTTGATGATGTTTTTACATTTAAACGTGCCTACCTTTAGCCACGTATACCCTAGTAAACATTTGTTATCCACACTATTACAGAAACAAGAATCTATGTGTTTCTCAAACATTGATACATTTTGTTGCGGTAAAGACTACTGACAGCATTTGATAACAAAAGCTTCGAAAAATTGTTTCTAGAAAATTTAGCTACGTAATGTTTCAGAAACTACTGGCAACTAATAACTGAAACATTGTTTACAAGTGAATACATGGCATCTGTTTTTTTTGTTTTTTCTCTATTGTACTGCTTTGTGGTGGTCTTGTAGACCGTTTCTACATGACTGGGCAGTTATTAACGAGACCTGAAGAGTCTCCAACTAATGAATACAATATGTCTTTTACATTTTAAAATTTATACTCAATTTCAGATCGTCGTTATATCTATGAACGAATTTAATAATAAGAAATGCAGGTAAAATATCTGACGATGCAAATTGCATACAGAATATATCAGAATATCGCTGTCGTAGTGCAATTGATCTCAGCCGGATATTGCTACAACCAATTCCCCTGGATGGCGGATATGTCATGGCGGTATGATGTTATTTACTACAAGATATTGCTGCCCATCTATTCCACTAACCCTCGATTCAATCTTAAACAAATACATCAGTCGAAACTGAAATGCTTCAACAATAATCTGTGGTATGTTCTGGTAATCAATCAGGGATGGTTAAGACAGGTGGCAATCAGATCGCTATTACAGCCCGCGGGAAGCCTTGGGCAAACCCAGGAAGACAACAATAATATTATACAGTTTTATGAGGCTGCATCGGTTTGAAGGTGCAAGGCCAGATTGTTTGAAATTAAAGGTTAATTATTATATTGAATTGCCTTTTTCGAAATAAAAAGCCTATTTTAAGTTTTCCATAATTATGTTTTTTTCCATTATGAATCTTATTTTAAGTGGAAGGCAAACATCGTGAGGAGTCATGCACACCTGAGAGTGATCCAAGAGAAGCTCTCCTTGCTATGTGTAGTCCGCAAATCCGGACCTGGCCAGCGTGATGGACTAAGGCCTAAACCCTTCTCATTCTATAATGTGGTCTTAAGCCCTCCTTATTCTGGGAAGAGGCCTGTGCCCAGCAGTGGGGCAGTCAAAATGTAACCAAAAAAAATAGTAATGGTTGATTATGCATACTGTTGTAAGAATTTTGTCTAGAGCTGTGTACCCCTAGATTTTATTCGACAAATAGTGGACCTCGTATGTAAACCTGCTCTACATAGCTTATTTTGGTTACCATTAACAAGAATTTGGTGAAGAAAATACAACAAAATGCCTCGTTGGTCCAGTGTTGGCAAGCGCGACTGCTGATCGTGAGGTTCAATCCCCAGGTCGGGCAAAGTGTTATTGGGTTTTTCAGTGTGGAATTCCTCAGTAGTAGCCCGGAGCTTGGACCTGTGCCCGGTTGATGGCAATAGGCACCCCCGTATTACATGGGACTTAAATATAGCGGCGAAATCAGGTTGTTAATATACACTTCTGCCCACTTCTTCGGGGAATATAAGCGTGATGTTATGTTACAAAACTATATCTGTCTATGAAGAAGCTATACAATCATGTCATTTTCTTTTCTTTCTTTCTTTCTTTCTATGTCAACAGAGTTTTATCATCCTTTACTACAACAACGACTTCTTCTTTTCGTGTGGTTAGTGCCTAAACTGGTGTCAGAGTTTATGGTTTCATATGCCGTCGAGAAATATCTCTCAGGCATGTCGGTTTCCTCACGATGTTTTCCTTCACCGTTTTTAAGCAAGTGATAATTATACAATACGCACATGAATCCGAAAAGTCAGAGATGCGTGCCTTGGGTTCGAACTCGAGACCTATGACTTGGCAGTCCGTCGGTCACACCACTAGGCTATCACTGCTTTTAACAACAACAAGCTTTCAATCCACAGCAAACTGTCCCTTGCAAATTCCCACGGTGTCCGTACATTACGGTCAAGTACCCATAACTCACGGTATCACAATCCACCATGAAATTGGTACGTTTATACTTTTATACCGATACCGCACTGCCTAAAGGGACTTATGTGAATTATAATTCGGAATACTGATCTGAGAACAGATCACAGCTGCCTGTATATCCCCTAAAGGCATAAGAAGCCTGAAATAATACTTATTAAAGAGAGTACCTACACAATTGGGATATGACCGTTCTTATAAAGGTGGGTTTAGACCAAATGAACATAGAGCTAGAGCTATAACAAGAGCAGAGAGCGTCGTTGTTTGTTGCTTTTTTGATGTAAAAGATAATTAGTTTTCACCATTTACACCAAAAGAATACCAACGAGCAAGAATGACAACGAAAAAGAACTGGAATTCTTGCACATGCTCGTGCGCTGTTTACATCAAGCGAGCGAGCATTCTTAGAATCTTCGCAAACAGGATAGAACAAAGAAAGAATGCTTTGTCTCTGTTTAATCCAATAGAATTTGATGGAGTGGGGATAGAATGAGCATTCGCTCGTTTGGTCTAAATCCACCTTAACATATCGAGAGAGCTTCGTGCCTCGAAGAGTAGGTACGTAAGGATAATGCCGTTGGTTCTGGTTGTCATACGAATACCTATGACAGTCGTAACAAGCATTTAGAAGCCTGAGAGATTGACAATCTAACCTAAGAATGTCATTACCATAACATAACATCACGCCTGTATTCCCCGAAGAGTTGGGCAGAGGTGTATAGTAACCACCCTCATTTTGCCGTTATGTTTAAGTCCCATGTAATACGGGCGAGCCTTTTGCCATCAACCGGGCACAAATCCAAACTGCGGGCTGCTACTGAGGAATTCTACACGAAAAAACTCAATAACACGACCTAGGGATCGAACCCAGGATCTCTCGGGCTGATTTCTCCTGTGCAATATTAGCGAAATCGTACTTTCGTTTTTCTGTTTCATTCTTCAAATCTGGAGCGATTTTAATATTTTTTTCTTTAATATTTTAAGATAGACTTTCGTTATGCCTCTATGTTTTTATTTTATTTTTTATATTCGTCAAATTTGTTTGCCAGATGTTTGAAAACGTTGGTAAAACCGGTCGATTTTTGTAAAGTTTAAATGTTTCTAGTTCTTTTAATAATTAACTTATTGACAAAAACAAAACATAGGGACATAGTGGTGGTAGATATATATCATATGGCAAAAATATTTGCTCTAGTGACATTATCCAAGGAGGAAACCGAGGAATAAGTTTGTATGGAATAAAAACCGACCGCATTTCCTCTTAAGATCTTTATTTCTCAAAAAGAATTACATTCATATACACGTGAAATATCTTATTTCTAATAAAGTTAATAGATGTTACATTTGGCGATACTTACACAATAAAAGTAAAAGCAAGGGTGTATGAACGCAATTTAGAACTTTGATTTTTGTAAAATATATTTCTTGAGAGCTATTTAGAATGAATACATGGACTTCTGATATTTTGTTGTAAAGCTGCGTTCCTTCATACAGAATACATACCATTGGACTCAAAACCTTGGATTTTATCGATTTCTGAAGAGATTGGGTACAAAAAGTGCCACATTGAAGAGAAAAATGTATTTCCAAGTCGCATTCTGATCAAAATGTGGCATGTGCAAGACAAACAGACCTAATCGTGAACAAAAAATCTCGATTTTAGAACAAAAATGAAAAGTGTACTTACATGACACTTTTTGTTCCCGAGTTCTTCAATTATGTAATTGGGAAAAAGTTAGATTGGTATCAAGTAGTTTTTTTTTTTTTTTTAAAACGCACTAGGTTTTCTCCTGTATCGTGGGTGCGTTTACAGACACACATCTTCACATACACAAACAACCAGACCCGGAACAACTATCTGTAGGCCATACAAATATTTGTTCCGTGCGGGAATCGAACCCACGACCCGCAACGCAGAAGCCGATCGCTCATCCACTGCACCAAAAAAAAAGAAACACTGCACCGAAAAAGCACTGGTAAAAAGCACATGAACGATTATTGAACTATCATCAGTCTAATCACTATAACTGGCAGATCGAAGAACTTTAAATCTCTTGTTGCAAAGTTAACTGAAGATAAAAAAAAAAGTTGAAACAGTGGCGCTACGTAGAGAAAATGTCCGTAGCGCGCGTATTCATCACGGAACAATTGTTCAGTTCAACTTTATGATTTGCATCAATTGATGAATCTTTACATAGCATAAAACAAAGTCACTCCCGCTGTCTGTGTACTGAGATCTTTTAAACTACGCATGCAGTTTTCAGCAATAGATAGTGATTCAAGAGAAAGGTTTATAATATGCCCCACATTAGTATCTACATTGCACCCGTGCGAAGCCCTTGAATCACGCCTTGTATTCCCCAAAGGGTTCGGCAGAGAGTCTTTTTTTTAGTACATCCTCGTTTCGCCATTTATCATTAAGTCCCATTTAATAGGGGCGAGCATATTGTCACTAACCGGGCACAAATCTAGACTCCGGGCTGCTACTGAGAAATTTCTAATGGAAAAACTCAATAACACTTTGCCCGACGTGGGGATCGAACCCCATGCTTAGCAGTCGCGTTTGCGACCACTTGACCAACAAGGCAGTGATGAATTCTGATGATATGGTTCTACTCCCACTGCGTTACTACAATTAATTAATTGAAGTTAATTAAGAGTTGTACGGTTCCTAAAACTAGCGTGCGAAAGTCACCGTTGTACACTATTATACAGGGTGTAAACGAAATCATGTAATTCCTTCAAACCTCGTGATGTACTGCTGACATAGATTAACCCTGCACGGGATACTTTTGGATTCAATAAAAAAAATATTACAAAAAGTAAACATGTGTTCTTAACGTGAGACATTTTAGCGCCCCCGAGTTAAATGACCGCGTGGCGAGCGATAGCCGCGCAATTCACTCGGCGCGCTAAAATGCCGCACGTTAAGAACACATGTTTACTTGTCATAATATTTTTTTTATTGAATCCATATGTATTCCGTGCAGAGTTAATCTATGTCAGCAGCACATCACGAGGTTTGAAGGAATTACATGATTTAGTTTACACCCTGTAGTTATGTGCTTGGCTGGCAGTTTCGGGCAGCATAGTAAAAACATAACATAACATCACGCCTTGTATTCCCCGAAGGGTTAGGCAGAGGTGTTTTAGTACACCCTCGTTTCGCCAGTTATGTTTTAAGTCCTATGTAATAGGGGGCGAGCCTATTGCCATCAACCGGGCACAAATCCAAACTCCAGGCCGCTACTGAGGAATTCCACACGGAAGAACCTAATAACACTTTGCCCGACTTGGGGATCGAACCCAGGACCTCACGATCAGCAGTCGCGCTTGCCACCACTAGGCCAACGAGGCACAGTAAAAACAACGTAGTTTTATTGATTTTCAGTCTAATTACTGGCTTGTTTTTTTATTATAAGCCATTATTATAACTAACTATTGATAAATAGACATTGTAACTCTGCTGACCTCGGCATCGATTAAAAGCGTTGTCATATTTTATACGTATGTTTGTATTAGAGGTGACGTAACACCCGCGAAGGCTCTGCTGAATAACACGCCCTATTTCACACTTTCACGTACCGACCGTGTGGCCTAATGGATAAGGCGTCGGACTTCGGATCCGAAGATTGCAGGTTCGAGTCCTGTCACGGTCGAAAAATACTGTTTTGCTTTCTAAAATTTATTTTATGTTTATATAAAATTCCCGTTGGGATAGGTAGAGTCTTGGGGACTAAATTCGCTTTTCATTTATAGAAAATGGGCATTTTGTAATCAATAATTAAATATGCGTATCAATGATTCAGTTTTTGCATGCGTCAGCACGCTTACGCATGTCGTAGAAAGAAAGCTTTGGCATCCGAAAGCACACGGTTTCACAGTTGTTGCGGATAAGTGTGTTTAAAACCATCCAGTAGTTTTGCGAATTGGAGCTGATGAATGTGATTAGTCCTTTATCAGTAGCAAAGGTATAAGGTGTTGTGACTGGGTCAGAAGTCACGACTGTTTTCCTAAAGGATTGGCAGAGATGTACGTCCTTGAATAATATTTCTTCTCGAGTGATGGGCTTCATAGAAGCAAGCCTAGTTTCATTGTCGGACAATCTTAAGGGCCTAAACAACCTTTACGCTACTTCTGAGACTTGCGATTTGAGCCCAGGACGTAAGAACACGTACGTAAGCTCATGATCACTACCCAATGAAACCTAAGAGCAATGCAGCCAACGACTCGGACCTCATCGATATCCGCGTTGCTCTATACAATGAACCGTTCAAAAATGATGTCATGATAACTTCACGCCTATATTTCCCAAAGGGTTGTGCAGAGGTGTATTGTGACACCCTCATTTTGCCGTTACGTTATGTCCCAAGTAATATGAGGCGAGCCTACTGCCATCAACCGGGCACAAATCTAAACTCCAGGCTGCTACTAAGGAATTCTACGCGAAAAAACCCAATAACACTTTGACCGTCCTGGGGATGAACCCAGGATCTCACGATCAGCGGTCGCGCTTGCTACCACTAGACCATTGAGGAAGTAAATAAAACATACCCAGAATAATTTCTAGATTAATATCTGTCAATATTCTCAGAATCTTCGTGTAGTGGCAATGAGTTCAGCTTTCATTGGAGGCATCCAAGAGATTCCTCGGAGGCATTCCAAGGATTTCTAAATCAGTCCTTTTGTTTTGTTCGAACGCGACTGGTTTTTATGCAAATCTTTCGCACTGGGCTGATTGGCCGCTTGTGGTCGGTTGAAAAATTGCTGCTAATTTTGCATAGAAATTAAAAAGGTAATCTTGTTTTGTTTTAATTATATTTTTGAGGAAAATTAAAAGTGATGGTGACGGATTACGTTGAGAATGTTACGGTTGGTGTGTTTTAATTCTGTTTTTGTTGTTTTTATACTTTGAGGAGGGTGAAGTGATAATATTTCGGTTGGAAAGAAGACAGAGTAGGCCGTGGGCACATGGGCCACTCGCCACAAGCTGCAGAGTAACTTTTCCATAAGCAGAGACTCGCCGCACACATGGGGCCAGCGGTGGCCACTCGAAAAGTATGGAAACAGCTTGTAGCCAGAAACTTGTGGTTGTGGCGAGTGGCCGTTGTGCAGATGGCTTGAAAGACGTGGTAATACATAGACTAACAAATAGACGGTAATAATAACGGCCTCGTTGGTCTAGTGGTGGCAAGCGCGACTGCTGATCGTGAGGTCCTGGGTTCGATTCCCAGGTCGGGCAGTGTTATTGGGTATTTCCGTGTGGGATTCCTCAGTAGCAGCCCGGAGTTCGGATTTGTGCACGGTTGATGGCAATAGGCTCGGTCCATATTACATGGGACTTAAAAACATAACGGCGAAATGCGGGTGTTACTATGTACCTCTGCCCAACCCTTCGGGGAATATAGGCGTGAAATTATGTTATGATATAATACATAGAAAATTAATTTAAATTGTTTGGGATATGCCAATAGTGAATGCTATCTTTTTAAATTGAAATATAGACATTTACGTAATGTCTCAATAAATACATTGACTTTCTCAATAATATAGTTTATATGAAACAAAATAACACTAGTTTTATCAGTATCGTTTAACCTAGTGCGTATAACCATACTTTTGGGTCTTCGACACGGCTAGGATAAATAGACCCAAAATAAAAAAGTCTAAACTTCGATCTTAATTTAGTCGGACATTGGTCTAAACGTTGGACAGTCCTCTGTTACACAAAAATACACACACACACACATACACACACATAGATACTATTGTTTGTCTGCATGCATATGTAGTAAATTTTTAATGGAAGGCCAGGACGCATTATTAATAGCTAGGATCATCGCAATTTTATTTTTACAGAAGTATTGGCTACTCCCTATTATGATTTCACAATAATCTCGCGTTGCACATATGGAAGAAAACACATAAAATAGACAAGATGTTCTGATCAACAACTCTTCAATAACAAGTACATTTTTATCAATTCACTAGGTATACTTAAGTCAAATGCCATTCTAATGATAAAACTAGTTTTCTTTAATGTAGAGGTTATCTTTTGGGAAATTTGAAGCTCTCTTAAGTTACAAAATAAACTAAGTTAATGATGGACCGGTGCTAGAAAACGCCCATGGGCCAAAACGCCCATGGGCGGCATAAACTCTGACACCAGGTTAGTCACTAACCACACGAAAAGAAGAAGACTTAAGTCAAAATGAGCTGCTGTACTCTGACAGTGAGATTTGCTATGCACGAGCGAGTTTTTAGACATTTATACCAACTAAGCGAGTAAAAAACGTCCTAAAGTCTGCCAACCCTAGCTTTACAAAGTGGAACTCGATAGGAATCCTTGGACAGCGTTAATTGATCGTCCACTGGTGGTGCCGGGAGCCAGCCCAACGTAGCGGTGTGCGCAGACCTCAGGGTCAAATGAGCAGGTCACTGACATCCAACAAAACAGCTCGTTTTGGATCTTTTTCAACATTGTTTAGTCTAGACGCTTTGGTCGAAATGTTGGAAGGCCTTTCTTTTGGTTTTGTTAAGGTTTTTAGTTTTGTGTCTAGGTAGCATATTTGTTTTTGTGGTAAATTCTAACTTTATATTTTTTGGAGTTGTGTAAAGGGCTTTTGAAAATCTGACTAAAAACTAAAACAAAAATGATGTAGGATGGGTGGCAAGCCGACGGTCTGTCTGATGAAAAGTGGTTATTGCAACCTTACATCGACAACACCAAGTGGATTGCTTCTTCTTCTTCTTTTCGTGTGGTTAGTGACTAACCTGGTGTCAGAGTTTATGCCGCCCATGACCCTCTGACTTGGCTTCACATGCCGTCGAGAAATATCTCTCAGGCATGCCCGTTTCCTCACGATGTTTTCCTTCACCGTTTTTAAGCAAGTGATAATTATATAATACGCACATGAATACGAAAAGTCTGAGGTACGTGCCTTGGGTTCGAACTCGAGATCTATGACTTGGCAATCCGACGGTCACACCACTGCGTTGCTAATCTTAGAGACAAACTTGAAAAATCTCATGTGCCTGAAATTCACCGACATCGGCATACCCTTCAAACCGGAACACGACGATGCTGCTTGGGGTCAAAAATAAGTATGGTGGTAGTACTTCCCCAGACGAACACTTAGACGAGGAGCTCTCCTACTACTTTTACTAATTTTCTATCTAACAACACATCATGTAACCAAAACATCTGGTCACTCAAAACTGATCCCGACCCTGTCCGGACAAGTTCTTAGTCAGAATAAAACAGCGTAAGTGCCCGGAAGTAATCCGTGAAGTCGCGCTGACCCGCCGATAAATTAGCATGCATAATATATGCGCAAGACCTTACCAGCCCTTAGGATTATACCGAGGTAGGAGAGGATGGAGGAGGTAATTTTGAGCGTAGTTAAAGGTACACTGAGCATAGCTTTTTAAAGAAAAGCAAGTAATGTTGGTGGTTACCCTGCTGGGCAAGTAAGCTGGTGTGCAAAAAGTTTTCTAGCACCTACCCATCATTGGTTTAGTTTATTTTCTGGCTTAAGATTAGGCTAAGGCTTAAGTTTAAGGCTTAAGATTAAGGCTTAAGTTTCTGGCAAATTCCCCCAAAAGACAACCTCAAAATTAAAGAAAGCTTCTTCATGCGAGTTTTCTGATTAGAGTTGACAAATTGCTTAGCAGCCCAAATCCTCCTCTGATTTTTCGGATTCATGTGCATATTGTATAATTATCACTTGCTTAAAAACCGAATCGTGAGGAAACCATGCCTGAGAGATATTTCTTGATGGCATGAGAAGCCAAGTCAGAGGCCCATGGGCGGCATAAACTCTGACATCAGGTTAGTCACTAACCACACGAAAAGAAGAAGACAGCCCAAATATTATGGGTTGCAGCGTGATCGATGCGAAAGGATGGGCACGTTATAAAGTCACGTCAAGCAAAAATATGTAATGTAAAAAATACCTTCTCCACAGAGTTATAATACATGGTAGCCGTCATAAAATATTCGTGTTCCGTGTGTCCAGGAATGCGGAGCAAACACTTGACGGTTTTACACAAAATAGTTAGGAACAGAAGTTACACGCACACAGTGTGCAATATTAAGGGAGCGATATACCTAAAGCTCTCGCACACATACGCAATTTACGATTCGATTTCCTAGTCCTCTGATTTAGACTTTCGTTGGGTCAAATCATTTTCAACTCGGTACAAATCTGTCAGAAAAGTGTTTTGATTTGATTTTATTTTTTATTATCTATAGTTCTATACATACATATACAAGGCTAGTCGGAAAGGGGGAACTAAGCCAAAAGGGTTAAAGTACCCATAATAAATGGATAAATTTCATAAAAAATACGCTAAATTCTATCTATCCTCAGTTATGATCAACTGTGTTTCCATTATGGGTCATATTTGGGGTTACGGATTAGAAGCTCCATTTCAGGGATAGAGAATAAAAAAAAAAGAAACTGTTTGCATGGTTATTTTTTCACCGAATTTTGAAATTTCTTGCACTTTATCATCAGTGATAGATTAAGTGGCCCGCGGATTAGTACCTCCTTTCCGACTAACCTTGTATAATTACTTGTCCTGACTGACTGACTGATTCATCAACGCAGAGCCTAAACCACTGAAACTGGAAACATGAAATTTGGACCGTACATTCCTTTTGTGACGTAGGCATCCACTAAGAAAGGATTTTTGAAATTTTACCCCTAAGGGGGTAAAATAGGGGATGGATGTTTGTATGAAAATTCACGCGGACGAAGTCGAAGGCAAAGTGCTAGTCAAAGATATCATCATTGGAGCGTCTGTTAATGATCGTGTAACTTCTGAATGACTTGACTAATTGAGGTCATATTTACACAATACATATCGTCACCGGAAAGCCAATACTACATTTTTGGCCAAAATGAGTTATATATATCGTTGGATTGGATTTAAAAAATCCTATCCAACGATATATATAACTCTATATGCCCAAAAATGGCGCTTATGTAGTATTGGCTTTCCGGTGACGATATATTTGTTTTGTTGAGATTTTGAGCTAGGATCCGATAGGTGGCGCTGTAATCAAGTTATTTACACGGGCACAGCCGCGGGAGAACAGTTAGACTTATTTTAATGCTTATTTTGTTGGACACCGACAACTAAAACATTGCGTCTTCTTCTTTT
Organism: Amphipyra berbera; assembly: GCA_910594945.2. Lineage (NCBI taxonomy): Eukaryota > Metazoa > Arthropoda > Insecta > Lepidoptera > Noctuidae > Amphipyra > Amphipyra berbera. The sequence goes on from OU343138.1 coordinate 772,971, forward strand.
CTTGTCAATAGACCCAGCAATTATTTTGACCAATGTGTAGGGACCTGGCCCTGAATGAGTGGGTCAAGGAACTTCAAGTATAGGGTTACCAAGAAGAACATAGTCTACTTAGTTTTCGGCAATAAGATTGACAAGCATAATATCATTTGGGGACCAAGTGCATAATATTAGCAAGCACATTGGGTCACCCGCACGACGGCGCAACGAGTATTCCCAAGGAGGGTTGATGTCAGGCAGGCGGCCGGTCATAAAACAATAAGCCAAAACCTCTAACAACATGGATTTATGAAATACATGTTTTTTTTTTATTTATTTATTTCAACAAAACATTTAGTGTGGTACAAACAACATGTAGTGTAGAATAAGGGCAGGAAGAAGAAGGAAGAGTGTAGGGATCTGGCCGGCTTCTCCTTTGCCTCTTTTAAATCCTGCAGAGTGCAGGCCTGGTTGGTATGACAGGCAGATAAGAACATACCCTGTGACATACCCTGTGCCTGAGATGATTAGGTAATACCCCACTTGGCCAGACTGTTTCTGCAGCAGCCAACCTGAGCCCGCAATCGTTTAAGAAGGTATGAGACTGTTCCGAGTTGCGTGTACCTCAGATAACTATTCCTTCATTCCATACCGTGATCGACTGTTTATTATGCGAGTTCTGTATCCTACAGTGGTCCTTCTGTATTTTCTTGTTATGCAATGTTTTCGTAACAAACCCCAATTAATTTTGCGGGAAAGTTTATTATAATGAATTTATTTTTAAAACAGTCTTGTGAAAAACAAAATAAGGTTGATAAAAATGCTGTTGTAGGTTGATAGGACATTTTAATAGTGTTAGAACTGGAGTAAAGGCGTTGTCCTATGTGCTGGATCGACTTCCAAATTGTAACGAAGAAATTAATTGAAACAAAGAGAAAAAAAACCGGCCAAGTGCGAGTCGGACTCGCGCACGAAGGGTTCCGTACCATTATCTATAAAAACGGCAGAAAAATCATGTCTGTTGTATGGGAGTCCCCTTAAATACTTGTTTTATTTTAATTTAATTATTTATTTTTAAAGTGAATATATAATTAAATATTCTGTGAACATTTCAAGCGTCTTCCTGTTGCCGTTATCAATATCGAGCAAAAAAATCACGTTTGTATATACGTATGGTATGTATATATGTATTGTATACATATAGAACCCCCTTAAATATTTATTTTATTCTGTTTTTTAGCATTTGTTGTTATAACGGCAACAGAAATACATTATCTGTGAAAATTTCAACTGTCTAACTATCACGGTTCATGAGATACAGCCTGGTGACAGACAGTCGGACAGCGGAGTCTTAATAATAGGGTACCGTTTTACCCTTTGGGTATGGAACCCTAAAAAAGGATAGCCCATAAGCTAGAAATAGAAATCGTTTATCTGCCAGTAATGTAGGTACACTGATAAGATATACAGAGGTATACAGATAAGATATTAAATAAGTAGTATCCCGATACATTGCACCTTACAGTATGCAAAAATGTTGATGTTTTTAATAATATTGAAAAAAATATCACAAAATTATAAAATCTTGAAAAATCTATTGATTTATAAGAGGTACATTACTACCTAGACAAACTATTAAAATTATCAATAATATAACATAACATCACGCCTTGTATTACCCAATGGGTTCGGCAGAGGTGTTTTTAGTACACCCTCGTTTCGCCAGTTATGTTTAAGTCCCATGCGAGCCTATTGCCATTAACCGGGCACAAATCCAGGCTCCGGGCTGCTACTGAAAAATTCCTAATGTAAAAACCCAATAACACTTTGCCCGACCTGGGGATGGAACCCAGGACCCCATGCTCAGCAGTCGCGCTTGCAACTACTAAACCAACAAGGTAGTTATAATATATTTAGCTATATGCTGTTATTTTACATTCAGAAGCTCTCATTTGTACCATACACCATGGAGGTTATGCCGGCATAACTCTTACCGGTTAAAACCACCACGGTGTTCTTCGGCCGGGGTCGCAGGATTCGCTGGTGCATTCACCACAACCCACAGGTCTTGGTCCACCAGCCCTGGCATATAGTCTCGTACTAGGAATCCTTTTATGTACCATGGGTGTTACTGGTGTTTTTACGAGTTTCTGAACTAATAACTTAAGACACTAAACTGCCACATGGTGTACCATCCGACGCTCACACTCCAATTGTAATTACCATCTAAACTTAGATTAACAATACTCAACACAATTGCCCAAGTTTTATTTTAGTTCCAGTGCCACTAAATCAAATTTAATATCACACTAAAAATAAAAGTATGCTCGTAAAGTGTCCAAATTTTTTTCAGTGCCACTAAAAGGTGCTACAAACGGCTTTGTCTCAGTTAGTCGACACCTAATCAAAGAAAATACTACAGCACTATGAATAATACAACAAATATTAATAACACAATTTCCATTGCTTCTTCATCGAGAAAGTCCAACTAATATTCTAGTAGAAACCGCGCAATGGATGTTGAACAAAGTGAAATGTCAGTGCTCGTTTGTTTTGTGGTGGTGGCAGTACCGTGTACAGTCGTCAACATAAATACTCGGGTATAATCGCGCCAATAACTCACTTGTGACAATGCTACTAGTGATTTCGAGATGTCACATATGGTGGTTAGGTTGGCATTACACCGAGTGTGAAGTTTGGTAGTTAAAATTGAGATATGTTTTGTGGTGTATGGTTTTATTAGTGTGTTAAAACTTTTTGCTTTGTTACATTATACGACTCTATTTTAGGGGTTGACAAACGCCTTCTTGACTTATTGCAATTTAATAGTAGGTTTTCAAAATCACCGGGTCTTTTAAATATTTGCAGGAAAGAAAACAGCTTCATTAACCACTCAACTCAGTGATAGCAAGCACGGCTTCAGTCCGGATAATAGTAGGCTCAGGTCCTAGGTTAGGCTAAGACTAATTAAGTTTATCTGTCTGGAAATTCTTAGCAAACTCGGGTTGGAATAAAACTCTAATTGCTTCATTTTCTGTCCTGGGTAGAAATACTGTCATTGACAACCTGTGGATAACACTTCTATGTTTTACTGAGGATTATTAGGTGAGGCAGTTATGTTTTTAAGTACTTATGATAATTTAACTTTACAATATCATAAAACTGCCTCGTTGGTCTAGTGGTGGCAAGCGCGACTGCTGATCGTGAGGTCCTGGGTTCGATCTCCGGGTCGGGCAAAGTGTTACATATTGGGTTTTTCCGTGTGGAATTCCTCAGTAGCAGCCTGGAGTTTGGATTTGTGCCTGATTGATGGCAATAGGCTCGCCCCCTACTACATGGGACTTAACATAACGGCGAAATGAGGGTGTTACTATACACCTCTGCCCATCCCGTTCAGGAATTCAGGCGCGATGTTATGTTATGTCATGTTAAATATTACAAAACTCGGAGTAAAATAATATTAGCTAAAATAGACAACTCCTCGTTGTGCCACCACCAGCACGTCATGTCTGCCACATAATGTATCGCGACACGACAAACAAGTAATAACAGCGACTAATTGTCGCAGCGACGCGCGACTGTGACGTAGAGAGTATCCGGCGCTGCCGGCGACTGTACGTGTGGATGGATTGATGTATGGGCTCGAGGAGACTAGGTGCAAGGAAATAGAAAAGTCGTAATAATAAAATGGTAAAGTTTATGTATTCTTTTTTCGTTTGTAGATTCTGTTGATGAGACGAGTACAGCATAAGTTTATAAGCTTTAAGATTCCATTTAACGTATTAGAAAGCCTTAAGAGCCCCCGCAGATTGCAGTCTTTCTATCGGCCGATAGTTTAGTCGGTTTCTTAATCAGTATGAAGATGTATGCAAGTGCGCACATTATAACAATTCGGTGTCCCTTACATCCCTCCCCGGAACGCAGACTAAACAATCGCCCGATAGTTGGCCGATTACCTTTTTATAAGGGAAACAGAATCGTTATAATGTGCGCACTTGCATACATCTTCAAACCAACTAAACTATCGGCCGATAGAAATTCTGCATTCTGCGGGGGTCTTATGAAAGAGTAATCGGCCAACCATCGGCCGATAATTTAGTCTGCAGTCTGCCGGAGGTCTAACACATATTCAAAATAAATGTTTCGCTATCAAAGCTTTGTTTACCTTTTATACAACATTTTGTGACCGGACTGTACGCAGTTACCGAATTGTGGGTAGTAAGTGTACCAATGTTTTTTTTTATTATATCCCGCTCACAGTATAACAAAACGTTTTAAACAATTTATATGTATTAGGTTAGGATTAAATTTTGAAAACCTTTTAAAAGCAAAAACTGTAAATAATGTTAAGCTTTATATTTCTGAACATTTGTTTGGATTAATGTCTGAAATTGCTGAAACTACACTCATGTTTCATAATGGGATTTAAAAATAAATTACAGCTATTTTATTATGCGAAATCTGTGTCAACATGCAGCGAGTTTTTAGGAAGATACAACCTTCACTTTGTCTTTCGAATGTCTTATATGGCAGTTGTTACGAGTTGTCACAAGCCAGAAAGTCTGACAACTGTTCTAACCTTAGGACGTCTGGGTAACTGGATTGCGGGGGTCTGATGGCAGTCGCTCCGTATTCAACCGCATCTGGTTAGACTAGAAGTTGACTCCAACATAGCTGGAAGGAGGCTAGGAAGAAAAAGCCCTATTAGTCAATGGATGCTAACAACAATTAACAGATACACAACAATCAACAAATAACAGCGATCCCCAATACGAGCCTATTGCCATCAACCGGGCCCACATCCAAACTCCGGGCGGCTACTGAGGAATTCCACACGGAAAAACCCAATAACATTTTGCCCGACCTGGGGATCGAACCCAGGACCGCGCGTTCAGCAGTCGCGCTTGCCACCACTAGACCAAGGAGGCATTTAATATTAGCAGAGTTATCGAACGATAACTCTGCTAATATTCTAAGCAACTATTGCCTGTTTTCATATTATAATTTCTTCTTAGCCATCTCTTCAAAATAAACACTAAATATCATATGTGTTATATTTTTATTCGGCGTCGTTGTACCGCGTGTGACGTGGCAATAAATCCCGCGGTTTAATTATTAATAACGCGATGTTACGCCATATGGGCGGCTAATGGAGTGGACTACCGACATGTGAATATTGTTTCTTAGATATTATGTAATGATATACACACGGTAGTTATGTTTGAGAATACAATGTTAGTTGGAAAGGGGGACCTACAATTTTCCCCAAACATCCAATAGTTTTAGAGAAATAACTGTTTCTAGATTACATAAAAATTGTGCTAAGACAGTGGCGTAACTATACCATCAGAGGCCCGTGGCCAATTCATTGGATAGGGCCCCAGTAAAAATCGTCACGTTGTAATTAAATCACTAAAGTAGTTACCCAACAGAATTACAAATGTATATTTTTTACTTAATTTTGTTAAAAATGTTAGGTTACTTCTGAGCTCGCGGCCTCTCGGACCGAGGGCCCCGTCGGGCCGGGGGCCCGTGGCATTTTGCCAGCCCCACCACCCTATAGTTACGCCACTGTGCTAAGCAAATCTTAATCATCAGCTGTGATTATATTTTAATTAACCGACTTTCAAAAAAGGAGGAGGTTCTCAATTCGACTGTATGTTTTTTTTTGTATGTTTGTTCCGCGATATCTTTGCTAATTGTGAACCGATTTTAATGATTTTTTTTTTGTTTGAAAGAGTATTCTTTCGAAGTGGTCCCGTTCAAATTTGGTGAAGCTCTGATGAAGAACTTCGGAGATAGACAATTTGAAGTCGGTTTTATTTTTGTTAAAAAGTGATTATTAGTAGCTCCATTTTCAAAATTTGTGTTAAACCGGGGGGGGGGGGGGGTATTTTATGCAATAAATAAAATAAAACTCAACAGACAGACACTATAGAAAACTTCGAGTTGCTATTAAGAATAACATAACATCACGGCTGTATTCCCCGAAGGGTTGGGCAGAGATGTATAGTAATACCCTCATTTCGCCGTTATGTTTAAGTCCCATGTAATAGGGGGCGAGCCTATTGCCATCCAAACTTTGGGCTGCGGAATTCCACACGGAAAATCCAATAACACTTCGCCCGATCTAGGGATTGAACCCAGGACCTCACGATCAACAGCCCCGCTTGCCACCACTAGACCAACGAGGCAGTTGCAGAATTTTATGCAATAAATAAAATGGCAACAGTTAGGCACCATAAAAAACTCAGGGCTGCTATTAAGAATTTCCTAACAAAACCCAATGGATCAATCTCAGGACGTCATTGGAGATTGACGACACGTTTGGTGCAGTGGATTGGCTTCTGTGCTGCGGGTCGTGGGTTCGATTCCCGCACGGAACAAATATTTGTATGGCCTACAGATAGTTGTTCCGGGTCTGGGTGTTTGTGCATGTGAAGATTTGTGTCTGTAAACGCACCCACGATACAGGAGAAATCCTAGTGTGGGGCAACGTTTAATTTAAAAAAAAAAACAAAAAAAGATACTCATTGGTGTCATAGGCCAATAAAGCTGGAATTGTTATCGCCCGTTCACACAGCGGATCTGTTTTAACGGATCCGTCGGTACTGGATGTGTTGTTCACATCTGTACCGACGGATCAGTCAAACAAATGGCAGCTGCGTCGCATCTGGCAGGCAGGATACGATAAAAATAACGGATCCGGTATTTTTTACTGGATTCGGAATACTGTCGTGTATGAGAGCTCGCTCATAAAATTCAGGTCCAGTTGAAAACCAGCGTCAGGCACTAGTTGTCTGGCATTTTTGCTGAACTGGGCCTTTTTGGCGCAGCCGTGAGGCATACTTTCCTACTAATCTCTTTTTTTTCTGCTTTATGTTTTGTGTGCCTTTTAGTCTGTGCTAAATAAATGTTTTTTCTTTCTTTCTTTCTCATACCACTACAGGCGCCTTCACCGAAATAAAAACGGATCCGTTAGAACGGGTCCTGTAAACAGTTTCTGTGTGAACTAGCTACTAACTAACGTCTGGAAATTCTGTGCGAGGAACTACACGAGTACTATCTACAAACTAAGTACAACTATAATAGTGTCTTACTAGTTACACTGTTAGCATTCTCATTGCAGCGTCACGTCTAGCCATAACATCCACACTTAGCATCAACTAGTACACACAGTACACAAACTGTACACAAATGTACACGAGATGTGTACTGTTGTGTGTATGTGTATTATATGTGTAGTGTGTGATCTCCGACATCTGGACGAGTGGCCCTCGGGCGACACGTTTGTGTGTAGTTGGGAGGTAAGCAGTGAGGCAAGTATTGGGTGTCTTTGAAAATATTAACATAACATCACGCCTGTATTCCCCGAAGGGTTGGGCAGAGGTGTATAGTAACACCCTCATTTCGCTGTTATGTTTAAGTCCCATGTAATACGGGGCGAGCCTATTTCCATCAACAGGGCACAAATCCATACTCCGCGCTGCTATTGAGGAATTCCACACGGAAAAACCCAATAACATTTTACCCGACCTGGGGATCAAACCCAGGACCTCACGATTAGCAGTCAAGCTTGCCACCACTAGACGAACGTGGCATTTCTACGTTATCAACTGTATCTACTGGTCAGATGCCATGTAAAATATTTTACACATCTAATTCGACTGGGAGTAAACTTCAAAATACTTGTTTCTCTGTTTAGTAAGTACTGTGTCCTCACAGAGTTGGTATAGCTCGCGTGACGATAGCCTGCACCTCAGACCCGCTCATGTTCAGACCATATAATTTTTTCTGCCATACATTGGTATCGGCGAAGATGGTCTGTACCGATAACATGAGAAATAGATATGTGAGGAATTGTTAAATTAACAATGTTATTTTTTAAATGTATTTTCGCATTTAGTTACTGCCTTGTTGGTCTAGTGGTCGCAAGCGCGACTGCTGAGCATGGGGTCCTGGGTTCGATTCCGAGGTCGGGCAAAGTGTTATTAAGTTTTTCTATTCGGAATTTCTCAGTAGCAGCGCAGCCCGGAGTCTGGATTTGTGCCCTGTTAATGGCAATAGGCTCGCCCCCTGTTACATGGGACTTAAACATAACTGGAGAAACGAGGGCGTACTAAAAAAAAAACACCTCTGCCGAACCCTTCACAGAATACAAGGCGTAACGTAGGTACTTATGTATGTAGTTATCACAATTCGTGAGACGCATCAGAAGAATGATAATATTAGTCTAAACTCTAAGCTGAAGGCGATCGTTGTGAAGGTTGAGTCCTGGACGACTATTAATTTCTCTATTTGTTACTCTTTATGTGAGTTTATTTGTTACATTAACCTGCATTATTCTCATTCTATTTCTCACACTACTGTAATGGAATTGTAATGAACTACTATATTGAAAAGAGTATTCATGGAGTTTCTTGCCGGCTCTTCTCCATAGAACCTACCTTTTGGAACCGTGCACCTAGTTTTGACGTTTTAAAACTGTCTGAAATCTGGTCTATTTGAAATAAAAAACTTTGAATTTGACTTTGAAGTCTATCATCACAAAACATAACATCACGCCTGTATTCCGCAAAGGGTTGGGCAGAGGTATACAGTAACACCCTCATTTCGCCGTTACGTTTAAGTCCCTTGACTCCCTTGTAATAGGGGGCGAGCCTATTGCCATCAACCGGGCTCAAAAACGAACTCCGGGCTGCTACTGACGAATTCCACATGGAAAAACCCAATAACATATGCCCTACCTGGGGATCGAATCCGGCACCTCACGATCAGCAGTCGCGCTTGCTACCACTAGACTAACGAGGCAGTCATCATCATCATTCTCTATCATCATGTTAGGAAATGAGTTTGGAAACCATGCTGGACGTCTACCAAGGAGGATCTACTTCTTCTTCTCTAGTGTCCGCACGAAATATACGGGAACAGCTCATGCTGTGGTGACAAGATCAGCCGGGCAGCAAGGTTGGTAGCGAGGCTGACTGCCTAGGGTGCGGTGGACATACTCAAGTATCGTCACTCGTAGAGGCTCTTTTAATGCAAGGGAGGTCGGTGACCAAGTATACCGGGTGTAAAAATACCCCCAATGAAGCCGAGAGCCACGTGTTCTTCCTATCATTGCGAACATTTTTTGGTATTGGGAGCCGAATGGTTATGAAGATATCGAAGGTCAAAGTCACCATATTTTTGTACGTTTTTCACGAAAACTAAGTTCATTCTTCTATACAAATATTATCAACATTTTTGAAATGTAGGCACAGTCTGCTGCACGCGCGCTTCCATTGCGCGCTACAATTAAAAGCTGTTTTTTAATACCAAAAAATAAAAGTAGTTTCCCAGCAATTATTTTTGGTGTATGTTACTTAGTTTTATGTACAGTATGCGTAGACTTCGGCTTCGTTAAGGGTATTTTTACCCCAGTGCCAAGGAAGGGTTATGTTTTCGCGCGTATCTTGTATTGTATGTATATTTCTTTATAACCTCGTATCTTCCAAACGGCTAGATGGATTTCGACAATTAAGGTATCGTTACATTCGTCTTAAAACCCAAGTATCCTTAGAAAGGTGTTTGAAAAAAAAACAAAATGGCGGATTTTTTTCGGTCTTTTTAGTGCGTTACTTTTATAAATAATTTTATTTGCAGTCGGGTTTTTGATTTTTTAAATTATTGCACCCAGTATTTTAGACTGTGGACACTACTGTTTTGGTACTTGTTTCAATATAATAACATTTTTACTCCTATCCTTACCAGGTTATTACACCAGTAAACTAAGAACAAGGGTTGCTAATAGCTTCATAATTCGTAGGAAGCACTTCTGAGTTGAACGTCGTTTATATGGCGTTGTCACGGCATGCGCCGATTTGGAGAGTATGTAGGTACAATTAATTAGATAATGAATATTGATACTGACGGCCTCGTTGGTCTAGTGGTGGCAAGCGCGACTGCTAATCGTGAGGTCCTGAGTTCGATCCCCAGGGTTTTTACATTAAGAATTTCTCAGTAGCAGCCCGGAGACTAGATTTGTGCCCGGTTAATAGCAATGGGCTCGCCCCTATTACATGGGACTTAAACATAACTGGCGAAACAAGGGTGTATTAAAAACACCTCTGCCGTACACATCGGGGAATACAAGGCGTGATGTTTTGTTATGTTCTACTACTACTATTCTTAGCGATTGCGACTAACTTCTGTAAAGGATCAAGAATTTTATGCTTTCACCTCTAGTTCCCATTTTATAGCTTGGAGTTTTAGACGGACGTTCTGTCAAACGATGTGTCAGCTAGACGTGTAGTTTATATGATCCTCTCCATCTAGGATCTAGGTAACCAGGTCAGGTACTAGATGTTATACCTGAGACCTCAAGCTGGCTACATCTCGTAGTAACTCAAACGTACTTGTTCTAAGTGGACCATTTACATGCACTTTTGAATAGTTAAGGCTTTAGTTGCCTTGTTCCAAGAATTCATTCCTATGGAGAAAATCGAGCTAGAATGTCCGTGGTTAAAGAAAACTATTAATCTTTCAGTCTATCCTAGTAGCAAGAATTCAGGTTTATCTTTAAAAACTTGCAGTGTGACCGTTGGACTGCCAAGTCATAGGTCTCGAGTTCGAACCCAAAGCACGCACTTCTGACTTTTCGGATTTATGTGCGTATTGTATAATTATCACCTGCTTACAAACGGTGTAGAAAAACATCGTGAGGAAACCAGCATGCCTGAGAGATATTTCTTGACAGCATGTGAAGCCAAGTCAGAGGCCCATGGGCGGAATAAACTCTGATACCAGGTTAGTCACTAACTACACGAAAAGAAGATCTTTAAACAATAAGTTGTATAGGCTGTCTCATAGGTCCATCAGTTGCAAGTGCGGCAGCCGGGTCCGGGTTTTGTGTTCGACTTTCATGTCGGGCATAGTGTCATAGAGGTTTTCATTTAGGAAATTTTCAAAGGCGGCAGGTATTTTGGAATTGCAAACAAACATTGACAACAGTCATGTCACGTTTTGCAGCCAAATGGTTTTTGTCTTTCTTCACAACAATACGACTCTGTCCAACTCTATGGAAATACAGGCAAATATATATATCTCTTCAGCTCTTTAAACAGATAGCCAATATTAAAGGGTAAACAGCAGTTCTTAGTTACAGTTTAACTATCTGCAAGATAACGAGCTGCTTCAAATGAGCTCAGTTACTGGCATGTAGAGAAGTGGTGTACAGTAGCACTGCTGCCAATGTCTCTTCAGGGAAACATTATACACTCGCCTTGAGCGTGCCGCCAGTGAGAGCGGGCAGCGGGACGATTGATGATAAGCGAGTGTTGAAGATGAGTGACGAATGAGCTCAGTTGAGAAGAGGACTGGTGTACAGTAGCACTGCCGCCAATTACTCTTTAGGGAAACATTATACACCCGCTTTGAGCGTGCCGCCAGTGAGAGCGAGTAGCGGAGCGATTTGTCTGTGTTTGATTTACCAATCCACCACAATGCGATCGATATTCTACCGAATGTCGATCGCATTTGGGAACTAAATCATGACGAATTGTGCGTGGACGGATTGGTATTTATAATATTACATGCGTTCCACTAAGTTTGATTCTTATGAGTCGAAGATTGATGTTGAAAACACCGTCACTACTATTTTATACGCATCTTCCAGCAAAACATATTAAAAAAATGAAGTCCTCGCGGTACGCTTGGCAGATGTGAAACATCAGAATTAATTTTGAAAAAAAAAATTGGCCGAATCAAACCGAAGAGAGCCGACAGTTACGAACATTTCCCGTCGTGTGTCTGCCATTCTGAACATCGCCACGCAACAACCGCTCTCACACCCGCACCGCCGCATTAGATGTTTCACATCAAACAATAATCTTAACACCCAAAACAAGTAAAAGGTCTTCTGTTTACAGTAAGTGTGCAAAAAATCCGCTATAAAGATTGTGCATTCTGCTGTCACTGGAACCGCACCTTAGCTCCGAATACTTTACAACAAGCCCACTCGAGCGGCGAAGATCAGGCTGGAGACACCGTTATTGGCAATATTGGGATCAGCTGAATTAATTTTATCACCACGACGTAAACTAAATACCTATATGCAATTAATTCGTAATATGTCGATAACTGCCAGTAATTTACATGTATTACGAGGTAGCCAGTTGAAATCACAGATTAAGTAGGTATGCTGTTGTGGCATGAATCTTGGCACATAAAAAAAAAGCCAAAGATTGCTCCGAACAAGTTCCCGAAAATTTGGCAATTTTTAACGATTTTTGCCCCGATTGACTTGATTACATAACATAACATCTCGCCTTGTACTCCGCGAAGGGTTCGGCAGAGGTGTTTTTAGTACACCCTCGTTTCGCCAGTTATGTTTAATTCCCATGTAATAGGGGGCGAGCCTATTGCCCTTAACCGGGCTCAAATCCAGACACCGGGATGCCACTGAGAAATTCCTAATGGAAAAACGCAATAACACTTTGCCCGACCAGAGGATCGAATCCAGAACCCCATGCTCGGGAGTCACTACACTTTGTGATCATTAAACCAACAAGGCAGTGTTGATTATCTATACTAATATTATAAAGAGGAAACATTTGTATTTTTGTGTTTGTATTTTTGGATTTTTGTATGTAACGAATAAACTTAAAAACTCTTTTCAAAAATTATTTTGCCGTTAGAAAGCTACATTATCGCTGAGTAACATAGGCTACGGGCGGAGCCGTGAGGACACAGCTAGTACTTTATATTTTACTTATTACTTTAAAGCACTGATTATAACAACTTCTTAATATTTTATCAAATATTTATAATTCTATAATATATATTTTATACATTATCATATACATTTTGTTTATAATATATTTAAATATAACTCTTATTTTTGATTTTGTTAAATTCTTAAAATTTTACCCATAGATTAAAACGTATATCCGTATCTGTATAAACTCGGGAACCCACAGTACAGGCATACCTAGTGTGGGCACCACGGCAAATACTGATTTTATTTGTATATTGTGAAATAAAATCTTTTTTAATTTTAATTTTTCATTCTAGAACAAACAAATGATACTAACAAAGCGCTTCTATCCTTTTATTTGTTGATACGGAACCATGTGTCCAAGAATGGCTTGTCCTTGTCAGTCTATTTTTCAACAACAAGCATTCACACCCGAGCCCGACCGATTTGTTCGTGTTCCCACCCTCAGGGAACAAGTCAAGACAAAGTTAGATAAGATAATGTCCTCGCCCACAAGTTAACATTTTGTCCAATTTCCATCTTCATTACTAAAGTATCACGTACAAACTACCCTACTTTTGTGCTCGAAAAAGTGTCAAAACTCCATTCGTCAGGTCAAAGTTAATATCCCTCAGGGGGCTGGAGGAAATACAAGACGAGACCCGTAATAAGTGAGCCAAGTTCTCTCGGAAAAATTGAAATTAATAATTCAGATATGGACCGGGCTCGCCGACTTAATATTGAAGGTAATTGAGATATTAAAATATAGGTATACATATTAGGTTGTCACGAAATGGTCTTTATGAGGTATTTTTAAATGGCTATTTAGAAGGAAAAAAAATAGAAAAATGCAGATATTAATATTAATAAAAATAAGATGACTGGATATGCAAAAACAATTATGTTGTTGGCAATGAAATAGTCACATAACTTTCGAGTAGTACTTACGAGTGTTGCAACAAATGTGTTGCGAGTTGTGCCCAGTGTGGACGAGTATTGCGCAACGTGTATCGCAATATTTTATTCAGTTTTTTTTCTAGGCATTATTTCACTTTTCGCGACTATGCAAGCCTCATACGTACGTCATATCTGTTGCGATACATTTCCTGCAGCACATGTATCGCAACATGTATTTAATAAAATTTGCGGCACATGTTTCAGTATGTATTGCAAGATCAAAAGTGTATTCAACACGGTCATATAGGAACAGAATACACACCTAACTCCACAATATCGTGTTTCGGTTCCGATATTTCAGTTCAATTTTAGGGTATGGATATAGACATTTTGACCAACGGCTAGGCATCGAGGTGCATGCACAGAAAACAATTCGTTACTGGTTCGGCTTCGGGTGTGTTGTCCAGCGCGTCAAGCGTCGCTATACGAAGATATATAGCTTTGACGTTTGCACGCTGTACGCTTTGAGAATAGCCGGGGTGGCTGGCTAGCGTTGTTTTGTCCCTATTATTTTGTGTACGGGTCTTTGTGATATAAGATTACATGTAGATGAATTTTCTGATTTTGTTAGCGTTTGTCTGAGATCATAAAATGAAGGATTACTGCGTTGATTAAAAATACTCTAACTAGATTTTTAGCATTTTAGTTCTAATTTTTACTACGTAGTAACTATTAAGTAATCTATGCTTTTATAGCGCAAGCCACGTTTAATAACCGTTTCTTAACTAATTAGGCATACGGTAGTATGCTCATTACCTAAAAATAAAACACAATTAGCCCATTACTGTCCCACTGCTGGGCACGGGCCTCTTCTCAATATGAGAAGGGTTTAGACCTTAGTCCACCACGCTGGTCTGGTGCGGGTTGGCAGACTACACACACCATCGAAAACTTTATGGAACCCTCTCATGTGTGCAGGTTTCCTCACGATGTTTTTCCTTCACCATTAACGCAAAAATTCTGATCCGCACATGAATTCGAAAAGTCAGAGGTACGGGCCGGTATCGAACTCAGGCCCTCCTGCATGGGAGGCAAACGTTCAGGCTATCACTGCTGCATTACCTAAAGCTTTAAAACTTAAGATCACTGGTGGTTACTTATTTCTTCTTCTCTCGTGTTAGCACTAGCTAAACGAGAATAGCTCATGCCGTGGTGAAAAGATTAGCCAGTATCGGCAAGGCTGGTAGCGGGGCTGATTGCCCACTTGCGACGGACGTACTTAAGTATCGTCATTGGTGTAGGCTCTTTTTCTTCTTCTTTTCGTGTGGTTAGTGAATAACCTTGTGTCACAGTTTATGCCACCCATGGGCCTCTGACTTGGCTTCACATGCCGTCGAGAAATATCTCTCAGACATCGTTTTTAAGCAAGTGATAATTATACAATACGCACATGAATCCGACAAGTCACAGGTGTTGGGTTCGAACTCGAGACCTATGACTTGGCAGTCCGGCGGTCACACCACAAGGCTATCACTGCTGTTAAAGGCTATTTTAATGTACCCCATTTACTTACTAATAACATATAACATACTTATACCTTTCCCTCCAAAGACTGCGAAGCCAAATCAATTATATTATTATGTTGTAACAGATCCAAATTTCCCCAACATTGAAGAGGACCCGTAACCTGGCAACCCCCTCCCGCACATACATCACCGGAGATAGCATAGAGGGCCGAACTTGACGGCCGACGACGATATTTCCAGTCTAGTTACAGGCCGCTTTACTTAGGCCGACACGACGGCGACACGATACCGATTACGTTCGCCGACACCGACGTATATTGACAGATATAACACTGTTGTTCTCCAACATTCCACTGACCGTTTCTACTGCTGCAGTTTGAGAACATTCTCTTTCAAAGAATAGGCCATCCTTTCTCCGACCGCAGCATCAGCGCATTACTGGGCACGGCTCTCTTAGATTGAGAAGGGTTTAGGCTTTAGTTCATGCGCGGGTTGGCGGACTATACACACCATTGAGAACTTTTATTTCTGAGCTCTCTCATGTTTGCAGGTTTCCTCAAGTAAAGAGCAAGATGTATCAAATATAGAGATAATGTACCTAACAAACTGAGCAGTACTGCATCTCTTTCCAATTCGGTACATTGTCGTTCTACCGCATCATCATAAGCGGTGCAGACTTTTTCATGTATAATGTTAAAAATAGTTCATCTATCGGTATTGGATAAAGTGTCCTCAATATGTCGGATAGGTGTCGTATCGCCTACTGTAAAATCACTCAAATGATATCCGTGATAAAAACGTCGAGAAATAACGAACAAATTCGCGATAAACCCGTAGTGTGGTGTAGAACCGACGATTTTTTTGAAATATTCAGTTTTCAATCACTATTGATTCGCACGGGTTATGTTTTTAGTTCTAACTTACATTCGTTATTTTAGAATGCCCTATACAAATATATTTACGCGAAACGATTGACAAAATTGTATGCAGATTGATTAATGCTCGGTTCCTATGGGCAAGAACGAATTGTTTTGCCTACTAACACCCATATTCTAAGACGTTCCTCCAAAACTTACTCGACTCAGGACGGCCTCGAAAACACCTTCAAAATTGTATTCTTAGTCGCAATTTCGAGTGAACTTTGACGTTCCTCGACGGAGTCATTACGTCATAATTTGAATTATCTGCATCGCGCAAATAACGCCGCTATAAATAATTGTAAGGATTATCGTAAGCATATTCGATAAAGTCTTCAAAATTCATTTTTATTACATATGATCTTTGACACTTCCTTCCTTAAGGTAGGTTCCGAGGTACCTTGAAATTGACAGATGATTCCTTACCTCGGCTGAGGAAAAATCTCGAGTCGAGGACGTTTATGTCAACTATCGATGGTAGTGAGTCGAGGTGGAGTCGAGTCGAGTAAGTTTTGGAGGAACGTCTTAGAATATGGGTGTAATAGTAAATCAAATCAAATCATTTATTAATTTGCGAATATGGGAACAAAAGCTCTTATACAAACAATAGTGACCACTAAACATATCCTACCATGAGGCATGCAAAATTACAAAATAGGTACCTATGAAACTATGCACGTATGTACCAATGATAAAAGAAAAGACAGTACAAGTAGAGTTACAAAAGTTTATCCTGTAAATATTCTGTTACAGAATAATATGCTTTTTTTAGTAACAATGTTTTAATACTGTTTTTAAATATGTTTATATCAATAATGAAGAGGATCAGTTTGGTAAATGATTATAACTACCATACATAATATACTTTTATTTAGTAATGCAGTCTTATTTTCTGGTAAACATGTAGTAGCATTTTTCATTGTCAAACTTGGCGTATGAATAGACTCGTAAGCTAATTTAAGTGCATTAGCTACTAACATATAGATGGGTATTTTAGGTAAAGCTATTATTTTGGGTCTTTGCTTCATTATTGGTAAAGATACAAGAGTCTTAATTTTAACCAATAACGCTTCTAAAATTATAGGAATCGGCCATAAATGGTATTGACCATTTAACTGATATAATATCTTAATTACTTATTATGTCACAAATTTCGAATTTATAAAAACCTAGCGAGCCGCCCCCGCTTCGCACGGGTGCAATGTAAGTAGATACTAATGTGGGGCATATAAACCTTCCTCTTGAATCACTCCTATCTATTGCTGAAAAACTATGGAAAATCCGTTGCGTAGTTTAAAAGATCTAAGCGTACAGACAGCGAGAGCGACTCTGTTTTATACTTACTATGTAAAGATTGGACTAAACAAGTCAATGTAGAGTCAGACTGAAAAATATCTGCTCTGCCTTTCAACGGATTTTTCTTCTTTTCTCGTGTTGTGTTCATGCCGTGAAGGCTACCGATGGATTTAAAACTGCCAGTAATAGTTATCTGACCAAACCCACAAGAATAAAAAAAGCTATGGAGAGTATGGCACTCTATTCCATACATAGGCACATATTTAACCGCTCTATCCATACTCAGATGGCTATTTTTAGCGGTTTTTGATCCACCGTTAGGCATTATTTACTGAACCAGGCGCGGTTGCAGCCCCCCCCTAAAGTCCTGGGGGGGGGGGAGTTATATTGACAGTAAAGTAAGTTAATAAGTTATTACAGTTATTTTTTGTATATTATCTATTTTTAGCATGTTTGTCAATTTGGCGTGTACGATTCTGGGGGGGTCATGACCCCTATGACCCCCCCTCAGACCGCCACTGTACTATACCTATAAGAACTGATAACTTTTCTTCGTGTCAAACTGTTACCACTAACAACACTATAATGAAGCGTTCAAATTAAAAACTTTAACTAAACCTTTTTATATTTCACCGCCTCACTAAACTAATTGACAAAGCAACGATAGAGAAGTAACAAGATAAAGTTATTCATAGACAATTCATTACAGTTTCCACTAAACTTTGACAATTAAAAAGACTGAACAACGAAGTCGAAAGAAAAAAGGAAATAATTACGTTCTTTAACGACCGCTGGCTCTCAAAGCAACACGTCGGCGGCCGACGAACTAACTTCGCAATGTATAAAGAAGTTAGTTACTGTAAAGAGGGTAGTATTAAAATTTTCAACTGTGCCTAACTTCTGTAATTTTGTGCGAAGATAGAGGCTCAAAAAAATTTACCATAATGTACAGGAAAATGTAGGTAATTGTTTGTGGTACATTTTCCTGAATAACTCATCTTTTGTTTTATTTTATTGGAAATGGGTTTGCTCTTGACTCTAGTCTAGGTCAAAGGAGACAGACAAAGTCTACGATGGAGTGAGCTTACCCAGAAGAAGCCTGTTAACTCTAACTTTGAAGAGATTCAGGTTGAATGCGTTCGGGAACACAGACGCAGGTAGTGAGTTCCACTCTTTTGCAGTGCGCATTATGAAGCATGTTTGGAAGCGCTTAGTGCGAATTGGTGGAATGGCAATTGCAATTGCAATGGCAACTGTTTTTTTTGTAGTTATGTGATAAGATAAACATATTTTTATGTTTATACTTTTTCGTCTTCTTCTTTTCGTGTCGTTAGTGACTGACCTGGTGTCAGAGTTTATGCCGCCCATGTGCCTCTGACTTGGCTTCACATGCCGTCGAGAAATATCTCTCAGGCATGCCGGTTTCCTCACGATGTTTTCTTTCACCGTTTTTAAGCAAGTGATACAATACGCACATGAAACCGAAAAGTCAGAGGTGAGTGCTTTGGGTTTAAACTCGAGGCCTATGACTTGGCAGTCCGACGGTCACAGCACTAGGCTAAAGAGGATTGCTGATGCGTTCCTAACCTTAGAGACAAGCTTGGAAAATCTCATGTGCCTGTAATTTCAACGACATCGACACCGATCCCATAGGTACCTTTTAAACGGAAACACAGCAATGCTGCTTGGCGGAAGAAATAGATTGGTGGTAGCACTTCCCCGGACAAGTTCTTTGTCAAGGAGCTCTCCTACTACTTTTACTAATTTTCTTTCTAACCCCACATCATGTAACCAAAACATCTGATATATACCTGCTGTATACTTTTTTGTGATTTCCTGAAGGTCTGAGTTGATAAGATGCATTATAAAAACTTTTTTTACAAAAAAATTAAACCGACTTCAAAAAAGAATAAAATAATTACCATATAAAATTGACAGTTTCAGAAGTCGGTGCTGATCCACGCTGAACCAAATTGAAGGCACCGACTTCTGAAACTGTCAATTTTATATGGTAATTATTTTATTCTTTTTTGAAGTCGTTTTAATTTTTTTGTAAAAAAGTTTTTATTTTTTTCATTTTAGTGGCAGTAATTAAAACTTGGTTGGACCTACTACAGACGTTGCTAGTAACATAATCACATCATCACAATATGCGTACTGTTCGTCATTGAGGAGTTCCATTGTCTATCTCCGAAGTTCTTCATCAGATCTTCACCAAATTTAAATGTGACCAACTTCGAAGTATACCCTATCCATTAAAAATTAAAGAAATTAAAGAAAAATTAAAAAAAAATTAAAGAATCATTAAAATCGGTTCACAATTGGCGAAAATATCGATCAACAGACAAAAAAAAAACATACATACAGACGAACATAGTAACCTCCTCCTTTTTGGAAGTCGGTTAAAAATAGCCTCTACGAGTGATGATACTTCATGACGTCCAGTGCACTCCGGGCAATCAGTCACGCTACCCACCTTGCTGACTGACTAATCTTTGTACCACAACATGACAAGATCGTGCCGACACGAGAGGAGTTGGTAATTGTCCATTAGAAGGTCCACTCTCATTGCCAAAGAGTTAAAAAAACTACGTGGTTTTCATCTATCAAGACAGATATGCACCCATCAATCTAGGAGGTGGAACTATGTGACTATATAGATACGTATAATATAAAGAAGAATATCGAATCCTAGTCATTAATGTCTGCGGTCAAACTTACTGCCAAATGACCACAGACGCGACTTTCCTCTCACATAATTTTTTTTTTTAACTTTGCCCCTTACTAGTATTTCTCCTGTATCGTGGGTGCGTTTAAAGACACACATCTTCACATGCACAAACATCCAGACCCGGAACAAATATCTGTAGGCCATACAAATATTTGTTGTTTGTTTGCTAGCCTGTTACTTTCCCACTACAGTGCAAATGCCTCTTATCATTTGGATCGAGCATTGATCAACACGCTCACTGCACAATTTCAGACCATTAGGTTCAGATGAAGCGAAAGGGGTATGTAAGAGTCGTAGCATGTGGCGTTCTAGTTTCTGCCTACCCCCATGGGAAAAAGGCGTGAGTTTATGTATGTATGTATGTAGGTTCAGATTTCCTCACTATGTTTTCCTTCACTGTATGTCAGTGGTGTTCTAGATTAACCAAAAAGGTACATGTTACAAAATGGTACATAGTACATTGAAAAAGGTACATGTTACAAAATGGTACATAGTACATTGAAAAAGGTACATGTTACAAAATGGTACATAGTACATTGAAAAAGGTACATGTTACAAAATGGTACATAGTACATTGAAAAAGGTACATGTTACAAAATGGTACATAGTACATTGAAAAAGGTACATGTTACAAAATGGTACATAGTACATTGAAAAAGGTACATGTTACAAAATGGTACATAGTACATTGAAAAAGGTACATGTTACAAAATGGTACATAGTACATTGAAAAAGGTACATGTTACAAAATAGTACATAGTACATTGAAAAAGTTACATTGGTGCATGCGTAGATTTGCACCCGCAACTTGATGCTTAACAACTGGGTCCGTAACATTCGGGCCACCACGACATTTAATTAAAATGGTACATAGTACATTGAAAAAGTTACATTGGTGCATGCGTAGATTTGCACCCGCAACTTGATGCTTAACAACTGGGTCCGTAACATTCGGGCCACCACGACATTTAATTAAAATGGTACATAGTACATTGAAAAAGTTACATTGGTGCATGCGTAGATTTGCACCCGCAACTTGATGCTTAACAACTGGGTCCGTAACATTCGGGCCACCACGACATTTAATTAAAATGGTACATAGTACATTGAAAAAGTTACATTGGTGCATGCGTAGATTTGCACCCGCAACTTGATGCTTAACAACTGGGTCCGTAACATTCAGGCCACCACGACATTTAATTAAAATGGTACATAGTACATTGAAAAAGTTACATTGGTGCATGCGTAGATTTGCAACCACAACTTGATGCTTAACAACTGGGTCCGTAACATTCGGGCCACCACGACATTTAATTAAAATGGGAACTAAATATAATAAACCACATAATCAATCTCTCTCTATCACTCAAAGGTTTGCTGGTAGAAAACTCATTTTTGAGTTAAGCTCGCCTTTGTACATAACTTCACTTAATTGTAGTTTTATTGCTGTAATTTTTCTTGTGTACAATAAAGAATAAGAATTGAGTTAAATTATCACCAACAACAAAACAACAGATTTTTCTACTCATATTAGGAGAAAAGGGCTTTTTACATACATGAGGATAATATAAAATCCGTCTGGTCTTTGACCTTGATTGCTGACATGATGAATGCTCTCGATTTATCTTCGGAAGACTACCAGCCTATCATGATATATCTTTATATTTCTTTTTTATGAGCTCATCTTTTATAAGGCGTTCCCTTTTAGGTTCAATATTTCTATGTTTTTAACTCTAGCTATTAGTAAAGTTTACATTGGGTTAAAGTATGCTTAAACGCGGTAGAGTTTGTAGAATTAGTACGTGGTAATTTCTAGGTCCTAGATCCTTAGTGGCGAAATACTATAATATTAACAGGATTTTTATAATTTTCCTAACAGCAGGAGCCGTTTGTTGGCAAATATGTAGGTTAAGATGACTTAAGTATTACATACAATATATCCAATCTCATTTCACCGTTATATTTAAATCCCATGTAATAGGGGACGAGCCTATTGCCATCAACCAGGTACAAATCCAAACTCCGGGCTGCTACTGAAGAATTCCATACGGAACAACCCAATAACACTGCCCGACCTGGGGATCGAACCCAGGATCTCACGAGGCAGTAACATAGCTAACTGTTCTATAATTTAAAGTACATGGCCAAGCCCTGCACTAGTAAAACAAACAAACAACTCATAAAATGTCCAACAGATACTGCTGTAAATAATAATCCGTAAATCACTGTAATCTACTGAACATAAAGCACTTAGCGGACATGCGGATAAAAAGACGATAATTATCCGAAACTAGTTGTACACCCTATTTCACTTCACTATTTATGTATTTCATACATACATACATAAACTCACGCCTTTTTCCCATGGGGGTAGGCAGAAACTATAGAATGCCACATGCTACGACTCATTTCACTTCATCCACATTCATACATCTTGTCATACACGCACGCCAGTTGAGAGTACTACGCACCTGTCCTTTGTGAAGAACTTCACCAATAACATATGTCCATCTAGGACGTCTTCTACGCCGGTTTCCGTTGACATCCGCCTTATGAATTCCTTTTGTTTATCGCCGTTCACTCATTCTTTCAACATGACCAAACCACCTAAGCATACTTATTTCAATTTTTGTCATTACATCATGTTTTAAACCGCAACTTTGTCTAATCTTATCATTCCTCAATCTTATAATGAGCACATTATTGTCCATCTGCTGAGCACGGGCCTCTTTTCAGAAAGAGAAGGGGTTGGGCATTAGTGTACAGTGGTCTGGTGCGGGTTGGTGGACTATACACACCATCGAGATTTTTTTGGAGTCCTCTCACGTATGCAGACAACTCACGTAATTTCCTTCACCCTTAACTCAAATCTTCTTCTTCTTCTTCTTCCTGCCCTTATCCCACACTAGGTGGGGTCGGCACAACATGTATTTCATAAATCCATATTGTAAGAGGTTTTGGCTTATTGTTTTATGACCGGCCGGCAGCCTGACATCAACCCTCCTTGGGAATAATCGTTGCGCGGTTGACCCAATGTGCTTGCTGATATTATGCACTGGGTTCCAAAATGATATGCTTGTCACCCTTACATAACTCAAATGATAATCAAATTGTGATCTGCACATGAATTCGAAAAGTCAGATTTGCGGGCCAGGGTTGTACTCAGACCCTCGTGCATGGAAATCTATCGTTCAATCAGTAGGCTATCACTGCTTCCATCATCATCATCAGCACGTTATCGTCTCCTGCTGCACATCACCAGTATAATATTTAATCATAATTACTACGCTTGGTGTTCGGATTGGTGATAACAGTTATGTAGTTTTTACCACATGTAAAGATGCTGGTACCTTTGATATACCGGTAGTGGTCTGCTAAGACATTAATAAAATAATGGTGGTATAATATGCTTTGTTGAAAACAAACAACAAAAGTGATGAAATAAAATTGGCAAATAAAAAAAATAACGGTAAAGAAACTTATTTTTAACCACAAAAAATGGTCTGCGAAAAGGATTAGATACTTTGTTTTTAAAGCAAACAGACAAACAAAATTTGGGCTCTTCAATAAATATTGAAGCGCAATTAAGTTGATACTGATACCGCATCAGTCATGAATCTGCGCCTAGGTCATTAGGCAAAGGAAAACAGCCATTAGGCGGTCGGCACAGAGTTGATTAATTGTCGAAGGCCAGAGGCCGGCGGGCTGGGCCATAAATAAAAATAAAATACGGCCTTAAGTCGATACCAGGGTTGGTAGGTATCGGGACACGCCGGTGTCGACGATAACTGCGGATATATCCGCAAAGGGAAATTGAAATCACTATTTTTTTCGACTTTTTTTTGTGAGACATTTAAAGAGGTAAGTAATTTGTATCGATATAAAAATAGCCAACCTTATATTTCATTTGGTTTTCAATTAGATTTCTATACTAAATATGATCACAGTAATAACTTTGAGACTAAGTTTGTCGTTAATCGACTGAAAGAGATACGAACTTAGAGGTTTCGGCAGAAGATTGTACATGTTCATAAAGTTTTAGGCAGTCATATGTTTCCATATTAAATTATAAGTAGGTAAAAAACGAAGTATATTTTATATAAGTTCAATATTCGATGCGCGACTGCTGATCGTGAGGTCCTGGTTCGATCCCCAGGTCGAGCAACGTGTTATTGGGCTTTTCCGTGTGTCATTCCTCAGTAGCAGCCCGGAGTTTGGATTTGTGTCCAGTTGATGGCAATAGGCTCGCCCCCTATTACATGGGATTTAAACATAACGGCGAAGTGAGGGTGTTACTATACACCTCTGCTCAATCCTTTGGGGAATACAGGAGTGATGTTATGCTATAATAAGTTCAATATACAATAAATGAGTTCGGATAAATGTATATCCGCATTGTCGGATATTTAATCTAGCACCATCCCTGTTCGATTGTAGCTTGATCCTGCCGAATCTTCTGTTAAATTCTTTGTGAAAATGTTTCATTCATTGGACTATTTTCGAGGTAACTAAGAAAGAAAAAGTTATCTCATATTTCTTAACAATTTTAGTAAGTGTAGACATTTTTTTACCTTTATTTGCACGATGTTCTTTATTTAATATTTGTTTTATATGACGCGGCTTTCACACTGTCTTCAGTAAATTGTTTCTAGGTTGATATTGGGGTGTAGGTATTTAAATATTGTATAAATAGTTTTTTATTTTTTTCTCGACTTGGTTGCGTTTTGCCCTAGTCTCACCTGATGGTAAGCGCAGACACGGTCTAAAATGGAGCATATGAATCCAAGGAACTGAGATATAGAGGGATTCCCCTATACCCCTCTGGCTCTCACATACACACGGCGGAACGCAGTAAACTGCTTGGCGCCGGACTTTAATGCGAGGGCCGTAGCTAGCCAGACGGACCGTATATACCTTTTTTTATCTTTGGAAAATCCTCATGGATGTCCCTCGTCCGGGGAAGGCGAGGGGGTCTGCCGGACTCTTACCGGCTAAAAACCAACGGTGTTCCTCCTCCTGGCCGTTCGGCCGGGGTCGCGGGATTCGCAAAAGCATGCACCGCAACCACCGTATAGATCCTAGCACCAAGCGTGCTGGGTGTTGTTGAATCTTACAACACGGGTCTACTTCCAGCGTGCGGTGAGAAGTTTTATATTCTAACCGGTCCCCTCATTGGTAGAAAAACAATAAAGGTCTACTGGTTTATTACCAGCATGAAATAGTCTTGTACCCGAGGCAGGCCATGACTGTACTTCAATAATAGTGCAGGCGTGGACAGAGCCGTGGAATCTCTCCGGTTGGTGCTTCAGATAAAAATTCTCAAAAGGGCCTCTTTGCTATGGACCTGTATGAACTTAACTTCTAATAAGTTTCATACAATTTACAGTAGTTATTACTTATTTACATAAGATTCGCTACAAATTTTCAACAAGTTCACCATTCCCTTCGACTTTGAAACTGAGCACGCTCCGGCTAATCTTTGAAACTGTAGCCCGCCTGAAGTTAGCAGCCTCTTGAATATTACTTTAGAAGTCACGTAGACTACAACGGATTGGTTAAATTTACGAATTCATGCTGAATAGTGTTGAATATAGTCCGACCATTACAGTTTGTATAATAGGTAAACAATCCTTTGACTGAGAAAGTGAGTCTATAAAACTCCATTAAACATACGTATTTTTAGGAACACATAACATCATGCCAGTAGCCCAATACTCAATCATTTATTGCATTCGACAATGTATTGCTTAGGTAGTAAGTAAAAATTTGTTGTAACAATCGAGGACCCCGTCGGTCGCAGCAAAAGAACATTTTATCGAAGAGGACTTATTTATACATGCAAACTAACTTAATCTAAGTAAAATTTAAGGTAACATTTTATTTATTCCCCCGAAGGGTTAGGCAGAGGTGTATAGAAACACCCTCATTTCACCTTTATGTATAAGTTCCATGTAAGGACAAGCCTATTGCCATCAACCGGGCACAAATCCAAACTCCGGGCTGCTAATGAGGAATTCCACACGGTAATACCGAATAACACTTTGCCCGACCTGGGGATCGAACCCAGGGCCTCGTTAACTGCCTCGTTGGTCTAGTGGTGGCAAGGGCGACTACTGACATTCTTAGGAAATATAGGCTATTCTTCAATCGTTGAAAAATGCGTATTTTTAAACGAGTCTGCAAAAGCAATGATTCACGATCGAAGTTTTAGGTAATATGATTCGTCCTGTCTAGCCGTTTCCCAACTACGTTGGGGTCAGCTTCCAGTCTAACCAGATGCAGCTGAATATCAGTATTTTACATGGAGCGACTGCCATCAGACCTCTGCAACTCAGTTACTGAGCAATGCCGATATCCTAAGGTTAGACCGATTGTCAGACTTTCGGGCTTCTGAGTACCCGTAACGACTGCCACAGGTATTCGTATGACACCCGGGACCGACGGTTTACCGTGCTCTCCGAGGCACGGAGGGGTCTCGATGTGTAACGAATGGTCACTCATCCAGGAACGGTTAGGTCGTATGAATATTCCCTTAAATTTAACAAGCGCAATAATACAAGTCTCTATACAGCAGTGATAGCCTAGTGGTGTGGCCTGCGCACTACCAAGTCATAGGACTCAAGTTCGAACTCAAGGCACGCACCTCTGACTTTTCGGATTTATGTGCGTATTGTATAATTTTATCACTTGCTTAAAAACGGTGAAGGAAAACATCGTGAGGAAACCGGCATGCCTGAGAGATATTTCTCAACGGCTTGTGAAGCCAAGTCATGGTCCATGGGCGGCGTCAACTCTGACACCAGGTTAGTCACTAACCACACGAAAAGAAGAAGATACGCGTTCCTTAAAAAGCGTTTAATATCACAAAAATAATATTCCCAATAACTTTCACGATTTAGTAACCGTACAGCACCAATAACATGCAAAATATAATTACTTACAAAAAATATTCGTACGAACAATTCTCGGTATGTTTTCCCGACGCTGGAGGCCCAATAAATTATGTAAAAACTTTGTTTTACTGTGCCATGAAGGTAAACACTAATAAAAAGAGTAAGGAACCAAGTTGTCGTAAACTACGTTTATGTATAGTCTCGACGAAGCGGGGGAGAATTAATTGATGTATGTGAAAGTACTGTATAGACTGTGTAAGCATGTTGAAGTACGCTGAAGCATGCAAAAGCTATATGGATGCGAAAAAGTGAAAGCATGCAAACGCATGTTTATGTAAAATGCCCCATTTTCTTTAAATTAAAAGATTGATTGGTCTAGTGGTGGCTAGCGCGACTGCTGATCTTGAGGTCCTAGGTTCAATCCCCAGGTCGGGAAGAGTGTTATTGGGTTTTTCCGTGTGGAATTACTCAGTAGCAGCACGGAGTTTGAATTTGTGCCCGGTTGATGGCAATAGGTTCGCCACCTATTACATGGGATTTAAGCATAACAGCGAAATGAGGGTGTAACTATACACCTCTGCCCAACCCTTCGGGGAATACAGGCGGGATGTTATGTTAGACGACTGTAATATGTTTTCTGAAGCGTCCGTCTGTCTCAGCTTAAGTACCGTGTACATTTTAGTTATACCTGCGCATAGTATATGTTGAAAATGCTAATTTGTCTCCCTAATTGGGCCCGGAATAGTTGAATACGTGAATAATTACAAAATTGCAGTGTAAGTGCTATTTCAAATATACTAATTTACAGTAAATGGAAACTTTTTAAACATTCAATACGCAGCACTTAAATGGCCGTCACTAGTTTATTAAATATTAACGTACTCTGAATTATATTTAACGTAAGCTCTATTGTGGATATTGTATTTCAAATGTTATATTTTGTTAACGATTTACATGCTCTTTGTTTAAAGATTGAACATTGTTTTAAATATTATTGTAATCGCGATATCATCTCATGAAATCATAACGCTATATCGACGGTCGGCAGAGAAACCACGTATGTATGAAATACATTTTTTTATAAGAGAGAGAAAAAACAGTCTTAAAAAAAAATGTCCGATCAAATGTTAATACAAGTTTGTCATCGTACGTCATAGATAGCTTAGAAGTATTTGAATTGAAAGTTTGTTGAACTATATAGTACGTGTATGACGAGTTTATCAATCTAAAGAACAGAATATAAAACGCTTTTGATGAAAATTTGTTTTACGAGGTTTTCACTGCCGAGCGTCGGTATATTGGTCGTGATGAACTATGTACATTATTACCTATACATAACATAACGCCTGTATTCCCCGAAGGGTTGTGCAGAGGTGTATAGTAACACCCTCATTTCGCCGTTATGTTTAAGTCCCATGTAATAGGGGGCGAGCCTATGGCCATCAACCGGGCTCAAATCCAAACTCCGGGGTGCTACTGAGGAATTCCACACGGAACAACCCATTAACACTTTGCCCGACCCGGGGATCGAACCCAGGACCTCACGATCAGCAGTCGACATACGCTATACGCATCATGTTAATAAGTAGACACTTAAGTTCAACTTGCACAAACTGAAAATAAACTAACAATTTGACTTGGATACAGTTATCCATCATGGTAACTGCAATATTCGTATAGTGATGCAAAGTTGTCAAGAAAAAGGTTTTTAAAAAGTGTGATGGAGTTTGTTCAGCTGTCAAATTCAAAGCTCAATTTTTTTTATTCTTGACTTGGTCGCGTTTGGCCCTAGTCCCACCTGATGGTAAGCGCAGGCAGGGTCTAAGATAGAGCACACGAATCCAAGGAACAGAGATATAGAGGGATTCCCCTATACCCCTCTGGCTCTCACGTACACACGACGGAACACGGTAAACTGCTTGGAACCGGATTTAAATGTTCAGGTGGTAGCTAGCCAGGCGGACCGTATAGATCCTACCACCAAGCGTGCTGGGTTTTGTTGAATCTTACAACACGCGTATTCCCAGCGTGCGGTGAGGAAGTTTTATATTCTAACTTATATTTGAACCTAACCTACCCTATATTCTAACCTATACTTTCACCAATATTCTAACCTATATTCTAACCCGTATTCTAACCTATATCCTATCCTATATTCTAACCTATATTTTAACCTATATTATAACCCGTATTCTAACCTATATCCTATCCTATATTCTAACCTATATTCTAACCTATGTTCTAACCTATATTCTAACCTATATTCTAACTTATATTCTAACCTATATTCAAATCTATATTCTAACCAATTCAATTGCAATTGCGATTGTGTTATGCAATTAGGGTGGTGGTTTGGTTTTGTAGTTGATGAAAAGCTTCATTTCAGCTTCAGCAATGCGGACTCACCAATAAGTCAGAAAAAAGTTACCATGAAAAAGGAAATATACAACCTTAACATAACAAGTTTTTCTTCTTGCTAGGTCAGCAAGAACACTAGTTCTAGGTAATAGGTGTCATAAACAGGCAATTCGTAGGTACAGCCCGCAAAACTTTCAGCAAATATGTCAGAATACAATTGGAAATGTTAGGAAATTCCCAAAAAGTAGTGTGTTCAATTTAATAGCAATAAGTCAGTAGAGGCGCGTGGCGTTCGCTTGACGCAGCGATTTCACACTTTAGTGTGCAAACTCCTTTACACCGTCCGACTTTTTACGCTCTAGTATATCTACTCGTAATAATTTTAATAAAGACCGTGTTTAAATACAGCTTTCTGAGAAAAATAAATGAAGTTTTGTAACTGTAATATTGAGTTCTTTTCTGAGAATTTTCAACGAATTTGCTCACAAAAAATGTTTTATCCCAGTATTTTATTACATTTGTTTAAAAAGATGTTGTTTGAATAGAAAACCCTAAAAATGTTTATAGTTATAATATTGTACGTAATGATGTAATTGTTTTCTTTGTTAAGACTTCTCAGAAATAACACTCAGCATTTTAATGACTCTCTCTCTCTCTCTCTTATAACGTAAGATACGATTCAACGATACAATTTACGTGACGACCCGGATCCGACCATCGCTCGACATTAAAAACACATTATAAATCGTGGGGTTTAAAGGGCACTGGTCACGTACAGTCAGCGTTTCTTTAACAAGTAAGTGTTTATTTTTACCGTCCAGTCCGTCGAACGTTGCCCACTAGTGGGATGGCTTTGTAAACGAAATCGGGAAGCAATTTCATATCACCTTAAAGCTTAAAGCTAAAGGTTTTGATGGCAGTGTTGTGGAGTTTATTTGACAACCTGCTTGGATATCCGAGCTACCTAAACCTGATGGTTTTTCATCACTGAAGCACAAGAAAGGTGTTTTTCTCTTTTCATAATCTCTTCATAGTAGCGGGCTGGAGAGTAGGTAAATGTTTTGTTCTGACATAGTGTGCGGATTTGTAGTTTTTGGTGGGCCGTATTTAATACTTATAAATAATAAATAACCTGTTGGATAGTTAGATCGATTTAATGCTTTGATAATCACAGTTGATAGAAAACAACAGAAAACAGGTAAAAATAATACTAATAGCTCGCACTACCGCTGATAGAGATAAATAATACACATCATAGAAAACAGAAATTGAGCTGAAGCTAGCCCGATCCTACTGCAACGAGCATTTGTCAAATGGACTATACATTTTAGAAATATATAGAGAAAGTGCACTCCAGGATTTAAAAGAATATGGCATAAACGAAGATACTTGGCTTTTACGCGGACGCATACAGTCGCGTCACATACGGTCAAAAACTTATTATTGTTATGTATTGGTAAAAAAAAATGTTAATGAAAACGAAACCAATATCCATGACATTTTATGCAATTATTAGGTACTGCACGTGTTTGACCGGACGACGAACAGTCGGCACTTGTGCTCATATAGTTTCAATCGTGTGGTATCTAGGATATGCCAGACATGAAGGCTTCACTGCTCCTGCAGCGTTCCTCAACGATATCATTCTTTCGTTTCTTACTTTGCTTTTTTATTCCTGAGTGTTTATTCATTTTAGTAGGTACCTATTAATCAACACACACATGATTCTATACAAGACAACGATATAATATCACCATTATCTTAACAATATCAAGCAAAAAAAAAAAAACATCTAATAATTTTTTTTTTAATACTTAACACAAAATAACTCCGTTCCGACAGCAAATGGAGACAAGCGACTCGGTTATCATTGATCCTTGTAAAAAGACCTTTCCAATGATATATATATTATGGCTATTGGGCCGAGTACCAGGCTTCATACATTTTTGCCCATTCTCCTTTGTTGGTGTTACCAACACATAATATGGCTATATCTTATCGATAAAGGCCAAACTATGTAGTTGTTTCTTTAACGTCAATTATAATGAGTATCATTTTTGTTTTCTTTGACCGATAATACTGGCCCTTGAACTTAATGCTAATGAGTAGCATTTAATCATGATAATCCAGTAATGAACTTGCTCAGTGTCCAACACTACTTGTTTATGATTTTGTAAGAATTTATTTTTAAAAAATTAAGCTTAGGGCCGATCAACACCCATATAAGTTTAGTAGCGAGTTAGTTTAGTAGTTTGACTGCCTTGTTGGTCTAGTGGTCGCAAGCTCGACTACTGACCATGGGGTCCTGGGTTCGATTCTCAAGTCGGGCAAAGTTTTATTGGGTTTTTCCATTACGAATTTCTCATTAGCAGCCCCGAGTCTGGATTTGAGCCCGAATAATGGCAATAGGCTCGCCTCGGATGTAATAACATGGGATTTAAATATAACTGGCGAAACGAGGGTGTACTAAAAACACTTCTGCCGAACCCTTCGGGTAATACAAGGCGTGATGTTATGTTGTGTTATGTAGCGAGTTAAGTTGCCGATTTAGTAAACTTAATTGAGCAATAGTGAACTTAACTCGCTAATATACATTTAAAAGAGGTTTTCTACTTAACCCCCTTAATCGGTAACTAAACTTGCTACCTAACTTAGGTTTATAAGGCCGTAAGGAACCCCGGGTTAACCACACTTTATTTCAAGCTAAGTACTATACGTTAAATACTTTTAAAATAAATGTGTACGAATTCAACGTCCATTAACTCGCAAAAATATTAAAGTCCCTCAATTTTAATTAAGTTTTCAACTTCCAAAAATTCTCGGAACATAATTTGGTCCATCTTAAAGTCTGTTCGCGCGAAATGTTTAAAGTACCTAGCGAAACTTAACTTGTGCGAGTTTCGTGCGAATTTCGTTCGACCAAGATATGTTCCCAGTTAAGGAAATTGATAAAGTTTCTAACGAAACCGTTGGAATTATTGAAAGTCGTGAGCACAACAAAATTCAATAAGTGACTGTCACTGATTGGGAAACTCGGGGGAGGGTGTATCGGAGCTGGAGCGGGAACAAGCTAGGAGAGGCGGCGGTTGGCGGGTACTGACTCGCTGTTATAAGTGACAGCGTTATCGTAGGATGTGGTTATGAAAATCTGAAGTCTAATGCGTCAATTGATTAATCCTGGAAGTCATTGGCATTAACTTCTAAATTAAGAACAAAATGGGTAATAGTTACAGGATATTTTGGTCTCAGCATAAATGCCATGCAAAGATTTCATAGCTTTATAATTTTCAACTTTTGTCGTGAGATGTCTAAAACATACGCACCGCTCTTAAATAAATTAGAGCACAGAAAAGCATTGATTATGTGTAAGTGCGTTAGATACTTAATTAAATCTTATTAACCCGGGCTTTTGAAACACTATCTACAGCCCCATATTCATTAGGGGACGAAAGTCCCGTGACACGTGTCGTTAGCGATGTCCGGCGACATCGATTGACGTTGCCGGACACTGCACTACTCGCCATAATAGGAAATTGTCGCGGACACAGATGTCTGGTGACGACATGTGTCGCTAATGAATACGATATTGTCTTCTTGTTATTGTCGCTACGTCGTTATAAATCGCTTCCGCCTATAAGTTGCACCAATCGCTATACTTACTTGACTTGTAAACGTTTACGATGTTTTCTTTCAACTACAAGCCAGTGTGTTTATGTTCTGTACTCAACGAGTTTTTTACTTTATCACCAAGTTTATTGCTACTTTGTGCTATTATTGGTACTGCTACAGATAAAAGTACAAGTTACTACTACCTCGGTTTACACGACAATTAGTGTTGTTAATAAAAGTAAATAAGATACAATTGTAAATAAGATAAAGTTGGGGTAAACAGGTTTATTGGGTAATAAAAAGTAATTTGGTAATGTATCTAATGTTGCGTACCTACTATGTCTTCTTGGGTAGTTTTCTGGGTAGTATACCTAATTAGAATGGCCTATGAATATTTTGTTTAACTTTGAACTTCTTTGAAAAAAATTCTTTATGTAATTTCATTTTAATAGCAACATTATTCGTGAGCACGTCAAACAGTCGGTCCCAGGTGTCATACGAATACATATGACAGTCGTTACGGGGAGTCAGAAGGCCGAATGTGTGCAACCGGTCTAACCTTAGGATATCGGCATTGTCCTGTAACTGGGTTGAGGTCTAATAGCAGTCGCTCCGTGTAAAATACTGGTATTCAGCTGCATCTGGTTAGGCTGGAAGCTGACCCCAACATAGTAGGGAAACGGCTAGGCAGAACATTCGGTTTAGGATATCGATGTATTTGTTATAAATACCTACAGAGATACTACTTACATAACATCATTTTATGAGACATCTTTCCTCATAAACTAGCCTGGTTTATGAACCCAGGGACAGTCAACCAACCTTGCTGACTGGGTAATCACCAAGGCATGAGACCGATACGAGAGGAGAAGAATTGGAGTGCCATACAGCAAGGGACGGCAATAACCCCAAATTCTAGAAGCACAACACTTTTTTGATCATACATAAACTCACGCCTTTTTCCCATAGGGCTAGACAGAAACTATAATAGAACGCCACATGCTACGACCCTTACATACTCCTTTCGCTTCATCCACATTCATACATCTTGTCATATAAGCACGCTGGTTGAGAGTACTACGTACCTGACCTTTGGTAGTACCTACCAAGTAGACACATAAATAAAATATACTTTTATCTAATTAGAGCCCTCAAATATTGCAACACCTGGAAAGGGTTGCTAAGCTGTACCTACTTTATACAAGGTTGGTCGGAAAGGGGGTACTAAGCCGAAAGGGTGTTAAAGTACCTATAGTAAGGGATAACTTTTATTCTACAACTTTCCCCAAAACTCGATAGTTTAAAAGAAATAGCTTTTCAAAGATTTCGTAAAAAATATGCTAAAATCTATCTGTCCGTAGCTATGATCAGCTGTGTTTACAATTTAGGTCATATTTAGGGTCACGGATTAGAAACATAATATTCTGAATTCATAACTAAAGCAAGTATGATATTTTATTGAAAAATCTAAAATATTTTTTTATTTGTATGCAAATAAAAAATTATCGAATTTTGAAATTTTAACACTTTCTTTTAAATAGTCTTCAGTGATACTTTAAGTGGCCCGCGGCTTAGTACCCCCTTTCCGACTAACCTTGTATAATAAGATCTGTACTTATTCTTTTACCTTAGTGTGCAAATAAATACTTAGAGTTTTAATTTGAAGAACATCACCAATAACATCTCATCTCACTTTTAATCATGTAGGTAGATAACAAAACACAACAACACCTGCCCCATACGTATAACACAAATATGCTTTATCAACGGGTATAACTTGCTATAATTCCGTAAGGGATGTTTTTATCGCGGGGCCTGCATTATGCGGGTGCACGTCCGTACCCCCTTACCCCCGTACCCCCCGTACCCCAGCTCATAAACATACATAAATGCAGGATTAATGAAAGGTCGACCATTGCTTCAGCCTTTTAGCGAAGTTTTTTGCTGTTCTTTATGTGTGGGCACGGATTATACTCTTGAGGCAATGAGTGCTGACGCTTGGATTGCGAGGAGTGATACCTAAGGTGAGGCTTTGGATTGATATACTTAATTGTGATTACTTCGACATTTTTTGAGTATACCGGGTGTAACCAGCAATAGCAGTGATAGCCTTGTGGTGTGACTGTCGGACTGCTAAGTTGGGTCTGGAGTTCGAACCCAAGGCACGCACCCCTGACTTTTCGGTTTCATGTGCGTATTGTATAATTATCACTTGCTTAAAAAAACGGTGAAGGAAAACATCGTGAGGAAACCGGCATGCCTGAGAGATATTTCTCGACGGCATGTGAAGCCAAGTCAGAGGCCCATGGGCGACATAAACTCTGACACCAGGTTAGTTACTAAACACACGAAAAGAAGAAGAAGGGTGTAAACGAAATCATGTAATTCCTTCAAACCTCGTGATGTACTACTGCTGACTTAGATTAACCCTGCACGGGATACGTTTGGGTTCAATTTTTTTTTATAATAGTAAACATGTGTTCTTAACGTGAGGCATTTTAACGCCCTGAGTTACATGACCGCGCGGCGAGCTATAGTCGCGTTCTTCGCTCGGGGCGCTAAAATGCCTCACGTTAAGAACACATGTTTACTTCTTGTATTTTTTTAAAATTAAATTCGTAGGTATCCCATGCAGGGTTAATCTATGTTAGCAGTATATCACGAGGTTTGAAGGAATTACATGATTTTGTTTACATCCTGTAGTGACTGCGTTCTTGGTCTAGTGGTCGCAAGCGCGACTGCTGAGCATGGGGTCCTGAGTTCGATCCCCAGGTCGGGCAAAGTGTTATTGGGTTTATCCATTTTAAATTTCTCCGTAGCAGCCCGGTGTTTGGAGTCGTGCCCGGTTGATGGCAATAGGCTCGCCCCCTATTACATGGGATTTAAACATAACTGGCGAAACGAGGGTGTAGTAAAACACCTCTGCCAAAACCTTCGCGGAATATAAGGCGTGATGTTATGTTTTTTGAGTAATAATGAAAAGCAGTGATAGCTAGCGGTTGAACGCTTGTCTTCCATGCAGGAGGGTCTGAGTTCTATCCCGGCCCGTGCTTTTAACTTTTCGAATTCATGTGCTGATCAGAATTTGATTATCACTTGCGTTAACGGTGAAGGAAAAACATCATGAGGAAACCTGCACACCTGAGAGGGCTCCATAAAGTTCTCGATGGTGTGTGTAGTACGCCAACCCGCATTAGGCCTGCGTGGTGGACTAAGGCCTAAACCCGTTTCATTCTGAGAAGAAGTGGCCCAGCAGTGGGAAAATAGATGGAAATACAGGCGTAATGTTATGTTATATGTTATGTACACTCTTGTTTAAGAGAAAGAATACCAAGCACCATTAAAACTAATAGAGGAGTATTTTTTATTTAGAGAATTAAGGTGAAGTACTCACTCAGGACTGGTAATTAAAAAAGCAGCGAAAAAGCACATAACGAAGTTAAGTTAGTGAATTAGCATAATATGAACGTGCTTATATCAAAAGCGCTAAGTTAAAAACTAAGCTAAACACACTTAAAGTGAGTCCTTAAGGCGGTGTGTGGGGTACGTTATGAGCGGAAGCGGGAGTAAAATACCTACGAGCATGAGTTTTATTTATTTATTTATATACACTTTATTGTACAACCGTTCTACCAACGACTATGCACCGAAGGCTTGAATATAAATTACAACAGTCAAATAGTAGACAAAGTAAACGTTACAAAGTTTTTAGGAATTTTTATTGATAGCCAATTGACATGGAAGCCGCAAGCAGAAGACATTTGTAAAAAATTGAGTTCATCGGCTTATGTACTTCATAACCTTTCAAAAAAGGTAAATATTAATACCATACTCATTGCCTACCATGGCTTAGTTGTGTCGGTTTTAAGATTTGGTGTCATATTTTGGGGCAATTGTAGTGAAAGAGACAGTATCTTTAAAGCCCAAAAACGGTGTCTCAGAGCTATGTTCAATTTAAAAGCTACAGACAGCTGCATACCTATTTTTACACACCATAAGTTACTCACCTTTCCATGTCTTTACATACTAGAAATGTCCATATTTGTAAAAATTAATAAAAACTTATTTCCGACGTTACGTGACACTAGAAATCGAACAACAACTATGAGATCCCAATATCAAAACATGCTGTGTACTGGTCCATATAAAACATCTCTATTAAAAAAAAGTGTTATCGGCATGGCACCTGTAATTTATAATAAGATACCTAACATTATTAAAGAGCAACCTTTAAGACTTTTTAAGACATACCTTAGATCATTTCTGCTTCAAAAGTGTTATTACTCTGTATCAGATTTCTTAGCAGATAAATAATTGTTTGTAATTGTATTTTGTATTACACTCGTTATTTAGTATATTAACTTTTAGTATTATTAGGAATTAATTAAACATACCAATAATTATAACATACCAAAAATGTATATTTAGAGTCACCTACATTGTTTTAGTTATAAGTACAAAGTTTTTGCATGCCAAATGGTAGAATGTACTTGGAACCAAACTTCTTTGTAACAACTTACCTGTATACCTACATTCTATGCAAATAAATTTATTCTATTCTATTCTATTCTATTCTACATAATAAGTACACCGGTAAACAATAAAAGGAACACAGATTTACACAATATGTACAATGGGCGGTCTTATCGCACAAGGCGATCTCTTCCAGACAACCTTAGGATGGACTGGAAGAACGGAAATAGATATCGGGCAGTCTAGGTGTACAAGTACGTATCGTACATAATATTACTTAGAAATAATAGTCATAAAATACACATCAATTATTACACAAATATATAAAATAGAAAGAAAAACGTAATACATATAACTTAAACAAACTAATAAATAAATATATTATGAATAAGAAAGTAGATGAAATGCAAGCGATAATCAAGAAATAGCAAATTACTACTACCTCACTTGTTTTACTTAGTCATGCATTGATCTAGCAGTGGTCATGGCAACGCTGCCTTGAAATATTGTGTTCAGTTTTCTCATTACAATAGTAGAAGAAAAATTAAATGTTTAGAATTATTTCCATTACATTTTTCCATTTCCATCAAATTCAAGCAGTGATAGCCTAGTGGTGTGACTGTCGGACTGCCAAGTCATAGGTCTCGAGTTCGAACCCAAGGCACGCACCTGTGACTTTTCGGATTCATGTGCGTATTGTATAATTATCACTTGCTTAAAAAATGGTGAAGGAAAACATCGTGAGGAAACCGGCATGCCTGAGAGGTAGAGGCCCATGGGTGGCATAAACTCTGACACCAGGTTCGTCACTAACCACACGAAAAGAAGAATAAGATTTCTATCAATACATACCTGGATAATGCGAGGTCGTGATTTTTCTTAAAATACATATGTTTTTGGACCTTAAAGTTTCATCCTGTCGGGAGTAAGTAATCTTGCGGCTCTGCTACTTGGTAAGTACTACTTCATAGATAAAGCAAAAAGCTCTGTTTTATTGTATTTTAGGTTTAGGTTTAAAGAACTTTATTTTCTCAAGAACATTACAGTTCACTTGTGAGCATAGTAGTACGTATACAATATTTCGATATAACAATAGTTCGACCGCAGGTATATATAGGTATATAGGTAGATAATGAATGAATGATGTTTTGCATTTAATGTTCATATTAAATGTCAGCAGTAAGAAACTATCCTCTTTTGTTTTCATTCCTTTCATTCTATCCACAAATCAACACCCAATAAAGCAGTCTATCCACAAATATCTTAACATAAAACTTTTCGCATTTTTTATTACTTACATTTACAAGGTAATAAATCAACGACAACTCCGTATCTTATAAATTGGGCCAAGTTATTTAAGTGCCATTCTTAACAATGTTTGGCTTCGACGTCGTTACGACGTAAACGCTAGGAAAACATGGGTCCCTTTGAAATAACTTAAAAGAAACCGGCGGGAAATTTATACTGTCATTCATTAAAACAAGGAAGTAAGGGACTCCAGTCATTTGAAATGATCGGTAGTGACGCCAATTGACGTGACGCGACAACAGAAAATAATGACGTTTGACAGCTATGCCCTTTTTCATAGAGCGTCGGAGGGGCACGTGCTAAATGGTAATTGCGAGCTTTAGTTGCACTTGCTGCGGTCAGCAGATAGATGGGTGACCATTATTTACTCATTAAAACCCCTTCGTACCTCTGAAAGCCAGTCGGTTATTACGGCTATAGCCGTAATAAGGTGTAGGCCCAGTTGTCAAACAATTACAACTGTTTTTTTATCGTAGCAGTCGTTTTGAGTAGTCTGAAGCCCGAAAGTCTGACCGGTCAAACCATTATAATACCTGTGTTCTCCAGTAATAGGGTTGCGGAGGTCAGATGGCGGTCGCTTCACGGTAAAAATACTGATATTTATTTATTTATACTTCTATGCACTATTGTGGTACATAAGGCGGACTTAATGTCATAAGGCATTCTCTACCAGTCAACCTTAGGGTTAAAAAGAAAAGCATCAAAATACGTAGGTACAGGAAAAAGATGAGTTGACAGTTTTGGACTGAATATATTAGGAAATCAAAAGTTAAATATAAATTACATAAAATACATATATAAAAATAATAAAATATATAGATATTACAATATATATATATATATCAATTACAAAACGTTATGAAAAACTTAATGCAATTATGACAAAGACTAAATTAGATGATTAGGAGTGCAGCGACTTCAAGTAGTGTTTCCTAACTTCATTTTGATATTCAGCCGTATGTAAGGCTGGAAGCAGTTTCCAACATTATAAACGGCTAGGCCAGGGGTAAAAAAACTTTTACCATCAAGGGAACCCATCAAACCAGCCTTTACCATCAAAACAGCCGATTTTATAGGGGCTAGAATTTAATTATTTTAGATTTTAAATTTTTTTGTTGGTCTAGTGGTCGCAAGCGCCACTGCTAAACATGGGGTTTTGGGTTCGATCCCCAGGTCGGGCAAAGTATTATTGGGGTTTTCCATTAGGGATTCCTTAGTAACAGCTCGGAGTCTGGATTTGTGCCCGGTTAATGGCAATAGACTCGCCCCCTATAACATGAGACTTAAACATATCTGGCGAAATGAGCGTGTACAAAAACATCTCTGCCGAACCCTTCGGGGAATACAAAGCGTGATGTTATGTTATGATATTAAAATTTGTCACTCGTTCTCACCCTATAGTGTGATATTGAAGGCATATGATAATAATAACACAACTTAGTAGTGTTGACACAAACAGCACAGGTAAACATATTTGAGGAGCTCAGGAACAAAAAGTGTCATTTACACTTTTCATTTTTGTTCAAAAATTGAGATTTTTATTTCACAATATATCTGTTTGCCTTGCAAATGTTACTTTTTGATCAGAACGCGACTTGCGAGATACTATTTTCTCTTCTCTATGGCACACTTTGAACCAAATCTCTTCAGAAATCGATAAAATCCAAAACGTTGAGTCCAATGACAAAAAAAAGCTTCAAGCATAAAGTGTAAATTACACTATTTGATCCTGACCTACTCAATTATTTTCGAGACTATTCGAAAGGTTTCTACGACTACAGTTGTTGGCGGGCCGGCTTAAAACGGTTCGCGAGCCGGAGCTGGCCTGCCGGCCGTACTTTGCCCATCACTGGGTTAGGCCATATCGTCGGTCGGCAGTGAAAACCACGTATGTGTAAAATACAATTTCTTAAAAGAGAGAAATAACTGTCTCCTGCAAAAAAGTGACTGTTCAAATGTTAATACAAGTTTGTCATCGTACGTCAAAGATAGCTTAGAAGTATTTGAATTGAAAGTTTGTTGAACTAATACGCGTATGACGAGTTTGTCAATCTAAAGAACAAATAAAACGCTTTAGAAGAAAAAAATTTTTACGAGGTTTACACTGCCGAGCGTCGATATACAGATCCGAATAAGACTAGGTTGATGAGGTTTGGTCAGATACACGTCGATCCGTGTGGTTAGATCATTACTATAAAAAATATCTTCAAAAAATTCGTTGTATGTCGCGAGCCGCTCCGATGAAGTGTGGTAACTCCCTAATGCTTCAGCAAAGTGGGTTATACCAAGACTTAATTTTATTTTTTAATGACACCAATTTGATGAGCCTCGTAAGATGTCGCGCTGATACCTCGAGAGTCGCGTATTTTAAATTTGGACGGTTTACGACCACGTTTTATGTGAAGACCCATCTCAATTTGAATATATTGTCGACGTGCACCCACTGTGAAGGTTACGTTGTTCGTTTTGATGCTGGTTTAGACAAATTTCAAGTATATTTTTAGTGTAGAGAATCAGTTTGTAGTTCTATTCATTTGAAAACGAGTTTCGTTCTGTGCAAATTGTATGTGTCAGTAAGTACCTAATTGCAGTTAACCAATGCGCTACGAATTGCTTTTTACGCATAGTTTTAAGTTACATTTTGAACTAAGGTAAGAAATGTATGTAACTTTAATATTGGGCAATATTGTAATATTGGTGTTTTTCTATTAGGAATTTCTCAGTGGCAGCCCGGAGTTAGAATTTGTGCCCGGTTAATGGCAATTTGCTCGCCCCCTATTACATGGGACTTAAGCATAGCTGGCGAAACGAGTGTGTACTAAAACCCCCCCCCCGAATAAGGTGTGATGTTATGTTATGTATGTAATGTACCGTATACAAAATTATGTAAAATGCCAGAAATATCAATGAAAAACGCTCATGGTGATAACAGAGCATACAGCGAAGATCATATCCAGATATAGTCATGTTTTTTTTAATACAGACTGGGTAGAACCTACTAACATAACATAATATCACGCTTTGTATTCCCCGAAGGGTTCGGCAGAAGTGTTTTTAGTACACCTTCGTTTCGCCAGTTATATTTATGTGGCGAGCTTATTGCTATTAACCGGGCACAAATCCAGACTCCGAGCTGCTACTGAGAAATTCCTAATGGACAAACCCAACAATACTTTACTCGACCTGGGGATCGAACACAGGACCTCACGATCAGCAGTCGCGCTTGCCACCACTAGACCAACGATGCAGTTAATTATGTAAAATACCAGAAACATCACTGAAAAACGCTCATTGTGATAACAAAACATACAGCCAAGATCATATCCAGACATAGACACTTTTTTTTTATTACAGACTGCGTGGAGCCTCGTTTTAGGTACAGACATAAATAAAAACAAGCAACTAAAAAACTGTAACTCGTATATATGTATGAGGATTATTGTGCCAAATTAGATGGCAGGTGGTGAGAAAGTTATCCGATCGCGGCGTCCTCTAGGGACGGCGGCAAATAAAGGACGGGTGAAAAAATGGCTCCTCTGACGTGATCGAACGACCTCCCCGGTTCGGCCTGCCCCAAGGCCTGTTACGGCCACTTACGGCCTGTTAAGGCACATTGAGGCCTTTTGAGGCCTGTTTACTCCTGTTTCGGCTCGTTTTGACTTTAGATGGACAGACTGTTTTTGTTGATGCATGCAAAAGGTTGAGAGTTTGGTCCTTAGGGCGGAAATATGGAAGACGGTCAGCGGAGAAGAATAAATTCGACTGCAAACTCCAACGAATTGGTCAAGCTCATTATTTAATTATTGTGCTACCAGTTTTTACATACATACATACTATCACGCCTGTCTCCCATTGGGGTAGGCAGAGATTATATATTTCCACCTGCTACGATCCTGACACACCGTTTTCACTTCATCTACATTCATTAACCTTCTCATGCATTCTCGTCGGTTTAGGGTGCTACCAACCTGGCAAGTTCTAGAGATGGAAAAAGATAATAAAGTCATTTTGTAACGTTTAAAAATCTTCGTACCTTCAGGTACCTATTAGGTAAGTCAGTAATAGAAAATTATGTACATCTTCGACATATCAACTAAAAACTGAAAATATTATAAAAACTGCCTCGTTGGTCTAGTGACAACAAGCGCGACTGCTGATCGTGAGGTCCTGAGTTTCATCCCCAGGTCGGGCAAAGTGTTATTGGGTTTTTCTGTGTGGAATTCCTCAGTAGCAGCCTGGAGTTTGGATTTGTGCCCGGTTGATGGCAATAGGCTCGCCCCCTATTACATGGGACTCTGAGGGTGTTACTATACACCTCTGCCTAACCCTTCGGGGAATACAGGCGTGATGTTATGTTATGTTGTACGACTAATTCAGTCTAATACACACCTGAAACGAAACATACAAAAAACTAATTAAAATATTATAAAAGTCTCCTTGATTCATAATTAGTTAACAAGAACATCGTGAACAGGAGTTATTACAATAACAGAAGTTTAATTAATTTCATTCTACGTTTTATTCGTTCAACAGATCTCGCTCATTGTAGAATGGAGAAACGCAGAGGTATTCTGTGAAATAGCCTTGAGATTTTACAGCTATTTTTAGGGTTCCGTGCCCAAAGGGTAAAACGGGACCCTATTACTAAGACTCTGTCCGTCCGTTCGTCTGACACCAGGCTGTATCTCATGAACCGTGATAGACAGTTGAAATTTTCACAGATGGGGTATTTCTGTTGCCGCTATAACAACAAATAAACACTAAAAACAGAATAAAATAAATATTTAAGGGGGCTCCCATACAACAACCGTGATATTTTTTGCTCGTTTTTGCTCGATATTGATAACGGCAACAAGTAGACGCTTGAAATATTCACAGAATATTTAGTTATATATTCACTTTAAAAATAAATAATTAAATTAAAATAAA
This sequence comes from Amphipyra berbera, assembly GCA_910594945.2. Lineage (NCBI taxonomy): Eukaryota > Metazoa > Arthropoda > Insecta > Lepidoptera > Noctuidae > Amphipyra > Amphipyra berbera. Next base: position 816,620 of record OU343138.1, read on the forward strand.
ACAAATATTTAAGGGGGCTCCCATACAACAGACATGATTTTTTGCCGTTTTTATAGATAATGGTACGGAACACTTCGTGCGCGAGTCCGACTCGCACTTGTTTTTAGATAGTAAGTTGGGATATTTCTTTTAGGCAGATTAGAGTTAGAATAATAAAAGGGCGAATATTCGAAATTTTTTAACATTATTTTAACAAATCATTCTTCTCCCGGGTTGTTAACGTTATAGTATTGTCAGATTGTTTTTATTCTTGTCTTATTGCTTGACTGCAGCGGTATAGTTTGAGTTTTCATTATCATAATTATAATATTAAACATCTGCATTCTTAACTTTGGGATGATGCTAATGACGTTCTCAATTTTTGTTAATATTTTTCGAAGAATGGGCCAAATCTACCTCACTGTACGCTGGAAATAGACGCGTGTTGTAAGATTCAACAAAACCCAGCACGCTTGGTGGTAGGATCTATACGATCCGCCTGGCTAGCTACCACCCTCACATTAGAGTAAGGCGCCAAGCAGTTTACTGTGTTCTGTCGTGTGTATGTGAGAGCCAGAGGGGTATAGGGGAACCCCTTTATATCTTTGTTACTTGGATGCCTTTGCTCCATTTTAGATCCTGTCTGCTCTTACTATCAGGTGCGACTAGGTTCAAAGGTGACCAAGGTAAATAATATAAATAATGGATCTACAACATGTAACGTAATTAACGCACACCCTCAAACATCCCAATTAGAATATTAATTATAATCATAATACATACACTGAAATTTTAGTTTAACATGTATATGCATTGTTATTTACTAAAATAACGTTCTTGTAATAAGGTTTATTTTTCTTTATTTTGTATTGAATGACGGAATTTGTATAATACAAATAAAAGTGCACTTTTCAAAGTCTTCTTGCCTTGATTTACGGTCCATTTCAGTTTGTTTTGACTGTACAGGGGTAATGTGACTAATTTCCGTGGTTTTAATCATTTTTGGGATAAAAAATTACCTACATTAAAAATGATAGAAATCGATTCAGTAAACGATTCTGAACAAACCACTTTTAGGATGTGCGTTAATTATGTTACATATTGTATACGGTTCGCCTGGCTAGCTACAACCCTCATATTACCCACAGTTTTTGACGTGTAGGTATCCTCGTGTCTCGGCTTTTCTTGATACTAAAAATAGCGTAGCATATCCATAAATATATTTCTGATACTCAAAACAAATCTCACAAGTCGAAATTCATGCCAAATCACGCCATTTTGTGTTATGATTGCCAATTTGTTTACCGCGTCACGCGTGCGGCATTGCTTAACTCGTTATTAAAGCGAGTCTCAATATCGTGATACCTGTTCTTTACCCCTGCCTTTGATCTTCACACTTTGATGTCTTCTGATTGAGACCTACATTCACTTTGCAACCCGTGAAAGGCTTTAGAATCTTGTTTAGCGTCACGCGAATTCCAACCTCAAAGTTGGGAATGTTAGGTTAGTTGTTGAATGTGTGTTGTGTTGTCGGTTCTGCACGAGTAGGAAGGCGTATTTTTTTCTGTATATCAACAGATTCTGTAATGAGCAGCGGGAGTTACGGTGTGTAGTACAAGTGCAAATAAGTATGTTATCATTACGGCGGTCCTCTCGCGGGGTAGCGCGTTTGATGTCGGAGTGAGGCGTCCTCTCGGGTGGTTCGTGATCGGTGTAGATACGTGACAGATTGGTTCCGTTTGAATTTTAAGTAGTTTTCGGAAGGCTTGTATGTAACACGTCTTCGTGAGGGTTCATTCCTAAAATAGGGTGAAGCCACAGTAATTGTTGTTTTATCGATATTCAGTAGAGCAGAATCATGTTATCGTCTGTAAACCTTACGGAGTAAGCAAACAGCAGAGTTTGCCTAACAGCTGGTTCACACAGAAGCAGTTTTTCTTTTTTAAAATTAAAAACATTGCCCCACACATGGATTTCTCCTGTATCGTGGGAGCATTTACAGACACAAATCTTCACACGCACAAACATCCAGAACCGGAACAATTATCAGTAGGCCATACAAATATTTATTCCGTGCGGGAATCGACCCCAAACCCTTAGCGCAGAAATCGATCGCTCAGCCACTGCACCAAACGTGTTATCGTGTTTACAGTACCCGTTTTAGGGGATCCGTTTTTATTTTGGTGATGGCGCCTGTAGTTGTATGAGCGAGTTCACGTACACGACAGTATTCCGAATCCAGTAAAAAATACTGGATCCGTTATTTTTATCGTATCCTGCCTGCCAGATGCGACGCAACTGCCATTTGTTTAACTGATCCGTCGGTACAGATGTGAACAACACATCCAGTACCGGATGACGGGGCTCTAATGGTTGAACGCTTGCGTACCATGCAGGAGGGTATGAGTTCAAATCCAGCTCTAACGTCTAACTTTTCAAATTCATTTGCGGATCAGAGTTTGATTATTATTTGCGTTAACGGTGAAGCTAAACATGTGCTTGACATTAAGCTGATCTGGACACCTTTTTGGTCCAGCCGTGAGACAGTTATTTTTCATTTTTTATATCACACTTTTTATCTGTTGTGTCTCTTTGTGCTGCGTCCAAATAAATGTTTCTTTATCTTTTTACATAGGTAAGTGCGAAGTATGACGAAATTCCGGCCATATGTCGGTGGTAAAGTCCCAAGTCGTGGCTGTGCCTACGACAGTAACTTTATCTGCTCTGGTCGCCCTTCACGGCCGGACGATATACAGAATGATGTTTTTGAAGAAATTATTTGTTGATGGGAAGTTTTTATTTTGTTGGCAATAATTTTAAGAAGATGATGTAGTGAAAAAAATTGAAAGGAGTATGCTTAGGTGGTTTGGTCATGTTGAGAGACTGAGTGAACGGCGATTAACAAAAGGAATTTATACGGCAGATGTCAGTGGATACGCCGGTAGAGGACACCTTAGAAGGATATACATCGATGTTATTGATGATGTTCTTCACTAAGGACAGGTGCGTAATAATCTCAACCGGCGAGCGTGTATGACAAGATGTATGAATGTGGATGAAGCGAAAGGGGTATATAAGGATCGTAGCATGTGGCGTACTATAGTTTCTGTCTACCCCCATGGGAAAAAGGCGTGAGTTTATGTATGTATGAATGTATGTTCAATATGCTTTGATTAAGATTTTTAACCATTTTCTGCCTTTTTTTTCCCAACCATAATAACGATACTGAAACTAAATGGTACATAAATAAATAACCGCATTAAATATCATAAAAACATAAAAGCGAAGGTATTGCTAAATAATATCCATTCAAAACTTACAACACACACCAAGCAACTACCACTACACACAATACAACACCAAAAAATCTGAGCTCCCATTATTCTCCATACAGTCTCCATCAATTGCGGCCTCCCCAGCTAATCCTCCCCGCATCAAATATTAAGGCTAGCAAAGAGAGCAGCCTGTGTACACTAGTCATGCATATTTAAGACTAGTCTACACGTAAGGCTTTATAAGCCGCTGCGTAATGAGCTTGAGAACGTATGCACTTGCTTAACAATACAAGCTGATGTTCACCGTTAATTGAAGACGCAGACAAGGTCAGGTGAGGTTATGTATAAGATTTAAGCATTTTTTTAAGCAGTTATAGCCTGGTGGTGTGACCGTCGGACTGCCAAGTCATAGGTGTAGAGCTCGAACCCAAGGCACGCACCTCTGACTTTTTGAATTCATGTGCATATTGTATAATGATCACTTGAGAGGGGCTCGTGGCTTATTACCAACCGCGCGGATCATACGATTTGCGAAGTTAAGCTACGCTTGCCGCGGTCAGTCTGTGGATGGATGATCGTTTGTTACACATCGAGACCCCTCCGTGCCTCGGAGAGCACGTTAAATAGTCTGTCCCGATTGTCATACGAATACCTATGACAGTCGTTACGGGAAGTCAAAAGCCCGAAAGTCTGACAACCGGTCTAACCTTAGGATATCGGCATTGCCCTGTTAGTGGGTTGCGGAGGTCTGATGGCAGTCGCTTCGTGTAAAATATTGGTATTTAGCCGCATCTGGTTAGACTGGGAGCTGACCCCAACATAGTTGGGAAAAGGCTAGGCAGAACATTGTATAATGATCACTTGCTTAAATACGGTGAAGGAAAACATCGTGAGGAAACCGGCATGCCTGAGAGATATTTCTCGACAGTATGTGAAGCCAAGTCAGAGGTCCATGGGCGGCATAAATTCTGACACATGGTTACTCACTAACCACACGAAAAGAAGAATGATGTACAAGATTTTTTTTTATATATAAGTTTCACTGTTTGTCGATCAAGCAGTGATAGCTAGCGGTTGAACGCTTGCCTTCCACGCAGGAGGGTCTGAGTTTGATCTCGGTCCACACCTCTAACTTTTCAAATTTATGTGCGGTGAAGGAAAACATCGTGAGGAACACTACTAAGTAGGCTTCAAAATGTTCTTGATGGTGTGTGTAGTCCGCCAACCTGCAACAGGCCAGCCCTGAGAAGAGCCCGTGCCCAGCAGTGGGATAGTCTTCTTCTTCTGTTCGTGTGGTTAGTGACTAACCTGGTGGTAGAGTTTATGCCGCCGAGCCTCTGACTTTGCTTCACATGCCGTCGAGAAATATCTCTCAGGGATGCCGGTTTCCTCACGATGTTTTTTTTTCCTGCACCGTTTTTAAGCAAGTGATAATTATACAATTCGCACATGAATCCGAAAAGTCAGAGGTGCGTGCCTTGGTTTCGAACTCGAGACCTATGACTTGGCAGTCACGGTCACACCACAAGGTTATCACTGCTGTACAATAACGGGTTGATTATACTATTATGCTATTCTGTTGAATATGGGTCTATTAGTTGACGGCTACAGTTCACTATACCAACCTCACGTCTACCTATATACTATAATATTATACAGCTGAAGAGTTTGTTTGTTTGAACGCGCTAATCTCAGGAACTACTGGTTGGAATTGAACAATTATTTTTGTGTTGGATAGTCCATTTATCGAGGAAGGTTATAGGCTATATAACATGACGCTACAACCAATACGAGCAGAGAATAAATGAAAAATGTTGCAAAAACGGGAAAAATGTCCACCCGTGCGAAGCCGGGACGGGCCGCTAGTACCTACAGTATACGATGGATAAGGTCTATATCTTGTTCATTGAATTTTAGACAATAGACTGTTCTAACACACATAACCCTAAGGTGAGGCGAGGAAGTAGTGCGAGGAGACCCAGGAAGCGTGTTATGAGTGACATTAGAACCGCAGTTTGTGGCGTGTCGGTCTGTGTAAACTTGTACATATCATCACGCCTGTATTTCCCGAAGGGTTGGGCAGAGATGTATAGTAACACCCTCATTTCGCCATTATGTTTAAGTCCCATGTCGTAGAAGGCGAGCTTATTGCTATCAACCGGGCACCAATCAAACTCCGGGCTGCCACTGAGTAATTCCACACCGAAAAACCCAATAACACTTTGCCCGACCTGGGGATTGAACCCAGGAGCTCACGATCAGCAGTCGCCCTTGCCAACACTCGACCACCGAGGCAGTAAGCTTGTTTAATTAAACATATTTACTACTAATAGCCTATTTGTATCACAACCCCATCTTCACGCATTCTACCTTTCTGCTGACCCACGAAGCTTTACCGACCAATAGAAAATGAGATACTATCCAATTTGCTATACTAAATAGTCCTCTGTGACAAAACATGTGTCACAAATTTTGTAAGATATAGTGGACAAAGAATGTGACACTTATCGCGTTAGTGCATGCAAGGTTGCGTAGTCAGTAACGGGTGCAAAACTAACATGGCCACCAATTCACTTCTTCTTGATTTGTGTATGAGAATAGCTAATACAGTGATAAAATGATTAGCTAGTCATCAAAATTGTTAGCTTCCAATTCGCTTAAGTCCGTACTGCCTTCTTAGCGTACTGATAGCCCAGTGGTGTGACCGTCGGACTGCCAAGTCATAGGTCTCGAGTTCGAACCGTTGGCTTTTCGGATTCATGTGCGTGTTGTGTAATTATCACGTGCTTAAAAACGGTGAAGGAAAACATCGTGAGGAAACTGGCATGCCTGAGAGATATTTCTCGACGGCATGTGAAGCCAAGTCAGAGGCCCATGGGCGGCATAAACTCTGACACCAGGTTAGTCACTAACCACACGAAAAGAAAGAGAAGAAGCTTACTGCTATTTTGGGCACATTTTCTGAGGTCCAAGAATACAGTAGGTATATTTTTGATTGAGACATTGCTCATCCGTAAACTAGGTACACAAAATACCTACATGAACAAAGTTAAAGTAAACATGTTATAAACACGAGCAGAGTCAGCGGGCGTGTTAGTGCGACACTAGAGCCGGAATCCGTGGCAGTGCGCCGGAGCGTGTAAGCCTGCATATCAGGTTGCGAGCTGGCCAGACGGCGCGGCGGCCTGACCGCTGTTGCTATGTGCATGTATGTGCAACATACTATAAAAGGTGTAAGTGTCATGTTTGTTTGCGAATACAGTGGGAAGTATGGTATCGATTCTGAGGTGAATTAATAAACGACGCATATGACAAGACTTGTTAAAGACGTGGCAATGTCTGTACTACGTTTAAAATGGAAATGGGCCGGACATATTTAGAGGACAACCGACAAAAGATGGTCCAAGGAAGTCATGAACTGGTACCCCATTAATAGGAAACGTAGACCAGGCAGGCCATGCAAGATATGGAGCGATGATATCACCGAAACAGTAGGAAATTTGTGGAGTAGAGTCGCTAGAGATAGGGAAGAATGGAAACGAATGGAGGAGGCTTTCACCGTCAAAGACGGTCCTTACAATAAAAACTAAAAATACTAAAATAAAATACAGTGATATACTAACACATATTTATAAATAGGAGTAATGTTTGTGTAAGGAAATAAAGCTATAAATAAAAATGACAAGACTGGAAGTGGACCGCCCCATACTAAAAGTGAGATTAACGGCCGGTTTCTTATTTAAAAATCCTAAGATAAGTAACAATTGAGAATCGTTTAGTATAGAGTTTAACTTAAAATCATGCTCAAACCTCTCTTATTGCTTGCTTATCGTTGAATACTTTACTTAGAAACTGGCCGTAAGACAATTTAATAATGAGATTCGGTCTGGTAATGGTATATTTCAATATGATTGAAACACGGTCATGATACTTAACGATTTTAAGTAAAACTACAATCCATGAAAGAAATAATAGTTTTATTTGACCTTAAAAGGGGACCTAAACTGTTGCTAAATTGACTTATCGTTTTCAACTTTACCGTCTTCATCGAGTCGATCTTCAAAGGTCATATTTTAAACTAGCTTTATGAAAAAGGTGGAATGTTAGAAGAATCCTTACTAATATTATAAATGTGAAAGTTTGTGAGGATGGATGTATGGATGTTTGTTACTCTTTCACGCATTAACGGCTGAACAGATATGGATGAAATTTGGCACACAGATAGACAATATTCTGAATTAACACATAGGTTACTTTTTATCCGGGTGCATGAAGTGTTCCTCTAGGTTGCAGGTGAAACCGTGGGCAACAGCTAGTCTAACATAAATGTATCAGTGTCGTTACAGATTTTAATAAATCACGACAAGATTAATCAATTATTTATTTATTTCTGTAATTATAATACATCCAAACAAGTTTTAAAAGTCACACACACATTCATCTTTCAAACTCCACAAAACCACATGCACCTAGGTCCTTCCTCCATGAACTAGTCCTGAAGTGCCAATTAAAACCCGTAGGCCGGTGTACCCTCGTCCTCAGTTTTAGCACAACGCTTACAAAGACCCGTCTTATACCCATTTGCCCCGGTTGCCCCGCGCGCCCTCACAAGTGGTGTTTACTGGTTAAATATAGATTGATCTTGGGCATTTCTAGAATAAATTTACATACATTTAAAATAGTTTAGTCTGTTTTGAATAAGTTTTTAGACATAACATAGACTAGTACTTAGTGGTGTTGCTTATTAGAGAGTACCTACGAGAAAAACAGATTATATCAGTATTAGATATGTTTGATTACTTTAAAAAAGTACAAGAATATTGTATTATTATAAAAAAAATATGAAAAGATTGAAGAGCTACACGCTTTCGAAGATTTTGCAGTGTACTAAGTGGTGTAGAGTTATAATAGCGTTAATGTCTTGTGACGTCAGCGAACAGTATTGCTATCTCTCTCAAGTAAACTAGGCATTTTTTTAAATATTTCATAATTTTTTTCTTTATTGCTAATCTTTTGGTAACAGTTTAGATACTTATAATTAAAAAAAAATGGTAAAGATCTTATTACACTGCATATTTCGTGACGGAATTAATGCAAGGACTCCAAAATCGTACCAATAACATAACAATAAATGTGACGGTAAGTTCCAGGTTACACATCAGGACTAACAATATACAAATAATTAATAACACCTCAAAACACACAAGTAAATACCGACCCATCTCAAACGTTGCTCCAAGAATTGTCCCCCTACTTATAACACGAACACAATACAATCTCAAGGAAGAGCAATATCTATGACACCATAAACAAAACACTTGAGCAATTATTCCAAAACCATTGCTCAACTGTTGCAATTAAAAGTTACATAATAAGACCTCTGGGAGACACCTAAGTACTTACGCACGACCGGCGACTTGCAAGCAACTCGCAAATTTACAAAATGGCCGATTTAAATCTGTTTTGTGGGCACGAGAGGCGAATACCAAAATTTATCTCTCCACTCCACTGGTTTGATTTGAAATTATCGTCGTTAAGGAGTTACGCACTTTCTGCGCCAACGAGTTGCTACTGTGATTTCAGATTTATTTTGCAAACTTTAAAATTACAGTTCACAAGATATTCTTTAACCTTTATCCTTTGTGTAACTAAGTTCAATTTCGTTTGATGGTTGCTCACCTGATCAGTAAATGTAAGTTGGTATTCCCCACCCCTAAAGGTAAGGGGTTCCTGAATAGGTGTTTTTTCTATTGCTGGTGGATGTGATTTTCCTTAAGGCTGTCAGTGTTGTGCATGTTATGGTACTCGTAAATATTGTGGATTTTCCGCTGGATGCACCGTCTCTTTGTTGGAGCTCTCACGCGTTCCTTTCCGGAGGAAGGCAGAGGTCTAAGGGGTATAAACCGCTAAACTACCTCGGATAACAATAGGGTGGTAGTAAATATTGGAGGGATGTGCAAAAGAAAGTACTGACTTTACCTTTGTTACATTTTTAGACGCTCCCTGAAATTCTCTGTCATGCGTGCTGTCTCGAATGCTAACAGATGGCACACCTTAATATATTTCTTGTATTTAGTGGTGGTTGGTTGGTGGTATCTTAGATCATATTTTGTTTTACATAACATAACATCACGCCTTATACTTCCCGAAGGGTTCGGTAGAGGTGTAATAGGTGTAACCCTCGTTTTGCCAGTTACGTTCAAGTCCCATGTAATAGGGGGCAACCCTATTGCCATTAAACGAGCATTCAGACTCCGGGCTGCTACTGAGAAATTCCTAATGGATAAACCTAATAACACTGCCCGATCTGGGGATTGAACCCAGGACCCATGCTCAGCAGTCGCGCTTGCAACCACTATACCAACAAGGGAGTCAATATAATTATATTGACTGCCTTGCCTTATAATGTATTATGGATTAGTGATTTAATTTTAAGATATCTGTGCTTGTGAATTTCAATTAACGGATGGTTATTTATTTATATTTATATACACTATGGCGGCATCTATCGCGCTACATGCGAACTATCCTGCATCGCGATATCAAAGTTTGACACGCAGATAGTATATATACAAGTTCCCAACTTTAATCATTGGGCAGTGGTCCGCCAGGCACAAAACTCCGCCTGGTTGGAGAATCCTCCCATTTCGTAAGAGGAACACGATACCTCGTTCCTCCACATTTGGTGACCCCCGACGTGACGAGCACAGGCTCAGGGTCAGGCACACAGGCACAGGCACGAGCACAGACACAGGCACGAGCTCTCAAGCACAATCACAATCGACCCCCGGTCTGGGGGAGAGTAATGTGGCGGCATCTATCGCGCCACATGCGAACTATCCTGCATCGCGATATTAAAGTTTGACACGCAGATAGTATATATACAAGTTCCCAACTTTAACCGTTGGGCAGTGGTCCGCCAGGCACAAGACTCCGCCTGGTTGGAGGATCCTCCTCCCTTTTCGTTGGAGGAACACGATACCTCGTTCCTCCACAACACATTATTGTACATAATAAGTACACCGGTAAGAAACGAAAGGAACACAGATTTACACAATATGTACAATGGGCAATCTTATCGCACAAGGCGATCTCTTCCAGACAACCTTAGGATGGAGTGGAAGAACGGAAATAGATATCGGGCAGTCTTGGTGTACAAGTACGTATCGTACATAATATTACTTAGTTACTAATTACCATTAGTTTTATTCTCGCTACGAACTTTTGAACAACGTAGCTACTTCTGCTCACCCTATAAATCGTAAGTCTTAGCGATAAGTAGCTGTATTCCGTTTGCGTCGTTTATTTTTGAAAGAAGTTGTCACCCTTGTATTATAGAAGCTTGCGCAGGGGAAATTGCAGCCGTATTACAAAATAAAATATATGTCGCGCAACTGTTGCGCAACTTTATTCCTGAATATAAGAAAATCGACGAATTTGCTATCGATAACATTAAAGGTGGAGCTCAAAATTAGAAATAGCCAACAGAAGGCGTTGGACGAAAGCGACTAAAAATCTTTTATTACCTTAGATTAAAGAAAAGTTCTTTAGTCTATTAGGATGGTCCATTTCCCACACCAGACGTCTTTTCAGTGGCGGTACTTTCATACAAGCCCATACGCCCGGCTTGCCCTATAAAAATACTATAGATACATACCGAATAACACACTTCATAAGTAATTATAAGAAGCGAACTCAATCATTCGTGTGATAAGAATAACATTCAAATTTCGCGCGCTATTTGTCGCGAGTCGTTGGTCGGTGGCAATGACCTTCAGGCTTCATGTTACTCATTCGTTCCGATCGCCGTATAGTCACGCGTGCGGCGGTCGCACACCGCGACGATAATGCGGACATCTCGCTCGCACTCATTGGGCGTACACTTGGCGTTATTTTTATTGTCCTTGTCTCAAGTTTTTAGAACAAATTGCTATGCATAGATTATACATCTATTGATATGTACTTGTTGCAAATGTTCGACCGAATCACCGAATACGCCCAGCGAACTACATGAGTATAGGTACAAGTGGGTGGCTAGCATAGCAGCTAGCACGAACTTCATTACTGCTCCATACTAGTAAGAAAGGTACCTAGTAAATAATAGATAATCTGTGGCACCGCTCCATCCTCCCGCTCAGTGTTCCCAACCGTACGATAATTTCATAGCTACGTACGATAGTACACTACTATCGTACGCAGAAAGTACGATAGTTTCAGTACGCTGATAGGCGACCGTTTTTTAGACTTCCCGTTACTCTTCGTAAGGGATCTTCAAAAAAAAAAAGTCGTCCAACTGTCGCTTGGGGAATTGAGACATTTTTATTGCTATTAACAACACCTTTTTCCTGTTAGTACGATAATTTTTGTCATTTTAGATCGTATCGTACGATAGCTTCCTGGTTTCAGGTTGTCAACACTGCTTCCGCCAACCCGCCATATTTAGTTTGTTTTGAGCGAATTATTGGTGTATTGCATTTTTGCTGTGATTATAAGTTATTGAGTGTTTTTATTATCAAAATGAATTCGGAAACGAAGTACAGGACGTGGCGAGTTACATTCAGTGGCGCGTGAGTGCGCTGAAGTTGGCGATCTTATTTTCGTAAAACTTCGCTTCGCCATTACCTACATAACCTTGTTTTGTTTGTTTACTTTCAGTTTGTTATGATATAATTTTCTATGATTTACAATTTTTGTTAGCATTTGCCGTGATCGTGAGTGACTAAGTGTTGTTTTATTATCAAAATAACTTCGAAAACGGACGCAGTTGTGCTTCGTGAAGGTTAAAAGTGTGCAGCTGTTAGTCAGCGCTGAAAAGGTAGGTAAATACTTTAAACTTTGCAGACAAGAATTGTAGTTACTTGTAGTCATAAAACCCAACATTAAAGTAAGTCCCTATCATCCAATAGCCGGTTTGATCAATCAGTGGACAAAACTTGGATTGTTAGTTGCTCCTATTTAATCAAATTATTGTTGGTTGATAAGAACGCTTGGAATAAATCTGTTAACGATGATTTGAATGCTATCATTGTGAGTAATACTTCATATAAATGTGTAATAGTTAGTAGTGCCCCTCGAATATACATGATTGTTGATTTTAAAAGTCATTTAACACGCATAAGTAGTATTTTGTGGTCTTTACAACAAATCAATATTTTTAGCGGCATCTAGTGGCCTTCAATTGAAATTTTTCGTTACTAACGACAAAGGCATAGATAGACCAACTCAAAACATAGTTGCGCGGTTGCGCTCATACTTCGATAGAAGGCTCAGATATAAATTATTCAGTCTTCAGTTTTAAAATTAATGCGAGCTTCTCCATTTGTTATGAAAAATAGTGTTTATCGCTTTTGCCAATTGGCATCAATGAAAAATTATTTATTAAAAATAAATATTTTAAATTTTAATTCGAACTTGTAGTGGTAAGTAGTTTTAGTAACGTTTAAGAAGAACAATAGGTACCTAAATACCTAGGTACCTAAATCGGAAAATATTTGACGGGCTTGCCCTGACGTTGACCCCTAGGCACGCCACTGCGTCTTTTAAGACCTTATTAATCATCAGCATTAATCAAACCTTTTTTTATTTTTGGAAAATCGTCATGGATGTCTCTCGCCCGGGGAAGGCGAGGGGGTCTGCCAGACTCTTACCGGCAAAAAACCAACGGTGTTCCTCCACCTGCCGTTCGGCCGGGATCGCGGGATTCGGCCGGAGTCGCAACCCTGGCAGGACCTGACTCTTTGTGGGGCCTTGCCCCACGTCCTCCTGGGAGGCGCGGGCGGAACACTGCGCGCCGCCTTCTCGGGCCTGTTACTGGTCGGGCGGCAGGTCAGCATTAATCATCCCTGGCCCAATCTTACAAAACGGACATATAGACACAGACGGTCACAAAATTACAAGGGCTTCTTTTATGCCTCACGGCTACGATAATCTAAAACAACATATTTTAACCGCCATTATTAGTTGCGCCACTATCTGACAACATTTCTTGTAATAATACTTCCGTCTCCCTGTCTTCACGCGACAGGGGAACACAATATCCTATAGAAAGTCGGTAGTATCTCATGACAAGGGGCGAATCGCCAAATTTTCAATTAACAACGAAATATAAGGTGACGGCTTGGACTCGGTTGGTTCAATTAAATTGTGCTAAGAAACGGTTATTGGACGTAATAGTAAATGACAGTTGGTTTGTGTTTAATGGAACGGGAAATAATTATATGGATGTTGTTGTGGAATTTAGGACGATTTCCACCAAACGGATCGCATCGCATCGGATCGGAAAGGATACGAACAGATGCTGTAAGGCTCAGATAGGAGATATTGAAACACCGAATGTTGAGATAATACTGAATGTTTATTATAATGAATACACGATAAATATGCAACACAATATGTAGTACATGTAAGCATATAAGTATAAAGGAAGGTACACACTACATGCGGCGACAGCCGATCGCGTCTGGTAGGATGTCGACGCATACGATCGGCTCCGTACCGTTGCTTGCAAACGTATCCGTTTCTGCGCCTAGTCAAATAGTTTCATTCTTACCGTTCGGATACGATGACAGGAGAACGGAGCCGATCGCGCGTCGCAGCATACTTTCGGCTACGATCGCGTGTCGCGGATGACGCCCGCGGTCAAGCTGCGTTGCGCGGCTTGATATAAAAATATATACTGGGTGTAAAAATAGCCTTAACGAAGCCGAAGTCTACGCATACTGTACATAAAACTAAGTAACATACAGCAAAAATAATTGCTGGGAAACGACTTTTATTTTTTGGTATTAAAGAACAGCATTTAATTGTAGCGCGCAGCAGACTGTGCCTAAATTTCGTAAATGTTGATTATGTTTGTATAGAAGAATATTTAGTAATAACATTTAAACTTAGTTTTCGTGAAAAACGTTTATGGTGACTTTGACCGTCAATATCTCCATAACCAGTCGGTTCCCAGGTATGGCCCAATATCAACAAATCTTCGTAATGATGGGAAGAATACTTGGCTCTCGGCTTCGTTAAAAGTATTTTTACACCAGATATAGACTTTAAATACTGTGTACGCGATTTAATATCGTTTAAAGATTGTAAAATTCGTTCCGATCCGATGAGATGCGAGCTGTTTGGTGGAAATCTTCCTTAAATTACACAATTAATCGGTCTACTTATGTTTTTTTGAATATTAGTTCGAAATAAAATTTTATAGGTTTATTATATTATTATTATATGTAAAGATATCAGCCTTGTTGGTCTAGTGGTGGCAAGCGCGACTGCTGATCGTGAGGTCCTGGTTTCGTTTCCCAGGTTGGGCAAACTGCCATTGGGTTTTTCCGTGTGGAATTCCTCAGTAATAGCCCGGAGTTTGGATTTGTGGTCCCTATTATATGGGACTTAAACATAACGGCGAAATGAGGGTGTTACTATATACGTCTGCCCAACCCTTTAGGGAATACAGGCGTGATGTTATTTATACATTATTATTTGACGGCACGATTGGCGCAGTGGGTGTAAGATTGGCTTTTGCGCTACGGTTCGCGGGTTCCATTCCCGCACAGATAGTTATTCTGGGTATTTGTGCATGTAAGATTTGTCTGTAAAATGCAAAATGCACCTTAATAAAGGAGAAATACTAGAGCGGGGAAAAGTTTACAAAAAATTAATACATAAAATGATTTAAGAAGATATTTTGTATAAAAAAAAATGTAGTGCCAGATTGGTTGTTAGTTCATCGCCTGTTTAGAATAATAATATGTAGATACCTATCTTTTAAAGTAACCGGTTAACATTGTTATCAAATAAGAGTATTTTAATTTACTGCTGATGATAGATATCTATCTATCATCAGCAGTAAATTAGGGTATTTGCCCTTTTTTCTATCGGACGGCCAGAAGCACGAAAAAGCGCCATCGGTTCATGGTTGATATACTAAAAACCCGAACGAAGCGTTTTGATTCCACTTTCATTGTGAAAACCGCCAAACAGTGGAATGCGCTGCCGGAGTGGGTGTTCCCCGACAGTTACAACCTGGGTGTCTTCAAGTCACGAGTGAATCGGTTTCTTCTGGGCAAGCGTGCTCCATCGTAGACCGCATCATCGCTTAACATCAGGCGAGATGGCGGCCAAACGCAGGCCTAGATACAAATAAAAAAAAAATAGAGTCTGACTTCGAACAGAAGAAGTTGTACATCAAACGTGATTCATTATTATAGCTACTCTAATTCCCTGTCGGAATAGTGCTCCCGACCAACACTGTGTAACACACCTCAACTAACGGCAGTTAATACTAATCCGTGTACTGCTAGATCAACAGTTAGCTAAATTAAGCAGGCAGGCCATCATCTCGTATTGACATTGCGTCTAGCCGGAGTTAGGCACAAACTCAGATTAATATCTCAAACTGAGCTAAGTTTGAGTCTGTGTTTGTACGTGTTAATGGTTGGGAATTTGTTGGTTTAAGATGTAGTTATAAGTACTATGTTAGTATATTATTGTGATTTAATTGTGTTGGTGATGTTTGATTTTTATTAGTGACTAGCTGTGTCCTCACGACTCCGCCCGTAGCCTATGTTACTCAGTGATAATGTAGCTTTCTAACGGCAAAAGAATTATTGAAATCGGTCCAGTAGTTTTTAAGTTTATTCGTTACATACAAAAATACAAACATATAAAAATACAAATCTTTCCTCTTTATAATATTATAGTATAGATAGTATAGAAGTATAGACTAGCTGTTTCCTCAAGGCTCCGCCCGGGTAAGAAGTTTTATTCCAGTAATAGCCTATGTTACTCAGTGATAATATAGCTTTCAAACGGTAAAAGAATTTTTGAAATCGGTCCAGTAGTTTTTAAGTTTATTCGTTTCATACAAAAATATAAATCTTTGCTCTTTATAATATTAAGTATAGATAGTAAATATAGTGTAGACTAGCGACCCGCCCCTGCTCCGCACGGGTGCAATGTAGATGCTACTGTGGGGCATATAAACCATCCTCTTGAATCACTCTATCTATTGCTGAAAACTGCATTAAAATCCGTTGCGTAGTTTTAAAGATCTAAGCGTACAGACAGCGGGAGCGACTTTGTTTATGTAAAGAAGATAATAGACAGAGGGAATGGAAATAGTGAAATATATTCAGATTCCGTTAAGAATCGAATTATTAAAAAGAAAATAAGTGTTAAGGCTTTTCAAAAAATGAGTGTTTTTTACATAACATAACATCACGCCTGTATTCCCCGAAGGGTTGTACAGAGGTGTACAATCTCAACCTCACAAGTGGTGTTACACCCTCATTTCGCCGTTATGTTTAAGTCCCATGTAATAGGGGGTGAGCCTATTGCCATCAACCGGGTACAAATTCAAATTCCACACGGAAAACCCCTATAACACTTTGCCCGACCTGGGGATTGAACCCAGGACTTCACGATCAGCAGTCGCGCTTGCTACCACTAGACCAACGAGGCATTTTGAGTTTTTTATGAATTCGTAAAGAAAATTAAATTATTCTCATGATCTTTTTTTTTCTATTCGACTGCTTGTAGATGGTCTTGCGGACTCTTTCTACGTAACCGGGCAGTCATTGGCGAGACCTGAAGGGTCTCCCACCAATGGGGACGAGAGTAAAATACTTAACCTAAGCTAATTACTACTACTAACATCATGACTAGCTAGCAACAACAGCACTAAGGGCGACCCCTAATGGGACTCGGACCTCGGCTTAGGGCGTTGCTTGCGAGAGAACTGGGAGGGAGACAGCTTGAAGAGGGCTGAATAAACGGTGTGATTATCATGATCAAAGATTTGTTTACCTTTTATACAGTAGGGGAGTAGTGACACGTCAATGATTTCGTCCATTAAACATAATACTCTCTACATCATATTTCTTATGAGCTGAAATATCCTTCTTAGGGACTTCCCAGTATAATAAACCAACTAACACAAAAATCCTTCCTTCCCAGTCAGGTAAGGGACACTTAACCCAATACACACGAGCCGATCCCCCCCCATCACGCTGACAGGAATCGGTGGCAAGCAGTAAACGCAAAGCTACTGCGATACTAACAAACATTCGTATAAAAAGAATAAAAAGGGGACTAGTTTATTCACAAAAGCAAATGACATTTATATGGTAAGAGGCGATCGTAAAAGTTGATATTATACCGTAGGGATGTGCGTGAGACGGTCGAGAGCTCGATTAAATAAAAAAAACCTTGTTTTTTATTTTTTTTGCAAGTAACTCAGATAATATTTAATACAATATTGTACTTCTTTAACTTTAGTATTTAATAATATTATTAATGTGTTATTAGGTTTTTCCGTGTTGAATTCCTTAGTAGCAACCCGGAGTTTAGTTTTGTGCCCGGTTGATGGCAATAGGCTCGCCTCCTATTACATGGGACTTAAACATAACGGCGAAATGAGGGGGTTACTACACACCTCTGCCCAACCCTTCGAAGAATACAGGCGTGATGTTATGTTATGTTCATCTTCAATGAAAACGTTGCTTAAAACTAGGAATACTCCTGTATCGTGGGTGCGTTTACAGACACACATTTTCACATGCACAGACACCGAAACCCGGAACACTTATTTGTAGGACATACAACAATATTCGTACGTGGCCATACAAATATTGTTTTTATAATAGTTGTCACCAAATTATTTCTTTAAGTACTTTTTATTTTATAATGTTACACATCTAATGCGGCTGTACGGATGTGAGCGCGGCTGTTGCGTGGCGACGCTCGCGATGGCAGACACACGACGGCAGACCTTCGTAACTCGTCGGCTCTCTTCGGTTTGATATTTTTTTACTAAATTATTTTCGATGTTTCAATCTACCAGGCGTCTCGTGACGGCTTTCTTTTTTTTAAGAGTTTATCTGCCTACATTGAAATCATATCGATTTAGGTATTTTTCTACGCATACTATGATATACAAGGTTAGTCGGAAAGGGGGTACTAAGCCGCGGGTCACCTAAAGTATCACTGATGACTATATCAAAGAAAGTGTTAAAATTTCAAAATTCGATAATTTTTATTTGCATCTAAAAATATTTTTATTATAGCTTTTTCAAAAAAAAATCATAACTATTTTAGTTATGAATTCAGAAAATTAATTTTCTAATCCGTGACCCCAAATATGACCTAAATTGTAAAAACAGCTGATCATAGCTATGGACAGATAGAATTTAGCATATTTTTTACGAAATCTTTGAGAAGCTATTTCTCTTAAACTATCGAGTTTTGGGGAAAGCTGTAGAACAAAAGTTATCCTTTATTATGGGTACTTTAACACCCTTTCGGCTTAGTACCCCCTTTCCGACTAACCTTGTATATGTTATAACGCTCTCTTTCATTAACGAAATTTTGATTCGTCAAGGCTAAAATATGAAATTATTACATATTTTAGCTTAGTATTTGCAAGAGAACCAACGCCTAATCACAGCATAACAACGTACAGTATGCACACCACACTTGGTGCTCAACACATATTAGTGCAAGGCTACGGCTGAAAGCCATACATTTAGCTTTGATACCTCGTGTGACAGCCTAATGGGATACGAGAGTGAACTCGTTCAGGCCGTAATGAAGTAATCAGTCACATGTCCAGCAATTTTGATGCAAAACACGCTTCGAAATTTGAATTTGTGCCAATATTTGAATACATGTACTAAGCTTACTATGCAATCGTAAATGTCCTGTGCAAAGCATCGATCGCCATTATCGAATGGTCTTAGGAGATTGGATAATGATTGGTATCCGAACTTTTATGGTAAGTATAGCATAATGTTGCTGCCGATTTACTGAATAAGCTATCGTAGCCTACCGCTGATATAGCCATAAAAGCCCTTAGTTACATCTAGTGAGAAACGTTGTCATTAATTAACAAAATAGGTGGGCCTATTTTGTAAATGACAATGTTTGTAAATACATTATAGAATAGACCACCCATTATCATTTAAAACCCGAGTCGTTCACTGTCGTTGTTCGATGTTGATAAATTCTACACAACCCGAATAGTCGATACACTTATCGATAATCTTATCATCCCATCCCTACTCCACATATAAGGACACTAAAATTCGTGCACAAAATTCTAGTGGAATAAATAAATAGCACAATAAAGTTGGGCAGGTATTCGCGTAGAGATTATGTTAAAATAGCGATTCCCAGTATATTTAGTTTATGAACTTTTGTTTGGATGCTGCGGAGATGGTAATGAGATGTGTGGACCTTTTTTTGTGTTTATTTTAAAACGGTTGGGTTCATTGTTTTTTTTATGGATATTGATTACAGATAGTGTTGTAAATTATAATAATATATTGAGCTTTTGAATGAAATCTAAGTAGTTTGCTTCAAAGATATTGTTATGTGAATTAGTATGTCAAGTTTTGTCATCTATACTAATATTATAAAGCTGAAGAGTTTGTTTGTTTGAACGCGCTAATCTCAGGGCTACTGGTTGAAATTGAAAAAATATTTTTTTGTTGGATTGTTCATTTATCGAGGAAGGTTATAGGCTGTATAAAATCACGCTACGACCAATAGGAGCGGAGCATAAATGAAATATGTTGCAAAAACGGGAAAAAATTCTATCTGTGCGAAGCCGGGACGGGCCGCTATTCTTAATAAAAATAGGTAATTCGAGAGACGTGTGTACGATAGCTGACCATTTCTTGTTACTTGTTGTATTTTCTGTTAAATTAAGATAAAAACCGTTCTTTAAGAGATCAATTACAAATAAATTTCCTACCTGTAAACAAAAAAGCGGTTCAAAACACCCACATTTCAGGGGTGTGCTATCACAAAATCTCGCCAGCATAATTCGCTTCGAATTTACTGCAAATACGTTTGCAATCAATTGGATCGCATCGCCAAAACAAACGGGTGCCCAACAATATCGTTAGGGGATGAGCGGATGTGACGTCAGAGACAGCCGCCATGCTAATGGCTAATGCGTGTCGCCGGAAGTCCTCGCCCGGAAACTGAGCGGACATCTCGCGAAATTATCATTTAACATTTTATTGCCGTACGGTGCATGCGGCTTAATAGGCTTGTTTTGTTTGGAGAGATATATGTGCGGAGGTGTGGCCGCGTTACCCCCGTCACTACTTGTGCGACCTGATTTTTGAGAAGGTAGCTTTTTTGCCTGTTGTGCTAAATGTTTATTGATTGGCTTTGGTTCTGTTTTTAGATCTTAATTTTTTTTTTTACACTTTTGACCCTAATCTCACCTGATGGTAAGCGCAGACAGGGTCGAAGATGGAGCAATCGAATCCAAGGAACAGAGATACTCAGATATATTGATGTAAGATAAGCTTTGAAAAAGTAGTAAAAATGTTGGTATGTAGGTAGTACTAGGTACTAATTCTTAGTGCAAAGGTCTTGGCTGGGGCATAGCTTGGTTTTGTGTGAAAGAATCTACTCGCCTTTCCAGGAGTCATCCGCTTGCAAATATTATTTATCGTACACTTGTAATGCTTGAGGATATCTGAATATACAGAGATAACCGAGGATACAAGTCGGATAAAGTTAATGTATTTAATGATTTTTATCACTCATCCAGTGACAAAAAACGGGATTACAGATACAGAAATAAGTACTTACTTTATTCGGATATTCCCAAAATGATTTACAGTATCACTTATTACGAATATCTGTCAAACAAATATTCAATTCAGCAGCGATATTGCTCTGAAATATTTATTGGTAAAATTTTATACAACAAATAATAAAGCAGGGGCGTACTTGTTATAATTTCGAACAGCAGATAATAAAACAGAGGCCGACTCGTTATAATTTCAATATTGAGTGACGCGGGGCCTGACATTGTAGACAATTTAATAAGATGGCGGGTATTGCGTTACCAAGTACAGTCAAGCAAAGAGACAAGTGTACAGGCAATTAATTATATTCGTATTTTAATAGAGTTATGCGTGTTTTGAGTGGCCAGGTTTTTGCCATCGTTTGTCTGAGCCTCGCGTATAAAATGTTATTACACACACAATTTTTGACGACACATTTGGCGCAGTGGCTAAGCGATTGGCTTTCTGCGCTACGGGTTGCGGGTTCGATACCCGCACGAAGCAAGTATTTGTATGACCTACAGATAGTTGTTCTGGGTTTGGTTGTTTGTGCATGCCAAAGCTCAGGCAGAATGTACCGGGCTCACTATATTTCTTATAACAACTTTATTGCACAATACCTGCATTCTATGCGAATAAATGATTTGATTTGTGCATGTGGATAATTGTGTCTGTAAACGCATCCACGATACGGGAGAAAACGAAGCGAGGGGCAACGTTTTCGTTAAAATAAATACAATGACAATAATTGCCTGCTTAGTATATTGATATCCGTTGTTTGCCTGTAACCTAACTTTTTTGTTGACTGTACTATTCGGTATTAAATAACTTGATTGTTTTTCACCTTCTGAATTAGGTTTTTCAAGGTCTAAGGTTTTTTAGGTGTTTTGGTGTAAATAACAACTGTAAAATGTTGATGAAACTTGATAAATTGTAATGATTTGTAGGATTACTTAGATGATTGTTTGATATTTTATTTATCTGTAATTTTTTTTCATTATTGTTATGTTGGTAAACTGTGGAAGTTTAAATATGGATTGTTCCACTATTACATGGATGGTAACCACCAATTTTTTTTACATTACGATTGATTTTTTTGTCATATCTACTTTTCGAAGTTCTTTTTGTTCTTTATTGTAGAATTAAACCCTGATGGTAAACGATGACGGCTGTTAGAGGAGAATGGAAGAGGAATACGTGTTGTGCCAACCACACCTAGTGTAGGATAAGGGCCGAGATGATGATGACGATGATAATTGTAGAATTAAAGCCCAATTTAACTTTCAAACCTTATTCATCACCGATTCCAAGACGAAATAATCCGAGAAGAATGCCATACAAGTCTCTTATTTAAAAAAAAGTAACTAGGCATCCAACAAATTCTCCGTATTATCACGACACATTCCACATCCCACGCCAATACACACTTGGCACTTTACCCCCAGCATTTTTATTCAAAATAAAGCGTGCAAGGCTAACGTGTTATTCCGTCGGCCAGGGTCTCGGTATAAACCGGGGCTGAATACTACGTTGAAAACGCGCCACAAATCATAAGGCGGAATTCCTAAGTTACCGCTTCCCGTGATATATCTGACGATGTGTGTGCACCACAGGTTTTTGTGGGTGGCTGTTTGTTTATGGTTTTGGATTTAATTTTGAGTAGATTTTATTTGAGAACACGGTGATTTGGGAGTCTTGATAGTATGGCAATTGATAATTCGATAAATGAGTTTGGTATTGTGTCCATGTGTTTGTATGTTGCTATCTAAATGTTAAACCTAGTTTTGGTAATATTTTTATCAAGTACTTAGCTTTAAATGGGAGATATAATTCTAGGTACTTTGCCTTTGACTTGTATGATAAAACTTAAAGTTATATTTAAGTATTCCCTATATTATCACGAATTACAGCTAGTTCACACAGAAACTGTTTACAGGACCGGTTTTGACGGATCCGTTTTTATTTGGGTAATGGCACCAGTAGTTGTATGAGCGAGTTCACATACACGACAGTGATCCGAATCCAGTAAAAATACTGGATCCGTTATTTTTATCGTATCCTGCCTGCCAGATGCAACGCAGCTGCCATTTCTTTAACTGATCCGTCGGTATAGACGTGAACAACACATCCAGTACCGACGGATCCGCTGTGCGAATGGGCTCTTACTTTTTCACTGATTTTACTGATTGCATATTGTCAAAAATACTTCTACGATCAGATTTCTTTGCTGTAAAAGTTCTAGAAAGTATTTTCTTTTTGAAAAATATTCTCTTATAAGCAAATCCGTGCACCACACACTAGCAAGACAATTTTACCTCGGCGACGCATTCGCTTGTAGCGAAGTGGCTTTATGTGGCTCGCCTTAGTGCTTCCTTTTGTGTCGCAGATTTGATTCCCGGCCACTCCACCTGCCTACCCCCCCATCTTTGATATGAAAATGTTTAAGTACCTACTTAATATGTACGGAACACTGAGCTTCACGTAAAAGGGATTGTGATCTAATAATACGTTGTTTTGGCATTTTACATGTAGGTATGACCTTTAGGTTTTGTGGTCATAAGTACCTATGTAATTTTATAAAGTAATATTTGTTCGTACGTGTGTAACTACCCTTTGGTAGAAGTTCTAGACGGTTTGGGTGAGCCTGAATTCACAAATTAGAGCCAATGTCATTCCAATGTTCATTGGCCTATATCAATTTCTTACAGTAATAAAATATTTAGATAGAAGAATAAATTAAAGCAACACTCATACTATAAAAATACGAGATGTGAATGGCTTCAAACCACGGTGATATCAACCCTTAGAAATATATTTTTGTACTAATATAACAAAAAAAAGCTGTGTTCAAGACTAACACCCATATTCTAAGACGTTTCTCCAAAACTTACTCGACTCGACTCCACCTCGACTCAGCCTTTCTCACTACCATCGGTAGTTATAGTTGCCATAAACGTCCTCGACTCGAAATTTATCCTCAGTCGAGGTAAGGAATCATATTTTAAACTCAAGGTACCTCTCAACCTACCTTAAGGAAGGAAATGTCAAAGTTCGTATATAACAAAAAATAATTTTGAAGACTTTATCGAATATGCTTACGATAATCCTTACAACTATTTATCGTGGCGTTATTTGCGCGATGCAGATAATACAAATTATGACGTAATGACTCCGTCGAGGAACCTCAAAGTTCACTCGAAATTGCGACTAAGAAAGAATACAATTTTGAAGGTGTTTTCGAGGCTCTGAGTCGAGTAAGTTTGAGAGGAACGTATTAGAATATGGATGTAATTCTTTTCAAAGTCGATCATGGTATCCGGTGTGGCAAACAGTGAAATGAAGAATCAGAATGTACATAAATAATAACAATATTAGTATACCCTTGTGCCCAGTTCCTATAGCCAAAAACGATTCGTTTTGCTTACCAATGGTAACATTTTTTATTGTCAAACTGGGGATATAAACAGACTCGTAAGATAACTTTATCTTTGACAGCTATTTACGTATGGGAGGGTCTACTATGCAAAATTATGGGGTTTTTGCCTCATTATCTGTACTAATATTGTAAAGCTGAAGAGTTTGTTTGTTTGTTTGAACGCGCTAATCTCAGGAACTACTGGTTGGAATTGAAAAAATATTTTTGGGTTGGATAGTCCATTTATCGAGGAAGGCTATATAACATCACGCTACGACCAATAGGAGCGGAGCATACATTTTTTTTGCAGAAACGGGTATGATGTCCACCCGTGCGAAGCCGGGGCGGGCCGCTAGTCTATATAAATAAAAATGAATCGCCAAATGTGTTGCTAAGCGCAAAACTTGAAAACGGCTCGACCAATTCGGCTATTTATTTTTTATATATTCCTTATGGCACAAGGAAGGTTCTTATGGAGAGAAAAAACATAAAAATTGCGTGGAAAATAGTAAAAACAACACTTTTCTTTTCCCACTACAGGCCAATAACTTTTGACAGAACGAAGTCTGTCCGGGCAGCTAGTTGGTAATAAAGATACTTCAAGAGTCCTTAAGGGTTGGCACACCATAAGAATTAGCCACAAATCATTAGATAACACCATTTACGTTTATTTTTAATACATAAAACACAATAAATCACACAAAGATTGAAACCCGATCGAAAAATCTCAATCCAAAAATTCAGATCGGAATCCTTCCGAACAAAACATTTGAACGACGTTTTTTAACGACAACTTCTTCACGGCGCGTGACCGGAATAGGGGGTTAGCTGTCAACGAGGTTTGATGTAGGTAAATTGTGCTCGTATCGGCTCTGTATCGGTCCACGGACGTGAGACGGACTGGATACGGGTTAGAGAAATTATTGGGGATGAAATTTAGTTTTTATGTTTAGGTGACTGTTGTAAAACTTTGAATAACTCATACATACATACATAAACTCACGCCTTTTTCCCACGGGGGTACGCAGAAACTATAGAACGCCACATGCTACGATCCTTATATACTCCTTTCGCTTCATCCACATTCATACATCTTGTCATACACCCACGCCGATTGAGAGTACTGCGCACATGTCCTTTGTGAAGAACATCACCAATAACATCGACGTATGTCCTTCTAGAACGTCTGTTTTGGATAACTCTTTTATAATAATAATAAATTGCTTTATTTGCACTCAAAGGGTTGTACAGTCAAACATCTACTTATCCCTCTTAGCCTTTTTAACCGACTTCCAAAAAAAGAGGAGGTTCTCAATTCGACTGTATGTTCTTTTTTTGTTGTATATTTGTTCCGCGATATCTTTGCTAATTGTGAACCGATTTTAATGATTCCTTTTTTGTTTGAAAGAATATTCTTTCGGAGTGGTCTCATTTAAATTTGGTGAAGATCTGATGAAGAACTTCGGAGATAGACAATTTGAAGTCGGTGTTATTTTTGTTAAAAAGTGATTATCCCAACTACGTTGGGCAAACATTATTATGCACAAATAAACAAAACGCATTAGAACATAACAATCGGTATGTAGTATTTGTATGTAATCTGGTACCCATGGAAAGATTTAACTTGTTTTATGGGTTTTGCATTCTCACAGTAATATAGACTCAAAGTTTGTAAGTGTTTATTAATTTTATTTTTGAAAAGAGCAGTTCCCGCTGTTGCATCTGGTTCGTTCTGCCTAACCTTTTCCCAACTATGTTGGGGTCAGCTTCCAGTCTAACTAAATGCGGCTGAATACCAGTATTTTACATGGAGCGACTGCCATCAGACCTCTGTAACCCAGTTACTGGGCAATGCCGATATCTTAAGGTTAGACCGGTTGTCAGACTTTCGGGCTTCTGACTGCCCGTTACGACTGTCATAGGTATTTATATGACACCCGGGACCGACTGTTTAACGTGCTCTCCGAGGCACGGAGGGGTCTTGATGTGTAACGAATGGTCACCCATCTACGGACTGACGGCGTGAAGCGCAGCTTAACTTTGCAAATCATATGATCCGCGTGGTTGCTAATTAGCCACGAGCGCCTCCCGCTGTTGCATCTGGTATTTTGTTCAATGGTTTTCAGTGTCAAGCCGATGCCGTGTGAAAACTCAAATATCTATTCTATAAATATGTTGTTTTCAACACTTAGGTATACAAGTCACTATGCTAGCAGACTCCGGCGCTACTACTGAGCACTTAAGAAGAAATCCTAAAACAAACTTAGGGTCACAGTTTCATCACGAAGAGTACATACAAGAAATGGCCAACATGTTTGGTTATAGTTCATAACACAAAAAATCTGAAGTGAAGTCATTTATTTCGTAGAATATGGGTACAATACAGTTTAACGATACAAACTGCAGGCTCTTATTCCATATCCAACTACTATTGTGTACATACTCTTAACGTCATCCTTAAGTTACCTGTAACTGCAAAGGAAGAGAGGGTACTATGTTTTGTCGGAAAACAAACAGCACTTTTCCGCCAACTGTGATGTAGGACATCTATAGGCATGTATAAAAATCAATTGCAGTGCGTTAGTCTCGCATAAACCTGAAAATGGTTGTTTTGTTCTCCTCTATACTGGGGTGGTATAGGAAAAAGAAAATTAGGAAAAATTTGGAAAAAAAAATATTTGGTGGTATGGACTTTACCGGGTCATTTATTCTAGAAGAAGATTAGAGAATCTTCTTCTTGTGTGGTTAGTGACTAACCTGGTGTCAGAGTTTATGCTGCCCATGGGCCTCTGACTTGGCTTCACATGCCGTCGAGAAAGATCTCTCAGGCATGCCGGTTTCCTCACGATGCTTTCCTTCACCATTTTTAAGCAAGCGATAATTATATAATACGCACATGAATCCGAAAATTACAAGGTGTCATGGGTTCAAACTCGAGACCTATGACTTAGCAGTCCGACGGTCACACCACTAGGCTATCACTGGTTATTTATTTCGTAGAATATGGGTACATTACAGTTATTAACAATACAAATTGTAAGCTCTCACTCTTTATCTAACCATAATGGTGTAGATGCTCTTGACGTGATCCTTAAGTCACTTTTAACTGCCAAGGAAGAGGGGCTTATGGCTAATTAAGAACCGCGCGGTTCAGACAATTAGCGAGGTTAAGCTGCGCTTGCCGCGGTCAGTCCGTGGATGGATGACCGTTCGTTACACATCGAGACCCCTCCGTGCCTCGGAGAGCATGTTAAACAGTCGGTCCCGGGTGCCATACGAATAGGTACCTATAACAGTCATTACGGGAAGTCAGAAGTCTGAAAGTCGGACAAATTAGTCTGATCTTAGGATATCGGCATTGCCCTGTAATTAGGTTGCGGAGGTTTGATAGCAGTGGCTCCGTGTAAAATACTGGTAATCAGCCGCATATGGGTAGACTGGAAGCTGACCCCAATAAAGTTGGGAAACGGCTGGGCAGAACAACTACCAAGGAAAGACTATGCTTTGTCGGAAAATACACGGCCAACTGTGATGTAGGACATCTATACTATAATATTATAAAGAGAAAAGATTTGTATTTTTGTATTTGTGTATGTAACGAATAAACTTAAAAACTACTGAATTGATTTCAAAAATTCTTTTGCCGTTAGAAAGCTACATTATCACTGAGTAACATAGGCTATATTTATTACTGGAATAAAACTTCTTACGCGGGCGGAGCCGTGAGGACACAGTTAGTCTCTAATAAGTTGTATGGTTGGCAACACAGACGCTAGGGTCGAGTGTAGCGTTCAGTTAATAAACAGAGTTGTACGAACAATTTCATAATGGCGACGAGCACATAGTCACAAAGATTCTACAATTCACGCCTAAAATTCATAACACAATATTATCTCCTAAAGTCTCAATAATATTTATAACTTACTCCGACAGGTAGCGCCGTATAATCCGCCGGGGATCTCGGGGTATCCGCCTCTATGCCACTCGGTAGTGGTGGAACGAAACCCCCGGGGGTAGCGCGTGCATGTCAACTGTGAGACTGGGGTAATCAGGTTATTGGGGGAACGGGTAAGGCATCAAAAGGCTCGTTTTTCAATTTGTGCAGTAGGAAGTGCGATACTCAGATCTTCATATTCTACTTCAGATTCATAATAAAATGTAGATGGGTAACAACTGGCGACGTAAACTCGTTGAATGATTTTAAGAACTACTGAAGCTTTGTTTGAGCGTGCTATCAGGTTTATCATGCAAACTGGACCCTGGTAAACGCTACTATGTAAGAAGATTGAGAAGTACAAAATAACATTTTGAAAAAACCGACACGTTTGGTGCAGTGTCTGAGCGATCGGCTTCTGCGCTACGGGTCGTGGGTTCGATTCTCGCACGGAATAAATATTTGTATGGCCTACAGATAGTTGTTCCGGGTCTGGATGTTTGTGCATGTGAAGATTTGTGTTTGAAAACGCACCCACGATACAGGAGAAATCCTAGTGTGAAGCAACGTTTTTTTATAAAAAAAAAGCAAAACCGCCACGCAATTTTCCAAAGAAAAAATATTCCATGCCAGTTCGTAAAAAAAAAACAATATTTCTTTCTTTTACAATTTTTTTTCTTTGCCGAACATACACACATAAACTCACGCCTATTTCTCGCTTCATCCACATTCATACATCTTGTCATACACGCATGTCGGTTAGGAGTACTACGCACCTGACCGAACTAATTGCCGAAGTAGGTAATTAAATAATCAAACTCAGGTCCCCTCTGCAGCCGCGGTTGTACACGACATCAAATACCACCTCCCTGTAATTCCCTCTCATCACTGCAACTTTCCCTCTATATCTGTTTTTTTTCAACGCAGCCTAAAACATATTAATTGTCCAATCAAGAGGTCACAGGGTCGCAGGGTGTGACGTCAGCAGTCCGGTAATTATGTGTAATGAGGCTATCCGGTACATCCACCCGGGTAATACGGTATTCTGGGCAAATCGCCCGGGTTTTATTGGGAACATCCTCGCGTGAGAGGTTTTTTTAAGCTTTTGTTTTTGTTTTGAAATAGTACTCTATAAAAGGATACCATCAAAATTATCAAACTTGTAGTTTAATATCCATTATATTCTTAAAAACAAAATAATTTATTGAAGAAAAATAACTGACTGTCTTGTTGGTTTAGAAGTCGCAAGCGCGACTGCTGAGCATGGGGCTGGGTTCGATCCCCAGATCGGGCAAAGTGTTATTGGGATTTTCCATTAGGAATGTTTGAGTAGCAGCCCGGAGTCTGGATTTGTGCCCGGTTAATGACAATAGGCTTGCCTCCTATTACATGGGTATTAAACATAACTGGCGAAACGAGGGTGTACTAAAAACACCTCTGCCGAACCCTTTGGGGAATACAAGGCGTGATGTTATGTTATGTAAAAATAAGTGACTTATTTATTTATTTACAACAATGGTTACAACAACATATGGTCACTTGTAGTCACATTAGCCCCTGCATCGACGTGAATAACTGCTACAATATTTTCAGCTGATGACAGTAATTGACGCTTGCACGTAGCGTTGCTACGCGGTGTAGCATTCTACGCTACGGTAAATCGGCGCTACGAATTCTGTCGTAGCACTCCGCCATGCGTGGTGATTACATTATGATCAAACCAGCTACGAAGTCCACTGCCAGTTATAGCTTTCCCCGTATTGGTAATTTCCTCTTAATCTGTGAATTTATACGACTAAAATAATAGAGTAGCTCATATCGACACCTCCCGCGCATTAGGTCGTATGTCCACATTTGTGATTTTTCAGGAGAGAGGTTCTTAACTTCATCTTTGTTTTGATCAGCCGCAAGCGATAGTGTGGGATTAATTTTAGAATATAGCAATGATTGAAGGTTAACGGGGATAATGAGGCCTTTTGATTGAATTAAAAACTCATATTTTCGTAAAAATAGGCAAAAATAAAAACTTACGACCTTATTCTTGTTGTCGCAAAGTCGTATCTATTTGTTACGTTCTTATACTATTGAAAAGCACAACGAATACAGCACGAATAAGGTCGCATGTCAGACATAAGACTTTATACTGCGTACAGATTTTTTAAATACGATAATATCGACCGCGCATAAAATCACAACTTTCATGTTTCGACGTTTTGCGTCGGACGTATTTCAAATTATTAACATACGAAAATAGTGATGAAAATCATTATATACTTAAAAACAATTTACTAATACGATTAGGATAAACATGAAAATCATGATAGTAAATTAAAGTAAGAAATAAACTTATCATTTTGTCAACGTTCATTAGCCGTTATTTTCACGTTCGAATCATTTTGGTTATTTAAAGCTAATTTTAAATCTTTGATGACCGTACATTACTCATAGTACTAGTATCTAATAAAAACAAAACAGTAAAGTACAAAACAAACACAGTTTCTTGTTTTTTTTAGATTTTCAAACTCCAAAGTAATATTTTGTACTGTTTACATCTTACGACGTCGGTACTTGCCGTGATTAGCCGGTGCGCGGTCCAATAGTTCAACGTAAATCGTCGCAACTGTTGGCATGACCTTATGCGCGGGAATTTAGACATGATAAGACTATTACCGGGTAAGAATCTTGGTATTTAATGTAAATATGAAAATATTGTTTTCAAGGATGTGTAGTATTTCTATAATAATGAACTGTAGTACTAAAATCTCATTTTACCAAAAAAACGTGTTACGACTTTTTGCGTGGGAGGTATCGATATCTTTCTTAATATTTTCTTACATGCAGAAAAAAGATAATATTTTTTTATCTATCAACAACACGTACTTTATATTGCTCCATACATACTTTTACAACAAAAAACGTACATCCCTTCCTGTACATAAGGAAACTGAAGCTGAAATATGAAATAAACAAAAAATATTTTTATTTACAGAATCGATCCTAATATAACACACGCATCCGTCTACGGGAAATGTATCTTTTAAACCTTCCTACTATGTTATTATTCACCTTAAGACAAATCGTGTAGTTATCGCTTAAGATCTATCCATTGCGCGTCAACTACGCTACACTTCATTTCTTCAAGGAGAAAAAAAGCAATGTATGTTACAATCAGAGATATGGTCGCAATATTATGATAAATATTCTAAGGATGTACCCACCGTGATTTTTACCACCGAATTTATTTACATGGGTAACTAAATTACCCCTATTGGGGTAAAGAGAGCCGGGTGAATCGTGGCTCGTATAATTTACTATGCAAGTCTGCTTGATGGATGTGTATAAGCAGATATTTATGTCTTTGCCTGTGTATTGTGCTGAAGTGAGTCTATTACAGGGTTTATGGAGATGTTAGAATAGAATAGAATTGGTAAAGCGTTCGCCACACCAAGCGCAGGTGCGAGCGGGTCGTGTCGTTGGCGGGTCCGCGTGAGTTGTATGCAAGGGATATGAAGCATGTCTCGCCAGACGCGGGCGAGGACCCGAGCAGGTTGTGTCGACGACCCGCGCTCGCTTTTGGTGTGATCTGCTTCATAGTAATCTGCACAGGCGGCATAGCACAGCAAAGATTTTTTTAAGCTGAAATAATTTTAAATCTTATTGTAATACCCTTTAGGACTCGTATTTACCGTACCTCGGGATGCTTCGGCATGCCGCTGCACGGTGAAGTATCCCGCGGTATGCTAAGCAAATATGAGTGTTAATGGTATTGACATAAGATTTAAAATTATTTGAGCTTAAAAATCGTTTGCCATACCGTGCCGGCTATGGGCATAGACCCTAAATACAACTCACACGGGTCCACCATCGACACTGCACTTGATGTGTCGAACGGTCTAACAGAGTACAGATTGGATGCTTGATTAGAAATTGCGTGTGTGTGCGCCTTTAGTTTATGTGAAAAGGTAAAATTAGAAGCAATGTGACTACGTTGCATATATTTTATGTAGTTGCGTACTACAATGAAGGAACTTTATGAGAAGTCGTTCTAAGTCCTCGTGATGAGCATTCAGTTGATGTATCTCTCGTTGTACTCAATGAACCCTTGGATTCTAATTAGTGTTATGATCTGTTTGCGGATGATTGAGAGAAGATTCTGTCAGTATGTCAGATGTGTTCTGAGAGGGATTTATGGAAGATGTCTCTCTAATTGTTGTACTAATTTTTTTCATTCAATTGTGTGTCTTTATCTTTAATTATTTTCATTCGCACCGTTTTAATTCAATAAAAAATAATGTATGTTTATTAAAACTTCCCAATAATACAGGAAAAAAATGTTCTTTTTCAAAAACACATCCCATTGCCATTCGGTTCAAAACGAAATTTAAGTTTATTAACTAAGTCACAAAGACCGTCGCTCTTCAATACTTTTATTTATATTTACTCAATATCAACAAACTGTTTAAAGTATTTTTTTAAATTTAATGCGACTTAAAAGCGACTATTCTCAACACCAAATAAAAAGAAACAGAAAGCCAATGATAATTCAAAAAGCGAACGCTACAAATGGAAGTGGGTGCGAACATAAAATTATTTATCCCGATACACGCCGGGTAAACACGACTTGTTATCGTTCGTTAGTCTTACATTATCGAGACGCGGACTGTAATTGGTGGGCTGAATATACCCCTGGTGGGTTTAGAGCGTACGACTTGTTACAGTTTTGTAGAGAAAAAACTTATAGATGGGTTGAATTAAGGGGAAAAGTAATTTTAAGCAGTATTTATATTTTTTATAAAAAAAATATAGTAAAGGAGTGAAATGCTTGTTTGTTTTTTAAACATGATAGTAACAGCCTGATCATAAGCAAGAACCTAGTGGAACATGAACTCATATGTTATAGTGTCGCTTGCATCCATAATATAAACAACGACACGACACGACGACACGTTTGGTGCAGTGGCTAAGCGATTGGCTTCTGCGCTGCGGGTCGTGGGTTCGATTCCCACACGGAACAAATATTTGTATGGCCTACAGATAGTTGTTCCGGGTCTGGGTGTTTGTGCATGTGAAGATTTGTGTGTGTAAACGCACCCACGATACAGGAGAAATCATAGTGTGAGGCAACGTTTTTTTAAAAAAAACAAAAAAACAAAACAAA
The DNA here is from genome assembly GCA_910594945.2 of Amphipyra berbera. Lineage (NCBI taxonomy): Eukaryota > Metazoa > Arthropoda > Insecta > Lepidoptera > Noctuidae > Amphipyra > Amphipyra berbera. The sequence continues at coordinate 849,963 of OU343138.1, forward strand.
AACAAACGAAGAAGAACGAAGGAACTCCATCAATCAGCTGCCTAAAATAACAACATGTCTACTCGTACGATAGCCTAAAAGATAGTAGCTTACGATTAATATCTCAAATTACGCAAACAAATCAAGAAAAGATGGAAATGACTGACGTTGAAGAACTTTTTTGAAGAAATTTATAAAATTGATAACTGGCCCATAAGTTATGAAACATTTGCTTGACAAAGTGACTTACAGTTCACCGAATTGATAGCCGATCTTTACATGTAGTAAAAACACTAAGAAAAAGAAATAATCGTATCGTTATCGTGTCGTAATCTGTAAACCTCCCCTTCCACACGACTCCCTCTTTTACAGAAGCTCGTTAAGACACATTCATGTTTGCCAACGTAACGGATATTTTTGCCATCCACCACCGTTCCGTTGTTGCTCAGGAATCGTTACATTTATTTATAATAACCTTGTTTGTTTATCAGTCGATGTTTGACAGAATTGCCCTTAATTTTGCCAGATTGTTTAGGCTTGTTATACACGAAGATGAAAATGTTGTTCACGCAACTGACGGTAATGCTTCATGTTCCCATGAGTGTCGTAGAAAGCAAATAAGGGTTTGCATTTAGTGGTCAGCATGCATTAACAATGTCACGTACCTTGCAAACTTTGCAGTGGACGCACACTTGGCGAAATATAATGTCACTTATTTCAATTAGAAATCAGAGAATGTTATACAAGCGTCAAACAAGTCTTGTTTAATATTTATTATGTACGGCTTGACTGATATGCATACTAATCCTTAAAAAATGAAATAAACCCCATGGTATAAGGAACTATTGACTAGTTTTCCATGATTAAAAGATGACTTGCGTTTATACGTAGGTTATAGATTTACAACATGTATGTTGCGGTGTTGCGCTACACTTGAGGTATAGGTATGTCTCGGTGTGTAGAGCACCTTATTGTAATCGTCCTGATAAATTAAGAATTATGCTCAGTTCAATGTTATTTTAGTGGCCCCAGTTTTATTGGAACCAGTATATTTATGTTTATAGCGTTAGGAACTCGGTAGTTCGGGTGATCGGAGAACGAAAAGTGGGGAATCGGTTTGTCGAGACGAGGGCGTTGGAAGACGATTGTTACCGATGGAGGGACGTGAGTAGGATAGGGTTAGAAACTAATCGATTAAATAATAATTATTATTAAGATATAAAAAATACTCGATTAAATTATTGCAGTTGTATGGTACGTCGTACGTAACTGTGTCCGTCGCTGGTGGGCTTAATATTTTTATATATTTAACTGTTTTTTAAAATTATTTATTGGAAATATAAAAAAATGTTAATATAATTAAAACGACGACTCAACGATAATACTATTGTATTAGACAAGATTATGTTTGTACAGCGTGAAGACATTGATAACTTATTCCTTGTGGATACCAGCCGTCTTCGACACAATGCTAATCTGCAACGAGGGCTGATTGGCGCAAGCTCAAGAGCTTCTGCAGATTATATATTTAACACTTGTCATCAAGATCTTCAATCTCGTGTGATTGCAAAACTTGAGGTGTGACCAAAACGACTGACGCGCTTAAAAAACAATAGTGTCACTAATCCGAAGCGACACAGTTTCTGCTCAATTTCAGTCTTTACCCGACACCAACCTTGGTGGGTTTAAAACTCATTTCTTTACCACAAACCAATACCAACCGAACCCTGGTACTTCAACATTTCTATCTTCAATGTACGCAGTGGACAGGTCAAGTTATACTGGATAGTTGTATTAGGAAGGCAACTCACGTACGGACATTCCGGTCTGATCTCACGTGCTTTCGAAATTGGCGAGTCGAACGGAAATGTTCGCGTAAGTCTACCGTGTGTAAGCCGCCTAAAAATTTTATACAAATTCTTAAAAGGAAGTGTTTTTTTTTTGTGTTCTGGCGGTATTTTTTTTTAGGTATTATTGTTTGATTTTGGTAGTTTAAAGGTAAATGTTTGAGTTGAGTATTTCGGGACTGCATTTTAAAGGGAGTTTCGATTTGCTGTCAACACAACGTTTGGGTGATTGTTTCTTTTTATCAGTGATTAAAAATTATGTTAAATTATATTTATAGTTTAGAGTAATTACGAACATGGGAATATTCCAAAAAATACGAATTACTACTAAGCCAGGAAATGTTTTTTGCTCTGGCAACATGACATCACATTGCATTACACATTCTAGCATTATTACGTTGCCAGAGCAATAAATATTGCCTGGTTTAGTAGAAATTCGTAATTTTAGGAATATTCCCATGTTCGGAATAACCATAAAGCACTATAATGGTAGTGTTTCAGTAAACCATTCCAACTGAGCCAACTATGCTAGTTCTAGAAGTATGATTACGTAAACAGTGGATATTGTAGGTACTCATAGCCGCTTAGCACCAGCTTATCTGAAAAGCTATTGCCGCTCCAATCTCAATAATCTATACGTTACATCCGCACGTCATTTCAGCCCGTTTATTTTAAAAACAGCACTCCCATTTAGCACAGTCGGGTAAAAAGTAAGCGGCTTTTTAAATCACAAGTAAGCCGACCGCGCTTCACGGCCGCTTTACAGATTTTTCAGCGGCTTAGGGATCGCTGGATGGCAGATTAAATCACTTTTAAAAACTTTTTATTGAATTAAAATTTTAAGTTTGGAATGTGACGTATATTTTTTAAACGGGCATTTCTGGCCCTTTTCTTTGGAACAATAATATTATATTATCTGTATTTCACGTGGTTACTTCATCTTTCTTTCCTACTCCTCATAATTGAGGGTTGTGTCTATTCTAAAGGGTAAACACCATGCCCATCTTCACATTCACGGCTTGTGTCAATGTTTTGTTTGGTACATCTCGTGAATTTTGTCTTATGTTGAAGTTTAAGACAATCAGATCTTTTTGAACACACATACATTGGTCTAGTGGTGGCAAGCGTGACTGCTGATCGTGAGGTCTTGGGTTCGATCCCCAGGTCGGGCAAATTGTTATTGTTTTTTTCCGTGTGGAATTCTTCAGTACTGTAGCGGCCCGGAGTTTGGATTTGTGCCCGGTTGATGGAAATAGGTTCGCCCCCTATTATTACATGGGACTTAAACATAACTGGCGAAACGAAGTTGTACTAAAACACCTCTGCCGAACCATTCGGGGAATATAAGGCGTGATGTTATGTTACGTTATGTAGATCTTTTTGAAAAAATCCATTTTTTTGCATTTATTTAAAAGATTGCATTATAAGTTTTAGTTTTTAACAATAACTCATTATTATCATGTAGATCTGTGCACCGTAGCATGGCTTTGGTCCCGGATTCGCCTTCCTGCCACCCAGGTAACAGGAAAGCATACAAATTATTTCTCTATTCACGTCCTTAGCGTAGTATTTTAAATGCATAATTATTTATTTCCGTACGGAACCCGCAGTTCAGCGGAAGTTACCTACATAAGTAAACTTGTGAATTGTATTGTGGTTAATATTATTATGTTACTATTAATATATGGGAAAGCGTGATTAAAGTCAGGAAACACTCGTATTATAAAATACATACAACAGAATCTTGTGGGGGTGCATCTATCATTACAGTTATAGCTAATATAGGTCTGTCAGGATTGGAAGCACGGTAAATAAAGTAAATTAAACCAACATAGACTCTCCACCACTAAGAGTACTTTTAATTGGATTAGTGATTAGTTACAGAAGCTAGTTCACAATATAAAACAACATAATAATTTACACAATACCAGAAAATAAGGACAAGCTAATCAGATATAAAAGGTCAGACTTCCTCGGCTGTTCGACATGGAATCCTCTGCTCCGTCGAATGACCAGTATTTTTATAACTTCGGGTACGTTGATTCATCTTGACGATTACCCTCCTTTATCAACATTGTCCAGTGTTACCAGCTACCGATAACAGTATGAAGAAGAGGATTGTATACTTTAAATGTAATGTGTTTAATGACCAAATTACATTACAATCCAATACAACATCATAACTATCAAATTGTGAATGTGAGTACCATGTAAGGGAACTTTATACACGAATTTTGGAACTGTTTGGCGGTTTTGAGTATTTTTTTGTGACCTACGCAAATGTCCGGCTGATCTGTAGCGTCATGCGGAAGTCGAGTTGTTGAGCTCCCTAAAATAAGGTTTGAGCTACGCGATGACTGATGCATGCGTGCCGTCAGTTAGAACAGGTCAACTCAAACCTGCTATGGCACTTTCCTCAAAAGGCCATTCCAGACGTTGCCCTACATTGTTACACTCGCTTAGTGCCAGTACCACAATGTCTGGACTTTAAAAGAGACCTTGATCTCTGAGTTTGTTTCGGCTTTTCTTCTCAGAGCTAGTCAGATGGGAAATGCCGGCGCCATCTAGTCTTAAAAAAATATTGACTTGTAAAAGTGTCTGTAACAGATTTATTTACAGAAATAAAAATCATTTATCATTTATGATTTTCCGCTACATAGTAAGGCTGACTACACATGAGCCACTAAGTTGCTTGAGACACAGTTGATCGCTACTGTTTGTAGCTACAGTTATCCTTTGGTGTATTTCCTGTAGCTATAACTTGAAAGACTTGTATACATACATACACAACATCACGTCTGTATTCCCCGAAGGGTTGGGCAGAGGTGTATAGTAACACCCTTATTTCGCCGTTATGTTTAAGTCCCATGTAATAGGGGGCGAGCCTATTGCCATCAACCAGGCAAAAACCCAAACTCCGGGTTACTAACACTGCTGGACCTGGGTTCGAGCCCAGGACTTCAAGATCAGCAGTCCCGCTTGCCACCACTGGACCAACGAGGCAGTTAACTAATGATGAAGCATAGAGCCCATAGCTTTGTATAGTAGACCCTTCCATGTATAGTAGCTATCACACGTAAATTTATATACACTTAAACATTCACTTACGGGATAACTTCCGTGATTATAGTTTGATTTGAGTTCCCGTTGCAAGCGCCATGATCGCGGGTAAACTGGAGAATGCGGGTGGATGAAAACTTAAAATAAAATAATTATTAAGAGCAGACAAATCTGTCTACCCTCTTTCTTAGTCTTTTACTACGCTCACTACTGGAACTCACACTCGATTGAAAGTCACGGCAAAACACACGGTATCAATAAGTTTTTTGGAGTCTTTATTACGAGGTTTTATATTGCGTTTTAGTTGACCTAACACTGGATTCCACACACTAGACAACTTGAAACCACCTTCCCTATTGAAATTCTTATGTTTGGCGATTTCAATTGCTTCTTTTGTGAGCCTTGGAATGTAAAAGTGAATGGAATGTAATGTTTAAGTGTATTTAAAAACCGCGAAAGTTTAAAACAGTGTTTAAGTAAATTTATTTATTTATTAGCTTGAAAATTCATTTACCTATGTATATGCCCAGTTTGGCAATAAAAAATGATACCATTGGTAAGAATGAGAGAAGGATGAAGAGGATGCCTCGTGGAGGGGCGATATACTTGTCGTATCAGTTTGGGTTGTATGTTGCATTTCATTGATCGCTTCTTCTGCATTTACATATATTTGCGGGCGGGAGGGCGATGCTGCATACTGCATCCAAGCTTGACGAACTAATTTGGAGGAATTAACACTAAATAGGTATGGTTATTTTAATTTGTATGTTATGGATTTGTTTGTTTTGGATTTGTATGTTATGGATTTGTATGTTATGGATTTGTATGTTATGGATTTGTATGTTATGGATTTCTATGTTATGGATTTGTATGTTATGGATTTGTATGTTATGGATTTGTATGTTATGGATTTGTATGTTTTGGATTTGTATGTTATGGTTTTGTATGTTATGGATTTGTATGTTATGGATTTGTATGTTTTGGATTTGTATGTTATGGATTTGTATGTTATGGATTTGTATCTTATGGATTTGTATGTTATGTATTTGTATGTTATGGATTTCCGGAAAGTAACGCCTGATTCCGTTAGTCTTCTTCTTTTCGTGTGGTTAGTGACTAACCTGGTGTCAGAGTTTATGTCGCCCATGGGCCTCTGACTTGGCTTCACATAGAAAGAAAGAAAGAAAATTATTTATTTTGGACTCACACAGGCAGTTACAGAAACAAAAACAATATTTACAAAAATAAAGAAAGTATAAGAATTTATACTACCTGCACGAGGCCAAAAAGGGCTCCTATCTCAGAATAATGTTGCGACATTTAGAAAAAAAGCAAAATGTAGCAACGCTGGTTTTCAGATAGGACCATAGTGAAGAAATGATGATATTTCTTGACATGCCGTCAACAAATATCTCTCAGGCACGCCGGTCTCCTCACGATGTTATCCTTCACCGTTTTTAAACAAGTGATAATTATACAATACGCATATGAATCCGAAAAGTCAGAGGTGCGTGCCTTGAGTTCGAACTCGAAACCTATGACTTTGCAGTCCGACGGTCACACCACTAGGCTATCGCTGCTGTTAGCATTTCATTATTTACCATGGGTAAGAAAAACGATTCGTTTTTGCCATAGGAACCGGCAACAGTTGCCCATGTGTGGTGAGCCTAACGTGGTATTATGTCGGTACTATGACGCTATTCGTAACTATCTCTCTCTCCATATTTTTTAAACCATAAACTGCAGTTTTATTTACGGACCTCCTCTCACACATCTCAATCAACACAAGCGGAACCCGTTTACCCGAAAAACCCCTGAAAAATTCGTTGAACGCATATTTTTTCTAAAAACTCAACTAAACTAGACAGAGTGGGTATGCTTTATGAAATATCGCAGTTTTCAGCTTATACAGTCGTTCGATATTTTCAGCAGCTAGTTTCAGCCGGGCATTTATCTGGGATGTATGGGGGATGGGTATAGATAGGCATTTTTATATCCCCTTTGAGTTATGATCATCCTGGCGGCTAGCGAGATATTTATAATGAATTTTGTGGGGATATGGTCGAGTGGATTTTTGTTGGAAACGATTCTGGTCTTTAAATAATCTTTTGCTGGGACTGGATGGCTCATCATCATAATCAGCCCATTACTGTCCCACTGCTGGGCACGGGACCCTTCTCAGGATGAGAAGGATTGAGGCTTTAGTCGAGGCGCCCTTGGTCGAGATGTCGAACAAATCGATCTCTCCGCTGTGTGCCGCCGGTATGATTACGGAGGTAGGAGGTATGCAGCGCGATTTATCAACAGAACTGGGCGTGAATATAAGGAATAGTAATGATTGCGATTGGGATATGGTGCGTACAAGTACTAATGACGGATGGATTGACGTAAGTTATAAAAAGAAACGGCAAAATAGATTTGTAGGAAATAGAGGAAAGGCAAACATTGAAACAGGTGGAACCTTCAAGGCTGCTGACGTAAATATACCATTTTATATATATAATGTAGATAAGGGAGCATCGGTAGAAGAAATTGAGAGATATATATTACAAAGAACCCAGGTTAAAGTTGCTCTTAAAAAGATAAAAATGAAGCAACTCAAACAATATGTTGCATACATGTTTTACATTCCGTATAAGAAATTGTCTATCTTCATGGACGAAAACTTATGGCCAGAAGGGGTAGCTTTTCGGCGTTTTATCTACTTTAAAAATGGTAGGAAAGTCACGGAGAATTCAATTGAATCTGTTTACAACACCGGTCAAAATTCACGAGAGAATGTAATGAACATATAGCTAAGTTAATAAGCTTTAACTGTAAAGGTTTTAAGAGATCGTTGGCTTGCATAAAAACTTTATGTAGGTCTGCCGATCTAGTGGCCCTGCAAGAAACGTGGATGCTGCAAGATGATATACCTATGCTGGCACAGGTTGACAGGGATTTTGGATACACCGGAAAATCGGCGGTCGACCTATCAAAGGGCATTCTGCGCGGTAGGCCCTATGGGGGAGTGGCCATTTTATGGCGAAAAAATACGTTTAGTGACGTGTCTATTGTGTCGTGTAGTAGTAGTCGCCTCGTGGCTATTAAAGTTGTTACAGCAGGTGGCAACTCATTGTTGATTTTTAATGTTTATATGCCCACGAACTCATTAGATAATTTAGTGGAATTCAGTGAGTGCCTAAGCGAAATAACGGCTGTAATAGAAACTCAGAGTGTTGAATCAGTTTATGTGCTAGGGGATTTTAATGCCCATCCTGGGGAAATGTTTGGGAGAGAGTTAGATAATTTTTGTTTAGACCAAAAATGGATATGTGCCGATGTAACTAAACTTGGTCGGGGCTCGGATACCTTTACGTTTGTCTGCGAAGCAACCGGAAGTAGACGTTGGCTCGACCACTGTTTAGTTACTGAGGCTGCGTGGTCCTCAGTCAGTGACGTCGTTGTGCGTCATGACGTATACTGGTCGGACCACTTTCCATTAGAGATTAGCTGTAACCTTAATATAAGTCGACTCAAACGCCCTATTAATAGTAAGCCTAATAATAAGAACTATAAAGTAATTTGGGGTGATAGAAATGTTTTTCAAAAAGAGTATTATTATAAATCATGTACAGACAAATTAAAATGTATAGACTTCCCTCCACAACTTAGTAACTGTTGTGATAAAATGTGTACAGACAAAAACCACTGGCCGGTTATCTGTGATTTGTATAATAGAATAGTTGACTCATTAAGGGAAGCATCTATAAAAAGTCACGAGCAGAAGAGGGTCGGGAGAGGCCGCACTGTAGTCGGCTGGAATAAGTACGTTAGAGAGGCACATAGGGATGCTCGTTCCAAATTCCGGGCATGGAAATTAATGGGCATGCCATCTTTTGGCCCTGTATTCGATGATATGTTCCAGAGCAGAAGGGTTTTTAAGAGTAAACTACGATATTGCCATAGTCAAAAGGAACAAGTACAGATGGATTTGTTAGCTGAACAACATAAAATAAAACACTTTTCAAAGTTCTGGAAACTTACTAACAAATTAAACCCAAAAGCGGGCCTGCCTTTCAGCGTCGATAGGGAAACGGACTCTACGCGGATCGCAAATGTTTTTAAAGATCACTTCAGGGTTCGGACTCAAATATCGCCCGGGCGCAGTGTGTCTGACGCTGGGTCCTGTATGTGTATGTCGGAGACTCCTCTTCGTTTTACAGCTAAGGAAATCACTAAAGTCATCAAGAGTCTTTCCCGAGGCAAGTCTCCCGGACATGACGGCCTAGGCGTCGAACATCTTTTGCATGCAGGGCCACACATCTCCCGAGTGTTGGCAATGTTGTATACTTTCTGTATACGGCATTCATATTTACCGACGGAGTTAATGGAGACTGTTGTGGTCCCTGTTGTCAAAAACAAGACTGGTGATATTTCAGAAAAACAGAATTACAGGCCAATTTCGTTGGCCACGATTATCGGTAAGGTACTTGATGGTCTGCTTGAACTTCAACTCAGTAAATATATAAAACTGAATGATGCGCAATTCGGTTTCAGAACCGGACTCTCAACTGAAAGCGCTATACTGGCGCTCAAGCAGACGGTTAGGTACTATACAGACAGAAAGACGCCGGTCTATGCGGTCTTTCTTGACCTCTCTAAAGCTTTTGACCTTGTCTGCTACGATAACCTGTGGGCCAAGCTAGCGAAGTTAAATGCACCTAGTGAGCTAATTGGCCTATTCCAATTTTGGTACAATAATCAGATTAACCGGGTTAGGTGGACGGACAGCTTTTCTGACCCATATAAACTGGAATGTGGTGTTAGGCAGGGTGGACTGACATCGCCTATATTGTTTAATTTGTATGTTAATCAGTTGATTGAGGAGCTCAGCAGCGCAAATATCGGTTGCTCCATTGATGGTCTGACGGTCAATAACCTGAGCTATGCGGACGACATGGTGCTGCTGGGTCCAACAATTAACGCGATAAGAAAACTGATATCGATTTGCGAATCATACGCAACCTCGCACGGCCTTGCTTATAACATAAAAAAAAGTGAGTTCATCGTATTCAAAGGGAGAAACAGAGTACCGTCAGAGGTTCCTCCTATTACACTTAATGGAATGCCTTTAAATCAGGTCTCTCGTTTCAGGTACCTAGGACATGTGGTAACGGAGGATCTCTCTGATGACGCAGACATGGAGAGGGAGCGCAGGGCGTTGGCGGTCCGTTGTAATATGATAGCCCGCAGGTTCGCACGCTGTACAAATGATGTGAAGATCACTTTGTTTAGGGCCTACTGCCAATGTTTTTACACCTGCAGCCTATGGGTGAAATATGCGCGGCGGACCTACAACGCCTTGCGTGTCCAGTACAATAATGCCTTCAGGGTAATGTTGGGTTTGCCTCGCTACTGTAGTGCGTCTGATATGTTTGCACGTGCGCGAACAGACGATTTCTATGCTATATTGCGTAAAAGAGTCGCCTCAGTAATGAGCAGAGTGAGGGAGGGCCCCAACATTATCTTGAAGACATTGAGTGGCAAAGTCGACAGTCCCTTCCTTGGACATTGGGTGGATACTCATTTGTCTACGCGGTGTCCGTTTGTAGGGGTGCGGTCGGGGTGAAGTTGTGGTCGGTGGATGTAGCTCTGACCTACTTTAGTTTTAATTATTTATGTTTTTATAATTTACCTACATATGGATGTACCTTGTCCGAAATAAATTTGATTGATTGATTGATTGATTGATTTAGTTCGTTATACTGGTCGGGTGTGGGTTGGCAGACTGCACATACCATCAATAACTTTTTAGAGTCTTCTCAGGTGTGCAGGTTTCCACACGATGTTTTCCATCACTGTTATCGCAACTGATATATAATCAATGACGCACATGAATTCGAAAGTCAGAGGCGCTGACCGACTTCAGAATCAGACCCTCCTGCGTGGAAGGTAACCTTGTTGATTAGTCTAGTGGGTTCGATTTCCAGATGGGCACCAAATATACCTAGATTCAGATTCATTTATTTGCCAACAATTTAGGTACAAGTATAAGATGGTACATCACTAAGTGCTTCTGCTACATTCTACCTTACGGCATGCAAAGTCAAAGATACAATTCCAATATAAATAACAGGTAATATCATATAATATATATCATCATATCATATCATATATATCATTCTAATAATTATATGTATATAAATTCTAGCATATTATGTCATTTACATTTTTTTTACCTACTACATATCCACAGCGGCGTCAATAAAGCTACGTCAAACAACATGAAATTAACACTCAACATCAAATTACAACGCAAAATACGAAAATTAATATAAAATCAAAATCAATACAGCTATTAACCCAAATTAAAACCATATCCACGTTTAATTTATTCATTTAAAAGGCAAACAGAACAAAAAATAATTTTACAGTATATTACCTCCAATATCTGGTGTACAATCGAACCAATAATTTCACTTTGGTACAAAACAAAACGTTGTGTTTAACTGCTGCGACTGCGGGGCGGACTGTACCCGCGTAATTAAATTTGAAAATCATCGGAAACGTATTAATTGTTAAGTTGGGGCCAGGAAAACAGCGGGTTCGATGTGGCATGGAGAGTTAGTGGTAACAGAATTTAAAAGAACTTGTGTTTCAAGTTTTCTGCCTATCGCCTGGGTTTGTAAAGAGAAGATACATCCATGACCCATACCCATGTCAATGCTAAACAGTGGCTTGCATTGGTATTCGAACTGGGTAGGCAGGCACTAGCGATGTCGCCTTTCAGTTGTACGCTTAAGCCCATTTCAATACGATTCTGACCAAAAGAAATCATAGCCATACGCGCTTATGTTGTTTATAGTAATAGTTAAAGATGGAGTAGTTAATTAAATCTTGAGGTAGGCACTGCTTAATTGCCTATATGCAATTCACGCCACTGGCTAAAGCTGGTCCCAAATAATTGCACTAATCCCATCGGCTGTCAAAAGCGGGACGCCTTTGATTCGCATAATTTTTAAATTCCTGATCTACTTTGACATAACAAGTTCGGCATAATTTTCATTGGCATAATAATATATTGGCATAATAGTTTTGGCATACTGTTTAGATAGCCATAACAGCTATCATTTGGCTATATTTTTTGGGTGTAATTTAGTAGAGTAGTTTAGGTTATTATGGTTAAAAAAAGTTATACCTATACATTTATGCAGAATTAATATTATGCGTAACGATCATTAGGATAAGTGAAAGCATGCCATGATAAATTATGCCATTCAATTTTATGCGAATCAATAGTGATTTATCAAAAGCATTACCAACGTACAATCCAAATGATAATAAGTATAATAACAAAACAAAAAAAACCGGCCAAGTGTGAGACGGACTCGCGCACGAAGGGTTACGTACCATTATCGATAAAAACGAGCAAAAAAATCACGTTTGTTGTAAGGCAGCCCCATTAAATATTAATTTTATTCTGTTTTTTAGTATTTGTTGTTATAGCGGCAACAGAAATACATCAACTGTGAAAATTTCAACTGTCTAATTATCACGGTTCATCAGATACAGCCTGGTGACAGATGGACGGACGGACAGCGGAGTATCAGTAATAGATAGGGTCCCGTTTTACCCTTTGGGTACGGAACCCTAAAACACAAATAAGCACAGATGGGAATGCATATACCATCGCCTTTTTATCTCATTAAAGGGAGATCTATGTGCGTCATCTCCGTTAACTCCCGCTGCATTCATAGCCCGCTGTTGTTCCAATGATACTCATTAAGCCAATGAGCTCGCTCTGATGTGACGACCAGATAAATTGGCTCTTAGTTCACTTTCTACTGTTCATGAGGCATAATGGCCATATTACGAAATGTTACACAATGGAAAAGTTTGCTTGGAGTACTAGGCTGAATTTGACCAAAGATTTTTTTTTCGTTTTTGGCAATAATGTTTTTAACCGACTTCCAAAAAGGAGGAGGTTACTATGTTCGTCTGTATGTATCTTATTTTTTGTTTTTTTTTTGTGTATGTTCATCGATATTTTCGCCATTTGTAAACCGATTTTGAGGATTCTTTTTTTAATGGATAGGGTATACTTTGAAGTTGGTCCCATTTAAATTTGGTGAAGATTTGATGAAGAACTTCGGAGATAGACAATGGAACTCCTCAATGACGAACAGTACGCATATTGTGATGATGTGATTATGTTACGAGCAGCGTCTTTAGTAGGTCCAACCAAGTTTTAATTAAGGCCACTAAAATGAAAAAAATAAAAACATTTTTTACAAAAAATTTAAACCGACTTCAAAACAGAATAAAATAATTACCATATAAAATTAACAGTTTCAAAAGTCGGTGCCTTCAATTTGGTTCAGCGTGGATCATCACCGACTTCAGAAACAGTTAATTTTATATGGTAATTATTTTATTCTTTTTTGAAGTCGGTTTAAATTTTTTGTAAAAAATGTTTTTATTAATTCACAATTCATGACTGTTTTCTTTTTAATCTTTCCCGCTTTTCATCATATAAAGACATTTTTTTAAACGTTGCCCCACATTTGTGTTTCTCCTGTATCGTGGCCTCGTGGGTGCGTTTACAGACACAAATTTTCACATGCACAAACGCCCAGACCCGGAACAACTATTTGTAGGCCCTAAAAATATTTTTGTACGTGCGCGACCCACGGCCCGTAGCGCAAAAGCCACTGCACCAAACGTGTCTCCAAATAAATCATTCTTCAAATTCTTGGCGATAAATAATATTAGAAGAGTAGACTGCAGCATCTAGTTTGCAACTGGTATACTTCTGAAATGTGTTGTAGAGGTCAATGGTAGTTTCTTCGGGTACAGCAAAGAGCTTGACAAATTAATGTACCAGTAAAAGGGACATTAAGACCATATTTGAAATGCCTCGTTGGTGTTGTGGTGGCAGTAGTGAGGTCCTAGGTTCGACCCCCAGGTCGAGCAAAGTGTTATTGGGTTTTTCCATGTGGAAATCCTCAGTAGCAGTCTGAAGATTGGATTTTTGCCCGGTTGATGGCAATAGGCTCGCCCCCTATTACATGAGACTTAAACATAACGGCGAAATGAGGGGAATATAGGCGTGATGTTGTTATGTAAAGAGGGAAATTATTGTATCGTATATTTATATTCCATAAATATAAACAAACGATACATAACAACAAGAGTACTTAAGCTGTATTGAGTCATTATCAAATAACCAATCAGTTCGACTAGCCCCACATAATCATTGATCTACAAAATGATCGTGCGCCGACATTTCAATAGGCCTCATTAAATTGACTCGGGAATCGAATTTGTGACCGAACGATGCATCAATATTGTATTAACGGAATTAACTATTATATTGTGATAGAGTATATGCTCCTTGGGTGCAGTGGTTGTAAGCAAGGTTAAAAATAATAACGCTTTTGATGGCCCGAGTTCAAGTCGTAATGCATACTACTGTCCCACAGCTGGGCACGGAGGTCTTCATAGAATTAGAAGGGTCGTAGGCATTAGTCCACCACGCTGGTCTCGACAAAATATCGTAAACTTTTTGGAGTCCGCTCAGGTGTGCAGGTTTCCTCACAATGATTTCCTTCACCGTTAACGCAAGTGATAATTGAATTCTGAATAGCTCATGTCGTGATGAAAAGATTACCAGTTAGCAAGGTTGATAGCGGGGCTGAATACCTAGGGTGCTACGGTACTTAGTATCGTCACTCGTGAAGGTTCTTCCAATACACTCCGTATTGTATTACGTACTGGTTAACATAATATACGCATAATAGTCTGGTCATACGAGTTCCTTAATGATGTTGAGAATGGATTTCCTCCTGGTGGGGAAATATTTTCATAATCACCGTGTCTGGTGACTGCATTGGTTTATTTTCATCACAGGAGGATGCTGGTACCCATTCTCTAGACATAGTCTCTTAGTTGCCCTCAACAGTGATAGCTTAGTGATGTGACCGTCGGACTGTCAAGAAATAGGTCTCGAGTTCGAACCAGAGGCACGTACCTCGGACTTTTCGGATTCATGTGCGTATTGTATAATTATCACTTGCTTAAAAACGGTGAAGGAAAAGATCGTGAGGAAACCGGTTTCTCGACGGTATGCGAAGCCAAGTCAGAGGCCCATGGGCGGCATACACTCTGACACCAGGTTTGTCACTAACCACACGAAAAGAGGTTGTCCTCAACAATACCCATGGTAAGACGAGAGTTGGTCTATCTTTCCCTATGTTCTTATTCTGCCTAGTCTTTTCCCAACTGTGGTGGAGTCAGCTTCCAGTCTTACCAGATGCGGCTGGGTACCAGTATTTTATACGGAGCGACTGCCATCATACCTCCACAACCCAGTTACAGAGCAATGCCGATATCGTAAAGTTAGACCGGATGTCAGACTTTCGGGATTCTGACTTCCCGTGCTGACTGTCAGGTATCCGTATGACAACCAGGACTGACTGTTTAACGTGCTCTCCGAGGCACGGACGGGTGTCGATGTTTAACGAACGGTCACCCATCCACAGACTGACCGCGGCAAGCACAGCTTAACGTCGCAAAACGCATGACTCGCGCTTCCCTCTCCTCTCTATCTTTCCCCATGTGTACGAAAAATATTTATATTTATTCATCACTGAAAATACACAACCAAATTCTCTGCTGAGGACTTACCGAACACAAAGCTTAATCATATATGTTTTAATAACAAACCAGTTGAAGCATTAACATTAACCAAATTAACTATAACGTAAGGCATAGTACACACGCCAGTTAGCCTCTCCCGATGGATTAATTGAATTACATCAGAGCCCGGTTTAATACGATTAAAATCTGCAAGCGTGGCTCGGATTGGATTGCGAACGGGCGTTACGTGTTCGCGCTCAACTATTTTTACAACTAGCGTAAATTGGTTTGTTGGAATTAATTGTCGGTGTGTCGGTGTGTACTGGGGTTTATGTGTAGTTTTAAGGTTGTTTGGTTTTCAGTTTAAATGTTAGGAAGGATTGTTTGTGGAGTTGTTTAGTGTTTTAGTTGTTTGGTCTTTTTTAAAGTGAGGCTTTGGGGAAAGGAAATATATTTTAAAGTTAGTACCTAGTAGTATAGTCCTAAGCTGATAAGGTATCTCATATAGATATCTTCTAATGGGATTACACAATCAGCCCATTACTGGCCCTCTGTGTCCACTGTGGTCCACCAACCCGCACCAGGCCAGTGTGGTGAATCGATAATTGGGTACCGCACTACGCTACTGCGCTGCGGGTCGTGGGTTCGATTACCACACGGATTAAATATTTGTATGACCTACACATAGTTGTTCCGGGTCTGGGCGTTTGTGCATGTGAAGATTTGTGTCTGTAAACGCAACCACGATACAGGCAACCAAGGGAGGGGCAACGTTTAAAAAAATAAAAAACCTCATTTCTTCTTATTCTGAGAAGAGCCCCATGCCCAGTAGTGGGACAGTAATAGGCTGATTATGCATATGTAATGCAGAGAAATAAGTGGAAGTCGAATAATTTTTATTTTAACCATAATTATTCAAAGTTCTATCACTTAATATAATATTCATCCAATTTACCTTCAAAACTGTCCCTAAAGTATCCTATTAATATTGATAAGCATAAAAAAGTCATATCATATCGATCTGCTGACACCGTGTGATTAGGCGTCGTGAATATATACGTCGTAGCCCTCACGCAAAATAACTAACGCTGGCTAGGAATTGTTAGGATTGTGGTGTAGGGAAAGATGGGCTATAGCGATGATATGCGATGAACAATTGTAAAAACAGGTTGCAAGGGGCAGCCAGAAGAAATAGAGGAATAGTTCGTTCGTCCATGATGTGGTAAGTTGTAAGTTTAACGAGGCCTTCTGACGTCTGTGGTCAAGAAGAAAATAAATGATTTTTTTAATGACCTAAAGAGTATGCAGAAGCACTAGTCGATTTATCCGATATCTACTCAGCTATTCGTGTTGACAAAAGATTTTTTTTCCAATTAGGTACAGTGTTGAAATTATAATAAAACATCATCCGAATAGCCATTGAAACATTGATGAAGGTAGCTACCTTCATCATTGAAACAAATCATCGACAAATTAACAGCAGTGATAACCATAGTGGTGTAACCATCGGATTACCAAGTCATATATCTCGAGTTCGAACCCAAGGCACACACCTCTGACTTTTCGGGTTCATGTGCGTATTGTATAATTATGACTTGTTTAAAAACGGTGAAGGAAAACATCGTGAGGAAACCGGCATGCCTGAGAGATATTTCTCGATGGTATGTGAAGCCAAGTCAGAGGTCCATGGGCGGCATAAAGTCTGACACCAGGTTAGTCACTAACTACACGAAAAGAAGAGATCGACAAATATGGCGTTCGACCAATCGTTTTATTTTATGTTTTTTGAGCAAATACCTTTTTGAAATTACGTTGGTTGATTTAGTAGCTTAGCTATATTACGAGTATCTCTTACAAAATACACAACATACCCAAAAATAATTTGAGTTTCTTCAACGCGGCGCGAGCGTAATGGTAATTGGGAGGGTGTGGCCAGGAAAACACAGTTTATGTACATACACAGTACACACCGCGTACACGGGGACAGAGTAGGGAAACTCAGAGTACCCGGGGTCAATGGACGGGGGACGTCACGCCTGTGACCTCGTAAGGGTGAAGTTCTACACGGCAATAGTTCTCCAGCAGTGTCAGCTCTTGATTCAGAGCTTTTCGATAAGTCGATTCGATTATTTAACTTTTTTACTCTCGTTACGAGATTCTTAGACAAAACGAGATGACAAATCGAATCGGCCGATAATTGACTCATCGAAACGTTCTCGATCAGAAGACTGGTCTTGTACGATAAGAGGCGAAATATCCAGAAAAAAGGTTTCATGTTTAAAACCCCGTTTATACCCAAAAAAATACCATCACACCTGTATTCCCCGAAGGGTTAGGCAGAGGTATATAATAACACCCTCATTTCGCCGTTATGATTAAGTCCCATGTCCCATCAACCGGGCCCAAATCCAACCCCGGGATGCTTCTGAGAATTCCACACGGAAAAACCCAATAACACTTTGTCCGACCTGGGGATTGAACGCAGGACCTCTTGATCAGCAGTCGCGCTTAGCACCACTAGACCAACGGGGCACCTGAAAACAATTTGTAAACATAATTTGTGTAAAGGTCTTTTTAAAAGAAATTACTTGGTCTTAACACTTAATGATCATGTGTAACATATTTCAAACAAGTGTTTTAAAGATCTACATACATCTTTCCTACTTAAAGTATGGATATTTGTAATAATATTTTCGAAAAAAAATCTGATATATGTAGAATACTTTTTTTTTCTTTATTAATAAAATCTTTGCCCACACTTAGGATTTCTCCTGTACCGTGGGTGCGTTTACAGACACAAATCTTCACATGCACAAACATCCAGACCCGTAACAACTATCTGTAGGCAATACAAATATTTGTTCCGTGCGGGAATTGAACCCACGACCCGTAGCGCAGAAGCCGATCGCTCAGCCACTGCACCAAACGTGCGTTTTATACCTAGGTGTAAACGAAGGGTAAGGTGATTTGTGCCTAATATTATTACAATTAAAGACGTGGATAACTTAGCAAAATGTCAGACCATATATAGTTTTGTTTAAAAACAGAAGGTATTTATAATTAGTTTATAATTAACGAAAGTATAGGTAATTAGAGTCGCGAAAATGTTGGCAGCTCTATCGTATCCCTGGCAACGGGGGCTTAGGAAGCCATTAAAATTATATGTGGTTTCTCCTTGATCTTAGTATTATCACAGGCATATTGGCAGGTTTTGGTTTTCTTAAGAATATACTCGAGTTCTCACTAACAAGTACTCATTAGTTTTATCCTCTGCATGAGATTCAAGGTCGTTTTATTTCCTCCCCAGAAATGAATTAAGAGAAGAACAGTACTCTTTCTAGAAACTCATAAGGACACTGAGTTATTTTTATCACGCCTGTATTCCCCGAAGGGTTGGGCAGAGTTAGTAACACCCTCATTTCGCCGTTATGTTTAAGTCCCATGTAATAGGGGGTGAGCCTATTGCCATCAAGCAGGCACAAATCCAAACTCCGAGCTGCTACTGAAGAATTTCACACGGAAAAACCCAATATCACTTTGTCCGACCTGGGGATCGCACCCAGGACCTACGAGGCGGTTCAACACTACTTCATAAACACATAATACTTCTTCGTCCTGTCCAGTAGGTAAAGTTCTCTGCGCCGACACTACTCTGCGCAATATTTCACGCACCACTAAGACATAGTATACAATTATCACTAATTCAGTAATGCGATGTCTGTCAATCTGTGTGTCAATGTTTCTAGGCTGTGGTTACGCCGAAACGTTACATGCCATGGGCGGAGTCAAATGTTAATGTTTTCCTCAAAAAATGTTTGGATTGAGTTAGGTAAATAATAATTACTATACCATCATACAGTTGTTGATGTCTAGCGCTGAATTTCCCATAGTCCACGGTAACAGACTATTGTGGGGAGTTAATATCGTAACCATCCCGTTTTTCAATCTATATCTATACTAATATTATAAAGAGGAAAGATTTGTATTTTGGATGTAACGAATAAACTTAAAAACTACTGGACCGAGTTCAAAAAATATTTTGCCGTTAGAAAGCTACATTATCACTGAGTAACATAGGCTACGGGCGGAGCCGAGAGGACACAGCTAGTACTAAATATATTTATTGCATTCCACAATGTGAACTTAGGTTGTAGGTTATAAAAACATTTGGTCATTGTGGAGCCTGTCGGGCACAGCAAAATCGTCGGGCTTTCCATAAACACTTTATTTATTTATCTTTACATATGTAGTATAAAACAAAGTCGCTCCCGCTGTCTGTACGCTTAGCTCTTTTAAACTACGCAAAGGATTTCAATGCAGTTTTCAGCAATAGATAGAGTGATTCAAGAGGAAGGTTTATATGCCCACATTAGTGTCTACATTGCACCCGTGCGAAGCCGGGGCGGGTCGCTAGTAACATAATAAAATTATCTTACATATTACTGATTGCAGAATGACCTTCGTATATATTCAGTGGTGTATCGATTAGATATTAATTCTTTAGTGGCCTTTTATAATGACATAACATCAGGCCTTGTATTCCCTGAACGGTTCGGCAGAGGTGTTTTTAGTACACCCTCGTTTCGCTAATTATGTTTAAGTCCCATGTAATAGGGGGCGAGCCTATTGCCATCAACCGGGCACAAATCTAGACTCCGGGCTGCTACTGAGAAATTCCTAATGGGAAAACCCAATAACACTTTGCCCGACCTGGGAATCGAACCCAGGATTTCACAATCAGCAGTCGCGCTTGCCACCACTAGACCAACGAGGCAGTTACCAATGGTGGTATTTATCATTGCGAAATATACCTAAATATACTCGAAACCAATTTTTTTACTGTATAACTACCGAGGTGGGTCTGAGTTCGATTCCGGTCCGTACTGTTTTCGACATTTCGAATTCGAGTGCGGATCTGAATTTGCTTATTACTTGCGTTTACGGTGGAGGAAGAACATTGTGAGGAAACTTCCTTACCTGAGAGGGCTCTATAAAGTTCTCGATGGTGTGTATGGTCGGCTAAGAACATCGTGAGGAAACCTGCATACCTGAGGGCTCCATAAGGTTCACGATGGTGTGTAGTTTACCAATCCGCACCAGGTCAGCAGGGTGGAGGATTATGTATTAATATAAGGCTCTATATTTCTAAGAAGAGGCCCGTGCCCAGCAGTGGGACAGTAATGGGCTCATTATGTATTTATGTATAGCTACTGACGTATGGGAGTGTCTACCATGCAAAGCTTTTGCGTCATAATTGCTAAAATTACAAGATTCTTAATTTTTAATCAATAACGCTCGGTAACTGCCTCGTTGGTCTAGTAGTGGCAAGCGTGACTGCTGATCGTGAGGTCCTGGATTCGATCCCCAGGTCGAGCAAAGTGTTATGGGGTTTTTTCGTGTGGAATTCCTCAGTAGCAGCCCGGAGTTGGATTTGTGCCCAGTTGACGGCAATAGGCTCGCCCCCTATTACATGGGACTTAAACATAACAGCGAAATGAGGATGTTACTATACACCTCTGCCCAACCCTTCGGGGAATACATGTGTGATGTTATGTTAACGCTCAGTAAATCATAGAAATCTTCATTCACGCTGAACCTGTGATTAGCTAAATTCAACTAATTGTCTTGTAAACGACTAAACTAACAATTATTTAGCAATTTTTTTCAACTTAGACCCCGTCCACACACGTATTACAACCAAAAAACATCGACATAATGATTAACACATTACTATACTTATAATTAAGAAACTAATTGAGGTGCTGATCTTAGTATCCGTTTATTAAAAGCGTATTAGTAATAAAATACGTTCTCCGGTTGGTAGGACGAAGTAATTAGAACTTTATTATATGTAAAATGTTTACTTGGAGGGGGAATTCGAGTGAGTAATTATAAAGTAGATGGAAGATGTAATTGGGGGTTGAGTTTGAAGTGTGTTGATATTTGGGGCGAGTGTGACGTAGAAGAGTGGGAATGTGGTTCTTTTTTTGGATGAAGTTTTAAGTATTGATTTATTTACAGCAATGGATAATTTATAAAAGCTATCATAGATTTATGATAGCTTTAGCTTTTTTTTCATTCCCAAGGAGGGTTGATGTCAGTCAGGCGGCCGGTCATAAAACAATAAGCCAAAACCTCTAACAATATGGATTTATGAAATACATGTTGTGCCGACCCCACCTAGTGTGGGATAAGGGCAGGAAGAAGAAGAAGAATATCATAGATTTATGATTTGTTAGGGCCAAAAGTTAAATCGCAATCCTGAATACACGGTTGGCGCAGTGGCCGAGAGCTTGGCTTTTGCGTCGCGAGACGTGGATTCGATTGGTGTTAGTGCACGTGAGATTAGTGTCTGTAAACGCACCCACGATACAGGATCGTAGTGGGAGGGAACATTTTTATTAAAAAACAAATAAATAATCGTCCATTTCTTTTAGAGGAAGTCAAATACCGATTTGGTCTGAATTCGCTAGTTCGTGGTGACGAAAGGCGACTATAAACCAAAGCGTGGCACAATGTGGGACGTAGTGGTATCAAATAAGTGGATGTGTTGCCCATTGCAACGACAATAATATAATGCAAAATCTTACACTAAGCTTATACCTAAATACATTATAACAGGCAAGGCGAGTTCCACACTACAGTGGGATGGCTATCGAATGGATGAACAGAGGACATGGTGAAAGTCGTGGGAAGTTGCTGGAACGATTGTTTGTAGGAAAAGTCTTTGTCCAGTTGTGGACATGTAATGGTACACACACGAAGCCAAGGAACGCCAACGAACGTTCATTTATTAATTAAACCAAACTAGGTTTACAAAGAATCCAGTTTTATTCGAAAGTAACATAACATACATAACATCACGCCTGTATTCCCCGAAGGGTTGGGCAGAGGTGTATAGTAACACCCTCATTTTGCCGTTATGTTTTAAGTTCTATGTAATAGGGGGCGAGCCTATTGCCATCAACCGGGCACGACTCCAAACTCCGGGCTGCTACTGAGGAATTCCACACGGAAAAACCCAATAACACTTTGCTCGACCTGGGGATTGAACCCAGTATCTCAGGATCAGCAGTCGCGCTTGCCACCACTAGACCAACGAGGCAGTATTCGAATGTAATCTGAAACAAACCCCGTTCGTTGGCCTTCGTTGGTTCAGTGTGTACATACCACTAGGTACACGCTGATATAACACTTGGTACTTAGTAGATATACAAAACAGATAGGTACAAAAGTCAATCCCATGTATGTACTTCACTTTTCATACCTACGCTCGGCGGTCGCTCTATCTATATATCTATCTCTCTCAAGCACATGGCACTCGCGCTCGCACTCACTCGCACTCAAGTCCCAAACAGTCCGAGATATCGTGTCCGTGAGCAGTGTCTATGTGTGCGTTGCTCGAGCGCACTTGTATGTAGATTGACTTCTGTACCTATCCGTTTTGTGGTAGATACCTAACGTTATGACTTCGGAGCATAAAAATAAACGTCTAAAGGAAACTTTATGTTATCATGCATTAAGGAATGATCTCAAGAATTAGTAAAGCGCACACATCCTGCTCATTAGCCCCCTCTCATTAACCTACACTATCAATATAATGACGCACTATAAATCACTCGACACCGCACTATGGATTGATTTACAATCCACTGCCGGTCGTTAATCAATCGCGAACCCTAATTATTGAAGGAAATACGCATTGTAGCGAAAATAAGACTAATTGATCGAGATGTGTGAGGTTTTAGGTATATTTTTAGGGTTCCATACCGCAAAAGGAAAAGGTACCCTTATAGGATCACTTCGTTGTCCGTCTGTCTGTCTGTCAAGACCCTTTTTCTCAGGAACGTATGGAGGTATCAAGTTGAAATTAATATTGTGGCGGCACCTATCGCGCCACATGCAAACTATCCTGCATCGCGGTATCAAAGTTTGACACGCAGATAGTATATATACAAGTTCCCAACATCAACCGTTGGGCAGTGGCCCGCCAGGCACAAGATTCCGCCTGGTAGGAGGATCCTCCCTTTTCGTTGGAGGAACACGATACCTCGTTTCTCCACATTATTAAATATCTCTGCAATCCTATGGACCTGTGATACAATCAAACTTCTATGTCAACGTAATCAAAAGCTACGGCCGTTTGTGCAGCATATTTAGACATTCGCAAGAGAATCAAAACCTAGGGGTATTTCCCGTAGACTTAGAACCATGAAATTTGGCAAGAAGCAATGCTTGCACAAGTAAAGGAAAAAGTCCGAAAACCGTAAATTTGTAATTATTCAGCGTGTAAACGAAATCATGTAATTCCTTCAAACCTCATGATGTACTGCTGACATAGATTAACCCTGAACGAGATAATTTTGGATTCAGTAAAAAAAAATACAAGAAGTAAACATGTGTTCTTAACGTGAGGCATTTTAGCGCCCCCAGTTAAATGACCGCGCGGCGAGCGATAGCCGCGCAATTCGCTCGGCGCGCTAAAATGTCTCACATTAACAATACATGTTAATAACATGTAATTTCTTTTTATTGAATCCAAATGTATACCATGCAGTGTTAATCTATGTGTGCAGTACATCACGAGGTTTGAAGGAATTACCATGATTTCGTTTACACCCTGTATATCTACAAGTTTGTACGGAACCCTCGGTGCGCGACTGAGACTCGCACTTTTTCCGGTTTTTTGTTGTGATTTTGAATTGTAGGTACTATCTAAGCATTGGGTTATTATATTACCTAAGTAAAAGTTTTGAGATGGGTCTGATTGAGTGTCGATGTAAACAATTTGATTTTGCTAATATAAATCCCGCGTCTCCAGTCTAATGCTAGGATATGGTTGTGAGATTTCAGGCAAAGATGAGCATACTGCCTCGTTGATCTAGTGGTGGCAAGCGCGACTGCTGATCGTGAGGTCCTGGGTACGATCTCCAGGGTAGGCAAAGTGTTATTGGGTTTTTCCATGTGGAATTCCTCAGTAGCAGCCCGGAGGTTGGTTTTGTGCCCGGTTGTTGGCAATAGGCTCGCCCTCTATTACATGGGACTTACAAAACATAACGGCGAAACGAGGGTGTTACTATACACCTCTGCCCAACCCTTCGGGAAATACAGGCGTGATGAAATGAAATGAAATGATTTATTCTGCAAATTGGATATTTAAAAAATCACTTTATCATGTCGGTTTGTTTGATTGTGTTTTTTTTTTTAGACTAGATGTCGTCGGCGTTTCCTATCTGACTACCTCTAAGAAGAAAGGCCGAAACAAACTCAGGGGTCAAGGTCTCTTTTCAAGTCCAGACATTTTTCAAGTCCAGACATTTTTCAAGTCCAGACATTTTTCAAGTCCAGACATTTTTCTGTAACAAAATTTGTGTGAGGATGTTATTATGAGCAGATCTAAATTGCATAAGTACATATAGGGCATGTGTAGTTAGGCATGTATGTATACATACTCGCGGCAGTGATAATATCTCTATTAGAATAACATACATTTGTAAGGCAGAAGACTCCGTGGAAAGTAATCTGAATTAAGTGTTTTTTAATATTTGAAAGACTTATGGCCAAATACTCAAACTTTCCTCAATTTTAAGTTGTTGTTTAGTCTCGTGCTGTCCCTGTCACTTTAAGGCGAACTGACAGTGACAGCACGAGACTTAACACCAACTTAAAATTGAGGAGAGTTTGAGTAATTGGCCATAAGATTTTTATTTTTCAATTTAATTATTACATTCAACACTATACATACATATAATATCTAAGATTTACTAATTACGCAGAAGATAAGTAGAAAGATATAGTTAAAAAAAGAGAAGGGAAGAGACCAGATGGCATGTCGCTATTGCCATGGAAGATGGGTAGGCCTTTGGTATGGGACGCAACTTGTGTCGACACCCTTGCTCCATCCCATCTTCCTAGCTCGGCGGGCTGTGCTGGCGCTGCCGCTGCGGCCGCGGAGGCCCTCAAGCGGCGCAAATATAGTAACCTCATTGGTTGCTATGACTTTGAGCCGTTTGGGGTCGAAACGCTCGGGCCATGGGCTCCGAGTACACATCTTTTGTTTAAAGAAATTGCCCAAAGGCTGGTCGACGCTTCGCGTGACCAGAGGGCTGGCTTATTCTTTGGCCAAAGAATAAGCGTTGCCATCCAGCGTGGCAACGCTGCCAGTCTTCTGGGCACGCTTCCGGATGACGGTGATGAGGAGGAATATTTTGACGCCTAAGTGATATTTTTGAATAATTTGTATTTTAATAATTTTGTATATAGGTAGTTAGTTTTGTCTTTAGATTTGTATGTTTTTAGTTTAGTTTTATATTTTATATATTAGGTTTAAATGTAGGTAAATGATAATTGTGTATAGATAAATAATTTAATTGTATAATGTATGTAATAAATTCACTTCAAGTAATTATATGCATTCGATTAGTTAAAAAAATAAACCAATACAAAAAGCGCACTTAAGCGTCGAAGAACTCCGCCACATCGCTGTCATCATGATTTTTAATTTCAACATCAATTTTTATTTTACGATTTTGGAATAATTTCAACAGTTTCAAAGTCTTTAATTCTTGATCCTTTCTTCTAAGAGCTTGAAGTTTTGTACTCCCACTTCAATATCACTAAAACTTCTCAATGCAGTTTAACGATGGCCATAGATAAACATTGACTCAGCAGACAGAGACTATAAATTATTTTAGCGTCCACAGAGCATAGACATGCAGATTTCCTTAATCGCCGCCATGGCTAGCGGCGATCGGACGCACGTTTGGGTGACGGTGTCGTAGTATGGATATGACTGTGACATATTTGTGTATTTCCTACGTTCCCAGGAAAAAAAGAAAATGGGAGCTCGTCTTTTCTATGCATATTGTTAAAAGTTACTAAAGGATTTACGTCTGGGCAACAACCTCCTCAGTTATGCTCTAATTTCATAATAACTTATGCAATCAATTATAGCGTATCTGGAATTAAAAAAAACTGTTTTTCAAGCATTGTGCTATTGTAATGTTTTACCCCGCGTGGGGACGGGTTAGAATATAAAACTTCCTCACCGCACAAAACCCAGCACGCTTGGTGGTAGGATCTATACGATCCGCCTGGCTAGCTACCATCCTCAAATTCAAGTCAAGCCAAGCATTTTACTGTATTCCGTCGTGTGTATGTGAGAGCCAGAGGGTTATCGGGAATCCCTCTGTATCTCTGTTCCTTGCATTCGTGTGGTCCATCTTAGACTTTATCTGCCCTTACCATCAGGTGAGACTAGGGCAAAACGCGACCAAGTAAAGAATGAAAAAAATACGTTTAGATGTCTACTGCTGATTGCAGTACGTTGCTTTTCTAACAATGTGGATGCTGTTGCCCACCCTGCGATCATAAACTCTTGATTGCCATTTGCGACACATACGAAAAGACAGGGAATTATCTATTCTATGTTGAGAACCACAAATGGAAGAAAACAAATCAATAAAATCTACATAATTATCACAATCCACTCCTGGACATGGAAGAAATAAATAACAATAAATTATAATATAACGCAACATCACGCCTTGTATTCCCCGAAGGGTTTGGCAGAGCTGTTTTAGTAACACCCTCGTTTCGCCAGTTATGTTTAAGTCCCATGTAATAGCTGGCGTATTGCCACAAATCCAGGTACAGGGGTGTTCCTGAGAAATTTCTAATGGAAAAACCCAATATCATTTTGCCCCACCTGGGGATTGAACCCTATGTTCAGCAGTCGCGCTTGCGACCACTAGACCAACAAGGCAGGATAAATTATACCAGCCTATAATTGTCCAGTGTCCAGACCAGCAAGAGGGCAAAGGTCTCTTCTCATACAGATAAGCAACGAGCATTTATCACCACACTTGCTCACTGCGGGTTTGCGATTTCAATCCTCACGATGTTTTCCTTCACTGTATGTCAGTGACGTCTTAGATAAACTAAAAGTACATATTAGTACATTAGGTCATGCCATCAAGTGGTTCTTAATATCTATACTAATATTATAAAGCTGAAGATTTTGTTTGTTTGGACGCGCTAATCTCAGGAACTACTGGTTGGAATTGAAAAAATATTTTTGTGTTGGATAGTCCATTTATCGAGGAAGGTTATAGGCTATATAACATCACGCTACGACCAATAGGAGCCGAGCATAAATGAAAATGTTGCAAAAATGGAAAAAAATACCACCCATGCTAAGCCGGGACGGGCCGCTAGTAATAAATAAACATCAAATAAAACATAATTAACCCATTACAATCCCACTCCTGGGCACGGCCCTCTTCTCAGAATGAGAAGGGTTTAGGCCTTAGTCCACCATGCTAGCCTGGTGCGGGTTAACGCAAGTGATAATCCAATTCTGTTCCGCCAATGAATTTGAATAGTCAGAGATACGGGCCGGGTTGAAACTCAGGCTCTCGTGCATGGTAGGCAAGCGTTCAACCGCTAGGCTATCACTGCATATTAAAGAAATACTTTACAAAAATAAATATATGGTCACATCCACACTATCCGACCACGCGACGTGCCTGGGCGTACGCGTGGAGTCTAAAGGCGGTGTATTTGCGCGTCACACGCAGCAGCACTGTGACCCAATTAACTGATGCGCACATCTGTGTGTCGCATACATGTTGTTATGAATGCTGTGGAAAGATATATGAAAGCTTGCTGCGTTTGGTACGGCGGGTTTGTTATCGGCCTTAAATTGGTAACAAAATAACACGTTCGTGTGTAAGAGCAATTTTCTTTGTTAGTGTTTTTTCATTTATATTTTGTTATTTGACTGTTTCAACTGGTGTTAGAAGACTCGAATCAGCACAGGATTGTTCCTGTTTACTATTAGCTCATAGAGGATGCGCTGTGTCGTGAATCAAAAGAGACTCCCATATAGGTAGGTAAGTTGCTCGCAAATTCTGAAAAACAGCATAGTAAAATCCCAGAAAGAAGTTAAAACGTGATATCCTTATAAATACACTTTGGTGTTTCTATATTTAATTTTAACATAACATAACATCACGCCTGTATTCCCCGAAGGGTTGGGCAGAGGTGTATAGGAACACTCTCATGTTTAAGTCCCTTGTAATAGGAGCGAGCCTATTGCCATCAACCGGGCACAAATCCAAATTCCGGGCTGCTACTGAGAAATTCCTAATGGACAAACCCAATAATACTTTACCCGACCTAGGAATCGAACCCAGGACCCCATGTTCAGCAGTTGCGCTTGCCACCACGAGACCAACGAGGCAGTTATATTTAATTTTGTCCCAGCTTTTTTATGGTTACTTACTAAGGAAGTAGTATATTGTATTGCTTTTATGGCCGACTCCTATAAGAAGCGTTATTAGTTAAAATTTACACTTTTGTATCTTAACCTAATGAAGCGAAGATTTCATAGCTTTGCATAATAGACCCTCCCATATGAAAGTATCTATCACAGGTAAAATTGGCTTCCGAGTCTATTTACATGCCCAGTTTGGCAATAAAAAATGTTTGGCTGAATTAACAATAAATATTGTTATTGTATATTTGTATGTCATGGATTTCTGTAAAGTAACGCTTGATTCCATTATTTAATAAAAAAAATGCTACTATTGGTGAGCAAAACGATTCGTTTTTGTTTATAGGAACCAGGTGGTTAGAAAATCTTTCATGCATATCACTTGTTTTCTTTCGTTCATTTGTAGTATTGCCACAGTATTCACAATCTAAAGCAGCTCATCATAAAAATCTAAACACTCAATTTTAATACCTTTAAATAATCAGCAACATTAACCACAGAATTGAGTTGGCAAACATTAAATTTAATCTATATCGGTCGATCAGTTCCCGAGGTTGGCTCACACGTACGCACATTTAGATCAGCTACGAGATATCTGAATATACACAAACAGATAAAGAAGGTTAATTTCGTGCAAGTACTGAGAGTATCGCAGTATAGTAATCAGTTGTAGTAGTTAGTTCTAGGAATAGGTTTTTGCAAAGAACGAGGCAGAATGTACATACAAGCGGAAAGTACTCAACATTATACATAGATATTCAAAAAGTAAACCTATGCAGGCATTTCATATTGCAATTAGCTAAAAGAAGTCTGACTGTTGACATATATTATACAAAATCTTCTATCCTACTTTAAGACCCGTATTGATAAATCATTTTCAATATGGCGGTGTGGGAGTGTCATGCCAAGAGGAGCTATCAAATTGAAAGCATCAGCTGGATTTGATATATTTGACACCAATTCATAGGTAATCCTTTTTTACTTATTGAATCAGCATCTCGAGTGATATCATAGGGCACTTAAGAGGTCGCTCTCAAAAGAGAGCTACGGGTTTAAGATTACCGGCATCTACCTAAGAGCCCCCTCAGCCCCCGATTACCCCCAGCCGATTACCTTTTTACAAGGGAAACCTAATCGTTATAATGTGTGCACTTGCATACATCTTCATACTGATTAAGAAACCGACTAAACTATTGGCCGATAGAAAGGCTGTAGTTTGCGGGGGCTCTAAGTGTGCATTTTTATTTACTTTTCGTTCAATGAACCTTTTGCTCTATCTCTCTGTGTTGTGGCAGTAGCGATTAGTAGCGTACTCGACCTCGTTATATGAAAGAAGCTATTCATTGGGACACATTAACATTACGATTTATAGACTTAGTACGATGTTTACTATGTGTGCACTGATTGGTCGCAGTTTGTGCTTATTTTTATAAAGATATTAAAACCAAATTAAAAAAAAAACAACATCGTTTATGAAATCTTTAAAGAACTGGTGTTAACGGTGAAGGAAAACGTCACGACACACACACACACACACACACACGCACACACAGCACATTTGCAAGTTATCAAAAAAAGTAAAAGGTATCTATGGTGTATGTAGTCTGTGAAATCTACAAACCTGGACTAAGGCCTAAACCTTTCTCATTCCAAGAAGAGACCCGTGTCCAGCAGTGGGATAGTAATAAGCAGATTTTGGCAATCATATTGGTGATTGCAATATGTTCTGCGCGTGCGACGATACTGCTGCCAATCTTCTTGACAGGTTTAATTCAATATGATTATTATTGAACATAATTATCACACCCTGAAGGGTTAGACTGTGTCCTAACAATGGGTCTCATAATATTATAAAACACTAGCTGTGTCCTCGCGGCTCCGCCCGTAGCCTATGTTACTTAGTGATAATGTAGCTTTCTAACGGCAAAATAATTTTTGTAATCGGTCAAGCAGTTTTTAAGTTTATTCGTTACATACAAAAATACAAATCTTTCCTCTTTATAATATTAGTATAGATAACATAAAATCACGCCTGTATTCCCCGTAGGGTTGGGCAGAGGTGTATAGTAAGCCCTCATTTCGTTGTTATGTTTTAAGGCCCATGTAATACGGCGAGTCTATGCCATCAACCGAGCACAACTCCAAATTCCGGTCTGCTACTAAGGAATTCTACACGGACAAACCCAATAACATTTTTCCCGACCTGGGGATCGACACAGGACCTCACGATCAGTAGTCGCGCGAAGCAGTTAGACCAACGAAGTAGTTCATAATATTATGGTAATACTAACTCCTAAACCAAGTTCAAACGCTATCCATAGTGAATACAATTGCGTAGCCACTCAACCGCCACCGGGTACTACAGTACCCAAAGTCAAAAAGCAGTAAACCGCCATGGGTACTACAGTACCCAAAACGAAACAGTTTAAAAAATCCTTATAAAATCGACTACCGTGTTTTGTATACGAAAAAACCTTTAATAGAGTCGTTCTCTATGAAATTATACAACGAAATAATCACACTTGTCAGCACTACTTCAAACAAAAAGTCAAACAAAAAAATTGTCAAACTTTGTAAACATCTGTTATCGCTCAAGTGGGTGCGGCGCGGCGGGGCGCCGGCGGGTGGTCGTAAATATGTCATAGCTAATCTGACATCATTGTTTATTTTTAACACTATTATACATACAAAGGATCGTAAAGAATAGTGCTACAATATTTTATTACACGTAGGTAGTTTTAGAATCTCAAGTTGCAATATTTCGCTTTTGTAAATGTTATTGTTCGCGATGAGAACAATGGCTGCCGGTTGATAAGGTAAACACAAAGAAATGTGTTTATTTTGACCAAAAATGTGTGAAAACGGAAAAATAGTTCATTATTAGTAAAATACAGGTAGTAGTAATTAAATAAATACAGGTAGTTTCGTAAAGATTCTATCTTGACTCGATATACATAGTATAAACAGTATACGGGCGCGCGAGGCCGCGTCAAAACCAGCAAGGAGTTTCTAACTTCTTATAAGATTTTCTTCTTATTGGAATAAAATAAGTTTATACATTCTGGTATTGTTAGAAAGGAAATATAATCTAGTTTATTTTAATATTGTTAAAATGGATATAAAGTTAAGAGTTATCCATCAAAAATTTCCAATTTTCAAATTTTTCCAATTTTCCATCACTGTTTTTCAAGTTAATCTTTTTTTTTTGAGTTTCAAATTATAATTATATCTCTTGGTTTATAGATAAGTATGTTCCTTAATTATTCAGCTTTATATCTGTATTTTTTATTTTGATATAGCACTTGTAGTTTGCGTACGTCAGGTGTTTTTATCGCTAAGGTCAGAAGGGGTCAAATTACATAAACAACACCGCGCGGTCCGTGGCGGTTGGCTGAAATTCGGCGGCGGGGGCCGGGCGGTTGAGTGGGTAGAATAGTTACTGGATTGGTTCGTACGAGCATCCGATGTTCAGAGGAATAGTTATACAACTTCTAGGCTAGTTTCCACATACACGAGCGGACAGGAAAACTGCACACAGTTTTATTGTGTGAGGTTTGTTTTTTTATTCGTATTGTTAGCGATAGCCGAGCGGTTGAACGCTTGCCTTCCATACAGGAGGGTCTGAGTTCAATCCCGGCCCGTACCTAGCTTTTTTTTCTTTTTTTAAATAAAACGTTGCCCCACTAGGATTTCTCCTGTATCGTGGGTGCGTTTACAGACACACATCTCCACATGCACAAACGCTCAGACCTGGAACAACTATCTGTAGGCTATACAAATATTTGTTCCGTGCGGGGATCGAACCCAAGGCCCGTAGCACAGAAGCCAATTTAGAGAATTTAGAAAAGCAAGAGGTTGTTGATTTTCGACACCAACATAAAGCAGATGGGCCCATTTTATTTGTCCTCACCAGTACATAACAAGTAACATAAGTGGCGACTGTCGGCATCGTGTAGCGCAATAGAGTTTCTTAACTATTCCCCATTCGGACTGCCACAACAGTACAGACTTCATTGTGCTAACTCTAGGGATTTGGATGAGATGATTTCTCGAGGATAGACTTGAGGTTCGTTCTAACTTTTAATATTTTAATTGTTGAAAAGGATATTAGCTTCACTTCATATATTTGTTTGTTTGATTCAAATCTTGCGATAGATTTTTCAACTATTTCTGCTGAACCGATTCTCCTGAAACTTCGCACACGTATTCAATTCCTGTAACAACACAACATTATAATAATTTCAACCTTCAATCCTCAAATCCTGATGCTGCAGGGGTACTGCAAGATAAAACCGTTATACTTAAAAGTTGTTTTTTTTGGAATCATTCTTATTAAAACTATGCTTTGTGACTACCTAAAAATACCTAGTTTATCCTGTCTTTTCAGTGCAGAATACCTGTGTGTATCACCCACGGGTGTCGCAAAAGGTGGCTACCTAAGGGATTATTTCAAAAGGATGGACAGTTATAACAGCACGGCGAACACCAGTCTGTCTACCAAGCGTGGTGGATACGATGGTCAATAATGCCTATGATTATTCATTGTAGTGTTCACTTACGGCCGATTCCTATAATTTACGCAGCGTTATTGGTTAAAATTAAAAATCTTGTATCTTTACCAATAATGAAGCAGACCCATAGCTTTGCATAGTAGACCCTCCCAACGATAGTAGCTATCACACGTAAAATTAGCTTGCGAGTCTATTTATATGCTCAGTTTTGCAATAAAAACGTCTACTATTGGTAAGCAAAGTCATTCGTTTTTGTCCATAGGAACCGGGCATTAGAGGCCCAGAGCAGGCCATAGATCTTCTTCTTTTCGTGTGGTTAGTGATTAACCTGGTGTCAGAGTTTATGCTGCCCATGGGCCTCTGACTTGGCTTCACAAGCCGTCGAGAAATATCTCTCAGGCTATGGCCTGTAAAAACCGTATTTTTGCCAAGTATATCAATGGCTTTGACGAATAATGAATCCAGCCTATATCACTTATAATTTGTCTTATCATAATACAAAATTAGCTCCACAAATACGCAATGCAGCAGCCAAGATCCAATTACTTGTGCCTGAATACAACAATGAAGTTCTTCCATAAATCGTGGTCCGCCATTAGGCACAATGTCGCAGGTAAATGAGCATTTTCGTCGACTGGGCACATTGAGACTGGGCTAGGCAAACAATAATGGGCAATTCCGAATAATGACCGCTGTATGAGCGGTACACCCGCTGGTGAACGTGGCGAGGAATTAGATTAATTTTGGTTTATTTAAATAAATATAATGCAACTTAAACGATTGAGCGGAGAGACTCCTGGCTAATTAACAACCACGCAGATCATATGATTAGCAAGGTTAAGCTGCGCTTACCGCGGTCAGTCCGTGGATGGGTGACCATTCATTACACATCGAGACCCCTCCGTGCCTCGGAGAGCACGTTAAACTGTTGGCCCCGGGTGTCATACGAATACCTATGACAGTCGTTACGGGTAGTCAGAAACCCGAAAGTCTGACAATTGGTCCAACTTTAGTATATCGCAATTGCCCAGTTACTGGGTTGCGGAGGTCTGATGGCAGTCGCTCCGTGTAAAATACTGGTATTCAGCCGCATCTGGTTAGACTGGAAACTGACCCCAGCATGGTTGGGAAAAGGTTAGGCAGAACGTTAAATGATTAAGCGCATTTTGAAATCAGAAGTCAGGTGCTCACACTGAGGTTATAAAATGTTAATAATTTTGCCGTGACCTACTTTCATAACTAAACCACCAAAATTATAATGTTTATTACAGTTAAGCGGTATATTATAAAAAAAATAATGAGTGTCTGATGACGGACTGAAAGAGAGAGAACTGGCTTTTTTTTCTGAATTCTTCATAACCTAACAAAACATCACGCCTGAATTCCTCAAAGGGTTAGGCAGAGGTGTATAGTTACACCCACATTTCGCCGTTATGATTAAGTCCCATGTAATAGGGGGCGACCCTATTGCCATCAACCGGGCACAAATGCAAACTCCGGGCTGCTACTGAGGCATTCCATACAGAAAAACCCAATAACACTTGACCTGACCTGGGGATCGAACCCTGGACCTCACGATCAGCAGTCACGCTTACCACTACTAGACCAACCAGGCAGTTGGCCTTCAAATTCTTTTATGAATTCTTCAATACATAAAATTAATCCTAGAAGGACATACATCGATGTTATTGGTGATGTTCTCCACAAAGGTCAGGTGCGTAGTACTCTCAACTGGCGTGCGTGTATGATAAGATGTATGAATGTGGATGAAGCGATAGGTGTATGTAAGGGTCGTAGCATGTGGCGTTCTATAGTTTCTGCGTACCCCCATGGAAAAAGGGCGTGAGTTGTATGTGTATAAAATTAATTCTTTGGTCCAACTCTGCCTGCATGTGTACAGTAACTATAGTGTCCCTGCCGAACCCTTCAAATCACATAATCACGTCGTGTCGCAACGGCTCAGTGGTTAATAGAGCATGTTGTCCCAGTGCCCACGGTACATGACTCATTGATTAACGTTAAGGTAGGTAGGAAGTGGTCATAATATTAAAATGATAAACTTCGGAGTTAGTCTAGCACGTTTTCAAAACTTTCGGCTTAGTGTACGTAGGTATTTGTTGGTTTTTATTCTATTTTACATACATACATAAATTCACGCCTTCATCCCATGGGGATAGGCAGAAACTATAGAACACCACATGCTGCGACCCTTACATACTCCTTTCGCTTCATCCACATTCATACATCTTGTCATACACGCACGACGTTTTAGAGTACTACGCACCTGTCCTTTGTGAAGAACATTACCAATAACATCGATGTATGTCCTTCTAGGACGTCCTCTACCGGCGTTTCCATCGACATCCGCCTTATAAATTCCCTTTGTTAATTGCCGTTTACTCATTCTCTCAACATGACCAAACCATCTAAGCATACTCTTTTCAATTTTTGTCACTACATCTTTGAAACCGCAACTTTGTCCAATCTCATAGTTCAAAGTTACACCGCACATACTTCGCAAGGAACGCATTTCCACGGCATTTATTCTATTTTACATTGCAAACAATCGATTTTCATTTTCTTAGTACTGACCAGTTACAAAATGATTATAAAATGAATGGTTTCTCTATCTTCACTATGCTACGAGACAGACACTAGCTGACACCATAACCTTCCTTGTGATCATATTTAATTTGAATATACGATTCAACGTTTTCAATTTAATCTCTGCATTTTTCTTTTCACACTCATAATCCATTATATTTCCTATAGTATTCAAGTATTATTTATTTTATTCATGCCTTGAACATCTACTTACTAAATAATAGACGTTTCTTCAGGGTACGTATACGTCTATCATTTATTAGTACATATTTCGGCTCCAAGGACCAAAAAATCTGACTTTATTTTTTGGTCCTAGTGAATGAAATAACTACACTTTTATACATCGGTGAAATATTTATGCAATCAAAATGGTAAGTCAGAACCCCGAAAGACTGATAGCCGGTCTAAGTGCAGAGGTAATCTGGTAGTCGCTTCGTGTAAGATTCTGATATTCAGTCGCATTTGGTTAGACAGGAATCCGAGCCCGATAGTTGGGAAGAGGCTAGGAGAATGATTTTTTGTAGTTAGATAGATAAATGTTTTATTTACACTATAAGAGTAGCACAAATACAATTTAAATTACAATTTAAATCGCGAAAGTTTGTATGTATGGATGGATGTATGGGTGTTTGTTACTCTTTCACGCAAAAACGGCTGAACAGATTTGGATGAGATTTGGCACACAGATAGACTATGCCCTAGATTAACACATAGGAAACTTTTTATCCGGGTATATCAAGTAGTTCCCCTAGGATGCGGGTGAAACCGCAGGTAATAGTCTAGTGACTAGACTGATTAGAAATAAGAAATACAAATCTTTCCTCATACAAATCTTTATAATATTAGTATAGACTAGACTCTAGTCTATACTAATACTATAAAGAGGAAAGATTTGTATTTTTATATTTTTGTATGTAACGAATAAACTTAAAAACTACTGGACCGATTTCAAAAATTCTTTTGCCATTAGAAAGCTACATTATCACTGAGTAACATAGGCTACGGGCGGAGCCGTGAGGACACAGCTAGTATCTAATAAAGGTACAATAACGGTCTTATCGCTAGTTGCGATATCTTCCAGACAACCTTTGGGCTGGACAGGAAAGTTGCGAATTCTTTATAATTATTTTGTTTCGTTGTTTTCAGTCTTTTATGGACGTTCGAACTGATTTTACACCTCTAGAAATAAACTTTAACCAGTACACACGACACACTAAC
Source organism: Amphipyra berbera (assembly GCA_910594945.2). Classification (NCBI taxonomy): domain Eukaryota; kingdom Metazoa; phylum Arthropoda; class Insecta; order Lepidoptera; family Noctuidae; genus Amphipyra; species Amphipyra berbera. The sequence goes on from OU343138.1 coordinate 887,078, forward strand.
TCAAGTCTAAAACCAAAATTGCTAACCAAACTACAACAAAGGTACTTATTCCCATGCTTTATGGGGACATTTTCTTAGCTCTAACCATCTCTGTTGACTTTTAAAGCAGGCCATAAACTAGTCCATAAGATAATTTAAAACACCCGAGCGGGCGATGCCGCGGGATAAAGCTAGCGGCGATATATCACCGGTCGGAACGCCTTTACAATGCACTCAGACATACGTATAATTTTATATATATCCCCCAATGAAAATTCGGATTATCACGAAGGAAATAGTGTTTATTTAACCTAACTGTGGTAAATCCAAAAGAAGAGTTATTGTAAGGGATGCTAAGTTATGTATTATCGTGTTATTTCACGCTATTTTATTATACTTAGTTTATTTATTTTCGCACTGTAATAAATGTCTCTGGTCAGTTTTATTTTAATAAATATCTCTGGTCAGTTTTATTTTAATAAATATCTCTGGTCAGTTTTATTTTAATAAATATCTCTGGTCAGTTTTATTTTAATAAATATCTCTGGTCAGTTTTATTTTAGATTTTGGATGTAGCATAACTTTATTGATCTTTTTTTTAAGCTAACTTTTAACTGCGTTGCGTACGTCTGATGGCAGTCGCTCCGTGTAAAATACTGGTATTCAGTCGCATCTGGTTAGACTGGAAGCTGACCCCAACATAGTTGGGAAAAAGGCTAGGAAGAACTTTTTTTTAAATTTTTGGCTCAGCGTTTATTAGCACCGACTTCTGAAACTGTATATGGCAAGTGTTTAACCGCGAGGCTATCAGTAGACCTTTTTTTGTTTTTTTCGTGTGAAAATCCTTATAGATGTCCCTCGCCCGGGGTAGCCGAGGGGGTCTGCCGGACTCTTATCGGCTAAAAACCCATGGTGTTCCTCCTCCTGACCGTACGACCGGGGTTGCGGGATTCGCAAAAGCATGCACCGCAACCCCGGCAGGTCCCGGTCCGCCAACCCTCGGTGGACTTCTCCTCTGTGGGGCCTTGACCCACATCCTCTTGAGAAGCGCGCACGGAGCACTACGCGCCGCCTTCTCGGGCCTGTTATACTACTGTTTAGGCTATCACTAGACCTAAACAGTAGTTCCAAGTTCCAAATTTCATTAAAGCCAGTATCCGCTATTACTGATGTTAATTCATTCCCCGATGTGCTATTATATAAATAATATCGCTGTGAAAAAGCGAGCAATTTTCCAAAAGCGACACGTAAAAGTTTCACTCGTATATTGAGTATAAACAAAATGTTAGTCGACGCACTGGGCGTTTAAACTGGAGCGGGTGGTATCATGACACGGGGGGGTAAAAAACAGTTTGTGATGGTGAAATGCCGTCTTATCAAATAAAAACTTTTCCTTGCAATTATACAACAGAAATAAATGTATCTAACAGCCCGTTCACACAGCGGATTCGTTACAACGGATCCGTCGGTACTGGATGTGTTGTTCACATCTATACCGACGGGTCAGTTAAACAAATGGCAGCTGTGTCGAATCTGGCAGGCAGGATACGATATAAATAACGGATCCAGTATTTTTTCTGGATTCGGAATACTGTCGTGTACGTGAACTCGCTCATACAACTACAGGCGCCATCACCAAAATGAAAACGGATCCGTTAAAACGGGTCCTGTGAACAGTTTCTGTGTGAACTAGTTGTAACTATTCCCTCCTCCTGCCACTAGCCTTATTGCTACCAGTTGAAAAAATCCTTTAAATTACGTTCTACGTTAGGCTCTAATTAAGCTTGTATTGAAACTTTGTTTTGCTATTTCTGATGCTTTGTTGTGGTATAAGTATTAAGATAAAATGCATGCACGTTTGGTAATCATATGAAAAGCGTGGTTTTAACAGAGACAAGAGTACTATCTCGGATACGTACATATACCTACGTTGGAAATACGCTATCAAATTGTCCCAATGATGAATTCCCATATATTTCATTGACGTTCCTATGCCTTGACCACCGTATATTGCAAACTTGTTTAAAGGGTTAAGTTTATTAAACTGGTATACCATACCACTTTTAAATACCAGTCCATAGACGCCCGTTGCTGTTTGCTTTATTAACATAACATAACATCACACCTTATATTTCCTGAAGGGTTCGGCAGAGGTGTTTTTTGGTACACCCTCTTTTCACCAGTTATGTTTAAGTCCCATTGAATAGGGGGCGAGCCTATTGCCCTTAACCGGGCACAAATCCAGACTCCAGGTTGCTACTTGCGAAAAACCCAATTACACTTTGCCCGACCTGGGGATCGAACTCAGGTCCCCAAGCTCAGCAGTCGTGCTTGCGACCACTAGACCAACAAGGCAGTCAATTAATTACACTCGATACTCACTTACAAGAATATTTATCAACTGGTCCTTTGCTCCGCATCTTTTTTTACCAGACCGCCGCGTTTCCTGCTGCGTTTTCACCACCTAGTGAGTATCACCATCGCGTAGTCTATCATAACCTGTCGGGATCGCGTAGTGGCTCATCAGTCACCAGTCGCGTGCTGTTAAACGTCAACCCTGTTTTGGATTCACAATTTTCACTAATTAAAAATGGTTGTTTTAAAGTTTGCGTGTCTACGTGTAGAGCTTTAGTTGTTTGTATATTATTAGGCAGATATAATGTTTTAGTAGTAATTATGTAGGTGAAAGTTGTGTAATGATATTTTCTTTTCAATTTTGAGGTTGAAAACGAATAATTTTTATTTTCAGTTTGAACACGTCTGGTTCATTTTTCTCTTTCTCTGCCTAGCCGGTTGACTGCAATGCGTAATGGTATGCATGTATTTAGTATCTGGGATTGAAATCCAAATTAGATTATATCAACCGGCTAACATGATTCAATTGAATGAAATTAGGTCACCGGTGTCCATAGGCAATGGGCTTTCGACCTTAAACTACTAAGGACCAATTGCGACCGTGTTATGCAATAGTGTGTCAACCCACAAAAAATTGATTTTGTTTTAACTTCATCTATAGTCGGACTTTTAATTCGATGCAGTAATTTGACAGGTCACAGCAAAATAATGTTACCATACTAAAGCTAATCGTCTCGGATTAGCGAACGATTTTGCGAAAAGAATGAATAAGAAGAATAAGTTTAATTTAAATAAATCTCTACAAATTCGTTTGGAATACAAGAACTAAGGAGGTAAAAGCTATTTATATTAAAATTAATAAAATGATATAATTTACATTATTTATTTTGATCGTAAAGTTATTAAATTCAATAAAAAAATTGCATATAAGTACATTTTTTTTTAAACATTTTTTTTTTAAAAAAAAAACGTTGCCCCACACTAGGATTTCTCCTGTATCGTGGGTGCGTTTACAGACACAAATCTTCACATGCACAAACACCCAGACCCGGAACAACTATCTGTAGGCCATACAAATATTTGTTCCGTGCGGGAATCGAACCCACGACCCGCAGCGCAGAAGCCAATCGCTTAGCCACTGCACCAAACGTGTCATCAAATTCGTGTCATCATTATAAAGTTCATTCAATTTCGTTCATTCTTTTGTTCACCTCACTACCTTTTTTTGGTCAAAAACTGGTATCCCTCCAACTGTCAAGTTACTGCATCGAATTAAAAGTCCAACTATAGTTCTTGTAGGTAGGTCTACTCAACGCTTGAAAAAATGCCCAGAACTGTAGTAAATTTAATAGAGCGCAGTCTATCAAAAAAATCTTAATGCAGTTTGCATTTTTTCAAGCGTGTTGAGTAGACCTACCACAATAACTAGATGGCGTTAACACAGAATACATTTTTTGTGGGTTGACACATTATTGCATAACACTGCTCAATTGCGACTAATTTTAAGTTGTTGTTGAGTACATTGTTAGAAAGGGCGCAATAATTGTTTTAGTTGTGGAGCTTTGAGTATCATGCCTGCACTCCAAGGGTTTGGCATTGGCGTACTTTTTAACATAACATATCGCTTGTATTCCCCAAAGAGCTAGGCAGAGGTGTATATATAGTGACACCCTCATTTCGCCGTTTTGTTTAAGTCCCATGTAATATGGGACGAGCTTATTGCCATCAACCGGGCACAAATCCAAACTGCGGGCTGCTGCTGAGGAATTCCACATGGAAAAACACAATAATACTGCCCGACCTGGGAATCGAACCCAGGACCTCATGATCAGCAGCCACGCTTGTCACCACTAGACCAACGAAGCAGTTGATTCAATTTGATGAGATTTATTTTTTAATAAACGGCGCTGACCACCTACAAAGCGGATTAAAAGAAATAATTGTTCTAGTACTGCAGGTAGACCTTTTCTTAATTATTGCTATTTGTCTTTCTGACCCTACTTCTACAGAAAATAATTCTAAATAAAACAGCTTAAATATCAGAAGCTAATTTTTTATACAAGGTTAGTCGGAAAGGGGCTACTAAGCCGAAAGAGTGTTAAAGTACCCATAGTAATGGATAATTTTTGTTCTACAACTTTCCCCAAAACTCGATAGTTTAAGAGAAATAGCTTACCAAAGATTTCGTAAAAAATATGCTTAAAATCTAGATCTATAGGTTTGACAGATATAGACAGATGTCCATAGCTATGATCAGGTGTGTTTACAATTTAGGTCATATTGGAGGTCACGGATTAGAAACTTAATTTTCTGAATTCATAAATAAAGCAGGTATGTTTGTATTTTTGAAAAAACTAAATTAAAAATCTTTTTTCATGCAAATTAAAATTCAGAATTTTAAAATTTTAACACTTGCTTAAAAATAGTTATTAGTGATACTTTAAGTGGCCCGCGGCTTAGTACCCCCTTTCCGACTAACTTTGTATAAAAACGTACCGAATATCGACTTTCAATTTTCCACCCTCCGGCTGCCCAAACTTGCGAAATCCTTAAAAAAATACTCGTACATTCCTTCCATTACGATTCATTCATTATATAGAGACGTCAATTTCCGGTCGCCATGTTGGATCGGTGCCCGTTCGCAATCTCCAACGGATATGACGTTCTGATCATTTAAAAACACTCCCCAAGTACATGTTACTGCCAAGTTTTGTGAAACAGCCTATTTAATATTATACTTTGTATGATCACCTTGAAATAAATCGGTACCAGAACGTTACAATAACCTTGCAGTCAAAATTTACAACAAGGAAATTCGTTCTGCTTAGCCTTTTCCCAACTATAGTGGGATCAGCTTCCAGTCTAACCAGATGCGGCTGAATACCAGTATATAACACGAACCGACTGCCATCAGTCCTCCGCAACCCAGTTACCGGGCAATGCCGATATCCTAAGGTAAGACCGGTTGTTAGATTTTTTGGGTTTCTGACTTACCGTTACGACTGTCATAGGTACTGTATATATAGGTATATGACACACGGGACCGACATTTTAACGTGCTCTCCGAGGCACAGAGTAGTCTCAATGTATAACGAACGGTCACCTATCCACGGACTCACCGCGGCAAGCGCAGCTTAACCTTGCACATAGCATGATCCGCGCGCTTGGTAATTACCCACGAGCCCCTCTACAACAAGGAAGTAAACTGAAATATTGCAGAACGGTTTTACAACCTTAGCCTTTGTTTTTTGGTCCTTGGAGACAGACAAGTCACCAGTTTCCCAATGTTGTTGTAAAAGGCAAGAAGAGAATGAATGTGTCGTCTAGCCACATCCTCCTGCGCACTTAACACTACAGTATACTTTGATTCTCTATCATTTCGATAGAGGTGATTATGACAGTATATTTGCCCATGACTATTTATTGTAGAGCTTTACGTTATTTGTTAATCCTATACGTGGACGTATACGAACCGAAATGTAGAAAGTACATACATGCATAAACTCACGCCTTTTCCCCATGGGGATAGACAGAAACTATAGAACACCACATGCTACGACCCTTACATACTCCTTTCGCTTAATCCACATTCATACATCTTGTCATACACGCACGCCAGTTGAGAGTATTACGCACCTGTCCTTTGTGAAGAGCATCACGAATAACTTCGATGTCTGTTTATAGGACGTCCTCTACCGGCGTTTTCATTGACATCCGCCTTATAAATTCCTTTTGTAGAAAGTAGGTTATATATACTTTGAAAAGGCTATCAATAAAATTGAACAGAAGCATCAAACTTTACAATATACTCAAAGAGTCTTCAACGCACCAATAGATAACAAAGTCTTACTCCCTTCAACTGTACCCTAAAAATTGTTTGAACAAAGTTTAAAATTAAATTACAACATAAAGTTGCGAACAAGAAATGGAACAATTGGCCCGTCAAGTCCACTGCAACCCTGTAGCAGTTGTGGAGAGGTCTATTATAATAATATAAGCCTTAGGCCGAAGTGAGCGGAAACGCTGCTAATTAGCGCTGGCTCTCGTTGATCTGTGGGAGATACGGAGGCGAAAGAGGAACGGGCGCGTCACGTTTGATATTTTGGTCTTTTTGTTCAAAATCATAAGGATGATATACCTAGTTACGCGACGACTGATGCATGCGTGCCGTCAGTTAGGACAGGTCAACTCAAACCTGCTATGGCACTTTACTAAAAAGGCCATTCCAGACGTTGCCCTACATTGTTACACTCACAGTTTTTATACCACAATGTCTGGACTTTAAAAGAGACCTTGATCTCTGAGTTTGTTTCGGCTTTTCTTCTCAGAGCTAGTCAGATAGGAAATGCCGGCGCCATCTAGTATTAAAAAAAAACATTACAATGACTTGTAAAAGTGTCTGTAACAGATTTATTTACAGAAATAAAAATCATTTATCATTTAGTTGATAAGTACTTCGAACCCAAAATAGTGATTAGGGCGAAAGTTGTGGGTACTTGTGGGATTGATGGATAGCCATTTAATTCAGATCTTGAGTAGAAGTGTTCGGTATTCGAAAGTCTTTAAAAGCCAACTGTGGGGCGACCAAGTCAGCATGGGAAGAAGTCCCCTGACCAGGCGACGACGACGAGAGGATGCGAAAACGGAGGATCAAATGTTGTAGTGCAACTTGAAGAAAGCTTATGGCCAAAACCAACCAGTTTACTATAAGCTGGTTAAGTTGAGTGTATCAGAGGCAAATTAGCTCAGGTTTCACAATGCCGCTAGTTAGAGACCTGAAGGAAACTCCATGTTAGTAGAAATCAATTGAGTTTTTCTAAAATGACGACTCGAGCCGTTTCCTTGATGTCATCTCACGTGACCAGTATTAAGGTATTAATATGGTAATTACGAACATGGGCAAACTCCTAAAATTACGAATTTCTACTAAACCAGGCAATATTTTTTGCTCTGGCAACGTAATAATGCTAGAATGTGTAATGCAATGTAATGTTACCAGAACAAAAAATATTGCCTGGTTTAGTAGTAATTCGTAATTTTCGCAATATTCCCATGTTCGTAATTCTAAAGCATCTTAGTCGTTTTCTTATGTATACCTAACAGCCGCGCCTGCTCATGAAACAGCCCCGTATGTTTCTCTTCAGCGTCGCGGGCCGGTAGCAAGTGTACAGAGTTTTCATAATGGTGGATTGTTTTCGTTCGTATCGAGTGCACATTTCGTGGCCGTTCACTTGAATCACGAAGTTGTTGTTACTCTATAACTTTATGTTGTATTGTATAGCTTATTCTGCTGTTCACCGCATTTTGGAGGTCGAGTTAGCTTGTTGTTCTTGAGTTGTATGGAAAATGTTAGCTGGCTTGTATGGAGATTGTTGTTCGTCGGTCTTTAGTCAAAAGTTTTGTTTATGGACGTCTGTTATCTAAAATCTAGATTCTAGAAATTTAGACCATTAAGAGGAAATGCGGTCGGCATTTAGTCCATACAATTGGACTAAACATATTCCTCAGTTTCCTCCTTGGATAATGTCACTAGAGCAAATTTTTTTTACCATATGATATATATCTACCAACGTTATGTCCCTATGTTTTGTTTTTGTCAATAAATTAATTACTAAAACAACTAGAAACATTTAAATATTACAAAAATCGACCGGTTTTACCACCATTTTCAGACATCTGGCAAACAAATTTGACGAATATAAAAAAAATAAAAGAAAAGCATACAGACATAACCAAAGTCTTTCTTAAATTATTACAGAAAAAAAAACGATCCAGATTTGAAGAAGGAAACAGCGGAATACGAAAGTACGATTTCGCTAATATAGCACAGGAGAAATCAGTCCGAGATGCAGTTGACTCTTTCGCGTTCAATCGGGAAGGTTTGCGTGAGGGGTGGGACGTAAATAGATCGCTTAAAAACCTATTCTTCCAATATTTTGCAGCCCGCGTTTTCTCTTAAGAAACAATGCCATGGGGCTCCCGCCAAACAATAAGCCTCTCTCTTTCTTCCTGAGGGATCATGTGAGCTGGAGCAATAACAAAAAAAATTGATCACCAATTTGCCCTCTGGTTGACTATAAATGTAAAGTCATGGACGTGAACGGTGTTAAAGTCAAGCTTGGTATTTGGGATACAGCGGGACAGGAGCGATATAGAACATTAACAGCAAGTTTTTACAGAGAAGCTAACGGTGCTACGATTTACGATGTGTCAGAACCGAAGTCCCTTGCAAAACTGAATGAGTGGGTCAAGGAACTGCAAGTACCTATACTCCACCAAGAAGAACATAGTCTGTTTAGTTGTTGGCAATAAGATTTACATTTACATGCATATCATTTTGGGACCCAGTGCATAATATCAGCAAGCACATTGGGTCACCCGCGCGACATCGCAACGAGTGTTCCCAAGGAGGGTTGATGTCAGGCAGGCGGCCGGTCATACAACAATAAGCCAAAACCTCTAACAACATGGATTTATGAAATACATGTTGTGCCGACCCCACCTAGTGTGGGATAAGGGCAGGAAGAAGAAGAAGAATTAGGGCTCTGGTTGCCAAGCATTTAGAACAAGTGATTATTGAGTAAAAAACTTTCAAACATCTTCATAAACTTCTACATTTACATAATATTAGTATGATAAGTTTCTGAGTAAACTTCAAGGTACCTGATCTAGCCTCTGTAGGCTTAGTATAAACGTTTGACGTATAGCATCTTAAATCTATCGTAAATTTAAGCGAATTTTGAATCAAAAGTACAACTGTCCTATAACATTTAGGTTTTTTTTGCGACATGCACAATTTGTATCATAACATAATCATAACGTCACGCCTGTTTTCCCCAAAGGGTTAGGCAGAGGTATACAACGTGTTACATAATTCCCCATGAAAAATGTAAATAATCAAGTAGTCTTTTATGGTTGTTGTCATTTACCTCTCAGAGGAAATTAGGTAAGAGTGTAAGTTTTTGGGTAGTCTACTTTTTAGTTTTATGTTTTCAGGGTTGCGTTTCAACGATGTTTATTTTATGTTTTATCTAAATTCTTTTCTTTTTGGGTCATACTACGGTTTTCAAATATTGCCAATAGACTCTTTACAAGGAACCTTTTAACCCCCTTTCGGCTTTAGGGATATTTTTGTAACACTTTGTATAGTAACACTCTCATTTCGCCATTATGGTAAAGTCCCATGTAATAGGGGGCGAGCCTACTGCCATCAACCGGGCACAAATCCAAACTCCGGGCTGCTACTGGGGAATTTCACACGAAAAACCTAATAACGCTGCCCGACCTGGGGATCGAACCCAGGATCTCACGATCAGCACTCGCGCTTGCTACAACAATACCAACGAAGCAGTTTCATTTGTATCATACATAGATATGAATAAAATTTTCAATTTAATTAAGTGCGAAACAAGTATTTCCGATTCAAAATTCATAAAATTGTTTTTTTTTTTTTTATTTTTTTTTAATTTTGCCCCACACTTGGAGTTCTCCTGTATCGTGGGTGCGTTTACAGACACAAATCATCACATGCACAAACACCCAGACCCGGAACAACTATCTGTAGGCCATACAAATATTTGTTCCGTGCGGGAATCGAACCCACGACCCGCAGCGCAGAAGTCTATCGCTTAGCCACTGCACCAAACGGGTTGTTACATTTACGTTAGTAATTCGACAGCAGTATTGAAGTACAAAATCTATTTTTGCTGCAAACGCAGCCATCTCACCTTATTTTACTAACTTACCTCATACACGAATGTTCATCATCAAAAGTCAGTTTGATCTCCACCCCTTATAAATTGTCTATCAAATTGGTAAACTGTACCCTAAGTTAAGAGTTCAAGTTAGGGCGCAGTTCAGTTTTAATTTTGAACTTTAACTTAATTTGATTAAATTAATGAAGATGAGAATGTTCGTGACGATCCAAAGTAGGTTTTACTATGAAATTTTAAGTCACTTGGTTCTCGTTTGTATTTTTATTAAAAGTAGTAGAGTTGGTACGGCAACTTTTACTTTATATTTAAGTGTTCTTCTTTTCATCTGAGGCAGTAAAGGATGACTATTAACATAAGATACCATAATTACCCCATTACTGTCCCACTTCTAAGCGCGGGCCTCTTCTCAGAATGAGAAAGGTTTAGGCCTTAGTTCACCACGCTGGCCTGGTGTAGGTTGGCAGACTACACACACCATATAGAACTTTATGGAGCCCTCTCAGGTGTGCAGGTTTCCTCACGATGTTTTTCCTTCACCGTTGACGAAGTGATAATCAGATTCTGATCCGCACATGAATTCGAAAAGTCAGAGGTAAGGGCCGGGATCGAACTCAGACCCCTTTTGTATGGAAGGCAAGCGTTCTACCGCTAGGCTATCACTGCTGTTAAAGGGCGACTATTATGGATCTTAAAAAAAACCTGTTGCAATGATCCATTCTATCCTAGGTAATGTCATAGCTATCAAATATCATGCTTGGGAAATAGTCTGGTTGAATATATAAAACTCGTTTTAAAAAGATTTGTGTTCTATACTAATATTATAAAGAGGAAAGATTTGTATTTTTATATTTTTGTATGTAACGAATAAACTTAAAAACTACTGGACCGATTTCAAAAATTCTTTTGCCGTTAGAAAGCTACATTATCACTGAGTAACATGGGCTACGGGCGGAGCCGAGAGGACACAGCTAGTAAGTTATAAACATAGGTAAATGTGATGACGGGTTGTTACGCTTGTTAAGAATTTTTCATAACATTTTGGAAGTACGAGTAAATGGGCTTAAATGGACTTTACCAGAGGCTCAAGAAATCAACAGGCATATTAAGATGTCCGCCAAAGACTGCTTTTATTTCGATTAAGATTCAATACAGATCAATTCAGAAATAAGTGGAACAACAAATACTAAACCATATTTTATTCACCGACCCAAAATGGACCGTCTTAAGTAGCTTAAAGAAATAGGCCGAGCCATTCCCATTACTGAGGCTGAATGAGAAAATTTGTATAGAAATTATTCATAAGCGCTTTACAGATGGACTTCAAATAATAGATTCCCTTTGGGGTCCACGGTTGGCTCTGACAGCTGATTATATGTAAATTATGCCAATTCGTGCCAATTGACGTGGCCAGGGAAATGAGAGGGCTGGTAATTTGCTGAAGCCTCCGTCCAACGTCTTTGGATTTTTAATGAGAACATTCTGTGATTTATTTTCAGGTATAAGGAAGTTATTAGGTGATTTGTTTGTCTTCCTGATCTTGGAGTCGAGGAAATATATGGTATAATGCTGTGTTCTGGGGCTCGTGTCTAACTATCAAACGCGTGGATCATATGATTTGAGAGGTTAAGCTGTGCTTGCAGCGGTCAGTCTGTGGATGGGTGACTGTTTGTTACACATAGAAACTTCTCCGCGTCTCGGAGAGCACTTTAAACAGTCGGTCCCGGATGTCATAAAAATATCTATGACAGTCGTTACGGAAAGTCAGATGCCCGAAAGTCTGATAACTGGTCTAACCTTAGGATATCGGCATTGTCCAGTAACCAGTTACTGTAATCAAACCTCCGCAACCCAGGTTGATTCAGTTATTATTATTATTATTCCTTTTATTCATTATTTATACATATAATTTACATTTTTAAATATTTCTATAAAAAATATAAAAAAAACATTTAAAAATATAAAAAATAGTAGCCCACCGGCATCGGGATAGGGTCCAAGCCACCGGTGGTCAGGGCCTCAGAGAGAGGAACCTCCTGACAATACGTGCCGTGTCCAGAAGTACCGCTTTCTGTATCAGGCCCTTGACCCAGTTGCCCAACGAGAGCCTCGTCAGATGTTGGTCGAGGCTCTTGGCTAGTAAGCCATTGGCCGTCACGACTATCGGCACAATGACTGCTGAGTCAACCTCCCACACGTCGACAACCTCGTGTGCCAAGTCTTGATACTTTTTTATTTTATCTTTCTCGGCTTTCACAAGGTACTCGTCATGTGGGACAGTGATATCAACAATCATTGTGAGACGCTCTGTTCGATCTATCACCACTATGTCAGGCTTATTGGCAACTTATTATTATTCAATCATTCCGTTATCGCTCCGTGTAAAATATTGGTATTCAGCCGCATCTGGTTAGACTGGAAGCTGACCCCAACATAGTTGGGAAAAAGCTAGGTAGAACGAACACTGTGTTCCGGTTTGAAGGGTATGGATGCTGGTGAAATTACAGTCACGTGAGACTTTTCAACATTGTTGCTAGCGTTGGCATCGCATCAGCAATCCTCTTATGGTTGTAAAAGTATACAGATGGCGGTAACCACCTACCATCAGGTAATCTGACGGCCTGATTGCTAACCTACAGTAAAGATGTTATGACTAGTACAAGCAAAACTTTAGTTGCGATCCTTCTTGGTTCGAAACCCTCGGTGCACGAGTCCAACTCGCATTTGGCCGGTGTTTCAAAGATATCACTAATAAGGTCAGAGTATAAAGTAGTGATAGCCAGGTGTGACCGTCGGACTGCCAAGTTATAGGTCTCGAGTTCAAACCCAAAGCACACAATTCTGACTTATCGGATTCATGTGCGTTTTGTATCTTATCACTTGCTTAAGAACGATGAAGGAAAACATCGTGAGGAAATCGGCATGCCTGAGAGATATTTCTCGAACGCATATGAAGCCAAGTCAGAGGCTCATAAACTGTGACACCAGGTTAGTCACTAACCACATGAAAAGAAGCAGAAGAAGGTCAGAGAATGTCCTTCCAGCACGTTCCCTTCCTTAACTTCGTCTGATATCTGCGCTATAGAAACTTCTAGTAGCATTTATAATCTGATTTAAACATGACACACGTTTTCATACAACTATAACAGTCACAAAGGAAAAATAAACTATTCCTGTAATATATTACAAGGATAATTTCGACCGGTCCACAGTGACATCATCCGAATCTTTTGGAAGGTGAGTAAGGGGTTCTATTTTCTATAGAAGAATCGGGTCGTGTGAGTCATCTACTTTTATAGCTGTGTGGTTCTACACCATTGAAGCAAGCAGTTTATAATACCGTTGGATCAAGGATGGAAGACAAAAATGACTTATATGGCGCCGGAGTGCTCACATTTGATTTTTTTTTAAATAACACATAGCATATCACGCCTGTATTCCCCGAAGGATTGGAAAGAGGTGTATAGTAACACCCTCATTTCGCCGTTATGTTTTAAGTCCCATGTAATAGGGGGTGAGCCTATTGCTATCAAACAGGCACAAAGCCAAACTCCGGGCTGCTACTGAGGAATTCTATACGGAAAAACTCAATAACACTTTGCTCGACCTGGGGATCGAACCTCGTTTATTTAAATAATAGAAGAAAAACATGTAAGATGGCACTATTATCATGGTGCACTAGTAATAATATAATCAACATATTACTGTCCCACTGCTGGGCACGGGCCTCTTCTCAGAATGAGAAGAATTTAGGTCTTGGTCCAACTTGCTGGCCTGGAGTGGGTTGGCGGATTACACACAGCATCGAGAACTTTGTGAGGCCCTCTCAGGTGCGCAGGTTTCCTCTCGATGTTTTCCTTCACCGTTAACGCAAGTGATAATTAAATTCTGGCCTACACATGCATTTGGAAAGTCAGAGGTGCGACCCGGGATCTAACTCAGACCCCTTACATTTCCATGTTACCTTCCGGTAAGCTTTCAACCGCTATGCTATCGATGGTGAGTGTAGTCTGCCAACCCGCACCAGGCCAGCGTAGTGGATTAAGGCCCAAGTCCCGTGCCCAACAGTGGGACAGTAATGGGCTGATTATGCTCATGATATGAGTACAGAACCCACCTGACGTCACAAATACAAAACCCCTAACATTTTACAATGACTTATTTATTGTTCGCACTTTATTTCACCGACTGAGCCATTAGTTAGCATATTTCGTTCCCATTTTAACTTTGTAACACTCCAGCCAAAATCCAACCTTATTTGTGAAGGTTTTAGGTTGAAATTTGATTGATAGTAACAGTAGGACAATTTCTTTTGATCAGCCAATAAATTAAGCCGTTTTCAGACAGAAGTTTGCTCGTTAACGACTCGGCTTTGTTAGAATTATTTGTTTAAACAACAAAACGAGTAATATATTACTGTATGGAAGTGTTTGTCAATACGTGATGTACTGAGTTTGGAAGTTTAGCCTTTCAGCATGGAGAGTAGATAGATGTTGTTGTTGTGGTTATAGGGAAGCTGGGTTAAAGTTTAGATGTGTTTTGGTTATGTTAACATTTTGACTCGCTAAGTAGAAGGTAGAAGATCTGAACCGCTCGGGAATACCTAAGCTTAATAGCATCGAAGATTCAAATTACCAATTTTGATACATACTTTAGCTAACAACAAACAACATTATAACAACGAACTGAATGAGTGGGTCGAGGAACTGCAAGTATACTCCATCAAGAAGAACACAGTCTGCTTAGTTGTCGGCAATAAGATTGACAAGCATATTATTATCATTTTGTGATCCAGTGTATAATATCAGCAAGCACATTGGGTCACCCGCGCGACGGCGCAACGAGTATTCCCAAGGAGGGTTGATGTCAGGCGGGCGGCCGGTCATAAAACAATAAGCCAAAACCTCTAACAACATGGATTTACGAAATACATGTTGTGCCGACCCCACCTAGTGTGGGATAAGGGCAGGAAGAAGAAGAAGACTTTAGCTAACAACGACCTATGCTGAGCAATTGGTTTCTCCAACCATTGCATTAAGAAATCATTGGCTATACTGTCCCCTCTTTCGACAGTCAGAGAATGAAAGATAACATAACATCACGGGTTGTATTCTCTGAAGGGTTCGCCAGAGGTGTTTATAACACCCTCGTTTCGCCATTTATGTTTAAGTCCTATGTGATAGGGGGCGATCCTATTGCCGTTAACTGGGCACAAATCCAGACTACGGGCGGCTACTGCGAAATTCTTAATGGAAAATCTCGATATAACTCTGCCCAACCTGGGGATCCAATCCAGGACTCTATGGTCAGCAGTCGCAATTGCGACCACTAGACCAACAAGGCAGTCAAAGAGACCGAAAGAAAAATGACCATTTATAAAACTATTTAGGGCTAAAACAACTATAATACTGTTCTAAAATCTCCTAAAATAATTCTCTTTGTCACCTCTTTCAACGGCCACAGAAAGAAACACGACCCATTTATAATACTGTTTAGGACCAGTAAAACACAGCTTGTGATGTGTTAGGTTCCGCACTAATTCCTTCACCTTTAGTTCCCTTATAGCGCCATCTATCACCGAAACATAATCACACACAACTCCTAAACTGCGTAGATACCTATAAATACATTTATTTCACTACAAATGACACGAGACCGTGACTCCAGACAATATGTTACGTCAGGACTGTTCCTAATTCCTATTTGAAGTTTAACATTTGGGGATCGAAGGACCAATTTATTTTTACACTTAACACATACCTTATTACGTACGAACAGGGTGTATTTTTGTCTGTCTCAAGGTTGTTATACTTGGTCCTTTTGATGTATGGGGGTGACAAAGCAACAGTTTTAAGATTTGAGACAAGTATTAAGTGTAGTTGTTACGCAGTCATTTATTAATCGTGTGGAATGACATAATGAGGTGTGTTGGATTTTTGTTTTTAATTGGACAGTGCTCCAAAATGATGGACATATTTTGGGCATAACCCATTAGGGGGTGTCAATACATGATGTTGCAGTTATAGTGTATAATATTTCTTGTTGTCAATAGTTGGCAAATTGGCAGTGTTAGAAAATATTGCTTGTAATTTATTTATGTGCAAACAATATTACTTCATATATTGCATTTGTGTAGCATGATAAATGTATCTATTTGGCAATAAGTAACTTAGAAATTATTCAAAATCTGTTTGAAATAGCTTTTCGTTACAAAATAAACTTGGATTTTTTTCTAATATAAAAATGAACTTTAGTTTTACATTGTATTGAAATATATTGTTAAACTTAATATGCCAGTATAAATTCGCACCTCTGACTTTTCGGATTCATGTGCGTATTGTATAGGTAATTATCAGTTGCTTAAAAACGGTGAAGGAAAACATCGTGAGGAAATCGGCATGGCTGAGAGATATTTCACGACGGCATGTGAAGTTAAGTCAGAGGCCCATGGGCGGCATAAAGTCTGACAACAGGTTAGTCACTAACCACACGAAAAGAAGAAGATATGCCAAGAAAAAAAAAGTCTACGTGATTAGACCCGATTTAGTATTCTTATAATGTGTACAAATCGCGAAAGTTTGAAAACATAAAAAAAATACTCACTTAATTTAACCCAGCAAAAGGTGTAAACTAGTATAGCTCTCTTAACTACTGGTTACTCGGGTACCCATCTAATTACAGGCCTAACATTACTTGCACTGCATCAATTACCCATCCAATTTTAAGTATTACATCATTAACACCATAATGAATGGTGTGCAAACTGTAACCTCTTGTCTGAACTAAACCCTGGTGCACATTAGTTATTATGATTGATGGGGATACGTAGGGCTGCCACGCATGCACTATTGACATGAGAGTCCATAATTAGTAATGAACACGCGATAGTTTCGAAAACAAAAGCTGCATTAGAACATATTAAAAAAAAATGTTGTACGAATTTACTTATTTTTGGCCAGCGTATCTTAAAATCTCATGTTATAGTACGTAGAGTATAGAAAAAAAAATGTTTTTACCAGCATGCGCGACTGTTTATCGTGAGGTCCTGAGTTCGATCCCCAGGTCAGGCAAAGTGTTATTAGGTTTTTCCGAGTGGAATTCCTCAGTACCAGCCCGGAGTTTGGATTTGTGCCTAGTTGATGTCAATAGGCTCGCCCCCTATTACATGCGACTTAAACATAATGGCGAAATAATGGCGAAATGAGGGTGTTACTATACCTACACCTCTGCCCTACTCTAAGGGGCATATAGGCGTGATGTTATGTTATGTTTTTTTCTTATTAAAACATAAAGATAGAATATTACATTCGGCATCAAAATTGTTGATAGTTGATTGTTCTAGTTGCGAAGAAAGCACCCAACTATCGTAGCTTGAAACTTCTCAACACTTATGTTTTATAATTACATAGTCCTTTTTACAAGCTTTTCAGACTATCTCCTATCAAGCTGTAAATACCTTAAACGTTCATTAAACGGGAGACATTTGTCCAAGTAAAGAACAGTATAGGTGAGAAAATAATAACTACATTTGTCAGAAGTTGTAGCAGTGATAACCTAGTGGTGTGACTGTCTGATTGGCAAGTCATAGGTCTCGAGTTCGAACCCAAGGCACGCACGTCTGACTGTTCGGATTCATGTGTGTATTGTATAATTATCACTTGCTTAAAAACGATGAAGGAAAACATCGTGAGGAAACCTGCATGCCTGAGAGATATTTCTCGACGGCATGTGAAGTCAAGTCAGAGGCGTATGGGCGGCATAAACTCTGACACCAGGTTAGTCACTAACCACACGAAAACAAGAAGATTTGTCAGAAAGTTTTATTTGTTAGATAATAATAATAATGTGTATCGGTTGACATCTGTCGGGCATGCCACCGTCCGGGAGAATCTATCCGACACATTGTTTCCGGTTGTTCTCGTCTTGCCAACGGTGAGTACTTGCACAGACACAACCTGGTGGCCAGGATTATTCACCAGCAACTTGACTTGAAATACAACCTTGTGGAATCGGAAGTACCGTACTACAGGTATGTGCCCGACCCAGCTCTCGAGAATGGTCATGCCACATTGTACTGGGATCGATCTATTATCACTGACAGGATTATTGTAGCCAATAAGCCTGATATAGTGGTAATAGATCGATCAGAGCTCCGGACAATGATTGTTGATATCACGGTCCCTCATGATGAGAACCTCGTGAAAGCTGAGAAAGATAAACAAATAAAATATCTTGATCTAGCACACGAGGTTGTGCGAGGATGTGGACTCAGCAGTCATTGTCCCGATAGTCGTTACGGCGAATGGTCTAATAGCCAAGAGCCTCGATAAACACCTCATGAGGCTCTCGTTGGGTGGCTGGATCAAGGGCTTGATACAGAGAGCAGTACTCCTTGACACGGCACGCATAGTGAGGAGGTTCCTTTTCCTGAAGCCCTGACTGCCGGCAGTTTGGACCCTGTTCCCGATGCCGGTGGACTACTATTTTTAAATGTTATTGTGTTTTTATAGAAATATTTAAAAATGTAATTTATAAGTATTTTAAAATGAATAAAGGCAATAATGTGTATTGTGTCTCAAAAATATGGTTTCTTACAAACATTGAGGCAGCCCCAGTAAGTTAAAGGATACTTGTGTTGGGGTTGCCTAGATAGAACAACATATTATTATATTAAATCTACGCAGAAGCAATGACTATGTAACCAATTAGGGAGCTACAAGAGAAATCCTCTTCACACGGATATGATATGAGTAGTATAACTTGAAATCAGAATTAGCAGTGTATAATATTGAACACGCGCGCTGTGGTCTCGCCAGGGGAATTGTGGTCTTTACGGACTACAGCTTCAAGTTCTACCTCACCGAATATGGTTGAGTACCATAGTAATCCTCAGCTCCGCATCCACTTCATATAAACAAGGGTCTTAGTTCATATTGTTATCTGAACTAACAAACGTATTGCGTATACTATACTCTTGTGGTTTAAAGCAAGTCAGATTGGTTTTGGAGCAGTGAATTTGAAATGCTACTAATATTATTTCGCTGTACTTTTGAAGTTGTTTCCCTTGGGTTTGTAGTCCAGACAGATAATACTAGGCCAGGCGACATTACTAGAATCCATCTACAGTACATGTCAGGGTTAACGAAGCGTTAATGAAGAACTGATGTTGAATCTCAAAGTGGATTTTACAAACTTGTCTCATTGTCTCTTAGCCATTTCACGACGGAATGCATGATCTCGACAAAAACCACAAACATTTCAAAAAATATTTTTCTATATTTAACAACTGTAAGTTAAAATATTTTTATATGATTTCGGTTTATGCTATAACTAGCGGCCTGTCCCGGCTTCGCACGAGTGGACATTTTTCCCATTTTTGCAACGTTTTTCATTTATGCTCCGCTCCTATTGGTCGTAGCGTGATGTTATATAGCCTATAATCTTCCTCGATAAATGGACTATCCAACACAAAAATAATTTTTAATTCCAACCAGTAGTTCCTGAGATTAGCGCGTTCAAACAAACAAACTATTCAGCTTTATAATATTAGTATAGATAAAGTGTTTTTTCCACATTTTTTTTCTGTAATACGCTAGGCCCAAGATTGGGTATTGTCTTTTGATCAAACTTTTTTTAAAGCGTATTTTACATCAATAATGATGTTGAATACAGCTTTGGGATACTGCAGGACCTACCTTGACATGAGGCAAGTTGTACTAAAATTTAATTTAAAGTACTTACACCTAGGTACCTATGGGTGCCTACGTGAACATTTAAATTAATCTTCCTCTTAGCCTTTTCCCAATTATCTTGGGGTCAGCTTCCAGTCTAACCAGATGCGGCTGAATACCAGTATTTTACACGGAGCGACTGCCATCAGACCTCCGCAACCCAGTAACTGGGCAATGCCGATATCCTAAGGTTAAACCGTTTGTCAGACTTTCGGGCTTCTGACTACCCGTAACGACTGTCATAGGTATTCGTATGACACCCGGGACCGACGGCTTAACATGCTCTCCGAGGCACGGAGGGGTCTCGATGTGTAACAAATGGTCACCCATCCACGGACTGACCGCGGCAAGCGCAGCTTAACCTCGCATATCTTACGATCGGCGCGGTTGTTATTTAGCCGCGAGCCCCGTGAACATTTAAATTAATACACAGAATAAAACTTCTAATTTCGTGTCAGAACGAGCAATATTTTATTTGACCAGATCAATCATCAACTGCTCACTAAAGTAAAAGATATTTCCATATAAAATGTGATAGTGGCAGCCCTAGCGACAGGAGAGGTTAGTACGTTACTAGCTATTAAAGTTTTAGTTGAGACACTCGTTGTGTTAAATGTCACGCTTTGGGCTATGGCCGGGCGGTAACATATGCTCTAGAGATGTAATACGATGTGAGATTAAAGTAACATAAGTTAGTGTAAGCATAGGTGTGTTGTTGCTTGTTGTTTCCAAGTTTTCAGATTATGAATTTTCGTTACATTCAAATGTCTTTTGCCATTTTTAGGTACTATTCGAATCGTGGTAAATGTTTGTTATGATTAACAAAACATAACATCACGCCTGTATTCCCCGAAGGGTTGGGAAAAGGTGTATAGTAACACCCTCATTTTGCCATTATGTTTAAGTCCCATATAATCGCGGGCGAGCCTACTGACATCAACCGGGCACAAGTCCAAATTCTGGGCTGCTACTGAAGAATTCCACACGAAAATATCCATTAAAACTTTGCCCGAACTTGGTATCGAACCCAGAACTTCACGATCAACAGTCGCGCTTGCTACCAATAAGACGATGCTGGTTTAAGTGAATTTTAACAAAGACTGTCTGGCAAAGCTAGAGAAGAATATTAATAAATTAAAAAATAAGAGAGAGACTGTTTTTTTACATATTCTTTTATTCTAGCTTTGTACGAGAAAGCACTTATTACCAATTACATATTTAGCCTAGCGATTAAACGCTACCTTCCATGCAGAAGGGTCTGACTTAGAACCCTGCCCGCACCTTTAAATTTTCGAATACATGTGCGGATCAGAATTCGATTATCACTTGCGTTAACGGTGAAGGAAAAATATCGTAAGGAAACCTGCACACCTGAGAGGACTCCATAAAGTCCTCGATGATGTGTGTAGCCTGCCAACACGCACCAGCCCAGCGTGGTGGACTAAGGCTTAAACCCTTCTCATTCTGAGAAAAGGCCCGTGCCTAACAGTAGGACAGTAATGGGCTTCTTATGTAAAATGATACCGTTATTTCAAAAATATTCTTATTTAACAATGTGGTACTACCAACTCTATAGAATCACCTTACAAATTACAGTTGCGCAAACGCAGCTTCAGTGGCACATCGACGGCCGATTGGCCGCCATCTGGCGCCGTAATAGCGCCTCACCCACCCATTCCACCTTAACTCCCATTTTACTACACATTGCTTGGTTAGCACTTCGACTCGGCAATTCAACAGTTTGCATGTCTGCAATGTATATCGATTTAGGAGATTCGGTCATTTATTTTATGATTCTAGAGTGGGGATGGCCTTCTATTATCTCAATGACACAACTCTAAATCATGTTTCCATTTCGTGTAAGTAGTATATTAGTAGCTGAAGTAATTGCTATTTTGTTTACTATCATTAAGCGTGACTGTGCCTTTGATCTTTGAAGGGCAGATAAACTAAGAGATCCCATGTTATGGGGGTATCGCAAAAGGTGGTTATGGCCGAGCTTTTTATAACTGTCATATTGCTATAGAATAAAAAAAAAACTACTCCGGGGCTGTCCAAACCACGGCTCGCAATTTATATGTGTGTGTACTATTTAGTGTTGTAGATTAAGAATCTTTTGAAGTATTTTAACATAAAATTACGCCTGTATTCCCCGAAGAGTTGGGCAAAGGTATATAGTAACACCTTTATTTCGCCGTTATGTTTAAATCCCATGTAATACGACGCGAGCCTATTGACATCAACCGGGCACTTACTGAGGAATTCCACACGGAAAAATCCAAAAACACTTTGTCCGACCTGGGAATCGAAACCAGAACCTCACGATCAGCAGTTGCGCTTGCCACCACTAGACCATCGAGTACTATTTAAAGTTGTAGATTAAGAATCTTTTAAAGTTCTTTTTTTCTTTTCTTTAATTGAAAATATTTAGTTTCTACGGCCCACCAGTTCCTATCATATTTAATTTTTAATTTGCATTTTCCCGTAAACATCTCCGGTCTGGACAACTTTGCTCTACTTAATCATCGCTATTGATAAAATTCATCTATGAAAACAGTGATGAAAGCAGTGATAGCCTAGTGGTTTGACCGTCAGACTGCCAAGTCATAGGTCTCGAGTTCGAACCCAAGACACACACCTCTGACTTTTCGGATTCATGTGCGTATTGTATAATTATCACTTGTTTAAAAACTGTGAAGGAAAACATCGTGAGGAAACCGGCATGCTTGAAAGATATTTCTCGACAGCATGTGAAGCCAAGTCAGAGGCCCGTGGGCGGCATAAACGCTGACACCAGGTTAGTCACTAATCACACGAAAAAGAAGAAGACGATCTATGAAAAAAAAAGTTACTCTGTTCTGTGGTAGCACAGTATACTATAAGGTATCTAGTTATACTGTGGCAGCTTGATGGAAAGTGAGCCCTTTGTCAGAATGCCATATTACTATAAAATCTAAAATCGATATCAAAAGAAATTGTCTCTAATTGCAATTATATTTTGATGGCATAGTGATAAATCGAAATGCACACCAACCAATGCGACTTCGGTACTAAATGGAACCAAGTGTAGTTTGATTAGTACCTAAGTTACTCTGTGGTACTACATTGTATCTAGTTAGGTATACTGTGGCAGTTTGCTCACAGTGAGCCCTTTATACTGCGGTGCCATATTGCTTGTGTCGACATTCGGTGGTGTGGCCTTTAGGCTGGCTGCACGAGAAGCTGGTAAACGCACATTAGCTACGTTGAATAAACATGTTTAAGAATTGGATTAATTCACCATAATAGATCATAGTTTGAACTATATAATTATAAACTCACACAATCTTAGCATAGGTAATCATTTTTTGCTTTTATCTATTCTTAAGATCTTTCATTTATTTTTCTAATATTTTACTCTTCTTTTTTATTCTTGACTTGGTCGCGTTTGGCCCTAGTCTCACCTGATGGTAAGCGCAGACAGGGTCTAAGATGGAGCACACGAATCCAAGGAACAGAGATACAGTGGGATTCCTCTATACCCCTCTGGCTCCCACATACACGCGAAGGAACACAGTAAACTGCTTGGCCTTTACTTGGACTTTAATGTGAGGGTGATAGCTAGCCAGGTGGACCGTATAGATCCTACCACCAAACGTGGTAAACATGGTATCTGCTTAAGTAAACAGTCTTAAAAACTCAAAGCTATTGCTTGTGCAATAATTGCTTCATAACTAATTAATATCTTTAATCTTTCCATCAATTGATCATGCGATTACTGTTGAATTAATCTTATAAATTATTTATAACAATATTCTTCACGGGATTTGCATTAAGACCCCGCATTTTGATGGCGCCAACGGAACACGAATGACCTCTGATGACAAATAAATTAATAGAAATCTTAGATTAATGCAACGACGACGTGTCGATTTTTTTGATGTTTATGGTGTTATAAATAATACTAGGCCCTTCTACTTATAATAATATATGGAAATCGTATTATATCGAAATAAAGGTGTGAAATCGTAGTACCTACATATAATTATATTGATAAGCTCAAGGTTCAATT
Organism: Amphipyra berbera; assembly: GCA_910594945.2. Classification (NCBI taxonomy): domain Eukaryota; kingdom Metazoa; phylum Arthropoda; class Insecta; order Lepidoptera; family Noctuidae; genus Amphipyra; species Amphipyra berbera. Next base: position 910,906 of record OU343138.1, read on the forward strand.
CAAAGTGAGTCTGTATCAATTACAGGGTTTTCCGTAAGATTTTAACCTAGAAAATAAAAATAGAAAAAATACATTATATACTATGAACTATAGATTTAAATATATAAAAAGTAAACAAACCTTTAATCGAGAAACAGTAATTTCCCTTTAAAAATACTTACATTAAAATAAAATAAATAAGAAAACCAAAATAATTGAAAAATAAGTAATTTTCTAAAAATGTGTGTTCAATGAATTTTTAAAGCAAAATGAATGACACAATTAAAGGTTTGTATAACTACATTTTATAAAAAAAAGAACCTAAATGCTTCTCAGTGACAAATTGTCACATTTAATTAGTTGTTAAAATTCGTAACGTCTTTTGCCGCTCATTTTGCACGGCGGCTATTTCCAACATTTACAGGATCACATTACACAAACCTACAACAGTACTAACATCGGTAAGTATTGTCAGCTGCCGGTCTGTAGACGGCCTAATTTAACTCCTTTTACTGTTTAGTCCGTGAGCACGTGATAAATTTAATAGCAGTAGTTAGTACAGATCAGAGATTACCAGTTTTATTATAAAGTTTATTGCTCTAATGAATAGTTATAGTGTTTATGACCATATGTTTCAAATTGCCTCGCGTACTAAAGGAATGGTGACAAAAAAATAATTAAATGTAAATATGACATGAGTTCACGACACATGTGGTAAGTTTTTTAATACATTCCAAATCTTTTGTTTATGATAATTATGTATGTTGTCTATGATTTTATCGGAAATGGTTGAACTGATTTAAATTAATTTTCTATGGCAGTGGTAGCCTAGTGGTGTGATCGTCAGAGTTCAGACTGCCAAGTAATAGGTCTCGAGTTCGAACCCAAGGCAAACCTCTGACTTTTCGGATTCGTCTGTGCTTTGTATAATTATCACTAGCTTAAAAACGGTGAAGGAAAACATCGTGAGGAAACCGGCATGCCTGAGAGATATTTCTCAACGGCATGTGAAGCCAAGTCAGAGGCCCATGGGCGGCGTAAACTCTGTCAACAGTTTAGTCACTAACCACCCGAAAAGAAGAAAAATGAATTTTCTTCTGATTTTAAAGAAATAATTGGATGTTTATGTTTCGACGATGAAATTATTCTAGAAATAAATCATGTGTTCTTGAAATATAGCTTTGATTCTTCGTATTAATATTCTATTCGTAGTGGATAATCCTTCTATCCGTGTATGCGAAGTAGTTCCCGTAGGATGCGAGTAAAAGATGAATGAACTCAATATAAAAGTGAACAAGGCAGCAGTGAGGTGATTGAAAGTAATTACTTCTATTACTAAGATTGTATCGACCAGGTGGAGAAAAAGTGAAGGAAAATAACCTGTATTGGTCACTGTCTATGAACAAACATATTTCTGACGACAAAAGCAATCAGAAAATACTCCAGTCAAACAAGTCACAAAAATATTTACTCCAACTACCAAGAAATCGCACCAAGACCGTTCCGAACAATCAGTCGTACTTCGCCATATTAATACGTGCGTTCATCAAAACTCCTGGCGCTGACAGCACCCCCCACTGCCCCTCTCCTTCCGACCAGATAATAGCTTTTCCCTGTAACAGTGGCGTATCAGAAATCTTTATTAGGTAATTATTTGTGGGCCGCCCCCCAGAGCTAACTATGACAAACATATTTGTGTTTTGTTCGCTGAAGTGCGGAAGTGCCGTTAATCATTGAGGCTGGCTATTTTTGGAAGGTATGACTTGGTTCAGGTGCTATGTGTATCGCAAACTTATGCGATTCACCTGAGCATTACAAACAATAGGCACAGAGGAAGACGTGGAAGAGACGCAGATGTGTCGGACCAGATTCGCGTCATGTCGGTTTCACGTCTACAACACGTCTGCACCGTGTCTACTCCGTGTCAATTCAGCCAGGAAACCAGGTTTAGGTTGTTTTTTTATATAAAAACGTTGCCCCACACTAGGATTTCTCCTGTATCGTGGGTGCGTTTACAGACACAAATCTTCTCATACACAAAGCCTAGACCCGGAACAACTATCTGTGGGCCAAACAAATGTTTGTTCCGTGCGGGAATCGAACCCTCGACCCGTAGCGCAGAAGCCAATCGCTCAGCTACTGTACCAAACGTGTCGTCAAAACTCAATAGAATAGTTTTTATACCACAATGTCTGGACTTTAAAAGAGACCTTGGTCTCCGAGTTTGTTTCGGATTTTCTTCTCAGAGCTAGTCAGATAGGAAATGTCGGCGCCATTTAGTCTTAAAAAAACATTACATTGTAAAAGAGTCTGTAACAGATTAATTACAGAAATAAAAATGATTTATCATTTAATCACTTGGAACCGAAAGAAATGGAATTTGTAGTGTATCTTACTGCTATCCTCATTTAAAGACAGAATACACTTTGCATGGTTTTATTCTTAACACAACAGTGTACTTATCACATGTTTTAAATGACACGCGACAATTCAAACTAAAACGATTAATATCGACAAGCTTCTGTGCATAGTGCAACTGTGTATTTTCTAAACATAACATCACGTCTGTATTCCTCGAAGGGATGGGCACAGGTGTATAGTAACACCCTCATTTCGGCGTTATGTTCAAGTCCCTTGTAATAGGGGCGACCCTGTTGTCATACACCGAGCACAAATCCAAACTCCGGGCTGCTACTGAGGAAGTCCACACGGAAAAACCCAATTATACTTTACCCGACCTGGGCATCGAACCCAGGACCTCACGATCAGCAGACGCGCTTGACCACTAGATCAACGAGGCAGTTTCAAGAGGCAGGCAACGAGGTATTTTCTTACAATTTCTTAACAGCGATTCTCATAAGGTATAAGGTATAACGGGCTGGTGTGCGCAACTCCACGTCTGAGCGCATATTTTGCGTCACAGCGATTCTCATGCTCGAAGGACCAAATTACGTTTCAAATCAGTACCTAGGTTATCAAAATTTCAAAAGACTATTTTGTTAAAAGAAGGTTTTAGTTTCCGATGCTCCAGATTGTCATTACCTACTGTGTATATAAAATTTTGAATCTCAGATCTATTTACCAAGAAAAGCAAAACCTTGACCACTTACGTACATGATACACTGGAGCGTCCTCAAATCATAACAATCAATAACGGATACCATAACTGCAGGCATGACAAATGACCCCCGTGAGGGTAGGACATCGGGAGGGAGGGGCGAGGGGGGGTTGAAGGTAAGACGACGATAACTCAGGCCAACGGCCGAGTTTGTGCGAAAAACAAAGAAAGGTAGGACGATATATTTGTTACTTATATGTAGGGTAGCTATGGTGTCATTGGGACTTTTGAGATAGTCTTGGTACCTACATTTTCGTCATCAACCTAGACATTTTAGAGAATAGACTCAATATAATAAATTATTTAGTAATTTGGTCCTTAGACACATATTTACACGTCATTTACAACTATGGAGGATACTGGGTACGGCTTTTATTCATCATGAAATAATTATAAGTATTATCCTATTTCTTTTTTGCTGTGGAAACAATGAATTTAGTTATTTTGTCCATTTATTTCTTTGAGTAATAATTATAAATAAATAAATACATTCGCATTATTTACAATACAGAACACGTTGTATCTGAATGTGTATCTAAAGACCAAACGAAAAAAAGCAAAAAAAAAAAAAAAACTTAATAAACGTTTTGTCTCCCCAAATAAGTCAACATGGCGTCCCCACTTATAGACAACTAGATTTTCCCTGAGGATTTTCCCTTTAGGGGTTGTGTTTCTGAAAATACCCCGGTGGGTGCCAACACCGGGGGTTGAAACATCCCTTTTATTGAGTTCGCAACGCTTTTACAACTTTTATTACTAATTTTTTTGTAAAACTTGTTATGACCGCCTTTGTGCTAATTTTATTTCGGAATGAACAAAAATAAGTTACTTAATCATTTTATTTTAGGCTGGGGACATTTTTTCCTGTCGGGGGAGTAGCCTTGTAAGCAATAGCTTTGTGGATTCTTTAAAGAATAAAATTCAGTAGACTTAATAAACTGGAGTCTATTTTTTTATTGCCAGTAATTCCCTTAGATATTATTTGTAGAAATGGTTAAAGGTGAGGTTATTTTGATATTTTTAAATTAGCATGAGGACTTTCTAAATATCCACTTAGCGTATCGCAATTCTTAGGCTACTGTTGGACATAGGCTTCTTGAAAGCCACGAGAAGTACTACACATGACCTAATTAATTGTCTTGTTGGTCTAGTGGTCGCAAGCGCGACTGCTGAGCATGGGGTCCTGCGGTTCGATCCCCAGGTCGTGTAAAGTGTTATTGGGTTTTTTCATTAGGAATTTCTCAGTAGCAGCCTGGAGTATGGATTTTTGCCCGATTAATGGCAATAGGCTCGCCCCCTGTTACATGGGACTTAAACATAACTGGCGAAACGTGGGTGTACTAAAAAACACCTCTGCCGAACTCTTCGGGGAATGTAAGGCGTGATGTTAAGTTATGTGTTAAATAAATTTTGGCAATTAGTCCACATTTCTGAGAAACGCCCTTACCTTCCATTTGATTCATCCATAATTTCCAGCAAAAGCAATTGATAGCACTCTAATCTCTTTATCCCCATCAATTTGTCAATCCTCATTCAATAACTCGTAAATAAAATCAACAATATTGCCCTGAAAATTTTTACGACGCTAAACCCGACTACCCGCAAAATCGTAACCGTTCTCCAATACAAATCCTACAAATAAAACAATATTTTATCTTAATTACTTCCATCCCAAATGACCATTCAAATACGTGGCACGGGATTCGAACCCATGACCGATCCGTAATTAATTTCGCCGTGAACATTGACAAACGGACCGGCCGGAATAAATCTACTGCGTATATCATTACGATTTGGGCCCTTTTCCCTTTATAAATACGTGTAGAACGGTATAAGGGTGGTGCCTAAATTCGGGGTACTGCGTTGTTTACGCTTATTAGCGGGTAAGCTGCAAGATTAATTAAATAAAGTTATTGCTTGAGCCATTTGTAGTCTTCTTCGATATTGCGTTTTTGAGTGGTCCTAAGGTACGCGTTGTTGCATGGTCGTTCTGTTTGTTTGTTAACGCAAGTGATAATCAAATAAGCAAATGATAATTCTGCTTTGTTGGTCTAGTCATCGCAAGCGCGACTGCTGAGCATAGGTTCCTGGGTTTGATATCCAGGTCGGACAGTGTTATTGAGTTTTACCATTCAGAATTTCTCAGTAGCAGCCCGGAGTCTGGATTTGTACCCGGTTAATCGCAATAGGCTCGCCCCCTATTACATGGGACTTAAAGGTAACCGGCGAAACGAGGGTGTACTAAAAAAGACACCTCTGCCGAACCCTTCGGAGAATACAAGGCGTGTTGTTATGTTGGTATGTTATGTTATATAATCAAATTCTGCTCTACACATGAATGCGATAAGTCAGAGGTGCGGTATTCCTTTTTTTATAAGAAACGTTGCCCCACACTAGGATTTCTGCTGTATCGTGGGTGCGATTACAGACACAAATCTTCACATGCACAAACATCCAGACCTGGAACAACTATCTGTAGGCCATACAAATATTTGTTCAGTGCGGGAATCGAACCCACAACCCGTAGCGCAGGAACCGATCGCTCAGCCACTGCACCAAACGTGTGATTGAACTCAGACACTCTCCTGCATGAAAGGCAAGCGTTACTAATGTTATGTCTTAAATTATGTTAACTTTCTTCCAGGGTGGGCTTTGTCTAAGTTCTCTTACTCTCATTAACATTTCTCCAGTTCTTTCATCCCTAATACGGTCATCCCCTACATTATAGGTTACTTTTTGTCAACGCAGTGTTCTCACATCGTTGCCATTGTTACTATTTTCCTCAATTAACATCTATTGTTGCCAAACGCAGGGAAATGTGTTGAAGATAGGCGATTACGAATAATACGCGCCATGGGCCGTATCACTTGCATATTGATAGCATTATTATCCTACAGTAATTGTGGGTAGATAAGGGTATTGGTAGATACTTATGAGCATATGATAAGTGTGTTTGTTTTGAAATTATGGTGTACTAGTGACCCGCCCCGGCTTCGCGCGGGTGCAATGTATCTACATTGCACCCGCGCGAAGCCGAGAGGAAGGTTTATATGCCCCACATTAGTATCTACTAATGTGGGGCATATAAACCTTCCTCTTGAATCACTATCTATTGCCCCCCGGTCACGATGGCATCACGAACAAGGTGATTAAACTCTTTTCCGCCCAGCTCATAGTCCTAATGACCGCCATCTTCAATGGCGCTCTTAGCAATAACCTCTTTCCGCAAGCTTGGAAACAAGCCACCGTTATAGGCATCCCCAAACCCGGCAAACCCAAGTGTGAGCCGTCCAGTTATCGCCCCATAAGCCTTCTCAATTCGTTTGGGAAGATTTATGAGCGTATCATTTATTCGCGTTTAAAGGGATTCGCATATTCCCATAACCTCATTCCCGACCAGCAGTTTGGTTTTCGTCCCACCCACTGCTGCACTAGGCAACTTCACCGTATTGTCGAACACATAAGCTCCGGCTTCATGTTTTCATACAAGACAGGCATGCTGTTCTTCGACGTAGCGAAAGCCTTCGACAAGGTCTGGCACAACGGTTTATTATATAAACTGTACCAATTCAACGTGCCAGACCGTCTCGTGCTCATCATTCGAGACTTTCTGTCGGATCGCACCTTTCGCTACCGAATAGACGGCACGCTTTCGTCTCCACATCCGATCCGAGCCGGAGTCCCTCAGGGCTCCGTGCTAGCCCCCCTTCTGTTCACGCTGTACACCAGCGACATTCCCACTCAAGGCAAGGCCCAGTTGGCACTTTTCGCCGACGACACGGCTATTTACTACACGGGTAGTGACCTAAAAACGATCTCTCGCATCTTACAGACCGCAGCAAACCGCCTCGGCGCTTGGTTTCGGAAGTGGCGTATCGAGGTGAATCCCGAAAAGAGCGCAGCAGTTCTTTTCGAGAGGCACGGCGATAACCACTCGCGTTGTCCCCCAGTAGTCATGTTTGGAAAAGAGATCCCTTGGGAACTGAGCGTCAGGTACCTGGGGGTTATCCTAGACCACCACCTCACGTTCCGGCAACACATCAAAAAGGTGCACGCTCGCGCTGCTTTTGTTGTGGGCCGGTTACACCCTATGATTAGGGCGCGCAGTAAGCTCTCGCTTAGAAATAAGTTGAGACTTTACCTGACGTGCATTCGCCCCATACTAACCTACGCCAGCGTCGTGTTCGCACACGTTAGGCCATGTCGCTTTAAAGCATTTCAAATTCTGCAAAACCGCGTATTGCGCAGAGCCGCGGGCGCTCCGTGGTATATGCGCAACGTTCAGCTTCATTTCGACCTAAAAATGCCAACGGTAAGGCAATATCTCAAACGCACGTCTAAGCGTTACTTCGACCATGCCCCGAGGCATCGGAACCCCCTCGTGACTGCCGCGTCCGATTATAAACCCTCCCAGATTAGCATAGTCCGCCGTCCCCGGCATGCGCTACTAGAGCCAGATGATGAGATCACCCTCCTCCAGGAGGCGAATAAATCGACTAGTACTATACACATACACCGCCGCCGCCGACCGGCGTATCGCCCTCACCGACGAGGCCCCTCGCGACGTCCCACCGCCGCCGCCCCCGATCCACCGTGCTCACCCGCCGCAGCCGCGGAGCCGGTCGTCCCTTCTGACTCCGCGCAGTCACCATGACGCGAGAATACAGCCCTCATCAAGCTGTCGTATCCCTCCCAGTCCTCTTGCATTCGACACCCTAAGAGTTCGAGTCCCCCCTTGGGGACACTCTCAGAGGTGTCGCTGCTATAGTCATAGCCATGATGTTACAGTAGTTAGCTTTGCGTAGTTAGCTAGGTAGTTAGAATAGTAGGTATTGGTTCGGAGACCCTTCTGGTCTCGCCAATAATAGTCAGGTTACGTAGAAAAGGTCCGCAAGACCATCTACAATAGTCGAATAGGAAAAAAAAAAAAAAAAAAAAAAACTATCTATTGCTGAAAACTGCATTAAAATCCGTTGCGTAGTTTGAAAAATCTAAGCGTACAGATAGCGGGAGCGACTTTGTTTTATACTATGTAAAGATTTATATCCACCACTACTTACAACATTATTCTAAAAATACATTAAGGTTCGTTTACACATTTACCTTGAGTGAACGGATGTCCATCAAATCTGGCTAGGACGTAAGAAGACATCCGTTTATAGAGGCACTAGTCTTCTTCTTTTCGTGTGGTTAGTGACTAACCTGGTGTCAGAGTTTATGCCGCCCATGGGCCTCTGACTTGGGTTCACATGCCGTCGAGAAATATCTCTCAGGCATGCCGGTTTCCTCACGATGTTTTCCTTCACCGTTTTTAAGCAAGTGATAATTATACAGTACGCATATGAATCCGAAAAGTCAGAAGTGCGTGCTCGAGCGTTTAGAACTCGAGCCCTATGACTCGGCAGTCCAACGGTCACACCACTAGGCTATCACTGCTTTTTAACTACTAGGTAGCTAACAGACCGACAAAACTAAGAAGTCGCAAGCGCAAACTTCATAAAACCGATCACTTTCGAACTGAGTGCGACTTCAAGACCACGAATGTTTATTAGTACTGCAATAAAAAAAATCTTGATATTGACGCAATAAGTGTGCGTGGCGCGAAAATGAGCGACAGCCATTAGTTGTTCCATCAAGTTTGCCAATGCAACTTCTTAGATGTTTCGTACTGTACCGTAGTATGAAGACGCGGCCGTCAGTAGCGGCCTTAAGGGTGTTTTTCCACCAAAGATGTGCTATGCAGCTATGCTGCGAGAATGTAACAGTTAAGCTACGAAACTATGTGACCGTTTCCACTGATGCTAAGCTATGTAGCGGAGCGAGTAAAATGTGGTATGAAAATGCAAGGTAGCTGTGCGAGGAAGATCAGTTCGGTGACAAACGCGCGCCTAATGTAGGTTCACTGCTCTGCACGTAGCTACACCACTCGCGACCATCCATAGCACGCATCCACAGCACGCATCCTTCCATATAAAAAAACGTAGCTTAGTTGAATCAGTTTCCACCAGTGCTGTGCGATGTGGGCCAATGAATATGATTGGTGGATATCAAACGCATCCATAGCAACATTGCATAGCACATCTCTGGTGGAAAAGCAGCCTAAGTCGCATCCGATAGTTTGTTTCTAGCTTAATATAAAATATTATCTTCATTCGATTAATTTTATCTCATCGAAGTCTATTATTCTGCTGATAAGGAAAATGATAAACTAAAATCTGTGAAATAATCGTGATTGTGCAATATGATATAACTGACAATGACTGGCAGTTTATTATAATTCGTACAAAAATATCATAACTGGTTATAAATACATTTTATTATAAATTAAAACTTACATAATTATTTTGCCTTTGAAAACTAAGCACTCTCACTATTCTTTTTCATGGACGACTTCAAAAACCCTTCAAACTTTGTCAGTCCTGGTACGTTTGCCGTCTTGTACCATTCCTCCGCCTTGAGACCATTCCACCACGCGTTCAGCTTCTTATATTTAGCATCTACAGGCACCAAAATATTCATAGTGCTGAGAATAGCCACGCTTGACACATCAGCTACAGTCAAATGATCGCAGGCCACGAATTTCGTCTTCTGCAAGTACTTCTCCAACACTTCATAAGCGGCATTGACATCTTCACTTTGCTGAGGAGTAGGTCCTGTTACTCCTTGTGCCAGAATTCCCCTCACTATGGGTCTGGTCGCAAAGAAGAGGGTTGAAGCGTCGAAGAACATTCTCTGATCAATTGTCGATCTTAATTTCAAGTCGCTTGGGTACAATTTCTCTTTTTTGTCCCCACCATATTTTGAAATCAGGTAGGTCATGATTGGATGACTGTCAGCCAGGACAAAATCATCGTCTTCTAATAATGGGACGCTGTGTAGAGGATTTTTTTCTAAGTACTCAGGCTTCATGTGTTCACCAGCCATGAGGTTCACTTCTTGCGGTTCGTATTCAAGGTTGAGGATTTCTGCCATCATCAGCACTGCTCGGACTGGTGGGCTGATGTTCGTCTGGTATATTTTGAGCGGCATGTTGGTTGACAGACTGTTTGCGCGGTACTAGAGGCCGGTAATGATAGCAACGGGTAATAACTTGTAGTTAACTTATGATTACGAGTGAGATGGTATATATAGGTGTAGATAATTGTGGTTTTGATTGTTTTGCGTGTTTATTTATCTTTATACGAGTCATGTATGTGACGATATAGATAAAAACGTGGTGACTAGACAATTATATTTTGCCAGTCATATTAAAAAGCCTAGTAATACAGAATAGTATTTTATTTTGCTTCGAAATACATCGTGTTCCATTCCCGAATTTACCAACAGTAAAAATAAAAATTAATAATATTTTAAATTTTCTCCAAAATTTAGCTAGACTTGAAAAATAACAGGAGAATTAGCCTGTTCTTCAATATTGCTATTTTTTAACCGACTTCCAAAAAAAGGAGGAGGTTCTCAATTCGTCTGTATGTTTTTTTTTTATTGTTCGTTACCTCACTACGCCCTCATTTATGAACCGATTTGAAAAAATCTTTTGTCATTTGAAAGAGTATTCTTTCGAAATGGTCCCATTTAAATTTGGTGAAGATCTGATGAAGAACTTCGGAGATAGATAATGGAACTCCTCAATGACGAACAGTACGCATATTGTGATGATGTGATTATGTTACGAGCAGCGTCTTTAGTAGGTCAAACCATGATTTAATTAAGGCCACTAAAATGAAAAAAATAAAAAACATTTTAACAAAAATAAAACCGACTGCAAAAATAAAACGAAAAAAGGAATAAAATAATTACCATATTATAAAATTAACAGTTTCAGAAGTCGGTGCCTTCAATTTGGTTCAGCGTGGATTAGCACCGACTTCTGAAACTGTTAATTTTATAATAATTATGGTAATTATTTTATTTCTTTTTTCGTTTTTTTTTAAGTCGGTTTTATTTTTGTTATTTAATATCAACTCGTAGTAATGATTTATCAAATACTTAAAAAGAAACGATGTATACATTATTTATTAATATCCAGTGAAACTATAATTATAATCCGTATGTACATACATATTGATGTTATTATACATAACATTTTATTACCTACATAATATTTTTCTGCCTTCCACTCGAAACAAACAAACTCATAACCCCTCTTACATAACCCCATCCACCAGTAACATTCAAATATCAAACCAATTAATTTCGTTTCAACGCTGCCGTTTTGACGGTGAAAAAACAAAGCCGAAGGGAGGCAAGCACGTAATCTGAGCATGAAATATAGCAAGATAAAATCGCGGGTAGTTATCTGAATAAAGTCGTTTCCATTTAAATGTTCGCTGAAAACTGTGAGAGCCCATTTCGGCTGGACCTTTGTTGGGGTACAAGTGTAAAGAGGTTGCGGGTTCTAGGGTGTGGAGGTTCGATTGATTTTGTCTATATTCTTAGAATTTTAATGTCTTTAGTATAATAAGTTACCGGAGAAAGATTTATGGCCATATTTTCAAATGGAACTCAATTTTCAGTTGCCCTTAATATCTTTCTGTCACAGTCACTTCGCCTTAGAGTGACAGTGATAGCACGAGACTTAACGGCAACTTATAATTGAGTTGAATGTTTCTCTCTGTAAACTCACTTTATTTTATTTTATAATAAAAATCGAAATTTGTTATAATGATATTGTGAAACGAGAACAACTGCCGACAAACTGTTTTGCAGTTTGGCAGACTTTTTATATGTTACTGTTATACAGATTTTGAATAAATAAATTTAAAAAAAAGAGTTAGTTTGAGTATTTGGCCATTAAACAAGAAACATAAAAAATGGCTTTATAATTTTACTAGCGACCCGCCCCAGCTTCGCACGGGTACAATGTAGATACTAATGTGGGGCATATAAACCTTCCTCTTGAATCACTCTGTCTATTGCTGAAAACTGCATTCAAATCCGTTGCATAGTTTAAAATATCTAAGCGTACAGACAGCGGGAGCGACTTTGTTTTATACTATGTTAAGATTGTAGACTCGAACGTAAACTAATATCGAAAACAGTCTTTAGTTTTAATTCGAGTCAGACAATTAGTGCAAAAATGAGCTAGAAAATGCCAGAAAAGTAGTTCCTGACGGTGATTTTCTACTAAACTTGAGGCCATACAAATATCTATTTTTACCATGCGATAATCGAATCCACGACTCGTAGCGCAGAAGCCAATCAACTCAGCCACTGCCACATTATTAACTTAGATTGATTAACAGATATACAAGCAAAGGGATCACTCCAACTCGCTATATCCCATATTTTATACCACACATGGTCACCCGATTACGACCAGGTACACATTCGAAGCTGGATTTCGATATAGCTGTTAAGGCCGTTTACCATGCATCACGCTTTTTAGCTACGGGATAACGGCAGAGACCGAAATAAAAGTGTTTGTATGACTATCAAGCGGTGGATTGTTGGGCTTTAAAAGTGTATGGGCTAGCTCCGAGGGCAGAGGGATTTTGTTTTCTATTTTTTTGTTTGCTAAAACCGTTGCTACCACAGATAGAAAGTTAATAGATAACGCAGGTTGATCTACTTGGTACGCCGGTTTGTAGGAGCAATCCTCCTACTTGTGACCGGAAGCATGAATGGTTGCAGACCTTTCACTGCGAAGACCAATCCAGCAATTTATTGCAATAAAATTAAAATATTGAACATTATCAACATTATCCAAAAATTGCAATTCAAATCTTCCGACTCCATTTTCTTCCCTATTTATCGTGTATACAGGGTGGTTTATACAAACAACGTATACAGAGTGTAACATACTAATAACGTCATAACGACGTATTGTGGAAGTCGATGCGCGCTCGCTATGTCTAATGGAACCCGCTTTGTACACTTTCAACGTGGAATCATAAAAATTGTTGGCAAGCGCGAAATGGAAGCTGTTGCGCGAATCCGTGTTATATTTTTAAAGAATAATAGAAATATGTAAAGAATTTTATTTTTATTTCTGTTAACTTTATAAGGTAAGCTAAAATGTTTGTGTAGCGAAACAAATCAATAGGGATGATATTTAACCACGAGTTCAATGGTCGATTAGAGATTATGTCGAGGAAAATGTTTTAAGTAGGTAAGCGTGGTCTTTTTTTGTAAAATCTAGAGAAATGAATAGCTAAAGTGAAGAAGTGGTTACGACTGTGCTGTAACAGTGGTAATTAAGTATTAGTAACTTAAGAGCATCAAATATCAATATTATGCCATCGTTTTGTAGCATTACAGTAATAATTACCGCTAGCTTACAATGAAATCCTCTCGGCAAGCCGTAGTAATAGATGAAAAACAGAAGGAAGGATACGAAATGGGAATAAGTGAGTTTAAAATTATATAATAAAGTCCTGTGAAAAACTGTTGACAAACATATCAATTTATTTTAATTAAATATTCGTAGTTCTTCTTTAATAATAATACAGCGGAACCCCAAATACAGGGTGTATAATGTATATCATCCAAACAAAATTATGTTCGTAAGTAAGCTATCTAAAATGAACTTATTGGTATCTCGCAGAGTTTTGTATAATACAAGGGATATACGCACACACAAGGCTCCCGTTTTACGAGATATAAAGAAATATTTAACGACCCTTGTATCATCAACCTATGTTGGCTAAAAAGGTTTTTATCTCGTAATTTTATTTTATACTTTGCTAGGCATTTTTCGTGTTTTCGAAGAATTTATTACAGGGTGTTTGATTTTCCGGGACGATGAAGTCTTTATTAATTTGCGATGTGTAAGTAATTAATATTAAGGTAGCTGCTAAATTAACTTTTTTTTCTTTATTGCTCTTCTTTTAGCCGGGTGTTTTAGCTTGTGTCTATAGCCAAAAGAATTGTTCATACTTCGTGTGTACTTTATTCGAAATCAGCCTTCAGGATTTTGTAACGTGAGGGTTATAGATATTCATAATATTTTTGTGCACAAGTTAAATGATGCAATACCTACGTATAGTCAATATTACAAGTAATTGATTGGTGATGATTGCTCTTTCAAGTGTTTTATGAAAGAAAACATGACAATTAATATTTTGTATAAATAATAACGAAAGAGTAGAGTTTAAATGATAATATTATGACAAATTTTGATAAACAATCTACTTCAGAGATAATTAATTTTGCAATGTAGGTACATTTGATAAGAGCCAAGCTAACTTTAGCTAGAACCGAAGGTTTTCAACATCCCTTTAGTAAAAAAGCAAGTCAACGTAGCTATAGGTAAAGTATAGATACATATTGTTGATAAAAAACGTTAAAAGCTGTTTTGTTCGACAGGGATGCTGCTCAGAGATTTTTTGTACGAAAACAAGCCTCCAGATACTGCGATACAATCGTTATTAGATTTACATTAACGGCCCTGCGCTACGGGACAGGGGAATGGGTACAGTCGTAAAGAAAATATGAAAAATATTATTTTTAAACCGATGATATTATATTTACTTATTTTTTGGATTATAAAGTGATGGCCTGAAACACAGGTTTAAATTAACCTAGATCGGGCGGGTGGCTATCTAACGTTGCAATTCCGAAACATCGTTACTTTCACCTATTATAATAATATCTTAGTTTTAGTTTATTTTTAGGCACTATAATTGTATGGAAAATCTTTTACTGTTGGCTAAATGTACACTTTTTGTGAACGTTTTTATTTGTTTTTTTCTTTTTATAACCTTTTCCTGTATTTGTAATTTTTTTTGGATTTCTAAATAATTTTTGGAATTCTGTACAATTAAGTAGAAAATATCAAAACAAAAAAAAACGATGCTGTTCTCATGATTGAGTGAGAATGCCTTATGGCATTAAGTCCGCTTATGTACCAGCATTGTGAATTGAGTTATTAATTAAATGAATTATTTGCCGTTAAAGCTTGTTATACTTTTAAGTTGAGATATTAAAAAAATGGAAAAATATAGGTGAAGAGTTCTAGGAGAGAAGTTCCTTAAAATATTTTGGTACGTGGCAACAACAAAGTTCTACAACAGTAACAAGTTTCGGTGGCAAAACAAAGCAATTCACTGTTTAAAGAAATTGACCTCGTGACTTTTCTTTCTCCCTTAAACTTTCTAAAACGCCAAACGTCCTTACACCTCCAGAGTAAAATAAATAAAAAGCTATTAAAACATAAAAAAAATTCTTTCGTCTTTACACGTTTCACCTCAACTTCCTCAACTTTTAAACTTCAAACTGTACACTTTTTCTGCTCTCTATTGTACAGTAAAATTGTATCAAGCGGCCTCGTTAGAAGAGCCATTATATTGTGTCTGCGTCATTACTCAAATTTGGTAAATTCTTCCTTATCAACCGTTATTCATATATCACGTACCCTGGCGTTACCCTGGCTACAGGAGGGTCCCGTATGGGAACCACGGAGAAGATAGCAAATAGAGGAATTACGTGCGGACAAACGGCGCGTCGCACGTATGTATGACAACTGTGAAAGCACTTTGTATGGCGACGTGATAGACGCCATATGGCGTTACTTATTTCTTCCCGCGAAACTAAAGAATTCAGTTATATTGATTTTATAATATAGGTACCATCAGGTAACCAGTAGCAGTTTTCTCTTGTCACACTTTTATCACCAAATCTTCTGTGAAACGTGGTGATTATCGAACGTTAAATGTAGCGGTCTAGAAGAGAGGTCGATGTAAAGAATTAGACGATCGCCGGCTGAAATGATGATGATTTTATGAACGCATAATCATTACTCCATTCGTTTTCTATTCCGTGAAGTGAACAGACACAAAAATATACTCGTAATGATAATTTTATTGGTCTCCCCTTTCTTTGATGTTGTCAATTTTTTGCTTCAAGAGATGTGGATATCAAAGAGTGCATGTGTTTAATGTTAAATGTGTCGTCATGTTGTTTTTATGGGATCTTTGATATTTATACATTATTTATGTTTACATGCTTTGTTGTTTGAAAAGAAAATATTTTTTGAATACCTACCTTTTCGATTCGTCATTTCGTCATTTACGGTGGATCGCAAGAAAAAATAATGTTAATCTCTATTTTTTCTTTCAGTTTAAAACAGTATATAAATTAATGTTCATATACGATGAGTGCACTAATAGACAGATAGACGAACAGTCAGTAAATTAGATCCCAAAGACTAAAGACAACAATATTTAATGAACGAATCTGAGCTGTTTAATTAACCGACTTCCAAAAAAAGGAGGAGGTTATCAATTCGGCTGTATGTTTTTTTTTATGTTGTTATCTTACTGCACCGTCATTTATAAACCGATTTGAAAATCTCTTTTTTTGTATGAAAGAGTATTCTATCAAAGTGGTCCCATTTAAATTTGGTGAAGATCTGAAGAAGAACTTCGGAGATAGATAATGGAACTCCTC
This sequence comes from Amphipyra berbera, assembly GCA_910594945.2. Lineage (NCBI taxonomy): Eukaryota > Metazoa > Arthropoda > Insecta > Lepidoptera > Noctuidae > Amphipyra > Amphipyra berbera. The sequence goes on from OU343138.1 coordinate 927,389, forward strand.
AATGACGATCAGTACGCATAATGTGATGATGTGATTGTGTTGCGAACAGCGTTTTTAGTAGGTCCAACCGTGTTTTAATTAAGGCCATTAAAATGAAAAAAATTAAAAACATTTTAACACAAATAAAACCGACTTTAACACGAAAAAAACGAAAAAAATGATAAAATAATTACCATAATATAAAATTAACAGTTTCAGAAGTCGGTGCTAATCCACGCTGAACCAAAGGCACCGACTTCTGAAACTGACAATTTTATAATATGGCAATTATTTTATTCTTTTTTCGTTTTTTTGAAGTTGGTTTTATTTTTGCTATAATGTTTTTCGTGTCGGCACGAACTATACGAGAACAGCTCATACCATGGTGAAAAGAACAGCTAGTCAGCAGGGTTGGTGGTGAGGCTGACTGCCCAGGGCGCGGCCATTTACTTAGGTATCGCCACGTACTTAGGTATCACACTCGTAGAGTTCCTTTTAATGCACTCCAGTATAATGTTAGGGTACCTTAACAAATAGAAACTCCTTGTAAAAAACCTCTTTGCATGAGGATGTATGATTATTTACAAAATTGTTTTGCCACTCTCCCCACTACCGTATTACATTTGAAATGAGTATCGCAGGCTTAACATAAATACATTACAAACCCACAGACTTCTGCTTACCCCTTAAAGCATCTATAAACGTGAAAATACTTTAATTTGAATAAACCTTTAAGTCCGTTCCAAGTTATAAGTAACATTTAATGTCGGGAAGTTGGTAAATTAGTAACATAATATTTTGGCTGGTATTAGGGACACGCCATCAATTTCCGGAACCAGTGCTAACAACGAAGAGGTTTTTGTTTGTTTTTATGTTCATTAATACTTTTTTAACTCTTATGGTGTAAGCAGTGAAGCCTACTGGTGCGACTGTCGGACTTCCAAGTCATAGGTCTCGAGTTCGAGCCCAAGGCACGCATCTCTGACTTTTCGGATTCATGTGCGTATTGTATAATTATCACGTGCTTAAAAACGGTGAAGGAAAACATCGTGAGGAAACCGGCATTCCTGAGAGATTTCTCGACGGCATGTGAAGCCAAGTCCGAGGCCCATGGGCGGCATAAACTCTGACACCAGGTTAGTCACTAACCACACGAAAAGAAAGAAGAACTCTTATGGTGCTTCCATACTGAAGTTATAAAATATAATATAATGTTATAAAACACTAACATTTCTATAATTTTTACATTAATTTGTTTAGGTTTAACAGTTATTTTGTTATACAAAGTGGTATGTCGTAATGACATTAAATGATATTGGTATTTTATAGTGCGTTCTTGGACTGTACACAAAAGAGTTCTTTTTATTTAACTGCCTCGTTGGTCTAGTGGTGGCAAGCGCGACTGCTGATCGTGAGTTCCTAGGTTCCGTCCCCAGGTCGGGCAAAGTGTTAATAGGTTTTTTCGTGTGGAATTCCTCAGTAGCAGCCCGGAGTTTGGATTTGTGCCCGGTTGATGGCAATAGGCTCGCCCTTTATAAGATAGGACTTAAACATACCGGTGAAATTAGGGTCTTACTATACACTTCTGCCCGATCCTTTGAGGATTGCAGGCATGATGTTCTGTTATGTATTTTTATTCATTACACAATTAATTGATAATCAAATTCTGATCCGCACATGAATTCTAAAAGTCAGAGATGCGGGCCGGGTTAGAACTCAGACCCTTATAGAACCCCAGCGTTCAACTATTAGGCGATCACTGCTAGCAAAGTTATTATTAAAAGATAACATATCTTTTCAAGCACACTCGCGGCATATCGCTAGTATAGAGCCACGGCTCAGTTACACAAAATTTGTTAAGTTTTAATGGCGTACCGTCGTCGTTGACGCACAAACGCGTCAAGGTAGGAGCATCCTTGACGCGGAGTGCGTCACGACGGATTCGTCCAAGTTTTGTTTGTTATTTAACTGTTAATGGAGACTATTAGTACCCACTTTAATGGAGACTATTAGTTTTCCTCCTACATTGAAAACCGATCACAAGCAGTAGTACTACAGGGTTTCACATCCAGTTGGTATCTGATACCATCTGGAGTTCCTCAGGGATCCATTTTAGGACCTCTTCTATTTAATTTATTTATAGCAGACATTAAGGAATGCTTCCATAACTCGTACATTCTGTTATACGCCGATGACATGAAAATACTTAAAACAGTACGTTGTTCATCTGACACATCACTACTTCAGGAGGATCTCAATAGGTTTGTAGATTACTGTAGACTAAACAAACTTCAACTAAATGTATCCAAATGCTTCCATATGACTTATACACGACAAAAGAAGACAATTGGTTCAGGGTACGCCTTGAATAACCAAACAATCACTAAGGTGGACAGTATAAGGGACTTGGGGGTTATCCAGGACAGTAAACTCATATTCGAAAAGCATATTGACGAAATCGTACAGAAAGCGTCCAAGTCTCTCGGTTTCATAATAAGATCTTCTTCTTGCTTCAGCTCCCTAAAACCACTCAAGGTATTATACTGTTCTTATGTTCGCAGCCACCTTGAATATGCATCTCAAGTGTGGAACCCAAAATATGACGTGTATAAGTCAAGAATAGAAAGCATTCAGAAAAAGTTTTTAAGATACTTAGATTATAAGACAATCAATGCTCAACGGATTACACTCATCGTTACAAAAGATACCATTTTCTTCCACTGGAAAACAGACGCCATGCTAATGACATTACTTTTTTGTTAAATATTGCCAATAGTTCTATTGATTGTTCCCAACTTCTCTCCAAAATATCACTCCGAACCCATCACGTAGGCTTCAGGCAGCGGCCACTTCTTCACATTCCATTCGCATCAACAAATTACCGACAGAATGCCTTTTTCTTACGTAGCGCAGCAAGCTTCAATAATCTTCCGTCTCACTTAGATGTTGATCTATTTAGAACCAGCCCTAGCACATTAAGACGAACTATAAATAAAGAATACTTTGTTATAGATCACAAAATCAAAATCAATCAAAATCAAAATCAAAATAAGTATATATATAATATATATATAATGTATAAAAATAAGTATATGTATAGTATATAATCACAATAAGTAGCACTGTGGTCTGTACATGTGTTTATACTTTCTTTTCTTATTTACTGTTTTTAGCACCATTAATAAACTGTTACAATTGTAAAATTAATGATTAATCATTCATTTTCAAGGTCTTTTTATGTTTTTATTTTATGTTTTTATTTTATGTTTTTAAGTTTTGTTAGAAGAACTTATTTTGTTTTGTTCAAAGAGGAATTTATTAAGTTATATTCAAGGGATTTTATTTTATGTTTATCTCTGTATGTTTCTTTTCTGTTTTAATTTTAGGTACATAGTTTATAATTTGTGGAAGCTTTTAAATGGCAATTGTAAGTGCTATTGTACATGACTTATAAAGATATTAGACTGTAAGCTTTCTGAAGAATAAATAAATAAATAAATATTATAATAACGGATGAATACAATTATCCGGACTTTGGAGCGTCTGACAAATGGTTCAGTTTGCAGATTGTGCTACCAAAGTGAGCTGTTGATAACATAACATAACATTACGCCTGTATTTCCCAAAGTGTTGGGCAGAGGTCGTGTTGGGAGGAGGTGCTGGGGTCGTGGGTTCGATTCCCACACGGAACAAATATTTGTATGGCCTACAGATAGTTGTTTCGGGTCTGGGCGTTTGTGTGTGTGAAGATTTGTATCTGTAAATGCACCCACAATACAGGAGAAATCCTAGTGTGGGGCAACGTTTTTATTAAAAAGAATAAAGAAAAGAGGTGTTTGGTAACACCCTCATTTCGCCGTTATGTTTAAGTCCCATGTAAGAGGGGGCGAGCCTATGGCCACCAACCGGGCTCAAATCCAAACTCCGGGGTGCTACTGAGGAATTCCACACGGAACAACCCATTAACACTTTGCCCGACGCGGGATCGAACCCAGGACCTCATGATCAGCAGTCGCGCTTGCCACCACTAGACCAACGAGGTAGTTGATGATAAAGCAAAATATATTCCTCTTAGAATAGCTGCATAATCTTCTTCCTTCTTTTCGTGTGGTTAGTGACTAACCTGGTGTCACAGTTTATGCCGCCCATGGGCCTCTCACTTGGCTTCACATGCCGTCGATAAAAATCTCTCAGGCATGCCGGTTTTCTCACGATGTTTTCCTTCCCCGTTCTTAAGCAAGTGATAATTATATTGCGATCTCCTATAATTAAATACAATTTCCTTAGTATAAGCAAACATCCAAGGTAGTCCATTACGGCGTAGTGTGAGTATTAATTATTAATTAAGGTATCGCTTTGCCGGCTCAGGGTAGAAGCTATGCTAATAGGTACATGTGGTCACTTAATGCTGGTTAGAATATGCACGTACATTACAGACAGTGATATTATTGGATTTGCAGAATTAAAGCATTACCGTCATTGGTGTCTGAGGGGTGATTGGCAGGTGTATGGAAACTTTGACTGAAGCTATTGCTGGGATCCGTAATGCTCAAAAAACTGATTGATAAGCAAGCCACCACTTTATAAGACTTTCCCGCCACTTGTGCCACTTATGACCAAATAATTATGTTCTTGGTCTTTTTCGAGACAGTACAATAAAACCCGACATTTAATTCCCACAATTGGACTTTATACAACTTCAAAAATTAAAGAAATCATTTTTTTTTCTCCCTTCAACGCAACGTTATAGGTTATATTTAACGAATATTATGAATGATAAATTAATTGTCAACTATTGTAAATAAGTTGTATTTATGTACCGAAGTCCTGGGTATTTTAATTCAACTGACATACTCGTAATTCCTTAATCACTTTTAACCAAACCAACAGCAAAGCAACTTCTTTTCGAAAACCCCCTTCCAACTCTCACGTAAAACCAATTCCGAACTCCAAAATAAAGCCGTTTACAAACTAAGAATGGTATTAGAATCGCGTCGCAATCTCCGTAAAACATTCGGCGTGTCGTTTGCAAGTTTAATTACCGCTTGGTGGGTAGGACGGACGAACAGATCGTACACGTGCGCGGCCTGCGTTATTAGTTCGCCAATTTTCATATTAGCTTAAATAATATGTTAGGTTAATTGATGGCGTGAGGGAGGCGATGTAGCGATTCAAGGTGAGTCGGATCAAACTTCTTCCTTACAGTTGGGTTGCTCCGAAACACTGGAGGAAGCTGTTTTGCTAGAAAAACAGGTGCCGGCAGACGTAACAATGCCAGTGTTAGCAGTTACGTGTAATATTAGCGACCTTCTGGCTTTAGCTGAAGTAGCTGTCGTATAGCTGCTAGACCTAAGCGCGAGGGCACAGGTTCCAACCCCTTAGTCAAGGTATGGCGATTACTTCATTTAGCCAGCGGACTTTTATACTTAAAGAGGCTTTAATTTGAGCGACAGGTTGTAGCATCATCATCGCGTATATATCGTACTTCAGTCGCACGATGGTTGCGTCATTATAATGTCAATCACAAAGTTTGGAGTGCGTTTGTAGCACGGTTGTCTTGTCGTCGATGATGGGCGCAATGGCCACCCATTTTGGAGAAACATGATCAAAATTTAATTGCTAACGGCTGAGTGTAGATTAAATTATTTGTACTCGATCTGATCCTCTTATTTTCATTCAAATATAATTAATAATGTATTTCACCGCCAAAATCTCTTCACTTACACCCCCGAAAAACCCGAAGCGATCCAAAGTTAGTAGGGGAGCAAGTTGGCGGCGCGTGTGCTCTTAACCGTGTGTTTTGATGCTGCATGCCACCTGTATTGTAATTAGTTTAACTACGCTACGTGTACAACTTGCCGCACTAAATACTAAGGGACTGCTTCAAATATGGCTTGGGAAGTTCTTTAAGTTACTCCTGTATTGGATTTATGGAATGTTGATGATAAGGACCAAACAGTTTTTGGTCTTTCGTGGCGGAAGGGGCAATTAAGATTTTATAGTATGTAACGTATGGATAGCATTGTGACTGTAACGAAGAAATAAATAATAGCCCAGTAGCCAAGGTTTAGCAGTGATAGCGATAGTGATAGCCTAGTGGTGTGACCGTTGGACTGCCAAGACACAGGACTCGAGTCGAACCTAAGGCACGCACCTCTGACTTTTCGGATTCATGTGCGTATTGTGTAATTATATCATTTGCTTAAAAACGGTGAAGGTAAACACCGTGAGGAAACTGGCATGCTTGAGAGATATTTCTCGACGGCATGTGAAGCCAAGTCAGAGGCCCATGGGCGGCATAAACTCTGACACCAGGTTAGTCACTAACCACACGTAAAGAAGAAGCTAGGGCGTTGAGGTGGCGATCAAGAAGGTATGTGTTTAAAACCCATTCGTTGCGCTATTATTGGCCCGAAGCTACTTCTTCATCTAGCTATATTTACATAGTTGTGAGTTGGAACATAAGTGCTCTCCTCGCTCTCGTAATACCTACTCGTAACCTGAAGATACTGAATTGGCAACAAGCAGTAGATAGTCATATACGTTAAGTATCGTGATACCAAGGTGAAACAATCGCGAGTGGCGGCCACTCTCGAAAATTGTTCGCTCACTCGCTCACATAGGTACTTCAAGTTACCAGCGAGGTCTTATGGCAATAAATTTTGATGTATGAAGATCTTTTGTTTGTTTAAATAATTGGGATTTGTTTATAAAACATCAAATCCATACTAATATTATAAAGCTGAAGAGTTTGTTTGTTTGTTTGTTTGTTTGTTTGAACGCGCTAATCTCAGGAACTACTGGTTGGAATTGAAAAAATATTTTTGTGTTGGATCGTCCATTTATCGAGAAAGGTTATAGGCTATATAACATCACGCTACGACCAATACGAGCGGAACATAAATGAAAAATGTAGCAAAAACGGGAAAAATGTCCACCCGTGCGAAGCCGGGACGGGCCGCTAGTCATTTGATAAAGATTTTGGTTTTGAAACTTTTGACAAATATTTTTTTTATTTTGGGAGACAGGTTATTGTAATACAACTTAGGAGAGATCTATTTACAGCAATGGAATCTTCGAAGTCCCTCGAACTTACCTGTTGTTTAAACGCCCGCTCACACCGTTTTAACGGATCCATCGGTACTGGATTTGTTGTTCACATCTGTACCGACGGATCAGTTAAACAAATGGCAGCTGCGTTGCATGTGACAGACAGGATACGATAAAAATAACGGATCCAGTATATTTTACTGGATTTGGAATACTGTCGTGTATATGAACTCACTCAATGACAGGCGCCATCACCAAAATAAAAATGGATCCGCTAAAACTGATCCTGTAAACAGTTTCTGTGTGAACTAGGTGTAACGTGAAAGATTTTTTTTAAGTTTTTGAGAAGAATGTTGACTTCTCGCCAAAGTTAAAAAAACCTTTAACGATAGTTAAAGTAGTCTAGTTGATAACAAAAGGCGTTAATTAAATCAGGATTCAGTCTAACAGTCTCTTGTTACCACACCATCACTTTACGTTCACAACTTAAATATCTGACACTCCATCTAAAAACTCCGCCTCAAATAATTAATAGGAGGACAGAGGGACGCATTAAGGCGCGCTAGGAGTGCAGTCGTTAGCGACCTGCCGCCGGCTACGTCTGACGACGCTAAGACAAACCCTCTTGTTACGAGCAACTTTGCAGAAGTGGTTACATTGCGAGATAGTTTTGTTGGTTGCTTTATTTTTGTACTGTGAGACGGGTAGTTATTTTATTTTAAAATTTATATAGGTCTATGTTTAATAGCGACTACCTACTGAAGTGTACTGTTGGAATTTTGTTAAAGACCCACAATACAGTCTTGTAGAGGTGAATCTATCATTACAGTTATAGCTAATATCGGTATGTCCGGATTGCATAGGATTGGATAGCATGGTAAATAAAATAAATGAAATGAAGGGCGAAAAGAGTTTAATGATATTTTCTGACAAGTTCGGGCTGGGGAATTTATGGCGCCACCATCGATGGTACCAAAGCAATTTTATTGGTTAAAATGTAAAAAATGTATTTGACGTTATTGATAATGTCAGTTTAACTCGTTCTGATTGGTTGTGGTGAGTTCTTACGGTGGTGCTGCCATCTGCTGTCGTTTTGTGTAGGTTCTCCCCTTAACTTTAAAGATTTGCGTTTGACGCAACAAAAGTATAAAAACAACGAAAAAGAATGAAGTATGCGTTATTAACATAACATAACATCACGCCTGTATTCCCCGAAGGGTTGTGCAGAGGTGTATAGTAACACCCTCATTTCGCCGTTATATTTAAGTCTCATGTCATAGGGAACGAGCCTATTGCCACCAACCGGGCACAAATCCAAACTCCAAAAAAATATATTTCACATAAACCAATACAGGTGTTTATGAAAAGTCGAATTTAGATGCACGGTTCCAATTAGCTAGCAATGCTACTATTCCACACGGAAAAACCCAATAACACAGCCCGACCTGGGGATCGAACCCAGGACCTCACGATCAGCTTGCCACCACTTGGACAACGAGGCAGTTATGCGTTACTACCTCATAAAAGCGTGCAGAAAATTGCAACGTCATCTTCCAGCATCTTCCTTCAAGATGAGCATCAGCTGATACGTCTCCACTCAAATAAACACCGTCATATAGCCACTAACATTTTGATACGTCGTCTTGTACAGTCAAATAAAATGTTACGGCTCTTTACCGCGGTAAAATGAGACGTAGCTCTTAGAGGAACATTGCGCTGAATAACAATGTTTATTCTAAAGCTGAGCACACATGGGCCACTAAGTTGCTTGAGAGACAGTTGATCGCTTGTTTTAACTTCAGACGATACACCAAACGGTAACTGCAGCTACAAAGATATAGTGATCAATACTGTGTGTCGAGCAACTTTGTAGCACATGTGCGTCTACCCTTAGTCTGATCGGGGAATGTATTTTGTATACAAGGTCATCTATACTAATATTATAAAGCTCAAGAGTTTGTTTGTTTGAACGCGCTAGTCTCAGGAACTACTGGTTGGAATTGAAAAAATATTTTTGTGTTGGATAGTCCATTTATCGAGGAAGGTTACAGGCTATATAACATCACGCTACGGCCAACAGGAGCGGAGCATAAATGAAAAATGTTGCAAAAACGGGTAAAATGTCCACCCGTGCGAAGCCGGGATGGGCCGCTAGTGTTAAAATATGTCTAGTTTGATCTAGATGTAGAAGAAAAATAGAACAGTAATATTATTTCATATTATTGACACACAGAAAAGGTTACAAAACATTACAGAAGGGGCTCGTGGCTAATTACCAACAGCGTGGATCATACGATTAGCAAGGTTAAGCTGCGCTTGCTGCGGTCAATCCGTGGATGGGTGACCGTTCGTTACACATCGAGATTCCATGCCTCAGCGATCACGTTATAAAGAGTCGGTCCCGGATGTCTTAACTACCCAGTTACCAAAACGGAGGTCTGATGGCAGTCGCTCTTTGTAAAATACTGGTATTCAGCCGCATCTAGTTAGACTGGAAGCTGACCCCAACATAGTTGGGAAAGAGGTAGGTAGATAGAAAAGGTTATAGAACACTTTTTTATGAAAATTGCGTGACCTAATAAAGTATAGCTGAAAAAGATAAATATAATTTATAGATATTTTCCTTGCACCATTTCAGCAGATAGGTATTTAAAAAAAAATGGATTTTTTGTAGTCACTATTTGGGTCATATAAAACCATCATCAATCCAGTTTCTTATTTAGCAATAATCCACTCGGACCGGTCCGCGGGGGGACATAAAAAAAAACTAAATAAAACCCTAAAGAATAGTCCTCATCGTATCACAATACATTATTATATATTAAGTGCTGCCACCGCATTTCACACCGCTTTTGTAAGCTACCCTAAGCTGCGTCCCTGCCTACCCCAGAACAAACCGGTATGTGTCACGCTTTTAGAACGTTTTACGTCGAGTAGCGTGCATAATGCACAGGGTTGCCACCCGTTCTGGACACTGTCCTGCCCTACAAACGTGCTTGGGGATTTCTTTGGCGTGTTGAACATGAGATAGTGTTTAGATAGAATTGGTTTATACAAGGTTAGTCGGAAAGGGGGTTCTAAGCCGCGGGTCACTTAATGTATCACTGAAGACCGTTTTAAAGAAAGTGATAAAAATAAATATTCGATTAATTGTTTTCCGTGAAAAATTATTTATATTTTAGTTTTTTCAATAAATCTTTATCCCTGCTTTAGTTATGAATTCAGAAAATGGAGTTACTAATCCGTAACCCCTTAAAATGTAAACACGTCTGATCATAGCTGAGGATAGATAGAATTATGCGTATTTTTTATGAAATTTTTGAACAGCTATTTCTCTTGAACTATTTATTGACTTTTGGGGAAAGTCGTATAACAAAAGTTATCCATTATTATAGGTACTTTAACACCCTTTCGGCTTACTACCCCCTTTCCGACTAACCATGTATAGATAACACTAGGTAAAACTGGCTTTAAATAAAGCCATTTATGTAGTCAAAGCAGTTTCTAGACCTCAAAAAATTAAGTGAGTTTTTTACCTAATTAAAAGGTGGTTATAGTCTCTCGCAATATTATGTAGTCATGATGTTAGTAGTAGTAGTAATAGTTAGCTTAGGTTAAGTATTTTACTTGTCCCCATTGGTTGGAGAAACTTCAGGTCTCGCCAATAACTGCCCGGTTACGTAGAAACGGTCCGCAAGACAAACTAAAAGCAGTCAAATAGAAAAAAAAACCAATATTATGTTAGAATAAAAAATTGCATAAGTTAATCCGTATGGGAAGAGATGTTTTTAAATATTATTCGATATCAAAACTTATGAAATCAATATTCCTAATAAAGTAAGCAAGTTTTTAATAACAAAAAAATAGCCGCGCCAACCCTACGCACAATGAGCGTGTGGCCCCTAAACGTGACAGAATGATAAGCGTGTCGAATGCGCGATGTTGATTGAAATGATGCCGCTTGTGTATTTCTATAGATCCACGCTGATGAATGGAGCGAATTATCATAACACGAATGTATGCAGTTTAATAGGTTGTTGAGATAGAAATAGTTTCTCAAGCACTTCTATTGTAATCAGGATTTGATTTTACTCTTTAATTCGTTTTAATGTTACTCTCTCTAAAAGGGATTATATAGTGTTGCCTATCAACTTAAGGAAAATCAGCAAGTATGTAAGGAATCTGGCCCTCAAGACCAATAATGACCACAAAAACATATGTTATTAAACAGGTGTTTCAATGTACTGGGTACTGTACCTATTATGGTGGCTTCTAACTTTGTCCGGTCCAATCAACAACTGCGAGAGAAATGCAGCTGTAACTATTGTAGTACATTGAAATAGGTTTCTAATGTCATAATTGGTCCTTAGTGGTTTAGAGGAGCACTTTGTCCGGATCTCCTTTATTGTAAAGTTAAAAATGTACAGTAGGCGTAGTACGATCATTTGACGTACGTGAATTTTGAACAACTGTTTTAAAACATTTTGGTTAAATTTTTTGCGACATGCACAATTTTAAAACATTTTGGTTAATTTTTTTGCGACATGCACAATTTTAAAACATTTTGGTTTATTTTTTTGCGACATGCACAATTTTAAAACATTTTGGTTTATTTTTTTGCGACATGCACAATTTTAAAACATTTTAGTTTATTTTTTTGCGACATGCACAATTTTAAAACATTTTGGTATATTTTTTTGCGACATGCACAATTTTAAAACACTTTGGTTTATTTTTTTGCGACATGCACAATTTTAAAACATTTTGGTATATTTTTTTGCGACATGCACAATTTTAAAACATTTTGGTTTATTTTTTTGCAACGTGCACAATTTGTATCATACATAGATATATGAATAAAGTTTTCAATTTAACCTAGCGGTCGAACGCTTGCCTTCCATGCAGGAGGGTCTGAGTTCAATCCCGACCCACACCTCTGACTTTTCGAATTCATATGCGGATCAGAATTTAATTATTATCATTTGCGATAACGGTGAAGGAAAAACATAGTGAGGAAACCTGCACACCTGAGAGGGCTCCATAAAGTTCTCAATGGTGTGTGTAGTCTGCCAATTCGCACCAGGCTAGCGTCGTGGACTAAGACTTAAACGGTTCACATTCTGAAAAGAGGCCCGTGCCCAGCAGTGGGACAGTAATGGGCTAACACATTAACGTTACGTTTCTAACGTGACAGCATTTATACACATACATATATAAACTCACGCCTTTTTCCCATGGGGGTAGGCAGAAACTATAGAGCGCCACATGCTACGACCCTTACATACTCCTTTCGCTTCATCCACATTCATACATCTTGTGATACAAGCACCCCGGTTGAAAGTACTACGCACCTGTCCGTTGTGAAGAACATCACCAATAACATCGATGTATGTCCTTCTAGGACAGGGGTCGCCAAATGGCGGACCGCGGTCCACATCCGGACCGCCGACCCATTTTGTGCGGACCGCGAGAACGCAGCAACTTGCACTACAGACTACGTAATTTAATAAAAATGTATCCCCCGCATTATCTTTGTTAATTTTTTTTTCTATAAAATGTTGTGCGGCCCGCGATGGTCATTTCATTTCTTAAAACGGACCCCGAGCGAAACTAATTGGTGACCCCTGATCTAGGACGTCCTAGGCCATTCATACTAGACCTACTGTTATCTGTTACACATCCACACCGGTAAAGAGTGACTCATCAAAACATTGCATGACTTGAGAATCGAACTTACGAACTGACGCTAAGCAGCTGCGCTTTCTAACTACTCCTCATTAGACAAATAATAATTAAAAGAAATGGCTAGTAATAATGCTAGTTACGCTGTAAAACGCATTTATTAATATCTAGTAAATTATTATGACTTCCGGTGCTACTGATTAGTTTAACTGATGCCAGTTAACGTTTTTACTAAAGTGATAAAAGTTTATAGATTATTAAAGAATAGCTGTATCAGCGGGTTTGTCTACGGAAATATAAGGTTAGGTACTGCTCATCACCTACGCTCAATAGCGTGATAATTTGTACCTTATAACCTGACCCTCTCTTTGACGGATGTGGCTGCCTTTCAACTGGATCTGTCCAGTAGCACTGGCGTGAAGCTCATACATACAAATGGACAAACAGAAAAAAAATCTAAATCTATATTTTTAGCCTATGCTAAAAATATAGTCATCAGCAAGCACATTGGGTCACTCGCGCAACGGCGCAACGAGTATTCCCAAGGAGGGTTGATGTCAGGCAGGCGGCTGGTCATAAAACAATAAGCCAGAACCTTTAACAACGTGGATTTACGAAATAAATGTGGTGCCGACCCCACCTAGAGTGGGATAAGGGCAGGGAGAAGATGATGATGATACTTTTAGCATAGCTCTTTTTATGCATCCCAAATTTCACAAACTGGAACCGTTCTACGGCTAAATCCCAGTATTCTACACGGAGCGACTGCCATCAGACCTCTGCAACCCAGTTACTGGGCAATGCCGATATCCTAAGGTTAGAAAGGTTATCAGACTTTCGAGCTCCTCACTACCCGTAACGACTGGCATAGGTATTCGTATAACACCCGGGACCGACTGTTTAATGTGCTCTCCGAGGCACGGAGGGGTCTTGATGTGTAACAAACGGTCACCCACCCATGCACTGACCGCGGCAAGAGTAGCTTAACCTCGCAAATCGTAAGATCGGCGCGGTTGTTCATTAGCTATGACTCTCTTCGACAAATTGGAACCATGCTCCTAAATTCGTCTCTTCATAAGTAATTACCTGTAATGGTGAGAAAGAAAGTGGTAGTTGTATGAAGGTTTTCATTCTCTTAACGAGTTCTTTCATAAAAATTCATGCAAATTTTATACATATGACCTTGCATCAAGGTATGCACACTGATCTACAGTTATTGATGTTTAATATGATTTGTATTGTGTCCATTCTTAGTTGAATTGTTCCGGTTAATGGTTTTGTATTATTATATTGTATTTGCACGCCGCTGTGTCGGCGAAGCCTGCTGAACTTTTTTTTTTTTTTTTTTTTTTGTTACTAGGCCTGTGTTTGACTGCCATCTCGCCTGATGTTAAGCGATGATGCGGTCTACGATGGAGCACGCTTGCCCAGAAGAAACCGATTCACTCGTGACTTGAAGACACCCAGATTGTAAGTGTCGGGGAACACCCACTCGGGCAGCGCATTCCACTGTTTGGCGGTTTTCACAATGAAAGTGGAATCAAAACGCTTCGTTCGGGTTTTTGGTATATCAACCATGAACCGATGGCACTTTTTCGTGTTTCTGGCCGTCCAATAGAAAAAATGAAAAATGAACTAAATGTTTTAATAATATCCTTTCATGTAGGTACCATGTTTGTGGGAAATAAAGACATTTTATCTAATGGTGAAATAAAAAACGTTGACTGATTGCTCTAAGGTGAAAGGAAAGACTGGAAAGCCTAATTAGATAGTGCTGAATATCTCGAGCAGAAGCCCGAAAGTCCAACAGCTGATCCAGCTGGTTTTTCCTAATCTGTTCTCCTACTTCTCGGAAAGAGAAGGTGGATAGCAGTAACGTGTTGTAAGATAGAGACAGCCATAATCACTATGCTTACCGAAGGGATTGCGGATCGCAGTAAGTTCTTTTAAACGCAGAAGAAGGACGCTTCTGCCCATCCTCTTAAACTAGACTTCTAGGCCCCTTTTTCGACACCTACGGGTCGCCTATTTTAAGCCGGGAGTCCTGGCTGGTGCTAACATTCGGTTATCATAATTAATTGGTAAAAAAATTCTTCGGTACGTGTTCCAGCAATAACGTTGTCATTACAATGCGATAGATGGCGTTACTTGTCTATCGATTGAGTTAAACTAAAATAAGAAAATTGATTTTGTTAAACTAAATACATGTCAACATGCAATTTTTTTTAAATATAGCTAAAAGGTATGATTTAAATGGTTTTAAGTAATAATTTACCGATTTCAATCATTAAAATAATGTTTGTTTACTTTTTTAGTTACAACAGTATACAACAGATGGCAGCGGAGGCCTCAACAATCAATAATGAAGTAATGATACGATAGGTTTTGTAATATGTTATTAACACGTCATTATTTAATTATCCTATCAACTGTGTGTAAATTATAGCCTTCGATAACATTAATTATATACCTAACACTTAGTGACGGTGTTAGAGATAGAAAACATTTTTATCGTTATGCAAAAAAAAAACTATTAAGGACACGAATTAATAAAAACATTAGGTATGCATAGTTTATCGTTCTCCGTTCTTGCCATTAGAGTTTATCGCTTTGTACTTGTCACTTAGTAAATATCGTCAGTGGAAAGGTAAAACGACTAAAGCGCCAATATACCTACTTTACAATAGAGAGATTCAAAGTATTTTTAATAATCTAGTATAATTTAATTATCTATACCTATATAATATGGATACTAAGAAAAATAACTATGTTTATTTTCTTAAAAAAATACTTTGAATCTCTCTACTGTAAAGTAGGTATATTGGCGTTTTAGTCTTTTTACCTTTCCACTGACAATATAATATAGAGTCCAGCCAAGCTAACAGCCCGTTCCCACAGCGGATCCGTTTTAATGAATCCAGTATCACTGGATGTTTTGTTCACACATATACCGACGGATAGGTTAAACAAATGGTAGATGCGTTGCATCTGACAGGCAGGATACGATAAAAATAACGGATCCAGTATTTTTTATTTTATTCGTAATACTGTCGTGTATGTGAACTCATACAACTATAGGCGCCATTATCGAAATAAAAACGGATCCGCTAAAACGAGTCCTGTAAACAGTATCTGTGTGAACTAGTTGTTACTCTGTAATAGAATTGTAATGTCAGCACTGCAAAGAACAACTAAAATCTTTACAAAAATCCTCATTTTCCAATGTAAAGTTTGCTCTGCTGGGCTAGGTAAGTAGGTATGGACATGGCAAAGCCAGTTGTGATTGGAATAATGACGACACCACAAAGATTTTTACAGTAATTGTTTGTAGTGTTGCCATAATTCCTCTGCAGAGTCAGCTTGGACTGACTCTAGGATCGGCTTCTATTCAGCCACACTCAATACTTACAGTTTAATTAATACTAAACACTAATTCAGCATGATTACACACTAGGTATTAGGGTTAGTGAGAAATACTAAGCATTAGTTACTAAGCTCGTGTAAACTATAGTGCTTGTCGCTTAGTAAATAGAATCGGCTTCAATTCACTCGCACTTGCAGTTTTACTATTACTAAGCACTAATTCAGCATGTTTACACACAAGGTATTAGTTAAAAATTAGTTACTATACTCGTGTAGACTATGTATAATCGACAGCTTGCTGCTATGATACCCGGCAAGGAATATAAAAGATGATAGAAGGATATCTTGTGAGTTTCGTAAATCATATGTACTAATAAATTACCTAGTCTTGCCATAAATATTGTCACGAACAAAAAAAAAAAATTTTTTTTGCAAATAATATTTATTACTTTTACAGTGTGTTAGTTTAATACATAAATATAAAACAATTTAAAATATAAAAAGCGTATTCGAAGTGGTCGCTATTGGCTGCAATACAGTCCTTTAAACGTTGCGGCCAGTTATCAATAGAAGCACGCACTCTTTCCATGGGAAAATTCTTCACTGCCAATCGTATGGATTGTTTTAGGGACTCCAAATTATCATGGCGTTTAGAGCAAGCCGTACTCTCTAAAGCTGACCATAAATCATAATCCAGCGGATTAAGATCGGGACTAGACGACGGCCAGTCTTCAGCTCTGATGAAGTCCGAAACGTTCACTTCCAACCAAGACTGCGTGGACCGAGCTTTATGACCCGGCGCCGAGTCTTGTTGGAAGGACCATACTTGGTTATTGAACATGGTGTTGTTAAGGGACTTAACTACCTTCTCAAGAATGGTATCTTGATACACTTGTGCCGATGTTTTGATACCTTTTTCACAAAAATATGGCTCAGTCACTCCTTCATAGCTAACACCCCACCAAACCATCACTGAAGTCGGATAATGTCCACGTTGCACTCTGTCGACTAATTGGGAAGCTTCCTTAAAGCTTTGAGCATAAATACGGTCATTTTGTTTGTTAAAATGTTGCTCAATTGTAAAGATTTTCTCATCCGTAAACAAAAATTTTCTATGACATCCCTTTGCGTACCGCTTCAGTAGTTGTTTCGATTTTACCACCCTATTCTTTTTTAAATTATCAGTTAAAAAATGACCAGTGCGTCTCTTATAGGCTGCAAGTCCTAAGTCATCTTTTAAAATACGCGACATGGTTCTGGGTGCTATCTTCATCTCCCGAGATAAAATCTTTAGCTTTCGGACAGGATTTCTTCGAATTGTTTCTCTTACTGCTTTGACCACCTTTTTCGTACGAACACTACGTGGACGGCCAGATCTTTTTCTGTCACAAACAGAGGAGGTCTCATTGTACCTATTAATAGCCCGGTACACAAACATTTGACAAATACCAAGCGTATGGAGAGTTTTAAAAATTGCATTTGGCTCCATACCAACTTTGTGTAATGCAATCACAGCGATTCGGTTCTCTTTATCACCCCACTCCATTTTAATATCGCAAAATATTGTACAATGTATTGGCGCCAAAATTAGAAAACACAATGAACAATCGTATAAAAATTACAGATTCCAAATTCAAATGTAATATCTTTCTTATTTTTAATTGTAACAGTATTTACGGCCAGACTAGGTATATCAGGAGTAGTTTAACTGCCTCGTTGGTCAAGGGATTGCAAGCGCAACTACTGATCGTTAGGTCCGAGGTTCGATCCCCAGGTCAGGCAGTGTTATTAGATTTTTTCGTGTGGAATTCCTCAGTAGTAGCCCGGAGTTTGGATTTGTGCCGTGTTGATGGAAATAGGCTCGCCCCCTATTACAGCTGACTTAAACATAACGGCAAAATGAGGGTGTTACTATTTACCTCTGCTCCTCCCTTCGGGAAATATAGGCGTAATGTTATGTTATGAGTAGTTTAAAAGTTGACGCTCATAATAATTTCTAAAAAACCCATTTATCGAATACACACAAGAGAAAACTCTAGGGTAAGCGATTGTTAAAAATCTAAGAAATTAATACGATGAACGGAAAAATGAAGCAAACAGAACGTGGAGGGCTCTCTGATAGTACTCGAGAATAAGTGGTAATCTCGATGAAATAATTTCCGGAACGAATATTAGGTGTGGCCATTAAATCAGCGATATGTTAGAAAATAAGATTTTACATCTAGATGGAGTGATTTTTAAAAATGAATAAAGAGAAAACCTTTTGTGATAGACGAATTTCAAAGACCCATGCTTGGTTTTTATGGCCAAAAACGAATCGTTTTGCTTCTTCTTTTCGTGTGGTCTGTGACTAACCTGGCGTCAGAGTTTATTCCGCCCATGGGCAAAGGCTTCATATGCCGTCGAGAAATATGTCTCAGGTATGCCGGTTTCCCCACGATATTTTCCTTCACCGTTTTTAAGCAAATGATAAATATACGATACGTAGGTAGATGAATCCGAAAAGTCAGAGGTGCGTGCGTCAGAGGAGATGAGGGCAGTCCAACGGTCACACCACAAGGCTATTGGTGCGTCCAAACCGGACGAACGCGCCGCGAATGCGCCGCTCGCGAGCTTTTGTATGAACATGAAATGCACGCGCGCAGCTCGCGAGCGGCTCGCGAGCGGCGTATTCGCGGCGCGTTCGTCAGGTCTTTACGCACCATATCACTGCTTCGTTTTGCTTACCAATTGTAACAATTCCTATTGCCAAACTTGCCATAGAAATGAACTCGTCAGCTAGTTTTACCTGTGTTAGCTACTTACCTACGTATAAAAGGGTTTAATATGCAAACCTATGGGGTCTTTGCTTCGTTATTGGTAAAGTTACGAGAGTCTTAATTTTAACCAATAACGCTCGTTAAATCATAGGAATCAACCACCAGTGGATTGGTAAGACCATCCACATTTTGCAGTTTTACTACAATACTGCTATAGGTAAATCACTAGATTTTAATCTCAATTTATACGACACCAGTTTTTAGTACAGTTCATGTCTATGGTTACTGTGGTCTAACCTTAGGATATCGGCATTGCCCAGTGGGTTGTGGAGGTTTGATGGCAGTCGCTCCGTGTAAAATACTGGTATTCAGCCGCATCTGGTTAGACTGGAAGCTGACCCCAACATAGTTGGGAAAAGGCTAGGCAGAACGTGTTCATGGTTACCACAATTAAGTTAGTCGTACTATGTAGGCAAACACCTGTATCTATTTGGTAGCTGGTAGTTACGAAAGAAAAATAAAATTTAGTTCACGTACCAGTCCGGAAAACGAATCGCGTCTCAATCGCTGATAACTGAAGTTAGCAATAGATGTAATTACCTTCGCTGGTTTCATGGCCACAATATTTTATTTTTTATATTAAGATTCACTTACCCTGTTTTCTACTAATTGCCCTTAATTTTTTTTAGTATTCGATTTATTTATTAAACGACCCTACTTGTATAGGGATGTTTTTAATCGAACTGAATAATCATACAAGGGGTTTTTAAGACCCTTCAGGTACGCTCAAACCGATGCGTTCAGCTTGTGGCCACGGTACCTACTTGTAACGACATGTTCAAAACAAACGTGTCCTGTTTTATTAACTGACTTCCAAAAAGGAGGAGGTTCTCAATTCGACTGTATGCTTTTTTTTTTGTAGATATGTTTGTTCCGCGATATCTTTGCTAATTGTGAACCGATTTTAATGATTATTTGTTTGTTTGAAAGAGTATTCTTTCGAAGTGGTCCCATTTAAATTTGGTGAAGATCTGATGAAGAACTTCGGAGATAGACCATTTGAAGTCGGTTTTATTTTTGTTAAAAAGTGATTATTTGACACCTAGCTACAAGTACAATTGCAATAACTGATCACAAGC
The DNA here is from genome assembly GCA_910594945.2 of Amphipyra berbera. Classification (NCBI taxonomy): domain Eukaryota; kingdom Metazoa; phylum Arthropoda; class Insecta; order Lepidoptera; family Noctuidae; genus Amphipyra; species Amphipyra berbera. The sequence continues at coordinate 947,361 of OU343138.1, forward strand.
GTACACGCCACCGCGGCCGCAAGCTGGACGCCTTAGTTTGAGCGTACCCTTCATAATCTATACTATTATTATAAAGAGGAAAGATTTGTATTTTTGGATTTTTGTATGTAACGAATAAACTTAAAAACTCCTGGACCGAATTTAAAAGTTCTTTTGCCGCTAGAAAGCTACATTATCACTGAGTAACATAGGCTACGGGCGGAGCCGTGAGGACACAGCTAGTATCTAATAAACTTATAATATCAGAATAATATGTAGAGTACCTAATTAATAAGTAATTACTATTACTAAAGAATGTAGGTACCTAGAACTCATTCTGGCGAGGTTGCGGTGCATGTAATAGCGAGTCCCGTAGGTCAGAAGGAGGGACATCGTTGGTTTATAGCCGGTAAGAGTCCGGCAGACCCCCTCGCCTTCCCCGGGCGAGGGACATCCATGAGGATTTACCAAAGATGAAAAAAAAAGGTATGTAATGTCTTGTTATGAGATGCAATTCTAGTTACATATTTAATAACAATATTTGTATTATATTTGGCACAACATACTACACAGTATTTTAACTTGATTTTATACACCGTTCAGTTCCTAATTTAAGATAGTAAAATACTCACGCTACGACTGGTTCTCTCTGGTGCTTTCGTTACGTCGCTCGAACGAAGGTTGTTGCTGAAAATCAGCGCTGATGGCATTAGGTTCGTCTGAAGCCTCAGCATAATGCTGAGCAATGACCTAAATTTTCACGCACCATGCGACGCACAAATTCAACATGTTTAAATTAATGTTTGTATTGTTTGTTTATTGTCACTTAGATTTATGATGCATGAGGATTTATGGTAGCCCGTGCACCATAGACTAAACAGTAATCATAGATTATTTTATTTTTGTGTGTTTGGGTTACCATGTTGTTATATATTATGTTTAAATTTAAGTGTAAGTTAATTTTAAGAAACATTATATTTTTAATTTTAAGTATCCGTATGCGTCCGCGTGGGCGTAAAATAAATACTTTTTCTTTCTTTCTTTCTTTCTTACCTAGAGCTCCTTGTGAAAGAATTCGTCCGGGGAAGTACCATACCAGTTTATGCCACCAAGCACTATTGCTGTGTTCCCGTTTGTAGGGTATATGGGTGCTAGTGAAATTACAGGCACATGAGACTTTTCTCATCTTTGTCTCTGGGATTAGCAACGCATCAGCATTCCTCTTGGTATTAACATATCACCTGTAGTTCCCGAAGAGCTGGGCAGAGGTGTATAGTAACACCTTCATTTCGCCGTTATGTTTGTCCCATGTAATAAGAGGCGAGCCTATTGCCATCAACCGGGCACAAATCGAAACTCCGCTACTATCGAGGAATTCCACTCGGAAAAACCCAATAACACTGCCCGACCTGGGGGTCGAACCCAGGACCTCACGATCAGCAATCGCGCTTGCCACCATTAGACCAACGAGGCGGTTGGTGTTGTAGGTGTATAATAGGCGGTAGTAATCACTTACCATCAGATGGGTTATCTCGGCTTGTTAGCTAATTTAGCAGTGATAGCCTAGTGGTGTGACCATCGGAATGCCACGTCATAGGTCTCGAGCTCGAACCCAAGGCACGCACCTCTGACTTTTCGGATTCCTGTGCGCATTGTGTAATTATCACTTGCTTAAAAACGGTGAAGGAAAATATCGTGAGGAAACCGGCATGCCTGACAGATATTTCTCGTCATAAACTCTGCGGGCGGCATAAACTCTGAAACCAGGTTAGTCACTAACTACACGAAATGAAGAAGAAGCTAATCTATATAAATAAAAATGAATCGCCAAATGTGTTGCTAAGAGCAAAACTTGAGAACGGCTCGACCAATTCGGCAATTTTTTTTTATATCTGGATCTCGGAAATCTAATAACTTTAAACGAGCAATTCTTGTATATATGTATATATAATCTGAATCTCGGAAACGGCTCCAACGATTTTCATGAAATTTAGTATGCAGGGGGTTTCGGGGGCGATAAATCGATCTAGCTAGGTTTCATTTTTAGAAAACGTCGATTTACCAAAAAAAACGAGCGAAACTCGGTCATCCAGGTACTATTCCTTAAGGCACAAGGAAGGTTCTTATGAAGAGAAAAAACATAAAAATCGCGTGGAAAATGGTTTTCTTCTCCCACTACAGGCCAATAACTTTTGGCAGAACGAAGTCTGTCTGGACAACTAGTCTATTAAATAAAAAAACGGCCCCGAAAAATATTCAATGGACTTAATTAACCATTAACAGTCCCATATTCAAATAAGCCTCATTTGTTTTATTGCCTTGAAATTGTCTAACTATCTGTTTAGAATTTTAACTTAAGTAATTAAAGATTACTTAAAGAGCAAGATAAAGATCGCTGTTAAACTCGTGATGCATGACTAATATCGCTTAACCCTTAAGTTAAATGTGTTATAGGGTTAAATAGTTCGGGGGTCGGGTTCGAACTTATAACCGATCGAGTTCGTAAGTTGAACTATTGCCGCTTCGATTATGAGAGTAATTTATCATTTTGACACTGATTTAGTGATAGAAGAGTAAGTAATTGTTCTATGTATGTACCTACATAATCTGTACTAATATTATAAAGCTGAAGAGTTTGTTTGTTTCTTTGAACGCGCTAATCTCAGGAACTACTGGTTGGAATTGAAAAATTCTTATTGTGTTGGATATTCCATTTATCGAGGAAGGTTATAGGCTATATAACATCACGCTACAATCAATAGGAGCGGAGCATAAATGAAAAATGTTACAAAAACGGGAAAAATTTCCACCCGTGCGAAGCCGGGACAGGCCGCTAGTATAACATAATATCACGCCTGTATTTTCCGAAAGGTTGGGCAGTGGTGTATAGTAACACCTTCATTTCGCCGTCGTCTATAAGTCCCATGTAATAGGGGGCGAGTCTATTGCCATCAACCGGGCACAAATCCAAAGACCAGGCTGCTACTGAGGAATTCCAAACGGAAAAAGCCAATAACACTTTGCCCGACCTGGGGATCGAATCCAGGACCTTACGATCAGCAGTCGCGCCTGCCACCACTAGACCAACGAGGCAGTTTCTATTTAGGTACCTAAAGAGTTCAAGAAGGATGTATGGAGCAAATATAACATAACCTAATCAGCCAATTACTGTCCCACTGCTGGGCACGAGCTTCTTCTCAGAATGAGTAAGGTTTAGGCCTTAGTCCACCACGATGGCCTGGTGCAGATTGGCTACTCATACCATCCAGAACATCTGTTTTTAAGCCCTCCGTTGTGCAGGTTTCCTCACGATGTCTTCCTTCACCGTTAACGCAAGTGATAATCAAGTTGTAATCCACACATGTATTCTAAAAGTCAGAGGTGCGGGCCGGTATCGAACTTAAATCCTCCTATATGAAAGGCATGCGTTAACCGCCATTATAGGTATTTTTTGAAAACTATGAACAGTTGTAAATTCAATGGTTACTAGGTTCACTTAGAAATGGTTCAGTAAACAATCGTTCTGCCTAGACTTTTTCCCAACTATGGTGGGTTAGCTTCCAGTCTAATCAGATGCGGCTGAAAATCAGTATTTTAAACAGAGCGATTGCCATCAGAAAGTCAGGATTATACATTTAAGGTACGCTCAAACCAACGTCCAGCTTGCGGTCGCGGTGGCGTGCAAAGTTGCGATCAGTTATTGCAATTGTACTTGTAGCGACGTGTTCAAAGGAAACGCGTACACTTAATTCCACTACCTAGGTAGTTACGATCGGCGATCGCTGCTAGCAAGTGTCATAAGTCTCTTACACGTATGTGTTACTACACAAAACATTCACAATTATGTCGTAAACATAAAGTATAATTAACATTAAACATTAAAAAAAAGCGTAGTACTTATAAACACTAACAAACTTTTTAACACAGTATGGCAGACATTCGCGTCTAATAACTAACATGAAACAAGTCATAAAAAATCTAATCTAAACTAACATGTTACCTGCGACATCTGCTGGGCCTAGGTTCGATTCCCGGCGGCAAATTACATAGGCCTAGCGACTGAACAGCTGCTCGAAAAAAGGATAATTGTCTTAATTTATTATAGCCACTTTCACTGCGATGCGAGTCTTGTATACCTAATGTTAAAAATGTTAAACTTAAAATTGTTTTTAAATAAGTATTTATAAGTGTTAAGTTTGTCAGTATTTTGTTACGGAATTTCGTATTTTAGGTCTGGACTTATTTTGACAGTGATGGGCCGAATAAGGGTTTTACCGAAGACAAATAATCAGCCTAATATTCGATTAAAAATTTACCGAACCCAACATTCGGTCAAATATTCGACAGGATTTGATGCGCTTTAACGTGCATTGAAAATAAAATTGTCCATGCTTGTCGAACACGTTGAAGCGCGCGACCCACCCCGGATTGTTATTACGTCATAGTAAGCGACCAAACATTGACATGTGCGTTTTTTTATCTGTGCAAAATCTTCGAAACTAAGTAAATTGCCAATAATCAATGAATGGAAGAAAATAATGAAAGGAAGAGGTCGAACACTTGAAGACGCACTTGATTATGGGTACGATCATGTAACTGGCCTACTTCATACAAGGATAGAGGCAACTTTTTAATGCAAGATTATTCGGTAGAATGTTCGGTATTTATACCGAATAATCGGCCGAATACTACGTTTCTGTAAACCTGCCGAATACCGAAACAAAACGAATATTCGGCTTTACGTAGAGAAATCCTCATTCCTCCACCCAAGGGAAGGTTATGCGGTCTCTTACCGATTCAAACCTCCATGGGGTTCTTCCGAAGACTGGCCTCGGGATCTGCTATTGCATTCACTGCTTTTGGCTCTACTCAACAAATACACAGGAGTTAAACATATTGATCTCTTCAAAATAAATTAATGTGTTAACGATGAAGGAAAAACATTGTGAGGAAAACTGCACACCTGAGAGGGCTCCAAAAAGTTCTAGATGGTGTGTAATCCGCCAACCCGTACCAGGCCAGCGTGGTGGACTAAGGCCTAAGTTCCCTTCTCGTACCTACTGAGAAGAAGCCTGTGTCCAGCAGTGGGACAGTAATGGGCTGATTATTTTAAGCTATACTTCACTCTTTAGGATTAATTTGTATTTTTCAATGGAAGGCATCATCATCATCTCCCTACCCTTATCCCACACTAGGTGGGGTCGGCACAACATCCATGTTGTTAGAGGTTTTGGTTCATTATTTTATGACCGGCCGCCTGCCTGACGTCAATCCTCTTTTCAATGAAAGGCATGTTTTCAAATGAATAGCAAATTATGTCTATGCTTTTTTGCCTGCTTCTGTCTATAGCGTGGTTAAAGCTTTATAACTACCATATAGGTAATGTTCTGGGGTAAACAGAAGTGCTAAATGACGCGGTAATGGTGGTGGATGATTGACAGTACGTGTTGCACATCGCGTGACAGATGGCGCTAGTGTTGCTACTTTACCGATTAAAACAATAATTGCTGTTTGCCACGTATTTTACTGTGAAAGTTTTGGTATTGGATAATATTAAATATACATTTTATTTACCTTTAAAGATTGTTTTAGTGTATACGTATTTTGTCTGAGGTGAGCTTACAGCTAGTTCACACAGAGACTGTTAGCAGGACCCGTTTTAGCAGATCCGTTTTTATTGTAGTGATGCCACCTGTAGTTGTATGAGCGAGTTCACATACACGACAGTATTCCGAATTCAGTAAAAAGTACTGGGCCCGTTATTTTTGTCGTATCCTGCCTGCCAGATACGACGCAGCTGCCATTTGTTTAACTGATCCGTCAGCACAGATGTGAACAACACATCCAGTAACGACGGATCCGTTAAAATGGATCCGCTGTGTGAACGGGCTCTTAGCTTGGTCTAATTTTTTGCACAAAATAGCGCACCCTGGGCAGTCAGCCCCGCTACCAACATTGCTGACTAGGTAATCTTTTCACCACGGTATTAGCTATTTCTCGTACAATACGCGCTACGAAAGATGAGACTTGACGAGCGTCAGTAGTGGGGGAGCTTGCGCAGGTACAGTCGTGTACGAAATAGTTACCACAATACAATAGCTAGCAATTAGCAATTAATTAGTAATATTAATATTGTAGTAACTATTAATTATTGCTATTTTCGTTAATAGTTACGTGGTATGTCAAGTCTCATCTTTCGTGGCGCGCATTATAAAGCTCATGTCGACACGAAAGAAGAAGAAGACAGGGGTTTTCGCTGTGGTCATAACTAGGATAGGTGGCATTTCTTTCCACATTGAATCCCCTCTGTGCCTTGGAGGGTAAGGTAAAGCACGGTCCGGGTTGTTTTATGTAAATACCTAATACAGTTATGTAATACTGCCTTGTTGGTCTAGTGGTCGCAAGCGCGACTGCTGAGCATGGGGTCCTGGGTTCGATCCCCAGGTCAGGCAAAGTGTTATTGGGTTTTTCCATTAGGAATCTCTCAGTAGCACTGCCGTGCCGTGACAAAACACTGTATCTAAAAACATATTAGTTTTCAGAAATCGCGTTTTTCTGTTTTTTTGGAAAAATCGTCATAAAATATTTAATATATGTCAGACTCCTTTGAATTTTGGATATATTTATCACCAGATTAGTTTCTAATCAGCCATATAAAAAAAATACACATTTTAAGTTATTTTTCATGTCTAGGACTACAAACGTGTTCTGTCGAACCTATAAATTCACAAAAAGAAAACGTTAGTTATTACAGAACACTGTATTTATATAGTTGCAGTGATATGTCAAAACAAATATGATTCGAAACTAAAAAAGAACGTAAAATTGTAACCCAAGCTTGCTATAGATAAAAGTGAACCTAGTTAAGAAAATATTATCCAGAAATAAAAAGCGTCATCATCATCATCACACTGGAGACATCAACTATTGATCATGAGTTTATTTATTTATTTATACAACTAAGACTACAAACAAGTATACGGCTGATGCCATGCCAAAAAAAACTTTTTACATGTTACAATATCATTCAATTTCCATATTAAAGTATTATATGTCTGAGAGAGTTTATTAGTTTTAACTTAAGAATCAATTTTTATTATCTGTCTTGAAATAAAATCACGAAGTCTTTGGCGATCCATACTCCAAAAAAGCTGACCATATATTTTTTCTATCGTCTTCATCAATTTTGTCAAAGCATTTTAGTTCACAGTCGCATGATGGCAATAAAGGATGCTTCTGCCGTTGCTGCTCTAAAAGTTTGTTGGGATCTCTCTCTCGTTTCTTTTTTTTTGGTATTGAAGGGGATGGTGGTGAGGATACTACAGGCGACTGGGATGCCACTTCATTATCCACTATTACTTCATTATCTATTGAATGCGAAAAAGTTGATGATAAAGGTATTACCGCGGTCAACTCAGTGTATGTATACGGCGTAGAGCGATCGACACATTCCGTTTCATCAGTTACAGACTGTATTTGAATAGGAGCCGATAATGTTAACGTAGTAACTAAATTCATATCTGCCTCAGAGACTGCACATTTTCAGTTGTAACAGTATAATCTACTTGCGAATCAACTTCCATATTTGTTGCATCTACCTCTGTGGTGGTAGCTGTTGCGGGTAGTTCAGAAAATGTTTGGGGCGACACTAAAAGATGGTAATGTGCTCGTACCTAACAGTGTGTTAGATAACAGCGCATAAACAACGTTGCCTTGCTCTTCTTGAGTCCCAAGAAGTTCTTGAGGGTCTAGGGTGGACATTGGATGTGCAGCTGCATAAGTCAAAGAAGAATCGTCGTATGGCACAACTTTACTGGGTAGAATCAAATCTTGAACATCGTCACTCTGTTCACTTATTATAGAACTGTTTAAGTTCTTAAAAAGTACCGCAGAATTCACATGACAATGTTGATTACGTTTTTGGGTTAGGTTAGAAATTAGTTTATTAGGTTCTTTGCTCATTTAAGATATATAAAACGACAAAATAATTAATAGACGTCACTTTTGAATACAATCTATTAGTAAAATAAACAAACCACGACATTTGACTTCAACCGAATGCACGCCGGATTGATAGGACAAAACACTGTATCTACAGATAGCGGGCGACCATACCGTAAGCTGTGTTTTGACAAAACACTGTAATTGATGTTGCAGTGTTTTATCAAAACTGATCCTTATGATTTCTAAAATACAGTGTTTATTTCCTTTGGATTTCTCAGTGTTTTTAAGACTTAATAAAAATAAAAAATGCCCACCCTAATGTAAACGTGTGCGAAAATCCTATTTATACGTGTTAGCACGAAACACTGTATCTGAAGTTACAGTGTTTTGTCATGACACGGCAGTGCAGCAGCTTGGAGTCTGGATATGTGCCCGGTTAATGGCAATAGGTTCGCCCCCTATTACATGGAACTTAAACATAACTGGCGAAACGAGGGTGATTTAAAAAACACCTCTGCCAAAGCCTTCGGGGAATGTAAGGCGTGATGTTATGTGATGAGTCATTTAATTAGAAGCCGGAAAGTCTTGTAACCGGTCTAGTACGTACCTTCTTCTTCTTCGTAGCATGTCGATGGCAATCTAAATTGAGACGGCGCAGAACTTATCGCGTCTGCCGCATGTCGGACGAGCTGTGGGAAAAACTCATCATTGATTGAAGCCAACACGACGTCAGACGACATCGCGGCGGGCCCAGAAGGAGATCGCGGGACGAACTTGACACTTATTGGACGGACTGGCCGCAGAAAACCTTAAACCGAGAGGAGTGGAAGGAGGGTAGGGAGGCCTTTACCCTGCAGTGGGATGATCATCACTGATTTTTTTTTTTTTTTTTTTTTAGATGGGACCACTCGCAATTAAAGCTCCGAGAGCTTTGTTTATGCTTAACCGGACTATTCCTGTGGGTGGCCAAATTAAGGCCCCCAGCCAGGGCTTAAAAACTAGAGAGAGAATATCAACCGAACACTAAGGGCACCCCCTGTGGGGTTAGAACCTCGGCTTAGTGGGTCGATATGAGAATATAACAAGGGTCGGGCTGGGTAGATTATTTAGGGGCTGTTTTATAACTAGTGGCTCAGCACGCGGGCTGGCTCGTCAAACAAGGGTCGGGGTTGATTTTACATGAATTCGCGGGGGCCTCGGCGGCGGGGCCGGGTGCGCGTCGGTATGTTTCTGTAAATTACGACACTGGGGCCCTAATCTACGCATTGTGGGGCAAGTTCCTAAGAGCTTGTGTGATGTCCGGGTAAGACGCGTATACCCGGGCAAGTGAACAGTAATCGCCTCTGCAGGCTATAATGTCTCTAGACATTTGAATCCCTCGGGGGCTATGGAAGACCCCGAAGGTGCTCGTGATGACCCAGAAGGGGTCATATGGATCAAACGCCGGTTTCGGCGGAAGAGGTCGGGTCGCGGGGCGAAGAGGGGGGGCCACGGCTGGGGTGGGTGCTCCAGGAGGAGCTCCAACGGTGGGTGGGGCCGCGAGAGGCGCGGCCGTCTTAGTGATCGGCCTAACAGGGGGCGCGGGGGCCTCCGGCGCCGGAGGCGGCGGGGGAGGTTTGAATGGACCTAGGGCCGGGAAATGGGCCTGATGGTTCAGCGCGCTCCAGGGGCTGGGGCGCTGAGGACTAAGAGAGACCGGGGGCGGCTGCGAGAGGCTAGGTGCCTCTCGTTGCCGCCTCATCTGGTTGCGGTAGGCCAGTTTAGGGGCCGAGGACTTGGGTGCCTTGGGGCATCCGCGGTAGTTCGCGGGATGGCCTGACTCGCCGCAGAGAACACAGCTAGGTGGTTCCGTGCATTGGGTCCGGTCTTTAGGGCGGGAGCAGTCGGCTGTTCCGTGGTCGCCAAGACACTTTACGCATCTAGGCTTCCCGTAACAGTTCCTCTGTGCATGGCCGTAGAGCTGACACTTGTGGCATTGGGTTACAATGCCACTCGCGTGTGGTTTCTCGATCCGTATGCCATAGAGGCCACAGATCGTCGCGATGTTGAAAATCGGATGGTGACCTTCAGTGCGATCGCATACGACTAGAATCATATCGTATGATTCTCCGCTCTTGCGGTGCATGCGATGCACATGTTGGACAGGGACATCCTGCGACTCGAGGTCGCTTTTAATGCGGTCAGTGGGGATGATTACGGGTACGCCTTTAATGACGACCCTGACGGGGCGCTCCTCTTTGAGCGAGTAGGTGTGGTAAGGCACCTTCATGTCGCGGAGGAGATGGGCCATGTCACGATAACCCTTTTCGGATGTGATCGTGACCTTAATGCCCAGCTGTACAGCTCGGGCATTGGTGTAGTGGATGTGGCGATCGTTCATCGCTTTAGACACATCCAGCCACATCCCTTTATCATGAATGAAAAAGGGTGGCAGGGGTCGGGACTTAGCGGGGGTGGCCGAGGTGGCCGGGGCGGTCTTAGCCGGGGTGGCTTTAGGTGCCGCAGCCGGGGTGGCTGTGGCCATGGGGCTTGGCGGGCGCCCCGCCAGGAAGGCGCTCACTGAGGGGGGAGGGGAGGCTTTTGAGGCCACCACCTTTTTTGGTGCGGATGCGTTAGAGGGTGCCTTGCCCTTCTTCCTCTTCCCCTTTCCGACGACCGTGTAGTCGTCTTCGGAGGAAGTGGCTTCGGAGGCCGAGGTGTACGACTCTTCCGACTCGGTCTCAAATTCCTCATCGCCGTCGTCCTCCATCGTCTCGTCCTCCATCACCTCCTCCACGGTCGGGGCGGCCGAAGACGCTCGAGCGGGAGGAGGGGAGGAGGGGGCCTCGAGCACGCCGCTAAAAGCGGCGATGTTCGAGCCAGAGGGGGTGGATGAGGGCGGCGCGGAGGGCGAGACGGTAGGCGCGAGGGGCGCGGGGCGGGCGCGGGGTGCGCGGGTGGACGGCGCGGGGTGCGCGGGGGCCTTGACGGTGCAGCGTAAGGCAGCAGTGACTCCGGTAGGGAGTTGGTCAATGTATTTGGCCATGAGGTGGGGGATCATCACTGAATAATAAATTAGCGTTAATGTATCTAATTGTATTGCGGGGGTAGCATGTTCTATTCTCTTCACATATTAGTAAACATTTCCTAAAAAAAGGATTTATTCACCAATCCAAAACTAGGTCATTTAACCGACTTCACAGCAAAATATGCGGTATAAGTTGCTTGGCACAAGCCGGTCTCACAGCTGATGCGAACGATCACCTGCTCCAGGTGCGCATGCGTCAATTGACAAGTGCAATTTGTATGTGTGTGAGTAGAAAAGAGGAGGCGCGACCTAATAGGCTAAGTCAGCCATTTCTTTTACTTTAATGTTTACATAGCTATAAAATTATATGAGCTCTATATTAGATACAATCGACTTTGTTTATTGGAGTTTCGTGTTACAAACATAATGATGTTTTGTCTAGTTTTAATTTTCTGTCGTAATTAGATTTGTAATTGCTTTTTTTAAATTACATTACATTCATTTACATTTATTACATTTATTACATTACATTACATTACATTTATTACATTCATTTACATAATATAACATCACGCCTTTATTCCCCGAAGGGTTAGGCAGAGGTGTATAGTAACACCCTCATTTCACTATTATGTAATAGGTAATAGAGGGCGAGTCTATTGCCATCAGTCGGGCACAAATTCAAACTCCGAGCAGCTACTGAGGAATTCCTTAAGGAAAAACCTAATAACACTTTGCCCGACCTGGGGATCGAACCCAGGTCCTCACAGACCTACGATGCAGTTGCATTCATTTGATGATGTTTTATCGCTTTTTCATTAGACAACTAGCAGAGTTTTAAATGCTATTACTGTACTTTTTGAAGTCAAGTGTAAAATTAGTCTTATTTAAGTTATAGTGTCTATATTCTATGCCCTGGCTATCGTAGATATTGAAAATGGTTTATGAGCATTAAGTACAACCATTTCTAACAACGGATATACCTGTAATCAATGTTTATAACTTCCACTGACATAAAAGGCTGACTCGTTATTTTTGTACACATGTCCAATACGATTATTTCATTATAAATCACTTTAAAGAAAAATAAACTTAAATTGGCTTCAATATTTAATTTTAGCACTAAAAATAAAAGCACAAATTATTTTTCAATGTACAATGCTTCTAACTTTGTTTAAACCATAAAAAATATGAGATATGATTTTTAGAAATCATTTGGAATTCAATGTGTCCGTTCTACCCCATCCTACCCTTACCTACGATGCGTAAGCGCTTGCACACGCAGCCGCCGACCAATGGCGGGCGTTCACGAAATTTTAAAATTCGAATTTTCTGAATGAGCGAGATGCTAGCTTCGTAGTAATGTAACGGTTCTTGCATCTGGCTTAAACAGCTGATTTTGATGTATGACATTGTTATTTTAAAGTTGAATGATTCCGTTTGAAAAAATGAATGGAAGTTCGAATATTTGTATGGAAAGACAAGGGTTGCGAATTAAATGGATTGTAGAAATATATGTATTTATGTAGAGAGTTGTATGATGATGTTTATGTAAAAATAAATATGTGCATATTTAAGTGGAAGCAGTTGTTACACTATGTTTGATGTTTACACTAGTTTATTAAACACCTTTGATATCTGTTCTATAAGTGATAGGTTTATTTCCTAGTCAGTGTACCAGCTGCTTATTAGCATCTAGAACTGGATATAAAATTATTATCTATCAACTCGTGATTCTAAGATCCTTTTAGATTAGCTAATGAATGTATTTTTTTTATGTAATAGGTTGGCTAACTGGCCCCCGACGACCCACCAGGTGGTATACTGTAACCGCCGCTTATACAGGCTGTAAACGAAATCATGTAATTCCTTCAAACCTCGTGATGCACTGCTGCGTAATTCGCTCGGGGTACTAAAATGCGTCACGTTAAAAACACATGTTTCTTCTTCTTCCTGCCCTTATCTCACACTAGGTGGGGTCGGCACAACATGTATTTCGTAAATCCATGTTGTTAGAGGTTTTGGTTTATTGTTTTATGACCGGCCGCCTGCCTGATATCAACCCGCCTTGGGAATACTCGTTGCGCCGTCGCGAGGGTGACTCAATGTGCTTGCTGATATTATGCACTGGGTCCCAAAATGATATGCTTGTCAATCTTATTGCCGACAATTAAGCAGACTATGTTCTTTTTGGTGGGGTATACTTGAATATCCTCGACCCACTCATTGGCCCAATTTTGCTAGGGACTTTGGTTCTGATACATCGTAATCTAATATAGCACCGTGAGCTTCTCTGTAAAAACTTGATGTCAATGTTCTGTATCGCTCCTGTCCCGCTGTTTCCCAAATACCAAGTTTGACTTTAACACCGTTCACGTCCAGGACGATAAAATAACTCACAATTTCTCAAAGTAAAAAAAAATACGTGAAAAATAAATTTTATAAATGATTAAGAACACACATGTTTACTTCTTGTATTTTTTTATTGAATCCAAAAGTATCCCGTGCAGGGTTAATCTATGTCAGCTACATCACAAGGTTTAAAGGAATTACATGATTTTGTTTACACCCTGTATACATCTACGACCCCAAGACGGTTGCTGATGCGTTATCAACCTTAGAGACATAATTGAAAAGTCTCATGTGCCTGTAATTTCATCAGCACCCATACCCTTCAAACCGAGACACAGTGATGCTCTTAGGCGACAGAAAACTGTTTGGTGGTCTGGTCTGGTCTGAACTGGCCTTTCGAGGTTTATGTGCCAGTGTTTAACAGTCCTAGTTTAAAAAAAAAAAAATATCGTTGGAAAATTCTCATGGATGTCCCCCGCCCGGAGAAGGTGAGGGGGTCTGCCGAACTCTTACCGTCTAAAAACCAACGATGTTCCTTCTCCTGACCGTTCGGCCGGGGTCGCGGGATTATGCCTGGCCGGGCCACTGCCCAACGGTCGATGTTGGGAACTTGTATATATACTATCAGCGTGTCAAATCTTGATATCGCGATGCAGGATTTGTGACGTTTCATTTGACAGCTGTCATTGTTGTCGCTTTAGTTTGCTAGACATTCGTCTTGTGCGTAGTTCACACGTGACGTGATAGATGCCGCCACAATACTATCAAGACTAACAAGCTAGGTATAATATAAGCAGTTACCACATACTATCCCATAGACATTTTTTTGACCCAGCCTGATGAAAGCCAGTCAGCTGGCCATTTTACACTAAATTCCCAATTAACGATCGCAAAAACTGATCGTAGCTTGACGGTTACAGTTCGCACTTTCACCAATGCAGTTATCTACACGCGCTGACTCGTAATTTCCTTTTTAATAAACTTATAAAGGGCGGCGGCGTATTATACCAATAGCTGGGGGCGAAATACCAAATATTTTGAAATACCAAATAGTGGACGTTTATTTTGAGAGCATTTTATGGTACCAGGACAATGGGTGCATTCTTTTAAAAGCTTTTTCTTTTATGGAACGAGTTATACGACATTAATAATTAATTAGGTCGTTATCAGTAAAAGGTTAAACGATGAGATAAGGATGTTATCTGAGCATGTACTTGTAAACGTAGTTAAAAGGATATTTATTATGCCTGTCTAAATTCTTACAGTGTTGCAAGAAGCAGTTAATGGATTAGCAGTGATAGCTAAGCGGTTGAACGCTTGCCTGCCACGTAGGAGGGTCTGAGTTCGAAGCCGGCCCACACCTCTGGCTTTTCGAATTCGTTTGCGAATCAGGATTATCACTTGCGTTAGTGGTGAAGTGAAACATCGTAAAGAAAGCTTCAGAAAAAAGAAGGCTTAAAAAAATGGTTAACCAAACCACATTAGACCAGCCCGGGGTGGATTTAAGCCTAAAACCCTTTTTATTCTGAGTAAAGACCCGTGCCCAGCAGTGGGATAGCTAACAGCTAGTTCACGCAGAAACTGTTTACAGGATCTGTTTTAGCGGATCTGTTTTTATTTTGGTGATGGCGCCTGTAGTTGTATGAGCGAGTTCACATACACGACAGTATTCCGAATCCAGTAAAAAATACTGGATCCGTTATTTTTATCGTATCCTGTCTGCCAGATGCGACGCAGCTGCCATTTGTTTAACTGATCCGTTGGTACAGATGTGAACAACACATCCAGTACCGACGGACCCGTTAAAACGGATCCGCTGTGTGAACGGGCGGTAACGGATATAGAAACATAAGTCTGTTGTGCTCTTGCTTATGTGAAATGTAGTTCCTGATAGACTGTAAAAAAAACACAAGAAAGCGCTGTAATCTCCACAATTTTTCATGATCAGGATTCCCATGGCGTATCCCTTATTATTGCACATCCGACGTTGATGAGCAATTTCTGTGCACGTTTGAAGCAATAATTTCCCCTTTGGTAAATTGCTATGAAAGTAGAGATGATTGTTATTAATAATGGGTAGCTGATTGTACAAGTTATATTATTTGTGTTGTACAAGATAACCGCAAGTAAAAAAAGTAGTTTAAAAGCAGTGATAGCCTAGTGGTGCGACCGTCTGACTGCCGAGTCATAGGTCTCGAGTCATAACCCAAGGCACGCACCTCTGACTTTTCGGATTCATATGCGTATTGTATAGTTATCACTTGCTTAAAAATGGTGAAGGAAAACATCGTGAGAGATATTTCTCGACGGCATGTGAAACCAAGTCCGAGGCCCATGGGCGGCATAAACTCTGACACCAGGCTAGTCACTAACCACACCAAAAGAATAAGACTGCAAGTTATTTACTTGTATTTACTCGAATAAGTACATTGATGAAAATATGCAGTAATTGTTTTACGAGTTTTAGAGGCCTCGCTGATCCAGTAGTGGCAAGCGTGACTGCTGATCGTGAGGTTCTAGGTTCTATCCCCAGGTCAGGAAAAGCGTTGTTGGGTTTTTCTGTTTGGAATTCCTCAGTAGCAGCCCGGCGTATGGATTTGTGTTCGGTTGATGGCAATAGGCTCGCCCCATACTACATGGGACTTAAACATAACGACGAAACGAGGGTGTTCCTATACACCTTTGCCCAACCCTTTGAGAGATACAGGCGTGATGTTATGTTATGAATAATTGCAATTTTGTCTCTAAGGCTGGCAATAAGCAATCCACTTGGTGTTGAGTGGCGATCACCACTTTTCATCAGGTGGGATCGTTCGGTTGGTATTCGACCAATTACATTTTTTTTAATGCTCTAGAATAGGATATAATTAAAAAATATAAATAACTTGTTTCTATTTCTTTCCCTCCTAACCTAAAAAAAGCCGCACCAATTTAACTCAGAGTCAGCTAGGCCCAGACAGATGTAGCCCGTTGACCGTACAACAATGATAATAGCCCACAACGACACACTTAGAATAACTTGACGTGGTTAACTTAACGCTACTTGTCAACTTAATTACATAATTCTAGGTGTGAACTTTCGAGTGTAAGCTTTGTTAGGGCGTAGGCTGGTTGCAAATTAACGGTAATACTCTATTTGCGTGGAATCTGCGGCAGTTGTAATTTCGTAAATCGTAGGTACTAATGCTATCGAAACATTTAATAGGTACCGTTATCGATAAATGTAACTGCCTTGTTGGTTTAGTGGTCGCAAGCGCGACTGCTGATAGAGAGGTCCTGGGTTCGATCCTCAGGTTGGGCAAAGTGTTATTGTGTTTTTCCATTAGGAATTTCTCAGTAGCAGCCCGGAGTCTGGAGTTCTGCCCGGTTAATGGTAATAGGCTTGCCCCCTATTAAATGGGGCTTAAACATAACAGGCGAAAAGAGGGTGTACTAAAAGCACCTCTGCCGAACTCTTCGAGGAATATAAGGCGTAAGTTATGTGATTAATTAAATTTTCTGTATTTTGGTGCTGGTATGGTTGCGTTCACGGAAAAAATCTTGGATGCAACCCACGTTAAGAGACATGCAAGACTATGTGCAAAGCAACATTTCCCATAGATTTTACTGTGTTCGCGAATCCAAAAAAGAGACTTTGAAGTCTAAATTTGTTTCGGCTTTTCTTCTCAGAGCTAGTCAGAAAGGAAACGGTCGGTGCCATCTAGTCTTAAAAAAACATTACATTGCCATGTAAAAGTCCCTGTAACAGATTTATTTACAAAAAAAGAACATTTATCATTTAGTAAAAACAATACTTTAGGCGCAGAAGGGAACAAACCGGATACTGAGACATGTTTTAAGAGTTTTTTTTACAAATAATGAATTGAAACATACCATAAGATTCAGTTTTTAACCGGCTTCCAAAAAAGGAGGAGGTTCTCAATTCGACTGATGTTTTTTTTGTAAGTTTGATCCGCGATATCTTTACTGATTGTGAACCGATTTTAATGATTCTTTATTTTTTTGAAAGAGTATTCTTTCGAAGTGGTCCCGTTTCAATTTGGTGAAGATCTGATGAAGAACTTCGGAGATAGACAATTTGAAGTCGGTTTTATTTTTGTTAAAAAGTTATTCATTAAACTAAAAGAACATACATAAAGCACTCAATTTCAAAATCCCCACTCAAAATAAATCAGTTCAAGCTACACAGAAATTAAGTCGCCTCAAATACAAATTAAGTCGCTCACGTGCAACCAGCCTAACATTTAACTAATTACCGGCTTTGTTTTACAATCGTAATGTTATCACTAACCGTGGATGACTCTGTCTGAGTTATTATAAACCAAATTAGTACACAGACTATTATCAAGTTATTATGCTTACATCTTGTTAATTAACTTTTTGGTGTATAAGAGATGTTTTTAGTTTGTGGTGCTAATTATGATATAATTATGGACATAACTCTACTTTGAAGCTGGGTGAGCAGAGATAAAAGATACCAATAACTTCATTTTTTATCCTGTCTAATTTTACGAACATAGCATAACATAACATCACGCCTGTATTCCCCAAAGGGTTAGGCAGAAGTGTATCTATAGTAATATAATAAAGCTGAAGAGTTTGTTTGTTTGAACGCGCTAATCTCAGGAACTACTGGTTGGAATTGAAAAATTATTTTTGAGTTGGATAGTCCATTTATCGAGGAAGGTTATAGGCTATATAACATCACGCTACGACCAATAGGAGCGGAGCATAAATTAAAAATGTTGCAAAAACGGGAAAAATGTCCACCCGTGCGAAGCCGGGACGGGCCGCTAGTAGTAACATAAATGTTTAAGTCCCATGTAATAGAGGGCGAGACTATTGCCATCAACCGGGCGCAAATTCAAATTCCGGGCTGCTACTGAAAACCCCAATAACACTTTGCCGGACCTGGGGATCGAACCTCGACCAACGAGGTAGTTCTCCTACTACTAAAATTAAATAATATTGCATGGAAACGGCATGAATCACATGAATGCCGCAACCGGTGGATGAGAAGGTCAGTCATCAGTTCGCTGTCTGTTACTTCACGACTTCTTTTAAAACCAGATTTGCATACAAGATCTCCTAGATCAGTGATAAAAATACAATAAAAACACAACAATTAGCTAGATTGCAATCACTGATGATGACAAATACAAAACCAAACTTAACCCAAAAATTTACATAATTATACCATTAAATCATTAAGCCATTAAGTAATAAATACTTTTACATTACAATACTGAGGTCATAGATTCGGAGGTCGGTAACCCTGCGCGCACGCCGGCTTGTCGACGCGTGTCAAATGATCTACATAAATATAACCACCAGTGTTATTTGCCATTCTTAGAAAATTGGTCATAGAAAAATGGACTTTATTATCCGAGAAATAAGAGCCACGATAAAATTTGTTAGGGAACCCGAAGTGTGAAATAGGGTTGGCATTTTTTCAAAATGAGATGCCCACATCCGATTGTTTTTATTCAAAATGCTGGAAACATTTAATTGTGTATACGTAATGTTAGGAAATAGTTGAAATGCAGATTACACTGTTTTGTTCGTGTAGTGTTCGGTTGCTACGCGGTTCGTGGTTCCGTGTCAGCAACCACGTTTGGGTTGATAACGAGATCTGATTTGATGTTAATAATGTTTTTTCGAGCGTTTCATTCGAATTTTGTTGGTTTTTAAGTGGTACCTCAACCGAAATGGCTCCAAAAGTGATATTGTCAGACAATTTGTTAAAACATTATCTTTGTACGCAAGGTTTATTTCTGAATAATTTGAATAGACATGTGTTGAAAAGAAGTGATAACCCTAACATTAGGGATGGGCTGGAACACAACTGTCATAATAATGAACTGAGGTGTGAACATATTTCTAATCGTACTTGCTTGATCACCAACTTCAAAAATGTATGTAGGTAGCCATTTTGACCTACTAAGGGCCGACTTTTCCAATGGATAAGTTTTATCTGAGAACTAAAGCCGTTTTGACAGCTTTTGTATAGAATTTCGTCAAAACGTCTTACTTACGATAAAAGTTATCCGACGTTGGTACAATTGGCTCTTAGTTTTACATTTCCCTTTTCAATAAACCATATTGTGTTATAAGTCTTCACATCAGGCTAAATCTAGAACAGTAAGGTGTATTAGAACTACGTGTCTAAATAATATTATGAAACAGGTTTCTAATGGTTATTTATAAGCACAAAATGTATGAATACAATACGCAATTTCACTAGCTCAGTTACCTCCGATTACCGTGGTATAACAAACCGCTTGCACTCTGTATTTTTCGCCCATTATTTTCATTTAACACTTAATAATCCTAAAGGCATAATTTACCAACACGTTATAAGGATCAACATTGCAAAACACTTATTCTCAATCCCCGCTACATTAAATCCATACAAAAATGTATGAACTTATGTAGTTCAAAGGAACAAAAGCATTGCGTCATACAATAATATATCACGTGTGGATAATAAAAAGAAATGTACTATGTACTCTTTCAATTTAAAATGTCCTATTCACAGCCGACGGCAAAAGATCGATGCATCACTATAAAATATGTAGCCTAATAACTTATGAGTGGCCAACTTTATATTGCTGGCCGGAAAATTTGAAAAGAGAACGTTTTAAAAGTAAAATTGTTTATTACAGCCGCATTTTAAATTTTGTAATTCGAATGCGTTAATTCTTGCAAAGATATTCAGTACATTTTTTGTGGACTTTAAGATGAGGTGTTAAGGGTGATTTTTCGTTGTATGGATTATGGAAGTTTGTTCAAATCTAGAGGTGACGAGGTAGGAAAATATTCGGCTTCAGAACATAGATGTCGAGTGATAGTGCGTGACATATTTCAGGGTTGCCAGTTGATAGAAGTTTTTTTTTGTGGCTTTTGGCTTTGTTTACACGCCAAGAAGTTGTGAAACTTTGATAGGGAATTATTATGTAAGTTTTTTGTTATTTATCGAACAAAATTGGGTCAGTCCAGTATAAGGGATAAATAATACTGTGTGGAATAGGCCGGGAAATATAGGCCACCAAACTGTCTCAGTAAAATATCAGCTAAATGGCAGTCATCATACTGAGAAAGTTACCTGTATTTATTATTATTCGACTTGGTGGCGGTCGCGTTTGATCTTAGTCTAACCTGATAGTAAGCGCAGACAGGGTTTTAGATATAGCACACGAAGAAAAGTAACAAAGATGTATAGGGATTCCTCTATACCTCTCTGGCTCTCACATACACACGACGGAACACAGTAAACTGCTTGGCGCCGGACTTTAATGTGAGGGTGGTAGCTAGCCAGGCGGACCGTATAGATCCTACCACCAAGCGTGCTGGGTTTTGTTGAATCTTACAACACATATCAATCTATTCCCAGCGTATGGTGAGGAAGTTTTACGTTCTGGCCCGTCCCCACACGCGATAAAAATTATCATCTCATAATTAGCCACCTATGATAGTCAACGGGAAAATTAGAGGCTGTTTATTTTTAGCTAAAGACCTCACTGCCCCCCTCCTGTCTTTATACAGCCTAGGCCGACTCAACTCCTGGATTAACAAATTAAATAAAGAAAAAAAGAGTTATACCATCTTAATGAGTCGTAATTATTAATAGGCAGCCCTACATGATACATGGTGTTTATTTCGCTGCGCTGACGCATCCCGGTGACTCACGACCAGTTTTGGTAAACCGAGCTTATGCGCGTATTGTACACTCTATTACGCGGTACGTATTACTACGACTAATTAATTATGTGATTTATTTTAGGAAGATGAGATTTGATGTATGCGTCATGCTCGTGAACGGTTACCATCGGTTGTGAGTTGAAAATGTGCAGCTGAAAATTGCAAATGATTTATCTGGGCTTAATGAAATTATATATGTTGAATAAATATTAATTATGTGTCCTTACGGCTCCGTCGGCGTAAGAAGTTTTATTCCAGTAATAAATATAGCCTATGTTACTCAGTGATAATGTAGCTTTCTAACGGCAAAAGAATTTTTGAAATCGGTCCAGTAGTTTTTAAGTTTATCTGTTACATACAAAAATACAAATCTTTCCTCTTTATAAATATTAGTATAGATGTATTTTTTTGCATGAGTATTTATTGTGTTCACTTTACGGTTCATGACAACAGAAAGCTTTATAAATAATACATATTAGAAACATACTAATTAGTTCTAAATCAGTTGATATTGCTGTTACGGTTTGAAGGTTATGGATGGGGTGGTGGTGAAATTTCAAACACATGAGATTTTCCAACTTTGTCTCTAAGGTAGGCAACGTATGAGCCGTGATAGCCTAGTGGTGTGACCGTCGGACTGCCAAGTCATAGGTCTCGAGTTCGAATCCAAGGCACGCACCCCTGACTTCTCGGATTCATGTGCGTATTGTTTAATTATCACTTGCTTAAAAACGGTAAAGGGAAATATTGCGAGGAAACCGGCATGCCTGAGAGATATTTCTCGACGGCATGTGAAGCCAAGTCAGAGGCCCATGGACGGTATAAACTCTGACACTAGGTTAGTTACTAACCACACGAAAAGAAGGAGAACGTATCAGCAATCCGTTTGATGTTGAAGGTGTATATTGGCAACGGTAATCACTTTCCATCCGATTGGTTGGAGACCCTTCAGGTCTCGCCAATAGCTGCCCGGTTACGTAGACAAGCAGGATAACAGAAAAAAACCATCCGATGTGCCATCGGCTTATTTGCCAACGTAGAACAGAAAAAAGAACATTACATAGTATAAAACAAAGTCGCTCCCGCTGTCTGTAAGCTTAGCTCTTTTAAACTACGCAACGGATTTTAATGCAGTTTTCAGCAATAGACTGAGTGATTCAAGAGGAAGGTTTATATGCTTCACATTAGTATCTACATTGCACCCGTGCGAAGACGGGGCGGGTCGCTAGTTAAAAATAAAAAATATTAATATTCTACAATTCGTGTGCCTAGTTACATCTCGCTTGCAAGCCGTCCGCGTCGGTTATGTAATAGTGATAGATTTGGTTCTCAACTACTGCCAACACGTGGACTTTGGCTTTTATGTGCATGATCCAGTTAATATTGTTTTTAGATGAATATTATAAGTAGTTAAAGCTTTACGAACACGTCATTTTTAACAAAATACTACTACATCTTTACATAGTATATAAAACAAAGTCGCTCCCGCTGTCTGTACGCTTAGATCTTTTAAACTACGCAACGGATTTTAATGCAGTTTTCAGCAATAGATAGAGTGATTTAAGAGCAAGGTTTATATGCCCCACATTAGTATCTAAATTGCACCCGTGCGAAGCCGGGGCGGGTCGCTAGTAACATATAACATAACAACATCATGCCTGTGTTCTCCGAAGGGTTGGACAAAGGTGTATAGTAACACCCTCATTTCGCCGTTATGTTTCAGTCCAATGTAGGTAATAGGGGGCGAGCCTATTGCCATCAACCAGGCACAAATCCATACTCCGGGCTGTTACTGAGGAATTCCACACGGAAAAACCCAATAACATTTTGCCCGACCTGGGGATCGAACCCAGGACCTCACGAGTCGCGCTTGCTACCACTAGACCAAGGAAGCAGTTATACGAAAATACTAATACTACCAACATAATCAGCCCATTAGAACGTAATGGGCAAGGCCCAGGCCTCTTCTCAGAATGAGAAGGGTTTGGGCCTTAGTCCACCACGCTGGCCTAATGGGTTGGCAAATTACACAAACCATCGAGAACTTTATATGCCCTCTCGGGTTCTTGTTCTGCCAAGCGTTTTTATTCATGACTTGGTCGCCTGTGGCCCTGGTCTCACCTGATGGTAAGCGTAGACAGGATCTAAGATGGAGCACACGAATCCAAAGAACAGAGAAATAGAGTGATTCCCCTATACCCCTTTGGCTCTCACATACACATGACGGAATACAGTAAACTGCTTGGCGCCGGACTTTAATGTGAGGGTGGTAGCTAGTCAGGCGGACCGTATAGATCCTACCACCAAGCGTGCTGGGTTTTGTTGAATCTTACGACACGTGTCTATTCCCAGCGTGCAGTGAGGAAGTTTTATATTCTAACCCGTCCCCACACGGGGTAAAATCTTGCGGGGTAAGCGTTTCCATCATCAAAGAGCGACTGCCATCAGACATCCGGAACCTAGTTACAGGTTTAAGGGGAAATGCGGTCAGCATTCAGTCCATACAAACGTATTCCTCAGTTTCCTCCTTGGATAATGTCACTAGAGCAAATATGTTTTACCATATGATATATATCTACCACCACTATGTCCCTATGTTTTGTTTTTGTCAATAGATTAATTATGAAACGAACTAGAAATGTGTAAATTTTACAAAAATCTGCCGATTTTACCACCGTTTTCAAACATCATTCAAACAAATATTAAAAAAAACATACAGGCATAACCAACGTCTTTCTTAAATTATTACAGAAAAAAATATATTAAAATCGGTCCAGATTTGAAGAAGGAAACAGGGAAATACGAAAGTACGATTTTGCTAATATTGCACAGGAGAAACCAGTCCGAGATGCAGTTGTCTCTTTCGCGCTCAATTGGGAAGGTTTGTGGGAGGGGTGGGACGGAAATAGATCGCACCTATTCAAATTATTAATATTTTGCAGCCCGCGTTTACTCATAATCACGATATTTTTAATTGTTTTACCTTCGCCGTTATTGTAAGTGATCATCAAATTCTAAAAATTACATCAAGATGACATGCCAATATTTTTATTTTATTTTTACATAGCCACATAAATATAATACCATGTTATTAATTACGTTTTAATTACTTGAGTCTTGTTATAGTTTCAATAGCTCGGCATGTAACTGCGTTTAAACAAATGTCTTTATACCAATGATCACCGTTTACGATAATTGTGTGGGCAGAGGGCCTTGTCAGTCAGATGTAAGCGAGCGTATCACTATTTATATCTGACATTAAAAGTGCAATAAAAAAGCGGGTAAGTGCGAAAGTTACACCGACGGTTGTGAAAAAAGTTAGACTTAAGATTGTTATAGTAAAATAGTTCGTAACTTTATTTTTCTTGACGGGTTGGCTTGAACATTAAGTGAAGACTTTGGAAGTATATGTGTTTCATACTCGTTTTAAATATATTAACATTTAAATATCGCGCCGAAAGCTGGGTTCTTGTTGGACGCCTGTGGCTGGTCGATGTTTGGCCACGTCATTGCGTTCTAGGGTCTAGCCTATCAGAACGTATTTTCTTTTGAAAATACTATTGCGTGGTCTCGCTTCCACTTTCGGCTTCACATCTCTCGCTCTATCACTTGTTGCTCCCGTTACATTTGAAGTATCATATCACACATTTTTCTTTCTTCATCGAATTAAATTCTAATAATTCAGAAAGTGCTTATAACCATCTACATCCTGCGACGATCAACACTTTCGGCAGCCCGAAGCTGAAGGACCAAAGTTAGTGAGATGACGTTAGTATTCTGCTAGGTTTGGGTGCAATTGCTTACCATCCATCGACCAGCTGGTACGGCGACCGGCAATCCGGCAATAGGATTGACCCATATGCTTGCGAACACTTCCACCATTTAAAACGAGTTCGTAACAATATGAGTATTTATATTAAAAAAAATATTTCTTTAAAAAATATTTATCCCACACTAAATATCGTGGGTGCGTTTACAGACACATATTTTCAAATGCACAAACACCTAGACCTAACACAATTATCTGTAGGCAATAAAATACTCGGTACGTGTTGTAATCGAACCCGTGATACGTTGCATAGCAGCTTAGCACTAAGCCACAGCACCAAACGTGACGTAATCTAAGTTAATACCAAAGGACCATTAAATACTAATAAAAAGTAACATAATATCACGCCTGTATTCCCCGAAGGATTGGGCAGAGTGTATAGTAACACCCTCATTTCGCCGTTGTTTAAGTCCCATCTAATAGGGGGCGACCCTATTGCCATTAATCGGGCAAAAATCCAAACTCCGGGCTGGTACTGAGGAATTCCACACGCAAAAACCCAACAACACACTTTACCGATCGAACTCACGACCTCACGATCAGCAGTCGCGCTTGCCACTACTAGATCAACGAGGCAGTTCTCACTACTACAGTCCTAGTAGTATTATTAAAATGTCGCAAATTACCTTATCCATTAATGTCATAGTTTTTTATTTAAAACACTAAAAATAAATACGTATCGAGTTTTTCTACAAGCTTAACGGACCTCTAAAAACAGTATCTATTTCTAACACGCCACCTGCACCATTTGTTGAGATAACATAAAGCTTAGCAAGTTGAATATCGGTTACTTTAAGTTAAACATCACGCTCCTTACGGGGTTGGCAGACCTCCGAGTATTTATGTTAAGAATATCCGATTCTAATCTAAATGCCTGAAGGTGTTCGATATAAGGGCTGATATGGACCAACGATTTTGAGTCGATCAAAGGTGCGATTTTCAGTCGATCATAGGTTGTTGTTAGTCGCTATTAATTTTACTCGGAGTGACGACCATATGACTCCCACACGCCTCAGGGAATCTATGATGTTGTACGCTTGATGTTACCCTTTATCTAAAGTTACTAACATTAGGATTAGGTTTTTCTTTTGTTTTTACTAACACTATTATGCATCTATATCACTACTGTATTATTGTGTGATCTGAAATAAAGATTGTCGTTTATTCATTATCTATACATATAATTTACATTTTTAAATATTTCTATAAAAAATATAAAAAAAAAACATTAAAAATATAAAAAAATAGTAGCCCACTGGCATCGGGAACAGGGTCCAAGCTACCGGTGGTCAGGGCCTCAGGTAGAGGAACTTCCTGACAATACGTGCCGTGTCCAGAAATACCGCTTTCTATATCAAACCCTTGATCCATCTGCCCAACGAGAGCCTCATTAGATGTTGGTCGAGGCTCTTGGCTATTAAGCCATTGGCCGTAACGACTATCGGCACAACAACTGCTGACTCAACTTCCCACATGTCGACAACCTCGTGTGCCAAGTCTTGATTAAATTAATAAAAGATTTATTATTATTATTATTCAATCGCCTCTTACAATATTCCACGAGAAGAAATGAGATGTTTTATCCAAAGCGGGTCAAACACCATAAATTATAGACTTCCGGTCTTTTACTAAAACGTACACGTAGATGAAAGAAGTTTAGTTGAATGTGTCTAGTAAAAATTGACGATTAATATGTCGATTCTCTGCGTAAGCCCTTAGCTTATAAGAGACTTGTGTCAAACTGAATGCAACTAAGTTACTTAGATATTAAATAGTGATTGACGGACAGATGCGCGATCAGTATTTATATTCTAGTAGTTACTATGTTTGGAACCTATATTCCGATTCATTAGCATACATACATACATAAACTCACGCCTTTTTCCCACGGGCGTAGGCTGTAAACTATAGAACACCACATGCTACGGTCCTTACATACTCCTTTCGCTTCATCCACATTTATACATCTTGTCATACACGCACGCCGGTTGAGAGTACTACGCATCTGTCCTTTGAGAAGAACATCACCAATAACATCGACGTATGTCCTTCTAGGACGTCCTCTACCGGCGTTTACACTGACATCCGCCTTATGAATTCCTGTTGTTAATCACCGTTCACTCATTCTCTCAACATGACCAAACCACCTAAGCATACTCCTTTCAATTTTTGTTACTACATCATCTTTTAAACCGCAACTTTGTCTTATCACATCATTCCTCAATCTATCATTCAAAGTTACACCGCACATACTTAGCAAGGAACGCATTTCCACGGCATTTATTCTACTTTCATGCCTCTTCTACCACGATCAACATTCACTTCCATACATAAGTATGGAAGCACACCATTATGGATAGCCAGCCGTGCCTTTTTGGACATCGACTGGTTAGCCACAAACGCATGCATAGCACCGTTCACTTTATTTCCTGCATTTGCTCCCAGTGTATTATCCTATTTCATTTGATTCATTAGCATTATGTTCAAAATTAGGTCTTTGGACCAGATGTTGGTCCTTAACTCCTGGTTTCCAGCAAAGAATAGGCCACCACCATGCTTCCTTAGTGACGAACTAACTCTGTCGGAGGTCCGGGACGGCCACTGCTTGAGCCCCTTTTTTGCTTTAAGAATGTTGCCAAAAATATCATATGCATTGTCATCCTCTAATAATAGGTCAGGCTTCAAACTCCAATTGCATCTTACTAAACATAAAATTTCGGGTATATTTGAGATTTGACTGAGGGGAGGAATTCTCGGGCTATGGAGGCCTCCTAAGACCAGAGGCCTTTTTTTATCGTGGGAAAATCCTCATGGATATCTTTCGCCCGGGGTAGGCGAGGGGATTTGCCGGGTAAAAACCCACGGTGTTCCTCCTTCTGACCGTCGGCCGGGGTCGCGGGATTAGCCTTTTTTTTTTTTTTTTTTTTTTTCTCTTTGGAAAATCCTCATGGATGTCCCTCGCCCGTGGAAGGCGA
The DNA here is from genome assembly GCA_910594945.2 of Amphipyra berbera. Classification (NCBI taxonomy): domain Eukaryota; kingdom Metazoa; phylum Arthropoda; class Insecta; order Lepidoptera; family Noctuidae; genus Amphipyra; species Amphipyra berbera. The sequence continues at coordinate 975,148 of OU343138.1, forward strand.
GGGGGTCTGCCGGACTCTTACCGGCTAAAAACCAACGGTGTTCCTTCTCCTGACCGTACGGCCAGGGTCGCGGGATTCACAAAAGCATGCACCGCAACCCCGGCAGGTCCCGGTCCGCCAACCCATGGCGGACCTCTCCTCTGTGGGGCCTTGCCCCACGCCCTCCTGAGAAGCGCGCACGGAACACGGCGCGCCGCCTTCTCGGGCCTGTTACTGGTCGGGCGGCGAGTCCCCAAACCCGCCGCCCGCAGGCCACACACTAGGGTGGCTGGAGATCATCGCGTACACGCGCCCTCCGGCGCCCGGTGCGTCTGGCGCGGTAAGGGAGAAGAGCACACCGCTCCCTCTCCCTCTCCGCTTCCTCTTTGGTTGCTATCACCCCCTCACAAAAGGAGGCGATGGCTTCCCACGCAGTCTCGCTCCCGACCATGGACAGAACCACAGCCGGAAGCGAGAGGTCACCGCCAACCGCCGCGACTAATTCACGGCGCTGCGACCCCCAAGCTGGACACGCCTGCAAAGTGTGCAGCGCCGTGTCCTCGGGGCAGTCGCAGTGGTGACAACCGGGCGTCTGCTCCCGGCCTATGCGACACACGTTCTTCCCGAAACAACCATGTTCCGAGAGCACCTGCGTCAGCCGGAAGCTGAGGGCGCCATGCCGCCTCTCCAGCCACTCCTCTATCACGGGTCTTACCGCCGCAATTGCGGCGTGCCCCGCGCTGGGTTGCGCAAGTCGTTCCCTCCACTCAGCCACTAGGATCTGGCGGAGCTCACTCCGCCCAGGCACCTCCTCGCGCTGACGATATCTCAGCGCGAGGGCTCTCACCTCCAAATCCCAGCGCACGGATCCGGCTAAGAGGCTCGCCGCCTCGAAGGAGATCGTACGGTACCCCCTTATCACCCTGACGGCCATCGCCCGCTGCGGTCTCCGCAGGATAGCGACATTGCGGGCCGTCAGGGTGTCCGCCCAAACAGGCGACCCGTAAAGGGCCATGGACCGTACGATCCCCGCATATAGCCTCCGGCAGGAGGTATTGGGCCCCCCTAGGTTGGGCAGCAGACGCGACAGGGAAGCCGCGGCGCCCATCAACTTCGGCGCGAGCTGCCGAAAGTGAGGCCCAAAGTTCCACCGGCTGTCGAGGACGAGTCCTAGGTACTTCATCGTCGACTCGACACCGATGCGAACCCCTCCCACCACGATGTGGGATCCCGAGGGTGGTCCCCTCCGGGGCCCGTGGAAACACAGGGCCCCGGATTTCTGCAGAGCCACCTCGAGACCCAGCCGCCGGATCCTTTCGATGACTTGCGCAACCCCAGCTGTGGCCAAAATGGCCGCCTGATGTCGCGGGATTAGCCTAAGCATGCACCGCAACCCCGGCAGAAGACCAGAGTCCTGGTGCGCGCCGGGACCTAACTCGGACCACCTTGCATAGAAGGCAATCGTTCAACCGCTAAGCTATCACTGTTTGGCATATACCTACTGTCTAATATAATACTGTTTATATTATACAAGGTATCGATTTACCTGCAATAATGTTTCTTCTGACGGACAGGTGTACAATATTTCTAGCGTATATAATATCATCTGCCTAGGCCTAAAACCATAGCCGTATGGTAATAAGCAGGTATTAGATACCCCAAGGTATACTTAGTTAACGATCTATTTATTCCTAGGACGAAAAAATACTGGAAAAGGCTAGATAAATAATGTTTATGTTTTTTATACTGATGTGGTTGGTTTAGCTTCGTCTTATTATGGACTGGTTAATTTTAGAAAATTTTAATAAACGTGTTCTTTAAAAACAAAAAATAACATTGTCCCTACAATTACACCTGTGTCGTGAGTGCGTTTACATACATACATACATAACATCACGCCTGTATTCCCCGAAGGGTTAGGCAGAGGTGCATAGTAACACTTCATTTTGCCGTTATGTTTTAAGTTTCATGTAATAGGTAACCGGGCACAAAACCAAGCTCCGGGCTGCTACTGAGGAATACCACACGGATAACACAAAAACACTTTACCCGACCTGGGGCTCGAACCCAGGACCTCACGATCAGCAGTCGCGCTTGCCACCACTAGACTAACGAGGCAGTTCCAAGGCGAGGCGCCCTATTCCAAATATAAGATGTTCCATTTAGCATTTAGTCGGGACCACGACTTCGTTAAAATCCCCTATCACATGGGACTTAAACATAATACGAAATGAGGGTGTTACTATACACCTCTGCCCCACCCTTCGGGGAAATCAGGCGTGATGTTATGTTATGTAGAATAGGGCATCTAGTATTTTAACATTGTTGTCGGTTTAAAGGCACTACAAACGTAGTTTCTAGGATCAGTAGGCTTACAATTCTGCTGACCCTCTCAGCGTCTGTATTGGGCGGGTCCTGTGAGACTCAAGAGCGATGGACTCATCGATCACAAATTGAAGGGCTCGCGCCTCCGTACGCTTTCACACTCGGATTTGTAACGTGACTTTAGTTTGCCGTGTTCATATTGTGGGTATCTACAGGATATTATCTTACTTAGAGAAACTTCGTAAATGTATGCTTTATATTTTTATATACGTTGGCCAAAGAGAATGCGTATACAAGCAAATAATTACAGAATAACATAACATCACGCCTGTATTCCCCGAAGAGTTATGCAGAGGTGTATAGTAACACCCTCATTTCGCCGCTTCCCTTGTTGGTCTAGTGGTGGCAAGCGCGACTGCTGATCTTGAGGTCCTGGGTTCGAACCCCAGGGTCGGGCAGTGTTATTAGGTTTTTCCTTGTGGAATTACTCAGTAGCAGCCCGGAGTTTGGATTTGTGCCCGGTTGATGGCAATAGGCTCGCCCCCTATTACATAGGACTTAAACAAATAATACACCTGCATTTTAATAAAGTTGTGAGTGACGTGTGCTGGGTTATCCGCTCTTTGTCATCGCCAATGAGTTTATTAAGCAACTAGGTAGCTGGGTGTACTTGGTATTAACAAAAAAAGAAATTTAAAAAATTTCCTAATTTACATTTTTCTTAAACCACCCCAGCATTAAGCGAACAAAACAAAAAAAAACAAATTGATCGCGCCATTTTCGAATTTTTACGAGATTAACGCACGGCAATTGATTTATATATATAATAATATAGATGTCACTAGTGTATACCTGCGTAGTGCATTGATTTTCGTCGTTTGACTGCTTATTTATTTCTTTTACAGTATAAATATAAGCAGACATTTACAGAAATTTTTCACCACCATTTCACCGATCAGTTTATTTAGACCTATGAGGACGAGCATATGACACACAGCAGTGTGTCAATTCAAGCCAAGATTGGAACAGAAAAAGGCGACACACCGGCCGTGTTACACGTACCATTTCGCGCTTCTTTCGCCTCACACTCAAAATCTATTTGACCTACACTTGCAATTTTGTGTGTACTAGACACCATTTCAGGCCCCGAGTTGCTATTTTCTGGCAGAAAACCAAATAACCGAACTTCAGAGTCTAACCAACAATCGGCAACCTCGTGACCACTCGAACAATATTCTTTTCGTGTGGTTAGTGACTAACCTGGTGTCACAGCTTATGCCAGCCATGGGCCGTTGACTTAGCTTCACATGCCGTCAAGAAATATCTCTGGGCAAATATTTCCTCACGATGTTTTCCTTCACCATTTTTAAGCAAGTAAGAATTATACAATACGCACATGAATCCGAAAAGTCAAAAGTGCGTGCCTTGGGTTCGAACTCGACACCTACGACTTGGAAGTCCGACGATCACACTACTAGGCTATCGCGGCTGTTACTAGAGTAATGAGTATTACAATCTGTGTGATTCATCCTATAGGTACTTACAATTTATATACCACACCGATTTAATTATAATAATAAAATGACCCAGCTGCGCGTCACATGGCGTGATTATAGTACATGCTTCATTTGCTATGTTGTTTTAAGTGTAATCTGAGGATCAAAGAGGAGTAGTAGCTTGTTGTCATCATGTGCTAGTCATTATTGTAATAGGAAACTGACAGAGTACTGTAGCGTAATATCAATTAACTATTGTACACACCAGTAAGTCGATGCCACATCTAGTAACGTTCCTGTTATCGATAGCTGGTAACACTGGACAATATTGATAGAGGAGCGTTTTCGTCAAGATGAATCAACGTGCCCGAAGTTATAAAAACAGTGGTCATTCGACGGAGCAGAGGATTCCATGTCGAACAGCCGAAGAAGTCTGACCTTTTATATCTGATTAGCTTGTCCTTATTTTCTGATCTTGTGTAAATTATTATGTTATGTTGTGAACTAGCTTCTGTAACTAACTGGTGGAGAGTCTATGTTGGTTTCATTTACTTTATTCACCATGCTCCCAATCCTGACAGGTCGATATTAGCTGTAACTGTAATGATAGATTCACCCTTATAAGATTCTGTTGTATGTCTTTTACATTCCGGTTTTTAGTGGGTTGTGGTGTCTTTAGTAACTAAAAGTTTGATACTCGTAACGTGTAAACCACTACTCGACTATCTACTAAGTACTAAACAGTTTGTTTAGGAACACGATGGATTTTTGATCAGTAATTTAGACTATGTTCAATAATAAATTGGCTTACTGCCTACTGCAAATAGATAGATACTGAAAATTGCCTCGTTGGTCTAGTGGTGGCAAGGGCGACTGCTGATCATGAGGTCCTGGGTTCGATCCCCAGGTCTGGCAGTTGTTATTGGGTTTTTCCGTGTGGAATTCCTCAGTAGCGGCCCGGAGTTTGGGTTTGTGCCTGATTGATGGTACCTATTACATGGATCTTAAAACATAATTGCGACATGAGGGTGTTAGTATACACCTCTGCCTAACCCTTTGGCGAATACAGGCATGATGTTATGCAATGAAAACTTTCTCCAAAAAAAAAGAATGATAGTTTTATTAATGACGCAACTATACAAGTCTAGACGATCAACTACATGGATTTAATTAATCCTATCAACTCTACCAAAAAACTTAATTCAACCCAAAAATACCCAGCCACCCAATTTGAACATACAAACAGGATGCCCAGTACACAACCCTCAATAATGATCCCGACATTTCTATTCAAGGGAGGCGATATTAATAAGTCGGTCCTTTCTACCCCCTGCGTATCGCACAATACTTAACATGTAATGCTCGATCCCTTCGAAGATTAAGGTCTATTTTATTTTAAATCGCTTTTTGAAAAAGGTCTATTAGATGCGAAATTGAAAGAATATCGATCTTAGCTTTTGTGATTATATTTTCTTTAAGATTGGGTGTGTGGAGAAAGAACCCTGCGCTAAGCCGATGGTTGTGTATGGAGGCCTGAAGGAAGTGGATTGGATAGCCTCTTGTTCCTTTCTTATTGGTGTCGTAAAAAAGGACCAAAAGATTGAGTAAGGTGGATAAGCAAGCAGCCATATTAATTTGTACACTTACCTAATATTTTTTGAGGTAGGTAACTTCGATCAATAATGTACTAGATTCCCGATAAGCGCATCAAAAATGGCCCGAAAAATAAGAGCACAAATACTTTTGTGGTCTTATTTCTTATTTGCTTGCCGCGAGTAACACGCCAACGACGCTGTACATTGACGTTTTTTGACCGAACTATTACGACATCTTTCTACATGAACATTTAAGGTATGGTCTGGTTTATTTTCTGGATGGCATTAAAAACGCATACATCTTATTTATCTAGTACTGTCGAGTGCCACTATTTAGCGTTGTTTTTGTATGAAACTGGGCATCTGGTTGTATTGTTGATCGAAGGTAGGTAGGTAGGTACCGAGAATGTTATCATCTAACGTCTAGTTATAAAAATATCGCAATGAATACGGCCAATTGCTACATCTTTCCAACTATGACTATTAACTGCCTTGTTGGTTTGATAGTCGCAAGCGCGACTACTGAGCCTGGATTCGATCCCCAGGTCGGGCAAAGTGTTATTGAGTTTTTTCATTAGGAATTTCTCAGTAGCAGCCCGCAGTCTGGATTTGTGCCCGGCTAATGGCAATAGGCTCGCCCCCAATTACATGGGACTTAAACTAAACGGCGAAATGAGGGTGTTACTATACAGTGCTTCAGGTTTCAGGGCCGGTTCGCGTTCAGATCCGGCTCGAAGGACCAAACACCGTGGTGGACTGTATAGGTTCGGATTGGTTTTCCAAAAAGCGCGGCAACCATGAAAGCCGCGAAGAAGGAAAACCGATCCGAACCTGTACAGTCCACCACATTGTTTCATATACACCTCTGCCCTACCCTTCGCGGAATACAGGCGTGATGTTATGTTTTACTTTATTACCTAATCCTGTATATACATTGCTACAAAATATAGATCTAGATATAAATGATTAGGTACCTATCTACTAATAAATAACCAAACCTTATCTTCAGCAACAAACTATCCGTTACATTTGAATTTTAAACGTACATATTTTATTCAAATAAGAGCTATAATGAATTTGTGTAGTCGACATCATGTTTACTAGTTCAAAGAGAAATTGTTTAATAACTCAACTATGAATATAAACATAGAATCAAGCAAATATAAACCTTATTACTCCAAAATAAGAGTGAATATTGCAGGATATCAAATAGCTCTAATATCTAAGGGCTCATTTACATTTGAGTTTTAAATAACGTTTGTATTTTTATTCTTTTTTTAAAGAATATTTAAATTTAATTATAGTATTTGCGCATTATGTCTATATACCTACAATCTCAGTAGGATTTGGCCTTGTCATTGGGTGTTTTGTTTCAAATGACATATGGCATGGTCTGTCCTTGGTTCATGAAAAATGTGTGTATCTATGTGACATCATATTTTAATGAGGAAATTCATCTTATTTTAACCGACTTCCAAAAAAAGGAGGAGGTTCTCAATTCGGTTGTGTTTTTTTTTAAATTTTTTTTGTAAGTTTGTTCCGCGATATATTTGCTAATTGTGAACCGATTTTAATGATTCTTTTTTTGTTTGAAAGAGTATTCTTTCGAAGTGGTTCCTTTTAAATTTGGTGAAGATCTGATGAAGAACTTCGGAGATAAACAATTTGAAGTCGGTTTTTTTTTTTGTTAAAAAGTGATTATTGAAAATTCGTTCTATTCATCTGGGCAAAGTATAAGTATAATCACTTTTTAACAAAAATAAAACCGACTTCAAATTGTTTATCTCCGGAGTTCTTCATCAGATCTTCACCAAATTTTAATGGGACCACTTCGAAAGAATATTCTTTCAAACAAAAAAAGAATCATTAAAATCGGTTCACAATTAGCAAAGACATCGCGGAACAAACATACAAAAAAAAACACACAGTTGAATTGAGAACCTCCTCCTTTTTTGGAAGTCGGTTAAAAAGATTATCTTTTGTATACCACAGAAAAAAATTACATACTTAATTATTATTATAAACTAAAACTAGTTTTAGTCTAGCAATTTTATAAGTATAATAAACCGGGCGCAAAAAATGTATAGCATTCATCACAAAAATAAACAACATTTTTTATCTTATCAATTTTGCACATTTTATTTTAACGTAATAAGCGTTTACACCAAATGTAATTGCAGCTTAACAAGGCATAACTCCAGTCTAGGGCAGGTGGCGGCTATCTAATAGATCTAGCTCGCTTATAATAAATAACTCAATAGCTACACGTCTGTCCGTACCTCTGTGTCGATAGCGAGAACCTTTCGATACTGTTTATGGTTGATCGAATTAATGGAGTAATGAGTAAAAGGAGAGCTCATAACCACCGGAACAAATCCAATTCACTTCTTCTTACGTGCCGGCGAGCTCGAGAACAGCTCCTGCCGTGGTGATAAGATTAGCCAGTCAACAAGGTTGGTTGCAGGGCTGACTGCCCTGGGCGTGACGGACGTTCTTAAGGAATGGAGGCTCTTTTAATGCATCTTAGTTCACTTAATTTATAGGAATACTTAATTGTCGAGATATGAAGAATTCGCGGTAGCAAATGTCAAGGCATCGTGTTTCAAGATATTGAAAATCGAGGTACCTACTGGCCGGCCTACTGCAGTAACGAAGCTTTAATTCGAAGATAGTGTACATATAGGTTGAATACCTAACTTCTTATGTCGTATCTGGAAATGTGCAGGTCTCTTATTAGACTATCGCCGGTGTCATGTTATTAGGCACACGTCGTCCGTACTACCGATTATTTTATTCTTCACTTGGTCGCGTTTGGCCCTAGTCTCACCTGATGGTAAGCGCAGACAGGGTCTAAGATGGAGTACACGAATCCAAGGAACAGAGATATAGAGGGATTCCCCTATACCTCTCTGGCTCTCATATACACACGACGGAACACAGTAAACTGTTTGGTGCCGGACTTTAATGTGAGGGTGGTAGCTAGCTAGGTAGACCTTATAGATCCTACCACCAAGCGTGCTGGGTTTTGTTGAATCTTACCACACGCGTCTATTCCCAGCGTGCGGTGAAGAAATTTTATATTCTAACCCGTCCCCACACGGGTGATTGGCGACTGATGCGACGTTATACACAGTGTGCCGCCATCTCTCGCGCTGTTCACTTACCGTTTGTTATTCCATTAGTTTACTATTCTGTGATCGTCTAGAAATTTAGAAACGTGTCGTATCAGCTACTGCTGCTGATCTTTGAACTTAATAATTCAAGTGATAACTGTTGCTTAAGGCTTGTATCATTAAATTCATATTATTACTTAGTTATCCTAATAAAATATATAGTCTGTTATACGGTTTTGGATATAAATCCATGGTGGCAGGCATACAATTCGGTGTTAACAAAAAATCACACTCAGATCAGTTCCACTGTAAGCATTGAACCCTGGTATTAGAAAAGGGTGATGGGTGCATATTGTATATAGTGTTACTTATCTTTATCTTTGCAGGGTTACTAGGTATAATGAATAGAAAACATAAAAAAAATAAGGAAGGATCGTAGCATCTGGCGTTCTAAAGTTTCTGCCTACCCCCATGGGAAAAGGTGTGAGTTTATGTATGTATGTAAAAAAAAAATTTTTAGTTAATCAATAATAAGATACCTTCGACCTGCGTGGTTTTTGCTACTGTATTATCTAGGTATCTCGTTATCAAATTAACAAAAAAAGGTTGATTTTTTAATGTACCTATTCTAATTAATGATGCATAGTAACCCTGCAAAGTTACGTCACATAATTTGAAGTTACCCTGCAAGAGAAGTTGCTCCTTACATCCGTCATATTATAGAGAAAAAAATAAGCAAAATTCTATCCATTTCACTCTTTGTTATAAAATAATACCATAATATTAGTAACGATAATTCAATTCAAAATTCACGAAACTGATTCATCATTCAATACATAAAGGTATTATTTATTTTAACATCCGCATATCCAAACACAAGTCCAAATAAAGCCAGCAAAGTTCTATCCTAATTACCGAGCAATATCTATAAATAAAATAGTAGGGTAAAACACCCAGTTATAGGCCCAATGCCTACAGAGGCGCGGCGGATAAAAGCAGTATTAAGCGGATATTGCCACGGGTCGGCAATCACTGATTTCCGCTTTTCCGCTACCAATAATACCGAGGCGTATCGATTTATCCGCGATCCGCCATGTCTATTTGTTTTTGACGTCGAACTGTGTATAAAACCGTTTAAACACGTTTAATTATTAATTAATTTCAGTGCTGTACCGCAAAATGATCAATATATATTAAGGATATTAGATAATTTCCTGTGGGTTTAATTGATTTTTTGGATAATTTGTTTTTGATGTTTAGTATTTGGTGGCATTTTGTCGTTTGCGGTTCCTGGTGGTCGTATAGATTTTGAAGATATTGGTAAAAAAAAACAATTTACTAAATTAAGAAATCCGGGCTGCTACTGAGCTGCTACGTGTGGAATTACACGGACAAATCCAATATCCATTTTGCCCGAACCCAGAATCTCACGATCAGCAGTCGCGCTTGCCACCACTAGACCAACGAGGCAGTTCCGGGGTTTGGATCTGTGCCCGGTTGATAGCAATAGGCTCGCTCCTATTACATGGGACTTTAAACATAACGGCGAATTGAGGGTGTTACTATACACCTCTGCCCAAACCTTAGGGGAATACAGGCCTGATGTTATGTTAAAATTAAGAAATATTTTTTATCTGAAATATTTATAAATCCAAATCAGTGATAGTCTGTTTTATGATAAATGATTTTACATTTTTACAAGTCAATGTTATTATCAAAAATATTATTCTAATAAGGGACTATGAAAAACTATCTTATCGTGAATAAAGGCTTACGTCTCTGTGACCTTTATACACGTAATATGTTAGGTTTCTAGGACCTTTCCTTTTTACTTTTTTTTAGTACCTACTTACATGAATAAGCACGTTATTTGTAAAGGTCTGAAGCTCTTACAGAACACGCCCATTTGATCGTGATAGATTGGTTGTGATTCCCAATGACCTTCGATCCTTACATTTTCGCACTCGTCTTTCAAGAAAATTTTTATTCGTCCTAAAAATATCCTACGCAATAATAGGTCGTAGTCGTGGGCATGTCGTATTTTTGCCAAATATCCGAATAACACATAATTGAAAAGAGTGTGAGGTATTTTGTTCACTGAAGACTACCTCCAAAAATAATACAATAAAAGGCTGGTTAGTGACTAACCTGGTGTCAGAGTTTACGCCGCCCAAGGGCCTCTGACTTGGCTTCACATGCCGTCGAGAAATATCTCTCAGGCATGCCGGTTTCCTCACGATGTTTTCCTTCACCGTTTTTAAGCAAGTGATAATTATACAATACGCACGTGAATCCGAAAAGTCAGAGGTGTGTGTCAAGGGTTCGAACTCGAGACCTATGACTTGGCAGTCCGATGGTCACACTACCAGGCTATCACTGCTACAGAATTTTAATCTACTATAAGTATATTAGACTCGTACAGTACGAATTAGGTTTCAACCCCCATTTTATCGCATATTCTATTTAAAAGCATTTTTACAAGCTTTTTCCTCAGAAAACACCTGAGCAAAGCATCATAAATTGATCGTAGATATCATAACAATTTTATTACCTCACCAACCTGCAAACGACCTTAGAACAAAAGTTTTTAAACGAAAACTGAATCCAATACATTCATAAATTTCGTTGTAAAATCATCTAAATCTTCTAATTGTTTCTGAGACAGTATTGTGTGCTGGTGGGGGTATAGGCCTACAGTCATTTGCCGTCAGCCGCACTATTGTTCGCCATGAAATATGGAGCAATTAAACCTGAGTTATGATTTAACTACCCTTAAATTTTTAAGATACACCCCGAAAAATTAATCATGCTTAGAATTAGGTTGTTTGGTGTTTCAAAGAGTTGAAAATTTCAGGTATTGTGTTGGAATTTCGTGTAGTAGATAGGTACTTTTTTTTTGTCGTTGGAAAATCCTCATGGGTGTGCCTCGTCCGGGGACGGCGAGGCGGTCTGCCGGACTCTTACCCCTAAAAACCAACGGTGTCCCCCTCCTTCTAACCTAAGGCTGGGGTCACGGGATTCGCTATTGCATGCACCGTAACCCCGGTAGGTGTTGGTCCACCAGCTTCTTCTGGTGGATCTCTCTAGTGGTGGGGCAATTTAGTACCTATAGGTACCTATTAAAATTATTTTGTAATTTTTTATCTGGCCTATTATTTAGTGATGGTTGTCTACGTATTTTTGAGGTTAGTAAAATAAATTGCCCCTCGATTCAAAACCTTACAATAAGTCAGTTACCGGTATTTTCTGTAGGTACGATAAAAATGAGGTAACAAACCGTTTTAATCGACTTATCGTAAAGTTCTGAAACTTCTGAATTTAGGGGCCGGTTAGTTAAAGTATAGATTCTCATTTGTTCGCAAGCACTGCAATCGAACGTGTGGTACAATGTTTGATGAAATTCACAAGTCGAGCAAATTCACTAAGTTGTTTGAAGGAAGGTTTTTTTGCGCATTTTTCCCATGGGGGTAGGCAGACACTATAGAACGCCACACGCTTCGACCCTTACATACTCCTTTCGCTTCGTCCACATTCATACATCTTGTCATACACGCAAACCGGGTGAGAGTACTACGCACCTGTCCTTTGTGAAGAACATCACCAATAACATCGATGATTATGCACAATTTACTAAATTTCCTAGTTCGTTTTGCCTAGCCTTTTCTCCACTAAGTCGAGGTTAGCTTCCAGTCTAACCAGATGCGGCTGAATACCAGTATTTTACACGGAACGACTGCCATCAGACCTCCGCAACCCAGTTACTAGGTAATGCCGATATCTTGGGGTTCGATTAGTTGTCAGACTTTCGGGCTTCTTACTTCCCGTAACGACTGTCATAGGTATTTGTATGACACCTGGGACCGACTGTTTAACGTGCTCTCCGAGGCACGGAGGGGTCTCGATATGTAATGAAACGGTCACCCATCCATAGACTGACCGCGGCAACCGCAACTTAACCTTATGGTTAAAGAAATTATTTCTCGATAAGAAATAACAAATATTTCACTTACTTGAGAACATTTTTAGTACTTAAACATAACACTATAAAAGCTTTGACATACAAACTATTGTTTTTGTTGTCTAATAATTAATTAATGCAATTACCTGACATTTCATTTCGTATACTAATGAGATCCAAAAATACAAAACTAAAACTTATCAATCCACCCGCAAAATAAGTAATTAGTGTGGTCGCTTATAGATAATGAATGCCACAGAGCACTTATATGAATGCGAACTCGGTGCCACAATAAAGCAGCATGCAAATCTTATGAACCGCGCGGTCGGTAATTAGCCATGAGCCCCTTCTTATTAGATAGTAGAGTAATTAATAGATATTGTCAAATAGGTGACTTAAGACATCATTGGTTCGATCTATAGGGAAGGCCCAGTTAGGCTCGACATTGAATATAAACAGAGTGTTTGTGTTACGTCTATGCTACCAATTATTCCTGTTTGTGAAGCCACTATTGATATACGAATATCAAACACAATACGATATGGTTATTAAACAATAATAGCGTGTCTGTCAACTGAGGAATTAGATTAAAATGGTGCTTATAGGCGACATGCTTCTAACCTATTAATATAATTTACTTACTTAGCATTCATAACATAATCATCCCATCACTGTCCCACTGATTGGCATGGGCCTCTTCTCAGTAGTTTAGACCTTAGTCCACCACGCTGGCCTGGTTGGCGAACTACGCACATCATCAAGAACTTTATGGAGCCCTCTCAGGTGTGCAGGTTTCACGATGTTTTCCTGCGCTGTTTATAGCAGTGATAGCCTAGTGGTGTGATCGTCGGACTGCCTAGACATAGGTCTCGAGTTCGAACCTAAGGCACGCACCTCTGACTCTGCGGATTCATGTGCGTATTGTATAATTCTCACTTACTTAAAAAAACGGTGAAGGAAAACATCGTGAGGAAACCGGCATGCCAGAGAGATATTTCTCGACGGCATGTGAAGCCAAGTCAGAGGCCCATGGGCGGCATAAACTCTGACACCAGGTCGGTTACTAACCACGCGAAAAGAAAGTAAGACTTAGCATTCATAACATAATCATCCCATTAAAGGTCTATTGCAGGCCACAGGCCTCGTCTCAGAATGAGAAGGGTTTAGGTCTAAGTCCATCACCCTGGCCTGGTTGGCGAACTACACACATCATCAAGAACTTTTTGGAGCCCTCTCAGGTGTACAGGTTTCCACACGATGTCTCACTTCACGGTTAACGCAAGTGATAATCAAATTCTGATCTGCACATGAATTTGAATAGTAAGAGGTGTTGGCCGGTATCGAACTAAGACCCTCCTGCATCGAAGGTAAGTGTTCAACCACTACACTATCACTGCTTATCTACTTACAACAACTTTTTCGTTTAGGCTAGCGAAAGGTACGAATTTCTAAATCAGCTTACTACAACTGACTTAACCGTCCCCACCTCAGCACCCCTCTTTTCCCCATAAAACGGGCGATATACCCATACAACACAATACTTTCGGGCTGAAGACACGTGTGTCAGGAGACGTGACCGGCCCATTGCCATGCCAACGCGTCCCATGAAACGTCCCTTTGTCCTTTAAAAAGTCCAAAATAGATTTTCCTTATAAATAAGCCTTATTTGGGGGCTATCAGGTAGAAACGGGGGAATCGAATCTGGACGTAAGGATGTTTTTTGATATGTCCATTTTGGATTTGGGAAACGCCTAAAGGCAGCATTTCTGTGGTCGACACGTTCTAACTCCCGTATAGTTCTAAGAAAAATATTAGAATTATATTTGTTTCAGAACGCAATGAGTTGTATTTTATTTTTTACGCAAAACAGTCAGCATTGTTCTTTAAAAGGCATTTAAGGCCACATACGATGTAGATGCTATAAGATATTTATATCAGAGCGCATATCTTACGATATCGCTCAGAAATAACTAGCGTTTACCTATCGACGCCCAGCAGTGAAAACCTTGTAAGACAAATTTTCTTCAGAAACGGTTTATTTGTTATTTAGATTGATAAACTCGTCATACACGTACTGATTCAACAAACTTTCAATTCAAATACTTCTAAGGTATCTATGACGTACGATGACAAACTTGTATTAACATTTGATGGGCCATATTTTTTTCAGGAGACAGTTAATTTTATCTCTTTTAAAAAATTGTATTTTACACATACGTGGTTTTCACTGCCGACCGTCGCTATAGTAAAACTATAAAGACCAGTGATTTTTATAATTATTTAATCACACACAGCTGTGTATCTTACACAAGGTGTTAGAATTAATTCCCATTTACTTTAGATCTAAAAAACTAAAAGTTTTATGTACAAGGGAAAGGCTTACTATTTTACTATCACTAGTAACAAGATAATGGCCACCTGCCTGTGTGTAAAATAATGGCGCAGTTGTTCCAACTTTTAATCCAATTTTACCTATCTTTATGAACATGATAACAACTCTTATCAATTACATTTAGTTAGCCAATATTTTAACTAGCTTGTAAGTGTATTTTGCGATCATAGAGATAGTTAACTTGAGGTTCTATAGTTGACATACTCAACTATTTATTTCCCAAATTAACATGCAAATGATGAAGTCATATCAACAAATCTTAAGTTAACAAATCGCTACTACAGACATAAACTAATACGATCGCGTAACCTCGTTACAGTAAACAGTAAAAAAATAACCTAATCTGGTTAACTCTGACAAAACAGCTAAGGGCTTTGACCCTCGAAGAGATGTAGGGTACGCGGGACAGTTGTCGGCCGTGATTTGTTTTTAATTAAGTTTCGCTTTGAAGTTAGTTTGGGTTTCATTTGTGATTAAATATGGTGAGTGATTTATGATTGCGTTTAGAGATTAGATTTGAGTATGAGTACGTACGGAGATGGGGTTACACAGTATGCCTCGACGAGTAATAAAGGGTTTCTTATATACCTAGTAAGTAATTGTAATAATATTGGATATGAAATATGAGATGTATTTGCTGAGTAATAATTTCAAGTAATGTTTCTCTTGCTTTGTGTTTATTTTACTAACGGTATCATTCTTGACGATATCTCTTAAAACAACATGATTCAATGTAATATTTGGTACAATATGTAATAAGGTACATACATTTTCTCATATTTGAATAACAAGCGCACTCATTCCTTTATGTTCCCACTTATCTAAAATTACCATAAAAAACTAGTATCTCATAACGGGTGTCGTCACCTTCCAAACATAATCGACCTATTTTCGGTAAGCCACATGTCTCAGATTACCGTACGTGTACATAAAAGAAAAAAATGATATTGTTAATAATAGCGACATGTTACTAACATATTGTTAGTAGTTAATTTGTTTGTCTGTACGTAAACAAAGTATCGTGTTTATGGGGGAGGTTCGTGTTAGCGCGAAAGTAAATATGTAAGTGAGGGACGCTAGTTGGTACTTTCACCTTATAAGCTTTTATGTCTTTTTACACGAGATTTTCTTCAACATAGTAGACGGTTAATGTAATTTTTAAGGTTCTTGTTGAAGTTTAGTTAATGAAGACAGTTAAAAACTAGTTTTAGATCCGATAGTGATCTTAAACTTAGTTAGGAATAGTAATTTACTAATTATAATATTAAAGCTTTCGTTCGAGCTTTTTTATATGGTTGGCATATTTTCCTGTACAAGTTCTATCTTTATAAAAATAACGTTTTCCAAGAACAAAGGTCCAGAACAAAGAAGCCTTATTCTGAAACACATTTCTGAACATATTATCGTAAAAAATCGACGGCAGAAAATTAACACTGAAGAAAATGCAAGAGATACCTGCATAATTATTACATTGGTCTCTTGACTTAAGAAATATTCTCTATTAGGATATTTTTTAACCGACTTCCAAAAAAGGAGGAGGTTCTCAATTCAGTTGTATTTTTTATTGTTTGTTACCTCATAACTCCGTCATTTATATACCGATTTGGAAAATTATTTTTTTGTATTTAAGAGTATTCTTTCGAAGTGGTCCCATTTAAATTTGGTGAAGATCTGATGAAGAATTTCGGAGATAGACAATGGAACTCCTCAATGACGAACAGTACGCGTAATGTGATGATGTGATTATATTACGAGCAGCATCTTTAGAAGGTCCAACCATGTTTTAATTAAGGCCACTAAAATGAAAAAAATAATAAACATTTTAACAAAAATAAAGCCGACTTCAAAAAACCGTAAAAAGGAATAAAATAATTTACCATATTATAAAATTAACAGTTTCAGAAGCCGGTGCCTTCAATTTGGTTCAGCGTGGATTAGCACCGACTTCAAAACTGTTTTTTGAAGTCGGCTTTATTTTTGTTAAAATGTTTTTTTCTTCTATCGGTACGAGCTTACGAGTATAGCTCATGCCATAGGTAAAAGTCTAGCCATTTAGCAAGGTTGTTAGCGAAGCTGACTGCTTATTGCACCGAACGTACATACTTAAGTATTGTCACACGTTGAGGCTCTTACAACCGATTCCTATAATTTACCGATCGTTAACATTATCATCAGCCCATTACTGTCCCACTGCTGGGCACGGGTCTCTTCTCAGTATGAGAAGGCTTTAGCTCTTAGTCCACCACGCTGGTCTGGTGCGACTTGGCAGACTACGCACACATCGAGAACTTTATGGAGCCTTCTCAGGTGTGCAGGTTTCCTCACGATGTTTTTCCTTTACCATTAACGCAAGTGATAATCAAATTCAGGATCCGCCCATGAATTTGAAAAGTCAGAGGTACGGGCCGGGATCGAACTCAGACCCTCCTGTATGGAAGGCAAGCGTTCAACCGCTAGGCTAACACTGATACCGATCGTTATTAGTTAAAATTTAGACTCTTGTATCTGTACCAATACTGAAGCAGACTCCATAGCTTTGCGTAGAAGACCGATACTGTACGGTGAAACCATAACGCACCTTTAGAATTAAAGAAACCTATCAAAAAAAATATAGTTTTTGGAAAACGTCGAGTAAAGGTTCGTATTTTTATGAATTTTGCAGAAAACAGAGATTATTCGGTTGTACTTTCATAAAATTCATTATGATTTTAATTTTATATCATCACTTTTAATAAGAGTCGATGAAGACGGTCATTCAACGTCAATTTATGAGTCAAACTTAAAATCTTAAAATTTTGAAATACGTCTCTAAAGGTGCGATACACTAATAATGCACTAATGCTTAGTCGTGCATTTTTACCTCATTTCACTAATTGATATTAGTCGAGCATTCAGTACACGATTAACGGTCATCGCGTGTGCTCCCTCGCTCCTTTATATTACAAAACCTTTGGTCCGGATAAATATATTTAATTTGATTTTATAAGCAGTAGTATCATTTAACCATCTTCCAAACTTCTACATGGTCCTTCGAGCCGGATCGTTAGGGAACGTACCCATACTACGTGACCCATTTTTTACAACTTTTTACCCCCCTCCCCCCCCTCGGTGACCACCCGTAGTATATGCCAATACCCCCCGTCCCCCTCTAGTTTTCACGTAGTAATTCATAAAATATGGTTTTAAATAAAAAAATTGCAAAACGAAAATTATTTGGCTCAATGTGCGTCAATGTTGCCACCTGTGAGTTTAAAAAGCGCTAAACGCTGCGCGCCATATTTGAATATAGCTCGAAAAAGCGCGAGATTTCCCTAGAGGATATTGACCACGTGACGAAAATCTAAGCCCCCCCCCCCCCGCCCCTGTCACCAAGCGTGGTATTTTGATGACCCCCCCTTCCCCCCTGAACGGGTCATGTAGTATGGGTACGCTCCCTTAGTGGCTATCGCACTTAAAATTAACTTAAGAGTCTTTATATGCTAAGTTTGGCAATGAAACATTTTATCAACTACCTCGTTGGTCTAGCGGTCGCAAGCGCGACTGCTGATCGTGAGGTCCTGGGTTCGATCAACAGGTCGGGCAAAGTGTTATTGGATTTTTCCATGTAGAATTCCTTAGTAGCAGCCGGGAGTTTGGATTTGTGCCCGGTTGATGGCAATAGGCGCGCCCCCTATTACATGGGACTTGAACATAACTGCGAAATGAGGGTGTTACTATACACCTCTACACAACCATTCGGGGAATACAGGCATGATGTTATGTTATGTAAATTTTACTTTTGGTAGAGTAAACGATTCGTTTCTGGCCATAGGAACAGGGCGTTAAAGCATCTTAATTCACAGGCCTATGTTAACTAGGGGACTAGGTACGGTAGGCTTTTAGGAGACTTCTATAACTTTTATAGCGCTTTTGACAATAGCTTATGTTCAGTTGACACCTAAGTCAAGCTGTTGACAAAGCTCACGACACAGAAAACCAGGTATCCTAATTACAAAAATAAAACAACATAACATCATGCCTTATATTCCCCGAAGGGTTCGGCAGAGGCTTTTCAGTACTCCCTCGTTCCCTCGTTTCTTCGTTCAAGTCCCATGTAATAGGCGGCGAGTCTATTGCCATCAACTGGGCACAAATCCAGACTCCGGGCTGCTACTGAGAAATTCCTAATGGAAAATCGCAATAACACTTTGCCGGACCTGAGGATCGAACCCAGGACCCCATGCTCAGCAGTCGCGCTTGCGACTACTAGACCAATAAGGCAGTCAATTACAAAAATGAATATATATTATAATCTTTAATAGTATAAAACAAAGTCGCTCCCGCTGTCTGTGCGCTTAGATCTTTTAAACTACGCAACGGATTTTAATACAATTTTCAGCAATAGACAGAGTGATTCAAGAGGAAGGTTTATATGCCCCACATTAGTATCTACATTGCACCCGTGCGAAGCTGGGGCGGGTCGCTAGTTAATATATAAATTAGAGGCAACTAAAAGATACAGAATTAATGACTCAATATTACGATAGGTGTTAAGGTGTATAATTAGCAAAACGATTAGTCCAACATTGTTTATTGTCAAAAGCATTTCGTAGAATTATGAGCTAGATTACTTGACTAGAGCTAAAACATGTAACGTACTGGGTTAGAATAACTAGGTATACTCCAATTATGATAATGAAAAGGCAAGCTGTTATTATCATTGCCATCAAGCAATGAGACAAGAATTATGAAATATGAATCTATTATTAAGTATATTATACTATTAGTAAAAAATGTTAAGAACAAAGAAATATAAAGATTTGTTTAAAAAAAAGTTAAAGTTCTTCGACTATTTATCTTAAAAATCCTTAGATACTAAAACGCAATTTTAATTAATTTCATTCAAGGAGAGCCGATTTTTTTAATCAACAGATAATTACTAAGAAAATAACAGTTTTGTACGATTCGAAAGATTTTACATCGATGTTGGAAGATTAAAAAATTAGGATGTAACTGCCTGTATCGTACAAAAATCAGAACACAAAAAATTGATTTTTTTATCGCTACCTTCCTAAGTAGAACGTCATTAATATTTTGATAAATGTGGTATAATTTCTCGGACCGCGGGTCTCGCTCGTCCCAGTCATCACCGGCCTATCGCACACCTCATCTTAACTGATTTTTAGCTTTGTCGACGTGAGGCCGCAGAAATAGCGATTTTTGAAGCGAGGTTTTAGTAACAGGTATACATACAAGCAATAACATTGTACTTAAGAAGTGGCCACAGTCTTCTGTGATGTGACTATGAAGAATAAAGAACGCCAATAACCTATCTGATCTAAGTCTCAAGCATAAACGTTATTAACGCTTTTCAGAATATTCATATATTGGATTTTTCCGTGTGGAATTCCTCAATGGCAGTCTGGAGTTTGGATTTGTGCCAGGTTGATGGCAATAGGCTCGCCCCCTATTACATGGCACTCAAACATAACGGTGAAATCACGAGGGTGTTACTATACACCTCTGTCCAACCCTTTGTGGAATTCAGGCGTGATGTTATGATATGATAGTCATATTATTATTGCTCGTACTGCATCCTAATAAAGTAGATAGCTACCACTGTTGCTATAAATTGCAATCTTTTTCAACACAGAATTTCACGGTAAATAACTGTGAGATAAGAATAAGTATATCTGACACGGCAATCTAATGACTTAACGAACACCGAATTTCGTCTTAATACTGGCGTAACAAGCTGAAAAACGCGGTTTTCTTACCGACATAACCTACTAATTATCCTTCCAATGTATTACCAAAACCTGTATTTTAGTATTTTATTGAAAGGAGTATGCTTAGGTGGTTCGGTCATGTTGAGGGAATGAGTGAACGACGATTAACAAAAGGAATTTATAAGGCGGATGTCAATGGAAACATCGGTAGACTATGTCCTAGCCTTCTAGGACAGGCGCGTAGTACTCTCAACCGGCGTGCGTGTATGACAAGATGTATGAATGTGGATGAAGTGAAAGGAGTATGTAAGGACGTAGCATGTGGCGTTCCATAGTGTCTGCCTACCCCCATGGGAAAAAGGCATGAGTTTATGTTTATATTTTGGTGGCAATTGATGTGTTCACAAGAGCTAGTAATAAGAACAGTACTGTCTATTCTTTTAAATCAAGAGCGTACACTTACGAATATACAGAAAAACGCTAACTTCATAGCCACATCGCTAAAGCCACAGGATTAATGACATCGCCTTCAAACGGTCATTAATAATTTACGTTTTTATGCACATCGCGTGACGCTGTGGGACGTTTACCTTACTTTTAATTATACTAGCTTTGCACGCGGCTCCGGTTGTGTTTAGTTTGTTAGATAACTGTGCAATACCGAGGTAGATAGGTATTTCGAAGTTTCATCTCAGATGAACAAATTACTGATAGTTTTTGAGAAATGCCGAATTTAACTGAATTTTTAAAAGGGTTGTTAAATCAAACCTTAATTAATACACAATACCTTTGTTTCGGCACAATCTAGAAAACGTCAGTTAAATCTATTTTTTTAACATTTCAGGTAATCAGAGGCCTCTTTTAGGATACCTGTCCACTGTAGCGGAGATGATCGGAGTGGTACGTAATACGTAACTAGCAAAATATTAACCAACAGAATTGCACAAAATGATTATTTTTTATTCAAATTTTTTTGAAGCTTTACTTCACTTTGCGTGTTATGGAAGCTTAATATTTTATAACTAAAAATAGCATTATAGGGTATAAAAAAAATTAGGAAGCGAATTTTGTGCAATAGTTAAGTTCATTCTCTCAATCCGATATTCAAAACGTTAATATCAATCACATCAACTTTTTTTAACGTTAGTACCTAACAAACAAACTAACAAAACCATAACATTATTATAAGAATGATATATTATTTATTTATGTTGATAAATTCGTATTCAGCTATGTTGTAGGCCTAGTGTAAATAATAATACGAATAAGTGAAACACGCAAAACGAAAGTAAATAACATAATCAAAACGGACTTGACAGTTGTAAATAATTATTGTGACATAATTAGGGCAGGAAACTTGAATTATATTTGTTTTGATTTTACCTATTTTTTTCTTCGTGTAGCTTTCCATTATTAAACAACATGTTGGCGTCCATTACTAATTAATAAATATAAAAAATTCCATATTTTAGTTTATTTGGTCACCACTTTAGTTCAAACAAAATTATCGGTTCTGTCTAGCCTTTACTCAACTATACTGGCCTGCAAAAATAAGTATCACACTTTTAAAGTTGTAATAACTTTTGAAGTACACAAGATATATTTTCGAAACAAAAAGGACTCAAAAAAGAGTTTAACTTTGTTACTATAGTTTCAAAGAAAGCTGATAAAAATTGCTATAAAACGTTTTTTATTTTAAATCTCTAACTTCTATAGTTTAGAAAAAAATTAAATTTTAAAAGTGTGATACTTATTTTTGCAGGCCAGTGAATATTGGGGCAGCTACAGCTGTTATGAAGCTATTATACAAGGTTAGTCGGAAAGGGGGTCCTAAGCTGCGGGCCACCTAAAGTATCACTGATTAATATTTTAAAGCAAGTGTTAAAATTTCAAAATTCGATCTTTTTTATTTGCATGCAAAAAGATTTTTTTTTAGTATTTTCAAAAAAAAATCATACCTGCTTTAGTTATGAATTCAGAAAATTAGTTTTCTAATCCGTGACCCCAAATATGACCTAAATTGTAAAAACAGCAGATCATAGTTATGGACAGATAGATTTTATCATATTTTTTTACGAAATCTTTGTAAAGCAATTTTTCTTAAACTATCGAGTTTTGGGGAAAGTTGTAGAACAAAAGTAATCCATTATTATGGGTACTTTAACACCCTTTCGGCTTAGTACCCCCTTTCCGAATAACCTTGTATAAAAAAAAACAAGATTACCTATACCTCCGACCAGCACCTCTGTCTTTTCGAATTCATGTCCGGATCAGAATTTGATTATCAGGTGCATTAACGGTACGGGAAAAAATATCGTAAGGACATCTGAGAGGGCTCCAAAAAGTTCTCGATGGCGTGTGTAGTTTGCCAACCCTCACTAAACCAGCGTAGTGGACTAAAGCCTTAATCTTCTACTGTGAAGAGTTCCGTGCCCAGCAGTGGGACAGTAATGGGCTGATCATTATAAAAAAAACTCTCAAGCCGTCTTAGTAACAACTTCTTCTTCTTCCTGTCCTTATCCCACACGAGGTGGGGTCGGCACAACGTGTATTTCATAAATCCATGTTGTTAGAGGTTTTGGTTTATTGTTTTATGACCGGCCGCCTGCCTGACATCAACCTTCCTTGGGAATACTCTTTGCGCCGTCGCGCGGGTGACCCAATGTGTTTGCTGATATTATGCACTGGGTCCCAAAATGATATGCTTGTCAATCTTATTGCCTACAACTAAGCAGACTACGTTCTTCTTGGTGGAGTATACTTGAAGTTCCTCGACCCACTCATTAAGTTTTGCTAGGGATTTTGGTTCTGACACATCGTTAAGTAATTTAGCACCGTGAGCGTCTCTGTATAAAGACGCAAACGCTCATCTTAGTAACAACACTTCATTAAAAAATTACTTCTATAATTACAACAAAATGTTCCACTAAAAATATATTCTAACACTACTTTTTATTGCCTAAGTATGTACATTTTAAAGTGTTTGCTAAGCTATTAAGTTAAAATACAGCAAGTAAAACGGCTAATTAAAATAAAATCTAATTATACCAACGTTTAGGCCAACGCACTAATAACGTAGTAACAGTAATGTATTGTTTAAAATCATCATAATTTTAATGGTTAAAATTATACTGAATGGTGGTAACCAGGAAACTAGATGTAGTAGAATGTTATGGCTTTGTGGACTCATATTTATGGTGTGTGATACCATCGAAAGGCGTGAAGATGATGTTGTATTTTTGCTTTTTTTATTAATTACGATGTTGGTGTTTTTAATTTATTATTTTGAGAGGTTTATACATCATGGTGGTCGGCTAACCGCTTTGTGTGTTGAGAATTTATTCTCATAAACCTTAGGAAGATACTGATAGAGTACATTACAAATTATGCTTAGAAGATAACTTAGAGAACAGTTTTAAGCGGATTTTTATTTAAAGTTATGTATAAAGTAAGTAATAGCGGTTTTTTTTTGTAAGTTATGTATTATTGACTGCCTCCTTGATCTAGTGGTGGCAAGCGCGACTGCTGATCGTGAAGTTCTGGGTTCGATGCCCAGGTCGGGCAGTGTTATTGAGTTTGTCCATTAGGAATTTCTCAGTAGCAGCCCGGTGTCTGGATTTGTGCCCGGTTAATGGCAATAGGCTCGCCCCCTATTACAAGGGACTTAAACATAACTGCCGAAACGAGGGTGTACTAAAACTTATGTTATGTATAATTTTACATTGCATACAAGTAAGTTGGAAGTATTACTTACTTTGTCAGATACCATTTTTGTCAAACATTTTTTTTATATCATCTTAAAAGCTTGTTATCTTAGCAGTGATAGCCTAGCGGTTGAACGCTTGCCTCCCATGCAGGAGGGTCTGAGTTCAATCTCAGCCCGTACCTCTGACTTTTCGAATTCATCTGCGGATCAGAATTTAATTATCACTTGCGTTAACAGTGAAGGAAAAACATCACGAGGAAACCTGCACACCTGAGAGGGCTTCATAAAGTTCTCGATGATGTGTGTAGACCCAACCCTGGTGAGGGTGGACTAAGGCCTAAACCCTTCTCATTCCGAGAAGAGGCCCGTGCCCAGTAGTGGGACAGTAATGGTCTAATTATGTTTCATATGTTTTAACTTTTGGCCAACAAGCCGATGGCCCACCTATATACACCTACAACTCCAAGAGGATTGCTGATGTGTTACCAACCTAGAGACATAGTTGGAAAGTCTCACGTGCCTGTAATGTCACCAGCACCCATAGCCTTCAAACTGGATTATATCATTGCTGCTTGGCGGTAGATTTACGTATGGTGGTAAAGTATTTTCACGAACGAGCTCTTCCATAAGAAGCTATACTACATAATTATCGTCAGTGGAAAGGTAAAAAGACTAAAGCGCCAATATACCTACTTTACAGTAGAGATATTCAAAGTATTTTTTTAAGAAAATAAACATACTTATTAAGTATACGTAATATGCATACTCTAAGAAAAATAACTATGTTTATTTTCTTTAAAAAATACTTTGAATCTCTTTACTGTAAAGTAGGTATATTGGCGCTTTAGTCTTTTTACCTTTCCACTGACGATATAATAAAACATAACATCCCGCCTTGTATTCCCCGAAGGGTTCGTCAGAGGTGTTTTTAGTACACCCTAGTTTCGCCAGTTATGTTTAAGTCCCATGTAATAGGGAACAAGCCTATTGCCATTAACCGGGCCCAAATCCAGACCGGGCTGCTACTGATAAATTCTTAATGAAAAACCCAATAACACTTCGCCCGACCTGGGGATCGAACTCAGGACCCCATGCCCAGCAGTCGCGCTTGCGACCACTGACCAACAAGACAGAATTATACATAACTAGCGACCCGCCCCGGCTTCGCACGGGTGCAATGTAGATACTAATATGGGGCATATAAACCTTCCTCTTAAAAAAACCGCATCAAAATCCCTTGCTTAGTTTTAAAGATCTAAGCATACATAAGGACAGACAGACAGCGGGAGCGACTTTGTTTTATACTATGTAAAGAATATTTGTGGTGATTGATAATAGCACTATTAAATTTACACATTCCTATCTTTTTGAACTTTTACATTCTACAAGCAAAAACGATTGCACAATGTTCGCAACAGTAGCTCATAAAATCGATGAACATTCACAATGAGTACAGTTTTATACTTAGCAATGACATAGGCATCGCGTGCGGTATGAAATATGTGTGTACTGAGTATGAGTGTGTCGCGTAGTTGAGTGCGGATGTCGGAACGAGAATGGATGCGGTAGATTGAATTGATTTTATAGATTGGTCTGCTGTTTGAGCAGGAAGGATTATCAACACCACCTCACAACGGCGTGATATTTTTATTAGTTCTTTGGCAGAATTAGAGAGGGTGACATTTAAATTATTTATCCTCTATGTAACTGCTAGAAACCTGTAATAAAAATTGTAAGCTGTGAAATAAATAAAAAGTTTAAATAGTGTTCGTAATGTTATCACTGCTGTTTCAACTTTGATGAATTAAGAGGTGAATGTCCGGTTCCTAAATTTTATTGATGGTTATTAGTTATTGTTAGTCTTCGTCTCGTGTATCTGTTGCTAGCGTCCGGAAGGAAGTAAAATTGATATCTAGAAAAGAACATTTTGAAAGTACAGCACGTAACCAGTAGGTATTTAAATTAGGTTAAATCATTAGTCAAACTAATAATATGCATAATCAGCCTATTATGGTACCACTGTAGGTTGCAGGCCTCTCATTAGAATGAGAAGGGTTAAGGCCTTAGTCCACCACGCTGGCCTGGTGCAGTTTGACGGACTACACACACCATCGAGTACTTTATGGAGCCCCCTGTGCAGGTTTCTTCGTGGTGAAACTTAGAATATATATGTAGAGGAAAAAAAATGTATGTAGAGGTACGCATATTATATTACTATTTATGATTAACGAGGTATCGCGATGAGGCATCGAGAAATGGCAATAGGCTCGCCACCTATTACATGGGACTTAGTACAAGAGACGAAACGTGTGTGTACTTATAGACTCCTGTAAGAGAACACTTCTGCTTACCCCTTTAGAGATAACAAGCGTGAATATACGTATGAATATAATTTGCATAACTATAAACTCGGGTCAGTTCATCGAACTTTACCCTCCATAGCCCACCATATCTTCTGACATCCGTCTCCAGGGATTAGCCAGGATTAAAATGTCAGCAAGAAGCCTGTTACAGCTCGATTCATGACGTTATTAAGTAATACGATAACAATTTGCCTCCATCTAGTAATTGGGCTCACGTTCAATTTAAAGTCGTTTGACATCAAAATGTCTATCGAATTCCCTTGATGTGTCACGTAATAGGGCTAAATAGAAATGGATGATGGATGACACAAGTTTGTTGATTTGGTTTAGACATAGTTACAAGATTAAGTGGGTTCAATGGTACGGCTAATTGTGAATATACTTTTCAATAATTATGAATATCAAAATAATTAAATTAAATAATATTTACGCAAATAAATATTGAGTACCTATTGAGTATTGAGTATTGGGATGTTTACCTCAATCAGGCGTCATTGAAATGAGACGTAAAATGTAAAAGGGGATTAATGAAACACGGCATATTTGTGAATATAATTTTATTTCAATAATTTTATTTCATTTTGCGACGAAATACATAGGTGATGAAATACACTATTTTCGTCGGCTTAAATCTCTGGCAATGATTGTAATACCGTAGTTTTAATGAGTGTCAAAATTGTCAATAATGTGTCCAAAACACAAAAAAGGACTCTTTTCACATAGATAATATATTATTTCAGCATGTATACGTCCACTGGTGAACATTATTATGATAATTATGTTTAAGTTTTAAACATCAGTAAATGACAGTTCCATTGTTTTTAATTATACAATGAAAATAAATTATTTTTGGCAGAGTTAAAATTCACAGCAATATCACGCTATGAAGTATTCATACAAAGTAAAAATAATTTGAAATAACAACATAACATCACGCCTTATATTTCCGAAAGGTTCGGCAGAGGTGTTTTAGTACACCCTCGATTAGCCAGTTATGTTTAAGTCCCATTTAATAGGAGGCGAGCCTATTGCTATTAATCGGGCACAAATCCAGACTCTGGTTGCTACTGAGAAATTCCTAATGGAATTACACAACACTGCCCGACCTGGGGATCGAACCTAGGACCTCATGCTCAGTAGTCGCGTTTGCGACCACTAGATCAACAAAGCGATCAGAAATAATTAAGTACCTATGTGAAATTAGAGTTTACGTTGCATCAAACTTTATTTATGTGGTTCTGAGTTGACAAAACTAAATATGTTAAGTTTGTTTCATCTTATGGCCGATTGCTATGATTTACCGAGCGTTATTGGTTAAAATTAAGTCTGCAGTATCCTTACTAATAATGAAGCAAAGACCTCGTAGCTTTGCATAGTAGACCCTGTCGTCTTCTTTCTTTTCGTGTGGTTAGTAACTAACCTGGTGTCAGAGTTTATGCCGCCCGTGGGCCTCTGACTTGGCTTCATATGCCGTCGAGAAATATCTCTCAGGCATGCCGATTTCCTCACGATGTATTCCTTCACCGTTTTTAAGCAAGTGATAATTATACAATACGCACATGAATCCGAAAAGTTAGAGGTCAGTAGATCCTGTGATATTATAGTAGCTATCGCAGGTAAAAGGACAATGCCAGAAATTCTATAGAGCTTTGCCCCACCAATAAAAGTCAGTTTAGTGATTTATTACTGATAACTAAAAATATGTCTAACTGCCTTTAGGACTTGCAGATTCTGTTTAAATCAAAGGAAACTTATTATATTTAGGTTACCTTAAGTTTTTAAATAACATTAGGTTAGGTGCAGTTTCAGTTGTGATAATAATAAATAAGCAGGGAAAGGACGGAAGGTACTTACTCAAACTATGATTCAGTGCTACCACCAACCGTAGTAATACTATGTTAATGCTGATCGGGATAGGCACACACAATGATAACAACAATAACACTTTGATAAACGAGGCGTCACATATTAGTTAATTCATTCATTAGTAACATTATTATATAATTCTATTTTGTTGGATATTAGTGACGGTCATAGGTACACGACAAGGAGCTAGCGTTATGAACTCTCCTTTTTGTTCTGTCTTGCGGAGAAAAGAGTTCCTACTTCGTGTTATGTTACCACGTCAATGACGTTTCGTTACTCCTAATGGGCAAATGCGAAAGAATGACTGTAATACAACAATATGTAATACAATATTCATAACAATTACATAAAATCCATTATTGCTACGTGTATTTAAATCCGTAAAACAAAATATTTATTAAAATCCATAAATAATATTTTATAATTATGACATTTTAAATTAACAATTTTTTTAACGGCTTTTATGCGTACAAACTAACGCAATTGACATTCGTTTTTCTCAAAGCGAGTTAAACAGGAAATGGATTGAATAAATATCTTTTTTCATTAACTTCTTTTCGGCAACTTCTACAGAATAACAGTTTATTACCCAAGGGTCTTATTTTCATATAATAATTTTCATTAATTTACACTATGTGTAAATTAAAAAAAGTAGGTGGGGTACGATCTGGCATTGTCATTTGATTACGAGTTTATCTATACGCCCAGTTTAGCAATAAAAAATGCTACCATTGGTAAGAAAAACGATTCGTTTTTACCTATAGGAACCGGGCATTAAACCTTAAAGTTAACAAACCCATGTGACATATTATCAACACATCACCTATCTTCTAGTGCAACAGAATATGTTTCCTACACTTGAGTTTTACGACGTGCTCGGGATAATAAACAGCTGATTCTAGTTCTTTTTTCATCTGCTCCAAGATAGGCATGTTATGTAGGATTTATAATAACTATACAATCTATGTGACATGCTGTCAAACCACGAGCAATTATAACATAGCGTGAGAAATAGTTATGTTAATTATTGTGCTAATACTAGAATATCGAAATATCCTTACTATCCTTATCCTTACTATCCTTACTAATATTATAAACGCGAAAGTTTGTATGTATGGATGTTTGTTACTCTTTCACGTAAAAACGGCTGAACGGATTTAGATGAAATTTGGCACACAGATAGACTATGCCCTGGATTAAAACATAGGATGCTTTTTATCCGGGTACATCAAGTAGTTCCCGTAGGATGGGGGTGAAACCGCGGGTAATAGCTAGTAATTTATAATTATATATTCTAATCTTAGAATATCGGCATTGCCTAGTAACTGGGTTGCGGAGGTCTGATGGCAGTCGCTCCGTGTAAAATACTGGTATTCAGCCGCATCTGGTTAGACTGGAAGCTGACCCCAAAATAATTGGGAAAAGGCTAGGCGGAAGAATCGGTATCAATTGCGAAATAATGAATCTCATACACACGCGACGGGACACAGTAAACTGCTTAGCTTTAGGGCCAAGCCATATCTAACGGAAGATACGTCGCCAATCTTCCGCCGGTACACATAATTCCATATAAACATCTCTCACCGTACACATTTGATGATGCGTTACTAAAATTCGTCGAGTAAATGACGCGACGGAAGATCGGCGGCGTATCTTCCGTCAGATGTGGTTTGGCCTTTAATGTGAGGCCACCCTCACCCTCACTTAGCGAAGAACCGTATAGATCCTACCACCAAGCGTACTAGGTTTTGTTGAGTCTTACAACACGCGTCTATTCCCAGCGCGAGGTGAAGGAGTTATATATTCTAGTCCATCCTCACACGCGATAAAGCAAGGCACATTGGGTTCTCCGAAGCGCATAGAGGTCTTAACGTGTAAAAAACGATCTAACAAAGT
Organism: Amphipyra berbera; assembly: GCA_910594945.2. Lineage (NCBI taxonomy): Eukaryota > Metazoa > Arthropoda > Insecta > Lepidoptera > Noctuidae > Amphipyra > Amphipyra berbera. Next base: position 1,005,545 of record OU343138.1, read on the forward strand.
ATTTGCGTATCCTGAACTAGGCACTCGTGTTGTTAGGCAACAATTTCGCGTAGTTTCACTTGGATGAACTTCACGCTTCATTGTACGGGTGTGGAGCAGGTACCCGAAATCACTATAGCTCGGACATACGTTGTAAAACATTCACAGAGGGCATAAAAACGAAAAAAATGGTGCACGGGCAAAGAGTAAGTCGGTGTATTGTTACAAATTTTGTGTTGAGGACATCGATGAAGGTTAGTTTTTTAAATTTCTTGTTATGTATGTGATAATTGCCTCATTGGTCTAATGTGAAGTCCTGGGTTCAATCTCCAGGTCGGGCAAGGTATTATTGGGTTTTTCCGTGTGGAATTTCTCAGTAGCAGCCCGTAGTTTGGATTTGTGCCCGGTTGCTGGCAATAGGCTCGCCCCCTATTACATTGGACTTAAACATAACGGTGAGGTGTTACTATATATACACCTCTGTCAATCCTTCGGGGAATACAGGCGTGATGTTATGTATGTGATTAGTTCTCAATGTACAGTACCACTACATATACTATTTAGTAGTCCCATATAGTTTATGAGTATTTAATGATCAGCCACAATTAATATGGACAAACTGCATATCAAATAATCCAGATACCTTTTACAAATGCGTAAAACCACATCGATGGCCGCATCGAATAAATGTGCAAGTGAAAAACGTCAACTTTACAGGAGAAAATAAAAACGTTTAGTCCTTAATATCGCGGGTTTCTTTGTAAGCGGGTCTATAGGTACAATGTATAATGAAATTGAAGGTAAAAAAAAATGTCTTTTGACTGTTATAATTACTTTTAAGAAATCGTCATTCATTTTATTCATGTTGTCTTGTGACAAAAAATATATTATTTCCGTGGAAAAAAGGAATCAAGTACGATTTCGGACGTATTTATGGACCGAAATTTATTCAAAAAATTAGGGGGAGGAGGATGGGCTAAGGAAACGAAAAAACGAAAAAAAAAATTGTGCAAGTGACTCTTGCACGTTTATTCGATGCAGCCATCGACATCATGCTGTAATTTCAATTCAATACTATTACCCGTTTTAAAACAGAGTTGAACTATTTTAAAAGGTTTTAATTAGTTTCACTTCGTATATTTGTTTGTTTGATTCAAATCTTGCGATAGATTTTTCAACTACTTCTGCTTAACCGATTCTCTTGAAACTTCGCACAAAAATTCAATTCCCATGACAATACAACATTTTAATAATTTCAACCTTCAATCCTCAAATCCTGATGCTGCAGAGGTACGGCAAGATAAAACCGTTGAACGTAAAATTAATTTTAAGGGATTATTTGATTATATAAATTGTTTAAATAGTATAACTCCCAAAGGCGACGATGACACTTAACATTCGTATCTGAAATCTGAATTCATTGTTAATCAATATTCAAACACCAATGACCTATCTGCGTCATACTCTATGACTTCACCAGCGGATGCACAAAAGCGGGCCCGTCAGACTGGTTCCCACTTTTTTTGCCCCTACGGCCTCGGACCCACGCACACGTGCGCGTGCGCTGTGTGCGTGCACGCCTGCCTGTGTGCGTGATCAGCTGATGGGAACAGCTGTAGTGTGATCAATCGGTTTAAATACGTAATGATGGTATGCGAGGAAATGCTAAGGTATTTCAATGGGAAGGAAGGATTGATGGAATTTTGGGTGTTTAATTGAAGTTGAGATGCGATAGTGGGAGAATTAATGGACTTTATTGTTTGACTGTTAGTTACGCTATGTAGATGTTGAGGGAAAGTTTAGTGTTGTATGTGGACGAGTGATACATGTAGCAATTTTATAAACTTCTAGACATGACTTCGATGTAAGTGTCATTATTTAATTCGATACTATAGATAATGAACCGTGACGAAGGGCACATAGTTTACTCTAGATTATTAGAAAATTAAATGTGATTTGGATATTACTTGTGTACTATCAATCTACGCTTGTATAAGTACTGTGATAGAGGATCATCAATAATTTTCCTGTAAGTCGTCTTAAGATGTTCATTTATTACAACATTAGACAAATAGGGGTGATAAGGATATGATACCTTTTGATTTTTGATTCACTTCTCTATGCAGAGTTTCAGCTTATTAAGATTGACCTACCAGATTAATATACACATTAAACTGTCTCAATCCCCAGCTAGACTCTATAGTATATTTTATATTTGCACCTTTCCATGCGATTTAGGTTATGTTTTGCCTAATGCTATAATTATATAATGATAAATGGATATCTTGAGATGAATTGCAGGAAAGTCATTGATGTTCCTCTATCCCAGTATTCTATTTCTACATATTTTTTAACTTTATCTAGCTTATCTCATTAGCTCGTAAATGGCCAATGATAAACCGCTTCTACATTGATAGGTCAAACATTGCCATAATGATCACACTTGGAAGACGGATTTGTTGTTATTAGAAGACAGGAGGACTTCTCCCCATACTCTTGACATATGACCGATTTCTATAATTTACGGACGGTTATTGATTAAAGTAAGAGCCCCTGCAGACTACAGACTTTCTATCGGCCGATAGTTTAGTCGGTATCTTAATCAGTATGAAGATGTATGCAAGTGCGCACATTACAACGATTTGGTTTCCCTTGTAAAAAGGTAATCGGCCAACTATCGGATGATAGTTTTGTCTGCAGTCTGCGGGGACTCTCAAGATTCTTGTTTCTTAACCAATAATTAAGCAAAGACCCCATAGGTTTGCATAGTAAACTTTCCAGTAGCTATTACAGGTAAAATTAGCTTACGAGTCCATTTATATCCCCTGTTTGGTAGTAAAAAATGCTACCATTGGTAAGCAAAACAATTCGTTTTTGACCTTCAGTATTCTAACTTCGATTAACAATTAAAACGGCAATATCATTTGTTTTGTGTACATTATCGTCTGTTGTGGAGTAAAATACATTATTTCTTTCTTTCAATAGTTTTTAGGGTTCCGTTCCAAAGGGTAAAACGGGACTCCGCTGTCCGTCAGTCCATCCGTCGGTCTGTCACCAGGCTGTATCTCATGAACCGTGATAGTTAGACAGTTGACATTTTCACAGATGATGTATTTCTGTTGCCGCTATAACAAAAAACGCTAAAAAACAGAATAAAATAAATATTTAAGGGGGCTCCCGTATAACAAACGTGATTTTTATAGATAATGGTACGGAACCCTTCGTGCGCGAGTCCGTCTCGCACTTGGCCGGTTTTTCTTTTTTACTTCGTAGTGATATTTTATATTAGACGCAATAACTGCCAACGTTATTACCCTTATTATAAAGGTTAACAGTATTGCAGCCATCAAGTCATAATTGTTTACACTTTTACGATGAACAAATGAGCAGTTTAGGGTTGTTCCATTCCTGGAAACCAGGTTTTTAAATAAAACCAGCTGCTTACTGCATTTGGAGTTGGACTGATTATTACTTCATTAAATGGCTATTTTAAGGTGTATACGATCGGTCGGCTCGCTAAATTCATTTACTTGTGAGTTTTTTTTTATACATACATACATAAACTCACGCCTTTTTCCCATGGGGGTATGCAGAAACTATAGAACGCCACATGCTACGACTCTTACATACCCCTTTCGCTTCATCCACATTCATACATCTTGTCATACACGCACGCCGGTTGAGAGTACTACGCACCTGACCTTTGTGAAGAACATCACCAATAACATCGATGTATGTCCTTCTAGGACATCCTCTACCGGCGTTCCCATGTCGTTCACCATTTTTTTTATATTTTACGTAAAATGTGAACATTTTTAAGACAAACTATAGGTAATTATAACTGACTGGTTGGTCGATTGGTGGCAAGCACGACTGCTGATCGTGAGGTCTTGGGTTCGATCCCCAGGTCGGGCATAGTGTTATTGGATTTGTGCGTGTCGAATATCAGTAGCAGCCCGGAATTTGGATTTGTGCCCAGTTGATGGCAATAGGCTCGCCCCTGTTACATGAGATTTAAACAACGGCGAAATGATGGTGTTACTATACACCTCTGCCCAACCCTTCGACGAATACAGGCGTGATGTTATGTAATGTTAACTTTATTATTTGTGCTAACAATATATTCCTTCTTTTTAATTAAGTGTTCAACTAAGTTTGAAATAATAACATGGATATTACTCGTAGTCATTAAGAATTGCAATTATACTCTTCTTCCATACAAAAAAATGTTTAGTTCCCATTTGTTTGGATAGATGGCGTTACTATACTTACATTTCACATTGTAAATTTTGTTTTTTTTCTTATAAGGTTACAAAGCTGGCTAGTTAGTCTATAAGTAGGTAATAGTAAGATATTAGTCTATTGTTAAAAACTACAACTATAATCAATTTCAATTGACTTATAAGAGTTAAATAGCAGGTGAGTCTTTAAATACAAATGCCTGCAAAATACGAAAGGTGAAAGGTGTACTTACAAATAAATATCCCAAGTAACAAAATAGCTTGAATTAATTCTCAATTAATTTTAGTACTTTTACAAAATTAAAAAAAAAGTCGCGCCTCGTGTCTGATATAAATGTGTTCGACAAAAAAGCTTGAAGGGTTAACTTTATAAGCTTAGTAAATTGATTATGATACTTAAAAGTACTTGTTTTAAGTCATGTATTTCGTAATTAAGTTCGGCTGATCAACGCAAATTTACTAATTATTTGTCAAATTTCTTGTCAGATAATGTGATTGGTTGTTAGTTAATTGATTGAACAATCGGGTTCAGTGACATGAGATTTGACAACAGAGTAAATTGTTCGGCGTTTCAGAAATTGGAGGTTATTTTTGGAACCAGTAGGTAGTTACTTTTTGACTGCCTCGTTGGTCTAGTGGTCGCAAGCGTGACTGCTGAGCATAGGGTCTTGGGTTGAATCCCCAGTTCGGGCAGTGTTATTGGGTTTTTCCATTAGGAATTTCTAAGTAGCAGCCCGGAGTCTGGATTTGTGTTCGGTTAATGGCAACAGGCTCGCTCCCTATTACATGGGACTTAAACATAACTGGCGAAACGAGGGTGTACTTAAAACCCCTCTGTCGAACCCATCAGGGAATACAAGGCGAGATATTATATTATACTAAGTTAGGTAGTTACTTTAATCCTGTGGTAACATCTTTCATAATGCGCACGGCAAAAGAGTGGAACTCACTATCTGCGTCTGTGTTCCCGAATGCATACAACCCAAATCTCTTCAAAGTTAGAGTGAACAGGCTTCTTCTGGGTAAGCTCACTCCATCGTAGACTTTGTCTCTGTCACCTTTGACTTAGACTAGAGACAAGAGATAAGACCGCCCATTGTACATTTTTGTATTTAAATAGTTTGTCCTGTTGTGTTAACCTGGTGTATGTACAATAAAGAGTATATAAATAAATAAATAAGAGCAAACCCATCTAAAATAAAAAACGGCTTCGTTATCTATAACATGTCAACCTATTAAAACTTTATACCAAGACACGAGATTCTCCCAAGTAACACGACAACACTCGGTCCATCGCCTTCGGCATTTAGTCCACCCCAGCTGCCATCTTCAGGTCATCCGTCATCATCATAAGATGTTACTCTTCCACTAATATAAATATGGAGCAAGTATGGCGCTGATTCACTGACACATCAAAACGTTACACGCAAATAACATGGCCACGATACTATCCGTATTTGCCATCTGAAAAATAGTGTATTTTATGTTGAATGTAATTAGACATATTATTGTAAAATAGAGGATTTATGTTGAATGTAATTTGATATATTACTTCCTTTATTAATTAAATACACATATAAATTACATTTTTAAATATTTCTATAAAAAAATTAAAATACATTTAAATTGAATGAAATTTGACATACTATTGTAAAATAGAATATTTATGTTGAATGTAATTTTACATATTATTGTCAAATGGTATTTACAAGCAGTGCCACCATGAACTGCAAAGATATAATTGTAACGCGATAATTGCGTGTTTTTCTTAAATGTCATAGAGAATCTGGGCTTGTGTCTGGTAAAGGGTATTAGGCTCGCCCCCTATTACCGATACCAAATACCATCATCAGCGATCTACGAACGTAGAAGAGCATACCTCTAACCCAATGAGGTATATAGAAAATGATGATGCAATGAATAATTTAAATAGGTATATCCAGGTATAAAGCTATGCCATAGAAACTTTGGTAAGCTTAGTATTCTGTAGCAGTCAGCCGGTTTCATACATTATGCTACTGAAAAGTTACCTTAACTAACTCTAACTAGAGTTTGCTAACCAGTATTTATATTGAAGCTAATAAGGCGCTATATAAATACCTAGTCTTCTTTTCGTGTGGTTAGTGACTAACCTGGTGTCAGAGTTTATGCCGCCCATGGGCCTCTAACTTGGCTTCACGTGCCGTCGAGAAATATCTCTCAGGCAGGTTTCTTCACGATGTTTTCCTTCACCGATTTTAAGCAAGTGATAATTAAAAAATACGCACTTGAATCCGAAAAGTCAGAAGTGCGTGCATTGGGTTGGAACTCGAGACCTATGATTTGGCAGTCCGATGGTCACACCAGTAGGCTATCACTGCTTCATACCTAGTGAATATAGCTGTTGTTTTGGGTACATTTAGGTATGATGGTGGTAGTACTCGTTCAGACGAACTCTTTTTCAAGAAGTTCCACTACTACTGTTGATGTATATCTATACTATTACTATTTCAAGCTCGAGAAGCTTGTATCTAATTATCAACCGCGCGGATCATACGATTTGCGAGGTTAAGCTGCGCTTGCCGCGGTCAGTCCGTGGATGGGTGACCGTTTTACACATCGAGACCCCTTCGTGCCTCGCAGAGCACGTTAAACAGTCGGTCCTGGGTATCATACGAATACTTATGGCAGTCGTTACGGGAAGTCAGAAGCCCGAAAGTCTGACAACTGGATCTCGGCATTGCCCACTAACCGGGTTGCAGAGGTCTGATGGCAGTCGCTCCGTGTAAAATACTGGTATTCAGCCGCATCTAGTTCAGCCGGACTGGAAGCTGACCTCAACATAGTTGGGGAAAAGGCTGGGCAGAACGAACTATTACTATTTCCGCTTATATAGTCCACCGCTGCACGTAGATCTATCTAATAACATTGGAGATAAAATGCCATAGTCACAATCAATCATAGAATATGTTGGTGTTATTGGTGGTGTTCTTCACAAAGGACAGGTGCATAGTGCTCTCAACCGGCGCGCGTGTATGACAAGATGTATGAATGTGGATGAAGCGAAAAGAGTATTTAAGGATCGTAACATGTTGCGTTCTTTATTTTCTGCCTACCACTATGGGAAAAAGGCGTGAGTTTATGTGTATAATAATTAGTAACCCTTAGTTAATTCCCATAGACGCCTCGTATGAAACTCGTGGGAGGAAATGGGGCGGTTTTATTCTAAAACGACGAGTCACACAAGATATCCCTATCTTTACATAATTATTTACCTATACTTAAGTTAATATTAATGTTAAGTATAGTTGATACATATGAGAGCTTGCTCTTATCATTAACGAACATTTAAAACAAGATGTTGCTTTAATTTAATAACTTACGCAGGAAAGAAGTAGCTTTCATCTTCAGCGCTACCAGGAAACCATAATTATAAGCTGTATAAAAGATAATCTTAATCGCTTTGCAATTATCATTTCCTTTAGTACTGTAGTTAAGACTTTTCGAAACTGTATCGTATTTATGCATTCCTAGTACTTCAATTGAACGTAGTTCGAAATGACTGAACGTCACACATCACTCAGGTCACAATTTAAAAATCGAATGCATTCGTGCACCTTGCCTCCCGGCGAGCTTTACAAAAAAGGAACGATTTGACGGCGCACAAATAAAACCTTTCTATCCCTTTCCCACTTATTAAAACCTTCCATATCACACGCTTGGTCTGTCTCTGTCGCTCCACCCCATATCTCTTGTACTTTTTTCGAAACCCTCTCATTACTATACGGACTACACACAACTACATACTCAGTTAAGTTGTGTAAACACGGTCTGTTTGTTTATTTGTGTTGTCTTTGTGTGCATGTGTGTGTAGTCAGCTGAGTAAATCCTTGAAGCAACACGTGTCTTGTATGTGTGGGTGTGTGTGCATTGTTTAGGTGTCGAAGTGTACAGGATGGGAGATGTAATTTTAGATGATTTTTCATAAAATCTTTAAGCTTTTGAAGTTTGAGCATTTAAATGGAATTTGTTTGTGGTTATCCTAATAATATACAATTTCATTTCTTTCACATACGCTTACTGTAAGCTAAGTCGTAAAGGATATGAATAAAAGAATTAAGTAGGTACCTAGTATGATAAGATCGATCGAAAATTAAATGTTAATACCAGGACAACATAAATTGGTTATACTTAATTATAAAATGAATGCAAGTTCGAAATATATGTAGTAATTGACATTACCTTTGCAAACGATATCATTGCGTGCCATAATAATTTCTATGACTTATTAACTTATTATTTTAGGGCGTCATAGACTGGCCGATTATTTTTCATTCTAGTTTTTAATGTTAATTGTGCGGTGCAGTGATAGCCTAGCGGTTGAACGCTTGCCTTCCATGCAGGAGGGTCTGAGTTCGATCCCGGCCCGGACCTCTGAGTTTTCGAATTCATGTGCGGATCAGAATTTGATTATCACTTGCGTTAATGGTGAAGGAAACACATCCTGAGGAAACCTGCACACCTGAGAGGGCTCCATGAAGTTCTCTATGGTGTGTGTGGTCTACCAACCCGCGTCAGGCCAGCGTGGTGGACTAAAGCCTAAACCCTTCTCGTTCTGAGAAGATGCCTGTGCCCAGCAGTGGGACAGTAATGGGCTAATTATGTTATGTTATGTATGTGCGGTGCATGAAAAGGGCCTTTAAGAGTGACGATACTTAAGTACCTAAGTCCGGCGTATCCTGGGTAGTCAGCCCCGCTACCAACCTTGCTGACTGGGTGATCTTTTCACCACTGCATGAGCTATTCTCGTATCGGGCTGACACAAGAGAAGAAGAATGTCAATTTATTTCACTATATAATTTCTTAACAAAAATAATAATTGGAATGTTTTCATTAATTAAACTTACAATCGATATAGAATGTACTCTTCTACTTTATATTGGCTGTTGTCCGCAGAACTCTTCTTCTTTTCGTGTGGTTGGTGACTAATCTGGTATCAGAGTTTATACCGCCATGGGCCTCTGACTTGGCTTCACCTGACAAATAATTCTCGACGCAACGGCGTGCAACGGCATGCCGGTTTCCTCACGATGTTTTCCTTCACCGTTTATAAGCAAGTGATAATTATTCAATACGCTCATGAATCTGAAAAGTCAGAGGTGCGTGCCTTGGGTTCGAACTCGAGACCTATGACTTGGCAGTCCGTCGTTCAAACCTCTAGGCTATCACTGCTAAACGATACGCAGAACCCTGAGATTAACAATATTTTTTTAACATCCATATGAAATAGCATACTAATAAACAAATCCTAGTGCACACCAAGCTCCAACCTTTAAAAACTATAATAATATCCCACCCCCACTTTACCATAAGCTTGCATACCCACAATTACCATCAAATTACTTACTTATCATATATCGGCGTATTTCTAGTGAATTCTAAAAAAAAGTACCACAAGATGTCCTTGAAGTCATATGGGCTGCGCCCGCGCAACAGCTGATGTTACCTGACACTGACGGCACACACACTAGCGTACAACACCCACACTTAGCTAGGATAGCGAGGATGTGTGTGTATGAAGCTCTGCCAGATAATTTTCGAAGAATAGTTTAAATGCACCAATTATAATAGTATAGCAGAAGGCCCACTCCTTTCAACGTGCAATAAGAGGGATATTAATTCGTATAGGAACTGCCTGGTTGGTCTAGTGGTTGCAAGTGCAACTGCTGATCTTGAGGTCCGGGGTTCGATCCCCAGGATTGGGTTTTCCGTGTGGAATTTCTCAGTAGCAGCTCGGAGTTTGGATTTGTGCCCGGTTGTTAGAAATAGGCTCGCCCCCTATTACATGGAACTTAAACATAACAGCGAAATTATGGTGTCACTAGACACCTCTGCCTAACCCTTCTGGAAACACAGACACGATGTTATATTATGTTATAGGCAAAACCGGATAGGCTCAAACAACTAAAGCCGCTGGTTTTCGTGATATTTTTGCTGCGCTACTTATTATCGTACGCAAGTTTGTCATCGCGAATTTGTGTGGACTGGTACTTCTTTACCTTATTGTTGTGTGAACTAGGGTAGTACTGTGTATGTGTGCGTGACGAGCTTTAACAGATAATTTTCGAAGAATATTTTAATAGTATTTGTGTGTGTTTATGAGAGCTTAGTAAAGTTGTATCACGTCAGAGATACAGGTTTAGAAACAGAAAGTTTGTCGTTATATTATTACTTGGATAACTTGTGAATAGATCTACCTTTCTATATACAAAGAGACTACGAAATATGATTAATTTCATTACTAATTAGTTTACACAGTGTAACTTACTTAAGCATATTTCAGTTAGACTGTGATAAATAAGCTTGTAGTCTATTCATTTCATAAATAAGTTTTAAACATAACTTATAGGACAAGATTATAAGGCGTGGACTTACCAATGATAAATAATTAATGACATTTCGTTTATACTGCACACACATACACATAATATCACGCCTATATCCCCCGAAGGGTTAGGCAGAGGTGTAAAGAGTAACACCCTGATTTCGCCGTTATGTTTTAAGTTCCATGTAATAGGCGGCGAGCCTATTGCCATCAACTGGGCACAAATCCAAACGCCGGGCTGCTACTGAGGTATTCCACACGAAAAAACCCAATAACACTTTGCCCGACCTGGGGATCGAACCCAGGACCTCGCGATCAGCAGTCGCGCTTGCCACCACTGCCGACCCAGGTCGGGCAAAGTGTTATTGGAGTTTTCCATGTGGGATTCCTCAGTAGCAGCCCGGTGTTTGGATTTGCGCTCCCTATTACATGGGACTTAAACATAACGGCGAAATGAGGGTGTTACTATATACCTCTGGCCAACCCTTCGGGGAATACAGCCGTGATGTTATGTTTATAACCAAAAACCGTTCATTCGTTCTTAATAACCGTTGTCACGAACATACAAACACATCACTAACAGTAATACAATTTTACGTGTAAGTAATTGAAACATAATTTTTTTACATCAGAAAAAGTGTCAGTTCCATACAATTTCTATTGAAGCCAACAACGAGAATCTACGAAATAATTGGTTTAGATTAATCACTCTATGGGGACCCGCGAACTGCGAGAAATAGTAATCAGTCAACATTTATTTACAATGAGCCAACTGCGGGATGATTTGACATTTTCTGTTCAAACTGTTTTGTCAAACTTTACCATTGAGGAAGAAGGAATATATTTATACAATTGGAAGTAAAAAAAAAATGTCAGTTGTGTTGGATAATTTGTTAAAGTCAAGTTAAAGAAGGGGTTGCAAGTATCACATTAACTATTTTAATTTGTTAATTTAACACGTCATTAGTTCAAATTAAATAAGACAAAGAATTGACTAAATCTGACTACAATAAGGTAGACGATTGATTTGATTTTTGACAATTCAAAATTGTGAACAAAATAAATTAATTTCTTGGTTATTGTAATTTTTTCTTGTTTAAACGCCTGTCTTCCATGCAATCCTGTCTTCCTGTATTCCATGTGCGGATCAGAATTTGATTATCACTCTATAACGGTGAAGGACAACATCGTAAGGAAACATGCAGATCTGAGAGGACTCCATAAAGTTCTCGATGGTGTGTGTAGTCCGCCAACCTGCACCAAGCTTAAGGTAGTGGACTAAAATGGTGGACTAAGCCCTAAACCTTTTCATTCTGAGGAGAGGCCCGTGCCCAGCAGTGGGACAGCAATGTTATGCTTATGTTGCTCTCAAACCACTACAATATAGACCTTTGTGAAAGGTTTTGATAATACATACCTAATTGTCTTCTTGCTATAGATTCAAAAGCTGGTATCTGATCAGCTGATTTTTGTATTCATTTAATTCGTAGAATACAAAATAATATTCCACAAGAATAATGTCCGTAACAAGAACATGTTAAAGAAACTTTAAAGATGTATTGCAAAAAAAGCTTAAGAACTTTGTGAACAAACTTTGAACATAAAATAGGAGAGACAGGTAGAATTTTTTATAGTGAACCGTTTGAAAATTGTGTCGGACGATTTTGGACTTTAAGTACACGGAATAAAGGTGATAAGTGGTACAGCATGGATTTTAGACACGAAATGTGGTTATCAACCTTTAGAAATGGTATAGATAAATTGAGCTTTAAGGTGCAGATATAAGATATTTTTTTTGTTAAATTTCAAATATCTTAAAGCTTTCAATTATATTAAAACTAGCGGCCCGTCCCGGTTTCGCACGGGTGGACATTTTTCCCGTTTTTGCAACATTTTTCATTTATGCTCAGCTCCTATTGGTCGTAGCGTGATGTTATATGGCCTATAACCTACCTCGATAAATGGACTATCCAACAGAGAAAGAATTTTTCAATTCCAACCAGTAGTTCCTGAGATTAGCGCATTCAAACTAACAAACAAACTCTTCAGCTTTATAATCTTTATACATATATAGGTATATAATTCGATTGTACGTGTGTATGTCACTGAACTCCTCCTAAACAGCTGGACCGATTTGAATAATTTTTCTTGTATGCATTTGGGTGGCGCCCTGGATGGTTTAGATTCACAATTGGACCCGGTAGGTGGCGCTGCTCCGGGCAGGACGAAGTCTGCTGGGTCCGCTAGTATGAGTATAGATTTGCCCTGAACATTATTGTAAGCAAACATTGCTCTGGCAGTTTTTAAATCCACCCAAACATAGGCAACTACACATAGTAAAGGACAAGAATTAACTGCCCCGTTGGTCTAGTGGTGGCAAGCGTGACTGCTGATCGTGAGGTCCTGGGTTCGATCCCCAGGTCGGGCAAAGTATTATTAGGATTTTCCGTGGGAAATTCCTCAGTAGCAGCCCGCAGTTTGGAATTGTGCCCTGTTGATGGTAATAGGTTCGCCCCCTATTACTTGGGACTTAAACATAACGGCGAAATCAGGGTGTTACTATACACCTCTGTTCAACCCTTCGGAGAATACAGGCGTGATGTTATGTAAGAAATTTCTTTTTTTTTAGAAAATATAATATTCTCAAGTAAAAATAATAAAGTGAGTACAATTTGTGATCTTCAATAGCGGCAATGTGTAACTGCCACTAACGCTTCTCGCGTAATTACAGCTGGGAATACTACTCCCCCTTAATGTAAAAACAGTATGAATATAATACAATTTAGCTAAACACATAAGCTGTCCTTCATCGCTCGTTGCCAGCAATATTATCCCCGTAATAGACGTGACAGTTACCAAATGCGCACACTAATTTATCTGCACCATATTCCCTTTGCAGCTACTCTAAACAGCTGATGTTTTATCATAAACAATATTTAGTACCGCACTGAAACTTCAACTCTATACGTAAAAGGTTAGGGTCGCAATCCTTTTACGCGCTCACCAGCAACCCAACAACGTTTATTTTTTGCTCTCTCACGTGTGAGATGTTTGGTTGTGTGTGTGAGTGTGTTCGCCCTTCGCTTTTTTCTATTTTCTGGCCTTACCAGTCCTCTAAGAAAGGGTGGGCATACAATACTACAACGCATTACTTGCATAAGTTAGAAGTATTGTTTTGATTTGTCCGTTTTGTACTTTTTTGGACAAACCGTCTTGGATTTTATTGTAGTTCTATTGTGGGGTTGGTTTTTAATCTTGTTTTGTAATCCCCCACCTGGTTGTAATTGACCAGGTATGCGTGTAGGTAGACGGTGAGGGTTGATCAGATGCTGGACTTTAGAAACGTAGTCAAAGATATATTTTTTGTTTCTTTTAGAGGTTTAAGGAATAACTAAGAAATTATTGTGAAAATAAGCAGTGATAGTGTAGTAGTGGGACCGTTGGCCAGCCAAATCATAAGTCTCGAGTTCAAACCCAAGGCACGCAACTCTGACTTTTAGGATTCATGTGCGTATTGTATAATTCATCATCATCCTCCTGCCCTTATCCCAACTTATTTGGGGTCGGCGCAGTATGTCTTCTTCCATACATCTCTATTAGCCATCATTTCAGTAGTCACCCCCCTTTTTAGTCATATCATCTTTCACACTATCCATCCATCGCTTCTTTGGTCTTCCTCTACTCTTATAACCATCCACATTCATACTCAAAACATTCCTCACGAAATGTTCCTCGTTTCCACACAACTTCTCAGTCACCGGCGCCACTTTCAGGCTTGCTGTTACATACTCATTTCTAATTCTATCCATTCACGTAATACCACACATCCCTCTTAGCATTCTCATCTTAGCTGCATGCTTTTGCCTTTCATTTATCCCTTTTGTGGCCCAACATTTTGCGTATTGTATAATTATTATTTGCTTAAAAACGGCGAGGGAAAACATCGTGAGGAAACTAGCATACCTGAGAGATATTTTTCGGTGGCATGGTGAAGCCAAGTCAGAGGCCAATGGGTGGCATAAACGCTGACACCAGGTTATTCACTAACCACACGATAAGAAGAAGAAGATTGTGAGAATTTGATAAAATAGCAAAAATAAAAGATTTGCCCTTGGTTAGTAGGGACAGCAGTATTTGTAGTACCAGTAGTCGAATAAGAATACAAACCTATATTTACAGCAATATGCACAGAATAATAAAATTAGTACGTAGTGTAAGTACGCACAGAAATCTCCCTTCTTAACTAATGCGTCAAATTCCTAGAAAAATGTACTTCGCGCATGCGACTTTTAGCTTTAGTGTTAGGCGAGAGAGTTCTCATTCCGCTGTACTATCAATGATTGTTGCTTCCAGCACTTCTATCTACTTTTACGTCCATAATGTCAACGTTTATTATTTTGATAAAAATTATTTCAACGGACTTGTATTCAAAATGGGGTGAGGGATTAAATAGAATCTATTTTGACTTAGAAATACTAATACACCTCATATTAATACCAGTTAAAACGGCAACCCCAAGGAAATAAAAATTCAAATTTACGAAACTGACCTACTGAAACTCCACACCATTAATTCTTTTATAGAACTACACCCATTGTATTTTTCATATAGGGATTATTACAGTATGCATTATACTATTCAACTATTGTATTTTTTCGCTTCCCTACCACCAAAGAGTATGGATCAAAGAGTGGCCAGTCCATTTGCATAACATAACCGGTTCAATTTGCGCAGCATGGCACCTACTGGAGACAGTCACAAATAATGGTGTAAGGCAAGTATTAAAGGGGCTATTGTTTAGCTTTGCTCTGTTATTCGGTAGGGAGGCAGTGGCCACGTGTTTTGTAAAGACGCGGTTGTTTAACGACGAATGTTCATAAGAAATTGTAGGAATTAAAGATATAGTAATATCATTAAATTCTAAAGCAAATATCAGTAGATCGGTTATCGAATTTGCTGTGCCTCCGATTCAGGATACACTTTTATGTACGGGGAAAGAGATAACAAACCGTCGTTCGACAGCTGATTTTTGAAAAGGTTCTGAATCGGGGGGCTGGAGTTTAAAACTCCACTTCTCATCACCAATATAAATTACACTATGTGAATTTGGTGGTAACACCATAATTTCGCTTTTTTAGATCAGAATTTTGGTGATAAATATTGACTTGTGCAAAATGGCTAATCTATATAAAAACACTTTGCCATTTTGCACAAGACAATGATTAAAAAAAAATCTTCGGGTTATTGTATATTACACCAACACTAATTAACTTTTCTAATCCATTATAAATTCACGAAATTCAAATCAGCTGGCAGAATTGTATTATTATTTTACCAACAAGGTGAAATATAATCGGCAAACGTTGTAAACTGCTCGCGCAAACCATCCTAATCTTAAGACCACGTGCAAGCATCACGTGTTTAATACGAGCCGTGCCCATAAAACAACCGAATGGCGGACAAAGTCGGACAAATAACGTTACTTGACAAAGACTTTACACCTACAAACAATGCCTTTAGACTTTGATTATGAAATTTGTGAAGAAGTTTAAATGAAAACAGTAATACGCTTTTTTTGTTGCATGATTAGAAAAATAAAAATACAGGGGTCCATAAAATAACATAAGAAGACCATAGCACTTCTAAGCTCAAGATAGCTTTTTTAAGGTATTACAAACTCTTTCATTGCTCACTTCAAAATTAACACCTGTATAAAAATAAAATATTCCAAAGACTATATAAAACATGTACAAGGAAATCCTCTCTTAAAAAAACTTCCGAGAAACGACCGAGAATTTCTTGGAACTACCTGCTAATACTCAAAAGTGTTTTTATGTTACTATTTTGCTTATACCAAAGTGAATTTTCAATTTAAAAATACTACTATACTCGTATATTAAAGCAGTAAAGTTCAATTTAGCGCATTTTTATGTTTGAGAATTCTAAGCAAAATGGGGGTTGTTGAAAAACATTAAGGAAAGAAATGAAACAAAAGTAAAGATCGCAGGGTCTGAGGGTTCCCATAAATCAATAATGAATCGAATAACCATAGACACTTAAATAAGTTTTTTGTAGAAGATGGATGCTGCAGGCGATTTTGTTATTAAAAATAATAGAATTTATGATTGTACGTAATCTGGAATAAAATTAGAAATAGATGAGCTTATCTTCGATTTGAAAGCTGAAAAAGAACACCTGTGTATTTTAAATGCAACTGAGGAAGAATCCTCTTTGAGTACTATTGTGGACGTAAAGAGGAAAACCAAGACTGCAGTTCATATTTTTTATATCTAATGCAAGAACCTAAAGTCAACTAATTTCCTCAATGGATATTCTCCGAGATTAGTGAACGCAATTCTCCAAGAATGGGGTGCAAAAAATTAAATGTAAGGAAAGGAAGTAGAAATACAGGTGCAAATCAAGTGAAAGACCCAAAATGAAGTGAACACCATAGTGAATCATGGCTTTCAAGTGGTTTCACTTCCGTCAAATTATGGCAAACAGTTCTGACACATCTGTTTATACTTCAAAGAAATTATTGCAAATGTTAGAAAGGCCATTAGCAGTACCTATATACCCGAAACGGGTAAGGTTCTTCGCTCAGTGACTGCCGTTGATTTTCCAGACATTTGTTGAATATTAATTACAAAATAGGTTGTTACTGTTGCTTCTCCAACTACTAAAACCTTAAAGCCGTCTATTAATTTTCGGAGGAAATCGAGTACAATTCACCCAAAAATACTTTTCATCACACCACACTACGCAAAAAATTCACTTATTGAAACACGCAGCATTAAACACAACAAGTCAGCCAAACAGATCTCGAAAACCAATAAAAGTCATTGACTGCCAAAAATTCAGTCGAGTTGCAAACTTGGACCAAATCAGACGCTTCGTAGAGCCACTGAGAGCTCCAAACTTTTGCGAATATTCAAAAAAGGTTTGCCAAATAAAATTTCATCTCACGAACTGAGAAAGTTGAGCCAACTTCTTCAACTAGTCTTCTATAAAGTGTTTGTAACATCTGTTGTATGGACAGCCGGACTAACTTATATCTGCAGTTCTCTTCAGCCTTATGTTCAAGTAGTGGAGTCGTATTTCCTATGTTTGATGTGGTTGTGATATGGTCCCCGCTTACGTTGGTTTTGTACTCCGGCTAGAAGCTTGTTCATAAAAATAAAGGGGTATGTGTTTGAATGGGAATGAATAATTTTGGATGTTTAATCCTTTTATTAAATTGTTCGAATTATTTTAATGATCTGGGAATAAAACGAAACTATATGAGAACGCCACCAGACTTTTGTGACAAGCATTCGAAGTCAGTTGAGCGAGAAAAGGGATTTAATGTTTTTGTTACTCATAAGTTAAACACTTTCAGAGTAACGAGCAAACACCGAGTATGGATGGAAATTATCATGTTTATAACTTCACAATCAAATCTGCTGCTTATATTGCTACGATTTACGATAGATGGCGCCAGTTAATACGACAAGCAAATCTTTATAAAATTATTTTTTGACCAGTTTAGACATTTAATAGTGCAAGCCAATTGTCAAAAATATCCCAACTAAGTAAATTCTAAGACAAAACAGCAAAAAGCTGAAAATAAATCAACGCTTTCTATTCATTTTACAGCCGTGTTTCAGAGTTAGTAGTTTGCATAATTGCAAGTACTTTTACGCATTCACCTTCCCACACATCCGTACGTGAACAAATCAGTCGCATTAACAATTAATCTGGCCTCTAATTGGCGCGGTACTTGCAGAGCCTGCACTATACGCTGCACTCGTTTACAAGTTAAATCGGGGGAACTGCACGCCAATTAATTGGGGGACTTTCCGGGCCAAGCGGTAGTGTCGCGGAGCTTGAGCTACGAATGTTTGGAATAAATGATTTTGCATTTCGGTAGAAATATGTTTTCTCATGTTTTCTGGCTGGTTTATTTACAGTTGATTGTGTGATGCCTACTTAAAGACTGGTGGTAGACTTTGGATGGGAGTTTTTAAATACAGATTTGGTATTATGTCTTATGAACTAGTATCTACTATACTGATAATAAAATAATCAAGTCTGAATGAAGAAACCAGATGTTTGTCAAGCTTAAGTAAAAAACTTGCCATATAACCGATAAATAATAAATAACTTGCATGATTGTAGGCCCTTTCCCCTTTTTTGAAGGAGTACACTTTAACTTGAGTACACTTATTGTACACTTAGTTGCAAATAAATATTTGATTTGATTTGTAGTTTACGTAAAGTAGAGGAAAGATACGATACCAAAGCTTGTCTTTAGTAAACCTCATTCCAGATCTTTACTCACATAATATAACATTACGCCTGTATTCCCCGCAGGGTTGGGCAGAGGTGTATAGTAACGTCCGCATTTTGCCGTTATTTTTAAGTCCCATGTAATAGAGGGCGAGCCCGTCGCCAACAATCGGGCACAAATCCAAACTCCGGGCTGCTGCTGAGGTATTCCACACGGAAAAACCAAATAACACTTTTCCCGATCTGGGGCTCGACCCTAGGATCTCACGATCAGCAGTCGCGCTTGTCTGGCAGTTATCTTTACTTCTAAACTATAAACATTTTAAAATAGTTACTCTATAACATTAGTAGCTCATATAACTGATGTCTAGAGCAAAACTGCTTTACAACTCTGTGTACTTGTATTCTAGCTCATTTACAAGTACGTATCGACTGTAAGAACCAATTTAAATTATTGTCAACTTAACGACGCACTGCGCCGCTTGTGCACTCTGGCTTAATTGCGCAATTTGCACAGAACTGTGCATTGTGGCTTATTAATGCATAGAGATGTCTTTGAATGTTTAAGTGTATTGGTTGTTAATTGCCTTATCGTGTCACATCGTTTTGTTAGTTTCAGACTTCGTTTTAGACTTATTTTCTGATGAAGCGACAACAGCTCAAAGGTTAAGGCAATTAATCGATCGTGAATTTGAACCCTATTCATTGCACTATTATTGTCGAGAACCCAATCCTAGCAAACTAGAGTTTGTATGAGAGGTTTGTATGTGAACAACATTATTAATATTATTTAAAAACATACTAAGAAAATTGTATTGTTTGACGTCCTGTGCGCATAGTAATTACTTCTGCTAATGATATCAAAACTTCAAAGTGTAAATATCACAAAAGTTTTATAGACGTTTTTATACAACATCGGGAGTCGTAACTAAGGGCTGGGCTCGATTATATTAAAAAAAAAACATTCATAAATATAGACAATTACAGCTAGTTCACACAGAAACTGTTTACAGGACTTGTTTTAGCGGATCCGTTTTTATTTTGGTGATGGCGCCTGTAGTTGTATGAGCGAGTTCACATACACGACAGTATTCCGAATCCAATAAAAAATATTGGATCCGTTATTTTTATCGTATCCTGCCTGCCGGATGCGACGCAGCTGCCATTTGTTTAACTGATCCGTCGGTACAGGTATGAACAACACATCCAGTACCGACGGATCCGCTGTATGAACGGGCTCTTATGTGACTGATAATTTAACCGGCAACTAATTTCCAATACCTAAAAGTTACCTCAATTAAAATAAACTAATGCCGCAACTCCTATCCGGGATAGTTATTTCAACTGGTTTCCCAATTGACTCTTACGATAACGCCCTAATTTATAACCCAGACAATAACAAACCACATAAAAACGGTACATAAATACCAAGAGCAGTTAAAACTCTGCAATTAGATAAGAGACAACGACAAATTGCTAACGCGGCAACAAATCTAAACAACAACTTGTAACAAATAGCCGTATTTCAGACTACCACTAATTTACAATTAATGTACGGTTTAAGATGCAGTTTAGACCAGTTAAGGAGACCTTAACTAATGGCACACTCGATGCTAAATTAAAATGGATTAGATGGAACTGCTGTGCAGTGTGGCTTCGATTTCTCTTGTAGGGTTAGGATTTCTAGAGTTTGAGGGTTGGATTAGATTGAGTATTGTTGTGTAACCTTTTTTTTTCTAGCGTTGGTAAATCCTCATGGATGTCCCTCGCCCGGGGAAGGTGAGGGGGTCTGCCAGACTCTTACCGGCTATAACCAACGGTGTTCCTACTCCTGACCGTTCGGCCGGGGTCAAGGGATTCGCAAAAGCATGCACCGCAACCCCGGCATTGTTGTGTAACCTGGCTCGTTGCAAGATGATGTAGAAAAGCAGCAGTGTCACTGGTTCGACGACAGTGATAGCCTAGTGGTGTGACCGTCGGACTGCCAAGTCATAGGCCTCGAGTTCAAACCCACGGCACCTCTGAGTTTTCGGATTCATGTGCGTATTGTACCTATATAATTATCACTTGCTTAAAAAAGGTGAAGGAAAACATCGTGAAGAAACCGACCTGAGAGTGCCTGAGGCCTGAGAGATATTTCTCGACGGCATGTGAAGCCAAGTCAGGGGCCCGTGGGCGGCATAAATTGAAACCAGGTTAGTCTTTAACCCCACGAAAAGAAGAAGACTGGTGCTAGGCTGGCTTAGTGATCAATCGACTGTTCAGTCGTAGTGAACCATGCCCAGTAGTGAAATGTAATAGACTGAGATAATAAGTGGATCATTAGTAGTTTGTATTCCTAAGCAAACGTACAATCGTTTCCTTTACCACGTTTTGTCACGGTTCACGACACGACAAGATAAGACAAAATGTAGTGATGACTTCGAGCGCAATATAATTTCTATTAATCGTCTAATTTAACTGCCTCGTTGGTCTAGTGGTGCCAAGTACGACTGCTGATCGTGAGGGCCTGGGTTCGATCCCCAGGTCGGGCAAAGTATTACTGGGTTTTTGTGTGTGGAATTCCTCAGTAGCAGCCCGGAGTTTCGATTTGTGCCCGGTTGATGGCAATACGAAAAGAGTGTGTTACTATACACCTCTGCCTAACCCTTCAGGGAATACAGGCGTGATGTTATGTTATATAACCGTTTAATCTCGAAATGACATAATACTACCAGTGTACTATTTACAAGAATAATCACTTTTTAACAAAAATAAAACCGACTTCAAATTGTCTATCCCCGAAGTTCTTCATCAGATCTTCACCAAATTTAAATGGGACCACTTCGAAAGAATACTCTTTCAAACAAAAAAAGAATAATTAAAATCGGTTCACAATTAGCAAAGATATCGCGGAACAAAAATACAAAAAAAAAAAACACAATCGAATTGAGAACCTCTTCCTTTTTTGAAAGTCGGTTAAAAATGGCCAACATTTTCGTATCCTCCTACAATTATAACAAAAGCATAACAATCCGAAAATTAAAGAAACTCCATCTGTTATACTCACAATATAAAAACATATTGTAGCTAAATGAATTCGGGAGTGGAGAGGGCGCCAGCATCGCCAAATGTGCGGATAATGATGATGAATTATGATTCAATGGAACTGCGAGTCACGGTGAGATTGTATCCTGTAAGATGTGGGAGAAGGGAATTGTTTTATGTGTTACGTTTTGTGTTTTATATTGTTGATTAAATGGTTTGGGTGACAAAATGTTATGCTCTACTGGCGTGGAATTACGTTGTGTTGGTACATTGGATTATCTTCTTCTTTACATAGTTTATAACAAAGTCGCTCCCGCTGTCTGTACGCTTTGATCTTTTAAACTACGCAACGAATTTTTCTGCAGTTTTCAGCAATAGATAGAGTGATTCAAGAGGAAGGTTTATATGCCCCACATTAAAATCTACATTGCACCCGTGCGAAGCCGGGACAGGTCGCTAGTTGGGAACATACGCTGGATACTGGTCATGTTTTTGAGGCTAGATTGATTAAGGTTGGTTTTTTGTTGTGACCCAGGAGGACCATTTATACTAAGAACATTTAAAATCCCGATCAAAACGCAGCTGATCCACAGCCGGTCGACTTTTAGGGCCACGCCACATCTGACGGAAGATATGTCGCCGATCTTCCGTTGCGTAATTTACTCGAGGAATTTTAGTAACTCGTCTTCGGTAAAATGTGTACGGTGTGAGATGTTTGTATGGAATTATGTGTACCGGTGTTATGTGTGGTTTAGCGCTTATTTTTCTAATACTCACGCCATGACTGTGGTTGAGCTGCAGTTCGATTACGATTTTAACAAGTTTGTTTATAGATCTGGCCTCCAGCTTCCGTGGATTTACAACAATACACATCGTCCTGTTTTTTTTTATTTTTAATAATAAAACGTTGGAACTGAACATATATTTGTATGGCTTTCAGATTGTTGTTCCGGGTCTGTACGTTAGTGCATGTGAAGATTTGTGTCTGTAAACGCACCCACGATACAGGAGAAATTCTAGAGTAAGCTCGCACTAACGTACAGACCCGGAACAACAATATGAAAGCCATACAAATATATGTTCCGTGTGGGAATCGAACCCACGACCCGTAGCGCAGAAGCCAATCGCTCAGCCACTGCTCCAAACGTGTCGTCAAATTGTAAGGATTTCCTTTGAGTCTTGGCGATGCATCACCAAATTTACGCAGTTACTTCGTTCTGAGTCGAGCTCTGATGTGATTGTACACGCAATGCATTTCAAAATACAAACAACACCTGTCCAAATCAATATCCAAAATGAACATCAAAACGACACGAGTACAGCTTAATTAGTTCAAAGATTAACGGCGCACTGTACGCTCAATGTACGCCCAATATACGCTCACCTATGACGGCTAATAAACGCTGAGCGTCGTAGCCACGCGAATTAATCACACAGAAATATTCATGCCGACACATGCCATGAAATGATAATGAACCCGTATTGTTATGTGGGGCAAGGTGGGGGAGATAGCGGATAGATATTTTTTTCTTTAAAAAAATGTTACCCACACTGGACACTATCATAGGTGCGTTTAGAGTCAAAAACCCGAAACAACTGTCTGTAGGGCTTGTTAATATTTGTTCCATGCGGGAGTCGAAACTGCGACCGGTAGCCTGGAAACAAATCGCTCAGCAACTGCGCTAATTGTACCGTCAAATTCGTTTTTGTAATGCAGCATACATACTTAATCAACGAAAGCCAATGAATTATCTGCGTATCCATCTCCTAAATTAGTAACCACCCTTTGCCGCTCCCTACAATACTTACAAAGATAATTGAGGCTGACTTGACTTCTCTTCAAGCTATTATAAGCTTTAACTATTATAAGCAGTCTTTTGCAGTCCACAGTAATCTTAAAAGCCGTCTAACTCAGAACATGGAGGCATAACTGTAATTAAACACGTGAAAAATTAAAAATCTAGAAAGTATTCACAAACTTCAATACTAAGGCGGATTAATTGCGGGATCCAGCGTCATTACCCATACTCTTTATTCAAATCCAGCGCTGGTTACTGAACGCTGAACTGGATTGAAAGGTGTTCAATGTCTATCCAGCGCTAGAATCCAGTGACGTAGGATCCAGCTACCAGGATCAATGTAAATCCTCTTTTAATCTTATAACTTGGACCACGCCCCCAAACACAGGGTTAGATACCGCTCGTGTAAAACAATACCGTTTACAATACAATGCCTCTGTCTGCACAATTAGTATAGAGAAATTGCTTTTGACCCAATCCAGTCTAATAAACAAATGCCATACCGGCTTCGATGCCATGCCGGCTTCGGCTTTGACGGCTACCAATGCTCTTGGAAATTCGTACTTTAGAGAGATTGCTCTCTCTTGTATATAGACTGTTTGTAGAGAGATTTTAGCCTTTGATGTACGTATGGGAACTTCTGTGAATGGAACACACCTTTTGATTAGGTCTTCAGCTGAATATTGGTGCTTTAATTAATTAGTATAGGTTGTCGTTTGTTTCCGTCCTGTAATTTACTAGAGAAATTTTAGTAACGCATCTTCGGTCAAATGTGTACGGTGTGAGATGTTTATATGGAATTATGTGTACCGTCGGAAGATTGGCCACGTATCCTCCGTCAGATGTGGCTTGACCCTTAGATTTATTTAATTAAAATTTATCTGGAAAAAAGATATTGACTCTTAACATAACATCACGCCTGTATTCCCCGAAGGGTTGGGCATAGGTGTATAGTAACATCCTCATTTCGCCATTATGTTTAAGTTCCATGTAATAGGGGGCGATTCTATCGTCATCAACCGGGCACCAATCCAAACTCCAGGCTGTTACTGGGGAACTTTACCCGGAAAAACCCAATAACAATTTGCTCGACCTGGGTATTGAGTCTTCTCTAGGAATAATAGAACAAAGATTTATCACTATAGGAATAGCAGAAAGATGACATTGTATCACATAACATAATCAACCCATTACAGTCCCATTGCTGGGCACGGGCCTCTTCGCTTCTTCTGGTTTATGCCTTCGTCCACAACGCTGGCCTGGCGCGGGTTGGCGGACTACACACACCATCGAGAACTTTATGGAGCCCTTTCAGGTGTGCAGGTTACCTCACGAAGTTTCCCTTCATCGTTAACGCAAGTGATAACCAAATTCTGATTCGGTCAGAGGTGTTGGCTGGGTTCGAAGTCAGAATCTCTTACACGGAAGGCAAGCGGTCAACCGCTAGGCTATCACTGCTAGTTATGATTTAATTAAACAAAACTAATCAAGTTTGTTTTATCTTCACGTAACGTGAGTTTTAAGAGGTACCTTATGAAAGTAGCTAAGTAGGAACAAGTAATTAAGTATGATGACTTGTGGTCTTTCATCCTATCGCGTTAAACTTCTGCTTTTCGTGTGGTTAGTGACTAACCAGGTGTCAGAGTTTATGCCGCCAACGGGCCTCTGACTTGGCTTCACATACCGTCGAGAAATACCTCTCAGGCATGCCGGTTTCCTCGCGATGTTTTCCTTCACTGTTTTTAATAAATTGATAATTATACAAAACGCACATGTATCCGAAAAGTCAGAGGTGCGTGCCTTGGGTTCGAACTCGAGACCTATGACTTGGCAGTCCGACGATCACACCACTAGGCTATCACTGCTATGGCGCGTTAATCATCACGCCCAACAAGAACTAAGGGTAGAGTGGTCCTTTCCAAGTTACTAAGGACCATTAATTTCAATAAGGATTTGGGGCATAGTGGTGGCGTTTCCATTGCAATCGATCATTGAAACTATAGAGAAATCTTTTGAAAATGATTGCTAACATATCGATTTCCGCTTTAGCTCAGTGCTTGGCTGTCTGCGTCACGGTGGGAGGTTCGAGCTCCGTACGAAAAAATGTTTATTTAGGCTCGCGAAAATACACATCTGGTCCTTTTTCGTATTCTGAAATAAACATTTACTATTAAAATACAAAGTAATGAATTAAATAAATACCTTATATTATTATTCTTGTTCAGCGTTAGATCAAAGCTATATACGTATATAAATATAATGTTTATCTGTTTGTATATATCTCTTTGATAGCTGCGTGTGTACTGACATTATTTCCGCAAACTCGCCTATAGCTAGGGTTGCCACACCAAAATGCCCGATGATTTAATGATAATTCAATCATCATCATTATCTCCCTATCCTTATCCCACACCAGGTGGAGTCGGCGCAACATGTCTCTTCCATTCTCCTCTATCAGCAGTCATCTCAATACTCACTCCTTTCTTATTCATATCATCCTTCACACAATTCATCCATCTTCTTCGGCCTACTTCTTCTTTTATCCGTCCACATGCATATTTAACAGTCTTCTAGTGACATGCTTTTCTTCCCTCCGCAAAACAGGCATACCACGCTAACCTCCTCAACTTTTCAGTCACTGGCACTACTTTTAAACTAACAATTCAATAATTGATCAAAATTAACAATTTCACGATTGGTTAGCTGGATTAGATAAACACAAAAAATTGAGAAATATATTGTCATTTAATAGAAATTCACATCGGGTAAGTAATACTTTTATACACATTATTGATCGTTTATCAAGAGTCTTTTTTTTCCTGCATTTTCATATAATATGTTGCTAATAATAATTCGCTTGCCATTATATTAATCGTAAAAAAATAAAACCAATAACTTACAAGTGCCAACCCTACCCCCAGCAAATGTTTGCAACATCCAGGTTATGAAGTTTGCGTACGATCAAAGGGGTGACTGATGCGTCGAAGATTTTGATATGGAGATCGCAGAGGAATTAATATTGGTACAAAGATCTTCTAGAGGTATTAGAAGCCTTACTTTGTTGCGTTGCGTTTTAAGATATGAAAATGTGGTTTATTGGATAGAAGAAACATCGAGTGGCTTTGAACCAACCTGAGGTAGAACTCACGAAAAATGCATAATAAAAGATCTGCTATCAGTATTGTAGGAGAGAATTGCATCTTAATTTTTCAGGAAAACTGATTTCACTGGATATCTATACTAATATTATAAAGAGGAAAGATTTGTATTTTCGTATGTAACGAATAAACTTAAAAACGACTGGGCCGATTTCCAAAATTCTTTTGCCGTTAGAAAGCTACATCATCACTGAGTAATATAGGCTATATTTATTACTGGAATAAAACTTCTTACGCGGTCGGAGCCGTGAGGACACAGCTAGTATCTAATAATTTGCTATTAATTTATTGTTTTTGAATAAATTTTAAGGTAAATAAACTGCTTGTAACTGTCAGATGGTGTGAAAAGACGTAACCACCATTGATTATATAAGTAGCTTCATAACGACGGGATTTTTTCAAACCAGCCGGCTTAAGTTTTCTTTGTGTGTGTGACGTCACCATAAAACGTCCCCAAAAAAGCATACACAGTTTAAACTTACACCGAATGCTCTAACCAGATACAATCTAACATAATCCCGGAAATTACGAGTTCTTATCATGTTTAAAAACACGGTAAAACACGACGTTTGCAGGGACGTAAGTTTTCCACGCTGCCTGAATTTTAATAAACCCGCCGTTTCACAACTGAAATCTTTCAGTACTAGAATATTTGCTAGTGGGATTTTAAAATGTTTCTTTTTTATTGCTGAACGAATTTGTGGTGTTTGGTCTTGGAAATTGTAAGGTTAATTTGTGAAGTAAAAGAGACTATATTTTTGTAAGTATTGCGTGAAGAATGTTTGGTAATTAATGCCATGGTCCATTGCTTTAGACAGGTTAGTCACTTGATTGTTACCGTCTTCATCTTTACATAGTATAAAACAAAGTCGCTCCCGTTGTCTGTACGCTTAGATCTTTTAAACTACGCAACGGATTTTAATGCAGTTTTCAGCAATAGATAAAGCGAAAGATTTATAATATGTCCCACATTAGTATCTACGTTGTACCCGTGTGAAGCCGGGGCGGGTCGCTAGTTAATGATATAAATAGGTCTTGAGTTCGAACCCAAGGCACGCACCTCTGACTTTGCAGATTCACGTGCGTATTGTATAATTATCACTTGCTTAAAAACGGCGAAGGAAAACATCGTCAGGAATCCATGTCTGATAGATATTTCTCGACGATATGTGAAGCCAAGTCAGAGGCCCATGGGCGGCATAAACTCTGACACTAACCACACGAAAAGAAGAAGAATGATATATTTGGGTTACTGATTTTGCTGTTGGGTAAAGGATGTGCTTAGGGCCGCTTTCAAAACTGACGGTTAACTCTTAAAGAAAAAGAAATATGACATTTTGTCAGTTTCAATGCCAAACAACAATATTTATCTCCCAGGTAGGAGTTATCCGACGAATATGAAACAGGCCCTAGTATACCTACTCGAGAAATTACTAATAATTTTGTAGATGCATACATACATACTATCACGCCTGTCTCCCATTGAGGTAGGCAGAGACTATATATTTCCACCTGCTACGATCCTGACACACCCTTTTCGCTTCATCTACATTCATTAACCTTCTCATACATGCTCGACCAACCTGGCCTTTTTTGTAGATGCTGTAATAAAGAAAGGCCTTGTTTGTTTAGTAGTCGCAAGCGCGACTGCTGAGCATGGGGTCCTGGGTTCAATCCCCAGGTTGGGCAAAGTGTTATTGGGTTTTTCCATTAGGAATTTTTCAGTAGCAGCCCGGAGTCTGGATTTGTGTCCGGTTAATGGCAACAGGCTCGCCATCTGTTACATGGGACTTAAACATAACTGGCGAAACGAGGGTGTACTAAAAACACCTCTGCCGAACCCTTTGGAGAATACAAGGCGTGATGTTATGTTATGTCAGATGTTTGCAGATCACAGTCACCAGTAGATGTATAAGAACCGTACTCTAAATAGAACACAATCTACAATTCTGATGAACTTCTCCTAGAGCATTGAACAGCCTAATCGCCAAAGCTTCAAACTTCCATTCTTCCCTCTCACACAAAGCCTCCAAATTGAAAGCACTGCTACATAAATCCCTTCACCAGTTACACAAAATCGGTTCACAAATTACCTGCGCCTCTGCCTACCCCCGAACAATGCAAATTGCACGTGCAGGCACTAAGTAGCGATCCACAGTTCGCTCATTTCCGACAGGTAGACCACTTGACAGCTATTTTCAATTAACTCCCGCTGTAAGTCCTGAATGCGAGGTAATAATGCAAAGTTTTCAATTGTAATTTGAGTTGGAACTGAACAATAACATAATATTAAAACAAACTGGTTTTACCAGTGATGCTTCGTGTATTTGTGGGTAGGTGGGAAACTTTTAAGGGTAGGTAAACATAATAATATTTAGAATGATTTATATTTGGAATAGAGAAATCATTAAGGTACTAATCACATTAATTTATATATACAAGGTTAGTCGTAAAGGGCCACTTAATGTATCACTGATGATTGTTTTAAAGAAAGTGTTAAAATTTAAAAATTCGATTAATTTTTTTTCCATGAAAAATTATTATTTATTTTAGTTTTTTTTTTTAATTCTTCATCCCTGCTTTGGTTATGAATTCAGTGGAGTTTTTTTTTTTTTTCGAGTTTCTAATTCGTGACCCTAAATATGACGTAAAATGTAAACACGTCTGATCATAGCTGAGGATAGATAGAATTTAGCATATTTTTTATGAAATCTTTGAACAGCTATTTCTCTTAAACTAATGACTTTTGGAGAAAGTTGTAGAACAAAAGTTATCCATTATTATCGGTACTTTAACACCCTTTCGGCTTAGTACCCCTTTTCCGACTAACCTTGTATATATATTACAGTAGTGATAGCCAAGTGGTGTGACTGTCGGACTGAAATGTCACAGGTCTCGAGTTTGAACCCAAGTCACGCACCTCTGAATTTTCGAATTCATGTGCGTATTGTATAATTATCACTTCCTTAAGAACGGTGAAGGAAAATATCGTGAGGAAACCGGCATGCCTGAGAGATATTTCTCGACGGCATGTGAATCCAAGTTAGAGGCCCATGGGCGGCTTAAACTGTGACACCAGGTTAGTCACTAACCACGCGAAATGATGATATGTCTAGTGGTGGCAAGCGCGACTGCTGATCTTGAGGTCCTGGGTTCGATCTCCAGGTCGGTTAAAGTGTTATTGAGTTTTTCCCTGTAAAACCTCAGTAGCAACCCGAAGTTTGGATTTGTGCCCGGTTGATGGCAATAGGCTCGCCCCTTAATACATGGGACTTAAACGTAACGGCGAAATGAGGGTGTTACTATACACTTCTGCCCATGCCTTTGGGGAATACAGCCGTGATGTTATGTTTTATGTAAATAGGTATCTAGTTTTTTTCTCGGAACTTGTTTAATCTGTAACACTGTTGATTCTGCGTCTTAGATTAAACTGTGTAGATTGTTGAATTTACTACTCGTCGTGTTAACTATATAGCGCTCTTAAACTTTACTGTTAGGAGGAATGAAGGTGGATTTGCTCACGCTAGAACGTGTGTTAATTAAGATTTTGTATTTTAGTGTCAAATGTCCTTTTCATGTCAGAACAAGTGCTCTAACATGTTCTGTGGTCCTTAGTTCCATATCAGAATAGTATGTCAATAATATCGTGTTTTCAATATTAGTCAGTTGTCGAACGATTCGGACGATTACGACGATACGATTCTCATAAGCATACGCATAGTTAGCCCATTACTGTCCCACTGCTGGGCACGGGCCTCTTCTCAGAATGAGAAGGGTTTAGAACTTAGTCCACCACACTGGCCTGGTGCGATGAGAGAAAATGAGATAATAAACCGAATTGGTCGACAATTGATTTATCTAAAAGTTCTGAAATAGACGGCTGGCCCAATATTGTTTTATATATATTTGTAAAAGCATATTTCCATTATTATTGTAATTAGACTTAAATTGAACTTTAACCTTATGTTTATGTAGGCAAAGTCATACAGCAAGTAATGAATAATATATCCCTTGTTAAATCCTTCTGCAGTTTGTTGTTCCACCTAGCTTTTTTCCCTACTATTTTGCTTTCAGTCTAACTAGATGCGGCTGAATACCAGTATCTTACACGAAGCGACTGCCATGAGACCTCTGCAACCCGGTTACTGGGTAATGCCGATATCTTAAGGTTAGACCAGTTGTCAGACTTTCGGGCTTCTGACTTCCCGTAACGACTGTCATAGATATTCGTATGACACCCGGGACCGACTGTTTAACGTGCTATCCGAGGCACGGAGGGGTCTCGATGTGTAATGAACGGTCATCCATCAACGGACTGACCGCGGCAAGCGCAGCTTAACCTCGCAAATCGTATGATTCGTGCGGTTGGTAATTAGCCACGAGCTCCTCCCTTTTGCAACTGCGGATGTAAAAAATCGGACGATATATGAACATTCGACACGTAGTTTCGAATAACATCTCTAGAATTCTAGAATCAGGATAAAGACTCTATTGCACTAACAAAACCCGACTCCTCGTGAACTGGCATCCAGACTACTCGAAGGAAACAAACATGTCTTCATTTAACGCCAGACAGGGTAGAACAAGACACACGCTCTGCGCCGGACAGGTCAATTTTCAATTAAAGCGCCGTTATCGCTGTGTTGATTGGGTTTTATTGTTAAATGCCTGATTTCCAACGAGTACCTGCGGCGTAGTGTTGGCTGTTTAAGGGAGATGGGTATTTGTTCCAAAATTGTGTTTGTTTATTGATTTTTGTGTAATATCATGTGATAAGTTGCAATTACCTCGTTAAAATATTTATATCGGTAAAGTAGAAGTAGTTAAGAATAGGTGTATCCATGGGTGGCGTACGGAGATGCCCACACCCAGCAGTGGACGGCTGAGATCCATTTCAGTCACGTCTGGTTAAACTGGAAGTTGAATCCAACAGATTTGGACAAATCTAAACTGATAATTGATGGGTATACATCCAATTGTACCAATAAATTCAAACAATACAAATAGTTATTATTGCTAATCTAACAGCTAGTTCACACAGAAACTGTTTACAGAATCCGTTTTAGCGGATCCGTTTTTATTTTGGTAATGGCGCCTGTAGTTGAGTGATCGAATTCACATACACGACAGTATTCCGAATCCAATAAAAAATACTGGATCCGTTATTTTTATCGTATCCTTACTGCCAGATGCGACGCAGCTGCCATTTGTTTAGGCAACATTGGGCAGACAGATGGCAGGCAAATCCGTGTCTG
Source organism: Amphipyra berbera (assembly GCA_910594945.2). Classification (NCBI taxonomy): domain Eukaryota; kingdom Metazoa; phylum Arthropoda; class Insecta; order Lepidoptera; family Noctuidae; genus Amphipyra; species Amphipyra berbera. The sequence continues at coordinate 1,037,636 of OU343138.1, forward strand.
ATTTCACCATACACCAGCAGTTTTGCCTGTCAGGCAGATCCGACGGGCATATCCGTACGTGTATGCTTGCCTTTTAACTGATCCGTCGGTACAGATGTGAACAACACATCCAGTTCCGACGCGGCGACGGATCCGCTAAAACGGATACGTTAAACGGATCCGCTGTGTGAACGGGCGCTTACCTTGAAGTTAGATTTTAATGGGCCATAATTGTTTTATACCAGACGTTGTAGATAGAACTTGAAACTGAACAAAATTTTCGATCTAAAGATACAAACCAACCTACAACTTATTCACAACCGGAAACCTGAAATAAAAAATCCTCAATTAAACTCAAAGGCGTAGTTTTTCTAACCGTTACCGTAGCATATTGATTTATAACATGTGTAAATTTACTTTACTCCCATTAAAAGTAAATCAAAGTGGGTACTAAATCGTCAAAGTCTACAGCCGGCCAGGATAACATGACCTCTTTGCGCGCAAGTAAACCCCTGATTTGTAAAGCTTTTGTTGGTGTATGGAGAGGGTGGGGAAGTCATGTTAGAGTGGGGGGTAAGGCGTAGTGTAGAACCGCAAACCGCGTTTGGGCAGTCAACATTTGTGCAATGGTAGTGGAATCATAAATTTGGGTTTTTTTATACTATTTATATTGTGCGCGATTCTTTTGATGAGAGCTTTTGTAGGATGTTAAGAGTTTTAATATATTTTTTATAGTTTAATTGTGAAATTAGTAGTAGAGAGTGTGGGTGATGTGTTAAATATTACAGATTAAACACTTTTATTATTATTTTTTAACTGCGTCATTGGTCTAGTGGAGGCAAGCGCCACTGCTGATCATGAGGTCCTGGGTACGATCCCCAGGTCGGGCAAAGTGTTATTGGATTTTTCCGCGTGGAATTTCTCAATAGCGGCCCGTAGTTTGGATTTGTGCCCGGTTGATGGCAATAGGCTCGCCCCCTATTACATGGGACTTAAACATAACGGAGAAAAGAGGGTGTTAATATACACCTCTGCCAAACCCTTCGGGGAACACATGCGTGATGTTAAGTTATTAAAAACTTTACGGTTTTAAAAATAGAATTAGATTCTACGCCTATTAAACAATAAAAATAAGCCCAAGCTAAAGTCATAATGTTTTGTAAGCTGACCGCAATATGATTTTAAGCACGGTAGTACCCCCGCCGAGTCCAACAAACGTTAACATACAGGTATTGGCCCATTCTCAGTACAAGAAAATACGACGTGCTTTTAAAATACAGTGTAATAAAGAAAATTATAGGGAGCTGCAAAAATTACTGTTGAACAAACCTTTGTGTAACAAGCAAACACAGCTACTACGTCGTTTCCAGGACCATTAGGCTGAGCATCCACCAGAGCTGTGCTAATGTGCGTAGCGAGGAATGTGTTTTGTAATCACCAATAGAATCACTTCATTTTCCTAGCTTCGCTCTGCGCAGCTCTGGTGGATATGGGCTTAGCGGTGCGAGGTTTTTGTTCATACAAAACAAGCAAGAAATGCGAAAGAGGGATGTGTTGCGAGGAATGTGTTGCGAGGAATGTGTTGCGAGGAATGTGTTGCGAGGAATGTGTTGCGAGGAATGTGTTGCGAGGAATGTGTTGCGATGAATGTGTTGCGAGGAATGTGTTGCGAGGAATGTGTTGCGAGGAATGTGTTACGAGGAATGTGTACCGCTCCCGCCACACCACCCTCAAATGCGGTATCATATTCGAAAAGAGTCCGCTACCTATCCTCGCACCACTCATTTGTACACATTAACACATTACGCATTACAAATTACCCATTCCTCGCACAGCTCTGGTGGATGTCCAGCCTAACTTTAACAAAATATTTTAAAACAACCGAATAAAAAGCTTAACAGTAACTAAAACAACTACAATGTAACTACTGTTTAGTAAACTAGACACTGACTGTTCAGTTATAACTAAGCAAAAATGTGATTTAAAACATAAATAGTGTGTGTTTATACTAACATAATAATATTACGATAGTAACTCGACACCGCTGTTCAACTGCGCAGATATGACGTTTGTTGTGATAGGAGACACCCTTACTAATGTTTTTAACCGACTTCCAAAAAGGAGGAGGTTCTCAATTCGACTGTATGTTTTTTTTTTGTATATTTGTTCCGCGTTATCTTTGCTAATTGTGAACCGATTTTAATGATTCTTTTTTGTTTGAAAGAATATTCTTTCGAAGTGATCCCATTTAAATTTGGTGAAGATCTGGTGAAGAACTTCGGAGATAGACAATTTGAAGTCAGTTTTATTTTTGTTAAAAAGTGATTATTATGTTGATTGGTGATTAGAGAAATAATTAATTAGCGTTACTCTTTTCTTTTGAAGACGACTGGCAAACAAGCTGATGGCCAACCTGAAGGTAAGTGGTTAACGCAGTCTATATAAACCTAAAACACTCAGAAGATTGCTGATGCGTTGCCAACCTTAGAGATAAAGTAGGAAAGTCTCACGACGGCTGTCGCTGAAAACCAGCGCTGTGGCTCCGTTTCGCATGTGAGATACAGCATTATGCTGAGCGATGGCCGTTTTGCGCGGATGTGACTCATATTGTTCCCAATAGTTTCGTTTTTATACTTTTATTTTATTTTTCTGCGTCATGTTGGCGCGAATAAACAACTTTTCTTTCTTCTTTTCTTTCATGTGCTTGTAATTTCACCAGCACCCATACCTATCAAAACGGAACACAGAAATACTGTTTGACGACCGAAATAGGTATGGTGGTGGTATTACTTCCCATAAAGAGCTCGTTCACAAGGAGCTCTACTTACACAAAGATAGGTAGCTGTGGTTGTTTAGTTGTTTAATCCACTCTAAATGGAAAAATTAAATAACATATTAAAAAACCGACTTAAAAAAAATGAAAACCGTCAACTAATGGTCAGATAATAAAATTAAAATTTTCAGAAGTCGGTGCCTTCAATTTAACTTAAACAATTCTTCATTGCCTGTACGGCTTAGGACCGACTTCAGAAAATGGCAATTTTATTATAATAATATGACCACAATAGGAACTTTTCACATTTTTAGAAGTCAGTTTTTTAAAAAGTAATTTTATCATATTCTCACTTCTTTATCATTTTATCCAGTCGACAACCACTAGTTCCAAATACAAAAGCTTTCCTCTACCCATTTATTGTTGATATCCCATCGTACAATAATCCATTGTCTCCACGTGTTTGGTTTACGTTTTTGCGTCTAAACACCTTGTACTAAGTTTACACGCACTTTGATTCGTATTGTTTTACCTCTAAACGATTTTTTCGACGTAATTTATAAAGTTTGTAAATAACTATTGTTTAGCATAGATGTTTTTAAATTATCTCTTTGTACTGTTCTATGGAAGGTTAGGTTATGTTTTGTTGTGTAACAGTAGTTGACTATAGGTTGTTATTGTGACGTCATAGTTCACTATAATTTTAATCAGCAATCATAATATTAGTTCCTAGTATAGGAAAGTATTGCTTTGATACTGCTGTTATTGTTTTTGTTATAGACTAGCTCATCGATTACCTAGAATAGGTGCGCATGTACAAGTAATGTTACAAAAACAATACGAACATAAATAAATTTAAAAAAAAAATCTTTCTCTATTAGGAATTGGCAGAAAATATAGCCAGGCTTAAGTGGGAGCGGGCTGGTCGTGTCGCTCGAATTCACCCGGATCGGTGGGCAAAGATGGTCACTCACTGGACGCCTGAAGGAGGACATCGTTGTCGAGGTTGGCAGCGGCGTGGATGACGAGACGATCTAGACGTGTTTGTGAGGCTGACATGGTTAGAAACGGCACAAAATAGAGAGGTTTGGAAGGCAAAAGGGGAGGTCTTTGCTCAGCAGTGAGAATATCCCACAGGGTACTAAAAAAAACTATTACGCACTCGCGACTTTGCCACTGCAAAATTATTTACTTTGCTTTTTTCTCGCCGTAGTTGAACAGTTCCAAATATGAATGATATCAAAGAATTTAGCAGTTGTCGACTAAAACGGCCGTGTGTAGTGACTCTTAAACTCCATATTACATATGACGATACTTAAACACGTCCGACGCACCCTGTGCAGACAGGCTTTTTTTTATCGTGGGAAAATCCTCATGAACACCCTCCGCCCTGGGGAAGGTGAATGGTTATGCCGGATTCTTACCGGCTAAAAACTCATGGTATTCTTCCTTCTAACCTATGGCCGGGGTCACGGGATTCGCATAAGCATACACCGCAACCCCAGCTGCAGTCAGCCCTGCTATCAACCGTGCTGACTGGCTAGTCTTGGCACCACGGCATGCTATTCTCGAATACCTCGTACCAACACCAGAGAATAACCTTTCCACCAGAGATGTGCTATGCAGCTATGCTACGAGAATGTAAAAGCTAAGCTACGGAACTATGTGACCGTTTCCACTGATGCTAAGCTATGTATCGGAGCTGAAGAAGCTGTGCGAGGAAGATGCGCAGCTCGAGCTATGCGACGTATCGATGATAAGGAAGGCACGGGGGGCTCTGCACATAACTACACCACTGGCGATCATTCATAGCACGCATCCATAGCTCGCATCCATTGCACTTAACCAAAGCACGCATCCTTCCATATAAAAAACGTAGCTTAGTTGAACCAGTTTCCACCAGTGCTGTGCGATGTGGGCCAATGAATATGATTGGTGGATATCAAACGCATCCATAGCAACGTTGTATAGCACATTTCTGGTGGAAAAGCAGCCTAATAGCTGGATACCTATACTCTTTCCATAAAACCCACGACTGACATCTTCTAATATTCCCAATACGCAAATAATACCAAACGTTCTACGCCATTTAAGTCATTAAAATTAAATGCAACAACTGCACCAACTCCACCTGAATATCAAGGTTCTTCGTCGTACCCCTCAATTATTCCACCCAACCGTTTACGAGCAGATCGATTGGACGGCGGCTCGTAAAACATTCAGAGCTATAACATTACATGTCACCTGACGTCATTTTAGTAGGTGTGACTAGTGTTACGTGGTGGTAGGAATTTTTGATTTAATGGGGTTCCGTGGGGATTTATTCGTTTTGGAGGTATTAGAGAGGGTTTTAGACAAGGTGTAAAACTAATTGTTGTTCATGAGTAAGCTTAGGAAGTGAATATTAAACTACATATAATAACATAACATCTATGAATAAGTGGGTCGAAGAACTTCAAGTATACTCCACCAAGAAGAATAGTCTGCTTAGTTGTCGGCAGTAAGATTAAAAAGCATATCATTTTGGGACCCAGTGCATAATATCAGCAAGCACATTGGATCACCCGCGTGACGGTGCCACGAGTATTCCCAAGGAGGGTTGATGTCAGGCAGGTGGCCGGTCATAAAACAATAAGCCAAAACCTCTAACGACATGGATTTACGAAATACATGTTGTGCCGACCCCACCTAGTGTGGGATGAGGGCAGGAAGAAGAAGAAGAACATAACATAACATGACGCCATGTATTCCCGGAAGGGTTTGGCAGAGGTGTTTTTTTATTATACCCTCGTTTCGCCGGTTATGTTTAAGTCCCATGTAATAGGGGGCGAGCCTATTGCCATTACCCGACTAGTTCAGTAATTTCATGAATACACTAGATTCAGTTCGAGGTTTAGCGAAATTATTAGATCTGTTACAGAGACTAGATCTTCGTCATAGTATGAATTTATGTGAAACTCCACGTGTAAACATTAAAATACAGATAACGCGATCGCGGCATTGGTTTTCGGACTAGGTAGGCAGGCACTAGCGACATCGCCTTTCAATTGTACGCTTAAGCCCATTTCAATACGATTCTGACCAAAAGAAATCATAGCCATACACGCTTATTTTATTTATAGTAATAGTTAAAGATGGAGTAGTTAATTAAATCTTATGAGGTAGGCACTGCTTAATTGCCTATATCGACGGTCGTCGGTGAAAACCACGTATGTGTAAAATACATTTTTTTACAAGAGATAGTAAAAAATGTCTGCTGAAAAGAAAAAGGCTGATCAAGTGTTTATACAAGTTTGTCATCGTACTTAGATAGTTTAGAAGCATTTAATTTGAAAGTTTGATGAACTAATACGTGTATGACGAGTTTATCAATCTAAAGAATAAATAAAACACTTTTGAAGAAAATTGGATTTACGAGGTTTTCACTGCTGAGCGTCGATATGCAATGTTCGCCACGTCCTTAAGCCAACCAAGGCGTTACTAGGAATAAACTCCAGTAACCAATACGAGTTACGAACTTTAGTACTCATAACCTCGGGATCGACGGCCAAGCAGTCAGTTTTACCTGGACGCTGACACTGCTTATTGTCATTCGTAATTTGGTGCAGCTATCATACATTGTTAGTGTGAGTTTAAATGGTGTTCAAACTGAATGTTCTGCCTAGGTTTATTTTCAACTATGTTGGGGTAAGCTTCCAGACAAACCAGATGCGGCTGAATACCAGTATCTTACTCGGAGCGACTGCCATCTGACCTTCGCAAACCAGTAACTGGGCAATGCCGATATCCTAAGGTTAGACCAGTTATCAGACTTTTCGGACTTTTGACTTCCCATAACGAACTTCTTCTTCTTCTTCCTGCCCTTATCCCACACTAGGTGGGATCGGCATAACATGTATTTCATAAATCATGTTTCGAGTGAGATTTTGGCTTATTGTTTTATGACCGGCCACCTGCCTGACATCAACCCTCCTTGGGAATACTCGTTGCGCCCGTCGCGCGATTGACCCAATGTGCTTGCTGATATTATACACTGGGTCCCAAAATGATATGCTTGTCCAGTCTTATTGCCAACAACTAAGCAGACTATGTTCTTCTTAGTGGAGTATACTTGCAGTTCCTTGACCCACTCATTCAGTTTTGTTAGGGACTTCGGTTCTGACACATCGTAAATCATAGCACCGTTAGCTTCTCTGTAAAAACTTGATATAATGTTCTGTATCGCTCCTGTCCCGCTGTATCCCAAATACCAAGCTTGACTTTAACACCGTTCACGTCCATGACTTTAATTTGTAGTCAACTCTGATTGTAGCTGGGAAGGATGGATTGTAGTCTCCCGTTGTGAACACTAGGATTATGCCGGATTTACCCAAACCGCACTCACCAATAAAATAATTCACAATTTATAAATTAAAAAAAACGATAACTTCCCATAACGAACGTCGTAGGTATTCGTATGACACCCGGGACCGAGTGTTTAACGTGCTTTCCGAGGCACGGAGTGGTCTCCACGGCCTGACCGCGGCAAGCGCAGCTTATCCTCGCAAATAGATCCTCGCAAATAGTCTGATCCGTACGGTTGGTATTAGCCATTAGCCTCACGTATGCAGAAACCTCTCAGACTATTATATTTCCAGATCCTATATCTAACGTAACTTAAATATACGATACAACACGACAAAATGTGATGACGACTCCCACCGCAATTTATTTCTATGAACCGTCTACTACAAAACTGGTATCCTATAGATTTTGTCTACCCTCATAGGAGAAAGCCGCGATCTTATGTACCTACGTATGTTTTATGACCACATACGTGTCTACGGTAAGTTACGAGCCTATTATACAATTACCTAACAAGTCCTCGGTAAGCCGTCCTGCATAATAATGGGCCGAAGGACATGTTTCCTAATGTGGCCCAAAATAACCCTAATATGATTTATTTCAGTATGTTTGGTGGTCCCCATATATCTTAATATTCTTAATGTTAACTACATAATATTTTATGTGATTTATTATGTATAATCAAAAGCCTAAGATTCGCCATCAAAAAAAGTTTAGTATATCTATTTTAGGTATACCCAACTGCCGAGTGAGGTCATGAAAAAAAACGTGATGCCTATAGAATATTATTATGCAGTTTTTCACTTTTGCAGTAGTATGCTAGTGATAGCTTAGAGGTTGATAGCTTGTCTTCCATGCAGGAGGGTTTGAGTTCAATCTCGACCCGCAACTAATTACATTTCAAATACATGTGCAGAAATTAAAATTTGATTATCACTTGCGTTAAGGGTGACGAAATCCATCGCGAGGAAACCTATACACCTGAGAGGACTTCAAAACGTTCTCGATGGTGTGTAGTCTGCCAACCCGCACTAGGCCACCGTGGTGGACTTAGGCGTAAACCCTTCTCATTTTAAGAAGAGGCCCGTGTGCATCATTGGTATCGTAATGATTTGTGGTTTGCAAAAAACTATGAGGCTGGTCTTCTCTTGTGTCGGCACGATCTATAGGTACAAAAAAATCAAAACCATTCTTCTACTTCATAGTGGTTCAAATAACCCAAAATCTAAAGGATTTACCAGTAAATTTTTTAACCACGTATCTCCAAAATACTCTCGTTCATATAATTAGTGTCAAAAGTGGCGTGAAAACTTGTCCGTGAAATACCACTGTTATACATAATATATCGAATTCGCTTGGGGTTGCGTAAGGAGGGCTCATAGGGTAGCTGCGGGGATGAAACTCAATATTATTTCTAACACTATTATTTCCATCTCAGCTGGACTTTGGAGATGGGAATGAAAGTGGTTGTGAAATTGAGGACTGACTTTTAGGAAAATGAGGTTAAACGCTTGACTTTCACGCAGGAGGGTGTAAGTTCAAACCCGGATCACACCTCTGAATTTTCGAATTGAAGTGCTGATCAGAATTTGATTATCGCTTGCGTTAACGGTGAAGGAGTAACATCGTGAGGAAATCTACGCTCCTGATAGTACTCCAAAAAGTTCTCGATGGTGTGTGTACTTGTGTAGTCCGCCAACCCGCACCAGGTCAGCGTGGTGGACTACGGCCTAAACTCTTCTGATTCTAAGAAGAGGCCCGTGCCCAGCATTGGGATGAATTTGAAAAGTAAGCGGTGTGGGTTGGGGTCGATATCAGATCCTCCTGCAGGGAAGGCAAACATTTAACTGCCCGAAAATCACTGCTTTTTCAGCAATAGTCTGCAATATGCAGAGAAGGAACTAATTTAAAATCAGTACATATCCAACGACGGTACACCACACGTGCCAACCCTATCTACCCGGACAACCCTTTTCTAAATGTTAGACAGTTAATATTTCAGGGAGCTGAAAATTGGAATTTCGATGAAGACGCGTCGTGGCTGTGGTTTCAACGCCTCCTGCCAGATTTAGGATATGATTTTCAATTTTAAACCTAGAATTAGAAATGAAACACACGATAGAGTGGTCTTCTAAATTATTTCTTGAATTTTATGCCCAGATACAGATAACAGCACAAAATAATAAATAGTACCTACTACGTACAGATACCTCATGCGTCAAATGCTCAGAAAAATGAGCGCCACGCATGCAAAATTGAACTTTAGAATAAGGTGAGAGAGTTCTCTTTCCGCTGTGCATTGGTGCTCATATATTACATTTCTGGCCAGTTACTTATTTAAAATTCGGTTCGGTTTTCTTCTGTGTTTCACTTTAGAGTTGCAGCAGCGTGTAGGTACTAGGTATGTTTTCAAACCTAAGCCGTGCAGTGACACAGGCCTGGTTACAGACCTATTGCTACTTAATAAACTCAAAATGTCTGAGATTGATCTTAAGTATTGTCTTGACAACTCTTGAGATGCTGTTTTAATTGAGACACGTTTATAAGATAGGATGACATTTACTTATAATTGACAGCGGCTTGCTTGATATCTGTTAGAAAAGTGATGTTAAGATCAATTCACTGATACACAAGAGAAAACTTATGAAATAGCAATAACATAACACTATCTTTGCAGTCACGCAGTCGGGTAGTAAAAAGAGAAACTTCTAACTATCTATACTTTGCCGAACTGACTGAGCCTTTTAATAATATTTATTCTAAACTTTCTACCAGCACACCTCACCTGAACTAAACGGTCTGACACCAGTTAAGGCCAGCGATAGCCCTAGACCAGGGAACAGATCTGTGGCCCACTTTTGATAAGGTTACTCCGTACGTGCCGATAAGCCAATATGACTAACTCTAGGACCGTTAGGTGCTAGTCCAAGTGTAAGGCGATTTGACGATCATTCGTCTTCTCAAGTGTCAGGAGAGCAGTGACCCCTGCAGTGACTCTGGGATTATGAATGATTAGAGAAACACCGGGAGAAATAATTTTAAAAAAATCAACATTGACACCCGTATCTGTCTACTAGAAATATGTACCTCTACTAAAAATAAAATGGGTTCGTATTACCAAAACGGGAAATCAAGTTGAGTTCATGCGATTCTTGATGGTAAATACTCATTAGTCAGCAGAAGAATTTACTTCCCACGTGCAATTAGATTGACGTTTGGGGATGCTTGGAAGGAGATGCGAGCTACTTTCATCATTAGTCAAGATATGCCCAGAATCAAGTGATGAAACCTTATTTTTTTAACATGATCCACAACTAACTGCAGACAATTTTCCTTTACAAGTCATTAATGACATAACATCACATAACATAACATCACGCCTGTATTCCCCGAAGAGTTGGGCAGAGGTGTATAGTAACACCCTCATTTCGCCGTTATGTTTAAGTCCCATGTAATAGGGGGCGAGCCTATTGCCATCAACCGGGCACAAATCCAAACTCCGGGCTGCTACTGAGGAATTCCACATGGAAAAACTCAATAACACTTTTCCAACCTGGGGATCGAACTCAGGACCTCACGATCAGCAGTCGCGCTTGCCGCCACTAGACCAATGAGTCAGTTACATTTTATTTTGCAGAGCACATTGTTCTAAAAGTATGAATTTCATATTTCTGTCTCACTAATCGCTCGTAGCTTATACTACACAATTCTGATTAGCAACCCAACAAATTGAAACTTAAAGCTGTTGCAATAAAGGCATTTATGTGATTTCTCGATTGCTGAGCCGGTGACTCATGTTCAGATAACAATTATGTACCTATTTCGTGCCAGGCTTGCTTGGTCAATTTTGTGATCTAATCTGTTTCAGTGCTAGAGTCTGTGGGCCAAAATAAACGGACATGTTCTGATGAAGTTCATGGAAATCATGATATGGTCGTGGCTGATTAATAGATGGGTGACCGTTCGTTCGTCAGTCCTGCGTGTCATACGGAAACCTATGACAGTCGTTACGAGTAGTCAGAAGCCCAAAAGTCTGACAACCGGTCTGCGTTGGGATGTTGGTAGGATATCGGCGTTGCCCAGTAGTTGGGATGCGCAGGTCTGTTAGCAGTCGCTCAGTTTAAAATACTGTTATTCAGCCGCATCTGGTTTGACCAGTAGCCGACCTCAACGCAGTTAGGAAAAGGTTAGGCAAAATATGATTTCCCGTAAAAAAGTGCTTATTGGTGATACATTTTAGACTTGACCTCGTAGATACTGAGAGAGAGGGAAAAATATAAGAGAGTATTACATAGGCTTTTGATTAAAGACTCGCAAAAACGGTTACAATTACATTTGAATTTAATGTTGCACATTTTTTTTTAATATGATTTGACGTTTTTCTGGATCATGTGTTTTTCGTTGAATGTCTGATTAAGCCTTTATTACCCGACTGCGCGACAGTAAAGGCAGGGTTAAGGTTTTTTAAAAGGCTATATTTGTGACGACACGATACCTGCGCCACATAATAGCCGTGAACTATAACACAATCTAGACCATATTTTCGTTTTCAAACAAAGAAGCCACTCCAATTTGATGAAAACTGTACACACTTTATTCCTTGTTTTATAACAAGGAGCATACATTTCATTTACCCATTCACTCAAATGCACAAAAATACCTATTCTTTATACCTGCTCCGACCCATTTGTGTTATTAAAAAATAAACATGGGGGTCAGAACTGGTCTAATCCGCCGCGATCCGGTTTTCACACGTCACAAGGGGTCTGTTTGGCCAACTTTTTTGTTTTTAGGAAAAAACACCTTCGGCGGTGTGAAAAAATTATAAGGTAGCCCGCTAAATGTAGATTTTCTCGGCTGTGGCAACGTGGGGGAAATAAAGATGTAACATGTATGAAAAAATTGAGGGAAAATGTTGCTTTTTCTGGTTGAACATTTTCAGTAATGGTACATTATGGTCTTGTTGCGGTGAGACTGATTTTAATAATGTTTTGTTCAAAAATTACGAAAGTTTCCTAACTGAATATTAAGCAACATAATTAGTGGAGTTTAGTTGTTCAACTAAAACAAAGTTTAAAAAAGATACGTAGCTTGTGGCAGCTGACGGCTGACAATAGAGTTCTCCAAAAATTTTTTTTATTATTATGTTATAAAATATAATGGCCGATATATAAGTATAATTTGTTCTTTGAGTTATGCGATCTATGCCGCATTTATTTATTACGATTTTTGGTCGCAATTTTATGATGTTGGCACCGGGGATACATACAGGGATTCCCACATCAAATGGCAGAAATCCAGCGCCATAACGGATATCAATAATACATCAACAAATAATAATGGTTCCAAAGCGCAAATAAAAAACAATTATTACCACCATAATTCAATAATAATACTATCAGTTGTACTTGCGTACTTTGTACTCGCCTGTACAGTTATTACGCAAGTGCAACGTGGTTTATCACAGCGTGAATCACTTCTGTTGCCGCCTGTCCCGCGTCATTGCTCTGTTTATTGTAATGATACAATATCGCAGATGGCTGCTGTCTGCGTAGACGCAGAAACTTGACGTAAGGGCGAAGGATATGGTCTTGCGCATGCCGAGGTGCGCATGAGCTCATGCAAAAGAAAGATAAAGAAGAATGTACGGCATATCACTACCTAAGAATGAAGTATGGGTCTAAATTAGATCTCGGCACGCACCTCAGAATTTTCGAACTCATGATTATCAGTTACATTAACGATGAAGGAAAACATCATAAGGAAACCTGAAAACTAGAGAGCTTAAAAAAAGGGGTTCTCGCCGTCAACCCATAATGTTTGAAAAATCCTGGTATTATTTTGAAAATCTTCTTTCCTAGAACCCACAGCAACGAAATAACACTCCACAAAAATATTGAATATTGCTACACAGTTTTTTAGTCTGTTACACAATATTGTTGACACAATAAAACAGTTCAGTCTGCGTGGGCTAAGCCCTTCAACTTTTAGTTCTGTACGTCAAAGGGCACAGCTATGATGCAATAAAGTACAATTTTAATATAGTACGTTTAATATCCTCTCAGTCTCTCTAGTAAACATTTGATTCAAAGCAACAGAGCTGCGTGTAATGTAAGCATTGTATAGGAGTGAAACAGTAGTATCAAAATTCTTGACATGATTGTCGCTGTGGCTGACCGCTTGGCTGCTGAGCAACCTGTCAAGGATTCGATTCTCATAAGGAACGAGTATTCGTATGACCTGCAGATAATTCATACGGATCTTGGTGTTTGTGAATTCGACAATTTGTGTCTGTACACGCACACACGATACAGGAGAAAGCCATATTAAACCCACGTTTAAAAAAAAGTTTTAATATCTGCCTAAGATGGACCTAACTATAAGGTTGGGTACTAGTCTAATCAGATGAGGCTGAATATGTATTTTACACGAAGCGACTGACATCTGTCCTCTGAAAACTAAGTAACGATTGTAGTTTGTTTATGGGTTGCATTCAAAAACCTCCACGAGTGTACGTCCAGCGCACCCTGGGCAGGCAGACCGCTAATCACAGCAAGAGCTTTTCTTGTATAGCTCTTGCACTCGAGACAGAGAAACAGAATGTATGTATATGTTACAGTCAAAACTAATTTTGACTGCGAGAATTAGCCAAAACTAGTTTTGATTGAAGACGTCGGTCAAAACTCGTTTTGAGTGAGAAATATTGGGTACATAATAGTGATTTTGATTGAAAAACATTAGTTAAAAGTGATTTTAACAAAGTGTTAAAATCAATTTTGACTGGTCAAAATTGATTTTAGCAAAATTTCTAGTATTAGTTTACCGGCGTTCTTGTCCTCGGTCCACGGTACGGAAAAATTAACCAGGAAAATCTTATCATCCTCACTGGTTGATTTTGAAGTACCGTGCTTGACCGATGCTGAGAACGCCTGGAAAATGGCTTGTCCCAATACGGTGTTGCCCGTCAATCCGTCTTCCCAGAGACAGTGGGACGAGCCGCTTTGCAGTTTGACACGGAAAAACCTTTTGAATACGTCTGTCAATACTGCCGAGCGTGCTCGTCTTTTGGCTGTGGGCGAATGGGAGTCGGGACTTTGGCTTCAGGCACTTCCGTCATCCAACGTAGGCACTATGTTGGATGACGTAAGTTTCCGTTTCGCCACTTGCCTGCGCTTGGGCGCTCCATGTGTTGCTCCTCATCGGTGTCATTGTGGTGAAGCAGTTGACAGCCTCGGACACCATGGTCTGTCTTGCTGCAGGAGTGCAGGTCGCATAGCACGGCACGCCAATATTAACGACATTATCCGTCGTGCTCTTGCCACCGCCGGCGTGCCAGCTGTACTAGAACCGAATGGTTTGGCACGCGACGACGGGAAGAGACCAGATGGCATGTCGCTATTGCCATGGAAGATGGGTAGGCCTTTGGTATGGGACGCAACTTGTGTCGACACCCTTGCTCCATCCCATCTTCCTAGCTCGGCGGGCTGTGCTGGCGCTGCCGCTGCGGCCGCGGAGGCCCTCAAGCGGCGCAAATATAGTAACCTCATTGGTTGCTATGACTTTGAGCCGTTTGGGGTCGAAACGCTCGGGCCATGGGGTCCGAGTACACATCTTTTGTTTAAAGAAATTGCCCAAAGGCTGGTCGACGCTTCGCGTGACCAGAGGGCTGGCTTATTCTTTGGCCAAAGAATAAGCGTTACCATCCAGCGTGGTAACGCTGCCAGTCTTCTGGGCACGCTTCCGGATGACGGTGATGAGGAGGAATATTTTGACGCCTAAGTGATATTTTTGAATAATTTGTATTTTAATAATTTTGTATATAGGTAGTTAGTTTTGTCTTTAGATTTGTATGTTTTTAGTTTAGTTTTATATTGTATATATTAGGTTTAAATGTAGGTAAATGATATTTGTGTATAGATAAATAATTTAATTGTATAATGTATGTAATAAATTTCCTTTTGACAGTATTTAATAAAAATAAAAAAACAATTTTGACCGGTAAAATTATTTTTGACTGGGGTAAAAGAAATCTAGTTTGGACTGATTTTCGCAGTTAATATTAGTTTTGACCGGTTATGAGTTTTGAATATTTTTATTTTGGCCCACTCATGTTGTACGCAATTTTGGCGTGTAACATTAATATTTCTCTGCACCAAGTTGAACTTCTCTCCTTTACCTGTCTGGCTAAAAGTAAAAGAACGCTTTTATAAATAATCGACCAAGTAATAACGTGATAGCCAGTAGTTAGCTCGATGATAATTATAGCTGCTACCGTAGTTGCACTTATTAATATCATCATCTTATTACTATTGTCCCAGAAACCTCCACTGTTGAACACGAGTCGCCTAACAGACCTACACTAATAGTTGTGGTAATTAATGAATTATATTTATTTCAAGTATATCTCATAGAGACCCTTCGACAGAGTCAAAGAGAAAAGACAAATTTTATAATAGACTAGCTGTATCCTCACGGCTCCACCCGTAGCCTATGTTACTCAGTGATAATGTAGCTTTCTAACGGCAAAAGAATTTTTGAAATCGGTCCAGTAGTTTTTAAAGGACATGGCCAATTTCTATATGGGTGTCGGCATCGTTATCGAATTTATTGTACACCAATGATTTTTTGTGTTTTATATTCGTGAATATTGGCACATTAAATCGCTATAAATAAAAAACTCATAGAACTTGTCATTACTACAGACTAGACGTAAATAGTTTCATTAAACCTTTAATCAGATCGCTGGCAATAAGTGTATAGAATTATAATGTAACATGTAATACATTTTTACAGGTTATCCTTATCTATATTTTTATAGTTTAATTACCAATTAACAAGGAAAACACAACATAAAACACAGAGTAGGTATAAATAATTATTAATTTATTAGAGAAAACAAATAAAAGTATTTTGTTAGCTTTTAATTACCTAGATAACTCAATATACATTACAGCGATGCAGAGTTAGTCTTCTGTTCATATTATAATCATTAATAAACTGTCCAAGACGATTAGGCTCATCATAAATCAGATTCAGTTTTTTCTACTCCAACTTCATACCTGGGGTTGAGCATTGGTTATCCAACGCGAAAGTGTTGTTTGATGGTGTGCAGAAAGCGAGGATATGCGATGCCTCTGCAACCTTTGTATGGCTATTCCGCAGTTGATGCATGCACTTCATAATTATTCACAAAACAAATCCGAAACGCTATGCAAATCAGAGTCCAGTGTTAATAGCAAGGTAATTGAGTGGTAGAAGGTATCGGTCAGTAGATAAGCGGGGGTCAAATTGAGAAAATAATCGCAAAAATTGAAACAGTAACGCAATGAAGAATCCGCAATGAAATGACATATGATATTACATTGACATTTGACATAGACAAAACACACTGTCAAACAAGTAAACGCGTTCCGTTTTCAGTTTTTTTTTTGTCTGAAATATTAAAAAGAAACTATCTTACGCATCAACATAAATTATGATAAGATAATTTTATTAAATGCAACAATTACCAATGAAGCTAGTTTCGTATGAGTAAAATGTTCCTAATAAGAGCATTTGTCATCCATATCACACATGTTTACAAGTAGTAAGCGTGGTTTGGAACGTCCATTATTATTTTTTATCTTTCTCTAGGATCCATTATGGCGGACGTTGACAAACGGAACTTTGAATTCATCTTGCAATACTTGTTATTTTGTAATAAAAACTGACAAGTTCAGAGAGGCTAAAAACTACGTATTAATTCATTTTTCTATTTCTATTTTACAATATTATTTACTATGTGTAAGTATATAGAATGTACTGTTTTGTCCATGTCCTTTATTCGTTACATACAAAGATACAAATCTTTCCTCTTTATAATATTAGTATAGACAGAAGCAGGGGTTATGATTGGTCACTTCCTTACGATACATTTATATAAGTACGCGTGTTGTAAGATTCAACAAAACTCAGCACGCTAGGTGGTGGGATCTATACGGTCCGCCTGGTTAGCTACCACCCTCACATTAAAGTCAAGCAGATTACTGTGTTCCGCCGTGTGTATGTGAGAGCCAGAGGGGTATAGGGGAATCCCTCTAAATCTCTGTTCCTTGGATTCGTGTGCTTCATCTTAAACCCTGTCTGCGCTTACCATCAGGTGAGACTAGAGCAAACCCGACCGAGTCAAGAATAAAAAAAATACGACAGATTTGTAACTATAGTAATTGTAACTAACTAAACGAAAGGAAATTAGAAGCAAAGAGGAAGCGAGGTAGACCAAGAAGAAAGCACACATACCAGTTGAAGGAAAACACAGAGGTTATAATTAGAGAAATGAAGAAGTTAGCATTGGAGAAAGAATGATGGAGATTTCTATACTCACAAGTGCCTAAAACTGAAATTTTCCGCCATCCAGGGAAACACAACCAGGTTGGTAAAAGTTCTTCCGAATATAGGGGTATAGGGCAATCCCTCTATATCTCTTGGATTCGTGGGTTCCATCGTAGACCCTGTCTGCGCTTACCATCAGGTGAAAATATAGTCAAACGCGATCAAATCAAGATTAAAAAATTAAATAAAAATATCCTATCTTCTTTGGTGTCTACACCACATTGGTTCTTCGTCGCGATGGATGGAATATCGATCACCGATTTTCGAATGTCTGCATTACCTATACCATTATTGAATTTCACGCTATCACTATGCTAAGAAGGTAAGAAACAGTTGCTTTTTCACAGTGAACTGCACGGCGAAATACCAGTACTACTGTTCCTTTCTTACCTCACTGAAAGTTGAAGAAGGCTCTATTAATATTTGATCACGTAATAGGTCGATAGCTGGTAGTTAGCTCGTAATTACAGCTACTACAGTCGTAGTTGCTTGAGATTCCTTATTCATACTCCTTGGTCTAACTTTTGAACTGTGGAAAGCTACATTTATAACAGACAGGGAACTCACAGTTGTCCCTTTTTAGAAAGGTAGGGGGATATTGTGTGTTTACTGATAAACTTTTTCACGATCACACAGGTGTAGTTTTAATTTTTATTTGAAATGCTGTTTTAATAAGTAAACAAAAAAAAATGTTTTTGTAGCCTAGCGGTTAAACGCTCGTCTTCCAAGTAAAAGGGTCTGATTTGGATCCCAGGCCGCATTTCTTACTTTTTGAATTCTTGTGTGAATCAAAATTTGTTTATCACTTACGTTATTGCTTCTAATCTCATATTTCGAACCTTATAGCTTTGAATCCATCATCATCATCATCAGCCCATAGTAGTTCACTGTTGGACATAGTCTTTGCATCTATATAACACTTAAAGTTTTGAAGTAGTCTACCTAGCCGGAACAATAAAACAATTATTATTTTATCAAAAATACCGTGTCTCCAATGGTTCGAAGTCGGTTGAAAGCAGCAGCTAAAAGCAAGTCACTTACAATCAACAAGCACGAGTGAATGCATTCACGGTAGCCATATTTAAATTTAATTACAAAAGTAAACCAAACCAGCACTCCGTTAAATTCTAAGCGGTCAGGTAGATACATCAAATTCAACGTGGGGTCCACGCTGAGTGGCGATGAAGAGCGATTTGTGAAGATCTCTTTGCTGTGGAACAGAATTATATGTTCAGGTTTTCCATGCGGTTAAGATAAGGAATGAGAATGTCAGAGGAATTTTGAAAGTGGCGCCAGTGACTGCAAAGTTGAAGTGTTAAATATGAATGAAAATGGATATACAAGTAGAGGTAGGCCAAAGAAAACATGGATGGATTGTGTGAAGGATGATATGGGTAAGAAAGAAGTGAGTACTGAGATGACGTCTGATAGAGGAGAATGGAATAGGAATACATGTTGTGCCGACCCCACCTAGTCTGGGATAAGGGCAGGAAGATGATGAGTTTTTCATGCGGTTGCAAAAATAAACTCAGCTCAAAATCAATGAAAAATTGATCAGAGCAACAAGACAAAAAACCGCTAACTTAATATGAGGCTTGGATTTTTCAAAGGTCTTGTACAGCATCAGTCAGTACCTACAGGTTGATAGCAAACCTTTTTTCTCAGTAATTTATTTCGACATACGTGGGATACTTAATATTCCTTCAACTTTTTCAGAATTCGGACATATTAATACGTTCATCTAGGCATAGTTTGGAAAGGCTCATGATGCGGAGCTGATTAGAAGGCAAACGCGCTCAAAGCAGACCACCGGCACGGTGGTCGGAAGCGATCAAGGAGGCTGTCGGAGGCTGTATGTGCTGAGAAATCCAAACTACGAAAGACCACATAACTTGGAGACCCGTCGTATGTGGTCGCGATCCTCAGCAGTGAGGGAACCACGAAGAAGGAGAAGAGGGATACCTACTTGTAGTAGCTGGTAATTATCGTTTCTTATGCTAAGATGGTAGAAAATTGTACAAAAATACCAGTAGCGTATGCATTGTCTCAGGATTCCAACGCTGGATTGGCATTAGACCTAGTATGCAAATAAAGCACTGGAACTGAACTGCCTCGTTGGTCTAGTGGTGGCAAGCGCGACTACTGATCATGAGTCCTGGGTTCAATCCCCAGGTCGGGTAGTGTTATTGGGTTTTCTGTGTGGAACTCCTCAGTAGCAGCCCGGAGTCTGGATTTGTGCCCGTTTGATGGCAATAGGCTCGCCCCCTTTTACATGGGACTTAAACATAACGGCGAAATGAGAGTGTTACTATACACCTCTGCTCAACCCTTCAGGAAATATAGGCGTGATGTTATGTTTCTATTATGTAAAGCACTGGACGCTGGCTGGATTGCAAAGCGTTTACACTGGTCCAATGCTAATCTATCATGATCCAGTTACTGGATCAATAGAAATCCGGCTTTAAGCGAGCGTCATAGTAAAATCGGTCACCCGCTACCCGCTCCACTCATTCACCCAAACCTCAGTCCTCATAGTGATGAGATAGCGCCCGAAGACAGACAGTTTAATCGGGCCCTTTACTTAATACAATCTGCGCTCAGATCTAAATTAATGCAAGTATTGCCCGTAGCGCAGTGGGACTTTTTATTGTACTTTTTCTGGTGTAAGCAGAATTAGAGGTAGTTGTTGATGAGTTATAATGTGGCATAGAAATAGTGGATCAGATGGGAGTACATATAACTTATATGTATATTTCGTAACTTGGATATTTTTTCTTATTTTCTGCTCTATTTATGCTGGTGTTCAACATTAACTCTCTTAATAGTTTCTCGTTTTTTTTAATGGGTTTCTGGCCTCTGTACTATCAGAGAAACCTGTTTTTCTACAGTGTAATGATATCACAATCAAATCAAAGGGATTCATGTAGGACAAGAACAACATGTGGTATTATTTGGTGTCAAACCATGACCCTCTTACTCTCTCCCATAAAGTTGCTAAAAGCAAGTTACTAAGTAACAAAAGTTTTTCAAATTCGATACTTCTAAATACCAAACACACCACAAGCAACGAACACAATGCTTACAAATCTAAAAATGAAGTCCAAATGTTGCGTAAAATCAGTTTCATTGGAGCCATATCGAATATTTTTATGACAAATGCCCACTATATTTTAGACGGGGTATCTTTGGCTGAAGCCGTGCCAACAACATCTACTGTTAACCTCTGAACTCCTGGTAGCGTGAACATTGAACAGAGAAGAATAAATAATAATGGTTTATTGGTTTTGCACGTTGTTGATGGATGGAGGGGGAGAGGGAGACCTAAGAAAAGATGGATGGATTGTGTGAGGGAGTATATGAAAGATAAGGAAGTAAATAATAATGAGACGGCTGTCAGGGAAGAGTGGAAGAGAAAAACATATTGCGCCGACCCCAAGTAACTTGGGACCAGGGTAGGAAGATGATGATGATGGTTTTGCACGTTTAAGATCTTAAAGTAGTGTTGACGTTTCATATACATGTATAACATAACATACATAATTAGCCCATTACTGTGCCACTGCTGGGCACGGGCCTCTTCTCAGAATGAGAAGGGTTTAGGCCTTAGTCCACCACACTGGCCTGGTATGGATTGGCAGACTGCACACACCATCGAGAACTTTATAGAGCTCTCTCAGGTGTGCAGGTCTCCTCACGATGTTTTTCCTTCACCGTTAACGCTAGTCATAATCAAATTCTGATCCGCACATGAATTTGACAAGTCAGAGGTACGGGCGAGGATCGAACTCAGATCTTCCTGCATGGAAGGCAAGCGTTCAACCGCTAGGCTATCACTGCATATACATGTCCCTGTTTTTTTTTTATTTAACTTGGTCGCATAGAAATTTCTTCACACCTGATAGTAAGCGCAGGCAGGGTCTAAGACTGAGCGCCCACAGCGTGCACGACTCCAAGTAGCGAGGATATAGAAGGACCCCTTCCCTTCCCTCTGGCCCTCATACACATGACGGAAGTTGACGGAACACGGTTAACTGCTCGACAGACTTTAATGTGAGGGTGGTAGCTAGCCAGTCGGACCATACAGATCCTACCACCAAGCGTGCTGGGTTTTGTTGAATCTTACAACACGCGTCTATTCCCAGCGTGCAGTAAGGAAAATTTATATTCTAGCCAGTCCCTACACGGGATCTCTTAATTTCGAGGTCTTTATTAAAATTCTTTGACTTTGAAAGTTTTTAAGATATCTTTTTTTCTTTTTTAAAAAAACGTTGCCCCACTCTAGGGTTTCTCTTGTAGGTATTGTGGGTGCGTTTACAAACACAAATCTTCACACGCACAAACATCTAGACCCGAAGCAACTATCTCTAGGCCATACAAATATTAGTTCCGTGCGGGAATCGAGCCCACGACCCGTAGCGCAGAAGTCGATCGCTAAGCCACTGCACCAAATGTGTCGTCAGTGTCAGTCTTTGATTCATCTTTAGTACTTAGGTCCGTCATATTTAAAGAGACCATAATATTGTGATTTTGAGTTTTAAGACAGAATTTCGTTAGACATAATTTGCAACACAGAAAATCTAATATTATATTGACTTGTACATCTTTTATTAAAACAATTAAGGGTTGATTTTTTGATCGTCAGGTAAATTATCTGGGGAATGACGTTTTGACAGCTTTTGTATAGGAAACTAGTTGTGTCCTCACGGCTCCGACCGTAGCCTATGTTTCTCAGTGATGATGTAGCTTTCTAACGGGAAAAGAATTTTTGAAATCGGTCCAGTAGTTTTTAAGTTTATTCGTTACATACAAAAATACAAATCTTTCCTCTTTATAATATTAGTATAGATATGTCAAACCACCATATTTAATCCTCAGATAAAAGTTATCTGACGGTTTAAAAATCGAGCATGAAAATCTAGATGCAAGATTCTAGAATAAAAAGAAATTGAGTGGAGATTAGGCTTAGAGAAGTTTTGCTATAGATTACAGATCTATTTTATAATTTATGGATTTGAAAATGAAATCAAAAGTCGTGCAAATGTCACACTACTATATGCACAGGTAACTGCACCTTGACGTACTTACTGTTAAGCAGTTAGAATTAATCAAAATTAATGCCAACAAAACTATTCGAAATCTCGCTAGGCATAAACAACACTACCGTATATTTAATGTATATATATCTAAATATATATATTGTGCAATTAACCCAAGTTTAACCGTTAACCATAAAACGGGTTAAGGGTTAACAAATTAAATTATTCTAGAATTATATGTGTGGTTCGTTTTATTGTGAAAGGTATGGTGGGTTCACACGGATTTAGTTATGCTCAAATAGTTTAAAATATTTTGTAAGAATTTAATATTTTTGTTATCGATAAAATAAATGCGCAGGGAATAAATAAGGAAATGATCCAATTTCGGTTATTAATAAAATTGTTTTGATCGATACATATGGGAGACGAAAATCTAGACATATTGGCGTTATTAGGAAGTGGTAAGTCGACTAGTAGATTGGGATAGGCTGAGTTACGGCTGATTCCTATGATTTACCGAGTGTTATTGGTTAAAATTGAAACCGTAGTATCTTAACCAATAATGAAGCAAAGACCTCACAGCTTTGCATAGTAGACCCTTTGATATTACAGTAGCTATTACAGGTAAAATTAGCTTTAAAGTCTATTTATATGCCCAGTTTGGCATTAAAAAATGCTACCATCCGTAAGCAAAACGATCCGTATTTGCTCATAGGAACCGGGCATTAATGTATTAAATAATTTCAGTTTTAGAAATACCAATTACTTTTGGAGTTTTTTTGGGTTACTGCTTGTTCTGTCTGAACAAACCTTTATGTTTACGGTTTAGCGAATTCTCCTGGAGGTTATAAGTTTATTAGTTCGCAGTTTATAGAGACAATCGTAAAATCTACTAAACTAATCTCCAACTGTACATCTAATTAATGTTTGTGATGGGGTCCGCGGTTTTCAATTTAATACCTAGTGTAAGTAGGTCTACAGGCATAATTTAGAATTAAATAATTGTGAAAATATAAAAAGAAATGTTGTTTTTTACATAGTTCCTACTTGATAAGAAATAAGATGAAGTATAGTTTCAGTTATAATAGGAGGTATAGAGTTTGCAGTAAAACTATGTAAGTAAAAGTGAGTAATGTTTAAGTAAAAGTTGTTGGGCACTGACAATTAGATTCTATAATATATTATTATTAGGTACACTAGCGGCCCGTGCCGGCTCCGCACGGGTGGACATTTTTCCTGTTTTTGGAACATTTTTCATTTGTGCTCCGCTCCTTTTGGTCGTAGCGTGATGTTATATAGCCTATAACCTTCCTCGATAAATGGACTATCCAATACAAAAATATTTTTTCAATTCCAACCAGTACTTCCTGAGATTAGCGCGTTCAAACAAATAAACAAACAAACTCTTCAGGTTTATAATATTAGTATAGATATAAGTAATATAAATAATGACTGCCTCGTTGGTCTAGTGGTCGCAACCACGACTGCTGAACATGGGGTCCTGTGTTTGATCCGCAGGTCGGAAAAAGTGCTTTTGGGTTTTTCCATCAGGAATTTTTCAGTAGCAGCCCGGTGTTTGGATTTGTGCCTGGTTGATGGCAATAGGCTCGCCCCCTATTAGGTACACGGGACTTAAACATAACGGTGAAATGAGGGTGTTATACACCTCTGTCCAACCCTTCGGAGAATACAGGCGTTATGTTATGTATGTATGTACATTTTTCTATGAAAATACTTAAGCCTTTCTCATGAAATGTTATTTTTAGAAAATAGTTAACGAACTGATATTTAAATTAAATGGTAACGGCTTCATTATAGCCTGTATAATATAAATACAAAGTAAATGTATATAAACAACTTATGTGGGAATAGCTTAGGGAATCCATTTTCACATCAATCTGGTCACGAATGACGGTGTGACCCCAAAATTAGCAGTTAAACTTTTTAATGTATCTGCTTGCTACTGCAACTGGGTAGAATAGGGACTTGGGAATTGTGTGCGTGTCAAGTTTTATTTTTTACTGGTTTTACCCGCGGTTTTGCCTATGGAAACATAAGGTTAATTCTCAACACCCTATAATAACCTTACTCGCTCTTTAACGGATGTCGCTACCAATAGCACTGGCATGAAGCATAAACATACAAACGGATAAACAGACAAAAAATCTAAAAATCATCATTTTTGGCATTAGTAGGTAGGTATCGTTCCTAAGATACGTTGCACTTATTTTATTTTTTCAAAAATGTTTAATGTGCAGGGTTATGATATACATCGTTCATCATAATAATGTACATCGTTACAATTTTATTCATGTACAAATGTTAGCATATAATTTTGGTTAGTAAAAATCCATACATTGTGAAATATTTGCATCCAAACTATATCGTTTTATTTTTTGTATCCTACAAGCTACGAGTTTATTTAAAATATTTTTCACGCACGCCCAAAATTGATTCGTCAAACCAGCTTCGAAAGTTCATCAATCAAAAACGGCCAGGTCCAAAGTTTTCGTGCCCCCGCAGCAATAGCGTGATATAATCCCATATCTGTCACAGTGTCGCATTCGGTGACGGCTAACGCTAAATTTTGTGCGTTGACTACGCGTTTACGAGCATAAAACAAAACAATATAAAGTTTCCCTACAATTTCGTATCGCTTTTAACTAAATTGATATTTACGAAACTATGGAGTTTATACAGGCTGTATATTTGATGTGCAATAATAAGTTTGTGTAAACAACAACAACCTTCGTTTTTGGAAGGTACCAAGCTAAGTTTCACCTCGCTGTAATGCAAATATTTTAATGTACCTATGTATAATATAATGTTAAAAACAATAAATGTAAAGTAAAATCTAACAAACATTAGTTTACTTTTTTAAAGTCACAGCGAATCCTTTTTTGCAGACCGTACCTAAGCGTCAGTGTGACATAATCGACACGAGGTGCAAACTTAGCTTGGTCGAGTTATAGGTTCTTGATAGCAGTTGCCTTCCATGAAGGAGGGTCCGAGATCGATCCCGGCCAATACCACTGACTTAAGAATTCATGTGCGGATCAAAATTTGATTACACTTGCGTTAATGGTGAAGGAAGACATCGTAAGGAAACCTGCAGGTCTGAGAGGGCACCATTAAGTACCTAGTACGTACTACAAACAATATACCTAGATCATATTTAAACTATTCTACTAATAGTAGAATAGCTACTACTATATAGTAGAATAGCCTCTACTATTAGTAGAATAGTTTGAAAGTAATGATGTAATATCTGTTTTTGGTAGTCAAAACAATAAAAAGATCTTATTCGAGCTGCAGAAGAGACGCGCTAAATAATTTGAATTTACTGAGTTATTAAGAGTTGCATTTTGTTATTGTTCTATTTCTCATGAGGCATTTCTTATTATCTGTTGAGGAATCTAATGCCCGCACTACTCCTACAAACTTGCACCCATTAAAATGATTAAACCTTGGTCAAAACATTAGAGTTTTTATAGATATTTTTTTTTTTGGTTTTAAATTCTTCTTGTTTCGTCTCGACACAAACTAAGTATAGGAGAATGGCTTATGCTGTCATAAAAAGATTACTCAGTCAGCAAGGTTGGTAGCGGGGCTGACTGCACAGGGTGCGTCGGACGTACTTATTCCACTAAAGGAGGGTCTTTCTAGCCAATCTAGCATTTACGCTACCTACCTACAAGTTACAAAACATCCTGTAGCTGAATTGGGGACTAAATTGGAAGAATCACGATTATTGGTGATGATTGGGGAATAGATGAGTTCGTTCAGATGTGAAGGACGGCTCCAGTGTTTAATTGTGGATCGTTCTAGTACTATCAGCTGTTTGCTTGAGGGTTTAATTACGCCTTATACAACGACTGCTATATTTTTATTACACAAGATATAGGTACCTACTTGATTTTCTTCATGACTAAGAATTAGGGACTAGACACACTTATCTATGAGAATCGATTAGCTAATGCTAATCGATTCTCATAGATAAGTGTGTCTAGTAATATTAGTATAGATGAGGATAATTCCTCATCTATACTAATATTATAAAGAGGAAAGATTTATATTTTTGTATGTAACGAATAAACTTAAAAACTACAGGACCGATTTCAAAAATTCATTTGCCGTTATAAAGCTGTATTATCACTGAGTAACATAGGCTATATTTATTACTGGAATAAAACTTCATACGCGGGCGGAGCCGTGAGGACACTGCTAGTAGAAAATAAGTTTACAATTATTATTTCTACAATAAGTTTTATTTTGATTATTACCTACATAATAATAAACATAATCAGCCCATTACTGTCCCACTATTGGGCACGGGCCTCTTTTCAGAATAAGAAAGGTTTAGGCCTTAGTCCACCACGCTAGCCTGGTGCGGGTTGGCAGACAACACACACCATCGAAAACTTTATGGAGCCCTCTCAGATGTTCAGGTTTCCTCACGATTTTACTTCACCGTTAACGCAAGGTGATAATCAAATTCTGATCCGCACATGAATTCGAAAAGTCAGAAGTACGGGCCGGGATCGAACTCAGACCCTCCTGCATGGAAGGCAACCATTCAACCGCTAGGCTATCACTGCGTACTTTAATTGTTACTACTGAAAAAAATTAACCATGCGCCATTGCAAAAACTTTTTTGCATAATTGCAACATTAGCAAGGCAGGTGCACCTCTAAAGTCACTAAGTTCTTCGCTAATCTAACTCCAAGTTAGCACAATAACAACATAATATAACCTCCATACAAAAACACTAGGAAAAAAAACCACCGCAAAACTGTAACCACAAAATACGCGTAGAAAATATTTAGCCAAGTCGTTTTAGACATTTCGTGAGGACACAACGCTTTCTGGCCACAATAAAAATATGTAAATTGAGCCAACGCCGAGGAAACCATTTCGCTTAATTGCAATCCCACCACCAACGGTTTATATATTAAAATCACGCGACAGCCCTAATGAGTGTATCTATAGGTACCTATTGTGTTTATATTGTGCGGGCTTAGGTTTAGAAGTACCTACGCTGGGGTTAGTTTTTCGTTATTTTTCAGTTAGATTTTTAAGTTATGTGACAGCGCTAATTACTTTTTTTATTGGTACCTATTATGATTATGTCGTAGAGAGGACTTAGATTTAGAAGTATGTTTTCTTTTTCTTATTTTTTTACAAATGC
This sequence comes from Amphipyra berbera, assembly GCA_910594945.2. Classification (NCBI taxonomy): domain Eukaryota; kingdom Metazoa; phylum Arthropoda; class Insecta; order Lepidoptera; family Noctuidae; genus Amphipyra; species Amphipyra berbera. Next base: position 1,065,327 of record OU343138.1, read on the forward strand.
TGCCCCACACTAGGATCTCTTCTGTATCGTGGATACGTTTACAGACACAAATCTTCACATGCCCAAACGCCCAGACCCGGAACAACTATTTGTAGGCCTTACAAATATTTGATCCGCGCAGGAATCGATCCCACGACCTGTAGCGCAGAAGCCAATCGCTCACCCATTACACCAAACGTTTCGTCATGTGTCGTTTATGTTAGAAATATGTCGTCGCTATTTTTGAGTTCTAAATATTTCAATTGTTTCCATTTTTAAATCTTTCGACAGCCCTAACTAGCTCTAGGTAGCTCTAGTATCTAGAAATAGATACCTATTATGTGTATCTTGTGAAACCTAAGCAGTTTAGAAGTCTTACCCAAGGCGCAATTATTTTAATTTTTGTTTTTTTATTAAAATCTAGTAACTAAGTACTTACTTAAGTATTCTGCAGAGCCGTAATAATAAAAAATCTGTTAAACATAACGCTAAAAACCAATAAAACATAACATAGCGCGGGCACGGACCTCTTCTCAGTATGAGAAGGGTTTAGGCCTTAGTCCACCACGCTGGTCTGGTGCGAGTTGGCAGACTACACACACCATCTAGAACTTTATGCAGCCCTCTCAGGTGTGCAGGTTCCCTCACGGTATTTTCCTTCACCATTAATGCAAGTGATAATCAAATTATGAACCGGGTATAAATTCGAAAAGTCTGAGGTGTGGGCCGGGATCGAACTCAAACCCTCCTGCATGGGAGGCAAGCGTTCAACTGCTAGACTATCGCTGTTGAAAAACTAATACCGCACAAAATTAAATAGTGTAGTACTAAAAGCAAAGCATTACTATTTTCACACCCAGTGTGTTACTCACCTAACAATGTATCAATCTCACACAGGTTCAATTACGACAGGAAAAACTTCCATACAAGTTTCATTTTAAATCCAATATCAACTTACAATGAAAACTGAATACAGTCAACAAATTGTTGCCAAATATAGATACCGTGTTCCGTTGACCCAACAAATAATAAAAAAAGTAAACACATATGATTCGTTGAATGGAAATAAAAAATCCATTTGCTGTGCCTCCTGGCCATGTAAAGGTACCAGCAGTCGAAAAACCCGGCTATTCTGACAGCTCTCGGCCATTTTACCCGGGTTTGGTACTAGAGAAGGGACCACGGCGGGTCAGATTAAACTAGCCGCTTCCTGTATACATTATGCTCGTACTATGTTTGAACGGTCGCGAGTGCATAACCGGAGGCGATGCAGTCCTGTTGATTTTTTATTTTTTATACCCGGGTCCGTTGAGAGTCGGGCGTTAATCAATACTTTGTACATCGTGCACGCAAAACAGAAAAAAAAACAACAACATATTGTTTTGTACACGGATAACATTTTTTATCCGGATCTGCGACCGGATATGGGCAAAATGAAAGAGTGTATTAAATCGATCGTGAACAATATTTAATATTCGCTTTGTGTTGGTTTTTGTGAGGGTGGAAATGGCGCACGTTGCAGCATTATTCGCGCGTAAAAGTTGGCTTAGAAAATGTGTTGACGCTGCGCTTTTGCAAAAAGTGAATGGCGCTGTTTTTTGGTTCACCACTAGGCCTTATTGCTTTTTATCGGGGAAGTATGAGGTGATGATACTTTTACTACAAGAGCGGTCACTCTTAGATACACTTTTAGTCTCTTATTGCTGACTAGCGATACCACGGCTTCGCACGGGTGCTATGTAGATACCAATGTGGGCATTAAATATTCCTCTTGAATCACTCTATCTATTGCTGAAAACTACATTAAAATCTGTTGGGTAGTTTAAAAGATCTAAGCGTACCTACAGACAGCGGGAGCGACTTTGTTACTATGTAAAGATTTTAGCATAATATTCAGCCCAATACTATCCCATTCCTGGGAACGGACCTCTTCTCAGAATGAGGAGGAATTTAGGCCTTATTCCAGGTCTTAGTACATTTTATCCAACCTTAAATATTAGTATAGAATGATAATTAATATTTTTTTAAATATTAAATGCAACACAGGTGGTTAGTACTCTCAACCGGCGTGTATGACAAGATGTGTGAATGAGGATGAAGCGAAAGAAGTATGTAAGGATCATAGCACGTGGCGTTCTATAGTTTCTGCCTACCCCATGGGAAAAAGGCGTGAGTTTATCTATGTATGTGTAAACGCAACATTGTCATATCAACTAAAGTTGTGTACTTACTTGAAAAGTTATTTAGTGGCTTTGTTAGGGCTACATGCTAGAACAAACAGATATCATAGATCAGATTCAGCACAGCCCTGTCTTTCCCATTAAAAGATAACAAATATATAAATCAAATACGTATACAAACAAAATATCACCACACTCCAATTAATACAAATTAACAGTAAAATTAAACCCAATTACAAATAGAAACTAAAAATTACAAAATAATTTTCCTTAATTAAAGAGCACGTTCGTTACGGGTAGTCAGAAGCCCGAAAGTCTGACAAACGGTTTAACCTTAGAATATCGGCATTGCCCAGTTACTGGGTTGCGGAGGTCTGATGGCATTCGCTCCGTGTAAAATACTGGTATTCAGCCGCATCTGGTTAGACTGGAAGCTGACCCCAAGATAATTGGGAAAAGGCTAAGAGGAATTAAAGAGCACGTTCGGTATCAATTAAAAGAAGCAAAAAATGTAATAAACTTGGAATATTAATCCGTGTAATTATTTTCTGTACGAAAAATATTCGGAATATTTCCGTAAATTGCATTTAACCCGTAACATGGTGTTCGTATTATTTGGAAAATGTTAAAAGCTTTTAAAACAACAGAAAAATAAACGGAGAAAAAAAATGTGTTTCAATGAAATATGCAAATGAGAGCTTAAACATGTTACATAAAGATAAAAGATACTTTCAGAGCGAGAATTAATATGTATCAAAAACGAATTAAACATACATTTTTGTGTTAATTATTTTACTTTCATGGAAATGTGAGAATTGTGATATTATCAGCTATCAACTTTGAACGTATTAATTAAAAGGATTACAATGAACAATGTTCGAAAAATGAAATTTCAAATTCGGAATCGGCTGCGTCCGGCCAAATAAATTCAAAAATTTATGTCGACAAATGTCGACTCGCGACCTCGCCGCGTGTTCAGCTCATGATTAAGGGCTATCCCGAAAAACATACATGAAAACCGTAACTAATCATAAATATAGACAAATGTCATAAAAACGCAGTATCTGACGTTAGGTGTGAACTTATGACAAAGAACTTTACAGGTAAAAAAAGTCATTATTATCACTTATGTGCATTTAATTATGTTTAGCCATAGGAACACTATGATTCGTAAGGCATTTTAAAAACGACCCTGTGTCTACAAAAGTCTATGAGATGTGTAAAAGACAAAAAAGTAGACAAAATCAGCCCATTACTGCCCTACTGCTGGGCCCCGGCCTCTTCAGAGAATGAGAAGGGTCTTCCACCACGCTGGTCTGGTGTGGGCTGGCGGACTACACACACCATCGAGAACTTTTTGAAGCCCTCTCAAGTGCACACTTGAGAGGTTTCCTCACAACATTTCCTTCACCGTTAACATAAGTGATATTTAAATTCTGAATCCGCACATGAACTCGACACGTCAGAGATGTGTGTCGTGGCGGCAAGCGTTCTACCTCCACGGCTTCTTCTTCTTCTTCTTCCTGCCCTTACCCCACACTAGGTGGGGTCGTCATAACATGAATTTCATAAATCCATGTTGTTAAAGATTTTGGCTTATTGTTTTATGACCGGACGCCTGCCTGACATCAACCCTCCTTGGGAATACTCGTTGCGCCGTCGCGCGGGTGACACAACGTGCTTGCTAATATTATGCACTGGGTCCTAAAATGATATGCTTGTCAATCTTATTGCCGACAACTAAGCAGACTGTTTTCTTCTTGGTGGAGTATACTTGCAGTTCCTCGACCCATTCATTCAGTTTTGCTAGGGACTTTGGTTCTGACACATCGTAAACTAATATAGCACCGTGATCAACATTGACATCAAGTAAAAACTTGATGTCAATGTTCTGTATCGCGTTACGTTCCACATTTCGGCTATCACTGCTTTTAAAAAGTTGACATACCTCTTTATAATTACCCCCATCTCAATATCTTTCAGTGTATTTCTATCTACTTTCTCTAGCTACCAAGATACACAGCACTTTGACAAGTCCCCTCCACGTTAAGTATTTAAAAATTAAAAACAAAGGGAACTTTTTCCCATGAACAGGCACTCGAGACAAGTTGAGCCTGAACTTGTTGAGTCATGTCGAGTAATGTTCTGCAAAGTTGAGTGATGTTTATGTTTACCGCAGTCACGAACGAACGCGTATTTTTTAATTAGAGTACTTTTATTCATGTTATTAGCGATTTTTTTTCATATCACGTAGTCTTTTTTTTTTGACGACACGTTTGGTGCAGTGTTTGAGCAATTGGCTTCTGCGCTACGGGTCGTGGGTTCGATTCCCGTACGGAACAAATATTTGTATGACTTACAGATAGTTGTTCCGGGTCTGAGTGTTTGTGCATGTGAAGATTTGTGTCTGTCAACGGACCCACGATACAGGAGAAATCCTAGTGTGGCGCAACGTATTTTTTTTAAGAAAAAAAAATCTAAATAATATAATATTTTCTGGTTTATGATTCACTATTATACAACTTGTATACAGAAAAAAACATCCAAAAAAGGCCTAGAATATTCTACTTTGAATAGCCATTATTTACCATTGTGTGGGCAGAACCACTTTTGACAGCCACGTCAATTCAAGGTTCAAGTTATGTCAATATGACATATATGGTCATAGACACTTCTGTTCTATCAAGTCTATATTTGTAGAGACAAGGAACTATTTGTGTAGTAATTAATTAAATGAATTATAATATTTTTGCCGTTTGTAGCTCTTTATATGGCAAACCGCAATCGTCTTGAAATTGGAAGAAAAACAGCGGAATACATTTTTATAATATGTTATCACAACATATCTATTACTATTATTTTTCTTATTTTTTTTTCAAAGATTTTATTAATTTTAGGATTAATGAGGTTCTTAAACTCATTTCGGGTACCTACCACCTACCATACTACAAATTTTCTTAATGAGTCGCCATTTCTACTAGGTAAACAATTGATGCAAAGGTCACGCTCGTACTTCCTAATGTAACGAGGTAGGCAGTTATTTTGGTAGATTAAGGCTGTTCGCAGATGGTACAATAAGTTGCTCCGGACATAGTTGATCACATTTTTTAGCTGCAGGCCTTAGGTATCCCAAACCCTAACAGCCAGGTGCAGAGACAAATAGCGATCAACTGTGTCCCGAGCAACTTATAGTGGCCCATGTGTAGTCAGCCTTAACCATGATCAATTAAATGTAGGTTAACATAACATAGCATCACGCCTGTACTCCCCGAAGGGTTGGGCAAAGGTGTATAGTAACACCCTCATTTCGCCGTTATGTTTAAAGTTCCATGTAATGGGGGGCGAGCCTATTGCCATCTTCTTCTTCTCCCTGCCCTTATCCCACATTAGGTGGGGTCGGCACAACGTAGCATATTTCAGCCTATTGCCATCTGCCGGCATAAATCCAAACTCCGAGCTGCTACTGAGGAATTCCACTCGGAAAAACACAATAACACTTTGCCCGACCTAAGGATCGAGCCCAGGACCTCAAAATCAACAGTCGCGCTTGCCGCCACCAGGCCAACGACACAGTTAACTTAAATATAGTCAACCCCGACTTAACCCTTTCGACAATCACAGGGTTACAATATTAATTATGCAGTTTGTATCCGGTATTGGATAAATATCTCAGAACAATTCTGATATTTAGGGCAATGTCATTTATAATTCTGTTGACCCGTTATACTGAGCGTGAAAATATTTTAAGGTTATGCATAGATCATGAGCATAAACCTATAGTTCTCGAAATAACAAATATTCAATAAACATACAGTACAACACAACGAAGATGTCGCATCGAAAAAGTTGTTCGAACAACCAATGGCAGTCGCTCATTTTCGCGCCAGTTAAGTACACTTATTATGTCAGCGTAAAGATCATATTTTACTGCAGTACTAATAAACATTCGTGGTCTTGAAGTCGTGCTCAGTTCAGCAGTGATCGGTTTTACGAAGTTAGCCGATGCGGCTTCTTAGTTTTGTCGTACTATACAATAATGACTGTCTAGTGTATACAGCCACCATCTTGATCGCTCGAGCGACCGCGTTTCCCATCGGGATAGGCAACGTCGGTTGCTGAGGACACAGTTTAGTGTCCCGAGACACAAAACATCTCAAGTTTCAAGTGTCCCGGCCACCTGGTGGCCTGTGTGTGGTCACATTAACTCGACGGTCAATAAATTATTGCACAAAAATTGATTCGTTTGGATACTTATTTCTTTTTATCAAAATTGCAATAATAATCATGCCATAAAGGGCGGGACCTTCTACACCACATTTCATACAGTAAGTACTTAAATAAACTTGTGGTCAACTGTAGTCAAAATGACCTCAGTGTACTCATTGTGGTCAGTAATTATAACAAGAGTTTCTCTACAATACTTGCATAACCGATTGTATGGTAATTAGTTTTACGTAATACTAGTTAAGGTTTCTTAGAATTGTTATGTTCCTATTGGGAATTGTTTTGGTTGTGTTGTAATGTAATATCTTAATTAAGATTAAGCTACCAAATCGCACGCGCATTTGCGGAGTTTGGCGATGTACAAGATTCAACACACAACATTACACAATCAGCTCATCACAGTCCCACTGCTAGGCACGGAACTCTTCTTAGAATAAGAAGGGTTAACGCCTTAGTCCACCACGCTGCGCCTGGTGCGGGTTGGCAGACTACACACACCATCGAGAACTTTATGGAGCCCTCTCGGTTCTGTCCATGGTCGGGAGCGAGATTGCGTGGGAAGCCATCGTCTTCTTCTACGAGGAGGTGATGGTGACCAAGGAGGTAGCGGAGAGGGAGAGGGAGGCCGCTTCTTCTCTCCCTTCTCGCGCTAGACGCACCGGGTGCCGGAGGGCGCGCGACGATCTCCGGCCACCGTAGTGAGTGGCCTGTGGGCGGCGGGTTAGGGGACCCGTCGCCCGACCAGTAACAGGCCCAGGGAGGATGGCGCGCCGTGTACCGCGCGCGCCTCTCGGAAGGAAGTGGGGCAGGGGAGCAACTGCCCCACCACAGGAGAGGTCCACTAGAAGAAGCTGGTGGACCGAGACCTGCTGGCGTCGCGGTTCATGCAATAGCGAATCCCGTGACCCCGGCCTTAGGTCAGAAGGAGTGACACCGTGGTGGTTTTAGCCGGTAAGAGTCCGGCACATCCCCCTCGTCTTCCCCAGACAGGGGATACCATTAGGATTTCCCCAACTTAAAAAAAAAACAAAATGTTTGCAGGTTTCCTCACGATGTTATCATTCACCGTTAACGAAAGTGATAATCAAGTTTTGATCCACACATGAATTCGAAAAGCCAGTGATACGCGATCAAACTCAAACCCTCTTGCATGGAAGGCAAGCGGTCAACCGCTAGGCTATCACTGTTATTAACATTTTACAATAACACAATAATATTTACAACACTGTCTGACATAAGGAAATGACCATGAACATACGTTTTATTATGTACTTAACATTTAAACCGCCGATCAACTTAATCGCTACTTAACCGTCCTAAATTATAGCTTTCTTCGAAAAAAGCCACTAATTAAAAAGTTCATTTATAATTTATGTCTTGTCCGATAAATTATTGGTTGAGTCGCTAAATATCGCTAGCATTCGTATGTTCGTGTACCATATTAGGTACATGGGGGTATTGGTCTTCGCTCATTAGTGTTACCGTCTGTCAATTTATTTTTAAAACGTCTTTATAGATTGACAGGCGTATTTTGTAATTGGCGTTTTCTATTTGATGTATACTACGAAACACGAAGACTGGAATAAATTTTGTAAAAGGTAGCTATTTCTATATCGGGTGTAAAAATACCCTTAACGAAGCCGAGAGTCACGTATTTTTCCCATCATTACGAAGATTTTTTGGTATTGGGCCATACCTGGGAACCGACGGGTTACGGAGATATTGAAGGTCACAGTCACTATATTATTGAACTTTTTTAACGAAAACTAAGTTTAAATGTTATTGCTAAACATTCTTCTATACAAACATTATCAACATTTTCGAAATGTAGGCAGTCTGCTGCGCGCGCGCTTACATTGCGCGCTATAATTAAAAACATTTTTTACAAAAAATTTAAACCGACTTCAAAAAAGAATAAAATAATTACCTACCATATAAAATTAACAGTTACAGAAGTCGGTGCTGATCCACGCTGAACCAAATTGAAGGCACCGACTTCTGAAACTGTTAATTTTATATGGTAGGTAATTATTTTATTCTTTTTTGAAGTCGGTTTAAATTTTTTGTAAAAATGTTTTTATTTTTTTAATTTTAGTGGCCTTAATTAAAACTTGGTTGGACCTACTAAAGACGCTGCTCGTAACATAATCACATCATCACAATATGCGTACTGTTCGTCATTGAGGAGTTCCATTGTCTATCTCCGAAGTTCTTCATCAGATCTTCACCAAATTTAAATGGGACCAACTTCAAAGTATACCCTATCCATTAAAAAAAGAATCATCAAAATCGGTTCACAATTGGCGAAAATAGCGATGAACATACACAAAAAAATAAATAGATACAGACGAACATAGTAACCTCGTCCTTTTTGGAAGTCGGTTAAAAAGCAGTTTTTTAATACCAAAAAATAAAAGTCATTTCGCAGTAATTATTTGTGCTGTATATTACTTAGTTTAATGTACAGTATGCGTAGTCTTCGGCTTCATTAAGGCTATTTTTAGACCCAGTATATTTACAGCCTCGTTACCTCGTTGGTCTTGTGAAGTCTTGGGCTCGATCCTCAGGTCGGGCAAAGTGTTATTGGGTTTTTCCAAGTGGAATTCCTCAGTAGCAGTCCGTAGTTTGGATTTGTGTCCGATTGATGGCAGTATGCTCGCCCCTATTACATGGGACTTAAATATAACGGCGAAATTCGGGTGTTACTATACACCTCTGCCTAACCCTCCGGGGAATACAGGCGTCATGTTACGTTACGTTATATATTTACAGAGTTACAGTTTAGTAATTTTGATTATCAGTTGCGTTGACAGTGAAGTAAAACGTCGTGAGAAAACCTGCACACCTGAGAGGGCTCGAAAAAGTTATCGATGGTGTGTGTAGTCCAAAATCAAAGTTTTTATTCAAATAGACCAGATTTCAAGCACTTTTATCCGTCCGTCAACCCGTACCAGGCCAGTGCGGTGGACTGAAGCCTTAACCTTTCTCATTCTTAGAAGATGCCCGTTCCCAGTAGTGGTACAGTAGTGTGCTGATTATAAAACTGTGGAACAAAGTACAAATACACGTGGAAGTCAAAAACCGACGAATAGTACTTGGTACTCGGACTTGTCAGTAGGGTGGACAACATCATTACCTGTGCAGTCATAATACTATACTCGGTGTAAAAATACCCTTAACGAAGCCAAAGTCTACGCATACTGTACACAAAACTAAGTAACATACAGCAAAAATAATTGCTGGGAAACGACTTTTATTTTTTGGTATTAAAAAACAGCTTTTAATTGTAGCGCGCAATGGAAGCGCCCGCGCAGCAGACTGAGCTTAAATTTCAAAAATGTTGATAATATTTGTATAGAAGAATGTTTAGTAATAACATTTAAACTTAGTTTTCGTGAAAAACGTACAAAAATATGGTGACTTTGACGTTCAATATCTCCATAACGAATTCGGTTCCCAGGTATGACCCCATACCAAAAAATCTTCGTAATGATGGGAAGAATACGTGACCCTCGGCTTCGTTAAGGGTACTTTTACACCCGATATTTTTAACTTTTTAATAAAGGCTAGATATATGTTATATTTGTAGACCTATAAATTGGCGTACATTGCCCGCAAACCTATCCCTAACCTTGTACAGAGATTTAACAACCAAAAAAAAATTATCATAAACAAAAAGTCAAGTTTATGACGACCTCAAAAACATTTGATCTTCACCAAACTATCTATATGTAAAACGTTACACATTCGATAACAGAATTTTATACCAAAGGAAAATCCCCAAAAAATCCTAATACAGAGACACTGTGTTCCGAGCAAGGGATTTGTTTTCACCATTTGTACTAGAAAAAAAAATTTTTTTGTCGATGTTTCAACTTTTTTTTGCCATCGGTACAAGGCCCCGAGCTTTGTGAGGCCCGAATGAACTAAGAGCATTAGGGATGGCACAAATAAAAAAAGAATTTTGTTAACATGTTTGTGAATTACAATTGGGAAGTTTAAATAGAATAAATTGGTGAGGACCACAGAAACCTAAGTGAGGACATTAATGAGGGTAAGTGAATTTAGTTTTTTGAAGTCTTTTATATGGCCTACAGATATTTTGTTCGAAGTATAGACTGCCTTGCTGGTCTAGTGGTCGCAAGTGCCACTGTTGAGCATGGGGTCCTGGGTTCCCCAGGTCGGGCAAAGTGTTATTGGGTTTTTCCATTAGTAATTTCTCTGTAGCTGCCCGGAGTCTGGATTTGTGCCCGGTTAATGGCAATAGGCTTGCCCCTATTACATGGGACTTAAACATAAGTGGCGAAACGAGGGTGTACTAAATACACCTCTGTCGAACCCTACGGGGAATACGAGGCGTGATGTTGTATTATAGATAAAAAAAAATAAAAAGACTCAGACTTATGTAATTTTATGTGTGTAAAAACACGGATCATACAATGGAGGAAGCAAAGACAGCGAAGCAAATAAATCATAAAGAAAAAATATTATTTTCACGTTCGACTTTTGCTCTATTCATGATAAACAACTGATATTAAATAAAATATGACTATTAAGTAAATACTATTATTTGATTGCCCACCCACACCTCTGGAAGCAATCATCGTATTGTAGCCTTTTCCGAAGTACCTACTTTGAGGTCAGCCCAGTTGGCTGAATATGATTATTTTCTATGAGATGCTATAAAAATATCAATTTATTAATATTAACATTTCCTCTCCTGTCAGCCCTATGCTCAGTAGGTATTAACCACGACATACAGGCCACGGGGCGATTCCACATAAACTAAAGAAAAACTGTACAAAGTTAAGATATCGTGCGCATATCGTGTCGTTACCGTTACCTTAAGTTATAAATATGTACTGCGACTTGTAACCTCGTTGTAAAGGATGAAAAGCGGTCGGTGTATGTTATAAGTTTGAGCTCTCAATGTAAAAGTTTTCCAATTTATTTCTGGAATCCGGTTTGTCAATAGGTCTGGTCAGTCGGTTCTGTCATCAAATGAACCCATTTCTGACCAGAATAGTGTTGTCCGACGTAGAATAAGGGACTAAACTCATTTATTAGCATCGATTCGCATTTTAAATTGAGGTAGATACCTACCTAACAGCTAGTTCACACAAAAACTGTATATAGGATCCGTTTTTATTATTATGGTCATAGCGCCTGTAGTTGTATGAGTGAGTTCACATAGGTACACGACAGTATTCCGAATCCAGAAAAAAATACGGGATCCGTTATTTTTATCGTATTTCGTTTGCCAAATCCGACGCAGTTGCCATTTTTTTAACTGATCTGTTGATACAGATGTGAACAACACATCCAGTACTGACGGATCCGTCAAAACGGATCCGCTGTATGGTAACATGAAAAAAAACATGTTCGAAAATTCATCAGATGTTTTGTCGACGGTACTAGAACGCATCATGGAATGTATGATATAAATTATGGTCATAACATCATCTCCATCGTGTAGGTATAGTCGCCGGCACGTAACTTGGCTAGGTTTTGGCGTACTGGGAGTAAGTTCCTATGTCCACTTAGTGCAACAAAAAATGGTCACTTTTATTGCTTGTCATTATTCTATGGTTATTGCCATAATTTGAACATGTCTGTTAAAGGAAGAAAGGAGAGGAATTCTGTTCTCTACTCTTGCCAAATTACGTGCCGGCGACTATACGAGCATATGCTGGAATTAGTCTTCAACTATTCTCATTAACTCCTACGATCATGGTCGCTTACGATAAAAACATGGGAGTCTTCTTCTTCCTGCCCTTATCCCACACTAGGTGGGGTCGGCACAACATGTATTTCATAAATCCATGTTGTTAGAAGTTTTGGCTTATTGTTTTATGACCGGCCGCCTGCTTGACATCAACCCTCCTTGGGAATACTCGTTGCGCTGTCGCGCGGGTGATCCAATGTGCTTGCTGATATTATGCACTGGGTCTCAAAATTATATGCTTGTCAATCTTATTGCCGATAACTAAGCAATGTTCTTCTTGGTGGAGTATACTTGAAGTTCCTCGACCCACTCATTCTTCACCCTCCCGATAAAAACATGGCAGTAAAGTCAATTAATCAGTAATTGCTTAACTCAATCATAACCAGGCCAGTAGTATTAATGAACCTTTTAATTACTCTGTAACGTTTCAAATAAAGGTAAAATCCACTCATTGCCGGTTTAATTGAAACTGAACTCTGCCTAAATTAGTTTTACTGAAGGTTTCCGTGCTGCATACTTGAGTAGGGAATTGCACACGTGACGACTACGATTCGACGGGAAATCGTACGATATAAAACAGTAACTAAGGCCTGTATTAGTAAATATCTCTCGTTTGAGGTGTCAGTTTGATATCACTTGATACTTAAGAAAATTTAAGTTTTGGTTTGGAGATATTTCAGTGACGCGAACCAGTTAAAAGAGTCTACGAACGATACAATTTGGCTTACGATCGGTCGGGTCCGTACCTATCTGCCGGGGTTGCGGTGCATGCTTAGGCGAATCCCGCGACCCCGGCCGACGGTCAGAAGGAGGAACACCGTGGGTTTTTAGCCGGTAAGAGTCCAGCAGACCCCCTCACCTACCCCCTGGCGAGGGACATCCATGAGGATTTCCCCAAGATAAAAAATGGTCCCTACCAATCGGCATGTCAATAGGCAAGTTGGCCGGTCGGATCGTTTTGTTGATAGTTGGATCCTACCGATTCTGAGCCAAATCGTACCGTCCGTAGACACTTTTAATCTGGCTCATTACTGGCGTATGTCACTGAAATATCCCCAAACTAAATCTAACTCGAGGCCACTAACAAGGCAGTCGCTCGCTTCGTAACTGCACTGGCTAGCTAATCAGTGTCAACGAGTAACTTTAAAATTCTAGAGTCACGCACTCCCAAATCCAGTTTAAACTCTGCTTACCTCACAAAACAAACCGAACACGCCAACAAGTCGCGTCGGGATCGCTACGCCGAACTGAAAGCATGACGTCATCGTGAATTAAAAAAGGAACGCTTAAATATGGCTCCCGGCTCATATTTGAATAGTTCATCGTTTTGCGGGCCGCCGGCGTTTCGTTAGAAATATGTATTTCAAATTTCAGCACCAAACTACCTTCCTACGTACCGTACATAGGTACCGATAGGAATTTCGTCGGAAAGTTTCATTGGCCATAAATTTAAATGAACATTTTGTTTTACGTTTTATTTTAGAGGACGTTTTGCGTGGTTCACACCCGAGGGTTTGACGGAGATGTGAACTAGAATTCAGAAACACAGTTAAAGTGTAATCAATATTTTTTATCCCAACGTTAACAGCAGTGATAGCCTAGTGGTGTGACCGTCGGACTGCCAAGTCATAGGTCTTGAGCTCGACCCCAAGGCACGCACCTCTGACTTTTCGGATTCATTGTTAATTGTAAAATTATCACTTGCTTAAAAACGGCGAAGGAAAACATCGTGAGGAAACCGGTTTGCCTGAGAGATATTTCTCAACGGCATGTGAAGCCATGTCAGAGGCCCATGGGCGGCATAAATTCTGACACCAAGCTAGTCACTAACCACACGAAAAGAAGGTCCCATTGTTTTAATTCAAGCAGTAATAGCGGTTGAACGCTAGCCTTCCATGTAGATCGGGTCTATTTTCAATCTCAGCCCGCACTTCTGACTTTTCGAATTCATATGCGGGTCAGAATTTGATTATCACTTGCTTTAATGATGAAGGAAAACATCGTAAGGAAACTTGCACACCTAAATGGGCTCCAAAAAGTTTTTGATGATGTGTGTGGTTTGCCAACCAGCGCAGCGTGATGGGCTAAGGCGTAAGTAAACCCTTCTCATTCTGAGAAGAAGCCCTAACGGGTTGAATTGATAAGAGATTGGGCTGGGATCTAACTCAGTCCCTCCTGCAGGGAAGTCAAGTGTTTCACTGCCAGGCTATCATTGCATTTTCAGCACTAGACTGCAATATGCAGGATAAATTTAAGAAACAACAGATTTAATAGTACAATTCCAACCGCGGTACGAATTTAGCACGGAACAATGTCATATCTTAATTTTCACGCGGACCCAGTTTCCCGCAACTCTCAACAACACTTTTATGGAAGAACGTTATTCAGAAGTAACCAACCAATTATAATAATATTGGCAATAGGCTCGCCCCCTATTATATGGGACTTAAACATAACGGCGAAATGAGGGTAATGAATGAATTGAATGAATTAATGATTTATTCACTTAACATTTCTTCAAGCTAGGTACATTGCCCCACAAAACTGCTTACGCAGTTTAACTGTGAGATCGTTCTCTTACAGAAATCATAATCAGGTACATCTATAACCTGTATGCAACTTAATACCTACACTTACATAGTTTCTAATAAATGTTTTTTAAGTTTACGTGCGAATTTTACTTTATTATCTTCTTATTAGGGTGTTACTATACACCTCTGCTTATCCCTTCGGGGAATACAGGCGTGATGTTATTTAAGTAACCAACCATCATTTATCATCGCCGTCCGTTTACAAATAAAAGTTCCGTCCTTATTAGGAAGTTAGTCTATTTTTGGTCTTCGTAGCAACACGACAGAAATAGTTCACGGTACCAATTAGGCGTAAATGTAGACAGGTGCTAGGTCCCGCCTACAATGGAATAATAACCTGTTTGCTATTTTGCGTGGGGTGATGAGAGGCAGTAATCACTGATAATACAAATCTAAGGTCATGACGATTGCGCCTGTATTCCCCGAAGGGTTGGGCAGAGGTAGTAACACCCTCATTTCACCGTTATGTTTAAGTCCCATGTAATAGGGGGCGAGCCTAGCCATCAACCGGGCACAAATCCAAACACGGGCTGGCTACTAAGGAATTCCATACGAAAAAACCCAATAACACTTTGCGCGACCCAGAACCTTACGATTAGCAGTCGCGTTTGCCACCACTAGACCAAAGAGGCGGTTAACATAATCAGCCTACTATTGTCCCAGTGCTGGGCATGTTCTCTTTTCAGGATGAGATGAGTTTTAGGTCTTAGTCCACCACGCTGGACGGGTATGGACAATGTTTACCTAAAGTGGTCTTTTGAGAAGCCGGTAAATGAATTACTGATGTGACAGCTGCCTCGTTGATCGTGGTGGCAAGCGCGACTGCTGATCGTGAGATCCTGGGTTCGATTCCCAAGTCGAGCAAAGTGTTATTGGTTGGTTGGTGTTTTTCTGTGTGTAATTCCTCAGTATCAGCTCGGAGTTTGAATTTGTGTCCAGTTGATGACAATAGGCTCGTCCTCTGTTACATGGGACTTAAACATAACAGCGAAATGAGGGTGTTACTATACACCTCTGGCCAACCCTTCAGAGAATACAGGCGTGATGTTATGTTATGATGTAACCAAAATTCGTGATACATAATGCCGTGATACCTTGTCCATTTTCATACAATTAAAAAGAATGGAGAACCTTATTATATAAAAAAAGAAACAATATCTTAACGTTGGCAACACGCGACGTAGCTCCGAGTTAGAAAGTTACAAGTTTACAAGATACGCCACGCCGACCTTGGCATCAATTCATGAACATAGACTAGTAAATGTTACATTTAGAGTAAAACTATACAACGTGTTACAAAAATACCCCTAAAGCCAAAAGGGGGTTAAAAGGTCCCTTGTAAAGAGACTATTGGCAATATTTGAAAACCGTAGTATGACCCAAAAAAAAAGAATTTGGATAAAATAATCATCATTGAAACGCAACCCTGCAAACATAAAACTAAAGAGTACATTACCTAGAAAGTTATTTACATTCTTACCTAATTTCCTCTGAGAGGTAAATGACAACAACCATAAAAGACTACTTGATTATTTACATTTTTCATGGGGAATTATGTAACACGTTGTGTTATTTAGATAACTGCTTCCCAGTTGTGGCTGGAATTTGGGAGAGTCTTATGTTCGGCACTGGACAAGGTATATAACATCCTGTAAATAGGTAACTGCCTCGTTGGTCTAGTGGTGGTAAGCGCGACTGCTGATCGTGAGGTCCTGGTTTCGATTTCCAGGTCGGGCAAAGTGTTATTGGATTTTTCTTTGTGGAATTCCTCAGTAGTAGCCCGGAGTTTTGGTTTTGTTTGCGGTTGACCGCAATAGGCTCGCCCCCATAACGGCGAAATGAGGGTGTTACTATACACCTCTGTCCAACCCTTCAGGGAATATAGGTGTGATGTATTATGTTAAATAGGTGGTGCATTCATATCCGTTCCAGCGAATAGGTGCGAAGTAATATTATCTTAGAAAATCTAGACTTTTGTACTACAATATCATCATCCTATTGTATTTTTTTAATGTCTTAAGTATGTTGTTAGCAAACAGGTCAACAACCCACCTGATCTAACCAGAATAGCAGTATTTTACAAGGAGTATTTTACAGTTACTGGCCAATGCCGATATCCTAAGGTTAGACCAGTTGTCAGACTTTCGAGCTTATGACTTCGCGTTAACTGTCATAGGTATTATAATGACACCCGGAACCGACTATTTAACGTGCTCTCCGAGGCACAGTGTGGTTTCGATATGTGGTCACCCATCCACGAACTGACCGCGGCAACAATTGTTCAATCTTCACGGATGATATTTAGCCAAGAGCCCCTCACCAACACCAGTCATGATGGCACGTAAATCCTTGGTCATCTCAAATCACATCCAAGAAATGGCCACCCACAAGTAATGACCTATCAACTTAAAACCACGTGCAATTCACTTCCGTATCCCACTGCCCCACTTACCCCTTCTCCTCCCACTTCCGTACCTACGTGCGCATCGTGCCGTCAGCTTGAAGAGCACGTGTAATATCAACATGTCACAATCGGCGCACGCGCACGATATGACCGCACCTGGCTGCTAATTGTCACGTATCGATAGTTGATAGTACATTCATTCAGTCGTAGTATGTTTTTATTATAATTCAATAAATCCACGTTTGGTTTAGGTGAGCAGAAATATCGTTTTGGAGTAGGTACTTAAAGTATATAAAAATTACATATATGTATATTAACAAAAGGAATTTATAAGGCGGAAGTCAATGGAAACGCCGGTAGAGGACGTCCTAGAAGGACATACATCGATGTTATTGGTGATGTTCTTCACAAAGGACAGGTGCGTAGTACTCTCAACCGGCGTGCGTGTATGATAAGATGTATGAATGTGGATGAAGCGATAGGGGTATGTAAGGGTCGTAGCATGTGGCGTTCTATAGTTTCTGCCTACCCCCATGGGAAAAAGGCGTGAGTTTAAGTATGTATGTATATAAACATTCTTTTTTGTGTGATAAGCATATCTCGCACCAATAATTCAGCCCTCATCAAGCTGTCTCCCTCCCACTCCTCTCGCAAGCAACGCTCTAAACCGAGGTCCGAGTCCCATTAGGGGTCGCCCATGATGTCAGTAGTAGTAGTTAGCTTAGGTTAAGTATTTTACTCTCGTCCCCATTGGTTGGAAACCCTTCAGGTCTCGCCAATAACTGCCCGGTTACGTAGAAACGGTCCGCAAGACCATCTACAAGCAGTCGAATAGAAAAAAAGTGATAAGCACAATCAGCCCATTGCTGGGCACGAGACTCTTCTCAGAATAAAAAGTATTTATATGCTTAAGTCCACCATGCTGGCCTGGTGCTTTTTGCGGACTACACACACCATCGAGAACTTTTTTTTTGAGTCCTCTCAGGTGTGCAGATTTCCTCATGATTAACGTTATCAGTCAGATGTCGGGTCATGGTTAAAGGTTAATGAAAAATCCTTCACCGTTGACCATGACGCTTAAACCCTTCTCATTCTGAGAAGAGGCCGGTGCCCAGCAGTGGGACAGTAATGGGCTAATAATGTTATGTTATGTTGACCATGAAGTAGTCTGTGTTCGGTAGTCGTTTACAGTCTGTCAACGTCCTCTGACAATTAAACTTGAAACTAACATCGCACGGCATTGAAATGGCTGAACCGGTTTTCATCATACTTAGCTAAGAACTGTCTCGAATAAACAGCTTTAAAAAAACCGCATCGAAATCAGTTTATCTGTTTCAGAGATACGGTGCCACAAGCATACACACAAAGGATAAACATAACACCCACCACTCTTTTCACGTCGGAGAAATATAAAAACAGATTCAAATTGTACTTTTTTCGAATCAGTTTCCACTACATGCAATTCAAAATCTGCTTTTGCCAGCATGCCTATAAATTCCAGCCATACATACATAAAAATACAAAAACACCGAATTCCATTCCATACAAAAACATACAATGTTACCGGGTCCTGAAAACTTTCATACAGAAGACAATAATTTTAATATTTTCAATGGCCACCGTACCGAACAGAATTCCTGGAATTATTTTCCAATATTTATTTCAACGAGTTTTTATTCGATAGAACTCTCGCGTTGTGCGGTACTAGTATTTTCCAATTTCATAAAAGCGTTTGGTGGCTGGCAGAGCTTGTTTGGAGCTGGTGTGTCGTACAGTACCTACATGTAATATGCAGTGCTATGATTTTGTTGTGATGACTTGGTTTATGAATGCTTTTGACCTGAGTCTCACCTGATGGTAAGCGCAGACAGGATCTAAGATTGAAGCACACGAATCTAAATAACAAAGACTTGTAATCACTATTGTAAGTTGTGTTGTATCACTATGTACTTACAACATACATGCATAAACTCACGCCTTTTTCTGGCTGGCTTTATGGGGGTAGGCAGAAACTATAGAACGCCACATGCTACCATCCTTATATACTCCTTTCGCTTCATCTACATTCATACATCTTGTCATACACGCACGCCGGTTGAGAGTACTGCGGACCTGTCCTTTGTGAAGAACATCATCAACAAAAGGAATTTATAAGGTGGATGTCAGTGAAAACGCCGTTATAGGATGCTCTAGAAAGACATACATCGATGTTATTGATGATTGTCTTACAAACACAATTGAATGTAACAATAATGATAAAAGACAGATTTACTAGCAAACTGATCGTAGCGCGAACGGAACTCCTGGCGTGCGCGCGGGGAACGGGGACCAACTCATTGCAAGTGGTGCCCAAAGGGACTCCTCTCTCTGGCCCTCACATTACACACGACGGAAGACAGTAAAACTGCATAGGTACCTGAAACAGAGAGAGCATCCGACCACGGTACGCGGTCAGGTTAGGTCCTCTCTCTGTAGCCCCAAAGTATGCGCGCATGCAGTTCTCGTTCATGGTTGGAGTTCAACGCATGCGCTGCACACTTCCACCGGGAGCGGGGACCCTGTCAGAGGCCGGTGGGCCTCGAGGTCCCATGCAGGCCGGCGGTCGGCCTCTTCCTCGCCGTCGTGGTGGTGGTGGTGGTGGACTTGGCGGCGAGAAAAACTATGCACTGCACTACTTTTGTTTTTTTTTTTCTGTTCGACTTCTTGTAGATGGTCTTACGGAGCGTTTCTATGTAACCTGAATGGTCTCCAACCAATGGGGCCGAGTAAAATACTTAACCTAAGCTAACTCCTACTACTAACATCATGACTACTAGCATTAACAGCACTAAGGGCGACCCCTAATGGGTCTCGGACCTCGGCTTAGGGCGTTGCTGGCGGGAGGACTGGGAGGGCGACAGCTTGATGAGGGCTGGATTATAGGTGTGAAGCATAAACTAGTAATGTATAACTTGATTTGTAGTCGTTTGTACAAAAAATAAATTATTCTCGCAAATCTATCGCTTACTATATCGTCTACACTGAACTAGTTTAAATTATAATAATTTATTTTTTTTCAAAACTTCCTCATTTGTCTAGTGGTGGCAAGCGCAACTGCTGATCATGAGGTCCTGGGTTCGATCTCTAGGTCAGGCAAAGTGTTATCCGGTTTTTCTGTGTGGAATCCCTCATTAGCAGCCCGGAGTTTGGATTTGTGCCCGGTTGATGGCTATAGACTCGCCCCCTATTACATGGGACTTAAACATAACGTCGAAATGAGGGTGTGAAATACACCTCTGCCCAACACTTCGGAGCATACAGGCGTGGTGTTATGTTATGTTATGTTCATATCAAAACAGTGTCGTTTCTATTAAACTATGTTCTTTGAACGACCAGTAAACACTATAGTTAGTATCATTTACATATTACCGGTGAACTGTAGATTATAAACTTATTTGTATACAACTTTATTGTGTACTAGCTGTACTCGCGGCTTTGCCTGCGGAAACATTAGGTTAATTAACTTTTAATTTAAAATATGATTGCAATTTCTGTCTCTTTTGTGTCGGACAAGCCATGCGAGAATAGTTTCTGCCGTGGTGAGAAGAATAGCGAGTCAGCAAAGTTGGTAGCGAGGCTGACTGTCCAGGGTGCGAACGACAACTGAAATATCACTCGTAGAGGTTTTTTAGGTGGCTAATTCCCAACCACGCGGATCATATTATTTGCGAGGTTAAGCTGCGCTTTCCGCGGTCAGTCTATGGATGGATGACCGATCGTTACACATCGAGACCTCTCCGTGCCTCGGATAGTACGTTAAACAGTCGGTCCCGGATGTCATACGAAAACCTATGACAGTCGTTACGGGAAGTAAGAAGACCGAAAGTCTGAAAACCGACCAACCTTAGGATATTGGCATTGCCCTGTAACTGGGTTGTGGAAGTCTGGTGTTTGGCGGACCGGGACCTGCCGGGGTTGCGGTGCATGCTTTTGCGAATCCCGCGACCCCGGCCGTACGGTCAGGAGAAGGAACACCGTTGGTTTTTAGCCGGTAAGAGTCCGGCAGACACCCTCGCCTTCCCCGGGTGAGTGATATCCATGAGGATTTTCCAACGAGAAAAAAAAAAAAAGAATTGTCTGATGGCAGTCGCTCCGTGTAAAATATTGGTATTCAGCCGCATCTGATTACACTGGAAGCTGACCTCAACATAGTTGGTAAAAGGCTAGACAGAATAGTCGTAGTGGTTCTTTTAATGATTACAATAATAATATAATTTTCTTCTTTTCGTGTGGTTAGTGACTAACCTGGTGTCAGAGTTTACGCCGCCCATCGACCTCTGACTTGGCTTGACATGCCGTCGAGAAATATCTCTCAGACATGCCGGTTTCCTCACGATGTTTTCCTTCACCGTTTTTAAGCAAGTGATAATTATACAATACGCATATGAATCCGAAGAGTCAGAGGTGCGTGCATAGGGTTCGAACTCGAGACCTATGACTTGGCAGTCCGACGGTCACACAACTAGGCTATCACTGCTTTTTTAAATAATAATAATGGACAAACGCTTTTAAGAATAAATAACTTTAATTGTAATTTTAAAACGCAAAGTCAAAACGAAAACCTGAACCAAAAATCTAGGTAACAAACAATATGTGACATCTATGAGTGCAGATGAGGTAACCTATTCTTTTTTTAGAACTACACAAAGAACATACAAGATTAATGGGCAAATACTCAACGCTACGCAATTTTAAGTTGCCGTAAATTTCGTGCTGTCTGTGTTACTCCGCCTTAAAGTGAAAGTGACAGCACGAGAATTAACGGCAACTTAACATTGAGTAGTATTTGAATATGTGGCCATAAGAATTCTAAATCTAGATTATAGATCGACGTAGTTAAGCAGAAAGAACTCAACCCACACAGAGTCACTTTTGAGTTATTGACGTTTTAGGTTCAGAGTGGTTTTCTTCAGTGACACTGTATTCAAATTTTGTTACGTCATTACACATCCTTAGCAAAATCAATCGTATTGTTCCTTTCTTTATTTCTTGGATCTTTTTTGCTGAATGAAAGGCCCTACCTTATAGACCATTTTGGTACCAATAACTCATTTTTGACAATTTTTTGGATTGTGTCCTTTCTGCTAAACTACGTCAATTTAATAATCACAACGAAAGCAACCAGAAATGATGCTAAGATCAGTACCTAACTTGAGACCACACAGCTGTTGCAACATACTAATATAATTAATGTATCATGAATATTAATTAGCACTTGTATTGTTTGCGAGTATGTGATTATTGAATTAGTCTGCATTTATAATCGTAAGCTTCTAATTGACCTATGACTTAGTAACTCGTTAACTATAGTTGACATTTGACTCTTATTAAGTGTAGCATAATCAGGCCATTAGTATCCCACTGTTGAGCATGGATCTCTTCACAGAATGAGAAGGGTTTAGGTCTTAGTCCATCACGCTGGCCTGGTGCGGGTTGGCGGACCACACCATCAAGAAGTTTTTGAAGCCTTCTCAATTGTGCAGGTTTCCTCACGATGTTTTCCTTCAAATTATGATTCGCACATGAATTCGAAAAGTCAGATGTGTGGGCCGGGTTTGAACTCAGACCCTCCTGCATGGAAGGGAAGCGTGTAACCGCTAAGCTGTCATTGCTTATACTTAGCAATAATAACATCTTCTTTTTAATAAATCTCTATCGGACTTACGGACAACGCACAGCTTAAACTGGTAGGTCTAGAAGCATGAAATTTTGCGCACGAGTTACTTATATAACGAAGATGAGCACTTAGAAAGAATTTTTGAAAAATCATTCCCTAACGGGATTAAATAGGGGGTGTAAGTTTGTATGGAAGTTCGTCATTTTTGAAGTTAGAAGCATGAAATTTTGCATAGGAGTTCCTTATATAACGTAAATGAGCACTAAGAAAGGACTTTGGTAAATTATAAGGCAGGTAAGCATGGAGACAGGTTTTTTGAAATTCATCCCCTATGGGGACTAAATAGGGGGTAAAAGTTTGTATGGAAGTTAGTCATTTTCGAAGTTAGAAGCATGGAATTTTGCACAGGAGTGATTTTTATAACGCACGAAGAAAGGATTTTTGAAAATACAATTCTTAAGAGGTTTAAATATCTCATGGGAAATCCTATTGGCCACAGGGCTAGTCTAAACTAATATTATAAAGAGGAATGATTTGATTGTTTGCATTGAACAGGCTCTGAAACTATTGGACCGATTTGAAAAATTCTTTCACCATTTGAATCCTACATTATCCCTGATGAACATAGGCGATAGAATATTTATGAAAAAAGCTTTGTACGCGGGTGGAGCGCGAGGGCACAGCTAGTTTAGCACAAATCCATATTTCACTTCCATAAAGATAAAGATAAAGATAAAGATAATTTATTTGTATAAAACATGAGTGTACAGTACAAATTGTGGTTTGCAGTGTAAGGTGTTAATTACATGGTATGACGGTCTGCATGTTTTGCCAAAATAAAGTATGGCGTACAAATTACAAATTGAAACGAAGTTCGGTAGGTAACAAATATAAATTGCATTACATTATTGGACTTTGAGGTTTTAATTAAACAATGCAATAGTGTTGTCCAACTTAAAAAAAAGTAACAATCGATATAAATTGAAAAGAAGCAAAATGTCATAACATTATGAATTGTTCAGAAAATCTGTTAGAGTATAATAGCACTTATCAATTAAGTAGTGTTTTAGTTTTTGTTTAAAATGTTTTAAGTTTAACTGTTTTATTGATTTCGGTATTTTATTGAATATTATTGGCGCTAGGCATATAATGCTTTTGTGCATTAATGTCGTGTTAGCTTTAATTACACAGTCTCCATAAATAATATAATCTGTTCACATCAAAGTAAATAAAATAATTTCTGTAAACAAACACGTAATATTAAACAAATATTTCTTGTTTACTTGTATCAGTTCGGTTTAATATTACAACTCTGATTTAAATTGAAGTTTCAGTGTGAATATGTTTTTTAAACTCCACTCTATTTGTTTGTTTTTTTAAAAGCCTTCGTTTCTGTAACACCCTTATGATTGGTTAAAGTACATTGCTGGCTTTTTAAAAGGGTACACTTTAAATCCAAAATAAGTGTTTTATTTTTTGCATTTTGCTTGGAAAATATCCTATTAACAATTGTTGCATTTTGTCTCGGGAAATGCGTACCTAGGTACCTATTCGAATTTTATTATTAAAGAATTTTCTAAAATTTTATCCTATAGTGCAACAAATCTAAGATATACCTTTTGACAGCTGTCAGATTTTTTGAACTAGGCATGTCTTCGGTGCCGTTATTGGTCGCCGAATGTGACCACTAGCCAATCGGCTTGCTGTGCGAGCTTCCGTTCAGGTAGTCGTACGTGAAACGTCAATACGTATTATTTCTTAGATTTGTTACACAGTAATTTTTTATTTGTTTTTCTTTTTAAATCGTTTCCCCACACTAGGATTTCTCCTGTATCGTGGGTGCGTTTACAGACACAAATCTTCACATGCACAAACGCCCAGACGGAGGTTAACAATTTGTAGGCCATACAAATATTTGATCCCTCCCTTTTCGTTGGAGGAACACCATACCTCGTTGCTCAACAAGGCCAACTAAACCCTTCTCATTCTGAGAAGAGGCCTGTAGGTACCCAACAGTGGGACAGTGATGGGATGATGACTGGCCTTCTCTCGAGCAACTTTCCAATATTCAACTTTCCCATAAGTTGGAAGCTAACAATTTGTTTCTATTTCCTTCCCAAATTAGCAATCAATATGTAAATTACTTCCAGTAAAAGATAATTTAACCAAACTGCGTTTATAACTAGTATAATATAGAAATAATCCACCGATTCATTTATGTATATAGTACAAACAATCTAACAATTATTTTGTTATACCTCTATTGGCAATACCGATGTCCTTGCTTGATTTACCAGGCTTTTTCTTACATTCATGTCCACCCTTATCACAATATCCTAAACTTCAAATTCGATTATTTCAAACGCAAGTTATAACTTTGTCTTTACGTACTTTGACTGAACTAAAATGCGGTTGCAATAAATCTTATGTCAATGACGTAGAGTTGAAATTTAGTTGTTATAGGTGTATGTATGTTTGTATGTAGAGTTGGTAACCATGAACCGAAGGGCGACGAAGAACCATACATTAACATTTAGGGCCTATTATGTTTAATGATGAAATTGAGCGCATATACAAATAGTGTAACGGTTTCTCTTAGAATGGAGCTTGAAGCTTAGATATTAGGAACACTTACATTAATTTCATGGGGATAAGGATTCTATTTTAGTAATTTCCATTTTGCCAATTACTAAGACCTACTAAAAGTACCATAGGCCTAGTACGAACATTTGATGCATCATAAACGTATAAGCAAATTTTGAATCGAAAATACCTCGGCTGCTCTAAGCAAAAAGAAAGTAAACGACTTTACTGTGAAATTGAAATATGTGCCTTATTGAATTATAAAGTTACTTTCATTTTACGTCATAAATAAATTGCCGCTTACTTTCTTTTTGATTAGAGCAGCCGACCTGTCCTATAATATTTTGGTGAATTTTTTTGTGACTTGAACAGTTGGTATCATATACCTACAGGGTGTAAACAAAATCATATAATTCCTTCAAACCTCGTGATGTACTGCTGACAAAGATGAATTCTGCACGGGATACATTTGGAATCAATTTTTTGTTACAAAATGTAAACATGTGTTCTTAACGTGAGGCATTTTAGCGCCCCGAGTTAAACAACCGCGCGGCGAGTGACAGCCGCGCAATTCGCTCGGGGCGCTAAAATGCCTCACGTTCAGAACGCATGTTTATGTCTTGTATTTTTTTTTATTAAATCCAAAAGTATCCCGTGCAGGGTTAATCTATGTCGGCAGTATATCATAATATTTGAAGGAATTACATGAGTTTGTTTACAACCTGTATAGTGTATAAAGTTTATAATTTAATTTAATACCTTGTTTGTCTAGTGGTGGCAAGCACGACTGCTGATCGTGAGGTCCCGGGTTCGATCGCCAGTCGGGCAAGGTGTTATTGGGTTTTTCCGTGTGGAATTCCTCAGTAGTAGTCCGGAGTTTGGATTTGTGCCCGGTTGATGGCAACAGGCTCACCCCTATTACGTGGGACTAAAACATAACGGCGAAATGAGGGTGTTACTATACACCTCTGCCCAACCCTACGGGGAATACAGGCGTGATGTTGTTATTTAATTAAATAGTAGGTATGTGTGAAACGAGTATTTATAATTCAAAATTCACTCATATAAAAGTTATGTTTACGTCACTAAAGTCACAGCATCCTTGCTAGGCGTACAGAAAAGGGCCATTATCACTTACTAGTTATCTGTTACTAGTTAGTAGAACAATACTCAGTACTTATAGGTAAATGATTGACTGCAAAAAAACTTCAAGTATACTCCACCAAGAAGAACATAGTCTGCTTAGTTGTCGGCAATAAGATTGATAACCATATCATTTTGGGACCCACTGCATAATATCAGCAAGCACATTGGGTCATCTGCGCGACGGCGCAACTAGTATTCCCAAGGAGGGTTGATGTCAGGCAGGCGGCCGGTTATAAAACAATAAGCCAAAACCTCTAACAACATGGATTTATGAAATAAATGTTGTGCCGACCCCACCTAGTGTGGGATAAAGGCAGGAAGAAGAAGATTGACTGCAAAAATATTACACAAAACAAAAAGTACCCTTTACTGTCATGCTTTTAAAATCAAAATAGAGTCAATAAAATTCCTACTTTATTACATACATACCTACATACATAAACACGCCTTTTTCTCATGAAGGTACTTTGCGTGCCAAATAAGAATAGCACTGTCAAGACGCCATTTTGTTCCGCAATACTCGTGAACTTCATTACCAAAGTGTAAGGTGTGCAAAAAAGTAAATAAAGAAATTATATTCAGTTTAATTGTTTTTGTTCACTTTTTTGGTATTTCTTATCAATTTTACGCCAAATTAATTACACAGTAATTATATTATTATTATGGTGACATATTAGGGTGACCAGTAGCATTTCGTGAAGTTAACTATATATATTGGTTCATTTCTTTAATGAATACTGTTTTCAAATATTATTAAATTATCCAAAATTATCTATTTATGAAATTCAATAAATAACATTTTATAAAAATGAATGTAAATAATAATGAAATCTATGAATAAAAAAATATAACATTTTTTTTTCATAGTATTTTTTTACCGGCAGTACCAATTTGACAGCTATCGTGTGAAGTTGTAGCAAGCGCGCTCCTATTCTTATTTGGCACGCATAGTAGGCAGAAACTATAGAACGCCACATGCTATGACCCTTACATTCCCCTTTCGCTTCATCCACATTCATATATCTTGTCATACACGCACCTACCACACCCACCTACTTTATTATTTTCAGTTATTGAATTAAAAGGATTTATTTATTTCCCATCATTAAAGCTTTCTTGAATTTATATTTCTAAACATGGCAATTAAAAAAAAATCTATATCTATACTAGTCTATACTTCTATACTAATAAAGAGGAAAGATTTGTATTTTTGTATGTAACGAATAAACTTAAAAACTACTGGACCGATTTCAAAAAAATATTTTGCCGTTAGAAAGCTACATAATCACTGAGTAACATAGGCTACGGGCGGAGCCGTGAGGACACAGCTAGTAGAATATAAAAATGATACTAAATATAATTTTTATATTCTATTAAAAAAACTGTAAAAAAATCTTACTTAAATTCTTTTTTTTATTATTTGTAACAGGCGAAACTATCACAATTATTGGTCAATTACAAAACCATCAAAAATCTTAATTATATAAGCCAAACCGTCACCATTATTTCACACATTTATCCCAGCTATCCCAAAAACCCAACATACAAAACCTAACCCTCCTTCGCCGAGTTAACCTGACAAAGCTCATAATTTACGACGGCCATCAAACGTACTATTCAACGCCATAATGATAAGGCCGCATCATAAATTGTACACTGTGTAACAATAAAAATGTAAACAGATCCCTACAATTAGATAATGATACAATGGATAAGTCGTGAAATTATGACCGTGAAGTGATAATGTGGAATGGGACGGAAAGAAAGTTTATGACTGTCAGCTGCTTAGCCGCGAAGGGTAAGTTATACTTGCGTAATAATACTGCCTCGTTGGTCTACTGGTGGCAAGCGTGACTGCTGATCGTGAGGTCCTGTCGATTCCCAAGTCGGGCAAAGTGTTATTTGGTTGTTCCGTGTGGAATTCCTCAGTAGCAGCCTTTTTTTTTCGTTGGAAAATCCTCATGGATGTGCTCGGGGAAGGCGAGAGGACTGCCGGTCTCTTACCGGCTAAAAACCAACGGTGTTCATCCTCCTGATCGTTCGGCCGGGGTCGCGGGATTCGCAAAAGCATGCACCGCAACCCCGGCAGGTCCCGGTCCGCCATCCCTCGCTGGACCTCAGTAGCAGCCTGGAGTTTGGATTTGTGTAAAAGGCTCGCCCCCTATTACATGGGACTTAAAGATAACGGCGAAATTAGGGTGTTACTATACACCTCTGCCCTACCCTTCGGGGAATACAGGCGTGATGTTATGTTTATAATAATTATGGCTGTCCTTAATTGGTGCCTAAGTATGTAACCAAAAGTAAAACTTGTTAGTACTGGATTGTCGTTGTACCTATTAACATAACTTGATGGTGATAATGGGTGAGAGGCTTTAAATTGAACCACGCGGCTCATATGATTTGCGAGATTAAACTGCGCTTTCCGCGGTCAGTCCGTTGATGGGTGATCGTTCGTTACACATCGAGATCCCCCCATGCCTCGGACAGCACGTTAAATAGTCGGTTCCGGGTGTCATATGGTAGTCGTTACGGTTAGTCAGAAGCCCGAAAGTCTGAGAACCAGGCTAACCTTAGGATATCGGCATTACCCAGTAGCTGGATTGCGGAGGTCTGATGGCAGTCGCTCCGTGTAAAATACTGGTATCCAGCCGCATCTGGTTAGACCGGAAGCTGACTCCAACATTGTCGGGAAAAGGCTAGGCAGAACTTTATTGATAATAAGTGTTGCTGTTGATTATCATTTGCGTTAACGGTGAAGAAAATACACCTGGAAAAATAAAGTTCTTGCTGGTCTGTAGTCCGCCATCACGCACCAGGCCAGCGTGATGGATTAACGTCTTCTGGGAAGAGACCCGTGCCCATCGGTATAATGAACTATTCATGCTGTTTCACCCATGTTTATTGGATGTGGTCATTGGAACAATATACACTTTCGGCCTCTGCTGAAGCTGCGATTATGGTCACATATCCAGCTATTGCATAGTTTTGCATTCCAATAATTTAGGGTTTATCTATCCTACCTAAAGCGCTTTCAATGGACACTGAACTATTTTCAAACAAAAAGTAAACTCAGAATGGGCGTAGTTATACCACGGTAGTTAAAAACTGCCTCGTTGGTCTAGTGATGGCAAGCGCAACCTCTGAACGTGAGGTCCTGGTTTCAATCCCCAGGTCGGGCAAAGTGTTATTGAGTTTTTCCGTGTGGAATTCCTCAGTAGCAGCCAGGAGTTTGGATCTGTGCCCGATTGATGGCAATAGGCTCGCTCACTATTACATAGGACTTAAACATAACGGCGAAATGAGGGTGTAACTATACACCTCTGCCCAACCCTTCGGGGAATACAGGCGTGATGTTATGTTATGTTAGTTAAAAATCAAAATGCTTCGATTTCAATTCACGGCCTCTCTCTCGCCACATTACTTATATCCTTCGCTTCTGTTCACCTCACACGCACATCTCGAACAAAAGGGATTCCTTCGCAATTAGAGTACACTCCCTTACAAAAGCTGTTAGGCATAAAAGTCGAATAAATTCAACGTTTTTTTCGAATAAATTTGACTTTTTCCCAACACTGCCATGTCGTAAACTTTCCCGCGGGCGCACAATGTAGAGGTTACACTGACATGGATTAATCTCATGTTTTGAAAGCATACGGCAGAGAACATAACATTATATTTTGTCGCAGATTCGTCGCGCGTTTCTTTGTGGTATTTGTTACCTATTTGGTTTTAATTTCCACAAATACTTTTGGTATTATAAGTGCTTCTTGGAATTCTATATGGTGTTTTACGGTAATTACGAACATGGGAATAACCAGCCAATATATTTTGCTCTGGCAATGTAATAATGCTAGAATGTGTAATGCAATGTAATGTTGCCAGAGCACAAAATATATCCTGGTTTAGTAGTAATTCGTTATTTTCGGAATATTCCCATGTTCGTAATTACCGTAAAGCACTATAGAAGGTTAGTCGGAAGGGGGTACTAAGCCGCGGGCCACTTAATGTATCACTGATGATTGTTTTAAAGAAAGTGTTAAAATATCAAAATTAATAAAAAGAACTTTGCAAAATATTTTTATTTTAGTTTTTCAAAAATTCTTCAGCCCTGCTTTAGTTAGGTACGAATTCAGAATATTGAGCTTCTAATCCGTGACCCCAATTATGACCTAAAATGTACACACAGCTGATCATAGCAGAGGATAGATAGAATTTAGCGTATTTTTTAAGAAATCTTTGTACAGCTATTTCTCTTAAATTAATGACTTTTGGGGAAAGTTGTAGAACAAAGTTATCCATTATTATAGTTACTCTAACACCGTTTCGGCTTAGTACCCCATTCAGACTAACCTTGTAAATCTTTAAATTTTAAGAATGTTCAAATATTATAACTGATTTTAATCTGAATAAATAATGTAGTCAAATTCCGAGCACACAGTGAGTAAATTAAACATTATACGGAACTTAGTTCTGTGTAGCGTTTTACAACTGAAATAAATTGTATGTCAAGGGATGCGCTAGTAGGTTGAAGACACCATCTTTGATTTGAGATTGTCGTGTTTAATGATCAAAAAACAGAATTAAAATGTCCACATAATTGAATTTATGGTCGTCGCTTCTAGTAGTTACCTTGTATTCGCATAATTATTATTCCAAATAAACGTTTATACGAATACAATCAAATCCTTAAAAACAACAACACAATCGCTTCTACAAAATAATCTTTGTTCCGCGAATGATTCACAGTGCGCTCGCGCATAAAAACTCATCGACCCACAGTTGACATAGAACGATAAATGCCAAAAATTATCGTAAATTATCGCGCTAATACCGCCTTATGAGCGACAGGAGAATACGCAGTATAAACTTGTATTATACTCTTGTACTCATAAAAATAATATTTTCGGAATCTTTGTTCTGCACAGTATGTATTTGAAGTTCTTTGAAATTCGATTTCAGAATTTTATGATGCGTTTAAAATTATTTTTATTGTCCTTGCATGGTGTATGTAAGATTGCGAATGATTGAGGCGTCAGAGATGCTTTTACGCGCGTAAATCGTTACTGCTAATTTTGGAAAGAGGTTTTGAC
Organism: Amphipyra berbera; assembly: GCA_910594945.2. Taxonomy (NCBI): domain Eukaryota; kingdom Metazoa; phylum Arthropoda; class Insecta; order Lepidoptera; family Noctuidae; genus Amphipyra; species Amphipyra berbera. The sequence continues at coordinate 1,096,908 of OU343138.1, forward strand.
TTTCATTTTCATTTTTACGATCAGATTAATCGAGTTCCCTGTAGAATTATGCGTCAACTCTGTTGAACATCACGTATAAATAAAATTAGGAAAGCACACAGCATAGGACTCACTTATACATTACGTACTTTTCCTTCTCGACATTCCGTTCTGCTTCTCTGGCACGAGCTGTTCCAGAATAGTTAGTACTCACAGGAGAGAAGAAGAACGGACTGTGGTAAAAACGAGCCAGTCAGCAAGGTTAGTATCGGGGATTATTGCCCAAAGTACGTCGAGTACGACGTACTTAAGTACCGACTCTTGTTGAAGCTCTTTTAATAGTTTATGAAAAATCTCATATTTTGTGAACGTTTTCGAGCTGATATAATTGAAAAACACATGACAGTAAAATTATCATGCGAAAGCAAGCGGCCTTCTTACTGCAGTGCCTGCATGGTAGTGACAACAGCATTTTGAAGATGATTGCTGCCAGACTGGACTGCCCCTTCCAGAGACACTGGGTGGGGATAGCCATAGGTCTAAATAAATAATTAAGTTGTAAATACTAACAATAGGTACTAATCTAATTACATAAGCACCATTGTTACTAACACTAAAATACTTACAAAACTATGGGCTGTAGTCTGTAAATAAAGCTTAATTTAATTTAATTTTAATTTAAAAAAATAGCTTCATTTTACATAGTGGGACCAACATTATATTTTCTGGTAAAAATAATTGAAATTCTATTAAAATAGTTTCTATTTTCAGTTTTTGGGTTTTGCGATAATTGTTTAACAGTGAAATTGCAAACCTTTCACTTTCACCTTCAGGCATAACTGATGTCACAATTGCTTATTTTTATACCCAGGTACATACATCGTGATGCATATTGCCGTACATTAATATTTTCCCACGCAAGTCACCAGATATAAATACGTAGTGCACATAAGTAGACCGAGTGGCGCACAACCTATGATTACTTGTGCTATTGTAATCTTTTATACCCAAGACTTAGCTGTGGTTATAGTTGTATAGTGTGTTATTTTTAATATGTCATGGATAGTTTGTTTTCCTTCACCTGGTTTCCTGATAAGACCAATAGATGTTTCGGCTCACTTATCCAAGAGAAATGGTTAATAAATCCTATATTATAATGAGTCTGTTGCTGTGCCACTGCTAGGCACGTGCCTCTTCTCACAATGAGAACCATAGTCTACTACGCTGGCCTGGTTGGTGGACTACACACACCATTTAGAACTTTTTTTCTAATCCACTCCTGTTAGCCATTAATACCGGGTTTCTATATCTTACTGAACGTTATTGTTTAGAACTAACCACCGGTTTCTGAAAGATTGACCAATTAATTTTTTTGTCAAATGTGATTGGTAGACAAAAATATTAACAACCAATCACATCGCTTGAGCTGATTAGTTAATTTTTAACCGACTTCCAAAAAAGGAGGAGGTTCTCAATTCGTCTGTATGTTTTTTTTTTTGTTTTTTTTTTTAATGTTTGTTACCTCATAACTCCACCATTTATAAACCGATTTAGATAATATTTTTTTATTTGAAAGGATATACTTCCAGATTGGTTCCATTTAAATTTGGTGAAGATCTGATGAAGAACTTTGGAGATAGACAATAGAACTCCTCAATGACGAACAGTACGCATAATGTGATGATGTGATTATGTTACGAGCAGCGTCTTTAGTAGGTCAAACCATATTTTATAATTAAGGCCACTAAAAAAAAAAGAAAAAACATTTTAACAAAAATAAAACCGACTTCAAAAAAACGATGAAAAGAATAAAATAATTACCATATTATAAAATTAACAGTTTCAGAAGTCGGTGCCTTCAATTTGGTTCAGCGTGGATTAGCACCGACTTCTAAAACTGTTAATTTTATAATATGGTAATTATTTTATTATTTTCATCGTTTTTTTGAAATTGGTTTTATTTTTGTTAAAATGTTTTTTATGCGTTAATTAGCCTTAAAAACGTAAGTTAAGTAATTAAGCTTACTGTACCGTCTGTTATCATAGCCACCATAAACATACCGTAAAATATAACGTTCCAGCCACCAAGTAAAGTTTCCTTTCTATCTTTTGTGACACCCACGTGGTCAATGTAAAGGAAATTAAATTAAAACATGATATAACTCTAAACAAACCAAACTACGCTGTTTCCGTCCATGTATGGGACCACCCTGTGCTTCCCATTGGTGTCATGAGAGATGATTGAAGTACTATAAACGAGTAATAGACAGCAAAATATATTAATTCTGTGTGGTCTCTGAGGACAGGCCACTGTGTGCTTTAAGGCCGGTTCTTATATGCCAAAACGTATCGTTTTGCTTACCGATGGTAACATGGTATACGAAAGGTACTCCAGTCTTTTTTGTGCTCACCAACGAATAGAATGAGACGTTGGGTACCTACTCTTTTGTAATAGCACATAGCCTATCGGTACCTGATTTATTTTTGTGTATTTTTTTTCAAATGGCATGTTTTCACGTTTTTGGTCTAGATTCTTAAGTACAAAGTGGAAATATGCCCAATAAATGGCAATAAGCTCGCCTCCTCATGTGCAAAATGGGGATGACGTAATTACATCAAATGATATAACGTATTATATGATGCGTACTAAGACCATAGGTATACAAAAAATCGGTTATTTCCAAGCATGTTTTTTTTTCATATGATTTTTCAGTTTGACTCATACTTCTCTAGGGGAAGGTACCACGAAACATGAACTTATATCACCTATTACAATATTATATCCCCATTGTGTATAAAACTTAATTCCGTCACAGCAAACTGTGTGTACAACAATACCTCCATATCTGCTTACCCTTAAGAGAAATATCGTGATAATATCATATTATGTGAGTATTCAAAGTGTCCCCACACTCATTAGTAAGCTTGGTACCGTCGCTAACAGTTTGTTTAACTCGTTCGTTTGTGGTTCTGCAGTTAAACTACTTTGTGGTCAAACTTCGGTATTTATGTTAAATAATATGGTACAATTTTATTGTTAGTCCCCTAAGGGGTGGATAAAACTTTATTGGGTGTTAAAATATTAGATTAATAACATTCGAGAGTGAAATCGTTCTAGGACGCTCCCCCTATCTCTTGATGCTGCGTGCACCAGCCAACGAAGGCCATCGAAGGCCAACGAACGTTCGTCTCTTTCTTTCTCTGATGCTAAATACCAGCTTCTGCCAGAGTCCGCCTCTTTTAAGTATCTACCATCTGTACATAACATAATCAGTCTATTACTGTCCCACTGCTGGGCACGGGCCTCTTCTCAGAATGAGAAGGGTTTAGGCTTTAGTCCACTACACTAGCCTGCTGCAGGTTGGCGAACTACACACATCATCGAGAACTTTATGGAGCTCTCTCAGGTGTGCAGGTTTCCTCACGATGTTTTCCTACACCGTTAAAGTAAGTGATAATCAAATTGACTACACGTTTGGTGCAGTGGTTGAGCGATTGGCTTCTGCGCTGCGGGTCGTGGGTTCGATTCCCGCACGGAACAAATATTTGTATGGCCTACAGATAGTTGTTCCGGGTCTGGGTGTTTGTACATGTAAAAATTTGTGTCTGTAAACGCACCCATGATATAAGAGAAATCTTAGTGTGGGCCAACAAAAGAAAAAAAAAAGTTATGATCCGCATATGAATTCGAAAAGTCAGAGGTGTGGGCCGGGATCGAACTCAGACCCTCCTGTATGGAAGGCAAATATTCAACCGCTAGGCTATCGCTGCTTTTGTACATAATAATTACTAAAAAAAAACCACCTACTGCCACACATAATTTACTAACAATAGTCCTATTTGAAGGTTTTTCTATATAAAAGCTTAATTAAAACTATTGTAATAAAAACATTATGATAATTCCCTTCTGATTTCAATACAAAATTAGAGGAAAATTTTCGAAAGCATATTCTAATATTTCATTAAAGATATTTCGAAGTTTGAATAAACGTCTCTCGTCTAATGAACTATTATTATTTTCTAACGACAAGCAATTTTAGATTGTATAATAAGCGAAAGTTGGTATTTTTCTCTATTTTATATTTGTTACCAAGGTTAAAGACTTTTAACATGTGAACAACGTAAAATTAAATTCTGCTGTAATTGGACAAAATGCAAGTAAAAAAGAGCTCTCAATTTTAGGAAAAAAAATATGAAGAAAAAATATTCTTCACAACAAAACGCCGTGATTGTTAAAATCGTACAACACCCGAATGACAATGAACGCGGAAAAGATATAAATTACGTAATTCATGCAAATTTAAATTGTTATTTTTTTTCCAGAAAAAAAATCAACCGGAGCACTGTGTACTGTTACGTTTAAAATTCCACAAAAATTGTAACGGTTTTTATTTATGAAAGAGAATCTTAAATTGAGGCATTGTCAGTGGAATCCGGCACGATTTTCGCGTCAATCATTATGTTTTTTTTTTGGTAATTTTTCGGTAGTTACTGTCCTTCGGCGATAAGTCTTTTGGGCTTTGCGAAATGTCAAAAATGCATTATGTTTAAAATATTTTAATACAGCTGAGTATTACGAGCATTTTTTTTTATTTATAACGCGGGAAATGATTTTGCACAGTAGGTAAGCTTTGCCTGTACTGTCAGCAACAAAAATAAGTGAACATTTTGCAATGTTTCTAAAGTGGTTTATGTATAATTATTCAATGATTATTTTGTTGTAACTACTTCCAAAGTTTACCCCGTGTGGGGACGGGTTTGAATATAAAACTACCTCACCGCACTCTGGGAATAGACGCGTGTTGTAAGACAACAAAACCCAGCACGCTTGGTGGTAGGATCTATATGATCCGCCTGGCTAACTACCACCCTCACATTAAAGTAAGGCGCCAAGCAGTTTACCGTGTTCCGTCGTGTGTATGTGAGAGCCAGAGGGGTATAGGAGAATCCCTCTATATCTCTGTTACTTCGTGTGCTCCATCTTAGACCCTGTCTGCGCTTCTTGTCAGGTGAGACTAGGGCAAAACGCGACTAAGTCAAGAATAAAAAAAAAGTCTACTTGCTGGCTTGCTGCGTGTGTGTGGACAGTGAAAGTTGGTTGCAGAAGTTACATAACTTGCTAGTAGATTTGGCGATTTTGAATATACAAGATTAGTCTGAAAGAGGGTACTAAGCCGAAAGTATCTATAATCATGGATAACTTTTGTTCTGCAACTGTCCCTAAAAGTCATTAGTTTAAGAGAAATAGTTGTTCAAAGATTTCATAAAAAATACGCTAAATTCTATCGTCAGCAGATCAGACGTGTTTACATTTTACGTCATATTTGGGTTTACGATTTACAAACTCCATTTTCTCAATTCATAACTAAAGCAGGGACGAAGAATTAAAAAAAAAAATTTGCATAGATTTTCTTTCATGAATTTTGAAATTTTGACACTTTCTTTATTACAGTCATCAGTGATACATTAAGTGGCCCGCGGCTTAGTACCCCCTTTCCGACTAACCTTGTATATGATGTAAACTAGGATGTTCATGTTATACTTTAGGTGCTATTATTTATTCTGGTGTGAAGGGCATCTTTGTATGTCTATGTATATTTATTATAATGAATAAGTAATGTCTAAAAGCAATTCAATCGCTTGCAAATAGGGATATATTATTATGACTCCGGTGACTTTTACAACGTATATGGGGTAATGGGCAGGTGATACCATCTCTGATTCCATTACCAGTATTATATGGGCATGTTACATAATACCTATAAAAATTAATTCAATAATAAACAGCTTTACACACTTCATTAGGCCCGCATTGCCTAAAGTTATAATGAGTCCTCATAATTATGCAATGGCAATTTTTAATTATTATCCTCATGTTTTATAAGGCAAAATATAAGATTAATAATACGGACAGCCAATTTTACATACATAAACTCACGCCTTTTTCCCATGGGGGTAGGCAGAAACTATAGAACGCCACATGCTACGACTCTTACATACCCCTTTCGCTTCATCCACATTCATACATCTTGTCATACACGCACGCCGGTTGAGAGTACTACGCACCTGACCTTTGTGAAGAACATCACCAATAACATCGATGTATGTCCTTCTAGGACGTCCTCTACCGGCGTTCCCATTAACATCCGCCTTATAAATAACAGTCAATTTTAACCCCCAATATTAATGCTAAACGTGGGGTGGTTTAAAAGAGCCTTCAAGAGTGTCAATACTTTTGTCCCTGATCCACCGAGCTCGCCCACCGCAGCCGCGGAGCCGGTCGTCTTTCCTGACCCCGCAGTCACACCGTTAATTCAGCCCTCATCAAGCTGTCTCCCTCCCAGTCCTCTCGCAAGCAACGCCCTAAGCCGAGGTCCGAGTCCCATTAGGGGTCACCCTTAGGGCTGTAGTTGCTAGCTAGTCATGATGTTAATAGTAGTAATAGTAGTTAGCTTAGGTTAAGTATTTTACTCTCGTCCCCATTGGTTGGAGACCCTTCAGGTCTCGCCAATAACTGCTCGGTTACGTGGTTGGTCTTGCGAACCGTTTCTACGTAGAAACGGTTCGCAAGACCATCTACAAGCAGTCGAATAGGAAAAAAAAGAGACATTGCTTTTGTACATGCTCGTTGACAGTACACGGTTAGTATTGTTTTAATCGCATAAAAAATGGTTAGTCGCTTTACATCCGAAAACCATGAATTCTGCCCATCATTTTGTACAACTTTTGCTATGGGAAATACTCTAAATACGTGAAAAAAAAATCTGCTGTTCCATACATTTTGTTAAACCAAATTGATTAGGTACTTTGTATCAAACAGCTGATTTTTTTACACGAATTCAGAGTTTATCTTCTTCTTCTTCCTGCCCTTATCCCATACTAGGTGGGGTCGGCACAGCATGTATTTCATAAATCCATGCTGTTAGAGGTTTTGGCTTATTGTTTTATGACCGGCCGCCTGCCTGACATCAACCCTCCTTGGGAATACTCGTTGCGCTGTCGCGCGGGTGACCCAATGTGCTTGCTGATATTATGCACTGGGTCCCAAAATGATATGCTAGTCAATCTTATTGCCGACAACTAAGCAGGCTATGTTCTTTGTGGTGGAGTATACTTGAAATTCCTCGACCCACTCGTGTTTGCTAGGGACTTTGGTTTTGATACATCGAATTCAGAGTTTGTCCCATAGCAAAAGTCGTCGGTTCGATTCCCGCACGAATCAAAGATTTGTATGGCCTACAAATAGTTGTTCCGGGTCTGGTCGTTTGTGCATGTGAAGACTTGTCTGTAAACGCACCCACAATACAGGAGACATCCCAATGTGGGGCAAAGTTTATAAAAACAAAAAATAAAACATAATTTCTTAATTCACATTATTATTAAAAAAAAATATTGTCTAATATACACTATACTTATATAACATTTCAATAAATTAAACATTAAAATGGCAAAAAAAATCACATCCTATTAGGCTGGAGGATCACTCCGTCACATTATTTAATTGAATAATTAACTAAGCTCTCAGACAGCTATTAATTAAAAATATCCTATTTATATACGTACTCAAATTCTGTCCATTAAAAATGTAAAGAAGCCCTCGAGATTTTTTATGAGGTATAAAAACTCAGAAGTCCTGAATCGGCAGTTTCAAGACGTTAAAATCTTTGATAGGTACTTTAGAAAATATTTTCTCGTTGATTTAGTGGTACATGGTACGGCTTTGGCCAACGTTTGATTGCAAACACGAAATAATAAATAGTCTATACCCTATTCATAGTTAAGCTACGCGTCCGTGGATGGGTGACCATTTGTTACACATTGAGACCGCTCCGTGCCTCGGAGAGCATGTTATACAGTCGATTCCGGGTGTCATACGAATACCTATGACAGTCGTTAGTCAGAAGCTCGAAAAGCTTATGATATCGGCATTGCCCAGTAACGTATTCGGCTGCATCGGGTTAGACTGGAAGCTGACTCCAACATAATTGGGAAATGGCTAGGCGGAACACTATACCCTATTCACAGAACGAAAAAATAAAATGTAAACAACATTTAACTAGTCATAATAGAGATATTTTCTGTAAAATCGATGAAAAATTCGAAACTTACTTAAATTAGAAGTGTTTTAAATAGATCAACATCACACAATTTATTTTTGTTAGAAATTAATGTTATGAAATATTTTACAGAAAGTATCTCTATTAAGGGTAGTCAAGATTTAATGTTGTTTACATTTTACTTTTTCGTTCCGTGAATAGGGTATATGTACAGACCCGTTACTCCCTAGCGTATCCGTCAAATACTTAGAAAAATGTGTTCGGATCATGCAAAATTGAGCTTTAGTGTTAGGCGATAGCACTCTCATTCCGTAAATCGGTAGTTCGTACTCTTATTACATTGCTATTCGGTCAATCATTAACATTTGGTTCGATTTTCTGTCCTTCACTCCGGAGGCGAATCAGCTCATGTTTTCATATACAACGTGTTACATACTTCCCCATTATTACTGTAAATAATCAAGTAGTCTTTTATGGTTGTTGTCATTTACCTCTCAGAGGAAATTAGGTAAGAAAGTAAATAACTTTCTGGGTAGTCTACTCTTTAGTTTTGTTTTCAGGGTTGCGTTTCAATGATGATTATTTTATGTTCCATCCAAATTCTTTTTTTTGGGTCATACTACGGTTTTCAAATATTGTCAACAGACTCTTTACAAGGGACCTTTTAACCCCCTTTCAGCTTTAGGGGTATTTTCGTAACACGTTGTATAAACCACGGTGTGGCACAGGACTGTAACAAGTTCGTCTCAGGCAGCAAAATTGGCCTTCATCCATATAATGATTATTAAGATGCTATCTGCTATCCATATTGCTTATGAAACCCAGATTTTTGCAGAAGTATTGTGTACTCCTGTTCATTAATATAGGATAATATTCGTAATCTCTTATTCTTATGATGAGAGGCAAATTTTCCTGCTCTAAGACCACACGAAAGGGAAAAAAGAACTTATGACCTTCGTCATCATTAACTATCCAGGACATTAACAGAACAAATTATCTTGGAAGAAGTTATTTCACATAATATCACGCCTGTATTCCCCGAAGGGTTGGGCAGAGGTGTATAGTAAAAACCCTCATTTCGCCGTTATGTTTAAGTCCCATGTCATAGCGGGCGAGACTGCCATAACCGGGCACAAATCCAAACTCCGGGCTGCTGAAGAATTCCTCACGGAAAAACCCAATAACACTGCACGACCTGGGGATCGAACCCAGGACCTCACGATCAGCAGTAGCGCTTGCCACCACTAGACTAACGAGGCAGTTATTTCACGTTGTGAAACAGTAGCATAAAATGAGCTAATGCTACTTCTGACAAACACAACATGTTTTGACAGCAACAAATCTTCACGACAGTTATCAATTCAAATACAAAAAGGTACTAACAGTAACACCAGCCAGCAATGTACCGCATAGCGACACACATTACGGAGTACAATGCTTCATTTACGATCAAAATCTTAGATAATACGAAGTTGTGACCTTTGCGTACTTATAATGACTTAATAATTCTCTAGTCGATGCTATCTCTCTAAATGGCTCGTGGACCGGACTCGCGAGTTTTTGTTGTCATTTTTGTGTGTTTAGTTTTTGTTGGTGACTGTACTGTTTGTGCTGTTGTTTGCAAATTAAAAGGTTACATGGATGGACTTGGGTTTACATTTTGTCAAGACGTTTTGTTTTTGTAATAGAAGTAGTAGTAGAACTCCTATCAAAGATTTCCTTCAGGGAAAGATTACCACTTTACATATGTCTGCCACGAAGTACCATTGCTGCGTTCCAGTTTGAAGTGTGCCGGTGAAATTAGAGGCACATGAGACTTTCCAATTTTGTCTCCAAAGTTACAATGCATCAGCCATCTTCTTGGGGTAGTTGGTGGTGGTAACCACTTGCCATCAGGTGGACGACATGTCTATAAAACAATAAATCCGTTCTATCGGATCCGTAAAAACGGATCGATAGTTTTCTCGGGTATTCCCGGGATCGGGAATCCGGGAAAGAAACCCTAGAAGGCACCCATAGTTCTCCATACATCTTCATGTACCTACGGATTCGTTTTTTATACCGTTCCGCAGGCGCCATTACCAAAATAAAAACGGATCCTGTAAACAGATTCTGTGTGAACTAGCTGTTCATTACACTACCGAAGGACACGAGAAACCTTCTATTTCCTTGTGTCTTTCTATGAATGTGAAAGTCTTCTTTATCTTTGGAAGCGATAAGACTGCCATTTATACTGTTCTTAATTATGTTTTTTCTTTCTGTATTTTCGGTAGGTATACAATAAAGTGTATCTACCGTCAGTTATTCAGCAACCCCTTGAAATTTCTTTTCATTATCATACTAGGCAGGCAATCTTTTTTAACCGCCTTCCAAAAAAGGAGGAGGTTCTCAATTCGGCTGCATTTTTTTTTAAATTGTTTGTTTCCTCACGACACCATCATTTATAAACCGATATGGAAATATTTTTTTTTTATGAAAGGGTATTCTTTCGAAATGGTCCCATTTAAATTGGTGAAAATCTGATGAAGAACTTAGGAGATAGACAAAGGAACTCCTCAATGACGAACAGTACGCATATTGTGATCATTATCATCATTATATTGTGATCGCAGCGTCTTTAGTAGGTCCAACCATGTTTTAATTAAAGCCACTAAAATAAAAAAACATTTTAACAAAATTAAAACCGACTTCAAAAAAACGAAGAAAAGAATCAAATAACTACCATATTATAAAATTAACAGTTTCAGAAGTCGGTGCTAATTCACGCTGAACCAAATTAAATGCACTGAATTCTGAAACTGTTAATTTTATAATATTATTATGGTAATTATTTGATTCTTTTTTTCGTTTTTTTGAAGTCAGTTTTATTTTTGTTATAATGTTTTTTATTAATTTCTCTCAAGCACGTCTCAAGTCCCTGCCTGTGGCTTCGCCCAGTCCCGAGCCAGCGTGTCGCGAGTCGTGTCTGTACCGCAGCGCGTGTCACGACCAACCATTGTAATGGTCATCTTTATACCTCCTTTTTTTAGATAATTACATACTGCCGCTAATTGTACCGTACCGCTTGAAGAGAAACTTTTTACTTTTTAACTTTGATTAGTTTAAACGTTTCCTCGTTAGTAATCATTTTGTTTTGATTGGGGAATTGAAACAGTAATAGCCTAGTGGTGTGACCGTCGGACTGCCAAGTCATAGGTCTCGACTTCGAACCCGAGGCACGCACCTCTGACTTTTCGGATACATTTGCGTGTTGTAATAATTATCACTTGCTTAAAAACGGTGAAAGAAAACATTGTGAGGAAACCAGCATGCCTGAGAGATATTTCTCGATGGCATGTGAAGCCAAGTCAGAGGCCCATGGGCGGCATAAACTCGGACACCAGGTTAGTCACTAACCACACGAAAATAAGAAGAAGAAGATTGGGGAATGCGAAAATGTGTTCTTATTTCATTCTATTTTGTGTATATCCATGTAATATACCGTTGGTTGACTCTAGGAGTACAATTACAGTTCTTGCCACTTAAGATAGAAGATTGAATATGGGCATTACTTCTATTTTGTAAAAGGCCAGCAGTGTTATGTAATAGGCTGACTAGTAGTTTATCTACTTGCCTGTATTAAAATATAGTACAGACATTAACATTTTGTATAAAAGGTAAACAGACCTTTGATCGCGATCTAAGCTAAGAATCCATTAAAAAACACATTTTTAGAAAACAATTGTTATTTATTGAAGAAAAAGTGGTAAGGTTCTCTGAAAATATGTATGCTTAAAATAACATAACATCACGCCTTGTATTCCCTGAAGGGTTCTGCAGAGGTGTTCTAGTAACATCCTCGTTCCTTCAGTTATGTTTAAGTCCCATGTAACAAGGGGGCGACCCTACCGCATTAACCGGGCACAAATCCAAACTCCGGGCTACTACTGAGAAATTCCACATGGAAAAACCCAATAACACTTTGCCCGACCTGGGGATCGAACCCAGGACCTCATGAGCAGCAGTCGCGCTTGCCACCACTAGACCAACGAGGCAGTAGTGTGTATGTTTAATGGCATTTTAAAGCAAAATAAAGGTATGTGATCAAAGGTTTGTTTACCTTTTGTACCAAATTTAAATGGCCGTACTATACCTATTTCCCTACAGATGTTATTGTCCCAAAACCATAATTTAAAACCACAAAAGAATTTTAATGCGCCTAAAAACAGTATTGTTAAACATTTATCTAAAATCGGGATCTTTACGACTCATCAATATCAAGGTCGAACGATTTCGAATCGATTCTTTAAATCGATACGATCTATCGAGATATATCGCGATTATATCGAGATCACGACTCCACCCGCGGTTCAATAGATTATCATATTTCTTTCGTAAAGAATGAGGCCTTTTTAATGAAAATTTAGATAGTGTTGTAATCATGTAAAATTATGTTAGAAGTATGTTTGACTAAGTATTATCATAGTATATTGAGTTATTATCGAAAATTAATTTTAATGTGCCTAGTAAGTCATTTCGCTTTAATCCACCCATTCATATACCACATTCAACCTCGAATTATAGGCAGAATAGTTATATTGTGCGTGCAGGCAGAAATTTTAATAAGATATGTAAGCAGCATGATTTGGATCCTTTTACTACTAGTATTAACTCAGCTAGGAGGTGCTTAAGCCTTAAATTTTTCAAATAATCAGTCTAAGATTGTGCATTTTTTATTTTTATATATATGTATATTTTGTTATTTCTAACCTCTCTGTATACATAATCTGAGTTGCAAACCTCTAATTTTAGCAATGTGTTCTTGTTTGCTCACATTAAAAGTTATACCTAGTCTATGTCTAAACGTGAAGACTTGTTATTGGCTTTCCGTGTTTACTATATACTTTTGTTAATTCAGTTTTTTCTTTAGCTGTAAGTCTTCCATGTTTTAAATAAATAAATAAATAAATAAAGTACAATGATTTAGATCGAGGTTGTGTTTCATTAAGTTTTAAAGGCCTAAACCTTTCTTATTTTGAGACCGTCAATTCAGCCCTCATCAAGCTGTCTCCCTCCCAGTCCTCCCGCAAGAAACGCCCTAAACAAGGTCCGAGTCCCATTAGGGGTCGCCCTTAGTGCTGTTGTTGCTAGTAGTCATGACGTTAGTTGTAGTAGTAGCAGTAGTTAGCTTAGGTTCAGTATTTTACTCGTCCCCATTGGTTGGAGACCCTTCAGGTCTCGCCAATAACTGCCCGGTTACGTAGAAACGGTCCGCAAGACCATCTACAAGCAGTCGACGAGAAAATACTTTCTTTTTTGATAAGCTGTCCGTATCCATTATTGGGCCAGTAATCAGCTGATGATGTTATATTTACACGTAGCATGAATATGGTTGCGGTATCTCGCGACCCCGGCCGAACGGTCAAGAGGAGGAACACCGTTGGTTTTTAGCTGGTAAGACTCCAGCAGACCACCTCGCCTTCCCCGGGTGAGGGATATCCATGAGGATTTTCCAAAAAGAAAAAACTTAGCATGAATATCATTGATGTTTCTCTTAAAATAAATCCATTTTCAAGGACTTCTGCCCACACCAGTTCCTCCTTTCATAGAGAAGGGACATAAATACAATTATATATAACGCTAAAGGTTGATATTGGGTGTATTTATGCGTTCCGCAGGTCGCCGGTACATATCTTATTTTAGATCGCGCCCTTCGCTTGGTCAGCGGAGACCTTAGCGTGGGTACTGACTGCAAAAATGAGTGCTTTAGTTTTTTTTTTCAAGTAAATTAGAAGGTTACTTTGTTTTTTGTTTAGCATTGTGGTGATCTTTTTTTTCTACAGTCGCGTATTTCGAGGGTCCCTCTTGGACAAAAAGATGTACGGCTTGGCAAGTCCACACGATTTGGTTCCGACCAATTTGGACTCGTCAAGAAGCACACCTTTTTTGGTCATCATCTGTTATGCTCCTGCTTATTGCTATGGTTAGCTTTTTTCCAACTATATTGGGGTCAGCTTCCAGTCTAACCAGAAATACCAGTGTTTTACAAGAAGCGACTGCCATCAGACCTCCGCAACCCAGTTACCGGGCAATGCCTATATCCTAAGGTTAGACCGATTGGCAGACATTCGGGCTTCTGGCTTCCCGTTACGACTGTCATATCATTACCACTACGTATGACACCCGGGATCGACGGTTTAATGTGCTCTTCGAGGCACGGGGGGTTGAGAGGTCTCGATGTGTAACGAACAGTCACCCATCCATGGACTCACCGCGGCAAGAGCAGCTTTACCTCGCAAATTGTATGATCCGCGCGGTAGGTAATTAACCAAGAGCCCCTCCTTCTTAACGATTCTTTGTAATTAATTTCACTAAGTACAGAGTTTAACATGCATTAGAAAATAATAAAATAACAAACAAATTCTTAATTCTTCTGCTGTCCCTCCATCTTACCCAATGTTGACCGCACTTATCTAACGTGAGGTATGTTCTTATTATGTGAGTTTTTTTTGCCGACGCCCCCCGCACAGCTACACTAACTATTACTCAAATGGATGCCCCCCATCGACTGTTACCCACAGAATCTTCCCTTTGGCTTGTTTTAAATACGATTTTTTGGCATACCCGATAATGGTGGTAAAAGTTTACTTACTGTTTCTAATATTAAAAATGTTTCTTTGGGTGTACAAGAAATAGGAGTAGTGCTTGAGGTGTCCGGAATTAATTTAGAGCGCCATACCAGCTTTCCTCTCAAAAAATCAGCAGTATTTAATTTACCAGTACACTGAATATACATAAGATGCTAAAAAAATTTGGTCCTACTAAGAGTTCTTTCTTTCTTTCTTTTTTATAAAAACGTTGCCCCACACTAGAATTTCTCCTGTATCGTGGGTGCGTTTACAAACACAAATATTCACACGCACAAACATCCAGACCCGGAACAACTATCTGTAGGCCATACAAATATTTGTTCCGTGCGGGAATCGAACCCACGACCCGTAGCGCAGAAGCCGATCGCTCAGCCACTGCACCAAACGTGTCGTCAAGTTGTTGAAGTAAACGGCATTTCTTCAGTTTTAAACCAAAATATAATCCAAAAACAGTGTTCAGTACAGACTTATGTAATAGGAGAACACCTCTGCTTACCACTTGAGGGATTACAGGCGTGAGTAATTATATGTATGTAAACCAAAATCTGTCTCATAGTAACCGTACATTTTTTGTCGACACGTTTGGTGCAGTGGCTGAGCGATCGGTTCCTGCGCTACGGGTCGTGGGTTCGATTCCCGCACGGCGCAAATATTTGTATGGCCTACAGATAGTTGATCCGGGTCTGGATGTTTGTGCGTGTGAAGATTTGTGTCTGTAAACGCACCCACGATACAGGAGAAATCCTAGTGTGGGGCAACGATTTTTTTTAAGCAAAATAAAAAAACAATTGTAAAGGCTCGCTCAAACCAATGCGTCCAATCTGCGTTCACGGTGGCGGGCGCGGTGGAGATCGGTACTTATATTGACTTATATTCAAACCAAACGCATCCTGCAGGCCTAGCACAAATGCTGTCGAGTTACTAACTACCTACTAAAATACTCATTTCGCACGTACTATTTAGTAAATTTTTTTTTATTTGTTACTAGGCCTGCGTTTGGCCGCCATCCCGCCTGATGTTAAGCGATGATGTGGTCTACGATGGAGCACGCTTGCTCAGAAGAAACCGATTCACTCGTGACTTGAAGACATCCAGATTGTAACTGTCGGGGAACACCCACTCGGGCAGCGCATTCCACTGTTTGGCGGTTTTCACAATGAAAGTGGAATCAAAACGCTTCGTTCGGGTTTTTGGTATATCAACCATGAACCGATGGCGCTTTTTCGTGCTTCAGGCCGTCCGTTTGAAAACGTTTTTCATGTATGACACAAATTGTGAATGTCGCAAAAAAATAAACCAAAATGTTATACGACAGTTGTATTTTCGATTCAAAATTCGCTTACATTAGCGATCTGTTTACGATACTATACATGAAACGTTCGAGCTAGGCTTACTTACTGTTTGGTTTGAATACGTCAATAACAGAACAATTGCTATGCCTGACCGCCACCGCTGCCGCCACCGTGAACGCAGATTGGGCGCGTTAGTTTGAGCAAGCCTTTAGCAAACGCTACGCTAAAAATATTAAAAAAGGAGAATATAATACTGTTTTGATTCCGTTCCCCTTGATCAGACATCGATAATGCCTTCTACCTATTCATGCATAGCCATTCACATTTATACTAAAAGTTCATATACTTTAACGTGGAACATCAAAGTCACTGAATGAATCCCAACATTCTTGCAATAGATCTATTGATTGACAATGGAGACTACCAAACGACCCCTTAATAATGCATTTACAGAATCAAATAGCACCTTATTGCTTTAACATAAAGTCGAAAATAGCGTGAGAATTGAACCCACTATCTTGCCACCTAGACATTCGGCTGGCGGTCATAAAACAGCCTGTTTTCATAAAACTATTTACTACAAAGATACATAAACTATTTTAGAAGTGATTTCCGACTCTATTGTTATCGAGTTACAGTTGAAAATTGCTTAGAAACTTTTGCCAGGGGTTAAAAACATTTGCTCGTACTGTTCGTGTCCGTCAAAAAGATTTATATGACAAAATAAGTTTTTTTTTATTGACCTATTGAGTCGTTTTTTTATTGATTCCCAATGTGTGCTGTGTAGTTATTTTTATTTTATTTACGGCCCATTACCTGTGGCGTTGTGTTATTTTTATGTTTATTGTCTAATTTAGTGTGTACCTTGAAATCGTAGAATAACGATGACATGGCTTTTATTATTTCCTTTTTTGTACTTTTTCATGTAAACAAATAAGTTCGATACCTAATGTTTAAGGGAAATAAAACATATTAACGAACTGAATAAATCTGATTATTATATTGTTATTGTCGAAATTAGTAAAGCTGACGCCACACTTCATTTTTGACGATCAAACCATGCGATAACACAAAAACAACTTTTTGGAACAACACACTTATTTTATTACTTGACGGTGTTGATCGAAAAAATCGAGCAAACGTGGTGTCACCCTTAGATAGGGTTTTGTTTTGTTAGTACTTGATCTCTTTCTGTGATCGTCTTCAGTGGCGACAAAGGGATAATAACATTAAATTATATTATCATTCATACTACGGTCATGTTTGATATGTTAGCTATGATTAAACAATACTCATTACAAAAAACATCGTCAAAGCTACATTAACAAATCAATAAAAAATACACAAAAAAGCGGAGATCTTCATTTCTCTCCCGGTCCATAACTATTCTATAAACAACTTTTAATCTTAAAATTTTAAAATCTCGACGCCAATCCTTTTAAGTTTGTAAATCGAAGCACTGTGCAGGCTTCATCTGACTGACGGCAACCAAAACGTATTGGCCCCTGCCTTTCCCCCACTTCACCCCGTAAAACCTGCTTTTACTTGCAAGGAGACGGGTAGGGGAGATCAGGTTATAGGAGCCAAAATGTATGCAAGCGATCCGATGTCTAATATAACTTGAGCTCTCGTGTTGAACCTTTTCCCGTTCCTGTAGTACGGATGTCAGGGATTTGCGGAAGGAGTGGAAGGTCTTGTAATTCTGGGTACTGCAAGGATCCTTGTACAATGAATTGCATTAAGCGACAGGGCCTCTACGAGCTATGAATGCTCTTAATGTATGGATACGATTTGATCGCTCCGAGCGTTTAGTGTTGGGTACCGTGATCGAGTTGTCGATGTGTCGATTGTATCGAATTTGCGATGGAAATCAATATTTAATTTACGAACAGGACCATCACCGTCATCGTCTTCCTATTCGGGGGAGGCGTATCAAGTTGATTGCGATAGGCTGAGCAGTATTGTATTTTCAGGATACAAAGGTCCAAATTGCTTAAAGAATCTGATCGTAGACTATGACGATCTTTGTTTTGATAAATTCTTGCTAGAGGTCTCAAGTGACAGTCAAATAATATTATCATCCGACACCATTGAATATTATCATAAAGGTAATTTTTTTAATACTTACGATATCTCTGCAACAGTGAAAGTGATCTCATGGGACTACCATATGGTCAAATACATCGAGTGAATTATGTGTATAGTAATTAAATCCAAAATCAACCATGTGTGTGAGCCCCTGCATTAGATAATTCAAGAAGGGTAACTCCAAATACTCATTACCGTTCAACCAAAGAAACTCGACCAAAAGAACTAGACATTTTGGGTAAGTACGTAAGTCCGCTTATTTTTTATACACGAATAAATAAGAAAGGATTCATACAAGTTCCCAAAGATACTGTATCATATCGTAGTGACCCTCGGCCAACAAAGGGGTTCCTTCAAAAACTTATTCTATTAAAGAATTATCTCATTTGTTGGGTTACTTTTGGGTTATTTATGTTTTCTATTCAGATTATTTGGAGCAATGATAATCAGGATATGGATATGAGGTACTTAAGTTGGTTTTTGTTGTACTTATGAAGGCACTGTATCGTGTAAGAAGATAATTGGACTCTTATGTATCTTTCTTTGGTTGAAGCATAATCAGCCCATTACTGTTCCAGTGCTGGGCACGGGCCTCTTCTCAGAATGGGTTTACGCCTTAAGCCACCACATAACGTAGCGTAATATCTATAGTATACCAGCACTAAGCCCGCGAATTCGTCCGCGTGAAGTTTTATACAAACTTCCATCCCCTATTTTACCCCTTAGGGCTACAATTTCCAAAAATCCTTTCTTAGTAGATGCCTACGGCACAAAAAGAACCTGCTGTCCAAATTTCATGTTTCCAGCTTCAGTGGTTTTGGCTCTGCGTTAATGAATCAGTCAGATGTTCTGCCTAGCTTTTTCCCAACTATCTTAGGGTCAGCTTCCAGTCTATCCAGATGCGGCTGAATACCAGTATTTTACACAAAGCGACTGCCATCAGACCTCCGCAACCCAGTTACTGGGCAATGCCATCCTAGGGTTAAATCGGTTGTCAGACTTTCGGAATTCTGACTTCCCGTAACGACTGCCATAGGTATTCGTATAACATCCGGGACCGACTGTTTAACGTGCCCTCCGAGACATGAAGGGGTCTCGATGTGTAATGAACGGTCACCGATCCACGGACTGACCGTGGCAAGCGCAGCTTAACCTCGCAAATTGTATGATCCGCGCGGTTGGTAATTAGCCACGAGCCCCTCCTTGATGAATCAGTCAGTCAGGCCAAGTAATTATATACAGGGTGTAAACGAAATCATGTAATTCCTTCAAACCTCTTGATGTACCGCTGTCATAGGTAAACTTTGCAAGACACAAGATTGGATACAGTAAAAAAAATACAAGAAATAAACATGTGTTCTTAACGTGAGGCATTTTAGCGCCCCGAGCGAATTACGCGGCTATCGCTCGCCCCGCGGTCATTTAACTTTAATCTTGTTTTTTTTTTATTGAATCTAAAAGTATCATGTGCAGGGTTAATCTATGTCAGCAGTACATCACTAGGTTTGAAGGAATTACATGATTTCGTTTACACCCTGTATGTATAGATAATATCACTGTCCTACCTATCTCTTGATAACTTTAGCGCAATATTCGTGCACTTATCGATCAGCATGCGAAGCACGTCACTAGCCGGCGAAAGCTTCAAGTCACGATTGGTTAGCTTACACAAGGATATTATTATTTCTTGCCGTTTCGCCCGTACCGGCAACACATTTTTCAATTTTATATTATAACAACCAACAATGTCGGTTTTTACGTGCCCGTGTTATAACTTCACTGAATAAAATACTGTAGCAATATTGCGATCAAGGATCCATTCGCTAAGGAATGTTCTACTTTCAGATTTTGTTATAGTGATGGTATCTTGTCGTTTTCGACAAATGATAATGATAAAACTGCAAACAATCCTAACTCAAGAAGGAACCGACTCTGTGCAAGCTGAAGTCAGACAGCTCGGGTCGCACTTCTTACTTTTCGAAAACATGTGTGAATCAGAATTAGATTAGGTATCACTTGCGTTATTGGTAATGGAAAACATCGTGAGGAAACCTGCACACCTAAGAGGGCTCCAAAAAGTTAGCGTGGTGGACTAAGGCCTTACCCTTCTCATTCTGAGAAAAAAATTAAAATTAATATGATTTTTATTTCTGTACATAAGTATGTTACAAACACTTTTACATGTTAATGTAACGTTTTTTTTAAGAGTAGATGGCGCTGGCATTTCCTATCTGACTAGCTCTGAGAAGAAAAGCAGAAACAAACTCGGAGATCAAGGTCTCTTTTAATGTCCAGACATTGTGGTATAAAGACTATTACTACTACTAGAAGAGGCTCGTGCCCAGTAGTGTGATAGCGTGATTAATCTATATGCAATTATTTTTGTCTATATTTCCTTCCAATCATCTTTGATCAATACTGGATCTATATGGACTGATAAATACAATAATCTCATGTGCAGTAGGACGCCTCAGGGTTCCTGGCGAAGTCATTTGATGCCGTAACATGTTTTGTTCATAGACCTTTGACTTGGAACAGGTTTTTAGCTCAATGCCTACCTGTTTCACACAATGGTCCATTGCTCTGAGCGTTTGTATGTACCACTGGATGGTAAACAGCTGACACAGCGGTTTTTTCATACTAGATCATTTCAAAACTCAGAACACGAACCTTTTTTTTAATCTATACTAATATTATGAAGACTTTGTTTGCTTGTTTGAACGCGCTCATCTCGGGAACTACTGGTTAGAATTGAAAAATTCATTCTGTGTTGGATAGTCCATTTATTGAGGAAGGTTATAGGCTATAATAACATCACGCTACAACTAATAGGAGCGGAGTATAAATGAAAAATTGTTGCAAAAACGGGAAAAATGTCCACCGGTGCGAAGTCGGGACGGGCCGCTAGTTTTAATTATAAATGCGCTTATGAAATGTCAAATAGGGGACTTGGAAGTGTTTTGAGTTGCTTCGAGAAAAAGGTATATGGCCATGCCTGCTGCTCTGTTGGCGGTGTTTTTTTTCTATTCGACTGCTTGTAGGTCGTTTTGCGAACCGTTTCTACGTAACTGGGCAGTTATTTGCGAGACCTGAAGGTAAAATACTTAACCTAAGCTAACTACTACTACTAATAATAACATCATCACTACTAGCAACTACGGCACTAAGAGCGACCCTTATGGGACTCGGACCTCGGCTTAGGGCGTTGCTGGCGGGAAGACTGGGAGGGAGACAGCTTGATGAGAGCTGAATTAACGATGTGGCTTCGGAGTCAGGAAGGAACGTTCCTTTATACTAGGTGCACCATTCCAATTAGTAGGGCATGTGGAGAAGAGCAGACAAGAAACTCTATGGACAAAACACATTACTACTTAATTTTTATGTTCTTTTGCGTTTATTTCTCGTCTCACAAGAGTTTTTAAAACGGTTTTAATTAGCTTCACTTCACATATTTGTTTGTTTGATTCAAATCTTGCGACAGATTTTTCAACTACGTCTACTAAACCGATTTTCTTGAAACTTCGCACTCAAATTCAATTTCCGTGACAATACAACATTATAACAATTTCGTCCTTCAATCCTAAAATCCTGATGCTGTAGGGGTACTGCAAGATAAAACCGTTTAACTTTAAAGTTTTTTTAAAAGATTATTTATTGGTACTGAGCATGGGGTCAGCAGTCGCAGGTCAACAGTCGCTGGGTTCGATCCCCAGGTCGGGCAAAGTATTATGGTGCGTCCAGACCTGACGGACGCGCCGCGAATGCGCCGCTCGCGCGCAGCTCGCGAACCTTTCGCGAGCCGCTCGCGAACCATTCGCGAGCCGCTCGCGAGCTGCGCGCGTGCATTTTATGTTCGTACAAAGCTCCGCGCGCCGCTCGCGCGCAGCTCGCGAACGGCTCGCGCGCTGCGCGCGAGTGGCGCGCGTGCGGCGCATTCGCGGCGCGTTCGTCAGGTCTGGACGCACCATTAGGTTTTTCCACTAAGAATTTCTCAGTAGCAGCCCGCAGTCTCGATTTGAACCCATTTAATGGCAACAAACTCGCCCCCTATTACATGGGACTTAAACATAACTGGTGAACTGGTGTTACTATGCACCTCTGCCCAACCCTTCGGGGAATACAGGGCGTGATGTTATATTATGTTTTATTGGTCGTCTTCTAAGATCTGCTGGCCTTATCAAGAAGAGTATTGTTTTAAGCAATTATTCTTAGACACCGCTGATGTTAGCAATAGTTTTACACAGAGGAATAATACATGGGTCTAGAGTTTTATGGTACTGAGCAATTATCAAGTTATCTCACGTGCAACAACTACCCAGACCCGGAATAACTATCTGTAGCACATAAACATATTTGTTCCGTGTGGGAATCGAATCTGCCACCCGTAGCGCAGAAGCCAAACCCTCAGTCACTGCACCAAATATGTTGCCTAATTCACGACCTCTCACGACATCTTTGGGATGTGGTGAAGTGACCTATTATTGATCGGGGATAGCCTTATTAAAACGTAATTTAAGTTCCATCTTCAAGGTTTTTGATACTATCAAACCATTTTTAAGGACAACTTACGTCATATGTACCAAAAGCATTACTTCCCTCCGATTAAGTCGAGTAAGCAAAAACAATTCGTAACCTTAACATTGCTATTGTTTTAATACAATACAATTGCGTATACGCATGTAGGCCAAATGCCTTTGCCTTAAAAAATATACTTGTTATTACGACAAAATTAATTTTGCTGTTCATTAAATCAACTTTGACTCTTATTTTGTTGCATTTAGGGTTATTTTCGTTCGGTTTTTAGTTCAAGAAGTGTTTATAACAAGTTTGTTTTTTATTATACAATTTGATTCGCTTTCAATCTGAACTAAAAATCTAAATAGCGTAATAAATACGCTTATTGTATGTTTATTGAATATTTGTTATTTCGAGAGCTATGCCCGTGATCTATGGGTGACCTTAAAATATCTTCGCGCTCTTTATACAATTTGGGGTCAACAGAATAATAAATGATATCGCTAAGAACATCAGAATTGTTCTGAGACATTTATAGGTTACACACTGCATTAATAATATTGTAACCCTTTGATTGTCGAAGGGTTAAGTCGGTAAGGTTAACCTACGTTTAGTTGATGATGGTTACCTATTGGTGTATGGCCTGTAGCTAAAATTAAATGGCGACCAACTGTGTCTTGAGCAACTTAGAAGCCAATATGTGGTCAGTCTTAAGACTTAGACACCTTAAGGTGTCACCGTCTTTACAACGGGACTTTTTTTAAAGATTATTAAAAGCCTTGTTGCTCAAATAGTGGTAAGCGTGACTGCTGATCGTGAGGTCCTAGATTCGATCCCTAGGTCAAGTAGTGTTATTGGGTTTTTCCGTATGGAATCCCTCAGTAGCAGCCCGGAGTTTGGATTTGTGCCCGGTTGATGGCAATAGGCTCGCCCCCTATTACATGTGACTTAAACATACCGGCGAAATGAGGGTGTTACTATACACCTCTGCCTTACCCTTCGGGGAATACAGGCGTGATGTTATGTAAAAACACTTTGGAATCTAACCAGTTAAAACAGTCTTCAATTAGCAGCAAAAGTAATTTGATAACAGAGTAGCTATCACTTAAGAAGAAACGCGGTCGGCATTTAGTCCATACAAATGTATTCCTCAGTTTCCTCCTTGGATAATATCACTAGAGCAAATATTTTTTACCATATGATATATATCTACCACCACTATGTCCCTATGTTTTGTTTTTGTCAATAAATTAATTATTAAAAGAACTAGAAAAGTTTAAACTTTACAAAAATGGATCGGTTTTACCACAGTTTTCAAACACCTAGCAAACAAATTTAACGAATATAAAAAATAAAAGAAAAACATGCAGACATAACCAAAGTCTTTCTTAAATTATTACAGTAAAAAATATTGAAATGGGTCCAGATTTGAAGAAGGAAATACGAAAGTACGATTTCGCTAATATTGCACAGGAGAAATCAGTCCCGAGATGCAGGGGTCTATTTCGCGCTCAATTGGGAAGGTTTGAGGGAGGGGTGGGACGGAAATAGATCGCAAAAACATATTCAAATTATTAATATTTTGTAGCTCGCGTTTCCTCTTAAGCATGTTTCTCTGAGTTAGCTGGTTTACACTACAATTCATTACAGTCAAGCTAAAGTGACAAGCCACTTGCTTAAGAAAACACACTCCGTGTTGTCACTTCTAAAGTAACAAACACACTGATCCCTAATTTCCAGTTTCATCCAAGAAATCGGGGACATCACGACAAAAACTTATTCATCATAGTTGGAGAAGTGTTACGAGTTAAGTGCACGGCAAACAGGAGGTACAAACAACCAGCCATGATGAATGGCCCGCGAGATAGATAGGGTTAGGTGAAATACTGGGACTTTTAGCACCACTGAACGTTTGAACTTGGAACAAACAGGACTAAAGTTTTTTTTTTTTCCTAATCGACTCTTGTAGACGGTCTTTCGGACCTTTTCTACTCAACTGGGCTATTATTGGTGAGACCAGAAGGCTCCGAACCAATATCTAAACTAACTACCTAGCTAACTACGCTAACTACTGTAACATCTTGACTATTATAGCAGCAACACCTCTAAGGGTGTCCCCAAGGGGGGACTCGAACCTCTTAGGATGTTGAATGCGAGAGGATTGGGAGGGATACGACAGCTTGATGAGGGCTGTATTAATCGCGGTGTGACTGCGCGGAGTCAGAAGGGACGACCGCCTCCGCGGCTGCGGCGGGTGAGCACGGTGGATCGGGGGCGTCGGCGGTGGGACGTCGCGAGGGGCCTCGTCGGCGAGGGCGATACGCCGGTCGGCGGCGGCGGTGTATGTGTATTGTACTAGTCGATTTAATCGCCTCCTGGAGGAGGGTGCTATCGTCATCGGGCTCTAGTAGCGCATGCCTGGGACGGCGTACTGAACTGATTTGGGAGGGTTTATAATCGGACGCGCAGGGCTACAGTATTTTTTTTTTATTTATAAACTAGGTGGCCCGGTGAATTTCGTACCACGTAAACCTTATTTTTTTTATTTTTCCTGATTTTCTTTTTACCTAAACCGAGCCAGTACTGAGGTGAACAAAAAAAAAGAAAACAAATCGGTCAAGCCATTATCGAGTTTTTGTGAGAGTAACGCACGGCAATTGATTTTTATAAACTACTAACGACCCGCCCCGGCTTCGCACGGGTGCAATGTAGATACTAATGTGGGGCATATAAACCTTGCTCTTAAATCACTCTATCTATTGCTGAAAACTGCATTATAATCCGTTGCGTAGTTTAAAAGATCTAAACGTACAGACAGCGGGAGCGACTTTGTTTTATACTGTGTAAAGATATAGATTTGGATGACAATTACGTGACAGGTGCGAGAGGGCAGCCTGGTGACAACGGGTATTAGGTACCTCTCTTTAGTGGGTGACATTATCCAGCAGTTGACGTCACAAAGCTGATTCATTATTTAATACATATGATGAAATTGATGATGTTAAGCAGTAAATTGCGATAAGTTATTGGTGATGACGACGTGATGTTACGAATTAAGTGAACTGTAAACAAATACCCGGCCATGTTTGAGATATACTTACAGCTTGCTTAGGTATGTAGCGTGATATCAAAGAGCATTTCTTTTTTTTTTTACAGAAACCAAGGAAGTAATCAATTTAGATAAAAAAATTACGTAGAGATAGATAATAGTACTTATATAGTGGCATTCTTAAACGATCAATTATTTTTTTTATTAAACTAATTAACTGCCTCATTGGTCTAGTAGTGGCAAGCGTGACTGCTGATCGTAAGGTCCTGGGTTCGATCCCCAGGTCGGGCAAAGTGTTATTGGATTTTTCCGTGTGGAATTCCTCAGTAGCAGCCCGGAGTTAGGATTTGTGCCCGATTGATGGCAGGCTCGCCCCCTATTACATGGGACTTAAACATAACGGCGAAATGAGGGTGTTACCCAACCCTTCGGGGAATACAGGCGTGATATTATGTGTATGTTGAAATTAATTTTAAATCGGTCTAGCTCACAGTCACCGTAGTCTCCCATCAGATAATCTATCACAGAATCTCGCACAATCTGAGTAGATTAAACGATGGTAACGTATTTATTATACTTCGCATTCAGTCTAACAATACGGTTCGTTTGTTAAACTGTTCGAACTATTGCGAGAGGTCAGAACGCACGCTTTGAACCACAAGTCGATCAAACTCGAAGTGAGGCTTAGAAATCAGGCACATTACTTACCTAGAGAACTGGTAGGAACTTAAGTATAAAACAACCTAGGTGTTACCTACATAACATGATTCTAACATTTGAATAGTCGAGCGGAGTTGTATGTACTTACTTGAAAGTACCTATGTTTGGTTCATGTGGACAAAACGAATCGTTTTGTTTACCAATGGTAGCATTCTTTTATTGCCAAACCTTGGATATAAATAGACTCGTTAGTTAGCTTTATTTGTGCTAACGTATGGGAGGGTCTACTAGATAAAGCTATGGGGTGTTTGCTTCATTATTGGCAAAGATACAAGAGTTTTAATTTTAACCAATAACGCTCAGTAAATCATAGGAATTGGCCTTTAATTATCTTTTTTATGTATTAAGTTGGCAAACAAGCCGACGTCTCATACATACACTAGCTTTTGCCCGCAGCTTCGCTTGCGTGATTTTTTTTCACCCACTTAGGGGTTGAATTTCAAGAAATCCCCTCTTAGTGGATGTTTAAATGAACCTACTGTCAAAATTTCAAGTTTCTAACCCCAGCCGTTTAGGCTGTGCGTTGATAGATCAGTCAGTCAGTCAGCTTCTCCTTTTATATATATAGATAACATAATTAGCCCATTATTGTCCCACTGCTGGGCACGGGCTTCTTCTTAGAATGAGAAGGGTTTAGGCCTTAGTCCACCACGCTGGCCTGGTGCGGATTGGCAGACTACACACACCATCGAAAACTTTATGGAGCCCTCTCAGGTGTCCAGGTTTCCTCATGGTGTTTTTCCTTCACCGTTAACGCAAGTGATAATTAAATTCTTTCAATTGAAGTCAGAGGTACGGACCGGGATTGAACTTAGACCCTCCTGCATGGAAGGCAAGCGTTCAACCGCTAGGCTATCACTACTCGACTAGCCGACACGTCTCACCGAATGAAAATTGATTATCACCGCCTACATACACCTACACCACCAAGAGGATTGCTGATGCGTTGCCAATCTTAGAGACAGAAAATCTCATGTGTCTGTAATTTCACCGGCACCCATACCCTTCTTCAACTGGAACACAGCAACGCTAGCAGTGATAGCCTAGTGGTGTGGCCGTCGCACTGCCAAGTCATGTCTCGAATTCGAACCCGAACGCACCTCGGACTTTTCGGATTCATGTGCGTATTGTATAATTATCACATGCTTAAAAACGGCGAAGGAAAACATCATGAGGAAACCGGCATGCCTGAGAGGTATTTCTCGACGGTATGTGAAGCCAAGTCAGAGGCCCATGGGCGGGATAAACTCTGACACCAGGTTAGTCACTAACCACACAAAAAGAAGGAGACAGCAACGCTGCTTGGGGGCCGCAATCGGCATGGCGGAAATACTTCTTCGGACGAGCTCTTTCACAAGAAACTCTACTACTACTAAAACCTTTACTAACATAACATCACGCCTTGTATTCCCCGAAGGGTATGGCAGAGGTGTTTTTTTTTAGTACACCCTCTTTTCGCCGTTATGTTTTAGTCCCATGTAATAGGGGCGAGCCTATTGCCATCAACCGGGCACAAATCCAGACTCCGGGCTGGTACTGAGAAATTCATAATGGAAAAACCCAATAACACTTTGCCTGACCTGGGGATCGAACCCAGGACCCTATGCTCAGCAGTCGCGCTTGCGATTACTAGACTAACAAGGCAGTCAAACCTTTACTAGTTTACCAACAATTAACTTAGATACTAAATGCGGTTATTATGACATTATTTCTCCCAAAATGGTACATTTTAGCGGTCAATTAGGATACGTTTACGGGCTATTATGCATATATATTGCGTAAGAGGAAAATAATGATCGCATCAGTTTCCCAAATTGCTTAATACACATGGATTTTCATCAATCAACTTCGGCCTCGATACTGTTTACCATAAAAATACATTACCGATTGATTACGGGACGAGCGTGGATTCGCTTCAAAAAGCCACGGTAGCTTATAATCTGCTAAAGAGCTAACATTTTAATGAAAATATTCACTTTACAGCTCACGATTTTTTGAGTCGTAGGGTGGCCGTTAAGTTCCTTAAGGGTCGCCACACATCTGAAGGCAGATGCGCTGCGCATCGCCAGAACGGACAAGTAGATAATAAAACTCAAACGATGATGAGTTAGTGCGTCGAGCGTACTAACGATGATACGCCCGACGCATCCATCAGATCTGCGGCGACCCTAAAACTTTTTTTGTCACTAAACTGCAAAATACTATCTACGTTTTCACTTAGTTTTTTTAATAATTCGGTGATTTATGTCATAGAGCTTGGTTTTCAAAATAAAAATGGCATACCAATAATATCCAATGTTTGAGAGGTTTGGAAGAGTTACAATTATTTACTGTTAAAGTGTTAGTACCTACTTGTGACCAGTTTTACCATAAATAAAGGACAGAATTGAAATACTGCATCCAATTTTATACAATAAGTACATATATTAAAATTAAATTCATACAAATCATAACTCATCAAATCACAAGTTATTCTATTACTCAACTCAAAATCCCTCCAACATAAATATCACGTCGCGTTACCGTCCCGTCCGCTCTAAACCCCAAATGTATTTTATAGTCATTTTTCTTACTCGACAAGTAATAAATCAATCGTTCGTTACATTACTCCGATTGAGTGATTCCATTACAGTTTTTTGCATAACGATTATTATTTTATTGTAGTTTTTTCGCATCCCTAGCGTTGCTTTTATCGAATCATAAATCAAACGTTGATGCAGTATTTATTGGTTAGTCCTGGATTATTTGGCTGAAATTTCGCTTGTCTGGTTTTTGGCGGTGTGTGTTGTTATTAAGTTATAGGAATTTGGTATAGCAGAATATTTAAGTTGTTTATCTTTTTGTGCAATGAATTATTGATTTATGGTTTTGTAGAGCTGAGAGATGCGCTGAAATAGCTCCACGTGTAACGATACGTAGCATCCGGCATAGACTGGGGAGTCAGTCCCGCTGACTGGATAATATTTTCACCACAGCAAGAGCTATTCTGGTATCCGTGCCTCAGAGAGCACGTTAAACCGTCGGTCCCGGGTGTCATACGAATACCTATGACAGTCGTTACGGGTAGTCAGAAGCCCGAAAGTCTGACTACCGGTCTAACCTTAGGATATCGGCATTGCCCAGTAATTGGGTTACGGAGGTCTGATGGCAGTCGCTCCGTGTAAAATATTGGTATTCAGCCGCATCTGGTTAGACTGGAAGCTGACCCCAACATAGTTTGGAAAAGGCTAGGCAGATAACTATATCTGCCTAGCCTTTTCCAAACTATAGACGCATAAGAACTGCATACACTAGTATGCAGTTCTTATGCGTCGCAGTGATAGTCTAGTGGTGTGACCGAGTCATAGAGTTTCGAGTTCGAACCCAAGGCACGCACCTCTGACTTTTCGGATACATATGCGTATTGTATAATTATCACTTGCTTAAAAACGGTGAAGGAAAACATCGTGAGGAAACCGACATGCCTGAGAGATATTTCTCGACGGCATGTGAAGCCAAGTCCATGGGCGTCATAAACTCCGACACCAGGTTAGTAACTATCCACACGAAAAAAAAAATCGTCGCAGTTCGTGTCGCTAAGTGTAGCCTCAGCCTTAGAACATCCATTTCATCGGTATCATGATTAATTTTGTCCTTAATTCCTAATTAGAGAAAACATTCTAACCACACATCCCACTACCATTCAAGCCACTATAATCAGAGCACTTATCACCCGCTAATCAGTTGTTGAAGAAAGTTTATAAACAGCGGCCCTGTCGGAGATTATTTCTTCGCGACAGAGCAACTTGTAATCAAATGAAAACATCGCTTATTGCAACAAATTGTTGGTGTGCTGTCCACGTCTGGGGTAAGAGAAAATTATATATGTGCTTTTAGCAGGTGGTGATCATTTTGTTAGATGTAAAAATGCTTTTTCTTTTTATCTAAGAAGCCTTAAAACTTATAAAGAGACTATTATACACAAAGGTACTACTTTTTATTACAATGGAATACTTTCAGTAGACTAGTGATTTTATTTAGAAATTTTGTTCTTTGCATAGTGTGGTCTTCAGCTATGACTTCGTCTCTGTATAATATTTGATGAAAAAATAAAAAATCGGAGAGTATTACATAACATCACACCTGGATTCCCCGAAGGGTTGGGCAGAGGTGTATAGTAACACCCTCATTTCGCCGTTATGTTTAAAATCCCATGTAATAGGGGGCGAGCCTATTTCCATCAACAAATACAAACTCCGGGCTGCTACTGAGGAATTTCACATGGAAAAACGATGTGGGTTGGCAGACTACACACACCATCGAGAACTTTATGGAGTCCTCTCAGGTGTGCAGGTTTCCTTACGGTGTTTTCCTTCACCGTTGACGCAAATGATAATCAAATTCTGATTCGCACATGAATTTGAAAAGTCCGAGGTGAATGTGATCTATATAGTAGAGGTTTGTGACTAGTGACAGACCGATCAGTCTGTGAGGTAAAGCTGTGTCTAGAAATGTTTTATGGGTTTGTTTTTATAACATTGTGTCTTTTTGAAGTTTCGTACAGTCGTCGATCGTTGCTGATCGTGAGGTCCTGAGTTCGATCCCCAGGTCGGGCAGTGTTATCAGTTTTTCAGTGTGGAATTTCTCAGTAGCAGCCTGGAGTTAGGATTTGTGCCCGGTTGATGGCAATAGGCTCGCCCCCTATTACATGGGACTTAAACATAACGGCGACATGAGTGTGTTACTATACACCTCTGCCCAACCCATCGGGGAATACAGGCGTGATGTTATGTATGTTTATGTCGACCTCACCTAAAGACCAGGTTTTTTTTACTAGTTCGTGTTTGATGCTAGCTCGTAGCTCAGACAGGGCACAAGTATCGAAGTAACAGAGACCATGAATTCAAAAACATGAATTCGAAAAATCTGAGGTACGGGCCGATATCAAATAGAATAGAATAGAATATACTTTATTGTACACCAAAATTGTAACACAGCTCTTATACAATAACAAACATTAAAGGGTACAATGGCGGTCTTATCGCTGATAGCGATATCTACCAGACAACCTTTGGATGAACAGGAAGTCAATGAATAAGATAGAGGGGATAGTTCATGGTGTACTGCTGTAAAATATATACTACACACCATACATAGACATAATACTTACATATATATATATAAATATTGTAATATATATATATGATATATAATTATGTGATAGGGAAAACAAGGTAGATTGATGATGAGGTACTGATAAAACTTAGATCTTCCTGCATAGAAGGCTAGCGTCAAAAACATCAGGGTTTAAAAATTCCCTATCAAATCAAGATCCCCATGAAACGTTTCCAAAGTAATGGCCGAGCACGTTTCATAGCTGCATAAAAGTCTGATGACAATTTACGTGTCACACTCCGCCATGCTTTTAGCGTCTTGTACAAATTTATGCCCTATCGAGTTATGAGGTCGCCTGTATGGACCCTGATTGCTTCCACTTTGAACCAGGATTTATGAAACTTGGATAAGTCTTTTGGAAGGTATAATACAACATCGGTTATGTTTTGTGTGATAAAAAGATTTGCTAGTCAGCAAAATTGGTAGCTTCCAATTTGCTTAGGCGGTATTATTACCTTCCTAGCATACTGTTACCGCCCGTTCACACAGCGGACCCGTTATCACGGATCTATCGGTACTGGATGAGTTGTTTACACCTGTACCGAGCGACGGATCAGTTAAACAAACGGCAACTGCGTCGCATCTGACAGACAGGATACGATAAAAATAACGGATCCAGTATTTATTACTGGATTCAGAATACTGACTTGTATGTGAACTCGCTCATACAATTACAGGCGCCATCATCAAAATAAAAATGGATCCGTTAAAACGGATCCTATTAACAGTTTCTGTGTGAACTATCTGTCAGTAATGACAGCCTAACAGTCGATCGCTTGCCTTTCTTGCAGGAGAGTGTGAGACACCGGCCCGCACATCTAACTTTTCTTCTTGTTCTTCTTTACAAAAACGTTGCCTTACACTAGGATTTCTCCTGTATCGTGGTTGCGTTTACAGACACAAATCTTCACACGCACAAACGTCCAGATTCGGAACAACTATTTGCAGCCATACAAATATTTGTTCCGTGCGGGAACCCGTAGCGCAGAAGCCCATCGCTCAACCGCTGCACCAAACGTGTTGTCAAAGTGCGTGTGCGAAGATTTGATCATCACTTGCGTTAACGGTGAAGGAAAACATCGCGACACTGCTAAGTGTAGCTTCAGTCGAGAAGTGTTGTGTTTCCATTCGATTCTCATCCACTTCTAGCCCATTACCATAATTGTGAATGATGGCTACAACCGACTTCATACCACACTCGAAAGGAGGAACTAGGTACAGTGTTCTTCCAACGAAAAGGGAGGATCCTCCAACCAGGCGGGTCTTATGCCTGGCGGGCCACTGCCCAACGGTTGATGTTGGGAAGTTGTATATAGGTATATACTAACTCCGTGTCAGATCTTGATATCGCGATGCAGGATTTGTGACATTTCATTTGACAGCTGTCTTTGTTGTCGCTGTAGTCTGCTAGACATTCGTCATGCTGCGTAGTTCTCATGTGGCGTTATAGATGCCGCCACAGTGTCAATCACAATTCGGGACCAACAGCAACCACAATTTAGTTTTCATAACTTATCCTGTCCCTCTTATATCTAAGTTCCATGTATCGACTGAGACTTTAAGAGCGTATATTTAAAATATTTACGAGTTCTGTGCATTCTTTAAAGTTCACGCTTTTTCTAGGTTCAGCGCTGGATATGAATATTAATAGGATTGGAAAAATAAGAATATATGGAGGAGCTAGTAGGATATTTACTGGTGTGTACTTGTTTGTCGTGTAATAAAAGATTTTAACTCCTGCTAAAGGAGATTACATAACATAACATCACGCCTTGTACTCCCCGAAGTGATGGGCAGAGGAGTTTTAATACAAATTAAATAAAAAGAATAAAAATCACATAAACCAATACAGGTGCTTATGAAAAGTCGAACTTAGATGCACGGTTCCAATTAGTCGTTTCTTGTGGAGAAGAGCCGGCAATAAACTCCATGGTTACTCTTTTAAAAATAATATCTTTAACAATTTCAGTGGATACAGTACAATGATTATGATAGTGAGAGAACAATGAAGTCCTGACCACAATACACTCTCGTTTCACCAGTTACGTTTACGTACTATGTACCTATTTTCATTAACCGTGCACAAATCCAGACTCCGGGCTGCTACTGAGAAATTCCTAATAGAAAAACCCAATAACACTTTGTTTGACCTGGAGATCGAACCCAAGGACCCCATGCTCAGCAGTCGCACTTGCGACCATTAGACCAACAAGGCAGTAAGGAGATTACTACATAAGTTTTGTATGTTATTCAGTGATTTTCTTGTAACTTCATAGACTTGCATCTAATGGACCCTATTGTATCATGTAAAGTTTCAGTTTAAATTCTGAAGGTTTGGGCTAATTCAGATTGGTAAAAGTAAAAAATCTCTTCATTCTTCTAACCTACTGTATGCTTACTTTGATGTTGTCCTGACACGTCCTCGAAGAACACTGAGGTTGTTTTGGTCGGTCATAACCTTCCACCTTTCCCAGAGTGGAATCCATGAGGATTTCACTACAATATTAAAACGTTTTTGTAAGGTATTTGACCAAGCAGTAATAGCCTAGCGGTTAACGCTTGCCTTCCATGCAGGAGAGTCTGTGTTCGATCCCGGCCTGAACCTCTGACTTTTCGAATTCATGAGCGGATCAGAATTTGATTATCACTTGCGTTAACGGTGAAGGAAAAACATCGTGAGGAAACCTGCACACCTGAGACGGCTCCATAAAGTTCTTGATGGTGTGTGTAGTCTGCCAACCCGCACCACGCCAGCGTGGTGGACTAAGGCCTAAACCCTTCTCATTCTGAGAAGAGGCCCGTGCCCAGCAGTGGGACAGTAATGGGCTAATTATGTACGTTATGTAAGGTTTATGAAAACGCTGTAGAATTTTTTAGATTCTATGTTTTAGGTCTCTGTGAGTCATATACTAGTTGATACATAAATTCCAGAACCTATTGTTAGAAAATTCCACCTCTATTTTTCATCACATATAGACTTACACGACCATAAACAATACCTTTCGTAAGTTCGTCATATACGGTAGAATTCCCATAAAGTACGAACTAAAATTACACTGGTGTTCAAAATAACTCGGCAATGATATAGCGCCTTTTAAGGCCGTTGATGGTGTGCTAGTGGCATGCACTGTAATTCCATGTGAAAGTGGTGTACACTTTAATTTGATCCGCAGTAGATGCGAATTTACTGGGCACGTGTGAAAAATAGAAATTGCACCTTAGTTCAAGAGTATGAGTTGTTGGAGAAACGGTTGTTGCGTAACTGAGAAGGTTGTGTTCCTGTAGGTTGTAGCTCACCTACCTGCAGCTAATAATAATCATATAATTGCTTGAAATATGGACGACAATGTGTGTAATTACATAGATTGTGTTCGACATGTTTAAGGCTGAGCATCCACCAGAGCTGTGCTAAGCTGCGTAGCGAGGAATGTGTTTTGTAAGCACCAATAGAATTACTTCATTTACCTAGCTTCGCTCTGCGCAGCTCTGGTGGATATGGGGTTAGCGGAGCGAGGTTTTCGTTCATACAAAACAAGCGAGAAATGCGAGCGAGGGATATGTTGCGAGGAATGTGTTACGAGAAAAGTGTACCGCTCCCGCCACACCACCCTCATATTCGAAAAGAGTCCGCTACCGCACATTTGTACACATTGACACATTACGCATTACACATTACCCATTCCTCGCACAGCTCTGGTGGAAAGGGTCACACCGTTTCACATCCTTGCTACACATTTTAGCTCTGGTGGATGTCTAGCCTAACGAGTGTGGATGGAACAGTTGGAAGGGGCCGACTTCGGCGAACGTACCACGAACAAATCAGGGACGTTCTAAAAAAAGGCCAGGTTGGTAGCACCCTAAACCGACGAGCATGCATGAGAAGGTTAATGAATGAAGATGAAGCGAAAAGGGTGTGTCAGGATCGTAGCAGGTGGAAATAAATAGTCTCTGCCTACCCCAATGGGAAAGAGGCATGATTGTATGCTTGTATGATGTATGTTTAACATGACATATATTTATAATAAAATGTATAATTAAGAATATTATGAATGAAATTTAATATAATGTCAGTTAGAATTACAATTCTCATCATCATTTCCCTGCCCTTATCCTACACTAGATGGGGTCGACACAACATGTATTCCTCTTCCATTCTCCTCTTTCAGCCATCATCTCAGTACTTAATCCTTATATCATCTTTTACACAATCCAACCATCTTTTCTTTGGCCTATATGCATCCACATTCATATTTAACACTCTTCTAGCGACATGACTTTCTTCTCTCCACAAAAAATGTCCACACCACGCTAACCTATTCCTCTTTAACTTTTCAGTCAGAATCTCAATACAAAATCAAACATAAATAATGTCAAGAAATAAACCCTAATAATTGGTGAAACTATCACCAATTATCGGAATCGAAAACCAGATTCTCGATTACTCAGTTTCAGATTTTCTCGATTTTTCACTACGCAAAACGAGATAACAAACCGAATCGGTCGACAATGAGGGTTTTCTACGTGAGGTGGCAGCACTGTAGCGTCAGGTCCAACCACCTGTCAAAACACATACACAATTTGTATTTTTCGATCATTTTTTTGGTTTATTTATTCTTAAAAACGTTACAAAAGGAATATTGTTTTTTAAAATGCCACAGTGTTGTGCAGGGCCTATGTGTGCAAATAAAACAGGAGGGTGACTTTTGCGCCTCTCTTTTTGAGCTCAATCTTCAGTTCGGTAACCTTTCTCTGGTTCGTAATCCATAATAAAACCAATAACATTTCCAAATACGTAGAATTTCACAAAAAAATTATACGTTCGATAAGAATCTGTGCTATCTGACAGCTGTTTGGACCTGACGCATACGAAGCGCTGTCTAGTGGCAGAAAAAGTATAGAAAACCCTCATTGATTTATCGAAAAGATTGAGAATCAGGGGGCTAGATTTGAATGCGACAGGGCTGCTCAACCTTGCTGCCTCGTTGATCCGTGATAGCTTCTCAATTATACCAATACCTATATTCATCGTAATGAGCTCCACGATTCATGCGTGCGATGCTATGACCCTATGATAATCGGGACACTATTAGCTCTCGGATGAGCAGGCCGAGGGGATAGGATAATGCTCTAATGAACCACGCTCGGCAGACTGATTGATGATCGCGGTATGATGTTATTAGTACAGGTGGATGGTTACCACCATCCATAACATAACCAACGCATGCATTTCCGAAGGGATAGGCAATGAAACAATGCCACAATGATGACGACACGTTTGATGCAGTGGCTGAGCGATCGTCTTCTGCGCTGCGGGTCGTGGGTGCGATTCCCGCACGGAACAAATATTTGTATGGCCTACAGATAGTTGTTCCGGGTCTGGATGTTTGTGCGTGTGAAGATTTGTGTTTGTAAACGCACCCACGACACAGGAGAAATCCTAGAGTGGGGTAACGTTTCTATAAAAAAAAAATGTGATAGGAGTATGGCCTTGTCACAATAATGTCACGAGAGGAGTTCGACGTGAGTATTTCGAAGAGTTCTACAATGAAATCGACGTCGAAATCTTGTGTTATTATTGGTTTCGACAACTTGGCGAAACGCCGTCTATTGTTGGGCGAAACTTCTACCAAGTTGCGCCACAAGACTTAGTTCTTCCGCATTTTTAAACGGTTTTAATTAGCTTCACTTCGTATATTTGTTTGTTTGATTTAAATCTTGCAACAGATTTTTCAACTACTTCTACTTAACCGATTCTCCTGAAACTTCGCACACAAATCCAATTCCCATGACTTTTTTTTTTATTTTTTTTTTTCCTATTCGACTATTGTAGATGGTCTTGCGGACCTTTTCTACATAACCTGACTATTATTGGCGAGACCAGAAGGGTCTCCGAACCAATACCTACTATTCTAACTACCTAGCTAACTACGCAAAGCTAACTACTGTAACATCATGGCTATGACTATAGCAGCGACACCTCTGAGAGTGTCCCCAAGGGGGGACTCGAACTCTTAGGGTGTCGAATGCAAGAGGACTGGGAGGGATACGACAGCTTGATGAGGGCTGTATTCTCGCGTCATGGTGACTGCGCGGAGTCAGAAGGGACGACCGGCTCCGCGGCTGCGGCGGGTGAGCACGGTGGATCGGGGGTGGCGGCGGTGGGACGTTGCGAGGGGCCTCGTCGGCGAGGGCGATACGCCGGTCGGCGGCGGCGGTGTATGTGTATAGTACTAGTCGATTTATTCGCCTCCTGGAGGAGGGTGATCTCGTCATCGGGCTCTAGTAGCGCATGCCGGGGACGGCGGACTATGCTAATCTGGGAGGGTTTATAATCGGACGCGGCGGTCACGAGGGGGTTCCGATGCCTCGGGGCATGGTCGAAGTAACGCTTGCCGGCGTCTGTATGCCGGCATCCTGCGGAGCATGGCCCTCTACGGGGCCCCCATCTGGGCGGACTCCCTTCGCAGGAGGGAGAATGCCACCGCTCTCCGCAGGCCGCAAAGGGCCATTGCACAGCGGGTGGCGAGGGCATACCGGTCGGTGGGCTTTTCGGCGGCGTGCGCTCTGGCCGGCACCCCCCCTTGGGAGCTCGAGGCGTGGGTTCTCGCCAGAGTGTACGAGTGGACGGCGCGTCGGAAAGCGCTAGGAGAGCGCCCCGTCGCTCAAGAGCGGGAGGCCGTACGGCGGGAGGCGAGGGACGCCATCGTCGTCCATTGGACGGACGACCTCGCCACTGCCACCTTTGGCCGTCGGACGCTGGACGCGCTCGGTCCAGTTCTGCGAGACTGGCTCGAGCGGCCACACGGTTTCCTCTCTTTCCGTCTGGTCCAGGTGCTGTCAGGGCATGGCTGCTTTGGCTCGCACCTGCACAGGATCGGGAGGGAGGAAGCCCCAGCGTGCCACGACTGCGGCGCGGCGGAGGACACGGCGCAGCACACCCTCGAGGTGTGCCCGGCTTGGTCTGAGCCGCGCCGCAGTCTGATTGCGGAGATCGGCCAGGACCTCTCGCTTCCCGGCGTAGTTCGTTCCATGCTGGGGAGCGAGGAGGCTTGGGCCGCGGTCGCCTCCTTTTGCGAGGACGTCATTTC
This sequence comes from Amphipyra berbera, assembly GCA_910594945.2. NCBI lineage: Eukaryota > Metazoa > Arthropoda > Insecta > Lepidoptera > Noctuidae > Amphipyra > Amphipyra berbera. Next base: position 1,135,479 of record OU343138.1, read on the forward strand.
GCAAAAGGAGGCGGCGGAGCGCGCGCGTGAGGACGACCCTCTCGCTGCGCCGCTCCGTAGGCGAAGAAGAGGTCGGAGAAGACGCAATCTTCTCCCTCCTCTTGGTGGTGTTGGGCGGGCGACAGGCGCAGGGGTGCCTCCGCCCGCATTGCACTCCACACCACCTCCGCCGGACATTCCCAACCCTCCCCCCCTGGGGAGGACTTGAGGGGCCTGCCGCGAAGGCGGGCGATCGTCGGAGGGGACTGGATGTAAAGGCTACGCCGGTTTCCCAGTCCCTCTCCAGTCAGACGATGCGGGAATGCCGCTGGGTTATTTTAGTGGGTATACCGGGCTTGCCCGGGGAGTCCCACATAACCCCCCATTCCCCCAAATGGGCGGGTATGCGTAATAGCATTTTTTCCCAGCGCAAACAAAAAAAAAAAAAAAAAAATGGTCGAAGTAACGCTTAGACGTGCGTTTGAGATATTGCCTTACCGTGGGCTTTTTTAGGTCTAAGTGAAGCTGAACGTTGCGCATATACCACGGAGCGCCCGCGGCTCTGCGCAATACGCGGTTTTGCAGAATTTGAAATGCTTTAAAGCGTCACGGCCTAACGTGTGCGAACACGACGCTGGCGTAGGTTAGTATGGGGCGAATGCACGTCAGGTAAAGTCTCAACTTATTTCTAAGCGAGAGCTTACTGCGCGCCGTAATCATAGGGTGTAACCGGCCCACAACAAAAGCGGCGCGAGCGTGCACCTTTTTGATGTGTTGCCGGAACGTGAGGTGGTGGTCTAGGATAACCCCCAGGTACCTGACGCTCAGTTCCCAAGGGATCTCTTTTCCAAACATGACTACTGGGGGACAACGCGAGTGGTTATCGCCGTGCCTCTCGAAAAGAACTGCTGCGCTCTTTTCGGGATTCACCTCGATACGCCACTTCCGAAACCAAGCGCCGAGGCGGTTGGCTGCGGTCTGTAAGATGCGAGAGATCGATTTTAAGTCACTACCCGTGTAGTAAATAGCCGTGTCGTCGGCGAAAAGTGCCAACTGGGCCTTGCCTTGAGTGGGAATGTCGCTGGTGTACAGCGTGAACAGAAGGGGGGCTAGCACGGAGCCCTGAGGGACTCCGGCTCGGATCGGATGTGGAGACGAAAGCGTGCCGTCTATTCGGTAGCGAAAGGTGCGATCCGACAGAAAGTCTCGAATGATGAGCACGAGACGGTCTGGCACGTTGAATTGGTACAGTTTATATAATAAACCGTTGTGCCAGACCTTGTCGAAGGCTTTCGCTACGTCGAAGAACAGCATGCTTGTCTTGTATGAAAACATGAAGCCGGAGCTTATGTGTTCGACAATACGGTGAAGTTGCCTAGTGCAGCAGTGGGTGGGACGAAAACCAAACTGCTGGTCGGGAATGAGGTTATGGGAATATGCGAATCCCTTTAAACGTGAGTTCCCATGACAATACAACATTATAATTTCAACCTTCAATCCTCAAATCCCGACGCTGCAGGGGTACTGCAAGAAACCTGCCAACCGACCAGTAACAGGCCCGAGAAGGCGGCGCGTAGTGTTCCGTGCGCGCTTCTCAGGAGGATGTGGGGCAAGGTCCCACAGAGGAGAGGTCCGCCGAGGGTTGGCGGATCGGGACCTGCCGGGGTTGCGGTGCATGCTTTTGTTAATCCTGCAACCCCGGCCGAACGGTCAGGAGGAGGAACACAGTTCGTTTTCAGCCGGTAAGAGTCCGGCATACCCCCTCGCCTTTTCCGGACGAGGGACATTCATGAGGATTTTCCAAAAATAAAAAAAAAAATAAAAAGGTGTACTGCAGGATAAAACCGTTTTACTTAAAAGTTTTTTAAGCGATTTTATTATCTCTGCCTTCTCCTTCAATATAAACACACCATTTTTAAGCCCTTTTGACTTGTTACTCTGAAGTTAAGCCTACGGAGCAATTAGAGACAAATCCGTGAACACAATATAGACATCCGATGACTTCCTACAAGTAGTACAATGCCAAGAGGATTTGGTTAGACGGGCCACGATGTCAATGCATTGTGCGCAGTATATCTGATTTCCCTTTGTTTGTATTTGCATACTGAAGGTTGGTATATATAGGATGGTATATAAATATTTAGGCTGTTACATTTATGTGAAGCTCAGACTTCGAGCGGAGAAAATGAAGGTGTCGGATGGTTTATTGTGTTTATATTGAAAAGGAAAAGCTGATCTGGAATTTGAAAACAATAATGATGGTGTTAAATGTTGTTATGCCAAAATGCTACAAAGACACAGCAACGGAGTTTAATTCTTTAAGTACAACCCGACTACTTAAATAATGGGATTAAAAATGGTGGCACTATTTGCCTTTCATTCATAGAGAACGAGCGTGGGCGACAATAGTACCGTCGTCATTTTCAATTCCAATTTTTAAGTAATCGGGTTGTAATATTTATTTGACTACCTTGTTGGTGTAGTGGTCGCAAGTGCGACTGCTGAGCATGGGGTTTTGGGTTCGAACCCCAGGTCCGGCAAAGTGTTATTGAGGTTTTCCATTAGGGATTTCTCAGTAGCAGCCTGGGCTGCTACTGAGAACTCAGACTCTGGAGTCTGGATTTGTGCCCGGTTAATGGCAGTAGGCTTGCCCCTTATTACATGGGACTTAAACATAGCTGGGAAAACGAGGTTGTATACTGGCGTGATGATATTATGTTGTGTTTTATTTGATCAGGTTTATTTTAGGCTAGTCTGACTATCTTACGCCTTTTAAATCATAAAAAAACAACCATGGATAACTAGGGGAAATCAACTTTTTATTTACTATATTTATTCCAGACGAGGTTTCAAGTTGTGCCACTATTGTAACTTCATGTGCTAGAGATTACAAGCATAATTCTGTTCTACCTATGTTTTGAGATAATACAAGAAGTTGCCTGTATTTGTTGTAAGTTTAGAAATTCGAGGATTGTGTATAGCATAGCAACTAGTTTTTCGTATCAAGCCTTTAAGGTGGATACGTCGGTGTGCCACCAAAGTGTCTTTTTTCAATTTTTTTATATTTTACGTAAAATTCCGAAAATGTTTGAGACTTTATTCTACTATTTGCCACTACTAAATATTGGCATACATTCCGCTCTCGGACGCCGGCCAGAGCACACGTGCTCTCGACTCCACGCCCGATCGCTGCGCGCCCCGCCGCGCACCTCTGACGTCACTGCGCGCCCCGCCACGCAGCTGCGCACACTCCGTTTCCGGTCGACGCGGCTCAGTACACTCGTAACGCTGTTACGAGTTGTGCTAGCCACACGACCGCTCGATTCAAAGCTCGTCTTTTTCAAGACAAGTGGCGAACATCACTGTCTCCTCCGAGAGTAAACCGTCAAAACGAAGTAGTCCCCCTTCAGGGAAAACCACTCTTATATAGTGGTCCTCGGTGGAAACCAAACGGTGCCAACGAAACCGAGGTGGTGGGGACCCGGCACACCATTCTTAAGCCGGTAGGGGTTTGGGGTTCACCGGCCTTGGGGGATCTCCTAGTCGGACCCAACTCATAACCCGTTCTCTTCCCAGCATTCCCGAGGTAATTAATTTTACTAAGGGACTTAGGAACCCGATTGCACAATAAGATCGGCGATCGGGATTTCAAGCTTAGGGAACACCGCAGGTACACAACCTCCCTGTCTACACCCGACAGGGAGGGTTACTCATCTCCGGGTAATCCCACCCGGAGAGCTAGGTTCTTAGGCCCTTCAGGCGATATCGAACAACACAGAGTGTAGCTACCGAGTTTGTTTATGGTTTTCTTCTCGGTAGTATAACACTAGGAAAACCTTACGGGTGGGCTTTTTCGTGGGAGTTGTTCGCCCGGGGCGACACGTACGTGTCTCCTCGGGACTGGATAGGAGTTAGGTCTCCCCCCCCATTAAACTGCCCCCTACTCCATCATGACGGACGCTAGTATACTAGCGGCCGTCAAGGAGCTTCTTCACCAAGATAAGGCGTTCGCAGCGGCGTACAGCCTGAAAATCTTCGGGGTTCCCTTCAGGAACTCCGCGGACTGCCCTCAGTCACCTGAGCTTAGGCGCGATGCTCAATATTCGAGCATACGTATCGATGACGGAGTTAACTCCGTATCATCAAACTCGTCCGGCAAACCGCCCTCAGCGGTAGTTGCCCCGGCCCCGTCCGTTCGACCGCCCTCTGCGGTAGTTGTCCCTGCCCCGTCAGTGCAACCGCCTTCCGCGGTAGAAGCCCCGTCCGTCATGGACGTTTGCGGCCCCTCTTCTGAGTCCGACTCCGAGTCGAACTCAAATAATGACTCGTCATCCTCCTCTGAAGGCTACACGCTAGTAGCCGGCAAGGGGAAGAAGCGCGCGCGTAAGACGCAGTCTGCCCCGACCGATCTCCCCGCTAAGGCCCTTAAAACGGTCACAGCGTCCCCCGCGACCCCCGCGACCCCCGCGACCCCCGCGACCCCCGCGATCCCCGCGATCCCCGCGACTCCCGCGACCTCCGCGAACCCCGTGAAACCCACTAAACCCTCAGTTCCGAGGAAAGAGCCCGCTCCACCGCCTGTGTTCATTCAGGACAAGGCTAAGTGGATGGACGTGGGTCGTCTGTGCACAGCACAGAAGATCCACTTCCTGAGCACGCGCTCTACCCCTCAAGGCATCAAAGTCATGGTGCAAAATTCTACAGACTTTCGCAATATGACGCGATTGCTCAGAGATATGAAGGTGTCCTTCCACACCTACGCCCTCCCCGACGAGCGTCTCCTAAGGGTAGTCATTCGTGGCATCCCCCTGGGAGTTACCCCCCAAGATGTTCTTGAGGACCTTCAGTCCCAGAACGTTCCCGTTTTAGAAGTCCACCGCATGCACCGCGGCAGAGGTGGCGCCCCCTATGAGATGGTCCTCGCCGTCTGCGAACCATTGGCCGAATCAAAGGCCATTTTCAACATCCGTACCCTCTGCTACGCTACCGGTATCGTAGTAGAGCGCCCCAACAAAGGCGGCCCTCCAGGGCAATGCCATCGTTGCCAATTATATGGCCATTCGCAGCGTAACTGCTACGCGACGCCCAGGTGCGTTAAGTGCCTGGGCGCTCACGGCACGAGCGACTGCAGCAGGCCAAAGGACAGGGCTCTGTGTACAGAGCCCCCAAGCTGCGTACTGTGCGGCGTGGAGGGTCACCCAGCGAATTATCGCGGGTGCCCCAAAGCGCCAAAACAGCGCAGCCCTAAGCTGGCTCAGCGCTCGGCCGTTCGCCAACAGAGGGAGAGCTACTCCATAGCCCCCCTCTTGTCCTCCCATATCCCCGACCGCCTCAGTCCACAGAGGCCTTCCCCCTGGAACATGCTGCAACACCAGCAGTCGTTCCCAGCCCTACAGCAAAGGCGCCCACCACCACCTCCGAGCGCGGTTCCCACCGCCCCGCCGGTGGTGGCGGCAGCTATTCCCCCGCAACAACCTATTGTCGCCACAACCACAATGCCGGCTGCCTCACAGCGACAGGCACAAATTGCACCACCGGTCCACCATGCACCGGCCCCCGTAACACCACCCAGGCCCTCAGCACCCGCGGCCCCCATCCCCTCACTCATGGCCACGAAAGTGTTTTTCCAAGACACTCTTCCCAGCCTGCTCAAATCTTTGTCCTCCTGCAATATGGATTGGGCACAAAATATGATTTCCGCTTGGAACGCCACTCAAGGCAATCCAATCGCGCGTATCAATGTCCTCCGCGATTTTGAGGACATTCTTAACCAACTTATCTCGTTACCCTCTAATGGATACTGAGACCAACACTAGAATCAAACCGCGATCCCTTAGGTTAGGTTTCTTCAACGCGAATAGCGTAGCCGGTCAACGAGATGAGATCGCAATCTTTCTGCGTGATCATCAAATTGACATATTTCTAGTACAGGAAACGTTTCTGAAGCCCCACAATAGGAATCCTGGAATTGCCAACTACAAGTTAGTTCGCAACGACAGGACCCGTTGTGGCGGCGGTGGTACCCTCATATACTACAAACGTTCCCTGTACTGCACCCCGTTAGACCCCCCTCCCGATCTCCAGTATCTGGAAACCTCTATCTGTCGGTTAGGCATGACAGGACATCAGCCGATCACTATCGTGTCGGTCTACAACCCCCCGTCTAGTCTGAGACTTCCTCTCGAGAGCGACCTTAGAGCTCTATTCGATCTCGGCGGAGGCTCCGTTATCATAGCGGGCGACCTCAACGCCAAACACATCACTTGGAGCTGTCACTCCAATAACCCGGCCGGCCGGACACTCGAAGCACTGAGCCCTCTGCTCGACTTCGATGTGATAGCCCCCATGTCCCCCACTCACTATCCCGCCAACGTTGATGACAGACCCGACATACTCGACATTGCGCTCCTAAAGAACGTAGGCCTCGCCATACGCTCGATAGAAACGCATGAAGAGTTAGACTCTGACCACCGACCCGTTGTCCTAGACCTGGGTCCCCGGGGCGGTCCCCCGGATCCCGGTCTACCCGCGCCTACTAAAACTATCACGGACTGGCGGAAGCTAGAGGAGCGTCTCAAGTCTCCGTCGTCCGCCCATTTAGATTCAATCCCCGACAACATAGTGACAATCGCCGACACGTTGGGCGCTATCGACTCCCTCACAGTTCACGTACAGTCCGCGGTGAACGAGTGTTCACGACAGGTTCCAGCGGTGGAAGATCACCGCTGGAAACTGCCTGACGATGTGCGTGAACTGTTGACGGAGAAGAATGCGTCCGTACGCGCGTATGACACTTTTCCCTGCGAAGGCAACCGCCTCCATATGCGTTCTATGCAGCGTGCTGTAAAGAAACGCATACGGGAGGTTAGGGAGTCCCGCTGGGACAAGATGTTAGGCGAATTAGAGCCATCCCATCTCGCTTTCTGGCGTTTGCAACGCGCCCTCAAAAATGAATGTGTAGCCTCTACTCCCCCTCTCAATCGTCCGAATCAAAGGCCGGCCTTTGAAGACGACGAAAAGTCCGAATGCCTAGCCGACAGTCTAGAAGCCCAGTGTACGCCCAGCGCATTACCAGTAGACCCGGTCCATCTGTCCCAGGTGGATACCGAAGTCGAACGTAAAGCCGCTCTCCCCCCCGTAGAAGATCCTGATGATCCCCTGCCCCCTGTCACCGCGGATGAGGTGCAGGCGATAATCAAGAATCTTAAGCCCAGGAAAGCCCCCGGTCTCGATGGCATCACGAACAAGGTGATTAAACTCTTTTCCGCCCAGCTCATAGTGCTAATGACCGCCATCTTCAATGGCGCTCTTAGCAATAACCTCTTTCCGCAAGCTTGGAAACAAGCCACAGTTATAGGCATCCCCAAACCCGGCAAACCCAAGTGTGAGCCGTCCAGTTATCGCCCCATAAGCCTTCTCAATTCGTTTGGGAAGATTTATGAGCGTATCATTTATTCGCGTTTAAAGGGATTCGCATATTCCCATAACCTCATTCCCGACCCGCAGTTTGGTTTTCGTCCCACCCACTGCTGCACTAGGCAACTTCACCGTATTGTCGAACACATAAGCTCCGGCTTCATGTTTTCATACAAGACAGGCATGCTGTTCTTCGACGTAGCGAAAGCCTTCGACAAGGTCTGGCACAACGGTTTATTATATAAACTGTACCAATTCAACGTGCCAGACCGTCTCGTGCTCATCATTCGAGACTTTCTGTCGGATCGCACCTTTCGCTACCGAATAGACGGCACGCTTTCGTCTCCACATCCGATCCGAGCCGGAGTCCCTCAGGGCTCCGTGCTAGCCCCCCTTCTGTTCACGCTGTACACCAGCGACATTCCCACTCATGGCAAGGCCCAGTTGGCACTTTTCGCCGACGACACGGCTATTTACTACACGGGTAGTGACTTAAAATCGATCTCTCGCATCTTACAGACCGCAGCCAACCGCCTCGGCGCTTGGTTTCGGAAGTGGCGTATCGAGGTGAATCCCGAAAAGAGCGCAGCAGTTCTTTTCGAGAGGCACGGCGATAACCACTCGCGTTGTCCCCCAGTAGTCATGTTTGGAAAAGAGATCCCTTGGGAACTGAGCGTCAAGTACCTGGGGGTTATCCTAGACCACCACCTCTCGTTCCGGCAACACATCAAAAAGGTGCACGCTCGCGCCTCTTTTGTTGTGGGCCGGTTACACCCCATGATTAGGGCGCGCAGTAAGCTCTCGCTTAGAAATAAGTTGAGACTTTACCTGACGTGCATTCGCCCCATATTAACCTACGCCAGCGTCGTGTTCGCACACGTTAGGCCATGTCGCTTTAAAGCATTCCAGATCTTGCAAAACCGCGTATTGCGCAGAGCCACGGGCGCTCCGTGGTATATGCGCAACGTTCAGCTTCATTTAGATTTAAAAATGCCAACGGTAAGGCAATATCTCAAACGCACGTCTAAGCGTTACTTCGACCATGCCCCGAGGCATCGGAACCCCCTCGTGACCGCCGCGTCCGATTATAAACCCTCCCAGATTAGCATAGTCCGCCGTCCCCGGCATGCGCTACTAGAGCCCGATGATGAGATCACCCTCCTCCAGGAGGCGAATAAATCGACTAGCACAATACACATACACCGCCGCCGCCGACCGGCGTATCGCCCTCGCCGACGAGGCCCCTCGCGACGTCCCACCGCCGCCGCCCCCGATCCACCGTGCTCACCCGCCGCAGCCGCGGAGCCGGTCGTCCCTTCTGACTCCGCGCAGTCACCATGACGCGAGAATACAGCCCTCATCAAGCTGTCGTATCCCTCCCAGTCCTCTTGCATTCGGCACCCTAAGAGTTCGAGTCCCCCCTTGGGGACGCTCTCAGAGGTGTCGCTGCTATAGTCATAGTCATGATGTTACAGTAGTTAGCTTTGCGTAGTTAGCTAGGTAGTTAGATTAGTAGGTATTGGTTCGGAGACCCTTCTGGTCTCGCCAATAATAGCCAGGTTACGTAGAAAAGGTCCGCAAGACCATCTACAATAGTCGATTAGGAAAAAAAAAAAAAAAAAAAAACTACTAAATATTGGCATTATATTAAGACCTACATGTATTCGTTTACCTTTTAGAACGATATAGTTTACTAGATTGTTACAGAATGAAAGCAATGTTGTTATATTCAGTGAATTGAATACACTATTAGGTATTGTTTTAAATTATTTTTAAGCGTAATGAACTCATATATAAATACAATGCAATTTGTACAACAGAATAAAGTCTAAAAGAAGTCGAAGCTAAGAAGTCCATATTTTTACAAAAAATATAAAATTTAATATCGCGCGTCGGCGAATCCACCTTAAAGATAATTTTCTGTTGATTATTACAATATTCTTGGGATATTACGTAGAACTTTACTTGTACGTTTTGTTGTAAGTTCTATAAGTTTTCTTATCTGTATGTTATTTAGCTTGAATTAGCAGCCTTCCAGGACAACTCCTGAGACTTTTGGCTGTTATTACTTGCGAGTTGCACAATAAGCAGCACACAAATGAGAACCAGGTATATTAATGTCCTTAGTTACACAATAAACAGCACCAAGTTGGCGGCAAGTATACCTGCATTCATGTACTGTGGCCGTCCAGGATTAGGTTTCAACTAAAACACTAGAAACAATGAAAGGTAGTCGAATAACTAAAATAGTGTCTTTTTAAAATTTTTGACGTTCTAAAAGAACTCTTGCCCAAGAATATGTTCTTTTAGAACTAGTTCTACGGTAACATACATAAAATCACGCCTATGTTCCCCGAAGGGTTGATCAGAGGTGTATAGTAACACTCGGCTATTAGTTGTGTTTCTCTTGCTTTGAATGTAAAACAGCCTATCCTATTAAGACTATGGCATCCATCTTTAAATTTAAACATATTGCCAGAGAGGTATACGGTAATCCCTCTATATCTCTGTTCCTTGGATTCGTGTGCTCCATCTTAGACCCTGTCTGCGCTTACCATCAGCTGAGACTAGGAACAAACGTGACCAAGTGAAAAATAAAAAACAATAAAATACCAATCCACCTGCTAATGTTATAATTATAACATTTATGCATTATTTATTCAATGTTATTAATTGTAGCGGTTTCTGGTAAAAGCTCACGTTCACCCCTGCGGGCTGATAAGACTGTACGTATGTACATATATTAACATTTACTGCATTATCTATATATTTCGCATATTCTCATAAAACACCAATTTATTGGGCAAGATATCGTTATCCCTAATTCAATAATTACCATTGCTAATTTGGTATTTATCGAACATTTTGGAAGGTACATTTATTTTTGATAAAATGTATAATATTTATCATTTTAATGATAATACGGGTCTTCTTCTTTTCGTGTGGTTAGTGACTAACCTGGTGTCAGAGTTTATGCCGCCCATGGGCCTCTGACTTGGTTTCACGTACCGTCGTGAAATATCTCTTAGGCTGATTTCCTCACGATTTTCCTTCATCGTTTGTAAGCAAGTGATAAGTATACAATACGCACATGAATCCGAAAAGTCAGAGGTGCGTGCCTTAGGTTCGAAGTCGAGATCTATGCCTTGGCAGTTCGACGGCCACACCACTAGGCTATCACTGCTGATGTGGGTTATAACGACCTTATTTGCGCAGGGGTGTTAGCTGACTTCTTCTCTCATGTCAGCACGATACCAGAATAGCTCATGCTGTGGTGAAAAGAGTAGCCAGTCAGCAATGTTGGTAGCGGGGCTGACTACCCAGGGTGCGCTGTACATTAGGGTGGGTCACGCTTGTATGGAATAAAATAATTTGTTTTTTTTCGACTTGTAATAGCGGTAAAAACGTGTCAATTGCTTATATGAATTATAATAAAAAGTTTCATAGCAATCGGAGATTGTCTTCTGCCTCCGGATTGACCTTGAATTTCTGAAAACAACCAAAATATCTAGGATACTGAAAACTCAAACAACTTCTTCCTGTTTATCATAAATACATATCACCAAATATAGGACATTTCCAAGCACTTCGGGTATGATCCATGGCAAAAATCACAATAACACAAGCTTTGGTCTAGTTAGACGCAGTAACAAAATACGACTAAAGTAGTCGCATTTCAGTATAACTTCAATAATTATTTACACTTACGAGTGTTTTATTTACTATTTCCATATTAAATTTTAGATATGCTATTAATATAAACACAAACGAAATATAAAGCTTTAAGTGTGTTTAAGTATAGAAAGAACTGTTTGAAAAATACCGAAATTATTTGATGTTTTTTAAACATTGAAGCTAATCCGGAGGAAAAAAAAAGAAATTGCACTAAACTGATTGCAATAATATTTTACACACGTCATGACGGTCTCAAATGGCAATATAATATCGCTATTAGATTACATAATTCGAAAAAAGTATTTTTGACCCACCCTACTGTAGGTACATACTTAATTACGTAGGTATTTTCTTCTGTGGTAAAAGTCGCAAGTTCGATTAAATTAAAAAAAATGTTCCAGACTGGTGGAAGTGGTCGCAAGCGCGACCGCTGATCATGGGGTCCTGGGTTCGATCCTCAGGTCAGGCAAACTGTTATTGGGTTTTTCCATTAGGAATTTCTCAGTAACAGCCTGGAGTTTGGATTTGTGCTCGGTTAATGGCAATAGGCTCGCCCCATATTACATGGGACTTAAACATAGCTGGCGAAATGAGGGTGTTTAAAAACACCTCTGCCGATCCCTCGGAGAATGCAAAGCGTGATAATATGTTATGTTCCAAACTTGGATTTATTTGCCCGTGATTTTGTGTGTACCAGCGTCATGGCGTATCTTGGTGTTTGGATTAGAATGAAGACAGTATTTCTTCAGTTCCCGATTTAGCAAAAAATATTTAGCTTTTTCTATAGGTACTTCTTCAACCTCTCTTAATAGATGAAAATCTTCCTAAATGTTTTCCGAGTTGGGAATTTATTATTTATACCTACCCCAGGAAAAAATGGGGTACCAGTCATCATCATCGTCCTGCCCTTATCCCAACTTATTTGTGGTCGTTGCAGTATGTCTTCTTCTTCCATACATCTCTATTAATCGTCATCTCAGTAGTCACCCCCTTTCTAGCCATATCACCTTCCACATTGTCCATTCATCATTTCTTTGGTCTTCCTACCAAATAGAAGTTAAACACCATCATCGGGATCATAGAAGTTAAATGCCATTTTTAAGCAGCATAACCTTTTGACACTTCCTTGCATCTACATTCTAGAAGTAACTATGTTTGTGAAGCAGAATCCAAGTCGTTTTGAACGTCAAGCAGATAGAATACCAAGAAATAGGCGTGACAATAGCGAACTATGTCACCAAACATGTAATACCACATTAATGCGCAATAGTGTCTACTGCATGGCTCCAATTATTTATAATAAATTACCAAGTAACTGGAAAGCTCTAAATACAAAACAGTTGAAGAATAAACTACGTAAATATCTAATAAATAAAACATATTACAGTGTAAATGAGTTTCTCCTAGAGAAAAATATAATATCCTGAATTTTAATTGAATATAATCACAAAAGAGTGTAATGCAATGTGATAATTTAGTTAATAATTTAATGTAAATATTTGCATACCGAATGGTGAAATATGGCTGAGCTATAATCACAAATGTAACATCTTATTTTTTGTATTACCTATATTTGCAAATAAAAACATATTCTATTCTATTCTATCATCAGTGATGTTAGGCATTAGAACAATACACATTTGCCTAACTTCAAACATAACAGGGTTATACTTCAGGTTTCAATCATCACCATCACGGTTTACCTCCCCACTGTTGGGTAAATCCTGTATGTAACAATAGTATATTTTAATACCAGGTGCGGTACAGCCCTAGTTGGATTGCCCCGCGGCATATCGGACGTGCGTGCTCGCTCTGTTGCTCTTTGGCAGCAGTACAAGGGATAGGCGGAAGCGTTTGTAAGGTAGAATGTACTGACGATCGTTGTTTTAGCACAGGCTTAAGCAATACACATGTTATTTAAAAAGCATTCTTATTTACTACAAACTGCTCTTACAGCATAACTTTAGTGCATTTTAAGCATGCTCCCCGTGTAGGGACGGGTTAGAATATAAAACTTCTTCACCGCACGCCAGGTATAGACGCATATTGTAAGATTCAACAAAACCCAGCACGCTTGGTGGCAGGATCTATACGGTCCGCCTGGCTAGCTACCACCCTCACATTAAAGTCAAGCAGTTTACTGTGTTCCGTCGTGTGTATGTGAGAGCCAGAGGGGTATAGGGGAATCCCTCTATATCTCTGTTCCTTGGATTCGTGTGATCCATCTTAGACTCTGTCTGCCTTTACCATCCGGTGAGACTAGGAACAAACGCGACCAATCAGAAAGAAAAATGCTAAGATGCGTTTACAAGTCCTATTGCTTGCTACTAACAATAAGTAGCATATACTTGAAAACAGCCTATTGTGCTATTGTTTATACGTAGCATGTTAATTACAGAACAAAAATAAAATTAACAAATGAGTTCTGAAGATGAAGATATTCATGATTCAATTGTTCTGTCGCATTATGTCTTTCATGCCAGTGACGCATTGACAAGACCAAATAAGATTTAGAAGAAGATCATAGTGACAAAAATGTAAAGAAGTAGGTATGCTTCGGTGGTTTGGTCATGTTGAGAGAATGAGTGATCGGCGATTAACATAAGGAATTTATAAGGCGGATGTCAGTGGAAAGTTGGTAGAGGACGCCATAGAAGGATCCACCGATGTTATTGGTGATGTTTTTCATAAAGGACAGGTGCGTAGTACTCTCAACCAGCGAGCGTGTATGACAAGATGTATATTTGTGGACGAAGTGAAAGGAGTATGTAAGGATCGTAGCATATGGCGTTCCATAGTTGCTACCTATCCCCATAGGAAAAAGACATGAGTTTGTGTACGAGTAACGATACGTACGCCCGGTACCAACATTGCTGACTGGCAAATATTTAAACCACGGCATGAGTTCTATTTCTACTAGGTTTTAAAAAAAAAAACATTGGCCTACTCTATGATTTCTCCTGTATCGCTAAGGCGTTTACGGACGCAAATCTTCACACGCACAAACACCCAGACCCGGAACAGCTATCTGTAGGCCATACAAAATTTTTTTTCGTGCGAGAATCGAACCAACGACCCGTAGCGCAGAAGCCGAGCGCTCAACCACTGCACCAAACGTGTCGTCAATTATTTCCTTTATTCATTTGTTTCATGTTTCACATGATTACATTTTTAAATATTTTCATAAAAACATTTAGGAATATAAAAAATAGTAGCGCTCACCGGCGTCGGGAACAGGCTCCAAGCTACCGGTGGTCAGGGCCTCAGAGAGAGGAACTTCCGAACAATACGCGCCGTGTTCAGAAGCACCGCTTTCTGTATCAGGCCCTTGACCCAACCGCCCAACGAAAGCCTCATCAGATGATAGTCGAGGCTCTTGTCTATTAAGCCATTGGCCGTAACAACTATCGCCACAACAACTGCTGAGTCAACCTCCCACATGTCGACAACCTCATGTGAGAAGTCTTGATACTTAATTTCTTTATCTTTCTCAGCTTTCACAAGGTTCTTTTCATGTAGGACAGTGATATCAACAATCATTGTGAGACGCTCTGATCGATCTATGTCAGGCTTATTGGCAACGATAGTCCTGTCGGTGATGATAGATCGGTCCTAGTACAATGTGATATGACCATTCTCGAGAACTGGGTCGGTCACATACTTGCAGTATGGTACTTCTGCATCCACAAGGTTGTATTTCAGAGCAAGTTGCTGGTGGATAATCCTAGCTACTAGGTTGTGTCTGTGCAAATACTCGCCGTTAGCAAGACAAGAACAACTAGAAATAATATGTCGAATGGATTCACCGGGGCAGTGACATGCCCAACAGATGTTAACCATGTCGTCCTTCACAATATATTTCCGGTAATTGTTCGTCATCATAACTTCGTCCATAATTGCACAGACAAAACCTTCGGTTTCCCCAAAGAGATCACCGAAATGTAGCCAGGCTAAGGACGCTAGGAAAGATTATTATTGTTAGCAGTCGTTATTCGCGTCTCGCGTATACCTCGTGTCAAAACAGCTAAGTGCAACAGCAATCATATTTTTTCTTTTCACCACTTCACCCAAATCCCCATAATCTTCCCCCTTGCACCACTTACAAGCTTTAACGGGGTTTAATACTAGTACATAGACAAAGTGCCAGAGGTTTATTTCACTAGAGTTGGCTTTGCGTCTGGATTGCCGTAGCACGGGTCAATTTACGTCTGTAATTGGTGATATGACTTGGCATAAAGTGGCTGTTATGTGGCGGACTGGGGATTAATTTTAGGTTGAGTGGTGATTAGTGATTTGGGTTACACATCGTTTAAAGATTAGCTATAGTTGTTTGTAAGTTGTGGTTTGATCATAGACTAGCCCTCTTTTCCTGCTGGTCGTCAGTGGCAACAAGTATACAGATGGAGTATCTTCCCTATGCGCTAATAAACAATACTTAATTTATTTATTTATACTTCTATGCACTATTGTGGTACATAAGGCGGACTTAATGCCATAAGGCATTCTCTACCAGTCAACCTTAGGGTTACAAAGAAAAGCATCAAAATACGTAGGTACAGGAAAAAGATGAGTTGACAATTTTGGACTGAATATATTAGGAATTCAAAAGTTAAATATAAATTACATAAAATAAATATTTTCAAATAATAAAATATATAGATATTACAATATATATATATCAATTACAAAACCAATAATCACCAATGGTTTTAGCAGGAGTGGTGATTATGACATTCATAAATATCCCTTCATTATGGCGGTTTACAACGAGGTCCATATTCATTTGTGGGTGTGAGATAATAATAATTATGATATTATTATGATGAAAGTTCTATAAGTAAGGTCAACAAACTTTTAAGGTCAACAAAATTTCTAGGTCGACATAATTTCAAGGTCAACAAACTGTCAAAGTCAACAAAATTTCAAGGACGACAATCTTTCAAAGTCGACATAATTTCAAGGTCAACAAACTTGCACACTCAACGGCCTAGAACGTCTTAACAGTTACATATGTGGTGGTACTAAGCAGACAATCAGCTTAGCCACTAGTTTTCCGCCATTAGGCACTGCTCAACAATCCGATAATCGCCGCCATGTCGGATTTACTAATGCAAATGGACTGTCGAAGTCGGATTGGTCAATAAGCTAATGGCTTACCGAATGTGTTACCTATCATTTAATCAAAGATGATTCTTAGTGAGATGCCTTTTGATCCATGGTAATGGACTTAATACATGTTATTTTTTTATTAGTTTTTAGGGTAACGTACCTCGAAATATAAAAACGGAACTCTTGTACTATCAGTTTGTTGTTATCTGTCTGTCAAGATCGTTTTGCTCAGGAACGGCTAAAGATATCTGAAATTAATACTAAAATACTAAAATGTATAGCTTCATAGTCCTGTAAAAAAATGTAGGTAAGTTCCTAACTAAATCAAATAAAAATATACGGGTTTCAAAAATGTATTTTCATGCTGTCAGACTGACTCACTGATACACCAAAAACCAATAGGATACTTCCCGTTAACCTAGAATACGTATCAGCAGCCCGGAGTTTGGATTTGTGCCCGGTTGATGGCAATAGGCTCGCACCCTATTACATGGAATTTAAACATAACGGCGAAATGAGGGTGTTGCTATACACCTCTGCCCAACCCTTTGGGGAATACAGGCGTGATGTTATGTATGTATGTGAACTCGCTCATACAACTACAGGCGCCATCATCAAAATAAAAACGGATCCGCTAAAACGGGTTCTGTAAACAGTTTCTGTGTGAACTAGCTAGTCGTATGTAAAAAGTGGTAAAAGAGTCCACCAATCGACTCCACCTGTGGTACATTCAAGTGTCATCACCGGCCATTATAGCTACAGAAGCTATTAAAATAATGAATTGAATAACCGTTACAGATATAAAATAAGATATTATATTGTAAAACTTTATCGACTGACATTAAATTTCTGAATCGTGTCGAAAGCTGCCGATCGGCACACGAGATTGTACTCAAGATGATGTTAATCATTAATTTACTAATGTTTTCATCTTAACTGGGTAAAAATATTTTGTATGTCTTATCTGCAATTATACAAGGTTAGTCAGTACCCCCTGTACTAAGCCGCGGCCCACTTCAAGTATCACTGATGACTATTATAAAGCAATTGTTAAAATTTCAAAATTCGATAAAAAAAATTGCCTATGAAAAGATTTTTATTTTAGTTTAAAAAAAAATCATAGCTGCTTTAGCTATGAATTCAGAAAATTAAGTTTTTAATCCGTGACCCCAAATATGACCTAAATTGTAAACACAGCCGATCATAGGGGAACGTACCCATACTACGTGACCCATTTTTTACTATTTTTTACCTCCCTCCCCCCCTCGGTGACCACCCGTAGTATAAGCCAATACCCCCCCCCCCCCTCCCCCTCTAGTTTTCACGTGATAATACATAAATATGGTATTAAATCATTTTTTACAAAAAATTTAAACCGACTTCAAAAAAGAATAAATTAATTACCATATAAAATTAACAGTTTCAGAAGTCGGTGCTGATCCACGCTGAACCAAATTGAAGGCACCGACTTCTGAAACTGTTAATTTTATATGTTAATTAATTTATTCTTTTTTGAAGTCGGTTTAAATTTTTTGTAAAAAAAGTTTTTATTTTTTTCATTTTAGTGGCCTTAATTAAAACTTGGTTGAACCTAATAAAGACGCTGCTCGTAACATAATCACATCATCACAATATGCGTACTGTTCGTCATTGAGGAGATCCATTGTCTATCTCCGAAGTTCTTCATCAGATCTTCACCAAATTTAAATGGGACCAACTTCGAAGTATACCCTATCTATTAAAAAAAGAATCATCAAAATCGGTTCACAATTGGCGAAAATATCGATGAACATACACAAAAAAAAATACATACAGACGAACATAGTAACCTCCGCCTTTTTGGAAGTCGGTTAAAAAATAAATATTTAACTCAAATATGAGTTAAATATTTATTTTTTAACCGACTTCCGAAAAGCACATAATAATGTGCGAGTGTTGCCACCTGTGAGTTCAAAAAGCGCTAAACTCTGCGCGCCATATTTGAATATAGCTCGAAAAAAACTCGAGATTTCCCTAGATTGACTACGTGACGAAAACCTAAGCCCCCCCCACCCCTGTGACCAGCGTGGTATTTTGAAGACCCCCCCCTCCCCCCCTCCCCCCCTGAACGGGATACGTAGTATGGGTACGTTCCCTAGCTATGGACAGATAGATTAGAGCATATTTGTTACGAAATCTTTGAAAACTTATTTCTCTTAAACTATCGAGTTTTGGGAAACGTTGTAGAACAAAAGTTATCCCTTATTATAGGTACTTTAATTCCCTTTACACCCGTTTGGCTTAGTACCCCCTTTCTGACTAACCTTGTATATTATAGCAGTGATAGCCTAGCGGTTGAACGCTTGCCTTCCACGCAAGAGGGTCTGAGTTCGATCCCGGCCCGTACCTCTGACTTTTAGGATTCATGTGCCGATCAGAATTCGATTATCACTTGCGTTAACGGTGAAGGCAAAAAATCGCGAGGAAACCTGCACACCTGAGAGGGCTTCATAAAGTTCTCGATGGTGTGTGTAGTCTGCCAAATCGCACCAGGCCAGCGTGGTGGACTAAGGCCTAAACCCTTCTCGTTCTGTTCTTAAGAAGAGGCTCGTGTCCAGCAGTTGGACAGTAGTGGGCTAATTAAGTTATGTTTTTTCTGCAATTACACTCGGGAGCATTCGGGAGATTCATTGCTCCCGAGTCTATTTGATAAATTGAAAGGAATACTGTAAAACACAGAAACACAATCGTGTAGGGGTAAATCTATCATTACAGTTATAGCTAATATCGGTATTTCAGGATTGGGAGCATGGTAAATAAAGTAAATGAAACCAACATAGACTCTCCACCACTGAGAATATTTATATTTGGGTTTGGGATTAGTTACAGAAGCTAGTTCACAATATATCACAATATAATAATTTACACAAGATCAGAATATAAGGACAAGCTAATCAGATATAAAAGGTCAAACTTCTTCGGCTGTTCGACATGGAATCCTCTGTTTTTATAACGTCGGGTACGTTGATTCATCTTAACGACTACCATCCTTTATCAACATTGTCGAGTGTTACCAGCTACTGACAACAATCCTTTTGTTTTACTGTAATATCGACACATATCGACGGGGACAACCGAACGTTAGATACCACCATAATCTGATCCTCCCACATCTCTTTTTCATTGCTCGTGGGGTTAGCAATACAATACTAGCGACCCGCCCCGGCTTCGCACGGGTGCAATGTAGATACTAATGTGGGGCATATAAACCTTCCTCTTGAATCACTCTATCTATTGCTGAAAACTGCATTAAAATCCGTTGCAGACAGCGGGAGCGACTGTTTTATACTATGTAAAGATTCCCACCACGCTTGTCTATGCATTGGTGAGTGCGGATACACAGTAAGTCTTATGTCTTAGTCTATGAGTTCCGCTGATGATGCGCTTACAAACTTTAAATAGTTGTGAAGACCTACGAGGTTATATCTATTCAGTAGCGGACGCCGTTTAGCCTGTACACGTCCACTATACGAGCCCGTTAAAGTCCATTGTTGAACACGATAGCCTCCATTAACCGCTAAGATGAATGATCTTCATAGTGGAAAATAGCCAATCACGATACTTTGCTAACAGTTCAGTAATCGAAAATTTATATTACGAGGAAACTGGTTACTTACTGGTACCTAATTAAATACTGCTGTCTATCAAATTCATCAAGCAGTGATAGCCTAGTGGTGTAACCGTCGGACTGCTAAGTCATAGGTCTCGAGTTCGAACCCAAGGCACGCACCTCTGACTTTTCGAATTCATGTGCGTATTGTATAATTATCACTTGCTTAAAAACGGTGAATGAAAACATCGTGAGGAAACCGGCATGCCTGAGAGATATTTCTCGATGGCATGTGAAGCCAAGTCAGAGTCCCATGGGCGGCTTAAACTCTGACACCAGGTTAGTCACTGACCACACGAAAAGAAGAAGATCAACTTCATAAATTTCTTTATTGACCTCTAACAAATTACAGGCAGCGCTGCCTTCCTCCTATTCAAGAATATATCTGCTTATCCTTTTCCCAAATATGTTGGGATCAGCTTCCAGTCTAACAAAATGCGGCTGAATACCAGTATTTTACACGGAGCGACTGTCATCAGAACCCCGCAACCCAGTTACTGAACAATGCCGATACTCTAAGGTTAAACCGGCTGTCAGTCGTTCAGGTTTCTGACTACCCGTAACGACTGTCATAGGTATTCGTATAGAACCCGGGACCGACGGTTTAACGTGCTCTCCGAAGCACGGAGGGGTCTCGATGCGGAACAAACGGTCACCCATCCACCTTAGCAAGAGCACGACCTAGTTTTTCCTATCCAAGAATGACCTGATATAATCTCATCCGAAAACCACGCTTAAATAAAAATAATCCAATTACTTTTATGTAAGTGTAATAAGTACTTACTTAAAAAAGACTAAAAATGACTACACCAATCTCAAAATACCATCTTAATTCCATTTCAAAAACGTATCCCCCGATAAATTGAAGGCTTCCACTTAAAGGTACATAATGAACCTATACCCATATATGTAGGTAGGTGACCTATATAGAAATGTAAGACTATTGGTACATACTCGTACAGTTCGCTAGACTTTCTTTTTTGATGAGATAAGCCGCGGAACATCTGCCTGTGTCACGCGAATACTGAATTTATTGATAACTATGTTTTGTAAACGGTTTTGTTCGACAAAAAAAGTGTATTTTTTACGCACTTACATTTTGCCGCGCAGTTGGTTGCTTTTTTTGTTTTTTTGTAATTTAGTAGTTAATTATTTGCTTATGGTTAAGTTTCTGGAAGCCAATTCTTGGGACAAAATTGTTTGAACTCGCATTCGAACCATAGTTCAACGACAGCCTTTGGACCGTTATCTCTGTAAGAAAAAAAGTTAAACGGTTGAGTTTCGTTTCGATTGCGATTTTAGATACCTAATTTTGTTAGAATTGGCATCCATGTTACTTATTATATCTAAACTAGCGGCCCGTCCCGGCTTCGCACGGGTGGACATCTTTCCCGTTTTTGCAACATTTTTCATTTAAGCTCCGCTCCTATTGGTCGTAGCGTGACGTTATATAGCCTATAACCTTCCTCGATAAATGGAATATCCAACACAAAAATATTTTTTCAATTCCAACCAGTATTTCCTGAGATTAGCGCGTTCAAACCAACAAACAAACTCTTCAGCTTTATAATATTAGTATAGATTCACCTTAGAAGTACCAAAAATAATTATAAGTAAATCATTTACTGCTTCTTTACGACAATAAGTACCTATTGGTATTTCGATTCGATAACATTTTTTAAACACACAGACAGAATTATCTTTTTTATAATTATTCATATAGATAGATTGAAAGTGAAATTCTTAAGCGTGCCCTAGCCAATATTATTGCAGCAGCTGATACTTTGAACGCAAACGATTTTTAACTTTAAAATGTAACAATAAAGGCTATATTCCCCTGTACCTACATTGTAACTTCAAAGCCATAAATATATTATAGGATATTTAATTAAAAAGTACGATCAGAAATATATTTAAAGGATCAATGTTTCATGTAGTGTTTTGTTTTAATTAAAAAAAAACATAGTGATATAGTTGCCACCCGTATTTTAAACATTTAAAAAAAATGAAAAAAGTAAGTACTTACATTGTAATTTTAATGACGCATTTAATTTAAAATTTAAATGCCTTTTATTTAACTTGAATTTAATTTTTATTTATTCTAAATAAAATTTATGTTCTGTCAATTTAAGCTTATAATTATTTGATGTTAATCGATGTACCTATTTAAAGCTATTAAGGCCTAGCACGCACTATCGCGATAGTACAAGTGACATGGCTTTGGATGACACGAAGAGACTGGGAAAGAGATAATTTTACTAGTAGATAGTTATAGAGCTTCTTGTGAAAAGGAGATTTCGTTTCTTCGGGTGAGTTCGTTCGTTCGGTCTAGCCTTTTCCCAACAATGTTGAGGGTAGCTTCCAGTCTAACCAGATGCGGCTGAATACCAGTATTTTACACGGAGCGACCGCCATCAGACCTCCGCAACCCAGTTACTGGACAATGCCGATATCCTAAAGTTAGACCGGTTGTCAGACTTTCGGGCTTTTGACTACCTGTAACGACTGTCATAGGTATTCGTATGATATCCGGGACTGACTGTTTAACATGCTCATGGGGAAGTACTACCAGGTTTTTGGACTAGGTAGGCAGGCAATGGGCAATGTCGCCTTTCAATTGTACGCTTGAGCCCATTTCAATACGATTCTGACCAAAAGAAATCATAGCCATACACGCTTATTTTATTTATAGTAATAGTTACGATTGAGTTGTTAATTAAATCTTATGAGATAGGCACTGCTTAATCGTCTATATGCAATGCATGCCACTGACCACAATACCTATTTCAACCGTCAAGAAGCATTGCTGTATTCGGATTTGAAGGATTATAAGAGTAAAGGAAGACCAAAGAAGCGATGGATGGATAGTGTGAAAGATGATATGGCTAGAAAGGGAGTGACTACTGAAATGACGGCTAATAATAGAGATGTATGGAAGAAGAAGACATACTGCGTCGACCACAAATAAGTTGGGATATGGGCAGGAGGATGATGATGATGGGTACCGGTGAAATAAAACGCACATACGAGTTTCAACTTTGTTGAAAAGCCACTAAAATACAAACACAGATAATCCCGACACAAGAACAAAACCCAAGACTACATCTAATCTTTTAATCAGTCACAATCTAACTAATTACTTAGTTAAACTAAAATTAATCCTAACTCCGATCGCTAATGAATGGTGCATGGAATCAATCTAAATAACCGGCGCCGGAGCATTATACCATTGTTAATGGTGTCTCGTTTGTATGGGTAATTAATGCTCCTTAAATGGTAACCATCAGTTTTGTAGCGACTTGTAAACTTGGCAGTGTAAGGGAGCTTACTGATTGGAGCGCAAGATTTTAAAATTATTACGGGGCATTTTTGGTTCAGACAAAAATACCGGAGGAAACTTGGGCTGACCGTAGATGGGACAAGTTTCTCTAGACACAATTCATCGCTATTTGCTGCAGCAACCGCCTTGCTCAACGTTAGTCCTGTGGCTTGAGTCTGTATAGAGGCACAAAACCATGTCACACCTCTGACATGCAAAGAAGGAAAACATCTTGAGGAGACCTGGATTTATAATGGCCTGACATCAACACGCAGTTAGAAAGGGTGGTAATCAATGCTTCTCTTTATGAGAAGAGAGGCTTTACCCTGCAGTGGGACAATTACAAGCTGGTACTATAAGAAGTAGGACCCCAACATTCATAATTTGACAATAATAACACGCAATCAATCAGCCTAGCACTTTCCCACCTATGTTAGGATCAGCTTCCAGTCTAACCAGATGTGGCTCAATACCAGTATTTTACACGGAGCGACTGCCACCAGACCTTCGCTACCCCATTACTGGGTAATGCCGATATCTTAAGGTTAGGGCAGTTGTCAGACTTTCGGGCTTCTGACTATCCGTAACAACGGTCATAGGTATTCGTATGACACCCGGGACCGACGGCTTAACGTGCTCTCCGAGACACGGAGGGGTCTCGATGTGTAACGAACGGTCACCCATCCACGGACTGAACGCGCAAACGCAGCTTAACCTCTCAAATCGTATGATCTGTGCGGTTGGTTGGTACGAGCCTCCGATGGTAATAATAAGCATGGCATTAAAATAACCACGGGTGACGATACTTGAGTACGTCCGCCGCATCATGGGTGGTCAGCCCCGCTGTCAACCTTGGTGACTGGCAAATCTTTTCACTACAGCATGATCTCTTCTAGTATAGCTCGTACGAGAGGAATAGACTGCTTCGATGGTCTAGTGGTGGCAACCGCGACTGCTAATCGTGAGGTCCTGGTTTCAATTCCCAGGTCGGGCAAAGTGTTATTGGATTTTTCCGTGTGGAATTCCTCAGTAGCAGCCCGTTTGGATTTGTGCCCGGTTGATGGCAATAGGCTCGCCCCTATTACATGGGACTTAAACATAACGGCGAAATGAGGGTGTTAATATATACCTCTGCCAACCCTCTCGGGGAATACAGGCGTGATGTTATGTTATGTTGTGAGAGGAATAGAAGAATAAAAACGTCTGACTCAGTTTACATCATCGGCTTATGTCCGTCAGTGCGCAATCTCCTTAACTCTTGGGCCAATTAAATTAATTGAGGGTGCTTTTATAATAGCTTCAATGTGTATCTGTTGTACAATGGTCTACTTAGACACCTGGTCGGTCCTGTCCGAGTGGCGGCTTGAATATATTTCGATAAAAGATGTTACAAGAAAATAATTTTATGTAAGAATGTGGTTAAGACAAATAGAGTCTCAATAGTAATTAATGTTTAATTGTTCTTGAGGTGTATGGCGTGTAAGTTATTTTTATCATAATTGGAGTTGTGTCGCGTGATGCTAGTACCCGTCTGTTCTGCCTACCCTTTTCCCAACTATGTCGGGGTCAGCTTCCAGTCTAACCAGATGCGGCTGAGTACCAGTATTCTGCACGGAGCGATTGCCATCAGACCACCGCAACCCAGCTCCAAGGCAATGGCGATATTGTCCTAAGGTTAGACCAGTTGTCAAACTTTCGAGCTTCTGAGTACCTACCTGTAACGACTGTCATAGGTATTCGTATGACAACCAGGACCAACGGTTGTGGTAGCCTTATAGTTTTTTAGCTATGATAATTCGGTCTACTTTTCTCTATGGGAGAACGAAAGGATGTTTCAATTATTTATAGTTAATTGTTCACCTTTTGTTACTAACAATTGTAATTTTGTATTATGAGCTGACATTTTAATATATTAATACTTGGACAAAACTTACAACGGAGTGGAACCCACACAACGTCAGACGACATCGCGGTAGGCCCAGAAGGAGATCGCGGGACGAATTTGACCCTTATTGGACGGACTGGCCGCAGAAAACCTTAAACCGAGAGGAGTGGAAGGAGGGTAGGGAGGCCTTTGCCCTGCAGTGGGATGATCATGGCTGAATAATAATAATAAATTACTAGGACCCCTGCGTTTCATTTCAAATAAATTAGGGCGCAACCCAAGCGCCTTAAGTCCAAACTATATTTTTTTAACATTCCTATTTATTATTTTTTAAAGCAGCGATAGCCTAGTGGTGTGACCGTCGGACTGCCACAAGGCACGCACCTCTGACTTTTCGGATTCATGTGCGTATTGTATAATTATCACTTGCTTAAAAACGTTGAGGGAAAACATCGCGAGGTATCCGGCATGCTTGAGAGATATTTCTCGACGGCATGTGAAACCAAGTCAGAGGCCCATGGGCGGCAAAAACTCTGACACCTGGTTAGTCACTAACCACACGAAAAGAAAGAAAGAAGATTTTTTAAATAACTAGGAATGTCACCTAGAATGGTGTATAAGTAAATTTTCTAATCCCAAAATTCAAACAGATAAACTTGCTTCATAAGCACTCCATGAGAAACCAAAAACCCTTATCTAAACTTGATCAAGCTATTACTAATGTAATAATATCAACAATCCGATATTTGGGGACCCAACAAAATCAAAAAAGAACCCTAAATATTCTTTAGTACCCCACAAAATTAACTTTGCAGTTGAAGACGAGAATTTTACTAATATTTTCGGTGCTGTAGCCGTTTTTTTGAACGTAAAATTATCTTTGCAGTTCGAGACATGACAGAAACAAGAATCGGGCAAAAAACACAGCCATGTTGACTGTTCATTCCAGAAGAGTAGGTTTCAAAAAAATATTATCAAGTTATGACGTGAAATGAAAGCTTTTGAATAAATTAAGTTTGCTATTGTTATTTGGGGATGTCGTAGTTTTGTTTTGTAGATTCAGTGTAGTGTGATAAATAGGTTACGGAAAATATTGATGTATTATTGAAAATTAATTAGCATCCGAAAATTAATAATGTCACCTAGGTATCTGTAACAACACTATAGGGTGTAAATGAAATTATGTAATTCCTACAAACCTCGTGATGTACTGCTTATAGTTTTTTTTTATTCCCCTGTATGTCATGAAATTTGTCTATAATAATGTATCTGTCTGTCTGTTTTAAATGATATAATTAATAATACATAACGACGCTTGGCAGTAGGTAAAAACCTCGTAAATAAAATTTTCTTCAAAAGCGTTTTATTTGTTCTTTCGATTGATAAACTCGTCATACACGTACTACACTGGCCTGCAAAAATAAGTATCACACTTTTAAAATTTCAATTTTTTCTAAACTATAGAAGTTAGAGATTTAAAATAAAAAAAGTTTTATAGCAATTTTTATCAGCTTTCTTTGAAACTATAGTAACAAAGTTAAACTCTTTTTGAGTCCTTTTTGCTTCGAAAATATATCTTGTGTACTTAAAAAGTTATTGCAATTTTAAAAGTGTGATACTTATTTTTGCAGGCCAGTATAGTTCAACAAACTTTCAATTCAAATACTTCTAAGCTATCTATGACGTACGATGACAAACTTGTATTAACATTTGATCGGCAATTTTTTTTGCTGGAGACAGTTATTTCAATCTCTTTTAAAAAATTGTATTTTACACATACGTGGTTTTCATTGCCGATCGACGATAAACATAGTTCACGCACCATATGATTCTTAGCAATTAAAAATTGCCTTAAACTTTGTATGGTTGGCTACGTTTTTACAGTTAAACTATAAATCGATTTACCTCAATATAAGGCACTTTTTACCTCGGAAATTAACAAGTGCGAGTCGGACTCGCGCACGATGGGTTCCGTATCATTATTTATAAAAACGGCAAAAAAATCACGTTTGTTGTATGGGAGCTCCCTTAAATATTTGTTTTATTTTAATTTAACTTTTTATTTTAAAGTGAATATATAACTAAATATTCTGTGAATATTTCAAGCGTCTACCTGTTGCCGTTATCAATATCGAGCAAAAACGAGCAATAAATCCACGTTTGTTGTATGAGAGCCTCCTTAAATATTTATTTTATTCTGTTTTTTAGTATTTGTTGATAAAGCGCCAACAGAAATACACATCTGTGAAAATTTCAACTAACTGTCACGGTTCATGAGATACAGCCTGGTGACAGACGGACGGACGGACACCGGAGTCTTAGTAATAGGGTCCCGTTTTACCCTTTGGGTATGGAACCCTATAAACTAAACACGCGGGCGGAGTCACAGGTACAGTTAGTTTTCTATATATTAAAACAAACATACGATACTGAAGGTGTAGCTAGTTAAACTGCGCGACAATTATTCACAAAACGCGTCCACGACGTCACACGCGCACGCTCAGCGTGATACGATCAAAGTGATTCAGACGCGTCACTGCTTTGTCTGTTTAGTAGAAAACTTCCGCTATAGAATATTGTACACGGTCACAAATAAAGAGCCGGACTGACCATACAAAACAGTGTTATTTTGACCACTTAAAATGTCTTGAATGTAAATTATATAGGTAGATATTTTTATATTTTTCTATTCTTGATTTTGTCGCGTTTAGCCCTAGTCTCAACTGATGGTAAGTGCAGACAGGGTCTAAGATGGAGCACATGAATCCAAGGAACAGAGATATAGAGGGATTCTCCTATACCCCTGTGGGTCTCACATGCACACGACGGAACGCAGTAAACTGCTTAGCGCCGGACTTTATTGTGAGGGTGGTAGCTAGCCAGGCGGACCGTATAGATCCTACCACCAAGCGTGCTGTGTTTTGTTGAATCTTACAACAGGCGTCTATTCCCAGCGTGCAGTGAGGAAGTTTTATATTCTAACCCGTCCCCACACTGGGTGAAATCCTCAATGTGTAGTGCGCTATTACTTTATAAAGTTCCTTAAGCTTCTCCAGTCCACGTTGGACTATAAAGATTTAGGGTGTTAATAGCTCTTATCTGATTATACACATTTTATGACCATGCTGATAATGTTAGCAGTTAAAATTTAGGTTTGCTATCCAGACTTGGTCCCCGGAGCTCCTTTTTTGTGCTGAAGATGACCATCGGGGGTTTTATTGTGGTTTAAACTCCACACACCTCAGGAGACCGGCAGAAAATTAAAGGTTTCCACTCTAAAAAAATCCTATGCAGAAGCGCACGAATCTCAAATTTCGTCTCAATGTATAATAAGATATTCAGACCCACGTAGGATTTACTAACCTTTACATACGAAAACGTGACGAAAAAAACTGGTCAAACGAATGTCACATCTGTAAAGTGTACAAACTTATTCTATGCGCAACCCCTTAGCTCGTAAATATCTAAGCGATTTGCATAAGAAACGGTGGCAGTCACACTCTTGGCTGCTGAATAAATTAACTGCTTTTCACTGCTTTTTTACTCGATCCTGTACTAAGAAACTTTTTTTTATTATATTGGACTTTTATAGCGTGTTTCGCTTTAATATTTCTATAGCAATTTGGGTTAGAATAAAGAATAGGCTTCGGGGGTAAGGTGGAAGCAATGAAATGGTACTTTTAATAATTTAGTACGAAATTGTGTTAATATTTGTTTATCATGTACATACTTATACTCATTTGTGGGGCTCGTGGTTTTTTTTACAACCACACCGATCATACGATTTGCGCGGTCAGCCCGTGCCTCGAAGAACACGTTAAACTGCCAGTCCCGGTTGTCATAAGAATAGTTATGGCAGTCGTTACGAGTAGTCAGAAGCCCGAAAGTCTGAAAATCGGTCTAACCTTAGGATATCGGCATTGCCCAGTTACTGGGATGCGGAGGTCTGTTGGCAGTCGCTCCGTGTAAAATACTGGTATTCAGCCGTATCTAGTTAGACTGTAAGCTGACCCCAAGATAATTGGGACAAGGCTGGAAGGAAGGTAACTATATTAATATACATAACATAAGACAAAAGTGTCCCACCAAGGCACGAATAGTTTTTTAACTATTTCTTCAAGTAGTGTTTCAGCTGATCTTGACGTATACAGTGTTGAATTGACTCCCATCTGGAAGCAAACATGTACATTTCCTTGCTAAAATGGGTCATAATCGTCTAATGTTATATGAAATAGAGTACGAGATGGAATTATTATAATAATAGCTCATAACTATTTTACTCATTGGTCTGTGGTCAGGACTTCATTGTTCTCTCACTATCCTAAATCATAGTACCTACTGTATCTACTGAAATTGTTAAAGATATTATTATTAAAAGAGTAACCATGGAGTTTCTTGCCGGCTCTTCTCCATAGGAAACGACTAATTGGAACCGTGCATCTAAATTCGACTTTTCATAAGCACCTGTATTGGTTTATGTGAAATATTTTTTTTTATATGATTTTATTTGATTGTTCTTTTTTGTCAATTTAAAATTATCAACAGTGATATACCTAAGTTACGAGTATCATAAATGGCTACAATTTTTTATGTTATTATTATAATAGATTATTATTAACA
This sequence comes from Amphipyra berbera, assembly GCA_910594945.2. Lineage (NCBI taxonomy): Eukaryota > Metazoa > Arthropoda > Insecta > Lepidoptera > Noctuidae > Amphipyra > Amphipyra berbera. Next base: position 1,165,131 of record OU343138.1, read on the forward strand.
AAAACCTAATTGAAACGAACTACGCGTTTTCACGGCTTAACTGATTCGCATAATACCTCATTTGTCAATCTATCAATCAGTTGTCAATCCAGAAATTTGATAAAAAGCGTGTCAAGAAAATCGTGAACAGGTAATTAGTTTTTTTGGAATACCCATTGTAAGTAGACTTCTGGAATTTATTATAAAATGGTCGAAGCCCTCATAACACTTTATCCTACAAATTATTAAAGCTTAAAATTGCACTAGAAAAAAAAATACTTTAAAATTATACAAGATTAGTCGGAAAGGGGGTACTAAGCCGCGGGTCACTTAATATATCACTGATGACTGTTTTAAAGAAAGTGTTAAAATTTCAAAATTCGGTAATAAAAAAATCCATGCAAAATTATTTTTATTTTTGTTTTTTCAAAAATTCTTCATCCATGCTTTAGTTACTAATTCAGAAAATGGAACTTCTAATCCGTGACCCCAAATAAGACCTAAAATGTAAACACAGTTGATCATAGCTAAGGATAGATAGAATTTAGCGTATTTTTCATGAAATCTTTGAACAGTTATTTCTCTTAAACTATAAATGTGTTTTCAGGAAAGTTGTAGAACAAAAGTTATCCATTTTTATGAGTACTTTAACACCCTTTCGGCTTAGTACCCCCTTTCCGACTAACCTTGTATAGCTGTGAATTGAATTTCCACTGTAGAAACATACTTCGTTATACAATTTGCTTGATCGACAGAAAACTAACAAACTGTGTTCATGAACAGAAAATGAAATAATCGCTGATTGGAGAACTGCATACGTGTTTCGTTATACTAATTTGGATGACACAGGGGATAACCACAGACCACAACAGAAATATAGTCTATGTTTCTTTAGGTTATATGACACAGGGCAATTTTTGTTTCAAATGAAGCCTTCATTTTATGTACTTTTCATGCATACCCACCCAGATCTGGAACAATTATCTGTAGACCATGCAAATTTTTGTTGCGTTCAGGAATCGAACCCGCGATCCGTAGCGCATACGCCACTGTTCGTTTACTATTATGACAGGAAAATCTACTTTTACTACAAGTTGAGCAGAAGTTGCTTCGTGTAGAACATGATCATATCATCATTGAATGGTGTGCATGAAAAACGCCTCTATGACGATACTTGACGATACCGACCTTGCTGACTAGCTAATCTTTCACCACGGCATGAGCTATCCTCATATAGCTCATGCTGAAACGAGAGAAGGTCATTGTATGAACTATACTTTTTTTTTCTTTTAAAAAAAACATTGTCCCTCACTAGGATTTCTCCTGTATAGTGGGTGCGTTTACAGACACAAATGTTCACATGCACAAACATCCAGACCTGGAACAACTATCTGTAGGCCATACAAATATTTGTTCCGTGCGGGAATCGAAACCACGACCCGCAGCGCAGAAGCCGATCGCTCAGCCACTGCACCAAGCGTGTCGTCAATTATATGGGCTTATGAGAACATGACTTAATACATATCTCAAGCAATAACATCCTTATCATTAAATTAAGCTGAGAACTCTATTACACGGAACACCATAACTTTCCACGACCATAAACAAAAAGTCTAATCATAAACAAACAAAGACTTTCCCCAGCGTTGAACAATTGTCACGTTAATGACGTCATACCATGATGACCTCCATCATTGTTCCCATGGCTCGTAATAGGCCGTGTAAACATTCTCCCATAATGTCGGGCACGAGGATGTGAAGTATGGAAGAATAACAACATGGATGCTGTGGGGTTGGATAAGAATGTATTTTCTTTTCTATTTGTTACCAGCTGACGACCGTGGCTTCGCTTGCGTAGTATCTCAACAAAAAACTGTATGTCGTTCTCCAGGTTTCAGGCTATAGCTATGCCAAGTTTCTTTAAAATTGGTTCAGCAGTTTAATTGTAAAGAAGTTACAAACAAACAGACGCAAACTGGCTTCTTTACCATATTATAAAACAAAGTCGCTCCCGCTGTCTGTACGCTTAGATCTTTTAAACTTTCTTCTTCTTCCTGCCCTTATCCCACACTAGGTGGGGTCGGCACAACATGTATTTTATCTTTTAAACTACGCAACGGATTTTAATGCAGCTTTCAGCAATGGATAGAGTGATTCAAGAATAAGGTTTATATGCCCCACATAAGTATCTACATTGCACCCGTGCGAAGCCGGGGCGAGTCGTTAGTTTGTTTATAATATTATAATTTTTGAGTGGATTGGCTTACCAGGCGCCTATGGTATTGTTTCCAGTTTCATTCAAAGTATTTTGGTATGGTAAATATTTGCTTGAGCAAAAGTGGTTGCTGTCTAGCCATTTCAATGCAACCTTGAGGGCAACCAGAGTTTTGTAGTATGATTTTCGTAGTGTTTTCACGAGTGACAATACATAAGTATATCATTCGATTGGATTCGAATAGATTGTCAGCCTGGCTACTAACCCTGCTGACTACCTTGTCTTTTTACAACAGCATGAGCTGTTCTTATAAGGCTCCTGCCGACACGAGGGACGAAGATAGTACCCACGAGAATACTAGATCGCGTAAGATACGTAAATATAAACGTATGCGTAAGTTGTCCATTATTTCGAGTCGCAGATCAAAAACATACACGACTCATGCAAAGCAAGTTAATCAAATAAAGGAAGTATTTAAAAACTATTCACGACGTGTGGTAATTAAATCACTCACTTCTTATCCTTACCCAACAATTCTATGTTTCAAGTCCGCGCGCCGCGCCGACACGCATGCTAAGTGATGGCATCTACTTTTTTACGTTTTTTTATCTAAATTAAAAATCAGCGTCGTCCCCGCCCCTCTCCTGCCAGGTCTAAGGTTACGCTATAAACATACAACCTTTGTTTGGCCTATCACAGGTGAGATGATCGACTATACGGCCATTATCGTAAAATGAGCAGACTAGGTGGTCCGGTTTTTGATAGAGTGAATATTACTTATATAGGTATTCACCCATGCGGGGACGGGCTAGAATATAAAACTTAATCACCGCACGCTGGGAGTAGACGCGTGTTACATTCACCAAAACCCAGCACTCACATTTAAACCTGGCGCCAAACAGTTTACTGTGTTCCGTCGTGTATATGTGAGAGACAGAGGGGTATAGGAGAACCCCTCTATATCTCTATACCTTGGATTCATGTACTCCATCTTAGACTCTGTCTGTACTTATCATCAGATGAGACTAGGGCCAAACGCGACTAAGAAAACAGTATTAAAAAATGCTACTTACATAAGTTGATTATCAAGAAACCTGCACATCTGAGAGGGTTCCAAAAATTTCTCGATGTTGTTTGTACGCCATAGTGGTGGACTAATGATTAAATCTTTCTTATTCTGAGAAGAGGCTCGTGCCCAGCAGTGGGACAATAATGGGCTGATCTTCTTCTCTTCGTGTGGGTAGTGACTAACCTGGTGTCAGAGTTTATGCCGCCCATGGGCCTCTAACAAGGCCTCACATGCCGTCGAGAAATATCTCTCAGGCATGCCGGTTTCCTCACGATGTTTTCCTTCACCGTTTTTAAGCAAGTGATAATTATACAATACGCACATGAATCCGAAAAGTTAGAGGTGCGTGCCTTGGGTTCGAACTCGAGACCTATGACTTGGCAGTCCGACGGCTAAACCACAAGGCTATCACTGCTAAAAATGATTATAATTATATTATACATTCTCCTCCTACTTTCGTTATTCCCTCAGGACTGAAGATTGTGGCCTCCATCATTGGGTCGTTTTATCCCATCTTCGATTTTCTTATACTTAAATAAAAAATTCTTCAACATTCCTTCAGTTAATAATACGTACTTGAACTATTACTTTACTTACATCACTTAAAAACGGCAATAAAGATAAGTCTAACTGAACACGATAGTAATAAAAAGCTAACAAAATGAGTCACAGCAACGTAACACCTTACGATGCGCGTACGCATGTGCCGTGTGAGTCATGCGCGCACACAGAAATGGATGATTTACATTGACTGGTTTTCTAGTTTATGACATTTTAATTATTATGGTAAAATGGCTCGAGTGTCTGGTTGAAAAGTAGTCCGGCGATAAACATAAAATAATACAACATTAGTTATGTATTTTATAAAGTTAAAAACGGTTTTATTAATTAGGTTCACTTTGTATATTAAATTTGTTTGTTATTCCAAACAAGCGGCCCGTTCCGGCTTTGCACGGGTGGACATTTTTCTCGTTTTTGCAACATATTTAATTTATGCTCCGCTCCTATGAGTCGTAGCGAGATGCTATATAGCTTATAACCTACCTTGATAAATGGACTATCCAACACAAAAATATTTTTTCAATTCTAACCAGTAGTTCCTGAGATTAGCGAGTTCAAACTAACAAACTCTTCAGCTTTATAATATTAAGTATAGATATTGCGACAGATTTTTTTACTACTTCTGCTTAACCGATTCTACTGAAACTTCGCACATGAATTCAATTCCCATGACAATACAACATTATAATAATTTCAACCTTCAATCCGCAAATCCTGATGCTGCAGGGATACTGCAAGATAAAACCGTTTAACTGAAAACGTTTTTTTAAGGGATTATTATGTTTTTACAGCAGGCTTTAGTTTGATGAACAAAAATAAAAAATAAACAATATAGCCTATTTGATCTGAGAAATATATCACAAAAGTCGCAATTTATATACGAGCAACAGTAATCTTACTGATAGCGTCGATGAAGTGACAGTACTTAATAAATAACTAACTAACGTTTTTATGATAAGGAGATATTTTGGGAGACATTTCCATAACATAACATCACGCCTGTGTTCTCCGAAGGCTTGGGCAGAGGTTTATTATACAGGGTGTAAACGAAATCATGTAATTCCTTCAAACCTCGTGATGCTGCTGACATAGATTAACCCTGCATGGGATACTTTTGGATTCAATAACAAAAAAAAAAACGTAAAGTAAACATAAGTTCTTAACGTGAGGCAAATTTCGCACCCCGAGCGAATTGCGCGGCTATCACTCGCCGCGCGGTCGTTTAACTCGGGGCGCTAAAATGCTTCACGTTGAGAACACAATGTTCACTTCTTGTAATTTTTTTTATTATATCCAAGGGTATACCGAACAGGGTTAATCTATGTCAGCAGTACGACACAAGGTATGAAGGAATTACATGATTTCGTTTACACCCTGTATAGTAACACTCTCACCGTTATGTTTAAGTCCCATGTAATAGGTGGCCAGCCTATTGTCATCAACCGGGCACAGATCCAAAGTCCGGGCTGCTACTGAGGAATTCCACAAGGAAAAACACAATAACACTTTGCCCGACCTGGGGATCGTACCCAGGACCTCACGATCAGCAGTCGAACTTGCAGTTCCATTTCTGTATACGTAAATTTCCATAAACGTAATCTGATGACTTCAGACTTCAGTAGTGACTCAAAAAGTCACAATCCTAGATACTTCCGTACCTATTACCTATCATAGGGACAGTTTGAATCATGCTTGCTCTTAACCAGAAAAGTGGCTAAGGGCAACGAATAGATTGAAGAAGAAAGAGACGCCTATGTTTTTTTTCCTATTCGACTGCTTGTAGATGGTCTTACGGACCGTTTCTACGCTACCGGGCAGTTATTGGCAAGACCTGAAGGGTCTCCAACCAATGGGGACGAGAGTAAAATACTTAACCTAAACTAACTACTACTAACTAACTACTAACATCAAACTGATAGCAACAACAGCACTAAGGTCAACCCCTAATGGGACTCGGACCTAGGCTTAGAGCGTTGCTGGGAGTCGCCTATGAAAATCACCTAATTTTATAAACCAAGCAATGTACACAAAACATATAAATCCCACCGTTGGCGATAACAGGAGCGCGTTGTATCGAAACTGGGTGAAAGTCTAAACGGTCGCCTACTGGCTGCGAGTTGCAGTGACTCACTGGCTGTCCAACGATAAATATCTGATGGACTATCACTTAAACATGAGTACGAATAGAGTAAATGATTTGTATGACATTTGAGTTCAAATAACAATGCAAAGAAGTAAGTACAACTTACAAACATACATAATAGGAGATGCTCGTGGCTAATTAACAACCGCGCCAATCATACGATTTGCGAGGTTAAGCTGCGCTTGTCGCGGTCAGTTTGTGGATGGGTGATCTTTTTGTTACACATCGAGACCCTCGTGCCTTGGAGAGCAAGTTAAATAGTCGGTCCCGGGTGTCATTACAGTCGTTACTGGTACCTAGTCAGAAGCCCGAAACACTGACAACTGGTCTAAGCTTAGGATATCGGCATTACCCAGTTACTGGGTTGCGGAAGTCTGGTGGCAGTCGCTCCGTGTAAAATACTGGTATTCAGCCGCATCTGGTTTGACTGGAAGCTGACCCTAACATTGTTGGGAAAAGGTTAGGCAGAACATTCGTGGTCATCATCAGCCCAGAATAAATATCTGACCTTCCTTAACCAATTACCGAGGGGATACTTTTAAGTTTAGACCTAGTGCCTGATTTTTGGGCTTAAATGTCCATGTCTATACGTCATTCGAATGATGAACAGGATCTGTGTCCTTTCCGTGCAGTAGCCATGTAGCCACGAGCCCCTCAAAGGCCTCCAATCTTGTATTGTAATTCCTAAATTATTATGCACAATAGTAACCCCTTTTAACTTCCGTGATGAAAACCATGTAGGCAATTTGCACCCCTAACTAAATCGGACGAAGTATTTCGCACCCCAAATGGTTAGTTGATATGTACACGTGAAATAAGTATGTTCCCTTACACCGGCGGATCTTTATCAACTGTGGAGCGATCTCAATTAGCCCGGAGCGAGAACTTGTCGCTGCTAATGCGTCTGTATCTGTTAGGGAGTTACACATGAGACGGGGGGATCGCAGCGATTGGGGACAGGTTTATAGAGGGATGTAAAACTAAAATATAGGAATCAAAGCTTAGCTTCGTAAACTTGATCTTATGATGGCCTAAAATTGAAGATGGAAGAATATCAATTAGTTATTTCCCCCGTACTTTTTACTCTTACTATTTTACAGAGCTACCATTAGAATCTATTCTTCTTCTTCTTCTTTTTGTGAGGTTAGTGACAAACCTGGCGTCAGAGTTTATGCCGCCCATGGGCCTCTGACCTGGGTTCACATGCCGTCGAGAAATATCTTTCAGGCATAGTTTCCTCACGATGTTTTCCTTCACCGTTTTTATCCAACTGATAATTATAGAATACGCACATGAATCTGAAAAGTCAGAGGTGCGTGCCTTGGGTACGAGTTTGAGCCCTATGACTTGGCAGTCCGACGGTCACACCACTATGCTATCACTGCATTATCTAGAATCTATTTTAATTAATTGGATAATTCCCATCACAACCAGCACTCTTATTGCGCATCACATTCTCAATCGCAACAGCTATGACTTTGACAGGTCAAGAATTTTCATAGCAACGTATGCAAAAGCTGACTTCTCCACAACTGTGAACTACGCAATTAATATTGTTGTATTGTCAAAACGAAAGCTATTGTGTTACTTGATAATGGCGCGGTTTTTACTTACTTGAGGACTGGTCATCGTATATGGCTGTCGCTTCGATAGCCTCAAGAAGAGATACGATGACCCGTACCCAGGCACCACACATACACCCAGTATCGATCATGATACTCTTGGACTTCGCACTTAACATTTTTGTGTAAAATCGCTGCGACGCACAAAGGCAGTCTATAAACCCCTTTATTTGTCAGTACGGAGGAGTAATGTGTCGATTTATATGATTTATACCCCCTCTGTAAACACATATGTTTGATCGTTGCGAGTTGATTAAATTATGCAAAAAACATCGTGTTGCCGACGAGTCGTAAGCGCGGTTTCTTCAGATATATCTACAAGTGTGTGTATGTTTGTATTTGTGCATAGTTGTGGGAATTGTATGGAAGTGTGTGTTTACATGTGTAGTGATATTACACTCAGTATGTCTGCTACTTTCAATTCTTATTTATAACTGGTAATCTACTTTATATACCTATGTCGCAATATAGATATTTACCATACACTATCTTCTTCTTCACTATCTTCTTCTTACTTTATATACCTATGTCGCAAAATAGATATTTACCATACGCTCATCTTATTTGCGCAAATTCTAATTTGCACAAGTAAGCATGTACCTACCATAACACGGTAGTTTTTTTGCGCAAACGGTATTTTTATTAGGTACCAAAAATATAATTTGCGCAATTTGTATAAACTGTTTGCGCATGCAAGTACCTGCGTGTCGCCGACCGTTAAGGCTATATCAGTGAAACCTTCTTTGTAATTTTTCTTGGGTTTCATGCGTTTGACCATCTGACACCAAGCTTGGTGGATAGATTGGTGACAGTCTTTCTTCTTTTTCGTGTGGTAAGTGACTAACCTGTTGTCAGAGTATATACCGCCCATGGGCCTCTGACTTGGCTTCACATGCCGTCGAGAAATATCTCTCAGGCATGCCGGTTTCCTCACGATGTTTTCCTTCACCGTTTTTAAGCAAGTCATAATTGTACAATGCGCACATGAATCCGAAAAGTCAGAGGTGCGTGGCTTGGGTAGGAACTCGACACCTATGACTTGGCAGTCCGACGGTCACACCACCAGGCTATCACTGCTGTTAAATTCTTTGCGGTGGTCCACGAGGTCATGTATGTCTGGCCTTTATCAGTCAATGCAGCATGCAAATTCTAAATTCCGATTTGCTGACTATCGTTTTGTAGATAGTGTGTGCTCACATAATCATACTTCAGTTGGCAACACAAAAACAATAGAATTGCGTAAATAGGGCAGCACTGAACATAAAAGGTGATCGATTTCGAACCGATGACTCACTAGTGTTGCGATTATTCGACTACGCAGGAATCCGATTAATCGGCTACTCGGAAATCAGTCAAAGAATAAAAAGTAACAGAATAAAATGAGTCATTATTTGAAAAAGGATTATTTAAGAGAGAATAAAAAGGTTTAATATAATGAGGTGGCTGACCGCAAGTGACTAAGATTGAATTGTTTTTTTTTTTTCATGTGGTAACCAGATGCTGTGCATTTTCCAAGAAGTAAATTCCAAAATAAAGACTGCCTTGTTGGTCTAGTGGTCGCAAGAAAGACTGCTGAGCATGGGGTTCTGGGTTCGAACCCCAGGTCGGGTAAAGTGTTATTGGGTTTTTCCATTAGGAATTTCTCAGTAGCAGCCTGGAGTCTGGATTTGTGCCCGGTTAATGGCATTAGGTTCGCCCCCTATTACATGGGACTTAAACATAACTGGCGAAACGAGGGTGTACTAAAAACACCTCTGCCGAACCCTTCGGGGAATGTAAGGCGTGATGTTATGTTAAATTCCAAAATTATTTTAACGGGAATTTTAATTAATCTAATTATTACTCTTGACTAGTTTATTAATAGTAAACGTATCTGGTTAATGAGAGATCCTGTTGGGCATCTTCAAGTTGGACACGTTTGACGCAGTGGCTGAGAGATTGGCTTCTGCGCTACGGGTCGTGGGTTCGATTCCGCACGGGTCAAATATTTGCATGGCCTACAAATAGTTGATCCGGATCTGAGCGTTTGTGCGTGTGAAGATTTGTCTCTGTAAACGCACCCACGATACTGGAAAAATCATAATGTGGGGCAAAGTTTAAAAAAAAAGATTTTTGAGTGCAAAACATATTACCTTTTTTTATCGTTGGATAATCCTCATGGATGTCCTTTGCCCGGGGAATGCGAGGGGGTCTGCCGGACTCTTACCGGCCAAAAACCAACGGTGTACCTCCTTCTAACCTAAGGCCGGGGTCACGGGATTCGCTATTGCATGCACCGCGACCCCGGCAGGTCTTGGCCCACCAGCTTCTTCTGGTGGACCTCACATTATGAAAAATGGCGATGTAATCGCTTCCCATAATTATCATTGGACCTAGTTTCGTCATTGGCAAGTTTAATTAAATCAGTTACTCAATGTGGTCAGTAAATTGACTAGATAATATTTTAGTTAACTGATAGTATCAAATAACCGTAGATAATTGATCTAAATTAATGCGTGTAGATTTCTCATAAATATCACCAATTATTTATTGGTACGTATTTATGTATTATAGTACCGACTTAAATATGATATTTTCATGAGTTTTTAGGTCACATAAACTGGTTTAATGAATTGCTTTATCTAAATTAACAAAGTTCAGCCCTTCTTGCGTTCAGCCTCTTTTTTTAACTCAGACTTCTGCATGTGTAACACTATAAATCACGAACAAATAACTACATGCAAAAGTTATTTTTTTCCTCATGTAGGTACCAATGTGTAAGGTGATCATAATTTATTGTTTTTAGTTAAAAACCACTTAGTCTAACAGCAGCGATAGCTTAGTGGTGTAACTGTTGGACTGCCAAGTCATAGGTCTCGAGTTCGAATCCAAGATACGCACCTCTGACTTTTTTGAATTTAAGTGCGTATTGTATAATTATCACATCCTTAAAAACGGTGAAGGAAACCGGCATGTCTGAGAGATACTTCTTGAAGGCACGTGAAGCCAAGTCAGAGGCCCATAGGCGGCATAAACTCTGATACCAGGTTAGTCACTAACACACGAAAAGAAGAAGAGATAAAAATCAACTCCGATCCGAAAAAAAATATACCAAATAATCGATCCCGACCTTCGAATAATCGTTACCACACGCACATCCCTACTCATCACCGAATAATCTTTTGATAACAGTGTACTTAATTAAGTTATAGCCAACTAGCGGCCCATCCCGGCTTCGCACTGGTAGAAAATTTTCCCGTTTTTGCAACATTTTTCATTTATGCTCCGATACTATTGGTCGTAGCGTGATGTTATATAGCCTATAACCTTCCTCGATAAAAGGACTATCGAACACTAAAATAACTTTTCGATTCCAACCAGTAGTTCTTGAGATTAGCGCGTTCAAACAAACAAACAAACAAACAAACAAACTCTTCAGCTTTATAATATTAGTATAGATAAGTTAACTTTTAACGGCTGATCAAAGCGTTTAAGATATCGTGGCGTCTTCTCACGAGGTGTTGCCGAAGCTGCCTGGAAATCGCTCGGCTTATTGACGTAATAAGCTCTGCCTATGGGTTTTGAATACGCATAAGGGGTTTTGCAGACACTTATGGATTTTATTAAGTGTCCCTAATATTGTTTGCTTGTAAAGTGGGAGATCTGTTTTTGTTGAACTTGTGTTTTGGATTCCGTTGTAGGCGTTCCCTTGTGAACATAACATCACGTCTGTATTCCCCAAAGGGTTGGGCAGAGATGTGTAGTAACACACTCATACCACCGTTATATTTAAGTCCTATGTAATAGGGAGCGAGCCTATTGTTATCAACCGGGCACAAATCCAAACTAAGGGCTGCTACTGAGGAATACCACACATGAAAACGCAATAGTAACCATAGATTATTTTATTTTTTTTGTGTGTTTGGGTTACCGTGTTGTTTAATATAATAGGTTTAAATATAAGTGTTAATTTTTAAGAAACATTATATTTTTAATTTTAAGGATCCCTATGCGTCCGCGTGGGCGGAAAATAAATACTTTTTCTTTCTTTCTTTCTTCTTTCAATTAAACTTTGCCCGACTTAGAGATCGAACCCAGGATCTCACGATCAGCAGTCGCGCTTGCCACTACTAGACCAACGAAGCAGTTGGTTGAAATTTTCTATCTTTAGCTTAAATCCATTCTATGCTGAATATATAACTAGTCTTGTTGAACCCATGTTTATCATAGGTCTCAACAAATATGAGTCAACATGGCCTTTTTTTCTTATTCTTGTCTTGGTCGCGCTTGGCCCTAGTCCCACCTGATGGTAAGCGCAGACAGGGTCTAAGATGGAACACACGAATCCAAGGAACAGAGATATAGAGGGATTCCCTTATACCTCTCTGGCTCTCACATACACACGACGGAACACAGTAAACTGCTTGGCGCCGGACTTTAATGTGAGTGTGGTAGCTAGCTAGGCGGACCGTATAGATCCTACCACCAAGCGTGATACTATTAGCATACTATTATTATGTAGCGTGGTGCCATCGTAGGCGTTTGTCTGCTAAAAAGCCACTAATGATTTATAAGTTGAGATTCGTTCTATTCGATGCTGCAGCGATCGCTAGCGATCTTAGTTGAATATATTAGGCAAGTAACAACAGCTTAGGACATGGAAACCTCTAACAACATGGATTTATGAAATAGGTACATGTTGTGCCGACCCCACCTAGTGTGGGATAAGGGCAGGAAGAAGAAGAAGAAGAAGTAAGTGCGTTGACCACGCTTTTTTCCCTTCTCAATTCTCCTTCTCCTCCCTCTTACCTTATTTCTCATTTTCAATATCTTTGTTCTACTCATGCTAGGAGTTTACGTTCTTCTAATAATCTTCTACTTAACTGTCCTTCCCATACTTCTGATTTCATTCATTCTTCCTTTCATATTCAGGCTATACTTCTTTGGAATGCGCTCCCTCTTGATATCAGGACAGCCACCAGTCGGTATGCTTTTAAGCGAAAATTGCGGAGTTATTTTTCAGAACAAATAGTAAGAGTTGTCTCTTAATCCCCCTTTCTATTCTTTTCATAAGGTATATATTTTATATGTATAGGTATATATTATGTATTTATTTTATATGTATATATATATTATGTAGGTATGTGTTATATGTATAGGATTTTATATAGTAAATTATATAAGTATTTATATAAGTATGTAGAATTTTAATTATTTTGTACTTGTGTACATTTATAGTTTTATTTACGCCTTGAGTTCTTTTTTTTTTATTTTTTAACCTCAAATTTTTCTTATTTTATTCTTGAACAATAATTTGCACCTGCCATGTTATCTCTTCACCACCTTTGGTTGACTGGTAGAGAATGCCTAAGGCATTAAGTCCGCCTTTGTAATTTTTTTTTTGTTGCATAAAGCTTAAATAAATAAATAAATAAATAAGTAACAACAGCTAAGGGGACTCTACAGTGAAATTCAGACCTTGGCTTTGTGTGGTGCTAGGTTAAGTAGGGATTTGTATATACCTCTATTTATTCGTCAACTGCCTTGGTGGTTTAGTGGTCACAAGTGCGAATGTTGAGTTGAGTCCTGGGTTCGACCCCAGGTTGAGCAAAGTGTTATTGGGTATTTCCGTTAGGAATTTCTTAGTAGCAGCCCAGAGTCTGGATTTGGGCCTGGTTAATGGTAAAAGGCTCGCGCCCTATTACATGGGACTAAAACACCTCTGCCGAACCCTTCGGGGAGTACAAAGCGTGATGTTATGTTATGTCTATTTAATTTTAGCTACATAAGAAACTCCCTTGGAACCAAGAAACTTTCCCCACTTCCTCACTAGCATACAGCGTGTTAGCACGTTAATTTACCATCAGATGTATTTTCATATAAATTAATTAATAAAACTTTTGCTTACAAGTAGGACAACACAACACTACGTTTTTATGAAGAACACGCCAGTACTCATAGTTCCGAGACCCAAATTTCCAGGCGCCAAGTCTCGAAATCGTAGAGATTTAATCGTCTAACATATCGAGTGACCAGAAACAAAAAGCAATATACATAAATTATAGTCGGAATCGTATTAGAAACACGTTTTGCGTAGCGCAGTAGTGATCGAGTTGAACCTTGTTTAGTGCTGATGGGACGGCGACGATACGGTGACGGGACGATCCGCTGTTAATTGGTCATTTGTTACCAGCAAAGGGGGCACTCGAAATTAAATTGCAATAGTAACAGCTTACAGTCTAAAGTCATACGGGACACTGACAAATTATCATCTATCTCAGTCAGTATTGAATGGACATAATTGTTATGCGTATTTTGTGCAATAGTAATCATCTGATTACTGAATAAGAATAACATCATTGTACTATGATCACCAGCCCACAAATAAAGAAAGAACTTAGAAGGCCCAAGCTTAACAGTAGATTCATAATACTGACAGTAGATGACATGGTCTAACCTTGGGATATTGGTCTAGCCTTAGGATATCGGCATTGCCCAGTAACTGGGTTGCGAAGGTCTGATGGCAGTCGCTTCGTGTAAAATACTGGTATTCAGCCGCATCTGGTTAGACTGGAAGTTGACCCCAACATAGTTGGGAAAAGGCTAGGCAGAACAGATGACACCACCGTTTTTAACCCGGCGAGCGCAAGGTTAAGTATTTAAATCACAAGTCTGGAATCACCTTTTTAACACATACATCACGTACTCTTTTCATAAATCTCCCTAGTTTATTCAACACTTATTATTAAACCTCACGACTTTATCATCAATAAAAAAGTCGGCCATATTTCTGTCAACAAAATCGTACACTATAAAGGGCCCCGAAACTGGTTTTTATTAGCACACGGCAGTGGCCCGAGAGAGCGAGATGGTTTATTGGATAAGTGTCGTGACCAAGGTTTTGGGTTCTATTCCTGGTTTACAAACATTCGTATACCTGTTTGGTAGGATTTGTGGGCGTTTTAGACATTTTCTTGAGATTTGACGTAAGTCTTCTAGATTCAAGGTTCGTGTTGCTACAAACGCGATCAGAGCTGCAGTTGTCAAAGCTGCAAATGTATGGTTTGAAGTCACACTGGAAGTAGTATCTTCACGACTATTCTAGATGGTATGAACAGAACTCAAAGTAATATAAGGTATTACTCAGAATTTAAAATTCGATTGCATTATTAGCTATTTTCTTGTCTCGTAATGTATCAAGAGAAAGATGTAGGGTTCATGGATGTTACTACAATCTTATCTGTAAAGATACACTAGTTGCTTAGATGCCTGGTTCCGATAAACAAAAACGAATCGTATTGCTTACTAATGGTAGCAGTTTTTATTACCAAACTGGGAATATAAATAGACTCATAAGCTAATTTTACCTGTGATAGCTACTTCCATATGGGAGGGTCTACTATGCAAAGCTCTCACGAGGTCTTTGCTATAATATTGGTAAAGATACAAGTCTTAATTTGAACCAATAACGTTCCATAAATTATAGGAATCGGCCATTAAGCTCGCATTCCTGTTAAATTGCAATTGGTGCAAAAACTCAAGTTGGCTTTAATTCATCATGTCCCTGCCCTTATCCCACACTAGGTGGGGTCGGCACAACATGTTTTGTAAATCCATACTACTACTCCATATTACTACACACATCTCACACATCACTCTTACACACATCACTCTTACACTCACACTCCTATACTCACCCGCCTTACTCGCACCTCACATACTCACCTACCCTCTCCATTCAAACTCACCCTCACCCCCAACTCTACATTCGAACTCACGGCCCGCATTTAACTCTTTTTTAACCGACTTCCAAAAAGGAGGAGGTGTATGTTTTTTTGTTTTTTTTTTTTTTTTTGTGTATGTTCATCGATATTTTCGCCAATTGTGAACCGATTTTGATGTTTTTTTTTTAATGGATAGGGTATACTTTGAAGTTGGTCCCATTTAAATTTGGTGAATATCTGATGAAGAACTTCAGAGATAGGCAATGGAACTCCTCAATCACGACCAGTACGCATATTGTGATGATGTGATTATGTTACGAGCAGCGTCTTTAGTAGGTCCAACCAAGTTTTAATTAAGGCCACTAAAATGAAAAAAATAAAAACTTTTTTACAAAAAAATTAAACCGACTTAAAAAAAAAAAGAATAAAATAATTACCATATAAAATTAAGTTTCAGAAGTCGGTGCCTTCAATTTGGTTCAGCGTGGATCAGCACCGACTTCTGAAACTGTTAATTTTATATGGTAATTATTTTATTCTTTTTTGAAGTCGGTTTAATTACTTTATATTTTTATTGTTTTTTTTTATTTTTGTTTCTTTTCTCTTGGTTTACCTATGTTTGTTTAAAATACTTTTGTTATGTATTAGTCTGAAACAGCTTACCCTCTCACTAGGGGTGGGGCGTTGATAGCTGCGCCACAGTTTTTAACTTTTGCAGCTATCATCGTTTTATACTTGTCCTCTTACTGTACTTGTTTTTGTTCTAAATAAATGATTATTATTAGTATGTTGTTAGAAGTTTTGGCTTGTTGTTTCATGACCGGCCGCCTGCCTTACATCAGATTGGCTTTAATTGCGACTTAAAAAAACCTCTTCAGTTCCTTGCTTAAATAATCTATCAGTCCAACAGAAAACTATTGCTCCTTTTATATTGAACAACCAACATTAGATGATGAAAAGCAACATCTTTAATGATGATAATGATTAATGATCAGAACCAGTTCAATAATTGTATTAGCATGTGAATAAAATATGTTTGGTGCAGTGGCTGAGCGGTCGGCTTCTGCGCTACGGGTCGTGGGTTCGATTCCCGCACGGAACAAATATTTGTATGGCCTACAGATGGTTCTCCCGGGTCTGGATGTTTGTGTATGTGAAGATTTGTGTATGTAAACGCACCCACGATACAGGAGAAATCCTAGTGTGGGGCAAATTTAAATACAAATTTAAATACAAAAGCCACCTTGACTGCCTTGTTGGTCTAGTGGTCGCAAGCGCGACTGATGAGCATGGCGTCCTGGGTTCGATCCCCAGGTCGGGCAAAGTGTTATGATTTTTTCCATTAGAAATTTCTCAGTAGCAACCCCTATTACATACATAGGCTCTCCCCTCTGTTACATGGGACTTAAACATAGCTGGCAAAACGAGGGTGTACTAAAAACACCTCTGACGGAACAAGGTGTGATGTTATGTTATCTTATAATCCACCTTGTAAAGCAATGATTATTCCATATAGAAAACGAGTACATATTACTTCTCAATAAAATAATTTCAATAAATAATAAATCTACCAGAATAACATGTAGGGTTAATTAATAAACTTCGTGTTTATGCTAAATTTTGCCAGTCACTTCATTTCTATGGTTGTTTTAATTGAAATAAATATTAATAGAAAACATTTGCATCAGGACGGAACGAACATAACATCACGGCTACATTCCCCAAAGGGCTAGGCAGAGGTGTATAGTAATACCCTCATTTTGCCGTTATGTTTAAGTCTCATGTAATAGGGGGCGAACCTATTGTCATCAACCGGGCACAAATCCGAACTCCGTGCTGCTACTGAGGAATTTCACACTGCCTGACCCGGGGATCGAACCCAGGACCTCACGATCAGCAGTCGCGCTTGCCGTCATTAGACCAATAAGGCAGTTTAAACTCTGGTTTCAAAATAAGTCAGCGTAGCTCTTCTATTGGGCGCCTTAATATGTAGGTAAGGAATGATATTACAGGCAGCAGCATTTTAGTTCCACCTATAAAATCGAACTGTCTCGTTGGTCTAGTGGTGGCAAGCGCGACTGCTGATCGTGAAGTCCTGGGTTCGATCTCCAAGTCGGGCAAAGTGTTATTGAGCTTTTCCGTGTGGAATTCCTCAGTAGCAGCCCGGAGTTTGGATTTGTGCCCAGTTGAAGGCAATAGAGCTCGCCCCCTTATATGGGACTTAAACATAACGGCAAAATGAGGGTGTTACTATACACTTCTGCCGATCCCTTCGGGGAATACAGGCTTGATGTTATGTTATGGTACTATAGATGATCATATAAATAAGAAACTAAGTAGGTGCAATTTCCACAAGTCTGAAATACTTAGATTTACATTTTAAAAAATGCAATTGAATACACCTACCATCACATGCTTAAGTAAAACTTACACAACAATTATACATACTAACATACAATCATTTACATACAAAATTAAACTCAGAAGTAAATAAACCTCAATATATACATACATATACATAATATACACTATCGAACGCGTAGTTCGGTAGTAGGACAACTCTTGTACAACCAGTTACAAGCTTACCTCCGATATTTTCGTTTTACCTCAACTCTATTCTCCCCACAATAAGGGTGACTGTTGCTTGAGCGGCTAGTTTTTAAATTTGTTTCCGTCTCGCCGTCGTAAAGGGCATGAGGACTATGGTAACTGTTCTTCAGACTTATTTAGACGTCGGGTTTTGAAATTGAGTTGAAATTTTTCGACTTTTAAGAGGAGAAAGATTGATGGTCGTAAGGGTCCATTGATAGATGGGAATACAATTGCGTTTGAAGTGTAGATGTATTTTTTTTTTGTATATTCCGTTCGTGTATTAATTCGTATTTCTTTATGGAATGAATTATGAACCGTTTATCGGGATATCGTTCACTGGTCGTTTCGGCGTAGTTTCTGCCAACCACTCAAATTAAAAATAATAAAACATATTTTTATAAATAATAATATCTGCCTCATAGGTGGTGGTGACCGTGACTGCTAATCGTGAGGTCCTGGTTTCGATACCCAGGTCGGGCAAAGTGTTATTGGTTTTTTTTTTGTGGAATTCCTCAGTAGTAGCCTAGAGTGTGGATTTGTGCCCGGTTAATGGCAATAGGCTTGCCGTATTACTTGGGACTGAAATATAACTGGCGAAACGAGGTAGTACTAAAACACCTCTGACGAACCCTTCGGGGAATGTAAGGCGTGATGTTATGGTATGTTAATTAATTCTTCTGGCTTTCGTACTTCATAGAGCACGTTAAATCGCCGGTCCCGGGCGTCAAAGGAATACCTATTACAGTCGGTACGGGTAGTCAGAAACTCAAAAATCTGACAACCGGTCTAACCTTGGGGTATCGGCATTGCTCGGTTACCTTCTGCGTTGCGGAGGTCTGATGGCAGTCACTCCGTGTAAAATACTGGTATTCAGCTGCATCTGGTTAGATTGGAAGCTGATCTCAACATAATTGGGAAAAAACTAGGCAGAACGAACGTGGCCCGAGAAGGCGGCGCGCCGTGTTCCGTGCGCGCTTCTCAGGAGGACGTGGGGCAAGGCCCCACAGAGGAGAGGTTCGCCATGGGTTGGCGGACCGGGACCTGCCGGGGTTGCGGTGCATGCTTTTGCGAATCCCGCGAACCCGGCCGTACGGTCAGGAGAAGGAATACCGTTGGTTTTTAGCCGGTAAGAGTCCGGCAGACCCCCTCGCCTTCCCAGGGCGAGGGACATCCATGAGGATTTTCCAACGAGAAAAAAAAAAAAAAAAAAGGCAGAACGAACGTCCAACCAAAAGTTTAGGTATTTTTTTATATCAGTGTATCCTATTAATGATACCTAGTAACCATATGAAAATTTGCTAATTAATTTGAAGTCGGGTGACTTCTTGTAGTGAGGTATACAGGGTGTAAACAAAATCATGAATAAGAATAAGAATTATTTATTGCGTAACTGTGTACAATTAGATCTTATAATATAGCAGATTTTAGGATCAACAATCTACCCATGTCGGATATTTAATTCCTTCAAACCTCTTGATGTACTGCTGACATAGGTTTATCCAGAACGGGATACTATTGGATTCAATAAAATAAAAATTACAAGAAGTAAACATGTGTTCTTAACGCGAGGCATTTTAACGTCCCAAGCGAATTGAGCGGCTATCGCTCGCCACGCGGTCGTTTAACTCGGGGCGCTACAATGCCTCACGTTAAGAACACCATGTTGACTTCTTGTAATTTTTATTTTATTGAATCCAATAGTATCTCGTTCAGGATTAATTTATGTCAGCAGTACATCACGAGGTTTGAAGGAATTACATAATTTCGTTAACAGCCTGTATAATGCCAATTAGCACAAGGCGCTATTGGCCACTACAAAAATCTAGACATATTAGCTTTTCAATTACAAGCATGACACTTTAAAACGGTTAAACTAAACCCCAGTACACACTGACCGATCATACTTGAACACAATTCAAACAGTGTCCCCATCGATTTGCTGTCAAGCTTCCAATTTCCTGAGCACATCGACTATGAAAGATTGCTTCCTGTCCCAACACCATGTCTGCTGCCCCCAGTATGAAGCTAGCGCAATATCTCAAGTTACTTGTGCTTTGAACTAGCGAGAATTTCTTGGACTAAGTTAAGTTTAAAGGCAAATAACGAGATAATGGATGAAAGGAAGATGTAACTACTAATTGATCTTCCGGATAAGATCTACAAGTCAAGGGAGGAGAACGGAGTGGCTACATGGAGTTAAGTTGCGCTAGCCGCGGTCAGTCTGTGGATGAGTGACCATTCGTTACACATCCAGACCTCTCCGTGCCTCGGAGAGCACGTTAAACCGTCAGCTCCAGGTGTATGAATACCTATGACAGTCGTTACGGATAGTCAGAAGTTCGAAAGTCTGACAACCGGTCTAATCTTAGGATATCGGCATTGTCCAGTAACTGGGTTGCAGAGGTCTGATGGCAGTCTCTCCGTGTAAAATACTGGTGTTCAACCGCATCTGGTTAGACTGGAAGCTGAACCCAACATAGTTGGGAAAAAGCTAGGCAGCTAGGCTAGCAGCTAAGCTAGCTTTTTGTCTTATAACTTTCGTGAAACACATTCATAATTATTATGATTATTTATAGTACCTACGCTCCAACCACCGCGTCCAACTTGCGACCTCGCCACGTCTTCAGAAATGACTATTCGTAGTAAGGATTCCGTCTGGGTCCGAAACTAGTCGGGCAATCATAATTATGTGTCTTTATGGTGTATTTAAAAAATTGGTAGGCGAAAGAAAATGTCGTGAACAGATCTACGAGGCGTTTTTAACCGACTTCCAAAAAGGAGGAGGTTACTATGTTCGTCTGTATGTATTTTTTTTTTTGTGTATGTTCATCGATATTTACGCCAATTGTGAACCGATTTTAATGATTCTTTTTTTAATGGATAGGGTATACTTCGAAGTTGGTCCCATTTAAATTTGATGAAAATCTAATGAAGAACTTCGGAGATAGACAATGGAATTCCTCAATGACGAACAGTACGCATATTGTGATGATGTGATTACGAGCAGCGTCTTTAGTAGGTACAACCAAGTTTTAATTAAGGCCACTAAAATGAAAAAAATAAAAACTTTTTAACAAAAAATTTAAACCGACTTCAAAAAAGAATAAAATAATTACCATATAAAATTAACAGTTTCAGAAGTCGGTGCCTTCAATTTGGTTCAGCATGGATCAGCACCGACTTCTGAAACTGTTAATTTTATATGGTAATTATTTGATTCTTTTTTGAAGTCGGTTTAAATTTTTTGTTAAAAAGTTTTTATTAGTATCAGTAATTATTTAGTTAGTAAGATATAGGAATCGGTTATAGTCATCAAGGTAACCCTTCAGTTACAAACCCACGAGTTCCAACCATCAATTACCTATAGCTACCACTCCCAATTCAAAACACAAAACATCAGCCAACATTAGAGATCAACAATGTTACCAATTATGAATCCGTGACCGCAACAGGTAGGGCAGCACCCGAGGCATCGTAAAATACAAGAGTTTCCAATTATTGTCCGTAGTTCGGACAAACGCGGTATATGGCTGAGCCCCAGGCGGGTTGGAGGCTTCGTTTTACAAATATGTACAAGCTTTTGATCTGAAACATCTTTGATTTGACCTGAAATTACAACTTTTAAAAAAGGTTATATATTATCCTTTTTAAAAGGCGCAGTTTTCAATAATGTTATTTTTATATCAGATATACCTATCTGTTATGAGTAACTTTGAGAGTAAGATCAGACGGGGCTCTCGCCTGAGTTACGAATCGATAGTTAACTATTTTAAAAAAATAGAAGGAATTTTTATATATTTATCGACCCCTAGGCGATCACTGCTTTTTTTCATTAATCAAAAAAATATTGTCAGCTACCCAATTGGCTAGCCACAAGCTGTTTCCATACATTTAGAAAGTAGAGAAGGTACCTAGCTATACAACCTCTCTTCAGATACACACAACTATCCCCCTCATTCATTACACCTCTGCCTACACCACAATTTCAAATAGTCTTAAGTCACAAATTCAATTGACCCTACAAAAAATCCCAAACATTTTAACTACCTAAGTGAAGAGATCGCAAAAACTAAGAGCCCCAACACACGGACCAAGTCGCGAGTCAAGAGTTTCCACATAGTGAGCGAACGCCTCCAGTTGTGTAAGTTACTTTGACTTCGTAGCGGACTCGTGTAATCGGTTCTATTCACTCATGCGGTCGTGGATGTAGGCCTTAACGGACACGGCTTTGGATTAAAAAAAAAATATCTCCAAGTTCGGTCTGAAAACTCAAATGTTAAGCGTACAGGCCATTCTTATTTATTTTTTGGCGTAGTGCAGACATACAAATACATACAAAACGCAATACTTATAATCACGAAAAGTTTAAAATTACTATCAGTAGTATTAGTAATAGCCGTATTAAGCGTAATAATAGCCGATTCCTTTAATTTACAAAACGTTATTGGTTAAAATTGAGACATGTATCTTTACAAAGACCATCATAGCTTTGCATAATATACCTTTCCATATGGAAGTAGCTATCACAGGTAAAATTAGCTTACGAATCTATCTATACAGGGTGTAAACAATTTTGTGTAATTCCTTAAAACCACAGGATCTATTATTGGTATAGATTAACCTTCCACTGTATTTAGCATGGTTGAAAATAAAAAAACGGAAAAGAAAAAAGTTTTATGTGATAGAACATTTTAATAGTGCCACGCATAAATGAATTGAAGCCCGGCAAGACAGGTGGCGGGCACGACTAGCGTGATATCGCTTCGCGCAGTCAGTTACTTTGGGGAACTAAAATCCCTCGCGTTATTGAAATCATGTTTTTTTTGCTTCATCCAAAAAAATCCCATTCAGGGTCAATTTGTGTCACCAGTAGACCATGAAGTTTAAAGGAATTACACAAATTCGGATACACCTGTATACCCAATTTGGCAATAACAAATGCTATCGTTGGTAAGCAAAACGGTTCGTTTTTCTTTATAGGAACTGGGCATAAAACTACTTTGGGCAAATATGTGCCTGACATGAAAGATGCGAAAAAAAGTTTGCTATCCAATATGAGATAAAAAACAAAAAATGTTCAAAATGTTCATAAAATGGAAACTACTGGGCCAAAATATGTTAAATTTTTATGGGACCAAACGGCAACTATTCCACATCAAACTAAAGGAGAATGACGTAAATCGAATCATAAATCTTAGCGTAATCGGTGTACATACATAAAAAAATTCCAATCGAATATAGAACCTCGTCCTTTTTGAAGTCGGTTAAAAAGTTACAGTCATTCAGTGGGTTAAAAAATTACACTATTCCTAACTTATAATTTACAGTAAAGATAAGTTGCATTAACAGTCAAAAACCGTGCTTACTTGTACTCAACCATAAAAGCGATAAAAAGCTTGTTCTAAATCAAGCATATCTATGCTGATGTATCAATACGTAAACCGATCGAGTATGAATAGATTTTAATAATGTACATACAAACAGGACGGGTAGCGGCGGGTGGTATTGCGACAGCGGGTATTCAGATTCTATTCTCATCTGATGCTGTTGGTCTAGTGATAAGGATACACGATACAAAATAGTGTTGAAAGCTTTAAATTTAAATTCGAAGTTGGTTTAAAGCTGAGGCTACACAGCCGCAAAGCGAACTGTGATACATAAGTGAATAAAATGATTACGTAGTATAATGCCTACTGTCGCCCATACACAATATAACATACATAATTAGCCCATTACTGTCCCACTGCTGGGCCTCTTCTCAGAATGAGAAGGGTTTAGGCCTTAGTCCACCACGCTGGCCTGGTGCGGGTTGGCAGACTACACACAGCATCGAGGACTTTATGAAGCCCTCTCAGGTGTGCAGGTTTCCTCACGATGTTTTTCTTTCACCGTTAACGCAAGTGATAATCGAATTCTGATCCGTACATGAATTCGAAGTCTCAGGTATGGTTGATCGGGGTCAAACTCAACTTTTTAACATAACATCACGCCTGTATTTTCTGAAGGGATGGACAGAGGTGTATAGTAACACCCTCATTTCGCACTTATGTTTAAGTCACATGTAATAGGGGGCTTGCCTATTGCCATCAACCGGGCCCAAATCAAAACTCCGAGCGGCTACTGAGGAATTCCACACGGAAAAACCCAGTAACACTTTGCCTCACCTGGGGACCTCACGATCAGCAGTTGCCTTTGCCACCACTGGACTAACAAGGAAGCAGAACTTTTAAATATTTTCGTATAATTATTAGCGCTATGACAATATTATGGAATTGCGATACATAAGATCACATTATGCCACAAATCGCACTTTGTCGATTTTTGTCAATTCACGTCTGTGATGACGATTTTTGGAGTGCACTTCAACCTGAGTATATTTTTCGGCATCGCGCTATAAGTTTAGCCCGTAACAGTGTCTTTGGCACACAATCTTTTGTGTCATTAAGTTCGAATAACTTAGAAAAAAAACCATTTTTGTATTGAGATTTTATTCTAAGAGCACTTGTGCACTCCGATCCAAATCCCAGAAAACACGATCCGAACAACCTGCAGTATTGTTTGTATGAACGATTGTACACTACTTCCGATCTGAATTTCATAGATTTGCAGCCGAGTTTTCTCGGATCGCATTTTCTCGACACACAAGCTCTATTAAGACGCAAATGGCTGATGAATAATTGATTGCTAATTTTTCGCCAATAAAAAGTAGATTCCATAAAAAATCGGGATAGCTCGTGGCTAATTAACAACCGCGCGGATCATATGATTTGCAGGGTTAAGCTACGCTTGCCGCGGTCAGTCTGTGGATAGGTGACCATTCTATACATATCGTGACCCGTCCGTTCCTCGGAGAGCACGTTAAACCGTCGGTCCCGGGTGTCATACGAATACCTATGACAGTCGTTACGGGTAGTCAGAAGCCCGAAAGTCTGTCAACAACCGGTTTAACCTTAGGATATCAGCATTGCCCACTAATTGGTTTGCGGAGGTCTGATGGCAGTCGGTCCGTGTAAAATACGGGTACTCAACCGCATCTGGTTAGACTGAAAGCTGACCCCAACATAGTTTGGAAAAGGCTAGGCAGAACGAACGATTCTGCTCGGACCGACCAATATCGTCCGTGACAGGAAATATCAAATGGGACATTTACCTATTGGACCTACAAAATGTATGTCAGATCTACCTCTTTATAACACCACCATAATAATGTTGGTGTCCAGATCTGTGTGCACAGATTAAACCCATATAAAAAATAGTCAGGTACATAAGCGACTTCTAAATCCACCTTCAGATACGTTGGATCGTGATAGGTCAACGCTGGTCCCGTCGACACCTCGCCTTTCACCACAGATTGATAATTATGGCGCCTATGATAACAGATTAGTTTACTGCTAAAAGTCACCACGAGTTTGTTTTAGAACCGGTTCAGTTGATAAATGATTTAATTCCACCCAGTTGGAAGTAAAATCGAGGCGAATGGTGTTAAAACGAAAATATTACTTTAATTTATTTATTAAAAAGTAAATCATGATAAGTATCGTATCAGCTAGTTAACGCCCACATAAAACCACCACAATAAACAGACCACAATAAATAGTCAGTAGGCCAGTTCAAGTATTTTTTTGAAGCAGGAAATGTGCAGGTAACGTTCAGGTTGTGCGTGGGAAGCCATCGCCTCCTTTTGCGAGGATGTGATGGCGACCAAGGAGGAAGCGGAGAGGGAAAGGGAGCGGTGTGCTCTTCTCCCTTCCCGCGCCAGACGCACCGGGCGCCGGAGGGCGCGCGTACGCAACGACCTCCAGCCACCCTAGTGTGTGGCCTGCGGGCGGCAGGTTTGGGGACCCGCCACCCGACCAGTAATAGACCCGAGAAGGCGGTGCGCTGTGTTCCATGCGCGCTTCTCAGGAGGATGTGGGCCAAGGCCCCACAGAGAAGAGGCCCGCCGAGGGTTGGCGGACCGAGACCTGCCGGGGTTGCGGTGCATGCTTTTGCGAATCCCGCGACCCCGGCCGAACGGTCAGGAGAAGGAATACCGTTGGTTTTTAGCCGGTAAGAGTCCGGCAGACCCCCTCGCGTTCCCCGGGCGAGGGACATCCATGAGGACTTTCCAACGAAAAAAAAAATTTAAGAAAAGGATCAGACAGTAATGTTGCGGTTTAATGCCAAGGCCATTGGTCCTTCATGAAACACCGTGGTGGTTTTAGCCGATAAGAGTCCGACATAACCTTCCTCCTTCACAGGGTGGACGCATACATAAGTATATTCACACATAAATTAAAAATAATCCCTTAATAAAAAATATGTTAAGCTAAACGGTTTTATCTTGCAGTACCCCTGCAGCATCAGGATTTGAGGATTGAAGGTAGAAATTATTATAATATTGTATTGTTAGGGGAATTGAATTTGTGTGTGCGAAGTTTCAGGAGAATCGGATAAGCAGAAGTAGTTTAAAAATCTGTCGCAAGATTTGAATCAAACCAACAAATATTCGCGGTAACATAACATAACATCACGCCTGTATTCCTCGAAGGGACGGGCAGAGATGTATATTAACACCCTCATTTCGCCGTTATGTTTAATTCCCATTTAATAGGGGGCGAGCTTCTTGCCATCCACCGGGCACGAATCCATACTCCGGGCTGCTACTGATGAGTTCCACACGGAAAAAACCCAACGACACTTTGCCCGACCTGGGGATCGAACCTAAGATCTCACGAGCAGCAGTCGCGCTTGCCATCACTAGACCAACGATGAAACCAATTAAAACTGTTTAAAAAAAATCGAACAGTAATCATTCCATCTACTTTTTTTTTTCGTTCAGCAGCTTATGAGAGATTACTTCCTTTGACAAAATCTAACCAGAGCAATAATTCCATCAACACTAAGATGACAAAAATATTCTGCACCTACAATAAATTCACGCCAATCTGTCAATAAACCATACCACCCATAAATTCTTAGTCCCATAAAATTGTGTGTAACACGCCTGCCGACCCGCTGACTGGTGCGTCGTAAAGATAAATAATACTTACGCCATCGCCATCATTAAGAGCCAAATGTAATACATATGTATCGTAAATCAATTTTAGAGTTCCACCGTGTGTTGTAAAAACTGTAACGAGGTTTTATTACTTTCTCGGTTCCGTATGTTGGTACTTGTAATTGGATGTATTTTTGGAGTTAGATGTACTGAAATCGATTATTTTGTATAGCTATAAAAGTGCATTAGGAGTTAAATCCACGTCTGTCATCTGCCTTGATGGTCTAGTGGTGGCAAGCGCGACTGCTGATCGTGAGGTCCCAGGTTCGACCCCCAGGTCTCACACAGTGTTATTGGGTTTTTCCGTGTGGGATTCCTGAGTAGCGGCCCAGAGTTTGGATTTGTGCCCAGTTGATGGCAATAGGCTCGCCTATATTACCATACACCTCTGCGCAACCCTTCGGGGAATACAAGCGTAATGCTATCTTTAAACCCACGTTGTCTTGGTTGACCATTTGGTTTGTTAACGGTGAAGGAAAACATCTTGAAGAAACCTGCATACCTAAGAGAGCCCCAAAATGATTTCGAATGGTGTGTGTAGTCTACCAACGTAGTGTACTAAGGCGTAGTCTCTGCTTACTCTGAAAATAGGCCCGTCCCTAGGCGTAGGACAGATATAGACTGATTTTATGTCACGTCTTGGTTGGTTCCTTGGACAGGTGATCACTACTTTCATATCCAGACCGTGTCTTGGTAATCTATAACACAAAAACAAAGGTCCGATGCTATCCAGTTGGTTCAGATTTACATAAATTAACCGCAAATTTGAAGGCACACCGTACTTTTTTTACCATCGCTTGAGCTTCCACGACTGATGATAGTTAAGACCGTCCTCCGCCCCCGTGGTAGTCAGCCCCGCAACCAACCTTGCTGACTCCCTAATCTTTTCACCATCGAGAGAAGAAGGAAAACTTCACTGTCCAGCCTTAAAATCAAAATCTCTTACTAATTCCACTTCCATCTTATACCATCAGCTGTTTCATAATGACCCTGACATCTTACGTCATCATTTTACCTCCTTATCATTGAAAGTGTCCAAAGCTTATTGGCTCTTACCATCTTCTTAAGTGCTCATCGGTTTGAGTAATAAATCACTGAATACTGACGTCACGCCAGACAATATCAGCAATTTGTCATCGATATAGTCAAAGAGAAAGCAACAAGCTTCTGTGTAGATAAACGAAAAAGCTGTAATTTGTTGCCGGTTCAAGTAGACTCCTTAATTTTTGGGCATAGAGTAGAGTGAGAGATGTGTCAGTCCATGCATATTCGTTGCCTTATTATTGCGAGAAGTAGTGATAGCCTACCGGTTGAACGCTTGCCTTCCATGCAGGAGAGTCTGAGTTCGATCGAGCCCGTACCTCTGACTTTTAAAATTCATGTGCGGATCAGAATTTGATTACTCAGGTTAACGGTGAAGGAAAAACATCGTGAGGAAACCTGCACACCTGAGAGGGTTCCATAAAGTTCTTGATGGTGTGTGGTCTGCCAACCCGCACCCGGCCAGCGTGGTGGACTAAGGTATAAACCCTGCTCATTCTGAGAAGAGGCACGTGCCCAGCAGTGGTACAGTAATGGGCTAATTATGTTATGTATAATTGCGAAGACGTCCTCTCTTGGAATCTCTCTCATAATGAGGCCAGAAACCGCTGAAGTGCCACCACAGTTGGTACCAAAGCAATTTCCTTGGTTATGCTTTTATATTTTTGATAAATGTTTATTTAACTTGTTCTGATTGGTTGTGATGAGTACTTACGGTGGTGCTGCCATTTACTGTTGTTTTGCCATTGCCTCCCCTTTGTTCCTTTTAGTTGTCCTAAGCCGAGATCTGAGTCCCATTAGAGGTCGCCCTTAGTGCTGTTGTTGCTAGCAGTCATGATGTTAGAGTAGCAGTTAGCTTAGGCTAAGTATTTTACTTCGTCTCTATTGGCTGTAGACCAGGTGTCGTTTCAGGTGTCGCCAACAATTGCCCATTTATGTAGAAATGGTCCGCAAGGAACATCTATAAGCAGCTCAATAGAAAAAGAAAAGAAGACTGTCAAAAACCTGAACAAAAGAAAAACCTGAGCTAAAGGTCTTTACCCGGTTTTTTTAGACAAGGTTAGTCGGAAAGGGGGTCGTTACGCATCGGATCAACTCAGGTTGGATGAAATGGCGACAGGTCACAGGGACAACTTGTGACCAACGGATGCCCCTCAAGCTGAAGGGCAAAATCCACAAATCCATTATAAGACCTGTCGTGCTGTACGGATCAGAGTGTTGGGTCGTGAAGAAGACGGATGAAAGAAGATTACACGTAGCGGAGATGAGAATGTTGAGAAGGATGTGTGGAGTGACGCGAATGGATAAAGTAAGAAATAAGTATATTAGAGGAAGTTTGAAAGTGGCACCAGTGACAGAAAAGTTGAAAGGAAAGCGTTTGTCTTGGTATGGGCATGTGCTGAGAAGGGATGAAACACATGTGACTAAGAGAGTGATGAATATGAATGTTGATGGATGGAGGGGGAGAGGGAGACCTAAGAAAAGATGGATGGATTATGTGAGGGAGGATATGAAAGATAAGGGAGTAAATGATAATGAGACGGCTGACAGGGAAGAGTGGAAGAGAAAAACATATTGCGCCGACCCCAAGTAACTTGGGACCAGGGCAGGAAGACAGTCGGAAAGGGGGTACTAAGCCGAAAGGATGTTAGAGTACTCATAATAATGGATAACTTTTGTTCTACAACTTTCCCCAAAAGTCATTAATTTAAGTGAAATAGCTGTTCGTAGATTTCATAAAAAATACGCTAAATTCTGTCTATCCTCAGCTATGATCAGCTGTGTTTACATTTTATGTCATATTTGCGGTTACAGATTAGAAGCTCAATTTTCTGAATTTATAACTAAAGCAGGGATGAAGAATTTTTGAAGAAACTTCTATGAAATTCATTTTGCAGGGATATTTTTATTATAGAATTTTTAAATTTTAACACTTTCTTTAAAACAATCATCAGTGATACATTAAGTGGCCCGCGGCTTAGCACCCCCTTTCCGACTAACCTTGTATGACCATTCGTTACACATCGAGACCCCTCCGTACCTCGGAAAGCACGTTAAACAGTCAGTCCCGGGTGTCATAAGAATACCTATGACAGTCGTTACGGGAAGTCCGAAGACCGAAAGTCTAACAACCGGTCTAACCTTAAGATATCGGCATTGCCCAGTAACTGGGTTGCGGAGGTCTAATGGCACTCGCTCCGTGTAAAATTCTGGTATTCAGCTGCATCTGGTTAGACTGGAAGCTGACCTTAACATAGTTGGGAAAAGGCTAGGCAAAACATATGGCACTCAAATGGATTTAAAATGAGTAAAACTATTCAAAGTTCAACCAGAGAAGTTATTTACGCTAATGTCCTAAGTCAGAGGCCTCCAAACTTTTTAGCCTAAGGGCCACACTGACTCCTCCACGAAGTCCCAAAAGGCCAAGACCTAGTTAGCTCATCATACCAACATACTATAGTTTTGATGAGTACTACCTGAGAATATCAAGTGGCGCCCCCATTTTTGTACTTTTTTTGGAGAGCCTTGTATCAAACCGTATTCATTCAGATAGGCATTTTAGAAAGTGTTTGAAAAGCAATAGATTTAAAATCTACTTCACTCATACAATAGGTATTTATACATCCAATACAAGTGTAATTTTTTGGTTTCAATATCAATTTTGATCTTTGAACTCAGACATCATAATGATTGACAATTTGACATAACATGATTTCTACTCAAAATTGCGTAGCATTCAAAGTAACGTCGGATCTTTATATTTTTTCAATCATTGACCTAAATGGTTCATGTTTTAAACGAAGTGTAACTTACGTTTAGGCGTTAAAAAGCCTATTAACCTATTTCATTTGAAAGTTACTTCACATCTAAAATACGAAATCGCGCAATGAGAATTAAACTCTATGTACTAGAGTTTAAAGTTTGAAATTAAGTTACGACATGGCTATATAACGGAATACGATAAGTGGATTCTATTGTATGTGTTCTAAGTTACAGAAGCTAATAAGCTATTATATTGTTGTGTAAGCCATATATTGGAATGACCCCGGCCTATCGATGACCCTAAGAAAACATTCAGTTGAGAAATGTAAGCTTTTTTGTAATAGTTTGTTTACAATACTTATGGCTGTCGTAATTGATGTACGAGTGACAATCATTTTATAAACGAGTATAGCTACCTTCAAGTTATAAGAACGCCAGTTATAGCAATTTACCGAGAGGACCTTTATTCATTTAATATTACACATCAAACATACTTCATTATATTTTTTAATAATTCTATAAAAAAATTAAAAACATAAAAAAAATCTAGCCCACCGGCATCGGGAACAGGGTCCAAGCTACCAGTGGTCAGAGCCTCGGAGAGAGGAACTTGCTAACAACACGCGCCGTGTCCAGAAGTACCGCTTTCTGTATCAGGCCCTTGACCCAGCCGCCCAACGAAAGCCTCATCAGTTGTTGGTCGAGGCTCTTGGCTATTAAGCCATTGGCCGTAACGACTATCGGAACAACAACTGCTGAGTCAACTTCCCACATGTCGAGTCGATACCCTCCTGTCCAAGTCTAGATACTTAATTTCTTTTAAGTATAATTATTATACTTTATTGTACACCAAACACAGTCGAAAGCAATGAATCTGGATCACCAACATAAAAAAAACAATGTTAAACAATGTTTTCCGAGATATTAAGATGTATGTTGATGACCCGGATTTATTGCTCTACTTATTAATAAAAATACAGAACAGAACATTGTATTGTATTTAAAACATAATTATAATTGGCGGCATTGCCATGATCTCTAATTTCTCCTAGGCAATCTTAGGATGAACTGGGAGTTATGGTTTTTTTTTATAGTTCAAAGGAACTTTATTTAACCGGACAAGAGTTGACGAGACTTGACAGGTCTTTAGCTGAGAGTAAAATACTATAAACTAAACAATAGCTGTTAAGGTTTTCCCCGAGGGAGAATCGGACCTCGGCTTAGGGCAGGGGTCTCCAAACTACGGCCCATGGCCAACACCGGCTCGCGAGCATCTCTTATCTGGCTCACGGTAGCAAACCGGGTTGGTAGTACTCATCAAAACTACAGTTTGTTGAGACTTCGTGGAGAAGTCAGTGTGGCCCTTAGGCTCAAAAGTTTAGAGACCTCTGGCTTAGGGCATTGCTAGCAGGACAGCTAGAGGATCTGACTACATGATATAAAAAAACATTCTTAAGAAAAACCTGTTTTTATTGTAGATTGTGGTAGGCTTTTGATAGCGATGATCCTGTTCAGAATGAGAAATTAATTCCCCCTAAAAAAAAGATGAATTAGTACCCTTTTTATTCAAAAAGCATGCAAATACCCAATAAATCTCCCCCAAAAATGAAATTAAGTCATAATTTCCATTTAAATTCGATACCTTCACAAAATAACGCAGGTGCATCTAATTGAAAATACTAATGTACGGTTTTTTGTAGCCAGTATAATTAATTTAAACTTTAATGACTTTCTAATGGTTTTTTTATTAATTTATTGGGGTGTTATAAATTTTTCGTGTTGTGCACACGATTTTAGATGAAAGGGTTGAATAATTTCAACCCTAGAGAGGGTTGAAATTGGAATTGTGGGAGGTAATTAAAGAGGGTGATACAGACGACTTCAAATTTAAAGTTTGAGTTCATTGACTTTTAGAATGTCAAGATGGTGTGATAATGTCATATGGATTGTATTGGTAAGGCGATGTCTGAGAAATATTGTTTGACCTTGAGAACCTTGGTTCGATTCCGTAGTCAAGCAAAAAGTACAGGCATCGTTTGATTTTCTGCGATGGTACTTATAACAGGCTGCCTTGAGAAGTTTTTTCTCTTCTTACCATTTCACTATCAAATAGCGTTATCAAAATTAGTCATCTAAAATTCTAGATTGGATTCTTATTATTTGTAGCAGTGATAACCTAGTGGTGTGACCGTCGGACTGCCAAGTCATAGGTCTCGAGTTCAACCCAAGGCACGCACCTCTGACTTTTCAGATTCATGTGTGTGTATTCTATAATTCTCACTTGCTTAAAAACGGCGAAGGAAAACATCGTGAGGAAACCTGCCTGAGAGATATTTCTCGACGGCATGTGAAGCTAAGACAGAGGCCCATGGGTGACATAATCTCTGATACCAGGTTAGTCACTAACCACACGAAAGGAAGAAGTAGAAGTTGTTATTTATTGCTGTTGTCGCCTATTCCCTTCTTAAATTATTACTTCCGGTTAATGAATGGCCTTTAATTATAATAGAACCTGTGTTTAAAACCAATTCTAACCGAAGTAAGTAAACAATGGCTGTGTTCCTCAGTTCCTTGGGCTAAGCAAATTTTATAATTTAGAATTAGACATTCTGTGACAGCCTCATTGGTCTAGTGGTGGCAAGCGCGACTGCTGATTGTGAGGTCCTGGGTTCGATTGGCCGGTTAAAGTGTTATTGGATTTTTCCGTGTAGAATTCCTCAGTAGCAGCCCGGAGTTTGGATTTGTGCCCGGTTGATGGCAATAGGCTCGCCCCCTATTACATGGGACTTATACATAATGGCAAAATGAGGGTGTTACTATACACCTCTGCCCAACTTTTCGGCGATTACAGGCGTGATGTTGTTATGTTTAATTGGACATTCCTCATATACTCACGCCTGAAATCCCCGAAGGGGAATGCAGAGGTGTTCTCTTATTACGGGAGACGGCACATCCACGTTTTGCCTCTGGTATTAGGTCCCATGTAATAGGTGGCGAGACTATTGCCATTTTTCGGGCACAATTACGGTGCCAAGTTTATCGCCTGTTACGACATGCTTGCCCGACGCAGGGGAGTTGTATTCTCTATCCGTCCCCCCACGGACTATTAGTATTTATAATTGGAATAAAGTTCAAACTATGTAACTTTTTTAACATAACATCACGTCTGTATTCCCCGAAGGGTTAGGCAGAGGTGTATAATAACACACTCATTTCACCGCTATGTTTAAGTCCAATGTATAGGGAGCGAGCCTATTGCCATCAACCGGACACGAATTCAAACTCCGAGCTGCTACTGAGGAATTCCACAAGGAAAAATCCAATAACACTTTACCCGACCTGGGGTTTGAACCCAGGACCTCACGATCAGCAGTTGCGCCCGCCACCACTAAACCAACGAGGCAGCTTTTTTTTTCTTAAATAATAACACCGAAAGAGAATAGATTTTTGGTCTACCCCTCCTCTAGCAATGAGTGATATATCAATAGAAAGGTTATTTTAAGTAGAACATTTTTTTGTATTACAGCTACTAGTATTTATCGAGTTAAAGCTCATTAAATGTAACCATTTAAAAACGTGTATACACTAGTATTTCTCCTGTATCGTGGGCGCGTTTACAGACACAAATCTTCACATGCACAAACACCCAGACCCTGAATAACTATCTGTAGGCCATACAAATATTTGTTACGTGCGGGAATCGAAACCACGACCCACAGCGCAGAAGCCAATCGCTTAGCCACTGCACCAAACGTGTCGTCAAATAATTATTATTAAGTAATTATTATAGAATCTTTGTCATAATCATTATTATTAAGTAATTATTATAGAATCTTTTTCATAATAATTATTTAAGGTACCTAGCTAAGTAACACACGTAACATGACGCCTGAATTTCCCGAAGAAGCAGAGGTGTATAATGCACCCACATTGAAAGATGTTAACGCTGTTATAACTCCGAAAATACTAACAATTGACTTTAGTAACGTTCAAATCAATCAAAAAATCAAAAAAAAAAATATTTTCATAAACCGATACAGGTGCTTTTGAAAAGTCGAATTTAGATGCACGGTTCCAATTAGTCGTTTCCTATGGAGAAGAGTCGGCAAGAAACTCCATGGTTACTCTTTTAAAAATAATATCTTTAACAATTACAGAGTACAATGATTTAGGATAGTGAGAGAACAAAGGAATCCTGACCACAGACCAATGACTAATGTAGTACAAAAATTAACAAATAAAATAAAAACTATATGAAAAACAGTAATTTACAAACTTATAGATGCAGGTCCACAAAGTTCTCACATTTACAAAAGTGAAAAGGAAGCTAAACTATATGAAACAATTGACATAATTAAATGTCATCAAAACTTATCTAAAAAATCATTGTAAAATAAGATAAAAATATCTTGAGAGTAACGATACAATTAAAAAAATAAAAAATAAATTGTGTAAAAAAACGTTGTGTTAGTACCAAATGTTTCGCTTAAAAAGACCTTTCTAATGACATACCACTCATTGCTAGAGGAGGAGTAGACCGACTTCTAAACATTTCGCCCATTCCCATTTCATTTAATTTCAGGAAGTAACAGTTACTTATAAAACAATATGGTTATTAATTAAAAAGTCAAAATAACACACGTCGCCGACATGGTCTGTTATTATAGTCATGGTGTGAGGCGCAATTTACATAAATTGTTGGGGCAGTACTTATCTGCACACGTTATTAGTCTTATGGGTTGAACAAATTCCAAGTGTTTAAAACATTTTGGTGTTTTAAACATAGGTTGAGCGGAACAAACAAAAAATGCGACGACAGTACCAAAATTATATAATTATTATATGCTATTATGTGCCTTCGTGCTATGTTTTTTTTATCCATACATTTTGAACTGAACGTGAAGTCAAGGACGTGAACGGTGATAAAGTCAAGCTTGGTATTTGGGATACAGCAGGACGAGAGCGATACAGAACATTGACATCAGTTTATACAGAGAAGCTCACGGTGCTATATTAGTTTACGATGTGTCAGAACCAAAGTCCCTAGCAAAACTGAATGAGTGGGTCGAGGAACTTCAAGTATACTCCACCAAGAAGAACATAGTCTGCTTAGTTGTCGGCAATAAGATTGACAAGCATGTCATTTTGGGACCCAGTGCATAATATCAGCAAGCACATTGGGTCACCCGCGCGACGGCTCAACTAGTATTCCCTAGGAGGGATGATGTCAGGCAGGCGGCCGATCATAAAACAATAAGACAAAACCAACGTGGATTTATGAAATACATGTTGTGCCGACCCCACCTAGTGTGGGATAAGGGCAGGAAGAAGAAGAAGAAGACATTTTGAACTGAACAACTCTGTTTTTCTTTTTCTTGACTTGGTCGTGTTTGGCCCTATCCTCACCTAATGGTTAGCGTAGACAGGGTCTAGAATGGAGCACACAAATCCAATGATGTTTATTTATGTTTAAATAAATAAATAGCGTGATCAGCCCATTACTGTTCCACTGCTGGGCCGATTCTTCTCAGAATGAGAAAGAAGGGTTTGGGCCTTAATCCACCACGCTGACCTGGTGCGGGTTAGCAGACTACCACACCACCGAGAACTTTTTGGAATCACTCGGGTCGTTATCTCGTTTCCCCTCGGCGTTTTCAAAATATATTTCCTCATAACTAACGTAAACACGCCCTTATTCCCCGAAGAATTGGACAGAGGTGTATAGTAACACCCTCATTTTGCCGTTATGGTTAAGTCCCATGGAATAGGACGCGAGCTTGCCATCAACTGGGCACAAATCCAATCTCTGGGCTGCTACAGCGGAATTCCACACGGAAAAATTCAATAGTACTTAACCCGACCTGGGGATCGAACCCAGAACCTCACGATCTTCAGTCGCGCTTGCCACTACTAGACTAACGAGGCAGTTCTAACGTTGCTTATAATTTTATTTTAGTAACAATAGGGTTTTTCAAAAATTCAATGTAGGTCTCAGAACAAACCGCCATAAAGTAAACTGATCTTTTACCATAGGAGACAAACTCATTCCCTTTTCGTCGAGAAAGTAATGTAAAGCAAACAATATATTAATTAATAAGCCGAAATAACACAGGCCCTCAGCGTCGCCTGTGATTAAAGTAGTTGTGCGAGGCAGAATTAACATATGCTGTTATGGCAATGGAACGCTATGAAAAAAAAGCGAAGAAAAAAGCCTTCAAGATGGAAGCAATAAGAGAAAAATGAATGACTGTTACGCATTTTTTAAGTAAACGTAGGTGTTTTTTGTTTTTTTTTTTAACTTTTCCCCACGCTAGTATTTCTCCTGTATCGTGGATGCGTTTACAGACACAAATCTTCACACGCACAAACATCCAGACCCGGAACAACTATCTGTTTTGTCCCGTGCGGGAATTGAACCCACGACCCGTAGCGTAGCCGATCGTCCAGCCACTGCACCAAGTTGTCGTCAAACATTACAAACATTGGAATGGAGGGGCTCGTGGCAAATTATTAACAGCCGCGCCGATCATATGATTTGCGAGATTAAGCTTCGCTTGCTGCGGCCAGTCTGTGGATGGGAGACCGTTTGCTACACATCGGGATCCCTCCGTGCCTCAGAGAGCACGTTAAACAGTCGGTCCCGGGTGTCATACGAATACCTATGACAGTCGTTACGGGTAGTCAGAAGCTCGATAGTCTGACAACCGGTCTTACCTTAGGATATCGGCATTGCCCAGTAACTGGTTGCGGAGGTCTGATGGCAGTCGTTACGTGTAACATACTGGTATTCAGCCGCATCTGGTTAGACTGGAAGCTGACCCCAACATAGTTGGGAAGAAGGCTAGGTAGGCAGAACTATATTGGGGTGCATTAAAACGCTACCAACCTAAATGACTGGCTAATATTTTCAACACAGCATAAGATATTATTCGTCGTGGTATTGCTGACACGAGAGATGAAGTGAATGTAAGGATCAGGTGACGAGGAACGGCTATAATCAAAAAGCTTGTCAGGTAACTTGGTTATCGCAGTAAGAAAAAAGCCTCCGTGACACGGTGGTCTATTTGTTACGAAGAACACAAAGCTTAGGATGGTATAATTCATCATACATTATAAAAGATTGATGAAAAACAAATAAGTACTTTCTCGAGTATCAACTAAAAAATTTAGAAAACGGTGCTTTTAAAATTCGGTTAAGTGTAGTAAAAGTGTTTCAAAACTGAGATCATATCAGCGGGGAATGGAGAGAAGCATAATTGGTGTCACTAAAAAAGATCGGTTAAGAGCAGTTGAAATACGATCCAGAACCAAAGTAGAAGACATAATGAAGAAAGTAAGACGGTTGAAATGGTGGATAGGACACATGATGAGAGATAGTAAGTTAAAATGGACAAAAATTATAACAGAGTGGCAACCATGCGATAGCAAAAGGAAAAGGGGAAGACAGGCAAAGAGATGGATAGACGACATAAGAAAAATTGGAGGCGCTATCAGGCCTAGAAAAGCTAGAGACAGAAGTGAGTGGAAACAGCTGGAAGAGGCTTATGTGTCACAAGACACGCTGATCACTAAACCGGAAAACCCGATGTGTTAGATTTAAGTTTTTTATTTATATTAGATTATACTTGTGTTTAAGTTCTTCAGCAATAAAGGCTTAATAATAATAAGTGTAATAAAACAATCCCAATTCTTAGATAATTAAAGGTCAATTAACCATTTAAACTTTGCCACTTAAATAACAAAAGGAACAACACAGATAATTCCCCGAAACAGTGTCATCACCATTTCCGCGAAAATCAACAAAAAACCATACAAAATTATCTACTATAAAATCGAAAAGTTTAATTCCACTACAACTGTACCAGTAATTTCCGAGAAATGTGCCTTAACATATACACATCGCGAACTATTTAATTATACGCCGACAAAGCGAACACATCGCATCGATCAACGAAGTCGACATTGCTACAACACTAGTAAAAAAAATATGTGAATCGTTGTTAACCCTAATAACATCATGGGTCATTTAAGGCACAATTAAAATAGCTTGATAGTTGGCAAGTGGAGTGTTATATGTTAGATTATAAGGTAGATCTGAGATAGGAGAGTGCTGGTAATGTTGCTTGAACACATAATAATTTTAAGGTGATGATTCCTAACGGTGTAGGCAGAGTTATTATTGTTCCCAACCATGACTTGAAGTTTCGTTGGGATGTTAAGGCTAAACGCAAAAGGCGTTCTCCTTTATATATTTTTTTCTGCTTTTACTTTATTCTTGGTTGAAAATATTGGTAATATCCTCATTAACAAAATGATCATTAACATAACATAATATAACATCACGCCAGTATTCTCCGAAGGGTTGGACAGAGGAGTATAGCAAACATCCTCATTTCGCCGTTATGTTTAAGTCCCATGTAATAGGGGGCGAGCTTATTGCCACCAACCGGGCACAAATCCAAACTCCGGGCTGCTACTGAGGAATTTCACACTGAAAACCCAATAACATTTTGCCCGACCTGGGGTCAAACCCAGGACCTCACGATCAGTAGTCGCGCTTGCCACCACTAGACCAACGAGGCAGTTCATCAACATAACAATAATTATGCATGACTGTTTCTCTTTTGTTTATTTTTAGTCTTATATAGAACGACTGATCACCTAAGTCCCTTTTTACAGGACCCGCGGGAAGAGAATGAATGCTTTTTAATTACCACGATCGCATGCAGCCATATCATGACACGCATTGTCAACAAATTAATTTTAATATCATTCGGAATTTTATACCACTAAAACTTAAGCACAAATAATTTTTCAACACTCCAAACCCTACACATTTGACCTCTCTCCTTATTTATTATAATATAAACAATTAGGTAGCTATTTATCACTAACGCACATCGTTTCACGGTGAATACATATTAACACTACAAACGTTGTTGCATTTATAATTATGATAAAACCCACTCAGTCGTTGCCGTACTTTTGAAATTAATTGCCGGGGTCACGCGAACCCACCGTTGTTTTTTTAGGGTTAAGGTAGAACGATCGATTGACACTAGGGTTGTGGTTATCACCGTAACCTAGTTAATTTTATTTAATTAGATTTTTACTGTTATATCATTTGTATTGTTTATTATTTTTATTACCTATTGTGTAATGTTTTGTTGGCCATTTCCGTTGTGATTTAAAATGA
The DNA here is from genome assembly GCA_910594945.2 of Amphipyra berbera. Classification (NCBI taxonomy): domain Eukaryota; kingdom Metazoa; phylum Arthropoda; class Insecta; order Lepidoptera; family Noctuidae; genus Amphipyra; species Amphipyra berbera. The sequence goes on from OU343138.1 coordinate 1,205,055, forward strand.
CGGTTGTTCTAACACCTTTGTAACAATGGTGTGTATTGGTTTGAATGAGTGTGGAGTATTAATTATGGTTATCCTTCTTTTTAATCAGGTGGTTTATTCTTTATAAACAACATTTGCCCAATTAAACCTTCATCGATTGAGAATAAAATTAAGATATTATACAAAAATGTACTTGAATATATATAATATTTATTTATTTGTGTTTTTAGGTTTATTTAAAGTACATCATTGAATGTCTCCTCATTTATTGTTACACCGAGAACTACCTCTCTCTTTTTTTTCTTGCACTTCATGTCCATCCAAAGGTTGTCTGGAAGAAATCGCCTAGCGTGATAAGACCGCCCATTTTATAGTAATGTTTCTTGTTTGTTTTGTGTACAATAAAGAGTATTGTATTTTATTATATTGTACTAGGCTAGCTTGAGTGACGATCTTCGCAAGGCTGGTAGCAGCTGGATGAGAGAGGATGCAGATCGAGTTCAGTGGGGTGCTATTAGAGAGGCCTATGGCCTATTTATAGCAATGGACTGCTAATAAGCTGATGTTGACAAAAATGTCCTACCAAGGCTTTAAGACAACCCAATTTTATACATTATAGAAAATAATATTGGTAAAGAAATATTTCATTATCTTTACCAACTCGTTCTCAAAATAAAAGTAATCGCAACAAAATTCCGACAAAAATAAATTCAACAGTAATAACAGAGAATCTTGAGAATATTCAATATTCTGAAGGGTGATTTCTTAATAATTTACGAGTATTAGCGACCCCTTTCTACTGCCTTTAATTTTGTATCGTGGCGAAAACACAAAAGGGTTATTCAGAAAAATGATGTAATTTAAAACAATTGAATTAAAATTACTTTCGACAGTAACGATTTGGATTTGATAGAAATAGGGCTAGGGAGAGGATTTGAAAACAATGAAATTAGTCATAAAAGAAAATGTAATGTCGGTTATATTTCGGTTGCTACTTCATCTCCAAAATTCTCCACAAATTGTAGGATTCACCAGAGATCTTCTTCTTTTCGTGTGGCTAGTGACTAACCTGGTATCAGAGTTAATGCCGCCCATGGGCCTCTGACTTAGCTTCACATGCCGACGAGAAATATCTCTCAGGCATGCCGGTTTCCTCTCAATGTTTCCCTTCACCGTTTTTAAGCAAGTGATAGTTATACAATATGCACATGAATCCAAAAAGTCAGAGGTGCGTGCCTTGGGTTCGAACTCGAGACCTACGACTTGACAGTCCGTCGGTCATACCACTAGGTTAACACTGCTGTTATACCAGAGACAACGATGGAGATGAAAGAAATGGGCACTTATCGGAGCCGTGAGACATACCAGCAGTGCACTGTTGGCATTAGTACTTTCTTTCTTTCCTCCCTAAATTGTGAATCTGGTGGACATTTACGGGCTCTTCATCAAAATAAGAACAGAAAAAAATTACATTTCTCAATAAATGTTTAATTGGCATTAATACATAAAGCTTGTTTGGACAGCGCTTTGTAAAATTGAAGGTCCAAGTAGAAGAATGGCACCATTAGCATTTAAGAAAGCATCGTAATATTGAATCGCACGCGAGTGCTTGGGAGCGACCTATGTCCAGTGGACTGCGGTAGGCTGAGTTGATTGATTGAGCGAATACTAGTTTAAAGCGAAATCTCACTAATTCTAAATAATAACATAACATCTCGCCTGTATTCCCCGAAGAGTTGGGCAGAGGTGTATAGTAACACCCTCATGTCGTCGTTATGTTTAAGTTCCATGTAACAGGGGGCGAGCCTATTGCCATCAACCGGGCAGAAATCCAAACTCCGGGCTGCTACTGAGGAATCCCACACGACAAAACCCAATAACACTTTGTCTGACTTGGGGATCGAACCCAGGACCTCACGACCAGCAGTGGCGCTTGCCACCACTAGAAGGAGCTAGTCATCCTGAATAATATAAATAATTTCTAAATACTTCAAAGAGTGATAGTTAGAAAGGTACTACATAATAATATGAACCGAAAATTAATAAATTCATTATTATTTTAATGAAAACAAACACCCCATTTCTAAGACGTGTCTATGACAGACGGACAAACGGAAACGGAAATCAACACTTCCTTCGCCAAAAATTTTAAAAGGCTCCCAAAGAATGAAATAAGGAATGTGACAGGCCCAGTTTTAGCCTGGGGGTGAACGGGTTATAATTATCTGCCTGTCAGAATAAGGGTTGATAGGAGCAAATAACTACACGACTTTGGATAAATAAACTTTATTTAGCAATACTAAGGGTGGTAGTAAATACAAAATATCACGCTATGTCATGGATTTGATTCCGGTTGGATATCTTGGTTATGGAATTTGGAATATTATTTTCATCTTTCTTGTCATTCTACGTCATCTCCTTTTATCACGTCATGCTCAAGGTCATTAGAATAATCCCTTAGTGAAAAAACTTTAAAGTTAAGCGTGCGAGAAGTTTCAAGGTTTTACAAAGACGTTCACGGTGCTATATCAGTTTACGATATGTTAGAACCAAAGTTCCTAGAAAAACTGAAAGAGTGGGTCGAGGAACTTCAAATATACCCCACCAAGAAGAACATAGTCTACTTAGTTGTCGACAATAAGATTGATAAGCATATCATTTTTGGACCCAGTGCATATTATCAGCAAGCGCATTGGGTCACCCGCGCGAACGCTCAACCGGTATTCCCAAAGAGGGTTGATGTCAGGCAGGCGGCCGGTCATAAAACAAATCTCTAACAACATGGATTTATGAAATACATGTTGTGCCGACCCCACCTAGTGTGGAATAAGGGCAGAAAGAAGAAGATTATGATAGGAATTGAATTTGTGTGCGAAGTTTCAAGAGAATCGGTTAAGCAGAAGTAGTTGATAAATCTGTCGCAAGATTTGAAACAAACAAACAAATGTATAAAGTGAAGCTAATTAAAACCGTTTAAAACGAAGCCAATTGTGCCCTCATTAGTATGGGGCACAGTCTAGTGAAATCCTGATTTCACAAAGGAACCAATGCCATGTCTTATCTACAATCCTCATAGGTATCAGGTCTTCGTAAATTATGATGTTATCAATGTGAATACAGCTCCATTATTGTGTATGTAATCTCTTATGGACCTTTTGCTTGCATTATTTTGAATGGGAAAGTCTGCACTCCTCCAGGTTTCTTAAGAGCAGATAGCTTTTCTTTTTAGGTTCCGTACCCAACGGGTTCGAACGAAACCGTATTATTGTGGCAACGCTGGCCCGCTGTCCGTCCACCTGTCAGAAATACTTTGTTACCAGATATATTTCAAAAACACCATTACATACAATGATTAAAACCTTAAATATTATTTATATCCTGTACTTCAACAACAAATACTAGGTACTAATAGTAATATACACTCGGGAGCAATGAATCCGGGTCACCAACATAATCTCGGAAAATATTGTCAAACATTGTTTAATATTGTGTTATTTATGTTGGTGACCCGGATTCATTGCTCGAGTGTAGAATAGTCAAGAAGTTCTGACTAGTACAAGCAAATCATTTTTATTACGATTATTCTTGGTCCGGAACCCTCGGTGCGCGTGTCCAACTACCATTATAAATTATCATAATTTTCTTCCCTTTTATGATGGGGTCCATTTCAAAATCAGCCGGATGCAGCTTATCTATTTTTCCAACGTTTGGTGCTATCAGCATTTCCGTACAATTCCAAATTTAATTGTCACGAACATAGATTTATAATTTTGGAACGTCCGCATCGGTGCTCTCGGTACGGTAACGCTTCGTTACCCTAGCCTTGTTTGGCGTTTAATTTAAAGTACCCTCGAATTTGGCTCGAGACCCTTTTGTTTACGGTTTTGGTAGAAAAAAGTTTTTTTTTCTCGATCAAAGGGATAATTGGTGATTATAATCGGGTTTTAGAACAAATGCGTTGCGGTTGTAACAGCTCTAGATATATCGGTGTGATTTTTTCTCGGTTTAATTTTGTGCTGGCAAATCGTTTGTTCTATTAGGGTACGCGTACCCGGCAATAAAGTACGGATGTTTGTTGGGTTTCTAATTGTTGCAGTTTATATTATCCTGTAGGCAATATACCTATAGACGGAGTGGTTTTTCATTTCAGAATTCGAGATATGCGTTTGGAAAATGGGGTAAGTAATTATTCTTATTGCGTCTTGAATGTTCTGGACTCAATGAGACTACTACAGACTACTATTAATAGGTTATCTGTGGTTTTAATTTTTTAAATTCGAATAGCCGTTTTTTTTTTAATATTTGCCTTAAGATTTCTTCTGTGTCATGTCGTGGGTGCGTTTACAGACGCAAATCTTCCCAGACCCAGAACAACTATTTGTATGCCATACAAACATTTGATCCGTGCATGAATCGAACCCACAACCCGTAGCGCAGAAGCCAATCGCTCAGCCACTGCTCCAAACGTGTCGTCAATTTGATTTACAGTTTCTAATAAGGGAGTAGGTTTATGATATTACCGGTACAAAATTCGACTTTTGACTAATATAGACATGACACTTAGTAGGTATGTACCTATACACAAAAATGTTAACATAATATAACATCACGCTTGTATTCCCCGAAGGGTTGGGCAGAGGTGTATAGTAACACCCTCATTCCGTCATTATGTTTAAGTCCCATGTAACAGGGGGCCAGCCTATTGCCATCAACCGGGCACAAATCCAAACTACGGGCTGCTGCTGAGGAATTCCACACAGTAAAACCCAGTAACACTTTGCCCGACCTGGGGATCGACCCCAGGACCTCACGGTCAGCAGTCGCGCTTGCTACTACTAGACTAACGAGGCAGTTAAATGTTAAATACTAGGTAAACTCAAAGCGGTGCAAATAACCTACTTAAAAAAAAACAAAGTAGTTATGGAATGACTATGCACAACGTATAAGCAGAACTGTGACGTCACCAAAAGCAAAGGAAATAGTTATCGTAAAATACTTCTAAGTTTCGATAAAGAATTAATTTATTTCTATAATTAACATTTGTGATCTTTGAACCCCGACTTCAATTGAAACTCTAACCTAGAAAGTCATTAAAACAAATGAACGCAAAACCATCGACGCGCACGTAATCACGAGTTATATTGTAAGGGTAACGAAACGCGCTTTAGTTAAGTTTTGAGTAACGTTGTAATTAGCGTTCGCTTAGTGACGGAGTATTTTGTATTGGAGTTATTATTGTACTTTTGATTCTACGTATAAAATTGTAGAAAAGGGTGTGTCTTGTATTTATTATAATATTATTTGGTTATTTTAATTATTTATACTCTCATTCTGAATGTACGGATAACATAACATAATCAGCCCATTGATAAATTTAACGATAAATGTTTTTTTATTCTGTAAATAAATCTATTACAGACACCTTTACAAGACAATGTCATTTTTTTTAAGGTTTGATAGCGTCAGCACTTCCTCCCTTACTAGCTCTGAGAAAAGCCGAAACAAACTCAGAGATCAAGGTCTCTTTTAAAGTCCAGATACTGTGGTATAAAAACTATGCGAGTGTAACAATGTAGGGCAACGTCTGGAATGGCCTTTTGAGGAAAGTGCATACCAAGTTTGAGTTGACCTGTCCTAACTGACGGCACGCATGCATCAGCCTTCATGTAGCTCAAACCTTATTTTAAGAAGCTTAATAACCCGATGCACGACGCTACCAATCAGCCGGACATCACTGCAACTGGGAATTGACCTCTTCTCAAAATTTAGAAGGGTTTAGGTCTTAGTTCACCACGCTGTCCTGGTGTGTTGACAGACTACACACCCCAAAGAACTTTTTTTCAGTAGCCCTCTAATGTGTTCAGGTTTCCTCAACATATTTTCCTTCACCGTTAACGCAAGTACCTAGGTACTACTCAAATTCTGAGCCGCACATGAATTCGAAAAGACAGAGGTGCGTGCCGGGATCGATATCCGACCCTCCTATATGGAAGGCAAGCTTCTAACCTCTAGGATATCATTAGTATTACTCTTATAATTATTTACTTTGTTCTGATGATGTTTGGATCTCAATACGCCCTGGTTCTGCTATTTTCCTGTGTCGTCAATATTTTAATTTTTAGTTTTCTTCAGAACATTCACTTTTTTTCCTAATTTTGATTATATAACTGCTTTTTGCTACGTCTCTTCAAAATAACATTGAGTATCTTCTTCTTCCTTCTAGCCTTTTCCCAATTATCTTGGGGTCAGCTTCCAGTCTAACCAGATGCGGCTGAATACCAGTATTTTACACGGAGCAACTGCCATCAGACCTCTGCAACCCAGTTACTGGGTTGAGGAAATCTTTTCAAAAGAACCTTGAGACATACATACCATATAACATCACGCCTGTATTTCCCGCAGGATTGAGCAGAGGTGTATAGTAACATCCTCATTTCGCCGTTATGTTTAAGTCCCATGTAATAGAACGCGAGCCTATTGCCATCAACCGGGCACAAATCCAAACACCGAGCTTTTACTGAGGAATTCCACAAGGAAAAACTCAATAACGCTTTGGCCGACCTAGGGATCGAACCCAGGGCCTCAAAATCAAAAACATTTTTTTTATTTCACATAAACCAATACAGGTGCTTATGAAAAGTCGAATTTAGATGCACAGTTCCAATTAGTCGTTTCGTACGGAGAAGAGCCAGCAAGAAATTCCATGGTTACTCTTTTAAAAATAATACTATCTTTAACAATTTCAGTGGATACAGTAGGATACGGTTAGGATAGTGAGAGAACAATGAAGTCCTGACCACAGACCAATGAGTAAAGTAGTACTAAAAGACTTGAGTACAAAAATTAACAAAAAAAAAACAATATGAATAATAGTAATTTACAAATTTATAAATGCAGGTCCACAAAGTTCTCACGATCAGCAGTCGCGCTTGCCACCACTAAACCAACGAGGCATCTTTAGTAACAAATTCTAACCAAATCTTTGTTAAAATTCGTCGTATTCGAAACACAATTTCGCTTCCTGAAATCATTACCAAAAACAAAATGCTACCAGCACTCGGATAGCAATTAGGCGAAAATTAAATTTTCAATAACACGAAACGTCTAACGCTAAAGCTTCATCAATTAAGAAAGAGTTAATTGCACATCAAAACGAAAATAAGTTATTCATGGGTTTCAAGCGAATGACTCGGGTAGGCCCATTGCACAAAGTGAATACTTAATACTGAAATTATGAAAATTTAAGATACGTGCCACGGCTATGATTTGAAAGGGGAATTTAACTAATGTTTTGAAAATGGAAGTGTATCCTAGAGGGTGATACAATTAAGGATGATTTCCACCAAACGGCTCGCATCGCATCGGATCGGAACGGATTTTACAATCTTTAAACGATATTAAATCGTGTGCACAGTATTTAAAGTCTATATTATCAAGCCGCGCGAAGCAGCTGGTCATCGTATCCGATCGGATCCTTTCGGCTGTCAACACGGTAGGAATGAAATTATTTGACTAGGCGCAGAAACGGATACGTTCGCAAGCGACGGTACGGAGCCGATCGTATGCGTCGACATCCTGCCGGACGCGATCGGCTGTCGTCGCATCCATTCGTATCCTTTCCGATCCGATGCGATGCGAGCCGTTTGGTGGAAATCATCCCTTACACTAATGCTTCGAAAATGGAAGGGTATCCTAGAGGGTGATACATTTAGAGAAATAAGAGCTTTTAAAACTGAGGACATTGTGGTTTGGTTTGGTTTTGGTTTTAAGAAAAACGTTGCCCCACACTAGGATTTCTCCTGTATCGTGGGTGCCTTTACAGACACACATCTTCACATACACAAACATCCAGACCCGGAACAGTTATCTGTAGGCCACACAAATATTTGTTCCGTGTGGGAATCAAACCCTTGCCCCGTAGCGCAGAAGCCAATCGCTCAGCCACTGCACCAAACGTGTCACTGTACTGAGTGTTGTACTACAATATCATTTTATTTTTTATACTAACTGTTCCCCGCGATTTCACTCGTATCCTAGGGATAGTACTTAATTTTCCCGAATAAAAAGTAATATGTTAATCTAAGACATGATCTATAATCTGTGTGCTAAAATTAATTAAAATCCGTTGAGCCGTTTAGTCGTAATTGAGTAACAAACATCGTCATAAACTTTCACATTTATAATTTACTAGCGACCTGCTTAGCACGGGTGCAATGTAGATACTAACTACTACTATGTGGGATATAATATAGGTAGGTATAAACCTTCCTCTTGAATCACTCTATCTATTGCTGAAAACTGCATTAAAATCTGTTCCGTAGTTCAAAACATCTAAGCGTACAGACAGCGGGAGCGACTTTGTTTTATACTATTTAACGTATGTATGTAATCTTTTATTATTGACAGAATTTAAATCCGGCCCTGGTTTATGTCTTTAATTTACCCACAAAATTTTGAGTTTTGTTTCGCATGAATCTTTTGCTGCTACCGTCAATGTCTACGTTAATTATTGTTGTCTGCTTTTGATATATGTTTGTGCGTGTCCATACTAGCTCTGCTCATGAATGGGTATAGTTAAAATATTTCTCATTAAATGAAATTTGTAGTAAATTTCTTTTGAGTAAATAAAGATTCTTTAACCACAAAGATTTTGATCTTCTAACACATTCCCAGTTTATAGCGAAGATTTGCTCACCAAAACAATATCTCAGTCCACACCATACATAATATCAGTTTGCCCACTTGATAACTGACAGTATTCCCCCATCGTATCGCACATCAGCAACAGAACCTCGCCATCTTATTGCGCCTTCTATTGCTCTACAAATACACATCGACACCTCAGTATTTGGACACATTTCTATGTCGTATCCACTAAGTCTAATGTCAATATTTGGTGTGTTCACCTCATTCCTAGTAGGCCCACACCCTCTACCTACATCTGCTTCAAGCGAAATTGAACTTTCTGTTATAGTTATAAAGTTGGTATCATCTGCAAATATAAGTTTGCAAGTACATTGTAAAATATACAAACGTTACGAATAATGTTTACTTTTGCCGCGATTTTCGACTCTGTTGTCATGATTTAAGGGTGATTTCCTCTTGTTTGCCGAGATGATTTTGTTGTTGCTCCTCGGAATTTTTCTTGAGAACTACCAGAATTGTTAATCTTATTTAAGCTTCGTAAGCTCCGAATAATCATTTGTTTGTCAGTATGTAATTTTATCGCGGTTTCGTGTGAAATATATCTTTATTAGTCACGTTAATCAAATAACTTCTTCGTTGGTCTAGTGGTGGTGAGTGCGACTGCCGATCGCGAGGTCCTGGGTTCAAACCACAGGTCGGGCAAAGTGTTTGAAGTAACAGCCCGGAGTTTGGATTTGTGCCCGATTGATGGCAATAGACTCGCCCCCTATTACATGGGACTTAAACATAACGACGAAATGCGGGTGCTACTATACACCTCTGCCCAACCCTTCGGGGAATACAGGCGTAATGTTATGTTTATCGAATAATGATGGTCATCTTTTTCCATCATAACATTTGCGAGGCAGAACCAATGGTCTTTTTGAAAACTCATTTTACTAAGCTACCTACCCATATATGATATTAAATAATAAATGGATTGATAAAAAGGCACTGCCTTACTAATTTAGGGCAGTTATGGCCTAGGTGTTGAATGTTTACCTTTCATACAGGAGGGTCTGAGTTAGATCCCAACCCGTGCCTCTATCTTTTCAAATTAAAATTTGATGATCACTTTTGCGTTAACGGTGAAGGAAAACATCGTGAGGAAACCTGCACACCTGAGAGAGCTCCAAAAAGTTCTCGATGGTGTGTGTGGTCCACAAACCCGCACCAAGCCAGCTTGGTGGTCTTAAGGCTTAAACCTTTCTCGGGACAATAAAGCATGGACGGTAAACGTTCAACCGCTAGGGTAACACTACCTGGCTGCGGTGCATGCTTTTGCGAATCCCGCGACCCCAGCCGAACGGTCAAGAGGAGGAACACCGTTGGTTCTTAGCCGGTAAGAGTCCGGCAGACACCCTCGCCTTCCCCGGGTAAGGGACGTGCGTGAGGATTTTCCAACGATAAAAAAAACGAAATAGGCTATCACTACCTACTTCAGTTCACTGTTCAATAATAAAATACCACAGACTGATTCTGAATACTAGGTACCTACTAGTTTTCTGAATCCTGTTTTTTTCCTGAAACTGCCTTTCAATGGTTGCCTAAATACCAATCTAATTAGTTAGTTAACTTTTTTATTCGGTCTAGTCTTGTCCGCTCCGACCGTCGTTTTCAACTACTTAAGTGGAAAATCTCGGCGCTTCCAAAACTTATTCCTGTTCATAATTCCAGAAATCTTGTAAAAGAACACGCTTAAGATATTTTGTGAAAAAAAAAACTATTCAATAAAAAATTAAGGACGCCGTGCTCCCTGCCGCCACCCTCTGAAGCCGAAGAGGGATGAAATAGCTCCCACTCTTCAATCAGGGGTTGATTTCCACCCTATCATTATGGGGCGGTATGTTACTAGTTGGGTGTTGTCTTATTTGCTCTGTTTGGTGTATTTAATAAACTCTATTAACGCTCCGTGATGTAGTCTACGCGTTTTTCTTGTGGTTTGTTTTTTTTTACGTGGTCAATTGGAGTATTTTGAATTAATATTTTTTTATCGAATCTAAGTGATAGCCTAGCGGTTGAACGCTTGCCTTCCATGCAGGAGGGTCTGAGTTCGAACCCGGCCCGTACCTCTGACTTTTAGAATTCATGTGCGGATCAGAATTTGATTATTACTTGCGTTAACGGCGAAGGAAAAACATCGTGAGGAAACCTGCACACCTGAGAGTGCTACATAAAGTTCTTGATGGTGTGTGTAGTCTGCCAACCCGAAATAGGCCAGCGTGGTGGACTAAGGCCTAAAACCTTCACATTCTGAGAAAAGGCCGTGCCCAGCAGTGGGGCAGTAATGGGCTAATTATGTTATGTTATGTTATCGAATCTATGACACCCATACGCTTTTATGCATACATCCATCTGTCTACCTGTAATGATAGTTCCAAGTCGTTTATTTTTATTCATTTCTTTTGCATTATTTTTTATTTAAATTCAGTATTCCAATGATAATACTATCGGAACTAATTCGTTCATTAAAGAATCTACGAAGCGTGTTACTTGCTTATATTGCAGCGCAAGTTGTGAGGTTAATGCTAATGGGTTATTTAAGTGCTGCTATCGATAGACTAATGACTGGCACTACTTGTGCTCTATAAGTGCCAATATTTTATTCATCTTCATACATGCATGTACGTGTATTGGATATAACCAAAATTATTATTAGTTCTTGTTATTCTAATTACGGCAATAGCCGTAAAATCTTGATTATTAATTGACGTCAACATAATTACTTTAATCTAAATTGACCTATCAATACTCAAACCACTAGCTCCGATAAAAAAAAATTGACGTGTTCTATTACGGCAATAGACGTAAAGGTTCGATGATTGATTGACGTCAAAATATTACTTTATTCTAAATTCTCACAGCCTTAGTTCCGACTTAGTCAAAAAATATAACACGATAAAACGCTATTTAAGTCATAAAATTTAGTTTTTGCTGATGACTAAATCAAATTGTTGCCAAATAGGACGAAGCCGCGATGCTTCATGAATGTTCACTGATTTGACGTTAGCACTAGGAGTCTTTCACTTTCCTCACAAACTTACTAACGACTTACTAAATTTGTAGCCCGACTAAAGTCTCGGTTTGTTTGGATTACACATTTTTTTAAGTAGGTATAACAAGATTTAAAAAGTGAACCAATATTTTGGTTGTGTAGCACGCTAAAGATGTTTTCTTTGCTTAGTCTGCGAAGAACCTAACTTAGGATGGAAGTAGGCGGAATATGAAAAAGATAACCCTGCCTTTGCTGTCTCGTAATTGGGTAAAAGAGGATAGATACTAGTATTATGGTGTGTTAGTAATTCGAGTTACTAGGGACTCAAAAACAGATGACGACTAGATTAGTGCAGTGGCTGAAGGCTTGGCTGCTGCGTTAAGTTCCGTGCGTTCGATTCCCGCACGGAACAATTATTTGTATTTTATTTTATTTTATTTTTATTTTATTTTATTTCTTCAGAAAACTTACAGCTAACATATAGGTAGTAAATAAATTAGTGAAAGAAGGCCAATTACAAGTTTTCACAGGTAAGTAAGACAGTAGAATAAGTAGACAGCAGACAGATGAGAAGGATAGGAAAAGCACTCAGGAACAATTACCACAGATTTCACTCAACATTAAAGAACTGATCACATATTATTTTCTTTACTTTAGGGACACTCGTGGAAAATATATCTATATCGACACTTTGACATACCGAGTTGTATGTTCTACTAGCTCTTACCATGTACGAGTTTTGTCGATAAGTACATCGTACAGAAGGAACATGTAAAAGTTGATGTTTTCTTAACAATGCTGATGGCACACGAAGCCCAATTTTGCTAGTCAACTCAGGACAGTCAGTTGTACCATTAGCTAAGCCGAACAGGAAGGCCATATCTGCTATTTTTCTCCGCTCAGATAGAGGAAGAATGTGAAATTTTCTGCATCGACTGAAATAGTTAGGTAAATATGTTTTGGATCTATATTGGATGTACCTTAAAAATTTCTTCTGTATATTTTCGATACGATTAATATAAATGTTATAGTTGGGATTCCAAACTGGGGAACAATATTCGACATGACTGCGTACAAAAGCACAGTAAAGGATTTTAAGCGTTTTAATATTTTTAAAGTCAGATGATATCCTTAAAATAAAGCCTAGAGCTTTAGAAGCTTTTTTAATAATATTATCAATGTGTGTGTCAAAAAGAATGTATGATCGACAGATAATTGTTCCGAGTCTAGATGTGTAGTGCATGTCAAGATTTTGTTTGTAAACGTACCAGCGAGACCGGTATTAACACTACGAGTAGCTTATACACTCGGGAGAAATGAAATCGGGTCACCAAAATAAGACAATGTTAAAATGTTAAACAATGTGAAAAATGAAAATGAAAAATGTTTATTCATTGACTACAAGTATTTTACATTTGTTAGTGTGGGGATATTCTTTTAAGCAAATGTATGCTTGTGTTAGGATATCCCGCTCTTACCTAAGTCGTTTATAAGATGTAAACGGTAGTAATATTAGAATGCGCATTGGTGTGTGATTTTGTATGTGGATGTTAATTTTGCGTGTGTTTCTGTGTGTGTGTTTAATTTTGTGTGTGTGTTTGTGTGTGTATGTTTGTGCGTGAGGGGGGGGGGATAGGGTAGTTTGTTCGTAGTTTAAGTTATGAGTTGGGATAGCACATGTAATGATATCGGAGTGAAATGTAAGAGAAATACAATTTCAGTGATTTAGCATTCACTACTAACAAGAGTGAGAGGTTAAGCGAAAGAGTGAGTTACGAGTTAGCCCTACGATCTTATCTTGGGATCGGAAGATGTTGTGACCCAACATCTTCCACTAACCAGGGACTGTGCGAAATTTTATAATTTTGTATTATATATGTGTGTACTAGGGGTGTACATTAAAAATAAATTAGTGTTAGGTATTACAAGATTGTTGATTGCACTATGCTTTCAACCTCCTCATATGTTTTAGACTTGAGCCATTTTATCAACATCTCTTTACATTTGTGTAGTGACAGGGCGTAGATATTTAACTCTTTATGAATACGATTATACAACTGAGATGATAGACTGGGGTATTGTCTCTTTGCAAAAGTTGATTTAACTATGATTGTGGGAGCAACAGCACACTTTCTCCTACCTTTTAACTTAGCGAGGTCAAAAATAAGGGATTTATGTTTTTTTAGAATTATATTAAGCACATAAAGTTTCCTCACAGTTAAGAGGTCTGACAGTGAGTAAAGATCTTCTGTTGGAAACCTAAGGGGCCTGAAAAACATGACTTTTTAAAGTGACCTTTGGGCCCTTTCCAGCTCGATGAATTTTGTTTTTGTTGCTCCTCCCCATACCGGCAAGCAATACGCTAGCACCGACTGGGTTAGAGAAACGTAAGTTTGTAGAAGAAGACTTTTTGAGGTCACATGGCGCAAGTTATTGAATGTCCAGATAAGTTTCCTAACTCGTTTCATAATTAGCTCTGTGTGTCTGTGCCATGACAGACGCGGATCAATTATTAGGCCTAAATATTTAGTGTGTTGAGCTTTTTCGATTTCGTCGCAGGAGCAGGCAGCGTTTGAGGGGTTTAGACACTTGTGTATTCTAATTGTATACTCTGTCGACGGTTGCGATCGGTCGTACATAGAGAAACTAATGAAGTTTTAATTATGTTAAACAATGTTAAAATGTTAAACAATGTTTTTCGAAATATTAAGGTTTATATTGGTGACCCGGATTCATTGCACCTGAGTATATTAAACAAACATCCCTATTTGTTGGGTTAGATAACTCATATAGATATCGCTCAAATTACTGTTATACTCAGCCACATCTGGTTAGATTGGATATCGTCTCACATATGCCTGTCTTAGTATCCTATCGATCGTTACTGGATATAATATGCAATAATTTATTTTCATTTCTGTAAATAAATCTGTTACAGACACATTTACAAGTCAATGTAATGTTTTTTTTTAAGACTAGATGGCACCCGCATTTCCTTTCTGACTAACTCTGAGAAAAAACGAAACAAACTCAGAGATTAAGGTTTCTTTTAAAGTCCAGATATTGTAGTACCTATAAACTATCCGAGTGTAACAATGTAGGGCAACGTCTGGAATGGCCTTTTGAGGAAAGTGCCATAGCAGGTTTGAGTTGACCTGTCCCAACTGACGGCACGCTTGTATCAGCCATCGTGTAGGTTAACCTTATTTTAGGGATCTTATCGACTCGACACACGACCTGTCAGATGAAACGGCACAAATCCTGCATCGCGATCAAGATCTGACACGGAGTTAGTATATATACAAGTTCCCAACATCAACCGTCGGGCGCCCCCGATCCACCGTGCTCACCCACCGCAGCCGCGGAGCCGGTCGTCCCTTCTGACTCCGCGCAGTCACACCGTTGTTAATGCAGGCCTCATCAAGCTGTCGTATCCCTCTCAGTCCTCTCGCATTCAACACCCTAAGAGGTTCGAGTCCCCCCTTGGGGACACCCTTAGAGGTGTTGCTGCTATAATAGTCATGATGTTACTGTAGTTAGCGTAGTTAGCTAGGTAGTTGGTTTAGATATTGGTTCGGAGACCCTTCTGGTCTCGCCAATAATAGCCCGGTTACGTAGAAAAGGTCCGCAAGACCATCTACAAGAGTCGATAAGGAGAAAAAGGAAACATCAACCGTTGGGCAGTGGCCCGCCAGGCATAAGACCCGCCTGGTAGGAGGATCCTCCCTTTTCGTAGGAGGAACACCATACCTCGTTCTCCTACAAGACCAACCCAGCAAAATTTTAAAAAATTACACATAGGTAATATCTTAATTCACAGGCAATTTCTTTAAAAATTCTTGATATCCCAAGCAGCTGTAATGATCTTTTTTCTTTACCTCGTATTATAAACACTTTTATTTCATTGGCATAAAATTTACATGTAGAACTGAAATATCCATTCATTAATACTAATGTGTAACTTATACTTATACAGGGTGTACTTAATATACATAATATATTATGTAATAAGCACACTACCTTGAAGACTAGGGTTCTATTGTTAAAATAAAGGCATTCGTGGGAAAAAACTTACACAAGTTCTATTTTTCGGTGTTTCAAGTGGTCATTTAGCTAAAAAATGCAGGAACCAGTCAAAGTAGTGACTTGTTGTACAAGTAAAAACAAATGGAAAATAACATGAGCATTGTTTCAACATAAAATAACGGTTGTGTCGTTCAAACTTCAAGATTCGTTCAAGATTCCCGATTATTTCACTATTTTAGAGCCGGATAAATTTGTATACTCACAAAACAAAATACATGGATAATGGTTATAAAATATTTTCTGAAAAATATAAATAACTAGCGGACCATCCCAGCTTCGCACGGGTGGACATTTTTCCCGTTTATGCGACATTTTTCATTTATGCTCCACTCCTATTGGTCGTAGCGTAATTTTATATAGCCTATAACCTTCCTCGATAAATGGACTATCCAATACAAAAATATTTTTTCTATTCCAACCAGAGGTTCCTGAGATTAGCGCGTTCAAACAAACAAACAAACTCTTCAGGTTTATAATATTAGTATACCTATAGATAGAAATTGCTATTGCATAGAAAATTATTTTTCGCAATCTTTCACCCATTTGTACACCCTGTATACGCATAAAGACTGTGTACAAAAACTATCCAGCCTGATCAGCCGTATAATAGTTACAGTTCCTATATATGGATATTACGAGGTCCAGGAGTCCATATCGCTGACATTTTAAGCACATACCTTTTCACACCTTTGTCAAAGTATAATAAAATTAAAGGAGTTTTATATCCTAAATGGCTTTTAAAGTATTCTGAATTTTACTTTCAGTTTGCCGACGAATGTATTGTGTATATTTTTTAAGGGATAAGGCTCTTGTCACATACGCTCGAGGCTTATTAACAACCGCGCGAATCATACAATTTGCGAAGTTAAGCAACACTTGCCGCGGTCAGTCTATGGATGGGTGACCGTTCGTTACACATCGAGACCCCTCCGTGCATCGGAGAGCACGTTAAACTGTGGGTTCCGGGTGTCGTACGAATACCTATGACAGTCCTTACGGGTAGTCGGTAGCCAGAAAGTCTGACAACCGGTCTAACCTTAGGATATCGGCATTGCCCAGTAACTGGGTTACGGAGGTCTGATGGCAGTCGCTCCGTGTAAAATACTAGTATTCAGCTGCATCTGGTTAGGCTGGAAGCTGACCCCAACACAATTGGGAAAAAGCTAGGCAGAGTGAAGACTGTTGTCACATAAAGAGAATAAAGTGACTGTTGATAGAATATATTTTGTGATTTACAAAAGCAATGATAGTCTGCGGTGGAACGCTTGTCTTAAATGCTAAGGTTTGTGTTCAATCAGGCCAGTAACTCTGACTTTTCAAATTCATTTGCCGATTAGAGTTTTATTATCAGTTGCGTTTACGGCGAATTTTAACATGGTGAGGAAACCTGCACACTTGAGAGGGCTTCAAAAATTTCTCGATGGTGTGTGTATTCGGCCAATCACACCTGGCCGGCTTGGCTAAGTCCTAAATCCATTTCACTGTGAGGAGAGGCTCTTGCCTGGCAGTAGGATAGTAACAGGCTGATTATATTATATTGTATTACATTCTGAAAACAAACCTATGTTAATAGCCCACATGTAAAGCCATGGGTTTCCCGTCAAATAATTATCTTAAGAAGATGGGTATCAGCATCCTCTATGACCGGTAATAACAATATAAACAGCAATCACCAAGCCGTCTGCCGATCATGGTGATTATGGCGAATTCCTCTTTGGCGGATTATTGCATCTGTTTTTGGCAGGCCCATTTTCAGCCAGACATATTAACGGGCTAATAAATTTAAAAAAACCATGTTTGTTAAAACCACATGGAGTCTGTAGTAAGAAGGTATCTACTATAAAAAGAGCTATGCAGTTTTTTTTCTCTACAAAGTAACAAAACATAACATCACGCTTTGTACTCCCATAGGGTTCGGCAGAAATGTTGAAATGCCATGTAATATGCGAGCTTATTGCCATCAACCGGGCACAAATCCAGACTTGTGCTGCTACTGAGAAGTTCTTAATGGAAAAATCCAATAACACTTTGCCCGACCTGAGGATCGAACCTTCCTAGGTTCCTACCCCATGCTTAGCAGTCGCGCTTGCGACTACTAGACCAACAAGGCAGTCTACAAAGTAAACAGATATAAAATATAACATAATCAGCCTATTACTGTCCCACTGCTGCGCACGGGCTTCTTAGAATGAGAAGGATTTAGGCCTTAGTCCACCAAGCCATACACCCATATTCTAAGACGTTCCTCCAAAACTTACTCGACTCGAATCCACCTCAACTCAGCCTTTTTCACTACCATCGGTAGTTATAGTTGACATAAACGTCCTCGACTCGATATTTTTCCTCAGTCAGGAATCATCTGTCAAACTCAAGGTACCTCGGAACCTACCTTAAGGAAAGAAGTGTCAAAGTTCGTATGTAACAAAAATGAATTTTGAAGACTTTATCGAATATGCTTACGGTAATCCTTACAACTATTTATCGCGGCGTTATTTGCGAGATGCAGATAATTCAAATTATGACGTAATGACTATGTCGAGGAACCTCAAAGTTCACTCGAAAGTGCGACTAAGAATACAATTTTGAAGGTATTTTCGAGGCCGTCCTGAGTCGAGTATGAGTCGAGTATGTTTTGGAGGAACGTCTTAGAATATGGGTGATAAAGTATGATACACACCAATCTATATTCAATCCCCTCAATTTAATATTAGAATCAGCAGCTGTTAAACCTGCTGTACACCTGGGACATACTATGTTTTTTCTATCGCAAAGATAAGCATAAATTACGCACTTAGACCATTAGAGGGCCTATAAATACATTATCAAAGCTCCCTGCTGCCTCGAACATGTTTCAAATAATTGGATAGTGCAAAAATATCTTTAAACATTTTCTTGGGTAAAAACAAAAAGGGTTTTGAAAAAAAACGGTGTTCTACAATTTTATTTGCCTTGTACCTACCCCAGATGCAGAAATATCCCAATTTGGAGTCCGTAATGTATACAATGAGGGATTCCATTTAGAGTACCAATTCGAATCCCACCAATAGTATTCCTATATCTATTACTATAGGCGTGATTCGAATTGGTGCTATTCAAATTGGTGCGCTAAATGGAATGCCTCAATTTTGTTTTGCTGTTTTGTCAAACTCGCAAGTTTTAGGGTTTTAATTCAACTAAGGTGAGATATTATATTCCTTCTGCCTAGCTTTTTCCCAACTATGTTTGGGTTAGCTTCCAGTCTAACCAGATGCGGCTGAATACCAGTATTTTACCAACCACAACTGGTTAGACTGGAAGCTGACCACAATATACGAAACAAAATTACGCAGAACTACCAGTATTTTACACGGAGCGACTGCCATCAGACCTCCGCAACCCAGTTATTGGGCAATGCCGATATCGTAAGGTTAGACCAGTTGTCAAATTTTCAGGCTTCTGACTTCCCATAACGACTGTCATAGGTATTCGTATGACACCCGTGACCCACAGTATAATGCTCTCCGAGGCACGAATAGATCTCGACGTATAAATGTAACGAATGATTACCCATCACGGTAATTTGAGATATTGTAATGACGAATAAACACACAATGTTTCAGTTGAATCAACCTGCGTGCAGAAAGATAACATAATCTTCCTTTCCCCCAAACCAATGAAAATGAATTCAAAGAAAAAAAGGCTTTATATTAATTGTGTCTCCAGTTCTCCACGTGTATCAGTTATCCATTTATCCGCGATTGTTTTTAGCAAACATTTCCCGTATCTGTTTGAAACACGATTCTTTGTAACGGCGGTATCTCGGCCGCCATGCCGCAATTACAGGGAGCTGAGGATTTCATTGCCAAATATTTTCCTTTATCCGTTGAAGAGTGGGCCGAGGGAGAGGTGGTAGCGGCGAAGACATGGAAACAGCGGAAGTATCGACTGCTTTCCGATGTTTGCACTATTGTTAATCGAGCTTTGTAACACTAAACTTTGGTTGTCTAATGGATTATGGTACATATCCACCTACATTAATTTCTACCCATAAGACATTTAGTGGCAGACAATATGACATGGCTTATTCATCACCCTCTTTATAGGCTTCATCCTTTAGGTATTAATCTTTAAGATCCTGAACCCAGAATTCATTTAGTCAATTCTCACTTCTTGTAAAGCAGCTAAATTTCTACTTTAAGAACTGAAACATTCCATAGACATGCATATAATTAGTACTCACGCCTTTAATCTCCAAAGGAATAAGCAGAGATATTCTTCTATTACAGGAGTCTGTACGTTTTGCTTCTTGTATTAAGCCTCACGTAATAGATTGCGAGCCTGTTGCCATTTTTCAGGCACAATTGAGTAGAATATCCAAAAAGTGGCTATTTACTTAATCCGCTTTTTCTCTCAACTTGGGTTTACCCAATTCCTCCCCCAATGTTCATTATTGAAAGGTCGCAATATAGCTTGCACCCGCCCATGCCGCGTCCCCTTAATTAGGACGACTTCGATATTACGCCCAAAAGGTGTGCGTCCAACGACTCGACGAGATATGTGACTGGATACTGTGTGGACCAGCGTCTTCTTGACATTGGTCCTACTAACCAATTTTGAAAAAAAGAGGTTCTTGAATTAAGCTTTCATTTCGCGTCATTTTGACAAGAACATAATATCTCGTATACCCATGAATCGATTTTAATGGATTCATTAAGTGCCTTTAGGATACCGTCATCATAATTATCAGGCCATTATACATCTACTCCTTCGTGGTGTCCAAATAAACCAATGATCGCAGTATTTCGTTATTTCTTGCTTTTAAACATAACTTTCAACATCATCATCATCCTAGCCCGGAATCATCCACTCCTGAGTTAAGACCTTTTCGTTTCTGCAAGCTCGATCTTGTGTGTCCCTTGTCCAGATGCTTCATGCGGCTTTGATGATGTCATCAACCCAACGGATATCCCTAACCTTCTTCGACCTGACCTTGGCCACTATTAGGTCAAAACTTTTCTACATCAACCATCACCACGTCTAGCCAGATGTCCTGCTCAATTACACTTGGGGGTAATAGCCCAATTTTGCTAGTTGCTTGAAAAATTCTACGATTTTCTGCTGTACGTGGAAATTGTTACTCTTCAACTAACTACTGAAATCAAAGTAAGCCTTTTCCTCAGTTCCAGTGGTCGTCCTATCCCCAATATTGTATCCTGCTAAGTTGCCTAATGAAACATCCGTTCATTTCGTCACAGATTTCCTTATAATTGGTACAGTGTCACGATTTTTATTCTCCTTCACTAACGTGTGAGAATGTCGCCATGTCGTTTGTGTTGCTAGTCATATTTATTTATGTGGTCTACTATATTATGTTTTTTTTTAACATAATTTGCTTAATAATGAGGCCAAAGGTAATCCACAGACATATCTTTAACTCAACTGCTGTTTCATTTATAAAATTTACCGTATCTAAGGCCTAAAACCCTTCTCATTCTGAGAAGAGGCCCGTGCCCAGCAGTGGAACAGTAACGGGCACTATATGGGTGGTTTTCGCAAGTACACACCCACCATTATACCATCTTAAGATTACCAGACTCGCTAGTAAATTTCATGATAAACTAGACGTTGCAGGAACCAGATGTTTGATTATCACTTACAATGCACTTCAACGGCACTGATAACCTTGTGGTGTGACCGTCGGACTGCCAAATCATAGGTCTCGAGTTCGAACCTAAGGCACACCTCTGACTTTTCAGATTCATGTGCGTATTGTATAATTTTGCTTAAAAACGGTGAAGGAAAACATCGTGAGGAAACCGGCATGCGTAAGAGATATTTCTCGACGGCATGTGAAGCCAAGTCAGAGGCCTATGGGCGACATAATTTGTGACACCAGGCTAGTCACTAACCACACGAAAAGAGGAAGACAACGCTCTTACAATTCCAATCCCTATAAAAACTTTTCTTCTAACAAGCATCCATCGGTTTAACATTCAGCAACAAATTGAAAATCGGACTCAGCGTGAGGTCCAATATTATGCGAGTCCAAAACCGAACAGAATTTGAAGGTCCATCAACCAACTTCGACAGGCCAATGACGTAATCCTTATCTTTCTACTCTATCTTATTTAATCGCTAAACAGCTCAATTATTTAAGTATTAAAACGACTTTGTTTATACCCTCATCATTCAGGGAGACTCATTAATCTGAAGAGAAAAAACTTTGAATAAACAGAATCCGAACAATTCTGTAAGGAACGACGTGCAACGAGCTTGACGTGACGTGTCGCGGGAAGACGCGGTCAGCGTGCAATGCATTAAAAGCACCGTGACGAGTGACAATAGGTTCGTCCAGCACATCTTTGGCAGTCTGCCTCGCCACCAATCTTGCTGAATGGCTAATCCATCACCATGGCATGAGCTATTCTAGCTCGAGAGAATAAGCATGCAGATAATGATGTTGTGTCTGTTGAAGAATATGATATCAGCACGTAAACCTCTTCTAAACTTGAACTTTCTTATTAACCGCTAGAGAGAACATTCGTTAGAGAGATATTGGTAGAATCACTACGCTTAAGTAAGGAAACGAGTATGCTTAGGTGGTTTGGTCATGTTGAGAGAATGAGTGAACGGCGATTAACAAAAGGAATTTATAAGGCGAATGTCAGTGGATACGCCGGTAGAGGACACCCCAATAGGACATACATCGATGTTATTAGTGATGTTCTTCACAATGGACAGGTGCGTACTACTCTCAACCGGCGGGCTTGTATGACAAGATGTATGAATGTGGATGAAGCGAAAGGAGTATGTAAGGTTCATAGTATGTGGCGTTCTATAGTTTCTGCCTACCCCCATGGGGAAAAGGCGTAAGTTTAGGAATGTATGTATGTACCACGCTTAAAAAGTAGATTGCTGACTGTATATGAGATGACACCACTGCCGCCTTTCGTCTCTGTTTAGCCATCAGAAGAGAGCCTATCCTTTGCCAGAAAACCTAACGGTCATACATCTATCTAAGTAAGTACTTTGTTATTCTTTAGCTTGATAATCGACCACACAACTTCTTTCTTTCTTTTTTGTGTGTTTAGTGACTAACCTGGTGTCAGAGTTTATACCGCCCATGGGCCTCTGACTTGGCTTCACACGCCGTCGAGAAATATCTCTCAGGCATGCCGGTTTCCTAACAATATTTTCCTTCACCGTTTTTAAGTAAGTGATAATTATACAATACGCACATGATCCGAAAAGTCAGAGGTGCGTGCTTTGAGTTTGAACTCGAGACCTATGACTTGGTAGTCCGACGGGCACACCACCAGACAACTGTACCTTGGGGATGTGGACCGAGCGCTATCAAAAAACCGCGCTTCTTAAACTAGTTTCTCCATACGCGATGTCCCTTACTATACAAATATAAAGCTGTACATTCACGATCCGACATTACAATTGTTTTATACAGGAATTGCGTCGCCCTAAAACGAAACTTTGCACGTAAATAACTTTGAGGAAGCCCTGGGGTCCGCGGCTGTACAGTTTATGATAATAATTTTACTTTTTGTAAACATTAATGAATGAAAATAAGGTAGGATGGGAAAGTGAAAATGTTACATGACTCTTTATAACAATTTAATTAAAAATACATAAAATAACACTTTTTGAAGTTGTCTTTCTAAAATCTATGTTATCATTATTTTAAGCTTTTTTTTTAAACGGTATGAATGTTTATTTAATATTTACAAATACAAATAAAGTAAAATATATCCTAATAGTATAAAACTATAAACTAAAACAGGTCAGAAGACTGACCGCATTGCCAAAGTAACGGCCCACCTTCGGGTCATGTGAAGTGTTGACCAGCCGCCCTGCATTATACGATAGAGTAGAAAGAAGCCTGCAAGCCTGCATTAAGTTCCATGATAAGGATGATTTCCACCAAACGGCTCGCATTGTATCAGATCGGAATGGATTTTACAATCTTTAAACGATATTAAATCGTGTACACAGTATTTAAAGTCTATATTACCAAGCCGCGCACAGCAGCTTGACCGCGGGCGTCTTCCGCGATACGCGATCGTAGTCAAAAGTATGCTGCGTCGCGCGATCGGCTCCGTTTGCCTGTCGTCGTGTCCGATCGGATCCTTTCGTCTGACAAAACGGTAGGAATGAAACTATTTGACTAGGTGCAGAAACGCATAGGTTCGCAAGCGACTGTACGGAGCCGATCGTATGCGTCGACATTCTGCCGGACGCGATCGGCTGTGACCGCATCCATTCGTATCCGTTCCGATCCGATGGGATGCGAGCCGTTTGGTGGAAATCATTCTTTAGGTTGCCTGAAGGTGACATCTACCAAAAGTACCTAGTATTCCGGAGATTTGTGGTTCAAAATATGCGAATATCACTACGTTTGCCCGCGGATATCGTACAACCCCAGTGAAACATTATTCTCGTTGTCATCAGAGGGGTCATCATAGGACTAGAGATTGACAAGCGGTGTAATATCTTTACATAGTACATATAAAACAAAGTCGGTCCCGCTGTCTGTACGCTTAGAGCTTTTAAACTACGCAACGGATTTTAATGCAGTTTTCAGCAATAGATAAAGTGATTCAAGGGGAAGGTTTATATGCCCCACATTAGTATCTACATTGCACCCGTGCGACGCTGGGGCGGATCGCTAGTTAAATAATAAATACTCGACTGCCTTCTTGGTCTAGTGGTCGCAAGCGCGATTGCTGAGCACGGGGTCCTGGGTTCGAACCCCAGGTCGGGCAAAGTGTTATTGGGTTTTTACATGAGGAATTTCTCAGTAGCAGCCCGGAGTCTGGATTTGTGCCCGGTTCATGACAATAGGCTCGCCACACATAGGACTTAAACATAACTGGCGAAAGTAGGATGTAGGTACTAAAAACACTTCGGGGAATATAAGGCGTGATGTGATGTCAAGTTAAATAGGTACTCGATATACAATAAAAAGTTCGTAAGTAGGTAGGTACCCGTTTTTACTCTATTGTGTAATAAGTATTTACTCGACCTTGAGTAGGTACCTACTAATATAATACAGACTTGGTTTATTAGCGACCGCGCGGATCATACGATTTACGAGGTTAAGCAACGCTTGCCGCGGTCACTCCGTGGATGGGTGACCTTTCGTTACACAATAAGTCCCCTCCGTGTCTCGGAGAGCGAGTTAAACCGTCGGTCCCGGGTGTCATACGAATACCTATGACAGTCGTTACCGGCAGGCAGAAGCCCGAAAGTCTGACAACTGGTCTAACTTTAGGATATCCGCATTGCCCAGTAACTGGGTTGCGGAGGTCTGATGGCAGTCGCTCCGTGTAAAGTACTGGTATTTAGCTGCACCTGGTTAGACTGGAAGCTGATCCCGACATATTTGGGAAAAAGGTAGGCAGAACGTGTAGGTACTAAGAAACCACCTCTAGTATACATGACTGACTTGATAACATGTTTTCAATGATTTTACTCAATCCCCTACCGATCGTAGAGATTATGGCATTACCCCTTGAAATCGTTTACTTCACTCAATTAATGTTCACAGGGTGTTGTGTGATCGATATGACCATTGTAGATAATTTTCATACTGAATGAGTGGGTAACTTCAAGTATACTGCACCAAGAAGAACATAGTTTGCTTAGTTGTCGGTAATAAGATTGATAAGCATATCAGTTTGGGACCCAGTGCGCAATATCAGCAAGCACTTTGGGACCCAGTGCGCAATATCAGCAAGCACATTGGGTCACCCGCGCGACGGCGCAACGATTATTCCCAAGGAGGGTTGATGTCAGGCAGGCGGCCGGTCATAAAACAATAAGCCAAAACCTTTAACAACCGACCCCACCTAGTGTGGGATAAGGACAGGAAAAAGAAGAAGAAGAGGTACCTAATGCTTCTTTTCACCCTAATAAAAAACGCGTGTACTTTGAATTTGGAGCCTGTTATCACTATCAGCCAAGAAACGTGAGTTAGCACTACATATTTATTTTTATTCAGATTATATTTTGGATTACTAAACATGTCTACCGTAAAAATGCTACATGAAAAATGAACAGTAGTTCTTGCTTACAAGCTTATATTTGCTGTTCCCAAACGTCTCCAAGACCCTTTTTTTCAAACAATAAAAGCAAAATTGGCAAAGCAGTTTGTTTTAAAGTTACAGAAATAATGTTGTGTTTACGCACACGCAAAGCATAAACTTGAACACCCCTTAGGATTTTTGGCGGGCGATCTAATTTCTCGGAAAATATGCCGCGTGATGTAAGTCGGCAGAATCATAATTTGAATCATTGGGACGTAACGCGTTGCTAAGGCCGACTGGAGAGGCACGAATTGTCGGGGCGACAAAACGCAAATGCGTTTAATAATTTTCGTGGATCGATATTGGCTAAAAGAATATAATGTGGATTTATAACTATAAGATAAACCGTTTTATTTGATTTGGGATGAACCGTGCTAACTTAACCGATTTTTCATGACGACTTTTTAAAAACCTGTGTATGCAGTTATTATTGTTTTTAAAACTTTAATTAGTTGTCCTTTGAGTATAATGAGCTATCTTCATCATTTAAGGTACCTTCTCTACTCATAAACCCATATTCTAAGACGTTCTTCCAAAACTTACTCGACTCATACTCGACTCGGGACGGCCTCGAAAACACATTCAAAATTGTATTCTTAGTCGCAATTTCGAGTGAACTTTGAGGTTCCTCGACGGAGTCATTACGTCATAATTTGAATTAACTGCATCGCGCAAATAACGCCGCGATAAAAAATTGTAAGGATTATCGTAAGCATATTCGATAAAGTTTTCAAAATTCATTTTATTTACATACGAACTTTGACACTTCCTTCCTTAACGTAGATTCCGAGGTACCTTGAGTTTGACAGATGATTCCTTAGCTCGATTGAGGAAAAATCTCGAGTCGAGATCGTTTATGTCAAGTCGAAGTGGAGTCGAGTTGAGTAAGTTTTGGAGGAACGTCTTAGAATATGGGTGTTAGTGGCGTGAATTTTTTCCACTCCGTACATCGTATTCTAGGAAACAAAATTTAATATTTACCATGTTACTATAATAATTTGCTTATGTAAGTAATTTGAGTCATCTGAAAGTAATGTGCCTATTAAAATTTCTTGTGAATGATGACCTAGCAACTTGCTACTATAATAACGTGATAATGACATGCATTATTTTTCCACATCTTCGTACAGCATTGAGTCAGATCATTATTTTAAATCATCATCAGTGATAGCAGCAGTGATAGGCGGTTGAACGCTTGCCATATATGTAGAAGGGTCTAAGACCAATCCTGGCCCCACCGACATTTCGAATTTATGTACGGATTAGAATTTGAAGTGAATGTTGGTCGTGGCAGAAGAGGCATGAAAGTAGAATAAATACCGTGGAAATGCGTTCCTTGCGAAGTATGTGCGGTGTAACTTTGAATGATAGATTGAGGAATGATGAGATTAGACAACGCTGCGGTTTAAAAGATTATGTAGTGACAAAAATTAAAGGATTATGCTTAGGTGGTTTGGTCATGTTGAGAGAATGAGTGAACGGCGTTTAGCAAAAGGAATTTATAAGGCGGATGTCAATGGAAACGTCGATAGAGGACGTCCTAGAAGGACATACATCGATGTTTTTGGTGATGTTCTTCACAAAGGACAGGTGCGTAGTACTCTCAACCGGCGTGCGTGTATGACAAGATGTATGAATGTGGATGAAGCGAAAGGGATATGTAAGGGTCGTAGCATGTGGCGTTCAATAGTTTCTGGCTACCCCCATGGGAAAAAGGCGTGAATTTATGTATGTATGTATTAGAATTTGATTAACACTTGGTTTAACGATCTAGGAAAACATTGTTTTTTTTAATAAAACTTTGTCCTACTCTAAGTTTTTTTTTATTCTCTTGTCGACTTCTTGTAGATGGTCTTGCGGACCGTTTCTACGTAACCGGGCAGTTATTGGCGAGACCTGACGGGTCTCCAACCAATAACTACTCTAAGTATACACTTGCATCTGCCGGGGTTGCGGTGTATGCTCTTGCGAATCCCGCGACCCCAGCCGAACGGTCAGGAGAAGGAACACCGTTGGTTTTTAGCCGGTAAGAGTCCGGCAGACCCCTTCGCCTTCTACCGGGCGAGGGACATCCATGAGGATTTTCCAACGAAAATAAAAAGGTATACACTTGCATACTCTTAAGTCTTCAAACACACAAACACCCAGACCCGGAAATATTATCTGTGGGCCATGCATATACTTGTTCCGAGAAGGCGAACTCGCGACACGTTGTAGACTACAGCCAAGCCCTCAGCCACTACGCCAATCGTGTCATCTCGATTCTAAAGCAATACATATCATGACATCACACCTTGTAGGTATTCCCAGAAGGGTTTGGCAGAGGTGTTTTAGTTCACCCTCGTTTCACCAGTTATGTTTAAGTCCCATGTAATAGGGGGCGAGCCTATTGCCATACCGGGCACAAATCCAGACTCCGAGCTGCTACTGTGAAATTCTTAATGGAAAAACTCAATAACAATGTCCGGCTTGGGGATCGAACCCAGGACCCCATGCTCAGCAGTCACGCTTGCGACCACTAGATCAACAAGGTAGTCACGAGCAATGAAGATGCATGATGGTGTCTAGAGCAATTAAGGGCAAAATCGTCACACCATACCACGTGACAATGATATCAATGTACCAATATTTACCAATCGCACATTCGCAAGATTCCTTAGATAAAAATTCACGACACATGCAGATAATAATATATTATGATCAAGATCCAAATGATTCTTCCCGATGGCATGCCTCGTATGTTTAGTAGATAACGTTTACTGGTAAACCATATCAGAATTATTTGTTAAACAAATAATAACGCATGGTGCAGATATGTTTTTGAGGGTCGCGGGGAGATTAGAAAGTTAGACTTTTGATCATATTTCTAGAACGCTGATTTGAGGTTTTTGTTGTAACATAAACATATATAGTAACACCCTCATTTCGCCATTATGTTTAAATCCCATGTAATAGGGGGCGAGCCTATTGCCATCAATTGGGCACAAATTCATACTCCGGTTAGCTATTGAGGAATTATACGCGGAAAAACCCAATAACACTTTGCCCGACATGGGGATCGAATCCAGGACCTCACGGGCAGCACTCGCGCTTGCCACCACTATACCAACGAGGCGGTTGCCTCGTTTTTGTTGTAATTTAGGCATATAACAAGTGGAATTTTTTGACATCGTATTTTACTCTGTGGGTTACAATAATTATAATTAGCAGAGCTTAGTAAAAATTTTATTCACTTATAAAAATCTGGTTGAAATTAATTTGAAGGACAAAGTCCTAGCCTAATTTTCCGAAGGTCACAGACTGAAACCCTAAAGTCTTAATTAAAATTCTAGGTATTATGTTAATTTGAGACGATTTAGATCGGGGATTCTGCAGAATTTTAGCCTCAACAAAATTCTGCATAACTTTTTGTTTAATTGAGTTTTTAGTGATAAAATTATAATCTATTCTTATTTACTTACGCTCATTTCTACTTAAAGGGATAGTAGAAAACCAGCGTTGCGACATTTTGTTTTTTTTTTTCTAAATGTCGCAACATTATGCTGAGATAGGAGCCCTTTTTGGCCTCGTGCAGGTAGTCTAAATTCTTATTCTTTCTTTTTTAAATATTGTTTTGTTTCTGTAACTGCCTGTGTGAGTCCAAAATAAATAATTTTCTTTCTTTCTAGAATATTAAGTGGAATTAGCATTAGTCCGTTTGTATTATTTAAATAAGCTACAGCAGTAAACAAAAAATCTTTTTTTGTTTATTTACTTAGTAGAACTCAACATAGCCATAAACCTTGTTGAGGTCTTTAATGGAACGGCACGTTTGGTGCAGTGGCTGAGCAATCGGCTTCTGCGCTACGGTTCGTGGGTTCGATTCCCCCACAGAACAAATATTTGTATGGCCTACAGATAGTTGATCCGGGTCTGGATGTTTGTACGTGTGAAGATTTGTGTTTGTAAATGCACCCACGATACAGGAGAAATACTAGCGTGGGGCAAAGTTAAAAAAATATAAAAAAACGGTAATTGACGATGGCAATCAATCATCAATAACAAACTGTAGATATATGGCCAGATATATAGATATAGAACACTTACCCTTTCGTCACTCTCCTATCATTTAGAGCTCTCCTCTAGGTAGGTAACGGTTATATTAAAAAATGTCTAATTTTAATAAAGTGCACGTAACATAATAATTATGAGATCACCGTGAATAGTTCCATGACCATATACAGATATGAATTCATTTATTGTTTAATCAGATGGCGAAGTAATCAGAAATTTAATGTTTATTCTCTTATTGTTTCGTTTCCGTGAAAACGCAAAGTAATGGGGGATTTTTTTATGTTATATTTATTTTTACCTTCCATTTCTAAAAGGGCGATTGACGTAATAATTAACCAATCACCTGTCAAATCTCATGTCAAATGATGTGATTAACATAACATCACGCCTGTATTCTCCGAAGGGTTGAGCAGAGGTGTATAGGAAGACCCTCATTTCGCCGTTATGTTTAAGGGCACGAGCCTATTGCCACCAACCGGGCACAAATCCAAATGGCTACTGAGGAATTCCACACGAAAAACCTAATAATACTACCCGACCTGAGGATCGAACACAAGACCTCACGATCAGCAGTCGCGCTTGCCACCACTAGACCATTGAGGCAGTTGAGTGATTGGTTGTTAGTATTTTAGTCAACCAATCACATTCATTAACATAAGATTTAACAACGGATTTGACTGCCTTGTTGGTCTAGCGGTCGAAAGCGCGACTGCTGAACATGGGGTCCTGGGTTCGATCCCCAGGTCGGGCAATGTGTTATTGGGCTTTTCCATTAGGAATTTCTCAGTAGCAGCCTGGAGACTGGATTTGTGCCCGGTAAATGGCAATAGGCTTGCTCCCTATTACATGGGACTTAAACATAACAGGCGAAACGAGGATGTTTAAAAAAAAACACCTGTGCCTAACCCTTCGGGGAATGTAAGGCGTGATGTTACCTATGTTATGTTTAACAACGGATTTAATCGATCAGTTGCCATTGAAGTCTTGGTTGCTTGGTTTTTTAGAACCTCTTCTGTCATTCGTGAGTCTGTAAACAACCGTTTCTGTATATAGACCTCCATTGACCGACAATGAACGGTTATGGGGAATATACCACAAACACTGCTTGGAAGACTATGTCGTGATCGTAGTATGTTGTTATAAACAGAGCATAGTGCTGCCTATGGTATAATCTCCGCTTGGTATTCTCTTCGCGCGATGATCGGTTTTAAAGCTAACTAGCGGCCCGTCCCGGCTTCGCACGGGTGGACATTATTCCCGTTTTTGCAACATTTATCATTTATGCTCCGCTCTTATTGGTCGTAGCGTGATGTTATATAGCCTATAACCTTCCTCAATAAATGGACTATCCAACACAAAAATATTTTTTCAATTCCAACCAGTACCTAGTTCCTGAGATTAGCGCGTTCAAACAAACAAACTCTTCAGCTTTATAATATAGTATAAATTAACCAATATTTTAGGCGCACACTACTCAATTCTCATAATGCCATAATATATGAGTATACCTTTGTACCTACATCTCCAAGTGAAGTGGCAAATTCTACGAATGCCGAATTCTATGAATGGCCTTCTACAAATGGCTGATTCTATAAATAGCAAATTCCATAAAGGGCCAATTTTTCTGATAATTAAATACTTACTAACTATCTATCTATCTGCCTGCCTAGCCTTTTCCCAACTTTGTTGGGGCCAGCTTACAGTCTAACCAGATGCGGCTGAATACCAGTATTTTACACAGAGCGACTGCCATCAGACCTCCGCAACCCAGTTACAAGGCAATGCCGATACTCTAAGGTTAGACCGGTTGTCAGACGTTCGGGCTTCTGACTACCCGTCACGACTGTGATAGGTATTCGTATGACACTCGAGATTGACTATTTATCTTGCTCTCCGACCTACGGAGGGGTCTCGATGTGTAACGAACGGTCACTTATCCACGGACTGACCGCGGCAAATGCAGCTTAACCTCGCAAATCGTATGATCTGCGCGGTTAGTAGTTAGTCACGAGCCCTTCAAACTAAATACTTACTTTACTTTCGCCAGGGACTTGATCGACATGCGCATAACGAAAAAATACAGGTTGATATATTTTTTGCGTTTTTTTTTTCGATTCCCGGCTCAAATAGACAGTTTAAAAAATCTTTGAAGCAGTATTCTTACTTTCAAAAATATGTAAAATTCCCTAATTAAAAAAAATAAATTAAATTACCCTCCACGACTTCATTGGGACACCTAGTATATTATCATAATAAATAATCATCACTAGTAACCTGAATTTATAAGTAGATTTAGATCATAAGTAGGTCAATGTCTCTCATTACCTTTTTGCCTATCTTGCACTAATAACCTATTGACCAACGCATCCTTCGCCTGCACAACGATGACTAACATCTTTCCGGATCACAAACTCACCAACGCGGTCCTATTACACAAAGGATCGGTTGTAACAACTGTTGCACGGTTCCAAACAAATGCGACCTCAAATCGTTTGCATCAAGTTACATGTAACGTGAAACTTGAAATTAGAACATGTAAACAAAATGGTCGTCAGTCATTTTGTGTTTATTGTATGCATAATAGGAATAGTCACTATTTTTGAGATTAATCATGTTTACGACACGTTTGGTGCAGTGGTTGAGCGATTGGCTTCTGCATTGCGGGTCGTGGGTTCAATTCCCGCACGTAACAAATATTTGTATGGCCTACAGATAGTTGTTCCGGGTCTGTGTGTTTGTGTATGTGAAGATTTGTGTCTGTAAACGCACCCATCAACCAGTTTCAAGGTTTGCGCTTCATAGTGTTATGTACTGTATAACACAAATATTAATAAATATAAAAAATAGTAGCACACCGGCATCGGGAACAAGGTCCAAGCTACCGATGGTCAGGGCCTGAGAGAGAGATCTCCTAATAATACGCGCCGTGTACAAGAGTACCGCTTTCGGTATCAGACCCTTGATCAAGCCACCTAACGAGAGCCACTTCAGATGGTCGTCGAAGCTCTTGGCTGTTAAGACTATTGGCCCTTTATTAATCTATTATTATTGCGATTATGGTTAGTTATAGGCAGAGTTTTTATTAACTGCCGCGTTGGGCTAGTGGTGGCAAGCGTGACTGCTGATCGTGAGGTCCTGGATTCGATCCCCAGGTCAGGCAAAGTGTTATTGGGTTTTTCCATTAAGAATTTCTTAGTAGCAGCCCAGTGTTTGGAGTTGTGCCCAGTTAGTGGTAATAGGCTCGCCCCTTATTACAAGGGACTTAAACATAACGGCGAAATGAGGATGTTACTATATACCTCTGCCCAACCCTTCGGCGAATACAGGCGTGATGTTATGTTTTTATTAGTGGTAATGCTCTGTAATTGTTAATCAAACTACGCAAAAAGAAGAGTGTTACAAGTCTAAGTTTCATCTTTTTTTCTGTCTGTATGTCTGTCTGTGGCTCCGTAGCTCCTAAACGAATGAACCGATTTCAATGCGATTTTTTTAATTTGAAAGCTGGTTTAAGCGTGTGTCGACGGATTCGCCGCGATCATGCGGAAACGATGCGCTTCCATGATGGCTCGCTTGCGCTCCTCCTCCAATGGCATCCTGATTGTATTTTCAGACCGGTGGGACTCTCCCCTCTTACGAAGTTGGGTAAGTGTTCAGACACACTTATCCAAATAACCTAGTGTACCATTGGAGGAACAGTTCAATGGTACATTGGTTGGTTATTATTATTAATGTAATTTAATACTAACATTTGGCTAAGTTATACTACTACTAACATTATATGGATGTTTAATCTGAAATAAAATAATTGAATTTGAATTTGA
Organism: Amphipyra berbera; assembly: GCA_910594945.2. Lineage (NCBI taxonomy): Eukaryota > Metazoa > Arthropoda > Insecta > Lepidoptera > Noctuidae > Amphipyra > Amphipyra berbera. The sequence continues at coordinate 1,238,750 of OU343138.1, forward strand.
ATAAGCAGTATGAATTATTAGCTATGTTTGATAATGATCACTTTAGCCATTTTCATATTAGGGATAGTTTAATTTATTTATTTTTTATTCTTCTCTGTTGCTTGTACCCTATTCTCACCTGATGGTAAACGCAGACAGGGTCTAAGATGGAGCACTCGAATCCAAGGAATAGAGATATAGAGAGATTCCCCTATACCCCTCTGGCTCTCACATACACACGACAGAACACAGTAAACCGCTTGGCGCCGGACTTTAATGTGAGGGTGGTGGATGGCCAGACGGACCGTTTAGATCCTACCACCAAGCAAACCGTATGTTTTATTATAACCTAGCATCCGCCACCCCCAGACTTCGTGAAACCTTAGAAAAATTTGCCTTCCGGACGTGAACTGCAGTGGAATTGCGTGTCCGAGTAGGCCGTTGCAAACACAATCTGACGAAGTCGGGGATCATCGATCAATCCAACATTCAGTACGAGTGCGGTGCTCCTGTTCAGACCATGTCCCACATGCTACAGTGTCCCAAATGTTCGTCCACCTGCTCTTTTGATGTTCTGAAGAGCTTCACCGAAGCTGCAATTAATGTGGCCACCTACTGGGTGCAAGCATTATAATTCACTAGCGGCCCATCCCGGCTTCGCACGGGTGGACATTTTTCTCATTTTTGCAACATTTTTCATTTATGCTCCGCTCCTATTGGTCTTAGCGTGATGTTATATAAGCCTATAACCTTCTTCGCTAAGTGGACTATCCGACACAAAAATATTTTTTCAATTCCAACCAGTAGTTCCTGAGATTAGCGTGTTCAAACAAACAAACTCTTCAGCTTTATAATATTAGTATAGATAGATAATGAAATACCGTCGATACGGAAAGAAGAAGAATTATTAACCTGTAGATCTGTTACCTAATAGTATTGATTAGAAATAACAAAAGCTGTTTGAATTACGATCCAAAATCTTCTCATAATCCTGAACTAGTTAAACTTGGAATAACATTAACGATTACACAAACAAGAAGATTTTGAAAGCTACAAACTGTTCTAAAGTCCGTCCAAACTTGGGTCCATGGATGTTCAATTACTAGACCGATATTAATGAGAACTTAACTGACAAATCAAATACTGAACTTCACACGAGTATTAATCCATTTCCAATCTAAAAAAACCTTTTAAAGTACACCTTATTTTGAAAATGGTAGAGTGTGATTTTCATTGGCAAAAATAGTGATGAAGTCCACTTTTGGTACGTTTTTAGTGTAACAATTATTATTATTATCACTTCACTAAGTAAGTCAGTTGCGTGAATTGATGATAATGTAAACGTGAACTGGCCAATGACGTAGAAGCTTGTATAGTGTTGATAGTGTTAGTGGAGAGATATGTGTTGACAGTGAAAAATTTAATTGCGGTGTCGGGTTCATATCGGTAGTTCATATAATGTGGATACCAGTAGCTAGCCAAAACACACCTGCCGCAGCCGAAGAGCCGGTCGTCCCTTCTGACTCCGCTGTCTAACCTATAATTCAGCCCTCATGAAGCTGTCTCCCTCCCAGTCCTCCCGCCAGCAACCCTAAACCAAGGTTCGAGTGGCATTAGGGGTCGCCCTTAGTGCTGTTGTTGCTAATAGTCATGATATTAGTAGTAGTAAGCTTAGGTTAAGTATTTTACTCGTCCCCATTGGTTGGAGACCCTTCAGGTCTTGCCAGTAACTGCCCGGTAGCGTAGAAACGGTCCGTAACACCATCTACAAGCAGTCCAATAAAAGAAAGGTAGCCAAAACAATAGTGGTACTAAAAAGATTAGTTACTAACGGCCGATCCCACTATCGATCTCAGTCCAAAATCTCTAGGTTCATGCAGATTTTAGACAGAAATTCAATAGAAGTAATGTCAATAACTTACATCAATCCCGATGTTTTGGAATGGGACCAGCCGTATCGTTTTTATAAACCATATCTCAAGACAACTAACGAATTAAAAAGCGCTTGTCTAAATACTTTTTTCATATAGCGTCTTCAGTTTTGTTGATAATTTTTATTTAATAACGATAGATATTAATAAATAATAATACTTCACATAAAAGCAGAGAATTGGGCATTGTGCGCCTAAACCGTTGGTACATTACCTATGACGTAAATAAGGTCAATCACATGATCTAACGGGAAGAGACTACCTTGTATTATTGTACCATAATGCAGCCAATCTCTATGCTACGTGTTCCTGGAAAAAAGTAGGTAATCCCCTCTCCAAGCAGAGAACTGACATAGAAAGTTAATTGTCCATTTATCGTTACCAATACCAAAGTTGGAAGTTATCCGAGGTACGGTTAACTGAATAGTGTCATAGGTCATGCGCCAGCAATCTGTCATACAGAAGGCCCAGAGATCTATTACTTATGTAATGGTATGATCTTTTGACCTGCAGCTTACTAGCAGGTCTTTCAATTGGCTCTTACTATAGGATTTTTTTTATTTTTTATTATACGTTTTAATATTGAAGGAACATTCGTTAAGTATAATAGTTTCTGTTCAAAACTGAATGAAATGCAGAATATAATACTACGGTTAGAGTAGGGAATTTTGTCAGTGAATCTTCAGGGATCTGATTGGGATAATGTTTGGAAAGTAAGAAAATAAAGTTGTTTGGCTGCAATTTTGCGTAGCATCTAATACCTGAGCCAATAATTTAAGATAAGTAATCAAGGCAGACTGCCTCGTTGGTCTAGTGGTGGCAAGCACGACTGCTGATCGTGAGGTCCTGACTCCTGGGTTATAGGGGTTATAGGATTTTTCCGTGTGGAATTCCTCAGTAGCAGCCCGAAGTTTGAATTTGTGCCCGGTTGATGGCAATAGGCTCGCCCTCTATTACATGGGTCTTAAATGAAATGAGGGTGTTACTATACACTTCTGCCCAACCCTTCAAGGAATACAGGCGTGATGTTATGTTATATAATCAAGGCAGACACGATCGGAAATACAATATTTTGACTTATGCGATTCAAATAATATGTAACGTCATCATAATTATTATAAATTCATGTTTTTCTTCAAGCAGTAACATTTGAGATAGGTAAAATATAAGATCCGAGACGGCGAAGTAAGTACCTATTGAAGAATAAACAAGAATTAAAGTGTTTAGTTACCATTGTTTAAGATCAACGTACTTATTTATTAAAAATAATCTGTAGCTAAACAGCCAAAACAATTTTTTTTACGTTTCAATATACTTAAAAAGAATAAGCAGCTGTACCTCATAATCGTCTCCAACATCAACACCCAAACTTGCCCACGTTCCCACATCGAAGTAATATCAATTATATTTGCCTACGATAACCAAACCGGGCTCAGTTAATATGTGACTTAGATTGTGCCCGCTACTGATAACTGGGCAAAAATAGGACGCCTAATTAGAACAACAGTTTTAATTAAGTTTGGTTGGTGATCTAATGAACTAAATTGATATTTGAATAGGTTTGAAGATTTTTGCCTGATACATAGAAGATGAAGACATTTGTCACGTAGATTTATACCGTTTTGTCACGAGTCACGACACGACAAAATGTAGTGACGATTTAGAGTGCCCTATTTCTATGAAAAAAATAATGAATTTTTATTTGAAGTTTATTAACTATTATATTATACTATTATTTTTGCCAACAGTGATAGTCTAGTGGAGTGACCGTCGGGCTGCCAAGTGATAGGTCTCGAGTTCGAACCCAAGGCACACACCTCTGACTTTAGATTCATGTGCGTATTCTATAATTATCACTTGCTTAAAAACGGTGAAGGAAAACATCGTGAGGAAACCGGCATGCCTGAGAGATATTTCTCGACGGCATGTGAAGCCAAGTCAGAGGCCCATGGGCGGCATAAACTCTGACACCAGGTTAGTCACTAATCACAGAAAAGGAAGGAGGAAGGGCTATTATATTGTGCTTTAAACTTGATATTCTAATTGAGATGCATTGGGCATTGCCCAGTAACTGGGTTGCGGAGGTCTGATGGTAGTCGCTCCGTGTAAAATACTGGTATTCAGCCGCGTCTAGTTAGACTGGAAGCTGATCTCAACATAGTTGTGAAAAGGCTAGGAGGAAGATTCTAATTGAGGTGTGGATGGCCAAGTACTCAAACGCTAATCAATTTTAAGTTGCCGTTAAGTCTCGTGCTGTCACTGTCATTTTAAGGCGAAATGAAAGGGACAGCACGAAATTTCGCCATGAGGTTTCTGGTTATTCTGTTACACGTTGTATATGTACATACCTATTTGAGTATAACCTTATCAAAAGCTCATGAACAGCCTGGAAGTGAAAGCTTCATTATTATTTCTCTAGCTTAGTTCCTAGAATCAAAGAGCAGTCGCTTCCAGGAACTCGACGGATCAAAGACATATTAATTGCACTTGCTAATAGCTGCAGGATTGTTCCAGTAAGCTATGACTGAGAATTAGCAACCAACATAGCTCTTGGTATGGGCAGGAACCGGCAGTGACGCGGGCCGTGTATATTACAGGACTACATAACATAACATCACGCCTGTATTCCCCGAAGGTTTGGGCTGAGTAACACCCTCATTTCGCCGTTATGTTTATGTCCCATGTAATAGGGGGCGAGTCTATTGCCATCAACCGGGCACAAATCCAAACTCCAGGCTGCTACTGAGGAATTCCACACGGAATAACACAATAACCCTTTGCTCGACCTGGGGATTGAACCCAGGACCTCACGATCAGCAGTTGCGCTTGCCACCACTAGATCAACAAAACAGTTCGACGACCTTTATAACCACCTTCTAATTGAGGGACCCGTAGTTAATTAGCAAACGCGCAGATCATATGATCTGCAAGGTTAAGCTGCGTTTGCGAGGTCGGTGGGATGGGTGATCATTCGTTACTCATCGAGACCCGTCCGTTCCTCAGAGAGCACGTTAAACAGTTGGTCTCGGATGTCATACGAATACCTATGACAGTCATAACGGGAAGTAAGAAGCCCGAAAGTCTGACAACCGGTCTAACCTTAGGATAAAGACATTACCCAGTAACTGGGTTTTGGAAGTTTGATGGCAGTCGCTCCGTGTAAAATACTAGTATTCAGCCGCATCTAGTTAGACTGGAAGCTGACCCCAACATAGTTGGAAAAAGGATAGGCAGAACATAACCGCCTTCATGTGACCGGGTCTGAACTCATGGTCCGGGTCATGTTATAGTGGGCGAGCCTATTGCCATCAACCAACCACAAACCCAAACACCGGGCTGCTACTGAGGAATTCCACACGGAAAAACCCGATATAGGTTTTATTTATGTAATGATATATTAAAAGGGTAACTATATAACCTTTTGAAGTCTAAATAACTAAATCAAGATGTTACAACATGTTTCTTATCAGTATTTATGTCACCACTATGTTTGGATGTCCTAAATTCCAGATACACAGGAAATTGCATAGACTGGTTATTTACGACTGGTCTAGAGGTCGCCACAGACAGTTCCTTTAGCAAATACGCGGTAGAATTACTTCACAACTTGAGGTTTACTAATTATTTTAAGTTAATTAGGTGTATACACGGTGTAAAAATACCCTTAACGAAGCCGAAGTCTACGCATACTGTACATCAAACTAAGTAACATAGAGCCAAAATAATTTCTGGGAAACGATTTTTCTTTTAGGTATTGAAAAAGAAATGTTAACCGTAACGCGCAATATAGGCGCGCGTGCAGCAGACTGTGCCTACATTTCAAAAATATTGATAATTTTGTAAAAGGAGAATGTTTGGAAATAACATTTAAAATTACATTTCGTGAAAAACTAAAAAAAAAAAATGGTGACTTTGACCTTCAATATCTCCATAACCAGTCGGTTTCCAGGTATACAAAAAAGTCTTCGTAATGATGGGATGATTACGTGGATCTCGGCTTCGTTAAGGGTATTTTTACACCCAATATAATGATAGTCTGCTAGGCTAGCAGTGATAGCCTAACGGTTGGACACTTGCCTTCTATATAGGAGAGTCTGAGTTCAATCCCGGGCCGTACATCTGACTTTTCTTGGATCATAATTTGATTATCACTTGCGTCAAAGGTGAAGGAAGACATTATAAGGGGACCTGCACACCTGGGAAGGCACCAAAAAGTTTTTAATAGTGTGTAGTCCGCCAACCCGCACCAGGCCAGAACCCTTCTCATTCTGAGAACAGATCTGTGCCCAGCAGTGGACAATAAGGAGTTGAATAATATTCTGCCTAGCCTTTTCTCACCTAAGGATATCGGCATTGCCCAGTAACTGGCTTGCGGAGGTCTGATGGCAGTCGATCCGCGTAAAATATGGGCCAATGCTGATATTCTAAGGTTTGTACAGGTACCTACGTATAACAACTAGTTTATCGATATCCATATTATAACACTCTAGCACTCAAATACTTGGTAATGTAGTTCTTTTTAATTGGTTAAGCAAAGAGCACAATACCGGTTGAACAAAGCCTATTCAAAAATTGATCAAAAAAACTAAATCACGAAGAAGTCAACATCTACAAATAAACATAACATAACATCACGCGTTGTATTCCCCGAAGGGTTCAGCAGAGGTGTTTTCAGTACAACCTCGTTTCGCCAGTTATGTTTAAGTCTCATGTAATAGGGGGCGAGCCTACTGCCTTTAACGGGACACAAATTCAGACGGCTACTAAAAACCCAATAAAACGTTGTCCGACCCGAAGATCGAACCCAGGACCCCATGCTCAGCAGTCACGCTTGCGACCACTAGATCAACATGGCAGTCTACAAATATTTCACTTAAAATAATATTGCTATCATCAATCCACTTACGAACCGTAAAACTAATACATTTTAAAACCAATCGCTGTTGTATATGAGGCCTATACAAATACAGCTAAAAACACACTAATTGGGGCATTAAAACTATAGACCAACATTAGAACAGTTATTCGAAATCATTGAGATAATACGAAAACAAATAAGCCTTCGTTTTATGGGCGTATCTTGCAATGGGGCAAGGTTAGTCTTTCGTTGGCGCGTGGGTCGTTGTTAGTACGGAGATATGGAGGCACTGAGAGGCGTGGGCGACTATCCATCTCTAGTACTAGGTGTGATGTTTTGAGGTATCATTGTGAGTTAATTAGACTGCTGATCATGAGGTCCTGGGTTCGATCCCCAGGTCGGGCAAATTGTTATTGGGTTTTTTCGTGTGTGATTCCTCAGTAGTAGCCTGGAGTTGGAATTTGTGCCCGGTTGGAGGCAATAGGCTCGACCCCTATTATATGGGACTAAAACATAACGGAGAAATGCTGTTACTATACACCTCTGCTCAACCCTTAAGGAAATATAGGCGTGATGTTATGTAATTAGAACAGCCATCACATCAGTGATCCCTGATAGTTTAAGTAGGGGTGAATCGCGAATCCTGCGACTTCAGCCATAGGTTGTAGCAGTGATAGCCTAGTGGTGTGACCGTCGCCGCGTCGGACTGCCAAGTTATAAATCTAGATTTCAACGCCAAGGCTTTTTAGGCAAAGAACCTCTGACTTTTCGGATTCATGTGCGTATTGTATAATTATCACTTGCTTAAAACCGGTGAAGGAAAACATCGTGAGGAAACCGGCATGCCTGAGAGATATTTCTCGTAGGCATGTGCAGCCAAGTCAGAGGCCTATGGGCGACGTAAACTCTGACACTAGATTAGTCACTAACCACACGAAAGGAAGAAGATTTATATAGTGGTGGATAGCCCGTGGTTCGAACATTCGATCAATTGGATTGAGACGAAATTATTATTTTCGTGATAGAGTTGGTCTAGTGGTGGCAAACGCGACTGCTGATCGTGAGGTCCTTGGTTCGATCCCCAGGTCGGGCAGAGTGTTATTAGGTTTTTCTGTGTGGAATTACTCAGTAGCAGATCGGAGTTTGGATTTGTGCCCGGTTGATGGCAATAGGCTCGCCTCTATTACATGGGACTTAAACATAAAGGCGAAATGAGGGTGTTACTATACACCTCTGCCCAACCTTTCGGGGAATACAGGCGTAATGTTCTGTAATAACTTACCTCATCAAAATAGGCACGCTTAAATTAGTTCTCGGTATCAGTACTGTTATCCTTCTGGGATCACACATACAAAAAAATTAATATTATTTGACACGACTGAATAATCCCAGTATTCGTTGGAAACGGGACCCTTCCAAACCCAAACGGATTAAATAATATAAAAACCAAACAATATTTATACGAGTTTCTCTTCTATTTATTTTATTCAGTAATTATATGAAACCTTGATATTCGTTAAACATTCATTAAAGCTGCGAGTAATCGCAAACATTTTTATTTTCAATATTTACTTGGGCTAACACGAATAAAAAAGTAAATAGTTTAAATGCTATTCAAAATTGAACTTTATGTATATTTGGGTAAGAGTTATGAAATTGAGCTGGCCAAATAAAGGTCGAAACAAAAGCTCTTTTCAGGGTTGAAAGAGGATGTCTGGTCAAGGATAATATGCCCTATATGTTTATCCTTCACGCATTTGTAAATTATATGGGGTAAGTAGAATTTGCACTTAAGGTTTAAGGCGTGATTCATTATAGTTCTCTGAGGATCGTAGTTTTTTTTTTTTTTTTTTTTAATAATAATAATTTTTATTCACATAAAAAAGTCACAATTTTTACGAATTCCCTGACTTCTGTGCTAGGTTCAAAGACCTGTATTACAGAAAAAGAAGAGTTAGCTCTATATTAACAATATATCACGCAAAATTTGTCTTATCATCGATTATACTAGTGTGTGTGCAGATAGACAGTCCTAATATAATGCCTTTGGGGATCCCTCAAAACTTGTTACGACCCTCCAGAAAAGTATCGATGAAATATACGTCCATTTTAACATTATTATGCTAAATACCAGAAAAGATATGCTAGTTGGCTATGTACTCACGTATTGGAACAGTAACTTATAGTTCATGAAGTCGAAACTAAAGAATTAACCACAGCTTGTTGACAGATAAGAGATGTCAAACGTCTGTGACTATAAATATAGGTCTTCCAGCTACCCCTAAAGATCACAAACTAGTTTGGGAGAAAAGTGTCGCAACCACCTCGATATCTTAAAAGCATTAGTCATCGCAATAATGATGGTATCATTATAGGAAGAGGTGCAGTGAACAGAAGTGATTGGTAGTTGAACGTTTGCTTTTCATGCAGGGGTCTGACTAAAATCGCAGCCCGCACTTCTGACTTTTTGAATTCTTAGCGGATCAGAATTTGATACACCTAAGAGCGCTCCAAAAAGTTCGCGATGGTGTGTATAGTCCGCCAACCCGCATCAGGCCAGAGTGGTGGACTTCTCATTCTGAAAAGAGGCCCGTGTCCAGCTGAGGGATAGTAATGAGCTGATTATGAGTAGAAGATGCTACCAATCGTAAGGTAGGTGGGTATACCTTAGTTGCTTTTGACGATAACAACCATAAGATGCCTAAAAGTACTTAAGATGATCCGTATGCATGTACATAATATACGAGTACGTAATGTGTAAAACTACTTATAGTTGATGAAGCTTAAACTCAAGCTGTAGCAACTGCTTGCAGTACAACACACTGCTACGCTTTAGGCGACAACTAAAGAGCGAGGAGAGAATAATGTGGACTTGTTACTTAATCTTTAGTGTTGTAAATATTAATAACTTGAAAATACCTAATATCTAACTCGCTTAACATTTATGTTTGGAATACATTTGACGTTTTGTCAAAACTTCAAACTTATTCCTAGAATAAAAGTTATCCGAAGTTGGTTAAACCGGCCCTTACAAAGTTGTGTCATGAATAACATCAGTATGACCATACATTTTTTTATTTATAAGCTTGTCATAACTGTATTCAGCGTTAATTAGCAATGTAAGAATTTTATGAATATATTCTTAATGCCTTATTAGAAACGTATACTAACGAATTAAATAAGAACCAAAAATGAAAAGAAAAAGAATAAACTGCTATTAAATATTATACAGACAAATTATAATAAGAATGTTTTAGATTTTTGTATTGTGCACTAAACAAAAAAAATCTATGCTCAAGACTTTGGTGTCGCTGCAAAGCACCATCTATGTGTAAGACGGATCATAAAGCTTATGCAAAAGAAACAGAATATTAAAATATCTAATACTTCAATAGGTACAGAAACAAATTGATAATTTCAAATGCAATTCTAAATGAGGCTTCAGCAACAACGAGTAATCAAACAAGGGAATAAAAATAGGTTAAAATGGAGCATATTCATGTCCAGTCTCCCACTGTGACTAAATAGGAACAGATAAAGTGCACAGCGCTTATCAACACAATTCTTTCCAATGTACTGCGAACGTGTCCGAACCGGTTAGTTCGTGTCAGAGCGAGACAGACACACTTCAACGAACGAAGGAAAGAGATGCCTAATCGATGCCCGAGTAAGACCACAACACAAACACGAGAAAGATAAACGAATATAGTATAGCTGGTTGCACGTTGCGTTTTCTGCGAAGGTCAACGTTAATTTAATTTAGACTTTGGTGTTTATGTTTTAAGGTTGGTTTTTGGGTGTGGGGAGGAAATATATGATCCTCAGCTCCAGCTGCCTTTATCCATAAAGTCTCGATTTTAAGGCCGTGCCCTCGAAAACAGCGGAGTTAAGTTCCTTGAAGTTGGGAGTTGTTTGGTTTTAAATTTAGCTATTTCTTCGACGGCTCGGCTTCTGATCCTGAATCCTTCCGCTCTTGATGCATCTTATTAGAGAACCTTCTAAAATTTAAAGGTCATGCAAAAGATTAATTAATTATAACACCATATAATACACAGCCGTAAGAACTTGTATGAGATAAGGAGTTTAATGAGTAGCCACATAGAGATCCATATCTATCTCTCAGTATTTCAATTCAGAATCGGCACCCAAGACCTCAAAAGCTTTTGAAAAGACAAGTGACGAAAGAATTCTTTATAGTCCACTTGTATCAATATGCAAAATAGTATTCTTTTGGGTCTGGTCAGTTTCCTCATTGATTAGATGTTCATAATCTCCAAATTCGAGGCCAATTTTAAGGCCTCGCTATCCTTGAGGCCACGGCCTGCTGACGTGAAGTGCTCGATCCGATTCTATCAGATGTTCGAACAACGTCCGCTTGACTGCTAGTACGCCACTTTTTTGTAGACTAGTTTTTTTTTACTTTTTCTAACAATCTAAACAAGAGACGCTTCCTCGTTAATCTGGGGTTAAAAGAAGTGTAGAAGGTATTAGTTGCAGATTATGTTAAAGCAAGTGGTAAAACTGAACTGGTAAGGGTTATTATTGTAGTAATAATAGATAGTCAATCGGTTGGTAACTGAAATTGATTGATTATTGACCCATGGTTAGTTATGTCAAACAGTTTCGAGAAAGGCAAGAAGTGTATTGACAGTAATTGCAAATTTGCTTATCCAGTCCAAATTTAGATCAATAATCATGATTTCAATTTATGTTTAGTATGTAAAAAGAGTTAGGACTATTTAAATAGAATTTAAAGGAATGAATGAATGAAAAAGTTTTCTATAAAAATTTGAAGCTTTTGATTTGAAAATTTGATTACTTTCTTAGAAATGAAAAAAAATGGTCTAAACCATTTGTTTTGATCCTTATCTTTCGTGTATGTGGCCACGTTATTATAGGGATGATCTTAGATCAAACTAATGACATGTGTAACGATCTCTTTCGGGGATGCCGTCAAATAGTGTCACGTTTGAATAGGGCCATAGAACGTAGCTAGCTTGGGCAACTTAAACTTAAGTTTAACTTTTGAGATTAAGTTAGGAACGTGGCTGTTTTTTTAATGAGTTCATTATTTAATGTCGTGTTTTAGTATGTTAGAATGGTGAAAATCGAGAGACAACATGATGTAAACATTGCACATGAGATCCTAACTCTTTTTACATACTAAACATAAATTGAAATCATGATTAAGTTGAAATTTTGATCGCCTCAACTCAACTGCCTCTTTGGTCTAGTGGTGGCAAGCGCGACTACTAATTGTGAGGTCCTGGGTTCTACCCCCAGGTCGGCCTAATTGTTATTAGGATTTTTTCTGTAGAATTCCTCAGTAGCACCCGGAGTTTGGATTTGAAGTTGATGGCAATCCTTCGGAGAATACAGGCGTGATGTTATATTATATTGATCAACGACGATTCGCCTTATTAATTATCAGGATCTACAATTTAGGCGATACGCACACTGCACCGCATCACGCAGCGTAGCGCGGGGGTGTTCTTACGTTGTTTGCAAGTATCTGTGTTTGTATAGAAAACAAGCATAGTGCAATGCAACACACAGAAAACGCATTCACGCGCAGTGTTGTGGCTCCGTCGCCACGCACCCCGCAGCGTAGTACGGGGCAGTGTGTTTCGACTTAGTTAAGCTGTGACTGTGTGATCTTCTTGATGTTGAACAAGGAATTATAGAAGCTGATCACAGCGATAGGCTAAGAAGATTTATTTTTTGCTGAGTAGATTGATTTCAGGTCATTCGTCACCGTGGCATCATTTTACTGACAAAGTTCAATCATTATCAAAGGGCATCAATACAATACTGATTCATAGTTTGTTTTCGCTGACTTAGCAACACGTCATTCAATCATGCTTCGCCGACAATATTAATGATTTCCGATGCCGCATGACATCATGTTGTGATAGGTTACTGTTTCATAACTTACAGAGGTGACTTTATTTCTCTTTTATGGTAAGTTTGACCCAAAGTATTACAAGGGTCAGTTTTGAAAACAAGTAAATCCTGAATTAAAATTTTCATAAAATCAAAGTGCGATGAGTCAAAAAAATCAAAGGTCATCGTAACATCACTGACTAAAACATTCCGTTACTGGCTTATGGCCCATTGCTATGATATGATAACATCACGCCTGTATTCCCCGAAGGGTTGGGCAGAGGTGTATAGACACATTCTCATTTCGCCGTCATTTTTAAGTTCCATGTAACTGATGAGCCTATTGCCATCAACCGGACACAAATCCAGAACCGGACTGCTACTGAGGAATTCGATACAGAAAACCCCAATAACACTTTGCCCGACCTGGGGATCTGACCCAGGACCTCACGATCAGAAGTCGCGCTTGCCAGCACTAGACCAACGAGACAGTTAATTCATATTCAAAAATATTTATGAATAATGAAGCAAAGACCATATAGCTTTGCATAGAACGCCCTCCCATATGTTAGTAGCTATCATAGGTAAAATTAGCTTATGAGTCAATTTATATGCCCAGTTTGGCAATACATTTTACAAAGTTTCGTAGTTGTCAGCAATAAGATTGATAAGCATATCATTTTGGGACCTAGTGCATAATATCAGCAAGCACATTGGGTCACCCGCGCGACGGCGACGGCGCAACGAGTATTCCCAAGGAGGGTCGATGTCAGGCAGGCGGCCGGTCATAAAACAATAAGCCAAATCCTCTAACAACATGGATTTATGAAACACATGTTGTGCCGACCCCACCTAGTGTAGGATAAGGGCAGGAAGAAGAAGACAATAAATTTTATCATTGGTAAGCAAAACGATTCGTTTTTGTCCATTAGAACCGGGCATGAGACTATTATTTGACCCGATATCTGTTTGTAGACATCTAACTGATGAAACCACTGAACAACGATAGTCATTTCGTCGTCAGTAGTAGATGTCACATCATGTAGTAGAAGTTTGAGGAAGCTGAGCGTTGTGAGCATTCTTCTTACACCTTTTTCTTCTTCCTTGCATTATCCCGGCTTATGAATACCACGGTCTCTTTTTTGAAGCAGTCTTCTCCACTTTTCACGATCTTTAGCGTCTAATAGTACAAGTTATTGGCTCTCGCATACACTCTTGGAGGTTAGACAAATTCCATTAAAATTCTAATTTATTTAAATCTTGAAGACACGTTTGGTGCCGTGGCTTAGCGATTGGCTTCTGAGAGTTCTGAGCTACGGGTCGAGGGCTCGATTCCCGCACAGAACAAATATTTCTATGGACTACAAATAATTGTTCCGGGTCTCGGCGTTTGTGCATGTGAAGATTTGTGTCTGTAAACGCACCCACGATACAGGAGGAATCCCAGAGTTGCGCAACGCTTTTTTTCAAAAGAATAGAAAAATACAAGAATCTCGCTGCTTTACCATAAAAGGCAAACATTATCTTAAAAGCTAACACATCAAGTTTCACCAATGACTCAAGTCCAATCAAATCGTAATATACAAACAAATTGATTCATAATAATCGCATTTCGATTACTTAGTGCGCACGCGATGCTTGCTGGACAATCTGATGGCTTCCGATGTTACGTCACTGGCCTTGACATGCTGACTCAGAGGTTAGGTCATGTCAATATGGAGTAGTATGAAAGTATGTACGTAATTTTTATTATTGTAAATACTAGAGTGCTAATTATTATTTAGTATTAGATTATGTTCTGATAGGAATTTTCACATAATTATTTTTATTGTATTCTACTTTGAAAAATGATTTAGTAATGTCGCAGTTAAACATTTATATGGATAATTTTATAGCTACTGTGTCTTCTATGGGTTAACGGTCAGCAGTCACAGCAGTTTCGTGACGGTTACTGTTTCTAACCGATAGTCGAACATGGGTTTTACCCACCACTTAATACCCATATTGTACAATAGCATAATCAGTCCATGTTTGTCGGGCATGGGCCTCTTCTTATAATGAGAAGGGTTTAGGCCTCAGTATGATCAGATGAAGGTACTAAATTAAAGAATGTAACGGTACCAATTAACTGCCTCGTTGGTCTAGTGGTGGCAAGCGCGACTGCTGATCGTAAGGTCCTGAGTTCGATCCCCAGGCCGGGCAGTGTTATTGAGTTTTTCCGTATGAAATTCCTCAGTAGCAGCCCGGAGTTTGTATTTGTGCCCGGTTGATGGGAATAGGTTCGTCCCCTGTTACATGGGACTTAAACTTAACGGTGAAATGAGGGTGTTACTACACACCTCTGCCCAAGCCTTCTGGGAATACAGGCGTAACGTCATGTTATGTTTATGTAACATTAGCAATAACCCAGAAGAATGTTCTGCCTAGCCTTTTTCCCAACTACAAGTATGTTGGGGTCAGCTACCAATCTAACCAGATAGGGCTGCATACCAATATTTTGCACGGAGTGAGTGCCATCAGACCTACGCAACCCAGTTACTGGGCAATACCGATATCGTAAGGACCCGGAAGGGAGCTAGAATGAAAACTAATAGATTGAAGTATTGTTTTGTATTATAACTTTCGTCATACACATTCATATTTGTGATTATTTACGGTTTAATATATTATTTATGCCTTTTTTTCGGGATATCGGGTGCTACTCGCAACCTCGCCGCGTATTCAACTCGGACAATACCGAACGAATGCACGTGCGTTAAACGTAAATAAAAACAATTATGAAGTAATATTCGAGGAAATACTAGTGCCTTACACAAGTCATGTATACTATAGTCATAAACAGAAAGTTAGCAAAACTAACAGTAACTTATGTAGATGTACTTACTGCACAAGTTAATCTGAACGCGGAAGAGACACAAGAATTACGACTGTCATCGAAACTTATTCGAGTATCAATCATACGAATGGTTATGGATTTGATTGGATGAGGATATAAACATATGGGGTTATGTATATGACAACAAGTTTAGTAGCAGTGAATAAGGTTTTGAAACTTAGGGCAGTGAGGACGATACGAGGTTTTCTTTTTAATATTTCGTTATTTTATTTAATAACTAGCGACCTGCCCCGGCTTCGCACGGATGCAATGTAGATACTAATGTGGGGCATATAAACCTTTCTCTTGAATCATTCTATCTATGAAAAAAAAACCGCATTAAAATCTGTTGCGTAGTTTTAAAGATCTAAGCATACATAGGGACAGACAGACAGCGGGAGTGACTTTGTTTTACATTATGTAAAGATTCTACCGTTATCATAACATAACATACTCATCCCATTACTGCCTACTGCTGGGCACAGGCTGCTCCCAAATTTTTTTTGCCCAACACTACGATTACTCCTGTATCGTGGGTGCGTTTATAGATAGAAATCTTCACGCACACAAACGCCCAGACCCGGAACAACTATCTGTAGGCCATATAAATATTTGTTCCGTGCGGGAATCGAACCCTCGACCCGTAGCGCAGAAGCCAATCGCTCAGCCACTACACCAAACGTGGTGCGGATTGGCGGCCTACGCACACCATCGAGAACTTTATGGAGCCCTCTCAGGTGTGTAGGTTTCGTCACGATGTTTTCCTTCACCGTTAACGCAAGTGATAATCAAATTATGATCCGCACATGAATTCGTAAAGTCAGAGGTGCGGGCTGGGGTCGGAACTCAGACCCTTCTACGGAAGGCAAGTATCAACACCGCTAAGTTATCACTCGGACTCCGACATCAGTGCTATATTTGATGTATTTTTTTTCACATTCGTATATTGAATAATATTACGTACCTACCAGAAAAATGGTTTTAAAATTTTGATTTGCTTATTTTCATTGTAATAAAATATCTTCTATGTAGGTAAAAACACTTCAATATATACGCAGTTTATGTTTTCTATTGAATAGGTATTCAAATGAATCTTGAAAATAATTGAAATGACCAAGATTCAAAATAAAGGAATATTAAATAACATCGCACACTTTGTATTCTTCGAAGGGTTCGGCAGAGGTGTTTTTAGTACACCCTCGTTTCACCAATTATGTTTAAGTCCATTGTAATAGGGGACAAACCTATTGCCATTAACCGGGCACAAATCCAAACTCCGGGCTGCTACTGAGGAATTCTTAATGGAAAAACCCAATATACTTTGCCCGACCTAGGGATCGAATCCAAGACCCCACAATCAGCAGTCACGCTTACGACCACTAGATCAACAAGGCACTTAAAATATAAAATAATTTAATTAATAAAACAAAACTGCATTTCAAATTTGAAAACTCGGACAGCGCATAATAAACTCATAAATTCGCCCCTTGAAAGCTCAAATTAAAAGTTCGGAAATTGCCTAAAAATATCCTTATAATAATTTCTCATTTGCACCGAGATAGACTAAGGCGAGAATGTTCGTTATCATAAAAACACAATTAATTTAAATTAAATTACACTCTAATTTGGGATCGCTAACGTTATATTAAAAACAAGAATAATAAGGAAAAAATTCCTTCAGGAAGGCGCCAACTGTGTTTTTAGGCAACTAACTTTTAGTCCACTAAACCCAGTTTAGGATGTAACTAGACACTTATTATTATATTGCAATTAATAATAAATGGTTTAATTAATAAATTGTTTTTTAATTTTTTTTAAACCAATTGAAATCTCTCCCTTTAAAATTTCGAACTCGAAATTCCGAGTTCTAACAAACAATTTATTTTAAGTACCTATTTTAAATTGCACTTTTGCAGGTTACCCGCATACCTTTTCTACAGTAGATGTTGATTGAGTATTTATGTAGTTAATATCCAACGTTTTTAGGAAATCTTAACAGGTCAATGAATTTTATTATAAAAATAAATAAATAAATTATGGTTTCTTAATTCAAAATGAATGTATCACGATCCAAGGCTTGTTTATCATTCATACAAAATTATAATAGCCGGCGTATACATATCGAATTGTATGTTCTTCAATGCATTGTAAGTTCATTTCTTCCGGATCACTATAATTGCATTAAAAGTAAACTATTCCTACAACTACAATTTCAATCGATGCTACTACAGCTGCTTATCTGCTTACCCCATGACCACCACCATGAACACAACACATAAAACCGCAGCTTCTGTTACGCTTTCAATATTTATAACTTGTTGCGAATTAATGAATTCCGTCAGGTGTTCCACGGTTTTGGTGCAAATAATTGAAGCAATCCATGGGTTTTCGCCCCCAGTGTCTAATGTGGTTTGCGTACAATGTTATGGGGGTGCATCTGTTTAACTGACTAATAAAAACTAGGTTACTGACTAACTGACGGTTATTGTATCCGAAAACGAGTCGTCTTGCTTACCAATCGTAGTATCTGGTGATGCCAAAACGATCATTATATTCCTATAACGATTACGAGTTTCCACTCGTAAGTAAATTTTGATTTTAATCGTAAATGACTACTCTATGGAGATGATGCTTCATTACCGGTGAAGAAACACGAGGCTCCGTTTTATGGAGTTGCCTCATTGCATAGGAGTCCATACCACTGGGACTCATTACCATCATTGGTAAGATATGGATGTCCGTACAACAGTATCTGGATCTCTGCCTAACGTTATGGAAAATAAAGATGTCATTTACATGGAAGACTATTAAACATCATCTCAGAGAGTGCTATCCTGTACTTTGACCCAACGAAAGTTGAAATGATGTAAACCTGATAAATATTGCATCATCTAAAATAATTTCTAGGAATTAAATTACCAATATAAATTGAACGCATCTTGCATGTTGTACTGTTCGTAAATGGTATCAAGTCTTAATGGTGGTCAGTTTGAGGGATACCTAATGTACCTATTGATATTGATCATGTGAAGCCGATTTGTAGATAATTTAGTGTTATAACTTGTAAGTCACGTAGTACAGATTTGCAGTTTATCAACGTACAATTGATAGATCTTTACTTAGTGAAAGCAATACTAACAAAAGTCTATAATTTTCCTTTAATTAAAAACATTTAATTTAAAGTCAGACTCTTTTATTGCTGAAGTTAACTTAATTAACTTTTACTCTATAAAATATTTATTTGAACACAACTTATAATTATTTTTAAATACATATTCTTAATGCTGAAAACTAAATAAAATTTTACGTCTTTTTGATGCCTTGAATTATGGCCACCACACCAAGAAGGATGCGGGCAAACTGTAACCATACGGCAGATGGCAGTCGGGACAACACTAAACGAGAAGAGCAGACAGGTACAAAAGGCTCACTCAATAACGTCCTTCGTTGAGCATAGGCCTTTTAAAAGACAGCTACATTGGACAATGGAGAGGGAAGATGGTCATCATTTAGCATGGTCAACGAATTGGTGATCAGAGTAATGACGTACTTAATGTATAGAAAGATAAAATTGCCCATTCCTTTGCAAAAATCCCTAATCTTCTTATTCTTAGAGTGTCGATAGCAATCTAAATTGAGTCGGCCCAGAACTTAGCTACGAGTTTAGCGTTATCAGTAGCGTCCATTAGTTCCTATAACGTGCAGATATCAGGGCACGCAGGACATGATGTCAGGTGTCCCATCGTTTGTGGACCAATCTTCTTTTAGTACACCCGTAAGAATAGAGAGGGGGACCTGTACTTGGCAGGGAACTGGCACTGCTTCAACACAATATGTGATAACAAGTTTAGACTTTTGATTGGCCCTGAAAGAAACAGGAATCTCGCTAGAACAATCTGCGATTGCTGTAGTTCGAGTCTGTTCCATTTCACTTATAACGTTGAAACTGTTTTTGTTAGACAGGAGACGATTTTGTGCGATTTCCTAATTATGAAGGAGTGAAACTTCTGATCCTTTTTATGTTTTGATTATAGTATCTTTATTTAGTTCCTTTGACTGAAGGAATGAATGGGTTCAATAATTATAGTGAAACTACCCTGTGGGTAAGGCTGTTGTCAAATTGGGCATAATTTCTGGTGCCCAATGTGCTTTTTCGGCAAATTGGTGGGTGTAAAATTTAAAAGGGAAATGAGAACATTTTAGTTTCCTCGTAGTATTTATTTATGTTAATGTTCATTTATTCACACAAAGAATTAAATTCTTACATTCGTTACTTTATTAAAGTAATGGTTTTATAATTGTATAGCTGGAAGTTTTATCGCCTATGGTCCTGAAAAGGTTACTAGGAATAGTCTTTTCAAAAAAATCATGTTTTACTTAGTTTTAGATTATTTTTAAGTGAAAGATATAAATGGTTTGAACAAAGTAATGACCCAGTCTACCCCATTAGTCACACGTATCATAAGTGTACTAAATGTTAATAGAATTGGTGTAGTATAAGGACGTGCTAGATTAACTTATTTTAATGAACAGTTATAGGATTATTCTTGGTGAACGGAAAAGGCTGGAAGCACATAGTTTAGTATGCGTAGTTGTCCTACTATGCCCTACGACATCTTTTATAATTTGGGGAGGATAAATAGCTCGCTGATGCTCTGATATCTACAGTTTTTTAATTCTGTATTTCTTGATGTCTCTGCCTACTCTTTCAAATTACGTGATTATGTATCGTCTTGTCAAAAATTAACATTTTGTATTTTGTTATGGTTTTAATAACATTGAAAACTCTTTTATCCTGCTGATCAATTAAAATAACAAATCCAAAGTTATTTTTGTAACAAAAATAAGTAAAATATAAGCTTATTTCAAAATTTCCATAGTCATTAAATGTAAACATTGTCCCATTAGTCTCTCGTTCCGTATAAAGTTTAATAAACATAAACTTTACTGGAAACAGTTGCCAACACAACTTCATACTTACGTAAAACTCCAAAATAAGTGTTCATACATCTAAAATTTGCATTTAAAACGGCCACCGTGGGCTGTGGGTTACGGTTAGCCGGCCACGGCTCGTAACGACGACCGGTCCGACCGGTACAGCGGGAAGCGTGGAGGAAGCGTGTGCTTCCGCCGGCCGCCGGCGCGAGAGTGCGACGCGGGGGGAGCGCGGGGCGCTTGCGCGGCGCGGGGCAGGGGCGAACAGCTGAGCGCGCGGGTATATTGACAGCACGTTGCCGTTCAGTCAGTAGGTTCTCTGTCACCGCGGAGTGCGAACGTAGCCGCATAAAGCCCACACCACACGTCGCTCCCGATTGATTATGACACGATCGCCCCGCAGTGCTAACTGAACTGCGGTCGGGACACCGCTAAAATTATGACTTTTGGACTGTTCGCCGGCGACGAAGATAGTAGCAGATATCTCGTTCTAGAAGAGAAAGCTTTTAGGATAGTGTCCAGGTACTGGGAGATCTCCGGAGTTTCGTCCGCCGAGAGGCTGCGGTTCGGGAATAAAAAGAGGCTCCTTGTTGCGCCATTTGGACTGTTATAAATATTTTACGAAACTTATGAATTTTTTTTGGACTTAAACAAATTAGTCTTTTAGTGTTTTTAAGTGCAATAGGTGAACTGTGTTTTTTTGTGTTAAGTTTTATTTGGGGTTTATTTTTTTGGATAAACAAAAATGGTGCCCCAACAAGTGTCGGATGTGAGGTCCCTGTCTCCAACCTCGAGTGGAATACCCGTGTTCGGGTCCCAGCTCGTCGATAAAAACTCATCAACCCCATACACGGATGCCACACAGGTAAGTCAATATTTTATACGGCTAGGATTTTTTTAGTGACATTTAAAAGTGATCAAAGTGAAAATAAAAAGTTTTAAAAGTAAATATTAATATACCTACTAAAAACAAAAACAATAATAGTATAGCAGCAAATTAATAAAACACAATAAATATATTAAGTACCAAAAAATAAATTTAATAAACTTTAAATCCACAAATAACAAACGAATTAGTCGAACTTGAAAAAAAAATACTAAGAAGGTATATGAAAAATTGAACTCAAAATCTCGTCCGGAAAAATCACTAACCGTACCTACTACGTCTTAAAAAAAATCAAGTCATATTATTAAAAAAAACCTAATCATCAAAATCTTATCTAAAATTCTACCTATCAATAACAAAAATATTTACCTACGCATTCAAAAAAAATGTGTGTGACACGCATTAAAATATAACGGAAACATCGCTACAAAAATATTCAAAAAGTAATGCGTAATATAGTTTTATCGCTCAGAAAGTAGTCAACAAATAGCAAAAGGATATATTTTGTAAACATATTACAGATGACGTGTCCGATACTAATAAAAAAAACAATACTTAAAGAAAATAATTATTTGTTTAATACGGAAAAAAAAGTAGGGTCAATAAATTTAATAATTGTCAAAATACCTACATTTGTCTGTCTGATAACAATTACCTACGGGAACATAGTCCCAATTTCAATAAATCACATTTTACAATTCAACATAACAAAACCACATACGAGCAGGCATTTGTTAAATTAATTAAATTTCTGCTAGGTCGGTGTGTGAAAATGCTAGTCCTTCAAACGGCCCATTTAACTTAAACAATTTGTAATTTCGGTGTGTTGGTTGAAAAGGGTTAGTCCCCTATTATCTTAGAGATAATCGTAATAAACATTCATTGGCCGACGCAGCCATTACCAAGACACTGAAATTCAATTCGCTCACTAAACTGGTTACTAACGAGGAGTAATGATGCACAGACATGCGATCCAGCAGGCCAGCGCAATAAAAAATCCCACGTGGATTTAAAACACACTTTAAACTCGGAAAATCAGTCAATAAAATCTGGGAATGAATTTTAAAACTCGAAAAACGTGGATATTTTAAATTAAATACCCGCATTTTAGGGTTAAGGTAAAATATTTGGAAATAAAATGTTTGGTGTATTTCTTTTTGTAAAGTCCAAAGGTTCTAAATTCGTATTTGCTTGATTGTAACTTTAAATTAGGTTTGCTACTGATAGGATAGCCAAGTTAAAAAAAATATGTAATGCTGCCGAGTTTTTTTATAGAAATCGGGTCGTTGAACTACAAATAAAAATAACATAATAATAAATGACTATGTTTTGAAAATTCAAATGGATAATAAATTGGAACGAAAAAGTTACTTTAAATATATTTTATCAAATTCGTGTTACGAAAAATTATGCCGTCCAATATTTGTTACAAATAATGATTAGTTTTAAAGCAATAAAATGTCAACGGATATACCGTAACTCTTAACAAAATAAAACATAACATCAAACAAAATCTTAACTAGGTTGTAAAACCTTGGAAATAAGTGTTGAAATTTTTAACAGCTTAATATTACAAAATCTCACATTTGTATCTATTATGAAAACCTTGAACATTATTTTAAGACAAAATAAAACGTCCATCATACGTGCAATTGAAATAACAATATTGATTACACTTATAATTAAAACGAGTATGAACTTGAAAATGTCTAGATTGACGATATTCATTAGTCAAGCGATGAATAACCAAAAATTCTTGTGAAATAACGCGTCAAGTCACGTAGAAAGATTTCCACAAAACAGAGATTAACGATAGAAAACGGTGCAATAAATTAAGCGACCGTGAAATAAATGAGATGGACACTTAAAATGTAAACGTTTCATAAAACTCTGTAGCCGGTAATGAATAAAATAAACTATCGTACGTTCATGACGGTGATAAATCCACTGCACACACGGGTGACGCGGGCGATACGAAAAACACGGTCGGGAGCAACGACACCGCAACACATTTATGAATTTTTCGCATTATCGCATTATAAACACTGGCTCACGCGATATCGTATGAAATGAAGTTATAACAGTCAAAACAATCAATAAAATAAAAAGACATATGATATTAAGGCCATGCTGTATCCATGAAATGCGTCGAACGGAGAGTGCATTAACATTTCAATGTCAACACGTAACAATGTATTTTTAGTCATCCGCTGGCCGTGCGAGTCTTTCTTGAGAGTTCATACACTCCGAGCCGACACTTTAACTCTCAGAGCATGATAACCTCAGTTTGCTCAGCTCTCGTTACCAATCAGATACAAGGAAACAGAATGTATAAACGTGTGTCGTTTGTAATATAAGGAAACGATTAAGAATATCATTGCAATATTTAATTGTATTGATTGCTCGTAATTAGCAACATTTCTGTCATCACGAGCTATTGAATATTGTAAAAAATAAAACGATTGTTTAGATTCTTTTATACTGACTGATATAATACGTCGGGTCTATGACTAATTGCTTCTGGCAAAAAAGGGGTAGCCCATGAAGAATTAAGTTGTCTTAAAATCCGCAACCGAATCGATGGAAAAAAACCATCTTCGTCAAATTTTTTTTGTTCAGCGATAATTATGAAATCGATATGCTTTTATTGGCCAAAAAAGTAGACGTTAAAATTTTGCTTTTGGTTGTGTGCAAAAAAATGCAAAATTAACTAAGGGCGGAGCTTTGGATCATTATATAGCGACCGACCGACCGGACTGGCTGTGTTATTTTTTGTTAACATTTTTTTGTTGGACGTGTAGCTATGAGGACGGCTACAGTTCTGTTCCACAAGGTTATCTATCGCACTTTTTATTCAGCCGTTGCTATTCAGCGTTCTCTTAAATTATTTAGAAAAAATGTTTCACCCGACTTGGTGTTTGCGGAAAATTAGATTTTCACACTCTAACGTGCCTTTCTAAATCAGATGTCTTGCTTGAATTTTTTTACTTGTAAAAACTGTTTCGGTTCATTCATGTATTAAACTTATCTCTCTCCAAAGAGCATTTATTGCACACTAAGTACCAATTTCAGACGCAAACCTTTAAACTCGAACTCCTATTCCAAAACACGTATCATGACTATTCTCAATATAATTTCCCAAGTCCGACTCTATCCCATTACCCCTTCATTACTGAAAGCATAAAACTCACACAACTTTACTCCGCCAAGCACTAAAAAGCGATTAACGTAGTCATTTGCATTAACGCGAAATCTTTGAAACAATTTACATTGAGTTCGTAGAAAAAGTGTCGTACAAGTAGCAAGGCAACTTCGTGTCTCCTCACTATAATGTCGGCCTTACAACTGTAGCTCACGATATGCAGGCATTTCAAGAATTCTCCGTGTTCGGTATTCCGAGTTCTACCCTAGAATAAGGGCTGATAACGTGATTTGTGGAGTAAAAAAATTTTTCAATTGAATTTGTTATTTTTATAAATGAAAAACTATGTTGAGTCCTTCCTGTATATTCTTAGTATGGAGTGTCACGCTATTTCTCTGAGTGAGCGAGTAATTTTCTCTTTCCGGGTGTACAACAACATCAAATAATCTTACAACTCTGGCTAAAACCATAACTTCTATATTGGTTACATCCAACACATTATTATTAACTACATTGTTGGGTTTTAAAATCTCGATTTTGCAAAATTACAGACTGAATATTACAATTATGTTTCTCCCAATGTAGGTACTACAATAATAGAATTTTATACCTTGCTGCAAATCAACAAAGTTGCCACCCAAAATTTTAATTACCATAGTTTACACCGCATACAAAACAGTGTTGGCAGCTGAAGCAAATCAACATTTGATTGTGCTCAAGCCACTTGCAATTTGCAACTCGTGGGTGTTTTTAATAGCACTATTATAGTTGCGCGTTGCTTAAGAAAATTGTTAGCCTACCTGCCTTTTTGCAACAATAATTTGTATTTGTATGCTTATTTGGAACGATTTAGAGTATTGCCTCCTTATGGGGAAGGATTAACGTGATATCGTTTGAAGTAATATGGGTGAAATGATGGTACTTAATAGGTTTGTCGTGTAAGAGATTAATGGTTATTATTTTGTCGTTAAATTACGCCTTTGCAGTTGATAGGTACAACATTTCTTTTCGTTTCGAAATTGGTTAGTTGAGGAAAAGAAAGTCCTGTTTAAGTCCGTGGTTAAACATGAGTTAATAAAAGGAATAAGTTCGTCTGAAGGATAAATAAATTATTCTTAGAAACACTATTATAAAATACAGTAAAAAACTGAAATAGACCCAAGATCAAATCTCTGCTAAAGCTGAAACGTGAAAAAATAAATTTCTTAATTAATTTTTTTGCGTCTTGGACCGAACTTAACTAATTCGAATATTAATTTATTTTCAGGCCCTTTATTTGTGATAGTAACATTTAAGTAGGTTCTTTAGAGAATTGTTAATGGATTTCAGTTTCATTTATAATTTTCTTTTCTCAGAATTTTTGTAAGCTTTGTCTGAGTAAGCCGTTTGTTCAGTATTAAAATTCTCTTTCATGTAAAATAATAAATAGTGCTAAATTTCGAAAGGACAGAGAGAAATTAATTTTCTTAACTATAAGACCTGATGTTGAAACTACGACACCATTAAGTACTGTTTCAGAAACTTGTGATGGATGTTTCTGATGACCTTAATTTATTTCTACATGAAAATAATTATATTATACCTCATTAAAAACAAAACACAGATCATTTTTTTTAACCAAATTTTGTATATTCTGCAACTAAATTCCTTTAGGTACCTACATCGAATGAATGTTTGCCACATCAGAAATTTGCGATACACGTTATAAATTAAAACCTCAAGCCAAAACTAGATTCCTGGCGAAACTCCCACATGAAAACAGAAAGTCTGAAGACCAAATAGCTATAAATTCGTTGGGGCTCGCGATGACGGCTGCTGAAGTTGGTAGAGAAACAAAACTGCACACATATCTTTAGTTCGTATTTTCCACTGCTATTGTTTGTTTCCTTTACAGATTTTTTGCGATAAGTAGGGTATTTTTCATTCTATATACATTAGGTTGGTTGGTTTCGGAATAACCGGTTTGTAGTTCAGTTATATTGTAAAGAAGAAATGATTAGGTATCTATTTGGAAAATTGTAATTGCTAACAGACCAAAATATAAAATTTGTCGTTTGACCTGAATCTATTTATATAAATGTTGTTAATATTCAAATGTAACTAACTCAAGTAAAACCTGAACTGTATCAGCTGTTGATCTTTTAAATGCTATTTCTTCCTAGATCGTAAAAATAAATAGTCTAATAAAAATAAATGTTATCAAAACTTTGAACACAGAAGTTGCATACATCATCACTATCTTATCTTATGCAATTAATTTGGTCACTGATAAAGATACCGAATTATCAGCGTTACCGTAACAATTATTTTGTGTATTTTCGTCAATGATATCTTCGTTTTTAATAAAGATCATAGACACGAATTTTATGAAATGAATCTTAAAACCTACTTCAGAATCCATCTACAATGAAAGAATAACTTTTATTCTTTACATTTTCTACCAGCACCATATATTTCTAACTCTAACACGCCTATTCCGGACCCATAAATTACAACCCGAACATAGCTCTAACCGAAATTTCATCACATTTACAACCCTGGTTAATCCAAACCGTTAAACCGAAAACACCGTACCCGGAACTTAAGCCTTAAATATTCAGCAGCCTTCAAAACGTTAAAACAGCGTCATTAAGCCGACGGAACTCTAAAAACGATAAACTTTACGACGAGCCAAAGGACGACACTCGATCCCAGACACTTTCGAAAAAAAGAAACTTGTCTGCGAACTTTATTTCCCCTTTATGATTTTTCGTAACGAACATGTGTGTTTTTGTATAGGTTAGCCAAAGGTTATAAATTAGGTGGCTAAATGTTTTTGTTGGTTTCAATAATGAAGAAAAAATTAAACCATTTTTAACTTAAAAAAAGTCGAATTAATAAAGTATTAGGTTTAAGATTCAATGATCTTACTTTACATTTTCGTTCCAGTCCTAATTAGATTGGAAGCGGTAGTGTTTTTAGTGATCAGAAAAACTAATCCAATTCGATTCGTTCATTCCGAAATCATCTTCGAAATTAGTTCCTAATCCTCATATAATCCCAAAGACACCCCTAATATCACAATAACAGAACTATTGATCCCTACTCAGGTCGTAAGTGGTCGTTGGCTCCAAACTTTTTGTTCGTCCTTCTATTCACTTGCGAGTTCTAATCGCGTTACTCTATTAACCCGTGGACAGCCCCTTTATACAATTAGCTACTTATTGACTTGGAAAAATCCTACCCTCTTTTAATCTAGTTTTTTGAAAGTTGGCGACTTTTCCAGCACGTTGACACTGGTAGGGTCTTCGCTTTTTGGAAAGTTAGCATTGACACCGGTTGGGATGTTTTACTTTGAGAAAAGTATCTAACACAAATTTCCTGTGCGTTAAACTTTTAATCTCCAAGCCTTTTGGGAATATCTAGAAACGAATTATACTTAAGTGAACTTTAGAAATAAAATTTCCGGCAAGAGTAAAAGAAAATGCTAGACAAATAGGGTTAGTATTACTTAGAAACTCTTCTCTACGTAATTGCAATTCTAAAACGCAACGTTATTTCTATTAAAAGGCTTCCAAGTACAGCTTGAAGCACTCGTGAGCGAGCGAAATGAGCTTAGAGATCCATGCATACATTAAGTTGGATTTAAGTCTAGTCTAAGTGAGGAAGACCTCTGAACTTATAGGTGCGATTGTCCAACCGTTGACCCTGACGTCTAGACAGACTTACTGGTCTGGTCTGGTATTACTTACGGTTTCCTGCCACAAGACTTGGTATGAATATTGGATTGTACCGAATTGAACTCGAAGAATAGTATCAATGAGTGTCCATTCGTACCACAATGAACCTCTGTTCTTACTTGGTACAATTTTTCTCCAAACTAAACAAAAGTATTAGAGTTGCAACTATGTAGATGATTCGGTTGATTGCATTGTGTCTTTAAAACTACTTAATCGTCGTAAATCGAAACCACTTAGGTATAGGTAGAAGCTTAGTGAGCCTAACCGTTCAATTTTACAGTTCCCTTTAAAGTAATCAAAACATCTATTTTCTTTTGTACAACGATGTGGGTACAGAATTTGTAACGACACTAGCAGTAAACATCAGCAATAAAGTCCGCCTTAAGCAATCGCATTTCAGGCCCAAAAGTCAGACAAAAAAGGCAAAAAATTTCGTTCAAACATTTCAACTGCTGTCGTGGAACAAATCGCTCTTTGCAAGCTCAACGTTTGGCTTGAAATTTAAATAGCTTAAAAATAGCTTGAAAAAACAGCATCGGCTGCCGAGGCACTCGCATGATTTATGCCTTCTGTAGCGTGACTATGAGGAACGGCCGGGTAGTTCGGAGAATGCCGGCTAAATTAATCGCTTCGTATTTGGCCGTGTGAATTATCAAAATTCCTTTGGGTCTAACTGAAATAGCGGGCGACTAGACTTTCATGAACGCCATAATTTATTGGAGGAAAATGCAAATGTATTTATCCAGCACGAGACTTTGGAAAAATACGTGTAAGCTTGGGTAGGCTCGCAATAAATTTATTACTGCCTCTTCCAACTTGAATTGGTTTTAAATAAAATGTAAATCCAGCAAGCTGTATTTGAACCAGCAAATTGTTCTATCAAAATTCACTTCTAGATTGATCTCTTTTTAGGTGCGCAGCATTTTTCTGTTTTCTGCAACCAATCCACTTAGCTAATCTCTTTATTACAAGTCAATCCCAAGTCACTACAAGGTCTAATAACCCACCACAGCCTGCCTGTTTAGTCTGTTACCTGCTTTAAGCACTACAACTTACCCCATTATAACAAGTCGTAAACCTATTATATTTAAAACTAAAACATCTGACATGTTCATGTTAACTACAACTAATGGTGATTAAATTACTTGTCCTAATTATGTGTTTGTAGATAACAAAAGAGTTGTTGCGTTAATGGTACTGATAATATATGATACTGCACAGTTGGGATTATGTTCTAGATTTGTAGTAGCGTGTGTTTTTGCCTGGTCCTTTGTAAAACAAGGAGGGTTGGTTATGATATCATTTCTATTTTCTGTTTCTTTTATAGCGTTGTAATTGGATTGGGGTTCTCTATGATGTGAAATATTTTTCTGATGTGCCAAAATTTTATCAAATCTATATAGTGATTTATTAGGTCTCTGACCAGACCCATTTGTTTAATATTGTATGCAATCTTTGTCTCAACTTACAGATGTCCTGATTCAGCTAAGACCATATAAAATTGCTTTCTCGCATTATATGTGAAATTAGGATGTCTGAGCTCACCCTTGGTAGTTCGGAAGTTACAAATTGCAGTAGCAGCTAAGAAGCTAAAGTTAAAGATCAAGTACCACCTTTCCCCACTGAATAAATAGCGCGAAGTTTTCTTATAAAAACGGTACCTAACGATATTTAATATCTTGCACTTTGCCGAACTAATCAGGAAGTAAGAGATATAATAATATCTTCTTGGAAACTTGGACGGTTCTTAAAAACAAGTTATAACATGATTACTGCTGATCGACAGTTTTGCGATGTTCCGGAAAAATGTTTCTTTGTAGGTTATTATGGTTCGAATAATTATTTTGCTGATATTGGAGTTAAGGAAGATATTTATGCGCACGGAAATGTTATGGGAGTCACGGAGGAGGCAGCTAGGGGGCCTTCTTGTTACGTAGTATGTTTGGTAGGGATTTGTTAGAAAAGAGCCCATGTAACTTTCATTATAGAGTAACTTTGGTTAATCAATCTGATCAAGATTCTTACAATACCAAAGTCAAATTGGCCCGTCTTTTCTGCTTAGATCACTAACATTCAATATGGCAACAGCAACACGCCTGTATCAACAGACATGTCTAAACTTAACGTTCTACTATTAACCAGATCGTTATCAGTAGTTACTTAACACGGCCGTGAACTTTGAACAATTTTTGGCTAACTATTGATCTAAGCGATAAGAAGTACGCTTTTAATAAAATTGAATTGGATTTTTAATGTAAAGCAATACATACATTTGAATATATTAATAGAAGCTTAATATAGATGCACAGATAAAAATCTCGGAATTTTTATTTTGATACCAAATTAGTTTTTTTGGTTAGGTACCAACAATATTATACAGGGTGTTAAGTTACGATGATATTAAATTTGTTTTTTTTATACGGAGTAACGAAAATTACATTGCAATTGAAATAAAAATGACCTACCTATATTTTTTATGTTATTAGACGCAGTTTATATTTTAAAATTAAACATCAATGTTACACCATGTATATGCTTAATCCTGATTAAAATCTTACAAATGACGACAAACTTGTTTTATTGCACAAAAAACGTATTATAATTTATTACAACTTAGTATAATTTTCACCTTTAATCAAGTGACATGATAATAATACGTGGTGACATGATTTTCTCAAGTTCTTGCTCTAATATTAAGTCGTTAAACTAATAACTAAGATGAACTCATAACTTCACTTTTTGTTCACGTTTTATACACTTTTTGTTCAAGTTTCTATGAACTAATCAGCTGATATTAAATGAACATTAGGGGATATGCACACGGCTTGCGAAACGCACGTTAGTAATGGCACGTAGGTGTTTGATATAACCTTCCGTTGGAGTTTATTGTAGACGTTATAATAATATACCTGCATTATTATTAGCTATTTATTTATTATATTGCATTTTCCGTTTAATAATTTGCTTTACATAATTTAGCATTTTTATATTTACATAACATAACATCACACCTTGTTTTCTCCGAAGGGTTCGGCAGAGGAGTCTTGGTACACCCTCGTTTCGCCAGTTATGTTTAAATCCCATGTAATAGGAGGCGAGCCTAATGCCATTAACTGGGTACAAATCCGGCCACCGGGCTGCTAATGAGAATTTCCTAATAAAAAAAGCCCACAAACACTTTGCCCGACCTGGCGATCGAATCCAGGACCTCACGATCAGCAGTTGCATCACCAGTTTATATTTGAATATATTATAATTTTCGTAATGTACTTTGGCTACTACAGAATAATCTATGTTACTAATAAGGCAACGTCCATTCATAGATTAGCCAAGTTATTTTGATAGCGTTCTTATCGAAATGTTTTCACCTATAACCTTCAGCTAAGCACGGCGCACCCAGTTTTCATATTTACCTACAAGACAATTCTACTCAGTTTAGTAATTATGATGTATTTATTAAAACATACACCCCTTTGGATATTCCTCCAACTAGAGTAGAAACATCACCAGGTATAATAGAATCAGAATTTGATTATCACTTGCGTTAACGGTGAAGAAGAACGTGAGGAATCACCTAAGAAGGCTCCAAAATGTTCTCGGTGGTGTGTGTAGTCCGCCAATCCACAGCAAGCCAGCGTGGTTGATGAAGACCTAAAACTTATCTCGTTCTGGGAGAACCGTGCCCAGCAGGACAGTAATAGGCTGATTATGTATGCTCAGTATGATAAAATTCGTTCGATGCACTGCCTACCCAACTTGCTGCAGTTGCCTCTGATGACGTTCATAAGACGGATTGGCCTATTTCCACCCGGACAACACAGGATGATGTCATAAAATGCAGATAAGTACGAATCGAATCTGTATCGCTAGAAAACATCCGTTGGGTGACTCGGCCGGAAGAATTATGAGCGCACGCGTGTTATCTTAAGTGGTTTGTTTCACTAAATCTTCAGCTTAGCCATGCGGATGTGAGATTTAAGTTGTGTAGTAACTTGTTTAAGTTAAGTGATAAATATAGTCTCTTGAACATACTTACATAGTGTTAAGCTGTACTACCCTCGGAGTAGACAGAAATTTTACGTAAATTATACAAATATTAACATGTTCCTGTGTTATAATTTATTATAGCCAATTAAAAATTTGTTTATGACTGAAAATGGCTACATGGGAAAAGGGGTTTGCTCGGTTTGACTACAAATAGCTACAGAATCTACAAAACACGGCTATTCATCTATTCCAGTTCTTACCACAAAACTTCTGGAAAGAAAGACCCTTTGAAACTCAAAAGATTTGTGAACAGTCGTAAAATAAGATGTTTATTAGACCCATAGCTGGTCTACCAGTTGTCACCCTACTCCGTTCCACCATCAAAACTACACGATCTACTGAACTAAATCAAGAACAAATAAAAAACTTGCACAAAAAACTGCAATCCAGTCTCAAGGAAAAACCAACTGTATTGATATAGTTATACAGTTTAGTGTACCTTGTGGCAGAAGCCGGCACAAGGAAGCCGAAGCAAAACTTGTATACAATTCTGTGGCCTTGAACTTAAAAATATTCGAGGCGAGCTGTTCAAATGTGACCGGTGTGCCTCGAGGCACTCCCGATATGGCTAGGGTGAGGTTTTTAACGTACAACTTAATAATATTCCGTAAAGAATTACTAAGGATTTTTAATTCACTTCGGAAAATAATTGAAACGAAGGATGGAGTATAGAGTGAAAAAGTTTAAGATAATGTGAAACGAAGAGGTACTAAAGTAGGAAATATGATGGCTAGTTCTTTTTTTTTTCGTTGGTTGATGAATAGATTGAAGAATCGTCAAACAATTTTTAATGGGTCTGTTAGTTAGCTTCGGTATACAACGCCTTTTTGTATACTAGGGGTCCTTCTAGGTAGGTATTAATCCGTTGATGAACATCATGAGATGGTTTCAAATTTCGTTCATCACACATATATTTCTAATTAACTTCTGTTCTTATTTTTAAACTACTTCTAACTTTTACTTTTTATTTACCAGAAAACGAATCAATATCTCCAAAACCATTTACCAAAATTAAAAAACCAATCAAAAATTGAAACATTTTTAACTGGATTCCCAATAACGACGCCTTGGCACTTAATTACACATTCAAGTGCTAACACTGTTCTCTAATTGATGCCTCAGACATATATTTTACGATCTCTGTAACGAGCGGAGCAATTAAATATTTAACGTTAAATCCATTGTTAAAAACATCTAATCCTTGTGAATTAATTGAAATACCTAGAGAGAACATTAATGTCAAAGGTTAGGGTGTGATGAAAAATGGGAACGAAAATGAATCTGGAGCGGCCGGCTCCGTTGTAATTTGCTCAATTTTTAAATCAGTTTTGATTGCATGGTGGAGTTATAGGATCAATGTTAAATTCATCAGCTTTGCCCACGTGTAATAAAACAACAACATGAAAAGGTAAAATGATTACAAATGTTGAAGGGTGTAAAGCTTACTTTGGTAAAACGCCAGGTTCATTAAGGTACTTTACCGTTAGCAAAACCAACTTTTTATGTCTAGACTGTAACTTAATCAATAGTCTCTCAAAAGGGCATAAATCTTGCTCTGAAGCAGGTGCTATCTCCCAACTATACCAAGAAATGTTTTGAATTAACTCCATCTTCAGACAGATAGATTAGTCGGAAGTCAGACTCACCTTTCATCCTACAGAACCCAAAAGGTCGCGACAAACCGAATCTACATTCAGACAATCTCCGAGATATGTAGATGAGATTCAATGCTGACGATTTATGAAGAAAGCTGAACGAAATATGGCAGCGAGTCGACCGTTTTCATTGAAACTTTTTTACAACCTCCCCTTTAGATGGCAGATAAAATTGCAAATAGACGGACGGAAAAGGGAATTTTATGTGAAGGTGACTTCACGCTTTTTATTTTTTAAGGGGAGACGGTGCTGTAAAGGTGGTTAGTGAAAACAAATTAAGCTTGAACGGTCTGATATTGCGACGTAGGTTTCTTGTTGCGACTTGAAAGGTTTAGCTGACTCCGATAACGCTTTCTACTTGGTAAACGATAGCATCTAAATATCTAGTAGACTATTTGCAATAGATTTTGCCGGATTCTGTATTTTTTTAAGCGTTAGACAGTTAACGTAATTTGGCAGCAATAGTTTGCATAAGTTACTTATAATCCTTGACGGGTTAAGCAGTCACAATTAGTGCCAATGCGTTACTTGAAACTACATTAGGCATAATCGTTTGGCATTCGACCTGCACTGAATGATAAACAGCTGATATATTCTACGTTCGTATATATGTCTCTTTTACTACTGTAAACAGAATCCGTATGTACTATTCTTAAAATGCCTTCATTATTAGTCTTATTTACATAAAACTATTTTGATTTTAACTGACTGAACACATCAGCTTTTGCTTTTCATCCAGTCTTAGTCACAAAAAAGTAAAAACATATCCTCAAACCTAAACACAAACCTTTATCTCTAAATCAACGGTATCACAAACCGGTTTAAAACGAAAAAAGCCAAACCAAGCTAAGAAGTGACTTGTTACAGCCATGTTCGCTAATACACGACCAATATTTGTTCTGGTGCCAACTCTCAGAGGATTGGACGGGGCTCGGGACGCTCTAGAGAGCAAACAATGTTCTTTGGATGCATTCTGTTTCAACGTTCGACTCGTCTCGAGGGGTTGGCGACTAATAGTGTTAGTTCGTAGTGCGTTTATGGTATATGCAATTTGGATGGAGAAGTTTTCTTGGAGTTTTGGGTTGAATTTTGTTGGCTTCAGTGGCTTGGATTTGAGATTTCTGTCTTCTTAAAATTACTCTGGATTGGATGATTTTTTCAAACATTCTTTGCGGTTAGTCTTAGTTGGTATCTTTTAATTTATCCCAAGTTGTGTATGTAAATCTCAAAATATGTATCTACTGCACTTAGATTTTATTACAAAATTACGAAATTCTCCTACAGTCTATAAACTAGGAAATCAATGTTGAAATTACCTTAAATAATAAACCAATAGGTACTTTGCTTCTTTCCATTCCAGCCATTAACGTTACAAATCCCCATAATACTAAAACGGACATTTATAAAAAAGGTAATCTAGTAAAAGTAAGTAATAATATCGCTAAGGCTATAAAGGCACTATTATTAATACCAAACGGACTAAAAACGCACGCGGGATTCGGGCACTTGAGAGCACTTGGCAATGTAACTGTTGCTACATAGTTTTTATTAAGCGCATGTGAGCGATAAATTCAAACATTTACTTCGGTCGAAAACTCCACTTTGTTTGTTGTAAATAAAAAGTTCCATATTAAACTACAATGTTGTATAGTTTGGACTCACATCTGCGTTCCAGGGCTGTTGTTGATTTTAAAGTATGACTTAAATATGGTATTGTTATTTTTGAAGTCTATAAGTATTGCTTTATCAAGCTTGAGTGATCTTTTGTTTTCGAACAGATTTATTAGTTTGGTACATACATTAGAAGTGTGTTCTTGACTATTAGATTTATATTGCATACACGTGTTAGTTTTTCTCAATCAATTATTATTCTAACCGTTGCGTATCATTGTTATTTTATTTACTTTTAACGTTCTATAAAATAAATAAATAGTTATATTTCTGAGATATCATAATAAACAAACAACGTTTTTTTATCAAATACTAAATTTTGATTGGAAAAAGATTACAATCATAGAACTATTTTCTTCAATTCCCACTCCCAACCCTAGACTTGATTGGGAGCATCTGGCAATGGTTTTACGACATGCAACTGATGCATCTGGCCGCGTCAGACTCGCAGAGTTTCCTTGGGACGGCAGAGCACCGCCTCTAGGGACCTATGCACAACTTTGGCGTAAAGAATTGTGTGATATGAATTTGGTATGCGTTGTAGTTTTGTGCAGTTCCTTTATTTGATTTTTCAATGTAAAAGCCAAAGAGAATGCTGTCTGGAATATTAAATTGTTTGTGCATGCTAACTTAATGACAATAACAAAGTTAATTAGATTAATTTGGTACGGTTAATTACATAGACCAAAAAGAAGTAAATAGAGTTCGTGTTCTAATTCGAAAGTCGACCTTCAGTCACAAGACATTACATCACAACAACTAATTCCATTTGTCCAAATCTTAGCAAGTAGACTCAACTTTAATCCCTCACATACTTTTTTCGTTTATTCTTTTTCGGCACCGAACTTGTTTGTTTCCAGCCCTTAAGCCACTTGATTCAACTTAGCTTACAAGTTTTTCATCCGTTTTTTTCGTATCCAGGAATTTTCCTTTATTAAAACTCGTAGCTAAGTTTACTGAACATACGAAATTGGGACGGGGTCAGTGAATTGTGATCCAACATCCCCGAATGGACCATTACCGCTACTTGCTGTAATTGCTTTGGGAATACCTCGAGATTCGTGTCAAATGTTTAGCGTTACATTTTAGGGACCCTGACCGGACATGTTTGATGTAACAACGTTTTAGTCACCTGGATCTTTACCTCAGATCACATTTTGGTAAATGGCGCCGTCTTATAACTTATTTATCAGACACAGAACGCCATTTTATTCGACCCCAACATGCCTCTTGCGTTATTTATTCATTGATACACTCATGTATATTTATTTGTACAAAATTGGAAAGACATTTACTTACTGTATCTACATGCGTCTTATTATCAGCTAGCAATTGACATGGAAATGTAATGTTATTATATATTCAGAAATAAATTACAGAATTTATATAAATATTAATGCGAATTGATGCAAACCATGAAGTCGGGGTTTTACATAAAAATTGAAGATAACCAACGCAATGATAACAGTTGATTAAACTGACGCAATCAAGGGAAATAGTTTGCAAAATGTTGTATTACGAATTCCAATCACGTCGTAAGCCAGAAGTTAGCTGAAACGAGATCGGCTCAAAAGCGAAGATCTTATTGACTGTTCGGTTCGTACCGGCATCTATTGACTCGGTAATGTCTCCCATTTCCGAACCAGCTCTCGGAATAAGAAAAGTTGGTACAGGGAAAGAAAGGAGGCCTTTTCGGAGCGCACTAAACTTAATAGGTACCTTTGATCTTGCAACCCAAAGTTAGAATTAACTGGAACAAAGACACTGACCATCTATTTAGGACCCCAAAGAAGCGGGTAACTAATTTCAAGTTTAATGAGAAATTCGCTTGAAAGGAATAATTCAATTTTCTGTATTGTTAATTTGTGTGTTCGCTACAGCTTCCAGTTTGGGATTAACAGGATTCCAGGCAAGGGAGTACTTTATTGAAACGCTTTGTACCATTGTTTGAATTGTGCTGATACAATTTTCATTAAAGCCCTGAATATAATGCGGCCTATTTTAGAGCAACTTTCCACAATTAAATCAGTGGTTGTAAATTGGATTACCTTTATATTATTGGATTAGATTACTAATATAGATTTTTATTTCATTTTGATGGTCAATAGTTTTATGTTTTGTTTTATTATTTAGTTTTTTATTTTATTAGTAAGGGACAATAGTTCAATCGTTTCTCAGGATCATATTATTTATTTAAAGGGTACTATTCGAATAGTCTATTTATCCATATTCATATCATTCTTTACAACATACCCAATTACACTCAGAATTTTTACGAGGTCTGGCAAACACACACATTTCCCATTACTTCTACCTTTTACATTTCACCCTCAGCTCGACATGTAAACATTTCCATTGCGAGACATCTCAACATATACACATACGACTATGATTTCTTTATTACGAACCCTTTATCCTTTTGTCCGCCAACGCTCGTTGCCTCTCAAGATATTTCTCTCTCACTGCCTTCTGTATCTTGGAAGATAAGAATGTATTGAATTTTGAAACATAAGGTTTCCCTTTTTATCTCATACCCGAGATTCTTTTATATTTACAGACCAACAAACGTAAAGTGATTCGTCTGAGCACTCTATTATATAAATTGATATTTGTTCCTTTCAAAGTTGAGGATATGTTTAAAAGATTATTTTGTTACAAAGGTTAATAGAATGTTATTGAGTTTGCAGTCTTTTGTTAGAAAGGTGTTTCTTTATTCTGTAGTTTTCCTGGTCTTTTGCTAGCTTCAGCTTTGCGTTGAGGAACAAATCGTTTGCTTCTCAGTAAACACCTTCGTCTGACCATTCATCCATAATCAGATTTTCTGGATCCGTATCTATAATGATGTTATTAGTTGGAACGGAATATCTACCATTTTGAATTTAATTCAAATCCATTACATTCGCTACTTATTTTGTGTATTCTTAGATGTCATTGTCCAGATATCAAATAGTAATTTTCCACCGACAATAATCGATTGGCATTCACGATTTTATTCATTCTACACACTGTGTTAGATGTTTTTTGTTTACA
Organism: Amphipyra berbera; assembly: GCA_910594945.2. Classification (NCBI taxonomy): domain Eukaryota; kingdom Metazoa; phylum Arthropoda; class Insecta; order Lepidoptera; family Noctuidae; genus Amphipyra; species Amphipyra berbera. The sequence goes on from OU343138.1 coordinate 1,277,361, forward strand.
ATTTATGTCATTATGACGACTGGGTTCCTAGTAACGTTTGTGTTGATTTTAAGTAATTCTAACGGGTCACCATTAAAAACTAATTTTGTATTCATCTGTTTGTGATTTGCTACTTTTTTGTCGTATTCAGTACGTGTATGATTTATATGTAAAATATCTTCTGCTGCAATAATTTTTAATGCATTATCAAATTAGTTAATTTTCAGACGATTATAATGTACTATAGCGATACATTTATCAAAAACCTCAGTATATTTCAAAAGTAAACACCGATCTCCACATACTTTAATAGACACAAAGTTACCGGTAAGATTCTAATAGTGCTAATGTCTCACTTAAACGCAACGCCATGCAGCCATCTAACCATGAACTAGAAACGCATCAATGACATAAGATTACAAAAATTGCATGTAATTTAATTACGTGTGTTTAACAACCACGTAAGCCATGTTTCCCATGTGTATGGGAGATGCTAGCCCCGTTACTGTGGTGAGCAGTAGAATTATGGCTACGTGGAAAATTACTGTACAACACAGCCTGGCTTTTTGTTCTCACCATGTTTATGATACTCGCTTTTTACTGTACTGTATCTTTACTTGTTATGATTGCTACTTTTTTGTTCTGTAAAATTGTCGTTTACTTAGATGAAACAGTTCTGATTCTATTACCTTCTGTTTCATTTGAGATGGTTTTCAGATATATTTAAATACTGTTGTATGTTCACCTAAATATTAACTTTAACTGCTTTTATGTTAGCTATTGGTGAAGACGGAGTGACTACACTGAATCTTATTTCGATCCATAATTAGTCATAAACTATACATTATTTATGAGCATTTCACTATAATACATTACCCCTCAATCTAAATTAATGACATAAAATTGCTCCGCCAGATTACTTCAAAACTGCGTACATTTACAGCTAATCGTTTTAGATAGGCAATTTTTATGGCCATTTCTTTAAAAGTTCACGGTGAAACAGCATTCTGCCCATTGTAATCATTGTAACAGCTTGTCACGAGGCAGCCTACATATATGTAATTATAAACGCATTACAGTGCTTTACTGTTATAGTAAAACATGATGTTATGGTCTAATATCAAGGCGGAAATTTAAGTATTTTTTGTAATTTGAATAGAGGCCTATTTTTATGGTCATTATCATTATCAAGGCAGAGTGCTGGACATAGGCCTTTTATAGGATCACCTTAAGCAAGTTAAGGTCCATCACCAACTTTGCTAGCCCAGCGTGGGGCACTATGACCAATACCCCCTTTTAGAGTGCTTTATGTATAGCAGTGGTTGAAGTAAACGTAAGATGTTACTGGAAAGAAATTAATCCTAAAGTAGGCTTCTTTTAGGCTTCTTTTTGCTAGAAGTTACCTTGATCAGGTCGTTAAACCAACTAAGTCAGGGGCATCCTTCAATGTTTGCAGTCAATATACATATTGACCGTGTATTGTGTTTGTATTTGCTATAAACATTATCCTTAATTTGAAACGGAATATTAAGTAGTGCATTCGGTTGTGGTAAGCTATTCTGAGAACTATTTTCTTTAGGTTTAACTTACTGATGACTTCGTAGGATTTCATTACCATGTTTATGATATACCCACGCAATCAGCCATACTAGGTTAAACTGGTAGAGAGCCCCATCATACTTGGGATAGAAGTCCAAACATTGTAATGATCGAGGCCTGCATCCAAGCAGACAATTTCTTATAATGTGTGGCCGGCCACAGTTCTCATAGCAACTGGTCCTGCACTGGTACTATTTATGCGTTCGTAGTTTACGTAGGTGTTTCACCTTATATTTATTAAACCTGACCTCCATCATTTGCTTTAGGTAAACTATTAATTGTATTTGCTCGCCAATTTTACCTATAATTCTCATGACCTATTACATCATCAGTCAGCTGACTTTAATAACATACTTTAGAAAATTATTGATGAACTCATTATTTATACTGTTTTCCTTGTAAAATAAAGGATATGTCTAATTGTTATAATAATATTACTATTAGGTACAAATTGTACATTGATTTGAGTGACACATAGCGTTGTTGCCGCTCTTCATTTCTGATAAAATATTTATTAATGTATAAAGTAATTACGCTACTTAGTACATGCAGTTACAGGAACTGAATCTGTAGCCATACAAATAATTTTCTCAATACGGTCATCGAACCCGCGAACATTGTCGAAGAAAGCACACCTTCCTACCGCTACACCATTAAGGATAGTTACATTGTTATTATTATCTATTAAATGAAGGTCGTCCCAACTACTTCAAGAGAAAATACTGCGATATATTTACATGACGCGTAGAAAACAGCACGTGCGGGCAACATCAACACATGCAACGAACTATTAGACAAAACGCGAAATTACCGCAATTACCCGCTTTGACCGGTATATTCGCTTTCTAAATGTACACTTTGAGAAAATTACAGCGTTTTAGAACTAGATGTTTAGTGATTTTCCATTCTAATGAATGATAACACGTGTGTGTTTTTTTCACTTAGATTTGTGTACCTAATATAATTATTCTCAACATTTTAGCTATTTATTATTTTTAGTGCTTTAAAGCAAATATTTGCCGTTTTAACTGAGTTTTATTATGCTTGTAATCAGTGTATAGGGAAATAAATAAATTATATCTGGGAAGTGAAAAGTCTACTGATCATAGATAGAATTGACGACACGATTGCTGCAGTGGTTGAGCGATTGGCTTCTGCGTTGCGGGTCGTGGTTTCGATTCCCGCATGGAACAAATATTTGTATGGCCTACAGATAGTTGTTCCGGGTCTGGGTGTTTGTGCATGTGAAGATTTGTGTCTGTAAACGCACCCACGATACAGGAGAAATCCTAGTGTGGGGCAACGTATTTAAAAAAAAAGGATGCAAGAATTTTTGTACTACAGTTTAATTAGACTGATACATTTTCTTAGTAGTATAGTCCCTACTTTCTGTAAGGGTATCTACAGAAACTAAAATTATGTACTTAAATCTGAATTTCTATTTCAACCAAGCTACCACACTATGTGACAAAAAATTTCAATGGAGCAATAACAATAGTTAGGGGTCATAAGATCAATTTTATTGCTCTATTGAAATTTTAGCAATATTTTGCTTCGATGACCCCTTAAAATAAAATGGTAACAAATCGACAAAATAGTACTACATAAATGTCTGCATGCACATGCATGCGCTAATTATAACGATTATTGCTAATTTTATCTAACACGTAAGTTACTATCACTGCGTTAGTCATAGCAGATAACTTCTGGAAATATTCCCCGTTCAGTGGGCGATTCAATGCAAATTGTTTTTATTTGGTACACTGGGTTACGAAGGCAGTTGGCTAATATAGACAGTTTTTATGCACAGTAATGAATCATGCTGGTACTAGAAATTTAAATTTTATTAAATTGCGCGTTTTTAATTTGTGGTGCTAAGCAGAGCTAACGGGATGTAAGTTTGGGTGTTTTATACTCAATTACACATAAACGGCTGAACGGTTTTGGATGAAATTCGGCACAAAGATAGACCGTGTCCTGGATTAACATATAGGATACTTTTTATTTGGATACATGAAGTAGTAATTGCCTTGTTGGTCTAGTCGTGGGTTGGATCCCCAGGTCGAGAAAAGTGTTATTGGGTTTCTCCGTGTGGATTTTTTCAGTAGCAGCCTGGAGTTTGGATTTGTGCCCGGTTGATGGCAATAGGATCGCCCCCTATGACATGGGACTTAAACATAACGGCAAAAAGAGGGTGTTACTATACACCTCTGCCCAACCCTTCGGGAAATACAGGTGTGATGTTATGTTACTTGAAGTAGTTCCCATAGGATGCGAGCAAAACTGCGAGTAACAGCTAGTTTAAACATGATTGATCAATATTCTAAAGACTGAGCAATTATGCTACTACTATGTAATGATGAGTAAAGTATTCTTTACTCCCATAAGTTAGTACTTATGATAATACACCGAATATCTATAATTGCAATCACCGAACCAGTCCCGTCTTAATAAATCTCGTCGTTGGCACGAGGCACAGCCCGCACCGCTCCAGATCACCATTCTGGGCTATTCTTCGCCAAGATAGCGAGTTATTGGTTCCTGATAGCATAAGTCAGGTTTATAGGATTTATATTAATAGTGTCTACCTTTGTGAGTCTGCTCTATGTAAGAAAAAGTTAGGCCGTAAGTAATTTATGTCGCTCATGTCGAAGCAAGAAAAAATCATAAAAATATCGGCAACTTTGTCATCATCTTATGTTATCGTAGACTGAAGGGAAATGTTTCTCTATCACTAAAAGTAAAGCTATGGGTTTGACAACCATGTATTTACATTTAAACCACTATACATACAGATAGGTATATAAACACACGCCTGTAATCTCTGAAGGGGAAAGCAGAGGTGTTCTCCTGTCACAGAAGTCTGTACACCCACTTTTCACCTCTGTAAATCCCATGTAATAGGGGTAGATCCTTTTGCCATTTTCCGGGTACAATATGACTTGCTTACCCACCAACGGCGGCCAAATGTTTTCTTAATCCGTCCCACCACGGAATAAAAGCATCATATTTCAAAAAAAATGGTAATATTGCTCTGTTGAATCCTACAAGGGGTGATGCCCGCAATATTTTAATTTAGTACTAAATAATTAACTAAATATAAACCCATCAGCTCTTCGTCACGTGCAGTCCGCATGTACCAATAAACTGCAAGACGTATGTTATCATGATGTTCTTAAATGATGAGCTAGCTTGATAGAATGCACATGTGCATTTTAGTGCTTCTGTTGTGCATGCGAGCGGTTAACGGAGCTCATGTTTGGAAGATAAAATGGTGGTTACATTTAAATGTAAATTAAGTAATATCAGAAGTCGTTAGTAAGTGGTTTTATAGTTTTATTAGATTTAAACTGTAGTAACGAAGGTACAATACTTTTTTGTAATTTTTTGGTCTCCATAATTAGACATCTGTGTGAAATAATAAGGAGAAACTTGCTATTAAAGAATATTGGTAGTTCAGCTTACCTCAAAACTGTGCTGTACAATAATACAGTAGAAATCCATACCAAGCGTAGCTGCGCAGTTACATCATAACACGCGCCGCGCGCGCATGGCTTTACCGAATACAAGCCGTTATCAATCAAACATACAACTTCGAAACGTCAACCTTTGCACGTGGTACTTCCTGATAATCGACTTGGCTCGTTGGACCGACGGATAGTAGAATAACCATCTGACTTGCGATCTTATATACCCCAGGGAGTAACGGGTAGAACTAACATTGATTACCGGTCAACGACCTCATTTTCCAGCTTAGTATTAGGTATTGATGCTTCTTTAAGAGAGGCCTATATCCAGCAATGAACTGCAGTATTCCGAGGCGGTCTACCGCTACCCCTACCTTCCCCAAAACATGTGGCAAGCTAATACAGCACAAAATCCGTAATAAGCGTAGCTACGCAGTTACATCATTACACGCGCGGCGCTTGCGCAGGGCTTATTAATAAACAGCCACGTGTATGATATTGTGCGCTTCGTTCGTTGCGTTTGTTGTGGGGAGCGATTAGCGGGTTAGACGGGGATTCGGCGATGAGGACGGCGATTTTGGGGTGGTGGGGAAGTGTTCTTAATTTCTGAGGAAAAAAATGGTAGGTATAGAAAAAAGTTCTATAGTACTTTTGGTATTGTTGCTGTACTCTTTTATCAATGTTTACTAACAATATTTATGCCTAGTGCGGTTCTAATGACTCCACGCAGTTTATGTTATCGTATTTCTTTTTTTAAATTCTTCATTTTGCTTTGTTATCAGGAGTTAATGAAGCCGTGAATATGGATAGAGGTTTAATTTTTTTTTTGCCTATGGCAAAAATGTTAGCATTACATTCACTGGAAATATTTTTGTTATGGTTAGTTAACCAAATGCAAAATTTCTATGAAATATAGAAATGGTTTATACTAATTCCGTAAAAACCACTTTCACCACTAACCGAGCCTTAATCGTATTTTAACTGTCCCATTAAGATTTTAAAGATGCATCTAAAATAGTTTACTGGCGGTTAGCATTCACTAAACTAAATCTAAACGTTATTGCTAAATCCTGTTCTTATAACCAGATCTATAATTTTAGACTGGTTTCATAAATGTTGTGATCGGCATTGAGTTATCAAGTTATGATTACTGCCGATTTTCTGAGTCATAATACTTAGATTACTGAGGCTGGTGTTCACTAACATTAATTCTCTGATTAAACAACGGTTTACCGATTCTAGTACAGTTTTCGAGTAAACTGTTCTTTAACCGGAGATTTAATGTTGGTGAAATTCAGCCTGAAGAGAGTACTGCGTTTTATTATTTTATTCGACCGTAATGTTGTATTAAATACAAGATGTAGTCAACCTTTTGTAACATAGTGAAAAATATCGTATTTTGTTTTAGACAGTATTTTATACGTTGCAGGGATCGTAAATATTTTTATCGTAAAGTGCCAAACATTATCGTCATATTACACTGGATTTAGTTTTTTTATTTTTCATTTTCTGTTATACTTTTCTAATCGGACTCGCTACCTCTCACCAATAAGGTGGCACCACAATAATGCACTCGCGGCCATATCTCGTCCGTCCATGATAGCGGACTAGACTCAGTTACGTTCCATAAAGTAAACATGCTAATATTTCGATTAAATATAATATAACACAATAATATCGCCTAGCTTGAGGGGCCGTACAAAATTTTGTGACACTTTCTTGAGAATTTAAGGGACACGGAAATGACGGTGAGTTTAAAATATTAAATAAAAAGTTAAAAAAGTATTTGTGTTAAAAAACGGTGAAAAATATACGATTAAAAAGAGATCACAAAAGAAATAAAAAAAACATCGTTTAGGTATAATTTACGTTCATGTTCACGTTTTTTTGTGCAATTTAGGCCGTCATTGTTGACCTATCTCACAACGATATCACCTACTTGAAAGTGTGATAAGATATCATATTATAATGTATGTGTTGACCCTGTAATTAACTTTCAAATTATACAAACTGACATTGAATTTAGAATTCCAATTTACGAAATCGAATTTGAAATTCGAACCTAGTAATCAGTTTCATCTGTCAAATTGAGATCTGTTCTGACAACTACTGAAATTACATCACCTCATCAAAATTCTTACTATACAATTACAATAGATTATAATAAATAACATTTTCAATAAGTTTCATAAAGGGTTTCTAACATGGAAAATCCATATTGGCATACATTGCCAGCATATAAATTTCTTACTTCAGTGGGATAAGCCATTGTAGGATGAAAATAAACACATACAATATAACCTCTTCGCAGTTAAACTCTTTAAACAACCAATTTATATGTGACCTTAACAGCGCTGTTGACTAGAAAATAAATTAAATAACATTACTGTGTACCAGGGATCGTAAACATTTTGAACTAACGATTCTAGTCGTATTACTATGTATAGGTAATGTACTGTGGCGGGTGCCAAAGTCACTTCCCTGTTAACATATTGCACTCATCGGCTGGTTTCATCGGGTCTTCACGGATTTAAATTAGTTGGATAAATAAAGTTGATGACATGCGTCGGGATTTCAGTTTCTCTTAAGACTGGAATTTAGAGCTGTTACGTCATCAGTGTGGTAGAAAGCGAGCCAACTTCTAAACGATACAGAAGTGGTTGTTTTTTTTTTTTTTTTTTTTAAATGAGTTTATTCACCGCAGACATTTCGTCCGCGCTCTTTTTTGCTGTTATTTAATTGTTTAGGTACTTTTTATTTTATTTTACTTATTTGATACTCCTGTATCGGAAATACAACATGTATTATTTATATTACTATAAATATTACTTATTCTACTTAAGCTATGCGAGTCCATCACATTATATATATGTTTACTTATTTAATATTATTATTATTGTTTTTTTTTTTTTTTTTTTTTTTTTTTTTTTTTCTTATAATATACACATTTACATTATTTCGTTGATACTGGTGGTACATGCATTGACTCAATAAAGTCGATGCATGTACCGGCAGGCATCATTTTGACATGCAGGTATAACTTAGCTATGCGCTGATGCATGCGCCGACTCAGTAGAGTCGATGCCTGCATCAGCACACACACTTAAGACTATATTACTACTATAAATATTATTTAATGATTTTAATTTTACATGCTATAGTTGATAACGCAGAATGCATCATCAACATAATTATGTTATGGTTTGTTTGATTTCTTGGTATCTCTCATGGAGATACCGGGATGCTGAGGGCATTATTACATTTATTACAAATTTTATTTTTATTCTTACACATTACACTTATTGTGCATACTTATTGTACATACACTTAATGTGTAAAAGAAGTGGTTGTTCATCAACGATAATAGTAACTGATTTAGTTTGACGATTTTACTGCCTGACTCCCCAAAATCTTAGTAAACCTACCTAATTACGTAACATACTCGCAATTACAATAGCTTTCATTTTAACAATATTAATTTCCCGGAGCATTACATACCTACGGTGCAATGGACATTTTTGAACTGTCAAAATCAAAGCCATTTATATTGCGATTTCGAGTATTTCGCAATTAGGTACCTACAGGCAACATAGCGTAATTTAAAAAAAAAACATATCTGTATGTACAAGTTATGAATACTAATACTGTGTTCGGTGGAAATGACGCCCACGGAGTGAAATGGAACTATTTTTGGCTTGTATACCTCGATAAATTTCCCGATTGACTGTTATAGTTTGCACGGGTTGATGATTGGCAGGTTGACATGAAACTGAGGCGTTTAGGAAGGTGTAGTTATCAGCTGATCGTCAACTAGATGACTGATGGAATGATATATTATCTGGTGCATTAAAAACACCTTCACGAGTGACGATGATTACGTAGGTCCGACGCACCCTGGGTAATCAGCCTCGCTACCAACCTTGCTGATTGGCCAATGTTTTCACAACGATCAGAACCTGATGGAAGTATTTGTGGACTCCGCTTTCTCGTGTCTTACCTGCTCAGCAGTGTTGATGGATTTCAATTTTTATTCGAGATTCTTTTGAGGCCCGCTTAGTTCTTCCGATTGGCTATTGGTAATGGCAATTGACAACGCTACAAATACTTTCACCAGGATCACCATCATCATGGTAGCCCGTAAATGATCACTGCTAAAAGCCAATTACATGCAAGCAACGGTGGTGAGAGAATTATCACCAGGCCAGGCAATAATCATCACGCTTACATGATTGCAGTATCCTTTTACTAGTGCAAAGAAGAATGCTGTAACTCATCATCCAGACATAATTCTTTATCCGCCTTTGCTGTCATCCGCAGGACGTGACGCGGTGGTTTATTCTTCTCGAACGGCTTCTAATATTACGAGACGAAATTGAAAATCACGGCCATTTCTTTTTATAGTAGGTACACTTTCGCCATTAACTGCGTATCCGGCACGTTTAAGATCGACGCATTAACGTACTGACGGACGTAAACAATGTTATTATTAGTGATTTGTATCGCTGCACGCGATAACTCCTATGGGAATAGATATAACTGGACTGGTACTGAGCATACAAGCACACGTGTTGGATGTTTTATCTGTTTACTTGTTAGCGTACCCACTACTTGCGCAGGGCAAAGTATGTGGCATATTTTATAGGGGTGAATGTTGGTATGTGAAAAGTAGATAACAAATTGTAGACAACGAAAAAGTGTGGGATTGTCTTTTAGTTTTTTGTTCGATATTTGAAATGAGGTTTAATTCATTAGGTATGATTTATATTATGCCGTACAGAATTACGTCTTATTTCATTGAAATACGACTCACGATAACGACTTTACTATTTTTTAATACAATTCGTTTCTTACACGTACATTTGCACAGACTATTACGTTTTTATAATGGCTTTCAAATGTAAAAAAAAGATTAATTTTACCGCATAAAACCTGCGAGTGGTGGCCGTTTTACCACTTTTTACCGCTTTTTTACCGCCGCCATTATGTCATGTGTCAACTGCACCATCATAAAAGTATTCGTGTTGCCAACGAATAAATTAAAGTATACACTTATGGTGCATGTATGTGCGAGGCGGTTAGGTACTTTTATATCGATTTTGAGTTGAAATAAAAGGAGAAAGTAGTAAATAATGACTTAATGATTATGTGTGGACTGTGGCTGATTAATATGTGTTATTACGTAACGTTTGTCGTGACTCGGGAACAAAAAATAGTACTCGTACATTGTAAGCTTGGTTTGCAATTTCAGAAAAATAATAGCGTGAGACGATTTATTAGGTGTGTTTTAATACTTCAATTATTTGATTTATGTTTACATAAATCAGAATTACACTACAAAAATAAAATGAAAATTAACTTTGAACAGGTATTGATGACATTGCCAACATCACCACAATTACCACACTCGCCACAACCCACTCCAAACGATTCTCCACCCCAAAAAGTCCCCACAAAACAGTCTCATATTTTTTTAACGTGTCCTCCTACCAAACCATTATAAAAATTAAAAAAAAAAAGAGCAAATTCGCCATTCCCGTCGCTCCTCGTACTGCACCTACATATTGAAATTATTGCTGACATTACCACCACAATATATGCATTCGCGACACGAAGGTAGAAAGTTTGTGAACTTTTATGAATCGTAAATTCATGTTTTAATTGAGTAATAACGCTGTATATTTAGTAAATTCCTACTGAGTATAGTTCGTTATGATAATAAGCCGTGTTTAGCTGATTTAGGTGGAGATAAGTGAGTAATTTCGTGTGTAGGTGTGGGCATTTCATTCTTTGGCTTGATTGTTGAATGATTTTAATATTTAGTATCGTTGGAAATTTTATTTGGTGCAAAGTTGCTTAAAGCTGAATTAATGTTTTCATTACCTTGCGTTAGAATTATGTTTTTTGTTCCATATAAAGTAAAAACGTTTATAAGTAAAAGAAACAAATGATTACTTTTATTTATTTTTGTATTACTATCTCCGGTGATATATCACTAAAGTACCCTTATTTACAAGCCGTACAGTCCCTAACAAAACAATTTCAATTTATTCCCACGAAATATGGGGACTTTCGAAATTAAGCAACTTAAAAAGTCTTCAGAAAGTTTTTAAATCTCAAGACGTTGGGACAAGGTGCTCCTCCCGAAGGTTTTACTTGTAATATCAAGGTGGGCTTGAAGATAAAGTTTTCGTTGAGCCAGTATTATAGGATCAGATAGTTAAAACGGCCGAGGTTTGGATCTTTCGAGAATTAGTAATTGAAATTGAAGGAGTTTTTAAGTTAAGAGACTGACAAATGGCACAGTTTTCAACACAGTTGTTTAATCCCCGTTTCATACTGAATACATTACTTTAGTTAAAGATAGAGAAGAACTTTATGTAATATCAACAGTAGAACAACTACTCAAACCCATACAGACTTGTGTCTGTAACGTGACCCATAAACTGTACATTGCGTTAGAGATCTTGTGTTTAGTACCTAGTAGCTATTTATGTAGCAATATACATTTATATATACAAGTTCAATTTGCGCATAAACGTAAAATCCTTCATACAAACGATCACAGTAACAACGGATACTAGCAAATTACATACGATGCATCATTTAGAGGTTACAATAATTCGCGCTCATACTAAAATTAAGCAGTTTGCTTTCAATCAAAGTCAAATTCAAACAGAATGCAACATCCTAAATAAATAAGATTATCCTTGAGTTAATATTGGCTGCTCCTATCAAGACATTAGCTCTAGTGATTAAATCAAGTGGTTGATATAGATCGACGGGTAACTATGTGATTATTGCGGTGATGTAAAACATAAACGTCGAGTGACTGCGTGCAACGTGACCTTCGAATCACGTGGATCGTTAGTTGAATTTAAAACAAAATGTGTCTACTTTGTAATGGAAAAGATATGTAGAGCGTGTCAGGTTCTTACTTTTAAGTAGTTACCGTCGTATAGAGGAATTGGATTACTCAATTATATCTGAAGATGAAACACACAATTGTCAGCGTTTCCGACCAAAATAGCTTGCAAAAAGATTGCTAACACATCGTTTCTCAAAGTGGTTTAGTGGCACTTGAAACTGTGGCACATTTGGAATTATACTTCCACGCCGAAGAAAGAATATTTAAGGCCACATATGGTCACCATTATTGCAACATAAATCATGAAGATCTGCCAACATTTGGTCGTATATTTTCAGGCGACTCTCGGTCCGTTTGATCTCACCAATCTACTAAACAGATCTATGCAGCAAAAACTAACTTACATAAGCAAAAATATATTAAGTCTACTTTTTTGGACATCTCACAATTCTCAAAGAGATAGCCATGAAGATTTCTCATGAGTATATTTCTTCATAACGTTTCATATATGGACATAAAAGTCATCGCTGTTTTTTTATCTAGGATCTTGTTTTTTTTAAACCTAACTGTACGTTTTGGCTACTAGTCTTTATGGTTTTTATCTAAATTCTAGGCTAGTTATTACACCACCAAGATGTTTTTATTTTGTTTGTCCTGAAATATAAAAATATTATATTATGTTGGTGGTGGCATCTGGTAAAATTTTGAAACTTCTAATTATAAAGGTTGGATCTTCATCAGTTATTCATAGTCTTAATAGTATAACATTGTTAGGTCTTTAACTGACTCCTTAAGGGATAAGAGGCATAAACACACTCGAAGAGTATTTGTACGTTGATAACTGCAAGGTTGCAAGACCAAAGCAAATGTTTGTTTTAACAATATTTTCTAGCCACTTGCTGTCGACATCAAAATAAACAAGATTCTCTTTTATTGTATTAAGTTTTTATATTGTTTTCCAAGCTTATCTGAGTGTTTGAGAAAATGTACCATGTATTAGCTGTTTGTCTTCACATATAAGTTGTAACTACTTAATGCACAGTTTACTGAGGAATAGAATACTTAATAAATCGCGCTAAATGAGCAAAAAGAAAATCTTAGTACACATAAAAATCATATACGCTTCTTGCAGTCGAATTTCGCTTTTATAATCAACGTTTTATAGTGTTTAGATATTAATGCATCATCAACTTTATTTATGCCGGCTTCAATTTTGACTTATCCTTTCTGGACGAAAATATAATTACATAAATACCACACATTAGCCCACGTACTTGGATTCGAAGTCCCAACAATTTCCGTTCCCCCAACCACAGAACCACAGCTTCAAAAACATAAATCCAGATAAAGTTTATGAGACTCATAATAAAGTTAAGTGCTGGTTTTCTTTGATAACGTTAAGTAATAGGATTTCTTTGGGCCTCCCAATTTGTATTAGCTCTGCTTTATCTCAGTCTACATGAGGTTTCATAATAATAGGATGGTTTGTTTCTTTGCTCTCTGAATCGAAATGTGGGTCAGATATTTTGCATCCTACGCAAGTTTCACAATGTGGGCCAGACTATCAAAGGATTACGACTATCTCTACATTATTTTGATGGTCCTCTTGGGATTGATGGATATTATTTTGTAGATATCGGCGTGCAGTTTGGCCAACATCTTAAAGAAAAATAAGATAATGGTCAACTAAGGGATATATTTGCACACTCGGAGCCGGTAGATTAGTGACTATTTAGCCATGTTTCATCAGAAAAATAACCCCTGTAACAAAAACCTCAATTAACTTCTTTAGCGTTCTAGAACTGTAATTTTCTATTCCAATTTAGTGTGTTACTTCTATACTTAAGAATGCTTCAATTATTAGTCATTGAAGGAACAAATTGTAGGTCGCGATGCCACCTGTCTCCACATTTTTGCAACTGTCGCTGTCACCATCTGTTGCACACGGAAACGAACAGTTGTCAATGCGCAATGTTTTTTGGTTGAACACTTGGACAAATATCGGCTTAATGAGGACTGAATTTTGCGAATTGTTTTTGCGTGGCCATTATGATTTTGGAATGTGTTTAATGATATGCCTGGAACGAAAGAAGAATTGAGTATCAGTCACGTTTTCAAAATGTCCGACAAAGTTACTTTTAGGAAATTTTATTGTGTTTGACGAAGACGAGCTGACTATTGTATCGGCATATTTAATTTCGAATTTGAAAATTAATGTAGCCAAGTATGTGGACGATGAATTAGGATGCAAAGAGATTGATCTGCTTACCCCACAAATCACATAAGCCTCCTTTATTTCCGTCTTACAAGGAACACATACACAAGAAATACGTAGACAATGATCGCACATAAAACCGTAATTCAACCGAGATTCGAATCCCGACCCACACCATAAAAAGTCGTCAATAAAACCTGAATATCTATTCATTTCGAAATCACTATAAAATGAAAAAGAATCAATAGTTTAAAGACAAAAGAATTTAAAGAGCAAACCTCACACGATTTAAAATCTAAAGCTTTAGAAAATAAAGATTATAATGGTTAGAACAAATAAGATGTGGGCAAAGCGTAGTGCGGTAGCTTAAAAAATAATCATGAAAGAACGAAAAATGTTTTTAAAACGAAAACATAGTGGAGTAGATAAGGACGCGTTTTATTGTCCCGAAACATGGGGGCGACGAAAAAAACTTACGATACAGGCTGTTTGTGTTCAGAAAAAGGTTCCATTTGATAATAGCTGTCTACATTGTGTAAGGTTTAGTTATTATAGAAATATTTTATGACTTAGCAAACTATCTTACAAGGAAAGGTGTGTCGGAAGTAATAAATATTAAATCCTTAACTAGCAAACTTTTGAAATAACAGCATTTTAATAAAAAACTAAAAAGTAACGCTAGAAAATTAAAAGTCTATACAGACAATATTTTATGTTAATCTGACTACAAAAAATATTACCCCAGACTATCTACTAGGTACAGTCTCGTGCTAGTCCAAGAAAAAACCGATACATTATACTTAGCTTTCAGATATAAATCAAGATTTGACGTCTCGCAAATTATTTCCCAGACTTTTTTTATACAAAACTGAACTTGTGTTTCAATGTAAATCGTATCATAATAAATACAGCACATTACTATTATCTATGTAATACTCAGACATGTAAAACAAGTGATTCGTATCAAATAGAACGATACATCAAAACGTCCTGTATATCAGATGGGATAGGGCTGCATCGAACATATCTAGTTACGTTTGTAGACAAATTTTTGTATAGAGATCTATCTGTCCAGATATGAATTATGAATAAAAATGTTGTCTTTCCTGTGTTTATTGTGTCATACTTTTTTGGATCATGATTTAGTATTACCGTTAAGCTGTGTTCTTTTAAAGCAGACGTGAATTTGTTAACATTGGCGTTCAATTTCAAATCAGATACATTAATCTCAGCTCATGTTAGAAGCTGAGCTGCAGTCTAATTAATATCCATAGGTAACAACTACATCAAAGTTTATTTCAATACTATTTTTTAAGTTTATTTCTAATATTATTTTTTTGTGCGCATCCCTAACTAATGCCAGTTTGGTAGCTATCTCGTCCAAGCGTCCCTTCAATCAGACAACCCTAAATCCACTACCTGTCCTCATCAATTATATTTTTTTATCGTCTGAGTATCTTCTAACATTGTCTAACATCTGCGTCACGGCGTGATCGATGCGATTTAAATACCAGCGGTGTTGCCAGGTACTTTTAATTTCAGGGAGTTTTTGGTTTAGGGGATGATGGAAATCGTTGATGATTTTCAGAAATATACGCAATTTAAATTGCAATTTTAGCTGCAATTGTAGTCTGTAAGTTAAGAGACTATCGCAGCTTTAACTTCCTTTTGGCCTAAGCCTAAAAAAGTAGATATTCTTACCATTTATTATTTATTAATGTTTTTTGTAATGAAAACATTACTATTTTATATGTTGGTCCTCTGGAAGTTCTAATACATGACTGGCATCTTTTAAATACAATATATGGCAACATTATCCCAAAGTTTTGTACAGATAGACCCTCAGTAAAGCTGACAGCGCCTTATTCCGTTGCATTGACTTTTATAATCGACTGGGGAGGAATTATCCCATCGTTCTTTCTTTTTTGTTTAGAATGTTTGAGATAAGTAAGTTTCCAAAATGTTTAGGAGTTCTGAGTAACATTGTGGAAGAGTAATTGCCTTAGTAAAATTCATAATTACCGTGTTGTGGCAGTTGATCTTAAAATACAATTTTGCCAGCTCTGATCGGCGAACGTTCGGTTATTAAGTGTTTTAATAAACGACTGGATTGAAAGTACGTTATTTAATGGGCAAAGATTTAAGAGTCCCTAAAATCTCTTTGAATCCGTAATCCAAAACTAATGAAGCAGTTTAATCAAAGGTTAATCAAGCATACAACGCTGACCTTTCCAATAAATTTATCGAGCTTAAAACTGAAAACAAAACCAAAGTAATCACATAATTTACGACCATATTATTCTCGCCAAAATCCAGCCAGACCACTCCTTAAAACTGCACATCCACAAATCCAACAAACAAGCAGAATGCACATTAAAAGCACATTTATCGTCAAAACAAAAACTAAGATCGGAAACATTCGTCCATGAACAAAAAGAAAAAACGCGCCGTCCGGGCAATCTCGATCAAATTGTATAAGAGGATTAAAAGATTTATCGTACAAGACTGAAGGAAATTTTCGGGGAGGCACTCGGTTTTATATCGTTACATTTCTTCTCGTCTGGTTAGCGGTACGTGAGCCAGCATAACTTAACTGGGTGCTTAAAACATTCGTTTATTTGACATGTTTCATGTAAATGTATATTTGGTAATGCGGTTTCGGTCGCTGGGATGTTTCTTTTGTGTTACTGGGGTGAATAAAAATTTAAGTGGTAAGCCTAAAGATATAACCGTTAGGTCTGTAATCCCCAAAGAGTTGCAGAGATTTATTTTTGTTCACCCAAAATTTGTTGATAACGGTGTTCGTTTCGATGTGATAGAAGGTGGACAGAAAATCCATTTATTCTTGCTCGACTGGGAATTGAATTGGGAACCTCAAGCGATTGCAAGCACTACACCGATGAAGTGATTCAATTGTAGTTTGCTCCAGAAATCATAATATTCTACAAGTGATCATTTGAAAGCCCTCATTAAATGAATAGACAAAAGTTTTTCTCCGACTGTACTATAAGTTACATCTCCCACAAGACAATAGACAGATGATACTTTACATATTCCTCTCATTTACAATTCTGAATAAAAATATTTTTCATCTTTTTTATCGGTTTATCTGTTCTGACAGTTTTAGCTTTTGGTATTTCCGGATCTTATGAAAAGGTAAATGATTGGGTTGAGGGTTGACCCCGCTGCGGTTTTGGGTCTGAATCACAGGGCAAAAAACTGTGAATCATTTGACATCCTTAACATATTAATTTTATTAGTGTTATTGGATTTAAATCAAGTTTTCTTATCCAAAGTTTCATAAAGGATATAACTTGTAATATTTCTTAACTTGCTTCTTTATTGCCAACATGTACGGTACTAACAATATATTTTCTATTTTCAGGTAAATAACAACATTGGCGTGAGCATTACGGTAAGACGGGCAATACATAAGGAGGGTAATGCAGTATTTTATATCGACTCCTTTACGGCCACTCAGCCTTTACCTGAAGAAGCTATTGCGTTTCTTAACAAAACTATAACAATAAATTTAGCTGAACTCCGTTCCGGTACAACGTGGAACGTTTAACAGCTCACCGTTTACGTTTACTCTGATATATACTTCATTAGCTTGATTTACAATTTCGTTTAGATACGTTTTCAGTTTATAGTGGCTTTAGTAATTAGTTTTACAAATGTTAGTTGATGTTTACATGTAAGATACTTGCACAACATTTTGCGTGAGATCTGAATTAATGGTTACGCACATAAATATGTGCTGCTTTGTTTCATTTCAGACGGTTTACATTAATATTTCTATGAAAGTTGTTATCTTAAATACTCACAAGTTATTGTTATGTTAAATTAACACGCCTGTTTCTATGATATATTGAGTCTAGTACTTAATATAAGACCATTTGCAAGACGCAGCGGCGAATTTGCCGTCTCCTTTGCTAAAGTTTGATTCTCACATAGAGTAAATGTTTTTTTAAAGCTCAGATTTATTCATTCTGAGCCTGGATGTTTGTGGACGTGATTTGTGTGTATAATATCATGTTTGTGGATGTGTTTTGCATATTTGATGTCTCATAAGATAAAGAGAATCCCAGTGTGAAGTGAGTGAAAATTTTATCAATAATTCAGTTAAAATTTCTTAGAATTTTACCATGAGCTTCTATTTCTATTTCATCTCGCAAAAATTCCCTTCCGAAACACTTTCCAAAACCTGCCTCTTCACCAACTCATTTTTTAAACCCCCTTTTTTTCTACCAGACGTCGGGAACAAAGTAATTAAAAAGTTCCCTCTGTAGTTAGAAAGCACTTCAATGCTACCAGATTAATACGAGTATCGCGTGTGCTAGCTGGTTTTATTTCAACTATTTCATATTATTTATGGCTCATAGTTGAATTTTGTATCAAAAATGCATGCCCATGTTCTATATATAACCTCGCGTGATATGTTTCTCTGTGTTTATTTTTGTCTGTGACAATCTAAATATGTGTTATTGATTTGATTTTCGTGGATTTCGTTTTCCTCGTATTTGTTCTGCCTACTCGTATGTATTGTTTGTTATGTACTAAATTCTTCCCAATGATATTGCTAAACTGTCAATTGTGTCAAAAATAAAACAACTTAGACATCGCTACAAAAAGCAGATTTTATAACTTGACGACACGTTTGGTGCAGTGGCTGAGCAATTGGCTTCTACGCTACGGGTCGAGGGTTCGATTCCCGCACGGAACAAATATTTATATGGCCTGCTGATAGTTGTTCCGGGTCTGGGTTTTTGTGCATGTGAATATTTGTATCTGTAAACGCACCCACGATCCAGGAGAAATCTTAGTGTGGGACAACGACAAAAAAAATACCCCATAGATCTACTACTAACATTGTATATCCTCATGTAGTAGCAAATGCTTCCACATCACTGAAAACCTACGTACAATTATATTCGCCATTACCGCATTTCCCAGAACTCAATTCAAAGGGCAAGAGTTCACGCTCACCTAACGAGTACTAATCCAGTCTAACATTAAATATTATGGTTTCCTGCTCCTATCTTTTAAAGTGACATGTTAATTTGTCTGCAAGTAGCCACTTCCTCATTAACCGTTAGTTGCACGTTCGGGTTTGGCTGATCAGCTGTATTAGTTCGTTTGTCTCTATTATATGGTCTGTTTATACCTATACTAGTAGTGTGACCCGGTTTTGTGAGCCTCAATATTCTTATTTTGTTTGAAGTAAATTTGGGAACTATTTTTGTGAAATAAGAGTATAATTTAACAGTGTTATTTTATACCATGAAGAGGACTATTAGTAAAATAGTAGTAAGCTTAATAGCCTATTACCTTTCTAATAGCTAAGAATATGGAGAAAATAAATAAAAAGTGTAAATAAACATTGTATCAAAATTCAAACCATGGTGACTGGTATAAGCATTATTGGCACAAAACTTTTCATTTGATATCAGACGCAAGATATCGATTACTTAATCTTCAGTAGAAACAAAAGTTACCAAAAAATAACGCCAACCCACAAAATAATGAGGAATTCGACACCAAACAATCAATACACATCCTTCGTATCCTCCTCCACATTTCTCTTGTCAACTTTCCTATTGAAATTAATACAAACTGAATCAAAATCGGTCCAACAATTTTGCAGATCGTATTACTCATACAGACAGACTTCCTTTTGTGCTAGATACGTTTTGATGATGCGTATCACCGTTGGCCGTTTGATGTATAAATTGCGGTACTAATTAGTGTACGTACTCAACTAGTGCTATGGAGTTGATTTAATTTTAGCCGGTTCAATTCCTGTGTTTGAATCATGGTCTTAATAAGCTCTGTTTAGCCAGCGAGGGATTATAGTGAATACGTAATAATGATGTTGTTTGACAATTGTTGAATTACTAAATTTAATTACGCATTTGAAAGCTTGTCTGGTTAATGATTTGAAACCTGTAGCTTAAAATCAGGATGAAAACATTAATATACTGTTAATTAATAAATTAAATAGCGATGGTAAGAACACAGACATAAAGTTGCTTATTACTAGGCCAAGATTAATAATACGAAAGCAGACCAAAACTTTGTTAAACTAAAACTTGTCAAATTATTTCATTAACAAATTTCACAAGTCATGATAACAATTGTCACCAAAGCAATTGAACCAAAAACAACTCGAGGAACTTTCAAAATGGAATAAGCCATCTTTTGTTTATTATTATGGAACCCCATTGTAATACCCATTGAATTTCCATCGAGGCTAACAAATTGAAACAAACTGAAAAGTCGACTTCCAAAGTCGGAAGAACTGCCTTCAAATTGGGACAGGATTCATTAATTCTGTGTAAGAAGTTGAATTAAATCATTCGAACCTTTAACTCAAGAATTTTTGGACACTACCCTTAAATGAAATTGTTCAGTTATTAATTTGTTACGATTCGAAAACAAAAAGTGGATTTCGTTACTTCAAAGAGTTGGATTGTCTTGTACAAGTTATAATTTGATGGAATTGAGTGTAAACTTGGAGGGTCGTTGTATTGGAGCATCATTGAAATTATTGTTAAAGTTTAGAGTGTTTTACTTGTGTAGTTATCTGGTGCTCGAGCCTGCTTTCAAATTTTAAATAGGTTTTTGAATGTTTTTGATCTCAGAAACAACTTTGAGCTCTTTGAGATTTGTTACTGAAAAAATTTTAATACTTGCAAGTATATTTACTACGCTCAGCCTCAATAAACATTAATTATTGTTTCTATTGGTAAAACATTTTTATCTAGTTGTTTTGGCAAAATCATTGAAACAA
Organism: Amphipyra berbera; assembly: GCA_910594945.2. Lineage (NCBI taxonomy): Eukaryota > Metazoa > Arthropoda > Insecta > Lepidoptera > Noctuidae > Amphipyra > Amphipyra berbera. Next base: position 1,298,279 of record OU343138.1, read on the forward strand.
TATTAAAAGTAACCTAAGAAATACTTTCAGGCAACTTGTTCATACTGAATTATAACGTAATGCTTTAAGCTGGCCTACTTCTAAGCTTGTAACAAAACTTCTGGTACTGTTGTAAATAAAACTTCTATCATTTATTCTATATCATAAATCTCCAGTAAAGATACGTAAATCAATACTTCAATATTCAAAACAACGCGAGCAAAAAACACAACCATCGGAACCCTTTAGATCACATTTTTTCCCTCAAAAATTATGAAGTATAATGAACCAGCGGGAAGTAAGTTAGCATTAAGTATTCGCATTTCCATAGCTGTCTCTGTCCTAGCAGTTAAAATTTCACTTGGCTAAGCAAAATTTTCTGTCCGCTGCAAAAATCCTTCCCCTTTTACGGAGAGGGGAGCGCCGAGCGAATTCTTGCATAAAATTTACATCGAGCGGTCCACACAAATTACCATTTCACTTCTTACTCTGATTAAATGTTGTAGAAAAAATATTGCTCTCTAAATGTAAGGGAAAATTCTTGGGTTTTCGACTCATTAAAATTGATGTTTTGTTTTTTTTTTCTGTTTCTGCCCGCCCGTCTCTCTTTCCAGAGTGATTCCCTTCCAGTTTTGCATTTGACTTTTCGGGTACGGGTCTTTTTACATAATTCAATTTGTTTTTCTCCAAAAATGATACGGGCTTTTAAATTCGGCTTCCAAACCGCGTAGTTTCGTACGAAAAACAGCTGTAGCCCAACCGCAGGGAATTGCCGACGTAATGTCCTACAAAAAATCTGCCAGAACTTGGCAATGGCCGAGCGGGATTCGTCCAAAAAAGGTGTGTGTTACAGCATCTTTCACGCAAAAGGGTGAGAAAACAGCGGAGGCGAAGCAAAGATATTTGGCAGGCCTTTACAGGCTAATGATCCACTTGATTGCGGTTAAGTGTCGCTATAAAAATGTCTGGATGTTGCCAACTAGGGGAAAAAAACAGTTGCTCCTCTAAAGTGACTATTTTTCCTGGCAGGCTCCCGATATCATGAGACAATTGCCTTTGCGAACACTTTAAGTGGACGACAATTGATGTTTTCCCACTTCGCTTACACTAACTTAATTTTGTTGTGCTCTGAAAAACTTTCTTTATTTCTCACAGGCACTTCTCGTAGTATCTCGTGTCAATTTTGATAGAAAATGTTTTTCTGGAAAATGAAGGTTTACTTAGGATAAAAGCGAAAATATATTCAAAGTTATCTCTCTTTATAACAGGTAAAAGTATATTATGTTAAAAAATCACAGCCATTATTTCAGTCAAGTTTTGTAACAGAAATGTCTGTTGCTAAAAACCTTATACAAGCTGAAACCATAAAAATATGGCCTTCCCGAAGTTTCCCAGAACCTAAATTGAGTTCAGAAAAAGGCTTCGTACAAACTTGAACAATTCAAGTTATATCCGGCAGTAATACATCAAAGATTGGAAAATAACTTGTATAAGTGGAAAATTTACTATGAAATCATCATGAAATCGAATGTCTTGATTGAATTATTCTTCCGCCAACGGGTCTGTTTCTCGGAAACTCACCATCAATCATAAATCTGTTGCTATTATATGACAAGCAGTTACCGTGCCAAGTACGTGATCTTTATTTTGATGAAAATTCAACTGGCTTGGGGAAATCCAGGTGGATTGGACGAATTTGATGAGTAATTTTCTTTTAAACACGGATGTACTCGTAGCTTTCTATGTTAATGAACACGAACACTGCAGTTTGGCAATCAAAATACTGGGAAGTTATTGCGGTACTAAGGAAAAGTTTGATGAATACAATGTCTTTATTTTAAATAGTGAATTTACATTTTAGATCACCTAATATTGTACTTGTATTTATTTGTATAGTAACAGCTATATCAACAGTCTATAAAACATCTCAATGTTCTCTAAATGTATCAAAATGTGCTGTTATTTTTTCTGCACTTTAGCGTGAAACATCCGAATCTTTGGAAATAGCTCGCAGCGGGTGAGCCAGTGAATCGATTTTGAATTCATAATTTAATCTGGTGGCGGTCGCGTAGCTCGGAAAATGTTTAATTTGTTCTCTCAATACAAGAGAACATGCTGGTATTTCGTTGACTTTGTCACTGCCAATATTTTAACACTGTATCTATGCAGATATTTAAATAAAATTATTTGTTAAATAAAATTATACGTCGCTTAAGGAAAGTGATTGATAACATGTAGACTGTCGTGACCTTTATACTCCGTAGTTGTGGTTCCTGGTAGTGTTTAGAGTTATTCTCAATCTATAAGTAATAAATATATACAAATTCTTGCTTTTAATGATTAAAAAAAACGGCGTGGTGTTTAGATTATTTAGCATAATTTGTAATTCTTTGAATTAAAAGGTCACAACAAAGCAGTAAGCTAAATTTCTGGCGTATCGGTTAAAATATAATAGCTGCTCACCGCGAGGTACAAGATACAAACTTAAAGTATTGAAAAATTGTTTAATTAACGCAGTATTCGTAACTCAAAAATGAATAATTCCTGGGAGCGACTTTATTAAAAGTTGATACAGTTTTTCTAAAAGTAATATAACACTTTTGGCGTCGGTCGAATAAACGTTTCAATATTCGAGGGCTTCATTAATCACGGTAATTGACAGGAAGGGGACTTGGACGGTGTCCGCCCCCTTATCCCCCCTTTCAGCTGTGGTTGTGCTTTTGTTTTGTGATAATGGTAAAAAAATTGTTATAATTTTTGGAGGGGCGTCATTTTCCGTTGTTAACTTTGATTTTGTAAAGGGTTATGTAATTTGGGTGGTTTAGTGAGTGTTAATTTTGGAGGTTGGGCACAATGGTTTGGCACTTGTAATTTGAATTAATGAATTTGATTGATAAGGTCGAATTAATGATATTGTTGAAAGAAAAGAAATAAGATTACATAAAATCTTTGATACAAAAGCGATGCTATGCATAATATTAACTTTGAATTAACTGATTCTTTAGCGTTGAAATTGCCTATAGCTTTGTTATAGGTAAATGTTAACAAAAAGTACTTAAACAAAATCACCTTCATCAAAACACAAAACCCATCTCCATCTACTTCTCCAAACCATTACGATGAGCATCAGATTATTAAGATCATTATTATCGAAAGGAGTAGACAACCTAATTCACGGAAATAAAATGGAAACAACGATGGGAACCCTGTTTAATGTTGCTCGACGATAACGATTTGATTGCCCGATTGTGTTCGAACAACGAATTATCTTGTACAACGAAATATAAAAAGGAATTAAGGAAACTTTTTTAAAATAAAGGATATCCTGCATAAGTCTATTTTAAGGTCGAATAAATAGAGGCTAGATGTGAACAGATTAGCAAAAATTGAGGAAGTAACGTGGCCTTTGGTTTCTGTTTGCCCTGCCAAGGACGAGTCGTAAAGATACGTGTTTGGTTAGGCTAAGTTAATTTTAGCATAGCTAGATTAGGCAAAATAGACTGTAAGCTAAAGATTGCAACATGGAATAGAATAATAAAGAACTTATTCATGCCATTGAATTGAGATAGATAAAAACGTATATGTAACAATCAATAAAGTAAACATTTATTCAAAAAATGCAAAGAAAAAAAGACCCAACATTGTATCTAAAAACCCAATTGTGAATTTCCCTAAACCTTCCCTAGTATTTGGCTGTCACATTTAATTTGGTCGAAATCGCCTATTAATCATTTATGGAGTCATTAATCAGATATCAGCTTGATATCCTTTCTCGCTCATTCTAACTGAGGATTTACTTGACAAATTACTTTTCCCTTTACTTGTTTAGGAAGGGCGAAATCGTTTTAAAGTTTAGAAGGAAGGGTATTTTTTTCTGATTACGCTGTAAAATTCTGTAACTTTATTACTGCTGATTGTAAAGTCGTTTTGGCACAGCAAGATTTTGTTCTTTTAAAATCTGTTTTAATTTTCGGGTTCACTGAAATTTTTTATTAAATCGTCGAATCGATCGATACATTAGCTTCTTCAAAAGCAATATTTCAAAATGTAATGTTATTCATATTAATAAAGCCGTCAGAAACACGAAAAATTGTAGGTAATACCAACAAAGCCGAAGTCGCAGCAACGAAACCTTAAATCATTGCAGAATTTCACCAATTTCGCCCAGTATACTCTGGGTATGTTTACGTCAAACTTTACCGTAGTCATTTGGGCACGATTTTTATTAACTCCCGATGCCTGTAGAAAACTTTTGTTGCTCCTTTTTCTCCATTTTTACGTTCCAACCGTTTTATGGTTCTGCAGTTCGGTTTATCGTTTATTAAACTGTGTATAGATTGGATATTAAAGAAGGATTTCGTTCTCATAAAAACTGAGAGAGATTCTGGGAGATTTGAGAGATTCGGTTTTATTTGAGGCTTCAGTCGGAATCAATCGGAAATTCGATGTGTGATGATATTTAATTTGGAGTTTTAGAGTGGCTGAGTTGGCTGGATGATTTTATAGACTCTTATAGGTCAATGGGTTTATACGAGCTTTCGTATTTCTAGGGTTTGACCTACTCTTATGCTTGTTAGCTCGTGTAAGAGTTAAGAGTAGTTTAACTTGTACTGTTATTGCTACTACTTTATTGAGCATTGAAATATCTCGTAAACCTAACCGATACCTGAGATTGAATATTGTGAAGCGGTAGCTAAGACTTGGTAAACATAATTCAAATTATAAAGTTACCAACGATATCTGAATTGTGTAACGTTAATTATTCCACAGATTGCGTATTCTATTGCAAAATATGTCACTGTATGAGGCTTTTAAGCACCCACGCGGGATTGAGAGTATCAAGGAGATATTTCATTTTACACGAGACTAACCTTTATTTCAAAAGCATTAAGACTAAAACTCCTTTGCATAATTTAAACCAGCTGTCAATAATTTATTACGCTCTTATGAAGGGTAATTTTTATTACGGCGCCAGTAACATTGTATCTAGCTAATTGGATTCTTGTATAATTTTAATTGTATTATAGTTTCAATTAATTTAAATATACTGACGATTTAGATCTTTTATTACAGTCATTATGTAATAAAACTTTAATTTAGACTTGGAAGCATTAGTGGTCGGTAATTATTCGTGGATTGATACCACCCCATCATTTTCAGTAGGTGTCCTAACAGGTGACTTAAGAATTGTCTCAGATGGGTGAGAGATATACACGTACAGTCATGAGCACTAATATGTATTCATGTAGCGAAATACAAGTGATTTTCCCTCTAAATACCGATTGAATTTATGAAATATTTTAACAATAATTTTTAAGATTTCCATTACAACTCCTTCGTTAATGCACTTTAACGTATCGTTACGTGTATACATGTTGGTGCTTATGACTGTACATTGTTAAGTTTCAACCACTATTCTCCCCAAAATCTAACTTTTAACAAATTATACATTTTTCTTCTATATCTTTACCATACAACTCTCCAAGGTCCATACAAATTTTTGTGTTTTTAAGCAGTTTAGTGACACAATCCAAGGTGCTATTTATGCACGAATACCTGCAACACTTTGTAATATTTTTGCTAATGAAATGACATACAAACACAGTTTTGCGGACGTGACTCACTTTTTGGCAATTTTTTTCTTTTTTTCTGTATTTTTTATGTGTGGTTGCATTTTTGGTGGAGGGTACACAATTTCTATTTGTGTTATTAGGTGATAATTAGCATTTAATAGATATTCTCGAAGTAAAGAAGTATCCTAATAAGAGAATAATCAAACTAGAAGAATAGTTATTTATGAATGATTAAAACACTAAAATTAGGAATTCACAATTACTGTAGCCTACCCGCAGATTAGTCTTACAGATAGGAAGGTAGTAATACCTTACCAAATTGGAATGCACTTAGGACAAGACAATACCAATCGAATTCATTAGTATACTCAATTCCACAAATAACAAAACGTATATAGAAACAAATTCTATGCACATATTTAGATCAAAATCGGACTGCTACAGTTCCCTTTACTTACGAAGCGAAGTAAAAAACGTTAGAAGGTCAAGTTTCTTAGATCCTACTAATGACTGTTCGTAACACGTAATCGTAGCACGCAAATGTTCTAGCTAGTGTATCGGTTTCGTAATAAGCGCGAGGTTACTATAATGAGTGATAAGGCTTTGTTGTATTGTCTTTATTATAAAATCATGTATTTGCGTATTTTTTAGCTGTAATAGTAGTGGTTTTAAATATAATAGTATCTACTGATAGGGAAAGGGGCAATTCCACCCTTCCTGAATTCGAATCCCGCTAACATGCAAATGACATTTCATTTTAACTTACACAAATATCAACTTTAATTACAAGTGAACTAAGCTAATTTTAGTACCTATGACAAAAACTATGGAAAAGGTCATAAAACATTTTAATTTGCAGTAGAAATCGAACTGTGTATTATGGGATTAAGGTTTCTTATCCTGAAGCATAATAATTCAAAATTTAAAATGGCTGGAATATACAAAGATATCTTTTTTTTTTTCAAGACATCGATTGATAAATTGCTTTGGAATCAACATACAGTTTGCCTTCTCTAATATACTCCAATTTCGTAAAAGAAACATAGCAATAGTGTCTTTGGTACTGGGCTATCCCCGCGGTCACCATCTCACCCTCCCTTGCTTACTTTGGTGATTTGGGTAACGCCAACATTATTTCCTTATTTTTCCTCGATAAGTCTTCGAATAATTACCACTTTTAACCAGCGGAGTGGTGATAACGTAACCGCATTAACCAAAGCTGTATCTACTAAATATAATAATATCAAATGCACATTAACAATCAAAATTAGATTAACTAATTGTCTAATTAATTATAACAGAGTTAACTATATTGCATTCGTGTTAGCTGAACTGAATACATACAAAATAATTAATTAATGTTAATTTCTATGTAAGACGGCTACTAGGCTTACCCTGATTGAGGAAATGGGACGTGTCAGCGAGAATCTGGTCTTAACTAAAGATTATGTTCACGCTAAAATCCTTGTACAGTCAGCAGAAGAGATTGCTTCGTTTTTTTAGTTTTTGGTTTGAACATTGTGAATGTTTAACAGCGAAATTTACATTATTATTCTCATCATTTCAGCTCGTAAACGTTCACTGTTACCTTAACGAGATTAAAACTAAAAACTATTATACTTCTCCACAAAATCTATTAAAACTGCATTTTATAAATTACCAAAATATTTGTCCCGATTCGAAATCAAACTCGCAATTCGAAGCACAACAACGGTTATACCAAAACGGTTGCTGCGCTATGCAGATAGTCACAACCAAAAATAAAATGATACACAATTTTACTGCTAATATAAAGTTAAGTGCATCTCCGCAAATTGCAAGAAAATCCCTCTCACGGGATTCCGTCGAGGGATTTGTCATCCCTTATTATCTCCTCCCATTCAAGGGGATTAAGCACTATATCTTCGTTTCGATATTGATTTTCTGGTAGGGTGCCTTCAAATTAGACGCTTTAGGAAGCGCTGCAGTGGTGCCGCTGTGGCACATCTGTGGCGCTACTACTTTTCATACAATTTCTAGAAACGCCACTGTCGTTCGTGCCTCAATCGCAGCGCTGCGACTGCGCGTTTAGAAATTATATGAAAAATTTTGTGGCGCCACTGACGCGCCACAGTGGCACCAGAACAGCGCCTTATTTGAAGGCACCCTTATTATTATATAAAATTCTCGTTTTTTTTTTCATTTTTATAGCAGCCATAACGGTTTATTGTGAAGTTTCGGATATATCTAAAATATACACATTCGGTTTTTTTTTCTAAATGTTGAATAGTTATTGCCCCAAAGCGCGTAAGTTCTTGAAATTCTTTCAAAGTTAAATTTTAAAACCAATATTCTTCAACGTTCGAATCTACTCTATCATTTGTTATGTTAAGCGAATAAAGTTGTAAAAGTACAGTCACACCCATAAATATGTTGACACATTTGAATTTCAATTGTGTTCAAATGTAAATATAAGAATTTATACAGATTTTATTAATGTTATGCTATCAACATTCGTTAACCCTTCATCTCTCGTAACATTATTTTGGTAATAAAAAATAAGAACTCGAAACGGTTCTGGCCTTCGCAGACGAGTATCTATAAAAGTAGTTTTTTTACTACCGAATCAAATAACAGACTATAAGAAAACCAACAAACAAATGAATGGTTCTATCGCACTACTTTATCATTACCTTCCATGGTGTTCATAATAGGTGGTTGCCATGACAACGGAAAGCCTTCTCACGGTTCCCAATATCAGGGTAACGGCAAATAAAACTCAAGTACATTCGCTACACAAATTGGTAACTACGTGAGTAAGTAAGTGCTTAAAAATAAATTGGTTTTTTCAAGTGACTGTTTAAGCGCGTGATTTTTTAAAGTAACTATGTTTGATTTAGGAAAAAATGGCGATGTCTGTACTTTTGTTATAAAAAAAAATGCGTAATGGCTAGTAAATTGTAGAGCACTAAAATAGAAACTTTTTGCAAAAGATAAAACAAACCCGAAGCTTTAAGTAATTTACTAAGTTATAAAAAATTTAGTTATTGGTGCTACTGAAATAAACTTGAAAGAAATGTTGGTCTTAGATTTGCGTACACGTATACCAGCTTTCTTTGAAGTCTAACTTTTTTGCGAGCTTGTGTTTTTCGAACTATTATCCCGAGTTTGGTTTACTTTATTCGTCGTCTAATCTCAACATTATTAAAAAACGTATTTATTATTACTGTCTGATTATTTGAATGCTTGATTCAGGTAGAGACTGCACTAGTTTTTATAAAAACATCGGCTTGACTTTTCGTTCCATTTTCATACAAATGAATATCGTTCAAAACGTTTTATTCATTTTCAAACTATTAAAAAAACATGAACACTTATTTAGGAACAAAAACGCCCTAAATAACAACCCAACTAATTCATACATTTCATCGTGTCATGAGCCCACAACAAAATAAGTGTATCATTATAAAAATCTAAATGTACCCGTTCTTCAACACTCAAACCCCACTGCCTGACAAGTAAATACTTGACATTGTAATTACAATTCACGCACCTATTGTTCTATAAAAAACGTAAGCCGACTGTACTAAAAATACGCTCGATTTGCATACACCTGAAGCGTAAAGGTAGCTTTGTAATTCGGTAGGGTAAAGTTACCAAAATTAGACCATGGCGGTCGGAACACGCGATGTAATTCTATTTGAGATTTTTATCTGTTCAATTGATGGTTATATAGTTACGAAATGAGCTTAAAAAATACGATACTGTGGTATTGGGGTGTGGACTTAGTAGCCAAGCGGTAGAGGGTTAAGTGCGAGTAATTTATTTATTTTCTACTAATAAAGTAGTAATTGGTGTGTTGCATTTAATAATAAGGATTAATTAGAGGCCCGATCTAAAAAAAAATGTTTACTTTCAACATTTTAATATCAAACATTTTACACTTACACGAAGGTTACAAAAATTCAATACCTAATGTTGATTCGAACAATAAAAATATACAACTGTGTCTGCGGTTAATGTTTGTTTAAAAATAACTCCAATATTCATCAAAACCGCAAACAAAATAGCACTTATTTATAAGAAACAATTTTAATCACTGCTACGCCACTGAACATCGCTTCAGCTAATGGTTCCGCTAAATCTTAACTAACAGAACCCCACCCTTAGCGTAGTACAGTGCGTGATTTTGTTAATGAAGATCGTTCGAAAAACGCTGTATTTGGTAAAATAACATCTAACTAGTGTGTAAAATCTAATTATTTCTGTTATTATAGCAGGTAGTATGTTATTTTGGAAATCTCAATCTGACAGTGAACGATTAAGGTGTTAGAAATTGTGTGGTAAGCAATGTTTTATATCTTCATTCTTTAATTTATAAAAGTAGGAGGTTTTTAAACGTTTTATGTGTGTTTCAACCTATATTTAGGAATACGTACTTTATGTACATATTTATATTACAATTTTATTATTAAGTCACAATGTTTTCAAATACCTATGATAGTCGTTAAAGGCTACCGGACTAACCTTAGGATATCGGTTTTCCCAGTTATTTGAGTCAAGGAATTCATTTGGTAGACGCGTTGTGTAAAAAACTGATAGCCACGATATAGACTAGAACCAGAGAGCAACACAGTTGGAAAAAAGTCTGGACTAAATATTACTAATGATTGCAACTATTCGATAGTATTTTGTGTGGTACGTGTCCTATCAAAGGCTGGACTAAGAATTACAAGTATTCGGCAGAAAGTCTGGACTAAGTATTAACAAACGCTGAACTAATGATTGCAACTATTCGATAGTATTTCGTGAAGTAAGGCTGGACATCACCGATATTCTAAGACGTTCCTCCAAAACTTACTCAACTCATACTCGACTCAGAACGGCCTAGAAAACACCTTCAAAATTGTATTCTTAGTCGCAATTTCGAGTGAACATTGAGGGTCCTCGACGGAGTCATTACGTCATAACTACCGATGGTAGTGAGTCGAGGTGGAGTCGAGTCGAGTAAGTTTTGGAGGAACGTCTTAGAATATGGGTGTAAGAATTACAAGTATTCGGTAGAAAGTCTGGACTAAGTATAAATAAACGCTGGATTAATGATTGCAACTCTTCGATAGTATTTCGTGTAGTACGTGTCTTAATAAAAGCTGGACTAAGAATTACAAGTATTCGGTAATAATTCGTATGATCCGTCTTCTAAAGGCTGGACTAATAATTACAAGTCTTCATTAGTATTTCGTATAGTCTATGCATAGACTATTTTGCATTATTCTTGGGTCACTAGAAGCGGGTAAGGAATTATATTATCAGGTGGATGGGTTTACACGTTGATAAGAACATACTCGGGGGTCAACAGAGGTCAGACGGCACTCGCTCTGCGTAAACGCACGTTCTATAGGCTCACGGCCAGTTTCTTTGACCCAAGAGGTTCTTAGCAATGAGGGTAATTGAAAATGAAAAAAGTTTTGTTTAATAAAGACATTCAAAATCGATGTATCTACAATAACTTGAATCGACTCTTGCGTCATAAAAACATGGTCTATTTATCTAACATAGAAACAATTAATCTTTTTACTGAACGTAACATAATCCAAGCAGTTAAACTAACTTCCTTCTTCTAACTAAAAAAAACGTAATCAAGGTTCGCTTCCTCATCGAATCGACGAGGAAGCGAACCTGCGATCCGGCCTTGGTGGGTGAAAGCCTAACCTTTAAGCCATGGTGAATACGATATTTATATGAGTTCACTAAAGGTACAATGATATCAAGTACTTACAATAATTATTACTGAGTGAAATTTCGAATTTTTTTTTGGTGTACATTCGTCTTGTTTCTTTACCTTTATTATCGTGACTAATATGTTCACTAAGGTAAATATATTAAAAAAAATATAAGATCCTGTTTCAATTAGAGGCTGTAAAACCTATTGAGGTTTTGTGACCAAAAAATGTCTGTAGTCGAAATTTTCAGTTATTGGTTCACTTTGTAGTTGTAGCCCAAAATTTGAAGGGGGCTACATAATTAACTGTATATAATAGAGACAGAACAGTACCTAGTTGAAATTTTCTTTTGGTACTTTGTAGTTGTAACCCAAAATAGAAGGGGTCATAATACATAATTAACTTTACACAATAGCGGCCCTAGACATCAGTGTCAACATTGTCAACCTTAACCAACCTCCCACTTATATGAAATTCTATTCCTAAAGAACCGGCATTTCACACAATACCCGGCCAATAGCTACAATAAATTATAAAACGTACCCCGAGTACCGACCATTGCCAAGCGATACGTAAAACTCGACTCGTTCGGTCGGAATGAACGATTAGTGAACGAACGAGATCATGTTACCACAAAATAGAATAGATATGTACAGAAGGTCCATTTCTAACAAGGCGATTAAAAACACAAAGTAAAAGCTAGCGCGCACTGCGATACGACGATTTGCGGTTCGTTTTATTCATCGCAAAAATAAAATAAATACAATTTTAGCCGCAGTGCGCGGTAGCTCTTAAATAGATGTTTCAGCATAAAAGGAACAGTTTTCAACATGAAGGTTCCAATACCAATATCACCAACGCCATTTCTCTTTCTTTCATGATACCTACATCCCTTTCTAAATCCCTTATTTCAAAAGAGAAAAACAGTAAGAGTCCCATTTGGGGTACAAATTGTTCGTGGTCAGTACAGAGGCCAATTCTATTAACAAAATTGTTTAAAATCGCAATCTCGCAATCGCACCGCAGCTGGAACTTGAACGTTATATTTTTTTCTTATAGAGATAACGGGCACGTTTAGTTTACAGTGCGCGTCAAATATCTGAAACCAAGATGACGTCGACTGCCAAACTCGAGGGGTTTACTAGTAGCTACTGAAAGGTTCTCCTATCCACCTCCTAGCTCCATCATCAGACCCTGAATACCAAGTGCAATCTATCGGACTTATCAAAACGAATCATATGACCCAAACCTCACATAGATCACACAATCGACGCCATCTTGTTTTTAGTTATTTGACGCGCTGTTAGTAGAATAATTGTCATCTGGGTTTTGAGTTATCTTATACTTACTGTATGAATTGGAACTTCTGTTAGTACCTGTATGTTCGGTCGTGTTACGAAGGCCTTGGCTGGAGATCGGCCGGGATTGCTCGATATCTTGGTAATCTTGACTTTCACGGTGGAGATTAATTGTGGTACTTTGAGGTTTTCGAGTATGATTGGGCTGATGTATTTTATTGCATTTAAAAAGAGAGAGTGTCACTTTTTAATTATATTATTAATTTAAATTTACACGTTGCAACATATTTAGTACCTAATAACAGTCTCCCACAAAAATCTATTGTGAATCGAAGACACAATTTTGAATTCTTTTTTAGAATCATGTCTAAAAAATCCAAGGAGATTCCTGCCATTGGGCTGAATATAAAGGTTGAATAGAATCAGATTTGAATTCACGATCGATTAAGAATTCGAACGTTAAGGCACCGTTTGCCTGTATTGTGTTCTATCCTCCCATGCGTCTCCTTTCAAACACTATTTTAAGAACAGAAAACCTTATCTCAACCCAATGAGCTTTCTGATTTTCTCCTTTATTTTTCATAAAGTTTTTTTTATATTTGAACAAAAATATACTTCTAAAGACGTATTAATAAACTTCAGAGTAGAACGTTCAACTCAAAAACACAAAGATTGAAAACATCGCACAAAAATGATTTCACATGAAAATTGTGTACCTACATATTATTATCGGCGTTCAATATCCAAAATACTTTTTCAAAGAGTTTGAACGGAATAAAAGTTTTCAATTCAACAAAAAAGTTGGGGCTATTGACGTAAATCGACTTTATCATAATAAATTTATTGCCCGGGGCATATTACGGGGTCTTTGTGGGGTGAAAACGCCCGATGTCGGTCGTGAGATGTTTATGTATGTGTAAAATATGGAGATTCGGTATGAGATTCATTTTAGATTGATTTTTGCTCGTGTCATGTGTAACATTTTGAAATGGATTGCAAAAAGATTTTCGATTGTGCGTTTTATTTTGAACAATACTTGTTTGAAACCAGTTTATTGTTTACGCTGCCTTATCAAGTTTGAATAAGCAAAAATGGAAAGAAAAATCTGTTGTCTCTTATTTGTACTGTTTATTCGTGTGACTGTCACTTGAACAAAAACAAAAGATAAAAAAAGAAAAACATAAAAATATAAAACAGTTTAAATGTTGACAAAAATAAAATAATACTGTTAATAACTGTAAGGTGATTAAAACTTAGCTCTTTGAGCATAAGACTTGTTACCATATAAGGGTAAACGTGGGAAGTATTAATAATATCCATTATTTTACTTTGTAACGGTCTTTCAAAGACCAAATGTTAATGGAGGTATTATGTTGGCATTAATAGAAAACCTCTTGATTGTGATTTATGTTCCTCTTTAAATATTAAGGTCATTTTTTGTTGAAAAAGAGGCGAGCGTTTTGTTACAGTCTAGTTTTATTTTTATGAAGTCTCCTACTTTAAAAGCCACTTTTAATATTTTAATTAATTTGAATGTGGAAAGGATTATTTATATCTATCCGTTTATATAAAAAAAAAAACATTAGCAATGTTTTTTTTATATAAACGGATAGAGCTGTAAAAATAATATTAAGAAAATAATATAATATTAAAATTAAACAATTTTTATTCAAACAATAATGAAAGAGATTACTGTAGAGCCACGTTCCTATTTCCCACTAATGTAGGGTGAAAACACATTTTCTCGTCCGTTAGCTTAAAATCTAAATAAAACGCATAATGAAACCAGAAGACTGACTTCGTAAAAATATATTTAAGGCCATATACTTTTATCACGCACCGTCTGAAGGTTTTGGCTCTTAAAACTTGCAAATGTTACGCCCTTAACGTTTTATGTGTATATTTTAAGTGATATTCTCGTAAATTCCGTAAATGTTACGTCACGTAAAGGTACTGATTTTGTTACTTAGTGTATTTTTTTTTCATTTTTGTATTTAAAATTTACATATTATTATCAAGTTGATCTTTGAATAAAAAATGAAGGTTTTCTTATATTATCATTTTGTTATTACAATCTACATAGATTATGAAATTAAAAGTAGACCGAGGGTTATGACTATGGACTTAAAGAAGCTCATAGAAATATCTAAGCTGTAAAAAACGTACACACCATTTTTATGGGTAAAAAAATCCCCAACGTTAAAATGGCACGTAAAAGTTTCTAAAATAGTTTTACACAACTATTTGATGGAAAGTTTAATGTTAAATTTACAACCATTGCTTTTTAATTTTATGATGCACCATAAGAGTAATCCGTTATTTAATGTTCATCTTTTGAATGTTCTATCTCGGAAACTTTTTGAAGTGTTGTTTAAAAAACATTATCTCTATAATCTTCCTTGTTATGTTTATCTTTAAGTTGTTCGTTGTGGGTATTAGCAGAGATCTACGTGGTTGTATTTATATTCTTATTTTGGTATAAACTTTGATGAGGTTATCTTGGAAATACCGAACCGGTTTAAGTGATTTTTACATAAATGGAAAGTTTATGTCTTCCTGATCAGCATCAAGATAAAGTATATTATAATTATGCTTCACGTAAAGAGGTACTTACACGGTTCTGAGTATGTTAAACTCGACAGATCATTACTGCACTTATGCACGTAATTGTGCAGGTTCACGCAGTGCCGACATAGGTACCTAGATTAAGTACTTTTTAGAATATTGCTTTTCTAGTAATTGAAGGCATAATTAAAATATTAAACTACTTCATTGCCTGTGGTAATGAAGTTTTATGTGCTAGATGAAAGGTTGGGTACCTATTACTGATAGGATTGCTAGATAGTTCCAACCGTGCTTTTTGCTTGACCTGCGCAACGAACCAAGAGTTAAACTAGCTGTATACCAATGAGACAATTTTATTTTGCAGTATCAAATCACTTTACAAGCATTTGCCCATTTAATTCTAGAAATAACTTTCCAGGTTTTGTTACCAAATAAAACAGCGTTAATTTTGAACAGAATCCTCATAATCTGAACTTCTTTACGAGCTGGGGGACATTCAATATACGGACTAAAGGTGGGCTCAGCGAAGCGCCATTTTATAATAACGCTTATACACATTGGGGTATTACTGTAATTTGGGGTTACTGGACTGGAAGAAGGTATTGGGGTGGGCTTGTTGGAACAAAAACTCGAAATTATGAAACGGATATTTAAGGGATGATGTTATTAAGTGTACTGTTGATGTGTAGGCTGAAATTGGATTAAATTAGCGTGTTTTTAGGGACAGCCATGAAACTGAAGATAACGTATACGTAGATTAATATTCTAATCTTTCTGCTTATACCGAAGAATGCAGAAGTTTATAAATAATATTTTTTGTCAGACATTAACTGGTGATTACACCACACACCTTTAAATCTGTTTAATATGCAGAGGCTGATAACGTTTTCAACAAAAACTCCAATTATAATTGCAAATAGCAATTTAATTATTTTAACAATCCCAACTTTACGAAATGCATTATTTAAATGACCGGTAAAAATAATTATTTAATCCGTGTACAGTTATAATTAACTACTGCCGCTTTTCCTGATGGAGCCTCTTCTCTTAACATCAGTGGAAAGAGACATCATGCTGCCTATTTCTAACCGCGATTTGAACTGCCATAAAGATATTCACAGTACATAATAGCCTCTGTTCTCCCCACAAAAAAACAAGCAGCATGAATGTAACGAAACATGGATTGGGCAGAGGTGTATAGTACCACCCTCATTTCATCGTTATATTTAAGTCCCATGTAATAGGGGGCCAGCCTATTGCCATCAACCGCGCACAAATTCAAACTTCGGGCTGGTACTGAGGAATTCCACACGAAAAAACCCAATAACACTTTACCCGACCTGAGGATCGAATCCAGGATCGATCAGCAGTCGCGCATGCCACCACTAGACCAACAAGGCATGAATATAATAAATTCCTTTCCTGGTCAGCTACAATGACAGATAAATCTGACAGTTGACATCGCTAATCAAAACGCAACCACAGACATCAGGGCGTGTAATCATACATATAACATAGGAACTGTATATTTTAGCATAGCTTTAATAAACATTGTTGATTATACAACACACGATGGCGTTATGGTGATTTGAATATCTAGATCGGAAATATTCCGTGGGGATCGGTGACTTGGGGTAAGGCGCGGGTTTTCTTACCTCACGAAACATTTTGTCACAGTGGATGCTAGAAATACATAAATCACGCCTTGTATTCCCCGAAGAGTTCAGCAGAGTTGTATTTAGTACACCTTTGTTTCGCCAGTTATGTTTAAGTCCCATGTAATAGGGGGCGAGCCTATTGCCATTAAACGGGCACAAATCTAGACTCCGGGCTGCTACTGAGAAATTCCTAATGGAAAAACCCGATAACACTTTGACCGACCCGGGGATCGAAATCAGGAACCCATGCTCAGCAGTCGCGTTTGCGACCACTAGACCAACAAGAAATATCTTAGAATAAATATTTTTAGACCATCAAAATATATTTTGTCTGGATGAAGGATTTGAATAGTTGACCCCACAGAAGGGTAAAAGATAAATAATAAAGAGCAGGGCTGTCACCGATACACATACCCCGTATGCTGGTTAGCAATTTCTTTCGAGAAAAATCACCATCTTCTTGCCCTGGTCCCAAGTTACTTGGGGTCGGCGCAACATGTTTTTCTCTTGCATTCTTCCCTGTCAGCCGTCTCATTATCATTTACACCCTTATTCTCTTTCAAGAATATATTTTGTAAAAAAATGTGTGAGAGGTCACCTTCAGCCATGGAGAGTTATGATAAAAAAATCAATTCTTTTAAGAAAACAAACACAAAACGTGACTCGTATAAGTACATGTATCAATTACGAATTTCATAAATACACACGCACGGCAAGCCATGTATTATTCAACTTTTAAATCGTATTATAATTTTTTTCACAAAATCTAGGTGGAGTTTTAAAAATCCGGCTGGTCGTTCAACTTTATTGTGGGAGAATTCTCTTATAGACAATGGATCGTTTTCAAAATTCGGAATTTTTCGGTAAAAAATGAACCGTTAATGATGATTTTAATGGTGTTTCTTTTTTTGTTTTCAGGTAAGGAGATCTTTTTGACGTCCGTAAGTGGCTAAATGATTTTTGCTGTTATAAAATGTTGGTCAATGTGTGCGAGGTGGTGATTAAGACATTTAAGACAGGTATGAGATTACTATCTAAATAATTTACTTAAAGTTATCAGTTTAAAAATCTAATATAAAGTTTATCATCTCAGTGGTGATAGTTTAATAGTATTATATTATCGGTAATCATTCGGGTGATCAGTTGGCAAATAAAATCATCAATTTTATCAGTTCTAACATCATGATATTTATATTTCTCAATCCCAGATTATCACTACAAATAAAACAACAGAAAAAAAATCTAAACATCGACAATCAGTCGCGTCGAAATGTGTCTAAAGCGGTGGGGTGAACGGCCTCATTATCGGCCTCTCGTGAATAATATATGGGACGAATTTCGCGATTCCGCCGATGACTGTCGTCATCGTTGCGTCATTGTTACTCTTATTACAATACGAGCCCATACCTATGTTTGTGTTAAGTATTATAATTGGATTGAGAATAATACAGGTCATATTTCCTGGGCTTTATAATAGTTGCTGGTTAGTAGTTTCTAGCCAATAGAGTGACAGTTCTAATCATAATTTCGAACAAGCAGTGACATGTTTCGATGACAACAACCCGTTTTATATTAACTATCATAACTCGCAAAGAATAACAAACAGCTAACACTCTTCCAATGCTGTTTTGACTAAGTAATCTTTCGGATCTTTTGCCTACTAAAGAAGCAATGGATGTACAATTTCTACGCGTTGAACGGCCAATATGTAGGGGCAATGTAATACGTTTTCTATTATACCCCGATCGGTTTAGAAATTCAAAGTTTATAAACCTAAACGAGACCGCGTATTGAATATAAAGAATTATAATATTACATTTGGATGCATCGAACGTTTGTATTGCAAAAGTTATTTTTAACACGGACCTTTTCAAAATTAATATTCCATGCATATGTTTTATGTGTATATTGACACGGTTTTTGCCATTGGGGTAAAAAAAAATAACTCGAAAAACTCGTAGGTATTTAAAAAATAACATACCTACTTTATAGCTTAGACGTTACTAGTTTTTACCCCTACGACCAAAAATCTTGTCAAAGCGATACTGTAATCACCAAGCATTGGTGGTTTGGTGATCGTAGTTTTTTTGTTCAGTCTTAAAGAATTTTAATACTCCCTGATACGATCTTCGACACCAGAATCTGAGTTAAATACTAATTTAAGAGGGGACCTGAACCAAAGAATACACGTTGAACGCATCACCAATAGACCTGAACTATCTCCAATTTTTCTAACCCTCAAATTATAGGGTGACTAATTGTAAAATTCTCAATTTAAATCAGTGTGGAATTTTTGTATAGTTGCAAAGTCAAACGTTCTTGTCAATGCGGGGTCAAAGGCAAATAACCTGGGGTCAGTTCAATGCCTTTGCTTTTTTCTGTTACGTCTTGAATTTTGGCCTTTATTTAGGCAGTTAATCATGAGTTTTTATTGCTAATTTAACTATGGGTTGATTTTAACTGGAATTATGTTGGTTTTGTATTTATAGACTGATTTAAATATAAATCTATTGTATGTAGATGATTTTATTTAAAAAACAAAAGTGTGTCAGAGGTTGTCTTGGCAAGTTCTGTTTACTGAGGGAACTGGTTATCTTACAGCTACTAGGTCAACAAAGATGATACGAGACTGATCTATCTTTTTGCTCAGAGTCGCTGGTTCGATTCCCGCATCGAGCCTATATTATGGTCATCAAAATGTTTGTGTCATTAAATGGCCACAATAAAGGGAGAGATATCTAGATTCCTAAAGTACAAAAGTGTCAGTTAGTAGAAATTATTTTGATCCCCACTGTTGACCTAGGTTATCCAACCAGCGGCTGAATATAATTAGGTAGGTTAAGTATACGAGTTCAGTCCTATCCCAAGGTATTTCACTATGAGTATCTTGTTTGTTTAATTACATATCAGTATCTAATCTCAGAGTTCAGTAACCACTGCAATCTTTGTGTATAAAACTTTAACAATTAAGATAACGATTGTATCGTTTGTCCAAAAAAAAATCAGCCGTTATTTATTATTTTATTATTACCCAAAATTCACACAATAATATACAAAATAATGTGCATTACTACAATATTCCGTAATAGGTGAATTATGTGATGACAGTGTTTAACTCTCCGGGTACCGCGGGATAAAATATTTTGACATTCAGTACAAGATTTTTTTCGAATTCAACGATTCGAACGAACGAATGGTTTTTGAATGTTTTCTCTAAAGTTGAACTTTGTGCCCTCATTAGTTTATTATCGAAGCAGCTAATAGGATCAATAACCTCATAATGGTGTTTATCAAGATTTAGAAATAGATTGTGATTTTGCTTGATAAACGAATTAGATTTCGTTAGGCACCTGGCAACGGGATTCAGATGACCCCATTAATGAAGTTAGGTATAATATACATAGTTTTTTTTTAAATTTTGATATTTGAATTGAGAACTTAGGTACATTTAATTAGATTGATGTATCGAATTTTAGTCATTGAAGAAATAATTTTTGAAAAATCTGAGTGTCAGTCTACTATTTTAATTTAGTAGTACAAGTTGTGTGTAGGTGTGCGCGTAAACACTAGAATCAAGTTCATTGAACTCATTATCTTCGTAAATGTATCGACGCCTAACGTTTCCCAGCTGTTACTCATTGCAAATGCCGTGATGTCGTTAATCTTATAGTGGTAGATTTTTAATGAAATTTACTACAATGTAAACAGAATAAATATTTCATAAAGTACTGTTTATTATTCACTATTTTCGATCAAACATAGTCCAATATATTTGTGGTACATTCTTGTTAATTGAATGATGACCATATCACCTGAGACATTAGACCCATTATCGGTTAATATGACAATATTATTTTTACAATTTTGTTGAATTTAATTTATATTTATTATCAGTCGATTTAATAATGTTTATACATGATGTTCTAACAAGCCACGTGGCGTGGTATTGATAACTTGGCAACATTTACCTCATGTTTTGAAGATTTGTAATGTTAGTGTGAATTTAACTAAGTTTATCGGGACGATAGATGGAGCCACGTGTCGCATGGCAAGCGCGTGAATGTGTTTGGTGCCAAACTATAATATAACATGTCCATAATTATTATAAGTGTGGTAATAAATTCCATTGAACATTTAGTTAGGTATATTTGTTAAGGCGAAACGACTTTGCATACGATAACTTAAATATAATTAAAGTTTTCGAAGAAACACCAACGTGAATTTACAACGAAATGAAACCATTTAAAAATTAATAAAAATTGTTTATGGGATATTTTGCAGTTTAATTAACTAATTATATTTAACGATACGTTGCCCTTTGTGGGTGGTCCATCCTTGACAGCAAAAAAAACGTTTAATTAAAAGAAATAACAGAGTCCAACTCCAAAAAAAACATGTTTGCCATTAGAAAACAATTAATTATTATTTAATACTTTTACCACTTAAAACTTATTAGGCTCACAAAATTAAATAGACCAAATCATTTGCGAGCTGTCGTTTCGTAATTACATCGTTAATGGTGCCTGATTTTTTAGATGTCTGTCTTTTATGGATTTACGAGGTCATATTTTTGAGGTCTAGAACCCATTTGAATAGGGTAAATTACCCATGTTTTATGACCCAACCTATTTCTTGTCTTGTTTGGTTAATATTCTCTTAAATGTCAACATAGCCATGCTTTTTACATTTCTATATTAAATCTGTGTTTTCAGAGAGCTTTATTAAAAATGTTATTCTCTTTTACGTGTGTCCATATTGTTTATTTATGTTCTTTAATAAAACGAGATGTTTGCAAGTCTGTAAATGTTGCAAATGTGTTTCTTATCTCGGAGTAAATATTTTTAAGTGCGTATAAAATGCTGCTGCAATTTTTTATATGCACTTGCAAATGGTTACGAATGTGAGGAATGTATCATGTTGATACTTAGTTGAAAGCTTTCAGGTAATATCAAAGTGGGGATTTTATTTCAACGGTTTTTTTCTGATGTTCAAACATAGCACTACTGCAAATGCTTTTTTCATTATCATCATTGAATCCATAGTTTTATAATATTTATTGAGTTACCCTAATAAAATAAAGGTGACCCCACACATATTATTGAGTTACCCTAATAAAATAAAGGTGACCCCACACATATTATTGAGTTACTCTAATAAAATAAAGGTGACCACACACATATTATTTCCGACTGACCCTATCCATTGTGCTTACGTACTTATTGACCCCATACTTTGAGATATTGAGCACCTATACCAACATTTGCTCGTCAGAAGATTTTTGTCAGTGGCCTTATATTTTTTTATTGCTTCGTTTATTATTTTCATAATCACAGACGCAATAATAATATAGACATAATATTTGTTTAATCTTATCTGCAAAACTAAATACTAATTTCCCAGTTGCTAAGCTGAAAGCGAGCAGACATGTTTAGTTATTAATATTCCGAAGTGACCCACTTAGGAACATTTGCAGATAACCTAACATGGTCCCAGACTTTATCTTGATACGACATGTCTATCACTTTCCTGTGTTAGACTGTCCTGCATTTGTATTCTTTTTAGATATTATTAATTGTACTAACAATTCTATTACGATATTGTAAAGACTTGTCTTGCTTTGATTTGTCAGAATTTACACTAACATATACACACTCACACACACTCTCTCATACACACACCTTCTCACACACAAACTCACACATCTGTGTTTGCTTCGTTTTCGTTTTTGTCCTATCCTTTA
Source organism: Amphipyra berbera (assembly GCA_910594945.2). Classification (NCBI taxonomy): domain Eukaryota; kingdom Metazoa; phylum Arthropoda; class Insecta; order Lepidoptera; family Noctuidae; genus Amphipyra; species Amphipyra berbera. Next base: position 1,320,794 of record OU343138.1, read on the forward strand.
AAAGACCTGTCGTTATTGTCTTCGATTTAAGGAAACTTCGTTCGCTTATAGACAAGCCAATGACCAATTATTCGGTAAAATCACCTTTAAAAGGTGTGAATTCTCATCGGTTTCAAAAATATCTTTAGTGAATTCTTACTCAGCTTGAACCCTAGTCTTACCCAGGCTTCTAACATTTTTTTCAATCTCATCAAAGCATGAAATATTTCAGCTAACCGTAAAAATCCCACAAACACAAAAATCGGCGCGAAAATATTCAGAATCAGAATGCCATATTAAAAACATGGCAGGACTTTGCAGGATTAAGGGTGATGTACATCCAGGTTTAATCTACGTTTATCGGCGACGGGCAGGCGGGCACAGTCAATACCGATCGACGGGTTAATCCGCCCGTCCTGCCTGTTATATTGTTTTAATAACTTGTGAATTTATGCCTTTTGAGGTTTTTTTGGGGTGAATGGTGGTGAAATGTTTGGTTTTTTGGCGTGGTGGTATTTTTGCGGATATAGCGAGGTATAACAAAAAAAAACTTTTTTTAAAGTATTTTTATTTTTTTATCGTTGGCCATTTTGTTGATCTTTTATAAAAATAAAAACACCTACATTAAGCCTAACTTTTATTATGCATATGGGACTTAATACAATGTTTACTAAAATGTCAAGTAAATGTCAATCCCTGTCATCAATTAAATAGCTCATTATAGATTATGTACTGCTGGACTCAGGACCATTTCAAATTGCACCACAAAACCAGTTTCCCCGCCTTCCAATCTGCCTACCTCCAAAATCTTTAATAATATGTCAATTCCAACTCCGCTTTAGTAATGAAACAAAAATAAAAGTTGATTCAAAGCATTATTTCAGTTTGGCAAAGAAAAATATCTGTAAATTATTTGTGTACACAACTCGCCTATGGATTCGCGAGTGTTTTGGCAAACAGTCTAAAGGCTTGGACAGACTCGGCAAAAGTTGTGAATTTAACAACTTTTCTTCTTCGTTAAATGTCTTGTGTTTTTAGTTAGGGGAATTTTTGGAATGAATCGTGATGATATTTTTAGTAAAAATAATATTATTACGGGTATCTCTTACACACAATTCGCTCCAAAGTAGACACAAAAATTCAAGTAAGGGTATAAGCAAAATATACTTAGGGTAAGGCTAGTGATGATAGGATACCTAACCTACCTTCGTGTCAATACTTGGGAATTAATTTAGGAGTTCGGGCAACAGAAGGGAAAGCCTACGCCGAAGAATCCAGTCACTCGTTTTGTTGGATCGCCAATGGCCATTTCATGGGCTTATACAAGGGGAGACGGGCACTTCCCTGACGTGAATGTTTTAAACGAAAGGCGATACGGAGATAGTTTCTTGAAACGAGTTTCATGCTGTTTCTGTTTTCATCGTAGAGAAAGAAAAAGACAGAACGAGTCTCGCTCCGAGAAACTATTCTCGTGTAAATCCGCCTTTTAACTTAGTCAGAACATCGCATATTATTGTAGCCTATATAGAAGACTGTATATGCCCATGGGCCTCTATTTAGAAGTACTTACGATGCCAGCTCTGTTTACTATCCACAAAAAAAACAATATTACATCACTCGCTAACGCACTGTAATCTACGGTGGCGTTGTAAAGGTTAATGACCGTCGTTACAAATGGGGTAGGGGGTGAATCTGAGCACCGATGGGTTTTCCTCGTATATATATTATTTATCTTTCTAACTGTTGGGTAAGCACGTGGGATGTAATGGGTTTAGCAAATGTACCGGAGATGATGGGGCGAAGATTTTTTTTTCGGTTACCTACGGAATAAGAAAGTTGGTTACGGAATAGGAAGTGATTTTTTTATCGTAAGTGTTGAATTAGTCAGAGTACCTAATATTTAAAAGAATGTGTTAGTAATAGGTCTTCTTCCTCCTAGATTTTTTCTGTTTCTATAAGTTTAGACATAGTAGCTATAACTATTGAGATATAGGTAATAAGATTTGAGATAAGTACCTAATATGAGTTGTCGTTAGCTTTTGAGAGAAATACCCAGTGCTTGAAATTTTCTTCTTCCATGATGTCTAATGTCCTCCATCCGATCTTCATAACCCTTTGGAAGGGGTCGACACCATATAATAATATAATTGGCCTCTATACTCACAAACTAACCTTAATTTAAAGTTATCCACCACAGTTCAGCATGAAAATAATCCCAAACAAAATGACGAAACACTAGTACCTACTAACCCGAACTATTAATAGGTACAAATGACCCTAAATTTTGTAGATAATGTACAAGCAGCTTAATCCCACGTTATCATTAGACACACTCGCTGTTCGATAATATACTTGTACCAAGATTAATTGCTATCAGTGCCACTTCTATTTCTTCAGCCACAGAGTCGGAATTTGCATGTTATAGGTGCAAGTGTAACTTGGTATGATAGTATTGGGGACACAATAGATTGACGGGTTGATCCTCTTCTGTGATAAATACCTATTGTTCTAGTGTATTTTCTTTGAGAGCTTATTGGTAGCGAATCGTAGTCATGACGGTGTATCATTAACTTTAATTATAAGGTAAGGGGCATCATAGATGTAGAGAAAGTTAGAGGGTCTTAGTACATTTGCATTTTTAATTTGTTGACGCGGCTTAGGGTCGATTTTACCAACTTTAACCTTTTTATTTGAGGTTATAATATGACGTTTTGACAGATTTGCTACACAAAATTTATCAAAATTTTCTCTCGGATAAAAGTTACGTGACGTTTGTAAAATTGTTTCAAAATTGTAAAACGATCACAATTCTGACTCGATTACGTCTTTGCCCTTTATTTACATTTGTCCAAACAATTTCAATTAAAAAACTAGTCTAGATATCTCTAGGTCTATGAGAAAGATTATCTTACAAAAGAAATTAATAAAGATAATACCAACAATACGTAAGTTACACCTAGATAGCTAAAAAAGTTTAAACAAACCCAGATATAAATCAAACTTACATAAAATCGCACACTAAATAATCATAAAGAATGAAAATCGTAATCTCGTACACACCTTTATCTCTCTTAAGAGATAATAATAAGAGCATCGTTTTAAAACCTCTTAAATCTTAATACGGCGAAATCGTTCGACTTGTTTCGGATATTGTCGCCTAAGATCGTGACCGACAATCACGAACCGAAAATTTATTTCGACAGTCGACAAAATGTTTTGAATGCATTTTATGTCATTAACTTTTAACGAGTATAACATAACATCAGTTGCGCAGAGATATTTCGCCGTTATGTTTAAGTTTCATGTAATAAGGGCCGAGCCTGTTGCCATCAACCGGGCACAAATCCAAACTCCGGATTACTACTAAGGAATTTCACACGGAGAAACACAATAACACTGCCCGACCTGGGGATCGAACCCAGGACCTCACGATCAGCAATCGCACTTGCCACGACTAGACCAACGAGGCAGTAGTAGTAGTAGTAGTAAGTAATAGTAGTAGCAGTTAAACGAGTATCAAAGATTAAAAGACATTTTGGGTAGGTATATGAAAACACGTAGGCGCTCAGGTATAAAAAAATCTGTGTGGTGTCCTATTACTTGGCGATCACGAATTTGCTTGCTAAATTCATGGTAATTATGTTATCAATGACTTAGCGGTTGAACGCTTGCCTTCCATGCAGGAGGGTCTGAGAGTAATCCCAGCCTGTACCTCTGACTTTTAAAATTCATGTGCAGATCAAAATTTGATTATTACTTGCGTTAACGGTGAAGGGAAACATGGTGAGGAAACTGAACATCTGAGAGGACTCCGTAAAGTTTTCGATGGTATGTGTAGTCCACCAACCCACACCAGGCCAGCTTGGGTCTAGACCAGTGCCCAGCAGTGGGACAGTAATGGGCTGATGATGTCCAACTCCTGTATGACACGTATGATAAAACAATCACCCATACCTACCAATTGTTCAACCACCCAATACTTAGATAAACGAATACAGTCATCCACTTAGCTTCTTACGATATTTATTATAAGTAACAGTTGAAACGACGATCAATCTTGTGTTGAACGCTCTACTAAATTGTCTTAACACGGACAATCCATTTGTAAGGCTTTTGTTAAAAAAAGTTATTACTAATGACACGGAAATAACAGGAAAAGTGCTTGAATTAGACAGATTTAATATTGTAGATGTAGAAATAATATAACGGTTAGATTTAATGGAACATTTTTATTTCTAGCGTGTCAGTTTAATCATCATCATTAACCAGCTTTTGTCAACCCACTGCACTTCCATCCTTTTACCTCATTCTTCCCTGTTTTGGATCAATCACGTCTCCAAACCTTTCTGACAAGTTGGACTAAATCATCGACCCATCTTGCCATCGGTCTTCCTACGCTACGTTTGCTCATTCTCGGCCACTTTTCCGTTAAGGATCTGCTCCACCTGCCGTCACCACATCTCGTCAAGTGTCCTGTTTAATGCCACTTTAGTTATACGGATACCAATATCATACAGTTTGGATTTCAGTACCTCTGCTAAAAAAAGCACCCCTTTTTAATCTCAATCAGTTTCCTCGTAGTATCTCTTACCATTCAGAATGTGTTCTTCAATCAATATATTTTTATTATCTCAGCCTATCACAGTCTATATTGAACACAGCCCTCTTTCATGTGGTCCTCCTAAATCTATTTACTTGATATTTCCTGAAACACTTTTCAGCCAACCACGTAGAGATATGATGTAGCCTGCTCTTAACTGGCTAACACAGCATAAATCTGACCATACTGTAGTATCGATCTTTTGCCTCTTGGACTCCTGCCCATCCCCATAAAATAACCCTTTTACCATAAAACAAAAACCCATTAACGTAGCCATCAAATTTCACTTATAATAAACTTTCATATAATTCAAAATACTTATTCGAAAATGTATTATAATATTCTCCAGCATCTTCATCTCTCGTTCTCTCTGCGTGTCAATAATCTTAAGTGTCGTCTTGAAATATTGCCAGACGTATATAATTTTAGTTTTAGATGTCTAGACTAAAATTAAGTGTCGGGTATAGAAAAGATTTTAGTAAACACGGCGGGTAGTGATGTTAAAAGTCGATGCTTGGTATGAATTGTCGATGTTTTGGGGAAATGCATCGATACTTTTGAAGGTAGTGTAGAAGTGTCTTTTGCACAATCATATCGTACATACACCTTCGATTTTTTCGTTTGTTTATATATCTTTAAACCATTCTAATTGATATATAACAACTTTACAAATTATATTGCATTCCTTTACTAAATGGTATCATAAAATATTAGCCATTCTAACACTAATAATACATCATAAGATAAAATTCTATACAGCTTGTTCAATTGCAACAACACTATAAGCATTTCAGATACACAGATATTAGTTTTAACAAAGCTACTTGTAGGAAAACTTCTTAAAAACAGCAATAGCTTCTACACTATCATAACTTTAGTTTATCATACCGAAAGAAATCCACGAGAAATTGCAGCCCGCTACCGAGTGGGGTTGAAAACATTTTGCTCCGATATATCGAAACGGTAGCAAAAATTGGCACGGAATATATCGTAGTGCATATCTCGATCTCCAAAACCCGTATTTACGTTCGCAGGTAACAGAGGAAAGTTTTAGGGTTCCATACGAAATTGGAAAAGGACATTTTCGTTTTTGCTTACTGTTTGGCTCATAAATGAAGATGAGATTTGGGATCTCCAAATTACGTGTGTTTCTTTCTACTTCTCAGCATTTTGCACTTCTAAAAACAAACCCGTTCCAAAAAGCGAAGCAATGACTGTAGTCAGCACGCTGACTCGGGTTGATAGAGAATAGCAATAGGTAATAATTGTCGATATAATTTATTTAAAATTTCACATCACTAAAATTCAAAAGTAATTTAAGCGCATATTAAGAGGCTTTATGTATATTATTACAAATTGTGTGATGGTCTAATTTGACAGAACTTTAAAAGCAATGCATATAATTTCCATTTTAAACTCAATATCAAAGTATAATAGATTTTGAAACTTTATTTATCACAGATTATTATTTTAATCTCCAGGCTCTCTTAGAGTGAATGACCCACGCAAACGAAATCACAAGTCTGAATAATGCTTACTTTAAAACTTGATTTAAATATGAATTAACGACATTATAATCAAAATGTTGTGACAAGTCAAAAACGGTTGATCAACGTAAAAATTTACTCATCATCTGTCAAGTGCTACGATTGGTTCTTAGTATTTCGATCGACCAATCACATGCGTTGACCCCAGTACAGTAGTAACGATCCTGATCTGTGTTTTAACTCAAACCTTCACAGTTAAAATAACGACCAGAGAACTCACCGTTTTCTATATAGCATTAACGTCTTACAAAATTCAATTCTTCGATCTTACATTGTCTTTATCCAAAGAATTGTAAAGTAAAAATTGTTTCCTACAGAAAAAGTGACGGAACCACAAAGTTGATCATTTATTTGCAGAATCGAACGTTGCACATCTGTTGCGAGGTATAGGTTTTTTATTAGCCTGTTATTTCTGCAATCGGAGCCGACTACCCCGCCGTTTTAAATGTTTACACGCTGCGGGGAATTAAAATTTTGTTGAGAGATTTAATTTTGGATTTCGTTTAAGAAAATATGTTAATGGATTTGATAGTTAGTGTATTTGGTTTACTTTTTAGTAGAACGTAGTAGCAGTTAATTTGTTATTCTGGGACTGTGTAAAACGAACGAACTTTTTAGTGTAATTCTGCAATTTTTTTGTATTTTTAATTGTAAAAAATACAAAAAAAATGCTGAATTTTACTAAAGTTTATACAGTTGCAAGAATACATACGGATTATTAAACAATACTTATAGTATACATAACATGGTTTAAACAAATTACATCCTATATGGAGCGTCCACATCGAGCCAATGAAGGCCAACAAACGCCAACGAACGTTCATCATTTGTTTAAGACCAAACTTTGTATAGGACGATTCCGGTTTCCATCGGATTTGAGCCCTGTTCGTTGGCCTTTGTTGGCGTTCATTGGCTTTGTGTGTACGCATTATAACAAGAGCACTATAGAATAATAGTCAAAAGCTTTCGTTAACCAAGTCGTAGGTACCATTTTTGTTCCATTTTTCTACTACCGCCAACAAAGTGATTATCACAAAAAAGCCACACAATTTTCTCTAAAACTTGCCCAACAATTACTCCAATACACTTTTCTTAAAATCACCACGCTATCGTCCAAAGGACCAATACAAAAGCATTGTTAAGCCACACATAGTCTTTTTGACGTCGCCTCTAGGCCGATTTCATTTTACAAAGTAACTTTGAAAGGGTGGCTAGACAGCTGTCGTAGTTCGTAATATTCCTGGGGACTAGACTAGACGTGGAGCCAATGTTTGGACAAATGTTTGGGAATATTGGTGCATGTTGGTGTTTAGAGGCTAAGTTTGAGGGAATTTTTAATGACTACCTAGATACTAATTGAATTTGAAACATTTATCAGAAAAAGGTTATTTTAGTGATTTAAAAAACATAGAAATGGGCGTTTTTATCAATGTTTGCGACTTCTGGTTAAAATAAATTCAACCTCATTTTTCACTATAGATACCACCGAAGAAAATTTCCTTCTATATTATTTGCCTCCTACAATCTATCTATAGGTATAATCTACTAAGTTAAATGGGGCATCTTGAAACGGCAAGTTAATTGAAATTCTAAGATGATGAAACATGAGCTATTTTCTTAATTAAATTATATTCCTTCGATTAGAAATATATTACTTTAACTTTTTTTGTAACTTATTTAAGTCTTTATTTACCAGTGTTGGATAACTTTTGTCTTAGGAATAAGTTGGTTATTTTTAGGGATGGGCCGAATATTCGTTTTATGTTTGGTATTCGGTATATTCGGCAGGTTTACCGAACATTCGTATTCGGTCGATTATTCGCCAAAAATGCCGAACATTCTACCGAATAATCTTGCGTTAAAAAGTTGACTACTATGCTTGTATGAAGTAGTATAATTACATAATTGTATTCACATCAAGTGTGTCTTATCATTTATCGTCAGTTTCACAGAAAAATGTTCAGATGTTCGACCTCTTCCTTCCACTTTTTTTTTGGGCAATTTTCTGAGTTTAAAAACTTTATACTCAAAAACAAATGCAAGTGCCAATATTTTGTCGCTAATTAGATGACGTAATAATAGTCCGGGGATAGCGGCGTTAGCGGTTGGAAGGGTCGAGCGATCCAATGACTTCGACGAGTACAGACTTGAATTTTTGCAACGCACCATACCCTGCCGAATATTCGGCCGAATGTTCTGTTCGGTAAACTTTTAACCGAACATTCGGCTGACTATTCGTATTCGGTGAAAACCTTATTCGGCCCATCACTGGTTATTTTGACAGAATTTCTACACGAAAACTGACAAAAGCTAGATTTATTCGATGAATAAAACTTACCCGCCTTTTGTGAATCGGCTTTTAGTACTATCCTTTATAAAAGTGACGGTCATAAAAGCAGTTACAAATATTGACCAAACATTTGAGCCAATATAGACCAACACGTCGCAGACACTCAGTACACTGCGCTTTATTAAATTCTGGCGAGATTGTTTTTCTGACTGGCGTCTTCAAGTTTCAAGAGGGTTGAACTTCGTAACTTTATAGTTAACTTGTTATGATTAATGCTAACTATGAATAGATTAGTTCACGAAACGTTTGAGAATAACCCTTTTAGCGGGAGTTGGTGATTAAAGTTTTGCGTCGAAAAATATAAGATTTTGTGCTTTGTTGAAATATATTTTGACTCACAAAAAACTGTATTAGTAGGTGCTTCAGATAAATGATTACCAGTTTAAAAAAGTGACTTGACAGTTTCAGGATAGAGTCATCTAGTCTAACATCTCAATTCAGCATCTCTCCCTTTGGGGTGCATTAAAATAGCCTCCACGAGTGACGATACTTAAGAGGAAACGCGGGCTGCAAAATATTAATAATTTGAATAGGTTTTAGCGATCTATTTCCGTCCCACCCCTCCCGCAAACCTTCCCAATTGAGCGCGAAAGAGACACCTGCATCTCGGACTGATTTCTCCTGTGCAATATTCGCGAAATCGTACTTCCATATTTCCCTGTTTCCTTCTGTAAATCTGGACCGATTTTAATATCTTTTTTGTAATAACTTAAGAAAGACTTTGGTTATGTCTGTATGTTTTTCTTTTATTGTTTATATTCGTCAAATTTGTTTGCCAGAAATTTGAAAACGGGGGTAAAACCGGTCGATTTTTGTAAAGTTTAAACGTTTCTAGTTCTTTTAATAATTAATTTATTGACAAAAACAAAACATAGGGACATAGTGGTGGTAGATAAATATCATATGGTAAAAAAATATTTGTTCTAGTGACATTATCCAAGGAGGAAACCGAGGAATAAGTTGGTTTGGACTTAATGCCGACCGCATTTCCTCATAAGTACGTTCGGCGCTCCCTGGGTAGTCAACCCCGCTACCAACCTTACTGACTGGATAATCTTTTCATCATGGCATGAGCTATTCCCGTATAGCTCATGGTAACACGAGAGAAGAAGCTTTTCATCTTCCAGGTTACACAACAATAACTGGCTTCCAGCTCCATCCTGACTAGATCGAGCTAAAGCTACCGTCTTTATTTCGTCGGTCCATTGCTTCGCTGCTTACTCTGTATCAACGAAATCGTGACGACGGCTAATAAATCCAATTATAACTTCGGAACCCAGTTCGACCGTCAATCTACCGATCGAACGTTGACACACCAAAGTTATTATTTGTTTATTTTTTTCAACAATACTAAAAATAAAATGTCGTAAAATTTTTACGATACGTTCAAGTGATATCGCAAGGTTGGTTGAACGAACTTCGACGTCAGTATATAATTGTTTACATACACACATACATACATAACTACTCCGGGCTGTTATTGAGAAATTCCAAAAAAAAAAGCCCAATGACACTTTGCCCAACCTGGGGATAGAACCCAGGACCTCACGATCAGCAGTCGCGCTTGCCACCATTAGACCAACGAGGCAGATTCCAATTCCTCGCTAAAATATTTTGAAGTGTTTTCTTTCACGTTGTTTCCTTACTACGTTGCCTATCGGTCACGATAACCGGTTATCTAATCACGCCACCTTTCACCTCCGAGTCAGTGGGTTTTAACGTCTTCTGACTTACCCTAATGACTGCCATTTCCTTTAATTAAAATTGATTGCCAACCATTTTACCTAAAGCGATGCGATTTTTCTTCCAAATTACCTATACTAACCGAAACAGTCACTACTCGACTTCTATACTCATATACATAAACTTGACCTAAGTATAATAACATCAAAAGATTATGCTATCTTCTCAGCTCATACAAGACCTATAAAAGCTATCGAATAAAAATAAATACAGTTCTATTTCGACAATAATCTTCAATAATATTCTTAGTACCATTACAGACGATCATCTCAAAAAATACATTACGTTTAACCAGAGAATACCAAGCTAACCGCAAGACAATTGAGTTACGCATATTACGTCAAAATAGCGCTGGTAACGAAACACCGGTCTGGGTAATTGGTTGAAGGATAGCATTCAATCTTTGAGATACCGCAAGAATAATAGTCTCGTGTTACCGTCTCGATATCTAATAGTAACAGCCTATTAGAGATCTTGTTCCTGTACCAGATACTCGTACTTTGAGTAAAACATTTGTAGGATTTGTTGCCAGATAAGATTAGTTTTGTATAGCAGATATTAGAACATGATTTGAGTTTTCTGGACACTCTAAATATCTTTTAGGGTTTGAGCAATAAATAAAGTCACACATTTCTGGTTAACAAACTCATTCTCCCAAAAAAACTAAACGTTTAATTAATATCAATACATTGGTACCTGAATGAAAAAGATTCTAGAACTATCTACCAGAAAAAATAATTACCGCGATCCACCTAACGCCATCTAGTACCCAAGACCAGTAAACTCCCGAATTAAATTCCAGCCATACATCATTCACCCCAATTCGTTAGTTGCAAATAAATTGCAAGCGAGGCGTCCGCGGTACCAAGCCCTCCATAGTCAAATTATTCACTCTCGCAATCCTAGTAAAGCCGGCAGTCTCCGCCCAAAGCGGGCTGTTCGTGTAATATTAAATTATAGTGGGCCAAGTAAGACATTTCGAAATAGAAAATTGTTTCCATTCGTTGTTTGTGGACTGTGCTCTTAATTCAGATGAATGTGTTTATGTTGCTGTGTGGTTTGGTTTGCGTTTTTTTTGGGTTAGGTGTCTATTTTGTTGGTTTACTTTGGAAATTAGCGGGGGACTTAATAATGTAAGACTTTTTGGTGGATTGGTTTCAACTTGTTCTTTATTATTTTCAACTAAGCCTACACAGCTTGATATCTTGATATACGTCTCTCCAGTTTCTAAGTATCTTTTTCTCTAGCCTTTCGTTTTCTATCTAAATATCCCTAGGATCCTCTTTCCGTCTAACTTTAACCTTTAGCCTTTTCCTGTTTCTCGGTTTTTAAATTATAAAGCTGTAGTTTCTCAGAATGAATTATACTCATTTAATTCTCAAAGCTCCTAACATGAATCTCTCTAGGCTCTCATAAAGCAAAGCTGCTTGTTCAACACAAAATACAATTATACCTGTAAAAGAGATTATCGCAGCAGTTCCTAGAAAATCTAGCAGCTAATAAGCTTTCAGAGTAAAACAAAAGGGAAAAGTCTACTACTTTGTACACTACATTTTTAATTCCTGTTCTAAAATTCTGTTTGCTCTCGGCTACTTTAATGGCAGGGACATATAGACTGCAACTTCAGAATAATGCATGTCTAGATAAGTCATATTGTATTTATGGTATTAGTTATCGCTATCTTGAAAATTTTTCATCATGGCTAAGTGGCTTTTAGTTGTTAGTATTTAGAATCTTAGGTTAGGCAATCTATCTTGAGCTGTTATTTTAAGCCGACTTACCTCCAATTCCAAATTATTGTTCGCAGTTCGTATTTAATTATTCAGCATCTTCCTCCTACTTATTACTTAGTTTATTGGTATTTGCACTTACGACAACTTCATATTCATTATCAGGACGGTTTTATACATCCTTTGGAAAAAGTTGACTCACATACCCAAAAAAGAAAGAAAGTCCACGTTTAAAAGCAGCACTTTTTCAAACACAATAATTATTTGCAGTCGTACAAGCAAGTACAAGTTGACAGCAAACTGTTGCCTGCCTTTTATTTTTCCTATAGGCGCTCCTTGCCAAGTGTTCCAAGTTGTGGCTGTTTCGCGGCCCGCCAACTCAGCCGTATCGGCGGGACTTTTAAAACTCAACTCTGATACGTTTAATATAGTGTCTACTGCAGGCAAAACTTAAATAATGCCCATAGAAAACTTGTTTCGTACAAGTTGCGGAGGTACGCCGCTCCCGGCTAACTTTCCTGTTTGCTTTCAACCGTACGTATTTTATTCTTTCCTCTTTTAAATGCGACGCTTTGCATGTCGGTTACCATCGTAGACGGACCGTGTTTTAAGAGCAAACCTTTTGGGACGTTTTCAAATAGAGGCTTATTGCCTCCGAACGTCGGATTGTTCTTTTAACGTCCGGCCCGCAGGGATTCCATCCCTGCCCATTGTTTAGTTGTGAATATTGTAATGGTCGTAAACTCACACGAAAAATAGCCTCCCTAAAAGGCAATAAGCATAAACACAACTCTGTAAAGTTGGTTTGAAAAGAGCTTCGCGATATTCAAAACAGGACGAGGGGGCTTAATGTTATTCATGAATGTTAAAGCGTCGCGTTGTTCCCAAACATCGTTTATATTTGTAAGTTACGAAACAATGACACTAACTTAAACTCTGGATGTAAAGACGGGTGTTATCTTGGTTTGATGGCTCACATAAACAACAGATACGGTTTATTGCTCCGCCACAATATCGTATTAAATTTCAAAGTTTTGAAGTATCCGCCTTAATTAAAAGTGACGGTGTATTATAACGATATATATCACCTCGGCCGAGATATAATCTTCACTAGTCCAGATTCACTTAAATTCGGTGCTAACGAGATATTTCAGTAGTCTAGTGTCTTATCTCAGAGATCCGAAACTTCGCAAGTTTAGGCAAACAAGAAAGACAAACAAATTTACGTCTTACGAGAGAACGGTGAATAAATGGCTTAGAGCTGAAACATCCCAACGGGGAAATAAAAGTATAAGCGTGTTTGTTGCTTTAACGTAAAATGAAATGATGTCCAGTGAATGAACGGAAAGAGAATAAATTAAAAGTAAGGACTCAGTCCAACCATTGTTTTTTTGCACACTTTATATGTTTCCATATAAAAAAACGTAAACCACATTTACGTTTAAAAATGGATATTTCGGGCTTTTTATTTCAACCTATCACGGATGACAGCTCGGATGAAATATGAATACTCGGACACAGAAAACTGTTTTTCTCGTCGCCAAAAATTGACTACAGGAAATTTTGGTTTCTGAATTGTTCCAGACTGTCACAAACGTATTTTAATTCGAACGACTACATTATCTCTCTCGTTTTTATTCGTGTCCAAATTCCATTACTTTCAAACAACCGTTTTAGATGCCAATAATTTTCAAGCTTCAGCTGAACTGAAACAAACACTTCATCATTTCCAATAAACCGCCAGACCTCAACCGATGCCAAAAATTCTCGCCCAAAAAACTCAAAACACAGTCAGAAAACATAACAAATATTTTAGGATCGTCCAATTCGTTTCGTGGAACGTTCAATAACTGGAGCACACCATACGTATGGACAGACAGAAACGTGATAAATTCGTTGAGCAGGCGAGGGAATGACACGGTGATCCCCGTTCATATTTCACAATATCCAAGCGACGCTCGCGTTGTTTTAACACGGATAACTTTGTGTACATCCACATGTTTTATCTTGGCTCTTTGATTTTTTTGAGGCTAATGAACTTTAATTTTAGTTTTGTTGAACATTTTATCACGTAAAGCTTCCCTTTGAGGTCAATTGGAAATAATGTCTAGATCTTTACAAGATTCAGGGTCTACAATTTCCCTTACCAGAAAAGGGTGTGCTTGTAGCATCTTTGTAGTAGTTTTAATAGAATTGACCTCTGCCAATTTTAGAACAATAACCCTGGTATTAAAATTCAACACAACGAAATAACCGGAATCTATTATGTATAACATTAGGTTAAAATAATAATACACATAACTTCCGGCCAGTATAATACGAAGGTCATTTCCTATACTCCTTGAAAATGAATTACAATTCAAAACTTATACTAATCTAAAATCCTAACATATTTCAATGGAACACAGTCCTAAGGTCCTCAAAACAAATTGGCTATTCAACTTGATATTTGCCAGAATTCCAACGGACCCCGACCCTTCGGGGACAATTTTGACAAATAGTTGGACTAATAAATTTTCATTGAAACCCCCGATAACTTTTGCGTCAGCCGTTGAAATTGGGACATTTCAGTGAGTTACACTTAACTTAATTAAGAGTTCAATTAGTCTTGATTTAAGTATGATTATAACTTCTTAAGATGTTGTGAGTTCTCTTTGACTATATCTTAAAATATATCAAAAGTCCCGCTAAATTTTGAATGTTTTAATGAAACTCCAAATCCTTTTCGTACACGCTGAGGCGGTAGGAAGTCAAATTTAAAATGTTTGCTCCAGTTTCATTAATTATACAGAATTTTGGAACTTGATCTAAATTCAATAACTTGGTGATAGCAAAATTGCAAACTTTTCTGTTACCCGTCATTTTTACGTTTTTAATAAAGTCAGATGATGCCATAATAATTATACAGCCGTAGGTAATAAGGATGTGTAAAAAAAGGATTTAGTATGCAACTTAAATGATCCAAATAATTTAATCTCCATCACGTAATCTTAAATTGCAATTATCAATTAATCAAATATTTTTCATGCACTCAATGCGTGTAACGTGTCTGAATAAGTTCAAGGTACAATTAAAAATGTTTTGCATAATTAAAACTGTTTACAGTCTAATATATTCTTTCGCATGTTCGCGATCATATCATGCTGTGGTGTTATTTTTTTCTTGCCAACATTACTCGCCCATTATTAGGAGATTGAATCTCGTAGCGTGCACATGAAGCATTTTTTTAGTTCACCTCATTTATACGTTACCTTGACGCAGTAATTAACGCAGTGAATTTCGAATGCAGTTTTAGTATTACCATTTATTTTGTTCGTTACTAAAAATTTCTGATGCTTAATTTCATCAAATTCTTTTTGATTTAAATTCTCGTTTAATTTTGTTGAGGGTTTTGACCTGCACGTGTTTGTTCATCTTTGAAGCTGCGAATGGAAAATTAAGTCAGTATTTCAAGATAAGAATCTCTTAAATGTTGTGAAACTTCAGCCGTGTCATTTAATTAATTTGATATATTGTTATCCATTGCAACTAGTATAATCTGAATGTGCTTTACAAATTGCAGTCTGCAAATCTGAAATTTGAATCTGATTTTAATTAACAAAATCTGAATGCACCCGTTGAAACACACATCTTACCTGAATAAGACTGTTACCTGTTTATTCAGATGGCAGACCGAAACGCAGACATTTGGAGTCTAGCATATTCGCGACGCTAGCGTTTTTGAATAGAACCGGTCGTAGCTATGTATGTTCTATTTAGTATTTGTCGGTTGCAAATGTAATTTCGTTTTGCTTACCGTGTATTTTGGAGTCTGTATTTATGTGTATGCGAATATTCCGGTTGTATTGCACCTGCTGGATTTCTCAGAGGATAACATGATAATAGGTACCTGTATTCAGAACAGTTTTTCGATCACATTAAGAAATGCCAACGGCTATCGTCTGTTCACGCCCCTTGGTCCCTCTGCATTCATATACCCTTTTTTGCCATAGTAATACTTATTACGGATTCAAGCTTTACCTAAGCTGACGGGTTTAGATAAATGCATTAAAATTTCAAAGCCTACCTGAAAATAAATTTAACCTTTTTATACATTTTTTGCTCAACAAAAAATAAACACAGTAACTAACTCAATTAAAACATCAATTTAAAGTCAAACTATTCGCTTAAACTTTAATTCACGATCATAAAGTATGCAATTCGTTCTAAAGTAACTTTATTAAAGTTCCATATTAAGAGGTGCAGTGGTTTCGCCGGAACTTCAAGTTTTTACGTTGGCAACTTGAAACATTGACAGGGTGGATTTACGAGAGTTCCCGCTTTTCGACGATAACCGAGATGAGCTGAGGAATTCCTTGTAAATATTTTGTTGCTTCTTGTTTTTATGGCGCTCTGTTGGAGGGTTTTCGTAATGGAATATTCCAGAAACTTAAGATAGCATGGATCTTGGATGGAGAGACTGGTCGTGTTTTGAGCGGGTGGCGGCTGAGCATTTTAAATATGATTAAAACAAATATTTTTACTTTACAATTCTAATCGTCGTGTCAAAATTATGAAACATAATATTAGAAATTTGCATGTTTTATTTAGCCATATTTCTCAAGCTGGACACTAAGCAAGCAATCTCTAGTAATCCTTGGTCATTAATTAATTCATACACTTAACACCGCATATATAAATAACCTAAATGCTTCTTATATTTATGCCTAAACATAGGTGTATGAGTAATTAGATGTAAAAAGACCTAGCATTAAGCTATGCTCTTCAATTAACTCAAATATTTTCATCATTTTAGTATTCCGCAATTTTAGAGGAATTTTCAATTCGAATGTTTCAAAAACCCAGAAATATCTTTATGAAGAAGTAAGATACTATGAAGTATTTTAATATTAAAATACAAGATCTTATCGTATCGCATTGCATCCTTTTTGCAGCTTTTAAAGTCTCCAGCTAAGACACTGTCACGAAAGAACGTTACCATTTATTGGTCGTATAGATTACGCGAGGGTCTAAAATCCATCTTCTTATTAGTCTGCTAAATGCTGTAAATAAGCTTCCATATAGGCACCTATTATTAATAGAAGAAAACATTGCTAAACTTACTTTTTTTTTGTTGAATTGGAATCCTCATAGATGCACTGCGTCTAAGTGGAGGGGAATGTCGGTCTCTTGTCGATTAAAACAGTCCCGTGTCCTTTTCCATCACAAAGAAGTGTGGTTCCTAGATCTCTAGTGGAATGCACCGGGCTCCTCTTGGCTCCGACTTTGATGTCCCCTCGTGGTGTACAGCAGAACGAGACCACTACTGCTAACCTCGCCAAGGTCGCTTGATGGACGCCTCGAGTCTCCACTCTCAGCGTCTATTTAGATTTCTGTGGCGTCCATGATCTTTATAATTACAACCCAGCATGCAAACGAAACGGTGATCTTAAGTCGGCATTGCGACAGATGCTTTATCTTCAAAAGCGAAATGATCACGAAGAAGCTATTCCATCTTTTTCTTGGTCGAATTGAACATTTAACGTCCATTGTGGTTTAATGGTCTCCGTGACATTTCACATCATCGTCATTTGTCACGACTATCTCAATCTTATCGCGGTGCGTTTTAATAGCGTGAAGTTTGTGCGTACTTTTAGCCGTGCGCAGTCTTAGCCGTGCGTGAAAAGCGTGTCAAGCTTTTATAGGGATTTTAAGAAATATAAATTGTGATGGTTGTGTGGAATCCATTTTATTGGGACGGTTATCTTATATACTGTGTTCAATTTTATATTTGTTTGAGTTTACTATTTTTTTTTCATTTGAGAAACCACGATTTGGTGGTATGATAGGTAGAAATTGTCCGCATAATTAAGTTCTTACTGCTTGCATCACGAAATCCACAAGGCATCCTGTACTTAGCCAGCAAACTACATAAGTTTTTCATAAACTCCAAATAATTTATTTGATTCCTTCACTTAATAAGTAGGTACTAAAGAATTTAAATAATGTTTAATATGCAACAATTGTAATAAATTCTCTGTAAGTACAAAAATTCGTAATTACATCAGTGTGTCAAAAGTTAACGCGAGGGTAGACACAAGAAAGTTTCATACGATTGTAATTAACAAACTTTCTTCATACGACTTACGTGTTTGTTATTAAGTTTCAGATTTATCATCCAAAGTCATCTGAGACATTTTAAAATTAGATTTTGGATATGTATTTTGAGACAAGCATAAGCGTAATAAGCCCATCACTGTTCCAATGCTGGGCAAGGGCTTCCTCTCAGAATGAGAATGGTTTAACCCTTTGTCCACCACGCGGGCCTGGTGCGGGTTGCCACCATATTTATTTCCCGGATAAGAATTATCTGACCATTCTGACACAGGCCCTCAAATGAATGGATACACAGTCATATGTCTAATTCCTCAGTAGCTGCCAAGTATTTGGATTTGTGCCTGGTTGATGGCAATAGACTCGCCCCCTATTAAATGGGACCGGCAAAATGTGTGTGTTACTATACACCACTGCCCAACCCTTCGGGGAATACAAGCGTGATGTTATATGTTGCACAAATTAATAAGCGACTTATAAACTATAATATTATACTCTTCTCTACAACGTAAACACCAAAGATTAAACACGAGTAATAAAACTCGCAGACTCGTCATTTGCTACTTATAACTTTGCCAAAGAACAAGTATTTACTAAGAGCGTAGATGTTACAAAGTCGTAGCTTTATGAGGTAGAAAATTTCCAACTCCTTGTCCTATACTTATTATGGAAATAACTGCATTTATTACGCATGCAGTTACTGAAAGTAGGTATGAGACAAAGTTTTATTGTATGACATTATGATTTTAATGACTTCAGTGAGGAGTAGGTATAAAGTGGTTATTTTTTTTGCTTTTTGGTTTATGTTGAGTTGTTTGAAGTCTAATAAGACTTACTTTTTTTCTTTTTTTAAAGACGATTACTAACTCTAGGATTTCTCCTATATCGTGGGTGTGTTTACAGACACAAATCTCACATGCACAAACACCCAGGCGTGGAACAATTATTTGTAGGCCATACAATATTATGTTCAAGAAGCCAATCGCTCAGCCACTGCACAACCATGCAGTCAAATATGAGTACTATCAACTGAAAAGTTATTAGGATTGAACGTAAATTTTAATGTAAATGGAAACTTCTATACATTTACGAGTAGGTATGGCGCGTTTCAAGACCTAATTTAATTTTTGATATACACATAATAAATACTTATTTTCTTTTTTAAATCACTATAAAGATATTATGACATGACATAATATTTAGATACAAACGTTGATTCTCGAGCAATCATTCCAATTTAATAACGGCTTTTTTGTGTCTTCTGTCTTCTCATAATCGCATTTTTGAAGGTCAACGCCCTGTCTCCATTTTCCATGTAGCCTCTACCTATAAGACGACGCCTGAAGTGCACCAAAGTTGGTAAGCGCCGAGGTGTTATTCCAAAGAAGATGCTCGCATATTAAAGTAAACAGGAAGTTTAAATGCACTTCACTGCACGTCGGTTTTAGCGGCCACGAATTTTCTTCATTTATGGCAAACTCAACTATGAAATACTGCGATATTGATGGTTTAGTTTTATGTGGTTTTTTCATTCGTATGAAAGTAATTTTGATGTTTTGTTACGTAGATAGCATAAGCTGTTTTATCGTTATTTAAAAATATGATATTGAATCTTTAAAACAAACGAAAAATTTAAGGCTCAAGCTGTTTTCTGAAAAGCTGATCAACCCTAAAATTGACTAGCCAGCTGTCAAATCTCATGTCAAGTGATGTGATTGGTTGTTAATATTTTGGTCGACCAATCACATTCGTTGACATTAAATTTGGAAACATTTAATTGTCCATGCTGTCTGAAAACAAGATTTGTTTTCTGAAACGGAAACGAAATTCACAGTATGTTTATAACATGTCTAATTAAGTAATTATCTATCCCAATTAGCGAAAAGATATATTAAAAGAGCTTACACGAGTGACGATACTTAAGTACGTCCACCGTACCCTGGGCAGTCAGCCCCGCTACCAATCTCGCTGACTGCCCCATCATTTTACCACGGCGTGAGCTATTCTAAAATGGCTTTAGAAGCCAAACTACACTCGGGAGCAATAAATCCGGTTCACCAACATAAACCTTTATATCTCGAAAAACATTGTTTAACGTTTCAATATTCGTTTATGTCGGTGACCCGGATTCATTGCTCCCGAGTGTATATTTTAACTTCACAATAACATAGAAATATTCTTCGAAAAATCTGTACCTTCCTCAATAAAACCTAGAATTCTCTTTAATTTCTAAATATATTCATCGAAACCCCAAACCTCAAGGCACTATAACACCAGAATCTCACAAAACAAGGCGACATTAGTTCTTAACTGCTTCCAGTTGTAAATGATATTGCAAATTGCATTACTCTGTTTACTCTGCATTCATATCGCGAGAAGATTTAAATTTCACAGCTGTTCCCGTCTTATAAGTCTTGTTGTTTTATAACTTCGCAATTTCCTCTGAGGTGACACAGAAGTCTAAATCTTCTTTTTCTTGCATTTGTTAATAGTAAATTCTAGAACCTGTTTCCAACTTTTGTGTTTTGTTCAGTGTTGCGTTTTCTCTGTCGCAGCTTCTATTTTTGTCTAATAACATACAGTAATTTTGTTATCATTCAAAGAAAACTTGTTTTAGTGCAGAATTTGTTAACTGCTCGGCCAAATTTGAGGCTAGTTCACGGTCAGTTAACTAAAAAATAAAAATGGCGGCAGACAGTTTTTTCTATCTGTCAAACCGCCATATTTATTTCTCCGATAAGAGTTACCAATAATTAAATCTTATTGTTAGTTATTTAATTGATCTCTTAGCATCATAGCCAACCGTACCTCTAACGTGAGTTACATTTTCAGGACAAAAACCAACTGATACACCCTTTCTTTCATCTCCAGAGTCCAGACCACCATAACAACATTACAACTGTTTTATTTTACATTCATAACGGAGTCGGGATGATTTAAGTTTCACTTGTTAAAGTCTTTGCGAGTCTTGTTTGTTGAGGTTGGAAATGTTTTGTTGTATGACACCTGTATTATTTATATATTTTGTATTAGTAAGTTAACGAATTTATTTCTCATAATAACGTAACTAGGTGTGGCAAATTAAGTGTCAGATGGTTTTTTAAATACATTTTTTGGAATACATTTTCTGAGCTTAGTTTGAAAGTAAACTTTGTTGGGTCCAAGTTTAATCACTATAGGTTAAATTGGATATCTACTTGGACCATATTATGACAGCTCAAATAATGTTTAATGCTGGACCTATAGTCAGCTTACATTACAAAATCTTAATGATGGTAAATCTAAATTAGATTAAAAAATATTTCCCAAAAATTATCTTAGACCAAATTAAGATTGGCCTCTAACCAGACAAGCTAGTATCTCAGGTACCAATAAATGGATTCACAAATCACAACTATTTTTTTACAATAATATTATATATCAATATATATCAAAGAAAAAAACATCCACGTTTGCTAAACACCCTTCAAAAATTTTTCCGTTCAGAGTAGCGTATTAGCTTTAGCATTTTTTTATATTATGTGGGTTATTCAGAACTAGACAGAGATGCCATGAAACACACAAAACAGCCTCAATGTGATAACAGTTTCGTGGTTATTAAACCTGTACCATCTACAAAAGACTTTCCTCTCCATCAAAGCTGTAAAATAAATCAGCTGATACTATCCTCATAGTCTCGTATTAACGACTTTCGTAACCTACATCTGCGTGAATATTACTGCTACCTATATCATACAAAAATGGTTATTAAAGTGATAACTTATGAAAGGAAAGAGGCTTATATCTCTGATAGAGCATATGAGAGGTCCTATATTTTTACGATCGTCGTTAATGAGGACATTGTCAGTCGTAGACGGATATTCAGTGGTTAGACTGGTAGTCGAGACCGACATTGTTGAGTCTTTCTTCTTCTTTCGTTTTCGTGTGGTTAGTGACTAACCTGGTTTCAGTTTATGCCGCCCATGGGCCTCTGACTTGGCTTCACATGCCGTCGCGAAATATCTCTCAGGCATGCCGGTTTCTTCACCGTTTTTAAGCAAGTGATAATTATACAATACGCACATGAATCCGAAAAGTCAGAGGTGCGTGCCTTAGATTTAACTCGAGACCTATGACTTGACAGTCCAACGGTCACACAACTAGGTTATCACTACTTATTGTTGGGTAAATGCATCATCATGCATTATTGTCTTACTGTTGGGCGGTTGGTGGACTAAGCATCGAGAACTTTTGGAGCCCTCTCAGAATTATAGATTTCCTCACACACGCACGCACATGAATTCGGAGGTACGGGCCGGTATCGAACTCAAACCCTCGTGCAGGGAAGGCAAGCGTTCATCCGCTGGGCTATTACTGCCCTTTAATTTTATCCAACTATGTTGGTCGATAAATCATCATTTATTGATCCTCAAATATTTTAATGTCCATTTATCGGTACTTTAAAATCACCTTGGGTTGAGCAACTCGTCAAAACTTTATAATGATTTTATATGACGGAAGATTTCAATATAATATGCATTATGCATTGTTCTGCAACTGTCAATAAATCGTGATTAGGTTTATTAAATATTATTGTGACCTTAGTTTTAATTTGTATTAAGGCTCTGAAAAAAATATTCACATAATATTTATTTGAATAGTATTTCCGAAAACTGTGTAGTACACAATTTTTTTTCGATATTAAAACCATCAAATAAAATATTACTTAAGCTCTTTTTTTATGTAAGCCTATTCTGACCCACTGCTGGGCAAATCTCCCCCAAGTTCTGCCATATTTTTTTTCCTGTTCCACATCAAACCAGCGCTCGCGGTACCCAAAAATTCGTTTGAGCAACACAAATCTAATTTAAACTACGCGGCCTTCTATTTAAAACACGTAATTTAAATTAAATAAACATAACGACTTCACGTTTGGTCTTAACAAGCCCATTTGGCCGTAACAAGCCTATTTGGTCGTAAGGTCATTCATAGCCACAGTTTTGATCTACGCAAGTCAATGCAAGATTCAATAAACATTACGTGGTAGAGCATAAAAAGCGGCCTATTGACATTCGGTAAACGTTGCCGAGTAGAACGTGACGTGTACGCTAATGACATACAGATGACATACAGATGGTCGTAATTACGCATGTATTATGCCTATCTGCTGTGTAGCGCTGTGAGTAACGTGATCTGCGTTAAATGTATTTTTGTGCGGCTTGATGAAGAATAATTGCAGAAAGTCATTATTTACAATAAAATCACGCCTGTATTCCTCGAAGGGTTGGGCAGAGGTGTATAGTAACACTCTCATTTCGTCGTTATGTTTAAGTCTCATGTAATAGGGGCGAGCTTATTGCCATCAACCGGGCACAAATCCAAACTCCAGGCTGCTACTGAGGAATTCCACACGGAAAAACCCAATAACACTTTGCCCGACCTGGGGATCGAACCCAAGACCTCACGATCAGCAGTCGCGCTTACCACCACTAGACCAACGAGGCAGTTAAAGTAATTATTGTTTGTGTTTTTAATGCTCTTGCTGACCGTACAACATTGTTTTGATAGGAAAAGATTAACTATATTGTAAATTGTGGTTTATAATAATATGCTTTTGCAAAGCATTAACAAGCTGTGTGCAAATGAATATATTAAATAATCAATTTATTATTCCGAATAATTTCTATAATATCAATAAAATCATTATTCAATTGCAATCCCAGCTCGTTAATGTAGAACATAACTCCATATAATCCGTGATTATGTAAAATATTGCAAATAAATAATATGTACCTACACAAAGGTATATCCGAACTAATAATGTATTTTCCAATACAATGGATGCGCTATTTGGATTTTGAACACAAATGCATATATCAACAATAAGATAATTTGACAGCTTAATACGAAATCACGGAACGTCTTCAACCTACCTATTCCAAAACTTGAATAGGTAGAATACCGACTAAGTATAATTGAACTGTCGTATCTGCGCAGAGTTAATACTCTGTGTCAGCCTTTAAAGCCAACAAGCAGTCGTTCGCTCTTCAGAATACATTATACTCAGGAAATCACGACCCATACTAGGATCCAATTTATCTTCCAAAATCATAAATTTTGTATGTAATGATATTTCGCATCCGCCATTTTGGTGTTTAAGGATTATTTGTTACTTTCGATTGTGGGGGTAAGCAGGGTTTGGAACCGACTGTACAGTATGTACTAATTTTTTGTAAAATTATGGTATAGTTACAGACAGAGATCTTACATGAACCCTAGACTCTAAAATACCTACTATCGCTCCAATTTTTTTTAATATGTATATTTATCGTCTCTCACTGGACGCCTGAAGGAGGACATCGTCGTCGAGATCGGCCGCGGCGTATGTGGCGTGATGATCTAGACGTATTTGCGGGGCTCACATGGTGAGAAACAACATATAATAGAGAGGTTTGGAAGGCAAAACAGGAGGCCTTTGCTCAACAGTGGGACAATACGTAGACTATTAAAAAAATACTACTATTTTATTTCTGTAAATACATCTGTTACAAACACTTACAAGTCAATGTAATGTTTCTTTTTAAGACTAGATGCCGCCGTCATTTCCTATCTGACTAGCTCTGAGAAGAAAAGCCGAAACAAACAGAGATCAAGGTCTCTTTTAAAGTCCAGACATTGTGGTATCAAAACTATGTGAGTGTAACAATGTAGGGCAACGTCTGGAATGGTCTTTTTAGGAGGCCATAGCAGGTTTGAATTGACCTGTCCTAACTGACGGTGGTGTCAATATCGGAATAATGACATCAATTAGTGAATTTAGTGAAGTTGTATCACAAGTTTTAAAATCAATCTTCCTTAATACTTTCACATGACAAAACTAATAACAATATTCTTTACTAACCCATAGGAATGCACCCCATAAAACCGAAAGCTTTTAAAATTATCTTTATACTCTAACTATTAAACTATAAAGTTAGAACTGTTACTCGAGTTAATACTAGGTCAAATTAGAAACGGGCTTGGAACAGGAATCGAACCCGAACATGACAATTATCGATTATTAACCACTTAGCTGATGTGAAACTTTATTATAAATGAACAGGTTTTTAAGAGAGGCTTTCGTTTACGGGTTGAAGATGGAAGGATTATTAAATTAATTATTTAATGTTACAGTTACTTAATATACAGTATTTTTGACTGTCTTGTTGGTTTAGTAGTCGCAAGCGCGACTGCTGAGCATCCCTGGGTTTGATGCCCAGGTCAGGCAAAGTGTTATTGGGTTTTTCCATTAGGAATTTCTCAGTAGCAGCCCGGAGTCTAGATTTGTTAATGACCGGTTAATGGCAATAGGCTCGCCCCCTATTACATGGGACTTAAACATAACTGGCAAAATGAGGGTGTACTAAAAACACCTCTGCCGAACCCTTTGGGGAATACAAGGCGTGATGTTGTGTTGATTAATTTTTCTACTATTAGATAAAAAAACGCGCGTTAGCGGTGAAGGATAACATTATGAAGAAATCTAAAAAAAAACATTCTCGATGGTGTGTGTAGTTTATCAACCCGCACCAGGCCAGAATTGTGGACTATGGCCTAAACACTTCTCATTCTAAGAAGAGGCCCATGCCCAGTAGTGGGACAGTAATGACTTGAATATGCAAGCGTTCAACCGCTAATTAAAAGTGTTGAAATATTTCGATGAGATCAAAAGCGAAGTGCGTAGGTATTATTAATCTTTACATAGTATTAAACAAACTCGCTCCCGCTGTCTGTACGCTTAGATCTTTTAAGCTACGCAGCGGATTTTAACCTTTTGGACGCCATTGTCACATATATGTGACAAACAAAAGCTTGCCCTGTACGCCAACGTCACAAATATGTGACAAAAACGATGGGATTATAGTTACCTTGGCGTGGAGGGTACGCCGATGCGTTTATACTTTGGCGTTCAAAAGGTTAATGCAGTTTTCAGCAATAGATAGAGTGATTCAAGAGGAAGGTTTATATGCCCCACATTAGTATCTACATTGCACCCGTATGAAGCCGGGGCAGGTCGCTAGTATTGCAATAAAATAACTTTTAAAAAACTGATTAGTTTTAACATAAATCACTGTGATACTACTTATAATCTGGCCTAACACGTATTTAAAAGACCATCTTATAAATAGAACAAAATAACACACTATCAACTTTACAATATACAGAAACGTCAAAACAGATGTAAAACATAGCCCAAGGCGTTTGTAAGACATTAATAATATCTTATATATTACTATTTTTTGACTCTACATAGAGCCTGGGGCGCCACTCTACGTGTAATAAAGCTGTCGGGCCATTAATATAGTGGTATCAAAGGGCCCTATCGAAAAAATCATTTAACACAAAATTATTCAGTCCTTCCGCGTTGAATTTGGTTTAAAATACAAGTGTAAGCGATTTGACTTGAGAACTACCTTCATGGATGTCCCTCGCCCGGGGAAGGCGAGGGGGTCTGCCGGACTCTTACCGGCTAAAAACCAACGGTGTCCCTCCTCCTGACCGTTCGGCCGGGGTCGCAGGATTCGCAAATGCATGCACCGCAACCTCGGCAGAACTTGAGGTCTATCTACCTAGACAAGGAAGACTGCCTTCTTGGTCTAGTGGTCGCAAACGCGACTGCTGAGCATGGGGTCCTGGGTTTGATCCCCAGGTCGAGCAAAGTGTTAAATTAGGAATTTCTCAGTAGCAGCCCGGAGTCTGGATTTGTGCCCGGTTGATGGTAATAGGCTCGTCCCCTATTACATGGGACTTAAACATAACTGGCGAAATGAGGGTATTATTATACACCTCTGCACAACCCTTCGGGGAATATAAAGCGTGATGTTGTTACTATGTAAGCGATTTGGTGTAAGCGCAACGAGGATTAAAGGAATGAGTAACAACACATAACTTCGGTAGAGGTGTTTTTAGTACACCCTCCTTTCACCAGTTATGCTTAAGTCCCATGTAATAGGGGCGAGCCTATTGCCATTAACCGAGCTTAATTCCGGACTCGTTTGTAGTCTTGTTACTAGTTAGTCTTACTATGGTCAAATACCATGTCCACTTCACAGTGAAGTTCTCCTGTCGAGAAATTACGATTTTTACGATAATTGGCAAAGTTTACGGTTGGAAGTAGGCATTTCCTTTGCTAAGCATAATAATAATTATTAAATTAATATAAAAATAATAAATAACTCACTACGAAGTTATTATAAACTTTGTCCAGTAAATACAAGTTTTTTTTTGTACATCATTAAGTTTTTTTTTTCTTACAGTAGCTCGCTTATTATTTATACCAAAAATAATTACACCCATTATTAAACAAGTAGAAGACATATAAATTACATTTGCACCTGTGGGCGAGTTTCGTAGTTGAATCGTTACATACAAACCGACAAGGTCGAGTACCGTGTTTAATAGTATAAAATTTATAACTATCATAGTTATAATCATTTAAACCGGTCCTATTATAGCGTGGAGATATGTTTTGTATAGACAGCAAAACTGCGTTTTCGCATAATTATTCGAAAAGTATTAAACAGTAAAACATATATATTTTTTTTTTTTTTTATACAAAGACACATATAAAGTTTCTTTAATTGAAATTTTATAATTGACATCTCTTTGGAATAAAAATACGAATTAGACTGATTGGTGTAACTATTCAGTTTTTATGAAAAGAGTCATCAAAAATTAATCCCCAGAGTATGCCACACGATTCCTATTACACTTTTTGCTTTCGAATAATTTTGCATAAAACCCACTTGCTTGTTTCTCTAACTGTACCTTATTCTAATCACGTCCGCGGATAATCACTCGGATTATGTTTTTTTACAAGCAAGCAAATAATTGTTTATATTGTAACATAAGAATCGTGGAAGAGAATGCCTGCTAATATCATGTTCGTGAACAGTTCGGAAAAACATGAATCATATGTTTTTTGAGAGTGACTTGGAACGTCCTACTTTCTTATCTAATCTAAAACGCAACAGGATCTATCGATATTATTATTAAGACTGACTTTATCAAGGCAGAAGCTTGTGTGAGCGGTAATAAGAAAGAACACCGTGACCATCATTTACCAATCGTGGTGATTTTAGCAACGACAGTTAGATGCGGGCATTTTTTATGTATAATAACTTTCGTGAGTGATATTCTTTAGTTCGGTCCGCGATCTCGTCGCGTGCACAGCTCATTAAGGGCTCCAGAGTCCGAAACCAGGAAAACGCGATAAAATGCACGTGAGTAAAACCGTACATTATGCCAAAGAGTTGTGTTCAGTAGTGATTGTCAATGAATTAATGTGTTTTGGAATAAAACGAAAAAGAAAACATTGGCTTTTTTTAGTATAACTTTTTCTAGTCTATATAGGGTGGTTGAAAATACAGTAGGTTGACTTTTTTATCATTAAAATTAACAAATTTTGTTTTGTACCTTTCAGAAATACTTAAAACATTATCTACTCATACAAACTAGACAAGCTTACCTATTGTTAATTTTGTATAGGAAGATATTCTTTTGTAATGTTGTTACTTTTAATCAGAAGCCCAAAGGTCGGACAACTGTTCTACCCTTAGGATATCGGCATTGCCCAGTAACTGGGTAGTGGAGGTCTGATGGCAATCGCTCCGTGTAAAATACTGGTATTCAGCCGCATCTGGTTAGACTGGAAGCTGACCCCAACATAGTTGGGAAAAGGTTAGAAGGAAGAAGAGACCTACTTTTAATGTTAGTAAATAGCAGTCGAGATCATACTTAGTGTGTTTTCAAATACCATGTCTTCTTCTTTTCGTGTGGTTAGTGACTAACCTGGTGTCAGAGTTTATGCCGCACATGGTCCTCAGACGTGGCTTAACGTGCCGTCGAGAAATATCTCTCATGCCGGTTTCCTCTCCTTCACCGTTTTTTAAGCAAGTGATAATTATACAATACGCACATGAATCCGAAAAGTCAGAGATGCGTGCATTGGGTTCGAACTCGAGACACACCACTAGGCTATCACTGCTTACATACATAGTTATCTGGATATATCATATTACAAAATGCGTCGTGTTATTGTAATAACAGCTACAATTTGTTCTTTTGACCTGTTTGACGTGACTCCAAGTCATTCCGTCGTTATTGAGCTTTTTGCAACGTTTTTTACGTTTTTAAACTATATTTTTAGTTTAGTCTATTAAAACTAGGTATTGTCTTGTTAGTTTCAAGGTGATCGGGATTATAATAAATAACAGCTGCTTTTAGTGAGTCAGCTGCAGCGAACGGGTTTCTATGCGCATGAGTGACATGCTAATAATCTGTTAGGCTTGATGTGACGATCAACTAAGCTGGTTCTGTTAATCGTGACTTTGTCGTGTGAAGGCATATTGTTAGTCGATTCTGAGCACACTTCTACGTGTATACATTTTTAACCAAAGATTAAACTGAAATATGCTTAGATGGTTTGGTCATGTTGAGAGAATGAGTGGAAGGCGTTAACAAAAAGAATTTACAAGGCGGATGTCAATGGAAACACCGGTAGAGGACGCTCTAGAAGGACATACATCGATGTTATTGGTGATGTTCTTCACAAAGGACAGGTGCGTAGTACGCTCAACCGGTGTGCGTATATGACAAGATGTATGAATGTGGATGAAGCGAAAGGAGTATGTAAGGGTCGTGACATGTGGCGTTCTGTAGTTTCTGCCTATCCCCATGGGAAAAAGGCGTGTATTTATGCATGTATGTAAACTGATGTTTAATTACAAATTGACTGTATTTATGAACTTATATGACCAAATGCTCTAACGTTACTCCATTTTAAATTGCCGCTGTCTCGTGTTGTCTCTGACATTTTAAGGCGAAATTACTGAGACAACCTCAGAATTATGGCAATTTAAAATTGAGTATTTAGCCATTAGGATATTACAAGTTATGTTGATGAAAATAAGATCAGAATCATTAGGTAAGCTAGTAGATTCAATTTAAGAATCATTATCTTAGTTCAAATGGGTACTTAAGGATAATCAAACAGTTTCTATTGAAGGTCCACAACGAAGCAAATCAAATCTAACTTGCGCAATAGTAGCAATGAATAATGATACGAAATACGCTCTCAAATATTCCATTTTGCTGTACCACCCATCCATCAAGTTTCGTAACAAATCTTTATATTACAGTATTGTGTTATATCAATCTGCGCTCTGCATTGTTCGCTTTAACGCTTGACTTTTACTCAAGGTTAGACAAAGGTTACACACGGTATAAAATGCCACGACATCGTTTTATGACATTTTAAAATATAAATCAAGGAGAATTCTGAACTAAAAATTTATCATCTAACAATGTGAAATCTTACTCCAATGCCATAAAGTATATCGATGGCAGCAAAGTAGATACGGACACGTACATTTTTACCAAAAATGAGCTTACGTCTGTATAAATAATTTCAATTTTCAAAATAATGAAGAAAATCTGGCATATAAATGAAGACATCTACACTCGATTTCTAAGAAACATCGCAGCAAAATGGCCTCAGTTTTTTTTTTACTAAATGTGCTCTCCTGTAAAATTGCGTTTTTGTAGATGTCTTCTTTTAATTTGCTGTCATCAATATGATAATAGATAATAGAAACCATTATTAACGAAAAAAAAAATATGTCAGCTTATACTGTCCCACTGCTGGGCAAACGCGTCCCCCAAGTTCTACCATGTATTCTTTTCCTGCACCATCTCAAAAATATTCATTAAATGCTTTTTATTTCTATGCCAGAAGGATTTAGAATACAATTCCCTCCCAACATTGGGCAAGAGGGTACATGAGAGGCGACGAACTTGGCACCATAATTGTGCCCGAAAAATGGCAATAGGCTCGCCACTTACTACATAATGTGACTTAATGCGAGAGTTGAAATGTGGCTGTATTGACTCCTGTTAAAGTAGAACACCTCTGCTTACCCCTAAGGGGATTACAGACATGATATGTATGTATCTTTATATTGTTTTTTATTACTATTGTTCTCATGGCAGTCAATTCTCTCTACTATATTTTTGTTATTTGCGCACTTGGCACACCGATACATAAATACGTTACCTAGTTTTTATTTCTATAGTTTTTTTATCGCCAATACCTATGTTAAACAATTGATTTGGAACTATATATCATGATGTTACACGAAGCAATCTAAAAATAACTCAGTGAACATTTGCATATAAATCGATGTAGAATTTCAATCCTTGTCTGAAATTGGAGCCTTTGAACAAGCGAGTTTAAAGTGAGAGCCTTAAATTTTTGAAACAATACAGATTGCATAGCGGCCCAGCCTTAACTTATGCCTATGTGTTTAATTTTCTCACTGCATCAGTTCTATACAAGTTGTAGAGGGCCTCTGCCCATAGTAAAAGTAGGTATTTAAAAAAAAGGTGGTTATGTTTAACCTGTTCGGATCTTAGTGCAACTTTTTGGGGCAACGACTGTACCAAAACTTTTTATACCGAAAACTAGTGCTTCAAAAGCCTTCACACAGAATAATAAAGACCTACATATAAGGGTATGTATCCCACCCGGAAAATAAACAATCACGCCACATACATACATACATCATCTCCTGACAGATCGCGTGTTTCGTTGCCCCACTTTAAAAACCGTGAATTTATTGTTAAAACATAAAAAATCCGTACGTGATGTACAGATCAACCTTGGCCTACAGGCTGTGCTTGGTTCACGGTATACGGTTACCGAGAACAATGTGGAAAAAATGGCGCTGGTTTGTGTTGGGTGCTGATGGTTCCGCGTTAATTATGCCATAATTATTTCAGAACCGGTTCGATTAAATGACAACTAATAGTAATGCCCAGTTCCTATAGGAAAAAACGAATCGTTATGCTTACCGATGGTAGCATTTTTTATAGCCAAACCGGGCTTAAAAATATTTTCGCAAGCTAATTTTAGCAGTGATAGCTAGTTACTAACGGATGGGAGGGTGTACTATGAAATACTATGAGGTCTTTACTTCGTTATTGGTAAAAATACAGGAGTCTTAACTTTAACCGATAACGCTCGGTAAATCTTTGGAATCGGCCATAATGGAACGCACAATGGTGATTCCTTTAGCATGCTGAAGACAGTACAACAAGATTTGATTTGATTTCTAGAACACAAGTTAATCTAAGGGTAGATAGGGTAGGCTGAATACAAAAGGCTGTGCTGTGGTACAGCTTGGCAGAGACCCATGTTTAGCTGTGAACTGCGATGGTATTTTTTTTTAACATGGGTTAATTCTTCATGGATATCGTCCACCCTGTGGACGGCGGAGGGCTATATCAGATTCTTACCGATTAAAAAAACAGCGGTGTTCCTCGAGGACCTGAACTGATATATTGATTGAAACTCATTATAATAGGTGGTGACGGATTTTGCATAATCCTAAAAGTAAACAGAGATGTGGTAATTTTTTTATACAGATAATTTATTCAAGAAAAAAAACTAATGTCACACAGAAGGACAGACACTCATAAATTTATCAGTTTACCCATAGAACACAAAAAAAATGTTCATTGTTATTGCTACAAAACGCGATCAGATCACGTACGGGGAGTACGTACTAACTTTATAATTTTCTGTCCTTGTGAAGGACTTTTTTTATCTAAGTTGTACTTAAACGTGTCTTTACTGTAGACCTTTAGGCCCTTTGAAGTTATATGAAGTGTAAGGACAGATTTGAAGACTAATGTTTTTCTTTTATTCTGTCTAAAAGGTGATTCGACTAGCATCATTCAGTTTGAGTGTGGATTGTGTAGTAAATCAATGTTTGAGATGAAATTGTCTCAGTACCTACAATAATATGATCGATTTTAGTTTGAACAGTATAGTTACAGAAAAAGATTTTCACAATAGATTCTTCTAATTTAATTTGGGTGGTTTTGAACACATTTAGACGGACATAGTATTGTATAGATACATATACGTTGGGGAATTATGACCAGCTTTCCAAACACTGGCTTACCTACTGAGTAGATGATGACCACTAGAACGGGTCATTTCACCGTTATCTTTAAGTCCCATGTAGAAGGCAAGCTTATTGCCATCAACTGGGCACAAATCCAAACTCCAGACTGCTGCTAAGGAATTCCACACGGATAAACCCAATAACAGTTTCCCAGACCTGGGGAACGAACCCGAGACCTCACGATCAGCAGTTATTATTTCCAACGACCAACGAGGCCGTTAATAGTTAGTTAGAGGATATGTACTAATTGCTGGTTACTACTAATGTTGTCAACAGAAGGGTCTTCCTCGGAAAAGTAGGTACTATATTTATGACACATTCAATAAGTACTTATGTCTAGAATGATTCGATGTTTACATTGACGCAGGTTATAACTACCAAATAAAACTAGTTTCTACTTAAACCTGTAGCTAAATTACAATACTAATGTCAAACAAACATAACACATGTATATAATATTGATATCTTTTTTGTCATACAAAATTTCAAGTTGCTATCAAAACATTTAAAGTAGGTACCTATGAGTCATAGAAACTTTTAGTGATAAATCTTTTTTATGTGTATTCAAATGATCTATCCATAAATGTATGTGTGTAAAAACTTACCTTTATGAGTACTTACTCTATTATTTATGATGTGGGTAAAGCTCCAAGTTCACGATCTTTTTTTTTTACCTCGCCTTCCGAGTTTTGCTAACACGAACTTGATTTCTAGTTAACAACAGCTCGATTATTTTGTTTATTTTATGACGTGACGAGATTCATGACTATAACGAACTGACTTTCTTCTGATCACTTTGTGACAAGTTTGCAATAATGATTTTTTTTATTTTACGTGTCTTTATAACCCACTAGCTATGTCCTCACGGCTCCGCCCGTAGCCTATATTACTCAGTGATAAAGTAGCTTTCTAACGGCAAAAGAATTTTTGAAATCGGTCCAGTAATTTTTAAGTTTATTCGTTACTTACATACAAAAATCCTAAAATACAAATCTTTCCTCTTTATAATATTAGTATAGATAGTATAGATGTTATCGCCCAATTATTTTCACGTCTTTGGTATTATCTATTTCAATGGACACTATCTCTCCAACCAAATAAATAATAATAAAAATATTTAAAAAATTGCGCCATTAATTTTTCCAATGTCAAACAGTGAAAACAAACAAATAGTTAGCCGGACAAAAATCTTTAGTATATAATTTATTGATCATTCATCAAGTTAGTAAGCATTGTAGAACAAGACAATAATCCTCTGTACTTGGTCATGCCAAATTAGTAGACAAACATATATGGCGGCTGACCTATTTGTATAGTTGTGTTTGTGTACATTAAGGGGCAAAGAGTAGGTAGGCCGCGCAGAGGCGACAATCGGTATTTTGGTTCAGTTTGAAACTCGTGTGCCTAATCTACTAGCAAATTTGCACAAGTCTTCAAGCGGTTTTCAAACTGTGGACACACACGCAAGTCGAGTTCTGCAAGTTGCGAGAAGCGAGCACTTGCTGCAATAACTTGTGCAATATAACTGATGGGTTTGACGCTTTGGCAACAGATACATACTTAATGTAACTGTTTCAAGTTTCTTATTGTCACTGGCCAATTTAATGATTGCAGCAATAATACCTATCCTTGGTTTTAAACCTATTTAGGAAATGACGAGCAATTTAAGTCAGATTTGCTCGTTATTATAATTTATGTCATTATATACTACAAAAAGGATGCAATTAGAGTAAGTACTTGAAATAAATTGCTATGAAAAGTATCCGACTATGTCTCTCAAAGCGCTTGAGCACTGCGATCCGAATCCGAGAAATTACGTTTCGAGGAAACTCGATTGCAAATGTATGAAACTCAGATCGTATGTAGTATACAACTGTTCATTTAAATAGTACTACAACTAGTAACTAAAGTAAATTGTGTTTATCATTTTTCATTGTCGTAAATGGTGAAAGAAATAGAGCCACAATGGCCTAAGTGTGCTTGAAAGTGGAGCCATCTATTGAAAAAAATATAGAATCACTTTTAGGCTATTATGCCTCTATATACTTTCATTATCAAACACAATCCATTAGGCCACTCTGTTTCTCATGGCCGTAGTTTGGATCGTATTTACTCGAATTCGGACCGGAAGCAGTGAGAAATAAAATAGGCATAAATAAAAACATGTCACATCTACAATCTACAAATACTTAATATATGATAATATGGCACATCTACATATACTTTTGAGACATGTTAGCACTTTATAGGTCAAAGTTTGTTAAAATTCACATCATGTACACATATGAATAGACGATTATGGCAAAAAGTAGGTCAGAACGGACATATCTTTGAAAAGGTCGGTTTTGACCTGCCATCGTGACTTTACGTAGGAGTGTCAATAAAAGTTATGGGTTGGATGGAGAAAGCACCATGACTTTTGGCTACTTTTGAAAGCTTAAATTCTGTTCATAATAAGAAATTGTCATCAATATTTGTTACTCTTACATTGTTACTTTTTTGTTTTTTACTCAAAATAGTTATAGTATAATCAGCCCATTACTATCCCACTGCTGAGCTTGTGTCTCTTCTCAGAATCAGAAGGGTTTAAACTTTGGTCCACCATGTTAGTCTGATGTGGGTTGGCGAACTACACACACTATTGAGGAATTTTGGAGCTCTCTCAGGTGTCCATGTTTCCTCACGATGTTTTTCTTTAACGCAAGTGATAATCAAATACTAATCCCCACATGAATTCGAAAATTCACAGGTGCGAGATTACTGCTACCACAATTTCTATACGTAGAACCAATCTATACTAATACTAATATATTAATAATATTATAAAGAGGAAAGATTTGTATTTTTGTATGTAACGAATAAACTTAAAAACTACTGGACCGATTTCAAAAATTCTTTTGCCGTTAGAAAGCTACATTATCACTGAGTAACATAGGCTACGGGCGGAGCCGTGAGGAGACAGCTAGTGATAAATATTTACAAGTACCCACCAAGCATCAAAAATCTTTGAACTGGAACGTTAAGTTCAGCAATTATGCTTATACTTAATCAAGTACAGCGTAAATGTAAAGCTTCGGTAAAGCGAGCATACGGAATCCTTATAGGAAACGATTTCCTGGTTGCAATCGTAAAGTAAATTGATACAGCGTGGCGAATCAATTTTACTTATAAGTACCTAACGCGGAACAACTTGCACGTCTGGTTATTAATCTATGGCTACATACGATTTAAAAGTCATTACTTCTATACCTTCACGCTTATTACTGGGGGGTCACCAGAACACTCGTGGTTATTCTTTAGAAGCAAATAATAATCTTTTATTATTCTTATTTTAAAATCATGTTGTTAGGCTGATTCTCCAAGCACATTGGCGTCATAAGAAAATTGAAATTTTAAAATGTACCAACTTATTATTTTTAATGACGTCGACAAAGTATCACTTGGAGACCTGCTTGTTTTAAATTCAAAAGAAAAAATAATGAAGATTTAAACAAAGAACTTTGATTAAATTCTTTTCTACAATTATAATAGTGCTTGAAATATCACTAGTTAAGTGAGACGCTTGAAATTCAAGTATTGTCTATCCCCCAGTGAGACGAAAGCATTAAATTGTAGACAAAAATATTTTATTCATAATAATTACGAAGTTTGATACTGAATAATATTTCTACTTTCTTTTTAGTATTTTATATCAAAATATACTACTTTTACGTGATGAACATTTTGCTTCAAATTTACTATTGGTAAACACTTGAGATTTTTTACGACACAACTTTTCATATGAATAGAAAAACGGAATTCACGGGCATCACTAAGCTTCGAAATATAAAAATAAATCCGAAAATTCTTTTACGCCGCGACAAAGCCGACGGTATAAAATAGTTTCGCCATAAAGTAAATAAAATGCATCCCTGTTGCGTTGGGCGACAATCCTTCACTTATACGCAATTTATATTCGCTTCCTAGAGCCAGCATAATCCAGCCTTTTCTCTGCAGGCTGTTTAACATATATCGAGTCAACGCCGGCACTCCATGGCTACATTTAAATTTAAAACCTATATTCTGATACATTTTTTTCCGGATTTTGCAGCGTTAAAGATGATTTTGTTTTGTTTTACTGATTTCAGGGCGTAAGCTTGGTGCAACTCTATTAATATTAATGCTGTAGTGGAGTCTGTAAATCTTATTTTGTTTTATTGAACTTTTAGCTTTTGCTTACTCCTTCGGGAACAAAATGGATTGGGTTTTTTTAACAAACAAAAAACAAACTCATTGGTTTTTTATGCAATATATTTTTTACATTTCTCAATAACAGAAGGCTTGATTCCGAAAATGGTTTATTTATTTTGATTACCACCTTAAAAAAAAACGTTCCCCCAGTTATTTGAATTGCTAATATTTGCATCTCAATTTTTAATCAACAACGTGCACTTCCTAATTTTATTTTGGCCACAAGTTTTGACATATAGGGTTTTGATTTAAAAGTCACTAATCCAAATAAAATAAATGTCATCATAAATCGTGTCATCAGAAAAAATCTTAAAAGTTTTGTCAATAAATATTAATAATAAGACTGTCGCAAATAATGAAGTTACTAATTCAAGAATAAAGAAAATCTGAAACAGTAAAAAATTTCTCATTTGAACGTTGTAGCTTCTAGAAAACAACTGTTGTAACGTACCAAATGAAAAAAAAAACTAATTATTTAAGTTCCCATGAAAATAAGCGAAATTAAGCCAAATACTCTATCAGCAACTCCAAAAATGAAAAGCAAAACGCGTTTTCAATTACCAAACGAAAAATAAATCAAAAATTAATATGAACACAAAAATTCCTCGCGAAATAAAATTAAACTTAATAACTTCCAATATGGCGCCAAATTCCAATCTGTATTCTTTGAACCAGTCAAATTGCTTCAGTAATAAGGGTCCGATTTTAATAAAAAAGGAACTTTCATTTTGACTATTATCCACAAACAAAGTGAGGACATCATCTGGGTCCTCTCGACAATGGGGACCCCATAATCGGGGCCTTCTTTGTTCCGCGTTAAAAGCCCCGAAAGTGTCGAACATCTTCATTAATATTTGCCGGGAATTCGGACTACGGCTTTGTGCGAAGTGTACTCTGAGGACATCGACGTAATCTCTTTATACTGGCGCATCTAATTAATTGTTTTAATTAAGTGCATTTAATATTATAAATGCATGTCCTTAATAATGAAATAATAATCCTTGATAGCACGCACGGCAGGTTGCTTTCTCTGTAGGTAGACCTGATCACCTGCTCCCTATGCCCGGTGGGCTACAATTTCTTTTTGCTTTTTTACTTTTCTAGAAATATTTTATATGGTATAAAAAATAAAAAAAACAAAGTTTAATTATTTACTATAGTAGGTATGCTGTATATTATATCTGATATACTCTCGATTTAATAATAACGTTATCACAGACACTGTATTAATCTCCCTGAGCTAATTTCGATGTAATAAATTAGCATGATTAAATTAATTAAGGAAGAATCGCACATAATAACATCAAATGAATGAACAAAATTATATATTAATTGCTTGCTAATCTCTTTCATGCATATTAAATTCCCATATTTCCCTATTAAATTTTGCCTGAACATTTTAATGCAATATTTATTTAAACAACTGGTGTTAGAATATCTAAAAATTATAGAAAAAAAACCGATTATATTTAAAAAAAAACGTTTTTTGAGTAGCTATAATAATATGCCTCGTTGGTCTAGTGGTGTAAAGCGCGACTGCTGATCGTGAGGTCCTGGATTCGACCCCCAGGTCGGGCAGTGTTATTGGGTTTTTCCGTGTAGGATTCCTCAGTAGCAGCCCGAAGTGTGGATTTGTGCCCGGTTGATGGCAATAGGCTCGCACCCTATTACATGGGACTTAAACATAGCGGCGAAATGAGTGTTACTGTATACCTCTGCACAACCCATCGAGGAATCCAGCTGTAATGTTAAGTTATATAGATTAAAGATTGACCTGCGTGCAAATAATATAATAAATACCTTTGTTGATATGCATTAATACAAATAAACCGCTCGGTAAAACTAATAGTTCCATAAAAATGCGTATTATACTCAAAACAAACTTTATATGGCATAAACAGCTTACGAACGAGGATCGACATTAATTTTGGCATTTCGAAAGCCGTTCCAATACGACTTGCGCGGAACAAATGCCAGTTTTCGCTTAAAATAGATAAGCGCTTACTTATATAGCATTATTTAAATATCGTAAGCGTTTACTGGCATTATGTAGTTATCTTAAGTAGCTTTTATCTGATTGGCAGTTAATTCCTTTTAAGCTTAAACTTGATGGCAGTAAGACGATCGGCAATGGTTGTTTTGTAGTTTCAGTGACAGTTACAACGGTGGTTTTTGCATAATAGTCGGTTTTAACTGAAGACGCTACTTTGGACTGAATAGAAATGACAATAAGTACTTAATCTTGATTGGGTTTCATTATTTTAATACTGATGGTACTTATATACATTCGGCTTATGTGTTCTACGCCTTTCCATACATTTACTTAGAGAGAATAAGCTGAAGCTTATCTATTGAGGTTAAATATTGATTTATATAATTTATTGATCATAAAATAAATACACTTTATATAAATTTTAAACTGTTCTATATTCCAAATTAATTCAATCCGATTACTATTTACTTTAATCAAGATTTATTTATTATCAATCAAAAGATTTAACCCAATTCCCATGCAATCAACATACAACCTTAACGCAACCTCGGCAAGATCCAAAATCCTTTGAACATCAAGCACAGTGTTACGCTATCGAAAAGTCGTAGAAAAAAACCGGTCACATTTAAATAAAATCGTTTCCTCGAAGGAAGTCATTATTAATCATCTTCAAAAACTTTATCTGAAGACCTTCTGAGTCGAAGGCTCGCGAAAATTCCAGAATATAATTCAACTTGTAAACTGACTAGGAAGTGAGTTAACCTTGGTGCTAACCGATACAGCCTATAACATTAGTTACGTGTAATGACACATATGCGGACGTCGGCGGTTTTGGTTCATGATTGGCCGTATATAGCGGTCACGCTGTACCACTGTGCGGTGGGGAACTTGTGTAATTAATCATTTGATTTTAATGTGCGAATAGATATTATTAATTATTATCATCAGATAGTTTAGCGATTGAACGCTTGCCTTCCATGCAGGATGGCCTGAGTTTGATACCAGCCCGTACTTTTCGTATTAATGTACTGATCAGAATTTGATTATCACTTGCGTTAACGGTGAAGGAAAACATTGTGAGGAAATCTCAAAATAAAGTTTTCGATGGTGTGTGTAGTCCGCCAACTCGCACTAGGCCATCGTGGTGGACTAAGGCCTTAATCCTTCTCATTCTGAGAAGAAACCCGTGACGAGCAGTGGGACGGTAGTGAGCTGATTATGTCTATGATTATCATCAAGTCCTCATTGGCCTGTAAATGGTTGTATGTTGGAGAAGAGTGACTAAAAACCAGAACCACGCATAATATTGGAAGGGCTCCTTTACAGCAGTCATTAAATTTTTAATTAAACTTAAGCCGCCTTTAATAAAATATAAAGTTACTAATGTAATAAAACAGTGAATTAACTAGATTATAGAGTGGTTTAACTTGAACAAGAGAAAGGATAACAGTTACTCTACATCTAAAAATAACATAAAAACAGATTGTCTAAGCAAAGGTCATACTAAACTCTCGATTTGCGAGACATTGATATATAGAGCTGTGGTAGAGCAATCTCTATTTATCCAGGAAACTAACCGGCTGCCCTTGTAGAGTCGGCTCTACGCGCTTACAATAATAAGCGACTTATAAACATATGGTGTTGCCAACTAACACAGGATGTTCCGTATAGTAACGTTATATTATATAGGTACGCAATATACCTATATACAGGAGTTAAATGTTTTCTCTAATGGTTGATAATATACATATACAAGGTTAGTCGGAAAGGGGGTACTAAGCCGCGGACCACTGAAAGTATCACTGACGACTATTTTAAAGCAAGTGTTAAAATTTCAAAATTCGATAATTTTTATTTGCATGCAAAAAGGTTTTCATTTTAGTTTTTTCAAAAAAAAAAAAAAACATATCTGCTTTAGTTATGAATTCAGAAAATTAATTTTCTAATCCGTGACCCCAAATATGACCTAAATTGTAAAACGGCTGATCATAGCTATGGACAGATAGATTCTAGCATATTTTTTACGAAATCTCTGAAAAGCTATTTCTCTTAAACTATCGAGTTTTGGGGAAAGATGTAGAACAAAAGTTATCCCTTATTATGGGTACATTAACACCCTTTCGGCTTAGTACCCCCTTTCCGACTAACCTTGTATAAAATCTATTTAAGGCTCTATGTTTATGTTACTACCAGGAAGAAATATAGAGACCTATCCGTAACTAGGGACTCTATAACAACAGTTAAGTCAATCAACTTAAAAAGTTCAATAAACTGGAATAACGAAAATTTAGTTACACCATACAAAATTAATTCATAGGCTAAATCTGTTAATCTACAAATTTACTACAAAACGTTAAACCAAACCTCAGTTGACAATAATTTATATTTTATTAGGATACTAAATTATATTTCCAATTCTCCTATTTTCTAGGTAATCGCTATGGCAACACAGCTTCCATAAAAGGAAGGTTAGCAAAACACTATAATTTTGCAACGTCCACGTGCCTGACACGTGTTGTTTAAAGCCTAGATCGTGCAAACACAGATAAAATACAAAAAGGGAAAGACACAAGGACTGGGCACACCTTATCCGGGCAAGGTGATGGTAAATAATAATCAGGAAGTTTATATTTGTATCTAAGGTAATCTGATATTAATCAGATAAGTACATTATAATTTATTATGTGTGAATATTATTGTTTAGATTGTTTCTATAAATATTTATCTCATAAAAATAATTTAGAGATTAGAAATCTCGCTTAACTGCGAAATTGAATAATTGGGATATAATCAAAATTGACTAGAATTCATACGAAAATATAACTTACCTTATTTCTGAAGTCTGGTTTTAGAATCAGATTAGTCTCATAAGTAAGAAATATTATAATAATTGTACATTTTTTGATGCCTCTCTCTATATCCCAAATATTGACTGGTAGGGATCGCCTCATGGCATTCAGTCCACCTTTTCCGTCAATAAATAAATTAGTTAGTTCACGATGTTTTTCTACATCCATAATATTATTCCTAAAACCTCATACTCAAATATTTTTTTACGCTTAGAAACAAAACCTTAACCAACAAAGAAACACTATTTAATAGGTATTCCTCATAAACATTCACTTCGCAAACATTGCCACTCATAAGAAATTAATTGGAATAGAAAAAATACTGCAACCGTTTATAAAAAAACCTGAGGCACCAATCAATCAGGAATACCAGACTATAGTTTGCAAGCAAGCCTATTAATTTACTCAATTACTTCGAACAGTGCAGACATTAAATCATTATTTATGTACGTACATTGTAGGAAGCTACAATTTGCTGAAGTCTAATCGTTCAGCTGTCCTTTCTCTACTAACTTTGTTCTAGGCTTTCAACTGTTTACTGAAAACTGTTTCAGTACTAAATTCTATAATGGTTTTATTGAGTATTGAGATTTTGTATGTCTGGGACTGATAGCAAATAATGCATTGATTAGTACTTAAAGTATATTGCAATGGTTAAAAAAAATACATACATAATTAACCACTTTATTAATATAAATGATGCTGACGATGAACGCACTAGTCAAACAGGATGCGACAGCCAATTAAATTGGTCGCCTACTGCAACCAGATTGCTTACTGCCTTATTTTAAAGAGTAGATATTCATGCAAGCCCAGACATGTAAGAACTACAAAAACACATGCGACATTTATTGTATTTTAAACATGCAACGAACTATAAAAAGTGGGTACGGTCGCTGTCATTACGTGTTTTGCTGAGGCAGAGACATGATTCATCAATGTCATTGAATGATTGACTCCACTATGTTTAACGCTGTAGTTAAAGTATCAAATATCTGTTACCAATGTTTTAGAAGAACCATAGAACAAATAATACCACTACAACAAATAGAAAAAAATAATGCCAACTTTGAGTCACGTAACTCACCCGTGACTGTGCAAAAGTCGCAAAATGTAAAAAGTTCCCAAGCCCCAAAATAATCGATAAAGAAGTTTCATTTTAAACAACTAAAAATTCTAAAACTAACACTAGCCAAACTTAAAACCGTACGGAAACAAATAAAAAAACTACCTAGCAACAGACCAGTCACGAACACCAAACACGTGATTAATCGAGTCACAGCCGTTGCAATTCTGGCCTAAAACAAATTGTAGAATACGAAAAAAACTCACCTCGACAATAACTGCGTTTTCAACCTGGATAGCGGACCGCAAAAACTGCCTCCTCCGTTAACCTTGAAACGGCGTGGGTGTTCTGAACTTGATTTAGTTGCTATCGTACAAACCCTTTTTTTGTCTTGAATATAAATAAGTTTGTAAAAAAACTTTTTGTCGAGTTGCGTTCAGCGAAAGTGGTTTGGCTTAGGGTCGGATCCGAGGTCGTGTGGTGGCGTGATTTAGCACAGATCTGATTATGATGATATTGAGGAAGAGTTCTCGCCATTTGCATTGTTAATTTGTTGATATCTCGGTCGGAGTTAGCCTTGATGGCGTAGTTTTCTTATGTTAACCTTCACATAATGTTTGACTCATTCAATGTTGTCACTTTTCTATTTGAAGAGATCGCTTCACTTCCTGGATGTACTATCGTGCTTATTTCTTTAACGGAACAAACTGAGTTCATTTCAACTGTCAAAATAGTCTTTTTGATTTCAAGGTGATTCCAAATATCAGTAGGTCAAAAAGTAACCTCAGATTTCTAATCCGGACATATGACACTTTCTCTAAACTTGAACGCTTATCTCCAAGGAGGAACTGCCGGCTTCTGTCCTCAGATCGCTTCCTACATGATTTGATAATAACTTCCTGCGTCCTTATACATCCTCGCTAGTCAATGTTTTGTATAAACAAATTACGGAAATGTTTATTGCACTTGAACGTTTTAATAGTTCCAGTTGGAGCTATCGTTTCAAATAGAATTTCAAATGGGGTCACTCGTGGCAGACGTTATCGCGGACTATTTTGGTCTAATTGCGCTGAATTTTGGCCGTGTTTGGTGTTTAGGTTTTGGTGCCTTATCAACAGATGTATGAGTATAGTCGCGTGACAAAATAAACTAATAACTACCAAATACCTATATACGAATGCTAATTTAGTTCTACAATATTATATGAAGTTACTGAACCAATCTTGATCAGGGTAAACTCAATATGTTTCACTAAC
Organism: Amphipyra berbera; assembly: GCA_910594945.2. Taxonomy (NCBI): domain Eukaryota; kingdom Metazoa; phylum Arthropoda; class Insecta; order Lepidoptera; family Noctuidae; genus Amphipyra; species Amphipyra berbera. Next base: position 1,365,217 of record OU343138.1, read on the forward strand.
TTCAACAAAACATACACGAACCGACATTACAACGCAATAACTATGTTGTGTATACAGTAGAGATTTCGACTTGTTTGTAATAATAATAATTCCTATGATAACAATATCATTAATAGTAAGGACACTGAGTTAATGTTGCACCACCTTGCATACTAATTGGACGTGGCCCGGCTCCGCGAATCGGACATGCCTGAAATAATAATAGTGCTCCCACAATTAAACAAATAACGTTGATTTTCCACCTCGAACGCGAATTTACATTATAGTTGGGCACAAATTGCCTGTAAAATTTGAAAACGTGATCTCGAGTAACAGTATTTTTTCTCTTGTTCACAGACAAAGAAGAACAACCCAAACCACATAAAGAGGCCGATGAACGCGTTCATGGTCTGGTCGCAGATAGAGCGCAGGAAAATATGCGAACAGACACCAGACATGCACAACGCGGAAATATCCAAAAACCTCGGCCGCGTGTGGAAGACGCTCAATGACGAGGAACGCCAACCGTTCATCGATGAGGCGGAGAGGTTGAGGCAGCTACACATGAGGGAATACCCCGACTACAAGTACAGGCCGCGCAAGAAAACCGCCAAGTCAGATAGGTCTGGACCAAAGTCCGGAGGCGTGACGAAGCCAAAACGCAAGCAGCGCGCGGACTCCAACAACAACAGGGGCGTTGCCAGGCGAAGGAGACCAGCTCCATCCGTGCCTAGTGTACCGGTGGAGACTCCTGCGCCTCCGCCGCTGCCAGCGAGTCCGGCTGGCTCACCCGACTCCCCTGAATCTGCCTGCTTCTACGAAGATCATAATCGTCGCGAGCAGGCGGACTTAACAGATCTCTACTCCATCACGGACCTGCTGCCGCTTCCAGCGGACTGCGAGGTAGACCTGGAGGCCCTCACGACGGACATAGACTCATTCGAGACAGCGTCCTCATCGTCAGGGTCACACTTCGAGTTCTCGTGCACGCCCGATGTGTCGGACATGCTGAGCGAGATCGGCGTGGCGGGCGACTGGGTCGACCACACGTTCTCGTCGTATCTGACGTCGTCTTAGAGCGGTGTTCGGGTCGCCACGGCCGCTGCCGGCCGGTTCCACTGATCTCATGCGGTCGGCCAACGGGCCGCCCCACGGAGGCCGACGACGCGGCGACCGCTCGCCGCTCCGCCTAGAGAGTGCCTATCCAAAATGACGTGTCGACATTTGGATTTAATGTACAAAGTTATTTAATAAGGATCGAGGGTGAAAATTGTTTTGACAACCGACCTCATGGTCGCGTTCCTCTTCGGTTCGTACGATTACTTTAATCGTTTAGTTTTAAAGTTTCATTTTCGATAACGGCGACGCTTCGTCTAGGAAGTGGCATCGGGTTTTATAAACGTAGGCTGTGAGTTGGTTCTTGTTTTGTCGTTTTGCTTTCGTTATTAAATTTATGGTTTCGACACATAATGGAGGTAATTTCCAAACGACACGTCTCAGACGCATCTCAGTAAATAAATCCGTCTGCTCTCCGTCGCCTGGTTAGTTAGCCATGGGCCATGGGCCAGTCAGGTCACCCGCCCTACGCTCGCATCGCGTTGTCGCGCCGTATTCTTTGTACGTGTACATTACACGACTTGGCTTCTAGTGCATTCTAAAATCGTGAGTTTGCATTCTACGTCACACCTTCTTTTTTATTTTATTAACATTTGTACTTTTAAGGGTCGTCTTTTTTATTATTGAAACGTCTTAGATCGAAATATGTATCATTCTTCGAGTAATAGAAAAATAAGACTAGTTATAGTCGTTTGTCTTGCGTTCGTATATATACTGTACGTAAGTTCACTTTATACTTTGATGCACACGTAGATGATAGTTAAACATTATTATTTTACTATTGGAAGCTGATCGGTATGTCATTGGAAGAATTTCGGTGTGCGGGAGTAAGTGTTTGTCTCGGTTGGATGCGGTAGGCCCCTACCATGTTTGTTTGTGATCGGAACGAGTCGCGCGTACTTATTGAATTCTGTCGCTGCTGTATGTATAACAAGTATCTTCCGCTACGCGTTTCTCGCTCCCTTTCGAGTTGGAGTAGGGTGGTAGGGGTCAACTGTTTGATTTATAATAAATGTTTCGAGTCGGTCTTGTAAGTTAGGATTCGTAAAGTAAGGTTAATATTCGTTCAATGGTAAGGTATGAAATTATATTGTATAGCATGATGGCACCTATGGATCGATGTGAAGGGACACTTTCAATTCTCGTTTCGTTACTCTTCTCGCTACATTGACAAAACAATAATGTCTATAGAAGATACATATCAATAATTGGAATGCGTTGTACCGCGGGACGGTGGGTTATAAAGAAATATTATATTGGATGGGTCAACAAATTGTTAGTTTTCAACACAAAATGTTTTGCTAATTCAAACTCTGTGATTTACTTTATGGATTTTCTAAATTATAAGGTTCTAGTGGAGACTGATATCGCATAGATTAGTTTTAGCAGCGCTAGCTTCTCTAACTCTTTTATTTTTTGTTAATTTTTAATACTGGGCATAACATTTTTATATTGTGAAAAAAATAATTAAATACGTACATATTTTTGATATTTTGCGTTGCTGTGGAATACGGACTTCGGAGTTTTACAAATTTGTCAATATTATAATAGATAGCCAGAATATTTCAGGATTAGATAGCAAAAGATAACGATCAAATCATAATATTTTAGGTACTTAAATGAAATTGAAATCCATATCCATTCCGAGTTCCACAGCAGAGCATAAGCTAAACAAATTGTATTTAAAGAAAAAAAAAAGAAAAATTTTTGCTAAAAAATCTGTCAATTCATTGAAAATCGTGTCAGTTAGGGGGTAACGTTTAAAGGAATGTTACCCCATTCATTATTAAGATAGATAACCCTTCTACATAATATACCTGTTTTCAAATTGTAACAATATTTGTAGATATTTCTGTGTCCCACAAAATATAAGGGATCCGTTGTGCTCTAATAGGTAAGAAAGAAAATGCTTTACCTATATTATATTCTTTATATAATATATTATATATGTAAAAAAGTTCATGTATTAATTAGTAAGTGTCTATGGAAACCCATTTAAATAAGGAAAAATGCATAAAAAAGCGTTATCTACATATTATATCTATCTTGTGTGTTGTAGGGCGATAATGTAAGAAAAGACGAAAAAAATAAATTTGTGCCTAATGAAAAAAAACTTGAAAATTCTTGTAATACTTATTTTAGTGATGCTCAAACAAGTATTTTAAGCGCGTAGTGTTTAGACGCTGTTAATGGACAAAACTTGTATAAAAGATATTGTAAGATTATATTATTCGATGCCAGATTTGCATTTTGTTTTGTCATTTTGCTTCGTTCGTGTGTGATCTAATGGAATTCCTTATTTTTATCTGCAATTACCAGTAAACGGTTTTTCATGTAGCCTTCCATGATTTTGTAAAAATCATTCCTTTTTCTAGAAGCTTTGAATTTTATGGAAATTCATTTTTTTTCTGGAGCATTTCTTTTTGATAAAGTTTTTAGTATTTCATCATTTTTATTGTGCACTTTATCATCTTGAACAATAATGGAATTAGTTTTAACGTGATCATGAAACACATGACTTATTTTTAGAATGTCAAGGTTGCTTTCGCTGGATGATTGTTGTAGATCATTTTATGTCGTGCAGTCATTAAAATATTTACGCGTCAGTACAAGCTTCGCTAGGATTCAATTTCTAATATTTTTCTTTAAAGTCGGTAATATTAAATTGTAGTTTATATTTTAACATAGCAGCAGTTAATCTGTTTTGTTTGAATACTGTCGTTACTGTTATTTTCAATTTTATTAATGACAAAGAAGCCTTCAGCAAATATAAATATCACAGTTCAATGAGGAATTTCATTAGATATGTATTTTGACTGTACACCCAGTCCCTCCGTCTTTTCAACTTTGACAATAAAGTGTCATTTTTTCTGCTTTATCATTCGTAAGTTTTTACGGACTTCCTTATAACATTTGTTTACAAAGTCGCTATATTTTTTCCCCTCTTTTTTGCAACTTTCAATGTATATAATGGGGTTCATAACCGATAATCAACGATTGAAAGCAATATATATGTCTACAATTAGTGACATCAAGCTCAAATTAGTATAATTCTCTTCTACTAATAAAAATTGTAAGTCATTCTGGCGTTTTCAAACAATAGACATAGAATAAGAAATTCAACTACCATTTTCAATTTTATTATTCAATGTAACATTGAAGTTTATACAATACAAAGTCGCTGTGCTTTGAATAAAAAATCATTTACGCATTTTACGCTTGCGTGTAATCAAAGCACCATTTCAATTTGAATTCGAAGCAAGGGATTAAACAGAGAATTAAAGATTTTTTAACACTTTTCATTTGCAAAGCCGCTGTACAAACTTGTAAATATGATTTTTATTAGTGGGGAGTTGTCAAAACCCCAAGAGTATTTTATAAATGCAACATCGAATTTAAAATGTTGTAAATTAGCGCTTCTCTTTCAATAATTATTGGAATTATCAGGGTTTAATAGTTTTCATTTATGTATTTTAGATGTATAAATGTCCCTAAGATTATCATTGCCTTCCTTGGACAATGTTCTTCTAAATTCTTTGCATAAGGCTTCCTCTCTTCGTAGCCTTAAAATTCTTTTAATGAATACCATGGAAGTATATTTTAATCTCAGGTATGTAAGTAAGTATTGAAAAAAAATGTTTATAATAATAAAGTCAAAATAAAGCGACACTGTGACAAAAAATTAGAGGGTATATAAAACGTCTTAAGTAAAAATATCATAAAGGACGTAGTTGTTGTAGGTTATATATATGTAATTATATACTTATATTACTTACGTGTGTCACGGTCAAATGCGAAAATTTTACGAAGTGACTGGGTATTGTGCAGAAATGACTGGTATATTTCGCGTGTTGTCTGGTTAGTTGTAGAAATAACCACGTAGTTTGACCGTGGCATAAGTAAAAAATATTGTTGTGTATCAATTTAACGACATCGCATGAAATTAAGCTTACAATCTCGCTTTGAACCCGAATAGATGTATATTTCCTGGCAAGCGGACAGTTTGGAGAAGTAATCCATTTGTATGATAAGAATTGGTTATAATAAATGCGATTAAAATGTTAGTGAAATCATTCACAGAACTGAAAAGTTGATATTCTCGTTACGTTGTTTAAAAAAATAATTGATCGTAATTATATCTCTGTATCATATGTATCTACGCTATTGTTGATTTATTATAAGCATATTCTATCTTAGTACTCCTCTCCTTCGGTTTCGAAACAAATGGGAAAGTTTCAAGTTTTAAATTAGGACTTTCTCTAGAACATAACCAGGCATTTGTAAATATATCTTATTATACATGGCGACAAGTTTGGTCGCAGCTCTAGACAGAGTGGTGAAAAAAAATTTGTTTATATTCTGCTTTAATGGTGCGTCCACATTTGAAACTATAGAATGCGACCAACTTTACAACGATGTTGTTTATTTGGTCGCAGTTAAAATTACAACCAATGGTCGCGATCTAGAGTAGCATGTCCCTAAACCTATTTGCTTCGAAATATTTCAAGACACAACGAATCTTCTGTTCCCTTCTCATGTCCTCACGCACTTCATTAATATTAAATAGTAAATAATTGGTGTCTGTAACTCAATATAAATGATATTGTATTATCACCAGACAGTAGTACGCATATATTCGTTGTTATAGTAGAGTGTGTCATAATTATTGGTATCTATAATAATTATTAATAATTAAACAAGAATAATAAAAAATAACGAAAATTTTCGCACAACCTGAGTCAAGGAACTAACATAAGGATAAAGTTGATAGTTATAAAGCATAATGATTAAGCAAATGTTACTGTAAGATGCGATTTTTTTGTGTTAAAATGTTCTTTATCCAAGGGGATACGCCTGCTATATTATATTATATGTATTGTCCAAACAATCGCAACGAAAGCTGCTCGTGCGATTGACTCTGTCCTTAATTGTTGAATTGAAAGTTTCATGTTGATTTACTGTATATAATTACTTTGAACAAATTAGGAACAAAAAATGGTCCATTAAATTTTAACAAATAATATTAAGGTAGATGCATACATTCGGAATATATGCTTTGGTGTACAATGCCAAACTTAATACGATGCTAAAAAGCATGGCTTTAACAAATATCGCTAAGGATTGGACTGATGTTTTCATTTCCCAGCTTTTGTCATTGGACTTGTAAATATTTTTGGCCACGTCGGAAGCTGCATCATTTTTCCGAGACATTCTAGTCTGATAAGACGAACCTTCATCATCAATGGCCCCTGATACCTGATTATTAGTTTGTGTTATTCAATTTATACCAAAAAAATACGAAGCTCTTTCAACACTGTTACCGATGGATCTCTTTGTATGTAGCGATAAATCATTCGGCTTACCAAAAATTGGAAACTGTTGTTTTCAACTTTTTTTTGTAACATTGGTTTTAAAGATTGTACATATTAGATCAGTTTGGTTTATCTTTAAGTAATCAACCCTAGACGGGTACATTTATTCATCTTTGTCCAATAATTTAGGAGTTCTATTATGTTTAAGTTTTCATACAAGACATATTTTTAACATCGTTTTCCCCTCGTCCGTTGTATAAATTATTGTCACTGTATCTCTAGGTATATACATAAAATGTATGAGTAGTCTTTTAAAATGATAGGTACGATTAAATAATAATGTAGTTATTGATTAATACATAAGACAAACTGTGTAAATTTTGTATTTGTAATTTGTTTCAATGAACATATAATTATTATATATCGTAAAGTAAAACATCCAGTTTTTAAAAAATAACCCGAATTTTACTGAAAGCATCCCCTCAAATACCTCTAAGAATAATATCGACAAACAAATATGAAAATTAAGAACTGAAAAAAGGTACATGACACAAACATACACCACACTGATACACATTTTAAAAATACTACTGAAAATCTAGACTGTGCTACTAAGTTTTTCAAAGCTAGTGAGCAAATAATAAATAAATAATAAAAAATAAAAACTTTATTGTTCAAAGTAAGTAGACTTCTAAAATACTCGGGGCACTAGCCTCCACACTAGGATTCCCTGTGTCGTGGAGACTAGTCTCTTTCATTCATGCAAATACAAGGCAGGTTAATTTCTACTTAGAGTTAATGCGAACAATATTACTAAAGAATGTGTACCTACTTAGATGTTTGTGTGGGTGTGTGTGGTTGGTGTGGTGTTTAGAGGTGTGTTTATGTGTGTGGACTGTGGATGTATGGTTCGGAGTGTGTGGGATGTTGGATGTTGGGCTATTTGTGTGGGTGAGTGAGGGATGTGTGTACATAGACATAGTACAAAGAAAGCTTTAACAGTATTCAATACAAGATCAATCCAGTATTATCAAATACCAAGTACATGCAATTCCTGAACTAGAAGGAAAACATTTTACAGAAATTAAAAATATGGTTGACCAGAACATGGTGGACAAAGTTAACTGGATCCAGACGGAGAGCCGATGCTGACGTACAACTTGGAGGAGGAAAATGGAGCAGCGGACCATGATGAACTGGTTTGATAAAACATAAGTATAAAAACTAACAAGAGTAAGTATGTTAAAATAAAAGAGAAAAAAATAATGTCTAGAAGCTATATAAAATATTGAAATCGAAACAAATAGAAAATCCAAGTAAACTAAATACTTAGAGGAAGATAAAGAGCCTTTCATCTAATGGATTCTGAACACGTCACTAAAAGGCGATTGATGGATTGAAATATAATTTTACACAGTATAATGTTTTCAATAATGACTACAGGCAAAACCTCATTTTTGAGAGACACAATGTCGTATAAGCTGACGCTTATTAAAACCGTGTCTAACGTCAAACTCTACACGAAAAGGTGTTTAAGCCCTGTTTAGTCTGAACAACTGTTAAACACAATGTTGTGGTAATGCAGTGAATGCCTAGAACTAAAAAGCGATAGGCTGAATTAAATTTATACCGCCTCTTACATGTTAGGCCCCAATATAATCCCTTGGGGCACCTTTCATGTCACTAGCAAAGATAGGACGACCTACTCTCAGGTCTACTTAGCTAAATGATAACGATAAGAGATTAGCAATACTAGGGCATACTAAATTCTCCCTTATGCAATTTCATTAAGGAGCCCCACAAATAAGGCCCAGGCCGAGGGCCCAAGCATCGTATTATTCAAATTTATAGCTTTAATTTCGTATGCCACAGCGCATTAGATGGATCATTACTCATTTTTGATGACGTCATCATATTTGGAGCAATTTTGCAATGCCCTCAAAATTATAATGTTGAAATGTACGCAGATGGATTTAATTTTGACTTAATGGTTTCACGTAATGGGTATGGGAATGACCCGAGATGTATCCGTATGGAATGGGCGGTAAACAAATATGGTTGATGGTGAGTTGTAAATTTAATAGGCAAATGAAGGAGAGGGTATTTTATAATAGGCTACAAATGAAACGTGGGCCTTTCTCACAGTTGTTACTATTAATGACCTTGAAGAGTCGATGGTTGTAAAGAGTTTGATAAGGAGATTGGCTGTCGTGGTATCAAATTATCAAAGAAGAATTATACTACCCATTGGCCTGATAATAATAATGCAGTGGTTCTTATCACTGTGGGCAATGAGGCTCTGTTCGATGAGTGATATATTGTGCAATGTTGTGACACTCCAGCCTATATACTAAATCAACAATGACAAAATCAATGAATATCTGTTATTAATGAGGTTGTCTTGGTAAAGAAGAGCTAAAATTAAATACAGGAAGACGAAACAAAGTAGCATTATTTATTGCATACAAGGAAGCTGCTATCCATATACAAAGAATATTGTTATCTGTTAAACAAGGTAAACGGTAAGTTAATATGTTTGCGAAGGTACAATTTATTCAGGAAGAAATAATTTATTTGAATGAAGACAACGCAATTATTGTTGGCGCCAATTTGACTTCTGACGTAGTATAACAAATGAAAGGAATAAAAATAATCACAGTCCATTTCTGACTTCCGAGTCATAATAATGACACGATGGAGAAAATACATTTAATGGCATCCATTAAAATTTTGTGCACACTGCATCTATCTCAACCTACGCATAGAATCCCAAAAATATCCTTTTCCTTAAAGGCCCAAAACTATTTTGAATTCCGTTCACCAAATAAAAAAAACAAGACCCGAAATATCCAATCCAAATCTAATCAATCAATCACCGCTGGGTGAACCAAATGCTTCTCAAGCCACGCCACAATACATCAAAGGCATCCCTAAACCCAAAAATCACATTCCAACTACCCCAAAACGTGCCAAACAGAAAAAGTCCTGCTCCCTACCCCATTAAAGCCACTAAAACAACGAGCGCCGATTGTCTGGTAAATAGAAATTGAAATCGGCTCAACCATACTTCGGCCGCAACGTATTTTTTCATCACGTTCGATATCTAGGAGTGTTCGCCGTGAATGCTAAACACTGTTTGATATTCAGGGCCCAGCGCGAGCTTCTTATCTGTTACATTACAGAGCTAAATATTTTCCTCCTACCTACATATTAATTAAGTTGATTGATGAAGCCCCCGTTTTACGATACGATGTACTTTTCGGCTCTAAAGTTGGAAGAGAAGTGGGGTGTTGATCTTCGCTTGCTTTTTGAAGGTAGGAATTAATTTAAATAATTTGTTGTTTAGAGCATTTTCTTGAACTCGAGTTTAATGAAGAATAAAGACTGAACTGAAGGTTGTAAAAAGAATTTTGGTTCATTCTTCCATTTTATTTCATTAATTCATTGATTTCGTTCATTTCATTCATCCATTTCATTAATTCATTCATTCAAAATATATTACTAAAGAATATATTAGATACCACATAAAAAAAGATTAATTCGTTTTCTATTAATTTATATGGATAAACTTACTCATACTCTTGTTAAACCAATCCAATTGTAGTACTGGGAATTGATTCACCACAATAACTGAACGAAGATGCTTTGATCTTGTGATCTTTATATCATCACTTATTCGTCTCACCCTTGAACTATTATCGTTTCACTCTCACTCGAAATATTGTTTAATTGATTGTAACCAGCAGACTGTAAAATCCCAGTGAGTCTTTGAATTGTCACATCATATTCCTTTACAGGATTCATTCCTTATCAGTAACATTGTCAATTGGTGCAATAATACTGAGTGGTATCTTTTAAGGAAAAAATTGTATACGAATCCCGGCTATATCTGCTGTTTATTTCAATAATCTAAAAAATGCTGCTATCTTTTTCTTCAAAATCGAGCTCGCGAGACATGTAACGTCTTTCCTCTATTTCTAAAAGTTTGAAATTTGGCTTGATCTCAAAAACTCAACCTGTATTTACATTTTTTTGTTTCGCACTACCATTATTACCTACCTACACAAAATATTCTACATCCTCCAGAGAGTCTACCAAACCAATTTCTTATATCGCCCAATCAGTATGTAAAACACACCCTTCAACATGTACAGTAGGGGAATGATAAGGTTCGTCAGTTTTCAAATTCATTATTTTCCCACTTCGTGGGCACATGTTACCTTTTCAAACTGTTGAACAGAAAAGACCAATGCATGGAAAATTATGTTTAATTTTTGGGTAACAAACATCAAAATTGCCTTTTACCTCCATTATGACGTAGTAGTGCCATATAATGTCTTTGATTTCATTTAAGGAGTTTGGTTGTAAAAACCATTACATCAATCAATTCGATGATTAAATAGATTGGCATTACATGTCTGTCACCATGTCACCTTAATGTTTTGTCAAAAAATACTAGTATTTTCTTTTCTATAATGTTGGCAATACGTGGTCGGTAAAATCGTTCATTTCTTGCATTGTGCAAGCAAAAATAGACTTTAAGGTGTATAACATTTTCGTTCCCCGACTGTACTAAGAAATCGAGCGCCGAAACAAAATTTTCTCAGCTCTTAATCAACTGAAAGACTTTATCAACAACAACTGTTGATTAATTCAGTCGTATTAATGCAACATGGGATCGGTTTGTACGGAATGAATGCTAAGTAGGTGGGTCCAAATTAATTTGGTATGTTCTTGTAGAGGGCGGTATTCAGAGTCCTTGTTCTCATGAATATACATAAACAAATTGAACATTCGATTTCCCATATTTAGTGGCTGGACTTGGATTTAGATTTAGTGGTGGTTGCTGGTACGTGGGGAGATGGAAAGAAGGGAAGAAAGAAAGATGGATATAAGGGGAGATTGTCCTATCTCCATATTTAAGGAGAATAGGTCATGCCGTGCGAGTTTCGTGGTAATAAGATTTCAGTACTAGTCAGCAAGGTTGGTTGCAGAACTTACTGCCCAGAGTGTGCCGGATGAAGGTACTTAAGAATCATCACTCGAGGATGGGAGATAGAAAATATAGGAGCTTTTGAATTTAAAAGACTTATTTCTAAATTTTTTCACGAATTAGGGTATTTAGCAGACATAGATCTAACAGTCTTTTAATAATGACGAGAACTATTTATAGCTTGTAAGAAAAAATAATAGGTACTCTATTATTTTTTTAGTCACCTATTTATTACGTAAGGGCTAAGTTTCTAAAAACTTCCCAAGTGTTTCAAGTAGTATTCAATTATCTATAATTACGCACATTACCCACTTAGACTTTGTAGTGTTTATAGACAACAGCGAGTGTACAAAATTAAAACTTAATAGTCTTCATATTACGACTCCTAACAATTTTAACACTAAGATACAACTTTTTTATACTATTTATTTTTGTTTAAAAAACGTTGCACCACACTTGGATTTCTCCTTCATGGGTGCGTTTACAGACACAAATCTTCACATACACAAACGCCCCGACCCGAAACAACTATCTGTAGGTCATATTTGTTCCGTGCGGGAATCGAACCCAAGACCCGTAGCGCAAAAGCCAATCGCTCAGCCACTGCACCAAACGTGTCGTCATAAACTACAAAAACAATTCTGAATAAACTATTTTCTTGTTTATGGTTAATTTTGTTACACCCTGTATATCCATAACATTCCCCGTATCAACTTTATCGTTCACTCAACAAGCGTGTTTCATGCGCCAATCGGAATGGCAGACAATCTGTCGCTGTGATAAGAAGGCTTATCTGAGCTATTTTAGTGTTACATACTCGACGTTTCCTTGAGGGGGTGAGCAGTGATAAAGTCTGACCTTTTGAGGATAGGAAGGTATAGAATGGATACAAACTTGTATTGTTCTTTGGGTACCTCGATAGGTAGAGACCAAAGTGCATAGAATACATTATTTGTATCCGTTATTCATTTTAAATTATTATAAATTAAATTTTATATACAAATTATAGCTATAAAAAAAATACATTTTAAATTATAAAAAACTAGCTGTGTCCTCACGGCTCCACCCGTAGCCTATGTTACTCAGTGATAATGTAGCTTTCTAACGGTAAAAGATTTTTTGAAATCGGTCCAGTAGTTTTTAAGTTTATTCGTTACATACAAAAATACAAATCTTTCCTCTTTATAATATTAGTAGATATAGATAAGGGTCCACCAGCATCGGAAGCAGGGTCGAAGCTATTATTTATATACCTATAGGTATATTATTATTTATTATGCTTTTTACATACATACATAAACTCACGCCTCTTTTCCATAGGGGTAGGCAGAATCTATAGAACGCCACATGTTACGATCCTTACATACTCCTTTCGCTACGGGTCGTGGATTTGATTCCCGCGCGGATCAAATATTTGTATGGCCTAGTTTGTGCATGTGAAGATTTGTGTCTGTAAACGCATCCACTATACAGGAGAAATCACAAAGAGGAGAAGCTTTTAAACAATAACAATGTATGGATCACCTAATTGGTCGAATAATTTTTCCTTGCAGGATATGGATTTAAAAACTGGCTATGCTCTGGCTAATATCATGCTAGACTTAGCATTTTGCTGACAAACACATAGAGCGGTGGTGGCCAACTTGATTCGACCCAAGATCTACTGCTTACTGAGTAGACTCTGTGCGATCTACCAATTACATAGTCAGTACCTCTTCATTCAACTTAATATTATTCTTTCCTTTGCCATGATCGACTGGATTAAGAGCCACGAGCGTCCGGTTGATCGCGATCGACTGGTTGGCCACCCCTGACGTAGAGAAATGGCTGCTACTCTTCAGCAGTGTGGACTATTTTGGTTGAAAAATTGAATGGCTATTTTGGCTATACCGCCATCTATTGGCAGTCAAAGCCTCATCACCATCATCAGTCAGCAGGAAGAGTGCACTGCTAACTTTGACGTTTTTGGTTGCGATGAATGCACTAGCGAATCCTGCAATCTCACCCATAGGTTTACAGACGAACATCATGACGGAGTCTGGTCTTCCCCAGGATAGATATCCATGACGACATCCACACGTAAAAAAAAGAGACGCATATTGTGTGCTTGTCTTTATCAGCTTACTCATATTTACTATTGCTATAACTTCAAAAGGATTTTGTCCTTGTTTTGATGATTATCTCATCAATTTAAAGTAATCTTGCAGTAATAGCCTGAGTGTTTAAAGCATTTTAGTATTTATTTTGCAATTTTGTTGCACGATCAAGTAGATTTTAAGAGATTAAAATCAAATGACCTTAGCTAAAGACTGGCTATAAAGAGCCAGCATTTTGCAAAGATTTATTTTTTATTTTAGAATTGAAGCAACAAGTGTGGTTGCACGAAAAGTAAATAAAGTTAGACGCAGAATTAAGAATGAACTTGGAGATAGACTGTCATAACTTAATGCAACAGACTCGCCTGTGATCAGAAAGATGCGTTCTATGATACATGTTGAACCTGAAACATCTCCCAGAAGAATTTAATTAGGTACTCGTAAATGTTATCAACTCTATTTACATGTCATGAATAATGGTTTTAGTGAATAGGCTTAAGAAGAATTTACCTTGAGCCAGTAACAGAACTCAGTGCCGCTGGGTTCCAGGGATGGATTGACAATAAACTCTCTTTTTAAATCTAGCGCTGGATACTGGGCGTATTTACATTAGTCCAATGCCAAACCAGGACTGGAATTCAGTGACGCTAGATCCAGCTGCTGAATTTTTGTATATTCAGCTTTACAATAAGTCATCGATGAATCAATCGCCTTTTGTATAATTTCTAAAAACAACACATATAATCATACAATTGTCAAAGAAAACGAAGCATTTTGCAGTCACGTATTCTTTTTTACATATACTCACGCCTGTATTCTTCGGAGGGTTAAGCCGAGGTGTTCTATTACAGTAGTCTGTACACCCACATTTTGCCTCTTGTATTTGCCAGGTAATATGGCGATCCTATTGCCATTTTTCGGGTACAATTTTATTATAGCACCAGGTTCGTTGCCGGCGACGGAGGGAAATTGTATTCTTAATCCCTCCCCCTATGAACCAATTACATACATAGATAAACTCACGCTTTTTTCCCATTGGGGTAGGCAAAACACTATAGAACGCCACATGCTACGATCCTTACTTCCTATTTTCGCTTCATCCACATTCATACATCTTGTCATACATGCAAGTCGGTTGAGAGCACTACGCACCTGTCCTTTGTGAAGAACATCATCAATAACATCGATGTATGTCTTTCTAGACCGTCCTCTACTGACGGACTAATTACTCCTCCAAATATTAACTTTAGTACCATTACCATCATTTCTTTCATCAATTTGACGTCACGCCACACGTCGAACGTCATTGCCGTCATCGTTTGCACTTGTTTAAACGCACAATGTGACCTTAGGATATCGATAATTTACGTCAGGACTTGACCGATTATGGACTAATTCCGTCATGATCCGGGTATAAACATGGGTACGCAGGTACTTGTGATTACGCGTAGTTGATATGTCTACTGCGTATATTGAACAATCTTGGACGTGAAGTGCCGCAGTCGGCCACATTTTCTCAAATGTGACCAAACATTTTCGGTCACTTATTGTAAGGATTTTAATGCTTTTTTTAGTAACTAGGGTAGTATATCGTTCATATAAATATATTCATAGAAATGTGAGACAGTTAGAACTTAACAAGAATGATATTCTATTTTGGGTCGAAAAACTGTGTAGTGAATGCTTCGTATTTTTAAATATTATACTATGTATATTCTGCTTTACAGCAAGTCATCGATGAATCAATCGTCTTTTGTATCATTTCTACAAACAACACACAAATAATCATTCAATACTTATTACTTACAATATTATTTTATAGTTAAAGAAGAGTTTTTTTTTAACATTCCCCCTTACTAAGATTTCTCCTGTATCGTGGGTGCGCTTACAGACACAAATCTCACATGCACAAATGCCCAGACCCGGAACAACTATCTGAAGACTATTATATAATAACTTCATGTTTAGGATTAACGGCTACTCACGTGCATTTTATCGGGGTTGTCAGACTAGTTTCGGACTCGACCGAAGCCCTTAATCATCAGCCGTTCATAACATCATCGCCACGTAATACGAATGGCTCGTGACTTAATCGCGAGCTGGTTGAGTCCGACACTTGTCGGGAAACCCCGATAAAATGCACGCGTGTAAAGCCTAGTATTATCATTAGTGTACATATTATCCTAAAACTGAAGAAGACTGTTTAGTAAATTTTAATGAAAAAATGTGACTACCATGATGGCAATAAATCTCCGTATGTGACCGGGCATTTATAGCATATGACGTAGGTGGCTGGGCATTTATAGGTAACATAATTTATGACGTATGTAACCGGGTATTTATAACATAATTATTACGTATGTGATCGGGCATTTAAAACATATGACGTCCATTTACAGCATAACCGTCACTGTCATCCTACTCTTACCAGTGCAGGATGGTAATCATCTGATAACTCTATTTTTTCTTATCATTACGATTAAAAAAATGCGTCTAAAACATTTTTGCACACAACTTTCTCTAAACTAACACAGACAAACAGTGGTGACGAAACAAGCTGATAACAGCTAAGACACACAAACAACTTGTTATCAATTATCACCATCTGACCTTGAAAGGAGGAAACGTGGCGATGAACTCGTGGGGACGTGATCTTGGCATGATGCAAGGTAAAATGCCGCTAAGTCAGGTCTAAATTATATTTATTGACCAGATTGTCTGGTAGGAATATTCCAGATTACAGGGCAGGCCCTGGCCCTTTGGCTAGAGATTACCAATTGTTGGATTTGCACCAGATGAATGGCGATAGGTTTGACCTCTATCATCCGACACTTTTTATTTTAGATGGGCACATTCTCGTGGCTTAAACCCCCACGATGTTCTATGAGGACCTATAATACACCGTAAATCCAAAACCTAGTACTGATATTGGCGAATTTTAGATTCAGGAGGTAATTGGTAATCAAAAACAATACTATTATTTACTGCGTCCTATTGGTCTATTAAAGGCACGGTATCTTAATACAAACCCGTCCAAGCCAAAAAACATTACCATTTTTACCTTAAAAAAATCTGCATAATTTCTATAATAGTTTCCAAGGTAAGTTCCTTCATCCAGGATATTTTAGTGTTAATAGTGCTAAGCCTAGGCAAATTCGATTATCACTTGCGTTAACAGTGAAGGAAAACATCGTGAAAAAACCTGAGAGAGTTCCGAGTTGTATGTTGTCTGGAAACATATACCAGGCCAGCGTGGTGGATCAAGGCTTAAACCATTCGCATCTTGGGAAGAGGTGCGCTCCCAAAAGTGGAACAGGCTGCATATGCTAAAAGCAATTCTTCTTGATTTGTAAAGTTTTTAGGAAAACCAGACTACAGAAGTACTGATCAGATACCCACGGGAAGAGGAACGTCCTATTTTTAGCTACGAACATCACGCCACAACGAACGATAGACAAACTATTATTAATTTCGCTATTTATAAGTATTTATCTCCGTATCCCGTGCAGTAATTATGAGTAATTGGATCCAGATACCTACGTGACTATAGACTTGTAATCATATCTAGCAATACTAGTAGTTACGTGTTATAATTTGTATGTATTATTTCGTCAGCCCCTTCGCGGAGCGTCACCACCTGTGGTTTAAGCACCTGAATATTATGAGTTACTATCTGTTAACCTATATCTAATAAAGTAACAATAACTATGGTTATTAGTAATTTTTTTCTAAAAGTACCTAGTGATCTAGGTTTTGACATTTTACGTAATTTTAAAATCTCTCTTGTATATTCTACGTTTGTACCTACTGACATCGGAACATCTTTCTTGGTATTTCATCATCATCTTATATTGTTGCGCAATGTGAGTGAGGACTTAATTCAGTAGTTGCCGATGATAGACTTAGTTGATTGATTATACCTACATCTTTATAAAATCTTTCCTTCTCTTTCACCTCTTCGTTCTTTGCGTCAACGGTGATCAATTTTATTGAATATCGGACTTGCTATTATCATTTGTAGCTATGTTTAAAGTGCCATCTATCTATTATGGTTTCCTAGTCCCCGATTAGGGCATCTCTAGGAACAGATCATGTGTCATATTCATTGAAATGACTACTCAGTAAAATAATGATACACTTAAGCTACTGTAACAGCTAGTTATAATAGACCAAAGCAATTATTCTAATACAAATTAGTTCTAAAAAATCATGCAAGGCAACACTGACCCAGTATATAGTTATTAAGTATTTAAGTAACATTGAAACGCACGATATACGAAGGGCGAGCTACCCAGAAAACAGCTGCAGTACTACGTATGTATTGACTCACTTTTAGATAAAGTACAAGGTTATGTGCTACCGCTTAGCGTGTGGACTTGAGTGAATTTAGTGTTATATTCGTTTAAGGTTTAATTTCTAAGTAAGTAGGTTTAGTAATGGGAATTTTTCAGTGTATTCTTGGTAAAACAGCAGGGTAGGTAATAGGTGAAGCAAGTGTATTAATTGTTTTAGTAAAGGGATTGGGATCATGCAGCCAAACATCGTAGTTTCATGGTGGGTGGATCAAAAGAATAAAAATGAAAGGAGATGAATAAAAACAATAGAAAATTGGTGAAGCAAGATGGGGAAAGGTAAAACAAGGGAAGAAAGTAAATGGTAGCCTAAAGGTAGATGCTGACGGTGAGGTTCCCCATTTACCCAATGACGTAGCTAAATTAGAATTAGCGGCAAATAATCTAGCCTAAGCCAATAATGACAAATAATTGGCATACGGCAAAGAATCAAAGAATATGAGGTCGAAGGTAAATAGAATAAGCAAGACAGTATCTGCGTGGTGATAACAAGACTGACCCTCTTCTTAGGAGGCTATTAAATCTGGATCTCGATCCAAGCTGGTAAATTTGTTGTGGAAATTTGGAGGCGAGGCTTACGCTCATCAATAAATATCTTTTGGATTACCAGGATGTTTAAAGGACATTAGTGCATTGCCTTAATAATCCTCTTAGTAACCCACTGGCTGAACTGTTCTAACTTGAATGATAGCGTCTGATACTAGATGTTCTTTCTAACATTGTAGTTCATTCACTTGTTGTTCTTTTATCAGTGAACCGTAATACTGATAAAAACTTTATTGCTAGAATATAATAAATGAAATGCAAGATAATATGCATACCCTTTTTCGTTGCGGGATGTCTTTTAATTTTCTTGTTCATCCTTTCTGTTTTCTAGTCTAAATTTGCTATACCAGGCATGTGTATTTCTGGATTCTCGATATCGCAAGGATTCTTGGTTTTAATTTGAGCAGCTACTGTCTGGTCTAGTTCCTAGAGATTATGTCCAAAATTTTATACTTTTTAGTTCAGTTCCCTGTGAAGTAGTTCAGTTCCCTGTGAAGAAAAGGCTTCCAAACTCTCGGTCACTGCCCGAGGGTAAAATATGACTTAGGAATTATGTTAAGACTATGAGCAGCACCGTGTTCTTTACAGCTAATAGCAACACACTATGATCACCAATCCTTTCATGAAGCGTGGTGATCACTTATCACTGATCAGGCTTTATTAGGATCTTCATTGTGGTCTATAGAATCTATTTTATGTTCACGTATATGATGATGTTTTTTGATTAACTCCAAACTTAGCCCAGTAGTACCACCACAGTGCAACACGCAACCAGTTGATTCACCAGCGTTACTTCCTACATAATTTATAATTTCATGGAGCTTATGCCTCGATCGCAATATCTGGGTTAATTGTTTCGTACAATGATTCATGGACGTCCGCCATTTTGGTTTTTTAATCGTATGTTTGTTTATCATTAGTTTTTAATTCGTTTTAGTGGGGTTGATTTCTTTTATTTATTTTTCTGTGGGTTCACTTATTTGGTTAGGTTTTATTAGGAGGGTCACATTTCTCAAGGGGTTTTATTTTTACCCTTTTTACAGTGTGCAGTGGAATGGAAAGAGAAGTGTTTAGTGCACGATTTCACGGTGTTATCCTTGTAGAGTTGATGAATATAAAATTTTGCACTAAACGTGGGTTACATCAGTCACCTGTAATCACACTCGCGAGCTGATGTGCTACAGTTAATTTGAGTCCTACTGGAAGCCGTCGCTGTGACCGCCTATGCCTGCATATTCATCATCATCGTCACTGATGAACTTAATTGGTGTTGGATTTGAAATGTCTAATCTCGGCAGAACTATGTTATTTGATTGGTACTACGTAGAGACATGATGAGTTGATACTTTGATAAAGTCAAACAAAAAATACTTTTAGCAAAAGGAGCTATTAACAACATTAGATTCCTCAAGTTTTACATGATAACTGTTTTCATCACTATGGTTTAATTCTTTTATGTAATTTATAACATAATATAACATCACGCCTGTATTCTCCGACGGGTTGGACAGAGGTGTATAGTAACACCCTCATTTCACCGTTATATGTAATATAATAGAGGGCAAGCCTATTGCCTTCAACTGTGTACAAAACCAAACTCCAGGCTGCTACTGAGGAATTCCACACAGAAAAACCCACAAAACACTTTGCCCGACCTGGGGATCTGACCAAGGACCTCACGATCAGCAGTCACGCTTGCCACCCCAAACCAACGCTGCATATATTAATTTGCTGCTTTTAACTCCATACAAATCTTGAGTTAAATATTGAAATAACGCGGTATTGGGTTAAGGAAATAAAGTGCCCAAAAAATATTCCAAAACATTGTATATAAGTAATCGCGATACGCTATCGGTGATTCTGAGGTCGTTCTGATAAAGCTGGTCAATGAACCCCGATTATTGTTATCATCATAGTGTCACCTTGCTATGTTTATTATCTAATATTTTGATCGTGATGGCGTGACGTCACAATCATATGATAGGTCGACGACCTTGAATGTTTGAATTAACTTTCCATCCTGATTCGGCGAATAGGTTTTGTAAATGTTGTTTATTTTGCTGTGAAGAGTGTTTCGATGTAATAATTGGATGGTATTTCGTAGATACATAATTATTATACATAATTGGACGTAGTTAAGCATAAAGGACTCAACCCACACAGAGTCATTTTTGAGTTATTGGCGTTTTAAGTTCAGAGTGGTTTTCTTCAGTGATGCTGTATTCAGATTTTGTTACGTAATTACACATCCTTGGTAAAATCAATCGTATTTTAAGTTGGTTGATGGTTATATTGTGTATTTCTGGGCTTATTTAGAAAAATATGGGTTGGATGATTTAAGCAGGTTGGATCTTTATAGGTAATAAAAAGAAAATACCTGCCTAATATGTGGTTTGATTCCTTATTTCCTTTGTTTGTTTCTTGGATCTTTTTTACTGAATGAAAGGACCTTATAGACCATTTTGGTACTAATAACTCATTTTTGTCAATTTTGTGGATTGAGTCCTTTCTGCTAAACTACGTCCAATTGTGCTCTTAAAGGAGGTAAGAAGAGGTGCAAGGTAGATTGTCGACACGTTTGGTGCAGTGGCTGAGCGATCGGCTTTTGTGCTACAGGTCCTGGTATTCCCGTATGTAAGAAATATTTGTATGGCCTACAGATAGCTGTTCCGGGTCTGGATGTTTGTGCGTGTGAAGATTTGTGTTTCTAAACGCATCCACGGTACAGGAGAAATCCAAGAGTAGGGCAAAATCTTTCATTTTTTTTTTTATACATTTGGTGGCATATAAACGGTGGCAAGCCAGTCGCTATTTGATTTTGAACTTGATTTTATAAGCACAGTTCTAACAATGTTATAAAAAAATCTTAAGAGAAAAACTAATGCCTTACCCAATTCAGGTCTTTCTGGATTGAGCTTTTGGGAAAGAAACTATATAATACCAGCCTATTACTGTCCCACTGCCGGGCAAACCCCTCTTCTCATAGAGAGAAGGAAAGAGTATTGATCAACCCACTTGCTCATTGTGTGTTGGCGCGATTTTCAACTATTCAAGTCCAGAGTTCCTCACGATGTTTGTCTTTACCGTAAGTCAGTGTATTTAAGATTAACTTACAAAGTATATAATGAATATTAATTAAGTCAGAAGTTAGGTTTTAAACCCGCAACCTGATGCACAAGAAGCGGGTCTGAAAACCTCCGGGCCACTACGAATCACATCAATATTTTACAGGATCTCACATCATAAATATGCAGACATATGTAGACTCACGCCCTTTTCCCATAGGGGTAGAGAATGAACACCACATGCTTCGACCCTTACATACTCCTTTCGCTTCAAAAAATTTGATTCCGAAAATATCCATCGCTGGATCTTCTAAAACAGGCATGCACAGACCGCGGCTCGCGGGCCGCATGCTGCCTTCGTCAATATACGTGCGTCACGATCGCGAATTAAACTCTTACGCGTTCGTATGAAAATACTGCAATATTTTAACAATAGGAGCCAACTTACAATCACTGAATAAATATTTTTTATTTTTTTAAATGCCCTATTTCAACTTTTTTGGTTGTTTTTATTTATTATTTTTATTATATTAGTTATGTTGGTACGCATTTCTAAAAAAAAATCATTGTCCTACACTACGATTTCTCCTGTATCGTGGGTGCGTATACAGACACAAATCTTCACATGCACAAACGCCCAGACCCGGAACAACTATCTGTAGGTCATACAAATATTTGTTCCGTGCGGGAATCGAACCCACGACCCGTAGCGCAGAAGCCAATCGCCCAACCACTGCACCAAACGTGTCGGCTTTTAGCTCATAGTCTACCCGAGTGGCCCCTAATCCTAATAATTCTATGCATCCCTGTCCCAAAATGACGCTACTTATACCTACATACATGCCAGTAAGTAAAAATAAGTACCCATAAGGTGGTAAATACATAAAAATACACGCCAAAAACAAGCAGAAAAGGCTGCTTTTGTTTTGTAAAAGTTATAAAACTGAAAATAGCCGTCATGTTAATGTGATGTGGGTAACTGCCACTCATTTTGGGAGACGTCTGTATAAGTGCGAAGGTATATACATTGACGTGTACCTGCACGTGAAAAAATGTGAATTAAAATGTTGTTTCTATGCTGAAAATAGAAATTGCTAAAAATAAATTGATACATAACTGCTTCTTTTGTTGAGGGTTGATGTCAGGCAGGCGGCCGGTCATAAAACAATAAGCCAAAACCTCTAACAACATGGATTTATGGGCGATAAGGGCAGGAAGAATAAGAAGAAGAGTCAATTGGTCGTGAATTTACCTTTTACAAAAAAAAAACATAGATATAGTTAATGATTTCGACTATCTATATCGATAGGCAAGAATTTTAAGCTTTTGATAAATTTAATATTTCCTGTTAGCAATGTTTTATGATTGGCATAAAAATCAATTTGCAAAGTCATCTTCTTCTTTTCGTGTGGTTAGTGCTACTAACCTGGTGTCAGAGTTTATGCCGCCCATGGGCTTCTGACTTGGCTTCACATGCCGTCGAGAAATATCTCTCAGGCATGCCGGTTTCCTCACGATGTTTTCCTTCACCGTGTTTAAGCAAGTGATAATTATACAATACGCACATGAATTCGAAAAGTCAGAGGTGCGTGCCTTGGGTGCGAACTCGAGACCTGTGACTTGGCAGTCCGAGGGTCACAACACTAGGCTATCACTGCTACAAAGTCATATAAATTGTACTTAACGTGTCGATGCAGAAATATTGAAATTAAAAAATATATATATCGGACGCGGGGAAGGTCATTGATAAAGGGTCGTTGACCGCGTCTAGGCAGTTATCAATATTATCTGTATTTAAATTAATTTAGATGGCAACTTAGTTCACATGTCAGTAAGGGTCAACGACTTTCCTAAGACATTTGTTTTGATAATAGAATGATCTAGAAATATCTTTTTTGCCGTTGACATTTTTTTTCATAATATACGTACTTCAGTGCATAATTTTGTATACAGACATAAACTCACGCCTTTTTGCCGTGGAGGTAGGCAGAAACTATAGAATGCCATATGCTACGACCCTTACATACCCTTTTCGCTTCATCCACATTCATACATCTTGTCATACACGCACGCCGGTTGAGAGTACTACCCACCTGACCTTTGTGAAGAACATCACCAATAACATCGATGTATGTCCTTCCAGGACTTCCTCTACCGGCGTTTCCATTGACATCCGCCTTATAAATGCCCTTTGTTAATCGCCGTTCACTCATTCTCTCAACATGACCAAACCACCTAAGCATACTCCTTTGAATTTTTGTCACTACATCATCTTTTAAACCGCAACTTTGTCTAATCTTATCATTTCTCAATCTATCATTCAAAGTTACACCGCACATACTTTGCAAGGAACGAATTTTGTATACCTTTTAATCTAAATAAACAAAGCTATAATATAACCATATGGATCAAAATTTTGACTAACGTTCGACATGTACCTCTAACTTTTCGAATTCATGTGCGGATCAGAATTTGATTATCACTTTCGTTAACAGTGAAGAAAAACGTCGTGAGGAAACCGGCTCGCCTCAGAGTGCTCCATAAAGTTCTCGCTGGTGTGTGTAGCCCGTCGTCGCCCAACTCTCACCAGACCAGCGTGGGAGACAAAGGCCTTAACCCTTCTTATTCTGAGAAGAGGTCCGTATCCAATAGTGGGACAATACATACACACATAAACTCACGCCTTTTTCCCATGGGGGTAGGCAGAAACTATAGGACGCCACATGCTACGAACCTTACATACCCCGTTCGCTTCATCCACATTCATACATCTTGTCAGTGGGACAATAAAGGGCTGATTATGCTATGTAAGCTTATGCAATATGTTGTAATTAGCGTTCAAGGTGAATTCTGTTCATCCCTTTTGCAATGAATCCTAAGGCTCGCGCATTTTCTTAATATCACTGTCACATTTTATACTTAACTAGCGATCCGCCCCGGCTTCATACGGGTGCAATGTAGATACTAATGTGGGAGATATAAACCTTCCTCCTGAATTACTTTATCTATTGCTGAAAACTGCATTAAAATCCATTGCGCAGTTTAAAAGATCTAAGCATACAGACACCGAGAGCGACTTTGTTTTATACTATGTAAAGAAGTCAATACTGATACAGTTTTTTATACAATGACATAAAAAAGTGTGCGAAGATTTTGTTATAGGTATATTCACACTTATAAGAATATATGTAGATAGGTCTATAAAAACCCAAGATCATAGCAACAGTTAAACACATCTCATAATTCAAGCCATTTATTCCCTAATTAAGAGCACACACACACCCATACACACACACATACTCATGCACACACATCATAATAATATTTACCAACAAACACACGAAGACTACCTAATATCTGGCCCCGGGAACACGTTACAAGTTAATGACCTGACAAATAAGGAACGCGTCCCAAGGTAGACTTTACACTACTTACGTCAAACATCCTTTCCCCCCCCCCCCCCCTCCCAGTGACCTCCGTTCAATGAAAAGCCCATAAACATTGTTCCCAGAAGGTAACGTTATTTGTATTTAAAGGGTCCAGGAGGTACCGCAAACAATAATGACCCGTACGCTAGAAAGTCGAAAAGTTTGTAAGACGGCCCTCAAGGCAAAGGTTTCCCACCAAGTTCTTACTACCAAAACAATTACAATATTTCTTTAATACAAAATAAAAATAATGCACAAACAAAATATTTTTTCAATTATTTACTATTTACAAAAAAACCAAAGTGTTCGCTATTTTAATTTACTTTTCTTAAAACCTTATGGCCTGTTAAGGGTAAACAGATTGATGGAAGGTTCTGGCAGGCCAAAATGTCCTTTGCCGGGGTCGCGGTGCATGCAATAGCGAATCCCGTGACCCCGGCCTTAGGTCAGAAGGAGCGACACCGTTGGTTTTTAGCCGGTAAGAGTCCGGCAGACCCCCTCACCTTCCCCGGGATAGACATCCATGAGGATTTTCAAACGATAAAAAAAGTCCGAAATGTACTTAGATACTCAATCATTATTGTCTATGTGTAATAGTAGAACTCCTTGTAGAAGAGTTTTTTAAGGGAATTATTACTACCATACCTATTTCTGCCGCCAAGCAGTCCTGTGTTCCAGTTTGAAATGTACGGGCGCCGGTGAGATCACAGGCACATGAGACTATCCAACTTTGTCTCTAAGGTTAGCAAAGCATCAGTAATCTTCTTGGTATTGTGGCAGTGGTAACAGCCTCCTGAAGGTGATAGCTGACAGGCTTGATGAGAGCCCCATAATGGGACATCTCATCAAAACAACACTGTCTGTCGCAGTGTATAAGTATTAACATAGTTCATAAGCCACATTGTTACAAACATCTTTTAAGTATTTTTGTTTTTTGTCAGTGTGAACCTTTTGTTGTATTATTGTAGGTGTATATAGTCGAAGGTAACTACTTTCCATCACGTAAGCCGTCAGCTGGTTAGCCAAAAACAACTGGAAACCGGGACTAGAATCCCAAACTTCACACTTTTTATCGACTGTATCCTATTTAGGTCAGCTGTATTTCTTAAACATCTCGAGTATCCCTAGTAAGGCCCAAAACTGACCCAACCCTTCCGAAGGACAGAGGAATGAATAAATAAGTAATGTCAATCAAGCTGGCGATGTCCCTTCGCCCTTCGCTGCCTTCCGTGTCGAGAAGCAATAACACCGACCGTTTGTGTTGCAATCATGTCACGTTCGGCCCACCAATGACATTTGATAAGGAAAAGATAAAACTTTAGTGACTCCAGACCACCTACGGGTGTGAATGTGAGGGAATGGGGCCGGAGAATTAGAAGGATTCAAAAATTCAAGGCGGAACACAGTGACGCCATTTTGTTTTTTGAATGACGCCTGTACCATATCGGTTGAACACTTGCCTTCCATACCTAGGTCGATCTGTATCTGATGTCGATCCCGGCCTTATAACTTGCGATTATAACTTGCGTTAACGGCAAAGGAAAAACAGCGTGAGGAAACCTGCACACCTGAGAGGGCTCCATAAAGTTCTTGATGAAGTCCGCCATCTCGCACCAGGCCAGTGTAGTGGACTAAGGCCTAAACCCTTCTCATTCTAAAAAGAGACCCGTGCCCAGCAGTGGGACAGTAATGGGCTGATTATGTTTATGATTGTACCAAGTTAGATCGAAATACTTTTGTTGAACATTCAACAGTAAAATTAAGTTAATTAATGGCTTTTAAAGGCTTTCATTATCAAATCCTTGAATAGTCCGCTCAAGAATCTTCTGTGGCTTTTCTGTCTTTTCTATGTGAGAAGAGTATAGTTAGACAGTTAGGACTACTTGTAAGGATGAGACGTGAATGTGACACAGAAATGACAAACACGTCTGTGTTACGTCCGCGTCCCGTCACCTGTCTAAATTGTGAATATGTCGTAGGATAGATTTTTACGATAATCTTAGGACGATTGCAAACGACCGGATATTTGGATTCTAAGACAGATTTTCGTAATCATCCGAGCTATTTTCAATATCATTGCAAAATTGCGACTTATCTTAGGTAAGTCGCAAATAACCGTTCACGTTTACTATGTCTGTAGGCCTTTATGGAGAGCCATATTGGAAACAACCAGAATAAAGATGTTATAAATCGACTCATAGATTAACCAATCAGCGTTCAAGTTTCCAAACGTCCTAAACAAACTGGGATTTTTGCAATGATCCTGAAAATACTTCGGATGATTTTGAAAATCCGTCTTAGATTCCAAATATCCGGTCCTTTGCAATCGTCCTATGATTATCGCAAAGATCCGATTTTTTCGATTAATTTACGACACATATGTCTCGTCATTCTATTTCATATGAAATCGGTACCTACATAATCATGAATAGACAAACTTCCACGCCGCGTCCATGTCCGTTGTCCACGTTTTGTCATCTCACTGTGAAATACACAATATTAAACGATTCGGGAATTCCGTATACATAATCAAGAATCAGTTAGGTCAACATCTATCTATGTACTAATAACATCATACTGTTATCACTTAAACCGCGTTGACACGATCAGACTACACACTGACAGAGCTCACTCGGATACCTACTCAGACGCTACTCGTATTGTGGCTACCGACTCTGATAGGTTGGCGTCATTAGTGTGTTCGGTTTACCGAACGCCACGATACGAGTAGCGTCCGAGTAGGTAACTGAGTTCGCTCTGTGAGTGTGCACTCTGATCGTGACAACGCGGAATAAACGACATTATGTCGCTGCTCTTGAGTAAATATAAATTCTATCTCTTTCTAAATAGTATTAGAAAAAGATAGAATATTTAGTTTGGAAAGCTATATCTTTCTAAATGCGGTGTGGCGGCATCTATCAAGCCACTTGCGAACTACGCAGCACAGTGAATGTCTAGAAGACTACAGCGACAACAATGACAACTCTCAAATATGACGTCACAAATCCTGCATCGCGATATCAAGATTTACACGCAGATAATATAACACAACTTCCCAACGTCAATCGTTGGGCAGTGGCCCGCCAGGCATAAAACCCGCCTGGTTATAGGATCCTTCCTTTTCGTTGGAGTAACACCATGTCTCGTTCCTCCACAAGGGTATTTAGAAAGAGACAGAATTCCAAAGTCAATATTCAAGGTCAATAGTTTCGATTTTCAGTAGGTGTTTGTATTGTGGTCTCCATTTTTATGCTCCGTGCAGACGACACGCGCCTGCTAAGCGCACGCCACGCGCGTCAACACCCGCGTCTAACTCGCTTTGAATTTGTTTGTATATAATATCCATTTTTTTTTGTGCCTCTCTTTTCAATGCTGTTCTCTTTGACCCAAAGGTTGACTGGTAGAGAATGCCTTGTGGCATTAAGTCCGCCTTATGTACCACCATTGTGCATTGAAGTATTAAATAAACAAATAAATAATTTCAGTCCTATGACACATCAATAGATCTCAAATTGCATTTACCAAAGTCCTACCGCACACGCTAAGCGCCCGCTCCGCGCACGCCTCGCGCCCGCCTCATGCCATGCTTCGATAAATGCAATTTGAGATCTATTGATGTGTCATAAGACTCAAATTATATACAAAAAATTTCAAAGCGGGTTAGACGCGGATGTTGACGCGCGTGGCATGCGCTTAGCGGGCGAGTATCGTCTGAACGCAGCCTTACTTATACCCTTCATGAGTAGCAAGCAATTTTTTGGATATTTCCGAATCTAATACCTAGGTACTCAATTCACAGGTCTAATAGGTACCATCTAACTACTACTATTTAATGACTCTGGTACCATCATAGGCCAACGTTATTCGATGTGGGTCGAAGACCGATATTGAATAGTGTTCGTTTACTGGTTATTATGAAATTAATCCACTGTTTTGAATGGATAATAAAGCGATTGGCTACACGCATACCATTATACAAAATTAAAACCAACTATCAGTGATGGATAACTTTCAATCGAACTATTTAGTAGGGAATAATACCTGCAAATGAAATGGGGCATTTCATAGGGTGTTTGCATAATGAAAATAGGGGTAGTGTGAGTATGAGTATGATTGAGTAAGTATATTAAATCCCATGTGCGTCGTTGTCAAAATGCACACGGATTGATAGTATGATCGCCATATCTCCTGCCAAACTTGGTGATGGTGGGATCCCCCTAAAACTCCAATACCCGGCCTTATTTTTCCGGACGGCTTAGAATATAAAATTTACTGACCGCACGCTGGGAATAGACGCGTGTTGTAAGATTCAATACAACATAGCACGCTTGATTCACATTAAAGTCGGGCGCCAAGCAGTTTACTGTGTTCCGTCGTGTGTATGTGAGAGCCAGAAGGGTGTAGGGAAGTCCCTCTACATCTTTGCTACTTGAATTCGTGTGCTCCATCTCAGATCCTGGCTGCGCTTACCATCAGGTGCGCCTATGGTAAAATGCGACCTAGTTAAAAAATAAACAAGACCGTAATTTGAGGAAGTTGGTCTCAGTTAACTCAGTAAACTGCTAATTGCTGCAAACTAGTTTTAAAATCTCGTCCAAAGTTTGATGAGCTCTGGCCTTGTGCTTACTTAATAAAAGACAAGGTCAGGGCTTATAAATCATTGGGCGAGATTAAAAAACTAGTTTGCAACAATTAGTAATTTATCGCGTATCTATTACTCTGTTTTAAATACTTCCTATTTACATTTGCAATTGCACCAAACACTTATAAATAGGTTATTTAATTTGAACCTAATATAGACGAGGCTTAATATGGCTTTTGCGAAAAGAGATCTACTTTAGGTCTTATTCTACTGACTGGAATGCAAATTCTTTTTAAACCTACAAAACATGCACATTGCACACTGCAAACATCCCATTGATAAAATTAAAACCAACAATCACTTAGCTGGGTTTTCGATGGAATATTTAGAACAATGGCTGCCCCGTGGTGTTTGATGACGCGTTACGTGTTCGCCCTCGCGCACGCGGTGTGACGCCTGCCTTATTTTGTCTACAGGTTGTTGGCTTTTTTATTAGCATAAAATAAATGCAACATGGATATATTTTTTTCACTTAGGAATTCACTTTTGGAAGCTAAATACATTAAAATACTTTAGACTTGTATCTATTTCTCACATAAGTCAATCGCAAATTATAAAAAAATATAGTTTTTTTCAAAAAATCCAACACGCCTTCAATCCTTGGCTTTTAGTCAAGTAAGGAAACTAATAAAATTCAATGCACGCTGCACGACTACTCTATGATACATATTATAAAGTTTTTGCCATTTTTATAAACTAATGGAGATGTTTACCATATTTTTAAATAATAATATATAAGGAAGCTGTGCGTGTTATTTTAATAGCATTATTTGCATGTTATTAGTGTTCATTTGCACGCTAGTTTGTGTTTCATAACTGCAGTTAGATTTATTTGTATTTTATTTATATGAAATTGCAAGTTTTTAGTCACTTAGATAATAGCACCTAGGTCAGGTTAATGCCAGGGGTCCACAATAAACTAAATTAAATGATTAAATTATACATAATATTATAACATTGAAGATTCCTATCTTATATTCGCTTTTATTAAATTGAATGTTATAATCAAAACTTAGATGACTTATCTACACTTTTTTTAGCTTTGTATTTTCTAATCAAAACAATATACGCTATTAATTATGCTTTATAATTATTTTATAAATAAAGTCTGTAAAATAAAAGAGTAGATACTCTAGAAGTTTCTACAAGGTTAGTCGGAAAGGGAGTACTAAGCCGCGGGCCACCTAAAGTATCACTGATGACTGATGATTTTAAAGCAAGTGTTAAAATTTCAAAATTCGATAATATTTATTTGCATGCAAAACGATTTTTATTTTAGTTTTTTCTAAAAAATACATTCCTGCTTTAGTTATGAATTCAGAAAATTAATTTTCTAATCCGGGATATGACCCCCAAATATGACCTAAATTGTAAAAACAGCTGATAATGGCTATGGACACATAGATTTTAGCATATTTTTTACGAAGTCTTTGAAAAGCTATTTCTCTTAAACTATCGAGTTTTGGGGAAAGTTGTAGAACAAAAGTTATCCCTTATTATGGGTAATTTAACACTCTTTCGGCTTAGTACCCCTTTTCCGAATAACCTTGTATATCTTCTCCATTTACATTCCGAAAAAGAAACAGTCTGTATCGCAATCTAGATGATAAATAATGAACAAAAGTAATTCATGGGTCTGCACCAGCAAGAAATTTTTCGCACAGTTCCCTAAAAAAAAATTACCTCAATACAATACCAAAACGAATCCCCCTGTACACTCGTCATATTTCTAAGTAATTTTCTTGAAAGGGAAGCGGTGGTTATTTTGTTTATTCATTTGTAAAATAGATTTTCGGGGCTCTCACGTTCGCCGAGTCTGTAGTAACAGCACTTTGCGACAATTGGTTTTCGAATAACGTTTCATGTGTGTTAATGTTAAGTTACCGTGAACTGAGATGGAATGATTTTTGCGAATGATTATTATCTAAGAGATCAACGATTACTTAGGTAGCTTAGGCTGTTAGACTAATGCACATTCATTCTTTGGTTAAACAACAGTTTACTTAAAATTCTGGTAGATACATTATTCAAGTAAACGCTTGTTTAATTTGAGAGTTAATGTTGGTGAATACCACGTTAAATGCAGTTACACTATAGCTCTGATTACAGCTATGGTGTCAAAATAAAACGGTAGTCAAATTCGCTATAAGCTACAAAAATATTATAGCGTAATTCCTTAATACTAAAATACCTAATCATCCCCTATTACTATTATGTGTCTTGGTATTTGCGTCAAATATTTACAATAAATTCTCCGCGCATGCAAAATTAAGCTTTAATGTTAGGCGAGAGCAGTCCTATTCCGCTGTTCGTTTGCGATCTAACATTCAGTTCTGTTTACTTTTGTTTTTCACTCCGGCGGTGAAGCGGCACTTAGGTATATTTTCATACTTAAACCGCGTACTGATACAGGCCTACCCACGATTGCCTCTTACGATCTACGAACAGACGATACCTGGTCTATAAGCCTCCACTTCTTCTCAGCAAGAGTCCATAGTACAAACCGTGCCTTCTTCTTTCCCGTGATAAACCCGGTTAGACCTCTACTTCATAGGACTGTCACCCACCGTTTAATCAAAATTAACTCCTCAACAAAACGCCAACACATATACCGTATATTATACGTTAATAAAACTCTTAACAGACGAAAGAATTACGTAATCAAGTTTAATTAAAAACGTTTTCCGCCATGTTAGGGGTACTACTTGATTAACTTGACGTTTCGGCGAGGCTCGTAAAAAACTCGGGGGAAATGACGAACGCATCGGGGGTATAAGGAAGCAGGCAGACTGAGCGGGAATTGAACTGGAATATAATTGCAAAAGAGAAAAGGGATGGTACTTTTTTAACTCTAAATATTCGTTTGTTATTTTATATTTTTTGAATATTTATTCCATTTGGTTTATGATGGATTATGGATCAAACTCTCATTCGATAAAAGTCATAAGTTCATCCTATGGATGGGAAATATCATTCACCTACATGCAGAAAATATAATAAAATTACCAATCCACCAAGGAATTTTAGCAATAGGTAGTTGAAATGACCATAAGACATATAATTCAATTTATTAAAAAAAATAACGACAGCGAAAAAAATGCACAAGTGTCCATACCTTTCGTTTCGCAATAAAGCATTTTTTTATAAACTCGCCAATTTTTTTTAAAATGTCATTTATCATTTCCCCAAAAATAACCAGAAGAGAAATAAGGTGCCTTTAGACATGGATAAGAAAACCCCCGTACCGTTATCGTGTCTCCTTGATTCGTTGGCTTTTACGAGCGGAGTTACCTTATCAAGTGTGTACACTCCCTAAATTTATATTTGGAACAGTGTCAAAACATTTTCTTGACGTTTTACGACGTTTTTAAATGAGAAACTTGGGGTTCCACTAGAGCTCATCACCAACTTTTTACAGTTGGTTTCCTGAGGTAGAGTGGAAACCTTATTTGGGGAGTTTAATTTTGGTACTGGTTAGTTCCGTAAGTTGGATTAATTTAAGGGAGACGATAGATAACAGACAATCTGAGGCGTACTTTTTAGTTTTCGAAAATAGAACACATTGAATTCTATGCAGTAACACACGATGCGCAAAAAGTCTGCCGCACAACGTGTGTACGCCTCGCAGACTTTTTGCGCACCGCGGACTTGATCGCAGGAAAAGTCTGTCGTCTGGGGTCTCCTTTAGAGAGACTTTACCATTTATTAATTTATTGAGGACCTTCAACATCTTCAAATTATGGGTACCTAAATAGAACTCTGCCTAACCATGTAAGAAGGTTTGTGACTAATAGGAGAATATGGACTCAAAAGACTGGCATTGCGATCACTGGCCGCTTGCCCAGCAGTGTAACGAATGGACACCCATTCATGGACTGACCGCAGCAAGCGCAGCTTAACCTTGAAATCATATAAGCCGCGTTGTTGTTAATAAGCCACAAGCTCTTTTAAGAAGTAAGACTATTAGAAAATATACTTCTTCTTTTCGTGTGGTTAGTGACTAACCTGGTGTCAGAGTTTATGCCGCCCATGGACCTCTGACTTGGCTTCACATGCCGTCGAGAAATATCTCTCAGGGCATGCCGGTTTCCTCACAATGTTTTCCTTCACTGTTTTTAAGTAAGTGATAATTATACAACACGCACATGAATCCGAAAAGTCAGAGGTGCGTGCCTTGGGTTCGAACTTCTATGACTTGGCATCCGACGGTCACACAACTAGGCTATCACTGCTTGCAAGACTATCTATACTAATAATTATTATAAAGAGGAAATTTTAAATTTACCTTCAATTTGGTTCAGCGTGGATTAGCACCGACTTCTGAAACTGTTTATATGGTAATTATTTTATTCCTTGTTTCGTATTATTTTTGTTAAAATGTTTTTATGTAGGTATGTAACGAATAAACTTAAAAACTACTGGAACGATTTTATAAATTCTTTTGCCGGTAGAAAGCTACATTATCATTGAGTAACATAGGCTATATTTATTACTGGAATAAAACTTCTTACGCGGGCGGAGCCGTGAGGACACATTTAGTTAGAGAGTATAAAAATAAATAGACAAACACGACAGAACCTTCCACAAATAATTCACTCTTAACTCCTCAGGTTTTTTTAAACAAACACCTATTCCAAACATCCTAAAGTTTGAGTTACCAAATTAAGTTGCAACCTACTTACGTCTTTATTATCCAGTTTATACACCTCATAGGGATTGACAAACTTTTTCTTGAAACACAGAACCATAAGACGAAATTGCTCATCACCTTTTTGCTGTTCAACCAACTCTTAGTGCTCAAACAATAAAGCTTGTTTTTCCTTGTTTTAAATTTCAATTAATATTGTAAACTCTTGAAGTAATAAGCTTAATACTTGGTCTAAATAATGATAAAATGTTTTGTGTCTTGATTTCGTTATGGTGTTCAGTATTCTCATTATTTTTTACATATTTCACGTCGAGTACAGCTTAGCAAAATTCGAGTTTGTAATGGAACTACCTTGTACTGTTTTCGGAGGTTTTCAAAGGAATTGAAGTGGGTTTCCTTGTAACACGGTTTTCGGTTTAATAATAATATTTGTAGCGCTGTTTTGGGGGAAATTTCGAAGTTCTGAGGAATAGCATGGGTATTTTCGAGATTCTTATGGTGTTAAGAACTTTTAGTACATATTATATTAGTTGAACTAGTACGTATTGAAAAATAATGATGGCAAATAAAAAATCGTTGGTCTAGTGGTGGCAAGAGCGACTGCTGATCATGAGGTTCTTAGTTCGATACCCAGGTCGGGCAAAGTGTTGTTGAGTTTTTCTGTGTGGAATTCCTCAGTAGCAGCCAGGTGTTTGGATTTGTGTCCGATTGATGGCAATAGGCTCGCCCTCTATTACATGGGACTTAAATATAACGACAAAATGAGGGTGTTACTATATACTTCCGCCCAACCCTTCGGGGAATACAGGCGTGATGTTATGTATGTAAATAAAAAAATATAGCCTAAGAAAGCTTAGTTTGAAATACATACATACATAAATAAACTCACGCCTTTTTCCCATGGGGGTAGGCAGAAACTATTGACGCCACATGCTACGACCCATACATACTCCTTTCACTTCATCCACATTCATGCATCTTGTCATACACGCACGCCGGTTGACATAAACTTATATGTAAAAACTAAAACTACAGATAAGTACATTATAATTATAGGTAATTAAAAACGAATAAATATAAATAGTCAAAACAATACTTACTATCAATATTGAATTAGGAATACGAAAATCTACCTAGATACTTCAATAAATAAATAAAAATATATACGGTCGAATTGAGAAACCTCCTTCTTTTTTGAATTCGGTTAAAAATTACTTACCAATTCCTTCCTCTCTCCTAATATTTTTGCGTGCCCAACAGGGTCCACGATGTACTATATATATTTACTCACCATCTATTAATACCATTGTGGAAAGCAAATAAAAGTTTCAGTTTGAGTTTGAGTTCTACGCAGCTGACTTTTGTGAAGAAAATCACCAATAACATCGATGCATGTCCTTCTAGGACGTCTTCTACCGGCGTTTCCATTGACATCCGCCTTATAAATTCCTTTTGTTAATCGCCGTTCACTCATTCTCTCAACATGACCAAACCACCTAAGCATACTCCTTTAAATTTTTGATACTACATCAAATAGTTTGAAATAGTCTTGGCTAAATCGTTTTTCAATAAAAAAACTTCTTTATTAAGTATTGCTATTATAGGTCAACCAGAATCTCATGACATTAAAAATTAATAACAAACAGTGGTTTTCATATGGCAATGTCAACATGTCACTTGTCAAAACGAGTATGACTGTAGTTGATACATTTTCCAGTTCTGATTAATGTTTTCTTGTTCAATTATTTTTTAATAAACGTACTTATTTTAACAAGGTTTCCTTTTCCATTACAATAAAATTGCAAAAAACCATATATCAGCATATCATTTTGGGACCCAGTGCATAATATCAGCAAGTACATTGGGTCACATAAAACAATAAGCCAAAACCTCTAACAACATGGATTTATGAAATACATGTTGTGCCGACCCCATCTAATGTGGGATAAGGGCAGGGAGAAGATCGAGAAGAAATTAAAGAAAAAAATTACAAGTATCAAGACTTTTTATTCAAATTACCCTTGTTAGTGTTACCCACAAAAACATTTAATTTCCCTATTTGCCAACAGA
This sequence comes from Amphipyra berbera, assembly GCA_910594945.2. Classification (NCBI taxonomy): domain Eukaryota; kingdom Metazoa; phylum Arthropoda; class Insecta; order Lepidoptera; family Noctuidae; genus Amphipyra; species Amphipyra berbera. Next base: position 1,401,464 of record OU343138.1, read on the forward strand.
TTCTGGTAGATCTATAAATATTATTTTAAGAAAGAGTTCGTAACGTAGATAAAATGCAGGCAACTGAATCTTCGATTCTTTTTTTTTGTGTTTTGACAGCAGTTGACAGTGATAGCGTTTTTATATTAAGAAGTCGCTTTATTATTCTGTAATTATTGTTTTATGTTTAGATTATTATGAATAAAATAGGTATTTTAGCTTTTATCTACTAAATGTATTTTTAGATTGGGTGTAGTAAGTGCGGATTGCAGGTATGTTATTAAAATGGAGTAATTATAATAAATGTTAATCATAAAATTGTGTGGTCAAGTCAATGGTAGCAGGGTTTTTTGCACTTCCATGTATTATTTAAAATTTTGTAACTATTACCAATACTGTCTCTAGCGTTATGATTCAATTCTTCTAAGAAGATATCTATCTTAAACATTACCACAGCCTAACAACATCAGTCACACCAAATACATCACACTTATAGCTGGATACAGACCCTCCAAAGGCTTCTACAACAAACAGGTCTCAGCAACATAACATAACATCACGCCTGTATATCCCAAAGGGTTCGGCAGAGGTGTATAGTAACACCCTTATTCCGCCGTGGTTTAAGTCCCTTGTAATAGGGGGTGAGCCTATTGCCATCAACTGGGCTTTAACCCAAACTCCAGGCTGCTACTGCGGAATTCCACACGGAAAAACCCAATAACACTGCCTGACTTGGGGATCGAACCCAGGACCTCACGATCAGCAGTCGCGCTTGCCACCACTAGACCAACAAAGCAGTAGTCGGTTAGGTAGTTGGGTCTCAGAAATTGCATCAATTGTGCATCACAAAGCTAATAAGCTCTAAAAAGCCCTTTCACACTCAAAATCAATACCCAACTACACAAATATCAGGGCATTCACGAGTCGCCAGCCAAGCTGGTTAGAAATAAATTGCAGCAAGCCGAAATCTATTATTATGTTAAAGAGGTAGCCAGAACGCTGCACTTTTTGTGCCCCCCGCTCGGATATAAACATGCCTTGTCGCTTTTGCATCGTCCTTTGTGGATGACACAGAGTAGAAATTGTTGCGAAATATTGCAGTTGGTCAATTGTTGTCTTTTTTTTGCTTTTGTTAAGGTTTGTGTTGCAATTAGAAGTGACATTACTGTGGAACGTTAAATGATGGGCAAAAAATTCTAGTCTTGTTTTCTTGCCTTTAAATCCTTTAAATCTTCAATATCAACTATCTCACATCGAGACTTGAAGTTGTGTCAGCTTGAAATTGAGTGCTGGTTTCTCAGCAATTATTTTATTGTAGAAATGCGTTGTGCAATCAGTTTTGAATTAATATTAAGCCGTGTGCTCTTCCCCTATTATAATTATTTGCGTCGACGCGAATATTTATTTTGATAATTTATATTCATGTTAGCAGTTTGTGGTATCGTACTGAAAACAAATCATTGTTTACTTGTTGTGTAAATATTTTGTATGTTTGTGCAAAAGTTGTGGGAATAATTGTTATTTTTGGGTTAGTTTAGGTATTTTTAGAGTTTCCGTTGGTAGTTTCGTTTGTGTAACTTGCTATTAAAATTGAGAAGCATTTATAAATAAAATATTTACTGCAGCATTATTCGATGTTTATTTATTGTTCCGTAGATTTTTTTGGTATATATGGGCTAAATTATTGAATGGTTCTTGATAAGGGATCTGTTTCTAAAATTCCACTACTAACTTTAGTATGAAAACCTTGATAAAAATGCAATCTTAAAAGTTATGTAGTTTTTTTAACAAAATGCCAGATTTTAAACATTTTATCTATACTAATATTATAAAGAGGAAAGATTTGTATTTTTATATTTTTGTATGTAACGAATAAACTTAAAAACTACTGGACCGATTTCAAAAATTATTTTGCCGTTAGAAAGCTACATTATCACTGGGTAACAGGCTACGGGCGGAGCCGTGAGGACACAGCTAGTTATTTATAAGTTTATTAATATGTATATAAATACATAATATGTATGTAGGTAATATTATTACCAAAAATTATTCATTTATCTTTGTGTTTATTTTTAATATCGTATCAAATGACATAGCTCTTTTAAGCGCACCTACCATGTTTTCTCTGCATCACTCTAAGGTCGACTGGTAGAAAATACCTAAGGCATTAAGTCCGCCTCTGTACAAATTTTGTGCGAAAGTATAAATAAATAAATAATATATAAATAAATGTTAAAAGTGGTGTAGTTTTTTAAGAAAATGCCTATAACAAATCAATCTTCCTATTATCCCACTGCATTCCTCCAACATTTTCTACTCTGTAACACCAGAAGAATTCTCGTTACAGTATTCGAGATAAAGTTAAAATATTATCGTACGGTATCGAGGCGGGATGCATCCAGCGCGAATAAATGTACTAATACATTTAGAGAACAACAGTTCAATTTCCCCACTGTAGGTTTGGACGTATCGTCTCAGGGATGCAAAGAGATGCAACGAATTGTTTCTTTGATTTATCTGTTTGGCGAATTGAATAGATTGAATTATTTGGTGGGAATAGCTTTTAACAAAATGATACCTTCCTTCGTGGTTTAAATAAAGTTATTGTTCTGGTAACCTTTTCCTGACTATGTTGAGGTCAGCTTCCAGTCTAACCAGATGCGGCTGAATACCAGTATTTTACACGGAGCGACTGCCATCAGACCTCCGCAACCCAGTTACTAGGCAATGCCGATTGTCAGAATTTCGGTCTTCTGACTTCTCGTAACGAGTGTCATAGGTATTCGTATGACACCCGACCGACTGTTTAACGTGCTCTCCGAGGCACGGAGTGGTCTCGATGTGTGACGAACGGTTACCCATCCACAGACTGACAGCGGAATCTAACTAACCTCGCAAATGGCCACGAGCCCCTCAATAGATTTCAATAGAGTTATTATTAAACCAAAATATGAAATCAAAGCACAATTTAGAATCAATACTTCTTAATCGATAGTTTTACTCGATAGCGCGTAAATCTCTTCACGTCAGTACGGAGCTTATATCGATTCTTGCTATATGCACTGAATTGTAAAAAATATATAAAATTGTCATGTAACAATGAATTGCTTACAAAACATTAAAATTACTCGATTAAAGCATTATATTGTGTAGTAAAAGTAGTGCTCGTGACGTGACCATCCGCGCTAATCATAAGATTTGCAAGGGTAAGTTTCGCTTGCAGTGGTCAATCTGTGGATGGGTGACCGTTCGTTACACATCGAGACCCCACCGTGCCTCGGAGAACACGTTAAATAGTCGACCCCAGGTGTCATACGAATACACATCAAAAAAAGTTTGCGATCACTAGCATAAGCTGATATAATTTTTTAAATTGAACTTTATCAAGAAAAAATATTTGTTGTGTGTTTTCTTTAAATAGTAATACCCAGTTTGAAATTAAAAAATAAAACTATTTCTTATTTTTTATAAAAAAAATTGAGTAATTAATCATAATGTAATTGTAACAGAAATTTGATAGAAAGAAAAATACTGTTTAACCGAACTTAAACAACAATTTATTAATAAAAGGTTTATATTCAATATAATATAACTCCTCCCCTGGCTCGAACACATGCGAAGATCCTCCTGGGCATGCTGAGAATCAAGTTATCCAGCATTTCTTGGGATAACCTACCCATTCTTGAATAGCGGCTTCCCCCTGAGCTCTGGCACTGTCTGGGGACGTGGCTGACGGTTCCAAACAGCTCGCTTAAGAGCATCCCACGCGTGCTATATTGGGTTTAAGTCAGGCGAGCCAGCAGGTCAGTCTAACCTTGTGATGTCGTATTCTCGGAGAGCAGCATTGACTCGTTGAGCTCGATGGGCGGGCGCATTATCATCGACCAGTACAAATTGGTGCCCATGGTTTACTCGGAATGGTCTGGCAATTCCATCTATAGCAACTGCTCTGTACATGTCTGCTGTCATGAAGCCTCGATACGGGATCAAAGGCGTTCTAGCTCCTATCATAATACCACCCCAAAAGGACACCGATTTCCCGCCTTGCTGAACTGTTCCAGTGGCAGTTCTTTGCCTTTCACGGTCTCCTGGTCTTCTCCAGACACGGACACGTCAGTTATCTGGATGAGTACTGATTCGCGATTCGTCAACGGAGAGACAGTTTTGCCAAATGTTTTCTTCTTCATTTTTCCGAAGCCTAGCCCACTGTAATCTCCGTCGTTGACGTTGCCGGGAATTCAGAGGAGCTCGCCAAGACTTCCGTGCTCGTAATCCAGCCTGGTGCAAGCAATTCCGAATGGTCTGAGTGCTAACTCAAGCCCAGAGGCGGCCCGAACTTCTGCTTTTATTTTAGTGGCGTTGATTGTTGGGTCACGGGCTGCCAGCAATCTAATATAGCGCTTTTGGGCAGCAGTCAAAACAGTTGGGCGACCACAGCGGGGTCGGTCAGCTAAATTACCCATCCCGTGGTACCTCTGCAACGTGGTCACGACACAGGATCGGGATATAGCAACTCTGCGTGCTATTTCTCTCGTGGTGTATCCTTCTTCCCTCAAAGTTACTATTCTTGCTCGTAAAACTTCTGATAATCCTCTTGGCATTTTTCAATCACAACTTTCCGCGAAAACTATTTTAAATCAGTTAAAATTGACTAAATCAGATTTCTGAATGAGCGTAAGCTAGGACTGAAAGCCTTTTTATATGGAAAAACAATTGAACTGTTTTATTGTTTTATATTCTAAATGTATATTTTTAAATAAAGAATCTAAAAAGAAGAAGAAATCATAATATTACCTACAGTAACAAAAAAAAATCGATTTTTCAAAGTGATCGTAAACTTTTTTTGATGTGTGTATGACAGTCGTTACGGGAAGTCAGAGGCCTAAAAGCATGACAACCGGTCTAACCTTGGGATATCGGCATTGCCCAGTATCTGGGTAGTGGAAGTCTGATAGCAGTCGCTGCGTGTAAAATACTGGTATTCAGCCGCATTTGGTTAGACTGGAAGCTGACCCCAACATAGTTGGGAAAAGGCTAGGCTGAAGGAAGTCATGTATGGTACATGAATGAATAAAGTAGAATTTGAAATAATTATAAACTTAACTTATAAATTGTAACTTAAACGAGCTTTTGTTATGAAAACAATAATACCGTTAAGCTTTCTATTGAATTTACTATTAATCATATTAGCGACGAATTCATCTATACTTTACTAATATTATAAAGAGGAAAGATTTGTATTTTTGTATGTAACGAATAAACTTAAAAACGACTGGACCGATTTCAAAAATTCTTTTGCCGTTAGAAAGCTACATTATCACTGAGTAACATAGACTTCGGGCGGAGCCGTGAGGACACAGCTAGTAGAATATATTGATGTAAAGCGAAACATTCTAGTTCCGAGAATTCATTATGATTGACAAATTACCTAGTCATACACACCCGTAAATGCGCCCCGATGAACAGTTACACATGCAGCTTACCAGTATACGACTTACCATAACATCACGCCTATATTCCCCAAAAGGTTAGGCAGAGGTGTATAATAACACCCTCATTTCGCTGTTAAGTTTAAGTCACATGTAATAAGGGGCGAGCCTATTGCCATCAACCGGGCACAAATTCAAACTCCGACCTGCTATAGTTACTGAGGAATTCTACACGGAAAAACCCAATAACACTTTGTCCGACCTGGGGATCGAATCCAGGACCTCACGATCAGCAGTCGCGCTTGCCACCACTAGACTAACGAGGCAGTTAGGTAGACGATGAACCATAATATTAATATTGCAACAATCAGTACCATATAACGAGATGAATAGGGACGAAACTTTAAAATGGATTCTATCCTTGAAATAATATCATCAGTGGAAAGGTAAAAAGACTAAAGCACCAATATACCTACTTTACAGTAGAGAGATTCAAAGTATTTTACTAAAAAAAACATAATTATTTTTCTTAAAAAAATAACTATTAATTAGATAATTAAATTATCTATTTAATATGTATATGTACTCTTAGAAAAATAACTATGTTTATTTTCTTAAAAAAATACTTTGAATCTCTCTACTGTAAAGTAGGTATATTGGTGCTTTACACCCATATTCTAAGACGTTCCTCCAAAATTTACTCGACTCGACTCCACCTCGACTTGACATAAACGTCCTCGACTCGAAATTTGTGTCGGTTTGAAGGGTATGAGTTCCAGTGAAATTACAAGCACACGGGACTTTTGAAGCTCCGTCTCTAGAGTTGGTCACGCATCAGCATCAGCATCTTCAAACTGGTAGGTTCGACTTCTAGTCTAACTAGATGCGGCTGAATTCAGTATTTCGGAGCAACTGTTGTCTTCTGCGTATGTTCTGTCTAACTTTTTCCCAACTACGTTGAGGTCAGCTTCCAGTCTAACCAGATGCGGCTGAATACCAGTATTTTACACGGAGCGACTGCCATCAGACTTCCGCAACCTAGTTTTCGGGTAATGCCGATATCCTACGGTTAGACAACTTGTCAGACTTTGAGACTTCTGACTTTCCGTAACGACTGTCATAGGTATTCGTATGACACCCGGGACCGATGGTTTAACGTGCTCTCCGAGGCATAGAGGGGTCTCGATGTGTAACGTACGGTCACCCATCCACGGACTGACCGTGGCAAGCGCAGCTTAATTTCGCAAATCGTATGATCCGCACGGTTGGTAATTAGCCATGAGCCACTCCTGTCATACGTACAAACATAAACTCACACCTTTTTCCCATAGGGGTAGGCAGAAACAATAGAATACCACATACCACGACACTTACATACTGCTTTCGCTTCATCCACATTCATACATCTTGTCATACACGCACGTCGGTTGAGAGTACTACGCACCTGTCCTTTGTGAAGAACATCACCAATAACGTCAATGTATGTCTTTCCTCCTGTCATCTTCTGCCTATAATACTTGTTGTTATGTTTAGTCATTCTGACAATACGAGAAGAGACGGGTGTAACCAAAACCCTAACACAACGCGCGATACACCCAAAATTCAAACTCGACAGTCTAAAATTCAAATTCTTGAAACAATAGAATTCCTTCTCGTCGCCGTATCCGGGCACCCTTACCCGGTATTTAACCGGATATATCCGTGCGAATGTAACGTCTTGTAGCCGATATTAGAATGCCCGGGTAGGTTTTAGAGATCAGTGTTCGAACGGTGGATTCCCTTCAGTTTGTTGGGTTCCATGTTGGCTTTGTGATGGCGGTTTTTATTTATTTTATTCTGTATTACACTTTGTTTTATAAGATGAGTACTTTTATGGGAAAATCGATGCATAGTTATATAAAATGGATACATAGTTTTCCATAAAGGTCCGGCTACATACAGCGACTTGCATGCTCAAACGTTTGCGCAAATGGAATTGTCGGTATTAATGATACTGCGTGGAATAACATTTTGTCGTCTTAACGTACATGTTTACTTGTGCAAATAAGATTGGATGTGAAGCCGGACCGTAACTCGTGTGCAAAAAACGCCCTAAGCCGAGGTCCGAGTCCCATTAGGGGTCGCCCTTAGTGCTGTTGTTGCTAGTAGTCATGATGTTAGTAGTAGTAGTAGTTAGCTTACGTTAAGTATTTTACTCTCGTCCCCATTGGTTGGAGACCCTTCAGGTCTCGCCAATAACTGACCGGTTACGTAGAAATGCTTCGCAAGACAATCTACAAGAAGTAGAATAGAAAAAAAAAAGTGTGCTGAGAACGACGTTTTGGAGTTGAGCTTTCTTCTATCCAAGCTTTAATTGGTATAATTATGGAGATCAAAATTAGAGGGCAGAGTTGTACAAGCATATTCAGCCAATTACTGTCCCACTGCTGGGCACAGGACGGGTTTTCACAGACGGTTTCCGCCCTTACTCCACCACGCTGGCCTGGTACAATTTGAAAGAGTACACATACCATTGGGAACTTTTTTTTGGAGCCATCTCAAGATTGTAGGCTTCCTCACCATGTCTTCCTTCATCGTTGATGCAAATTTATTAAAAATGTTATGTATTGTCTCGAGAGAGTGTCAACTCAATTCTTGCTGGATATAGGATTCGTCTAAATTGCGTCACAACACCCTGTAGGCCTTGCACGAATATTGTAACGTTTGTAACGCATACGGAATGGTGCGTCCAAACCTGACGAACGCGCCGCGAATACGCCGCTCGCGAGCCGCTCGCGAACTGCGCACTTGCATTTCATATTCGCAAGCGGCTCGCGAGCGGCGCATTCGTCAGGTCTGGACGCACCATAACGTTCATTAACATTCAGTTATTTTTTATTTGGAAATACTTGTTTCGCACATACTATTTAATTAAATTGAAAACTTTATTCGTATCTACGTATGGTACAAATTCTGCATGTTGCAAAAAAATTAACCAAAATGTTATAGGGCAGTTGTATTTTTGATTCAAAATTCGCTTACATTAGTGACACGTTTACGATACCTGCGTTGTTGGTCGTGATCGTTGATCGTGAGGTCGTGTGTTCAATCCCCAGGTCGGGCAAAGTGTTTGGGTCTTTCTGTGTGGAATTACTCAGTAGCAGGCTGGAGTTTGGATTTGTGTTCGGTTGATGGCAATAGGTTCGCCTCCTATTACAATGGACTTAAACATAACGCCAAAATATTATTTTTTTATTTGCTGCACCGGTGGACGTCGTCATGTCAACGCCGGCTGTCGCTGAAAACCAGCGCTGTGGCTCCGTTTCGCACGTGAGACACAGCATTATACTGAGCGATGGCCGTTTTGCGCGGATGTGACGCATATTTTACCCAATAGTTTCTTTTTGCATTTGTTATTTTATTTTTGTGCGTCATGTTGGCGGGAATAAAGAACTTTTCTTTCTTTCTTCTAAATGAGGGTGTTACTATACACCTCTGCGCAACCCTGCAGGCAGTACAGGCGTGATGTTATGTTTACATCAAACGTTCGTACTAGGTCTCAGATCATATTAATTATGTCATTTATACTGTTTCAAACTTACGTTGGATGCGAAACGTGTGGCAGAGCATAGAGTCTAAACAATATCAATGTCTTAATCAACATCGGATATATTCGTAGAAGCACCATCAGTTCCGGATTGTTTGATATAGTAACTGTGTAATACTAGGAATATTGTTACATATCCTATCTGTAGAGTATTAATGTTGTGTGAGTATTTAATGGGTCGGCCATTAGTGGTAATTCCAATTTCGAAGAACATACAATTTTATATAAACGGTGTAAAAAGACCCTTAACGAAGCCGAAAGGCACTTATTCTCCAATTCATTGCGATGATTTTTTTGTTCTGGACTATGCCTGGGAACCTTCTAGTTACGGAGATAGGAGGTCAGAGTTCCAACTTTATCACAACGTTTTTTTTTAAATTCTAGTTTTGAAGGTTGCAAATATAATTGAAATACCTACATTACCCGTTTACTACTCATTGCATCTATCAGCACAGTGTTTTGAGTGCGTTACATTGAGCTTTACAGTAAAACGAAATTTTTCACCCAATAAAAAGTCGTTTACCAGCGAAAATTTTTGCGTAGGGTTACTTAGTTTGATGTACTCAATGCATGGTTGACGTCTTAGTGAAGGGTCTTTTTACACTTTGTATACAACATGTTACAAAAATACCCCTAAAGCCGAAAGGGGGTTAGAAGGTCCTTTGTAAAGAGACTATTGGCAATATTTCGAAACCGTAGAATGCCCCAAAAAAAAAAGAATTTGGATAAAACATAAAATAATCATAATTGAAACGCAACCCTGAAAACATAAAACTAAAGAGTAGACTAACCAGAAAGTTATTTACGTAATTTCCTCTGAGAGGTAAATGACAACAACCATAAAACACTACTTGATTATTTACATTTGTCATGGGGAATTATGTAACACGTTGTAGATTTTTTTTTGCTTTATTGCCTATTATTTATAATTAGCCTGTACTGTCCCACTGCTGGGCAAAGGCCTCCCTCCGTTCCTTCCATCTGTCACGATTCTGAGCAACTTCATGTCAACTGTCAAGAAAGGCATACAACTCGTCCCGCCGTTTTTTCCGCGGTCTGCCGCGACCCCGTCTCGCTGTTTCCGGGCTCCAGTCTTGTGCTATACGGGCCCACAGCTCATTCGGCATACGGCAGACATGTCCTGCCCGTGGTACTGGGCAGCTTGTACTGGGCGACCTTGTAAGCCTGTATTTTTTTATGTATTCACATAAAATACGATCCTAGGGGCTGTCATTCTTCCTTACCTAATTATTTTTTCGGCTACTTTGATATAAAACTGCCCATAATATTTTTGATCTAGTCTTTGCAGTCTAGACTGCATAACTTTTACTTAAATCGATTTTGAGGGATGATTTCCAGATAAATTAGTGCGTTTTTTTTTTGTAGACTATTTTTAAAGACCACATAATTGTATCACTTTGCCGCTGCGATCATCTTATCTATATCGCCGATGCGTGTTGGATAGTGTGAACGAGTGATGCTCGTACGTGCGGACGCATCAGATACAAATGTGGACCCACCTTTAAATGCATTGTGTGATAAATACATAAGCTCTGTTTAAAGCTATCCTGCACCACGCTGTACCCCTTTTATACAATCGTACTTAAACAAACTTAATAAAAAACGGTAGACGCCATTTCCCACCGGTCCTTCTACAAATTAAATCTAATCAAAAAACATCAATCTCGTTTTATGGTGCTCGTAAACTGTGAAGTCGCCATCGAAACTAGGAGACGGAAAATGGCGGTCCGCTGATACGGGATTAGGATGCGGTGTTGCAGAAATCAGGTGGAGTGGAGTGGACTTTGCGGTAAGCAGGGATGTAGCCAATGGAAAGATTTTTACTTGACTTTGAAGGTTGAGGCAATTCGCGCGTCAGTTTTAATGCAAAATTATTATTTATTGCAGATTTCTTGGTAACTGTGTAAATAAATGATTTTATTGATATAGCTTAGGTCATACAAATACGACGCTGCCAACTCAGAGGCCCATGGGCGGTATAATCTCTGACACCAGGTTAGTCACTAACCACACGAAAAGAAGAAGAAGAATACGACGCTGTAGTTTGAGTCAGTATTTTTTTTTCTAAAATGCCTTCTACGGCAAATGCTTTATTAAAGCAGCGATAATTTAAAAAAAAAACGTTTTTTATTTTTTTTATTTTCTACCTAGGCATCATAGAGTTTATTTTCTAAATCCATTTTAGTTTATAATTATATCGCGGACAATTAGTTTAACAATATTTTTGTTCAGATAAAAGCTATTTGCTTTACAAAAAACTGTCCGTGAAAAATATGAAAAATATAATCCCCAACCGGAATATTCCCCTTTGGCGGTAGACTGAATCCAAAACCGAATGTATTGAACTCCAGTTATTCAGCTACGTATTATCGAAAATAAGGGTTATAAAACCCGCCACACGTTTGGATGATATGGGCTTAAATCGATGCGGTTGTGCAGGAGGGCTGTGCCGATTTCCAAGCCGAGTTCGGTTGCAATTCCACAGGTTACCTTTTCAGAATTTCGGCTAGAATATATTCGGGCATTTTGTTCTAGTCGACTTCGGTTTTTGTGGTTCTTTTCGGCTACGAATCTATTTGAAGATGATGATAGAAAACGACTGTCTTGTTGATTTGCCTTGCTGAGCATGGGATCCTGGAATCGATCCCCAGGTCAGGCAAGTTGTTATTGAATTTTTCCATTAGAAATTTCTCAGTAGTAGCTCGGAGTCTGGATTTGTGCCCGGTTAATGGCAATAGGTTTGCCCCCTATTACTTAGGACTTAAACTAAATCATCTCTGCCGAACGCTTCAGGGAATACAAGGCGTGATGTTATGTTGTAATATTAAATATTTTTAAATTAGTTCCTAAATGGATTCTAGTATAAATTTCTTCAGGTTATCTTTTCGGATATTCGGCTTAATTATATTCGGCCATATTGTTGTAGTCGGTTTTTGATTTCTTCTGGCTATAAATCTATTTAGAGATGATGATGAGAATGCTTATTAAGATGTTGTAATATGAGAAATCATGGCTTATGATTGATTATGGTTTCACATGTCATTATAACCGGTTCAGCCTTTTTTATGTTACCGCGTGACAAATCTTTTTATATCTTCGTTCTTGTGAAATATTCGACTTTGTTATACTATCTACGCATCTAATATTAACGTCCAACAATTCTGCAAGTTATCTTTTCGGATTTTCGGCTTAAAGGTATTCGGGCATTTTGTTCTAGTCGGATTCGGTATCCTTGGTTCTTTTGGGTTATGAATTAATTTTATGATGATGATTTAAATCTATATTCAGTTTTTTTTTTTAGAATATGAGACCAGTGAGCTATGATTAATTTTAGTGTTCAAGTTTCATTATTACCGGGCCCGCCTTTTTGATGTTAAAACAGATCATTCTTATAAGTAATTTATATTCTGTGTATTGTTGGATTCTTCTTAATTTCGTGTGGTTAGTGACTAACCTGGTGTCGAGAGTTTATGCCGCCCATGGGCCTTTGACTTGGCTTCACATGCCGTCGAGAAATATCTCTCAGGCATGCCGTTTCTTTACGATGTTTTCCTTCACCATTTTTAAGCACGTGATAATTATACAATACGGACATGAATCCGAAAAGTCAGAGGTGCGTGTCTTGTGTTAGAACTCGAGACCTATGACTTGGCAGTCTGACGGTCACACCACTAGGGTAACACTGCTGTTGGATTTAAAACAGACGTGCAGATTTAATTTATCAAAAATGTACCTACTGAATGATGGTATTAGGTCCCCACCTTTTTTTTTTTTTTTTTTCTTTATCATGGGGAAATCCTCATGGACTATCCCCCGTCTGGGGAAGACGGGGGGGTGTGCCGGACTCTTACCGGCTAAAACCACCACGGTGTCCCTCCTTCTGACCTAAGGCCGGGGTCGCGGGATTCGCTATTGCATGCACCGCAACCCCGGCAGGTCTTGGTCCACCAATTGCTGGTGGACCTCTCCACTGTAGGGCCACACCCCACGACCTCCTGAGAGGCACGGGGGGCACCCCACATCACCGGCGCACCAGAACACATGGTACGCCGTGACCACCCCGGGGACCAAACAAGTACATGGGCGCCAGACTACTCCGTGAAAGGTCCCCACCTATGAAATTGGCGTTTTTTTCTCACAAATAGAGAACCTCGTCACTTCTATGATTTAAAATATTCATCAATTGCTTGATATTATATCGAATAATGACCATCATAGACAACTACCAATAGTAAAAAAACCTTATTACTTATAGTTTTAAAAACATAAAAAATACCTTAAAAATGACTCCTCTTTTTGTTAGCATAAATGACCACTATTTTTATTTTAACTTAGCCAAAACTTATTTTTGTCGCATAATCTAAGTGGCATACGTTATCTTAGTTTTTAAACATTAGTGCATAAAAGTTTTAAAACATTAGTGTTCATAGTTGTTAAATAAATTAAGAAAATGTTAGTATGAAAAATGCTACTTCTTTAAAAATGTCCATACAAAACGCTGATTTCATAGGTGGGGACCTAATATTATTTTTATAATTGGGATAACCCAGTAATCAAAATTATATCAGTAGTGGGACAGTGAACGAGTTTCGTTTCGGCAGGAACTGGGATTACCCCGTTTTAAAATACATGACAATGTCATCGAGGTCGGTTACGGCGTAGGTGGCGTGACGATCTAGACGTGTTTGCGGGGCTGGCATGGTTAGAAACGATACAAAAAAAAACCAGCCAAGTGCGAGTCGCACTCGCGCACGAAGGGTTTCGTACCATTATCTATAAAAACGGCAAAAAAAAAACATGTCTGTTGTATCGGAGCCTCCTTAAATATTTGTTTTATTTTAATTTAATTATTTATTTTTAAAGTGAATATATAACTAAATATTCTGTGAATATTTCAAGCGTCTACCTGTTGGCGTGATCAATATCGAGCAAAAAGGAGCAAAAAAAATCACGTTTGTTGTATGGGAGCCCCCTTAAATATTTATTTTATTCTGTTTTTAGTATTTGTTTTTATAGCGGCAACAGAAATACATCATCTGTGAAAGTTTCAACTGTCTAACTATCACGGTTCATGAGATACAGCCTGGTGACAGACAGACGGACAGCGGAGTCTTAGTAATAGGGTCTCGTTTTACCCTTTGGGTACGGAACCCTAAAAAGAGGAGGTCTTTGCTCTGAGCAGTGGGGCATTACATAGGCTAATAAAAAAAAGTATTTTTTGTATAGATATCCACTATCAGTGACTGCAATGTTGAAATATTTGGCAAAGTAACATAAAAATTGCACAATTCTCATAAACGTTGGGTAATCGATGAGTCGAATATTTAAAACAATAGTATCAGGTGTGTTTACTAATGTTGATATGATAGTGATTATCTAGGATGACATTGAGAATAACATTCGTGGACAAATTTCGTTTTATTAGATTGTTTCTCGGGCTCTCGTTTCAGTATAGTCGCAGTTTGTAGAACTTGACATAAGCCAAGGTTTATTTCTTACTAGCGACCCGCCCCGGCTTTGCACGGGTGTAATGTAGATACTAATGTGGGGCGTATAAACCTTCCTTGTGAATCACTCTATCTATTGCTGAAAACTGCATTAAAATCCATTGCGTAGTTTAAAAGATCTAAGCGTACAGACAGCGGGAGCGTTTTTTTTTTATACTATGTAAAGAAGAAATCCCGTTCTGTAAAATGTTGTTAGTCTTCTTGTCACGGCATCAGAATAGCTCGTGCCGTGGCGTGCCGTGCCAGTCAGCAAGGTTGGTAGCGAAGCTGACTGCACAGGGTGCGTCGGATGTAGGTATAGAGTATCGTCACTTGTGGAAGCTCTTTCAATGCACTTCAAACAAAGTAATCGTCAAATCGGCCTATTGTAGTCCACATCTGGAAATAGGCCTGCCTCAAGTTTTATTAGCACACTGGCACATAACAAGTCATACTTTTTTATTTTCCACAGTTGGTTGTATCTAGAGCAGTAGGGAGGATCCTCCAACGAGGCGGGTCTTATACCTGGCGGGCTACTGCCCAACGGATGATGTCGGGAAGTTGTATATACAAGGTTAGTCGGAAAGGGGGTACTAAGCCGAAAGGGTGTTTAAGTACCCATAATAAGGGATAACTTTTGTTCTACAACTTTCCCCAAAACTCGACAGTTTGAGAGAAATAGCTTTCCAAAGATTTCGTAAAAAATATGCTAAAATCTATCTGTCCATAGCTATGATCAGCTGTGTTTACAATTTAGGTCATATTTGGGGTCACTGATTAGAAACTTAATTTTCTGAATTCATAACTAAAGCAGGTATATATTTTTTTTTGAAAATACTAACATAGAAATCTTTTTGCATGCAAATAAAAATGATCGAATTTTAAAATTTTAACACTTGCTTTAAAATAGTCATCAGTGATACTTTAAGTGGCCCCTTACCGACTAACCTTGTATACTAACTCCGTGTCAGATCTTTATATCGCGATGCAGGATTTGTGACGTTTCACCTGACAGCTGTCATTGTTGTCGCTAGATATTCGTCATGCTGTGTAATTTCTCATGTGGCGTGATAGATGCCGGCATAGTATAACCACACTACGCAGAACTGCACTGCAGTTGAGCAGCGCGGCACGGTGCGACCTAATGTTGTTTATATAAGATAGAATGCACTACGTGGCGGTGGAAGTCCACGACGTGGCACTGCCAGTCAAGCAGTTTACTGTGTTCCGTCGTGTGTACGTGAGAGCCAGAGGGGTATAGGGGAACCCCTCTATATCTCTGTTCCTTGGATTCGTGTGCTCTATCTTAGACCCTGCCTGCGCTTACCATCAGGTGGGACTAGGACCAAACGCGACCAAGTCAAGAATAAAAAAATCGTTTTGATATAACTAATATTTTTGCCGCACCGTGCCGTTCCGCTGCAGTGCAGTCCCGCTTAATGCCGTTTTACCTTTATGAAACTCTTCGTACCATGGATGAAGTAACTGGCACGTTTGCTAATTAGCGCATTTCAAGCAAAGCGGACTGAACTCTAACTAAAAACTTTTTCAGTCATATGAACACGAAAAAAGTATGAATCGTAGAGAAAACTCCGCATTTGGATTCAAAACTCATTTTAAAAAGATTAAACTCTATGGTGTCTGTTCAAAATTCGGTGATCAGCAAATAAAGTCAACACTATATTGTTTAACTTAGAAGATTGGCCGATTTAAAGCCTGGTCAGACAGAGAGCGTGGCTGGGTGTGATATTCACGTGGCGTGTTGATCGCGTGCTTTTGGCGTGCGAGTTACTATGACAATGTGCGCCACACAGAGACTGCCACGCGAAGCTTGGCGTTGTGTGGCAGTCTGTGTGGCGTCTTCTATACATTGTCATAGTAATTCGCACGCCAAGAGCACGCGATCAACACACGACGTGAATATCACTCCCAGCCACACTCTCTGTCTGACCAGGCTTTTAAGCCACAAGCTTTTGCTTTTCAAGAAAAGCCCAATTCGAATTGAAATGAAATGACGCTTAATGTGTCACTTATAAATTTGTATGTATTGTCTTAATCATGACAAAACATAGTGCACCCCCTATTTATGTAAACACCTATGTTTCACAAATGAACTGATTGATTGATTGATTGAATAGGGTAGTTGACTACTATTAAAAATGTACAACAATTTAGTATTATTTTAAAGAAAGTATAGATACAAATTGATATGTGAAAAAATAAATAAAATCGATGAAAAAATAGAGGAGCTACACGCTTGCGAAGTTTGTAGAGGGGGCATTTTCTGTCCTTGTCGCGCGAAACGGATATTGTACGGAGCGGTGTCAAATAATTATGAAGTTTGCAAGGTATGACGTCATTGTGGTGTCATGTTGTCTCTGTCTAGTGAGCAATTTTCAATCGTTTATAACTTGGGCATTTTATAAAATATTTCAGTAGTTTTTCATTGTTGCCTATCATTTTTGTAATAGTTTCGAGATTTCTAATAAAAAAATTATAGTCACATACCCTATTGAGATTCGAATTACTAATACAGTGACACGCTTCACAAAAAGTTTCAAAAGAAACTACGTTTGTTTAATCAATACCAACTGCAAAAACAAATGTGACAGGTGATACCTCTATTCCAAAGCATTACCTATTCAGAATTTATTATAAAACTTGTGGGTTTTCTCGGAACATTTTCCTCAACTTGTACCCGACAAAAAGTGTTACATATTTAACAACACACAGAGACACTCTTGTATTTATACGTCATTGATGTCTTGGATTAACATGGAAAGTACATAATTGTAACTTTGAAAAAGTCGCACTGAGTCACGCAAAGTGCACTAATACCTAAAGAAAAAAAAAGTCGCGGTGGTTCATGCCCGGATTTGAACCCGTTATCTGCTTAAGAAGCGGGTCCGTAACCTCCGGGCTACTCTTCTTCCTCTTAGCCTGTTCCCAATTATCTTGGGGTCAGCTTCCAGTATAACCAGATGCGGCTGAATACCAGTATTTTACACGGAGCGACTACCATCAGACCTCCGCAACCCAGTAACTGGGCAATGCCGATATCCTAAGGTTAAACCGTTTGTCAGACTTTCAGGCTTCTGACTACCCGTAACGACTGTCATAGGTATTCGTATGACACCCGGGACCGACAGCTTAACGTGCTCTCCGAGGCACGGTGGGGTCTCGATGTGTAACAAATGGTCACCCATCCACGGACTGACCGCGGCAAGCGCAGCTTAACCTCGCATATCGTACGATCGGCGCGGTTGTTATTTAGCCACGAGCTCCTCAACCTTCGGGCTACTATAACGAGCATTTATAATGAAATATAAAAAAAGGTTCTTAAAAAAGAACATTGAATGTAAATGCCCGGATTTGAAACCGCTCTCTGTTTAAGAACCGGGTTCGAAACCTCCGGGCCACTATAACGGTCATTTATTAGAACAAGATCAGGTTCTTTAAAAAAAAATTAAATTACATGCCCGGATTTGAACCCGCTATCTGCTTAAGAAGCGGGTCCGTAACCTCCGGGCTACTATAACGGTAATTTATTATAAAATATAAAAATATTAAGGTTTCTTTTAAAAAAACAAATGTATAGGTACCCCGGAAGCCACATCTAACTATATTTTCCATTCACTCCATATCAAGACCAAAGCGCCAAATTATAAATTCCTTATAACGGCTGCCACAACCAGAATCAAACCCCATTCTATTGAATTGGAAAGCTGTCATTCCCGACGCGGACTGAAACACTCCAGTTCAATTGTTCCACGGTTTTTCACGATGTTAGCTTCTTGAAGGCGTATTTCTCCATTTTCGCATGTAAAACAAAAATTTCCCGCATTTTCGTTTGGATTCGCACCGAGTTGCTGGCGGTGACGGGATTTCGATAGGGTGACCATAGTGCAAGCGTTTTTGGGAAGAGTACTGTTGTTTGATCAAACCTAAAACCATTACCAGTCGTAATTGACGCTATCGATAATGTAACCTTGGCTATAAATGACAAAAATGAGCATAATCATCATGATCATCATCACATCCTATCACAGAACACTGCTAGGTATACAAGGGACTTCAAATTAACTGGAGAAACTTCACAAGGTTACTAGATACTGTTTATAACACATTCAAATAAAATAATACCTTAACTTTTGTTAATTAGAGAACAAGATAGGTAACTTAACTAAAAGTATAGTAGAGTAGCTGAAAGCGCGCACGATTTTTTCATTTGAATGTGTTCTATTAATAATACCTAGTAACTCCGTGAAGTTTTGCCAGTTAGTTGAAAGTAACCCTATCTATGCTTCTCCTAAAAAGTATTATTAACTACGTTGAATAATCAGATTTGTGACCACCTCTCTGATTTTTAAACTGAGTGACACATACAACGATTGTGTAAAAAATTTAAAGAATTTAGAAAGCTTAAATTACTTTAAATTACAGTCACATAATTTAATTCTTTATAGCCATAGGCAATCAAGCGCCAAAAAAAATAATTTCGCAATTATATCACTAATAAACAAAACAAAAACTTAAAAAAAAAATTAAACTATGTCATCCATTACGCACAAGCGATTAGAGGAACAACATAATTGTTAAAACGTTTTACACGAAACACAACAAACTGATTCGAAATGCCACTATTAGGCTCGACGCCAAGAATTTTCACTAGGCAGTCGGAACAATTTATTTTCTTCTCGTATTGTTTTATGAGTTATTAATAATGGTGAAACGACTCTATAATTATGGGTCGTTCCGTTAAAAGCTTAATGAATTTGCGAGATTTCTGTTTTTATTGCTCAAATTAAGTGTTATCCCACTTCTTCGGGAATAAAAGAAACGTGGCGTGTCTGAGATGTTGTTTTTTCGTGCATTCGGAGGCAAATGATGGACATAAATTTTGTGGGTGATAGCTCGAAAATTGGTTTCTATTTTACTGTATTGCAGTGGTAAATCGTTACTGGTTTTAGTGCTTTCTTTATAGTTCGTATTTTAATAATTAAGGTAGCTTACATAAATCAACAAACGCATTAAGCTAATTACTAAGTTGCTTGTGTTGATAGCTGATAGTTTATGTTGTGTTCAAATTAGCTTGATTTGATCTATGACGTGTATTTTCTAATCTCGACAATTTTGAAAGCTTTAAAACAGTATTTTCACAAATGTGAAAGAGTGGGCTATATGGGTGGTAGTTGACGTTTAAAAAGTGCGTTCGCTTTGAATAAACGATATTGTTTTACATACTTTACTTGTCTCTAAAAGGTATTCTCGCTATGTCACAAAAACACAGACAAAAAATTCTCGATTCAGGACATATCCCAAGAAATACTGCAGTCATGGCCCCCCTAGAATCGCCGGCGAATAGTTTCGCGTCTGTCAGCCGCGTTTGAAGGGGATTTATTATTTTTATTATTGTTTCGCACAACGACTGAAGCTGCCTTATTTTTCTCCTTAAGTTATGACCGGCTAAAATAGAGAGAATTACCCAGCGTACGGCGTTATTAAACCTTTTTGCTTTATCCTTGCCTTTTGTTGTTCCTAGTGGTGGAATTTATAAAGAAAAGTGATAAACCTGGGATTTGACGCAATTGCGTTTATTTCAGTGAAGATTGGCGGCTTGAGGTTGTGTTTTGGGAAAATTTGCGGGCGTTGAAGCATTTTATTCGTAACACGCCTGAACTAGACGAAGCCTAAGGTAATAGGGCTCATTATTCAAATTGAGAACGCTGCATGAGAAAAATGATACGTATTTTGCAAGATGTTGTCAGTCTGTCGAGTTACATTAGATGTCTCGAGATCGCTTGCTATTTAATTAGCTAGTTAATTAAATTGTTTAGGGGAAGCAATGTTGCATCTGCTTTAATAAAGCCAAATATGATAGCTTAATTTAATCAAGGCACTAATTAATACATCCATAAACAAATGAGGCAGACAAGAACCTATCTCTGGAGTGATGAAAAAATATTTCAACGAGTTACATCTAACATAAGCATGACCAGCTCAAATTTCCCACTGCTGGGCATGAACCTCTTCTCAGAATGAGAAGTGTTTAGGCCTTAGTTTACCGCACTGGCCTCGGGACTAGGGTCGCCAGGTGTCCGTTTTTAGCCGGACATGTCCGGCTTTTTACAGTCGTGTCCGGCCAAATATGTACCAGTACGGCCTGTCCGGCTTATTTAGGCTTTTGGCCAAAAGATGCCGAACGAAAGCGAACCAGTGAATTTTGTTTTTCTTTTAAAAAACCAATTTGTCTGGCTTTCAGGGCAAAACGTCCGGCTAAATAGGAATCTGTGTCCGGCTTTTCTATTTTTGGGTCTGGCAACCCTACTCGGGACCTACTCCGTACTCCGAAATCTGAACTACAAAGTATCAGCGATTTTTTCGAACGTTTTCCTACCATGAAAGTGTTTCGGATCCGACGATCGATTAGATTTTCACCTTACTCCTAAATGTAAATTGATATCTAGTAGTTCCTTGTTTGAAAATTCTTTGATCATATATTCATAAGTCAAAAAAGTCAAAAAAGTCAAAGCATTTATTTCAATTAGGCACATAAAAGGCACTTTTAAACGTTAAAATTTACAAAAAAAAAATAGAATTAGATCTATAATATTATAGTCGCCCCTTCCAAAAGGTAGTTTCGTGTGGAGAAGAATGGGCAAGAAACTCCACCGTTACGTTACTCTTTTAAAATGTGTTACAATATTTTGTATAGGTACATAAATTATCTATACTTATCTGTACTAATATTATAAAGTTGAAGAGTTTGTTAGATTGTTTGAACGCGCTAATCTCAAGAACTACTGGTTGGAATTGAAAAATGATTTTTGTGTTGGATAGTCCATTTATCGAGGAAGGTTATAGGCTATATAACATCACGCTATGACCAATAGGAGCGGAGCATAAATGAAAAATGATGCAAAAACGGGAAAAATGTCCACCCGTGCGAAGCCGGAACGGGCTACCAGTACAATTATTATTATGTGAAGACGATGCACCTAGAATAAAATTACATAAGTTCGATGTTCGCCAATGTTTTTTCGGAGTAGGCGCCCTGGTGTGAGTTGGCGGAATACGACTACACACCATCATCAAGAAGTTTTTTTGTACCCTCTCAGGTGTGCAGACTTTCTTCACCATTAACACAAATAAAAAAGACACAACCGAATTTTGTAAGGGTGAATCTATCATTACAGTTATAGCTAATATCAGTATGTCAGGATTGGGAGCATGGTAAATAAAGTAAATGAAACCAACAAACTCACCATCACTGAGAGTACTTTTTATTGGATTAGTGATTAGTTACAGAAGCTAGTTCACAATATAACACAACATAATAATTTACACAAGATCAGAAAATAAGGACAAGCTAATCAGATATAAAAGGTCAGACTTCTTCGGCCGTTCGACATGGAATCCTCTGCTCCATCGAATGACCACTGTTTTTATAACTTCGGGTACGTTGATTCATCTCGACGGTTACCCTCCTATGTCAACATTGTCCAGTGTTACCAGTTACCGACAACCTAAATGATAATATCTAACTCGTTGAATTTTCTTGCAAGGTAGGCGTATAATCATTTGCCTGCCTTTTTAACTAAAAAGGTTCATATTCCAAAACACGTCTAGACTAAAAATGAGCATCGACGGAGCAGCCAATTTAGCGTGACTTAATACTTGAAGACTTAACCCTCTCGGAACAAGTTGCGGACCAACTCGGAAGCGACTTTATTAAAATTCAAACTAACTGAAACTTGTTATTGGGGTAGCCTTTGTAATTTTAAAGTCGCTTTTTCGGACCTTTTTCAGTAATATTGTAATTTTCAAGTTAATGTTTGGTTTTGAAAGTTGTTTTGTGGGTTTAGTAATATGGAGTGTGGATGGCTTTTTCAGCCGGTTGATGAAAGTTAATTGGTGTAGGTAAAAATAGCAGGTGGTGACTATAATAATATCTAACTATGGGTAACTAAATAAAATAAATGCTGTGTTTATACCTACCCAAGAGTATGCCTACCCAAGAGTTGTGACGGGAAAACAATAGTCAACCTAAGGTTTACATATTCTATAGGCTTTATACTTTCGATTGGTATGGAATTTGTCTATTAACCAAACCAGTGAAATCTTAAAAAAAAAAATTAATCATATTCTTGACTGAAATTTTTTAGTCAACCTATTTGCAAATTATATTTGTTGACATATTTAATTTGATATACAATACTTTTCATCCATTAACCAGCTCGGTGAAGTTCGTTCTATAGTGGGATCTTAGACTAACACAATTTGCGAGGTTAAGCAGCGCTTGCCGCGGTCGGTTTTAGGATGGGTGACCGTATGTTACACATCCCTCCGTACCCATAAGAATACCTATGATAGTCGTTACGGGTAGTCAGAAGCCTGAAAGTCTGACAACCGGTCTAACCTTAGAATATCGGCTTTGCCCAGTATCTGGGTTGGGGAGGTCTGATGACAGTCGCTCCGCATCTGGTTATACTGGAAGCTGACTCCAACATAATTGAGAAAATGGCTAGGAGGAAGACTATTATAATATCTAATCAGTTCGAAATTAGATTTGCGAAGGCAACTGACTAATACTTAGACGACGTAAGTATAAAACCACCCTCAAAGACTGTTCTAGAAAAAAAAAACGGCAAAATACGTTTGAAATATTATAAATCTTCGGTCAAATAATCTACATCCTTTCCCCAGACGTTTCCAGAAATTCTACCTCCATCTTGCATTGTTTCATTTTTCGCGAATACTTCAGAGTGTCGTTTCTCGGCAAATAGTGGCTTAGCTGCAATAGGACAAAATCGAGTGGCTCGGCGTAGTGTAGGATCGCATAGTTGAACCCCGTCGAAGCAGACGGAAGATGGAAAAAAGAAAAACAAGCTTAAACTTGGTTTCGATGTTGTGGGTTCAGTAGCTTTTGTTGATTTGCAATCAGTTCGTCCGATTTTATTTAGTGCTTTTAGTTAAATTTTTAAGGCCACCTTTCACGGCGACCCGCTACATAAATTTAGTGCTAAATATACATTTTTATGTCATTTTATTGAAGTTGATAGAGATAGAATGGTGTTTTAGTTATGTTTAGCGCTGATTGTATTTAGTGAGTTGTCATTTAAGTGGGCCTAAGTAGGTAACTTACGATAATAAATATTTTATAATGTATGTAATTAATATTTCAGGATAAGTCTTGGAAACGAAGCATGCTCAAGAAAGGGTAACATGGTATGCACATATTTTATTCAGACAAAGATAGTCTTGAGTTTGAGTTATGTTTTTACCTTTGAAACTATAAGTTAAAATAGTTTTTCAGTAGAGTAGATGTTAGCTTTAGAAAAAACACTGTACCTTCTTCACAATTATTTCATTCAGTCAACCAAAAATCAAAAAAAAAATTAAAGCGTGCCACTCCCACATCTTACGGACTCCTAAAAAATGGTCCGGTACATAATTGAAAATGCCTAAAATAACCGTCGTGCGCCGAGATACCTCTGCAATAACTTGAAGCTAACAATTTAGATAATTTTCTATAAACAATATTGTCTTCGTATCAAAGGTTGTTATTAGATTCCTTCTGAGAAACACTCGAGGTTGTATCGATTAGATTTCTATTGATTTCAGTGCGTAAGGGGTTTGCGAAGTTTGTGAAGGTCGGAGCATAATATGTGGTTTCTGTAATTGTGCCAATTTTCATGGAAAATTTACGTCTAAAGTAGCTTGAATTTAAATTTGAACGCATATGGCTAAATACTTAAATGCTACACAATTGTAAGTTGCCGTTGAGGCTCCTACTGTCATTGTCACTTAAGGGGAAGTTACAGTGACAGCATGAAATTAACGGCAACTTTAGCGTTTTGTTTGCGTATTTAGCCATTAGACAATCGTTTTCTTTCTATACAAGGTTAGTCGGAAAGGGGGTATTGAGCCGAAAGGGTGTTAAAATACCCATAATAATGGATAACTTTTATTCTACAACTTTCACCAAAAGTCATTAGTTTAAGAGAGATAGTTGTTCAAATATTTCATTAAAAATATGCTAAATTCTATCTATCCTCAGTTATGATCAGCTGTCACAGAATAGAAGCTCCATTTTCTGAATTCGTAACTAAAGCAGGTATGAAGAATTTTTGAAAAATCTAAAATAAATCATTTTGCATGTATTTTTTATCGAATTTTGAAATGTTATCACTTTCTTTAGAACAATAAAAAATAAATAAATAGTAAATTTATTTTTCAGAAAAGTTTTACAAAAACACTTCTTACAGGTAGTATTGGACATAACACAATATAACTTGAAATAGGAGTGTTTCGATGAACTCTGGTACCCAATATAAGATTAACTTGTGTTATGGGTACCAGGGTTCTCGCGTTCGGGTTGTTACACTAATAGTTACATTGAAGGACGAACACAGTATTAGAATTAAGAAATACAGTTAATGAGACTAAAGCTAAGTGATACATTAAGTGACCCGCAACTTAGTACCCCCTTTCCGACTAACCTTGTATAAATCGATGAAGTTAACCAGCGTTAATAATTTAAATGCACATAAATGGAATTAATTGGGATGTCTATCTAACTGCTAAACGTTGCATTAATTATCATCATATCAGGTCGTTAAGATGATGATAATGGAAGTTTAGGGGCTGATAATCAGCTCCTAAATTTCCGCTAATTTATTCCTCATTACAGCTTCGAGAGAATACTTACATAATCGCCACGTTTGGTGGACACTTGAAATTGAAAAATCGTTCGTTTCAGTTTCAGCTGTCTATATATGTTCAGCGGTGGGCTTCGTATGCTTAGTAAGCGAAACAGCTCGCCTCTAAATCAAATAGCTCTAAGACACTCAAATGGAATAGCATCGCAAATATATTCGGGCCACGAAACAAGCGATCGTTCAGGGGACCGTTCGTCGCGTAATTTTGCTTTATGACGTCATTTCGCGTAATCCCGCTGCGAATTTTACGCGTCGTTTGCGCGAATCAGTCTCGAGTTCGCGTAATGTACGTAATGTTACGTGAGATTAATAATTCTCTAGTTTTACGCGGTGATAAGTGGGGATTATTTTTGAGATCTGTTTATACTGTTGTTATGACTGTTTATTTTAATTATTATGTTGTGGTTTTTTAAACTCTTTTATTTGTGGAAACGTTCTTCTATCGTGTTGGCATGAACTATATGAGAATGCAGTGGTGAAAAGACTAGCCAGTCAGTAAGGTGGGTCGTGGGGCCGAATGTCCAGGTTGTTGCGCCAGACGTACTTAGGTAAGTACTGACACTCGTAGAAGCACTTTCCATGCATCCCAACTTGGAATCGTTCATTGTGGATTATGATACATACAGACTATGAGATAGGCGTACATCCAGCTGTTGTTGTCAACGTGGTGTTTACAACATGGTAATCACTGGTTGTTCTGCTTGAGAAGCGTTCGTATCTTATTTAATACTAGCTTTTGCCCGCAGCTTCGCTTGCGTGAAGTTTGAAATCCTCGTTAAGCCCATTTTAAAGTGACATTTTAAAATCCAAAACGTCCGTCTTTTATCACCCCCAGCGGTTTAGGCTGTGCGTTGCTAGATTAGTCAGCCAGTCGGTCAGTTTCTCCCCATGCATACCAGATTTCTCATATAAACTTTCAACACTTATTTCACCCCTTTAAGGGTTGAATTTCCAAAAATGCTCAAAAAGGTGTACGTTTATTTCTGACCAAAAACCTTAATATTTAATTTCAAGCTTCTTACTTCAAAAATGACGGACTTACATACAAACTTAAAAACCCTATTTCACCCCGTTAGGGGTTGAATTTCGAGAAATCTCTTCTTAGTGGATGTTTACGTCACAAAATGAATCTACTGTCAAAATTTCAAGTTTCTAACCCCAGCCGTTTAGGCTGTGCGTTGATAGATCAGTCAGTCAGTCAGTCAGTCAGCTTCTCCTTTTATATATATAGACTAGCTGTGTCCTCACGGCTCCGCCCGTAGCCTATGTTACTCAGTGATAATGTTGCTTTCTAACGGCAAAAGAATTTTTTAAACGGTCCAGCAGTTTTTAAATTTATTCGTTACATACTAAAATCCAAAAATACAAATCTTTCCTCTTTATAATATTAATATAGAAATATAGATTTTAGTGCTCTCCTCCATTTAAGGCTGGCCGTTAAATCATCATGACTTAGTAGTAAGAACGATACAAAGTTGTGAATCGACTGACAAATTTTAGGTTCAAAGTACAATAGATTATTTAGTAAATAGATTGATCTCGACTGTAACATCATACTCAACCCATGGGCAATGCCGATATTCTGAGGTTAGACCGGTCGTCAAACTTTCGGGCTTCTGACTCCCCGTAACGACTGTTATAGTTATTCGTATGACACCCAGGACCGACGATACGTTTTACCGTGCTCTCCGAGGCACGGATGAGTCTCCATGTGTAACGATCGGACACCCACCCATGTACTGACCGCAGCAACCGCAGCTTAACTTCGTAAATCGTATGATCGGTGCGGTTGGTAATGAGTCACGAGCCTCTGAGCCACATTATACATATATTATCATACATGCCAAGTTCTGAGAAGAAAATCCAAAGGAATTCAGGATTAGGTCAGTTTACACAACATTTTTCTGTATTTTTAACCGACTTCCAAAAAGGAGGAGGTTTTTGTTTCTTTTTTTATGTTTGTTCCGCGATATCTTTGCTAATTGTGAACCGATTTTAATGATTATTTTTTTGTTTGAAAGAGTATTCTTTCGAAGTGGTCCCATTTAAATTTGGTGAAGATCTGATGAAGAACTTCGGAGATAGACCATTTGAAGTCGGTTTTATTTTTGTTAAAAAGTGATTATTCCTTCAACTTTCCTCAACATGACTGTCAAGAGCCCACATCACATCTGTCACAAGTGTACACTAAGATTTAAATATGAGATGTTAAACAGTATGACAGCACAATAAACTTGCAGCAATGTAAACAGATTATAATAGAGGTACACATACAAACATACTTTCTCGCTGTCCTTCGTAGTGGTTCAATGCACGATACTGAGTCGCTACCGTGAGGCGTAAGACAGGAGATGAAGCGGGGAGTTAAGGAAAATATTCTTTATTTTCAAAAAAATACATTAACGGCGCCTGCCTTGTTAGTCTAGTGGTCGCAAACGCGACTGCTGAGCATGGGGTCCTGGGTTCGATCCCCAGGTCGAGCAAAGTGTTGTTGTGTTTTTCTATTAGGAATTTCTCAGTGGCAGCCTGGACTCTGGATTTGGGCCCGGTTAATGGATTGCTATTAACCGGGACCAAATGCCCAAAAGCCTATTGAGGCTCGCCCCCTATTACATAGGAAAGATAGCATAACTGGCGAAACGAGTGTGTTCTATAAACACCTTTGCCGAACCCTTCGCGGAAAATAAGGCGTTATGTTACATTAACGATGAAGGAAAATGTCGTGAAGAAACCTGCACTCCTGAAAGGGCCCCGAAAACTTATTAACGGTGTGTGTCGTCTGCCAACCCACACTAGACTGGCATAGCATAGTAAAGAGCAACACTATACCTACGAGTATTTCCAGTGTATTGACCGTAGTACTGTTGGTTTTAGTTAACATCTCTGGTGATATCCGGAGTCTAAATAGTCTTCTACGGTAACGAAGAAGGCAGTCAACTACACCACATCCATCAAGAAATTTGTACTTCTCTAGATAGCGCCACCACTAGATAGTGCCACCGCTCTCAGAAAACTCTGGTTCAGCGCATTCGGAAAGTTTCATTTAGAATAGAGTTACTGGAAGTAAGAAACCGAGACCAATATAAAGATAACCTACTAATCTAGGATGATGCCGAAGAAATAACTACGGAGAAAGATGGTGGTTTCCGTTAACCAGCTGGTGAGTAAGAGAGATGTCCTGCCATCCTACAGTTGTCAAAGCCTCATTGTGCAGGAGCGCTGCTTTTAGATCAGTGATGCACAGACCACGGCCAGCGGGCCGCATGCGGCTTTTCGTCAATATACATGCGGCCTGCCAGCGAATTAAACTCTTTTATGCATTTGTATGAAAATACAGCAATATTTTTAAGTTTTTTAAATGCCCAATCTACTTCAGTAAACTTTATTTCAACTTTTTTGATTGTTTTTAAATGTGGTGACCCGCTTTTAGCTCATAGTCTTCCCGAGTAGCCCTTAGTCCTAATAAGTCTATGCATCCCTGGTGTAGATGATGTTGATGGCTAGATTGAGGGGTTTAATGCAGCTGAATGTTTACATCCAGCCCTAAAACTATTTTCATTAAGTACTTTTTGTCGTTTCCTTTGCTCTTGTTCACACGGCACTTCTTCATTGTATTTTCGTCCAGCCTCAGCTTCTGCCTTGTCCCAAGCGTACAGATAGCTGCAGCGATACGACTTATCTCGATCGGCTGCCAAGGTGTGCACTACCAGACTAGTCGACGACGCACGATAACACTGTTTTTATTTTGGGAACTAAATATTGACACGGGGTACACGCGTGTCTGATCAGCAGTGTGGCGTCGGATAAAATTATCTATAAATAATGTCAGTAGTGTTATTCCTGGTTATAAGCTACTAGATGTCGTCCTATGCGTGTGGTAAGATAACATCTAAAGAAGTATTTGTTGATCAGATGATGTACAGCGTCAAAACCTGCTTCTTCTTCTGCATTATTTCTAAAAAGTTATCTCATTGCTTTCGTGTTATTTATCTCTTACATTAATATTCTTGTTCGGAAAAGAGTATTTATTGAGTTTCTTCTTCTTCTCCAGGACTTACTACGTGTTCACGTTTCATAAGCAACTGTAATCTGGTCTATATCTAACTAGTATAAAATTCAATTGCCGTGCGTTAGTCTCGGAAAAACTCGAAAATGGCGCGACCGATTTATATATTATTTTCTTGTTTAGTTCGCCTCATTACTGGGGTGGTTTAGGAAAAAAGAAAGTGAGGAAACATTTTAAAAAAAATGGTGCTACGTAGTTCACCGGGTCATTTAGTAAATAAATAAAAAACAAATCATTTAGCAAATTATAACAACATCCACTGGAAAGAAACCAGACTGGTCCAATCTGATCACAATTTTTTTTCTTCTTATTAACCCTTTTATAACAAAAATATATATGATTTACCTTCAAATCCATAACTTTCTTTTATCATCAAATATCTATTTCCATTCAATCTCCGTTTCAACAATCATAATTCATTCTTTCTCGAGAAAGAATAATTCTCGTTGAATATTAACAGATCTAAGGATAATCCTTACCTATATAATATTCTGTTCTCTAGATCTTTTGGTGTCAGACTATAATTGCCTCTAAGCCGATTCTTTGAGAAGAGAAAATTGAATATAATATTCTTTAGAAATTCTTGCTGAAATTTGGGCTTAGATAGCGCATTGCGATATATTATTTGTAGAATTTAGCCTTTGAGTCGTAGAGTATCAATTGGATATTGCTATCTTAGATCTTTGTATTTCTTTTTTCATGTCCAATCTTTATTCAGAGATATTTTTCTTTCGAAGTATACGAGTAAGCCTATTTGCTTATATAATTATGTATTTGGTTTTTAATGTTAACCAGACTGCTTATTACTTTAGGTGTACTTAAAAACTCGGCTACGTATTTAAAATATTTATATTTTTTTATTGTTTTTTTTTATTTCTAAGATAAACTATAGTTTCATATTTGTTTAATTTATTCCATGTATTTGAGAATGTATTCCACGTTTGTTTGTCCCGTGTGTTTCAACCCTTGTTCCATAATTTTGATTATAATACCAACCTGGGGGCTTACAAACAGCTTCGAGTTCTAACTCAATCGAGTTTGATTCGAATCAGTGTCAAATCTTACTCTTGAAATCGACAAAACCACGCGATCGTGCGGTGTTTCGAAAATAAAAACATTCACAAAATCAATACGCATTTCCATTGATTCGAATCAAACTCGGAAGTAAGCCCCCTACAATATAGTACTCCCGTTTTGCAAGTTATGCTTTGTTGTACAAAATTAATTTAGTATTTCACGTACTGCATTATAACTCTTAAACTATACTAGGCCTTTCCTATATCGCTTAAAAATTATTAGTATGGAAAGAAATGGAATAATTACATCAGACGTTTAGAACTGGCCCATATCCATCACAAACCGCTCCAAACCAGTTTTGTTTATTCAAATGTAGATGCGAAAAATTGTACGTTAGTGAATAACAATTTATAATTAGTATTTGCACAGGTGTTACTTGTAGTCATTGCATCGTTTGTTTTGTAGCTTGAATTAAATATTTCCTTTATCCTACTTCTTTTGCTTGTTGTTTTTCAAGTAATGTGTCAGGTTCCGCTTTGATTATAAGAACTGATTCAGAATCAGAATCAGCTCTTTTGCAAGCATGACTATATCTTTCGTCTAGGGGATTATTCGATTGAAATGCTGCTTTAACCTTGGTATCTCTTCAGATCCCGGTTTGCAATTAGCTGGTTTAAAAAGTGCTACTAGAGATAGCTATATTTTGTTGATCTGGAATACATCCTATGAAAGGAGTATGCTTGGTTGCTATGGAAAACGGCAATCCGTTGCCATTTTACAGCAGTTGTTTTACTCTTAGCATGCTTTTCAGCTACTCCACGTATGCTTGGTTACTATTGAAAATGGGCATCCCTTGCCCGTTTACAGCCGTTGTATTACTAGTAGGCGTACTTTCCTGCCATTGCTCGTGTATTTTAAGCCAGTTACAGCCAGAAATAAAATGTTAAACCTACAAGAATTCATGATGTGTAGATATCTAAACGGGGAAGTACACGATCTTTTTTTTAATATCTTCAATATTGACTTGTTTCGTTAGGTATACCATAATTCCTCTTAATTATCCTCTTTGTTTTTCCCCAAGTATATATGTACCTATGTTTTATCGGCTTCCTCAAAGTCCCAATTTACAGACTCATCTGCGCAAATTAAATAATTCAATGGTGTTTCGGAATCTGGGTCAGTTAATTGACAAAGTGACCACGTTCAAACTGAAGGGTCGTACCCTCACACAATTACTGGACAATAGATTTGTGCAGGAACACCTGGTTCGATAAATAAATTGAATGCTGTAACAGGAATTAGTAGTGAAAGGAGATTGACGTGGGGTACATATGTACACAGAAGCTAGGGCTTTGTGTTCGAAATTATTTGAGTGAGGCTTATTTATTTATTATACTCTGTATAAAAGCAGTGACACCCTAGCGGTGGAACGTTTGCCTTCCATGAAGGAGGGTCTGTGGTCGATCCAAGCTCGCATCTCAAAATTTTGGAATTCATGTGCAGATCATGTATGTAAGCGAGGGATAAGGAAAACAGCTAGATGCAATGAATGGTAGAAAATAGGCGAGCGAAAATTTAAGTGCGCGCAAAAAGAAAAATACTGAAAAAACATGAAAGTACAAAATGTGGCAACGATGTCGCGAGGTGGCGCGACCGTCGTCCTAAGCAACTCCTTTGGTCGCCCATCGTCACACATTAAACAATATAATTTTATGCGTAGCCTACAATGTGAAAACCGCCAAACAGTGGAATGCGCTGCCCGAGTGGGTGTTCCCCGACAGTTACAATCTGGGTGTCTTCAAGTCACGAGTGAATCGGTTTCTTCTGGGCAAGCGTGCTCCATCGTAGACCGACCGCATCATCGCTTAACATCAGGCGAGATGGCGGCCAAACGCAGGCCTAGTAACAAATAAAAAAAAAAAACAACAATGTAGAAATCTAATGCATCGTGTTATATATATCATTAATTAATTTCTATACAATGACTTATAGTAATTTCAAACCATTTTAGATGTTCTGACATTTTTTTGTCCCTTGATTGACTCACAGAATATGCCTAAAAGGTCATTTCATTATCATGCGATGTGGTAAATGGTGTCGTTTCCAATATTAGACTGGGGATTCCCTACATCACAAACTACAAGCTGATAAAAAATCCCCCGATCTTTTAATAAGTTTTGAAGCATTTTTAATCATCGGGGATACTTTATTTAACTCTGGAGTTGGCTTTGTGCTTATTGGTAGAGTAAAGAGTTTATTTTTAGCCGAGTTTCTTGATTTAACTACGGAGTTAGCTAAAACTATTGTAAGGTTTGTTTTTTTTTTGGTGGCCTGTATTTAATACTTATAATAAATAACTTGTTGGATATATTGCTGCCTCTTTGGTGTAGTGGTGGCAAGCGCGACTGCTGATCGTGAGGTCTTGAGTTCGATCCTTAGGTCGGGCAAAATGTTATTATGTTTTACCGTGTGGCATTATTCTGTAGCAGCTCGGTGTTTGGATTTGTGCCCGGTTGATGGCAATAGGCTTGCCCTCTATTACATGTGACTTAAATATAACGGCATAATGAGGGTGCTACTATACATCTCTGCCCAACCCTTCGGGAATACAGGCGTGATGTTATGTTATGTTTGTTGGATAGTAAGATTGATTTAATGCTTCGATAATCACAGCTGATAGAAAAGAACAGAGAGAGTTAAAAATGATTCTAAAAGCTCGTACTACCGCTGCTAGAGAGTAATAAAAAGTGACAAGTAAAAAAACAGTGTTGCCACAACATAGAAAACTAAAACTTAATTTGTTGGTGTTGCCAACAACTATTACTATTTATAACAAAATTTGAGCAGTACGATGTTGTCAGTTTACAGATTAACTATACTTGTGATCATAACGACGCTTATCTGTACATACATACATAAACTAACGCCTTTTTCCCATGGGGGTAGGCAGAAACTATAGAACGCCACATGCTACGACTCTTACATACCCCTTTCGCTTCATCCACATTCATACATCTTGTCATACACGCACGCCGGTATTATTTATTTAATTACAACTGTTGTCATAACAACCAATTACAATATATAAATATAAAAATAGAAGAGACCGTTAACAACACTGTCATAAATTCCTCTCACAGTATCTGACATACCAATAAAATCTTCGTCCATCCATCCGCAAACAGATCGCCTGTTGAATTAGAATCCAAGAGATCATTAAGCGCGGCCAGAGTGCGAGGAATCGGCGACTTAGCACGTGCAGCAGTACGGCATGGAGGCACGGCAAATAGCCTGTGCTTCCTGCCCTGGTAGTAATTGTCTGGGATAAAGAAGCGCGCCGGCACATCAAGCAGATCAGGAGCGTCAATAGCACCACGGAGCGTCTCACAGGTTATTATCAGCTGACCTCGAGCTCGCCTTACCTCTAGCGAGTTGTATCCAAGGCAACCCAGTAGTTGTACCCAACTTTATGTAGAAAAAGAAAGATTTTATTTATTTGATTCGGTAATATTCACTAAAATATTTATCTTTCTTGTGTGGAATGAGGGACCACAGTTTAGTCGTTATATATTTTTTATCTTTGATGCTTTGTGGTCTGTTATTCAGTAAATATCTTTACTCAAAAATGCTTGTAATGTGGTCATTAGTTTGACAACCTTCTTTGAGCAAAGTCGACCTTTCCGCGCTACTTGAATAGGCGCCAGCAAAGTCGTATGGAATTTCATTGCTGGTGAGTTTTAGCCACCAGCAATTTTCTTTGAAAATCCATT
The DNA here is from genome assembly GCA_910594945.2 of Amphipyra berbera. Lineage (NCBI taxonomy): Eukaryota > Metazoa > Arthropoda > Insecta > Lepidoptera > Noctuidae > Amphipyra > Amphipyra berbera. The sequence goes on from OU343138.1 coordinate 1,435,539, forward strand.
ATTGTCGAGTTTTGTTTCAAAAATAGTCTGGTGCAAAAAGTTTTTATTCAGAATTTGGCTGTATCGGTACAGGCAGTACAATCATTAAAGACTAATTTAAAAAAAAAACCAATGCCTGGGGAAGAAACAAATCGTTACTTTAAATAAATTCTTACTATACTATATAAGCTGGTTTTATTTAAATTACTCGCATTGTTTGAGTAAAGCACTATACAAGCCTTGGTCCGCAATGACTGCGCTGCTGGCCACGCTATGATGGCCTCGAGCTTAGTTTAGCCACGCTGTCGGCCTTCAAGTTTGGTCATCATTGCAGCCCCTGCTGTCCGCGCTATAAAGGCCTCGACCTTCGGTCTCGGCCTTTATTCCAGCTTGTCCACCAAGAGCTGCAATGCTGACCGCGCTATGATGGCCTGGAGCTGCGCTACACTGCGCTTTCGGCTATCATCAGTGCTGCCAGCAAGGCAGTCATTACAGACCGCGGCAGTAATGTACTATTACAGATTCTTTACTCAATGTCAGTGTCACAATACCTTAATTTTTCAGATACTTTCCGAGATCTGGCTGATGGTCTGTGAGAACTGAGGGACCGCACTTTAAGGGCTGTAGTTTTTAATATATTTGTTTACAAATTCCCGTATTTGTTTTACAATTGTTCTAAGTCTACTACTAAATCCTACGATTTTTATTCTGCGAAATACCAGTATGGTCCTTCAGTTCACATGCACCTGATTTATCTGTATTGCGAAAATTACAAGATACAAGGTTTTATCGGAAAGCTTTTCAAACACAACTTTGCTACAAAACCTCCACTTCTCGCCATCAAACGAATTTTATAGGTCATTAAAAACATTGCATGAGAAAAGAATACACGGACCGCTTGTAACTCATAAATAACTGGCCTAAAACAAGCGACTACAAAGTGACCACGTTGAAGTGTATCAGAACAATATTTGTGTAGTTTCGTCTTAATCCCAGGGTCTGACGTGAACCATAAATATTTATTGCCACTAAACGTGAAAGGTTGAAAATAGAGGCGGTAGCGGAGGAATAAGCGGGTTTAGGTTAGGTTTAAAGAACTTTATTTCTCATAAGAACTTAAAAATAATAGTTTGCTTACAATGAGATACTTGAGTGATTAACTAGTACTATTAACATTAGTTACCTGTAGGGTGTTGGAGACATTATATTAAGTATTATTCTGTTTTAGTTTAAAACTAGAACAGCTAAAACAGCTGTTTATTCGGTGCTAAAACACAGATTAAGGCAACACACCACACCACTTGAAATAAACTAAAACTTTTAGTTCACCTCAAATGCTGCGACGTATTGCCCCAATCTGCGTTTGAATGTGTTTATATTGTCACATTTTTTCAATCAGGGTTTAAAGTCAGTTATGTACTTAAGTACAATTGTAAAATTGACCTAGGAGAGTCTATACTGCTTCTGCTCAACAAAAAACAACATAACATCACGCCTGTATTCCCCAAAGGATTGGGCAGAGGTGTATAGTAACACCCTCATTTCACCGTTATGTTTAAGTCTCATGTAATAGGGGTGAGCCTATTGCCATCAACCGGGCACAAATCCAAACTCCGTGTTGCTACTGAAGAATTCCACACTAAAAAACCCAATAACAATTTGCCCGACCTGGGGATCGAACCCAGGAGCTCACAATCACCAGTCGCGCTTGCCACCACTAGACCAACGAGGCAGTTTATGAACTAAAAACAAAGTACGTAGTTCGTTATACGTACGTTCGTATAGTTGTTCATTTTTTTAATTAGGTACTTGTAGTAGATGAGCGTGCAGGTACTTTTCATAGCTATGAATGAAAAGACAAAAATTGTTGAAAAGGGTTTCAAATCTTAGGTCAAATCTTCTATGTATGTTATCTTCTTCTTTACTTGTGGTTAATGACTAACCTGGTGTCAGAGTTTATGCCACCCATGGGCCAGTCCGACGGTCACACCACTAGGATATCACTGCGTTTTATGCATGTTACGATATCGACAATTTCTCGATATTACGTTAATCTGTTGACGTCTTGTTCTTCGAAACTTAAGGCTTCACTATGTTAATGAAAAAATATGTGAGGTTTATTCTTAATTACAGATCAAGTAATACAATCTTAATTCTGGACTTGCCTTGAATCGAAATCAATATTAACAGTAACAGAAATAGTTAAGCTTCCATCTTGCACCAAACGTGGAGATATAAAATCTATTTGTGCGGTACCCGTTGATTTGTCTCTAGATTGTACAGTAATTGTAAGAACCCCTTCTACCGATGTTATCAGCATAATGGAGAACATTTGTTGAGCTTTGCAAGATGCCTGATTGACTAAGTTCTATTAATTGTGCTCGAGAATGGAACCACAATTGTTTGAGCCGCAACGTTTCTTGATAATTGAATGTTTAATTTTAAATGGTGATGGGAAGGTTGGATTGAATTGTCTTTATCTTCCGCGAGTCTTCAATGAGAGTTGATTAAGTGTCTTGATTGTGGTTCACATTAGAAATGAGTTATAGCTATAGTGATATTAGAATGCTACCATCACACTGGTGTAAGAGAGCAGAGAGATACCAATCAATAGTTTAGCAAAGTATGATCCTCAGCCTAGCATGACTACAATAAGGGTCCAGCGAGTCTCTCACTATCTTTTTGTTTCAGAAAAAGGTTGCCCCACACTAGATTTTTTCTTGTTTTTCAGAAATATCCAGATCTGGAACAATAATTATTTCGTAGGACAAATATTTTCCGAGCGTATATCTAACTCGCGACTCGCGGTGCATTAGCTAATCGCTCGGTTACTACGCCAATCGATCCGTCAACCGTCGGTATTATCCAATAGGTAGGTACAATTAAAGTTTCAGTAACATACTACTATTATTCATGTTAACCTCTCCAAAATATTATACGCATACAAGGAGTGGGTTCAACCCAATAGTTGAATGGTTCAGCGGGATTGAAATTGAACTCACGACCTTTGCCAGTCAATGCCGTAGCCGCTGGGTTATTGTCACTTAAAATTATTAATATCCCATTAGGATAGATTATTCGTGTAATTTAGACATTTATGTCCAGTTTAGTAATAACTTTCATTGTATTACAAGCAGCTGATACAATCTAAGTTTTATTCGTTGCACGAAAACAGAAAATTGGTTCTCTAATAAGAATATAAATATTCATGTATTCTTTTGCTTTTTTCTTTGTATATTTATCTCGTCTTTGTTCATTTTCTTCTTTAGTCAATAAATTATCGCTAATATCAGTTTTGTTTAAAGACATAATTACATTAACCATGGTTAGGTATATCAATAATTTTGGATTTGTCAAGTGTGACAAATCTCTCATCTGCATTTTACCTAAAATTAAAATTGACATCTCCAATGTTTCCTGTTGCATTCATATGTCCGGTTTTATTACCGCCTAGTTGTCTGCACACCCGACATATAATAAACAAATAGTTTAGAGTCAAATGCAATATAAAAACATTAGCATCGTTATCTTATCGAAACAATATCAGTTCCATAATTATTGTTTGTCTGGTGTCCAGATTAAAAGTTTGACATTCATTTGTACTTTTATTTATTAGTTCTATAACCTTAACTATTGATTAAGTTTGATCGGTTTGTCAATATTTATTCATTTTTATAGCAATAATTACAGTATCAATATTTTTATCATGTGGATTAGGCTAAGTGGGTGTCGCAAAAAGCGAATAAAATTATAAATAGATTGATAGATGGTTTAGAAGAGCTTTGGAGTTTGAATTGAAAAAGTTATTTTGTGATAGGTCATTAAATTATCTTTTCTTTTAAAATAAATTGCATAAGGATACTTAGAAAATGCTACAAAGAAGAATAAAAAGTAAATTATCAAAAATAATTTCCTGTCTTATTTGGAAATCAGAGTTTATCAGAAATATCAAAACATGCCACCTGTCAACGCTGAAATATAATACAGAAAAGTCATAACAAGCGTTTCTGAATCTTTTCTCAGAATAAATATACAAATCTTCTCAGATCACCGTTTCATAGAACAACTGAAAACGGATAATCATACGACATATTGCTTCCTTCTTCAATTGTATTCAATTTTAAACTTTATTCCCTGGAACTTAAAGGAAATTTTCGATTGTTTAAACTTAAAATTTGATGTAAAAAAACTAACGCTTTCCAAGAAACATTTTCCATACTCCGTTGATGTTTTAATGATATTATAAGATTATGGTTTCTTGTAAAATCTATTATAGTTTTATGTTTCAGTGATTGTGATGGGATTAAGTGAAGATTTTAATCGTGTGGTCTCACTCTAAGAATAGAACCACTCTCGTCGCGTGTGTTTCTTAAGAAAAGATTATCAGCAACTACATATACAAGGTTAGTCGGAAAGGGGGTACTAAGCCGAAAGGGTGTTCAAGTAACCATAATAAGGGATAACTTTTGTTCTACAACATTCCCCAAAACTCGATAGTTTTTAGAGAAATAGCTTATCAAAGATTTCGTTAAAAAATAATTAAAATTTATCTGTCCATAGCTATGATGAGCTGTGTTTGCAATTTAGATCATATTTGGGGTCACGGATTAGAAACTTAATATTCTGAATTCATAACTAAAGCAGGAATGATATTTTTTTGAAAAATCTAAAGTTAAAATCTTTATGCATGTAAATAAAAATGACGAATTTTGAAATTTTAACACTTTCTTTAAAATTGTCATCAGTAATACTTTAAGTGGCCCGCGGCTTAGTACCCCCTTTCCGACTAACCTTGTATATTATTATATCTGGTTTGGATATGATTAACTGGTAGATTTATTTTTATTTTATTTACTTAGGTTTTTTGCTTACCCATGGTAGCATTGTTTATTTCTAATATGAGCATATAAATAGAATATAAAGTTAATTTTACCTGTAATAGCTTCTGACGTATGGGTATAGTACAGCCTGTACTATACGAAGCTGAGGTTATTACTTTATTATTATGTAAAGATACAAGAGTCTTAATTTTAACCTATAATGTTCTGTTATTAATAATCATAAGTTCGCATTAATAAATCAAAAAAAATCTGAGGCCTGTCAATGCAAAAGCAGTCGCTTCATGTAAATAATCGTAAGAGTTTCACGTCGTGGATGTACCTATTGCTACTTATTAACATGTACAGTCGGGGAATGATAAGGTTCGTCAGTTTTCAAATTCATTCCTTTCCCACATCGCGGGCACATGTTACTTTTTCAAACTGTTGAACGGAACAGACCAATGCATGGAAAATTATGTTTAATTATTTGGTAGCAAAGATCAAAATTGCCTTTTGCCTCCATATGACGTAGTAGTGCCATTTAATGTCTTTGATTTAATTTAAAGAGTTTTGTTGTAAAAACCATGACATCAATGAAATCGATGATTTAATAAATTGTCATTACTTGTGTCTGTCACCATGTCACCATAATATTCTGTCAAAAATACTGTATTTTCATTTCTATAATGTTGGCAATACGTAGTCGGTAAAATAGTTCGTTTCTTGCACTGTGCAAGCTAAAATAGACCTTAAGGTGTATAACATTTTAATTCCCCTACTGTACATTATATTTGGGTACCAGTTAACATTAGTTTGTCAAGATGTCTTTCTGGTAATGATTACCCCACTGAGTTCAAGTCTTAGCCTCCTTTTGCTACCTTAATTTTAGTTTTATGCCGAGATAAAGCTAAAATAAACAAATAGAAAATACCTTCTGCATAGCCTGAATCAAGATCTTTAACAGAATAAACACCTAATAGGTATATCAATACAATGTCTATAAGAGTTAGTTCCACCCCGCCACTGGCTTTCGTTTGTTTTTCTTCTCTCGGGTCCATTGTCGCAGGTGGCGATACCCGTAGCCTACAGGGGGATGGCAAAACAGTATTGGTGTTTTATTATTATGAGCATTTTCATGGTTAAAGACTGTTGATTCAAAATGTATCTAATATAATCTTAGTTTTGAACTTTCAACACAAAATTAGAAATGTTGCAGGTGACAATTTGGTTAGCCTATTTCACTGCGGTTAATAGGGCTTAGAAAGAAGTAATACGCGTAGACTTTGATTTAGGCAAACGGGATGCTAGTTGGTGGCGTGCCTATCAGCAAGCCCGATATTTTTTTGGTACTTATTTTGATGTGCAAGGTAAATTATGACAATATATTTTATGCTTATCATTAGTAAACCATAATTCGATCTTAAGATTTCCAACTCTTTGTTATCAGACGAATTATGAATATCAAATATCAAAATAAGTACAGTCAGCAACAAAAGTATGTTAACACTGTTATTTTTACATAACATCTAAATTGACCCTTAATTATTCGTTACACTGCTTTTCAGCATTTCATGTAATAGTCAAGAGTTCGTGTTATTTTATTGGTACATGTGTACCGATTAAATTTGAATATTATTGTGTTCAGTTATGATTTAAAAAACTGAAGTGTTAACATACTTTTGTTGCTGACTGTACCAAAAAAATATTGGGCTTGCCCTATAGGCACGCCACTGAGGCTAATATGTAGAACTAGTTCTATTGTACTTGCTACTGGACAGCAGCCTGTATGAAATATTTGTACTGGCTAGTTGGATGTCTCCCGCAAACTGTTGTCCCCTGAGACTTACAAAATTTGACTGTTTGGCATTGCAAGATTGCGTCTAGCTGACGTTGGGATTTGGGGAATATGCATGTTGTGTACCTACTTTTTAGACACCGATGACTTTAAATAAAGCTATCCTCAAGTTAATTTTATTAGTTCAGATATCTTATTAAGCCCGTAATTCAACTAAATAAATAAAAAAACATCAGCCTGTATACAAACATTACTAGAGCGGGCACCAAACCAACGCTGGACGCAATTAGCAGGTACATTGAAATCGCATTATTGGACGTCGCGCGAAAAGGATCAACCTGTAGATGTTTTTTTGTGAAGAAAAGAACTAAGTAGGGGTTTTAGTTTGAAAAACTTTAAAGTTCGAAGTCAGGACATCTGATGGTCCTTCATATCTTTACGGTGTTAGGTTTTCAGGGGTTACAGAAATCTAAATAGTCTAATCGATTTTAGTCGATTCTATCTTGTATTTTGTTAGGTCATTAGGTTTCTTCGTGTGAAATTCCTTAGTAGCAGTCCGGAGGTTGGATTTGTGCCCGGTGGATGGCAATAGGCTTGCCCCCTATTATATGGGACTTAAACATAACGGTGAAATGAGGGTGTTACTATACACCTCTGCCCAACCCTTCGGGGAATACCAGCGTGATTTTATATTATGTAAAGTTTTCACTGCTACCAACGTGATAGAAATTTTGGAAATTATAAATCTATACTTATATTATAAAGAGGAAAGATTTTTATTTTTGTATGTAACGAATAAACTTAAAAACTACAGGACCGATTTCAAAAATTATTTTGCCGTTAGAAATTTCGACCGCACAAATCCAAACTCCGGGCTGCTACTGAGGTATTCCACATGTAAAAACCCAATAACACTGCCCGACCTGGGGATCGAACCCAGGACCTCACGATCAGCAGTCGCGCTTGCCACCACTATACCAACGAGGCAGTTAAAACTTCAAATTACCTCCAATATCACTATCCATAACCAGAACTAATATAAACATTATTAACTTGCAGTAACGTTGAGAACTTTTAGCCCAAAGTTCAATTAGCTTATGAAATTTGATTGCGAAGTTTCATTACGGCGAAGTTTTAAAGGCTTAGCAGCGAGTTCTTGAACACAGTCGCTTAGTATCGATTTTGATAGACGTGCCTAGAAACGTAGCCTCATTGATTTTTGTGGGTAGGTAATAGATTTCTATGACTCCTTTTACGTTTAACTAGGGAGAACAGTCAACGAAAGACAATGATAATAGGCGTCCACAAAAAAAATCTTTACATGGTATAAAACAAAACGCTCCCGCTGTCTGTACGCTTAAATCTTTTAAACTACGCAACGGATTTTAATGCAGTTTTTAGCAATAGATAGAGTGATTTAAGAGGAAGGTTTATATGCCCCACATTAGTATCTACATTGCACCCGTGCGAAGCCGGGGCGGGTCGCTAGTATCTTATAAAGGTGATTCGTCCCACCACCCCACGGAGAAGAAGAGATCAAGTTCTGCCTAGCCTTTACCCAACTATCTTGGGGTCAGCGACCAGTCTAACCAGATGCGGCTAAATACCAGTATTTTACATGGAGCGAGTGCCATTAGATCTCCGCAACCCAGTTACTGAGGAATGCCGAAATCCTAAGGTTACACCGGTTTTCAGACTTTCAAGCTTCTGATTACCCGTAACGACTGTCGTAGGTATTCGTATGACATCCGGGACCAACCATTTAACGTGCTCTGCGAGGTACGGAGGGGTTCCGATGACTAACGAACGGTCACCCATTCACGGACTGACCACGGCAAGCTCGCCTTAACCTTGCAAATTATTCGCACGGTTGAAGAAGAGATTATGAATCTATAAGATTCCTTTTTTTATCGTTGGAAAATCCTCATGGATGTCTCTCGCCCGGGGAAGGCGGGGCGTCTGCCGGACTCTTACCGGCTAAAATCCAACGGTGTCCGTCCTTCAAACCTAAGGCCGGGGTCACGGGATTCGCTATTGCATGCACCGCGACCTCGGCAGGTCTTGGTCCACCAGCTTCTTCTGGTGGACCACTCCAGTGGTGGGGCAATTTTTTCCCTGGTCCACTTCCTTCTGAGAGGCGCGCGCGGAACGGCGACATCCTCCCGGTCTTGTTACTGTTCAGACGACGGGTCCCCTAACCCGCCGCCTGCAGGCCACTCACTAGGGTGGCCGGAGATCGTCACGCGCCCTCCGGCGCCCGGTGCGTCTAGCGCGAGAAGAGGGGGAAACTATAACATTTCTAGTTTAACTAAGGAGCCCTAAAACTTGTCTGTTCGTATTAAGGGACGTACCAATATAGAACAGCTATCGGCAAAAGCATCAAACAAATTATACCTCTCTAAATCAATTTGAAATACAAACTGTCAGTTCAGTCCTTTACAATAAAGACCTAACTTCTTCCTGACACGTTTAATATTCCACTTAAACCTTAAATTGTCTCGTTTTCAAGATATATCTGTTGCAGACCTACCTATTGTACCCTGAGGACATACAACTGGCCATGCACATAGGCCATTATTTAGATATTGACACACAATTGAATAACAACCTTATTTTGAAACCGATACGACTCAAAATTGGGATCGCGAAAAAATCTTTCGGAAGCTTTTAGTATGGTAGTCTAAATTCAACCTTAGTTGAATAGAAGTAAAGTCGAGATTCTACGTTTTGATGGGTGGGTTGCACCGTTTCGTTTAACCACGGTTATCGACATTGGATAAAGGGCCAGCCATTAATCGTACTAAGATAATATCAGTCCAGTAATCGCAGATTGCTAAACGCTCTGTTAGTATGCCCGTGCGGTGTCGATGGACCTTAGTATAAGATGATACATTTAGGGTAACCAGATTTTGCGTAAGCAAAAAACTGTTTTGGTTTTGTACCTTTTAGAGACTTATTTTAAGAATTGGAATAAGGAAAACATTTAAGATTTATTTAGGAGATTAGATAACATTTTGTGAATTTAAATGCCATGCTTTTGGACTGAGAACAGGGTAGTCCAGTGTACTCCATGTCATTTCAGGATATTTCAGTTCATTCTAGGTCATTTCAGGATTTTTAAGTTCACTCTAGGTATTCCAGAATTTTTCAGTTCACGGTAGGTAATTCCAGGATATTCCAGTGCATTCCAGTTTTCTTCACGTCATTCCAGTTTACTTCAAGTCATTCCAGTTCATTCCAGTCCACTTCAGATATGTTCCTGGGTGTAGTAGGTACCTACCTTATGCACCTATATCATCATATAGCCGAAAACTAGTGTAGTTACAGAGACAGAGTGATGGTAGTCACTCCACCAACTAAGAAACTCGTCACCATGGAATTAAAAATTGATACTATTGACCAGACCACGTTCTACTCCCAAAACGACAATCAAACCAGAATTTATTGCGTGTCATTTCTCCCTATAAGGAGATTAAACCAATTAAGTATAATCCTCATATACCTTATTAGCATATTATAACCTTATATAACATTATAACACGTTTATCGACAAGTGCAAACAGTTCAACATCTCAAACAGGTCGTGACTTGCTCTGGACACGCTCCTGCCTGCCTATCTGTATGTCCCGCCCAATCTCCGTAACCTTGAATTGAGGAGAACGTTCGATATTTATGTAACAAGCTTGTGCTTGCAAATGCGTAGGTGTTGTCAATTAATTTAATTTAGTATTAATATAGGTATAATGACGATTATAAAATTGGTCTGACTGAACAGGGTCGCGCATGTAACTCGCTCTGGAGTTCAATTCTTCCTCCACTATGTTGGGGTCAGCTACCAGTCTAACCAGATGCGGCTGAATACCAGTATTTTACACGGAGCGACTGCCATCAGACCTCCGCAACCCAGTTACTGGGCAACACCGATATCCTAAGGTTAGACCGGTTGTCAGGCTTTCGGACTTTTGACTACCCGTAACGACTGTTATAGGTATTCGTATGACACTCGGGATCGACGATTTTACGTTTGAATGTAACAAATGGTCACCCATCCACGGACTAACCGCGGCAAGCGCAGCTTAACTTCGCATATTATATGATCCGCGCGGTTGTTTATTAGTTAAGGTCATCTCAGGAGACCAATTCTACTAAAAAAAATGTTGCCAAACAGCAAACGAGCCACAATCGTCATAGAAAAACTAGAAACGTTAATCAATCCGTTTCTGTTAGTAGAATCGGTCTTTAGTTCTGTTTTAGCTCGCGAGCCAAACGCACCAAAATATGATCAACCTGACGACACGACTATTCTACGTAAAAATAAGGCCCTAAACAGACGACCGACATTTTGTCAGGCATACTGCCGCGAACAAAAACTTACTGACAACCACGTGCTTAATGTGCGACGGGCAACAACTACCAACCGCTGTCAAAAAGTCCGTCGTCTGCTTAGGGCCTAAGAGGTGTGGCTTATGATCTAATAAGCGAATGTCCGGAGCTAGAAATGGGTACCTGGCTTAAGTCATCAGGCCCACATCTATGGAAGGTCATGAACCTAAAGTAGTAGGTATTATTGAGGCAAACCTTTTATTATTTATCAGACATGTCTAGGAAAGAATTTCCGATCTCAGAATCAAACTTAGACAGTGTGCAGCCTTTTATCACAAGATTATAATATGCTATTCCTACACCACACATGCATACATAAACTCACGCCTTTTTCCCACGGGGGTAGGCAGAAACTATAGAACGCCACATGCTACGATCCTTACATACTCCTTTCGCTTCATCCACATTCATACATCTTGTCATACACGCACGCCGGTTGAGAGTACTACGCACCTGTCCTTTGTGAAGAATATCAGCAATGACATCTATGTATGTCCTTCTAGGGCGTCCTCTACTGGCGTTTACCTAACATTAGACAAAAGCGGTCCACCACGGCTCCAATATCTTTAACCAACATCGAAAAAAAGGAGGGGGTTATCAATTCGGCTGTTTTTTTTATTGTTTTTACCCCACAACACCGTCATTTATACATTTATTTGGAAAATTATTTTTTTGTATGAAAGAGTATTCTTTCGATGTGGTCCAATTTAAATTTGGAGAAGATCTAATGAAGAAATTCGGAGATAGACAATGGAACTCCTCAATGACGAACAGTACGCATAATGTGAAGATGTGATTATGTTACGAGCAGCGTCTTTAGTAGGTCCAATATTGTTTTAATTAAGGCCACTAAAATAAAAACAAATAAAAAACATTTTAACAAAATTAAACCGACTTTAAAAAACCGAAAATTATAATAAAATAATTACCATTTATAAAACTAACAGTTTCAGAAGTCGATGCCTTCAATTTGGTTCAGCGTGATTTGGCACCGACTTCTGAAACTGTTAATTTTATAACATAGTAATTATTTTTCTTTTTTTCGGTTTTATTTTTGTTAAAATGTTTTTTATTTTTCCAATGTAACGTTAAATAGGTACGTATTATGAGTAAGTATGTATATAAAAATTCAAACTATTTTTACAAAGCCATTTTTCCTTATAGACTTCGTTGAAGTAGAATACCAACATAATTCATTTGTCTTTTTAAAGACACATGCATCACAAATGGCTCATTATGTCAGTTACGGGCGAATGGTATGCTTGGCATTCGGAAAACGAATCATGTAAACGATTGAACGTTTAGAAACCACTTCACGAATTTTGGTCAGGTTTAATTATTTTTAAATCATAAACATAGTCTGCTAAGTTGTCGGCTATAAGATTGACAAGCATATCATTTTGGGAGCCAGTGCATAATATCAACAAGCACATTAGGTCTCCCGCGCGACGGCGCAACGAGTATTCCCAAGGAGGGTTGATGTCAGGCAGGCGGCCGGTCATAAAACAATAAGCCAAAACTTCTAACAACATGGATTTACGAAATACATGTTGTGCCGACCCCACCTAGTGTGGGATAAGGGCAGGAAGAAGAAGAACCATAAGCAGACCATTACTGTCTCAGTGCTGGGCACGGGCCTGTGCCGAATGAGAAGGGCGTATACCTTAGTCCAGCACGCTGACCTGGTGAGGTTTGGCGAACTACACACACCATTGTGAACTCTTTTGGAGTTCTCTCAGGTGTGCAGATTTCCACACGATGTTTTCCTTCATCGTTCAAGTGATAATCAAATTCTGATTTGCACATGAATTCGAATAGTCTAGAGGTGCCGGCTACGATCGAAGTTAGACCCTCCTCAACCGCTAGGCTCGCTTGTTACATGGAAGTTATTACAGCTATCTTCAAAAGTTATACAAAACACCCCTGTCTACATAACATAACATCACGCCTGTATTCCCCGAAGGGTTGGACAGAGGTGTATAGGAACACCATCATTTCGCCGTTATGTTTAAGTTCAATGTAAAAGGGGGCGAACCTATTGCCACCCAGGCACAAACCCAAACTCCGGGCTGCTACTGAGAAATTCCACACGGAAAAACCCAATAACACTTTTGCCCGATCTGGGGATCGAACCCAGGAGCTCTGATCAGCAGTCGCGCTTGCCACCACTAGACCAACGAGACAGTTACTACCCCTGCCTACCTTTCAAAATATATAGGCATCATGATGTTTTTTCATACATTTAAAAGCAGTCTATCATCATATATTAATTAACTAGCGCCCCGCCCCGGCTCCGCACGGGTGCAATGTAGATACTAATGTGGGGCATATAAACCTTCCTCTTGAATCACTCTATCTATTGCTGAAAACTGCATTCAAATCCGTTGCGTAGTTTATAAAATCTAAGCGTACAGACAGCGGGAGCGACTTTGTTTTATACTATGTAATAAAAATAAATATTTCCATGCTTCAACTCCATAATACATTATAATTTCCTTACATTAATGCATTAGCATGAAAAAAACATGCATTTAAAATATTTAACACAAGCGTGGTTATTGCGTGCGCGTCCAGCTAGGTATCGTAACAGGTACAGCGCAATAAGAACACTAGAAGCGGCACCAATTAACATTATGTTGGACAGACTGACGGGCAGAAAAACGTTGAGCGATTGTAAAGTACGACTGGATGTTCCAAAGTTCAGATATAATGAAATATTCATTATTTGGGTGACGGATTCAATTACTGGTCGAATTTTTCTTTTACTGTCTTTTTGGTCTACTGGTCGCAAGCGCGACTGCTGAGCGTGGGGTCCTGGGTTCGATCCCCAGGTCAGGCAAAGTGTTATTGAGTTTTTTCATTAGGATTTTCTCAGTAGCAGTCCGGAGTCTGGATTTGTGCCCGGTTAATGGCAATAGGCTCGCCACCTATTACATGGGACTTAAACATAACTGGCGAAACGAGGGTGTACTAAAAACACCTCTACCGCTCCCTTCGAGGAATATAAGCCGTGATGTTGTTGTTTTTTTCTTTTATATTTATTCCTATCGCACCAAATCGTTAATCTATGAGGTTGAGCCTAGTCAATAAAGCCGAAAATATTGGGCTCTCAGTTCAGACGTTTTGGTAATATTCAACTTTCATTTACTTTTTAACAATTAACTTTTGTGTCATTATTTCTTTTTAACTAATTCACAGAAGTATCTAAGTAAAATATATTTAAGTCGTATTTATGTATTTCTTCAGATAAATTCATGTTTTGCAGATTCCTCAGTCAAGACATTAATGAATTGAGGGACCTAGATATCGCACCATAAATATGTAATGTCATATTCTACGGATTTGGGAATTTCTTAAAATATTTAAGAAAATCTTAACTAAATTCTTAAATAAAAATGATTAACCCAGAGATAGTACTTTCTGAGATTTAGTCTATGCCACTTTATGCACGCGTCTGGATTGAGGGCCCAAGTTATCTAATCATAAAAGTTTTAATTCACGTTTCAGAAATTCATGGCCCTATGCTTTAAGTTTTTACTATTTTTTACTAAATCCCCTATAAGTCTTATTTCGTTTCGCAAGGATTTAAAAATGGGCCCTCAATCCAGATGCACACAATCCTAGTTAGTGTGTAGCCGTAATGTTTTACAAAGTCGTAGAATGACGTACTTTCATAAAAATGGCGATTCTTGTTAGGAGTTATGAGTCTGAAGAGACTTTTTTAATTAATTTTATTGTTCAACTAAATCAAAGGAAAATTAATTTTCTTCTTCTTCTTTACGTGTAGTTAGTGACTAATCTGGTGTTTAGAGTTTATGCCGCCCATGGGCCTATGACTTGGGTTCACATGCAATTAATTTTGACTCACATCAATAAGTGGAAAAAAAAACTACCTATAGCAATTAAATGCACCCAGAAAAAAAAACACCTTATCATCCGGTTAATCTTCAATTTACAGCACAGAATAATAAATATTTCCACGTAAAGAAACCTTACTCCCGAACCTAATGCGTCAAATACCTAGAAAATGTGCATGCGAAATTGACCTTTAATATTAGGCGAGAGCGCTTCTATTCGTCTGTGCGTTTACGCTCTTATTGCATTTTGGTTCGGTTAGTCCCTAACATTGGGTTCGTTTTCCTTTTGTTTCACTCCAGAGGCGAAACGGACACAGATCTTCTTACAGATTAATAAACCAATAACATCTTTGCATAGTATAAAACAAAGTCGCTCCCGCTGTCTGTACGCTTAGATCTTTTAAACTACGCAACGGATTTTAATGCAGTTTTTAGCAATAGATAGTGATTCAAGAGGAAGGTTTATATGCCCCACATTAGTATGTAAATTTACCCGCGCGAAGCCGGGGCGGGTCGCTAGTAACATTATAAAACAAACTATCAACTGGCCTATCCAGTAAACCTAACTCCGCGCGACTCGCGGCCACGTAGGCTCGAGCGGCAAAGACCTGAGGCCAAGGACACGAGTTCGATGCTCGATGAATAACATCATGTACACTGCACCCAGTCAACGGTGATGCATTGAAAAATCACTCGAATTGTTTACAGCGCTGAAAAGGTGTTATTTTAATAATGTTAAGGTTTTTTTTGTATTGAAGCCTGTTTGGTGATCGTTGGCTGAAAATTGATGATGATGACGTGATTTCGTCATCATCATCAAATCTATACTAATATTATAAAGAGGAAAGATTTGTATTTTTGTACGTAACGCATAAACTACTGGACTATCGTACTGGACCGATTTCAAAAAATCTTATGCCGTTAGAAAGCTACATTATCACTGAGTAACATAGGCTACGAGCGGAGCCGTGAGGACACAGCTAGTTATGTTATATGAAGGATACTGCTAGGTATGTTGGATTTACAGAATAATATTGTTTCAGTTGAATTTCAGGCAATGACGGAAGATTTTAGTCCTAAAACTAAAATATAGATGTTTTAATTGATTCTATGTATAATAAATTAAGACGTTCGTATAAGGTAGGTACAGTTGACAGCAAAAGTCGATGAATATTTCGAAATTTTAAAATCAATTATCATTGGAACCAATTTTTTTTCAATATTATTTTAAGTCAATGGTTTTGGTCAAGTATTTATTTATTTATTTAGACTTTATACACATCATGGTTTCTTGATTTATAAATAGTATTGGTCATTAAAATATTATCTAGATACCGTTTCTTTTTATTTGTACGTAATTACATTAATTCCCTACTTTCAGTCATAAAACATTTTTGTAAATTTATGCATTCATCACTCTCACGTTTCATGTTGACAGTACTATTTTATTTATATTAATCTCCGAGGCTTACCCAAATATACCTTTAAGTACCTGTATCAGCATTGGGTCTACAGATTTCAAAGGATCGTATTTTGACCTTTCGAACGGTCAAAGACTTAGCCGTATCGCCCGTTATTTGTATAAGTGCATTAAAATGTATGGAATCAGAGATTTGTGACGTCATGGGCCAAGGTTGATACTTCTTTCGAGGGTGTCTTTCTTTTGTTCTATGAAATGCAGTAAAAGTCTAGTCAGCTCCCTGATTCAGATATTTTCGATAAGTCAGTAGTCGAAAGAATCTGTTTGTTGTCCCGTTTTCTCTCGTTATGACAAGCATAGACAAAACGAGATTAACCGAATTGGTTGTCAACTGACTTATCGAAATGATCTGGATCCGAGGACTGGATGAGCTATTATTATAAGAATAGCTGATGCCGTGGTGAAAAGATTTCTTTTCTTTTTTATTTTTCTTTGTCTTTTTTCTTTTTCTTTTTAATAACAACAATGCCCTACGCTAGGATTTCTCCTGTATCGTGGGTGCGTTTACAAACACAAACCTTCACATGCACAAACATCCAGACCCGGAACAACTATCTGTAGGCCATACAAATATTTGTTCCGTGCGGGAATCGAACCCACGACCCGTAGCACAGAAGCCGATCGCTCAGCCACTGCACCAAACGTGTCGTCATTTAGATTAGCTGGTTGGCAGCAGGGTTATGCGCAAAGTACGCTAAATAACTTAAGTGTCGTTACTGTTTTAATTCATCCTAGTAAAAGTATTATCATATCCCACTAAAGTCCTTGCCTCAGAGAGCACGTTAAACAGTCGGTCCCGGGTGTCATACGAATACCTATGACAGTCGTTATGAGTATTCAGAAACCCGAAAGTCTAACAACCGGTCTAATCTTAGGATATCGGCATTGCCCAGTAACTGGGTTGCGGAGGTCGGATGGCAGTCGCTCCGTGTTTAATACTGGTATTCAGCCGCATCTGGTTAAACTGGAAGTTGACCATAACATAGCCAGGAAAAGGTTAGACAGAATTCATCCTAGTGAATGTATCTATACCTACTAATATTATAAAGAGGAGAGATTTGTATTTTTGTATGTAACGAATAAACTTAAAAACTATAGGATCGATTTCAAAAATTCTTTTGCCGTTAGAAAGCTACATTATCATTGAGTAACAAGCTACAGGCGAAGCCGTGAGGAGACAGCTAGTATAATATAAAGTAGAAAAAACCATCACCGGTTTTCAGATTCCCTAAAAAATCTAAGCTATTTCTCGCCTGTATTCCTAAAGGTACTATTCGAAAATCCGACCGATTCCCGTACTAAGCTTCACGCACTAATTTACGGGCGCATCGGGTCGTCGCACCGCCTATCGAGGGCGTCCCACGCTGTGTCTGGGTTGCACGTCTGCTCTTAAACGACCAAAATCGAAACGTTCGTTCAAGTTCGGGTAACTTCGGCTCCCGAAGTTGATGTCATAGTGCATTCAAAGACTTGTTAGCTTTAGAACTCTGCTCACTGAAAAATAAAATTTAATTATTATAACGATCTATGATGAAAAAATTTCACGAACAAACTTGCATATTTGAAGACTCAAAAAAGTTCTCGGTGGTGTGTGTATCGTGGAAAATTAAGGTCTAAACCCTTCTCATTCTGAGAAGAGGCCTGTGCCCAACAGTGGGACAGTAATAGGCTTAAAATAAAATAAGCCTAGTCACCGTTGTTGCATGGTTGGTATGAAACAATATGGCACTATTCCAATCCAGGGCTATCTTTGAGTTTTAAGTGAAAACTACCAGATACGGGAAGTGATCCTGGAATCACACGCTTGACGGTCGCCCTTGTAACTACTAAGTCTATAACGCTATATACAATATGTCCCAGTCTGTAGTTATAAAACTTATAAACACAATTTTATCAACAAAAGCATCTGACATATGGGATAGAAAACTCACTTACAAATTACCCCCCTCCATGATAGAAAAATGTTAGTAGGTATTTGGCTCAGATTTTCTACATATACATATAAAAACACTCGCAACGAAAAAAACAAAAAAAGACGCGTATTACCCCCTGTAGTTTTTGTAGTATTTTGGAAAATGTTAACATAATGTGTTAAATCTTTACATAGTATAAAACAAAGTCGCTCCCGCTGTCTGTACGCTTAGATCTTTTAAACTACGCAACGGATTTTAATGCAGTTTTCAGCAATAGATAGAGTGATTCAAGAGGAAGGTTTATATGCCCCACATTAGTATCTACATTGTACCCGTGCGAAGCCGGGGCGGGTCGCTAGTTATGTATACATATTACCTTTCATGTCTCATTACAAAAATTGCTTATTTATGTATGGTAGTTTAAAACTTCTTTAGATTGTCTACGCAGTCTTTCGAATGACAGTAAATTTACGCCTCTGTGAGGCTTAGATCTTAAGTATGTAGAGGTCAAAATACTTAAGTCAAATACTAAAATTACTCATTTTTGGGAGGGAATCCATTATGTCGACAAAATTGAGTTCATATACCGCCCTTTTTTACCAGCAGTGATAGCCTGTGATGTGATCATCGGCCTGCCAAATTGTAGGTCGCGACTTCGAACCCAAGGCACGCACCTCTGACTTTTCGGATTCATGTGCGTATTGTATATTTATCACTTGGTCAAAAACGGTGAAGGAAAACATCGTGAGGAAACCGGCCATGCCTGAGAGATATTTCGCGACGGCATATGAAGCCAAGTCAGAGGCCCATTGGTGGCATAAACTCTGACATCAGGTTAGTCACTAACCACACGAAAAGAAGAAAGAAAACCGTCCTTAAAGTTTTATAATTACATACTGGGACACATTGTATAAAAACTATAAGTCGCTTAAGTTCTAACACCGCATAACTCGAAAAATAGTAGTTTTGAGTTACACACGTCATTCGATAGGGAATCGAAAAACGCATCGTTTGACCAATCACAATCAATAGTTAGAATCAATAGCAACGCGTTATTTCAAAAACAAAATCCACCGCGTATGTAATATTTTTTCCATCAAGCTATGTAAACAGCTAAAACGGCGTGTTAATCAGGTGAGTTCCATACTGGATCGTGTCGCGAAAGTGCTCCGTCGAAAAAACCAAAATAGAATATTGTAGATCAGGGGTCGCCAAATGGCGGACCGCGGACCGCATCAGGACCGCCGCGCGCCGACCCATTTTGTGCGGACCGCGAGAACACAGCAACTTGCACTACAGAGTACTTAATGTAATAAAAATGTATCCCCCGCATTATCTTTGTTGAAGTAAATTCGAAAAAATAATTCTATAAAATGTTGTGAGGAACGCGATGGTCATTTCATTTCTTAAAACGGACCCCGAGCGAACCTAATTGGTGACCCCTGTTGTAGATTAAAAACAATTATATGATAAGTAGAAAAAATCTATTTTTTGCTCTCCTGAAAAGTTTACTATTTTGAGTTACGCAGTGTTAGAACTTAAGCGACGTATAGTAATCACTAACGCTTTTAACATTAGCATTGCACATTATATACAGAAGCCTGCTAATTTACAAATTACATCAAACCGCCACTTATATCATAATTAACTTTAAACGCTTCCTTATAGTTAAGCGGAACTGCGGCCATATCTAGTCATAATAAAAGTACTGCAGGATGTTGAACTAGCAGTAATTACGTCATAAGTAATATTAGCAGCAACTTCTTGTAATATATAGAGATGCCGTCATGAATGACGCATTTGATCGGTAATACTAAAGGCTTATTTATACGGAGATAGTTTGTCGAAGCGAGTCTCATACTATCTCTTTTTTCATCGTAGAGAAAGACAAAGACAGAACGAGTCTCGCTTAGAGAAACTTTCTAATACCAGTACTTTAGACGGAGCGACTGCCATCATACCTCCGCAACCCAGTTACTGGGCAATGCTTACCTATATATCCTAAAGTTAGATCAGTTGTCAGTTTTTCAGACTTCTGACTACTCGTAACGACTGTCATAGGTATGACACCCGGGACCGAAGGTTTAACGTACTCTTCGAGGCACGGAGGTGTCTCGATGGATAACGATCGGTCACCCATCCAAAGACTGACCGCGGCAAGTGTTGCTTAACCAAACGTATGATCCGAGATGTCGGTAGTAAGCCACGAGCCCCTCAGTAGAAGACATTTACGTACTTCTTGGCGTGTCGATGGCAATCTAAATTGAGTTGGCCCAGAACTTAGCTACGAGTTTAGCGTTATCAGTAGCGTCCATTAGTTCCTGTAACGTGCAGGTATCAGGGCACGCAGGGCATGATGTCAGGTGTCCCATCGTTTGTGGAACAGCACCACATTTACATTCCAAGCTGGAATCGTCTATGAATCTCCACCTGAGTAGGTTTTTCTTGCGTCGACCAATCTGGAGCCGGAGTCTTCTTCGTCTTCCTGCCCTAATCCCACACTAGGTGGGGTCGGCACAACATGTATTTCATAAATCCATGTTGTTAGAGGTTTTGGCTTATTGTTTTATGACCGGCCGCCTGCCTGACATCAACTCTCCTTGGGAATACTCGTTGCGCTGTCGCGCGGGTGACCCAATGTGCTTGCTGATATTATGCACTGGCTCCCAAAATAATATGCTTGTCTTGAAATTTGAAACTTCTCGTATTCGACACTACACACTACTATTCGACATCGTTTACAATAGAAATAAACGGTGATTTACAATAAGAAATTCAAAAAATCCTGGGGCCGGAGTCTGTACTAATATTATAATGTCTTTATTGTGCACTAAACCTTATGACATACTTAATTAGCTACACGATTGTAATGATTGTGATCATTTGATTTATTATTGGCGGTTGATTTTATCGATTGATTTCATACCTGCGCCTGCGTCAAGTATATAGTTTAATGATGAATAAATTAAATTATGATCGGTAGTAAAAAAATATCCAAGTCATCATGTTGTTTGATATAATTACGTACCTACTAAGTACTCAACTTAGGGACTCAACACACTTATCTGTAGGTCAAACAAATGTTTTTTCCGTTCAGGAATCGTACGAAAAAAAGCCAAACGCTCAGCCACTGCGCCAACGTGTTCCTTTATCCATGACTAGCGGCCCGTCCCTGCTTCGCACGGGTGGTCATTTTTCCCGTTTTTGCAACATTTTTCATGTATGCTCCGCTCCTATTGGTTGTAGCGTGATGTTATATAGCCTATAACCTTCCTCGATAAATGGACTATCCAACACAAAAATATTTTTGCAATTCCAACCAGTAGTTCCTGAGATTAGCGCGTTCAAACAAACAAACTCTTCAGCTTTATAATATTAGTATAACTATAGATTGCCAACATACTAGATATACGAGATTCTTGTCTGGTGGCCTGAGCTGTGGCTGCATCCATGTAGCAGGGAGGCAGCCCGTGCCTATCAACCAGCGCTTATTGGAACCGTCCCGTGCAGGCAGTCCGTACTGAGTCTCCATACTTCTTGCCGAACCGGCGACGATAAGTGCCGACCAGTTCCGATCTGTGCACGGTAGGTCGACATTTTGTACACTACTCAAACAGATTTTCCTGCTTTTACCACTTAGTTGCTTAGTGACTACCTGCACGGATCGGTTCTGATAAGCGCTGGTAGATGAGCGCGGGCTGCCTACTTTCTACCTGAAGGCGGCATGTACGTAAAACGAGGCGACCACTAGTCTTCTCACATAAAATTGGTCACAATCCACGACACATCTCATGTCACTGTAATGCTTCTTCTTTTCGTGTGGTTAGTGACTAACCTGGTGTCAGAGTTTATGCCGCCCATGGGCCTCTAACTTGGCTTCAGATGCTGTCGAAAAATACCTCTCAGGCATTCCGGTTTCCTCACGAGGTTTTCCTTCACCGTTTTTAAGCACGTGATAATTATACAATACGCACATGAATCCGAAAAGTCAGAGGTGCGTGCCTTGGGTTAACATGAGGCCTTATAATGCTTATTAGGTTTGTAAGTTATCGTGGTATATTTCTATATACGGTTCTCTCATTTAAATGATTAATATCCAGTCTTTTATGATACCCACGCGAAAACTGGAGTTCAATAAGTCACCAATAAGTTACTTTCAACGATACTCAAAACATCTTTATATTGTACACCCACACACTTATATTACTTAACAGTATAGATTTATGTTGTATATTTATAAATATATTGAAGCTAACGGCAGATAATGATGACTGAGTTCACTTGGTATTAAGCACGTGATGCACTAGCGTGTAACATTAGACGGGGTCGTAGATAAATTTGTAATAGGCAGATAGATTGTCACACTCGCCTCTGTCATATCTGGGTTGGCAATTTTTTATCACAACAAGACTGCACTGTCGGTCCCGGTTGTCATACACATATCTGTGGCAGATGCATGGTCAAAGTCAAAGATTTTTATTTCAAATAGACCAGATTTCAGGCACTTTTAAAACGTCAAAACTAGGTGCACGGTTCCAAAAGGTAGGTTCTATGGAGAAGAGCTGGCAAGAAACTCCATGGGTCGGGCTATAAGTCGAAAAATCTTAGAATACCGATATTCCCCAATAATTAATAATCAAAATAATCCGATGGAAGTCATACATACATAAACTCATGCCTTTTTCACATAGGGGTAGGTAGAAACTATAGAACGCCGCATACTACGATCCTTACATACTCCTTTCGCTGAGAGTTATTTCATTTAAAACTCTGATGTTTAGCTGTATCTGGTTAGACTGGAAGTCCATTCTAATATAGAAAAAAAACGATAGGATGATGCTGATGATAATGAAATTAGCGAGTAATGCAGGGAGACAGTTATTATCATTACGTTAGACTTATTGCCTTGTCATTATGGCAATAGCAAAACCATATATTTTACTTGATATTGACTTGTCATGCAATTATTATCAACACGTGGAATGACTCATTTCTGCTCGCCAATGAACGAGTCGACAAGTGAACGTCAGTGAAAATAATATCGCGAGCTTACGCCTCAATGAATCAATACCTTTACCTTTTAAACCCACACTCTCATTATAAATTATTAAAGGTCTACCACTTTGAGGCTGTATTAGGCTGATCATTACCTTTGCTGATCGAGTATGAATATCTTGAATATTGTACCTTGCATAATTATTGTCTCTTCGTTGCTTACGGCTGGCCACCTTGAAGTTATTATTGTTATTCTGTGAAATTAGAACAAGAACTTGTATCTCTATTCGCGACTTAAATGGAAAAATGGTATAGGGTATTGTAATTATGAATAGCAGTTGGTTTCAATTCCTAATTAAGCCAAAAATTAAAAAAGTACAGTTGCCTGAGAGATATTTCTCGACGACATATGAAGCCAAGTCAGAGGCCCATGGGTGGCATAAACTCTGACACCAGGTTAGTTACTAACCACACGAAAAGAAGAAGATGGTAAGCAAAGCTCCACAACAAGAATTATCCATATTTTTAACACTAAAATTCAGAAAGTTTGCCGACAAACGAATATAATGGTATGTGAAATAAAAAACAGAGAAGTCGAGAGATTTATGCGACCAATATTCCGGGGGATGGTACTCGGGGTGGTTTAAAAATGTATTAGAAAACTTGTGTGATTTATTGATATTGAATTAGCTAGTTATTTTTTAGAGCTACTGTTTTAGTCTGCATCGTTTTAGGGTTAAGACGTGTGAATTTGCGAAACTTTTTTGATCTCATTAAAGGAATATGAATAGAAAAAGAAACAATGGAATAGAACATAAGATAACATCACGCCTATATTCCCCGAAGGGTATTGCAGAGGTAACACCCCCATTTTGCCGTTATGTTTAAGTCCCATGTAATAGGAGGATGGAGGTACCCCATGTGAACGTGTGGGTTTCCTCACAATATTTTCCTTCACCGTTAACGCAAGTGATCCGCACATGAATTTGATTATTATCATTGCTCAATAACTGGGTTGCGGAGGTCTGATGGCAGTCGCTGGTAAAATACTGGTATTCAGCCGCATCTGGTTAGACTGGAAGCTAACCCCGACATGGTTGGAAATAGGCTAGGCAGACGAGCATGAATTTGAAAAGTCAGAGGTGTGAGCCGGGATCGGACTCGAACCAATGGAAGGCGAACGTTTTCGCTAGGCTGTCACTTCTACCAATCTAATGACCCTAAAATATGCAGAACACATCTATATTTACCGCAAATTTTTACACAAACGACTTTTGACGTCACAAAGGTTACTAGCAGACGACCCGGGTGAACGAACTGAGTAATAAAAAACCTCATAATAACTCCATTGTTTTCTATTTGATTATAATATGCGCTTCAATATAATGTGGTTATGAGTATGTGAGTGTTTGATATTGTTTGTTTCATATACCTAGACAGATGGTGGATAAGGAAGTGTGGGGTGAATGTTCCTATTAAACATTAATAATAGGAGTTTTGTATTAAGAAGGTTCGTTCCGCCTAACTTTTTCCTCATTATATTGGGGTCAGCTTCCAGTCCAACCAGATGCGGCTGAATACCAGTATTTTACACGGAGCGACTGCCATCAGACCTCCACAACCCAGTTACTGGGCAATACCGATATCCGATTGTTAGACTAGCCTAAAGTTAGATTAGGTTTGTTTTAGGAAGGTCTCGTGGTTAAATAACAACCGCACAGATAATATGATTTGTGAGGTTAATCTGCGATTGCTGCGGTCAGTCCGTAGATGGGTGACCGTTCGTTACACATCGAGACCTCTCCGTGCCCCGGAGAGCATGTTGAACCGTCGGTCCTGGGTGTCATACGAATATCTATGACCATCGTCACGGGTAGTTAGAAGCCAGATCTAATCTTAGGATATCAGCATTGCCCAGTAATTGAGTTACGGAGGTCTGATGGCAGTCGCTCCGTGTAAAATACTGGTATTCAGCCGCATCTGGTTAGACTGGAAGCTGACCCCAACATAGTTGGGGAAACGCTAGGCAGAACATAGGTTTTGCCTCTGTGTTATAAAAATAAGGAGCACAATTCACAGGAACCAAATATCATTTCGATTTCGGAAAAACTTTACTTGGTAAGTATATGTCATGCTTACTCAAATAATAATAGTAATTTATTTTTTCTCTCAAAAAGGTACAATTTGTTACATAGTATCTAGGTTACAGGCAGATTCAAACCTTTGTGAGAGCTGGAGTCTATACTGGGTTCGGGACCTGTATGACAGATCTCAAATGTACTGTTGATGGTGGTGTGTGTGTTGGGTCGTTCAGTTCCCTACAAAATGGGTGAGCTGAGCGATGCAGATACATGCGTCAAGTTCGTGAACGGTCACCATTGGGACTGATCAAGTCAAATATGCCATGGCAAATGAATTGTACATACCGTCGCTGAAGTTCTAACGCCGCGTAACTCGATAAATAGTAGTTTTGAGTTACGCACGTCATTCGATAGGGAATCGAAAAACGCACCGTTTGACCAATCACAATCAATGGTTAGGTCCAATAGCAACGCGTTACTTCAAAAATAAAATCCACCGCCTATGTAATATTTTTTCCATCAAGCTATGTAAACAGCTATAACAGGGTGAAAGTCAGGTGAATTTCATACTAGATCGTGTCGCGAAAGTGCTCCGTCGGAAAAACCAAAATAAAATAGAATATTGTAGATTAAAAACTATGATAAGTAGAAAAATTTAAATTTTTTGCTCTCCTGAAAAGTTAACTATTTTGAGTTACGCGGTGTTAGAACTTCAGCGACGAATACATACAATCACGCCTGTTTCCCATTGGGGTAAGCAGAGACTATATATTTCCACCTGCTACGACCCTGACACACCCTTTTCGCTTCATCTACATTCATTAACCTCCTCATGCATGCTCGTTGGTTTAGGGTGCTACTAACCTGGCCTTTTTTGAGAACGTCCGCGATTTGTAGGTACTCTTATTAGCGCAGTCATCATGTTACATTGTTTTCACATTTTTGGCTGGAACATTTAGCTATTCTAGCGTTGCCTTAGACTTTATAAAAACCTTATCTCAGAGTTTATTTCAGCGTATCTTTTCAGAGATAGCCAGATAGGAAACGTTGGCGCCATCTAGAACCATAAAATCTAAAATATACAGACATACATAAACTCACGCCTTTTTCCCATGGGGGCAGGCACAAACTAAAGAACGCCACATGCTCTATATCTCTCATCCTGACATACTCTTTTCGCTTCATCCATATTCATACATCTTGTCATACACGCACGCCGGTTGAGAGTACTACGCACCTGTCCTATATGAAGAACATCACCAGTAATATCGATGTGTGTCTAAAATATTCATTGTTTTTAAAAGTCGAACACATAGAAATAAACATAACATAACATCACGCCTGTATTCCCCGAAGGGTTGGGCAGAGGTGTAAAGTATCACCCTCATTTCGCCGCTATGTTTAAGTCCCATGTAATAAGGGGCGTGCCTATTGTCTTTAACAGGGCACAAAAACAAACTCCGGGCTGCTATTGAGGAATTCCACACGGAAAAACCTAATAACACTGCCCGACCTGGGGATCGAATCCAAGGCCTCACGATCTGCAGTCGCACTTGCCACCAATGAGGCAGAAATAAAAATGATTTATAATTATTTCTTTTATATTTAACAGTTTCTTCAAGCGTAGCCATACTTCAGCACATGTTCAGCAACTCATTACGTAGAGCTACACGTGCGCTGCACGCTGCACTTGCGTGGGCTGCTAATGTGTTGCAAACTCACTGGATTCAGTATCAAATCTTGTGTACAATTTAAATTACAACCACTACTGTAACGCGCACGTATAGCACGCGCTGTACAGCTGCAATCTACGTGGGCCAGTCAATTAAGACTAAAGTTAATAGTTAGATTTTTATATTGTATTGTATTGTATTGTATTTATGCGTGGGCCAATCATTAAAGCTAGTAGTCAATAGTCAGATTTTTGTGTATCTTCCTATATTACTATTATAAAGAGGAAAGCTTTGTTTTTTAGTATTTTTGTATGTAACGAATGAACTTAAAAACTACTGGACCGATTTCAAAAATTATTTTGCCGTTATAAGCTACATTATCACCGAGTAACATAGGCTATATTTATTACTGGAATAAAACTTCTTACGCGGACGGAGCCATGAGGATACAGCTAGTATTAATTATTTTTAATATTAACACAATACGAGGTATGAGTAATGTTTAGTTTATTCCTTCGCAATAGTTAATTACTATGATCTTTATGAGTGCTTACACACCCATTCTCATTCTACAGGGCCGATCTGTTAGTGACTGTAAACGGGCTAAACTGCATGTTGATACAATGGAAAGACAGACTGACAACATGTTTGGTGCAGTGGCTGAGCGATAGGCTTCTGCGCTACGGGTCGTGGGTTCGATTCCCGCACGGATCAAATATTTGTATGGCCTACAAATAGTTGTTCTGGATCTGGGCGTTTGTGCATGTGAAGATTTGTGTTTGTAAACGCACGTAACATAACAGCGAAATGAGGGTGTTACTATACACCTCTGCCTGAACCTTCGGGGAATACAGGCGTGATGTTATGTTTAATGTCTATCCTTTTAACTGTTTAAGCAATTACTTAGATGAAATATAATCATACAAGTTACAAGAGATATGCTCGGCTGTTTTTATTGATTATTACGATTGAAATTGGTGCAGATGCTGTTGCGAACAAACTTAATTAACTTAATTTAGACTATTGCTATCTCTTTCACTCTTATAAGATAAGAAAGAGATGGACATAAATAAAAGCTGTCAAAAATTTCCATACTAGATGACACGTCGAAACGTATTGACTAAGAGCACGGTGAAGTTTAAGGCGTAAACTAGTTTGACATTTCTAACTAAGTTCTTATCTATCACCGTCCTTTTCTCGCACCATCTGTTTGTATAAAATAGCAAGTCTTTAATTTTAGTTTAATCTATACTAATATTATAAAGTTGAAGAGTTTGCTTATTTGTTTGTTTGAACGCGCTAATCTCAGGAACTACTAGTTGGAATTGAAAAAATATTTTTGTGTTGGATAGTCCATTTATCGAGGAAGATTATAGGCTATATAGCATCACGCTACGACCAATAGGAGCGGAGCATAAATGAAAAATGTTGCAAAAACGGGGAAAATGTCCACCTGTGCGAAGCCGGGACGGGCGCCTAGTTGGTGAATAAGAGAATCGGTTATATTGTCGACTATAATCTGTCTATGAAAAAGGCCTGCCAATACTCGACTCAAATATGAGTCATTGAGCAAATTGTACGTCCAACCGAGCCACTTGGTCTGGTTTTAAACTTTATGAACGACCTCCTTAACTTTTAGTCTGAAGCTTTTAAGAAAAGGTTGTTACAATAACATTAAATTTATTTAAGCGTAAAATATTTTTTTACAGAAGAGGTCCTAAAATCAACGCCAATTAACAAGAATTAGTGATGACACACACTTCAATAAATTATCGTTATCGATACTCCGCACGCTCGGGGACAACGTATCGACAGCCGACAGCAACACGAATACAATTTGTAAGATAAAATAATGTTTCGGGTTGCGAAACGTTGCGTCACGAACCGACCGAGAAGCATGATTAAACTTGCAAAAGCAAAATACAGCCGAGTAAAGGTTAGTTGGCGGTTAGTGGTGGGATGCGATGTCGATGAAATTAATGGAATTAGAAAATGCGTCCGTAAAATCGTGCTTATTTTCCCAGAGTAGTTAGGTATGTAGAGTTTCAATTAGTGATGTTGGAATGGCAGGTATTTTAATGAAACTATAAATGATGACACTTCTTTCATGTTTATTACATGTTTTAAGTAGATTAATATAATAACTAGAATTGGTCAAAGTTTTATTGCAATAAAAGTTTGAAACTCTTAATGAATTATAAAAGTTTTTTACGATGAGTTTCATTTGGTACGCAAATCTGGAGCTGAAAATGTTAAAGTTACGGTTGAATAACATCATTATAATAAGTTTTTTAAGTTAACCTATTCTATGTCTCCAAAAGTTTATTATTATTTACTTCTTCATTTTATAATCCAAATTCAAATTTGTATTCTTTTAAAATACTCTTACTTTAGATCCATCCATAGAATAGTTTCATCAGTCATCTTTTGTCATTGCACGTTTAAATATATGTTCCATCGATAAGATTAGACTTCGACGTTACCCCATCACTAAAATCGCACGGTACCGATCATTGTCAATGGGTTCGTGATCAAAATATACGTATCCGCTTATTATCTTAATAATTTTGTATACAATCTCGAGCGACTGACTCATTTTTGAGGCAGCCAAGGTTTTATGCCAAACGATCTGTTTTTAACTAGGCAATGGTTGTTTTATGGTGTGATTTTTTATGGTGCGTCGTAAAATTTTGTATTGATGGTTATGATGGCGTGTTTCGTAAAGAGTGCTTTTTAATGTGTGGTCGATTCCTTGTAGAGTAAGGGGTACTTAACCTAGCTTCTTTGGTAAACGTGTCATGATTGGACAGACTAGGAACTCGGTGTGATGAATTCTTATGTACTTATGTTTTGTTGATACTCGAAGTAAAGTTGGGCCGTGTTATGCAATAATGTGTCAACCCACAAAAATATGAATTTTGTGTTAACGTCATTTGTTCTTGTGGTAGGTCTATACTCAACGCTGGAAAAATACCCAGAACTAAAGTAAATTTAATAGAGCGTCTATCAAAAAATTATTAATGCAGTTAGCTTTTTTTCAAGCGTTGGGTAGACCTACCACTATAACTAGATGGCGTTAACACAAAACTAATATTTTTGTGGGTTGACACATTATTGCATAACACAGCTCAGTTGGATGTTTTAGTGCTAGAAAATATATCGATATTGTCCTATCATATCATAACATGTCATAATCATATCATGTCACAATCTGTTCGCGCAACTGCCTTCCAGAACGGTTGCCAGAGCTGAATCGCCTGTGTGTCGTACTTCAAGGATGCTCAATGCCCATCTGATGGTCAACCGTGAATGTGATTTGTTTGCGGACGAATGGAGTAAAATTAGGCGCGTATCTCTGATGTTTTGTGAGGAACAGTATGCAAGAGTGTCCACTGTTCCATGTTAGTAAGTAGCGAATAATTGTTTATGACACAATTGTCTGCATTGTATAGTTTTGTTTTCTCTCTATGTTAATTAATCTAATTGGTGTTGTACCGTGTTAATTAACTATAAATAAATAAATAACATCACGTCTGTAGTAACATTCTTATTGCGCCGTTATGTTTAAGTCCCATATAATAGGGGGCGAGCCTATTGCCATCAACCGGGCACATCCGAACTCCGGGCTGCTACTGTAGAATTCCACACGGAAAAACCCAATAACACTGCGTGATCTGGGGATCGAACCGAGGACCTCACGATCAGCAGTCGCGCTTGCTACCACTAGACCAACGAGGCATTTTTTTATCAAACTTATAATAATATCCTTCATTTTTTCTTCTTTCTTATATATTCATTCTTTCATAATGTTTGCTACGTGTCGTTTTTCAATTCCCTATCGTAATGCTATAAGAATATCGTGTTCGATTCCCGAGTAGTGTTTGAAATCTAACAACTCTTTGTGAACAATTTATGTGTATATTTAGCTAAGTATTACCGATGATACTTTCGTATAGTGGTTTTTCATAACTCTTTAGTATTTTCTTAACATTGAACTATTCAGTTCAATTGGGAACTACTTACTGTTCGCTTTTAGCAGGATTGGAATAGATTCTTTTTTACTTAACTTCATTTTATGTTTCACTAGCTGTTGGCCGCGGTTTCACCCGCATCCTATTGGAACTACTTATGCACCCGGATAAAAAGTAACCTATGTGTTAATCCAGAATATTGTCTATACGTGTGCCAAATTTCATCTAAATCTGTTCAGCCGTTAATGCGTGAAAGAGTAACAAACATCCATACATCCATCCTCACAAACTTTCACATTTATAATATTAAGTAGGATTCAAGGTTCGTTAATTAATTCAATTACCTTAGATATTTTATCGATGGTTTGTCTTAATGAGTATTTAATATTATTATCATTTCATTATCTTATAAATTATATTTTTAAATACATATCTATTCAAAAAACATACATTTAACATTTTTAAAATAATTATTAACATTATTATACTTACCGTGTAATTTTAGGGTTTTATCGTTCTATTGAAACTACTGTTCTTTTCTTATTACGACTTTCAGAAGATATTGTAATTTTAATTGTTTTTTTCATTTTCATGTAAGTGAATCTAATTCTTTATAAGAATAAAGTTTCTTGAACCCCAAGTATGCTGCTCGTAAATCAATGAAAAACAAATAAAAGGATACAAAATAATCCAATCGACCAATTATTTTAGATTTGTTCATTGATAATAATTAACAATAATTTGCCTAAATAAATAATGGTATCAGGCGTTACTTTGCGGAAATCCATGACATACAAATATACAATAACAATCTTCTTCCTCCTACTCCTCCTAGCCTTTACCCAACTATGTTGGGGTCAGCTTCCAGTCTAACCAGATGCTGCTGAATACCAGTATTTTACACGGAGCGACTGCCATCAGACCTTCGCAACCCAGTTACTGAGCAAAATCGGTATCCTAAGGTTAGACCGGTCAAATATACAATGACAGTATTTAATGTTATTTCCACCAACCTAGTTGACCAGGCTTGGATGTAGTATACAGCACCGCCCTCAAATAATGCAAATGCAGAAGGTGTGATTAATATAATGCAACAAACAACACAAACCGATACGACACGTGTTTCGCCCCTCTACGGGGCATCCTCAGTAGAATGATTTGTCTGATTCAACTTATGAATGTCGCAATACATAACCAATATCCTTATTAACCTTGTGACAATTTTCGTGCAATAGATTCCAACAATTGTGCAATTTGACGACACGTTTGGTGCAGTGGCTAAGCGATTAGCTTCAGCGCTGCGGGTCGTGGTTTCGATTCCCGCACGGAACAAATATTTGTATGGCCTACAGATAGTTGTTCCGAGTCTGGGTGTTTGTGCATGTGAAGATTTGTGTCTGTAAACGCACCCACGGCACAGGAGAAATCCTAGTGTGGGGCAACGTTTTTTATAAAAAAAAAAAAAAAATTTGATTACACTAAAAAAAATGTTATCAGTCAGGATAAGCTAATTCCTTTCTAATTATATACAATAGGTATGTAACATAATTAACGCACATCCTGAAAGTAGTTTGCTCAGAATTGTTTACTGAATCGATTTCTATAATTTTTAATATAGGTATTTTTTTATCCCAAAAATAATTAAAACTACGGAAATTAGTCACATTACCCTTGTACAGTCAAAACAAACTGAAATGGACCGTAAATCAAGTCCGTCATTCAAAACAAAATTAAGAAAAATAAACCTTATTTCAAGAACGTTAATTTAGTAAATAACAATGCATATACATGTTAAACTAAAATTTCAGTGTAGGTATGTACCTATATTATGATTATAACATAATATTCTAATTGGGGTGTTTGAGGGTGTGCGTTAATTACGTTACATACATTACATTCGTTACATACATTGTTTCTAATTTAACCCGCCATTTGTGACCTATATGTCTGTGAGACCGGGTGATTCGAAAAAGTCGAATAACTTTTTTACCCGCCATCGAATTGAGTTGTGATTTCGTGTACTTTCCTAATTACGCGTCCCCCACCGTTGGTCCACCCCGCGCCGGCGACGCGGACGCACATCTCGGAGTTGTGGCTCCAACCCCGTCTGTGAGACCGGGGTCACAAATTACGTAAGTTAAATAGTCATAGTTTATTATAAAAAAAATACTTTTTGATAAGCCTATCTATTTGTTTTTGGTTTTATTTTGATAGTATGATTATTGTGATCATTATTATTTTGTAATCAGTAACCTTTTTGCATAATTTTATCGATATTACACTCAATACGTATTTCTCGCCAAATTTCCTAAACTTTGTCTAAACTTTGTTTTACCATGTCTTACGAACGTGAAAGCCGTCGTCTCGAAGCTCTTCTACAAGAGGAATTGGTATCTGATGAGGACGTATCATAAAAATCGTCAAGAACGCAAGAAACATTTGTGTTTAGAGCATGTAGTGCCAATATGCACTAGCTGCTTGGCTCTTGAAGAAGAGTAATTTTGGAGGAGTGTACCGTTTTGTTCTTTTTGTTGGAAGAATAACCTTTTCTGTTGGTATTTTTATAGTTCCTAGTGTCATAAGACAGACAAAGACTGATTTAGCTGTAAAAATATATTATTGTTACCAGTTCTGATATTTTAAAATAAGCATTAGAAAAAACCTTGGTGATTTCTAGTGTTCTTAGTACATAAGTGTAAAGATTAATAAACTAGATGTGATTTATGTTATATCTTTGTTTTGTTGTTAAAAAAAACATGTCTTCTTAATATTTGATCAAGTAAAAGTATCATGGAGTATTGCTTATTAGGAAAATCTTAGGTTGAAAATCCCGGTCCGCGGGACCGGCGTCACCAAAGCTGTAAGTCAAATTCACGTCACAAGTGGCGGGTTAAACAATATTTCAAAATGCGTATTAAATGATGCAATTGTACTGCAATACAATCTTCCATTAATTAATAAGGTTTATTTGTTTATTTGATTTACACGGCTTAAGAAACCAATTACATAAATCAAAGTATACATAAGGTTAAACATCATGATGTTTGCTGTCTGTCATTTATTGCAATAAATGACAGACAGCACACATTATTGTTATTAACTTTGCAATAAACATAAAAATAACTGCCTCGTTGTTCTAGTGGTGGCAAGCTCGACTGCTAATCATGAGGTCCTGGGTTCGATCCCCAGGTCGGGTTAGGTGTTATTGGGTTTTTCCGTGTGTAATTCTTCAGTAGCAGCCCGGAGTTTGGATTTGTGCCCGGTTGATGGCAATAGGCTCGCCTCTTATTGCATGGGACTTAAATAAAATGGCGAAATGAGTGTTGATACACCTCTGCTCAACCCTTCGGGGAATAAAGCCGTGATGTTATGTTAATAAAGGATTTTTATACACAGTTGTCTAATACTTACCAACTGTGTATCTATTTAAAAAAAATACGTAATATACACAAAACTTGTTGCAATACTCGCTATATTAGCGCGTAGTGTACCTGTCCAGACTTGTCGAGCCGGGACAACTCACGCATAGCCAATGACCTCGCATTACTAAGAGGTGTGTCCACTTAAATGTTTTAAAACGTTAAGTGTGAATCATTGTTATGCTAATTTTATTTCCACATTAATTTACGATTTGCCCGCAAAATATTCTGTGGTAAGTGTTGTTTTGCGTAATTTAATACAAGTTGAAGTTAAATTACGAATGTCAAGTGTTTTATCTTATAATACCATTTAAAGGTTGAATAATAATAATTGTTTATAGTTTCGATACATTTTTTATGTTTGCTTTTAAGGTTTTTAATTTTATTTAAATACTAAGTAGGTAGGTACATGTATTTTATTTACATTAAAGAGACCTGACAGTTACAATTCTCAGATTTGTAATTATTAAAAAATTTATAATACTTATTACAATTTTTTTTAAGTATTAACAGTTGCAAATGCATGTTACTTTGTTTAAATTGGCTGTATAAACGTTTGGATAACCATCAATATCATCAAAAACAGGATACCCATCATAACTTGGAAAATTTAAATTCCTTCAATATTTAATAAATAGAAAACATAAAAAATATATGTGACAAACTCGCTTTCTTAGCCCCCGTTTCATAATACTTTGTCCTAATTTATCATAATGATATTATCTAGCAATATTATTTTTTCGTTTTTTTCTTGAATATACATAAAAATATAGGAAAAAATATAAAAAAACATTTAAAAATATAAAAAATAGTAGCCCACCGGTATCGGGAACAGGGTTCAAGCTACCGGTGGTCAGGGCCTCAGAGAGAGGAACTTCCTAACAATACGCGCCGTGTCCAGAAGTACCGCTTTCTGAATCAGGCCCTTGACCCAGCCGCCCAACGAGAGCCTCATCAAATGTTGGTCGAGGCTCTTTCTTTGCTATTAAGCCATTGACCATATTAATTTTTATTATTTTCAACGGCAGATTGGGTTCAATTTTGAAGTAAACAAGCGGATAATATGTTATATGAGTTGAATATGTAAATTATATAGCAACACCTCATTATAACTGTCATAGCAAATTATACCTACATACTTTCATTACATACGTAATTTAACTACCATATTGCGTAAACGATGCCTAATGATACACAGAATGACAGAAATAATAAATTAACCTTTCATCTTAACACTATAAACCATCCAACGTCATTGGTATTGAGTCACTGATGCCCGTTACCAATGACTAAGAATTAATTAAATCTGCAGGAATCGATAAGACAAGATTAATCAAGGGAATATAAACCATAATGAAAAGAGAAGAAGATTCACAATTTAATGTTGATGATCTACCGTTAACATCTCGCGAGGGAACGGAGGAAATCGCGCCAATTTAGGATTTTGTTTTAGTTGTAACTGTGGTTTTAAATTATTTTGATGATGTCCCGGGTTCGATAGCCGGGCCTGAAACCTGTGTTTATGTAAAGGAAATTAATTTTGAAAGGCTTTTTGTTGAAGGTAATTTTTGTGTGGTCACGATTTAAAATGCCCAAAAATTATGTTTTTATGTAGGTATATATTGCGTTTTATTTCGTTGCTTTTAGTATAAGGCAATGGTAATTCTTGTAATTGTTTTAATAGCAATCAAAGAATTACATACATTAGTTTTCTTTTTTAACTAAGTCTCCCTCTTGGATTTCTCCTGTATCGTGGGTTCGTTTACAGACAACTATCTGTGTAGCTATACCAATATTGGTCACTGCGGGGATCGAACCCACGACCCGTAGCGCAGGAGCCAATCGCTCAGCCACTGCACTAAACGTATCGTCAATTAGGTGAACTGTCAGCATCATCTAACATAAGAATAATAGGTAACGTTCTGTAAAGTTCTAGTTCTTCTTTAGTCTCCCTATATACCTTTGAATCGCTGGAAATTTGTTAGAATCCATCTGCATCGAAATTGTTTAGCTGTATCAAGCAAGTAGCAAGTCCAACTAAAATCAAAACTTATCATATTATGATTATTAAGAAATGGATCACGCATCTATTAATAAAACCTTGGAAAATTGTATAAAATTTCTTACACAACGCAACAGACAGAAAATTTCCCCTCCAAAATCTTCGAAAGCGTGTATTTTATATTTTCATCACTTTTTTTATACATCGTGTTCTTTCTATACCTTCTTTAAAATAAGAGTAAATTATTATACGTATTTAAAAGAAATCAAACCCCTTATTATCATTCCCGCATGTATCTCTTCTCCAGAACCAAAATAATTGAAATCATTGCACCATACTCCTCAAATATTGAGGACATCAAAATTGCCAACCGATTACATCTTATTACATCCTCGAGGAGACATTCCAACTGACTAATTAACGGACAATGTGGTCGATAAGATAAGTACAGCACTACTGTCGATCGGCAAAAGTAATGATGCAGAAATGGACGGGATGACGTCATTTGATATGCTTTATCTTATCTAGTTGGCGGAGCAATTGTAAGTGGGACTGGTAGACATTATGGCGATGTTTTAATCAGTATCTTAAGGCGTAGTTTATTGTAGGATAACCAAGAACGATCAAGCAGAAAGGTCACTAATTTGTTTTGTAAAATTTTACGCATCGTCAAGGTAGAAGAATTCACAGCAGAATAATTGGACCTAGTTCAGCAGAAAGGACTCAACCCACACAGAGTCACTTTTGAGTTATTGACGTCTTAAGTTCACAGTGGTTTTCTTCAGTGATGCTGTATTCAGATTTTGTTACGTAATCACACATCCTTGGTAAAATCAATCGTATTTTTATATATATAAGTTGGTTGATTGTTATATTGTGTATTTTTGGACTTATTTAGGAAAATATAGGGTTGGATGATTTAAGCAGGTTGAGTCTTTATAGGTAATAAAAAGAAAATACCTGCCAAATATGTGGTTTGGTTCCCTGTCAAAAAAAAAGTATTTCCTTTGTTTATTTCTTGGATCTTTTTTGCAGAATGAAAGGCTCTACCTTATAGACCATTTTGGTACCAATAACTCATTTTTGTCAATTTTATGGATTGAGTCCTTTCTGCTAAACTACCTATAATTGTCTTTCTAAAGTTATGGGGTCGTTCTCGTATCGCACGAGTTATATGAGAACATGTCGTGGTGTAAAGAGTCGTCAGCCAGCAAGGTTGGCAGCGAAGCTGACTGCCTAAAGTGCGCCGAACGTACTTCAGTATCATCTCTCGTGAAGGCCCTATTAATGCATCCCATCATGGGATTCCTTATAAATTATGGATAACGGTTCTATGCCGCAGATCCTTATCTTTTTCATGCATCAATCATGGCTGTTTATCCATCTTTGATTTAACCTAAATTAAACTCACTTTAAAGTTTCAATCAATCTTTATTATGAAAAGTCATGCTTATGAAAAGTCGAATTTAGATGCACGGTTCCAATTAATCGTTCCCTATGGAGAAGAACCGGCAAGAAACTCCATGGTTACTCTTTTAAAAATAATATCTTTAACAATTTCAGTGGATACAGTACTATGATTTAGG
Organism: Amphipyra berbera; assembly: GCA_910594945.2. Taxonomy (NCBI): domain Eukaryota; kingdom Metazoa; phylum Arthropoda; class Insecta; order Lepidoptera; family Noctuidae; genus Amphipyra; species Amphipyra berbera. The sequence continues at coordinate 1,473,493 of OU343138.1, forward strand.
ATAGTGAGAGAACAATGAAGTTCTGACCACAGACCAATGAGTAATGTAGTACTAAAAACCTGAGTACAAACATTAACAAACAGAAATAAAATAAACAATATGAATGATAGTAATTTACAAATTTATAGATGCAGGTCTACAAAGTTCAGTTTAGTTTTAGACTTAAATTTTCTTCGTCAGTTTCAACTCCGGCAAAAAAATGTAACTTCATCCCTTTGAATTTAGCTAGAAGCACCAGAAATATTACATGAAGAGAATAAGCATAGGTATCTACAAGCAACGATTCATAACGTTACTGATACGAGTGATTCAAACGATCAAATTCTTCGTAAACCCACAAAACCAGAACATATTAGGGAGGAAATCGTAAGTAATCACATTACTAAGAATGCAAACAAAGAGAGATGAGGATAATATAAAATAAACATCACTTTATCTGCAGTAATTTTAATTACTACGATAAACTTAGATAAGTAATAAAAAAGTCTACGTGATGATACTAGCGTTGCATGTTTTAGTTTTAATTGAACTTTTGAACCCTAATTACGTCGCGTGATTTGTAATTAGTCACCCGATTACAAGACTACCTAACTGTATTATCTTAACTGGTATTACTCTATACTCCCTTAATGATCTCGGTTAAGTAGTGTTTTTTTATGAAAATGAAAAAACATTTCCATGTTTGTGTGAAATTACCGAAAATGTTTATTTTATATAATAGTTAATACAGATCAGCCTGTATTAATTATAAACGTGCGTGCCATCTGTTGGGACAGGTCCTCTCAAACTGCTCTGGAACTTTCCTCAAAAGGCCAGTCCAGGCGTTGCTCTGCATTGTCCTCACACGAAATTTTGTTACAGAAAAATGTCTGGACTTGAAAAGAGACCTTGACCCCTGAGTTTGTTTCGGCCTTTCTTCTCAGAGGTAGATAGGAAACGCCGACGACATAAAGTTAAAAAAAAAAAAAACAAACAAACCGACATGTAAAAGTGATTTTTTAAATATCCAATTTGCAGAATAAATTATTTCATTTCATTTCAATCATAACATAACATCACGCCTGTATTCTCCAAAGGGTTGGGCAGAGGTGTATAATAACATCCTCATTTCGCCGTTTTGTTTTAAATCGTTATCGTCGCTGCGCCGTGAAAACATAATTGCAATGAACTTAATTGTATAAGACGAGATTATAACTGCCTGTAAAAAAAAGTATGAAGTGTAGATGTAAGGTTCTTCTGTTTTATTATCTATTCATCAATCTATTTCATCTTAGAGCTATGCACGTCCGTTCTAAATATGCATTACAAGGTTTTATACCCAACAAATGAAAAACAAAAAATACAAATGAATTTGTGCTTTACGAGGTTTTCACTGCCCAGCGACGATATGTATTAATTATTTTAATTAATGCAGATCAGCCTGTATTAATTATTTTTATTTATTTTATTTTCTAATTATTTTATTGATGGGGGTCTGTTTAAAAAATATCTTTGCTATATACAATATGTGAACTGCTTGGCGCCAAACTTCAATGTGCGGGTGATATCTAGCTAGGCGGACCTAGAGAGAGACCTAGAGAGAGATCCTACCACTAAACATAGTCCGTCAAAGACTGATTGTTAATTTTTAACAGACATTCGTGTCGATTCTGTAGCACATTTTGACAATAATAAACTAGACTAAACGCAACTGTCACTTTCTTTTTCTATTGAAACAAAACGAGACAAACACGCTTAGTTAAGTCCTGTCAAAGTGTGCTACAGAATCGACAACATTTTCGTTATTTTATTTTAATTTTACCACAGATCAGGATTGGTATGATATTACTATCAGAATGTCAAAATCTATAGATACCTTCTACGGAATCTTCTTCTAAATATTTTATCAAAACGGTAACTTATCAAAACTGACATAATTTCTATCAGCCATGTTTTATTTTTAAACGAAGATAAATAAAATGCCTACGTGACGCTACCGGCATGTGCACATGGTTTTGTTTTGATTGATTTCTGGACGTAATCTTTTTGAAATTCTGCTGCAGGGTAAACAATTCATTATTGGACATATTAAGTATAATATTGTAGTCTCTGGGACATATTTTGTATTTTTTTTTATTTGTTACTAGGCCTGCGTTTGGCCGCCATCTCGCCTGATGTTAAGCGATGATGCGGTCTACGATGGAGCACGCTTGCCCAGAAGAAACCGATTCACTCGTGACTTGAAGACACCCAGATTGTAACTGTCGGGGAACACCCACTCGGGCAGCGCATTCCACTGTTTGGCGGTTTTCACAATGAAAGTGGAATCAAAACGCTTCGTTCGGGTTTTTGCACGTAATAAGTGTTTTTTCAAAAACTATAGACTGTTTCTTTCATATGATGAAATGAGGCCCATGGGCGGCATAAACTCTGACACCAGGTTAGTCACTAACCACAGGAAAAGTCTAGACAAAATTTAGAGTGTAGACAAAATCAAACTGGTTGAATTAATTAACTAACTATTTTAATTGAATAATAGTTTATTATTTTAATGCCATTTATTTTAGATTCTGTGTGTAGGTACCTTAACTCACACACTGACTTATTACTTTAAAATGTTTGGGAAAACGTATACTTTTACAATGTTTGTAAATATGTGAGCACCATATATCTATCACGTAATTAATTTGTCATTGCTTCATTTTTAATTCTTTTTACCTATTGTGGTATAGTAATTTTATTCTAGGAGCATCGTCTTCAGTATAATTATACAATTAATGTACCTATAAAACATATTGTAAGACATTTTAAAAGAGTAACGGTGGAGTTTCTTGCCCATTCTTCTCCATACGAAACTACCTTTTGGAAAGGGCGACTAGAATAAATATATTTTTTTGTAAATTTTTACGTCCAAACGTGTGTTTTATGTGTGACTTTGAAAGAAGAAGATTAAGAATTAATAACCTGATTGTACTCTTCCTATAAAATATTAAAAACATTTAACTGACAAACCGAGTACATTACCTACAACCTTACCTACGTAATTATTTATAAAAACTATGTACCTACCTATCATTTTTTTATTAACCAAGGATGCAATTATATACGTTACAATTTGACGTCAGTCATCAACGCAATAATCATTGACGCCGACAACTGGTTCTCTAACCCTATTAAGATAAATTTTCAAGTCAGGTCAAAACACCAATTATGCGTCATCCCAATCCAGATACGTGACTTAAATCTTGTAGTCATAACGTTAAACTTGTGGTTTTGTAAAATATGGAATTTTATAAAACATAGGTGTGTCTTTATTGTACCTGCATTTTCACGATGATCTGGCACCTACTTAAATTATTATTATTATGTATACTTAGAAATACTAATGTATTTAGTTACTAATGTATTTGATTCATAATAATATTTGATTCATATACTTAGCTCTAGTTCAAATACTTTCCCAGTTAATTACTGTCGTTCATAACATTGTTTAAATGTAATTGTTGTTCTTTAAATAAGGGACCAACTTGACGAAACTAATATCTTATGATTCATTAAAATTAAAAGTGTATAGATAAAAAAAATGTTATATTGTTTATTGGTGATAAGAAACCTGAGAGTTATTTTCAGACTATTAACGATGGATCCTTAATCTATTTTTAAGATATTTTCAGAAAAAAAAAAACAATACTTTTACCGACAAACTAAGCGCGTTTGACAATTCTATCAATAATCCCTTAGTTTTTGGTTGAGTTATTGCACCCAAAACTTGAAACTCGAAAAAAAAAAGCTTTTGTTCGACAAATAATTTTTTATATTATGATGCCATAACCTTCGTGGAAAGGTTCTTATTCTGCCAGTAGATTGCAATACTAAAATGTAGAGCAGTGATAGCCTAGTGGTGTGACCGTCGGACTGCCAAGTCATTGGTCTCGAGTTCGAACCCAAGGCACGCACGAATTTTCGGATTCATGTGCATGTTGTAAAATTATCACCTGCTTAAAAACGGTAAAGGAAAACATCGTGGGGAAACCGGCATGCCTGAGAGATATTTCTCGACGGCATGTGAAGCCAAGTCAGAGGCCCATGGGCGGCAGAAACTCTGACACCAGGGTAGTCACTAACCACACGAAAAGATGAAGATGGTACAAAATTAGTGATAATAAAACTGAAAGTTATTTTCAGACTATCAACGATGGATGTTTAATAGATTTTTTAAACCTTTTCAGATAACAATCCTTTTACAAACAAATTAAGCAACGTTTAAAAATTCTAAATTTTTATTTTTTTACTTCTGCTCAACAAAAAAGTTTTTATGTGATGCCATAGCCTTCGTGGAAAGGTTTTTGTTCTGCTAGTAAACTGCAACACTCTTAGTTGATTGATAGGTTGACTAATTGATTGATTAATTGATAACTTTTCCGCTTCATCAAACAAATCAACCTACAAAGCTAAAAGTCGTGAAGATACACAACTGGGGTCTAATAACCTATTAACTCATAACACAATGCATGGGATGGTTAGTCTTAAGATGATCTGATCTTCATTCAAATTAGTGATATCTTAGGTGATCAGCCGTGCCCGAAGCATTGAACCTAGGAATATAGAGCAAAAGAACTTTATTTATGATTGGGTTTGATCGACTGGATAGATAAAGCAAGATTATACGTAAGTCAATATGAAAATATAACATAACATCACGACTGTATTCCCCGATTTGTTGGGCAGAGGTGTATAGTAACACCCTTTCGCCGTTATTTTTAAGTCCCATGTAATAGGGAGTGAGCTTATTGCCATCAACTGGGCACACATCCAAACTTCGGGCTGCTACTGAGGAAGTCCACACGGAAAAACCCAATAAAACTTTTGCCCTACCTGGGATTGGAACCCAGGACCTCACGAACACAAGACCAACGAGGCAGTCTAAGAAAATTGTTGATGAAAATAGGTACACATACTATAATAATAATAAATAGTTTATTTTAATACATAATCTTAAAAAAAACAATAAACCTCCGTACGGGTCACGCCAGTCAAGAGGAAAACCTCTTCAAAAATATAATTATCTTACCATTAATGGAAAATTTGCAAAAAAAAATATACAGTACAAAAAATATGATATGTAATAAAATTTCTTAGAAGATACGTACATGAAGTTATTATTCAAATATTAACATATTTTATGATTTCAATATTTCCGAGAAATACATGATAAACGTCACGTAAGTACGTAGAAGGTTGAACAGATTGCAATTGGGGATTTTACCCCTTTTTCAGTTACCTTCGGATTTTCCTTGTTACACCTTTTATTTTGTAAATAGAAACCGCACACTGAGTAAATCAGTCCATGAAAGTTTATGCTTAACAGACATATACATTACTGTTTACGGTTTACTTACGTGCATTTTTTTGGGTTTGCCCAACTATACTGGCCTGCAAAAATAAGTATCACACTTTTAAAATTGCAATAACTTTTTAAGTACACAAGATATATTTTCGAAGCAAAAAGGACTCAAAAAAGAGTTTAACTTTGTTACTATAGTTTCAAAGAAAGCTGATAAAAATTGCTATAAAACGTTTTTTATTTTAAATCTCTAACTTTTATAGTTTAGAAAAAATTGAAATTTTAAAAGTGTGATACTTATTTTTGCAGGCCAGTGTAGTTTAGGACCTAAACTGAGCCCATAATCATGAGCAGAACACGTGCCGAGGTGACGAGTAGTAATTTTTAACAAAACATATTTTTCATCTGCGGTAGAAACTACAAAAACCCTCAATACTCAATATTTATTTGCGTATTCCACAATATCACTTAGGTGGTAGTAATAGAAAATGATCTATTGTGTTACAATTGTGGACCCTGTTGGGCACAGCAAAGTAGGAGAGAGGAGGATCATTATTAGTTAAAATTTAAATAAGAAATAGAAAGTTTAGTACGAAATTTTTTTTTTTTTTTTGATATGAATGTAGATAATTGCTTTGTGTTTGAATTTGCCTCTTGCTGCACTCCTTCGATAGACACTCTGTTTGCTCTTTTTGCGCGAAATGCAGTATGTAATACTAGTGAAATCATGCTTAATTAATGCCTCTCCTTATTTCTACCGCAAGAAAAAAATGTCTTTAGTCACTACGCTGAATCAGGTTACAGAATAAATGAATTTTAAGTTAAGGATCGTCTAGTAACCGTACACAGTGGCCTACGACTTATGGGCTTGAAGCCCTATCGCCCAACCAGTCGTAGGCTCGAGAATACCACGCGCCTCACAGAGGGGCTTGAGGCTAGGCCCAATAAATAGGTGTCCGCCAAAGTCAATGGTGGACCAAGGCCTGCTGGGATTATGGTAAATAAAATAGGAAATCGGCTAAACCCGGCTTTAGGTCCTCGGAGGAACATTGTAGTGGTTTAAGTATGTAAGAATCCAACATAAACCCCGCCTTCCTCTGGGTGCAAGGTATCTATGATGTTTTCAATTTTGCAAGCGAAGGCCCTCGTACGCCTTCGCTTGCTTTTGCTAGGCAGTCCACACTTGTTCCTTCACCGTCGCTCGTAACTCTTCGCTTGCTTTCGTTCGCTTAGGCTGTACGTAAGATTACATTGTGGCGGCATCTACCACGCCACATGCGAAGTACGCGGCACGACGAATGTCTAGCAGACTACAGCGACAACAATGACAACTCTCAAATGTGAGGTCACAAATCCTGCATCGCGATATCAAGATTTGACACGCCAACATCAACCGTTGGGCAGTAGCCCGCCAGATATACGACCAGCCTGGTTGGAGGATCCTCCCTTTTCGTTGGAGGAACACCATACTTCGTACCTCCACAACATGATCCCTACTTCAGTATCTACTCTACAGTAGGATAATCATACATATATTACAGCAATGATAGCCTAGTGGTGTGAACGTCGGAATGCTAAGTCATAGGTCTTCAGTTCGAACCCAAGGCACCTCTGACTTTTCGGATTCATGTGCGTATTGTAAAATTATCACTTGCTTAAAAACGGTGAAAGAAAACATCGTGAGGAAACCGGCACGCCTGAGAGATATTTCTCGACAGCATGTGAAGCCATGTCAGAGGCCCATGGGCGGCATAAACTCTCGCACCAGGTTAGTCACTAACCACACGAAAAGAAGAAGTAGGATATTATTTTACTACCTTAGAGTGCCAAGCTACCAACTCTGATATAATAAAACGACACACGCCATACCACAACCAATTAAAGCGGCGCAAATATTAGCTTCAACCCGTTTATGTGTCAAGGGTAGATAGAATCAGAGGTAAACAATAAGGTTGTATGCATTAGGACGAGACACGCCTCTACGATTGTCGGCTAATGATTTGCATTAACAGTGGTTTATTGACAGTAGATAGTAGTACTATACATCGTGTTACATAGTTCCCTATGAAAAATGTAAATAATCAAGTAGTCTTTTATGGTTGTTGTCATTTACCTCTCAGAGGAAATTAGGTAAGAATGTAAATAACTTTTTGGGTAGTCTACTCTTTAGTTTTATGTTTTCAGGGTTGCCTTTCAATGATGATCTTTTTATGTTTTATCCAAATTCTTTTTTTTTTTGGGTCATACTACGGTTTTCAAATATTGCCAATAGACTTTTGACAAGGGACCTTTTAACCCCCTTTTGGGTTAAGTGGTATTTTTGTAACACAACGTATATATAAGTAACTAGCTGTAGGCAAACGCGACTTCTGATCGTGAGGTTTTGCATCTCGCGGGTCTCAAAATAGCTTCTGTAGTTTAGTCGTAAAGAACTAACAAACATTTTATAACGAAAAATTGCAACCGATGGATGTTTCTTACTTCTAACATAACATAACTAGCCCATCACTGTCCCACTGCTGGGCACGACCCTCTTCTCAGAATAAGGAGGATTTAGGCCTTAGTCCACCACGCTGGCCTGGTGCGGTTTGGCAGACTACACACACCATCGAGAACTTTATGGAACCCTCTCAGGTATGCAGGTTTCCTTACGATGTTTTCCCTTCACCGTTAACGCAAGTGATAGTCAAATTCTGATCCGCACATGAATTTGAAAAGTCAGAGGTACGGGCCGGGATCGAACTCAGACCCTCCTGTGTGGAAGGCAAGCGTTCAACCGCTAGGTTATCACTGCTTATATCTAAATATTAATTTAATAATCTTGTAGCTAAAGAAGGCTGGTAACTTTCAACCGGTTTCCTCACGATGTTTTCCTTCACCGTTTTTAAGCAAGTGATAATTATACAATACGCACATGAATCCGAAAAATCAGAGGTGCGTGTCTTGGGTTCGAACTCGAGACCTATGACTTGGCAGTGCGATGGTCACACCACTAGGCTATCACTGCTGTCTATAACATTATCTACATTAGTTTATTCTACAATCACTTTACTCTCAACATCTTTGCTCTCCGTAACCCGCTCAACTCTACATCCAAAGACTACGTCTTGCTCTATTTAGATGTAAGCGCCGCAATTAACTAACGTTCAAACTGAACTACGAACACGCGTCAAAGTTTAACTGCACGTCTCATAAACTGCTTTAACAGAACTAGGGATACGATTGTTTAACTAATTACATAACTATAGGTTTACAGACGTTTTGAAGCTGCTGTGTTTAGAATCATTAGAAGTTTAAGTATATGAAACACAAATTTAATTATCACTTGCGTTAATGGTAAAGGAAAACATCGTGAGGAAACCTGCACAACTGAGAGGGCTCTAAAATGGTTTTGGTGGTGTGTGTAGTCCACTAATTCGCACCACATCAGCGTGGTGGACTAAGGCCTAAACTTTTCTTGTTATGAGAAGGGGCCTGTGTCCAGAAGTAGGACAGTAATGTTCTGCCTAGCCTTTTCCCAACTTTGTTGGTGTCCGCTTCCAGTCTAACCAGATGCGGGTGAATACCAGTATTTTACACGGAGCAACTGCCATCAGAACTCCGCAACCCAGTAACTGGACAATACCGTGATCAGTTAGTCAGACTTTCGGATATTCTGATTTCCCGTAACGACTGTCATAGGTATTCGTATGACACCCGGGACCGACTTTTTAACGTGCTCTCCGAGGCACGGAAGGGTTTCTATGACGAACGGTCACCCATCCACGGACTGACCGTGGCAAGCGCAGCTTAACCTCGCAAATTGTATGATCCGCGCGGTTGGTGATTAGCCATGAGCCCCCTTATACAACGAGTAGCCTTATTCAACTATATGTATTAATTATTCTTCATTCTGAGAATATTCAGTTACTGAAACGCTTTCATGTAAACTTCGGCGGTGCATGGTCGTAATTAGATTGTAAGCGATGCGCGAGAGTTGCGATTTCGTTCTACACAGAACTGTAGTTAAAATGGAAGTGTTATCCAAAAACTGGTAAAGTTGGCACTGAAAATCAGCGTTAGGTGGTCTAGTGGTGACAAGCGCGACTGCTGATCGTCGGGCAAAATGTTATTGTGTTTTTCCTCATGGAATTCCTCTGTAGTAAGTAGCCCGGAATTTGTGCTCGGTTGGTGGTAATTGGCTGGCCCCCTAAACATAACGGCGAACTGAGGGTGTTACTTCACACCTCTGCTCTTCACCCTTCGGGGAATACAGGCGTGATGTTATGTTCTGTAACAAAAATAGATCATGTAGGTAAAATCAAGCCTAAAAGACGAGGTGGCTTATCCTTACTCGTGAACCTCATGTGCGAACATACATTAGCACGTTCAGAAACACGTGTACTCATAACAGGTTAGCTGAAACTCTATAATTATGATAATGATATTAGTGAGAACTTAATTTCCCCGCGCATGAAACAAGGGGGCATTTATGTATGTAATCAGCTATTTATCTTGTAATACGACTCATTAAAATGTGCAGGCTCTTTATGAGTTAAGTACAGTTCTTAATAGGTGCGTTTTTCTGGACTGTTGGTGCCAGTTTTGCCTTAAAAGAAATGGAGATGTATGGATACCGGATGAATTCTCAGGCGGCGCGGGCGCCGTTTTGGACGAAGTTGAAATTGGCATTCTTATATCTAGCAGTGTAATCGGTAGTGTAAGCGAGGGATAAGGAAAATAACAGGATGCAGAACAGATCAATGGTAGAAAATAGGCGAGCAAAGAAACACATGCGTGCAAAAAAAAGGCTGAAAAAGTGTGACAAGAATGCCGCGGAGTGGCGCGACCGTCGCCCTATGCAACCTCCCTGGTTGCCCATCGTCACATATTAAACAACATAATTTTATGCGTCGCCAACAGGTAGTTCTTGATTTACTTAATTATATTTTCAATCATTTTTTAATAGGTCCATATTGAAACACGGTTAGGCACAAGCTGCATCCAATGACACATAACCAACATTACCACTACCGTAATATTCATTTATTATTATTTAAAATGTATTTAAATAATTATTACAAATGTTTTCTAAAAGTATAAAACTATAAACTAAGTAAGGGCATCAAAATATTCCTCTGCATCGCTGTCGGCTGGTAACGTGCTCATAAGACTAGCCACATTGCCATGTTGTATAGCAATGTTAATCCTTTGGCCAAAGTAAAGCCCAACGTTACATTTTTTTTTATTCTCGACTTGGTCGCGTTTGCCACTAGTCTCACCTGATGATAAGCGCAGACAGGGTCTAAGATGGAGCACACGAATCCAAGGAACAGAGATATAGAAGGATTCCTCTATACCCCTTTGGCTCTCACATACACACGACGGAACACAGTAAACTGCTTTGCGCCGGACTTTAATGTGAGGGTGGTAGCTAGCCAGGCGGACCGTATAGATCGTACCACCAAGCGTACCACCAAATATTTGTAACCAATAACTGAAAAACTTCTAAGCCAATTAGGTACCTTATTGACTACAACTACGCTCTAAGCACATCCAGCGATGCGTACGCTTTTTTCAGCAGTCATGTTTATTTAGGAATGCATTTTACCTTGAAGTATTCATGCGCTTAATATCAATATTTTTATTCAATATTAATACAATATCTGTTTATCACCAACCTTAAAAATATATGTCACTTTCCATTTTAATTTATACATAACAAATAAACGTGATAATTATACTACCTCCCTAATGTAAGAAAAAACGAATGAACTATCTATCTTCTTTACATAGTATAAAACAAAGTCGCTCCCGCTGTCTGTACGCTTAGATTTTTAAACTACGCAACGGATTTTAATGCAGTTTTCAGCAATAGATAGAGTGATTCAAGAGGAAGGTTTATATGCCCCACATTAGTATCTACATTGCACCCGTGCGAAGCCGGGGCAGGTCGCTAGTTTTTGTTAAACGTGAAAATTAATATAACGTTCTGTGTTTTGTATTTCTTAAATAAGTTTTTATTAGTGAATGTAGCATGTGTCTAACTTTATTTTTAATTTATTGTATGTATGTACGTGTTTATTTGTGTGTATTTTTTTTCTTCCTAATATTGTACCAAAATGTGTGTGTGTGTGTGTGTGTGTGTGTGTGTGTGTGTGTATGTGTGTGTTAACACCCCGTGACGTATCCTACATGAAAAATAGTTTAACATCTCTAACCTAAACCAATAACTACCAAACGAAAATCAAATAAAACTAGGTAATAAACTGCAAGTGCGCTCGCGCCGCATCCAGCGGCATTCTCCCGCCATTTTCAGCCGCCATATTTATTTATTTATCCGCGCGGTTCGTCGGCCGGGCGACGCACCGATGGCCTTCACCTCGGTCCCAAGGTCCCTTCCCGGAACAGACACCGATGATTAATCATCGTCATGATCTCCATTTGGACGGTTTTGTAATGTTTCAGATTTTCCAGAATTTGCGTTTCATAGAATCTTGCGGGATTGGGTGAGCAACGGTTTTAATGTTGTGTTGAAGGAAAATGAAAATAAAAATGTTTTTATGTTGCGGTTTGTTTTGTGTGTTTTGTTATGAACTGATGGTGTGTGACCTTGCTTCGAAATAAGGTACCTCATCACCTCCTTAGAAGCGACTTACTGTTATTATACCAAATGTTTTAATACCATTAAATTGTAGTATAGATCATAGCATAATAGCTGCTGTGCGTGTGTGGAGGGGTCAGCAAAATACGCGAAAACTAACACAACTCATGACGACTGTATTCCCCGAAGGGATGGGCAGAGATGTATACCTATAGTAACACCCTCATTTCGCCGTTATGTATAAGTCCCATATAATAGAGGGCGAGCCTATTGCCATCAACCGGGCTGCTACATTCATTGCATATACATTGCATTGCACACGGAAAAACACAATAACACTTTACCCGACCTGGAGATTGAACCCAAGAACTCACGCTCAGCAGTCGCGCTTACCACCACTAGACCAGCGAGGCAGTCGAGGCACATACATTTAACATAGTAAAAACAGTTTTGTTAAGAAGCATTTTGAAAATTGTAATGACAATAACGGCGTACATAGCACTTACCTACAAGGAAACGGCTAAGTGATTAAAAAAAGAAAATGATTAAAATATACTCGGTGTAACGGAAAGGGCTTAAACATATTAGTTTCAGATCAATAAAGTTTTTTTTTAAAGTATTATAGATGATAGTGTTCACAGCATAAACACTAGGAGGCCGTGAGGGTTGGGCGTTTTTGGGGACAGTCTTTCGTAACATTGATGTTCAAAATAACAAATGTAAAAAAAAACATTTGGAGTTCGATTTTGTGTGTCATCAAATTTTGTATTACTACATTTTTTTTAACTCTGGTTAGTAATCGACCCTCAGACCACAAAGTCAGCAACATCTGCTAACAACCATTGGCACGTCTTGCCAAAGCTAACACAACTTCATAAACATACGTGACTAAACATATTTAGTTTCAATCTCAAAAATAAGTAACAACTTTGCACGAATACTAAATCTAAAATAAAAATATACTAAAATATTACAATAGCTATTAATATCTTTAGCGACCTTGGCAATTATAAATAATTAATTTTGCACTACATCTATTATTAAATTAAACAGTAAATTATATACTCACTAGTACGAATTTAGAGTGTAAAGAGTTTGCACTTGCCAGAAGTTAGCCACGTATTATTAAACCCGTCTAAAGATGGCGGCCTAAGAGCTGTCAAAGTTTAAACGTCATTTGAATTTCATATTTGACAAAAAAACTTCATCTAAAGTGACAGTAGGCAGTGATAACCTTGTGGGTGACCGACGAACTGCCAAGTCATAGGTCTCAAGTTCGAACCCAAGGTACGTACCTCTGACTTTTCGGATTCATGTGCGTATTGTATTATTATCACTTTCTTAAAAACGGCGAAGGAAAACATCGTGAGGAAAATGGCATGCCTGATAAATATTTTTCGACGGCATGTGAAGCAAAGTCAGAGGCCCATGGGCGGCGTAAACTTCTGACACCAGGTTAGTCACTAAGCACACGAAAAGAAGAAAGAATCTAAAGTGACAAAAACTACATTTAATATGTTGATCTCTCAAATGAGAGCTAATTATTTCTACGGTTCTAAGTCCATACATTACTCTTAATTGAAGGGCTAAATCAGTTAGTACACTGAATTCAGAACTTTAATTACTTGTAGTTACAGTCTAAAATTCGGCACAAAATCACGAACAATCGCCCACTCCATAGATTCTGCGTATCATTATGCCATGATTGGCAACAGTTGGCACAGCGAATGACCTTGGCAGGTCCCTAGACCACTCACCTTGACCTGACCGGTGATCGCAAGGTCATTGTCACTTGGCAACCGCTGGATCTATGGCCAGGTAGGAAGCCTCGCTTGAAAATACACTTAAATTCTAAGCGACAGAAGATAATTTAACTTTGGCTTGACTATCGTACTTGGCTCGTGTCGTTAAGCTATGCTAATCTTGACTTAAGTTACAGTTCATGTTAATGGGTTAGATTCTGTGGAAAATTGCGGAAAAAGAAGTTTCGCAGTCGACTTAGTTTATTACGGAAGAATATTTTAAAAGAAATTTCAAGAAAATTTCTTTTTAAGAGCGCTTTAAGCAGTCTCAATTCTAACCTAATCTTCTGAACCGATCAAGTAAAGAACCTACCGAAAAGAAGAGTGATTTTGAATTTCCAAAAATTAGTACGACTAATATTCTTTTTATAAATAAAACCATACAAATCACGGGTTTTCTGAAAATCAAGACTTTTATAATTTTTTTATTTGGTATGGGTTTGTTCTTGACTCTAGTCTAGGTCAGAAGTGACAGAGACAGAGTCTACGATGGAGTGCGCTTACCTAGAAAAAGCCTGTTCACTCTAACTTTGAAAAGATTTGGGTTGTATGCGTTCGGTAACACATTCATTTTAAAACTAACAGTCCCCACAGTCATTATGTAAAAATCTTTAGTATGTTTTCACACTACAATGAATTTAATTATTTATTTTATTTCCAGGCTCTTATCTTAATAACTATGCATTTATTTGGATTATCATTTTTGTTTTCATCATTAAAACTGGTTCTTTAAGCGAACTCAGTTCTAAAAACGGCAAACACACTAGATTTAGTTTTTGAAACATTCTAAGAATACGTTCCGGGTTTAATTAGAGGTAATTTATTCGTATTATCAACGGATCTATCTTTAACTGATAAGCCTTTCAAGTACACGTTAATCCACGAATTGGAGGTCAATGATCTTGAATACAAAATTGTTTAACTACCTGTTGCTAAGTAAGTTTGATATTTGACGAATGTTTCTCGTTATTCGTGAATATTTTGAAAATCGAGCCTTTTCAAAAAATCTCTCTTCTCTCTTCTTTCAGATCTTGATAGGCATGCAAACGTCAAAGAGAATAACCACCATTAGGTTGGACGGAGTATAGTCGCATTTTTGTTATAGAGTCACGGAGTTGATCACCAACTTAAATTGTCCGAATATAAAAATCATTCTCATTCGTTATCAGACGTATGGAATTGGTTAAAATACGGCAAACTTACGTAGTGTCTTAATTTGCTAAATTATTCGTTTCCCTGACTCTTCTTCTTCTTCCCGCCCCTATCCCACACTTAAACGCGTAAATCCATGATGTTGTTAGAGGTTTCGGCTTATTGTTTTATGACCGGCCATCTGTCTGACATCAACTGTCCTTGGGAATACTCGTTGCGCCGTCGCGCGGGTGACCCAATGTGCTTGCTGATATTATGCAACGGGTCCCAAAATGATAATTATGCTTGTCAATCTTATTGCCGACAACTAAGCAGACTATATACCTATATTCTTCCTGGTGGAGTTGACTTGCAAACTTGAAGTACTTCAATCCACTCATAAAATGTTTATAGGGTTGGGTTGGTTGGTTTGGTTCTGACACATCGTAATTAATTTATTTTACATTTTACACATCGTAGTTTACAATTTCTCAACGTAAAAATTATAAAAATACCCGAAAAATAAATTTTATAAAATATCATATTGATATTTCGGTTGCCACGGCAACTAATTCGTTTCCTTGACAGTACATATTATTATAATTGTATTTAATACCATGCTTAACAAGTCAACTCGCCAGAGTATGACGTCATAGTTAGAAGATGATGCAATTACAAATAAATTAATGATAGCTTGTACTATACCATTACTGTCTTATGATGCTTCGCAAAAGTACTGTTTACCTCACAAGAGAAGTTATCGTGAAGGGCAAATAATTGACATTCTTTTCTTGCTTTCTAAAAAAGATGGCCACACATAATTTTCTTGGAAGAATTATGAACGTTTCGCTTTTATGCAGACGGTACTTGTTGACAAATTACTTTGACAAATCTCTCTGAAGTTCCCTTTGATGTTTTAATTTGTTCTAAAAATCAATTATCGAGGTAGATCATAATCTTTTGTACGAATACTTGTAAAATATTTTACGGGCGTGTTTCATTGTGAAGTCATGTTGTTTTTGGCAGAATTTAGCGTAATTTTTTTTTCATTGTTGGTGTATAATATTGCATTGTTATTTTTTGTTCTTCTTTTTCATTTTTTTATTATTATTTACCTTGGTTGCTTTTGACCCTAGTCGCATCTGATGGTAAGCGCAGACAGGGTCTAAGATTGGGCTCACGAATTCAAGAAGCAAAAATATGACAGCCTCCTCTATTACCCCTTTAGGCTAGCTTCGAAACTCTAACACCCATATTCTAAGACGTTCCTCCAAAACTTATTCGACTCGACTCTTCCTCGGCTTGACATAAACGTCCTCGACTTGAGATTTTTCCTCAGTCGAGGTAAGGAATCGTCTGTCAAACTCAAGGTACCTCAGAACCTACCTTAAGGAAGGAAGTGTCAAAGTTCGTATGTAGCAAAAATGAATTTTGAAGACTTTATCGAATATGCTTACGCTAATCTTTACAAGTATTTATCCCGGCGTTATTTGCGCGATGCAGATAATTCAAATTATGACGTAACGACTCCGTTGAGGAACCTCAAAGTTCACTCGAAATTGCGACTAAGAATACAATTTTGAAGGTGTTTTCGAGGCCGCCCTGAGTCGAGTATGAGTCGAGTAAGTTTTGGAGGAACGTCTAAGAATATGGGTGTAAGTTACCTTTTCCCTCGTGTTTTATTATTGTCCTTTATTTTCAGTGTGTTCATAACATTTCATAAAGTTCATATACTATCAATTGAAATAATTGTCATCCTTATACTAGAAAAATCATCATTATTATTTACATCTTTCATAACTTGCTAGGAACTAGATACATACACTAAATACACTTCACGTAATCTCTAAAACCGTTTATTTTTATACCAAATCAAGTGCCAAATATTGCGCAGTTTAAAACAATGGGAACTGATTGGATTAGTTGCGCCATTTTGTTGAAAAACTAGTTTATTTTTGACGGTGATAGATTGAACTTTGGAGTTTAGTACGTCTTGTTGGCTCCAACCATGATATTTTTTCTTTAAGTTTTGAATTGCGCTAATGTCTTGTTGAATGACACTCAAATTACGAAATGTCAGTTTTGATTAAATTTTTGGCATTATATTCGTGTGTAGGTAAATGAAGATGCTATCTTTTTGAATGACAAGCTTTATCCATACAATGCGTTTTTCTCTGAAAACAATGTCATAGGTATGGCTTAACCTTTCGATGTCCTTGGAGAGTTTGCGATAATTTGGAAATAATACCACCTTTGCTAAGGTCTCTGCATATCAATACTTCAGCAACAACGTTTTTATCAAGTGGTTAGATCTGGTGTGAATCTAACTGCACCTCAGGTATCGCGTATAATCTAGGCGTCTGCATTCAGATTTACAATTACTGACGGATAATAACTAACTGTAATTCTTTGTCTTTCTTCATTTAAGTCAGGAAATAACTTTTAGGCAATTTGTCGATAGCACTAATGGTATTTGAAATGCAGCATTGTTCAGATTTCACAAGTAGAAATAAAGAAATTTTGCATGTGGGGCGCAAATCTGCCCCAGACGATCTTGTAATAGATTTTTTAATATTTATTATACTCGATGATTACTCGGTCTGGTGGTTTGAATATCTAAAGCGAATAAATAAAGATCGACTGCCTGATATGACGTACGACTGTTTAGGAAATCAGCACTGAAGGTTAATGAACTGATCCTTTAAGGATTCATTTTAAGCTGATACAAATAATATTTGCGCGTGATGTTTAGTGTTAAACATTCGGTTTGTTGAGTCGAAGTGACCCGGACGTATACGGATCCGCTTCAAATCTGGGTCCAGCCAAATTCATGGACTTCTTCAATCTTTTTTTTAATTGTAAAGTCCCACGAATTTACTTTATTGTCTGGCCTTGAGACTAATAAGAAATTTAAATCTAACTTAAATTGCTACGTAAACATAATTCTTAGAAAACGTTCAATAACTTTTTTAGTTTCTATTAAGGCAAATACATTTTGATTACGAGTTCTTTATAGGAAGCACTTGTCTGGTAGTCTGGTAGTTGATCTACTACATACAATCACGCCTGTTTCCCACTGGGGTAGGCAGAGACTATATATTTCCACCTGCTACGATCCTGACACACCCTTTTCGCTTCATCTACATTAATTAACCTTCTCATGCATGCTCGTCGGTGTAGGGAGCTACAAACCTGGCCTTTTTTAAGAATGTTCGCGATTTGTTCATGGTACGTTCACCGGGAGCCGACCTTCTAACTGTTCCATCCACACTCGCCTTGTACACTTATTTCGTTAATATCCTTTCGTCCATCCTCTCTACATAACCAAACCATCTTAACATACATTTCTCAATCCTTCTCACTACATCTTCTTTCACTCCACACTACTTCTAATACTTCTACTACTAAGACACTAATAACTTACGGTGTAGGAAAATATAGTGTAAACCTGGACTTAAAAACCACCGAAGAAAGAGTTTCATTCTGTTTTCTTGCTTTCCTCGGCTGTTTTCATGTAGATTCCTCCAACCTCATGGCTTACAATTTCTATATACAAATATAGAATTTATTTAACACGCATATTTTTATTATTTTTTCCACCAATAGGTTCAGCAGTGTCCGATTGTTGATCAATAGCCCTATCGAATCGGATGGTCATCATAATCTCTTATACCTACGTACAAGAATCAGTTACACCCAAAAACAAATGTTAGGATATTCGTTCCGAGTTTTTTTAGGATCTGCTTTTATTGGTTCCAATTATTTTTAGCTAATTGTGGGCCTGGGTCGAAAAGATTATGGCATAATAGCGGGTTGGCGCAAAAACGGGTCCATGACTGAAGTTTAATTTTAATTCTTTGGGCACGGTTTGGTTCACTTAATTTAGAGCACCGATACCTATAT
The DNA here is from genome assembly GCA_910594945.2 of Amphipyra berbera. Taxonomy (NCBI): domain Eukaryota; kingdom Metazoa; phylum Arthropoda; class Insecta; order Lepidoptera; family Noctuidae; genus Amphipyra; species Amphipyra berbera. The sequence goes on from OU343138.1 coordinate 1,492,235, forward strand.
TAATGTAGGTACCTATTAGGTAACTACGTAAAGGTCTTATTTATACCAAGAATGTTGGTTACCTGTATTTGACTTATTGCTGAGGTGACCTTTTTACTTTATTCATAGGTGGTCCGTTATCTATTTATTTCTTGAATAAATTGTGAACTGTTATTATCCTATTCATCTAATGATTTTACGTGCTTATTACTTACATTTTTAATTATTTCGGTTTTGGTCTTGTAGCTTTGTCATTATTATCAAACTTGACGTGAACTACACGACCTATTACAGGATTGAATGATATATCCGAGGTCTTCGCTGCTATCAAAATAACTTGACAGCAGCGAATTCAGAGCACACATTAGCACCCTATTTTTTCTATTCATGGGCAAATGGCGTATCCGCGGTCTAAGTTTTAGCGGAGTGAAGCGATACTCCCGAATCGCGAGCTCAAGCGATCCTCAGTTGTTCACTGCACTGGGTACTTACATTTGTAACCCTATCATCGCTCTCTTCGTCAGCGTGGATGGCCGCGGCGCAACCATAGATGGAACTTGCGATTGAACCGTAGTTTGCGACTGGAGAGAAATGAGTCGGTTACTCTGTACTTCAGAGCGTAGCCTTTCAAGTGCGGTGTCACTCAACCTATGATTACGTTGAATGACTCGCACCTGATCCGACAATCGTTGCGCCGAGACGTTGATACAAGCTCAAGTACCTGAAACAGAAAGAGCATCTGACCACGGCACGAGGTCAGGTTAGATCCCCTCTCTGTAGACCCAAAGTATGCGCGCATGCAGTTCTCGTTCATGCGCTGCGTCCAATGGATGCGCTGCACACTTCCACTGGAAGCGGGGACCCTACTAGAAGCCGGTGGGCCACGAGATCCTAAGCTGGCCGGCGGTCGGCCTTATCCTCGTCGTCGTAGTGGTAGCGAAGATGTCGACGGCGAGTAGTATTCGTCGCTCGAGCTCGACGCATCTGCAACGGCCGGTGTCACATCACTCACGATTGAGGAGTCCGGAGCTGAGCGACGAAACCAAAGGTCTTGGACGTGTGTTTTGTAAGTCTTGAGCTTTCGCCCAGCTTCTTGAAAATTGACTTTACACCTATTGTTCTTTATGTTTTTTGTTTTACTTAATCAGTTTCTAGGTTTCAAGTGCTTCTGCTACTACATGATTTAAGGGAGTGAATATATGTGGTTATTTGCTATACCAATTGATTGTTATTCTGGCTCCTTATAATAAAATGAGCGCTATTGTTTAGACAGCTTTCAATTATTTTGTCGGGTTTTATCATAACCTTCTTTGATTATAAAGTAGCTAAATCAACTGATTTCTGATTATTTTCCTTCCATTTATTCTTTGATTAAATGGTGTTCCAGATTGGTTATCTCAGGCTCTTTCGTTAGATATACTTAAATAATACCTTAGATATATTATAATTGTCAATCAATTGTTATTAGGGTAACAATTCTTACATTAGACTTAGAGAATCTTCAGATTGAAAGATTTATTTACAGAAATGAAAATCATTTACCACTTCCTCAGCAATCACTTCTTGATCATTCAGATGATCAAATTGCTGAAGAGTTCTTGTTGATTTGTCTTCTTTGGTTTGGATTAAGTTTGATTTCTATATTTGTTTTCAGAACTTTTAACGTTCCCTACATTTATAATTTATTACACGACCAGAAATCTAGAAGCCTTTCATCCTTATTATCATGTATTAGCGTCAATTTGCGACCAAAAATATGTATCCCCGTTAATGCATTGAGTATTTACATTGACCATTGCAATCAGTTTACTCTAATTTAAGAAATAATTTTCTTTCTACATAGAATCTACTTCTTTCTTTCTTTCTAAATGTGTAATGCCTTGCCTGTATGAGAATTAGTGATGATTTTTGTATTTTTTTTCCTCTCTACCTATAGATAGTGTATTATCAGTTTTGCTACGAAAAAACTATAAGCTTATTTAGTAAAAAATAAATAAACTTCTCTTTTTCACTAAAGACATATTTATTTATCCATAAAACACAAAAACATCGTAATATTTTTCCCCATTTGTGCATCGAGTGTTTACGTTGAGCCTCGTCGAGTTAACGGTTGAAGGTTGGAGGTCGTCGCTCGTGGTCAATGATACTCAGTGGGCGAGACGTCTGATGCTTACCTTAATGGGATTAACAGTGTGTGTACCAATTGAAAAGTTTGTTTAGTACATACATGTTGTAACATCAAGCCTTTTTTGGGGTAGGTAGAAAGTGCAGCGCCATGTACTACGATCTATAAATAGTCTTTTTGTTTCATTCACAAAACTGAAGTTCGTCTTCTAGGTACTTTAATGTGTAATCTTTCTCCAAATTTTCAGGTGGTTATATTTTGTTAACTTCCAAGAAGTAGGTATAGGAAATAGGATTATGGGTGTGAAAAGAAAAATGCAGAGATTGAATATAAAACCTAGAATGGTTTTATTCAAATTCGTAGACAGAGCTCTATGTACGTTTTAAATTAAATATGACAACTTGGAAGAGATGTTATCTAGTGTCAATCTTTTAGCATAGTGTAGATAGAACAACCTTTGCTTTTATAATCGTTTTGTAACCGGTCAGTAGGTTCTAAGAAAACTAAAGAAGATTAATTATTTGCAATGTAAAATAGAATGAACACCAACAGTAGGAAATTAAAAATAAGCCTAGTATTTTTGATCTTTATTTTTTATACTGTATTGGAAAGTGACACTTACTAAGAATATTTAGTACCAGCAACGTTTGGTTCCGAGGAAGTATTGATTTCATTCAAGCTGGTAATCTTTATATTCATTTCATTCTTGCATGTAATCCCTCCATCGCAAATAGTTTTTTTTAGACTTGGTTGCTTTTTTCCCCAGTCTCATCTGATGGTAAGAACAGACAGGGTCTAAGATGGAGCACACGAATCCAAGGAACAAGAACATGAGTGTTTAAATTGACTTGCGATAATAGTGGGTTCGGCACAATTTCAGCCACGAATGAGGTTCGAACTTGCTTCTTCTCAACCACCAGGCACCTTAACCATTGGGCTTTTATACATAGCTTCTTAAGAAGATTTAATGACTGGTTGCGAGCCCATCGCTTATCTCCTAGTAAAGCAATAAACTTTTCCCTAGACGTCGTTAACGACTTCAACCAATGATAAGGAGCTGATAGACCCTATGTTTTTATTTCACATGTCAACATACAACTTTTTACGACATTATTATCACCTAATTTGTTTGTTTTAATGATTCCTTATCATTATTATAAAACCATTAAGATCAACTGTGGCCGTAAAAAATTGAAAAGTTTTATCAGTGAAGAATAATGAGGAAAACAAAAAGTACTTCTTTCCTCCGTTAGTCCCAAAGTATGCGCACATGATGTTTTCGTTCATAAATTGCGTGCATCCCATAAGCTGTTCTCTTTCACCGGGATCGGGGAAACTCGTCAGAGCTCAGAGCTCGATGGGTTTCGATATCCCAGGCGGTCCAGCCGTCGACCTCCACGCAGCAGATGGTGATCACGATTGTGGAAAGTGGATTGCTATTCAACATTTTAGAAAGCCTATCGCCATGCGGTGAGTTCAACCTCTCTTCTGACGTGGCAGTGGTTCAGACTGTATTCATGTAGAATTTGGTCACTTTCATGACGTTGCTCGTGGCTTTAAGTCTTCCCTTTTACAGGTGGCAGTGGAACAAGGGGTAAAAGAGCAGATAGGACATGGACTGAATGGGGGCCCCGCAATGGCATTCAGTATGGATCTATGATAGCATTGAATGATTTGCACCTGATCTGATATTCGTAAGTGCAGTAGCCGTTGTCACAGCACTCGCTGATGATGCTGCGAGGTGGAGCTCAGAGACGAGACAGCTGGAGGTGTCAGGTCTGAGTTCTTCAATTTTTTTCTTGATTATAATGTTCTTGTTTTCTGGCATTGGGTATTTTGGAGGTTCTATTTATTCCAATTTCTATATTTCTTTTTAATTTTTTTATTTATTGTGTTTCTTATAACTACTTTAAAATAAATTTGTCAAGAAAACATTAATTAACAATATTGTTGAATACTTACAGCATTTGATGCATCAGTAACATTTCTATTAACGCATCCGACCAAGATTAATGTACTGGGGTTCGCTAAAGTTCAACCGGGATTTGAACTCGCGACCTTCTGACCGAGACTTGGCATTGTTAGTATAATAATAGTCTATTTCTACTTGGCTAAACAAGCGTTAATTAACAATAAGCAAATTAGGTATCATTGTCTGTGACGTCATCGCCTTTTGAGGTTCAGGTTATAATTGGAAATATTAATGGTTTTCACTATACTATGTAGTTACTGCGACGCTAAGGACCAAGTGTACTTACATACTCCCTCGTTGGTCTAGTGGTGGCAAGCGCGACTGCTGATCGTGAGGTCCTGAATTCTTTCCCCGGGTCAGGCAAAGCGTTATTGGGTTTTCCGTATGGAATTCCTCAGTAGCAGCCCGGAGTTTTGATTTGTGCCCGGATGATGGCATTAGTCTCGCCCTCTATTAAATGGGACTTAAACATAACGGCGAAATGAGGGTGTTACTATACACCTCTGCTCAACCCTTTAGGGAATACAGGCGTGATGTTATGTTATGTATTTACATAATGGAATTCCAGGTAAAATCCAATACGTTTACAGTTTACAATTTTTGTCTCTTAGAATTTCCGTGACAAGCAGACGCACTCAACATTTTTCTCCATTCCCAAAAACATATTTTTCCGTGTAAGTACATAAAAAAACTCGGTCAATTAACCTGTCGATGGTAACATGCCAAAAAGTCCTGAAAACGACACGGCTCACTAAAACCGTGATGTTTACGACGGATCTACGGTAACCGTCATTTTTGTACCCCAATGGTAGTATATCGAGCAATTTATTTCCCACGGAAAAACGGGAAATTGAGATTTTTATGTAAAGATATTTATAAAAAAATGTGTATTCGTTTGACGAACGCATTCGCCTTTTGCGGTTGAGTTAGGTAGGAACGCTCACATATTTTTGGGGTAAAATCTTGATAAGACGTTACTAATATTTCTTTGCTGAGTCGAGGAGAAACGGGAAGGTAGACATTTTTGATTCTTGATTGCGAAACTGATATTATTTTTTGTGCGTTAATATTTCACAAGAAAGGATAGTCTTTTGATGTGGGCTAAAAAGGGGTTGCCCAGATTGGTGTAATGTTGTTAGATGTTCATCTAGATACAGCTTTAATTTATCTAACACCAGAATATTTAGACGGAGTTGGAAATCTTCAGATATTTCATCTGCGTATTCGACTATCTTGTGATCCAGCCCCAGATATTATAAGTATAGCTGGCAATGATTCGGAAATTGCATACGAGATTTCCAATGCCTCAAATCGCTCACCAGATTCCCACTACCTCAAATAACACACTAGATTCTCAGTGCCTCAAAATTCACATCAGATTCCCACTGCCTCAAATCGCTCGCCAGATTCCTACTGCCTCAAATCGCTCGCCAGATTCCCACTGCCTTAAATCGCTCACTAGATTCCCACTGCATCAAATCGCTCACTAGATTCTCACTGCCTCAAATCGCTCACTAGATTCCCACTGCCTCAAATCGCTCACTAGATTCCCACTACGTCAAATAACCCACTAGATTTTCAGTACCTCAAAAATCATAACAGATTCCCACTGCCTCAAATCGCTCACCAGATTCCTACTGCCTCAAATTGCTAGATTTTCGTACATATTTATACTTCGCTAACACCCTTCTGGTTCTAACCGTAAATAGCCACAGTTATTACAAGCCGGTAAGTCTCTCCTAACTTTGGACTTACCAAATTACAAGCGTTTAAAATTCAGGAGTTTTGCTCACTAATCTCTTACTAGTTCGCACCAACCGCGTCCGATGTACAAATATTTACAGGGACGACCCAGCTGAGGTCAATTTTCCTACTACCCGCAGCTAAAACATCCTAAAATCTTCGACAGTGTAAATCAAAAATCATCTTTATGACACCAACATTTGAGTTGAAACTTGATTGACTCAGCAAGAGTCGTAAAATTGAAGACGGGTGCAATATTATCAACGAAATCGAATTTTAAATTTAGATTGCTAAAGTTCATTTTGGGTTGGAAGTATCGTAAAAATCTTTGCTAATCCAAAATGATGTATAGCTTTTAACCTTGGGGAGTGATTTTAGACTTTGTGAGTTTGTGTTAGGGTATGTTTTCAGGTTGGTTTCACGAGATACAAGTGCAGTGCACTTTGCCTGCGGTTCAGTGATGCACCTCAGAGCACAGACTGATTTATGGTTATAATAAATATATGGGTGTTTAATGTTCAAGATTATCTATAGTGAGTAATAAAAGACGGTGTTTGTATGTAAAATCTGTATGCTAATATGAATTTTATATCTAAGATTATTTCGCTCGGAAGTTGGAAAAAAAGTGCTGTTGTCTCATTGTTTGACTTCTAAGCCTACATTAATAAACCATTCTCAACATGGCGGCCAGACGTCAGAAGGAAGCTGTCGAAATTTAAACGTCAAAGGAAGTTTTTTTAAAATTTTTCTACTCAGCATCTAGGTGCTACTGGCACTGGACCAGTATGAGTGACATGCAAAGAAGGTCTATAACTTGCATTGGGATTGTAGAGGCTGAATAGGATGACTGCCTTGTTGGTCTAGTGGTCACAAGCGCGACTCCTGAGCATGGGGTCCTGGGATGGATCCCCAGGTCGGGCAAAGTACTCGCCGCTCGACCAGTAACAGGCCCGAGAAGGCGGCGCGCCGTGTTCCGTGCGCGCTTCTCAGGAGGGCGTGGGGCAAGGCCCCACAGAGGAGAGATCCGCCATGGGTTGGCGGACCGGGACCTGCCGGGGTTGCGGTGCATGCTTTTGTGAATCCCGCGACCCTGGCCGTACGGTCAGGAGAAGGAACACCGTTGGTTTTTAGCCGCTAAGAGTCCGGCAGACCCCCTCGCCTTCCACGGGCGAGGGACATCCATGAGGATTTTCCAACGAGAAAAAAAAAAAAAAAAAAAAGGTCGGGCAAAGTGCTATTGGGTTTTTTCCATTAAGAATTTCTCAGTAGCAACCTGGAGTCTGGATTTGTGCCCGGGCGATAGGGTCGCCCCCTATTACATGGGACTTAAACATAACTGGCGAAACGAGGGTGTACTAAAAAAAACACCTCTGCCAATCCCTTCGGGGAATATAAGGCGTGATGCTATGTTATGTGTCACTTGAGATGCTGATTTCATTATCATATTCACAAATAGGATGATGAAATCAGCATCTCAAGTGACATCAAACCGACATCTCAAATAGGAGCTATATACGGTACTCAGAGAGAAGCAAATCTTGAAGACGTTATTATTCAGTAATTCAGTTTAAGTAAATCTCTACGGATTTGAGTTACAGGGTCATGTGATTACCCAATGATTGGCGAGGTCATTAACCTGTCGTTTAAGATGCCTGTTCGTTCAACTGATTTACAGATTACATAAAATGAGAACCGCTTGTTGAGTTCTGAACTGTTCTGAATTGGGGACGATTTTTCATCTTTTTTTTTCACTCTTTACTTAGTCGTGTTTGGCTCTAGTCTCACCTGATGGTAAGCGCAGACAGGGTCTACGATGGTGCACACGAATCCAGGAAACAGAGATATAGACGGATTCCTCTATACCCCTCTGGCTCTCACATACACACGACGGAACACAGTAAACTGCTTGGCGCCGGACTTTAATGTGAGGGTGGTAGCTAGCTAGGCGGACCGTATAGATCCTACCACCAAGCGTGCTGGGTTTTGTTGAATCTTAAAACACGCGTCTATTCCCAGCGTGCGGTGAGAAAGTTTTATATTCTAATCCGTCCCCACACAGGGTAAAAATAATAGTAATAGTAATGTCATTTTCCATACTTTCTAAGTTACTTTAAGTCACCATTGACATACAGTATGGTCTGAAATCGGCAAGCCGCAGTGAGTAAGCATGCTGATCAATACTCGTTCCTTCTCTGTCTAAGGCAATTCGCACATTGCACCGCATCACGCAGCGTAGCGCGAGAGTGCGTGTTCTTACGTTGTTTGCAAGTATCTGTGTTTGTATAGAAAACACGCGTATATACACAAAACGCATTCACGCGCAGTGTTGTGGCTCCGACGCCACGCACCCCGCAACGTAGCGCGGGGCAGTGTGTGTTTCGCCTAAGAAGAGGCTTTTGTTCTGCAGTGGGAGAAACTGATATTACTCTTAATATTGATAAAATAAACGGTTCCTTCTTGAATATCATCATCGGATATGGTTCATCACTGACTAAAAAAACTATCATCTACTCACACTCGTTATGGTATCCGTTTCTTCTGTTACAGTTATTATAGACGCGTAGCCGGTTGGCAACGTTTTCAACCGAGTGGTTGTAAACGGTTCTTTCCGTTTTCAACCATTGTCAACCATTTTCGATGACTTGAAATGGAAAACATATTTTTTTTAAATGGAATCAGTTTTTTCTCCTAGATAATGGATAGACCATGGATAGATAGATCACTTTAATCTAATCAATGAGTATTTTTTTTAATTAATTAATTATAGAAATTTCAATTCGACATTTCAATACGTAAACCGCTTCTGTACATATCCTTAAATCCTCTGGTAATTAAAAATAGTGTTGTATTACAAATAAAACAATTTAGGCACAAACTGAAAAAACATAACCATCCTTTTTAGCTTGCAGTCGGATAAACAACCGATTTTCAACCGGAGTTGGTTGTTATCGGCTACTTTGGATAAATATCCGTTGTCAACCGCTGTTTTACAACTATAGTTACAGTTCTGGAAATTTCCCCAAAGAGAAAATTATTTCCCGATGCCGACGTCATGTTTCGAAACCCATCTATATCAACTCCCATATAATATGTGCAGTCGTAATTTATATTGGCTGATGCACGTAAACAAACGGTGTTTATTTTATTTAGCAATGGTTTACATTAGCAGTGCATGTGATTTCAAAATCACCTTGGATGCAAGGAGATGTGAGTAAAGCGTCGGTTCAAGAATTGTTTGGGTATGTACAGAGGTGATGGGGTCGTGGATTCTGTATAAGAATAAGTTAATTTCTTCGTATCTTCTTCTTTTCGTGTGGTTAATGACTAACCTGGTATTAGAGTTTATGATGGCCATGGCCCTCTGACTTGGCTTCACATGCCGTCGAGAAACATCTCTCAGGCATGCCGCTTTCCTCACGATGTTTGCCTTCACCGTATTTAAGCAAGTGATAATTATACAATAAGCACATGAATCCGAAAAGTCAGAGCCGTGCCTTGGGTTCGAACTCGAGACATATGACTTGGCAGTCTGACGGTCACACCACAAGGTTATCACTGCTGTTAATTTCTTCGTATGTTATTGTGGATCATTATGCTTACCAAATAATGCGAAGGGCGATTTCCCCCCACTAAGTACACTCGGGAGCAATGAATCCGAGTCACCAACATAAACAAAACAATGTTAAAATGTTAAACAATGTTTTCCGAAAAACTAAGATTTATGTTGGTGACCCGGATTCATTGCTCCTCAATGTATGAAACTAGGCCAACAAAAAAATACATGTCGGTTATTTTTCAATGCTCTGCATATTAAAATGAATCAAATCTGAGCTGGACACCTTGATGTTTGCTATAAAGGGGTGTTATCTGGACCACCCGGAACAACTATCTGTAGGCAAACACTTGTCCCGTGCGGGAAACGCACCCGCGTCCCGTAGTACAACAGTCAATCGCTCAGTCAGTGCACCATTAGCTACTGAAGCTAGAGTAGCATCTAAAGGCAACAAATGTAGGATTTATGGGTATATGCCTGCTTTACTGTTCTAATCCTATGTCAAAATCTATGGTGGCGCCGCATCGTTTTTCCCCTTCTGTGTCGAGTCAACTTTTTTTTTTTTTTGTCTTTAGAAAAAAACGTTGCCCCACACTAGGATTTCTCCTGTATCGTGGGTGCTTTTACAGACACAAATCTTCACATGCACAAACGCCCAGACCCGGAACAACTATTCGTAGGCCATACAAATATTTGTTCCGTGTGGGAATCGAACCCACGACCCGTAGCGCAGAAGCCAATCGCTCAGCCACTGCACCAAACGTGTCGTCAACAACAACTGCTTCTGCTTTGTCGTCAACAACTGTTCAGCAACTGCATGAACACAGCTCCAATGTATGGTGAGTCAATAAAGGCAATTTAAATATGACATAACATCACGCCTGTATTCCCCAAAGGGTTGGGCAGAGATGTATTAACACCCGCATTTCGACGTTATGTTTAAGTCCCATGTAATAGGGGGCGAGCCTATTGACATCAACCGGGCACACATCCAAAACTCCGGGCTGCTACTGAGGAATTCCACACGGAAAAACCCAATAACACTTTGCTCGACCTGGGGATCGAACCCAGGATCTCACGATCAGCAGTCGAGCTTGTCACCACTAGACCAACGAGACAATTTAAATATATAATCATCAGTGGAAAGGTAAAAAGACTAAAGCGCCAATATACCTATTACCTACTACATATTAAATAGATAATATTATCTATTTACTCTAAGAAAAATAACTATGTTTATTTTCTTTAAAAAATATGTTTAATCTCTCTACTGTAAAGTAGGTATATTGGCGCTTTAGTCTTTTTACCTTTCCACTGACGTAATTATTATTAATGAGCTACTGTATTCAACATGTTGATCATTCTTACTCTACAAGGATTCAGTCGCGAACATACCCCGGCAATCGATCCGTATCAGCACGGGATAGCTATAAAAGTTATTTTCGCCATACATTTGCGCGAAAATTTGTTGTTTATATGTAAGGACGTCCAGGTCAAAAGCCGTACTGTTTTACACACGCTGTTATTATTAAAATATTCCCCAATTCGCGTACGGTGGTGCCGAATATTTATACTTTTATAGGCACTTGAAAAATGCAGAGGAATGCACTGGGAATTGTCCGTAAATCAGAATCAAATAAATATGGTTGGCGCCGAAACGTCAACCTCGTCTGCATGCACCATTTCTACTGCTGCCAACGCTGCGACAAAAAAATGATGATGAAATGAATGCAGTTTGACACACTAAATGCACGGGCACTAAGGGCACGGGCACGGCACTAAGGGCACAGGACATGTAATCTCGAGGACTGGTATCAGTCCCCGAGAACGCCCGCTTCACAATATGCATCACTCTAGAGCGAGTATTGCCCTCCCTGAAACAGATTAGTTGGCCAATTGAGTGCTCTAACCCTGTCAATACGACGTTCAATCCTGCACTGCCAGGCTGGTGCGGCGGGTTTTGGACGTGTAGCATTGTCATTATTATCAAACTTGACGTGAGCTACACGACAAGCCGCAACAGCCGCGCAATACAAGATCCAAAGTCTTCGGTGCTATCAAAATAACTTGAATCCAGAGCACATATTAGCGCCCTATTTTTTCTGTTCATGGGCAAACGGGGTACCCTTGGTCTAAAGTTTGGCAGAGTGTACTGATTGCTCCTAGTTCGCGAGCTCCAAAGCGTTTCTCAGTTGTTTACTGTACTGGGTACTTACATTTGTAACCCTATCACCGTTCTCCTCGTCAGCGTGGATGAGCGACGGCGTAACCACTCTTCGACTGGAGAGAAATTACACGATTACTCTGTACTTCAGAGCGTAGTCTATCAAGCGCGGCGTCATTCAACCTATAATCACGTTGGATAACTCACACCTGATCCGATAGTCGTTATGCCGAGACGTTGACAGCAGACTCAAGTAGGTACCTGAAACAGAGAAAGCATCCGACCACGGTACGCGGTCAGGTTAGCTCCCCCCTCTGTAGCCCCAAAGTATGCGCGCATGCAGTTCTCGTTCATAGTTTGAGTCCAACGCATGCGCTGCACACTTCCACCGGAAGACACGTTTGACGACACGTTTGGTGCAGTGGCTGAGCGATCGGCTTCTGCGCTACGGGTCGTGGGTTCGATTCCCGCACGGAACAAATATTTGTATGGCCTACAGATAGTTGTTCCGGGTCTGGATGTTTGTGCGTGTGAAGATTTGTGTTTTAAACGCACCCACGATACAGGAGAAATCATAGAGTGGGGCAAAGTTTTCTTAAAAAAAAAAAAAAAGCGGGGACCCTTTCAGAGGCTGGTGGGCCTCGAGGTCCGATGTTGGCCGGTGGTCGGCCTCTTCCTCGCCGTCGTGGTGGTGGTGACGTCGTCGTCGGTGGAGCTCGACGCAACTGCAGCGGCCGGTGTTACATCACTCACGAGTGAAGAGTCCGGCGGCTGTGAGGCGGAGCTGAGCGACGCGACCGAAGGTCTTGTGCGTGTGTTTTGGGCTATAGCTTTCGCCCGGTTTCTTGTCAACAAATTATTCACGATTTTATTGGATGAACATTACAAGATTGGGTATTTCTTTTTAGATTTTTATTATTATTATTTATCCATGATTAACCCACTGCAGGCAAAGGCCTCCCTCCCTACCCTCTTTCCACTGCTCCCGATTTAAGATTTTCTGCGGCCAGTCCCTCCAATAAGTGTGTAGCTCGTCTCGCCATCTCTTTCTTTATCTTACTTGTTCGTCAAAAATGTCATACATTTCTTGTATTCTGGTTATCGCAATGACAACAATATTCACAAAAGCCCTGTAAGTGTGACCCCGGGATTAGGTATTAACAGTTTTATATTCAGACCAATTTTTAATAGGTACTAAGAATACAAGGTAATCACTCATAAAATTTCCAAAATATTTTCCTCATAATTCCACCTAGAATCCATTTAGAATCGCGTGAATTAACACAATATAACAGATAAAAAATGTCCAAGTATTTATCATTTCCAGCGAGCCGAAATCTGGCCGTCCGTCCAACCGGAAGTTCGTCATTATCGGACGGATTCTTGCTCGCTGGTACGGAGCCAAGTTCATGGCTGTCCACGTAATTTCTAAAAAAACTATGCACTTGATTTTTTTTTTGGCTGATATTTAGGAAAATCGTCTAGCGTGTGTTGGTATTATCTTTACATAATATAAAACAAAGTCGCTCCCGCTGTCTGTACGCTTGGATTTTTTAAACTACGCAACGGGTTTTAATGCCGATATCAGCAATAGATAAAATGATTCAAGAGGAAGGTTTATATGCCGCACATTAGTATCTACATTGCACCCGTGCGAAGCCGAGGCGGGTCGCTATTTGTTTATAACTTTATTATAGTGTAATGCATGAAAACGTTAGCCATAGAACATAGAAATGGTGCTTGATTTTAATTAATATTTTCATTAAAATTAAATTACTGCCTTGTTGGTCTAGTGGTCGCAAGCGACTGCTGAGCATGGGGTCCTGGGTTCAATTCCCAGGTCGGGCAAAGTGTTATTGGGTCTCTCCATCAGGAATTTCTCAGTAACAGCTCGGAGTCTAGATTTGTACCCGGTTAATGGCAATAGGCTCGCCCCCTATTACATGGGACTTAAACGTAACTGGGAAAACGAGGGTGTACTAAAAACACCTCTGCCGAACCCTTCGGGGATTACAGGGCGTGATGTTATGGTATATTAAAATGAAATTGAATTAATAACTAGGATTTGTCATTATATTAGTGCCATCAAATATTTCCTCTCTACGGAAATCGAATATGAAACTCTTGGCACAGATTACGTCCTTAGCCACTGCGCTATCTGGTACTTTATTTATTGCTTTTGTTTGGTAGTATTCAAATTTAATATTGTATGTACGTAACATGTTTATTTATTTATTTGTGTCGTTATTGCCCGTGGCATCACTATGGTCCTATCTGAAAACCAGCGTTGCGACATTTTGTTTTTTTTCTAAATGTCGCAACATTATGCTGAGATAGGAGCCCTTTTTGGCCTCGTGCAGGTAGTCTAAATTCTTATTCTTTCTTTTTTTAATATTGTTTTTGTTTCTGTAACTGCCTGTGTGAGTCCAAAATAAATAATTTTCTTTCTTTCTTTCTTTCTTTCTTTATGGGTTCCCTGTAAATCTTCCAGTTCCATCCTCAATTTCTAAACAAGACGTCAACCAAAGTAAATTCAATGTTTACAATAGTAAGCCATCACCGACCACTGTGTATACAACCAACGACCCCACAAGTCCAGCGACAACTAACTTCCTTAATTACTGTAACATATTAACTACTTTATTCTATTTCCTACTGATTAATACCTAGTAGGCAGTAGTAATTCATTCGATCAGTATACTTAAATGCTTGCCAGCGACAGTTGGATGGGTGCCCGTTTATAAATGAGGAAAATACCTGAGGAGAATATGTACCTACTTGCGTTGTAAATAGTATTGCGAAATTGTAGAAAAAAGTACCCATTGTATAATATTCATGCACTAGTGGCTCGTCCCGGCTTCGCACGGGTGGACTTTTTTCCCGTTTTTGAAACATTTTCATTTATGCTCCGCTCCTATTAGTCGTAGCGTGATGTTTTATAGCCTATAACGTTCCTCGATAAATGGACTATACAACACAAAAATAATTTTTCAATTCCAACCAGTAGTTCCTGAAATTAGCGCGTTCTAACAAACAAACAAACTCTTCAGCTTTATAATATTAGCATAGCTGTGTCCTCACGGCTCCGCCCGCGTAAGATGTTTTATTCCAGTAATAAATATAGCCTATGTTACTCAGTGATAATGTAGCTTTCTAACGGCAAATGAATTTTTGAAATCGGTCCAGTAGTTTTTAAGTTTATTCGTTACATACAAAAATACAAATCTTTAGAGGTGTTCTCCTATTACCGGTACATCCACGTTCCGCGTTTTCTTATATTAATTCCCATTTAGTGATAGATAGCCAAGTGGTGTGACCGTAGGACTGCCAAGTCATAGGTCTCGAGTTCGAACCCAAGGCATGCACCTCTGACTTTTCGTATTCATGTGAATATTGTATAATTATAACTTACTTAAAAACAGCGAAGGAAAACATCGTGAGGAAATCGGCATGCCTGAGAGATATTTCTCGACGGCATGTGAAGCTAAGTCAGAGGCCCATGGGCGGCATAAACTCTGATACCAGGTTAGTCACTAACCACACGAAAAGAAGAAGAAGAATTCCCATGTAACAGGTGGCGAGACTTATTTTGAGGCATTTGGAGTTATATAGTCACGAACGGCTATCCTAATTGCGCAAAACTGTCGCAATCTTTTTGATTTTGACAGTTCAATAATGTCCACTAAACCATATATTTAAAAATCCGTCAACCAATCAATCAAATCAAAAAGTCAATCTCGACAACTATACACTTAGCAATGGATATTGTTGTAATGTCAAAAAAAGGTATTGCGATTGCCAGTGTGTTGCGCCATTAGGGTGCTCTTACACACGATGACATTTAAAGCTTTACATTTCCAATTTATGCTGACCTCTCGTTGTACCAAAGTTCCGTACAATGAAAGGTCAGCTTAGACTTGTAGTTATAGAATGACTTGTCCTCGTGTATATCATATTTCTTAAAATCTTTGCCGATCTATGTCAGTTGGTTGGACCCAGTCCCATGATTTTTGTGGTAAGATCCCTAAATTGGTCTTACGTATGGATCAAAATAGTACATAGCTTAGCTGCTGTTATCTCATGGTACAGTACAGATTTTGAATAATGTTTAATGGTTTTTTTGTTACCAATAAAAATAGGTGCGTAGTACTCTCAACGTGCGTGTATGACAAGATGTATGAACGTGGACGAATCGAAAGCAGTATGTAAGGATCGTAGCATGTAGCGTTCTATAGTTTCTGCCTACACCCATGAAAAATAGACGTGAGTTTATGTATGTAAAAACAAAGATGGAATTACATGTTGCCCCTTAAAAGGAATAATGAATGTCTAGCAGACTACAGCGACAAACAATGACAGCTGTCAAAGGAAATGTCACAAATCTTGCATCGCGATATCAAGATCTGACACGGAGTTAGTATATAACTTCCCAACATCAACCGTTGGGCAGTAGCCCGCCAGTCATAAGACCCGCTTCCGCTTCGGTTGGAGGATCCTTCCTTTTCGTAGAAAGCACACCATACATACCTCGTTCCCCCTACAGTTTGTAGAAACAACTCCCAATCAAAGAAAATCCCCTATTTTTTCATCACTTAACACCCTATATTTACCCGTCGCACTCCTCCTAACGTTAACGACAGATAGATTAGTCAACACTCAAGCAACAAAAGGAAATATATAAACTTTATGACATCGAGTTCCGGTGTCCCGTTTTGTAATATGATTTATTTTACGACTGAGAAAGTCATGTATTGGACTCGGACCGAATAGATTCAAGCCGACATGGTCTGGGAGAATATTGATTGCTGTATAAAACATAACATCACGCCTGTATTCACCAAAGAATTGGGCAGAGGTGTATAGTAACACCCTCATTTCGCCGCTATGTTTAAGTTCCATGGAATAGGGGGCGAGTCTATTGCCATCAACCGGGCACAAATCCAAACGCCAGGTGCTTCTGTGGAATTGCACACGGAAAAACCCAATAACACTTTGCCTGACCTTTTTTTTATCGTTGTAAAACCCACATGGATGTCCCTCACCCCAGGAAGGCGAGGGGGTCTGCCGGACTCTTATCGGCTAAAAACCAACGGTGTTCCTTCTCCTGACCCTTTGACCGGGGTCGTGGGATTCGCAAAAGTATGCACCGCAATCCCGGCAGGTCCCGGTCTGCCAACCCTCGGCGGGCCCAGGGTTGGCGGACGCCTTTTTCCCAATGGAAAAACCCAATGACACTTTGCCCGACCTGGGGATCGAACCCAGGACCTCACGATTAGCAGTTGCACTTGCCACCACTAGACCAACGAGGCAGTTGAGTGCTGTATTTTTTTTTTAAACGGGAGCCTTATAGACCTTGTTAACCCATCGCCGCTTCGGTCACAAATATCTCTCTTGTCGGTAGCTGGTAACACTGAACAATGTTGATAAAGGAAGGTAGTCGTTGATACGAATTAACGCACCCAATGTTATAAAGGCGGTTGTGATTTGTCAAAGCGGGGTTTGGCTGGAGACACATCAGGACTCGCCAATAAACTACGCAGTTACGTAGAAGCGGTCCGCAAGTACCATCTACAAGAAGTCCAATAGAAGAAAACATACAATGCATGGCGTTCGGTGCCGATCAGCCGAAGAAGTCGGACCTTTTATATCTGATTAGCTTGTCCTAATTTTCTGATCTTATATAAATTATTGTATTGTGAACTTGCTTCTGTAACTAACTACTAACCCAAATATATAAGTATTCTTAGTGGTGGAGAGTCTATGTTGATCTCATTTTCTTTATCATTCTCGCAATCCTGTCAGACCGATATTAGTTATAACTGTAATGATAGATTCACCCCTACACGATTCTGTTGCTGTATTTTACATATCTATGACAGTCGTCAGGGGTAGTCAGAGGCCCGAAAATCTGACGGCTGGTCTAACCTTAGAATGTCGGTATTCCCGGAACCGACTGCAGGGGGCTAATCTGGGTGGATGGTTTCAAATATCTGACGAAATGCATATCTGTCGTGTTGCGTGTCTACCGAACTGCATGTCTGTCGAGTTCCGTTTCTGACAAGTCTCGATTCTATCCTGAGAGATGACGAAATGCGTATTTGACCACTTGTATTTCTGACGACATGCTAGAGATCCAATACTGACCTGCAGTTTACTAAAAGCCAACCCCGACATAACTGGAAATCGGCTGACGAATCGATGACGATGTTCTGTATGCTTAGCCTTTTCCCGACTAATTAGTCTAACCAGATGCAGCTGAATACCAGTATTTTACACGGAGCAACTGCCATCAGACCTCCGCAACCTGTTACTGGGCAATGCCGACATCCTATGGTTAGACCGAATGTCAGATTTTCGGGTTTCTGACTCCCGTAAAGACTGTCATAGGTATTCGTATGACAATGAAACCTTTTACATGTAATTTTAAGTATTCTTTTGATCATTGTAATTGCTTATCCAACCGGAATAAAAAGCGTAAATAGCTCTTTACATAGAAGAAGTTATTCAAAACATTGCACTATCGAATATTGATAACAGTGCCATCTATCGATTTTGTCCGATACTACGACGAACCTTGACCGAGTGGCGGGGTCGTTAACCTGTGTGACACGATGACGCAATAACCTGAAAAGTGCGCAGGAGTTTGCTATTGAATGTTTTGGCTATAAAAATAGTGGTCTGAGGTTGTGTTAATTATAATTTTATAAATGTTTATATTTTGTTTTTATCTAGAATTAGGTTAGTGATATTATTATCGATGTAATGATATAATTATGATAATAATATTATGATGCAAATAATTATGTTATTGGTTTCTAGAATGTAGGTCTCTTTTTAAATTTTCTTTATTTTTCTTGAATCTTACCTTCGATAAGTACTAGTATTCCCATTACACCGTTTAACTAAGCCAAGCTCATAGTAAGACTTATTACCACCATTTTGGTATAATATCTTTAAAATCCGTTTAAAAAAACATTGCATGTTATACTAGACAGTGTTAAATGGAATCTTGAAATTTCTATTTCAAGTCGCCATTTTTTACTAGAGATATTTATATTATGAATTTATATTCATTAGTTGTGTACAACATTCATTATACTTGTTGGCACGAGAAGACATGTAGGTAAATTATAATACCTATTATTGCAAAACGACTTCCTTAATTCACAACTTACACATTAATAGTTTATTAATAATAAAAGTAGGGTAAAACATCTGATGAGGCTCTCGTTTGGCGGCTGGATCAAGGCCCTGATACAGAAAGCGGTTTTCTGGAGACGCCACGTATTGTTAGGAAGTTTCTCTCTGTAAGGCCTTGACCACCGGTGGCTTGGACCCTGTTCCCGATGCCGGTGGGCTACTATTTTTTATATTTTTCATTGTTTTTAGTATATTTATTGAAATATTTAAAATGTAACTTGTAAAAATGAATAAAGGACAAATAACGTAGAGTAAAATAGAATATCTACGACATTTTTTTGCATTAAAATTTAAACTATTAAATGCTAGGTAATAAAAAGATTTTATACAAGGTGAAACATTGAAATAATACTTAATTATTGTTGAAAGTAATATTCTTCATTAATTTTATTAATCTTTTACTATTTCACGTTATATTTTTTTTGTTGGTTTTTTTGGCACGTTTTAGCTCAGAAACATAGTATATTAAGCTGTAATTGCTCTTCCCTGCAGGATTTCTCCAACTTATATGTATAATTTATTTAATACCTATAACTATATACCTAGCGACAACTATTTCACATCGCCATGATTCACCAGAAACCCATTCTCCATTTCTCCAATTAACAGTAACAACTTGCACAATATAGAGTAGCTAATACCTACTTACAATCAGCATACGACTACCTACTCCACATAATGACGTGAAATAAGCGAAATCATTCAATCAACATGATGAGTTAAATTCGTCTGTTTGTGTCAATTCGTATTGAGTCAAAGTATACACAGTCGGATAGGCTTATCGTAATTACAAGGAAATTATTCTTAAGCAACTTGTACAGACGAGTGCGGAAGTGATTTCTATACAATATGTAACATAATTAACGCACATCCTGAAAGTAGTTTGTTCAGAAACGTTTACTGAATCAATTTCTATCATTTTTAATATAGAATAGAATAGAATATACTTTATTGTACACCAAAATTGTAACACAGCTCTTATACAATAACAAACATAAAAGGGTACAATGGCGGTCTTATCGCTGATAGCGATATCTACCAAACAACCTTTGGATGAACAGGAAGTCAATGAATAAGATAGAGGGGGTAGTCCATGGTGTACTGCTGCAAAATATATACTACACACCATACACAGACATAATACTTACGTATATATATATAAATATTGTAATATATATATATGATATATAATTATGTGATAGGGAAAACAGGGTAGATTGATGATGAGGTACTGATTTATGAGGAATTAGAAACGTGTTGAGAGAAGAAATGATCTTTAACAAATTTTTTAAAAGAATCCAGTGACTGAGCTTGTCTTACTGACATCGGCAACGCATTTCACAAGCGTACAGCTTGGACTGTGAACGATTTGTCATAGAATTTGGTAGAATGCGAGGGCATCGAAAGTCTCAAATTTTCCGATGATATTAAGTCTCTAGTATGAGTGTCATGAAGGAACTTAAAACTTGCTTTGACATAAGGGGGGGTTGCGGGGATGAACAGGACACTGTAAAGCAATGATAATATTTATAAGCATTCCGGCGAAGGCGGATTGGCAGCCACTTGAGCTTAACGCGAAATTCGGAAACATGATCATATTATATAGGTAATCTTTTATCCTAAACATAATTAAAACTAAGGAAATTAGTCACATTACCCCTGTACAGTCAAAACAAACTGAAATGGACCGTAAATCAAGGCAAAAATACTTTTAAAAGTGCATTTTTATTTGTAATTAATACAAATTCCGTCATTCAATACAAAATAAAGAAAAATAAACCTTATTTCAAGACCGTTAATTTAGTAAATAACAAAGCATATACATGTTAAACTAAAATTTAAGTGTATGATACAAATTAGGGTGTTTGAGGGTGTGCGTTAATTATGTTAGGTACATGTTGTATATTTTTTAAATTAGTTGTCTGTCGTCCGATGGTGAAATTGACCGAGACGTTACGCATCGGATCAACTCAGGTTGGATGAAATGGCGACAGGTCACAGGGACAACTTGTGACCAACGGATGCCCCTCAAGCTGAAGGGCAAAATCTACAAATCCATTATAAGACCTGTCGTGCTGTACGGATCAGAGTGTTTGGCCGTGAAAAAGACGGATGAAAGAAGATTACACGTAACGGAGATGAGAATGTTGAGATGGATGTGTGGAGTGACGCGAATGGATAAAGTAAGAAATAAGTATATTAGAGGAAGTTTGAAAGTGGCACCAGTGACAGAAAAGTTGAAAGGAAAGCGTTTGTCTTGGTATGGGCATCTGCTGAGGAGGGATGAAACACATGTGACTAAGAGAGTGATGAATATGAATGTTGATGGATGGAGGGGGAGAGGGAGACCTAAGAAAAGATGGATGGATTGTGTGAGGGAGGATATGAAAGATAAGGGAGTAAATGATAATGAGACGGCTGACAGGGAAGAGTGGAAGAGAAAAACATATTGCACCGACCCCAAGTAACTTGGGACCAGGGCAGGAAGTTGTCTGTCGTCCATTGTGTTAGTAATACTCTTGGAAATCCGCCGAAGGTGTCCTTAGAGGCGATTTAGTTTCAGGTATGCTACTTACTAACTGCCTCGTCGGTCTAGTGGTAGCAAGCCCGACTGCTGATCGTGAGGTCCTGGGTTCGATCCCCAGGTCGGGCAAAGTATTATTAGGTTTTTCCGTGTGGAATTCCACAGTAGCGACCGGAGTTTGGATCTGTGCCCGGTTGATGGCAATAGGCTTACCCCCTATTACATGGGAGCTAAACATAACGGATAAATGAGGTTGTTACTATACACTTCTGCCCAACCCTTAGGGGAATACAGGCATGATGTTATTTTATGTGTATTTGACTTAACTGATAATATGGTCATCACCAATCCACCAGCCAAGTGTGGTGATTACCGATGCGTTGACAAGTCTCTAAAGGTTAATTTACACGAAGATATTTTCTCGGAGCGAGACTTGTTCTGTCTTTGTCATTCTCTACGATGAAAACAGAGATAGCATGAGACTTGCTTCGAGAAACTATTTCTGTGTCAATGAGCTTTAAGGTTGGCAATACATCAGCAATCCTCTTTGTATTTTAGGTGTATATTGGAAGGGGTAACCAATTTCAATCAGGTAGGCAAACGGTTCGTTTGCCATACTATTAAATAAAATAAAAAAAAACATTTAGCCAATCGTCTGCCCCAACACACAATAATAACAAGCAGATAAATGATGGAACCAGGCGTTAGTTTGCGGAAATCCATGATCTATAAATATACAATAAAATATTTAGTGTTAATTCCGCGAAAAAAACAGCCGACCAAGCCTAAATGCAGTATGCAGCACCGCCCTCCCGCCCGCAAATATATGCAAATGCAGAAGGTGCGATTAATAACATGCAACACACAAGCAAAACAAACCGATACGACACATGTTTCGCCCCTCCACGGGGCATCCTCAGGAGATGTTGACTCGTCGACCGCTTGGACGCGACGCGGAATTAACATTAAATATTTTATTGTACCTATATATTTACTAATAACAAACAATTAAAAACTAACACTGTGTCGAATCACTAGTAAAAAGATACGGCGCAGGCGCACGGTCAATTGCTGCCAAATCAATTAACTTATTCTTCTTATTTTCAATACAAAATGGTCTTATTTTGGCCGCCAACCGGACACAAAACCGGAACTAACATGTATTCGTATTTATTAGAAGCTGCAGACGTTCTTCCGCGTGGAAGTGGGATTTTAATTGTATTAAAGGAAGGATGTTATTGGTGATGTTCTTCACAAAGGTCAGGTGCGTAGTACTCTCAACCGGCGTGCGTGTATGACAAGATATATGAATGTGGATGAAGCGAAAGGGGTATGTAAGAGTCGTAGCATGTGGCGTTCTATAGTTTCTGCCTACCCCCATGGGAAAAAGGCGTGAGTTTATGTATGTATGTATGTATGTATGTAAAGGAAGGATGATACCGCTCAAATTTGTAGTATAGGTATATATCTGACGTAAACTGGATGTGCAAGACAGATGACCGAGTGTTGTGACGCCACTTGGCAAGGGCCCACGACGCTGATATCCACGCGGCGATGGTAATTGGAATCAGTTTAATATTATTGCAAGTATTTCATAGACTGCAAGGTGGTCTTGCCAACATTTTGATGGTTTCCTGACGCGTACAAAAGTAAGCCGCGTTTACTGCGGTCATATCTCGGATGGGTCACTTTCTTTACTTCGTGCCTCGTCTTGCTAATGAAGAAACGACACAGAGAAAAAGGCGATGGCCTATTCTTCGGCAGGAACACTACAATAATTCTTCTTGTCGTGTGGTTAGTGACTAACCTGGTGTCGGAGTTTATGCCGCCTATGAGCCTCTGACTTGGCTTCACATGCCGCCGAGAAATATCTCTCAGGCATGCCAGTTTCCTCACAATGTTTTCCTTCGCCATTTTTAATCAAGTGATAATATTATGAATCCGAAAATTCAGAGCAAAAATATTTTTAATTTTTTTCTCTAACAATTTTGTGCCCACCACTACCAAGAATCGTCCGTTCCTCTGACAGAATATATAAATTAGGCATAATGACAGTTATCAACCTCTTCGTTCCTCGTTTACATCATTCGACAATCGCATTACATACAATTTGTATGAAACCACTTTGGATAGTTAAATGACGAAATAAATTGTTCGCGTATTATATTGAAAGAGTTGCGTATCTTAGATTGTTGTAAGTGGAATTGGAAGGCTCTAGTCGTAACATAGTGCCAATTTTGCTTCAATATACGATGTGGATATAATATTATTTGGACAGAAACAATTTAAGCTTTTATTCTGTCGATATTGGTTCACTACTTACTTACAATAACCCTTCGAGTATTGTTTTAGGAAGATCAGCTAATCACGTTACATTTGGTGAATCATATGGAAAGTTTTGAGTATGATTGTGGATAGGTAGCGTGATAGGCTAGAAAGGGGGTGACTACTGAGATGACGGCTAATAGAGATGTATGGAAGAAGAAGACATAGGTACTGCGTCGACCACAAATAATTTGGGATAAGGGCAGGAGGATGAGGATGATGATGTCGTTCATATCAGAGCTAGTGGACAAAGCAATGCCGATTACCTAAGGTTACACCGGTTTTCAGACTTTAGAGCTTCTGACTACCGGTAACGACTGTCATAGCTTGGTAATTGTGAAACCCGGGATCGACGGTACAACGTGTTCTCTGCGGCATGGAGGGGTTTCGATGTGTAACGAATGGTCACCCATCCACGGACTGACTGCAGCAGGCGCAGCGTAACCTTGCAAATCAGAATGATCCGCGTGGTTGTTAATTAGCCACGAGCCCCTTGTTTAGTACATACTATTTAATTAAATTAAAATGTTTACTCGTATCCATGTACCTATGATACAATTTATTTATTTAATTACAACGGTTGTATTACAAGCAGTTACAGTAACTATAATATAATAATAGAAGAGACAATTATAACACATATTAAAATAAACAAAGTAAAGTAACATTTTAAGTGAAAACAGAAATAAAAGAAGGTCAACAACACTGTCATAAATTCTTCTCACAGTACTTCTGACATACCAATAAAATCTTCGTCCATCCATCCGCAAACAGATCGCCTGTTGGATTAGAATCCAAGAGATCATTAAGCGCGGCCAGAGAGCGAGGAATTGGCGACTTAGCACGTGCAACAGTACGGCATGGAGGCACGACAAAGAGCCTGTGCTTCCTGCCCTGGTAGTAATTGTCTGGGACAAAGAAGCGCGCCCGCACATCAAGTAGATCAGGAGCGTCAATAGCGCCACGGAGCGTCTTACGTCTTAAACTACGCTTGTCCAAACAACCAAATTGTTATAGGACAGTTCTATTTCCGATTCATAATTCGGTTACATTAGCGATACATTTATGATACACATCAAACGAATGTGCTAAGCCTACTGATGCACCCCGCATAAAAGGAATCTCCACAAGTGACTATATTCAAGTATGTCCAACGTACCCTGGGTAGTCAGTATCATCCAAACTCTGAGTACCATCTTCTTCTTCTTCCTGCCCTTATCCCACACTAGGTGGGGTCGGCACAACATGTATTTCATAAATCCATGTTGTTAGAGGTTTTGGCTTATTGTTATATGACCGGCCGCCTGCCTGACGTCAACCCTCCTTGGGAATACTCGTTGCGCCGTCGCGCGGGTGACCCTATGTGATGCTGATATTATGCACTGGGACCGAGACATTTTTTTTCAGTCTTGCTGATATTATGCATTAGGCTTGACTTAAACACCGTTCACGTCCATGACGATAAAATACCTCATAAATTTCTCAAAGTAAAAATAAATACGCGAAAAATAAATTTTATAAAATTAATATTACATTGATATTTCGGTTGCCACGGCAACGAAATTTCTACAAGTCAATGTAATGTTTTTTTTTAAGACTAGATGGCGCCGGCATTTCCTATCTGACTAGCTCTGAGAAGAAAAGCCGAAACAAACTCAGAGATCAAGGTCTTTTTAAAGTCCAGACGTTGTGGTATAAAAACTATGCGAGTGTAACAATGTAGGGGAACATCTGGAATGGCCTTTTGAGGAAAGTGCCATACCAGGTTTGAGTTGACCTCTAATTGACGGCACGCATGCATCAACCATCGTGTAGCTCAAACCATATTTTAGGGAGCTCAACAACTCGATGCACGATCTGCCAATGATGCACTGCATAATCAGCTGGATATTTGCGGTCTCAAAAAAAATATCTCTAAACCGCCAAACAGTTACAAAATTCGTTTATAAAGCTAGCTTACATGGTACTCACATTCACAATTTAATTTAAATAAATATTTTAGAAATATTGATAAAAAAAATCAATACATGTCCAAAAGATAAGATTAAAAACAATATAATATTATAAATGCATCATACATCTCTTTGCTCATGCAAAATTGGCCTGTTCCTGATCCTATTGAAACATACAGTCTAAAGTTACTGTCGTACGAACCCCCGACCACAAACACTGCTCACCCCTTCAAACAACGAACCGTTCAACGTAAACATTAAAAGTTGGCTAATTCCGACCGATCAATATTCGGGCACCGTATATCGTACGCTGTAAAGACACACGGAATAAGGAAAGGGTAAATATTTGCTAAGAAACAATATTATTTTCTTTCGCAACGGCAACGGAGTCCGCCCAATTTGTAGTCGATATGGGTCCGATGGGCATAGATTAAGAATCATAATTTGGATAGAAGTGATTTTGACGTAGGTTGGTAATTACAACAATTTTCAGTGTTATTTAAAAAAAGAACACTGCCTGGTTAGTCTAGTGGTGGCAAGCGCGACTACTGATCGTGTGGTCCTGAGTTTGATCCCCAGGTGGGGCAGTGTTATTGGGTTTTTCCGTATGAAATTCCTCAGTGGCAGCCCAGAGTTTGGATTTGTGCCCGGTTGATGGCAATAGGTTCGCCTCCTATTACATGGGAACTTAACTGAGGTTGTTACTATACACCTCTGCCTAACCCTTTGGAGAAAACAAGCGTGACGACATGTGTTTTAAAAATTCCGTGTTTTTTTTAAACGGATGCACCGTTAAAAAAAAACTACGTTTTGCCGGAAGAGCTTTGTTGGTAAAGATTTTGTTGTTATATTTTTCGAAAATATTATGATGGTGTATTTAGGTGATAGGGTAGCATCTACTAACATCATAATCTTTGAACACGACTTTAATAATGTTTGTAGTTAACATTTTTAGAGTTATGTTCTTAGACATAACACAGGCCACTGATACATGATTAGTAATTGATTTATTAATGTGTTTACTTCTTAGTTCGATTCAGGTAAAGATTATTGTACTAAAAAAAAGATAACAAATACAGAAAATAATTACCTATTGAAACCAAGAACGTCTGTCTGAAATAGAATGTATGGGTAAAAAAAAACACACACAAGCTCTCCTTATCCAGATCCTTAAGGCTGATTTACACGGAGATACTTTCTCGAAGCGAGTTTCGTGCTATCTCTATTTTAATCGTAGGGAAAGACAAAGACAGAACTACTTTTCCTCCGAGAAACTATTCTCGTGTAAATCAGTCTTTAGGCACAAAACTCGCGCCTCGACATCGCTTCTGTGGCTGTCACGTAATCTTTGACAATTTGTCAACAAGTCCGATCACGTAGGCCCGCCGACCGACCACCGTAAGCTCAGTTAGAGCGCTGCATAAAAACTAAGCTTTGCTTTGAACTTTGAAATTCAAATGTAAAATGTATATCGATATGCCAATATGTCTGCGCGGTGTATTTTGATGGCGTCTTTACGATGTACACATATTATATGGGGGTCCCTTCATGGTTGTGTTTGGATCTTCAGTAAGCAGATATAAGCAGAGATCTTCGTCGGGTAATCGTCATGATGAATTCTAGAAATTTGGACTACTGAGTCTGAAATATGAATTCTAATATGAACAGGTATTATGTATAAGCCTTGCCTTCATCTACCTTCTTCTGTAATTAGCATTTATTAAGATATTACATAGTACAAAACAAAGTCGTTCCCGCTGTCTGTACGCTTAGATCTTTTAAACTACGCAACGGATTTTAATGCAGTTTTCAGCAATAGATAGATTCAAGAGGAAGGTTTATATGCCCCACATTAGTATCTACATTGCACCCGTGCGAAGCCGGGGGTCGCTAGTTTAATTATAAAAGTTTATTCCATAATATTATCGACTGCTGATCGTGAGGTCCTGGGTTCGGTTCCCAGATCGGGGAAAGTGTCATTGGATTGTTCCATTAGGAATTTCTCAGTAGCAGCCTAGTGTCTGGATTTGTGCCAGGTTAATAGCAATAGGTTCGCGCCCTATTACTTGGGACTTTAACTGGCGAAATGTGGGTGTTACTATACACCTCTGCCTAACCCTTAGGGGAATACAGACGTGTTGTTTCAAGCTGTGTTAATTTATCGAGAGAGATTTTCCCTTGCAGTAGAAAAGTAAAGAGTAAAACAATTACGATTATTACAATAAAAGCCTTATGTCCAGAATATTTCTGCCCAAAACCTTTAGCTAGAGCTTCAGCATTTAAACTCGTACAATTCCTAGGTCTTCTTTTTATGTCAGCTATATTCTGGCACGGACAAGAATTTACGTCGGGGTCGTAAAAAGGCATGAAATGAGCGGATTTTGCACGTACTTTGCGTCGCTCGTGAAATGCTGACGATTATTCTGATCACGCGCCGAATATGGGGTAGTTTGCTGTGACATTGACTGCGGCAAATGTGGAATTTGAATCAATCTTGATTTTGAGATTTATGTAAGTGTTCGTTCTTGTTAAAGGTTTTAATAATATTGACAAAATGGTACAATCAAAATAATCTAAACTAATGTTATAAAGAGGAAAGATTCGATTGTTTGTTTGCATTGAATAGGCTCTGAAACTACTGGACCGATTTGAAAAATTCTTTCACCATTAGAACTCTGCATTATCCCTAATGAACATAAGTGATAGAATATTTTCAAAAAAGTTAGGGATCCGTGAGTGAAGTCTCGGGCGTCTGCTAGTAACAAAATAAAGAACAGGAAAGTGAGATATTGACTAAAATGGAAAGTAAAATTAATGGAAATTAAAGTTCTCTATCAACTATAACTCATAATATCACGCCTGTATTCCCCGAAGGGTTGGGTAGAGGTTTATAGTAACAACCTCATTTCGCCGTTATGTATTAGGGGGCGAGCCTATAGCCATCAACCGAGCACAAGTTCAAACTCCGGGCTGCTACTGAAGAATTCCACACGGAAAAACCCAATAGCACTTTGCCCGACCTGGGGATCGTACCCAGGACCTCACGATCAGCAGTCACGCTTGCCACCACTAGACCAACGAAGCAGTTCTAACTATTTATGAACATATTAATTTTTATGATTGTGTACATTCCATCGAAGTTTATAAACTGTGTGTAGAATTCATCCATCACATAAGGAAAATTCTTCACTGCATTAAAAAAAACAAAAATATGTAAACAATTCAATAATTTTCGCAACAAAACACAACTCAGTGCTAACGAGGTTTTTGCTTTAATTTAGCCAACGACAAACATTTTGTCATCGCTGCATCAAAATTGCATCAATAAAAACGAAAATTATTCACTCAAATATAAAATTCGAAATTCACTTTCATACAGAACTCTTGCGTAAACATCGTTGGCACTACTCAGTTCATCAGATGAGTATGTTTTTAGCGAACATGGCAAAATTCCCAAAAGTTTCCTTCGCGGCCTCGTAAATTTTCATTACTATACTAAAATGAGAGAAAAAAATATTTTTGGAGCGCACCACGGCCTTATAAATGTATCATTGTAATGCATAATTTAGTTTAAAATTTTCTTAATGGATAAAGAGGTCAGACTCTACTTGCGGTGATGCTATATTTGGTTTTCATTCATTTGGGTTATAGTTTTCTGATTTTGTTAGGATTTGGCCTTATGTGGCTTAGGTATTGTGTAGATAGTTTTTTTGAAATTTTTTCAAGAATATAGGTGTATGAATTGAGTATGATTGACATCATACCTTCACTTAGTCGTCTCCAACTAAGACCTAGGTTTAGACCATTGAAGTCTACTAGAACTAGACGTTTAAAAGATCTTCTTCTTCCTGCCCCTATCCCACACTAGGTGGGGTCGGCACAACATGTATTTTATAAATCCATGTTGTTAGAGGTTTTGGCTTATTGTTTTATGGCCAGCCGCCTGCCTGACATCAACCCTCCTTGGGAATACTGGTTGCGCCGTCGCGCGGGTGACCCAGTGTGCTTGCTGATATTATACACTGGGTCTCAAAATGACATGCTTGTCAATCTTATTGCCGACAATTAAGCAGACTGTGTTCTTCTTGGTGGAGTATACTTGAAGTTCCTCGACCCACTCATTTAGTATTACTAGGGACTTTGGTTTTGACACATCGTAAACTAATATAGAAACATGAGCTCCTCTGTAAAAACTTGATGTCAAGGTTCTGTATCGCCCCTGTCCCGCTGTATCCCAAATACCAAGCTTGACTTTAACACCGTTCACGTCCATGATGATAAAATAACTCACAATTTTTATCAAAGTAAAAATAAAAATATGAGAAAAATAAATTTTATAAAATTTCACATTGACCATATAATATCAAGACTTTTAGAAGATATAAAAGTCAATTCGCTGGTAATCGCGGATATTAATAACAGCATGGCTGCTTTGCTGGTCTAGTGGTCGCAAGTGCGACTGCTGAGCATAGCGGTCCCGGGTTCGATCCCCAAGTCGGGCAAAGTGGTATTGGGTTTTTCCATTAGGAATTTCTCAGTAGCAGCCCAGTCTAGATTCGTGCCCGGTGAATGGCAATAGTCTCACCTCCTATTAAATGGGACAAACTTAACTGGCGAAACGACGTACTAAAACATCTTCCGAATTAATAAGAGCAACAATATTTTTATCCAGTACAGAACATTATGATAATGCTTTACACAAACCACTTACAAATATAGCGCGTCCTATTTTTATTTCTCCGAATGCAAAAGTCAGCCATTAAGGCATTTTAAATTAATAAAAGCGTCTTTCGTTTGATACACAATCTGACCTGATTTACATAAACGAATTATGTGCTATAAACAGCGATAAAAGAAAATAAAATTTCGCTTGTTTAACACTTATATTATTAACTTTTTTTAAAGCGATGGTATTAATATTACCTTGTTGTCTCTCTCTGGCTCAGAATACGTCATCTATTGCAGTGGGTATAAGAGTAGGTAACGATGAAATCGCCGTAGTTGCAGTTAGTAGTTGTGGAACACCGTGGTGGATTTAGTTAGTTACCCAATATACCACTCTTCCTATCCCTGGACGGAGGATACACATGAGGATTTGCTCACGTAAGAAAAGGTCACGGTGAAATAACTGACGACACGTTTGGTGCAGTGGCTAAGCGATTGGCTTCTGCGCTGCGGGTCGTGGGTTCGATTCCCGCACGGAACAAATATTTGTATGGCCTACAGATAGTTGTTCCGGGTCTGGGTGTTTGTGCGTGTGAAGATTTGTGTCTGTAAAAGCACCCACGATACAGGAGAAATCCTAGTGTGGGGCAATGTTTTTTATAAAAAAAAAAAAAAAAAACTTGTGATAAGAAATCCACTGATACGAATATAATAATAATACTTCAAGAACACGTCTGACTAGGCTAGAAGCTAAAGTGTGTTTTGGAAACGCTAAGATGATGACAAATCATGAAATAGTGGACCATATTCACGTGGACGACATTATAATAGCGTAGGATAAAGGCTTTAAGTTTTGGAAGGCATTACTTTAGTACCATGGTAGTATACTAGATATAGATTCTAACATAATACATAAATAAATGAAAAAATATTCGCCGTTATATTTAAGTCCCATGTAACAGGGGGCGAGCCTATTGCCATAGACCGGGCACACATCCAAACTCCGGGCTGCTGCTGAGAAATTCCACACGAAAAAATCCAATAACACTTTGTCCGACCTGGGGATCGAAACCAAAACGTCGCGATCAGCAGTCGCGCTTGCCACCACTAGACCAACGAGGCAGTTATAGAATCTAGTTATGCAGTTATTACTTAATAGTTGACTATAAACAGCTTATTTCAGCATAGAAGACCCTGGGAATGGTTCCTTGAAATCACTCCTGACAATAAAATTGTCCTGGTTTTCACAGAACGACATCAACACTGAAGGTACTATTGGAACAATTTTCGCTGACCTAGTTCATACTGACATTGACACAGTGGGCCGAATCTGGCACCCTGTGGCACTCCAAGTGCGTAAAACATTTACGGAAAATATATTTTCGGTACCAATCCAATATTCATTCGTAGACTATATAAAGATTTTTGACGATCCAGAAATAAGTTGCCGCATCTCTCTCTGTGGGTGTTGTAAAAGGGGGCTGAGCAGTGACACACTGGAAACTCCAGCCAGTCTAGCAGTGACAATAAACATCCATAGGGAAGACAGTTTAGCGTAGGCCTCTCCAGATCTAGGATCTTTCCTCGGACAGACATTCCCATAGTCGTGTTTGGGGGCCGAAATGGAATCAAAAAAACATAAACCTTTATGGGCAACATTGAAATTACTATCTCAATTCTGTCCCCGTTCAAGGCCATCACCTAATTTACCAAGTTTATTTTGAATACAAATTTCGTCGTGCGCTAGTATTTGTAACCTTGAGCGTAGAATAACGTATGTACATAAGAGATTAAACTGTCTCAGTATATCGCGGTTGGCCGTAGCGGACGCGTGATATGAATTCGGAACATTTTTGCTAAGGTCAATGCTGGTTGCGTGAGCAGTTCCTTTAAGAATTCTCGCAATGGCCTGCAAATGCGAATGGTATTGACGTGTCCCTTATAAGTAGAATACGTAATATCTATAACCTGGTTTTCTTTTCTGAATGATTCTACCAGGATTGGAAGTATTTCTTGGTGTCAGACTTTCGACAAATTTACTAATCATCTATTCAGCTTATTACAAATTATTGCTGGATGCAAACATCTCCCACAAGAAAATGTTTGACCTGTGTACTATAGCTGGGCGTCATGTAGCACCGTTATCAAAGGGGTGTTGATACGCTCATTAATAACACATGTGCACAACCACTTTATTCCATTTCAAGGCGGAACGATTGCCGGCGAATCAATAAAATTCTATATCAGTGCAGTATTTTTGCCATCTAACTTCTAACCCTGTAAAGTGCTTCTCGTGATATCCCCTCTAGTTAATTATTGACAAGAGACGGGACGATAATTTTCTGCACCAAATAAGTAATTCCATTCGCTTAACAAATTCTACTCTTCAATTTTTATTTGTCCAATCAGAAAATAACCCTCAACGTTCTACCACAACCACAACACAGCTAACGATGCCTCAATAATAGTGTTATTCAATCCATCGTGTCACATAACTTATTCATCGCCATTTCGCATGGCAACGGACACGAAACCATGTTGTATGCTTTATTTACCCCTTCTTTATAACATTTGCAAACCGATTTTACCTACCACATCCAGTTCAAAAACCTCTATGTCGATGGGGTAAGGTTCAATTTCGACTTTGCCGTCGTTGAGTCTCTAATAACCGTCTATTTCCGCCGATAATTGCGACGGAGGCACATCAAGTGTGCGTTTTCCCTCGCTTGCTGCGCCAAGACATATATTTATGGAGTCCTCTATAATGGACAGAATTTTCGCCCTTGCATATTTCATTTGTGTCTTGATTTTAGTTTTGTTAACTTTTGGCTTTGTTTATGCCAGTTTGATGTTTACGGAGTCGGTGGTATGACGACGACGATGTTTTATTATTTCGGGAGTTGGGAATTACCTGCCTCCTTGATTGATAAATGATGGCGTGGTTATTTATTATATTTGTCTGTTTCTTTTTCGAAAAGTGTATTTAAGTACAGAATCCTTGTATTCAGTGCGAACTGAGTGTCTTTTAACCGTTTACTTCAAAGCAAGATCTTTAAGATACGCTTTCAGATTGTGATCTTCTAAATGGATACGTGCATCGTACACATAATTTTATCCTTTATAACAATTTTATATCACTTGATAATAATCTGATTCAGTTGAATAAAATCTACGTGTATCGCGACCTGTTCGTCCTAACACAAACGCAGCGACAACCCTAAATTACATCACAAAATCATTCACTTTCCAGAAAGATTTCTTCGCATTTCTTTTCCAACAATTGAAAATAGATCGGGGACGGTTAGTGAATATTTAATAGAAAACGACCGGCGGTCTTTATTAGAGGCGAGCGTTTTTGATGAGCCTAACAACTTAATTGTGACCTAAGGCTGCAGTTTAAGTTATGGGCTTTACGAGGTGCATTGTAAGGCTATATTGCCTCAAGGTAAGGGAGGGTCTCCCCGTAGTATTATGGAAGAGGGATTAAATTAAATGCTTAGACAGCATAATGCTGTGAATATATTTCTCGAATAAAAAAACGTCGACCGCTTATCAAAATGCCCAACTTTTGAACACAAACGATAATTATTAAAAGAAGTAAAACGTTGTAGTATGTAGATAAAATTAGGTCCATTGCTGGATGAAAACCTTTAGATAGACTTCTACAACAAATTCGACTACCACTTCACATTTTGTCAAGACAAGAATTTATTGAAACCACGACAAAAGAAGAATCTCTACTGAAGGGAAAAATCTATTACTATATTGAGCGACTTTGGATAATTATAAATAAAACAACATAGGAGGACGAGTAAGGAAACGTGGATTCTATAATCAAAATAAAAAACAATAGACATTACAGAACGAAGTGTCATAAGAATTCAAATAATAATGACAGATGTCAAACTTGTCTAATAGTTGCGTTCCATTACAAAATTGTTTTTATTTATAGTGTTAATGCAAATTATTTTCTATAACTTGTACCACACCAAGACGCAGCGATTAATGATAAGTAATTTCCAAGGCTGGCAATGCAGTTTCGAACTTATTTATTGATACGGGCCTTTGATTGGGCTATTAAATTGATTATTACGTTTTATACATTAGATAAATAATGCATTTTATTGTAGCACGTGGAGAATCGAGATTTGAAATATGTGATTGTTGACCTAAGTTCGAATCAATGACCAATTTATTAAGATGAGAGGCAGTTACAATTTGATTCACTAACGACATCTATGAGAAAATGTTGGGTGGCTGATTACTAGTTGGTACGCGGTAGTCTTATTAGAAATCATCTTCACTTGTCAAATAACTTTCAATGTTTATTATTCCTATAAGATCATTCTTATTTAGAATAGAATATTCTTTATTGTACACCAAAATTGTAACACAGCTCTTATACAATAACAAACATTACATTATTTAGTTTCTAATGAAAACTTGTAGTATGTTTTTTTTTAAGATTAGACTATTATGTATAACATTTTGTTTCTTTCATTCTAAAAACAATTAAAATAAACTAAGCACGAGTGCTTTCAAGACATCAGTTATCATTTTTTTCCTATTTAAATTCTGCATCTAACATCAACCTATGGATTTGAGTGGTAACGTCGTTTCAGAGTTCGTCGTCAGTCCTTCCTCACTTCGTAAATGTACAGTGTCATAATATATCTTCATCTTCATCCTAGTGTATTCTTGGCTTATCGCCAGGGTCCGCTTTGCTAAACATTGGGGAAGTCATATTTTTGGAGTATGATGCTACTTTAGGTAGATGTCGTCAATAATTTCTTGGGAGCCATTTGTATCCCGATAGTGAATACGTCATCACAGCTCTTCCATAGGTGTCACATAAAGCGCCTACATGATAATTTCACGAGAATAGGAAGCTTTTTTCTGGGTGCTAATAACAACGTTTGCGATCACCAGTCTGCGGATCCTATGGTGATCGCACTGTCTCCTATGTCTATTCATAAGGTTTTATAATAAGACCAATAAGTTCAGGAAGACACTAGACACTACCGGGTAGATTATAATGATGATGAGTCATACAGGTAAAGCTGCTGCTCATAAGCATATTCAGCTCATTACTGGACATGGGCCTCTTCTCAGAATAAGAAGAGTCGTAGTCCACGGCCTGGTGTGGGTTGGCAACTGCTGCTCATGTACATACAAATTCTTTAGTTTAATTGCCATCATAAACACAATTGGGTGGCCAATGCTTAGATAAAAACCGTGTGACATAAATGTTACGATAACAGAATCATTCCTTTAATGGTTTCAGGTCACAAGTTCAATGCACAGGCGATAATTTATTTACCACTAAAGCAGAGAATCCTTTTGAAGAACAATGGCCTAATAAAATATTGTTATCGCGCTATCGGTCAGCAAGTTTATGGTAGCAATTGATAGTATTATCTTTTTCATTCTAATTTGCTTTCCTTTTGGTTTTGTTGATTTGTTAGCCAATAAATTTGCTCATTGTGGGCCTTTTATGGAAGAGTCTTGTATGGGAATGAAAAAAAATTGTATTGATTAAGCTTGAGTATTAAATTCAAGGAGAGTTTCTTGATACTGCATGTACTAATAATGATTGTAATTTAGGACTATAAGAGCGTATCCTTTGTGAAACATATCAGCAGGAGCTGTAGACTTCTATTGATGATCTTGAGCATGTTCCAAAGACTACTAACTGTTTTTAGAGGTATATGCTTCACTTGGCTCATCAAATGGTTTCATAATCAACCCGTTGCGGTCCCATTGTTGGCACGGGCCTCTTTTCAAGACGAGAATGATTTTTGGCTTTAGTCCACCGTGCTAGCCTGGTGCGGGTTGGCGGACTACACACACCATCGAGAACAATTTGGAGACCTCTCAGGTGTGCAGGTTCCTCACAATGTTTTCCTACACCGCTAATGTAAGCGATAATCAAATTGTAATCCGAGTGATATAAAATAATTCGGGTTCATACTCAGACCCTCCTGCATGGAAGGTAAGCGTTCAATCGCTAGGCCATCACTGTTTTCTATACTGTAAAATGGCTTCGTGATTGCAAAATTTGCTGCAGCCCATACACTCGGTCCAATCTTTTAGTCAACTCTTTCTTCAGATCCTAATTCTAATTGTTTTTCTCTACCTATTAAGCGTGTTTTGTCTGCTTAGGATATATCAATCCCATCTTCCATGACATGTTCTTCAACTTCTCCAACTATTTCATCATGGGAATTTGCTATAACCTCACATTTCTACTCCAAGATCATCAGCCCACCTGACATACAAGACAGGTGCCATGTCACAGTCGTACATACCCTCACTGGGACATAATTATGCACATACTAAGTCCATGGCGTGACAAATAGCCACATTGTTTGGTTTGTTGCAAATACTAGTGGGTACGGCGGGTTTGCTTGAACTTTGTTTATTGTTGAAGTATTTGAACTTTGAATTAACTTATACTGTGGTACAAGTTCGGCTGTTATGGAAACAGTTTTGAAGAAACACTGACCTGGGATGGATAAGGTAGTGTTATTAGGAGAATGATGTGAATAATGATGGCCATTGTTCTTATCACCTCGCTTGTCAAATAGTACAATTTTATTACGATTAACCTAACATATTCAAATAACACTTTAGTATAGTGTATCTGCTTAATCGATATCAATAAATTCAACTTGAAGTGAAGAGCGCGCCAATATGGGTTCTGTTTTTTGTAGTTGATATTCAAAAAGTGCTAACTAATCTATTTTAGCCCACTTTGAAAAGATGAATTTCCTTTCAAATGCCATCTGTTAATAATGTCCAATAATTAATACAACTTTACATAAGTACATTTTTATTACTAGATGCAAAACATTGGCAATGAACATTCAATGTCATGCGGGCTGGAATTCCGTCTGTGGTGTAACGTTGAAAAAATCCGGAAGAGCGCGGCTTCAATGCGCAGGAGCATGTTTTATGCTAATCAACACATAACTATGACAGAAAGCATTTCTATGTTACATCCTTGTGCTGTGACGTTGGCAGATTGCCGCGTTCCGGGTTTGTTTTAAAGATTAAAATTATTGCTATTGTTGTGGAAGAAAATAATTATAAAATTATTAAAATGTCTCCTTAAGATATGGAAGAGTTGTTCAACATTTGAGTTTTTTTGGGACTGCTTCATTGGTCTAGTGGTGGCAAGCCCGATTGCTGATCGTGAGGTCCTGGGTTCGATCCCTAAGTCGGGCAAAGTATTATTGGGTTTTTCCGTGTGGAATTCCTCAGTAGCACCCTGAAGTTTGGATTTGTGGCCGGTTGGTGGCAATAAGCTTGCCCCCTATTACATGGGGCTTAAACATAACGGCGAAAATTGAGGGTGTTACTATACACCTCTACCCAACCCTTCGAGGAATACAGGCGTGATGTTATGTTATGATTTTTTCAATAATTTTATAGTATACATAAAAGCAGCTAACAGTACACTTGCCAATAACTCATTAACAGTTAAAAATGATACAATAAGAAGCTGCAGCGTTTTAAATAACATTCCAAACATAAAAAACTCTTCTCGACTCCGCAAAGCATCTCTGTAACAATATTCGTCATTCGGTCAATCACACTCAACAAAATATAACTTCAAACATATAAATAACACAAATTCATCTCCTACCGCATCGCCAGCAAAATAACGATCGCTAATTTGACAAACGTCAAAAAGGACGAGTGCACACAACCTTGGTGAGCGCAGTGTACATTATGATCCAGAAATAAACGTACACACTTCCTTTTGATCTCAGTGAGACATGCACTGGATATATGTGTCCGTAGCTTTAAACAGGCGTTTTAGTGTGCTCGTGTTCATTGCGAAATATGCAGATATTGCTGTCGATACGTTATGACCAACGCTCGGAATAGGAAATGATAGAATTGAGACTATCGATACTGCTTTGATATCGATAAAATAGAGGTGGGTGTCGCTTTGTGTCATTTTAGAAACTCATCACACATAGTGAGCCTGATAGCCTGAGTAAAATAGCTCGTGGCTAATTATCAACTGCGCGTATCATACGATTTGCGAGGTTAAGCTACGCTTACCGCGGACAGTCTGTGGATGGATGACCATTCGTTATACATCGAGACTCCTCCGTGCCTCGGAAAGCACGTTAAACAGTCGGTCCCGGGTGTCATACGAATACCTATGGCAGTCGTTACAGAAAGTCAGACGACCGAAAGTCTGACGACCGTCTAACCTTAGGATATCGGCATTACCCAGTAACTGGGTTGCGGAGGTCTGATGGCAGTCGCTTTGTGTAAAATACTGGTATTCAGTGTATCTGGTTAGACTGGAACCTGACCCCAACATAGTTGGGAAAAGGCTAGGTAGACAGACAATAGCAGTGATAGCCTAGCGGTTGAACGGTTGGTCTTTCACGCAGGAAGAACTAAGCTCTATCCCAGCTCGCACTTCTGACTTTTCGAATTTATATGCGGATCAGAATTTGATTAGCACCTGCTTTAACAGTGAAAGAGAACATCGCAAGGAAACCTGAACACCTGAGAGAGCACAAAAAAGTTCTCAATAGTGTAGCGAACAGGTCCCTTGTCCCTGGTTGTAATCCCTTGAATACAATTCACGTGGGTCCGCGGACGACACGCCTCAATCACGCCCCGCGTTTGGTGTGGTGAGCGCTTAAAACTTGAATAAATCGCTTGATCGTGTCAACGACTTTATAATTTTAGGCAAAAATACTGTTCAATTGAGTTAATTGTGTGTGTGTACTATTGTATTTTTTTACCATCGACTAAACCGGAATTCGACAAATTTGTTTATCGATATCAGTAAAATTACATCTGCACTCCTCATTGCGTGTTTAAAAAAAGTTTTTAACTAAATTAAAACCAACTTAAAAAATAAAGATTTTGTAAATAAGGGTTTTAGAAGTCGGTGCTAATCCACGCAGAAACTTTTTTATTAAAACGTTGCCCCAGTCTACGGTTTCTCCTGTATCGTGGGTGCGTTTACAGACACAAATCTACACATGCACAAACGCCCGGACCCGGAACAACTATTTGTAGACCATACTAATATTTGATCCGTGCGGAAATCGAACTCACGACCCGTAGCGCAGAAGCCAATCGCTCACCAAACGTGAAGGCACCGACTTCTGAAACAACTCCTTTTTTTGGAAGTCGGTTGAAAATAGTTAAGGTCGTGTTTGTTTCTGGAAAATTCTGGAACTTCGCTAAATCTACATTAAGTGCCACCTACTCCCCAACCCTGAGGGGGTCACCCACCCTTATCCAATAATAATCACACCGAGGTCATTTCACTTGGGTTCGTTTACGTTGTAAACGTTAATAAGCTAAAGTTTTTTTGTTTCGTCTGCCGTGTTTCCTGTGCGAGCTATCCGTCAATTTGCGACTTGTCTGTTTGTTTAGTTTAGGTGTTCATAATGATGGGTGCTAAAAGTAAGTTGGTTGGGAGATTGGTCATTGGGCATTTTAGATGGAAACCTTGCCCACGGCGGACATAAATAAAATATAGCAGAATGTATTGATACATGGCTTTGATATACTATGATATTAGTCGCATTAATGTGCGTATAGGTCTACCAGAATCTGATGGCAAATAGGGAAATTAAACTTTTTTGTGGGTAACACAAGGGTAATTTGAATAAAAAGTCTTGATATTTGTAATTTTTTTCTTTAATTTCTTCTTCATCTTCTTCCTGCCCATATTTCCTGCACTAGATGGGGTCAGCACAACATGTATTTCATAAATCCATGTTGTTAGAGGTTTTGGCTTATTGTTTTATGTGACCCAATGTGCTTGCTGATATTATGCACTGGGTCCCAAAATGATATGCTGATATATGGTTTTTTGCAATTTTATTGTAATTGAAAAGGAAACCTTGTTAAAATAAGTATGTTTATTAAAAATGTTTGAACAAGAAAACATTAATCAGAACTGGAAAATGTATCAACTACAGTCATACTCGTTTTGACAAGTGACATGTTGACATTGCCATATGAAAACCACTATTTGTTATTAATTTTTAATGCCATGAGATTCTGGTTGACCTATAGTGGGAATCTTGAAAATATTAAAAGTATCGTAATATAACTTTAGTATGTAGTCGACATACTAATGTTACTAAAGTGATGTAGGGAACTGGTGTACTTAACCAGAGGATCGCAAGTTTAAATCCTTACTACCTAAACAATTTTTACATTTTCTAAGAACAAAAAAGTTGATTCTTACGTCGATGTTTTATTTTAAAAAAATATTCGGTTCGTTTTCTCCCATCAATTTTTAATCAAACAATTATATACAATGAAAGGACACATAATTTTCTTTATTTAAAAATTATTTTGGTTAATGTCAGCCACTCTTCGCAATGCGGGTCAAATATGCCCAATGACCTTTAATGTAGTGTAGGTTGATAGTATCGGTTTGCAAAAAAAAATCAAATCATTTATTTGCCTGAAATATGGTGGGTACACAAGATGTAAAATTAAGAGTTATAGCACAGGACATATTTCACCCTCATTACGGACATACAAAATTTTATAAATTTTAGTTAATTTACAACAATTATTTGAGTAAAATTACAATTATTGCAACTATTTGAATTACAATTTATAAGAACTATTTGAATTACAATTATTGCAATCATTTAAATTATGCTTATTGTAATTTTTTATTATTACTTATTTTACATAACATAACATCACGCCAGTATTCCTCGAAGGGTTGGGCAGAGGTGTATAGTACCACCCTCATTTCGCTAGTTAAGTTTAATTCTCATGCAATAGCGGCCTATTGCCATTAACCGGGCACAAATCCAGGCTCCGGGCTGCAACTGAGAAATTCCTAATGGAAAAACCCAATAACACTTTGCCTGACCTGGGGATCGAACCCAGTACCTCACGATCAGCAGTCGTGCTTGCCACCACTAGACCAAAGAGGCAGTCACTACTAATTAATGTTTTTTGAGTAGTTAAGCGCCTACGGATCAGAATGTAATTACCATACCTACGTTAACGATGAAGGAAAACATGGTGAGGAAACCTGCACACCTGAGAGAGCTCCAAGAACTTTCAACCCGCACCAGGCCAGAATGTGGTAAACTAAAGTCTAAGCTCTTCTCATTCTGAGTAGCGGCTCGTGCCCAGAAGTAGGACAGTAATAGGTTGATTAGTGCCAATGATTCTATACTAATATTATAAAGCTGAAGAGTTTGTTTGTTTGTTTGAACGAGCTAATCTCAGGTTGGAATTGAAAAAATATTTTTGTGTTGGATAGTCCATTTATCGTGGAAGGTTATAAGGCTATATAAAATCACGCTACGACCAATGAAAGCGGAGCATAAATGAAAAATGTTGAAAAAACGGGAAAAATGTCCACTCGTGCGAAGCCGGGACGGGCCGCTAGTAGTTAATACTTTTGTGCAAAATGTCAGTTAACGTATTTTGACTGTATAGTTTTTCCACGTAGCAGAACAAGTACGAAGATGTCATCAATCAGGTTCCTATGGCCAAAAACTAATGATTTTGCTTACATTGGTAGCATTTTTTATTGCATAACTGAGCATATAAATAGACTCGTAAGCTAAATTTACGTGTGATAGATACTATCGTTGGGAGGGTCTACTATGCAAAGCTATGGGGTATTTGCTTTATTATAAAGAGATAAGACAAAGTTGCGGTTTAAAACATGATGTAGTGACAAACATTGAAAGGAGTATGCTTAGGTGGTTTGGCCATGTTGAGAGAATGAGTGAACGGCGATTAACAAAAGGAATTTATAAGGCGGATGTTAATGGGAACGCCGGTAGAGGACGTCCTAGAAGGACATACATCGATGTTATTGGTGATGTTCTTCACAAAGGTCAGGTGCGTAGTACTCTCAACCGGCGTGCGTGTATGACAAGATGTATGAATGTGGATGAAGCGAAAGGGGTATGTAAGAGTCGTGTGGCGTTCTATAGTTTCTGCCTACCCCCATGGGAAAAAGGCGTGAGTTTATGTATGTATAAAGATACAAGAGTTTTAATATTTTTTTTTTTTTTTTTTTAAAAAAACGTCGACCCACACTATGATTTCTCCTGTATCGTGGATGCGTTAACAGACACAAATCTTCACACGCACAAACATTCAGACCCGGAACAACTATCTGTAGGCCATACAAATATTTGTTCCGTGCGGGAATCGAACCCATGACCCGTAGCGCAGAAGCCGATCGCTCAGCCCCTGCACCAAACGTGTCGTCGAACCAATAACGCTCGGTAAATCATAGGAATCTTTACATAGTATAAAACATAGTCGCTCCCGCTGTCTGTCTGTACCTATGTATGCTTAGATCTTTAAAACTACGCAACGGATTTTGATACGATTTTTTTGAATAGATAGAGTGATTCAAGAGGAAGGTTTATATGCCCCACATTAGTATCTACATTGCACCCGTGCGAAGCCGGGGCGGGTCGCTAGTAGACCAATAAAGTCCTTAATTTTCGAAATCATATTTTTTTATACATATTTCAGTTGAGGTAATTACTGTAAAAGAAAATAAACTATGAAACATGTTACAGTCGTAATCTATAGGCGGTACTTCCTAGTAAAAAAAGTTAAGGAAAACATATTCGGGAAACTTGTCTAACAAGAAATGGGCGTGACAATGTCACGCATTAGACAGGTGAGTACAGAAGGTACACATAATAATAAGCCCACGCTTCACGAGTATCGGTCGATGCCAATAATTATTGGTATCAATTCAAAATTTCTAGATTGAGGTAAGTTGTTGACACTTGGAACGAAGTCATTCGCCAGAGAACGAAAGTTACCGACACAGCTCAGCGGATTAACAAACTGAAGTGGCAGTGGGCTGGTCATATTTGCCACAGAACCGATAACCGTTGGGGTAGACGAGTTCTAGAGTGGAGACCGCGAATCGGCAAACGTAGTGTAGGACGTCCTGCGACTAGGTGGAGCGACGATATACGTAGGGTAGCTGGC
This sequence comes from Amphipyra berbera, assembly GCA_910594945.2. Classification (NCBI taxonomy): domain Eukaryota; kingdom Metazoa; phylum Arthropoda; class Insecta; order Lepidoptera; family Noctuidae; genus Amphipyra; species Amphipyra berbera. The sequence goes on from OU343138.1 coordinate 1,535,430, forward strand.
AGCGACTGGAGAAGGAGAGCCGAAGATCGGGCTCAGTGGCTTGCTTTGGGAGAGGCCTATGTCCAGCAGTGGACTGATGTAGGTTGATGATGATGATGATGTTGACACTTCTATTAAATTCCTGTTAAAAACGTATATCAATCCAAATATATCTTGTATTGAGATAAGCCAATCTTCCACCTCATTGGTGTAGATCGTGGTGGTTTCCGCAATATCACGTGTGTAGCAGCTTCGTCCTTACCTACCCACCGAACATGAGCTGGTATGGAGTCTGGGAGCTGGGGCCGGCTGTACGTCTAAGCCGCGTTTTAATAACAATTAATTTAGCGAATTGATCGTATTTTGATGTGAAACATCTAACGCAGTGGTACGGGCGGTGAGAGTTGATGTTGCGTGGCAAGGGCAGAACTTCGTAACTCCTCGGTCTCTCTTCGGTTTGATTGGGCCAGATATTTTTTGCTACATTCATACAACCAGCAAAGTCGTTGTTAGCCATTATGTTTAGTAATGAATGTAAAGAAATACCTATACAAACTATTTAATTCAAGAGAGAGGAAAGGACATAAATGTCGTTTTATAATGAGTAAGTATTTCTTTTATGGAAATAAACAATATGTGTTGCTCTGCAAAGAAAGATTTATTTTGTTTTAATTACATTAGGTACTCTATGTCCTACATACAAATATAATTTCGAGTTTATCTTATTATCTAAATTTACCTGCAAAGAAAGAAACGACATTTATGTCCTTTCCTCTCTCTTGAATTTTCGCTTTAATTATATTCGAGTAATCTCTTTTAATTAATTAGTTTTTACGCCACATTTTTACAAACATAAAATTCATCTTTCATTTGATTGACAGTTGATCTGTCCTTGTCAAATTCAAATTATAACGATAAAAAATAAAATCAAATTAAGAAATAGTTTGTATAGGTATTTCTTTACATGAATTTTTCAGATGTTAAGAAATTACAAAAAGACTATCTAGATGTGGGACGCGAACTCGCGACACTTCGTGCACTACGTCGTTCGAGCCGTTGCTTAGGCCACCTGTCCACTTGATCATTAAGAATCGAAATTGGTGGCCGTATTTCCAAAGTTATTGACGTGAAACGTGTTGCGTGGCAACGCGCACAACGACATATTGTTTACTCTACGTTGCTCGGGTTGTCGCGTATATACAAGGTTAGTCGGAAAGGGGATACGAAGCCGCGGGCCACGTAAAGTATCACTGATGACTATTTTAAAGCAAGTGTTAAAATTTCAAAATTCGATCATTTTTATTTGCATTCAAAAATATTTTTAAATTTTTTCAAAAAAATAAACATTCCTGCTTTAGTTATGAATTCAGAAAATTAATTTTCTAATCCGTGACCCCAAACATGAACTAAATTGTAAAAACAGCTGAACATAGCTATGGACAGATAGATTTTAGCATATTTTTTATGAAATCTTCGAAAAACTATTTCTCTTGAACTATTGACTTTTGGGGAAAGTTGTGGAACAAAAGTTATCCCTTAGTATGAGTACTTTAACACCTTTTCGGCTTAGTACCCCCTTTCCGACTAACCTTGTATTTACAAATTGAATTTCGATGTTTCACATCTGTCAGGCGTCCCGCGACGTCTTCATATTTTTTGTTAGACTGTAGTGTTTGAAATTCAGCAGGATACCATTTGATTAGTCGAAAAGCAGAACTACAATACTGAAGCATACATAACATCACGCTTTGTATTCCCCAAAAGGTTCGGCGGAGGTGTTTTTAGTACACCCTTGTTTCGCCAGTTAAAAGTCCCATGTAATAGGAGGCGAGCCTATTGCCATTATTCGGGCACAAATCCAGACCCCGGGCTGCTACTAAGAAATTCTTAATGGGAAAACCTAATAACACTACCCGTCCTGAGGATCGAACCCAGGATCTACGATCAGCAGTGGCGCTTGCCACTAACAAGGCAGTCTGAGGTATTGTATTGCTTTTCGAAAATTAAGTTAATAATGCAGTGAGTTAGAAGACAGTTTCGTTTTACAATACCATACTGAATATTAATATGTAAATTCGTCATCACACGTTGCGTGGGTCTTCTGTACATTGTTATTGGTGGTGTCGATGGACAGTGCCACCTGCCACGCTAGTCATGAACTCAGTCGAACATCAAGTGCCAAGTTCTGTAACAGTCGATTTAATATTTCTGCTTATTCCACAGGGAAAACGGAATTGTATGGTAATTTTAACTTTTTCGTGGTACTTTTCTTTTTTTTATCTTTGGAATATCCTCATGGATGTCCCTCGCCCGGGGACGGCGAGGGGATCTGCCGAACTCTAACCGGCTAAAAACCAACGGTGTTCCTCTTCCTGACCGTTCGGCCGGGGTCGCGGGATTCGCAAAAGCATGCACCGCAACCCCGGCAGGTGGTACTTGTCTAAGGTTTATCAACAGTGATTCTCCGGTTAAGCAACCGTTTACCAATTTTTTTTAGGTCAGTGGTTGTTTAATTAAATAATTAATTTTGGTGAACACCGCCCTTAGTGCTTCATTTTCTTTAATCGTTATCAGCAGTCATGTTTTGAGGTTAAGTGGAGGTTTTTGACTGTTTAATCCCTCTATTATTAAAATATGTCGGTCATTGAACGTATTAAAAATGGCCTCCTTATAATAAATATTTGGAAAAAAATATAAAAATATTTATAAGGATAAGCCCGAAACACCCTCTCCCAGAGAGGAGGCCTGTGTCCCAGCAGTGGGAACATTATAGGCTGATGATGAAGCCCGAAAAACCTCTTTGAATTGTAAAGCTTTTTTTTATTCTTGACATGCTCGCGTTTGGCCCCAGTCAGACCTGATGGTAAGCGCAGACAGGGTCTAAGATGGAGCACATGAATCCAAGGAACAGAGATATAGAGGGATTCCCTACACCCCTCTAGCTCTCACATACACTCGACGGAACACAGTAAACTGCTTGGCACCGGACATTAACGTGAGGGTAGTAGCTAGCCAGGCGGACCGTATAGATTCTACCACCAAACAAAAGCTAAGCACCAACCTTTTTGCAAAGGTAACTTGTTTTTAGACTCCCTTGTTGGTCTAGTTGTCACAAGCGCGACTGCTGAGCATGGGGTCTTGCATTTGATCCCCAGGTCGGGCAAAGTGTTATTGGGGGAAAAATACAATTAAGAATATCTCAGTAGCAGCCCGGTTAATGGCCATAGGCTTGCCCCTTATTACATGGGACTTAAACACCACTAACGAACTCTTTGGAGAATATAAGGCGTGATGTTATGTAACGTATTTTTTTAAAGAAAAATATATATGGTTGTTACACTTGGGTAGACAATTCTCTATCCACGTTGTTTTAAACTATCTAATCACCCCAGACATACCTTTGAAGGGTCAATCCCTTCAACCAAGACAGTTAAACAGTGTAAATGCACAAAATTAATTTGGTGTAAAACTAAAGGGGTCCCAAGTCCCAATGTCCGGGCCGGGCGGAATCCAGCGCTGGCTAATGCGCCGTCGAGTTGTTCGCGCGACGTTTTTGGCAAACTCTCAAATGTCACACGCATCGTACATGCCGACTCTGTATAAATACGTGCTGTACTAAAAGATGCATAATATACAAAGATATATTTATTCGACCCACGAAATACAATAAAAAAAATCAGATTTTTTCCAAAAAATAACCATGGCAAATATGGCAATATTAAAAACACAAATTCTAATTTTGACAGTGGAACTAGGTGCTTTAGGTACAATAACTGTGCTAGGTATAAAATATTTTCTAAGCCAAAAGGTGTAGAATAACTTAGGACATGAAGCGTGCGCCACACAAAGAGCGTGACAGGGCGATTCAGAAGCATTAACCTAATGTACACAACATGATCACACGAGCTATGATAAAAGCTTTATCACTTACAATACCTATTAAAAACAGATGTTAGAGCCCGATCCTACTGGCGTCTGTCGGGCGTGCGCGTTCCTCTAACGATTGACTAGCGCCTATGTTGCGCGTACGCTGACGCTCGACACACGCCACTGGGATCGGGCCTTTAGTTGCCTGCTGAGATACGTAATATCCTATACACTGTTAGTACCTTTTTTGGATCTGGCCAAAATGATTCATGATGGTATACAAAAAAAAAACCCCAGATTAATGTCAAGGACCACATCTTGGACAAGATGTTTTTTTTATGTGTTTTTTTTCCGAAATATCCGTTTGACGACTATTTCTGTAGCTTACTCAAAATAGGTACATAACAAAAAACCAAAAATAATAAACCAAAAATCACTTAAATGTCTATAAACCAACAAACAGTCCGTCTTTATTTTCGATCGACTTCAAAAAGGGAGATTCTCAATGTAAACAAAAGCGGTGATATCTTAGGTGTGATATTCTTTGATGTTTTCTAAACCATGCCACACACATTGTATTCGTAGTTTGTATGTTTTTTGAAGAATTTAAAAGTTACTGTACCTTTTTGGTGTGAAAACAATACCTATTAATACTAATACGATTTCTAAATATGTGCATTTATAATGGATTTTTGAAGCAAAATGAATGTTTCACATTCAAAAGTTTGTTTACCTTTAATAAAATAACTAGCCCATTACTATCCCACTGCTGGGCATGGGCCTCTTCTCAGAATGAGACGGGTTTAGGCCTTAGTCCACAATGCTGGCCTGGTGCGGGTTGGCAGACTACACACACCATAGAGAACTTTATGGAGCCCTCTCAGGTGTGCATGTTTCCTCACGATGTTTTTCCTTCACCGTTAACGCAAGTGATAATCAAATTCTGATCCGCACATGAATTCAAAAAGTCAGAGATACGGACCGGGTTCGAACTCATTCCCTCCTGCATGGGTTCAACCGCTTTATACAAAATTTAAATAGCCGAACTATAACTTCATCGCTTCATATCTTGCAGTACACTCACACCCTAAAACGCGTTGCAAAGGAATTCCTATTCCGCGCGGGTCATATTAATCTCTTTCACATTTCCGCGCTAGACTCCCCGTTATTGCCAAACGTAGCTGCTAATAGTTGAAATTGTTCTGTTTTAATTAATACGTCATATGACGTGATTTTGGCTTACTGCACTGTATGTATAAGTTTATAGTACTCGACTGTTATGATGAACATTTGGAGAATACCTACTGCTTTTTTTAATACTTTTTTGAATTACCAAGTCGTCGTACTGCTTAGCCTTTTCCCAACAATATTGGGGTCAGCTTCCAGTCTAACCAGATGCGCCTGAATACCAGTATTTTACACGGAGTGACTACAATCAAACCTCCGCAACCCAGTAACTGGGCAATGCCAATATCCTAAAGTTAGACCAGTTGTCAGACTTTCGGGCTTTTGACTACCCGTAACGACTGTCATAGGTATTCGTATGACACCCGGGACCGACGGTTTAACGTGCTCTCTGAGGCATGGAGGGGTCTCGATGTGTAACAAACGGTCACCCATCCACAGACGGACCGCGGCAAGCCACGAGCCACGAGCCCCAATGGATGACCAAGTATGTAGTCGTTATTCTTTGCCTACTGGATGGTGGTTTAACAGCAGTGATAGCCTACTGGTGTGGCCGTCGGACTGCCAAGTCATAAGTCACGAGCTCGAACCCACGGCACGCACGGCTCTGACTTTTCGGATTCATGTGCGTATTGTATAACTATCACTAGATTAAAAACGGTGAAGGAAAACATCGTGAGGAAACCGGCATGCCTGAGAGATATTTTTCGACGGCATCTGAAGCCAAGTCACTGACTTGGCTTCAGATGGCCCATGGGCGGCATAAACTCTGACACCAGGTTAGTCACTAACCACACGAAAAGAAGAAGGAATAGTATAGGTATATGTCTTTGTGTGACAACATATTGCGATCACCATTCTGTTAGCCAAGCGTGGTAATTAATTAATTTCTTTTCCGAACTTGGCTTGGCACACTGCCGTGTGTCTAGATTATAGCAATATTCTATTAAGACTGCTCATTATAGCTCATATTAATCAGTAGAACACTGCCCCATTGGTTTAGTGGTAACAAGCACGACTGCTGAGAAAGAGGACCTGGATTCGATCCCCAGGTTGGGCAAAGTGGTATTGGGGTTTTTCATCAGGAATTTCTCAGTAACAGCCCGGAGTATGGATTTGTGCCCGTTTGATGGCAATAGGCTCGCCTATTACACGGGACTTAAACATAACGGCGAAATGAGGGTGTTACTATACACCTCTGCCCAACCCTTCGGGGAATACAGGCGTGATGTTGTGTGATGTTATGTAATCAGTAGACGGATCACACTTATATCCTACTAGCTGTGTCTCACGGCTTCGCCCGTAGCCTATGTTACTCAGTGATTATGTAGCTTTATAACGGCAAAAGAATTTTTGAAATCGGTCCAGTAGTTTTTAACCGACTTTCAAAAAAGGAGGAGGTTCTCAATTCGATTGTATGTTTTTTTTTTTGTAAATTTTATCCGCGATATCTTTGCTAATTGTGAACCGATTTTAATGATTCTTTTTTTGTTTGAAAGAGTATTATTTCGAAGTGGTCTCATTTAAATTTGGTGAAGATCTAATGAAGAACTTCGGAGATAGACAATTTGAAGTCGGTTTTATTTTTGTTAAAAAGTGATTGTTAAGTTTATTCGTTACATACAAAAATCCAAAAATACAAATCTTTCCTCTTTATAATATTAGTTTAGATAATCAGCAAAAAAGCAATTTTCTTTGCTTCAAATACTGCTTTCCGATTTAATTAAACAAAAGCAAAAAAAAAAAACAACATCAAATCAAAAAAACTATCGCAATTATTTTCCAAACGCAAAATCTGAACCCATTTTTTTCGTAACCACAATTGCTCCGACCTTTCGTATCCAATTTCGGTTTCCTAGTTCTACCCACATCCAAAGCTTCGGAGGAGGTAAAGCCACAAACCATGGGACCGTACCATGCCATGCCTGACAGGCTAGCGTGCCCAATAGTTTCCCACTGCGCACGCACGGCTAATTTTAATCTGTTTCCTGGTGCGACCCATTTTGTTTTTAATCTTAGTAACATGCGATTTTGGACTGCATTTCAGTTTGAATAATTATAAAGTAGGTCTAATTATAATTATACTAGCGACCCGCCCCGGCTTCGCACGGGTTCAATGTAGATACTAATGTGTGGGGCATATAAACCTTTCTCTTGAATCACTCAATCTTTTGTTGAAAACTGCATTAAAATCCGTTGCGTAGTTTAAAAGATCTAAGCGTACAGACAGCGGGAGCGACTTGATTTTATACCTACTATGTAAAGATGACAACGCAATGGGAGTTAAAAGCGCTTGACTTTTTTAAAATGTTACACATAAACATAACATCACGCTTTGTATTCCCCGAAGGGATCGGCAGAGGTGTATAATAACACCCTCATTTCGACGTTATGTTTAGGTCCCATGTAATAGGGGGCGCGCCTATTGCCAAAACCGGACACAAATCCAAACTCCCGGCTGCTACTGAGGAATTCCACACAGAAAAACACAATAACACTTTGCCCGACCTGGGGATCGAACCCGATAGGACCTCACGATCAGCAGACACACTTGCCACCAACAAGGCAGATGATATATTAAAATACCTACAATTTGTTAATCGCGTTAAAGAATTTCATGAGTCAGTTTATTTAGAAAAAAAATCGCATTGCAGCATAGACAGATCACCAGACGAGTTCGAAGCCAAAAGACATAAAAAGAAACTCATTATTAGAAAAACCACAAACATTGTTGACTACAAAATTATCATATATTACCTCTTTAGTGATTCTCTGAAATAATAAAACAATGCCATGATAAGCAGAATTCAATGTAATGTGAATCATGGCGGCGATAGCGCGGAACTGAGGTCAAGAGTCGATTTTATACTGAAGTTATGGTGTTTTAAGTATCGGGGAAACTTTATTACTAGGGGAGACAAGGCTAATTAAATTGGTCGGAAGGATTTTACGGAGTCCATCTTTGGGGAGAATATTTTACTATAGTTGGAAGTTCTTACTTGACGAGTTAGTAGGATTTTTTTTTTTATAAAACTCTGCCCCACTATAGGATTTCTCCTGTATGGTGGGTGCGTTTACAGACACAAATCTTCACATGCACCCAGACCCGGAACAACTATGTGTTGGCCAAACAAATATTTGTTGCGTGCGGGAATCGAACCCTCGACCCGTAGCGTAGAAGCCAATCGCTCAGCCACTGCACCAAACGTGTCTTCAAATTGCGCTGATCATACGACTTGCGAGGTTAAGTAACGCTTGCCGCGGTCAGTCCGGGATGGATAACCGTTCGTTACACATCAAGGCCTCTCCGTGCTTCGGAGAGCACGTTAAACCGTTGGTCTCGGGTATCGTAAGGATACCTATGATTATCGTTACGGATAATCAGAAGCCCGAAAGTCTGACAACTGGTCCAACCTTAGGATATCGGCATTGTTCAATTACTAGGTTGCGGAGGTCTGATAGCAGTCGCTCTGTGTAAAATATTGGTATTCAGCCGCATCTGGTTAGACTGGAAGCTAACCCCAAGATAATTGGGAAAAGGCTAGGAGGAAGGAAGACTTTTTATACTTATGCACACACAATATTCTTCTTTTTCTTTTCGTGTGGTTAGTGACTAACCTGGTGTCAGAGTTTATGACGCCCATGGGCTTCTGACTTGGCTTCACATGCCGTCGAGAAATATCTCAGGCATTCCGGTTTCCTCACGATGTTTGCCTTCACCGTTTTTAAGCAAGTGATAATTATACATCACGCACATGAATCCGAAAAGTCAGAGGTGCGTGCCTTGGGTTCGAAATCGAGACCTATGACTTGGCAGTCCGACGGTCACACCACTAAGCTATCACTGTTTACACACAATTGACTCATATGAACAGCTGTAAAGTCAATTATGTGCGCTATACTATTTTAAATACTGTTTAGTTATACATCGATCTACTCTACATAGCGTCGTTGCGCCTGCAAAATCCGCTATGTGATTTTTCTGAAAATCTGTCTTTGATGCTATTATTAACCGACTTCCAAAAAAGGAGGAGGTTCTCAATTCGACTGTATGTTTTTTTTTGTATGTTTGTTCCGCGATATCTTTGCTAATTGTAAACCGGTTTTAATGATTCTTTTTTTGTTTGAATGAGTATTCTTTCGAAGTGGTCCCATTTAAATTTGGAGATCTGATGAAGAACTTCGGAGATAGACAATTTGAAGTCGGTTTTATTTTTGTTAAAACGTTTTTATATAATACTTAGTTCTCAAGCCACGTGCAACTGGAAAATACGTTTTCTAATAATTTATTTTGCTATCTTCTTAACCAAATATATGATTGAAAAACAGATTTTACAGGTGCACGTGGTTTGAGAACTATTATAAAATAAAATAGCATCAAAGTCAGATTTTAAAAAAATACAGCGGATTTTGCAGGCGCAGCGACGATAAGTTATTGGCACGCTCGACTTGTAAAAATCTCCAAAAAGAGCTAATATCAATCACGCACTGAGACATCATTGTATCTTAACCCAAATCGAATACCGTTGCACCGAACAACGGAAAAAAAATACAGAATTTTTCCACCATTTACAAACGCTCAAACCACAGTGCAACGCTCTTCAAAACGGCAGAAAGTGTGCCATTTTCAATACAGTACTGTACATTTGTGTATGAATGTGTAATTATTTAGCATCCTGCATTATAACGGGTAACGGTTGGTCCATTGTACCTGATGGACAAATGATTGCAGATATTTTCATCTCTTTCGCACTGTTTTTTTTTGTCCACACAAAAGAGTTGGAGCAATGTGCGTGCGATAAATGTTTCCGAGAATTGGATTTCTCGAATAACTGTTTGCTTTGAGATATTTAGCTAAATAATAACACATAACATAACATCACGCTTGTATTCCCCGAAAGGTTGGGCAGAGGTGTATAGTAACACCCTCATTTCGCCGTTATGTATAAGTCCCATATAATAGAGGGTGAGCTAATTGCCATCAACCGGGCACGAATCCAAACTCCAGGCTGCTACTGAGGAATTCTACATGGAAAACTGAATAACATTGCCTGACCTGGAGATCGAACCCAGCAGTCACGCTTGCCACCACTAGACCAATGAGGCAGTTAAATTTTCGTAAAGAAAATACAGTAAAAAAGAGTTTACTTTATTAACTTTTTATTACTTATCGAATATTTAATATTAAGGGCCAATTTTACCAACGTTGGATATTTTTTATCTGAGGAATAAGTACGTCGTTTTGACAATATTTCTTTACAAAAGCTGTCAAAACGTCATACCTAAGATAAAAGTTATCCGATGTTGATAAAATTGACCGTAAGTAGGTGCCTATATGTTTTTTTTCGTGTGATAATTCTCTTGGAGGTCCCATCGCCCGGGGAAAGCGAGGGGGTCTGCCGGTCTCTTACCGGTTAGAAACCCACTGTGTACTTCCACCTGACTGTCGGCTGGAGTCGCGGGATTCGCATAAGCATGCACCGCAACCCCGGCAGGACCTATTTCTCCGGTTACCCATCTCTAGTTATGAAGTATGACAAAGTACGATCAACAAAATTAAGGCAGAGAGATAAGTTAGAGAAAACAAATCAATTAATCTGAAAAAGTTTAATATTAATTAGCATGTAACTTTGATACTATGCGTGCCAAATAAGAATAGTACTGTCAAGACGCCATTTTGTTCCGCAATACTCGTGAACTTCATTACCAAAGCGTAAGGTGTACAAAAAAATAAATAAAGAAATTATACTCAGTTTAATTATATTTTGTTCACTTTTTTGGTATTTCTAGTCAATTTACGCCAAATTAATTATACAATAATTATATTATTATTATGGCGACATATTAGGGTGACCAGTAGCATTTCGTGAAGTTAACTATATATATTGGTTCATTTCTTTAATTAATACTGTTTTCAAACATTATTAATTTATCCAAAATTATCTATTTATGGGATTCAAGAAATAACACTTTATAAAAATGAATATAAATAATAATGAAATCTATGAATAAAAAAATATAACATTTTTCTTTTCACAGTTTTTTTTTGCTGTCCGTACTAATTTGACAGCTATCGTGTGAAGTTGTAGCAAGCGCGATCCTATTCTTATTTGGCACGCATAGGGAGCATGATCGAGCTAGGAGGTGGATAGTGGAATTCTTCAGTGGCTACTAGTAAACCCCAAGTTTGGCAGTCGACGCCATCTTGGTTTTAGTTATTTGACACGCACTGTGCTGTTTTTTTTTTACAAACATTACATATTAATTACTTTTCCTGTTTTTCGTTTTGTTTTTTTATGAATTTTAAGCCTAGGAGTTATTTTTTCTTTGAATATAATTGTTTTTTTGTTATAAGCAGACAAGAGGACGTTGTCGCGCTTTTAGTCGCCATTCTTTACAGCCCATAGACGAGAAAAGCATATTTTTGTTGGTTGAGCACGAGACGCAGCCTCACTCAGTCTACTTCTCTACTTCGAAAAATTACTTATGGAAGAAGAAGACAATATATCACACACACAAACACACTTGCACACACATACACAACACATTTAACACAATAATAATTAAAATCTATACCTACGTAGTGATGTACATTCTTACACATAATCTTCAGTCAAAGTAAATCCGCGTTCCCGGGAATTAATTCCCGCTGTGCAAACAGCGAACTATGCTGAGCCAATACTATTAGTAATTTAGTCTGTAATTGTCTGTCGCATAATAAGGTAAACAGTATGGCAGGGGGTGGGTGGTTCTTAGTAAACATTTGACAACACTAGTGTTGTACAGTTATACTGTTTTATTTATGTTTCTGTCGTATGTATAATTATAAAATTATGTTTAAAATTATATTATAAATAACGAAATTAAGACTATAAAATGTGGATGTGAGTTTGTTCGATAGCTAAACTTATCTCAATTTTTTTTAGATTTCGTATATAAATAATTTTAACAAAAGTGTAACCGTAGGTTAAAAATAATGAAATTTATGAAAAATAACGTTAAATAATAGAAATGGCTACCACGGCATTAATAACGAAATAGTATTTGACAAAACACATTTACAAAAAAACATTAGGTACCTACTTATTTCAATAAACCAGGAAATCAATCAAGTGCAGAAGATTTAGAATAAAAAGAAATGACGTCACTAGAACGTTCCGAAATGATTTTGTACTAGATACAAATGGCCTCGTTGGTCTAGCGGAGGCAAGCCCGACTGCTGGTGAGGTCCTGAGTTCGATCCCCAGGTCGGATAAAGTGTTATTGGGTTTTCCATTAGGAATTTCAAAGTAGCAGCCCGGAGTTTGGAATTGTGCCCGGTTGATGGCAATAGGCTCGCCAACAATTACATGGGACTTAAACATAATTCCGAAATGAGGGTGGTTACTATACATACACCTCTGCCTAACCTTTCGGGGAATACAGGCGTGGTGTTATGTTATACAAACCTAAAATCAAGAAAAAATAATCTCGTACAAAATTATTCAAAACCATTTTGACAGATAAAAGAATATAATAAGAATTTGACTTTAAAAACGGTCAGCGTTCAAATTTATCAGAAGAGTCATGCATAACAAATGCATATATAAAATCTATGTGAACATTGTCTATTCGTGTGGCGAGCAGAGCGTCCGCTTCGGCGATTCGACGTCAAACGATAATTTGACAAGCAACGCCGCAGTATGGTATTATCTTCTATACATGCTTAGACATGGGGCCTGTCTCGCCGCCAAGCTACCTATTCATAGATACGTATTTACTTGTACCTAGTAGAGAGAAATAACTCTCTTTTTGAATACCGATATGAATATACGCACATATTGTATACAGCAGTAATAAATCTTATTTTTCTTAGCATCTGGTTAGTGACTAACCTGGTGTCAGAGTTTGTGCCGCCCATGGACCTCTGGCTTGGCTTCACATGCCGTCGAGATATATCCTCTCAGGCATGCCGGTTTCCTCACGATGTTTTCCTTCACCGTTTTTAAGCAAGTAAATTATACAATACGCACACGAATCCGAAGTCAGAGGTGCCTTAGGTTCTAACTCAAGACCTATGGTCTCGTAGTCCGGCGGTGACATGACTAGGCTAACACAGCTAATAAAAAAATTAATAAAAAAAGTCATTTGTTGAAATTAAAACCAAGTTAGTAACAAAAAGTATTGATTGTTGAAAATAATAAAAAAAACAGACCCGTTGTAAAAAAATTCTTCAAATTATGGTATGTGATACCTAAATATAGGGTGTGTCAACCCCTTAACGTTAGACCACTATTTACACAACACTCTGTATATGTTTTCCCTGTGGGTGTCGTCATCCGTGTGGTTAGATCACGACAATGTTGCTTGCTCATAAATTAATTAAGCTTTAATTCTGCATCTTAGACACCGTAAAACTAAAAATAAAACAATTTTATTTTTAGATAAAAGCAAACAAAAGCTGGCCTTGAGCCTGACCTAGACTAAACACCCAATTAGTACCATATCATGTTACTACTGCGCGTTCACCCTTGCGCACAGTACCACAAAATAGATAGGTACAGAAGTCAATCTACATACAAGTGCGCTCAAGCAACGCACACATAGACACTGCTCACGGACACGATATCTCGGACCGTTTGGGACCAGAGTGCGAGGGAGTGCGAGCGCGAGTGCCATGCGCTTGAGAGAGATATATAGATAGACCGACCGCCGAGCGTAGGTATGAAAAGTGAAGTAAATACATGTGATTGACTTCTGTACCTATCTGTTTTGTGGCAGTACCTACTATATTAGAAATAATTGCGCGTTACTCTGTTAAAATGTCATATCAGTAATCTTCCTGGCTCTTATGCTCTGTTTAGCTTTATTGGACGAGTAGATAGTACTTAGTTTATTACTGTCATTGTTCAAGCCTTTTCCTGGTAAGTATATGGGTCGGCCAGCGTCTTTATGTCGCAGATACTGTTAGAAGTACTAATTTAGAAGTAATATTTTCGAGGTACGTACTTTAGGTTAAGTATTATATTAATCATATTTTTGTTCAACGTGTTTATAGATTTAGATCTGAAGGAAGCTCAACGTTATTATTATCCTGTAATTTACAAAATATACTTGTAATATCAAAGTTTTATTTGGAAAAGAAAGCGAAGAAAACATTTTTTTTTTGTTAAAATATTGTGAAAACGAACCATGTAAACATGACTTAGGGCCGGTTTCACAATCATCGAATAACGCTTAACTGGGAGGAGATATGTCAGTTTGACAGATTTTCTACAGAGAAACTATCAAACCGTCATATTTATTTCTCAGTTAAGAAAGAAAGAAAGAAAGAAAATTTATTTATTCAGCCAAGAACACTGACAGCTTAAATAATATAAACAAAGAAAGAACAATATAATAAGAATTAAACACAAATTTTATGCTGTCGAGCATGTCCATGCCGAAAAGGTTACCAACTCAGCATATGCTAGGCGCAAAACACCCAGCGCTGATTTTCAGCTGGCACCCCCGCAGTGACACACGGATGGAGGTAGTTAATTTTAAATATATATTCTATTATACTTGAATGGATAAAAGTGTTTTATAATGTGTCAATAAACTATAAAAATATAATAAAAAATAAAAACTACTTTTAATATAATTTGTGACAGCTAATAAAAGAAAGAAAATAAAAGAGCTAACCGATGATTGTGAAACAGGCCCTTACAGTTACTAATTTATAAACCGATTGATTAGATACTTACTTACCTTTGTTTATTTTTTAAATTTGAATTAATTGTAATTGTTTTTGATTTAGTAAGTTACATACAGACTGTAAACGTAACCATGTAATTCCTTCAAACCTCGTGATGTACTGCTGACAAAGATTAACCCTGCATGGAAAATGTTTGGAATCACAAAAAATAACATATTTTTTTATTAAATCCAAAATTTTACATCCTATATAGTGCAAAATACTTGTGGCGATGTTACTTATTATTTTTTGGGCGCCTAGTTAGAGTTGGTGTAACACAATTTAGTAGCTCATGACTCGCATACTACTATACACTGGAGTCGTGTAAATTGGGCTTTAAGTAATGAAGGTTAAGAGAGTGGGAATATACCTACCACTCTATACAAGGTTAGTCGGAAAGGGGGTACTAAGCCGAAAGGGTGTTAGAGTACCCATTAATTGATAACTTTTGTTCTACAACTTTCCCCAAAAGTCATTAGTTTAAGAGAGAGCTGTTCAAAGATTTCACAAAAAATACGCTAAATTATATCTATCCTCAGCTATGATTTATTTATTTATTTATATACTCTTTATTGTACACCAGGTTAATATAACACAAAAAACTATTTAAATACAAAAATGCACAATGGGCGGTCTTATCGCGCAAGGCGATCTCTTCCAGACAACCTTTGGATGGACTGGGAGAATGGAAAGAGAAAATCGAGCAATCTAGGTGTACAAGTACACTACGTACCTACATAATATTACTTAAATTTAATAATATAAAATACATGGCAAAATAATTGCATAAATATGAAAAGAAAACATAAATAATATAATAATAAACTAATAAATATATGTATAAGAACGGAGGAGAGGAATAAAATAAATAGCAGATTAAAGCGACATGTAATGCTCCTTCTCTTCATGTAATGATCAGCTGTGTTTACATTTTAGGGGTCATATTTGGGGCCACGGATTAGAAGCTCCATTTTCTGAATTAGTAATTAAAGCAGTGATGAAGAATTTATGAGAAAACGAAAATAAAAATCATTTTTCATGGTTTTTTTTATCGAGTTTTGAAATTTTAACACTTTCTTTAAAACAATCATCAGTGATACATTAAGTGTCCCGCGG
The DNA here is from genome assembly GCA_910594945.2 of Amphipyra berbera. NCBI lineage: Eukaryota > Metazoa > Arthropoda > Insecta > Lepidoptera > Noctuidae > Amphipyra > Amphipyra berbera. The sequence goes on from OU343138.1 coordinate 1,551,292, forward strand.
CTTAGTACCCCCTTTCCGACTAACCTTGTATATTTACACCTGTAATTCCCAAAGGAGTAAGTAGAGGTGTTCTATTACACGAGTCTGTAGGTACCCCACGTTTGATCTCCGGTATTAAGTCTCACGTTAGGTGGAGAGCCTATTGCCATTTTACGGGCAAAATTTATAGTGCTAGATCCGTCGCCTCTTACAACTTTCTTGCCTGGGACGGAAGGGAATTATGTTCTTTAGTCCGTCCCAGGTACTTACATAAACCAGACTAAAATTTGTGACATACATTTTAGTTCACGACTAAAACATAATGTCATAAAAACATTATTTAAACACAGGAAAATTAAAAAAAAATTTTTGCCTCATTTCTGTAGTGTTGGTAAGCGCGACTGCTAATCGTGAGGTCCTGGATTCAATTCCAGGTCGAACAAAGTGTTATTAGAATTTTCTGTGTGGAATTCCTCAGTAGCAGCCCGCCGTAGGAGGAATATAAAATAGGACGAAGTGGGAATAAAATAATTAAAATTATATTTTGGGACGAAGGAAGCATATTGTTTGGGACGTACCAGAATTTTTTTATATAGGACAAAACTCAGTGGGACAAACGAAGAATAAATCGTTTGGATTTGTGCCCGGTTGATGGCAATAGGCTCGCCGCCTATTACATGGGACTTAAACGTGAAGGCGAAATGATGGTGATACTATACACCTCTGCCCAACCCTTTGTTGAATACAGGCGTGATGTTATGTTGAAAATTTAAATTTAAACGGAGACGATTCTTTACTAATACCTAACTACTTAAGCAGCTGCAAGGAACATTACAACAAACACAAGTCAGGAACAATGGGTCCCCCATTAGATTGATCAGGCGAAACCTACACCAATTAATTGGCTAAGCAGACAAAAGCAAAAGCTTGTACTAGCCATATTATCGTAATAAGTCACTCACTGCGCTAACGTCATTAAGATGACCCACAGTTTGGTACCAAATGTTAGGAGTGAGGGGTCAACTTGCTTTGTTAGTCACTTATTGAGAAACGTCATTATGTTGACCGACAGTTTGGTGCAAAATGTAAGGAGTGAGGGATCAAGTTATATTTTCTAAGTCACTCACTACGCAGTATTGTCACCCATGTAAGTTACTGCGCATTGTTTACGCAATACAGGTGATGCAGTAAATCTACTTCGTTCTTCTTTTATATCAAACTAGCGACCCGCCCCGGCTACGCCCGGGTGCAATGTAGATACTAATGTGGGGCATATAAACCTTCCTCTTGAATCAGTCTATCTATTGCTGAAAATTGAATTAAAATCCGTTGCGTAGTTTAAAAGATCTAAGCGTACAGACAGCGGGAGCGACTTTGTTTTATACTATGTAAAGATTGATATTATTTTGTCTGATAAATGATAACAAAATAAATGATTTTTATTTCTGTAAATAAATCTGTTACAGACACTTACCAGTCGGTATAATGCCTTTTTAAGACTAGATGACGCCGGCATTTCCTGTCTGACTAGCTTTGAGAAGAAAAGCCAAAACAAACTCGGAGATCAAAATGTCTTTTAAAGTCCAGACATTGTGGTTTACTATGCGAGTGTAACAATGTAGGGCAACCATCTGTACACCATAGTCCGTCTACAAACCAAGTGTATTAATAACAAGGGCCGATTTTCCCACCTCTAGTCTGTAGATAATTAATCCAAAAAAAAGGGAAAAACATTCATACCTAGCATTTGATAACAACTTACAGCCACGTAAACTTATCAATGTGTTAATAAAGTTAGCCATAAGTGACAAGGCTAGTTTTTCAGGGTACCTTACCTCAAAAGGAAAAAAGGAACCCTTATGGGATCACTTCGTTGTCCGTCTGTCTGTCTGTCTGTCAATACCTACCCTTTTTCTCAGGAACGCGTGGAGGTATCAAGTTGAGCTGTGAAAAAATCAAACTTCTAAGTCAACGCAATCAAAAGAAAGAAAGATACGGCCATTTATGCCGCATATTTTGACACTCGCAAGGGAATCAAAACCTATTATAGGGTACTTTTCGTTGACCTAGAATCATGAAATTTGGCAAGAAGCAATGTCTTATAGCACAAATAAAGGGAAAAATCCGAAAACCGTAAATTCGTAGATACATCACGAATAAAGTGTGTACGGAACCCTCGGTGCGCGAGTTCAACTCGCATTTGCTTGTACTTAAAACCTTTTTCCCACAGCAAAGCTTTGAATCATATTTCTATCAAATGATTAAACTACTTTTATTAATAGTATTTTGACGGCCAATCAAATATTCGTCATCTGTCGGCCATCAGAGCTTTGTTGGTTAGCAAAGGATTCATTTCTGACTAATGAGCTGTGTGTTCGGAAAACCTAGGTGAGGAAATTTCCCAAAGTCCATGCAGTCTTCAAAAAAAATTACAAAACACTCAAAAAATCTTAAACTTGCCCTTCTGCCTACCTATCGCTAGCGAGAGTGCAGTGCGCGGGCGTTCCCTCGTTGCACTCATTATTAGATAATTTGAGTTAATCTGCGCGTGCGCTCCAATAGGTGTGGGGTTCGCTGAACTGCTAATAAATTGGTCAACTTGTTAGTTTAATGGCTCCATGTTTATAGGCTGTTAGTGTTGTAAACTTGTTGTTTGTTAGTTAGAGTGTAAATCTTGTGGATTCTTAGGAAAATTAAGATGGTTTCTATGTATTTGGATTTTGGGCTGGTTTAAATGAGAATGGGCTCTTGGTCTACTGTTGCAAGCGCATTGGCTGGGCTGGTACAGATTGGTAGATTGGGAAGTGAAACAAACGAATGAAAATACTCAGGGAGTTGATTATACGCTATTTATTTATGTCAATAATTGGACAGTTTTGGCTTATACTCTTGTGTACAGACAGAATTACCCATAAAATGAGCTCCCCAGACCATATAATCATAATCCCCACCCTAAATCAGATGATATGGTGATGGTAAGCTGGTTGTGACGTCACCACCAATCAACTGCAGGCTTGACGTAATAAGTTTGACGCATCTTCCTCTCGTGGCTCGGCTGGCATATGGCGAGGCGTTACAGAAGTGTACCTGATTCAATTTTTTTGTTAAGAATGTGTGAGTTATGTTGGGCCATTTATTTGGACACAATTCCGAGAATTGTTCCCAGGAAAAGACTCGTGTTTGCCCCGTATCACATTTTGCATAGAACTGTAATTTGAAATAGGGTCATGGGCGTACCGTGGGTACTAAAAACCATGATAGATTTACGGTCGTTCGGCCTTTTTTTTCTCGTTGGAAAATCCTCATGGATGTCCCTCGCCCGGGGAATGCGAGGGGGTCTGCCGGGCTCTTACCGGCTAAAAACCAACGGTGTTCCTCCTCCTGACCGTTCGGCCGGGGTCGCGGGATTCGCAGAAGCATGCATCGCAACACGTTCGTTCTCCCTAGCCTTTCCCAACTATGTTAGAAGCGACTGCCATCAGACCACCGTAACCCAGTTACTGGAATATGCCTATACCCTAAGGTTAGACCGCTTGTCAGACTTTCGGGCTTCTGACTACCCGTAACGACTGTCATAGGTGTTCGAATGACACCCGGGTCCAACGGTTTAATGTGCTCTCCGAGGCACGAAGGGGTCTCGATGTGTAACGAACGGTCACCCATCCACGGACTGACCGCGGCAAGCGCAGCTTAACCTTGCAAATCGTATGAGCCGCGTGATTGCTAATTCTCCTATGATAGTTTAACGTTTAGACAGAGAATTTCACGTGATTACCAGAAATAAATAAGCCTTGGATTGATCTTAAAATTTTGTCTCTTAGGATGGCAACGCATCACCTATCGTGTTGTTAGACCAAACCAAATTGCTGTTTAAAAGTATGCAGTTAAGATTGAGATTTGTATTAAGATGGTCACGACGTATAGGCGGCAGAAACCACCTTCCAGGTGTGCCGTGGGCTTGTTTGCTAACCGATTTCGTAAAAAAAACGTTTTCGATGTGAAACATCTATTGCGGCGGTACTGGTGTGAGAGTGGCTCTTGCGTGGCACGCTCGCGATAGCAGACACATGACGGCAGACCTACGCACCTCTTCGGCTCTCTTCGGTTTGCTGAGGTCAGTTTTTTTTTTACGAAATGGCTTTCGATGTTTCACATCTGCCATGCGTCTCGCAACGGTTTAATTATTTTTTTGGTTGTTTAATTCTAGAGGTAGATATAGATGTAAATTTAAATCCCGAACGAACAGTTCTGCGTATTCATGGGAGCTCCCGTTTGCAAGATAATTGCCGGTATCGGTTTTCCGAACTACGGTTGCATTTTTTCCGGTAACTGATACTTTGAAATTGCCTGAATTAACAGGGAAATACAAAGGCTTTTCTTTGTACGCCAACCAGGATTCGAAGTGGAGCCGAAATGAAATTCCACTGAATGCTGCACTGCGCCGCCAAAAATAACAGAGTAGCGTAGTGATGTGCTGCGAAATAACTGTTAAGTGAAGTTCCGTTATTTTTAATGTATGCCGAGTTTTTGGCGAATTTTATGACAATTTCTGATTTATAAGAATACGGATTTTGGTAAGTATATTGTGTTAGTTAATCTAAGAGTTCTCTAAACGTTCCGCAGGGATAACGTGGCTGGTGTCGGCCACTCAAAAGGTATCGTAATAGTTTGTGACCGGCCACGTGTGGCTGTGGCGAGAAGCCAGTGTGTTGGTGGCCTTATGATTTAAATGACATAGTAGCTGTATCTGTGTTTATTGATAAAAATTGTAAAGTATGTTGTAGGTAGATAGGTAGGTAAGTAGGTAGGTAGTAGGCATTATCCCAATTCCATACTAATATTATAAAGAAGAAAGATTTGAATTTTTGTATATAACGAATAAACTTAAAAACTACTAGACCGATTTCAAAAAATCGTTTTCCGTTAGAAAGCTACTATTAGAACTATTAGAAAGCGGCTATATTTATTACTGGAATAAAACTTCTTACGCGGGCGGAGCCGTGAGGACACAGCTAGTATCTAATAAAAATTAAAATAGTGACGACGAAATCTCAATAAAACAAATTGTTTGTCTAGTGGTTGCAAGTGCGACTGCTGAGCATGGGGTGCTGGGTTCCATTCCCAGATCGGGCAAAATCGATCGGGTTATTGGGCTTTTCCTTTAGGAATTTCACAGTAGCAGCCCGGATTTTAATTTGTGTTTGGCCAATGGCAATAGGCCTTAAAAACAACTGACGAAACGAGGATGTACTAAAAACGCCTCTGCTGAACCCTTCAGGGAATACAAGGCGTGAAGTTATGTTATATCAAAACATTCTTCATAAATCCAAAAAAGTAATTACTTAACAAAATAAAAAATAATCTAAACCAATATGACCCTTAACATAAAACGCACACCACTTACTCACTACTGCAATTTTCATGCAAGTTTACGTTTACGTTTGACGGCCGTACAAATCCGCTTACATTTCACGTGTTTACGTTACTGGTTACGCGCCGTTTGTTCTGGCTATTCGCGATTATTTATTGCAGGTTTAAATGAGTATTCTCTTAAATGTCGTGCGTATCTGTGTGTATGTATGTAATAGAAAACTTTTATGTGTGTGTGTGTGTGTTTTCCCTGTTATTGTTTACATTGCGCATGTAAGAGTGAAACTTCTGGCTAATAATAGGCCAGCTCCATTCTCGTGGGTGCACCAAAAAGCTATTTACTGCAAAACTCACCATTAATATCGATGACACGATTGGCGCAGTGGCTGTGCGCTTGGCTGTTGTGCAACGGATCACCGGTTCGATTCCCGCCGAAACATAGATTTGTATGGTCTGGTTTGTGCATGTGAAAATGTTTGTCTATTAACGTATCTACGATACCTACAGGAGTTTTTTTTGTATGAGACAAAATTATTTTCAGTACCTAACAAAAAAATTACCTAGCAGCTTTTTAAGGTCTCCAGGCAGCTTCGTCCAAAGATTTATTGAAGATCGAAACTCTTCTTCAGAAGTGTATCTGAACGCTAATAGCTGCAATAATCAATCTGCACCCTAATTCGATGACACACCCGCAATCGCAATCGCTTTGGCAGGTGTATCGACAGTATGACTTCTCCACAGCTATGCATCACGCAGTGAATATTGTTGCTTTGTCAAGATGAAAGCTATTACGATTGCGAGTGTGTTACGCAATTAGGATGCAGATTGAGTATGACAGTTATTAGCGTTTAATTGGTTAAATTGATGATTATGGCAATTATGAGAAAGAAAAAAAGAAAAGAAAGCAGTAAAGAAAGGAAAGAAATGAAAAAAATATATGCCTTGTTGGTCTAGCGGTCGCAAACGCGCCTGCTGAACATGAGGTCCTGAGTTCGATCCCCAGGTCGGACAAAGTGTTATTGGGTTTTCCATTAGGAATTTCAAAATAGCAGTCCGGAGCCTGGATTTGTGCCCGGTTAATAACAATAGGCTCGCCCCCTATAACATGGGACTTAAACATAACTGGCGAAACTAGGGTGTACTAAAAACGCCTCTGCCGAATCCTTCGGGGAATACAGGGCGTGATGTTATGTTAAAAACATTTATTTGGCACGTAACATATAGAAACACAGACAAAATTATTAAAAATAAAAATATATAAAAGATCTAGTGGATATATTTAGCGGATCAGGCTTCAAAGTGATGTACCTATGTATGGGGAAATGTTTTATTTACTCAATATAACAATAAAACTCATTCCATAATAACATTACAATAGTATCCACAAACCGACATTTCACCACATAACTTTCATACGTGCGCAAATAAAAACAAAAACGCCCAACAATCGCAGATGCTACAGTTGAGATCGACGCAAATAAACGCTCGCACAAAATTTACGACGCGCAGCGCACGTGGCATTTACTGAGTTTTTTTATTGGCACAATAAGTGATGGTATTGTTTCGTATTTATGCAATTAAGTGTATTTATGTACGTTGTGTTTTGGGTACCTCCAGGAAATAAAACATTTTTGGAAAAAACATAAACACATAGACAGGCTCACAGTAGGTACACACAATGAGAGGGTCGAGGAACTTCAAGTATACTCCACCAAGAAGAACATAGTCTACTTAGTTGTCGGCAATAAGATTGACAAGCATATCATTTTGGGACCCAGTGCATAATATCAGCAAGCACATTGGGTCACCCGTGCGACGGCGCAACGAGTATTCCCAAGGAGGGTTGATGACCAATTCGCACTAAGCGCTTCCAAACATCCTTCATAATGCGCACTGCAAAAGAGTGGAACTCACTACCTGCGTCTGTGTTCCCGAACGCATTCAACCTGAATCTCTTCAAAGTTAGAGTTAACAGGCTTCTTCTGGGTAAGCTCACTCCATCGTAGACTTTGTCTCTGTCTCCTTTGACCTAGACTAGAGTCAAGAGCAAACCCATGGGTTGATATCTAATAAAAAAAATGTCAGGCAGGCGGCTCGTCATAAAACAATAAGCCAAAACTACTAACAACATGGATTTACGAAATATATGTCATGCCGACCCCACCTAGTGTGGGATAAGGGTAGGGAGAACAAGAAGAAGATACATAGTAAACAGGCTCGCTCTTACATCTCTGCTTACACCCTAGTGTACGGACATACCGTGTCTATATTACGTAATTACACATGCAATGACTTTTTAATTACCCGCGACACACCAGGCCGAAATTACGCCACGTCTTATTACCAGCTAAACGTCGTTCGCGGAGGGTCAGCAAAATAACTTATTCTCTGTATTTTTAATAGGAAGCGACACACCATTGACACACCGACTTTGTATCGACTTTTGCTGTTGACTGTACTCTCTACTGCTCTCATATCTGTAGTAATTCTGTAGTTTTACCCCATGTGGATATTAGAATATAAAACTTTGTCCTCATCACATGTTGTAAGATTCAACAAAACCCAGCACGCTTGGTGGTAGGATCTATACGGTCCGCCTGGTTAGCTACCACCCTCACATTAAAGTCCGGCGTCAAACAGTTTACTGTGTTCCGTCGTTTGTATGTGAGACCCAGAGGGGTATAGGGGAATTCCTCTACATCTCTGTTCCTTGGATTCGTATGCTCCATCTTAGACCCTGTCTGCGTTTACCACCAGGTGAGACTAGGGCCAAAAATGACTGAATTATTAATATACCATCTATGTTCTCAGATCCTCATAAATCAGCTGCAAGGTTCTCTTCTTCTTCTTCTTCTCCCTACCCTTATCCCACACTAGGTGGGGTCGGCACAACATGTATTTCATAAATCCATGTTGTTAGTGGTTTTGGCTTATTGTTTTATAATCGGCCGCCTGCCTGACATCAACTCTCCTTGGAAATACTCGTTGCGTTGTCACGCGGGTGACCCAACGTACTTGCTGATATTATGCACTGGGTCCCAAAATGATATACTTGTTAATCTTATTGCCGACAACTAAGCAGACTATGTCCGCTTAAAACATCAAAAAGTTAAATCATTCGCACCCATCAAAAGATACTAACATGTGACACCAATAAAAGAATCATAACGACATTCTCCCAAAAATATAATTTTTAATAACAACGTTTGACAGTGTCGGATGTAAACTTAGCTCGTACACATAATAAGTGTCTGTCTGTCAGTCATCAAACAATTTCTCGGAAACGTAACACGACAAAGGGATTGTCACTTTGTGCCGAATTCGGTTTTATGGACGATAAATTATATGCCAGCCGAAATTGCGAAGTCGCGAAAGAATTAAAAATAATTGTTGGGCTTTAGTTATTATGTAGCTTAAAACGGATTGGACTAACTGTACTTTTGCGTCAGGAAAATGACGTAATAAAAAAAGTAATTAGGTTTTATGATTTTTTCTGAGGTAGATCCAATTTCCTGTGTTGTTCTTGGCAAAGAATAGAACCTTTTTTCTGTGGGTGTGGTAAACTGTGACTAAGACCCACTTTAGCTTTAGGCTTAGCGATTGTAACACTTTAGGGTGGATTGGAGTCAACCCTCAACAAGCATGTGCACATAAAATTTAGCGGAAGGATAAAGAATAGCACTTGTAACCGTACACTATATATATTTTGATAAGAATTACAAATAGATCAACAGGGCGTGGTTCGTAGCAATGCGAGGAGTCCAGGGTCTTCTTAAGCAGGTGTAGCACTTAACTTGGCAACTGCAGCGGCGCAAGAGGCCGATCTGGAGCGTGCCCGACCCTTTATAGGTCCGGACCCCCCGCCAGTCTGCCACCACCCATCACACGATAGCAGTCTTCTTCTCTCGTGTCTGCGCAAGCTATACGAGAATAGCTCGTGCCGCGGCCAGAGATTAGCCAATCAGCAAAGTTGGTAGCGGGGCCCAGGGTGCGCCGGATGTACTTAAGTATCGTTACTCGCGGTGGCTCTTCAAAGCAAATCCCCTTGCAAGGTCATAAAAAATTCTTTAGCCCAGCTAACACTGTAACTCGTCGGCCTAATTGACATTCATAATAAGGACGTCATTAGTGGGCTTACTACCCTTTTTTTTCTCGTTGGAAAATCCTCATGGATGTCCCTTGCCCGGGGAAGACAAGTGGGTCTGCCGGACTCTTACCGGCTAAAAACCAACGGTGTTCCTCCTCCTGACCGTTCGACCGGGGTCACGGGATTCGCAAAAGCATGCACCGCAACCCTGGCGGGCTTACTACCCTAGGATTACTAAACAAATACGACGATTTTGAGAAAGTGGACCGAAGAAATTTTGTAAAGAACATGGCCAGCATCATGTTCGCCAATCCGCACCAGACCAGCGTGGTGGACTAAGACCTGTACCCTACTCATTCTGAGAAAAGGCCCGTGTCCAGCAGTGGGACTCATCTACAATTTACTACTAGCCATATGTCCATCCAAAGTTACGCTACAACAGTTGATCCTTCATCTACCGCATCCAAGCGAATTTCGACACTTCAGGTGTATTTCAAACCAATTAAGTCACTGAATATATTTTCAAAAATCTTTAAAAAAAATACTGAGGTTGTAATATTTCGGCAGTCGACACAAATTAGAAGTGACCGTCCGTCATGCTATAAAACGGACTACAGGATGTAAACGAAATCATGTAATTCCTTCAAACCTCGTGATGTACTGCTGACATAGATTAACGCTGAATGGAACACTTTTGGATTCAATAAAAAAAATTACAAGATGTTAACATGGTGTTCTTAAAATGAGGCATTTTAGCGCCCCGAGTATGACCGAGCGGCAAGCGATATTCGCGCAATTCGCTCTGAGCGCTAAAATGCCTGACGTTAAGAGCATATGTTTACTTCTTGTATTTATTTTTTATTGAATCCTAAGTTATACCGTGCTGTTTAACTATGTCAGCAGTACATCACGAGGTTTGAAGGAATTACATGATTTCATTTACAACCTGTATATGAACTTTACGTATGTATCGAATTCTGTAGAAGGAAGTAAAAATATTATAACGAAGTCATTTTTCGTGCTTCTAATGTGTTATTTAGTTGAAAAATAATTTGTTTTACAACTAAAATTTAAAGGTTCCGCACGTTAGGCAATTTTAAAGATTACTTAAAAAACAAACATTGTGTAAAGGATGATGGGCAAAAATGTATGGACTTTATAGGAGGACTTTGTAGGAATAAATGGCATATCATTAGAAAGGTATTTACATGAAGAACAAAAAAAACGTTGCCATTGCCCATTGTCCTTTAAGGTTATTGTAATCAAGTTTGACATTTTTTGCAATATCAATAAAGTATTTCGGAATTTAAACCACGTAAAAACCTACCTACCATAATATACCTACACTAGCGGCCCGTCCCGATTTCGCACGGGAAATTTTTCCCGTTTTTCAACATTTTTCATTTATGCTCCGCTCCTATTGGTCGTAGCATGATGTTATTATAGCCTATAACCTTCCTCGATAAATTTACTATCCAACACAAAAATAATTTTTCAATTCCAACCAGTAGTTCCTGATATTAGCGCGTTCAAACAAATAAACAAACAAACAAACTCTTCAGCTTTATAATATTAGTATAGATTATCATCTAGGTACTCGAACTTCCGAGGTAACAGTACCGTTAACCATATTGTAATCCCGTAAAAGTCTCAGGCCCTAAGAAAACACGGCGTTCCATTCAAATTTCACACTTAACATATGCAAATCATGACGAAACATAAAATTTGTATTGTAAACAACATCCAAGCTGTTTGCTATACTTTGGGTTGAACTTCAAATTTGCGTAGGTATATTTTGGTAATAAAAAAGTCCCGTTTTGCTTTCAAACTTCATCAACAACCCGTAAACATCATATGCTGAACACGTGTCTTATAAATCTTATAATATACTAGCGGCCCGTCCCGGCTTCGCACGGGTGGACATTTTTCCCGTTTTTGCAACATTTTTCGTTTATGCTCCTCTCCTATTGGTCGTAGCGTGATGTTATATAGCCTATAACCTTCCTCAATAAATGGACTATCCAACACAAACAGAATTTTTCAATTCCAACCAGTAGTTCCTGAGATTAGCGCGTTCAAACAAACAAACAAACTCTTCAGCTTTATAATATTAGTATAGATATGCCTAATAGCTATGAAAATCCTAATATTGCCATGATCACCATCGCTCGTAGCTAATTACCAACCGCGCAGATCATACGTTTTCCAAAGGTAAGCTGCGCTTGACGCGGTTATTCTGTAGATGGGTGACCGTCCGTTACACATCGAGACTCTTCTCGGAGAGCAGGTTAAACTGTAGGTCCCAGGTTTCATGTGAATACATATGACAAGTCGTTACTGGAAGTCAGAAGCCCGAAAAGTCTGACAACCGGTCTAACGTTAGGATATTGGCATTGCCCTGTAACTGGGTTGTGGAGGTCTGATGGCAGTCGCTCCGTGTAAAATACTGGTATTCAGCCGCATCTGGTTAGGCTGGAAGCTGACCCCAACATAGTTGGGAAATGGCTAATCAAAATACCATGTTTGGCGAATAGATTGCTGTTCACGGTATGTTTTTTGAGAACAACAGACAGGAGTTGCTGCCGTTCCTAACGAGGAAAGAGAAGGTGTTTTTTTTTGCCAGTAACCATATGGCATTGCTCGGAACGCGCGGAACCCTAAATCAACCGGTGCAATGTAAACTCTACATCGTGACGAATCGCAAAATGCTCAAAAATTTTACCAACGCGGCGCTTTTGATGTTTAAATTATTATTTTCGGTTTATTACCAGTAAACGGTGGTTACTTGTTGGTTATCACAACCTTCCTGACTTTATTAGTTTGTGTCAGTAAATTGAGTAACTGTTTTTGACTCCTGCAGAAGTTGGTAATAAAAGACGTGTTATGAGTTTACGAAATTAGTGACGATACGGTATTCGTTGGCGGTACTTTTAATAGTAAGGAGATCTGGAAGATAATTTTATGCTAGATGATGGATTCAAAATGTTCTGCCTAGCTTTTTCCCAACTATCTTGGGACCAGCTTCCAGTCTAATCAGATGCGGCTGAATACCAGTATCTTACACTGGTCAGCCCTTAACTGCTATGGCAATCCTAGAAGGCAAATTTTTCTATTTGTTACTCTTATGTGAGTTTATTTGTTACATTAACCTGCATTATTCTCATTCTATTTCTCATACTACTGTAATGGAATTGTAATGAACTACCATTTTGAATAGAGTATTAATGGAGTTTCTTGCCGGCTCTTCTCCATAGAACCTACCTTTTGGAACCGTGCACCTAGTTTTGACGTTTTAAAAGTGCTTGAAATCTGGTCTATTTGAAATAAAAAACTTTGACTTTGGAGCGATTGCCATCAGACCTCCACAACCCAGTTCATGGGTAATACCAATATCCTAAGGTTAGACCAGTTGTCAGACTTTTGGACTTCTGACTTACCGTAGCGACTGCCATAGGTAATCTGACACTGGGGACCGACAGTTTAACGTGCTCTCTGAGGCACGGACGGTGTCGATGTGTAACGAACGATCACCCATCCACGGACTGACCACGGCAAGCGTAGCTTAACCTCGCAAATCGTATGATCCACGCGGTTGGTAATTAGCCACGAGCCCCTCAGATGAGGGAATCAAAATATGTAATTAAAATAAAACAACCATATTTTGTAATGACAAGGAAAGAACAAGTGATAATTATACAATACGCACATGAATCCGGAAAGTCGGCGTATGCCTTGGGTTCCTGACCTATGACTTGGCAGTCCGACGGTCACACCACTAGGCTATCACTTCTGTTTTTTATTGGGATTGTAGAATTTACATACATAGAAAGAAAGAAAGAGAAAGAAATTTATTTGGCACGAAAGCAGTCAGACACACAGACAAAAAAAATCATAGGAGACAAAACAAAATTTTAAAAAAAAGTAGCTGTGTGTCTAGCGGCTGCGCCAAATAGGTTCAGTTCAGCATAAATGTCAGACTACTAGTGCCTGACGCTGGTTTTCAACTGAACCCTTTGTGACGTAATTGATGTAAACCAGTTCCAAATAGATAAATACATACAATCACGCCTGTCTCCCATTGGGGTAGGCAGAGACTATATATTTCCACCTGCTACGATCCTGACACACCCTTTTCGCTTCATCTACATCCATTAACCTTCTCATGCATGCTGGTCGTTTTAGGGTGCTACCAACCTGGCCTTTTTTGAGACCGCCCGCGATTTGTTCGTGGTACGTTCGCCAAGGTCGGCCTCTTCCAACTGTTCCATCCACACTCGCCTCGTACACTTGTTCCGTTAATCTCCTTTCGTCAATCCTCTCTACATGACCAAACTTACCTATAATATTAGATCCCCACCTATGAAATCAGCGTTTTGTATGGAATAATTTAAAGAAGGTGCATTTTTCATACTAACATTTTCTTAGTTTATTTAACAACTATGAACACTAATGTTTTAAAACTTTTATGCACTAATGTTTAAAAACTAAGATAACGTATGCCACTTAGATTATGCGACAAAAATAAGTTATGGCTAAGTTAAAACAAAAATAGTGGTAATTTCTGCTAACAAAAAGAAGAGTCATTTTTGAGGTATTGTTTATGTTTAGAAAACTATAAGTAATAAGGTTTTTTACTATTGGTGGTCTATGATGGTCATTGTTCGATATAATATCAAGCAATTGATGAATATTTTAAATCATAGAAGTGACGAGGTTCTCTATTTGTGAGAAAAAAACGCCAATTTCATAGGTGGGGACCTAATACCTACTAGGAAATTCTACAATTTCCTAGTAGGTATTGAATCATATCTGATTTATGAACAGGAACAGTCTCATCATGATCCTACTTACACAATAACTCATCTTCAATTGACGCGTACGCGCACGCGACGTTTACAATTTCGCGTATATCTGACACACATCAGCAGGGAAATTTCCTTTCGACTCATGTATCTGAATCATGTTTCACTTCTAACCTTTATTTGTAGTTAGCAGAACTCCAAGCGGAACTAATGTTATGTTTTGTGCTAACTGCGTATCACGTGAAGGTGTACCGTTGGCTGTTCTTCCGTTTCTCTGTACTTTTCCATAGGAATCTACATAATATTTGGAACGTACCAAGATTTGATAATATTAAGTGATACTAGAATCGGTTATACATTACTAATTGAAACTAGTATCTTCTTTACATAGTATAAAACAAAGTCGCTCCCGCTGCACAATGGCGAAAAAGTGACTTTCGTTTCAAATCAACTTTCCGGCTAGAGTTTTAAAGTAAACAATACAATTTTTTTTTAAACAGTTAATGATTTAATGGTCTATCAATTCCTCTCGTTTGTCAATTCAAAAATGCCTGTTAAGGAAGAAGTCAGCAAGGGAAAGTCCTTAAATTCATATTGCGAGTCGACGGACGCCCACCGGCCAGATGGACTCATGCACTGAAATCGTAGCTGGAGACTGAAAGGTGACGGAAAGGATATTAGGATAGTAAAGAAGAGAAAGAAAGAAAGAAATTTATTGGGCACGAAAGCAGTCAGACACACAGACAAAAAATTATTAAGAGAAAACCAAATAAAAAAATAAACAAAAAATAAAGTATCTGTGTGTCTAGCGGCTGCGCCAAATAGGTTCAGTTCAGCATAAATGTCAGACCACTAGTGCCTGACGCTGGTTTTCAACTGAACCCACTGTGACGTAACCGATGTAAACCAGTTCCAAATAGATAAATAAATAAATAGCGTGCTTAAATAAATAAAAAAATAAATACTATTGAACTTTAATTACGGATAATAATATGAAAGGGTTTCAATTTAAATGCCTCACCACGTATTGCTGTTGTATTTCAGTTACTTCCACCTATAATAATAATGGATGTGGTGATAGATCGATCAGAGCGCCGCACAATGATTGTTGATGTTACCATCCCGCATGATGGGAATCTCGTGAAAGCTGAGAAAGATAAACAAATCAAATATCTTGACTTAGCACACGAGGTTGTCAACATGTGGGATGTGGAATCGGCAACCATTGTGCCGATAGTCGTAACGGCCAATGGCCTAATGGCCAAGAGCCTCGACAAACATCTCATGAGGCTCTCGTTGGGTGGCTGGATCAAGGGCCTGATACAGAAAGCAGTCCTCCTCGATACGGCGCGTATTGTGAGGAGGTTCCTGTCTCTGGAGCCCTAACTGCCGGTAGCCTGGACCCTGCTCCCGCTGCCGGTGGACCCCTATTTTTTATATTTTTAAATATGTATTTTGTTTTCTTTTTATATGTATTTAAAAATGTAAATAATATGATACAGTGTGAATAAAGGAGATAATAATATCTTAGTTTTAGTTTATTTTTAGGCACTAATATTGTTTGGCCTGCGGGCGGCGGGTTTGGGGACTCGCCGCCCGACCAGTAACAGGCCCGAGAAGGCGGCGCGCCGTGTTCCGTGCGTGCTTCTCAGGAGGACGTGGGGCAAGGCCCCGCAGAGGAGAGGTCCGCCATGGGTTGGCGGACCGGGACCTGCCGGGGTTGCGGTGCATGCTTTTGCGAATCCCGCGACCCTGGCCGTACGGTCAGGAGAAGGAACACCGTTGGTTTTTAGCCGGTAAGAGTCCGGCAGACCCCTCGCCTTCCCCGGGCGAGGGACATCCATGAGGATTTTCCAACGAGAAAAAAAAAAAAAACAAAAAAAAAGGCACTAATATTGTATGGATTTTTTTACTGTTGGCTAAATGTACACTTTTAGTAAAACATTTTTTTTTAAATTTTATTAATATTCATATGTAATTATTGGCAAGTAAGCCGACGGGCCACCTGATGGAACATGGGTACCTTCGCCTATATACACCTACAACACCAAAAGAATAGCTGATACATCACCAACCTTAAAGACAACGTTGGACAATCTCATGTGCCTGAAGCCTGCACCTGGCCCTTTCAAACTGCAACACAGCAATGCTGCTTGGCGGATATAGGTATGGTGGTAGAATTTCCTCAGACGAGCTCATTCACGAAGAGTTCTACTAAAGGTACTGCAAAAAGTACACGTTGTACTTTTTAAAGTACAAAATTACACAATGTGGCACAACAAGACGAGGCCTTTGCTTGGTAGTAGGTAAATGTTTTTTTTTAATCTCATGTTTCGATGATGAAGTTCGTTCTGCCTAGTTTTTTCCCCAACTATGTTGGGGTCAGCTTCCAGTCTAACCAGATGCGGCTGAATACCAGTATTTTACACGGAGCAACTGCCATCAGACTTCAATGCCGATATCCTAAAGTTAGACCAGTTGTCAGAATTTCGGGCTTCTGACTACCCGTCGTGACTGTCGTAGGTATTCGTGTGACACCCGGGACCGACGGTTTAAAAAGCTCTCCGAGGCACGGACGGGTCTCGATGTGTAACGAATGGTCACCCATCCACCGTCTGACCGCGGCAAGCGTTGCTTAACCTCGCAAATCGACGAGCCTCTACGATGATGACGAAGCTATAATATTCCATCTCACATCCGAACCAGGAAAAGTGTGGTAAATAAATAAGTACATATTATTTAAAATCTCTCATTACTGTAATTAAACGCATGGCTGCCCCCAGTTATTCACTATCACATGTGATTAGCCCCATCATTGGAATTCCCCACGGTTTTCAGAATGAGGAAAACTGAACCACCTATGAAGCAAAAGTTTCTGAGAAAAAAATCGCGTGTTATCTCTCTTTGCGGTAACAAATGGCTGCATGAAACAGATCATACTCGTTTAACTAATAATGTATTCAGTTACGGTCAGCTTCCACGAATTAAAACGAAAGTGAACCGTAACATTTTCCTGTACTTGTAAGTACTAGGGTCACGCATTTATTTTATTACTAGCGGCCCGTCCCGGCTTCGCACGGGTGGACATTTTTCCCGTTATTGCAACATTTTTCATTTATGGTCCGCTCCTATTGATCGTAGCGTGATTATACAACATGTAACGTAATTAACGCACACCCTTAAACACCCCAATTAGAATATGTTATAATCATAATACATACAATGAAATTTTATTTTTATGTGCTTAAATATTGTTTATTCAAGAAAATAGTATTATTTTTTCATTGTTAACCATTTAAAATTCAGCCCTTGACATAAGGCTCAATTTTCGTTATGCCAATTAAGAGTAATTAGTAAAAAACACGTTTATAAAAAAAAATACACAATAAAAATGGCTGAAGTCGATTCAGTAAACGATTCTGAAGAAACTAGTTTCAGGATGTGCATTAATTATGTTACATATTGTATATAGCCTATAACCTTCCTCAATAAATGGACTATCCAACACAAATATAATTTTTCAATTCCAACCAGTAGTTCCTGAGATTAGCGCGTTCAAACAAACAAACAAACTTTTCAGCGTTATAATATTAGTATAAATAGTATAGATTTGAGTTGGTCGCCTTTGACCCTAGTCTCACCTGATGGTAAGCGCAGACAGGGTCTAAAATAGAGCACACGAATCCAAGGAACAAGATATAGAAAGATTCTCTCTCTATACCTCTCTGGATCTCCCACATACACATAACGGAACACAGTAAACTGCTTGGCTTTAATGTGAGAGTGGTAGTTACCCAGTTGGTATTGTGACATCGTTTTTATAGGGTATACTAAACACCACCGGTCCATTCCACCTGAGATCCAGAAGCTCTTATACCCCTTTTTTATCGTTTGAAAATCTTCATGGATGTCCCTCGCCCGGGGAAGGCGAGGTCTGTCGGACTCTTACCGGCTAAAAACCAACGGTGTTCCTCCTCCAGACCTCCCCTGGCCTTCCCCCAATTGAAATAGAGACAATCGAGAATTCTATAATTTAAACAGCGGCGAAATGAGGGTGTTACTATACACCTCTGCCCAACCCTTCGGGGAATACAGGCGTGATATTATGATGTACAGCTAATGAAAGTGACAACAAAACGCTATCTTTAACCTATGACTCTTGACACTTGCAACGATCGTAAAAACTAGTATCAAGAACGTACAAGCTAAACGCTATAGCCATTACCAACGGTTTTTACTTAATTACTTAACTCTGTAATTAGATAGGAGATTGTTTACAAGCCAGTTATTAATTCCGCAGTTTAATTATTAACAATTACACCCAGTGGGTTGGTTATAGCCATTGTTTTGCATAAATAAACAATTATAAGTATTAGCTAAAATAATATCTTAATAATACGATGCGTGCATCGCTAGGTAAATATATTATTAGTCATAGTAGGTGATATGAGGCATCCCGTTTAGGGGCATCAATTTGAATAACACCAATTTGAACCCGAAGGGATGGGCAGAAGTGTATAGTAACAGCCTCATTTGACCATTACTTTTAGGTCCCACGTAATAGGGAGCGAGCCTATTGCCATCAACCGGGCACAAATCAAACTCCGGGCTGCTATAACTGACGAAATCTACACAGAAAAACTCAAAAACATTTTGCCCGACCTGGGATCGAACCCAGGACCTCAAAACCAGCAGTCGCGCTTACCACCACCAGAGCAACGAGGCAGTGATATTTCAAAGTTGCAAAAATAGAATTATAAACATAACTAAAAATCTGGACACAATAGGACCAAAATTACAAGTAGCGCCATCTACCGACCGACTCTAAGGACCAGCTTTATGCACATAATTGCGATTAAAACATAATAACGAGCACGGAAAGTAAACATTGGTATGACCTCGGGTTATCGAACTCGTAGTACTACAGATACCTACTGTGCATATACCTACTCACATAACATAAATATTATTATTCATTAGGTTTGTGAGTTTGCTTTATTTTTTTACATTAAACCGTTAAAGTAAGTAAATCCAGTATCGTTGCTGCAAAACGGATCTGCGGCCACCAACCCGAGAAATAGAGTGGTACTTGGAACTTCTACATAGTGAGAAAAAATCTCACATACCTCGGCCTCCCTCCAGGAAATCAGGTACCTTCCTGCATGACAGAGTGGTGATCCTTAACCATTTTATTCCTCTTAGTGAAGAAATTCCTAAGGAGGGTTGATGTCAGGCAGGCGGCCGGTCTTAAAACAATAAGCAAAAACCTGTAACAACATGGATTTACGAAATACGTGTTGTGCCGACCCCACCTAGTGTGGGATAAGGGCAGGAAGAAGAAAAAGTGAGTAAAAATCTTTCAGGCTACCTCCAGGAAGTATACCATATACAAAGTTTCCACCTCGAAAAAAATAATTAAAGGCAGTTCCTAAAATAATACAGAATTAGTACGATTCGCATCTAAAAAAATTAAGAAGTTCGCAATTTATACGTACATACATAAACTCACGCTTTTTTCCCAGGGGGGTAGGCAGAAACTATAGAACGCCACAAGCTACGACCCTTACATACTCCTTTCGCTTCTTCTCAATTTATCTATACTAATCTATACTTTTATACTAATATTATAAAGAGGAAAGATTTGTATTCTTGGATTTTGGTATGTAACGAATAAACTTAAAAACTACTGGACTGATTTCAAATATTCTTTTGCCGTTAGAAAGCTAAATTATCACTGAGTAACATAGGCTACGGGCGGAGCCGTGAGGACACAACTAGTAATATTATAAAGAGGAATGATTTGTATTTTTGTATGTAACGAATAAACTTAAAAACTACTGGACCGATTTCAAAAATTCTTTTACCGTTAGAAAGCTACATTATCACTGAGTAACATAGGCTATGTTTATTACTGGAATAAAACTTCTTACGCGGGCGGAGCCGTGAAGACACAGCTAGTCTCTAATAGAATATTTTAATGATACTGAAGTAGGTAGGGTAGTTATTCAATAAATTCTGACTCATTGTGTCTACTCTGTAAATTACTTTTAAAGAATAATTTTATTTAAACATAATATAGTTATTTAAATCCTCTTTCCTTATAGTTTCGGCCTAAATACACTATAAATGTTACTGTACATAATTGTATATACCTACATAACGTACCTAAATAGGTATACTACATAATATAATAATAAAAGATGCGTCATCGAGAGCTGCGAAAAATTGAGATTTGCACGCAGTTTATAATGTTATTGAGTTGTTTGATTAGGTTCAAGGATTTCGTTAAAGGTGATTACTGATTACGGTTCCAGAGTATTAAAGAACACACCGGCCGGCTTGGAGATTTGATGATCAACTAATTGAAGCCGTGGCTAACTTTCATGAGACCAAATCTACTGTTATCGGTAGCTGGTAACACTGGACAATGTTGATAAAAGAGGGTAATCGTCAAGATTAATCAACGTACCCGAAGTTATAAAAATACTGGTCGTTCGACGGAGCAGAGGATTCCATGTCGAACAGCTGAAGAAGTCTGACCTTTTATATCTGATTAGCTTGTCCTTATTTTCTGATCTTGTGTAAATTATTATGTTGTGTTATATTGTGAACTAGCATCTGTAACTAATCACTAACCCAAATATAAGTACTCTCAGTGGTGGAGAGTCTATGTTGGTTTCATTTACTTTATTTACCATGCTCCCAATCCTGACATACTGATATTAGCTATAACTGTAATGATAGATTCATCCCCACAAGATTCTGTTGTATGTCTTTTATACTACTTACAAAATTGGTTAAAATCGGAATCGAACCGCAACTGAACCAAGCCTGTTTATTTTTTCTTACATAACATAACGGTTGTATTCCCCGAAGGGTTTAGCAGAGGTGTATAGTAACACCCCAATTTTTCTGTAAGTCCCATGTAATAAGGTGCGAGCCTATTGCAATTAAGCGGGCACAAATCTAAACAACGGGCTGCTACTGAAGAATTCCACACGAAAAAACCCAATAACACATTGCCCGACCTGGAGATCAAACCCCGGACAACACGATCAGCAGTCGCGCTTACCACCACTAGACCAACGTGGCTGTTTTTTTTTCTTATGGAGATAAAGGTAGTTTGTTGTTAACAGGAGACAAGAAGACGCTTTTACATCACTGCATTGTTTAAACTGGTTTGGAAACTTGTTCTATTTCAGCATTTAGACATTTTACGAACAAAGTCCCTACACATGTCATTATTTACTTCCACAATCAATAATTTATACAGTTTTCCTACAACAATACTTACACCTCGTGTTTATCACCTGATTATCACACCAGTTTCATGCGCACGCGCGTATACCGTTCTTAAGCTGTTCGCACATTGGTCGCGATTTTTATCGCACTTTTAGAGCCATAAACTTGTTGATTTAGCGTCTGACTTGATGTGGTTACATTGACACAGGTCATAAGATCCCATATTTTTACCTGAAACATATTAAGAATGGGCTAATGTAGCGTAGAAGCATGACAACATCCAAGTAGATAAACAAATAAGTACTCTAAAAATATAAACAGAGTAAATATAATAATAAATAGTATAGTATAAATAAATTATTAAACTACGTATGTAATTTAAAATACATAAGCTAAATAGCATACAAAAACATTAGTAATAAAAAATATGTAGGTTATTATCTACCTTCATACCAAACAAAAAAAAAGCAAAACTAATTAAACTTCATGCAAAATTTTCTATTTTTTTAAATTTTCTCTAATAATGATCCTCCTCTCTCCTACTTTGCTGTGCCCAACAGGGTCCACAATTGTTACACAATACATAATTTTCTATTACTACCACCTAAGTATTTTGTGGAATACGCAAATAAATATTGAGATCCTACGTGCTCCTACGCATTATGTGAGCCCCATTGTACAGATCGGTAATGTTCGGGTATGCTCGGGCCCATTCGTCCAATATCGTACAGAAACGTGTTCAGAGTGCACTCGCCCTTACACCACGTGTACGTACAGCCAGCATCATAATGTATTGAATATTTCTAAAAATAAAATTATCTGAGATAATTACCTACTTCTTCTTCTTCCTGCCCTTATCCCACACTAGGTGGGGTCGGCACAACACGTATTTCGTAAATCCATGTTGTTAGAGGTTTTGGCTTATTGTTTTATGACCGGCCGCCTGCCTGACGTCAAGCCTCCTTGGGAATACTCGTTGCTCTGAGATAATTACTTATTGTTCTAAATATATCTTGTTACTAGTTTTTTAGTATTATCTACTCTACCATAATTTAGTGTACAAAACAATAGCAAGTAATATTTATAAAACACTTTAGAAGCTCTACAAAGCATCTAAAGTGTTTTATAAATATTACTGGACTGTACAGTCTGCATAGAATAATAAATATTACTACATACAGGAACCTCACTCCTTAACTAATGCGTTAGATAGCTAGAACAATGTGCACCGCACATGTGAAATTGAGCTTTGGTGTGAGGCGAAAGAGTTCCTATTCCGCTGTGCGTTTGAGCTCTTATTACATTTCGGTTCAGTGACTCACTAATATTCGGTTCGGTTTTCTTTTGTATTTCACTCCAGAGCTGCAGCGACGTGTAGGTATGTTTTTAAATCTTCTGTGAAGTGACACAGGCTTGCAGTCAGCAGCATATTATTTCGGAGTTTTACAATAACTCACTGTCTTTGAATCCTTATCCTTAAATGCGAAAGTAACTGTCTGTCTATCTTTTACCTCATTACGATTAAGATACAGTACCAATTTTGGTGAAACTTGACACAGAGATAGCACAAAAGAGATAGGTACAGAAGTCAATCTACATACAAGTGCGCTCGAGCAACGCACACATAGACACTGTTGACGGACACGAGATCTCGGACAGTTTGGGACCAGTGTGCGAGTGAGTGCGAGCGCAAGTGCCATGCGCTTGAGAGAGATAGATATATAGATAGAGCGACCGCCGAGCGTAGGTATGAAAAGTGAAGTACATACATGTGATTGACTTCTGTACCTATCTGTTTTGTGGAGATAGTCTGGAACCCAGAGAAGGACATAGACTACTTTTATCCCGAAAAACGCGGAATAAACGATGTCCACGCGGACGAATCTGCGGGCCACCTCTAATTTATAATAAAAACATCCCAATATTTTAAAGTATCCCTAAAAGGCATTATTTTATACCATAATCTAATCTTAACGACATGTTTTGGGCAGTGGCTGAGCGATTGGCTTTTGCTCTACGGGTCGAGGGTTCGATTCCCGCACGGAACAAATATTTCTATAACCTACAGATAGTTGTTCCGGGTCTGGGTGTTTGTGCATGTAGGAGAAATCCTAGTGTGGGGCAAAGTATTTTTAAGATTTTTTAAAAATAATATTAGCCTTTTTTCCTAGCTGTACTTATTGAAATAAACATGTTTTTAATATTTGAAAAAAAAACTCCGCTATCTAAACTTAGTACGTTTTGTTGCGGTTTCAACTATGAATAATATTCGTGATGTGGGATTGTTGGAGTAAACATTGTAAAACTGGAATTATTGACTTGTTGTTTTCCAAAAGTTTCGTATTAGTAATGTTTTCGTCATTTGCGTTTCAATATCAGTCTTAATATGTATTGAATGCGGAAGTAGGTAGTTTGTTTATTGTGTTATTTTTACATTTCCGCGCAAATTGATGAACTCATGACAATGCATTGTTTTTAGGTGTGAGTTGGCCATATTGCCCTGATCATGAGGTGTATTTTCTGCCTAGCCTTTTCATATGCTGGGGTCAGCTTCCAGTCTAACCAGATGCGGCTGAATTAGATTTACAAGTCATTAATTCAGTATTGCTGCAATAAAATAGTTTTATTTACCTATATTATTACACTAGCCCTCGCGGCTCCGCCCGTGTAAGAAGTTTTTTTTAGATATTTGCGTAACTTAAACCGTTTACACAGCGCACGCTACGGAAGCTCTCAAAAGGGAATAATTTTTCCGTTTTTGCAACATTTTTAATGTATGCTTCGCTCCTATGGTCGTAGCGCGATGTAATATAGCCTATAGCCTTCCTCGATAAATGGACTATCTAACACAAAAGGATTTTTTCAATTCCAACCAGTAGTTTCTGAGATTAGCGCGTTCAAACAAACAAACAAACAAACTCTTCAGCTTTATAATATTAGTAAAGATTTAACATAATATAGGTAACATATCATCACGCCTGTACTTCCCGAAGGGTTGGGCAGAGGTGTATAGTAACATCCTCAATTCGCAGTTATTTAAGTCCCATGTAATAGAGGGCGAGCCTATTGCCATCAACCGGGCACAAATCCAAACTCCGGGCTGCTACCGAGGAATTCCACACAGAAAAGCCCAATAACATTTTGACCAACGAGCAATATGTCGACTACAAAAAAGTTACTACGTCGTAAAATAAATTAGAACACAACTCAAATGCTTAACCTAACGAGAGTTCCTTCAACTAGTGTCAAACTTCACGAGTGTAGACCCAGCCGACACCAACATATCGTAGACTCGTAGTGTACCGTGTAATAATACTTGCAATTAAAGCAAATAGCAGTTGCAAGTGTCATCGCGCTTGCAGACGCTCTGCACGTAACGTGACACTTGTAGTGTCGGGCGCAGTGCACTGTGGGCTGAATAGGAAACGGCGTGGACAAAACTTTGCATTATTCATCCACGGAATATTGTAAATATCCCTTAAAACACTTCGTAAAAAATTAACCCCTTTTATCTTGCAGCATAAAGATTTGAGGATTGAATTTGTGTGCGAAGTTTGAGGAGAATCTGTTAAGCAGAAGTAATTGAAAAAATTAGTCGCAAGTTTTGAGTCAAACAAACAAACAAATATACGAAGTGAAGCTAATGAAAACTGTTTAGTAAAAACTATTGTATTCTTTGCTTGGTTACAGAACTATAAAGAAAAGCAGGACAGCAGAAAGTAATCATATTTTTTAAATTTATTTTTTTA
Organism: Amphipyra berbera; assembly: GCA_910594945.2. NCBI lineage: Eukaryota > Metazoa > Arthropoda > Insecta > Lepidoptera > Noctuidae > Amphipyra > Amphipyra berbera. Next base: position 1,576,521 of record OU343138.1, read on the forward strand.
CTTCGGTTTCTTGCAGAGTCACTGATATCTTCTCGTGGGTATCGTAAGAGGTGGACTAAGAGCATCAAGAAGTGATCTAGGATATTAAGTGAGTGGACAGCACGATTGACATATAGCGGTCAACTGCAGGTGAATGAGATGATGATCTAAGAAGACAGTTGACTGCAAAGTTAGAATTTAATTATCGATTGATCTGCTGTTTTATCCTTTAGAAGCAATGCCGTGTAATTTCATTATTTTTTAGTTCTTTGCTAATTAAAAGTACTTAGTTAAATCATCGATGTGACGCGGAAACAAATGGTCAAAGCATAAAGTATAAAGTCACAATAATTATTTCTTTGAATTACCGCAACACTCACTAAATAAATAAATAAAAACATTTATTCAGATGAACCTGCACAGCGTCTACAGCAAGCCTTACACATTCAAAACTCCCAACATCACACAGATTTTGTTTTAACAAAACAAGAAACGAGACTTTTTCACTTCTTAAAAGCAGAACAAAACCTCTTTAAAAGGATGAAAAATAAAATTTAAAAAAAATCTTCGCTTTTGTCCAGGCAGGTGTAGTGCGGTGCACTGTGCTCTCGGTCTCTAGCGACGACTTACGCTATAATCTGTCTTGCCATTCAGCTCAAAGCTGGCGTGTTCAGGTACATTCTTGAAATTCAGCCGCTGAAAGTAGAATTTCAGAGGACATTTTCAGTACTGGTTTTGTGCGATATTTTTTTGTACAGTTTTCTTGTTTTGCCGTGTTTCTTGACTTTTTTTTTAAGTTTAAGGACTTGGGTCGACGAAAGGAGTTTGTGATACAAGGAGGTTAAAGTACCTACATGATATATCCATGTGATCTTATCGACGGGTCCTATGTATAATGGTGCAAGTGTAAAAACACAACTTTATAAAAGAGCGGTTTAAAGATCTTAAATATTTATTATATCCCGTATAAAATAATACTGTTATTTCCATTCGTTTACAAAATTTGTAACCACGAAAATAACAACATTAAAAAAAATGTAAGATATCGGTGATTTGAAGGTGATTGATGTAGAAAAGAGGATTTCGCATTTTTGCGGGTTGTACCAGTATACGGAGGACCCGTCGTTATGATCTAATCATAAGAATTAGACATTTACACATAACATAACAACACGCCTGTATTCCCTGAAGGGTTGGGCAGAGGTGACAAAGGTAACACTCTAATTTTGCCGTTATGTTTAAGTCTCATGTAACAGGGGGCAAGTCTATTGCCATCACAACTCCAAATCCAAACTCCGGGCTGCTACTGAGAAATTCCTAATGGAAAAACCCAATAACACTTTGCCCGACCTGGGGATCGAACCCACGGCCTCACGATCAGCAGTTGCGCTTGCCACCACTAGACCAACGAGGCAGTTAAAAATTTCTAGCACAGTTAGTAGCAATAAACCTAAAATTCTAGCACAGTTATTAGCAATAAACCTAAAATTCTTGTTTAATCACTCGTAATTGATTTACTCTGTTTGAGGACATAGTTAATTCTGCGTTTACCAGTTGGTAAATGAGTTCGTTTTATCAGCTTAGTGGCTAAGGACTATATATTATTACCTATTTTTGGAAGAGGCCAATATCCAACCATCTACAGCGATAGCCTGAATGTGAGTAACAGTCGTGTTCAATAATTTGTCTATTAGCGGTTTGCCTTTTGACATTACTACTATGGGGCTTACACCCATATTCTTAGACGTTCCTCTAAAACTTACTCGACTCAACTCCACCTCGACTCACTACCAAGTTGACATAAACGTCCTCGACTCGAGATTTGTTCTCAGTCGAGGTAAAGAATCATCTGTCAAACTCAATGTACCTCGGAACCTACCTTAAGGAAAGTTCGTATGTATTAAAAATGAACTTTGGAGACTTTATCGAATATACTTACGATAATCCTTACAATTATTTATCGCGGCGTTATTTGCGCGATGCAGATAATTCAAATTATGACGTAATGACTCCGTCGAAAAACCTCAAAGTTTACTCGAAATTGCGACTCAGAATACAATTTTGAAGGTGTTTTCGAGGCCATTCTGAGTCGAGTATGACTCGAGTAAGTTTTGGAGGAACGTCTTAGAATATGGGTGTTAATGTCAAACTCCTTTCTGTAGTAGGGCAAATCAACGATAGTTCGCAATCGCAAAAAAATAAACCAAAAATTTTATACGACAGTTGTATTTTCGATTCAAAACTCGCTTACATTAGCGATATGTTCACGATACTATACGTCAAACGTTTTTGCTAGGTTACAGTTTAACATAACAACACGCCTTTTATTCCCCGAAGAGTACGGCAGAGGTGTTTTAGTACACCCTCGTTTCGCCAGTTAAAGTCCCATGTACTAGGGCGAGCCTGTTGCCATTAGCCAAGCACAAATTCAGACTCCGTACTGCTACTGAGAAATTCGACCTGGAGATTTAACCCAGGACCCCATGTTCAGCAGTCGATAGGTTAGTAAACGGCTGTATATTGATACCCGTGTACCTACCATTTTTTATTTTATTTTTTTCTCTTTGGAAAATCCTCATGGATGTCCCGGCAGACCCCCTCGCCCGGAGAAGGCGAGGGGTCTGCCGGACTCTTACCGGCTAAAAACCAACGGTGCTCCTTCTCCTGACCGTACGGCCGGGATCGCGGGATTCGCAAAAGCATGCACCGCAACCACCCGTGTACCTACCTACATAATTTTTTTCTTTGGAAAATCCTCACGGTTGTCCCTCGCCCGAGGAAGGCGAGGGCGTATGCCGGACTGTTACAGGCTAAAAACCAACGGTGTCCCTCCTTCTGACCTATGGCCGGGGTCACGGGATTCGCTATTGCAAACACTGCAAGTGTACCTACCTACAGTATGTTTTGCTCATAAATAAACTACCTCATATTGATACAATTATTTCCATGTTCTATTATAATATAAACAATAGCCACGGCTTGTTTTTAATTAATAACTGGAACTTATTTTGTTTTTACAGCTATCAATAATTGCGGTTAGTGGCAATCTTGCTGGATAGGTATTATATGGGCCAACGGCATGATCAAAGAAGCATACCGACAAAGAACATGTAAGAAAATAGATTTGATCTGTCTGGAATGTTTTGGACATTTACATTTAAATGAATATTTAAATATTTCATTGGAAATTATAATTTTAAATGACCATAAATTATTCTTTTACTTAACTACGATGGCGTCTTTTTTAGAATTAATTTTATTTTAATTTTTGTGTGCTTGGTGAATTATGACCATATCATTGAGCTTGAAGTCAGATCAGAAAAATTGACCTTTAATAATATCAGGACGTTTTCCTGTTCTAGAAAGAATAGGTTCTACTATGACCCGATTGGTGTAGGGGTTTATTGCTCGGCTTTCTGCGTCCAGGGTCACAGGTTAGATCCCTGCACGAAACAAATATTTGTGTGACCATTTAGTATAATATTAGGAGTTAATCAAAAATTGTACTTTTTCGTAGTTTCGTCAGTTCCCGGCTCAGGCAAGAGACTTTTTGTAAATATTTAAATGCAATTTTAAAATTTTAACTGGTCGGTCTAGTGGTAACTAGCGCGATAGCTGATCGTGAGGTCCTGGGGTCGATCCCCAGGTCGGGCAAATTGTTATTGGGTTTTTGTGTATGAAATTCCTCAGTAGCAGCCCGGAGGTTGGATTTGTGCCTGGTTGGTGGCAATAGGCTCGCTCCCTATTAAACATAAACATAACGGCGAAATCAGGGAGTTACTATACGCCTTTGACCTCACCTTCGGGGAATACAGGCGTGATGTTATGGTTTGTTAGTGCAGTATTTCTCACATCAAAAAGTAACATTAACGAAGTCTCCTGCTATTATTAATACATACATACATACATAAACTCACGCGTTTTTCCCATGGGGGTATGCAGAAACTATAGAACGTCACATGCTACGACTCTTACATACCCCTTTCGTTTCATCCACATTCATACATCTTGTCATACACGCACGCCGGTTGAGAGTACTACGCACCTGACCTTTGTGAAGAACATCACCAATAACATCGATGTATGTCCTTCTAGGACGTCTTCTACCGGCGTTCCCATTAAAATCCGCCTTGATTAATACATATAGGTATATAAAGTACTTTCAATTCATGATCACCTTTTTTGGACACCCGGTATATCCCAATAGGTAGCCATAATCCGCATTATACCAATTTTGAACTGTCCTCTCTGCATTTTCTCTCGTATCCAAGTAGGCATAAAACACTAACATTGTTGAGCAGTCTACTCTACATTATAACCACTCTACTACTCTACAACTGAGTCACACTGCACAGCTGCGGTCGAGCCACATTAACAGATAAGTAATTTTAATTTAAATCTCTACACGCAATTATTGGAAAACTGCGGTGTATGTAATTGTTTACATTACAACGTTATTTACTTATCTCTGTGACCTTATTGTCCCCTGGTACTATTTTACTACGAATAGACTGTCGTTTATCGTAATAATTGTAAAAGGTGCATGTCTGTATGAGTCGCAGCATCCATTTAGAACCGTATTCAAAACCGTGTTTCTTAGCTAAAAACGGTTATCTCAAATAAAACCAGTTTTCTTATGTAAAACCGGTTTTATTAACCACAACCGGTTTTGTTAACCACAACCGGTTTTATTAACCACAACCGGTTTTCTTTAAAAAATTGTAACTTTGAGTAGCCATCACATTTTTTTTCCAAAATATCGCTAAAGTAGCGTGTAGGTTGACAAATAGGTCTATCCATGAGTGTATTAAAAGGTACCTAAGTGTTTATGTCAAGAGTATCGGCAGCAGCGTCCTCCAGTCATGATGTTAGTAGTAGTAGTTAGCTTAGGTTATTTTACTCGTCCCCATTGGTTTGAGACCCTTCAGGTCTCGCCAAGGAAAAAAATAGCGTCCTTCTGTCTTTAAATAAAAACATTCCGTAATCACCATCTCGTCTGCCACACCACATGCGATGATTATGGAAATCTCCCATCTCCGTTTAAAGTAACGATCATCACATCCATATATGGCATACGGGCTGATTTGATCAAGATAATTAATTAATTAGCGTGAAATCTTGCAACCATAAGGCGCCAAACTTGGTTTTCTGCTTACCTCAAATTGTAAAACCGCGTACCCAAGCCACAGTGCTAATTTAGCAAATGAAATCTAAACTCGGTCAGTCCATTGCAGCGTGGATTACTCATGGACATTACGGTTTTGTTGTTCCAAAAGGACCAAACGGGAACTTAGGACCAAAAGACCGTTTCGGTATTAATGGCGCAAGGATGCGTGCAGAAATTCGTGGATATTATTGTTTGTGAGTAAGGCCGGTGTTGTGAAAGTAGATAGTTAATTGAGTCACTTATTGGAGAACTTTGGCGTCAACTTATGATGGTGTTTACCATAAGATCTTTAAAGAAAAATGTTGAGTTATCAAAATTAATTCCATGCAATTATTTTTAAGGTTGAATACCGATACTTTGAAAAATAGCTGCATTTCCTTGTTACATATCGTCGCTGTTTCTGCAAAATCCGCTATGGGAAAAAACCCAACTTTACAGGAGAAGCAATAAACATTTTTTTTTTCCAAACTGATAACACTATTTTAAAACGTATGCAGAAAATTAGACTTTATGACAGGCATCCATAAATATTGTTATTTTGCTTTTTACTACGATATAACAGGAACACGATTTGAAGTATTAGGTATTTAAATATTTCGAAGTAATCGGTATTTGGAGAAATAATTCCATAAGGACCATTTTTTTCAAGCAAGTTTGTAATAGTGTGTGTGTGTAAGAATGATTCCGTATACGAGGATGTGTCACTCCCATCCAATCATTAGTGCACTAGTAGCAACTCCATAAGAAGAGAGGGGATGACTTATTTTTAGCCAAGGACAATTAAATGCGTCCGCTAAGATGTGTTGGTGAAATTCTTGGATTTGACTGTTTGTAGGTATGTCAGGAAGGTAGCTAAGCAAAATAATTAGTACCAGGTGTTTAGTTTTCTAAGAACTTGTGGTTTAACCGCCTTGCTACCGAGTTACTCTCTTAACCTTGCTGTTATTTTCCACTCCGAGAATGGTTCAAATGAATATTATTACATGATTATATTAGTCTATTGAAGTCATATGAATATTTATAGACTGCCTTGTTGGTCTAGTGGTCGCAAACACGACTGCTGAGCATGGGATCCTGGGTTCGAAGTCCAGGTCGGGCAATGTGATATTGGGTTTTTCTATTAGGAATTTCTCAGTAGCAGCCTGGATTTGTGGTCGGTTAATGGCAATAGGCTCACCCCCTATTACATGGGATCTATAAATACCTACCGAAACGAGGGTGTAGGTACTAAAAACAAAAAACGCCTCTGCCGAACCCTTCGGGGAATATAAGGCGTGATGATATGTTATGTGAATATGTATAGTCCGTAAGCAACCACTACTTAACATGGGCGTTTTGTCTACAATATAAACAATCCCGAGGGTTTACCAAAATCACCACGCTTAACAAACTCTTTGGTGGTCAATATATATTTTTGAATCGGACGATGTCGCTTCCCTTCCTGTTTCCCTCAGTCGTCCGTCGTTCCTGACTAGGAAAGACGGGGTTGACCTATTTTTTGCTGAAAATAGGTTGTTGATTGATAAGTTTCCTTTCTTCTTCAGCCTGTAATGTGATTCCTCACTATGGTTTTCTAGCGCCATCCCACCAGTTTTAAGAATCGCTTTAGAAATGTTTTTTTACACAAATGCATCAATGTTTATTTAAGTAAAACCAAGGTTAACGGCCATATTAATTGCGCAGTTTGATAACCAGCTGACCTGATCTGTATTCCGTCAACGGGGTGAGCATCAAAACAATTGGGAATTAAACCGACATGTTAACGTCATAAAGAAGGATTAAGTCCATAAATAAGTTGGCAACATTTTAATGAATTACTCAGACACACGCAAGAGAATGCGGCAAAAGGACCAGTAAAGGACCAGTGTAAGATATGCTTTATTTTATACAGTACCAATGAAGATTTTGATGTTGTTTGGAAGGTGGTGTTATAGTAATAATATTAGCGTGAAAGGTTATAGACTGAATAAGACCTGTAGTATTCTGTAAATATTAATTAATAGGTACATACCGATGGCAGCAAAGTAGATACGGACATCTACATTTTTTCCAAAATGCTTTTTTTACAAAAATGAACTTAAATCAACCCTATAATATAAATTATTTTAATACAGACTTGTAGTCTGTATAAAAATAATTTCAAAATAATAAAGAAAATCTGGCATGTAAATGAAGACATCTACACTCAATTTCTAAGAAACATCGCAGCAAAATGGCCTCTGTTTTTTACTAAATGTGCTCTCCTGTAAAATTGCAAATTTGTAGATGTTTTCTTTTACTTTGCTGCCATCGATACATGAATTCTGACAAATTCTAGTAACTCATAAAAAAATTTATTAAAAATAGTCACGATTTTTGACCCAAAATCTACAAATAAACATAGAATATAATTAGAAATTTAATTTGATTTGATTTAAACAATATCTTAATTTTTAATATCTGTTGTACATAAAAAGATTAAATAAAGAGAGTTTTTAAACTTAGCATTAATTGGAAAAGTCATGGCCAAATCTCTAACGTTACTCAGTTTTAAGTTGCCGATAAGTCGTGTTCTTTCTGTTACCTTAAGGTGAAGTGACCTTTATGATATAAGCAGAATTGTATCTAGACTTTTACAATTTGAAACGAAATTGTATTTTTTGGAATAATCATTTAGCTATGATTAATTTGTCTCTATCTAGTTATTGGCCAACTTATGTTGTCGACTGTACATTCTGTACAATCAAGAACACCAAGTATCGATAACGTTCTGGTTAAAGCATCTATATATTAATACGTGAAAGAAAAACTTTGTACGTGTGTACTACTACGTACTACGTACTTTGTGTTTTTACGAAAATTACGCGGCCGGAGGAGTATGAAGTTTGGCACAGTTAAAGTTTATATGAAAAGGAGCGCAGAAAGCAAATATTTTTATATAATATGCATTAGAAATAAATTAATAAAAAAAACATTATACGCACTACCACGCGTTTGACACACACATATACTATACGTGCCAAATAAGAATAGTACTGTCAAGACGCCATTTTGTTCCGCAATACTCGTGAACTTCATTGCCAAAGTGTAAGGTGTGCAAAAAAATAAATAAAGAAATTATACTCAGTCTAATTATTTTTAGTTCACTTTTTTGGTATTTCTAATCAATTAACGCCAAATTAATTACACAGTAATTATATTATTATTATAGTGACATATTAGGGTGACCAGTAGCATTTCGTGAAGTTAACTATATATATATTGGTTCATTTCTTTAATGAATACTGTTTTCAAATATTATTAAATTATCCAAAATTATCTATTTATGGAATTCAATAAATAACATTTTATAAAAAATGAATGTAAATAATAATGAAATCTATGAATAAAAAAATATAACATTTTTTTTCATAGTATTCTTTTGCTGGCAGTACCAATTTGACAGCTATCGTGTGAAGTTGTAGCAAGCGCGATCCTATTCATATTTGGCACGCATAGTACAAGGTTATTCGGAAAGGGGGTACTAAGCCGCGGGCCACCTAAAGTATCACTGATGACTATTTTAACGCAAGTGTTAAAATGTCAAAATTCGATAATTCTTATTTGCATGCAAAAAGATTTTTATTATATTTTTTTCAAAAAAACACATACCTGCTTTAGTTATGAGTTCAGAAAATTAATTTTCTAATCCGTGACCCCAAATATGACCTAAATTGTAAAAACAGCTGATCATAGCTATGGACAGATAGATTTTAGCATATTTTTTACGAAGTCTTTGAAAAGCTATTTCTCTTAAACTATCGAGTTTTGGGCAAAGTTGTAGAACAAAAGTTATCCCTTATTATGGGTACTTTAACACCCTTTCCGCTTAGTACCCCTTTCCGACTAACCTTGTATACATACATATTTATTATTATGGTATAGATTAAATATTCATGCGGATACCTCTTAGATTCTTCTCCATCTTCTCTGTATAAGCGGAAAATAATTTAAAACCAGGCCACACATAAAATCTGTAAAATACTTTGTTTTTCTTGGCCGACGTCTTTCATATGTAAATTATATTTTTTTCGTCAATACAGTCTCTCTTATTGGGAAATATTTCACTCGCTGTTGTAACTGTAAATTTTAATAAGAAAAACTTTGTATTTTCCAACGCAGTTATGAAATTCTAACACACTTGAGAAATTATTCATACCTGAATTTCAAAGTCGTCAAAGTAATTCACGAGTTTTTACTTAAGCTACTAAAAAGTCTATAACATAACATCACGCCTGTATTCCCCGAAGGGTTGGGCAGAGGTGTATAGTAACACCCTCATTTCGCCGTTATGTTTAAGTCCCATTTAATAAAGGGCGAGCCTATATCCATCAACCATCACAAATCCAAACTCCGAGCTGGTACTAAAAAATTCCACATGGAAAAACCCAAACACTTTTCCCGTCCTGAAAATCGAACCCAGAATCTCACGATTAGCAGGCGCGCTTACCACTACACTAACGAGGCAGAATAAGTAGTCGTATCTTACACTATATTCTTTATTCTTCATGAATATTTACGGTTCTTTTGGAAATGAGGTTTTTTTGTATTAGGTAGGTATGTATCGCACCTTTAATAAAGTAAAAAAAGCATTCCCAAGGAGGGTTGACGTCAGGCAGGCGGCCGGTCATAAAATGTAGCCGAAACATTTGTGCAGTACCTATGATATGAGACATATATATATATATATATTTTTTTTTTCTTGGCGAAATCCTCATGGACTGTCCCCCGTCTGGGGAAGACGAGGTGTGCCGGTTTACCGGCTAAAACCCCACGGTGTCCCTCCTTCTGACCTAAGGCCGGAGTCACGGGATTCGCTGTTGCATGCACCGCGACCCCGGCAGGTCTCGGTCCACCAGCTTCTTCTGGTGGACCTCTCCTGTGGTGGGGCAATTGTTCCCCTGCCCCACATCCTTTCGAGAGGCGCGCGCGGAACACGGCGCGCCATCCTCCCTGGGCCCGTTACTGGTCGGGCGACGGGCTCCCAACCCGCCGCCTGCAGGCCACTCATTAGGGTGGCCGGAGATCGTCACGCGCCCTCCGGCGCCCGGTGCGTCTAGCGCGAGAAGGGAGAGAAGAAGCGGCCTCCCTCTCCCTCTCCGCTACCTCCTTGGTCGCCATCACCCCCTCGCAAAAGGAGGCGATGGCTTCCCACGCAGTCTCGCTCCCGACCATGGACAGAACCACGGCCGGAAGCGAGAGGTCACCGCCGATCGCCGCGACTAGCTCGCGGCGCTGCGACCCCCATGCTGGACACGCCTGCAAAGTGTGCAGCGCCGTGTCCTCGGGGCAGTCGCAGTGGTGACAACCGGGCGTCTGCTCCCGGCCTATACGACACAGGTACTTCCCGAAACAGCCGTGTCCCGGGAGTACCTGCGTCAACCGGAAGCTGAGGGCGCCGTGACGCCTCTTCAGCCACTCCTCCATCACGGGTCTTACCGCCGCTATCGCGGCGTGCCCTGATATGAGACATACCTACTGTTCCAACCCCAAATAAGTTGGGATAAGGGCAAGAGGATGATGATGACCTTTAATAAAGTAAAGGCCTATTTCAAAAATATCAACTTTTGGGAAATCGTGTTAAAAGATTCAGGGAACCTGATGTCTTCACAGTACAATCACAGTATAAGCTTTAATATAGTCTTTTTTCTCTTTCTGTGAAAGCAAAGTGGTAGAACAGTTGATATTGAGACCGTCTAACACAGAAACTCAAAAACTCAATACCTATTTCGAGTTGTGCCCTTACATTAATGTACCTAACTCAGAAGCAGCTTACATTTCTGTAGGTACCTACTAAATAAAATTTCCCTATGGTCTCTGCTTCGCTAGCCGATCCCGCTAATGCCATTTACCTATATATTACAAACGCGAAAGTTTGTGACGATGATTTAACGATTGGATATTTGGATGTTTGTTACACAGTCACGCATAAGCGGCTAAAGGGATTTGGATGCAATTTAGCACAAGGATAGACCCCGGGTCCCGGGTTAAAACATAGGATCGTTTTCATCAGAGTATATGAAGTAGTTTCTTTAGGATGTGAGTGAAACCTCGGGCAACAAAATTAGTTAACTCAATAATAAAAGTACTAGAGACTTGGCACACGAGGTTGTCGACATGTGGAAGGTTGACTCAGCAGTCGTTGTGCCGATAGTCGTTACAGCCAATGGCTTAATAGCCAAGAGCCTCGACCAACATCTAATGAGGCTCTCGTTGGCAGCTGGGTCAAGGGCCTGATAAAGAAAGCGGTACTTCTGGACACGGCACGTAATGTCAGGAAGTTCCTCTCTCTGAGGCCCTGACCATCGGTAGCTTGGACCCTGTCCCCGATGCCAATGGGCCACTATTTAATATTTTTTTATATTTTTTATAGTAATATTTAAAAATTTAATTTAATAAATATTGTAAATGAATAATGGAAATAATAAAGTACTATTTCGTATGCTCGTTCTAACGGTAGGTACACTTTGGTGGGGAACTATTTTCAGCTAACAATTGCAGGCGGGCAAAAAAAATGATCAGATGGCAAACATACCCATATTTTTAATAGTTGCGTATTTAAACAAGATTCTCTACCTACCTCAATAGTAAAGTGTGAAAACCTACATATTAAATAACATTTTAGCATAATCATTTGCCTTTCCAATGAGTAACAGATCGATCGCTAATCCATATTCATACCAGGAAATATTATAACATAAGGACCAAATGACGCATCGGGGCCCATATTACGATAATTAAATCAGAGTGCGACCCTAAGCGGTCCTAAATGCAAGGGAACAGGGCAAAGACTCTACCAAACAAATATAGTGCGCAAGAGTTGAATACTCGAGAATATTTTATTATCTGTAAACATTCACACACGCGCGCGTATCGAAGGACCGAGTAGTTTTGGTCGGTTGTTTATTAATTCAGTTGATTGAATTTGTAGTGTGAACCTCGACAACGAATAGGCCACCCACTCTGATCCCGAGATTAATCTAATCCCTTGGTATCCACCAAGGGATTGTAAAGAAAATAGTTGTTCTCACTGTGAGCTAATAAAAACATCCTTAGTTCATCAATTATTAGGGTGTTTATTTGTGGATTTCTTCTCAACGATCATTGTACCAGTATAAAAAGTTCAGTGGACGTGTACATACTGATATAAGACAGAACTCACAATTCAACCTAGTATAGTACGATATAACTTAGATGTCGCATCGGCAAACTTCGTAAAACCAATCACTTCCGAGCTGAGTGCGACTTCAAGACCCCGAACGTTTATTAGTACTGCAGTAAAAAAATATCTTTACTGTGACGTAATAAGTTTGAATGGCGTGATAATGAGCGCCTGCCATTGTTTGTTCGATCAAGTTTGCTAATGCGACTTCTAAGTTGTGTCATACTATACACAATTGTAATTGATTAAGAAATACATTTTAGTAGGTAACTTCGTCATCATAAGGTGATCAGTTACTCACCAGCTAAGGAAAAAGACAAGAAAACACGTAATAATAACCACAAAAACCAAACCGCGCAATACGAGCAAATAAGCATTATCATTGTTATTAAGCGATATTATCATGTTATTGTTTATTGCCATTAATAATGATGAATGAACAATCCAATTTATATTGTAACTAGCGAACCGCCCCGGCTTCGCACGGGTGTAATGTAGATACTAATGTGGGGCATATAAACCTTCCTCTTGAATCACTCTATCTATTAAAAAAAACCGCATCAAAATCCGTTGCGTAGTTTTAAAGATCTAAGCATACCTAGGGACAGACAGACGGCGGGAGCGACTTTGTTTTATACTATGTAAAGATAAAGAAGATAAACTATTTTTGTAGTAAAATAAGTTTTCTTGTAATTTTCATCCTATATTAAAGTTAAACATTGAAGATGGAAAAAGTTTAATAATGAAAATAGTAATTTCAGTTCGGCAAATTGTTCTCCTCTAAAAATATTTAGGTACTCAAGAAGTTGTTTTTGTTTAACTTTGATTAATGATAACGCCGATATTCTTAGGAGGTGGATCTCAGCAAAACTGGGATCATTTAAGCCAGATAAAAAGTTAATATTGGACCTGGGCGATAGATGGTATACCCAAATATAGCACAAGTAGGTATATCTATATCACCTGTGTCCGAAACCTGTATCACTAGTATATATTTTTTTTTACTGAACGCAGGAATTTAATAAAGCATCTATACCACGGTGATATAATATACCTATGTAAAAATCCTTAAATCCACTGCCCAAAAGTACACAAAAATGAGTTAATTATTTTTTATTGCAAAACGATCAAAACTATTAATCGCGCTACACCTACATTTGTGTTGATGTAAACAAGCCGTCGACACGCGCGCACACTCACACACACACGTACCCATGTGTGCGCCTCACATGGACGCGTAGCATTGAGCCAGGTCGTGGCACCCGCGCGTGCGCAGGGTTTATTTGTACGTTTATGCGCGTATCTACGTAACTAGTATATAACAACAGATTGGCTCTGTGATTGAACTTATTACGATGTAATGGAATAGTGGATGTTGAAATTGTGATTTGATTAAGGGCGCTTTGATATTATTTTCTGGGGTAATGGTATCAGTAGCCCTGTTGTAAGTAGAAGTTTATTGAGAAATCAGGTTTACTGTACCTACTGCTGTTTATAAATAATAACGGTTTGTACTCAACTGCCTCGTTGGTCTAGTGGTGGCAAGCGCGACTGCTGATCGTGAGGTCCTGAGTTCAAACCCCAGGTCGGTAAAAGTGTTTGGGTTGTTCCGTGTGGAATTCCTCAGTAGCAGCCCGAAGTTTAGATTTGTCCCCGGTTGATGGCAATAGGCTCGCCCCCTATTACATGGGACTTGAACATAACGGCGGAATGAGGGTGTTACTATACACCTCTGCCCAACCCTGCGGGTAATACAGGCGTGATGTTTATTAAGTTTTAATAAGCCGTAGTGCGTCACCTTTGAGACTTGAAAGAAGGTAATGCATTAGTTCGGTGTCAGACAGACTACCATTTCCATGGATGAGTGAATTGAAAATATCTAAGACCTCAGGCTAGGCCTTGACATTGCCAGAAAATGTTGGGATGTTTATATTCCGAAGCTTCACTTAAGCGAATGCGAAGCGAACACACATTTACGTAGATTGAAAGAATTCGTTGCAATCGCTTGACAATTCATCATCGTGGCATTAAACCAGAAACTATTGTGTAACTACGAAATATAATGCATAAAAAATTGTATTGTGGATTCCTATATCTTACCAATTGTTACTGGTTAAAAGTACGACTCGGTAGGTGAACCTTACGTCCTTTCATCCATGGGTAAAATCGGTAGGAACAGTTGTTTACTTTAACAATTTGATTATGGCAAGGAAAATAATACATTTTTGGATTCGTGTTTTTGGATTTTTGAAGTCGTGACCTTGAAGCATTCGTAAATGGCTTAAATCAGTTTAGAAAGAAGTAAAACAATAATAATTATGGGTAGTATAGGAAATAGGATTATGGGTGTGACAGAAAATGTTAAACGTTGAATCGTATTTCAAATTAAATATGGCCTCAAGAAAGGTTATAGTGTCAGCCTCCTAGCATAGTGAAGTCAGAAAAAAAAAGAGCAACCATTACGTTTAAAATAATTGTTTTGTGACTATGTTATCGGTACTAAGAAAATAAAAATCGATCAATTATTTGCAATCTTCTTTTCGTGTAGTTAGTGACTAACCTGGTGTCAGAGTTTATGCCGCCCATGGGCCTCTGACTTGGTTTCACATGTCGTCGAGAAATACCTCTCAGTCATGCCGGTTTCCCCACGATGTTTTCCTTCACCGTTTTTAAGCAAGTGATAATTATACAATACGCACATGAATCCGAAAGTCAGAGGTGCGTGCCTTGTGTTCGAACTCGAGAAAACTTTTAAATTAAATGGTTTTATCTTGCAGTACCCCTACAGTATCAGGATTTGAGGATTGAAGGTTGAAATTATTATAATTTTTATATTGACATGGGAATTGAATTTGTGTGCGAAGTTTCAGGCGAATCGATTAAGCAGAAATAGTTCTAAAATTGTAAGATTTGAATCAAACAAACAAATACACGAAGTGAAGTTAGTGAAAATCTGCATTATCCAAAGAGGATGATAATCTTTGCCTGTTTGGCACATGACCCCCCCGCCCCTTCCCCGGATGTAGTGATGATTTAACATAAAAACAAACATAACATAACATCACGCCTTACATTCCCCGAAGGGTTCGACAGAGGTGCTTTTTTTAAAACTCTTTTCACTGGTTATGTTTAAGTCCCATGTAATAGGAGGCGAGCCTATTGCCATTAACCGGGCACAAATCCAGACTCCAGGCTGGTACTGAGAAATTCCTAATGGAAAAACCCAATAACACTGCCTGACCTGGGGATCGAACCCAGGATCCCATGCTCAGCAACTGCTGAGCATGGGATCCTGGGTTCGATCCCCTTGTTGGTCTAGTGGTCGCAAGCGCAACTGCGCTTGCGACCATTATACCAACAAGGCACTCAGCTCATCAGCTGAAATCATCATTTACGCTATTTAATTCAATAACCTCCACCAAATTAAGAGGAAGGAAATATTTCCTTCCTTATTCACGTTTCCTTAGGAAGAGGAACTCTGTTACAACTAGGTACTAAATTATGTTGAAAGCTAGTAGTTCTACGTTACTTTGTTTTTTCCTTATAGTACTAAGGGCAATGTTTTTTGTCCATGGTACCACTACCAGTAAGGCTACGGATAACTAGCATTGCCCATTGTTCCGCTGGTAGTACATCAAGCGTTGTTTGACTCTTATTATGAAAATATAAGATGGTTTGGTCATGTACAGAGGATGGACGAAAGGAGATTAACGAAACAAGTATACAAGGCGAGTGTGGATGCAACAGTTGGAAGGGGCCGACCTCGGCGAACGTACCACGAACAAATCGCGGACGTTCTCAAAAAGGGCTAGTTTGGTAGCACCCTAAACTGACGAGCATGCATGAGAAGGTTAATGAATGAAGATGAAGCGAAAAGGGTGTGTCAGGATGGTAGCAGGTGGAAATATATAGTCTCTGCCTACCCCAATGAGAAACAGGCGTGATTGTATGTATGTATGAATGAAAAAAAAATCGTAGCTACCTACTTATTAATTATGCTTTTTGTATAATTTCTATCTCGATCTCTATTGCGGCTAATTACCAACCGTGCGGATCATTCGATTTGCGAGGTTAAGGTGCGCTTGTCGCGGTCAGTCCGTGGATGGGTGACCGTACGCTACACATTGAGACCCCTCCGTGCCTTGGAGAGCACGTTAAACAGTCGGTTTCTGGTGTCATACGAATACCTATGAATGTCGTTACGGGAAATCAGAAGCCCGAAAAGTCTGACAACTGGTTAAGACCAGTTGTCAGACTTTTCGGGCTATCTGTGACTGGGTTGCGGAGGTCTGATTGCAGTCGCTCCGTGTAAAATACTGGTATTCAGCCGCATCTGGTTACTGGAAGTTGACCCTAACATAGTTGGGAAAAGTCTAGGTTGGCAGTATAATTTCTGGGTTGCGGAGGTCTGATGGCAGTCGCTCCGTGTAAAATACTGGCATTCAGCCGCATCTGGGTACTGGAAGCTGACCCCAACATAGTTGGGAAAAGGCTAGGTTGGCAGTATAATTTCTATCTCATCAAGACGCCTTCAGGATTTTTCCAAAATGAGTTCTACCGCATTTTTAATTCGTCCCACGCCATTCCTGAATTTCGTTTTTTGGATACTTTTTTACACTGTGACTAAGATGGAGTGAACATAGATCGACTCGAGATAAATGTTGCGTGAATTAATCGATTTTAAATGCATCAAGTTAGTTTTACTTGAGATACATAATATTTACACTGAAATTAAGATACTGACATATTATAGGGTGTTCATGTATTTTTTTTCTGGTAATTTACCGATGTATGTGTGCGCGTCTGTCGTCTTTTTCAGGGTATAATTTGTAAAACTTTAGGGTGACTTTAAGAGTTAACCCTAAACAAGCATGTGCACATAAAATTTTGCAGGCGTGTACTTACTCTCGCTTCCGGCCGTGGTTCTGTCCATGGTCGGGAGCGAGACTGCGTGGGAAGCCATCGCCTCCTTTTGTGAGGGGGTGATGGCGACCAAAGAGGAAGCGGAGAGGGATAGGGAGTGGTGTGCTCTTCTCCCTTCCCGCGCCAGACGCACCGGGCGCCGGAGGGCGCGTGTACGCGAAGACCTCCAGCCACCCTAGTGAGTGGCCTGCGGGCGGCGGGTTTGGGGACTCGCCGCCCGACCATTAACAGGCCCGAGAAGGCGGCGCGCCGTGTTCCGTGCGCGCTTCTCAGGAGGACGTGGGGCAAGGCCCCACAGAGGAGAGGTCCGCCATGGGTTGGCGGACCGGGACCTGCCGGGGTTGCGGTGCATGCTTTTGCGAATCCCGCGACCCCGGCCGTACGGTCAGGAGAAGGAACACCGTTGGATTTTAGCCGGTAAGAGTCCGGCAGACCTCCTCGCCTTCCCCGGGCCAGGGACATCCATGAGGATTTTCCAACGAGAAAAAAAAAAAAAAGGCGTGTACTTACGGGAGGATAAAGAATAACACTTGTAACCGTACACTATATATATTTTCATAATAATTACAAATAGATCAACGATCACATTATGTGTACTGTTCGTCATTAAGGAGTTCCATTGTCTATCTCCGAAGTTCTTCATCAGATCTTCACCAAATTTAAATAGGACCACCTCAAAAGAATACTCTTTCAAACAAAAAATAAACCAAATTGGTTGGTAAATGACGGTGTGATGAGGTAAAAAACTCCTCCGTTTTTTGGAAGTCGGTTAAAAAGTGTATAACGCCCTTCCTGCTGGGATTCAGGCTTTAACTGGAGGGTCCTTTAAAACAAAAACCCATAGTTGGTTAATTGAAAAATGGCACTCGTCCATTAAAGAATACTTCTTAAAAAGTAATAACCTATGCATGGTATAGTAGTAGTTTTTGAGGTACCCTGTTAATCCTTATTAACTAATCTTGACATGCATATTATTGGTGTGTTTTTCTTTCAATATTACGACTACTCTACTTAATATTTATACGCTTAGTTATAAGCAGATTTTGTAAAGAGCTTTATAATAAATCCATCTTATGTACATACTTTACCCAAAATCATATGCAAATAAATGATTTCTATTATATTCTACTACTGACATAGGCGTATTCACGGTGTAGCAGATGGGATGCTTGCCCCCCACCCTGGCATAGGAAAGAATAGGTAAATGGTATAGATTCAGTCAACTCGCCACCCATGCCCACAGATCAATTACCCAAAATAGGCAGACCAATGCCCGACTCCGTCTTTACTTATTTTGACCTCAAAAATAAGGTTTTGGGGCATTATTTCCCCATACTCCCATTCTGCACTTCCAGATTTATTGAAAAGACAAATATTTACTGTCTGACTGAGGTTGCCCCACCCTGGACAAATTCTGGCTACGCCCATGACTACTGGAATCGAACCCACGTTCGGCAGCCGCTTACAATCACTAGACCAATAAAGTTCCTATTATTCATCAAAATAATTAACCAAAACAATTAATTCACTGCCTTATTGGTCCTGGGTTTGATCCCCAGGTCGGGTAAGGTGTTATTGGGTTTTTCCATTAGGAGTTTCTCAGTAGCAGCTCGAAGTCTGGATTCGTGCCCGTTTGATGGCGATAGGCTCGCCCCCTATTACATGGGACTTAGACATAACTGGCGAAACGAGGGTGTTACTATACACCTCTGTCCAGCCCTTCGGGGAATACAGGGCGTGATGTTATTTTTATAATTAACCATCTGCAAACATTGACCTACATCAACATGCAATGCAAAAGAAACAGACATGCAACATCTACCTCGTGTCTAACGCCACGCGGAAGGCCTCGCCAATTAAAATTCTGCACACGAGGAAACAATTGAAAAGGTCATACATACGCTACGATATGCTATGCTATATGGTAGAACACACGCGGAAAAGAGAAGGCCGTGAATATTCACGCCTTCATTAGCACTGGGTGGGGCAGTGGGGCTGCACGAGTCCTCGCAATTCCGGATGAAATCTAAAATACTGAACGCGTGTTGTGTTTTATGTTCAAAGGGTTTCTAGAATTACTGGTACCTTGCTAAGTTATTTAAGGAAGTAACTGTGTACTGTTTAATATTATTTAAAAAAATATATTCTCCTTAGTTGGCAAAAAAAAATGGTGATGGTATTTCTTTTTGCGGGGAAAATATTTAAAAGGCTCTTGTCCTCCTGGGGGTTAAGATCGAGGTGTGTGGGATTTTTACATACCCCATTAGTGGTCATCCTTAACACATTAGGGGACTAAGTTAAGCTTCTGGAGCCCTTTTGTGAGGGGGAATCCCTTTGATTCGCATAATTTTTGATTTCTTAATCTACTTAAGTATAACAAGTTAGGCATAACTTTTATTGACATAATAATACTTTGACATAATATTTTTTGGCATACTGTTTAGACAAGCATTACTATCATTTGGCTATATTTTTTCGACGTATTTTTGTAGATAATATTAGATTACTATGGTTAAAAAAATGATGCATATACATACATTTATGCAGAATTAATATTATGTGAAACGATCATAAGTGAAAGTAGGCCATGATAAATTATGCCATTCAATTTTATGCGAATCAATAGTGATCCCTGTGAGGGACGCCCCAGGGGAGTAATTTTTCTCCACCTATAACTTCACATGTACCTATTCTATGGATGGATCCTACCACAAACCCCCCATGGAAGAAGGAACTGTTCGTGCTAATTCAGCAACGCCAATGTCAGAAGTAGGCCGGTAAACTACGAAGTACAGTTGGGTAAAGAAAATGTAATATACCTTAAGGACTATTTTGCTTACACAGTGCAAGAATCTAATTATTTTACCGACTATGTATTGCCTACATTATAGAAATAAAAATACAATAATTTTTTGACACGATATGAAATATTATAATGGTGAAATGATGACAGACGATTAATGTAAATTTATTTAATCATCGAATTGATTGATGTCATGGTTTTTACAACAAACTCTAAGGACATTACATGGCACTACTACGTCATATGGAGGCAAAAGGCAATTTTGATCTTTGCTACCAAATAATTAAACATAATTTTCCATACATTGGTCTGTTCCGTTCAACAGTTTGAAAAGATAACATGTGCCAGCTATGTGGGATAGGAATGAATTTGTAAATTGACGAACCCTTTTATTCCCCTTTTTTTATCGTTGGAAAATCCTCATGGATATCCCTCGCCCGGGGAAGGCGAGGGGGTCTGCTGGACTCTTATCGGCTAAAAACCAACGGTGTTCCTCCTCCTGACCGTTCGGCCGGGGTCGCGGGATTCGCAAAAGCATGCACGGCTACCCCGGCAGACCATTTTATTTCCCTACTGTACAAGAAGTAGTAAGACATTATGCTTGTTAGTCTAAAAACTGCAACTCGAGGTAACAATTGTAAAGGTCATGTACTCGGTACATTAGTTATATGGTACATGTTACTAAAACGGCATGTTTTGACATTTTGTTCCGCGTTACCGCTAGATATGGCGCTGACGGAAAAGTAAGGCATAAGTTATGTTGTGTTTATGGTATTAAGCCAAGATTGACCATGGTTGGTCTAAGAGAAGCTCATATTTTACTTTTTATAATGTATATTAACTGTGCAGATCATACGATATGCGAGGTTAAGCTGCGCTTGCCGCTGTCAGTCCGTAAATGGGTGACCGTTCATTACACATTGAGACTCCTCCGTGACACGGACAGCACGTTGAAACGTCGGTCCCGGGTGTCATGCGAATACCTATGACAGTTGTTACGGGTAGTCAGAAGCCCGAAAGTCTGACTACCGGTCTAACCTTAGAATATCGGCTTTGTGTTGTAACTGGGTTGCGGAGGTCTGATGGCAGTCGCTCCGTGTAAAATATTATATATGGTACTCAGCCACGTCTGGTTAGACTGGAAGCCGACCACAACATAGTTTGGGAAAAGGCTAGGAGGATTGTTGATATATTCATGGCATGAGGAGTATGGAGCCGCTCGTGGACATTTCTAAAATGAGTGTACCGTAATAGACCACCGCCATTGAAAGACATGTAGGTACTCTACAAGAACTGCCTTGACTGCCTCGTTGGTCTAGTAGTTGCAAGCGCGACTGCTGAGCATGGGGACCTGGGTTCAATCCTCAGGTCGGGTAATATTATTGGGTTTTTCCATTAGGAATTTCTCAGTAGCAGCCCGGAGTCTGGATTTGTGTCCGGTTAATGGCAATAGGCTCGCCCCCTATTACATGGGACTTGAACATAAATGGCGAAACGAGGATGTACTAAAATATACCTTTGTCGAACCCTTTGGGGAGTACAAGGTGTGATGTTGTGTTACTATGAGAAGTCGATGCTAATCACCACTTTTGCGCCTGGTAGGTGTACCTACTTCCTTAGACATTCTTCAGTACATCCAAAAGGAGAGCTGTTATTTACTGCCACCAATAAAATCTTTAAATAACTTGTAAGTCAAAACATTGCAAAAATCACAAAAGTTAAGCAACGTTTTTGCGGCTGCTAATCAGATGGGTGACCTAGCGAATACTTTACTTGACCTCCGCTGTACATTTAGATGCAAATGAATACTCTTTAACAATGCAATGGGCTGGCAGTTATGATAATATAAATTCCTTTGAGATGGCCTCATAATTTTATGCTAGTTTTCATGATATACCAGGGATGAAGAGGGAAAGAGTATCAGTCATTTGTATTTTTTTTAGTAAGAATAAAATACTCGTAATTACTTTTGGGTCTTCTTGTGACTAACCTGGTGTCAGAATTTATGCCGCCCATGGGCCTCTGACTTGGCTTCACATGCCGTCGAGAAATATCTCCCAGGCGTGCCGGTTTCCTCACGATGTTTCCTATACTGTTTTTAAGCAAGTGAATCCGGAAAGTCAGAGTTGCGTGCCTTGGGTTCAGACCTACGACTTGGCAGTCCGACGGTCACACCACTAGTCTATTACTGCTGACACCTATTTCTACGACTATCACTTTAAGGTTGCTAGTTACACTCGGGAGCAATGAATCCGGGTCACGAACATAAACATAACAACGTTAAAATGTTAAAAAATGTTTAATAATGTTTTCCGAGATATTAAGGTTTATGTTGGTGATCCGGATTCATTGCTCCCGAGGGTATTAACACATAATTGTTTTTTTTGCTGCCATGCTGCTAAATGTACTCAATACTCAATATTTATTGCGTTCCACAATGTTATTTAGGTGGTAAATGTTTTTATTAATTTTACTAATTCGGTCATTATGGACGGTTGTCAGGCACAGAAATGTAGGAGAGAGGAATCACTATATACAGTCGCTCCGTGTAAAATACTGGTTTTCAGCCGCATTTGGTTAGAATGGAAGCTGACCCCAACATAGTTGGGAAAAGCTAGGCATAACAATCTTTAGCATGTATTATAATTGTATTACGCAGTGATACGTCATTAATTAACCAAACTCATGTTATCAGCCGATTTAACGATTTCCACGAGATAATAAATATAGAAACCTTGTATCATCTTCTATTATTTCTAGATCATACTTTTATAATTGTAACCGCAGTAATTAGGTCACCAATCCAGTACTTTCAACGAACCTACAATTTTCCACGAGAACAATATATAATTATTAATTTTAATTACAGTAGAAGTACTAAGAAGACCTGTACTGGTTCTATTTCCCATATAATTTAATGGTGGAAGCAGAAATACCCATCTGTATTATATTCAAATTTTGTGACCCTGAAAATAGGCACCACGGGTTCGTAGTAAACGCTAAATTATCAGATTCTTTAAGTCTGAAAAAGAAAATTAGTTTTCTAACGGTCGTTTGGTTTAGCGTTTGTAAGCATGAAGTTTAACGTTATAATCTAGGTTCAATTCTCAAAACGGATATAATATGATTGGTATTATTGCTATATACTATATTCATAAAAACAAAGGTTTTTAACCACCTATTTTTGTGTACCTACAGTCTATGTAAATAAAGTTCTATTCTATTCTAAACACAAAGTTTTATGTAAAAACTAAAAAAATCTTTAAGTCGTGGATTTCATTTTAATTACTATACATTTCTGCCCAACCCTTCGAGGAATACAGGCGTGATGTTATGTTGTTATATTTCTTTTAATTTTAATTTTGATACAAATTCTTTTAATTGTTACTAAGGCGTCTAAAGTTGACTTTGATGTCACACAATAGTAAGGAAACTCCCAATCAATTAATATCAACTAAACAGCCTGAAATTACAATTAACCATACATAAACTCATCTTATTATCAATTAACATATCATAACAATCCTAATGACATCCATAAATTGATTTAATAGTCATTGTTCTTTTATGTGCAAACCGCGCGTATACTACGCGTTGTTTTTTTCCATTGTTTACATTTTCATCGGAAGAGATCGTGAGTGTTCGAGTTTTTCCGGTAAGACAGGCTGTCGCATTAACTTGTTGTTGACTTATTCCTGTTTTGTAGAGAAAATTGTTGAAATGTAATTAATTGGTGCATAAATGAGGGCTTAATTTTGTTCCTGTGTAGATGTAATTGCTGGTTACATTAAATTATGAAAACACGTGTAATGCTGCGTAGTCGGTAGTTACCTTAATGTTTTATAATTACAGTCGCGGAACGAAAATGTTATACACTTTAAGGTCTATTTTTGCTTGCACTGTGCAAGAAATGAACTATTTTACCGAGAAAAGAAAATACTAGTATTTTTTGACAAGATATTATGGTGACATGGTGACACACAAGTAATGCCAATCTATTTAATCATCGATTTGATTGATGTCGTGGTTTTTACAATAAACCTCCTTAAATCAAATCAAAGAGATTACATGGCTCTACTATGTCATATGGGGACAAAAAGCAATTTTGATCTTTGCTACCAAATAATTAAACATAACTTTCCATGCATTAGTCTGTTCCGTTCAACAGTTTAAAAAAGTAACATGTGCCCGCGATGTGGGGAAGGAATGAATTTAAAAACTGACGAATATTTTCGTTTCCCTACTGTACATATGGATTAAACTGTTTCCGTATCGTCTTAGCTTGAACAGCGTGTCGTCATTAGCCTTGTTGGTCTAGTGGTGGCAAGCGCGACTGCTGATCGTGAGGTTCTGTGTTCGATCCTCAGGTCGGGCAGTGTAATTGGGTTTTTCCGTGTGAAATTCCTCAGTAGCAGCCCGGAGTTTGGATTTGTGCCCGGTTGATGGCAATAGGCTCGCCCCCTATTACATGGGATTTAAACATAACGGCAAAATGAGGGTGTTATTATACACCTCTGCGGAACCCTTCAGTGAATACAGGCGTGATGTTATTTTATGATTATTATACTCCGTGACTTCTTAGTTATCTACTGGTCCATACAAAATAATCAATATTGCTCAACAAAATGTATGAAACATCTGTTTTTGCTTTCTCAATTTCAGAGTTGGTCCCATAGTAAGAGTTATACAGAATGGTGAGCAGAGTTTATGGTTTTCGGCTGTAAGACGACTAAAAAGTCTCGTTGTATAATATACAAGGTTAGTCGGAAAGGGGGTACTAAGCCGCGGGCCACTTAATGTATCACTGATGATTGTTTTAAAGAAAGTGTTCAAATTTAAAAATTCGATAGAAAAACATCCCATGCAAAATGATAATTATTTTAGTTTTTTCAAAAATTCTTCATCCCTGCTTTAGTTCTGAATTCAGAAAATGAAACTCCTAATCCGTGACCCCCAATATGACCTAAAATGTAAACACAGCTGATCATACCTGAGGATAGATAGAATTTAGCGTATTTTTTATGAAATCTTTGAACAGATATTTCTCTTAAACTAATGACTTTTTGGGAAAGTTGTAGAACAAAAGTTATCTATTATTATGGGTACTTTAACACCATTTCGGCTTAGTACCATCTTTCTGACTAACCTTGTATGTAAGTATTGTGATAGTGGCCTTCAATCTTTATACTTAAAACCTTTCACCTAAATATTTTACTGAACAACAGACAAACAATTCTCGTACTATCGTTTAAATTGCAATAAAATTGCAAAACAAGATCTATCTACCTGATAACCTTCCGATACCTGGTTGCGCCTGCGCCTCATCCACTGAACAACAATCTCAAGTTCAATAGCTCACGAAGGTCGAAGGGACAGTCTTTTTATAGACTTTTATCGTCTCCGTGACAAACATTAAATATATTCTCAAAAGGAGTTGATGGACCTTATATGCAAAAGTATAGTTGCATAGATTAGTTAAATGTTAGAGACTTCAAAAACTGAGTAGGCTTTCGAGTTTATTTTTTTACTTAACATTACATATTATCACGCCTGTATTCCCCGAAGGGTTGGGCAAGGGTGTATAGTAACACCCTCATTTCGCCGTTATGTTTATGTCCCATGTAATAGGTGGCGAGTCTATTGCCATCAACCGGGCACAAATCCAAACTCCGGGCTGCTACTGAGGAATTCCACACGGAAAAACCCAATAACACTACCCGACCTGGGAATCGAACCCAAGACCTCAGGAACAGCAGCCGCGCTTGCCACCACTAAACCAAAGAGGCAGTTCTACTTAAAAGAAGAAAAAGATGCAGTTTTTTTTTATAAAATGCTTTACTTATCTAACCTATTGCCTGTTCCGATTTTTATTGACTCGATTTTGTGCGGATCGGAATTTGATTATCACTTGCGTCAACGGTGAAAGAAAACATCGTAAGGAAACCTGCACACCTGAGAGGACTCCATAAAGTTTTAGATGGTGTGCGTAGTCTGCTAACCCGCACCTGGCCTACGTGGTGGACTTAGGCCTAAACCCTTCTCATTCTGACAAGAGGCCCATGCCCAGCAGTGGGACAGTAATGGGCTGATTATGTATGTATGTATGTATGTCTGTCGGTCAGCAATACGCTACAAATACGCTAGATATAAGAGTTGCTTTAAACGTTGTCAACTTTATATTCTGTGGATGGAAACAACAAATATTTTTAACAATCTAAATGTACAGGCCTCTCCAAAAAAGAAGAGATCGGATCATATTTTGTTAGCCTCAGTTCGCACAAAAATTAGTTCTTTTCGAGTTTGCGATTTTCATCTTAACAGGAATTCCATCAGTTACTATCTTAGGTACTGCTTTCTAAAATACAGAATATTATATGATTTACTACCTGTGCCCGCGGCATTGTCTGCGTAGAAGTCGGATGGGTTTTCATTTTTTTGCGCATAACCCTAATTCGTTTTCTATAATAAAAGTACCTAGCGTAAGTTACTCCTTATAACATTACCTATTTGCCAGTGGAAGTCCCGTCAAAATCGGTCCAGCCGTTTCGGAGATCAACCGCAACAAACAAACAGACAGACAGACAGGCAATTATTAAAAACTATTTTTATACACGTATCGTATATATTTTCATATGCATTTAATGAAAAACCGTTATTTTGAAATTACATATACCTATAGACACTGTAATTTTATTTATTTATTAGATATAAGATATATATTAGTGTAGATTTATAATGGTTTATGGACCGCAGTGGGTGTTACTATGCCCATTCTCTAGCGATTACACGTGCGTAGAATTTATTATGGAATCATGGTTTCCTTTCTACATTTTCCTTGATCGATTGATACTATTGTGTATTCAAATACTCTATTCAAATTGCTGTTAAAATATTTATTACTCACATTAATAATATAATATTTTTGTTGTAATTCCACAACAATTTGTAAATGTAAAAATAGGCATAATTATTTACCGCAACTATGTTCCAGTTATTTTCAAGTTTATTTTAAGATACTGATGAAGTTACTGAAAGTAACTGAAACTTTCAGTAATTCCATCAGGATGGAATTTGGTGTGGACAAATGTGCAGTCATGCATGTAAAGCGAGGAGGGATTATGGAATCCGTGGGAACACAACTCTCGGATTCCATACACCTCAGATCCGTCTCCTCAACCGAAACCTACAAATACTTGGGCATGTCGGAGGCGTTAGGCATCAATGAGACCGACATGAAGCAATCGTTACGGGAGCGCTTCTATGGCCGCCTGAAAAAGGTACTTAAAAGTCTTTTATCAGGCGGAAATAAGGTGCGCGCCTTTAATGTTTGGCTCATGCCGATCTTGATGTACTCCTTCGGCATACTCAAGTGGACTCAGACTGAACTTGACGCCCTGGATAGGAGGGTCCGTACGCTGCTGACTGCATACCGAATGCATCACCCACGTTCATCGGTGATGAGGCTGTACATTCCGAGGAAGTGTGGGGGTCGAGGCTTTTTAAATGCTAAGACCCTCCACAACCGCGAGGTGTGCAGCCTCAGGGAGTACTTCCTCCAAGCAGACGTGGGGATGCATCGAGATGTAGTCGCAGTGGACAAAGGATTCACC
The DNA here is from genome assembly GCA_910594945.2 of Amphipyra berbera. Taxonomy (NCBI): domain Eukaryota; kingdom Metazoa; phylum Arthropoda; class Insecta; order Lepidoptera; family Noctuidae; genus Amphipyra; species Amphipyra berbera. The sequence goes on from OU343138.1 coordinate 1,604,183, forward strand.
CCGCTCTCCTTGGCTAAAGAGAACTGGCGCAAGCCTGTAGTACTGGATACTAATGGCCGCAGGGAGGTATGGCAGAGCAAGGAGCTTCACGGACGCTTTTACCGGGCCCTTCACGGGCCCGATGTAGACTTCCTAGCGTCCGTAGCCTGGCTACGTTTCGGTGATCTCTTTGGGGAAACCTAAGGTTTTGTCTGTGCAATTATGGACGAAGTTATGATGACGAACAACTACCGGAAATATATTGTGAAGGATGGCACGGTTGACATCTGTCGGGCATGTCACTGTCCCGTGAATCCATTCGACATATTATTTCCGGTTGTTCTCGTCTTGCTAACGGCGAGTATTTACACAGACACAACCTAGTAGCTAGGATTATCCACCAGCAACTTGCTCTGAAATACAACCTTGTGGACGCAGAAGTACCATACTACAAGTATGTGCCCGACCCAGTTCTCGAGAATGGTCATATCACATTGTACTGGGACCGATCTATCATCACCGACAGGACCAATAAGCCTGACATAGTGGTGATAGATCGAACAGAGCGTCTCACAATGATTGTTGATATCACTGTCCCACATGACGAGAACCTTGTGAAAGCCGAGAAAGATAAGGAAATTAAGTATCAAGACTTGGCACACGAGGTTGTCGACATGTGGGAGGTTGACTCAGCAGTCATTGTGCCGATAGTCGTGACGGCCAATGGCTTAATAGCCAAGAGCCTCGACCACCATCTGACGAGGCTCTCTTGGGCAGCTGGGTCAAAGGCCTGATACAGAAAGCGGTACTTCTGGACACGGCACGTATTGTCAGGAAGTTCCTCTCTCTGAGGCCCTGACCACCGGTAGCTTGGACCCTGTTCCCGATGCCGGTGGGCTACTATTTTTTATATTTTTAAATGTTTTTTTATATTTTTTATAGAAATATTTAAAAATGTAAATAATATGTACATATAAATGAATAAACGAATATAATACCTCTACCCAACCCTTCGGGGAATATAGACGTGATGTGTTTATTAGGTACTTTATCACATAAACAGAAATAACAAATCAAATCATGCCTAGCCTTTTCCCAACTATGTTGGCGTCAGCGTCCAGTCTAACCAGATGCAGCTGAATACCAGTATTTTACACGGAGTGACTGCCATCAAACCTCCGCAACCCAGTTAACGGGGCAGTGCCGATATCCTAAGGTTAAACTGGTTGTCAGACTTTCGGGCTTCTTATTTCCCGTAACGACTGTCATAGGTATTCGTATAACAACCGGGACCGACGGTTTAACGTGCTCTCCGAGGCACGGGGATCTCGATGTGTAATGAATGGTCACCCATCCACGGACTGACCGCGGCAAGCGCTGCTTAACCTTGCAAATCATATGATCCGCGCGGTTGTTACTTAGCCACGAGCCGATAACAAAAAAAATACTTTAAATAAATTACAGTAGCATCTGTTTCTACACTACTCTGTGGCAGGGAAATGCAGTTAGCAGTAAGTTCGCTGCATTCGTAAACCACTGTGCAAATATTGATTTTGTGATTTAAAGGCCGTGATTAATTACCTGTCAAGGTTTATTGTCTTGCTGCCATGTTTGAACAGGAATATTGGTATTGTGTAAATTACTTGGTGCGATGACTTGGTGCAAACGACATACCGAGTGTTAGAAAAGCCCGCGACTTCGTCCGCGTAGAAGTCGGGTGGGTTTTATTTTTTTAGCGCGGGCCTCTTTATCTGTTTCTAAAATAAAAGTAGACTAAATTACTCTTTATAACATCAGCCATTTGCCAATGAAAGTCCTGTCAAAATCGGTCCAGCTGTTTCGTAGATTAGCCGGAACAGACAGACAGAGATATTTTTTTTTTGTTTAAGTGCTATCTATTCTTTTATATGCATTTAGTAAAAAGATATTATTTTGACATAACAAACAGACACTTCAATTTTATATAGGTATTTGTTTTGTGTGCAATTTAGGAAATATTGTTTTTGTAGATACATTGAGGAGTGCTTTTCGGCATGGACATGCTCGACAGCATAAAATGTGTATGTTTAATTATTTTTATATTGTTCTTTCTTCCTTTATTTTATTTTATTTATGCTGTCATTGTGTTCTTGGCTGAATAAATTAATTTTCTTTCTTTCAGTGATAGCCTTGCGGTTGAAAGCTTGCCTTCCATGAATGAGGGTCTGAATTCGATCCCGGCTCGTATCTATGACTTTTCGAATTCATATACGGATCATAATTTGATTATCACTTGCGTTAACGGTGAAGGAAAAGCATCGTGAGGAAACCTGTACACCTGAGAGGGCTCTGAGATCTTGATGGTGTGTGTAGTCTGCCAAACCGCATCAGCCCAGCGTGGTGTCCACCACGGCCTAAACCCTTCTTATTCTGAGAAGAGGCCCGTGCCCAGAAGTGGGACATTAAGCCTTAGGGCCAAGCCACATCTGATGGAAGATACGTCGCGAATCTTCCGCCGGTACACGTAATTCCATATAAACATCTCACACCGTATACATTTGACCGAAGATGCGTTACTAAAATACCTCGGGTTCCTAAATTACGCGACGGAAAATCGGTGATCTTTCATCAGATGTGACTTGACCCTTAGACCACCATGATCTGATGCAGGTTGGCGGACTACACACATCATCGAGAACTTTTTGGAGCCCTCTCATGTGTCCAGGTTTCCTCACAATGTTTTTCCTTCACCGTTAACGCAAGTGATAATACACAAAACATACTATCAGACAATTTAATTTTAAATGCAATTCGTGCACCACAATATAACTCCCCATATTCCCATCAACTTAACAATTCACTTTTTAAAATTGTCAACCCAAGAACCGAACCCCAGTGCTATCAACCGCCGACACTAATGAAACGTGTAATTAAATGTATAAATATTAATCAAGCCACAGTGTAAGTACCGTTTGCACGCGAGCACGAACGTAGGAAACTTTTGATCATAAAGTGCAGGAAAAATTAGGTTTGAACGTTAAAAAATGAATTTTAAAAGCGTTTGTGTACGTGTTTTGCTGACTATGGTTGAACTTAGGAAGGGTAATGAATTAAGGTGTTGTTTTAACACATTCTGAACTTATTGACATGTTATTTAAGAACTGAAGAAGGTAGTCCGTGGGGGGACGGATTAATCTTTTGGACGTCATTGTCACACATATATGACAAACGAAAGTTTACCCTGTACGCCAACGTCACAAATATGTGACAAAAACGATGGGATTACAGTTATCTTGGCGTGGGGAGTACGACGATGCATTTATGTTATGGCGTTCAAAAGGTTAAGAATACATTTTCCTCCGTTGCCGGGTCTTGTTGCCTTCCCTTGTTGGTCTAATGGTCGCAAGCGCGACTGCTGAGCATGGGGTCCAGGGTTCGACCCCCAGGTCGGACAAAGTGTTATTGGGTTTTTCCATGAGAAATTTCTCAGTAGCAGCCCGGATTCTGGATTTGTTGGTTAATGGCAATAGGCTCGCCTCCCATTACATGGGACTTAAACATAACTGGTGAAACGAGTTTTAAAAAAAGCACCTCTGCCGAACCCTTCGGGGAATGTGAGGCGTGATGTTAAGTTTATGTTATGCAGGACAAACGAGTTGTAATAGCTGATGACCCTGGCATACTAGCCGCAAAACATGGGTGTAGTGACTCCTGTAATAAAATAACACCTCTGTGTACCCCTCGGGGGTTACAGGCGTAGGTGTATGTATGAAAAAGGGGGTCATAGCAATCAGTCTTCAAATAGCCCTTATAATAGAGCTGCTGCTCAGATCGATCAATTAAGTAAAGAAGCACATGCTGCAATTATGATCGGTGACCATTGTAATTTTTTGAAGAGGAAATAAATTGATTTTATTATAAATATTATTATTCTGATCTTATTCTGTGGTACGTGAGCAATGAATCTGGGTGACCAACATAAACCTTAATATCTCGGAAATCATTGTTAACCATTGTTTAACATTTTGACATGGTTTTGTGTATGTTGTACCCTTCGTTGCTCCCTAGCAATATGGACCCATTACTTATCTCTTTATAGAAGATGGCAATTCTGGCATTTTGAGAAGAATTATTGCTCCATCTCTACATATGTCTAAAGACATGACTATATCGTACCAAATATCAAGCCACTGTAGGAATAACTGAAAAATATATTTCGATTACTATACTTCATGTAAAAATCTGTGCTGATTACAAAGTAAGAGTTATACGTCGAATGTGTCATGTGCCTATCTTCAAAATCTAAATTGGAGTGTTATTATAGGTACACTACCTGACACTATAATTACGTACAATATAATTCTATTATCTCCAATAGTACTCGTGGTTTGACTGATATATCTATCTTTATTCTTAGATATGGATGTGCAGCTCGTGGTCCAATCAGATTCGGTCGAAATTCGACTCTAGTGGTAACGATGCCATAAGTCCAGAGGATACAGCGAAATGTTAAAAACATTCTTAATAAAGCCTTATTTTCACTAAGGTACAAAATGACTTGTCGCAGCACTTGACGCGGGACATCTACGTGAATGTCCCAGGGAGAATGTCGTGGAACAATTCGCTCGCACACAACTGCGCCCGCGCTCGAAGCGGCGGCTTGCTACATGTCCCGCGTCACGTAGAAATGCTGCATAATGTTGCGGGGCAGTGTGCAACGTTGCAGCGTCACGTAGACTCAATGTTGAGCGTCATTTTGGGGAATATTTTATCCCCCAGTGAATCTAATGGTCTTCTTTTCGTGTGGTTAGTGACTAACCTGGTGTCAGAATTTATGCCGCCCATGGGCCTCTGACTTGGCTACACATGCCGTCGAGAAATATCTCTCAGGCAGGTTTCCTCACGATGTTTTCCTTCACCGTTTTAAAGCAAATGATATTTATACAATACACATATGAATCCGAAAAGTCAGAGGTGCGTGCCGTGGGTTCGAACTCGAGACCTATGACTTGACAGTCCGACGGTCACACCACTAGGCTATCAATGTTGATATATCAGTTTTAATCTAATGGTTAAAACATTTAATAAAGAACGCAGTACAAAAAACACACTTGTGTACATAATCAGCCCATTACTGTCGGAGGCATGGGCCTCTTCTCAGAATGAGAAAGGTTTAGGCCTAAGTCCACTCCGTGGGCCTAGTGCGGGTTGGCGGATTACACACACCACCAAGAATTTTTATTTTGGATGCCCTCTTTTTTTTCAAGATTCCTTAAAATTATGATCCATACATGTATTCGAAAAGTTAAAGGTGCAGGTCGGGATCGAACTAAGACCCTCCTACATGGAAGGCTAGCGTTCAACCGCTACGCTATCATTGTTGATTTCAAGCAAATATAAAATAAAACCTTAACTTTGTCGCGTTTGGCCCTAGTCTCACCTGATGGTAAGCGCAGACAGGGTCTAAGATGGAGCACACGAATCCAAGGAACAGAGATATAGAGGGATTCCCCTATACCCCTCTGGCTCTCACATACACACAACGGAACACAGTAAACTGCTTGGCGACTTTAATATGAGGGTGGTAGCTAGCCAGGCGGACTGTATAGATCCTAGAATAGAATATACTTTATTGTACACCAAAATTGTAACACAGCTCTTATACAATAACAAACATCAAATCAAATCAAATCGTTTAATGCAATCCATAATGTACACTAATATGTGGTAAATAAAAAATAATAGAAACAATTATGGACCCTGTCGGGCACAGCAAATTTTTAAATGAGAGAGAGAGGAAGAGCGCCCTATTAATTTTCCTTGTTACTTAAATTTAAATGAATTTGTATCCAATTAAGTTTTTTATATTTCCATTCATTTACTTATTCTATTAATATAACATATACAGTCTATCTATTAATTAACTAATTATATTTAATATTGCTTATTTTAACGCTCACTTATAATTTGATCACTATAGTGTAGTATAATTATTAAGTGTAATAATATAATTTATTTTTCTTATTAAATATCTTTTATTCATAATTATGTATTAATATTGAATTTATCCGTTAGATATTCGTGTACTGTGTAATAGCTTTTTTTTATTAAATATTGTTTTAATTTATTTAAAAATATACTGGTTTTGTTTAGTTGTTTTATGTCTTCTGGTAGTTTATTATATATTTTTATTGACATGGAATATGGACTAGATGAGTGTAATTTAAGGCGGGAGGGGGGCAAATTTAGTCTGCGTGTTGTATGAATCTGGATATTTGCGGACTAGTTTACATACTTCCAAAATATAAATACCAACCAACGTGAGAATCTTGTGTTTCTGGAAGTAAGGCTTTAAGAAGCAGCTTTCTGTTTCTTCTATGTTGGTAATTATTCGTAATAGCTTCTTTTGGAGGGCAAATAGGGAGGGAGCGTCTGTGCTATTTCCCTATAAGATGATGCCATATGTAAACCAAGCGTGGGCGTACGCGTAATATGTGACTAGTGCGGTTTGTAGGTTAGTGGTTTTTTTGATTTCGCGGAGAGCGTATGAAAACTTTGAAATTTTAGATTTTATTGTCTGTATAGGTATGTGTTTTCCAATTTTTATGTGTATTTATTTTTACAATTAAAGGGTACAATGGCGGTCTTATCGCTGATAGCGATATCTACCAGACAACCTATCCTACCACGAAGTGTGCTGGGTTTTGTTGAATTTTACAACACGCGTCTATTCCCAGCGTGCGGTGAGGAAGTTTTATATTCTAACCCGTCCCAACACGGGGTAAAATGTGACATGGAAAATGTAGGTACCTACGTATTAATATTTGAAATTCCCCAAGAATGACGATGGGTGCTGCAATTACGATGCCACGCGGAAACCTCAAGTAACAAGCACTTACATTAATTACTGACACTTGTAATTATGTTTAATCGTTTAAAGGGATATCGTTGTGATGATGAACCATAATTATAATTTTTATTTCTATTACCAGTAAATTTGTTTGTATTGACTTCAATGGTGACATGATGACAACCACTAGTAATTTCAATTTATTTAATCATCGAATTGATTGATGTAATGGTTTTTACAGCAAAACTCCATAAATCAAATCAAAGACATTATACGGCACTACTACGTCATATGGAGGCAAAAGAAAATTTTGATCTTCGCTACCAAATAATTAAACATAATTTTCCATGCATTGGTCTGTTCCGTTCAACAGTTTGAAAAGGTAACATGTGCTCGAAATGTGGGAAAGGAATGAATTTGAAAACTGACGAACCTATTTATTCCCTTGTACATAACAATTATTATCAAGTGTATCGATTGTGCGGGCGTCTCGCTGTCTGTTGTCACGTATGCAATTGTAAAGTTCGACATGCATGCCGCAATTTGTTGCAAAAGAATTACAGGATTAATATTTTGAAAAAATAAATATTTAGGTAGGTATAATTAGAATTCAGCCATTCTGAGAAAGCTGTGCCCAGCAGTGGGACAGTAATTGGCTGGTTTTGCTATGCACGGATGATAGACGCAATTTTTTAATGTGGTTATGAATCGATCAAAAGTAATTTATTCATAAAAATGGATTTTTATGTTTTCAATTCAGATTTAACGTTTTAAAGTCTGGATAATAAATATCCCTAATTTTATTATTTTGATTCTTGGATAAGTTATACCTACTTAGATCATTATAAATAGGTACTTAATAAATTTTTGATCACAAGTTTTCACAAATTACTATTGCATAGTCATGACGCTCACTTGCTGGCTCATTGCCCAGTAACTGGGTTGTGGAGGTCTGATGGCAGTCGCTCCGTGTAAAATACTGGTATTCAGCTGCATCTGGTTAGACTGGAAGCTGACCCCAATATAGTAGGGAAAAAGCTAGGCAGAACTGACATGACGCTCACAAGCGTCAGTGCATATTTATTTATTTTTTATTTGTTACTAGGCCTGCGTTTGGCCGCCATCTCGCCTGATGTTAAGCGATGATGCGGTCTACGATGGAGCACGCTTGCCCAGAAGAAACCGATTCACTCGGGACTTTTATATTTTTCCTTCAGTCCACTATTTACACTATTACAGCAGTGATAGCCTAGTGGTGTGACCGTCGGACTGCCAAGTCATAGGTCTCCAGTTCGAACCCAAGACACGCACCTCTGACTTTTCGGATTCATGTGCGTATTGTATAAATATCACTTGCTTAAAAACGGTGAAGGAAAACATCGTGAGGAAATCGGCATGCTTGAGAGATATTTCTCGAACGGCATGTGAAGCCAAGTCAGAGGCCCATGGGCGGCAAAACTCTGGCACCAGGTTAGTCACTAACCTGGTGTCAGAACGAACAAGAAAAGAAGAACAACTATTAAAGATTTACAAATAATAATACATAGTACCTAACTGCAACCTACCTAGACAGACATATAATTAATATTAACCTCAATAAAAAAACAATCAGAACCTAAATTAAACGATGCATGTAAACCTTGATTCAATTAATCAATCTAAAGTAAAACTTGACCTCGAATCGATTAAATCTAATTCAAAACGATTCTCGATTGATATTCGTTTCTCGTTTAGAGGTCGGTTCGTGTTAAGGTTCAGTGCCCATGGCAAGGTTACAAGGAAGAGTCGCGAGGTAATTGGTGCATTAACCACGTGAGTGTGAGTACACACCTTTAATACTTACATACGAGAGGGTAACATCGTTAATTATTAATCTGTTTACAAAATAATGTTGGATTTCTTGACTCATGGGTTTGTACACTCATGTACATAAACACATACATCTCGTGCTAATAGATTAGCTATGCCCTTCGAATCATAATGGTGCAGATTCTGTTATGCACGTACTAAACTTAATTTAGACAATTGCTATATTTTTCACTCTGATAAAATAGATAGCTATAGTCCCTAGCAAAATGAATGAGGGGGTCGTGGAACTGCAAGTATACTCCACCAAGAAGAACACAGCCTGATTAGTTGTCGGCAATAAGACTGACAAGCATATCATTTTGGGACCCAGTGCTTAATATCAGCAAGCACATTGGATCACCCGCGCGACGGCGCAACGAGTATTCCCAAGAAGGGTTGACGTCAGGCAGGCGGCCGGTCATAAAACAATAAGCCAAAACCTCTAACAACATGGATTTATGAAATATATGTTGTGCTGAACCCCCTAGTGAGGGATAAGGACAGGGAGAAGAAGAAGAATATAGATAGCTAAATAAACAGATAGCGAATATTGCATTCTTGCAAATTCATCGACTTCAAATGTGTTTTTGACTGATTTCTAACTGTAGTGAGGTGTAGAGCAAAAAACAATAAAGAAACACATGAAGGGATCAGGGGAAGAACAACTTTTGTCACATTTTTTATTTTTTTCAACTGGCAATGCAGTCTGAATGGTTATACCTGTCGCTATGTTCTATCAAAAATAACAGGGCATTAACATCCATAGTCTCCGAGCTTTCATGCTTTTAAAATATCGATACAGGGAAAACGATACATCCAATGTCCGGACCGTTCAGGAAAAAAAACCGTAAGATCATCAAGATCTTATCTTTTATTTAGTAATATCTCAGTTTGTTCATTAGGTGACAAAAGTGGTTCTTCCTCTGATCCCTTCACATGTTAAATATATATTTATTCAACTTACGACAGGACCTGCAACGGTACTATCTATGTCGGTCTGCTTGTTACGTTTTCAGGTAAAAAACTAAGCAAAAAAAATATCTGTGCATGTGGGTTATTTCATTAATGGAAAGTCAATATTAAAGTCACATCCTGCTTAAATGAGATCCACTATCGTGGACCCCCGTTTACATCTCACAGACCCTCAATTATTTTTTTCTCTCACATGGACCCCTTGTAGGTCGTCGTTGACCCCTGAGGGTCGATATAGACCATCCATACTCAACCTTTTTTTTATAGGGCCACAAACACGTTTCAGTCATGGTGTCGCTGGCCGCAAGCAAAAATTATTTAGGTCTTAATAAAACGTAATTCTAAGTTAACCATGTAGTTAATAAATTGTGAATGTGAGTACCATGTAGGGTAGCTTTGTACACGAATTTTGTAAACGTTTGGCGGTTCTTGAGTTTATTTTTTGTGACCCACACAAATGTCCAGCTGATTGATAGCGTCGTGCAGCGGTCGGGTTGTTGAGCTCCCTAAAATAAGGTTTGAGCTCCGCGATGACTGATGTAGATGTGCCGTCAGTAAGGACAAGTCAACTCGAACCTGCTATGGCACTTTCCTCAAAAGGCCATTCCAGACGTTGCCCTACATCGTTTCACTCGCATAGTTTGTATACTACAATGTACATACATACATAAACTCACGCCTTTTTCCCATAGGGGTAGGCAGAAACTATAGAACGCCACATGCTACGACTCTTACATACCCCTTTCGCTTCATCCACATTCATATATCTTGTCATACACGCACGCCGGTTGAGAGTACTACGCACCTGACCTTTGTGAAGAACTTCACCAATAACATCGATGTATGTCCTTCTAGGACGTCCTCTACCGGCGTTCCCATTAACATCCGCCTTATAAATTCCTTTTGTTAATCGCCGTTCACTCATTCTCTCAACATGACCAAACCACCTAAGCATACTCCTTTCAATTTTTGTCACTACATCATCTTTTAAACCGCAACTTTGTCTAATCTCTTCATTTCTCAATCTATCATTCAAAGTTACACCGCACATACTTCGCAAGGAACGCATTTCCACGGCATTTATTCTACTTTCATGCCTCTTCTGCCACGACCAACATTCACTTCCATACATAAGCGTAGGTACCAACACACCATTATGGACAGCCAGTCGTGCCTTTTTGGACATCGAACGGCTAGCCACAACCGCATGCAAAGCACCATTTACTTTATTTCCCGCATTTGCTCTCCTTTCCACATCTTCGTCAATCTTACCATCTCTTGTAAACATACTTCCCAAATAAACAAACTCATTCACCTGTTCAATACTTTCATCTCCTATCTTTACTTTACACTCCGATACATCTGCATCTCTTTCAAAAACCATTACTTTCGTCTTGCTTACATTAATTTTCATCCCTTTCATATTATATGCTCCATTCATCATAGTTACCATGTCTTGCAACTCTTCCACCGACGATGCAAGCAAAACTTGATCATCTGCGTAGAGAAGACATTTGACAGGCAATTCATTCATTTTCAATCCACACTCACTCCCTTTTAAATCTGTCAAACAACTATCCATGTATAGGTTGAACAGCCATGGAGACGCTACACAACCCTGTCTAACACCTCTGGAGATGCCAAACCAGTCTGTGAACGCCCCATTTATCCTAATACAAGCACTGGAATCCCTGTACAGCGATTTCAGTGCCCGTATCAAGCGCCAGTCCACCCCGTACAAAGATAGTGTCGACCACAATTCTTCCCTCCACACACTATCATATCATCTACTACTACTACATCACTACAATGTCTGGACTTTAAAAGAGACTTTGACCTCTGAGTTTGTTTCGGCTTTTCTTCTCAGAGCTAGTCAGATGGGAAATGCCGGCGCCATCTAGTATTAAAAAAAAAACATTACATTGACTTGTAAAAGTGTCTGTAACAGATTTATTTACAGAAATAAAAATCATTTATCAGTTACTTTATTCATGAAAAAATCAGATCAGAAGGGCCAATAACAAAGGCCGCAGGTTGAGTATAGCTGATATAGACTATTTTGGGTATCACTGGTATAGTTGCTACCACCAAGCGTGCTGGTAATTTTCCGTATATGCTCAGGAGCGTTCATATCGCTATGCAAGGTTACGAGGAAGAGCGCGAGGTAATTGGTGCAATAACCGCACCCGGGTACACACCTTCAATATTTACATACATGAATATGTCATTAAACTGTAGTTGTTATGATTATATTAATAACAGTCGATGCCCACCGATACCAGGGGCCCAAGTCTGCTAATTTACGGCCTCAATAGAGTGTTGATAGTGTGTCGGTAGAACATTTTTACGGACTCAATAGAGTGTCGATAGTGTGTTGATAGAATATTTTTAGAAATTTAGTATTAATGTTGTTTATTTTAGACCAGTGGTTTTCCACTGACTTTCCATTGAACTATTACTTCAATAGAAAACATTGAAATTTTAGCAGAGTATCTAATCTCTCACAATCGTAATGGAATCTCAATAGGGTGTCGGTGAGATGACAATAGTATGTAATTTTAATTAAATATTCGTGAGTTCGTTAATTTTGTTCGGTTAAATCTTTGTAGAAGCCAACATCTTACAAGGTATATACCTTTTCTTATCTTTCTTCTTGGATCGGCAAGAGCTATATAAGAGAAGTACACGCTGTGGTGAAAAGATTACCCAGTCAGCAAGGTTGGTAGCGGGGCTGACTGCCCAGGTTGCGCCGAACGTACTTAAGTATCGTCAGTCGTGGAGACTGTTAATGCACCCCAAAATATACCCATAACATAGCATAACATCACGCCTGTATTCCCCGAAGGGTTGGGCAGAGCTGTATAGTAACACCCTCATTTCGCCGTTATGTTTTAAGTCCCATGTAATAGGGGCGAGCCTATTACCATCAAACGGGCACAAATCTAAACTCCGAGCTGCTACTGAGGAATTGCATACGGAAGAACCTAATAACACTTTGCCCGACCTGAGGATCGAACCCAGGACCTCACGATCAGCAGTTGCGCTTGCCACCACTAGACCAACGAGGCAGCCCAATATACCATACCTTTTCATTTGATTAATAATATTTATATTAAAATGATATTATTTCCTTATTTTATTAGGTTATTCCGTGTGGAATTCCTCAGTAGCAGCCCGGTGTTTGGATTTGTGCTCAGTTAATCACAATATTCTCGTCCCCTATTCCGCAAACTTTTTGTGTTCAAGGTACACCTACGAAATCGGGGAATTTCAGAGGTACACCATCAATAAAAAATCATATTTTAATCATCTAAAGATAGCAAAGAATACATTATTTCCGTCCGCCTTTATAATTTAATAAGAAATAGATTTTTCCCGCGGCACACCAATTAATGACCACGGTACACCAGTGTGCCGCGGCACACACTTTGCGGAACACTGCCCTATTACATGGGAATAACCGGGAAATGAGGGTGTTACTATACACCTTTGCCTAACCCTTCGGGGAATACAGGCGTGATGTTATGATATGAATATTATTTACCTATTTATACCACGTGTTCATCACAAAATTAATTATTATTTATAATAACAATAGAATCTTATAAACAATGTCAATTGTGCTTTTATTGTTTATTTACGGAAGGTGGTATTGCGTTGTACCTACATGAGTTATTAAAATAATAATTATTTTACAAAAACAAATAAAGTATTAGTAATTACATGCTAATTGATAATTCCATTTATTATTTTTCTGCGTAGCTACCTACTTTACACAAATACGCAGTTCGGGATTAAATAAAAACGTTTTACTAGCGTACGTATTTCAGTTATGTATTTATACAACGGAAGTTGGAATGGTTATTATTTTAATAACCTATAATCCATGAAAACCAAGGAAGGTTGCCGCAAGGTTGCCTGCTTGTCGTTCTTCTATAGAGTGTACTTCGGTAAGTGTGCTCAAGAACTCCACAACCCATCCCACCGGCCCCCTTCTACCATCGGACATGTAGACGCACTGCAAGTTACTATCCATACCTAGTTGCCATTCCACCAATTCGCACTAAGCGCTTCCAAACATCCTTCATAATGCGCACGGCAAAAGAGTGGAACTCACTACCTGCGTCTGTGTTCCCAAACGCGTACAACCCGAATCTCTTCAAAGTTAGTGTGAACAGGCCTCTTCTGGGTATGCTCACTCCATCGTAGACTTTGTCTCTGTCACCTCTGATTTTTTGAGATTGGTTGATAAAAAAAGTCTATCACGAAGAATCAGAATTTGTTAATCAGCCCATTACTGTACCACTTTTGGGCATGCTTTTAAGGCCACCACGCTGGCCTGGTGCTGGTAAGCGGACTACACGCACCATCGAGAAGTTTTTGGAGCCCTCTTAGGTGTGCAGATTTCCTCACGATGTTTTCCTTCACCGTTAACGCAATAAACTGATACATTGTGTTTTCCATAGAGGAAGTTATGCTCGTAAGTATGAAAATATTTTCCGGCACATACGACCTTTTTGTGTTACCTGACGTTATTACAACAGTAAATTATCAAAGGACTGGATCTGAGTGAAATCCTCTGCATGCAATTAGCACGGCAGACGCTAAAAGCATCGGTATAAATTGTTACAATGCATACGTGAAGGATTTTATCTTCAGTGCCATCTAGAGCGCTAAAATGTGCAGTTTTGACGAATGGCATAGATGTTTTTATAAAGAAAAAAAGTTTGTAAAATAATGAAGCAATGTTTTGTGCTGCCTTGTTGGTCTAGTGGCGGCAAGCGCAAGTGCTGATCGTGAGGTCCTGGGTTCGATCCCCAGGTCGGGCTAGGTGTTATTGGGTTTTTCCGTGTGGAATTCCTCAGCAGCAGCCCGGAGTTTGTATTTGTGCCCGGTTAATGGCAATAGGCTCACCCCCTATTGCATGAGACTTAAAAATAACGGCGAAATGAGGGTGTTACTAACCCTTCGGGAAACATAGGCATGATGTTATGTTGTTTTGTGCTCAGTCGACTAAGGTAAAATAAAGTGTTCAGAAACATTGCAATTGGTTGGATTTCAAGTTGGAAAAAACTATTACTAAGTGTCGTAATTGACATGCATTTTCAATATCTGTTGACGGAATTTTGACAACACGTTTGGTGCAGTGGCTGAGCGATCGGCTTCTGCGCTACGGGTCGTGGGTTCGATTCCCGCACGGAACAAATATTTGTATGGCGTACAAATAGTTGTTCCGGGTCTGAATGTTTGTGCATGTGAAGGTTTGTGTTTGTAAACGCACCCACGATACAGGAGAAATCCTAGTGTGGGGCAACGTTTATTCTTAAAAGAAGATTTTTTTTTAAATTAGTAATGTTTTGACGGACCTCGACGAAAACATACCCGTATCCACCATCGAGAGGCCAATTTTTTTGTGTTTCAATACCTATTGATTGTGTGTTTATCAGGCTGTATTTTCCATGTCACTATTAATGTATTGAACCACTGCAACTAAAGCATCACTGCACAATATTCAGTTTTGTGTATTCAGTAAGCATGCAGGTCATAGCTCCATCTAGCTCGCGGGCGTTCCGTTTATTGCAACAAAGCGAATTTTGGGATATACATATAATTTACATAAATGTATGCTCAGATTTGATATTACGTATGTCAAATCCATAATGAATATTTGTCAATTTTGACGTCATGATTGACGGTTTGGTCGAGCACTTGGCTGGTACGCAATGTATCGCGGGTTCGTTTCCCGCACAGATCAAGTATTTGTGTAGATAATTCTCGATGTGGGTGTTTGTGCATGTGAAGATTTGTGGCAATAAAACGCATCCACAAAATAGTACTTTTATAATAATACATAACATAACATCACGCCTCGTACTTCCGCGTAGGGTTCGGCAGAGGTGTTTATAATACACCCTCGTTTCGCCACTTATGTTTAAGTCCCATGTAATAGAGCGTGAGCCTACTGCCATCAACCGGGCACAAATCCAGACTCCGGGCTGCTACTGAGAAATTCCTAATGGAAAAACCCAATGACACTGCCCGACCTGGGTATCGAACCCAGGACCTCACGATCAGCAGTCGTTTTATAATATTAGTATGATTCATTTGTTTTCTCCATCAACAACAACATTATGTAAATCGTCTTCCAGCGCCATATTAACAGTCCCTACCGTACACATGCGCTTGCGCCACGGGTGGCAGTGCGCACTCAAACGTAGTGTTTTTATTAAATTACTTTAATTACACCTCGGTTTACTGCTTAATAGCTAGGAAATGGCACTATTGTGGGTTTATAAGTAAGCGATTGTCTAGCTTTCTTAAGAATTTCTTTTATTTGTTTATTTTTGATTGGTTTATTTGCGTAATTTCATATAATTTCCGAAGTGATTACGAATTTCCGTGTGATCTTTGCTTAAATATGCCGATAGTTATAGAGTATTTTCCTATGGATGCCGCAGCCATAATGACAGGAAGTTCTTTCTATTTAATGGTTCCTTTCCACCCCGAGCCTTAATATTTTAAAATAGTGGTCATTGGTCATATTGCCGTTCAAAAATCATTAAAATGAAGTCTTACGTTATGATGAATACTTAATACTAAACCCGATCGTTAAGCATCAGCAGTAATTAGTTAATTAGACTGTGCGTAGATCAAATGTTATTTAATAAAAAGTATCGCAGCAATGATACTAGCGACTTTTTTTATCGTTGCCCCTCACTAGTGTTTCACCTGTAACTTGGGTGCGTTTATAGGCACAAATCTTCACATGCACAAACAACCAGACCCGGAACAACTATCTGTAAGCCATACAAATATTTGTGATACGCGGGAGACGAACCCGCGACCCGTAGCCCGTAGCGCAAAAAGCCAATCGCTCGTGTCCAAGGTCTTCAAGCCTTGGATTCACTAGAAGACAAAATGTTCCCCAACCTGACGCACAACATTTGAGTCTACGGGACGCTGCAACATTACATACTGCCCCGCAATGTTACGCGCAACAATGTGCGGCATTTCTACGTGACGCGGGACATTTTGCAAGTCGCCGCTTCAAGAGCGGACGCAGGTGTGTGCGAGCGAATTGTTCCGCGACATTGTGCCTGGGACATTCACGTAGATGTCCCGCGTCATGTTGCTCCATTTCTTCTTTTCGTGTGGTTAGGGACTAACCTGGTATCAGAGTTTATACCGCCTATGGGCCTCTGACTTGGCTTTACATACATTTCAGGCATACCGGTTTCTTCACAATGTTAAGCAAGTGATAATTATATAATACCTACGCACATGAATACGACAAGTCAGAGGTGCGTGCCTTAGGTTTGAACACGAGACCAATGACTTGGCAGTCCGACGGTCACACCACTAGGCTGTCACTGCTAACATCCAAAGTGATATCTAATATCTAATAATTCACTCAACCAAGGTTGTCAAATTATTTAGACCATCCATCTTACTCAAATATATCGGAACACTAACAACATCAAATAAATGAGTACCGTTGAGTTTGGCTTCCACCATGTTCCCGATGCACATGAAACGCATAAGAATCCAAAAAGTCAGAGGTGCGTGCCTTAGGTTCGAACTAGAGACCTATGACTTGGCAGTCCGACGGTAATACCGGCTATCACTGCAATATCCCATAGTGAATCCAAGACTTAATTGACGAAAGGACAGACACACAAAAAACAATACACTACACAAAATAATACACTCACTAATTCAATATGTAATAATGTAATTTGTGTACCTAAATACTGTATTTTATAATTTTACTAGCGACCCGCCCCGGCTTCGCACGGGTGCAATGTAGATACTAATGTGGGGCATATAAACCTTCCTTTTGAATCACTCTATCTATTGCTGAAAACTGCATTAAAATCCGTTGCGTAGTTTAAAAGATCTAAGCGTACAGACAGCGGGAGCGACTTTGTTTTATACTATGTAAAGATTTTCGTTTAGAAAGAAAAGAAAGAAAGGAAAGTTATTTATTCGCGCCAACATGACACACAAAATAAAATAAAAGTAACAAACTGAATAGAAGCTTGGGGAAAAATATGCGTCACATCCGCGCAAAACGGCCATCGCTCAGCATAATGCTGTGTCTCACGTGCGAGACAGAGCCACAGCGCTGGTTTTCAGCGACAGCCGGCGTTGACATGATGATGTCCACCGGTGTAGCAAGTAAAAAGATATAAATAAACTCAATATATGAAAAAAGATAAAATACGCAATAAATAGAATCATGTGAAAGTGTATGATATATAATATTATTATTGTTTAGCTTATTTTGATTAATTTAATTGTTAACTTCTATTTTGTTCACCTAGTTAAAAGTGCATGCTGTGATCTCCTTTAATTGAAAGACCACAACTCAAACCAACATACTTCAAATTTTAATATGCCATGTATTTTGTGTATCCTTTGAAGTTTGTGTTTCCCAACTATGTTGGGGTCAGCTTCCAGTCTAACCAGATGTGGCTGAATACCAGTCTTTTACACGGAGCGACTGCCATCAGACCTCTGCAACCCAGCTACTGGGTAATGCCGATATTCTAAGGTTAGATTGGTTGTCAGACTTTCGGGCTTCTGACTTCCCCTAACGACTGTCATAGGTATTCGTATGAGACCCGGAACCGGCGGCTTAACGTGCTCTCCGAGGCACGGAGCGGTCTCGATGTTTAACGGTCACCCATCCATAAATAAATAAATATCGACACCTTACATTTTCAAATTAATACCCACATTGGATAGGTACACATAGCACGACCATTTTTGTTTTTAACAATCGCCATCACCCTGTTTCCGGCTGATAATTAAAAACTAATTCGCAGTTACAGCCAACAAAAGGCCATTAATAATGCTTGATTGTTACACCGATGTAATGCCTTTACAGACAAAGGATGAAGCATTACGCACTTTTATCGCAGTCGGGTAAATGAACTTGTAAACTGTTTTGCTTTTGTGAATTGATTAGTAGGTAGTATTAAATGTTTTACGGAGGGAATCGTGGTTGAATACCGATGGCGCGGATCGTTCGATTTGCGAGGTTAAGCTGAGTTTGCTGCGGTCAGTCTGTTGATGGGTGACCAACACTCTAAAAGATTTTTTAAACACGTTACCCCACACTAGGTTTTCTCCTGTATCGTGGGTGCGTTTACAGACACAAATCTTCACATGCACAAACGCCCAGACCCAAAACAACTATTTGTAGGCCATACAAATATTTGATCCGTGCGGGAATCGAACCCACGACTCGTAACGCAGACACCAATCGCTCAGCCACTGCACCAAACGTATCGGCAAAAATATATACGGATATAGGTACCCCATATAATCACAACTGTTTTACGCTTAGTTACGCTTTTGTTGTATAATAATTAATTGTGGGGACGGGTTAGAATAAAAACATCTTCACCGCACGCTGGGAATAGACGCGTGTTATAAGATTCAACAAAACCCAGCACGCTTGGTGGTAGGATCTATACGGTCCGCCTGGCTAGCTACCACCCTCACATTAAAGTCCGGCGCCAAGCAGTTTACTGTGATCCGTCGTGTGTATGTGAGAGCCAGAGGGGTATAGGGGAATCCCTCTATATCTCTGTTCCTTGAATTCGTGTGCTCCATCTTAGACCCTGTCTGCGCTTACCATCAGGTGAGACTAGGGCCAGACGCAACCAAGTGTGTATTTAAGTTGCAAATAAACTCTTTATCATTCTTATTTTATTTTTATTTATTCGGGAAAATAAACAGTTGTACATTAAAATTCTATATTAAGTTATAAACATAGGTATAGCAGAGTTATAAATGCATAACCTCCGACATTTTCCACAACATATTAAAAGTTATATCTAACAGTGCGCTATTCTAAGCTGTTAAAACAGAAAAGTAGTTAACAGTGAACTTAAACATAGACAGGCATGCAGACTACAGAGGAAGAGAGAGGGAGAGAGAATGAGTAAATATTACTGCTAGATAATCTGAAAATATTATAATTCAACACTATCCGACGTATGATATTCCAATCCAATCTAAAAGTAGAAGAAAAAAAAAACGAAGTCTTTTATGTGATTTCCAGATTGACTCGGAAATCGAAATGCATTTTTTTCTAAGATTGATGAGATTTTTAGTTCAATCTGACTTATTTTAACATTCATGCATTGGAAAGGGAGTTTGTAGTAGTTTGCAAGAAATGCAAAAGATAATAATAAGTTTTTTTTTCTATTCGGTTGCTTGTACCTACGTACGTACGTAACCGGGCAGTTATTGGCGAGACCTGAAGAGTCTCCAACCAATGGGGATGAGAGTAAAATACTTAACCTAAGCTAACTACTATTACTTCTACTAACATCATGACTAGCTAGCAACAACAACACTAAGAGCGAACCCCAATGGGACTCGGACCTCGGCTTAGGACGTTGCTTGCGAGAGGACTGGGAGGGAGACACCTTGATGAGGGCTGAATTAATGGTGTGAGATAATAATAAGCTGTTTTTCGTACTTTGTATAGTCCCCGGCACGTAACTTGACAAGGTTTTGGCGTAACTGGAGTAAGTTCGCGCATGTACACTTAGTGCAACAAAAAAATGGTCACTTTTATTGCTTGTCATTATTCTATGGTTATTGCCATAATTTATTTTTAAACTTGTTCTTCACAAAGGTCAGGTACTTATACTCTCAACCGGCGTGCGTGTATGACAAGATGTATGAATGTGGATGAAGCGAAAGGGATATGTAAGGGTCGTAGCATGTGGCGTTCTATAGTTTCTGCCTACCCCCATGGGAAAAAGGCGTGAGTTTATGTATGTATGTATGTATTTTTAAACAAGTCTGTTTAGAAGAAAGAAGGAAAGGAGTCGAATTCTCTTCTCTACTCTTGCCAAGTTAGGTGCCGGCTATTATACATACTTAAACGCGACTCAATTTGAAGTTGCCGTTATACTTAATTTAAAGCTGCCGTTAAATCTCGTGCTGTCACTGTCATTTTAAAGCGAAATGAAAGTGACAGAACGAAATTAACGGAAATTTAAAATTGAGTAGCGTTTAAATATTTGACCATAAATTATGGACATAACATAATATCAGGCCTGTATTCCCCGAAGGATTGGACAGAGGTGTATAGTAACACCCTCATTTCGCCGTTATGTTTGTCCCATATAATAGGGGGCGAGCCTATTGCCATTAACCGGGCACAAATCCAAATCCGGGCTGCTACTGAGAAATCCCATACGGAAAAACTCAATAAAACTTTGCTCGACTCGGGTATCGAACCCAGGATCTCACGATCAGCAGTGGCGCTTACCACCACTAGACCAACGAGGCAATTACTAATTGGTGGATACTTTACAATAATTTCATCTCTCATGTCGGCACCAGCTTAATAAGAATAGTTCATGCCGTGGTGAGGAACCGATCAGCAAGTATAGCGGGGCTGAATGTCCAGGATGCGCCGGACGTACCGTAAAATGGGGTGAATAGTGATGCAGGGGTGAATCGGGACGAAACTTTAAAAGGGATTTTAACATTGAAATAATATAGTTTGTTTCCAAAAAGGACTCTAATGTATTTACTGTATCTATTTAATCTAATACCTTTAAACGAGCAATTCTTGTAGGTATGTATATATATAATCTGAATCTCGGAAACGGCTCCAACGATTTTCATGAAATTTAGTATGCAGGGGTTTCGGAGGCGATAAATCGATCTAGCTAGGTTTCATTTTAAGTAAACGTCGATTTACGAAAGTAAAAAACCAAGCAACGCTCGGTCATCCAGGTACTTATAATTAACGATTAAGTGTCCTTGTTGGCAACAAACTATATTATTTAAATCCATTTTAAGGTTTCGTCCCGATTCACCCCTGCATCCTTATTCACCCCGTTATATGGTACTTTAGTATCGCCTATTGTCATTCTTCCACATCTCGCATATTACATACATACATAAAGTCACGCCTTTTTCACATAGGGGTACGCAGATACCATAGAACGCCACATGCTACGATCCTTACATACTCCTTTCGCTTCATCCACATTCATACATCTCTTTGATTGGTTGTTGTGAGCTAGCATATTAAAAAACTTAAACACTAATAACGTACTAGTAGTGCGAGCTCCTAGCGAAAGAATTCGTCAGAGGAAGTACTACCACTATAGGCTGTGAACGAAATCGTGTAATTCCTTCAAACCTCGTGATGTACTGCTGACATAGATTAAACGTGCACGGGATACTTTTGGATTAGATAAAAAAACATACGAAAAGTAAACATGTGTTCTTAACGTGAGGCATTTTAGCGCTTCGAGCGGATTGCGCGGCTATCGCTCACCATGCGGTCATTTAACTCGGTGCGCTAAAATGCCTCACGTTAAGAACACGTGTTTACTTTTTATTTATAATTATTTTTTTATTGAATCCAAAAGTATTCCATGCAGGTTTAATCTATGTCAGCAGTACAGTCAGCAGCAAAAGACGATGATAATTTTGGAATTTCAATATTAATTATCTCAGGAGTTAATTGCTTGTCTATATTACCATAATATTATTCTTTGAAGAATTCACTCCGCTGTCGTTATTTGTTAACAAAAATAATAATTTGCAAGTTTTCATTCATTAAATAATTTTGAAACATTGAGCAACCATCATCGACTTTTGCTGTTGACTGTACCTACAGCACGAGGTTTGAAGGAATTACATAATTTCGTTTACACTCTGTATATACATTTCTGCCACCAAGCAGCATTGCTGTGTTGCGGTTTGAAGGGTATGGATGCCGGTGAAACTACAGGCACATGAGACTTTCCAACTTTGTCTCTAAGGTTGGTGACGCACCAGCAATCCTCTTGATGTTGTAGGTGTCTATAGGCGTGCCGGGGTTGCGGTGCATGCTTTTGCGAATCCCGCGACCCCGACCGAACGGTCAGGAGAAGGAACACCGTTGGTTTTTAGCCGGTAAGAGTCCGGCAGACCCCCTCGCCTTCCCCGGGCGAGGGACATCTATGAAGATTTTCCAACGATAAAAAAGGGTGTCTATAGGCGGCGGTAACCTCTTCCCATCAGGTGGACTGCTAAGTCATAGGTCTCGAGTTCAAACCCAAAGCACGCACCTCTGACTTTTCGGATTCATATGCGTATTGTATAATTATCACTTGCTTAAAAACGGTGAAGGAAAATATCGTTTTATTTTTGTTAAAATGTTTTTCATCATCTCAACAAATACAAGTATTTACAAGCACTTTGTCCACTCTTCAATCGTTTCTACAAATAAATAGGAAGAACTCAAGTTGCCATAGCTACGTTCATACTACATACCTTCCACTCAAAGGTCTTACAGCTTAAAGCAAAATTCTCTATAGGTACTTCGCAAAGCCACTCCACTAGAACAGCGTCCCAACCAAGCGGATAATACTTTAAAAGCGTAGACTATAAAAAAACATGGAGGGGCAAACAGAGATATAAACGGGCGGGGCACATTTACATACAAATGAGCCCGATGCGAAATTATTTCAGTCAACGGAGGCGGTGCAATGGTCGGCTGAAAAAAATTGCGGCAAGCGCGAGCGGGGGATAGCTTGCTGGGTTTTTATAGACGATTTATTTACAGTATTATTTTTAGTTGGATAGTTTGTCGGGAGATGGAATAAGAATACTATTCCCTTTCATCGCTGGGCAAGCGAATCGGAAGTGGTGATGAAACTGGGGGCCTACTCTGATAAACGAACGTTGACATTTCGGACCGAAACGAAGCAACGATGAACATCGAAATTACCTACCGCAAGATTTGCCACTTGTACACTAGATGTCAATTATCATCTGGGAGTAGGGTGAACGAAAGGCAAAATGTCAAATCTCGTGATTTGACATTATACTTTTCGTTCCATCGTTGTAACCGAAAACACTTGTGGTTAGAATACGTACGATCCGTTTGCTGACACTTCGTAGTTCGATTTTTGAGGTAGACCTGGCACCATAATTGTGTCTGAAAAATAATAATGGCAGTGATAGCCTAGTGGTGTAACCGTCGGGCTGCCAAGTCATAGGTCTCGAGTTCGAACCCAAGGCACGTACCTCTAACTTTTCGGATTCATGTGCGTATTGTATAATTATTACTAGCTTAAAAACGGTGAATGAAAACATCGTGAGGAAACCGGCATGCCTGAGAGATATTTCTCGATGGCATGTGAAGCCAAGTCAGAGGCCCATGGGCGGCATGAAATCTGACACCAAGTTAGTTTCTAACCACACGAAAAGAAATCTGAAAAATCATAATTATGTCTACTCTAGAATTACTTCAGTCTGTGTTCTGAAATGGAACATACAGCTCTACAATTAGGTACTAACAAAGCTGTATCTGCTTTATAAATTATCTTGAATTAATAGCGATTAAAGATGAGGATATCACCTCTCACTGAGCACAATTTTATATTAAGGACTATTTTTATTTATGCTTGACTTGTTCGCCTTTGATCCTAGTTTCACCTGATGGTAAGCGCAGACAGGATCGAAGATGGAGCACACGAATCCCAGGAACAGAGATATAGCGAGATTCCGCTATAGTCCATACACTCCTCTAGCTCTCACATACACGGGACTGAACGCAGTAAACTACTTGACTTTAATGTTCAGGTAGTAGCTAGCCAAGTGGACCGTATAGATCGAGACTAGCCAACCCATTTTTCTGATAGGTCAAAATTCTGACACATTGTGGCGGCGCGCGGCGGTGACTTTTATAAGTATGGAGCATGTGGTTTAAAGAAGCATCCAATAGGGTGGAGGCGGCGTCCGGTGGCCGTGCCGCCGTACAGCGGTGCTTGCTCAAATGCGTTGACGGGCCATCTTGTGGCGCGCGGGCCTGGGTGTGACGGGTGATGGCTGACTGGCGGGGGTCCAGGTCTATAAAAGGTCGGGCACACTCCAGATCGGCACTCTCGCGCCACTGCAGTTCCCAAGATAAGTGTTACACCTGCTCAAAAAGTTCTGGTCTCCTCGCATTGTACGCACCACGCCCTGTTCATCTATTTTGTAATTCTTAATTATATATACTACTATATAGTGTACGGTTACAAGTGTTATTCTTTATCCTCCCGTAAATACACGCCTGCTAAATTCTATGTACACATGCTAGTCGTTGACTAGGGTAGGTTGGGTTGACTCCTAAAGCCACAGATCCTTCCACCAAGCGTGCTGGATTTTGCTGAATCTTACAACACCCATGTATTCCCATAGTGCGGTGAGGAAGTTATATGACGGCGCGGGAAGCAAGAGGGCTACTTCCAGGCAAGCGTTCCTCCTCGTATTAGCGATGGAAAATGATGGATGGAAGTCGTGAGGTCTTCCGATCACCAGTACATGTTTTCCGGCAGAGCAATGAATGACACCCCCACTGATACTTGTCAAACAATTGCTTCTTTTGTTCATTTAGAAGTTTCTTAATCTACGACCTCTTTGCTGCGATATATATAGGTATAGTCTAGCTCGTCCATACACGGCTGCTTCTCTAACTAAACAGTTTCGTCTATCAATTCGCCTACAGAACCCTAAAACCGTATGCTTCTTTTTCACAGGCCATTTGGTGTGAAAACGGTCACTTCTCTATTTACAATGTTTGTTTTGGAACGACTGCTTTATACTGTATCGATCTTTATTGCTACCAATTCAATTTAAAAGGTTTAATTGTATAAGTATGTTGGGTGGGTCCAAATGGGCGTGGTTGAATTAATTCAATGCTGGATTGCAGTTGTCCAGCTAGGGAAGATTTTGGAATTGATGGGTGTGGGCGTGTACCTGTTTTAATTTTATGCGTGTTACATGGTTTTGTGACGGCTCGATTGCTATACGAACCGCGGGTTGCGTTCCCGCACGGGACATAATATTTGTGTGGCCTACAGATAGTTGTCCTGGGTCTGCGTGTTTGTGTATTTGAGATTTGTGTTACCGCGTTCGTTCTGCCTAGCCATTTCCCAACTATATTGGGGTCAGCTTCCAGTCTAACCAGATGTGGCTGAATATCAGTATTTTACACGGAGCGACTGCCATCAGACCTCTGCAACCCAGTTACTGCGCTCCTTTTGGTCGTAGCGTGATGTTATATAGCCTATAACCTTCCTCGATAAATGGACTATCGAACACAAACATAATTTTTCAGTTCCAACCAGTAGTTCCTGAGATTAGCGCGTTCAAACGAACAAACTCTTCAGCTTTATAATATTAGTATAGATTATACTAAATTAATCCTTTATTGTACAAAGATTATTCCAACAGACAGGACTAGTCATAAAAACAATATTATTCTTCCCAGAAATAAAACTTTTAGATAATACCTAGCCCAGTTATTTTATTAAGATTTTAAACAATGAAATTACAATGAATTCAAAGTTCTGGGAATTAGTCCCCGAAGTGTTTAACTTACAATTCAATTAAAATAGACCCAAAGTTTTGAGGACCTATTTTGAAGGACGTTATAATAACTTGAGAGAAGAGTTTAATACTAAAATAACTGCCGTGCCTGTAATCTCAGAAAGGGTAGTCAGGAGTGTAGGTGTTGTCCAACGAACAGCGAGCGATGTTATGATCGAATGTGACAGCCTCGTTGGTCTAGTGGTGGCAAGCGCGACTGCTGATCGTGAGGCCCTGGGTTCGATCCCCAGGTCGGGCAAAGTGTTATTGGGTTTTTCCGTGTGGAATTCCTCAGTAGCAGCCCGGAATTTTTGAGCCCGGTTGATGGCAATAGGCTCGCTCCCTATTACATGGGACTTTAAACATAACGGCGAAATAAGGGTGTAACAATACACCTCTGCTAACCCTTCGGGGAATACAGGCATGATGTTATGTATGTATGTTATGTGTAATCCTATCACTATTCACCAGATACACCTCTGCCCGCCTGTAAAATTGAGACGTTTGTAAAATTAGGTCGCGCTGTTCACTTATGTATTAGTTAGGTACCTATCTTGTTATCTAATTAACTAAAGTTTAGGTTTTTTTTGAAGTTATACTTCTTTTGGCGCGTTTGTTGAGAGTAAAATTGCTGCATGAGCACATCGTCACGAAAACTTTAAATTCCAAATTATACTTTATAATTCCAAGAGTATAAGAGGTATATTCTGGGATAGTATAAGAGGTATTGTGAATGAATGTAGAATAAATGAGAAGATTGTTATGCTTGGTGATTTCAATGGTTGGGTAGGTGTGAAGAGGAAAGGATATGAAAGTACACTAGGTGCGTTTGGGGATAAAAGGGTGAATGAGAATGGAATGAGTTTGTTAGAAATATGCGTGGAGAAGAATCTTTCTATAATGAACACTATGTTTAATCATAGAGAGATTCACATGTATACGTGGGAAAGGCAAGATAGTAGAAGCATGATTGACTTTGTGGTTGTTGATGAAAGACTGAAGAGTAAGGTCACAGATACAAGAGTGTATCGGGGTGCCAATGTGGGGACCGACCATTATCTTGTCATGTGCCGGATACATGGTCTGTTTAAGCGTTGGTGCCATCGGGTTCGGGTTCCTGTGACTGCACTTGAGAGAATAAAAGTAGAAAGGTTGCAAGAATTAAAAGTGAAAGAGGAATATAAGAGGGAAGTAAAAGAGAAGACGAATGAGATTTTAGAAGGAATGAATGATTATAGTTTAGAAGAAGCATGGAATGTTGTAAAAAACAGCATGGTGCACGTGGCCACAAAAGTATGCGGTGTGGCGAAGAGGAAAAATAACAGGAGAACGAATGATTGTTGGATAGATGATGAAGTTAAAGAGGTCGTACGGAAGAAGAAAGAAGCTTGGCTTAATTTATTAGCCTTTAAAGCTAGAATAAGGATGAATCAGGCAACGAGTATGATTGACGATTTGGAAAGAGTGAAGAAAAGATACACCGAAATAAAGGCGGAAGTAAAAGAGATAGTAAAAATGAAGAAGAATGAAATGGAAGATAAGTATAATAGGAAGTTCTCCGACAACTTCAGGGTCAATGTTAAGCTGTTCTGGCAACAAGTAAGATTGGCTCGTGGAGTTTCGGGGACATCAAATATGAATATAGTTAGAGGAGGAGATGGATGCTTGTTAAGTGAAGAATGCAAGGTGTTGGAACGCTGGAAGGTATATTTTGAAAGTTTATTTAGTTGGCAGGATAGTGTGCAAAGAGTGGGTAACTGGGCGGAAGCGAGTGAGTCAGACATTGACTTGGATGAAGATGAGGAAAATCTGATTGAAATGGATGAAATTGTGAAAGCGCTGAAATGTATGAAAGTTGGAAAAGCTGCTGGATGTGACAGAGTGTCTGCCGAAATGCTTAAGGGCGGTGACGGGGTGGTAGCAAGCCTGCTGTACCGGATCTTTAATATGTGTTGGAGATTCGGCCAAGTGCCGGGCGACTGGTGCAAAGCTGTAATCGTACCACTATATAAGGGAAAAGGTTCACAGCAGGAGTGTAAAAACTACCGCGGCATTAGTCTTTTGAGTGTGGTCGGCAAACTATATGCGAAAGTTTTAATTAACAGAGTGATAAGAATAACAGATGAGAAAGTATGGGATGTTCAGGCAGGGTTCAGAGAGGGGATGGGCTGTATGGATCAGATCTTCTCCTTGAGGTGCATAGCCGAAAAACATCTGGCAAAGCACAAGAAAGTGTACTGCGCTTTCATTGATTTGGAGAAGGCCTATGATAGTGTGTGGAGGGAAGAATTGTGGTCGACACTATCTTTGTACGGGGTGGACTGGCGCTTGATACGGGCACTGAAATCGCTGTACAGGGATTCCAGTGCTTGTATTAGGATAAATGGGGCGTTCACAGACTGGTTTGGCATCTCCAGAGGTGTTAGACAGGGTTGTGTAGCGTCTCCATGGCTGTTCAACCTATACATGGATAGTTGTTTGACAGATTTAAAAGGGAGTGAGTGTGGATTGAAAATGAATGAATTGCCTGTCAAATGTCTTCTCTACGCAGATGATCAAGTTTTGCTTGCATCGTCGGTGGAAGAGTTGCAAGACATGGTAACTATGATGAATGGAGCATATAATATGAAAGGGATGAAAATTAATGTAAGCAAGACGAAAGTAATGGTTTTTGAAAGAGATGCAGATGTATCGGAGTGTAAAGTAAAGATAGGAGATGAAAGTATTGAACAGGTGAATGAGTTTGTTTATTTGGGAAGTATGTTTACAAGAGATGGTAAGATTGACGAAGATGTGGAAAGGAGAGCAAATGCGGGAAATAAAGTAAATGGTGCTTTGCATGCGGTTGTGGCTAGCCGTTCGATGTCCAAAAAGGCACGACTGGCTGTCCATAATGGTGTGTTGGTACCTACGCTTATGTATGGAAGTGAATGTTGGTCGTGGCAGAAGAGGCATGAAAGTAGAATAAATGCCGTGGAAATGCGTTCCTTGCGAAGTATGTGCGGTGTAACTTTGAATGATAGATTGAGAAATGAAGAGATTAGACAAAGTTGCGGTTTAAAAGATGATGTAGTGACAAAAATTGAAAGGAGTATGCTTAGGTGGTTTGGTCATGTTGAGAGAATGAGTGAACGGCGATTAACAAAAGGAATTTATAAGGCGGATGTTAATGGGAACGCCGGTAGAGGACGTCCTAGAAGGACATACATCGATGTTATTGGTGAAGTTCTTCACAAAGGTCAGGTGCGTAGTACTCTCAACCGGCGTGCGTGTATGACAAGATGTATGAATGTGGATGAAGCGAAAGGGGTATGTAAGAGTCGTAGCATGTGGCGTTCTATAGTTTCTGCCTACCCCTATGGGAAAAAGGCGTGAGTTTATGTATGTATGTATGTATGTAATTCCAAGAGCAGTTTTATTTAACTCTACTCTGTTCTATTTTATCTATACTAATATTACTCGTATAAAGCTGATGAATTTGTTTGTTTGTTTGAATGCGCTAACCTCAGGACTTACTGGTTGGAATTGAAAAGTTATTTTTGTGTTGGATAGTCCATTTATCGAGGAAGGTTATAGGCTATACAACATTACGCAAAGACCAATAGGAGCGGAGAATAAATGAAAAATGTTGCAAAAACGGGAAAAATGTTCACCCGTGTGAAGCCGGGACGGGCCGCTAGTTTTTAATATAGAAAAAGATTCATTGATGTTTTCAGACCAAAATATTATTCGCAACATTCAAAAGCTTAACGTTAGTGTACTTTTAATCGATTAACTATCGGGGGAGATTTAGAGTGTCTAATCTTCAACGGGGCGAGTATGTACACTTAGTCAATCAGAGGCGAATGTTGCGGGGCGAGTGGTGTGTACACCCCACTAGTCATACAATATAAAATGTTAACCTTAAAAATAATCTCTGGTAGAAAGTCGAAGAAAAACTTCTACCGCGCGTACATGAGTACACGCGCCGTCTTTTTTTACATATTTGAAGTGTTCTATTAATGACACTATGACTAACCCTCTTATATAATAGTATATCGGGTACCTCAGAGGACAGTGACATCTTCCACAATACTTTAAGAAAATTTAAAGATCGTATTGTTACTCAACTCACTTGATCTCATTATGTTATGTTTCGGTATTTTATTGTTTCTCTCTCTAAGTATCTCTCTAAATTTCGAAATGGTTTATAAACTTTTACCAAAATTGTAGTCCACTCAATATTTCATTTTGTTAATTTGAATAATACATGTTTACTTATTATGCATGCTGTGGTCTTCTATAATTGAGGAAACACAGACCTAGTTTACTGTTAGTTTATATGTTGAATGTATTGTGTATTCCTTGTTGAAGATCCTTAATAAATAAATAAATAGATACTGAGTGTCGCTGTGAAGTTTTACTTGTAAATCATTTCGAAGTGAACATTATCTATATCCCGTCACATCGCTCCTCATATCACAAAATCAAAAAAAACAAAATCACAAGTTTTTATTTCACATAAACCAATACAGGTGCTTATGAAAAGTCGAATTTAGATGCACGGTTCCAATTAGTCGTTTCCTATGGAGAAGAGCCGGCAAGTAACTCCATGGTTACTCTTTTAAAAATAATATCTTTAACAATTTCAGAGTACAATGATTTAGGATAGTGAGAGAACAATGGAGTCCTGACCACAGACCAATGAGTAATGTAGAAAAAAAATTAACAAACAAAATAGAATAAAAACTGTATGAATAACAGTAATTTACAAATTTATAGAGGCAGGTCCACAAAGTTCTCACATTTACAAAAGTGATAAGGAAGCTAAACTATATAAAACAATTGACATAATTAAATGTCATCAAAGTCACAGTGACTCTTAGTATCTGTTCTGCCTAGCCTTTTCTCAACTATGTTGGGGTCAGCTTCCAGTCTAGTCAGATGCGGCTGACTACCAGTATTTTACACGGAGTGACTGCCATCAGACCTCCGCAACCCAGTCACAGGGCAATGCCGATATCCTAAGGTCAGACCGGTTGTTCGGGCTTCTAACTTCCCGTAACGACTGTCATTGATATTCGTTTGACACCCGGAACCGACTGTTTAACGTGCTCTCCGAGGCACGGAGGGGTCTCGATGTGTAGCGAACGGTCACCTATCCTCAGACTGACCGCGGCAAGCACAGCTTAACCTCGCAAATAGTATGATCCGCGCGGTTGGTAATTAGCCACGAGCCACTTCACTCTCTCTTAGGACTCTTAGCATCTAAAATGTCTACAAGGTTAGTCGAAAAGGGGGTACTAAGCCGAAAGGGTGTTAAAGTACCCATAGTAATGGATAACTTTTGTTCTACAACTTTCACCAAAAGTCAATAGTTCAAGAGAAATAGCTGTTCAAAGATTTCATCAAAAATACTCTAAACTCTATCTATCCTCAGCTATGATCAGACGTGTTTACATTTTACGTCATATTTGGGGTCACGGATTAGAAATTCCATTTTCTGAATTCTATACTAATATTATAAAGAGGAAACATTTGTATTTTTGGATTTTTGTATGTAACCACTAAACTTAAAAACTACTGGACCGATTTCAAAAATTCTTTTGCCGTTAGAAAGCTGCATTATCACTGAAGAACATAGGCTACGGGCGGAGCCGTGAAGACACAGCTAGTCATAACTAAAGCAGAGATGAAGAGTATTTGAAAAAACTAAAATAAAATAAAAAAATACATGGAAAATTTTTTATCGAATTTTAAATTTTAACACTTTCTTTAAAACAATCATCAGTGATACATTAAGTGGCTCGCGGCTTAGTACCCCCTTTCCGACTAACCTTGTATATCTACACATCTTTACAGCTTCATCGCATCTACCCCAAACCTTTTTAATCTGTGGCCCACAACTGCCCCTTTAAACGCGGTCTGCAAGTGGATTAAGCAATGATACTTACAAAGTACACCTCGACTCAATTCCTATGTTAATTCCATTAGATTTTTAGCCTAACGTCGAGTGAGGCTAAATATGTGTGATTTTGTTTAGCTGGTTATTCAAATACTTCTGATAGAAACTACCTCGTTAGTTTAGTGGTGGCAAGCGCGATTGCTGATCTTGAGGTCCTTGGTTCGATCCCAGGTCGGGCAAATTGTTGTTGGGTTTTTCCATGTGGAATCTCTCAGTAGCAGCCCAGAGGTTGAATTTGTGCTCGGTTGATGGCAATAGGCTCACCCCCCATTACACAGGACCTAAACATAACGGAAAATTGAGGGTGTGCTACTATGCACCTCTGGTGTTATGTATCTGGGGACACGGCAGTACCCCTGCCAAGTCTTGAGCCAAGCGGGCACGGCCGTATCACCTTTTCTCGAAGCCATTATATAGGTATTGTTTGATAGAAACTAAACGTCGAATATTTTACTTTTATCTAAGAAATAAGCTAGCTATTTTGACAGTAATTTGAGAAAGCTGTCAAAACGCCAAATTTATTCGTGCTGAAATTTTATTCGATGGTGGTAAAATCGGCTTTAAATTGTTACACAATCACCTTGACTTATTCTAAAAAAAGAACGA
Source organism: Amphipyra berbera (assembly GCA_910594945.2). Lineage (NCBI taxonomy): Eukaryota > Metazoa > Arthropoda > Insecta > Lepidoptera > Noctuidae > Amphipyra > Amphipyra berbera. The sequence goes on from OU343138.1 coordinate 1,636,747, forward strand.
ATGTTGTACGATACTTATACCAGGTTCACAAGATCCGATTCTAGTTGGTCAACTGCAAAATCGCACGCGATTTGAACCGTCTGAACAGACTTTCAATCAAATTGAAGCAACAAAATCGTTTAAATTTTTGTAGAAAGCGATTCGACTAGTCTGAACCTGTCGTTAAATTAATATGTTGGTATATCCAGGGAACCCAACCCAACATCTAAATATGAGCCATTAATACTGGCCATCAAACCATTTTAATCTAATTTTCATTCCCTTACTGGCCGAACACGATACATGACCGCAAAATTAATCATTGACCACAGACTAACACCTCGGTGTAGCCGCGCGGGTAATCGAGCTTTACGTTAGCTATGGTTATGCGCTAGTCTGTGATATTATTCAAATTTGGAATGTCTTTTTTTTGTTTAGGGAAATAAATATTGAATATTTGAATGTAGAATTTTTGTTCTTGAGTATCTTTACATATTATAAATATAAAACAAAGTCACTCCCGCTGTCTGTACGCTTAGATCTTTTAAACCACGCAATGGATTTTAATGCAGTTTTCAGCAATAGATACAGTGATTCAAGAGGAAGGTTTATATGCCCCACATTGGTATCTACATTGCACCCGTGCGAAGCCGGGGTGGGTTGCTAGTTTTTTAATAAAGAAGCTCATATGATTATTTTTACTTTTTGGTTTAGTATGATAAACCTTTAAAGTGTACTTCGCCGATTATTTCACAAGGTAGTTAAGATATTTTTCTCGTTTGCATTGGAAATATAAGTCCCGGTTATCCAGAAGAACGGCATATAAAGATTGCTCGGGTTTTTTTGTAATATTAAAGACACTACAGCCATCTATACAATAACTGAGAATTTTTCAAACAAAAATCCTCCATTACACTTTTAAAAGATAGCTACAAAATCCCACTACTTCACTACCAAAATAGACTATATAAAAGTTAGATCAATTAATACTACACGCCAAAAAATGCATTTTAAAGCGTCAACATGTTCCTACGTCATATAAAAGTCTGTGTCCCCCCCGATCCAACCCGTCCGATGCGAGCGATAAATCAATTTATATCGCGGACGTCGGGACACGGATTAGCATACGCAAATGACTCGCACATGCTCTGCGTTGCTGTGATAGCATCATTTTTGGTGAATCTTTAAACTGATCTGATTTTATCTTCAATGCAGACAATTTTTGTTGTAATAAGCTAGTGATACTTGTAGCAAGATCGACTCGATCGAATAATATTTGATTACCTTCATATTTTCAGTGGAAAAAAATGCACTGCTGATCGTGAGGTCCTGGGTTCGATCCCCATGTCAGGCAAAATGTTATAGAAATTTTCCGTATGGAATTCCTCGGTAGCAGCCCGGAGTTTGAATCTGTGCCCGGTTGATGGCATTAAACTCGCCCCATATTACATGGTACTTGAACATAACGGCGAAATGAGGGGTTTACTATACACCTCTGCCTAAGCCTTAGGGGAATACAGACGTAATGTTATGTTGAAAAAATACAATCTTGTCTGTGGGTCAATTTTAATCTGGGGGCACTGCAGTGTAATGTCGTGCGTATTCTGTGAACTGTAGGAGCTGAGATTTTGCTCATAACACTTTTCATGGCTACTATATCACTGAAAAAAAGATGCAATGGATTTGCGTCTTTTCGCAAGTGAGCACAGTGTTTATCTTCTTTCTCCTAGCCTTTTCCCAATCTATGTTGGGGTCAGCTTCCAGTCTCACCAGATGCAGCTGAATACCAGTATTTGTCCCTTAAACGATTGACGATTAAACCTCCGCAACCCAGTAATTGGGCAATGCCGATATCCTAAGGTTAGACAGGTTGACAGACTTTCGGGCTTCTGACGACTGTCACAGATATTTTTATGACACCCGGGACCGAAGGTTTAAGGCCACCCGTACATGAGGCACTCGCCACAGCAACAAGCGGCCGGCCACAAGCTATTTTCATACATTTCGAGTGGCTGCCAGCGACCACACGTGCGCGGTGTGTCCATACAAAATGGTGAGAACTGTTTATCGCTGGCCACCGGAGGCTGTGGTCGGTAGCTCATTTACGTCGGTGCTAAACTGCTCTCCGCGGCACAGAAGGGTCTCGATGTGTAACGAACGGTCACTCATCCATGGACTGACCGCGGCAAGCGCAGCTTAACCTCGCTAATCATATGATCGGCGCGGTTGCTAGTTAGCTGCAAGCCCCTCAGCACAGTGCTAATCTAAAGCACGAAATCCACAAGTAATTTTTATTGTGCAAGTTCTTGCACGCAAGTGCTCGCAAAACTTGCAGAAGTGGACTTGCTGCGGGTATGTCCACAAGTTGAAAGTTTGTTACAGAAGTCAAGTAAAGCTTGCTAGTGGCGTTGGTAAAGCTACCTAACCTAATAAGACGTCTTAAGTTTTAAGGTAACATCGTTGACTATTAAAATAATAGTAAACTATCCTTTAGTATACTGCAACCAACGCAAAATTACAATGACTTAACAAAACTTTTCCATTATTAAAATGTCCGCTATGGAAAACCATTATAATAACAGAAAACATCAAATCCATTTAAAAGTTACATTTTCCAATTCAAATTCAAACTATAAAAGTTAAGTATAAGTCACGTTTAGGTGTTACATCTATTGTGGCACTAGCCAAGCGTAATAAAAATAAACGTTTTTCTCTCAATGTGCACGGGACATTACCAGATAGAGGCGAAATTCACTGCGCGGAAATTTTGTACCCGCTTATACACCCACTACTTGTGACACTCACGCACACATGGCACGACGGCCGCGTATTCGCCGCGCGGATCGCAGTAATCGTTTCAATGTGTGCGTTCGACTGCAGTTTTAACAGATTTTGTTCTTTGTGTGGATGTTTTCAGTGTACTTTTTCGTGGCTGTATTGTATTTTAAAGTGAGCCAGTTGTATCTTTCAAACATTACAATGGACAGGGCGAAACTGGTGTCATATTTTCTTGAATATGAGTACAGTACAATACCGGTTTCCGAGACGGAGCTTCCGTTTTTTTTTTGTTGTGTTTTTTATTGTTCTTGTTTCATTTATTTATTGTGTTCGCGAGTTTCGTCTGCAGGTTGTTTAAGGCTTAGGTAGGTATGCTGAAGTCAAACAATAATACCTAGTTTAAATGTTACGCGCTTGTATTTCAGCGCCGCGGTACGATTCGCGCACTGAACCAATAGTACCTTTAGTAGTGTTTATGTCCAAACACGTGTGATTCATTATCATAAACAAACACTCGCTATAATAAAGTATATTTAAATTAATTTGTATTGAATCGATACTGGATAATTAAATAAATTGGGCAACTCAAAAAGAAATGCATTGCATAAGTAATGACGTGCTATAGATTCCGTGTTTCTAAAAATTATAGGTTTTTATTGGGAGTACCTGAGTGTAGAAACAAATACTCACCACATATATAAGTATAACAACAAGTATGTAAACTGCCTCGTTGGTCTAGTGGTGGCAAGCGCGGCTGCTGATCGTCAGATCCTGGGTTTGATCTCCATGTCGGGCAAAGTCAGTAGCAGCCCGAAGCTTGCATTTGTGCCCGGTTGATGGCAATAGGCTCGCCCCCTATTACATGGGACTTAAACATAGCGGCGAAATGAGGGTGTCACTATACACCTCTGCCCAACCCTTCGGGGAATACAGGCGTGATGTTATGTTATGTTATATACAAGTAGTTCAGTAGATCTAGCACGAACATTTGACTACAGTATCGTTAATGTATCGCTAATATTGAATCGAAAATACAACTGTCCTATAACATTTTGGTTTATTTTTTTGCGACATGCACAATTTGCATGATATACAACGTGTAACGGAAGGGGTATATCTATCCAAAAGGGGTGAAGAGTATATCAGGTATAGAATCTCTATGCAAAGTTTCAGCTCAAAATAAATTAAATAGTTTACTGACACCGATCAGCTGACTTAGTGCTAGTGATGTGTAAATTTCAATTTGAAATGTTTGGTTTCTTGGTATCATGTATTGACATTTCTCATATGTTCCTAACATGTAGATATAGGATTTGAAAACCCTTGCCGTAGGTATATTTTGTTATCATCCAAAGAAGTCGTGCACTTGATATGTATATACCCCTTCCGTTACACGTTGTATAGATATGAATACAGTTATCAATTTAATTAAATAGTATGTGCGAAACTAAAAAAGCAGTGATAGCCTAGCGATTGAACGCTTGCCTTCCATGCAGGAGGCTCCGAGTTCGATCCCGACCCGTAACTCGTAACTTTTCGAATTCATATGCGGATCAGAATTTGATTATCACTTGCGTTTCCCATGTAGGAAAAACATCGTCAGGAAACCTGCACACCTGAGAGGGCTCCATAAAATTCTCGATGGTGTGTGTAGTCTGCCAACCCGAACCAGGCCAGCGTGGTGGACTGAAGCCTAAACCCTTCTCTTTCTGAGAAGAGGCCCGTGCCCAGTAAGGGGCTGATTATGTGCGAAATGAATATTTCCGATTCAAAATTCACTTTCACTATCTTAACATCATTAGCATCATCCCAAAGTTAAGAATGCAGATGTTTAATACTATAATTATGATAATGTAACCTCAAACTATACCGCTGCCGTCAAGCAATAAGACAAGAATAAAAACAATCTGACAATACCTACATATAACGTTAACAACCCGGGAGAAGAATGATTTGTTAAAATAATGTTAAAAAATTTCGAATATTCACCCTACTAACATTCGTGCTAAGCTTACAATTATTAAATTGTGCCTAAAAATTCAAATGGAAGTAAAATCTTCACTTACTACATTTCCCATTAAACCCTAAGCTGGATTTACTTGGCATGTAGTGTTTAATTTGCACTAGCCCGTCCTTCACGTAATGTAAATAATGACAGCTTGCTGTATACAATGGTGACCATTGCCGGCATTGCCTAGGGGAGGCAACGTAATCCTCTTCCCACACTCGACAGCGCTGTTTGCTTTTAATTAAATTAATTTATGATTTAAAAAAATAATTAAAAGATAATAATGTCTTCTGTCACGCTTAAAGATAAAGATGTATTTTTTTGCTGTAACATGTGTGAATTACAATACAAAATGATATGCATGCAGTGGTGTTAATATTTAAATATGAGCTACATGTTATAACATTTGAAGGTGTGCAAATATGTATTGAAATTGTAAGTGTTTGGCCAGACTGGCAGCGCGGTGCGGGGAGCGGCGCGGGTGCGGGAACGCGCGCGATTTACCTGTCCGCGGACGAGCGCGGCTTCGTTCTGAGCGTTGTCGTGTCCAGTGTTTGTCAAAATATAATATGGATGAAGAAGACTTATTTTTACTGGAAAATTGTTACTAAAAAACGATGTTTCGACATCCACAGTGCAGATCGTGCTTGAATAGCTCTTATTAATTCTTCAACATTTAATTTTGAAGACACCATCACAACAACGCGCGTGGTCAGCTCGAACTAATTTGAGATCCCCCGCACCCGCGCGGGTTGTCGCTTGCCGCCCGCGCTCTCACTGCGGCCACTTGTATGAACGAGCTATGGCGTGAGCTACCCGCGCGCTCCCCGCGCCAAGTAGCCCGCGCCGCTTCCTGCGCCCGCGTGCCCACTATGGACACTCAAATGAAGTTCTTCTGTTTGAACTCGCCGCACCGCGCCCGCCCCGCGCCCGCGTTTGCAGTCTGGCCAAAGGCTAATTGTATTTAATTAGAAAATTCAGTTATAGAAGCCAAACATTAAAAATTGTGGGTATTAAATTATATAAACATCAAATTATAGAAATCAACTTTTATCATTCAGGAAGTCATGTATGTATATTATAATAACATTTCTTGGTCAACAACTTTTTTAATTTTGCTTTAAATAAATTTAATAGTTTGATGTCCTTTGGGATTTGGTTTTAAATCTTTGGACCAGTGCATATAATAAAAAACAAATCTTAAAAAGGCAAAACTAGTTTAGTAATTAGTAGTTAGTCGAGTAGGTATGTCGCTGTATAACCTAACTACTAATTACTAAACTAGTTGTTTTTAGATTCTTGTCACTAAATTTTAGTAGTATTTCGCACTGCCTCGTTGTTCTAGCGGTGGCAAGCGCGACTGCTGATTGTGAGGTCATGGGTGTGATTCCCAGGTCGGGCAAAGAGTTATTGAGTTTTTCCGTGTTAAATACTTCAGTAGCAGCCCGGAGTTCGGATTTGTGCCCGGTTGATGGCAATAGGCTCGCCCCCTAGTACATGGGACTTAAACATAACGGCGAAATGAGGGTGTTACTATACACCTCTGCCTAACCTTTCGGGGAATACAGGCGTGATGTTATGTTGTGTTATCCTGTACTCTACAGAAGACTCGAAACGTGTAAATGGACCGTTAGAGCACGTAAAGTAATAAATATTGCAAGTTTCTATAAGTACATAGCCGTTCAAAACTTGAAAATATATTCAACCAAGTATAAAACAATAACATAACATCACGCCTGTATTCCCCGAAGGGTTAGGCAGAAGTGTATAGTAACACCCTCATTTCGCCTTTATGTCTAAGTCCCATGTAATAGGGGCGAGCCTATTGCCATCTACAGGGCACGAATCCAAACTCCGGGCTGCTACTGAGGAACTCCACACGGAAAAACCCAATAACATTTTGCCCGACCTGGGGATCGAACCCACAACCTCACGATCAGTAGATGCACCTGCCAGCACAAGATCAACGAGGCATTTATAAATAATGCAAGATAAAGTTTCTATAAGTACGTGGCCGTTCAAAACTTGAAAATATATTCAACCAAGTCTATAACAATATACAAAATAAAAGATTTCAAGACGTTTAAACTGTCTGTTTTATATGTACACATACATACAAACGTACAAACCATTCCCCAGAGGCGAGGAAACAACGCGAACTAAGCTCCAAAGCTGACTTGCTTCGGTCAGGAATCGAACCCGGAACTCTTACCTCCCAGGGGCATTACTCGTTCTTACTTTTGTACGTCCATTTTATTTTGTTTTAAACGGAAAAGAAATAGAGGCACTTGTCTGCCGCTTCCATATTGATCGAGAATGGAAGCAATGGATGGCGCTATTGTTATGTAGACTTGTTCTGTTCTGCCCAGCTTTTTCCCAACTATCTTGGAGTCAGCTTCCAATCTCAATTAAAATAAGGTTTGAGCTACGCGATGACTGAAGCACGCGTGCCGTCAGTTAGGACAGGTCAACTCAAACCTGCTATGGCACTTTCCCAGACGTTGCCCTACATTGTTACACTCACATAGTATTTATACCACAATGTCTGGACTTTAAAAGAGACCTTGATCTCTGAGTTTGTTTCGGCTTTTCTTCTCAGAGCTAGTCAGATAGGAAATGCCGGCGTCATCTAGTTTAAAAAAAACATTACATTGATTTGTAAAAGTGTCTGTAACATTTTTATTCACAGAAATCATTTATCATTTAATCTAAACAGATGCGGCTGAATACCAGTATTTTACACGGAGCGACTGCCATCAGACCTTCGCAACCCAGTTCCTGGGTAGTGCCAATATCCTAAAGTTAGACCAGATACCACACTTTCGGACTTCTGACTTCCCGTAAAGACTGCCATTGGTGTTCGTATGACACCCGGGGCCGACTGTTTAACGTGCTCTCTGAGGCACGTATCTCGGTGTAACGAACGGTGACCCATCCACGGATTGACCGCGGCAAGCGCAGCTTAACCTCGGTTAGTAATTAGCCACGAGCCCCGCCGTTGTTATGTAGACCTATCAGTGTCAAAAATACTCAATCAAAATGTCAATGTGTAATACATAACATCATGCCTGTATTCCCCGAATGGTTGGGCAGAGGTGTTTAGTAACACCCTCATTTTGCCGTTATATTTAAGTCACATTTAATACGGGGCGAGCCTATTGCCATTAACTGGGCACAAATCCAGACTCTGGGCTGCTACTGAGGAATTCCACACGGAAAAACCTAATAACACTTTGCCCGACCTGGGGATCGAACCCAGAACCCCATGCTCAGCAGTCGCGTTTGCGATTACTAAACCAACAAGGCAGCCTTCCTTCTTTCGCCTCCCACGGGCGAAGAGTATCCAAGAGGATTTTACCACGATAAAAAAAGCGTATTGGCACTGTTTAAAAGAAAACTCATATGCAGCAACTGGAGCGTAAAACTTAAAGCCTTGTGATTCTTGGCTATGAAAAAGGTAGCCTCATGCCTTCGTAAAGTTCTTCAGCTTGTTATAGCAGCATTTACCTGACTAATTGCAAAAGCACTTGTTGTTTGCTCATTAGCTCATTAGCAAGCTTACGAAGATATTATGGATAACTAGCCGTACCCACGACAACGCCTGCATGTACCTAAGATTTTTATTTTCCCGGAAAAAAAGTGCCATATTATGTATATATCCAGGTATCAGTTAATGAGGACTTAGATTACCCTTTCGAAATCCAGATTTTTGTATTTAAATTGTTATAATATGATGTTGGGGGTCAGCTTTAGTCTAACCAGATGTGGCTAGATACCAGTATTTTACACGAAGCGACTGCCATCTGACCTCCGCAACCCAGTTACTGGGCAATGCCGATATCCTATGGTTAGACCGGTTGTCAGACTTTCGGGCTTCTGTTTTCCTGTAACGACGGATTAGATTGTTATATAATTATTTAAATTATATTCAAACATGTACATACAAGGGTGGGCACTTTATACGATATCCATAAGAGTAGCCAATCTTTGCAGTATTTGCCTACAGTTATTTATATTTCAATGGATTAGTCCGTGGGAGAAGAATTAAGAAGTGGGAGAAGAATTCCCCTCCGTCGTCGCCGGGCAAACGAGTCCTAAGAGATGGTGAACCCGACACCATAAATGTGCCCGAACAATGGTAATAGGCTCGCCACCTTACATGGGACTTAATGCCAGAGGCGAAACGTGGGTGTACAAACTCCAGTGATAGGAGAACACCTCTGCTTACGCCTTCGAAGATTACAGACGTGAGTTTATCGACGGTTGGCAGTGAAAACCACGTATGTGTAAAATTTTTTTTTTTACAAGATATAGAAAAAACTGTCTCCAGAAACAAAAATGGCCCATCAAATGTTAATACAAGTTTGTCATCGTTCATCATAGATAAGTTGGAAGTATTTGAATTGAAAGTTTGTTGAACTAATACGTGTATGACGAGTTTATCAATATAAAGAACAAATAAAACTCTTTTGAAGAAAATTTGATTTATGAAGTTTTCACTGCCGAGCGTCGATATGTATGTATGTTTAAACGGTTTAAAATAAAAATTCTAAACCTTGAAGCATAAGAAACCATATTTTTATAAGTTATCATCACGCTCTATTGAATCATGAGCAGATAACAACGAGAACGCCATACAGACCTTACCAACCTTCCATATACATTGCATTTTTTCCAAACGTCCAAACTTCTCGACTCAAAAGCACTTTGTTTTACTTAAGCTAGGGTTAACTTAAACTTTAGCTATCTACTATTAGCATACAGTTCACAAAGACTCTGCGAAGTATTAAAGTTTCCTTGAAATTGATAACGGTTCCACTACCAGATTTTAGCGTTGGTCTTTATAAATTTATTACCCTCAGATGAATCTCTTTTGCATAATTTGTACCTAAGTTTTTTGGCAAGGGTAGTCTATGGGAATTTATTTGAGTGTTTTGTAGTGATGGGCAAGTTTTATGGTTTTTTATATGGATAAGTGAATTTAATTAATGTGTCTATTGGATTTAACGTCATTAGCTATATACACGGTGATTTTCAATTCACTGTTAACCTTTCAGGGCGTGAAGGTACTCATGATTATGAGCAACTTTCACTATGAGACCAACTCTGATATAAAAAAAAACAGCTGTTTCATACAAAAATACAAAATTTTACTGATGAAAATATATGAAATAGATGTATTTTTTTTGCTATTTCGTACTTGATCCTATAGTGAAAGTTGTTTATAATCATTAGTACTTTCACCTCCTGAAAGGTTAACAGTGAATTATAAATCACCTTGTATAATAAAAGCTTAATACATTCTGAAAAATAAAATATAGGTATTTAAAACATAAAACTGGTATTCTTTCTCACAATGACGAGTATCTGCGCATAAAACATTATAGTATCTTAAGGTATATCATGTGCCTGTAATTTCACCGGCAACGGCAGTAATAGGTGTAGTGGTAGTACTTCCCGAACGAGCTCTTTCAAAAGGAGCAAAATTTTGAGTCCAGTTAATGATAATTGTATTTTGATATTCGTGCTGTCGCCACGGCTGCCAGATAAGAACTGTGCGTGCGTTACCCCCACCCACCGTGCATCCCCACCACAACACACATAAGATTTACGTCATATGATACATTCCCTTATACAAACAGCGCTCAAATTTAACACCAACTCACACATTATAATACATTTGTTATCTTTTACATAAACTCAAAAAGGGTGGGTTTATACCCTTTCCGGGCTAATCCGCCGTTGCCATAGCAACAGCCCTTAAGGTTATAATGACCAATTAATTAAATCTCCCTCTTTAAGCCAAGGCACCGAAAAATATGAAGGGATAATGATCAAAGGCATTTAAAAAGTTTTGTCAGAATTAATTTAATATTTCTTTGCGATTAATAAACGGAATCAATTTTGATGTGGCGTGATGAGTTTGATAGGAAGTACACCTTAAGCATCTTTAGGGTTACAAACGGTATGACCATTACTTCGTATAAAACCTTCGTAGCTTTTCTGTGTTCTGCAAGAGCTATATGGGAATAGCTATTAAGAATAGTAGCATATATATTAGGAAGCGGTAAAGGGTGGCTGTCTATTATAATTATGGCGTTTAAAAAGTACTGATTTTTAGTCTATATGAGTTTTGATTAAGATTTTGCTCATGCAGAGGATTAGCTAGTTGGCACGTTTTGTAACGGGGCCGACTGCCCAGGGTGCGCCGGACGTACTTAGGTATCGTTATTTGTGCATGGAGGCTCTTTTCTGGTACCCCATTTTACTGTATCAGTATGTCAGGATTGGGAGCATGCATGGTAAATAAAGTAAATTAAACCAACATAGACTCTCCACCACTGAGAGTACTTTTAATTAGGTTAGTGATTAGTTACAGAAGCTAGTTCACAATAATATAATAATTAACACAAGATCAGAAAATGAGGACAAGCAAACCAGATATAAAAGGTCAGACTTCTTCGGCTGTTTGACATGGAATCCTCTGCTCCGTCGAATGACCACTGTTTTTATAACTTCGGGTACGTTGATTAATCTTGACGGTTACCCTCCTATGTCAACATTGTCCAGTGTTACCAGCTACTGATAACAAATCAGAATCTTTTTACGAGTGTTATCAACTTTCGGGGCACATTGGGCTGTCAGCCGCGCTACCAATCTTTAGGAATGGCAAATTATTTTACCATGGCATGAGCGATTCTGGTATAGTTCGTGCCAACACGAGAGAAAAAGAAGCATCTTCCAGTACTGCCTGTAGCGACATCTATCTCGCTACATGCGAACTACACAGTAGCGACTACAGTGACCTGAGTAATATACCATCGCTCAATATCAACCGTTGGGCAGCATCCCACCAGGTACTAAGACCCAACTGGGTTGGAACATCCTCCATTTTCGTTAGAAGTAGCTCGCTCACATACCTGTCTAGCTCTAAAGACATGTGGCGACATCTATCACACCACATGCAAACTACGCAGCACGACGAATGTCTAGCAAACTACAGCTACAACAATGACAACTCTCAAATATGACGTCATATATCCTGCATCGCGATATCAAGATTTCACACGCAGATAGTATAATTATATAAGGTCCAACCAAATTACCTGGTCAAATTTTTACACGGTGTTCAATACGTTTAACTAAACATATCTATGTAAAGAAAACGAGATCCAAGTGTTTATTTTATAACCTAAAAATTATAACGTTTTAAGTTGCATGTACTATCTAAGAATAAACTCATCCATTTTTTATGCATCGACCGCCGCCGGGTTACACCCTTCTTTCACGTCGTGTTTTACCTAAACCGAGAAGTGAAAAATGTTAAAAAATAATTTTTAATAAAAATTATAATTGTAAAAAAAATTGGTTATAAAAAGAACAGTTGGATCACGTTTTTTTCATAGATATGTTTAGTTAAACGTACTGAACACTCTGTAAAAGTGTATCCATGTATTTTTGTTGTACCTTATATAACAGCTTTCCAACATCAACCGTTGGGCAGTAAGTAGCCCGCCAGACCCTGGTTGGAGGATCCTTCCTTTTCGTTGGAGGAATACCATACTTCGGTCTTCCACAGACATGTTCAGTATATTAAAATCCTACATTATCAGATATGAAACATTTTAGTTACACGTGGCTAGTCATGTATAACAAATGCTCCTCTAAAGTGCATGATACTCCTTTGAACGCAACTCAACCTGTAGTAAAATCCGAGCTTTCTAGAAAATATTATGTTATGCGAGTAGCTGACTGGAAATAAATTTGTCAGATACAAAGTAAGTACGTAAATAGTTAGGAAATGATAAGGACTTAAACGCTGATAAATCAACGGTATAAAATCTATAATATAAAAAAACCGGCCAAGTGCGAGTCGAATTCGCGCACGAAGGGTTCCGTACCATTATCTATAAAAACGGCAAAAAAATCACGTTTGTTGCATGAGAGCCCCCTTCAATATGTATTTTATTCTATTTTTTTGTATTTATTGTTATAGCGGCAACAGAAATACATCATCTGTGAAAATTTGAACTGTCTAACTATCACGGTTCATAAGATACAGCCTGGTGACAGACGGACGGACGGACGGACAGCGGAGTCTTAGTAACAGGGTCCCATTTTACCCTTTGGGTGCGGAACCCTAAAAATCAATTGAATTGGTTAGTCTCGCAAAAACTCGAAAATGGTTCGAAAGATTTGATTTTTTTTTGTTTCGTTCGTCTCATTACTTGTTTAGGAAAAAAGAAAATTAGGAAAGAAAAAAAACACATTTTAGGTAGTACGAATTTCACCCGGTCATCTAGTTGATCATTAAAAAAGTCTTTGTCATATAACTTTCGTGAAACACATTCATGTTGGGGTCAAGCTCAAAATATTGTACCTACCATAATACAGGAAAATGTAATTGCTTTGCAAAATTTTCCTGTATGTTACGGTACATTTTTTTTTTGTCTGGCTCTTTTGTGATTGTTTGATAACTAGTATCTGTAATCCGTGTGGGTAGCGGCAGAGACCAGGTTACCCTTCCCCACCAATGGTTGTTGGAAAAGTCGATAAAGGCATGACGCTAAGAGGATGGGCAACAGCGTTCTCCTGTTTTATAATAAAAACAAACTGTTATCGCCAATCTGTCTACCAAGCGTGATGGTTATTCAGCAATGGTCCTTTAAGGGGTGATCTGTTAATCCTCGTTTATGGAGATACGGAGCGTGATGCAGGGCGTATAGCGGACAATTCAAATCAAACATTATGACGACGTATGAAGACGCGTTTTCCGCGCGTATTGTGTAGTAGTTAAGACCGATAAGAAATCCAAGTGCGCCTCACCTCTGAATTTTCGAATTCGTGTGCGTATTATATAATTATCACTTAGGTAATTAAAAACGGTGAAGGAAAACATCGTGAGGAAACCGGCATGCCTGAGAGATATTTCTCGACGGCATGTGAAGCCAAGTCAGAGGCCGGGCGGCATAAATTCTGACACCAGGTTAGTCACTAACCACACGAAAAGAAGAAGTTAAGATTTTACAGAGAGAAGGAATTTATTATTTTGTATTGTGATACTTTGGCGATTTTGTCCCTTTAATAATACTGTGCTCCATGTCTAAATTAACTTTAGAGCTTCACATGATGTATGACAGTACTGGCCAAACACTCGAATGCGGGTCACTCACATTCGCACGAGTACGCGAACCCACAAGTGTGGGGCTAACATTCGCAAGGACTATGCGAACATTTTCCATACAAAACGGAAAACATTCGTACAATGTACGAATGTTTGCGCGCATGTGAGTGACCGAGGTAACGCTTCTCAATTCAAGTTGCCTTTAGTTTCGTGCTGTCACTGTCAGTTTGCCTTAAAATGACTGTGACAGCACGAGATTTAATAGCAACTTAATGCTTTACACCCATATTCTAAGACGTTCCTCCAAAACTTACTCGACTCATACTCGATTCAGGACTGTCTCGAAAACACCTTCAAAATTGTATTCTTAGTCGCAATTTCGAGTGAAGTTTGAGGTTCCCCGACGGAGTCATTACGTCATAATTTGAATTATCTGCATCGCGCAAATAACGCCGCGATTAATAGTTGCAAGGATTATCGTAAGCTTATTCGATAAAGTCTTCAAAATTAATTTTTGTTACATACGAACTTTGACACTTCCTTCCTTAAGGTAGGTTCCGAGGTACCTTGAGTTTGACAGATGATTCCTTACCTCGACTGAGGAAAAATCTCGACTCAAGGACGTTTATGTCAACTATAACTACCGATGGTAGTGAGAAAGGCTGAGTCGAGGTGGAGTCGAGTCGAGTAAGTTTTCGAGGAACGTCTTAGAATATGGGTGTTAGACTATTTGGCCAGAACACGAGGCGAAAAACGCGGTGAATTCCGCTGGTTCCCGGCTTATATGAACAAGGCCTTAGGATAAGAGCATGGTACACCACACAATGTAAACCCAAGCGAAAAATAAGTACAAAGACGTAAAAATATTATTTATATTTGCATTTGTATGTCTAAAAACATTATAATTAGTCTTCTTTGTTGTTCAAACGGGCTTACACACATAATTCTTAAGGAAAACATGTTGCCTTAACAATTAGACTTGTTGAGTAACGGTAAAAACGTAATAATTCAATTTTAACAACATGTTCTGAGCATTATATTGTTATAAAATCATTTTGAATTGTAACAGAAACTGTATTAACATGAAAGTGGTAACAAAGGGCTTTGTTTTTTATTAGTTTTAAGATGTTTGGTCTGTTTGTTTGTTGATTACTGCTTTAAGGTTTTGTTAGAGGATCAAGTTGGGATTTTTAGTTAAACATCTGTTTCATATATCTTCTCCTTCTTTGGAGATACTTAATGTAAATAATTCCGATCGATCTACATTGAAATTGTGTCAATTCGTACTTTTGAAAGCAAAACTGGCGAGAATTTGTTATAACAATTGTGTTAAAAGAAATTAGAATTCAAATTGTGTATTGTGTAGGTATATTTTTATTCAAAATAAGCATTGTTTCTTGTCTATTTTTACATTGGAATTTTTAAGAGTACTACTGTACAGATTTTATATCGGAATTGTTTAGAGTCCTACTGTACGGATTTTATATTGGAATTTTTAAGAGTACTACTCTACAGATTTTATGTTGGAATTGTTTAGAGTCCTACTGTACGGATTTTATATTGGAATTTTTAAGAGTACTACTGTACAGATTTTATATCGGAATTGTTTAGAGTCCTACTGTACGGATTTTATATTGGGATTTTTAAGAGTACTACTATACGGGTTTTATATTGAAATTGTTTAGAGTCCTACTGTACGGGTTTTATATTGGAATTTTTAAGAGTACTACTGTACAGATTTTATGTTGGAATTGTTTAGAGTCCTACTGTACGGATTTTATATTGGAATTTTTAAGAGTACTACTGTACAGATTTTATATCGGAATTGTTTAGAGTCCTACTGTACGGATTTTATATTGGGATTTTTAAGAGTACTACTATACGGGTTTTATATTGAAATTGTTTAGAGTCCTACTGTACGGGTTTTATATTGAAATTGTTTAGAGTACTAATGTACAGATTTTATATTGGAATTGTTTAGAGTCCTACTGTACGGGTGTTATATTGAAATTGTTTAGAGTACTACTGTACGGATTTTATATTTAAATTGTTTAGAGTCCTACTGTATGGATTTTATATTGAAATTGTTTAGTCTTACTGTACCGATTTTATATTGAAATTGTTTAGAGTCCTACTGTAAGGATTTTATATTGAAATTGTTTAGACTCCTACTGTACGGATTTTATATTGAAATTGTTTAGAGTCCTACTGTACGGATTTTATATTGAAATTGTTTAGATTGCTACTGTTCGGATTTTATATTGAAATTGTTTAGATTGCTACTGTTCGGATTTTATATTGAAACTGTTTAGAGTCCTACTGTACGGATTTTATATTGAAATTGTTTAGACTCCTACTGTACGGATTTTATATTGAAATTGTTTAGATTGCTACTGTTCGGATTTTATATTGAAATTGTTTAGATTGCTACTGTTCGGATTTTATATTGAAACTGTTTAGAGTCCTACTGTACGGATTTTATATTGAAATTGTTTAGAGTCCTACTGTACGGACTGTATCATAAGTGATGGTACCTAATTCATGTACGAAATGTATCTAAGTTATGTTTAATATGCTTCATTGTTTGTAAGCCGTCCTCCTAGCCGCTAGACACACATCTACTTAATTTTTTTTTATTTTGTTTTGTCTTTTATGTTTTTTTTTTGTCTGTGTGTCTGACTGCTGTCGTGCCAAATATTTTTTTTCTTTCTTTCTTTCTTTTCCTAACTTTTATCAAGTTATATTAGAAACAACTTCCAATCCATCGAGATGTATCATCGAAATCACACTTGCTGGTAGGATCTGTACGGTCCGCCTGGCTAGCTACCACCCTCACATTAAAGTCCAGCGCCAAGCAGTTTATTGTGTTCCGTCGTGTGTATGTGAGAGCCAGAGTAGTATAGGGAAATACCTCTATATCTCTGTTCCTTGAATTCGTGTGCTCCATCGTGGACCCGGTCTGCGCTTACCACCAGGTGAAACTAGGGTCAAAAGCGAAAAAAAAAAATTAAAAATCTAACTTAATATTCGAAGCTTCTCAAGAAAACCCGCGAAAAAATCTTATAATTTTATAAAAACAAAGACTACCATCACAGGTGGCCCGGAAATCCTCTGGCACATACAAATTTGGCTAAAGGCTATAAAAATTAGCCGACACCATTTTAATTATACCTGGTTGCATATTTTATTTGCGACTACGTGTGAATGGGGTACGCGATTTTAGGATACTAATGAGCTTTATTCAGATTTTATTAACAATATTGTCGAATGACTTGATTTGTGGTACGGGTTATAGTTTGATTCTTTTCTCACTGTTTTTTTTTTGACTGCCTTGTTGGTCTAGTGGTCGCAAGCGCGACTGCTGAGCATGGGGTCCTGGGTTCGATCCCCAAGTCAGGCAAGGTTTTATTGGGATATTCCATTAAGAATTACTCAGTAACAGCCTGGAGTGTGGATTTGTGCACGGTTAATCGCAATATGCTTGCCCCCTATTATATGGGACTACGTAGCAGTGGCGAAGGCTCCATACAAGCCGATTCCTACCGGCTTCCCTTTTGAACAGTCACTACTAGTGTCTACTTGCCAAATAATACATATATTCACATTACTTACATGGGCTTAATACTTTCTAATACTAGATCTTTATACTTACTACCTATTTATATATTTGTATATTAACTGCCTCGTTGGTCTAGTCGTGGCAAGCGCGACTGCTGATCGTGAGGTCCTGGGTTCGATCCCTAGGTCAGGCAAAGAGTTATTGGGTTTTTCGGTGTGGAACCCCTCAGTAGCAGCCCGGAGTTTGGATTTTTAGCCGGTTGATGGCAATAGGCTCGCCGCCTATTATATGGGACTTAAATATAACGGTGAAATGAGGGTGTTGCTATACACCTCTGCACAACCCTTAGGAGAATCTTTATACTTTTAAACATTATATTTACCTACATGCACTGCATGCGTCACTTTTCACCAAGGTAAGTATTTTTTGTTCCGGCTTCACTCTTACCAATAGTGACCCTTCGCCACTGCTAAGTAGGGTCGTACGTTGTATGTAGGGTTACGTAGAAACGGTCCGCAAGGACCATCTACAAGCGGTCCAATAGAAAAAATATAGAAAAGAAGAAAAAAGAAGACGGATTGGTGATCATAGTTTGTTGTTTTTGGCAGACAGAAGGACGCTTTTGCCCAACTTGTTGACGTAATCCTGTAGTCGCATTTTAAACACCCACAACTGGAGAAAGGGTGGTCTGTTCTTTGCTGGGATCATAAGGCAATACGGGCTTCAATAACAAATAACTGCGTCGTTAGTCTAATGGTGGCAAGTGCGACTGCTGATCGTGTGGTAGGGTTCGATCCCCAGGTCGGGCAGTGTTATTGGGTTTTTCAGCCCGGAGTTTGGAATTGTGCCCGGTTGATGGCAATAGGCTCGCTCTCTATTACATGAGACTTAAACATAACGGCGAAATGAGGGTGTTACTCTTTACACCTCTGTCTAACCCTTCGGGGAATACAGGCGTGATTATCTATACTAATATTATAAAGAGGAAAGATTTGTATTTTTGTATGTAACGAATAAACTTAAAAACTACTCGACCGATTTCAAAAATTCTTTTGCCGTTACAAAGCTACATTATTACTGAGTAACATAGGCTACGAGCGGGGCCGTGAGGACACAGCTAGTGTAATAATAAAGAAACAAAAATACACAGTTTAAAAGATTGTTTGTCGCAGATTCGTGTGCCGAAGCGTAATGTTGTCATAAAAAATAATGGTTCTCTGTTTCAACTGCGTTTGACGTTACGATGTGACATGGAAAACGAATTTTCGTGTTTTTTTTTCGTATAATGAACTCAACAGGCCGCTGAATGAAATTTTAATTTTTGCAGTGAATTACTTTTTTAATGAGTTCGTGTAGATTGTGATTGGTGTTCAAATATAAATGTGGTGGTAATTAATTAGTTTGCATTTGGTTTATATTTTTTTCATGGTTTTCAAAAACGGTATTTTTTTTGTTCGATTATTTTTTCCAAGTTTAACAAATTAAAAAAATATGCTGTGTTTTTGCTTCTACTTTTGGGTTCGTTAAAATAAATCATTTATTATTTTATTTTTATTCAAGAGGAACAGCAAACAGCTACAATATAAAAGAAAGGCAGACAAACAAACATTTTAGAAATTGTTTTTTTTTGTCTTCTTCTTTTCGTGTGGTGAGTGACTAACCTGGTGTCAGTGTTTATGCCGCCCATGGGCCTCTGACTTGGTTTCACATGCCGTCGAGAAATATCTCTCAGGCATGCCGGTTTCCTCACGATGTTTTCCTTCTCCGTTTTTAAGCAAGTGATAATATAATTATACAATACGCTCATGAATTCAAAAAGTCAGAGGTGCGCGCCTTGGGTTCGAACTCGAGACCTATGACTTGGCAGTCCGACGGTCACAACACTAGGCTATCACTGCTGTTTTTTTTGTTATAAGTACCGTATATACTTTCATAATGCATTTAGTAAAAAACTATTATTTTGACATTAAAAAGAGACACTTCGATTCTATTTATTTGTATAGATTTGAAAAACCATAGCCATTCCTATCAAACATTAAACCTCAAAACCACCAAGAAAACATCCCTTATTTGCACACCAAACTAATGGAATATCGGAACATCGAGTGCACATAATGCAGTCTGATCCGTCCCGTACACCCGTCGTATACACCTCGTATACCCCCCGTGTACATCCCGTATACCTTTCGTGTACATCCCGTACGCTTCGTGCATTAGCGGTGTGATCAATGAACTGTATTCCGATATTAGATTTCCACACTAATAAAAGTGAAGGTACCTACATTGTATGAGTCGATGTATGATAATGTATGGACACTGTTGAAATGTCAACCGTTCAAATTTTTTTATTTTTTATTTATTTATTTATTCTTTATTGTACACAAGAAAAATTACAGCAATAAAACTACAATTTAGTGAAGTTATGTACAAAGGCGAGCTTAACTCAAAAATGAGTTTTCTACCAGCAAACCTTTGAGTGATAGAGAGAGATTGATTATGTGGTTGAAGGCAAATTCCAGTGTACAATTGTCTTATTTATTTATACTTATTTATGCTATAAAATATAATATACCTAAATACATATATAATATATCTAAATAAATATATAATAAGGAAATATATACATAGATAATATTACATATTAATCATTCAGAAAGGTAATGCTTCCTAATTCTACTCTTGAAAACGTTAAGAGAAGGGCTGTCGCGAAGTGAGTGTGGGAGAGAGTTCCAAAGACGCACTGCACGAATAGTGAAAAAACCATCATAACTGTTGGAAGTGTGTCGCGGAGTACGGAACAAAAGTGAAGCAGCCGAGCGACAAGGTTTACCCCTGGGGACAACGTACTCAAAGCGTTCTCGAAGATATATAGGAGAGTTAGGATTATGAAGAATAGTGAAAAGAAGAGATAGAACATGAGTATCTCGACGCTGCCGAATTGGTAGCCACTTTAGCCTGGTTCGAAATTCAGACACATGGTCATACTTTAGAAGACCAAACATAAAACGGATACACAAGTTCTGCAGTCGTTCGAGTTTATTTAGAAGTTCCTCCGTTGCGTCAAGAAAACAAACATCAGCATAGTCTAATAGTGGCAGAAGAAGAGATTGTGCAAGAGTAACCTTAGTTTGAAATAGTAAGATTTATTTTTTATTTTTAGTGACTTTAATTAAAACCTTATTAGACCTACTAAAGACGCTGCTCGTAACCGAATCACATTATGTGTACTGTTCGTTATTGAGGAGTTTCATTGTCTATCTCCGAAGTTCTTCATCAGATCTTCACAAAATTTAAATGGGATCATCTCAAAAGAATTATCTTTCAAACAAAAAAATAATTTTCCATATCGGTTTATAAATGACAGTGTTGTGAGGTAACAAACATAAAAAAAAATATACAGCCGAATTGATGACCTCCTCCTTTTTTTGGAAGCCGGTTAAAAAGGTTCTGAATCGAGGAGCTGCTGCTGAATAAAGAATGTCAGTAGCTTTAGCGTTGTCAAACTCTGATAAAAAAAAGTAATTAGTAAAAAATAATGTATGTGGCCTGCTTCGTTAGTATAGTGGTGGCAAACACGAATACTGATCGTGAGGTCCTAGGTTCGATCCCCAGGTCAGGCAAAGTGTTATAGTGTTTTTCCTTGTGAAATTCCTCAGTAGCACCCCGGAGATTAGATTTGTGCCCGGTTAATGACAATAGCGTTGCCCCCTATTACATGGGTCTTAAACATAACGTCAAAATGAGAGTGTTACTATACACCTCTGCCCAACTCTTCGGGGAATAGGTACAAGCGTGATGTTGTGTTTATGTTTGTATTGTAGTTGGTTTTTGTGAGTCGGAAAACACAAAAATATTAATTAATTCACCTATAAAAGTAATTAATCTATACTAATATTATAAAGCTGAAGAGTTTGTTGTTTGTTTGTATGAAAGCGCTAATCTCAGGAACTAGGGGAAAGACACCAAATATCGGATACTTTTGTTTAAAATTCTAAAAAAATAGCAAATAATGACTTAGAGCTTCAAATGTTATATTTGTGTAATCTATATTTCATGTACTACAAGATGCAAAAAAATATTTGATACTTTACATATAAAATTTTTGATTTACATAATATTTTAGACAAAATGGCAGATTGGAACTGAAAAATTATTTTTGTGTTGGATAGTCCATTTATCGAGAAAGGTTATAGGCTATATAACATCACGCTATGACCAATAGGAGCGGAGCATAAATGAAAAATGTTGCAAAAACGGGAAAAATGTCCACCTGTGCGAAGCCGGGACGGGCCGCTAGTAATTATATAAAACTTTATTCTGGATCTTTCTTACAAATTTACTAAACAAGTTTTGCTACTATCCATCATTTATAACCTCCTAGGCGCCTGTCACCAGCCCCATAAAGAGGACGAGTGGCCTATTCTCAACCTGCATCCAATAGTTAAGTACTGTATAATTAAGCCGAGTCTGGCTCACTCATGTTACAAATTCGGCTGCTTTCCACCCAGACCCCTCCCTCTTCAGATGATCAGGGTTTTAATTAAAGTTACCGTTAATTGAAGAGTGTCGCAGTATTCTACTATCGTTGTTAACGAAACTTTGTATTCGTATACCAAGATTACATAAAAGGTTATCATAAACTAGCAACCTGTCCCGGCTTTGCACGGGTGCAATGTAGATACTAATGTGGGGCATATAAACCTTCCTCTTGAATCACTATCTATTGCTGAAAACTGCATTAAAATCCGTTGCGTAGTTTAAAAGATCTAAGCGTACAGACAGCGGGAGTGACTTTTTTTAATACCTACTATGTAAAGAAACACTCACTGACTGCCTTGTTGGTCTAGTAGTGGCAAGCGCGACTGCTGATCGTGAGGTCTTAAGTTCGATCTCCAGGTGGGGCAGTGTTATTTGGTTTTTCCGTGTGGAATTCTTCAGTAGCAGCCCGGGGTTTGGATTTGTGCCCGGTTGATGGTGTGCTTATGCTCGCCCCCTATTACATGGAACTTGAACATAACGGTGGAATGAAGGTGTTACTGGTGTTATACCTCTGCCCACCCGTCGGAGAAGGGGCATGACATGTATATTATTATTATTTAAATATATTTACAAACGGCAATTATGTACAGGTTAATGTAAGGATACGGACAACTTCCCTGCTGAATGCAGTTCTGGTAATGCGTTAAGTTTGAGAGACGCGGTGATACGCTAGTGATGTGGCGATGTCGATAGTTATAATATCGATAATATATAACAATAATTTACAGGTTAATTGTAAGGTTACGGGTAACTATCCTGCTGAATGGACTTCTAGTAATGCTTTATGTTTAAAATATGCGGTGATACGCAAGTGATGTGATGACGTCGATAGTTATAATATCGACAAAATAAAACTACGAATGTTCAGGTTAAATGTATAGATATGGACAATTTCCTTGCCGAATGCAATGTTGATAATGCTTTAAGTTCGATATACGCGAGTGACATGACGACTTGGATTGTTGGCATAACGATACTTTTGTAATTAGTTGTTAAACATTTCATACCCATAGGTTTACGATGCAGTCGGTCCAACTGCATTCAAATTGCATTTTGCTGTTAGTTTCCAATTACTATTTAAATTACACACATAAGGGTACCTACTCATAACCAGAGAAGTAGCTGTAGGCAATAAAGTCAGCACCATTAAATACTTGCTGCCTGAATGCCTTGTTGGTATAGTCGTCGCAAGCGCGACTGCTCAGCACGGGGTCCTGGGTTCGATCCCCAGGTCGGGCAAAGTGTTATTGGGTTTTTCCATTAGAAATTTCTCAGTAGCAGCCTGGAGTCTGGATTTGGGCCCAGTTAATGGCAATAAACTCGCCCCCTATTACATGGGACTTATACATAACTGGCGTAGCGAAGGTGTTCTAAAAACACCTCTGCCGAATCCTTTGGGGAATATAAGGCATGATATTATGTTGTTATTAAATAAAAAAGAGTGTATCTGAAGTTTTATCGACAAGTTAAGTTATACTTACTTGAAGTCGCATCACTAGTAGTTAATAGTAACTCGTCGTCTAACAGGGAACGTCTTTGCTCTCTTAAGACAATTTCCAGGAGTTGCGCCATTGCATCTAGTTAAAGCGTCTTCGTCTGCCACTATTCTGTAACTAAAGTGGGAAGTAGAAGCTAAGTGGACAGATTCAAGGAAATTTTGAAAAAAAATCCAAACATTATATAACTTGAAGTTTAAATTTTGACTTATGTTAGCAAATCATAAATCAACACTTTTCCGCGGTAAATGGCACTCCACTAAAATCAGTCACTTCTATTGTTTATGCACCATATTTAACTACCCACACAATTTTCACGTCTAAATAAGTAATTATTGAAAAACATTACGACTTACCTGTACAAATAACAAAACTATCAACTAATGTATTCTAGGTGCTTAGCACACTTAAATAAATACTCTACTTATATACTGCTGTTGAGCTTATAAATAAAGTTTAAAAAGTTAAAAGTTATGCCATAAATAACGTCACTATAACCATGTTTTATGATGTCATAACTTTATTCAGCGTTTGATAGTATATATACAAGGTTAGTCGGAAAGGGGGTACTAAGCCGAAAGGGTGTTAAAGTACCCATAATAAGGGATAACTTTTGTTCTACAACTTTCCCCAAAACTCGATAGTTTAAGAGAAATGGCTTTTTAAAGATTTCGTAAAAAATATGCTAAAATCTATCTGTCCATAGCTATGATCAGCTGTTTTTACAATAGGTCATATTTGGGGTCGCGGATTAGAAAATTAATTTTCTGAATTCTTAACTAAAGCAGGAATGCTTTTTAAATCTTTTTGCATGCAAATAAAAATTACCGAATTTTGAAATTTTAACACTTGCTTTAAAATAGTCATCAGTGATACTTTAGGTGGCCCGCGGCTTAGTACCCCCTTTCCGACTAACCTTGTATATATATGTACATCTTCGGTAAAATATGATAGTATAGATTTCTCATCGATCACCTTTGTATACTGTTCAAACAGTGATGGAATTTTCTGTAATTTATTTTTAATCTGCGTAAGGGTAGGTATATATGCTTTGATTTTCCTTCAATACATTTAGGCTTAAAATATTTAAATAGTAATCGAACTACATAACGATCTTCATTATCTCTCACAGTAGTTGCTTCAATATAGTCTTGTAAGGTAATTTTTGCTGCATTGGGATAATTGTGGTATAAAAAAATTACTCTTAAGACTATGACATTATGATTTCATTTTGTTTCTAGTATTGTTTGGATTCGACATTATGTTTTTTTTTATTTTGTATTGCTTATTTTTTTTTTGTATTTAAATGTTGACATTTCAACTTAAATTCTATTTTTTTGTATTGTCTGCCTAGTGCGACTAATTTTGTGCGCCATATATGGCAAAACATGTAGCTACCTAACTACTTACATAGAAGACCTTAATATTGTACTCATGTTTTACAAAATAAATATATCTTTATCTTTAAGAATTTTGTGGGGTTACTCGGTATTAGAAATTGAACAACTTTCGTAGAACAACTTTTCGAAATTCACGTTTTTTTTATTATTTTCCATACAAATCAAATATTTTTTTTTTTGAAAATTGATATTGTTAATTTTTTTACAGCCTGTGTGACACCTTAGTGGTGTGACCGTCGGACTGCCAAGTCATAGGTCTCGAGTTCGATCCCAAGGCACGCACCTCTGACTTTTCGGATTCATGTGCGTATTGTATAATTATCACGTGCTTAAAAACGGTGAAGGAAAACATCGTGAGGAAACCGGCCATGCCTGAGAGATATTTCTCGACGACATGTGAAGCCAACTCAGAGGCCCATGGGCGGCATAAACTCTGACACCAGGTTAGTCACCTACCACACGAAAAGAAGAAGAACAGCCTGTATAGACTCTTCATCCTTTGCAGCTGCTGTAAAGCTTTCACAGCTAGATACGGCGACAGGACATTCGGAATGTAAGTCAAAGGAATTTATAATGTGCACGAATTTTACTAATCCAAAATTCACACTTCAGTTTAGGTTTTTTGTTCACAGTGCACTCACGTACATTTTTCGGGATCACCCGACCTACGAACTTGCCGCCTGTGCAGCTCATGATTGGGTTCCGTTTGGGTCCGAAACTAGCCGGGTCATCCTGAAAAATACACATGTATAAACCGTAATCAATCATAAATAGGAATTATTTATTTATTTACTAGATGACCCGGTGAACTTCGTACCACCTTTGTTTTTTCATTTTCATTTTTTTTAAACCACCCCTGTGTTGACGCGAACCAAACAAAAAAAAAATTCAAATCGTTCCAGCCGTTCTCGAGTTTTAACGAGACTAACGAACAGCAATCCATTTTTATATATAAGAAGAAGATAAGAAGATTTCTTTAAAAACATAAGTTTACAGTACTTACGACCAAATCACTTACATTTTAATTTAATTTTAAATAATACTCACAATAATAAAAAAATTACAACTATAAATAAACTAACTGAGACAGTATGTATTACTTGAGACTAGATATATATATATTTATTTATAAATTTGGTGTGGCCTATCATGTGTGTGGAATGTGTCTCACAAACGTAATTATGTCATTTATTTACGCAACATCTTAGTTACAACATTGGTATGTGGTTCAACCCACTCACAATCTCAACAGATTTAATTTTTGAAGTTAAAAATGCATCTTTTCAACAACTAAATCAACGTATGACCATACGTTAGTATTAATATGCGTCACCTCAAGACTCAAACAAAATTATTTTTTGATGTGAAACATCTAATACGGCGGTACGGGTGTGAGAGCGGCTGTTGCGTGGCGACGCTCGCGATGGCAGACACACGGCGGCAGACCTTCGTAACTCGTCGGCTCTCTTCGGTTCGATTCGGCCGGTTTTTTTTATAAAATGAATTGCTATGTTTCACGTCTGCCAGGCGCCCCGCCACTGCTTCTTTTCTTTTTCTTTCTTTCCTTTCTAAACCAGGACGTAAAATAACTTCAAAATCTCTAAATTTGTTCCAGAATACGTCAGCGTCGCATCCCAACGAGGCAATACCTACACTGGTTTTATCTCACCGCCACTAATACAATATTATAGTGAAGCTAACGTTTCCCACGCTGTTTGAAGTATCCATTGATTCTTTATTGAAAATACTTTGTTTTCTCGCATCTCACTTGACATTGTTTTCTCGTCTGCATTCGTGAGTATAATCGATATAGCAGGAGTTCTCTAAATAAAAAACATTTTAACAAAAATAAAACCGACTTCAAAAAATCGAAAAAAGAAACTCTGAAACTGTTAATTTTATAATTATGATAATTATTTTATTCATTTTTCGTTTATTTGAAGTCAGTTTTATTTTTGTTAAAATGGATTTTGTTTTTTTCATTTTAGTGGCCTTAATTAAAACTTGGTTGGACCTACTAAAGACGCTGCTCGTAACATAATCACATCATCACAATATGCGTACTGTTCGTTATTGAGGAGTTCCATTGTCTATTTCTGAATTTCTTCATCAGATCTTCTCCAAATTTAAATTGGTCTACTTCGAAAGAATACCCTTTCATCCAAAAAAATATTTTTTTCAAATCGGTTTATAAATAACGGCGTCGTGAGGTAACAAACATTAAAAAGAAAAAAAAATACAGCCGAATCGATAACCTCCTCCTTTTTTGGAAGTCGGTTAAAAAATAGTATTTTGTCATGTTTGTTATGACTTTTGACTTTAAACAAAACTTTTGACAGAATATTTTCTAAAATTAACGCGAATCGTATTTTATTTAACACTAGACGACCCGGTGAACTTCATACCACCTAATTTTTTTATTAATTTTTCCTATTTTTTTTTCCTAAAACACGCCAGTATTGAGGTGAACAAAACAAAAATTCAAATCGGTCGAGCCATTTTCGAGTTTTTGCGATACTAACGCACGGCAATTGATTTTTACTACGTGCGCCATCCCAACGTGCAATAAAACATACGTGCACAAGCACGTGGTGGTTCGCTGTCTACCGGCCTTAGCCTACTTTAACTGTTGTGGCGGGTGGTGGGTGACTGGCGGGGGTCGGGGCCTATAAAAGGTCGGGCGCACTGCAGACCGGCCTCCGTTGCCGCGGACGTGGTCCGCGGCCTAGAGATAACATATGGTCTATTCAAACCAGCCCCTACGACCGGCCCGTATTAACGGGTTGCGATTGACCCCACGGGAAGGGGGCCCACAAGCCCCGACCCCGTTTCATCGCGCCCCTTACGAGGCGCGCAGAAGACAACGATGCGTGATCGGCCTCTCGCGCCACTGCAGTTGCCAAGCTAAGTGTTCACCTGCTCAAGACGACCCTGGACTCCTCGCATTGTACGAACCACGCCCTGTTGTTATATTTTTAATTCTTAGTTAAATATAGTATAAAGTGTACGGTTACAAGTGTTATTCTTTATCCTCCCGTAAATACACGCCTGCTAAATGTTATGTGCACATGCTAGTTGAGGGTTGACTCCTAAAGCCACCTTAAAATGTTACACTGTTTACCCCCATTTACAAAACACGTGATATTACGAATATCGGCCATTTTCCATTGCAAGTCAATATTGAACAGCCATAACAAAGTGTAGGTAATGAACGCGAATAGTTTCGATATAGCTAAAATTTTAATTAAAACAAACGCCCGTTAACCATGGAGGTATTTTGCGTGAACATATAGTCGCAGATTTTTGTGCACCAACGAAAATAAGAGGCTGCGCACATTTGCGATTTTGTGGAGCGCGTTTCTTTGGTGGAAGGTTTTTTATACCAAAATAATGTCTTGCAATGATCTGGTTTCCATTTAAATTACGTATATCAGTCGCAAAAAAAACAGTCGCAGCTAGGCAAAAACTACACAACATAACATCATGCCTGTATTCCCCAAAGGGTTGGCTAGAGGTGTATAGTAACACCCTCATTTCGCCGTTATGTTTAAGTCCCATGTAATAGAGGGCGAGCCTATTGCCATCAACCGGACACAAATCCAAACTCCGGGCTGCTTCTGAGGAATTCCAGACGGAAAAACCCAATAAGAACTCCGCTCGCTCCGATGAGGCCTCCTCTGAGTGGTGCGATCTTGCTGCGGGTGTTCCTCAGGGTGGTGTTCTATCTCCTCTTCTTTTCTCGGTCTTTATTAACGCCATCACTAAGGTATTAGCTTCACATTACCATCTCTATGCAGATGACTTGCAGCTTTATCGCCATTTTAAACTCGATGAGCTTCCTGAAGCTATCGAAGCCATCAATAATGATCTTAACAATATCAGTCAATGGGCTAAAGGTTTTGGACTTTTAGTTAATCCTACGAAATCACAAGCTCTCATTATTGGTGGCAGATACTTTGTCAACTTGATGAATCACCAGTCTCTCCCTCCAATTTTGTATGATTCTGTCGCCATAGCCTTTTCAAAGAAGGTTAAAAACTTGGGTGTTATTCTAGACTGCCACCTGTCTTGGAACATTCACATTGCAGAAGTAAGCAGGAGGGTTTTTTGCTCGTTTCAGTCTTTAAAGCGTCTCCAGAAGTTTCTGCCATTTCCTACTAAAATAATTCTTGCTCAGTCTCTTCTTCTACCCCTTCTGGACTACGCTGATGTCTGCTTTCTTGACGCAACTGAGGAACTGCTAGATAAACTAGAACGTCTGCAGAATTTGTGCATCCGCTTCATCTTTGGCCTTCGGAAGTACGACCATGTGTCGGAATTTCGGAAGCGGCTGAAGTGGATTCCTATTCGGCAACGTCGTGATACTCACATTCTTTCTTTTCTCTTTTCTGTTCTCCACAATCCTAAATCTCCTATGTATCTTCGAGAACGCTTTGAATTTCTTGTTCCTAGAGGGAAACCTTGTCGCTCATCCTCATCTCTTCTCCTTCGTATGCCTTCCCACACATCGAGTCGTTATGATGGATCATTTACTGTTCGTGCTTCGCGCCTTTGGAATTCTCTTCCTCACTCCTTACGTGATAGCCCGTCGTTAGATGTTTTTAAGAAAAGAATTAGGGAACATTTCCTGTCTACATGACCTGTATGTATGTATGTATGTAGTATTTTATATATTATATTGTATGTATTACGTTTATGTATTGTGTGCTATACACATATTTGTTTAGTTTATGTAGATGTGTATATTTATTGTGTATTTAATTTGTAATTTTATATAACTTGTACACTTAGGTAATTGTTCTCCTCAACATAAAATCTCTCTATCGCTCTAAAGTTTGCTGTTAGAAAACTCATTTGTGAGTTAAGCTCGCCTTTGTACATGAATTTACCAACGGAACTGTATTGTATATTATTATTTTGTGTACAATAAAGAATAAGAATAAGAATTTGCCCGACCCAGGGATCGAACCCAGGACCTCACGGTCAGCAGACGCGCTTGCCACCACTAGACCAGCGAATAAGCAGCAAAAACTACAGAAAGCATTCATTAATCCTCGTGTACTCATTTTTCTTCTTCTTAATTCATGCATCTTTATAAACGTGCATTTATAATCAGATGTAGTTGAATATCAGTAACAGAATATTTTTTGACAGAACTTTTTTTAAATACATTAACTAAATAAGTTCCGACTCACAAAATAATGCATCCAATTTTGAATCGCAACATTAAACGTATCGCCACGCTAACTCAGGTAAATTAAAAACATAAATTGTCGTCGCGACAGCGTCGTAAGTGGATGTCGCACGACAAGTCGACAATGTGCGCGTTTTACACTATTTTAAATATTTAAACCGGGGTTTCAACATGTTATGTAATTATTGGAATTTTATTCGAATGTCAAACACAATTCAATGATCGAATGGCATGTTTAATTTTATACATATTGTCGCCTCAGCAATTTTGAGGCGAGTTTGATTTTAAGGTCGAGCAAAACACATAACATCACGCTTTGTATTCTCCGAAGGGCTCGGCAGTGGTGTTTTTGGTACACCCTCGGTTTACAAGCTATGTTTAAGACCCTTGTAATAGGGGCGAGCCTATTGCCATTAACCGGGCACAAATCCAGACTCCGGGCTGCTACTGAGAAATTCCTAATGAAAAAACCCAATAACACTGCCCGACCTAGGGATCGAACCCAGGACATCACGATCAACAGTCGCGCTTGCCACCACTAGATCAACGAGGCAGCTGAGCAAAAATATGATGCATTTAGCCCAAAAAAGAACCTACGCATGGTCTTGCCGTGGCATTAGGCTGGCGGTATACCAAACTCAACTATTGTTCGATATTTGGTCGTTTTATTTTTGTTTTGGAATCATGTCGAATAAACAACATAGAAAACCGTTAAACTGCCTTGTTGGTTCAATGGTCGCATGTGTGACTGCGGAACATGGAGTCTTGGGTTCGATCCCCAGGTCGGGCAAAGTGTTATTGGGTTTTCCCATTAGAAATTTCTCAGTAGCAGCCCATAATCTGGATTTGTGCCCAGTTAATGGCAACAGGCTCGCCCTCTATTACATGAGACTTAAACATAACTGGCGAAACGAGGATGTACTAAAACACCTCTGCCGAACCCTTCGGGGAGTATAAGGCGTGATGTTATGTTATGTTAAAACCGTTGAACTATTAGTTCAGTTGGACACCATGCAGTTCTACATGCTATATCAATGATTGTTATCGGTAGCTGGTAACACTGGACAGTGTTGATAAAGGAGGGTAGTCGTCAAGATGAATCAATGTACCCGGCGTTATAAAAACAGTGGTCATTCGACGGAGCAGAGGATTCTATGTCGAACAGCCGAAGAAGTCTGACCTTTTATATCTGATTAGCTTGTCCTTATTTTCTGATCTTATGTAAATTGTTATATTGTGAACTAGCTTTTGTAACTAACCCCCAACCCAAATAAAAGTACTCTCAGTGGTGGAGAGTCTATGTTGGTTTCATTTACTTTATTTACCATGCTCCCAATCCTGGCATACCGATATTAGCTATAACTGTAATGATAGATTTACACCTACACGATTCTGTTGTTTGTATGTATTTTACAAAATGGCCACGAAAAGTGTCATGATGATTTTTTATTTTCTATTTGACTGTTTGTAGATGGTCTTGCGGACCGTTTCTACGTAACTGGGGAGTCATTGGCAAGACCTGAAGGGTTAGAGACCAATTGGGACGAGAGTAAAATACTTAACCTAAGCCAACTACTACTACTAACATCATGACTAGCTAGCAACAACAGCACTAAGGGCGACCCCTAATGGGACTCGGACCTCGGCTTAGGGCGTTGCTTGCGAGAGGACTGGGAGGGAGACAGCTTGATGAGGGCTGAATTAACGGTGTGACTGCGGAGTCCGAAGACGACCAGCTCCGCGGCTGCGGCGGGTGAGCACGGTGGATCATGAACGGCGGCGACGGTGGGATGTTGCAACGGGTCTCACCAGCGAGAACAGTAAGCCGGCGGCGGGCGTTGTGTAGTGTGCTGGTCAATTTACTCGCCTCCTGGAGGAGGGTAACATCGTCGTTGGGCTCTAATGTCACCATGAGAAATTTAGGCGACTATTATTCTCTCCGAATCCAGCCTTGTTTCAACTGGGATCAGTGTAACAAGTTCCTGACAGACCAATTAATTTCTAAATTATCCGAAATCAATTAGGTCTGCTTTTGCGATATTCACAGCCACATTTGCGACAAATCGCTAATATGTATAGGCTGCATGACCAGTATAGTGGCCGCGGGCTCCACACAATGCCTATTGCCCGCTTGATTGTCAAACTCAGTTCAAATACCAAATATTGAAACATTACAATTGCGATTTTAATTATTTACGACAATGTTATTGTGTGCGCCAAGTTTAGTTGTTTGGCTTTGTTTGTTGTTATTGTAATGTGATTGTGCATGCAGTATTTGTGTGTCCTTTATATAGGCCAATCGGACGTAGAAGCGAAAAGGATCCAACCCACAAAATAATAGAAAATGAGTTATTTATATCAAAATAGTCCTTAAACTTCTTAAGCCAAACTGCACATAATAATATTTTAACAAGTAAAATATTATACATTTGTCCCTTAATTACAATAAAACCAAGAAATTTAAAGCAAAGAACCAATGAAAAAATACATTCTAAACTTAAAAATTGAATATCTCATAACTGTGTGGGTTGGATGCTTTTCGCTTAACTACGTCCAATCGATCTCTTGTCGAGTCTTGTTGATCTCAGCATAATCAGCCCATTACTGCCCCACTTCTGGGCACAGGCCTCTTCTCAAAATGAGAAGGGATTAGGCCTTAGTCCACTACGCTGGCCTGGTAGCGAGAACTTTTTGAGGCCAGGTGTGCATGTTTCTTGACGACGTTTTTCCTTCACCGTTAACGCAAGTGATGATCAAATTCTGATCCGCACGTGATTCGAAAACCATTGAAGGCAAGCGTCCATCCACTAGGCTAAGATTTTTCTAAAGTGGGTGCACCACGATGAAAAGTCGATTATTATGTTCACGTAGTCATGACCCTCCCCTGGACAGCTCATTCTGTTGAGGGTCTTGGTCAGCTGCTCCTCGGAAAAGTGTCATGGACTGGTGCTTCACATACCTGAAAATTATATCGGCCAGGTTCTTCTCTTTGACCACCTGGTAGGCTCTCATTTCAGGCACCATCTTTCCATAACATCTGGCGTCTACCTCTTTAAACTCTCGCTCTTTGGGCACTGCCACCATGACGCGCCAGTTGGTGAGGACAACACCGTCATCAATAAGCAGAAGGATCTCCTTGCAGTTGAAGGTCTCCGCAGTTAGATAGTGCATGACCACACTCTTGGTGGAGAGAGGTGGTCCGAC
The DNA here is from genome assembly GCA_910594945.2 of Amphipyra berbera. Classification (NCBI taxonomy): domain Eukaryota; kingdom Metazoa; phylum Arthropoda; class Insecta; order Lepidoptera; family Noctuidae; genus Amphipyra; species Amphipyra berbera. The sequence goes on from OU343138.1 coordinate 1,670,028, forward strand.
AGGGAAGTGTCCGTGGATTGTTCTAAACGCCTTACTGTCGTACTCATGAATCCATTCAGGCAACGAAGGTATAATGGCCTTGTCGGAGATGATATCTATGGTATCAACGTGAAAGTTGAACTCGAAGTTCTTCATTAAGACAACGTTTTGGAAATCGGTTGGGTCCCATTTATAGGTGGCGGTCTCGCCCCACTCATTTGCATTGTAGCAAGCGACTACATGCTCAGGAACACCCGGGCTGAGGGTGAGGTTGGGCCACTTTTTGTGCATCTTGTAGAACTGTCGGCAGAATTCCTTCTTGAACATGTTGTTGATACCCGTGGCTGCGGGTTGTAGATCTCTCTTAAGGACGGTCCCCTTTCTGAACCACGAGGATGTGCTGGCATCCATATTGACGATGGGATGCGACCGCGACCCTGGCCGAACGGTCAGGAGAAGGAGCACCGTTGGTTTTTAGCCAGTAAGAGTCCGGCAGACCCCCTCGCCTTCACCGGGCGAGGGACATCCATGAGGATCTTCCAACGAAAAAAAAAAAGAAAAAAAGAAGGCTAACATTTTTCAGATCTAACTTTTCGTGGTAATTTCTACAAATAATTCTGGCAGAACTGTACTTACCAATTATATAAATTTTAATCAGAGGTATTTTTAAATGTCGTCTTATCACATTACATAGTATGATGCTTCTTCTTCTTCCTACACTTATCCCACACTAGGTGGGGTCGGTACAACATGTATTTCGTAAATCCATGTTGTTACAGGTTTTGGCTTATTGTTTTATGACCGGCCGCCTGCCTGACATCAACCCTCCTTGGATTCCCAGTATTCACTCGTTACGCTGTCGCACGGGCGACCCAATGTGCTTGCTGATATTATGCACTGGGTCCCAAAATTATAATTATGCTTGTCAATCTTATTGCTAACAACTAAGCAGACTATGTTCTTCTTGATGGAGTATACTTGAAGTTCCCCGACCCACTCATTCATGCTATCACTGTACAAATAATTGTAGCTGTCGAAATTCACCAGGAAAAACTTAGAAAGAAAGAATTTTTATTTTGATCTTACACAGATGTAGGTTCCTAAGCCATCAGCTTGAATCATCCACCAAGTCATGAGGGCTTAACCGTCCGCAACATCCACACACAGTCGCTTTCAAATGCGATATTAATTATAGTGTGCACCATGACTAACATTATAAGTAGCGTGAATGTTAATGATACCTTTAGTCACCAGCGTGTGTCATGCCTTACTTTGATGGGAAAAAATAATATATAGCTTTGTCGCAATTTCCATGACAACTAAGAATTCTTCTACACGGTGTAAATTAATTCACGTAATTCCATCAAACCTTGTGGTCTACTGGTGGGTGACGTAGATTGACCCTGCATAGAATTTACAAATATTCAACAAACAAAAATTTTCAAAAGAAAAATATTTTGTTCTTAACTTGGGTCAGTTTAGCGCCCCAAGTTAACTGACTGCGCGGAGCGATATCTGGCTAGTCGGGCCTGCCAGCTGTGTCGCCGGGCTTCAATTAATTTATGCGTAGCATCGAAATGTGCTCACATTTTTTTTATATAAACCTTTTTTTAGATAGGATCACCTATCACTATCACAAGACAAAAGGAAAAATATGCATATTTTATTTTTAATCAAGAAAAATTTCGTGCCGGATCAATCTATACTAGTTACAGATCATGTGGTTGTAGAGCCCCCACAAACTACAGACTTTGTATCGGCCGATTTTAGTCGGTTTCTTAGTCAGTATGAAGATGTATGCAAGTGCGTACATTATAACGATTCGGTTTTCCTTATAAAAAGAGAATCGGCCAGCTGTCGGGCAATAGTCTGCAGCCTGCGCGGGCTCTTAAGAAATTACTCGAATTCGTTTACACCCTGTATAATTATGTAATGAGATATTATCCATCTATCTATACAGCCTATTGACTTATAACCGATTTCTATTATTTACCGAGCGTTATTGGTTAAATTATGAGTCTTGTATCTTTACCAATAATGCTATATCTTCTTCTTCCTGCCCTTATCCCACACCAGGTGTATTTCATAAATCTATGTTGTTAGAGGTTTTGGCTTATTGTTTTATGACCGGCCGCCTGCCTGACGTCAACCCTCCTTGGGAATACTCGTTGCGCCCGTCGCGCTGTTGACCCAATGTGCTTGCTGATATTATGCACTGGGTCCCAAAATGATATGCATGTCAATCTTATTGCTAAGAACTAAACAGACTATGTTCTTCTTGGTGGAGTGTACTTGCAGTTCCTTGACCCAATAATGCTACATCCGCGAGGATTTTTCTGTGGGGTGTAAACTAATCCTAAAGTAGTCATATACCTTACAGCGGCATTTAGATCTTCATAATTTTACACCATCTAGGTAAATAAATAAAACTAGTTATTTTTCTCAAGCATCAAGACTCATTAGATCTCCATATACGATCTCACGGCCGCCACAGTGTCTGTCAAAGGCAGGTAGCCATATTTGAACGGCCATTATAGAAAAAATGTGAACAAGATTGAGCATTTAATAGTTGGGAGTTCCGCATACCTGGTTTAGTAACGTAAGCTACGACCATTTGTGGAGATAGGCTTAATTTATGAATGGAATTTATTACACTGAGACGCTCATTGAGCAAATTGATGAATGGTTTTGTTAAAAGAAATAAATTGTACACGTAAAGCTGAGTACGCATATGCGAACGCAGTGCGTTGCATCGCGTCAAGTACCACGTCGCGAAAATAACAAGCGATATGCTTTCTTAACCAGTGGCCTACGTGAACAGTGCATCTAGCAGAGCGGCGTTTACCTATAGTTTGTTTTAAGCGGTTTTCTTCTTTCCGTGTGGTTAGTGACTAACATGGTGTCAGAGTTTATGCCACCCTCTGACTTGGTTTCACATGCCGTCTAGAAATATCTCTCAGGCACGCTGGTTCCCTCACGATATTTTCCTTCACCGTTTTTAAGCAAGTGATAATTATACAGTACGCACATGAATCCGAAAAGTCAGAGGTGCATGCCTTGGATTTGAAATCGAGGCCAATAACTTGGCAGTCCGACGGTCACACCACTAGGCTATCACTGCTAAAGACTTCTGAACTAAATGATGTGTTTAGAATTGGTACATTATTTTAACATAGTAATCAATCACCTTTATAGTTCAACTACCGGCGGCCCGTCCCGGCTTTTGCACGGGTGGACATTTTTCCCGTTTTTGCAACATTTTTCATTTATGCTCCGCTCCTATTGGTCGTAGTGTGATGTTATATAGCCTGTAACCTTCCTCGATAAATAGACTATCCAACACAAAAAGATTTTTTCAATTCGAACCAGTATTTCCTGAGATTAGCGCGTTCAATCAAACAAACTCTTCAGCTTTATAATATTAGTCTATATGGTACACATTTGAACTCGAGACCTCTCCCTTCCCTACCTCCATTTTGCTATGGTCGCTTAAAACAATAACAAACGTTTCATAATTTAATTACGGAACTCTAGACCGTAATTGCCATTTGGGTAAGCTACCATATTTGGTAGAATGCGGTAGAAACATTATGGTCTTATTCGATAACCAGTTTGGCATTTATGATTTAATTAACTAATGTTGTGTGCAGTGTGTTTTTTTTCTATAGGGTCGTGAGTAAATACATAACAACATAGCATCACGCCTTGTATTCCCCGAAGGGTTCGGCAGAGGTGTTTTTTTTTTATTTCGCCAGTTATGTTTAAGTCTCTTGTAATAGGGGGCGAGCCTATTGCCATTAACCGGGCAGAAATCCAGACTCCAGGCAACTACTGAGAAATTCCTAATGGAAAAACCCAATAACACTTTGTCCGACCTGGGGATCGAACCCAGGACTCTATGCTCAGCAGTCACGCTTGCGACTACTAAACCAACAAGGCAGTTAATAGATACGCGATGACTGATGCATGCGTGCCATCAGTTAGGACAGGTCAACTCAAACCTGCTATGGCACTTTCCCAAAAAGGCCATTCCAGACGTTGCCCTACATTGTTACACTCACATAGTTTTTATACCACAATGTCTGGACTTTAAAAGAGACCTTGATCTCTGAGTTTGTTTCGGCTTTTCTTCTCAGAGCTAGTCAGATAGGAAATGCCGGCGCCATCTAGTATTAAAAAAAAATAAGACTTGTAAAAGTATCTGTAACAGATTTATTTACAGAAATAAAAATAATTTATCATTTACTGAAAATGAGCTCCCAAAGACCGTTGCAATGAATGGTGGGAAGTTACCATTACCACCATATTTGGAAGACGATGTGATGGTTGCAGTATGTTGTTATAAGAGAAAGCTGCTCATCTTACCACAATTCCATAATCACCCTTCAAGACCTCTAATTAATGTCACAGCTAAAAAAACCACAAGTTTTTTTAATCAATATCAGTCGGTTTTTGTATAATGAATAATAAATAGGTTAAGTCGGTGCTTATCGCAACTGCGCAGTACTCAGTTATTATCAGCTGTCCGTTCTAACGTTGACAGATAACATGGACGGGGTTAGCCAGAAATGCAGCATTTAATTTTTTTCATCGAAATTAGTTAATTTTATATCAAACTAAAAGGTGAAGGCACTGGTCCCTGAAATACAGTTTACACTAATTTAGTGGCCAGCATGTGATTCATATTTTTTTTACTTGCATAGTTTTTATGTCAATAAATAAATATTATACAATTATTAAAAAAAATATTGAAGTGTTTCAAAATCAAAGAAATGACGTGTTTTTTTTAAATGTTGCTAGGATTTCTCCTTGTGCAGGTTGGCAGTCTACATACACTGTCCAGAACTTTTTGGAGCCCTCTCAGATGTGCAGGTTTCTTCACGATGTATTTCCTTCACCGTTAACCTAAGTGATAATCAAATCCTGATCTGCACATGAATTCAAAAAGTTAAAGGGCCGGGCTCAAATTCAGATCCTCCTGCATGGAAGGCAAGCGTTCAACCGCTAGGCTATTACTGCTACAAAATATACAATAAACAAACTTATTAATAATATATTGGTACTATTATTAATAAGTTTGTTTTCTGTGGATTTTATAGCAGCAATAGCCTGGACCCTGTTCCCGATGCCGGTGAGCTACTATGTTTTATATTTTAACATGTTTTTATGGAAATATTTAAAAATATAATCATGTATGTATAGAAATGAATAAAGGAAATACTTGGTTCCTTCTAGCATGACACTGACTGTCGCAAGCGACACACACTTATCAACGTTTCACTTTTAATAACTATTTAAACTAATTAATTGTTATATCGCAATTTTGTTTATGTTTAATAATGTCCATTAATTTTGTTTGTAATTTCTTAAAATATTACAGCAGGAAGTCTCGTGGCAGAGGTTATTTTTTGTGGAAACAGAATCAGGTCTTTAAATAAAGTATGACTCATGTTAAAATATTATGTATAGTGTAAATATAATTATAATTTCTTTAAACCTCAGATTATCTAGGGGACAAAATGGTCCCTAATGGTGCGTCCAGACCTGACGAACGCGCCGCGAATGCGCCGCTCGCGCGCAGCTCGCGCGCCGCACGCGAGCCGCTCGCGAGCTGCGCGCGTGCATTTCATGTTCGTACAAAGCTCTGCGCGCCGCTCGCGCGCAGTTCGCGCACAGTTCACGAGCGGCTCGCGAGCGGCGCGCGACCTGTGCGCGAGCGGCGCGTTCGCGGCGCGTTCGTCAGGTCTGGACGCACCATAACATGACGCGCAACATTGTGGGGTATAGCCTCGTATCCACTAGGCAACATTTGGCGCAAGACATGTTGCACAACATGTTGCTTAACGTGTTGAAAGTCAGGACGGAACTTTTGTTTAGCAACGTTGTCTGTAAAACTTGATTTCGCTCTCATCAGTCGTCGACAACATGTAATGTCGCCAGAGGCAGTAGTGTTGATTTCAGCGGCGGTAATTATAGTTTTATCGAAAAATGCATCAAAAAGAAAAAAGCCACGTTGGTGGGTTAGAAATTACTTACAAAATAAAGAAAACGTATTCAGTGTATTCGTTACACCACACGGACATTTCTGCGCGTCACGTCTTCACTCGACAACATTTGATGCTTAACTGCATGTTGCACCGAAACAAACAACAAGCCGTGCGTCATGTTCCGCGCCAGCTGGCAACGTCGCGCGATGTTGTGTAACGTTGCCGATCATGCTGGGCGTAACGTGTTGCGCGTCAATTGTTGCCTGGTGGATACGAGGCTTATACGTGACGCAACGTTGCGCACAACATTGTGCGGCATTTTTACTTGACGCGGGACATGTTGCAAGCCGCCGCTTCGAGAGCGGGCGCAGATGTGTACGAACGACATCGAGATCCTTGTCTAGATGATCATGTTAGCCATCCTCGTTGTCATTAAGTACATTCAAATATGTAATCAGAATCCCAAAGGGGGCTCGCGGCTACTTACCAACCGTGCAGATCATATGATTTTGCGAGGTCAAGCTGCGCTTACCGCCGTTGGTGTGTGATGGGTGACCATTCATGACACATCGAGACCCCTCCGTGCTTACCGTCGGTTCCGGGTGTCATGCGAATACCTATGACAGTGGTTACGGGAAGTCTGAAGCCCGAAAGTCTGATAACTGGTCTAACCTTAGGATGTAGGCATTGCCCTGATACTGGGTTGCGGAGATCTGATGGCAGTCGCTCCGTGTAGAATACTGGTATTCGGCCGCATCTGGTTAGACTGGAAGCTGACCCCAGTACAGGGTGTAAACGAAATCATGTAATTTCTTCAAACCTCGTGATGTACTGCTGACATAGATTAACCAATAGCGAATTACGCGGCTGTCGCTCGCCGCGTGGGCATTTAACTTGGGGCGGTAAATTGCCTCACGTTAAGAACACATGTTTACTTCTTGTTTTTTTTTTATTGAGGCTAAAAGTATCCCGTGCAGGGTTAATTTATGTCAGCAGTATATCACGAGGTTTGTAGGAATTACATGATTTCGTTTACACCCTGTATACTTGAGAAAAGGCTGGGCAGAAGAAGAAGTCAGAATCCCGAAAAGTCGAAAACTTCCGATTCCGTTCTACAAGGTTAGTTGGAAAGGGGGTACTAAGCCGCGGGCTACTTAATGTACCACTGATGATTGTTTTAAAGAAAATGTTAAATTTTCAAAATTCGATAATAAAAATATGCATACAAAATGATTTTTATTATAGTTTTTTCGAAAATTCTTCATCCCTGCTTGAGTAACTCATTCAAAAAATAGAGCTTCTAATCCGTGACCCCAAATATGACCTAAAATGTAAACACAGCTGATCATAGCTGAAGCTATATAGAATTTAGCGTATTTTTCATGAAATATTTGAACAGCTATTTCTCTTAAACTAATGACTTTAGGGGAAAGTTGTAGAACAAAAGTTATCCATTATTATGTGTACTTTAATACCCTTTCGGCTTAGTACCCCCTTTTCCGACTAACCTTGTATATGTTTCATGACCCAAAATTTCAAATTCAAATTATATTTATTGTGGGCATATGTTAGTTATAGGTCTTAACAATAAACCTCACTTAGGATTCATAAATTTTCCAACACTGTCGATATCGAGTTACGTCATCGGCTCCTAAAGTACCTAAGTACCCCTTGACCGACACACACGTTCATCAAGAACATGTCAAAACTATTATACGTCTAATAAATATGCAGCTGTAAGGTCAAAGTTGAATCATAAACACTAACAAATTGGCTCCCTTGAAGTAAAAACGATAATTAGTTGAAATCAATCAATCATTACTGATAACCCTACTGTCGTAGTTTACACGGGTAGTCGGCAGCTGCGGTTTGAACGTAAAAAATTATGTCAGTTTATATAGTAACTCGCTTTGTTCGTGACATGTGTAGAAGAAAACGTCGTAGTGGGTCACCTGTGCCCTACATGCGCATTTTAGGGTTAAGGTCAAAAATATAATTATTATAATTCTTCTTCTTCTTCCTGCCCTTATCCCACACTGGGTGGGGTCGGCACAGCATGTATTTTATAAATCCATGTTGTTGTTTTGGCTTATTGTTTTATGACCGGCCGCTTGCGTGACATCAACCCTCCTTGGGAATACTCGTTGCTCTGTCGCGCGGGTGACCCTATGTGCTTGCTGATATGCACTGGGTCCCAAAATGATATGCTTGTCAATCTTATTGCCGACAACTAAGCAGACTGTTGTTATAATTATACAACGCTAAACAAGAACAGAGACACTCCAAAAATATTTTCATTAGAACTACCTGAATAGGTATATTGTTGATATAAAATTAAGACGTCGCGAGACGCCTGGCAGATGTGAAACATTGAAACGCATTTAGTAAAAAAAAAATGTTACGAAGGTCTGCCGTCGTGTATCTGTCATCGCGAGCGTCGCCACGCAACGGCCGCTCTCACACCCGTACCGCCGCATTAGAATATGTTTCACACCAGTAACCTTAAGTACCTCTGTTAAGTAGCTCTTCATCTACGGTTACAAGGTGGACGGTTCGCGTCCCGACATAGACAGGAGACAGAGGCTTCTTGTCGAACTGTGTTGTGTTCTACGTTGCGGCATCCTGTCCTGGCCTCGCTTGCGAACTGAACACGATAGGAAAGCCTAAAGTCAAGTAGCGGTCTAATTGGTTTTCTGTGTCCATCTCGTGTCACGGTCGCGCTGCAAACCGCCATATTTATGTGACTAAACATAAGCAAACTTAACGCCTACAAAACAACTCTCAAATAAGTGGAGTGTCAAAAAACCCCTAATAACATTAGTGAAGTGTCAAAACACCCCAAATTAACACTTGGGACGTGTTAAAACACCCCAAAATAACACTTAGGAAGTGTTGAAAACCCCCAATTAACACTTGGGAAGTGTCAAAACACCCCAAATTAACACTTAGGAAGTGTTAAAACACCCCCAAATAACACTTGGGAAGTGTCAAAAAACCCCAGGTGACACTTGGGAAGTGTCAAAAAACCCCATTCAAATAACACGTGGGAAGTGTCAATAATTTCCACGATAAAATTAAATATAACCCTACCGCGGTTAGTGCATTAAATTTCACACATTCGCGCAAGCTTTACGATTTTGGGTGAACAACAAATTTATCGCGAGACCCCCTTAACACTACGTCAAATCGCGAAGTTTTTATTCGCCTGTTGATCCCCTAACTGCCCAACGTTATAGCCCATTATGATGTATTTGAACACATTTAAACATTTTGAATGCTTTCCAAGTTGCATTAAATGTTTATTGTCAGGTTTTTGAACTCGCATTTCATTTTTTTGTGAATTATGCGAGAGGTGACATCTTAAACTTGTTTTTTATCGCTGGATCTGCGATGTACCGTTAAAGTGTTTTCTTCAGTAGGTGAGACCTTACGTGATGACTCTGCCTTCTTCTTTGCGTGTGGTTAGTGACTAAGAGCTCTGCCTCATTAGTGCGATGCGTTGCGTCGTCGGAGCGTCAACGCTGCGTCGTTTTCCATATATTTTAAATGACATACCGCATTAAAGCGTTGCGTCGTCGCTCGCGAAGTTTCAACGGATCGGCGGACGAGAGACGAAGCGGGGGTAGGGTGATGCGCTACGCTGTCGGAGCTCCGGTGCGACGACGGACAGTGTTCCACTGCTAGAGGGGCAAACGAGACTGACTGAGGTGCGTGCTTCGTCCTCTTGCGCTGCGACGTCGTGCGTCGTCGCAACGCAGGTGTGGTATACAATGCGTTGATCCGTTGCGACGATGCAACGCAACGCACCAATGAGGCATCGCCCTAACCTGGTGTCAGAGTTTATGCCGCCCATGGGCCTCTGATTTCGCTTCACATGCCGTCGAGAAATATCTCTCAGGCATGCCGGTTTCTGCACGATGTTTTCCTTCACCGTTTTTAAGCAAGTGATAATAATTATACAATACGCGCATGAATCCGAAAAGTCAGAGGTGCGTGTCTTGGGGTGGAACTCAAGACCTATGACTTGGTAGTCTGATGGTCACACCATTAGGACTCTGTAAGATGACCCTAATGGCAACGGTACTGCAAACTTAAAAATTATCTAAGAACAAATATTCTGTAACCGTTTTGTTGTAGCAGAACTTCTTGTAAAGAGTTCGTCCAGGTGAATACTAACATACCTACTTTTGCCGCAAAGCATTGCTGTGTCCCAGTTTGAAGGGTATGGGTGCGAGTTAAATACAGGCACATGAGACTTTCAACTTTGTCTCTAAAGGTGACCACGGCAGATGTGAGTCGAGGCAGATATGAATATTTTAAAGTGATCTAGACCCGATAATAATCAGCAAGCATATTGGGTCACCCACATGACAGCGCAACGATTATTCCCAAGGAGGGTTGATGTCAGGCAGGTTGAGGTCATAAAACAATAAGCCAAAACCTTTAACAGCATGGATTTATGAAATACATGTGCCGACCCCACCCAGTGTGGGATAAGGGCAGGAAAAAGAAGAAGAAGATCTAGACCCGATATTTGGATTTTATGATAACAAGTACCACTTTCAAACCAATAGACGTCCAATATACATTTACCGAGCTTCATCGTTCCATCCAGCCTCGTCACCTCACACGTAATCTCGTCGCCTCATTCACAACCTCTTTGCCTCACCTGGCCACATCGCCTCACCTGGCCACGTCGCCTCACCCATCCACGTCACCTCGCCCAGCATCGCCGGTTCACCCGGCCTAGTCGTTCCACCCAGCTTCATCGTTTCACCCCTATAGTTTTTCCATTCACCCCGCAGCTCTGCTAAGCGTTTCGCCATATTTTAATGCCGGGATAGTTGGGCCATAAACTCGTTTGATTTATTTTATGATCGCTATAAGTGTGTGGTTGCAGATTAAGCGGGTTATTGTGTTTTTATGAACATTTAATAAGATACTTTAGTCTTAAACGTGAGTAAATGCAATAAGGTAATATTATAGTTAATATAATCAAATGAAATTGTTTGTTCTGTAAATCGGTCTTAAAATTCTTTAATCAACATATTTTTTTGTTGAATTAGTTGGCGCTGGTGCGTCTTTACTGTGAGAAAAAACGCCTAAACAAACTCTAAGGGCTTATAAAATCCAAAAAATTCTCATATAAATAAAAATTACGTGAGAATGGGCGGTAGTTCCTTGTAATATCCCTAGCGAAGAAAAAGCCTACATATCTCGCTTCATGCGGTTGTTGAATAAGCGTATACGGAATTAAATCCAGAGAATGGACAGCACAGTAGTCTTCGATTCTAGAACTGAACCTAGTTGCTTAAATCAACCAAATAGTTCCAGACTGCCTGACGTTTCGTACGCCATACACTTGCATGTTTGTTGTTCAAATATCCATTTAAGTAATCGGATTCTAAGTTCTTGCGTATAATTTTGTATTCATTTAACATTTTAATTTGCACACCATTGTATGGTTAAATATGCGGCTACTTTTGGGATTTATGTAGAACTGTCCTTGCCCATGTTTTTTGCAAATAAACCTATTCTATTCTTTGACATTTAAAAAATGTTTTTTCTAACAAATCGCTGACTACGGAGCCCCACCCGATAAGCTAGCATGAGCTTCGTCGCGATTAATGGTGCTACCCTAAAGAAAGCGTTCTTATTAGATAATGGAGGCGATCGGTTAATGTGCTTTTTTAATATGTTATAAAGTGAAAAAAAAACTCGAGAGGGAGCTGTAAGTACTTAAACCTCCCTTAGTACTTGACAGAGTACAAGCCACCATCACTGATCACCCATGAGTGTCGTAAATAAGGACAAATTTAGGGATTAACTGCCTCTTTGGTCTAGTGGTGGCAAGTGCGACTGCGGATCGTGAGGTCCTGGGTTCGATCCCCAGGTCGGGCAAAGTGTTATTGGATTTTCCGTGTGGAATTCCTCAGTAGCAGCCCGGAGTTTAGATTTGTGCCCGGTTGATGGCAATAGGCTCGCCCCCTGTTACATGGGACTTAAACATGACGGTGAAATGAGGGTGTTATACCTCTGCCGAACCCTTCGGGGAATAAAGGCGTGATGTTATGTTAAAACCTAGTATCCGTAAAATTTTGAAAAGATTAAATGGCATTTGTCTACCTTGAAATCAGTTTAAATCTTCAATCATCATCATCATCCTCCTGCCCTTATCCCAACTTATTTGTGGTCGTTGCAGTATGTCTTCTTCTTCCATACATCTCTATTAGCCGTCATCTCAGTAGTCACCCCCTTTCTAGCCATATCATCTTTCACACTATCCATCCATCGTTTCTTTGGTCTTCCTCTACTCTTATAACCATCCTCATTATACTCAAACCTTTCCTCACGACAGCTTAAACCTTCAATATAACCCAATTAAAACTAACTAATCCAAAAATAACTGTACTCAAACGGACATTAGAATTTAGAACCAAAATGTTTTAATAGAAAATTAAATTTTAATAACACGAGAGCTACAGGTCCACTTATGAAATCTCAACTAATCTTGACAAAACACTCGTTTGTAGCTAACCGAGGCTTGATGAGCTAAAAGTTAAACCTTGCGTCCCAGCAGGTTTATGTTTAGACTAGCTTTCTGACATATTTCTATCGCTAAATATGGCTTTGCTATTCCTAGGAGTGTTAACATTTAATGTAATTTGGTATTATAAATTAACAAATATGAATCTAATACTAATAAATTATTTTTGATGGCACTTTTTATTTTTAACTAGCTGTGCTGGGTTTTTATTGTAGTGCGCGGTACCCTAATTATTTTTATTTTTCTAAAATAAAAGTAGCCTAAGTAACTCTTTATAACATCAGCTATCCGCCAGTGAAAGTCCAGTCAAAATCGGTCCAGCTATTTCGGATATTAGCCGGAACAAACAGACCGACAGACAGTTTTTTTAAATTGTTTGTTTTTGTTATAATTACCGTACCTATATAGTTTCATATGCACTTAGTTAAAAGCTGTTATTTTGACATTACACTTTAGTTTAATTTATTTGTATAGATTGTAATTGATCGGCTTACAAGCCTACGGCTCATCCGATGGAAAGCGGTTACCGCCGCCTATAGACACACGCCACCAAGAAAATTGCTGGTTCGTTGGCAACCTTAGATACAAAGTTGCAAAGTCTCATGTACCTATAAATTCTACATGTCCCGCCTTGCCTTTTCCCTAATATGTTGGAATCGGCTAGTCTAACCAGATTCAGCTGAATACCAGTACTTTACAAAGGAGGGACTGCAGCAGACTTCTGTCTGTACATACAAATAGGCCAAAGAAAAGATGCATGGATTGTGTGAAGGATGATATATATATATATATATATATATAGGGTAAAAAAGAAGTGTGTAGGTACTGAGATGCCGGCTGATAAAGGAGAATGGAAGAGGAATACATGTTGTGCCGACCCCACCTAGTGTGGGATAAGGGCAGGGAGATATAATAATGATGACATACACCCTAGTACAGGAAACATCCAATCTTGAGGCAATGCTTTAAAAAAGCAATCAATAACGGGCGGTAGGTTAAAGGAATCCGGAATAACGACCAATAACATGCCATGAGCTACCGTCCTCGTAGATATGGACTGTAACATTAATCACCGTGACTGACACCCCGCTAACTGTCAGGCCCCAAGCGACGTGAGCGTGATGATACTCAGCTAATATTCATATTTTACTACTTGTAAGTTTATGGGATGCTCATGTCTTAGGAATAATTGCACTCTCTACTTAATGGTTAAAACTTAATTTATGTAGGTAGGGAAATATCGCTTGAGGCTTTTTGCTATGTGTAAGGTTGGTGTTTTACGGGGTAAGCAGAAGAATATGGTGTGTTTGAGTAGTTTGAAATGAAAATATAAACGTATGGCGTTATATTTGGGTTATTTAGAGGAAATTATTTGGTTATCTGACTTGTTGGTCTAGTGGTAGCAAGCGCGACTGCTGAGCATGGGGGCCTGGGTTCGATCCCCAGGTTGGGCACAGTGTTATTGGGTTTTTCCGTGTGGAATTCTTCAGTAGCAGCCCAGTTGGTGGCAATAGGCTCGCCCCCTATTACATGGGACTGCGAAATGGAGGTGTTACTATATACCTCTGACCAACCCTTCGGGAAAAACAAGGTGTGATGTTATGTTATTTGTAGCAAAAATAATGTTTGGAAATAATAAAATATAAATTTTTATTTAAAAAGTGTTATCTATTGAAAATAAGTGGTTTAATTATCTTAAAACAAAATTGTTTCGCAATCACAGGTTTGTTTGGTTTAACGTTTATTCAACATTTTAATGGTCGTACTATAATGATAATGAGACAAATATTAAAATTATTGAATATGTTTTTATTAAAATCTTCACTTAAAGATTTTCCAATAACTAAATTAATCTTAATTACAAGCGTTAATAAACCGTCTTTAAGTACTTCTGTAGGTATGTATAATATTTATTTATTTCACTTTAATTACAATGGTCTTGGACCAATTACAGTAATTAAAGATAGAGTAATCTTTACATAGTATAAAACAAAGTCGCTCCCGCTGTCTGTACGCTTAGATCTTTTAAACTACGCAACGGCTTTTAATGCAGTTTTCGGCAATAGATAGAGTGATTCTAGAGGAAAGTTTATATGCCCCACATTAGTATCTACATTGCACCCGTGCGAAGCCGAGGCAGGTCGCTAGTGAAACATAAAACACATAGTGAATTAGACCAATCATTCAATTATTTCAATATACATTGCCTTCGTTGGAATAGTTGTCTATGTTTCATTGTGATTTCTATTGCATACGTCATAAACTACATTGGTGACAGATTTGATTGAATAATTAATTTGGAAGTGGTGACAACAATAATTTTGTTTATTGTCACACTTGTGCGTTATTCCCGCCATAAATCACAAAGTAACAAACAACACATCACCCATAATTACAATTTATGCCCGGAATAAAATTCTAAATCATCCCCCGTTGAACAAAACAAGGTGAAATTAATATAATCTGTATTGAATTACGTTCGCGCCATAGACGAGTATTTTATTATCTGTCAAAGCATTGTTTACGGGCGTCCATTTTAATTCGGATTCTCCCGCCTTTTTGTCATTTTACACCGATACGGTTTCATTACGTGTGCTGGTGAGTGACAAGCCGTGTCGCTATCGATGAGATAAGCGATAGGAATTGTAGCAAGGTGGATTAAAGGTTTGCATGATTGTGTAAGTATTTTAAAATTAACCGGATTTTCATGCTTGTATTTCCCGATCTATAGCCTGCATGAGTTAAATAGCTTAATATCCATCATAAATGTGAATTTACTTCTTTTACTGAATATTTAGGTAGGTAAATCATCATCATCATCTCCCCGCCCTTTTCCCACAGTAGGTGGGGTCGGCACAACATGTATTTCGTAAATCCATGTTGTTAGAGGTTTTGGCTTATTGTTTTATGACCGACCGCCTGTCTGACATCAACCCTACTTGCAAATACTCGAATTTAGGTAGATAAAAAGATGCATTTCAAAATCATTTAACACAAAAGATATTTTTTTAAATCAATAACCACTATCACCCATAGATTGACTGTTTGTGTAAACTGAAAACAACTTACATGGCGATGAGTGCATAGAGTACCCACCAAAAACTAAATAAAGTTTTCAAGTTTAGCTAAAAAAACCTTTTAACGCAGTGAAAAAATACGATGCATTGTTGTACAATACTTAGAGAATGCTATTGCAAATTGCAGGAGGGGCTCGAGGCTAATTAACAAGTACGAATCCTACGATTAGTGAGGTAAAGCTGCGCTTGCCGTGGTCAGTCCGTGGATGGGTGACCGTTCGTTACACATCGAGAGACCCTTCCGTGTCTCGGAGAGCAGGCTAAACCGTCGGCCCCGGATGTTATACAAATACCTATGACAGCCGTTACGTGTTGTCAGATGCCCGAAAGTCTGACAACCGGTCTAACCATAGGATATCGGCATTCGCCTGTTACTGGATTGCGGAGCTCTGATGGCAATCACACCGTGTAAAATACTGGTATTCAGCCGCATCTGACTGGACTGGAAGCTGACCCTAACATAGTTGGGAAAAGGCTAGGCAGAACATTGCAAATAGCAATAATCGATAGGCGATAGCAATGAAAACAATACACTTAATACAACCCCAGCTACTATTTCACTGAATGTTAAAATTAACAGTATAAGTATTGACGATGTTTAATTAAACACCCCGCCTGAATCGTTACACCTTCAGGTGTTGCAGGAATTTGCTGAAAAATCTCCCTGCCGTCTTGGAGCAGACGATTTAGTAAGGTTTGTTGAATAGAATTCAAATTAAGAGAGGCTATCAAAAGTTCATTGGCTCTTTAGTTAAATGTCGTGGCGCGTTTTGGGTTTCTATTGCTAAAAGGTAGCAGTAGCCTAGCGGTTGAACACTTGCCTTCCATGGGTCTGAGTTCAATCCCAGCCCGCGCCTCTGACTTTTCGAGTTTATGTGCGGATCATAATTCAACTAAATTTATTCAATAACAATTAAAATTGTGTCTGTAATCATTCTAAAAAACACAAATAAAAAATTGCATAGCAACTTCCATTTGAACTTACTTTAAACAATAATTCGATGTCAACTCAATTAAATAACACGAATAATAATACTTACATTAGTCACTTGAAAATAATAATAAAAGATTCACAGTTACACATATTTACATAGTATAAAAGAAAGTCGCTCCCGCTGTCTGTCTGTCCCTATGTATGTTTAGATATTTAAAACTACGCAACGGATTTTGATGCGTCTTTTTTTAAAAGATAGAGTGATTCAAGAGGAACTTTTATATGCCCCACATTAGTATCTACATTGCACCCGTGTGAAGCCGGGGCGCGTCGCTAGTAACACAATAAATGCAATGTCAACTCAGGCAATGTCTATGAAGTTATACTACGATAATGTCAAGATTAAGTCAGTGTAGTTATCAGAATTATGAAAAGGCATGGTAATATTACATAATTATCGTCAATTGTGTAGAGACGTTTATCTAATAAGAACGCATGAAGCTTTGCCTTACTTTGATTATCACTTGCGTTAACAGTGAACGTAAACATTGTGAGGAAACCTGCACACCTGAAAGGGCACCAAGATGCTTAAATAAGAACTAATAAACCATTTAAACCTAAAAATAATTCACCCGCGGTCGCGCTCGCATAGCTCATGGCTAATTACCAACCGCGCGGAACAAACGATTTATGAGGATAAGCTGCGCTTACCGCGGTCAGTCCGTGGATGGATGCCCGTTCGTTACACATCGAGACCCCTCCGTGTCCCAGAGAGCACGTTAAACAGTCGTTCCCGGGTGTCATACGAAAACCCATGACAGTCGTTACGGGTGGTCAGAAACCCGAAAGTCTGACAAACGGTTTAATCTCAGAATATCGGCATAGCCCAGTAACTGGGTTGCGGAGGTCTGATGGCAGTCGCTCCGTGTAAAATACTGGTATTCAGCCGCATCTGGTTAGACTGGAAGCTGATCCCAACATAGTTGGGAAAAGGCTAGGCAGATATACAGGTTGTAACAAAATCATGTAATTCCTTCAAACCTCGTACGACGTACTATTGACATAGTCAACGTACTATTGACATAGATTAATCTTGAATGGGATAGTTTCAGATTCAATAAAAAAAAGGTTACAAGAAGTAAACATGTGTTCTTAACATGAAGCATTTTAGCGCCCCGAGTTAAATGACCGTGCGGCGAGCGATAGCCGTGAAATTCGCTCGGGGCGCTAAAATGCCTCAAGTTAAGAACACATCTTTACTTCTTGTAATCTATTTTTATTGAATCCAAAATTATCCCGTTCCGAATCAATCTATGTCAGCAGTACATCACGAGGTTTGAAGGAATTACATGATTTTGTTACACACTATGTAAGTGCGCTTACTGACGAACGGTACTTTGACAACGACAAAGGCTACCGTCCTATGCTGTCAGCATCAGCCGTCGCGTCGCCGCGTCGTCGACGTGCAGTCGGCTGCCGACTCTTGAAGTTTCAACGTTGGGCCGCACCGACAAAGTATTGGACCGTCTGTAAGCTCCTTAGGTGTAAGGAACTTTCAAAGTTGCAATTCTTATAGGCTTTTAAAAATAAATTAAGATATTTTTTTAAATAAAACCACTAAATACGTGAATTGTTAATTACTGCTAAATATATTGACTACCTCATTGGTCTAGTGGTGGCAAGCGCGACTGCTGATCGTGAGGTCCTGGGTTCGATCCCCAGGTCGGGCAAATTATTATTGGGTTTTTCCGTGTGGAATTCCTCAGTAGCAGCGCGGGGTTTGGATATGTGCCCGATTGATGGTAATAGGCTCGCCCCCTACCACATGGGATTAAACATAACGGCGAAATGAGAATGTTATTATACACATGTGCCCCATCCTTCGGGGAACACAGGTGTGATGTTATGTATGTTATGTTTGGCTTAATTGGTTTTTTTTACACGTGCCGATTGTCGTCATCGGCAAGCTATTTGTATCGACACTGACTTTCTCATACCCATAACAGAATTAACTATTATTATTATAAAGTCTTATAAAACTAACCAAGTACCTAGTGTATAACCAAACTGTCCAAAACCATAGTATTTCGGATTGGTAGACACCTCATAATTTCCTCAAAGAGCCAGGCTTGGCGTTGCTCTACATCAGCCTCCCACAAGATTTTACTCCAGGATTTTTTTTTCTATTCGACTGCTTGTAGATGGTCTTGCGGACCGTTTCTACGTAACCGGGGAGTCATTCGCGAGACCTGAAGGGTCTCCAACCAATGGGGACGAGAGTAAAATACTTAACCTAAGCTAACTACTACTACTAACATCATGACTAGCTAGTGTGACTGTACGTCGTTACCCCAAGCTGATAAAATTTTCATTTTTCTAATATTTAGGGAAAGGTAGTGATTACAACGGTTTCCCCCCGAAGGGGGAAAGGGCTGTGCCCCGCCAGTTCCGCACAGCCCTGTAGAGCTCGTCCCCGACTGGTCACTCTCCCACCGATTGGAGGACATCAAATTATAATAAGTTGTTATATGTCTTAATTATGTACGTTAAAAGACAATGAAAGGGATGCAAGAGACATATACGGTGTAGTGATAAGATAAAGGCAAAGGGAGGAATACAAGGGACCTATAAATGATACGTAACGCTTGCGTTCAGAAACACATTTGTGTTATATTAACTAATTGCATTATAATCGAACCACATGTCGTGACACGGGACGGCTTTGCAGCAGCTGACGTGTCGTACGTGTACCGCTAAACTCTAGGATCAGAAATTCAACGGGCCACGTTCCCTAAGCTCTCATGTCCTTCTGAATCCTAAGGCAGAGTCCTGCTAAGTCCAACTGCCATTCAGCAAGACATGTCTCCAGCAATACTGGGCGACCGGTATTAAATAACCCCACGAGTAACGCCCGCTC
The DNA here is from genome assembly GCA_910594945.2 of Amphipyra berbera. NCBI lineage: Eukaryota > Metazoa > Arthropoda > Insecta > Lepidoptera > Noctuidae > Amphipyra > Amphipyra berbera. Next base: position 1,689,469 of record OU343138.1, read on the forward strand.
CTCTACTAGATAAGTTATTTGAACTAGCGCAAGCGCAGTGTATTGTCAGTCGGTTGCATGATACCTCACGGTTACACCTGGTTTACGTTCGAGTGGTATTGTTTGTCGTCACTTCACACTTCCTTAATCTACCCAGGTTGTGGTCGGCATAGCGGGTTGTGAGGCCGCTTTCCGTCCTATACGTGTCTCGCTAAGTGCTAATTTGTCGATTCAGTAATAGGCCTGTTATGGCCGGGGGTATAACGAGACACGCTCCCTAGCATCCTTTAGAACGACTATTCATCCAGTTAGTTTAGGGTACTTGGTGATGCCTACCCCCGCTCCCTGGAAGTGTACGTAAAACAAGTAAACATGTGCAAAGCATACGCCGGGGTCAGTCGGTCAATAGGAAATAGCCATCACTATCGTTTGGTTGCTCATATCCTGGTTGTTGTTAGTTGGCATTGTAGCCTAGATTATTCCAATGGAGTGATTAATATGTAATACGGTTCTGCCTCCCATGGCTGGTGTGGTTGCGTAGTGTCGATATATAATAATTCATTTAAGTCCAAGTGTGAGTCAAACGTAGGGTGTTTGGTATATGATTGTCAATCGTATACCATACAAGGTTATGGGGAGGCCTTCCAAGCTTCCCTAAGAGCCAAACGTAAGTGTAGGATAATTCGGTCTAATCAGATATAAGGTATAGGGTACATACACGATGTTAAATTATACATACAGTTTTTGTACATGAAGAATAATAATCAGCTTGGAATAATTATAGTAAGACACTCACCCACTCGCTCACTCACGCACTCATGAAGATTCGCACTTGCACACTTTATTATTACTAATTAAGTCTAACGCTATACTTAAGCTAAACTATAATTATTATTAATTAAGTCGCCTCTCGCTGTTACGACTCCTTAGCTGAGTCCTCTCATGGTCTAACACCAACCCTCCTGTAATTCTAGCCTAACTCGCCCTCGGCACTCATGAGTCTCATGACCGTGCGCTCTCGGGGTCTAATAACCACTGTCCCTCCTTGAGTCCTCGATATTCCACTTCACGTCTCTAAGACCATATTCCCATGCTTTTGCGCAATAGATTTATTGCCTTTTTTGTGTAGTTTCTCAATTGTTTTAAAGGGTCGTTTTGAACCTGTTAAACAGATGAGGCACTGGTATTGTGCGTTGCACTCGGGGATTTCCTATTTCATCCATTTCTTTAGAATTTGTTATAATATATTATCTTAACTGACGGCTGGCACTTGTCCCTAGTTCGTTTCCCACAATCTTAAGATTGAATGTGTTCCTAAGAGGCCCGATATCGTATTACGCTTTTAAAATAAATAATATATTTTGTTATTAATTAGGAGTACGTGACAGACCGTCACACTAGCAACAACAACACTAAGGGCAACCCCTAATGGAACTCGGACCTCGGCTTAGGGCGTTGCTTGCGAGAGGACTGGGAGGGAGACAGCTTGATGAGGACTGAATAAACGGTGTGACTGCGGAGTCAGAAAAGAAATTTTACTCCAGGAAAAAACTCCGGCTTTTAAAAGAGATTTGACCCCTGACTATATTTCGGCATTTCTTCTCAGAAATCGCCAGACAGGAAACGCCAACGCTATCTAGTTTAAAAAACAAGCAACTTGTATCAGTGATTCAAAATACCCAATTTACAGAATAAATAATTTCATTTAATTTTATCATGTAGTTATTTGAAGTACACTGCTTAACCCCAAATTGCTAAGCAGTTTAAATATACACCAAAATACAACCCACATCATCCCAAAACATGATTCCATACAATAAACCTGCCCTAATTACTAGTACACGATACCGTCTGGTTTCCTAGACACACAGCAAAAACAATCGGCAAATACCACTCTCCGTCCTACTCACACACGTACAGTTCCATACCTCCATCTCTCTCTCACTTAGCACGCGTCATTAACGATCAAATCGGACATGAGTATCGACAGATCGGTAGCTTACCATTTAATGGTTGCAAAAAATGATGGATTAACATTCATAAAATTATTAACACAGCAATGATAGCCTAGTGGTGTGACCGTCGGACTGCCAAGTCATACGTCTCGAGTTCGAATCCATGGCACGCACCTCTGACTTTTCGGATTCATGTGCGTATTGTATACGCTCACTTGCTTAAAAACGGTAAAGGAAAACATCGTGAGGAAATCGGCACGCCTGAGAGATATTTCTCGACGGCATGTGAAGCCAAATCGGAGGCCCATGGGCGGCATAAACTCTGACACCAGGTTAGTCAACTAACCACACGAAAAGAAGGTTAACACAATACGATGTTCGTCTCTCGGGTCAGCACGAGCTATGCGAGAACAGCTCATGCTGTGGTAAAAAGATTACCCAGCTGCCTAGGGTGCACCAGAGGTTGACCCGCCGCCCGACCAGTAACAGACCCGAGAAGGCGGTGTTCCGTGTGTTCCGTGCGCGCTTCTCAGGAGGATGTGGGGCAAGGCCCCACAAAGGAGAGGTCCGCCGAGGGTTGGCGGACCGGGACCTGCCGGGGTTGCGGTGCGTGCTTTTGCGAATCCCGCGACCCCGGCCGAACCGTCAAGAGAAGGAACACCGTTGGTTTTTAGCCGGTAAGAGTCCGGCAAACCCCTCGCCTTCCCCGGGCGAGGGACATCCATGAGGATTTTCCAACGATAAAAAAAAGGAGGCACCAGATGTACGAGAGTATCGTCACACGTGGAGGCTCTTTTAATGGGTTAGGCCAGGGCTTCCCTAACTTAGCGGAAGTATTGTAGACTCCCGCGACGCCCGGCGCAAATGTGAGTTGGAACACCGTGGTGGTTTTAGCCGGTAAGAGTCTGGCACACCCCCCGTCTTCCCCAGACGGGGGATAGTCCAGGAGGATTTCCTCACGATAAAAAAAAATTAAAAAAAGGGCTTCACTAACTGTGCGTCACGACGCCCTGGGGCGCCGCGTTATTATCCCAGGGGCGTCGTGAGGCGATTGAATTGTTATGGTTGAATTGTTATGATCGACTTGATAAGAGGCTAGAACTACAACTAATAGGTAAATGTATGGCAAGAAGGTCAGGGCGTCGCAAAAATAGGACAACTTCCCAAGGGCGTTACAGTTATAATAAGTTTGGGAAATCCTGGGTTAGGCGATATGTCGCCGTCTTGAAGTCCCGCCTGCGGGGGAGTGTACCCTTTGGTCACATGTTGAGGCCGCACTCGCCCGAACTTATTTTTATGACTGAGCCAGTTATACTCTTTAAAACCAACTAGGAGTCAAGTGGTCCACTGAGGCAGATTCTTATATCGGTCTATGCAACAAAATAAATACGGATCATTTGTTTCTTTATAAAAATATGATTCTTATTCTTATTCTTTATTGTACACAAGAAAAATTACAGGAATAAAACTACAATTAAGTGAAGTTATGTACAAAGGCGAGCTTAACTCAAAAATGAGTTTTCTACCAGCAAACCTTTGAGTGATAGAGAGAGAATGATTATGTGGTTGAGGGCAAAATCCAGTGTACAATTGTCTTATTTATTTATACTTATTTAAGCTATAAAATATAATATACCTAAATAAATATATAATAAGAAAATATATACATATATGATTATGCCATTCTTAATCAACATAGCAACAAACTAGATTTTTTGTTACCTTGAAAAGGATAAACCGCCAAATATAGCATACTGTTATAATAATATACAGTATACAGTCAATATACAGGGTGTAAAAAAAAAAACATGTGATTCCTTAAAACCACAATCATGATTTTTTGTTTATCTTGAGGTATGGTTAGTGTATCGAATCTTAACCACCAGATTAAGTTTAGGTAAATTAAAAATAAGTGAAATAAAAATGCAATAAAATTATTAAATGTGATAGAACATTTCAGTCCCACGCATAATCGAATGAAAGCCCGGCGAGACAGCTGGCGGGCATGACTAGCACGGTATCCCTCCGCGCAGTCAGTTAACTTCGGACGCTAAAACGCCTCTCGTTAAGAACACCATGTTTATTTTTATATTTTTATTGAATCTAAAAGAATTTCATACTGGGTCAATCTATGTCACCAGCAGTCTATGCCACGTTGGTCTAGTGATGGCAAGAGAAACAGCTGCACCTGAGGTCTTACGTTCGATCCCTAGGTCGGGCAAAGTGTTATTGGGTTTTTCCGTATGGAATTCCTCAGTAGCAGCCCGGAGTTTGGATTTGTGCCCGGCTGATGACAATAGGCTCGCCCCCTATTACATAACGGCGAAATGAGGATGATACTGTACACCTCTACCAAACCCTTCGGGGAATACAAGCGTGATGTTATGTTATACTATGTCACCAGTAGACCACGAGGTTTGAAGGAACTACGCACAAATTCGGATACAGCCTGTATACAGTATACATAGCTCTATATACCGACCGTAATATTTTTTGTTCGCCGTCTGGCGGTCACTGTGTTCCTATAATATATTACATCACATAAATATAAATATACAAGAGAACATTAATATATTATGTATGCTATGAATCCGTTTTTTATGTGACAATGTGCAGAGATGTTGTCGTGCTGGATGTGACACAGAATTTTTTTGGGTAAGCGCACTTTTGAATTTTAGTAGCAATTTATTAACTAGTTGACAGTTATTTTTTCTTATTGATGTCATGAAATAACGACTGAGCCATATTGAAGTTCTTTCTATTTATAGCTTAGATTAAGAGCCGACTCAGATTTGGTGAGGCGCAGTGCAGCGCATTTTTCACTGGCAAACTATTATCGACATTGTCTGACTGACTTGACTAGTCCTCGAGACTCCGAGAGAGTTTTCGATATTTCTTAAACGCTAGCAAAGACGATAATGGTTTGACAGTGAAAAATGCTCTGCGCTGCGTCTCGCCAAAACTACGCCGGCCCCTATATGATCTCTATCTTTATACGTCATACTGCAAAAATAAACAAAATGTTATAGTACCTACCTATAGTGATGTCAACATTGATATTATATTCTTATTTAATTACAGAAAATGTAGAAACTAAGATATTCCAAGTAAAAAACACACTAACGCATGCCTTTCCTACAAAAGACTTAATAAATCATTACAAAATGCCTCCACATGTCTCATCCAGCGACCTAACATCTTCGCCGCGCCGTGATCAAAGGGCGGCGCCATCAAAGCACATCGGAATCCACTAATTACTGTTCAACATCCATCGATGTTCATCCGACAACACTAACTACACGAGTATCTATGACATACCAACTATATTAATTGGGATTTCGGTGCACAGATTATCTAAATTATAGTAGTAACAATAGTATTTTCATTTAGTTTGGTAGAACTATTGGGTTTCTATTTTCCTGACTCATGCCTATAGGAACGACTGTAAATACATAACATAACATCACGCCTTTTTACCCCGAAGGGTAGGGCAGAGGTATATAGTAACACCCTCATTTCGCCGTTATGTTTAAGTCCCATGTAATAGGGGGCGAGCTTATTGCCATCAACTGTGTCGATGACAATCTAAATTGAGTCGGTCCAGAACTTAGCTACGAGTTAAGCATTATCAGTAGCGTCCATTAGTTCCTGTAACGTGCAGGTATCAGTGTACGCAAGACATGATGTCAGGTGTCCCATCGTTTGTGGAACAGCACCACATTTACACTCCAAGCTGGTTTCGTCTATGAATCTCCACTTGAGCAGGTTTTTAGCCGGCAATGCTCATCAACTATTTACATGCAAAATCATTTGCTAGCATATTGCTAGCAATAGATTGAGCAATGTATGACCCAATGATCGGTAGTTAATTGCTGCCGAGTATGCACAGCCATACTCGGCAACACAAGACCATACCAGCAATATATTGACGACACATTTGGTGCAGTAGGTGTGCGACTGGCTTCTGCGCAACGGGTCGTGGGTTCGAATCCCACACGGATCAAATATTTGTATGGCCTACAGAGAGTTGTTCCGTTTCTGGGTGTTTGTGCATGTGAAGATTTGTGTTTGTAAACGCACCGATACAGGAGAAATTCTAGAGTGGGGCAAACCTTAAAAAAAATGGAGTCAATTTAGTATGACATTATTAAGGCCACCTCCCACAGCCTCCAGTTATTGACCACAAGCTGTTTCCTTACATTTTGTGTGTCCACCATCGGCTATACGTGAACGGCGTCACTGCGAAATATATGGAAAGGATAGTCAGCAGCTTGTGGTGAGTGTACGCGCACTCTAATAGAAACCGTAAAGGCCAAACCACATCTGACGGACGATACGTCGCCGATCTTCCGTCGAAAATTTACTCGAGGAATTTTAGTAACGCATCTTCGGTCAAATGTGTACGGTTTAAGATCTTTCTTCTATTCGACTGCTTGTAGATGGTCTTGCGGACCATTTCAACGTAACCGGGTAGTTATTCGCGAGACCTAAAGGGTCTCCAACCAATGGGGACGAAAGTAAAATACTTAACCTAAGCTAACTACTACTACTAACATCATAACTAGCTAGCAACAACAGCACTAAGGGCGACCCCTAATGGGACTCGGACCTCGGCTTAGGGCGTTGCTTGCGAGAGGACTGGGAGGGAGACAGCTTGATGAGGGCTGAATTGACGGTGTGAGCGATTTGAGATGTTTGCATAGATTTATGTGTACCGGCGGAAGATCGACGACGTATCTTCCGTCAGATGTGGATTGGCCCCAACTCATGGACCGCCAACATTCTTTTTACGACAAAACATACACATATTTTAAATAATAAACTAGATAATAAAACCTAAGCCTAGTTTACCGATACATTTAACAAGAGTATTAAGAAGCAATTTAGCATTTAAATTAATAATTAAACGCAAAACAACAAAGGTACTTTAAAATATTACAACATAATAAATTAACATTTTATGTGACATTGAACGTAAAAAAAAACAAATCACATGAACTAAAGTTTTATTTTCTGGCTCATTAAAAAGCTATAAAAATATTAATAAAACCAGAAACTTGCCATATGATGAAGGAAATCGACTGTTAAGGAAAGGGAATTATAGTTAGAGATTTCTAAACTTTACGCGACGGGACACATGCTATAAATGCATCAACAGCTCTTAGATGATTTCCACCAAACGGCTCGCATCGCATCGGATCGGAAAGGATACGAACGGATGCGGTGACAGTCGAACGCGTCCGTCAGGATGTCGACGCATACGGTCGACTCCGTACAGTCGCTTGCGAACGTATCCGTTTCTGCGCCTAGTCAAATAAATTCATTCCTACCGTGTTGACATGTTCTAAATTTTGAAAGGATCCGATCGGATACGACGACATACGAACGGAGCCCATCGCACGTCGCAGCATACTTTCGGCTACGATCGCGTGTCGCGGAAGACGCCCGTGGCAAGCTGCTGCGCGCGGCTTGGTTATGTAGACTTTAAATACTGTGTCCAAGATTTAATATCGTTTAAAGATTGTAAGATCCGTACCGATCCGCAACGCCTACACGGGCGGTGACATCGCCCAACATTGAAGGCATTGTCCACCTGTATCTATACTTCTATACTAATATTATAAAGAGGAAAGATTTGTATTTTTGTATGTAACAAATAAACTCAAAAACTACTGGACCGATTTCAAAAATTCTTTTGCCGTTAGAAAGCTACATTATTACTGAGTAACATAGGCTACGGGTGGAGCCGTGAGGACACAGCTAGTGGATCATAAAATTGTGGCTGAACTGTTTTGGCTGCACGGCCCGCGTCCCCATAATCTTAATTAAGCTTAATCGGGGATAACATAATAGAAGTTGAAGATGAGGAGGTGTAGGGATTCGGCTCGAAGGACCGAAATAAATGTAGGGGATCCCTACACTTATTGATATGATGACGCGGGGCGATTCTATTGGGATGATGAAATAAAACCGACCGCTTTGAATGTTCGTTAAACACTGATTTAATCAAATATATTTTTACATGTTATTTACAATGATGATGATAGGGACAAATACTAAATTATATAACGACACAAAATTTCTAAAAATTAATCAGCTATACATTCATAAAACATGTACCCTTGTAAGAAAAATAATAACACAAAAGACATACTCACAAGTGCATTTTAATAAAAAAATTAAAACATACAATACTAGGCGACGTAACAAATTAGAATTGATACATCCTAGAACCAACTATGGCAAAAAAAAACATATTATATGAGGGAGCAAAATTATACAATAACTTACCCGAAGACATAATTAACAGTAAAAGCCTACTTGTATTTAAAAAACGTTTAGAATTGTTTGTCAGTCAAAAACGCTGACCCGTTACATAGAAAAATTGTTATATTAAATATTTATATTATGATATACCTATATTTAGTCATTACCACTTTCATACCAATAAAAATAAATGTTAATCTTTAAGACACAGATTTGTATTGCATGCTCAAATACTTTTATTTCTACTTTTCTCAGAGTAAGTGAACTATAATCTGTTCTTTTTTGAGAAAATTAAATGTCTTTAAACCGAAATGCTGTGTGGGCAGAATGCACGAAGTGTAAGTCGGTAAAGTAATGTACGGTTCCGTACAGGAGGTAAGAGTCAAAGTCAGCTAAAGCCACGTGTCCATTAAGCGACGTATGTCCAGTGACACCGTATGACATTGCTGGACATCGTGCGACATTTTTGATAACATCGTACGACAATAATCGCGGAAACAATGTCTGATGACGTCGAACGATGTCTGTTGACGTCTCATGATGTCGCAGAAGACATTTATCCCCTTTTTTATTTTTTTATTTTTTTCGTTGGAAAGTCCTCATGGATGTCCCTCGCCCGGTGAAGGCGAGGGGGTCTGCCGGACTCTTACCGGCTAAAAACCAACGGTGCTCCTTCTCCTGACCGTTCGGCCAGGGTCGCGGGATTCTCAAAGCATGCACCGCAACCCCGGCAGGTCCCGGTCCGCCAACCCTCGGCGGACCTCTCCTCCTGAGAAGCGCGCACGGAATACAGCGCGCCGCCTTCTCGGGCCTGTTACTGGTCGGGCGGCGGGTCCCCTAACCCACCGCCCGCAGGCCACACACTAGGGTGGCTGGAGATCGTCGCGTACGCGCGCCCTCCGGCGCCCGGTGCGTCTGGCGCGGGAAGGGAGGAGAGCACACCGCTCCCTCTCCCTCTCCGCTTCCTCCTTAGTCGCCATCACCCCCTCGCAAAAGGAAGCGATGGCTTCCCACGCACTCTCGCTCCCGACCATGGACACAACCACGGCCGGAAGCGAGAGGTCACCGCCGACCACCGCGACTAGTTCGCGGCGCTGCGATCCCCAAGCTGGACACGCCTGCAGCGTGTGCAGTGCCGTGTCCTCGGGGCAGTCGCAGTGGTGACATCCGGGCGTCTGCTCCCGGCCTATACGACACAGGTACTTCCCGAAACAACCGTGTCCCGAGAGTACCTGCGTCAGACATTTATCCCCTAATGAGTTCGTAGCTTAACTACCAATGATACATTAAAATAGCTTTCACAAGTGGCGATACTTAAGTACGTCCGATGCAAACTGGACAGTCAGCCTTACTGACAACCTTGCTGACTGAAAACGCAATGAATTCACATTACTAACCTGTAATAACTTGGGACCCAGTGCGTAATATCAGCAAGCATATTGGGTCACCCGCGCGACAGCGCAACGAGTATTCCCAAGGAGGGTTGATGTCAAACAGACGGCCGGTCATAAAACAATAAGCCAAATCCTCTAACAACATGGATTTATGAAATATATGTTGTGCCGACCCCACCTAGTGTGAGATAAGGGCAGGAAGAAGAAGAAGAAGAACCTCTATTAACTGCCTCTTTGGTCTAGTGGCAAGCGCAACTACTGAACGTGAGGTCCTGGGTTAGATCCCCAGGTCGGGCAGTGTTATTGGGTTTTGTCATGTGGACTTGCCTGGAGTTTAGATTTGTGCCCGGTTGATGGCAATAGGTTCGTCCCCTAGTACATACGACTTAAACAGAACGGAGAAATGAGGGTGTTACTATACACCTCTGCCCAACCCTTCGGGGAATACAGGCGTGATGTTGTTATGTTAATAAAAGCGAGACATGCCACATATTAATAATTAATTGCTTTAAGCGATAAGACCGCCATTTGTACTGTTCTTAATAATGTGTACTCCTTCTGTTTTATTTCTTTTAGTGTACAATAAAGTATATCTATCTATCTATCTATCTATTAATATCTATTCGGAAACTCGTGAGTCACATCAGACAAAGGCATAAAAATCTATAACAAGCATCACTAACTTTATAATGACGGGCTAAATATGACCTGTGCACGTACCCTACAATCTAGAGGGCATGACACATACGCCCTCTAAATTGCAATAAGTAAAAATATCGATAAAAACAATCAATTCATTACTGAAACGTTAAAAAATCGATTACCGATGTAATTGGAATCGCTTCCTTATAGATAATATGTGCTTTGTGTTATCTGAAATACATTTGCGTATTTTAAGGGTTTCGGACGTGGTGTAAATGTAAGCGGTAGCGGATTGGTTTTATTTGGTGACTGCTTTATAGGCGTCTATAAATAATACGTCATATGCGAGTTTGGTGCAATGTTGTTTTATTTTCTTTAATCATGAGTTGGTATAGTGGTGGCAAGCGCGACTTCTGATTGTGAGGTCCTGGGTTCGATCACCGGGTCAGGCAGTGTTATTGGGTTTTTACGTGTGGAATCCCTCAGTGGCAGCCCGGAATTTGGATTTGTGCCCGGTTGATGGCAATAGGCTCGCCCTCTATTACATGGGACTTGAACATAACGACGTAATCAGGGTGTTACTACACCTCTGCCTAACCCTTTGAGGAATACAGGCGTGACGTTATGTTATAATTTGAGTTGTCAGATACTTTTAAGTTGCTTGAACATCTTTGTTTTTAGAATATGTATTCAAAAGTTTATTATTAAAGATAGACTAAACTCAATTTCTGCTTTTTGAATGTCGAACAATAAAAAACAATAACCAAAAAAGCATGTGTTTCATCAAATTGTGCTGGTTAGCGATTCTAGGTTAGCTGTTATCGTTATCATCTTGCCGCAGTCTACTACCAGACATATACTTCCTTCAAAATGCTGTCATTTATGTCATCATCAAAATGGATAAGCAGTTTAACGAAGAAAAATGTTGGTTATATTCACATCTGGGACAGCTGGACTGTACTACACGCTTACACTTTAATCATTAATCATCCATTTTAAAAACGCTATCTCTCATAACTTACAACAACCCCCATACATAATTCATGTGATAAAATACAAGCAATCAATTACTCCGCATGTAAATCGCTTAAGCGCGTCCCTTACGACGTGACGTGCCACGTCTTATTTTATAAGTAGCTGTAATGTGCTTTGTTATAAGGTATTGGTTTTAAAATGTTGAACGATACGACAAGGTAACGTGGTATTACAGGGGGTTTATTTAAATTATATTATATGGAGTAGTTAATACCGAGAGAATGAGTGAACGGTGATTAACAAAAGGAATTTATAAGGCGGATGTTAATGGAAACGACGGTAGAGGACGTCCTAGAAGGTCATACATCGATGTTATTGGTGATGTTCTTCACAAAAGTCAGGTGCGTAGTACTCTCAACCAGCGTGCGTGTATGACAAGATGTATGAATGTGGATGAAGCGAAAGGGGTATGTAAGGGTCGTAGCATGTGGCGTTCTATAGTTTCTGCCTACCCCCATGGGAAAAAGGCGTGAGTTTATGTATGTATGGTTAATACCGACTGCCTTGTTGGTGACACCATTTTGGTGTAGTAGTCGCAAACGTGACTGCTGAGCATGGCATCCTGGGTTCAATCCCCAGGCCGGGCAAAGTGTTATTAAGTTTTTCCTTAGGAATTTCAAAGTAGCAGCCCGGAGTTTGGACTTACGTTCATTTCGCCGTTATAAGAAAGAAGGAAAGAACGAAAGCAGACGCTGGTTTTCAACTGAACCCATTGTGACGTAACTGATGTTATGTTTAAGTCTTTTTCTAAAAGTAATTAAAACACCACAAAATTTAATAACAATTCCTTAAAGCAACACTATTGTCTATACCTTAGTATCCTCTAGTTCCACAGACAATGCACAAAGCACAAGAAATCATAATCAACCAAACTAAAACAAGTATAAACCGCATACAAACTGTCGCAAATTCTCTCAAACATTCTCTCTATATATAATATTACATGTAAATCCGTGTGCTCGCTCTCGACACGCTAATATCCTTTAATAAAGGTAATGCAACTTGAATTGCGACTGTACGGCTCTGGGAGTAGGGTTACCAGGTTACGGGTTATGGACTTTTATTGAATTAAAATTGGGTTATTGTAGACTTATAGAAACTTTTGCAGAATAAGGTAATCTATACTGGCCTGCAAAAATAAGTATCACACTTTTAAAATTGCAATAACTTTTTAAGTACACAAGATATATTTTCGAAACAAAAAGGACTCAAAAAAGAGTTTAACTTTGTTACTATAGTTTCAAAGAAAGCTGATAAAAATTGCTATAAAACGTTTTTTAATTTAAATCTCTAACTTCTATAGTTTAGAAAAAATTTAAATTTTAAAAGTGTGATACTTATTTTTGCAGGCCAGTGTATATAAATAAAAATGAATCGCCAAATGTGTTGCTAAGCGCAAAACTTGAGAATGGCTCGACCAATTCAGCATTTTTTTTTTAAATATATTCCTTAAAGCATAAGGAAGGTTTTTATGGAGAGAAAAACATAAAATTGCGTGGAAAATAGTAAAAACAACACTTTTCTTTTCACACTACAGGCCAATAACTTTTGACTTATCGAAGTCTGGCCGGGCAGCTAATAAGTCTTAAATATTACGATATGCGGACAGCTCACACACACAGCGTTCCTTTATTTTCAAGTTAGGACAGTCCAAATCTTTTTGACCGCGTAGCGATCTATTTGACCGCATATTGCTGCTGTCAAACGACTCGGAATCTATTTCAGTATCTTTTTAATTTAAATAATATATGTTAGTTAGTTTTGACTTTAGATTTGTATGTTTGTAGTTTAGTTTTATATTGTATATATTAGGTTAAAATGTAAATGATAATCGTGTAAATAAAAGTTGAACAATTAAAAAAAAAAAAATATGTTTAGTTCTGCTTTTTCCCAACTATGTTGGGGTCAGGTTCCAGTCTAACCAGATGCGGCAGAATACCAGTATTTTACACGGAGCGACTGCCATCAGACCTCTGCAACCCAGTTACTGGGTAATGCGGATATCCTAAGGTAAGTTCGCTTGTCAGACTTTCGAGCTTCTAACTACCCTAACGACTGTCATAGGTATTCGTATGACACCCGGGACCGACTGTTTAACGTGCTCTCCGAGGCACGGAGTGGTTTCAATGTTTAACGAATCCACGGACTGACCGCGGCAAGCGTAGCTTAACCTCCCAATTTGCATGACCTGCGTGGTTGATAATTAGCCACGAGCCCCCTCAAATAACATTTATAATTATGTCTGCTATAGTGGCTAAAATTTAATAGGCTTGTTTTGACAGCTGTCAGATTAGAACATGTTATGTCAACTTCGACATAAAATGTACTGATCTGACAGCTGTCAAAACGGGCCTATTATATTTTAGGCACTATAACTAATATTGTTTCTATTTATTTAAACCCTGTGTAGAGTTGTTGGAAAATATGTATCAAAACTGCTATTACCCTTGTTTTGCGTGGGGAACAGAAAATTGTTATTATTGAATTATAAATTGTCAAATATGAAAATATTTTTTCAACCTTTTACAAAGAAGTACCGGCTATCCGCAGCTGACAATAACATCTGGGTAAATCTCACGAATTGATCGGAACATTATTTTAGTGCACAAATCTTCAATCACTGTTTCCCATTTTTGCGTAAAATATTAAGCTCCAAATTCCAGGACAGTCCCACATCCCTTTTACTCCTGGATACTCCCCATTTTCGTTCTTAGGTGCTCGCATTAGCATGCCATAGTGTCTCAAGAATAAAATTATATAATATCTAACTACGGTTTTAAATGCTGCATTTGTTAGTTATAGAGAAACCTTTGAACGTTTTAGCGAGCATTATCTTTGGGCTGGTGGGTGGTTCTTTGTACGAAATTCAAGGTAAATTTCATGTGTGTGTGTGCATATTTGAGTGTGTGTGTATGGGTTTGTGTGTGTGCGTTATTATGCTCTTTGCTTGCAAGGGTTGGTGCTACTCGGAATTGAATACAGCGGTACAGTTTAATGTTGTGTGGCTTCGGGCTATGAAAAGGCTACATCTAGCTTTGAGCGTCTTTGCATGAAGGGGTAAAGGTAACTGGCGATATTAGTTCATATATTCAAATCGTACTCAGATCACTGGTTTCGGTGAAGCTTTGTCATTTTAGCCTTCATCAAAATGGACTGATGATTTGATAACAGATAACAGAACATCGTCGTCTACCCCCAAAAAATTTCTCTGAATAAAATTTGTTGTGAAAATCTCCAAGGTTCAGGAATTGCCATATTGGGGTCGAAATACTTTCTTTTTTTTGTGTCCTATGGAATGTCCCACTGCTGAGCAAAGACCTCCTGTTTTGCCTTCCAAACCTTTATTTTGTGCCGTTTCTAACCATGTGAGCCCCGCAATAACGTGTAGGTCGTCTAAGTCGATATACTATATCGTCAGTGGAAAGGTAAAAAGACTAAAGCGCCAATATACCTACTTTACAGTAGAGAGATTCAAAGTATATTTTTATGAAAATAAACAGTACCTACTTATTTTTCTTAGAGTATACAACTTAAATAGATAATTAAATTATCTGTTTAATATGTATACTCTAAGAAAAATAACTATGTTAATTTTCTTAAAAAAATACTTAGAATCTCTCTACTGTAAAGTAGGTATATTGGCGCTTTAGTCTTTTTACCTTTCCACTGACGATATTATATTATTTCCTTTACGAAACGCCACACAAAGAATACGATAAAAAAGGCAGATGAACCCATTTAGGTAGCAATCTCAGTTAGGGAATGAACTAATTCCTAATTAAGGTTAGCTAATCTTTTGCAGAACAAATAAAACCATTAATTCTAGGACCAATGAACTTTCAAAGGAAACTTTTCCGATAGAATTAATCTAAATTACGTCATGATTTACGTCATACCCAATTATATCAAAGAATAGGATCCTGATCAAATATTAAGGGTTTGAATAAAGGATGATTTCCACCAAACGGCTCACATCGCATCGGATCGGAAAGGATACGAACGGATGCGGCGACAGCCGATCGCGTCCGGCAGGATGTCGACGCATACGATCGGCTCCGTACCGTCGCTTGCGAACGTATACGTTTCTGCGCCTAGTCAAATAGTTTCATTCCTACCATGTTGACGTGTTCTAATTTTTGAAAAGATCCGATCGGATACGACGACAGGCGTACGGAATCAATCGCGCGTCGCAGCATACTTTCGGCTACGATCGCGTGTCGCGGAAGACGCCCGCGGTCAAGCTGCTGTGCGCGTCTTGGTAATATACACTTTAAATACTGTGTACACGATTTAATATCGTTTAAAAATTGTAAAGTCCGTTCCGATACGATACGATGCGAGCCGTTTGGTGGAAATCTTCCTTTAGACTGAAGAAGTTATTTGAGAACGTCAATTTTCATTATGACACCGACACTTTTTTGTAATAGGTAAAATTTTCAACCGTCACTCATAATTTTTAAGCCTCTTTTAGAAGCTTATTAAAAATTTAGTTTATGATTTTTTAATGAGAAAAGTCGCTTTTCTTTTTTATAGGTACTTATTAAAACTGTGCCGGTACTCATTGCCATTAAATATAAAATTATTTAGATGATAAATCTTGTATCGATTAAATTGTATCGAGAGAAAAATTGTGGACATCAATCCTTTTCAAGGGCCTAAATTTATCTCTAAATAATGGTACATTTATCTAGACACGCGCTAGCGTGTAAAACCAAGTTCAAAGAAAAAGGAACTGGCGACGCAGCAGCCGTATGTTATAGATATGTTCTGTAGATAATCCTGAAATTTATTTACACAAAGCAGATATTTTAGGATAAATTGAAGATCAAGATTTGACTTGGCTAGTTTTCACATACAAGTTATCTTATATTTGGCTAATCAACTTATCTTCTTTATGTTATACGCAAGTTACTGTTTTTATACCTATTGTAAGGTCTCTTCTAAAAATTTGGCTTATCTTACTCTTCTAAAAATTTGGTTTGCTGGTAAAAACTAGCCAAGTCAAACTTGATCTTCAATTTATCCTAAGATATCTGCTTTATGTAAATAAATGTCAGGATTATCTACAGAACTTGGCACCCATTTAGATCTCAATTATTTTGTCGGCGAAGTCGACAACCACGCATATTCTTATTATTGAACTTGGCTCCCATTTTCACATTTATGTTTTTGATGGGATTGGAATACACAAAAACAATTCATGATATGCCTTTTTATGAAAGTGTGTGTGTGTGTGTTTTCATGAAGAAATGTCTAATCAATTTTCATTACCTAACCAGCCATCGATAGAAATCTAACACAAAATAGTGCAGCCATTTTGGAGAAAATGCAAACATTCAAACAAAAATGCGCGCACACACACAAACACATACACGCACATAAACACATACACACACAAACATCGTGAGTATTGACACCACATCAACTACGTCGTGTGTATCCATGCGCCCTTTACGCATAGGCTGTGTATAGACTAAAAGCATAGTAGGTAATTAGCAGACAAAATTACGTGTCTCATACTCGTCTGCCGGTGCCTGCAAGCCGCAGCGCGATGGTAACAAAGCTTGCTCATTAACTCCCTGCCGACTGACGACGCCGCTATGAGATGTAGAGTATGAAACAGAGAGGCCAGTCGCGTGAAGTTTACTGCCTATAAGCATTGTAGTAGATTGAAGTTCTGAGCTTAAAGTTGAACATCGGTAAGTGATAGTTGACAGTATATAATTAGTATTGTTACAATGAACGGCCACGTTGGTCTAGTGGTGGCAAGCGCTGATCGTGAGGTCCTGGGTTCGATCCCCAGGTCGGGCAAAGTGTTATTGGGTTTTCCGTGTGGAATTCCTCAGTAGCAGCCCGGAGTTTGGATTTGTGCCCGGTTGATGGCAATAGGCTCACCCCCCGTTACATGGGACTTTAATATAACGGCGAAATGAAGGTGTTACTATACACCTTCTGCACAACCGTTCGGGGAATACAGGCGTGATGTTATGTATGTATGGGTACCAATTAACAGCAATAGTGGAATATTGCTGGTGGCAGACTACAGACACTATCGAGAATATATTTTTTTAGCCGCATATTTACCGGTAGAGGATACCCTAGAATGACATACATCGATGTTATTGATGATGTTCTTCACAAAAAACAGGTGCGTCGTACTCTCAACCGGAGTGCGTGTATGACAAGATGTATAAATGTTAATGAAGCGAAAGGAGTATGTAAGGATCGTAGCATGTGGCGCTCAATATTTTTTGCCAACCCCCATGGGAAAAACGCGTGAGTTTCTGTATGTATGTTTGCAGGTTTCCTCATGATATTTTCCTTCGCCGTTAACGCAAGTGATAAACAAATTCCGATCCGCACATGAATTCGAAATGTCTGAAGTGCGAACCGGGGTCTGTCTGACCCTTCTGCATGGAAGGCAAGCGTTCAACCGCTAGGCTGTCACTCTATAATTTATTAGACAGTAGAGCCGATTTTTCAATCGTCAGATAACTTTTATCTGGGGAATATATTTGACGTTTTGCCAGCTTTTGTATAGCAAATATGTCAAACCGCCGTATTTATTCCTCAGATAAAAGTTATCTGACGATTGAAAAATCGGCCCTTAGGCTCGATTTCACCAACGTCGGATTACTTTAATCGAGGAATAAATATGACGTTTTGACAGCTTTTGCATAGAAATTCTGTCAACACGTCTGTCTTATTCCTTGGATAAACGCTATCCGACATTGGTAAAATCGAGCCTAAGTGTTAATCTTGTGAAATAGGCAAAATCTATACTAATATTATAAAGCTGAAGAGTTTGTTTGTTTATTTGAACGCGCTAATCTCAGGAACTACTCGTTGGAATTGAAAAAATATTTTTGTATTGGGTAGTCCATTTATCGAGGAAGGTTATAGGCTATAATAACATGACGCTCAGACCAAAAGGAGGGGAGCATAAATGAAAAATGTTGCAAAAACATAATGCTGAGATAGGAGCCCTTTTTGGCCTCGTACAGGTAGTCTAAATTCTTATTCTTTCTTTTTTTTTATATTGTTTTTGTTTCTGTAACTGCCTGTGTGAGTCCAGAATAAATTATTTTCTTTCTTTCTTTCTTTCTTAAAAACGGGGAAAATGTCCACCCGTGCGAAGCCGGGACGGGCCGCTAGTAGGTACTAAAAACGATCCTTCTTACAAAACTTTCTCGTTGATCTATGTTCACATTTGAACACAACTACGAAGATGGAAAATTTTAATAAAATATGTTTCCCGCGTAAACGTCTCGCGCGTCACGTCTCTAACAGATCCTTTAAACACTTGCGATATTACATGCA
Organism: Amphipyra berbera; assembly: GCA_910594945.2. Lineage (NCBI taxonomy): Eukaryota > Metazoa > Arthropoda > Insecta > Lepidoptera > Noctuidae > Amphipyra > Amphipyra berbera. The sequence goes on from OU343138.1 coordinate 1,708,061, forward strand.
ACTACCAGCATTTCTATTACTATAAATATAAGGTCCAAATTCGCTTGTGCCAGGTGTAAAAGGAGAGGAGCAAACAAATGCGCCGTAAGGATGCACCCCCGATTATGAGAAATATTATTTCCTAGTTGCAGTTGAAATAATTTATTTTAATGTGGAATGTAATTTGGTAGATTTTTAATTCAAGACTGCTTTTTCAGAAGTTTGTGGTTCTGACATCGTTAAACCGTTCGGTCTCGGGTGTTATGCGAATACCTACGACAGTAGTTACGGGTAGTCAGAAGCCTGAAAGTCCGACAACCGGTCTAACCTTAGGATATTGGGATTGTCCAGTAAGTGGTTGCGAAGGTCTGATTTAGCCGCATCTGGTTAGGCTGGAAGCTGACCCCAACATAGTTGGGAAAAGGCTAGGCAGAACAGAGGTTCTAACGTCGTGACATTGGCATTTCTTAAAGCCACTTCAATCATAGGTAGGTAGGTGGAGGGCGCGCAGAGTATAAATGTTTTATTATAAAAAATCGGTTATAAATTAGTAGTGTGTACCCCCCTTCTACCGCTCTGATACCTCAGGCAGTGACTAGCACTTGCGCGCAGACTATAGTAGAACGATTTAATACTGTGATAAGAAAAAACAAAATTTTCAAAGTAACAATGCTATAACTACCCCATTTACCTATAACACCCAATTTATTTTCCTGACTGTAAAAAAAACTGCCGTCGTACACAATTATACACACAATCGTTAGGTTGGTAGGTATCTAATGAACACCGTTTTACAGTTCAGTCGATCGTATAATTAATTTTACCATGCGTGTACACATTGTCAGCGACCTTCAATCTACAGATTTTTCCTACGATCTATATCACGACTTTATAATAAAGTTAGCGACACAGAGACGCTTTATTACCTCCATGCGCGGTCGATAACTATAGAAGGTTAATCGAAAAGGGGGTACTAAGCCGAGGGCCACTTAATGTATCACTGACGATTGTTTTAAAGAAAGTGTTAAAATTTAAAAATTCGAATAATTTTTTTTCCATGAAAAATTATTTTTATTTTAGTTTTTTCAAAAATTCTTCATTCCTGCTTTAGTTATGAATTCAGAAAATGGCGTTTCTTATCCGTGACCCCAAATATGACGTAAAATGTAAACACGTCTGATCATAGCTGAGGATAGATAGAATTTAGCGTATTTTTAATTAAATCTTTGAACTGCTATTTCTCTTCAACTATTGACTTTTGGTGAAAGTCGTAGAACAAAAGTTATCCATTATTATAGGTACTTTAACACCCTTTCGGCTTAGTACCCCCTTCTCGACTAACCTTGTACATTATAATAAAATCGTAACGATCTTAAAACTGTAAATTAAATATTTTTGGAAAAAAGTAAGTGCAACGCATCTTATGAACAATACGGATGCCAATACTTATGGAAATGAAAAAATTAATATTAAAAATGTCGTGTTTAGAATTTTTTGTCTGTTTGTATGTTTGAGCTTCACGCCAGTGCTTCTGGACAGATCCAGTTGAAATTTGGCAGCCACATCTGTTAAAGAGCGGATCAGGTTATAGGGTACAAATTATCACGCTATTTAGTGTGGGTGATGGGCAGTGACATTGTTTCTGTAGGCAAAGCTAGTAAGTAATAAACACTACATTATTTTATTTTATTGGATGGTAACATATCTGTGCTACTTAAAACGATAGGGAAATGTAGGATAATAAATCATCCCCAAACGTAAATCACTCGCTGACATTCGGTTCGGTTTACTTTTGTGTTCTACTCTGAAGTTGCAGCAGTGCGTCTTAAAAATCTCCTTAAGGCTGGACATCCACCAGAGCTGTGCGAGGAAAATGTGCGCTGCGAAAATGTGTAGCGAGGATGTGAAACGATGTGACCCTTTCCATCAGGGCTGTGCGAGGAATGCGTAATGTGTAATGTGTAATGCGTAATGTGTAATGCGTACTGTGTAATGTGTACAAATGAGCCGTGCGAGGATAGGTAGCGGACTCTTTTCGAATAGGGTGGTGTGGCGGGAGCGGTACACATTCCTCGTAACACATTTCTCGCAACACATTCCTCGCAACACATTCCTAGCAATATATTCCTCGCAACACATTCCTCGCAACACATTTGTCGCTTGTTTTGTATCAACAAAAACCTCGCACTGCTAGACCCATAACCACCAGAGCTGCACAGAGCGAAGCTAAGTAAATGAAGTGATTCTATTGGTGCTTACAAAACACATTCCTCGCTACGCAGTTTAGCTCAGCTCTGGTGGATGCTCAGCCTAATTGTATTGAACTTGTTAATTAATGGAAACACTGATCGTGACGTCGCAAACTGGTTCCAAACTGAAAAAAAATGTTCAAAATCGGTTATAGCCTACATTTCTTCACCGATTTCCATTTTTTTTACATTCTCTAGAGATATTTTACAACTATCGCTCATTGCCCATTTTTCGATATCATTATTCTCTAAAAATTAGCGACATAAGCTCAAATGTTGAAACATCATATTTTGTGCTCATAATACGATGATTATAAAAAAAACTATTTTGACACATGAATATCTAGGAATAACTTTTCCGATCATTTTTATTATCATTTAAAATATTTTAAAAAAAGTAAACAAAAAATCGTCGTATATTGAGCACAAAATATGTTTCGACATTTGAGGTTATGTCGCTAATTTTTAGAGAAGGATATCGAAAAACGGGCAAACAGCGATTGTTGTAAAATAATTCTAGAGAATGTAAAAAAATAATTTGAAATCGGTGAAAAAATGTAGGCTGTAGCAGGTTTTGAACATTATTTTTTTCAGTTTGGAACCAGTGTGCGTCGTCTTGGGCCATCGTGGGAAGAGAATAGCTGACGTAGCATATTATTATACCATGATCAGTTGTTCTGTGTGTCGGGGTCAGCTTCCAGTCTAACCAGATGCGGTTGAATACCAGTATTTTACACGAAGCGACTGCCATCAAACCTCCGCAACCCAGTAACAGGGCAATGCCAAAATCCTAAGTTTATACCAGTTGTCAGATTTTCGGGCTTCTGACTTCCCGTAACAACTGTCATAGGTATACGTATGACACCCGGGACCGACTATTTAACTTGCTCTCCAAGGCACGGATGGGTTTCGATGTGTGACGAATGGTCACCCGTCCACGGACTGACCGCGGCAAGCGTAGCTTAACCTCGCAAATCGTATGACCCGCGTGGTTGGTAATGAGCTACGAGCCCCTCTATACCCATGCCCATGTCTTTAAATCAAAATCTCAGAAAACGGTTTATCATTATATGCTTTAGTTATTCCCATAATGGAAATGTAAAACAATTTTATCAAAAGTCACATCTGCATGCATCTCAGGTAGTATAAAGCATTTTTACAATAAAGATATCAGCCCACTGGGTTGTAGGATCAGATAACCAAATGATTGTTTTATTATCAGTCAAAGTCAGTCGAGTATTTAAAATTGCATTTTCAGCTTAGAGAACTTGAAGCGATAGCGTGATTAGAGGTAAGGTGGTGGAAATAAAAAACCTCGTAAATAAAGAGGTATAAACAGTTTTTTGTTTGTTAGTTTGAATGTTTATGTTTAAACATTGAAACAACAACGTCAACGTGTTTGACGACACGTTTGGTGCAGTGGCTGAGCGATCGGCTTCTGCATTACGGGTCGTGGGTTCGATTCCCGCACGAAACAAATATTCATATGGCTTACAGATAGTTGTTCCTGGTCTGGATGTTTGTGCGTGTGAAGATTTGTGTCTGTAAACGCACCCACGATACAGGAGAAATCCTAGTGTGGGGCAACGTTTTTTATCTAAAAAAAAACACGAAAATGTTTAAGCGTCCCTGTATTTCACGAAGGGTTGGGCAGAAGTGTATAGTAACACCCTCATTTCGCCGTTATGTTTTTATGTCCCATGTAATAGGGGGCGAGCCTACTGCCATCAACCGGGCACAAACCCCAACTCCGAGCTGCTACTGAGGAAATCCACACAAAAAACCTAATAACATTTTGCCCGATCTGGGGGTCAAACTCAGGAACTCACGATGAGCAGTCGCGCTTGCCACCACCAGACCAACGACGCAATTTTGATTAAGTTGATTTTAATTAAGTATGAATAAAGTATTTGATGTTTGGTTCAGAATTTGATTATCACTTGCATTAAAGGTGAAGGAAACGTCATGAGGAAACCTGCACACCTGAGAGGGCTCCGTAAACTTCATGCGTGGAAGGCAAGCGGTCAACCGTCGGGCTATCAATTCTCCTATAGTACAGTCAGAAGGAGTATAGTCGAATACGATAGATAACAATGATAATATAATATAACTAGCGGCCCGTCCCGGGCGTCCCGGCTTCGCACGGGTGGACATTTTCCCCATTTTAGCAACATGTTTCATTTATGCTCCACTTCTATTGGTCGTAGCGTAATGTTATACAGCCTATAACCTTCCTCGATAAATGTACTATCCAATACAAAAATAATTATTCAATTCCAACCAGTAGTTCCTGGGATTAGCGCGTTCAAACAAACAAACAAACAAACTCCTCAGCTTTATAATATTAGTATAGATATGTATATAATATCACACAATGATAACAACAATAACAATTTGGTAAACAAGGCGTCATATAAGTAACATATGCCGAGAGCCACGTATTCTTCCCATCATTACGAAGATTTTTTGGTATCGGGCCATACCTGGGAACGGACTGGTTATGGTGATATTGAAGTTCAAAGTCACCATATTTTTGTACGTATTTCATGAAAACTAAGTTAAAATGTTATTACTAAACATTCTTCTATACAAACATTGTCAACATTTTTCAAATGTAGGCAAAGACCGTGGCGTGGCGCGCGCGCTTCCATTGCGCGCTACAATTAAAAAAGTCGTTTCCCAGCAATTATTTTTGCTATGTTACTTAATTTTATGTACAGTATGCGTAGACTTCGGCTTCGTTAAGGATATGTTTACAGCCTGTATAATTCTATTTTGCAGGATATTAGTGACAGTCATAGGTACATGACAAGGAGCTCACGTTATGGATTCTTTTTTTTGTTCTGTCTTGTGGAGGAAAGAGTTCCTACTTCGGGTTAACCTTGACTATGTAGTTTGTATATAAATGTGTTGTGTAAGTTTTATGAATAAATAAATGGTATGGTGTAGGTATGAACCACACACTCCCATAACAAACAATTTTCTACAAAGGTCTATGCCCAGCAGTGGACTGCTATAAGATGAGAAGATAGTGTTAATTGTACCTATTTCAACCTTTAAAAGAACAGAAGCGTGAATACTCAATGAACACCATATTTATACCATGTTTATAACATAATCGCTAGATATTATCTAACTAGAACAGAGGTCGGCAACCTGCGGCTGTTTCGATGTAAAGTAGTGGCTCTCCAGTTCCATACACAAAAAAATATTTTACTATCAAAACCCTTAAAATCGTGCTATCGATCCATAATTGAGTACTAATATAGTATGACTGAAATATACTGACTATGACTGAGAGATAGATATAGTAACTATATCTATTTTCTATTTTTTTTTTAAAGGGAATTATTTTTGCTAATCGCCATTTCAAGGTTATCCACTAATTACAGGACACCCTGTATAAGCAAATACTATAATATTGAAACGATTTTTTTTGTGGCTCTTTAAAAACTGTGAAATTTCGTAAATTGCAACTTTTGGCTCTTCCGTCCCAAAATGTTGCCGACCCCTGAACTAGGCAATGATTTATCTCTAATTGTCTATTCCAGGGGTAATAAATGCGTAATAGTAGAAATCTTCGAGGGGCAATATTATATATATTTTATCTATCTACAATAAAATAATTCTATTTGTAATTGTAGGTAAAAGCTATCATGAGATAGTTTGATAAATTCTTTTATATTTATTGACTACCTCATTGGTCTAGTGGTGGCAAGCGCAACTGCTGATCGTGTGGTCCTGGGTTCGATCCCCAGGTTGGGCAATGTGTTATTAGATTTTTTCTTGTGGAATTTCTCAGTAGCAGCACGGAGCTTGGATTTGTGCTCGGTTGATGACAATAGGCTCGCCCCCTATTACATGTGACTTAAAATAAATAAATAATGAACATAACGGTGAAATGAGAGTGCTGCTATACACCTCTGCCCAACCCTTCGGGGAAATACAGGCGTGATGTTATGTTATATTTTAGGTTCAAGCGATGCCTGGATGGTAAATATACATAATATACTAGCTTTTGCCAGCAGATTCGCTTGCGTGTTTACCTCCTGTGGGCAGGAATTTGGTCGACGCTTACCTTATAAAAGGTACTTCTGCCAAAATTTCAAGTTTCTTACCCCAGCTGTTTAGGCTGTGCTTTGATAAATCAATCAGTCTGTCAGTCAGTTTCTCCTTTTATATATACAGAAAAGATGAAATAGTGATAGCCTATAGGTTGAATGCTTGCCTTCCACGCAGGAGGATCTGCGTTTGACCCCGACCCGCAGTTTTGACTTTTCAAATTCATGTGCGGATCAGACTTTGATTACATTCGTTAATGGTGAAGGAAAACCTGTACAACTTAGAGGTTCTTGATATTAAATTCCACCAACTTGCACAAGGAAAGCGTTGTGGACTAAGACGTAAACCCTTATAATTCTGAGAAGAGACCCGTGCCCAGCAGTGGGACAGTAATGCGCTGATTATGTAATATGCGCTGATTGTGAGCAAACGTCTTGCACGTTTACAGCTTTGAATTGGCCTACAGATGCAAGAAACTCACATACCTTAAGCATAATCAGCCTATTACTGTCATAATCAGCATATTATTGTCCCACTGGTAGCTGTGATTATGATCTCATTATGAGAAGGGTTTAAAAAAAATCAGTGCTACATACAAAGTCTTCCGATTCGTTAAATGTCCATAGAAAAGAATAATAAAGATTTTAGCATCTAACTCCATGCAATGTTACAAAAGTCCATGAGATCTGAGAGCTGTGTATACTAAGGATAAAGAAAGAAAGAAAATTAATTTATTCAGCCAAGAACACAATCACAGCATAAATAAAATAAAAATAAAGAAAGAAAGAACAATATAAAAAGAATTAAACATACACATTTTATGCTGTCGAGCATGTCCATGCCGAAAAGGTCACCAACTCAGCATATGCTAGGCGTCAAACACCCAGCGCTGATTTTCAGCTGGTACCCCCGCAGTGACACACCGATGGAGGTAGTTAATTTTAAATATATATTCTATTATATTTGACTGGATTAAGATTAAAGATATATACTGGCCTGCAAAAATAACTATCACACTTTTAAAATTTCATTTTTTTCTAAACTATAGAAGTTAGATTTAAAATAAAAAAACGTTTTATAGCAATTTTTATCAGCTTTCTTTGAAACTATAGTAACAAAGTTAAACTCTTTTTTGAGTCCTTTTTGTTTCGAAAATATATCTTGTGTACTTAAAAAGTTATTGCAATTTTAAAAGTGTGATACTTATTTTTGCAGGCCAGTGTATTTATTTTGTAAAACATAAGTACAATATTAAGGTCTTCTATGTAAGTAATTAGTTACCTACATATTTTGCCATATATGGCGTACAAAAATAAAGATTAGGAGAACTGTAAATTCCTATGTTCTTATCTGGAATATCTGTTAGTTTGAAGGTCTAGCAGACCTTGCCCGAAGGTCTTCTTCAAGGTTACAATATCTGACAGTCTTTGTCTGGTTACGTGCAGTTTTAAAATAGGAACATTTATTAAATTAAATGTTGCTCCTTTGGCTTCGAGGTCGCAAGTGCAGCTACTGATAGTGAAGTCCTCGGTTCACATCCTAGATGAAGCAAAGTGTTGAAACAAACAAACAAAATAAATATACGAAGTGAATCTAATTAGAACAGTTAGTTCACAGACATGTCTGCTGGTAGGAAACTCTTAGAGCGCGAGTCCGACTCACTTTTTTTTCTATTCGACTGCTTGTATGTGGTCTTACAAACCGTTTCTACGTAACCTGGCAGTTATTGGCGAGACCTGAAGGGTCTCCAACCAATGGGGAGGAATAAAATACTTAACTTAAGCTAACTACTATTATTACTACTAACATTATGACTACTAGCAACAACAGCACTAGCGGCGACCCCCAATGGGACTCCTCGGCTTAGGGCGTTGCTGACAGGAGGACTAGGAGGGAGACAGCTTGATGTGGGTTGAATTAACGGTGTGACTACGGAGTCAGAAAAGACGACCGGCTCCGCGGCGGCGGCGGGTGAGCACGGTGGGTTATGGACCGACTTGCATTTTCCGGTTTTTTTATGATAATGCCCCGTCAATCCAATACCCCGTCGTCAGTACCTCACGATGACTAATCAATGCCAACAAATCAGGTTCATCACTAACTACTTTAATAAATCCTTCATATAAAAATGGAGCGATGGATGTAAACCTGTCCATGATCCATCGTGCTCGGGTGAGCACGGTGGAGCTCGGGTGAGGGTGGTGGGTACCACAGCCGCGGAGCCGGTCGTCCTTTCTGACTCCGCAGTCTCACCGTTAATTCAGCCCTCATCAAGCTGTCTCCCTCCCAGTCCTCTCGCAAGCAACGCCCTAAGCCGAAGTCCGTGTCCCGTTAGGGGTCGCCCTTACTGCTGTTGTTACTAGCTAGTCATAATGTTAGTAGTAGTAATAGTAGTTAGCTTCGGTTAAGTATTTTATTTGTAATCATTGGTTGGAGACCCTTCAGGTTTTGCCAATAACTGCCCGGTTACTTAAAAACGGTCCGCAAGACTACAAGCAGTCGAATAGAAAAAAAAATGGATGTAAAACTCAATGTTTCCTTTTATTGGCCGGCTATGTGAGGTGTTTCTTTAATGTCCGTCTCCCGATAACCATCTAAATGGTCTTCATAATTAAATCACAAGCATTAAGAAAAAGCCTCACAATGTCTTTTTCATTGTCCATCGTTCGCCATATTTAATTAATGTACTTTTTAACTCGAGTATACAATTAAACTTTATCGCTTTGTGTCCGAAAATTTGGCAGAAATTATCATTCGCTTTGGCGATAACACGAAGTGCGTCATCCTAAATTTCGTTCTAATTTCTTTGTGAATAAGGTTGAAAGTTGTTAGAGATTTTGTTGCTAATGTCTTCCGCTAAATTATAATCAAGTTGTAATAAAAAATACAAATAAATCATTTCCCTTTGTCCGGAGGGGCGTGGTCAGTCTGCCAAGTCCTGGTCGCAATAATTAATATTTAATTCGGATGAAAATTTTTACTTTGTCAGGACTTTTTGTAGATACGTTGGACGATGATTAATTCACTGTTTACTGAATATTTTTCTTCGGTATGTTTTAATTTTGTTAGTATACTATATTTTTGTGAGTGTGTTACATTTAGATATTTTTTTCCACACAATTTATAGGCGTGTATTGAAATAAATCTTTCAGAGCTGAAATATATTGTTATGTTCTAAAATAAAATGAAAATAGATTGCAGCGATAACAGTTTTGAATTTAATAAAAATACGACATAGCATAACATCACGCCTGTATTCCCCTAAGGGTAAGGCAGAAGTATTAGTAACACCTTCATTTCGCCGTTATGTTTAAGTCCCATGTAATAGGGGACGAGCCTACTGCCATCAACCGGGCACAAATCCAAACTCTGTGCGGCTACTGAGGAATTCCACACGGAAAATCCAATAACACTGTACCCGACCTGGGGATCGAACCCAGGACCTCACGATCAGTAGTTGCGCTAGCTACCACTAGACTAACGAGGCAGTAAGCTACCTATGTATTTCTCAAAAATATAACAGTAGCAATCTCATTACTTGTAAGTAGGTACCTACCACACTATCTTTATTTATATTTAACCTTGCTACTGCATTCTTTTATAAAAATTTCTCAATTTTCGCAAAACGTCGTAAGCGGAAACTTAGAAAATTTTTCGTGGAAAATTTTGTATTCACCTCGAGGAAAAAGATTTCCACCCTGGTCCATTCCGTCAGACTGAGCCATCACTTTTACTGTAGGAAGCGTCTAAGAGATGACATCAGCGAGATGAGGCTCTTCCAAGCGTTGTTATCATAGCAATATCCTCCAGAATAGCTTATTGTAGCGCTAGCGGTCGATTGGGGCAACATAGGATTCCCCGACGTTCCGCTTGATTTCTGGCCAATAATAGGCCACCTCTTCCTCGCCCATGGGTGTCGTAAGAAGCGATTAAGGGATAACGTTATGAAGATGGGTGGCAGCAAAAAAGGGCTGGCCAGAACGATACCCAAACCACATGTATCAAGTCAACGACAGGTCGACATGGCAATCGAGTATGAGGTGAGTCTTGGAGGAGGGGACGCCCCGCACACCCGCACAGCGCCCGCCATCTTGGTGTTAGCGCTGCACGAGTCCGCATTGACCGCTTTTATCGATTTCCTGATGACCTGATGGTCTTTTAGGCATTTTTTTTCTTTTTTATGTGTACCTACCTATTGATTGTAGTAATTGCCAATAAATACATTTTCTGCCGCGTTGATCTAGTGGTGGCAAGCGCGACTGCTGATCGTGAGGTCCTGGTTTCGATCCCCAGGTCGGGCAGTGTTATTGGGTTTTTCCGTGTGGAATTCCTCAGTAGCAGCCCGGAGATTGGATTTGCGCGCGGTTGATGGCAATATGCTCGTCCCTTATTACATGGGACTTAAACATAACATCGAAATTACGGTGTCACTATACACCTCTGCCTAACCCTTTGGGGAATGCGTGATGTTATGTTGTTTGGCAATAAATAATGCTACGATTGGTAAACAAAACGATTTTGTTAATAGGAACCGGGCAATAGTAGACTTTACGACACCCAAAAGACAAAAAAATATGTAATTCGTATTGAAGTATACACTAAAAAATAACTACACTTATTACGCATAACTCTGAAACAAAACCCCGTAACTGCACTTTTTATATCGCTAGCAACTCCATATACTAATTTCCCTGAAGACTGTCTGTTCTTCCCTGATGTGAATAAAACACGGTGATGAGGTAATGCTTACTGAGCGACGTGTAGATGCATAATATGCTGAAATCTTTGGGGATCTAGGAATTAAAAATGGTGGTTTAACGTATGTATCTATACTAATACTATAAAGCTGAAGAGTTTGTTTGTTTGAACGCGCTAATCTCAGGAACTACTGGTTGGAATAGAAAAAATATTTTTGTGTTGGATAGTCTATACAAGGTTAGTCGGAAAGGGGGTACTAAGCCGCGGGCCACTTAATGTATCACTGATGATTGTTTTAAAGAAAGTGTTAAAATTTGAAAATTCGGTAAAAGAAAAATCAATGCTAAATGATATTTATTTTAGTTTTTTCAAAAATTCTTCATCCCTTCTTTAGTTACGAGTTCATAAAATGGAGCTTTTAATCCGTGACCCTAAATATGACCTAAAATGTAAACACAGCTGATCATAGCTGAGAATAGATAGAATTTAGCGTATTTTTTATGAAATCTTTGAACAGCTATTCTTCTTAAACTATTGACTTTTGGGGACAGTTGCAGAACAAAGGTTATCCATTACTATGGGTACTTTAACCGACTAACCTTGTATATCGAGGAAGGTTATAGGCTATATAACATTACGCTACAACCAATAGGAGCGGAGGATAAATAAAAAATGTTGCAAAAACGGGAAAAATGTTTAGCCGAAGTGCGAACCAGGCATGGGCCGCTGGTCTAAAATATTTACACAGTCTTTTGTGTGTGCAGTGATAGCCTAGCGGTTGAACGCTTGCCTTCCATGCTGGAGGATTTGTTCGATCCCGGCACGTGACTTTACGAATTCATGTGTCGATCAGAATTTGATTATCACTTGCGTTAACGGTGAAGGAAAAACATCGTGAGGAAATCTGCAACCTGAGAGGGCTCCATAAAGGTCATTGGGCACTTTAGTATGGAAACCTTACCCACGGCGGACACAAATGAAATATAGCAGAATGTATTGATATATGGCTCTGATATACTATGATATTAGTCGCATTAATGTGGGTAGTGGGAATCTTGAAAAAATGAAAAGTATCGTAATATAACATTGGTATGTCGTCAATTTACTAATGTTACTAAAGTGATGTGGGGAACTGGGGTACTTAACCAGAGTGTCGAAAGTTCGAATCGTTGCTCGCGAATCAATTTTTAGGTTTTCTAAAAACAAAAAAGTAGATTTTTTCGTCGATGTTTTATTAAAAAGAAATATTTGGTTTGTTTTTCTCCCATCGATTTTTAATCAAACAATTATTTACAATAAAAGGACACACTATTTTCTTTATTTCAAAATAATTTTGGTTAATGTCCGCCACTCTTCGCAAAGCGGGTCAAATATGCCCAATGACCTTTCTCGATGGTGTATAGTCCACCAACCCGCACCAGGCCAGCGTGGTGGACTAAATTCTGAACCCTTCTCATTCCGAGAAGAGGCCCGTGCCCAGCAGTGGGACAATAATGGGCTAATTACGTTTGTTTTTTTATGTTTGTACTAAGACGTTATATGTGCCCATACGCGTTCAGTGCTGAAGAAAGGCCGCTCAATGACCGCGACAGTCAAATCAAATCAAAAAAATTTATTTCACATAAACCAATACAGGTGCTTATGAAACGTCGAATTTAAGTGCACGGTTCCAATTAGTTGTTTCCCATGGAGAAGAGCCGGCAAGAAACTCCATGGTTACTCTTTTAAAAATAATACTTTTAACAATTTCAGTGGATACAGTACAATGATTTAGGATAGTGAGAGAACAATGAGGTCCTGACCACAGACCAATGAGTAATATAGTACTAAAAGACTTGAGTACAAAAACTAACAAACAAAAATAAATTTAAAAAAAAAGTAATATGAATAATATTGTAGTAATTTACAAATTTATAGATGCAGGTCCACAAAGTTCTCACATTTACAAAAGTGAAAAGGAAGCTAAACTATATAAAACAATTGACATAATTAAATGTCATCAAAACTTAGCTAAAAAATCATTGTAAAATAAGATAAAGATATCTAGAGAGTAATGATAGTAATAAAAAAAAAATATATATAATCTTAATTGAGGATATTTAGTAGATGTACACATATGTTTTTAATGAGGTTCCAGGGAAGCCACATGTGCAAGAATTAATGCCAAACATCCCTGTCGTCAACGTAGTCCTTAGTCTTGTAATATGCTTTTTGAGTGAGGACACGTTTAATATAGGTTTTGAATTTTCCCTCGGTAAGACCAGTTACAGATTTCGGCAGCTTATTATAAAAACGTACGCCATTTCCTAAAAATGACTTACTAGTTTTACTTAATCTAAATTTAGGTACCACAATTTTATGTTTATGCCGTGTGTTTTTATCATGAAAATCGCTCCTGACATTAAACAAATGCAAATTTTTTCTAACATACAATATATTTTGAAAGATGTAAGCGTAGTAAGCGGTCAGAACATGCCATAAACACCGACTTTGGCAGACGGGTGGGAAGCACAGTTTGTTGACATATCCCTTACAGTGCGGACGCTGAAAGAATGCGTGCCTGACAGATCATGTTTAATATTATAACTTCAACCTACAATGAATTAAAATAGTTTAGCGCTAAACTTAATGGTTTTAGGAACGTATTCTTTAGTAGTATTTTGATGTAGGTACTAAGTATACAATTAAATCAAGACGTTTAACCATAGGCGTATTCAGGGTGGGACAGATGGGGCGCTTGCTTCACCCTGGCACAAGAAGGAATAGGTAATTGGTCTAGATTCAGTCAACTCGCCACCCATGTCCACGGGACAATTACCCAAAATAGGCAGTCCAATGCCAGATTCCATCTAAACTTATTTGGACTGCAAAAATAAGTTTATGGGGTAAAATTGCCCCATAATCCCATTCGGTACTTAGATTTATTGAAAATACAAAATATTTACTGTCTGACTGAGTTTGTTCCACCTTGGACAAAATTTTGCCTATGCCCATGCGTTTGGCTACAGTTTTTCGCCGGCATCTAAACGCAGTTTAAGTTTATTTTGTATACATTACAACGTTGCTTCGTTGGTCTAGTGGTGGCAAACGCGACTGCTGATCGTGAGGTCCTGGGTTCGATCCCCAGGTCGAGGCAAAGTGTTATTGGGTTTTTCCGTGTGGAATTTCTCCGTAGTAGCTCCGAGTTTGGATTTGTGCCCGGTTGATGGCAATAGGCTCGCCCCCTATTGTGTTACTATACACCTCTGCCCAACCCTTCCGGGAATACAGGCGTGATGATATGGTATATTGCAATATTTCGATTTCTTCATTATCAGAAGCCAATAAATAATTTATTATTAGCTAATAATAACATGCCTTAAAAGTATGTTGAAAAAGAGCCAACATTGGTCTCCCGGGAGTCTCTATACCAGTGCTCGACGAGTTAATGTGAACCCAGTGACTTGGATAGATAAAAACGTAATATGTAGATAACATCTATACACGTTACGCGTTTTTGCGCGAGGAGCGTTATCGTGTATGTTGTGGTTTTTTCTTACAATTTTCTTTTGAACGCGTTTTTATTAAGGAGAAAGCATAAATATTAAAATGCCCTTAATATTGATAGGTTTTTGTATCCATAATGTTTAACTTTAGATAAAAGTAAAGAAGTACTTACTGTCATGAAATCAGAATTATCACAAAGACAAAGCAGTGATAGCCTAGTGGTGTGACCGTCGGACAGCCAAGTCATAGGTCTCGAGTGCGAACCTAAGGCATGCACCTCTGACTTTTCAGATTTATGTGCGTATTGTATAATTATCACTTGCTTAAAAACGGTGAAGGAAAACATCGTGAGAAAACCGGCATGCTTGAGAGATATTTCTCCACGGCATGTGAAGCCAAGTCAGAGGCCCATGGGCGGCATAAACTGTGTCACCAGGTTAGTCACTAACCACACGAAAAGAAGAAAACAGAAGTAAAAATCATTTATCGTTTATTTGTTGTTTAACTATAGAGTATGGACTTCAGTCATATGTCATGCGGGTGACCCAACGTGCTTGCTGATATTATGCACTGAGTCCCAAAATGATATTATGCTTGTAAATCTTATCCCACCAAAAACATTCTGTAAAAAACTAGCCAAGTCTCGATGGAGCTGCTTGTTTATCTCTAAAAAGTAATGAAATCTAGACAAAGTCGTGCCAAGTCTAAGGTTCCTTACTGCGTTTTCTTTATTATTATAGTATGTTGTGTGACTTGGCCGTTGAACATTCTTTATACGTTAGTGGGTACAAGTCAACGGGAAAGGTACAGACAGACTTCTATCAATGATTAGAAGTAAGTCTGTACTGGAGAATAATTTTTATACTGTTTGTTTTAGGCTCGCCTATACATAAGTATTATTGAAATACGCAGCTTTATCAAGCCTACAATTGACTGGTTATTGAATCAACGTTTTCCAAGTGGCAATTTTCCATCGTCAATGGGTAGCGGTTCTGGCGACAGATTGGTGCAATGGTGTCATGGAGCACCTGGTTTTGTACCCTTGTGTACCCTTCAACGGCCAAGTCACACAACGTTAACTATAATAATAAAGAAATCGCAGTAAGGAACCTTAGACTTGGCACGACTTTGTCTAGATTTCATTACTTTTTAGAGATAAATAAGCAGCTCCATCGAGACTTGGCTAGTTTTTTACAGAATGTTTTGGTGGGATTTCACTTCTTTTTGTAGAAACGTGGGCATATTGATTTATTTTATTAGATTTTCTTATTTGACACAGTTTTTTTCTTTTTAGGAGTAGTTTTTTTATATTTACAAATCTTTCTTTTCTTTTTTCTTCTTATTTCACTTCTTCTTCTTCTTCTTAAATTTATTATATTATTTTTATTATTTATTTTTAATTTTTATTTTGTTATTTTCGCTTTGACCAGCTGAGGGTTCTTCATCAGATACTTCAGACCTTCGATTTTTGACATTAAATGAAGCGGCCTACCAAGTTGAATATTTTTTGTAAAGGCGGTATGTCGATCTCTAATAGTTTAGTTGGGCTCTTGTGTTTTCTAATCAGGGTCACCAGGTACTCCAGATCTTCGATTATCCTAGTTTTTATAGTTTTCCCTTTATGTGGCCATTAAACCCTAACTCTGTACCAAATTTCAGCTCTCTGAGTTTATGGGAAGTACTAGTTCTATTCTGATGATCATGAGTGAGTGAGTGTCATAAATGCGAAACTTTGCTTTCGCTTAACTTCTGGACTAAATGACCTACAGCCTTGAAATTTTGGATTTTAAGTATGTGATTATAGCTTACTGGATGACGAAAATTTCTGCGTTCTGGTCTTATCCAGAGGTTCTCAAATAGGTGCCTGAAAATGCGGCGAAATGGTTCCAGTAAAGGATGGTACGGCAGTGTTTGCTTCGCCCTCGACTTGGTGGGGGCACTGCCGTGCCCCCCGATTGCCGACAACTAAGTAGACAATGTTCTTCTTGGTGGGGTATATTTGAAGTTCCTCGACCCATTCTTTCAGTTTTTCTAGGGACTTTGGTTCTAACACATCGTAAACTAATATGTGAGCGTCTCTGTAAAACTTAAAACTTTTGGTAGGTACCTACTCCGTATTTGACATCGTTTACAATAGAAATAAACGGCGATTTATACCACAAAACCTTTTTTTTAATACTCGGAAAATAAATTTTATAAAATATCTATATTAATATTATAAAGCTGAAGAGTTTGTTTTTTTGAACGCGCTAATCTCAGGAACTACTGGTTGGAATTGAAAATTTATTTTTGTGTTGGATAGTCCATTTATCGAGGAATGTTATAGGCTATATAATATCACGCTATGACCAATAGGAGCGGAGCATTAATGAAAAATATAGCAAAAACGGGAAAAATGTCCACCCGTACGAAGCCGGGACGGGCCGCTAGTCATTGATATTCGGTTGCCACGGGCAACATTTAAACATATTAGCTATTCGCATGAATCCCAACAAAGTACCTACCTACTAAGAAATACACAAATTAATTAATTTCCAAGATCAAACACACAAACTTGCACGTTTTGTAACTTTAACTTCAGGCTTCGACTTCAACTTGAAGTTGGACTGACCGGTGAAGTTCTATTCAAACGGGAGTCGAACCTGCATCACTTAATTAGACGGGTAGTGTTTGTGAGGGTCGGAGTTCAGTTCTTGAGTAACTTGCTTTCATAGCAACTTATTTGGCAAAAGGTTTTGAGTTTGAAGTATTAAATCGTATTCGTCTGTGTATATGTGAGTCTTGTACCAAATACATAACATAACATCCCGCCTGTATTCACCGAAGGGTTGGGCAGAGATGTTTAGTAACACCCTCATTTCGCCAGTTATGTTTAAGTCCCATGTAATAGGGGGCGGGCCTATTGCCATTATTCGGGCACAAATCCAGACTCCGGGCTGCTACTGCGAAATTCCTAATGGAAAACCCAATAATACTTTGCTCGACCTTGGGATCGAACCTAGGATCCCATGCTCAGCAGTTGCGCTTGCGACCATTAAATAACTTAAAAGATTTTACTAAGTACTAGAAATGTAATAAAGGTCTTAACATAGGGGGTGGTCGTAAAAATTAATTTAATTGCATATAAAAATCTCACTGGCCGGCTGTTCCGATAAGAATGCGGTTCGCGTATTTGCATAGCTATCTTTAAGATGGTATCTTTTTACCAAATTTTTAAGTACTGGCACGTACGGTTGTTAGGATTTCTTTATTTGGAATAACATTTTTATTGTGGTTTTATTATTGTAAAGAGTTGTACTAAAAGATTATAATAATAATTGGAAGTTTATAAATAAATAACTTTTAAAGTCGGGGTGGGGCGCTTCGGTGATAAGAGCTTGGTTAATAGTATGAACTTTAATAAGTTATCGGGCACACAACATTCATTAACTGCCTCGTTGATCCAGTGGCGGTAAGTGCGACTGCGCGAGATTTTCACTTTGGTGCGGGCTGGTGGACTACATATACCAAGGAGAACTTATTATTTTCACTTTGGTGCGGGCTGGTGGACTACATACACCAAGGAGAACTTATTATTCTCACTTTGGTGCTGGCTGGTGGACTACATATACCAAGGAGAACTTATTATTTTCACTTTGGTGCGGACTGGTGGACTACATATACCAAGGAGAACTTATTATTTTCACTTTGGTGCGGGCTGGTGGACTACATACACCAAGGAGAACTTATTATTCTCACTTTGGTGCGGGCTGGTGGACTACATACACCAAGGAGAACTTATTATTCTCACTTTGGTGCGGGCTGGTGGACTACATATACCAAGGAGAACTTATTATTTTCACTTTAGTGCAGACTGGTGGACTACATATACCAAGGAGAACTTATTATTTTCACTTTGGTGCAGACTGGTGGACTACATATACCAAGGAGAACTTATTATTCTCACTTTGGTGCAGGCTGGTGGACTACATATACCAAGGAGAACTTATTATTTTCACTTTAGTGCAGGCTGGTGGACTACATATACCAAGGAGAACTTATTATTTTCACTTTGGTGCGGGCTGGTGGACTACATACACCAAGGAGAACTTATTATTCAATCAAATACTCAAACGCTACTCAATGTTAAGTTGTTGTTAAATCTCGTGCTGTCACTGTCACTTCGCCTTAAAGTGATAGTGACAGCAGTAGTAGTAATTTGAGTACCTGGGTATTTGGCCTTTAGATTTGCAGATTTCCTCACGACTTTTTCTTTTACCGTTAACGCATCAAGACATTTTTCCTCGCCGTTAAGCCATATAATAATCAAATTCTGAAAAAGAATGTTCTGATCTGCCTAACTTTTATCCCATCTATGTTGGGGTCAGCTTCCAGTCTAACCAGATGCGGCTGAATAACAGTATTTTACACGAAGCGACTGCCATCAGACCTCCGCAACCCGGTTACCGGGTAATGCCGATATCCTAAGGTTAGACCAGTTGTCAGACTTTCGGGCTTCTGACTACCCGTAACGACTGGCATATTTATTCGTATGACACCCAGGACCGACTCTCCAAGGCACGGAAAGGTCTTGATGTGTAACGAACGGTCATCGATCAACCGACTGACCGCGGCAAGCGCAGCTTAACCTCGCAAATCAATCACAAGCGCGGTTGGTAATTACTCATGAGACCATTGTTTTTTTCAAAGAGTAAACAAAGCTTATAGTATAGAATTTAATACAATTTGTATTCGCATCAGACAAGTAATTTCAATTATACCTGTATCAATAGTAAATAGGATTGAAATAACATAATTTACTCCCACATAATCTACGCAAATGTATAGAATATTAATTTCAAATTCAATCTAAAGTAATTTAATGACGTGACATTGGTATCTAACTCTATAAAATAACAGTATTAATATCAATAGATATCATGTTCATTTTAAAATATAAAGTTGCGGTTTTAAAGATGATGTAGTGACAAAAATTGAAAGGAGTATGCTTAAGTGGTTTGGTCATGTTGAGGGAATGAGTGAACGGCGATTAACAAAAGGAATTTATAAGGCCGATGTCAGTGGAAACGCTGGCAGAGGACGCCCTAGAAGGACATACCTCGATGTTATTGGTGATGTTCTTCACAATGGACAAGTGCGTGGTACCTACTTTCAACCGGCGTGCGTTTATGACAAGATGTATGAATTTAGACGAAGCGAATGGATTATGTAAAGATCGTAACATATGGCGTTCTACAGTTTCTGCCTACACTCGTAAGAAAAAGGCGTAAGTTAATGTATGTAGGTATGTATGTATAAATATAACTTATGTATGAAACAGGGACCTTATTCGCTAAGACACTCCTTCTTCTTCTACCTGCCCTTATCCCACACTAGGTGGGGTCGGCACAACATGTATTTCATAAATCCATGTTGTTAGAGGTTTTGGTTTATTGTTTTATGACCGGCCGCCTGCCTGACGTCAACCCTCCTTGGGAATACTCGTTGCGCCGTCGCGCGGGTGATCCAATGTGCTTGCTGCTTGCTTATTCGCTAAGACACATCATTACTTAATTGTCAGAGGTGAAACGTGGGTGTCAAGAATCCTGTAATAGTATAAACACTTCTGCTTACCCATTCGGGGATTACCAGCAAGAGTAATGATGTAGGTTCTCCAACCAGCTCCGCCCATTTCAACTTCAGCTTTACCTCTGTCTCAGCAAACTCACGATTAGATTAGATATAATTACAGTTGTAAAGTATTTAAAGTGTTAGGCCTTAACATTTAGGCACTCGGTTGTACACCGCTATCAAACGCGTTGGTTAAATTCGTCCGTCACGCACGCTGCGCACGCGCCGAAGCGTAAGGATTTTTGTACAATCTTCGCTTTGGATAAAGCTCTTTGTATACTGTGTTGACCTGTCATCGTGACAGATTTACGGGGTCAGGTTAAGAGTAGTATGAATATTAATGCAAATTCATGTTCCTTTAAAAAAAATATAAATACTAGTATGAACACACTTCAGTGCCTTGTAGACAACGGCGAAGAACAACACATGTTCTTTTTTCTCTTGGAAAATTGTTAGAAACACCTTCTTATTTTCGTATGATTAGTGACTAACCTAGTGTCAGAGTTTATGCCGCCCATGGGCCTCTGACTTGACTTCACATGCCGTTGAGAAATATGTCTCTGACAGGCGGTTTATCACGATGTTTTCCTTCACCGTTTTTAAGCAAGTGATAATAATACAATACGCACATGAATCTGAAAAGTCAGAGGTGCGTGCTTTGAGCTCAAACTCGAGATCTATGTCTTATTTAAGTATCGTCACTCGTGGAGGTTTTTTTAATGCACCCCATTGTAGCAGTTATAGGGATGGCTCATGGTTAACAATGACCATCCACGGTTTGTTTTATGGCCATAATGCCAAAAATATCATCCCCATCAAACCACTATTTAAAATTAATAATTCCATCCACTAATATTTTTTCTTCACTTATGAAATTAGCAATAAAATCTTCTATATAAATAAAAAAGAATCGCCAAATGTGTCGCTAAGCGCAAAACTTGAGAACGGCTCGACCAATACGGCTATTTTTTTATATATTCTTTAAGGCACCAGGAAGGTTCTTATGGAGAGAAAAAACATAAAAATTGCGAGGGAAATTGTAAAAACAACACTTTTCTTTTACCATTACAGGCCAATAACTTTTGACAGAACGAAGTCTGTCCGGGCAGCTAGTATTTGAATATAATAAAAAAAATGGCTACGCTGAATCAAAATTTCAACATCGAAATCCAATGTAAATTCGCTCTAACACCATTCGGACAGAACAATGCAGGCTGCAATCAACAAAAAAAGAAAAAGAAAAACGCGTATCTTTCAAAAAACACGAAGGCTCCATACAATTTGTTCCACCATGCGTGACCGGGCGGACATTAAATTATACACGTACAGACCAAAACGGCTGTACCTGTCAAAATAATTATGTTTGCATCAGCAAGCGAGTTTTGTGGATTTCCAAGATTAACTGAAGGATCAACTTGAAGTTTTCAGTAGCAGCATTATACAAGGTTAGTCGGAAAGGGGTTACTAAGCCGAAAAGGTGTTAAAGTACCTATAATTAGGGATAACTTTTGTTCTACAACTTTCCCCAAAACTCGATAGTTTAAGAGAAATAGCTTTTCAAAGATTTCGTAAAAAATATGCTAAAATCTATCTGTCCATAGCTATGATCAGCTGTGTTTACTATTTAGGTCATATTTTATCACGGATTAGAAACTGAATTTTCTGAATTCATAACTAAAGCAGGGACGAAGATTTTTTGAAAAAACAAAAATAAAAATCACTTTACATGATTTATTTTTTTATCAAATTTTGAAATTTTAACACTTTCTTTAAAACAATCATCAGTAATTCATAAAGTGGCCCGCGGCTTAGTATCCCCTTTCCGACTAACCTTGTATATATTGCAACATCCACATTAGCAAACGGCAATCTCGCCTCTACGCGGTGCTTCCATCTTACGTGGCTCTGATGCCCGATAACTGGTAGGATAGTCAACCAACTTTGTCAGCTTCCAGTCTAACCAGATGCGGCTGAATACCAGTATTTTACATGGAGCAAATGCCATCAAACCTCCGCAACCCAGTTAGAGGGCAATACCAATATCCCTGTCAGACTTTCGGGCATCTGACTTCCCGTAACGACTGTCATAGATTCGTATGACACCCGGGACCAACGGTTTAACGTGCTCTCCGAGGCACGGAGGGTCTCGATGTGTAACGAATGGTCACGGTCACCCATCCACAGACTGACCGCGGCAAGCGCAGCTTAACCTCGCAAATCATATTATATGATCCGCGCTGTTTGGTAATTAGCCAAGAGCCCCCTTCCTCAGACTGCTTATGTACACGACATAATATCTTAGTCACCCCATACAACATATATCACGCCACATGGGAACTACGCAGCACGACGAATGCATAACAGACTACAGCGACAATAATGAAACTCTCAAATATGACGTCACAAAATCCTGCATCGCGATATCAGGATCGGACACGCAGATATATATCTTCCCAACATCAACCGTTGGGCAGTAGCCCGCCAGGCATAAGACTCGCCTGGTTGGAGGATCCTCCCTTTTCGTTGGAGGGACACCATACCTCGTTCCTCCACCCTTATCAAAACCTACTCACCTACTGCTAAATGAAGAACACTTGAATTTGTATGCTCTATTTTACACTATATCAAATATCTTTTTAGAGATCATACAATTGTTATCTACTACATATCATTTACTAGCGACCCGCCCCGGCTTCGCACGGGTGCAATGTAGATACTAATGTGGGGCATATAAACCTTCCTCTTGAATCACTCTATCTATTGCTGAAAATGCATTAAAATCCGTTGCGCAGTTTAAAAGATCTAAGCGTACAGACAGCGGGAGCAATTTTGTTTTATACTATGTAAAGATGTACAAAGACCAATAAAATGGAGTCAAACATTTTACCTTGAAAATTCCCTCAAAGGCCTTGCGTGTCTTCATTTGAATTAAAAATATACAGGCACACCATATCGGCAATGGTTCCCGGATCCCCCAGACCGCACACGACAGACCTTGAGCGACAGACAGACAAACAGACAATAGGCGATAAGGGAAGCCTGCGGTCGACGCACGTGAAAACCGATGACTTTTGCATACAACACCCGAGCAAGAACGACGAATGTATTGGAGAAGGCATTTTTTTTTTTTTTAGTTAAAAGATCTGCAGGTAAAATATAAAGCTAACAGTTGAAAAACTGAAACATGGATAGGGTTAGCAGGCATTCGCCACATTTGACAGGCATTTTAAGGTTTAGACAGGCGTGCAGTCGGAATTACACTGAGGCAGGCATAAGGGTGCATTCAAAAAGCCTCTGAGTGACGATACTTAAGTACGTATGTACGGAGCACACTGTGTAGTCAGCCCCGCTACCAACCTTGCTAACGGCCTAATCTTTTCACGACATGAGTACCGACATGAGAGAGAGATCTACAAACTTTTTTCTGTAATATCAGGCATTCAAGGCACTCTTAGACAGGCATTCCTTCATTTTGAAATGAGAACCTTAAACATGGAGAATCTCGTTCGCAAAACCGCAGCGAACGAAGGCTCTCCATGTTTCACTTTGCATCACTTAAATCCAATAAACGTTAAATAAAGTTAGAACAAGCTTACGGTTACGCTGACGTTATGCATGGCATAACTTTATTCAACGTTTATTAGTATTGGATTTTTTCTTGTCTCTTCAATAATTTCTGGTTCATAAAAGAAATATATATATATATTCTCTGCACATAGAAAACTGAGTTTATACAGTTCCTTTTTTTGTGATTTACCTAATCTTATTAAAATGTAGTAACTTGTTTTGAATGGAAAGCCCATTTAGTTTTTCTTGACTTGGTCGCCTTTGGCCCTAGTCTCACCTGATGGTAACCGCAAGACAGGATCTAAGATGGAGCGCACGAATCCAAGGAACAGAGATATAGAGGGATTCCCCTATACCCCTCTCTCTGGCTCTCACATACACATGACAGAACACAGTAAACTGCTTGGCGCCGGACTTCAATGTGAGGGTGGGGGCTGGCTAGGCGGACCGTATAGATCCTACCACGTCTCGTGCTGGGTTTTGTTGAATCTTACAACACGCGTCTATTCCCAGCGTGCGGTGAGGAAGTTTTATATTCTAACCCGTCCCCCCACACGGGGTGAATAAAACATTCATATGGCAACACGCGTTTTGATTGGAACGCCAAATGACGCCAACCATTTCATCATTGTCATCTTAAAGCGTTATTATCAACCGAGTAAACATTATCTTTCGTCTCAGTTTATATCTTATCCAATTTTGCATACATCCAACAGCACAGTCACAGCACATCATAAAGATGTATGCGAAGAAACCGAACGCGGTTTCTTCGCATACATCTTTATGATGTGCTGTCAATTATTACTAATCTTCAATGCGCTGGCGACGCGCCAAAGTGCGAAAAACAGCATTCGCGAACATTATTAGCTATTTGTATGCACAACCCGTTAATGTTGTCCGACTGTACGTGCTCCAGACAGATGGAGTCCTATTCAAAGCTGAGCGAGGAATGAGCGAGGTCGGAGATGAAATTGGAATGTCATTTAAATGTCCATGTCTTTTTAACTGCATCGTTTTCTAGTTGTCGTAACTATGAATGGCATGCATGAAAAATTAGGTTTTTTTAAAATAGTGTCAGCTATATTTATTAAAGTAGCTTTGTGCCATGTGAATGTTGGACTTTATCGAGTTTTTATTGTTAGAAATAAAAAAAAACGAATACAGAAGAGTATCGATGTTATTTCAAGCGAAGTTCTTCCTTTACTTGAAAGTCTTTTTTTAACTAATAAGGCCATTACTGTCACACTGCTGGGCACTGGCCTCTTCTCAGAATAAGAAGAGTTAAATGATGAATAATTTTTATTTTTCTAAATAAATCTGTTACAGACACTTTTACAAGTTAATGTAATGTTTTTTTTTAATACTAGATGACGCCGGCATTTCCTGTCTGACTAGCTCTGAGAAGAAAATCCAAAACAAACTCGAGAGTTGAGTTCTTGGTCCACCAAGCTGGCCTGGTGCGGGTTGGTGGAGTACACACACCACTGAGAACAGTTTTTTTTTGGTACAAGTTTCTTTATGGTATGTTTTTTCACCGTTAACGCAAGTGATAACCAAAAAAGTCTCTGTCAAATTCTCGTTAATCTAGTGGTGGCAAGCGCGACTGCTGATGGTGAGGTCCTGGGTTCGATCCCCAGGTCGGGCAAAGTGTTATTGGGTTTTTCCGTATGGAATTCCTCAGTAGCAGCCCAAAGTGATAGCCTAGTGATGTGACCATCGGACTGCCAAGTCATAGGTCTCGAGTTCGAACCCAAGGCACGCACCTCTGACTTTTCGGATTCATGTGCGTATTGTATAATTATCACTTGTTTAAAAACGGTGAAGGAAAACATCGTGAGGAAACCGGCATGCCTGAGAGATATTTCTCGACGGCATGTGAAGCCAAGTCAGACGCCCATGGGCAGCATAAACTCTCACACTAGTTTAGTCACTAACCACATGAAGGATTTGTACCCGCTTGATGGAAATAGGCTCGCCCACTTACATGGGACTTGAACACAACGGCGAAATGAGGGTGTTATTATACACCTCTGCCCAACCCTTCGGGGAATACAGGCGTGATGTTATGTTATAATCAAAACGGCTCACTAATAAAAAAAACACACCACAATTACTCAGTATAAACAGCAGTAGTTTCCTTAGCCCATAATTCCTACACGTCACACTTCTTCCTCAATACTGAAATTCAAAGCGTTATATTTTTACGAGGGGCGCACTCGCGGCCGCCATTATCGCCGCGTCGGCTTTGATGGCACATAAACCGGACGCAGCTGTAGCCATAGTGATGGCCACGAGTTGTGGCGTCCTAGGAAAATAAAGAAAATTTGTGTGTCAGTCAAAAGTGATGGTGGTTTAGACAGGAAAATATTGGAGGGTCTGGAATGAAGAGAGATTGGGATATGAATATAATATTGGGTGTAAAAATACCCTTAACGAAGCCGAGAGCCACGTATTCCTCCCATCATTACGAAGATTTTATGGTATCGGGCCATACCTGGGAACCGACTGGTTATGGAGATATTGAAGGTCAAAGTCATTATATATTTGTATGTTTTTCACGAAAACTAAGTTTAAATGTTATTACTAAACATTCTCCTATACAAACATAATCAACATTTTTGAAATGTAGGCACAGACTGCTGCGCGCGCGCTTCCATTGCGCGCTACAATTAAAAGCTGTTTTTAATACCAAAAAATAAAAGTCGTTTCCCAGCAATTATTTTTGCTGTATGTTGATTAGTTCTATGTACAGTATACGTAGACTTCGGCTTCGTTAAGGCTTTTTTTACACCCAGTATATACGATTTGCGAGTTTAAGCTGCGCTTGCTGCGGTCAGTCTGTGGATGGGTGACCGGTTGTTACACATCGAGACCCCTCTGTGCCTCGGAGAGCACGTTCAACAGTCGGTCTCGGGTGTCACACGAATACCTATGACAGTCGGTACGGACAGAAGCCCGAAAGTCTGTCAACCGGTCTAACTTTAGGACGTCGGCATTGCCCTGTAACTGGGTTGTGGAGGTCTGATGGCGGTCGCTCCGTGTAACAAACTGGTATTCAGCCGCATCTGGATGGACTGGAAGCTGACCCCAACGTAGTTGGGAAAAGGGTAGGTAGAACGAGAAGACTAGATTGTAGCCCTAGTTATGGTACAGAGTCATGTTGTTAGAGGAAATAAAGCCACAACGCATTTGTGGCGTTGATGGAGCCTTCAGCAGACAAAATCGACGACACGTTTGGTGCAGTGGCTAAGCAATTGGCATCTGCGCTGCGGCTCGTGGGTCCGATTCCCGTACGGAACAATTATTTGTATGGCCTACAGATAGTTGTTCCGGGTCTGGATGTTTGTGCATGTGAAGATTTGTGTCTGTAAACGCACCCACGATACAGGAGAAATCCATGTGTGGGGCAACGTTTAAAAAAAAAAGAAAAAAATAAGAAAACGTTAAAAATGCGGGACTTGAGCGATGCGATTTGTCGGCGGACCCGCTTTTGTCGTAACTATGAACATGTCGCATCAAATGCGAACGCGGGCCGAAACGTACTGCTCACCACCCGCGTTTGGTGTGCAAAGACTAACCACTTCTCATACCTTTATGGACCGGTCTTCTTCTTTTCGTGTGGTTAGTGTCACCTAGTGTCAGAGTTTATGCCGCCTATGGGCCTCTGACATGGCTTCACATGTCGTCGAGAAATATCTCTCAGGCATGCCGGTTTCCTCACGATGTTTACCTTCACCGTTTTTAAGCAAGTGATTATTACACAATACGCACATGAATCCGAAAAGTCAGAGGTGCGTGCCTTGGGTTCGAACTCGAAACCTATGACTTGGCAGTCCGACGGTCATACCACTAGGCTATCACTGCTTAGAAATGGACCGGTCTAAAATATTGACTATACAAGGTTAGTCGGAAAGGGGGTAAAAAGCCGAAAGGGTGTTAAACTACCCATAATAATGGATAACTTTTGTTCTACAACTTTCCCCAAAAGTAATTAGTTTAAAAGAAATAGCTGTTCAAAAATTCATAAAAAATACGCTAAATTCTATCTATCCTGAACTATGATCAGCTGTGTTTACATTTTAGGTCACGGATTAGAAGCTCCATTTTCTGGATTCGTAACTAAAGAAGGGATAAAGAATTTTTGAATGAAAAAACTAAAATAAAAAAATCATTTTGCTTGGCTTTTTTTTACCGAATTTTGAAATTTTAACACTTTCTTTAAAACAATCATCAGTGATACATTAAGTGGCCCGCGGCTTAGTACCACCTTTCCGACTAATCTTGTATAAGACCTAGAGCAAATAATTCCGAACTCTCCTGCCACGTCTCTATGCCCATCGTATATATTTCTAAAGAAGGCATAACTCTATATTTTCCGCAGTTTTACAACCGCACAGTATCGAATAATCTTCGTCAAATATTCACGTCGTAGCTTAAAAGATGTTATGGTTTCTTAATTCACTTATGGGACATTTTATGGTGCACATGGGAGTTGTGTGGTTTGGGTAAATTATGGAAATCCGATTTTAGGAATTTGGGCCTGTTTTGGATTAGTAAGGTGAAAATATGAATGTAAATCTTTTTTTTTTTGGCAAAAATGGTGCCTGACGTGGCACCTAGTAATGTTACTATATGTTTAATAAACATAACATTACATCAAGCCTGTATTCCCCGAAGGGTTATGCAGAGGTGTATAGTAACACCCTCATTTTGCCTTTATGTTTAAGTCCCATGTAATAGGGGGCGAACCTATTGCCATCAATCGGGCACAAATCCAAACTCCGGGCTGCTACTGAGGAATTCCACATAGAAAAACCCAATAACACTTTGCCTGACATGGGGATCGAAACCAGGACCTTAAGATCAGCAGTCGCGCTTGCCACCACTAGACCAACGAGGCAGTTAATAATTATAATCATAGGAATTGAATTTGTGTACGAAGTTTCAGGAGAATCGGTTAAGCAGAAGTAGTTGAAAGATCTGTCGCAAGATTTGAATCAAACAAACAAACAAATATGTATGAAGTGAAGCTAATTAAAACTATTTAAGAATACATTATTATAGTAGAATGCCTTGTTGGTCTAGTGATTGCAAGCGCGACTGCTGAGCATGGGGTCTTGTGTTCGAACCCCAGGTCGGGTAAAGTGTTATTGGGATTTTACATTAGGAATTTCTCAGCAGCAGCCTGGAGTCTTGATTTGCGCCCGGTTAATGGCAATAGCCTCGCCCCCTATTACATGGAACTTAAACATAACTGGCAAAATGAGGGTGTACTAAAACACCTCTGCTGAACCCTTCGGGGAATGTAAAGCGTGATGTTATGTATGTTATGTAATTATAGATTAGACACTTTTCTCAATAGAATGGCAACCCAGTTCAAGGGTATGTATGTCTTTGGTACACGTCAGATCCAAGTCCAAAACGGCCATCGTCCATCAAAGGATCTACCTCGCTTTTTCCCAACTTTGTTGGGGTCAGCTTCCAGTCTAACCAGTTGCGGCTGAATATCGGTATTTTACACGCAGCGACTGCCATCAAACCTCCACAACCCAGTTACAGGGCAATGCCGATATCCTAAGGTTAGACCGGTTGTCAGTCTTTCGGTTTTCTGACTACCCGTAACGACTGTCATAGGTATTCGTATGACACCCGGGACCGACTGTTTAACTTGCTCTCCGAGGCTCGGAGAGGTCTCATTGTTTAACAAAAGGTCACCCATCCACAGACTGACCGCGGCAAGAGCAGCTTAACCTCTCAAATCGTATGAGCCACGAGCCCCTCTCGTCAATTTATTATACATGGATATAATATTTTTACGGGTTAAAGTTATAAAGTAGTTACGCTATAACACATTGCAAAGCTATAAAACCATGTTAATATTTCTGGAAAAAACTAATGTGAAGAAAATATATTTTATTAGATACATAACTACTTAAAAAATATAATAAAATGATAACAATCATACAAATAAGCATGAAACAGGAAGTGGAGAGGCAAATCTGCGCATGCGCCGAATGCGACTTGTTTATAAATACCGCACTCTCACCTTCGCTTCGTGGCCAAAATTATCACGCTGTTGGGGCGGAGTACACGCCATGACAGGTAGCGAGAGCGGGCGTTAGTAGCGGCTGTAAGCAAAATTCACGTAGTAACTTACTATGATTCGTTTTTTTTTTAATACTTCTTTCTGCATGGATAAGAATAAAAAAGTATAAATGTATTTGATATAAATGGCATTTACCCGCCCACTGAGGTTTTTTCCTTTAGTAAAGTGAAGGGCGAGGTTTCATGGTTTAGGTGAGCGTTGATACGAACGGGGTTTTCGCTACATCATTAATATGCCATGACTAGCCATTTGATAAATAAGATCAATACTCTGATTTAAATTATTTATCCATTTCTTTTTAAAGTTCACTAAATAATGGTCTTCCATTCTTGGTAGCTCTATTAAAAATAAAAATAAAATATTTATAAACTTCCGCTTCAGCTTATGCTACGTTCCAAGGCCAGAGTGCAACACTCTGAAGCGTATGGCCATGACTCTACTGAGGCCAGTTGTCTGACATGCATTTGTAAATAAAATATAGTGTTTTTTAATTTCATTTTCAAGTAATTATGCAGTGAGTTATGAATAGTAAAAATGCTAAGTAAGAATATTGTTCTGGGACTTCAGTCTTAAGCTTGTGTCTCATTTTTAGACTCTTTAACCCACTGATGATTTTGGACATGCATAGAGAGACAGGGCTAAGAATAGCCGCTGTCGATGCTGGTCATCACTGCGGGACTAAGGCGTCTCTCTAGTTGCACCTGAACATCTTAGTCCAGTATCTTCTAAACCACTTTCTAAACCAGTTCTACCTCGACTGCGCTTTCTTTTGTCTATTAAGGCTGATATGCGATAACACTGTAGATTCACACGCTTCAGCTTATACCTTATTCCAAGGCCAAAGAGAGACACACCAAAGCATTTGGCACTGTACAGACCTAACTTTACTCACTTACAAATTACATACTTAGGCTCAGTTGCACCAATTAACCGTAACCATACCATATTTCTGTCATTTTGGTACTGGATTTGACATGGTCTCGGTACGGTTAACGTAAGTTGGTGCAACAGGAGGTCGTGGGGTGGGGTCCCACAGTGGAGAGGTCCACCAGCAGTTGGTGGACCAAGACCTGCCGGGGTTGCGCTGCATGCTTAGGCAAATCCCGCGCCCCTGGCCGACGGTCAAAAAGAGGAACACCGTGGGTTTTGAGCCGGTAAGAGTCCGGCAGACCCCCTCGCCTACCCCGGGCGAGGGACATCCATGTAGAATTTACCACGATAAAAAATAAAAACTGACCCTGAGTTAACATTTTACACTTTTCTTTACTGAAATGATTATAAATGATGCGATATTATATTCTTCTGACGTACACCGCTACAGCTTGTGCCTTGTTCAAACACCAGAGTGCAATATACCGATGCGTTTGGCCGTGACTGTTCTAAGGTCAGTTGCATTGCCAATTTTACTCGTGGTATATTTTTAAATTTATCTCTAGACACTTTTCCTGCTAAATAATAACCGCGCGCATCGATCCATCTCCGTGATTAAGCTGCCTTTGCTGCATTCAGACTATGGATGGGTGATCATTCTTTTCTAATCAAAACCTAACCACGTTAAACCACATACAGGTAGTCAGAAATCTGACAGTCCGACAACTGGTCTCACCGTTTTCTTCTTTTCCTGTGGTTAGTGACTAACCTGGTGTCAGAATTTATGCCGTCCATGGGCCTCTGACTTGGCTTCACATGCCGTTGAAAAATATCTCTCAGGCATGCCGGTTTCCTCACGATGTTTCCTGCACCATTTTTAAGCAAGAGATAAATACGCACATGAATCCGAAAAGTCAGAGGTGCGTGCCTTGGGTTTGAACTCGAGACCTATGACTTGGCAGTCCGACGGTCACACCACTGGGCTAGCACTGCTGGTCTCACCTTAAGATATGGGTATTGCCCAGTAACTGGGTTGCGGAGGTTAGATGGCAGTTGCTCCCTGTAAAATACTGATAGTCAGCCGTACCTATCTAGTTAGATAGAAATAAAGTGTAAAAAGGTTTATGGCGGCATCTATCACGCCACATGAGAACTACGAAGTATGACGAATGTCTAGCAGACTACAGCGACAACAATGACAGCTGTCAAAGAAAATGTCACAAATCCTGCATCGCGGTATCATGATCTGACACGGAGTTAGTATACACACATTAAAAAAAGTTTGCGATCACTAGCTTATGTTGATATAATTTTTTAAATTGAACTTTATCAGTAAAAATTCTTTGTTGTGTGTTTTCTTTAAATAGAAATACCCAGTACGAAATTAAAAATAAAACTATTTCTTATTTTTTATATAAAAAATTTTTAGTAATTAATCATAATGTAATTGTAACAGAAATTTGATAGAAAGAAAAAGACTGTTTAACCAAACTTAAACAACAATTTATTAATAAAAGGTTTATATTCAATATAATATAACTCCTCCCCTGGCTCGAACACATGCGAAGATCCTCCTGGGCATGCTGAGAATCAAGTTATCCAGCATTTCTTGGGGTAACCTGTCCCATCCTTGAATAGCGGCTTCCCTGAGCTCTGACACTGTCTGGGGACGTGGCTGACGGTTCCAAACAGCTCGCTTAAGAGCATCCCACGCGTGCTCTATTGGGTTTAAGTCAGGCGAGCCAGCAGGCCAGTCTAACCTTGTGATGTCGTATTCTCGGAGAGCAGCATTGACTCGTTGAGCTCGATGGGCGGGCGCATTATCATCGACCAGTACAAATTGGTGCCCATGAATCGGAATGGTCTGACAATTCCATCAATAGCAACTGCTCTGTACATGTCTGCTGACATGAAGCCTCGATACGGGATCAAAGGCCTTCTAGCTCCAATCATAATACCACCCCAAAAGGACACCGATTTCCCGCCTTGCTGAACTGTTCCAGTGGCAGTTCTTTGCCTTTCACGGTCTCCTGGTCTTTTCCAGACACGGACACTTCGGTTATCTGGATGAGTACTGATTCACGATTCGTCAACGAAGAGACAGTTTTGCCAAATGTTTTCTCCTTCATTTTGCCGAAGCCTAGCCCACTGTAATCTCCGTCGTTGACGTTGCCGGGAATTCAGAGGAGCTCGCCAAGACCTCCGTGCTCGTAATCCAGCCTGGTGCAAGCAATTCCGAATGGTCTGAGTGCTAACTTCAAGCCCAGAGGCGGCCCGAACTTCTGTTTTTATTTTAGTGGCGTTGATTGTTTGGTCACGGGCTGCCAGCAATCTAATATAGCGCTTTTGGGTAGCAGTCAATACAGTTAGGCGACCATTGCGGGGTCGGTCACCTAAATTACCCATCCCGTGGTACCTCTGCAACGTGGTCACGACACAGGATTGGGATATAGCAACTCTGCGTGCTATTTCTCTCGTGGTGTATCCTTCTTCCCTCAAAGTTACTATTCTTGCTCGTAAAACTTCTGATAATCCTCTTGGCATTTTTCAATCACAACTTTCCGCGAAATCATTTTAAATCCGCTAAAATTGACTAAATAAGATTTCTGAATGAGCGTAAGCTAGGACTGAAAGCCTTTTTATATGGAAAAACAATTGAACTGTTTTATTGTTTTATATTCTAAATCTATATTTTTAAATAAATAATCTAAAAAGAAGAAGAAATCATAATATAATCTACCGTAACAAAAAAAAACGATTTTTCAAAGTGATCGCAAACTTTTTTTGATGTGTGTATGTACAACTTCCCAACATCAACCGTTGTGCAGTAGCCCGCCAGGCATAAGACCCGCCTGGTAGGGGGATCCTCCCTTTTCGGAGGAGGAACACCATACCTAGTTCCCCTACAGGTTTTTGATATCATTTCCTACTAACCTAACCCGCTTCAGTTTATGCATCAGTCCAAGGCCAAAGTGCAACATACTAAGATGTTTGGCCCTGACTATACTGAGGCCACTCGCCTTACGCACAAATTAAGTGACATACTTAGCAAGTAACGATGCATTCTTACTTTTATTTTCACGGCCCTTTTGACTAATGAGATTAGCAGGAGTTCGGGCAGAAATATCTTTTTCATTGTGCTTACTTCGACCCATTGCTTGAGTCCACTTTACTTAAATATTTTGAGGGTTTTAGAAACAAATGCTGCCGAACTATCTGATACATTATTATGCTCTACTGCTACTACTTCTATTACAATTCTATATGCTACTACCATTCTGGTATTTGTTCGGACTATGACATTATGATTTAATTTTTGTTTCTTGTATTGTTTGGATTTTGACATTATGTTCTTTTTTTTTGTTTTGCATTGCTTATTTTTTGAGTATTATTTAAATTTTGACATTTCAATTTAAATTCTATTTGTTTGTATTGTCTGCCTAGTTTGACTAATTTTGTACGCCATTATAATATGGCAAAACATGTAGCTACCTAATTATTTACATAGAAGACTTTAATATTGTACTCATGTATTACAAAATAAATATATCTTTATCTACTTTTGATGAAACAGAGAAAAGATGCGTGAATTGGCCTTTTTTTGGTAACGTGGGGAACATAACATCACGCCTGTATTCCCCGAAGGATTGGGCACAGGTGAATAGTAACACCCTCATTTCGCCAGTTATGTTTAAGTTCCATGTAATAGGGGGCGAGCCTATCGGCATTAACCGGGCGCAAATCTAGACTCCGGGTTGCTACTGGGAAATTCCTAATGGAAAAACCGAATAACACTTTGCCCAACCTGGGGTTCGAACCCAGGACCCCATGATAGATAGATAGATAGATATACTTTATTGCACACTAAAAGAAATAAAACAAGGAATACACATAATTAACAGTACAAATGGCGGTCTTATCGCTTAAAGCAATTTCTTCCAGACAACCATTGGATGGAAAGAATTGTTAAGAAAAATATAAAGGGCAGTTTGCAGCGTACAAATATGCAACCTACTAAAAATCGGGAATCAACTAAATAATAGGTATAAATACATACTATAACACAAATAATTATATAATAACATTATAATTACAATACATATTTTAAATATATATGTATTTATACATACAGATAATTTACCTATATAAACCACTATAGAGCAAGATAATGATCTTTAACCATTCTTTTGAAAGAAACCAACGACTGAGCGAGCCTTACAGATACAGGTAGTGCATTCCACAAGCAGACCCATGATCATGGTGATTCCATGATCAGCAGTCAATCGCAGCAGTATCGTAGGGAACTTGTCATGAATATCCTGCCCATGGGGAAAGCCGAGGGTTGTCGAACTTATACCGACTAAAACCACCACGGTGTTCCTCCGAGCACCTATTTCGGTACAAGACTCGCTAATGCATTCACCGCAACCGGGCTGGAGGGCCAAGACCTTGGCGGACTCCTCCTTTTGTCGGGCCTTACCCCACAAAGAGTCTATGGGCTAGTCTTTGATGTCTACGGGCTACTATCATAGTCCACTGCTAAAAAAAGACCACTTAGATCATTTTAATGAAGATAACCTTGCCATGCTTTCTTAGGGCCGGTTGTTTCAAACGATCAGTAAAAGTATGTTAAGTTAGTCAAATATTAACTATTATGTAGGATGTTTAACGTCCGTCAACGCAGAACGTTGTTTCATTGCATAAAAGACGTTTCGTCCATTGAGATATAATGTACTAATTAGTACATAATATCTCAATGGTTTCGTCAAAGTTATTAGGGATACTAATCCAAAGCAAACTTTTGACGTATATCAAAAACGACAAAGCGTGAAACAACGCTTATTTTTATTTAACCATCGTTAACGCCAATTTCAACGGTTACCCGTTAGTAATGTAGTCGTGAAACAACCGGTCTTTAGAATATTTTTTTATCATTCAGAAGACTTTCTTCAAACAATTATGGAACAAACACATCTTTGCGCACAAGACCTCCAAAACTAAAGGTCAACTAATTTGAAATGCTCAGGAAACAGGAAGTAGCGAAGGTTGTACACTTATATATGTACCAATGACTTCAAATGGGTCTAACAACCTGATCGTGGAGTGGGTTTTAAATAATTGCTTCTAAATAGCCGACGGACGTGACTTGAATAGCATAATTATTAAATAGTTTAATATGTTTGAAATGCGATAAGGCATAGAGCGTATGATAATATTTTCGATAAGTACTACCTATACGAATAGGTACATCCATTTCTGCTTGCTTCGTGTAGATAATGCCGTGTTATTCACAGCTTACGACTCTCTCTTGGCTAATTACAAATCGCGCGGATCATACGATTTGCGAGGTTAAGCTCCGATTGCCTATGTCAGTCCGTGGATGGGTGACTATTCGTTACACATCGAGACCCCTCTGTGCCTCGGAGAGCACGTTAAACAGTCGGTCCTGATGTTATACGAATACATATGACAGTAGTTACGGAAAGTCAGAAGCCCGAAAGTCTGACAATTGGTCTAACCTTAGGATTTCGGAATTGCTCAGTAACTGGGTTGCGGAGGTCTGATGGCAGTCGCTTCGTCTAAAATACTGGTATTCAGCCGCATCTGGTTAGACTGGAAGCTGACCCCAACATAGTTGGAAAAAGGCTAGGCAGAACAGAACGACATGATACGACAAAATGACAGTGACGTTTCGGAGTGCCATATCTATACATCTACAAGGTTAGTCTGAAAGGGGGTAATAAGCAGAAAGGGTGTTAATGTATCCATAATAATGGATAACTTTTGTTCTACAAATTTCCCCAAAAGTCAGTTTAAGAGAAATAGCTGTTCAAAGATTTCATAAAAAATATGCTAAATTCTATCTA
This sequence comes from Amphipyra berbera, assembly GCA_910594945.2. Taxonomy (NCBI): domain Eukaryota; kingdom Metazoa; phylum Arthropoda; class Insecta; order Lepidoptera; family Noctuidae; genus Amphipyra; species Amphipyra berbera. The sequence continues at coordinate 1,744,555 of OU343138.1, forward strand.
TCCTGAGCTATGATCAGCTGTGTTTACATTTTAGGTCATATTTGTGGTCACGGATTAGAAGCTCCATTTTCTGAATTTTTAACTAAAGCAGGGAAGAAGAATTTTTGAAAAAACTAAAATACAATTCAATATACCTACATATTTTTTTTGTTTATCGAATTTTAGAATTTTAACATTTTCTTTAAAACAATTTACTGGCAGATAGCTGATGTTATAAGGAGTAACTTTTATTTTAGAAAAAGAAAAAGAATTAGAGCTCCGCGCATAAAAATTAAAACCCATCCGACTTCTACACAGACGAAGTCGCGGGCGCAGCTAGTCTTTTCTATGAACCGTTTACTTAGTAACGACAGTACTAGTGTCGTAGTAAACTTTTCTACAACAATATCTGTAGTGTCGTTTCATATAAAAAACATCATTAACCCATCTTTTTTTTCTAGGGTTTCTACTGTATCGTGGGATTCGTGGGTGCGTTTACAGACACAAATCTTCACACGCCCAGACCCGGAACAACTATTTGTAGGCCATACTAATATTTGATCCGTGTGGGAATCAAACCCACGATCCGTAGCGCAGAAGCCGATCGCCCAGCCACTGCACTAAACGTGTCGTCAAACCAAATATGTTCAAAACTTTCATATTTCACACCAAAAAGAGCTAAAAGGACACGAAAATTCGCTGCCACACGTGAAAATCCTTGAGTGACTCAGTGTTTACTTTTGAGACAGAATTCTGAGGGCATCGTCAGTTCTCAAGGATGCTCGCTATCAACAAATTAACATACATTATCTTCAAAGTTAAAAGCAAAAGCCCTTGACTGGTAAATGTGGACAAGCCCTGTTATATATGGGTGTAACTTTGAAATAAGGAATGAAACATTTACGTCGTATTTGGCAGAGATTAAGACATGGAACTTCCATTTTGATTCTGTGATAAATAGTGCATAGCTATTTATTTGAAGGTTTCTTTTTCTTTTCGTGTGGTTAGTGACTAACCTGGTGTCAGAGTATAAGCCGCCCATGAGCTCCTGACTTGGCTTCACATGCCGTTGAAAAATATCTCTCAGGCATGCCGGTTTCCTCACGATATTTTCCTTCACCGTTTTTAAGCACGTGATAATATACAACGATATATGATGGAATCAGGCGTTACTTTGCGGAAATCCATGATCTATAAATATACAATAAAATATTTAGTGTTAATTCCGCGAAAAAACAGTTGATCAAGCCTGAATGCAGTATGCAGCACCGCCCTCCCGCCCGCAAATATATGCAAATGCAGAAGGTGCGATTAATAACATGCAACACACAAGCAAACTTGTATCGGTTTGTTTTGCTTGTGTGTTGCATGTTATTAATCGCACCTTCTGCATTTGCATATATTTGCGGGCGGAAGGGCGGTGCTGCATACTGCATTCAGGCTTGATCAACTGTTTTTTCGCGGAATTAACACTAAATATTTTATTGTACATTTTTTTTTTTAATATACAACGAATCAACAGTAGGTATACAAGGTTAGTCAGAAAGGGGCTACTAAGCCGCGGGCCACTTAAAGTATCACTGATGACTATTTTAAAGCAACTGTTAAAATTTCAAAATTCGATAGTTTTTATTTGCATGCACAAAGATTTTTATTTTAGATGTTTTTTTTTTAAAAACATACCTGCGTTAGTTATGAATTCAGAAAACTAAGTTTCTAATCCGTGAACCCAAATATGACCTAAATGGGAAACAGCTGATCATATCTATGGGCAGATTGATTTTAGCATATTTTTTACGGAATCTTTGAAAAGCTATTTCTCTTAAACTATCGAGTTTTGGGGAAAGTTGTAGAACAAAAGTTATCCATTACTATGGGTACTTTAACACCTTTTGAGCTTAGTACCCCCTTTCCGACTAACCTTGTATACAACCTGAAATGAAAACATTGACTCACTGTACAAAGATTTCCACATGTAGTGATACATTTTCTCACAATTAAACTTTAGACAGCATAATGGCAATTCTCAAGTTTAACTCGTTCTCTTGATACCTGATCCAGGAATGCTTTTCATCGCGTGCCAATTGCGATTCAACTGTCTCTTACTACGCTTATTGTGATGTTAAATCTTATATGTTATGGCTTATAAAGATATTGTAGTAAAACCAGGAATTAAGGTCACTGTTGTAATAACAAGTAGTTAGTTTAACATAACATCACGCCATTCCCCGACAGGTTCGGCAGTGTTTTTAGTACATCCTCGTTTCGACAGTTATGTTTACGGCGAAACTATTGCCATTAATCGGGCACAAATCTAGACTCCGGGCTACTAATGAGGAATTCCACGCGGAAAAACCCAATAACACTTTGCCCGACCTGGGGATCGAATCCGGGACCTCACGATTAGCAGTCGCGCTTGCGACCAGTAGACCAACAAGGCAGTCAGTTTAACTCATTGCTATTATAACAATATCATCATCTCCCTGCCCTTATCCCACACTAGGTGGGGTCGGCACAACATGTATTTCGTAAATCCATGTTGTTAGAGGTTTTGGCTTAGTGTTTTATGACCGGCCGCCTGCCTGTTATCAACCCTCCTTGGGAATACTATTAGTTGCTATTGGTTGCTATTACCACAATAACTTTGCATTATTTATTATTCTTTGCCGTGTATATCACTGAGAGCCAAACGGTTAAACGTTCACCTTCCATGTGAGAGAAATAGTTGTATCTGTAAACGCAGCAACGATACAGGACAATACAACGGTAGGGTAACGATAAAAAAAATTAAGACGTCACGGGACGGCTGACAGATGTCAAACATCAATCATCAAATGACACGTTTGGTGCAGTGGCTGAGCGATTGGCTTCTACGCTACGAGTCAAGGGTTCGATTCCCGCATGGAACAAATATTTGTATGGCCTACAGATATTTGTTCCGGGTCTGGGCGTTTGTGCATGTGCAAATTTGTGTCTGTAAATGATACAGGAGAAACCCAAGTGTGGGGGGCAAGGTATAAAAAAAAAACTAAATTTGAGAAAAAAAATGGCATTAATAAACCGAAGAGAGCCGACCAGTTACGAAGGTCTGCCGACGCGAGCGTCGACACGCAGCAATTCAGTGTACCGGCCGCATTAGATGTTTCACATCCAAAATAAAAAAAAGTCCGGCAAAACACTTTATTTAAACTCCTTAAACAAACTGTGAACTTCCATTTAAATAACGATTTTTCGAACATCCATAACCAAAGAGATTCAAATTAAGAACAAAAACTCCTTTTTTGGCGACGGTTAAAAAGAGTGCTGTCAGCTCCAATGATACGCAGCTAATTTCCTCGCCGTCCACTTTAATTACCCCACATAAAGTTCTATTGTTTCATCCGACTACCCTCCATTCGCTGAAATGGTAAAAAGTATCTTTACTTAGATTTCATTGAATAAGTGACTATTTAGGTAACTTTTTGTTGGACGACACATTTGGTGCAGTGGCTGAGCGATTGGTTTCTGCGTTACGGGTCGCAAGTTCGATTCCCACACAGAACAAAAATTTGTATGGCCTACAAATAGGCAGATGTTCTGGGCGGTTGTGCACGTGATTTTTTTTCTGTAAAAGTATATTGAGGCACAATTTTAAAAAAAGCAACTTGCTCGTTGGTCTAGTGGTGGCAAGAGCGACTACTGATCGTGAGGTCCTGGGATCGATCCTCAGATCGGGCAGTGTTATTGGGTGTTTCCGTGTGGAATTCCTCAGTTGCAGCCCGGAGTTTGGTTTTGTGCCCGGTTGACGGCAAGAGACTCGCCCCTTACTACATGGGACTTAAACATAACAGCGAAATTGGGGTGTTACCATACACCACTGCTCAACCCTTCGGGGAATACAGGCGTGATGTTATGTGTTTTTTTATAAAACTAAGTTTCATTAAGTAGAATGGGCTGGAATCTTACTTAAAGGACACACCCGTGCCGTGTCAGAGCTGGGACCAGGCTGGAGTTCAACGTCGCATACATTTTGTACCGAAGCAAGGGCTCCATCGTTTCAGGTTTGGTCACTGACGGTAACTGTCCAGCGCTGAGAGACGGAGGTCTTACTTCAGTACGAAATGCATGCCATGTTAAGCTCCAGCCCAGTGCTGGCCTTGTCAAGGCACGGATGTGTGTAGACTGACCTTAAAAAAAATTGCCACCCATCACAAAAGACTTATAAAAAAATAAAGAAGGCTTCACACAGCAATTAGCCATAAATTCAGCTGTCAACAATATACACTTCAAGTTTTTCTCGGAATCAAACCTGCAACGCTCGTTTACCCCCACCACTGAACATAATCACAATAAAAAGTCGTCAGATGATTGTCGTCCTTTAAACGGAAATGACGTTTCCTCAATCTAGAAACTAACGTCTCTGGCTGAATGAAATCCTTCCTAGGGTAACCGTTTGTTTTTTTAATTAACACTTAACTTGAATGTTTTAAGAAATGGAATGAGCTAGTTATGTTTGTGAAAAGATTTTTTAAGATTTTTTTGATAATGTTTGAGAATTGAATGTTATTTTGGTGTTTAGAACTGAAGTGTTTTTTATTGTTGTCTTCTTCTTTTCGTGTAGTTAGTGACTAACCTGGTGTCAAAGTTTATGCCACCCGTAGGCCTCTGACTTGGCTTCACATGCCGTCGAGAAATATCTCTCAGGCATGGCGGTTTTCCTCACGATGTTTACCGATGTTTAAGTGATAATAATACAATACGCACATTAATCCGAAAAGTCAGAGGTGCGTGCCTTCGGTTCGAACTTGAGACCTATGAATTGGCAGTCCGACGGGCACACCACTAGGCTATTATATCACTGCTATGTAGTGAAATTATAATTATGGCCACTGGTTTAGACTAAATCTTAACCAAATTAAGTACTTTTAATCTTATTTTCTTAATCAAAGAATAAACTAGATTTGTGAACAACACACATAAAACATAACATCACGCCTTTATTCCCCGAAGGGTAGGGCAGAGGTGTATAGTAACACCATAATTTCGCGTTATGTTTAAGTCCCATGTAATAGGGGGCGAGCCTATTGCCATCAACCGGGCACAACTCCTAACTCCGTGCTGCTAGTGAGGAATTCCAGACGGAAAAACCCAATAACACTTTGCCCGACCTGGGGATCGAACCCAGGACTAGATCAACGAGGCAGTATTTGTGAACAATTCTTTCAAATACGTATGTGATTTTTTTGGCATTAAACAGTAGGTATATAAGCTTACGAGAAAATGTCGAGTTTTTATGTTTCATTAATTCTAATTCTTAACAAATAATCGATTTAAAAAGCTATATACCTCAAAATTGATCACATCAAAACATTTTCAAAAATCCTCAAAACCTGTGTAGATTTAGGGGAATAAAAAATCGACGCATTTTTTCAATCAGATCAATAAATAATCGATACCTATTTCGATTTTCTGCGAGCGAAACCCCTAACGCACTGATCCTCAATGCATTCCGTAATCTCACATCTACTTGAAACGAAACACCCACTTAACAAAAAAACACTCTACAATAGTCATATTATCCCTTTTAAACGATTTTATTTTCTATATTATACCTGCAAAGTTTAACACAATAATATTTCTCTTTAACGATAGCAATAATTTCGCGACTCGCAAAAATACAACATTACAAAATAAGTCATAATTAATTCCCAACAGTGCTGCGAAGTAACAATATTGTGGCCAAAAATGAAAAAAATACAACCTTAGTGGTAATAGCGTTCTAGCGTTTTAGCTTACAGCGTGTTCTAAAAATGGAGGATTAAAAATATTATATAAACTGGCCCAACTGCGAGGTTGGCGGGAAAAGAGAAGATGTGCAACATCTCTTAGTGGATTGTGTCAGGATCGAACCTGAGAGAAATAGAATAATTAGAGAATTAAATATAAATAGGTTAGAATTAAGCATGTTTCATAATTTACTGACTCGGCCTATGTCCCGTGAGGCTAAAATGATTTATACTTTAGTTAATATTTAAAGCACTGTTTTTGTTTATATTTTTCTTTGTAAGGTAGATTAAGATTAGGTTATGATGGGGCTGGCATGAACTGTATTAAAAAATAGCTAATAAAAAAAAAGATTTAAAAAAAATATTGAATCTCGGAAAACGAGGCATATTTGAGTGTATTAACTAATAACATAACATCACGCCAGTATTCCCCTAAGGGTTCGGCAGACGTGTTTTAGTAACACCCTCGTTTCGCCAGTTATGTTGAAGTCCCATGTGTAGGTGGCGAACCTATTGCCATCAACCGGGCACAAATCCAAACTCCAGGCTGCTACTGAGGAATTCCACACGGAAAAACCTAACAGCAATTTGCCCGACCTAGGAATTGAATCCAGGACCTCATGATCAGCAGTCGCGTTTGCCACCACTAGACCAGCAAGGATTCCAGTTATTATGTTCATAATAATATTAGAATTTTCTTACTTTTACATAATCCTCACACAATTTGTGAACACCATGTACAAGTTGACACTAAGGTAATAAATTAAATATAAAAACGCCAACATAAAACAGTCGCACCTCGCTTTACCCACGGTTATGAGAGAGGTAACTCAGACGGACCACGTTTGTGTGCTCATATTGACCGGGTACGGGCAGAGAAGCAGCTTAAATGATTTAAATCAGATCGTATGAAAGTATTCCTGAACGACATGGTGTCGTTGCATTTATTGTGGTTGATAGGGTTCTATTACAACCTTTAAAAAGATCTGTATACTATCTTTTAGCTAAAACACTAGGAAACTGTAAAGGTGGGCACTTTTAGGAGCACTTTACAGCACTATTTTAATTTTGACGTTAAAAAAGTACTAATTTTCAGTCTATGCAGTCCAGTGAACTGAATACACAATGTGTTTCTACAGGTTTATGCATAGCACTACGGCTGTTAGACTAAATAACAAAATATGAAAGAACACCACTATGTTAATTGCAAATTATTATTCGTTTATTCATCTTATATACATATTATAATACATTTTTAAATATTTCAATAAAAGTTATACAAAAACATTTAAAAATATAGAAAATAGTAGCCCACCGGCATTGGGAACTGGGTCCAAGCTACGGGTGGTCAGGGCCTCAGAGACAGGAACCTCCTGACAATGCGCGCCGTGTCTAGAAGTACCGCTTTCTGTATCAGGCCCCTGACCCAGGTGCCCAACGAGAGTCTCATAAGATGTTGGTCGAGGCTCTTGGCTATTAAGCCATTGGCCGTAACGACTATCGGCACAATGACTGCTGAGTCAACCTCCCACATGTCGACAACCTCGTGTGCCAAGTCTTGATACTTAATTTCAAATTGCAAATTATTATTAATTATTTCGACGACACGTTTGGTGCAGTGGCTAAGCGATTGGCCTCTGCGCTGCGGGTCGTTACTACAGATAGTTGTTCCGGGTCTGGGTGTTTGTGCATGTGAAGATTTGTGTCTGTAAACGCACCCACGATACAGGAGAAATCCATGTGTGGGGCAACGTTTTAAAAAAAAAAAAAAAATATAAGTTACCCCTAAAGAATGATTTCCACTTAATGGCTCGCATCGCATCGGATTGGAACGGATATGAACGGATGCGGCGACAGCCGATCACGTCCGGCAGGATGTCGACGCATACGATCGGCTCAGTACAGTCGCTTGCGAGCGTATCCGTTTCTACGCCTAGTCAAATAGTTTAATTCCTATCATGTTGACGTGTATCGGATACGACGACAGGCGAACGGAGCCGATCGCGGGTCGCAGCATACATTTGGCTACGATCGCGTGTCGCGGATGGCGCTCGCAGTCAAGCTGCTGTGCACGGCTTGGTAATATAGACTTTAAATACTGTGTACACGATTTAATATCGTTTGAAGATTGTAAAATCCGTTCCGATTCGATGCGATGCGAGCCGTTTGGTAGAAATCATCCCTTAAATAACCCTAAGTTACCCCTAAATTACTCTACGTTTATAAATTCTAGCAGACCGTGTGAGTTGCCACCCAACCTCAAGGGTCACCGTAGAGATGGCAGGTCTAACAAAATACGTATAATACTTATACTTTTATTACATTGTTCGTTATTTCTCTAATAAAAGCCTGTACGAACCTGTTTAGTGCTCAAATTCTATAAAAAAGTTTAGCGATAAGTTTGTTTGAATAATTGTTCTTAGGTATTTAATTTGCATGTTGGTAGTAGTTTAAGATACTTACACCCATATTCTAAGACGTTCCTCCAAAACTTACTCGACTCGACTCCACCTCGACTTGACATAAACGTCCTCAACTCAAGATTTTTCCTCAGTCGAGGGAAGGAATCATTTGTCAAACTCAAGTTATCTTGGAACCTACCTTAAGGAAGGAAGTGTCAAAGTTCGTATGTAAGAAAAATGAATTTCGAAGACCTTATCGAATATGCTTACGATAATCTTTAAAAGTATTTATCGCGGCGTTATTTGCGCGATGCAGTTAATTCAAATTATAACGTAACTAGCTTTTGCCCGCAGCTTCGCTTGCGTGATTTTTTTTCACCCCCTTAGGCGTTGAATTTCGAGAAATCCCTTCTTAGTAGATGTTTACGTCACAAAAAGAACCTACTGTCAAAATGTCAAGTTTCTAACCTCAGCCGTTAAGGCTGTGCGTTGATAAATCAGTCAGTCAGTCAGCTTCTCCTTTTATATATATGTATAGATGACTCCGTCGAGGAACCTCACAGTTCACTGGAAATTGCGACTAAGAATCCAATATTGAAGGTGGTTTCGAGGCCGCTCTGAGTCGAGTAAGTTTTGGAGGAACGTCTTAGAATATGGGTTTTAAAGTCCGTTTCACAATCGTCTAGTAATTCTAATTAAAGAGATAATAATGGTATTTTGACATATTTTAACTGCCCTGTTGGTGTAGTGGTGGCAAGCGGGGCTGCTGATCGTGAGGTCCTGGGTTCGATCCCCAGGTCGGGCAAAGTGTTATTGGGATTTTCCATGTGGAATTCCTCAGTAGCAGTCTGGATTTGTGCCCGGTTAATGGCAATAAGCTCGCCCCCTATTACGTGAGACTTCAAACATAACTGGCGAAATGAGGGTGTTACTATACACCTCTGCCCAACCCTTCGCGTAATACAGGCGTGATGTTATGCTATGTTTGACATAATTATTTTCTATACAGGCTGTAAATGTAATCATGTAATTCTTTCAAACCTCATGTGACATAGATTAGGTATCTGAGCACGGGAAAGTTTTGAATTCAATAATAATAAATTACATGAAGTAAACATGTTTGTTCTTAACGAGAGGCATTTTAGCGCCCCTAGCGAATTACTTTTTACTATTTTTTTTATTGAATCCAAAAGTGTCCCCTGCAGGGTTAATCTGTCAGCAGTACATCACGAGGTTTGAAGGAATTACGTACATGATTTCGATAACACCTTGTAGAGAAACTGTCAAACTGCCATATTTATCTCTCAGTTAAGAGCTAACTGACGATTGTGAAACAGGTCCTTATAATAAGTACGTAAACACTGATCGTTCTGCCTACCTTTTTCCCAATTGTGTTGGTATCAGCTTTCAGTCTAACCAGATGAGATTGAGTACTAGTTTTTTCACGGAGCGACTGCCATCAGACCTCCGCAACCCAGTTACTGGGCAATGCCGATATCCTAAAGTTAGACCGGTTGTCAGATATTCGGGCTTCTGACTTCCCGTAACGACTTTATAGGTATTCGTTTGACACCCGGAACCGACGATTGAACGTGCTCTTCGAGGCACGGAGGAGTCTTAATGTGTAGTGGTTACTCATCCACGGAATGACCGCGGCAAGTGTAGCTTTACTTCGCAAATCGTATGATCCGCGCGGAATAAGTCACGAACCCCCTAACGACGAGTACATAAACACATCTTCTTCTCCCTGCCCTTATCCTACACTAGGTAGGGTCGGCACAACATGTATTTCAAAAATCCATGTTGTTAGAGGTTTTGGCTTACTGTTTTATGACCGGCCGCCTGCCTGACATTAACCCTCCTTGGGAATACTCGTCGCGCCTTCGTGCGGGTGACCCAATGTGCTTGCTGATATTATGCACTGGGTCCCAAAATGACATGCTTGTCAATCTTATTGCCGACAACTAAGCAGATTATATTCTTCTTGGTAGAGTATACTTGAAGTTCCTCAACCCACTCATTCACGAGTACGTAAACACTAATGAGTGATATTAATGATTCTAAGTGAAATTGTTCTAATCACCGCACTTATCAAGTGGATTGGTGATAACAGATCCAGCTCGCAGCTCTGAATTTTTGAGTTCTTGAGCAGATCAGAACTTCATTATCACTTGTGTAAATAGTGAAGGAAATCATCGCGAGGAAACCTGCACACCTGAGAGGACTCCAAAAAGCTTTCGATGGTAATCGCATCAGTCGTCGACAAAATGTCGCCAAAGGAACTAGTGTTGATTTCAGTGGCGGTAGTTATAATTTTATCGAAAAATGCATCAAAAAGAAAAAAACCACGTTGGTGGGTTAGAAATTACTTACAAAATAAAGAAAATGTATTCAGTGTATTCGTTACACCACACGGACATTTCTGCGCGTCACGTCTCCACTCAACAACATTTGATGCTCAACTGCATGTTGCACCGAAACAAACAACAAGCCGTGCGTCATGTTGCGCGCCAGCTGGCAACGTCGCGCGATGTTGTGCAACGCTGCTGAACATGTTGAGCGTCACATGTTGCGCGTCAATTGTTGCCTAGTGGATACGAGGCTTAATTTGCTACCTGCAAAAGACCAGCGTGATGGACTAAAGCCTAAACAGTTCTTATTCTGAGAAGAGGCCCGTGGGACAAGTCAGGTTGATTATGCAAGCATTGAATCCAGAACTTCAATACCAACCATCGTGCTTACTAGCACTTTACTGAAGGTAATGAACCGGCAAATTAAAATTAATAAAATAATAATATATATTTACAAAAGGAATGGTACACGAATGTGCTGAATGCATCGCGTGCAAGCAACAATAAAAAAAATATTAGTGTCGATTTGCAGTTCGCTGTGAGCAAGCTTAAAGGCATTTTTACTGATCCAATAACAAGAAAAATTACGTAGGTTAACTCTACGATAATTATTATCGAAAATGATATCGACTGCCTCGTTGATCGAGTGGTGGCAAGCGCGACTGCTGATCGTGCGAGCCTGGGTTCGATCCCCAGGTCGGGCAAAGTGTGAATTTGGATTTGTGCCCTGTTGGCGTCAATAGGCTCGCCCCCTATTACATGGGACTTAAACATAACTGGTGAAACGAGGGTGTACTAAAAACACCTCTGCCGAACCCTTTTGGGAATACAAAGCGTGATGTTATGTAAAGCTCCGACGAGATAAATTGGTACCGTTTTAGCCTGGAGTTAATAGTTTTAATTAGTTCTATTTTAAGATCTCAATGACTGTCGTTATAATTGACAGGCAAAATGGCGAGATAACCAATTAGAAAGCTTCAATGGCCGAGGTTGGCGGGTATCAGGCACGCTGACCAGGGCGCTCTCGTCATACCCTGAGTGGTTAGCAGGATGATGACAGGTATTACCTTTGCCTACACACGTTTTTTATAAAGTAACGTACACATGGGTAGGGTAACTAAGAACCATTTCCTCCCTTTATTCATGCCCTATACAAATATGTATAGAGCAGCAATAATAATTTACATTTTTAAATATTTCTATAAAAAAATATAAAGAACATTTAAAAATATAAAAAAATAGTAGCCCACCGGCATCGGGAACAGGGTCCAAGCTACCGGTGGTCAGGGCCTCAGAGAGAGGAACTTCCGAACAATACGCGCCGTGTCCAGAAGTACCGCTTTCTGTATCAGGCCCTTGACCCAACCACCCAAAGATAGCCTCATTAGAAGTTGGTCGAGGCTCTTGGCTATTAAGCCATTGGCCGTAACGACTATCGGCACAATGACTGCTGAGTCAACCTCGCACATGTTGACAACCTCGTGTGCCAATTTTTGATACTTAATTTCTTTATCTGGTAACTTAGGGTAACTAAGAACATTACATTATTACCTTTCTGATTTTCTAAGAATCCCTAACTTAGAAGCGGTTACTCCATCTTTTTCCGTAGATACAGTAGAAGCCGTATTAAGTATAGGTTTAAATAGTTTGATGAGTAGCTCCACACGGTAAGTATACGTACCACTCACCATGTCACATTCGCCCCTAATTTCCTAAGGGATGATTTCCACCAAATGGCTCGCATCGCATCCGATCGGATACGACGCCATGCGAACGGAGCCGATCGCGCGACGCAGCACACTTTCGGCTACGATCGCGTGTCGCGGAAGACGCCCGCGGTCTAGCTGCTGTGCGCGGCTTGGTAATATAGACTTTAAATACGGTGTACACGATTTAATATCGTTTAAAGATTGTAAAATCCGTTCCGATCCGATGCGATGCGAGCCGTTTGGTGGAAATCATCCTTAAGTGTATGTACACTTAGGCAATCGCCCTGTTGAAGACACACCACCCTGGAAACATTGCGAAAACCTGAACCCAGAATTTTAAACGCATTGCTGCACTTACCATTAGAAATTCGACGTACCTTTTATGAAAGATAATGCTACTCCTGTACCTTAGATTTTTGCCTATCAGTAAAGCAATATCGAATCCAAATTCTTTAACTACGCAATTGAACTAAAAGTCATAACTAAACTGCTCATGTTCGCCTGAATTCATAACAATGTTCGCTTTCACAATAAAAGTTTGAAAACTACTTGTATTTCTGCGCAAGCGCTCGACAATGGCCGGCTGAAAACTGTAAACGAGACTCCTTAACAAACACCGTCTTGACGTCTGTAAAGTCGCGCAATACTGCATAAAACCCCATATAAATAGTAGTTCTAGGGTTTCGCACCTGAAAAGGAAAGAAAGAAACGCTTTAGTATCGTTAATTTTGGTAACTAACCTGGTGTCTAGAGTTTATGCCGCCGAGAAATATCTCTCAGGCATGCCGGTTTCCTCATGATGTTTTCCTTCACCGTTTTTAAGCAAGTGATACAATACGCACATGAATCCGAAAAATCAGAGGCCTTGGGTTCGAACTCGAGACCGATGACTTGGCAGTGCGACGGTCACACCACTAGGCTATGCCTGCTATAAATATGGAACATTGAGTATTGAACAGTAAAGCGCCCCCGATCCACCGTCCTCACCCGCCGCAGCCGCGGAGCCGGTCGTCCCTTCGACGGGTCCGTTGTTAATACAGCCCTCATCAAGCTGTCGTATCCCTCCCAGTCCTCTCGCATTCAACACCCTAAGAGGTTCGAGTCCCCCCTTGGGGACACCCTTAGAGGTGTTGCTGCTATAATATTCATGATGTTACTGTAGTTAGCGTAGTTAGCTAGGTAGTTAGTTTAGATATTGGTTCGGAGACCCCTCTGGTCTCGCCAATAATAGCCCGGTTACGTAGAAAAGGTCCGCAAGACCATCTACAAGAGTCAATTAGGAAAAAAATAATAATTGAACAGTAAAGCTATGTACAGAACTCTCATTGCTTAAGTTCCACTAGCACTTTACAGGTTTTTTTCTAGAAATGCACAAGCTTATGTGTTTGCATAGGAAGGGGTGCCATCAGGCGGTTTATACCGACGCTAATTTATTATTTAAACGATGGAGCGAGCCGTCACGCGAACGCTTGCACGTTGTTGGAGCGTTTTCCGACTGCGACATTGTTTTATTTGAGATAGGATAGATACTTCAGGACATAAGGTGTTACTGGTTAGCTTAGCAAACAGATTGATAATAAAACCAGCTTTTTTGCAATAGCAATGCTGAGGACACCGGCCTGCAATTAGGACCATATTAAATACATATATCATAAATACCACTTTGCTGCAACTTCGTCCGCGTGAATTTTCTTACAAACTTCCATCCCCTATTTTACCCCCTTAGGGGTAGAATTTCCAAAAAACCTTTCTTAGTGGATGCCTACGTCACAAAAGGAACCTATTGTCCAAATTTCAAGTTTGTAGCCCCAGCGCTGTAGACTCCGCATTGATGAATCAGTCAATCTGGACAATTAATTATATGTGCATAGATAGATAGATTGCACTTGCGTTAACGGTAAAGGAAAACATCGTGAAGAAACCTGCACGCCTGAGAGGGCTTCCAAAAATTCTCGATGGCTTATATAGCTCGCCATAGCTCCAGGCCAGCGTGCTGAACTGAAGCCTAAAGCCCTTCTCATTCTGAAAAGAGGCTCACGCCCAGCAGTGAGACAGTTATTTTCTGATTCTTCCTCTTAGCCTTTTCCCAATTATCTTGGGGTCAGCTTCCAGTCTAACCAGATGCGGCTGAATACCAGTATTTTACACGGAGCGACTGCCATCAGACCTCCGCAACCCAGTAACTGGGCAATGCCGATATCCTAAGGTTAAACCGTTTGTCAGACTTTCGGGCTTCTGACTACCCGTAACGACCGTCATAGGTATTCGTATGACACCCGGGACCGACGGCTTAACGTGCTCTCCGAGGCACGGAGGGGTCTCGATGTGTAACAAATGGTCACCCATCCACGGACTGACCGCGGCAAGCGCAGCTTAAACTCGCAAATCTTACGATCGGCGCGGTTGTTATTTAGCCACGAGCCCCTCACAGTTATTTTCTGATTATGCTATACTAAAAAACCTACATACTGAAAATTTAATTTTCATAGTACTCACCCGACACGAATTTAATACAAAGAAAGACCATGTAAATCCCTACTTAAAATCAACGTAAGGCCGCCAATACACTTGTAACTTGCTTCCATGAAAATTATGTAAGTGACTTATGACAATTAATTGGACTTTACAAATCAGTCTATAAGCTTATAAGAGAGTTTACACTTGCAAATGTATCGTAAGGGACTTACGTGAGCAAGACTTACAGGTGTAAAGCCGGCTTCCTACTTTTCAATATCAACTCGTCAAAGAAAAATTAACCCTCTTCAGCATGTATAAACCAAAAGAAATATCTAACACAATACCAGTCGACGATAGCCGACAGTAATTGAGTTTCATGGCACCATCAAAGATGTTTTTTTTCTTCGACATTAATGATACGATGTGAGGGGAATGAGAAAATTATAGCTTGCAAGCAAATGCACTTCCAGAAAGAATTAGAAGGTTTCAAAGGAGTACTGTGGGTGATTGTCATGTAGTGGTCTGTCATCTTTTTACTGTGGAAAGAAAAGTTTTGTCTATTCTTGTATTAAGAAAAAATGCTTCTTTTTTTTTGTTTGTTTAGTATACACTAGTAACCCGCCCGGCTTCGCACGGGGGCAATGTAGATACTAATGTGGGGGATATAAACCTTCCTCTTGAATCACTCTATCTATTGCTGAAAACTGCATTAATATCCGTTGCGTAGTTTAAAAGATCTAAGCGTACAGACAGCGGGAGCGACTTTGTTTTACACTATGTAAAGATTTTGGGTTAACTTCAAACTAATTTTATTTATTTTGGAAATTCCTTTTCTGTGAGAGTTGACCGCGAAGTCATCATATCGTGTACTTTGTTAATATTTGTATTTAGGTTGTGCAATATAGTGGATTTGTGTTTATATTGTTTTTAATAGATAGATGATGTTCTGTGGCTTTAATTAAAATTAGATACTTGCTTAAAAACGGTGAAGGAAAACATCGTGAGAAAACCTGCTTGAGAAATATTTCTCGACGGAATGTGAAGCCAAGTCAGAGGCCCATGGGCGGCATAAACTCTGACACCAGATTAGTCACTAACCACACGAAAAGAAGAAGAATTGAAATAAAAAAAAACTACTTTTTTTTCACATAATCCATTATAGGCACATGTGAAAAGTCTTACTCAAGTGCAGGGTCTAGTCTTGATCTAGTCTATGCGGTAAAATAGACAATATGCAGCTTCCTAACTTATGATTTTTGACCAAATAATGTATACAGTAGGTTGCAATAGGGACCGAGGGGAAGGCTGTTTGAGGTCCCGGTAGCCAGTACGAACATATTAAAATTCGCACCGGTCGTTCGAACAACACGAGTACTAATTCCATCTCGCAACGGCTTGACATTTTTACTTCCTCTTTGGCGGAATCCGAGAGAGTGACGCTTAATATTCGTCTTCTATGTAATGAATTGTTGAATTGGGTAAAAAAACTGTAATGACAATTGTATATTGTGAAATAAATAAATAAATGTTCTAAAGAAACTAATCGATTCTTAACAAAGGTTAATATTTTCGATCAATCGATCAATTGATGCTATTTACAATACGATTTTGCGGATACCACTAACGAATGGTAAGGTTCACAACACTACACTATGCAGAAAAAGCTACTTTACTGGTAACAGTTGAACGAGTCGTAGTTCCAACCAATTACGGTTGATAGAATAAAACAAAAGCTTGAAAAGTCTAAAGTCCAGTTAATTACGCATCAATAAAGGTTGAGTGGTAATTATACAATTTTCGACCATAGTAAAACGAAGCTATGCTTTTAAAAATAATCCCATGAAAAAAGAAAATACAACAAATAATAACACCCCAATATCCCACATGTCTTTTTTATGTTTTTTCTTTTAAAAAAGGAAAAGGTTTCGTTGCAATTCTTTCATTTCAATACAGGTGCATCACAATACCTTTTATTTTTACTCTGTAGGTACTCTTTTATTCATAAAAGATTACATTGCACGGAAAATATAAAAGGATTCTGTGAAAACATAGTGTATTTAAATTTCTGTGCACTGCTCAAAGGGCTTTTACGAAATTCTGGGAAAGCAACAGTTATTAATCCTGCGTCGCTTTTGAACGAAAATCAAAAACTGTTTTCGACAAACCAACTGAAGGTTCGGACTGTTAATAACGTTCCTGTGATGATTTTGGAGGGAAAAAGAAATCTTTAAAGTTTTATCTTGCAGTACCCCTGCAGCATCAGGATTTGAGGACTGAAGGTTGAAATTATTTATTTATTTATTTACTTTATTTTACAGAAAGCTTACAGGTTATTTTGATTAGTTCGAATAAGTATTTTGCTAAGTAAATCAGGACAATCGGTTAAGCAGAAGTAGCCTAGACCTATGCAACTCAGTAACTGGGCAATGCCGATATCCTAAGGTTAGGCCGGTTGGCAGAGTTTCGGGTTTCTGACTACCCGTACGACTGTCTGCATTCGTATGACACCAACGATTTAATGTACTCTCCGAAGCACGGAGGAGTCTCGATGTGTAACAGACGGTCACCCATCCACGGACTGACCGCGGCAAGCGCAGCTTTACCTCGCAAATCGTATGATTGGCACGAGCCACATTGCATTGCTGCATCTCATCCAATGAATGTTTTAGATCATACATACATAAACTCATGCCTTTTTCCCATAGGGGTAGGCAGATACTATAGAACGCCACATGCTACAATCCTTACATACTCCTTTCGCTTCATCCACGTTCATACATCTTGTCATACACGCACACCGGTTGAGAGTACTACGCACCTGTCCTTTATGAAGAACCTCACCAGTAACATCGATAGAGGACATATCCTAAGGCGTCTACCAGTGTTTCCACTGATATCCGCCTTATAAATTCCTTTTGTTAATCGCCGTTCACTTTCCAACAATAAAGAAATATCCCATCAACATGAAAACTTCTATTTAGTTTATACTCATAAATCAGCTATGTTGACTTCCACGTTTACCGTACACAGCGGTTTAGGAACGTTCCAGCTGTAATCGATATTCAGCGCTTCACGTCCAGCTGACGAAGCGGTTCTAGTCAGCGTTTGTTGTGTTCAGAAAGCTGGTAAACATTTGTACCTTGGTACAGGAATATTATAAATGTGAAAGTTTTTAGACGTGTTTGGACGTGTGTGACTCAATCGCAATGTGTGACTAAACGGATTGGATATGTTTAGTGCAACGAGTTTGATTTTAACCGTACTTTTTTTGTGGAACATCTAATGCGACGGTACACAGAGTGTTACGAACCCGTTTTAAATGGTAGAAATGTTCGCAAGCATATGGGTCAATCCTATTGCCGGATTGCCGGTCGCCGTACCAGCTGGTCGATGGATGATACGCAATTGCACCCAAACCTAGCAGAATACAATACGTCGTCTCACTAACCTTGGTCCTTCAGCTTCGGGCCGCCGATAAGTGTTGATCGTCGCAGGATGTAGATGGTTATGATCACTTTCTGAATTATTATAATTTAATTCGACGAAGAAGGAAAAAATGTGTGTGATACTTCAAATGTAACGGGATCAACGGATGACAGTTGATAGAGCGAGAGCGACGATGGCCGGCGGCGATGTGAAGCCGAAAGTGGAAGCGAGACTACGCAATAGTATTTTCAAAAGAAAATACGTTCTGATAGGCTAGAACGCAATGAAGTGGCCAAACATCGACCAGCCACAGCCGTCCAGCAAGAACCCAGCTTTCGGCGCGATATTTAAAACGAGTACGAAACACTGATTTTTTGCAACATTTTTCATTTATACTCCCCTCTTTTTGGTCTTAGCGTGATTTTATATAGCCTATAACCTTTCTCGATAAATGGAATATCCAACACAAAAAAAAATCAATTCCAACCAGTAGTTCCTGAGATTTACGCGTTCAAACAAACAAACAAACTCTTCAGCTTTATAATATTAGTATATAGGCAGATGTGAAAGTTTTTGGACGTGTTTGGAAATGTGTGACTCAATCGTAATGTGTGACTAAACGGATTGGATATGTTTAGTGCAGCGAGTTTGATTTTAACGTATTTTTAGATGTAAAACATCTAATGCGACGGTACACACAGCTTGTGGCGACGCTCGCGATGGCAGACACACAACGGCAGACCTTCGTAATTCATCGGCTCTCTTCGTTTTGATTCAGCTAGTTTTCATTTTTATAAAATAAGTTTCTATGTTTCACATCTGTCAGGGGTCCCACGACAGTTTCATTTATATTCTGGATGATTAGGAATATTTGATGGATTCCGTGCTCTAAATAGCAGTAATAGCAGTTGAACGTTTGCCTTCCATGCAGGAGGATTTGAGACCCCGGTCCGCACCTCGGACTTTTCGAATTCATGTGCGGATCAGAATTTGATTATCATTTGCGTTAGTTAACGTTGAAGGACAACATTGTGAGGAAATTGAACACCTGGGAGGGTTCCTAAAAAGTTCTTGATGAAGTATGTAGTCTGCCAATCTGCACCAAGCCAGCATGGAGGAAACGAAAAGAGAGGACCCTCCCACCAGGCGGGTCTTATGCCTGGCGGGCCACTGCCCAACGGTTGATGTTGGGAAGTTGTATATACCTATATACTATCTGCGTGTCAAATCTTGATATCGCGATGTAGGATTTGTGACATTCCATTTGACACCTGTCATTGTTGTCGCCGTAGTCTGCTAGACAACGTTGTGATGCGCAATTATTATATGCCACAGCCTAAACCCTTTTCATTCTGAGAAGAACCCCGTGCTCAGCAGGTGATCAGTAATGAGCTGATTATTCTAGGTTGGATGGTTATCGCGCTCTGCCGATCATTAGTCTAGTCAAAACGCACCACCATGCTAGTCGTTCTTTGCACGTTTAGTCTACCTTCGTGGCGAACTTACCAAGTTTCAAGTGCTCTACCAGTAAATTTTGTTCATTTACAAATTCAATCATTATGAAACATAATATTAGGTACAACTTTAATTGCGTACACCCAAACAACCTGAATTTCACATGTTGTACCGCTTAACAATTCGGAACTGCACAAACAAACCTAATTTGAACACAGTGGAATTCACTAATAAAATGCTGTTTTATTCAATTCTCAAAAACACAGTGGGCAGGTATGCGCGCCGGTGGAAAAAAAACAGTCGGTAATACATTGGGCACGCTATACTGATTGATTTTCCCGCGCGTTGTGGTTCCTGCATGCGAGTTTTGTCTGCCACTTTTTGTGGTTGTGGCCACTGTGCGGCTTTTATGCTGCGCCTCTAATGGTTGCATGCGTTGTCTGATTGATTCGTCTGTTAACTATTTCGTGATTTAGTTTTGATTGGTTTAATTATAGTTGGGGTGAGGGGCTCGTGGCTAAATAACAACCGCGCCGATCGTACGATTTGCGAGGTTAAGCTGCGCTTGCCACGGTCAGTTCGTGGATGGGTGACCATTTGTTACACATCGAGACCCCTCCGTGCCTCGGAGAGCACGTTAAGCCGTCGGTCCCGGGTGTCATACTAATACCTATGACAGTCGTTACGGGTAGTCAGAAGCCCGAAAGTCTGACAAACGGTTTAACCTTAGGATATCGGTATTGCCCAGTTACTGGGTTGCGGAGGTCTGATGGCAGTCGCTCCGTGTAAAATACTGGTATTCAGCCGCATCTGGTTAGACTGGAAGCTGACCCCAAGATAATTGGGAAAAGGCTAAGAGGAATTATAGTTGGGGTTTTAGATCTGCAAATGAAAGTGTTTGGGTATTACATACATACATAAAATGACGCCTTTTTCCCATGGGGGCAGGCAGAAACTATAGAAACCACATGCTACGATCCTTATACATATACTTACTCCTTTCACTTCGTCCACGTTCATACATCTTGTCATAGACGCACGCAAGTTGAGAGTACTACGCATCTGTCCTTTGTGAAAAACATCACCAATAACATCGATGTATGTCCTTGTATGTGAACTGGATACTTTTGGATATAATAAAAAACAAATAACAAGGAGTAAACATGTGTTCTTAAAGTGAGGCATTTTAGCACCCCGAGAGAATTACAAGACTATTGCTTGCCGTGCGGTCATTTAACTCGGGCCGCTAAAATGCCTCACGTTAAGATCACATATTTACTTCTTATAACTTGTTTTTTATTTTATCCAAAAGTATCCCGTTCAGGTTTTATCTATGTCAGCAGTACATCACGAGGTTTGAAGGAATTACATGATTTCCTTTACACACCCTGTATACTTTATAAACTTCGCAATAAAATTAGATAAGTCCGTTCCTCGGAGAGCACGTTAAACTATCGGTCCAGGGTGTCATACAAATACCTATGACAGTCGTTACGGGTAGTCAATACCTGAGAGTCTGACAACCGGTCTAACCTTAGGATATCTGCATTGCCCAGTTACTAGGTTGTGGAGGTCTGATGGCAGTCGCTTCGTGTAAAATACTGGTATTCAGCCGCATCTGGTTAGACTGGAAACCGAAGCTAACCCCAAGATATTAGAAAAAAGGCTAGGAGGAAAAAAAAAAGGAGGAAGGAAGGCACTGAAATAAGCTAAGCTTAGCTTGTTAATGTTGAGGTACAGATATTTAAATTAAGTATATTTTGAGAACCTGGTGTTGTGTGATGCGACTTCAGAGTGAAATGAAAAGGGCTAAGCAGATAATGCATAGAAGTAAAGATAATAATATATCTTGAAATAATAATCCCTTAAAAAACTTCTAAGTTAAATGGTTTGGTCTTGCAGTACCCCTGCAGCATCAGGATTTGAGGATTGAAGGTTGAAATCATTATAATATTGATGATAGTCTAGCGTTTGGATGCTTGCCTTCCATGCAGGAGGGTCTGAGTTCGACCCCAGCCCGCACCTCTGAATTTTCGAATTCATGTGCGGATCAGAATTTGATTATCACTTGCGTTAACGGTGAAAGAAAAACATCGTGAGGAAACCTGTACACCTGAGAGGGATACATAAAGTTATCGATAGTGTGTGTAGTCTGCCAACCCGCACCAGGCCAGCGTGGTGGACTAAGGCCTAAACCCTTCTCATTCAGAGAAGAAGCCCGTGCCCAGCAGTGGGACTGTAATGGGCTAGTTATATTTATGTATTATTATGAAAATTTAATTTCTGTGCAAAGTTTCAGGAGTATTTGGTTAAGCAAAGTAGTTGAAAAATCTGTCGCAAGATTTGAATCAAACACACAAGCGAAGTTAAACTAATTCAAACCGTTTAAAAAAGTACATACCTTAACAAATTTGTTGATTAAGGTCCAAGCCACATCTGACGGAAGATACGTCACTGATATTTCGCCGGTACACATAAATCATACAAACATCTCATACCGTACACATTTGACCGGAGATGCGTTACTAAAACTTCTCCAGTAAATTACGCGACGTAAGATCGGCGACGTATCTTCCGTTCAGATGTGGCTTGGCCCTAAAGATCACAATACCTAGGTACATAGTTTCAGAAGAATCGAAGTATGACTGTATTCAACCAAAAAAAAAACGGAGCAACAAAATAAAATGCCGCACCAACCAAAAATGCCATAATAAAGCAATAATTCAATATCCACGCGGTCCTCCAGTAAATCTTTTACAAACTTTTGGCAATAGCGTTCAGGTTTAAAGCCAAAACATATGAAAAATCAAATGCAGCGGCCCGCTACCCTTGATATATGGAGCGAGCTTATTATTTTCAACCATTAATAATACGTATGGTCACGTTTTTTTACCCCCAGTAGTATTCTGGCACTCTGCCGATTTTGGTCGGCGTTATACGATTTTATTTCGACCATCCCACCGCGTCGGCGCTGTAAATCAATTTTTGCATTAACTAATTGAATTTATGAGCTGTTTATTGCTTCGGGAAATTGTTGTTAAATGACTATTATTTTTGGTTTTTTTATCTTGTAACGTTTGGTTAGCTAGGATTTTGTTTTTAAAGGTTGGTAGTATTGCGAATTGTTTGCTTCTTCATCCGTGAGTTTTTGTGTGAAGAAATAATTATTATCAATAAAACACATAACATCAAGCCTATATTCCCCGAAGGATTAGGCAGAGGTGTATAGTTACACCCTCATTTAACCGTTATGTTTAAGTCCTATGTAATAGGAGGCGAGCCTATTGCCATCAACCGGGCACAAACCCAAACTCCGGGCTGCTACTGAGGAATTCCACACAGAAAAACCTGATAGAACTCAGGACCTCACGATCAGCAGTCGCGCTTGCTATCACTTTATTATAGGTATTATTATAGTAAAACACTTTAGCAATTTATTTATTTCTTTAAATTTATTTTATAAAATCTTAATATTAACAATTATTTTAAGAATAACAAGGTTTGTCAAAATAGCAAGGTCTCTGGTCCAAACCACAGAGTACCTAGTAATAGTTCCACGGATAACTATATACTACAATTACTAGACCAATAACACAGTTCCTATATCATTCTTCTTCTTCTTCCTGTCCTTATCCCACACTAGGTGCGGTCGGCACAACATGTATTTATGAAATCCATGTTGTTAGAGGTTTCGGCTTATAGTTTTATGACCGGCCGCCTGCCTGACATCAACTCTCCTTGGGAATACTCGTTGCGCCGTCGCCGTCGCGTGGATGACCCAATGTGCTTGCTGATATTGTGCACTAGGTCCCAAAATGATCTGCTTGTCAATCTTATTGCCGACAACTAAGCAAACTATGTTTTTCTTGGCGGGGTACACCTGAAGTTGCTCGACTCACTCATTCAGTTTTGCCAGGGACTTCGGCTCCGACACATCGTAAACCAATATAGCATCGTGAGCGTCTCTATAAAAACTTGATGTCAATGTTCTGTATCGCTTCTGTCCCGCTGTACCCCAAATACCAAGCTTGACTTTGAACACTGTTCACGTCCATGAGTTTACATTATTTTGTAGTCAACTCCGATTGCATCGATAAAATAATTCAAAATATATCTTCCTCTTAGCCTTTTCCCAATTATCTTGGGGTCAGCTTCCAGTCTAACCAGATGCGGCTGAATACCAGTATTTTTCACGGAGCGACTGCCATCAGACCTCCGCAACCCAGTAACTGGGCAATGCCGATATCCTAAGGTTAAACCGTTTGTCAGACTTTCGGGCTTCTGACTACCCGTAACGACCGTCATAGGTATTCGTATGACACCCGGGACCGACGGCTTAACGTGCTCTCCGAGGCACGGAGGGGTCTCGATGTGTAACAAATGGTCACCCATCCACGGACTAACCGCGGCAAGCGCAGCTTAACCTCGCAAATCTTACGATCAGCGCGGTTGTTATTTAGCCACGAGCCCCTCCATCTATGTAAAAAAAATTTGCGAAAAATAAATTTTATAAAATATTACATTGGTATTATTTCGGTTGCCACGGCGACGTTTTTTTCCTATATCTTTAGAACACTTAATTAAAACACGGTTCCGATATCCCAAAAACGGATCATTTTGATTTACAACCGTACCATTTGCTGCTTTAAAGAATTTACTTGCTTACGATTGTAAAGGGTGTAAAGGACTTTTATGATAAGCTGTACTTACATTTTAGCGCCGGATTGCCGAAGCGACGATGATGTAGATATGACAAAGATGATGTTATGAGAGTGTATGGACATAAATTAAATCAAAAAAGTTACCATACCAGCACAGCCGGGGCAGCCATTTGGCCGACATCATATCCTTATCCTTACTAATATTATAAACGCGAAAGTTTGTATGTATGGATGTTTGTTACTCTTTCACGTATAAACGGCCGAACGGATTTGGATAAAATTTGGCACACAGTTAGGCCATGTCCTTTTTTTTTTAAATTTTTTTTTTTTTTTATCGTGGGGAAATCCTCATGGACTATCCCCCGTCTGGGGAAGACGGGGGGGTGTGCCGGACTCTTACCGGCTAAAACCACCACGGTGTCCCTCCTTCTGACCTAAGGCCGGGGTCGCGGGATTCGCTATTGCAAGCACCGCAACCCCGGCAGGTCTTGGTCCACCATTTGCTGGTGGACCTCTCCACTGTAGGGCCCCACCCCACGACCTCCTGAGAGGCGCGGGGTGCCCACATCACCGGCGCACCAGAACACATGGTACGCCGTGACCACCCCGGGGACCAAACAGTACATGGGCGCCAGACTACCCCGTGTCTGGGCACCCCTGGTCCCCCTGCGACGGGTCAGGTTAGTGGCCCCGCCGCCTACCACTTTTCGGCCGCAGAGGATAGGGAGAGCGGCCAACTAAACACCGACACTCCTCTCCCCCTGCGGCCCCACCGCGTCCGCCATCTGACGGTGGCGGCCCCGTCAGGCCGCGGAAGGTAGGGAGAACGGCGCACCGTAATACCGGCACTCCTCTCCCGCCGCGGCCTCCACCCTTCAGCCGCAATGCCTCCCATAAGACATCGCGGCCCTCCTCAGTTGCGATGTTGCCCAGGCGACACCGCAACCTACTTGGCCGCTACGTCGAGGGCTTCCAGGCCCAAGCCCCGACGAGCAGCCCCTCCTCGGGTTCCTCTTCGCTTCACCGTGGGGCTCGAAGCCACGGCTACTAAGCCCCCCCGCAACGACAATGCAGGAACCCACCGGGGGGGAGTTAGGCCATGTCCTGGTTTAACACATAGGATACTTTTTATCCAGTTACATGAAGTAGTTTCCCTAGAATGCGAGTGAAACCGCGGGTAACAGCTAGTATCATAATAAACCTCAACTTCTTTAAAAAATTATTTAAAAAGAACTTAAAATAATTTTGCTTGTTTTTCTTTTTTTTTAATTACATCTAGTGTTCCTAATAAGCCACCCTATACTATGAATAATTCTGTGATAAAGGTCACGTGATTGGACGAACCTTCTACTATTAAGATAATAGACTACTCAGGCTAGACGATGTGAATCGATTTTCCATTCAGAATTCATTAATTCGTACATCAAACGCATCCATATAAAAGACTAGCAGCCCGTCCCGGCTTCGTACGGGTGGACATTTTTCCCGTTTTTACAACATTTTTCATTTATGCTCCGCTCCTATTAGTCGTAGCGTGATGTTGTATAGCCTATAACCTTCATCGATAAATGGACTATCCAACACAAAAAGAATTTTTCAATTGCAACCAGTAGTTCCTGAGATTAGCGCGTTCAAATAAACAAACTCTTCAGCTTTATAATATTAGTATAGATGTACATACCAACAACAAAAAAATATGTAAAAAAACATTACAACATTAGCCCATTACTGTCCCACTGCTGGGCATGGGCCTCCTTCTCAGAATCAGAAGGGTTTAGGCTCTAGTCCACCACGGTGGCCTGGTGCGAGTTGGCAGACTACACTCACCATCGAGAACGTTATGGAGCCCTCTCAGGTGTACAGGTTTCCTCACGATGTTTTTCCTTCACCGAATTTGAAAAGTCAAAGATACGGGCCGGGTTCGAACTCAAACCCTCCTGCATGGAATGCAAGCGTTCAATCGCTAGGCTGGTACTGCTTAAAAAAAATGTACCTAATTATTACGCGCCATGTTTGTATTGTTAGTAGATTTAGGATGCCTAGGTAACCCATGCACCATAGACTATAAATTAGTAGTTCGTATTTTTTTTTGTTTTTTTTTATCTTTTTTGTGTTTGGGTTACCAGGTTATTATATGTTTAAATTTAAGTCCATTTATCTTTGTTATAGTTTTTAATTTTAAGAATTTTTATATTTTTATTTTTAAGTATGTTTGTGCGTCCGCTTGGGCGAAAAAATAAATACTTTTTCTTTCTTGCTTTCTTTTCTTTTCTAAATAAAAACTTACGATGTCATAAGCATCGTCAATCGTAACGAATAAGTTCAAAATAATAATTCTCGTAAAAAGAGTACAACATCCAAAACTCTGCCAAAAACACAATAACTGCTAAAAATAATTAACAGTTTCTTTGAAGTGATACATCATCTTTCAGTTCGTAGTCCCTTGAAGTCATTGGCCTTGGTGTCAATAGCCACCGTGCCCTAATTCCCGATGCATTTAAATACATACATTAGGTATACTCACTTATTTTGCAACGAACCTCGTCGTTACATTTTTTGCAACAAAACGGTGATTGAATGATGATGTTTTATTTGTTAAGTCACACTTCGTCATGTTTATAACATTTTCGGTGTCACAAGTTCGTTTTATAGGATACTAGCGACCCAGCCCGGCTTCGCACGGGTGCAATGTAGATACTAATGTGGGGCATATAAACCTTCCTCTTGAATCACTATCTATTGCTGAAAACTGCATTAAAATCCGTTGCGTAGTTTTAAAGATCTAAGCATACATAGGAATAGACAGACAGCGGGAGCGACTTTGTTTTATACTATATAAAGATGTCTACGTTAAATATTTACAGGGTGGTTTGAGACGGGCCAGTAAAAGCAGCTACCCTAACCGTTGTAGCTACAGGAAAACGTTCTGAGGAGTCTGTCTAGGATTTTTGAAAATCTTTAGATCTTTATTTACAGATTTTGAAAAAATTGGACTAGTCAGCGAGAAAAAGGGTAACTCTTACAAAACATTTTTATGATGCAAATCGATCCTATTTCTTATAAAGATCCAAAGTCTCTTCCGACTACTTAAGGTGGTACTAGAAAAGTCAGAAATCGCAAAAAAATATAAAACCTATACCTACATTTTGTAGGAATTCTAAATTTCCACCCTGTGTAACATTATTATCTGCATTATTATATGCATTATTATCGAACACTCTTGTCATACTAACATTTATTTGATACTATGTCTAGAGTGAGTTGATGGGATCTTGCCTCGTCATCCATCAAAACAGAGGACAGAAATAATTCCTCACCATGAGTATCAAGACCTGCGTTTCATGAAATTAAATTGAACGGTCACCCATCCACAGACTGTCCGCGGCAAGCGCAGCTTAACCTCGCAAATCGTATGATCCTCGTGGTTGGTAATTAGCCACAAGCCTCGCTATCATAGAGACAGGATCTTCAACAAATTCTAAAAATATTTCGTAAAAATATTTTAAATTCTCGAAAAAACATGTTAATAATGCAAAAAGACAACGTCCTAAATAATCTCAGGTGTTTCGGGTCTCTGAACTGCAAACAAAGTGTTTACACAAGACAAGCAGTGTTCCTGAAAACTGAAACGCATTTGTTACTTTCACGCATCATTATTTTGTTAAGTGTACAAATGAGAAAGTACGGCGGGACAGACGTGTGGAAATAATTATGAAAAAGACGTACTTAAAGAATAAAGGCCCAATTACACGAGGCAAGTTTCTTGCACTAAAAATATGTAGAAATAATTGAAAGCAAAAATCACGCGGAATGATGCCATTTAAGAATTCTTCTTCTTTTTGTGTGGTTGGTGACTAACCTGGTGTTAGAGTTTATGCCGCCCATGGGCCTCTGACTTGGCTTGACATGCAGTCGAGAAATATCTCTCAGGCATACCGGTTTCTTCACGATGTTTTCCTTCACCGTTTTTAAGCAAGTGATAATTATACAATACGCACATGAATCCGAAAAGTCAGAGATACGTGCCTTTGGTTCGAACTCGAGACCTATGACTTGGCAGTCCGACGGTCACACCACTAGGCTATCACTGCTTATTTAAGAATTGTAAACAAATGTTTACATGCAGACATTAATAATGCCATTTTTGTATACAAAGTCTGCAACTATGCAACCTCTTTTTCTTTACACCCAGACCATTATTGTACGTCAAAAATTGCTTTCATGTATCGACTTGTGTAAACTGTAACCATTTTTTACGTTATAAGTATTGCACTTACTTGCAGCTGCAAATTTTCAATCAATATCTCTCAATTTTCTATCATTGTCTCTGTCTCCTCATACCTAGACTAGAGTCAAGAGCAAACCCATACCAAATAAAAAAACAAAATTGAACGTTGTACTCAAATGGAAAGTTTTGTTTATTGGAAAATAAAGAGGCAAGAAATTGTTCTCGTGTAAATGGGCCTTTAGCACGACGTAATTCTTTTGAAAGACAATAGTCATATGCAAAGACGAGAAGTGATCAAACACACTTCACTTATAGTACCTACCTATTAGGGTTGGGGATGGAGGATACAACAGCGAATCTCGCGACTCCGGTCATAGATCCTCGGAGGAACACCGCTGTGGTTTAGTCAGTAAGAGTCCAATATAACCCTCCGCCTTCCCCATGGTGGAGGGCATTCATTAGGATTTCCACACGTAATCTTCTTTACATAGTATAAAACAAAGTCGCTCCCGCTGTCTGTACGCTTAGATCTTTTAAACTACGCAACGGATTTTAATGCAGTTTTCAGCAATAGATAGTGTGATTCAAGAGGAAGGTTTGTATGCCCCACATTAGTATCTATATTGCACCCGTGCGAAGCAGGGGCGGGTCGCTAGTATAATTATAACAAAATGTGATACAGAGTTATCTCAACCTATATTTTTTATTTGGGCGTTAGTGCATATGTAATTTATCTGTAAACGTACCCACGACCAGG
The DNA here is from genome assembly GCA_910594945.2 of Amphipyra berbera. Lineage (NCBI taxonomy): Eukaryota > Metazoa > Arthropoda > Insecta > Lepidoptera > Noctuidae > Amphipyra > Amphipyra berbera. The sequence continues at coordinate 1,773,745 of OU343138.1, forward strand.
TGTAACATCACGCCTGTATTCCCGAAGGGTTCGGCAGAGGTGTATTAACACCCTCATTCGCTGTTATGTTTAAGTCCCGTGTAACAGGAGGCAAGCCTATTGCCATTAATCGAGAACAAATCCAGGCTCCGGGTTGCTACTGAGAAATTCCTAATGCAAAAACCAAATAACACTGCCCGACCTAGGGATCGAACCATTGATCAATTATTTATTATGTTAAAAACCATGAAATCATTTTCCATCTTTATGAGGGTAACCATAATTTTCCATGATTGTTGCAAAAGGTTATACCTATCATAGTTTTGCTGGTGGTAATCCTATTGCCACATTTTAGTAAAAAAATGTTTTAATTCAATGAAAATATTTGTACCTACACCAGAAATCTATAGGTACGAATATAATAAAGCTGGAGCTCTTTTCACAGATGATGTATTTCTGTTTCCGCTATAACAACAAATACTAAAAAACAGAATAAAAAAAATATTTAAGGGGGCTCCCATACAACAAACGTGATATTTTTTGCCGTTTTTATAGATAATGGTACGGAACCCTTCGTGCACTAGTCCGACTTGCACTTGGCCAGTTTTTTTTTAACTCCTGTTGCACTATATTTTCGTAATTAAATTGATCCTTGTTTCTTTCCTTCTTTCTTTACGGCCACACTAAAAAAAACACTCATTTTAGTTTAGTACATTCGCTTTTATCATCTGCCCGTATATTTCAACAAACAAAGCCGACTTAAGTATAGTTATGCTAATTATTATGAGTCAACCCTCCTCCGCTAATCGAGATGCAAGTATAATGCGTCTCTTTGACTTACTTCCTCTTTGTTTAACTGCATTTTTCCGCGAATAAAGTGACAAAGTGAGATGAAACGAATGCGCCTAATTAGCAGTGAGTGTTTACGGAGTTCTTTTGTGTGCGCGTGCGCTTGAATCTATGCGTTTTAGTAGTCGTTTTTTTTTTTAAATTGAGCTGTGATAGCCTATTGGTGTGACAGCTGTGATAGCCTAGTGGTGAGACCGTTGGACTGCCAAGTCATAGGTGTCGAGTTCGAACCCAAGGCACGCACCTCTGACTTTTCGGATTCATGGCGGTATTGTATAATTAATTATCACTTGCTTAAAAACGGTGAAGGAAAACATCGTGAGGAAGCCGGCATGCCTGAGAGATATTTCTCGACGGCATGTGAAGCCGAGTCAGAGGCCCACGGGCGACATAAACTCTGACATCAGGTTAGTCACTAACCACACGAAAAGAAGAACTTTTTTTATAGTTTTTGGGCAGTGTGATTTTCTGAAGTGCAAAAAGAGGCTGCAATAGTACTAGGAACCAGCCTATCACCGAGGTAGTGTTTATAGACTGCCACTATACCGTTTTCTGTGACGTCAGAGCCTTGTCAGCCAATGACAATATGTAGCGCGCGCAGATAAGATTCACGTGCATAGAAACTAGTTCCGTTCTGCCTAACCCTTTCCCAACTATGTTGGCGTCAGCTTCCAGTCTAACCAGATGCGGCTGAATACCAGTATTTTACACGGAGCGACTGCCATCAGACCTCCGCAACTCAGTTACTGGGCAATGCCGATAGACCAGTTGACAGATTTTAAGGATAGACCAGTTGACAGATTTTCAGGCTTCTGACTTCTCGTAACGACTGTCATAGGTATTCGTATGACACCCGGAACCGACAGTTTATCGTGCTCTCCGAGGCACTGAAGGGTCTCGATGTGTAACGAATGGTCACCCATCCACTGACTGACCGCGGCAAGCGCAGCTTAACTTCGCAAATCGTATGATCTGCATGGTTGGTAATTAGCCATGAGCTCGTCTGTGCGTATAAACTAGTACTGTGTATTAGGTATATGCCTTTGTAGACTGACCACGCATAGGTCACAAAGGTTTTTTTAATAAAAGAAATCTCAATACCTTATTTTGTTTGCGTGTTTGCGTGATCATGGCTCTAATTAAATAAAACAAATAATATAATTAAACATGACTGCCTCGTTGGTATAGCGGTGGCAAGCGCGACTACGGATTGTAAGGTCCTGGGTTCGATTCCCAGGTCGGGTAAAGTGTTTCAGGATTTTTCCGTGTGGAATTCCTCAGTGGCAGCCCGCAGTTTGGATTTGTGCCCGTTTGATGGCAATAGGCTCGCCCCCTATTACATGGGCCTTATACATGACGGCGAAATGAGGGTGTTACTATACACCTCTGCCTAACCCTTTGGGAAATACAGGCGTGATGTTATCTGATCATGGAAGCCTCATAGGTACGTAAAGTTACCGCTTGGTGTATGGCCTGCAACTGAAAACAAATGGCGATCAACTGAGGCTTGACAAACTGAATAAGGTAACCTAAAATAAGTTTTGAGCTACACGATGGCTGATGCATGCGTGCCGTCAGTTAGGACAGGTCAACTCAAACCTGCTATGGCACTTACCTCAAAAATCCATTCCAGACGTTGCCCTACATTGTTACACTCGCATAGTTTTTATACCACAATATCTGGACTTTAAAAGAGACCTTGATCTCTGAGTTTGTTTCGGCTTTTCTTTTCAGAGCTAGCCAGATAGCACAGGCGCCATCTAGTCTTAAAAAAACATTGCATCTATATATATAAAAGGAGAAGCTGACTGACTGACTGATCTATCAATGCACAGCCTAAACAGCTGGGGTTAGAAACTTGAAATTTTGTCAGTAGGTTCATTTTGTGACGTAAACATCCACTAAGAAGGGATTTCTCGAAATTCAACCCCTAAGGGGGTGAAAAAAATCACGCAAGCGAAGCTGCAGGCAAAAGCTAGTGGACTTTTATAAGTGTCTGTAACAGATTTATTTACAGAAACCATTTATCATTTAATACACATGCGCGGTCAGCCTTAACAATAGGTGTGAACAAAATCATGTAATTCCTTTAAACTTCGTGATGTATTCAAATCAAATCAAATCAAAAAATTTTATTTCACATAAACCAATACAGGTGCTTATGAAACGTCGAATTTAGGTGCACGGTTCCAATTAGTTGTTTCCTATGGAGAAGAGCCGGCAAGAAACTCCATGGTTACTCTTTTAAAAATAATACCTTTAACAATTTCAGTGGATACAGTACAATGATTTAGGATAGTGAGAGAACAATGAGGTACTGACCACAGACCAATGAGTAATGTAGTACTAAAAGACTTGAGTACAAAAACTAACAAACAAAAATAAAATTTAAAAAAAGTAATATGAATAATATTGTAGTAATTTACAAATTTATAGATGCAGGTCCACTGGTATTGCTACAGGTACAGGTATTGCTAACATAGATTAACCTTGCACGGGATACTTATGGATTCAATAAAAAAAAATACAAAATGTAAACATGGTGTTCTTAACGCGATGCATTTTAGCGGCCCGAGTTAAATAACCACGCGGCGAGCGACACCGCGCAATTCACACGGGGCGTTAAAATGCCTCACGTTAAGAACACATGTTTACTTTTTGTATTTTTTTTTAATTGAGTCCTAATGTTGTTTGTGCAGGGTTAATCTATGTCAGCAGTACACCACGAGGTTTGAAGGAATTATATCGATACCGTTTTTTTTTTTTTACCTTGTGGAAATCCTCATGTAGGTACTATCCCCCGTCTGGGGAAGACGGGGGGGTGTGCCGGTCTCTTACCGGCTAAAACCACCACGGTGTCCCTCCTTCTGACCTAAGGCCGGGGTCGCGGGATTCACTATTGCATGCACCGCGACCCCGGCAATTACATCGAAACCTCAGTTCCAAAGTGTAACAAATTCGAAATTTAGTGAAATTGAGATAAGTGTGAGAAATTGTTCCCAAAACGATTACGCACTATTTCCAAAGAGTAACTAGTCGATAACTGTATGTAGGTACTTCAATTGTTACACCCAATATTTTTTTCCTACGTCTAGATTATTTTATTTTCATACAGTAACAACTCTTTGTTTCCTGTCTCATGAAAACCTGTTTCTGAATTATTACACTTTAGAACTGAGGTATCAACATGATTTAATTTACACCTGTATAGTTTTAATTTACACAAATATTTCAAAAATTACATTTCGCTCCGCCAGTTATACAGTCATGCATCAACCGCAGCGCCCACGCTCACAATACGCATCCCTACATAACTCAGTACGACAATCAGGATATGACGCTGCACTTTCGAGAATGTCATGCGCCGCGTTTGACGCGCCGGTGAAATCCGCACGTTTCGTTATTGATATTGTTATTTTTTGCACACCCTGTATTGCGGAATATACAGCGTGTTTCATTGAATGACATTTTGAAAGACTGCTTTTTTTTGTGGGTTCGGTCGCGTTTTTGGGTTGATTCGGCTTTTTATGTGGCTTACGTAAAGCGATGATACCCGTAAGTGAGTAATATATCTTTAGTTTTTATTTTTACACTAGTTTTTGCCCGCAGCTTCGCTTGCGTGAAGTTTGAAATCCTCGTTAAGCCCATTTTAAAGTGACATTTTAAAATCCAAAACGTCCGTCTTTTATCACCCCCAGCGTTGCTAGATTAGTCAGCCAGTCGGTCAGTTTCTCCCCATGCTTCTTACTTCAAAAGTACCAGATTTCTCATACAAACTTTCAACACTTATTTCACCCCCTTAGAGGTTGAATTTCCAAATATGTGTACATTTATTCCTAACCATAAATTCGTCTTTCTTACTTCAAAAACGACGGACTTACATACAAACTTCAAGCCCCCATTTCACCCTCTTAGGGGTGAAATCTTCAAAAACTCTCAAACACGTGTACGTACGTGTGTGTATTTGTAACCAAAAACCTTAATATTTAATTTCAAGCTACTTACTTCAAAAATGACGGACTTACATACAAACTTAAAAACCCTATTTCACCTCCTTAGAGGTTGAATTTCGAGAAATCCCTTCTTAGTGGATGTTTACGTCACAAAATGAACCTATTGTCAAAATTTCAAGTTTCTAACCCCAGCCGTTTAGGCTGTGCGTTAATAGATCAGTCAGTCAGTCAGCTTCTCCTTTTATAAGTATAGATGACATCACGCCTGTATTCGCCAAAGGGTTGGGCAGAGATGTATAGTAAAACACTCATTTATTTATTTATTTATACTTCTATGCACTATTGTGGTACATAAGGCGGACTTAATGCCATAAGGCATTCTCTACCAGTCAACCTTAGGGTTAAAAAGAAAAGCATCAAAATACGTAGGTACAGGAAAAAGATGAGTTGACAATTTTGGACTAAATATATCAGGAAATCAAAAGTTAAATATAAATTACATAAAATACATATATACAAATAATAAAATATGTAGATATTATAATATATATATATATATATCAATTACAAAACGTTATGAAAAACTTAATGCAATTATGACGAAGACTAAATTAGATGATTAGGAGTGCAGCGACTTCAAGTAGTGTTTCCTAACTTTGCGTTTGAAGGAGAATTTACTAGGAGCTTTTTTAATATCAAGGGGGAGCACGTTCCAAAGTTTAATTGCTGAGACAGCGAAGGAGTTAGAAATGAAACCTGCGCGATGGGAAGGTATTTCAAGAAGTAAATTTTCAGAAGCACGAAGGTTGCGATTGTGAGAATTGCCCAACACTTGAAAATATATTTTCAGATAATCAGGAGCACATGAATCGTTCATAATGGAGAAGAGCATACAGAGAGATCTGAGGGATCGTCTCTGGCGGATAGGCAGCCATTTAAGCTGAGAACGGTAATGAGAAATGTGATCATATTTACGAAGTCCGAAAATAAAACGTATGCAATTGTTTAGGAGACGATCCAATTTGTTCAGAAGTTCTTGGGATAAATCAGAGTAACAAACATCTGCATAATCAATTACTGGGAGCACAAGAGACTGGACCAAAAGGGTTTTAGTGTTAGATGGGAGGAAATGCTTAAACCTATAGAGAGATCGCAGTATGGCCGTGACGCTCTGGCTAACTTGAGTGACCTGCTTGTTCCAACTTAGCCTATCGTCAATATGCAAACCCAAATCCTTTAAGTGAGGTGAGAGAGGAATTATTGTATGGTTGAATATTATCGGCATAAGATGTGGAATATTAATATTTTTTAAGTGGAACGAGCTACCTACAATCATTGCTTGACATTTACTTACATTTACGGCAACTCCGAATTTACTAGACCAATCATCGATCATGTGTAAGTCAGCGTTGAGGCTGGAAATACAGTTGTCGATGTTGCTGTTGTCAGTTTGAGCGTAAAGTTAAAGTTGTTCATTTCACCTTTATGTTTAAGTCCCATTGCCATCAAACGGGCACAAATTCAAACTCCGGCTGCTATTGAGGAATTCCACACGGAAAAACCCAATAACACTTTTCCGACTTGAGGATCGCACCCAGGACCTCACGATCAGCAGTCGCGCTTGCCACCAATAGACCGACGAGGCCATTTTAATTTTTAATTATTTCTACTAGGCGTTTTGGATCTTAATAAGTAACTAGCTGTGTCCTCACGGCTCCGCCCGCGTAAGAAGATTTTTTCCAGCAATAAATAAAGCCTATGTTACTCGGTGATAATATAGCTTACTAACGACAAAAGAATAGCTTACTAACGACAAAACAATTTTTGAAATCGGGCCAGTAGTTTTTAAATTTATTCGTTACATACAAAAATACAAATCTTTCCATTTTATAATATTAGTATAGAAGTATAGACTCTCTCGTCTGAGTGAATTTCGTAACAAACTTCCATTATCTATTTTACCCTCTTAGGGGTAGAATTTCCAAAAATAATTTCTTAGTAGATGTCTAAATCATAAAAGGAACCTACTGTCCAAATGTCATGCTTCCAGCTTCAGTTTGCGTTGATGAATCAGACAGACAGTCAGTCAGGACATTTTCTCTTTATAAATTCGTTCTGCCTAGCCAAAAATAATTTCTTAGTAGATGTCTAAATCATAAAAGGAACCTACTGTCCAAATGTCATGCTTCCAGCTTCAGTTTGCGTTGATGAATCAGACAGACAGTCAGTCAGGACATTTTCTCTTTATAAATTCGTTCTGCCTAGCCTTTTCCCAACTATGTTGGGGTCACCTTCCAGTCTAACCAGATGCAGCTGAATACCAATACTTTACACGGAGCGACTGCCATCAAACTTCCGCAACCCAGTTACGGTGCAATGCCGATATTCTAACGTTAGACCAATTGTCAGACTTTCGGGCTTCTTACTACCCGTAACGACTGTCATAAGTATTCATATGACACCCGGGACCGAAGGTTTAACGTGCTCTCCGAGGCACGGAGGAAAGGTCACTCATCCTCAGACTGACCGCGGCAAGCGCAACTTAACCTTGCAAATCATATGATTACAGTTTGGTACCTAATCCGCAACATCTATTTAGGGATAGGGGATACCCAAAATGGACGATTTATGCCAACATTTACGTATACACGTATGGCCCATAGTCTGACGCGTAGTTAACCCTTCAAAAACTGCTCCGTGAAATTGCGATAACCAAGTAAATTGTACAGCAAACACTATATTAAGCATTGGCGAGTCCACTTTGATCTTTTCATGATGATTATGTACTGAATTATTCAACATCCACCCACCCGCGCACCAATAATGTGGTGGTATGTATTATTTATCAAACCTTTTATATTAAGGAGCGATGTTGATAAATAAAAATGTTTATGTACTAGAAATTTGGTTTTATGATTGTAGGAAAATGTGTTTTTTGGATGTGAAAGAAAATATTGGAAGATAAAAGTTGTATTTATATTTTTTTTTTGTGAAATCTACATTTATGTTAGAACTGCTTAGTATTTATATTTTAGGAGTAGCAGAGCTCTGGAGAGGTCCCCAGTACCTGGTGGTCCAAGACCTGCTAGAGTTGCGGTGCATGCAATAGCGAATCCCGTGACCCCGGTCTTAAGTTAGAAGGAGGACACCGTAGGTTTTTAGTCGGTAAGAGTCCGGCAGACCCCCTCGCCTTCCCCGGGTGAGGGACATCCATGAGGATTTTCCAACGATAAAAAAATAGGAGTAGCAGAGCTCCTTAGTATCAGTTTGTCCGAAGAAGTACTACCACCATAGTTATTTTTGCCACCAAGCAGCATTGCTGTTCCGGTTTGAAGGGTATGGGTGCTGGTGAAATTACAGGCACATGAGATTTTCCAACTTCGTCTCAGACTTGTTCTTCTTCTTCTTTTCGTGTGGTTAGTGACTAACTTGTTGTCAGATTTTATGCCGCCCATGGGCCTCTAACTTGGCTTCACATGCCATCGAGAAATATCTCTCAGGCCGGTTTCCTCACGATGTTTTCCTTCACCGTTTTTAAGCAAGTGATAATTATACAATACGCACTTGAATCCGAAAAGTCAGAGGTGCGTGCCCGGGGTTCGAACTCGAGACCTATGACTTGGCAGTCCGACGGTCATACAACTAGGTTATCACTGCTTTTTGTTTGCTTAGACTTGTTAATGCATCAGCAATGAACAACTTATCATCAGGTGGGCCGTCAGCTACAGCTGTTTTGCCAACCTGTAACACAAAAAAATCTATACAAATAAATAAAATTGAAGTGTCTATTTGTAATGTCAAAATAACAGCTTTTTACTAAATACATATGAAAGCATATAGGCACTTAAAACAAAAAAACATTTTTTTTAATTTAGTCCCTCTGTCTATTAATCTCCAAAACGGCTGGACCGATTTTGACTAGTAGATAGCTGATGTTATAAGGAGTAACTTAGTTCACTTTTATTTAAAAAAAAGAATTAGGTTTCCGCGCATATAAATTACAACCCATCCGATTTCTACGCAGACTAAGTCGCGGGCACATCTAGCTAGTATTATATGTATAAGCTTGTTCTTCGGCCTCATTTATAACCTATTATAAACCTAACGACTCTACTCAGTCTATCTGGAACAGTACTGTACAAAAAATAAAACAAAGCTAGTAATTAATTATTCATTTGTCTAAACAAAATTATGAAACTTTCCTTGGGAGTTTACGCGTACTTATCGAAACATCAAGGGATTCGTCTGATTCGCATTTTTTTAAAATTCCTTATCTATTCTTATTCTACACAAAAAACATTATACCTATATAATACAGTTTTGTTGGTAAATTCATGTACAAAGGCGAACTTAACTCAAAAATGAGTTTTCTAACAGCAAACCTTAGAGCGATAGAGAGATTTGATGTTAAGGAGAACAATTACCTAAGTGTACAAGTGCGATAAAATTACAAATTAAGTACATAATAAATATACACATCTACATAAACTAAAAAAATATGTGTATAGCACACAATACATAAACTATACCTATCTACTGTGGTATAACAAGTTACGCATAACTTTTATTGGCATAATAATAGATTGACATAATATTCTTTGGCATACTGTTTAGATGGGCATAACTATCATTTGGCTATATTTTTTCGGTGTAATTGTGTAGATTAGGTTAGGTTTATGATTAAAAAAACTATGCCTAAACATTTATGCAGAATTCATATTATGAATGAATTAATATTATGCGTAACGATCTTTCTGCCTAGCCTTTTCCCAACTATGTTAGGGTCAACTTTCAGTCTAACCAGATGCGGCTGAATGACAGTATTTTACATGGAGCGACTGCCATCAGACCTCCGCAATCCAGTTACTCGGCAATGCCGATATCCTAAGGCTAGACCAGTCGTCAGACTTTTAGGGCTTCTGACTTCCCGTAACGACTGTCATAGGTATGTACGACACCCGGGACCGACTGTTTAACGTGCTCTCCGAGGCACGGAGGGGTCTCGATGTGTAACGAACGGTCACCCATACACGGACTGACCGCGACAAGCGCAGCTTAACCTCGCAGTTGGTAATTAGCCACGAGCCCCCTATTATGCGTAATAATCATTAGAATAAATGAAAGTATGCCATGATAAATTATGCCATTCAATTTTATGCGAATCAATAGTGATCCAAACATCAAAACGAAATCATAATTATTCTAGAAAATATTTGATGAACGGTACATAATTACATGACGTAAATAAATATGAACCGATACATCACACAAACAAATTAACAGGACATAAGCAGGACACAAGGAGGTCGCAATTCTTTCCACCGCATGTCACTTTCACCACCTTTGAAGGCCACAGTATAGAAAATGTTGATGAGAATTTATTTTCTTTACAAACATAATTCTTATCTTTACATTCTTTCGCATTGACGCTGAACTGGTGATATTTTAGTTGATCAATCATCAGATGGATGTATTGTGTGAGGGAGGATATGAAAGATAAGGGAGTAAATGATAATGAGACGGCTGACAGGGAAGAGTGGAAGAGAAAAACATATTGCGCCGACCCCAAGTAAATTGGGACTAGGGCAGGAAGATGATGATGATGATGAATGGAAAGGATTAGATGACCAAAATCATTTTTGATTATTTGGTTAATTAGTGTGTAATGTTATTTGTGTTGAAACCGGTTGTAATGGAATGGGCATGTGACGCGAAGGAATGAGGAACATGTCGTGAGGAAAGTTTTGAGTATGAATGTGGATGGTTATAAGAGTAGAGGAAGACCAAAGAAACGATGGATGGATAGTGAGAAAGATGATATGCCTAGAAAGGGGGTGACTACTGAGATGACGGTTAATAGAGATGTATGGAAGAAGAAGACATACTGCAACGACCACAAATAAGTTGGGATAAAGGCAGGAAGATGATGATGAGGATGATGATAGTGTGTAGTCTTTAGTAAAAATTGTTCAGCATATTTTTCCGTTGCATGCAAAATAATTTCTTTGGCTGATAGGACTCTATTTTGTCATAAAACGTTATTCACTTCACCGCGACCTCAATGGAAGAGCTAGATGATTTCTTAATCTACACCACAGTTATTTATTTTTTTATTTTTTCATCTCCTTTTAATCGGTTTTAATTAGTTTCACTTCGTATATTTGTTTGTTTGCTTCATTCAGATCTTGCGACAAATGTTTCAACTACTCCTTAACCGATTCTCCTGAAACTTCGCATACAAATTCAGTTGCCATGACAATACAACATTATAATAATCTCAACCTTCAATCTTCAAATCCTGATACTGCATGCGTACCACTAGGGGTAGATGTAGACGACACTTGGTGCAGTGGCTGAGCCATTGGCTTCTGCGCTACGAGTAGTGTGTTTGGTTCCCGCACGGATCAAATATTTGCCTGGACTACAAATAGTCGTTACGGGTCTGGGCGTTTGTGCTTGAGAAGATTTGTGTCTGTAAAGACACCCACGGTATAGGAGAAATCCTAGTGCGGGGGAACGTTTTCTATAGTCTATAGTAATATTATAGGTAAAGAGGAAAGATTTGTATTTTTGTATGTAACGAATAAACTTAAAAACCACTGGACCGATTTCAAAAAATTCTTTTTCCGTTCGAACCCTACATTATCACTGAATAATACGCTACGGGTGGAGCCGTTAGGATACAGCTAGTTTTTTATAAAAAAGAATAAAAAAAAGATAACATCGTTTAACTTAAAAGTTTTATTACCGTTATATTATGTTACACTGTGACCACCCAAGGTAGGTATATTGAAATGCCACGCCTTTAAACTTGTCCTTTGAACATGTTCCGTATAATTTGTTTGGCTTTCGAGGACCAAGATAATTGAGAAATCACGTCCTCAGATCGTCATCATCATCCTTTAAAGGATTCGACCTTCATGGACTACTTTCTTGTTGATGAGCTTTTGTTGTGTAAACACGAGGATATAATATTACGTGGGTAAATATATTTAGGTAGATTTGAATTTGCCGACTGCGTTGTGGTGTGTAGCACGTACACACATACATCACGTAGAGTTTAGTTTAGCTTTAGTTAAAAACGAAACGGGTAGTATGTTGGATTGTTTTTACAATGGACCGTTTCAGGTTGCGACAGATGAATCTCTTAATGTTAGAATAAGGTGTAAAGGTAAAATAGATATAGTACATAAGATAACCTTGATCTATAGATTATATTGTAGTAGGTAAAAAAAAAAAAAAAACTTTACAGTTTTTTTTTATTTTCCTTAAGGATGGGTGGTGTGGTGTGTAGCACGTACACACATACATCACGTAGAGTTTGGAATGTAAGGTTAGATTGTAAGATAAGTATTAATCATAGAGAGTATTGTAACACGTATAGTTTAGTATATAAACTTAGGTATTAAGACTATTAAATATAGTACTATCGTGCCAGTGACGGCACGATGGACTGCTTAAAGCTAAGTCCGTGTATCATTTATCGTCCCAATTAAACCCCACATCACAGCGTTAACGGTAAAGGAAAATATCCTGAGGAAACCTGCACACTGAAGAGGGCTTCAAAAGTTGTCGATGGTGTTTGTAGTCCGCCAACCCGCAGCAGGTTAGCAAAATGGACTAAGGCCTACATTCTGAAAAGAGGTCCGTACCCAGCAGTAACATAAGTTAAAAAAAAAACTTGTTTTTGTGCTTCACAAAACGACTACAACTTTATGTGCTATCCTAAGTACAAAGCCCGGTTTGGACAATGTGTAGCAATTGAATGTTTTTCTATTCGGTAATTATCAGTTACAGTACCTACCTACTGGGATCTGCCTATCACCTGGGATCAGCATCGTCGAATTGTAAGGGTGTACGATTATGCATTTCTACTTAAAATTCTAAGGGGATGCTAATAGGTGTTTATGAGTTTCATTCAGCAAAAGATAGGTACTTGAAGATTAATATAACTGCCTCGTTGGTCTAGTGGTGGTAAGCGTGACTGCTGATCATGAGGTCCTGGGTTCGATCCCGAGGTCGGGCAGTGTTATTGGGTTTTTACGGTTGGAATTTCTCAGTAGCAGCTCGGAGTTTGGATTTGTGCCCGGGCTTAAACATAATGGCGAAATGAGGGTGTTACTATACACCTCTGGCTAACCCTTCGGGGAATACAGGCGTGATGTTATATTATACTTGAAGATCTAATAGTATTGAAAAATAGACATCTTTACATAGTATAAAACAAAGTCGTTCCCGCTGTCTGTACGCTTAGATCTTTTAAACTACGCAACGGATTTTAATGCAGTTTTCAGCAATAGATAGAGTGATTCAAGAGGAAGGTTGCCCTACATTAGTATCTACATTGCACCCGTGCGAAACCGGGGCGGGTCGCTAGTACATGATACATTAATTCAATCTTCATTTTCCTTAACTTATTACTGTCACACAAAAAATCGCAAAAAAAAAAGAAACAACATTTGAAACAATAACTCAGAAATGAGCCTCATTTAAAATTCCCCCGATGACTGGAACCAGGCCAGACATTTTGAAAACGAAAGCGTATTTGACATGTTTGGACATGTCAGCGGTGAATAATTTTGCTAGAATTTATTTTCTTATTGTTTCTTTGGTCTACTGGTTGCCGGTTTGCGGTCTGGTTGTTCGATTTGTTGACGACACGTTTGGTGCAGTGGCTGAGCGATTGGCTTCTACGCTGCGGGTTGTGGGTTCGATTCCCGCACGGATCAAATATTTGTATGGCCTACAGACAGTTGTTCCGGGTCTGGGTGTTTGTGCTTGTGAAGATTTGTGTCTGTAAACGCACCCACGATACAGGAGAAATCCTAGTGTGGGGCAACGTTTTAAAAAACATAAAATAAATAAATTTGCAGGTAATGCTAAAAATAATGGGATGTATTAAAAAAGCACTTTAAAATTAATGAAAATCATCATTATCTTCCTGCCCTTATCCCACACTAAGTAGAGTCGGTACAACATGTATTTCTCTTCCATTCTCCCTCTCGGTACTCACTTTTTTCTTATCCATATCATCCTTCACACATTCCATACATCTTTTCTTTTTAACATTAATGAAAATAACAACAAAAAATGTTAAAGCTACACTTCAAAAATAGTTGCATTATAATTTTAATACTTCTAATTATAAAAATAATGGTTCGAACTATTAATCAATTAATAGGATGGATGTGTGGTATTACGCGAATGGATATAATTAGGAATGAGTATGTAAGAGGAAGCCTGAAAGTGGCGCCGGTGACTGAGAAGTTGTGTGGAAACCGGTTGTCATGGTATGGGCATGACAACCGGATGACAACCGGCATGATGCGGAGGAACGAGGAACATGTCGTGAGGAAAGTTTTGAGTATGAATGTGGATGGTTATAAGAATAGAGGAAGACCAAAGAAACGATGGATGGATAGTGTGAAAGATGATATGGCTAGAAAGGGGATGACTACTGAGATGACGGCTAATAGAGATGTATGGAAGAAGAAGACATATTGCGCCGACCACAAATAAGTTGGAATAAGGGCAGGAGGATGATGAATATAATATATAAGTGGTGGCAAGCGCAAATGCTGATCGTGAGGTCCTGGGTTCGATCCCTAAGTCGGACAAAGTGTTCTTGGGTTTTTCAGTGTGGAATTCCTTAGTGGCAGCCCGGAGTTTGTGTTGATGGTAATAGGCTCGCCTCCTAAGGAACACAAAGATTCCAGATGAACAGCGTCAAGTACCTATAGTGCTTGACATTAAGCTGATCTGGACACCTTTTTGGTCCAGCCGTGAGACACATACCCAAGACATTATTTTTTATATCACACTTTTATCTATTGTGTCTCTTTGTGCTGTGTCCAAATAAATGTATCTTTATCTTTTTATCTATTACATGGGACGGTGACGGACATAACGGTGAAATAAGGGTGTTACTATACACCTCTTGCCCAACCCTTTGGGGAATAAAGGCGTGATATTATGTTATGTTGGTGACCTGAATTCATTGCTCCTAAGTGTAGTTAGATACTTCTTAAAGATACATTTATATGATATTAACGACCCGCCCCGGCTTCGCACGGGTGCAATGTAGATACTAATGTGGGGCATATAAACCTTCCTCTTGAATCTATCTATTGCTGAAAATTGCATTAAAATCCGTTGCGTAGTTTAAAAGATCTAAGCGTACAGACAGCGGGAGCGACTTTGTTATATACTATGTAAAGATACCTACTTAGTAC
The DNA here is from genome assembly GCA_910594945.2 of Amphipyra berbera. Taxonomy (NCBI): domain Eukaryota; kingdom Metazoa; phylum Arthropoda; class Insecta; order Lepidoptera; family Noctuidae; genus Amphipyra; species Amphipyra berbera. The sequence goes on from OU343138.1 coordinate 1,788,758, forward strand.
GTCTAAGTACATATACAAAACATATTATTAGGTATTCGCCTCTCATCGCGAGTTGTAAATTATTTCGCAAATTGAAGCGACGGGGTTTGACGAGGGACCGAAAGGTCACGGGTTCGAATCGTTTTGAACTTTGCTCAGATTTGTATGTTGTATGGTGGTACTTATTGCTAGTTTAAGTATGTCATGTATGGGTTGGTTATTTGGGAAAGGTTGGTTAAAATATTTTGTAGGACCATATTTTGATTATATTACCTAAGAATTAGTACTCTCAACCGGCGTGCGTGTATGACAAGATGTATGAATGTGGATGAAGCGAAAGGGGTATGTAAGAGTCGTAGCATGTAGCGTTCTATAGTTTCTGCATACCCCCGTGGGAAAAAGGCTATGTAATACTATGTATGTAAATAAGAACTTTTACAAAAAAAAAGTGGGTTTATACATCCTCTTGTAAGTCTTTTATTTACTAAGTTTTCTATACAATTGCCAATTATATAATCAGCCTCATCTAAACATTTGCCTCTTCATAGTAACATAACATCACGCCTGTAGTCCCCGAAGGGTTTGGCAGAGGAGTATAGTAACACCCTCATTTCGCCGTTATGTTTAAGTCCCATGTAATAGGGGGCGAGCCTATTGCCATCAACCGGACACAAATCCTAACTCCGGGCTTCATAGTAATGTCTTGAATACAACTCACACGGACCTGTCGATGACACGCCCCGTTCGCGCCCCACGTTTGGTGTGACGAACGCCCAAAACTTGTGCTTATAGGTTCAAATACCAATTGTTTACAAATGATATTACAGATTAGTACTCGAAACCATCTCACAACATAACTGGATACAAAATAATTCTTAAGGGCTTATACGCAAAACTGCGATGCGACGTCGCATCGTAGAAATATACCAGCTCGCACGACGCATCGCAAGTACTTACGAATTGATTCGCGTAATTGATGTTTCCTATATCTTCTTATCAGTAACAGCAGTGCGCAAATATTTTTACGCAATTTTATTCTACTTAGTATAAAATACGTTCAATACGGTTGACGATACGCAAAACTGCGATGCGACGTCGCAACGTAGAAATATACGAGCTCGCACGACGCATCGCAAGTACTTACGAATTGATTCGCGTAATTGATTTTTCCTATATCTTCTTATTTATTTATTTATTTAAACTTCATGTACAATTGGTGGTACATAAGGCGGACTTAATGCCAATGGCATTCTCTACCAGTCAACCTTTGGGTCCAAAATTAAGCACTTCGAAAAAGGTACAAAAAAAGAATTTAAAACAAATATTGAAAAGGTAAATAAAAAACTATTAAAAACAAAATAATACATAAGTACTAACAAAATATATACTTTATATATATCTATATACAATAAAAATACATATTAAACCTATACATCTATACATCTTATCAGTAACAGCAGTGCGCAAATATTTTTACGCAATTTTATTCTACTTAGTATAAAATACGTTCAATACGGTTGACGATCGTCGAGGGATTGGTCATCCGAAACTTGGAAGGAAAACGCCATGCCGCAAAAAATCGCATCGCAGGAATTTGCGTCGCAGTTTTCTGCGTTGCGAATTCGAATCGCGCCGATTCGCAGTTTTGTGTACAAGCTCTAAGTCGAATCTTTACATGCAAGTCGACCAATGCAACAAATTCAAAAACTTCAAAGGCACATCAAAGCTAGATAGTGGACAGCCTACGGCCATTTTAAGTGCATTTAAGTATATGTGAGAGGTAGTGGCTACGAGATCATAATTATTTTATGCAGCGTACACACCTAGCCAACGAACGCCAACAAAGAGGGCTCACATACATAACATCACGCCTGTATTCTCCAAAGGGTTGAGCGAAGGTGTCTAGAAACACCCTCATTTCACCGTTATGTTTAAGTCCCATGTAATAGGGCTAATATTTAAGGTCAAAGTGGACTTACGAGTTGTATGTCGTGTGTTCGACTCCAGCCAGGCGCATTACTTTGTGTAATTTATTTCATCGCCACTGCTCTCAAAAAGGGAAAGGAAAACATCGTGAGGAAACCGGCATGTCCTAGAACCAAAAATTCGAAGACATGTGACTTCTGCCAACCCGCACTGGGCCCGCGTGGTGGATTACGGCCTATTCCCTCTCACGGAGAGGAGGCCTGTGTCCCAGCAGTGGGAACATTATAGGCTGATGATGATGATGAATAGGGGGTGAGCCTATTGCCATCAACTGGGCACAAATCCAAACTCCGGGCTGCTACTGAGGAATTCCATACGGAAAAACCCAATAGCCCTGCCCGACTTTAGGATCGAACCTAGGACCTCACGATCAGCAGTCGCGCTTGCCACCACTAGACCAACGAGGCAGTTCTTTCTATGTAAAGTTTGATCAAATCCAACAAATGACGAATGTTTGTTGTCGTTTTTTGTTTTGGCTAGGTATGTACTCAACATTAGATATACAAAAAGTGGGCCACTTCAGCCACTACCCCAAAAGAGTGGTTAAAAGCATGGTGCATAAAGAACTAATGGTCAGTTCGAACTCGGACGTGTGTAATGTAGGTACTTGAGACACTAATTGTTAGCTTTGACTACCATAGTGCTCCCCTTAAAACTGGGAATGAATACCCCCATATTCATATGAAAGAAAGAAAGAAAGAAAGAAAATTATTTATTCTGGACTCACACAGGCAGTTACAGAAACAAAAACAATATAAAAAAAAGAAAGAATAAGAATTTAGACTACCTGCACGAGGCCAAAAAGGGCTCCTGTCTCAGCATAATGCTGCAGATTTAGAAAAAAAAAACAAAATTACGCAACGCTGGTTTTCAGATAGGACCATAGTAATGCCACGGGCAATAACGACACAAATAAATAAATAAACATGTTACGTACAATATTAAATTGAATACTACTAAACAAAAGCAATAAATAGTTTAATATTTAAACTTATGTGTTAGGTACGTGTGTGTGTGGAATAGTCAATAAAATTATAATATACATAGTTATTAAATAAATTAAAGCCAAACCAGAAAAAATAAATATAAAATAAACTTAAGCATTTCCGGACGAGCCAACTACTATATTCAACTTTACCGTTAATTCAGCCCTCATCAAGCTGTCTCCCTCCCAGTCCTCCCGCCAGCAACGCCCTAAGCCGAGGTCCGACTCCCCTTAGGAGTCGCCCTAAGTGCTGTTGTTGCTAGCTAGTCATGATGTCAGTAGTAGTAGTTAGCTTAGGTTAAGTATTTTACTCTTGTCCCCATTGGTTGGAGACTCTTCAGGTCTCGCTAATAACTGCCCAGTTACGTAGAAATGGTCCGCAAGACCATCTACAAGCAGTCGAATTGAAAATAAAATCTATTCAACTTTACACAGCTTCAGACTTCAACTTATTCTAAGCTCATTTATTCAATATAGATAATGTAATTCTTTTAAAATATGGCAACATCTATCTCGCCACATGCGAAATACGCAGCACGACGATTGTGTAGCAGACTACAGTGACAATAACGAAAACTCTCAAATATGACGTCACAGAATCCTGCATCGCGATTTCAAGATTTGACACGCAGATAGTATAATACAACTTCCGACCCGCCTGGTTGGAGGATCCTCCCTTTTCGTTGGAGAAACACCATACCTCGTTCTTCCACAAGAACATCAATATTACAAAAGATAGCCCCTTTATATTCTTCACAAAGGACAGGTGCGTAGTATTTTCAACCAGCGTGCGTATGACAAGATGTATGAATGTGGATGAAGCGAAAGTAAGGATTGTAGCATGTGGCATTCGATAGTTTCTGCCTACCCCCATGGGAAAAAGGCATGAGTTAATGTATGTATGTATAGCGTCTGCATACGCCCGTCTCTTATCACGTCCTAGTGTTCATGCTGTGAAGATAAATAAGCACAACAAACTCCCCAGCAACACCTTTGTCAACATTGGACAAAGACCTCCTCCTTAACAGAGAAGTAATCCCCAAAATCACTACATCAGTAGTTCGGTGACCACTGACTCCCCAGTATCACAGCTCTGTTAGCGTTAGACAAAGACCTGCGCAATATGAATCGAATGTTATTTTACAGCCAATATTTTTATCTATCTACCTATATACTCCTATTATAAAGAGGAAAGATTTGTATTTTTGGATTTTTGTATGTAACGAATAAATTTAAAAACTACTGGACCGATTTCAAAAAATCTATTGCCGTTAGAAAGCTACATTATCACTGAGTAACATAGGCTGTATTTATTACTGGAATAAACCTTCTTACGCGGGCGGAGCCGTGAGAACACAGCTAGTTAAAAATATCTTTAACGTATACATCTCTTTTTAAATGGTTTTATAATTATTAAACGGTTTTGTGTTTATTTGTTTGGATTAAATCTTGCGACAGATTTTTCAGCTACTTCTGCTTAACTGATTCTCCTGAAACTTCACACACAAATTAAATTTCCATAACAATACAATATTATAATTATTTGAACGTTCAATCCTGATGCTGTAGGGATACTGCAAGATAAAACCGTTTAACTTAAAAGTTATTTTGGAGGGATTATCTATAGGTATACTAATATTATAAAGCTGAAGAGTTTGTTTGTTTGTTTGTTTGCTTGAACGCGTTAATCTCAAGAACTACTGGTTGGAATTGAAAAATCACGCTACGACCAATAGGAGCGGAGCATAAGTGAAAAATGTTGCAAAAACGGGAAAAATGTCCACCCGTGCGGAGCCGGGACGGGCCGCTAGTTTATTATATTTTATAAAACAATTTTAAAAGATATAACGTCCATAACTAAAACATGACCACAGGCAACCCGTTAAAATTTGCGGAAAATTAGCACGAATTAGATCTAAAAACCCTTTGCCATCAAATTGGTTTCACATTTTGTTCCCCTTTGAATAGCCCTTATAATGCATACACACCTTTATTACTGTTACCAACCATTACACAAAACCCTATTTATGGTGACATAAGGTTGAATATCCCGTGGTCATTTCTTCTACATCAGCAAATAGGTTTGTAATTTCAGTTATACCGCTGTATTGACAAACGTCCTGGAAAATGAAAGCCTAATTTTATTACGTAGCTATTACTTTGTGAATATGCATGAGTACATCAAGTACAGTAGGGGAATAAAAAGTTCATGCACCTTAAGGTCTCTTTTTGCTTATACAGTTTTTAAAAAAAAAAAACGTACCTGCTTTAGTTATGAATTCAGGAAATTTATTTTCTAATCCGTGACCCCAAATATGACCTAAATTGTAAAAACAGCTGATCATAGCTATAGACAGATAGATTTTAGCATATTTTTTACCAAATCTTTGAAAAGCTATTTCTCTTAAAATATCGAGTTTTGGGGAAAGTTGTAGGACAGAAGTTGTCCTTTATATGGGTACTTTAACACCCTTTCGGCTCAGTACCCCCTTTCCGACTAACCTTGTATATTATTTTAGTATATCAATATGTTAATACCGCCAAGATATTTCAAATGCATTTATGTATGCATTCGTCACACGAATTTTATACAGCCGTCATTTTGAAGCCCCAGAATATAGGTTTTTAGGCTGTGACGGGCCACTCACTCGCAGTTGCAATATTTTTGTACCGTTTTGCAATATTTATTTTGCATATGACTGTGTTGTAATATTGATTTTGCATATGAGTCTCCATTGTGACATATGCATTGGAACGAATGTTTTGTTTCAAAATTTTAGAAAATACGTTTTGTTATTCTCTTTTATTGTTTGGTGCTCTGATTTTTGTGTTACGCAGTGGTGAAGAAAGCAAAAAAGAAAATACATAACAATAACCAACATCCACGCAAGTAAAATAAAACACCAATGGAAATACATATATACAGAGCAGTGATAGCCTAGTGATATGACCGTCGAACTGCCAAGTCATAGGTCTCGAATTCGAACCCAAGGCACACACCTCTGACTTTTCGGATTCATGTGCGTATTGTATAATTATCACTTCCTTAAAAACGGTGAAGGAAAACATCGTGAGAAATCAACCTGAGAGATATTTCTCGACGGCATGTGAAGCCAAGTCGGAGGCCCATGGGCGGCATAAACTCTGACACCAGGTCACTAACTACACGAAAAGAAGAAGGATAGAAATACATACACAGAGAGAGGCATAGGAAACATTTGTGCGTTGGTACGTTAGTGGACTAGCTGAACTGGCCACCTCAACTTGTACACATTGGCATTAACATAACGGCATAATGACGATTACCATCCAACCTGCCAGTGACTGCAGGCTGATGATAGGCATCAGTACAACTGTGGCGGCATCTACCAGTCACATGCGAACTACACAGCACGACGAATGTCTAGCAAACTACAGCGACAAATAATTACAACTTTCAAAAATGACGTCACAAATCCTGCATCGCGATATCAAGATTTGACACGCAGATATTATAATATACAAGGTTAGTCGGAAAGGGGTACTAAGCCGAAACGGTGTTAAAGTACCCATCATAATGGATAACTTTTGTTCTACAACTATCCCCAAAAGTCATTAGTTTAAGAGAAATAGCGGTTCAGGGATTTCATACAAAAAATTCAAAAAATACGCTAAATTCTATCTATCCTCAGATATGATCAGCTGTGTTTACATTTGAGGTCATGTTTGGGGTCACAGATCAGGAACTCCTTTTTCTTAATTCGTAACAAAAGAAGGAATGAAGAATTTAAAAAAAAACTAAAACTAAAATCATTTTACATGAAATTTTTCTTAATCGAATTTTGAAATTATTACACTTTCTTTAAAACAATCATCAGTGATACATTTAGAGTCCCGCAGCTTAGCACCCCCTTTCCGATTAACTTTTTAAACAACTTCCCAATATCAACCGTTGGGCAGTAGCCCGCCAGGCATAGGACCCACCTGGCTGAAGGATCCTCCCTTCTCGTTGGAAAAACACCATACCTCGTTTGTCCACACAACCAAAGCAAGAGGATAGCTCTGTAATCACCAACTTACGGCTAGCCCAGTATGATCACACCAAAGGCGAGCACGGACCCGCCGTCGAAACGACCCGCACGCGCCCCGCGCTCTCTTTTGGTATGCCATACGTCATAGTAATCCCTTGAATACAACTCACGCAGGTCCACGAACGACACGACCCTCTCGCGTCCCACGTTTAGTGTGGCGAACGCTTCAGAGCTGAATCCACGCAATAAGTATTGACGCAACTCCACAAAACCTCGACACGTTTAGTGCAGTGGCTGAGCGATCGGCTTCTGCGCTACGGGTCGTGGGTTCGATTCCCGTACGGAACAAATACTTGTATGGCCTACAGATAGTTGTTCCGGGTCTGGATGTTTGTGCATGTGAAGATTTCAGTCTGTATTTGCAATAAGCGCTTCCAAACATCCTTCATAATGCGCACGGCAAAAGAGTGGAACTCACTACCTGCGTCTGTGTTCCCGAACGCATACAACCCGAATCTCTTCAAAGTTAGAGTGAACAGGCTTCTTCTGAGTAAGCTCACTCCGTCGTAGACTTTGTCTCTGTCACCTCTGACTTAGACTAGAATCAAGAGCAAACTCATCAACGAATTTTGTAAACGTTTGGCGGTTTTTGAGTATTTTTTTTGTGATCCACACAAATGTCCAGCTGATTGATAGCGTCGTGCAACGGTCGGGTTGTTGAGCTGCCTAAAAAAGGTTTGAGCTCCGCGATGACTGATGCAGATGTGCCATCAGTTAGGACAAGTCAACTAGAATCTGCTATGGCACTTTCCTCAAGAGGTCATTCCAGACGTTGCTCTATATCGTTTCACTCGCATAGTTTTTATACCACAATGTCTGGACTTTAAAAGAGACCTTGACCTCTGCGTTTGTTTCGGCTTTTCTTCTCAGAGCTCGACAGATAGGAAATGCCGGCGCCATCTAGTCTTAAAAAAAAACATTACATTGACTTGTAAAAGTGTCTGTAACATATTTATTTACAGAAATAAAAATCATTTATCTAAAATAAAAAAACGCACCCACGGTACAGGAGAAATCCTAGTGTAGGGGAACGTTTTAAAAAAAGAACAAAAAACAAACATTGCTGTTATATTCCTATCTAAATAAAGCCATCCTTTTTATATTACCATTACTATCCTCTACAAAAACATCTACTAACACTTCACAAATCCAGAAATTAGCATAACTGCATAAAATATAAACAAAAAGACGGGAGAGTCATCGTTTGTACGGCTTTTACGACTGTTATTATAATAAGCGAAATAAGCGGAGTCATATGCGGAAGAGTGCGATGCGTCTGTATGCTGCCCACGCGCATCTTTAGCGCTGCGATTGCGCGCGGCGATGATGTATGGCAGTGAGGTTGCAGTAAAACAAGTTGTGTGGATTACTGTTTGTTAATGTCTAAACTAAACTGTCTCGTTGGTCTAGTGGTGGCAAACGCGACTGCTGATCGTGAGGTCTTGGGTTCGATCCCCAAGTTGGGCAGTGCTATTGGGTTTTTCCATGTTTTTCTATGTCAGCAGTACATCACAAGGTTTGAAGGAATTACATGATTTCGTTTACATCCTGTATATTGGGGGATTACAAGGTGTGATGTTATTTAATGTTACTTTTTTTTTATTATTATTTGTTACTAGGCCTGCGTTTGGCCGCCATCCCGCCTGATGTTAAGCTGTGATGCGGTCTACGATGGAGCACGCTTGCCCAGAAGAAACCGATTCACTCGTGACTTGAAAACACCCAGATTGTAACTGTCGGCGAACACCCACTCGGGCAGCGCATTCCACTGTTTGGTGGTTTTCACAATGAAAGTGGAATCAAAACGCTTCGTTCGGTTCGGGTTACTTAAACTACTGTCTTCCCTCCACAGTACATGTAAGTATGGATCATTGACTTGTTCGGTCGGCAAAGTTAATTTATTAACCGGCTCCGTATTATAGTCGTTGTATAAATATAATGACTTATAAAAAATGTTTAACATCCATACAGTCGTCATTACGACAGGTCATTATAAATAACTGCTGGTTTTTGCGACAAAATTTTGTCGTAGGTATTTTCTCTTATGGGTGGGGCATGTGACAATAGTCATAACTTGTGAGGATGACTGATGACCTTGACCCTGAGGCTGTGAGTTCAAAAATTCTAGTGTTGGTTCAAGTGGGATGACATTGGATAGTACTAGTAACTATCTACCTACTAGACTATCTCGTTGGTCTATTGGTGGTAAGCGCGACTGCTGATCGTGAGGTCCTGGGTTCGATCCCCAGATCGGGCAAAGTGTTATTGGGTTTTTTCGAGTGGAATTCTTCAGTACTAGCCCGGAGTTTGGTTTTGTGCCCGGTTGATGGCAATAGGCTCGCCCCCTTTTACATGGGACTTAAACATAACGGAGAAATGAGGGTGTTACTATTCACCTCTGCCCAACCTTTCGAAGAATACAGGCGTGATGTTATGTTATCTACTGATGACAACTGATGATTCCTTTTATTAACTGATGGTCATAGGTTAAAATAAGGACCTTGTGGCTAATTACCAACCGCGCGGATCATACGATTTGCGAGGTTAAGCTCCGCTTGCCGCGGTCAGTCCGTGTATAGGTGACCGTTCGCTACACATCGAGACCCGTCTGTGCCTCGGAGAGCATGTGAAACAGTCGGTCTCGGATGTCATAACAATACCTATGGCAGTCGCAACGGGTAGTCAGAAGCCCAAAAGTCTGACTACTGATCTAACCTTAGGATATCGGCATTGCCCTGTAACTATGTTGCGTAGGTCTGATGGCAGTCGCTCCGTGTAAAATACTGGTATTCAGCCGCATCTGGTTAGATTTGAAGCTGACCCCAACATAGTTGGGGAGAGACTAGGCAGAACGAACGTTATTGAAATTAAGATTCTTGTATCTTTGCCAATAATGCTTGGGTTCATTAAAAAAGCCTCCACGGATGACGATACTTAAGTACGACCGGCATAGCAGTGATAGTCTAGTGGTGTGACCTTCGGACTGCCAAGTCATAGGTCTCGAGTCCGAACCCAAGGGATGCACCTCTGACTTTTCAGATTCATGTGCGTATTGTATAATTATCATTTGCTTACAAACGATGAAGGAAAACATCGTGAGGAAACCGGCATGCCTGAGAGATATTTCTCGACGGCATGTGAAGCCAAGTCAGAGGCCCATGGGCGGCATAAACTGTGACACCAGGTTAGTCACTAACCACACGAAAAGAAGAAAGGAGAAGAGTTTTATACCACAATATAACATAATGGAATATTTGTAACTGTAAATACTCAAAACCAATTCAAAATGTCACATAATTTTAACTGAAACACTTTAATACAAGACAATCTGTATGTATGTATGTTGCATTTAATATCAAAACAAGCGCATCGGTGGCGTGCGTCAGCGCAACCTTGGGATGTTCGCATTAAATACGGAAACTCACGCGCATGTTTATTCGACTCGTAAAATTAAACTTACAAAGATGTCAGGGTGATGGATGAGACACTGTTGGTCGGCATTAAAATTAATTTATTAAACCATTTTCTTGCTATTCTTGTTTAAGGAAGATCACTCATTATTATTTACTGTCTTCTAGTGGGCCAACGACGGGTATGGAATGATTATGGTGCGGAACATTAACCGTTTGGACGCTATTGTCACATATATGTGACCAAACGAAAGCTTAACCTGTACGCCAACGTCACAAATATGTGACAAAAACGATGGGATTACAGTTACGTGGGGGGTATGCCGATGCGTTTATGCTCTGGCGTTTAAAAGGATTCGCGCGTCCTAAAATCGGACTTCCAATCAATCAACTCAGCTAATCGCAATCCACTCCTGAATATTGGCATCTCTCAAATGCGCCACAATTCAAGCTGTAGGTCGATTTTTTATAAAGACCTTAATAAGTAGTCATGTTCATCTCACTCTTCAGGCTCGATCATCGAAGCAGTACTTTACAGGTGTGTGGTCGGCAGTTGAACTCCAACGAGCACTAATTAGCATTTAGGTACATTCAAACATTTTTTTATAGTGTATACTTTTAGTTCTTGGGTACCAGCTCTTTATTGTAAGCCAAAAAATAGGCCAGCCCCTTTGTATCTCGGGGTTATGTCTAGAGAATCGGCAGCAGTGTCCTTTCTCTCTGCTAAATCAACAACGATCACAACTGCGCCAGCCAAGTTATTACATATTGCCTACGACCGTTTATTACAATGCGGTCATTAGAAGGCCTATGTCCAGCAGTGAGCGTTTACAGGAAGCCCTTATTCAGCAGTAATCGTTTCGGAAGAAAATGTATATTCTTCTCTTTTTTCGTGTGATAAGTGACTAACCTAGTGTCAGAGTTTATGCCGCCCATGGGCCTATGACTTGGCTTCACATGCCGTCGAGAAATACCTCTCAGGTATGTCGGTTTCCTCACGATGTTTTCCTTCACCGTTTTTAAGCAAGTGTTTATTTATAAAAAACGCACTTGAATCCGAAAAGTCAGAGGTGCGTGCCTTGGGTTTGAAATCGAGACCTATGACTTGGCAGTCCGACGGTAACATGACTAGGCTATCACTGCTGTTTAAAAATGCATTTTATTGTGTCACTTCTAGTAAATCTACGTTCATGTAAAATGCCACGTTCACTGAGCTATTTGGTTTTATTGCTTTAATATAATGTTATTATTGCGCGTTATGTGCTACTATAATTGTATTTAATATTCCCAGTTTTGAGCACTTTATATGCCTATGTCTGAACTAACGACGTGGCCTGATTTTGCTTCGAGAGATAAAATGTTTGCCATAATTTTTACTTTCATTGATTTTCTTACATAATTTTTACATAATAACATATTTATATAAAACTGCCTCGTCGGTCTAGTGGTGGGAAGCACGACTGCTGATCGTGATGTCCTAGGTTCGATCCCCAGGTCGAGCAAAGTATTATTGGGTTTTTGTAATAGGAATTTCTCAGTAGCAGCCCGAGGTTCGCCCCCTATTACATGGAACTTAAACATAATGGCGAAATGAGGGTGTTACTGTACACCTCTGCCCAACCCTTCGGGGAATACAGGCGTGATGTTATGTTACATAAAAAAAATAAAAACTTATTATTTTATTAAGCCGCATTCAGATAGGCAGGCAGCCCGCGCCGAACTACCAGCGCATATCGGATCCGATCCGCGCAAAAACTGTAAGCTTAGCCTAGAAGAAATATTTGACGTACAGTCACGGAATAAATAGGTACAGTATCGTTAACGTATCGCTAATGTATATTGAATCAAAAATACATATCCTATAACATTTTGGTTTATTTTTTTGCCACATGTACAGTTTGTATTTCTTTTTTTTCTTTTTTTTGTTTGAAATGGGTTTGCTCTTGACTCTAGTCTAGTTCAGAGGAGACATGATGGAGTGAGCTTACCCAGAAGAAGCCTGTTACCTCTAACTTTGAAGAGATTCAGGTTGAATGCGTTCGGGAACACAGACGCAGGTAGTGAGTTCCATTCTTTTGCAGTGCGCATTATGAAGGATGTTTGAAAGCGCTTAGTGCGAATTGGTGGAATGGCAACTAAGTATGGATGGTAACTTGCAGTGCGTCTAGATGTCCGATGGTAGAAGGGGGTCGGTGGGATGAGGTTGTGGAGTTCTTGAGCACACTCTCCGAAGTACAGTCTATAGAAGACCGACAAGCAGACAACCTTGCGGCGATGAGCCAATCTGTGAAGCTTGGCATCCACCAGTTTTTCGTCGCCAATGAGCCTCTTAGCTCTGAATTCCACTGAGTCAAGCATATACGTATTGTACATATTACACGAATATTACGTATAGAACGAGTATTTCCAATTCAAAATTCACTCACATTAACGTTAGGTACGTTTACGTAACTTACGTCACAACATTCGTACTACTGAAACTCCTTTGAACAAAACAAATAAAATAATAAAGATTCATACATACATAAACCAAATACATCTAAACGAATGTTCACACTGGGATCCTGTTTGCAGTGCCCAGCAAAAATCCGATCCCGTCGAATTTTGCAACTGTCTCTGCAAACTGAATGACATTGTACAGTAAAAAACAGGATCCGGTTTAATGACATATATAGGTATTTCAATGCAAGTGTTCACACTATCGTCTTACATACGGTTTTTCACTGGATGAGGAATATATACGATCATAACACACGATCTATGGCTGCTGGCAAACTCAATGTACCCAGCGTCACTATATAATTACTATGGTGACAGAACCCTAAAGAAACGAATACCATATCTATTGAACGATCTGCCAGCTGACATAAGGAGTGATATGAACAAAAACAGTTTTAAAAATATATTTAAAAAATATTATTTACAAATGTGTTAAGGTGCTACCTCTAAATTATATAATTTTAAGTACCATAGTAATTGAATGTTTGTTGATAAAGAGACTCATCGACGCCACACTCAAACCAGTACTACGGTTTTCTGGGGCTTAGTTTATAAATTATAGTTACCTCGTGAGTATAAATAAATAAATAAAATAATCTTTACATAGTATAAATCAAAGTCGCCCCCGCTGTCTCTACGGTTAGACCTTCTAAACTACGCAACGGATTTTAATGCAGTTTTCAGCAATAGATAGAGTGATTTACGAGGAAGGTTTATATGCCCCACATTAGTATCTACATTGCACCCGTGCGAAGCCGGGGCGGGTCGCTAGTAAATTTATAAACGTCTGCGAGGTCTATCATGCAAAAAACAGGATGCAAACTATTGTGTGTGAACACACCAGTCAGTTTTGCGGGATCCAGTAAAAACCCGAACCCGCAGAACTGGACGCCCGTCTGAACGGGTCATAACATAACAATAACTATTATCCCAACAATTAATACCCACTAGAATACCCGAAACTCGACAGATCAAAAGTACATACCACGAAAACTGTCTCGAGAGCTGATTGGTAAAGTTATCTAGTAGTGACACACTAGGGCAGATATTTTCTGTATATGGAGACATCTAAGTGTATAACGAAAACTCTGGTACCAAGTTTCAGGAACTTGTGAATTCATTTGGCTGTGTGACGGTAACAGTTTCGGCAGAACAGTGTGTGATACTGGTCTAGAGAACGGCGAGCAAAATTGTTGGGTGAGCTTGTTGGGTGCGTAAACCAAGCAAACATGATGTGGTTCCGTAAAAAAATGCTGCGGACGTTTTTGAAACGTCTGCAATTCGTTCTGCCTAGCCTTTTCCCGACTATGTTGCGGTCAGCTACCAGTCTAATCAGATGCGGCTGAATACCAGTATTTTATACGGAGTAACTGCCATCAGATCTCCGCAACCCAGGTACTGGGCAATGTTGATATACTAAGATTGGACTGTTTGTCAGACTACTACTGACTACTCATAACGATCGTCATAGGTATTCGTATGACACGCTGGACCTACTGTTTAACATACTCTCCGAGGCAAGGATAGGTCTCGATGTATAACGAATGGACACCCATCCACGGACTGACCGTGGCAAGCACAGCTTATTCTTGCAAATCATATGATGCGTGCGGTTGTTAATTAATCACGAGCCCCCTTGAAACGTCTGCAAATATAAAAGTTAAATAAAGAAAGATGTGAAGTGAAGTGGCATGATGCCCAATCTTCGTATATTCTTGATAAAGTTTGGCTCGAAATTACTATCGTATAGAGCTCTAACACAGTGGCTTCGTGGCAGACCTAGAACATGAAGGTATGAACAAGACATTATAAATAAAAAATATTAATACGACCTGTAACTCACTTCACTCACCAACTTGCTAGCTAACGAGCTCGCTATTCTCTCGGCCCGTGTTCCTCACGCGTGTGTGACCCGGCGGTGCCTACACTAGCCGTTCACTCCAGCTGTCAGGACGACCTGTAACTCACTTCACTCACCAACTTGCTAGCTAACGAGCTCGCTATTCTCTCGGCCCGTGTTCCCCACGCGTGTGTGACCCGGCGGGGCCTACACTAGCCGTTCACTCCAGCTGTCAGGATGACCTGTAACTCACTTCACTCACAAACTTGCTAGCTAACAAGCTCGCTATTCTCTCGGCCTCACAGACGTGTGAGTGACCCGACAAGGCCTTCACTAGCCGGTCACCCCGGCTGTCCAGACGACCTGTAACTCACTTCATTCACCAACTTGTTGGCTAACTAGCTCGCTATTCTCCCGGCCAGTGTGCCTCACAGACGTGTGAGTGACCCGGCGGGGCCTACACTAGCCGTTCACCCCGGCTGTCCAGACGACCTGTTACACACTTCACTTGCCACATCATCATTATGAACACCATGCTGTATTTTATGTGATTTGCATCCTAATATCATTTTTATGGTTTGTTTATCGAGTTTGATAGAATATACATATTAAAGTCATTACCTTGTTGCTGGATGGATGTACTTTAGTCAAAAATGTAATGAACCTTTTATAAGGATTACTTAGTGTTCTTTTTCTTTCTAGAAGTGTAAGAAGATGAGTTTTTTTTTAAATCCTTGTTTTAGTCGCGTTTCACCTGAAGGTAAACGCAGACAGGGTCTAAGACAGGAGCACACGAATCCAGAGGAACAGAGATATAAAGGGCTTTCCTTTACCCCTATGGCTCTCACATACGTCACACGACGGAACACAGTCAACTATTTGGCGCCGGACTATCAATAGCGAATTTTCATACCACTGACATGTCTTTCGTTTTTTTGTGATAAAAGTCCTATTTACCGACTTCTCCAAATACCAAGATCCGGGTTCTTTTCCGTCATCTATAAAGCCCATATTTGTTAACATCTGTTGCTTTCTTTGGAAGGGGTTGATTGGGAGTGTCACTGATTCCTCTGCTGTGGGAGTCCGTGTCGGTAAAATTGTGTTCCCTGATGTGTGTGATTTTTTATATTTAATTTTATTCTTTAGTATCTAATAATATAAGACGAACATAATGAGGCTTGCATAGTCGCTGAAGGGCGAACTAAAGCCTCGATATTTTTTTGAAAAATACGAAAAGATACGCCCATGAAGTTCCTGACAATGAATAGACCACCTCTTCTCCACCCATGGGTTTCGCAAAAGGCAACTAAGAGTTACGTCAAGAAGATAGGCAGAACCATCCTCCTGTCTGCTGCGGTCGCCAATCCATCTTTGAAGTGTGGTGAGTGTGTCAATTTCCCCTATGACCGTTCATTGTTGCGGTCATTGGGAGGCCCATGATCAGCACTGGACGTTTACGGGCTGTAAGAGCGTTTGTGCGCAACGTCTGAGCCAAATCTGAGAAAGTTATAAGAAGAATCTCGGCTGCTTCTGCTTTTTCCCAATTATCTTGGAGTTAGCTTCCAGTCTAATCAGATGCGGCTGAATACCAGTATTTGACACGGAGCGACTACCATCAGACATCCGCAGCCCAGTTACTGGGCAATGACGATATCATAGAACAGTTGTCAGACTTTCGGGCTTCTGACTATCCTTAACGACTGTCATAGGTATTCGTACGCCACCCGGGACCGACTGTTTAACATGCTCCCCGAGTCGAACGAACGGTCACCCATCTAAACAATATTAACGAAAGTACATAAGTGTTTCCATACTTATTACGACTCATGTATACATTATACATCAAAAATACTTCCTACAATATAAACAAAGGAATATAACATTTATTCTAATAAGGTTCCAAGGTCCCTTATAATTGTCTTCTACACTTCTAGTACTCCCTTTGTTGCTTCCGTGTGCCCTCATACCTTTGGAACAAAGACCTATGAAAGTGCAATGACTCATCGTCTGGTTAATTACGGCGCAGCAATTACGGAGTTATTGTTCAGACAGACAGACAGACAAATTGGGGTTCGGTGAGGAAAATGATTTTGTTAATTGATTTTGTAAGTGTGAAAATTTCGGGTTTATTGACGTTTGTTATTTTTCTTTGTTTTATTGCTTGATGTATTTTTTTTTTTTTTTTTTTTTTTTTTTTTTTTTTTTTTTTTTTCCTAATCGACTATTGTAGATGGTCTTGCGGACCTTTTCTACGTAACCTGGCTATTATTGGCGAGACCAGAAGGGTCTCCGAACCAATACCTACTATTCTAACTACCTAGCTAACTACGCAAAGCTAACTACTGTAACATCATGGCTATGACTATAGCAGCGACACCTCTGAGAGCGTCCCCAAGGGGGGACTCGAACTCTTAGGGTGCCGAATGCAAGAGGACTGGGAGGGATACGACAGCTTGATGAGGGCTGTATTCTCGCGTCATGGTGACTGCGCGGAGTCAGAAGGGACGACCGGCTCCGCGGCTGCGGCGGGTGAGCACGGTGGATCGGGGGCGGCGGCGGTGGGACGTCGCGAGGGGCCTCGTCGGCGAGGGCGATACGCCGGTCGGCGGCGGCGGTGTATGTGTATTGTGCTAGTCGATTTATTCGCCTCCTGGAGGAGGGTGATCTCATCATCGGGCTCTAGTAGCGCATGCCGGGGACGGCGGACTATGCTAATCTGGGAGGGTTTATAATCGGACGCGGCGGTCACGAGGGGGTTCCGATGCCTCGGGGCATGGTCGAAGTAACGCTTAGACGTGCGTTTGAGATATTGCCTTACCGTTGGCATTTTTAAGTCTAAATGAAGCTGAACGTTGCGCATATACCACGGAGCGCCCGCGGCTCTGCGCAATACGCGGTTTTGCAAGATCTGGAATGCTTTAAAGCGACATGGCCTAACGTGTGCGAACACGACGCTGGCGTAGGTTAATATGGGGCGAATGCACGTCAGGTAAAGTCTCAACTTATTTCTAAGCGAGAGCTTACTGCGCGCCCTAATCATAGAGTGTAACCGGCCCACAACAAAAGAGGCGCGAGCGTGCACCTTTTTGATGTGTTGCCGGAACGAGAGGTGGTGGTCTAGGATAACCCCCAGGTACTTGACGCTCAGTTCCCAAGGGATCTCTTTTCCAAACATGACTACTGGGGGACAACGCGAGTGGTTATCGCCGTGCCTCTCGAAAAGAACTGCTGCGCTCTTTTCGGGATTCACCTCGATACGCCACTTCCGAAACCAAGCACCGAGGCGGTTGGCTGCGGTCTGTAAGATGCGAGAGATCGATTTTAAGTCACTACCCGTGTAGTAAATAGCCGTGTCGTCGGCGAAAAGTGCCAACTGGGCCTTGCCATGAGTGGGAATGTCGCTGGTGTACAGCGTGAACAGAAGGGGGGCTAGCACGGAGCCCTGAGGGACTCCGGCTCGGATCGGATGTGGAGACGAAAGCGTGCCGTCTATTCGGTAGCGAAAGGTGCGATCCGACAGAAAGTCTCGAATGATGAGCACGAGACGGTCTGGCACGTTGAATTGGTACAGTTTATATAATAAACCGTTGTGCCAGACCTTGTCGAAGGCTTTCGCTACGTCGAAGAACAGCATGCCTGTCTTGTATGAAAACATGAAGCCGGAGCTTATGTGTTCGACAATACGGTGAAGTTGCCTAGTGCAGCAGTGGGTGGGACGAAAACCAAACTGCTGGTCGGGAATGAGGTTATGGGAATATGCGAATCCCTTTAAACGCGAATAAATGATACGCTCATAAATCTTCCCAAACGAATTGAGAAGGCTTATGGGGCGATAACTGGACGGCTCACACTTGGGTTTGCCGGGTTTGGGGATGCCTATAACTGTGGCTTGTTTCCAAGCTTGCGGAAAGAGGTTATTGCTAAGAGCGCCATTGAAGATGGCGGTCATTAGTACTATGAGCTGGGCGGAAAAGAGTTTAATCACCTTGTTCGTGATGCCATCGAGACCGGGGGCTTTCCTGGGCTTAAGATTCTTGATTATCGCCTGCACCTCGTCCGCGGTGACAGGGGGCAGGGGATCATCAGGATCTTCTACGGGGGGGAGAGCGGCTTTACGTTCGACTTCGGTATCCACCTGGGACAGATGGACCGGGTCTACTGGTAATGCGCTGGGCGTACACTGGGCTTCTAGACTGTCGGCTAGGCATTCGGACTTTTCGTCGTCTTCAAAGGCCGGCCTTTGATTCGGACGATTGAGAGGGGGAGTAGAGGCTACACATTCATTTTTGAGGGCGCGTTGCAAACGCCAGAAAGCGAGATGGGATGGCTCTAATTCGCCTAACATCTTGTCCCAGCGGGACGCCCTAACCTCCTGTATGCGTTTCTTTACAGCACGCTGCATAGAACGCATATGGAGGCGGTTGCCTTCGCAGGGAAAAGTGTCATACGCGCGTACGGACGCATTCTTCTCCGTCAACAGTTCACGCACATCGTCAGGCAGTTTCCAGCGGTGATCTTCCACCGCTGGAATCTGTCGTGAACACTCGTTCACCGCGGACTGTACGTGACCCGTGAGGGAGTCGATAGCGCCCAACGTGTCGGCGATTGTCACTATGTTGTCGGGGATTGAATCTAAATGAGCGGACGACGGAGACTTGAGACGCTCCTCTAGCTTCCGCCAGTCCGTGATAGTTTTAGTAGGCGCGGGTAGACCGGGATCCGGGGGACCGCCCCGGGGACCCAGGTCTAGGACAACGGGTCGGTGGTCAGAGTCTAACTCTTCATGCGTTTCTATCGAGCGTATGGCGAGGCCTACGTTCTTTAGGAGCGCAATGTCGAGTATGTCGGGTCTGTCATCAACGTTGGCGGGATAGTGAGTGGGGGACATGGGGGCTATCACATCGAAGTCGAGCAGAGGGCTCAGTGCTTCGAGTGTCCGGCCGGCCGGGTTATTGGAGTGACAGCTCCAAGTGATGTGTTTGGCGTTGAGGTCGCCCGCTATGATAACGGAGCCTCCGCCGAGATCGAATAGAGCTCTAAGGTCGCTCTCGAGAGGAAGTCTCAGACTAGACGGGGGGTTGTAGACCGACACGATAGTGATCGGCTGATGTCCTGTCATGCCTAACCGACAGATAGAGGTTTCCAGATACTGGAGATCGGGAGGGGGGTCTAACGGGGTGCAGTACAGGGAACGTTTGTAGTATATGAGGGTACCACCGCCGCCACAACGGGTCCTGTCGTTGCGAACTAACTTGTAGTTGGCAATTCCAGGATTCCTATTGTGGGGCTTCAGAAACGTTTCCTGTACTAGAAATATGTCAATTTGATGATCACGCAGAAAGATTGCGATCTCATCTCGTTGACCGGCTACGCTATTCGCGTTGAAGAAACCTAACCTAAGGGATCGCGGTTTGATTCTAGTGTTGGTCTCAGTATCCATTAGAGGGTAACGAGATAAGTTGGTTAAGAATGTCCTCAAAATCGCGGAGGACATTGATACGCGCGATTGGATTGCCTTGAGTGGCGTTCCAAGCGGAAATCATATTTTGTGCCCAATCCATATTGCAGGAGGACAAAGATTTGAGCAGGCTGGGAAGAGTGTCTTGGAAAAACACTTTCGTGGCCATGAGTGAGGGGATGGGGGCCGCGGGTGCTGAGGGCCTGGGTGGTGTTACGGGGGCCGGTGCATGGTGGACCGGTGGTGCAATTTGTGCCTGTCGCTGTGAGGCAGCCGGCATTGTGGTTGGGGCGACAATAGGTTGTTGCGGGGGAATAGCTGCCGCCACCACCGGCGGGGCGGTGGGAACCGCGCTCGGAGGTGGTGGTGGGCGCCTTTGCTGTAGGGCTGGGAACGACTGCTGGTGTTGCAGCATGTTCCAGGGGGAAGGCCTCTGTGGACTGAGGCGGTCGGGGATATGGGAGGACAAGAGGGGGGCTATGGAGTAGCTCTCCCTCTGTTGGCGAACGGCCGAGCGCTGAGCCAGCTTAGGGCTGCGCTGTTTTGGCGCTTTGGGGCACCCGCGATAATTCGCTGGGTGACCCTCCACGCCGCACAGTACGCAGCTTGGGGGCTCTGTACACAGAGCCCTGTCCTTTGGCCTGCTGCAGTCGCTCGTGCCGTGAGCGCCCAGGCACTTAACGCACCTGGGCGTCGCGTAGCAGTTACGCTGCGAATGGCCATATAATTGGCAACGATGGCATTGCCCTGGAGGGCCGCCTTTGTTGGGGCGCTCTACTACAATACCGGTAGCGTAGCAGAGGGTTCGGATATTGAAAATGGCCTTTGATTCGGCCAATGGTTCGCAGACGGCGAGGACCATCTCATAGGGGGCGCCACCTCTGCCGCGGTGCATGCGGTGGACTTCTAAAACGGGAACGTTCTGGGACTGAAGGTCCTCAAGAACATCTTGGGGGGTAACTCCCAGGGGGATGCCACGAATGACTACCCTTAGGAGACGCTCGTCGGGGAGGGCGTAGGTGTGGAAGGACACCTTCATATCTCTGAGCAATCGCGTCATATTGCGAAAGTCTGTAGAATTTTGCACCATGACTTTGATGCCTTGAGGGGTAGAGCGCGCGCTCAGGAAGTGGATCTTCTGTGCTGTGCACAGACGACCCACGTCCATCCACTTAGCCTTGTCCTGAATGAACACAGGCGGTGGAGCGGGCTCTTTCCTCGGAACTGAGGGTTTAGTGGGTTTCGCGGGGTTCGCGGAGGTCGCGGGAGTCGCGGGGATCGCGGGGATCGCGGGGGTCGCGGGGGTCGCGGGGGTCGCGGGGGTCGCGGGGGACGCTGTGACCGTTTTAAGGGCCTTAGCGGGGAGATCGGTCGGGGCAGACTGCGTCTTACGCGCGCGCTTCTTCCCCTTGCCGGCTACTAGCGTGTAGCCTTCAGAGGAGGATGACGAGTCATTATTTGAGTTCGACTCGGAGTCGGACTCAGAAGAGGGGCCGCAAACGTCCATGACGGACGGGGCTTCTACCGCGGAAGGCGGTTGCACTGACGGGGCAGGGACAACTACCGCAGAGGGCGGTCGAACGGACGGGGCCGGGGCAACTACCGCTGAGGGCGGTTTACCGGACGAGTTTGATGATACGGAGTTGACTCCGTCATCGATACGAATGCTCGAATATTGAGCATCGCGCCTAAGCTCAGGTGACTGAGGGCAGTCCGCGGAGTTCCTGAAGGGAACCCCGAAGATTTTCAGGCTGTACGCCGCTGCGAACGCCTTATCGTGGTGAAGAAGCTCCTTGACGGCCGCTAGTATACTAGCGTCCGTCATGATGGAGTAGGGGGCAGTTTAATGGGGGGGAGACCTAACTCCTATCCAGTCCCGAGGAGACACGTACGTGTCGCCCCGGGCGAACAACTCCCACGAAAAAGCCCACCCGTAAGGTTTTCCTAGTGTTATACTACCGAGAAGAAAACCATAAACAAACTCGGTAGCTACACTCTGTGTTGTTCGATATCGCCTGAAGGGCCTAAGAACCTAGCTCTCCGGGTGGGATTACCCGGAGATGAGTAACCCTCCCTGTCGGGTGTAGACAGGGAGGTTGTGTACCTGCGGTGTTCCCTAAGCTTGAAATCCCGATCGCCGATCTTATTGTGCAATCGGGTTCCTAAGTCCCTTAGTAAAATTAATTACCTCGGGAATGCTGGGAAGAGAACGGGTTATGAGTTGGGTCCGACTAGGAGATCCCCCAAGGCCGGTGAACCCCAAACCCCTACCGGCTTAAGAATGGTGTGCCGGGTCCCCACCACCTCGGTTTCGTTGGCACCGTTTGGTTTCCACCGAGGACCACTATATAAGAGTGGTTTTCCCTGAAGGGGGACTACTTCGTTTTGACGGTTTACTCTCGGAGGAGACAGTGATGTTCGCCACTTGTCTTGAAAAAGACGAGCTTTGAATCGAGCGGTCGTGTGGCTAGCACAACTCGTAACAGCGTTACGAGTGTACTGAGCCGCGTCGACCGGAAACGGAGTGTGCGCAGCTGCGTGGCGGGGCGCGCAGTGACGTCAGAGGTGCGCGGCGGGGCGCGCAGCGATCGGGCGTGGAGTCGAGAGCACGTGTGCTCTGGCCGGCGTCCGAGAGCGGAATGTATGCATGATTGCTTGATGTATGATGAAATCGTTTTATTTATAGCGGGTGTAGGGTACGTTGTACCTGAAGCTGAAACATCGAATCTATATCCATAGTTTTTTACAATTTTACATTTTTCTGTTGTAAAATAATTTGTTCTATGAGAATAAACCGCGTATTGCAAAAATAAAATGGTTTCTTTTTAATACGGAATATTCGGAATCTTTCCAGGTTACTTTCCACTGATTTGCAATTCAAAATGGTGGGCTGAATTCACTGTTTTAAAATTTTAGGTAACCTATTCTTTACACACATTCTATTTATCTTTTAAAACATTAATTGTAATAATCTTTTGTTTACCGCTAATTGTATTTTGTGAGAATTAGTGCTTAAAAAATAACTTAAACATAATCAGCCCATTACTATCCCACTACTGGGCACTGGCCTCTTCTCAGAATGAGAAGGGTTTGGCCTTAGTCCACCACGCTGGCCTGGTGCGGGTTGGTGAACTACACACACCATCGAGAAGATTTTAGAGCCCTCTCAAGTGTGCAGGTTTCCTCACGATGTTTTCCTTCACCGTTAACGCAAGTTCTGATCTACACATTAATTCGAAAAGTCAAAGATCCCGTCTTGAACACAGACCTATCTGCATGGAAGGCAAAAAGCTTAAAAAATGTTCTGCCTAGCGTTTTCCCAACCATGTTGGGGTCAACTTCCAGTCTAACCAGATGCGGCTGAATACCAGTATTTTACACGGAGTGACTGCCATCAGACCTCCGCAACCCAATTACTGGGCAACGCCGATATCCTTATGTTAGACCGGTTGTCAGACTTTTTGGGTTTCTGACTTCCCGTAACGACTGTCATAGGTATTCCTATGATACCCGCGACCGACGCGACGGTTTAACGTACTCTCCGAATCACGGAGGGAACTCTATGTGTAACGAAAGGTCATCTTTCCACGGACTGACCGCGGCAAGCGGTGCTTAACCTCGCAAATCGTATGATCCGGGCGGTTGGTTAGCCCCGAGCCCCTCTAAAAAAACTTAAAAAATAATAAACAATATTCTACGGAACCGCCAGTCCAAAACTAATTAAGTATTCAAAGTGTGACCCAATTTTATTATTTCAATACTGCGTAAAATTTTCAGTCGCTCGGCGCTTACTCATAAATATGATTCAGCGGCGTCAATATTTAAATTACCTACAACAAAATCATAATTGCTGCTAGTTTATTTTAGATTTTAAAACGTAGTTTGTATGTGTCACTTTTATTTTCTTAGTTAGAAGCTGTGTTGGTATCCATGCGGTCTTCTTCTTTTTGTGTGGTTATTAATTAACATGATTTCAGAGTTTATGCCGCCCATGGGCCTCTGACTTGGCTTCACATGCCGTCGAGAAATATCTCTCAGGCATGCCGGTTTCCTCACGATGTTTTCCTTCACCGTTTTTAAGCAAGTGATAATTATATAATACGCACATGAATCCGAAAAGTCAGAGGTGCGTGCCTTGGGTTCGGACTCGAGACCTATGACTTGGCAGTCCGAGGGTCACACCACTTGGCTATCACTGCTATCCATGCGGTAAAGTGTGATGATAGTAAAATAACACAACATAACATCACGCCTTGTATTCCCCGAAGAGTTCGGCAGAGGTGTTTCAGTGCATCCTCATTTCGCCAGTTATGTTTAAGTCCCATGTAAGGGAGCGAGCCTATTACCACTAACCGGGCACAAATCCAAACTCCGGGCTGCTACTGAGAAATTCCTAATAGAAAAATCCAATAACACTTTACTCGACCTGCGGATCAAACCTAGGACTAGCTCAACAGTCGTGCTTGCAACCACTAGACCAACAAGGCAGTCCTCCAAGACAGACAGGTGTTATGATAGCTTCATCATAATAATATCTGCCTCTCAACGTCCAGAGCTGAAAACAGGGCTCACATTGACCGCTTCAATATTGAAATCGAAAACATAACTGGCAAAACACCTCTGCCAAACCCTTCGGGGAATTTAAGGCGTGATGTTATGTTATGTAATATTGAAATTGTTCCTGAAGAATGCACGCGGGTGAAAACCGCGGCCACAGCTGATAATATAATTCATTATGTTTGATATATATTGATTATATAGGACACGGGGTCGCGCGGATCATACGATTTGCGAGGTTAAGCAGCGCTTGCCGCGGTCATTCCGTGTATTGGCGACCGTTCGTTACACATCAAGCAACACCCCACCGTACCTCAGACAGCACGTTAAACAGTCGGTCTCGGGTGTCATACGAATACTTATGACAGTCATTACGGGAAGTCAGAAGCCTGAACGGCGGACAACCGGTCTAACCTTAGGATATCGGCATTGCCCAGTAACTGGGTTGCGGAGGACTGATGGCAGTCGCTCTGTGTAAAATACTGGTATTTAGCTGCATCTGGTTAGACTGGAAGCTGACCCAAACATAGTTGGGAATAGGCTAGGCAGATATAATTGATTGACAGCGTCAACGTCATAGAGTTCACAAGACTTGTCTCGATGACATAGTTGTGAACTAACTAAATACGAAATTATGTAACATAATTAACCCACATCCTGAAAGTAGTTTGTTCAGAATCGTTTACTGAATCGATTTCTATCATTTTTAATATAGGTAATTTTTTATCCCAAAAATAATTAAAACTACGGAAATTAGTCACATTACCCCTGTACAGTCAAAACAAACTGAAATGGACCGTAAATCAAGGCAAAAAACTTTTAAAAGTGCATTTTTATTTGTATTAATACAAATTCCGTCATTCAATACAAAATAAAGAAAAATAAACCTTTTTTCAAGAACGTTAATTTAGTAAATAACAATGCGTATACATGTTAAACTATAATTTCAGTGTATGTATTATGATTATAACATATTATTCTAATTGGGGTGTTTGAGGGTGTGCGTTAATTACGTTACATGTTGTATAATACCTAGTTAGTATAGATTAGCTGTTAGTTTGTGTCAAATATGTCTTGATAATTGCAGTGTAGCTAGACGCGGCTGTTTACTTCAAGCCTCTTGTTACGTAGGGTTGGCACAAAGATCAATAAAAGATAACATAACATCACGCCTGTATTCCCCGAAGGTTTGGGCAGAGGTGTATAGTAACACCCTCATTTCGCGTTATGTTTAAGTCACATGTAATAGGGGGCGAGCCTGTTGCCATCGACCGGGCACAAATCCAAACTCCGGGCTGCTACTGAGAAATTCCACACGGAAAAACCCAATAACACTTTGGTCGACCTGAGGATCGAACCCAGGACCTCACGATCAGCAGTCGCGCTTGCCACCACTAGACCAACGAGACAGTTTTTAAAAATATATATATTATAAAAAAAATAATTCAATAAATTCTAATTTGCTTAACTTATTTTAATGTTTATATAATCCCCCCCCCCCCAGTCTTTGGCTGCGGCCACACCTGATCCCAGCCCCCAGTAGTATTATGTAAAGTAAAACTTCGTAGCTTTTATAATTCAATTTGCTAAACGTGTGAAGGCCTTCAGAAGTATAAATTGTCGACACGTTTGGTGCAGCGGTTGAGCGATCGGCTTCAGCGCTACGGGTCATGGGTTCGATTCCCACACGGAACAAATATTTGTATGGCCTACAGACAGTTGTTCCGGGTCTGGATGTTTGTGCGTGTGAAGATTTGTTTTGTAATTGTATTTGTAAACGCACCCACGACACAGGAGAAATCATAATGTGGGCCAACATTAAAAAAAAAACTTACATACATACAATCACGCCTGTCTCCCACTGGGGTAGGCAGAGACTATATATTTCCACCTGCTACGATCCTGACACACCCTTTTCGCTTCATCTACATTCATTAACCTTCTCATGCATGCTCGTCGGTTTAGGGTGCTACCAACCTGGCCTATTTTGAGAACGTCCACGATTTGTTTGTGGTACGTTCGCCGAGGTCGGCCTCTTCCAAATCTGCTATCCACACTCGCCTTGTACACTAGCTTCGTTAATCTCCTTTCGTACATCCTCTCTACATGATCAAACCATCTTAACATACCTTTCTCAATCCTTCTCACTACATCTTCTTTCACTCCACAACGTTCCCTTCTCACGCTGTTCCTTACTTTATCTTTTAGATAGCAATGATAGCCTAGTGGTGTAACCGTCGGACTGCCAAGTCATAGGTCTCGAGTTCGAACTCAAGGTACGCACCTCTGACTTTTCGGATTCATGTGCGTATTGTATAATTATCACTTGCTTAAAAACGGTGAAGGAAAACATCGTGAGGAAACCGGCATGCCTTAGAGATATTTCTCGACGGCATGTGAAGCTAAGCCCATGGGCGGCATAAACTTTGACACCAGGTTAGTCACTAACCACACGAAAAGAAGAAGACTTTATCTTTATTTTTTTAAATTGTTTTCATTCTTTTCTTAACCCTATATGGAACTGAATACTACTTGTATTCCCAAGGAATTTACTCAATGGATATAAATTAAATTTTATTGAAAACTTCATATAATTTTTATAATTTTTTTTTTTTTCCTAGTATCATCGTTGCCAACCCTACCCAGCGTCGTTCCCCGTCTTTACTTTTAATCTCTCTTTATTTTCTGTCCGTACTAGAGAGTGTTGCGTATTTGTCTTTTGTCTAACGACTCCACCGGACTGGAAACAGGAGATTGTGTCTTAATACAGACAGTTGTACTGTTTTAATCTATATCAGTGACATGGAGACTTCTTTAGTGCTAGAAGATTTGGTTGAGATTTTTGGTTATTCATTTCTACTCTGTTGCGTGATTGTTTTTGGATTGTGGGTTTGGATCCCCGTTTGGTTATTATTATTTTCAATGCTGTTTTTAAATGACATCAGAGTACCTAGGTACTTTTGGTACTGTGTTGATTACGAGAAAATCATTATATATAAATCTTCTTCTTTTCGTGTGGTTAGTGGCTAACCTGGTGTCAGAGTTTATGCCGCCTATGGTCCTCTAATCTCTCAGGATCTCTCAGGCATGCCGGTTTTCTCACGATGTTTTCCTTCACCGTTTTTAAGCAAGTGATAATTATAAAATACGCACATGAATCCAAAAAGTCAGAGGTGCGTGCCTTGGGTTCGAACTCGAAACCTATGACTTGGCAATCCGACGGTCACAACACTAGGCTATCACTGCTGTAAATTGACAAATATTGGTACCGTGCGAGAATCGAACCCACGATCCGTAACGTAGAAGCCACTGCACTAAACATGTCGTCAAACACAACACACACATGTTAGAATAATTTGTCTGCAACATTGTCAGTTATTTTAACGATATCATCGTTTATAATCCATTTTTCTTGGTAACATTACCATACATAGTACTTAGTACAAAAAGAAGATACATTACCCATCTTACTGTTAAAACATTACATACAATACAAAAATAAACCTTAATGCAAAGGAATAAGGAGAACATGACATTTTCTGAACTGTATGTAAGATTAATTGTGGTAATGTACACGTTTTGGCTCAGTTTCGTTTGGCCTTGAGGTTGATATTACTTTTGCAATAAATCAACGAGAAATAGACTTTATTTGCTCTGCAATAAAGCAGTGTAAGGATGTAAACCTAAGTTTGTATTGAAGTCTTGACATTTGTTCAGTTTATGTTGACAGATTTAATTTTATGAGACACTTGAATTAGTATTCTGCTTCCCTTAGGGCGACTGCAGAGACCAGACAGACGTTTTGACTAAAGCCAGTAGTTTGGTATATCATAGGAGCACTGAATTACTAGCAGTGTTAGCGGTATGACCGTTGGACTGCCAAGTCATAGGTCTCGAGTCCGAACCCAAGGCACGCACCCCTGACTTTTCAGATTCGAGTGCGTATTATATAATTATCGCTTGCTTAAAAACGGTGAAGGAAAACATTGTGAGGAAACCGGCATGCCTGAGAGATATTTCTCGACGGCATGTGAAGCCAAGTCAGAGGCCCTGCGGCATAAACTCTGACACCAGGTTAGTCACTAACCACAATATAAGATTCTTCTTATAAAAGGTTAGTCGGAAAGGGGGTACTAAGCCGAAAGGGTGTTAAAGTACCCATAATAAGGGATAACTTTTGTTCTACAACTTTCCCCAAAACTCGATAGTTTAGGAGAAATAGGTGTTCAAAGATTTCGTAAAAAATATGCTAAAATCTATCTGTACCTACATAGCTATGATCAAATCGTGTTTACAACTTTGGTCAAATTTGGGGTCACAAATTACAAACTTAATTTTCTGAATTCATAACTAAAGCAAGTATGTTTTTTTATTTAAACTAAAATAAAAATATTTTTGCATGCAATTTTTTTTTACCGAATTTAGTCATCAGTGATACCTACTTTAAGTGACCCGCAGCTTAGTACCCCCTTTCCGACTAACCTTGTATTGACTGAATTACTACCGCCGCAAAGCAGAGATAACCTACCGGTGGAAATCTTGCCTTCCATGCAGAAGGGTCTGAGAACCCTCGCATCTTTTGAATTTTCGTATTCATGTATGGATCAGTTTGATTATCACACGCTTTAACAGTGAAGGAATACATCGTGAGGAAACCTGCACACCCTGTTTTTTATTTAATTTTTTTATCGTTGGAAAATCCTCATGGATGTCCCTGGATGGATGTCCCGGGGAAGGCGAGGGGGTCTGCCGGACTCTTACCGGCTGCAAACCAACGGTGTTCCTCCGTCTGACCGCTCTGCCGGGGTCGCGAGATTCGCAAAAGCATGCACCGCAACCAAACTTGCACACCTAAGGGGGAAACAAAAAGTTCCCCATGTTGTGTGTATTCCGCACCAGGCCAGCATGGTGGATAAAGCCCTAAACCCTTCTCAATCTGCGAAGAGGCCCGCGCCCAGCAGTTGGACAGTAATAGACTAATTACGTTACAATCACCGCTTCCTTATGTTGTAAGTTGTGACGAAGAAAGACGCAAGAAAATCTTCACAGACAACCTGTTTCTATTCGCCTATTATGACACCCATGGGTGGAGAGGGAATGGCCTATTCTTTATCGAGAACCACATGAAGTTATAAATATAAATGTATATTCTGCCTAGCTTTTTCCCAACTATGTTAGGGTCAACTTTTAGTTTAACCAGATGCGGCTAGATACCAGTATTTTACGCGGAGTGACTGCCTTCAGACCTCCGCAACCCAGTTACTGGGTAATCCTAATATTACCCCAGTTGTCAGACTTTCGGGCTTCTGACTTCCCATTACAACTGTCATAGGTATCCGTATGACACCCGGGACCGACTGTTTAACGTGCTCTCCGAGGCACGAAGGGGTCTCGATGTGTAAGGAACGGTCACCCATTCACGGACTGACCGCGACAAACACAGTTAAACCTCGCAAATTGTATAATCTGCGCGGTTGGTACTCATCCATGAGCCCCACATGAAATTATAAATCAATGTTATTGACGACACGTTTAGTGCAGTGGCTGAGCGATCGGCTTCTGCGCTACGGGTCGTGGGTTCGATTCCCGCACGGAACAAATATTTGTATGGCCTACAGATAGTTGTTCCGGGTCTGGATGTATGTGCGTGTGAAGATTTGTGTCTGTAAACGCACCCACGATACAGGAGAAATACTAGTGAGGGCAAAGTTTAAAAAAAAAAGCTATCAATTACAATAAAAATTATGCCTGTTACCCAAAGTCTAATGCCATCTAACAGAAACTTCAACCACCTCTTTCCACCTTAGGACCAAATCCAGGAGATAATACCGTCCCTAGCTGTACCCAGCCTAATGAGGCAGCTAAAGACGTACAGGCTTCTACACATCGACAGTACAATAGGTAGGTATGTACTGCGGCTAATATTCGTTGTATATTGCACATCACGGTCGCAGGTCACTCACCGCGTCTGGGCGCCTTACACCTAGTCTGTGTTGAGGAACATGCAGCTACGAAGAGGATTGGTTAAGATAAGTCGCTAATAACCAACATTAAGAGGAAACGCGGGCTGTAAAATATTAATAATTTGAATAGGTTTTTAAGCGATCTAATTCCATCCCACCCCTTCCGCAAACCTTCCCAATTGAGCGCGAAAGAGACAACTGCATCTCGGACTGGTTTCTCCTGTGCAATATTAGCAAAATCGTACTTTCGTATTTCCCTGTTTCCTTCTTCAAATCTGAACCGATTTTAATATTTTTTCTGTAATAATTTAAAACAGACTTTGGTTATGTCTGTATGTTTTTCTTTTATTTTTTATATTCGTCAAATTTGTTTGCCAGATGTTTGAAAACGTTGGTAAAATCGGTCGATTTTTGTAAAATTTAAACGTTTCTAGTTCTTTTAATAATTAATTTATTGACAAAAACAAAACTTAGGGACATAGTGGTAGTAGATATATATCATATGGTAAAAAATATTTGCTCTAGTGACATTATCCAAGGAGGAAACTGAGGAATACGTTTGTATGGACTAAATGCCGACCGTATTTCCTCTTAAACCTTCTGAACGCCACGCTTCACTACAAACTCATCGTACTTTTTTGACGGCAATAGACGTCATTGGCGGACGGAGAACATTTAGTTAGATATCTATAACCGTAAATGGCGTGCAAAAGGTTAAGGACGTATTTACGCAACTGCTATAAATAAACTTTTTTCGGTACTTTTTCTGATCAATCCGTAAAACTTAGCCGGATGTTATGGTTAGCTGTGGATAGACTACTCCTTTTTCTAAAGAAGGTGGAGAAAACATTTTTAAATTTTGTTCATATTTAATTCAATAATATTAATTTTCCGTTGCCTATTCCCACGAGTGTAACGAAAATGGGGTGAGCGAGTTTCAAGAGATTTTATAAATAAATACAATACCTCTAGTTTAGAAAGAATATAAGAAAACGTCTCGAATACGCACAGGAAAAGATAAAAATAGACACAAACACAATGTGACATGGTGACCACTTATCATGCAAAACTCCAGCTCCAAGCTATAAGTAGCTGAAAAATTAAATTATTCATTCCCAAACTTAGCACAATGATGTCGAAATTGCTATGCTTGAGTCGACCAGACATTTTGTCAATAAGCGCGTTTAGGACGCCCTACGACACGTCCTGCTCTCTCCCCGCGCTCGCATTTGATGTGACATGCTTCATATACAACTCACACGAGCCCGCCGACAATACGCCCCGCTCGCGCCTTGATGTGTCGAATCCTTGATGAGGTAATTTTGATTTATTTTTCTTGTGGTTAGTGACTAACCTGGTGTCAGAGTTTATGCTGCCCATAGTCCTCTGACTTGGCTTCACATGCCCTCGAGAAATATCTCTCAAGCATGCTTTCCTCACGGTGTTTTCCTTCACCATTTTTAAGCAAGTGATAATTATACAATACGCACGTGAATCCGAAAAGTCAGAGGTGCGTGCCTTGGGTTCGAACTTGGCAGTCCGACGGTCACACCACT
The DNA here is from genome assembly GCA_910594945.2 of Amphipyra berbera. Taxonomy (NCBI): domain Eukaryota; kingdom Metazoa; phylum Arthropoda; class Insecta; order Lepidoptera; family Noctuidae; genus Amphipyra; species Amphipyra berbera. The sequence continues at coordinate 1,821,061 of OU343138.1, forward strand.
AAGTTATCATTGCTTAGATGATGATGACGTAGGTAATTAAAAATAACTTATTAACATAATATCTATTTGTCAACTCCATAATGATCCTATCCCTTCCCACATCCAGGACGGTGTCTCGGCATTTTGTATATACGTATAAACATCAATCCGCGCACGGGGACGGCCAGACGGCTTGCGATATTTAAATTTTGAGTCTTGAACATTTTATGGCCATTTTGTTAAGCGCCCGCTCGAGGAAATGGAAAATAGGAGACGTGATTTTTAAGAGGATGTGAATAAGTTGTCTTTGGTTCGAGCGATTTGAAAATAGGCGGGTAGTTCGCAATGATCGTCTGGGAGAAATTGCTTTAAACGATGAGACAGCCATTTGTACTGTTCTTAGGCCCGTTTTAATAGACAGCTCGCTTTTAAATATCCCTTATAAGTGTAGTTTTAACATGACTTGAGACATAACCTAACTAACCTTACCTTATTGTGTTGATTAGTCGCTAATTAAGGTGGTTGACATTCCGCCACCTGAAAAGATGCGGTATCAGTGAAGTAATAAATTGTTTTTTGTATATTTCTTTTTTTGTTTTTTATTGTGACATTACATAACATAATTCACGCCTTGTATTTCCCGAAGGGTTGGGCAGAGGTGTATAGTAACACCCTCATTTCGCCACTTATGTTTAAGTTCCATGTAATAGGGGGCGAGCCTACTACTGCCATTAACCGAGCACAAATCCAAACTCCGGGTTGCTACTGAGAAGTACCTAATGGAAAAACCCAATAACACTTTGCCCGACCTGGGGATCGAACCCAGGACCTCACGATCAGCAGTCGCGCTTGCTACCCCTAGATCAAAGACGCAAAACTTCTCAGTTCAGTTATTATTTTATTGTCATATTAATGATAACAAATAGACCGTTATCACTGAAAAAAACTGTATAGTGGCCTATATGCAGACATTGAAAAACCTAAACATTCGGACCTCTAATATGTTTAGATAATAAATTACAAAAACCATTATAGTTTCATATGAAAAACTGTATCTGCAAAAATCAATAAATTAAATTGAAATTACAACCTATATTTTCATTATAAAGGTAGGCACAAATAGGCTATTCATAAAGGTCGAGGGTAAATTAATTGGATATGACATAATAACATTTTACGACACAATCGAACCCATTAAATTGTATCAATCAAAACAGATTTAATCAATAGTGATTTTGTTAATGACGATGCTTATAATATTATAGAATATTATAAGCATCGTCATTTACAGAATTTATTTATTTATTTATTCTTTATTGTACACATAAAAAATTACAGCAATAACACTACAATTTAGTGAAGTTATGTACAAAGGCGAGCTTAACTCAAAAATGAGTTTTCTACCAGCAAACCTTTGAGTGATAGAGAGAGATTGATTATGTGGTTGAAGACAAATTCCAGTGTACAATTGTCTTATTTATTTCTACTTATAATACAAAAATGAAAATTGAAATGGATCCCACCGGGTGGCATCGGGAACTGGACCAAGCTTCAAATTATAATTATTATCATGGAACAGTTTTCGGGATTTCATTTTAGTTTTGTTCTTCTTTTTTAAATAAATATATAATAAGAAAATATATACATATATACATACATATATAATTTGTTATAGTTTATAGACACATACATGGCATAATCAGGCCTCTACTGTCCCACTGCTGGTCACAGGCCTCTTCTCAATATGAGAAGGATTTAGGCCAGGCATGCCCAAACCGCGGCTCGCGGCCCGCATGCTGCCTTCGTCAATATACGTGCGTCCCGATCACGAATTAAACTCTTATGCGTTCGTATAAAAATACTGCAATATTTTAACAATAGGGGCCTACTCTACTTTTTTTTTTCATTAAACTTGTTTCAACTTTTTTTAAATTATGTAGCATTTAGCTCTTAGTCTACCCGAGTGGCCCCTAGTCCTAATAACTCAGTGCATCCCTAGTTTAGTCCTTAGTCCACCATGCTGGCCTGGTGCGGGCTGGCGGGCTACTCACACCATCGAGAACTTGTTTTTTGGTCTTTTACTAATTAATAGATTGGGATACCGATTTTTCCACCACCATATTCAATTCATCCTCGAGGATTAACAGCAATTATACAGCAGTGATAGCCTAGGTGTGTGACCGTCGCTGTCGGACTGCCAAGTCATAGGTCTCGAGCTCGAACCCAAAGCGCGCTCTAACTTTTCGGATTCATGTGCGTATTGTATACTTTATCACTTGCTTAAAAACGGTGAAGGAAAACATCGTGAGGAAACCGACATGCCTGAGAGATATTTCTCGACGGCATGTGAAGCCAAGTCAGAGGCGCATGGGCGGCATAAACTCTGACACCAGGTTAGTCACTAACCACACGAAAAGAAAGAAAGAAGAACAACAATTATCACATTCTGCACCATTATGTTCAACATTCAATAACACGTAAGTACTACAAACAAAGCTCATTTTAAGCTCAAAATCACGTTATTACGCAATAATATTAATAGCAACTTTCGATAATGGCCGCCGAAATTACTGCGATATCGAAATTAATTACTCGGGAAAATTATAATGTATCGATGTAACAGCACATCACTTATCAAAATAATGGCTCAGCACTATGGGGATAGTTCAGTTCGTTGTCAATGGTGTAAAGTCATAGATTCTATTTGTAAATATCGAAACATTGCGTTTTCATGTTACGAAAATCGTGGCCGATAAATGGCGACACCTTAATTTCGTCATATTATCCCGGTAACATCCACTGCTGATCTTGAGCCTCCCTAACTTAGAGAACTTAAAACCGTATTCGAAGCAACTAAACAGTTTAGTGGTCGCAAGCGCGACTGCCGAGCATGGGTCCTGAGTTCAATTCCCAGGTCAGGCAGAGTGTTATTGGATTTTTCCATTAGGAATTTGTCAGTAGCAGCTCGGAGTTTGGATTCGTGTCAGGTTTATGGCAATAGGCTCGCCCCCTATTACATGGAACTTAAACATAACTGAGGAAACAAGGGTGTACTAAAACACCTCTGCTGAACCTTAACCGTTATTTAACATTTTAGCATCCTAGGAAGACATTAGGTCCTAAGGAAGCATATTCTCAACCAGCCACATAGGTACAACCAGGTACCCTATACGTTTCAAAGGGAGCCTGTCAAAGCGTCTCACAATCGATACACATGTGCAACATCAGCAAACTTGGCGGTCAACCACTCATTGATAAGACTTAAATAAGTATTTCCAAGTATTTTTTGTATGTGTCAGATTATTTTTAAATAGATTTACATCCGTTACGACACGTAATAGGTTCAGTGAAAAACCAGCGTCAGGGACTTGTTGTGTGGTATATGCTGAACTGGAACTATTTAGCGCAGCCGCTGGGTATACAGCACTACCCATAGTATTTTTTTTATTTTTAAGATTGGTGTTTTTTTTTTTATAATTGTGTGTGTGTGTGTGTATTTCTTTGTGGTTTGTACCTACCAATAAATGTCTTTCTTTCTTTCTTTAAATCGCTTGCACAATATGTTGCACAGCAGTACGACGCGAGCCTTCAAACTGGATCTGTGTACAGTTGCCTTATACGACACCCATGGTTAGGGAAGGAATTATCTATTCTTTGTGGACATTAGATAATTAAGAGCACACCAGCGTTATAATTATAAAAGTTTAAGAAATTCTGAATAAATAAGAATCAATAAAACGCTTACTGTTATTCTGTTTCACAGTGACATTGAAGTAAAAGCAAACATGTCGTTCTACGGACTACAAAGAGGCTTTATACTTAATTAAAAAAAAAATGTAAACTCAATGAAAATTCTTACTTATTTTCAGTCGAAGAACCACAAAGAACTCTTCTCACGTCTTAGAAATTTCCTTATTCATGAAATACCGTTCAGTGCATTTTGTTGTCACAATGTACTAACGCCAACTTAGCCGATAGTACCGTACTACCGTTGTAGGCATATACTCGGTTACAATTCAATACCCTTGTCAAATTAACGTGCCTATCAAAGAAACTCGATAGCTTTTGTGGAGCTTGAAAAGCGATGAAGTACGAAACGATGGAGTCGGTAACATAAATATTTAGAGATTTAGGCTGACTTGCACGACAACTCACTAAATATAATAAGCGCTAAATATAGTTAAAACATCAGTTTGTCTGTATCAACTTCAAACAATTGTCTGAATTACAGTTACAGTTAACATAATAACATCACGCCTGTATTCCCCGAAGGGTTCGGCAGAAGTGTTTTTAGTAGGTACACCCTCGTTTCACCAGTTATTTTTAAGTCCTATGTAATGGCGCGCCTATTGCCATCAACCGGGCACAAATACAAGCTACAGGCTGCTACTGAGAAATACCACACGGAAAAACCCAATAACACTTTGCCCGACCTGGGGATCGAACCTAGGACCTCACGATCTGCAGTCGCGCTTGATACCACTAGACCAACGAGGCAGTCAAATACATTATTTTTAGCACTCAATGTATTACCGAGTCGTTATGCGAGCCTTGGGTTATTTCAGTTATTTAGAAGTAAGTAGGTAGATAGGGCGTTCGACTATTTATGAACATAGGTAGTTAACAATTACTCATAATGTTTAAATGGCTTGTTATATGAATCCGACGTTTGATGGAGAATTGAACTGACGTGTATTCAACCCGGGCTGCGAATGAGAAATTTCACACGGCAAAACCCAATACCTAAAACTTTGCTTGACGTGGGGATCGAACTCAGGACCTCACGATCAGCAGTCGCGCAGTAAATGCCTCGTTGGTCTAGTGGAGAATAAAATTATATTGTAGTTTTTGAGTTCCTTACAAGTATTGTCAGTAAGCTCTTATATTATTGAAACTCCAAAATTTATACATTCACAAAACGATTCGCGTTGAGTATTACAAATTTTGGATTGGCATCCCTATTGAAACGATTTCATTTATTTTTGGACGTAAAATGATATGCGGATATTAATTCAAAGCTTTGTGTTATTATACAAATACGTTATATAGTTGCTTTGACTGTTGCTAAGTGGAAATGTATGTTTGTTATTATTTTAATGGAGTGTAAGCCGTGCTCGGAATTATTTGGATGTACTATCTTTACATAGTATAAAACAAAGTCGCTCCCGCTGCCTGTACGCTTAGGTCTTTTAAACTATGCAACGGGTTTTAATTTAGTTTTCGGCAATCATCATCATCATCATTATCAGCCTATAATGTTCCCACTCCTGGGACACAGGCCTCCTCTCTGGGAGAGGGAATGGGCCGTAATCCACCACGCAGGCCCAGTGCGGGTTGGTAGATGTCACATGTCTTCGAATTTTTGGTTCTAGGACATGCCGGTTTCCTCACGATGTTTTCCTTCACCGTTTTGAGAGCAGTGGTGATGAAATAAATTACACAAAGTAATGCGCCTGGCGGGTTCGAACCCACGACATACAACTCGTAAGTCGGGGCCGTTATCACTGGGCCACCACTGCTCTCGGTTTTTGACAATAGATAGAGTGATTCAAGAAGAAGGTTTATATGCCCCACATTAGCATCTACATTGCACCCGTGCGAAGCCGTGGTCGAGTCGCTAGTATGGGATAAAAAACATTCAAAAGAAGACTATAACCTCGTAATGATTATTGAAATTTGATGACATTTAATTATGTCAATTGTTTTATATAGTTTAGCTTCCTTTTCACTTTTGTAAATGTGAGAACTTTGTGGACCTGCATCTATAAATTTGTAAATTACTACAATATTATTCATATTACTTTTTTTTAAATTTTATTTTTGTTTGTTAGTTTTTGTACTCAAGTCTTTTAGTACTATATTACTCATTGGTCTGTGGTCAGGACCTCATTGTTCTCTCACTATCCTAAATCATTGTACTGTATCCACTGAAATTGTTAAAGGTATTATTTTTAAAAGAGTAACCATGGAGTTTCTTGCCGGCTCTTCTCCATAGGAAACAACTAATTGGAACCGTGCACCTGGGTTCGACGTTTCATAAGCACCTGTATTGGTTTATGACAAATAAAAAATTTTGATTTTGATTTTGATTTTGTAACATTAACACACATATAAAAAAAAACACACACACACAACTAACAATAAAATCTTACATCGTGTGGACATAAAAAAAACGCATAGCATCCGTGACACACTAAACTAAATCGGCAAGTATAAACGGACGTACGGACACAATACGTACGATAAATGAAAATGGTCGGGAGTTCAGTGCCGGCGGCTACAAAAGGCCAGTCGTAAAACAACCGGATTAGGGGGTGGACACACGAGTGGGGGTGGGCCATAAGATAAGCTGTGAGAGAAAAAACACACAAGAAAAGATGCTTAGATTATTTTATGTAAAGCCCATGTTTTTCCACTGTTAGACAAAGATGTGGCGACATCTATCACGCCACAAGTGAATTACGCAGCACGATGATTGTGCAGCAGACTATAGCGACAACTCAAATAGGTATGACGTCATAGAATCCTGCATCGCGATATCAAGATTTCGCAGATAGTATATACAACATGTAACGTAATTAACGCACACCCTCAACACCCCAATTAGAATATTATGTTATAATCATAATACATACACTGAAAATTTAGTTTAACATGTATATATATTGTGATTTACTAAATTAACGTTCTTGAAATAAGGTTTATTTTTCTTTATTTTGTATTGAATGACGGAATTTGTAAAAATGCACTTTTAAAAGTCTTTTTGCCTTGATTTACGGTCCATTTCAGTTTGTTTTGACTGTACAGGCGTAATGTGACTAATTTCCGTAGTTTTAATTATTTTTGGTATAGAAAATGACCTATATTAAAAATGATAGAAATTGATTCAGTAAACGATTCTGAACAAACTACTTTCAGGATGTGCGTTAATTATGTTACACATTGTAGACAACTTCCCAACATCAACCGTTGGGCAGTAGCCCGCCAGGCATAAGACTCGCCTGGCTGAAGGATCCTCCCTTTTCATTGAAAAAACACCATCATACCTCGTTCCTCCACATTGGTGACCCCGACGTGATTTGAACACGCAACCTTAATGTGATGGTGTGTAATGTGATGTCTGTGTGGTGGGTTCACATGTAGCGTGGTAGATGTTGCCACAAAGGCTTCCATTTACTTCTGCCACTCTTTGAGTTCGTGTGCATGTCGACGGTCCCTACGTAAACTACCGAAAGTCGAAAATGACTACTTTTGAGGAGAGCGTTTTGAAGTTTGTTCTTTGAATATTTTCAACTTTAAGTTTTGAAAAACACGAAATAATACGATATTCAGTGTTCAACCCCCCCCTGTCCAGCTCTGCCTCTCAAGCTTGGGAGTTTTTTAGGAGACGTCGGTGATCTGTATGTTGGAGCGCTGTACTGTGCTCCGGTCATGATCCCCAAGTTTAATGGTCAATATTTGTAAAATAATAGGTACCTATTATTTACTAAAATACTAGATTGTTTCTATAACGTTTCCCGAACCGGGGATTGAACCCAGGACCTCACGTTCAGCAGTCGCGCTTATACCACGACTACACCAACGAGGCAATTATATGTCTTTCTTTCCTTCTACTTGTGTATTTATGAAAAAATCTTGTACTCACATAGTACTATTATCGATTGTCCTCGTTCACCATTCTACAACCCGCTCCCCGCTCCGCCCTAAACCCGCAGACTTCAAGCCCTCTACCTAATTCCCTAAAACTTGCAACCAGAGCCTGTAGCCACCGCGGCTATTGGCGGAACTATAAAACGTAGCCGTAATAAAACTAGTCCCTTTACTCGCATGCATACATCACTAATGATATACAACATACATCGAACGCTGACTGTGAAGAATACAAACATTTCTTCGAAGTAACTCGTCAATGTATACCGATGTATTACCGCTCGTATGAGATATATACAAGGTTTTATGACCAGGATCCGCTCGTTAACTTAGGTGCAAAATATTTGATAGCGTCATGTTAAAGTTTTTACGAGTTCGCACAAGATAATTACGAGTCTATTGTTCTGTGAGATTGTTTTTAAATGTGTTATTTTATGTGCATTATAGTTAGGCAGTTTTTTATAAACATAGTCATAACATAACATCACGCCTGTATTCACCGAAGGGTTGGGCAGAGGTGTATAGTTGCACCCTCATTTCGCCGTTATGTTTACGATGTAATGCCCATGTAATACGGCGAGCCTATTGCCACCAACCGGGCACAAATCCAAACTCCGACCGCTACTGAAAAATTCCACTCGGAAAACCCAATAACACTTTGCCCGATCTGGGGATCGAACCCAGGACCTCACGATCAGCAGTCGCGCTTGCCACCACTAGACCAACAAGACAGTTGTATGAATCCTTTTGTAATTGTAATTACTATGTAGATTTAGATCGATAATATGGACGAATAGACGCGACACTCCCGGTTGTCGTACGAATATCTATGAAAGTTGTTACGTGTAGCCAAAGGCCTGAAATTTTGAAATCTAGCCCAACTTTATGTCGGTATTGCCCAACATTGTGTAACTGGGTTGCGGAGATCTGATGGCACTCACTCCGTGTAATGGTATTCAGCCGCATCTGGTTAGACTGGAAGCCGATCCCAACATAGTTGTAAAAGGGCTAAAAGGAAGAATGTTTTTTTTCGTTCTAAAAAAACCCCACACTAGGATTTCTCCTGTATCGTGGGTGTGTTTACAGACACGAATCTTCACATACACAAACTCCAAGACTCCGAACAACTATTTTTAGGCCATACAAATATTTGTTCCGTGCGGGAATCGTACCCACGATCCGTAGCGCCAAACGCTCAGCCACTGTACCAAACGTGTTGTCAGTTATGTTAGCAGTGATAGCCTAGTGGTGTGACCGTCGGACTGCTAAGTCAAAGGTCTCGAGTTCGAACCCAAGGCACGCACCTCCAACTTTTCGGATTATTGTGCATATTGTATAATTATCACTTGTTTAAAAACGTGGCGTTCTATAGTTTCTGCCTACCCCCATGGGAAAAAGGCGTGAGTTTATGTATGTATGTAAAAACGGTGAAAGAAAACATCATGAGGAACCCGACATGCCTAAGAGATATTTCTCGACGACATGTGAAGCTAAGTCACAGGCCCATGGGCGGCATAAACTCTGACACCAGGTTAGTCACTAACCACAAGAAAAGAAGAAGAAGATACGATGAAACAGCGATAATATTAATAATATGATATTATCAATTACAACGTAAAATATCTTCATGGCGAGGGTATACTTCTTGCGAGTCTGGGTGGTTGCAGTAACAGGAACAACCCAAGAATCGTCTAGGATAGGACAAAACATGTTCTTTGTGTACCTTTGTATATCCAGCATAAATTCAGTAGATAGCAATAACACTAGCAATATTTACGTAGCTAACAGTTAGCGGCGATTATCGGAACAGTTAAGACAGATTTATCTCGACAATAAAAGTAAACACTGGGCGCTTTCAACCGAGCACCATTAGTGAGAGGGATTCCCTGGTTGTATGGCGTGAGTTACGAGTGACAGTGAGTCGCTACCGCCTTTAGAACTGAAGTGAAATGATTTACGAGACGCGTCGTACGCTATTTTTAACCGACTTCCAAAAAGGAGGAGGTTACTATGTTCGTCAGCATGTTTTTTTTTTTTGTGTATGTTCATCGATATTTTCGCCAATTGTAAACCGAATTTGATGATTCTTTTTTTACTGGATAGGGTATACTACGAAATTGGTCCCATGTAAATTTGGTGAAGATCTGATGAAGAATTTCGGAGATAAACAATGGAACTCCTCAATGACGAACAGTACGCATATTGTGATGATGTGATTAAGTTACGAGCAGCGTCTTTAATAGGTCCAACCAAGGTTTAATTAAGGCCACTAAAATGAAAAAAATAAAAAAAAAATTACAAAAAATTTAAACCGACTTCAAAAAAGAATAAAATAATTACCATATAAAATTAACAGTTTCAGAAGTCGGTGCCTTCAATTTGGTTCAGCGTGGATCAGCACCGACTTCTGAAACTGTTAATTTTATATGGTAATTATTTTATTCTTTTTTGAAGTCGGTTTAATTTTTTTGTAAAAAAGTATTTAATTATAAAACACAACATAGCATCACGCCCTGTATTCCCCGAAAGGTACGGCAGAGGTGTTTTTAGTAGACCCTCGTTTCGCCAGTTACATTTTAAGTCCTATGTAATAGGGGCGAGCCTATTGTCATTAACCGTGCACAAATCCAAACTCCGACCGCTACTAAGAAATTCCTAATGGAAAACCCCAATAACACTTTGCCAGACCTGGGGATCGAATCCAGGACACCAAGCTCAGCAATCGCGCTTGCGACCACTACAACAAAACGGCAGTCAAGTCAAAAAAAAGAAACGTATACAACAATAATGTTATGACTGTTAATTTTAAACAAAAACCCGGCTGCAAAAAAAACATTAAAAGTAATGCACTAAAAAGACCGAAACAAGATTGAGATTGGAAGACAAAATTAAAATAAACTATAAACGAAGTAAACTCACGTCGGTTTAACAGACTATATTATGAGCTGAAAGCCTAAGTTAAAAACCCGCATTAAAGTTTAGTAGCAGGCGGGACCCAATTGAAAATTATAAACCGAAAGAAAATTTATGGGTCCCGCTAGGTCATACAAATTTATGGGTCCCGCTAGGTCATACAAATTTATGGGTCCCGCTAGGTCATACAAATTTATGGGTCCCGCTAGGTCATACAAATTTATGGGTCCCGCTAGGTCTTGCAAATTTATGGGTCCCGCTAGGTCTTGCAAATTTTTGATACGTGTATGTTTCTAACCCGTAACCCAAATTGTCGTCACATTTACTCATAATGTCAACAATAATCGCTATTCATCTGTGTTGTGAAACATCTAATGCAGCGATACGGATGTGAGAGCGGCTGTTGCGTAGCGACGCTTGCGATGGCAGACCTTCGTAAATCGTCGGGTCTCTTCGGTTTGATTCGAACAATTTTTATTTTCCCATTTGATTTTCTGTGTGTCACATCTACCAAGCGTCCCACGATGGCTTCATTTTTTTTATTCGTAGGTCTATCCTTATGCTTACCTTCCACCCTGGGGAAGACAGAGGGGACTCTTACCGGCTAAACCCACCACAGTGTTCCTCCAAAGACCTATGGCCGAAATATCGCTATTCCTATAACTTGTACCAATTATGTATTAGTTGATGGGAGGGCAGCAGTTTGGCGAAATGTTTTGAACTGCCCTGAGAGAGCTTGATTGTCAGAACTAAATGGGATGAACTGCGGTGTTCAGGGAATCGGTCCCCCGTGGTACAGCCGTCTACAGTTTTGGCTGAAATGGCGGTTTGTTGTTTAGAAGTGTTGAGTTTGGTGAAGTTGGCATACTCGCCTTTACTTCTCTTTACATTGCTAAAGATGGGAGAGCCTCGTGGCTTTTTAACATACATACAATCACGCCTGTTACCCATTGGGGTAGGCAGACACATAACATCACGCCTTGTATTCCCAGAAGGGTTCGGCAGAGGTATTTTAGTACACCCTCGTTTCGCTGCTATGTTTAAGTCCCATGTAATAGGGGGCGAACCTATTGCCACTAACCGGGCACAAATCCAGACTCCGGGCTGCTACTGAGAAATTCCTAATATAAAAACCCAATAACACTTTGCCCGACCTGGGGATCGAACCCAGGACCCCATGCTCAGCAGTCGCGCTTACGACCACTACACCAACAAGGCAGTCTTAACATAACATAACTAGCCCATTACTGTCCCACTGCTGGGCACGGGCCTCTTCTCGGAATGAGAAGGTTTTAGGCCTTAGTCCACCACGCTGGCCTGATGCGGGTTGGCAGACTACACAGACCATCGAGAACTTTATAGAGCCCTCTCAGGTGTGCAGATTTCCTCACGATATTTTTCCTTCACCGTTAACGCAAGTGATAGTCAAATTCTGATCCGCACATGAATTCGAAAAGTCAGATGTACGGGCCGGGATCGAACTCAGACCCTCCTGCATGGAAGGCAAGCGTTCAACCGCTAGGCTATCACTGGTAGTCTTATAATACTTTAATTTCCAATACGATCATAACTAAGACCAGATTACGCCATGTTTGTTTTCAGAGAAAGTGCAGGCGAAATTGATAAATATGAGTCAGCAACCAGTCTTAAAAGGTCATGCCACTCGCTAAACCTGTATCGTGTAGCTTTTACTTTTTGAGGTAAGCAGAGTACACGGTCACGCGTCATGTTTCCCGGTTAAGGACAGGACACGCCTTTTCTGTGGATATGTCGTGGATGATAGAGATTATAATCCATAATTGTGCCCGATAATTGGCAATAGGCTCGCCTTCTATTACATGAGACTTAATACAAGCGGCCAAATGGCTGCGTAGAAGTCGGATAAGTTTGTTTTTTTGCGAGGAACCCTAATTCTGTTTTTTTTTTCTAAAATAACAGTAGCCTAAGTTATAACATCAGCTATCTACCAGTGAAAGTCCTGTGAAAATCGGTCCAGCCGTTTCGGAGATTAGCCCAGACAGAAAGACAAAAAATTAAAAATGTTTTTTTGTTATACATACCGTATTTACTTTCATATGCATTTAGTAAAGAAGCTGTTATTTTGATATTACAAACAAATACTTCAATTATATTTCAATTCAATTTTTTTGTTGTATTTTAAGTATTACAAAGGATGATTTCCACCAAACGGCTCACATCGCATCCGATCGGAACGGATTTTACAATCTTTAAACGATATTAAGTCGTGTACACAGTATTTAAAGCCTATATTACCAAGCCGCGCAAGCAGCTTGACCGCGGGCCTCTTCCACGCGATCGTAGCCGAAAGTATGCTGCGACGCGCGATCGGCTCCGTTCGCATATCGTCGTATCCGATCGAATCCTTTCAAAAATTAGAACACGTCAACACGGTAGGAATTAAACTATTTGACTAGTCGCAGAAACGGATACGTTCACAAGCGATTATACGGAGCCGATCGTATGTGTCGACATCTTGACGGACGCGTTCGGCTGTCGCCGCATCCGTTCGTATCCTTTCCGATCCGATGCAATGCGAGCCGTTTGGTAGAAATCATCCCTAATTGTATGTATAGATTGAATTTGTTGCACACGCTCGTGCCCCTGCCGTTGTAATGTCAATAGTCCCTTACTGGCCTTTAACGTTGGCCATGAAAAGATAAGTCTCAGATTTTTATCCGGGAACCGAACAAAATGATCCCATCACCATGAAACTAAAATAAAACCACAAAAAAGTAAATTAAAGAAATATTCTCTCACATAAACTCATAATCTTAACAGTTAAGTTATAAAACTCATTTTAACGTCTCAAACCATAACTCTAAAGTCTCAACAGTTAAAATTTAACTGTCCAAGTTTCAGTCCAACGTTCACTATATCAAGAGTATGCTAACTGGAACCATAAACCGTGTCACGCTTTACTTGAAACTGAAAACGTTTTAGTTAACTTTATAGGTCCACGGTATGTTATAACTTTGATATTAGAACTACCTCGTTGGTCTACTGGTGGTAAGTGTGACTGCTGATCGTGAGGTCCTGGGTTCGAACTCCAGGTCGGGCAAAGTGTTATTGGTGTGGAATTCCTCAGTAGCAGCTCGGAGTTTGGATTTATGCTCGGTTGGTGGCAATAGGTTCGCCCCCTATTACATGGGACTTAAAATATAACGGCGAAATGAGGGTGCTACTATACACCTCTGCCAAACCCTTAGGGAATACAGGCGTGATGTTATGTTATTTTTAAACCAACTTCCAAAAAGGAGGAGGTTACTATGTTCGTCTGTATGTATGTTTTTTTTTGAAAGAAAGAAAGAAAATAATTTATTTGAGTCTCGTTACAGGATTACAGACATACAAACATAAAATAAAAAATCAACAATATACACAAGTTATATGTCTCTATGAGACAAAAAAAGGAGCCCACCTCAGCATAATGCTGCTACACCGAAGTATAGCAGCGCTGGTTTTCGGATGGGTCCTGATAGTGAGGCCACGGGCAGTCACGAGCAAATACAAAAATTAATAAATTAATTACATAAATAAAATAAATAAATTAATTAATGAATTAAAATAAATACATAGATATTTATACGTAAATGGGTGAATATTTAAAGTGTGCCTACGTGTGCATCCGCCTTGACGTTTGACGTGTATGTTCATCGATATTTTCGCCAATTGTGAACCGATTTTAATTATTCTTTTTTTAATGGATAAGGTATACTTTGAAGTTGGTTCCGTTTAAATTTGGTGAAGATCTGATGAAGAACTTCGGAGATAGACAATGGAACTCCTCAATGACGAACAGTACGCATATTGTGATGATGTGATTATGTTACGAGCAGCGTCTTTAATAGGTCCAACCAAGTTTTAATTAAAACCACTAAAATGAAAAAAATATAAACTTTTTTACAAAATATGTATAAATATACAATAAAATATTTAGTGTTAATTCCGCGAAAAAACAGTTGATCAAGCCTGACTGCAGTATGCAGCACCGCCCTCCCGCCCGCAAATATATGCAAATGCAGAAGGTGCGATTAATAATATGTAACACACAAGCAAACTTGTATCGGTTTGTTTTGCTTGTGTGTTGCATGTCATTAATCGCACCTTCTGCATTTGCATATATTTGCGGGCGGGAGGGCGGTGCTGCATACTGCAGTCAGGCTTGATCAACTGTTTTTTCGCGGAATTAACACTAAATATTTTATTGTATATTTATAGATCATGGATTTCCGCAAAGTAACGCCTGATTCCATCATATACAAAAAATGTAAACAGACTTCAAAAAAAAAAAAATTACCATACAAAATTAACAGTTTCAGAAGTCGGTGCCTTCAATTTGGTTCAGCGTGGATCAGCACCGATTTCTGAAACTGTTAATTTTATATGGTAATTATTTTATTCTTTTTTGAAGTCTGTTTACATTTTTTGTAAAAAAGTTTTTTTGTAAACCAACTATGAGCCAATACACCAATCATTGGCTCCAATGTTAGACCGACGAACGTAGCACCAACATTGGAGCCAACTCACTCAAATTGTCACCAAGCTGACAATCACACCAGAAACCCCGCGAAACAGTAAATAATTATTAAACCACTTCACATTAATAACGTTATTGATGAAATTTGCGTACATTTGGGCTTACAAAGGCGTCCCCTAATAAATTAATGCCAATCCCACCAACATGGTATTGGAACAAATTAATAGTAACTGAGTTTAATTGAATCTAAGTTAGCGAAGTAAGGCTGAATGGAAACCACTGACTTTCAACAAATTTATATATTAGTTTAACAATTTGGTTGAGTAAAATTTGGGTTGCTATGCCGAGGGACGATAAGATCAAATCCGTTTTTGGTAAACGTTATGTAAACGATTTTAACAGCGATTTAAATTTCATGAAATATATTATTTTTTTACGTGCAATATGCTATGTGACGGATAGCGTCCTCCTTAGGACGATTGTGTTGAAAATAAGTTTCTCATAACGAACGAAACGTTTGACGAATTGAACTGCCGTTTTGATAACACACTTGAATCATTTTAGGACGCTGTTCAACTGAATAGCGACTCATCTTGATAAAAGTCGAACATTTAATGACTCATCCGTCAAAAATTCGCGTCAATAGACAATCTAATATGGCCGCCAACGGCTGTCAAAGATACTCTGTCCCTATTGAAAAACTCTATATAATTATTATTGAACATTAATTGTTATATCTCCAAATCAAATTTAAATACATCAATAATTTTTAAACTACCGATCTAGCTCGGAAGACAATAATATCAGTTTCTATTTTTGTACAATTCATAAGACCGGAATAAACACAATTTCAGTACCACCAAGAACAATAAAAGAGCACAATAGTGTTCAATAATAATACAGTGCGAGCTCGATATAACAAATCGGAAGGGAACAAGTAAATATTCGTTATATCAAGTAATTCATTAAACTGAGGTTTGTTATATTGAGGTTAGGTTGGTCTAAAAATTGTTATAAAGAGGTAAAAAATTGTTTTTACGTTTCTGAGTCATTGCAACTTGAATCTTTAACAATAGTGACGAGCAGCAGTGTTTACATTACTTTGCATCAGACATGAATCACATACTATGGGATTAAGGGTCATATATTGGTGGGAACGTTATATAAAGGTTCTGGGTTGATAAAATTCGTTAATTAGAGGCATTTATCCTTTTTTTGATAGTTTAAAATTCGCTATATAGAGGTTGTTCGCAAAAAATGTTCGCAATGTAAGGGTATATTTTACATTGACACTTATGGACAATTCAAGGGGATTACGAAGAATTTGTTAAACCGAGGAAGTCGTTATATTGAGGTGCGTTATATTAAGGTTGCACTGTAATATGCTTTATATCAAGACTTGGCACACGAAGTTGTCGACATGTGGGAGGTTGACTCAACAGTCGTTGTGTCGATACTCGTAACGGCCAATGGATTAATAGCCAAGGGCGTCGACCCACATCTGATGAGGTTCTCGTTGGGCAGCTGGATCAAGGGCCTGATACAGAAAGCGGTACTTCTGGACACGGCGCGTATTGTTAGGAGGTTCCTCTCTCTGAGGCGCTGACCACCGGTAGCTTGGACTCTGTTCCCGATGCCGGTGGGTTACTATTTTTTTATCGATAAATGTTATTTTTAGAAATATTTAAAAATGTAATTTATATGTATATTTAATGGATAAAGAAATAATAATATACTTTAAAAAAACCTTCACGAATGACGATATCTAAGTACGACCGGCGCACCCTGGGCAGTCACCCTCACCAACTTTGCTGTCTGACTAATATTTACACCAAGGCAAGATCTATTCTGCTGTTGCCACTATAATGGTGCGTCCAGACCTGACGAACGCGCCGCGAACGCGCCGCCCGCGCGCCGCTCGCGCGCAGCTCGCAAGCCGTTCGCGAGCCGCTCGCGAGCTGCGCGCGTGCATTTCATGTTCGTAAAAAGCTCCGCGCGCCGCTCGCGCGCAACTCGCGAACGGCTCGCGCTCTGCGCGCGAGCGGCGCGCGAGCGGCGCATACGCGGCGCGTTCGTCAGGTCTGGACGCACCGTAATACATACATAAACTCACGAGTAGGCATAAACTATAGAACGCCACATGCTACGATCCTTACATACTCCTTTCGCTTCATCCACATTTATATATCTTGTCATACACGCTCGCCGATTAAGAGTACTACGCACCTGTCCTTTATGAAGAATATCGTCAATAACATCGATGTATGTCCTTTTAGGGCGTCCTCTACGTTTCCTCTGACATCCGCCTTATAAATTATTTTTGTTAATAGCGGTTCACTCATTCTCTCAACATGACCAAACCAAAGCATACTCCTTTCAATTTTTGTCACTACAACATATTTTAAACCGCAACTTTGCCTAATCACATCATTCCACAATCTATCACTTTTTCTTCTCTTCTTTTCGTTTAGATAGTAACTAACCTGGTTTCAGAGTTTATGCCGCCCATGGCCCTCTGACTTAGCTTCACATGCCGTCGAGAAATATCTCTCAGGCATGCCGGTTTCCTCACGATGTTTACCTTTACCGTTTTTGAGCAAGTGATAATTATACAATACGCACATGAATTCGAAAAGTCAGAGGTGCGTGCCTTGGGTCCGTACTCGAGACCTATGACTTGGCAATCCGACAGTCACACCACCAGGGTAACTGCTAATCTATCATTATCGTTTTATTAACGGCCTTCAACATCACTACCAATTCAAGTCAATACCGCGATTCTCAAAGGATACCAAGTTACGTAACTACGGTAAGATTTTAACGTATTTCCTTGCTATTGATCTCTATACTGGCAAACCGTAAGTGGAATAGTTCAACTAACATTATCTACAGTATTAATACTGAGTAATGTAACTTAGAGTAGTTTCTGCCTTTTGGGGGTAGGCCACGGTGAGGGTTTAGTGATCGATGGTTGAAGTTCTGCTTATATCATAATAGAGGTATTTGAGAGGAATTCTTCGAGTTTTTTGGGAGTTGTTCTATAATCAGCTTCTTCTTCTTCTTTTCGTGTGGTTAGCGACTAAGGGCGATGCCTCATTAGTGCGTAGCGTTCCGTCGTCGCAACGGATCAACGCATTGCATGCCACACCTGCGCTGCGACGACGGACGATGTCGCAGCGCAAGAAGACGACGCACGCACCTCAGTCAGTCTCGTTTGCCCGCTTCGTCTCCCGTCCGCCGATACGTTGAAACGTCGCGTGCGACAACGCAACGCTTTAATGTGGCATGTCATTTAAAATATATGGAAAACGACTCAACGTTGACGCTGCGACGACGCAACGCAACGCACTAATTAGGCAGAGCTCTAACCTGGTGTCAGAGTTTATGCCGCCCACGGGCCTCTGACTTGGCTTCACATGCCGTCGAGAAATATCTCTCAGGCAGGTTTCCTCATGATGTTTTCCTTCACCGTTTTTAAGTAAGTGATAATTGTACAATACGCACATGAGTCTGAAAAGTCAGATATGTGTGCCTTGGGTTCGAACTCGAGACCTATGACTTGGCAGTCCGACGGTCACACCACTAACACTACTGTCATCTTCTTAATCAGTTACTTCAGTTTTTAGATTAACTTTTACGACTACCCCCTATATTAATACCTTTATTACACTTTAAGTACTCAGTAATAACTTCTAAATTATTTAATAGTACAGTGTTAAATAACTTAAAACTTGGGGTAATTTGGGTACTAGAAACGTGCATTTTAAATAAAAATAACATTTTTATATTCATTAATAATGTCTTTTTTTTAAATTAATTTTTAGTAATGTTTTTGCGGCCCCTTGTGCCCTTTTCGGATCGGACACGGTCTTTTTACATATTGTATACCTCTGCCTAACCCTTCGGGGAATAAAGGCGTGATGCCCTCCACATTCAATGCACTCCAGTGACCTCACCAGGCCTTCTACTAAATCTCTATCCTCTATACTCTCATAAATATACAAACTATACCAAAATATCACACATGTCGCACATAATCGTGTTATAAGTTATCTTCTCGTTCGCTTCTAAGTACAGTCAAGCATATAATAAAGTCGACTAAAGTTAAGTAAGGTAATGTTATTAACTTTTAATACAACAGCAGACGGCGCGTGATTCGCTTTGAAAATCCCCGCATTGTGATCTTTAGGCCGGGAGACGGATTCATTTGTTACAAATTTTACTAAGTATTATTATGGTAAAAATAATAGTCGTGGTGGCCTTGTAAAAAGAAACGTGGGCTGCAAAATATTACAAGAATAGGTTTTTAAGCGATCTATTTCCGTCCCACCCCTCCCGTATCTTTTCATTGCATTGACTTAGAATTTGATTTTTTCACAGCTCCAAGGGATTGCAGACTTGAGTATTTGATATTAATTTCAACTTGTTACCTCCACGCGTTCCTGACAAAAGGGTCTTGACAGACCGACAGACAGACGGACAACTTATGGTACGGAGCCCTAAAAAAATGTGCAAAGGTCCGTTAATATTAGAATAATTGCATTTAATTGTCAATTGACAGCATATAAATATCACAAACTATTCCTATTTTTTATTTTTATTTTATCGTTGGAAAATCCTCATGGATATCTCTCGCCCGGTGAAGGCGAGGGTGTCTGCTGGACTCTTACCGGCTTAAAACCAACGGTGTTCCTCCTGACCGTTCGGCTGGGGTCGCGGGATTCGCAAAAGCATGCACCGCAACCCCGGCAGGTCTCGGTCCGCCAACCCTTGGCGGACCTCTCCTCTGTGGGGCCTCGCCCCACATCCTCCTGAGAAGCGCGTACGGAACATTGCGCGCCGCCTTCTCGAGCCTGTTACTGGTCGGGGCGGCAGGTAGGCCACACACTAGGGTGGCTGGAGGTCGTCGCGTAATCACAAATTATTCCTACCCTGAGGCTATTCAATACTCTCGGTAGCCTTTATAACCCGTTAAATTTTGATATTGACGACTAAAGCCTGTCAAATACACCGCTTGGTAATAATATTGTGTTTTTTTGTACACTGTGTATTATTATTGTGTTGTGTATGTTTTATGTTGATAATTTAGGGGGAATTTGGAGTTCATCGGTGTGGAAATTATTGGGTCGGGATTTGGTTATCGTTGCAAAAGGTGGTGCGACAGATTACATTGAAAAATAATAATAGGTGTAGGTAGGTCGTTTACATAAAAAAAACCGTTCCTCTTTTTACATTGTCGTTAAATTGAATAAGATCACAGCTTACGGATTATAGCTGCCTCGTTGGTCTAGTGGTGGCAAGCGCGACTGCTGATCATGAGATCCTGGGTTCGATCCCCAGGTCGGGCAAACTGTTATTGGATTTTTCCGTGTGGAACTCCTCAGTAGCAGCCCGGAGTTTGGATTTGTGCCCATTTGATGGCAATAGGCTTGCCCCCTATTACATGGGACTTAAACAGAACGGCGAAATGAGGGTGTTGCTATAGGTACACCTCTGCCCAACCCTTAGAGGAATACAAGGCGTGATGTTATGTTATGCTTTCGGATTATGTCAAGAATACGCGTCAGTCAGCCTGCTTGACACGTAGATTGGAATCGAACTCATGCCCTCCCACATAAAAGGCAAGCACTGAACCGCTAGGCTCTCATGCTTTTTCTGATGTTTTCCTTAACCTTTTCCCAACTATATTGAGGTCAGCATCCAGTCTAACCATATGCGGCTGAATACCAGTATTTTACACGGAGCGACTGCCATCAGACCTCCGCAACCCAGTAACAGGGCAATGCCGATATACTAAGGTTAGACCGGTTGTCAGACTTACGGGCTTCTTTCTTCCCGTAATGACTTGTCATAGATATTCGTATGACACCCATGACGGACTGTTTAATGTGCTCTCCGAGGCACGGAGGGGTCTCGATGTGTAACGAACGGTCACCCATTCACAGACTGACCACGGCGAGCGCCGCTTACCTCGCATATCGTATGATCCGCGCGGTTAGTAGTTAGCCATAAGCTGTGCTTATCCTTTTTCTGATATAGACCTGATATTGATAATGTTTGATTCAATACGAAGTGAGAGCAATCGTTTTTTTGAAAATTCAGATTTCTTTGGAAAAGCTTTCTTCTTGTTTTCGTATGGTTAGTGACTAACCTGTTGTTAGAGTTTATGCCGCCCATGGGCCTCTGACTTCGCTTCACATGCCGCCGAGAAATATATCTCAAGCATTTTTTTTTCCGCTGGAAAATCCTCATGGTTGTCCCTCGCCCGGGGAAGGCGAGGGGGTCTGCCGGACTCTTACAGCTAAAAACCAACGGTGTCCCTTCTCCTGACCGTTCGGCCGGGGTCGCTATCTCAGGCATGCCGGTGTCCTCACGATGTTTTCCTTGACCGTTTTGATAATTATACAATACGCACATTAATCCGAAAAGTCAGAGGTACGTGCTTTGGGTTCGAACTCGAGAACTAAGTATAACTTGGCAGTCCGACGGTCACACCACTAGGCTATCATTGCTTTTTTTGAAAAGTACCCTTTTAGGTAGGTATCGATAAACTCCAAGATTGCATACATGAAAACCAGATTTTAATATACTTCAACAAAGCCTATTTAAAAATTAGCGGTTACCTACGCACAATAACTATTCAGACTTCAGTTTATCCCAAAAGACAAAGTCGTTAACGAGTTAAAGTTAAACGACTTCAAGTGATTTTCAGCTTCACTTTTAACCATCCCATGAGAACCAACAAAAACTATAACCATATAACCAACAAAGTTTTAGCCATAACCTCTTATCGTCAAAGTAGGTAAACTTATTTAATATAAATACTAGTTTGTTACTGTCCCACTGTAGGGCAAAGGCCTCCTCTCGTAACGTTTGGGGCAATGGCTGAGCAAATTGACTTCTGCGCTACGGGTTGTAAGTTCGATTACCGTACGGATCAAATATTTGTATGGCCTACAAGTAGTTGTTCGGGGTATGGGCGTTTGTGCATATGAAGATTTGTGTCGGTGCACCCACGGTACAGGAGAAGCCATAATGGGTGGCAAAGATTAAAAAAAAAATAGTTAAAATTAACTGCCTCGTTGGTCTAGTGGTGGCAAACGCGACTGCTGATCGTGAGGTCCTGAGTGCGGTTACGAGGTCGAGCAAAGTGTTATTGGATTTTTCCGTGCGGAATTCCTCAGTAGCAGCCCGGAGTTTGGATTTGTGCCCGGTTGATGGCAATAGGCTCGCCCCCTATTACATGGCGTCGACTGCGTTATCTATGTGAGGTTCGGGTCATATGATTTGTTTTGATGAATCCAATAGATTGTACTCGGTGTTCAGGGTCTGATGATGGAGCTAGGAAGTGGATAGTGGAACTCTTCAGTAGCTACTAGTTAATCCCTCAAGTTTGGCAGTCGACGCCATCTTGGTTCTAGTTATTTGACACGTACTTATACCTGCCAGGTTTTGAACTCAAAACTTCATGTAATCTTCTGGGCCACCACGAAATCTAACCCAAATCCCACACACAAATGTCCCCATTCTCAACATAATTATGTAATTTAATATTAATATCCTCAATAACTTTATGGGGAACACTTCCCCATCAAAATATACTTTATAGCATTGGCATTTATGGCGGTACGATACGGTAACGCACCTTCAGAACCCCATAGAAAAAACTTCAAAGAACTTCAAACTGTATAGCTTAGACTTAAGGTTGAAAATTGCGTTGTACGGTTCCCGCTTGGGTACAAACTTGTGTTCGCTTGCGTACACCAGTAATAGGGGTCCGTTATATTGGAATTTACAATGAGCCCCAAAGGTACGATAATTTGAGTCATTAATTCGTACGCGAACTTTTGTTTTATGTACTCCTTATTTTATTAAGGTATATTCCTTTGGGAATTATTGTATGACAGATAGTTTGATGTATGAGATGTAATTGAATTAAATATATGTTCAGGAATAAGCATAAGTTGAAGCTTTCAACGAGAATTTAATTCATTTTAATGAATTGGAATGGAGTTTAAATTAATAACATAACATCACGCATTGTATTCCCCGAAAGGTTCGGCAGAGGTGTTTTTAGTACACCCTCGTTTCGCCAGTTATGTTTAAAGTCCCATATAATAGGGGGCGAGCCTATTGCCATTAACCAGGCACAAATCCAGACTCCGGGCTGCTACTGAGAAATTCCTAATGGAAAAACCCAATAACACTTTGTCCGACCTGGAGATCGAACCCAGGACCCCGTGCTCAAAGTCGCGCTTGCGACCACTAAACTAACAAGGCAGTCAAAGTTTAAATTAATAGTGTACCAGTATACGCATATCCCTTGTGAGGACGAGCTATAGTTTTATATTATAATATAAAACTATCTCACAGAACACTGGGAATAGACGCTTATTGTAACATTCAATTCAACTAAACCCAGCACAACAGAAATGACAGCCTAGTGGTGTGACCGTCGGACTGCCAAGTCATATGTCTCGAGCTCGAACCTAAGGCACGCACCTGTGACTTTTCGGATTCATGTGCGCATTGTATAATTATCACTTGCTTAAAAACGGTGAAGGAAAACAGCGTGAGGAAACCGGCATGCTTGAGAGATATTTCTCGACGGCATGTGAAGTCAAATCAAAGATCCATGGGCAGCATATACTCTGACACCAGGTTAGTCACTAACCACACGAAAAGAAGAAGACTAAACCCAGCACGCTTGGTGGAATAATTCACCTGGTTAGCTATCAATTCACACTCAAGTCGAGCAGTTAAAGCCTAGATTAACTTATAAAATACAGATAACATTGAACAAGTCACATTGACACATGCCAGGTTTTGAACCCGCAACCTAATGCTTAAGGGGCCATTCAAGTATGACGTAAGCAGAATTTTAGTAATTTTTGACCCACCCCTCCCCCTTGTCAGCTAAGCTTTTACCCCCCTCCTATGCTTACGTAAACATTGGTATATATTTTTTAAACTGATCATGTTTCTTTATTGTTATTAAGGAGCAGCAGTTTTTAAGTCTAGAATAATAAGTGAATAAATAAAAATTGCTGACGTAATCATCATCTAGACACTCCCGTCCCCCATGTCATCAAAAATAAGCTAAGGAAAGACCCCCTCACCCCCCTTTCGTGTTTACGTAATACTTGAATGGCCCCTAAGAAGCGTATCCGTAAATCTCCGCGCCACCATATTTGAAACTAATAATTCAGTTAAATGAAAAATCTTCGTGTCAAAAAATATTTAGTTTTTAACATAGCTGTTCCATTTGCACCTCCATATAATTTATCACTTCTCAAATGAAATATTCTTATGAAAACATTGCAAAATAACCCAGACACCTTTCATGGATACGAATTCATTAATTTTCTACCAAAAGTACAGTCTAGACGAATAAAAACTTGC
Organism: Amphipyra berbera; assembly: GCA_910594945.2. Classification (NCBI taxonomy): domain Eukaryota; kingdom Metazoa; phylum Arthropoda; class Insecta; order Lepidoptera; family Noctuidae; genus Amphipyra; species Amphipyra berbera. The sequence continues at coordinate 1,845,503 of OU343138.1, forward strand.
AAAGAAGCATTGTGGTGTCACAGTGTAAATAATGCAGTGGGCTGTTGACGAAAAATGAGTAATGGGATGTTTGAATGTAGATTTTGTATTGTCTCTGTTTAGAACCTAAATAGGTAGGCGAGGTGTCAGGATAAGAATAATCACACTGTTGTGGCAGTTAGAACTATCAACAGATCTATTATTCTAAGACTTAATGACATGAGTTACATAACATCACGCCTTGTATTCCCCAAAGGGTTCGGCAGAGGTGTTTTTAATACATCCTTGTTTCACCAGTTATGTTTAAGTCCCATGGGTAGTAGGGGGCGAGCCTATTGCCATTAACCGGGCACAAATCCAGACTCTGGGCTGTTCCTGAGAAATTCCTAATAGAAAAACTCAATAACATTGCCCGACCTGGGGATCTAACCCAGGACCTCATGCTCAGCAGTCGCGCTTACGACTACTAAACCAACAAGGCAGTCAACATTTACATAGTAACAAAAATACACTTTCAAATGTCATGTTTGAACTTCAATAGTTTACAAAGGAAGGAAAGTTAGACCACCGCACCGTTCTACTCTGTGGTATTTCTCAAACGTGTCCGAACAGCGGATATAGTGCCGATACCCTTATCTTAACAGCTTTAACTTCCTCGTAACATAATACTTCGCGACAGATACCGTTCGCAAATAAATTCGACGGTCGACGCCACTGACCACTTCCTGCGGTTTCGATTTTTTTGTGGCACAACTTTTTTTTTATACTGACTGTACCGCACGTACTTGTAGTTGTGGGGCTTTAGTGAATCACTCATCCCTGTTAGTATTGATACAGCTTTTGCAAAATTAATGTAAGCAGAGTTTTAGATGACACGAGGGATGGAGGCAGCATGAATTTTCAGTAACCAACCTTTCATAAAGAGTGTTTTTACAATAGTAACTCATGGATTTAATCATTACAATAGGCCAATGGTCGTTAATGCCTCGTTGGTCTAGTGGTGGCAAGCGCGACTACTGATCGTAAGGTCCTTGGTTCGATCCCCGGGTTGGGCAAAGTGTTATTGGGTATTTCTTTCTTTTTTTTCTTTCTTTTAAAAAACTAAACTAAACGTTGCCCCAAACTAGGATTTCTCCTGTATCGTTTTTCTGCGTTTACAGACACAAATCTTCACATGCACAAACACCCAGAAACATTTGTTCCGTGCAGGAATCGAACCCATGACGCGCAACGCAGAAGCCAATCGCTTAGCCACTGCACCAAACGTGTCGTCGTTTTTCCGTGTGGAATTTCTTAGTAGCAGCCCGACGTTTGGATTTGTGCCCGGTTGATGGCAATAGGCTCGCCCCCTATTACATAGGACTTAAACATAACGGCGAAATGAGGATGTTACTATACACCTCTGCCCAACCCTTCGGGGAACACAGGTGTGATGTTATGTATACTGATAACACGGCCTGACCTGGGGATCAAACCCAGGACCTCACGAGCAACAGTTGCACTTGCCACCACTAGACTAACGAGGGAGTTATCATTTTTACTAAATGCATATATGAAAGTATATACGGTAACAAAAACATTTTTTTTTATTATTAATTTTTGTGTTTGTCTGTGTGTTTGTTTCGGCTAATCTCCGAAACGGCTAACCCGATTTTGACGGGACTTTCACTCGCAGATAGCTGATGTTTAAAGGAGTAACTTAGGTTACTTTTATTTTAGAAAAAGAAACAGATTTAGGGTTTCACGCAAAAAAATAAATACCCATCCGACTTCTACTACAAATATTTTCTCTACAAAATAATAATCACGCTTGCAATAACTTAGAATAATTCATATTCTTTGTAAACAAATCCAGCAGGGAGTTACGTTACGAGTCTGACACACTCTTCAATTACTGTTTCTCTGTAAGTCATTTCAGAACAGTAATATTATAAAACTTTCGTCACACACAAAGCAATGTAACAGCAAATTAAAAACCATGACTCACAAACCCTTTAAGTGATAATCCGCGAATTCAAAAACCGTCATTTTGTACAAGAAGTCTTTGTAAACTCTAAATTCGCGAACAATAAATTAAAATTTCACGTCTTAAAATAAGGAATGATATTGTCTTACACCGAACATGTTTTCATCGAGGCTCTTATTCGAGAGAACTTTAATGAGAATGTATGATCTGATGACAGTTTTAAGTATACATTGTTTTTCATAATAAAAGCCATATTTTAGAATATTTGCGACGTGAAGATGTGAAGACAGGATTTGGATTGTAATGTTCCATTGTGGTTTGAAGGAAATAGTGTGTTTTGTTAGTTACTGGCGCCGATTCTATTGTACACAAACTATACTTAATTTAAGCTATTGCAGGGGTCGGCAACCTGCGTCGGCTCGCGAGCCGCATGTGGCTCTTTCGATGTAAATTTGCGATTCTCCAATTTCATAAGTAAAAAAATATTATTTTACCATCAAAACCCTTAAAATCGTGCAATGGTTCCATAATTGAGTACTATAATATAGTATGACTGAGATATACCTACTGACTATGACTGAGAGATAGATATAGTTAGGTACTATATCTATCTGTAATTTTAAATATAAAATCAAACATATATATAAGCAAATACTACCTATATATAGTAACGATTTTTTTTGTGGCTCTTTAAAAACAGAAAGGACATGGACAAAAAAGTACATTCTATATACTTATACATAGTAAATAATATTGTAAAATAGAAATAGAAAAATGAATTAATACGTAGTTTTTAGCCTCTCTGAACTTGTCAGTTTTTATTACAAATATTATGTAATGCAAGATGAATTCAAAGTTCCGTTTGTCAACGTCCGCCATAATGGATCATAGAGAAAGATAAAAAATAATAATGGACGTTCCAAACCACGCTTACTACTTGTAAACATGTGTGATATGGATGACAAATGCTCTTATTAGGAACATTTTACTCATACGAAACTATCTTCATTGGTAATTGTTGCATCTAATAAAATTATCTTATCATAATTTATGTTGATACGTAATATAGTTTCTTTTTAATATTTCAGACAAAAAAAAATACTTAAAACGGAACGCGTTTACTTGTTTGACAGTGTTTTTGTCTATGTCAAATGTCAATGTAATATCATATGTCATTTAATTGTGGATTCTTCATTACGTTACTGTTTGAATTTTTGCGATTATTTTCTCAATTTGAACCCCGCTTATCTGCTGACCGATACCTTCTATCACTCAATTACCTTGCTATTAACACTGGACTCTGATTTGCATAGCGTTTCGGATTTGTTTTGTGAATAATTATGAAGTGCATGCATCAACTGCGGAATAGCCATACAAAGGTTGCAGAGGCATCGCATATCCTCGCTTTCTGCACACCATCAAACAACACTTTTGCGTTGGATAACCAATGCTCAACCCCAGGTATGAAGTTGGAGTAAAAAAAACTGAATCTGATTTAAGATGAGCCTAATCGTCTTGGACAGTTTATTAATGATTATAATGTATGTATAATATAAACAGAAGACTAACTCTGCATCGTTGTAATGTATATTGAGTTATCTAGGTAATTAAAAGCTAACAAAATATTTTTATTTGTTTTCTCTAATAAATAAATAATTATTTATACCTCCTCTGTGTTTTATTTTGTGTTTTCCTTGTTAATTGGTAATTAAACTATAAAAATATAGATAAGGATAACCTGTAAAAATTTATTACATGTTACATTATAATTCTATACACTTATTGCCAGCGATTTGATTAAAGGTTTAGTGAAACTATTTACGTCTAGTCTGTAGTAATGACAAGTTCTATGAGTTTTTTTATTTATAGCAATTTAATGTGCCAATATTCACGAATATAAAACACATAAAATCATTGGTGTACAATAAATTCGATAACTATGCCGACGCCCATACAGAAATTGGCCATGTCCTTTGTAAATTGCCATTTTTGGCTCTTCCGTCTCAAAAGGTTGCCGACCCCTGGGCTATTGCCATCTTTTTCACTCTGATAAAATAAGAAAGAGCTGTCAAAATTAGTTGAACGAAAATTTTCATACTTTAGACGACACGTCAGATCGTGTCAACTAAAAATACGGTGAAGTTCAATGCGTAAACTAGTTTGACATGTCGAACTTGGTTCTTATCTATCACCATCCTTTTCGCGCGCTGTCTGTTAGAAAAAGATAGCAATATTCTCGTTTTAGTTTAGTTGCTCAACAAGAGAATCGGCTCCACTGTGCAATATTAAGAGCACATTGATGTTTGCTGTGTCTAAAAATGCTTACTATAGCAATTTGTTTCCGACTATTGTGAAGTGCATGTCTTTGTATTTACCCCAATACTCGATCACTAGAAGTCATATTATTCTTCATTTTAAAAGTACTTGTACACTGAAATCAGGTTTCAAAATAAGCTTACATTATCTTATGGTAGGTTATTTCGACCTTTACTCCATTTATTGTAGCATAAGACTTCTTCTTCTTTTCTTGTGGTTAGTGACTAACCTGGTGTCAGAGTTTATGCCGCAATTGGGCAAACACATAGACTTGGACAGTTTTGGCATTAGATAATAATCACTTTTTAACAAAAATAAAACCGACTTCAAATTGTCTATCTCCGAAGTTCTTCATCAGATCTTCACCAAATTTAAATGGGACCACTTCGAAAGAATACTCTTTCAAACAAAAAAGAATAATTAAAATGGGTTCACAATTAGCAAAGATATTGCGGAACAAACATACAAAAAAAAAAAAAACATACAATCGAATTGAGAACCTCCTCCTTTTTTGAAAGTCGGTTAACAAAAGTGGCCCACCAAGGCCCGAATATCTTTTGAACCATATCTTCAAGTACAGTTTCAGCTCATCTTGATTGACCGTTAAGGTTAATAAAAACATAATACTGTGTTGAATCCCCACTGGAAGCAAACACGTTGACTATTTCTATACATTTCCTTGTTAAAATAGGTCTTGTTATGTCTAATGCATATAGCATTTTAGAGTAGTAGCATAAAGAGTATCTTAGAATACAATTCTGATGACACAAAAAGGAGGTCGCCAGCTTTGGTAGAGACCATTTCCCTATTTACAATTTATTTGTAGGTCAATTATCGATCTATGTGCATTGATACTAAAGGCACATCGATTTTTCATAACTGAAATCGATTATCATAAAATGTTCCTAGCCCTTATTTAAAAAGAATTCGAATGTCATCTATTCATAATGTCGGACAGGCGGAAAAACATAAATAAATTACCTAACAATTTTATTATCTTAATCATAATTTCCAAAACTTATACTTACAGAAAGAATCTAAAATAGGCCTACTAATAATTTGTAAAAAAACGTTTTAACATAGATTATTTTACTTTGTACCAGTTCAGATTCAATTAAAAGTGTGTTATCGACTATCTGGGGTAGATGTTAGGCACCTCCTTTAGCTCCCAATATATGCATAAAGGGATTAAAACACTAACGTTTGGTAACACTTTACCTAAATTATGTGATTTTTAAATTACATTAATAAGTAATCTCAAGTGACCCTAACCTCGTGCCCATATTAAATTCTAACACAGAAGATCAATCTAACCCACAAAAATGATCAAAAGTTGCGCAATGACAAGCAGATCGGAGTAGAAATTATAGCTGTAATAAAGGTGTAAACATACATTAACTAATCAAGGCGCTCCGTTATCCGCCGCTAGGTGGCGCCGCCGATCATTACGTCGTCTGCGCAGGCGCCGTAGTGGGTTTTACTTTGGATAGAATACATTGCGGGCTGTACTTGTAGTTAATTCTTGCACCCAATCATATGGGGCCTAATATCGACATTGGTGAACTATCGCCAAAGGGCTCTGAATCAAAATGGTATATCTTAAGGCTGCCATCCATTGAAGCGGAGAGGAGCGGAGCGGTGTGGAGCTAACCAATAGAAATGCACAATATTCTCAGAGCAGAGCGGAGACGTGAATTTTATGCAATACTATTGGTAAGCTCCTCACCGCTTCGCTCCTCTTCGATCCAGTGAATAGGCAGCCTAACAGTTCAGTGATGGTTTAATCTTATGTGATTTACGAGCCTAACACCATACGGCAATTTCGGGTCCATTGGGGGAATCTCTTCTTCTTCTTCTTCTTCTTCCTGTTCTTATCCCACACTAGGTGGGGTCGGCACAACATGTATTTCATTAATCCATGTTGTTAGAGGTTTTAGCTTATTGTTTTATGACGGGCCGCCTGCCTGACATCAACCCTCCTTGGGAATATTCGTTGCGCTGTCACGAGGGTGACCCAATCTGCTTACTGATATTATACACTGGGTCCCAAAATGATATGCTTGTCAATCTTATTGCCGACAACTAAGCAGACTATGTTTCTTGGTGGAGTATACTTGAAGTTCCTCGACTCACTCATTCAGTTTTGCTAGGGACTTTGGTTTTGACACATCGTAAACTAATATAGCACCGTGGGCTTCTCTGTAAAAGCTTGATGTCAATGTTCCAAGTCCATAGGGGGAATCTATGCCAGCATTATGTGCCCAAACGACAACCTCATCTGACGCTTTTTAACATGCAACTAATAGCAAGATAACCATCTTACCTTTCAGACCAGTTAACCCCAAACAGTCTCGTTGTGTTGAGCAAACGCCCACTTGCTGCGGGCATTGAGTTATTTTTCAACGTCGCTAAAATCTGATTAGGAATTTTTCAGTCAATAATTTTAGTTTTGAGGCCCAAGCCACATCGGACGGAAGGCACGTCGCCTATCGTCCGCGGGTACACATAATTCCATATAAACATCTCACACCGTACACATTTGACTGAAGATGTTACTAAAATTCTTCGAGTAAATTACGCGACGGAAGATCGGCTACGTATCTTCCGCCAGATGTGGCTTGGCTCTAATAGCTAGCTTAGGATACGCATGCCTGAGAGATATTTCTTGACGGCATCTGAAGCCAAGTCAGAGGCCCATGTGCGGCATAAACTCTGACACTAGGTTATTCACTAACAACACGAAAAAGAAAGAAAGAAGAACCTGGCGGTCAAGGAGTTCAAATATTTCTTTAAATACCCGTCAATGTACACGGTCCACCGTGCAACAATCTTGCGCGTACGCATACCCGACCCGTGAAGCCGTTAGCTTGTCACCGTACCGGGATAGGGCTGCCACGTATCGTAATCATATTTCTTTTTTGTATTTAAAGGAAGCATCATAATAGTATTGTAATGTACAGGAAATTGAAAATATATTGTGTGAAGGAAGTAATATCGATTATGTATTAGCAGAGATTTAACTATAAAGTGCATTATGTAAAATATGTTACACTTTACATGTCTGCCGTATGCTAAATGAGCTGTGGGCCCGTATAGTACAAGACTGGAGCCTCGAGACAGCGAGACGGGGTCGCGGCAGACCACGGAGAAGATGGCGAGACTGGATGCCTTTCTTAATAATTGGCATGGAGTTGTACAGAATCGGGACAGGTGGAAGGAACGGATGAAGGCCATTGCCCAGCAGTGGGATACTACAGGCTAGTTATAATAATAATATAATATAATAATGTTACTCTTTAACAGAGGTACGACAATCTTTTGCTCAGTCGGTATAATACCTACAAGAAAAGGGTCAAAACATTATAAAATTTCTGAACGTTTCGTAAGTGATTTATTTTAAAATTAAAACGTAAAACGCCAAGCGAAAATGCAATAAGTAGGTACGTGTTGAAATATTTTTTCATCAAGTTTGCATGAGATTGTTGATGAACTAAATGACCCGGTGAACTTCGTACCACCAACTTTTTTTTTTAATTTTACTTTATTTGCTTTTTTTCCTAAAACAACCCAGTACTAAGGCGTTCGAAACAAAAAAAAAATTCTATTCGGTCGAGCCATTTTCGAGTTTGTGCGAGACTAACGCACGACAATTTTATTGGTTTTTATATAGGTATACCTATATATAGATTTTGTACATCTATACTAATATTATAAAGCTGAAGAGTTTGTTTGTTTGTTTGAACGCGCTAATCTCAGGAACTACTGGTTGGAATTAAAAAAAAAATGGTGTTGGATAGTCCATTTACCGAGGAAGATTATAGGCTATATAACATCACGTTACGATCAATAGGAGCGGAGCATAAATGAAAAATGTTGCAAAAACGGGAAACATGTCCACCCGTGCGAAGCCGGGACGGGCCGCTAGTGCATTATAAAATGACACGCGAAATACGTAAGTACACACCAAAAACTCAACGAACAATGCATATTATTGCCCAAAAGTCTTACTAGATTACCATAAAATAACACGAATAAAGTAGATGGCAGCACCTCCGTAGATACTCATCACAACCAATCAGAACGAGTTATATTGATATTACCAATAATTTTAAACATATCGACTCATATTGACTGCCTCTTTGGTCTAGTGGTGGCAAACGCGACTGCTGATCGTGAGGTCCTGGATTATATATCTAGGTCGGGCAAAGTGTTATTGGGTTTTTCCGTGTCGAATTCCTCAGCAGCAGCCTGGAGTTTGGATTTGTGCCCGGTTGATGGCAATAGGCTCGCCCTCTATTACATGGGACTTAAACATAACGGTGAAATGAGAGTGCCTAACCCTTCGGGGAATACAGACACGTTGACGACACGTTTGGTGTAGTGGCTGAGCGATTGACTTCTGCGCTACGGGTCGTGGGTTCGATTCCCACACGGAACAAATATTCGTATGGCCTACAGATAGTTGATCCGAGTCTGGGCGTTTGTATATGTGAATATTTGTGTCTGTAAACGCACCCACGATACAGGAGAAATCCTAGTGTGAGGCAAAGTTACCTAAAAAAAAAACATATTTTAACCAATAAAATTCTTTCGGTATTAACCTTTTGGACGCCATTGTCACATATATGTGACAAACGAAGGTTTACCCTGTACGCCAACGTCACAAATATGTGACAAAAACGATGGGATTACAGTTACCTTGGCGTGGGGGGTACGACGATGCATTTATGCTTTGGCGTTCAAAAGGTTAACGATGCTGCCGCCATAAGTTCCCCAGTAAATCCCATTAAATAATCTCACGTGTCGTGACAACCCTACCCACACATACGGGTCACCCTGTTTTTGCGATAGCGTGATTACAACACGGCGTTTATAAGAAAATTGTCCGTACCGAACAATTATCGTGAAACTCGCTTAATGGACCATTTGTGCCACGCTTACGTTGTATTTTACATATTTAGGTCGGCAACTATAAATAAATATTATTGTTTTACCATAATCAGAGAGCACGTTAAGCCGTCAGACGGTGTCATAAGAATACCTATGACAGTCGTTACGGGTATTCAGAAGCCCGAAAGTGTAATAACCGGTCTAAACTTAGGATATCGGCATTGCCCAGTGACTGGGTTGTGGAGGTCTGATGGCAGTCGCTCCGTGAAAAATACAGGTATTCAGCCGCATCTGGTTAGACTGGAAGCTGACCCCAACATAGTTGGGAAAAGGCTACCAGGAAGAAGATGCTCTTATACAAGCAATTGAAATCGAATTCTAACCAACAACCCAGCAATATTGACTTTGAAATAAACGATTATCTTATCTTATATTATTTTATTGACGTCATATAAAATACAGGCGACAGAAACGATTGAAACTATCATTACAGTTATAGCTAATATCGGTATGTCAGGATTGGGAGCATGGTAAATAAAGTAAATTAAACCAACATAGACTCTCCACCACTGAGAGTACTTATATTTGGGGTTAGTGGTTAGTTACAGAAGCTATATAGTTCACAATATAATCAAGCAAATTAGATATAACAGTCAGACTTCTTCGGCTGTTCGACATGGAATCCTTTGCGCCGTCGAATAACCAGTGTTTTTATAACTTCGAGTACGTTTATTCATCTTGACGATTACCCTCCTTTATCAATATTGTCCAGTGTTACCAGCAACCGATAACAGTCACAATAATATGAAGCAACAAGGTCATAAACATATTTTTTCTTCGTTCGGCAATCATTGCCCCTGGGCAATTAATTGTTAAAAAAATGTTCAGCGTAACACCAAGCTTTTCTCGCCTTATCTTCTGTCACAAGAGGAATATCAATGTGATGGGATGTTAACTTAGCCTACAGTTGAAACACAAACACGTACTAGAGTATTTATCTTGTGGACGGTGAACTATTTTTTTTTCTTTTTACTTTTTTTTAAATAAAAAACCGGCCACGTGCGAGTAGGACTCGCGCACCGAGGGTTCGATACAATTTATTTTTTTGTGATGTAAGTAACTACAAATTTACGGATTTTGGATGTTTTCTTTTGCTTGTGCTATAAGACATTGCTTCTTGCCAAATTTCATGATTCTAGGTCAACGGGAAGTAGGTACCCTATAGGGTTGGTCTTTTTTTTTAAAAAATCAACTTTACCCCACACTAGGATTTCTCCTGTATCGTGGGTGCGTTTACAGACACTAATCTTCACACGCACATACAGCCAGACCCGGAACAACTATCTGTAGGCCATACAAATATTTGTACGTGCGGGAATCGAACCCACGACCCGTAGCGCAGAAGCCGATCGCTCAGCCACTGCACCAAATGTGTCGTCGATTCCCTTGCGAGTGTCAAAATATGCGGCATAAACGGCCTTATCTTTTGATTGCGTTGACTTCAAAGTTTGATATTATCACAGCTCTAAGAAATTGTAAACCTAATTACCTATTTAATATTAATTTCAACTTGATACTTCCACGCGTTCCTGAGGAAAAGTGTCTTGACAGACAGACGGACAACGAAGTGATCCTATAAGGATTACTTTTTTCTTTTGAGTTACGGGACCCCTAAAAAAACGAACGGGTTGAACATCGTTTTCCTGCGCTGCTCATCTTATTTTGATGCATCAACTTGATGCTAGCTTCAAGATTTCTGTACCATCGTTTTAATAAAAGGCCCTTAATAATTCGAAATACATTCAACAATCTCCAATGATTCATCACTAACCTCTTTAACAAACTTGCAAGATCTGAACACGCCATTATTATCATACTTCCAAATGCGCAACAACCAATCAGAGTTTGAAGTTCGAGATAAGGCACGGTTCAGACGAACTTGCGAACTCACTCGGCGACAAAACGTGATACGACTTAATCGTTTTGAATTACAATTGTTACATTTTAGAACATTCTGTTACTAAATTATACTGGTTCTTGAGTTTGAATTTTGAATAGCGTGTTTGTGTCTTCGAATATATTATGACATTGTTAGTTATTTTGATTGGAATCGGGTTACGTAAGTAAATCTTAGTTTAAAAGATTTCTTAGCATAATCAGCTTTAGATATTTCATTATTTCAATCTTCATACTTATTTTTTTTCTCAAAAAAAACATTGCCCCACACTAGGATTTCACCTGTATCGTGGGTGCGTTTACAGACACAAATCTTTACAGGCACAAGCGCCTAGACCCGGAATAACTATCTGTAGGCCATACAAATATTTGTACCGTGTGGAAATCGAACCCACGACCCGTAGCGCAGAAGCCAATCGCTCAGCCACTGCACCAAACGTGTCGTCAAGAAGAAGTGCTTGTAACAAGTTACAGTGGTACTTACACAAACTCAGTAGGTATGTATTTTTTATACTAACAGTAGGTATAGCAGTAAATTTTAAAGTAAAAGGAAAATTATCCTTAAGTAGTATATAATTTGTCGCAAAATTACTCCATTAAGCATCTATGAACTTTTAATTTTATGTTCATGAAACATGAAACATTAGCGAAAGCGCCTTTAGGTTTTTAAAAGCAATAAGTGGTATATCGTTACTTTACCGAAATCTTTTCCTCTTTTGGCAATGTGACTTTTTGTATGTCAAAACATCACGCCTGTATTCTTCGAAGGATTAGGCAGAGGTGTATATATCGCTTCGAGGGGCGAGCACGTCCGAACACGAAAGAACGCTCTAAGCAACCGTTCGCACGCTCGTGCGTCATTTACATCAAGCGAGCGAGCATTCTTAGAACATTCCATAGAATCTCCGCAAACAAGATAGAACAACGAATTAATGCTCTGTCTCTGTTTACACCAAAAGAATTTGATAGAGTAGTGATAGAATGAGCATTCACTCGTTTGGTCTAAGAAGCTTACCCACCTTAAGAAGCTTTTACCCTGCAATAGTAAAACTACAAGCTAGTATTATTAGTTCTATTTTCCCCTAAGGGAACGTACCCATACTACGTGACCCGTTCAGGGGGGGAGCGGGGGTCATCAAAATACCACGCTTGGTCATATACTACGGGTGGTCACCGAGGGGGGGAGGGGGGTAAAAAATTGTCAAAAATGGGTCACGTAGTATAGATACGTTCCCTAAGGAGTGAATAGAGACACTTATGGCCAAATACTTAAACGCTACTCGATTTTAAGTTGCTGTTTATTTCGTGCGGTCACTGTCATTTCGCCTTAAAGTGACAGAGACAACACGAGACTTAACGGCAGTTTAAACTTGAGTAACGTTTAAGTATTTAGCCATTAGTTTGGTGATGTTCTGCCTAGCCTTTTCCCAACTATGCTGGGTCAGCTTCCAGTCTAACCACGACGACACGAGCGACTACCATCAGAACTCCGCAACCCAGTTACCGGAGAAAGCCGATATCCTAAGGTTAGACCAGTTGTCAGACTTTCAGGTTTCTGACAACCTGTAACGACTGTCATAGGTATTCGTATGACACCCGGGACCAACGGTGTAACGTGCTCTCCGAGACACGGAGGGGTCTCTCGATGTGTAACGAATGGTCACCCATCTACGGACTGACCGCAAGCGAAGCTTAACCTCGCTAATCGTACGATCTACGAGCCAAACCAACCGAGTGAAAACCAACTTTAATTCTCTAGCTAAACGGTTTAGTCGAAAAATACGTAAGTACAAGAAGTTAAACAACCGGTCTTATATTTTTGAGTGGATCAATTCAAATACAATAAACGTAAGTCGACTGTCTCGTTGGTCTAGTAGTCACAAGCGTGACAGCTGAGCATAGGGTCCTGGATTCGATCCCCAGGTCGGGCAAAGTGATATTGGGTTTTTGCATTAGGAATTTCTCAGTACCAGCCCGGAGTCTGGATTTGTGCCCGGTTAATGGCAATAGGCTCGCCCCCTATTCGCTGGCGGAACGAGGGTGTTACTAAACTCACCTCTGCCTAACCCTGCGGGGAATACAAGGCGTGATGTTATGATGTTATGTAAACGTAAGTATTGTAACAAATAAACATCTAAGATAATAAAATCAGTATTCGCTTCACACCTCAATAAGTATTACCCTTCTAGAACAAATAATAAAAAAACGGAATCAGCCGAAAAATGGCTACGTTAGCTCGACGCTTGATAAAAATCAATTCAATTTTGGAGTCTGTAGCAGTCATATCGACTACGTGAAGAGCGCGTGACGGGAATCACAAATGAGGTAGCGTAAAGTCGGCAAGCAGAAGTCTAACACCCATATTCTAAGACGTTCCTACAAAACTTACTCGACTCAGAACGGCCTCGAAAATACCTTCAAAATTGTATTCTAGGTCGCAATTTCGAGTGAACTCTGAGGTTCCTCGACGGAGTCATTACGTCATAATTTGAATTATCTGCATCGCGCAAATAACGCCGCTATAAAAAATTGTAAGGATTATCGTAAGCATATTCGATAGTCTTCAAAATGAATGTTTATTACATACGAACTTTGACACTTCCTTCCTTAAGGTAGGTTCCGAGGTACCTTGAGTTTGACAGAGTCGACTGAAGAAAAATCTCGAGTCGAGGACGTTTATGTCAAGTCGAGGTGGAGTCGAGTCGAGTAAGTTTTGGAGGAACGTCTTAAAATATGGGTGTATGTGTATGCAAGTCCTGGAGAACGGGGGCCATAGAATAAGGGTCGAATTAATATAAAAACTTTTTTACAAAAAATTTAAACCGACTTCAAAAAAGAATAAAATAATTACCATATAAAATTAACAGTTTCAGAATTCGGTGCTGATCCACGCTGAACCAAATTGAAGGCACCGACTTCTGAAACTGTTAATTTTATATGGTAATTATTTTATTCTTTTTTGAAGTCAGTTTAAATTTTTTGTAAAAATGTTTTTTTTTTTTCATTTTAGTAGCCTTAATTAAAACTTGGTTGGACCTACTAAAGACGCTGCTTGTAACATAATTACATCATCACAATATGCGTACTGTTCGTCATTGAGCAGTTCCATTGTCTATCTCCGAAGTCCTTCATCAAATCTTCACCAAATTTAAATGGGACCAACTTCGAAGTATACCCTATCCATTAAAAAAATAATCATCAAAATCGGTTTACAATTGGCGAAAATATCGAAGAACATAAACAAACAAAAAAAAAACGTACATACAGACGAACATAGTAACCTCCTCCTTTTTGGAAGTCGGTTAAAAATAATTATTATTTCAAATCACGATAATAACACATTTGTTTTTTATACCTGTATTAATAATATTTCAGGACTCTCTGTTCCCGCTGCGTAGCTGCCGTGAAAATATGTCCTAAACATAATTGAAAAGTGTGTCGATAGAATAGTTTTAGATATTTGATATTCTGCTAGTTAGACCAGTTAGCCCAGTCGCTTTCCACTGATTTCCATAACATAAGATAACATAACATCATGCCAGTATTCCCCGAATGGTCAGGCAGAGAGAGGTGTACAGTAAAACCCTCATTTCACCGTTAAGTTTGAGTCTCATGTAATAGGGGGCGAGCCTATTGCCATCAAACGAGCACAAATCCAAACTCCGGGTTGCTACTGAGAAATTTCACACGGAAAAACCTAATAACACTTTGCCCGACCTGGGGATTAACCTAGGACCTCACGATCAGCAGTCGCGCTTGCCAAAGAGGCAGTTAACCAATAACGCTCCGTAAATTATAGAAATCGACCATTAGTTGCCCGAGTGGAGTCAGCCTAAGATGAAGTGAACCTTCTGTTCATCACTCTCCAATATGACCTCTGTATTGAAATGCGCCATGGCTACTTGATTCCTCTGACGTCAGCTTAAAGCCAGCTGATTTGTACGATTTGTCTTATTAACTAGCTGATTGCTGAACAAGCTTGCCTGTTTACACTTTGATTAGTGAAAGTGATTAGTATGCGGCGGCATCTATCACGCCACATACGAACTACGCAACACGGCGAATGTCTAGCAGACTACAGCGACAACAATGACAGCTGTCAAATGAAACGTCACAAATCCTGCATCGCGATATCAAGATCTGCCACGGAGTTTGTATAAACGGTGTAAATAGACTCTTAACGAAGCCGAAAGGCACTTATTCTCCACGTCATCGTCATTGCGATAATTTGTTTCTTCTGGATTATGCCTGGGAACCTTCTACTTACGGAGATATTGGAAGTCAAAGTTCCAACTTTTTCACAACTTTTTTTTAAAATACTAGTTTTGAAGGTTGCAAATGGACTTAAAATACCTCCATTACCCGTTTACTACTCATTGCATCTATCAGCAAAGTGTTTTTGGGCGTTACATTGAGCTTTACAGGAAAACGAAAATTTTCACCCAAAAAAAAAGTCGTTTCCCAGCGACAATTTTTGTGTAGGGTTACTTAGTTTGATGTACTGAATGCATGGTTGACGGCTTCGTGAAGGGTCTTTTTACACCTTGTATATACAAGTTCCCAACATCAACCGTTGGGTAGTGGCCCGCCAGGCATAAGACCTGCGTGGTTGGAGGACTCTCCCTTTTCATTGGAGTAACACCATACCTCGTCCCTCCACAAATACATTAGTTAGCCATTAGTCTTGCCGTAACAAGAGGCTACGTACCTTGGGTACTGACTTCGAACCTCGAGTCTTCTTATTTTCATGTGGTTAGTGACTAACCTGGTGTCAGAGTTTATGCCGCCCATGGGCCTCTGACTTGGTTTCACATGCCGTCGAGAAATATCTCTCAGGCAAGCCGGTTTCTCGAGACCTATGACTTCGCAGTCCGACGGTCACACCGTACTTTATCTAACTTGCAGTTCATCAGTGATAGCCTAGTGGTGTGACCGTCGGACTGCCAAGACCTAGGTCTCGAGTTCGAGCCCAAGCCACGCATCTCTGACTTTCGGATTCACGTGCGTACTGTATAATTATCACTTACTTAAAAAGGGTGAAGGAAAATATCGTGAGGAAACGCATGCCTGAGAGATATTTCTTGACGGCATGTGAAACCAAGTCAGAGGTCCATGAGCGGCATAAACTCTGACACCAGGTTAGTCACTAACCACGCCGAAAGAAGAACTGCACTATTTGGCACGAAAATACGCAAAAATGGCCAAATAAAATCCAAAAATGGCAACGCTAAGTAAAATCGAACCTCTCTCGGTCCGGTCCAACTCCATTTTATCTGTTTCAATTCTTTCATTAACCACTATAAAGAGTTCCACAATCAATTTCTAACCGCGATCCGCCTTATCCGGGATATCTCTGCAGTTTGTCAGACCCCTATTTGGATATACTTAAGGTCTGATTTTGGGTGAACTATCGGCAAATATGTGAAGTAACGTACGGAGTCTGTACATTCGTTGTGGATAGCATAGATTGATGGGCGTGGTTGGCGAAGCTAAGTTACCCACAAGTGAAAGACTGTTAGTGTATACGATTCGAGGAGTCGTGTCGTTTTGATTTACCATCGCCATTTTTATCGATCTCACGGGTAAGATAGACCTCTTCAATGTCGAAAGAAAGGGCCTCATTCAATATTCTTAGACTGAAAATGATTTCCTCAGATCATCATTTAAACGAGCTTAAAGAGTTCAGTTATTTATTTTTGCTTTGTTACTTATTATAAATGATAGCAACATCATCGCCAGTACGAGAACTGACTGTGGTCACCATGATGTACTTGGCCACAATGTCTTAATTGGCCACCATGGTCAAAACGGGTAATAGCCCTTTGAGAAAGAAACCAATCTAATATGGACGACAGCCTTTAATGCAGTGGTTCCCGACCAGTGGTCCGCAGACCACTGGTGGTCCCCGGAAGCACCCGTAGTGGTCCGGAAGCCATCCGAAAAAATATTTAAGCAAGTGATAACCAGTGACATAAGTTAGATGTAAGTCTCTGTAGTATCTCTGCAGTAATGTAAAATTTCGTAAAAAAATTAAAATACTGTCGGCTTTGAACAATTATATGCGTGTTTTATTAAAAATGGTTGATAGCTAGAACAACCCTTAATTCATTTACATTTACTATGTATTACCTCCAAACAGTTGGAGGTCCGTGGCTAGATAGAAATTTTGACAAATAGTCCCTCATCACTAAAAGGTGCTAATCACTGCTTTAATGAAAGAGATATCTAACATTTGTCCATGTCACGCTGTTGATAATTAAACGTCGACCATCGTATCGGAGTCGTATCGCACACTATAAAAGTGTTTGAGGTTAGTACAGATTACGAGGTGGAACTAAAGTTGATGTATGGACGGTGTTCAAAAGAAATTTAGGTAGAATTGTGGTCTAAAAGAAAAAGGGATTGTCTGAATAACCCCCAATGGCTTTTAGAGAACCCGATTTCTGAAATAGTGAGAGAATGTTTATATAGTTTTATGGTGTCGTTCTTATGGGAGATTTAATAGAAGTTAAAGTAATATTCTTTAATTTACAATTGGAGATCAATTTCTAGTTCATATTCTTATGTTTTACATTTGCAGGCACTTTGGTTACGAGACGAGACGTGGATAGAACTTAAATTTATATGATACTAGCGATCCGCCACGGCTTCGCACGGGTACAATGTAGATACTAATGTGGGGCATATAAACCTTCCTCTTGAATCACTCTATCTATTGGTGAAAACTGCATTAAAATCCTTTGCGCAGTTTAAAAGATCTAAGCGTACAGACAGCGGGAGCGATTATTTTTTTTCCTATTCGACTCTTGTAGATGGTCTTGCGGACCTTTTCTACGTAACCGGGCTATTATTGGCGAGACCAGAAGGGTCTCCGAACCAATATCTAAACTAACTACCTAGCTAACTACGCTAACTACTGTAACATCATGACTATTATAGCAGCAACACCTCTAAGGGCGTCCCTCAGGGAGGACTCGAACCTCTTAGGGTGTTGAATGCAAGAGGACTGGGAGGGATACGACAGTTTGATGAGGGCTGTATTAATCGCGGTGTGACTGCGCGGAGTCAGAAGGGACAACCGGCTCCGCGGCTGCGGCGGGTGAGCACGGTGGATCGGGGGCGGCACAGCGGGAGCGACTTTGTTTTATACTATATAAAGAAGATGAAGATATTATGAAAAAAACATGTATTGGACAAACGCCGCGGCGCCTTAACCACGAAATCTTACAAGCAAAATTAAACCGTCATCTTAACATTTAAACATAATAAAGATTTACGTACCTAGTTATATAGCATTGCGGATATCTAAGACGGTAGTCATCATCAGCAGCGTCTAGTATATGTGATAGGACTGGCCGTCAGTGTCCGTGCTTAACGCACTTACCCAACGTGCCCAGCGTATTAACTACGGGCACAACTTTCTTTTTCGAAGATGCAGTAGATGCTCAAGCTTTTATGCTGATTAGCTGATAATATTTCTTGACTATTTTCTCATTTAAGTGCATCGTTGGTCTAGTGGTCCATCGTGAGGTTCCGGTCCCCAGGTCAGGCAATGTGTTATTGGGCTTTTCCTTGTGGAATTCCTCAATAGCAGCCCGGAGTTTCGATTTGTGCCCGGTTGATGGCAACAGGCTCGCTCCCTATTACATGGGACTTAAGCATAACGACGAAATGAGGGTGTTACTATACACCTCTGCCCAACCCTTCGGGGAATACAGGCTTGATGTTATGTTATGTTATTTACTCAAACAATAATTTAACTGTTAACTGTATAAAGACAAAAGAAACTGCTACGTCTAATTACCTATTGTTGTTATTCCTTGTTAACTAAAAATACAGTCTTTGTCCGACATTTTGTAAATAAAATTTCAGGCAATGGGTACCAAAGTACTTCTGATGTTAAAAATGCGCGCACGTATCCCATTGGCTAAAATTAACAAAAACTTTCGCAAAATTTTCCAGTACAAAAATAAGGATGACTGGAATTTTGGTACCAAATGTACACTACCCTCCATTTGGCTCCAAAACAAAAAGTATATAATAACAATTCGAAGGACACTAACTATTAACACTGTCCACTTTTGTATATAACTCAAAAACCAACTTAATTTTGTACCTAACACTCAAATTGTACCACCTTATGCGGTCTCCCTAAAGTTTAATTTTGATTGAAAATGTTTTGAGTAGATACAGATGTAGGGTAGTTTTGCAAAAAGTTGCAAGCTTGGCAAGGCTGCCAACGGAGCTGGTCACTCGAGAATTGTTTAGTTGGCCAGTCCACATTCAAACTTGTAGTGTTCAACTTTGGCGGGATGATAATTTTCAACTGGTTTTTATACATTGCTCTCTAGGTTTTCGGACTGTTTCTTCAACCTGAAAAACTGTGCGGAAGTTACACGGTATTTTTTGATGTAAAACATCTAATGCTACGACCTATTTGCACCAGACCGGAACAAATTTGTTGGACCCAATGGAATTAGTGGCATCTCTGCGTGCTGTGTCCACTCCCATACTACACATTCCGTCTGTAGGCAGTTACAGATTCGTATTTTCGTATATCTATGACTTACGTATGTCTCGTCTCCTAAGCAATTTTGTTTTTGATGTGTAACATGTAATGCGGGGGTACCTACGGGTGTGAGAGCGGCTGTTGCGTGGCGACGCTCACGATGTCAGACACACAACAGCAGAACTTCGTAACTCGTCGGTTCTCTTTGGTTTAATACGGCCAGATCTTGTTTTTATACAAAATGAGTTTCGATGTTTCACATCAGTCTGTCAGGTGTCCCGCGACGGCTTCATTTTTATAGTTGTAATTTTAAAATAATAACTCTCCTTTTTTTTAGAGCCTGGAATGGGTTGGAGGAGCAGGTACCGTATGGTATTTCATCAACTCCTCTCCTTTTGTGGATGTCATAAAAAGTGACCAAAGATTTATTTCATAAGAGTTGACCTTTTGACCTAATAATAATAATGCTGCCATCACCAAAAGCGTGGTTGTAGGGTATATGGCTCCTCCAAGATTTTAATCTATACAAATAAATAAAATTGAAATATCTGTTTCTAATATCAAACTAATAGCTTTTCACTAAATTCATATGATGGTATATACGGTACTTATAACAAAAAAAACTTTTTTATATTTTTGTGTCTGTGTGTGTCTGTTTGTTGATTTCGGCTCATCTCCGAAACAGCTGGATCGATTTTGACGGGACTTTCATTGACAGATAGCTGATCTTATAAGGAGTAACTAAGGCTACTTTTTTTTTTTTAAAGAAAAAGAATTCGAGTTCTGCGCAAAATAATGAAAACCCATCCGACTTCTACGCAGACGAATTCGTGGGCACAGCTAGTATGTAATAAGCAGACAATCACTAGTTGGTCCAGTGGTGGTAAGCGCGACTGCTCACCGTGTGGTCCTGGGTTCGTTACCCAGTTCGGGCAAAGTGCTAATGGGTTTTGGCCCGGCTCGCCCACTATTACATGGAACTTAAAGGGTGGAGGGTGTTACTAATACATCTCTGCCCAACCCTTCGAAGAATACAAGCGTAATGCTATGTTTTATAAGAAGCCAGAATTGACGCACAAAAAAAAATAAGTGGAGAAGATACACGATTTTCAAGACTGGAGGATGCAGGGTGTCTTAGAGAATTTTACACTCTTGGAAAGCTTAACAAGATTTTAATTTGAATCTGAGCACATTAGAAATATCCTTGTTTACCAGGCAACTTGCTGGATTCTTCCGAATGTGGAATACTGAGAACTGGGTACCGTGACACCTAACATGATCCATTGCCTCTCCTAACCCGCTAGTTCCTTTGAAAACATATATTATTGTCTTCTTGTTTTTTTATATGTGTACAGATGAAGGAACTATTTTTATATTTGTCAGTCGTTACGGGAATTCAAAAGCCCGAAAGACTGACAACCGGTCTAACCTTAGGGTATCGGCATTACCCAATACCTGGGATGCGGAGGTCTGATGTCAGTCGCTCTGTCTAAAATACTGGTATTCAGCCGCATCTGGTTAGACTGGAAGCTGACCCCAATATAGTTGGGAAAAGGCTTGGCAAATAAGCCAATAATAAGGTGAAGGAACATACTAACATGGTGATTCGGATCATCCCGGATTTTAATATAAACAATATTAACAATAAAAACATGTTTTACAATAATTAGGTACCTAATTCAAATCCGCAATGTTTGTTAGTGAACGCTTTGTTCAATAAACTAATTAATTAATATAAAACATTGCTGTATTTAATAAATTCAATTTAGTCAGTGAAACTATTATTATCTAGTTTGTGTTTGATCGCAATAATACATTTATGTTATTGTGTTCGATTTCAATTCTGTTATTAGTAAATAAATTATTGTTGAATATTTTAGTTTTAATTAATAATTAATTGATAGATATTGTGGTGTTGGTAAAGAGTGGGCGAATATTTCGATGTAGAATTTTCATTTTTGATTAAAAAAAAGTCGCACAGAAGTCGCAAAGCATTTAATTTTTATTTTTACTTGAAATTGTTTTCTTGCTCTTTGATGTGAAACATCGCGACGCTCGCGATGGCAGACGCAAGACGGCAGACCTTCGTAGTTACGAACGTACGTCGCGTCTCTTCGGTTTGATTCGGCCAGTTTCTTTTTTTTACCAAAATGAGTTTCGATGTTTCACATCTGCTAGGCACTTAATTTTTTTTTATTAGAATCCTTCCTCATAATTGTTAAAACGATACTTCTTTTTGTTTCCGGCTGTTTTTTTTAAGAATCGTCTATGAAATACTTTGCAACCCAACCACTGTTACCAACTTAACAAAAATGCATGCTTATATAGGTATGTAGTTGTAATGACTGCCTTGTTGGCCTAGCGGTCGCAAGCGCGACTGCTGATCATGAGATCCTGGGTTCAATCCCTAGGTTGGGCAGTGTTATTGGGTTTTTCCGTGTGTAATTCCTCAGTAGCAGCCCGGATGGATTTATGCCCGGTTGATGGCAATAGGTTCGCCCCCTATTACATGGGACTTAAGCATAATGGCAAAATGAGGGTGTTATTATATACCTCTGCCCAACCCTTCGAGGAATACAGGCGTGATGTTATGTCTAACAAAAATAGCAATGTAACGCGAACAAAACGAAGCTATCGCAGCTGTCCTCGTCCGAATCGGCACAGACACCAATCTGCCAATTCACGCCCATCTACAGACATATTGAAAGAACAAGGTAGAATATTTTTACTTCAACTTGTATAATAAAATCATTATTATTTAGTTCTGTCGACTGTACTGACGCTTTTATGGTCTTTTGTCCGGTTTCTATATCTTACCGACCGTTATTAGTTAAAATTACCACTCGTGTGTCCGTAAGTGAAGCCTATTGTGGACTCGTCCGTAGTAGCCAAAAAACTCTCACTGTTGGACTTAGGTTGATATAATTATGATGGAAACCTAATCTAGGTATAATAATAAACTAATCATAGAGGAAATCTTGGCGGTCAGATTGATAATTGTAGATACTAAATTATTTATGGCATTTTCCCAACTATGTTAGGATCAGATTCCAGTCTAACCAGATACGACTGAATACCAGTATTTTACACAGAGCGACTGCCATCAGACCTCAGCAACCCAGTTACAGTGCAATGCCGATATCCTAAGGCTTACCTTAGGATATCGATAGACAGATATAGGATAAAGTTTGACAACCGGTCTTAACCGGTTGTCAAACTTTCGGGTTTCTGACTTCCCGTAACGACTGTCATAGGTATTCATATGACACCCGGGACGGACTGTTTAATGTGCTCTTTGAACCACCGAGGGGTCTCGATGTGTAACGAATGATCACCCATCCAGAGACTGACCGTGGACAGCGCAGCTAAACTTCGCAAATCATATGATCCGCGCGGTTGGTAACTAGCCACGATCCCCTCATCATCATCTTTCTGCCTTGGTCCCAAGATACTTCCCTGTCAGCCGTCTCATTATCATTTACTCCCTTATCTTTCATATCCTCCCTCACACAATCTATCCATCTTTTCTTAGGTCTCCCCCTCCCCCTCCAGCCATCAACATTCATATTCATCACTCTCTTAGTCACATGTGTTTCATCCCTCCTCATCACATGTCCATACCAAGACAAACGCTTTCCTTTCAACTTTTCTGTCACTGGTGCCACTTTCAAACTCCCTCTAATATACTTATTTCTTACTTTATCCATTCGCGTCACTCCACACATCCACCTCAACATCCATTCCTTCCAGCCGTGAGCCCCTCACTCAAAGAAAAATATAGCCACTAATTAACTTTTAAGTCATCTGTCATCGCAAACGAAAAAAAATGGACAACTCATTGCAAGTCTATGACTAAGACATCACGAAAAAAAAAAACATTGAAAAACATTATAGCTAGTTAAACACCAAACAGTTAGGTGATGAATTTAAAAAAGCTAACTAACTATAACAGTGAGTCAGTCACATTAATTAGATTACCAAGGTCTTCCTGGCTGTAACACGTGCTGTTAGTCATAATACTATACAATAGCGCCAGGATTTGTTTATGCAATTATAATTTAGAATATAAAGTAGTCTATCTATACAAGGTTACTAAGCCGAAAGGGTGTTAAAGTACCCATAATAAGGGATAACTTTTGTTCTACAACTTGCCCCAAAACTCGATAGTTTAAGAGAAATAGCTTTTCAAAGATTTCGTAAAAAATATGCTAGAATCTATCTGTCCATAGCTATGATCAGCTGTTTTTATAATTTAGGTCATATTTAGGGTCACGGATTAGAAAAAAAAAATCTAAATTCATAACTAAAGCAGGTATGATTTTATTCTGAAAAAACTAAAATAAAAATCTTTTTGCGTACAAATAAAATATAGAATTTTGACATTTTAACACTTGATTTAAAATAGTCATTAGTGATACTTTAGGTGGCCCACGGCTTAGTACCCTCTTTCCGACTAACCTTGTATACATAAAAATCAATTGCCGTGCGTTAGTATCGCAAATACTCGAAAATGGGTCGACTGATTGGTTTTTCTTCTTCTTTTTTTCTCCTCGTTTCCGAGGTTGTTTTGAAAAAAGAAAAGGGAAAAATTAAAAATAAGAAATGTTTGTACGAAGTTCACCGGGTCATCTAGTTAGTAATATAAAGTGGACCTAAACAATAAGATGGTTATGGGCCAGACTAAAAAAAAATACACAAAGGAAAACGTAACACAATATAATTTTCCTATGTGTTATGATACTTTTTTGCCGTTTACGGATTTGAACTATCAAAGATTGATTTAAATTAATTGAACTTACTGCTTAGAATGTGTTCAAGTAACAGGTGACTCGCCTTACATTATATTATTCACGTAACTCACAGTTGAGCGCATGAGGCCCAGAGTGGCCTAACGGATATTGTTTAGTGTCGCAAATGATGAAAGTAATAGAGCTACAATGGCCTAAAAGTGATTCTATAATTTTTCAATAGATGGCACCACTCTCAGGCATACTTAAGCCATTATGGCCCTATCACTCATCATTTACGACAAGAAAAAAAATTTCCTTTTTTTTTTTCTTAATAATAAACGTTGCCCCACACTAGGATTTCTCCTGTATCGTGGGTGCGTTTACAGACACAAATCTTCACATGCACAAACATCCAGACCCGGAACAACTATCTGTAGGCCATACAAATATTTGTTCCGTAAATTATAAACACAATTTTAAAAAAATCCGTTAGGCCACTCTGGCCCTCATGGCTTCAGTTCTGTTCTGGCCCTACAATTCGGCACGTCCAGACCTGTTCAGTGATTTTTCGTAGCAACCCCTATGGCTTGCTGAATAAAAGCATTAAGTTCAATATAATAATAACTAATTAATTTAACAATATGCAGTAAACAAAGAATACAAACAACTGCCTCGTTGGCCTAGTGATGGCAAACGAGACTGCTGATCATGAGCTCCTGGGTTCGATCCCCAGGTCGGGCAAAGTGTTATTGGGTTTTTCCGTGTGGAATTTCTCAGTAGCAGCCAGGAGTTCGGATTTCTGCCCGGTTAGTGGCAATAGGCTCGCCCCCTATTACATGGAACCTAAAAATAGCGGTGAAATGAGGGTGTTACTATACACCTCTGCCCAACCCTTCGGGGAATACAGGTGTGATGTTACGCTTATGTTAACTAATTAATTTAACAATATATGTATTAAAAAAAATACAAACAAATTGACGGTAACAAAACCAAATATTTTTTCGTTCAAGTCAAGTCATTAGACGTCCAAAGTTTAAAATAGACAGTTTGGTACCAATGTATCAGTTAGTTACTCACCGACGCTGATGACTCACATCGCCGCAATGAGCTTGACAATCATTCAGTGTTATTGATAGCACTACATTATTTTCATACTAATTAGATTAAATATGAAAAAACACGTGTAACATTATTTTATGCCCGGTTGCTATAAACAACAACGGATCGTTTTTCTTACCAATGGTAGGTAGCATTTTTTATAGTCAAATCTATACTAATATTACAAAGCTGAAGAGTTTGTTTGTTTGAACGCGCTAATCTCAGGAACTACTGATTGGAATTGAAAAAATATTTTTGTGTTGGATAGTCCATTTATCTAGGAAGGTTATAGGCTATATAACATCACGCTACGACCAATAGAAGATGAGCATAAATGAAAAATGTTGCAAAAACGGGAAAAAAGTCCACCCGTGCGAAGTCGGGACGGGCCGCTAGTTGGGCATATAACTAGACTCGTAAGCAAATTTTATCTGTCATAGCTACTTCCATATGGAAGGGTCTACTATACAAAGCTATGAGGTATTTGCTTCATTATTGTTAAAGATATAAAGGCCTCAAGTTTACCCAATAACGCCCCGTATATTATGGGAATCGGCCATGAGTAGCTGATTCAGGGACTAATCATATTAAAGCATAATCGGCTTATTTCTGTCGCATTGCTAGGCACGGGCCTCTTCTCACAATGAGAAGGGTTTAGGTCTTAATCCACCACGATTTTCTGGTGTAAGTTCGAGGACTAAACACACTATCGAGAACTTTTTAGGGCCCAGGTTGGTATGCAGGGAAGAAATATGACTTCTTAGCAACCATCCACACTAATATTATAAATTCGAATTTGAGTTTGCCCGTCTGTTTGTTACTTCTTCACGACTAAACTCCTAAACCAATTTTGATGAAACTTGACACAAACGTAGCTTGAAAATCGAAGAATGACATACCATAATTTTTATTGAAATAACGAGTGAGTGGATCCGCGGGCGTTGGCTAGTATTCTACATTTTCATCTATCCATCTTATAAGCAAATGATACGAATATGTATCAATATTTATGTGGATACACTACGACACAACTAAGAACTCGCATCGGCAAACTTGATGGAACAACCAATGACTGTCGCTGATTTTCGCGCCACTCACGCTTATTGCGTCAACGTAAAGATCATTTTTAATGCAGTACTTCTTCTTCATTTCGTGTGGTTAGTGTAGCTAACCTGGTATCAGAGGTTATGCCGCCCATGGGCCTCTGACTTGGCTTCACATGCTATCGAGAAATATCACTCAGGCATGCCAGTTTCCTCACGATGTTTTCCTTCACCGTTTATAAGCAAGTGATAATTATACAATACGCACATGAATCCGAAAAGTCAGAGGTGCGTGCCTTGGGCTCGAACTCGAGACCAATGTCTTGGCAGTCTGACGGTCATACCACTAGGTTATCATTGCTGTTAGTCACTGCAGTACTAATAAACACTATTGGTCTTAAATGCGACTTTTTAGTTATGTCGTACTATATACGTAGGCAGTCTCGGCTGCCCGTCTGCAAATTTTATGACATAAAGGAATATTCTAAATAAGCTATAAAAGACATTTTCCTTAAAAATAACTTGGTATATCATGATTTAGGTGCGGGCCACGAAAATGTTATGTGAGGAAAAATTGATGTTATGGAACCAACATACACAAACATCGATATTGGATATACGACAGTTATATAAATAATTCATTGATATAATGTGTGTTATTGATGAAATACTGATATTCAGCTGTGTCTAGTTACTCTGGGAGCTGCATATTAAAAGATTCGATTCCTGACGATGTAACATCACGCCTTTTATTCCCCAAAGGGTTCGGCAGAGGTGTTTTTTAGTCTGCCGGGGTTGCGGTGCAAGCTTTTGCGAATCGCGCGACCCCGGCCGAACGGTCAGGAGGAGGAACACCGTTGGTTTTTAGCCGGTAAGAGTCCGGCAGACCCCTTCGCCTTCCCTGGACGAGGGAAATCCATGAAGATGTTCCAAAAAAAAAAAAGGTGTTTTTAGTACACCCTCGTTTCGCCAGTTATGTTTAAGTCTCATGTAATAAGTGGCGAACCTATTGACACTAACCGGGCACAAATCCAGACTCCGGGCTACTACTGAGAAATTCTTAATAGAAAAACCCAATAACTCTTTGCCCGACCTGGGGATCGAACCCAGGACCCCATGCTCAGCAGTTGCACATGCAACTACTAAACGAAGAAGGCAGTCCCAGTTCCTGACGATTGTATCTTCACGGCTGGAATGATAGTTATGCCTAGCCTTTTCCCATGTTGGGGTCAGCTTCCAGTCTAACCAGATGCGGCTGAATACCAGTATTTTACACGGAGCGACTGCTGGCAGAATTCCCCAACTCAGTTACAGGGCAATGCCGATATCCTATCCTAATGCTTAGCTCGCGAGCCGCTCGCGAGCAGCGCGCGAGCGGCGGGCGGACGGCGCGCGAGCTTTTGTACGAACATGAAATGCACGCGCGCAGCTCGCGAGCGGCTCGCGAGCGGCTCGCGAGCGGCGCATTCGCGGCGCGTTCGTCAGGTCTGGACGCACCATTACATGGGACTTAAACGTAACTGGCGAAACGAAGGTGTACTAAAACACCTCTGCCGAACCCTTCGGGGAATGTAAGGCGTGATGTTATGTTATCGAAAGTGAAAAGTTAGAAATTCTGCATGAGATTATTAATTAGTACCATGTGTGATAATAAACTAATTTAAATACTCTCACTTCATTGGAACTGTAATACCCTCTCAATAACCTTCATTCATGAACAGTACAAACCAGAAAAAAAACAAAAGGCTGATCAAAGTTCATTGATCCCTGAAACCAACAATTAGCGCATCAAAAAGGCTTTGTCTATGACGTTTATGTACCAGTACATCGGATAAACAATTGTGCAAATATTTGATATGGCAACACAAAGCGTTGCACTAAGTACGTTGCACCATATTTTAGTTGGCAATGTTTAACAAAGGCCCTTTTTGATAACGGAGAATTTTGTGAGTCATGGATTTTAGAGATGTGGTACAAGGTATAAACTGAAGCGTTTATTCTGCGATCTGCTGCCAAGACCGCATTGCAAGACTTGTACCCTTGTTCCGTTCAGAAAACGGTTGACATGACGACACGCGCGCCATGTGGACAAATAATATTATATTATCAAGTACTGCCTCGTTGGTCTATTGGTGGCAAGCAAGACTGCTGATCGTGAGGTCCTGGGTTCGATCCCCAGGTCGGGCAAAAGTGTTATTGAGTTTTTCCCTGTAGAATTCCTCAGTAACAGCCCAGAGTTTGGATTTGTGACCGGTTGATGGCAATAGGCTCGCCCTCTATTACATGGGACTTAAACATACTAGCGAAATGAGGGTGTGACACCTCTGCACATCCCTTCGGGGAATACAAAGCGTGGTGTTATGTATCAAGTACCTATTGGATACAGGACTTGTCCTAAATGCAGGATTATGCTTATGAATCTCGCTGAGCTCTGGTGACACTACTACCTATAATAATCTAGAAAAGACAAGGCAAGACGGCAAACACCTATACAAGTGTCATGTAAGTTAATGTTTTAATATTAAGTGTACTCTACATTTATTAGTTTTTTTTATAATTTTTTTTGTGTAATTATATATTTATTCATTTTCTTTCTTTCTTTCTTCTTCCACCAAAAATAAATATTAACATCCAAACAGCGGATATAATTACCAACATAAATGATTTTTATTTCTCTAAATAAATCCGTTGCAGACACTTTTACAAATCAATGTAATGTTTTTTTAAGACTAGATGACGCCTGCATTTCGTATCTGACTAGCTCTCAGAAAAAAAGCCAAAATAAACGCGGGGATCAAGAAAGTGCCATAGCAGGTTTGGGTTGACCTGTCCTAACTGACGGCACGCATGCATCAGTCATCGCGTAGCTCAAATATGTAGTTCCACTGTGAATTGATATTAAAGCTTAAAGCTGTATGGGAGATACCCGGGATACCCGTTACTGTATCCTACCTTATTCTGTCTCGGTACGCTGGGCTAATACAAATTAGAAATTAGGCGTGAAGTGGCACTGACAAGATAATTCTTTTCAAAGTTTTAAGAGGTAGTATACAAAATTCAGGTATACTCTCAGATATAGGGTTTAATCTACCGGATAGGTACGTGGCGCGGCGGCGCAAGCCGCAGTTGCTGGTGTTGCCGAGTGCGCGCACTAACCTGCTGGGGCGCGCACCGCTGGCTCGTGCGCTGCGTACTCTCAACACGGTGGCGGATGCCATAGATATATTCACCTGTACACTGGGTGAGTTCACAAGGGCCACGTACTGTGTAGCATGTAAGGTATAATTAAATATATTTTAAGTTACTTTGTCGCATTTGATTTATTATCTGTAATGGCAAAGGAAACATGTCATGTGATAAATAAATAAATACATATGTTATTAGCTATCCGCTAACTCGCATCACTTGGACCAAAACGCATCAGGGTGCAGTAATTAGTTCAGTGTGGTCAGCCAAACAGTCTTGGTTTTATTATTATAGTATTTCGTTTCTATTTCAGAATTAAATTTCGAATTCGAATTGCGACGTTTCTCTTTTAAGCTGTGAAATTGATTTTAGAAAAGAGTCGAGTGATTATTTTGTTTTATTTTTCAACTGCTAGCTGTGTTGATTAGTTACATCGAAAGCCTTGAACGAGGAAATGCACGTTAATACTCATTTCTCTTTTGATTAGTGTTGAAATTGGTTTTGGAGAAGTCGAATACTTATTTCATTTTATTCTACACTAGTGGCCCGTCCCGGCTTCGCACGGGTGGACATTTTCCCGTTTTTGCAACATTTTTCATTTATGCTCCGCTCCTATTGGTCGTAGCGTGATGTTATATAGCCTATAACCTACCTCGTTATATGGACTATCCAACACAAAAATAATTTCTCAATCCCAACCAGTAGTTCCTGAGATTAGCGCGTTCAAACAAACAAACAAACTCTTCAGCTTTATGATATGTATAAATTCTCAAGGCGCGTTGGTTATATCGAAGTGAAATAAACAAATCCCTCTAAATAAATCCCAATAACTGTTCGCCGTAATAACCACGCTTGGCAATAACCCGTGGTGGACTCTGGCAAAATAATGCCAAGGAGATGGAGTCAACTCCTGACAAACAGATTGGTGTTTATCGTTAGAGTGGTCCTGATCCATGTTCACTAGTGAAGGTTATGTACTGACATTATGTTAACTTTTTATAATATTGCCCAACTATGATTTCTCTTGAATCATGGGTGCGTTTTCAGACACGAATTTCACATGTACAAACAAACCTGTTAATTTTAGCGTGTATTGCATAAAGAAAAACTATCAACATGCTATCTCTATATTTCTTCTATAACATAATATTATTCTAACTACATTTTTAATATAACCAATATATCGTCATGACAACAATAATCTTCTTAAAAACCTTCAAAAAAAACAAAGACAACTTTACAACCGCTAAAAAACTCTTTCTTATATCATGAGGAGTGTGCGAGTTGCACTTCAATAAAACCAACCAAACATATATCTGCCTAGCCTTTTCCCAACTATGTTGGGGTCATCTTCCAGTTTAACCAGATGCGGCTGAATACCAGTATTTTACACCGAGCAACTGCTATCAAATCTCCGCAACCCAGTTACTAGGCAATGTCGATACCTACTCTAATAAACCGGTTGTCAAACTTTCGGGCTTCTGCTTCTGATTACCCGTAACGACTGTTATAGGTATTTGTATAGCACCCGGGACCGATTGTTTAACGTGCCCTCCGAGGCACAGAGGGGTCTCGATGTGTTACAAACGGGCACCCATCTACGGACTGTCGTTACTCACTTAAACAAAAACTTAAACGAGTTCGAAACAGAAGATGAAAGGAAAAATAGAGTAGATACTCGCAGAAAAGATCTTCCTACTATTCTGCAGGCAAAGTTTAATGTTGTCAAACACTCGTCATGCGTGCAGTCTTTCAATCTGTTTAACAAATTACCAGCAGAATTAAAGAATATTCAGAATGTGAACATGTTTAAAAAAAAATTTATACCGACTTCAAAAAAAATAAAAATAATTACCATATAAAATTAACAGTTTCAGAAGTCGGTGCTGATCCACGCTGAACCAAATTGAAGGCACCGACTTCTGAAACTGTTAATTTTATATGGTAATTATTTATTTTTTTTGAAGTCGGTTTAAATTTTTTGTAAAAAAGTTTTTATTTTTTTCATTTTAGTGGCCTCAATTAAAACTTGGTTGGACCTACTAAAGACGCTGCTCGTAACATAATCACATCATCACAATATGCGTACTGTTCGTCATTGAGGAGTTCCATTGTCTATCTCCGAAGTTCTTCATCGTATCTTCACCAAATTTAAATGGGACCAACTTCGAAGTATACCCTATCCATTAAAAAAATAATCATTAAAATCGGTTCACAATTGGCGAAAATATCGATGAACATACACAAAAAAAAAAAAACATACATACAGACGAACATAGTAACCTCCTCCTTTTTGGAAGTCGGTTAATAAACTCAGGGCTTTGTTACTCAACAAAGCCTATTACAGCATTGACGAATTTTGTAATGACAACAAGTCCATAAACTAGTATTAAGTAAAATTTAAATTGACATATAAATAACGTACCTACCTAAACCTTTGATTATATATTGATTGATTTGATTATTATTTATTACAATTGTTGCTTTTTACAATTAATATTTCGACATTAAATGTATTTTGTAGTATTTTAATATTTGAGTAAGAATATTAATATTTGTGAAGTTAGATTTTTTTTATTGTTTATGTTGCTTCTTGTGTGTACCTACTGTGCAAATATTTCGACACAAATTTATTTTTGTTATGAAATAAATAACTTGAACTTGAACTTGAACTGACCGCGGCAAGCGCAGCCTAACCTCGCAAATAGTATGACCCGCACCGTTGGTAATTAGCCACGAGCCCCTCCAATAAAATAAACCACACAACTATCTGTTCTCACAAATGTTTGTTACGCACGGGAATCGAACCCACAACCCGTAACATAGAAGCCAAGCGCTCAGCCACAGTGCCAATCTCACCATCAAAAATCTACGCAATCCTACTCATGGAGATACAAAATATTTTTTATAATAATATAAAGTGTTATATGCTGTCTGTACCATAGACAGGTTTGCATAAAGAATGATCGATGTGCCGTATATTAAAGCAGGTGCATCCGTGAAATGAGTCATTAGTTCATCATTATGTGTTTATAATCACAAAGAACATGCTTTTGCTGATAATTTATGCTCTTCAATGTTGTTAAACAAATATTATACTATGTTTATACATAGTATAATATTTGTTTACTTATGTAGCTTTGTGGGTTTTTTTTCTTTTTTCTCCTAATCGACTCTTGTAGATGGTCTTGCGGACCTTTTCTACGTAACCGGGCTATTATTGGCGAGACCAGAAGGCTCCGAACCAATATCTAAACTAATGTGGGAATAGGAAGAGATTAACACCCATATTCTAAGACGTTCTTCCAAAACTTACTCGACACATACTCGATTCAGGACGGCCTCGAAAACACCTTCAAAATTGTATTCTTAGTCGCAATTTCGAGTGAACTTCGAGGTTCCTAAAACAATAAGCCAAAACCTCTAACAACATGGATTTATGATATACATGTTGTGCCGACCCCACCTAGTGTGGGATAAGGGCAGGAAGAAGAAGATGAATGGATTAATTGCGTTTTGAGAACAAGGACCTTTGGCTAAATGGGTAGCCATGTAAAGTAGGGGAATAAAAACGTTATGCACTTTAAGGTCTATTTTTGTTTGCACAGTGCAAGAAATGAACTATTTTACCGACTACAACAACAACAACAACAACATTATTTAGATGAAAATATTTTTTGACAGGATAATAAATTAAATTATATTGGTGACATGGTGACAGACACTAGTAATGTCAATTTATTTAACTATCGATTTCATTGATGGCATGGTTTATACAACAAAACTCCTTAAATCAAATCAAAGACATTATATTACATTGCACTACTACGTCATATGGAGGCAAAAGGCAATTTTGATCTTTGCTACCAAATAATTAAAATTATAATTTTCCAGACTGGGTGTTTCTCCATGTAAAGATTCGAGTCTGTAAACGCACCCACGATACAGGAGAAATCCTAGTGTGGGGAAACTATTAGTTTTTTTTAAATTCAAGTCGCTGTTTCCCGGAATAAATAAATAATTTATAACAACCATTAATCATATTAGCCAACGATGTATTTGCAAATTTCCCACGGTTGAAATACATTATAACAAAATCTCAAACGTATTTTTTGATGATTTCTAAGAATATCAAAAAACCTTATATTGTATGAAACATTTTTTCGCATTTATTCGATTCAACTGAGCATGAAATTAAACCCGTATTCGTAGAAACACCTCTGCTTATCCCCTTTTGCTTTGACCCTGAAGAATGACTTTCAACTAACATTTTGATTTGACTAATATTTTATGCTTCAAGAGTTTTTGGTGAATATTATTTAATTATAAATGATTCTGCGAATTTTTAGATCAGCATTCAGTTTTTAAATTATATAGCTATGCCCGTGACTTCGTCTGTGTAGAAGTCGGGTAGGTTTTAATTATTTTGGGTGGAACCCTAATTCCTTTTCTTTTTCTAAAATAAAAGTAGCCTAAGTTCCTCCTAGCTATCTGACAGTAAAAATTCCGTCAATATCGGTCCAGCCGTTTCGGAGATAAGCCAGAACTAACAGACAGACAGACAAAAAATTTAAAAAATGATGTTTTGCTATTCTTCTTCTTCTTTTCGTGTGGTTGGTGACTAACCTGGTGTCAGAGTTTATGCCACCCATGGGTCTCTGACTTGACTTCACATGCCGTCGAGAAATATCTCTTAGTCAAGCCGGTTTCCTCACGATGTTTTCCTTCACCGTTTTTAAGCAATTGATAATTATACAATACGCACATGAATCCGAAAAGTCAGAGGTGCGTGCCTTGGGTTCGAAGTCGAGACCTATGATTTGACAATCCGACGGTCACACCACTAGGCTATCACTACTCTAAACGATCTCTCTTTTTGTTATAAGTATCGTATACACTTTAGTAAAAAGCTGTTATTTTGACATTTCAAACAAACACATTTTATTTATTTGTATAGATAGTTAAATATTACCGATCTGTGCTCAGAGAATTCTATTCAATTTAGTTTTGTGTAGTGTATCAATGTGTTCTTGTCTATTCAATCAATCAATCAATTTAGCCTATTGCAGTCCACTGCTCGACCTAGGCCTCTCCCAAGTGGCGCCACATCATTCGGTCCTCAGCCTGCTAAATCTAGTCCCCCCAGCTACCTGCTTCAGGGCATTGGTCCATCTGGGTGGGGGTCCGACACTGCGTTTGTCGATTCGCCGTCTCCACTCAAGGACTGTTCTGCTTTAATAGCCATAGGTTCTTTGATGGTCAGCCCACTACCACACCAGCTTACTGATTCTGCAAGCTACGTCGGTGACTCCGGCGACTACTATAGCTCAAAAGTAGTTGCTGTTGCACATTCTTCACTTAAACCCTGACATCGTCACGAAGCGCGACTGCTGATCATAAGGTCCTGGGTTCGATCTCCAGATTAGGCAAAGTGTTATTAAGATTTTCTGTGTGGAATTTCTCAGTAGCAGCCCGGAGTTTGGATTTGTGTCCGGTTGATGGCAATAAGCTCGCCTCTTATTACATGGGACTTAAACATAACGACTAAATGAGGGTGTTACTATACACCTCTGTCCAACCTTTCGAGGAATACAGGCGTATATCTTCATGAAGAGAGAGACAGAACTATTTAATGCTGAAATAAAAAAAACAATCAAGTCAGCCATCCAAAGAAAGTGCAACATACAACAAAAACACAAAAATGTCATTCACTCTAATTTACGCGTCCATTATCCCAAAAAAATATCTTTAAAATAACAAAAATTACGAAACACCTCCATTCCGAACTGAAGTAACGCTGAACATACATCAAATTCTCAAACACATCAAAGAGTTACTTTTTTTGTTACTTTTTTGTTACTTTTTCAACTGATTTAGTGTTTCAGCGTGCATCATTAATAACTTCAGCGTGTAAAATGTGTATTATGCGCGCTTATGCGTCAATGTCTGTATTTTTGGCCGTGAATTTACGTGGATGTCTTTATGTGACAACCGGTTTAGTGTGTTTGTTACTCATGGCGATTTTACACATCTTCTTCTTTTCATATGGTTAGTGACTAACCTAGAGTTTATACCACCCAAGGGCCTCTGACTTGGCTTCACATGCCGCCGTCGAGAAATATCTCTCAGGCACGCCGATTTCCTCACGATGTTTTCCTTCACCGTTTTTTAAGCAAGTGATAATTATACAATACGCATATGAATCCGAAAAGTCAGAGGTGCGTGCCGTGGGTTCGAACTCGAGACCTTATGACTTGGCAGCCCAACGATCACACAACTAGGCTATCACTGCTGTTATTTTACACTAATACAACTTTTCGATAAAACTACATTAATACTACTTAGGTATTAGGTATTTATTTATTAGGCCCGTAGATAAATTGTACGAGCCAATAATGCTCATACAGCGAATTGCCTTTATGCATTCGTATACAATTATATTTAGTCGTAACAAAACCTCCGACACGCGCTAATGTGTCAATAATAATTATTACTTAACAACACTTGTGCGACTCAGACTACTAAACATACGCGTAGGCAGAAACATTCTACTATTAAACTCTTGAACTAAAGGGACTGTGGTGTGAATTATTTACCTACAACGACTACCTACAACTGGAGTATCGTCAACGGCGAAAACCCCAACATAAATCTTCACCTAAATATACAATAATTAACTGCCTTGTTGGTCTAGTGGTGGCAACTGCGACTGCTGATCGTGAGGTCCTAACTTCGATCCCCAGGTCGGGTAAAATGTTGTTGGGTTTTTCCGTGTGGAATTCCACGGTAGCAGCCCGCAATAGGCTTGCCCGTTATTACATGGAACTTAAACATAACGGTGAAATGTGGGTGTTACTATACACCTCTGCCCAACCCTTCGGGAAATACAGGCGTGATTTTATGATATAGGTTTTAAAAAAAAAATTCAATAGAATTAATGTCAGAACTTGCATCAATCCAGAAATTTTGGATTGAGATCAGTTATTTGATAACAGTTGGTACGTCTCTACCTACCCTTCGAGAACAGGCGCGACATATGTCCCAACATTTTCCCGAAACATGCAAAACATAAAACTTCATTGTTACTCATAAAGTATAGTTTAAAACGTCGCTCCGTGTTTCTGTCGCACTGGATGATTAATACACTTATTTCATGTTGCATTCCACTTTTATCCTCCGTCCTAGCTGGGCAGCGCGATGTGTAGCTTTGCATCGCGAAGATAACAAGCTGTGGCGACATCTACCACGCCACATGCGAATTACATAGCACGACGATTGAGCAGACTACGGTGACAATAATTAAATTAAACTTTTTTTTCAGACTATAGTCCATAGTTTTGTTAGTATTTTAGTGTTAGTAACAATGGTGTTTAAGTAATTAGGTTAGTATTGTTAGTGTTTACAACTTAATTATTTATTTAGACCCAAGACTATCCCCACCCAGTGTCTCTGATAGGGGCAGTCCGGTCTGGCAGCAATCATCTTCAAAATGCTGTTGTCACTACCATGCATACTATAATGGCAACAGCTCTGTAATATGACGTCACAGAATCCTGCATCGCGATATCAAGATTTGCCATGCATATAGATATACAACTTCCCAACATCAAACGTGGGACCTTTTCTGGCTCCGCAGTCACACCCATAATTCAGCCCTCATCAAGCTGTCTCCCTCCCAGTCCTCCCGCCAGCAACGCCCTAAGCCGAAGTTCGAGTCCCATTAGGAGTCGCCCTTAGTGCTGTTGTTGCTAGTAGTCATGATGCTAGAGTATTAGTAGTTAGCTTAGATTAAGTATTTTACTTCGTCCCCATTGATTGGAAACCCTTCAGGTCTCGCCAATAACTGCCCGGTTACGTAGAAACGGTTCGCAAGACCATCTTTAAGCAATCGAATAGAAAAAGAAAAAAAACACAACCGTGGGACAGTAACCCGCCAGGCATAAGACCATCCCCCCCGGTGGGTTCCCGCATTGTCGTTGCGGGGGGGCTTAGTAGCCGTGGCTTCGAGCCCCACGATGAAGCGAAGAGGAACCCGAGGAGGGGCTGCTCGTCGGGGCTTGGGCCTGGAAGCCCTCGACGTAGCGGCCAAGTAGGTTGCGGTGTCGCCTGGGCGTCATCGCAACTGAGGAGGGCCGCGATGTCTTATGGGAGGCATTGCGGCTGAAGGGTGGAGGCCGCGGCGGGAGAGGAGTGCCGGTATTATGGTGTGCCGTTCTCCCTACCTTCCGCGGCCTGACGGGGCCGCCACCGTCAGATGGCGGACGCGGTGGGGCCGCAGGGGGAGAGGAGTGTCGGTGTTTAGTTGGCCGCTCTCCCTATCCTCTGCGGCTGAAAAGTGGTAGGCGGCGGGGCCACTAACCTGACCCGTCGCAGGGGGACCAGGGGTCCAGACACGGGGTAGTCTGGCGCCCATGTACTTGTTTGGTCCCCGGGGTGGTCACGGCGTACCATGTGTTCTGGTGCGTCGGTGATGTGGGGTGCCCCCCGCGCCTCTCAGGAGGTCGTGGGGTGGGGCCATACAGTGGAGAGGTCCACCGGCAATTGGTGGACCAAGACCTGCCGGGGTTGCGGTGCATGCAATAGCGAATCCCGCGACCCCGGCCTTAGGTCAGAAGAAGGGACACCGTGGTGGTTTTAGCCGGTAAGAGTCCGGCACACCCCCCCGTCTTCCCCAGACGGGGGATAGTCCATGAGGATATCACCACGATAAAAAAAAAAAAAAAAAAAAAGGCATAAGACCATCCTGGTTGGAGAATCCATCCTTTTTGTTGAAGGAATACCATATCTCGTTGATCCACACATGACTTCTACAGTTGTACTTACGTGAGTAGTGCAACTAACAGAGCGGCGCATATAGTTTATTTTGAGCGATTGGACTGCGGCAGAACGCATCTGATAGGACTCGGTGATTGCGTCGTAACATAACATCACGCCTTGTATTCCCCGAAGGGTTCGGCAGAGGTGTTTTAGTACACCCCCGATCCGCCAGTTATGTTTAAGTCCCATGTAATGGGGCGAGCCTATTGCCATTAACCGGGCACAAATCCAGACTCCGAGGTGCTACTGAGAAATTTCTAATGGAAAAACCCTATTACACTTTGCCCGACGTGGGGATCGAACTCAGGATCCCATGCT
Organism: Amphipyra berbera; assembly: GCA_910594945.2. Lineage (NCBI taxonomy): Eukaryota > Metazoa > Arthropoda > Insecta > Lepidoptera > Noctuidae > Amphipyra > Amphipyra berbera. The sequence goes on from OU343138.1 coordinate 1,884,311, forward strand.
CAGAAATCATGCGTTTAACGCATTGCTTTAAGAGGCCGCTTCCGTTTCACAACCGTCTCACTGGAACTTAAGGTCTTTTATAAAGATTTAAGGCGATATTGAAATATGTATTCTGGACACATCCTCCAGGATAACATTATAAATATTTGAAACATATTTTCGTCTTGATTTGTTGCCTAGAAAGAGGAGGAAAACGAAAATTTATGTTTTTTGTTTATTTTCTATATAAATCATGAAATTAAACTATTGTTTAAATAATTGTGATGACACTCAGAAGGTCACTGAACTTCTACAGATTACATTTTTCAATATCACCTAAAATCTCTTTAAATCCTTAAAAAAGGCTTAAAGTTAGAGCGAGACGGCCGTGAAACTGGAAAGACCTCTTAACACCCGCCGCACTACCCGACGCGATGCAACGCCATGCACTGCCCAGCTAGGACGAAGCCTTAATTATATAAGCGTAACGAATATCAAGCATTGTGAGTATTATTTTTAATTACCGCTATACATGAACCACATGTCAGACCATTAATGTCCCACTACTAGGCAAGGGCTTTTTCTTAGAATGCGAAGAGTTTAGCTCTTATAAGCAATACCAATATCCTCCCGTTTAGATGGATTGTTGGACTTTCGGGCTTCTGACTGACCGTAACGACTGTCATAGGTATTCATATGATAGCCGAGACCGACGGTTCGTGGCTAATTACCAACAGCGCGGATCATACGATTTGCAAGGTTAAACTGCGCTTTCCGCGGTCCGTCCGTGGATGGGTGACCGTTCGCTACACATCGAGACCCCTTCATGTCTTATGGTGCGTCCAGACCCGACGAACGCGCCGCGAATGCGCCGCTCGCGCGCAGCTCGCGAACGGCTCGCGCGCTGCGCGCGAGCGTCGCATTCGCGGCGCGTTTGTCAGGTCTGGACGCACCATTAGAGAGCACGTTAAACAGTTGACGCCGGGTGTCATACGACCTATGACAGTCGTTAGGGGAAGTGAGAAGCCCGAAAGACTGACAACCGATCTAACCTTAGAGTATCGGCATTACCAATAACTGGATTGCGGAGGTTTGATGGCAGTTGCTCCGTGTAAAATAATGATATTCAGCCGCATCTGGTTAGATTGAAAGCTGACCCCAACATAGTTGGGAAAAGACTATGCAGAACAGAACAGCCGATGCCGACGGCCTAGCGTGCTCTCCGTGTCACGTAGGGTTCTCCATTTGTAAAGAATGGTCACCCGTCCACAAACTGACCGCGGCAATCGCAGCTTAACGTAAATAATACTAATAGTAATATGTGGAAACGTTGTTGATTGTACGTTGACCTTCTTTATTGTATACCTAGATGTAAGACAAAAAGTACAATTGTTTGTTTTCCCTAATAAAATAAAATAAAAAATTAACCTTGCAAATCGATCGATCCGGTAATTTAGCTACGAGGCACTCAACTAAAGCCTGTGAGTGCATACATTATGTAAAATTTTACATAAATCTTATATAAATATGAAAGTGTATCTGATTATGTCAATATGTAGCGAGGAGCAGGTACGTGCAGCGCCGTACCAAACTTGCACATTGTTGGTAAACCTCTCCACAGATTACTCAACTATAAACCGACTGGACACATCTTTGTCAAAGACAGTTTTGATTTTTATTAATACATAACTAACGGTGCCCGCTACTTCGTCTGCGTAGAAGTCGGATGGGTTTTTCTTTTTTGCGCGGAAACCTAATTCCTTTTCCTTTCATAAATAAAGTTAGCCTAAGTTACTCCTTATAACATCAACTATCTGCCAGTGAAAGTTCCGTCAAAATAGGTCCAGTTGTTTTGGAGATTAGCTGAAAAAAAGAGACAGACAGAGAGACAATTTTTCTTTTTTTTTTGTTGTCAATGCCGTTTACTTTCATATGCATTTAGTAAAAACCTATTATTTTGACATCACAAACAGACACTTCAGTTTTAATTATTCGTACAGATACACCTTTATTTTTTTTAAGTGGAACGGTTTTCTCTTCCAGTTCCACTGCAGCATCAGGATTTGAAGATTGAAGATTAAAATTATGATAATGTGTATTGTCATGGGAATTGAATTTGTGTGCGAAGTTTCAGGAGAATTGATTAAGCAGAAGTAGTTGAAAAATCTGTTGCAAGATTTGAATCAAACAAATAAATATACGTAGTGAAACTAATAAAAACCGATTAAAAATTACCCGTCGCGGGACGCTTGGCAGATGTGAAACATAGAAACTATTATGGTAAAAAAAATAATTGCCGAATCATTCCGATGAGAGCCGACTAGTTACGAAGGTCTGCCGTTGTGTGTCTGCCATCGTGAGCGTCGCCACGCAACAACCGCTCTCTCACCCGTACCGCCGTATTAGATGTTTCAAATAAAAAAAAAATAGTTTCAAATCTAATTTAACTGCTAGTCGAGCTTAATTAACTTAGGATGTGTAAAAGCTTCGGGGTCGCGGTGCATGCAACAGCGAATCCCGTGACCCCTGCCTTAGGTCAGAAGGAGGGACACCGTGGGGTTTTAGCCGGTAAAAGTCCGGCACACCAAGGATGTGTAAAAGCCAGTCAGATTCATCATCTGAGCACGTTGTATTTGCCGATCATACTGAAGACAACGAAACTGCCAGTGCACATTGCTAAATCCAGCGGCCGCTGGCTCATTAACATCATCAGATCAGCAGGTAAACGTTCACTAGCAATGGTTTGTCCAACGAAAAGGATGGATCCTCCAACCAGGCGTGTCTTATGCCTGGCGGGCTACTGCCCAACGGTTGATATTGGGAAGTTGTATTATATACTATCTGCGTGTCAAATCTTGATATCGCGATGCAGGATTCTGTGACATCATATTTGGGAGTTGACATTATTTGTCGCTGTAGTCTGGTACACAATCGCCGTGCTGCGTAGTTCACATGTGGCGTGGTAGATGTCGCCATATTCTAAAAGAAGTACATAATCTATTTTAAATAAATGAGCTCGGATTAAGTTGAAGTTTGAAGCTGTGTAAAGTTGAATAGAGTAGTTGCATATGACTATGGGTATTCATTCCCTGTTTAAAGGGGACACACGGTCGTAGCGAACAAGTAGTGGTCAAAATATGTCTCAAGTATAAACATTACACGCGTCTAAGTTAGAACTGACCATTTGTTTTTTATGCATCATGCTTTTAACTACTCTTTTGGGGTAGTGGCTGAAGTGGCCCACTTTGTGTACCGTCGCCACAGTGCTATTCAAATTGGTGCGCTAAATGGAATACTTCATCTTTGCTGCCTATTTGATAACTGTCGCATCTGCATAATTGTCACTTGATCTTTGTGAGTACACCGTAGACGTAAGAGGATTACGGTGCTCCACCGCGAACTAAGTCGCGCTAATGCAAAATTATTTAATAAATATTTACTGAGCAAAAGGGTTTTATGTTAAGAGCATTTTATGGTGAATCAGATCATCTGCCAATGGAGTAGTGATGGGATTTAGAACGACCCGTTAAGTGTTTGTCGTTTTGGTAAAAATAGACAGGTATTTTCGTATACATGTAGGTAAATATCTAACGGAACTTCGGAGCCCGGAACCTCTGTGCATAATTTCAAGTTTCAGAGGTACAATGAGGACAATGTATAGGTCGCGTCATATAAAAAGAACGCTATGAGTCAAGCTGCGCATTAGGCGATTTAATTTTAATCATTCTAATTGTATAATATAATATTATATTGTATTATATTTCTAATTGTATTTAGCATTAGGTTAGTTCAAAAATAAAACAATAGGCCTAGTACTTTCGTGCGCGAGTGTAACCATACGCAAACACAGCCCTCCACTTTCTTCCAGCGTTCTTTTTACATGACGCGTACTGTACCCTAAGGTACATTGTCTGTCATTTAATTAGTCACGGATATGGTCACCATATGACAGGCATTCGCCACATTTTACAGGCATTTTAAGGTTTAGACAGCCTTCTTCTTCTCTTCGTGTGGTTACTGGCTAACCTGGTGTCAGAGTTTATGCTGCCCATGGGCCTCTGACTTGGCTTCACATGCCATCGAGAAATACCTCTTAGGCATGCCGGTTTCTTTACGATGTTTTCCTTCACCGTTTCTAAGCATGTGATAATTATATATACAATACGCACATGAACTCGAAAAGTCAGAGGTGCGTGTCTTGGGTTCGAACTCGAGACCTGTGACTTGGCAGTCCGACGGTCACACCACTAGGATATCACTGCTGTTTAGACAGCCGTGCGCCCGGATTTACTCTGAGACAGGCATAAGGGTGCATTCAAAAAGCCGTTATGAGTGACAAAACTTAAGTAGGTACGTACGAAGCATACTGTGTAGTCAGCCTTGCTACCAACCTTGCTAACTGCCAAATCTTTTCACGACACGGCATGAGCTATTCTATTGCCGACATGAGAGAGAGATCTACAGGCATTTTTCTGTAAAATCAAGCATCTAGGGCACTCTAGACAGGCATCCCCCCATTTTGAAATGGTGACCCTAGTCACGGAACTGTTTTACATACACGTTTCGTCGGAAACAGAGTAGGTACTAAGCCGTCTAACCAACCAAATCTACAGATCTTATGGCTGATCCTTATAATTTACGGATCGTTATTGTTCTTCTTCTTTTCGTGTGGTTAGTTACTAACCTGGTGTCAAAGTATGCCGCCCATGGGCCTCTGTCTTGGCTACACATGCCGTCGAGAAATATCTTTTAGGCATGCCGGTTTCCTCACGATATTTTCCTTCACTATTTTTAAGCTAGAGATAATTATACAATACGCACATAAATCCGAAAAGTAAGGCTACGTGCCTTGGGTTCGAACTCGAAACCTATGACTTGGCAGTCCGACGGTCACACCACTAGACTATCACTGCGTTATTGGTTAAAATTGAGACTCTTTTGTCCTGACCAATAATGTAGCAAAGACCTCATGACTTTACATAGTAGATCCTCCCATATAGAAGTAGATAGATATAAGAGATGTTTTTTTTTCTTGTGTTTAGTGACTAACCTGCTGTCAGAATTTATGCCGCCAATGGGCCTCTAACTTGGCTTCACATACCGTCGAGAAATATCTCTCAGGTTTCTTCACGATGTTTTCTTTCACCGTTTTTAAACAAGTGATAATTATACAATACGCACACGAATCTATAAAGTCAGAGATGCATGCTTTGGGTTCGAACTCCAGACCTATGACTTGGTAGTCCGACGGTCACACCAATAGGCTATCACTGCGTTATTGGTTAAAATTTAGACTCTTACATCTTTATCAATAATGAAGCAAAGACCCAATAGCTTTGCATAGTAGATCCTCTTGTACGGAAGTAATATAACAGATAAAATTAGCTTACTAGTCTTTTTATCAGCCCAGTATGGCAATAAAAAATGCTACCATTGGTAAGCAAAACGATTCGTTTTTGTGTATAGGAACCGAGTATTAAGCGGCGAGTTTACCAAACTCAGATAACTTGCTTCTGAGGAATAAGTGAGACGTTTTGACAGATTTTCTATACAAAAGCTGTCAAAATGTCAAAATTCTTCAGATAATGGTTACCCGACGTTGCTGAAATGACCTTAACGACTTTTACTTGACTTTATATTAATTTATGCCCTCTCCATAGCAAAATTTAATTGTTATGTAATGAGGGTACGACATAATCTAAACTTTTAAATCGTCATTGTCAACCTATTGCGTCAATACAAATAAGTAATAAAATAACATAACATCACGCCTGTATTCTCCAAAGTGTTGGGCAGAGATGTATAGTAACACCCTCATTTTACAGTTATGTTTAAGTAGGAGGCGAGCCTATTGCCATCAACTGGGCACAAATCCAAACCTCGGGCTGCTACTCAGGAATTCCACACGGAAAAGCATATAACACTTTACCCTATCTTTTTTTTATCGTTTGAATATCCTCATGGATGTCCCTCGCTCGGGAAAGGCGAGGGGGTCTGCCGGGCTCTTACCAGCTAAAAACCAACGGTGTTACTCCTCCTGACTGTTCGGCCGGAGTCGCGGGATTCGCAAAAGCATGCACCGCAACCCCGGCAGGTCCCGATCCGCCAACCCTCGGCGGACCTCTCCCCTGTGGGGCCTTGCCCCACATCCTCCACTTTACACGACCTGGGGATCGAACCCAGGACCTCACGATCAGCAGTCGCGCTTGCCACCACTAGACCAACGACGCAACAAATAATTAATTAATCATACCTTTATTAATTAAGTTATTGGCCCAAACAATAGTTGTCTGCTTACCCCTTTAAAGGCAGCGTGTGTACAGAGCAGGCAAAAGGTGTGGTATTAACACTGGAAATCAATTCAAACGCAGACCACGCGCCGCATTACTCATTTGAACGAACGTGGCTGAAGGGAGTGGGTTGCCAGGTTTGGAAAATAATCTCCCCGAAAAATGTTTTTAAAACATGCTTTTTTTTGGTTGGCAAACAGGCTTTCTCGGGTCTACCTGATGGGAAGTGGTTACAGCCGCCTATTAACACCTGGACATCCCTATTTTGCTACTATGTGCGAGCTTAGCACATCACTACGACGCAGCGGCATCGCATCGTGCCAGCGCCGGCGCGAGGCCAGCACACTCGCCGCTCCGCAACCGAACGCGCGCTAGATAAGTCGTTTTCCAATGTCTACAATTAGCTGCTGCCATTACTTGCACTATTATACTGTAATATTATTTAATATAAAGTGTAAACTTCAAACAAAGTTTTATTAGAAGAAAAAAAACCTAGCTACACACCGCCTATAGACAACTACAACAATGTGGCGACATCTACCCCGCCAAATGCGAACCAGGCACGGCGATTGTGTAGCAGACTACAGCAACAATAATGACAACTCCCAACTATGACGTCACATAATCCTGCATCGCGATATCAAGATTTGACACGCAGGTAGTACATATACAACTTCCCAAGATCAACCGTTGGGCAGTAACCCATCAGGTATAAAACCCGCCTGGTTGGACGATGCTTCCTTTTTGTTGGAGGAAGATCATACCTTGATCCTCCACAACAGAAAGGTTTGCTGATGCTATGCCAGCCTTACACCCATATTCTTAGACGTTCCTCCAAAAGTTACTCGACTCATACTCTACTCAGGGCGGCCTCGAAAACACCTTCAAAGTTGTATTCTTAGTCGCAATTTCGAGTGAACTTTGAAGTTCCTCGACTGAGGGATCCTCAAATGAGTCGAGGTAGAGTGGAGTCATTACGTCATAATTTGAATTATCTACATCGCGTAAATAACGCCGTGATAAATAGTTGTAAGGATTATCGTAAGCATATTCGATAAAGTCTTCAAAATTCATTTTTGTTACATACGAACTTTGACACTTCCTTCCTTAAGGTAGGTTCCAAGGTACCTTGAGTTTGACAGATGATTCCTTACCTCAACTGAGGAAAAATCTTGAGTCGGGGACGTTTATGTCAACTATGACTACTGATGGTAGTGAGAAAGACTGAGTCGAGGTCGAGGTGGAGTTGAGTCGAGTAAGTTTTGGAGGAACGTCTTAGGATATGGGTATTAGAGTTGAAGTTGAAATGTCTCATGTGCAGTTTAGAGTTGAATATTTCATTAAGTCAGTGATCAATAAGCGAAATAGATGGATTCTTGTATCGATCCTTGGAAAACAGAATTACACTATCCCTACGCAATTATTACACTATTAATAATTAATACACAACAACTGCCCCGTTGGTCTAGTGGTGGCAAGCGCGACTGTTGATCTTAAGGTTCTGGGTTCGATCCCCAGGTCGAGCAAGATGTTATTGGGTTTTTCCGTGTGGAATTCCTCAATAGCAGCCTGGAGTTTGGATTTCTGCCCGGTTGAAAGCAAAAGACTCGCCCCCTTTTATATGGGACTTAAACATATTGGTGAAATGAGGGCGTTCCTAAATACCTCTGCTCAACCCTTCGGGCAATACAGGCGTGATGTAATGTTTATATTTTAATAATAATACCTAATCTTTTTCTTCACTCGTATCAGTACAAGCTATGTGAGAATAGCTCATGCTGTGGTGAAAAGATTAGCCAGTCAGGGAGGTTGGTAGTGGGGCTGACTGCCCAGGGTGCAAGGCGATAATTCCTAATACCAGTCTGTAATTGACCCACTGCCTGGCAAAGGCGTATTCTTATGCAGAAACGGAACAAACATTAATCGCAACACTTGCTCACTGCTTGTTGGCGATTTCTAACCATTCGAGCCAAGTTTCATCACAATATTTTATTGACCGTACATCAGTGGTGCGTTAAATTAATTCAGAAATAAAAAACTATTACCCCACAAAAAATACATTATCCCTATTTCCCGGGAGCCTCTAAGCTGGCAACACAGTAAGCGGTGTGTGGTAACATTTTATTTTTTCCATCGTTTGTACATTTGCGGCGACATGGCGCTGTAAATTCAACGCGTTTTATATACGTTTGAATTAAACCTTTATACATACATAAACGTATACGCCATAGCTGTAGGTAAGCGAGTATTAGTAAGCGAACTTTTATAAGTACTTTGTGAATGCGTTTTTTTTTCGGGAATCTTTATAAAATTATTCTTCTTCTATTCGTGTGGTTAATGACTAACCTGGTGTCAGAGTTTATGCCGCCCATAGGCATTTAACTTGGCTTCACATGCTGTCGAGAAATATTTCTCAGGTTTGCTCACGATATTTTCCTTTACCGTTCTTAAGCAAGTGATAATTATACAATACACACATGAATCCGAAAAGTCAGAGGTGCGTGCTTTGGGTTCGAACTATGACTTGGCTAGTCCGACGCGACGGTTACACCACTAGACTATCACTGCTATTATAAAATAGTGTTATTAAATATCTACTTTATAAAATAGTGTTATTTCAGTTATAATCAATGATAGGTAATATGATATTTCCATAATCACCACGTTTGGCAGATGGATTGGTGATTGCAGTATGTAGTTTATAGTACAACGCCACATCACCGAACTTTGGTGGCAATGTTTTTTATATCGGCAAGATGTAACATAATTTCAGTCTCGTATGTCGCGGCTAATTTAAAAAGCATTGCTGTTGTAATCACGTATTGCGTTACAGAAGGACAGGACAGGAGGACCCTGTAATCCATTGTAACAAACATTAAACCTCTATGTTATAATAAACTAAACTCCATGGGCCGCATGGTTTGAATTTGGAATACGTGCTGTGATTTGTGTCACCTGAATGAAAATGTAGCAGTTGTTTTCCGATCATTTTTGCTGTAAGATTTCGTTAAAGAATATAAAGTCTCTAAGTCGCGTTTTAGGACTCCTACGGATGAAAAGGGGTGGCCTGTTCTTTAGGAACAGTGCAAACCTCCTTCCTCCTAGCCTTTTCCCAACTATATTTGGGTCGGCTTCCAATCTAACTAGATACGGCGGAATATCCGTGTTTTATACGTAGCTACTGTCATCAGAACCCCGCAACCTAGTTGCTGGGTAATACCGACATCGGTATTGCCCATTACACCAGTTGTAAGACTTTTTGGCTACTGAATACTTGTAACTACTGTCTTATACCCGGTTCCTATAAACAAAAACTAATCGTTTTGCTTACCAATGGTAGCATTTTTTATTGTCAAACTGGGCATATAAATAGAGTCGTAAGCTAATTTTACCTGTGATAGGTACTTCCCTATGGGAGGGTCTACTTTACAAATCCATGAGGTCTTTGGTTTATTATTGGTAAAGTTACAAGTGTCAATTTTAAACAATAACTCTCCGTAAATTAGGTATAGAAATCGGCCATTCGACATTCGTATTACAACCTAGACAGCAGTGATAGCCTATTGGTGTGACCGTCGGACTGCCAAGTCATAGGTCTCGAGTTCGAACCCAAGGCACGCACCTGTAATCTACGTATAATTATCACTTATTTAAAAACGGTGAAGGAAAACATCGTGAGGAAACCGGCATGCCTGAGAGATATTTCTCGACGGCATGTGAAGCCAAATCAGAGGCCCATGGACGGCATAAACTCTGACACCAGGTTACTCGCTAACCACGCGAAAAGAAGAAGACCGGGACTGATGATTTAACGTGCTCCCCGAGGTAAGGAAGGATCATATCCACGGACTGACCGCAGCAAGCACAGCTTAACCTCGCAGATCGTACAATCCGCGTAATTGTTAGCCACGAGCTACACTCAGCTGTACATACTCTAAAATTTTAATAGCGTGAACATGTCACTGCAATGTTTGCGCGAACCAATTTAGTACAGTCGGCTAAATAATTGTGTTTATACTCTGCAAATAAGTAATATAGTGTAAAAAGTTAGCGTGACGTCGTCCAACCATAAATAATAAATTACTTCACAAGCAACGCACCGTTCCGACATGTCCAATGTAAACTTATAAATTGGCTGAAAAATACAGTCCACTGACTGTACGTGGCTAGCTGAATAAATATCCAGCTTGTTATATTTTTATCTGATTATGAAAAAGGTTTATTTTAGGTGGAAAAACTGTTTTTTGATGATAGGTTGGTGGTGGTAGTATTTTTAAAATGTAATGTGATAATGACTTAATTATTTTGTTTTTAAACTTTTGAAAACCACGGCATAGACGTAATTCGTGTGGTTAGTGACTAACCTGGTGTCAGAGTTTATGCCGCCCATGGGCCTCTGAAGCTTCACATGCCGCCGAGAAATATCTCTCAGGCATGCCGGTTTCCTCACGATGTTTTCCTTCACCGTTTTTAAGCAAGTGATAATTATACAATACGCACATGAATCCAAAAAGTCAGAGGTGCGTACCTTGGGTTCGAACTCGAGACCTATGACTTGGCAGAGCAGCGGTCACACCACTAGGGCATCACTGCTGGTACGCAGGTGATGTGATGGGTTATAGCTTTACTTTAGCAACTCTTGCGCTGGTTTGCGATCACTAAGCTTTTTGTCCACGCTAACCCTTACGAGCGATAGGTACCTTTTTTTTTGTAAAATCTAGATTTTAACTTACAAATAAAAGTGGATCATTTACATACTAAACGATAGTGAGTTGACCAATATATTCAACTGTCTCGTTGGTCTAGTGGTGGCAAGCGCGACTGCTGATTGTGAGCTCCTGGGTTCGAATTATGCAATACGCACATGAATCCTAAAAGCCAGAGGTGAGTGCCTTGGGTTCGAACTCGAGACCTATGACTTGACAGTCCTACGGTCACACCACTAGGCTATCACTACTATCAACGCCCCCCACGCTACAAATTCATCATACTTTTTTACATTTTCATTGAACGTCTATAGGCGTCGATGGCGTTTACAAAAGGTTATAAGACTTCGTCGTGGAGAGCAATGATAGCCTAGTGGTTGGACGGTATCCTTCCATGCAGAAGGATCTTAGTTTGAACCCGGTTCGCACTTCTGACTTTTCGAATTCACGGATCAGAATTTGATTATAGCTTGCGATAACATCGTGACATCTGTCCATAATGGTGTGTTGGTGCCTGCGCTTATGTATGGAAGTGAATGTTGGTCGTGGCAGAAGAGGCATGAAAGTAGAATGAATGCCGTTGAAATGCGTTCCTTGCGAAGTATGTGCGGTGTAACTTTGAATGATAGATTGAGAAATGAAGAGATTAGACAAAGTTGCGGTTTAAAAGATGATGTAGTGACAAAAATTTAAAGGAGTATGCTTAGGTGGTTTGGTCATGTTGAGAGAATGAGTGAACGGCGATTAACAAAAGGAATTTATAAGGCGGATGTTAATGGGAACGCCGGTAGAGGACGTCCTAGAAGGACATACATCGATGTTATTGGTGATGTTCTTCACAAAGGTCAGGTGCGTAGTACTCTCAACCGGCGTGCGTGTATGACAAGATGTATGAATGTGGATGAAGCGAAAGGGGTATGTAAGGGTCGTAGCATGTGGCGTTCTATAGTTTCTGCCTACCCCCATGGGAAAAAGGCGTGAGTTTATGTATGTATAACATCGTGAAAAAACCTGCACACCGGAGAAGGCTCCATAGAGTTGTCGATGGTGTGTGTAGTCTGCCAATCTGCGCCAGGCCAGCGTGGTGGACTAAGGCCTAAACCCTTTCCCCCTTATTACGAGAGGTTTAAACCAGGGATGCACAGAACGAAGCCCGCGGGCCGCATGCAGCCTTTCGTCAATATACATGCGGCCTGCCAGCGAATCAAACTCTTTTATGCATTTGTATGAAAATACAGCAACATTTTTAAGTTTTTTAAATGCCCAATCTACTTTTTTTTCAGTGAACTTTAATTCAACTTTTTTGATTGCTCTTAATTGTGGTGACCTGCTTTTAGCTCATAGTCAACCCGAGTGGCCCCTAGTCATCCCTAGATTAAACCAAGAGTAAAAAGAGTTGACGACACGTTTGGTACAGTGGCTGAGCGATTGGCTTCTGCGCTACGGGTCGTGGGTTCGATTCCCGCCCGGAACAAATATTTGTATGGTCTACAGATAGTTATTTCAGATCTGGGCATTTGTGTATGTGAAAATTTGTGTCTGTAAACGCACCCACTATACAGGAGAAATCGTAGTGTAGGGCAACGTTATTTATAAAAAAATATTTAAAAAAAAATACGGCAATCTTAGACCATTCATAGAATTCTTTCGCAGTTAAAGGACATAATGATTTCACAGGTAAACATGAAAATTTGCGAATTTTTGCTGATTAAAAATTATAATTTTAAATACCTAATGGAAACTATTTTTAACCCAACTCCGGCCATAACATTAGTGCCGTTAATACGCGGCCATTCTGCAGCAATTTGCCGTAATATGACCGATTACGAACAATGTTTGAATCAGCATTTTTTTCAATTACTATGTAAACAGAAAACATGAGTGATATGAAACGAGTTCAGATGGTATTATTTTATGAAAGTTTGAAGTGAACTTTTAATATTATTTCACGCGTCACAAACGTGTGTGTCGAAACAGTTCCGTGTGGATCCTGGCAAAAATAGGCCACTCTGACTCAAAATAGGCCTACCGGCAAAAAATAGGCCACCTCCTTCCCAGCCGTGGGTGTCACGAAAGGCAACAAAAGAGCCTAATAAAAGATCAACATTTTTCGGCAATGCCCAGCAACTATTTACATCCCATGCTCAATAATTTGCTACTAATTGATTGAGCAATATGTGGCTCAAAGTTTACCAGTAATTAATTACTGTCTACTATTGCACAGCGACCGCCATACTCGGCAACATACGACCAAACCAGCACTGAGACAATATTACCGGGCAACCTGTCAATGTTGCCGGTCATACGTGCTGATCACACATTGCCGTAAAATGGTGTTCGTTTACCGGCCTATTAATGTCAAGTAGTTCGACCCGTTGCTAGAATCAGTTTAGAGAAACGACATGGTTCTGCCTAGCTTTTTCCCAACTATTTTGGGGTCGACTCCCAATCTAACCAGATGCAGCTGAATACTAGTATTTTACACGGAGCGACTGCCATCAGACCTCCGCAGCCCAGTTACTGGGCAATGCCGATACCCTAAGGTTAGACCAGTCGTCTGACTTTCGGACTTCTGATTACCCATAACGACTGTCAAAAGTATTCGTATGACACCCGAGACCGATGATTTAACGTGCTCTCTGAGGCACGGAGGGGTCTCGATGTGTAACGAACGGTCACCCATCCACGGAACGACATCCAGAGAAACGACATATCATAGATAACATAACTAGTCCATTACTGTCCCACTGCTGGGCACGGTCCTCTTCTCAGAATGAGAAGGGTTTTAAGCCATAGTCCACGCTGGCCTGGTGCGGGTTGGCAGACTACACACACCATCGAGAATTTTATGGAGCCCTCTCAGGTGAGCAGGTTTCCTCACGATGTTTTTCCTTCACCGTTAACGCAAGTGATAATCAAATTAATTCGAAAAGTCAGAGGTACGTGCCGGGATCGAACTCAGACTCTCCTGCATGTAAGGCAAGTGTTCAACCGCTAGGTTATCACTGCTTACAACGACGTATCAGTGAAAATAAAATCAATATTTTAGCAATTTGTCAAGTCAATAGATTTTTCCAATAAGATCAGGTAATCAGTTTGAATATTTCGACATCATCCATCATTTCGTGGTATACCTAGGGATTTCACGAAATCCCTGGTGTCGTCATTTCCCTGGGTCACAAATATGTTCACATTATTGCCATACGCTAAGGAGGTTTCATGGAATATTTATCGTGTTCAGCCATAGTTTTATAGTATTCCATGTGAGTTAACTTTTATTGTGCTGTAAATTATAAAAGCTTATCGTTATGGAAGTTTAAGTTTCATGTTTATGGCATTAATTTTCTTTGCATTTTGCTTTCTTTACATAACATCACGCCTGTATTTCCTGAAGGGTTATGCAGAGGTGTATAGTAAATACCCTCCATTCGCCGTTATGTTTAAGTCCCATGTAATAGGGGGCGAGCCTATTGCCATCGACCGGGCACATATACAAACTCCGAGATGCTACTGAGGAATTCCGCACGAAAAAACCCAATAACACTTTGCCCGATCTGGGAATCGAACCCAGCACCTCACGATCAGCAGTCGCTCTTACCACCACTAGACCAACGAGGTCGTAGTTTCATTATATTCATCACATACATACCCCCTATCAGTTTTAATAAGATAAATAATCCTAGGTCAACATTGAATTATTATATCCAAGTACGCCTGCTATAAAACGTATTCAAGCCAAATTTCGGTGTAATTGCTCTGATTAAAATTAAGGCGCTTTAGAACGAACAATGTTTATTCTGCCTGCCATCTTTTCAAGCCATTAAAGGTCAATTTTATCTACGTCGGATAGCTTTTGACACTGACAGTAGCCAGAAAAGTCTATTGTTCTGCCTAGCCTTTCCCCACTAAGTTAGGGTCGGCTTCTAGTCTAACCAAATGCAGCTGAATACCAGTATTTTACACGGAGCGAGCGACTGCCATCAGACCTCCGCAACCCAGTTACAGTGCAATGCCGATATCCTAAGGTTAGACTGGTTGTCAGACTTTTGGGCTTCTGACTTCCCGTAACGACTGTCATAGGTATTCCTATGACACCCGGGACGCACTCTCCGAGGCACAGATGGGTCTCGATGTGTAACGAAAGGTCACCCATTCATAGACTGACCGCAGCAAGCGCAGCTTAACCCTTTATAAGGCAAAGGGAATATTTCCCACCAAATTTTTTAGAAGGTGTCGCGAAAGCTTCGTTTTAGTATTTTTATTTTTAAACCTATAATTTTTTTATTCTGTATTAGTTAATTAAAACAATGAGGCAACTACATAAAATACAAACTATATTTTTATCAAGTGAAAGGGTTAACCTAGCAAATCGTATGATCCGCGCAGTTGGTAATTAACCACGAGCCCCTTAGATTTTTTTTCTATCAATAACCGAAACTGCCTCGTTGGTCTAGTGGTGGCAAGCGCGACTGATGATCGTGTGGTCCTTGGTTTGATCCCCAAGTCGGACAAAGCGTTATTGGGTTTTTCCATTACGAATTTCTCAGTAACAGCCCAGAGTCAGGATTTGTACCAGGTTAATGGCAATAGGCTCGCCACCTATTACATGGAGACTTAAACATCACTGGCGAAACGAGGGTGTACTAAAAAACACCTCTGCCGTACCATTCGGGGAATATAAGGCGTGATGTTATGTAAGTATTTATGTATTTAACTTATTTTGTCCCAATGCTGGGCAAAGGTCTCCCTGTTTATGTCATTTTTGCCCATACGTTGTCCAGCATGCGACCGACATGGTTTACGCATTTCCATGTTAATTTGGCAGTCATTGGAGAACTACCAAATCTAAAAACCAATCAATCATCTCAACCAATCAGTTCAAGCATAACTGATAAAAACATATTAAGCGGATTGCTTGCTCAGCATCGCTTAGTAATTTAAAAACGTACGGTCCTTTAGATTGCGGGCTGGTACAGTCAGCAAATATATACGACTTACTATCGGCTACTCACCGCGCCGTGGATTTGTCAGACTGCAGCCGGCGAGCGTTGCGACGTGCTCGTTGATGTACCGCCAGCAAAACAGTGGTACGCAAATTAGGATATATTTTTTTATTGTTTTTTTTTGTGGTTGATCTTTTTTTCATTCCTGGTGGTCTAAATGGCTAATCATTTTGGATCAGGCGTCCAGAAAATATTCCGAAATGTTCTAACAAGGTCATGATGCGAAGATATAAATCCTGTTATAGTTTGGGACCTAAGGTTCTCGTGTAACGCTACGTTGTGTCTTCTTTACATAGTAAAAAACAAAGTCGCTCCTGCTGTCTGTCTGTCCCTATGTATGCTTAGATCTTTAAAACTACGCAACGGATTTAGATGCGGTTTTTTTAGACTCAAGAGGAAGGTTTATATGCCCCACATTAGTATCCACATTGCACGAGTGCGAAGCCGATGCGGGTTGCTAGTACTTTATATTAGGCCAGATAGACAGTACAATTTAGTCGTTTCCTTATTTCCTTTGATTTCGACTTGATAAGAAAGTACAACCATACTTAATTGTGTATTTTATAATGTAGTTTAATTAGCAATTTAATTTATTTACTGCAGATTTTTGTTACTTTCGATAAAGACTTATATCATCCTTACTTGCTTAAATTTTAATTTACAATACTCAAGACTGCCTTGTTGGTCTAGTGGTCGCAAACGCGACTGCTGAGCATGAGGTCCTGGATTCGATCCCCAGGTCGGACAAAGTGTTATTAGGTTTTTCCATTAGGAATTTCTCAACAGCAGCCCGGAGTCTGGATTTGTGCCCGATTAATGGCAATAGGGTTGCCTTCTATTACATGGGACTTAAACAGCGTAAAATGAAGATGTTACTATACACCTCTGTCCAACCATTTGGGGAATACAGGCGTGTGATATTATGTTATGTTACTGCAGATTATTGTTACTTTTAATAAAAACAAAATATATACTATACTAATAGCATCCTTACTTGCTAATTTTAATTTACAATACTCAGGCCCAAACCAAAATTTCAATAAAAAAAATACAAACAAAAATTATCTCTCTCCTTCTCTGCCAACCGTACGACCGGTAGCCGATCCCCTCGCTCAGGAAATTGAGTGAATGTTTTCCAATTTAATCGCATCTGCTCTGATACTTCGCTGGGACAGAGTCTCTGTTTCCCAAACACCCTACGTGTCTCGACTGCGACAACACGACTTTTTCGACTTAATAACTTTACGGGTTTAGAGTAAATCGTTCTTTATCTGAGAGCGAGTTGATTTTAACTGCTCAATAGTACCGATTCTATTGTTCACTAACTAAACTAAAATTAGAGAATTGCTATCTTTTGCAAACACAGCATCTACTGCCTACCCAAAAGTTGTGACGGGAAAAAAATTGTCAACCTAATGTTTGCATATTCTATAGGCTTTATACTTTCGATTGGTATGGAATTTGTCTATTAACCAAACCAGTGATATTAAAAAAAAACATATTCTGGACTGAAATTTTTTAGTCAACCCATTTGCAATATATTTATTGACATATTTAATTTGATATAAAATACTTTTCATTTATTAACCAGCTCGGTGAAGGTCGTTCTGTACTGGGATCTTAGTACGCACGAGAAAAGGACGATCTTCTTCTTCTTTTCGTGTGACTAACCTGGTGTCAGAGTTTATGCCACCCGTGGGCCTCAGACTTGGCTTCACACGCCGTCGAGAAATCTCTCAGGCGTGCCGGTTTCCTCACGATGTTTTCCTTCACCGTTTTTAAGCAAGTGCTAATATACATTACGCACATGAATCCGAAAAGTCAGAGGTGCGTGCCTTGGGTTTAAACTCGAGACGTGTGACTTGGCAGTACAACGGTCACATCACTAGGCTATCACTACTAAAAAATAGAACGATGGTAGATAAGAACTAAGTTCGAGATGTCAAACTAGTTTACGCCTTGAACTTCACCGTGTTTTTAGTCGGCACGTACAGACGTATCGTCTAAATTGGCATGGAAAATTTTAGTTCAACTAAATTAGACAAGCTCTTGTTGACGTCCATGTCTTTCTTATTTTATCAGAGTGAAAAAGATGGCAATACATAACATAGGTAATCAACCCATTACTGTCCCACTGCTGGGCACGGACTTCTCATTCTGAGAAGAGTCTCAGAATCAAAGTCAAAGTCAAAGTTTTTTATTTCAAATAGACCAGAATTCAGGCACTTTTAAAACTTCAAAACTAGGTGCACGGTTCCAAAAGGTAGGTTCTATGGAGAAGAGCCGGCAAGAAACTCCATGAATACTCTTTTCAAGATAGTAATTTATGACAAATTCCATTACAGTAGTGTGAGAAATAGAATGAGAACAATGCAGGTTAATGTAACAAATAAACTCACATAAGAGTAACAAATAGAAAAATATACCTTCTAGGATTGCCATAGCAGTTAAGGGCTGACCAGTCCCGACAGACGGCACCCGTTCACGAGCATGACGTGCACATCCGCATCGGTCAGCTCAACTATATTGTAGGGAATCCAACGACCGGATAAACAACGCCACCATCAGCAAGACATTTAAGTGAGCATGACAGACTCATACTACCAGACAATAGGCAGTAATATGATATGATTGTAAGTGTATCATTAATAGCTGCATGATGCTTATACTTTACACTTTGGGATCAAGTATTGTAAAGCGATATTATTAAAATAATAATTATAATACAAAAACCTATTTTGCCAGAGTATTACACAATAAATAATAATTTAAATGCAAATTGAATAATTTAAATAAGTAGAAATAATGTACAGGTTATTTTAAGTCAATAAAAAAGAATACCAGAAGTAAACATTAAAAATAATGTCAGGTCATGATGAGATTGATTCAATGAGAAGGGTTTAGGCCTTAGTCCACCACGCTAGACTAGTGCGGGTCGGCGTACCTACTACACACACCATCGAGAACTTTATGCAAGCCTCTCAGATGTCCAGGTTACCTCACGGTGCTATATTAGTTTACGATGTGTCAAAACCAAAGTCTCTAGTAAAACAGAATGTGTGGATCGAGGAACTTCAAGTTAGTATACTCCACCAAAAAGAACATAGTCTGCTTAGTTATCGGCAATAAGATTGACAAGCATATTATCATTTTGGGACCCAGTGCATAATATCAGCAAGCACATTAGGTCACCCGCGCGACGGCGCAACGAGTATTCCCAAGGAGGGTTGATGTCAGGCAGGCGGCCGGTCATAAAACAATAAGCCAAAACCAAACATGGATTTACGAATTACATGTTGTGCCGACCCCACCTAGTGTGGGATAAGGGCAGGAAGAAGAAGAAGCTATGCAAATAGGTGCGCTAAATGTACTGCCTCATTATTTCCACTTGTAATTTTTCTTGTACCTACTCGCGTCAACAAGAACTCCCTTTATCGTGTTAGCACCCACTTAGTTTCCAACGAGAAAATCTCTAAGCTAAACTCTACACTCTACATTATTAAAACGAACACCCAGTTAATAATTAAATCGCCTAGAAATATCCTACATTTACTTCTAGACTGGTGTTCTTGAAAACTTAATACGGTATCTTATATTCACGCTATTCTTTGGTAAGCAGTAATGTATGCAGTTTCAAGTAGACTTAGGGCCGGTTTTTTTTTTAATTTTATGAATTTTCAACCAATGGTTAGAATTTGTATGAATTTTTAACCATTGGTTGGCTTAACTAGGGATCATAAACCTAGCCCTTAGATGAATATTGAGCTAGTATAGGTACTTGATAAAAAATCAGTAATAGCCTTGCCTTATGTAAGATGGTCAGAGTTCAATCCTGACACGCAATTCGGACTTCTCCATTTTTCGACTTTTCGAATTTATTAGCGCATCAGAATTTCATTATCACTTACGTTAACGGTGATAGAAAACATCGCGATGAAACCTGTACACCTGAGAGGACTTCAATAAGTTTTCGATAATGTATGTAGTCTGCCAACACGCACCAGGCCAGCGTGATGAACTAACCCTTCTCATTCTGAGAAGAAACCCGTACTCAACAGTGGAAAAGCAATTGGCGGATTATTTAATAAATGTTATGTACGGGTTTTTCCGTGTGGAATTTCTCAGTAATAGCCTGGAGTTTGAATTTGTGCCCGGTTAATGGCAATAGGCGTCCCCTCCTATTACATGTAATTTAAACATAACGATGAAATGAGGGTGTTAATACATCTCTGCCCAACCCTTCAGGAAATACAGGCGTGATGTTATGTTATGTTGGTGCTGCAATAATCAACAATTACCTGATGAGACATAGGTTTTCCTCAAAAAACCCGAGTGAATCTATCTACGGATAGTTCACCTTACAATAAAACAAACGAACAGTAGCTAGTAAATCAATTGACCACCGGTTGGCTCAGTCGCGGTATACAGAAGGACATTTAATTTACTTTACATTGCAGCCGTCACGCCTCAGGTGGGCGAACCAACTGTTTAAAGGATACACTGTTTAATTATTTATTGCATATATACAAATAGTACAGTCACTTGGTTCGAAAAATAGTGGTTAACTGGAAAGTTATCCGGCAATTTTGAAAATTGGTAATTTTATAGATTTTGGTGTGTTCTTTCCGAATTTCGACTTTGCCACCTCGTATTTTTACCGCTCGCGCCGCCATATTAGAAAAAAGGCGTCTAAAAGCAGTTTTTTGAGAATATCTCCTTTCCGACTCATTTTACGATAAAAGAGTAAACAAAATGAAACTAGGAGACAATTACCTACAATTTATGTAAATACCTTTTTTTCATAAAGTCAATAGTTTAGGCGTACGAGCGCCGTAAAGTGTACTCCAACCCGCGTTTTGGCCAAAAAACTCATTTACACACCACCTTGAGGTAGAGTAAGCGGCGCGTTTTTTTTAAATGTGGTATCCCCAATACTCCTAATCTACATGCAATTCAATATCCTGTTTCGCTATAAGCTCCGCTGTTATCTAAGTAGCACAAAAAGCAATGATTTTTGAATGAGAATGTTGGGCGCGTAGATTGCAGTTGTGGTTGAGGAGTCGTGACGTCGCTTCCTCTACGCAAAGATGCCGTGATTAACTTCTCATTATTATATCGTTTTCGACATGCGTCGTGAACCACTATCGAACTCAGTCCCACCAAAAAAATATTGGATGAATAATGAGTAATGACCAAAACGCACGTTGGAGTACACTTTGCGGCGCTTTACCTATGACAGTCGTTACGGAAACTCAGAAACCCGAAAGTCTGACAACTGGTATAACCCTAGAATATCGACATTACCCAGTAACTGGGTTGCGGAGATATGATGGCAGTCACTCCGTGTAAAATACTGGTATTCAGCCCCATCTGGTTAGACTGGAAGCTGACCCCAACATAGTTTGGAAAAAGCTAGGCAGAATATAATCTGCGGTGGTGGGCGGTATTCTCTCGCTTCTGGCCATGGTTCTGTCTATGGTCGGGAGCGAGGGTGCGTGGAAAGCCATCGCCTCCTTTTGCGAGGGGTGATGGCGACCAAGGAGGAAGCGGAGAGGGAGCTGTCTGCTCTTCTCCCTTCCCGCGCCAGACTCACCGGGCGCCGGAGTGCACGCTTCTCAGGAGAATGTGGGGCTAAGCCCCACAGAGGAGAGGTCCTTGGCGAGACCTGCCTTGGTTGCGATGCATGCTTTTGCGAATCCCGCGACCCCAGCCGACGGTCAGGAGGAGGAACACCGTTGCTTTTAAGCCGGTAAGAGTCCGACAGAACCCCTCGCCTTCCCCGGACGAGGGTCATTCATGAGGATTTTCCAACAATAAAAAAAAGGCTGAATATAATCTGAGCAAGCATCCATGTACGCAGTCTTATTAGCCGGCAACCAGCCACTAGCCCCTCTACCCTAGTCTAACATTTGTCCTAAATTCCTAATGGCTGTTCTATCACTATAATGTTTGTATCATGTCCCTTCAAACGTGGAGGCAATAACGCATGATACGTATCTATTAGTCTATAAATAATATACAATAGCATTCAAGTTAGGCTGCGTGCTCACTGGGTGAACTGGTAGAGTGAACTAGGCTTTAATACTAAAAAAAAAGATTGTGAACTGCCTCGTTGGTCTAGTGGTGGCAAGCGCGACTGCTGATCGTGAGGCCCTGGGTTCGATCCCCAGGTCGAGCTAAGTGTTATTTAATTTTTCCGTGTGGAATACTTCAGTAGCAGCCCGGAGTTTGGATTTGGGCCCGGTTAAAGGCAACAGGCTCGCCCCCGATTACATAGGACTTAAATAACGGCGAAATGAGGAGATAGACCTCTGCCCAACCCTACAGCGACAATAATGACAAGTCTCAAATATGACGTCACAAATCCTGCATCGCGATATCAAGATTTGACACGCAGATAAATATATACAACTTCCCAACATCAACCGTTGAGCAGTAGCCCGCCAGGCAAGACCCTCGTTGGAGGATCCTCCCTTTTCGTTAGAGGAACACCATACTTCGTTCATCCACAAATCTATTTTTGTTGATATCACCGAGAAATACACTATTTATACCTCCATCAAGATACCCCACCAAGAAGAACATAGTCTACTTAGTTGTCGGCAATAAGATTGACCAGCATATAATTTTGGGACCCAGTGCATAATATCAGCAAGCACATTGGGTCACCCGCGCAACGGCGCAACGTGTATTCTTAAGGAGGGTAGATGTCAGGCAGGCGGCCGGTCATAAAACAATAAGCCAAAACCTCTAACAACATGGATTTACGAAATACATGTTTTGCCGACCTCACCTAGTGTGGGATAAGGGCAGAGGGATGATGATGATACCTCCATCTGGATTTCTATAAGTCCACATAACGGTCGAACGTGTGTACTACCCCTAACAATCGTAGGTATATTATACTTGTAACATAATCCGAAGCCGCCGACTCCCAATTACCTCCAGTAATGGCTCATAATTCAGCTAAACGCGCGGCCACGATAATTGATACTGTAATGTAACCTTCAGTATAACGACTGATTAGTTCATGGTGGTCTTCATTGTACACTCAACACCAAAAGTGATGATTGCTCTAAGTTTCAAAATTGTTTTATAAACAAAAGCTTGACTATTATTGTAAAAAGCTGTGATAGCATAGCGGTTGAACGCTTGCCTTCCATGCAGGAAGGTCTGAGTCCCATCCCAGACTCTGACTTTTCGAATTCATATGCGGATAATTGTACATCACCTATTTTGACGATTTAGAATTATTTTATTTGACATGAGCATTATTATGGCATGTAACTTAATCTATTTGACATTTATTGATTCTAATCTCCATTTATATGCAACCGAAATATCAATATGATATTTTGTAAAATTTAATTTACGCATATTTTTTACATTGAGAAATTGTGAGTTATTTTTCGGTGAGTGCGGTGTAGGTAAATCTGGCATAATTCTAGCGTTCACAACGGGAGACTACAAATTCATCATTTCCTGCTACAATCGGAGTTGACTACAAATGTAAAGTCATGGACGCGTACGGTGCTACGTCAAGCTTGGTATTTGGGATACAGCGGGACAGGAGCGATACAGAACATTGACATCAAGTTTTTACAGAGAAGCCCACGGAGCTATATTAGTTTACGATGTGTCAAAACCAAAGTCCCTAGCAAAACTGAATGAGTGGATTGAGGAACTTCAAGTATACCTAATCTATCTATAGTATACATAGTCCACCAAGAAGAACATGGTCTGCTTAGTTGTTGGCAATAAGATTTACAAGCATATCATTTTGGGACCTAGTGCATAATATCATCAAGCACACTGGGTCACCCGCGCGACGGCGCAACGAGTATTCCCAAGGAGGGTTGATGTCAGCCAGGCGGCCGGTCATAAAACAATACCTAAGCCAAAACCTCTAACAACATGGATTTATAAATACATGTTGTGCCGACCCCACCTAGTGTGGGATAAGGGCAGGAAGAAGAAGATTCTCCATTTATATGCATGTACCTATTAATATTGATTTTATTACTAATGTGAAAGTTTACATAATTTTAAATAATTCTACCACTTTATGATATCTCAAAAGTTAATTTGGTGTTAAAAGTAAAGACAATGTTAATTAAATATATCTGTTCGCCTCTGGGCAAAACATAGATGATCTACCTATCTGTAACATCACTATTGTAATTTGACCTATGTTTACAAATAAAGCATTCTAATAAGAATTTGTTTTATTCTCTTGTGTTAACGGTGAAGAATAACTTCGTGAACTTTTTGGAGCCTTCTCAGGTGTGTAGGTTCCCCACGATGTTTTCTTCCACAAATTCTGATTCACACATGAATTTGAAGAGTCAGATGTGCGAACCTGGATCGAACTCAGACTTTCAAATATGGAATGAACGCGTCCAACCGTAAAGTTATCACTACTTTTTACTTCTAACAAATATTAAAAATGAATAGCCTCATTCCGCACCAGGCCCGGATTGACTATACGGGCAAATCGGACAAAAGCCCGATGGGCCGGATGCTCGATGAGCCGGTCACACAGTCGGAGAAATCGAAAGAGTGAGGGGAACGTCAAAAAAAAGGTCGCATATCGCTTGAAAAAGAAGCCGCAAAGATACAGGAGAAAGAGTGAGGGGAGCGTCTAAAAAAAACGTCGTCCGTCTAATCGCTTGGGAATGAATTTGTTTTTGCCAGCAGTGGCCGACCGTCTCTCAAATGCCCGGGACGATTTCAGGTCCCAGTCCGGCCCTGTTTCACACTTATACAACCTTTAAAATATTCATAAATAAATGAAAATTCATTTCAAAATACTCTAAATCTCGTTACATTTCCCGTTTTAAATGAAAAACGTTTTCAAAGTAAATCAAAGTGAAATCTTCGTGGAGTACAAAAATGATCGTTTGCCGTCCAAGTGTGTTATCAATTTGAAACTAATGGTCCAATTTGGATTCAGGGGGGACCGTGCCGATAATAAAATTCATCATGAAAAGCTTCCAGGGCAAAAATTAATATTCCAATGATGTAACGGGGCATTGTTTGTTGTGGGACAAGATGTCAGCGACGAGAGACAAATGTGCGGCGATCTTTTACGAAATGCTGCGAAAATTAAAAAGAAGTAAGAAAGAAAATAATTATAATTCTTTTGTTTAATTAACACTACATAATATGAAAGAAAGAAAGAAATTATTTATTTAAGTCTCGTTACAGACATGCAAACATAAAATAAAAAAGTTATATGCCTCCACGAGACAAAAAAAGGAGCCCACCTCAGCATAATGCTGCAACACCGAAGTATAGTAGCGCTGGTTTTCGGATTGGTCCTGTAGTGAGGCCACGGGCAGCCACGTGCAAATACAAAAATTAATTACATAAATTAAATAAATTAATTAATGAATTACAATAAATACTTAGATATTTGTATGTAAATGAGTAAATAATATTTAAAGTGTGCCTACGTGTGCATCCGCCTTGAGGTTTGACGTTTCACATGTGTCAGTGTCAATACTGTCAACTGCCATGCGCAAATAAAAATAAATCTAGCGTACAAAATAAATATAAAAGTACTAGAGGTCGCCCGCGGCTTCGCCTGCGTGGATGACTAACGTTAGTGACTAACCTGGTATCATTGTTTATGCCGCCCATGGGCCTTGGCTTCACATGCCGTCGAGAAATATCTCTCAGGCATGCCGATTTTTTTTACCATGTTTCCTCACGATGTTTTCCTTCACCGTTTTAATTATACAATAAGCACATGAATGTGAAAAGTAAGAGCTGCGTGCCTTGGATTCGAACTCGGCTATGACTTGGTAGTCCAACGGTCACACCACTAGGCTATCACTGCTGATTCTAATAAAGTATTTTCATCAGGCAAAATTTTAAAATAAGCCAGATATTTCTAATATTTTTTTTTGTTCACAGATAGATTTTACTACACCTATTATGACCATCCTTAGACCAACATAGTAACATCGCTATCGCTTATGAATTACACCGGTGACCTCGACCGGCAGCGATGAATTACTGCAAATTAAAATTGTTTAATGAATCAACTTTATTGCTCCAAAAGATTTGTTTTTGGTTAATTAAGACGTGTACTTTCTGTTTCCATACAGATTTGGGAAATAAATGAAAAAATTACAGAGATTTTTGTTTACCGTTCTTATTGATCAAGGGCAGTTCTTAAAAATCATATAAAACATAACATAACATCACGCCTGTATTCCCCAAAGGGTTCGGCAGAGGTGTATACTAACACCCTCATTTCGCCGTTATGTTTAAGGCCGATGTAATAGAGGGCGAGCCGATTGCCATCAACAGGGCACAAATCCAAACTCCGGGCTGCTACTGAGAAATTCCACTCTGAAAAACCTAATAACACTTTGCCCGACCTGGGGATGAACCCCGGGACCTCAAGATCAGCAGTCGCGTTTGCCACTACTAGACCAACGAGGCAAAAAATAAATCAAATATCATACACGTTAGAAAGAATATCAACACTATGTCGCCCGCTAAAAGTCGACTACAGAAAATTAAAAGTTCGTCGGAAAGGGGGTACTAAGCCGCGGGCCACCTAAAGTATCACTGATGATTATTTTAAAGAAAGTGTTAAAAATTCAAAATTCGATAATTTTTATGTCCATATAACTAAATATTTATTTTAGTTTTTATCAAAAGTTCTACGTCCCTGCTTTAGTTACAAATTAAAAAAATGTAAATTCTAATCTGTGACTCCAAATATGACCTAAAATATAAACACAGCTGAGGATACATAGATTTTGGTGTATTTTTTATGAAATCTTTATACAGCTTTTTCTCTTAAACTATTGATTTTTGGGGAAAGTTGTAAAACAAAAGTTATTCATTATTATGGGTACTTTAACACCCTTTCTGATTAGTACTTTCTTTCTGACTAACCTTATATAGGTCAACTCAATATCGATTAGTATGTAAATGATCCGTTTTTATTTGTAAGTTAAAATCTAGATTTTAGAAAAAAAAAAAGTACCTATCGCTCGTAAGGGTTGGCGTGGACAAGAAGCTTAGTAATCACAAGCCAGCGCAAGAGTTGCTAAAGTAAAGCTATAACCCATCACATCACCTGCGTACCAGCAGTGATCCCCTAGTGGTGTGACCGGTGGACTGCCAAGTCATAGTTCTCGAGTTCGAACCTAAAGCACGCACCTCTGACTTTTTGGATTCATGTGCGTATTGTATATAATTATCACTTGCTTAAAACGATGAAGGAAAACATAGTGAGGAAACCGGCATGCATGAGAGATATATCTCGACGGCATGTGAAGCCAAGTCAGAGGCCCATGGGCGGCATAAACTCTGACACCAGGTTAGTCACTGCGTAAAGACCTGAATAGGTAATACAAACTGACACGTTAGAGATCTAGCTATCTGCAGATTTCTCCTGTATCATGGGTGCGTGTGCACAAATCCCACATGCAAAAACAACCAGGCCCGGAACAACCATATTATGTACCTAAGTCATACAATAATTTATATTTTCCCGTGCGGTTATCAAACCCGCGACTCGTAAAGCAGAAGGCAATCGTGCCGTCATCATAATGGAAGTTAGCATGACGCTTGGAAGATAAATTGGTGATACAGTGTATTTCTAAACATTAAATTCATTCCTATATTGAGTCCAAAGCTCAATTGGCTGCTAAAAAGCTAGGTGTCCTCTCGAAGGTGCGGCGGTACTTCACGTCGGAATAGTTGCTTCAACTATACAAAGCCCAGGTTTGTTCGTGCATGGAGTACTGCTCGCACCTTTGGGATGGCTCAGCCAAATACCAGCTTGAGGCGTTGGAGTCCATTGAGAAGCGTGCCAAGAAGCTCATCAGCAACGACTCCCTTGTTCAGACCAAGCTCCAAAGTCTTGAGCATCGGCGCAAAGTTGCTAGTCTCTCGGTTTTTTATCGGACACATTTCGGAGAGTGTGCTTCAGATCTGCATGATCTAATACCCCCCTGCCCTTTTTTCTATCGGACGGCCAGAAACACGAAAAAGCGCCATCGGTTCATGGTTGATATACCAAAAACCCGAACGAAGCGTTTTGATTCCACTTTCATTGTGAAAACCGCCAAACAGTGGAATGCGCTGCCCGAGTGGGTGTTCCCCGACAGTTACAATCTGGGTGTCTTCAAGTCACGATTGAATCGGTTTCTTCTAGGCAAGCGTGCTCCATCGTAGACCGCATCACCGCTTAACATCAGGCGAGATGGCGGCCAAACGCAGGCCTAGTAATAAATAAAAAAAAATCGTTCTGCCAAGCGTTTTCCCAACTATATTGAGGTCAGCTTCCAGTCTAACCAGATGCGGCTGAATACTAGTATTTTACACGTATCGACTGCCATCAGACCTCCGCAACCCAGTTACTGAGCAATACCGATATCCTAAGGTTAGACCGGTATTCAGACTTTCGGGCTTCTGACTACCCGTAACGACTGTCATAGGTATTCGTATGACGCCCGGGACCGACGGTCTAACATGCTCTCCGAGAC
The DNA here is from genome assembly GCA_910594945.2 of Amphipyra berbera. Lineage (NCBI taxonomy): Eukaryota > Metazoa > Arthropoda > Insecta > Lepidoptera > Noctuidae > Amphipyra > Amphipyra berbera. The sequence continues at coordinate 1,912,801 of OU343138.1, forward strand.
ACGGAGGGGTCTCATTGTGTAACGAATGGTCACCCATCTACGGACTGACCGCGGTAACCGCAGCTTAGCCTGGTTAATCATATGATCCGCGCGTGGTATTAGCCACAAGCGAATGTTTTTAAACATTAAATCAAACAAATATATTCAAAAACGCTCCCGATCTAAAAACATCCATGAAAAATTCCCCATAATATCATGACAAAAACAAACAGTATAACATAAATCGGTGGTTACCGAAACTCTTGGGTAGTTATTCAGATTCGAAGGTAGATTATGTTCGGGACAGCGTTACTTATCGTCAAATTATACGCGATAGTCCGTAATGTATGTCCGAGCGACGCGATATATGGCGACTGTATGTAAATGTACTGGCGAGGACAGCGGTGTTCGGGAGACGGGGAAATTTGGGGTTTCGGGGGAATTGATTGTAGAAGCGTAAGTAAAAGGATAATTCGGCGGGGTGCAGAATTAGGCTGCGAATGTCAATGGTAGGAATCGATAACCATTGATGGATAAGGTAGTTCAGATCGTTTGGTTCGGGTGAGCCTTTTGGCGTTTATCGAGTACAATCTCAACTTCTTCTGCCTAGCCTTTCCCTAATATCTTGGGGTCAGCTTCCAGTCTAACCAGATGTGGCTGAATACCAGTATTTTACACGGAGCGCCTGCCATCAGACCTTCCCAACCACCGACGCACCGAGCCACCGACGATTTAACGTGCTCTCCGAAGCACGGAAGGGACTTGATTTGACAAACGGTCACCCGCAAATCGTATGATCGGCGCAGTTGTTAGGTAGCCACGAGTTTCTCTAGTACAATTTTAACTCTAAAACTATAACTAAGAATTACATAACATAACATCACGCTTTACATTCCCCGAAGGGTTCGGCAGAGGTGTTTTAATACACCCTCGTTTCGCCAGTCATGTTTAAGTGCTATGTAATAGGGGCGAGCCTATTGCCATCAACCGGAGACAAATCCAGACTCCAGGCTGCTACTGAGAAATTCCTAATGAAAAAACCCAATAACACTTTGTCTGACCTGGGGATCGAACTCAGGACCTCCCGATCAGCAGTCGCGCTTACCACCACTAAACCAACGAGGCAGTAGGTCATCAAAATAGAATTCAATCAACTTGACCTTAGATATTCACGCTACACGTCATCCCAACATTTAAAAACCCGTTAGGGACGAAAAGCATGACAATATGAATATATGCAAAGCACAAGGCAACGTGAAACAGGAGAGGATTTAAAAATTTAAAATTCTAAACCATTTCTGCGCGACTGTACCCGACTCTAGGATAATGGGCGAAGAAATAAAAATGTAGAGAGCGCTAGGTGCTAACACTAGTTAAATCATGCGCAGTGACAATTTATGTAAGCACGTTACTTCGCACTTTTACCGGAGAGTTCGCGTATAAGCCGGTCAATGTGGGTAATGTATGATAATATGCATCTTCCGTGGTTCTTTTATAAAAGGCAAGAATCCAAATTTTACAGGTGTACTTGGAAACAGATGATGTATTTGTTCAAATTAAACTATAACTTAACTGATAGATCGATAACCTAAAAGTTACATGGTATTATTAAAATAAAACTGAAATTCATCATTGAAACTGCCTCGGTGGCAAGCGTGGCTGCTGATCGTGAGGTCCTGGGTTCGATCCCCAGATTGGGCAAAGTGTTATTGGATTTTACCGAATTCCTCAGTAGCAGCCCGGAGTTTTGATTTGTGCCCGGTTGATGGCAATAGGCTCGCCCCTCTCGACTTAAACATAACGGCGAAATAAGGGGGGTTACTATACACCTCTGCCCAACCCTTGTATCACGCCTGATACGCGTGATGTTGTTATGATAATCATAAAAATATTATTCAATGTCACCTAATTACGTAAAACAAACACACATTTCACAAAATATTTTTAATAAAATCACAAATGAAACAATTAAACGTACAAATTGGTTAATTTACCTTCTGAATACGTCACCAGCTTTATGAACTAACGAAACCAAATTAAATAGGCCTGTAATACCCTATTAATTCGTTCAGTACAGGTTTAATTTTATTTTTGTCGCATTATATCGGATAATTATGATATGTGCAGACCCAAATTGGGGATAAGGGTGGGGCCTGAGTGACGATTATTTTCAAATTATTTATTGTATAATAATAGCAATGTTTAATTTACAGCAGTGATAGCCTAGTGGTGTGACCGTCGTACTGCCAAGTCATAAGTCTTGAGTTCTAACCCAAAGCACGCACCTCTGACTTTTCGGATTCATGTGCGGATTGTATAATCATCACTTGCTTAAAAACGGTGAAGGAAAACATCGTGTGGAAACCGGCATGCCTGAGAGATATTTCTCTACGGTATGTGAAGCCAAGTCAGAGGCCGATGGGCGGCATAAACTCTGACACCAGATTAATCACTAACCACGCGAAAAGAAGAAGAAAATTTACAGTAAGCTTTGATGTACTGTACATTTCAATTATGGATTAATGGTTTCAATGAACAGCAATTGACCTAAGTACCTACTATTTTTAAGTCGGGCACACAAAGTGGTCACTATGGGAATCGCATGAACTGGCAAGCGATAATGTAGTTTGTTGCTCATACAAGACTTCAATCAATCAAACAATGTATATACCTTGGAATAACCAGAACAATTTAGTGCTGGGACATAAACTTTGCGCACATACGCAACACATCCTAAAATCATTCACGCTTGCAGAAACGAAAACAATCGAAAAGGAACTGACATAGCAGCGTAACATGTAGGAGCATTGCTCCTACTCAGTGACATAAAACTAGGATATCAACTTGCGTTATTTATTTAACCTTATATTTCTGTTCATGACAGTTAGTTATCCCCAGTATAATTTATATCCAAAATTCGAATGCAACATAATATATTATACTAGCGACCCGTCCCGGCTTCGCACGGGTGGAATTTTTTCCCGTTTTTGCAACATTTTTCATGTATGCTCCGCTCCTATTGGTCGTAGCGTAATGTTATATAGCCCATAACCTTCCTCGATAAATGGACTATCCAACAAAAAAAGAATTTTTCAATTCCAACCAGTAGTTTCTGAGATTAGCGCGTTCGAACAAACAAACAACCTCTTCAGCTTTATAATATTAGTATAGATTACATACAAAACTCGCAATACTGTTCAAAGGATAACAAACAATAATAATCTGCGAATATAATAACAAGATTGCTTAGGAGCTAGTTCGAGTACGTGTTGTCGCAGAACCTGGACATTGGTACAATTATATAATTAAGTTATACGCTATACGCTACGCCCGTCTCAACTATGACCAGTTGCGGGTCCAGTCTCAGTGTCAGCGGGTTTTAGTATTAGCGGGCAATCGAACGAAAATAATATCGCAAGTTATTTTGAACTTTTTGTAGCCCTCTTAAGTGTACTGGTTGAGGCCCGGTCTCCACCAAAGCGGAGATGTGCGTAGAGGAGAGGAGATGTGTCGTAAACAGTCAATAGGATTTCGTTATTTAGAGGAGATGTGTCAATAACAAAATCTTATTGGTTGTTTACGACACATCTCCTCTCCTCTGTGCACATCTCCGCTTAGGTGGAGCCCGGGCCTTACTCTCGATGTTTTCTTTCAAATTCTGATCCGTTCATGAACTCTAAAGCGCTTAACATACAGAGGCCGGGGAGGAAGCGGACCGGGAACCTATAAATGGTTAGAAGGTTTTATATTAGGTGTAAAAATACCCTTAACGAAGCCGAGAGCCACGTATTCTTCCCATCATCACGAAGTTTTTTTTGTATTGGGCCATACCTGGGAACCTACTGGTTATGGAGATATTGAAGGTCAAAGTCACAACAATTTTTTCGTTTTTCACGAAATCTAAGTTTAAATTTTATTGCCAAACATTTTCCTATACAAACATTACCAATATTTTTGAAATGTAGGTACAACCTGCTGCGCGCACGCTTACATTGCGCGCTACAGTTAACAGCTGTATTTTAATACCTAAAAATAAGTCGTTTCCCAGCAATTATTTTTGCTCTATGTTACTTATTTTAATCTACAGAATGCGTAGACTTCGGCTTCGTTAAGGATATTTTTACACAGTACATGTAACATAACAAACATATTTTTTCAAAGAACGGAAGAGTTACTTAATTATTTTTCCATAATCAGTATGCACAATATATAAAACTCACAAAGATTACGAGCATATGTTGCAAGTCTTTTTGCGTAGATCACGAAGCAAGGTTGCTTCATGGCGTGTAAGTCGTCCAGTCCCGCTCGTCGCTGCCACTGGGACCCCAACTTTAGGCATTTGCAATGCTTGTTAATGTTAATAGGGAATCTGAATTCAACGTGCGATCGCTTTCCGGCTTACTGAATATCCATTTCAAGCACATTACTGTATTTAATGCATCTATAATAATATTAGGTTATGTCTCAAGTTAATGATGGGTTTTGTACTGTTTTGCATTATGTTTGGTTTGGGTTTAATTTTGTTTACAAACAGCATTAGAAACAAGAATCTTCGTGTTTTTAAACATTACCTAATACATGTCGCGGTAAACACTGCTGACAGCTTTTGGTGGTAAAAGTTACGAAACATTGTTTCGAAAAATGTGTACATCGTGTTTCATTGTGTTCTGGCAACTTGTACCTATTCGGAACTTTTTTACAAGTGCCACATGCCATACAGGCTTTACATGTACAGTAGGGGAATGAAAAGGTTCGTCAGTTTCCAAATTTATTCCTTTCCCACATCGCGGGCACATGTTACTTTTTCAAACTGTTGAACGGAACAGACCAATGCATGGAAAATTACATTTAATTATTTGGTAGCAAAGATCAAAATTGCCTTTTGCCTTCATATGTCGTAGTATATATAGGTCTACCGGAATCTGATGGCAAATAGGGAAATTAAATTTTTTTGTGGGTAACACAAGAGTAATTTGAATAAAAAGTCTTGATACTTATAATTTTTTTTCTTTAATTTCGTCTTCATTTCTTCCTGCCCTTATCCCATACTAGATGGGGTCGGCACAACATGTATTTCATAAATCCATGTTATTAGAGGTTTTGGCTTATTGTTTTATGACCGGCCGCCTGCCTGACATAAACCCTCCTTGGGCATACTCGTTGCGCTGCGTTGGGTGACCCAATGTGCTTACTAATATTATGCACTGGGTCCCAAAATGATATGCTTGTCAATCTTATTGCCGACAACTAAGCAGACTATGTTCTTCTTGGTGGAGTATACTTGAAGTTCCTTGACCCACTCATTCAGTTTTGCTAGGGACATTGGTTTTGCCACATCGTAACCTAATATAGCACCGTGAGCTTCTTTCATTTCTGTAATTATTATTGGTTTTTATTCAATTCCTGTAGTAATATATTATTTACTATAGACTGCAATATTGTATCATGAATATCAGTTCTTCTTACGTGAATTAAGAGACAGACAGGGTACAGCAGACCTGACTACTTACAACCTGTCTTATTTATTTCTCATAACAAAATGCAGTTTATGCAATTTTATTGTAATGGAAAAGGAAACCTTGTTAAAATAAGTATGTTTATTAAAAATGTTTGAACAAGAAAACATTAACTTGAAAATGTATCAACTACAGTCATACTCGTTTTGACAAGTGACATGTTGACATTGCCATATGAAAACCACTATTTGTTATTAATTTTTAATGCCATGAGATTCCGGTAGACCTATAGTACCGTTTAGTGTCTGATTTGATATAAGGAGTTTTGTTGTAAAAACCATGACATCAATCAAATCGATGTTAAATAAATTGACATTACTAGTGTCTATCATCGTGTCTCAATTATAATTTTATTTAATATCCTGTTTAAAAATACTTGTTTTTTCATTTCTATAATGTTGACAATACGTAGTCGATAAAATAGTTCGTTTCTTGACCTGTTCAAGCAAAAATAGACCTTAAGATACATAACCCTTTCGTTCCCCTACTGTACTTACATCAATACTCCCTACAATGCCCCTTATCTGAAAAGTCGCAATTCCACAGGAGAGAACTTTGAAGACAAAACGAAGTAACTCCAAAATGTTATAAATAAATATATTTCCCTAGTTATGATAGCTTTCTTCACATAACTAAAAGACTAACCAAAACATTTACATAAGTTAAAGTACATAGGGCGGGAACAGGCTGGGCCAATATCGGCGTATCTGCAGGACGAACTAACGACGCAACTTCGCAACCGCGGGTTAACAAAGAAAAGTTTCTGCGAAACGAAACTGTCACCTACAGGTATCGAAGGAGTTTGTGTTGGTGCTACAAAAGTTGAGGATACTGAGGGTTAAAATAAATACCCGCCGCCCGACCAGTAACAGGCCAGAGAAGGCGGCGCGAAGTGTTCCGTGCGCGCTTCTCAGGTGGATGTGGGGTAAGGCCCCACAGAGGAGAGGTCCGCCGAGGGTTGGTGGACCTGGACCTGCCGGGGTTGCGGTGCATGCTTTTGCGAATCCCGCGACCTCGGCCGAACTGTGAGGAGGAGGAACACCGTTGGTTTTTAGCCGGTAAGAGTCCGGCAGACCCCCTCGCCTTCCCCGGGCGAGGGACATCCATAAGGATTTTCCAATGATAAAAAAAGCGTTAAAATAAATACCGAGTATCAGGGACAGTTTACCGGAAACTAATACAACAAATTCAGCCCGTCATTCGGAATTAAAAAACAAAAGAGGATTTATATTTAGACTTTTCCATGTTTTTTATCATTTCACTATTTTTTATTCTTGAATTGATGGCGTTTGGCCAGTCTCACCTGTAAGCGCAGACAGGGTCTAAGATTAAGCACACGAATTCAAGGTACAGAGATGTACATGGATTCCCCTATACCCTCTGACTCTGGCTCTCACATACACACAACGGACCACAGTAAAATACTTGGCGCCGGTCTTTAATGTGAGGGTTGTAGCTAGCCAGGCGGACCGCATAGATACTAAAGCGTGTGGGGTTTTGTTGAATCTCACAATAAGTGTCTATTCTCAGCTCTTTTTTTCTATGTGACTACTTGTAGAATGTCTTGTGGACCGTTTCTACGTTACCGTGCAGTTATTGGCGAGACTTGACGGGTCTCCAGCCAATGGGGACGACTAAAATACTTAACCTAAGCTAACTGTTACTACTAACATCATGGCTACTAGCAACAACAGCACTAAGAGCGACCCCTAATGGGACGCGGACCTCGGCTTAGGGCGTTGCTGACCGGAGGACTTGAAGGGAGACAGCTTCGTGAGGACTGAATTCTCTTTCCAGCGTGCGGTAACGGGGACCGTTTTTCTGTCCACAATTAATAAATAGATAGTCTGGATCATTTCAACTACGCAATTCGGTTCAACAAAAAAGATAGCACATATTCATAACTTTTTGAAAACTTACGCACGTTACTGCAAGTACGCGCAGCTTCCGCCTTGAACTAAGTTTTTTTTTAGGATTCTTTCAAATTAATGTATTTTTAAAACAACATGACATAACATAACATCACGCCTGTATTCCCCGAAGGGTTGGCCAGAGGTGTATAATAACACCTTCATTTCACCGCTATGTTTAAGTCCCATGTAATAGGAGCGAGCTAATTGCCATCAACCGGGCACAAATCCAAACTCCGAGCTGCTACTGAGGAATTCTACACGGAGAAACCCAATAACACTTTGCCCGGCGTGGAGATCGAACCCAGGAACTCACGATCAGCAGTCGCGCTTGCCACCACTAGATCAACGAGGCAGTCAGTTATCAAAATAACCAAGATTTAAATAATAATAATTATCAAAAATGCCTCTTTGAATCGATCATTAAATCTTAATTTAATTTGGCTTTCTTTTGAAATGTAACACTGTATAAAATAATTCCCATATTATAAATCAATTCCCACATTATAAACTAATTCCCATATTATAAATTCCTCTATTCGTGTACCCCTTATCACCAAAAGACGTCCGCCCGATAGTTCAGTCTCGCGATTTGTTTAGACTTTTTCCGAGGTGCAAGCCCGAAGTAAATTGTTTTCAAACTAATATAAATTCGTCTTCAATACCCTGTGTTTATCTGGGGAAATTATTTATTTTACTACGAAGGTGTAGCGACCTTTTTAGTTAGAGTTTTTTTTTAAAAAAAGGTGTGTGTTTGTTTATTTATTATGTGTATTTAAATAAAATCATACTGCGACCAACAACACTTCTGTTAATTATGGCTGATAATTATTTAATTATATCCCTACCTTTTTCAACAATCATATTTAGTCCGTTAAAAATGAAAAGGAAATAGTAGTTTTAGGCCAGTCCATAAAAAACAAATTAAGAAAAAAAATAGCCGTCGAGGGATGTCGAAAACATAACATAACATCACGCCTTATATTCCCCGAAGGGTAAAGCAGAGGTGTCTTTTGTGCACCCTCGTTTCGCCAGTTATGTTTAAGTCCCATGTAATAGTGGGCGAGCCTATTGCTATTAACCGGGCACAAATCCAGACTCCAGGAAAAGAACTGCACAAAGCATTTTGTAAAAAAAATTGGTTGAGTCAAACCACGACGACGAGTTACGAACGAACTATGTTGTATCTACCATCATGAGCATAGCCACGCAACAGCCGCTCTCACCGCATAATGGGGTGTCCTGCGTAAGCGATAAACGCGACGCGGTGCGACGCGACGCGACACGACGTGGAACAAATACGCGTTACGTCGCGTCTCGCTACATAGGCCGCTAGTTGGGAATGCCGTTGTCTTGATCGCGTTTGTCGCGTTCGTCGCTTACGCAGAACACCCCGTAGGTGTTTCAATCAAAAACAACTTTTGCAAGCTTCAAAGTGTATCCAAAAATATACAAAGATTTTTTACGCTTGTCAAGGCAAAATAAATTTTATAACTGCTAATGTTCTGTCTAGCCTTTTCCCAACTATGTTGGGGTCAGCTTCCAGTCTAACCAGATGCGGCTGAATACCAGTACTTTACACGGAACGACTGCCATCAGACCTTCACAACCCAATAACTAGGCAATGCCGATATCCTAAGGTTAGACCGGTTGTCAGACTTTCGGGCTTCTGACTTCCCGTAACGACTGTCATAGGTATTCGTATGACACCTGGGATCGACAATTTAACGTGCTCTCCGAGGCACGGAGGGGTCTCGATGTGTAACGAACGGTCACCCATCCACATACTGACCGCGGCAAGCGTAGCTTAACCTCGCAAATCGGTTGGTAATAAGCCACGAGCCCCTCCAAAATTATAACTGCTAATAAATCATACAAAAGAACAAACCAGCACACTCGTAGAAACTGACTAAATAATTTACCCGACCGCACCGCATAAAGGGGAGGTGCATTTTTTGTCCGGCACCAAAATGTTTCCCGTATTTTCTATTCAGATTCGAAAAGAGCATCTATGCGGGACAGTGCTGGTGTATTTTTTAATCTTTTTTCCACACTTACGCTAGATTTGGAACAGTGTGTGGCATTACTATGGGTGGAACTCACTTTAAAATATTAAGTGAAAATATTAGCAAGAGGGAAGTGTTCTTCAAGGTTTCCCAATAATCTTTACATAGTATAAAACAAAGTCGCTCCCGCTGTCTGTATCCTTAGGTCTTTTAAACTACGCAACGGATTTTAATGCAGTTTTCAGCAATGGATGAATTCAATGGGTGAATTCAGTGGGTGACCGTTCTTTACACATCGAAACCCCTCCGTGCCTCGGAGAGCACGTTAAACAGTCGGTCCCGGGTGTCATACGAATACCTATGACAGTCGTTACGGGAAGTCAGAAGCCCGAAAAGTCTGACAACTGGTCTAACCTTAGGATATCGGCATTGCCCAGTAACTGAGTTGCGGAGGTCTGATGGCAGTCGCTTCGTGTAAAATACTGGTAGTCAGCCGCATATGGTTAGACTGGAAGCTGACCTCAACATAGTTGGGAACAAGAACATAGTTACTCTAGTTACAGGACAGACTTACCTACCTAAATGTTATTATTAACTATAGTTAATTAATCGACTACGTTGCTAAGTCAATTATCAAGATTAGATCAAGATTAACTTGGATTAGACATATAAATTTATACAGCTAGTCAATGGGTATAATCTCCAGCATTGAATTACGGATTAACGGTCAATTTGGTTAAAGATTGAATAATTACGAGTTACTGACCGGTGGTTTAACTGCGTATAATGGTAATCTTGGTGAAATAGCCATTGAAGGTTATAAAAGATATCAAAATTATGATTAAACTATCCTTTAATTGAAATGACAGTGTTTTAACACTGTCGAGTATTCATTTAGTTGTTTTAGACACCTTAATTACATTTTATAGAATAAAAAATGACATGTTGATATCCTTATAAATAAATGTGAAGCAATGGAAAAGAAAATAATTATCTTTTTAACAAAAAAAAACCGATTTCAAATTGTCTATCTCCGAAGTTCTTTATCAGATCTTCACCAAATTTAAATGGGACCACTTCGAAAGAATACTCTTTCAAACAAAGAAGAATCATTAAAATCGGTTTACAATTAGCAAAGATATCACAGAACAAACATACAAAAAAAAACAGTCGAATTGAGAACCTCCTCCTTTTTGGAAGTCGGTTAAAAAAGAAAAACAACCGTTGGTCAGTAGCCCGCCAGGCATAAGACCCGCCTGGTTGGAGCTTGGTACATTTTTGGCCAACTTGGATTTTACTTGTTTTAGATAATTTAATTAAAAAAAGTTTTTGCATTGATTTTTTATGTTTTATACATCCTAATCAGCATTAGTTGGTTTGTTAACCCTAATAATATAAATAGTTTACTAACCATACAATTTTGATTATAATAGGGCCGTGTTATAATAATAATAATTATTTATTTATTTCAGACATATAGTCCATAAATCAGATAACATTAAATCAAATTAAAAATAATAAACATTCAAACAACGAATTACAAAAAATTTGACATACACAATTTACACAATAATGTCAAAAAATACGAGGAGAGGCGCTAACATGAAGCTGCATCCACCTCTGTATCAAGGACAAGTCCCACCGCTCGGACAACACCCTCAGGAGACGTTCGAGCTGCTACGTAGGCGACTTAATAGTGAAGCGCTCCGCTTCCTTATGATCGCGAAAAAGTCATGCAATAATGTGTTAACCCACAAAAATATTAATTTTGTGTTAACGTCCTCTACTTAGTTCTTGTGGTAGGTCTATACTCAACGCTTGAAAAAATGCCTAGATCTGTAGTATATTGAATAGTGTCCATCAAAACAACTTAATGCAGTTTGCATTTTTTCAAGCATAGAGTAGACCTACCACAATACCTAGATGGCGTTAACACAGAACTAATATTTTTGTGGGTTGACACATTATTGCCTAACACAGCTCAATAGAGAAACACTATGTTACCAGCACTGAGTAAAGGATCTTTTAACACGATAAAAACAACATTCCCTTCCTGCTATATTGTATTTGCCTACCAAAACAGCGCAAAAATTCGACAAACAATCTGAAAAATACTAAAACAACTAGGATACCAAAAAAAAAATTTTTATCGATACTTTAACGATGTAGTTATACCAAAAAAATATACAAACGTCCTATTATTTACAAGCTTTAAGCTTCATTGGAAAAAAATCCGATAAAATTTTTTCGGAAAAAATTTTTCGCCAATAGTAATGGACGCGCCCACTGTCCAGTCGTATTTTATTTATTCTTCAATCATTGATTCCCTTTGTACTGTTTCGGATTTCAATGGACTTAGCTTTTTTACGGGCAATGTTTTAATATAGCCCAGGAAATAGATGGAAATAAAAATTGAAATATGGGGTCAAAAAAAGTATTAAAATCTATACTAATATTATAAAGCTGAAAAGTTTGTTTGTTTGAACGCGCTAATCTCAGGAACTACTGGTTGGAATTGAAAAAATATTTTTGTGCTGGATATTCCATTTATCGAGGAAGGTTATAGGCTATATAACATCACGCTACGACCAATAGAAGCGGGAGCATAAATTATTTTTTTTCAAAAACGGGAATAATGTCTACCCGTGCGAAGCCGGACGGGCCGCTAGTACGTATATATAAGAGAGTTTTTATATCGCAGTATGGTAGGGGAGGATACAAAATGTATCACTAGTTTAGATCTAGGGCGTAGCCAGGTACGGGCAAGATGGGGCAGTTGCCCTCCCTAGCAGGGTCTAGTTAAGAGCTTAGTCGGCGTGCTCCCAAATTGAAGAGTAAATTATTTTCAGCAACGTTGCTTTTAAAACCAGTCAAAATGTATTTCGCTTTGCCCGTTTTATACTCGCTTTTTTTGTCATTAACAACATATGTGGATGTCTATTAACTATCCTCAATTATGATTATTTATTTGTATCATTACTCTCTAGATATCTTTATCTTATTTTACAATGATTTTTAGCTAAGTTTTGATGAAATTTAATTATGTCAATTGTTTTATATAGTTAAGCTTCCTTTTCACTTTTGTAAATGTGAGAACTTCGTGGACCTGCATCTATAAAGTAAATTACTGTTATTCATATAGTTTTTAATTTATTTGTAAATTTTTGTACTACATTAGTCATTGGTCTGTGGTCAGGACTCCATTGTTCTCTCACTATCCTAAATCATTATACTGTATCCACTGAAATTGTTAAAGATATTATTTTTAAAAGAGTATCCATGGAGTTACTTGCCGGCTCTTCTCCATAGGAAACGACTAATTGGAACCGTGCATCTAAATTCGACTTTTCATAAGCACCTGTATTGGTGATTTGATGTCCCATTTATAAAAGTATTTGTAGCATGTACTCGTAGGTAGATAGATCAATCTAGCCTGGCTAGTACGGACGTTTCCCGTATAGTATCATAAACATATCGCTAATATAAGCGAATTTTGAATCGAAAATACAACTGTCCCATAGTTGCTGCCAGTTAAGATCGCAATGGCGGTCATTGACCCACCTACATTTATTAAAGTTCTTAATTTTGAAATCCAAAAATAAGCCTGTTCATGTAATCGTCATCTATCGTGACCTTCAACAGTTGTTCTAATGAAAAACGATTCATGATTCATTTGTTTTGGTTCGTACGAAGAGATGTTAGGGAAAGGGCAATGACCGCTATTACCGCTGGACCTACATCTATAAATTTGTAAATTACTATTATTCATATTGCGTTTTTTATTGTATTTTATTTTTTGTAAATATTTTGTACTCAAGTCTGTTAGTACCTCATTACTCATTGGTCTGTAGTCAGGACTTCATTGTTCTCTCACTATCCTAAATCATTGTACTGTATCCGCTGAAATTGTTAAAGATATTATTTTTAAAAGAGTAACCATGGAATTACTTGCCGGCTCTTCTCCATAGGAAACGACTAATCGGAACCGTGCATCTAAATTCGACTTTTCATAAGCGACGACACGACTTTTTGACTTGTATTGATCTATGTGAAATAAAAAAATATTGATTTTGATTCTATTGCGATCTTAATTGGCAGCAACTATATAACATTTTTGTCTATTTATTTGCGACATGCACTATTTCTATCATACATAGACATGAATAAAGTTTTCAATTTAATTAAATAGTATGTGCGAAACGAGAATTTCCGATTCAAAATTCACTTACGTGTCGTATTTTTAAATAACGTTAAAAAAAAATGTTTTATGTTTTAGTTGCTATCACGAATAGTTAGTACTTAACTAAACTCATGGGCATTCAACATCAATAACAAGGCCACTTAAAAGACCTTTCACTAAATACAATTAGCGCTAAATATAATTAAAAAGAAATTCAATGTCACTTCAAACAATTGACAGAAGTACAATGACTTTTTAATTGTTTTTTTTTATATTCTTTATTGCGTAAACAAGAGACAACCATACAACAGTTACTTAATTAATTATAATTTAATTATCAAATCAAGTTATTGACATACATGAAATGGGTTGGGGGCATTCGTTGTCATTAGAATGAGTCACCCTATCCCCCCGTATTAGTATAAAATTGTATCACGAGAGTTAGGTTGTGAGCGAAAAGGAAACAGAGGTTTGTTCCGCTTGAAGAATTGACCAATACTAACTTTAATTCATTACTTTTCATAAATCTAAGATTAAAAAAAAATTACAACGAAGCCTTGTCCTTATCTTAATGTTTCCTGGTATGAAGTACGATGAAATTACTCGAATATAATCTTAATGTCCTAATTGCAATGGAGGTTATTGTCTAATACCTATGTTATATCTACCTATATATAACTCGAGCGGATAGTCTTCCTTCTGAGGACGACCTCAGAACATCAAATTCTCACAAGTTCAATCATGTCATACAGAAGATCAATTTTTTCAGGTTTATGTATATCAGGAGTGGCCAACCAGTCGATCGCGATCGACCGGTCGATCACAGCTCTTAATCCAGTCGACCATGGCAAGGCAAAGAAAAATATAAGTTTAATATAAGTTGAATGAAGAGGTACTGATTATGTAATTGGTAGATCGCACAGAGTCTACTCAGTAAACAGTAGATCTTGGGTCGAATCAAGTTGGCCACCCCTGATGTATATCATTTTAATAAGCTGTAGCGAGTAATGGGTTGTTATTGTGTACGATTTTACTATAGTATGTGTATTTGTGTTTTGACATTTTTGTATGAGTATGTGTGTACGGGGTACGTATATGTGTATATATTTGTATGTGACGTGTGTGTATGTGTGTGTGTTGAGCGGTAATTGTATTTATTGAGTTGTCGGACAAGCCACCCTAAAGCCAAGCGCAGGCGACGAACATTCCACGGCGTACTTTTCTGCGAAGCCAGCGTGGTGGACTAAGGCCTAAACCCTTCTCATTCTGAGAAGAGGCCCGTGCCCAGCAGTGGGACAGTAATGGGATGATTATGTTATGTACACTCGGGAGCAATGAATCCAGGTCACCAACATAAACAAAATATGTAGGTAATGTTAAAATGTTTAACAATGTTTTCCGAGATATTAAGGTTTATGTTGGTGACTGCCTCGTTGGTCTAGTGGTGGCAAGCGCGACTGCTGATCGTGAAGTCCTGGGTTCGATCCCCAGGTTGGGCAAAGTGTTATTGGGTTTTTCCGTGTAGAATTCCTCAGTAGCAGCCTGAAGTTTGAATGTGTCCCTGGTTGATGGCAATAGGCTCGCCCCCTATTACATGGGACTTAAACATAACAGCGAAATGAGGGTGTTACTATACACCTCTGCCCAACCCTTCGGGAAATACAGGCGTGATCTAATGTTATGTTGGTGACCAGGTATAATGTATGTCATGTTAACCCTTGAAACAGATTGCCGTTAACACGCGGTAACCTAGATAAAATGTTAACATTTGCACCAAAGCGTACCTACTCTCTTTACCGTCCATGACGTCACTACTTCCACTATTCCACGTTCTTCCGCTACATCTACCCACTAATCCCTAACCCCCAATCTAATTTTCCAAATTTTTCTCAGCTGAACCAAAGTACACAGTATACAGTACACAGTGTACTTGTACAGTACACAGAGTACACAGTCCGGTCCGGAGCCGCTAAGTAGCCCGGCACTCAGCGCGCGCTACACGATCCACCGCTAAGCTCATTTCGCCCGCTTTGGTTTTATAAAACTGGGTAAATTCCAACACAAAATACTTAGCATGTTTGATGATCGGTGCGTACTTGGATGCGGTATGTGGTGTGTCCATAGATATCTACCGCTGAATATATCTGCCTAGCCTTTTCCCAACTATGTTGGGGTCGGCTTCCAGTCTAACCAGATGCGGCTGAATACCAGTATTTTACACAGAACGACTGCGATCAGACCTCCGCAACCCAGTTACTGGGCAATGCCGATACTCTAAGGTTAGATCGGTTATCAGACTCTGGGCTTCTGACTATGTAACGACTGTCATAATTATGTATTCGTATGACACCCGGGACAGACTGTTTAACGTGCTCTCCAAGGCACTGAGGGGTCTCGATGTGTAAAGAACGGTTCCATCCACGGACTGACCGCAGCAAGAACAGCTTAACCTCGCAAGTCGTATGATCCGCACAGTTGGTAATTAGCCACGAGCTACTTTACTGTCCCTCTATTTCTACTGCTGAATATGCTTTTATATGATAACCTCATTGCGTCTATTATAAATGAACATCTTACATAGATATTTATATTTTTTTTAAAATAATATTTAAGACTTTTGTTTACGTGTACGTTTGATGTCGACAGTGCATAGATAATTAATTAATTAAATTAACTTGCATAGATAATTACCTATTTTCTCGTGATTTGAATACTTATTACTAGATTGTAGGTATCGGTAAAATTATGAGGACAAATTGATGATTATACAAACTTGGCATGCGGAATCGCGGACAGTAATAGATAGACATACCATTTCAGAAACCCCAGAAAGAACTGATGTCATCGACATCAATAAATTAATCAGTCTATGGTCAGTCTACTAGACTTGACTTACTAAATAAGCCAACTTAAGTGGCATTGTGCTAGTCATGCCAGTCCAGTTACTAGTCCACCAGTATACTAGCGAGAATTGTGATAAACTTCAACGATACGTTTGGATGATAAGGAATAACACCGCTGCAGTAAAAAAACTCTCCTTTCGTTTTTTACTCAGAAGTTCACACATTTCCAGTATGTTTGCGGAAGCACACACCCACGATTTTTACGCCATAATAAGAAAGAGGACCGCGTCCATAGCCAGCCGGCTGCGCACCGCCACTAACAGTCTCCTGAGCGTTTTCTCTGATCGGTGGGACTACCCTCTGCTGCGCCACTGGGTAAAGGTTCATACCAGTTAAAAAAAATATGTTTTACCCCCTTATTACTAACACTAGTTAATAAGTTCTTTTGTTAATACTAACACTATGGACTCAAGTCTGGAATAAATAATTTTAATTTGAATTTCACAGCAAAAATCAAAACTGCCGTATCCACAAACATCATTAATTTTGTTCTAGCATCCTCCACCACCTCCCCTAGAGTCCGCTGGCTGAATGAAATTTCAGTAATTTGGTAAAGCGAATGCTAGGTACGGGTCCCGGGCGGGATTTTCTTACAATCCGCGCTTTGTTTTCAAGTCTATTTGAAGCGGAACGCCCAAAATTAGCTGACCTACCCCTCCCTCCACACATTAATACTAAGATGACGAGAGAAATGAAAATTTGCGGAGTGCCAGAGGTCATTGTAATTGGTTATAACATTTTCAAATTATGCAGTTGACTTGTAACTTACTGTTACATTATTAAAGGTGATAATTGCTTGATAAATGTAGTTAATAAGTTTGTTAAACTTTGAATATTATCTGTTTGCGCAGATTAAGAATGTTGCCATTTCAATGCTCGTTTCTCCGTCGTTATGATTTTCAGTTGCTGCGATATAAATATTTGCATAATTTTCTTATTTCATCAGAGAATTGGGATACTTAAGTTTTTTGTCATTTAATTTTTTTAGATCTACTGGGAATACTTTGGAAATTCATTATAACTTTTTGTGTGGTCTCAGTTATTTGTCTCGTCCTGTGGACATTGTAAGGGGAAACGCAGGGAATCATTAAATAAGTATTCAGAAACATCAATGGTCATTTATCATCATTCGTTTGCCTGGAGTGATTATATTGTTGTCGTTTACAATGCAGTCTGATCACCTTAGATACAGAATGATGAGATGCCAGAAACACGAATCAACAGACAAAAGTCACAATGATAATAAGTGGTGGAGGAACGAGGAGGAGGAGGAGTGTTCCTCCAACCAAAAGGGAGGATCCTCCAACCAGGCGGGCCTTATGCCTGGCGGGCTACTGCCCAACGGTTGTTTTTTTTTTTTTTTCTATTCGACCGCTTGTAGATGGTCTTGCGGACCGTTTCTACGTAAACGGGCAGTTATTGGCGAGACCTGAAGGGTCTCCAACCAATGGGGACGAGTTAAATACTTATCCTAAGCTAACTACTACTTCTACTAACATCATGACTACTAGCAACAACAGCACTAAGGGTGACCCCTAGTGGGACTCGGACCTCGACTTAGGGCGTTGCTGGCGGGAGGACTAGGAGGAAGACAGCTTGATAACTGACTGACTGAACCAACGGTTGATTTTGGGAAGTTGTATCCTATCTGCGTGTCAAATCTTGATATCGCGATGCAGAATTCTGTGACGTCATATTTGGAAGTTGTCATTATTGTCGCTGTAGTCTGCTACACAATCGTCTTGCTGCCTATTTCGCATGTGACGTGGTAGATGTCGCCACATAACTACCGATATCACTACTAGTTGGATTGTGGAACACCCACTTTCTTCCAACAGCTTGAAGGCTGTCACAAACGGTGCAGACACTATAAGATATCTAGAGCATATCTTACGATATCACTCTCCATAAAAATGAATGGACTAACACACGCGGCGCAGATAATGTAATATACAAGGTTAGTCGGAAAGGGGTTACTAAGCCGCGGGCCACTTAATGTATCACTGATGGGTGTTTTAAAGAAAGTGTTAAAATTTCAAAATTCGTTAAAAAAACGATGAAAAATATTTTTTTATTGTAGTTTTTCCAAAAATTCTTCATCCCTGCTTCCTTGAATCCAGAAAATGGAGCTTCTAATCCGTGACCCCAAATTTGACCTAAAATGTAAACACAGTTGATCATAGTTCAGGATAGATAGAACTTAGCGTATTTTTTATGAAATCTATGACATATATGCTGAACTGAACCTATTTGGCGCAGCCGCTAGACACACAGATACTTTATTTTTGGTTTAGTTTTTCTTTTGTTTTGTCTCTTATGATTTTTTTGTCTGTGTGTCTGACTGCTTTCGTGCCAAATAAATTTCTTTCTTTCTTTCAAAAAAAACTTCTTTGAACAGCAATTTTTCTTAAACTAAATAAATGACTTTTGGGGAAAGTTGTAGAACAAAAGTTATCCATTATTATGGGTACTTTAACACCCTTTCGACTTAGTACCCCCTTTCCGACTAACGTTGTATTTTATCATTAAGTATCTGAAGACACAAACCTGAGGACCGAATCCTGGACCTCATGATCACCAGTCACGCTTACCACAACTAGACCGAGTCAGTAAAAAGTTTAAACTCTTTCTCATACAAATAGAATGCGATTTGCTAACAACAGAAAGCAATACAAAATACAATTTATTCCCAGAATCAATAATAAAACATATTTATAATACCCTTCGCGTTTTACTAATGGGAATGCCGTAAGTCAGTTAATAGTTAGAAGGTTATACTGCGATCCTTGAACTACTGAGCTAGCAACCTAGAAATACTTTAAAAAACCACGTGTAACTAGATTTTATAATATTTTGTTTTTTTAGACAGCTTCGTTGGTCTAGAGCAGGGGTCGGCAACCTGCGGCTCGCGAGCCGCATGCGGCTCTTTCGATGTAAACTTGCGGCTCTCCAATTCCATACGCAAAAAAATATTATTTTATTATAAAAACCCTTTCAACTGTACAATCGATCTATAATTAAGTACTATAATATAGTATGACTGAAATATACTGACTATGACTGAGAGATAGATATAATAACTATATCTAAATGTATTTTCGTTTTGTATTATTTTTTAAAGGAAATTATTATCGCTACACGCCATTTCAAGGTTATCCATTAATTACAAGACACCCTGTATAAGCAAATACTATAATATTGAAACGAACATTTTTTTTGGCTCTTTGAAAACTGTGAAATTTCATGAATTGCGACTTTTGGCTCTTCCGTCTCAAAAGGTTGCCGACCCCTGGTCTAGTGGTAGCAAGCGCGACTATCATAAGACCTCACTATCATATGATCTTACTATCATAATACCTCACTATCATAAGACCTCACTTTTATAAGACTTCACTATTATATGACTTCATTATTATAAGACCTTACTCTCTAAGACCTCACTATCATAAGACCTCACTTTTATAAGACTTCACTATTATATGACTTCATTATTATAAGACCTTACTCTCATAAGACTTCATTATTTTAAGACCTCACTATCATAAGACCCCTATCATAGTTAGTTAGTTGTTGAGGACCTACAACATTTATTGATGGAATGTGTCCAATATGAGTCTAGTAGAAATACTTTAGTAAGATCCCTGAATTTGAACAGAACTGATGTAGGCATGTACTATACAATTCTATCCCAACCAAATGGCGACGATGCGAAGGGTTTGTTCAAATTTATGGCTCATTTCATGTCTTGTGAAAGTACAATTGTTCAGGATATGATGGGACTGACATACGCTATGCGTAAAAGACCCTTTAAATAAATAAAGAGAAAAAAAAAAGAAGACCTTACTCTCATAAGACCTCACTATCATAAGACGTCACTACCATAAGACTTCACTATTTAACCGACTTCCAAAAAGGAGGAGGTTACTATGTTCGTCTGTATGTGTTTTTTTTTGTGTATGTTCATCAATATTTTCGCCAATTGTGAACCGATTTTAATGATTCTTTTTTTAATAGATAGGGTATACTTCGAAGTTGGTCCCATTTAAATTTGGTGAAGATCTAATGAAGGACTTCGGAGATAGACAATGGAACTCCTCAATGACGAACAGTACGCATATTGTGATGATGTAATTATGTTACAAGCAGCGTCTTTAGTAAGTCCAACCAAGTTTTAATTAAGGCCACTAAAATGAAAAAAATAAAAACTTTTTTACAAAAAATTTAAACCGACTTCAAAAAAGAATAAAATAATTACCATATAAAATTAACAGTTTCAGAAGTCGGTGCCTTCAATTTGGTTCAGCGTGGATCAGCACCGACTTCTGAAACTGTTAATTTTATATGGTAATTATTTTATTCTTTTTTGAAGTCGGTTTAATTTTTTTGTAAAAAAGTTTTTATTTAAGACCTCACTATCATAAGACCTTACTATATGACCTCATTATCGTAATCCCTATAATTCATTCAGCTACATGTCCTTACCTACCTCTAGTAAATCAGTTCCCAGCCCCCTTGACACTAAATTTTAAGAGCGATCGTTGTTAAAACATCCCCTAGGACTCACGGAAACCCAATCGCTCACTTATTTCTTTATATCCGAATATTCTTGATAGAGAGAGACGGAATATTTGACCGAAAAGTTAAGTGATTGATTTGTACCCCGGGAGAGGTACCTAGTTGAATTTTTCCCGGCACTAAATATTTTTTTGTGTTGTAAAGTAAGTTTCTGTAGTTGAACCCTTTTACTTAACCAAGTGGTAACTTAATGAGACTTCCAACATAACATAACATCACGCCTGTATTCCCCGAAGGGTTGGGCAGAGGTGAATAGACCCTCTTTTCGCCGCTATGTTTAAATCCCATATAATAAGGGGCGAGCCTATTGCCATCAAACGAGCACAAGTCCAAACTCCGGGCTGCTACTCAGGAATTCCATACGGAAAAACCCAATAACACTTTGCCCGACCTGGGGATCGAAACCAGGACCTCATGATCAGCGGTCGCGCTTGCCACCACTAGACCAACGAGGCAGCTTAGGCAGACTTTTCAGCTTAATCTCTAATAGCTAAATACAAAAACGCTGCTCAATTTTAAGTTGCCGTTAATTTCGTTCTGTCACTGTCATTTCGATTTAAAGTGACAGAGATAGCACAAGATTTAACGGTAGCGTTTGATCTTCTTCTTCTTTTCGTGGGGTTAGTGACTAACCTGGTGTCAGAGTTTATGCCGCCCATGGGCCTCTGACTTGGCTTCACATGCCGTCGAGAAATATCTCTCAGGCATGCTGGTTTCTTCACGATGTTTTCCTTCACCGTTTTTAAGCAATTGATACAATACGCACATGAATCCGAAAAGTCAGAGGTGCGTGCTTTGGGTTTGATCGAGACCTATGACTTGGCAGTCCGACGGTCACACCACTAGGCTATCACTGCTGTAGCGTTTGATTATTTGGCCATAAGGTTCGCAACGAATCAGAAATCTTCTTAAGGTTGTAGGTGTACGTACAGGCAGCGGTAACCGCCTTCCATCAGGTGGGACTTCGCTGAGTTCCCGAACCAAGTATAAAAAAAACCTAACCTTAATTGGACGTAGTTTAGCAGAAACGACTCAATCCACGAAAATTGTCGAAAATGAGTTATTGGTACCAAAATGGTCTATAAGGTCTAAAGGTCTTTCATTCAGCAAAAAAGATCCAAGAAATAAACAAAGGAAATACGTTTTTTGTGACAGAGAACCAAACCACATATTAGGCAGGTATTTTCTTATAATTACCTATAAAGACCCAACCTGCTTAAATCATCCAACCCTATATTTTCCTAAATAAATCCAGAAATACACAATATAACCATCAACCAACTTATAAATATAAAAATACGATTGATTTTACCAAGCATGTGTAATTACGTAACAAAATCTGAATACAGCATCACTGAAGAAAACCACTCTGAACTTAAAACGTCAATAACTCAAAGGTGACTCTGTGTGGGTTGAGTCCTTTCTGCTTAACTACGTCCAATTATAAAAAGTATCAGGGTTATCACACACTACACTTTCCTCAGCGACATAATCCTTAAACACCCACTGCGCAGCAACCTTAATAGTAATACATTCTAACAATTGCTATGACGTCATACAAGCGTCATGCAGTTCTGAATTAATATGCCAATGTGAGGGCCTTGCATTACAGAGTACAAGGTTACACTCCGTATTACCACCCACAATACCTAACAGAGATTAAACGATAAGTTTTGACAGATGCGACAGCTCTTTGAAGGTAGTCTTTCAGCAGTGATAGCCTAGCCGGTGTATGCTTGCCTTCCATGAACGTAAGTCTGAGTTCATTACCGCCCCACATCTCTGACTTTTCATGTGCAGATCAGAATTTGATTGATGTGAAGGAAAACATCGTGAAAAAACATACATAACTGCGAGGGCTTCAAAAAATTAAAACGGAACTGGGTTTGCCAGCCAACCCGCACCGGCAGCGTGCTGGACTAACATCTCCACCCTTCTTATTCTGAAAAGAGACCCACGCCCAGCAGTGAGACAGTAATGGGCAGATTTTTATGTTATCTAATGTTTCAGGTGACTTGCCTCAACGTTGCAAGTAAACATTTTTTTTGAAAATTATTAGCACCACTAATTCGTTCACTTGCTACAAAGTTGCTACGTTGTAACGGTTGTTACGCTCTGGTGTATGCTACGGCGTAGCTGGCTACACTGTCGTAGCAGATAACTGGACCGCCACTCATCGAGCTAAGAGTTTATTATTCTTGACATCTGATATAAATCGGACGTGCATTTTGTCCTGGTTTTATTAAATAATAATAATGGTCATTTTGCGTCTGTACGTGTGTGGTTTTGATTTGCAAATAATCCCATTTTATAAAAAAAATCGCTTGTCCCTCGATTGATTTTAATAAAAAACAAAATGTAGCAAAAATAAATCAATTCTATCTATTTACGGTTAGTAAACTAAGGCAAAGTAGCATTTATTGTTTTTGATTGAATAGTTACAGTAGCCGGCAATAAATATTACACATCGAGCTTGAGAAAGAGATAATCAGCTAGCTTCGGCTTCGTAGAGCGTCATCTCCGTCACTCATACCTATGTGACGTTTCGTCGCTTCGTACGATAGAGATGACGCTCTATAAAGCTAAAGTTAGCCAATATCTCTTACTAAAGTTAGCCAATATCTCTTAATAAAGCTCGATGTGTTTTCTGCCAGGTACTGTACAGTTGTTATACATTTATACGATAGTGCACATCAATCAGCCCATTCTGGACATACAATAATTTTATAAAAAAACATTTTATAATATGGTAATTATTTATTCCTTTTTTAGTTTTTTCGAAGTCGGTATTTTAGTGGCTTTCATTAAAACATGGTTGGACCTACTAAAGACGCTGCTCGTAACCTAATCACATCCTAACATTATGCGTACTGTTCGTCATTGAGGAGTTCCATTGTCTATCTCCGAAGTTCTAGTATCTTCATCAGATCTTCCCCAAATTTATGGCTCTACTGTCTAAAAATAAATGTTTTTTTTTTATATTATCAAAACAGAACTTGTATTTTTTATTAAAACCTTTTCATCCCATGAACGCCTGTATCGTGTGGTACGTTTACAGAGACTACAAATATTTGGAGCCAGCAAATCAACTAATCAGTGTACAATATTCACCATTTTATACACAGTTAACAGCAAACTAAAATCAAAACGTTACATTCCTATCGATTTCGTGTAAAATTGTTTTTGTTTCACACTTTTATTTCCCTCGAGGGGTCTGTCAATAGCTACGCTCGATACCACACACAGTGGAAACATATAGGTATCACCTAGTTCCCCAATTGAATACTCCTTTGCAATATGCATGAAACAACAAACACATTTTTATAATATTTGTATGTGTTATAGTGCCTTGTTGGTCTAGTGGTCGCAAGCGCGACTGCTGAGCACGGGGTCCTGGGTTCGATCCCCAGGTCAGGCAAAGTGTTATTGGGTTTTTCCATTAGGAATTTTTCAGTAGCAGCCTGGAGTCTGGATTTGTGCTCGGTTAGTGGCAATAGGCTCGCTTCCTATTACTTCTTCTTCCTACCCTTATCCCACACTAGGTGGGGTCGGCACAACATGTATTTCATAAATCCATGTTGTTAGTGATTTCTCCTGTATCGTGGGTGTGTTTACAGACACAAATCTTCACATGCACAAACATCCAGACCCGGAACAACTATCTGTAGGCCATACAAATATTTGTTCCGTGCGGGAATCGAACCCACAACCCGTAGCGCAGAAGCCGATCGCTCAGCCACTGCACCAAACGTGTCGTCAAATAACAATTTCAGATGGGTTTGCTCTTCACTCTAGTCTAAGTCAGAGGTGACAAAGACAAAGTCTACGATGGAGTGAGCTTACCCAGAAGAGGCCTGTTCACTCTAACTTTGAAGAAATTCGGGTTGTATGCGTTCGGGAACACAGACGCAGGTAGTGAGTTCCACTCTTTTGCCGTGCGCATTATGAAGGATGTTTGGAAGTGCTTAGTGCGAATTAGTGGAATGGCAACTCGTATGGATGGTACATTGCAATGCGTCTAGATGTCCGATGGTAGAAGGGGGCCGGTGGGAAGAGGTTGTGAAGTGGTGTAGTCCACCAACCCGCACCAGGTCAGAGTGGTGGACTGAGGACTAAACCCTTCTCATTATGAAAAGAGTCCCATGCCCAGCAGTGAGACAGAAATGACTTATGAATCTGACTTCGTCAAAATGCAGTCAGAGGCAGGTTCCATCACGTGCTGGTGAGAGAGAAATTAGCGAAAGCCGAATATAGTAAGCTTCATTCTTCCAAATATCTTTAAATATTAGAATGACAAAAATATTTACCTTTACGTACAATATGTACCCTCTAACTGTCAAACAAACTGTCACCTCTAAACCCTACTCTATGGCCCCCAACTCTATGAAATGAGCGAGCAAATGCATCGAGTTGGATTACGGAACGCTGTACAATACGCAGCCTTGGGCCCTTTGCGGCTAGGCCAAGGACTAGCAACAAGGATAATAGTAGCTTTGTAGATACTGCAGACCTTTGTTAATATACTTGGTAGGAATTGAGTTTGAAGATATATGTAATACTAGCGACCCGCTCCGGCTTCGCACGGGTGCAATGTGATACTAATATGGGGCACATACACCTTCCTCTTGAATCACTCTATCTATTGCTGAGAATTGCATTAAAATCCGTTGAGTAGTTTTAAAGATCTAAGTGTACAGACAGCGGGAGCGACTTTGTTTTATACTATGTAAAGATTAGCACATAGCTCGCGACTTCGTCCTCGTGAATTTCCATACAAACTTCCAAGCCCTATTTTACCCATTTAGGGGTAGAATTTCCAAAAATACTTTCTTAGTGGATGCCTACGTCACAAAAGGAACCTATGTTATTTTAAGCAGAACATTTTTTCTTATTACAGCTACTATCACTTATTAGTATTTATGGAGTTAACGCTCATTAGATGTAACCACTTAAAAACTATGTTAATATTGAAATATTGCTATTTATTATCTTTTTTACACGTTTTGCCATAGGAGCTTTGTCATAATAATTATTTAAGATACCTACCTAAGTAACACATTATATGACGCCTGAATTTCCCTAAGAGGTAGGCAGAGGTGTGTAATTCATCCACGATTCGCAAGTTATGTTTAAATCCCATAACAATTATTTGCAAATAATATGATAAGAACGTAGCGATACTTTAGTATACCTAAGTAACAAAAAAAGAAGAAATTGTGATAGTATTAAACCATTTTTCATTTTAAAAGTGTTATAACTCCAAAAATACTAACAATTGACTGTATTTATGTTAGTACCAAATGTTTCACTTAAAAAACCTTTCTAATGACATATCACTCATTGCTAGAGGAGGAGCAGACCAACTCCTAAACATTTCGCCCATTCTCCTTTCATGTTTCCAGCTTCAGTGGTTTAGGTTCTGCGTTGATGAATCAATCAGTAAGGACAAGTAATTATACACGTATTGGATAGTAGTTCTGTTTGTGAATTTATCCTTGGATTCACTAAGGGACACATGGAGCAACATGTCGCGGGACGTGACGCGAGACATCTACGTGAATGTCCCGGGGACAGTGTCGCGGAACAATTCGCTCGCACATACCTGCGCCCTCTCTCGAAGCGGCGGCTTGCAACATGACCCGCGTCACGTAGAAATGCCGCACAATATTGCGCGCAACGTTGCGGGGCAGTGTGCACCGTTGCAGCGTCACGTAGACTCAATGTTGCACGTCATGTTGGGGAACATTTTGTCCTCTAGTAAATCCAAGGCATAAACGGACTAAATAGCAGTGATGGCCTAGTAGTGTGACTGTCGGACTGCCAAGTCAATGTCTCGAGTTCGAAACCAAGGCACGCACCTCTGACTTTTCGGATTCATGTGCGTATTGTACAATTATCACTTGCTTAAAATCGGTGAAGGAAAAGATCGTGAGGAAACCGGCATGCCTGAGAGATATTTCTCGACGGTATGTGAAGCAAAGGCAGAGGCCCATGGGCGGCATAAACTCAGACACCAGGTTAAGTTACTAACCACATGAAAAGAAGAAGAAGAAGACGGACTAAATGCAATCTGTCCCCTGACGCAGAACCTTTTTGATAAACAGCTGTCAACCGATTTGGTTTTATATCTCGTTTCGTCTTTTATTCTAGTAATGAGAGAAAAAGAGATGACAAACCGAATTATTCGACAAGTGGTTTATCGAATCGTTCTGAAACAGGTGCATTATAAGAGGCCTCACGAGTTCGTTCTGCCTAGCCTTCCCCAACTATGTTGGCGTCAGCTTCCAGTCTAACCAGATGCGGCTGAATACCAGTATTTTACACGGAGCGACTACCATTACACCTCCACATCCCAATAACTGGGCAATACCAATATCCTAAAGTTAAACCGGTTGTCAGACTTTCGGGCTTCTTGCTACCCGTAACGACTGTCATAGGTATTCGTATGACACCCGGGACCAACTGTTTAACGTGCTCTCCGAGGCACAGAGGGGGAGGGGTCTCGATGTGTAACGTATGGTCAATCCGTGAACTGACCGCGGCAAGCGCAGCTTAACCTCGCAAATAGTATGATCTGCGCGGTTGGTAATTAGCCACGAGAGGCCCGGAACAACTACCTCTAGGAAATAAAAATATTTGATGCGTGCGGGAATCAAACCCGCGACCAGTAGCTCAGAAAGCCAATCATTCAGCCATTGAACTAACGAACCAATAGTCCAAAAAAACATTATCCTATTTCTTATCATCTAAATTCAGTCTAATAAATGGAAACCCAAACGAAAAAGACACAATTTCTAAAATCATACTCAAAAAAGCTTCCGTAGATATCTAAAACCCGAAATCGATTACCCCAAATACCGATTTAATTATCTCGAAAAGTAAGCCGCATCGTTATCGATATAATAATCGAGTGAACAGACATAATTATGAGATATCGGTGTCATAGATCGTTGTAACGATTATGGGAGGTTGGCATGTCAGGCTACAATACTGATAGGTGTATTGTAAACTGTTACGTTTTATGGGCTCCTGGTATACGACAGGGATTTAGGGTCTAAGTACACTAGTTTGTAACATAATTACCGGGTTTACGTTCTCCGGCAAAGCGCTAGAGTAAACATTGTGACATATTTTTTTCGTTCGGTAGACAAATTGGTGATGTAAGTTGATAATAGTGTAAAATTTTAAGGTTTATTTAATTCTTTACTCAAAAATGCTTGTAATGTGGTCATTATTTTGACACCCTTGTTTGAGCAAAGTCGACCTTTCCGCGCTACTTGAATAGGCGCCAGCAAAGTTGTATGGAATTTCATTGCTGGTGAGTTTTAGCCACCAGCAATTTCCTTTGAAAATTCATTATTGTCGAGTTTTGTTTCAAAAATAGTCTGGTGCAAAAAGTTTTTATACAGAATTTGGCTATATAGGTACAGGCAGCACAATCATTAAATACAAATTTAAAAAAAAACTAAGGATCAGAGAAAAAGAAATCGTTACTTTAAATACATTCTTACTATACTAATCTGGTTTTATTTAAATTACTCGCATTGTTTGAGTAAAGCACTATACAAGCCTTGGTCCGCAATGACTGCGCTGCTGGCCACGCTATGATGGCCTCGAGCTTAGTTTAGCTACGCTCTCGGCCTTCAAGCTTGGTCATCATTGCAGCCCTTGCTGTCCGCGCTCTATTCCAGCTTGTCCATCAAGAGCTGCAATGCTGACCGCGCTGTGATGGCCTGGAGCTGCGCTATGCTGCACTCTCGGCCATCATCAGTGCTGCCAGCAACACAGTCATTACAGACCGCGGCAGTAATGTACTATTAATCGATGAGTAAAACTACGGGATTTCCGATTATTTGAAGACTACGGTTTTGATGAACCATTCAGTCCTATAAGATAAGTATATCAGGAATCAACCAGGAATTATGTCATTATGTTCGATTCTACCTAGCATTTTCCCAACTATGTTGGGATCAGCTTCCAGTCTAACCAGATGCGGCTGAATACCAGTATTTTACACGGAGCGACTGCCATCAGACCTCCGCAACCCAGTTACTGGGCAATGCCGATATCTTAAGGTTAGAACGGTTGTCAGACTTACGGCCTTCTGATTACCCGTAACGATTGTCATAGGTATTTGTATGGCACCCAGGACCGAATGTTTAACGTGCTCTCCGAGGCACAGAGGGGTCTCAATGTGTAACGAACGGTCACCCGTCCACAGACTGACCGCGGCAAGCGCAGCTTAACCTCGCAAATCGTATGATCCACGCGGTTGGTCATTAACCACGAATTATGTCATGTGTATTGGCTGCTAAGTTTTCACCATCATCATTATACGAATACCTGTCACATACATACATACATAAACTCACGCCTTTTTCCCATGGGGGTAGGCAGAAACTATAGAACGCCACATGCTACGACCCTTACATACCCCTTTCGCTTCATCCACATTCATACATCTTGTCATACACGCACGCCGGTTGAGAGTACTACGCACCTGACCTTTGTGAAGAACATCACCAATAACATCGATGTATGTCCTTCTAGGACGTCCTCTACCGGCGTCACCACCTACCACACCACTACACCTATACCTGTCACATTCCATAGAATATAGAATAAACACAAAATTAATTTGCTTCACGTATAGCAAGAAACTTGCTGTACTTATCACAATAAAATTCTTTCAGAAAGACCGAAATAGTTCTTATCTATGTTACGGTGCAGTGTAACCAAACCTTTACACTACGTGCATACCTAGAATTCATTTCCTGTTTTAAGTACATTAAAGTTTAATAGACGCTATATATTAATAGTAAAATATATCTATTGTTACGCTGATTGCTTTACCAGGGTAAGCGGTGTAGCAGCACGAAGAATCTCCACGTGTATCATTTATAAAACTGTACTATTTTGCCTGCCTTATTATCTAGTGGTTGCAAGCGCGACTGCTGAGCATGAGGTCTTGGGTTCGATCCCCAGGTCGGGCAGTGTTTTGTGGTTGGTTTTTGATTTTGTATTAGGAATTTCTCAGTAGCAGCCCGGAGTCTGGATTTGTGGCCGGTTAATAGCTATAAGCTCACCCACTATTACATGGGATTTAAACATAACTGGCGAAACGAGGGTGTTAGTAAACACCTCTGCCTAAACCCTTCGGGGTATACTAGGCGTGATGTTATGTATGTATGTCATGTATGTAAAAAGTATTCCGTTCAGCGTTAATCTATGTCAGCAGTACATCACGAGGTTTGAAGGAATTACATGATTTCGTTTACACTCTGTATAACAAACCTTCCAATCCCAATATACCTCAAACCTTATAAAAATGGGAAAAAATGTGAAATCGATAGTCCGCGAACCCGTAGGTACAATGACACTATCTTCTTCTATGTCATTACATCCTGTTACTTTTCATTTGTTATTATCACATTTATAGAGTTTCGTCACTACATAGATAGATATTCAGAAGGTCCGTCTGTCCGTCTAAGGTTGTGGCGGCATCTATCGCGACACATGCGAACTACACAGCACGACGATGATCCAGCAAACTACAGCAACAACAATGACAGCTGTCAAATGAAATGTCACATGTCCTGCATCGCGATATCAAAGTTTAACTCGCAGATAGTATATATACAAGCTCCACACATTAACCGTTGAGCAGTAGCCCGCCAGGCACAAGACCCGCCTAGTAGAAGAAGAAGATCCTCCCTTTTCGTTGGAGGAACACCATACCCCGTTCCTCCACAAGGTCATCATATTCTTTATTTTTGATTAGTTCGTTCTGTCTAACCTTTTCCCAACTATGTTGGGGTCAGCTTCCAGTCTAATCAGATGCGGCTGAATACCAGTATTTTACACGGAGCGACTGCCATCAGACCTCCGCAACTCAGTTACTGGGCAATGCCGATATCCTAAGGTTAGACCAGTTGTTCAGATTTTGGGCCTTCTGACTACCCGTAACGACCGTTGTCCAAATAGTTAATTAGTACCTAGCAAAGCAAACCTTTAACACA
The DNA here is from genome assembly GCA_910594945.2 of Amphipyra berbera. Classification (NCBI taxonomy): domain Eukaryota; kingdom Metazoa; phylum Arthropoda; class Insecta; order Lepidoptera; family Noctuidae; genus Amphipyra; species Amphipyra berbera. The sequence continues at coordinate 1,943,889 of OU343138.1, forward strand.
CAGAGACATATTGCATACATGCACTCACACATTCAATCATTCATACAGTCCACTAGTTTAGCTAATAAGATTAGTACAAATAAAATATTCTTAAAGTAAAGACGTATAAATTTGTTTTCAATCACCCGCAAATAGACATAGACCTTAATCCCTTGAACATATGGTCCAATCGAGCCGGATTCGTGAAGTCACATCAGCCGACCGCCACGGTCGCCGCTTATCGCAAGAAGAACAAAAGGATTCCAGTGAGGATTTTTTTGCTAATACGGACGGAGTAGTATTCACAAGTCATTAGCAAAATAATAAGTCATAACTTTTATCTATCTGTCGGGATTTTTCGAGTTTTTCAACGTCAATTTGTACACGATGGAGGTGCGTCTAGCCTATCAAAAAGGACTATTAGAGAATTTGAGGACCGCGGAAAGGAACTATAGGAAATCATCCAAAGATCGGATCAAGCAGCCCTATTTGGAAACCAGGCTTGAAAATTTGGAGCAGTTATGGACTGGTTTTAAGGATGGACACAAATCGATTATTGGCAAGGTGGCCCAAAAGGACAAGGAGGATGCATATTTTACTCAAAATATGTACGAGGACTTCGAGGAATTGTATGTATCATATAAGTCGATGTTGAGGGAAGCCCTGCAGCCTTATTTGGTGTCGTCGAATGTAACAACGTCCGAAGCATCGAAATCAAGTGCAAGTGGTGGACACGTGGTTAGCGAGTGCGACGTTAAGTTACCGCGCATACAGTTGCCTACATTTAGCGGTAAATATGTTGAGTGGCAAACGTTTTATGACATGTTTAATTCGCTTATTCATACCAATAAGAATTTGTCCCCGGTGCAAAAATTGCATTATTTAAAAAGTAACTTGTTAGGGGAACCGGAAAGTTTGTTACGTAATTTTTCTACAACCGATGCTAATTACGACGAAGCTTGGAAGCAGTTAGTCAAACGATATGATAATAAGCGTTATAATTGTAATGCCGTTTTGAGATCAATGTTTACACAAAAACAAATTATGTTCGAGTCTGCTAGTGCCATTAAACTTTTATTAGATACTACAACAACATGTTTACAATCTTTGCGTAATATGGGAATTAGCACCGATAGCTGGGATGTGTTTATGATTTACCTAGTAGTTTCTAAATTAGATCCTGAATCCATGAAGCAGTGGGAATATCAACTTGGTATAATTAATGATGAGTTACCGTCGTGGGCTCAATTGACTGATTTTCTTGAATCGAGATTTAGGTCGTTGGAGATGATCGATACAAATAAGGTACGTACACAATTATTTAAGTCTAACAGTACGAAACCAAAGTCTTTTCATGGGTCCATTGATAATCATAAGAATAATTGTAACGTTACTACTATTAAATGTATTATGTGTAAAGGTGAACACTATTTATACCACTGCAAAGAGTTTAGTCAACTTAATGTGAAAGATAGGCAAGGTTATGTACAAAAACATAACTTATGTTTTAATTGTTTTTCTCCATCTCATCCAGTTATGAAATGTCGGAATTCAGTGTCATGTAGAAGATGTGGAAGGAGGCACCATTCATTATTGCATTTTGAAAGGGAATTGAGCAGCACCACAAAGAGAGAGGACATTTCTACACAGAGTGAGCCAGTCAAAACTGTGAGTACACCTATTTCAACTAACTTTTCGAGTAGAGGACTAGAACCGAGTCATGTTTTGCTGGCAACCGTGTCTGTTTGGGCATACAACGAGCACGGTTATAAACAACAGTTGAGAGGGTTATTAGACCAAGGATCGCAGGCGTCTTTTATTAGTGAGTCGGTTGTACAATTACTTGGACTGACACGAAAACATGTCAATGGTACGGTGTCGGGTATAGGCGACGGCGGCCACACGGCTATTAAGCACATGGTTTCACTTCGAGTGGAGTCACGTCATAGCCCAGAGGTTTCAGTTCAAGTGAATGCTTATGTGTTGCGATCTGTCACGTCATTACTTCCATCAACCGAGTTACACGCACCTGATTGGCTTTATTTAGATAAAATAGCACTGGCTGATCCAGGTTACGCCACACCAGGAAAAATTGATATTCTTCTTGGAGCTGAAGTATATAGCGAGATTTTATTGGATGGTATCATACGTCACAGTAAATTATTGGCACAAAACACTACCTTAGGTTGGGTATTATCGGGGAGGGTGCCAAGAGATTCAACTTCAGCAAATGCGAGAGTAATCAACATGCACTTACACTTAAACGGAGATGAGTTACTTAGAAAATTTTGGGAAATGGAAAATGAGCCAAATTGTATACAGAAGAGAATGACACAGATAGAACAAAGATGTGAAGAGTTTTATGACAAGACAACTACGCGAGATGAAGAGGGGAGATTCGTTGTAAAGCTACCGTTTGATAAAGAAGATCCAGAGTGTCAATACGGGAAATCAGTAGTCATAGCTACAAGAAGATGGGAATTTTTAGAGAAGAAACTACAGAGAAATCCTAGTTTAAAGGAAGAATATGATAAGGTTTTACAGGAATATATTACGATGAATCACATGACACCTGTGAAGGAAGTGGACATTAATAATCCCAAGGCAGTTTATCTCCCACATCATGCTGTGGTGCGAGAGGATAAGGACACCACGAAAGTGCGTGTCGTATTCGATGGTTCGTGTAAAGGAGTTAACAACTTTTCTCTCAATGACAATCTTTTGGTGGGTCCTAAGTTGCAACAGGATTTGAGACACATTCTTATGAGGTGGAGGAATCATAGGATTTGTATCATTGCAGACATAGTCAAAATGTACAGGATGGTGAGAGTGACTGATGAAGATGCAGACTACCAAAGAATTGTATGGAGATCACGAATAGACGAGCCATTAACACACTTCAAGCTTTTACGACTGACCTTTGGTACTGCGTGTGCGCCATATTTGGCTGTCAAGACACTTCAAAAATTAGCTGATGAAGAACATACTAGATTTCCTGTAGCGGCAGATATTACAAAAAAGATTTTTACATAGATGATCTTATGACTGGATGCGAGACTATACAAGAAGCTATACATATTTACAGTAACATGAACAATTTAATGAGCTGTGGTGGATTCGAACTCCAAAAATGGAGTACAAATAATCAAGATTTATTGACACACATAGAAAAGGACAAGCATAGAAGCAATGACTCATTACGAATAAAAACGTCTACGGTCATGAAAGTACTTGGTTTGGTATGGCATAGAGAGATGGATTCTTTTCAATACACACTTGACTTACCACACTTAAATGGATCTATAACTAAAAGGCAAGTTTTATCGGATGTGGCCCGGCTGTACGACCCGTTAGGATGGATTGCCCCTGTCGTAATCACTGCGAAAATATTTATACAGAAACTGTGGAAGTCAAAGCTTGATTGGGATGATATACTGACTACTGAGTTATGCGATGAATGGCTATATTTTCGAACGAGTTTGGTACAGTTGAGTAAGATTAATATACCAAGATGGTCATATTTCACTCCAGGGTCAAAAGTTGAGTTGCATGCATTTGCTGATGCTTCTAGATTAGCGTATGGTGCTATAGTATACATTCGTGTTATCAATAATGAAGACAAGATGTGCGTTAGTCTAGTATCAGCAAAAAGCAAAGTTGCCCCCATAGAGAAGGAGGTATCTATTCCGAGGCTAGAACTGTGCGGTGCAGTTCTAGCAGCAAAATTAATTTTCGAGGTGTCCCAAGTCATGCACATACCAAAAGAGAATTTATATGCCTGGTCCGATTCTACAATAGTGTTAGCCTGGCTGAGAGGAGGGTCTAGCCGCTGGACTACGTTTGTGAGCAATCGAGTATCCGAGATTCTTAACATTTTAGACTATGAACAATGGAGCCATGTTACTACAGATATGAATCCAGCCGACTGTGTTTCTAGAGGCCTAGCGGCACAAGATTTACTTGAACATTCTTTGTGGTGGTCAGGACCTTCTTGGCTTTCCCAACCGAATATAGAATTTGACAATTCTACTATCATTCAAGATACTCATGAAGAAGAAAGACATACATCATTAATTGCTTTACCTGCATTGAAAAATGAATTTATTTGGACCATGTTTTCGTCACTAACAAAAACATTAAAAGCTGTATCCTACTGGAGAAGAGTTTTACATAATTTAAAATTACCAAAAGAGAAGCGCAAACAATATTCAATAATTATAACACCTTCAGAAATGGATCAAAGTTTACAAATATGCATCAAACAAGTTCAAGAAGAGAATTTTAGTGAGGAGATAAAGCACTTAAAAATGCAACAATTCGTCCCCAAGAGAAGCAAGCTCCGCACTCTTTTTCCCATTTTAGATGGAAATGGGATATTAAGAGTTGGTGGGCGTATTGGTCAGTCAAGAGTCAGTTACGACACACGACATCCCATAGTTATGCCTGATAAGAGTCACCTTACCAAGCTTATAATTAGTGATGCTCACCTAAGAACTTTTCATGGCGGACCACAAGTTATGTTGTGTTATCTAAAAACAAAATATTGGATATTGCGAGCAAAAGATAAAGTTAAAGGTCACTACAGAGCATGTGTCAAATGTTTGAGACATTCTAAGACGACAAGTAACCAATTGATGGGTCAAATACCAGAAGTTAGGTTAAAACCAACCAGACCTTTTAAATCATCTGGTTGTGACTACATGGGGCCTATTAGTGTAAGATTTTCACCAGGTAGAGGAGCAAAATCCTACAAAGGATATGTTTGCTTATTTATTTGCATGGTTACCAGAGCTATTCATTTAGAGGTAGTAACTGACCTGACTTCAAAGGCATTTATTGCAGCCTTCAAGAGATTCACAGCACGAAGAGGTCATTGTGAAAATTTATTTAGTGACAATGGCACTAACTTTGTTGGTGCCAACAAACAGCTTCGTGAGATGTTTGACCGAGCAAAATCAGCTGTACCCCGTGAAATTGAGGAATTATTGAGTTTAGAACACACAACATGGCATTTCATACCTCCACATGCACCTAATTTCGGAGGCCTGTGGGAGGCCGGAGTACGTAGCGTTAAAACACATTTATATAAAGTGATCGGAGATACCACTCTCACTTATGAGGAGTTGTCTACGGTTTTAGCCCAGGTCGAAGCTTGTCTTAATTCGAGACCTATTACTGCAATGAGTGACGACCCTAATGAGCCTCAGGCTTTGACACCTGGTCATTTCCTTATAGGTGAGCCACTGATAAGTATTCTCGATGAAGACTATTCTAACAGTAATGTTGTAGGCTTAGATAGATGGAGATTAACACAAAAAATGGTAAATAACTTTTGGAAGCGGTGGTATAAAGAGTACTTAGTTAACTTAAATCAACGCTATAAATGGAATACTAAAAAATCGGAGCCAGAAGTAGGTGATGTAGTCATTTTAAAAGATGACAATATTCCCCCTGCGAAATGGATTCTAGGGAGAATAATTAATAAATATTCAGGGCCTGACAATATTACGCGTGTTGTATCTATTAAATGTAAAAATGGCGAATTTAAACGTCCTATTAGTAAAATATGTGTGTTACCTAAATTAACTTTTGTATAGTTATGTTATTACCTACTTAAACTTATACTCTATACTATTGTGATGTTTACCTACTTGTATGTTCATGTTATGAAGTTGTTTCGTTAAGCGACAAATAAAATGAATTATTACTTAAGTGTTTACACTATTATTGAGCTTTTTTGTTGGATTCTTGTTTTACAAAATGTATAGGTAGGTACCTACATACTTACTGAGTTGATTTTTATTATAATTTTATCAGTACTTTTGTTTCTGAATAATAAAACGTACTAAAACCCACCTAGACTATATTAATAAAGTAGAAGCATCATTGAGTTCAGTAATTAAAGTTTTGTAACTTTATTGTATGTCACTTAATATCACGGTGGGCGGTTAAACTTTTTATGTTTACAATAATAAGTTTCATGTTCTTTATTTTTATTCAGCGAACTATAATAGATATTTTTATTTCTTTAGATAAATTAAGAGAAAATGTTTGTTGTTAGATTAATATGGAACATTATTAGTTCATTTCTGTTATTATTATTTTGTAAGTGACACACCACTTACACATTTCATATCTACTTTGTTTTCCTACAAGAAAACATTAGTTTTATATAGATTCTTGTTCTAAAAGAATTTGCATTTTTTTTTGTTTATATACTTACACAGTCGTTTATAAGGTATTTTAAAGTACTGCGTCCTTTGGCGGACGGTATATCCAAATAGTTAATTAGTACCTAGCAAAGCAAACCTTTCACACACAGAGACATATTGCATACATGCACTCACACATTCAATCATTCATACAGTCCACTAGTTTAGCTAATAAGATTAGTACAAATAAAATATTCTTAAAGTAAAGACGTATAAATTTGTTTTCAATCACCCGCAAATAGACATAGACCTTAATCCCTTGAACAACCGTCATAGGTATTCGTATGACACCCGGGACCGACTGTTTAACGTGCTCTCCGAGGAACGGAGGGGTCTCGATGTATTTTTGACTAGTCAACAATTAATATTTACTCATAAAATAATTGCAAATAAACCATACGCCTATATTCCCTGAAGGATTGGGCACAGGTGTAGTAACACCCTCATTTCACCGTTATTTTTAAGTCTGGGCACAAATCTAAACTCCGGGCTGCTAATGAGGAATTCCACACGGAAAAATCCAATAACACTTTACCCGACCTGGGGCTCAAACCCAGGACCTCGGAATCAACAAATGTTGTGTATGTTCTGTTGTCGGTAGCTGGTAACACTGGACAATGTTGATAAAGGAGGGTAGTCGTCAAGATGAATCAACGTACCCGACGTTATAAAAACAGTGGTCATTCGTCGGAGCAGAGGATTCTATATCGAACAGCCGAAGAAGTCTGACCTTTTATATATGATTTGCTTGTCCTTATTTGCTGATGATCAAGAGTAAAATTATTATATTGTGAACTAGCTTCTGTAACTAACCACTAACCTAAATATAAGTACTCTCAGTGGTGGAGAGTCTATGTTGGTTTCATTTACTTTATTTACCACTAGCGACCCGCCCCGGCTTCGCACGGGTGCAATGTAGATACTAATGTGGGGCATATAAACCTTCCTCTTGAATCACTCTATCTATTAAAAAAACCGCATCAAAATCCGTTGTGTAGTTTTTATCAGCGATAAGACCGCCAATATACCCTTTAATATTTGTTATTGTATAAGAGCTGTGTTACAATTTTGGTGTACAATAAAGTATATTCTATTCTATTCTAAAGATCTAAGCATACATAGGGACAGACAGACATCGGGAGCGACTTTGTTTTATACTATGTAAAGAAGATGCTCGCAATCCCGACAGACCGATATTAGCTATAACTATAATGATAGATTCACCCCTACAGGATTCTTTTTTTTGTCTTTTACAGTTTTTTATTCGAAAGTTGGGAAAAAATATTCCTTCTGTATTATCGATGTCGTGGTATGGTTATACTACCACCGCGCAGTTCCTACGAGATCTCTTTATAGTTAAAATGGTAGTTCACTTGACGGTAAATTTTTGGACTAGTTCAAACCTGTCAACAGTTATGTAAGTCACATTTTTATTACTTTACTAGTTTTCCAGTTTAGAACGTAGTTACGTGTCAGCAGATTTTTGTATTTGAAGCTCAAAAAGTTAGTTGTCACTGGCAGAACCGTTATTTTTCGAACAGATCAGCATGAAGATGCACCCAGCCATGGGCGTAGATAGGATTTTTTCCAGGGTGGGGCAAACTCAGTCAGACAGTAAATATTTGCCTTTCCAATAAATCTGGAAGTGCAGAATGGCATTATGGGGCAATATTGCCTCATAACCTTATTTATGAGGTCCAAATAAATATAGACTGATCCGAGCATTGGTCTGCCTATTTTGGGTAATTGTTCTGTGGCCATGGTTGATGAGTTGACTGAATCTAGACCATTTACCTATTCTTTCCTGTGCCAGGGTGAGGCAAGCGCCCCATCTGCCCCACTCTTAATACGCCTATGCACCCAGCATGTATTTTTCGAAGACTTAAAATTTACCTGCAGCAATCCATCGCCAGCTAAATGACCCTGAGACCATGTAAGTATGGTACTAGCAGTTTGGGTTACCAGACGGCAGGATTTGTCCTGATATGTCAGAATTTTTAGGTACTGGTCAGGATTCCGGGCGGACTTTGAAAATGTCAGGGTTTTTGTTTATTTAATGAAGTACGGTAGAATGTACTTTGTTCAATTGTTGTATAAGAACTTGAAGAAGAGAAGAAGTTGTATAAGAACTTTTGTACCCATATTCGCAAATGAATAAATGATTTGATTTGATTTGATTTGATTCAATTTCAAAATTGAAATGTATTTTTCTCTTGTAATATGAGAGAGAAAAAAGTGCAAATATCGATTTTGTTTATTTCTTCTATTTCTTGAATAAAATTATAAATTTACTTGTTACTTTTTGAGAAATAAAATAAAATGCTCGTGATAAATGTTATACTTTGATACCTTCCTTTTTTCTAAGGAATATGAAAGTAACCCTAACAAGGAATGAACAATTACACAAAATTATTACCGACATATTTTTAATATTTTTTCATCAGCCGGCAAGGATCCACCCACTACGACTGATCACACGCTGACAATGACGTTCAATGCTGCCAACCGTAAAAAAACGGAATTATTCGTACAATTTGAGCTTTATTACGAAACGAAGTTTTGATCAAAGTAACCCCCAGGAATCAAAGTCACCCCATTCTACGGTACTGCAATTTTCGAAGTCGCGAGTCCCCTGCGTGGTGGTTGACACACAAAACAAATAATAAACTTATATTGCGCGCACTCACGGCAATGCCTAATTTCAGGACATTTTTATAGAAAAGGCTTTTAACTAGGATTTTTTAGCTGCACAACTGGTAGTAGAAGTAGAGCTGCTTTTGAAAGAATTCTTCCGGAGAAGAACTACCACCATACCTATTTCTGCCGCCTGCTTGCTATGTTCGGTTTTCAAGGTGTTATCGGTAACTGGTAACACTGGATAATGTTGACATACGAGGGTAACTGTCAAGATGAATCAACGTACCCGAAGTTATAAAAACAGTGGTCATTCGACGGAGCAGAGGATTCCATGTCGAACCGCCGAAGAAGTCTGACCTTTTATATCTGATTAGCTTGTTCTTATTTTCTGATCTTGTGTTAATTATTATATTGTTAACTAGCTTCTGTAATTAACCGCTAACCCAATTAAAAGTACCCTCAGTGGTGGAGTATCTATGTTGGTTTAATTTACTTTATTTACCATGCTCCCAATCCTGACATACTGATATTAGCTATAACTGTAATGATAGATTCACTCCTACAAGAATCTGTTGTATGTATTTTATAAAGGGTATGGGTGCCGGTGAAATTACCTACAGTACGCAATAATACTTACGCAAATGACAAACATAATATCATTAAAACACTCGACATAAAACAACATACATCACTCCGCGCGAATACCTGCCGTCTGCCAAAAATATTCCCCTTTTGTTTTAGATGAAAATCGAAAAAGAATCTCGCGTTCATTAACGAAGGGTGTAAGTTACGCGGGGGACTCGTCGAGGCCTGTATTACTGAAACACACGATATATTTACATTTATGGAGATTTTAATATGTGTGCTCGAAATTGATGGGTATGATTTTTTGTGAATGATTTATTCAATGGATTTTTAATATTTATTAATTTGAAAAATGCTGAAGTTCTACCAAGCTTTTTCCCAACTATGTTAGGGTCAGCTTCCAGTCTAACCAGATGCAGCTGATTACTAGTATTTTACACTGAGCGACTGCCATCAGACCTTAGAATAGTTAGAACGGTTGCCAGACTTTCGGGCTTCTGTCATAGGTATTCGTATGACACCCGGGACAAACGGTTTAATGTGCTCTCCTAGGCACGGAGGGATCTCGATGTGTAACGAACGGTCAACTATCCACGGACTGACCGCGGCAAGCACAGCTTAACCTTGCAAATCGTATAATCCTCACGCTTGGTATTAGCGACGAGCCTCTGAAGAATGCTGAAGTGCAGTAAGTATATTTCTATGGTAACTGATTCGAACTCATAATATAATCCAACTATCTGTTCTGCCTGTCGCTGTTTACTGCTAGACAAAGATCATTTCCAAACAAAACTCAATCTTTTGGAAACTTCTTGTGATAAAATACCCTGATCACCAATTTGTCTTCCAAGTGTCGATTAAGGCTATATCTCCTACGATCGTTATAGTGGTCATTAGGATGCCTATGTTCAGCAGTTATTGATAAAAAAGAAGAAAAAAATCGTTTCATTAAATGGACTAAACTAAATTAACACTTTTTAAACGTCAATACAAAAGCCAACACCCATACTCACTCACCCACTCTTCAAATACAACAATGCCTAAATGTCAAAACTATCACAAAATTTTAGAACAGAATAGAATATACTTTATTGTACACCAAAATTGTAACACAGCTCTTATACATCAAACATTAAAGGGTACAATGGCGGTCTTATCGCTGATAGCGATATCTACCAGACAAACTTTGGATGAACAGGAAGTCAATGAATAAGATAGAGGGGGTAGTCCATGGTGTACTGCTGCAAAATATATAGTAGCTATATATAGCTAGCTACTATATATATATTTTAGCTCTTTCCCCTCGTTTACACCTAGGTTTGAAACATGTTTTCTACATATACAAGGTTAGACGGAAAGGGGGTACTAAGCCGTGGACCACTTAATGTATCACTGATGATTATTTTAAAGAAAATGTTATAATTTCAAAATTCAATAAAAAAAATTGCCATACAAAATGATTTATATATTAGTTTTTTAAAAAAATAATAATTTCTGGTTTAGTTACGAATTCAGAAAATGGATCTTTTAATCCGTGACTCCAAATATGACCTAAAATATTAACACAGCTGAGGATAGATAGAATTTAGCGTATTTTTTGTGAAATCTTTAAACAGCTGTTTCTCTTAAAGTAATGACTTTTGAGGAAATTTGTAGAACTAAAGTTATCCATTATTATGTGTACTTTAACACCCTTCTGGCTTTTCGACTAACCTTGTATATCATGGAAATTTTTCGAAAATATTATTGCCATTGTCTGCTTTAAGTGGCAAACAGGTATGTAGATCTTTAAAACACTTGTTTTAAATATACTATACATGTTCATTACGTATTAAACACACGTACAGTGCGCATCAAATAACTAGAACCAAGATGGCGTCGACTGCCAAACTTGAGGAGTTTACTAGTAGCCACTGAAGAGTTCCACTATCCACCTTCAAGCTCCATCATCAGACCCTGAACACCAAGTGCAATCTATTGGACTCATCAAAACGAATCATAAGACCCGAACCTCACATAGATCACCCAGTCGACGCCATCTTGGTTCTATTTAAGTGACGCTCACTGTAACTGCTTTCAAAAAGACCTTTAAACAATTTGTTACCAATTTGTTTACAACTTGTATAAAATACATACAACAGAATCTTATAGGGGTGAATCTATCATTACAGTTATAGCTAATATCGGTATGTCAGGATTGGGAGCATGGTAAATAAAGTAAATGAAACCAACATAGACTCTCCACCACTGAGAGTACTTTTAATTGGGTTAGTGATTAGTTACAGAAACTAGTTCACAAATATAACACAACATAATAATTTACACAAGATCAGAAAATATGGACAAACTAATCAGATATAAAAGGTCAGACTTCTTCACCTGTTCGACATGGCACATGTTCGCGGACGATCTATGCGCAATGCGCGCCGGCACTGACCTGGCCGAAACTTGTCGACTTGTTCAGCAAGATGTGGACTCCATTGTCAAATTGTCACATGACAACGGTATTGTACTGAATTCAGATAAAACCAAACTATTGATTATACATTCTCCCTACTTGCTACTAAAATAAAATCCTCGCCCATTATATACCCATACTTTTGATTGCTTCCACAATAACCTTATTCAGTGTAGCTGTAAACCGATACAAAGAGTAAAGTGTGTTACATACTTAGGACTGAAAGTTGATGAGCATTTCTCTTGGGCTGAACATATAGATCTCCTATGTAATAAACTTAGAGTGATACTTGGTAAATTTTACCATCTTAGTTATAAGATTCCTATTGGTACACTAAAACTTCTTTATACATCTTTAGTAGAATCAATTCTGGATTATGCTCTTGATTGCTATGGACTCACATTCAACTCTTACATTGATAAATTGGAAAACATTCAAATTAGATTCATAAAGTTACTTGTAAATAAAAAAACTAAAAATAAATACAAAAACGATTACTATAAACTTTTTAAAATATGTAAGTTATTACCGGTCAGACTAAAACATAAATACCTTCTAGCTGCTAATAACCATGGCAATCAAGAACATAACTCGTCATTCAAAATTAATATAGTTAATAAGTATAGCACTAGGATGATGACCTCGGCTAAATTCGTTGTTCCCAAAGTCACAAACATGTATGGTGATAGAACACTTTTTTTTTTTTTTTTTTTTTCTCACGTGGGGAAATCCTCATGGACTATCCCCCGTCTGGAGAAGACGGGGGGTGTGCCAGACTCTTACTGGCTAAAACCCCACGGTGTCCCTCCTTCTGACCTAAGGCCGGGGTCACGGGATTCGCTGTTGCATGCACCGCGACCCCGGCAGATCTCGGTCCACCAGCTTCTTCTGGTGGACCTCTCCTGTGGTGGGGCAGTTGCTCCCCTGCCCCACATCCATCCGAGAGGCGCGCGCAGGACATGACGCGCCATCCTCCCTGGGCCCGTTACTGGTCGGGCGACGGGTTCCCCAACCCGCCGCCCGCAGGCCACTCACTAGGGTGGCCGGAGATCGTCACGCGCCCTCCGGCGCCCGGTGCGTCTAGCGCGAGAAGGGAGAGAAGAAGCGGCCTCCCTCTCCCTCTCCGCTACCTCCTTGGTCGCCATCACCCCCTCGCAAAAGGAGGCGATGGCTTCCCACGCAGTCTCGCCCCCGACCATGGACAGAACCACGGCCGGAAGCGAGAGGTCACCGCCGATCGCCGCGACTAGCTCGCGACGCTGCGAATGGTGATAGAACACTGAGGAAACGTATTCCATATATACTCAAAAGTTTGCCAGAGGTAATCAGACGTGAAGCTAATAAAAATAAGTTTAAAAAAATGTTAAAAAAATATCTTCTAAATACCTTACCTTAATATAAGTGCACTCCATAAATCTAAATGTAATAATATATAATATGATACAAGATTACTTGATTCCACAGTCAAACTATTTATACAGTTTTGTGGGACACTTTATTAGATCTTAAGGCCTACCATGTACCTCTTAAAAAATATAATAAATAAATAAAAAATAAAATGGAATCCTCTGCTCCGTCGAATGACCAGTTTTTATAACTTCGGATACGTTGTTTCATCTTGACGATTGCACTCCTTTGTCAACATTGTCCAGTGTTACCAGCTACCAATAACACTTGTATCACGACTTATTTTTATGTATAATATTAGAATACAGTTTCAAAAATATAGAAACACCAGAATAGTCCCCAGCAAAGCATTTTTAATTTGTACTTGAAGTAAAAACCTGAGGGCACACGAGATGGTTTCGTGAGCGAACAGAAAAAAAAGACGTTTTGTTTTGACACAAGCAGGGGAGGCTGATTGAAATGGTAAAAATATTTGTATACTGTTGCCTTGTTGAATGAAGGTGTATGAAGGTTTTCCTCAAACATTTACAAAAAGAAACAGTAATTGTCTATGCTTATTTGGTTTAGAAAGCGGAGTTTGAGACCCTGTTTGGGTTCGATTCTAAAATTAAGTATATTGTTGGGCTTGTATATAACTTTTTTAAAGCGTTTATCTATTAAGAATGGTGAGATAGATTGGCAAACAGACCGACAGCCCACCTGATGGAAAGTGATCACCACCGGCTATGTACACCTACAACATTTATTATTTTATTGTTCTCTAAAGGATGATTTCCACCAAACGGCTCACATCGCATCGGATCGGAACGGATTTTACAATCTTTAAACGATATTAAATCGTGTAGGTACACAGTATTTAAAGTCTATATTACCAAGCCGCGCACAGCAGCTTGACCGCGGGCGTCTTTCGCGACACGCGATCGTAGCCGAAAGTATGCTGCGACGCGCGAACGGCTCCGTTCGCCAGTCGTCGTATCAGATCGGATCCTTTCATAAATTAGAACACATCAACACGGTAGGCATGAAACTATTTGACTAGGCGCAAAAACGGATACGTTCGCAAGCGACTGTACGGAGCCGATCGTATGCCGCATCCGTTCCGATCCGATGCGATGCGAGCCGTTTGGTGGAAATCATCCTTAAGTAGTCTAACTGCTTCGGTAGTCTAGTGGTGGCAAGCGCGACTGCCGACCGTGAGGTCCTAGTTTCGATTCCCAGGTTAGGCAAAGTGTAATTGGGTTTTTCCGTGTGGAATTCCTCAGTAGCAGCCCTGAGTTTGGGTTTGTGCCCGGTTGATGGCAATAGCCTCGCCTCCTATTACATGGAAATTAAACATAACGGCGAAATGAGGATGTTACTATAGGTATACACCTCTGCCCAACCCTTCGTAGAATACAGGCGTGATTTTATATTATGTAAATAAATAAATCTTATTAATAAATAAGCAATAATATTAACTTTTTTTATATTACAGTGCCCTATCATTATGCATGTTTAAGACTTTTATGTGGAAGGTGGAAGTACCTAGTATTGCCACCTAGCATTATGCTGAGCTGGTGACCCTTATGGCACTATCTCAATTGGCTAACCTGAAAGTCTTTAAACAGACTCCGGATTCAGGTTGGTCGAAGCAAGGAAAACCTGCTCGGGTGGAGATTCATAGACGATTCCAGCTTGGAGTGTAAATGTAGTGCTGTTCCACAGACGATGGGACACCTGACATCATGCTCTGCGTGCCCTGATACCTGCACGTTACAGGTACTAATGGACGCTACTGATAATGCTAAACTCGTAGCTAAGTTCTGGGCGACTCAATTTAGCTTGCCATCGACACGGTAAGAAGATGGCACTTATTTTTTGTCTTTCTTGTGTGTACCGATTGATTGTATTGTGTGTATAGTTGTAAAAAAGCGGTTGAAAACGGATATTAATTATCCAAAGTAGCCGATAACAACCTTATAAACAACGGTTGAAAACCGGTTGTTTATCCGACTGCACGCTAAAAAGGATGGTTATGTTTTTACAGTTTGTGCCTAAATTGTTTTATTTGTTACACAACACTATTTTTTATTGCCAGAGGATTTAGGCTGGTTTTGCAGTGCCGCTTTCGCCAGCGCGGTTAGTAAGCATCGCGGGCCACGAGCTTTGAGTGTCTTGAAGCGTTTTAGAATAATCCGCGCGTGCGGTGGTCAGCGCTGACGGGGAAGTTATACGTTTCGGCTGTCAGCGCCGACGGTCAGCGTGACTCTAAAATCAGCCTGAAGGATACGTACAGAAACAGTTTACTTATTGAAATGTCAAATCAAAGTTTTATAATTAATTCATTTAAAAAAATCATCTACACGATTAGAGCAAAGTGGTCTATCCATTACCTAGGATAAAAAACAGATTCCATAAAAAAAAAAAATATCCTTTTCAAGCCATCGAAAATGGTTGACAACGGTTCAAAACGAAAACAACCGTTTTCAACCGCTCGGTTGACAACGTTGACAACCGGCTTCGCATCTTTAATTGTGTGCCAATAAATACATCTTCATTGTGTGCCAATAAATACATTTATATCTTTTTTCATTCAACAACAATAAAAAAAAGATTTTTCTGTTTTACCTAGCAAATACCTGACCTCAATGGTGGAATTAAAACTATCTGAGAGACGTGCAAGCATTCCAAAAGAATGAAAACTATCAGTATAGCAACATGGCTGGCTTATCAGGCATAGCAGACGGCAATTAAGCAGATTGCATTTATATGGGTTCCACATAAATCAGGGATCCGGTACGTTCCGCGCCCGCCTGCGAATTCCCTGAGGGTACGGCCCTAAATACAGCGATTAAGTCGTTTATTTCTTTATAATCCTGACTAATCGTTATCCTTTATCATATTGGGACGCTAACGTCCAATGCTGAACATGGGCCGCAAAGTCGACCTGTATAAAACCAAATATGGCGGATATCAGTGGAAACACCGCTAGAGTGCGCCCTAAAAGGACATACACCGATGTTATTGGTGATGTTTTTCACAAAGGACAGCTACGTAGTACTCTCAACCGGCGTGAGTGTATGACAATATGTATGAATGTGGAAGAAGCGAAAGGAGTATGTACGGGTAGGTATAGATGTGAACAACACATCCAGTAGGTACCGACGGATCCGTTAGAACAGATCCGTTAAAACGGATCCACTGTGTGAACGGGCGGTGACAATACTTAAATAGGTATGTGAGACTTATTCTTATACCTATAGCTCGTGCCGACACGAGAGAGTAAGAACATTCACCTACATAGTAAACACAAGTTTAATATCACTCGCGGTTTTCGTGGCCCACCACAATACTTAGCAATATGTCTTCGCGTGATTTACTTTAACATAATTAACGCGTTTCCATGTAGACATTTTGGGGTTCCGCGGGGACACACTGTGCCATCAGATGATTGCCAACAATAAGATTTGTTTAATAATATAAGAGCATTTCATAATTATTCGAGTAGAGAATATATTTCTATGTTTATTGGTACCGTCTTCTTCTTTTCGTGTGGTTAGTGACTAACCTGGTGTCAGAGTTTATACCGCCCATGGACCTCTGACTAGGCTTCACATGCCGTCGAGAAATATCTGTTAAGTGTGCCGGTTTCCTCACGATGTTTTCCTTCACCGTTTTTAAGCAAGTGATAATTAAAACTTACTTAAGCGACAATAATAGTTATAGTATTTTGCATGTATGTGATAAAAGTTTCCGGTTGTGTGAGTTGGAACAGTTGGAAATATTAAAACATAATACAGATAGATATACACTGTTGAATGACCAAACTAATTTAGTTTCATCCCCATTATTACGTATTTGTGTGGGTAGTTCGACACAAACAACAGGTCGAGGCGATGTATAAAGGGGCGCGCGCTACGCAGTCGTGCCATTCGCGTCGACGAGTCAACATCACCTGAGGATGCCCCGTGGAGGGGCGAAACACGTGTCGTATCGGTTTGTTTTGCTTGTGTGTTGCATGTTATTAATCGCACCTTCTGCATTTGCATATATTTGCGGGCGGGAGGGCGGTGCTGCATACTGCATTCAGGCTTGATCAACTGTTTTTTCGCGGAATTAACACTAAATATTTTATTGTATATTTATAGATCATGGATTTCCGCAAAGTAACGCCTGATTCCATCATATAAGTGATAATTATACAATACGCACATGAATCTGAAAAGTCAGGGGTGCGTGCCTTAAGTTCTAACCGGAGACCTATAACGTGGCAGTCCGAAGGTCACACCACTAGGCTATCACCGTTGTGTTGGTACCGTAAAATGGGGCTGTTAGATAACCACGAGGCTAATTGGAATTCAGTTTAGGAACGGGCTTCTTAAACCATTACGGCCACAGGCCAATTTATATGTTATTGTATACTAGCGACCCGCCCCGGCTCCGCACGGGTGCAATGTAGATACTAATGTGGGGCGTATAAACCTTCCTCTTGAATCACTCTATCTATTGCTGAAAACTGCATTAAAATCCGTTGCGTAGTTTAAAAGATCTAAGCGTACAGTCAGCGGGAGCGACTTTGTTTTATACTATGTAAAGATATCAATATTAGACATTCTTCTGCCTAGCCTTTTCCCAGGTATTTTGGGGTCAGCTTCCCGTCTAACCAGATGCGGCTGAATACCAGTATTTTACACAGAGCGACGGCCATCAGACCTCCGCAACCCAGTTACTGGGCAATGCCGATATCCCAAGGTTAAACCAGTTGTCAGACTTTCGGGCTTCTGACTTCCCGTTACGGCTGCCATAGTTATTCGTATGACACCCGGGACCGACTGATTAACGTGCTCTCCAAGGCACGGAGGGGTTGTTTGCAACCCAGTTACTGGGTAATGCCGATATCCTAGGTTTAACCCTACCTGTATCGACATTCAATATTAGACATAGTAGATAGTTTAAAAAAGGTCGAAAAATCTTCAGCAGATTTCTCTATTGTGTGGTGAAAGCACAGTAAACTAGACTTGATTAAAATTCAACATCACCAGTTTTAATATGAACCCTAATTGCCAGTCAGTTTTTTAAGCAATAGATTGGCGAGATAAATACCGTGGTAGCCTAGCAGTTGAGCGCTAGCCTTCCATAGAGGTCTGAGTTCGATACCGGCCCACACCTCTGTCTTTTCGACTTCATTTGCAGATCATTATTTGATTATCACTTACGTTAACGGTGAAGGAAAAACATCGTGAGGAAACCTGCACACCTGATAGGGAATGATAAAAGTTATTGATGGTATGTGTAGTCCGCCAACCCACGCAGGCCACAGGCCAGTGAGGTGGACTAAGGCTTAAACCCTTCTCATTCTGAGAAGAGGCCCGTGCCCAGCAGTGTGACAGTAATGGGCTATGTAAAGAAACCAATAACACTCCGTAAATTATAGGAATCGGCCATAAAACCACCAAATCTGTCAAAAGCAATAGACCATAGATAAAAGGATAATACTTCTCAATAAAAAAGTAACTGCTATCAAATTAAGGAGGTATTACCTAAATACTTAATGTCGCAAACCAATATGGCGGGTATCGGAAAAAAGAGTTCTAGCGATGATTCAAAGCCGCTTAAAATATTACTCCAGTCTGTGTAGGGCTGTGGGCCAAGTCATACGCGAAAGCGGTTGAAATTTCAGACTTCTCCTCCTTTTTTACGTGTGGTTAGTGACTAACCTGGTGTCAGAGTTTATGCCACCCATGAACCTCCGACTTGGCTTCACAAGCCGTCGAGAAATATCTCTCCGACATGCCGGTTTCCTCACGATGTGTTCCTTCAATGTTTTTAAGCAAGTAATAATTATGCAATTCGCACATGAATTCGTGCCTTGGGTTCGAACTCGAGACCTATGACTTGACAGTTCGACGGTCACACCACTAGGCTATCACTGCTATTATCGGTTCAGACTTTAATATTTGATTGCAGAGCCTTCACACCAGTAAGGTCATCACTCACTATAACAGCTGCACCGCTCCGACGCAGCAAATAACTTACAGCAAATAACCAGTCAAGTTAGGGCTTTAAATCGTGTGAATTAAAGTACATTTTATAGTGGATAGTAGCGGCAAGCGCGCCTGCCGCGAGCCGTCAACTATTTTATCTTGTCATTATAAAATATATGTCGCAGACACACACTGTTTGTAGAGTTTGATAGAATTGAGTATAACATTACAGTTTAGACCAGTGTCTGCTTATCAGAAGGTGAAGCGGGTATTTCGTAAATAAAACCAACATAGACTCTCCACCACTGAGAGTACTTGTATTTGGGTTAGTCGTTAGTTACAGAAACTAGTTCACAATATATCACAATATAACAATTTACACAAGATCAGGAAATAAGAATAAGCTAGTCAGATATAAAAAGTCAGACTTCTTTGGCAGTTCGATATGGAATGTCCCGCTCCGTCGAATGATAACTGTTTTTATAACGTCGGGTACGTTAATTCATGTTGACGACTAGTTACCCTTCAAATCATAACACAGTACCTACTGCTGCTTGGCCGTACTACCACCATGTGGTATAAGTGGACGAACGAAGTATGGTATTTCTCCAACGAAAAACGCTGACCTTCTAACCAGGTGGAACTTAGTCTTATGCCTGAAGGGTTACTGCCCAACGGTAGTATTTTTATACTATTGGATTTCTTGTTGATGGGTCTCAAGCCAAACCCAACGGTTGAATTTGGCGGTTACATATTGATAGCGCGATGCAGGATTCGGTGACGTCATCTCAAGAATTTGTTGCTGCAGTCATCTACACAGCCGCGATACTGCGTAGTTCGCATGTCGCGTGATAGATGTCGCCACATTACTTTCCAGGACGAACTCATTCCCAAGGAGTTCAACTACCAAAAGGCTTACTTGATCTCCTAAATCCTGTACCATAGACCACACCAAAGGGTTCAGTACGTGTGACATTCCCGAGGGAAATCTTTTCGACGCCAACAGGGGTGAAGTCGGGATTAACTCCCGTTTCATTCGTCAACGCAGAACCCTATCCATACATGCATTTTACATCATCAGCCATTCGAAAACTTGCCTTTTGGTGACCCTAATGCATTTTTTATACTCCGCTATTATTGTTTATTCGTGTAATATCGTAAGCGATCAGGGTTGGCACGGAAATTGGCGCCAATTGATACTTTAGGAGGTACAGACATTAGAGAAAAGGGTACGTACCTACTCCATGTTTTTTGGGTGTTTTTATTTGAGAATGATTGGAAGGAAAACGATTTATATCAGCTGTTTTTTACCAGTGATAGCCTAGTGGTGTGACCGTCGGACAGCCAAGTTATATAGGTCTCGACTTCGAACTTAAAGCACGCACCTCAGACTTTTCGGATTCGTGTGCGTATTGTATAATTATCACTTGCTTAAAAACGGTGAAGGAAAACATCGTGAGGAAACCGGCACGCCTGAGAGATATTTCTCGATGGCATGTGAAGCCAAGTCAGAGGCCCATGGGCGGCATGAACTCTGACACCAGGTTAGTCACTAACCACACGAAAAGAAGAAGAAGCTTTTTTAGTTAAATTATGTTCTACCTGTGGGTGATGGACGTGGGCTTGGATTTGATGCCCATATACAACAACGTGTTTTTGATTTTTTCTGTTCAGAAATTGCAAATTGCAGCCCAGAGTATAAAATGATTCCTGATAAAAAATACAGGGTGGTACTTTATTATGTAGGACTGAATACTGTAACTGAAGTGTGGGTGTACCACAACACACTTCTGTCTACCACTTCAGGGAATACAAGAAAGACGTGTCCCATTTAAAAAATTGTTTTAGTGAAAACCAGTGCTAGGTACAAGTTGCCGGATAGATGCTGAACTGGACACCTATTAGTAAATCCCGAAGGATTGGGCAGAGATGTATAGTAACACCCTCATTTCGCGGTTATGTTTAAGTCCCATGTAATAAGGGGCGAGTCTATTGCATCAACCGGGCACAAATCCAAACGCCGGGCTGCTACTGAGGAATTCTACATGGAAAAACCCAATAACACTTTACCCGATCTGGGGATCGAACTCAGGACCTCACGATCAGCAGTCGCGCTTTCCACCACTAGACCAACCAGGCACTTTTATTACTTTCTTTAAGTTCCAAATCGATTCATTTTATCGACATTAGTAATTAAGAAATCGGGTGTAGGTATTATGCGAACAAGAAACTTTCAAAATATAGTATACTACCTGTGTTCTCACGGCTCCACCCGCGTAAGAAGTTTTATTCCTGTAATAAATATAGCCTATGTTACTCAGTGATAAGATAAAAGAATTTTTGAAATCGGTCCAGTAATTTTTAAGTTTATTCGTTACATACAAAAATACAAATCTTTCCTCTTTATAATATTAGTATAGAAGTATAGAAATATACCAACTACTAATCAACAGTACCAACGAAAACACAATCTCGAAAACACGAAAAAAAAAGACCCGGAACCGAGTCACGTTTCTCGCGAGACGAAAAACGAGCAATATGCCCCCGTCATTACCTTCTAAAGCCAAGAGATTCCAAGAAACGATAACAGAGCACCTTCTAAAGAAACCCGGTTGTACCGCCTTTTAAAAACCGGTTCTACCGGCTTCTATTTATCTGAATATCATACTCGTCGCATTTTTTTAGCCATTATGCATGTCTTGTTAACATGAGTCTGAAATAAAACTCGGTATCTCGGGGGTTGGGTACAAATAAACCTGGTAGACACCCCTTTTGATCTCGCCCTGCGAAGTAATGAGCTCGGAGCACTGTTTTTGCTGAAATATGTGCACTTCGATAATACTCTAAATGTTTGCTTGGTTGGTTTGTGGATGTTTTTGAAACGTGTTTTTGTAATTGGTATGTTTACAAACACACGGCATAATCAGCTCATTACTGTCCTACTGCTGGGCATGGTTCTATTCTCAGAATTACAAGGGGTTTAGTCCACCACGCTGGCCTGATGCGAGCTATCAAATCGTTTAATTTTTTTACTAAATGACTCGGTGAACTTCGTGCCACCTAATGTTTTTTTTTAATTTTTCCTAATTTTCTTTTCTCCTAAATCGGCCCAGTAATGTGGCGAATAAAACAAAAAAAAAAACAAATCGTTCGAGCTGTTTTCGAGTTTTTGCGAGACTTGTAACCACCAACCCAAGTCAAGCGTGGTGATTATGGTACCTACTTTTCATTGGGAGGCCCATGTCCAACTGTGGACGTTTACAGGCTGATATAAATATTGTTGCCGCGTGATTCTTAGGACTCTCAACATAGCGGCTTGAAAGCTCTCGGATGGCGCTGCCATAGAGTAGAATTTCAGATATTCGACAAAGTCTGGTTTTACCCCGTGTGAGGACGAGTTAGAATATAAAACTTCCTCACCACACACTGGGAAAAGACGCGTGTTGTAAGATTCAACAAAACCCAGCACGCTTGGTGGTAGGATCTATACGGTCCGCCTGGCTAGCTACCACCCTCACATTAAAGTCCGGCGCCAAGCAGTTTACCGTGTTCCGTCGTGTGTATGTGAGAGCCAGAGGGGTATAGAGGAATCCCTCTATATCTCTGTTCCTTGGATTCATGTGCTCCATTTTAGAACCTGTCTGCGCTTACTACCAGGTGAGACTAGGGCCGAACGCGACCAAGACAAGAATTAAAAAAAATAGTTTATTTTTTATCTGCTTCTCAAGTCATGTCAAAACGACATTTAGGAAAGCTCTCAAATCTTCTTCTTTTCGTGTGGTTAGTGACTAACCTGGTGTCAGAGTTTATGCCGCCCATGGGCCTCTGCCTTGGTTTCACATGCCGTCGAGAAATATATCTCAGGCATGCCGGTTCCCTCGCGATGTTAACCTTCCCCGTTTTTAAGCAAATGATAATTATACAATACGCACATGAATTCGAAAAGTCAGAGGTGCGTGCCTTGGGTTCAAACTCGAGACCTATGAGAATGAGAAGCGATTCTCAAATGAAAATCGTTTATTAATACTGGCCTTAACCTTCTTTTTACCAAAACACAATCAAATCCTTACACGACAACAAAAAACAACTACCCACCTACATACACAGTCATATAACACACAAACTTGAAGCAAGCCCGTACATACTTCAACGGGACTTCAAATAAAAACTTGCGCACAAGTAGTCGGGGAGCTTCAAATAAAACTCGAGCAAAAGTAGTCAGAGAGTCGCATGCAACAGTTAGCGCAGTTGTACACGGGCTCGAGTGGCCTGGCCCAAGGCAAGAGGCTCGAGGCCTCAAAGGCTCAAGACTCGAGGGCCTGGCCTTGTAAAAAGACATCTCGGACTCGCGTTTTGTTGTCGTAATTGCTGTTTAATGTGAAAATGGTTCCGTATTTTTTTGACTTGTTAGTGGAGTGGTACATGCCGACGCTAGTGATTTTTTATTTTGAGGAAAAGTCGGAGAACTTCTTTCTAATATGGGGAAATGTTTAATCTTAAGTATGTGAAATTCCTCAGTAGCAGCCCGGAGTTTGGATTTGTGTCCGTTTGGTGGCAATAAGCTCGCTCCCACATGGGACTTAAACATAACTGGCGAAACGAGGGTGTGCTAAAAACACCTCTGCCGAACCCTTCGGGGAATTTAAGGCGTGATGTAATGTTATGTTACAATATGTTGTAAAAATTTCAAAAACGTTAATACGATCGCTTCATATCAGAAGGGCAATATAGCAAAATGACGGAACGTCCAAATCATCCGAATTTTAAAATGCCTTTGTGTGACGAACACTGCAAAAACGAAACGACGTACTAGTAAAACGTCTTATAGCCAATTCCTATAAAATACAAAGCGTTATTGGTTAAAATTGAGACTCTTGTAGCTTTAGCAATAATGAAGCAAAAACCTTATAACTAGTAAAATTAGTTTACGAGTCTATAGATACGCCCAGTTTGGCAATAAAAAATGCTACCATTGGTAAGCATAACGATTCGTTTTTGTATAGAAGGTTAGTCAGAAAGGGGGTACTAAGCCGAAAGGATGTTAATGTACCTATAATAAGGGATATCTTTTGTTCTACATCTTTCCCCAAAACTCGATAGTTTAAGAGAAATGGCTTTTCAAAGATTTCGTAAAAAAATATGCTAAAATCTATCTGTTCATAGCTATGATCAGCTGTTTTTACAATTTAGGTCATATTTGGGGTCACGGATTAGAAAATTAATTTTCTGAATTCATAACTAAAGCGGGTATGATGTTTTTATTGAAAAAACTAAAATGAAAATCTTTTTACATGCAAATAAAAATTATCGAATTGTGATATTTTAACACTTTCTTTAAAATAGTCATCAGTGATACTTTAAGTGGCCCGCGGCTTAGTACCCCCTTTACGACTAACCTTGTATAAGTACTAACATAGGCTTTAAGATATATTTGTTACTAACATCTTTTAACTTATTTTTGTTTGTTGTCAGTGTGGACCTTTTGTTCTCTTTAAATAAATAAATTATTATTATCATAACTACACGTGAATTGGAAATAACATTACAATTGCAACCAAATTATTTTAAGGTACCATCAGTATAGAGAAAATATTGCAACAAAACATCGCTTCCCGTTCATAAGTTAACAAAAACTCTCGAAACACGACCTTAATCGAATTTTGTATACACGGGAATTAAAGACGGGCATTCATTATGCGTTTAAATCGCATAATGTCGATCGTCGCGTCGCGTGCTATCCGGGTCACCTATCCAGGACATTTACGTATCTTCTTTTCGTGTATTTAGCGACTAAACTGATGTCAAAATTTATGCCGTCCATGGGCCTCTTAGCTTCACATGCCGTCGAGAAATATCTCTCAGACATACCGGTTTCCTCACGATGTTTTCCTTCACCGTTTATTAAGCAAGTGATAATTATACAATACGCATATGAATCCGAAAAGTCAGAGGTACAGAGCCTACTGGTGTGACCGTCGGACTGCCAAGTTATAGGTCTCGAGTTCGACCCCAAGGCACGCATCTCTGACTTTTCAGATTCATGTGCGTATTGTATAATTATCACTTGCTTAAAAACGATAAAGGAAAACATCGTGAGGAAACCGGCATGCCTGGGAGATATTTCTCGACGGCATGTGAAGCCATGTCAGAGGCCCATGGGCGGCATAAACTCTGACAACAGGTTAGTCACTAACCACACGAAAAGAAGAAGCGTCTTTTAGCAACCACTACACGTGTTATTTCTACGTTTTTATCAAAAGTTTTTAATTTGGCGCATCCTGGCCTTGCTGGCTGGCTAATCTTTTCACGACGGCATGAGCTTAAAGCTCGTACGAGACAAGAAGTACTGAGGACAGCAAAATAAGTCGCGGGATAATTTCTCAAATCGCACAATGAACAGTTCGCCTTAAATGCATACGTATACAGAGTGATTAATCGAGCAGACGGCGTATCTACGGGGTGTTTCGTTGTATCCTCACCATGATGGATCACGGTGCAGTCCAGTTTATAATACATGCTTGTTTGTCACTGAGTTAACTTAGTGACGGGGAACATACTTTGATCATTTAAACTTCATTGTGTTAAGGCTTTGAAGGGAATGTAATTACAGTTAGAAGTGACGTCAGTTAATAATGTGTGTAAATACATGATACCTTACACAGCATGCCTGTTTCCTCACGATGTTTTCCTTCACCGTTTTTAAGCAAGTGATAATTATACAATACGCACATGAATCTGAAAAGTCAGGGGTGCGTGCCTTAAGTTCTAACCGGAGACCTATAACGTGGCAGTCCGAAGGTCACACCACTAGGCTATCACCGTTGTGTTGGTACCGTAACATGGGGCTGTTAGATAACCACGAGGCTAATTGGAATTCAGTTTAGGAACGGGCTTCTTAAACCATTACGGCCACAGGCCAATTTATATGTTATTGTATACTAGCAACCCGCCCCGGCTCCGCACGGGTGCAATGTAGATACTAATGTGGGGCGTATAAACCTTCCTCTTGAATCACTCTATCTATTGCTGAAAA
Source organism: Amphipyra berbera (assembly GCA_910594945.2). Taxonomy (NCBI): domain Eukaryota; kingdom Metazoa; phylum Arthropoda; class Insecta; order Lepidoptera; family Noctuidae; genus Amphipyra; species Amphipyra berbera. Next base: position 1,970,163 of record OU343138.1, read on the forward strand.
CTGCATTAAAATCCGTTGCGTAGTTTAAAAGATCTAAGCGTACAGACAGCGAGAGCGACTTTGTTTTATACTCTGTAAAGAAGATAAAGTAGTGACAAAAAATGAAAGGAGTATGCTTAGGTGGTTTGGTCATATTGAGAGAATGAGTGAACAGCGATTAACAAAAGGATTTTATAAGCCGGATGTCAGTGGAAACTCCGTTAGAGGACGCCCTAGAAGGACATACATCGATGTTATTGATGATGTTCTTCACAAAGGACAGGTGCGTAGTACTCTTAACGTGTGTGTATGACAAGATGTATAAATGTGGATGAAGCGAATGGAGTACCTATGTAAGGGTCGCAGCATGTGGCGTTCTGTATTTTCTGCGTACTCCCATAGGAAAAAGACGTGAGTTTATGTATGTATGTATGTAATTCCGTGGTTCGGTACCAATACAAAGAAAACAAAACAAAGGGTTGCTATTTCTAGTCTTTCTACAAGGTTAGTCGGAAAGGGGGTACTAAGCCGAAAGGTTGTTAAAGTACCCATAGTAAGGGATAACTTTTGTTGTACAACTTTCCCCAAAACTCGGTAGTTTAAGAGAAATAGCTTTTCAAAGATTTCGTAAAAAATATGCTAAAATCTATCCGTCCATAGCTATGATCAGCTGTGTTTACTATTTAGGTCATATTTAGGGTCACGGATTAAAAACTTAATTTTCTGAATTCATAACTAAAGAAGGTATGATTCTTTTTTTTAAAAACTAAAATAAAAATCTTTTTGCATGCTAATAATAATTATCGAATTTTGAAATTTTAACACTTGCTTTAAAATAGTCATCAGTGATACTTTAAGTGGCCCGCGGCTTAGTACCCCCTTTCCGACTAACCTTGTATACTTAATTTCTTAGTGTGTATAAGTTATTTACAAGATATGAACCACACTACCACAGTATGGGACCCTAAAAAGCATTATCAATACAAACTGTCGTGTTACATGAACATAAAATAAAATAAAACGCGGTATATAACATTCAATATTTTAAAAAGTCGCGTATGAATGATGTATGGCGCTTTGTGCACGTTACCGTGTTATTGTAGATTATAAACTAGATCGTGCAATGATAAATTATTTCCATAGATTATTAGATTTATGGGGAACATAGAACATTTTATGTAGTACGTACCTACGGTAGTTAAAATGAACAAATACGAATCGTTTTGCTTACCAATGGTAACATAACATAACATCTCGCCTGTATACCCGAAGGATTAGGCAGAGTTGAGAGTTGTTATGTTTAAGACCCATGTAATAGGGGGCGAGCTTATTGCCATTGTGGCGGCATCTATCACGCCACATGCGAACTATCCTGCATCGCGATATCAGAGTTTGATACGCAGGATAGTATATATACAAGTTCCCAACATCAACCATGGGGCAGTGGCCCGCCAGGCACAAGACTCCGCCTGGTAGGAGGATCCTCCTTTTCGTAGGCGGAACACAATATCTCGTTCCCCTACACCATTAACCGGGCACAAAGACTCCAGGATGCTACTGAGAGATTCCTAATGGAAAAACCCAATAACACTTTGGCCGACCTGGGGATCGAACCCAGGACCCCACGCTCAGCAGTCGCGCTTGCGACTACTAAATCAACAAGGCAGTCGTGTTTCAAATATAATTATTATGTTATCCTGAAGGATGCTGATTGAATATTTTTTTCAATATCACTTAAAATCTCAATAAATCTTTAAAAAAGGCGAGACAAAGAAAGAAAAAAGGAACAGGTTAGAGCGAGACGGGTGTGAAACGGAAGCGGCCTCTTATCATCATCCTCCTGCCCTTTTCCCAACTTATGGTCGGTGGTGGTCGGCGCAGTATGTCTTCTTCTTCCATACATCTCTATTAGCCGTCATTTCAGTAGTCACCCCCTTTCTATCCATATCATCTTTCACACTATCCATCCATCGTTTCTTTAGTCTTTTTCTACTCTTATAACCATCCACATTCATACTCAATACTTTCCTCGCGACATGTTCCTCGTTCCTCCGCATCACATGCCCATACCAGGACAACCGGTTTCCACACAACTTTTCAGTCACCGGCGCCAATTTCAGGCTTCCTCTTACATACTCATTTCTAATTGTATCCATTCGCGTAATACCACACATCCCTCTTAGCATTCTCATCTCAGCTGCATGCAATTGCCTTTCATTTATCGTTTTTGTGGCCCAACATTCCGATCCATAAAAGACAGCAGGTCTAACCATGGTTTTATAGATTTTCCCCTTAAGCTTAAGGGGAATACGTGAGTCGCAGGTTGTTCCCGTGACCTGTAGCGGGAGCGGCCTCTTAAAATGCCCATAAAGTCGAAGAAATCTCAAATTCAGCTATGCACGCCACTTTAAATTCTGCTGATCCTCCAACAAGAACAAAACATAACTTAAATCTTGCCTTACAGCAACATTAAATCCCTTCCTGCTTCAAGAAGGCTAGGAATTAAAAAGTAAAATATACCTGAGAACTGCTATAAATCATAGCTTAGCATTTTAATTAAAATGATAAATATTCGCCAGTTAGTTCTCGACGGTATCTTTGGGAGCCCGTTTAAAGTTACGTACATACCAACCTAACGAACGCCAACGAAGGCCAACGAACGGAGTACATACATAACATAACATCACACCTGTATTTCCCGAACGGTTGGGCAGAGGTGTACCTATAATAAGAATAATACCGAGCACAAATCGAAACACTGCTGCTGAGAAATTCCACACGGAAATACCCAATAACATTTTTCCCGACTTGGGGATCGAAACCAGGACCTCACGATCAGCAGTCGCGCTTACTACCACTAGACCATACCACTAGACAGTTAACGGCGTACGATACCGCTTTAATTAAAATAAAACAGGATTCGTTCTTCACAAAGTTTGGTGAAATTCAATGACGAACGCTCGTTGGCGTTCGTTGGGTTGGTGTGGATGCTCCATTAGACAACGATTTGTTTTTAGTAGTAGTAGCTTCTTGTGAATGAGTTCTACTGGAAGTACTATCACCATAGTTATTTCTACCGTCAAACAACATTGCTGTGTTCTGGTTTGAAGGAAGATGCCGGCGAAGTTAGAGGCCCATGAGATTTACCATGAGATGAGATTTCCATCAGCAATACTCTTAGGGTCGTAGATGTATAGGACGGTAACCAGAGACGTTTGAATTTTTTTTCTAAATGGTTGTAGTGCAACCGTGTGTATTATACGGTAACAAGCAAAACACAGGCCACTACCTCTCACCAATTCCGCTTGCCAAGTGTGGTGATCATGGAAATATCTCTTATCCCTTTATAAGGTTTTAAACAAACAATTTGGCAATTTATAATAAGCAAAAAAATAAGAAAAAAAGTATTTTCTTTCTCTTTTATATTTTTTATTCTAATTACCCGATTGTTTTTGTTATATAACCACGTTTAAAAATAAAAATATAACAAGGAGATTTAACGAAAAATTCCAAAAAATATGGTGATCAAAAAAAAATCCTTTACCCTGTCAAGGGTTATGGCCGTTCGTGTACCGGTCTTTAAGAAGCCCACGTTGATCAATCAAAATTCGAAAATCGAGAAATATTTTATTTAATAAAAATTAAGTAGTCAAAAACACACACACTACAAAAAAAATTACAGTAGTTAAAACCATGTCTAACTTTATTTTTCATACCGAAAAAGCCTACCCCGAACAACTACACAATTTTGTGATAAAACTACACTGGCCTGCAAAAATAAGTATCACACTTTTAAATTTTTTTTTTTTCTAAACTATAGAAGTTAGAGATTTAAAATAAAAAACGTTTTATAGCAATTTTTATCAGCTTTCTTTGAAATTATAGTAACAAAGTTAAACTCTTTTTTGAGTCCTTTTTGTTTCGAAAATATATCTTGTGTATTTAAAAAGTTATTGCAATTTTAAAAGTGTGATACTTATTTTTGCAGGCCAGTATAGTACATATATCGCACTGCTAGACTAATACTGTATCAACTCAAAATTTTATCAATTTGAGATAACTCTTTTATTTTATTTTTTAAAACAGTTGCGCCACACTTGGATTTCTCCTGTATCATGGGTGCGTTTACAAACACAAATCTTCGCACGTAATTCATTTCATTCACTTCAATTGTAATCTATAACAAGAAGTAAATAATCAGTTTTCTGTCGATTCTGAGAAAAGCTTCATTTTGAGTTGATACACTATTAAACCAGCAGTGCGATATGTACATACGACTTAAGCCATGGTTTCTTAATCACCGTTGATATACGATGGCCGTTCATGTGTGCGCGTTAATTTGTCAACCGTTACTTAAAGGCCTAATGGGTAATTAAGTGAGATATAGTATAATTTATGGGATCCTCTAATAGAGCAAACGGTTGGAGGTACTCATGGCTCAGAGGTATAATGTCTGTGGTGTCTGATATCGTACAGTTCGGGCGACGAGTCGTAGCCGCTCTAAACATCTTGCAAATGGTTGCGGAATAGATTTTTTTGCAACAAAATAGGTTTTAGTTAACATTGAATTACTACAATCTTAGGATTGGCCATTAGTTAAGTAAAGTGTATTTAATAGGTTTTGCAGTAACGGTTTTCTTCACGAGTGTACATGCGAAAATAACAAATGAATTTTATATCTGTAAATAACTCTGTTACAGACACTTTTACAAGTCAATGTAATGTTTTTTTTAAGATTAGATGACGCCGGCATTTCCTGTCTGACCACCTCTGAGAAGAAAAGACGAAACAAACTCAGAGGTCAAGGTCTCTTTTAAAGTCCAAATATTGTAGTATAAAAACTATGCGAGTGAAATGATGTAGGGCAACGTCTGGAATGGCCTTTCGAGGAAAGTGCCATAGCAGGTTCGAGTTGACCTGTCCTAACTGACGGCACATCTGCATCAGACATCGCGGAGCTCATACCTTATTTTAGGGAGCTCAACAACCCGACCGCTGAAAGTTTGCAAAGCCTATGTTCAAAGTGGCCACGACTCATAGCCCGAACTGTACTATCGCTGCCTCTAACCCATGTTCTCTGTTTTAAGTTTTGGGATGAAGATTCCAGCTTTTCTCGCAACTTTTCAAAATTTTCTCGACAGAACTTCATAAAAAAATTTTTTTTTTCTTTTTTTAGTTTGATCACATTGGACCCTAGTCGCTCCTGATAATAAGCGCAGACAGGGTCTAAGATGGTGAACACAAATCCAAGTAACAAAAGTAAGAGATTCCCCTATACCCCTCTGGCTCTCACGTACACACGACGGAACACAGTATGTGTTTGGCTTTAATGTGAAGGTGGTAGCTAGCCAGGCAGATCGTATAGATTTTACCACCAAGCGTGTTCTCAATATCTTAAGCCATGTAGGTTGCATTGCATATTACTAGTAGTGCTGTTAACTCTCCCAACTAAGATAAAATGCTTGTGTTAGGACTGTCGCGGACTGGAGATATAAAGACTTCTTGATGATACAAAACTTAAAAAAAAACATTGTTCAATATTGGAAGCAAAACAATCTATGTCCATCAGATGTCTTCAACAAACACAATTGACCATTTTCATAAAAATAACACATTTTACTAAACATATTTATTACGAAACAATAATCGGACGCGCACACAATGTATCATCAAAAGGGTGTAGCCACACTGGCGGCAATAAATCAGAAAATGATTTAAGCCGTGTTCACACCATCCCTATTTTTATTTACCGCCGTATCGCTAGCGCCATCTACATATTTGGTACTTTTGGCGATGGTGGAAGAAAACGTTGGGTATGGAGAAGGCATTTATTTATTGGTAATAATAAAATGACCACGAATGAGGCCCAACAACTGTTATTAGTGATATAAAAACCATGACGTAGTATTTTCAGAATTTTCCGGAACCGGCAGCCTGCGGTCTCTAGTACAAAACGTATGTGCAGACATTTTTTGACAGAAGTTATGTTTTTATAAATATAAATTATTAATCATTACTCAGCAGGGATAAAAAATATAAAAGTAAGTAGAATATAGTGGGTAGTAGTTAGAGATTTTGTTTAATATTGATCCTTATACGTCCGCAAATAAACCAACTCTAAGGATCGATATTCTATATTCTTCTTCTTCTTTTCGTGTGGTCAGTGACTAACCTGGTGTCAGAGTTTATGCCGCCCATGGGCCTCTGACTTGGCTTCACATGCCTTCGAGAAATATTTCTCAGTCATGCCGGTTTCCTCGCGATGTTTTCCTTCACCGTTTTTAAGCAAGTGATAATTATACAATACGCACACGAATCCGAAGTCAGATGTGCGTGCCTTGGGTTCGAACTCGAGACCTATGACTTGGCAATCCAACGGTTACACCACTAGGCTATCAATTTCTATATTAATAAACCACACTTACTACAATTTAGGCTCTGTGCAGTAGTCAACCCTATAATGGGATACTTATACGTAGTTAGTTAACACTTTTACCGCCGCAAGATGAGTAGTACATGGATATAAGTGCTGAGTTCACTAACATTACTAGACCCAGTGAGGTAGCCGTCTGCAAAGCGACATGTTTGCATAAAGAGATTCGAAAGAGGAGGAACCAGGACAAAATGTAGGTTACTGTGAATTTCAAAATGTTTGTAAATGAAAATCTATAGCTCTCTAACTAAAGATGTATCTTTTTAAAAGGCCGTTCCCGTTTCACGTTCTAACTTTAAGCCTTTTTTTAAAGATTTAAAGAGATACATAACATAACATCACGCCTGTATTCCTCGAAGGATCGGGCAGAGGTGTATAGTAACACCCTCATTTCACCGTTATGTTTAAGTCCCATGTAATAGGGGGCGAGCCTATTGCCATCAACCGGGCTCAAATCCAAACTCCGGGCTGCTACTGAGGAATTCCGCTCGGAAAAACGAACCCAGGATCTCACGATCAGCAGTCACACTTGCCACCATTAGACCAACGAGGCAGTCGAGCATATTAATTACGTACGTAGTTAAGATTTAATTGAACCTAGTCTGACAGCCAGTCGTGTCAATATATAGATACGCCGACTGGCTGTCCATAATGGTGTGCTGGTACCTACGCTTATGTATGGAAGTGAATGTTGGTCGTGGCAGAAGAGGCGTGAAAGTAGAATAAATGCCGTGGAAATGCGTTCTTTGCGAAGTATGTGCGGTGTAACTTTGAATGATAGATTGAGAAATGAAGAGATTAGACAAAGTTGCGGTTTAAAAGATGATGTAGTGACAAAAATTGAAAGGAGTATGCTTAGGTGGTTTGGTCATTTTGAGAGAATGAGTGAACGGCGATTAACAAAAGGAATTTATAAGGCGGATGTCAATAAGAACGCCGGTAGAGGACGTCCTAGAAAGACATACATCAATGTTATTGGTGATGTTCTTCACAAAGGTCAGGTGCGTAGTACTCTCAACCGGCGTGCGTGTATGACAAGATGTAAGAATGTGGATGAAGCGAAAGGGGTATGTAAGGGTCGTAGCATGTGGCGATCTATAATTTCTGCCTACCCCCATGGGAAAAAGGCGTGAGTTTATGTATGTATGTATGTAGTCTGACAGTTTTATAACTTCAAGTAAAAGAGGGCGCTGTTTTCAGTTTAGGTCAGTCGGTGTCCTACAGAATCTGCCAATGTGTCATTTAATGTAAGTTTTATTTTCTCATACTTATTATGGATTTTCAAAAATTTCACGCCATTATCCGAAAAGGGTACCTATAGGTGTGCTTTATTACAAGCCCATTATCTCATAGTAGGGATCCTGGCTAATTATGATCATATGATTTGCAAGGTTAAGCTGCGCCTGCCGCGGTTCATCCTTGAATAGGTGACAATTAGTTACACATCGAGACCTCTCCGTGCCTCGGAGAGCACGCTGAACAGTCGGTCCCGGGTGTCATACGAATACCTATGACAGTCGTTACGGGTAGTCAGAAGCCCGAAAATCTGACAACCTGTCTAACTTTAGGATATCGGCATTATGTTGTGGAGGTCTGATGGCAGTCGCTCCGTGTAAAATACTGGTATACAGCCGCATCTGGTTAGACTGAAAGCTGACCCCAATATAGTTGGGAAAAAGGCTAGGCAAAACAGTTTCTTATAATTCAGAGTTCCAGATCAAACAGTAACGCAGTTCCCCAATCTTTACATAGTACAAAACAAAGTCGCTCCCGCTGTCTGTTCGCTTAGATCTTTTAAACTACACAACGGATTTTAATGCAGTTTTCAGCAATCTACGCTAATATTATAAAGAGGAAAGATTTGTACTTTTGTATGTAACGAATAAACTTAAAAACTACTGGACCGATTTCAAAAATTCTTGTGGCCTTAGAAAGCTACATTATCACTGAGTAACATAGGCTATATTTATTACTTGAATAAAACTTCTTACGCGGGCGGAGCCGTGAGGACACAGCTAGTATTGTATAGAGTGATTCAAGAGGAAGGTTTATATGCCCCACATTAGTATCTACATTGCACCCATGCGAAACCGGGGCGGGTCGCTAGTGTATAATAAAACAATAAGTAACTTATGTCAAAGAGGCAGTTATATCAGGAAGGGTCAGTGATAATATAATGTATCACTTACGATCAGCGCCCTCTGGAGGAAAAGGTTGCAAATATGATTTTGGTATCCCGCTTAAAGATAACGTTTTGTTTACCTTCACACCAGTGATAACCTTGTGGTGTGACCTACGGACTGCCAAGTCATAGGCCTCGAGTTCGAACCCAAGGCACGCACCTCTGACTTTTCGGATTCATGTGCGTATTGTATAATTATCACTTGCTTAAAATCGGTGGAGGAAAACATCGTGAAGAAACCGGCATGCCTGAGAGATATTTCTCGACGGCATGTGAAGCAAAGTCAGGGGCCCATAGGCGGCATAAACTCTGACACCAGGTTAGTCACTAACCACACGAAAAGAAGATCATGTTTTTATCGTTTTTATTTTACGGTGTAATAAGTCCATTTCAGTCGTACTACCGTTTAGTCAGGTCAAACTTTTGAATTTCAGCCTGGTGTGTTGAAGAATTGCAGGCTCAATCACGCTTAAATTCAGCAACGTAATATCGGCATGGTGAGTCGCTACACTACAAGGTTAGTCAGAAAGGGGGTACTAAGCCGCGAGCCACTTAAAGTAACAATGATGACTATTTTAAAGCAAATGTTAAAATATCAAAATTCGATAAAAGTTTTTTTTTTTTGGGTTTTTCAAAAAAAGCATACGTGCTTTAGTTATGAATTCAGAAAATTAAGTTTCTAAACCGTGACCCCAAATAGGTATGACCTAAATAGTAAACACAGCTGATCATAGCTATGGACAGATAGATTTTAGCATATTTTTTACGAAATCTTTGAAAAGCTATTTCTCTTAAACTATCGAGTTTTGTTGAAAGTTGTAGAACAAAAGATATCCATTATTATGGGTACTTTAACACCCTTTCGGCTTAGTACCCCCTTTCCGACTAACCTTGTATACACCGCTATAATGATCGGTCATCGCATATACAGGTTGTAAACGAAATCATGTAATTCCTTCACATCATGAGGTTAGACGGAATAAAGAAAGAGAGAAAGACAGAAATTTATTTGGCACGAAAGCAGTCAGACACAGAGACAAAAAATTCATAAGAGACAAAACAAAAATAATTGACAAAAATAAAGTAGCTGTGTGTCTAGCGGCTGCGCCAAATAGGTTCAGTTCAGCATAAATGTCAGACTACTAGTGCCTGACGCTGGTTTTCAACTGAACCCATTGTGACGTAATTGATGTAAACCAGTTCCAAATAGATAAATAGCGTGCTTAAATAAATAAATAAAAACTATTGACTTATAATTACGGATGTCTCAGTGGTCATGCCCGTTCACTTATATGATATCGTTTACTCCCTATATTATTGCGTACTATAACAGTGAGCTGTGTTATGCAATAATGTGTCAACCCACAAAAATATGAATTCTGTGTTAACGTCATTTAGTTCTTGTGGTAGGTCTATACTCAGCGCTTGAAAAAATGCCCAGAACTGTAGTAAATTTAATAGAGCGTCTATCAAAAAAATCTTAATGCAGTTCACATTTTTTCGAGCGTTGGGTAGACCTACCACAATAACTAGATGGCGTAAACACAGAACAAATATTTTTGTGGGTTGACACATTATTGCATAACACGGCCAACTACCAATCTTGATGAATCAATACACATAAACAATCACCCGATATCCCACCGGAACTGTCCGAAGAACATTTGGGCCAATGATCACCTAACGGTTTACCCCCAACCGCTCCATGCCCGCGGGCACACGAAAATTTTAATCAAAGAAAACTTTAAATTACGAAAATTTCGGGCAAATAGCCCACAGCGGCCCCGGTGCCAAGTTTGTGTGTGTTGAGTATTAAAACAAGTATAAATAGTTCAATTTTATCCATGGGTTTGCGTTATGACGGGAGCAAACACGACAAATATATGAATGTATTATATATTTTATATAGCCCCTACTATATGTGGTGGGTAGTTAGTATTTAGATCCAAGGAAAAAAATTGAATCATACACCCATATTCTAAGACGTTCCTCCAAAACTTACTCGACTCAGGACGGCCTCGAAAACACCTTCAAAATTGTATTATTAGTCGCAATTTCGAGTGAACTTTGAAGTTCCTCGACTGAGGGGTCCTCAAATGAGTCGAGGTAGAGTGGAGTCATTACGTCATAATTTTTTTTATCTGCGTCGCGCAAATAACGCCGCGATAAATAGTTGTAAGGATTATCGTAAGCATATTCGATAAAGTCTTCAAAATTCATGTTTGTTACATACGAACGTTGACACTTCCTTCCTTAGGGTAGGTCCCGAGGTACCTTGAGTTTGACAGGTGATTCCTTACCTCGACTGAGGAAAAATCTCGAGTCGAGGACGTTTATGTCAACTATAACTACCGATGGTAGTGAAAGAGGCTAAGTCCAGATGGAGTCGAGTAAGTTTTGGAGGAACGTCTTAGAATATGGGTGTTAGTCACTGTCACCGTGAACGACCATCGGTAGAGCAAAAAAATGAAGTGTCGTGTCGCGCTTGGTAGATGTGAAACATCGAAACTCATTTTGTAAAAAAACAAAACTGGCCGAATCAAACCTAAGAGAGCCGACGAGGTACGGAGGTCTGCCGTCGTGTGTCTGCCATCGCGAGCGTCGCCACGCAACAGCCGCTCTCACACCCGTACTGCCGCATTAGATGTTTTACATCAAAAAATATATTTAAATAATTATACGATAACACGAAGATTTATCCCGAATTATAGGTGTATTTACAGCCAAAAATATCACATGCGCCAAATACTCAAAACAAATGTTCTGGCTAACAAATGTTCTGGCTACTTCTTACCCAACTATAGTGGAGTAGGCTTTCAGTCGGACCAGATGCGGCTAGATACCAGTATTTTACACGAGGTGACTGCCATTAGACCTCCGCAACCAAGTTACTAGGCAACACGCAAAACAAATACGTGTACTTAATCTATCTATACTAATATTATAAAGCCGAAGAGTTTGTTTTTTTGTTTGTTTGTTTGAACGCGCTAATCTCGGGAACTACTGGTCGGAATTGAAAAAATATTTTTGTGTCGGATAGTCTATTTATCGAGGAAGGTTATAGGCTATATAACATCACGCTACAACCAATAGGAGCGGAGCATAAATGCAAAATGTTGCAAATCGGGAAAAATATCCACCGGACGGGCCGCTAGTTACAAATACCATAGAAGTCTTGATGTGGGAATCGAAAAATGGTTATTTAGTGGAGCCACACACCATGCCGAAATTACGCTATGGGTAGAGTTACGTACGTACAATTGCAGAGTTTTATTAAATTACCCGCAACACACCAGGCCGAAATTACATAGTGTTTTATTAATATAAAAAAACATTGCTGGCATAAACACGCCAAAGTCCGGCTGCGTAATTTCAGACAATTATGTGTCATTTAGTTAAATAACATAAATACAACTAGTAGTAGTGCCGATTGGCTTATCAAACAATGTATTTATGTATGCAAACACTCGCCCACCGGCTGCAAGCGTGATTTCCATGTATGTTTACCTTCAATACAAGCTATTAACGACGGCATCGCGTAGTGTTAAATTTTAAAATGTATGATATGCGTGACGGCATTCTGCAATAATATGCGTAAATATTGCTTAAAGGTATGTATACACTGTGTTTAAAGGTACCATATACACTGTTGTTCCCGCCAAAGTAGAGGGCGCGTCAAATAGAACCAAGATGTGTCGACTGCTTGATCTATGAGGTTTGGGTCATATGATTCGTTTTGATGAGTCCAATAGATTGCACTTGGTGTTAAGTGTCTAATGATGGAGCTAGGAGGTGGATAGTGGAACTCTTCAGTGGGTAAACCCCTCAAGTTTGGCAGTCGTTTTTTTACCTATTGTGGTATAGTAATTTTATTCTAGGTGCATCGTCTTCACATATAATTGTATAATTAATGTACCTATACAAAATATTGTAAAACATTTTAAAAGAGTAACTGTGGAGTTTCTTGCCCATTCTTCTCCATACGAAACTACCTTTTGGAAGGGGCGACAAGAACCAATTAATTTTTTTTTTGTAAATTTTTCCGCTAAAAAGTGTCTTTTATGTGCCTAATTGAAATAACTACTTTGACTTTGACGCCATCTTGGTTGTAGTTATATGACGCACACTATCTATGGATCCACAAGTATCACAAAAGGTGACCAAAAGGTTAAGTTAAAAGGATGAGCAGCAGCGTCCTACTGTCTTCTAATAACTGCGATCGCCAATTCGTCTGCCAGGCATGGTTAGGGTTACCATTTGACAGGCAATAGCCGCATTTGACAGGCATTTGCCGCATTTGACAGGCATTTGCCGCATTTGACAGGCATTTGCCGCATTGGAAGGCATTTACCGCATTTGACAGGCATTTCTCGCATTTGACAGGCATTTGCCGCATTTGACAGGCATTTGCCGCATTTGACAGGCATTTGCCGCATTTGACAGGCATTTCTCGCATTTGACAGGCATTTCTCGCATTTGACAGGCATTTGCCGCATTTGACAAGCATTTGCCGCATATGACAGGCATTTTAAGTTTGACACAGGCGTGCAGCCGGCGTTACTCTTACACAGGCATAAGGGTGCATTCAAAAAGCCTCTAATAGTGACGATACTTAAGTAGGTAAGTACGGAGCACACTGTGTAGTCAGCCCCGCTACCCACCTTTCTAATCTTTTCACGACAAGGCATGACCCATTCTCTTGCTCACGTGAGACGGAGATCTTCAAGCATTTTTCTGTAAAATCAGACAGGCAGGCACTCTAGACAAGCATTCCTCCATTTTGAAATGGTAACCGTAGGTGTGGTCATTATGGCCATCCCCTTTTGACAGTTCATTATAGCGATCATTGGGAGGCCGGTGTTCAGCAGTGAACGTTTAGAAGCTGGTATGATGATTAACAAATGTAATGTCACTTTACTTTCCATGTCTATGGTAGCAAAGTAGATACAGACATCTACACTTTTACCAAAATGCTTTTTTTTTACGAAAATGAGCTTAAATCAACCCTATCTACAAGTCTGTATTAAAATAATTTTAAAATAAAAAATGAAAATTTATGTATAAAGAAAATTTGGCATGTAAATGAAGACATCTACACTCGATTTCTAAGACACATCACAGCAAAATGGCCTCTGTTTTTTACTAAATATGCTCTCCTGTAAAATTGCGATTTTGTAGATGTCTTCTTTTACTTTGCTGCTATCGATGTGTGTATCTGTGACAGTCGCCATAAACAAAAAAAATATATTTTAATGACAATCGTCAGACATTTTTTTTTGTTTGTCTGTATTGTTATTGTTAGTGTTTTAGTATTGCATAATTAGAATCACAACTTGAATTTTCAATACAAATGTATTTTGTTAAGAAATGGATGACATAGGACATAATGACTAACACATATGGTAAGTATAAGAGCCAAGCCACATCTGACGGAAGATCTTCGCCGATCTTCCGTTGCGTAAATTACTCAAGGAATTTTAGTAGGTAACTCATCTTCCATCAAATGTGTACGGTGTGAGATGTTTTTATGGAATTATATGTACCGGCGGAAGATCGGCGACGTATCTTCCGTCAGATGTGTCTCGGCCCTAATAATATAACTCCGGCTGGTTTTCTCTTCCCGCGACGTCATCATCTACGTCACGATTTATGATATTTTCCTACCAATAGCAACAAAGTTCTACAACAGACGCTGAATCTTATTGGTTTATCAGTAGACGTCAGTCACGGTCTAGCTGTCACGGGAAGAGATTACCTGTATTTTTTATATCATGCTCAGCTCTTACTGTACTATGCGTGCCAACTAAGAATAGTACTGTCAAGACGCCATTTTGTTCCGCAATACTCGTGAACTTCATTACCAAAGCGTAAGGTGTGCAAAAAAGTAAATAAAGAAATTATACTTAGGTTAATTATTTTTTGTTCACTTTTTTGATATTTCTAATCATTTTTACGTCTAATTAATTACACAGTTATTATATTATTATTATGGCGATATATTAGCGTGACCAATAGCATTTCGTGAAGTTAACTATATATATTGGTTCATTTTTTTAATGAATACTGCTTCCAAATATTATTAATTTATCCAAAATTATCTATTTATGGAATTCAAGAAATAACATTTTATAAAAATTAATATAAATAATAATGAAATCTATGAATAAAAAAATATAACATATTTTTTTCACAATTTTTTTTTTTGCTATCAGTACTAATTTGACAGCTATCGTGTGAAGTTGTAGCAAGCACGATCCTATTCTTATTTGGCACGCATAGTACCTATGTCACTTCTGTATCTATCTCTCTCTCTCTCTCGGTAAACTTTGGCTTCATAGGTATTTCTGGTTTTATATTCTCGTTCACTACAATCAAGCCTAACAATATCCTGTTATCCAAATCGGTTTTCAGCCTTTTCCCAATTTAGTTTCAGCGAAACCTAATACACGAACATACGTATTGGATTTCAAAAACTACAATTTGAAAATACAATGAATTCACATCGTTAAAGTTGGGTTAAAATTGCCATATACTGGTGAAATATCACAAACTTAAAAACCTTAATTTCAATTATCGTCGCTTAGGTAACAAACCGCCCAAGTCGAAAATTGGTCATTTTTTGACGTTTTATACGTCATTGGATAGATATTTTCGGCGCGCATCGAATTATGTTAGAAAAAAAAATCCAATCACAGCGAGTTATTCAAACAGATCTGGCACCGCGCAAGCCGTTTGTTGTGTCATTTTAAAGATATAATAATCAGTGTTTTGTCTCTCCTGAACACTTGTCAAATTTAACTTGAGCGGTATTGTTACTGTGGTGAACGAGTGGACTGTATTTTTCTATTGTTGGGGTTGAGCCGGCACTGGGTTTTGTCGCATCAATAAAACGACTTATTAAGATTGTATATAAAAACGACTTGCATGTAGAGTACTGTTTCTGCGTGTGTTCATCGGGAGTCTTCTATCGTAAGTGAGCCGCTCTGCGTGGGCGTGCTCTTTTTATAATATTAATCCCGCGGAGAGCGGCGCCTGTGATTGGCTGGCAGCGGGGGACGATCGGCCGTCTATTATTGGCCCGCACTATGTGTTGGCCGATCTCTCCCGCTGCACTTCTCGGTGCCCTCCGCGGGATCCTAACCATGTGTTGTGTGTACCCTATCTTATCTCTTTATTCAATAAATTACATGTTATTTATTACATGTGTGTCTTATTACTATCTTAAGTTAGGGTAAGTAAAACTAATAACACGAGACTCTTTATTAGTACAGACATATTCTATAGAAATATCCGCAATTTGTCAACTTATTTACAATTAACTTAACCTAACAGGAAACAAACATAAACGAAAGAAAAGAATATAAAACAAAGGAATATAAAAGCTAAGAGGAATATAAAGCTAAACAACGTAAATATAAACAATGTAAAACCAAATGAATATAAACAATTACAACTACGGTTTTATATAATTCATTATGTCGCGAACATATTCTCCCGCCGCAGCTCGGTGTAGCTGGAGTCGCTCGTCGTTCGCGACCCCGCAGGCAGACTCGACGGGCAGCACGATGAGCTTCTTTGTAGGCCGCCGCAGGACTCCTTTGTTGGTCCGCACGTCGACCGCTCGCACCTCGCCGTCTGGTCCGGGATACGTAGCCACGATGATGCCCCGCGGCCACATGTTGCGGGGCAATGTGCCGTCGGCGATGAAGACTAGGTCGCCGACCCCGATGACTCCGTTGGTTGCGCGTGGCTCCCGCCGGTGTTGCAGCTCCGGCAGGTATTCACGCACCCAGCGCGCCCAGAACATGTCAGCTAGGCGCTGGCTGATGCGCCACTCCTTGCGGCTGGCGGCGTCGTGCTCGTCGAACGCGCCTGGCATAGGCACGCGCGACTGACCACCCAATAGGAAGTGGTTAGGTGTCAGCGGTTCTTCATCGTCGGGCGACGTTGACAGGTAGGTGAGCGGCCGGCTGTTGACGGTGTGCTCGGCTTCGGCTAGCAGCGTGGCCAGCACCTCTTCTTTTGGGGCCCGCTCGTTGAGGACGGCGTACAGCGCCGTCTTGACGCTGCGGACCATACGCTCCCATGCACCGCCCATGAATGGGGCGCTGGGAGGTATGTAGCGCCAGCGTATGGCGCGTGCTGCTGCATCTTCTTGTACCGCGTCGGCCGCGGCGCGCCGCAGCTCGACGTCGGCACCCTTGAGGTTGGTGCCTTGGTCCGACCAGATTTCGGACGGGCAGCCGCGGCGCGCGATGAACCGGCGCAGCGCCATGACCGCCGAGTCTGTGCTCAGGCTTGCTGCTATCTCGATGTGTACGGCGCGCGTTGTTAGGCACGTGAACAGCACGCCATAACGCTTCTGTTTTCCGCGTCCAACTGTAACAGAAAGGGGGCCGAAATAGTCGACCCCAGTATATGTGAAGGGACGCCGATGATGTGCCAGGCGAGTAGGCGGGTGATTCCCCGTCGACGGCTGCGGCGGCGTTGCTCTTCGTAGTCGGCAGTGTAGACATTTCTTCAATTCGCTGCGCACGGCGTGTCGTAGTCGCAATACCCAGTATTGCTGCCGCACCTCTGTCGCAGTGTGATTGAAGCCGCTGTGATGCGTAGCACGGTGTACCCAGGCGATGTACAGACGAGTCCATGGGTGTTGTCCGTCCACTACTGCCGGCTCCCGTTGTGACGGCGTGATGTCCGTGGCCGCCGCTACTCGCGAGCGCAACCTCATTATTCCGCTTGCATCTATAACTACAGATAACTTGTTAAGTCTACTGTTCGTAGCGATCGTAGCACCGCGGCGTAGCGCGTCTAGTTCCGTAGCGAACAGCTGCTCTTGTTGCGCGCGCACCCACAGTTCGGTTGCTACGTCTATGTGTTCCGCGTTCAGTGACCTATACCGCTTAGGCGCAGCGGTTATTTTGACGATCGGTGGCGGGTTCGATTCCGTTTTTTTACGATTTTGCGTTGCTTTCCACGTGTCGTCTTTTTCCGCGTTAGACTGCGTTCGCTTGTAGGCGGCGGCCACTCGCGATTTCTTCGTGCGGAGTAGGTCGATGAACTGTAGGGCTCGCGCTGTTGCCCTTATTAACCTGTTATAATTGGAGAACCGTTTGACGTCGGGTAACGCTTCTAGTAAGCACGTATTCGAGACGGCGACGACATTGACTCGCTCTTCACCGGTGTCCTGTATGACCGGCTCCTGTTTCTCCGCGGGCCACGCTTCTTCCGGTTTCCGTAGGAACTCAGGCCCTCCAAACCATCGGTGCGAAGAACCGAAATCGACGGGCGTGTCGCGCGTCGCGTCGTCCGCCACGTTATGCGTTGTTGGTACCCAACGCCATTCTATCGTTTTCGTTTCCTCCATTATTTCCGCGACCCTGTGCGCGACGAAGGGTTTATACGTGCGCGGACCGGTTCGTAACCACGAAAGTACTGTCCGCGAATCCGACCAGTATGTGCGCCGAGCGGGCTTCAAGTCGTGTTCGTCTATAGCGGTCCGGGCCAACCTACAACCTAGGACCGCGGCTTGCAACTCTAGCCGCGGTACCGATGTAACTTTACTAATTTGCGCGACTCTTCCTTTTCCCGCTACGAGTGACACGTGTATGTTACCGTCCGAATCTATGACCCGCCAGTATACGGCGGCGGCGTACGCGTGTGAACTCGCGTCGACGAACGTGTGTAGTTCGATTCGCGTCGCTGTAGTTAGTTGCGTGTAACATCGGGGTACCGACAGCTCTTGTAGCCGTTTCACGTGATGTATCCATTTGCGCCACGCGTCCGTTTCGTTGGACAGTAACTCGCTGTCCCAGTCGATGCCGCTGCGCCACGCGTCTTGCAATATCCTCTTCGCTTGTATGGTGACTGGCGTGGCGATCCCCAGCGGGTCGAAAATAGACATGACGGTACGTAGAGCTTCTCGTTTGGTGGGCACGCGTTCGCCGCTGAGTATAACCGCCGGTATCTTGTGTTTATTCACGTTGAACGTGAGTATGTCTTCGCGCGGATGCCACACCATGCCGAGTATTTTTTCACCGTTCAATTTCACTATCTCGTTGTTTTCGTAGGGCGACCAGTATTTCATTACTGTGTCCGAACTCGACGCCCATTTCTGTAAGTAGTAATTCGCTTGACTATGTACGTAGGCGACTTGTGACGATATCCGTATCGCGGTTTCTTCGTCGTCGTAACTCGCTAAGTAGTCGTCTACGTAGTGATTTCGCACTATCGCGCTCGCTGCCTCCGGGTACTGGGCAGCGTATTGTTCGGCGTTGTAATTCTTGATGTGTATTGCGGTGCTTGGAGACGATGTGGCGCCGAAGATCACACTCTTCATTCTGTACTCGGTTGGTGCACCATCACGCTTGTCTCCTCGCCACAGGAACCGCTGCATATCCCTATCTTCTTCGCGTATCGTGATGCGCAGGAACATGTCTTTGATGTCGGCGGTGACTGCTACCGGCCGCTGTCTGAAGCGCATCATCACGCCCGGCAGCGACTGTAGCAGGTCCGGTCCCGGCAGCAGCATGTCGTTCAAGCAGGTGCCGTGTGTCTTCGCCGCCGCGTCGTGTACTATGCGTAACTTCTCTGGCTTCTGCGGGTTGATGACCGCGAAATGAGGCAGGTACCACGTTCTATCTCCTTTCGTAGTCGGCGCGCGCTCGGCGTATCCGCTGTTTATGAGCGTGTCCATCTGCTGGGTGTACCGTTGCTTCAGCTTTTCGTCACGATCCAGTTTCTTCTCTATCAGCTGGAGCCTCTTGAGTGTCGCGTTGTAGTTGTCCGGCGGGTCGGGGCTATCTTCTTTCCACAGTAGTCCCGTCTCGTAGCCTCCCGCCGGTAACTTCTTGGTGGTGGCTCGTAGCGTGTCCAGCGCGTGCAGCTCCTCTTCTGTGTGTGACCGTTTGGCGGCGACCCCCAGTGTCTCGAGCGCGAAGTGTTCTCTCATGAGGCGTTCCATGGCGTCTTCTTGGTGCTCGTTCGCCGCGACGTGGTTGATGCG
The DNA here is from genome assembly GCA_910594945.2 of Amphipyra berbera. Lineage (NCBI taxonomy): Eukaryota > Metazoa > Arthropoda > Insecta > Lepidoptera > Noctuidae > Amphipyra > Amphipyra berbera. The sequence continues at coordinate 1,989,762 of OU343138.1, forward strand.
GTGCGTCGCTTCGCGGTGCCGTGGTCCGTGCAGGACCCAGCCGAGGTCGGTGAGCGACGCGACCGGCTGATCCGTAGCGCCCCGTCGCAGCTCGTGTGTCACCAGCAGCTGCCAGTTGTCTTGCCCGATGAGGACTGTGGGTACGCCGTCTTCGTAGGCGATGTCTTCCAGTAGATCACGTAGGTGCTGATACTGCTGGACTGCGTCTCTTGAGATCGTCTGCGGGGACAGGCTGAGCCTCTTCATGGTGTGCGCCTCCACGGTGTGCGCGTTCCCGCTTCTTCCCCGTATTTCGAACGTTACGCGACGTGATTGTGACGCGTCTATCCTGGTATCCGCTATACCTTCTATCATGAACGGTTGCTTGGGCCCCGGGGCCCCTATTAGGTTGGCCACGGATTCGTCTATAATCGAACATGTCGACCCATCGTCTAGCAACGCGTATGTGTCGCACGCGCCCCTCGGTCCGTTAATATGCACTGGTATCACTTTAATAAGAGCGGAACAGTACCTTACTTGCTCGGTGGTCGTGGTTACGACCGCCGCCGGTGTCCGTTCCTCGCTGGGCTGCCGTCGCTGCGGGGATGACTCGTTGTGAAGCAGCGGGTGATGCGTCTTCTCACAGCCCTTGACGCCGCACTTGCGCGGCTTGCAGACGTGCGCGGCTCGGCGGTGTTTCATGCAGCGGTAGCACAGCCGGCGCTCCTTGGCGATCTTCCATCGCTCGTCGACGGTAGCCTTCTTTAACTGTGAACAGGACGTAGGAAAATGACTATCACTGTCGCACACTACACACGTTTGCTTGTCATTGTTTCTTTCTTGTTCTATGTGGTAGCTGCGGGCGTTCGGTTTCTTGGTCCTGGTCGCTGGCTCCCGCCGGTCTTCTTGCACCTTCTCGACTGCCGCGTAAGTTCCGCAGCGTTCGGCCGTTTGTTGCAGGAACGAGGTGAGTCGCACGAGGTCAGGTTCGTCTTGTGGCTGCTCGGCGTCGTAGTCGTAGAACCTGTAACGCAGCGTGGGTGTCATCTTCTCTATTACGTCGCGTACCACCTCTGGATTATACAGGTAGTGTATCTTCTTCAGTGCCTTGATTGTTGCGGTGATGTTGCTGACTTGCGACGCGAAGATGCACACGTCACGCGGATTGTCGCCTATTTTATGTAGTCCGCGTAGCTTGTCTAGCTCCGCGACTACGAGCGCGTCCGGCCGTCCGAACCTCGCGGACAACAGCTGGAACACTTCTTTCGTCGTGGTTGCTCCCACGAACAGACACTGTGCGGCGTCTTTCGCCGCTCCTTTTAGGCTGCGGCGTAGCCGCGCCAGATTTTCTGTTTCGCTGAACAGATGACCGGATTCTTCGTATGCCGCCTTGAACGTTAGCCACTCACCTGCTGCTCCGCCGAACACTGGTAACTCATGCGTGTGTCGCGGCGCTATGACTATCGGGTGGCGAGCGGCGCTAGCGTTCACTATGGCGTCTGTCAGACGCTTGTAGTCGAAACCGACGGTTTCTTCTGCTGTACACTCTATGACGTCATCTTCCATCGGCTGATCGCGGACCTTCTTCTGGTCTTCACGGAGTGGGTGATTCTCTCGTGCGGTGCTCGTAACCCACGCTTGTGTGTGTTGGCGCCTCCTATTGCTATCTTCTTGTGGGTCGCGTCGTCGCTCATCGGGGTGCCGTCGGGGTTCACTATTATCTATTACTATGCCCGGCGGCTGACTATAACTCACCCGTGATGCGGCTGCGACCTCTTCTCTGGATGCCGCCTCTTGTGTGTGCGGCTCCATGGTGAGGGCCAACGTGTTCTGCGGGATTCTGGCTGCCCACTCTCGTGTGCGTGCGTTTTCTTCGATGACGGTGTTGTCGTCCAGCTCTTCATCTTCACTGTCTGCTTTCAGGAGCTCGACGCGGGCCGCCGCTAACGCTACTTCTTTTAGTAGCAACTGCTCTCTTGCTTTGAGCAGTTCGCGGCGGTGACTATTTGACTTACGTGACGTGACGGAGCCGGCCTGTGACTTGGTTTTCTTCGGCCGTTGAGCGGCTGATGATTTCTTCTTGGGGGCGACGGACTCGGCGACATCTTCGTCGGTGTCTTCTGTTGCTGTTTCCGTTGCTTCCGTGGTCGTCTCCGTCGTGTCTGTGACTTCCTCCGATGACTCTTCTGGGGTCTTCATGCTTCTTGTCTTCATAGGTCGTTTTATTGATGCGATGTTCGATGGTATCCGGCTCGAAGGACCATAAATATGTGGTGAACGAGTGGACTGTATTTTTCTATTGTTGGGGTTGAGCCGGCACTGGGTTTTGTCGCATCAATAAAACGACTTATTAAGATTGTATATAAAAACGACTTGCATGTAGAGTACTGTTTCTGCGTGTGTTCATCGGGAGTCTTCTATCGTAAGTGAGCCGCTCTGCGTGGGCGTGCTCTTTTTATAATATTAATCCCGCGGAGAGCGGCGCCTGTGATTGGCTGGCAGCGGGGGACGATCGGCCGTCTATTATTGGCCCGCACTATGTGTTGGCCGATCTCTCCCGCTGCACTTCTCGGTGCCCTCCGCGGGATCCTAACCATGTGTTGTGTGTACCCTATCTTATCTCTTTATTCAATAAATTACATGTTATTTATTACATGTGTGTCTTATTACTATCTTAAGTTAGGGTAAGTAAAACTAATAACACGAGACTCTTTATTAGTACAGACATATTCTATAGAAATATCCGCAATTTGTCAACTTATTTACAATTAACTTAACCTAACAGGAAACAAACATAAACGAAAGAAAAGAATATAAAACAAAGGAATATAAAAGCTAAGAGGAATATAAAGCTAAACAACGTAAATATAAACAATGTAAAACCAAATGAATATAAACAATTACAACTACGGTTTTATATAATTCATTATGTCGCGAACAGTTACCTAAGCGACGTTATGTTTAACCAACTTTGAAAAAAACCGAAAGTAGAGGTTCTTAATTCGACGCGTATGTTTGTTTTTTTGGTACCAAGGATTTTTTTTCCTGAAATCCTGATTTCATGAAATCCTGAACGAATGTATCTTGCTGTCGAGTTGGTTGGTTCTTCCATTTTTAAAAGAATACTTGTATAAATATTTATTTTTCATCACCCATTCAAATTTAGAACAACAATGAACATTCCTGTCTTTGCTTATTCCTAAAATCTCGCTCCGTTACACGATCAAAAATCGTAACCCTTAAATACATATACATGTTAACATAAGCTCGCTTGCAACCCGGGGTGCGTCGGTCTTACCACTATTTATAGGTCAATTACCGCTCTGTAATTAAGGCAATACTTCAGCAAGATCACAGCTTTTGCCAAGATTGCTTAAATAAATTTTAACTTGAGATTTCGAGCTAAGTAAGGGAGACATTACGTTATCGCATCTTCGTTGGTAAACAAAACTGTTATTATAACGTAATTAAACGTTAAATGGTTCTATTTTAACGTTTTGATGTTTTGTTTGGTGTTTATCTAGATAATAATAGACTATAAAGTTTTTGCGATGTCTTTTTTATCTGACTATACAATTTCTCAGTGTAGGTATTGACTGGTCCGTTTTGTTTACAAGAATTCGAATTAATCGCAATAGAGGATCTACAACGTCCATTTTTTTTGTTACTTCTTTATTAAATGTTTTGGAAGTAGAAATAATCTTCTTTCTTTCTTTTCGTGTGATTAGTAACTAACCTGGTGTCAGAGTTTATGCCGCCCATGGACCTCTGACTTGGCTTCACATGTCGTCGAGAAATATCTCCCGGGCATGCCGGTTTCCTCACGATGTTTTCGTTCACCGTTTTAAGCAAGTGATAATGATACAATACGCACATGAATCCAAAAAGTCAGAGGTGCGTGCCTTGGGTTCGAACTGGACACCTATGACTTGGGAGTCCAACGGTCGAACCACTAGGCTATCACTGCTGTTAGTAGAAATAATGAAAGCTTTGATACCAAAGACATTCAATACTATATAGACAGGTCATCAGTCAAAATTCGTGTTCCTGGATTTTTTGAATTAGAGGAAAATTGGTCCTTGTTTAGCTTTCAATAATTCCCGTGAGAGGTCGCATTGTCATTGCTCAAAAATAATGTTTTTGTACCTTTATTTTATAAGAAATGCCGACTTGCGTACTGAGGTACTGTAAATCTCGAACAAGTCTAGCAACGGAACGTGTCTGCAGCTTTTTTTCGTAGGTAACATGTTTATAATTACAATAAAATATTAATATGACGTTGAACATTCTGGAAAATGTCAATTTTATAATGAACTATTCAACAATAGATGTCGTTGTTTTCAAACGAGAACAGTTTGGGTACCTATTATAGAGATGTGTAGCCTATCGATTAGTACTATCGACAAAAAAAGAGGAAATAATAAAGGAACACTGAAAACAGTCGAGTGCAAATATAATCATGTTTATTTAGCTATCAGCATAGCTATTTTTACTTGTTTTGTTTAAATTTGGTTTTGTGATTTTAGGTTTCCGCTAATCAATATTCCAAAAGAAAAATAGATAAAATTCGTCCAGAATGAACGCAACGAAAAAAATTTGTATCCATCCGCTGCGTTTCATACATAATTTTACACATTATTTTCACTTCTTCTAAAATAATACAAAAACTGAAGAATATAACAAGCATCTTTTATATGTTATTTTTTTGGTGTTTAAGTTGTTCTATATACCTGTAAAAGAATCATACCTCTGTGCGACGAGTGTTTGAATATATAGAGGTCGAAATATCTGAAGCAAATACTACTATTGGTGAAGCGTCAATGCCTTTTTCAGTATAAAAAAATTAAATAATAATATTTTAGGATTCTTCCATACAATATAATGGGTTAGTATTTCAAATTAAATATTTTAACTTCTCAATTGATGAATCCTCGCACCAATAATTGTTGACGCAGCGCCCATGTATCGAAACTTCCTTGAAACGCTCGCAGTTGACCAATAGATGGCGTTCTCCGCAAAGAAAAAAAGTTTAGTTTCCGCCGTCATTCAAAACACTGTTTTTTCGCACCGCTCCGCTTTGAAAATTCCAATTTTGGTGAAACCTTGAAGATATTCGTAAAATAAATGGACCTGCATCTGTGCTTCATTGAGAACTTATAGTGCAGTGTTGATTTTTGGAGTTTTAATCATCCCACCGGTGGATTTAAGAAGATTTTGCTAGCCGGCCGGCAGCCCATACCTACAAAACATCACGCGCTCATGAACGAGGTATCTTCCCATCTCCCTGGGTCTGAAGTGGGATTTCTGGATTGTTAAGGTATGTGGGCACGTTTGCTGCTATTAATTTGTTTTGGTATTGGTTTCTCGAGGATTCATCAATAGGGAAATTGGTTTTATGTTGAGGTCCGCCATTACACTTGATAGGTTCTTATTTCAAAATTTTGGTAGTTCTTAAAAACACCAACAATAAGGTGCAGGCTATTTACACGCCTCATCAACTATTTCTCTATCCTTGGGGGAGTTTATTATTAAGCGGGTATTCAACCCCACATGTTGGGTGCTTTAGTCGATAAAATTGATTAAATATAGCTTTTAAAGTTAAATAGTCTGCTAACTAACATATTATACTTATTCATTGAAACCCCTGAATTCTTCACGATTATGTACTGAAACTCACCCCATTAACTTTATTTTCGTGGTAATAGTCAATTCGCCATTCCCCCAAAGATAGAGCTATGTTGGTATCTGCGTTACCTATTTCGACCTGTACATATTACAACACTCATAACTTAAGTTCTACGTTTCACAGAGGCGTAAATTTAATGTCATTTGAAAGGCTAAAACAAAGACGACCTTAAGGAATATCAAACGGCCATACATACGATTTAAGCAATTTTTGTAATGAGACATAAAAGTGATATTTTATACATAATCTTACACATCATTTTCACTTTTACTAAAATAAAATAAATAATATATTTATTTTACTTTAACTTTTTTGGTGTTTGAGTAGAACAACACAAACATAAAAAAACACACCTGTAAAAGAATCACGCCTCTATGCGACTTAGATCTTAAGTTGTTGAAATATCTGAACCAAATACTATTTACTATTTCCCTATCCTTGGGGTTATTATAAATGGGTATTCAACCCCCACGTCGGGTGCTTTTGTCGATAAAATTGAGTAAAAATAGCGTCTTTAATGTACTGTTACTACATACCCGGGCACATTGCATATCAACCTCTGAAATCCCCATCGATACCATTATCGATAAATGTTAAACATCCCTACAAAGTAAAAATGAATAGCACGCTACCTACCGTTCGAAAGATTGAAACGTCTTCTAACTATCAAAGTTACGTACTTTTGCTATTACACACTAGATGGCTGTACTATAGAATGGGAACAATTTTTTTCTATGAAAATGTCTCCAATAGCCCCTCTATACCTATTAATCTCTTTGTTTGATACTATAAATATTACTCTAATGACAACACCAATAACCGAGATTCTTAATAAAAATACCTCGAAACGATACCAGCTCTTAAGAGTAAATACACACAGAATTTTACGACAGGGTTGCAATAAATAAACATTAAAAACATAATCACAGTATTCAAATTAAAAATAAATGAAAGATATTAAACTTTAAACGATGAAAAATCTATAAAAGCAACGGTGTTCCATATCGAATTTTAAAAAAGGTTATTTAACATTCCCTTTGAATTTAAGTCCTTTGAGCTTTGCATATTAAAAAAAATGTATGACGCATTTCCTTTTGCAGCGCGCGTTGGAAATTTATTTTTTATCTGTGTTGCTTACAGGACTGAATTATTATTGGTTGCTAGCATTTTTAAGTGATACAAATTAAGAATTCTGACAACATTATTTCTGTGATGCAATATTTGTTTTATTTAAGTTTGTTATTTATTATTTTGCGACTTTTTTGTGGCAGCTTGGGTGTTTTAAGTACTGACCCACTTCTTAGCAAAACCACCAGGGTTCAAAACCTTCAACCAATGAGCCTTTTACAATGTCATATCTAATGTCTTATCTATACTAATATTATAAAGCTGAAGAGTTTGTTTGTTTGTTTGAAGGCGCTAATCTCAGGAACTACTGGTTGGAATCGAAAAAATATTTTTGTTGGATAGTCCATTTATCGAGAAAGGTATATAACATCGCGCTACGACCAATAGGAGCGGAGCATTAATGAAAAATGTTGCAAAACGGGAAAAATGTCAACGCGTGCGAAGCCAGGACGGGCCGCTAGTCTACAATACAACTGATTTAGGTATAGAAAAGCTTGGAGCTAATGGTCTGAGCTCACCAACCGGCAGTGAGCAAGCATAATCAATGCTCATTCCACCTCTGTATGAGAAAAAGGACTTTGCCCTACAATGGGACAAATATAGGCTAGTATAGGTCTACCAGAATCTGATGGCAAATAGGGAAATTAAACTTTTTTGTGGGTAACACAAGGGTAATTTGAATAAAAAGTCTTGATACTTGTAACTTTTTCTTTAATTTCTTCTTCATCTTTTTCCTGCCCTTATTCCACACTAGAAGGGGTCAGCACAACATGTATTTCATAAATCCATGTTGTTAGAGGTTTTGGCTTATTGTTTTATGTGACCCAATGTGCTTGCTGATATTATGCACTGGGTCCCAAATATGATATGCTGATATATGGTTTTTTGCAATTTTATTGTAATGGAAAAGGAAACCTTGTTAAAATAAGTATGTTTATTAAAAATGTTTGAACAATAAAACATTAATCAGAACTGGAAAATGTATCAACTACAGTCATACTCGTTTTGACAAGTGACATGTTGACATTGCCATATGAAAACCACAATTTGTTATTAATTTTTAATGCCATGTGATTCTGGTTGACCTATAATATTATTTTATTATTAAAAAAAATTGTTACACAATAAACATCCTGTCGTTATTCTTCTTCATTGAAGCAATCATCCGGTCTATTTTAGTCGTATTAGTTAACTAGCTGTTGCCTAGACTTTGTTCGCTTCAAGCTCTAAACCACCTTTTCCCATGATTTACCGAGCGTTATTAGTTAAAATGAAAACTGTTATATAATTACCTAACTTTTAACTGCCTTGTTGGTATAGTGGTGGCAAGCGCGACTGCTGATCGTGAGTTCCTGGGTTCGATAGATTCGGTAGTGTTATTGGGTTTTTTCGTGTGGAATTCCTCAGCATCCCGGAGTTAGCATTTGTACCCGGTTTATGGCAATACGCTCGCCCCCTATTACATGGGACTTAAACATAACGGCGAAATGAGGATGTTACTATACACCTCTGCCCAACCCTTCGGGGAATACAGGCGTGATGTTACGTTATGTATCATCATCTTCCTGCCCTGGTCCCAAGTTACTTGGGGTCGGCGCAATATGTTTATCTCTTCCACTCTTCCGTTTTTTTTTTTTTTGTTGCTAGGCCTGCGTTTGGCCTCCATCCCGCCTGATGTTAAGCGATGATGAGGTCTACGATGGAGCACGCTTGCCCAGAAGAAACCGATTCACTCGTGACTTGAAGACACCCAGATTGTAACTGTCGGGGAACACCCACTCAGGCAGCGTAGCCCTGTCAGCCGTCTCATTATCATTTACTCCCTTATCTTTCATATCCTCCCTCACACAATCCATCCATCTTTTCTTAGGTCTCCCTTTCCCCCTCCATCCATCAACATTCATATTCATCACTCTCTTAGTCACATGTGTTTCATCCCTCCTCATCACATGCTTATACCAAGACAAACGCTTTCCTTTCAACTTTTATGTATATTTACTAATAATGAAGCAGAGCTTTGCATAGCCCATAAGTTAGTATCTATTACAAGTAAAATCAGCTTACGAGTCTATTTATATGCCCAGTTAGGCAATACAAAATGCAACTATTGATAAGCAAAACCATTCCTTTTTGATGATAGGAACGGCATAAGAGACGGATTTTAACAAAATAAGCCGTCGCGTGTCGCCCGGCCGATGTGAAACAAACTCATTTTGTAAAAAAACCTGGCCGAATCAAACCGAAGAGAGCCGACGAGTTACGAAGGGTTACGTCGTGTGTCTGCCATCGCGAGCGTCGTCACGCAACAGCCGCTCTCACACCCGTACCGCCGCATTCGATGATTCACATAAAAAAAACTTTTTACTCAAAAATGCTTGTAGTGTGGTCATTATTTTGATATCCTTCCTTGAGCAAAGTCGACGTTTCCGCGCTACTTTAATAGGCGCCAGCAAAGTTGTATGGAAATTCATTGCTGGTGAGTTTTAGCCACCAGCAAATTCCTTTGAAAATCCATTATTGTCGAGTTTTGTTTCAATAATAGTCTGGTGCAAAAAGTATTTATTCATAATTTGGCTGTATACGTACAGCTATTTTTTTATTTTTTTATGCTTACTATAGGTACTAAGCTGGTTTTATTAAAATTACAAACATTTTTGAGTAAAGCACTATACAAGCCTTGGTCCGCAATAACTGCGCTGCTGGCCACGCTATGATGGCCTCGAGCTTAGTTTAGCTACGCTCTCGGCCTTCAAGCTTGGTCATCATTGCAGCCTTTGCTGTCCGCGCTATAAAGGCCTCGACCTTCGTTCTCGGCCTTTATTCCAGCTTGTCCATCAAGAGCCGCAATGCTGACCGCGCTGTGATGGCCTGGAGCTGCGCTACACTGCGCTCTCGGCCATCATCAGTGCTGCCAGCAACACAATCATTACAGACCGCGGCAGTAATGTACTATTAATTACACTTAGTCTTTTTTTTATCCAAACCGACGCTCGGCAGTGATAACCTCCTAAATAAAAATTTCTTCAAAAGCGTTTTATTTGTTCTTTACGATTGATAAACTCGTCATATACATACTAGTTCAACAAACTTTCATTTCAAATACTTCTAAGCTATCTATGACGTACGATGACAAACTTGTATTAACATTTGATCGGCCATTTTTTTGCAGGAGACAGTTATTTTTATATCTTTTAAAAATGTATATTTTACACATACGTGGTTTTCATTGCCGACCGACGAAACATACATTTCTAGATGAGAGAGTAAATGGTATTTAATTAAAAACAAACAAGAATGTTGCCGCGTCAAAAAACAAAATGTTCAAAGTCGGAACAAGAGAATCGAAGGCGTGCGATGGATGAGTGCGTCATCAATAACCGTTCAACTCCTCGCCATCCAGATTTATCAGACGCAAACGTCTACGATGCAATTGCTGACGAAAGACTAACGTGGGTCATAATTTGATAAGATGAATGAGATTGTGGAGGAACGAGGTGTGGTGTTCTACCAACGAAAAGGGAGAATCCTCCTACCAGGCGGGTCTTATGCCTGGCGGGCTACTGCCCAACGGTTGATGTTGGGAAGTTGTATATAAACGGTGTAAATAGACCCTTAACGAAGCCAAAAGGCACTTATTCTCCACGTTATTACGATATTTTTTTTGTTCTAGACAATGCCTGGGAACCTTCAATTTACGGAGATGTTGGAGGTCAAAGTTTCAACTTATTCACAACTTTTTAAAAAAATACTAGTTTTGAAGGTTGCAAATGTACTTGAAATACCTCCATTACTCGTTTACTACTCATTGCATCCATCAGCACAGTGTTTTGAGAGCATTACATTGAGCTTTACAGTAAAACTAAATTTTTCATCCAAAAAAAAGTCGTTTCCCAGCGACAATTTTTGCGTAGGGTTACTTAGTTTGATGTACTGAATGCATGGTTGACGGCTTAGTGAAGGGTCTTTTCACACCTACTATACTATTTGCGTGTCAAATCTTGATGTCACGATGCAGAATTTGTAACATTCCATTTGACAGCTGTCATTGTTGTCGCTGTAGTCTGCTAGACAATCGTTGTGCTGCGTAATTCTTATGTGGCGTGATAGATGCCGCCACAAGATATTCTGTCAGTCGTTACGGGCAGTCAAAAGCCCGAAAGTCTGACAACCGGTCTAACCTTAGGATATCGGCATTGTCCAGCTACTGGGTTGCGGAGGTCAGCTGGCAGTCGGCAGCGGTATTCAGCCGCATCTGGTTAGACTGGAAGCCTGTAGGCCACGGCAACGATAGCCCTTGCACGATACGAACTGCAAAAAATAACAATATTTCTACCTTCATATCCTCTCTAAGATGTCGGTGCTGGTAGCGCGGTCGCAACAAATGATAATTGACATCGCACAGATTTATAGCCCGTGGGTAGCCAGCCGAGCTGTTCCAGCAATTTATAGCCCCTCACCGGCTAAAGACGAAAAAATACTCATTTTTGTCCACATCAGAGACCTAGATACGTTTTGAAGGTAGTTAACGCTACTTCTGCGTTTGTGTTTTTTTCTGTGCGACTGCATGTAGATTGTCTTGCGGACCGTTTCTACGTAACCGGGCAGTTGTTGGCGAGACCTGAAGGGTTTGCAACCAATGGGGACGAGATTAAAATACTTAACCGAAGCTAACTACTACTATTACTAAAATCACGACTACTAGCAACAACAGCACTAAGGGCGACCCCTAATGGGACTCGGATCTCGGCTTAGGACGTTGCTGGTGGGAGGACTGGGAGGGAGACAGCTTGATGAGGGCTGAATTAACGGTGTGACTGCGGAGTCGGGAAGGACGACCGGCTCCACGGCGGCGGCGGGTGAGCACGGTGGATCATGGGTGGAGCGTTTGTGTAACTGGAAGGTGAAGTTAAATTGGTTACAGAACTACCACTCAATATAACGCAGTTGATTGCTGGACGCGACTGTCTACAAAGCCCTTCTTCTTCTTTTCGAGTGGTTAGTGACTAACCTGGTGTCAGAGTTTATGCCGCCCATGGGCCTCTGACACGGCTTCACATGCCGTCGCAAAATATCTCTCTCTCTCAAACCGGCGCGGCGTTTCCTCACAATGTTTTCCTTCACTATTTTTAGGCAAGTGATAATTATACAATACGCACACGAATCAAAATGTAGCCCGCATTGCTATCCTCGCTCGCTTGTTAAAAAAAAGGTTATCGTGGATGCTTTTACAGACACAACTCTTCACATACACAAACACCTAGACCCAGAACATATATCTGTAGGCCATACAAATATTTGTTCCGTGCGGGAATCAAACACATGACCCGTAGCGCAGGAAGCCATTCGTTCAGCCACTGCGCCAAACGTGCTGTTGTATCAATCTTACCCATGTATTTATTCAACATCTTTCTCTTTCACACAATCCATCCATCCTTTCTTTAGTGTGCCTCTCCTGTTATAGTCAATTTGACGCGTACGATTTGGGGGGGGGGGGGTTATGACCCCTACGACCCCCCCCCCTGCCCTTCGGTCCGCCACTGCCACCAAAACTATTTCTGCCCCCAAGCAGCACTGCTGTGTGCCGGTTGAAGAGTATGACTGCTAATGAAATTACAGGCATATGAGACGTTTCAGCTTTGTCTCAGGGTTGGCAACGCATCAGCAATTATTTTGGGGTTGTAGGTGTACACAACGTGTTACATAATTCCCCATGAAAAATGTAAATAATCAAGTAGTCTTTTATGGTTGTTGTGATTTACCTCTCAGAGGAAATTAGGTAAGAATGTAAATAACTTTCTGGGTAGTCTACTCTTTAGTTTTATGTTTTCAGGGTTGCATTTCAATGATGATTATTTTATGTTTTATCCAAATTCTTCTTTTTTTGGGTCATACTACGGTTTTCAAATATTGCCAATAGACTCTTTACAAGGGACCTGTTAACCCCCTTTCGTCTTTAGGGGTATTTTTGTAACACGTTGTATAGGCAGCAGTAACCACTTGCCATCAGGTGACCCGTCAGCTTGTTTACCAAGCTACAACATAAAAAAATAAAAACATTAAAATCTAATCTATCATAGACAATATACTATCTTAAAAAAAAAAACAAAATTCGACATCGCGTGCTTTTTAATCGCAGCGCTAAGTAATGAACACACGGTCGTAGCGGTTTGCCAGCTGATGGCAGTTTCGCGTGCTATACTTCACACCAGATAGTATTTCTATTAATCGTCTTGTGATAGGATGTCACTTGGCTGTGATACACTGTTGGGAAGGATGTCGAGCAATTGTTGAGTGACATTTTGTATTGCAGTAATAGTTAATGTTTGTTTTCATTATTGTCGTGTATTTGGAATTGCCAGAAAGTAGAGTTTTGAATTACAGAAATACGGATCATGTCATGCAGGACCGTGGTCTTTATCGGTGAAGGATAACATCGTGAAAAAACCTGAGAACGTCACAGGCCTCCAAAAAAAAACAAAAGAAAGTTGTCAATGGTGTGTGTAGTCAATAGTAATAAACAAATTAATTGGAGAGTTCAAAAAAGAATGTTCAATAACAAAAACATACAACAATTTAAATCTACTCTACACGAACTAAATTGGAATAAAATAATAGATGCAAAGAAAAATATTAATGAAAACTACGAAGCATTCAACAATACATTAATAAATATACTAAATAAATGCATACCATTACGAAAAATTAATCTAAAATCTAACTACAAAAAGCACTGGTTAACCACGGGAATAAAAGCTTCATGTACAAATAAAAGATTATTAAAAATAATAACACTAAAAAATAATAATCCTATTTTAAAACAAAATTATAAAAACTACGAAAAATTACTAAAAAAAGTAGTTATTACTGCAAAAAAATTACAATACATAAATAAATTAAAAAAATCCGAGAACAAAATAAAAACAATGTGGAGTATTATAAACGAGCGAACAAATAAAAAACCAAAAAAAGATAAATCTAATATAAAACTACTTATTAATAACACAACAGTAATCGACCCTAAACAAATAGCAGATACATTTAATGATTTCTTCTCATCCATTGGAGAAGTGAACACCCAACCATCAGGCTACAAGCCCCAAGGTGCCCCTGTCCTTCACCCCACCGAAAACACTATGTTCCTGGGCGTAGTTGAAGCCTATGAAATAAATATGCTAATCAAAAACCTAAAAAACAAAAAAAGCCATGGCATAGACGAGTTCCCACCTACCCTACTAAAACAATGTGCAGATGAGTTAACCCTACCATTCTACCTACTGATCAACCAATCCTTTGAAGAAGGTGTTTTCCCGGATAGTTTAAAAAAGGCCCTGATAAAACCAATCCATAAGAAAAACAGTAAAACCGATCCCAGTAATTATCGCCCAATTGCTCTTCTGCCTACTGCTTCCAAACTATTTGAAAAGGCAATGTGTAACCGCGTATATGCCTTCTGTGAAAAATATGAAATATTTAACGACTGTCAACATGGTTTCCGGAAAAACCATTCAACAATATTAGCAGTTTACAAATTTATGCAGGAGGCCCTTAACATAATTAATAACAAAAAGTATGCCGTTGGCATACTACTAGACATGACGAAAGCCTATGATAAAGTACAATACAACATATTACTAAATAAACTACATGGCATCGGAATTCGTGGAAGGGCTCATGAATGGTTCACATCTTACCTAAATAACAGAGAACACCAAGTAGAAATAGAATTTTTCAATAACACCACGAAAGAAATAGAAATAATTAGATCGAATAGGAAAATAATAAATGCATCCATCCCCCAAGGCAGTGTGATCGGCTGCCTTCTGTTTTTAATTTACATTAATGATCTCCCCAAAATCATAAACGAACATTGCGTCTTGTTTGCCGATGACATATCACTCCTAACTTCATGCGATAATAACACAAATCTCAATAATAAACTCACTGCTGCACTAGACAACACAGTTGCTTGGCTAAACATCCACAACCTTGAAATAAACTTCTCAAAAACCAAAATAATGTCATTCCACCCTCATCAAAAAACTCCATTAAATATTAACTTAACCTACAAAAACCAAGTAATAGAAGTAGCATCTGAATTCACACTACTAGGCTTATCCATTGATACGAATATCAACTGGAAGTCTCATATTAAAAAACTGAGATCTAAAATATCAAAATTTGCCTATGCGCTCCGGGAAGTCAAAAAATCCACCAATCTCCAAACTGCCCTAACTACTTACTACGCATACGCCTACGCATGGCTTAGTTACGGCGTAATATTGTGGGGCAACAGTACAGATGTATCAACTCTTTTCACCATGCAAAAAAACCTCATTAGAATAATAGCCAACATAGAGAATACCGAAAGTTGCAAACCCCACTTCCAAAAACTTAACATCCTAACGTTACCTTGTATTTATATTTTAGAAATATGTAAATTTGCTAGAAAATATCAAAATTTCTTTACAAAGCGCGAAGATAAACCGATACAGTATTCGCTACGTCATAAAAATAGGCTAAACTTACCAAACTCGCGACTTCAAATCCATTCTTCAAGCACATTCGTAATGTCTATAAAAGTTTACAATAAATTACCCGAAAAATTAAAAAACGTAAATAAACTTCACATATTTGTAAAAAACCTAAAACAGCTATTGTTAAGCAAATGCTACTACAATATAAATGAATATTTAAGTGATAAATTCTAATCGTATAATAATAACAATAATTATGTTCTTACTAAATTCCTAGTACTCCTAATAAATAATAATCCTAATAAATAATAGTACAAAAATATACATAAACTGTAGAAAGTAATAAGCAATAATAGATACGGGAAACTAAAAGAAATGTGCAATATAAATAACTAAATAGATAATAATGTAGGTATTGGTTAGCACATTATTAAATTCTCTAATAGTTTCTAATAGTCTAATAATTATAAGATAGTATTAAATAAAGTAAGTGTACATAAATTAGTATTTAAATAACTAAGCCAAATAAACTTGCAATCTTAATATTTAAATAGATAAACAAATAAGTACTCTAAAAAGATAAACAGGGTAAATATAGTAATAAATAGTATAATATAAATAAATTATTAAACTCCGAATATAATTTGAAATACATAATTACAATTTAAATAAATAGGACAAAAAAAAAAAAAATTAAATAAAGGCAACTAAATTCAAAAAACCAAGTTATCTACCAACATACAAAACAAAAAAAAAAAAAAAACATAACTATACTTCATACTAAACTTCTATTTGTTTTAAATTTTATCTAATTTAATAATGATCCTCCTCTCTCCTACTTTGCTGTGCCCAACAGGGTCCACAATTGTAACATAATTTTCTATTACTACCACCTAAGTAACATTGTGGAATACGCAAATAAATATTGAGTATTGAGTATTGAGTATAGTCCGCCCGTTCGCATCAGGTCAACTTATTGGACTAAGGCCTGAACCTTCTTAAGTTACTTTGGAGGCTCTCTCTTTATCGCAATCGACTGCCAAACATAGGATGTTTCCATTTCCTAATAATGTGAGATGGTCAGCAGTATAAATAAATAAAAAGAAAAAAATTGTGAGGTTTTTCCATTAAGAATTTGTCAGTAGCAGCCCAGAGTCTGGATTTGTGCCCCGTTAACGGCAATAGGCTCACCCCTTATTACGTAAGACTTAAACATAACTGGCGAAACAAGGGTGTACTACACCTCTGCCGAACCCTTCGGAAAATACAATGCGTGATAATATTATGTTACGTAAAAAGGATAAAAAGAAAAATAAATTTTGACGCGCACAGGCAGTTACAAAAATTGAAGTAACACAAAAAAAATGATGTCTTTACACATCCATTTTTAATCCCCCGTAAATTCAAATCATTTTTATATTCGCCAATAAATATAGCCGTATGTCACAAAATAAACGAGTGTTATAAAAACAGCGATTAAAAATATTGGCCGAACGGAACAGCGGAGCGCTATGGCGATTTGTTGCTCGTCATTATGAATCGACAGACATAGTTGATGCTCGCAACCATATTTTAATATAGTTAATAGGTATTATAGAATAAAAAAAACACAATATCGATATTAGATTTAATAACATGTTAGTTTTTTATCTAGTACTAGCGACCCGCCCCGGCTTCGCACGGGTGCAATGTAGGTACTAACGTGGGGCATATAACCTTCCTCTTGAATCACTCTATCTATTAAAAAAAACCTCATCAAAATCCGTTGCGTAGTTTTAAAGATCTAAGCATACATAGGGACAGACAGAGCGACTTTGTTTTATACTATGTAAAGACATTGGTGACTTTTTATCTATAATTCTATACAAATAAATACAATTGAAGTGTGTACAAACGTAATGTCAAAATAACAGCTTTTTACTAAATGCATATGAAAGTATATTATACGATACTTATAACAAAAAAACATTTTTTGTTTATATGTCTTTCTGTTTGTTCCGGCTAATCTCCAAAACGACTGTACCTATTTTAACGGGACCTTCACTGGTAAATAGCTGATGTTATAAGGAGTAACTGAGGCTACTTTTATTTTAGAAAAAGAATTAGGGTTCCGCGCAAGAAATTAAAACCCAGCCGACTTCTACGCAGACGAAGTCGCGGGCACAGCTAGTCCCATAATAAGGCAAAGGGAATATATTTTCCACTAACTTTTTTTTGGAAGATGTCGCGATAGCCTCCTTGTTATATTTTTATTTTTAAACCACGCAGTAGTAACTTCTTTACTAATTTCTTTAATAGAAAATAAAAATAATAGATGACCTACGTTTTATTTTATTGTTTATTAAAAGTTGCCTAATTATTTGTTATTTACTTTTCTTAAAACCTAAGAAAACTCATTAAGGGTTATAGTCTAACTAAATTCGAACATTTTGCAACCCAAACATTCTTATTAGGTACGTGATAATTTGGCAACAAACTCAAATAGCTACAAAAGACTTATTGGCTAACTTTAGGCTAAAATTACCTATTGTGAGGCTAAATAAGTGCTTGCTAGAGTTGGCATTAGAGCTCTGCGAAACAATATAGTTGTTGAATAGAACTTAATAACAATAGAGGTGGAGAGTCAGATTGTAAATAATATGAAAGGTTCTGTAGATAGTCCGACAGTGCTATAATACAACACTACGGTCTTCCTCTTATCGTGTGGTTAGTGACTAACCTGGTGTCAGAGTTTATGCCGCCCATGGGCCTCAGACTTGGCTTCACATGCCGTCGAGAAATATCTCGCAGGCTGTTTCCTCACAATGTTTTCCATCACCGTTTTTAAGCAAGTGATAATTATACAATACGCACGTGAATCCGAAAAGTCAGAGGTGCGTGCCTTGGGTTCGAACTCGAGACCTATGACTTGGCAGTCCGACAGTCACACCGCTAGGCTATCACTGCTGTTAAACTACGATAATGTGTCTCTAACCATACTAAATGTTAAACGCATGTAACCAATATGCTTCTGACGCGTCACAACATGGCTCCACGCCTTAGTTTATTTCTGCCTTTATTTGAACAACAATACCAACTTTACATACATACACGTACATAACATAACATCACACCTTACATTCCCCGAAGGGTTCGGCAGAAGTGTTTTAAAAACACCCTCGTTTCACCAGTTATGTTTAAGTCCCATGTAATAGGGAGCGAGCCTATTACCATTAACCGGGAACAAATCCAAATTCCAGGCAGCTACTGAGAAATTCCTAATGGATAATCCCAATAACACTTTGCCTGACCTGGGCATCAAACCCAGGACAGTACAGTGCGCGTCAAATAACTAGCACCAAGATGGCGTCGACTGCCAAACTTGAGGGGTTTACTAGTAGCCACTGAAGAGTTCCACTATCCACCTCCTACCTCCATCATCAAATCCTGAACACCAAGTGCAATCTATTGGACTCATGTTACCGGCAACTGGTAACATTTTTTTTTCACACTGGACAATGTTGACATAGGAGTGTAACCGTCAAGATTAATCAACGTACCCGAAGTTATAAAAGCAGTGGTCATTCGACGAAGCAGCGGATTCCATGTCGAACAGCTGAAGAAGTCTGTCCTTTTATATCTGATTTGCTTGTCCTCATTATCTGATCTTGTGTTAATTATTATGTTGTTTTATATTGTGAACTAGCTTCTGTAACTAATCACTAACCAAATTAAAAGTACTCTCGGTGGTGGAGAGTCTATGTTGGTTTAATTTACTTTATTTACCATGCAACCAATCCTGACATACTGATATTAGCTATAACTGTTATGATAGATTCACCCCTACAATATTCTGTTGTGTCTTTTATACTCATCAAAACGCATCATATGACCCGAACCTCACATACATCACACAGTCGACACCATCTTGGATCACACTGTACCTAAAACAGTCGCGAAATAACACAAACCTCTTCCACAATTTCCTTAAAAGATAAGCAACAGACACCTCAGCGGTTCACTTACGTAAATTATAAAAACCTCAGGTTTAAGGAACCCTAAAGTATAAAATAGCCGGTGGGCGTAAACACGGGCGTTAATTAATTACCTGCGGAACCCAACCGCGTGTTTACATACGGACAAAAAGAGCGAGGAAAGCAAAAATGCTAGTTTAGGCTTGCAGTTGATGTTGGTTTTTAAGATGAAGGTAGTATTCTTTTTTTTGTTATACTGTGATATTTCAACTTAACGCCAATAGAAGTATTGCGATTCCACAGATGAATCGCAAAAATTTTAGACACTATTTTAGGACCTGCTGGTGTAAGTGTTTCAATATATCAATAAACAGTGGTGCAAAAGTGGTGGTCTTGAGTCCTTACATTGAAACTAGAGTCATGTTTACAATTATAATTGCCGAACTCAAGAGCTAAATGTTTAATTTACAAAAGATTCTAGTTTTCAGGACTCTTAAAAACTCTTAAAAATCTGGTCTAATCGTCTAACTATACGCAGAAACCTGCATCCACAAGCGGTTTTTGCAAACTGTTTGCTGTCTTAACGTATATGCTTACTTGTGCAAATTAGAGTTTGCGCAATTAAGATTCAGAAGTGCCTATTCTTAGCAATAAACAAACAGTTTTCTTTCTGTTACAAGCTGTAAAATCTACTTAAATATTATATAACAACAAGAATACACATACATAATAACACTTTAATCTCTCTAATGCATGACACTAAATATTTAACCAATAAATCTGTCTAGTCCCGTAAAGGCACAACACTACGAACTAGAGATGTCATAAAGAATGCATTAACAAACGCGGGATTGCACAGCATTTTCCCGGGACGGGGAAACTTAAACAAGAGAAAAACAAAATACATTAATCCCGTCCCTATAGAGTTAAGAGGAAATAAATGACAGAAAATTTTTGAAACATTTTTCTTTCGAATTGTACTTTTTGCATGGAATGGTGGGGAAATGTAAGATAGCCTGCGCCCGCGGATTGGACTGCATTGACTGGAATATTTTCTTAAAAATTATCATGGTATAATAAAACAAGGTAAACTCTTTCCGTGACAGTGACAGCTAGGTGACTGTACCTATCTACGTCATAGCTACTGATGAACCAATAAGCTTCATCTGTTGCTTAACTTTGTTGTTATTGATGGGAAAATATCGTAAATGGTGACGTAATATCGGTCATCGTCGGAAGATAATAAAAACGCACCCACGATACAGGAGAAATCCTAGTGTGGGTCAACGTTCTATTTATGCAAAAATAAACTAGTTTGGCCACTATTGTATAATGTCAAAAGTAAGGTAAATATAAAGGGTTTTTTTAACTTAATCGGTTTTATCTACCCCTAGTAGTACCCCTGCAACATCAGGGTTTGTGGATTGATGATTTAAATTATTATAATATTGTTCGCGTGGGAATTGAATACTTGTGCGAAGTTTCAGGAGAATCGGTTAAGCAGAAGTACCTAGTTGAACAATCTGTCGCAAGATTTGAAACAAGCAAATGTAGGAAATGAAGCTAATTAGGTAATACCGTTTAATAATAAAAGTGAAAAAATCCTATCCTATTTTACGAGTTTCCTCGCGTTTAAAAACATTTTCGAATTTCCTTCAATACGTAATTTTCAGTTCAATCACAGCGAATCTTTTCGATGATTTTCCTCGAATCCAGCTAGATAGACTTTAATTCTCAATTCAGTGCGCATTAATACTTTTCACTAATGATTTATCTTTATTAAGACCGGATTACACTACACAAAACACAATTTGTGTGCAATTAATGTCGATTCACACGACTTGAAAGCGCGAGCTTTGGTAAATTTGGGGCGCTAAAAACAGCGAACGAGAGGTGCAATGATACATTTTCTGCCTAGCCTTTTCCCAACTATGTTGGGGTCAGCTTCCAGTCTAACATCTCGACTGCCATCAGACCTCCGCAACCC
The DNA here is from genome assembly GCA_910594945.2 of Amphipyra berbera. NCBI lineage: Eukaryota > Metazoa > Arthropoda > Insecta > Lepidoptera > Noctuidae > Amphipyra > Amphipyra berbera. The sequence goes on from OU343138.1 coordinate 2,010,969, forward strand.
AGTTTCTGGGGCAATGCCGATATCCTAAAGTTAGATCGGTTGTCAGACCTTCGGGCTTCCGATTTCCCGTAACGACTGTCATAGGTATTCGTATGACACCCGGGACTGACTATTTAACGTGCTCTCCGAGGCACGGAGGGGTCTCGATGTGTAATATGGTGCAATGATACATGTTATTAGGAAAGACATTCTTAAAGTTTTAACCAATTTGTTTTTGAGTGACCTTTCGTTACACATCGATACCCCTTCGTGTCTCGGAGAGCGCTTAAACAGTCGGTCCCGGGTGTCATACGAATACCTATGTCTTCTAGTCATTACAGGAAGTCAGAAGCCCGAAAGTCCGATAACCAGTCTAACCTTAGGATATCGGCATTGCTCAGTAACTGAGTTACGGAGGTCTGATGGCAGTCGCTCCGTGTAAAGAAAAGAAAGAAAGAAATTTATTTGGCACGAAAGCAGTCAGACACACAGACAAAAAATAAAAAATGAATAAAGTAGCTGTGTGTCTAGCGGCTGCGCCAAATAGGTTCAGTTCAGCATAAATGTCAGACCACTAGTGCCTGACGCTGGTTTTCAACTTTTCCTTTGTAACGTAATTGATGTAAACCAGTTCCAAATAGATAAATAGCGTGCTTAAATAAATAAACAAATAAAAAAAAATACTGTTGACCCGTAATTACGGATGTCTCGGTGGTCATGCCAGTAAACTTAAACCAACATGTGTGTGTCTATGAGCAGTGAATGTGTGTGTGAATATAGTTGTGTACTAGTTTATAATAATTGTGTAAACGGGAATAAATAATTCGATTATATATTACTTATGAAATAATAAATAAATAACATAATTAAAATGTTGATAAATAAATGTTAAATGTTACAATTACAATTAAAAATGAACTATAAACGATTCATAGTTTTAATTTGTCCTGTTCAAAGTAGGTCTTAAATACTGGTATTCAGCCGCATCTGGTTAGACTGGAAGCTGACCCCAACATAGTTGGGAAAACCGCTAGGCAGAATATTCATACAAGATTTACGTCTATTGTAAGGTGCGCAAAAGACAGGCAACGAATAAATTCCAATTTTAACAGAGTTATGTGGGTCTTTAGTGCCCGACACTAACTAGCTTACGTTATCGGTTCCCATAATCAGCGAGTGGGTCTTGTGTATAAAAATGTTATTGCGCCTACATTAACACTACCAGTTACCTGCGAAGCGCATTGATATCGTATTCGTTGTTTGCACACTTAACTCGTCTGTACTAGTACAGTCAACAAAAAAGTTATTTAATGAAACTTAATTTTTAACACTCTTGCTCATAAAGTAGCTCTTATTGGACCGCTTATAGTTCCGTAATGTAGCTTATTGCGGACTAGTCCGGTAAAATCTACCACAGATTAATGATATATGTCTACGAATTTTACTTTAATTACATTTTTTTTTCAATCTTAGCAAATCGTTTTTGTGACTTATAAATAGTAAACTTTTTTGTTAAAAAAAGAATAAGTAAACTGTGTTAATTAAAATATGATAATAAACATTTAATTTTATCAAATTATTCATAATTCACAATAAGTTATGTTATACCTAAATACGAAAATATTCGCTGTATTATATTTTTAATATTGGCTGTATGTCGATGTTGTTTGTGCCTTGCTCCAAACAGCGCGCGCATCGCTGGCGCGGCGCGAAAAGAAAAAGAAACTCAAGAAACTTGCACGCCATTTTCCATAAATATTTGTTAACGTTTTCGCTGTGTGGTTGATTATTATCAAAAATGTCGACTTTAAGTAGGGAAGAAATGTAATACCTACGCATATTTGACACCGCCGGAAATACTAATCGAGGCACGGAGCGCATGTGATAGCCTTTTGCCACCAAAACCTACAGAGAAATACCTAGCGGCTTACGAAACTTTTATTCAATGAAAAATCTGCAAAAATGCCCAGTCATTTTCTGAGAACGTATTTTTGTCTTACTTCAATGAACTGGCAAATAAATACAAGCCCAGCTCGCTTTAGTGTATCTATTCCATGTTAAAAAGCACAGTTAAGACCAAAAACGATATTGATATACAAATAAATACCATAACACAAACTGTAAAAATGCCAACAATGTTCGGTATCATTTTGAGAATTGTACTTTCACTATTTTTTTCGCTTGCAGCTCGCGCGCACAATACCGACTCGACCGTAATGATCAACATAGCACACTTGTATCATAATGTACTATTATGGTGCGGCGTGTAAATAGTCGCAAAAGAGCGAACTTGCGTTCTAGTTTAAAATTTTCGAAGAAATGCCTAAAGGATGGCGGATTACAAAGGTTTCACTTATAGCTATTTGAAAACACAAGTAGGTATTTCACACAATGCAGGAATTAGGATTGCCCACTCACCTGATCATCGGCCAAGCAGCTCCTTCATCCAGATTTTCTTCGATGTCGGTAGTCTCAAAACTAAAATAATGACGTGCCGGCCGGCGAAAGTCAATCTGACGCAATCACTCACAACCACTAGTAAAACACTTTAAATTATTCAAAGAAAGAGTCCTGACAATAACTCATCGTCTTTTATGATATTATTTCTGTGACTAGTTTAAGAATACTAGTTTCTATAGAAAAAAAATTGTTACGAAGCACCGAGCGTATCACTTAATTTTTGGCAGTATGGCGGTCAGCGGCAGCCAATGCGGGCACCAATCACACGCGGCGAGCGACGGAGCAATCAACCAATGGTAAAGCAGATAAATGCCGCGGATAGTGCAAACTAGCGCCATCAATGAGCTTATATCGTGAAGCTAGGTACAAGTTACCGATGAGCGGGCTCTGCACTAAATACAAGTCTCTTCATAATTAATTAAATTTAAAAATAATATATTAGATCCATAGCTCTTCACCAATTTATAAACTGTTTAGCAATAGCAGCAAGCGAGCCGTTAAGCCTCTAATGCTCAGTTCCTATTCCCGAAAACGAATCGTTTGACTTACCAATGGTAGTATTATTTATTGCTAAACTATCATTATAAGTGGTTTTGCATATGATAGCTAGTGACGTTCCTATGGAAGGGTCTGTTATGTAAAACTATGAGGTATTTGCTTCATTATTAGTAAAGATACAAAAGGTGCCTTGTTGGTTTAGTGTTCGCCTTTTTGGTTTACTGCTGAAAATGGGGTATTGGGTTCGATCCCCAGGTCGGGCAAAGTGTTATTGGGTTTTTCCATTAATTTCTCAGTAGCAACCCGGATATATGCCCGGTTAATTGATAGGCCCGCCCCCTACTACATGAAACTTAGAGAGTGACCTCTGCCGAACCCTTCGGGGAATACAAGACTCGATGTTATGTTTATAATTTATACAAGTTTTAATTTTAACCAATAACCCTCGGTTAATCATAGGAATCGGCCATAACACTACTCCATGTGATGAGAGTACCGTGTGAAAATGTTCTCTATCTCTGTTATCTATCTCTTAGAGCCCGTTCACACAGCGGATCCGTTTTAACGGATCCGTTGGTACTGTATATGTTGTTCACATCTGTACCGACGGATCAGTTAAACGAATGGCAGCTGCATCGCATTTAACAGGCAGGATACGATAAAAATAACGGATCCAGTATTTTTTACTGGATTCGGAATACTGTCGTGTATGAGAACTCGCTCATACAACTACAGGCGCCATCACCGAAATAAAAACGGATCCGCTAAAACGGGCCTGTTAACAGTTTCTGTGTGAGCTAGCTGTTAGTGTGAAAATTATAACGTATAAAGAATTATGTGTAAGTGAGTATGTTATTTATTTACATTCCACTGATTCATCCCGCGCTTCTAGGTGCCACTCACGACGGCGACGCGTCGCGCTCTCACCCCGTGTGACAAGGCGCCAATTTGGCCGGATTAAAACTTCTATTCACTTTGAATTGAAAGAAGTTTATTGAAAATATAAAATACCTGTTTTATTATTTTATAGAGGTGAGTTGGGACATTATATTTTAAAGTTATATTAATTAGCGGCCCGTTCCGGCTTCGCACGGGTGGACATTTTTCCGTTTTTGCAACATTTTTCATTTATGCTCCTCTCCTATTGGTCGTAGCGTGATGTTATATAGCCTATAACCTTCCTCGATAAATGGACTATCCAACACAAATAATTTTTCAAATCCAACCAGTAGTTCCTGAGATTAGCGCGTTCAAACAAACAAACAAACTCTTCAGTTTTATAATATTAGTATAGATTAAATGGTGTGAATAGGTCGACACACTATGCCAAAGATACGCGACCCAATGACGGCGTGATTACGTCTGCAATGGTTTTTTAAATTACTTGCGACACGCCAGGCTGAAATCATCGCGTCTTGCCTATATATGTAACATAGGTAATTAACGCACATCCTGAAAGTAGTTTGTTCAGAATCGTTTACTGAATCGATTTCTATCATTTTTAATATAGGTAATTTTTTATTCCAAAAATAATTAAAACTACGGAAATTAGTCACATTACCCCTGTACAGTCAAAACAAACTGAAATGGACCGTAAATCAAGGCAAAAGACTATTAAAAGTGCATTTTTATTTGTATCAATACAAATTCTGTCATTCAATACAAAATAAAGAAAAGTAAACCTTATTTCAAGAACGTTAATTTAGTAAATAGAATGCATATACATGTTAAACTAAAATTTCAGTGTATGTATTATGATTATAACATAATATTCTAATTGGGGTGTTTGAGGGTGTGCGTTAATTACGTTACATGTTGTATAAAAATCATAGCATGTTCCGTCACATAATTTCGACATGATGTAGTACTACGACAATCACACGTGTGGGGAAAGCGTTGGCCTATTCTTAGCAGTTCATTACATACATAACATCACGCCTATATTCCCCGAAGGGTTGGGCAGAGGTGTATAGTAACACCCTCATTTTGCCGTTATGTTTTTAAGTCCCATGTAATAGGGGGCGAGCCTATTGCCATCAACCGGGCACAAATCCAAACTCCGGGCTGCTACTGAGGAATTCCACACGGAAAATCTCAATAACACTTTGCCCGACCTGGGGATCGAACCCAGGACCGATCAGCAGTCGCGCTTGCCACCACTAGACCAACGAGGAAGTTCTATCTATATTCTTAAGTAGCAGTTAGTATCACAAACGTCTTAAAAATCAACGATCACTTTTTACCAAGAAAAACACCTTTAGCTAAAACATTTTAAACTAAAACTTAAACACAAAAGAACACAAATAAATCACAGTTGACAAATAGCAACGTTGGCGTGCTACGCTCCCATACGTTACGACTCCATTCACGAGTTTTACTCTATTCGCGACTTTTACTCTATCCACGACTTTTTTACTGTATTCACGACTTTTTACTCGTTCAGTTCCCAGACACGGCATAGATGTCGCCACCTGAGTTACGGAGAGATTGATTCACGAGTACGTTTTTAAGGTTTTTGTGGGGGAGAAGTTATTTACTGAGTTGCTTTTCTTATCAATTAATCAGTCGACTTATAGGTAGGTCATTAGAAATGCAACTATTACTAGCCGTACCGGCGGCTCTGCCCGCAATAAAAGTATTAAATTTTTCGTGATGGATCTACCTATTATATTATACTATATGACGGCGCGGGAAGCATGAGGGCTACTTCCAGGCACGCGTTCCTCCTCGTAATTTAATTTTTAATTTAAGAACAACATTAAGAAAGGATTTTTGGAAATTCTACCCCTAAGAGAGTAAAATAGGGGATGGAAGTTTTGTATGAAAATTTACGCGGACGAAGTCGCGGGCTATGTGTATAACGTAGAGTAAGACTGTTCTACCTTGAGAACGAAATAAATTATATTATTATTATTTTTCTCTCACAAGTCTTGGAGAGTTTTGTTTTTTGGCATTTCGTAGTGATGTGGCTACAGTAATCGTAACAATGTAAACTCCATCGCATAAATACATTATAAATGTGAAAGTATGTGAAGATATCTAGTTTCAACGATTGGATATAGCAAGAGACAAACAGATCTCACTTATGTAACGTTTGCGATGCATTATGATATCTGGACCGCAGACTAATAAATCTGGACAACTGACATTGTAAACATTTTCTATGGGATGATTTCCACCAAACGGCTCGCATGGGATCAGATCGGAAAGGATACGAACGGATCCGGCGACAGCCGATCGCGTCCGGCAGGATATCGAGGCATACGATCGGCTCCGTACAGTCGCTTACAAACGTATCCGTTTCTGCGCCTAGTCAAATAGTTTCATTCCTAACGTGTTGACGTGTACTAATTTTTGAAAGGATCCGATCGGATATGAGGACAGGCGAACGGAGCCGATCGCGCGTCGCAGCATACTTTTGGCTACGATCGCGTGTCGCGGAAGACGTCCGCGGTCAAGCTGCTGTGCGCAGCTTGGTAATATAGACTTTAAATACTGTGTACCTACACGATTTAATATCGTTTAAAGATTTTAAATTCCGTTCCCAACCGATGCGATGCGAGCCGTTTGGTGGAAATCATCTTTATAACAGTAAATGATTTAGAAACACACTTTATCATACACAATGCAATGTGTAACCGCCCGTTCACACAGCGCATCAGATTTAACGGATCCGTCGGTACTGGATGTGTCGTTCACATCTGCGCCGACGGATCAGTTAAACTAATGGCAACTGCGTCGCATTTGGCAGACAGGATACGATACAAATAACGGATCCAGTATTTTTTACTGAATCCGGAATACTGTCGTGTATGTGAACTCGCTCATACAACTACAGGCGCCATTATCAAAATAAAAATGGATCCGCTAAAACGGGTCCTGTAAACAGTTTCTGTGTGAACTAGCTGTAACAACGTCGGCCATTCCAGACGTTGCCATACATTGTTACACTCGCATAGTTTTTATACCACAATGTCTGGACTTTAAAAGAGACTTTGATCTCAATTTGTTTCGGCTTTTCTTCTCACAGCTAGTCAGATAGGAAACACCGGCGCCATCTAGTCTTAAAAAAACATTACATTGACTTGTAAAAGTGTCTCTAACAGATTCCTTTAAAGAAATAAAAATCATTTATCACAAGTGTGTTTCTAAATCATATACTTTCATAGATTTTTTTTGTGTTGTCAGTTTTCCAGATGTCATAATGCATCGCATACGTGGCATACGTGGGATCAGTTAGTTTTCCAGATATCATAATGCATCGCATACGTGGGATCAGGTCTCTCGCTTATGTTTACTTTGTTATTAAATCACTCATAAACGGTTAAACGGATTTAGATGAAATTTGGCATATAGATAGACCATGTCCTGGATAACCATATATTTTAACAAACTTTTATAATTTTGATTCCTTTTGTGTTAAGTATATTTTATTTTCTGTTAATTTTTGTCTACACCTCAAGACTCATACATAACATAATCAGCCCATTCCTGTCCCACTGCTGGGCACGGGCCTCTTCTCAGAATGAGAAGGGTTTTAGGCTTTAGTCCACCATGCTGCCCCCGTGCGGGTTGGCGGACTACACACACCATCGAGGACTTTTTGGAGCCCTCTCAGGTGTGCAGGTTTCCTCACGATGTTTTCCTTCACCTTTACACAAGTGAAGTATTTTTTTTAAATTATTTTTGTTTCTTTTTAATTGGTCCTGATTAGTGTGGTTAGTCCCTAAGTGTATATTGCATGACCTAAGTCTTACCGCCGCCACACAGTTAGCAAAGATTGATTCACTGCAGCGAACGGTTTTAAACTTTTTGTCTAAGATCGGATGTTACGTTTTTGTGCTAAAAGATTAACGTGGAGTTTGAGAATGTTTTGCTTATTTGTCGCTAAAGTTAATGCAATGCTACATTTAGCTTCGGGGAATTCATAAGACTTTTTTAAGGTGGAAGCTATCTGTCGACAAAAGCAAAGTTGTTCATATAATGTTTGAAAATAATATAGTAAAATGTATCGTTTTAAAAGGTAAATAAAAACACACAAATACTTACAATGCAATATTTTAAAATTAGGTCTTAAAGATATCCATATTTTGCGTAAAATATTAAAACGCAGCAGCTACGACGTAGATAGTATGACATCACGGCTACGAATGCGTAGCGGTCGTAGCTAATTCCTGATCGGCTACGCACTATTAATGATTAGAGCCTATGCACACGACGTCTTTAGTACGCGCAGACGACTCCATACTTAAAAAGCGTGACTTTGACGTTAACGTGCGTCGTCTGTGCCTAGGAAAGACGTCGTGTGCATATCCTTAGAGCGTTTGTGCGTACTGCGTCCGACCCGAATCCGAGAAAGTATTATCCGAACGAACTGCAGTACTATTTACGTGAACGGTTGTGCGCTATATACGATCCGAATTTCATAGATTTATTCGGACCGTTTTAAATATTAATAAACTACCGTCATCAGTCATACCTACTATTACACTGTCCGTAACGTCCACTGCTGGAGTTAGGACTCCTCAACCGCTGCTATGATCTCGAAGGAATATTGCCATAAACACCATCATGGTTGGCAGACATATCGGAGATCACAGTATGTTGTTAATAGCACAAAAGTTTATACTACTGCCCAAGGCCATAGTCAGGGGGAAGGGTTCAAACCCCCCCCCCTGAAACCTCAGACAATTAAATCACTTTTAAAATGTACATAACGTCACGCCTTATATTCGACGGGTTCGGCAGAGGTGTTTTTAGTACACCCTCATTTCGCCAGCTATGCACAAATCCAGACTCCGGGCTGCTACTGAGATATCCCTAAATGTAAAATCCCAATAACACTTTGTCCGAGCTGGGGATCGAACCCAGGGCCTCACGTTCAGCAGTTGCGCTTGCCATCACTAGACCAATAAGGAAGTGAAACAAAAAGTTTAAAATGTATACACTCCTTATTGTAATTGATTTTCTACCCCCCCCCCCCCCCCCCCCCACTCCTCACATAATCTCGAAGTAGTCTCTTACGATACCCGCAAAACCGAGCGATTCACGACAAGGAACACGATTAATATCGACAAAATTTGATAAACATAAGTAATCCAGTATCAAGAACGACCTCATAAAACTATACGACTACTCCATTCCTAACCCAAAGCCCCAGAAACAGGTGAAATACAACCCATCAATTCGTAACTCAATCGATAAACGGACTCGATACACGAATATCGATAATATTTACTCGATATCGCGTTACAAGTAACAACTAATATTCCACTTGGCATAGCTCTTATAACTCCGAACGGTCTTACAATAAGCGAATAAACTCGTACGAAGGAAAATTAACTTTATGGTGTACAGAATAGTGTTGGTTGTGTGTGTATGAATAACTTTGTTTTCGGATTGGTTCGCCAGGGAAATTATGAAAATGGATACCGGGATATAGTTGGCAGCTATTTTAGCAGATAAACTTTATTTGTTCGGTTCAATTGGAGGCCCGAGGAACAGGTATCTGTCTTTTGAGGTTATAGTTTTACTGAAGGTCAGACCTGTCATAAACTGTCTGTCATATTTTTATAATCTGTCATAAACTTTTGGTAAAGGCGTGGTCAGACGTGGTTTGACGACACATTTGGTGCAGAAGCTAAGCAATTGGCTTCTGCGCCGCGGGTCGTGGGTTTGATTCCCGCACGGAACAAATATTTGTATGGCCTACAGATAGTTGTTCCGGGTCTGGATGTTTGTGCATGTGAAGATTTGTGTCTGTAAACGCACCCACGATACAGGAGAAATCTTATTGTGGGGCAACGCTTTTATTAACAAATAAAAAAGACAAGGCAGAGAGCGTGGTTGTCTCTGTGTGGCGTCTTCTATACATTCCATATATTTGTACGCCTTCTTCTTTTGTGTGGTTAGTGTCTAACCTGGTGTCAGAGTTTATGCCGCCCATGGGCCTTTGACTTGGCTTCACATGCCGTCGAGAAATATCTCTCAGGCATGCCGGTTTCCTCACGATGTTTACCTTCACCGTTTTTAAGCAAGTGATAATTATACAACACGCAGATTAATCCGAAAAGTCAGAGGTGCGTGCCTTGGGTCCGAGCCAGAGTCCTATGACTTGGCAGTCCGAGGGTCACACCACTAGGCTATCACTGCTTTATACACCAAGAGAACGCGATCAACAAGCGACGTCAATATCACACCCAGCTACGCTCACTGTATTACCAGGATTTGTGTCTTTAAAAAAACCCACTATACAAGAAAAATCCTAATGTGATCGTCAAGCTTACCTCTAACTAATATTATAACCATTTCAATAAATCATTGTAATTTTTTTTTTAAATGCAACTAAAACATGATCATTAATAGGAAACGTGGGCTACAAAATATTAATAACGGACGGCCCGTCCCGGCTTCGCACGGGTGGACATTTTTCCCGATTTTGCAACATTTTTCATTTATGCTCCGCTCCTATTGGTCGTAGCGTAATGTTGTATTGCCTATAACCTTCCTCGATAAATGGACTATCCAACTCAAAAATAATTGTTCAATTCCAACCAGTAGTTCCTGAGATTTGTTATATAGCTATTAGTTCTCGGCAACATATAGGCTATAATTTATTAGGGTAGGTAGGTAGGGTAGGTAGAGTAGGTAGGTAGGGTAGGTAGGTTGGGTCCTGCCGGGGTTGCGGTGCATGCTTTTGCGAATCCCGCGACCCTGGCCGTACGGTCAGGAGAAGGAACACCGTTGGTTTTTAGCCGGTAAGAGTCCGGCAGACTCCCTGAGGGACATCCATGAGGATTTTCCAACGAGAAAAAAAAAAAAAAAAAAAAGGTAGGTAGGTTGGGTATGTGGGTAGGATAGGGTAGGTAGGTAGGGAAGGTAGATCGGGTAGGCAGGTATGGTAGGCAGGTAGGGTAGGCAGGTAGGGTAGGTAGGTAGGCAGGTAGGGTAGACAGGTTGGGTAGGTAGGTAGGGCAGGTAGGGTAGACAGGTAGGGTAGGCAGGTAGGATAGGCAGGTAGGGTAGGTAGGTAGGGTAGGTAGGGTAGGTAGTTAGGGTAGGTAGGTAGGGTAGGTAGGTAGGGTAGGTAGGTAGGGTAGGTAGGTAGGGTAGGTAGGTAGGGTAGGTAGGTAGGGAAGGTAGGTAGGGTAGGTAGGTAGGGTAAGCAGGTAGGGTAGGCAGGTAGGGTAGGTAGATAGGGTAGGCAGGTAGGGTAGGCAGATGGGGTAGGTAGGTGCGCCGTAGATACCATAAATGAAAAATGTTGCAAAAACGGGAAAAACGCAGACGAAGTTGCACGAGTCAGCTAGTATATCATATGGTAAAAAATATTTGCTCTAGTGACATTATCCAAGGAGGAAACTGAGGAATACTTTTGTATGGACTATAATGCCGGCCGCATTTCCTCTTAAGGACTACATGCAAAATAGTGCACACACCGAATCAACTATCGAGTACATTCGAGTAGTCGATTCTGGAATATGCGGCGTCGTTGTCTGGCGCGTTCTCGATTATGACGCGGTCATCGACCCCGATATGATGACACAAACAGAATTTTGTAAGCGATGCAGGAATAACGATTGGGTGTAATGCCTTGATAATGATGTGAGGCAATCTTAATGAGTTAATTATTTAATTATAGTGTCCGCGTATTTTATTTTGTTAGATGTAGGTATCTATACTAACTGCTTCGTTCGTCTAGTGGTGGCAAACGCGACTGCTGCTCGTGAGGTTCTGGGTACGATCCCCAGGTTGGACAGTGTTATTGATTTTTTCCGTGTGGAATTCCTCAGTAGCAACCCGGAGTCTGGATTTAAGCCCGTTTAATGGCAATAGGCTCGCCCCCTATTACATGGTACTTATAACTGGCGAAACGAGGGTGTACTAAAAACACCACTGCCGAACCCTTCTGGGAATGTAAGGCGTGATGTTATGTTGTTCGTAAACAAAAAAGTGTATAAAACAAACAATACATCAAACGATGAATATTCTGTCGCTTATTATTTTACAACAAACACAGTTCCACTACAGACTAGCCAACTTAACAATGGCAAGTACCAGTTGTTAGTAAGTACCAAACAAAAATAAAAGCAGTATTCATTTATAGTAGGTAACTTCTTTCAAACGACGGACAAAAGTATGGGGAACTCTCGGAATTAGCAAACGTGGATAAGAAGTTGAAATACTGTATTTTATTTTTATTTGGTAATTATTTTAACACGTGACACGTAACACGTGAGTTCTTTGTTGTTTTATTTTAATTTATAATGTCTTATCTCTGGGTGCATTAAAAGAGCCTCCGCGAGTGACGATACTCATAAGCGTATTCAGTATGAGGCGCTTGCCCCACCCTGGCACAGAAAAGAATAGGTAAGTGGTCTAGATTCAGTCAACTTGCCACCCATGGCCACAGAACAATTACCCAAAATAGGCAGACCAATGCCCGACTCCGTCTATACTTATTTGGACCTCACAAATAAGGTTATGGGGCAAAATTGCCACATAATCCCATTCTACACTACCAGATTTATTGAAAAGACAAATATTTACTGTCTGACTGAATTTGCTCCACTCTGGACAAAATCCTGGTTACACCATGACGATACTATACTTATGAACGTCCGAAGCAGTCAACTATTTTTTCACCACGGCATGAACTATTGTCATATAAGTTGTACCGACACGACATAAAGAAGAGAGAAGATATTATTAACGATGAAAAGAAAATAATAGGACCAGCTGTAGCATTTTCCCATTTCAGTTCTCATATTCAGTTCTCATACAATCCATACTCAGCAGTGATCTTTGACACTTATAAATGATGATTATCTCAAATCCCACTATACACAACGAAACCGAAAAACGAATACACATCATAACTTTTTTTAGTAATTTGGCAAACAAGCCGACGGCTCACCTAATTGCAAGTATAACCGCCACCTATATAAATCTACAACACCAAGAAGATTACTGATTCGTTACCAACCTTAGAATAGAATAAAATAGAATATACTTTATCGTACACCAAAATTGTAACACATCTCTTATACAATAACAAACATTAAAGGGTACAATGGCGGTCTTATCGCTGATAGCGATATCTACCAGACAACCTTTGGATGAACAGGAAGTCAATGAATAAGATAGAGTGGGTAGTCCATGGTGTACTGCTGCAAAATATATACTACACACCATACATAGACATAATACTTACATATAGGTATATATATAGTGACAAAGTTAGCTCCATTTGGTGCCCTGTTAATTAATACAGCACTCCATATCCTTCCCTGTATAATCCTGGTGTTGAACTCAAATGGCAAAGAAACACGGACGGAAAGAGGCGACAGGCAATTCATACGAGCGTCTGCAATGGCGACACAACAAGTCGCATAGTGATGTGACTACCTCACTTATATTAATAGGTATTTTGTTATAAACCGACTTCAAATATGATAAATGTTATAAGACCTGCACACCTAAGAGCAGTGATAACCTAATGGTGTGACCGTCGGACTACCAAGTCATAGGTCTCGAGTCCTAGTCATAGTCATCCCTCTAGTCATAGGCCTCTTTTCAAACAAACAAACAAACAAACAAACTCTTCATCTTTATAATTTTTAAAAAATAATTAAATGTATGTTATACATTATAATCCTACGCACGCACAAAACACTCCCGCTCAATGTCTAGTCGAAAGTAGAACTCACTAACACACACAATCTACATATAAACACGCCCTCTGATACATACACAAACTATCACACACGCAAACATACACTCATCTTACAACATCCACATAAACACACACACACAAATCCACACATTTATTTAGTCCTTATAAAACACAAGATAAATCTTTTATACTTTATGTTATATTATTTACTTTTTTTAGATTATGTAAAAGAACATACCTTAATACATGATTTCCAAAATTTGTCTTGTGTAACACAGTAATATTAAATTAGTAAACGGAACGAAAGAGCCTAGATCTCACGACACAGGGAATCCTAATGTGAGGTCTAGGACTTCAACTGAATTGTAATCGTAATCTTTGAGACAATAAATTTATTCTTATTCTTATAATATTAGTATAGATTTGTAGGTCATGGATTTCCGCAAAGTAGCGCCTGATTCCATCATTTATCTATTCATTTATATACAAATATCAAAGTATTTATTGTAATAAATTTATTAATTTATTTTATTTTTAAAATTAATTTTTGTATTTGCTCGTGACTGCCCGTGGCCTCACTATCAGGACCCATCCGAAAACCAGCGCTGCTATACTTCGGTGTAGCAGCATTATGCTGAGATGGGCTCCTTTTTTAGTCTCGTGAGGCATGTAACTTTTTTAATTTGTTGTTTTTTTTATTTATCTTTTAATGTGTTTGTCTGTCTTTCATTCTTTCTTAACATAAACAAATATTATAAACATCGATTATACCAATTAGTCGATTACCAGGTACATCACTAGCCGGTAAGTTTGACGAGCTTCGCCCACCGATGCCGACACCAAACTATTGTGTCGTGGGACAGTTTTACTTTTTGTCCTAAGACAGAAATGAATTGATATAAATTTAATGAAACATAATTTTGAATTCCTATAAGTCGACTTGTTTTTATAAAATAACATCTTTATCTTTACATAGTATAAAACAAAGTCACTCGGCCCGCTGTCTGTACGCTTAGATCATTTAAACTACGCAACAGATATTAATGCAGTTTTCAGCAATAGATAGAGTGATTCAAGAGGAAAGTTTATATACCCCACATTAGTAGCTACATTGCACCCGTGCGAAGCCGGGGCGGGTCGCTAGTAATCTACTAAAATGCTACTCAATTTTAAGTTGACACTAACTTCGTGCTGTCACTATCATTTCGCCTTAAAGTGACAGAGACCGCACGAAACTTAACGGCAATTTAAAATTTAGTAGCGTTTTAGGATTTAGCCGATAGTTACACTATTTCATAACATCACTCCTGTATTCCCCGAAGGGTTGGGCAGAGGTGTATAGTAACACCCTCATTCCGCCGTTACGTTTAAGTCCCATGTAATAGGGGGCGAGCCTATTGCTTTCAACCGGGCACAAATCCAGACTGTTACTGAGAAATTCCTAATGTAACCCAATAACACTTTGCCCGACCTGAGGATGGAACACAAGACCTCACGATCAGCAGTCACGCTTACCACCACTAAATGAGGCAGTTACTACTTCGATTATCATTTACGTATTTAATATGTAACTGATTTCTAATTACGTCTCTCAGAATGCCCCTTAGTCTGCACACTGTACTGAATAAGCTACCTCATGCATATTTATAAGGTTCGGAACACACTTGCGACAGACTAAACCTTGCAGGAGTCCGTTCAAGCTCATACCCTTAAGTTTAACTTTGTATATCGTTGCTCGGCAGTGAAAACCTCGTAAAACAAATTTTCTTCAAGAGCGTTTTAATTGTTCTTTAGATTGATAAACTCGTCATACACGTACTAGTTCAACAAACTGTTAATTGAAATACTTCTAAGCTATCTATGACGTACGATGACAAACTTGTATTAACATTTGATCGGCCATTTTTTTTTCAGGAAACAGTTATTTCTATCTCTTTTAAAAATTTGTATTTTACACATACGTGACTTTCACTACCGACCATCGATATGTATCGTATTACTTGGCTAGTGAGTAAGCGCTGGGTTGGAATCTCAGGTGAGACAAAGTGGAATTTTGCTACTCCTCTCGTGTGCTCGTGGTGAAAAAATAAGCCAGTCAGCAAGGTGTGACGGGTGGTGGCGACTGGCGGGGGTCCAGGCCTATAAAAGGTCGGGCACGCTGCAGATCGCTCTCTCTCTTTTCTGACTCCGCAGTCACACCGTTAATTCAGCCCTCATCAAGCTGTCGTCTCCCTCCCAGACCTCTCACAAGCAACGCCCTAAGCTAAGGTTCGAGTCCCCCCTAGGAGACGCCCTTAGAGGTTTTTGCTAATTAGTTAGTCATGATGTTAGTACGCGTAGTAATAGTAGTTAGCTTAGGTTAAGTATTTTACTCTCATCGGGATTGGTTAGAGACCCTTCAGGTCTCACCAATAACTGCCCGGTTACGTAGAAACGGTCAGCAAGACCATCTACATACAGTCGAATAGGAAAAAAAATTGCTCACTCGCGCTGCTTCAGTTGCCAAATTAAGTACTACACCTGCATAAGAAGACCCTGGATACCTCGCATTGCTACGAACCACCCTGTTGATCCGCTTGTAATTCTGATTAAAATATATAAAGTGTACGGTTACAAGTGTTATTCTTTATCCTCCCGTAAGTATACGCCTGCTAAATTTTATGTGCACATGCTTGTTGAGGGTTGAGGCTTTAAAGTGTGACAAAGGTTGGTAGCGGAACTGACTGCTCAGGGTATGTCAGATGTACTTAAGTATTGTACGCGTGGAGCCTCTATTTATGTACTTCTCCGTCCCCGAAGAGCACGTTATCCCGGGTGTCGTACGAATACCTATGGCAGTCGTTACGAGTAGTCAAAAGCTTGAAAGTCTAACAACCGGTCTAACCTTAGAGTACCGGCATTGCCCGGTAACTGGGTTACGGAGGTCTGATGGCAGTCGCTTCGTGTAGAATACCGGTATTCAGCCTCATCTAGCTAGACTGGAAGCTGACCCCAACATAGTTGGGAAAAGGCTAGGCAGATATACTGCGAACCGCAGTTCTGTAATGACGGTATTAGGACTTTGCATCTCCATTTATCGGGCACATTTGCAATCCCATAACCTTTGACTATTTTATTTTTTCAATTTTGGAATCCCAATCCCACTTTTTCTGACCAGTGATCTAACTTTGATTACATAACATAACATCACGCCTTGTATTCCCCGAAGGGATTGACAGAGGTGTTATAATACACCCTCGTTTCGCCAGTTATGTTTAAGTCCCCTGTAATAGGGGGCGAGCCTATTGCCATTAACCGGTCACAAATCCAGGCTCCGGGCTGTTACTGAGAAGTTCAAAAACCCAATAACACTTTGCCCGACCTGGGGATCGAACCCAGGACCTCATCAGCAGTCGCGTTTGCCACCACTAGACCAACGAGGCAGGCACTTCGATTAATAAATAAAAAACATAATGCATGATAAAAAAAACCTATAAAAATCAACAACTTTATTAAAATGCCTATAATTATAAAAGCCAATGGGCCAAGCGGCAAATTGATAATAATGGCGTATTTAATATTAAAAAATATAGGCGTAGGGAATAATTAAAAGATAATCTGAAAGCGAGTGATGCGAGAAAAACGACCCGATCGAATGGAGACCGAAATGTTATAATTTGAGTATACCGATGAACGGTATTAAGGAGTGTACACACTAATTTGCGATAAATGATGGAATCAGGCGTTATTTTGCGGAAATCCATGACCTACAAATCTATATAAATAAAAATGAATCGCCAAATGTGTTGCTAAGCGCAAAACTTGAGGACGGCTCGACCAATTCGGCTATTTTTTTTTATATATTCCTTAAGGCACAAGGAAGGTTCTTATGGAGAGAAAAAACAAAAATTGCGTGGAAAATAGTAAAAACAACACTTTTCTTTTCCCATACAAACTGTTCTTATCTGTCAAACATTAAATGTCACAAAATAATAGGTAGTTAGGTAGGTAGGGTAGGGTAGGTAGGGTAGGGTAGGTAGGGTAGGGTAAGTAGGGTAGGGTAGGTAGGGTAGGGTAGGTAGGGTAGGGTAGGTAGGGTAGGGTAGGTAGGGTAGGGTAGGTAGGGTAGGGTAGGTAGGGTAGGGTAGGTAGGGTAGGGTAGGTAGGGTAGGGTAGGTAGGGTAGGGTAGGTAGGGTAGGGTAGGTAGGGTAGGGTAGGTAGGGTAGGGTAGGTAGGGTAGGGTAGGTAGGGTAGGGTAGGTAGGGTAGGGTAGGTAGGGTAGGTAGGGTAGGGTAGGTAGGGTAGGGTAGGTAGGGTAGAGTAGGTAGGTAGGTAGGAAGGTAGATAGGTAGGTAGGTAGGTAGGATAAATAGGTAGGGTAGGTAGGTAGGTGCGCCGTAGATACTTAGTGCTATCCGTGCGAAGCCGCGTCGGGTAATATACAATAAAAATATTTAGTGTTAATTCCGCGAAAACAGTTGATCAAGCCTGAATGTAGTATGCGGTCGACGAGTCAACATCTCCTGAGGATGCCCCGTGGAGGGGCGAAACATGTGTCGTATCGGTTTGATTTGTTTGTGTGTTGCATATTATTAATCGCACCTTCTGCATTTGCATAATATTTGCGGGTTGGAGAGCGGTGCTGCATACTACATTCAGGCTTGATCAACTGTTTTCGCGTAATTAACACTAAATATTTTTATTGTAGATTTGTACTAATTTGCGAATTTGTTTTAAGCCTTGGATTCACTAAGGGATATAATCTTCCGTAACATGAGGCGTAACATTGAGTCTACGTGACGCTTCGGCTATAAAGAGCGTCATCTCTGTCTCTATCATTTTTGGACCCAGTGCATAATATCAGCAAGAACATTGGGTCACCCGCGCGACGGCGCATCGAGTATTCCCAAGGAGGGTTGATGTCAGGCAGGCGCCCGGTCATAAAACAATAAGCCAAAACCTCTAACAACATGGATTTATGAAATACATGTTGTGCCGACCCCACCTAGTATGGGATAAGGGCAGGGAGAGAAGATTCACTAAGGGACATAATCTTCCGTAACATGAGGCGTAACATTGAGTCTACGTGACGCTGCAACGTTGCACACTGCCCCGCAACGTTGTGTATACAGGGTGTAAACGAAATCATGTAATTCCTTCAAACCTTGTGATGTACTGTTGACATAGATTAACTTTGAACGGGATAGCTTTGTATTCAATAAAAAAATATTAAAAGACGTGAACATGTGTTCTTAACGTGAGGGATTTTAGCGCCCCGAGTTAAATTACCGCGCGTTAAGCGATACCGCGCAATTCGCTCGGGGCGCTAAAATGCCTCACGTTAAGAACACATGTTTACTTTTTTGTTTTTTTTATTTATTCTTTAACTATCCCGTCCAGGGTTAATCTATGTCAGCAGTACATCACGAGGTTTGAAGGAATTACATGATTTCGTTTACATCCTGTATTGTTCGACATTTCTACGTGACGCGGGACATGTTGCAAGCGCCGCTTTGAGAGCGGGCGCAGGTGTGTGCGAGCGTATTGTTCCGCGACATTGTCCCCGGGACATTCACGTAGATGTCCCGCGTCAAGTACCGCTTCATGTTGCTCCATTTGTCCCTTAGTGAATTCTTCTACCTCCTACCGTTTTCCCAACTATGTTGGGGTCAGCTTCCAGTCTAATCAGATGCGGCTTAATAGACCGGTCCCTTAGTGTATCCCAAGCTTTATGTTATAGGTTGACAAACAGGCTGACGACCCACCTGATGGTAAGTGGTTACTTCCACCACTGATTTGGAATGTATACCTCCACCCAACGCTCGTGACGTCAGGGGCCACGCTAGCTGAATATATTTTCAAATATAAAAATTGAAAACTTATGAACCCTTGAATTGTACCTACACCTACCGTTTGTGACGTCACTGGCTGTAATGGCGTCGAGTATACCTTCAAGGCACTCTGATTAATGACGGCAATGGAGCAATAGAGAGCAAGAGAAGCAAGCTCGGGCTTTAAAGCAGCTCGGCTCGGTTGATTCAGGTTCAAAGGGGATGATGGGGGCTGGTGAGTGAGCAAAGCGGGCAAATAAGTCCAGTCATCCCCTTGGAGCGGTTTTTCTTGTGACAATTCCAAAACTCGGATTACGGCTTAGAAGCAGGCGCGGGCGCAGCCTTAGACTTTGGGGGGTCATAAGTAATAAGTTGAGCATATTAGAATTCATTAAATTTTTTTGTATATTATCTGTATTTGGAGGTTTGTCAATTTGATGTGAATGATTTGGGGGGGGGTGTCATGACCCCCCCTCGGACCACTGCATTGAAGGTAAGCGTTCAACCGATAGACTATACCTGATGCTGGTTAATAACCTGATATATAAATAATCACTTTTTAACAAAAATAAAACCGACTTCAAATTGTCTATCTCCGAAGTTTTTCATCAGATCTTCACCAAATTTAAATGGGACCATTTCAAAAGAATACTCTTTCAAACAAAAAAAGAATCATTAAAATCGGTTCACAATTAGCAAAGATATCGTGGAACAAACATACAAACAAAAAAAAACAAAAAAAAAACATACTATCGAATTGAGAACCTCCTCCTTTTTTGAAAGTCGGTTAAATATACCTACTGCCTTGTTGATGTAGGGGTCGCAAGCGCGACTACTCAGCATTGGGTCCTGGGTTCGATCCCCAGGTCGGGCAAAGTGATATTGGGTTTTTCCATTGAGAATTTCTCAGTAGCAGCCCGGAGTCTGGATTTGTGCCCGGGTAATGGCAATAGGCTCACCCCCTATTACATGGGACTTAAACATAACTGGCGAAACGTGGGTGTACTAAAAAACACCTCTGCCTAACCCTTCAGGGAATACAAGGCGTGATGTTATGTAAATAAAATATACTTACTTTTACAATAATATCTGCTAAACTCATACGCAATGTGCAAGCTTCTTATCACCGGCCCATAGCGCCCCGGGGCTCTCATTAAAATTTCGGCTTTCCTATATGTACCCCATTTTGTGGCGGCCGCGTATAACTTGCTTTATTAACGGAATAATCATATCTAATATTATGTTGCCTTGTTTTCAATTGAAGAGTGTTTTTGACGGTGATTTTAATAGTTGTAGAGGTCGATGTGAAAAACTTCGAACGGAGAATTTATTACCTAAGGGCAATGCCTCATTAGTGCTTTGCGTCGTCGCAACGGATCAACGCATTGTATGCCACACCTGCGTTGCGACGACGCACGACGCACGCACCTCTAGCAGTGGAACACTGTTCGTCGTCGCACCGGAGCTCCGACCGCGCAGCGCATGACCCTCCCCCCGCTTTGTTTCTCGTCCGCCGATCCGTTGAAACGTCGCGTGCGACGACGCAACGCTTTAATGTGGCATGTCTTTTAAAATGTATGGAAGACGACGCCACGTTGACGCTGCGACGACGCAACGCAACGCACTAATGAGGCAGAGCTCTAACATACACATTTCAACCGCCAAGCAGCATTGCCATGTTCTGGTATAAAGGGTATAGGTACCGGTGAAACTATAGGCACATTGACGACACGTTTGATGTAGTGGCTGAGCGATTGGCTTCTGCGCTACGGGCCGTGGGTTCGATTCCCGCACGGTTAAAATATTTGTATGGCCTACAAATAGTTGTTCCGGGTCTGGGTGTTTGTGCATGTGAATATTTGTGTCTGTAAACGCACCCACGATACAAGAGAAATCCTAGTGTAGGGCGACGTTAAAAAAAAATGATTTTTCAACTTTGTCCCTAACGTTGACAACGCATCAGCAATCCCCTTGGTGTTACAAATATCAAAAGGTAAAGAATTCCATCAGGTGAGCCCTCGACTTTTATATCAACCTACAACATAAAGAACATCAATATCAATACTCCATTTCATATAATACTAGCGACCCGCCCCGGCTTCGCACGGGTGCAATGTAGATACTAATGTGGGGCATATAAACCTTCCTCTTGAATCACTCTATCTATTGCTGAAAACTGCATTAGAATCCGTTGCGTAGTTTTAAAGATCTAAGCGTACAGACAGCGGGAGTGACTGTTTTATACTATGTAAAGATGAGACAAAAGTGATCCACCAAGGCACGATTAGGGTGACCATATATCAGGCATTCGCTGCATTTGACAGGAATTTTAACATTTAGACAGGCATTAGGTACTCTGAGACAGGCATAAGGGTGCATTCAAAAAGCCTCTATGAGTGACGATACTTAAGTAGGTACGTACGGAGCACACTGCGTATTCAGCCCCGCTACCAACCTTGCTAACTGCCTAATCTTTTCACGACACAGCATGAGCTATTCTCTTGCCGACATGAGAGAGAGATGTACAGGCATTTTTCTGTAGAATCTGGCATTTAAGGCACTCTAGACAGAAATTCCTTTATTTTGAAATGGTAACTCTAGGCTCGAATATCTTTTGTATCTTAACATAACATCACATAAGATCACGCCTGTATTCTCCGAAGGGTTAGGCAGAGGTGTATAGTAACACCCTCATTTCGCCGTTATGTTTAAATCCCATGTAATAAGGGGCGAGCCTATTGCCATCAACCGGGCACAAACACAAACTCCGGGCTGCTACTGAGGAATTCCACACGCAAAAACCAAATAACACGATACCCGACCTAGGGATTGAAACCAGGACCTCACGATCAGCAGTCACACTTGCCACCGCTAAACCATCGAGGCAGTTCATAATAAGAACATCAACATCAATACTTTATCTATACTTTCTGGAATATAATACTTAAGGAAAAAGGAAAGGTTTGTATTTTTGTATGTAACGAATAAACTTAAAAACTACTGGACCGATTTCAAAAATTCTTTTGCCGTTAGTAAGCTACATTATCACTAAGTAACATAGGCTACGGGCGGAGCCGTGAAGACACAGCTAGTTTCATATAACATTAGACAAATGTGATCCACCAAGGTACAACTATCTTTTGTACCATTTCTTCAAGAATAGTTTCAGTACAAAAACACCGTCACTACAGCACCTGCCTATAGTTTCATACCCATCGTACCCATACGACCTCCACACGGCTAAGAGACACACGTTCACGTAATGCGGGCTTTTTATCGCGAATCACTTAGTGGGGTGCGAAAAATGTACTCGTCACTAGTGATGTGCGTTTGGTACGGCTGGTTGGGTTTTTTGTCGATATTTTTTTTTCAATTAAGGTGTAGTCTACAGGTAGGTTAACGTAGTAGATTTCAGACTTTTGTCAAACTCTTTCAATCGCAGTTATAATTAGCTTCTTTATAGAAAACATTCCACAAACGATGGGACACCTGACATCATGCCCTGCGTGCCCTGATACCTGCACGTTACTGGAACTAATGGACGCTACTGATAACGCTAAACTCGTAGCTAAGTTCTGGACCGAATCAATTTGGATTGCCATCGACACGCTAAGAAGAAGAAGAAGATAGGAACAGTTTTTAACATACACTTTACTGAAAACACTAGTATTAGTAAGCAAACCGATTAGCCGATTAGCCGAGAGATTCTTGGCTAAATAACAACGCAACGATCATACGATTTGCGTTAAGCTGCGCTTGCCGTGGTCTGTCCGTGGATGGGTGACCGTTTGTTACACATCGAGACCCCTCCGTGCCTCGGAGAGTACGTTAAATCGTCGATCCCGGTTGTCATGCGAATATCTATGACAGCCGTTACGGGTACTCGAAAGCCCAAAAGTCTGAAAACCCGTCTAACCTTAGGATATCGGCATTGCCCGGTAACTTAGTTGCGGAGTTCTGATGCCAGTCGCGCCGTGTAAAATACTACGAGTAGTATTCAACCGCATCTGGTTATACTGCAAGCTGACCTCAACATAATTGGGAAGAGGCTAGGCAGAACAGTAAGCAAACCAATTCCTTTTATATACAGGGTGTAAACGAAATCATGTAATTCCTTCAAACCTCGTGATATACAACAGCTGACATAGATTAATCCTGAACGTGACACTTTTGGATTCAATAAAAAAAAAACAGAAAGTAAACATGTGTTCTTAACGTTAGGCATTTAACACCCCGAGTTAAATGACCGCGTGGCTAGTGATACCCGCACAATTCACACGAGGCGCTAAAATGCCTCACGTTAAGAACACATGTTTACTTTTTGTAATTTTTTATTTTATTGGATCCAAAAGTATCCCGTGTAACGTTAATCTATGTCAGCAGTACATCACGAGGTTTGAAGGAATTACATGATTCCGTTTACACTCTGTATAGAAAAAACGCATTAAGGCGAAACACACTGCCCGCGCTACGCTGCGGGGTGCGTGGCGACGGAGCCACAACACTGCGCGTGAATGCGTTTTCTGTGTGTTGCACTACGCGTGTTTTCTATACAAACACAGATACTTGCAAACAACGTAAGAACACGCAGTCCCACGCTACGCTGCGTGATGCGGTGCAGTGTGCGAATCGCCTAATAGCCACAATAAATGACCACAGTGCGTGCTAAAGCTCAAGATTAGTTCTATAATCTGCTGTAATCTCATAATTACGTAAAACCCCTGTCTCTCGCTAGCCACGCCTTCTTTCCATTAATTATAAGTACACTTTGTTAGTATTTTTTCATAATTATTTTGATGGCGATAAGCTGTCAGTCCATGAAATAATTAATATTACGCCTAATGGATCTGCTATTTAGTAAAAAGGGAAACAAAAAAGAATCTATACTAATATTATAAAGCTGAAGAGTTTGTTTGTTTGTTTGTATGAACGCGCTAATCTCAGGAACTACTGGTTGGAATTGAAAAAATATTTTTGTTTTGGATACTCCATTTATCGAGGAAGGTTATAGGTTACATAATATCACACTACGACTAAAAGGAGCGGAGCATAAATTAAAAATGTTGCAAAAACGGGAAAAATGTCCACCCGTGAGAAGCCGGGACGGGTCGCTCGTACTTGATAAAATAATTATTTCCAGTACGCAAATAATACATACAATCATGTTTCCCATTGAGGTAGGCAGAGACAATTATTATTATATAGAAACTTTTATTTGACGACACATTTGGTGCAGTGGCTGAGCGATTGGCTTCTACACTACGGGTCGTGGGTTCGATTCGCGCACCGAACAAATATTTGTATGGCCTACAAATAGTTGTTCCGAGTCTGGTTGTTTATGCATGTGAAGATTTGTGTCTGTAAACGTACCCACGATACAGGAGAAAGCCTAGTGTGGATCATCGTTCTAAAAAAAAACTACCTATAGATTTCCACCTGTTACGATCCTGACACACCCTTTTCGCTTCATCTACGTTCATTAACCTTCTCATGCATGCTCGTTGGTTTAGGGTGCTACCAACCTGACCTCTTTTGAGAACGTCCGCTATTTGTTCGTGGTACGTTCGCCGAGGTTGGCCCCTTCCAACTGTTCCTCACCTTGTACACTTGTTTCGTTAATCTCCTTTCGTCCATCCTCTCTACATGACAAATCTTCACATACCTTTCTCAATCCTTCGCACTACACCTTCTTTTACTCCACAACGTTCCCTTATCACGCTGTTCCTTACTTTATCTTTCAAAGTTACACCACACATACTTCTCAAAGCTCTCAAAATATTTTAGCTAGCTGCTTCCATGTTCTTTTTAACCTTAGCTCTTATATTATCTTTTATAGATTTAAATGGCAACTCTGTACAACAAAACGCGATATCCCATTTTATTAATAAAAAACTCTGTAGTCGATTTTGAAAAACTAATTATTCGACAACTCAAATCGATTTCTCACATCACTAGCGACATAACGCTCGTATACGTCTAGTTAAAGCTCTGACACTTTTTTATAATATTATCATGATGTTATAGCAAGGGGCCTACATAACTTATGAATGGGGAAACACATGCTTCACTGGTTTGGACACGCTGAAAATAACCGAGAATATTACTTTTATATCTGAAATCTCAAACCATTTCATTTATAAACATTAGTTTATAAACACTATCAGAAACATGTTTTTGAAACATTGACACATCCTGCCTCGTTGGTGTAGTGGTGGCAAGCGCGACTGCTGATGATGAGGTCCTGAGTTCGATGCCCAGGTCGGGTAAAGTGTTTTTGAGTTTTTTCCGTGTGGAATTTCTCAGTAGCAGCCCGGAGTTTGGATTTGTGACCGTTTGATGGCAATAGGCTCGCCTCCTGTTACATGGGACTTAAAACGGCGAAATGAGGGTGTTACCTCTGCCCAACCCTTCGAGGAATACAGGTGTGATGTTATGATATGTTATGTGACATATGTTGCGGTACACACTACGTATTGCATTTAGTTTCAAGATTTAATGCGGTGCTCCTAGGAAGTAAGCTGAAACACCGGTTTCGCAACAGATGTTTATAAGTGTAGACGTGTGTTTTGCTTGTTTATAAACATGTATAGTGTGACATTGAAAACATTTTTTGGAACTCTATAACTAAATGGCAATAAAAAATTGTTATTAAAAAACATAACATTCCCCGAAGGGTTGGGCAGAGGTGTAAGTAACACCCTCATTTCGCCGTTATGTTTAAATTCCCATGTAATAAGGGGCGAGCCTATTGCCATAAACCGGGCACTAATCCAAACCTCCTGCTGCTACTGAGATATTCCTAATGGAAAATACCCCATAACACTTTTCCCGACCCGGGGATCGAAGCCAGGACCTCACGATCAACAGTCGCGCTTGCCACCGCTAGACCAACCTGGCAGTTATTAAATAATAATTAATAACAATTTCATAATATTATCAACGTCCTTCGCCCCACAAAGTCACAATATAGACCGCTCTCGTAAAAATAACAACAATAGAGGAAAAAACGGGAGAATACCTCAAATAAATCCAATACACAATAATTCAATTCACAAATCAAGGAAAATGCGCAATATTCCTTAAACGCGCCATAGCATTCAATCTTTATACGGAATAAGTACCGCGGTACGAAAACAGAGGAGCCTTTTCAATACATTTGAATATATGCCAGGTTAGTCGGAAAGGGAGTACTAAGTCGAAAGGGTGTTAGAGTACCCATAATAATGTATAACTTTTGTTCTACAACTTTCCCCAAAAGTCATTAGT
Organism: Amphipyra berbera; assembly: GCA_910594945.2. Lineage (NCBI taxonomy): Eukaryota > Metazoa > Arthropoda > Insecta > Lepidoptera > Noctuidae > Amphipyra > Amphipyra berbera. The sequence continues at coordinate 2,037,658 of OU343138.1, forward strand.
TTAAAAGAAATTGCTTTTCAAAGATTGCATAAAAAATGCAAATGGGGCGTTCACAGACTGGTTTGGCATCTCCAGAGGTGTTAGACAGGGTTGTGTAGCGTCTCCATGGCTGTTCAACCTATACATGGATAGTTGTTTGACAGATTTAAAAGGGAGTGAGTGTGGATTGAAAATGAATGAGTTGCCTGTCAAATGTCTTCTCTACGCAGATGATCAAGTTTTGCTTGCATCGTCGGCGGAAGAGTTGCAAGACATGGTAACTATGATGAATGGAGCATATAATATGAAAGGGATGAAAATTAATGTAAGCAAGACGAAAGTAATGGTTTTTGAAAGAGATGCAGATGTATCTGAGTGTAAAGTAAAGATAGGAGATGAAAGTATTGAACAGGTGAATGAGTTTGTTTATTTGGGAAGCATGTTTGCAAGAGATGGTAAGATTGACGAAGATGTGGAAAGGAGAGCAAATGCGGGAAATAAAGTAAATGGTGCTTTGCATGCGGTTGTGGCTAGCCGGTCGATGTCCAAAAAGGCACGACTGGCTGTCCATAATGGTGTGTTGGTACCTACGCTTATGTATGGAAGTGAATGTTGGTCGTGGCAGAAGAGGCATGAAAGTAGAATAAATGCCGTGGAAATGCGTTCCTTGCGAAGTATGTGCGGTGTAACTTTGAATGATAGATTGAGAAATGAAGAGATTAGACAAAGTTGCGGTTTAAAAGATGATGTAGTGACAAAAATTGAAAGGAGTATGCTTAGGTGGTTTGGCCATGTTGAGAGAATGAGTGAACGGCGATTAACAAAAGAAATTTATAAGGCGGATGTTAATGGGAACGCCGGTAGAGGACGTCCTAGAAGGACATACATCGAAGTTATTGGTGATGTTCTTCACAAAGGCAGGTGCGTAGTACTCTCAACCGGCGTGCGTGTATGACAAGATGTATGAATGTGGATGAAGCGAAAGGGGTATGTAAGAGTCGTAGCATGTGGCGTTCTATAGTTTCTGCCTACCCCCATGGGAAAAAGGCGTGAGTTTATGTATGTATGTATGTATTCTATCTATCCTCAGCTATGATCAGCTGTGTTTACATTTTAGGTCATGGGCTCACGGATTAGAAGCTACATTTTTTGAATTTGTAACTAAAGCAGGGATGAAGATTTTATGAAAAACTAATAAAAAAATCATTTTGCATGAAAAAAATAATCATCGAATTTTTAAATTTTGACACTTTCTGTAAAACAGTCATTCATTAAGTGGCCCGCGGCTTAGTACCCCCTTTCTGACTAACCTTGTATATATATTCATACATATTCAAATGCTCGGAACGCACGTTTAGCCGTCGCTCGGTCCCGGATGTCATACCTATGACAGTCGTTACGGGAAGTCAGAAGCCCGAAAGCCTGACAACCGGTCTAACCTTACGATATTGGCATTGCCCAGTAACTGGGTTGTGGAGGTCTGATAGCAGTCGCTCCTTATAAAATACTGTTATTCAGCCGCATCTGGTTAGACTGGAAGCTGACCAAAATATACGTCATCAATATACGTCGTAATTTATACGTTAAAATGTAGGCCCGTGTACGTTCATCGCTGTACAGAGATCTTCTCATTGACAGGTAACATGAACGGTAATCAAACAATATTAGTCGGGAAGGTGGTACTAATCCGAAACGGTGCTAAAGTACCCATAATAATGAATAACCTTTATTCTACAACTTTCCCGATAAGTCATCTTGATTTTATTAAAATATAACAAACATATGATTACATTTTAGGTCATATTTGGTGTCACGGATAATTAGCAATATTTTCTGAATTCATAACTAAATTAAGTAAGTATGTAATTTTTTTATAATAAATAATAACATTTTATTCTAATACGGATATAAAATACGACGAGGAAATATGACGAGGGGCTCGTGGCTAAATAACAACCGCGCCGATCGTACGATTTGCGAGGTTAAGCTGCGCTTGCCGCGGTCAGTCCGTGGATGGGTGACCATTTATTACACATCGAGATCCCTCCGTGCCTCGGAGAGCACGTTAAGCCGTCGGTCCCGGGTGTCATACGAATACCTATGACAGTCGTTACGGGTAGTCAGAAGCCCGAAAGTCTGACAAACGGTCTAACCTTAGGATATCGGCATTGCCCAGTTACTGGGTTGCGGAGGTCTGATGGCAGTCGCTCCGTGTAAAATACTGGTATTCAGCCGCATCTGGTTAAACTGGAAGCTGACCCCAAGATAATTGGGAAAAGGCTAAGAGGAAGACGGATATAAAATAAACCTTTTTTAAATTTGAATACTTGCTGCAAAACAGTCATCATTGATACTTTATATTATCCGTGCATTAATACCCTCTTTCCGACTAACCTGCGATAAATATATTGCCAACAATGAAAAATTGCACTATTGCTACGACGTAGCGGTCCCACTCTGTCGTAGCATATCACCGACCTGCTACGCGTGGTAATCAGACGTATTTTTTCTACGACCATTTAATTTAAATATGGCCAATTATTTTACATCATGACCAAGTGGTTTTTATCAGACGATATTCTCACGTAACATCATACTGAACACTCCTTACAGCAAAATGTGGCAGATAATTTTCTAAACACGACAAAAAGGGTGAAAAAAATTACCAAGTCTCGTCTATTTTCAAACCGTGTCGCGCCATGGGGAGTAAACGAAAAACCCACAATGGGCCCTTTATCGTAACCAAACCACATGTTTTTATGGCATCCCGAGCCGTTATAAAGTCCACACAAAAGGGAAAGTTATTTATTTCTTAGAGCACTTTGCGAGTCTCCAAGTTGACGGTTGATTCGGAAGAATATCATCTTATTATGTTAGTAGAACGGGTTGGCGTGATAAGTTATCTTGGGGGAAATTGGGTAACGAATATGTTATATTTGCATGGAAGTGGAAGCTTAGTTCATTATTATTTTCACATGTACAGTAGGGGAATAAATAGGTTCGTCAGCTTTCAAATTCATTCCTTTCCCACATCGCGGGCAAATGTTACCTTATCAAACTGTTGAACAGAACAGACCAATGCATGGAAAATTTTGTTTAATTATTTTGTAGCAAAGATCAAATTGCTTTTTGCCTCCATATGACGTAGTAGTGCCATATAATGTCTTTGATTTGATTTAAGGAGTTTTGTTGTCAATTCGATGATTAAATTAATTATTACTAGTGGTTGTCATCATGTCACCATTATAATGTTTAATATCCTGTCAAAAAATACTTCTATTTTCATTTCTATAATGTTGGCAATACGTAGTCGGTACAATAGGTTGTTACTTGCACTGTGCAAGCAAAAATAGACCTTAAAGTGACATTTTCGTTCCCCTACTGTACATACTTCTTCTTGTCTCGTATCGGAACGAGGTATGCCAGAATAGCTCATGCCATGGTCAAAAGGTTCAGCAAGATTGGTAGAGGGGCTGACTGCCCTGGGTGCGCCATATTTTGTTTTCCCACAAAATCTATTTTTTTCTCTGCTATTTCTATTGTCTTTATAAAAAACTAGCTGTGTCCTCACGACTCCGCCCATAGCCTATGTAGTACATTATATCTCAATGAGCCTATGTTACTCAGTGATAATACAGTTATCTAACGGCAAAAGATTTTTTGAAATCGGTCCAGTTGTTTTTAAGTTTATTCGTTACATATAAAAATACAAAAATACAAATCTTTCCTCTTTATAATATTATAGTATAGATATAGACTAGCGGCCCGTCCCGGCTTCGCACGGGAGGACATTTTTTCCGTTTTTGCAACATTTTTCATTTATAGTCCGATCCTATTGGTCGTAGCGTGATATCCAACACAAAAATATTTTTTCAATTCCAACCTGAGATTAGCGCGTTCAAACAAACAAACAAACTCTTCAGCTTTATAATGCGAGTATCGATAATGTTAAGCCCACTCTACCTTACACTCATTCGCTAAACCGGTACAGAAATAACAGTTAACGAAGTAAATCCAATAATAGCTGTAATACTCAATTACAGCTAGTTCACACAGAAACTGTTTACAGGACCCATTTTAGCGGATCCGTTTTTATTTTGGTGATGGCGCCTGTAGTTATATGAGCAAGTTCACATACACGACAGTATTCCGAACCCAGTAAAAAATATTGGATCCGTTATTTTTATCGTATCCTGCCAGCCAGATGCGACGCAACTGCCAGTTGTTTAACTGATCCGTCGGTACAGGTGTGAACAACACATCCAGTACCGACGGATCCGCTGCGTGAACGGGCGCTTACAAATCTAACGACGTCAAAATAAGAATAAACTGTCTAAGCTTAATGAATACTGCCGTCACTGAAAAGTTACAAACACCAATATTTGGTTACCGCTTCGTGCATGTTAACAAACGTGGCATATTATATTAACCGAAACTGAACTTGAGGAAATTTATTACAAAAGCTGCAAACCCACCCTTAATACGCCACCCTCGACGGAAACTCACCCTAAAACTCCTCCACATACATTGCTGCATTCATTTGAATCTAAAATTTACATTACTAACAAAAACCGCGTTGAATTCTATACTGGGTGATAAAGTAGGGTGACAATTTTATTTTACAATATTTCGGGATACACGCTGAGTATGAAGGGGTGCTAACTTTAGACAGGCCGTCGGCTGCATCGTCCCAAGACAGGCACACAAATGCAAGTTACAACTATGACACATTGTTGCGATATTAGACGTCCCACCTCCAGATCTTATTACCTTTGTGTCTGCTATTCAAAAAGGAATTAAGAAAGCGAGGACTTCCCGGAGATTGAATAGATTACATTGAAGCGATAACGATATTTTAAATGGTCAATACGCGATGCCCCTCTTATGGAATTAACGAGACTAGGTACTTGATTAAATATGTATGCGAAAAAAAAAACCGTGGTTAATTATTTTTTTCTTCTTCTCTCATGTCGGCATTTAGCTGATGCCGTGGTGAAAAGTTCAGCCAGTCAGCAAGGTTGGTAAAGGGGCTGACTGCCCAGGGTGCGCCGAACGTACCTAAGAGTGTTACCAGACCAATCGATCGATGGTAGAATAGATTAGTCGACGTCGATCGATTATTTCTACCACCAGACCAATCGATCGATTATCGATCGACGATCGATCGATGGATAACTCTTTCTCTTGAGAATAAATTTCGAAAGAAACTGATTTATTATAGCCGGGGTTAACCGATCAACGTCGACCGATGCCATCGACTGACAATCGATCGATTGGTTAGTCGAATGGTATCCGTCGATCAGCTAAAGCTACCATAACACTCGATCAACGTCGATCGATGTCGATTGATGGCATCGATCGACGATCGATCGACTGGTGCAGTAACACCCTAAGAGTCGTCACTGTAAAACCTTTTTAATATATTAAGGCATTAGTCACATATTATTATATCGAGAAAGAGTTATCTCTCTCTAAGCCTATTCCACGCCAAGGTCATAATTATCAACAATATTTATTCAATTTCATTTCATACTATGAGCACGACATAAGGATTACTCCAGCACTATTACACAAATTAAGTAATTAACGTTTAAAATTATATGCGTTTAAATAAATAGTGAGACAAATGTTATCGGTAGCTGGTAACACGACAATGTTGATAAAGGAGGGTAATCGTCAGGATGAATCAACGTGCCCGAAGTTATAAAAACAGCGGTCATTCGACGGAGCGGAGGATTCCATGTCGAACAGCCGAAGAAGTCTGACCTTTTATATCTGATTAGCTTGTCCTTATTTTCTGATCTTGTGTAAATTGTGTTAATTATTACATTGTGAACTAGCTTCTGTAACTAACCCAAATATAAGTACTATCAGTGGTGGAGAGTCTGTGTTGGTTTCATTTACTTTATTTACCGTACTCGCAATCCTGACAGACCGATATTGGCTATAACTGTAATGATAGATTCACCCCTAAATGATTCTGTTGTATGTATTTTACACCAAAATATCATAAACGCTACAACGCTTTCAAAATCATATTTTATTCGTAAATAGCGTCTTCACCATAAAGTTTTTAAAGCTATGAAAGTTAATCGCGCACTTGCTAACAGATTTTCGGTATGCAACTGTAGGAATTATCGCTGAGCCTAATTAACATTTAAAATGTACGCCCGTTTTAAATTCATGAATTTCAGGTTTTGAAAAAGCGCAGACTTATAAAAAAAATAGGTTTGTTTCCACAGCAGTGTGGAACACAAGAAAAAATCTTGCTTTGTTAGTATACTCAGACGGTGTACTGTTTACTAATTAATGTTGCCCGCATGTTAACTGGTAGGGTGCCCATGCTTAAAATTAGGATATATTTTATTCCATCTTTTTAATTTTTTAATTAATTTTCTGGGTTGGTTACACAATTTAACAACACGCCTTTAGTCCCCGAAGGATAGGGTAGAGGTGCATAACACCTTCATTTTGCCGTTATGTTTAAGTCCCATGTAATAGGGGGCGAGATATTACCATCAATCGGGGACAAATCCAGACTCTGGGCTGCTACTGAGAAATCCCACACGGAAAAACCCAATAACACTTTGCCCGACCTGGGGATCGAATTTATAGTAATTTTTTTTGTAAATTATCAATTTTTATGAGGTTAGTCAATTTGACGTGTACGGTTTTGGAGGGATCATGAGCCCTACGACCCCCACCCCCCACCCCCTTCGGACCGTCACTGGCAGAACAGTCATTGTGAATAACGCTTCATGATGAAATCTCTTCTCTTTTCGTATGGTTAGTACTAACCTGGTGTCAGAGTTTATGCCGCCCATGGGCCTCTGACTTGGTTTCACACGTCATCGAGAAATATCTCTCAGGTCTCGTCACGATGTTTTCCTACACCGTTTTTAAGCAAGTGATAATTATACAATACGCACGTGAATCCTAAAAGTCAGAGGTGCGTGCCTTGGGTTCGACCTCGAGACTTATGACTTGGCAGTCCAACGGTCACACCACTAGGCTATCACTGCTGTGCTATGTGATGAAATGTTACTTGACAACATCGCCGCAACAATCGCCGTCCTCATGACGTACATAATTATTCTCCTTCCTTGTCCTTTCTAGACTCATGGTCACCGTACAACTTCCCCGCACACCCGTCTACAGTTCGTGCTGTTTATTTGTAATTACTTGATGCGTTTCAGATTGGAATAAAATCTGTCTCCATGCTCCGCCATTACGGGTGTGTTCTCTAATTGTCGATGCTACTGTAGTTAAGCTGGGTTTTAAGGGAGCGTTGCGCTTATTTATTTGATAAATTAACAGCGGTGGTACTTTTTATAAAAATTAAGCTTACCTAAGGTTAAGCTGTACTTGCCGCGGTCAGTCCGTGGATGGGTGACCGTTCATTCCACATCGAGACCCCTCAGTGTCTCGGAGAGTACGTTAAACCGTCGGTACCGGGTATCATAAGAATACCTTTCACAGTTATTATGGGTAGTCTGCAGCCCGAAAGTGTGACAACCGGTCTAACCTTAGGATATCGGCATTGCCCAGTTACTGGGTTGCGGAGGTCTGATGGCCATCGCTCTGTGTAAAATACTGGTATTCAGCCACATCTAGTTAGACTGGAAGCTCACCCCAACATAATTGGGAAAAGGCTAGCAGGAAGAGAAAGAGTACTTTTTATAAAAATTACTAAGATTAAAATCTGACTACTGTTCGACCAACTTCTTCTTTGAACAGCAGTGATAACCTAGTGGTGTGACAGTCGGACTGCCATATCAAACGTCTCGAGTTCAAACCCAAGGCACGCACCTCTGACTTTTCGGATTCATGTGCGTATTGTATAATTATTACTTGCTTAAAAACGGTGAAGGAAAACATCGTGAAGAAACCTACCTGAGAGATATTTCTTGACGGCATCTGAAGCCAAGTCAGAGGCCCATGGGAGGCATAAACTCTGACACCAGGTTAGTCACCAACCACACGAAAAGAAGAAGAGATAAGATTAAATCGATGATTGTGAAACTAGCCCTTAGATAAATTCTGGCTGGTATTTAAAATGCAACCTAACTCCACGTAACATTTTCGAAAAAAAATGGAACGAGGTATGGTATTCGCCCAACGAAAAGGGAGGATCCTCCTACCAGGCGGGTTATATGCCTGGCGAGCTACTGCCCAACGGTTGATGTTGAGAAGTTGTATACAACATATAACGTAATTAACGCACACCCTCAAACACCCAAATTAGAATATTATGTTATAATCATAATACATACACTGAAATTTACTTTTTCATTGTTAACTTCATTTAAAATTCAGTCTTATGCCCTTGACATAAGGCTCAATTTTCGTTATACCAATTAAAAGACTAATTAGTAAATATCACGTGTATAAAAAAAATACACAATAAAAATGGCTGAAGTCGATTCAGTAAACGATTCTGAACAAAGTACTTTCAGGATGTGCGTTAATTATGTTACATCTATACTAATATTATAAAGCTGAAGAGTTTGTTTGTTTGAACGCGCTAATCTCAGGAACTACTGGTTGGAATTGTAAAATTATTTTTGTGATGGATAGTCCATTTATCGAGGAAGGTTATAGGCTATATAACATTACAGTACAACCAAAAGGAGCGGAGCATAAATGAAAAATGTTGCAAAAACGGGAATAATGTCCACCCGTGCGAAGCCAGGACGGGCCGCTAGTATTGTATATACTAACTCCGTGTCAAATCTTGGTATCGCGAAATTTTATACCGTCGTGGCACAATTAGACCATCATTATTATGGTGGAGGCTAGGGACATTATCGAGAACCCTCCAGCTCAAGACAAACACGCAGTGCTAACCACTACAAACTAATGCCCAAATACTCAAACGCTAGGTACTCAATTTTAAGTTGCCGTTAAGACTCGTGCTGTCTCTGTCTCTCTAAGGCAAAATGACAGTGACAGGACGAAATTAACGGCAACTTTAAATTGAGTAGCTTATGGGTATTTGGCCATAAAACAACTACCTATAATCTGAAACCATGCTCAACCCTCCAGGGTGTCACATACATACATACATAACATCACGCCTGTATTCCCCGAAGTGTTGGGCAGAGGTGTATAGTAACACCCTCACTTCGCCATTATGTTAAGTCCCATGTAATAGAGGGCGAGCCTATTGCCATCAACCGGGCACAAATCCAGACTCTGGGCTGCTACTGAGGAATTCCACACGGAAGAAACCAATAACACTTTACTCGACCTGGGGATCGAACCCAAGACCTCACGATCAGCAGTCGCGCTTGCCACCACTAGACCAACGAGGCGGTGTATCACGAATTGAAGAAACAACACAGATAGACCGGTGATCAGCTAAAAGGCCATATATCCAGCAAATAGTCAAATTAACCCGGACCAGTGCCAACTCACTCAGTCCGTACTTAGCCTTTGTTAAGGGATAGCTCTCACCGAACCACTTTTGTATAAAGAAAAGTAGTCTTGATGGTCTTGCAACATGTTTTTTATAAATGTTTTTTTTAATCTAATAAAAATCAATTGGCGTGCGTTAGACTCGCAAAATCGGGAAAATGGCTCGACCGATTTGAATAATATTTTTTTTATTTATGATTAGTTACGGTTTACTCACGTGCATTTTCGGGATTGCCCGACTAGTTTCGGACCCAAACGGAGCCCTTAATCATGAGCTGATCACGCGGCGAGGTCGCGAGTCGACTCGCTCGACTCCGTTTGAGTCCGAAACTAGTCGGGCAATCCCGAAAATGCACGTGAGTAAACCGTAACTAATCATAAATATGAATGTCTCACGAAATTTGTAATACAAAAATATTTTTTTTGTTTGTTTCGCCTCAATACTGGGCTGGTTTTTAGGAAATAAGAAAATAAGGAAATATTTAATAAATATTTAGGTGGTACGAAGTTCACCGGGTCATCTATGTAGTATTTTTATAAAATATGTTTCCCTACACTAGGAATGTTTCTTGTACCTGTAGATGATATTCTTAATTATTGCACGTCTTACTGAATTGGTACTGATTCGTAGTACACTAGAGTCACGACATCACCATGGTGTCGCTACAAAGCATACATTTTTATAATTCACGTTGCATTTCTACATTTTCCCGTTGCGTATACCCCTTAACAAGTTAGAGTGTATGTAATAACAGTAACAATATCAGTACAGCAGTGAAAACCGCGTTTCGCTGAGCAGACTCCTCGTTTTAATACTTATTGCTTAAACAGAATATCTTGCACGCCAAGTCAGAGCTAAAAGTTTCTAAAGAATATAACATTTACTGTTTTAAAATTCTTTATAGTCTGAAAGCAGTATAACCATAAGCATATTCAGTCTATTATTGTCTCACTACCAAACTGCCTTGTTGGTCTAATGGTCGCAAGCGCGACTGCTGAGCATAGGGTCTTGGGTTCGAACCCCAGGTTGGGCAAAATGTTATTGGGTTTTACCATTACAAATTTCTCAGTAGAAGTCACAGCAGTGATAGCCTAGCGGTGTGACCGTCGGACTGCCAAGTCATAGGTCTCGAGTTTGTGGGTTACATCGTCGGTAAGCGACAAAACCCATAACATAAAGAGAAAAAAAAAAGGTCTCGAGTTCGAACCCAAGGCACGCACCTCGGACTTTTCGTATTCATGTGCGTATTGCATAATTAACACTTGCTTAAAAACGGTGAAGGAAAACATCGTGAGGCAACCGGCATGCCTGAGAGATATTTCTCGACGGCATGTGAAGCCAAGTCAGAGGCCCATGGGTGGCCTAAACTCTGACACCAGGTTAGTCACTAACCACACGAAAAAGAAAGAAGTAGAAATCCGGAGTCTGGATTTGTGCCCGGTTAATGGCAAACGCCTCCTATTACATGGGACTTAAACATAACTGGCGAAACGAGGGTGTACTAAAAACACCTCTGCCGACCCCTTTGGGGAATACAAGGCGTGATGTTATATTATGCTAGACACGGACCTCTTCCCAGAATGAGAAGGGTTTAGGGCTTAGACCACCACGATGGCTTAGTGCGGTCTTGGCACACACCATCGATAACTTTTAAAAGCCCTCTTAGGTGTGCAGGTTTCCTCACGATGCTTTCCTTCACCATTAACGCTGGTAATTATCAAATTCTGATCCGCATGTGGCGGCATCTATCACGCCACATGAGAACTACACAGCAAGACTACTGACAAGCAGACTAAAGCGACAACAATGACAGCTGTCAAATGAAATGTCACAATACCTGCATCGCGATATCAAGATTTGACACGCAGATAGAAGGTGCGATTCTGCATTTGCATATATTTGCGGGCGGTGCTGCTTACTGGATTCAGGCTTGATCAACTGTTTTTCGCGGAATTAACACTAAATATTTTTATTGTATATTTATAGGTCATGGATTTCCGCAAAGTAACGACTGATTCCATCATTTATATACAACTTCCCAACATCATTCGTTGGGCAGTGGTCCGCCAGGCTTAAGACCCGCCTGGTAGGAGGAACCTCCCTTTTCGTTGGAGGAACACCATACCTCTCACCTCCACATGCACTATAATTCGAAAAATCAGCGATGCTGGCTGGAATCGAACTCAGGCCATACTGTATGAAAGGCAAACGTTCAACCGCTAGGCAAGAAAAATACAAAGCAGTATATTATTTAATTATGTGAGAGGGACTCATGGCTAATTAACGAGGTTAAGCTGCGCTTGCCGTGGTCAGTCCGTGGATGGGTGATCGTTCGTTGCACATCGAGAGACCCCTCTGTGTCTCGGAGAGCACGTTAAACTGTCGGTCCCGAATGTTATATGAATACCTATGACAGCTGTTACGGGTTATCAGAAGCCCGAAAGTCTGACAATCGGTCTAACCTTAGGATATCGGCATTCCGCAGTAACTGGGTTGCGGAGGTCTGATGGCAGTCACTCCGTGTAAAATACTGGTATTCAGCCGCATCTGATTAAACTGGAAGCTGACCCCAACATAGTTGAGAAAAGGCTAGGCAGAACATATTATGTATTAATGACTTCTTCTTTTCGTGTGGTTAGTGACTAACCTGGTGTCCAAAGTTTATGCCGCCCATAGGCCTCTGACTTGACTTCAAATACCGTTGAAAAATATCTCTCATGCATGCCAGTTTCTTCACGATGTTTTCCTTCACCGTTTTTAAGCAAGTGATAATTATACAATACGCACATGAATCCGAAAAGTCAGAGGTGCGTGCCTTCAGTTCGAACTTGAGACCTATGAATTGGCAGTCCGACGGTCACAGTACAAGGCTATCACTTGTAATAGATGGTATATGTAGCGGTGCCCTAAGTATAAGTATATAAGACATAGCCAGTAGTCTGAGGTAGGTACCAATGGTTCATTAAATTATTACGGTTCAATCGAATGTATTGATCCTCTCGACGCAAGCCCTTAGGTACTTGCGGGACCTAAGCCTTCGCTTTCTAGTCTTATAGGGACGATTTCGACGCTCGACAGTAAAAACCTCGTAAATAAAATTTTCTTCAGAAGCGATTTATTTGTCTTTAGATTAATAAATTCGTCATACACGTACTAGTTCAACAAACTTTCAATTCAAATACTTCTGAGCTACCTATGACGTACGATGACAAACTTGTATTAACATTTGATCGGCGTTTTTTTTTTTGCAGGAGATTGTTATTTTTATCTCTTTTAAAAATTTGTATTTTACACAAACGTGGTTTTCACTGCCGACCTACGATATGTAACCTGGACCTATATTTGGGCCGTGTTACGCATTAATGTGTCAACCCACAAAAATATGAATTTTGTGTTTACGTCATCTAATTCCTGTGATAGGTCTACTCAGCGCTTGAAAAAATGCCCAGAACTGTAGTAAATTTAATAGAGCTCCGCCTACCAAAAATTCGTCATGCAATTTGCATTTTTTCAAGCGTTGAGTAGACCTTTTTTTTTAGCTTGGGGAAATCATCATGGACTATTCCCCGTCTGGGGAAGACGGGGGGGTGTGCCGGACTCTTACCGGCTAAAACCACCACAGTGTCCCTCCTTCTGACCTAAGGCCGGGGTCACGGGATTCGCTGTTGCATGCACCGCGACCCCGGCAGGTCTCGGTCCACCAGCTTCTTCTGGTGGACCTCTCCTGTGGTGGGGCAGTCGCTCCCCTGCCCCAGATCCTTCCGAGAGGCGCGCGCGGAACACGGCGCGCCATCCTCCCTGGGCCCGTTACTGGTCGGGCGACGGGCTCCCAACCCGCCGCCCGCAGGCCACTCACTAGGGTGGCCGGAGAGCGTCGCGCGCCCTCCGGCGAAGCGTTGAGTAGATCTACAACAATAACTAGATGGCGTTAACACAGAATTCATATTTTTGTGGGTTGACACATTATTGCATAACACTGCTCATTTTAAACTGGTAACACTGACAGGTAAATAAATTATTAAAAAATTTGTTCAATCACTTTACTGCCTCGTTGGTCTAGTGGTGGTAAGCGCGACTGCTGATCGTGAGGTCCTGGGTTCTTTCCCCAGGTCGGGCAGTGTTAGAGGGTTCCTCCGTGTAGAAGGCAAGAGTTTGGATTTGTGCCCGATTGATGGCAATAGGCTCGCCCCCTATTACATGGGACTTAAACATAACGGCGACATGAGGGTGTTACTATACATCTCTGCCTAACCCTTTGGCGAATACAGACGTGATGTTATCATCATATCACGATGAAGAAAAAACATCGAATGGAAACCTGCATATATGAGAGGACTTCAAAAAGTTCTCGATGGTGTGTGCAGTCCGCCAATACGCACCAGGGCAGCGTGGTGGACATAACATAACATCACGCCTATATTCCCCGAAGGGTTGGGCAGAGGTAGGAGTAACACCCTCATTTCGCCGTTATGTTTAAGTCCCATGTAATAGCCGAGCCTATTGCCATAAACCGGGCGCAAATCCAAACTCTAGGCTGCTACTGAGGAATTCCACATGAAAAATCCAATAACACTTTGACCGACCTGGGGACCGAACCCAGGACCTTACGATCAGCAGTCGCGCTTGCCACCACTAGACCAACGAGGCAGTAACGTGGTGGACTAAGGCCTAAACCCTTCTCATTCTGAGAAGAGGCCCGTATCCCATTCCACCGTTTACCACTATATTCTGGGCGCTATGTATAGCAGGATTTGCGAATTCATCTGTTTGCTTATGGTTTCCAAAATAAACAATAACTGATTCTAATAAGCATTATTGTTGAATTTCAACCATAGACGAATAAACTAATTATTCGTCTATGATTTCAACGTTTGCTTTGAATAAATAGCTGTTGGCTGTCTATTTTGCTGACTGTACCATAGTCAGCTGTTTTTGAAGGTATTTTGATATCTATCATTATTTTATTTGACTTTAAGCCAATTCACTAGTAAACAATGTTTCGGAACATTTTGCCAGTAGTTTCCGAAACACCTCGTAAATGTTTCTAGAAACAATGTCGTAGGGCGTCGAGCGATAAGCTTAACATTTATTAATATTAAGCGTATAAAAAACAGTCACAAAATCTTCTAGGGGTGAATCTATCGTTACAGTTATAGCTAATATCGGTATATCAGGATTGGGAGCATGGTAAATAAAGTAAATGAAACCAACATAGACTCTCCACCACTGACAGTACTTTTAATTGGGTTAGTGATTAGTTACAGAAGCTAGTTCACAATATAATAATTTACACAAGATCAGAAAATAAGGACAAGGTAATCAGATATAAAAGGTCAGACTTCTTCACCTGTTCGACATAGAACCCTCTGCTCCGTCGAATGACCACTGTTTTTATAACTTCGGGTACTTTGATTCATCTTGACGACTACGCTCCTTTATCAATATTGTCCAGTGTTACCAGCTACCGACAAAAAGCCATTGCTTCGATCGATCAATTGAATCAATTAGTAAACTAGCGGCCCGTCCCGGCTTCGCATGGGTAGACGTTTTTCCCGTTTTTGCAACATTTTTCATTTATGCTCTGCTCCTATTGGTCGTAGCGTGATGTTATATAGTCTATAACCTTCCTCGATAAATGGACTATCCAACTCAAAAATAATTTTTCAATTCCAATCAGTAGTTCCTGAGATTAGCGCGTTCAAACAAACAAACTCTTCAGCTTTATAATATTAATATAGATTATTATGTCAACTGATGTAATTGGTTGACCAAAATACTAACAAACATAGCAGCTGACGTGAAATTTGACAGCTGATAATTTTTGCATTGATCAGCTCGGAAGCTAATTAAGTAATTATAATAAAAAATACTATAACTGCCTCGGTCTAGTGGTGGCAAGTGCGACTGCTGATCGTAAGGTCCTGGGTTCGACCCCCAGGTCGGGCAAAGTGTTATTGGGTTTTTCCATGTGGGATTTGTGCCCGGTTGATGGCAATAGGCTCGCCCAATATTACATAGAATTTAAACATAACGGCGAAATAAGGGTGTTACTATACACCTCTGCCCAACCCTTCGGGGAGTACCGGCGTCATGTTATGTTCATGTATTTTAATTGAAATCTGTTACATAGTCGTTCCTCGTAGCGAAATTCTTTTATAATTTGGCTTTCCGATTAATTATCTAGCAATCTTCATAACAAAGTATGCAAGTACTATATATTAAAGCACTTTTTCAATTTAGTACGCCACAGAGTCTTTAAAGTGCGCAAAAACGATGATTTGATTGCAGTGTCGTGCACCTCAGAGCTCCCAGAAGGGATGAATATGGGTCACCTAAATACATGCGCCCTAACACAGGGTGAATGCTCCTGTTGCCGTCTTAATAAAAAAAAAAGAATTTTCGGGCATGACTTTGGTGGACGCTCAGCTACTGAAAACTATGATAAATGATTTGAATTGGTTGCAATTAAGAATTAGAGTATGAAAAAGACAAACCGCCTCATTGGTCTAGTGGTGGCAAGTGCGACTGCTGATCGTGAGGTCCCGAGTTCGATCCCCAGGTCGGGCGAAGTGTTATTGGGTTTTTCCATGTGAAATTCCCCAGTAGCACCCCAGAGTTTGGATTTGTGCGCCTATTACATGGGACTTAAACACAACGGCGAAATGAGGGTGTTACTATACACTTCTGCCAAACCCTTTGGGGAATACAGGCGTGATGTTATGTTATGATTTTTGCTGCAGGCATTCACCAAACGATAACTATAGCTACAAATAAGTATAACAAATAAGTACCACACTACATGTGAACTACGCAGCCCGACGATTGCGTAGCAGACTACAGCGACAATAATGACAAAACTAAAAAATATGACGTCACAGAATCCTGCATCGCGATATCAAGATTCGACATGCGGATAGTATCTTTACATATACTAGCTGTGTCCTCACGGCTCCACCCGTAGCCTATGTTACTCAGTGATAATGTAGCTTTTTAATGGCAAAAGAAATTTTAAAATCGGTCCAGTAGTTTTTAAGTTTATTCGTTACATACAAAAATACAAATCTTTCCTCTTTATAATATTAGTATAGATAAAACAAAGTCGCTCCCGCTGTCTGTCTGCCCCTATGTATGCTTAGATCTTTAAAACTACGCCACGGATTTTGATGTGGTTTTTTTAATAGATAGAGTGATTCAAGAGGAAGGTATATATGCCCCACATTAGTATCTACATTGCACCCGTGCGAAGTCGGGGCGGGTCACTAGTAATATATACAACTTTCCAACATCTAGCGTTAGGCGGTAGCCCGCCAGGCATAAGACCCGCCTGGTTCGGAGGAGGAACACCATACCTCATTCCTCCACAATCCTATTTACCGGCGGGTTGCCCTACCAGAGATAGTTGACATAAGCTCCATAGAACTAATGTCAAATATCTATAGATATATACAACATGTAACGTAATTAACGCACACCCTCAAACACCCCAATTAGAATATTATGTTATAATTATAATACATACACTGAAATTTTGGTTTAACATGTATATGCATTGTTATTTACTAAATTAACGTTCTTGAAATAAGGTTTATTTTTCTTTATTTTGTATTGAATGACGGAATTCGTATTAATACATATAAAAATTCACTTTTAAAAGACTTTTTGCCTTGATTTAAGGTCCATTTCAGTTTGTTTTGACTGTACAGGGGTAATGTGACGAATTTCCGTAGTTTTAATTATTTTTGGGATAAAAAAATATCTTTTTTTTTTATTTATTTATTACTAGGCCTGCGTTTGGCCGCCATCTCGCCTGATGTTAAGCGATGATGCGGTCGGTCTACGATGGAGCACGCTCGCCCAGAAGAAACCGATTCACTCGTGACTTGAAGACACCCAGATTGTAACTGTCGGGGAACACCCACTCGGGCAGCGCATTCCACTGTTTGGCGGTTTTCACAATGAAAGTGGAATCAAAACGCTTCGTTCGGGTTTTTGGTATATCAACCATGAACCGATGGCGCTTTTTCGTGTTTCTGGCCATCCGATAGAAAAAAGGGCAGGGGGGTATTAGATCATGCAGATCTGAAGCACACTCTCCGAAATGTGTCAGATAAAAAACCGATAGACTAGCAACTTTGCGCCGATGCTCAAGACTTTGGAGCTTGGTCTGAACAAGGGAGTCGTTAAAAATGATAGAAATCGATTCAGTAAACGATTCTAAACAAACTACTTTCAGGATATGCGTTAATTATGTTGCATATTGTATAGTAGGACAAACAGCAGATAGATAGGTTATTGACAGCGGCTATCAGTGGCCCATATGCTGTCAGCCTTATCGTTTAATTCAGATATAAACACTTCTCACTCAACTGAAGCTGAATCCTGAATATCTACTACATAACATCACGGCTTGTATTCCCCGAAGGGTTCGGCAGAGGTGTTTCAGTAACACCCTCGTTTCGCCAGTTATGTTTAAGTCCCATAGGGGGCGAGCCTATCGCCATTACCCGGCCACAAATCCAGACTCCGAGCTGCTACTAAGAAATTCCTAATGGAAAAACCCAATATCAATTTGCCCAACGTGTCGAAGTCAAAGTATTTATCAATTAGGCACATAAAAGAGTCTTTTGAACGTCAAAATTTACAAAAATAAAATAGAATTGATTCTAGTCGCCCCTTCCAAAGGGTAGTTTCGTATGGAAAAGAATGGGCAAGAAACTCCACCGTTACTAGAATAAACTATGTCGGGATTTACACCATGTACCTGTTTATTTTTGAGACTCCGATATTTCGGCGCAGTTGCATGCGCCATGATCACGGAAGAACTGTCGATTGTTACGTGCGAGTAGATGTTGTTGGCAGACGAAACGGTCTACCCTCCGTCTAGTTCGTTTATTACACTCGATACCAGAACCACTGAACCAGGTACATGGTGTAAATCCCGACATAGTTTATTCCACCGTTACTCTTTTAAAATGTCTTACAATATTTTGTATAGGTACATTATACGATTACATGTGAAGACGATGCACCAAGAATAAAATTACTATACCACAATAGGTAAAAGAAATTAAAAATGAAGCAATGACAAATTAATTATGTGGTAGATACATGGTCTTCATATATTTACAAACATTGTAAAAGTATACGTTTTCCCATAAATTTTAAAGTAATAGGTCAGTGTGTGAATTAAGATACCTACTACGCAAGGATCGAACCCAGGACCGTATGCTCAGCAGTCGCGCTTGCGACCACTAGACCAACAAGGGAATATCTACTAGATTAGTTTTAACTCCTGACGTTAGCCAGACCATGATGAATCACGTAGGTTATTCAGACATAGCCGCCAAGGATTTGCACTCAGTTCTTTGCTTTATTTCAAACTTAATAAGTTTGATCACAGAATAAACAAACACAGAAGGTTCATTGCCGTATAATGACGACGAACCGATTGCCGCAGTAGAAAAAGATTAGCTTTCTTTGACAAAACATGATCCCCTCTCGGTGCATGTTATTCATGAAGACCAATATTCAAAACGCATAAGCTTTTATCTGTGCCCTGTCTGTACATCTACGAAGTAGCTATTTTTTATTTTTTTTAATGTCGCAGCATTATTCTGAGATAGGAGCCCTTTTTGACCTCGTGCAGGTAGTATAAATTCTTATCCTTTCTTTTTTTTGTAAATATTGTTTTTGTTTCTGTAACTGCCTGTGTGAGTCTAAAATAAATAATTTTCTTTCTCTTTAGCTACATTTTTGAGGTAAAATCTTACACTTTTTGAACGGAAAGACAACTCAAATAAAAGAAAAGTTACGCACATGGACTTTGAAATGCCTGTGCCTAAGTTAGAACTTTATCGGCGATTTTGCATTTACATGGCTCCATTAAATATACAAGGTTAGTCAGAAAGGGGTACTAAGCCGCGGGCCACCTAAAGTATCTCTGATGACTATTTTAAAACAAGTGTTAAAATTTCAAAATTCGATAATTTTTATTTGCATGCAAAAATATTTTTATTTTAGTTTTTTCAAAAAAAAGACATACCTGCTTTAGTTATGAATTCAGAAAATTAATTTCCTTATCCGTGACCCCAAATATGACCTAAATTGTAAAAACAGCTGATCATAGCTATGAACAGATAGATTTTAGCATATTTTTTACGAAATCTTTGAAAAGCTATTTCTCTTAAACTACGGAGTTTTGGGGAATGTTGTAGAACAAAAGTTATCCCTTATTATGGGTACTGTAACACCCTTTCAGCTTAGTACCCCCTTTCCGACTAACCTTGTATATAATGCTTAGCCAAAAGCACACTTTAAAAAAAATTGTGCTGAATTAAGAAAGTGGTGGTTGTATGAAGGTTTTTATTCTCTTAACGAGTTCTTTCATATAAATTAATGTAATTTTTATACCTACATAATGACCTTGCATCAAGGTATAGACGCTGATCTACAGTTATTGATGTTTAATATGATTTGTATTGTGTCCATTCTTAGTTGAGTTGTTCCGGTTAATGGTTTTGAATTATTATATTATATTTGCGTGCCGCTGTGTCGGCCAAGCTTGTTGAACTAAATATTTTAATAATATCCTTTTATGTACCATGTTTCTGGCAAATAAAGACATTCTATTCTATTCTGTACAAATATTGATACGGTATTCAGGTACAGTATGGCCGATTTACCATAGGCGCCCTGAACTTCGTGCAGGTGGTTGCGCAAAAGATTTTTTTAGAAATAAAATGGCTTTTTATTGACGTTTAATTAACACAATCTTAGGATAGACTATTAATAAAGCAAAGTTTACTAAATGGTTTTTACAGTAACTGCCTCGTTGGTCTAGTGGTTACAAGCGCGTCTGCTGATCATGAGGTCCTGAGTTCGCTCCCCAGGTCGGTAAAAGTGTTATTGGGTTTTTCCATTAGGAATTTATAAATAGCAGCCTGGAGCCTGGATTTTTGCCCAGTTAATGGCAATAGGGTCGCCCTTCTTACAAGGGACTTAAACATAAACGGCGAAATAAGGGTGTACTACACCTACTACACGTACTACTGCTATTGTACATGACTTATAAAGATATTAGACTGTAAGCTTTCTGAAGAATAAATAAATAAATAAATAAATACACCTCTGCCGATACCTTCGGGGAATACAAGGCGTGATGTTACGTGTCTTAAGGCGTGGAAAAACGGCCTTAAAAACGTCACACATAAACACCACGCACAAGCTGCATGGCTCTTAGCATTCCATTCATTTTCTACTCCGTAATAAGTCGTATTATCGCGTCGCTGTTGTTGAGAAAAAAGTTTGTAGTACATATAATCTTAGCCAGTTTCTTCAAGAAGTAGACAAGTGTCATTATTTAATAAGGAATCTCTCTGTAACAATAATAATTAAAGAAATATATTTTTCATTTTTGTTCCGAAAAATACTGAGTTGTCATTAATGTTAGGGCGCGTTCCCACTATGTCGTGATGATAAATTTATCGTTGGACGACTGTCGTCTCTAGCTGTTCCCATTATACCGACAGTTTGTCGTCAACTTTTTTTATCGTTTAGCGACTATCGTATCTAGCATTACGATGTCGTGACGATAAATCTTGAAGATTTATCGTCACGACATCGTAATGTGTCGTTGTTACGACTATCTGTCGTGTCCACGATAAAAATATTGTCTCGTCTTGTAGCTTGCTACTGATGTGCAAACGACAAAGCGACTGTCGTGAAACGATAAAATATCGTCGCGATCCAATGGGAACAGCTAGATACGATAGTCGCTAAACGATAAAAAAATTTGACGACAAACTGTCGGTATAATGGGAACAGCTAGAGACGACAGTCGTCCAACGATAAATTTATCGTCACGACATAGTGGGAACGCGCCCTAACATTAATGACAACTAAGTATTTTTCGGAACAAAAATGAAAAATATATTTATTTAATTATTGCTACTCGTTCCCATTGACTCGACAATCTGTCCTCACTGCAAAAACAAGTCGTAAACGACAGTTAATCGTGTCGTCTTATATGTGAACACCTCCATTTAAATATATAAGCCACGACACTTAAAACAACACGACTATCTAGATAAACTTGAGTTATTACAACTTAAAACTAAGAATAATTAACCATTGAAATCATAAACATTAACATCTGTTGGAGTGGGCCTTCGGAACTTTTTTACCGTTTGGTTCAATTTTGGTCCAATGTCGTTAGATGCATATGAATCAGTCTGTGGCTTCTTTTGTTACTATTTAAATGTCTTCACTTGTTTTAATGTAGTATTATAATCATGCTTGTTTTCCCTGTGGGGTAGACTGATTAGGTGCTCGCAGTCTAATCAAGGAATATGAAGTGTGTGCATGTTACATTAGTCGCATGGTATAATATTCTGCTGGTTTAATAGTTATTATTAGTCTAAAATTAAAATGTATCAATCTAAACACGATTGTGTCCGGACGACACGTTAGGTGCAGTGGCTGAGAAATTGACTTCTGCGCTACGGGTCGTGGATTCGATTCCCGCACGGATCAAATATTTTTATGGCCTACAAATAGTTTTTCCGGGGCTGGGCGTTTGTGTATGTGAAGATTTGTGTCTGTAAACGTACCCACGATACAGGAGAAACCTCCTAGTGTGGGGTAATGTTTTTAAAAAAAATGCTATGCGTTAGTCTCGCAAAAACTCTGAAATGGCTCGACCGATTAGAATTTTGTTTTTTGTTTTCTCCTTATTACTGGGGTGGAACAGCCTAAAATTTGAAAAAATCGAAATTGGTAATTTTGTATGGGAATTTTCACTTTAGGAGATACGAAGTTCACCGGGCAGCTAGTTTTAAATAAATACCTACTTGACACTTAAGATAACTTGTAAATAAGAAAAACCGGCCAAGTGTGAGTCGGACTCGCGCACGAAGGATTCCGTACCATCTATATCTATACTAATATTATATAGAGGAAAGATTTGTATTTTTGTATGTAACGAATAAACTTAAAAACTACTGGACCGATTTCAAAAATTCTTTCGCCGTTAGAAAGCTACATTATCACTGAGTAACATAGGCTACGGGCGGAGCCGTGAGGACACAGCTAGTTATCGATAAAAACGAGCAAAAAAATCACGTTTGTTGTATGGGAGCCCCCTTAAATATTTATTTTATTCTGTTTTTTAGTATTTGTTGTTATAGCGGCAATAGAAATACATCATCTGTAATAATTTCAACTGTCTAATTATCACGGTTCATAAGATACAGCCTAGTGACAGACGGATGGACGGACGGACAGCGGAGTCTTAGTAATAGGGTACCGTTTTACCCTTTGGGTATGGAACCCTAAAAAGACATAATTTACATTTAGATATTTTAGAGAATTTTACCATTAAAAACCGTACAGTTTTCTGAAGATTATAACAAATATAATTAAATAAAAAATCATTATATCACCATTTTGTTGCAACGAATTATTAACGGGCTTCGAAACAGTTTTAAAGGCTTTAAAAAAACTAGTGAAAGTATTACTTATATCGATTCCGATAACTGGTACTCTCACCCTACCCCATATACCAATGTGCGTCGTAACTACTGCAGGGGGTTCAAAACTGCGCAATTGCAAGCACCACGTGGACCCAAGTTCATTCACCCCTCTTAATCATACCCGTACAACCTTATATCCTTGCAATAAGAACTATAATCACACACATTTTTATTACCAACTTGTCAAACAGCCCTATCAAATGATTATAAACTTTATCACTTTGCAATAAAGATTATTTTGAATGTATTTAAAATTTTGTTCTTAAGTAGGTCATGTTTTGTTTTGGTTGTGAATTACTACGCAATAGATGACGTCACTCATTATTTGTTGAGAGGTTTTGAATTGAATATAACTAAAACATAATTTATGTTAGGTACGTAGTAGGATATACAAGCTTAGTCGGAGAGGGGGTACTAAGCCGCGGGCCACTTAATGTATCACTGATGATTGTTTTAAAGAAAGTGTTAAAATTACAAAATTCAATAAAATAAATAATACTAAAAAAATTAAATATATATTAAAATTATTTTTATTTTTATTTTTTCAAAACTCCTTCATCCCTGTTTTAGTTACGAATTCAGAAAATAGATCTTCTAATCCGGGACCCCAAATATGACCTAAAATATTAACACACCTGATCATAGCTGAGGATAGATAGAATTTAGCGATTTTTTTATGAAATCTTTGAACAGCTATTTCTCTTATACTAATGACTTTTCGGGAAAGTTGTAGAACAAAAGTTATCCATTATGATGCGTACTTTAACACCCTTTCGGCTTAGTACCCCCTTTCCGACTAACCTTGTATAAGTGTGAGTTACGGGAATAAGCGTAAATAGTAATGGGATGGGGAGAGGGGAGCACACAGGATCCAGCATCTCCTCACATAAACCTCATCTGCCCGCGGTGGACTTATCCTCTGACTGACGAGGCTGATAAATAGCGGTATAACCATATAAACTGTTATCGGTAGCTGGTAACACTGGACAATGTTGATAAAATAGGGTAATCGTCAAGATGAATCAACGTACCCGAAGTTATTAAAACACTGGTCATTCGACGAAGAAAAGGATTCCATGTCGAACAGCCGAAGAAGTCTGACCTTTTATATCTGATTTGCTTGTCCTCAATTTTTGATCTTGTGTTAATTATTATACTGTGATATATTGTGAACTAGCTTTTGTAACTAATCACTAACCTAATTTAATGTACTCGCGGTGGTGGAGAGTCTATCTTGGTTTCACTTACTTTATTTACCATGCTCGCAATCCTCACATACCGATATTAGCTATAACTGCAATGATAGATTCCCCCGACAAGATTCTGTTGTATGTATTTTATATAACATACTATGTTAAACAACTGCCTCGTTGGTCTAGTGGTGGCAAGCGCGTCTGCTGATCGTGAGGTCCTGGATTAGATCCCCAGGTCGGGCAAAGTGTTATTAGGTTTTTCTCTGTGGAATTCCTCAGTAGCAGCCCGGAGTTTTGAATTGTGCCCGGTTGATGTCAATAACAGCGAAATGAGGGTGTTACTATACATCTCTGCCCAACCCTTCGGGGAATATAAGGTTCAGCTACACGATCCTCTAATGTTACCTCAAACATCCCCTATTTAATACTATCACCTCTACCCACCCTCCGAATTAAAATAGCGTGAACGATACTAAAAAAGCGTCCCAAAATGTATCGTCAAAACCTGAGCAAACACTTTGCATCAAGAATCTCTTTCTTAAGGTGTGGTCTCTACGCACTATACTTGGCACGAATGAAAAAATAACATAATAATGTCTATTAAAAATCCTAATGCCTTTTTGACACGAAAGCAGTCAGAAACCTGATACAACCACTTCAAGCAATATTATCGGTAACTGGTAACACTGGACAATGTTGACATAGGAGGGTAACCGTCAAGATTAATCAACGTACCCGAAGTTATAAAAACAGTGGTCATTCGACGGAGCAGAGGATTCCATGTCGAACCGCCGAAGAAGTCTGACCTTTTATATCTGGTTTGCTTGTTCTGATTTTCTGATCTTGTGCTAATTATTATATTGTGATGTCACAATTGTGAACTAGCTTCTGTAACTAATCACTAACCTAATTAAAAGTACTCTCAGTGGTGCAGTCTATGTTAGTTTAATTTACTTTATTTACCATGCTCCCAATCCTGACATACTGATATTAGCTATAACTGTAATGGTAGATTCACCCCTATAAGATTATGTTGTATATCTTTGATAGCAAGTCTTAGACAAGCACTTGATTGAAATTAGGTTCGTTCTGCCTAGCCTTTTCCCAACTATGTTGGGGTCAGCTTCTAATCTAACCAGAAGCAGCTGAATATCAGTATTTAACACGGAGCGACTGCCATCAGACCTCCGCAACCCAGTAACTGGGCAATGCCGATATCCTAAGGTTAGACCGTTTGTCAGACTTTCGGGCTTCTGACTACCCGTAACGACTGTCATAGGTATTCGTATGACACCCGGGACCGACGGCTTAACGTGCTCTCCGAGGCACGGAGAGGTCTCGGTGTGTAACGGTCACCCTTCCACAAACTGACCGCGGCACCCGCAACTTAACCTCGCAAATCAAGTAATTAGCCACGAATTGATTGAAATTAGGTAAAGTTGATTAATGGATTGAATGGTGATTCTAATGTGGAGAGACGAGGTATGGTGTTCCTCCTACGAAAAGGGAGGATCCTCCAACAAGGTGGGTCTTATGCCTGGCGGGCTGCCCAACGATTGTAATTGGGAAGTTGTATATACATAACTAGCGGCCCGTCCCGGCTTCGCACGGGTGGACATTTTCCCCGTTTTTGCAACATTTTTAATTTATGCTCCGCTCCTATTGGTCATAGCGTGATTTTATATATCCTATAACCTTCCTCGATAAATGGACTATCCAACACAAAAATATTTTTTCAATTCCAACCAATATTTCCCGAGATTAGCGCGTTCAAACAAACAAACTCTTCAGCTTTATAATATTAGTATAGATAGATTATATTATCTGCGTGTCAAATCTTGATATCGCGATGCAGGATTTGTGACGTCATATTTGAGAGATGTCATTGTTGTCGCTGTAGTCTTCTAGACATTCGTCGTGCTGCAAAGATATCGCATGTGGCGTGATAGATACACACTACCATTAGTAATCAAAATGATTATATTTTTAAATATCGAAACCAGTTGGCAATAGGCTCGCCCCCTATTACACAGGACTTAAATATAACGGCGAAATGAGGGTGTTGCTATACACCTCTGCCAACCCTTCGGGGATTATAGGCGTGATGTTATGTTATATCGAAACCAGCTAAAATAAAAAAATCTTCCAATTATATGTCCGTCGGACGTCCGTAGGTACGCTCTATATCCCGTCCACGACGTACATATAACCTATAGTTACAGCACACGTAGAAGTAATAAAACCGTATATCTAGTATTATTATGTTTTAACCTGTTTAAAAGTATTTAATAACTACTACATACATGAATCTACATTATTAACTGCGTCCGCCAGCTACGTCCGTAAGTTGCGTCCGCAAGTTGCGTCCGCAAGTTGCGTCCGATAGTTTGTTTCGGCCTTATCTTATCTGTTTAACGGAACCAGACTTTAACTGTGGCGATGAAATCTCCACTATTTGCCGAGTCTGGCATGAGCATGTTTGTCGACAACGATTGGAACGCCTTTGATACGAAGTGTCAATGTTTGTATGTTTGTCTGTATATTTCTTATTTTAGGGGCTCCTTCGTAAATATAAGGCTGCAAGTGCTGGCCGACTACAAAATACAAAATGTAGTCGGCGATGTTTGTTTCAAGTGTGATTTGCAAAGAGACACAACAGATAAAAAGACTAATATACAAGGTTAGTCGGAAAGGGGGTACTAAGCCGAATGGGTGTAAAAGTACCCATAATAATGAATAACTTTTGTGCTACAACTTTCCCCAAAAGTCATTAGCTTAAGAGAAACAGCTGTTCAAAGATTTCATAAAAAATACGCTAAATTCTATCTATCCTCAGCTATGATCAGCTGTATTAATATTTTAGGTCATGTTTGGGATCACGGATTAGAAGATCCATTTTCTGAATTCGTAACTGAAGCAGGGATGAAGAATTTTTGAAAAAACTAAATTAAAAATCATGACATTTTTTTTTATTGAATTTAGATATTTTAACACTTTCTTTAAAACAATTATCAGTGATACATTAAGCGGCCCGCGGCTTAGTACCCTCTTTCCGAATAACCTTGTATAAAAAAAAAGTCTTGGATATGTGTCTAACGGCTGGACCAAAAAGGTGTCCAGATCAGCTTAATATCAAGCACTATAGGTAAGTACTTGACGCTAGTTTTCGTCTGGAACCTTTGTGCTCCACGGATGTCAGTCAGTGGTCATGCCCCTTCACTTAAACCAACATGTGTGTGTATATGATAACGATGCCAGTCCTGCTTAGAATCGAGAAGTTTTGGCGGTAATTTGAACTGAGTGACGGTTAATTGAACTGAGTGACTGAATGCCTACGTCAAGCCAAACGTCGGTAACTGCTCCAAATCATTTAAATATTAGCCTTAGAGCTGTGGCGGCAGCTATCACGCCTAGGGTTGCCAGGCCCAAAAATAGTAAAGCCGGACACAGATTGATATTTAACCGGACATTTATCCCTGAAAGTCTGGCACACTAGTTTTTAAAAGAAAAAAAAATTGATACTTTTATTTGTGTATTTAATATTGTTGTTCATTTGAGACTTGCTCTACTCTTAATTATAATTATGTGTGATAATACGTGAATCGCTCGCGCGCTTTCGTTCAGCATCTTATAGCGAGGCGGGGTTGACCAAAAGTCTAACAAAAGACGAACAGGCCGGACTTGTATATATTTAGCCGGACTCGACTGTAAAAAGCCGGACATATCCGGCTAATGCCGGGCACCTGGCAACCCTAATCACGCCACATGAGAACTACGCAGCACGACGACTGTCTAGCAGACTACAGCGACAACAATGACAGCTCTCAAACGAAACGTCACAAATCCTGCATCGCGATATCAAGATTTGACACATAGATAGTAATACAACTTCCTAAAATCAACCATTGGGCAGTAGCCCGCCAGGTATAAGACCCGCGATTCGTTGGAGGAACCACCATATCTCGTTCCTCCACAGAGCTATGAGTTAGACTGTAACATTAGGTTTATAGCCCACAGTACTATCAAATTCATAAACTGCTCTATCTTTGATAAGTGAGTACGTACTGTAACAGACGCACTCAGGGTTGGCAATTACATGAAAATGGTATTAAATTGCAATGTAGCTTTTTTTTTTACTACACCTTTGGTGCAGTGGCTGAGCGATCGACGTCTGCCCCACGGGTCGTGGTTTCGATTCCCGCACGGATCAAATATTTGTATGGCCTACAAATAAGATTTCCGGGTCTGGGCGTTTGTGTATGTGAAGATGTGTGTCTGTAAACGCACTCACGATACAGGAGAAAACCTGGGGTGGGGGGCAAAAAAAAAGAAAAAAGAACATACTTTCATTCATGGAGGCTTTTTTAATTTGTCCCTTTGGCTCGTAATTTTATTGTCACAACAAAATACCTACAAACATGTCGTATTTTTTTGTATTGGCAACCCTTTGCTGTGCGTTCCGTACACAGTGCCATGTATAAATCTGTCGGACGCGACAATCCGGCGGTATTCGTGTGCAGCGTTCATTTGTGTGTTTATATCTTTGTTGAGCCATAAATCTGTAGTTAATTGCGTCAATAGCGTTATAGCTGTTCAATTGTAAGCTAAACGTTATTCACCATTAATTTTTAACGTTTGTGAGAGGTTATTTGTAAAGTACCATAGATATTGAAAGCGGTGTTGTAATTATTCAGAAGAAAATGGTTAAACACCAGTGGCGGTCTGATGGGGGAGTCGTAGGGGTCATAACCCACGCAGCAACGGATGAGCACAGGCTGATAATGACGATGATGACGGAAAATGTTCCTTGTAATGTCGAACACTATTATTCCTCAAAATATTAATTTACAGTTGAAGTCTCCTACACAATATCTGTGACGTGAATACTAATATTTAAGGCTAGACTAGAAGTTAAGACAGTGATGACGGACTGCCTCGTTGGTCTAGTGGTGGCAAGCGCGAATACTGAAGGATAAACTTTTGTAATTCTTCTTTTACTGTCTTTTCTTTTATCATTGGTACATACGTGCATAGTTTCATAGGTACCTATTTTGTAATTTTGCATGCCTCATGGTAGGATATGGCTAATGGTCACTATTGTTTGTATAAGAACTTTTGTACCCATATTCGCAAATGAATAAATGATTTGATTTGATTTGATTTGAAGTCCTGGGTTCGATCCCCAGGTCGAGCAAAGTGTTATTGGGTTTTTCCATTAGGAATTTCTCAGTAGCAGCCCGGAGTCTGGACTTGTCCCTGGTTAATGACAATAGGCTCGCCCCCTATTACATGGGACTTAAAACATAACGGCGAAATGGGGGTATTAGTATACACTTCTGCCTAACCTTTCGGGGAATACAGGCGTGATGTTATGTGATGTTACCGTAGATATTGAAAGCAGTGTTGTAATTAATCAGAAGAAAATGGCTAAACACCAGTGGCGGTCTAATGGGGGGTCGTAGGGGTCATAACCACCCCCCCATCCCAATAGTACACTTCAAATTGATAAACCTCCTACATACATAAATAAAATCACGCCTTTTTCCCATGGGGATAGGTAGAAACTATAGAACGCCACATGCTACGACCCTTACATACCCCTATCGCTTCATCCACATTCATACATCTTGTCATACACGCACACCGGTTGACAGTACTACGCACCTAACCTTTGTGAAGAACATCACCAATAACATCAATGTACGTCCTAAAAACACATTCTGAGCCGATCCCGAATAAAATGATGTTGTTTTCTGCGACACAACAAGTCTTTAAAATAAAAATAATAAGTCAAACATTTGTAGCATTAATTAATATGGTACATTTTGTCGTCTATCTCTGGTAGCTTAAAGAAGACACGCCAGAGAAAGCGATGGCGATGCGTATAAGGCCTGTCTCGTAACGCTTGTTTAATGTAGATAAAGACGACAACAAAGAAAGAAAGAAAAAAAATGCCGTCGTGGCACCTCTGGCAGATGTGAAACATAGAAACTCATTGTGTTAAAATAACTTTGGAAATTCTGTGTCCAATTTCGTAATTATTCTTTATGTTCAACAACGGCTCGAACGACGTGGTGCACGGAGTGACGCAAGTTCGCGTCCCACGGCTCGATAGTCGTTTTGTAATTTCTAACATCTAGGAAATAAACATAACGTCACGCCTTGTATTCGCCGAAGGGTTCGGCAGAGGTGCTTTTAGTACAACCTCGTTTCGCCAGCTATGTTTAAGTCCCATGTAATAGGGGGCGAGCCTTTTGCCATTAACCGGGCACATATCCAGACTCCGAGCTGCTACTGAGAAATTCCTAATGGAAAAACCCAATAACACTTTGCTCGACCTGAGGCTCGAACACAGGACCCCATGCTCAACAGTCGCGGTTGCGACCACTAGACCAACGTGGCAGTCATCAAGGAAATAAATTACTAAAACAAATGGCTAACAACGACTGTGCTGGTTGTATGAATACAATTAAAAGAAAAGAATGCTTGACTTGTAAATTACGGTACGACCTGCTTTATTCGAATGTACCCGACAAGCAATTTAAATCAATGAATATTATTATAACAAAAAAAAGGGCCGAATAAAACCGAAGAGAGCCGACGAGTTACGAAGGTTTGGCGTCTGTGTTTGCCATCGCGAGCATCGCCACGTACCGTCGTACTAGATGTTTCACATGTTCTGTCTAGCATTTACCCAACTATGTTGGGGTCAGCTTTCAGTCTAACCAGATGCGGCTGAATACCAGTATTTTACACGGAGCGACTGCCATCAGACCTCCGCAACCCAGTTACAGGGTAATGCCGATATTCGGTTAGACCTCTTGTCAGACAGCCTCAGCCTTCTGACTTCCCGTAACGACTGTCATAGGTATTCGTATGACATCCGGGACCGACGGTTTAACATGCTCTCCGAGGTGCGAAGGGGTCTCGATGTGTAACGAACGGTTACCCATCTATAGACTGACCGCGGCAAGCGCAGCTTAACCTCACAAATCGTTTGATCCGCGCGGTTGGTGATTAGTCACGAGCCCCTCTATTAGATGTTTCACATCAAAATTTATTATATGACTAGCCTCTTTAAAAATCACTCATCACCCATTTCATGTGGATGACGTAACACACTCGTAATGACAATAGATTTAATTTTGATGTTGGATAACTGTATTATCATCGGAACTACATAGGTACTTATTTACCCAAAATTTCTAGTCAATGTAACAAGTTGAAGTTGTACAAAATAGAATTTCAAGTTTGACGATTATAGAAAGACGTTTTATTTTGAAACCTTTTGTAATAAATACAACAACAGAATTTTCACCGATTTGTCTTATTTGCGAAAATAGGGTTGACATCTTGAAAATGCATTAAACATGATATTTAATTTGCAACATTTTATTTATAAAGTGGCAACATTTTATTTTTAACTACATTTTTATATGTGTGGCAACACCGACTCTCACTCTCTACTCCATCGTCCCTTAAAATGTACTCTTGCTCCGCCATTATAAAAGTTAATATTAATTTAATGAATGCCTCAATAAAGGTGATTATCAAAATATAAGCGTGTTATTGGGGCATTCTTCGAAAAATTTTAACAAAAATTGAGAACGTCATTAGCATCATCCCAAAGTTAAGAATGCAGATGTTTAATACTATAATTATAATAATGAAAACTCAAACTATACCGCTGCCGTCGAGCAATAAGACAAGAATAAAAACAATCTGACAATACTATAACGTTAACAACCCGGGAGAAGAATGATTTGTTAAAATAATGTTAAAAATTTTCGAAAAATTGTTACTTAACACCCCTGGTGGAAGAAATACACGCTATGCCACTGGCTATACAAATGCGATATAACGCCAAAACTGGAGTGTTGCCTTACCAGACGACGCAACAATAAAATTTGTGGAATTTCAGAGGGGATCAGAGAAATTTTTCGCGCGGGAAAATATGTCAATTTCGAAAAGGATGCTCTTTGTTACTTACGTATCTACCTTTTTAGTACTCTGTCTCTTTTTAACAAGCGAGTTTCCGACCAATCACGTCTCGTTTGAAGGGTACGGGTAGTCAGACGCCCGTAAATCTGAAAAACATAATATCAGTTTAGCTCAACTGATGTTATGTTTTTCAGCAAGGCTATATTTAAAAAAGAAATTGTTACAATTTTAAGTGATCAGAACCCTAATAATTAAGTAATGTTTACTTTTATTCGGTTTATTTTTATATTGTTCTTTCTAACAACTAGTAGATCTGTTTAGTAATATGTGGATAACGTTGTGAGTAGTATATTTGTTACCTCCATTATTAAATTCTAACCTATGTTTACTTATTATTACACTGCTGTTTGTTGTCCCTAAATAAATAAATTAATTAATCTGACGACCGGTCTAACCTTTGGATATCGGCATTGCCCAGTGGGTTGCGGAGGTCTGATGGCAGTCGCTTCTTGTAAAATACTGCCATTCAGCCACATCTGGTTAGACTGGAAGCTGACCCCAACATAGTTAGGAAGGGTTGGACAGAACAACACGTGTTGTTTTTGGACGTGTCCGTGTACTTGGTACTAGAAGTTTCAGCGTACATTGGACTAACCCAAAGAGTTAAAATCTATACTAGTTCAAATCAAATCGTTTAATGCAATCCATAATGTACACTTATATGTGGTAAATAAAAAATAATAGAAACAATTATGGACCCTGTCGGGCACAGCAAATTTTTAAATAAGTAGAGAGAGGAAGAGCTCCTTATTAATTTTCCTTGTACTTAAATTTGAATAATTTTGTATCCTATTAAGTATTTTATATTTCCATTCATTTACTTATTCTATTAATATAACGTTTTTCGGTTGGTGTTTAAATTATATCGGGAACTTTGGTTACACTTCCATGCAACACCATGTCACACTTTAGAGGTCAAAGGTGGCTTTAGGAGTCAACTCTCAACAAGCATGTGCACATAAAATTTAGCAGGCGTGTACTTACGGGAGGATAGTGAAAAACACTTTTAACCATACACTATATATATTTTAATAATAATTACAATTAGATCAGCGAGGCATGGTTCGTGACAATGCGAGGAGTCCAGGGTCTTCTTATCCAGGTGTAGTACTCAACTTGGCGCGAGAAAGAACGATCTGCAGCGTGCCCGACCTATTGTAGGCCCGGGCCCCCACCAGTCGCCACCACCCGTCACATTCTAGTTAAAATAATAGAGCAAAGAATTAGGTAGGACATGGCTAGGGTCGCCTCTAGAACCTTGAGACTGCAAGTGAACGAGGGTCCTTCTATCTATTTGTTGGAAGCATCGGGGTTCTCGCGCCACTGCCCCGGCTGCTCCGGTTACAGCTGCTACAGCCTTGTACAGTCATGAGCACTAACGTGTATACACGTAGCGAATTTATAAAGTACATTAAAGAAAGAATTGTCATGGAATACTTGAAATATTGTTTATATAGTATCTACGAAAACTTACGAATATGTAGCATGTTAAATATTTCATAATTTCAATCAGCATTTAGGGAGTAAATCACAATCAAAATATGAAGGCTGGAAATAACAATAGAATCATGGAGATAACAATCATAATCACTTTGAAAAAACTGCATATCAATTCATCAAGCCCAATCGTCTTGCTAAAAAGCCCTCCCCTTCCTCCATCCAAGAATTCCGTAGATACCATAACATACATCACCCCAAACACTCCAATGCACCCAGCAACACGGAAAAATGCCGTAGAAAGCCAACCACTCAGCCACTTCCTCGAACGAATCGTCAATATTCTGTCAATTTATGGAATCTGGCTTGTTACAATAAAAATCTGGCTTGTACGAATAATAGCAAGAAAATAAAAGGTGTACATAAAATGTTCAGCATGATTTGTTTTGAGATGGAACGAGTTATTGGCAATGGCAGCCGGATGAAGGATCGAACCTCCCTACTCTTGACGAAATACATACATATTTGTATGATTTTTTACTCGAATGGAAATTTCTTTGTTGCTATGTTACCGCCCGTTCACACAGCGGAACCGTTTTAACGGATCCGTCAATACTGGATGTGTTGTTCACGGATCAGTTAAACAAATGGCAGCTTCGTCGCATCTGGCAGACGGATACGATAAAAATAACGGATCCAGTATTTTTTACTAGATTCGGAATACTGTTGTGTATATGAACTCGCTCATTCAATTACAGGTGCCATCACAAAAATAAAAATGGATCCCTTAAAACAGTTTCTGTGTGAACTAGCTGACGGTCCGTTACTCTTACGGACAATGACTTAACTATATCATTAGAGGCCCGTGGCAAATTCATTGGATAAAAATCCCCAGTAAAAATCGTCACGTTGTAATTTAATTTTAATAAATCACTGAAGTACTCAACGGAATTACAAAGGATGATGCAAATCCTGGTCCCACCTTCCAATAGCTATGTATGTTACATCGTTGGATAGGTATTTTTGAGCTGAATAAAAGTTACTATGGCGCCAAGTTCCAAATCTTAGTCCGTTCAGAGTTATTCTTTATTAAACATGATAGTTTTATCAGTAGCCAAGTAATGCTATTTGCGTAATAATTGTATTTCTGTACTTTATACACTATACTAACCTACAGTTATCAATTGCGTCACTAAATCGCAAACCTTTTTATCGATCTGTCTCACTCGCACTCCTTAACCCGTCAAGTGTCGGGCGCACATACGGGTGTGCGTAAGAAATTCGGGCGCGAAGTGTCGGAGGCACACACGGGTGTGTGTAAGGAACGCGCTCCTATAAATTCGGTTCGTGTAAACAGTAAAATAAAACGTAAAAAATCCGCTACCATAGGAGCGCGTTCCTTACGCACACCCGTGTGTGCCTCCGACACTTCGCGCCCGAATTTCTTACGCACACCCGTATGTGCGCCCGACACTTGAGGGGTTAAGTATGGTTATCAACGTTAACACCTTTTTAACATTAACATTTTTTTTCAAAAGGTTTGCAACTCAGTGACCCAATTGATAACTGTAGGTTAGTATAGTGTATAAAGCACAAAAATACAATTATTACGCAAATAGCATTACTTGGCTACTGATAAAACTATCATGTTTAATAAACAATAACTCTGAACGGACTAAGATTTGGAACTTGGCGCCATAGTAACTTTTATTCAGCTCAAAAATACCTATCCAACGATATAACACACATAGCTATTGGAAGGTGGGACCAGATTTCATAGAAGCCCTGGCATCATCCTTTATAATTTTTACTTAATTTTGTTACAAATGTTAGGTTACTTCTGAGCTCGCGGCCTCGGGCCGTCGGGCCGGGGGCCCGTGGCATTTTGCCAGCCCTGCCACCCTATGTAACGCCACTACTTACGGAAGTTCAATAGAAGTACTTAATGTCAAAAACCTACATCAATCCAGTGGTTTTAAATTGAAATCTTGGAACCGGCAATTAAGCGGTAAATCTACTAGCTAGATAATATTAACAGCAGTGATAGCCTTGTGGTGTGACCGTCGCACTGCCAAGTCATAGGCCTCGAGTTCAAACCCAAGGCACGCAACTCTGACTTTTCGGATTCATGTGCGTATTGTATGAACATGTTGAACAAAATGGTGAATGAAAACATCTTAGGAACATGCCTGAGATATATTTCTCGACGGCGAGTGAAGCCAAGTCAGGGGCCCATGGGCGGCTTAAACTCTGACACCAGGTTAGTCACTAACCACACGAAAAGAAGAAAAGGCTAGCAAGACAAATTGCGGAAGTCGACTTCTGCAACCAACTTTCACTACCTATACATATATGGACACGCCCACAGCAAGTCAACTTCTGAAAGTTTTACCTACTAAACAAGCTCTTGCATCAATAACTTGCGCAATTTAAGTTACTTGTGGATTAGCGTTTTAAAAACCCGATCAGTCACAAATTCTAAGATATTCCAGTAAATGTTAAGTTTTACCAACATGGGATGGTTTTATTAACATAACATCACTTGTGTATTCCCCGAAGGGTTGGTCAGAGGTGTATATATAATACACCCTCACTTCGCCGTTATGTTTAAGTCCCATGCAATAGAGGGGAGCATCAGTGTTCACAACTTGAAGCCAGGAAGCTATCGTACCAGGGCTGTAAAATTATCGTACATACATACATAAACTCACGCCTTTTTCCCATGGGGGTAGGCAGAAACTATAGAACGCCACATGCTACGACCCTTACATACCCCTTTCGCTTCATCCACATTCATACATCTTGTCATACACGCATGCCAGTTGAGACTACGCACCTAACCTTTGTGAAGAACATCACCAATAACATCGATGTATGTCCTTCTAGGACATACATCGATCGATTATCGTACATGGATCAAAAATGACAAAAATGATCGTACCATCAGGATAATGGCTGTAATACATAATTTGTTGTGTTACCAATAAAAAAATTGTTGTAAATTCCCCAATCCAAGCGACACTTGGACGAGCTTTTTTTTTTAGATCCCACATTATTTCTGTCATGTGTAGGACACTATGACCGCTATACAGTCGAAAAGTGTCGTCCAACTATATCGCTTGCATGATTTTGGGGATTTGACAGTGTACTGAAATTATCTTATCGTACTTTCTGCGTACGATAGTAATGTACTATCGTACATAGCTCTATGAAATTATCGTACATCTACGATAATTATCGTACGGTTGGGAACACTGGGGAGCATATTGTCATCAACCGGGCACAATTCCAAACTCTGGTCTGCTACTGAGAAAAAACACACGGAAAAACCCAATAACTCTGCCCGACCTGGGAATCGAACCCAGGACCTCACGATCTTCAGTCGCGCTTGCCTAGACCAACAAGATGGTTTTATGTATCAAAGAAAATAATTTACATTACTCAAGGCTTTTCTACTACAATTTTAATCGATTATTAGATTAGATTTAACCGAATAAGAATCGAATTATTCTTTTTTATTCACGAAACCAACAACTCAATTGGATATTTTTTTCCAGGCGCTCATTAAAGGAGAATGGGCGAAATGTTTAGAAGTGGGTCTACTTCCCCCCTAGCAATGAGTGATGTCATGAAGTCATTAGAAACATTTGATACTACCACAACTAAAGTCAATTGTTAGTATTTTCAGAGTTATAACACCTTCATAGTGAAAAATCGTTTATATCCGTACTATCAGTCTTATTTTTTTTGTTACTTATACTAAAGTATCGCTGCGTTCTTACCATATTATTTGCAAATAATGTGTGAAGAAAAAGAACTTAAACATAACTGGCGAAACGTGGATGCATTATACACCTCTGCCTACCCCTTCGGGAAATTCAGACGTTAATGTTACGTGTGTTACTTTGGTAGATATCCTTAATAATTATAATGACAAAGATCCTATGGCAAAACGTGTAAAAAAGATAATAAATAGCAATATTTGACCGTTAACATAGTTTTTAATTGGTTACACTTAATGAGCTTTAACTCCGTAAATACTAATAATTGACAGTAGCTGTAATACGAAAAAAAAAAAACAACTTAAAATAACCTTTCTATTGATATATCACTCATTACTAGAGGAGAGGTAGACCAAAAGACCCAATCTCCTTTTAGGTACAACCGACAGATATGTGGTACATACATCAGTTTTATCACCGACACCCACACATCGTGTATATTGTCTTATAATAATACAAAAAATAAACATGTACACTGTTTTAACAAAAATAAACACATCAAACATACACTTAATGTACAGAGTGTTTCCTCTTTTAAAAAAGATCCTCGTACATTGGCGATGCGTAAATAATGGCAAGTGACGTAAGCATAAATGACGATCGAATGATTTGAACGAAATGTATTTTTGGATAGAAAAATATTTTCTTTGCGAGAGCTTTTACGGTTTTAGTAAAAAGGAAGTAAATAAGATGTCTTCAACCTGGTGACGTCATGACGTGTGGGCAAGAAACGATAAGAATGATTATTATTATCAATAGCCCATCGCTGCCCACAGCACGACGTAGTCTTTACTCAAAACGAAGGTATTGCCTTTCACGCCGATAACACCTAGGCAGGTCAGGTCTGTCTGACTCCGTAGTTAGTAATTATGAACATGGCAAATCTCGAAGAACGTGCTTAAGCTATCTCATAAATGGCTAAATAAAAAAAAATGGCTAAATAAAAGCTGATGACTCATTATTTATTGAGTTAAGTCTTGCAAGATGGATGACTCCATTGTCACTACCACGGTAATAGACCCTCCTTGGTCAGAGGCCGGTTGCACCGTGTGCAGGTGTGGTTTGGAGAAGCAGTGTGACGTTTTCCCGGTACCTAGATTCATACTTCATATTCGTCTTTTCAAAAAAGAAACGTTCGATTCCATTAAGTACAGTGGTCCCAGAAAAAACATTATATTAAGACGGACTCCTTTAATTAGCAGAACTACAAAGAAATATTATTACAATATATGTCTATGGCGTGCTATTTACCAAAAACAGACCATTAACTAAGTACAATATGGGATAACACAAAGTTTTTTATCCCTGTAATTTGCTGACCTTCATCAACCAAACCGACCACTACATGAAGGTATATATCTAATTTCTCGGTCATTTAACGCTGACAACTTAGGAGAACATTACTAAAGTCGCTCTTGTGTGGACAGACTTTCAGTTTATTAGTGTCATAAAATATTTTATGAAGCCCCCTGTAGTTTGCCACAGTAGGGGTTGGAACAGTAAGGCAAATTAGTTGATTACTTGAAACGATAAAGTCGAAAGATGTTTAAGGATTTCAAGTTTTAAAGTTAGTGATGTTTTAGACTTTTTTTTGTAAGGTATTCTATAATATTGTTGCTATAGGCAATGATTGTACCCGAGGGTATCGAGGGAAACTACATAGGCTCCCCTTGTCAAGTGCTTAGTCGCTGCACAGGCCCGAGCTACCCGAGCTACTAAACACACTTCCTTTGTTTTCTTTCTTTCTTCCTTCCTTCCTTTCTTTATTTCTTCGTTTCATTCCTTCTTTCTTTACTCCGCATATGGTGATGATGGCCACCTGGTAGGTTTTAGTGAATAAAAATTCCTTATCTCACTTCCCCAATAAGTCGAATACAGTTTGATGGTTGTTCAACTCGAAAGGAAAGTGAAGCTCTTCATCGAAGAGTGGTCGTGGCCGCTTATGAGTCAGTCAAGTCGTTAGGCGCTTCACAGAAGATGATCTTTAAGAACAAAGTTGGAATTAAGTAATTCGACTTTGTTTTTCAGTTTCGGAATAAAGAATATTTCTTATAAACAGTATTTACTAATGACAGTTCGCTTTTCACACGGTAACCTTAAAGCCTTGGATTCACTAAGGGACAAAGGGAGCAACATGCCGCGGTACTTGACGCGGGACATCTACGTGAATGTCCCGCCTCACGTAGAAATGGCGCCCAATGATGCGCGTACCGTTGCGGGGAGTGTACAACGATGCAGCGTCACGTAGATTCAATGTTGCGCGTTATGTTAGGGAACATTTTGTCTCCTGATGAATCCAGAGCTTAATAGTGCACGTTTCAATTTTCTTGGCGGAGTGCGGTCCACTAGAGAGCCTCACACACGTTAACCTACACATAATATCGACGTGAACGCGACGAGTGCCTCGCAGCCAATAAACAACAATGCCTTTAAGCTGAACCGAAGTTAAATTTGACTTGCTTACTTACGATAGCTTACATAGTTCACAGATGTAGAGCGCCTGGAAGAGGCTACACTTTATCATTATTCGCTAAATCCCAAAAGTTCACTACGCGGCGTACTCGGCTGTAGCCTTATCAGGTTATTGTCAGAAGCTTATCACAGTCCACAAATAGTCCACGACATTCCATCAACAAAAATGGAAAAATAAATAAACTTAACGGGTGCGAAGTACTCTCAACCGGCGTGCGTGTATGACAAGATGTATGAATGTGGATAAAGCGAAAGGAGTATTAACTTTATACTATAAACATTATTTTATTCTTTTCAGTTTTAATTGAAGTCGGTTTTTACCTATTTAAAGTATATTTAACGGTTTTAATTAGCTTCACTTCGAATATTTGTTTGTTTCAAAACTTGCGACAGATTTTTCAACTACTTCTGCTTAACCGATTTTCCTGAAACTTCGCACGCAAACTTAATTCCCATGACAATACAACAATATAATGATTACAACCTTCAATCTCCAAACCCTGATGCTGCAGGGGTACTACTAGGGGTAGACTAAACGGTTTAACTTAAAAAAACCTTTATTATTTATGAATGTGAATGTCTCTTCTAGGTTCACACTACACCGCTTCACCTACCGGCCACTGCCCTTCAAAGTAAGCTGACTGAAAATATTCACCACACACATCGGCAACCAGTACCCGAACATAAAAAAATGGATGTGGTATACATGGTATAAAATAATCATTTTATTTATTTATATACTCTTTATCTAATACCTTTAAACGAGCAATTCTTGTATATATGTATATATATAATCTGAATCTCGGAAACGGCTTCAACGATTTTCATGAAATTTGGTATCCAGGGAGTTTCGGGGGCGATAAATAGATCCAGCTAGGTTTCATTTTTAGAAAACGTCGATTTACCAAAAAAATAATCGAGCAAAGCTCGGTCATCCAGGTACTTGTACATAATAAGTACACCGGTAAGAAACAAAAGGAACACAAAGATTTACACAATATGTACAATGGGCGGTCTCATCGCACAAGGCGATCTCTTCCAGACAACCTTAGGATGGACTGGAAGAACGGAAATAGATATCAGGCAGTCTTGGTGTACAAGTACGTATCTTACATAATATTACTTAGATATAATAAAATACATATCAATTATTACACAAATATATAAAATAGAAAGAAAATCCTAATACATATAAATTAAACAAACAAATAAATATATTATAAATAAGAAAGTAGATGAAATGTGAACGATAATCAAGAAATAGCAAATTAAAGTGACAAGTAATGTTCCTTCACTAACTTAAAAAAAAATATATTCTCCAACTATATCAGGGTAAGCTCGCAGTGTTACCAGATGCAGCATCATATTTTTTTTGTGACTAACCTTTTCCCAACTATCTTCATGATACTTATTTCTACCGCCAACCAGCATTGCTTTGTTCCGGTTTGAAGGATACGGGTGCTGGTGAAATTACAGACACATGAGAGTTTTCAACTTTGTCTCTAAGATTGGCAACGCATCAGCAATCCTCTTGGGGTTGTAAAGGTTTATAAGCGACGATAACCTATTATCATTAGGTGGGTCGGCGGAATGTTTGCCAAGTGATAAAATAAAAATAAATGTGGCGCTGATTTGTTACACTCTGTATAATATAATTGCCACCTCCATTACCGCTGACCTCCATGTTGTGTCCTGTCAAAGTTCTGTCAACGGTCGACTGCGAGCGTACGGCTGATGTTAAGATTGTTCTGTTGGCTAACATCCCGCAACCCTACTGTATTTGCTACCAATATACATACGAGAGTACATTTCCATACGTCACGGCGCTTCGGATTATTGAGTATACACATTTCCAGCTGTCGACTCTTATATCATTATGTAATATGGGGTACTGTTTAATAGACAGTTATCCGGCCGGATTTGGACTGTCAAAACAATTTGAAACTACCTGAAAATAAAATGCACTCTTAGCTACGCCAGTGAAGGACATCATTCGTTAATCCAGTATGTTCTGCTCTGCCTAGCCTTTTTCGCAACTAAGTTGGGGTTAGCTTCCAGTCTAACCAGATGCGACTGAATACCAGTATTTCGCCAGACCTCCGCAAACCAATAACTGGGAAATGCCAATATCTTAAGGTTAGACCGGTTGTCGGACTTTCGTGCTTCTGACTACCCGTTACGACTGTCATAGGTATTCGTATGACACCCGGGACCGACTGTTTAACGTAATATAATACTTATAATCCAGTATAACCGACATAAATATTGTCACTGTGGAAGAGAATAATCTCCAAACGCTGGACCGTCCAAAATATAACCCACCTATGTATTTCCGGAGATGTACTACATCTTCGTAGTACTCGTAGCATAGGCTTTAGAAGTCGCTACGCGCCGTAGTTAATTCCGCTACGCAAGTTCGTAGCCTCGTAGCGCAATTTAACATCACTATAAATTATACTTTGATGAGTTGATTGATACCAGTTTTTCGTCCTTTTCAGTAATACTATACAGCCTGTGATTAAAAGCCTCGTTGGTCCTGTGGTGGCAAGCGCGACTGCTGATCGTGTGGTTCTGGGTTCGATCCCTAGGTCGGGCAAAGTGTTATTGGGTTTTTCCTTGTAGAATTCCTCAGTAGCAGCCCGGAGTTTGGATTTGTGCCCGGTTGATGGCAACAGGCTCGCCCCCTATTACATGGAACTTAAACATAACGGCGAAATGAGGGTGTTATTATTAACTTTTGCCCAACCCTTCGGGGAATACAGCCGTGATGCTATGTTTTATGTTATGTATTACCTAGATGGTATAACAAAGTAACAGATTAATATGGACCCTGTCGGGCACAGCAAAATTAGGAGAGAGGAAGAGAGCTAAGTAGCAATTTAATATTTTTATTAGCGGCCCGTCCCGGCTTCGCACAGGTGGTCATTTTTCCCGTTTTTGCAACATTTTTCATTTATGCTCCGTTCCTATTAGTTGTAGTGAGATGTTACATACCTTCCTCGATAAATGAACTATCCAACACAAAAATATTTTTTCAATTCCAACCAGTGGTTCCTGAGATTAGCGCGTTCAAACAAACAAACTCTTCAGCTTTATAATTTTAGTATAGATTATTTGATGCGGTTAATTGGGTGTAAAAATCTATATAAATAAAAATGAATCGCCAAACGCCAAAAAATTGCCGAATTGGTCGAACCGTTTTCAAGTTTTGCGCTTAGGAACACCTAAGCGCAAAACTTGAAAACGGTTCGACCAATTCGCCAATTTTTTTTTATAAGTTCCTTAAGGCACATTTAAGGTTCTCATGGAGAGATAAAACATAAAAATTGCGTGGAAAATAGTAAAAACAACACTTTTCTTTTCCCACTACAGGCCAATAACTTTTGACAGAACGAAGTCTGTCCGGGCAGCTAGTATGTAATAAATGTGTATAGTATAGTACTATTACAGCAGGCAGCAGTGTCTAAACCAAAAAACTTACAATTCTGCACGAGATTTCTTCACAAACAACTAGCCGACCAAAAAGCCAAATTTCAGTATCGAAACTTCGACCCTTTGTATTTGTAGCTGCAATACATTTATTACATTTAAAAAAATTTACTGAAATCAGCTTAGTTCACATGTCCTAAAGGCCTGGTAAGACAGAGAGCGTGCCTGGGTGTGATGTTCACGTCGCGTGTTGATCGCGTGCTCTTGGCGTGCGAACTACTATGACAATGTATGGAAGACGCCACATAGATTGCGTGGTAGTCTCTGTGTGGCGTCTTCCATACATGCCAGACCAGGCCTTTATTATTGGTTTGAGTTGCAATAAATAAATATTGCCATTTTAGAGTTTATAAAAGATTACTACGAACTGCTTGGAAAACGGTTACAATCATTATCTTGTTTTGACAGATGCTCTCTAGCAATTTTCGCAAAATCCACCAGACAAGATGAGTTGATCTATTCATTTCCGGAAACAAAATGAAGTCGTTTAAACAAAAAACCCAGAATGAACTTTTATAAACTTATTAATACAAAAATATGGGTATTTATAAAATCATTAAATGCTACACATAGTTAAACTTAAACTAAAAGCCTAAATTATGTACAGTAGGGGAATGAAAATATCATGCACCTTAAGGTCTATGTTTGCTTGCACAGTGCAAGAAACGAACTATTTTACAGACTACGTATTGCCAACATTATAGAAATGAAAATACAAGTATTTTTTGACATGTGACATTGTGACAGACAGAAGAAATGTCAATTTATTTAATCATCGATTTGATTGATGTCGTGGTTTTTACAACAGAACTCCTGCAATCACATCAAAGATATTACATGACACTACTACGTCATATGGAGGCAACAGGCAATTTTGATCTTTGCTACCAAATAATTAAATATAATTTTCCATGCATTGGTCTGTTTCGTTCAACAGTTTGAAAAAGTAACATGTGCCCGCGATGTGGGAATGGAATGAATTTGAAAACTGACGCACCTTTTCATTCCCCTACTGTACTAGCAGGAATCATTATTATTATGTAGTTTTTTCGAGTTACTGACAACGTTTCTGTGGAGAGCGTCGCACCGTGTGTGACAGCCTTAAAGTTAATAGAAATATTCAGTTCGCGAAAATCGTTCCGGAGTTTGTCCAGACGACTCTGAGCGGAGTATCAGGATAGCTTCCAATTACAAAATCGCCTTCGACATACTCTCCTACATCAATAACCGGTACGCCCGCTTGCTCAAGTACATCTAATTCTACAAAATGGCGTTTACAATATGAACGATGATGTATAACAAATGCGTTGCCATATAAGATTGACTTAAAATTTTTTACAGTGGAAATATTTTTTGAACTGGTAATTCCTGTAATACCAACAGGTGTTGACATTCCTACGCAAACATAATCTTTGCCTACATCTACAAAAGAATTCATTGTACAGTCAGCAAGTGAATTTCTTATTTTCATATATTCTTGATGGTTATTAGAATCTGATATCATGCACTTGTTTAACGCATTGTACAGAATGTCGCGACGACTTTCAAAATCAAGTCTTTGCCACGACTGTGAGAGTTCACACAGTTTAGAGATTTTATCGCACTTCT
Source organism: Amphipyra berbera (assembly GCA_910594945.2). Classification (NCBI taxonomy): domain Eukaryota; kingdom Metazoa; phylum Arthropoda; class Insecta; order Lepidoptera; family Noctuidae; genus Amphipyra; species Amphipyra berbera. Next base: position 2,082,566 of record OU343138.1, read on the forward strand.
TAATTAGAAGTTCACTATCATAAAGATAGGGAAAAACAGCTTCAGCAATTTGAGGGCGTCCTCTGAAGTCAGCGAGATTATTCACCCACACAACGCGTGATTTCATACTATGCGTGACTTCATTAATTTCTGCTATGTCGTTTGCCCAGAGCGATAAGTAGCGAGTTTTATCTTCTTTCACCAAAGATATCATTTCTTTTATGGTCCTGTAGGCTTCTACAGTTACTGCAGACTGCTGGTCCTTTGGCGAGCCCACAGGATCTATTAAGAATACTCTTCCGTTGTAAGTCAGGGCTTCAGAACATAATACATCGGATGTAAGGGACTCGCCTCCTTGCTTCTTCAGATTGCATTTCCAGCTGAGAGCGTCCTTAAATTGGTGGTAGACGCTTTCTTGTACCAGGATCCTACGCAGTCGCCACGGAGCCTGAAATATAAACATTTGTTACTGCAGAGCATCGGATAATAATACATTCAATTAAAGATAAAATATCCTTTGGTAACATACAAAACCATTTTATATAATAATATAAGACCCATAGCCAAATACTGAAACTCTATTCAGTTTAAAGTTGCCGTTAAGTCGTGACAGTGACAGCACGAAGTTGACCGCAAATTAATGTTAAGTATAGTTTGAGTATTAGTACATTGAAGTCAATAGTTAAAGTTTGCCAACGAGTTATGTAGCGCCGTATGCTAGGTTTGAAACTGGTTGATCAGTCCCCTGATTCAGAATCTTTTCGATAAGCAAATATCGACCGATTCGTTTTGTTATATCTTTTCCCTCCGGTTCGAGAATCGTAGACCGACTAGGTAATCGAATCTAAAAACTCGACATCGCGATCCAAAACTTGAATGACAGATGAAGCTCAAACGGTCTCTATATTAAAATGGAAGTGGGCGGGCCATGTCCGTCGCATGGGACAACTTATGGGCACGAACAAGATGGCGCGGCGAACTAGTGTTACCGGTAGCTGGTAACACTGGAAAATGTTGATAAAGGAGGGTAGTCTTCAAGATGAATCAACGTACCCGACTTTATAAAAACAGTGGACATTCGACGGAGCAGAGGATTCTATGTTGCACAGCCGAAGAAATCTGACCTTTTATATCTGATTAGCTTGTCCTTATTTTCTGATCTTGTGTATATTATTATATTGTGAACTAGTTTCTGTAACTAACCATTAACCCAAATATAAGTACTCTCAGTGGTGGAGAGTCTATGTTGGTTTCATTTACTTTATTTACCACTAGACTATTACCCGCTGTTTCACCCGCATCCTAGAGGAACTACTTGATATACCCGGATAAAAAGTATCCTACGTGTTATCCAGGGCATAGTCTATCTGTGTGCCAAATATTATCCAAATCCGTATAGCCGTTTTTGCGTGAAAGAGTAACAAACACCCATACATACTTACAAACTTTCGCGTTTATAATATTATTATAATTATATTATATATATACATATATATATATATTAATAAATTAATACCTAAGTATAAGTATGTAAGGATAAGGATGCTCGCAATCCGGACATACCGATATTAGCTATAACTGTAATGATAGATGCACCCCTACAAGATTCTGTTTATAAGTCTTTTACGCTAGATGCCTTCAGCAAGGAATGGCGACCAACGCCAATAACCGAGATCGGTGGCAGAAACTGGGTGAGGCGTTTGCCTAACATTAGAACAGCATACGCTAATTATAATGAAGTCAACATATTTTTGATTGCATAGTATATTTTAACCGCTAGTGCTAATGTATACCATGATTTAGTTTTTTCGTCGTGTGTACGAGATGATATTTCTTGTAAAGATACATACCTGTTTAGAGGCTGAGATAAATGTGTCGACGGCAGAATCAACATCAGCATCCTCCGATACAACGGCGACGGTACCAGACGCGAACCCTGCACAAAAATATATCTAGCTACTTTGCTCTCTAATTCCCATATAAATGAAGAGTAAAATCAACCACAACTGTAAGTGTTTGGCCAGACTGGCAGCGCGGTGCGGGGAGCGGCGCGGGTGCGGGAACGCGCGCTATTTACCTGTTCGCAGTGGAGCGTGGCTTCGTTCTGAGCGTTGTCGTGTCCAGTGTTTGTCAAAATATCATATGGATGAAGAAGACTTATTTTTACTGGAAAATTATTACTAAAAAACGATGTTTCGACATCCACAGTGCAGATCGTGCTTGAATAGCACTTATTAATTCTTCAACATTTAATTTTGAAGACGCCATCACAACAACGCGCGTGATCAGCTCGAACTAGTTTGAGATCCCCCGCTCCCGCGCGGGTTGTCGCTTGCCGCCCGCGCTCTCACTGCGGCCACTTGTATGAACGACCTATGGCGTGAGCTACCCGCGCGCTGCCCGCGCCAAGTAGCCCGCGCCGCTTCCCGCGCCCGCGTGCCCACTATGGACACTCAAATGAAGTTCTTCTGTTTGAACTCGCCGCACCGCGCCCGCCCCGCGCCCGCGTTTGCAGTCTGGCCAAAGGCTTAAGAGGACCACATCATGGTGTAATAAAACAAGGTACAGTCTTCCCGTGACAACTAAATCACGTGACTGTACGAATCTACGTCATAGCTACTGATGAACCAATCAGCGACTTCTGTTGTCGAACTTTGTTGTTAATGGTGGGAAAATATCACAAATGGTGACGTAATACTGGTCATCGTCGGAAGAGAATAACTTATTTTACTATCCCATGGGCCACACAAGTTCAGGCATGCCTGACGTCGCCTGTATGGCAAATCTTTTTACCTGATCAGTTAGGCCTGACAGGAATTGTACACGCTCCGAGAAACGTGCACCGAAGCGAGTACGGCCAATTAGACTAACTGACACTATTGTGGCAGACAGTGTGGTTACAACATACAACTATATAATATAGCATGATTTAAAAAACGTATTTTGATTCGTCAAATCAAAGTGAAAAGTTAGCGTCTTATTAGACATTGGTGTCGATTCTGTTGCGCAGTTTGACAGGATTAAACTAAACTAAGGGTGTTTGTCTCTTTCTGTTTCAATAGAAAAAGAAAGTGACAGTAGCGTTTAGTCTAGTTTAGTACTGTCAAAATGTGCAGCAGAATTGACACCATTGATTCTTGTTTTTTATATAAAACGTCCTGTCAAAATACCTGCCCAAACTTTCAGGGGCTTTTTCAGAATTTGTAACTAAAGTAGTACTGTTTAAAAAATGTTGCGAGCATACGTTAGGGAAATATCGCACAAGCGCACGGCACGTAAGCGGCGCATGGGCTGTACGCTGGCGAACTCTGCGTCAAAGTCACACATTACGCCGCGTGCTTACTATTTAGGGCTTACGCAGGGAGCGCTAGTGTGATATCAATATCACCCATCATTAACACTATACCCATCGTCTTTAGATAAAAAGCGTGGATCAGAATTTGACTACCTATCTCTTGCGTTAACGGTGGAGGGAAACATTATAATCTGTATAAATGAGTGCTTAAAACGAAAAATAAAATAAAACGTTCTCAATGGTGTGTGTAGTCCGCCAATCCGCACCAAGCCAGCGTGGTGGACTAAGCTCTAAACCTTTCCCATTGTGAGAAGAGGCCCGTGCCCAGCAGGACAGTAATGAGCTGATTATTTTTATATATATAATTCGACTGTACGTGTATATAATTCACTGAACTCCTCCTAAACGGCTGGACCGATTTTAACGATTTTTATTGTATCCGTTTGGGTGGCGCCCTGGATGGTTTAGATTCACAATTGGACCCGGTAGGTGGCGCTGCTATCGGCATGTCACCAAATTTTTAGGGCAGGACGACGTCTGGCAGGTCCGCTAGTGTTATGTTTAGTAAAAGCGACATATCCATACCTTCGAGTGTACGTCCAAACAGTCGTCGCTCATCATTAACATCATATAAAAACGTAACAAATATCCAATTAATCCTGTAAAGAATTGATAGATTAAATATTAATATCTATGGAACATGTTTTTTTTCTGAATAAACATAATTTTAACTTGCAGATTCCTATTGATTGTCTCTGCACAGCTGTGATATGAAGAATGACAGAAAAGTTGTTTTTCGCGCCAACATGACTCTTAAAAAAAAAAGAAAAAAAAAACCAAAAAGAAACTATTGGGAAAAATATGCGTCACATCCGCGCAAAACGGCCATCGCTCAGCGTAATGCTGTGTCTCACGTGCGAAACGGAGCTACAGCGCTGGTTTTCAGCGATAGCCTCATCAGGGTAGCTTTTAATGGTTTCATGTTTCATCACTGAAGTTGGCCAACGGAACTGGACACAAAGTTGTTTCAGTGGCAGTAAGAGACAGCCAGTTGAAGCTTTTACATATTGTGTTGCTGTGACATGACATGAATCTATGCACCTCAATTACGGATACCTTAAATAAGGATAGACATAGATAAGTATAGTAGCGGTGGACTATTCAAATGGCTTTTTAAATATTTGTGATATAGTAAGTGCTCACCCAGCTTCTTTGCAAAGTTTTACGAAGAGATGACTAATAGCAGCTGTTTCCTTGGACATATTATTTAGTAACCCCAGGCCAAGGTACCTCATTATCTTTTCCACCGCTGTTCCAAGCACAAGTAACGGGTCATTAGAGTATATTTTCGTGAAGAAGTTAGCTAGACAACAATAAAATAGTGTTCATATAGGATTTGAAATAAAAATTGGATATACAGTGGTGCCGATTCTGTTATGCACAAACTAAACTTAATTTAGGCTATTGCCATCCTTTTCACTCTGATAAATAAGAAAGAGACGGACGTAAATAAGAGCTGTCAAATTTAGTTGAACTAAAATTGCCATACAGATTTAGACGACAAGTCTGAACGTGTCGGTTATAAACACTGTGAAGTTCAACAGTTCAAGAGGTAAACTAGTTTGACATCTCTAACTTAGTTCTTATCTATCACCGTCCTTTTCTCGCGCTGTCTGTTAGTAAAAGATGGCATTTCTCTCATTTTAGTTTAGTGGGTCAATGGTGTCGATTCTGTAGCACATTTTGACAGTACTAAACTAGACTAAACGCAAGTGTCACTTACTTTTTCTATTGAAACAGACGGAGACAAGCTCCCTTAGTTTAGTTCTGGCAAAGTGCGCAACAGAATCGACACCAATAAGCGAACCGGCGCCAATGTGTATCAGAAATTAGTGGTCAAAGTTAAGGTGGTTATGTAGACTCTTATTCAGAGCAACATTTGATAGGTAAAATAAAAAATGTACAAACAAATGGCATCAGTTGATTGAGGTAATTCGTATGGAGAGTCGAAAAAATTTGGGCGTTTTTTTTTATTTGACCTATCATTGTTGCTCTGATTAAGAGTCCAACCCCTTTAACCTTTTCACCGCCACGGACTTCAATAGAAGTTCCAGATTTTCGTGCTTCCAGAGCCACAACTTCATTAGAAGATCTTTACTTTAAGTATGTTATAAAAATAAGTTTACTGTATTTAACAGGTCATCAGCTCATCACTACTGTTTACTATATATTTCGTTATACATTTATAGCTTGGCGCTGGCAAGGCATCGCGTTCTGTGTACGTTGGCAGTGAAAAGGTTAAGTATGACCACGTTTTGTTAAACATTGTTTACATAAATGAACCTAAAAAATAATAGATCACACTTTAAAAGGCCTGGCTTTAAAGTTAATACTTTGCACTTTAATTCTAAATACTTCAACAACTTTAAAAAAACCATGGCAGGATTTGTACACAAAAATAAAGATTTACTTATAGAAAAGTTGGAATGGCGTTATAATTGATCTTTGGTACTAAAAAAAATACTTTATATGCATTTAAAATATTTATAGAACCCCAGAATAAAAATATGATATTTTAAGTAAATAATTATTATTTAAGTAGCTGCCTCCTTGGTCTAGTGGTGGCAAGCGCGACTGCTAATCGTGAGGTCCTGGGTTCAATCCCCAGGTCGTGCAGTGTTATTGGGTTTTTCCGTATGGAATTCCTCAGTAGTAGCCCGGAGTTTGGATTTGGCAATAGGCTCACCCCCTATTACATGAGACTTAACCATAACGGCAAAATGAGGGTGTTACTATCCACACATAACATAACATTTGAGAATGGATTTGTTCTATAATCTATGCTCAAATGATACTTGGTCTACTTATCTTACAATTCTCAACTCAGCAACCGACTATTACACCCATATTCTAAGACGTTCCTCCAAAACTTACTTGACTCAGGACGGCCTAGAAAACACCTTCAAAATTGTATTCTTAGTCGCAATTTCGAGTGAACTGAGGTTCCTCGACTGAGGGGTCTTCAAATGAGTCGAGGTAGAGTGGAGTCATAACGTCATAATTTTGTTTATTTCGCGCAAATAACGCCGCGATAAATATTTGTAAGTACTATCATAACCATATTCAATAGTCTTCAAAATTCATTTTTTCACATACGAACTTTGACACTTCCTTCCTTAAGGTAGGTTCTGAGGTACCTTGAGTTTGACAGATGATTCCTTACCTCGACTGAGGAAAAATCTCGAGTCGAGGACGTTTATGTCAACTATAACTACCGATGGTAGTGAAAAAGGCTAAGTCGAAGTGGAGTCGAGTCGAGTAAGTTTCGAAGGAACGTCTCAGAATATGGATGTTAGTCATTGGTGGCCGTGTTGCTCTATGTCTATTACCTTTCGATTCTTCAGATGGGATGCATTTGAGATATTGAATAATAAGATTCAGTTGCGCATTTGTGTCTTCTACTGGTATATTTCTGGTAAAATATTCAAGTTGTGCGATTAAGGTTGCATTCTGTTTTAAGCGGGAAGCCAATTCTCGTAATAACTCATCATATGACTCATCCGGTTGTCTTACACCACTTATCAACAGTGACTCATCTACAATTACAAACACTTCACCATCAAATGCATATTCTTCATATTTTTTTGTCGTACCGATGTAATCCTCATACAATTCGGACAGAAGTGCATTGCTCTTTATATATGCCTAAAAAAAACAATTTTAACGTTTGTAGCTGTATGGCTAGGTACAAATAAGTATGTAAACATCATATCATACCAGACTATTGTGGAATACCACTGAGTGGAATACAACTATAACCTTTCGAACGCCAGAGCATAAACACATCGGCGTACCCCCCACGCCAAGGCAGTTGTAATTCCATCGTTTTTGTCACATATTTGTGACATTGGCGTACAGGGTAAGCTTTCGTTTGTCACAAATATGTGACTATGGCGTCCAAAAAGTTAATTACTGATCACATCGTAGTAATCACAGAGAGGCTCCTGGCTTATTACCAACCGCGCGGAACATACGATTTGCGAGGTTAAGCTTCGCTTGCCGCGGTCAGTCTGTGGATGGGTGACCATTCGTTACACATCGAGACCCCTCCGTGCCTCGGAGTGCACGTTAAATAGTCAGTCCCGGGTGTCATACGAATAACTATGACAGTCGTTACGGGTAGTCAGAAGCCCGAAAGTCTGACAACCGGTCTAACTTTAGGATATCGGCATTGCCCAGTTACTGGGTTGCGGAGGTCTGATGGCAGTCGCTTCGTGTAAAATACTAGTATTCAGCCGCATCTTGTTAGACTGGAAGCTGACCTCAACATAGTTGGGAAAAGGCTAGGCAGAACATCGTAGTAATCACCACGCTTTACTTGGCAGACAGATTGGTGATAGCGGTATGTAGTTATTGCTGTTCCTTTTGACCAAATTCTTTAGTCTCGTTTTAAAATAACATAGAGCGGGGTTACCTATTCTCCGGAACTACATTGCAATCATGTTTTTTGTTTTAACCATTTAATGTTAAGGTAATGTTGAATAATGCCAATGTAGTCATTCTTGACTAAGGTGACCAGGCCGGATTTCGCATTTTAAGGAGCATCAGCATTTAATACAGGATTCAGGGTTAGAATAAGACACAACCCATTTTTGTTACAAACAGCCCCTAAATTCTTTTTCTAACAAAATTAGGGCGTGGCCTAGATGTTTATTGTGGTTTACTAATGTTTGCCATAATTTAAAATGCCATAATTTTATTTGCCATAATTTCATTAGAAATAACGCTTCAGTTGCCATAATCGTGATATTACATAAAATCATTTTCACTAATTTCATTGGTCATAATCGATCAAGTGTCATAATAATTTTAATTCATAAATTTATTTGCTATATTTTTCATTTTCAATAATGTCGTTTTCCATAACATTTATTCACCATAATATAAACCTAATCTACCATGCAGGTTTGCTTTGCAAAAGAGGACGTATGTTATTATGGAAACTTATTTTATGGCAAATAAAAGTTATGACTACTAAGTTGATATGACAAGCGTTATTAGTATAAATGATAATAGTGCAAGTAAATATTATGAGGGGGGACGATTATGGAAAACAATAATAGTACAAATGATTTTATGTAAAACAAGACGAAGTTTATTGTGTTGTAATTGGTCCGAGTGTTCACTAAACATGTTTTATTACATTTTTGTCGCAGCAGACCCGGCTTTACATGCCGCGAACAGCTTATGAATTTCAGTTCTCAGTTATGTCATATCTTAAGAGGAAATGCGGTCGGCATTTAGTCCATACAAACGTATTCCTCAGTTTCGTATAACGTCACTAGAGAAAATATTTTTTACCATATTATGATATATATGTCTATGTCCATAGATTTTGTTTTTGTCGATAAATTAATTATTAAAAGAACTAGAGACGTTTAAATTTTACAAAAATCAACCGGTTTTACCACCGTTTTCAAACATCTGGCAAACAAATTTGACGAATATAAAAATAAAAGAAACACATACAGACATAAGCAAAGTCTTTTCCAAATGATTACAGAAAAAAGTATTAAAATCGGTCCAGATTTGAAGAAGGAAACAGGGAAATACGAAAGTACGATTTCGCTAATATTGCACAGGAGAAATCAGTCCGAGATGCAGTTGTCTCTTTCGCACTCAATTGGGAAGGTTTGCGTGAGGGGTCGGACGGAAATAGATCGCTTTAAAACCTATTCAAATTATTAATACCTTGCAACCCGCGTTTCCTCTGAATCGTTATATCAATTATCGTTATCGTTGTTATCAGAAAATTTGTTGACCAGTTGTATAGGTATGTTTAATAGTAGTTTACAAAGGTCAAATGGCAGCCACTTCAGCCAAAACGCTAATAGACACTATACTCCAGTACATATAACATTAGACAACAGTGGACCACCATGACACAAATCTCTTTTGAATCATTTCTTCAAATAAAGTTCCAGCTCATCTTGAATAACTGTGTTGAATCTCTGCTGGAAGCAAACACGTTATTTCTACATATTTCCGTGTCAAAATGGGTCTTATTTATCTAATGTTATATTAATTGTAAGAAACATTAAAATTCGGGTTATTTTTTAAATTAAATGATGTGTATTTTGAAGTAGGTACCTGTGCGAGACTTGTGTCCTGTGGAGTCATTTTGTCGAATTGTAAGTCCATAGTTATTATTCACTAGCGGTCAACGTACGGTCTGGTGATGATGAAACAAATATAATATTATAAAAAATATTATCAGTTGAGTTGATATGAATAAGTACCTATATAAGCATTTTAAAAGTACTTTCATACTCTGTGATAAGATAAGAAGTGTCAGTGTGTCACTTAGCGTTGGGCGCTCAGATTAATAACAAGCTTATATAGCTCGCTGAAATAGCAACTGAACTCAATATATTTGCATCATTTTTACTTATGGAGTCGCTATGATGTTAGAGAAGGACACGTATTCAGAAGACGTTTCGAAATTTCGTAGGTAGTCACTAATTTTATTCTGACTAGTGATGTGACCCACTAAATTTCAACGTCGATAGAATTTACAATGACATGCATTATCGTATCTTATACTGCCAAAAATAATAACCGTACCTAAAATATATAAATTATTAAGCATACTTAAGAGAGCATACATACATACAATATGTAACATAATTAACGCACATCCTGAAAGTAGTTGGTTCAGAATCGTTTACTGAATCGATTTCTATCATTTTTAATATGGGTAATTTTTATCCCAAAAATAATTAAAACTACGGAAATTAGTCACATTACCCCTGTACAGTCAAAACAAACTGAAATGGACCGTAAATCAAGACAAAAAGACTTTTAAAAGTGCATTTTTATTTGTATTAATACAAATTCCGTCATTCAATACAAAATAAAGAATAATAAACCTTATTTCAAGAACGTTAATTTAGTAAATAGAATGCATATACATATTAAACTAAAATTTCAGTGTATGTATTATGATTATAACATAATATTCTGATTGGGGTGTTTGAGGGTGTGCGTTAATTACGTTACATGTTGTATTGTTCATCGTTTTTTTGAAGTTTGTTCAAAATGAAAGGATACTTTAATAAGTACGAACTAAATAATTCGTCATCATAATCACCGAAGTCCTCCTTGGTTACCTACAGTTTTTATGTAACCATGTTATTAAACCTGACCCGGCTAACCTCGAATGTATTTAATTGCCATAGTAACTTTTGAGTTTACTGAAAACATAATGGAAGATATTCGGTTTTGCGAATGTTTTTAGCAACTCTTGCTTCAAATTACTTTCTCATATTTATTTGGATTTAGATATTTACACATGATGGAAACCAGCACAAAGGGGAAATCGATAATCTTTAAAGAAAGACTTTCCTTCCTTGGCCTAAACAATAACGTAATTTTATAGAATATTTTTGCATTTGATACATTTTATCCAGATATGAAGAGTAAATGATAAATGATTTTTATTTCTGTAAATAAATCTGTTACAGACACTTTTACAAGTCAATTTAATGATTTTTAAGACTAGGTGGCGCCGGCATTTCCCGTCTGACTAGCTCTGAGAAGAAAAGCCAAAGCAAACTCAGAGATCAAGGTCTCTTTTAAAGTCCAGACATTGTGGTATAAAAACTATGCGAGTGAAACAATGTAGGCCAACGTCTGGAATGGCCTTTTGAGGAAAGTGCCATAGCAGGTTTAAGTTGACCTGTCCTAACTGACGACACATCTGCATCAGTCATCGCGGAGCTCAAACCTTATTTTAGGGAGCTCAACAACCCGACCGCTGCACGACGCTATCAATCAGCTGGACATTTGTGTGGGTCACAAAAAAAATACTCAAGAACCGCCAGACGTTTACAAAATTCGTGTATAAAGCTAGCCTACATGGCACTCACATTCACAATTTAAAAAAATAAATAAATAAGGCGATGATATAATAATAAAAGAATTATTGAAAAAATAATTCAATAGTAAAATCCCAAAAGGATAAAATAAAAAATAATATCATGTTATAAAAATAATTTCAATAATTACAATGATGTATCTGTGATAACAGCGAGCGGCTCAATTCCAAGCATTTTTATTGTCCATATAATCTTTAACTTTGTAGAAACCCTTTCCACATAGTTTCTGCTTTACATAGGACTTAAATTTATTAAGACTTAAGTCTTGAATATTGCTTGGAATTTTATTGTAAAAGCGTATACTTTGGCACCTAAATGAGTTACTAATTTTTTGGAGCCTAGTCATTGGTAGGATAAGTTTATTTTTATTTCTAATATTGATGTTATGGATGTCGCTGTTCTTAGAGAACGAACTATATACAAATGAAATTTTCATAAATATAATATTGAGATGCGACCGTCATTATACTAACTTCATAAATTTATCCCTCAGTGAATGCCTAAAACTAAGGTTATAAACTGCTCAAATAGCTCTCTTCTGCAAAACAATGATAGTTTGAATGTCGGCAGCATTTCCCCACAACAAAATGCCGTACGACATAATACTATGGAAGTAACTACAATACACCAATCTGGATGTCTCTACATCAGTTATCTGACGTATTTTGTAGACCGCGTAAGCTGCAGAACTGAGTCTTTTCGACAATTTATCTATATGTGGGTCCCACTGCAGTTTCAATTCTAACGTTATACCCAGGAAGTATTATTAAAACACAGTAAATAAAATTATAACAAGCTTCTACCTACATCGAAGAATGTGTGGTTACACCATCAAGGTATACCTCCATGGGTTACACTGATGTTCCAGATGAAAACCAGCGGCAAGTACTAGTGACTTGGCATTAAGGTGATCTGGAACCTATTTGGTCCAGCCGTGAGACACATACCTACCTACTTTTGTTTATGTTAGTATTTTTCATTTATCTTGTATTGTTTTTTGTGTTCTGTTTTGCTGTACCTGGGGCATTCTTCGAAAAATATTAACAAAAATTGAGAACGTCATTAGCATCATCCCAAAGTTAAGAATGCAGATGTTTAATACTATAATTTTGATAATGAAAACTCAAACTATACCGCTGCCGTCAAGCAATAAGACAAGAATAAAAACAATCTGACAATACTATAACGTTAACAACCCGGGAGAAGAATGATTTGTTAAAATAATGTTAAAAAATTTCGAATATTCACCCACCTAACTGTCTTGTCTTTGTCTTATTTGTGTTGTGTCCAAATACATATTTTTCATTTCATTTCATGTCATACATGGCATAACTTTAATAAGGGAGTATATCTTTACTAAATTATGATTTATTGCAGGGGTCGGCAAACTGCGGCTCGCGAGCCGCATGCAGCTCTTTCGATCTAAAGTTGCGGCTCTCCAGTTCCATACGCAAAAAATAATTATTTTACTATCAAAACCATTAAAATCGTGCATTCGATCCATAAAATGAGTACTGTAATATAGTAAGACTAAGGTATACTGACTATGACTGAGACGTAGATATAGTAACTATATCTATCTGTATATTGGATGAACTATTTTATTATTATAGCTAAAATGTTTTGAGCTAAAAATGTTTGTATGTCTTATACATATATGAATCAATATGATTTCGTATTTAAAGTCGCTTATTTTAAATAAAAAATCAAACATATATAAGTAAAATACTATAATATTGAAACACTTTTTTTAAGTGGCTCTTAAATAACTGAAACTTTTGTAAATTGCAACTTTTGGCTCTTCCGTCTCAAAAGGTTGCCGACCCCTGATTTATTGTCGTCGTAGTTATTAAGAATAGTCCCATTTATGATAGGTAAATTCAAGTCAAGTATTTTACGTAGACAGGTAGTAAATAAAAAGCATGTTTGTGTGGGTGTGGGTAGGTACCTACAATACAATACATATTGTAAGTGCGACGGCCGGCACGACCTATTTGCACCAGACCGGAACAAATTTGTTGGACCCAATGGAATTAGAGGCATCTCTGCGTGCTGTGTCCACTCCCATACTACACATTCTGTCTGTAGGTAGTTACAGATTTGTATTTTCGTATATCTATGACTTACGTATGTCTCTTGTCTCCTAAGCAATTTTGTTTTTGATGTGTAACATCTAATGCGGGGGTACCGGTGTGAGAGCGGCTGTTGCGTGGTGAGCTCGCGATGGCAGACACATGACTTCAGACCTTCTTAACTCATCGGCTCCCTTCGGTTTGAAGCGGCCGCCAGTTTTTTTTACAATATGACTTCCGATGTGTCGCATCTGTCAGATGTCCCGCGACGGGTTAATTTTTTTTCTTAGTAGGTGATTAAGTAGATACAATTGAATAGTATTAACAGATTACCTACCAGGTTGCTACAGTGAGTGAAAGCAACAGTTAATCCCGCGACTCCGGCCGTAGCTCCTCGGGGGAACATCGTGGTGGTTATGGTAGAGTAACCATTAAGGTTGGTTAAAAAAATATATAAAGGAAACATGGATATACCGCGTTCAGCTCTATGGCTGACAAGCGAGGTTCTGGCCGAAACAAGGCGGGATATCATAATAACTGATTCCCTAGGTTGCTGAAGGAAGCAGCCACATCGATGTAAGAGGAATAGCTCTGCTGTCATGAAATCGGTGTCATAGTTGCTTAGTGGGCAGAGTATCAAGAAAAAGCTCATACACCCATATTCTAAGACGTTCCTCCAAAACTTACTCGAGTCGACTCCACCGCGACTCAGCCTTATTCACTACCATCGGTAGTTATAGTTGACATAAACGTCCTCGACTCGAGATTTTTCCTCAGTCGAGGTAAGGAATCTTCTGTCAAACTCAAGGTACCTCGGAACCTGCCTTAAGGAAGGAAGTGTCAAAGTACGTATGTAATAAAAATGAATTTTGAAGACTTTATCTAATATGCTTACGATAATCCTTACAATTATTTATCTCGGCGTTTTTTGCGTGATGCAGATAATTCAAATTATGACGTAATGACTCCGTCGAGGAACCTCAAAGTTCACTCGAAATTGCGATTAAGAATACAATTTTGAAGATATTTTCGAGGCCGTTCTGAGTCGAGTATGAGTCGAGTAAGTTTTGGAGGAACGTCTTAGAATATGGGTGATAATATCAAGACTACAATAGGCCGAGATTTTTTTATTCTGTTATCTCTGTGATATTAAGTAAATTGAAAACAGAATCATTGTTAAAAAGCAGCAGGAGTGTTGTAAATTTGCATTTCCACGTACATAATTACATGGTTCACGTTTTCTTACATTTTAATTAAACCTAGACTTGTTTATGAACTTTTAGCTTTCATTTCGTGTACCAGGGTGTTTTTTCCGACGCTGAAAAGAATTAAAATGTTTCGAGGTTTCGTTAGTGGGTTTTGGTGGCGCAAATTAACGTGTGTAGTAATAAAATGATGTCCCTACGTGTTTAATTTTTAACCGACTTCCAAAAAAGGAGGAGGTTCTCAATTCGTCTGTATGTTTCTTTTTTTTTTAAATGTTTGTTACCTCATAACTCCACCATTTATAAACCGATTTAAATTTTTTATTTTTATTTGAAAGGATATACTTCCAGATTGGTCCTACTTAAATTTGGTGAAGATCTGATGAAGAACTTCGGAAATAGACAATAGAACTCCTCAATGACGAACAGTACGCATAATGTGATGATGTGATTATGTTACGAGCAGCGTCTTTAGTAGGTCCAACCATATTTTATAATTAAGGCCACTAAAACGAAAAAAATAAAAAACATTTTAACAAAAATAAAACCGACTTCAAAAAAACGATGAAAAGAATAAAATAATTACCATATTATAAAATTAACAGTTTTAGAAGTCGGTGCCTTCAATTTGGTTCAGCGTGGATTAGCACCGACTTCTAAAACTGTTAATTTTATAATATGGTAATTATTTTATTCTTTTCATCGTTTTTTTGAAGTCGGTTTTATTTTACGATTTTGTACACATGATCGACCCGTCTTATTTTATCTTACTTACTTACTTACTTACAGCAGTGATAGCCTAGTGGTGTGACCGTCTGACTGAAAAGTCATAGGTCTCGAATTCGAACCCAAGGCACGCACATCTGACTTTTCGGATTCAAGTGCGTATTGTATAATTATCATTTGCTTGAAAACGGTGAAGGAAAACATCGTGAGGAAACCGGCATGCCTGAGAGATATTTCTCGACGGCATGTGAAGCCAAGTCAGAGGCCCATGGGCGGCATAAACTCTGACACCAGGTTATTCACTAACCACACGAAAAGAAGAAGAAGATCTTACTATTTTTTTTACATACTTTTTAGAGTTCCAGATCCAAAGGAAGCCAACGGGACCGGCCGGCTAAGCCTACGCTATCTATCTGCCCGTCACAAGGACATATCTCAGTAGCTGTAAGTTTTTTTTGTTATTTTCACAGATTATGTGTTGTTATAGCACGAATCTTGGCAAATAATAAAAACATATAAGAAACCTTTCAAAGGCGTCCCCATACAAGAGTTATCTAAAAATTGGTTATTTCATTTATGTTCTGGTTGTGTCTCAAAAATGGTAATACATGTTACAGGTATGACTCAAATTCTTTGGCTAAATGGCTTGATATAGTTCTTAACAGATAAACAACAAATACAAAAAAGGACTTTTATCTTTTGATTTATTGCTCCAGAACCATCTGTGTGCGAGTACGACTCGCACTTGACTAGTTTTATTTAATATTAGAGCAGACTTATGTCGGAGATAGTAGGAAGTTGAAGGTATCGTTTCCACAACTCTATCACCCATATTCTATGACGTTCCTCCAAAATTTACTCGACTCAGGACGGCCTCGAAAACATCTTTAAAATTGTATTCTTAGTCGCAATTTCGAGTGAACTTTGAGGTTCCTCGACAGAGTCATTACGTCATAATTTGAATTATCTGCATCGCGCAAATAACGCCGCATTAAATAATTGTAAGGATTATCGTAAGCATATTCGATAAAGTCTTCAAAATTCATTTTTGTTACATACAAACTTTGACACTACCTTCCTTAAGGTAGGTTCCGAGGTACCTTGAGTTTGACAGATGATTCCTTACCTCGACTGAGGAAAAATCTTGAGTCGAGGACGTTTATGTCAACTTTAACTACCGATGGTAGTGAGAAAGGCTGAGTCGCGGTGGAGTCGAGTCGAGTAAGTTTTGGAGGAACGTCTTAGAATATGGGTGCTAATGTATGTCTGTAGTCACAATTATAAAATCTAGCTTTTAAGAAGGTATGTGATCTTAAAATTTCTGTGCATAGAACTGTGGAAGCCGTTTCTGTAACACTTTTCAAACCCGATGTGGATAAAATCGTCAAGTGCGAGTCGGATCAAGAGTTCCGTACAAAAAAAAACTACAAAAAGACGTTTTTGACGTAAACTAATATTTGATTTCTGAAAGGCCGATCTACGCAAAAGTGACTAATTAAATCTCATGTTAACTGATGTGATTACTTGTTAGTATTTTGGTCAATCAATCACATCAGTTGACAAGGTTTGACAACAGATTATATTGATAACAATCAGCGTTTTACAAACCGGGGGTTTTCTAGTTTTAAGTGCTATTAGAAGAGCTCAAATATATTGATGCAAGTGATCAAAATTGCTGATTTCTTCGAGGCCTTCCTACAAAAGTTCAGATAGTTCGTCGTTTTAAAGGTAAAACACACAATTATATTTTTGGCAAAAATCACTTCTTTTCACTATCGGCACTCATAATGTTATACTTAATATTATAAAGCTGAAGAGTTTGTTTGTTTGTTTGAACGCGCTAATCTCAGGAACTACTGGTTGGAATTGAAAAATTATTTTTGTGTTGGATAGTCCATTTATTGAGTAAGGTTAAAGGCTATTATATAACATCACGCTACGACCAATAGGAGCGCAGCATAAATGAAAAATGTTGCAAGAACGGGAAAAATGTCCACCCGTGCGAAGCCAGGACGGGCCGCTAGTAATGTTATATTCTATTAAGTAGAAGACAAACTCAGCACCTCCAACGTAGCTAGCTAGCTAACGTAGCTTGCTAACTTACAAATAAACTACTTATACCAGATTGATAGGAAGGTCGCTGCGTGAGGAACATTTTATTTGGCCTTTGCAGCAGTTTTTAATACATGCAAGTTTTTTTGACGTGAATACGTCTTTAAATTTGCTACCATACGGGGGCAATCCAAAAACCTAATGATAACAAAATCGGGGGATACAGTTTGGCGTTGTAGTTTCGAATCTATCCTCTACATCCAAAATTAAATTACACCACTAGATAGCTAAAGGATCAAAGAATTCATTACGATAAACGAGAACCGTGACGCATTGCGCGCGGTGGAGGGGGAAGCGCCGCCATTTTGAGGTTATTTTGCTGCGTATCGAGATTTGCAATTAGTATAACTTTTGACTCGGAGGAGCTACGATGTTCGTTTAAGTTTTAATCGTCAGCTGTTGTAACACAATGATTATTTGTTTCCTTGCTTTTATCCTAAATACATAAATAAAAATATTTTATTAAAAAAATATAACCCGTTACATAAACGTATTCACGTACAACACACGGCAGTGTCCATGACACAGCCACACCCCATTTTTTATTCGTACAAATCTCGGTCAATTATTATATTCTCTTGGTAAAAGTCAAGTTTCTTAGTAGTAGCTCGGTGTCTGGATTTGTGCCCGGCTTACGACAATAGGCTCGCTCCCTATCACATGGGAATTTAAACATAACTGGCAAAACGAGGGTGTACTAAAAACACCTCTGCCGAACCCTTCGGGAAATACAAGGCGTGATGTAATGTTATGTCATGTTACAAGTCTCTCTACATCTTATCTTACTACAAGCTTTTGATAGATGGACCTACGCCATTGACGGAGTTGTAATACCAATATGGTTCCATTCGGTCCTTTGGGTATGTACTGAACCCTAAAAGGTAAAGAAACTTGGTAAGTAAATAAAAAAAAAGATATACAGTAGAGCCTATTAATTCTTGTAGCCTCTAGGTTGTTTATCGCGGCAGTTTGCGGTTCGCCGTGAGATGCCTCATGGGAAATTAGCGACGACTGTGCGATGCCGTCGCGCACTCGAGAAAGCACCCAATTTTGAAGTTTTTAAACTGCGAACGAATGGCAGGCCGCCTTGCGACGGCGTAAAGTTTATTTTTAATAGGAGCGTAAAACGGAGGATCTGGATGGAATTCCACGTTTGAAAAAAGAAGGTTTCGCTATAGAATGCTGTTCTAGTAGAAGTGCGTCCTCACAGCGAGCATTCGGCCAATGGTCTCATGCTGTACAAGGTTAGTCGGAAAGGGGGTACTAAGCCGAAAGGGTGTTAAAGTACCCATAATAATGGATAACTTTTGTTCTACAACTTTTCCCAAAACTCGATAGTTTAAGAGAAATAGCTTTTCAAAGATTTCGTAATAAATATGCTAAAATCTATCTGTCCATTAGTTATGATCAGCTGTTTTAACAATTTAGGTCATATTTGGGGTCACGGATTAGAAAATTAATTTTCTGAAATCATAACTAAAGCGGGTATGATGTTTTTATTGAAAAAACTAAAATGAAAATCTTTTTACATGCAAATAAAAATTATCGAATTTTTATATTTTAACACTTTCTTTAAAATAGTCATCAGTGATACTTTAGGTGGCCCGCTGCTTATTGCCCCCTTTCGGACTAACCTTGTATAATGGTCGCAGTGAGAAAGATACTGTATGTAAATATCCTAAAAAAATAGAACAGGGTGCCTACAAAAAGGCATAATAATATGTCAAATTCATTGTTTTAGTTACTTATTTCGCAGTTTGCTTAAAATACTAGACACGCTGTACGTTACGTGCAGTGAGAACAGACCTATACGCTGTGTAGACAAGACCACGACAAATTGGCGGCAATGTGCCGTTTGATTAGATATCTTGTACCTACATCGGACTGTTGTTCACAATTTATGGCATAACCAGTCCTAGTCTTGAATTCCTGGTAGCCTTCTTACTTCACTAGGGTAGTTACGCTTTCCCACAAACGTCAGATCAAGAATCTGTTGGCGAAACCGTTTTTTTTACATCACCGTTTGGCAAACGCCTTGGCGGGCTACCTGATGATAAGTGGTCTCCGCCACCTATACAAGGTTAGTCGGAAAGGGGGTACTAAGCTGCGGGCCACTTAATGTTTCACTGATGATTGTTTTAATAAAAAAAGTGCTAAAATTTCAAAATTCGATAAAAAAAACCATGCAAAATGATTTTTTATTTTAGCTTTTTCAAAAATTCTTCCACCCTGCTTTAGTTACGAATCCAGAAAATGGAGCTTCTAATCCGTGACCCCAAATATGACCTAAAATGTTAACACAGCTGATCATAGCTCAGGATAGATAAAATTTAGCGTATTTTTTATTTAATCTTTGGACAGCTATTCCTCTTAAACTAATGACTTTTGGGGAAAGTTGTAGAACAAAAGTTATCCATTATTATGGGTACTTTAACACCCTTTCGGCTTAGTACCCCCTTTCCGACTAACCTTGTATAACTATAGGTACGCTACCTTACAACCTCAAGAGGATTGCTGATACATTGCCAATCTTAGAGACAAAGTTTGAAGGTCTAATATGCCTGTAATTTCAATGGCAGCCATACCCTTCCAACCTAAACACAGCAATGCTCGGCACTAATATGTATGAGAGTAGTATTTTCCCGGACGAAGTCTACTACTACATGTACAAACATTGAACAAACTCACGAAAAAAAATACGTTTGCTAACCAAAAGTTTGTAAAGTCAAAATGGCCGCGCTCGGACGGCCGCCCGGCTGCCCGGCCGCGGCGACCGTTGAGTCGAGATTAAAAAGAACTTTAATTGATTACGTGAGCCAGTGGGCTCGAGCAAAAAAGGCACAAAGTCCTGAGGCCAACTAATTAACGCTCGATTTAAAGTTGAAAAGAAATCTGTGAAGAATCCTCCGCTTTTAGTACCTAGGTACTATTTTTTTTAGCTAATAACGCAGAGAGATGGATTTAGGTATGGATGCATTTAATTTTATTGTTAAAATAATATAAACATTAACAAATTTTAATAGCAAATGCTCGTTGCTAAATTGCTATCGGATCGTTTGATGTACAAAGTTAAGCAGCCAAGTTGATTGATTGGGAAGATTATTTATATTAGGATACAGTAAAACTGGTCGGAACTTCTCAGCTGTAATATTTTATTTGTATCATTTTTAGATCGTTCACCGGAAAAATCCATGTTTGTGTTTTCGGGATTGCCTGTCTAGTTTCGGACTCTTTGAGTCCTTCAGGTGGCGAGCATGGTAGCTCGTTGCCATATAAGATCAAATTACTTACCCTTTATTGTCAAACAATGGTGCCGATTCTGTTGCGCACTTTGACAGGACTAAACTAAATTAAGGGTGTTTGTCTCTGTCTATTTCAATAGAAAAAGAAAGTGACAGTTACGTTTAGTCTAGTTTAGTACTGTTAAATGTGCTACAGAATCGACACTAATGACCGCCTTACTAATAATCACTGTGTAAACGTAATAACGCTGTTTAACGTCACTGTAACCATGCATTTTTTTTGTGTTTAAGCTTGTCATAACTTTACACAACGATTATTGGTAAGGGGGTGAAACTTTACCGCCTTTTTTTGCATTGGAAAATCCTCATGGATTTCCCTCGCCCGGGGAAGGCGAGGGGGTCTGCCGGACTCTTACCGGCTAAAAACCAACGGTGTCCCTCCTTCTGACCTAAGACCGGGGTCACGGGATTCGCTATTGCATGCACCGCGACCCCGGCAGGTCTCGGTCCACCAGCTTATTCTGGTGGACTTCTCCAGTGGTGGGGCAATTGCTCCCCTGCGCCACTTCCTTCTGAGGGGCGCGCGTGGACCGGTTACTGGTCGGGCTGGTCGCATGAACTTCTCTAATCAGCATGTTGCACCATACGCAGGCTACCTACCTTTTAATAATATTTTATTTTCTCAACTACCGTAATTTTTATTATGATTTTTTTGCACCTTTTACGTCAAAGTCCATCCCTGTTCTTGGTACCATGTTAAATATCCAGCGATCCTTTTTCACGGCGAGTTTCAGAAGCACCCTTGCGCACAGTTCTGTAGGTTTACCATTCAGTTTATCTGGTTAGTTTAGTCAGCAGGTAGTGAGTGTTTACTATTGATTTAAAATTTGACCTAGGTAAACCTGTTTACAGTAAGTTTTAAAGACTCGTAAGCTATTTCTGTTATAGGTTAAGTATAGAACGGATTGCAACTTGTACATTGCTCGATGGTGTGTGTAGTCCGCCAACTGTGGTTAAGGTTTAAACCGTTCTCATTCTGAAAATGGGCCCGTGCCCAGTAGTGGGCTGATGCTATGTTGTGCTTTATTATACACAATTGAAATATAAAACAGGACATGATGAGTGTACATACATCCATGAGTTGTACAATGGGCAGTCTTATCGCTAATTGAAAGAAAGAAGAAAAGAAAGAAAATTTATTTATTCAGCCAAGAACACCGACAGCATAAATAAAATAAACAAAGAAAGAACAATATAATAAGAATTAAACACAAATTTTATGCTGTCGAGCATGTCAATGTTTAATTGCTATCTCTGACGGACAACCTGTGCATGGATGGACTAAATATGGCCATATTCGACCACACGTATGGCTCAGTGGCTGAGCGATTGGCTTTCTGCGCTAACTCTAACTCGTTCTCTAATCAATCCAGCAACTCATTTTAACGCGGTTCAGTGTCGGCTCAAGTCGCCTCTTGGGGGTCATCGGTCTACTGATTTCAAATATCAGTTCTTTTTCATTCCACGCAATATAATTTTCTTAGCAGCACACATACCAAAATAACTTCATACGTACAAAACCATTTTGTTATTCAATACATTTCCACGATTTTTTCTCTTAATTTTTTCGAGTACCAAATGCGAAAACACGGCATACCTTTATTCTACTTGGAAAAATTGACTCTGCCCATCGTTTATGAGGTACACCAGCGGAAAAAGGGCCGAAACTACCCAGAGCTTTTAGCGAGAAGGGTTCTTTCGATTATTATAGCCCGGCTTACTTACTCCGCTTTTTCTAAAGGCCGCCACGATGTTTCTAAATTATTCTTAATACGGTCTCTGGCTGGAAACATATCGGCTCTTCATAGCCTGTGCAATGAAAATAAATTGTTTTAGTCTATGATTTGCGATGTGGAGCACAATGGCCGTCCTAGCTTTAACAAAATTGAACTTCATTGTTAAAAAAAATCACTGATATAGCATTTGACACAGAAGTGAGGTAAATACAACGTTAATCGGAAAAGGGGTACTAAGCCGAAAGGGTGTTAAAGTACCTATAATAAGGGATAAATTTTGTTCTACAACTTTCCCCAAAACTCGATAGTTTAAGAGAAATAGCTTTTCAAAGATTTAGTAAAAAATATGCTAAAATCTATCTGTCCATAGCTATGATCAGCTGTTTTTACAATTTGGGTCATATTTGGGGTCACGGATTAGAAAATTTATTTTCTGAATTCATAACTAAAGCAGGTATGTTTATTTTTTTGAAAAAACTAAAATAATAATCTTTTTACATGCAAATAAAAATTATCGAATTTTGAAATTTTAACACTTGCTTTAAAATAGTCATCAATAATACTTTAAGTGGCCCTCGGCTTAGTACCCCCTTTCCGACTAACCTTGTATATCATTCGTAAGGGTGGTTCGACAGTGGATGGATTTTTTACATACCTAGCGATCATCCATCAGCATTCAGTTTGCTAAACATGATTATTTCTGGAAATATTGTTCGTTTCTTATTGGACTGGCTACCGTATTGGTATATACAGGAAGACATTGAATTCAGTGGCAATATTCTAGTCCAAGAATCTAATTGAGGAACAAATAATAACTAATGCTAGTAAACTGTTCAAAAATAATAACCCAGGGTTTTCCCAAACTGATCAAAAAAATAAAAAGGATCAAATTGTGATTGCGCGCTACTTAAAATGTACGGGTGCCGCCGTGTGACACGCACGCACACACGCGCCATCGTGTCGACACGCTCCATTCATTTTTTGCGCGGGAACGGCACGTGGGCCTCGCAGCGCCTGCGCCGACGGCGCCGCGTTGGTTTGGGTCGCGAACTCAAAATGACGGTGTCGCAGCTTCGATTTTCTTACGGAACTAACGTGTAACTTGTAGTTAAATTAAATTTAGTTAGGATCGAAAGTAATTAGAATCACGACAGAAAGCAATTTCGAAAATAACAAAAATCATGAGAGCAGCAAATCACGAAGCACAGTAGCACACGTTTATCTGCCCTCCGTCTGTCAAGCAGACTGATTCAGTCTGGTGTCAAAAAACCGCTATCTGTCAAGCAGACAGAATAAGCTGCAAACTCATACATTCATGAGAAAGAAAATAAAAAATGGGGGCCACTTCGGCGCATAAAACAATGAAATATGGCAGATATCACATAATGACACAATAATGAGTTGTGCTACGTAATAATTGTTAGCACTGTTGGCACAGTGGCTGAGTTAGTGGCTGCTGCGTTGCGTTTCGTGTCGCGAATTCGATTTCCGCACAGAAAGATTTAGGTAGGTAAGCTTTGAGTTTGTAAACGCACCCAGCACATTACCTCCAAGAGTAATAAGTATTACCGTTGGAAATGTTTAAAAAAACAATTAAGATTGGAAAATTGGAAGTGATTTAAACTTTTACTTTGGTGTTCAAAGTAAAAAAGTTATTGTTAGTAAGAGTTTCAAATTACATCCAATCATTGTAATATCATTAAAAATTACTTATTTTTTCAGTATTTTTTCTGCATTAAAGTCGGCTAAAGTGGAAAAATTATTATCCCTAAAATTATCTCAATTAAATTCGATAGCAAAATGCCTAATGAGTGACGCGTCTGTTATATCAAGCGCTGCTGGCTGACTGCTGATACGTTTTTTGTAGAGATCGCGCGATGGCGGAGCGCAGGGCGGTACCTACCGGCGCGGTTTGAGCGATACAGCATTAGACTTTTATTTATTTTGCGGCCGGCGAGTGCGTGTGTGTATGTAGTTATTTAGTAAAATACCTACATAATGCGCTGACCGCGCGTGAACTTTGGCGAAACAGCTGATTGGGAGCACTTTTAAATAATAAAACTGAATTCCACACGTAGCAGTTTCACGTCAAATAACTGAGTGGTTTTTTTTATCACATTAATACTTTTGGTGTTAAAGTGAAAGAAAAAAAAAAGAAAGTGAAGTTAAAGTTGATTAATAATGACCGGATAATTAATTTGTTTTCGATCTGTCCGTTTGTGTAGGTATGTAAGATTTGCGTTTGATTTAGAGCAAGGTTTTTTTTAGAGAAAGAAATAAATATTAAACTTACAACTTAGGCACTTACCTACGTGTACTTTAAGAGGTGCTCGAAGTGTTCACCTCCTTTTTGTACGCACAGCTCAGCACGGCGCCTATGGTTCACCTTCACGTTTTGTAGCACAGATGTACGCGATTTAACAATTTCGAAAGCCGTAACAATCCTTTCTTTTAACTGTTCGCGGCTTTCACTTTCTTGCTCGTACACAAGTCTTTTAACTTCACCCCACAAAAAAAAATCTAAGGCTGACGCCCTTAGCTCAGGTGACCGCGCCGGCCAAGGTACAGGCCCGCCGCGTCCTATCCACCGCTCGCCGAATCTCCGGTCGAGGAAGGCGCGAATATCTCGCTGGTAGTGTGCTGGGGCTCCGTCGTCGTGTTGGTAGTACAACTCGGACTGATAGCTATCAGGCACGTTCTGCAGCTGCTCTTCTACAGAGGTCTCTAACAACCGGAGATAGCGTTCTCCGGTCAGTCTCTCTTCAATAAAGAAGGGACCTATGACACAGCTGTTAATTATGCCTGCCCACACATTCACCGAGAAACGATTTTGAAAGGCATGCCTCCGATTTACGTGAGGGTTCTGCCCACGCTGAGCCCACCAATGCTCGTTGTGGACATTAAACAGCCCGAGTCGGGTGAACGTGGCCTCATCTGTCCACAGGATATTTTTGTCAAGGTTCTGTAATAGCCAATTACAAAATCGGACCCTGGGCGTGTAGTCAGCCAACACCAACTCCTGCACTTTTTGAAAGTGGTAAGGGTGCATTCCAGAGGCGTTTAACAGCTTCCAGACAAAAAACTGGCTGACGTGAAAATGTCGCGCTGCCTGCCTTGTGCTGGCTTGTGGATTCGTCTGGAAGTACCGCTTTATTTGCCGATGCAGGGTTCTTGGGTACACCGGTGCTCTACCACGCGCTTGGGCATGAGTTGGTACGTGAAACGATGCAAAGTCCAGCAAATTTTGAGTTGACCTCAAAATTCGGTCTCTTGATGGGATTGGTGCATCGGGATAGCGGCGGTGGAACATCAGACGGGTTTTTGGCAAACTGTGCGTTCGGTCGTAAAATAACACCATATCCAGGTATTGCTGGTTCGTGTACACTGCACTACGTGGTCGAGGCATATTAGTTACGGTTTACGGTTCACAGAATTTTTCGCGAATTACACGTCACGCACTTGACCTATTAAACTCGTAACTGAAGCGACGCACGCGCCCGCGCTCTTGCATTTCTTTGCAGGGGCGGGGGCGGGTGCATACCCCGTCCCCCGAGGACACCCCCGCTGCCTAGCGCCGCGCGCGGGAGGCCCCGATTAGGTAAAAAGTTTGTTCTCGCTGAATACTGTTTTGGCGGCATTTCTTTTGAAGGACATGCCTACTGAATGAGCGCTCGTACTCGTGCATTGTAGCGTAAGTAATAATACCGCGTAGTAAAATAGTAAACTAGCGCGGACGCATCTTGATATTTTAAATTTATTGAAGTTTTGATTAGCATTTTTATTTTTTATTTTTTTGTTGTGTTTATTCATTTCGGACTTCATTTAGGTAAATGTCAAGATATATCACGTTTTTAAAATTAATAATTTGAAAATTTTAATACATGATATTATTTGCTTAAATGAATAAGTATCATGGATAGAATACGAGGTTAAAATATTGCCAATGAATTAAATGTCATCCTGTATAGTATACTCATGTTATCGGTAGCTGGTAACACTGGACAATGTTGACATAGGAGGGTAACCGTCAAGATGAATTAACGTACACGAAGTTATAAAAACACTGGTCATTCGACGGAGCAAAGCATTCCATGTCGAACCGCCGAAGAAGTATGACCTTTTATATCTGATTTGCTTGTCCTTATTTTCTGATCTTGTGTAAATTATTATTTTGTGATATATAGTGAACTAGCTTCTGTAACTAATCACTAACCCAATTAAAAGTACTCTCAGTGGTGGAGAGTCTATGTTGGTTTAATTTACTTTATTTACCATGCTCCCAATCCTGACATACCGATATTAGCTATAACTGTAATAATAGATTCACCCCTACAAGATTCTGTTGTATGTATTCACTTGCTATCTAATATTAGATTTTTAGGTTTCTTATTAGTAATCATTCAACGTGTAATAAAATATAATTATATGAGTAAATTCGCACATTCCACTTTTATTGGTGAGTGGACGTGATCAGATTACAGTTAGAAGCAAACAATTTTATGATAGTATTTATGGCATTATACGAGGTGAAGTGTCCCTGATACGGAACCCAGCCCCCATTCGGGGCTATAAATTATAATCGAAAAGAGCCCACAACTCGAGTCGCCAAAACGTGGAAATTATTACGTTTCCCGCGCTCACCCGCTGTCAATGTTGCTAGCGGCTATATTTTATTTATACCTTTTACGAGTGTTGCCACCCATAAAAAAGTTTTAGTGGATGTTGTAAAAGTAAAGGTGCCGGTTTTTTCTCTCTCGTTAGAATACAGCGTTGATAGGTTACGGGAATAGTGTTTTATTAAACAGTATTTTTATAGATTGGTTTATTTGGACATGGTCTTATATATGGATGTTTTTTCTTTATTATGTAGTAATGGAATATGAGCAACGATTTTTAACGTCTTTCATTTTTCAGAAGGCTTTTGCAGAAAATATAGTGAGTTTTGGACTAAATAAGATCCATAAGAATCCAAAAAATACAGTGATACTGTGCTATTATCGAAAAAGGTCACGGTTAAAGGGTTTTAATTCCAATGACTTAAAAACGCACGCGCATCCGCATAAGACAGAAAACGTCCTTAATGTAACGGTAATAACGTAACGAAGCACGTTTGAATATATTGCACAAATATTTTTTTTGTAAATTATCTATTTTTAGGAGGGTTGTCAATTTGTGTACGATTATGGGGGGGAGGGTCATGATGCCTACGTCACCCCCTTCGGACCGCCACTGATGCCAATATCGTTTAATAATCGTTCTTTCAGCATTGATCGCCACACGTCATATGAAACGCCCTCAGGTTAGGTGGAGTGACGATCTTCGCAAGGCGGCTGGTAGCAGTTAGATGAGAAAATCCAAGGACCGAGGCGTGCGCTTGGAGAGACCTATATCCAGCAGTAAACTGCTATGGGCTGATGATGATGATAATGTTCGTTCATGGCAGCGGTTAATTATTATTATTTATTTAATTAACAGACTACAGAGAGGTCCACTGTGTTAGTAACAATATAACTTAGCCTATGTTAATACTTAATAACTAGAACAGATCGGATGCGATTAGTTAGCGCCCACACTAGCGGGCTTTCTGCCCGGGCTGCTATCGATTGCAGGATAGTGTTGGGACTGCCACGCAGTCTGTGGAGTAGCGAGGCAGACTTCTTTCGCCACAACGCGTCAAAACTTACACTGCGTGCGTTGGCAAACATTGCTGAGGCACTACAGAAGCGTGGCAATCGCAACAATACCCTGAACGCATTATTGTATTGGATACGCAGAGCATTATACGCCTTTTGGGTATATGTGAACCATAGGGCTCCTGAGTACAGCGGTGTACAGTATGCCTTAAAAAGGACTATTTTCATTGCCGCTGTACATCGAGAGAACCTGCGGGCCAGCATATTCGCCCTAACTGATAATGCCCTGCGTTTCCTCTCTAAATCCAAATCATAGTTTAGGTCATCCGTTACCAGGTGCCCTGGATTAATGGAACGCCCATGTCCAGTCAGGGATGTTTATGGCCTGATGTGATGATGATCCAAAACCAACACTATAACTTGCTCACACATCCATTAAGAGATAGAGAGAAACAGGTACAAGCGAGTGAAAAAACCTTTGCAATATAAGTGTTTACCGCGAACGGTGTATGTTCGGCAAACAACATTTATAACCAAATGCGGGTAGTTTACACTGTTACCGAATGTACCTGCGAGTGTCTGTGCAATATCCGCTCCTACCTCATATCCGCTGTTCGTTCCCCGTCTTTAGGCCGCGGCTTAGAGTACAAGCGGTAGCGATTTTAAAACATAATGTAGGCTCGGCTATGAATAACACTAAAAACTTGACGTTATGGCCTTAAAGTTAAAAGAAATATCATATCAGTTTCCTCCTTGGATAATGTCACTAGAGCAAATATTTCTTGCCATATGATATATATCTACCACCACTATGTCCCTATGTTTTGTTTTTGTCAATAAATTAATTATTAAAAAAACTAGAAACGTTTAAATTTTACAAAAATCAAACGGTTTAACCACCGTTTTCAAACATCTGGCAAACAAAATTGACTAATATAAAAAATAAAATAAAAACATACAGACATACCAAAGTCTTTATTAAATTATAACAGAAAAAATAATTAAAATCGGTCCAGATTTGAAGAAGGAAACAGGGAAATACGAAAGTACGATTTCGCTAATATTGCACAGGAGAAATCAGTCCGTGATGCAGGTGTCTCTTTCGCGCTCAATTGGGAAGATTTGCGAGAGGGGTGGGGGGGGAATAGATCGCAAAAACCTATTCAAATTATTAATATTTTGCAGCCCTCGTTTCCTCTTCATAGTAGTATCGGTCCCCGTTTGCACCCTAATCTTGATCGCAGCGGACCGGATTGATTGAAGCGTTCAGCGTTCTTAAACAATTCGTCGCTAGCTCTTGTGATATGGGAGGCACGGTAACCGAGGCAGTTGCAAAGGCAAGCGAGGTAGTGATATTGAGACGGTAGGCGTACCGACCGGTTTCACAGCCGTCCAAAGGATATAAGATTTGCGTAAGGATAATGTGGCTGACAGCTAGGGGCCCGCATGGTTATTATTTTATGAGTATTGGAATTTGGCATGCTTATGGGATTGCGTATGTTTGAAAGCAACGAATAGTACAACTTTTCCGCACACGTAGGTGTCTTAAAACAAGACTAATGCCCGGTTCCTATTATCGTCCAAAACGAATCGTTTTGCTTACCAATGGTAATATTTTTTATTGTCACACTGGGCATATAAATACACCCAAATTCTAAGACGTTCCTCCAAAACTTACTCGACTCGACTCCACCTCGACTCAGTCTTTCTCACTACCATCAGTAGTTATAGTTGACATAAACGTCCTCGACTCGAGATTTTTCCTCAGTCGAGGTAACGAATCATCTGTCAAACTCAAGGTACCTTGGAACCTACCTTAAGGAAGGAAGTGTCAAAGTTCGTATGTAACAAAAAGGAATTTTGAAGATTTTATCTAATATACTTACGATTATCCTTACAATTATTTATCGCGGCGTTATTTGCGCGATGCAGATAATTCAAATTATGACGTAATGACTCCACTCTACCTCGACTCATTTGAGAGTTCACTCGAAATTGCGACTAATAATACAATTTTGAAGGTGTTTTCGAGCGCGTCCTGAGTCGAGTATGAGTCGAGTAAGTTTTGAAGGAATGTCTTAGAATATATGATAGACTCTTAAGCTAATTTTCACCTGTGATAGCTACTATGGAGGGTCGAGTATGCAAAACTTGAATCGACGATACTTAAGTAAGTCCGCCACACCCTGGGCAGCCAGCCCCGCTACCGACCCTGCTAAGAGCACTGCCTCATTAGTGCGTTGCGTTGCGTCGTCGCAGCGTCAACGCTGTGACGTTTTCCATATATTTTAAATAACATGCCACATTAAAGCGTTGCGTCGTCACACGCGACGTTTCAACGGATCGGCGGACGAGCGACGAAGCGGGGAGAGGGTGATGCGCTGCGCTGTCGGAGCTCCGGTGCGACGACGGACAGTGTTCCACTCACAGAGTACATTTTATAGTAGGGTAGTTCCTGCTAGACGGACAAACGAGACGTGCGTCGTCCTCTTGCGCTGCGACGTCGTGCGTCGTCGCACCGCAGGTGTGGCATACAATGCGTTGATCCGTTGCGACGACGCAACGCAACGCACTTATGAGGCATCGCCCTAACTGGGTAATCTTTTCACCACGGCATGATCTATTCTCGAACAGCTCGTGCTGACACGACGAGAGAATCGAGAAACTAATATTGAACTCTGTCATAAATTCAGAACCGAATTTTACAGTTAACGTTTTCAGTTTTCACCTTGTATTTATTTGCAGAATATTTAGGTGTAATGCATCCTTTATGTCTCGAATCTGGCATGTAAGGCCACTTCACATGTGCACAATACGACGGGCGACACGCGGCGTGACGTGCGTGCTAAAGCGGTCACGTGTAACAGAACTCTTATAACTGCGATTTATAGTAGAACGTTCCGGAATTTTCACACCAAAAATATTTTGTTGTTTCACATCAACCCATATATATCCACTGCTGATCGTGGGATACCAATGACAGATATTAGGTCCCCGCCTATGAAATTGGCGTTTTATTGTCACAAATAGTGAACCTCATCACTTCTATGATTTAAAATATTCATCAATTGCTTGATATTATGTCGAATATTGACTATCATAGACAACTACCAATAGTAAAAAACCTTATTACCTATTATTTTTTAAACATAAAAAATACTTTAAAATTGACTCCTCTTTTGGTTGGCAAAAATGACCACTATTTTTATTTTAACTTACCTACCCAAAACTAATTTTTGTCACATAATCTAAGTGGCATACGTTATCTTAGTTTTTAAACATTATTGCATAAAAGTTTTAAAACATTAGTGTAGCAACTTCTTTCAAATTCTCCATACAAAACGCTGATTTCATAGGTGGGGACCTAATATAATGGCCGGACATATTGGAGGTTAATCATTGTCGTGTTGGCCGGTTGGACTGTAGCGTGTTGATGACTTACATACTAAACTTTAAAAACTTACAATACTTTGAATTAATGAATTAATGACGATTTATTCACTTAAAAAAATTCTTAGAGCTAAGTACATTGCCCCACAAAACTGCTTACGCAGTTTAACTGTGAGATCGTTGAGTCTCTCATACATAGTAAAACATAATTAGGTACATCTATAGGATACAGTTAGTTACGTTTAGTATACTAACTATAATATCCGCAATATGTGATAGGACCAAACATATCTTAATATTTAAATAGATAAACAAATAAGTACTCTAAAAAGATAAACAGGGTAAATTATACTACCTATAGTATAAATAAATGATTAAACTCTGAATATAATTTGAAATACATAATTTAAATAGCATACAAAAAAAAAGCTAATAAATTCAAAAAACCAAGTTATTATCCACCAACATTCCAAACAATAAAAAATCAAAGCTAAACTTCATACTAAACTTCCTATTTCTTTTTTTAATTTTTAACTTATAATGATCCTCCTCTCTCCTATTTCGCTGTGCCCAACAGGGTCCAGAATTGTAGCATAATACATAATTTTCTATTACTACCACCTAAGTAACATTGTGGAATACGCAAATAAATATTGAGTATATAATTATCCTATTCAACTTTACAAAAATAAAAGAAACCCTAAATTCACTGTACAGTGAATGCACAGATATTGTGCCCCAAATAAGTTAGTGGTTTTGGCCCTAACACCCTAATCCCATGTCCCCAAGTTACCCTACGCATTGGTCATGACAAACGGCCATGGAACACTTTGTAGGGCCTAACAAAAGCCTGTGTCTGATTAAGGGACGAAAAATCCAATAATTTGACATAAACTTTCCATGCCACATTGAGAGATTCAATTGATGGTATGTTGTACACTGACAGTTGGAAGCGAAGCGATGCTATTTTTATTAACACACTGACGCCGCGAGATGCGGTGACATGACGGTAGCGGAATCCTACAAATCTGTCGTAATTTATGAAAAAGTTATTTTTTTTTATTTTTTAACGGAATATTCTGCTGATCAAGAGCATCCTTAAATAGGTATGCCTAAGTGAAAAAAACATATCTAGAAAACACCAGTATTGAAAGAAAGAAACTACATTTATTTACATTGAAAGCAATAGGTACCACAAATGTTTCTTACTACAAATGCGAAAGTTTGGATGCATGTTCTATCTAGCTTTTTCCTAACTATGTTGGGGTCAGCTTCCAGTCTAACCGGATGCGGCTGAATACCAGTATTTTACAAGGAGCGAGTGACTGCCATCAGAACTCCGAATCCCAGTTACTGGGTAATGCCGATATCCTAAGGTTAGACCAGTTGTCAGGCTTTCGGACTTCTGACTTCCCGTAACGACTGTCATAGGCATCGTATGACGCCCGGGACCGACTGTTAACGTGCTCTCCGAGGCATGGAGGGATCTTGATGCGTAAAGAACGGTCACCCAGCCACGGACTGACCGCGGCAAGCACAGCTTAACCTCGCAAATCGTATGATCATTGAATCGGCCTCTCTCATTAAAGTTTGGTTGTATAGTTACTAAATCACGGCACACCGGCAAAGATAGAAATACATTTTATAGCATAGAAGCATAAGTGTACAAAAACTTTAGATTCCTAAGGAATTGAGCAATCTGTGCGGTCGGCAGTAAATTTCAGTTCGAGTGGAGACACGACTTTATCCGCGTCCTGAAATAATTCGTAGGTAACTTTCAGTTAAATGTTACGAATATTTTACTGTTGTAACTACCTATCTTATTTCATTGCTACATCAACCTGATTAAAATGAGCTGCAATGTCATTAAAACTTACTATTCCTATCATTATTTTTTCAGTAGGTTAGACAATCTACAGCAGAATCTAAAGCAGATCTAGATATTAAATGGTAATTCAAAGCAATTTCTCAATAATTTGTGTTGCAGAAAAAATATACAGTGGAATCCGTTTATTACGACTTCGCTTATAAAGACCAGCCGCTTATAGCGACTTAAGAACAGCCTTTAGCTAGGTTTTCTTATCTGGTATTTACTGACTCTTATAGCGATGTCCGTTTAGTACGACCAAATATCGCCGTCCCTTTGATGTCGTTATAAGCGGACTCCACTGTAATTAGGTACTAGAATTTTGACCTTAGAATTGAACCTGTTACCGACTCGCAGTCAAGCCTACACGAGTGGCACCCTGGCCAGCCCCGCTACCAGCCTAGCTGACTAGCAAATCTTTTCATCACAGCATGAGCTATTCTTGTTTAGCCGACATAAGAAAAGAAGAATTCATGTTTCCTGTTATTCGACAGCAGCAGCTGTTGAGGCAGTGGTAGCCTAGCGGTTGAACGCTTGCCTTCCATGCAGAAGTGTCCGAGTTCGAAACCGGCCCGCTCCTCTAACTTTACGAATTCATGTGCGTATCAGAATTTGATTATCACTTGCGTTAATGGTGAAGGGAAACATCGTAAGGAAACCTGCACACCTGAGAGGGCTACATAAAATTCTTGATGGTGTGTGTAGTCCGCCAACCCGCACCAGGCCAGCGTAGTGGTCTGAGGCCTAGGCCCTTCTCATTCTGAGAAAAGGCCCGTGCCCAGCAGTGGGACAGTAATCGGCTGATTATGTTTTTGTTATGTATGTTATTCGACCAATGAGGTGTTATATAAATTGTGCCCGTAAACAATAATAAAGTACCTACGTATAACACCATGGCCTAGACCCTTCTCATTCTGAGAAAAGGCCCGTGCCCAGCAGTGGGACAGTAATCGGCTGATTATGTTTTTGTTATGTATGTTATTCGACCAATGAGGTGTTATATAAATTGTGCCCGTAAACAATAATAAAGTACCTACGTATAACACCATAAAACGGGTAACAAAACTTAATCTTTTAAATTACTTTGCAAGTAATTCGCGTAAACATTTTTTCGTCAAAGTTCAGCAAAGATTGATTAAAAAACTTTTTTTACTATCGATGATAATATGAAGTCGATTTATTGCTCAAGTTTTTTTTTTATTATATTTTCTTAATACAAAGTTACATTTGGCAGGAAATTAGCCGTTTAAGGTTGACGATTGACATTTGCAGAGCGGAAAATTATGTACCGTTGCGCGCAAAAGTGCTATAGTTCAATTAAAATGTTTATAGTTCAACACTTTACAAATAGCTGAAGCAGCTGAATTTTTATTGCAAGTTATGACAATTATAACGCAAAAAAAACTGACTACCTGGTCAAATAATGGAACAATATTTATGTTTGTAAACGATTTTATTAGCTTGAATAATTTCGACTTAGAAGCAGTATGAATATAAAACGTAAAATAATTTTATTACCTACTAACTAATTTGATAATTTATTGTTTTCTTAATAACGGCAATATGTGTAAACGGAACGAAAGAGCCTAGCACCCATATTCTAAGACGTTCCTCCAAAACTTACTCGACTCGACTCCACCTCGACTCAGTCTTTCTCACTACCATCGGTAGTTATAGTTGACAGAAACGTCCTCGACTCGAGATTTTTCCTCAGTCGAGGTAAGGAATCATCTGCCAAAAGTCAAGGAATCTCGGAACCTACCTTAAGGAAGGAAGTGTCAAAGTTCGTATGTAACAAAAATGA
Organism: Amphipyra berbera; assembly: GCA_910594945.2. Classification (NCBI taxonomy): domain Eukaryota; kingdom Metazoa; phylum Arthropoda; class Insecta; order Lepidoptera; family Noctuidae; genus Amphipyra; species Amphipyra berbera. The sequence goes on from OU343138.1 coordinate 2,117,624, forward strand.
ATTTTGAAGACTTTATCGAATATACTTACGATAATCATTACAACTATTTATCGCGGCGTTATTTGTGCGATGCAGATAATTCAAATTATGACGTAATGACTCCGTCGAGGAACCTCAAAGTTCACTCGAAATTGCGACTAAGAATACAATTTTGAAGGTGTTTTCGAGGCCGTCCTGAGTCGAGTATGAATCGAGTAAGTTTTGGAAGAACGTCTTAGAATATGGGTATAGATCTCACAACACAGGGAATCCTAGTGTGAAGTCTAGGATTTCAACCCAACTATCTGTAATCTACTGAAACAATTTATTCTTATTCTTGTAAGGGATATTTCCAAAATCACCACGCTCGGTAGATGGATTGGTGATCGCAGTATGTTGTAATTCGGAGACCTCTACGACGCCTACGGTGGGGTGTGGTGGTCTATTCTTTGGCGCTAAGCTTTCGGTACCAGATATTGATGTGGAACATCTAATGCGGCGGTACCGGTATTGCGAGGTGCCGCTAGCGATGGCAGACACACGACGGCAAACCTTCGTAATTCGTAGGCTCTCTTCGGTTTGATTCGGCCAGTTTTTTTTACTGTGTTTCAATTTTTCACATCTGCCAGGCGCCCCGCGACGACTTTATTTTTTATTGGTTTTGACTCTTCAGACATTGTCAATAACTCGTTTGGTCCCCGGGGTGGTCACGGCGTACCATGTGTTCGGGTGCACCGGTGATGGGGTTACTCCCCAGAGGAGGGTCCGATGACGGACAGCCGCGGCGGGTTCGCGGATGAGTGCTTACGCGTGCCCTTGTTCCCGCCATAAGCGGCAGAGGAGGACACCGTGGAGTTTTAGTGGGTTTGAGTCCCACATAACTGCACTATCTCCCCGTGGTAGTGCAGTATGCGTGTGCATTTCTCCAAGATAAAAAAAGAAAAAAAAGGCATTGTCAATAAGGTCAGTTTGTACAGTAAGGTACAAAAATATGTGAAACGCTTGTGCGCCTCAAGGTACGATCCTATTTTATTATTGGCGGTAGCAGTGGGTGTACGGTACATTACTCCGCTATCGACTAGGGTCGCCGCCATCATACTTTTTTATATATGGACCATTCTACTATTGTTATTTTACGATTGGCCTGGTCAAACGGCGGATGATCAAAGAAACTTCCCACGATTATGATGTTAACCTTCGTTTTTTTTGATAAACTTTTGGGTTATAGGTTTATGGCCTTTTTGGTAAAGTTGGTTTCTGGGCTCTAACTAATGAATTGTTTTATTAGAAAGTTATCGTTACCGACTCATTTGTTAAATGATGGAATAAATAAATTAAAAAAAAAAAACACAAAAACATAGCACTTTGCACTTGGAATCATGCGTTACTTGTCATTTGTTTGTGTGTTGCATATTAATTATCGGACCTTCTGCATTTGTATATATTTGTGGGCGGCAGGGTGGTGCTGCATACTGCATTCAGGCTCGATCAACTGTTTTCGCGGAGTTAACACTAAATATTTTTATTGTATATTTATACGACTCATTTGTGTTGCTTGGGAAGCCTGATTTGTAAACAAATTGTGGTTTCCTGTTAACGTCTAAGGTGTATTTTTTTTATCTAGAAATGACTAGACTCGCTTCTAATCATATAACATCACGCCTGTATTCCCCGAAGGGTTAGACAGAGGTGTAACACCCTCATTTCGCCGTTATGTTTAAGTCCCATGTAATGGGGGGTGAGCCTATTGCCATCAACCGGACACAAATCCAAACTCCGGGCTGCTACTGAGGAATTCTACAAGGAAAAACCCGATAACACTTTGCCCGACCTGGGGATCGAACCCAGAACCTCACGATCAGAAGTCGCGCTTACCACCACAGGACCAACGAGGCTTCTAATCACAGGCTGTATAGTATTACTGAAAAGGACGAAAAACTGGTATCACTCAACACATCACAGTATAATTTATAGTGATGTTAAATTGCGCTACGAGGCTACGAACTTGCGTAGCGGAATTAACTACGGCGCGTAGCGACTTCTAAAACCTATGCTACGAGTACTACGAATATCTAGTACATCTCTGGAAATACATAGGTGGGTCATATTTTGGGCGGTCCAGCGTTTGGAGATTATTCTATTCCACAGTGACAATATTTGTGTCGGTTATACTGGATTATAAGTATTATATTACGTTAAACAGTCGGTCCCGGGTGTCATACGAATACCTATGACAGTCGTAACGGGTATTCAGAAGCCTGAAAGTCCGACAACCAGTCTAACCTCAGTATATTGGACATTGCGCAGTTACTGGGTTGCGGAGGTCTGATGGCTCCGTGTAAAACACTGGCATTCAGTCACATCTGGTTAGACTAGAAGCTAACCCCAACTTAGTTGCGAAAAAGGCTAGGCAGAGCAGAACATACTGGATTAACGAATGGTGTCCTTCACTGGCGTAGCTAAGAGTGCATTTTATTTTCAGGTAGTTTCAAATTGTTTTGACAGTCCAAATCCGGTCGGATAACTGTCTATTAAACAGTACCCCATATTACATAATGATATAAGAGTCGACAGCTGGAAATGTGTATACTTAATAATCCGAAGCGCCGTGACGTATGGAAATGTACTCTCGTATGTATATTGGTAGCAAATACAGTAGGGTTGCGGGATGTTAGCCAACAGAACAATCTTAACATCAGCCGTACGCTCGCAGTCGACCGTTGAGAGAACTTTGACAGGACACAACCTGGAGGTCAGCGGTAATGGAGGTGGCAATTATATTATACAGAGTGGAACAAATCAGCGCCACATTTATTTTTATTTTATCACTTGTCAAACATTTCGTCGGCCCACCTAATGATAACAGGTTACCGTCGCTTATATACCTTTACAACCCCAAGAGGATTGCTGATGCGTTGCCAATCTTAGAGACAAAGTTGAAAACTCTCATGTGTCTGTAATTTCACCGGCACCCGTATCCTTCAAACCGGAACAAAGCAATGCTGGTTGGCGGTAGAAATAAGTATCATGAAGATAGTTGGGAAAGGAATAGTCACAAAAAAATATGATGCCGCGTCTGGTAACACTACGAACTTACCCCCATATAGTTGGAGGTATAAAATGATTATAATTTTATACTAAATCGGGTGTAAAAATACCTTTAACGAAGCCGAGAGCGACGCATTCTCCCCATCATTACGATAATTGTTTGGTATCGGGCCATACCTGGGAACCGACTGGTTATGAAGATATTGAAGGTCAAAGTCACCATATTTTTGTACATTTTTCATGAAAACTAAATTTTAATGTTTTTACTACACATTCTTCTACACAAACATTATCAACATTTTTTAAACGTAGGCAACAGTCTGCTGCGCCCGCGCTTCCATTGCGCGCTACAGTTAAAAACTGTTTTATAATACCAAAAAATAAAAGTCGTTTCGCAGCAATTATTTTTGCTGTATGTTACTTAGTTTTATGTACAGTATGCGTAGACTTCGGTTTCGTTAAGGCTATTTTTACAGCCTGTATATACCACATCCATTTTATTATGTTCGGGTACGGGTTGCCGATGTGTGTGGTGAATATTTTCACTCAGCTTACTTTGAAGGGCAGTGGCCGGTAGGTGAAGCGGTGTAGTGTGAACCTAGAAGAGACATTCACATTCATAAATAATAAAGGTTTTTTTAAGTTAAACCGTTTAGTCTACCCCTAGTAGTACCCCTGCAGCATCAGGGTTTGAAGATTGAAGGTTGTAATCATTATATTGTTGTATTGTCATGGGAATTAAGTTTGCGTGCGAAATTTCAGGAAAATCGGTTAAGCAGAAGTAGTTGAAAAATCTGTCGCAAGATATGAAACAAACAAACAAATATTCGAAGTGAAGCTAAGTAAAACCGTTAAATATACTTTAAATAGGTAAAAACCGACTTCAATTAAAACTGAAAAGAATAAAATAATGTTTATAGTATAAAGTTATAAAGTTATTACTCCTTGCGCTTTATCCACATTCATACATCTTGTCATACACGCACGCCAGTTGAGAGTACTTCGCACCCGTTAAGTTTATTTATTTTTCCATTTTTATTGATGGAATGTCGTGGACTATTTGTGAACTGAGATAAGCTTCTGACAATAACCTGATAAGGCTACAGCCGAGTACGCCGCGTAGTGAACTTTTGGGATTTAGCGAATAATGATAAAGTGTAGCCTCTTCCAGGCGCTCTACATCTGTGAACTATGTAAGCTATCGTAAGTAAGCAAGTCAAATTTAACTTCGGTTCAGCTTAAAGGCATTGTTGTTTATTGGCTGCGAGGCACTCGTCGGGTTCACGTCGATATTATGTGTAGGTTAACGTGTGTGAGGCTCTCTAGTGGACCGCACTCCGCCAAGAAAATTGAAACGTGCAGTATTAAGCTCTGGATTCATCAGGAGACAAAATGTTCCCTAACATAACGCGCAACATTGAGTCTACGTGACGCTGCAACGTTGTACACTCCCCGCAACGTTACGCGCATCATTGGGCGCCATTTCTACGTGAGGAGGGACATTCACGTAGATGTCCCGCGTCAAGTACCGCGGCATGTTGCTCCCTTTGTCCCTTAGTGAATCCAAGGCGTTAAGGTAACCGCGTGAATAGGGAACTGTCATTAGTAAATACTGTTTATTAGAAATATTATTTATTCCAAAACTGAAAAACAAAGTCGAATTACTTAATTTCATATATTCATATCGTTTATTTGCATAAATGTAACAAACTTCAACTTCAAATTTCAACTTTGTTCTTAAAGATCATCTTCTGTGAAGCGCCTAGGCTTGACTGACTCATAAGCGGTTACGAAAGCTCTTCGACGAAGAGCTTCATTTTCCATTCGAATGGAGCAACCATCAAACTGTATTCGACTTACTGGGGAAGAGAGATGTGGAATTTTTATTCACTAAAACCTACCAGATGGCCATCATCACCATATGCGGAGTAAAGAAAGAAGGAATGAAACAAAGAAATAAAAGAAGGATGGAAGAAAGAAGCAGCAAGGAAAGAAAACAAAGGAAGTGTATTTAGTAGCTCGGGTAGCTCGGGCCTGTGCAGCGACTAAGCACTCGACAAGGGGAGACTATGTAGTTTCCCTCAATACCCTCGCGTACAACATAGCCTATAACAACAAAATTTTAGAATACCTTACGAAAAAAACTCTAAAACAACATTAACTTTAAAACTTGAAATCCTTAAATATCTTTCGACTTGATCGTTTCAAGTAATCAACTAATTTGCCTTACTGTTCCAACCTCTACTGTGGCAAACTACAGGGGGCTTCATAAAATATTTTATGACACTAATAAACTCAAAGTCTGTCCACACAAGAGCGACTTTAGTAATGTTCTCCTAAGTTGTCAGCGTTAAATGACCGAGAAATTAGATATATACCTTCATGTAGTGGTCGGTTTGGTTGATGAAGGTCAGCAAATTACAGGGATAAAAAACTTTGTGTTATCCCATATTGTACTTAGTTAATGGTCTGTTTTTGGTAAATAGCACGCCATAAACATATATTGTAATAACGTTTTTTTATAGTTCTGCTAATTAAAGGAGTCCGTCTTAATATAATGTTTTTTATGGGACCACTGTACTTAATGGAATCGATCGTTTCTGTTTCGAAAAGACGAATATGAAGTTTGACTCTAGGTACCGGGAAAACGTCACACTGCTTCTCCAAACCACACCTGCACACGGTGCAACCGGGCTCTCACCAAGGAGGGTCTATTACCGTGGTAGTGATTGTGGAGTCATCCATCTTGCTAAACTTAACTCGGCAGTGTAACAGACTCAATAAATAATGAGTCATCAGCTTTTTAGCCATTTTTTACGTTCTTCGAGATTGGCCATGTTCATAATTACTCACTACGGAGTGAGATAAGCCTGACCTGTCTAGGTGTTACCGGCGTGAAAGGCAATACCTTCGCTTTGAGTAAAGACTATGTCCAGTTGTGGGCAGCGATGGGCTATTGATTATAATAATAATTCTTATCGTTTCTTGCCCACACGTCATGACGTCACCAGGTTGAAGACATCTTATTTACTTCCTTTTTACTAAAACCGTAAAAGCTCTCGCAAATAAAATATTTTTCTATCCAAAAATACATTTCGTTCAAATCATTCGATCGTCATTTATGCTTACGTCACTTGCCATTTTCATTTCGTCTTCTCTCTAGGTGTCATGGTATACCATGTTAAAAACGTATTCTCATACTTGAGAAAATGAATGTGTTCTTGTCATAATTGTTATTTAGTGTGTTAGGATTAAAAAGTTGATGGGCAGCAGTATCTATTAGCAAACTGATAACATCATACTGCGTACCTGGTCTTTAGGATTAATAAATGTTGCATCGCAAAAAAGAAAAAGGTCTACTGCGACATTTATTTTGGTGCCGGCCCGAATTCAGCCAGTTAAAATATGTTTACTATTGCATACATCCAATAATCCGCCCGCCAGGCATAAGACGCGCCTTGTTAGAGGATCCTCCCTTTTAGTTGGAGGAACACCATACCAGCACGTTAAACAGTATGTCCCGGTTGTCACATGAATACCTATGACAGTCGTTACGGGAAAGCAGACGCCCGAAACTCTGACAACTGGTCTAACCTTAAGATATCTGCATTGCCCTGCTACTGGGTTGCGGAGGTCTGAAGGCAGTCGCTCCGTGTAAAATACTGGTATTTAGCCGCATCTGGTTAGACTGGAAGCTGACCCCAATATACTTGGGAAAAGGCTAGGCAGAACTAACTAACTAACTTGTCATTATTTACGCATCGCCAATGTACGAGGATCTTTTTTAAAAGAGGAAACACTCTGTACATTAAGTGTATGTTTGATGTGTTTATTTTTGTTAAAACAGTGTACATGTTTATTTTTTGTATTATTATAAGACAATATACACGATGTGTGGGTGTCGATGATGAAACTGATGTAACATATTATATCTGTAGGTTGTACGTAAAATTCAATCTGGATCTGAGTCTGGATATTTGTGCTTGTGAAGATTTGTGTCTGTAAACGCACCCACGATACAGGATAAATCCTAGTGTGGGGCAACGTTTAAAAAAAAAAAGGGGCAACTGAAAAAAAAATATCCCATTGAGTTGTTGGTTTCGTGAGTAAAAAATAATAATTAATTCTAATTCGGTTTAATCTAATGTATTAATCGATTAAAATTGAAGTAGAAAAGCCTTGAGTAATATAAATTAATATTTTTTATTCATAAACAATCTCGTTGGTCTAGTGGTGGCAAGCGCGACTGCAGATCGTGAGGTCCTGGGTTCGGTTCCCAGGTCAGGCAGTGTTATTGGGTTTTTCCGCGTGGTTTTGCTCAGTAGCAGCCCGGAGTTTGGAATTGTGCCCGGTTGATGACAATATAGCTCCTCTAGCAATATAAGCTCCTCTCTATTACATGGGACTTAAACATAACGGAGAAGGGTGAATTTCCCAAATGACTTATTTTTTTGTCTTCGGTGAAATTAGTATTTGAAAAAAGGAATATTGTTCTGAATTATTTTTTTTAGTATTCAATAGGTAGTTATTGGGTTGTGGCAAAAATATAATTTATCTAGGACTATTACAAAGGTAGAAATAAATACATAAACCTCTATTTTTTTTCAAATCGGTGCTGTCCCTCTACTTTTTTTACAAACAAAAAAGCTTATACACTAATAAAAATAAGTAAGTTAAGTATATAACTTATTCTATTTCACAGAATATTAGTTTTGTTATTAATATATAGCATATTTTATTACATAATTAACGATTATTATTACTGAGAGGCACAAACGTACTTGTCCTGAAAAATGTTCTCATATCGCTCGACAAAAGTAATTTAAACCTAACTTTACATCGACGAGTCCGACAGGGTCCCCACCCCAATTTTTTTCCCTCGTTAGTGTGTGCTAGTGCGCAGTCAGGACGGATGTGTGCAAATCGCTGCCAATAACGTAAGTACGCCATTTCAGTTGCTCCCGGACAATTATTTTATATTATCGGTGGTTGCATTTTTCTAGTGTAATGAGTAGTTTTATTATTGTTGTTTGGTTCTAACAGAGGTAGTAAGTGAATTAGCTCCATTGACTGTTATTGAATTTATCCTAGATATTATGCATTTTTTCTAATTTTCTAAAAAGTGTGTTATTTCTCACGTTGCTGTTCTCATATCGCTGTAATCGGTGGTCTTTATTACTACCGATGTGATAATTTACACCGAAATGATAAGAAAAAATCAATCGGTGTCTTATATCTAATATCGGTGTTTTGATTCATGATCAACGCACAGTTTTGTCACATCGGTGGATTGCTTTATCATCTCGGTAGATCATTTTATCATCACGGTGAGTCGTTTTATCATATCGGTAGATCCTGTGTCATTTCGTTAAGTATACAAAGAAACAATGGAACATACAAACACATACATTATACAGGGTGTAAATGAAATCATGTAATTCCTTCAAACCTCGTGATGTACTGCTGAAATAGAGAAATCCTGCACGGGATACTTTTGATTTAAATGAAAGAAAATTTCAAGAAGTAAACATGTGTTCTTAACGTGAGGCATTTTAGCGCTCCGAGCGAATTGCGCGGTTATCGCTCGTCGCGTCGTCATTTAACTCGGGCCTCACGTTAAGAACACATGTTTACTTATTGAAATTTTCTTTTATTGAAATCAAAAGTGTCCCGTGCAGGGTTTCTCTATTTCAGCAGTACAGCACGAGGTTTGAAGGAATTACATGATTTCGTTTACACCCTGTAAACATACATATATACCTACATACAAACATTCATACATACATACTTACCTACACAGACTACCAAAATCATTACCACGATACCTCGTGGTAATGATTTTGGTAGTCTGTTATACGTCTACTACCCAGTGGTAACTGGGTAGTAGACGTATAAATGTATCATTAGGGGAGGTCTGTATTCGGTAATGTACGTCTTTAGATGTACTACTACTAACGTACGTCAGTTGAGATGATGATGGTGAGGTGGAGCAATTGAACGCATTAAAGGTTTCTCTAGAAAATATTTTCTAGTTAAAAAAATTGTAAATACATAATAATAAATAACAAAATAATAAATAGATAAAAAGAAAACATCATAATAGCTTAATTTTGTTTAAGAATGCCGAGGCCAAAACTAAAAGAGGAGGAGAAAAAAGAGAGAAAGAGGTTGCTGGAAAGAATAAGAAAAGCGAAAGAATAAGAAAAGCAAAAGTAATTAATATTAAACTTAAAAGGCTGATTAATTAGGTATATAAAGTTCCTATTCTTATTATTGTAAACCTAGAAGGCTGCAATGTTTTAAGTGTACACACGGCAAAACAATTAGCTGGATCGTCTACAGTAATAAATGTGTATTGTGCAATTTTAACCTAAAGACATAAAGACAATTATAATAAAAATAAACATTCTTTTTTTTTATTTCTAAGAACTCAGTTCTCTTTGGATGTGATCTACTTACATAAGACCCTCAGCTCAGGTCTTCAGTTCTAAGTCACCCTTGCAAAAATATATAGGTTCCTACTAACTATTTCCTTTTTGATGTTCAAAGGTGGATAGATTATCATATCGCTGGATATGTACATCATTTCGATGGATAAACTTATCATATCGGTGTACAGAAAAAATAATCGGTGCCGGTTTGTCATATCGGTGGAAACCAGAATTCAAACTGAATTTTCTCCTTAATCTTAAATGATACGTTGATGATATTAAATTTGGGGATATTTAATATCCTAAGGATTACATAACACCTGAAAAATATACAAAAAAAATATAAATGAAAAAGTTCACCGATATGATAAAAAAAATGGCATTTGTTGAAATTCACCCGGAAATGAGGATGTTACTATACACCTTTGCCCAACCCTTCGGGTAATACAGGCGTGATGTTATGTTAATTATCCTTTTTAGTGCAAAACAAGTTTTAATTAAAACAATTAAATGCATGTACAAAAAAAACATGTCTGTCCTATTCACTGTTGAGGAGTTCCCTCGCCGGAAGTCAACACTGAGTGCATCAGCAATGTCATGATAGCATTTAGAACAGGCTATTATGGTTAAATCCATTTACAAAATTTTGTGTCTGTACTGTTCACCGTTGAGGAGTTCCACTATCCACCTCCTGACTCCATCATCAGATCCTGGTTTCCTTATCATGGTACCACCCTTGGGATATCTCCTTTCCAACAAAAAAATAATCATCAAAATCGGTTCATAAACGACGAAGGCATCCGCGAACACACATAAAAAAAATATACGGTCGAATTGAGAAACCTCCTCCTTTTTGGAAGTCGGTTAATAAAACCATCCCATGTTGGTAAAACTTAACAGTAAGGCCGCGTTCCCACTTTGTCGTGACGACAGATAGCCGTGTAGTTTTAAGTGTCGTGGCTTATATATTTAAATGGAGGTGTTCACATATGTATAAGATGACACGATTAACTGATGTTCACGACTTGTTTTTGCAGTGACGACAGATTCTCAAGTCAATGGGAAGGGCTAGCACGACAGTCGTAAAACGATAAGAAAACGTCACAACATCGTGACGGCAAATCATGTGTCGTTGTTACGACTATCTGTCGTGACCACGATAAAAATATCGTCTCGTCTTATAGTTTGCTACTGATGTGCAAACGACAAAGCGACTGCCGTGAAACGATAAAATGTCGTCGCGATCCAATGGGAACAGCTAGATACGATAGTCGCTAAACGATAAAAAAATTGACAACAAACAGTCGTTATAATGGGAACAGCTAGAGACGACAGTTGTCCAACGATAAATTCATCGTCACGACATAGTGGGAACGCGCCCTAACTGGAATATCTTAGGATTTGTGACTGATCGGGTTTTTCAAACGCTAAATCCACAAGTAACTTAAATTGCGCAAGTGCGTGGGTTAATGTTGTAAATTATTTAGAGGAAATTTAATAAAAAAACATTTTACTTATTAAAGGATTTATTTTTCAATTTCTTTTTGTATTTTTATAAGCCATTTTTTGCATTGCAGGCAAAACACGGGCTAGCGCGGGGGAGAACGCGGGGAATGACAAAAATCGGGGAATTTCGGGAAATTCAGACAATTTTTTCGGTCAGTTAATAGGTCTCCTGATGATATTACGCCTAGGGCGACAGATTCCATTTTAGGGGCGGCAAATTTATTGTGTTTGTAAATGCACTCAAGATACAGGTGGAATCGAAGAGGGGAACGTCTAAAAAAAAGGTCGTCCAACTTGGGCACGACGTGACGATGGAATGAATCAAAAAGAAAGCGGGGAATTTCGGAGAATTGACAACACTGACGCGGGGAAACGAGACATTTTTATTGGCAGCACTGAGCGACTTGTCAAGAAAAAAGTACCTACCCAGCTCAACTGATAATAATTTTTATGATAATAAATTTGTTTCATCATCACCACACCGTATGTTGACCGCAAGTGAATAATAACTATGGACCTACAATTCGACAAAATGACTCTACAGGACACAAGTCTCGCACAGGTACCTACTTCAAAATACACATCATTTAATTTAAAAAATAACCCGAATTTGTAATGTTCCTTACAATGAATATAACATTAGATAAATAAGACCCATTTTGACACGGAAATATGTAGAAATAACGTGTTTGCTTCCAGCAGAGATTCAACACAGTTATTCAAGATGAGCTGGAACTTTATTTGAAGAAATGTTTCAAAAGAGATTTGTGTCATGGTGGTCCACTGTTGTCTAATGTTATATGTACTGGAGTATAGTGTCTATTAGTGTTTTGGCTGAAGTGGCTGCCATTTGACCTTTGTAAACTACTATTAAACATACCTATACAACTGGTCAACAAATTTTCTGATAACATACATATAACGATTAAGATATGACATAACTGAGAACTGAAATTCACAAGCTGTTCACAGGATATAAAGCCGGGTCTGCTGCGACAAAAATGTAACAAAACATGTTTAGTGAACACTCAGACCAATTACAACACAATAAATAGTTAGGACACACCCTAATTTTGTTAGAAAAAGAATTTTAGGGGCTATTTCTAACAAAAATGGGTTGTTCCTTATTTTAACCCTGAATCCTGTATTAAATGCTGCTGCCCCTTAAAATGAGAACTTCCGGCCTGGTCACCTTAGTCATGAATGACTACATTACCTTAAAATTACATTATCAAAAAAAACATGATTGCAATGTAGTTCCAGAGAATAGGTGGCCCCGCTATGTTATTTTAAAACAAGACTAAAGGATTTGGTCAAAAGGAAGAGCAATAATGATATACCACTATCACCTGTCTGTGTGCCAAGCAAAGCATAGTAATAACTACAATGTGACCGGTAATTATAGTTGTATTCCACTCAGTGGTAATCCACAATAGGCTGGTATGATATGATGTTTACATACTTATTTGTACCTAGCCATACAGCTACAAATTTAAAAAAAATATTTATTATAAAATAAATAATTAAATAATTTATTTTTATTTATTTTTAGGCATATATAAAGAGCAATGAACGTCTGTCCGAATTGTATGAGGATTACATCGGTATGACAGAAAAATATGTTAATTATACATTTGATGGTAAAGTGTTTGAAAGGAAAACAGGAACACCGTTGATAAGTGATGCGGATAAGCCATATGATGAGTTATTACGAGAATTGGCTTCCCGCTTAAAACAGAATGCAACCTTAATCGCACAACTTGAATATTTTACCAGAAATATACCAGTAGAAGACACAAATGCGCAACTGAATCTTATTATTCAATATCTCAAATGTATCCCATCTAAAAACACCAGTGCTTTTGGTGAGTAAAAGACACAGATCAACATGACCACCAATGACTAATAGGTGGTTTCTGAGTTGAGAATTGTAAGATAAGCAGACCTTAAGTATCATTTGAGCATAGATCATAGAGCAACCATGATCAAATGTTACTTATCTTAGAATTCTCAACTCGGAAACAGGCTGTAAGTCGTCGACCGCGTTGCTCTAAGGACATATAAAATAACGCAATCAGAAATTAAAGCTCTGGGTACACGCTCCGTCTTACCTGCGCATTTAAAACCGCGCAGTCCAATCTTTAACAAGTCAACGATTGTACGAGCCGCGCTTTTGAGCTTGCGCGAGCATCATCCTCCACACGCATGCGCAAACTGGTTTGCACAAGTATGAATGCAGGCAAGACGGGGCGTGTAGCTGGGGCTTAACTCAATGAAAAATTATTTTCTAACATAAACATCACACCTGTGTTTCCCGAAGGGTTGGGCAGAGGTGTATAGTAACACCCTCATTTCGACGTTATGTATAAGTCCCATGTAATAGGGGGCGAGCCTATTTTTATTGCCATCAAACGGGCACAAATCCAAACTCCGGGCTGCTACTGAGGAATTCCATACGGAAAAACCCAATAACACCTTGCCCGACCTGGGGATCGAACCCAGGACCTCACGATCAGCAGTCGCGCTTGCCACCACTAGACCAACGAGGCAGTTACCTAAATAATAATTATTCACTTAAAATATCATATTTTTATTCTGGGGATCTAAAAATATTTTAAATGCCTAAAGTACTTTTTAGGTACTAAAGATCAACTATAACGCCATTCCAACTTTTCTATAAGTAAATCTTTATTTTTGTGTACAAATCCTGCCATGGCTTTTTTAAAGTTGTAGAAGTATTTGGAATTAAAGTGCAAAGTATTAATTTTAAAGCCAGGCCTTTTAAAGTTGGCTCTATTATTTTTTAAGTTCATTTATGTAAACAACGTTTAACAAAACGTGGTCATACTAGAGGTTGGACTCGAAGCAGGGCAACAATGATAGGTCAAATAAAAAAAATAGTCCAACATTTTTCGACTCTCCATACGAATTACCTCAATCAACTGATGCCATTTGTTTGTACATTTTTTATTTTACCTATCAAATGTTGCTCTGAATAAGAGTCTACTTATCCACCTTAACTTTGACCACTAATTTCTGATATACATTGGCGCCGATTCGCTTATTGGTGTCGATTCTGTTGCGCACTTTGCCAGAACTAAACTAAGGGAGCTTGTCTCTGTCTGTTTCAATAGAAAAAGTAAGTGACACTTGCGTTTAGTCTAGTTTAGTACTGTCAAAATGTGCTACAGAATCGACACCATTGACCCACTAAACTAAAATTAGAGAAATGCCATCTTTTACTAACACAGACAGCGCGAGAAAAGGACGGTGATAGATAAGAACTAAGTTAGAGATGTCAAACTAGTTTACATCTTGAACAGTTGAACTTCACAGTGTTTATAACCGACACGTTCAGACTTGTCGGCTAAATCTGTATGGCAATTTTAGTTCAACTAAATTTGACAGCTCTTATTTACGTCCGTCTCTTTCTTATTTATCAGAGTGAAAAGGATGGCAATAGCCTAAATTAAGTTTAGTTTGTGCATAACAGAATCGGCACCACTGTATATCCAATTTTTATTTCAAATCGTATATGAACACTATTTTATTGTTTTGTATAGTTCCAAACACCGAGAGAATGTACTCTAATGACCCGTTACTTGTGCTTGGAACAACGGTGGAAAGGATAATGAGGCGCCCTGGCCTGGGGTTACTAAATAATATGTCCAAGGATACAGCTGCTATTAGTCATCTCTTTGTAAAACTTTGCAAAGAAGCTGGGTGAGCACTTACTATATCACAAATATTTAAAAAGCCATTTGAATAGTCCACCGCTACTATACTACGGTCTAACCTTATTTAAGGTATCCGTAATTGAGTTGCATAGATTCATGTCATGTCACAGCAACACAATATGTAAAAACTTCAACTGGCTGTCTCTTACTGCCACTGAAACAACTTTGTGTCCAGTTCCGTTGGCCAACTTCAGGGATGAAACATGAAACCATTAAAAGCTACCCTGATGAGGCTGTCGCTGAAAACCAGCGCTGTGGCTCCGTTTCGTACGTGAGACACAGCATTACGTTGAGCGATGGCCGTTTTGCGCGGATGTGACGCATATTTTTCCCAATAGTTTCTTTTTGGTTTTATACTTTTATTTATTTATTTATATATTTATTTTTGTGCGTCATGTTAGCGCGAATAAACAACTTTTCTTTCTTCATATCACAGCTGTGCAGAGACAATCGATAGGGATCTGCAAGTTAAAATTAGTATACATATTCTGAAAAAAAAATGTCAAATAAATTGTTCCATAGATATTAATATTTAATCTATCAATTCTTTACAGGATTAATAGGATATGTGTTACCTTTTTATATGATATTGATGATGATCGACGACTGTTTGGACGTACACTCGAAGGTATGAGTATGTCGCTTTTACTTTACATAACATAATCAGCCCATTACTGTCCTTCTGCTGGGCACGGGCCTCTTCTCACAATGGAAAGGGAACTTAGACCTTAGTCCACCACGCTGGCTTGGTGCGGATTGGCGGACTATACCATTGAGAACGTTTTATTTTATTTTTAACCGACTTCCAAAAAAGAGGAGGTTCTCAATTCGACTGTGATTTTTTTTGTATGTTTGTTCCGCGTTATCTTTGCTAATTGTGAACCGATTTTAATGACTATTTTTGTTTGAAAGAGTATTCTTTCGATGTGGTCCCATTTAAATTTGGTGAAGATCTGATGAAGAATTTCGGAGATAGACAATTTGAAGTCGGTTTTATTTTTGTTAAAAGTTATTATTCGTTTTAAGCACCCTCATTCATACAGGTTACCTATAATGTTTCCTTCCACCGTTAACGCAAGAGATAGTTAGACAAATTCTGATGCACGCTTTTTATTTATTTAAAAAGACGATGGGTATAGTGTTAATGATGGGTGATATTGATATCACATTAGCGCTGCCTGCGTAAGCCCTAAATAGTAAAGCACGCGGCGTAATGTGTGACTTTGACGCAGTGTTCGCCAGCGTACAGCCCATGCGCCGCTTACGTGCCGTGCGCTTGTGCGATATTTCCCTAACGTATACTCGCAACATTTTTTAAGCAGTACTACTTTAATTACAAATTCTGAAAAAGCCCCTGAAAGTTTGGGCAGGTATTTTGACAGGACGTTTTATATAAAAAACAAGAATCAATGGTGTCGATTCTGCTGCACATTTTGACAGTACTAAACTACACTAAATGCAAATGTCACTTTCTTTTTCTATTGAAAAAGACAAACACCCTTAGTTTAGTTTAATCCTGTCAAACTGCGCAACAGAATCGACACCAATGTCTAATAAGACGTTAACTTTTCACTTTGATTTGACGAATCAAAATACGTTTTTTAAATCATGCTATTATATAGTTGTATGTTGTAACCACACTGTCTGCCACAATAGTGTCAGTTAGTCTAATTGGCCGTACTCGCTTCGGTGCACGTTTCTCGGAGCGTGTACAATTCCTGCCAGGCCTAACTGATCAGGTAAAAAGATTTGCCATACAGGCGACGTCAGGCATGCCTGAACTTGTGTGGCCCATGGGATAGTAAAATAAGTTATTCTCTTCCGACGATGACCAGTATTACGTCACAATTTGTGATATTTTCCCACCATTAACAAAAAAGATCGACAACAGAAGTCCAAGCTGATTGGTTCATCAGTAGCTATGACGTAGATTCGTACAGTCACGTGATTTAGTTGTCACGGGAAGACTACCTTGTTTTATTACACCACGATGTGGTCCTCTTTACAGTTGTGGTTGATTTTACTCTTCATTTATATGGGAATTAGAGAGCAAAGTAGCTAGATATATTTTTGTGCAGGGTTCGCGTCTGGTACCGTCGCCGTTGTATCGGAGGATGCTGATGTTGATTCTGCCGTCGACACATTTATCTCAGCCTCTAAACAGGTATGTATCTTTACAAGAAATATCATCTCGTACACACGACGACAAAACTAAATCATGGTATACATTAGCACTAGCGGTTAAAATTTACTATGCAATCAAACATATTTTGACTTCATTATATTATATCTAGCGTATGCTGTTCTAATGTTAGGCAAACGCCTCACCCAGTTTCAGCCACCGATCTCGGTTATTGGCCGTTGGTCGCCATTCCTTGCTGAAGGCATCTAGCGTAGACTTATAAAGACTTATAAACAGAATCTTGTAGGGGTGCATCTATCATTACAGTTATAGCTAATATCAGTATGTCAGGATTGCGAGCGTGGTAAATAAAGTAAATGAAACCAACATAGACTCTCCACCACTGAAAGTACTAATATTTGGGAAAAAAATAGAAATAAAACTAAATAAACTAGATATAAAAGGTCAGATTTGTTCGGCTGTGCAACATCCCTGATCCACCGAGCTCGCCCGCCGCAGCCGCGGAACCGGTCGTCTTTTCTGACTCCGCAGTCACACCGTTAATTCAGCCCTCATCAAGCTGTCTCCCTCCCAGTCCTCTAGCAAGCAACGCCCTAAGCCGAGGTCCGAGTCCCATTAGGGGTCGCCCTTAGTGCTGTTGTTGCTAGCTAGTCATGATGTTAGTAGTAGTAATAGTAATTAGCTTAGGTTAAGTATTTTATTTTCCTCCCCATTGGTTGGAGACCCTTCAGGTCTCGCCAATAACTGCCAGGTTACGTAGAAACGGTCCGCAAGACCATATACAAGTAGTTGAATAGGAAAAAAGGCTATGCAACATAGAATCCTCTGCTCCGTCGAATGTCCACTGTTTTTATAAAGTCGGGTACGTTGATTCATCTTGTTACCATCCAATGTTACCAGCTACCGATAACACTAGTTCGCCGCGCCATCTTGTTCGTGCCCATAAGTTGTCCCATGCGACGGACATGGCCCGCCCACTTCCATTTTAATTCAGCGACCGTTTGAGCTTCATCTGTCATTCGAGTTTTGGATCGCGATGTCGAGTTTCTAGATTCGATTACCTAGTCAGTCTTCGATTCTCGTAACGAGAGAAAAGAGATAACAAAACGAATCGGTCGACATTTGCTTATCGAAAAGATTCTGAATCAGGGAACTGATCAACCAGTTTCAAACCTAGCATACGGCGCTACATAACTCGTTGGCAAACTTTAACTATTGACTTCAATGTACTAATACTCAAACTATACTTAACATTAAGTTGCGGTCAACTTCGTGCTGTCACTGTCACGACTTAACGGCAACTTTAAACTGAATAGAGTTTGAGTATTTGGCTATGGATCTTATATTATTATATAAAATGGTTTTGCATGATACCAAAGGATATTTTATCTTTAATTGAATGTATTATTATCCGATGCTCTGCAGTAACAAATGTTTATATTTCAGGCTCCGTGGCGACTGCGTAGGATCCTGGTACAAGAAAGCGTCTACCAGCAATTTAAGGACGCTCTCAGCTGGAAATGCAATCTGAAGAAGCAAGGAGGCGAGTCCCTTACATCCGATGTATTATGTTCTGAAGCCCTGACTTACAACGGAAGAGTATTCTTAATAGATCCTGTGGGCTCGCCAAAGGACCAGCAGTCTGCAGTAACTGTAGAAGCCTACAGGACCATAAAAGAAATGATATCTTTGGTGAAAGAAGATAAAACTCGCTACTTATCGCTCTGGGCAAACGACATAGCAGAAATTAATGAAGTCACGCATAGTATGAAATCACGCGTTGTGTGGGTGAATAATCTCGCTGACTTCAGAGGACGCCCTCAAATTGCTGAAGCTGTTTTTCCCTATCTTTATGATAGTGAACTTCTAATTAAGAAGTGCGATAAAATCTCTAAACTGTGTGAACTCTCACAGTCGTGGCAAAGACTTGATTTTGAAAGTCGTCGCGACATTCTGTACAATGCGTTAAACAAGTGCATGATATCAGATTCTAATAACCATCAAGAATATATGAAAATAAGAAATTCACTTGCTGACTGTACAATGAATTCTTTTGTAGATGTAGGCAAAGATTATGTTTGCGTAGGAATGTCAACACCTGTTGGTATTATAGGAATTCCCAGTTCAGAAAATATTTCCACTGTAGAAAATTTTAAGTCAATCTTATATGGCAACGCATTTGTTATACATCATCGTTCATATTGTAAACGCCATTTTGTAGAATTAGATTTACTTGAGCAAGCGGGCGTACCGGTTATTGATGTAGGAGAGTATGTCGAAGGCGATTTTGTAATTGGAAACTATCCTGATACTCCGCTCAGAGTCGTCTGGACAAACTCTGGAACGATTTTCGCGAACTGAATATTTCTATTAACTTTAAGGCTGTCACACACGGTGCGACGCTCTCCACAGAAACGTTGTCAGTAACTCGAAAAAACTACATAATAATAATGATTCCTGCTAGTACAGTCGGGGAATGAAAAGGTGCTTCAGTTTTCAAATTCATTCCATTCCCACATCGCGGGCACATGTTACTTTTTCAAACTGTTGAACGAAACAGACCAATGCATGGAAAATTATATTTAATTATTTGGTAGCAAAGATCAAAATTGCTTGTTGCCTCCATATGACGTAGTAGTGCCATGTAATGTCTTTGATTTGATTGTAGGAGTTCTTTTGTAAAACGACGACACGTTTGGTGCAGTGGCTGAGCGATCGGCTTCTGCACTACGGGTCATGGGTTCGATTCCCGCACGGAATAAATATTTGTATGACCTACAGATAGTTGTTCCGGGTCTGGATGTTTGTGCGTGTGAAGATTTGTGTCTGTAAACGCACCCACAATACAGGAGAAATCCTAGAGTGGGGCAAAGTTTTTATTTATAAAAAAAACCTATGACATCAATCAAATCGATGATTAAATAAATTGATATTTCTTCTGTGTCATCAGGTCACCATAATATCCTGTCAAAAAATACTTGGTATTTTCATTTCTATAACGTTGGCAATACGTAGTCGGTAAAATAGTTCGTTTCTTTCACTATGCACGCAAAAATAGACCTTAAAATGTATAACATTTTTGTTTCCCTACTGTACATAAATAAGGCTTTTAGTTTAAGTTTAACTATGTGTAGCATTTAAAGATTTTATAAATACCCATATTTTTGTATTAAACAGTTTATAAAAGTTCGTTCTGGGTTTTTTTTTACAACGTCTTCATTTTGTTTCCGGAAATGAATAGATCAACCCACCTTGTCTGGTGGATTTTGCGAAAATTGCTAGAGAACATCTGTCAAAACAAGATAGTGATTGTAACCAATTTCCAAGCTGTTAGTTTGTAGTAATCTTTAATAAACTCTAAAATAGCAATACTTATTACTTGCAACTCAAACCAATAATAAAGGCTTGGAAGACGCCACGCAGAGACTACCACGCGATCTGTGTGGCGTCTTCCATACATTGTCATAGTAGTTGGCACGTCAAGAGCACGCGATCAACACGCGACGTGAATATCACACCCAGCCACGCTCTGTCTGACCAGACCTTTAGGACATGTGAACTAAAATTATTTTAGTTTTTTTTTTTTTGAGAAGTTAATAAATGTATTGCAGCTACAAATACAAAGGGTCGGAGTTACGATACCGAAGTTTGACTTTTTGGTCGGCTAGTTGTTTGTGCACGAGATTTGTAAGTTTTTTAGTTTAGACACTGCTGCAATACCTACGCGTTAGCTAAAGGCTCATTTTCATTAGTCGATAGGGCCTGCATGCGGGGTACGGGAGATTTCTGTTTAAACATGCCACAGGGCCAGCATGCGTTTTCATTAGTCGATAGGACCCGCTTGCGGATTGTTTGATATTCTTCACCGGGAATTCGTTTTGAAAGAGTGGGACTGAGTAGACGTTAGCGCCACACTTGCTTTACACCAACCGATGAATTTCATTGATTGTTAGGCCGCATGCCGTATATCGACCGGGATATAGATGCCTACTTTCATTAGTCGATAGCCCGTATACGGGGACTCCCCGCATGCGGCATAACGACTGAGTTAACGACCAATAAAAATGAGCCTATAATCTGCTTAGCTATCTTCCAACTATGTTAGAGTAGACTTTCAGTTAACTATTGATTGACTATCCATTTGTTATCGATAGCTGGTAACACTGAAAAATGGTGTCTATTCTCCTGCGCACTTTGACAGAACTAAACTAAAGGCGTTTGTCTCTTTCTGTTTCAATAGAAAAAGAAAGTGACAGTTACGTTTAGTCTAGTATAGTACTGTCAAAATGTGCAACAGAATCGACACCAATATTGATACTCAATACTCAATATCTTTATTGCTTTACCATAATGTGTACTTAGGTGGTAACTATATAATTGAGATCATTATGGACCCTGTAGGGCACAGCAAAAGGGTAGGAGAGAGGAAGCCCTGTTTTAGGAGATAAAAACAGTAATATTATTGCTATATTATTTAATTGCGTTTATTCATCTTATATACATATTATAATACATTTTTAAATATGTCAATAAAAGTTATACAAAAACATTTAAAAATATAGAAAATAGTAGCCCACCGGCATTGGGAACAGGGTCCAAGCTACCGGCGGTTAGGGCCTCAGAGAGAGGAACCTCCTGACAATGCGCGCCGTGTCCAGAAGTACCGCTTTCTGTATCAGGCCCCTGACCCAGCTGCCCAACGAGAGTCTCATAAGATGTTGGTCGAGGCTCTTGGCTATTAAGCCATTGGCCGTAACGACTACCTATCGGCACAATGACTGCTGAGTCAACCTCCCACATGTTGACAACCTAGTGTGCCAAGTCTTGATAGGTACTTTTATTTAATTTCGTTTATTCATTCTATATACATATAAATTATATTTTTAAATATTTCTACAAAAAATATAAAAAAACATTTAAAAATATAAAAAATAGTAGCCCACCGGCATCGGGAACAGGGTCCAAGCTACCGGTGGTCAGGGCCTCAGAGAGAGGAACTTCCTGACAATACGTGCCGTGTCCAGAAGTACCGCTTTCTGTATCAGGCCTTTGACCCAGCTGCCCAACGAGAGCCTCGTCAGATGGTGGTCGAGGCTCTTGGCTATTAAGCCATTGGCCGTAACGACTATCGGCACAATGACTGCTGAGTCAACCTCCCACATGTCGACAACCTCGTGTGCCAAGTCTTGATACTTAATTTCCTTATCTTTCTCGGCTTTCACAAGGTTCTCGTCATGTGGGACAGTGATATCAACAATCATTGTGAGACGCTCTCTTCGATCTATCACCACTATGTCAGGCTTATTGGCAACAATAGTCCTGTCGGTGATGATAGATCGGTCCCAGTACAATGTGATATGACCATTCTCAAGAACTGGGTCGGGCACATACTTGTAGTATGGTACTTCTGCGTCCACAAGGTTGTATTTCAGAGCAAGTTGCTGGTGGATAATCCTAGCTACTAGGTTGTGTCTGTGTAAATACTCGCCGTTAGCAAGACGAGAACAACCGGAAATAATATGTCGAATGGATTCACCGGGACAGTGACATGCCCGACAGATGTCAACCGTGCCGTCCTTCACAATATATTTCCGATAGTTGTTCGTCATCATAACTTCGTCCATAATTGCACAGACAAAACCTTCGGTTTCCCCAAAGAGATCACCGAAACGTAGCCAGGCTACGGACGCTAGGAAGTCTACATCGGGCCCATGAAGGGCCCGGTAGAAGCGTCCGTGAAGCTCCTTGCTCTGCCATACCTCCCTGCGGCCATTAGTATCCAGTACTACAGGCTTGCGCCAGTTCTCTTTAGCCAAGGAGAGCGGGGTGAATCCTTTGTCCACTGCGACTACATCTCGATGCATCCCCACGTCGGCTTGGAGGAAGTACTCCCTGAGGCTGCACACCTCGCGGTTGTGGAGGGTCTTAGCATTTAAAAAGCCTCGACCCCCACACTTCCTCGGAATGTACAGCCTCATCACCGATGAACGTGGGTGATGCATTCGGTATGCAGTCAGCAGCGTACGGACCCTCCTATCCAGGGCGTCAAGTTCAGTCTGAGTCCACTTGAGTATGCCGAAGGAGTACATCAAGACCGGCATGACCCAACCGTTAAAGGCGCGCACCTTATTTCCGCCTGATAAAAGACTTTTAAGTACCTTTTTCAGGCGGCCATAGAAGCGCTCCCGTAACGATTGCTTCATGTCGGTCTCATTGATGCCTAATGCCTCCGACATGCCCAAGTATTTGTAGGTTTCGGTTGAGGAGAGGGATCTGAGGTGTATGGAATCCGAGAGTTGTGTTCCCACGGATTCCATAATCCCTCCTCGCTTTACATGCATGACTGCACATTTGTCCACACCAAATTCCATCCTGATGGAATTACTGAAAGTTTCAGTTACTTTCAGTAAATTCATCAGTTGCAAGTTGTTGGGGGCAAAGAGTTTCAGATCGTCCATGTAAAGGAGGTGGGATATTACCTGACCACCTCTTCTCAACCGGTAGCCCAACCCTGAACCCTCAAGCAATGTGCTCAGAGGGTTCAAGGCTAAACAAATTATTGTTATTATTTAATTTATTATTATTGCTAATTTATTTCATTATTAGGTCAGGGCTCTTTATTTATTATTATTATATTATTTAATTTACTATTATTGCTATTTTATTTATTATTATTGTTGATATATTATTTATTTATTATTTTTATATTATCTAATTTCTTGTTATTGCTATTTTTTTCATTATTATTTTTGATATATTATTTATTTATGCAGCAGCTTGTTGAATGTTTAACTCGGTGTTGATAAATTAGGTATGTCCAAAAACCTCTTTAAACTACACAATTGAGTACAGTAATTTAACACTAATTCCACTTACATATACTTTTGCACACACTAGTATATACAACAGGTACAATGCCATTTCCTTTTTCTTCTATAATTTAGTTTAATATACCTCAATCAGTGTCCTAGTTCTATACCGTTTTCGGCCATTTTAAATCTGACAACAAACCGGTCGGTGCCTGCGCCGGATCCGCGTCCCTTCATTGGCATTGGTTATAAACTAACCATAGACAAATGATGTAGAAGGGCCGAGCGGCTGGCTCGTCCGGAAATGCTTAAGTTTATTATATATTTATTTTTCTGGTTGCCTTTAATTTATTTAATAACTATGTATATTATAATTTTATTGACTATTCCACACACACACACGTAACACATAAGTTTATATTAATCTATTTATTGCTTTTGTTTGGTAGTATTCAAATTTAATAATGTATGTACGTAACATGTTTATTTATTTATTTGTGTCGTTATTGCCCGTGGCATCACTATGGTCCTATCTGAAAACCAGCGTTGCGACATTTTGTTTTTTTTCTAAATGTCGCAACATTATGCTGAGATAGGAGCCCTTTTTGGCCTCGTGCAGGTAGTCTAAATTCTTATTCTTTCTTTTTTTTTAATATTGTTTTTGTTTCTGTAACTGCCTGTGTGAGTCCAAAATAAATAATTTTCTTTCTTTCTATTTATCCTTTATTCATTTTAAAATACTTACAAATTACATTTTTAAATATTTCTATAAAAACACAAAAACATTTAAAAATATAAAAAAATAGTAGTCCACCGGCATCGGGAACAGGGTTTAAACTGCCGGCAGTCAGGGCTCCAGGGCTCTTGGCTATTATACCATTCGCCGTAACGACTATCGAGACAATGACTGCTGAGTCCACATCCCACATGCCGACAACCTCGTGTGCTAGATCAAGATATTTTATTTGTTTATCTTTCTCAGCTTTGACGAGGTTCTCGTCATGAGGGACCGTGATATCAACAATCATTGTCCGGCGCTCTGATCGATCTATTACCACTATAACAGGCTTATTGGCTACAATAGTCCTGTCAGTGATAATAGATCGATCCTAGTACAATTATACTATTATATTATTTTTATTATATCATTAATATGTTTTAAACATACCTATAAATTGCGTGATTATCATTAATTATTATTGTTATCAATTATTATTGATAAAGGAGAGTAGTCGTCAGGCCTGGACTGGCCATACGGGCAAATGCCCGATGGGCCGGTGTGGCCTGATGAGCCGGTCACACAGTCGGAGAAATCGAAAGAGAGAGGGGAACGTCAAAAAATAAAAGGTCCATCTATCGCCTATCGCTTGAAAAAGAACCCGCAAATTGTTCAAGATACAGGAGAAAGAGTGAGGGGAGCGTCTAAAAAAAAAACGTCGACCGTCTAATCGCTTGGGCCGACCGTCTCTCAAATGCCCGGGCCGATTTCAGGTCTCAGTCCGGCCGTGGTAGTCGTCAAGATGTATCAAACGTACCCGACGTTATAAAAACAGTGGTCATTCGACGGAGCAAAAAGTCTCACCTTTAGCTTATCTTATATCTTAGCTTATATTATATCTGATTAGCTTGTCCTTATTTTCTGATCTTGTGTAGATTATTATATTGTGAACTAGTTTCTGTACTAACCACTAACGTAAATATAAGTAGATACATTTTGGAGATTCATTTACTTTATTTACCATGCTCGCAATCCTGACAGACCGATATTAGCTATAACTGTAATGATAGTTTCATCCCTACAAGAATTGGTTGTTGGCTTTTACACATTAACCTTTTGAACGCCAGAGCATAAATGCATCGTCGTACCCCCCACGCCAAGGTAACTGTAATCCCATCGTTTTTGTCACATATTTGTGACGTTGGCATACAGGGTAAACTTTCGTTTGTCACATATGTATGACAATGGCGTCCAAAAGGTCACAGATCTAGTATTTTACACGAAGCGACTGTTATCAGATCTCCACAGCCCATTTATTAGCGAACATCGATATCCTTAGCGCTTGAATGCTAAATTAATGTTTTTACGACGACCAGCGGGATAACGTGCTTTCCGAGAAATATTTGGAGTGTAAAGAACGATCACCCATCTAAAAACTGACTGCTGTAAGTGCAGCTCTACCTCGCTGATCGATCTAACTATGTAGTAGATATTTAAAATATGCTCAACTATACCTAGGTACTCAAAATACTGCCTTTATTAGATTCCTTGCAAGTTAAGCAAATATAACTGAACACGAACGCCATAATTAATAAACGCGGCAAAATCTACCTTCTTTTCCTTTTTTAAAAATTCCTAGTGAGTTAAATACTGAAATGCACAGCCGGTAAGCGGCACGTTTGATATCACAATCAATTTGATTGACAATAAACGCGAAGCCAATTAAGAAACCTATTTTGTGTCTCCGTTCAACGTGCAGGGGCACTGGCGGTTAGATTTAGCCGTTAAAAATAGTCCAATCAAATGTCACGCCCGTCAATAAATAGTTCCAATTTCGAAGACCAAACAAAAGATGGTACCCAAGCATTTATTATGACGTTTACAAGTAAATACGATATTAATCGTGTGAGAAAACGTGTGATTTGTATTGTTAGTATAAATACGTTTTTTTCGCGTTTGAAATAAAATAATTATGAATCGAAATTAGTGAGTATAGTTTAGTATGAAGACCGCCAATATGACCAGGAATAAGGGACAAGTATATAGTGTTGGAAATTATCTGATGACTGGCAAAGTATTAGGGAAAGGACACTTTGCGAGGGTTGAAGAGGCGACACATAGGATAATAGGAAAAAAGGTAATGTAAACATAATATTATGCACCTACCTATATGATACAGATGAAAATGTAGGTACCTACCCTAAATATTGTAGATGTGTAATTGGCTTGGGTTAAATGACTAAAGTGGCGCATCAACAGAGCCTGAATTAGGGTTTGAGCCACCCCTAGACTAATATAACCTAGGCGACCGCCCTGGGGGGGAGGGGTGACGTGAGTAAAAATCTCACATACCCATTCTTCTTTCAATAGGCAAACACCTACATCGAATCTACGACAACTCTACCCAGACAACTCGCCCCCGTGACAGCTTGACCCTATGACAACTACCAAAATACCTCGCCCCCAATACCTCGCCCCGAGACAACCCGACATGGGGACAATAGTTATTTTAACCGGTCAAACTGAAAGTGGTCAGCGAATCGTTTCTAACACACGCCGGCCGCTATCACGGCAGGCTACCCTCGCTTCGCTCACTGGGCTCGTGCGTTGTGTGGTCACGACTTTGACCGATTAAGGTTAAACCTTACTTACCTACCTTACAGGCTATCTATTTGTCACTGCGTTTCTTATTGCGGAAGGCTCCCCCCCCCCCCCCCGAAATATCGGGGTCAAGTTGTCCGAATCGGGTTATCTCGGGGCCAATTTGCCGTGATACCGATATAAATTAATCAATCCCAATCCAAAATCTCTGGATTGACGTAGATTTTTGACAACAATTCAATATAAGTAATGACAAAAACCTCCAGAGATTATGGATTGAAATCGATTATTAAATCACATGAAATGCTTAGTAGAATACTTTGGGTGTACGACATCTCTGCCGAAGCAGGGGCTGCAGCACGGCTGTTTGGCCCTGGACTGCAGGTGTAAAGGAAGCGTTTGTATATTCTAGTTATTAAAAAAATTAAAAAAATGTCTGTTTAAGGTGGCTATAAAGATCATAGACTTGACGTGCATAAAAGAGGAGTATGCGCGTCGAAACCTACATCGTGAGCCGAGAGTCATGGCGAAGCTACGGCACCCGTGCATCGCGGCCCTGTACGAAACTATGATGGTCAGGCGCTAACCAGTAATATTGTACCTACACTCTAAGAGAACGTACCCATACTACGTGACCCATTTTTTACTACTTTTTACCCCCCTCCCCCTCCCCCTCTAGTTTTCACGTAGTAATATATAAATATGGTTTTAAATCATTTTTTCGAAAAAACTCGAGATTTCCCTAGAGGATATTGACTACGTGAAGAAAACCTAAGACCCTACCACCCGCCACTGTGACCAGGCGTGGTATTTTGAAGACCCCCCTCCCCCCCTGAACGGGTCACGTAGTATGGGTACGTTCCCTAACTCCTATATGATAGGCGTCGAAAGCCTTGGCTCTAACTAGGTCTCGCGAATAAGCCTAAAGGGACCGACGGGTAAACGATCAACATTTACCGCGGCAATGTGTGGCCGGCAATGCCCAGCAACTACCAACAGGACGCTCAATCCATCGCTAACATATTGCTAGCAATAGATTGGGCAATGTGTGGCTCAATTATTAATTAATTGCTGCCTGCTATCGGCGATCAGTGGCCATATTCGGCAATACACGACCATACCAGTAATATTAACTTAATATTGACGAGTAATACACGACCATATTGCTCTAACATTACCGTAAAGAGTGGATCGTTTACCAGCAACTTAAAAAAACACAACGCAAAAATTATTTTATTGTGAATAGGTACTTAGGTATCTACTAGTGTTTCAGAGCTAAATATTGTTTGGTAGTAGCATGGGCCACGGCTGTACGTGGTGATGGAGGCGGCGGGCGGCGGCGACCTGTGCGCGCACGTGCTGGGCGCGCGCGGGGCAGCACGCGGCCTGCCAGAGCCGCGCGCGCGCGCCCTCGCCGCGCAGCTCGTCTCTGCAGTACGCCACATGCACGCGCGCGGCGTTGTGCACCGGTATTATCCACGCCAAACTTCATTGCTGCTCTGAACTGCTCGAGCAGCCTACCCAATTTTTACAAATGTGCGGGATCAAGACATTAGGCTGACGGTGGATACGCGCGCAGCCGTCAGGTCGCCCAGTACACTTTGTGCATCGTGCGTTTGGATTACCTTTTTTAGGAAAAGCACCTCTACAAACACTAAAAGGTCACTAAGTTCAGAACGGCCAGGAAGTTGGGCAGAAGTCTGTAAAGCTATGCGTATTCATCATTAACCTCGCAGTTTCCCAATCGTCGGGTTTCCATGTACTTCGAACGAGTCTTCTGTGGCCTTAGACTCATACGGCATAGCCCTACCGCCATTTAGCAGGCTCAATAATTATAAAGTGTTTTGAAATTTCCCGATAGAACTCTCCAATAACTACGTTCCGACATAGAAATTGAACCAAAGTTATCACACACGGCAACCGCACTTTCAAGTACCTACGAGTCCTATACCAATAAGGAAGTTCTGCGGTATTTTTAGATATTATTTGGAGTAATTATACTTACTATTATTTACTGTTTGATTAATTCGAACATCTTAAGGCCTCTCGTCCACGGTAAGACTTGTGCTGGATCCGCATACGAAATCAATCTTACGTCTTTACCCACGATAAGATTTTCACCCGGCGACTATAAGAATTCTTTCGTGGATCCTCGACAAACCTATACACCATCCACCACTAGTATACCACACGTTGTTTCTACGTAGGCCCGGTGATGTGACCGGATCTAAGCACGTCACCGCGGACAAGAGGCCTGAGACTTAACCATGCTTCGGGTATTCTCAGTAGTACCTAGTGTCTACTGAAGATAATCTTCTGTTTCATGAAACCCTGTACTGTCGTCATAACGATGAATATTTTCTTTCAGCGACTTAAAAATGGAAAACATCATGCTGGATAGCACTAAGCAGTTCATAAAAATTGTTGGTAAGACGAATATTGTTAGGGAACGTACCCATACTACGTGACCCGTTCAGGGGGGAGGGGGGTCTTCAAAATACCACGCTTGGTAACAGGGGCGGGGGGTCTTAGGTTTTCGTCACGTAGTCAATATCCTCTAGGGAAATATCGAGTTTTTTTCGAGCTATATTCAAATATGGCGCGCAGAGTTTAGCGCTTTTTGAACTCACAGGTGGCACCACGCACATATGAGTCAAATATTTCTTTTTTTAACTTTCTGTTTGCAAAAAATGATTTAAAACCATATTTATATATTACCACGTGAAAACTAGAGGGGGAGGGGGGGTATTGTACGGGTGGTCACCGAGGGGGGAGGGAGGTAAAAAATAGTAAAAAATGGGTCGCGTAGTATGGGTACGTTCCCTTACTTAGTGCAGTTGGTGCTACGCTATTATTGCATACTCTATCTTGTTGAACGGGCATCAGCTGTTCACTTGGAGACTCAATGTGACTAATGGTCATGCAGCATGGCTCCAAGCATCAGTGTTGCCGTTGGTACGCTAGGATATGTCACCTAGCACGCAGATAGCTCTAAGTACCAAGCGAAGCACCTGTATGCTATGGGCCTAATGTAATCAGCCATGACATTTTAAGTTATATTTTGAGGCCACAAATTAGTAGGCCATTTTCTGGATTCAAAATCAGGGTTGTAGTTTTTTTTTAAATAAACGAAATTTTATTTTTGAATATAGTTTTTTTTAATTCAGCGTTGCTGTAATCTATCTGCAACTAAGTAGGTACCCTTTTCCGACTAACCGTTTATAATCCCGTAGTGGCCTTTCCGACGCCGAAATGTCACCCACGGGGCAGGGGAAGCCTATTCTTTACCGGGAACCAAATGCCCGCTACCTTTTTTACACTTGTTACTTTTTTTCTTGCAGACTTCGGTCTATCAAACATGTGGAGCGGCGGCGCAGCGCTTCGGACTCCTTGCGGCTCACTTGAGTACGCGGCTCCTGAACTGTTCGTCGACGGCAGACGATATGGACCCGAAGTCGACTTATGGAGCATGTATAACTTCAGTTACCTTCTTACAATCTTCGCTAGAGGCATCTGCTTTGAAACTGTGGCAGTGTGCGTTGAAATTAGGGGTCAAACAGATGCTGCACATAAACTTAAAAACCCGGGGTCTCGTTGCAAAACTTGTACCTACCTTTCATTGCTTAAGGTCCGACCTCTTGGAGCGAAACGCGTCACTATTTAAAAGATCTTTTACAATGGCATACAACTTCGAACTACGCATTCCTCAGATCCGATCCAAGAGGTCCTCTTAGGGTCAAGGCACGCGGACGCAGAGTCGGAACGAAGCGAAGCGTCAATCTAAAAATGTATATAACATAATATTGATCCCTATCTCCACAACGTTAATACACACATTTCTATGGAAATAAAAAAAGAAGCGAGCAGACCATCTCGGGACTAATATGCTATGTTTTTTCGGTGTGCTTTCGGTATTTTTTTAATGTGTCGGTGTGCCTTGGCCCTTAGTATCAGCTGATAGGGAATGTCATGGTTGACATAGCTGCAGATCTTAAGCGTTAACTCTTTTTAATTTAGGATTTTTGCACTGACATCCTGACGGAGGAAAGAAAGTCAACAAAAAACAAACGCGAATTTCAACTGCAAAAATATAAAAAGCTTGTAGTTTAAGAGGAAATGCGGTCGGCGTTTAGTTCATACAAACGTAATCCTCAGTTTCCTCCTTGGATAACGTCACTAGAGCAAATATTTTTTACCATATAATATATATCTACCACAACTGTCCCTATGTTTTGTTTTTGTCAATAAATTTATTATTAAAAGATCTAGAAACGTTTAAACTTTACAAAAATCGACCGGTTTTACCACAGTTTTCAAACATCTGGCAAACAAATTTGACGGATATAAAAAATAAAAGAAAAACATACAGACATAACCAAAGTCTTTCTTAAATTATTACAGAAAAAAATATTGAAATCGGTCCAGATTTGAAGAAGGAAACGGGGAAATACGAAAGTACGATTTCGCTAATATTGCACAGGGGAAATCAGTCCGAGATGCAGGAGTCTCTTTCGCGCTTAATTGGGAAGGTTTGCGGGAGGGGTGGGACGGAAATAGATCGCAAAAACCTATTCAAATTATTAATATTTTGCAGCCCGCGTTTCCGCTTAAACATCGGCACGATGACCGTTCAAGAGCCGTTCAGGAAATCGAGAAATATAGATAGAGAGATATCCAGCCGTGACTGCGACAGGTTGAGTTCGTCGCTTGTTTGCAGAGGCGTGATTGTGTACGGGATGGTGACGGGCGGGCTGCCGTTCACGGGCGCCGAGGGGGGCGAGCGCAAGTCGCGGCCGCAGCTGCGCGCTGCCATCACCCGCGGCTTCACCCGCAAGCAGAGGGCAGCACTCGCCTGCGTCACCCCCGGTAATTATAACACTACTTATCTGGCCAAATTCTAGTGGCCCACGGATGGCTTTTAGCTATGAGATTGTAGAAGAATATAGGGTAGTTGAAAATATTTGTTTTATTGGCTCGAAACTTTTACAAAAAAAATAACCAACAATGAAGAAACCAATGAAATATTAATAAAATGGCCAAGTTATAAGCGATTAAAAATTATTAACTAGACTGAGACCGCACTATTGAACGATGACGTCATACTTCAAAAGTTTCATAGTAACTTGACATTACTCCGTACAGTGGCCGTTTCGTGCGACAAGGACAGAAAATGCGCCGTTCAAAAGATTAAAAAACCTCCATTTTTAAATTGATTTTATAGATTTTTTCTAGTAAGTATTGTTTATTCTGTACCTTTTTTTTTATCGTTCATTACCTAGTACTTGCCGAATTATTATTACGTTATTACAGTCATAATAAAAAGCAATGATAGCCTAGCGGTTGAACGCTTGCCTTCCATGCAGAAGGATCTGAGTTCAATGCCGGCCCGCACCTCTGACTTTCCGAATTCATGTGTGAATCATAATTTGATTATCACTTGCGTTAACTGCGAAGGAAAACATCGTGAGGAAGCCTGCACAACTAAGAGGGTTCCAAAAAGTTCTCAATAATGTGTGTAGTCCACAAACCCGCACCAGACTGGCGTGGTGGACTAAGGCCTAAACCCTTTTTATTCTGAGAAGAGGCCCGTGCCTTGTCGTGCGACAATAATTGGCTGATTATGTTGTGTATGTTATTACCGTCATACAAACTACATTGGAGGTTTTCTTTTAACATTTTAATTCGGTAATGTAGCAGACTATGGTGAACGACTGTTAAATAGAAAAATAAAGTTTTATGCGATGATTTCCACCCAACGGCTCGCATCGCATCGGATTGGAAAGGATACGAACTGATGCAGCGACAGTCGATCGCGTCCGGCAGGACGTCGACGGATATGATCGGCTCCGTACAGTCACTTGCGAACGTATCCGTTTCTGCGCCTAGTCAAATAGTTTCATTCCTACCGTGTTAACGTGTTCTAATTTTTGAAAGGATCCGATCGGATACGACGACATGCGAACGGAGTCGATCGCGCGTCGTAGCATAATTTCGGCTACGATCACGTGTCGCGGAAGACGCCCGCGGTCAAGCTGCTGTGCGCGGCTTGGTAATATAGACTTTAAATACTGTGTACACGATTTAATATCGTTTAGATATTGTAAAATCCGTTTCATTCCGATCCGATGCGATGCGAGCCATTTGGTCGAAATCATCCTTTACTCGACTGTATTTTAGCGTATATTTCAATAACAAGATCACAAACATTAAAATCGAACCTGTCCATATTAAGCACTTCACTGTCAGTTCATGCAAATCCACAAAACGTTCAGACTGGTGGCTCACTTTATATCTGAAACAAACAAGAAACTTTTTAGACTCTGTTGACTTTTGGGGAATACTCGTAGCTGTCCGTTAACGTCTACAGCCTCCTAGCGGACCGGCACAAGAAACGCTTGACGAACCGATTTTTAATCGTTAAATGTTATGAGAGTACAGGACAATGCTTCATACTAATACACATAAACATCACGCCTGTATTCCCCGAAGGGTTGGGCAGAGGTGTATAGTAACACCCTCATTTCGCTTTTATATTTAAGTCCCATGTAATAGTGGGCGAGCCTATTGTCATCAACCGGACTGCTACTGAGGATTTCCACACGGAAAAACCCAATAACACTTTGTCTGACCTGGGGATCGAACCCAGGACCTCAATATCAACAGTCGCGGTGCCACAACTAGACCAACGAGGCAACGCCTGTGCCATTTTCATTTATTTTCTTCATTCTTCTCTCACTGCGTTTTTTAAGACTTTATCTGTGAAATAAAACCGAAACACAAAGCGATCTCGTTAGAAACACAATTGTAATCTTGTTGACAGAGTGTAAGGCGTTCATTCAACATCTGTTGGAGCCGAACGTTGAGCTCCGAATGAAGATCGAGGATGCATCACGCCACCGCTGGGTGCGAAGACCTGGCATGAGGATGAAAGCACATCCGTACGGCAATGTAGAGGCCGCTACTAACAGAGAGGTAAGTTATAAGATCGAGAGATTCGCGATACTGTTGACAAACTTGATGCTTTCAAATCAGCTTTTAAAAGTAAGAATACTTCATCGAGTTTTAGTGTTTAGTCATTTACTTCAAAGGTTTGGAGTATGCTTAGGTGGTTTGGTCATGTTGAGAGAATGAGTGGACGGCGATTAACAAAAGGAATTTATAAGGCGGATGTCAATGGAAACGCAGAGGACGTCCTAGAAGGACATACATCGATGGTATTGGTGATGTTCTTCACAAAGGACAGGTGCGTAGTACTCTCAACCGGCGTGCGTGTATGACAAGCTGTATGAATGTGGATGAAGCGAAAGGGGTATGTAAGGGTCGTAGCATGTAGCGTTCTATAGTTTCTGCCTACCCCTATGGGAAAAAGGCGTGAGTTTGTGTATGTATGTTTTGCCTATACTGCGTATATATGTCTATTAAAATATATACGCTCAACTTACGCCCGGTTTCCTATGGCGAAAAACGAATCGTTTTGCCTACCAATGGTAGTATTTTTATTGCCATAAACTGGGCATATAAATAAACTCACAAGCATATTTTACCCATGAAAGCTACTAACGTATGGGAGGAACTACAATGCCAAGCTACGGTCTCTTTAACCTTTTGGACGCCAGAGCATAAATGCGGCGTACCCCCGACGCCAAGGTAACTGTAATCCCATCGTTTTTGTCACATATTTGTGACGTTGGCGTACAGGGTAAACTTTCGTTTGTCACATATAGGTGACAATGGCGTCCAAAAGGTTAATTAATTATTGGTAAAGATACAAATCTTAATTAAAATCAAATAACGCACGGTAAACGATGGCAACCGGGCATTACATATTTATAATGAACTAGCAACCCGCCCCGGCTTCGCACGGGTGCAATGTAGATACTAATGTGGGGCATATAAACCTTCCTCTTGAATCACTATCTATTGCTGAAAACTGCATTAAAATCCGTTGCGTAGTTTAAAAGATCTAAGCGTACAGACAGCAGGAGTGACTTTATTTTATACTATGTAAAATAAAGATAATGTATGGAATTCTGTATAAATGTAGATTTGTTTGCA
Organism: Amphipyra berbera; assembly: GCA_910594945.2. Lineage (NCBI taxonomy): Eukaryota > Metazoa > Arthropoda > Insecta > Lepidoptera > Noctuidae > Amphipyra > Amphipyra berbera. Next base: position 2,152,651 of record OU343138.1, read on the forward strand.
GATATACAGGCAAATATCAGAATTGAGCGCAATGGCGATCATGGATGTGGTGGCACAAATAAAGGCCGAGCCGTTCGGGCCGGTGGCCGGCATGTACAACATCAAGACGCACCTGCAGCAGGCGCAGGCCGCGGCCGGCACCGAGCTGCTGTGGTGCTCCGGCGCTCCCGAGCCGCGCCCGCTCTCCCCGCCCGAGTACCGCGCCAAGTACGAGCTCGCCCACGAGCCGGCCGGCCCGCTCGACCTCCCCGCCCTCCCCGCCGGCAGCAAGGCGCACACCGTCCACTCCACGCACCTCACGCACCAACAACGGCCCACATCACCCGCCAAACTTCAAATGCAGAATATCCGGATCCCTAACGCCGCCCCACCACAGAGATCCGTCGACTCAAAGTTCAGCATCAACCGAAGCATTGAGACACAGGCCAAACCTATCCCAAAAGTGCCCGTTCCCGACCGGACTCCAAAGAAAAGCCAGCTGCAGAGTCCAAGGACGATCAACAGGCCCATTTGCAGTCTGTACGGGATGAAAAAACCTCTGTACAAAGTGTGCGATAACGGGGATTGTGGGCTCGACCCGAGGCTGCCGTGCATCGACGAACATTCCAGCACTGACGTCAGCGATAACAAGAAGACCACAAGGAGCAAAAATATAAGAATCTCTTGTGTAAGGAAAATGAGCTTGGATGAGGATCGGACTATGAGACTTAGCAGTTGTCCTAACAGGATCGGTGATAAACGCGCAGAGTTCTATAGAAAGGCAGGGGATGGCTTACCGAGGTGAGACGCGAGTAATAATACCATCAGTTTGTTGAACTACTAGATAGACAGTCATGTATACTTTTTCATGTTTTATCGACGAATAAATTCTAAGACGTTTCTCCAAAACTTACTCGACTCAGAACGGCCTCGAAACCACCTTCAAAAATGTATTCTTAGTCGCAATTTCGAGTGAACTTTGAGGTTCCTCGACGGAGTCATTACGTCATAATTAGAATTATCTGCATCGTGCAAATAACGCCGCGATAAAAAATTGTAAGGATTATCGTAAGCATATTCGACAAAGTCTTCAAAATTATTTTTTATTGCATACGAACTTTGACACTTCCTTCCTTAAGGTAGGTTCCGAGGTACCTTGAGTTAGACAGATGATTCCTTACCTCGACTGAGGAAAAATCTCGAGTCGACGACGTTTATGTCAAGTCGAGGTGGAGTAGAGTCTAGTAAGTTTTGGAGGAACGTCTTAGAATATGGGTGTAAGACTTCCTAGAATATCCATAGGTAAACACCGTTAAGGCTATATATACCAAATCAATAGACCTGATTCATTTAAGTAGCTATTATAAATAAATATAATCCCTTATCCCTTATTTTGTGCCAGTTGGCGAGGCAGCAGCTCGCTGGCGACGCCACCGCCCCGAATCTTACTCCAGAGCAATGCCACAACCATCAAACGAGCCTCGTTGGGGTAAGTGCGTCATATATACAGGGTGTAAACGATATCATGTAATTCCTTCAAACCTCGTGATCTACTGCTGACATAGATGAACACTGCACGGGATATTCTTGGAGTCAATAAAAAAAAAATACAAGAAATAAACATGTGTTCTTAATGCGAGGCATTTTGGCGCCCCGAGCGAATTGCGCGGCTATCGCTCGCAGCGCGATGATTTAACTCGGGGCGCTAAAATGCCTCACGTTAAGAACACATGTTTATATTTTGTAAATAAATAAATATTGAATCCAAAAGTATCCCGTGCAGGGTTAATCCATGGCAGCAGTACATGACGAGGTTTGAAGGAATTACATGATTTAGTTTACAACCTGTATACGAGGTTAGTCGGAAAGGGGGTACTAAGCCGAAAGGGTGTTAAAGTACCCATAATAATGGATAACTTTTGTTCTACAACTTTCCCCAAAACTCGATAGTTTAAAAGAAATAGCTTTTCAAAGATTTCGTAAAAAATATGCTAAAATCTATCTGTCCATAGATCAGCTGTGTTTACAATTTAGGTCATATTTGGGGTCACGGATTAGAAACTTAATTTTCTGAATTCATAACTTAAGCAGGATGTTTTCATTTTGGAAAAACTAAAATAAAAATCTTTTTGCATGCAAATAAAAATTATCTAATTTTGAAATTTTAACACTTGCTTTCAAATAGTCATCAGTGATACTTTAAGTGGGCCGCGGCTTAGTACCCCCTTTCCGTCAAACCTTGTATAATCTGTGAAGTATGCAGTGTCATAGAAGAGCGCGCACTGCGAATTGTTCACCGCATACTGATTTATTTGTATTTATTTTATTCGTTGCGGTAAAAAAACACCGCAAATCACTGCACTGCAGTGCGCGCGCGCGCCAAGATAAAGCTAACACTTTGACATGTTGTTAATTGGCACAAATTCTAATTTGCACTAGCAAGCATGTACGTTAAGACTGCAAAACAGTATACCGCGCAGTGCCATTTATAACGACAATACCGTTTGCGCAAAAGTTTGCACAAGCCGTTTGCGCATGCAAATCGCTGCATGTAACCGGACCTTTAAATTACGTTTTCGTACTCCCGGGCCGTATCAGTAACACGAGGATAAGGGGTCAGAATTTGGGACTGCCTTATATCCAGCAGTGAACTGCGAGAGGCCGAGTTACTTGATTGATTTTTATAAGTTTACTTTTGACAATACTTAAGGTTTGATTAATAAACCGACCGAATCGACGGCTTATCGTGAGGTCCTGGGTTCGATCGCCAGGTCGAGCAAACTGTTATTGGGTTTTTCCGGGTGAAATTCCTCAGAAGCAGCCCGGAGTTTGGATTTGTGCCAGGTTGATGGCAATAGGCTCGCGCCCTATTACATGGGACTTTAAACGTAACGGCGAAATGAGAGTTACTATACACCTCTGCCCAACCCTTCAGGGAACACAGGCGTGATGTTATATTTCTTACTTACCATCTATTGTAATATACCTACATTAACAAATAAACGATATTTGATTTGATTTGATTAATAAAAGTTGACGTTAATAATCTGACATTTAAAAGAGCGACCCTCTATCCTATATTGCTATCTCATGTTTACAGTAACATCGTTAGTCCACACTCGTCTTCAAACAGCCATTGCAAGAGCGAGAGGGCGATGCCGGTATGTTTCATATGAATTAACTATGATTTTGGACGTGTACTTAGTATTTCTGGATAAAAATAGCCCCACGTCGTTTTTAAGAGCGAACGTGCACTGTTGCGACCACAGCTAAGAGCCGGCCGTCCGCATAACTTGAATTTATTATAGAAACACTGGTCGCTGCGACCGCTTTGTGCATACATTTTTGGTCCAGCCGTGAGACACATACCCGAAACATTTATTTTTATATTTGAGCTGTGTTATGCAATAATGTGTCAACCCACAAAAATATGACTTCTGTCACAAAACAGGTACAGAAGTCAATCTACTACATACAAGTGCGCTCGAGCAACGCACACTTAGACACTAGTATATAGTTATCTGTGGATAATTATGGAGTCTAGATACTCTGTGGTTTGTGTCAGAGACCATGTCTATATTGTTAATAATTATTAATATTAAGGTTTTATAAATATGTTTAAAGAAATATACCCTATATATTTATAAAGTGTTTTAATAAAATAATTACAAATAATACAGACACCGCTGATGGACACGATATCTCGGACTGTTTGGGACTAGTGCGAGCGCGAGTGCCATCCGCTTGAGAGAGATAGATATATAGATAGAGTGACCGCCGAGCGTAGGTATGAAAAGTGAAGTACATACATGTGATTGACTTCTGTGCCTATCTGTTTTGTGCTTCTGTGTTAACGCCATCTAGTTATTGTTATAGGTGTACTCAACGCTTGGAAAAATATCCAGTTGGTTATACCAACATCCATACTTTTACATTTATGATAAAGGTACATATCGTGACATGGTCCTTCTTGTTTCAGGTTGGATGGTATTCAACACGGAGCATGATCAAAGAGACTACTCACTTACAACGACTCAGACGCACAGCACCGATGAAGTGAAGAAAATAAACATCTACCCACACATTAGTCCACCGCCACACACTAAGACTAATCGATGTAAAAAAAAGCGGAACATGCGATTAGTCGCCAGTGTGCAGCGGACCTTAGTTGAAATTTTTGCGTGGTACCCTCAATGTAATGTTAAGCGAATGAAGCAGTTTTACTATATTGTACACGCTGGACTTCCAAGCAATCGTTTTTGGACTAGTATTTTTTGTTACGTTTATAATAATATGTTTTACATTTTAAAATACTAAATAATAGAGTGTTATGTTATGCTTGTATGCATGTATTTTATTGAAAGATTAATATAAGATGTGCATTACGTTATTATTATTAATTCTATATAATGTAAGGTTAGAACAACATTGCAATGACGCGTCTCGTTCCAATGCACGAGGCAGGCTGGACTTAAGACATCGTATCGTTTTGATGTGTTTTAACCCTACATCTGCCCTACGCCATCAGACAATACCGAAGCAACAACAAAAGAACAACTTCTTTGATCTTCTTTCACCAGTAAACCAAACGAGACCCAACCTGAACAGAAATTACGTAATTATGTCATCTAACATCTATCTACATAAAATCATGCCTTGCATTCCCCGAAGCAGGCCCGAACTGGCTATACGGGCAAATCGGGTAAAAGCCCGATGGGCCGGATGCCCGATGGGCCGGTCACACAGTCGGAGAAATCGAAAAAGTGAGGGGAACGCCAAATAAAAAAAAACGGTCGTCCAACTATCGCCTATCGCTTGAACAAGATGCTGCAAATTATGTTTGTAAATGCACCCAAAGTACGGGAGAAAGAGTGAGGGGAGTATCTAAAAAAAAAAAACGTCGTCCGTCTAATCGGGCCGACCGTCTCTCAAATGGCCGGGCCGATTTCAGGTCCCAGTCCGGCCCTGTCCCGAAGGGTTCGGCAGAAGTGTTAGTACACCCTCGTTTCGCTAGTCATGTTTTACTCCCATGTAATAGAAGGCGCGCCTATTGCCATTAACCAGGCACAAATCCAGACTCCAGCCTGCTACTGAGAAATTCCTAATGGGCAAAACTATAGATGGGCAATCCACCGGGTTTAAACCCGGTGCTTTGGTAAACACCCGATAAACACCCGTAAGCACCCATAAACACCCAGAAAATTGGGTGTTTACTTGATTTGTCGAAATTACATTAGTGATGTTAAAAAATATATGTTTTAAATGTGATTTTCATTTATATGATAATCACTTTTATAAATCTATTTATCTTACATCTTTGTAGGCAACATTAGTCAAGGGTAAAATAAAATGGTACGAGATAAAAACGAAATTTGAAACATCACATTTTCTATTATTTCTACTTTTGAATAGCTTATTTTATGTTGTAGTGTGTAATTAGCGTTGAAGACTCGAACGTTAGAGTATTAGTTGTCATTTTCTTCATTTGTAAGTTGATTTACATGATACCCCTTAGCTTCCTGTAAATACTTTAAGATTGGTTCATAACACATGGCTTAAGAGGAAATGCGGTCGGCATTTAGTCCATACAAACGTATTCCTCAGTTTCCTCCTTGGATAATGTCACTAGAGCAAATATTTTTTACCATATGATATATCTATCACCACTATGTCCCTATGTTTTGTTTTTGTCAATAAATTAATTATTTATTGAAAGAACTAGAAACGTTTAAACTTTACAAAAATCGACCGGTTTTACCACCGTTTTCAAACATCTGGCAAACAAATTTGACGAATATAAAAAATAAAACAAAAACATACAGACATAACCAAAGTTTTTCTTAAATTATTACAGAAAAAAAATATTAAAATCGGTCCAGATTTGAAGAAGGAAACTACGATTTCGCCAGGCGCATGTACGTGGTGTGCGGCCGGGACAGCGGCGGGGAGTCTCCGGGCAGCGGCTCGTTCTTGTGTGTTTCGCCTAAGAGATATGCGCATACGCACCACGCAGCTAGCGAGCAGTCCTGCGCCGTCAGTGGAAGGGCATGTGCGACGGGTTGGCCATGGTGGCCAGGCGCATGTACGTGGTGTGCGGCCGGGACAGCGGCGGGGAGTCTCCGGGCAGCGGCTCGTTCTTGTGTGTTTCGCCTAAGAGATATGCGCATACGCACCACGCAGCTAGCGAGCAGTCCTGCGCCGTCAGTGGAAGGGCATGTGCGACGGGTTGGCCATGGTGGCCAGGCGCATGTACGTGGTGTGCGGCCGGGACAGCGGCGGGGAGTCTCCGGGCAGCGGCTCGTTCTTGTGTGTTTCGCCTAAGAGATATGCGCATACGCACCACGCAGCTAGCGAGCAGTCCTGCGCCGTCAGTGGAAGGGCATGTGCGACGGGTTGGCCATGGTGGCCAGGCGCATGTACGTGGTGTGCGGCCGGGACAGCGGCGGGGAGTCTCCGGGCAGCGGCTCGTTCTTGTGTGTTTCGCCTAAGAGATATGCGCATACGCACCACGCAGCTAGCGAGCAGTCCTGCGCCGTCAGTGGAAGGGCATGTGCGACGGGTTGGCCATGGTGGCCAGGCGCATGTACGTGGTGTGCGGCCGGGACAGCGGCGGGGAGTCTCCGGGCAGCGGCTCGTTCTTGTGTGTTTCGCCTAAGAGATATGCGCATACGCACCACGCAGCTAGCGAGCAGTCCTGCGCCGTCAGTGGAAGGGCATGTGCGACGGGTTGGCCATGGTGGCCAGGCGCATGTACGTGGTGTGCGGCCGGGACAGCGGCGGGGAGTCTCCGGGCAGCGGCTCGTTCTTGTGTGTTTCGCCTAAGAGATATGCGCATACGCACCACGCAGCTAGCGAGCAGTCCTGCGCCGTCAGTGGAAGGGCATGTGCGACGGGTTGGCCATGGTGGCCAGGCGCATGTACGTGGTGTGCGGCCGGGACAGCGGCGGGGAGTCTCCGGGCAGCGGCTCGTTCTTGTGTGTTTCGCCTAAGAGATATGCGCATACGCACCACGCAGCTAGCGAGCAGTCCTGCGCCGTCAGTGGAAGGGCATGTGCGACGGGTTGGCCATGGTGGCCAGGCGCATGTACGTGGTGTGCGGCCGGGACAGCGGCGGGGAGTCTCCGGGCAGCGGCTCGTTCTTGAACACCGCCACGCACTTCCACTGGTTCAGGTATTGCACTGGAACATGTACGAGCTTATATTAAAAATACTGGTTAAAGATAACTAATCCAAATATTTATTGAGTTCTAAAAAGGCAAAAATAACTTTAAAATATTACGTAAAAAGTACAACAAAATGGCAAAAAAATAAATTTCCCAAAACATTTTTAAGCATTGAACTGCATTTAAAATGCAGTCTAATTTGCCTTGATATAACTTGTTAAGAGGAAACGTGGGCTGCTTAATATCACAAGAATAGGTTTTTAAGCGATCTATTTCCGTCCCACCCCTCCCACAAACCTTCCCAATTGAGCGCGAAAGAGACAACTGCATCTTGGACTGATTTCTCCTGTGCAATATTAGTGAAATTGTACTTTCGTATTTCAGATTCCTTCTTCAAATCTGGACCGATTTTAATATTTTTTTCTGTAATCATTTACGATAGACTGGTTATGTCTGTATGATTTTCTTTCATTTTTTATATTCGTAAAATTTGTTTGCTAGATGCATTGAGATACAATGTACTAACGTACTACAGGAGACACCACTCATCGCTACTGCGTTCCGCCCAACTGCAGTGACATCGCTGCAGTTGCTTCAGTCGCTTGCCAGCTCTTGTGTGTCAATGATTAGTGACACTTTTTAAACTGTTTTAATCGAAAAAGTCTACAACTCATTAAAATATGCCGTCCTGTGTGTTGAGGTATTGCAAAAATAATACGAGGAGTACGGCGAAGTGCAAAGGAATAACTTTCCATCGCTAAGTAATAATATCAGACGTCATGTTGTGTCATTCTACATAGACTAAAACAACTAGAAGTGAATGTAGGTAGAATACGCTGACACACAGATACACAGACACACAGATACATGCGTTAAACATATAACACCCCTCTTTTTTGTCATTGTGCCGATAGTCGTTACGGCCAATGGCTTAATAGCCAAGAGCCTCGACCAACATCTGCTAAGGCTCTCGTTGGGCAGCTGGGTCAAGGGCCTGATACAGAAAGCGGTACTTCTGGACACGGCACGTATTGTCAGGAAGTTCCTCTCTCTGAGGCCCTGACCACCGGTAGCTTGGACCCTGTTCCCGATGCCGGTGGGCTACTATTTTTTATATTTTTAAATGTTTTCTTTAATATTTTTTATAGAAATATTTAAAAATGTAATGAATATGTATATAAAATGAATAAACGAAATAATTATGAAACAGTATGAATTCTTATAAAGTTGATAGGTACAAAAGCTATGTCCGTTCTGTATTGCTGAAACTTTATAATCTATAGGGGTGACATATTATTTCACTACGTTGAACAAAACGCGTAAACGCCGTAAAATTCATGGCGCTTTCGACCTTTTGGTCGCGAGAAAACTACACCCTAAATACAATCTAGCATTACAACTTTAAATCGTTTGGCTAGACGACTTAATGATTGTTTAGCGCTGCAGCGGGCTTTAGCTTAAACTTATCAAAAATGGAACAAGACTTTTGCTTTAGATAGCTTCTCTAGTACGTTAGAACATAATATCTCAATGGCCAGATGTTTAGAAACCGATTGATTTTTGTAAAATTTAAACGTTTCTAGTTCTTTTCATAATTATTTTATTGACAAAAACAAAACGTTTCTAGTCTTTTTAATAATTATTTTATTGACAAAAACAAAACATGGTGAAAAATATTAGCTCTAGTGACATTATCCAAGTAGAAAACTGAGGAATACGTTTGTATGGACTAAATGCCGACCGGATTTCCTCTTAAGTTTCTCTGTGTCGGTTGGCTAGCTGATGTGTAAAAAGCAGTTTTTAATATTCAATATAATATTAAAAGTCGCTCCGTGTAAAATACTGATATTCAGCCGTATCTGATTAGACTGGACGTCGACTTTAACAAAGTAATTGGGAAAAGTCTAGACAGAAAAGATCAAGACAGAAGAGTAGTGTGATATACTAACTCTTCCACAATCGCACACAGCAGTCGTCCCCGGAGGAGGCCAGCAAGGTGCCGGTGACGTTCCAGCAGACGCGCCACACGCACGAGTAGTGCTCCTCGAAGGCCGCCACCACCTCGCACTTGAAGCGCACGCCGCCGTTGGACGCGCCCGCCGACTCGCTGCACACAACATATATACAGCTCAGCAAAAGATACAACTAAATTGGGGCGTTACTACGCTAATGTACCCATCCTATTGCTCTGAGAGCCATCCTCAAATGAGGACAGAAGTTCACAGTACGGTTGTAAAAAAATCTATATCTATGGGACACGACCACAGAGAACAGAAAGAAGGACACGACAATTTTTATGAAATACAAAATGTTGCCAGGGGAAAAACATCAGTTCGGTTTCTAGACCCTTTTGCCGAGCTGTATTGATCATAAAAAAAATTGGTTGTCTGTAAAGTCGGTTTACGGACGATAGTTTAACGTGACAACGTCATAACAAAACATCGTGCCATTCTATCGCTTGTTCCGCTCTCTCGCTCGCACGCTCGTCTCAGACGGAACGTGACAATGAGTCACGCTTTTGCGTCCTTGCTGCCAGCGTTCATCATTTTATTAGACGTTGTCACGTCAAAAGTATACAACAAAACTTATATATGTTATACTCACGCGATAGGCTCAATCTTGATAATGCGAACGTCCTTGGTCGCGACTGCCAGCAAGTGGAATGATCTGCCGAGGTTGGGAGCAAACGCGATGTCGTTGACTGGCTCCTGTACTGAAGACAGGCAGTCCGTGCGCGTCCACCGACGAGATGTTTCACTGTACCTGTCATAACAAACGGTAATAAACAACTGACAACAATTTTTAGTCGAAACCTTAAAACACCAAACTGTCAGCTCAATTAGCTTTTCATTCAACTTAGACCTGCTATGGCACTTTCCTCAAAAGGCCATTCCAGACGTTGCCCAACATTGTTACACTCACGTAGTTTTTATACCACAATGTCTGGACTTTAAAAGAGACCTTGATCTCTTGAGTTTGTTTCGGCTTTTCTTCTCAGAGCTAGTCAGATAGAAAATACCGGCGCCATCTAGTCTTAAAAAAAACATTCCATTGACTTGTAAAAGTGTCTGTAACAAATCTTTTTTTTTTATAATAGCCTGTGGAATGTCCCCCTGCTGAGCAAAGGCCTCCCCTTTTGCCTTCCAAACCTCTCTATTTTGTGCCGTTTCTAACTATGCTAGCCCCGCAAACACGTCTAGATCGTCACGCCACCTACGCCGCGGCCGACCTCGACGACGACGTCCTCCTTCAGGTGTTCAGTGAGTGACGATCTTTGCCCACCTCTCCGGGTGCATTCGAGCGACATGACCGGCCCACTCCCACTTAAGCCTGGCTGTTTCTTCTCCAACATCTGCTACTTGCGTTATAGAGCGCAGTGTGGTGTTTCTAACACGATCGGTTAGTTTAACACCGAGGATACTACGCTCCATTGCTCGTTAGCAAATCTTGAGTTTGGACTTTTGTTCTTCTGTAAGTGACCAAGTTTGAGCACCGTAGATTAGGACGGGCAGGATGCACATATCGACGAGTTTACGTTGAAGATTGCCCTTCATGTGCTCTTTTAGGAACCAGAAGCTCTTCCAGGCGTTTTCAATCTGTCTTTCGACTTCTTTCTCTTGCCGGTTTGTAACAGATCTACTTACAAAAATAAAAATCATTTCTAATTCAGTTCCAGAAGACCTGCGTATGGAGAATCATTGCTTTTCTCCCTGTGATCATAACTGAATTATGAAGGAAATCAACCATCGACTTACTCATATATGAACACTTTTCCGTTGCACGCTGTAGTTTTGTCACCCTGCACGGTGGCCGCCGCATTGGTTGTGTTGGGCTCATCACTGCCCACTGCCAACATAGGCGGGTGCACCACCCTGACCACAAACATAGTTTATATTATACAATAAATTTTTTTTTCACATAAAGACTTCCGAACGAGACCATTACATACAGTGACTTTTGATTTTGGGGAAAGTGTGACCACAAAACAAGATCCCACAAAAGTTACCAGCTACACATATTATAGTAGTAATTCTGGTTTCTTGCAGCTCATGCTATCATCTTAAGCTACGTACAGAAGCGCGAGCGTGCACGATGTGAATTCCTCAAATTGAGGAAATAAATAATGCCATGAGCTTGCTCTAGTTGAGCACCCGAGCTCGATGTGAGCCTCAGTCGTGTTTGTTCAATACAACAATCTTTATCGTCATCCGCGTCTAAACGCTACGCACAAAACACACTGAGCTCCAAGCTAACAACATACCGCCATCGCGCGGCTCGCAGTGGAGCGATGCGGAACGAGCCGCTCTATGGCGCCCCGTACACAGTCAATCTCGATCGCGATCCGCAATCAAAATCAATGATCGCGATCCAGATTGTTTTGTGATCAGATGCATCAATCCGTCAATCTAATTCTTACAACATTATCAATCTGGATCGCGATCATTGATTTTGATTGCGGACCGCGATCGAGATTGATTGTGTACGGGGCGCCTATGTGAGCGATAGGTCCACACTTGCGAACTGAGCGACCTACCCACAACGTTCACGCTCGCATGTCTGTACGTAGCTTTAACGTCATCTGACTGTGTCAGAGCTGTACTTAGTGAGCGCCAATTTTAGCTAATAGCTAACGAGGCAAACATAAATTATTCCCTTTAATTTATTTACTACCTGGATAGTGATGGATTCCATGAGAGGCAACTGATGGACACTTTGGTTGGTATCTCGTGCTGTAGTGTCCACTGCGCAAGGTTCATAACGTCTGGAGCTTCATATATCCTAAAAAAAAGTAAAATGAATCACCAACAATTAAAGTAACACATTGTATTAAACTCTTTTATTACAATGTGTTACTTTAATTGTCCTCTAGACATAATCCTATAGTTCTCACTTATGACACCCACGGGTGGGGAAGAGTTGGCCTATTCTTTGTCTGGTCTTCTTCTTCTTCCTGCCCTTATCCCACACTAGGTGGGGTCGGCACAACATGTATGTCATAAATCCATGTTGTTAGAGGTTTTGGCTTATTGTTTTATGACCGGCCGCCTGCCTGACATCAACCCTCCTTGGGAATACTCGTTGCGCCGTCGCCGTCGCGCGGGTGACCCAATGTGCTTGCTGATATTATGCACTGGGTCCCAAAATGATATGCTTGTCTAGAAAACTTGAAACTTCTTGTACTCGACACTACACACTACTATACATTTACTATACATTTTAAATGTTATTTTTTATGTTATATGTTGTCAAAATAAGTTCATGGCCCACCTAATGCACTTAAGCACTGTGTCCGTTCAAAATCCGAGAAAATATAAACCAAACAACAATGGTATGTGGTTACTGTTGCCTGTATACAGCTACAACCCCAAGTGGACTGCTGATGCGTTGCCAACCCAGAGTCATGGTTGAAAAGTCTCATGTGCCTGTAAATTCACTGGCCCCCCATACCCTTCAAACCGGAACACAGCTATGCTGCTGGACAGTAGAAATAGGTATGGTCGTAGTATTTCCCCGAATCAAAGTCAAAGTCCAAAGTTTTTTATTTCAAATAGACCAGATTTCAGGCACTTTTAAAATATCAAAACTAGGTGCACGGTTCCAAAAGGTAGGTTCTATGGAGAAGAGCCGGCATGAAACTCCATGAATGATCTGATTCACGAGGTCTACTATCACTCAAACTACTACTCTACTGTAACTCAAGATAACTCTACCTTATAATACCATCAGCAGAACATGTGACAAGTAAGAGTCCCAAGTGTTTGGGTCCAAACTTTACGTCAGTAACTGAAGTCCGGGAGTCCACTAGGTTGGACCTCTTCAGCCATGTGCGTAACCCTTTCTCTGAACCTGAAGCTGCTGTGTCACCTTTGCAAATTAAAGTAATGTTATACTCCTATATGACAGTTAATTTGAATGTAATTAAATAATATGTATACTAATATTATAAAAAGGAAAGATTCGTATTTTTGTATGTAACAAATAAACTTAAAAACTACTGAGCGAATTTCAAAAATTCTTTTGCTGTTAGGAAGCTACATTATCACTGCGTAACATAGGCTATATTTATTATTACTTCTTACGTGGGCAGAGCTGTGAGGACACAGCTAGTATTTTATATAATGGATTTATTCTTGATACAGGGCGGATACAGGAAGATGTTGGGGCAGGGCAATTTTGCATTGTGCTTACCAACTTCCTCCCAAATAGCAGCAGTTCTGTCGAAGGAGCAGGTGGCTATGACCTGACCAAACTCTGGGTGTGCCCATGTAACCTTCCACACGGATCCATGGTGTGCTTTCCAGCTTGCTGTGAGGCGCCAGCCACCATGACCATCTGAATCCCATACCTGCAAATAAAATTTGATCAATGTTTTTTTTTTCATAAACATTAGAAGCGGTTCCGAAGATGAGGGAGTAAATGATAATGAGACAGCTGACAAGGAAGAGTGGAAGAGAAAAACATATTGCGCCGACCCCAAGTAACTTGGGACCAGGGCAGGAAGTTGATAGAAGAAGCGGTTCCGAAAAGTCGAATTAAGGCGCACAGTTCCAATTTTTTGTTTCCGATGGAGAAGAGGAGGCAAGAAATTGAACAGTTAATCTTTTAAAATCATTATCCTAAACAATTTTGATAGATACAATGATGATTAGGTGGAGTTATGTCCACTTATGTGTTAACTATGGGGTCTTAAACACAATAATTAAGATAAAAATAATAGGTAGGTACCTAATTAAAAAACAACATTTATGAAGCTAGGCATCTGTCAGGTCTACGAAGTTCTAAGATAGTTGTTAGTTAGAACTTATTATAGATGTATAATTATAATAATAGGTTATCGCGGTTTTGTTTGCTAACAAGACAACCTACCTTTACATACTGGTCGCTAGAACAAGTAGCCATTCTCTCGCCGTAGAAGTCATACGCGACATCGTGAATCAAATCTTTGTGATCGGCGAATATCGTTTGTGACTCAAACAAATTAGTTGCAGTTAATTCACCCATAATGCAGTAAGAAACTTAAAATATAATTCAAAATTACACTTGCTAACCTATCTGCATGACTTCAACAACTGTTCTACTGTCAAAAATGCGTTTAGTTTACCATTAAGATAAGATAAAAAAGTTTTAAGCATTGCGATCGAATAAGTTCAAACTTATTTACATAAAAAATCCTAAGTATTCTAAGTGTGTCTAACTATATATTGTACATGCATACTTTTATTTATTTTTTAATAGAAGACCAACCCATTTTTAACCAAACGAAGAATTCTATTGTCAACCTCAACCAAATACTTTGCATCGATATTTCGAGATGGGAGAAAAGTTCTAAGAGGTAGGCAGAGGTCTTTTGTTAACACCCACATTTGACCGATTAGGGTATAATAAGTCCCATGGGGGTGAGCCTATTGCCGTTTAAAGCCGGCCACTCACACACCTGCCGCAGGGGCAGTCTAGGGCGATGAGGTGGGGACGACCCTAGACTGCCCCTGCGGCAGGTGTGTGAGTGGCCGGCTTAACGCTTCAAATTCCAAAGTCTGGGTTGCTACTAAGAATTTACTAATAATTAAGTCGAAATAGGTACCAATAATTTGTTACACGTTAAACAACCATCCAACCAAAACAACACAAGGGCATAAGACGACATGACAAGACTGTCGACTTAGATTAAGTTGATTGATACAATGGCCGAGGGATTGGCAGCCACGGGTCGTAGGTTCGATTTCAGCATAGAACAAACATTTGTATTGAATTTGTGTTCGTAATCGATGATACAGGACCTATATGTAGGGCGTGGGATGTGGGCATGGGCGTAACCAGAATTTTGTCCAGCGTGGGGCAAACTCAGTCAGATAGTAAATATTTGTCTTTCAATAAATCTGGAAATACAGAATGGGATTTTGGGGCAATTTTACCACGTAATCTTATTTTTGAGGTCCAAATAAGTATAGACGGAGTCAGGCATTAGTCTGCCTGTTTTGAGTAATAAAATTGCTCTGTGAACATGGGTGGCGAGTTGACTGAATCTAGACCATTTAGGTACTTTTTTTTATCGTTGGAACTTCCTCGTGGGTGTCTCTCGCCCGGGGAAGGCGAAGGGGTCTGCCGGACTCTTACCGGCTAAAAACCAACGGTGTTCCTTCTCCTGATCGTTCGGCCGGGGTCGCGGGATTCGCAAAAGCATGCACCGCAGCCCCGGCAGGTCCCGGTCCGCCAACCCATGGTGGCCCTTTCCTCTGTGGGACCTTGCCCCACATCCTCCTGAGAACCGCGCACGAAACACAGCGCGCCGCCTTCTCGGGCCTGTTACTGGTTGGGCGGCCCTCCGGCGCCCGGTGCGTCTGGCGCGGGAAGGGAGAAGAGCAGACAGCTCCCTCTCCGCTCCCTCCTTGGTTGCCATCACCTCCTCACAAAAGGAGGCGATGGCGATGGCTTCTCACGCACCCTCGCCCCCGAACATGGATAGAACCACGGCCATTACCTACCTATTCTTTCCTGTGTCAGGGTGGGGCAAGCGCCCCATCTGCCCCACCCTAAATAAGCCTATGGATGTGGGGTAAAGTTTAAAATAAAAATAACAAAGAAGTCGCAACGAGCCGAGAATCTTGTAAGCAAAAAGCCATTTTTTAAAGGATTTACTATTTAAAGCTACAAAGACTTATAACACTCTTAAAAATGAATTTCAAATTACGTCATGGTTTAACCAAAAAACCGAAACAATTTCGCGCTGTATTCCCCGTTGATTACCGATTTGTTGGCGTAGGTATATGCAAAGCAACTATTCTGAAAAAAGTTGCTCCACTTACTTGCATCTTGCTCTGCGGTAGCTACTTGATCCAGACTTTTCATTGGGGGGGGGGGGGGGGGGGCATTCATTAAACCTACAGTGTGAAAGTAGTCAAATCACTGTGTACTATATTAAGATTATACTATACTAAGTATACTATATAAGTATTTTCCTGTTGCCGCTGGCAGCCATTACATCAAGTACGACTTCAGGACCTGGCGCTAATGAATTGATAATAAAGCAAGCCCAGTCAGCTGCTTCCCCCCATTCTGTTTCTCAGGAAAGATTTTATTCTTTTTAAGCACGAAAATCACGAAAAGCTCGAGTGACGCCGTAGAAACATGAAGGGTGACCAAAATATGGATTAATTTGCTCATGGTCGGAAAGAAGATGGGGTCACATGCATCCAGAATTTGCATAATTTCAACTGGTTTCTTTTCTATATTCTTCCACTTGGCACACCACAGACTGTACTCCATCTTTATACTATCGTCCCAATAAATTTGTATATTTTCCAGCTCGCATATTTTCCCCTCTTCTAAGCATTATGCGTAGATTTCGGGGGGGGATAAATCCCAACTATCCTTCCCTCTGAATACGATGTTTAGGAGCATTTTTTTATTCGTTACTTGGTCGCGTTTGGCCCTAGTCTTAACTGGTGATAAGCGCAGCCAAGATCTAAGATGGAGCGTACGAATCTAAGTAACAGAGATATAGAGGCATTCCCTACCTACCCCTCTGGCTCTCCAAACACACGACGGAACACAGTAAACTGCTTGACTTTAATGTGAGGGTGGTAGCTAGCCAGGCGGACCGTATAGATCTTACCACCAAGCGTGCTGGGTTTTGTTAAATCTTACAGCACGCGTCTATTTCCAGCGTGCGGTGAGGAACTTTTATATTCTAACCAAACCACACACAGTCTAAAAACTATAATATATCAAAAAGCTATATCGATTAAGTTACGAGTGAGTCGTTTTGTTACGGGTAATCAATTTTCATGGCTCTGAATTTACAAGCACAGCTTATTGCGAATTGCGCGCTATTACTCATACCACGCTTTAATTTACAATTATAGCATTTACGTGATTGGTAGTCATTCTGTTGTTGAGAAACCGTAATAAGACGCATGCGCACTTCTCTCGCGCCGCGAGACGGATGGTTGGAGCGCTAAAGTTTTTTTGAATGGTCAAATAAGATTCAATGGTGATTTATTGTCTTAGAACCAGTAGAGAAATGGTACTAATGGGACAACTTTATTATAAAGATTGTCCTTAAGACAACTGTTCATGGGATACCAACAAAAACTTACTAAAAGAAAGACTTGTTAGAAAATAGTTTATTGAATGCACATCTACTTAATATGTAACTATTAACAAACAAATTAACAACAACGAAATGCAAACATTCACAGCATTTGGGTACAAATACGCTAAAATGTAAATTTATATTATTGTTCACTAATAAAATACTGGTACATATCTGGCAAAACGTAACATTGTATCAATGGCACAGATAAACTAGTTTACAAAAACTTCATACCATTTTAAACAAGCAAATTCATTAAAAGTATACAATATAGATTTGGCACTGTTAGTATTTATAGGAATGCTTCATCCCTTATTTTATCAGTCACAACAATTTATATATTATCTAATAATGTTAATTATCATTTTAATTTTGTGATACAATTTCATGCAATTTACATACTATATTTGTATTATCAAGGAATATTTCGAGATTCTATTTTTTTTAGTTAAAACATAGTGATCTTTTAGGATCTAGAGAGTATTATAGAAGTTAGATATTGGAAGATTTAAGTATAATTGAAATTATTATGCATGTGGTCAAGGATAGCACACCTAATATCTACATGTGCCAGTTTCATGCAAGTGTAGGCTCATTTCAGTGTTGCATTTAACTTTTTTTTAAATATTATTGGAATGATATCTTTTGTTTCCATGATGTGAAGCTAAACAATCTTTTTTTTTAATAAGCGTCAGTATAAGACAATTATGCTGGCAACACTAAATCAGTCACACATTATAATAGCTTGAATTTTAAACATTTGTGACTAAATTATAAATAACTCTGTCTAGCTTTCAGCTGATCAATTTCGAATGCCAGTTTTCTATTTGTTTCAACTAAAGCATCTTGAACCTGCACCATATTCTGTAGTTGCTTGCTCATGCCCGACAGTTGCTTCTCTAAATACAACTTCTGCTTAGTGAGAGCCATCATGATATGAAGGAAATAGTTCCTGTTATCATCAGCCACATCTGCTAGAGTCAATTTAATAAAATCTTTTAGTTCTTCAACAGCCTTTGTTTCCACAGCCAAAGCTTGGTTGGAGTTTGATGGCTTTAGAGCCGTAAAGTTGACGATAGAGCCTCGCCCATCATCCGGAACACCATTTGCTATTAAAGGTGAAGGAAAAACTAAATTTTCCGTAGTCCGGCTGTTTATTGGAGTTGATATTTTGCTAATATTTTTTTCTGCATCCAATTGACGGTACCTCACTTCATGTTTACCACTTTTTCTCTCAAATTCTGAGGATTTATTCACATCTTCCTCAAAATCATTTGATTGATCAAGTCCCATCATAACAAGGAAGGAATCAGCTTTAGTTTCATCTCTTTGAGGAGAAACATCTAAATTATTTTTTGGTGGTGAATCTGACACAAAGAACATATCTGATGTTCTAAATCGAACTGGAGAACTACTTTTTCGTGGTGAACTATTACTCTCTGTGTCTTCACGAAGACTAATATTGGCAGATATAAACTTTTTCTTGATTGGTTGGAAAGAAACCTTATGCACTTCTTCTTCATGACCTTTTATAACTTTAGGATTAGTTAGATCTCTAAGATCATACAATAGTACCAGACCATTTTTAGTACCAAGAGCAACTTGATTTTCAGAATTTATTGCTAAAGCAGTCAAAGTGTACGAAGTTCTTATTCTTGAAACAACATTCTGTAATCTTAAATCATACACATGCAGAATTTTATCATAACCGCTGGAAAGCATTACATCTCTGTTTATTAGGGAATATGCAATATCACTGACAGGTGAGGCATGGACATTTTCAAAGAATGCTTTGTCTTTGTTGACTCCAACATCACGAATTACAACATGGCCCTCATCTGTGGCTAGACCAAGTAAGGATCGAGATTCATGATGGAACTTCATCGCAGAGACACTTTTAGAGCAGGAAAGCTTCACTGTTAGCACAGGAATGTTGGATACGAGACCATAGATAACGGTTTCACCATTTTGCATAGTTGCCGCTAGACTTGTGTTCTTAGCATTATAACTGACATAGTTAACACAAGACTGTTGGGATGGAGTTGGGAATGTTTTAATAATATTCTTGTTTTTTGTGTCCCATATCATTACATTGCCACTTTTAGTGCCAATAGCAATGTTACGGTGCCCATCTCGATGGAAACTGGCTGACCAGGTGTCTTTTAATGGTATATGTTGTAGAGTTCTGATATCATGATCAGCTGGACTTAGTATTTCTACTACGCCTTTAGAATTGACCTGGAAGAAAATGAGATGCATTAATATTGAAGAGGGAACAATATGGATGTATGGATTCTTGTAATGTCTAACAACAATGGGTGCTGACCATACAAAAACTGATGCTATGGTTTTATGTTTTGTTTTGTGTTTTGTAACTGGCATAAGATAATAAATGTTAGAATTTGGTTTCAAGTAAGTCACTTTTGAGCTTCTTTTACTCTAAAATGGCAAAAGTATTTATTTAAAAAGATATTCCAGAAAACAAATGTTCAGCAGTGATTTACTGAATACTTTCATAAACGGAAAATAAAAATAAGTTGAAAGAATATTTTAATTTCAACAATGGTAGTACAAATATCGGCTCTTATACTTTATAAAAACCATTGTGTGTCGTCAGATAATGCAATACTTGGCACACCCAGAGATTATAATTGACCTAACTAAGGCTATAGAAACATACAAATGTGTGCTACAGTTACCTAATGCTTCTCTTTGGGCAACTTTACTGATTGAAGTTCTTATATGAAACGAATTATGATGATGTAATAATAATATAGGTACCTGCAATAGATATTTGCTATCATCACTCCATGATATATCCCGTAATATACCTTCATAACACCAGTAACTTTTTTTCAAATCCCAACTGTTAGTGTCGTATAGCAGCAACCGGGAACTTATTGAGGAGAAATACATTTTTATGCTTACAGTAACAGGCCTAGTTAGAGATAGGAGCTTTCCCCTCTAAAATGATTTAATTGAATTTATTTATTATATTAACATAATAAACAAAGTCGCTGAAAACAAATTGAAAACGTAAAATTTTGACAACTTTGACAAAAAATTGCAGAGGGTTGCCTACCTAAATGGTATCCACAGAATGATCAAACTGATCAAAGAATAGTAGGGTTCGTAGAAGTAGAACTAAGCAACACCGTACAAAAGGGTACAGAAAAAAGTTTTCAATCTCCAATCTCAGAAATGCATTTTCGGAAAAATATGAAGACTTTTCGGAGCATAGTTTTAGATCACTACGATTTATTTTAATTCTAAAAGGATCGATTGTTGCGCTTGCTTCGTGCTTCCTTCCGCTTCTTATTTCTTTGACGGAACGTCGCATTCCAGCTATTCGCAAGTATAATATTTTAAACATATGTTAAAAACCTCATGAAACCTTATACGAAAGAAAAGCAATGTACGGCATAAATATTCAATATTGAAAACAATATTCAAGATACAATTTAAGTAAAAGTATTACAAGATACAATATTTGCAACGTTTTTGATAGATTGCTTACCATTCTTAATATTCTTTAGTTTCAGAATAACATTCTTGTAATGCTTCACATCGTACAACGAACGATGATATGAAACTCGGCCCTGACTGATTTAACTGACTGACGTGTACTTGTTTTTATTGCGGTTGGCCGGGTTCTATCCTTAATTTAACTAATTCGCTGCATAATTGTGAGTATTTCATATTTTACACACACCTAGTGGATTTCCTGGTAACAATTATATTAAACGAAGTTGAAATCTACAGAACTTTGTATCACAACCTGCACGAGTACTTAGATGCTTAGAAACTTGGCGATGCTATGATACTCTTGACTTTTTCCGTATAATTAAGAGGAACTGAGGAAGTAATGAATAATTTTCAGTAACTGCATCAATTCCTCACTCGTAGTCATCATAAGTGTTTGTTTCCTCATGAAAGTTAGTAGGGCCTTATACTAATTTAGAAGAACCTTCATTTGCATAAACCAGAAATTATACTTACCTACAACCTCTAATATCATCACTATTTCAGCCTTTTCCTAACAATATTATGTAGGTACAACCCCACATACAAATGGAGAACCTTATATCAATGGCAGCAAAATAGATACGGACATCTAAATTTTTGCAAAAATGTTTTTTTTTTTACAAAAGTTTGCATAAATCAACCCTGTCTACAAAGCTGTATCAAAATAATTTCAAAATAATAAACATAATGTGACACATAAATGAAGACATCTACACTCAATTTTTAAGAAACATCTCAGCAAAATGGCCTCTGTTATTTATTAAATGTACCCTCCTGTAAAATTGCGATTTTGTAGATGTCTTCTTTTACTTTGCTGCCATCGATATATTAGGGTGGTTGGCTGGGCAGTCCTACCAACCAAGTAGCGGTATCACATTTTCTCTCAATTACTTTACTTAAAGCTGTAAACATGCAGTACATTAACATCAGGATAATTAATTTTCCAGCAAAATCCAGTCACCATGATCACGGACATCCAACTGGCGGTGTTCTCCAACATCCTTGGAGTTTCTATATTCTTATTAGTAATTCTCTATCACTACATTAATGCTAACAGCACTAAGTGAAGAAGGTAAGAAAGAAAACAGTTCATGTTCTTAGCAAGTGCATCCTCAAGGGGCTCAAGGGAGAAGCCGCACTGTATCCAGCCTTTTCCATGCTGAGCTATATTACCGGGAGACAGTGGCGGTACTTTCATACAAGCCCAAACGCCGCCACTGCCGGGAGATAAAACTTAGGAAAAGTCCAGTGGGTAAATGGTGAAAAACTAAAATATTGTTTTCCAAAAAATTTGCTAGCAGACTTGCTTGCTGGGGTGCTGGACTAGGCAACCCTTGAGGATTGCTAGAAATGTGCATTATGTGCAAATGTGCAGGTGTCTTTCACCCAAAGCAAATAGTTTTTAATTAGTAATATTCCAAGTACTAAATGGAATGCTGTAAACTATGCCTCAAAAACTGTATGGAAAGAATAGATTAAACACCATAAGGTTTATTTTAGCTTGCACAGTCCTAGAAACTTACTGCTTACAAAATAATTTTGATAACATAATGTGCCTGTAATTTGAGAACATAGGCTGAGTTGCACCAACTAACTATAACTGTAACCATACTAAAATTTCTGTCAAAACTACTAATTTTGACATAAATATGGCCAGTTAACAATTATAGTTAGTTGGTGCAACTGAGTCTTAATGTACTTAATTAAAAAGTACTTAAAGTTTTGTTCTGTGTTCTCATCTATACTAATATTATAAAGAGGAAAGATTTGTATTTTTGTATGTAGGTAATGAATAAACTTAAAAACTACTGGACCAATTTCAAAAACTCTTTTGCTGTTAGAAAGCTACATTATCACTGAGTAACATAGGCTATATTTATTACTGGAATAAAACTTCTTACGCGGGCGGAGCCGTGAGGACACAGCTAGTACATACTAAAATGAGAAAACTGTTGCAAACCCCTGTATCAATGTCTTTTTTTTGTTTCAGGTTGAATTCATCAGACGGCTAAAGCAATGTCTAATAAATATATTCCATCTCTGTAATGTTTAAGATGTAAATAAATAAGTGTTCTTACATACTGATATTGTATTTCTGATTATTTTACAATCTATCCTCATGAGGCAGGGTTCGCATTGGCAGTTCTGTTTACGGCGTAAACTGCCTAGAAATAGGAGTTCATATTAGGTAGGTCCCCCACAGTCAGGGAAAACAAGGGGTGAGGGGTGGGGTGGGGAGTTTGGTTACTTACGCGGGTGTTCAGGCAGCGCAGCACAAAACAGATAGGTACAGAAGTCAATCTACATACAAGTGCGCTCGAGCAACGCACACATAGACACTGCTCACGGACACGATATCTCGGACTGTTTGGGACTAGAGTGCCATGCGCTTGAGAGAGATAGATATATAGATAGAGCGACCGCCGAGCGTAGGTATGAAAAGTGAAGTACATACATGTGATGTGATTGACTTCTGTACCTATCTGTTTTGTGACCGCGGGGCCTAGATACATAATACACTATACAGGCTGTAAACAAAATCATGTAATTCTTTCAAACCTCGTGATGTACTGCTGACATGGATTAACCATGAAAGGACACTGGGATTCAATAAAAAAAAAAACGAAGTAAATATGGTGTTCTTAACACGAATTACTCGCTCGGGTATCACTCCCCGCGCGGTTATTTAAATCGAGGCGCTAAAATGCCTCACGTTAAAAACACAATCATGTTTACTTCATTTTTTTTTATTGAATCCAAACCATTCAGGTTTCATCTATGTCAGCAATACATCACGAGGTTTGAAAGGATTACATGATTTCGTTTACACCCTGTATACAGAGAGGACAAGGTGGCCCTGTCTGCACACACTCCAGGCCGTCGAAAAACGGAAGTATGCCATCGTGCTAGAGAAAAGGGTTGACTCCGCTAATCCATAACAGAGAACACGATGCGTTAAGGGCTGTGCTCACTACACCATATCATTGTGGAGGAACAAGGTATGGTGTTCCTCCAACGAAAAGGGAGAATCCTCCTGCCAGGCGGGTCTTATGCCTGGCGGGCCACTGCCCAACGGTTGATGTTGGGAAGCTATATACATATAAAAGTACTCGGTGGTTGTATATTATATTAACTCCGTCTCAGATCTTGATACCGCGATGCAGGATTTGTTACATTTCATTTGACAGCTGTCATTGTTGACGCTGTAGTCTGCTAAATAATAGTTTTGCTGCGTAGTTCACATGTGGCGTGGTAGATGCCGCCCAGTGGCGTATTTTAAGATTCAGCGCCCCGGGCCTGTATGGTTTGCCGCCCCATAAATTAAGGGAAAAAGAGCAAAACATTAAACCTAATTTTGATGCGCTGATTAGAGACAACTTGCAACAACTGAAGCAAAAATTGCGTCACCCCCACCGCCACCTTTTTTTTTCTTTTTAGGGTTCCGTACCTAAAGGATAAAACGGGACCCTATTACTAAGACTCCACTGTCCGTCCGTCTGTCACCAGGCTGTATCTTATGAGCCGTGATAGTTAAATAGTTGAAATTTTTACAGATGATGTATATCTGTTGCCGCTATAACAACAAATACAAAAAAAAAAACAGAATAAAATAAATATTTAAGGGGGCTCCCATACAACAAACGTGTTTTTTTTACCGTTTTTATAGATAATGGTACGGAACCCTTCGTGCGCGAGTCCGACTCGCACTTGGCTGGTTTTTGTTTTATTGTGGGAAAATCCTCATGGATGTCCCTCGCCCGGGGTAAGCGAGGGGGTTTGTCGGACTCTTACCGGCTAAAAACCCACGGTATTCCTCCTCCTGACCGTCGGCCGGGGTCGTGAGATTCGCCTAAGCATGCACCGCAACCCCGGCAGGTCTTGGGCCACCAACTGCTGGTGGACCTCTCGTCAGTGGGGCCCCACCCCACGACCTCCAGAGAGGCGCGGGGAGCACCCCACATCACCGGCGCACCAGAACACATGGCACGCCGTGACCACTCCGAGGACCAAACAAGCACATGGGCGCCAGATGACCCCGTGTCTGGGCACCCTTGGTCCCCCTGCGACGGGTCTGATTAGTGGCCCCGCCGCCTACCACTTTTCGGCCGCAGAGGATAGGGAGAGCGGCCAACACTCCTCTCCCCCTGCGGCCCCACCGCGTCCGCCATCTGACAATGGCGGCCCCGTCAAGGCCGCGGACGGTAGGGAGAACGGCGCACCGTAATACCGACACTCCTCTCCCACTGCAGGCCGCCCATGCGACACCGCAACCTACTTGGCCGCTACATCGAGGGCTACCCGGCAAAGCCCCAACGAGCGGCCCCTTCTCGGGTTCCTCTTCGCTTCACCGTGGGCCTTCACTCCACGGCTACTGAGCCCCCCCGCAACGACAATGACCCCCACCGCCGTCTGCGCCGCTCCACGCCCCTTTGTTTCTCTCCTATGGATATGAACGCAAACGCCACGTGCAAATCCCGACTAGCCCCGGTCTCCCGAGTTGCGATGCGCGACGTACAAAATTACAATCAAACGAGTTGTAGTTTTTGTTAATTAGGTAGGCTTTTTTTTTCATTTCTTCAGGCATATAAAGTCTTATGGAAGCTTCCAGCTGGCAAGTGCTCTCGGGACATGGCTGTTTCGGGAAGTACCTGTGTCGCATAGGCCGGGAACAGAAGCCCGGTTGTCACCACTGCGACTGCCTTGAGGACGCGGCGCTGCACACGCTGCAGGCTTGTCCAGCGAACTAGTCGCGGCGGTCGGCGGTGACCTCTTGCTTCCGGGCGTGGTTCTGTCCATGGTCGGGAGCGAGGGTACGTGGGAAGCCATCGCCTCCTTTTGCGAGGAGGTGATGGCAATCAAGGAGGAAGCGGAGAGGGAGCGGTGTGCTCTTCTCCCTTCCCGCGCCAGACGTACCGGGCGCCGGAGGGCGCGCGTACGCGATGACCTCCAGCCACCCTAGTGTGTGGCCTGCGGGCGGCGGGTTAGGGGACCCGCCACCCGACCAATAATAGGTCTGAGAAGGCGGCGCGCTGTGTTCCGTGCGCGCTTCTCAGGAGGATGCGGGGTAAGGCCCCACAGAGGAGAGGTCCGCCGAGGGTTGGCGGACCGGGACCTGCCGGGGTTGCGGTGCATGCTTTTGCGAATCCTGCGACCCCGGCCGAACGGTCAGGAGGAGGAATACCGTTGGTTCACCTCGCAGTCTGCCGCCCCGGGCCATGGCCCTTTTGGCCCTAGGGTAAATACGCCCCTGATGCCGCCACACCATACTAGGACCGTAAGCAGCACAGGAAAAAAATATTCTTTGTATGAGACACTGCTCACTACGACATATATCATTAATCTGTGCTCACTACACCGTATCACACCGGTGCGTGTCATGCACGTACCGGCAGCATGGCGGGAATATTTTGCAGGTGACGGAACGTTCCGTGCTTGACACGCGACAGGTATGCACCGAATTTATCCCGCCAATGCTACCTGTTTCCTACGCCTTGTAATCCCTGTCTGATACAAGATATTCATTTTTTACTAGCCTTTGAACGAATGCACGTGCGCAATAAATATGTTGGACGAAAATGTAATAGATAGTATTCGTAAATACGAATATTTATATGATCTTTATCTTCTTTACATAGTATAAATCAAAGTCGCTCCCGGTGTCTGTACGCTTAGATCTTTTAAACTACGCAACAGATTTTAATGCAGTTTTCAGCAATAGATAGAGTGATTTAAGAGGAAGGTTTATATGCCCCACATTAGTATCTACATTGCACCCGTGTGAAGCCGGGGCGGGTTGCTAGTTATATATCGACGCTTGGCAGTGAAAACCTCAAAACAAATTTTCTTCAAAAGCATTTTATTTGTTCTTTAGATTGATAAACTCGTCATACACGTACTAGTTCAACAAACTTTCAAATCAAATACTTCTATGCTATCTATGACGTACGATGACAAACTTGTATTAACATTTGAACGGGCAGTTTTTTTTCAAGAGACAGTATTTTCTATCTCTTGTAAAAATGTCGCACCTTTATAGACAAACCGTTACTAAACGAAAATTTTCATGAATTGAGTTATTAATGCCATCTTTCATAAAATTACGTAAACTACAAGGTGAACTTGATACTTTTTTAAAACTCCACTTTTAGAGGGCGTAAAAAATAATCTCCACTTTTAAACGGCGTAAAAAATCACAATAAACAAAGTTCTATTTAATAAAAATACTTTTCTGTAATCGTTAAAATGTTATAGTGTACATAAATATCCATCATATGACCTCAAAAAATGGCTCAGAGCATCATGTACTTAAATTTTATTGCGAAAAGGTTTTTTTTTCTTTTTGCTCCTGTGTAAAATTTAATATTTTCGTTTAGAAACGGTTTGTCTATAAAGGTGCGATGTGTATTTTACACATACGTGGTTTTCACTGCCGACCGTCGATATACAATTTAAAAAAATGTACAACAACCGATAGACCGGGCACTAAACGAGGATAGTACGGTCATCATACGTGTTGTATACCCGTATAGACCGCGGTTGATAACCGTACGAACGCGGGTGATCCGTTACACTGGGCATAGTAGTGAACTTAGCGTTTTTTGCCGTGCATCACACGTTCCTATTACGGTCCTAGTATGATAGGTACGTAATAGGCAGACCATGTATTACTACATTCTATGGGGCAGACTCCTTTAATCCATTTGGAGAAAAGTCTATGGCCTGGCTATCTGTTAACTGCGTTGGGCAATATCCTGAACTAGCGGCCCGTCCCGGCTTCGCACGGGTGGACATTTTTCCCGTTTTTGCAACATTTTTCATTTATGCTCCGGTCCTATTGGTCGTAGCGTGATGTTATATAGCCTTTAACCTTCTTCGCTTAATGGACTAACCAACACAATTTTTTTTTTTCAATTCCAATTTTTCTTTATAATATTAGTCTATATAACAAAACACAGCATGTTAATTCGAAATAATTCCAAAAGATGGCGCTATACGCCACATTTTCTTTTCATATTTTCGGATTGTTGGTTGCAGTGAAGAATGAATCGATTCAATTAAAGCATATTATGTATGATTATCCTAATTTGTATGAATATGTAAATAACGCCTTGCTGGTTTAGTGGTCGCAAGCGCGACTGCTGAGCATGGGGTCCTGGGTTCGATCTCAGGTCGGGTAAAGTATTATTGGGTTTTTACATTAGGAATTTCTCAGTAGCAGCCTGGAGTCTGAATTTGTGGCCGGTTAATGGCAATAGGCTCGCCCCCTATTACATGGGACTTAAACATAACTGGCGAAACGAGGGTGTACTAAAACACCTCTGCCGAACCCTTCGGGGAATGTAAGGCGTGATGTTATGTTATGTGTCATGTTATGTAAATAAGAAAGGCAAACTGTAGCGTACGTTTTTCGTAAGTAGACCAGGGATAATCGTGAAAAAACATCTTTCTCGAACATCAAGCTCAACAATATTGTACCTACTTTGCAAACGTGGTTATTGTATTCGTAAATACGAGTACCTAATTACAACATTATATACAATTAAAAAAAATGTTCAGCAACTGATAGAACGGGCACTAAATGAGGATAGTACGGTCATTACACGCGTTGTAAACCCGTATAGACCACGGTTGATACACGTATCAGGGCCGTAGCGCTACCCTGGAACAGCAAGTGATCGAGGCGCCATGAGGGGCCCTTTCTCTAGGTACCTATTTGTTCGAGGGCCCGCTTTGCTCGAGGGCCCCGGGACACTGCCAGCATTAGCCGTTACAGCCGTTATAAACTTTTATAGACATTGTTTGTTAGAAGTTCTGATTAACAAAATGTCGACAGCCGACTCCAAAGAGGTACAGTTTACTTAGCAGTGGCGTAACTATAGGGTGGCAGGGCTGGCAAAATGCCACGGGCCCCCGGCCCAAGAGGCCGCGCGCTCAGAACTCAGAAGTAACTTAACATTTTTAACAAATTTAAGTAAAAAATATAAATTTGTAATTCTGTTGAGTAACTACTTCAGTGATTTATTAAAATTAAATTACAACGTGACGATTTTTACTGGGGCCCCATCCAATGAATTTGCCACGGGCCTCTGGTGGTATAGTTACGCCACTGTTACTTATGTACATACAAGGTGTAAAAAGACCCTTCACCAAGCCGTCAACCATGCATTCAGTACATCAAACTAAGTAACCCTACGCAAAAATTGTCGCTGGGAAACGACTTTTTTTTTGGGGTGAAAAATTTCGTTTTACTGTAAAGCTCAATGTAACGCACTCAAAACACTGTGCTGATAGAAGCAATGAGAAGTAAACGGGTAATGGAGGTATTTCAAGTACATTTGAAACCTTCAAAATTAATCTTTTTTTAAAAAGTTGTGAAAAAGTTGGAACTTTGACCTCCAATATCTCCGTAACTAGAAGGTTCCCAGGCATAGTCCAGAACAAAAAAATTATCGCAATGACGTGGAGAATAAGTGCCTTTCGGCTTCGTTAAGGGTCTTTTTACACCGTTTATAATTCTAATAAGGATGCCTCCATACTTATTTTACATATGTCTTGAGCCGATTAAAAACTAGAGCTCGGTATTCTGCTACGTTAAAGGGTCGCAGTTTCGAATCCCGCTTGTAATCATAACATCACGCCTGTATTCCCCGAAGGGTTGGGCAGCGGTGTATAGTAACACCCTCATTTCGCCGTTATGTTTAAGTCCTAGGGGGCGAGCCTATTGCCATCAGCCGGGCACACATCCAAACTCCGGGCTGCTACTGAAGAATTCCACACGGAAAAAATCGCTTGTAATCGAAAGAAAGAAAAGAAAGAAAATAATTTATTTGAGTCTCGTTTCAGATATACTTACAGACATACAAACATAAAATAAAAAATCAACAAAATACAAAAGTTATATGCCTCTACGAGACAAAAAAAGGAGCCCATCTCAGCATAATGCTGCTACACCGAAGTATAGCAGCGCTGGTTTTCGTAATCGTAACTAAATATTTGTTTCGCCTACAAATAATAGTTTAGTCTGGGCATTTTTATGCTTGACTTTTGTAAGTTACAAGTCAGATAGGTACATACAGGGTGTAAACGAAATCATGTAATTCCTTCAAATCTCGTGATGCACTGCTGACATAGATAAACCCTGCACGGGATACTTTTGGATTCAATAAAAAAATAAATTACAAGAAGTAAACATGACATGTTTACTTCTTGTAATTTTTTTTTCTTTTTTTATTGCGTTAAGAACATTATATTATAGCGCCCCGAGCGAATTGCGCGGCTATCGCTCGCCACGCGGTCAGCTAAAATACCTCACGATGAGAACACGTCATGTTTACGTTTTGTATTTTTTTTTATTTAGTCCAATATAATCCCTTGCAGGGTTAATCTATGTCAGCAGTACATCACGAGGTTTGAAGGAATTACATGATATCGTTTACACCCTGTATAGGCGTATTCAGGATGGGGCAGATGGGGCGCTTGCCCCACCCTGGCACAGGAAAGAATAGGCAAATAGTCTAGATTCAGTCAACTCGCCACCCATTTCCACAGAACAATTACCCAAAACAGGCAGACCAATACCCGTCTCCGTTTATACTTATTTGGGCCTCAAAAATAAGGTGATGGGGCAAAAATGCAACATAACCCCATTTTGCACGATTTATTAAAGACTAGCTGCCCGGACAGACTTCGTTCAGTCAAAAGTTATTGGCCTATAGTGGGAAAAGAAGTGTTGTTTTTACTATTTTCCACGCAATTTTATGTTTATTCTCTCCATATGAACCTTCCTTATGCCTTAAGGAATATATATTTTTAAAAATAGCCGAATTGGTCGAGCCGTTCTCAAGTTTTGCGCTTAGCAACACATTTGGCGATTCATTTTTATTTATATAGATAAAGATAGGTATATTTATTTGCTGTAACATGTGTGAATTACAATACAAAATGATATGCATGCAATGGTATTAATATTTAAATATGAGCTACATGTTATAACATTTGAAGGTGTGCAAATATGTATTGAAATTGTAATTGTATTAAATTAAAAATAATTCAGTTATAGAAGCCAAACATTAAAAATTGTATTAAATGATTAAACATCAAATTATAGAAATCAACTTTTATCATTCAGGAAGTCATGTAGGTATATTATAATAACATTTCTCGGTCAACATCTTTTTTAGTTTTGCTTTAAATAAATTTAGGTAAATTGATGTCCTTTGGGGGCCTTGGTTGAATGAATGATAATTTAATTTGTAAGAATTTAGGTAAGTTCTTAAGAGATAATGGTTTCACTATATTCGGCATAGTTTTTGCCCGCAGCTTCGCTTGCGTGATTTTTTTTCACCCCCTTAGGGGTTGAATTTCGAGAAATCCCTTCTTAGTGGATGTTTATGTCACAAAATGAACCTACTGTCAAAATTTCAAGTTTCTAACCCCAGCCGTTTAGGCTGTGCGTTGATAGATCAGTCAGTCAGTCAGTCAGCTTCTCCTTTTATAAGTATAGATTTCAGCCGTACAAATATTTAGATTTAGCTATACTTACCTATAGCATGCAGTAGGTACACATTACTACCTAATAATAATTTCATAATTTAAATTTAGATTACAATGCAATTAATAAAAACATACATAAATTGGAGAAAACAAAAAAAAACCATTAAAATTACAATTTAATACAATTATATTCATTTAAAATAATAATGCATATTAAAAATAGCGATAGTACCTACTACTTAATAATGATGTTATGTCAATTAATAGCAAAAAAATACGAAAAGGTTTAATATGTATTATTTAAGTAATGTCAATTATGTAGATGTCATAATAATTATAGCAATTAAGTTATAAATCTTTGTACCCGTGCATGTAATGCTTTTATGTAACAGTGTAGTTTTAGATGGATGTATCATCTCTGGATACAGAGCTTGTCATTATTTCGTCGACTTCGAACGAAATTTTCAGATAGTCGTAATCGTAGATATTGAAAAGAGTTTGCCCCCCATCCGGCACAGAATCCTGGCTACGCCCATGCACTATACCTACTCCCTATCACCCATGATACAGGGAATCCTACACATACACCCATGAAGCAAAGCTGTCAATTTTTAGGTAGCTAACCCATTATTGGTAATATTATACCTTTGAGGTACCTAGTTTTTAGGGTTCCGTACCCAAAGGGTAAAACGGGATCCTATTACTAAGACTCCGCTGTCCGTACGTCCGTCCGTCCGTCTGTCACGGCTGTATTTCGTGATAGTTAGACAGTTGAATTTTCACAGATGATTCAATTCAATTTTATTCAAGAACAAATTACCAATTATTAGTATTTCTGTTGCCGCTATAACAACAAAGACTAAAAAAAAGAATAAAATTAATATTTAAGGGGGCTCCCATACAACGAACGTGATTTTGTTTTGCTCGTTTTTGCTCGATATTTATAACGGCAACAGGTAGACGTTTGAAATATTCACAGAATATTTAGTT
Organism: Amphipyra berbera; assembly: GCA_910594945.2. Classification (NCBI taxonomy): domain Eukaryota; kingdom Metazoa; phylum Arthropoda; class Insecta; order Lepidoptera; family Noctuidae; genus Amphipyra; species Amphipyra berbera. The sequence continues at coordinate 2,184,895 of OU343138.1, forward strand.
ATATATTTCTTTAAAAATAAATAATTAAATTAAAATGAAACAAATATTTAAGTGGGGCTCCCATACAACAAACGTGTTTTATTTTTGCCGTTTTTATAGATAATGGTACGGAACCCTACGTGCGCGAGTCCGATGCACTTAGCCGGTTTTTTGATAGTTTTATTGGCTTCAGGTTAACATATTTTTTGCAGAAAAATCTAGAAATATTTTACACGAGTTAACGAACAAACAACAGCTTTTCTGGGTCATGCTTATCCAACTAAATTACAGTGACGAACGAAACTGCTGGCGAAGCGTCCTATCGCCTTTGTTTTTGCAAATCACTTATTTAATTTCCTGTGCATATTTTCGCTACATTTCATTTGTTTGCGTAATATTTATTTTCAAGGTAATTTACTATGAGGTATTTACATTCATATTCTAAGACGTTCCTCCAAAACTTACTCGACTCAGGATGGCCTCGAAAACACCTTCAAAATTGTATTCTTAGTCGCAATTTCGAGTGAACTTTGAGGTTCCTCGACGGAGTCATTACGTCATAATTGCATTGCATCGCGCAAATAACGCCGCGATAAATAGTTGTAAGGATTATAATATAAGGATGTAAGTATATTCGATAAAGTCTTCAAAATTCATTTTTACTACATACGAACTTGGACACTTCCTTCTTTAAGGTAGGTTCTGAGGTAAGGTTCTTTAAGGTGATTCCTTACCTCGACTGAGGAAAAATCTCGACTCGAGGACGTTTAAGTCAACTATAACTACCGATGGTAGTGAGTCGAGGTGGAGTCGAGTCGAGTAAGTTTTGGAGGAACGTCTTAGAATATGGGTGTTAATCTAAGCTATGACCCCTAGGTAAGGTTGTTAGCAGTAGTCACGGAGATGAAAGTCAAATTCAAAGCATTTATTTCGTAGTAGGTATCTCTAGTTAGTCGGTGATTTATGCACATAAAAGGCACTTTTGAACGTCAAAATTTACAAAATAATAAAATTGAATTGATTCTAGTCGCCCCCTCCAAAAGGTAGTTTCGTATGGAGAAGAATGGGCAAGAAACTCCACCGTTACTCTTTTAAAATGTCTTACAATATTTTGTATAGGTACATTAATTATACATACAATTATGTATGAGATGCACCTAGAATAAAAAAAATATAAATAGTTACGTACTGAAAACAAAAAAATAAGTACCTACATAATGTTTAACGACGCCTTGAAAGCGTGAACCGTGATAGCCTAGTGGTTGAACGCTTGGTTTCCACGCAGGAGGGTCCGAGTTCGATCTCGGCCCGCACGTCAGGCTTTTCGAATTCATGTGCAAATTAGAATTTGTGAAGAAACCTGCACACCGAGAGGGCTCCATAAAATGTTCAATGCAGAGTGTAGTCCGCCAACCCGCCCCAAGCCAGTGTGGTGGACGGCGTACATCCTTCTCATTCTAAGAAAGGCCCGTGCCCAGCAGTGGGACAGTTGTGGACTGATTATGCTATACTACCGACACCTACCTTTGCGCTATTGCGATTGAAATGTTGATGGAGGTTTTGTGTTAATAGGGCTATTGGACAAGACAAGGGGTGGCCACCCCTTCTCCACCCGGATGTACGTGACTTAGGGATTACGTCAAGATGACGGGCAGCGTCCTCCTGTCCACTCCCAGGCGCGGATCTAGGGGAGGGCGGGCGAGGGCTCTTGCCCCGGGCGGCGAAGATTGAAGGAAAGGAGGGGCTGCCCACCACCAGCCAGTCGTGCTGTCTGTGCTGTGCTAGACCCGGTTATATATGAATAAACCTTTAGAATTATTTATAATTTTATTACTATAATAAACAATTGACTGTCTTGTTAATCTAGTGGTCGCAAGCGTGACTGCTGAGCATGGGGTCCTGGGTTCGATCCCCAGATCGGGCAAAGTGTTATTGGGTTTTTCCATTAGGAATTTCTCAGTAGCAGCCCGGAGTCTGGATTTGTGCCCGGTTAATGGCAATAGGCTCGCCCCTTTTACATGGGACTTAAACATAACTGGCGAAACGAGGGTGTACTAAAACACCTCTGCCGAACCCTTCAGGGAATAGAAGGCGTGATGTTATGTTATGTTAATAAACAATTTATTAAAAGTCTTAGTTAGTACCTATTTTATTTGTTGAAAACTTTTGCCTAGAGGGCGGCAAACTCATACTCTGCACCCCCTTTTGAAAAACGTAGAACCGGCGCTGCTCCTGTCTACCAGAAAAAAAATACTGCTATCATCAAACCATCAGCTAATGGTGTCGATTCTGTTTTGCACTTTGACAGGACTAAACTAAACTGTTTGTCTCTTTCTGTTTCAATAGAAAAAGAAAGTGACAGTTGCGTTTAGTCTAGTTTTGTACGGTCAAAACGTGCTACGAAATCAACACCAATGTCTAGCGTGGTTATTATTCGTTACATAGTCCGCTGCGGACTGTCTGTCGTCTACCTAGCGCTTTTAGCTGGCCGTAATCAAAACCTGCGGTTATAAAATACTAGCGACCCGCCCCGGCTTCGCACGGGTGCAGTGTAGATACTAATGTGGGGCATATAAACCTTCCTCTTGAATCACTCTGTCTATTGCTGAAAACTGCATTAAAATCTGTTGCGTATTTTAAAAGATTTAAGCGCACAGACAGCGGGAGCGACTTTGTTTTATACTATGTAAGAAAAAGATAAGTAGATAAAGATTATGATGTTACATTAAATCATCTCCAAAGGTCCGGTACCACACGTTATTACCTTCGGCAGGCCAAATTTGTTATTTTCCGCAAGAATTCGTGTCAGAAAGTCCTTGTAGATGTCTTGTCTTGGAGATGCCTCACTGCGGTCTAGTGGTGGCAAGCGCGACTGCTCATCGTGAGGTCCTGGGTTCGATCCCCAGGTCTGGCAAAGTGTTATTAGGTTTTTACGTGTGGAATTCCTCAGTAGCAGCTCAGGTTTGGATTTGTGCTCGGTTGATAGCAATAGGCTCGCCCCTATTAGATGGGACTTAAACTTAACGGCGAAATTAGAGTTTTACTATACACCTATGCCTATCCCTTCGGGAAATACAGGCGTGATGTTATGTACCTATACAGGGTGTAAATGAAATCATGTAAGTCCTTCAAACCTCGTGATGTACTGCTGACATGGATTTACCCTGGACGGAATACTTAAGGATTCAAATGTAAGAAGTAAACATGTATTGTGTTCTTAACTTGAGGCATTTTAGCGCCCCAAATTTGTTGACCGCGCGGTGAGTGATAGCCGCGCAATTCGCTGGGGGCGCTAAAATGCCTCACGTTAAGAACACATGTTGACGTCTTGTATTTATTTTTATTGATTCCTAAAGTATCCCGTGCAGGTTAATCTATGTCAGCAGTACCTACACAGGGTGTAAACGAAATCATGCAATTCCTTCAAACCTCGTGATGTACTGCTGACATAGTAGATTAACACTGCAAGGAATAAATTAGGATTCAATAAAAATAAAATACGAAAAGTAAACTTCTGTTCTTAACGTGAGGCATTTTAGCGTCCCGAGTTAAATGACCGCGCAGCGAGCGATATCTGCGCTCTTCGCTCGGGGCGCTAAAATCTCTCATGTTTATTTATTGTAATTTTTTTTGTTGAATCCGAAAGTATCCCGTGTAGTGTTAATCTTTGTCAGCAGTAAATCACGAGATTTGAAGGAATTACATGATTTCGTTTACACCCTGTATATGTCTTGGAGATAGCAGCCCTTCTATAGGGTATGGGCGTAGTCAGGGTGAGGTGAATGGGGAGCTTCATGTTCCATCCTGGCACAGGGAGGAATAGGTAAATAGTCTTCACTCGACACCATTGTCTACTAACTATATTGGCAATAGTCACTATCCATGGCAAGGGGTTGACGGCCGCAGCCAAACTTTGATGTTTCACGGTCAAATGTTGTTGGCAACGTCGACGCCGGCGCTAGCTTGTATGAAATATATTTTTAAGGTCCTTTGGGCAGAGGTTCTCGTCAAAGTCTTTACAACGCTTTCAATCTTGACGACTCGTTTGGTGCAGTGGCTGAGCGATTGGCTTCTGCGCTATGGGTCGAGGGTTTGATTCCCGCACGAAACAAATATTTGTATGGCCTACAGAGTGGGCGTTTGTGCATATTTTGAAGATTTGCGTTTGTAAACGCATCCACGATACAGGAGAAATCCTAGTGTGGAGCAATGTTAAAAAAAAAAAACTTTTTCCTGCATTATTTTTAATGGGATTTGCATATTCTTCTATTTTTTGCCCGAAACCTACTTATTGAGTCGCCTTTCATTAGGAAGGCAATACACTTGTAAATTGCTTCCGTAAAATTTATGTAACTTATGATTAATTCGACTTTACAATTCAATCGATAAGCTACTTACAAGAGGGTTTACGTTTGCAAATATCTTCTTCTTCTTCTTCCTGCCCTTATCCCACACTAGGTGGGGTCGGCACATCATGTAGGTATTTCATAAATCCATGTTGTTAGAGGTTTTGGTTTATTGTTTTATGACCGGCCGCCTGCCTGACGTCAACCCTCCTTGGGAATACTCGTTGCGCCCCGTCGCGACGCGTCGCGCGGGTAACCTAATAAGCTTGGTATGCACTGGGTCCCAAAATGATATGGTTGTCTTGAAAAACTTGAAACTTCTCGTACTCGAGCCTACACACTACTATTCGACATCGTTTGCAATAGAAAAAACGGCGATTAATAATATATTTTTTTTAATACTCGAAAAATAAATTTTCTATAAAATTTAAAAAAAGCAAATTTATCGTAAGGTACCTACGTAAGGGACTTATGTGAGGAAAACTTACAGGTGTAAAGCCAGCCTTAGATCCAGGAAAGCCACACAGGAGAGAGGGGTTGGCCTATTCTGTGCCGGGTACGACACATGAGCATCACATAGTAGATACTGTATGTTTGGAAGCTTCATAAATATAAAGTCATTGGCACATTTTAATGTTCCAGTACCTACGACTACTTTTCGTGTGGTTAATGACTAACCTGGTGTCAGAGTTTATGCCGCCCATGGGCCTCTGACTTGGCTTCACATGCCGTCGAGAAATATCACTCAGGCATGCCGGTTTCCTCGCGATGTTTTCCTTCACCATTTTTAAGCAAGTGATAATAATACAATACGCACATGAATCCGAAAAGTCAGAGGTGCGTGCCTTGGGTTCGAACTCGAGACCTATGACTTGGCAGTCTGACTGTCACACCACTAGGCTATCACTGTTATATATGTTTTTTTTAATCCAGTATACGTAACAATTTCAAAAAATTACATGATAAAGTCACGGGCAATAGCTAGTATGTATAAATTACTTACATCGTGCATACGCGGTGCTATTTTGCTATAATTAGCAAAATATTAGTTCGTAATTAAAAACGTTTCAATGTTCAAAGTACGACACAGACGTAATACTTATCAAGCAATTATTTAGGTCAATGTGCTGACCATTGTTAATTAGGCAATATGCATTTGTTTTTGATATAAACTAGAAGATATCAGTGGCTTTGCTTACACCTTTTACAATAAAAAATAGAAAAAAAAATGTTATAAACATCTTATTTTTACACAGTATAAAACAAAGTCGCTCTCGCTGTTTGTACGCTTAGATCTTTAAAACTACTTTTAATGCAGTTTTCAGCAATAGATAGAGTGATTCAAGAGGAAGGTTTATATGCCCCACATTAGTATCTACATTGCACCCGTACGAAGCCGGGGCGGGTCGCTAGTAATAAATATAATAAAATGGGCCCAATGTTTTGCCTCGTTGATCTAGTAGTGGCAAGCGCGACTGCTGATCGCGAGGTCCCGGGTTCGATCCCCAGGTCAGGCAAAATGTTATTGGATTTTAACATTAGGAACTTCTCAGTAGCATCCCGGAGTCTGGATTTGTACCCAGTTAATGGCAATAGACTAGCGTCTCCTATTAAATACATGGGACTTAAGCATAACTGGCGAAACGAGGGTGTAATAAAACACCTCTGCCAAACCCTTCGGGGAATACAAGGCGTGATGTTATTTTATGCTATGTTTTAGATTTTACAATTTAATATTATTAGTTCTCATAACGTAGACCGCGCAATGAACAGTCGCAATTCGTGGCGTAATTTTGCCATGATGATCACACCAAAGTAGTCCAGATAGCCCACAGCACAAGCAAGCTGAAGTGGTGATGGGCTGCCTGCCGGCCTTATAGATGTCTTCTTGAGTGGAGACCGCGAGTCGACAGACTTACACCCATATTCTAAGACGTTCCTCCAAAACTTACTCGACTCATACTCGACTCAAAACGGCCTCAAAAACACCTTCAAAATTGTATTCATAGTCGCAATTTCGAGTGAACTTTGATGTTTCTCGACGGAGTCATTACGTCATAATTTGAATTATATGCATCGTGCAAATAACGCCGCGATAAATAATTGTAAAGATTCGTAAGCATATTCGATAAAGTCCTCAAAATTCATTTTTGTTACATAATTATGAACTTTGACACTTCCTTCCTTAAGGTAGGTTCCGAGGTAGTTTGACAGATGATTCTTTACCTCGACTGAGGAAAAATTTCGAGTCGAAGACGTTTATGTCAACTAAAGGCTGAGTCGAGGTGGAGTCGAGTTGAGTAAGTTTTGGAGGAACGTCTTAGAACATGGGTGGTAGTGTGGAGCACGTCAGGCTAGGTGGAGTGAAGATTTTTGCAAGGTGGTAGCAGCTGGATGAAAGAGGTCGAGGATCGAGCTTAGAGTCGTGCAGTTGGAGAGATAGGTCTCTCCATTCTAGCATCATAGCATCTCTGGACTGCTATAGACTAGATAGGTTAACATATTGGTTGTCGCAATAGGTTTTAATTAGCGTGAAGATGTTCGATGTGGTCTCGAGGTCGCAGCGCAGCTTTCGAAATAGGGCCTGAATTCGATTTCTGGATTGGACAAAGTGGCAGTAGAGTTTTCAGATGGAAATTCTCTGTAGAAGCTTGGAATATAGTTCCACGGGAATAGGCTCGCGGCCTATTAAATGACACTTAATATCGTTATCGACAAAATATGATTGTACACAACCTAAAATTTTACCTAAGTGGTTTTTTTAATAAAGGACATTGAACCTTTGGCTGCGTATAAACCAAAATTAAGATGCAATATTTAAAAAAAAAACATTGCATTTTATGCTCTGTACGACAGTGTATATGTAGCCTTGGTCTTGTTCAAAGACAATCAATAGTAGTATCTTGTCTAATGTACCTAAGTTATGTTATCGTGTCGTATCGGGTCGGTGGATGTGGTTGAATATCACAATCGAGGCCCGGCAGTGTAAACCTCGTAAATAAAATATTCTTCAAAAGCGTTTTATTTGTTCTTTAGATTAATAAACTCGTTATTCACGTACTAGTTCAACAAACTTTCAATTCAAATACTTCTAAGCTATCTATGACGTACGATGACAAACTTGTATTAACATTTGATCGGCCATTTTTTTTGCAGGAGACAATTATTGCGATAAGACCGCCCATTGTACATCTCTATTTTTTTAGTAATGTTTCTTGTTTGTTTTGTGTACAATAAAGAGTATTGTATTGTATTGTATTGTATTATTTGTATTTCTTTTAAAAAATTGTATTTTACACATACGTGGTTTTCACTGCCGACCGACGCAATGTGAATTTGACGATACGTTTGATGCAGTGGCTGAGCGGTTGGCTTCTGCGCTACGAGTCGTGGGTTCGATTCCCGTACGGAACAAATATTTGTATGGCCTAAAGATAGTTGTTCCAGGTCTGGGCGTTTGTGCATGTGAAGATTTGTGTCTGTAAACGCACCCACGATACAGGAGGAATCCTAGTGAGGAGCAACGTTTTTATCTTCTTATACATATAAAATGCTTTTTCCTGAATGACTGACTGACGGATAAACGCACAGCCTAAGCCGCTGATCGTAGAGACCTGAAACTTGGAGAGTGTGTTTTTTGTATGACGTAGGCATCCGATAAGAAAGGATTTTCCGAAATTCTACCCCTAAGGGGGTGAAAAAGGGGGGCAAAGTTTGTATGGGATAACATGATTCCTTGGTCCAATCTAATTCAAATTTTGCATAATCCTTTTTTCACAGAATTGATGGAAGACGTGTTTCGTATTTTATTGAAATCCATCCCCTAACGGGGTTAAAAAGAGGAAGAAAGTTATTTCTCATAGTTTTCTTTTAGTTTGTCTTATAAGTTTAATTTAGTGTGTATTGTTTTTCACATTTTTTTACGTTTATAAATATGTCTGTGTCCATTTTTAAAAATGGGAGCAGAGTTGGCTAACATCAATTGGAAATTAATAAACCTTAAATTTTGGCAGCCAGCCAGGGGTACCTTTTATAACGTAGGCATCCACTAAGGAAGGATTTTTCAAAATTTCTCCCCTTAAGCGGGTGAAAAAAAATCACACAAACACACAAAAAAATCAAGCTGTGGGCAAAAGCTAGTATACATATAAAAAAAAGTTATGCCTGCCTAGACTGCCTTAATTGCCTGATTTCACAGAAAAATGCCTGTACATCTCTCTCTCATGTCGGCAAGAGAATAGCTCATGCTGTGTTGTGAAAAGCTTATGCAGGTAGTAAGGTTGGTAGCGGGGCTGAATACCCAGTGTGCTCCGTACGTACCTACTTAAGTATCGTCACTCATAGAGGCTTTTTGAATGCACCCTTATGCCTGTCTCACAGTAATGCCGGCCGCACGCCTTCTAAACTTTAAAATGCCTGTCAAATACGGCAAATGCCTGTTATAAGGTAACCTTAGTCGTTGTAAAATCCTCATGGATGTCCCTCGCCCGGGGAAGGCGAGGGGGCTGCCGGACTCTTACCGGCTAAAAGCCAACGGTGGTCCTTCTCCTGACCGTTCGGCCAGGGTCGCGGGATTCGCAAAAGCATTCACCGGAACCCCAGCAGGTCCCGGTCCACCAACCCTCGGTGGACCTCTCCTCTGTGGGGGGTTGTTACGGCCCTGACAGTAACCTATTCTGGACTAGCCCTTCGTAATACATGTCATGTGTGATGTTTATTTTATTTCATTTTACGGATAGATAGGTAGGTATGCTAGTTATTGAGCAATATCTATGATTATGTTGAGTTATAATGTGTGATAGGTACTGACTGAGGCTACTTTACCCTAAAAGTACTTATGTAAACAACTCAAATATTAACTACGGTATCATAAACATTCAACACTTTTTTACGAAGTCGGTTCAAGTATAATAATATAGCGAATGTATTTGTTACTAAACTAACAAAGTTATTCACATAACGCGCATGCGCTTACACTGCACTTACCGCGCCGCGCTTGTTTCACACACACATCCAAATACTTGTATTAGCTGAACCGCTGAATCAACGGATAATCGCATATAAATACTGCACATTTCTCCATAATCGACACACATAGTGATCACTTACTTTGTGACACACATCAAACCAGCAAGATGAAGGCAGCTTGTGTATTGGTCTGCCTTGCCCTAGCCCACGGCATCACGGGCAGTATCTTCAAGCAGCAGGACCGTCAAGTGGACGGCCTCGACGTTCAGCAGCTGGATTACATCGACCAATACCAACGACAAAACCAGGACCAATCGTGGGAAGGCCAAAAGCAGCGGGACCAAACGCTCCAGAGCCAGAAATACCTCAACCAGCCCCTGAACCAGAAATACAGCGAACAGCAGCTGCAGAACCAGGCAACCTACCAACGTGAGGACCAACGTGAAGGATACCAGCACTCGTCTCCTCTGACCTCTCAAGATTGGGCCTTCATATACAACCACCAGATACACCCGCACCATCAACGTCATAATGATAAGACCCATCGTCACGCCTCCTCCAGCGAAAGCTCTCAGGAGTCTAGGGAGAGAAGATACAACTATGAAAACCAGCAACAGACACTCCGCGAAGATAGCCAAAAGTGGAATTCACCCCTTTTCAACACAGTTATGAACAAGGACAACCAGAAGGCCCAGGCTTACGGTGACGTTATCACGTGGAAAGGCTTGCAGATGGCTGTCGGCCCCAACTCTCCTGTCCAGAACAAGGAAGACATCGAGAAGATCTTCGGCGACGCCCAAAAAGCGATGAAGCACATTCAAGAAGAGGACAAGGCAAAGTTCCATGAAGTTTACGAACTTGCCAAGCTGGAAGAAAATGAAGACGCTCAACTCAACGCTACCCAGCTGGCACAAAAATACCAGTATCCCATTGAGGAACACACTATCACGACTGATGATGGCTACGTTCTCACTGTCTTCAGAATTCCTCCCAAGAAGCAAATCCGTGATGTTCAGAAGAAACCTGTTGTGTTCTTGATGCACGGTATCCTTGGAAGTGCTGATGACTGGTTACTTATGGGCCCCGGCAAGGCACTCGCTTACTTGCTGTCTGATGCAGGCTACGACGTATGGCTCGGTAACGCTCGTGGCAACAAGTACTCCAGGCGTCACGTGAGCAAGCACCCCGCTGTTTCAGACTTCTGGCAATACAGCACTGATGAAATCGCGCTCCACGATGTACCAGCTATGATCGACTTCGCCTTAGAGACCACCAAACAGGAGAAACTTTACTACATCGGACATGCCCAGGGAACCACTGTCTTCTTCGCGCTTACCGCCACCCGCCCAGAGTACAACGACAAGATCATCATGATGTACGCTTTGTCACCGATGGTGTACATGACGAACGTGCGCAGCCCATTGTTCCGCATGATTGCTCCTACAAGCAAGTTCCAAGAGCGTCTCCAGAACCAGTTTGGAAATGGTGCCTTCGCTCCCAGCAAGGAGCTGATTCACACTGTTGGTGGAGCTATGTGCGAGAACGAGATTGGCTGCAAGATGGTCTGCTCAAACGTGAACTTCGTCATGGCTGGTGTCAACGTAGACGGACAGGACTCCAACATAATCCCCGTCGTGATGGGACACTTGCCGGCTGGAACATCCGTTAAGGTGATCAAACAATACGGACAGGGTGTTGCTTCTCACGAGTTCCGTAAATATGACTACGGTTCCCAGATCAATGAGCAGGTGTATGGCAAGCAGGAGCCTCCTAAGTACAACATGTCGGAGGTCCAAGCCCCAGTCACGCTGTACTACAGCGAAGAGGACTGGCTGGCTCACCCTAAGGATGTAGTGAGACTGCAGAACGAGCTTCCCAACGTGAGAGAAACCTACAAGGTGCCAGAGGAACACTTCAGCCACATGGACTTCCAGTTTTCATCCAAGGCCCCCGAGATGGTATACAAGCGACTCATCGACTCCATGCAGAACCAGCAATAAGTAATTAGAAAAGGACTGTATAGATAATTTCAATTGTATAGATGTATCGTTTTTAAAGGGGGGTGTACTGTTACAGTACAATATCTTTGTGCTGTATCTACAATTTACATCGCAATCTTATGATCTTTATCGCACGTTCAATATCTATTAAATGTTTCTACTATCCGTGATCAACACGTAGTCGTTAGTATATAAGATGCACCTTTGGATAATTATAACCAGACTATACTACAACTTTGTCTCATTTATACCTAATCATATACTGCCAAGAAGTTTGGCAAAGCCCCACATTAGTATCTACATTGCACCCGTGTGAAGCCGGGGCGGGTTGCTAGCTAACCTCGTAAAACAAATTTTCTTCAAAACTCGTCATACACGTACTAGTTCAACAAACTTTCAAATCAAATACTTCTAAGCTACCTATGACGTACGATGACAAACTTGTATTAACATTTGATCGGGCAGTTTTTTTTCAGGAGACAGTATTTTCTATCTCTTGTAAAAATGTGTATTTTACACATAGGTACGTGGTTTTCACTGCCGACCGTCGATATACAATTAAAAAAAATGTACAACAACCGATAGACCGGGCACTAAACGAGGATAGTACGGTCATCATACGTGTTGTATGCCCGTATAGACCGAGGTTGATAACCGTACGAACGCGGGTGATCCGTTGCACTGGGCATAGTAGTGAACTTAGCGTTTTTTGCCGTGCATCACACGTTCCTATTACGGTCCTAGTATGATAGGTACGTAATAGGCAGACCATGTATTACTACACTCTATGGGGCAGACTCCTTTAATCCACTTGGAGAAAAGTCTATGGCCTGGCTATCTGTTAACTGCGTTGGGCAATATCCTGAACTAGCGGCCAGTCCCGGCTTCGCACGGGTGGACATTTTTCCCGTTTTTGCAACATTTTTCATTTATGCTCCGGTCCTATTGGTCGTAGCGTGATGTTATATAGCCTTTAACCTTCTTCGCTTAATGGACTAACCAACACAAAAATATTTTTTCAATTCCAATTTTTCTATAAAATATTAGTATAGATAACAAAACACGGCATGTTAATTCGAAATAATTCCAAAAGATGGCGCTATACGCCACATTTTCTTTTCATATTTTCGGATTGTTGGTTGCAGTGAAGAATGAATCGATTCAATTAAAGCATATTATGTATGATTATCCTAATTTGTATGAATATGTAAATAACGCCTTGCTGGTTTAGTGGTCGCAAGCGCGACTGCTGAGCATGGGGTCCTGGGTTCGATCTCAGGTCGGGTAAAGTGTTATTGGGTTTTTCCATTAGGAATTTCTCAGTAGCAGCCTGGAGTCTGAATTTGTGGCCGGTTAATGGCAATAGGCTCGCCCCCTATTACATGGGACTTAAACATAACTGGCGAAACGAGGGTGTACTAAAACACCTCTGCCGAACCCTTCGGGGAATGTAAGGCGTGATGTTATGTTATGTGTCATGTTATGTAAATAAGAAAGGCAAACTGTAGCGTACGTTTTTCGTAAGTAGACCAGAGATAATCGTGAAAAAACCTCTTTCTCGAACATCAAGCTCAACAATATTGTACCTACTTTGCAAACGTGGTTATTGTATTCGTAAATACGAGTACCTAATTATAACATTATATACAATTAAAAAAATGTACAGCAACTGATAGAACGGGCACTAAATGAGGATAGTACGGTCATTAAACGCGTTGTAAACCCGTATAGACCACGGTTGATACGCGTATCAGGGCCGTAGCGCTAGGGCCCTGGAACAGCAAGTGATCGAGGCGCCATGAGGGGCCCTTTCTCTAGGTACCTATTTGTTCGAGGGCCCGCTTTGCTCGAGGGCCCCGGGACACTGCCAGCATTAGCCGTTACAGCCGTTATAAATTTTTATAGACATTGTTTGTTAGAAGTTCTGATTAACAAAATGTCGACAGCCGACTCCAAAGAGGTACAGTTTACTTAGCAGTGGCGTAACTATAGGGTGGCAGGGCTGGCAAAATGCCACGGGCCCCCGGCCCAAGAGGCCGCGCGCTCAGAACTCAGAAGTAACTTAACATTTTTAACAAATTTAAGTAAAAAATATAAAGGACATGGCCAATTTCTGTATGGGCGTCGGCATAATTATCAAATTTATTGTACACCAATGATTTTTTGTGTTTTATATTCGTGAATATTGGCACATTAAATTGCTATAAATAAAAAACTCATAGAACTGGTCATTACTACAGACTAGACGTAAATAGTTTCACTAAACCTTTAATCAGATCGCTGGCAATAAGTGTATAGAATTATAATGTAACATGTAATACATTTTTACAGGTTATCCTTATCTATATTTTTATAGTTTAATTACCAATTACCAAGGAAAACACAAAATAAAACAAGAGTAGGTATAAATAATTATTTATTTACTAGAGAAAACAAATAAAAATAAATCAGATTCAGTTTTTTCTACTCCAACTTCATACCTGGGGTTGAGCATTGGTTATCCAACGCGAAAGTCATGTTTGATGGTGTGCAGAAAGCGAGGATATGCGATGCCTCTGCAACCTTTGCATGGCTATTCCGCAGTTGATGCATGCACTTCATAATGATCCACAAAACAAATCCGAAACGCTATGTAAATCAGAGTCCAGTGTTAATAGCAAGGTAATTGAGTGGTAGAAGGTATCAGTCAGTAGATAAGCGGGGGTCAAATAGAGAAAATAATCGCAAAAATTCAAACAGTAACGCACAGACGTACTAATAGATACTAGGTACGTATCAGTAACGCCATAGATAATATACTATATACTGGTAAGTAACGCATTGAAGAATCTGCAATGAAATGACGTATGGCATTACATTGACATTTGACATAGACAAAAACACACTGTCAAACAAGTAAACGCGTTCCGTTTTAAGTATTTTATTTTGTCTGAAATATTAAAAAGAAACTATCTTACGCATCAACATAAATTATGATAAGATAATTTTATTAAATGCAACAATTACCAATGAAGATAGTTTCGTATGAGTAAAATGTTCCTAATAAGAGCGTTTGTCATCCATATCACACATGTTTACAAGTAGTAAGAGTGGTTTGGAACGTCCATTATTATTTTTTATCTTTCTCTATGGTACATTATGGCGGACGTTGACAAACGGTACTTTGAATTCATCTTGCATTACTTATTATTTTGTAATAAAAACTGACAAGTTCAGAGAGGCTAAAAACTACGTATTAATTCATTTTTCTATTTCTATTTTACAATATTATTTACTATGTATAAGTATATAGAATGTACTTTTTTGTCCATGTCCTTTGTAATTCTGTTGAGTAACTACTTCAGTGATTTATTAAAATTAAATTACAACGTGACGATTTTTACTGGGGCCCCATCCAATGAATTTGCCACGGGCCTCTGGTGGTATAGTTACGCCACTGTTACTTATGTATACATACAAGGTGTAAAAAGACCCTTCACCAAGCCGTCAACCATGCATTCAGTACATCAAACTAAGTAACCCTACGCAAAAATTGTCGCTGGGAAACGACTTTTTTTTTTGGGGTGAAAAATTTCGTTTTACTGTAAAGCTCAATGTAACGCACTCAAAACACTGTGCTGATAGAAGCAATGTAATGCAAAACGGGTAATGGAGGTATTTCAAGTACATTTGAAACCTTCAAAATTAATATTTTTAAAAAAAGTTGTGAAAAAGTTGGAACTTTGACCTCCAATATCTCCGTAACTAGAAGGTTCCCAGGCATAGTCCAGAACAAAAAAATTATCGCAATGACGTGGAGAATAAGTGCCTTTCGGCTTCGTTAAGGGTCTTTTTACACCGTTTATAATTCTAATAAGGATGCCTCCATACTTATTTTACATATGCCTTGAGCCGATTAAAAACTAGAGCTCGGTATTCTGCTACGTTAAAGAGTCGCAGTTTCGAATCCCGCTTGTAATCATAACATCACGCCTGTATTCCCCGAAGGGTTGGGCAGAGGTTTATAGTAACACCCTCATTTCGCCGTTATGTTTAAGTCCTAGGGGGCGAGCCTATTGCCATCAGCCGGGCACACATCCAAACTCCGGGCTGCTACTGAGGAATTCCACACGGAAAAAATCGCTTGTAATCGAAAGAAAGAAAAGAAAGAAAATAATTTATTTGAGTCTCGTTACAGACATACTTACAGACATACAAACATAAAATAAAAAATCAACAAAATACAAAAAAGGAGCCCATCTCAGCATAATGCTGCTACACCGAAGTATAGCAGCGCTGGTTTTCGTAATCGTAACTAAATATTTGTTTCGCCTACAAATAATAGTTTAGTCTGGGCATTTTTATGCCTGACTTTTGTAAGTTACAAGTCAGATAGGTACCTACCTGTACATACAGGGTGTAAACGAAATCATGTAATTCCTTCAAATCTCGTGATGCACTGCTGACATAGATAAACCCTGCACGGGATACTTTTGGATTCAATAAAAAAATAAATTACAAGAAGTAAACATGACATGTTTACTTCTTGTAATTTTTTTTTCTTTTTTTATTGCGTTAAGAACATTATATTATAGCGCCCCGAGCGAATTGCGCGGCTATCGCTCGCCACGCGGTCAGCTAAAATACCTCACGATGAGAACACGTCATGTTTACGTTTTGTATTTTTTTTTATTTAGTCCATTATAATCCCTTGCAGGGTTAATCTATGTCAGCAGTACATCACGAGGTTTGAAGGAATTACATGATATCGTTTACACCCTGTATAGGCGTATTCAGGATGGGGCAGATGGGGCGCTTGCCCCACCCTGGCACAGGAAAGAATAGGCAAATAGTCTAGATTCAGTCAACTCGCCACCCATTTCCACAGAACAATTACCCAAAACAGGCAGACCAATACCCGTCTCCGTTTATACTTATTTGGGCCTCAAAAATAAGGTGATGGGGCAAAACTGCACCATAACCCCATTTTGCACGATTTATTAAAGACTAGCTGCCCGGACAGACTTCGTTCAGTCAAAAGTTATTGGTCTATAGTGGGAAAAGAAGTGTTGTTTTTACTATTTTCCACGCAATTTTTATGTTTATTCTCTCCATATGAACCTTCCTTATGCCTTAAGGAATATATATTTTTAAAAATAGCCGAATTGGTCGAGCCGTTCTCAAGTTTTGCGCTTAGCAACACATTTGGCGATTCATTTTTATTTATATAGATAAAGATAGGTATATTTATTTGCTGTAACATGTGTGAATTACAATACAAAATGATATGCATGCAATGGTATTAATATTTAAATATGAGCTACATGTTATAACATTTGAAGGTGTGCAAATATGTATTGAAATTGTAATTGTATTAAATTAAAAATAATTCAGTTATAGAAGCCAAACATTAAAAATTGTATTAAATGATTAAACATCAAATTATAGAAATCAACTTTTATCATTCAGGATTTTATCATTCTTTTGTCAACATCTTTTTTAGTTTTGCTTTAAATAAATTTAGGTAAATTGATGTCCTTTGGGGGCCTTGGTTGAATGAATGATAATTTAATTTGTAAGAATTTAGGTACATAAGTTCTTAAGAGATAATGGTTTCACTATATTCGGCATAGCTTTTGCCCGCAGCTTCGCTTGCGTGATTTTTTTTCACCCCCTTTGGGGTTGAATTTCGAGAAATCCCTTCTTAGTGGATGTTTATGTCACAAAATGAACCTACTGTCAAAATTTCAAGTTTCTAACCCCAGCCGTTTAGGCTGTGCGTTGATAGATCAGTCAGTCAGTCAGTCAGCTTCTCCTTTTATAAGTATAGATTTCAGCCGTACAAATATTTAGATTTAGCTATACTTACCTATAGCATGCAGTAGGTACACATTACTACCTAATAATAATTTCATAATTTAAATTTAGATTACAATGCAATTAATAAAAACATACATAAATTGGAGAAAACAAAAAAAACCATTAAAATTACAATTGAATACAATTATATTCATTTAAAATAATAATGCATATTAAAAATAGCGATAGTACCTACTACTTAATAATGATGTTATGTCAATTAATAGCAAAAAAATACGAAAAGGTTTAATATGTATTATTTAAGTAATGTCAATTATGTAGATGTCATAATAATTATAGCAATTAAGTTATAAATCTTTGTACCCGTGCATGTAATGCTTTTATGTAACAGTGTAGTTTTAGATGGATGTATCATCTCTGGATACAGAGCTTGTCATTATTTCGTCGACTTCGAACGAAATTTTCAGATAGTCGTAATCGTAGATATTGAAAAGAGTTTGCCCCCCATCCGGCACAGAATCCTGGCTACGCCCATGCACTATACCTACTCCCTATCACCCATGATACAGGGAATCCTACACATACACCCATGAAGCAAAGCTGTCAATTTTTAGGTAGCTAACCCATTATTGGTAATATTATACCTTTGAGGTACCTAGTTTTTAGGGTTCCGTACCCAAAGGGTAAAACGGGACCCTATTACTAAGACTCCGCTGTCCGTCCGTCCGTCCGTCCGTCTGTCACCAGGCTGTATTTCGTGATAGTTAGACAGTTGAATTTTCACAGATGATTCAATTCAATTTTATTCAAGAACAAATTACCAATTATTAGTATTTCTGTTGCCGCTATAACAACAAAGACTAAAAAAAAGAATAAAATTAATATTTAAGGGGGCTCCCATACAACGAACGTGATTTTTTTTGCTCGTTTTTGCTCGATATTTATAACGGCAACGTTTGAAATATTCACAGAATATTTAGTTATACTTATATATATTTATATATATATTATTATATATATAAGTAATATATATATTTATATATATATATTACTTATATATATTTCTTTAAAAATAAATAATTAAATTAAAATGAAACAAATATTTAAGTGGGGCTCTCATACAACAAACGTGTTTTATTTTTGCCGTTTTTATAGATAATGGTACGGAACCCTACGTGCGCGAGTCCGATGCACTTAGCCGGTTTTTTGATTCTTTTTATTGGCTTCAGGTTAACATATTTTTTGCAGAAAAATCTAGAAATATTTTACACGAGTTAACGAACAAACAACAGCTTTTCTGGGTCATGCTTATCCAACTAAATTACAGTGACGAACGAAACTGCTGGCGAAGCGTCCTATCGCCTTTGTTTTTGCAAATCACTTATTTAATTTCCTGTGCATATTTTCGCTACATTTCATTTGTTTGCGTAATATTTATTTTCAAGGTAATTTACTATGAGGTATTTACATTCATATTCTAAGACGTTCCTCCAAAACTTACTCGACTCAGGATGGCCTCGAAAACACCTTCAAAATTGTATTCTTAGTCGCAATTTCGAGTGAACTTTGAGGTTCCTCGACGGAGTCATTACGTCATAATTGCATTGCATCGCGCAAATAACGCCGCGATAAATAGTTGTAAGGATTATAATATAAGGATGTAAGTATATTCGATAAAGTCTTCAAAATTCATTTTTACTACATACGAACTTGGACACTTCCTTCTTTAAGGTAGGTTCTGAGGTAAGGTTCTTTAAGGTGATTCCTTACCTCGACTGAGGAAAAATCTCGACTCGAGGACGTTTAAGTCAACTATAACTACCGATGGTAGTGAGTCGAGGTGGAGTCGAGTCGAGTAAGTTTTGGAGGAACGTCTTAGAATATGGGTGTTAATCTAAGCTATGACCCCTAGGTAAGGTTGTTAGCAGTAGTCACGGAGATGAAAGTCAAATTCAAAGCATTTATTTCGTAGTAGGTATCTCTAGTTAGTCGGTGATTTATGCACATAAAAGGCACTTTTGAACGTCAAAATTTACAAAATAATAAAATTGAATTGATTCTAGTCGCCCCCTCCAAAAGGTAGTTTCGTATGGAGAAGAATGGGCAAGAAACTCCACCGTTACTCTTTTAAAATGTCTTACAATATTTTGTATAGGTACATTAATTATACATACAATTATGTATGAGATGCACCTAGAATAAAAAAAATATAAATAGTTACGTACTGAAAACAAAAAAATAAGTACCTACATAATGTTTAACGACGCCTTGAAAGCGTGAACCGTGATAGCCTAGTGGTTGAACGCTTGGTTTCCACGCAGGAGGGTCCGAGTTCGATCTCGGCCCGCACGTCAGGCTTTTCGAATTCATGTGCAAATTAGAATTTGTGAAGAAACCTGCACACCGAGAGGGCTCCATAAAATGTTCAATGCAGAGTGTAGTCCGCCAACCCGCCCCAAGCCAGTGTGGTGGACGGCGTACATCCTTCTCATTCTAAGAAAGGCCCGTGCCCAGCAGTGGGACAGTTGTGGACTGATTATGCTATACTACCGACACCTACCTTTGCGCTATTGCGATTGAAATGTTGATGGAGGTTTTGTGTTAATAGGGCTATTGGACAAGACAAGGGGTGGCCACCCCTTCTCCACCCGGATGTACGTGACTTAGGGATTACGTCAAGATGACGGGCAGCGTCCTCCTGTCCACTTCCAGGCGCGGATCTAGGGGAGGGCGGGCGAGGGCTCTTGCCCCGGGCGGCGAAGATTGAAGGAAAGGAGGGGCTGCCCACCACCAGCCAGTCGTGCTGTCTGTGCTGTGCTAGACCCGGTTATATATGAATAAACCTTTAGAATTATTTATAATTTTATTACTATAATAAACAATTGACTGTCTTGTTAATCTAGTGGTCGCAAGCGTGACTGCTGAGCATGGGGTCCTGGGTTCGATCCCCAGATCGGGCAAAGTGTTATTGGGTTTTTCCATTAGGAATTTCTCAGTAGCAGCCCGGAGTCTGGATTTGTGCCCGGTTAATGGCAATAGGCTCGCCCCTTTTACATGGGACTTAAACATAACTGGCGAAACGAGGGTGTACTAAAACACCTCTGCCGAACCCTTCAGGGAATAGAAGGCGTGATGTTATGTTATGTTAATAAACAATTTATTAAAAGTCTTAGTTAGTACCTATTTTATTTGTTGAAAACTTTTGCCTAGAGGGCGGCAAACTCATACTCTGCACCCCCTTTTGAAAAACGTAGAACCGGCGCTGCTCCTGTCTACCAGAAAAAAAATACTGCTATCATCAAACCATCAGCTAATGGTGTCGATTCTGTTTTGCACTTTGACAGGACTAAACTAAACTGTTTGTCTCTTTCTGTTTCAATAGAAAAAGAAAGTGACAGTTGCGTTTAGTCTAGTTTTGTACGGTCAAAACGTGCTACGAAATCAACACCAATGTCTAGCGTGGTTATTATTCGTTACATAGTCCGCTGCGGACTGTCTGTCGTCTACCTAGCGCTTTTAGCTGGCCGTAATCAAAACCTGCGGTTATAAAATACTAGCGACCCGCCCCGGCTTCGCACGGGTGCAGTGTAGATACTAATGTGGGGCATATAAACCTTCCTCTTGAATCACTCTGTCTATTGCTGAAAACTGCATTAAAATCTGTTGCGTATTTTAAAAGATTTAAGCGCACAGACAGCGGGAGCGACTTTGTTTTATACTATGTAAGAAAAAGATAAGTAGATAAAGATTATGATGTTACATTAAATCATCTCCAAAGGTCCGGTACCACACGTTATTACCTTCGGCAGGCCAAATTTGTTATTTTCCGCAAGAATTCGTGTCAGAAAGTCCTTGTAGATGTCTTGTCTTGGAGATGCCTCACTGCGGTCTAGTGGTGGCAAGCGCGACTGCTCATCGTGAGGTCCTGGGTTCGATCCCCAGGTCTGGCAAAGTGTTATTAGGTTTTTACGTGTGGAATTCCTCAGTAGCAGCTCAGGTTTGGATTTGTGCTCGGTTGATAGCAATAGGCTCGCCCCTATTAGATGGGACTTAAACTTAACGGCGAAATTAGAGTTTTACTATACACCTATGCCTATCCCTTCGGGAAATACAGGCGTGATGTTATGTACCTATACAGGGTGTAAATGAAATCATGTAAGTCCTTCAAACCTCGTGATGTACTGCTGACATGGATTTACCCTGGACGGAATACTTAAGGATTCAAATGTAAGAAGTAAACATGTATTGTGTTCTTAACTTGAGGCATTTTAGCGCCCCAAATTTGTTGACCGCGCGGTGAGTGATAGCCGCGCAATTCGCTGGGGGCGCTAAAATGCCTCACGTTAAGAACACATGTTGACGTCTTGTATTTATTTTTATTGATTCCTAAAGTATCCCGTGCAGGTTAATCTATGTCAGCAGTACCTACACAGGGTGTAAACGAAATCATGCAATTCCTTCAAACCTCGTGATGTACTGCTGACATAGTAGATTAACACTGCAAGGAATAAATTAGGATTCAATAAAAATAAAATACGAAAAGTAAACTTCTGTTCTTAACGTGAGGCATTTTAGCGTCCCGAGTTAAATGACCGCGCAGCGAGCGATATCTGCGCTCTTCGCTCGGGGCGCTAAAATCTCTCATGTTTATTTATTGTAATTTTTTTTGTTGAATCCGAAAGTATCCCGTGTAGTGTTAATCTTTGTCAGCAGTAAATCACGAGATTTGAAGGAATTACATGATTTCGTTTACACCCTGTATATGTCTTGGAGATAGCAGCCCTTCTATAGGGTATGGGCGTAGTCAGGGTGAGGTGAATGGGGAGCTTCATGTTCCATCCTGGCACAGGGAGGAATAGGTAAATAGTCTTCACTCGACACCATTGTCTACTAACTATATTGGCAATAGTCACTATCCATGGCAAGGGGTTGACGGCCGCAGCCAAACTTTGATGTTTCACGGTCAAATGTTGTTGGCAACGTCGACGCCGGCGCTAGCTTGTATGAAATATATTTTTAAGGTCCTTTGGGCAGAGGTTCTCGTCAAAGTCTTTACAACGCTTTCAATCTTGACGACTCGTTTGGTGCAGTGGCTGAGCGATTGGCTTCTGCGCTATGGGTCGAGGGTTTGATTCCCGCACGAAACAAATATTTGTATGGCCTACAGAGTGGGCGTTTGTGCATATTTTGAAGATTTGCGTTTGTAAACGCATCCACGATACAGGAGAAATCCTAGTGTGGAGCAATGTTAAAAAAAAAAAACTTTTTCCTGCATTATTTTTAATGGGATTTGCATATTCTTCTATTTTTTGCCCGAAACCTACTTATTGAGTCGCCTTTCATTAGGAAGGCAATACACTTGTAAATTGCTTCCGTAAAATTTATGTAACATATGATTAATTCGACTTTACAATTCAATCGATAAGCTACTTACAAGAGGGTTTACGTTTGCAAATATCTTCTTCTTCTTCTTCCTGCCCTTATCCCACACTAGGTGGGGTCGGCACATCATGTAGGTATTTCATAAATCCATGTTGTTAGAGGTTTTGGTTTATTGTTTTATGACCGGCCGCCTGCCTGACGTCAACCCTCCTTGGGAATACTCGTTGCGCCCCGTCGCGACGCGTCGCGCGGGTAACCTAATAAGCTTGGTATGCACTGGGTCCCAAAATGATATGGTTGTCTTGAAAAACTTGAAACTTCTCGTACTCGAGCCTACACACTACTATTCGACATCGTTTGCAATAGAAAAAACGGCGATTAATAATATATTTTTTTTAATACTCGAAAAATAAATTTTCTATAAAATTTAAAAAAAGCAAATTTATCGTAAGGTACCTACGTAAGGGACTTATGTGAGGAAAACTTACAGGTGTAAAGCCAGCCTTAGATCCAGGAAAGCCACACAGGAGAGAGGGGTTGGCCTATTCTGTGCCGGGTACGACACATGAGCATCACATAGTAGATACTGTATGTTTGGAAGCTTCATAAATATAAAGTCATTGGCACATTTTAATGTTCCAGTACCTACGACTACTTTTCGTGTGGTTAATGACTAACCTGGTGTCAGAGTTTATGCCGCCCATGGGCCTCTGACTTGGCTTCACATGCCGTCGAGAAATATCACTCAGGCATGCCGGTTTCCTCGCGATGTTTTCCTTCACCATTTTTAAGCAAGTGATAATAATACAATACGCACATGAATCCGAAAAGTCAGAGGTGCGTGCCTTGGGTTCGAACTCGAGACCTATGACTTGGCAGTCTGACTGTCACACCACTAGGCTATCACTGTTATATATGTTTTTTTTAATCCAGTATACGTAACAATTTCAAAAAATTACATGATAAAGTCACGGGCAATAGCTAGTATGTATAAATTACTTACATCGTGCATACGCGGTGCTATTTTGCTATAATTAGCAAAATATTAGTTCGTAATTAAAAACGTTTCAATGTTCAAAGTACGACACAGACGTAATACTTATCAAGCAATTATTTAGGTCAATGTGCTGACCATTGTTAATTAGGCAATATGCATTTGTTTTTGATATAAACTAGAAGATATCAGTGGCTTTGCTTACACCTTTTACAATAAAAAATAGAAAAAAAAATGTTATAAACATCTTATTTTTACACAGTATAAAACAAAGTCGCTCTCGCTGTTTGTACGCTTAGATCTTTAAAACTACTTTTAATGCAGTTTTCAGCAATAGATAGAGTGATTCAAGAGGAAGGTTTATATGCCCCACATTAGTATCTACATTGCACCCGTACGAAGCCGGGGCGGGTCGCTAGTAATAAATATAATAAAATGGGCCCAATGTTTTGCCTCGTTGATCTAGTAGTGGCAAGCGCGACTGCTGATCGCGAGGTCCCGGGTTCGATCCCCAGGTCAGGCAAAATGTTATTGGATTTTAACATTAGGAACTTCTCAGTAGCATCCCGGAGTCTGGATTTGTACCCAGTTAATGGCAATAGACTAGCGTCTCCTATTAAATACATGGGACTTAAGCATAACTGGCGAAACGAGGGTGTAATAAAACACCTCTGCCAAACCCTTCGGGGAATACAAGGCGTGATGTTATTTTATGTTATGTTTTAGATTTTACAATTTAATATTATTAGTTCTCATAACGTAGACCGCGCAATGAACAGTCGCAATTCGTGGCGTAATTTTGCCATGATGATCACACCAAAGTAGTCCAGATAGCCCACAGCACAAGCAAGCTGAAGTGGTGATGGGCTGCCTGCCGGCCTTATAGATGTCTTCTTGAGTGGAGACCGCGAGTCGACAGACTTACACCCATATTCTAAGACGTTCCTCCAAAACTTACTCGACTCATACTCGACTCAAAACGGCCTCAAAAACACCTTCAAAATTGTATTCATAGTCGCAATTTCGAGTGAACTTTGATGTTTCTCGACGGAGTCATTACGTCATAATTTGAATTATATGCATCGTGCAAATAACGCCGCGATAAATAATTGTAAAGATTCGTAAGCATATTCGATAAAGTCCTCAAAATTCATTTTTGTTACATAATTATGAACTTTGACACTTCCTTCCTTAAGGTAGGTTCCGAGGTAGTTTGACAGATGATTCTTTACCTCGACTGAGGAAAAATTTCGAGTCGAAGACGTTTATGTCAACTAAAGGCTGAGTCGAGGTGGAGTCGAGTTGAGTAAGTTTTGGAGGAACGTCTTAGAACATGGGTGGTAGTGTGGAGCACGTCAGGCTAGGTGGAGTGAAGATTTTTGCAAGGTGGTAGCAGCTGGATGAAAGAGGTCGAGGATCGAGCTTAGAGTCGTGCAGTTGGAGAGATAGGTCTCTCCATTCTAGCATCATAGCATCTCTGGACTGCTATAGACTAGATAGGTTAACATATTGGTTGTCGCAATAGGTTTTAATTAGCGTGAAGATGTTCGATGTGGTCTCGAGGTCGCAGCGCAGCTTTCGAAATAGGGCCTGAATTCGATTTCTGGATTGGACAAAGTGGCAGTAGAGTTTTCAGATGGAAATTCTCTGTAGAAGCTTGGAATATAGTTCCACGGGAATAGGCTCGCGGCCTATTAAATGACACTTAATATCGTTATCGACAAAATATGATTGTACACAACCTAAAATTTTACCTAAGTGGTTTTTTTAATAAAGGACATTGAACCTTTGGCTGCGTATAAACCAAAATTAAGATGCAATATTTAAAAAAAAAAACATTGCATTTTATGCTCTGTACGACAGTGTATATGTAGCCTTGGTCTTGTTCAAAGACAATCAATAGTAGTATCTTGTCTAATGTACCTAAGTTATGTTATCGTGTCGTATCGGGTCGGTTGATGTGGTTGAATATCACAATCGAGGCCCGGCAGTGTAAACCTCGTAAATAAAATATTCTTCAAAAGCGTTTTATTTGTTCTTTAGATTAATAAACTCGTCATTCACGTACTAGTTCAACAAACTTTCAATTCAAATACTTCTAAGCTATCTATGACGTACGATGACAAACTTGTATTAACATTTGATCGGCCATTTTTTTTGCAGGAGACAATTATTTGTATTTCTTTTAAAAATTTGTATTTTACACATACGTGGTTTTCACTGCCGACCGACGCAATGTGAATTTGACGATACGTTTGATGCAGTGGCTGAGCGGTTGGCTTCTGCGCTACGAGTCGTGGGTTCGATTCCCGTACGGAACAAATATTTGTATGGCCTAAAGATAGTTGTTCCAGGTCTGGGCGTTTGTGCATGTGAAGATTTGTGTCTGTAAACGCACCCACGATACAGGAGGAATCCTAGTGAGGGGCAACGTTTTTATCTTCTTATACATATAAAATGCTTTTTCCTGAATGACTGACTGACGGATAAACGCACAGCCTAAGCCGCTGATCGTAGAGACCTGAAACTTGGAGAGTGTGTTTTTTGTATGACGTAGGCATCCGATAAGAAAGGATTTTCCGAAATTCTACCCCTAAGGGGGTGAAAAAGGGGGGCAAAGTTTGTATGGGATAACATGATTCCTTGGTCCAATCTAATTCAAATTTTGCATAATCCTTTTTTCACAGAATTGATGGAAGACGTGTTTCGTATTTTATTGAAATCCATCCCCTAACGGGGTTAAAAAGAGGAAGAAAGTTATTTCTCATAGTTTTCTTTTAGTTTGTCTTATAAGTTTAATTTAGTGTGTATTGTTTTTCACATTTTTTTACGTTTATAAATATGTCTGTGTCCATTTTTAAAAATGGGAGCAGAGTTGGCTAACATCAATTGGAAATTAATAAACCTTAAATTTTGGCAGCCAGCCAGGGGTACCTTTTATAACGTAGGCATCCACTAAGGAAGGATTTTTCAAAATTTCTCCCCTTAAGCGGGTGAAAAAAAATCACACAAACACACAAAAAAATCAAGCTGTGGGCAAAAGCTAGTATACATATAAAAAAAAGTTATGCCTGCCTAGACTGCCTTAATTGCCTGATTTCACAGAAAAATGCCTGTACATCTCTCTCTCATGTCGGCAAGAGAATAGCTCATGCTGTGTTGTGAAAAGCTTATGCAGGTAGTAAGGTTGGTAGCGGGGCTGAATACCCAGTGTGCTCCGTACGTACCTACTTAAGTATCGTCACTCATAGAGGCTTTTTGAATGCACCCTTATGCCTGTCTCACAGTAATGCCGGCCGCACGCCTTCTAAACTTTAAAATGCCTGTCAAATACGGCAAATGCCTGTTATAAGGTAACCTTAGTCGTTGTAAAATCCTCATGGATGTCCCTCGCCCGGGGAAGGCGAGGGGGCTGCCGGACTCTTACCGGCTAAAAGCCAACGGTGGTCCTTCTCCTGACCGTTCGGCCAGGGTCGCGGGATTCGCAAAAGCATTCACCGGAACCCCAGCAGGTCCCGGTCCACCAACCCTCGGTGGACCTCTCCTCTGTGGGGGGTTGTTACGGCCCTGACAGTAACCTATTCTGGACTAGCCCTTCGTAATACATGTCATGTGTGATGTTTATTTTATTTCATTTTACGGATAGATAGGTAGGTATGCTAGTTATTGAGCAATATCTATGATTATGTTGAGTTATAATGTGTGATAGGTACTGACTGAGGCTACTTTACCCTAAAAGTACTTATGTAAACAACTCAAATATTAACTACGGTATCATAAACATTCAACACTTTTTTACGAAGTCGGTTCAAGTATAATAATATAGCGAATGTATTTGTTACTAAACTAACAAAGTTATTCACATAACGCGCATGCGCTTACACTGCACTTACCGCGCCGCGCTTGTTTCACACACACATCCAAATACTTGTATTAGCTGAACCGCTGAATCAACGGATAATCGCATATAAATACTGCACATTTCTCCATAATCGACACACATAGTGATCACTTACTTTGTGACACACATCAAACCAGCAAGATGAAGGCAGCTTGTGTATTGGTCTGCCTTGCCCTAGCCCACGGCATCACGGGCAGTATCTTCAAGCAGCAGGACCGTCAAGTGGACGGCCTCGACGTTCAGCAGCTGGATTACATCGACCAATACCAACGACAAAACCAGGACCAATCGTGGGAAGGCCAAAAGCAGCGGGACCAAACGCTCCAGAGCCAGAAATACCTCAACCAGCCCCTGAACCAGAAATACAGCGAACAGCAGCTGCAGAACCAGGCAACCTACCAACGTGAGGACCAACGTGAAGGATACCAGCACTCGTCTCCTCTGACCTCTCAAGATTGGGCCTTCATATACAACCACCAGATACACCCGCACCATCAACGTCATAATGATAAGACCCATCGTCACGCCTCCTCCAGCGAAAGCTCTCAGGAGTCTAGGGAGAGAAGATACAACTATGAAAACCAGCAACAGACACTCCGCGAAGATAGCCAAAAGTGGAATTCACCCCTTTTCAACACAGTTATGAACAAGGACAACCAGAAGGCCCAGGCTTACGGTGACGTTATCACGTGGAAAGGCTTGCAGATGGCTGTCGGCCCCAACTCTCCTGTCCAGAACAAGGAAGACATCGAGAAGATCTTCGGCGACGCCCAAAAAGCGATGAAGCACATTCAAGAAGAGGACAAGGCAAAGTTCCATGAAGTTTACGAACTTGCCAAGCTGGAAGAAAATGAAGACGCTCAACTCAACGCTACCCAGCTGGCACAAAAATACCAGTATCCCATTGAGGAACACACTATCACGACTGATGATGGCTACGTTCTCACTGTCTTCAGAATTCCTCCCAAGAAGCAAATCCGTGATGTTCAGAAGAAACCTGTTGTGTTCTTGATGCACGGTATCCTTGGAAGTGCTGATGACTGGTTACTTATGGGCCCCGGCAAGGCACTCGCTTACTTGCTGTCTGATGCAGGCTACGACGTATGGCTCGGTAACGCTCGTGGCAACAAGTACTCCAGGCGTCACGTGAGCAAGCACCCCGCTGTTTCAGACTTCTGGCAATACAGCACTGATGAAATCGCGCTCCACGATGTACCAGCTATGATCGACTTCGCCTTAGAGACCACCAAACAGGAGAAACTTTACTACATCGGACATGCCCAGGGAACCACTGTCTTCTTCGCGCTTACCGCCACCCGCCCAGAGTACAACGACAAGATCATCATGATGTACGCTTTGTCACCGATGGTGTACATGACGAACGTGCGCAGCCCATTGTTCCGCATGATTGCTCCTACAAGCAAGTTCCAAGAGCGTCTCCAGAACCAGTTTGGAAATGGTGCCTTCGCTCCCAGCAAGGAGCTGATTCACACTGTTGGTGGAGCTATGTGCGAGAACGAGATTGGCTGCAAGATGGTCTGCTCAAACGTGAACTTCGTCATGGCTGGTGTCAACGTAGACGGACAGGACTCCAACATAATCCCCGTCGTGATGGGACACTTGCCGGCTGGAACATCCGTTAAGGTGATCAAACAATACGGACAGGGTGTTGCTTCTCACGAGTTCCGTAAATATGACTACGGTTCCCAGATCAATGAGCAGGTGTATGGCAAGCAGGAGCCTCCTAAGTACAACATGTCGGAGGTCCAAGCCCCAGTCACGCTGTACTACAGCGAAGAGGACTGGCTGGCTCACCCTAAGGATGTAGTGAGACTGCAGAACGAGCTTCCCAACGTGAGAGAAACCTACAAGGTGCCAGAGGAACACTTCAGCCACATGGACTTCCAGTTTTCATCCAAGGCCCCCGAGATGGTATACAAGCGACTCATCGACTCCATGCAGAACCAGCAATAAGTAATTAGAAAAGGACTGTATAGATAATTTCAATTGTATAGATGTATCGTTCATTGTCATAAGTTATATTTTTGTACTTTACTGGCGCATTAAATAAATCCGTCCATATTTTTAAAACTTTGTATTTTTTACGATATTTCTATTTTTCACTGCAGACCAATAATAATTTAACCAATGAAATTCTGTTTCATAACCATAATAATATAAGTACATGAAACTTTACTACCTGCCTACCATGCCTAATATACCGTGTATACTAAATACTACCCAAGTACCTATGTAATATAGGCAGTATCACAGAGTACTTTTATTGGCAGTATTTTGTATAGGTAGTAATTTACTTACAGTAATTATTTGACAGTTTTCTAAATATAGCAATATAGACTATAATTATTACTCTACGTAGAAAAACACTAGATTCCATGTGGCTACCGTAAATAGTATGATGTGGTATGTGTGTACTGCGATATAATAAAATCAAGGATAAAATCAAACAAATCATATTCAATTTATATGTAGGTAGGTACCTATATTATGGTATTTTTTTCTATACATTATTTATTTGTTTCTCTGTATCACTGTGTACCTCGCAATGACTTACCGTGAATATGGTATTCTTGCATCTCTTTTTAATAATTTTAAAGATCTACTAGACTTAAAGAATGCACTCTGTGAAGAAATAGGTACCTACGTTATGTAGGTATCTCTACCTTGTTATCCTAAACAGGCATAAAAAGTTATGTATTATTGTATTGAATAATAAGATAGGTACTTAATAGCAATTACAATTGTAATGGAATATATAAGACGTAATCGGAATCGAATAGGTAACAGATACCTACAAGTAAGTTGGTACCTATCTAATAAGTTCCTAGGTCTATCAGATTAATAGTGTAGTAAAATAAACAAGATCACACATTAGTGTTTATTTAAGTATCCTACAGGTAATCTGGACTGTAGAACACTGTATTTCTCAATGAGTTTAGGCGGCGGTGAAAACAGTGTTAAAATATCTTTGTGCCCATTTTTCTATCAATTCACTCAATGTTGTATAGATGTCGCTACATACACAAAACGGTTGAATGTTTGACATTTAAACAGCCCACGCTTTGTTTTGACATATACACTTGCATCTGTCATCAAATCGTTGTCGAGTAAGTGAGAAAGGAATATGTTTTTGCCCGAGAATGAAAGAGATAGAGGTGCGGCGGCGCTGTAGCTTCCCGCCGTCCCCCGTTCGACAGTCGCGCTCTGTTCGGTTTGCTGTGCGTAGTTGAGCTGAATTATTTTTGTTTTCAACGTAAATAGTGCTATCACCGGACTTATTTCCATATATGGACCAATTTGTTATTGTGTACTAGTGACTGAGTGTAGAAAGAAGTGTTCGCATGGATTGAGTGAGCAACGATGTTACCTCCCACGGCCGGTCTATCACAAGAACAACGCGACCGGCCCGACATGGCGTACCAGCAGCGTCAGGACGTGAGAGAGCTTACCAGAGAAATCATCAGAAGCGCCCGAGTAGCAAACAGACAACATTCAACATCCCCTGGAGGTGAGCCGGTCCAAAATCAAAACGACGCCACGTTTCCGCCATGCTTGTCAAATTGACGTGATACGTCAAGGTGACATTTATACGAAAACATAGCATTTTTCGGGGGAAAAATACATTAAAAACAAATCCCATAGTCATAATTACCGTATAGGAATCATTAGCGGAGGGAATTAGGACTGTTACGTCACCAAGGAGCCCGATCTTGCGAAAGAAAAATGGCGCCAATGCGCCACATTGCTTATCGTTAGCTGGGTAGCTATACAGCTAGGAGTCATTTTTAGAATGTTTTAGACGAGATAAAGTTTATACTAGCAGTTAATAGAATTTAACATTATGTAAGACAAGATTCTCTAATGCTTATTGTTGAATTGGCACGTGCTTGGGTTATTTTTAGCCCGTCCATTTGTGACCTACGTAACGTGGTACAACCGCGTCAGCCCGATCGATATACAATATGCATTTTTCAGATGTACGTTAATATTTTACATATTGATTGCAGTTAGAAAGTAGTGCAGAAAAGTTTACATTCTGTTTGTTGTTGTTATTATTGGATTCCTTTTGACTTTTGTAAAATGTCGCTGTGACAGTAAATTGACAGCAGTCAAGGCACAAAATGGCTGCCCGCCATTGAATCTCATTGAATCAAGCTCAACCTATTTTTAGTTCAATCACGCGCTACACCAGGCGGCGCCACTGTCGCTTTGTTGATATTTTCAATTTTGTACAGGTAACTTGGAATGTTTGGCAACTTTTACTTCTTTCTTACTGTTAACCGAATGAACCATATATATGTGAAATAGCCAATACCTTTATTATAGTATTGTAGTGAAAATAAAGAATTGTCAATTTGTCAGTTCAGAAGATGTTAGGCATAATTCCATGTTTAAAGTAAAAAAACTCCAACTCTGTGAATAACAATGATTATTTAACTAAACATTAGTATGACTAGTTAATTGAAACCTTTTCAAATCTTTATTTTAAAGACAAGTTCACAAGTAGGAGATTTAACATAGCTGCTACCATAGAATTACCATGAATGTTCTATTATATTCTAAATGCAAGAGTAGAACTCACATGTTCATTTTACTCTAGA
The DNA here is from genome assembly GCA_910594945.2 of Amphipyra berbera. Lineage (NCBI taxonomy): Eukaryota > Metazoa > Arthropoda > Insecta > Lepidoptera > Noctuidae > Amphipyra > Amphipyra berbera. The sequence continues at coordinate 2,216,886 of OU343138.1, forward strand.
TTTTTATCCACTTCTCAGAATAACAGAAATACTTAGGTTCCAATGTTATTGTGTTAGGTCCACCAGGTGAACATGTAGCTTTTATTTCTCCTATGTTTTGCCATAAAAAGGCCTGTAATTGTTCTATTGCTGGGGAAATGCCTCTTCTACTCATACAGAGAAAGAATGAGCATAATTAACAACCTAACTTATATGTAAAATAAATTATATGCTCACAATGGAACATTTTATGTCCTGTCTAGAAATGCATTATATTTATTAACATTTAATTTTATCCATCATAAATACATATAAATTATATTTATAAAGATTTCTACAAGATAAAAAAAACAATCAAACATTACTAAAAATTGTTTAGAAATTACGTAGGTAGGTATATTATTATCAAATCAATGACCTAAATTATATAAAATACCTTGATAAATCTTTATCTATGTAAAGCTAATTTCAGATGGCGCCACCGTCTCTGGTACCAATTACAACCAATCGGAATGGGTAACATTAATGTTAGGAATAATGTCAAACAAACTTTAACCAATGACATTGCATTATAGCAGCGACGGTGGCGCCATTAGTTCCTCAGTGTGCTACCCCATTGTTTACACTTCAGTTATAGATAAGAGAATATTGCCCTGTAAGTTATTACTGATTAAGGAGGTTTTATCTTGTTCTAAAATGCAGTTACATAAACCTCAACAATTGGCCAGTCTATCGCCATAGGCTAACATGAACTTCATAATGTAAATCTGATATTTAGAAATTCCTTTTGCATGAACGGGCAAAAATAATAAGCAAAAAGTTTATTATGAGTGAGTTAATTTTTTTCAAAGTAACATAAAAAGTAGGCAATTACTCAATGATGGATGTAATGTAGGTAGGTACTTTATAAAGACAGAAACAGCAAAATATCTGTAATTACATAATAGTAGCTACTAGTATTTAATGTCCTTGATACTAGACAAGGTAGATGGAAATGTTTGTTGCACACTCGCAGTATACCCTATAATGGGACTTGGGGTCCCATCTGATAGGAGGCAACCCAGGTTTTATTTCTCTAGGTACCTGAAAAGCCACCGACACTGTCTGACCTTGTTAACGTACTACTGGGACCTAATGTTTAACACCCGCGTTTGTGAGTACTCAACAAAATAAGCAGCTATATCTCTAGCAAATCATATCAGTCAAATATTGGATAAGTAGGTTCTCACAACTAGAGAAGAGCTTTGCATTTATGTGTGATTGGGCACCGAAGTAGGGCAGGGACAGCGCGCGACCAGTAACAGGCCCGGGAGTATGGCGTGCCGTGTTCCGCGCGCGCCTCTCTGGAGGAAATGGGGCAGGGGAAAAATTGCCCCACCACTGGAGAGGTCCACCAGAAGAAGCTGGTGGTCCGAGACCTGCCGGGGATGCTGTGCCCATGCACAGCATCCCCCGCCGCCGCCCGCCGAATAGCGAATACCGTGACCCCGGCCTTTTGTCAGAAGGAGGGATACCGTTGGTTTTTAGCTGGTAAGAGTCCGGCAGACACCCTCGCGTTCCTCGGGCGAGGGACATCCACGAGGATTTTCCAACGATAAAAAAAAAACAAAAGCGATAGCGCGCGCAGCTGCAGTTTATTCCTATTGATTGAGAGCAAATTAAACAACGCGAGCGCATGTGCATTCGTTGAAGTGCAAAGTTCATCTCATATTGCGGAAGCTGTACCTACCTAATCAAGGGGCATAATTTTAGCAACTGTAGAAGTAGGTTAAAAAAAATAGGTAGATTATTTTCCGTGGGGGGGACGGATTAAGAATACAATTGCCCTCCGTCGCCGAGCAAGCGAGTCGTAAGAGGTGACCAACCTGACTCCATAATTGCGCCAGATCAATGGCAATAGGCTCGATACACGGGACTTAATGCAAGAAGCGAAATGTGGGTGTACAGAGTTCTATAATAGGCGAACACTTCTGCTTATCACTTCGCATATTACGGACATGAAATACAGAAACAATGCTCTAATTATGCTGTAGATAAGGGAACGCACCCATACTTCGAGACACATTTTTTTTAATTTTCTACCCCCCCTCCTCCCCCTCGGTAAACACCCGTAGTATATGCCTATACCCCCCCTCCCTCTCTAGTTTTCACGCAGTATTTCATAAATATGGTTTAAAATCATTTTTTGCAAACCGAAAGATAAAAAAATATTTGGCTCGTATGTGCGTCAGTGTTGCCACCTGTGAGTTTAAAAAGCGATAACCGCTGCGCGCCATATTTCAATATAGCTCTAAAAACCGCGAGTTTTCTCTAAAGTATATTGACTACGTGACGAAAACTTAAGCCCCCCCCCCTGCCCCTGTGATCATGCGGGGTATTTTGAAGACCCCTCCCTCCCCTGAACAGGTCACGTAGTGACGTACGTGAATACGTATGTGAATTACGTACGTAGGTAAGAATCTTTCACCAACTTTGTATTATGGATCACTTGACCAATCCTGTTAACCCATTTTATGCGAACGATCTTTGGTACGATCAATCATTTTGACGGCGCGGGCTTACGAAATGACAATAATAGACTCGGATTATCATTTGGCGCCAATCGGGTCAAAAGTTCAGCTATTTATAGGTAGGTAGGAAAATCACAACGTGCGTATAGTTTGATAAACTTTGTATTATTTATTTTGATTAAAATAAGATAAATCAAATCTATGTAATGGGCTCGATTCGAAACATTGACGCGGTAAGCCCCGATCTGTGCCAGTTTTAGTAGTTATCGAAGACAGTAACGTTAACAAATGGCGTGGTCGCACAATGGCGGTACACGGGTACCACACACACGTCGCAAAATGCGTTTAAAGTACAACACAACATCACGCCTTACATTCCCCGAAGGGTTCGGCAGAGGTGTTTTAAAACACCCTCATTTCGCCCGTTATGTTTAAGCCCCATGTAGGGGGCGAGCCTATTGCCACTAACCGGGCACAAATCCAGACTCCAGGCTGCTACTGAGAAATTCCTAATGGAAAAACCCAATAACACTGCCTGACCTGGGGATCGAACCCAGGACCCCATGCTCAGCAGTCGCGCTTGCGACTACTAGACCAAGACAAGGCAGAAAATTAAATGTAATGTTATGTTGTTGTTATAATTATTATGTATGTTAAATTACAACTTAATAGAATAATATTTTTATAAACCAGATGACGCCCGCAGCTTTGTTCGCGTTATAGTTATATCGATAAAAAGTATCCAAATCCGTCCACAGGGTTCACACTTATTCTGCGCCAAGTTTCAATAAAATTGTTTCAGTAGTTTAGTCATGAAAAAGTAACAAACGAACAGACTAACTCTCTTTCGCACCCATAATTTTTGCGTGGTTACTTAAGGGAACGTACCCACTACCCATACTACGTGACCCATTTTTTACAAATTTTTTTATCCCCCTCCCCCCTCGGTGACCACCCGTAGTTTATGACCAAGTGCCCCTGGGACCAAGCGTGGTATTTTGAAGACCCCCCTCCCCCTGGACGGGTCACGTATTATGGGTACGTTCCCTAACCTCGCCAAGCTATTTATTTAGGCAACGAATCTGGATAACATAGGGAATAACGACTTGTAATCCCGATAAACTCGAAACATTTCACGCGTACGGAGCCGCGAGCGCCGCTACTATCTGCCTAGTTTATATTTTGAACAATCATTGCAACACTTCCCAGCAAGATATTGCATTACCTCGATGCAGTTTACGCAACTGGACGGCCTGTATACCGCCGGGGCTCTGTAATGTCACAGCCTCTTATCTCAGCTGCTGTCCCGCGCAGATGTTTAGATTGTGTTCCGGTTTTGATGTCGGCTCCCGGTCTTTTGTTTCGGACATTTCTATAGCTGTTGTAGTTAAAACGCTTTTATCTAGACGGTGACGTAGTAAAATAGATTTATTAATCAATATTATGCTGAATTTACATGGCCTGAAATACGTTTATGTAGTACTAGCGACCCGCCCCGTCTTCGCACGAGTGCAGTGTAGATATTAATGTAGGGCATATAAACCTTCCTCTTGAATCACTCTTATCTATTGCTGAAAATTGCATTAAAATCCATTGCGTAGTTTAAAAGATCTAAGCGTACAGACAGCCGGAGCGACTTTGTTTTATATTATGTAAAGATGTTAACTAGCATTGTAACTATCATCTCTGTATATTCTGTAAAGTATAAGCGTGAAGATTACCTGCTTTAAATAACAAAACAATCGTAAGCGTCATCGTTTAGTGGAGACGTTCTCGGATGGGCGTTGCGCAAACGCACCGTAAGCGTGGACTTTGTATCGTTCATCGAACTTGAATATAAAATTTGCGAAATTATACTGTTCTGATTTTATTGTTTTTTCTTGGATTATTAGCCCACCAGAGGCGTTGCTAGTGTACAATTAAAACTACAATTTTTATCATGACGAAGCTCTAACGTCCGATAGATGACATAATTAATTTTATTTCAATTTCTTTTACCCAACTGTACATAAAATCAGTGCTTCGTCAATAAGCAACAACGTGCAGCAGCACTCGGGAGGGTTACACACACAGTACACTTGCGACATCCGACAGACATTTTCAGATGTCGACAAGAATGCTATCGACGTTAAAAAAATACCCAATACAAACCATTCAAAATTATTAACACGGGTTGGGTATATATCACATTGACAGACATTTAAGACAACAAATGACATCTGTCACCTTTCTAAAGGTAACTCGGAGCGCGCTTATGTCGAATATTAGGCTGAGTTGCACCAACTAACTATAACCGTAACCATACCAAAATGTCTGTCAAATCAGTATAAATTTAACATAAATATGGCAAGTTAACAGTGACAGTTAGTTGGTGCAACTGGGCCTAAGTGTCGATCTGTTGCGCACTTTGACAGGACTAAACTAAGGGTGTTTGTCTCTTTCTGTTCAATAGAAAAAGAAAGTGACAGTTGCGTTTATTCTAATTTAGTACTATCAAAATGTGCAACTAGTCTCTTCCAGTCGGTACCTCATTACTGATAGTGTCTCTGTTTCTACACTCCTCTATGAGTAACCTGGTAAAAGGTTGACTTTAATTTACAGCAAACTTGACGTTTAAAAAAAAACGACACCTACAATACGGCCGATATATCTTGGCGAGTCTGAAGAGAGCGCCAAATGGCTGCGCAGCCAATAATACTACACAAATCATGAATAAACCAGTTATTATTGGCTGCGCAGCCATTTGGCGCTCACTTCAGACTCGCCAAGATACATCGGCCGTATTGTACCTACGAGTACGTGGTACGACACAATGTGTTCCGCGTCTTCACTTTTAAAACAATACAACCCATACAATGACGGGTTCACGAGAACGTGATGCTTTGTCGCCCATTGTGCTAACTAGGGCCATTTCAACGGAGCGTTAGGGTCAATTCATACTAGAGCAGAGTCGAAGCGCATCGAAGCGTCAATCTGAAACTTAACATAGCATATTCACCCTCCACAACATAGGTAATACACATATTTCTTCTAAGATAAAAAAGACGCGCGAATTCGGGCGAATTCTGTGGAATGCGGGCGATCTTTTTTTTATCTTATAGCGGGTTCACACGGTTCGATTTTAGTTGATCAACAAAAGTTGAAAGATTTTGTTCCTTCAAATTGATTCAATTTGATTGAAAGTCTGTTCAGACGGTTCAAATTGCATGCGATTTAGCAGTTGATCAACTAGAATCTAATCGTGTGAACCTGGTATTAGAAGAAATATTTGTATTATGTTGTGGAGATAAGGTCGAATATGCTATGTTAAGTTTCAGATTGACGCTTCGACTCTGCTCAAGTATGAGTTGACCCTTACTTGCGCAGTAAGGCGCTTCTGTTGTTAGTAGATCTGCCTTGTACATTAACTTGAACGATCTTGAGATATCCGTAATGATAACAGGTGCGAGCATGACAGAAATGTGGAGTGCTACCTATGTTCCATTCCCAGTTTTGACAAAGTATTATTCAGTTATTATGTTAGGAAATCAGTCTGGTACTGATTGCGCGTTTCCCCTTTCAACATTGGATCATCCGAAGTGGTCATCTAGCCGAATAGCGTGACAAGCATTTGCGAAAAACGCTTGTTCATCGGTCTAATGGTCTAACCCTTTCGGAATTGCAGAAACGGATGTTAATCAACTGATCTATACTAACAATTTGACGTAATTCATAGTATTTTATTGGCAACAAATAAGTGGCAGGTCGTACAGAACAGACGAAATAATTTAAAAAGGCTTACACCCATATTCTAAGACGTTTCTCCAAAACTTACTCGACTTGACTCCACCTCGACTCAATCTTTCTCGCGGTAGTTACAGTTGACATAAACGTCCTCGACTGGAGATTTTTCCACAGTCGAGGTAAGGAATCATCTGTCAAACTCAAGGTACCTCGGAACCTACCTTAAGGAAGGAAGTGTCAAAGTTCGTATGTAACAAAAATGAATTTTGAAGATTATCGAATATGCTTACGATAATCTTTACAACTATTTATTGCGGCATTATTTGCGCGATGCAGATAATTCAAATTATGACGTAATGATTCCACACTACCTCGACTCATTTGAGGACCCCTTAGTCGAGGAACCTCAAAGTTTTATCGAATAGAATACGAAGAAGTCCTGAGTCCTGAGTCGAGTAAGTTTTGGAGGAACGTCTTAGAATATGGGTGTTAGATGTGGTATAATATTAATGTCAATATAACAAGAGTTACACAATTATCATGAATCAAATCAAACTAACCTACAGCAGCCTAATAAACAAGTTATTATCAGGTCTTGTGTTGTCGGTAAATACGGATGCCCTTGGACATGTTGCGTCACCCCCCGCGGCCGTTCACCCGCATCGATCGCACCCCGGTCACTTCCGTCCCGTTTCACATATTAACGCCAATGTACTTTGAGATGACACCCCCGCCAAAATGAGCTTGATGGTGCTTTGCGGAAAATGTTTGAGGAGTAAATTATGCGCTGAACTTAATGCCAAATTGCCAGTGCTTTGAAAAACTAAAATAGTTCACTATCAGTTATTTGGTTGCCTATTATAAATCCTAGTACATAATTGCTGACATAGTTATGGATTTTCTAGTTTTAACATAATATCACGCCTATATTCCCCGAAGGGTTGGGCAGAGATGTATAGTAATCATTTCACCGTTATGTTTAAGTCCCATGTAATAGGAGGCTTCGGGGTGCTACTGAGGAATTCCGCACGGAAAAACCCAATAACACTTTGCCCGACCTGGAGATCGAACCCAGGACCTCATGATCAGCAGTCGCACATGCCACCACTAAACCAATGAGGCAGTTGCTAGTTTTACTGTTGGATGTTTAGATCCCGGAAAGCATGTCTCTATTTTTTGTCGTGATTGTCGAGGATTAACTTCAGCGTACTTCGGATTACAATATTCTGTTGTTATTATTATTATCTTACTTTAAAAATGCCTCTTGTATTTACTCCCAAATCTGAAATTCTCTGAAAAATATTCGCGTAGTGAAATAAACATAGAATTATGTAAATCATAACGTTATTAGAATTGCCGAACAAACAGAAACATATGCGAGACACGTATTCACAAAACAAATGTTGACTATCCGTTACGATCAGGGTTGTCAAACATTTGAAAACTTTTCAGATCGCATGTTTTCAAGCGTCGCGTCGAAGCGTAAATAAATTAAAAACCTGTTGTAATAAAAACTGTATCAGGTAGCTTGAAAATAGTTTATTAAGACTACCTTTAAAAAGTTGTGCCTTTTTTAGGGTTCCGTACTCAAAGCGTAAAACGGGACCCTATTACTAAGACTCCGCTGACCGTCCGTCCGTCTGTCACCAGGCTGTATCTCATGAACCGTGATAGTTAGACAGTTTGAATTTTCACAGATGATGTATTTCTGTTGCCGCCATAACAACAAATACAAAAAAAAATAGAATAAAATAAATATTTAAGGGGGCTCCCATACAACAAACGTGATTTTTTAAAATCTTTTTTGCTCGATATTGATAACGGCAACAGGTAGACACTTGAAATATTCACAGAATATTTAGTTATAATTATTCACTTTAAAAATAAATAACTAATTAAAATAAAACAAATATTTAAACGGCAAAAAAAAAACACGTTTGTTATATGGGGAGCCCCTATAACAAACGTGTTTTTTTCCGTTTTTATAGATAATGGTACGGAACCCTTTGTGCGCGAGTCCGACTCGCACTTGGCCGGTTTTTAGATCACACCTGGGTACGCACTTTTATTAAATGACTAAAATAAACCATCTTAGGTAGGCCAAATGAAAACAAAAAATCTTAACAAGTGATTATGACAATTAGGCAACCCTGGCTACGACACACGTAAATAATTTACCAAAGTCATGAGTTGACAATAGAATCGGGTCACGCGTGTTTTGAAAACACATACTACGTGATTTTTACAGTTTTATTTGAAACTTGAATATTGCTTGAAAGCATACGTGACATTACGCCTTTAATACTAGAAGGAGTATGTATCTAGAACATCTACATTGAATCGAAGACTAACACCCATATTCTAAGACGTCCCTCCAAAACTTACTCGACTCAGAACAGCCTCGAAAATACCTTCAAAATTGTATTCTTAGTCGCAACTTCGAGTGAACTTTGAGGTTACTCGACGGAGTCATAATTTGAATTATCTGCATCGCGAAAGTAACGCCGCGATAAATAATTATAAGGATTATCGTAAGCATATTCGATATAGTCCTCAAAATTCATTTTTGTTACATACGAACTTTGACACTTCCTTCCTTAAGGTAGGTTCCGAGGTACCTTGAGTTTGACAGATGATTCCTTACCTCGACCGACGAAAAATCTCGAGTCGAGGACGTAACTACCGATGGTAGTGAAAAAGGCCGAGTCGAGGTGGAGTCGAGTCGAGTAAGTTTTGGAGGAACGTCTTAGAATATGTGTGTAATAGTGCATGCGTTGCCTAATTGTATGTAAAATTTCCTAAAACAAAAAGATTAAACTTAGCCGAAGACGTCAGCCGAGGTCATTTAGTTCAGTAATTGTCCGTTAGTATAAATATAAGAATACCTAATAACATAACATCACGCCTGTATTCCCCGAAGGGTTGGGCAGAGGTGTATAGTAACAGCCTCATTTCGCCGTTATGTTTAACTCCCGTGTAATACGTAGCGAGCCTATTGCCATTAACCGGGCACAAATCCAAACTCCGAGCTGCTACTGAGGAATTCCACACGGAAAAACCTAATAACACTGCCCGACCTGGGGATTGAATCCAGGACCTCACCGATCAGCAGTCGCGCTTGCCACCACTAGACCAACGAGGCTACGTGTATTATTAGTTATTCTTATGTTATAAGTTCGTTCAAGTCCAATTCTCTAGTTAGCTATAAAAAATACTTGCCTTGCAAAAAATATAAAAATTCTGTCGTAGATTTTTTTCCGTAGGGCTTATATCGATTGAGAATTAGTTGTTGATACTATGAAAACAACATGTTCTTGAGTGTTTTTGTAAAACAAAAGGAACCAAACCATTTACATAATGAGTTTCTTAACATCTACCCAAGCTTCCATATTTGGACAATAATGTGTCATTACGATATCATGCGAACGCAATAATGTGTGCAATCAATAGCATCGTAAACGCCAAATTTACTAGCAAGTTATTGCAGCAAGTGCTTTCTTAGTTGTTCACACTGAATGCAAGGTTCGTTAAAACCTTACACGGGTAGGGTTACCTTTCCAAAATGGAGGGATGCCTGTCAAGAGTGCCTTAAATGCTTGATTTGACAGAAAAATGCATGTAGATCTCCCCTCATGTCGGCAAGAGAATAGCTCATGCTGTGTCATGAAAAGATTAGGCAGTTAGCAAGGTTGGTAGCGGGGCTGACTACATAGTGTGCTCCGTACTCACCTACTTAAGTATCGTCACTCATAGAGGCTTTTTGAATGCATTCTTATGCTTGTCTCAGAGTAATGCCGACCGGACGTCTGTCGTTATCCTATCGGGGTGTCCTGCGTAAGCCACGAACGCGACAAACGCGATCAAGACAATGGCTTTCCCTACTAGTGGCCTATGTAGCGAGACGCGACGTAACGCGTATTTGTTCCACGTGGTGTCGCGTCGCGTCGCACCGCGTCGCGTTTGTCGCTTACGCAGGACACCCCGTATTACACGGGCAGCTTTTGGCAAGTCGGTAAAACATCTAATCGACTTGCTACGGTTGTGTCCACAGTGCAAGTCGATTGCAGAAGTAAACTTGCGCAATTTAACTTGCTGTAGTAAATTTAACGCTTCAGAATACATAATAGTCTACAAATGACACATTTTTAAATAGAATTAGGTATTTCTTTTCAGTTCGTGACCGTTTTCCATCGACATCGTCCACCGACGACAATGAGAGCGGCACAGACGGTGAGGCGGACCGCTCCCGGCGCATCAGCCTGGTCCATGGCGGTCAACAGAACCCGCCGCCCGGGATCGTGTCCATCCGCAAGCGACGCGGGAACCTGGCCAAACACTCGGTGAAGATATTGAAGAAGTGGCTCTACGACCACAGATACAACGCGTACCCTAACGATGCGGAGAAGATTGCGCTGAGTCAGGAAGCCAATTTGACAGTTTTGCAGGTGCGTCATTATCAATAGGAATAAATTAAACAATAGTTTGTTATTGTACTCAATAATAGCTACGCTTATAACTACAATTGCATGGAAAGCTACGAAGGATGACCGTGACTGCCTAGCCTTTTCCCAACTATGTTGGAGTCAGCTTCCAGTCTACCCAGATGCGGCTGAATACCAGTATTTTATACGGAGCGACTGCCATCAGACCTCCGCAACCCAGTAACAGAGCATTGCCGATATCCTAAGGTTAGACCGGTTGTCAGACTTTCGGGCTTCTGATTTCCCGTAACGACTGTCATAGGTATTTATGACACCCGGAACCGACTGTTTAACGTGCTCTCCGAGGCACGGAGGGGTCTCGATCTGTAACGAACGGTCACCCATCCACAAACTGACCGCGGCAGGAGCAGCTTAACGTCGCAAATGGTACGATCCGCGCGATTTGTAATTAGCCACAAGCCCCTACGAAGGATGACCGTGGAGAAAAATTCAATTATTTTCACACTTGGTGGTAATGGTGATCAGAATTTGATGCATTCGGTAGTTTGCGCCAGCTTTACCCTTGATGTTTTTATTCTTAAATAGATCTTCATTTGAAGACCGCGACAAACTAAGTTAGGTCAATTTACGTTGAGGTGGCAGCCGTCGGCAGCGAATCGGAAAGCAATTGCAGTCCCGAAATTTACATAGCATTTTAAATTTCTACATTTATAAAAGACTCCATCTAAGTGTGAATACAGTCCAGTAGTTACTCTTCTTCAGTGCTAACCAATAAAATTTCCTTGCATAGGTATGCAACTGGTTCATAAACGCGCGTCGGCGCATCCTGCCGGAGATGATACGTCGTGAAGGCCACGACCCGCTGCACTACACGATCTCGCGGCGCGGGCGCAAGCAGCCCGGCTCCTCCAGTGGAAACGCGAACACCGCCGGCGTCGTCGTCGCCTCTTGGGAAGGCGTCGAAGTTGAGGTAACTACTTATTTTTACTTTTTTATTATTTATATGCGAGTTAACGCCGCAATTAATATTATATCGACGCCCAGCAGTTTAAACCTCGTAAATCCAATTTTCTCCAAAAGCGTTTTATTTATTTGTAATGCTACATTTACACGCTTGCCGAGGCTTGCCAAACGTCCACAAGCTCCAAGCCTTTACAAACGCTTGGATGCCATTTACACGCTTGTGAGTGCGTTAACAGCGTTAGTGTGTTCCGGACAGGCAAGCATGGCGGACGTAGACGTTGAAGTTGTGTCGGCTAATGCTTTTGGTTTGACATATTTTTATTCAAAATATAAACAAAAATAAAGAGGTGAAAGGTTCGGCAGAGAAGATGGTAGATGTTAAAAATCCATAGAAACCGTACCTAGTTATCAAATTCAAATGTTTTTAACATTGTTAATAGATTCCAATGTATTAATTCGTATTGGCTTTTGTCTGAAAAAAACAGATGCTTTATCCTGTTTTTATCATACGATTATGAGGCGTTACATAATATCATTGTAATTACTACTCATGATTGTTGCGTAAAACTAAAAACGTCCGTTCGGTGCGAGCTTGTGAACGAAACTAAACACGCGCCAACGTGTAAATACGTCGCAAGCGCTTGCCGCAAGCTTCCTTTGATCTGTGTTTAAAAACCGACACTAGTCCGGATCGGCGACAAGCTTACGCAAGTCAAGCCAGACAAACAAACAAGCGTGTGAACGGGGGTTCACACGCTTGTGTTTGTGGATGTTTGGCAAGCCTCGGCAAGCGTGTAAACGTACCATTAGATTGTTGAACTAATACGATTTTTAATTCAAATACTTGTAACGCCATCTATGACGTACAATGAGAAACTTGTATTTACATTTGATCGGCCATTTTTTTTACACCAGACAGCTTTTTCTATATCCTGTAAAATTTTGTATTTTACACATACGTGGTTTTCACTGCCGATCGTCGATATGTATATTAGGATACACTGCGTATATCACTGGGGAATTCGCCAATAGGAAATATTCTATATTCCGCTGCGCCAGGGATCATCCATAAACAAACAGTGATCCCAGCGGACAATACAAATGATACAATTTTGTAATAATACCTATGCGCAGTCGTACTCAATTTTATGTGTCCAAGACGGAGGAGTGATCGTGGCGATACGATGTTTTTTTATACTGAAAAGTAAAATGATGGTGCTGAATTTATGATCACACACGAAAAACCTTTAATCGGCGGACTTCCGCTCAAACAAACGTTGGTTATGATTAGGAAGATAAGGGACGTTTAATCAGTACCTACTATACTAAAAGCGTACCGCTTAAACAGTCATGTAACCGCCTTTTTATATAAATTATACAGGGTGTAAACGAAATCATGTAATTCCTTCAAACCTCGTGATGTACTGCTGACATAGATTGACCCTGCAAGGGATACATTTGGAACCAAAAAAAATACAAGAAGTAAACATGTGTTCTTAACGTGACGCATTTTAGCGCCCCGAGTTAAATGACCGCGCTCCGAGCGATAGCCGCGCATTTCGCTCGGGGTGCTAAAATGCCTCACGTTAAGAACACACATGTTTACTTATTGTAATATTTTTTTTATTGTTTCCATTGTTATCCGGTGCAGAGTTAATCTATTTCAGCAGTACATCACGAGGTTTGAAGGAATTATATGATTTCGTTTACACCCTGTATATACCCCGAGCTTTTGTGACGGTTTTCAGTCCGGACTTCTGTATAACAGGAGGTTAGCACATTATCATTTTGTCGAGCAAAAGTTCATCTATAGCATAAACCTTTCTCATTTCAAGAGGCCAAGCCCAGCAGTGGGGCAGTAATGAACCGATTCTGCAACAGTAGTTTTTTTTTTTAGAGACGTTGCCCCTCGCATCGAAATCACGTCGAATCAAACCCACAACCTGTAGCGAAGAAGCTGATCGCTCATCCACTGCACCAAACGTGTCGTCAAAATAAAACTATATTTAAATGTATTAAAACTATATTTTCCCCGCAGAACGACGCAGACCGCAGCGCAGAACAAGACTACAGCGACGGGCTTCTTGTGTACCGAAGCGACGGCGATGAAATCGGGGACGGCGAGGAGGGCTACTCGTCCAGCGCTGTCTCAGAGGAGGAGGTCAAATACGACCCCTCCGTGTGGCAGTCCGTCATACGGTACGGACCGGAGGACCGGGAACTACATCCCGCCGCCAGAGGGTTGGTTTACTAATGGGTCTTATGTTGCAAGTCAAACCGCGAGCGTTTTGTGGCTCGCGTGTTGGGGACACTGCTTATTCTGGTTTATTTATTTGCTTATTGTGTAAGTAATACTTATACAAGGTTAGTCGGAAAGGGGGTACTAAGCCGCGGGCCACCTAAAGTATCACTGATGACTATTTTAAAGCAAGTGATAAAATTTCAAAATTCGATAATTTTTATTTGCATGCAATAAGATTCTTATAAATTTTTTTTTTTTTTTAAATCTACTTGCTTTACTTAGTTATGAATTCAGAAAATTATTTTTCTAATCCGTGACCCCAAATATGACCTAAATTGTAATAATAGCTGATCACAGCTATGGACAGATAAATTTTAGCATATTTTTTACGAAATTTTTGAAAAGCTAAGCTCTTAAACTATCGAGTTTTGGGGAAAGTTGAAAAACAAAAGTTATCCCTTATTATAGGTACTTTAACACCCTTTCGGCTTAGTACCCCCTTTCCGACTAACCTTGTATAGTTAAGGCGATCTCAATCATGAAGGGACGGAGCTAATTTATTTTAATTATTTATTTAATGTTTACTTCAGATTGACAATCCATTTTTTTTTGGTTAGTAATACTTACACCCATATTCTAAGACGTTCCTCCAAGAATTTCTCGACTCGACTGACTTCAGCTCGACTCAGCCTTTCTCACTACCATCGGTAGTTATAGTTGACATAAACGTCCTCGACTCGAGATTTTTCCTCAGTCGAGAGGAATCATCTGTCAAACTTAAGGTACCTCGGTACCTACCTTAAGGAAAGAAGTGTCAAAGGTCGTATGTAACAAAAATGAATTTAGAAGACTATCGAATATACTTACGAATAATCCTTACAACTATTTATCGCGGCTTTATTTGAACGATGCAGATAAACAAAATTATGACGTAATGACTCCACTCTACCTCGACTCATTTGAGGACCTCTCAGTCGAGGAACCTCAAAGTTCACTCGAAATCGCGACTAAGAATACAATTTTGAAACTGTTTTCGAAGCCGTCCTGAGTCGAATACGAGTCGAGTAAGTTTTGGAGGAACGTCTTAGAATATGGGTGTTAGCTTCTAATAACCTTATTTTTCAAATTCTAAATAATACTTAAAAGCTATAAGTATTACGAACAAAAAAAAGTATAAGCTTAGCTAAGACATGGACGACTTTTTTTTTCTGAGTTCTGTTAGGTTGTAAATCTATTGTTGTATCACACCGGAGTGCGCATTTCTTTAATTTGCATTATGAAACGTAGCGCTGGTGATAGACGCTAAGTAAACAATAACAGTTTATATTGTCTCTTCATACAAAATAATATTCTCTAAATCTCATAGAAACAATTTTTTTTTCAGAGAAATTCAATTCCCTATTTTTGATTTTTTACCATAACATAATGATAAATTATCTAGTATATGTATATTAATATACACTGATATCTACAAACTGTGGAGCTCTGCTATTACGTTCGTCAGGTTAACAGGTTTACAGGAGAAGTAGGTGTAGACGCAAAATGAATATTTTTTATTAATTGTAATGAATACGTGTATTTTCTTAACGTACAAAATTTGCATATCATGAACGAACAGTTGCGAATGCAGGTGCGAATGAAGTATCCGAATGAATGTATGATCGGTGTGTGTCGTAGCAGCTTCTGACTCATTCGTATCTCACATATAGTACGTCTAGTTGCATGTAGGTGGCGGTAACAATATATATTATAGTGATGTCATTGTTTACTAGTAAAAACGAATGGCATTTATTAAAAAGTCTTAAAGGGATTTTAATATTATTTTAAATATAGTACTGACGATACAATAAATAGGATGATAATATGTAGTGACAGTAAATCAAATAACTTTTCCATTAAATTGGTGTATGTATTCAGATTTAAACATATTATTTAGTATGGGGAAGAGACAAGAGCCACCTTAAGGCCTGTGCCACACTGAGTTTTTTTAAACAAGCATTTTATTAGTTTAATGTAGATCAAATTGTGTGAAAAACTCTTGGAGCGTGTTATAATAGGAGTAGGCAAATTAGGCAAATATTGAAAGGTACAGAGAAGTAAAATATTTGGCATTGGATAGAAACGGATAGAGATTGCTTTACTGAAATGTATGCCTTAATTAAACTATATCGCGTGTAAAAATACACAATACTCAATATTTATTTGCGTATTCCACAATATCACTTAGGTGGTAGTAATAGAAAATGATGTATTGTGTTACAATTGTGGACCCTGTTGGGCACAGCAAAGTAGGAGAGAGGAGGATCATTATTAGTTAAAAAAATAAATAGGAAGTTATATGAAGTAGTATGAAGTTAGTTTTGTTTCCTTTTTTTTGTTATATTTTTGGAATAACTTGGTTTTTTGAGTTTATTTGCTTTTATTTTATTTTTGTATGCTATTTAAATTATCTATTTCAAATTATATTCGGAGTTTAATCATTTATTTATACTATACTATTTATTTTTATATTTATCTTTTTAGAGTACTTATTTGTTTATCTATTTAAATATTATAATTGCAAATTTATTTGGCTTAGTTATTTTAGATTAAATACTAATTTATGTACACTTTATTTAATACTATCTTATAATTATTAGACTATTAGGAACTATTAGAAAAATTAATAATGTGCTAACGCTAACCAACACATTATTATTTATTTAGTTATTTATAAATACCCTTAACGAAGCCGAGAGCCACGTATTCTTTCCATCATTACGAAGATTTTTTGGTACTGGGCCATACCTGGAAACCGACTGGTTATGGAGATATTGAAGATCAAAGTCACCATATTTTTGAACGTTTTTCACGAAAACTAAGTTTAAATGTTATTACTAAACATTCTTCTATACAAACGTTATCAACATTTTCGAAATGTAGGTACAGCCTGCTGCGCACGCGCCTCCATTGCGCGCTACAATTAAAAGCTGTTTATTAATACCAAAGAATATAAAACTCGTTTCCCAGCAATTACTTTTGCTGTATGTTACTTAGTGGAACGGCGATTAACAAAAGTAATTTATAAGGCGGATGTCAATGGAAACGCCGGTAGAGGACGTCCTAGAAGGACATACATCGATGTACTATATGTTATACTAATATGTTCTTCACAAAGGTCAGGTGCGTAGTACTCTCAACCGGCGTGCGTGTATGACAAGATGTATGAATGTGGATGAAGCGAAAGGGGTATGTAAGGGTCGTAGCATGTGGCGTTCTATAGTTTCTGCCTACCCCCATGGGAAAAAGGCGTGAGTTTATGTATGTATGTTACTTAGTTTAGGCTTCGTTAAGGCTATTTTTACACCCAGTATAATTATGGTTTAAAAACTCAGTGCTGGATGGGTCTTAAGTCTACTCCTACTTTGTTACATTACGACGGCACGGGTCAACGAGTACATAGCAGAGAATACGAGGGCACAATTACCACGGCGACTGACGTCTGAGCCGCGTGCTCCATCGGCCAACGTCAACGTGCTCTCGTATTCTATGCTTTACCTGCATTTCAATAAGTTTTATTTTACACTAGCACTTTGCTCGCGACTTCGTCCGCGTGAATTTCGGACTTGCGCATACAAATTTCAACACTCTTTTTCACCCGAAATGAGAATACAACACGTAATTTTCTTTATTTGTGTTAAATAATCTAATAATTATTCATGTTCAAAAATACCTGGTTTCTCATACAAACTTACAATCCTCCTTTCACCCCGTTAGGGATTGAATTTACAAAAACGCTCAAACACGTGTCCATTTATTTGTAACTAGTTGTGTCCTCACGGCTCCGCCCGCGTAAGAAGGTTTATTCCAGTAGTAAATATAGCCTATGTTACTCAGTGATAATGTACCTTTAGAACGGCAAAAGAATTTTTGAAATTGGTCCACTAGTTTTTAAGTTTATTTGTTACATACAAAAATACAAATATTTCCTTTTTATAATATTAGTATAGACAAGGAACCCTTTTATTTAAATTCATGCTTTTAACTTGGAATAATCTTTTATCTCCTATTTCACCCCCTAGAGATAAAATTTCCAAAAATCCTGAAACTCATAATGTTTATTTCTAACCGGAACTCTAAATATTTAATTCCATGGTTCTTACGTCAAAAGTACCAGATTCGTCATACAAAGTTTCAACACTTATTTCACCCCCTTAGGGGTGGGTATAGTTTCCAAAAACGCTTAAACACGTATTTCATTGTTTTTAACTGAACGCCCAAATACCAATTTTCATTGATTTTACTTAAAAAATTACGGATTTTCATACAAAGTTCCATCCCCTGTTTCACCCCCTTAGGGGTAGAAATTCCAAAAATCCTTTCTTAGTGGATGCTTACGTCGCAAAAGGAACTACTGTCCGAATTTCATGCAGCTTCATTGATTTAGGCTCTGCGTTGATAAATATGTCGTCAATTAGTCAGGCCAAGTAATTATACAGGTTGGATTTTTTACCCACACTTGGAGGGAAAGTACTCTAAATACTAGAGATAGACAACTTTACTCAAAGGAAACATTCCTTTATTTTTAAAAAGAAGCAAAGCTGCTTTCTAGGATTTTTGAAAAAACGCTTGCCACACCGGTATCGAACCGGCTCAAATCCGACAAAATTACAAAAAAATAATTACAAAATTAAAATTAGACATTAATCAATTGATAGAGTCAATCATAAGGATAAAAATACAGGGTGTAATTTTGTCGGATTTTAGCTGGTACGATTCCCGGGTGTGGCAAGCGTATTTTCAAAAAAGGTCGAAAACATTTTTGCTTCTTTTTAAAAATAAAGGATTGTTTCCTTTGAGTAAAATTTACTACATATCTCCAGTATTTAGAGTACTTTCCCTCCAGGTGCGGTTAAAAAATTCCAACCTGTATATGTATAGATTATAATTATGTATAGATTGGACTTGTTGCGCCTGCTCGTGCCAGTGCTCGTGCTGTCGTATTGTGAATAGTTATCGACGGCTTTCCTCGGGCCTGCTCGTGCTGTCTTATTGTGTATAGTTATCGACGGCTTTCCTCGGATCGATCGCCGCATATGATCTGGTCCGATGGTGGAGCGTATCAGTGACGTGTGTGCTTCTTCCTCAGGCGGACGGCGGGCGTGGTGACGGTGCGCACGTCGGAGTCGGAGGAGGGCTCGGAGGGCGCGGGCGGCGCGACCGGCGCGGGCGGCAGCGGCGACGCGCCCGCCGGCGGCTGGCACCCGCAGCTGGCGCACCTGCCGCAACTGCCGCACCCGCTGCGTCGCCGTCTGCAGGTAACTATACAGTCGGAGGGCGCGGGCGGCGCGACCGGCGCGGGCGGCAGCGGCGACGCGCCCGCCGGCGGCTGGCACCCGCAGCTGGCGCACCTGCCGCAACTGCCGCACCCGCTGCGTCGCCGTCTGCAGGTAACTATACAGTCGGAGGGCGCGGGCGGCGCGACCGGCGCGGGCGGCAGCGGCGACGCGCCCGCCGGCGGCTGGCACCCGCAGCTGGCGCACCTGCCGCAACTGCCGCACCCGCTGCGTCGCCGTCTGCAGGTAACTATACAGTCGGAGGGCGCGGGCGGCGCGACCGGCGCGGGCGGCAGCGGCGACGCGCCCGCCGGCGGCTGGCACCCGCAGCTGGCGCACCTGCCGCAACTGCCGCACCCGCTGCGTCGCCGTCTGCAGGTAACTATACAGTCGGAGGGCGCGGGCGGCGCGACCGGCGCGGGCGGCAGCGGCGACGCGCCCGCCGGCGGCTGGCACCCGCAGCTGGCGCACCTGCCGCAACTGCCGCACCCGCTGCGTCGCCGTCTGCAGGTAACTATACAGTCGGAGGGCGCGGGCGGCGCGACCGGCGCGGGCGGCAGCGGCGACGCGCCCGCCGGCGGCTGGCACCCGCAGCTGGCGCACCTGCCGCAACTGCCGCACCCGCTGCGTCGCCGTCTGCAGGTAACTATACAGTCGGAGGGCGCGGGCGGCGCGACCGGCGCGGGCGGCAGCGGCGACGCGCCCGCCGGCGGCTGGCACCCGCAGCTGGCGCACCTGCCGCAACTGCCGCACCCGCTGCGTCGCCGTCTGCAGGTAACTATACAGTCGGAGGGCGCGGGCGGCGCGACCGGCGCGGGCGGCAGCGGCGACGCGCCCGCCGGCGGCTGGCACCCGCAGCTGGCGCACCTGCCGCAACTGCCGCACCCGCTGCGTCGCCGTCTGCAGGTAACTATACAGTCGGAGGGCGCGGGCGGCGCGACCGGCGCGGGCGGCAGCGGCGACGCGCCCGCCGGCGGCTGGCACCCGCAGCTGGCGCACCTGCCGCAACTGCCGCACCCGCTGCGTCGCCGTCTGCAGGTAACTATACAGTCGGAGGGCGCGGGCGGCGCGACCGGCGCGGGCGGCAGCGGCGACGCGCCCGCCGGCGGCTGGCACCCGCAGCTGGCGCACCTGCCGCAACTGCCGCACCCGCTGCGTCGCCGTCTGCAGGTAACTATACAGTCGGAGGGCGCGGGCGGCGCGACCGGCGCGGGCGGCAGCGGCGACGCGCCCGCCGGCGGCTGGCACCCGCAGCTGGCGCACCTGCCGCAACTGCCGCACCCGCTGCGTCGCCGTCTGCAGGTAACTATACAGTCGGAGGGCGCGGGCGGCGCGACCGGCGCGGGCGGCAGCGGCGACGCGCCCGCCGGCGGCTGGCACCCGCAGCTGGCGCACCTGCCGCAACTGCCGCACCCGCTGCGTCGCCGTCTGCAGGTAACTATACAGTCGGAGGGCGCGGGCGGCGCGACCGGCGCGGGCGGCAGCGGCGACGCGCCCGCCGGCGGCTGGCACCCGCAGCTGGCGCACCTGCCGCAACTGCCGCACCCGCTGCGTCGCCGTCTGCAGGTAACTATACAGTCGGAGGGCGCGGGCGGCGCGACCGGCGCGGGCGGCAGCGGCGACGCGCCCGCCGGCGGCTGGCACCCGCAGCTGGCGCACCTGCCGCAACTGCCGCACCCGCTGCGTCGCCGTCTGCAGGTAACTATACAGTCGGAGGGCGCGGGCGGCGCGACCGGCGCGGGCGGCAGCGGCGACGCGCCCGCCGGCGGCTGGCACCCGCAGCTGGCGCACCTGCCGCAACTGCCGCACCCGCTGCGTCGCCGTCTGCAGGTAACTATACAGTCGGAGGGCGCGGGCGGCGCGACCGGCGCGGGCGGCAGCGGCGACGCGCCCGCCGGCGGCTGGCACCCGCAGCTGGCGCACCTGCCGCAACTGCCGCACCCGCTGCGTCGCCGTCTGCAGGTAACTATACAGTCGGAGGGCGCGGGCGGCGCGACCGGCGCGGGCGGCAGCGGCGACGCGCCCGCCGGCGGCTGGCACCCGCAGCTGGCGCACCTGCCGCAACTGCCGCACCCGCTGCGTCGCCGTCTGCAGGTAACTATACAGTCGGAGGGCGCGGGCGGCGCGACCGGCGCGGGCGGCAGCGGCGACGCGCCCGCCGGCGGCTGGCACCCGCAGCTGGCGCACCTGCCGCAACTGCCGCACCCGCTGCGTCGCCGTCTGCAGGTAACTATACAGTCGGAGGGCGCGGGCGGCGCGACCGGCGCGGGCGGCAGCGGCGACGCGCCCGCCGGCGGCTGGCACCCGCAGCTGGCGCACCTGCCGCAACTGCCGCACCCGCTGCGTCGCCGTCTGCAGGTAACTATACAGTCGGAGGGCGCGGGCGGCGCGACCGGCGCGGGCGGCAGCGGCGACGCGCCCGCCGGCGGCTGGCACCCGCAGCTGGCGCACCTGCCGCAACTGCCGCACCCGCTGCGTCGCCGTCTGCAGGTAACTATACAGTCGGAGGGCGCGGGCGGCGCGACTTGATCTGACGATTTGATCGATTTGAGTGACTATCAGATTGACTTCTGCGCTACGGGCTACAGGTCGCGGGATCGATTGGTGCACGGAACAAATATTCGCAAGGCCTACAGATAGTTATTTCGGGTCTGGGTGTTTCTGCATGTGAAGATTTGTGTCTGTGAATTTCTTCTGTACTCTTCTTATAAGCTGTGACAGCGTTGAAAACTAAATACCTACTTATTCAAAAATTTGACATGAAACGATACATGCATCGCATAAACTATTACAATAACGAATACTCAAATGCATTACGATTATTCAATTGACAAAAAACAATGGGCAAAAATGTATTGCAGTTGGTCCTACCCACCAGTACACATAAAATTGTGTCATGAGCGCAAAATCTATTAGCAAGTTCTATTATAATTGCGCAAGTTGACTTTTGGAACCGAATTTCGAACTGTGGACACAGCCGCAGCGAGTTGACTTCTGCAAGTTTTACGAACTAAGCGAGTACTTGTGTGCAATCATTTGCGCAATAAAATTTGCTAGTGAATTTAGCGCTTTACGATAAGTCTAAAATATAAATGATATTTAAGTATTTCACCCGGATATTCGTTTCAAAGTTCCCTATTCATTGTCAGATGGTGCCGGCGAATACCAGCACTGAGGGCGAGCGTGACAAGTTTAAGTGTCTCTACCTACTAGTAGAGACGGCTGTCGCAGTGCGTCAGCGGGAGAAGGAGGCAGAAGAGGTCCCCGTCTAGTGACCGAAAGGTACGGTAATTAGTACGTCGACACTCCCTATGTATTATGTGTTAGGTATTGAACTACCAAACAATGACATGTTAAACACTACAATACCCCCCTTTAAAACACCAAGCCCCTGTTCAAATGGTAACCATTTTGATTTTTGACCTCCAGTAATGTAGGTGTTCATTAAAAATGTAATATCTTTGGATCTAGGAGTACTAAAGGTTTCAATTATTATTTGCAGTTGCTTCATCTATTTCATTAAAAAAAAATAACGTTTCATTTATTTTCTTTAAGGGGGGGGGGGGGGGGAGGTTAATTCGTACAAAAAAAGCCTTCCTTTTTGTTTTTTTTTTGTGACCGCGACACTTAAAATCTCTTTATTAAAACCAATGGTACATTAAAGTATGACATTCGAAGAATATTGTATAAAATTTTCACGAAGATATATTAAAAAATACGGCAATGGCGGCAATTATTCGGACGTGTCTAGGAAAAAAGTAGAATTGCGATGCCCCTCATAACTTGGTGCTGGATCATCCGAAATCAAAAAAATCAAAGTTCATTCGTTAAATAATCGTTTTCCCCAGGTAACGCTGGGAGGGCTTTACGAAATTTCAATTTTTCACTTTTTTGGAACACTGAAGGAAAAAACGCGAGGCAAAAATCAAAAACATGGCTTTTTTTGTACGAATGTCATGACTTGCTTTTTCTAAGTGGTTCACTGTGTGCTACATCCTGAGTTTTATTTTAATTCCAAAAATTCCTGCAAAGTTGCTACAATTTTATACAGCCCCCTTGGAGGTCGAAGTCGACCCCTGAGGGTCGATATAGACGGTATCTCTGGTTTAGCCGTGTACAGGACCTGTTTTCTGGTGGTCTCTATGCTTTAATAATTACCGAGTTTCGAGCATTCAAAGAAACATTATCAAAGTATCCATTTATTGTTTCAGATAATACAGTATGAAGTGGACTCGGCAGCGCCGCCAAACGGAATTGTACGTTCAACACGCGGTATTTAACGTTACGAACTTCCACTAATCTAGGGTTAATGTCGTACGTGTGTTTATCACTAATCTATCGCTTCGTAACAAGCGAGCAGTTAAATCTCACTTATTGTCCATCATTAGTGTATCCTTTGCCGTTTTACTTTCTTCGAATAAGCTATGCTTTATGTAGTGCACTTAGATTTGATTTTAGTACCCACGTGGTTAGGTCCGGCGGTCTGGTTTAATCGGATCATTCTACCCAAATTCTCCAGGTAAAAAGAGATAGGTAACCTTAGAAATAAATCAAACCGTTTTGGGAATTTATCCTTTGTTACAAATCTATGTTAACGACTGAAGTAGACAGTCTAACATTTTCCCGAAGGAACCTTGACCACTAGTTGTAAGTTACCTTTCGATTAAGCCAATCATAGTGCGGTCGGGCCTGACCAGATCGCATAGTACGATTTATATTTCAGACAAACCCAGGGGCTATTCTTTATACATTTTAATGTATATAAATATTATCAGTAAGTCGATTTTTTATTTACATATTTAGAAAGTTCGTGTAGGCACTGTTTCATGTTTTTGTGTTGCGTCTGGCGTATGAGCAACAACTTAGTATATTTTTAACCTCTAGACCGCCCCAGTCAGATTTATACGACAAATAAAAATGTTTTCGTGCCTGCGTTTCCTCAGCCATATTTATACGACTAAGGCGACACGGGCACGAAAACCTTTTTCGTATAAACCCGACTGGGGCGGTCAAAAGGTTAGTTACATCAAAGTTTTATTCACATCTACTACAGTTCTCGTCAACCTTTTTGGTCGCGCTAAAGTCAGACGAACGGCTGCGCAGTAGCAAATTCACCTATATATTTTGTTACTCGCAACCACACGCCGAACTTCAGAGCGGCCAAAAGATTGAAGAGAACTATACATTTTGTATGAAGATGAACGGACGTTGAGGCTTCTCTATACCAATTCGTTTTGATGTCCATTACGAGGTAATGTTGATGTACCTATAGTACTGAGTATAGCTTGATGGTTCTTACGTAAAGGCGTGCGATTTTACTTATGGCAGTGCAGGGATGGCGAACCAATGGCACGCGACACAATATTTTGGGCACGTCACTGATCACAAAATCCATTGTGCATTACGAAAAAAAGTGTGAAGTAGGTATTATGTGACCCAATAATCACAAAGTCAAAATTATTTGATGACGTCTACGACCTCATTAAACATTTCTTTAGAAAAATGGCACATTTATACGTAAAGGTTCGCCATGCCTGTATAGTGTATGTGATTTCTATGTGTATTTGAAATCTATACTAGACAAACACATTGGTGCAAAATTTATATAAGTTATATACGCAACGTATGTAAAATTGACTCGCCTTTGCAGGATGAAGTTCGCCAATAAGTCCCTAACGTTAAAGAATCATTAATTAGTTTAGGATTAGTGATAGCCTAGCGGTTGAACGCTTGCCTTCCCTGCAGGAGGGTCTGAGTTCGACCCAGCCTCGCACTTCTCGACTTTTCGAATTCATGATCAGAATTTGATTATCACTTGCATTAACGGTCAAGGAAAACATTGAGGAAACGTGCGAGAGGGTTCCGTTCCAAAAGTTCTCAACGGTGTATGTAGTCCATCAACCCACACCAGGCCAGTGTGGTTGACTAAGGCCTAAACCCTTTTCATCTTGAGAAGCGGCCCGTGTCCACATTGAGCTGATTATGCTTATAGACATCAAATTTTAATTTAAAAAAAAGTTAACAATATCTTACTGATGTTTGATGAATCTATGAGCAATCCATTAATGTTGGGGACTTGTTTTTTAAAAAGTGGCCCTTAGGGATGTATTGCTCTTGTCAGCATCATAAAGCATGTTAACATCTGCAATGAAAGGGTGAGTTTACTTCAAGCAGAAAGATGTTGTAAGTCCATAAAATATACTGTAGTGGAGCGTATTTATTAACAAACTTCGACAGTGCATAATGTTATAAAACGAAGTAGAGGAAGAATATGACCATCTAACACCTACTACACCTCGTGTATAGATTTTTGTAACATTCTAATACTCGAAGGATTCCTAGAGAACATTTTATTTATTACATACATACATAAACTCACGCCTTTTTCCCATGGGGGTAGGCAGAAACTATAGAACGCCACATGCTACGACTCTTACATACCCCTTTCGCTTCATCCACATTCATACATCTTGAATGTTCAGGGAGGTATAAAAGAAAAGATAGATGAAGTTTGTGAGCTGATGAATGAAAAAAGAATAGATGCGCTTTGTGTGAATGAGACGAAAAGAAAGGGAGTGGACATATCCAAACACGGTTCCCTGACCGCAATTTGGTCTGGTGTCCCAGAGACAGATTTTATTTATTGTCATCTGCTAATGCATTCTAATAGTGCTAATGTCATCCCCTGAACTGCCACTGCTTATCTCAGGTCTCTAGGCCGCTAAAATGAACGGTAAGGGAAATATAGTAAAACTGCAATGTTGACTTTTGATCAGCCATCCTACGCCTGATAATGTTTGCAATCTGGGCCCTAGGAAATTTAAAAAGCCACTAAAAACTGGTCTACACGACGGTAGTTTCTCGAAGCGAGTCTCGTGTTGTGTCTGTTTTCACCGCCGGGAAAGACAAAGTCAGAACGATTCTCGCTTCGATAAAAATGGCCACGTTACCATCCGAATGAGTAATCGGAAATGTTTTGAACGTACTGAATTTGACATAATTATTATTAAATGACCTTTACAAGCAACGCCTCCACAAACTGCAGGCGTAGGACGACCACCGTAGACAAAGGTTTTGTCAATGGAACAATAGACAAAATGACAATTATACACAATGGCAATATGTCTATTTGTCTATTCTTCAGTCGAAAAACCCCTTATCTGCGTTGGTTGTAACGAGGTCGCGTTATTTGCGTGTTTTTCTTAAATGTTATAGAGAATCAGTGTCCAGGTAAAATGTACTTATAGGATTGTGCACTGCTTAAGTAGAATTTAACACATTATTTATAATAATTTTGTAGGATACATAATATATCAGTAGCCTTCCATAATTAGAATGACAGACTGGTTAATCCTTATCTATCGGAAGTATTTACTCTGCTTGTATCGTTCCTAACTATAATAATATATAAAAGTATGATAGAATCTTGAATTGTAATAATAAATGAATACATGAAAAAGGGGTTCTATATATTCCCCACTAATATTACAAATGCGAAAGTTTTGAATGTTGTCGTAACGGCTGAAAAAGATTGTATTCGGAATTAGCACAAATTACAGGCATTTTATATCAAAAAATCGAGTTGAACATCACGTAGACCATGCCAACACATGGCGGGTAAAGGGCGGCAAAATTATATAATTTTTTACCGGCTGTTATCCCAATTTCCGATTGCATTATAGCTCTAAATAAAAATAGACCATCGAAGGCTCAGAATAAGAGGTCTCCCAAATTAGTCAGCCATAGAGAAGAGGGCGTCATCCAATGATGTTGGTCGGCCAAGCTCAGATGTAGGTAGCCATAGAGAAGAGGGCGTCATCCAATGATGTTGGTCGGCCAAGCTCAGATGTAGGTAGCCATAGAGAAGAGGGCGTCATCCAATGATGTTGGTCGGCCAAGCTCAGATGTAGGTAGCCATAGAGAAGAGGGCGTCATCCAATGATGTCGGTCGGCCAAGCTCAGATGTAGGTAGCCATAGAGAAGAGGGCGTCATCCAATGATGTTAGTCGGCCAATCTCAGATGTAGGTTCAGATTGAATGGTCATATTCATATCTAAAAGAGCCTCCACAAGTGACGGTACTGAAGTACGTCCAGCGCACCCTGGGCAGTCAACCCCGCTAGCAACCTTGCTGACTGGATAATCTGTTCCCCTGTGCGTGTGCACGAGAGAAGAAGAAGGAACATCATTTTGATAATACCAGCCCGTATACGCTTACTTCAAACATGAACGCCCATCATAGATAGCAAAAAACACTAGAACGGACATTTTAAAACAATACAATTATTCAATATAAAAGGTGTGCTGCATATCGATATAATTCGGAATATACCTGAAGTATTTCGGCTGGTCGTGTGTTTAGCCCCTAAATTTTAAATAAAATGATAAAATAAACACTATGATTTCGTTGATTCTCGATATCATTAGTAGATATACAGACGTGTAACATTTTACATCTTTAAAGTATTAATATCGATTAGGGGAGTCGATCGCTCGAGTATTCAATATTAAATTAGCCTTTTTTATAGTAATTGAATAAATATTCTTTTACTGCAAACTGAACCTGACAGGTTCTATAGTTTTAAAAGTACATTAGTTATCTACTGTGGTACTTATGGGGAATCGAAAGGTATCGATTATTATTGAAGTAAAATGCAACACGTCGGAACGCTATTATTCTCTATAAGACACTATAATCACATTGTAACTACCTACTCCATTCAGTGGTTCATTGCCTTCGATATTGACAGGTCTTCAGATAGGCCACAATTTATGGAAATATTCATTCATATTGAATGTCATATACCAAGCTGCGTACGCGCAGCTCGGGATATAAGCTCCGCCCATTTCGTCCCCAAAGTCCCTCTTGACTGCTCTGCAGATATGTTTGTCACAATAACCGACTGCATGGAGTTTGATATAGGTAGAATGCTATTCTATATTCACACATATAAATTTGTGTCCTTGTATATAGTTACATACATAGTGTATGTTTAGGTCTAAAGTTTTGTAGCTTCTAGTTATAGTACCAATGAGGCAAGGTTTATAGTGTAACAACTCTCGATAATTACCTTGATAGTTTATTAAAGGGAAACCACGACTTATAGATGTGCAAATATCATAGAAATTGAAATGTAGCTTTTTATAGAGTTAAACTTATCAGCACTGAATTGTGGATCTCCCTTTATTCTTATTAATAAATTATCAAGATAACAATCACAGTTATTATTATAGTTTTTCTATCAATTCTTATGAAATACCTCTAAACTTAATAAAAAGCTTTAAATGGAAGCCGAATCACATTTTTAGCAGAAATTGTGTACTAATCACAGCTAGCGCCCTGCCAACAGACGTACTTGCGGTAGGTATGTCAGGGTCATAGTATGACGAATCCGACTTAAGTACAGTAATATAGTTGCTATACTCAGATTGACTGTTTCATCTTAGCTATCTAGTATGTTACAAAAATTAAATGTATACATTTAGAAAATTATTTTTAATGTAGGTACTATGCTTGCCAAATAAGAATAGGACCGCGCTTGCTACAACTTCACACGATAGCTGTCAAATTGGTACTGCCAGCAAAAAAATAATATGAAAAAAATAGGTTATATTTTTTTATTCATAGATTTCATTATTATTTACATTCATTTTTATAAAATGTTATTTATTGAATTCCATAAATAGATAATTTTAGATAATTTATTAATATTTGAAAACAGTATTCATTAAAGAAATGAACCAATATATATAGTTAACTTCACGAAATGCTACTGGTCACCCTAATATGTCACCATAATAATAATATAATTATTGTGTAGTTAATTTGGCGTAAAATTGATAAGAAATACCAAAAAAGTGAACAAAAATAATTAAACTGAATATAATTTCTTTATTTACTTTTTTGCACACCTTACACTTTGGTAATGAAGTTCACGAGTATTGCGGAACAAAATGGCGTCTTGACAGTGCTATTCTTATTTGGCACGCATAGTAACAACGTGTTAAATCATCTTGCAATTATGTATGAGTATCCCTTTAATCTGGCCTAGAACTCCAGTACACTTCAGTGCAGAACATAATGAAAAATGATTTTTACTTTATATCTAGATAATTAAATATTATATTATAAAAAGTATGGCAGGCAGTTCACTATCTTCCAGTTACGACATTCTTTTTAGTATACATTTTTGCGACGTTATCAGATTCAAGATTATTCCTCCGACATCTTCCTACATATTATTACGATGTTAAGTAACATTCTTTTGTTTCCTAGCGTATTGGGGTTCTATGTCAGTCGTTATGTTTTTATTTATTGGTTGTGAGATTGAGACGTCGCTATGTGAACAGATATTTTGTTAAGGCCTTTTGTGCATAATTTCGTTTGGTAGAAGTATTGAACTAGACAGCAAGGCAATCTCAAATGTTGAAGAATATCAGACAACGCCGGGGTAGAAGCTTAATTCTTAAAAAGTACTGAGAATGTTGGAAATTGTTCGCAACTTTAATTTGTTCTAAAATAAGTTAATTTCTGAAGCAAAAGGACTCGTTTTAGATCAAAATTTAATTATCAAGAAAGATACCTACTTCAATATGTCTACTAAACTTGGCTGGCGACGATCCATAGACTATATAATATACCTTGATCGGAAAAAAAAATTACAAGTCAAAACTGTTTTTAGGTTAAGTTAGTTCACTGTAGGTTTAATTATCAATCTAACTTCATTTTAATTATGTTGGGATCGGTTTTCAGTCTAGCCAAATGTGGCCGTCCATCGGCACATAGGATTGTCTAACGATATCAAACTAAAGGCGTAGCCAAATAGAGCGCGTACTCTAGAGTTGACCCACATCTTTCAGCACGGAATCGCGTTTTTCACTCTCTATCCTTTTCTGTCGCTCAGGAACGTCATTCAATAGAGCGAGAAAGCGTAATGTGGGTCAACCATTACGAGCGTAAAGGCGTTCTTACGTCGTAATGCTCTACCGCCGCGTTGTAGAGATAAACTACGATAACATGTCCCGCCCCTCCAAATTACTATTTCAATGTGTGTAGTCACATCTTTACAAAATAGTGTGTATGTAGTTGTAAGCATTCAGCGTCAGTACCAGTCCGGCAGCACACATGCGTTGGGAGTATTGGTGGTGCTTTATAAATACTTTCACAAATACATTGAAGCATTTTGAATTTTGGAGGGGCGGGACATGTTATCGTAGTTTATCTCTATTGTTCTACAATAGAATATGTCACACAGTGCGCGATGTATAAGCCGCGAGAGAACGTTCTGTTTGACCAGGCCTTATAACAAGTACAGAGGAAATATTTGTACAGCAACTTGCACAAATCACGTTCTTATAAACTAAAGGATATGATACATATTATAATAAAAGTTTGTATAGTAATTTTTGCTCTGACCTACCTTTAATCGAGGTACTCCGTCGTCGCTCAGCATTTTGCACTTAACATAAGCAGTCAATGTTAATTAGCTCTTAAGCCATTTGTTTTAAGGTGACTTTTCGTTTAACTCTTAAATATAAGTAGGGTGTCATTTTCGTTTCTTAATTTACCTGAGTACAATAACTTAGAACTTAGTATTTTTCGTTCGTGTAAATACTCCTATGTAAGATGCGTAATCTGTTAGTGAATAAAATAAAATTGATTTCAAAAACTGTGTTTTATTAATATCATCTATTTTATTATTAAAGTTAAAATAAAACATGACTAAAGCCTGTATTAATAAACGACTCCCATTTCAGAACATCCTCCTTAGTGTCGTTTCGAAATGACTTAGAGGCAGATTTAAAGAATCTGTTGTCAAATGAAAAAAATGGCAGCGTCTTTTGGGTGCCAGCTCCTAGGCCGCTACGTTGAAAGTTGTTTATTAATTCAGGCCTGTTGTTCACTAATATTATTTCTCTGGTTAAACAACGAAAACAGTACCTACTACAATTGTTGGTACCTAAACAGTTGTTTAACCTGAGAATTAAAGTTGTTGAATACCATCCTAAAGGCTCATGACGGTGCAAGTTTCTTGAAGCAAGTCTCATGCTATCTCTGTTTTTGTCGGAGAGAAAGACAAAGATAGCATGAGACATGCTTCAAGAAACTTGCACCGTGTAAATGCGCCTTAAGGCGAAACAAACACTGCCCCACGCTACGCTACGAGGTGCGTGGCGACGGAGTCGCAACACTGCGCGTGAATGCGTTTTCTGTGTTGCACTACGCGTGTTTTATATACAAACACAGATACTTGCAAACAACGTAAGAACACGCATTCCCACGCTACGCTGCGTTATGCGGTGCAGTGTGCGAATCGCCTTAGCTGCAGGCAGAATTGATTTGAAATAAACTTGTCTGCAATATCATCTTCGCTCAATTGATTATGACCTCAATTATTACATAAATGCTTATTTGTTCATCAGTTTTAAATTGATCTAGAGCGCTTCCCAGTGCTGATAACATAGGTTCCTATTCTAAAGCCGACAAACCCAATAGCGAGTTTTACTGCTCAAGTTATCACAGGCAAGCGCTCGCTTATATCGTACAACTTGCAGAAGTCGACTTGCTGTGTTCAGTTTGAAAGTCGGTTGTAGAAGCAGACCCAGATCTAGAGGGGGAGGGGGGGGGGGTAGCACTTGCCCCGGGGGGCGAATATTAGGGAGTGGCACAAGACTTAATAGGTACCGCATGTCGGACGAGCTGTGGGCAAAACTCATCACAGAGTGGAGCCCACACAACGTCAGACGATCGCGACAGGCCCAGAAGGAGATGGCGGGACGAGCTAGACACTTATTGGAAGGATTGGCCGCAGAGAACCTTAAACCGAGAGGAGTGGAAGAAGGGTAGGGAGGCCTTTGCCCTGCAGTGGGATGATCATGGCTGAATAAAAAGAAAAGAAATAGGTACCTATTTTGTTCGTTGACAAATTTTGCCTAGAGGGCGGCAAATTGGTATTCTGCACCCCCCTTTGAAAAATGTAGACCCGGAGCTGCTTGCTGTGTTCAATTTAAAAGTTGGTTGCAGAAGTCAACTTGCGCAATAAAACTTGCTTTAGTGGATTTGGCGTTTAAGGATCATTATTTCCATAATTGAGACAAATAATGCTGAACTGCAAACACAGTGATTCGAGCTAATTTAGAGCTCTGCCTCATTAGTGCGTTGAGTTGCGTCGTCGCAGCGTCAACGCTGCGTCGTTTTCCATATATTTTAAATGAAATGCCATATTAAAGCGTTGCGTCGTCGCACGCGACGTTTCAACGGATCGGCGGACGAGAGACGAAGCGAGGGGAGGGTGATGCGGTGCGCTGTCGAAGCTCCTGTGCTACGACGGACAGTGTTCCACTGCTAGAGGGGCAAACGAGACTGACTGAGGTGCATGCGTCGTCGCAACGCAGGTGTAGCATACAATGTGTTGATCCGTTGAGACGACGCAGCGCAACGCATTAATGAGGCATCGCCCTTACGAGTACAAAGTACCTAGCTACTATTATTATTATTTACATAGGTAGTTATATCAGTCGGCTAGCACAATGTCTAACTTGCTCTTACAGCTGTTGCGACGTTTCGGTGCGCCCGCGCTGGTGTCGGGCCCCGGTGACTTCCTCTTGCCAGATTCATCGCCGGTGGCCTCGATCATTATGTCCTGCGTCGGTATTTCCATCAGCAGGTTATCAAAACTGCTGCTGTTTCTACCCAACTCTTGTTTGTCATCTGCAGACAATATTATCACTTGTGCAAACTGCTTTAGCTATTACTACCACCTGCAGTACTTAATTTGTAATGACTGTTAGAGTGGATGTTAAAAACCCTATCATCAATACGACAATGGATCTCTGTCGTCGATTATTTCCTGTATTTTTAATGAGAATCCACTTTGATTTATAAATTACTAGCTCGTTCCTCGCGGCTGGGCCCGCTTAAATAATTTGACTACAGCGCCATCTATCGGATCCCAGCATAGATAAAAAAAGTGTAAATACAAGGTTAGTCGGAAAGGGGGTACTAAGCCGCGGGCCACCTAAAGTATCACTGATGACTATTTTAAAGCAAGTGTTAAAATTTCAAAATTCGATAAGAAAAAATTGCATACAAAAACATTTTTATTTTAGTTTTTTCAAAATAAAAACATACCTGCTTTAGTTATGAATTCAGATAATTAATTTTCTAATCCGTGACCCCAAATATGACCTACATTGTAAAAACAGCTGATCATAGCTATAGACAGATAGATTTTAGCATATTTTTTACGAAATCTTTGAAAAGCTATTTCTCTTAAACTATCGAGTTTTGGGGAAAGTTGTAGAACAAAAGTTATTCCTTATTATGGGTACTTTAACACCCTTTCGGCTTAGTACCCCCTTTCCGACTAACCTTGTATAACCTCAATCGGTAAAGTCGTTCTCAAGTTACGGCGTGACCAAGGGAAATAGGGATTCATTTTTATAATTATATAGATTTATATAACCTATCTACATGTAACAAATGGCAATTTAATATAAAAATAAAAGGGGCCAATTCTATTAACAAAAGCGTTGAGCAATCACGACCAAACCAAAGCAGAATCATTCATTCAGACGAATTCGTTTACAAAAACTGTCAAATTGTTTGAGAGCAAAAACAAAACCAAGGATAAAAGAGATAAAGATGGTTTTACTTGTTGAAACATGAGTACCTATACATACATATGCATGCAAGATGTTACAAAAAAAATATAATAGACAGTCATGTTTAGCCTCTATGGCGTACAAATTATTAAAGAACATAGAGGAAAACAAAAAACTTTTTTTTAAAATACTAACTGGCCTAAACATGGCAATTTTCGTAAACGAAAACTAACTGACGGTTGTCGTTCGTTTGCGCTTTGACAACAATTTTGTTGGTAGAGTTCGCCTCCAGAACCATTAAGGAATATGATACCTATAGTACCTAAGTATTCCTTTGTACTCAGCGAATGAGGGTGAGATAGGGAGTAAATAATTTAGAAATAGTTTGGACAAAACCATTTAATGAAAAAATTAAACTTTTAAACAGGGACACATTACCTATTTGTTACAAGTAAATTATATGGAAATAAAAAGAAATAAATTGAAAACAAAAAAAACTACCCACAAAAGAACACGGACCCTAAATTAATTCTTAAAACCGAAATGTTAGGTAAACCTACTTAATTCCGTTTCACACAGAAAAATATTTTATAATCGACCTTTAAGACTACAAAATAACTATTGAGATTGAATAGTACTAAAAATATAATGGATTCACAATTTATTTTTGACGTGACATGACAACGTCTAATAAAACGATGAACGCCGGGCCGGCAGCATGCACGAAAAAGCGTAAATCATTGTCATGTTCCGTCTGAGGCGAGCGTGCGAGCGAGAGCGCGGAACAAGCGATAGAGAGGCACGATGTTTTGTTATGACGTTGTCACGTTAAACTATCGTCCGTAAACCGACTTTACAGACAACCAATTTTTTAGTTAAGGTTTAGTTTAGACACAGGTTAAATGTTAGAGGGAGAACGGTGCACGCAGACCTTTCATGGCTCAAATAGATCCGTTTTGGTAGATTTTTGGACCGTAAGAGTACACAAGAAATAAACTTTTGACATACAATTTGACGGACTTGAAGAGATATTGCCATAAGGAATCACCTCGCTTGCTAAGCAGCGATAAGCAGATCGATGACCGCAGAATGATTGTGGACAAGTGAATTTATATGCGGCTGGTCATCCGTTTGACATAAATTTATCCATTACTAGAAGTGAGAGGTTATTTACACAGCACATAACTTTTATACGTCTCTAATTTTTATTGCCAAAACTGCGTCAGATGTGAATCCATAACTGTACCCCCAGTACAAGTTTGCAAATTACGAGAACGGCAATAGTTTTCGCGAATTCGCTAAACTCTATCTTTCTCACACACCCGCAAGAAAAAGAGACAAATATAGTCTTTGGTTTAGCGAGCTCACGAAAACTGTTCTGCCTAGCCTTTTTCCCAACTGTCGGGGTCAGTTTTCAGTCTAACCAGATGCGGCTGAATACCAGTATTTTACACAGAGCGACTGCCATCTCATCCCTCCGCAACCCAGTTACTGGGCAATACCGATATCCTAGGGTTAGACCGGTTGTCAGACTTCCCGTAACGACTATCATAGGTTTTCATATGACAGTCGGTATTATCGAGCTCACGATACTATCGCCGTTTTTGTACGGCAATTTGCAAACTCGTACTATGGATACCGGTAACTTGTTGGTAACAATAATTTGTTGCTAACCGAGTCCTTGTTGCTTCATTAGTTGTTTCAGTCGGAATTCCTCTTGTGCCTGTCTCTGGCGGCGCTTCCGCTCCGCTCTCGCCTCTTCCTCGTTAAGCCCGTCCAGTGTGTTCTTTGCAGACTCCTGTTCAACAATTATTTGTTCATTCTCCATGCGATTGTATTTATCAGCTGTATTGGGTTGAAAAGAGGCAAAATTATAAAAATAATAAAGGAAAAATAGAAAAGTAAACTTATTTGTAAATAAGTGTGGAATCAAATTTGTTTTCAAAATTATTGAACATAGTACGACTATATCGGTAAGTGTTTGTGTAAAATAGATGACATTTTTAGTGAAATATTTTTTGAATTCCCTGTCAAATATTTTGATGTGTTTTCCTACAAGTTACATCCTACTTTACTGAATTAATTTTTAAAGCCAATGTGATAAAAGGGTTTAAAATAAACGAAATAAAAAGGTAAACTAAGAGAAACCAAACTATCAATCAAACATTACATAAATTCAAACAACTTTATTTCAATAAAAACAATTATTTACCATGTATATACTACACAGTAAAACTACATACATATATCTATGTACATTCGCAATTCCATCCATTTAATGCCTAACTATGTAACACTTTCAAAACGCAAATTCCTAATTTAATCATAAGAGAAAAAATATTAGAATACCCTAATATTAAAAACGCTTAATAAAATTTGACAGGTAATACACAAATCCATTCGTAATTAAATCTAGTCAAACCACCACACAAACATCAATATAGGTGTTAGAATTCAAATCCTATGCTTTGAAAAATACTACATCAGATAAAAGCAGAAAATACTCTAGGACACCGACTTCTAACAACGAAGTGGCGAGAGGTCACGAGCGACGACTGACCGCCGACAACACTTACAAGTACATACAACGAGGAAAAATTCAATAAAAAATAGTTTACCATTTTTGAGATTTCAAACTTACCAATATATCTAACATCTACCTATAATACATTAAACTATTCTCAAAACTACTGCTATACTCGTATGAGCAAAGTGTGGCAAAAAACTTCCACAAGTGTATAAGAATAACTTGCTGATAAAATACTAGTGGCTAGTTAGCCGGGCGGCTAAGGGGGGGCTAGGGGGCTAGTGGGGCTAGGGGGCTTGGGAGCTCGGGGTGGCAGGCGGCTAGGCCTTGTCCGGCGACGACGCGCATGCCGCGCTCGCGTCGTCCGGGAACTGCTTCTCCACCTGCTCCGCCACCCATTTCTTGACCTTCTGCTCCGTCCAGAAGCCGTCGTAAAAGATGGTGGGCTTGATCCAGCAACCCTGCGCGGGCGGCGGCGGCGCGAACGTGACGTCATCGGGCGGGCGGCAGGCGCCGCGCCCGTTCACCACGAGGTTCTTGGGCGGCACGTTGAAGTTGAGGTTCACGTTACTGGCCGGGCGGTCGTAGCTCTCGTACGCGAAGTGCCAGCCGCCGCCCGGGTACTCGTAGTACGCGTTGGGGAACACGTGCGGCGCCGCCGGGGCGCCAGCGCGCGGCGCGTACAGCGGCGCCCCGTAGCCGCCCAGGGCGCCCACCACTGGCTGCAGCACGAAACTTACGTTGGAGTTGGGGCGCGGGTGAGCGGGCGGCGCCGCCGGCGGGGGCGGGACGCGCGGGGCGCACGCGGGGGGCGCGCGGTTGGCGGGCGGCAGGGCGGCGGCGGGCGCCCGCGCAGCCGCGTTCTTGACGGCGGGTGGCGGCGCGAGCGGCCCGTTCTGCACGGGAGGGGGAGCGGGCTGCGCGGCCGGCCCGTGCGGCGCGAGCGGGGAGCGCAACGTAGGGTGTGATGCGCCGCTGTCGGCGGAGTCCTTACGCGACACTCGGTCGGGCGGCGCGTGCGGCTCGATGTGCCTGTTGGCAACATTCTGGTTGTTCTCGGCTAGCGGTTCGTCAGCGGTCTCGGGCCGGCTCGCCTCCAGTAGCTCGGTCAGCTCGGTGGCCACGCTGCCACCGAAGCTGAGCAGCGTCTCGCGCAATGCGTTCGTCACTGCACACTACAATCACACAAATAAAGTATTTATTATTACAATATTTTGCACATGATACATAATGTTCTAAAAAGACTGATTTTTATACGACATTAGTTACTAAAGACCTTTGCTGGGATGAAAAAATGGGAGGACTACAATATAATACCTCACAAATTGTTAAACCATAGACCAAAATTTTATCAATTCACTTTAATTTACGTGTTACACATACCTTCCTAGACTTGTAAATGGCGAATCCCTTGGTGTTAGCGACGGTGGTGGCATAGCCAATGTTCTCCCTATGTATGTCGAAACTCTTCACTGTAATAGAGACAAACGCCACCACTCCCGCGCAATACTTGCCGTTCGTGAAGTCCACAAAATCTAAAACAATTTGAAGATTGACAGTCACAAAATTTGTGAAAATAATTCACATTATGTCTTTCTCCTATGCGGTCCACAAAGCATGTGCTGCTATCATAACCATTTTCTTTTTCCACATTATTTACGTTTGCTACTATAGTACACTAGCAAGAACTATGTACAATGCCTTTAAATAAAATTTATTTCATTCCCGTTCATTATGCCCTCTTACTATTTTAGCTAAATCTAAATTAACCTTAGCAGAATGCCTGTAATGTGAAATGACTGACTGTGGTCCAAAATGTCACATAGTCGAGTTGAGTTACTATGGCTACTCCCATTTTAAATGAAACCGTAAACAATTATTGAAATTCATGGGATCAGAAAATGGGAATGTACTTCAACAAAACAGATTTGTTTTATTCTTGCCTGGTAACAATTTTGACATTGATTGATGAGTTGTTTGACAATGTATAAAGTATAAAATCCCAATTAGTTGTTTTGAGGATGCAGTAGAAGGCTTGATCTTACCCAGGTCCTGTTTGTTGACGGACCAGCTCCAGTTATTGAATCCCCACTGCGCGTGACCGAAATTGATCAGCTGCTGCCGACGCTGCTGCTGGTCATTTTCATCATCGCACGACAGCGGGTCTGGCATTACTGCACAGTCCGGCTGAAGAGAATAATATAAAGTTTAACTAATATCCGTATCTTTACCTACTTAGTTATGACAAATGATTCAACTCTTAAGCTGGGTCCAGACGTGTGTAATATAATATATTGTGAAATGTAATGCGAATTCTGTGTGTGGACGGCACTACGAGTGTTACATGTAATGCATCTAATATTTCACAATATATTACATTACACGTTACACATGTCTGGACCCGGCTTGAGAAATACCAAAAACCAAGTTTTTTTTATTCTCTTGTATCATTGGGTTTAGTTAGACAGAATAAATAGCCTTTTCTGAATGAAACATAATAGGACTCTGTTCGCTACAACATACACTGTTAGGACCGTAACCAAACCCAGCACAGACAAAAAAAAGTTTTTGTATGTATAGTATGAGACAATGCCCACTAGACCTTTTCATCACTGACCAACACCAAAACATGCCATGCATGGACTGGCAAAATTTTAATGGTGAGAATATTTTTCAGTCACCATACGCATTGTATACCATACGCCCTTATAGAATGCGGTTAATTTGTTGCAGTGGTCACTACTAAGTGAACAGAAAGGATTTTGCCATGCCTGACACATTCCTATTACGGTCATTATATGATACATTGTAATTCTTTATGTGTACCGGCAGATCATGAGCGGGTATAGACTGTGGCGTGAAACGAAAGCAAGACCGTGCTCGCATTTGATGTGTCGTGTTCCCATAATTCATACTTAATTATTACAAAACAAGAAGTATTATGTGCATTGTGTGATTTAATTCTGTATTGTGATGACCAATAAACGTTGTTTATTTCTTCTTCTTTCTATTTTACTATTTCCCTATATCTGTATACGATTTCATCAACAGTTGCAATTAAGTATTTCACTAGCTGCACCCCAAAAAAGGCGCTCTTTTACTGACAACCGAAACTACAAAAATAGTGCTTTAAATAATTATCAAAATTGCTAGACGAGTCGATTTATTACACTTTCTAACTATTGTGTACGTAAATAGCGGGTCAATTACCATTTTAATGTTGCAGTTAGCGACCGGGAATCCAGGTTTCCTTTGCATTCTTGCTATCGTTAACTCAGCAGGCACATAGATTAATCAATTTGCCATGTAGTTTTATAAGTTCGTTACTCCCCTAAATGTGTAAATAATTCTCTTAAAGATGTATATTGTTCTGAAATAATTGGCAAATAATCCCCAACAAAACAAGTATTGACATTTTGCGCGCAACTTCCGTTCAACTTCAAATGACAACTGTCAACTCAACAGAAATTCACAGAATTCAGAATTATTAACATTTTGACAGAAATATTTATACTTTTGGCTTGGCAGAATTCAAAGATAGCATTTTTTTTTAGATAGAAGAGGAGAGGCTATACGACGGGCTATACACGCAATAAATTAAATAGTCGTATATTTCGATTTTTAGACATAACAATGTTCATAATTATAATTATACTCTTTGGTAACAATACTGACAATTAACTGACAATTGAGCCATTTGACAGTATTGACGTTTTCATCTTATCCGAAACAGAAGAATCCGCCGCCGATGTCCGATCCGAATTCCGGCAATATCCGGCGAGTGCGTTTTCAGGAATTCATGTTCATACACATTTTGCAAACGAAGGTTTCTCATAAATAACTATAGTATATTGATCACAGAAAAGCGAATATCGCTAAAGAAAAATGTCAGAATTCTTGGAAATCGATGGGAGTGTTTTAGAAGGGGTAAATATCCTATTAACTATTATTGATGTTTGAATATTGAAACAAAATTTTAATAAAAATATTTGCAGGGCGGTCAATTACTTCGTACTACTATTTCGCTGAGTGCCATATTAGGAATACCAGTCAGGGTGACGAATATACGAGCTAAGCGTAACAAGCCGGGTTTGGCGGCGCAGCATCTTATAGGTAAACTATCATAATATAACACGTTAATTAATAAATAAAAAACTTCAGTACTTGTGAATATCCTCCTTGTTCTTATTCTTAATTGTACACAAAAAAAAATATAATACAGTTTTCTTGGTAAATTCATGTACAAAGCCGAGCTTAACTCAAAAAATGAGTTTTCTAATAGCAAACCTTAGAGCGATAGAGAGATTTGATGTTGAGGAGAACAATTTTATTACTTAAGTGTACATATTCGATAAAAATTACAAATTAAATATATAATAAATATACGCATCTACATAAACTAAACAAATATGTGTATAGTACACAATACATAAACATAATACATATAGTATATAAAATACTACATACATACAGGTCATGTAGACAGGAAATGTTCCCTAATTCTTTTCTTGTAGTATTGTTGTCGTAAATTTAATTAGATTTAACTGTTTATTACTGAAATTGCTTACGTAACGAAGAATTACTAAAATAAAGAATACATAAGATTTAGAACACAAAACAAGGTAATCTATACTAATACTATAAAGAGGAAAGATTTGTATTTTTGGATTTTTGTATGTAACGAATAAACTTAAATACTACTGGACCGATTTCAA
The DNA here is from genome assembly GCA_910594945.2 of Amphipyra berbera. NCBI lineage: Eukaryota > Metazoa > Arthropoda > Insecta > Lepidoptera > Noctuidae > Amphipyra > Amphipyra berbera. The sequence goes on from OU343138.1 coordinate 2,257,905, forward strand.
AAATTCTTTTACCGTTAGAAAGCTACATTATCACTGAGTAATATAGGCTATGGGCGGAGCCATGAGGACACAGCTAGTATTCTGTAATTAGATTATCAAGTTTTAAGGTCATCTTACAGATAGACTCTTTGCTTTGTTATTATGCTGGCCCTGCAGTTATCTACAGTAAATAATACTTAACAATAATAATAAAGATGATGCAATTTATTATTTCAATTCTTATTAAATTTTTATGTAAATTTATCTTTAAATACTTTATCATTAAGATATAAAATTAGCCTGCCTGTCTTGTTGGTCTAGTGGTCGCAAGTGAGACTGCTGAGCATAGGATCCTAAGTTCGATCCTCAGGTTGTGCAAAGTGATATTGGGTTTTTCCATTAGGAATTTCTCAGTAGTAGCCCCAAGTCTGGATTTGTGCCTGGTTAATGGCAATAGGCTCACCCCATATCACATGGCACTTAAACATAACTGGCGAAACGAAGGTGTACTAAAACACCATTGCTGAACCCTTTGGGGAATACAAGGTGTAATGTTATGTTGTTATAAAATTGGCAGAGTGGAGAAGACTAAGGCAGAAAGAGAACCAAAGCATCAGTATTCCAGGATAATGCTAGAAATATGATGTAAAATGACTGAATGGTGTTGATACTCTCAATAATTATCCTTTGATAACAAGTATCAAAACATCTTAACTTAAGGTTTTAAGACACCTTCATGCCTGTCTTCATCTTAGTCATAAATTGTTATGAATTAGTTGTGTATGAAAATTAAGGAAAAATTCTTTTTATAATAATTACTAGTGGCCCGTCACGCCTTCGCACGGGTGGACATTTTTCCGCTTTTGCAAAATTTTTCATTTATGCTCCGCTCATATTGGTCGTAGCGTGATGTTATATAGCCTATAAACTTCCTCGAGAAATGGACTATTCCAACACAAAAACAATTTTTCAATTCACACCAGTAGTTCCTGAGATTAGCGCATTCAAACAAACAAACTCTTCAGCTTTATAATATTAGTATAGATAAAGGGAATTTTAAAGATAAAGAAATAAAATAAAATCAAATTTCATAGATGAAGATAAATCTTTAAAGATAATTATTATCTTTGCAGGTTTTCATGCTTATTGTTAACATAATCAGTTGGTGCAATATTGCAGGATGGTATTTTTATGCAAAATACTTTGGGTTTAATCCTTGATAAACCAGGCCACCAAAGTCAAGCTCATGACTCCATTGAACACTTTTCTCTATTCCTTGTTGTATCGGTCATTGCCTCTTATCAAGTCCCAAACTTATATACAAACTTGCATTTATTATATTAGTGCAATATTAGGAGTGAGGTCACTCCCAATGGTGCATGATGCAATGTGTGTGTATGGTGTTTTATATTTTATTTTATTTAAATTATAATTTGTTTTACTTACATAAGTTATCTTTGTGTTAATGTTTTTCTTGTAACTGGCTTAATATCTGCACGTCATTAGGTGATCACTGAAAATCAGCGCTGTTTGTGGTCCACGCCATAGCACAGCCTTAGGCTGAGCATCCACCAGAGCTGTGCTAAGCTGCGTAGCGAGGAATGTGTTTTGTAAGTACCAATAGAATCACTTCATATACCTAGCTTCGTTCTGCGCAGCTCTGGTGGATTTGGTTCTAGCAATGCGAGGTTTTTGTTCATACAAAACAAGCGAGAAATGTGTTGCGAGGAATGTGGTACGAGGAATGTGTACCGCTCCCGCCACACCACCCTATTCGAAAAGAGTCCGCTACCTATCCTCGCACGGCTCATTTGTACACATTACGCATTACACATTCCTCGCACAGCTCTGGTGGAAAGGGTCACACCGTTTCACATCCTCGCTAAACATTTTCGCAGCGCACATTTTCCTCGCATAGCTCTGGTGGATGTCCAGCCTTATGCTGAGTGGTCACCTTTTTGTCGCAGTTGACTTTTTATTTTATTTTTTTTACATTAATGATTTGCGTCTCTGTGACAAATATTTTTTTTTCTTTCTTTCATGATCTCACAATAGTAATCTTCCTGCCCTGTTCCCAAGTTTATTTGGGGTCGACGCAATATGACCTTTTCTTCCATTCTTCCCTGTCAGCCGTCACCTCATCATTTACTCCCTTTTCCTTCATATTCTTCCTCATACAATCCATCCAAATATTCTTTGGTCTCTCTCTCCCCCTCCATCCATCAACATTCATACTCACCATTCTCTTAGTCACATGAGTTTCATCCCTCCTCATCACATGCCCATACCAAGACAAACCTTTTCCTTTTAACTTTTCTGTCACAGGTGCCATTTTTAAATTTCCTCTAATATACTCATTTCGCACTTTATCCATTGCGTCACTCCACACATTCATCTCAACATTCTCATAGATCTCACAATAGTGAATATTATTATTTGATATTTAGGTATAAAGCTCGTAGCAGACATGTGTGGAGCAAAGCTACGGGGCGACAATATTGGATCCACTGAGATCCAGTTCATTCCTGGAAAGAGGATTAAGAGAGGACACTATGTGGCTGACACACGCACCGCTGGGTGAGAGACGTTATTTGTGTTTGAAAGGTTATTTGATTTGCTGATTAAGGCCTTCTTTTAAATTATTGAATGGGTCTACTTTTGACTTCGATCTCGCCTGATGGAAAGTGACAGATGAAGTCTACGATGGAACGAGCATACCCAGAAGATGCCTACTCTTATGCGTTACGACGCAGTCTGCTTGTCCTAGCAGATGAATTGCAGCACATATCTGCCACAGTCGTTGCTATGGCACGTTCGTAACATTACCTGTATGTGTTTACTCACGTAAACGCGTCAACGGTCAAAGCAAACTACAAGCGCCTTTCGCGCAGTGTCTGTAGATGCATTGCTCGACGGTGATGCCCGCGACGCGATGCTCGACGCAATACAACGCGAGGCTCTGCCAGGCCCGGATCTAGTGGTACTTGCCCCGGGCGGCGAAGATTAGGGGGCGGCCCGCTGTCTCGCTGTCTGTACTAAGAATGCTGGACCCGGATGACCCGGTTGAATAAACCTTTAGAATTATTTATAATTTTATTACTATGATAAACAATTTTTAATAAGTCTTAGTAGATACCTATTTTATTTGTTGAATAATGTTGTCTAGAGGGCAATTGGTACTCTGCACCCTCCTTTTGGAAAATGTGGATCCGGGGCTGCGCGCTGCTCAGCTAAGACGAAATATAAGGTTTCGTCCGAGCTGGGCAGAAGTAATCGTTAAAAAAAATGGATATTTACAATCGGCAAAGTGAATGTTTCACTATAAAAGGTACCTTTCGACGCATGGCAGTGAAAACCTTCAAAAGCGTTTTATTTGTTCTTTAGATTAATAAACTCTTCATACACGTACTAGTTCAAAAAACTTTCAATTCAAATACTTCTAAGCTATCTATGACGTACGATGACAAACTGGTATCAACATTTGATCGGCCATTTTTTATGCAAGAGACAGTTAATTTAATCTCTTTTATAAAAACATTTTCCACATACGTGGTTTTCACTGCCGACCGACGCTTTGTACCTTTTATACAAAGTTTAAATGGTCACACTTATACATCAATCTTCTTGTTCGGCAGTTCAATCAGCCTACTTATGCAAGTAGCTTTGCCTTGCGCCCTCATGGCTGACGGGCCAGTGACGCTGGATCTGAAGGGAGGCACCAACGCCGACATGGCTCCACAGATTGAGTACATGACCGAAGTGTTTAGGAATGTACTAAAACTCTTTGGAGCCACATTCGATATGACAGTACATAGACGAGGGTAAATATAATTATACAGGGTGTAAAAGAAATCATGTAATTCCTTCAAACATGTAGGTACTGCTGACATAGATTTACCTTGCACGGGATACTTATGGATCCAATAAAAAAAATTACTACAAGTAAACATGGTATTCTTAACGTGAGGCATTTTAGCGCCCCGAGCGAATTGCGTGGCTATCGCTTGCCGTGCGGTCGTTTAACTCGGGGCGCTAAAATGCCTCACGTTAAGAACACAATGTTTACTTCTTGTACATTTTTTTTTTATTGAATCCAAAAGTATCCCATTCGGGGTTAATCTATGTCAGCAGTACACCACGAGGTTTGAAGGAATTACATGGTTTCGTTTACACCTTGTATTACAATATCGTAAAATAATGCTAAACACAACATGACCATAAACAGTTCCAGAGCAATGTTGCCATAAAAATCGAATTTGGTGACCAGATTGGTAATTGCAATATGTTCTTATTGGATAGGAGGATGCCGCTGCCTGCTTATTCACTTGACAGCAAGAAACTTGTAATCAAAGTGGAATACGCACGGCTAGCTAAAATTTGGTCCGGTGTCGGGAACCCTCTGTCTCTTTCTACCTCAGGGTGTCCACATGCGCGCGAAAAGGGGACAAAGGGCTCCCGTCAACACTATTCGCAAGACCGGAATCTCTCTCGATATTTCATTTAACGATTTTGAACTTTATGAAAAAGGAAATATTATTTATATTTGAACTGCCTCGTTGGTTTAGTGGTGGCAACCGCGACTGCTGTACGTGAGGTCCTGGGTTCGATCCCCAGGTCGGGCAGTGTTATTGGGTTTTTCGGTGGAATTCCTCAGTAGCTGCCCGGTGTTTGGATTTGTGCCTAGTGATAGCAATAGGCTCGCGTCCTATTACAAGGGACTTAAACATAACGGCGAAATGGGTGTTACTACACCTCTACCCTTCGCGGAATACAGGCGTGATGTTATGTTTATTTGAAGTTCCTTAATTTACCCGTACCTCTTCCAAGTTTCTTGCTTGACTGTAATCTCTCTATCTCTGGTTGGTCAGTTGTTTTGGTGCTGGTCAAAATGGCGGGGAGAGACTTTACGCGCTGCTCAGTTCGATTCTGAATTAATATTAATGTAAAAGGAATGACTGTCTTGATGGTCTAGTGGACGCAAGCACGACTGCTGAACATGGGGTCCTGGGTTCGATCCCCAGGTCGGGCAGTGCTATTGGGTTTTTCCATTAGAAATTTCTCAGTAGCAGTCCAGAGTCGGTTATTGGCAATAGGCTCGCCTTCTATTACATGGGACTTAAACATAATTGACAAAACGAGGGTGTACTAAAAACACTACTGCAGAACCCTTCAGGGAATACAAGGCGTGATGTTATGTTATGAATGTTTCAGATACTATCCCAAGGGCGGTGGCTTTGTGACAGTGGAAGTGGCGCCCATACACAAGTTCGTTGCCACTAAAGTCATGGAGAGGGGCTTCGTCAGCAAGATCTATGGATGGAGCTTCGTAGCAGGGACGTTGCCGATGAGGGTATGTGTACCTGAAGTAGGGAGATTGGGACTACTCTGGGCAAGCCTTGCTCTTCAGGGCCGTACTTAGCATATAGTATAGGATCCCAGTATAGAACGACCTTCACCGAGCTGGTTAATGGATGAAAAGTATTTTATATCAAATTAAATATGTCAATAAATATATTGCAAATGGGTTGACTAAAAAAATTCAGTCCAGAATGTTTTCTTTTTTTTAAACATTTCACTGGTTTGGTTAATAGACAAATTCCATACCAATCGAAAGTATGAAGCCTATAGAATATGCAAACGTTAGGTTGACATTTTTTGTCCGTCACAACTCTTGGGTAGGCAGGTATAAACACAGCATCTTAGACTAATAGGCTGCAGCCTAGGGGACTGAACAAAAAAGGGGCACCACCACCATTTTTTGTGTAAAAGTACAACATGTTATTTTCATAATTACAGATTTATGCATATTCCGGGCCGGGCCGGTTCTGGGAGCGGGTCCCCAAGAAGCGTTCTCATAGAGTATTCTCATAGAGTAGAGAATTTCTTGTAGAGTATTTTTTTAAAAGCTGCTTTCCAAGTCACATCGGAATTTAGGTTGTGAGCTTTCAAATGAGAATTGTTACAGGCCTAGTAAGACTCCATTTATTCATGACTTAATTTTAAAACAGTTTAAAATTATTACGCTTAGAATGATTCACAGTTACTAGGTACCACCTTAGATTAATTTAAATTATCAAAACAATATAGTACCTATACAAGGTTAGTCGGAAAGGGGGTATTAAAGTACCCATAATAATGGATAACTTTTGTTCTACAATTTTCCCCAAAATAATAATATAATAATAGTTTAAGAGAAATAGCTGTTCAAAGATTTCATGAAAAATACGCTAAATTCTATATCTTCAGGTATGATCAGCTGTGTTTATATTTTAGGTTATATTTGGAATCACGAATTAGAAGCTCCATTTTCTGAATTCGTAACTCAAGCAGGGATGAAGAATTTTTGGAAAAACTAAAATTCATATAAATCATTTTGCATGGATATTTTTTTAACGAATTTTGTAATTTTAACACTTTCTTTCAATCAATCATCAGTGATATATTAAGTGGCCCGCGGCTTAGCTTACCCCCTTTCCGACTAACCTTGTATAACGTCCTTGCGTTGATTACCTTCTAATTATGAGTTGTTTATTGTGCAGCTGGCGAATCAGATGAGCGATGGATTCAAGGAGAAGATCTGTGACTTGCACCAGCGCACCGATATCACGGTGTTGAAGGAGGACTTCCACCTGGCGCCCAACAACTGCAGCGGTATCATGTAAGTCTTTCTTTACAACTCACTGACGCCCGCGACTTCGTCCGAGGTCCCATGGGATACCCAAGGTTCCCAGGTTGGGAATTATGTGTTTAATCTGGATAAAAGCTTTTTTTTCCGGGTTTTAGTCTGTTGTCAGGCATGCCCAAATTACATGCCGAAGCTTATACTGTAACACCGCAAATGATCAATTTTACCCTTATGCACTTTATGTCCGCGATGACTGATGCAGATGTGTAGGACAGGTCAACTCAAACCTGCTATGGCACTTTCCTCAAAAGATCATTCTCCTACATCGTTTTACTCACATAGTTTTTATACTACATTTTCTGGACTTTAAAAGAGACCTTGATCTCTGAGTTTGTTTCGGCTTTTCTTCTCAGAGCTAGTCAGATAGGAAATGCCGGCGCCATCTAGTCTTAAAAAAAAACATTACATTGACTTGTAAAAATGTCTGTTACAGATTTATTTACAGAAATAATAATCATTTAGGTCAGTAGTAATCAGGTCGGGCAAAGTGTGGTTGGATTTGTGCCCGGTTGATGGCAATAGGCTCGCCCTCTATTACATGGGACTTAAACATAACGGCGAAATGAGGGTGTTACTGTAGACCTCTGCCCAAGCCTTCGGGGAATAGAGGCGTAATTTTATGTAGAATAAAGTCCGCTATTTTGGTCGTTGATCATTTGTTTTAATTTCTCGTGGAAACCCTACACTGGTGTCGATTCTGTTGTGCACAAACTAAACTTAATTTAAAATATTGCTATCTTTTTCACTCTAATTAAATAAGAAAGAGAAAGACGTCTAGGAGCTGTCAAATTTAGTTGAACTAAAATTTCCATACAATTTTAGACGATACGTCAGAACATGTCGACTAAGAGCTCTGCCTCATTAGTGCGTTGCGTCGTCTTCCATATATTTTAAATGACATGCCACATTAAAGCGTTGCGTCGTCGCACGCGACGTTTCAACGGATCGGCGGACGAGAAACGAAACGGGGGGAGGGTGATGCGCTGCTCTGTCGGAGCTCCGGGGCGACGACGGACAGTGTTCCACTGCTAGAGGTGCGTGCGTCGTCCTCGTGTGCTGCGACGTCGTGCGTCGTCGCAACGCAGGTGTGGCATACAATGCGTTGATCCGTTACGACGATGCAACGCAACGCAACGCACTAATGAGGCATCGCCCTAAAAACACGGCGAAGTTCAATGCGTAAACTAGTTTGACATCTGTAACTTAATTCTTATCTATTACCGTCCTTTTCTCGCACTGTCTGTTAATAATAGATAGTAATTCTCTTATTTGAGTTTAGGTTGTGAATAAGAGAATCGGCACCATTGACTGAAAAATTTCCGCACGGTTTTCATACCGCGTTCTAAAATGTTTAATGACATCATAAGGCATATCATGAATCTTGTTCAGTGCCGTCTGCGAGACGTCGTCGGGCTGTCGGCTGGGCGCGGACGGGCTGGGCAAGCGCGGCGCCGACCCGCTGGACGTGGGCCGCCACGCCGGCGCCAGTCTGCGGAACGACATCCTTAGCGGAGGGTGCCTCGATACACATCTACAGGTACCTACTAGTTGTGCCAGACGTCGTCGGGCTGTCGGCTGGGCGCGGACGGGCTGGGATTTTTATCGGACCTCTCGCTCGCACCTATAGGCCTTATGTAACTGCCCTAGTGTTGTGTGTAACAGTAAAAAAGGCTTTGTCGATAGTCGATAAAAGGTAATGAGGGAGAGATTAAGGAAATAATGCAAATATTGTTTAGGATGTGTTTTTTTATTTCTGCTTCTAAAAACATACTATAACAAATACCTGACAGGCAACAAATACCTAAAATCCCTAACAAATACCTAAAAGGCACGACTGGCTGTCCATAATGGTGTGTTGGTACCTACGCTTATGTATGGAAGTGAATGTTGGTCGTGGCAGAAGAGGCATGAAAGTAGAATAAATGCCGTGGAAATGCGTTCCTTGCGAAGTATGTGCGGTGTAACTTTGAATGATAGATTGAGAAATGAAGAGATTAGACAAAGTTGCGGTTTAAAAGATGATGTAGTGACAAAAATTGAAAGGAGTATGCTTAGGTGGTTTGGCCATGTTGAGAGAATGAGTGAACGGCGATTAACAAAAGAAATTTATAAGGCGGATGTTAATGGGAACGCCGGTAGAGGACGTCCTAGAAGGACATACATCGATGTTATTGGTGATGTTCTTCACAAAGGTCAGGTGCGTAGTACTCTCAACCGGCGTGCGTGTATGACAAGATGTATGAATGTGGATGAAGCGAAAGGGGTATGTAAGAGTCGTAGCATGTGGCGTTCTATAGTTTCTGCCTACCCCCATGGGAAAAAGGCGTGAGTTTATGTATGTATGTAACAAATACCTACCTTTCACCTAATTGCATTAATTAGGCATCGATGTACCGCGTCGCCCACTTGCATCCGAGCGGCACCCTTTTATCGATAACGACTTGCGCAGCATTGTCACATTCGTTTAACGTAATGATTTATGACTCAGTTCGCACGTTTGTAATGGCCCGAGTATGGTTGCACTAACTTTATATTAGGTCCCCACCTATGAAATCAGCGTTTTGTATGGAAAATTTTAAAGAAGTTGCATTTTTCATACTAACATTTTCTTACTTTATTTAACAACTATGAACACTAATGTTTTGAAACTTTTATGCACTAATGTTTAAAAACTAAGATAACGTATGCCACTTAGATTATGCGACAAAAATAAGTTTTGGCTAAGTTAAAACAAAAATAGTGGTCATTTCTGCTAACAAAAAGAGGAGTCATTTTTAAGGTATTTTTTATGTTTAGAAAACTATAAGTAATAAGGTTTTTTTTTCTATTGGTAGTTGTCTATGATGGTCATTATTCGATACAATATCAAACAATTGATGAGTATTTTAAATCATAGAAGTGACGAGGTTCTCTATTTGTGAGAAAAAAACGCCAATTTCATAGGTGGGGACCTAATATTTAAGACGAGTATCCGTTACTGGACGAATGTCGGGGGGCATTTGTTGCCTGCGACATGAGACTCGAGAGACAATGCTCGACGTCGCCAGACATATGTTTCCGCGACTATTTTCGCGCTATGACAAATAACTCGATGTTGCCAATCATGTCACGCGATTACCCAAGATTACACAGATTTAGTTTTGAGAGGATATTCGCCGAAGAATCAAAGTCGCCGACATAGCTGTCAGGGTTTGCAAGCTGAAGTAGCAATGGGCAGGCCACATCTCTCGAGGGACCGATAACCGGTGGGGAAGAAAGGTTCTTGAGTGGCGACCACGAATCGGAAAGCGCAGCGTAGGTAGGCCTCCCACTAGGTGGATCGACGACATTGTGAAAGTCGCGGGCAACCGATGGATGCAAATGGCGGATTGTCGTTCGATGTGGCGGTCTAAGGGGAAGGCCTTTGTTCAGCAGTGGACGTCTTCAGGCTGATGATGATGAGTTTTAAGAGGGGCTTATGGCCACGCGCGGACGGCGAGTGTACCGCGCGGCATCCACTCGTCGAGTGGTCCAATATTCACCCTCTTATTTTCTAACATGTCGTGCACCCAATAAGCTTTCTTCTGTTTGACAACGCGGCGCCCTCCCGTGGAGCACCTGTCGACAGACGAGCCCGAGCGACGAGGCGGTGCTGCGAGGGTGCCGAGTGGCTCTAATAAGCCATGACCTTAATTATCAACGTCGCAGTTCATACGATTTATGAGGTTAAGCTGCACTTGCCGCGGTCCGTCCGTGGATGGGTGACTGTTACACATCGAGACCCCTCCATGCCTTGGAGAGCACGTTAAACAGTCAGTCCTGGGTGTCATACGAATACCTATGACAGTCAGCACAAATGCATACTCCGGGCTGCTGCTGAGGAATTCCACACGGAAAAACCCAACAACACTTTGCCCGACCTGGGAATCAAACCCCGGATCTCACGATCAGCAGTCGCGCTTGCCACCACTAGACGAACGAAGTAGTTTATTCATGTTATGATTGTTATAGGACCAAGTAATAATCTACATGGCGCTGGCAGAGGGCAGATCATTTATGCGCGTAGGCGATATCACTCTGCACACAAAAACTGGTATTTACATCGCAGAACTGATCGCTAAGGTACGTTTTTTACTATTTCTTACTAAATTACTACGCAATAGGAGCCTTACACAAGAGCAAAATCGAGGCTATAGATTGGTCCAAGAACGGCATGAGACTGTTCTCTGGTGATACGAACGGCGTCATCATTATGACCGAGATCGACTTCTATATATTCTTGATTATATTATGGTGTCACTTTACATGACATAATTATATAATACCATGCCTGTGTTCCCCGAAGGGAAGGGCAGAGATGTATAGTAATTAGTAACACCCTCATTTCGCCGTTATGTTTAAGTCCCATGTAGCAAGTGGGCAAGCCTATTGCCATTAACCGGCCACAAATCCATACTCCGGGCTGCTACTGAGATATTCCTAATGGAAAAAACACTAACACTTTGCCCGACCTGGGGATCGTACCCAGGACCCCATGCTCAACAGTCGTGCTTGCGACCACTAGACCAACAAGGCAGTCAAAAGTAATCAAAAAGTGCTATAGTCCGACCGTTAATTCGATGCAGGAACTTGACAGTTAGAGGGATACCAGTTTTTGAAAAAAAAAAGGTAGTGAGGTGAAAAAAAGAATGAATGAACTTAATAATGTACTTATATGCACACTTTTTTATTGAATTTAATAACTAGGGGATCAAAACACGACATTTATATCACTATTAAAAATTGCCGTAACCACTAGTAACTACTGATATGACATTTTCGAAGCGTCAAATAACTGAACATAAGGTTAATTATTTATTTATTTAATACTTCAATGCACAATTGTGGTACATAATGCGGACTTAATGTCGTAAGGCATTCTCTATCAGTCAATTTGGGTCTAAGAGAACAGCATCGTGAAGAGGTACAAAGAATTTGTAGAGATTTGTTTAAATTGAACTATTTTTCGTATTCGTTCTTTTCGTAAAATCGTTCACTACTCAACACTATTAGTTTTAGTATGGTATCATTATTTTGCTTTGAACTGTCAAGTTGTCGAATTAACGGTCCAACTATAATTATTATTCTTTCGGTTTCAGACAAAATTCGATATAGTTGAGGATGGGTCTCAAAATGTCATCCAATGCACTGGACTACGAGTGCTCAATAGACATCATCCAAACCACATTCCTGAACAACGATACTAACTTCAGAAAATTACGCCAACTGACTACTCGCCATATTTACATGACAAGGTCACTGGAGACATCTGACGTGATGTGAAACAACACAGATTATCGGCGATTGATGTCCCGAAAGTGGTGTCATTTCATTTTGTTGAATATTGAATGTTATTCGGGAGATCAAATGGCGTAAGCTAAAAGAGCTATTCAGTAATACCCCGACTTACGCTACCCCGTTTTACGCGAATTCGGAGATACGCGGTTTTTATTTTTGATCATCGCGCGTATCGGCGTGTCCGGTTTACGACAAATTCGAACGTGTTCCGTGTGGAATAACAATTCCAATTCCGTAAAACATTACGTACGCAGTGCAAATTCGGTTTATGACAAAAACTTCATACGTATTTATATGCAAGGTTGAACCCCGACTTACGCGAATTCGACTTACACGGCTATCTCTTGGTCCCACCTATCGCGTAAGTCCGGGGTATTACTGTACTGCTAACTCCATCAGAACGATTTAACAGGCAATGGTACCGATTCTGGTGTGCACAAACTAAATTTCATTTAGGTTGTTGCCATCTCTTTCACTCTAATAAAATAAGAAAGAGACGGATCTAAATAAAAGCTGTCAGATTTAGTTGAACTAAAATTTCCATCGACACGTCAGAACGTGTCGATTAAATTTTAATACACGTTGAAGTTCAAGGCATAAACTAGTTTAACATCTCTGACTTAGTTCTTATATATCACCGTCCTTATCTCGCGCTACCTGTTAGTAAAAGATAGCAATACTCTATTTTAATTTATTTGGTGAACAAAGGAACCGGCTCCAATGAATACTTAAAACTTTGACGACACGTTTGGTGGAGTGGCTAAGCGATTGGCTTCTGCGCTGCGGGTCGTGGGTTCGATTCCCGCACGGAACAAATATTTGTATGGCCTACAGATAGTTGTTCCGGGTCTGGATGTTTGTGCGTGTGAAGATTTGTGTCTGTAGACGCACCCACGATACAGGAGAAATCCTAGATTGGGGCAAGGTATTTAAAAAAACAAAAAATAAACTGAATAATTTCTAATATTTTGTAAAAGGAAATAAAAATACGTTTCAGAGTAATATTGTAGTACTATCGAGAAACGTGATTTTTAATTAAATAGAAAAAAATACATTTATTACCTGTAAAATCGTTTAGCAGGTTAGCTCTTTTAGCCGATAATATCCCAAATACATCATAGTACGTACGTTTTACTTTCAACCTTGAAAGCTGCTGTATTGAGCCCAAAAGAAGGGCGACCGTGGCTTCCATAATAAAGAAGTTACTGACTTTTGTACTCCGCGTGATTTGAGAGCAGATGACTGACATTTAGAGGACTTAGGATGTTGAATACCAGATGAAGCTGAAGAAATAACTCAGGATGGAAAAGATAGAAAGAGAACGACAATTGAAGGTTTATTTTTCAAAGTTCCGACCAGTATTGGAAATAAAAGTTGTCTCAGTGCTCAGTACTGAAGCTACTGGACTTTGATCTATAAAACGAGAGAGGGTCTACGTTTCCTAAGCCGCGTCCACACAGCACGAGACTTCCCACAATGTGCGGCCGCGGCTTTACAATTTTGTGCAATTTCCATGTGATATGAATTTCTATTTATATCTATGTGATATGGACTATGGACCATTACGCTTGTAATAGCGGATATATACTGAATTAAAACATAAAACATAGTCTACTATACATATAAGACTATAGTGAATTTATTAAAATTGTGATGTTTTATACTCTCAAGGTTCACCAATGTTTTACAAACACAAATGTATGATTTGATGATCTATCAAAATTATGTATATCTACTTCAAGTACAGGAATATTAAATGTCTGAATAACGTGTTTTTATTATAAATGTTGTAAGCTTTAACGTGTATTGCGTGATAATATTCTAAAAATTACAATATTACGGTCTATGTATGTATGGAAAGCGAATTGAGAACTTTTATAACGTTGCACGGTAAAGTCGCGTCGCAACATATCGTTGACGACCGCGGCAATCTGGCGTACAACCCGATTACAAACTGCGACGCTTCTATTGTTGTAGTTATTTGCGTCTCGCTCACGCACGTTCCATAAGAGTGAAAGGCAAATACTAAATCTGCCATTTTCAATAACATTCTTTAAGTAATCATGTTGTCAAGTCCACTTATATCGTCGTATCGTGTCGTGTCGTTACCGTACAATGTTATAACAGCAATTCTAGTTAAATTATTCTATAGATATTAATCAAATATAAATAAATGTTAATAAAACATTGACATGCGTTTCATTGTAGGTAGGTACTTACTCTGCAGTACTATCACGTTACTTGCTGCTCTGGAGAAAATGAAAACAAAACACTCCGCAAAAGGCTAATAGTAAAGGCTCGTTTACACGGTGCAAGTTTCTTGAAGCAAGTCTCATGCTATCTTTGTCTTTCTCTCCGACAAAAACAGAGATAGCATGAGACTTGCTTCAAGAAACTTGCACCATGTAAATGAGCCTTAACTGATGTTCATGCCATTTTTGCCATTGTATGATTTTTGGTACATTTTACACGAGATCTTAATAAATGATTAGGTAGGTCCTTAAAAATCTACCTTAAAGGTGTACTCTTTCACATAATTAGTATCTAATTATTATACAAAAGAGTACTCCGTTTCATATTCGTAATCATAACTGCAAATGGCTAAGGGGCGGCCTTAGCCATTGCGAGGCTCCGAGCGAGTAGATCTTTGCGAGGCCCTTGTCTTTGTAGAATTAGTTTTAATGATAATGCTTTACGAGAAATGCAAAGTTTTATAATACGCGGCGTAAGGCGCGAAATTCAAATAAACATGAGTAGGTACCTAACATTTTTCTAATTGGGTTGTTGCGCGAGGCCCCGGGCAGTTGCCCTGCTCGCCACCCCAAAGGCCGCCCTTGAAGTGGACTGAACAAATCCAGTCACAACTACCTACAAACTATGCGACTGCCAAACGCTACATGGTCGCAATTAAGGTACCTACAGTCAGTGCAACTGCGTGACAATTGCCGACTGCATGTGCAGCCCACGTGCAGTTACGATTACGAATATTATCTAAACCAAATATGATTCATCGCATGTGAGATTATTAGCCACCCAGGTCTTTATTAAATCTCTTTATCTACACTTGAAGTAGAAACATAATGTACGAAATAAGAAAAACAGCATTTGAGGTACATGTATAGAGCCTCCACGAGTGACGATACTTTACTACGTCCGTCGCACCTTGGGCAGTCTGCCCCACTACCAACCTTGGTGACTAGCTAATCTTCAGCACGGCATGAGCCATTCTCATATAGCTCGTGCCGACACGACAGAAGAAGAATCATCCTTGTGTTATCAATTCTTGGATAGGCCTGATCTTATCTCGGAACTTCGTAGTCCAGAGAGAAGATAGCACCCATGTATAAACTGAAGTTATTGTAATGAACGCCTGCCTCCTGACGTTCGTTGAATTATTTCAGCAGACTGTGACTTGCTGCTTGCTAGATTTATCAAGGCGTTTAGACTATTATACTACTATTATTCAGTAGCCAGTGTACTCAATAATAATATATCGAGAAGAATGGTCGTCAAATAAAACCCAGTTGACTGATCTGATCCTTTTAATAACAGCTCAGTGTTCCACATGACCATCAAATACATATAATACATTCAAAATGTCCACTAACTATACATATAGTACATTCATTATCAAGATATATAAATATTTTTAGGGGTAGTTTGTATTGTGTCGTCTTAACTACGTAATGTATGTAGTTGTTTGTGAAAAGGTGTTATAAAAAATAGGTCATGGGCCCGTATCAATAAATCACTCGCCGTGCCACCCTTGAATCCGCCCATGCTCAAATGGTATTAAAATGCAAAGAATAACAATTGAAATCGCAATTATTTTCTCTTTTCTATATGTCTTCGACTACGGGTTCTCTGTGTAATGGGTTCTAGAAATGGTCTAACATCAATTACGGCGCTGCGCACTTCTTGAAACCTAAAGTAACAATTTATTTTCGTGTATTTCTGAAGAAACTTTATATGGCCCGCTAGCTGACAATCTAGTATAAAATCATTACTGGTTATTCTGATCGGTACCTACAACCTATATCGTCTACGGAAGTCTACAAACAACAATTCAGTTACTCATAAATAATCATCCAAGAAATCCGAAAATTAGGGACTACCCCTCTGCCCCTCGGTTCAAAATGTCTCGAAAGTCAACTGTCAAACGATTCGCTTTATCTCTTTTACTCATAGTACGAAAATCGAAAACAAAACGAGACAACTGCTGATCGAAAAGGTTCTGAATCGGGGGTTTGGCCAGAAAAAACCTTTTGAAGGTATAAAAAGAACTGTCTTTTTTTTTCTACCGCAAGTCTCGCCACGACATGGGACTCAATACAAAAGACGAAACTTGTGTATAAAGGCTCCTGTAATAGAACACCCCATATGGGTTTACAGACGTGAGTATGTATGATTTCTACAGATATAATGTTATGTCGCCTTTAGGCTCGTTGGAATTGTTACAAAACATTATTATAATGTTTTTTGTGCACTCTCCGAAGTTACGCATAATGTTTATTTAGTATTGTATGTTCACATTAATTACATAAAGGCTGTTCCTTTTATTTTAGAGACTCAAACGAGGCCACACGGGCGTTAGAATCTAAAATCTTTACATAGTATAAAACAAAGTTGCTCCCGCTGTCTGTACGCGCAACGAATTTTAATGCAGTTTTCAGCAATAGATAGTGATTCAAGAGGAAGGTTTATATGCCCCACATTAGTATCTACATTGCACCCGTGCGAAGCCGGGGCGGGTCGCTAGTACTAATATAAAGTACATTTTGTACTGAAATATTTCAGAAATTCAGTCACAGAGTTTATAGTTTCCAATAAATTTAATTTTTGTCACTAGTAACTACCAAATAAGGCGAAAGGAAAAATAGTACTATACCACGTTTATATTATATATTTATTGTACTTAACATAACTATGTTTAGAAAAATGAAAATTGTCAGCGAATACTTTGCGTCGGTAACTTTTGAACTAGACATGGTAGAGATTTTAACAAAAATATAAACTTATTATTAAGTTTGAAAGAAAGCAAAAAAAAACAAATATCAAATGATTTTTTCATAAAAAAATACCTTAACGAAAAATTGTATAAAAATTATTTTATTCAACATAAAAATATATAAATTAATTTGGTCGCAGTGTTGCTATAATTTTAACAATTTGTAATAATTATATTATACATCAATCTGATTATATCTAAAGGTTTGAATACAGTAGGACGATGAGGTCAGGCGGTTGCTGGAATGTTCGCGGTTCTAACAATAAATAACCTACAGCTGTGATTATCCACCAAAATAACTAAAATCGCTCATAAGACTTTTAAAAAGTACTCAGTCAAGCATTACCTTGTTCTAAACTTAAGTTTTTGAATATATTTAAATATAAATGCAGTCTAATTTCTATATTCCATTCAGAGACAACGATTTATTTTTACAAATATTTACCTTCTCTTCTATCTTTAAATTATTAAGTTTCTAGACAATTTGTGACGTGCAAGTATCATTATAATTTCTAGTTTAACATTGAGTCTACCTGACGTCATCGTCTACGTTTTAGACATTTATGTATTAGGGTTTTATTTTCTACGATGGAAACACCAATGGAAGATACGACGGAAGTCCAAAATACCCTTTTTTTTTACAATAGCAGCATTTACGTACATTTATACACGCAGGACTGTTCATAAACCGTGCAATGTTTTGAGAAACAGTTTTTGATCTTGAGGTAATAAGTAAGGCTGTATAGTGAATTTAACAATAAATGCGGTGTTATGTAAGTTTAAAGAGGATTATGCATAGATACACACATTTCGAGACCAAGATTAAAACTAATATGGGAAATATACTTTTAGATAAAATGTCAGACAGCTATGTTAGTCAATCAGAGATTCCTACAGCCAATAGACAATACATACATAGAAATAGAACATTCTGAGTACATACATAAGAAATTAGAACAATGAAAATATTGAAAACGAAATGCTGAAGTATCATAAGTTGTAAAACATCGCACGGTTTACGGACAGCCCCTACCAGTCAAACTTCGTCACAAATGGCCGGTAGTGACGTCACATGCCATGGTCCCGCCACTGTCGCGTGATAAAAACATTAATGTACTTAAACGGTACCGGTGTGCTGTAGTTTGTGCTCTGGACGTGGCTCATTGTGTGTTTATTCAGTCTTTTTTGACTTGCTCGTGTCGACTGTGGGCTCTACTATCGCTGGCTGGTCTTCATAGCTGTGGATGATTTTTTTTTAATATGCGCAAACCTTATTTATTTTAATAGAGTTAAGCCGAGCCTTCACCAAAGAAAAATTGGCAACTTTTGTGTTGTCTACACGTGTTTTCTTTTGTGTAGACTCGGCTTAATGAATTGTTAAGATCGGATGGGTTGAAAAAATGTTTAATGACACCTGTGTAGTGCCAACCGCGGTGAGAGATAATGACACGCCCGTCGTGTCATGCGTGACATCACAACAATAGCATTTTGTGCTTTTTACGTTTTTGCTCTACAATAACATGTAGTTTTTAACCGACTTCCAAAAAAAGGAGGAGGTTCTCAATTCGATTGTTTTTTTTGTATGTTTGTTCCGCGGTATCTTTGCGAATTGTGAACCGATTTTAATGATTTTTTTTTTGTTTGAAAGAATATTCTTTCGAAGTGGTCCCATTTAAATTTGGTGAAGATCTGATGAAGAACTTCGGAGACAGACAATTTGAAGTCGGTTTTATTTTTGTTAAAGTGTTTATGACTTGAGCACTTTGACACAGCTGGCGTGTCATCCACTAAAATACCAGATTTTTTGACTCTGCTGTCGTGGGTGGATACCCACATGTGATTGGTTATTACAGTGCGCGCAAGATAACTCTGCGCGCGAAGGAGGGCGTGCTAAATGTTGCCATGATCGCAAAAATATAAAGTCCTACTTTTCAAGGAAAAGTAGTATATTCGTGAGCATTAAAATTGGGCAGCCCTCTTGCTGTTTATTATATTTTTATTGAGCTAAGTTATGTACGTTTAAATTTACTACCTATCAATTAAATTAATTCGTATTTTTACGTAATTTGCAAAGGAAAAGAACTAAGGTTATAAATGTGCCGTGAGTGAATAAGAATGCAGTATGATTATTATCGGCTGATGAGGTCTATTATAATCTTTATTATTATATTTTCTTTTATTCCTAAAATCAGGTAGATGTAGTGACAAAGATAATAAAACGGCAACATTATGGCGGAACATGATTAGTTCCGATTTTGGCCGCGCGCAGAGTTATCTTGCGCGCACTCTAGTACACAATTATTTTGTCAACCAATCACTTAAGTTGACATGAGATTTGGCAACAGATTTGATAGATTAGATTTTAAAAAAACAGGGGTACAAAATTGTTTAGTTTTAGTTGGGAAGTATTTGGCCAGTAGTAGCGAACTTACTTGAAGAGCGCATTGATGTCGCCTCTGAGCAGCGCGAGCGTCAGCGGCGTGCCGAGGCAGGCCGGCACCAGGTACAGCAGCGCGGGCTGCGCGTGCTTGAACACGTGCATCACCAGGATCGTCGCCAGCAGGCCCAGGATGTACGCGGAGAACGTCGCCCTGAATACAGATATTAAATGTAGATTTTACACAATACAAGGTTAGTCGGAAAGGAGGTACTAAGCCGAAAGGGTGTTAAAGTACCCATATTAATGGATAACTTTTGTTCTACAACTTTCCCCAAAAGTCAATAGTTCAAGAGAAATAGCTGTTCAAAGATTTCATTTAAAATACTCTAAATTCTATCTATCCTCAGCTATGATCAGACGTGTTTACATTTTACGTCATATTTGGGGTCACGGATTAGAAATTCCATTTTCTGAATTCATAACTAAAGCAGGTATGATTTTTTTTTTTAAACTAATATAAAAATATTTTTTCATGGTAAAAAAATTAAATGAATTTTAAAATTTTAACATTTTCTTTAAAACGACCATCAGTGATACATTAAGTGGCCCGCGGCTTAGGACCCCCTTTCCGACTAACCTTGTATACAAATCTATTTTACACAAGGGACTTTTTTGTCTAATTGGTTTTAACGTCAATCGATCCATGGGATCAACCAATGCTACGATCAAGTTTAGGATGGGGAACATACAAGTCCTTGACCGAGTCCGGCAGCACTAAACGGATCTGGCACACATGTAGACCATGACCTGAGGCCGTATTACGACGGGTTAAAACCCTCACTGTTCTAGTGAGAGAAAGTGACGCGGCTATGCGGGTCGTAAAGCGCCGTCACATTCTCACAACGGAACAATTATGATTTTAACACATCATAATACTCCACCTGGATTAGGATATACGACACTTTATATTAGAGTACATGAAGTACCTAGGGGCCATTCAAGTATTACGTAAGCACGAAAGGGGGGTGAGGGAGTCTCTGCTTAGCTTATTTTTGATGATATGGGGGACGGGGGTGTCTAGATGATGATTACGTCAGCAAATTTTATTTATTTACTTATTTTTCTAGACTTAAAAACTGCTGCTCATGAATAACAATAAAGAAAACTGATCAGTTTAAAAAAAATATATACCAATGTATGTATATGTAAGCATAGGAGGGGGGTAAAAGCTTTGCTTACTTTTGCTGACAAGGGGGAGGGGTGGGTCAAAAATTACTAAAATTCTGCTTACGTAATACTTGAATGGCCGCCTACCTAGGATGCGAAAAACCTCGGGCAAGAGCTAGTATCAATACAAAATCATAGCTACCTGAAGTAAAACTCGCTGTTACGCTTAAGACTCTTGTCGAAGCGCAGCAGCAGTGCGATGAAGATGCCGGGCACAACGATGTCACCCAGACCCAACATGGCGAAGTTGCTAGCGTCGAAACCGTTCACCAGCAGGTCTTGAGGGAATACCACTGTGGATACCGAACAGTTTAGACATAAACATATAAAAATATAAACATTTTTTATTTCAAGCGAGAAATGCTCAGTTGTGTTTAGTGAACTACCTGTCATAATTTGTAATGTAATTTTAGAAATGATAAATTAATATGAATTTAATTAATAATTAATTTGCACGTTGAATGGTTGTACGATTTGAGGGGGGGGGGGGGGTGGTTATGTTCCATATGACCCCCCCTTCGGACCCCCACTGTCAGAAACGCATTCCCTCTGCGCAAGTGGTGGCAAGCTCGACTGCTGATCGTGACGTCCTGGGTTCGATCCCCAGGTCGGACAAAGTATTATTGGGTTTTTCCATTAGGAATTTCTCAGTAGCAGTCCGGAATTTGGTTTTGTGTCCGGTTAATGGCAATAGGCTCGCCCCCTATTACATGGGGGTGTATACACGTGTGACCAACCCTTCGGGGAATACAGGCGTGATGTTATGTTTGTTATGTGTTATGGACCAGCGAGGTATTATAGTGAAAAATACATCTCTCTCGTTTGACGGGCGCTCCAAAAGACTTGACTACAGTGATCTGATTAGCCAAGTTTTTCAAAGCACACAGCAAAAACCTGCTGGTCACCTTATTGTCAAAGTGCGAAGACAAGAAATATAAATATCCTTACGTTTGATGGGTGCTTCGAAGGACTTGGCGACGGTGACCATGACGTTGGTGCCGAACACCCAGAAGATGTCATAGATGAACAGGCCACAGAGTAGGATGCAGCCGGTCACCACATTGTTGAGGTGCAACAGTTCCACGCCGTTGACGGCGAACGCGATCCCGAAGAGATTGTTGGCGATCCAGTGCTGGGTGAACAAATATTATTATGATTACGTAAGTTCAATGTACAAGGGTTCGTGGTTCCAAGGTTAAGCTGCACTTGCCGCGGTAAGTCCGTGGATGGGTGACCGTTCGTTACACATCAAGACCCCTCCGTGTCTGGGAGAGCACGTTAATCAGTTGGTCCCTGGTGTCATACGAATACCGAAGACAGTCGTTACGTGTAGTCAGAAGCCCGATAGTCTGATAACCGGTCTAACCTCAGGATATCGGCATTGCCCAGTTACTGGGTTGCGGAGGTCTGATGGCAGTCGCTTCGGGTAAAATACTGGTATTCAGCCGCATCTGGTTAGCCTGGAAGCTGATCCTAACATAGTTGGGAAAAGGCTAGGAGGAAGAAGAAGTTCAATGTTTTTTTTGCTAGTTTATATTTTGTGTTAGTTAAACTTGGTATAACGTCTTCAGTTTGGTCAACATGATAGTGAAGTTTCACAAAACATTGATAATTAAGCGTTAATTTTAATCTCAATCATAAAGTAGGTACCTTCCGCGATAGATCGACATGGCAATCGGGTATGAGGTGAGTCGTTCACCCCGGGGACGCCCCGCACACCCGCGCCATCTTGATGTTAGCGCTGCACGAGTCCGCATCGACCACGTTTATCGATTTCGATCTCGCTCCCTTTGTTGCTTGTAGTTGTGTATTTAAAATGACTAGAAAATTACCATGTCGATCTGTCGCGGACTGTAACTACATATCTGGTGTACAGTGTATCGCCGTACAGTGTCTGGTGCTATTTCGCCTATATCCCGCATGTGCAAACTCATAAACGAACGCAGCGACCTGGTTGACGTCCACGCAGACTCAATATCGACGTTTGTCAGACGTAATTAGTATTAATATTTAATATCTAGAACTTAAGAACTTGAGTCTTTAAAACTGTAATTACAAAGAGTATTTTGCATGTGGTGTTTGCCTATAATGGGGAAGGCAACGCAAAACGAAAGCAGATGGCAGCACCTCCATACTTAGTTATTTGAACCAATCCGAACCATCATATTCATATTAGCAATAATGTCAAACACATTGCAACCAATAAGATGGCATAGGAACAATCGAAAGTGGCGCCATTAGTTCCACAGTTGCCTACCCCATTGGTTGTGCAGTTAGATTTAAGACACAATTATTTGTATGTTTCTATCTGTACAATGTCTGTAACAACTGTTGGTGAACCTTAATTAAATAAATAAATAAATCTGCCTTTTTTAATCTGGATTAATTTTGATGTCGGTCTAGCAGGAGTTTTCCAGTAATACTGAGACAAGAACAGATCATACTCTAGTATTTATCAATGCGCTCAACTAATGAAACATTGGTGTCGATTCTCCTGCGCACTTTGACAGGACTAAACTAAACTCCTTTGACTCTTTCTGTTTCAATAGAAAAAGAAAGTGACAGTTGCGTTTAGTCTAGTTTAGTATTGTCAAAATGTACAACAGAATCGACAACATTATGCATCAAATTGGACAATATTTTTTATTAGTGGTTAAAATGATGTTCTTACCTTCTTAAGCAGATACCAAGCGCCCATACAGAGAGAGATGAGTAGACAGATGATGTCATACGACGTGAACTTGTAGTTGATGATGTCCGAGTGAGTGTCGCGCTCGCCGCGGGTGAAGTGGATGTGGTAGGACACGTTCGGGATCGATGCTGGCACCATGAACGAGATTATGGGGCTGTGGACAAAAATATGAGTAAAAAACTCCCGTCGAAGGTTATGGACGAAGACGGTGTTATAGGTAACTGGTAACACTGAACAATGTTGGCATAGGGGGGTAACCGTCAAGATTAATCAACGTACCCGAAGTTATAAAAACACTGGTCATTCGACGAAGCAGAGCATATATTACTATACTCTATGAAGCAGAGGATTCCATGTCGAACAGCTGAAGAAGTCTGACCTTTTATATCTGGTTAGCTTGTCCTCATTTTCTGATCTTGTGTAAATTATTATATTGTGATATACTGTGAACTAGCTTCTGTAACTAATCACTAACCTAATTAAACGTAGTCTCAGTGGTGAAGAGTCTATGTTGGTTTAATTTACTTTATTTACCATGCTCCCAATCCTAACGTACTGATATTAGCTATAACTGTAGTGGTAGATTCACCCCTGTAAGATTCTGTTGTATGTCTTTTATAATGGACAGAAGTATCCTACTAGGTGCTTTTATAATTTAATCGTAGTTTTGGGTCTGTGTAGGTTACAAGGTGTCAAGAATAAGGACAGCTTACGGGGTGTCCTGTGTAAGCGACAATCGCGACACGACGCCATGCTGAGAGCGCATTGAACGCGATCAGAACAACGGCATTCCCTACTGGAGGCTTATGTAGCGAGACCCGTCGTAACGCGTACTTGTTCCCGGTCGTGTCGCGTCTGTCGCTTACGCAGGACACCCCGTTACAGGGGCCGTATTATGTCGTGTTAAAACCATCACTGTTCTAGTGAGAGAAAGTGACGCCGCTATGTAGGTCGTAAAGCGCCGTCACATTCTCACAACGGAACAATTATGATTTCGCAATTTTCAGAACGTCATAATACGCCACCTGGACTGCCTCGATAGAATACATTTTACTATTAACCTTTTAAGCGCGTGGCTAAATATCAATTGCCGTGCCCATAGCGCGCGACTACGAATCGATAGAATAATACCTAAAATAAATATATTAAGCTTTTTCAATACTTAGAGCTAAGAAACAATTTTAAGTAATTGTTGTAAATCATATCTCTATTTATTGAATAATCGTTTTAGTTGTACGACACAGTTCATAGGACGAAAATAGAAGAAAAAAACCATGCATGTCTCTGTCGCAGAAATACGACACGCGCGGTAGGGGCACGGAAATATTTGTCGCAGAAATGCGACTCAAGCGGTTAAAAGGTTAAAGATTTCTTACCTAAGTAGATGACTCAACGCGAGAACTCCTAGGAAGAAGAAGTAGCCAGTGAGCAGTAGATTGATGTACTCCTTGGAGAAGAACTGGAAGAATATGTAAAGGCCGAAAAGCGCGGCGGACGCGATCAGCGGGAACATCAGCGCGTCCTTGTTGGACATCGTCTCATGACGCTCGCCTGATTCCTGCAGAAATAAACAAAAGCAGTTGTATTTTGTTTTTAGATGTGTACAGAGTGAACACGTTACACAGTCGGTCCCGGGTGTCATACGTATACCTATGACAGTCGTTACAGGAAGTCAGAAGCCAGAGTTGTCTGACAACTGGTCTAATATCGGCGTTGCCCAGTAACTGGGTTGCGGAGTTCTGGTGGCAGTCGCTCTGTGTAAAATACTGGTATTCCACCACATCTAGTTAGACTGGAAGCTGACCACAACATAGTTGGGTAAAGGCTAGGCAGAACATGTGTACAGTGCATTCAATTCATGAAGACACACTCAACAAATGCTCTAGAGTACCCTCCTTTAGACCACATCTACATAGAGAATGATCTTTTACACAGACTTTTGCGATCAATATTTATCTAATTATATTTTTAAACTATACAATACTTAACAAGTATTATGAAAATGTGATTTGTAGTAACAATTGTTATAAATGAATAATAACAAAACATCACGCCTGT
This sequence comes from Amphipyra berbera, assembly GCA_910594945.2. Taxonomy (NCBI): domain Eukaryota; kingdom Metazoa; phylum Arthropoda; class Insecta; order Lepidoptera; family Noctuidae; genus Amphipyra; species Amphipyra berbera. The sequence continues at coordinate 2,283,250 of OU343138.1, forward strand.
ATTCCCTGAAGGGTTGGGCAGAGATGTATAGAATAGTAACACCCTCATTTTGCCGTTATGTTTAAGTCCCATGTATAGAATGATAGGAGGCGAGATTGTTGCCATCAACCGGGCACCATGAGAGAAAAATAAATAAATAATAAAAATCTCAGTACAAGCTACATTCACTGTTAAAGTCATATGTAACTTTATACTACAGTTAAATACAGATTAACATATGTCTGCTCCAGTATAATAACAAACTATTCTATTACCCATAATATATTTTGTTGTATTCTAACAATTAAAAATAGAAAACAAACTAAATAAATTGTTGGCATTATATTACATGTTTTTATATTAGCAAAGCTTGCTTTTTTTTTGTATATTAGTCTAAATAGATTTGCATAATATCATGATTACCACAACTGATAATAATTTGTGAATAAGGTTAAATGTAAAACATGAATTATTATCAATAGATGAAGTTCTTGCTTGTGTAATTGACATTTCTCAGGGTATTTTTTATTGCAAAACCTGTTTGTATTAAGGAAAATCATTAATAATAGTTTTCTGTGCACACAAGAGATTTTTAACCATATTGTCCTGTTGTTGCCTACATTGTCTTGTCTATTGTCTACAGGAAGGAACATTCTTTTAAAAAATTACAATATTTTTCTTATTTTATAACAGAACAAATAATATAGCTTTAATAATTTAAAAAATTGATTTAATAATTTTGGGCATATCCTACTAATATTATAAATGTGAAAGTTTGTGAAGATGGATGGATGTTTGTTCATCAATCACACATAAACAGCTGATTGGATTTGAATGAAATTTAACACACAGATACACCATATCCTAGACTAACACATAGGATATTTTTTATCCAGGTACATGAGATAGTTTCCCTAGGATGTAAGTGAAACCACAGGAAACGGCAATTAATATTATAATTACAAAATTATAGTGTTGAATATTATAAAGTACAATATAGTGGGAATATATACTTTAGACTCATAATTTAGACATAGCAACAAGAAAACATGTAAATAACTGTAATAGAATCGTTCACAGGTAAGATTATAATGGTATGTTGTCTTAGGAGTGATTCTAATGTAAAATCTATCACGACCACTGTCGGATGCGCTTATTCACTAGAGCCTTGGACGTCATGACATGTTTTGAAGCTTTGTGTAAAAAGGTGAACAAGGTCCCTTACGTTCTGACAAGGAACATATGCCACGATGATAAAACGTGTATCTTTGTGATTGGGTCCAAGAACATTTGATAAAAATGTGATGAAATTAAATCCAAGTGTTATAAAACTTTGGTCCGACTCACCTTTTGCTCCTTCAGGTATTTCACTGACCGAAAAGCCCCAAAGAATATCGGTAATATAGCCATAATCACTAAACTCAAGTATGCAATCGCGATGCCTTCAATACTCGTCGGCGGCTTGTCTGTAACATTTTTTACGGTTTCCTTAATTGCTTCTTCAATGTTTAAAGGGATCTCCGTCGCTGATTCTGCCATTTCATATAAATTATTTGCCGAAATGCGTGGCGAGATGGCTTTCGCACTACGGACCAAGTTTGACAAGAAAATGACAAGTGTACAGTTAGGTTTATTAAGTTGGTGAACCGGAATTTAGAGGGACATTCAAGTCATCCCAAAAACCGTAAAACCGAAGTGTAAACAAATTCGCCTTGAAATCATGAAAATATCAAATAAGTTGAGTAGATAAGCCCCCGACCCCCGTAGTGAAAATTCCTAATTTATTTATTTATAATCATCCTTACAACTATCATAACAGGATTAACCTAATACGATAGTGTGGTATTTATACCTTTATATTAACAATATTAAATTAACCTATTAAGGAACTTCTATAACATAACTTAACCTAAATTATATAAATCTCTAACATAACAAAAACACAGAACAACTATTATATAACTTCTTAACATTTAGTACTAATACTACACATTTATATACAATACAAAAACATATTTTGCCTAACCTATCACAATGGTATGTCGTCCCTAATGTCGCATTCACACTAGACTTTTTAGTTTTAGTTAGTTACGACACTCACGACACGACACGCAAATCTAGAGTGCGTGCAAGATAACTCTGCGCGCGGCCAAAATCGGAACTAATCATGTTCCGCCATAATGTTGCCGTTTTAATAACTTTGTCACTACATCTACCTGATTTTAGGAATAAAAGAAAATATAATAATAAAGATTATAATAGACCTCATCACCCGATAATAATCATACTGCATTTTTATTCACTCACGGCACATTTATAACCATAGTTCTTTTCCTTTGCAAATTACGTAAAAATACGAATTAATTTAATTGATAGGTAGTAAATTTAAACGTACATAACTTAGCTCAATAAAAATATAATAAACAGCAAGAGGGCTGCCCAATTTTAATGCTCACGATATACTACTTTTCCTTGAAAAGTAGGACTTTATATTTTTGCGATCATGGCAACATTTAGCACGCCCTCCGTCGCGCGCAGAGTTATCTTGCGCGCACTCTAGTGTGAATCCGGAATTAGTCTATGATAAAAACCGATCCTTTCGACATTTATTTTTTCAAGGTTGGCAGTAGGTACATTCCATCACTTTCATAAGTCAAAATAAGACAAACACGGACGAACACTTTCGTTTTTAATTTTTCGCTAATAATAAATTATTTATTTCGAAAAAGTCATGCATATGTGTTTAAATAGTGGCATTTTACAACGTATTTCATAAGTAATATTTAAAATGGAAGTGTCAGGTGGCGCTGAAGAAGGTTTCGTAAGGGAATGGGCCCCGTGTTCGCATATTTTAAATTTAATACCACCCAGGATACAGACTGGTATATTTTCTAACGAGCTGTGCCTAACATGTGTGGACGCGGTTAGCGAGTACATAGCTTTGGGCACGAACGTCGGGCTGGTCTACTGGTATGATCGGAAGAAAGGAAACATTCAGAGACTCAGATGCGAGGTAAGAAAGTTAAGTGCGTCAGGGACAGGGTTTCTCCCCACAACTCAATGATCATGTCCTTGCGCGCATCCACTACCAGCCGCAGTTTGTAAGGATACTGATAATTTTAAATAATTGTGCTTCTATAGGTAGACAAAATCATTAATATGTTTCATTTTATTCTGCAGTTTTTTTTTTATAATAGAAAGTTTCGTAAACATCAGACTTGTCAACATTTTTTGATGTACTTATTTACATTTTGTACAACCAGTTCCCAAGACAATATCAATAAAAAACAGTAAAAAAAATTCATCATGTTTTTCTTGAATATGACAAATATACAAAAACATTAGTAGTAGTATAAGAGTTACCATCATTAGCAAATGTTGGTACTACCCTTCAGGGCATCAATAATGAAAAATGTTGCTAGAAGGATTTGTGCTTCTGGTTGGTACTGAGTCAGCTGGGCAACCTACCCACTGGACAACCTACCCAATAGGCAATGGCAACCTATTGGCAAGCTACCCACTGGGTCCTACCCTAATACAAAAGGCCCATTTAAAATGCTAATAAACTGTTTTTGTAAAGGCATATCTAAGCTGATAGAAAATATTGACACTGGAAAGCCAATAGTACTTAAGTGCCATTTTTGGCCAAAATGAGTTAATATTGTTAGATTAGATTTAAAAAATCCAATCCAATGATACATATAACTCATTTTGACCAAAAATGGTGCTTAAGTAGTATTGGGTTATAAGTAGTATGTAAATATGTAAAATATGTACCTACTATGTAGGTACATATTTTTAAGTTATTCCTACATAGAACAAACTTGCACTGTAAACAGAGTCAAGATAATGAAAACAAACTAAAAGATAAGATAATTATGATTTCTTTGTGTAAATTATTTAATTGTATGGTTGATTGGATTGTTGTACATCAAGATTGTTTTTATCATTAATATAAAATGGAAATTAAATTTAAATTGTATTAGTTTATTTATGAGTCATAATTTTTCACAGCAAACATGATCAAGGCTTAGTTCTTTAGTAATGAAGGAATTTACACAATACCTTTCTTAATTAATTAGGAAATATTATTTTTTAGTTACAATAAATTGAAACATTTTAAGTTCCATATTATGTACTGATTTTGTGAAATATTTATCAGCCAATTACTGTCCCACTGCTGGGCATGGGCCTCTTCTCAGAAAAAGAAGGGTTTAAGCCTTAGTCCACCATGCTGGCCTGATGCGAGTTGGCACACTACACACACCATCAAAAACTTTATGAAGCCCTCTCTGGCGTGCAGGTTTCCTCACAATATTTTCCTTCACTGTTAACGTGACTGATAATCACATTCTAATTTGAATTTGAGAACATCATCTCAGAATATTTATAAATCTTTCTGAACTCTTTCCAGTGGAGACAAACAAGCTTTACTCAGACTATCAACACTTATGGGCTTTGGGATTGGGGAAAAAAAGTTTATTTTAACTGCCAGACTCTAGGACATCCTATTTAAATAACTATTGACCAATTTCTCAAACACTACTCAATTTCAAGATACCATTAGGTCTCATTGTGGCACCGTCCCTTTAAGGCGAAGTAGCTGCAACAGCATTTACTTATTAGCAGCTTAAAATTAAGTAGTGTAGAATTTGGCCATGTGTCAGCTATATGTATACATTTTTGTTCCCATTAACAATACAAGCTTCTAAACCGCCAATCTAATTTCAGGCATCAACATCTCCCATAACATACGTAAAGATAGTAAGTACAGTTGACTACATGGTAGGAGCCGGTAATGCTGCTGGTCAGGTCACCGTGTTCCAAATACCTAAAGAGCACCCAGAAAATGTGCCGGACACCTTTAAACCCAAGGTCGAGCCCAAAGTTGAAAGGTGAGAATTCATTTTATTTTGTTTACCTGCATAAAAATAGACTGGTTGATAATAATATTTTCAACACACTTGCTCATAAAGTGGCTCTTATTGCATTCGTTTTAGGTTCATAATACAGTTTATTAAACACGCGTGCTTTTAACTTTACACTACTGCACTAGTGCATTTTACTTTACTTTTTTTTTTAAATCTTGGCAAAGCATTTTGTATGTCTAAAAATAATAAACTTTTTTGTGCATAAATAAATGAGGCAGTTATATAATTATGAATATAATCATGAATTACTATCAACTTATTTTGCACTTCAATTATAATTAAGTAAGTTTTTATCATGGCTGCATATGTCAAGGACCTTTTGTCGTTCAACTTTTACTAAGATCTTAACTGGCTGGGTAGCTAATATGACCTCAGTAGCACATACATCTTCTTTACATAGTACCTGCTGTCTGTACGCTTACATCTTTTAAACTACTCAACGAATTTTAATGCAGTTTACAGCAGTAGATAGAGTGATTCAAGAGGAAGGTTTATATGCCCCGCCTTAGTATCTACATTGCACCCGTGCGAAGCAGGGGCGGGTCGCTAGTTTATAATAAATTGTTGAGCTCACTTGTCCTGATGCCCTCAGTAGAATAGAATAGAATATACTTTATTGTACACCAAAATTGTAATATCCTATTAATTCACATGATTTGATACTGTACTACTCTTTCAGATACACAATAGGAGACTTGCACAAGAGCAAAATCACAGCTATAGAGTGGTCCAAAAACGGCATGAGACTGTTCTCTGGTGATAAGAACGGCGTCATCATTATGACTGAGATCGACTTCTATATGGTAAGTGTCACTTTACATAAAACATAAAATCAGGCATGTATTCCCTTAGGGTTGGGCAGAGGTGTATAGTAACACCCTCATTTCGCCGTTATGTTTAAGTCCCATGTAATTGTGGGCGAGTCTATTGCCATCAACCGGGCACAAATCCAAAGTCTGGGCTGCTACTAAGGAATTCCACACGGAAAAACCCAATAACAATTTTGTCCGACCTGGGGATCGGACCCAGGACCCCATGATCAGCAGTCGCGTTTCCCACTACTAGATAAAGAGGCAGTGTCACTTCAATACTTCTTTATATACAGAGAGTACACTTTCGCCGATGTTTCAGTGTGTAGTACTTTCCCGTTTGTACCTATTTGTTAGTCTTTTGATGTCTTCCTTTTAAATAATAGAGGTCGCCCGCGTCGATGTTGTTTATCGTGCATTCCGAGTTTTTCCGGATAAAAGTAGTCTTATGTCGTTCACCGGGTTGCAGACTATCTCTGTACCAAGTTTCACCAAAATCGGTTTATCAGTTTAGTCGTTATGAGGTGACAAACAGACAGACAGAGTTACTTTCGCATTTATAGTAAGGATAAAACCCAGCAGTTGATAACAGCTGTATTTTCGCTCCAAACTTTCCTTCTGTTTCTACGATAAATCATCAATCATTGTTCTTGCTCTTTTATTTATTTATTTGCTTATATACATATTATAGTAATATTATATATGTATATATATTTATATATGTATTTATAACCTATGTCCTATATTTATAGTTGTTTAGTTATCCATATAGTTAATTAAGTCGCAAATATCCATAATTTTTTTTTGTGCCTCTCTTTTCAATGCTGTTCTCTTTGACCCAAAGGTTTACTGGTAGAGAATGCCTTGTGGCATTAAGTCCGCCTTATGTACCACCATTGTGCATAGAAGTATTAAATAAATAATATAGATTGGGGCTAACGCTCGGGCAACGTTGATTGGTCTCATTTTGTAGGTCATAGGCATTATAATTAAATTGCGTTTGGGGTTTATATCAGTGGAGGAACGAGGTATGGTGAGGCCCTCATCAAGCTGTCTCCCTCCTAGTCCTCCCGCCAGCAACGCCCTAAGCCGAGGTCCGAGTCCCATTAGGGGTCGCCCTTAGAGCTGTTGCTAGTAGTCATGATGTTAGTAGTAGTAGTAGTTAGTTTAAGTTAAGTATTTCAGTCTCGTCCCCATTGGTTGGAGACCCTTCAGGTCTCGCCAATAACTGCCCGGTTACGTAGAAACGGTCCGCAAGACCATATAAAAGCAGTCGAATAGAAAAAAAAAGTATGGTGTTCCTCCTACGAAAAGGGAGGATCCTCCAACCAGACGGGTCTTATTCCTGGCGGGCTACTGCCCAACGGTTGATGTTGGGACTATCGGCGTGTCAAATCTTGATATCGCGATGTAGAAATTGTGACGTAATTTTTGAGTTGTTATTATTTTTCGTCGACGTTACTGGTATGATGACGTCTTAGAAGGACATACTTACTTCCTCTTAGCCTTTTCCCAATTATCTTGGGGTCAGCTTCCAGTCTAACCAGATGCGGCTGAATACCAGTATTTTACACGGAGCGACTGCCATCAGACCTCCGCAACCCAGTTACTGGGCAATGCCGATATCCTAAGGTTAAACCGTTTGTCAGACTTTCGGGCTTCTGACTACCCGTAACGACTGGCATAGGTATTCGTATGACACCCGGGACCGACGGCTTAATGTGCTCTCCGAGGCACGGAGGGGTCTCGATGTGTAACAAATGGTCACCCATCCACGGACTGACCGCGGCAAGCGCAGCTTAACCTCGCAAATCGTACGATCGGCGCGGTTGTTATTTAGCCACGAGCCCCTCTTAGAAGGATATACATCGATGTTATTGGTGATGTTCTTCACAAAGGACAGGTGCGTAGTACTGTCAACCGGCGTGCGTGTATGACAAGATGTATGAATGTGGACGGACCGAAAGGAGTATGTAAGGGTCGTAGCATGTGGCGTTTTATAGTTTCTGCCTACCCCCATAGGAAAAAGGCGTAAGTTTATGTATGTATGTCTCGCTGTAGACTGCTAGATCATCGCCGTGCTGCGTAGTTCGCATCTGGCGTGATAGATGCCGCCACATATCTAAGAGCTCTTCCGCAGTTTTGTGCTTCACATAATACATAGAAATAAATCACAGATCGATAATAATTTGACACTCTTTCTGCAGCATCTATGCAAATCAATGGAGATAGTCAACGAGGAACATGAAATCGTACAGATGAGCTACTATCAGAACACGTTGTTGGTATCCAGTGTGTATCGAAGCATCGTGTGCGAGCGACGTGACGCACGCTGGCACGTCAACCAACTGGGCAAGAAGGAGCGCAAGAGGTGAGAGTGCTACTGACACGCTAGGAGACCACTGCTGGCTGCCGACGCGACGACAGCAGCCGTCGACAAATGGCGACAGCTGCAGTTACGCTCCCGCCAGACCTACGCGTTAGCGACGCGGGATGCGGGAGCATCTACAATGCGAAACTATAGTCTGACCGTTAATTCGATGCAGTAACTTGACAGTTCAAAGCAAAATAATAATACCATACTAAAACATAGTGTTGGGTAGTGAACGATTTTACGAAAAGAACGAATACGAAAAGTAGTTTAATTTAAACAAATCTCTATAAATTCGTTGTACCTCTTCACGATGTTGTTCTCTTAGACCCAAATTGACTAATAGAGAATGCATTATGACATTAAATCCGCATTATGTACCAAAATCGTGCATTGAAGTATTAAATAAATAAATAATTAACCTTATGTTCAGTCATTTGACGCTTGAAAAATGTCATATCCGTAGTTACTAGTGGTTACGGTTATTTTTAATAGTGATATATAGTGTTTTGATCCTCAAGTTATTAAATTCAATAAAAAGTATGCATATAAGTAAATTATTAAGTTCATTCGATTTCATTCATTCTTTTTTTCACCTCACTACCTTTTTTTGTCATAAACTGGTATCCCTCTAACTGTCAAGTTACTGCATCGAATTAACGGTCCGACTATAGGATGTGTTTTTTTTCTGTTTCTAAAAACGTACTTATATTAAATTCTGTAAAACTTAAATTAATACCTGCCGTTCACCTAATTGCATTAATTAGTCATCGACGTACCGCGTCGCCCACCTACGCCTGAGCGGTATATCTTTATCGATAACGACTTGCGCAGCATTATCACATTCCTTTAACGTAAGGATTTATGACTCAGTTCGCACGTTTGTAATGCCCCGAGTATAGACGCGTGCGTCCCGCTCTGCTGACGCGGTGGTCCCGCATTGTGATCGCGTAGGAGTGCATGGCGCCACAAGCTATCATGGGTACCGTCTGCCACGCGGCTGACGCTCCCGCTTCGCCGTCGCTTCGGTTGCGCAGCTTTGGCCGGATCTTTATTGTTGTCGTCGGCAAAGTGCCACTCGTCTGTAAGAAACTTAACCGGGGGTCGCGGGCTGAATGGCTTGAATGCCGAATTCCCAACGACATCGCGATGGGTGGAGGCCTATCGTTTGCAGATAACAACAGATATTTAACCTTTCGTATTATTATAAGCACAATGTTTTTTTTTATATAAGGTCTAACCAAAGTACCTACCTGGACAAACTTTTACACAGTGTCCAGTACGTTTAACTAAACATATCTATGCAAAAAAAGCGAGATCCAAGTGATTTTTTTTCAACCAAAAAATGTTTTTCGTCATTAATTTTAATTTAATTAAGTATATTTTTTAACATTTTTGACTTCGCCTATTAAGTAAAACACGGCGCGGAAGTAGCGCGCGCCCCGACGACAGTTGATGCATAAAAAATGGATGAGTGTATTCTTAGAGATTACAAGCAATTTAAAACGTTATTATTTTTTGGTCAGAAAAAAATTACTCAGATCTCGTTTTTTTTTGCATACATGTTTATCTAAACGTACTGAACACTGTATAAAAGTTTGTCTATGTATTTTGGTTGGACCTTATATAACGCGTATCAGAAATAACTTGAAACTTCAGAGACCCCAATTAGAGTATTTAGTTAAAAGCATAATACAACTGTTATGAATTTTACCAAATCTTTTCAGAAATTAGTATCACGTGTTGCTAATACGTTTTAGATTTAGTCTAATTGCCTTGACAAAAGTCTTAATTTTCTTTATCTTGATCGACTGCCTCATTCGTAACAATCTATATTTAAAAAAATACACTTTTAAAAAACACTAATCGATTCTAAACGAGACGCTTTTAGGTTTCAATGGGCCAATTCTACTAACAAAATTATCAAAAATCGCATCGAGCCGGAGCTGAACCTTAGACTTATTAACAAGCTTTTATTTAATGTACCGTTAGTATCAGATATACTAATTTAAGACAATTTGTATGATATAAAAGCTAATGGCAAGATTTACCCGTATAAATAAACAAGTAACATAAGTATAAATAAACAATATGTAACTTGATATTGACCCGAATTCTAAGATTTTTTTTATGTACAGTAACACCCCGGACTTACGCGATAGGTGGGACCAAGAGATAGCCGTGTAAGTCGAATTCGCGTAAGTCGTGGCTCAACCTTGCATATAAATACGCATTTAAGTTTGTGTCATAAACCGAATTTGCACTGCGTACGTAATGTTTTACGGAATTGGAATTGTTATTCCACACGGAACACATTCGAATTTGTCGTAAACCGGACACGCCGAAGCGCGCGATGTTCAAAAAGAAAAACCGCGTATCTCCAAATTCGCGTAAAACGGGGTAGCGTAAGTCGGGGTATTACTGTATTTCATAAAATAAATTTACACAGGTAAATCTCACGACAGGCTTTTATATCATATGAATTGTATAGATAATGTAGTAAACTGATGACAACTCCATCAATTTAATTTAAAGTTAAATATTTTTTTAGATTATTTAAATAAAAGCTTATTTAAAAAAATGTTATTTAATTATTATAGTTCAACTACGGCTCGATTCCGATTTCATTGTGATGACAGTTGTAGCCAAAAATCTGAAAGTCTGACAAGTCGTCTAACATTAGGATATCGGTATTGCCCAGTAACTGCGTGACGTGGGTCTGATGGCAGTCGTAAAACACATAGCATAACTAGCCCATTACTGCCCCACTGCTGGGCACGGGCCTCTTCTCACAATGAGAAGGGTTTTAGGTCTTATTCCACCACGCTGGCCTGGTGCGGATTGGCAGACTACACACACTATCGAGAATAGAGCCCTCTTAGGTGTGCAGGTTTCCTCATGGTGTTCTTCCTTCACCGTTAACGCAAGTGATAATCAAATTCTGATTCGCACATGAATTCGAAATGTCAGAAGTACGGGCCGGGATCGAACTCAGTCCCTCCTGCAAGGAAGGCAAGCGTTCAACCGCTAGGCTATCGCTCCTTCAATGGCAGTCGCTCCATTTAAAATAGTGATCGCATCTAGCACTGATCGATCCCATAAGTTCTTTCTTCTTCTTTCTTTAGAAAAAACGTTGCCCCACACTAGGATTTCTCCAGTATCGTGGGTGCGTTTACAGACACAAATCTTCACATGCACAAACACCCAGACCCGGAACAACTATCTGTAGGCCATACAAATATTTGTTCCGTGTGGGAATCGAACCCACGACCTGCAGCGCAGGAGCCAATCGCTCAACCACTGCACCAAACGTGTTGTAAAAATTGTTGTAGTTGGGTAAAAAAGCTATGCAGATGATGGTTATCGTCCGTGTTATTTCCAGCCTGTGTGCCCTGGGCGCGGTGTTCCAGCACTCGTACGCGCGCGGCGGGCCGGCCGCGGCCTACTGCGCGCGGCCCGGCCTGCGCCTGTGGAGGGCCGACGCGCAGGGGAACGTGCTGCAGACGCTACTGTTTAAGGTAACCTTGTTGTTTTTCACTACATTATACTTTTTATTGTTGAACAAAAATAAAGTACTATGCGTGCCAAATAAGAATAGCACTGTCAAGACGCCATTTTGTTCCGCAATACTCGTGAACTTCATTACCAAAGTGTAAGGTGTGCAAAAAAATAAATAAAGAAATTATACTCAGTTTAATTATTTTTAGTTCACTTTTTTGGTATTTCTAATCAATTTACGCCAAATTAATTACACAGTAATTATATTATTATTATGGCGACATATTAGGGTGACCAGTAGCATTTCGTGAAGTTAACTATATATATTGGTTCATTTCTTTAATAAATACTGTTTTCAAATATTATTAAACTATCCAAAATTATCTGTTTATGGAATTCATTAAATAACATTTTATAAAAATGAATGTAAATAATAATGAAATCTATGAATAAAAAATATAGCATTTTTTTTTCATAGTATTTTTTTGCTGGCAGTACCAATTTGACAGCTATCGTGTGAAGTTGTAGTAAGCGCGATCCTATTCTTATTTTGCACGCATAGTATACAAAATACTGTTTTCAGCATCAAAATGCGTAACACTAAGTGTCTGTTTTGAAGCTTTTAAAAATTAGTTACACTAAATTGTTAAGTTGTGCGAGAAGCACTAAAAATATGTCTTTAAAACATAAATACCTAAATATACTTTATTTCTTGTAAAAAAAGTTGGCAACCCCATCCATTCTTCACAGATTATACGTTAAAAAACGCAAGGCGGTGCGCACTAGTCCTTACTATGAAGTTTTTGAGGTATGACGTAATCGCTCTATAGTACTCTCTCTAACTTAGGCAAAGTAACTTAATTAGAGACAGCACCAGATTAGGATTAGAGATTTCATTATTTTTTTCACTATTGCCTTTATCTTTTGAAGTACCTATCAAGATTTCTAATTAAGAAGTTCAAGACTGAAGTGCTTTTCAAAATGTTTTACTAGAGAGAGACAACCCTATTGCTAGCTGACAACTCTGAAAGCTGGACGTTCCTTTTTTTGGTGCTTTTTCAATACCTTCAATTACAATTCATTTTTCTTTCTTTCTTTTAATAAAAAATTGCCCCTAGGATTTCTCCCGTATCGTGGGTGCGTTTACAGACACAAATCTTCACATGCACAAACGCCCAGACTCGAAACAACTATTTGTAGGCCATACAAATATTTGATCCATGCGGGAATCGAACCCACGACCCGTAGCGCAGAAGCCATTCGCCCAGCCACTGCACCAAACAACAGTATAATAACAATATTAAAATCTCACACATTTCAGTAGCCGACTAACATCTTATTCCTTCTTTCAGGAGGCAATATCAAACCCGCTGACAATAGCCGAGCTCCTGAACCCGAGCCAGCAGAAACACTCGCACTCTAACCGGGAATACAATCTGGGACCGCTACACGTGTTCCGGGAACATTTCCTAGTGTCGCACAACGAACACATGCTGTATATACTGGACCCGCGATCTTTGACGGCCGTGGCTGTCGTTGACGACCTCAGAAGGTAATGACCATTTAAAAAGCTAAGTCAATCTATATCTATACTAATATTATAAATCTGAAGACTTTGTTTGTTTGTTTGAACGCGCTAATTTCAGGAACTACTGGTTCGAATTGAAAAAATATTTTTGTGTTGGATAGTCCATGTATCGAGGAAGGTTATAGGCTATATAACATCACGCTACGACCAATAGGAGAGGAGCATAAATGAAAAATGTTGCAAAAACGGGAAAAATATCCACCCTTTGCGAAGCAGGGATGGGCCGCTAGTAAATAAATAAAATTGAAGTGTCTGTTTGTAATGTCAAAATAATAGCTTTTTACTATATGCATATGAAAGTATATACGGTACTTATAACAAAAAAATAATTTTTATATTTTTTGTCTGTCTGTCTCTTTGTTCCGGCTAATCTCCGAAACGGCCGGACCGTTTTTGACGGGAATTTAACTGGGAGATAGCTGATGTTATAAGGAGTAACTTAGGCTACTTTCCGCGCAAGAAAATTAAAACCCATCCGAATTCTACGCAAACGAAGTCGCGGGCCCAGCTAGTATCAAAATATAAATTACATTTTATTCAAGTTACGTAAATATGAACTTTAACAATAGAGTGACTTATCAGTCGTATATTAATTTAATTGGGTTATTTTAACTGCCTTGGTCTAGTGGTGGCAAGCGCAACTGCTGGTCGTGAGGTCCTGGGTTCGACCCCTAGGGCAAAGTGTTATTGGGTTTTTCCGTGTGTAATTGTCAGTAGCTGTCCGGAGTTCGGATTTGTGCTCGGTTGATGGCAACAGGCTCGCCCCCTATTACTTGGGACTTAAAAGCATAACGGCGAAATGAGGGCGTTACTATACACCTCTGCCCAACCCTTCGGGGAATACAGGCGTGATGTTATGTTAGCTTATTTCAGTCCATAGGGGACAGGCGTCTCCAACAAGGCGATAATGCCTCATAAATAGTTCTTAGTATATGTTTTATGCGTTGTCTACATTGCCACTATATCGTGACCTCCCACAGGATCCTGTCGGTATCGGTGAATAAGGACGAGATCTTCATCCTGGAGGGTCAGCGCTCGCTGGTGCGGCTCGCTCATGCGCCTGAGCCTGCCGCGCTCGCTGCAGGTCTGTTCAGCAAAACCTAACTAGATAGAGCATGTAAGCTGGATGTGGCATGCTTGTGACTGAGTTTTATTTATGTAGCCACTAATGTACACAAAAATATTTGAAGTCACTGAGTATTCAGCCGTCGGCACACCAAACGCGGGTCGTCAGCTGTGCGGGTCGGGTCGGCCCGCCGACGACCCGCGCCACCAACGACCCGCGCACGCATTTTATGTGTTGTGTTGCATAATAGTTATTTGTATACAATTCGCGCGGACCCGCCGACCGCACCGTTCATGACCCGCGTTTATTTGTGCCAAAAAATAAATGCTTACGAACGTTGCGTATCTTCTGGTAGTCCTTTGTCGGAGCCATATACACCATAATTATAAGACCTTTATTCATAACGCGCTTGTTAGAAATTCTGCTAGTTTAATTCAACGGTAGAGAAATAAACGTGTTCGCATTCCATTTGTTAATTACTCTGTGAAGTGTTTAATTATTTATTTATTATTCTATATACTGTTGTTTCTGAGCCTATCATTATGGTTATTGAACATATTTAAAAGAACATAGTAACCTTATTTAGCCAAGGCTGGTTTGCAGGTATACGAAGAATAACTCCCAACTTGATTACATATATATAAAAAATACAAATAAATAAAATTGAAGTGTCTGTTTGTAATGTCAAAATAACAGCTTTTTACTAAATGCATATGAAAGTACATACGGCAATTAACAAAAAAAAACCATTTTTAAAATTTTTGTCTGTTAGTTTCGGCTAATCTCCGAAACGGCTGAGCCGATTTTACGGGACTTTCACTGGCAGATAGCTGATACTTTTATTTTAGAAAAAGAATTAGGGTTCTGCGCAATAAAATAAAAACCCAACCGACTTCTACGCAGACGTAGTCGCAGGCACAGCTAGTATATAATAAAAATAGATAATTTATATGGCCACTAAAATGGCCAGATTACAAATACAACGCATATCCCCTCCAGTTTAAATGCTCTATGTGAATGTGTATTAATGTACTTATTTGATCAGCTATCATATATTCAATGTTGCTATCGATCATAATGAAAGCAGATACAGTGGAGTCCGCTTATAACGACAAGAAAGGGACGGCGATATTTGGTCGTACTAAACGGACGTCGTTGTAAGCGTCAGTAAATACCAGATGAGAAAACCTAACTAAAGGGTGTTCTTAAGTCACTATAAGCGGCTGATCTTTGTAAGCGAAGTCGTAGTAAATTGATTCCACTGTATAATGCTTTAGGGTTAAAATGAACATGGTAATATTCCGAAAATTACGAATTACTACTAAACCATGCAATATTTTTTGCTCTGGCAACATTACATTCTAGCATTATTACGTTGCCAGAGCAAAAAACACTGCCTGGTTTAGTAGAAATTCGTAATTTTCAGAATATTCTCATTTTCTTAATTATTAGAGCACTATATATGATTGTTAGTAAAATATTGACTATATTTAGTTACTTAGTCATTGTTATTGATCACAGTAGATTTAGGATTTTTGACGTATACGTGTTTGATAATAAGCAAGCTTGAAAAAGATGCATTCGACTGTTTACTTATACAAACCCATATACCATAAATTAGGGTTATTTGAGAAACAATGGCCTAATTTCGACATATTTATTAAATTGTCTACAATTAAATATTGACTTATACAATAACCTTGATATGATAAGGGCCTGCGTCCATTGGCGGCACGGCATGGCAAAGGATTTTTTAACCTCAAATAATTTTAAAACTTATGCTAGAAAGAAAATACATTTATTTTGCACAGACTAAAAGGCACACAAAACACAAAGTAGAAAAAAAAGTAGGAAAATGTGGCACACGGCTGCGCCAAAAGGGCCCAGTTCAGCAAAAAATGCCAGACAACTAGTGCCTGACGCTGGTTTTCAACTGGACCTGACTACCATTAGCACTCATATTTGCTAAGCATACCGCGGGAAACTTCGTCGTGCCGCGGCATGCCGAAGCATCCCTCGGTACGGTAAACACGAGTCCTAAAAGGTATTACAATTAGGTTTAAAATTATTTGAGCTTAAAAAATCCTTTGCCATGCCGTGCCGCCAGTGGGCGCAGGCCCTACATCCAAGCGCCTGCGACCATAATGGTTTAAGAAGAACGTTTCTTAACATACTTCCAAAGTTCCAAGTAATCCAGTGGTTCTCAAATAGCCTCATTTTACCGGTAACACTATTACTGCATCTATATGTTTAGGTACATAACAAAAATGTTTTTGTATATATCTTGTCGTTCAGTATTTCTGTTAAATATACCTCGAAAGTGATTTGTTCAATGTGCTCCTGTCGATTCTTGGTATTTGAGTTGGAATTCAGTAACATACTTTTATGTTATATGCCTTGCTGTTTATCGTTGAAATATATTAAAGTACACATCGTTCTAAATGATTGATGAATCGACAGGCGGATTGTATTAAGCGGTTGTTATTATATATAATGTGTTCAAAACAATGTTGTATTATGAACATATTTCCGTCCTCTATAAAGCATGCATTTATACAGCCTGTAAGGTTAGTCGCTTATAATCCAAAAACCATGAACACTGCTCATCATTTTGAACAACTTTTACTATGGGGCAAACTTTGAATCCATGAAAATCCAGCTGTTCCATACATTTTGTTAAGCAACATTGATTATTTTGTATGGAAAAGCATTTTGTTTTTCACGAATTTCGAAAAATTTGGGCAGAATGATGAGCAGAGTTCATGGTTTTCGGATTGTAAGCGACTAACCTTACAGGCTGTAATAGGGTTAATTCAAATTATCTGGCGAAACTACGCATGCTGACTGGGTATCGATATCAGATGTTGATTTTAATATCATTTTATAACAAAATATTGTACCAACCATACTACTGAGTCAGGTAGTACGCTACAAAGTATTGATTCTTGCTACTAATAAAAATGTTTATTTTTATTTGTAATGTGTCATATCGCCGAAACTCATTTATCCTGTGAAATTTCGCTAGTTGTTTTAAATGAACCTTATATGTTATATTGTTAATATTTCCAAGCAAGGATTATTTAAATGTGCCTTATGCCGATTTCACACAAGGGTAAGGCAGCCAGCAGAGTAGTGAGCAGGACAGTACTGTTACTATTTGAACGCGCGTTTACTATTCTGACAGTACTGTAGTGTGTCTATCATGCCACAAACGAACTACGCAGCACGACTAATGTCTAGCAGACTACAGCTATAACTCTTAAACATGACGTCACAAATCCTGCATCGCAATAATCAAGATTTTACACGCGCATAGTATATATACAACTTCCCAACATCAAACGAGCAGTAGCCCGCCAGGCATAAGACCCGCCTGGTTGGAGGATCCTCCCTTTTCGGAGGAGGAACACCATACCTCGTTCCACAGTACTATGCGTGCCAAATAAGAATAGCACTGTCAAGACGCCATTTTGTTCCGCAATACTCGTGAACTTCATTACCAAAGTGTAAGGTGTGCAAAAAAGTAGTAAATAAAGAAATTATATTCAGTTTAATTATTTTTGTTCACTTTTTTGGTATTTATTATCAATTTTACGCCAAATTATATTATTATTATGGCGACATATTAGGGTGACCAGTAGCATTTCGTGAAGTTAACTATAATATTATATTGGTTCATTTCTTTAATGAATACTGTTTTCAAATATTATTAAATTATCCAAAATTATCTATTTATGGAATTCAATAAATAACATTTTATAAAAATGAATGTAAATAATAATGAAATCTATGAATAAAAAAATATAACTTTTTTTTTTCATAGTATTTTTTTTGCTGGCAGTACCAATTTGACAGCTATCGTGTGAAGTTGTAGCAAGCGCGATCCTATTCTTATTTGGCACGCATAGTACTATTCTATTGCAGGACGCGCGTTCAAATAGTAGCAGTACTGTCCTGCTCACTACTCTGCCTCGCTGCTCTTATGTGAAATCGGCATTAAATATATCGGAGACAGACAAGATAATTCTCGGTTGGTTTTTGTTTATGCAAATAAACTGTCTGATTCAAAGTCTGTAATCAGCTTTACTTAACGCACTTTCATAGTACTTAATTTTACCTTTTCATCAATTATTAAAGTGCCTTATTAACTAATTTCGTTTAAGTAATCTTTGTACTTACATATCAAATAGTACGCCATAAAGTAGATAGTGCCATTAAGAAAAAAAATACGGCCAATGCGAGTCGTACTCGCGCATCGAGGGTTCCGTATCGTTGAAGGTAATATTTTAATCCATTTGCAAATTTTAATTTTATTATTTTTTTATCCGCACAAATCTATCGTTGTAAAATATTTTTGCTGATTTTTAAAAAATCTGTGCTAGTTCGCTTTGCAAACTTCGAAGATAAGGGGGGAATGGTATTTTTTTAGTCATTTTTCCTAATAAGTCTAAAACTATGCGGCCTAAATGAACAAAAAAATATTTCGATACGTCAGTTCCAAAGTGTAATAATTCAGAAACAGGTTCTTTTAAGATAATTTGAAAATTAAATTACTAGTGATTACCAGTGTATTTTTTAAACATTATTTAATTTATCTGAAATGTAATATTATTAAGAATGGCATTTCAGATTAATTAAATAATGATTAAAAAATACACTGGTAAAGCATTTAATTTATAAATTATCTTATAAGAACTTGTTTTTGAATTATTACACTTTGGAACTGAGGTATCGATTTTATATTTTGCAAATGAAGCCCTTTCATAATATGATACCCCACTTGACTTAGTAACCCCACTTTAAAATTTCAACCCCTCATTTCGGCCTCCTCAATGAAAATAAAATTATTTTTTCGATTCTTTCACTTGTAATATAGATGGGTAAGCATTGTTTTTCAAGTCGGTAACCTTAGTAGTTTCTGAAATAAGCAGCTGTGACAGACAGACAGACGAAGTCTCATCATAAGGGTCCCTTTTTTACTATTTTGGTACGGAACCCTAAAAACAACATATTCTTATTTTTATAGATTGTTGTAGTACTTAAAAATACATTCCCAAATTTAATTAATTAATTAATTACACATAAATGTAGATGGTATTTTTAAATAGTCTTAAGTGTCAACAGACATAAATTGTATATCCCACCTGTGGGCAAATAACCCGTTTAATTGCCCACTGTTGGCATATAATATATTTGACGTTTTCTGGGAATTTGGGCTAAAGATTTTTAGAAATTTTGGAAACATCGATAACTCCATAGAAATAATAAAGTTAGCCAAAAAATAACTAAGGATATCGTTTCAACTGACCACTATGATCTTGTTATTACCGACAATACCCGTTAATGCGTTTATTGCGACTTTGTACCTTATATGGTAGAGATAAAGTTAATTTTAATTCTATATTTATTTCATACATCGTGTGTAACGGGAACACATTATAGAATAGGAAATTTATTGTTGTCACTCATAAGCATGCCAATGATAAGCTTGTAAAGTTTAAGAGCCTCCGAAACCTACAGACTTTCTGTCGGCCGATAGTTTAGTCGTTTTCTTAACCAATATGAAGATATATATATGCAAGTAACGCACATTATTCGTGTTCCCTTATAAAAAAGTAATCGGCCAACTATCGGGCGATAGTTTAGTCTGCAGTCTGCGGGGCTCATAAACATGCATGATTACAAGTATATTAAAAAAAATGTAACTTTTAACAATATAGTTGTGAGATTATAAATTATTTAGAAATAAGTTTATTAATTAGTAAGTTAGAATAGTAAGAAGTGCCTTAATCATACCAAAATGCGACCAATGTATTTCATACATCTTTATAATGTATAAATAGACAATAATTTTTAGCTTGTTGTATTAATAAGTGCTAAAAGTACTGGTAGAGTGCGATAGATTAAGTAAATAATTATTATTAAGCCACATTGGACTGGAAGCCGACTCTGAAATAGTTATCCGGGTAGAAGACCTTTAGCGTGATGACTTTGGGCAGTTTCCACCAAAACGGAAACACCCTCGCGCACTTTTTTGATATCACTGAATAAATAACTATATCAGTAATGCCTTTAAGTATAAAATCCGACGCAGACATCAAGCGTTTTTTCTGGCATACCCGAGCGTCGAATTGGTGAAAACTGACCTTTTAAGGGAGCTCGCCTACGAGCGACAATCGCTTAGCGATTATTTTGTTGCGGAATATAAAATATGAGCGACCATTTGTAGCACGTGGACGTTTCAGAATTGAATTCTAAATGTTGTATATCCGGCGACAAAATAATCGTTCAGCGATGCCTGTCGCTCATCTAACGCCGTAGTACCACACTATTCCGACGTGTCGCTTCCTACACATCACGTCAGAATAGTGTGCACGCCTTCATACAAAGTATATGATTCCGATAGTGTCAGATGCATCTACTGATGCGTCACAACACGACACGCAAGTCTAGATCGAATCCAGCATAAGTGAATTAAATGTTTTACTATTTTGACTTAGGGTACATACATAAGTGGCTTCCACATAACATTGATGTAAGATAATATAATATAACATAACATCACGCCTGTATTCCCCGTAGGGTTGTGCAGAGGAGTATAGTAATACACTCATTTCTCTGTTGTTTAATACGTTATACAACGTGTTACAAAAATACGCCTAAAGCCGAAAGGGGCTTAAAAGGTCCCTTGTAAAGAGTATATTGGCAGTATTTGAAAACCGTAGTATGACACAAAAAACAAATTTGGATAAAACAAAATAATCATCATTAAAACGCAACCCTGAAAACATAAAACTAAAGAGTTAGACTACCTAGAAAGTTATTTACATTTTTACCTAATTTCCTCTGAGAGGTAAATGACAACAACCATAAAAGACTACTTGATTATTTACAGTAATAATGGGGAATTATTTAACACGTTGTATAGTGGAAATGTTAAAAGTATTTATTCTAGTGCAAAATATTTTCGTACTTATGTTTAATTAAGCCATCACGTATTTAAAGATAATATGTACTTATACATTCCTATTAGAAACTTGACTTATACAACCATATTCTAAGACGTTCCTCCAAAACTTACTCGACTCATACTCGACTCAGAACGGCCTCGAAAACACCTTCAAAATTGTATTCTTAGTCGCAATTTCGAGTGAATTTTGAGGTTCTTCGACGGAGTCATTACGTCATAATTTGAATTATCTGCATCGCGCAAATAACGCCGCGATAAATAATTGTAAAGATTATCGTAAGCATATTCGATAAAGTTTTCAAAATTCATTTTTTTACATATGAACTTTGACACTTCTAAGGTAGGTTCTGAGGTACCTTGAGTTTGACAGACGATTCTTTAACTCGACTGAGGAAAAATTTCGAGTCGAGGACGTTTATGTCAACTAAAGGCTTTGTCGAGGTGGAGCCGAGTTGAGTAAGTTTTGGAGGAACGTCTTAGAATATGGATGTAAGTCATGACGTCATTGTGCGTGTACATCGCGGAATTGAGGTACTCGCACGTGTACGCACCTTTGCGGTGCTTGCGTAGTTGACTTATGTAATTATGTTTTTTTTTTTGTATTTTAACTAGACGTATAATAGGTGCAAAAATAAATATTTGTTTTTGTGAATACAACATTTGTAATACACGTTGAATCAAAAATATGACTTATACCAGGTTCACACGATTCGATTCTAGTTGATCAACAAAATTTTAAACGTTTTTTTGCTTCAATTTGATTGAGTCTGTTCAGACGGTTCAAATCGCACGCGATTTAGCAGTTGATCAACTAGAATCGAATCATGTGAACCTGGTGTTAGGGATATCCGGATCTATATTCTGAGGGAAATTGACTGACTGACTGACGGACTAATCAATCAACGCACAGCCTAAACCGCTGGGGTTAGAAACTTAAAATTTTGACAGTAAGTACCTTTTATAACGGAGGCATACACTAAGGAAGGATTTTTAAACATTCCTCCCTTGCTAACTAGCTTTTACCCGTAGCTTCGTTTGCGTGATTTTGTTTCACCCTCTTAAGCCCCGGCTAAACGCTCCGTCTTGCCTGCGCAGTTAAAACCGTTTCCAATCTTTAGCAAGTCAACGATTGTACGAGCTGCGCTTTTGGGCTTGCGCGAGCTAGAGATAAACTACGTCAACATGTCCCGCCCCACCAAATAACTACTTCAATGTGTTTAGTCGAATCTTTACGAAAGAGTGTGTATGTAGTTGTAAGCATTCATCGTCAGTAGCAGCCCGGCAGCACACATGCGTTGGAAGTATTGGTGGTGCTTTATAAATACTTTCACAAATACATTGAAGCGTTATGAATTTTGGAGGGGCGGGACATGTTATCGTAGTTTATCTCTACCGTCTTCCATCCACACGCATGTACATACCTGCGAAAACTGGTTTGCACAAGTATGAACGCAGGCAAGACGAAGCGTGTAGCCGGGGCTTAAGTAGTGAAACAAAATCACGCAAACAAAGCTGCGCGTACAAGCTACTTTTGAACAAAACAAATAAAATCTCCTAGTAGCCTGTGACGTCATTATTATTAAACTGACATTATTTTGGCAATATCAAACGAGTATAAGATGGATCTATGTTAAGCGGGATATATCTTTTAAACTATGAATCATGTAATGTTTTTTACAAATGTATTTATTTCTGTATCTATCTAATAAGAAAACATAATTTTAATTATAGTAGATTAGATCTGTCGCTTATTTAAAAGCTTCGTATACAGGGTGTCACGTTTGTGCTTGTTAAAAATATTTACAGGGTAGAAACTATGAGTAGAATTATTTACATCCTGTATGTAGTTACCCAATGCAGTGAGATGATGGACAACGACTTTTTTTTTACTTATATTTTTTGGTATACTTGCTTGCAAAAATATGGTTATAATTATAATTATTTTGGCATTCATTTATTCGATGTATGCGCTGGTTTTTATTCGAAAACACCCCCTTTCCGACTAACCTTGTCTAAGTATATACTAAATTGGTATATATTATTGCAAGCAACCGCACCTATCTGTTCATGCGTTGTCTCGATGTCAGCATGGCCATTGATTATATATAAATATACATATGCACAACTATATACGCATTTTTATTTTATATCCAGACACCTTTTGCTTTTGTATCTGTATATTTATGTATACGAGCAATGGCTCTGTTTGTCGCTTGTATTGCTACCTGAGTTTGCCGCTAACACATAATTGCTTTGATGCTAACTTTGAATGTTTTAAAATTAGTGATATACATACATACACACATAAACTCACGCCTTTTTCCCGTGGGGTTAGGCAGAAACTATAGAACGCCACATGCTACGACCCTTACATACCCCTTTCGCTTCATCCACATTCATACATCTTGTCATACACGCACGCCAGTTGAGAGTACTACGCACCTGACCTTTGTGAAGAACATCACCAATAACATCGATATCAACTAAAGTAATTATTTAAAAAAGGTTAATTGTAGAAATCAACGAATTCTCACCATAGGGTTTCAGTTTTGACAGAACCATATCTTTTTTTTAAACCGTTAAGTGTAAGGCTGTTTTCTCTGTTCGTTGCGGGTTCAATCCCCGCGTTAGGACAAAGTGATTTGGTTGGTCCTAAATATTTGATTTTGTGCTACCCACGAAACTGGGAATTTAGTGAGGCCCGCTTGGCATGTCAAAAATAACTTGAGTTACACCTATAGCATTAAATATTGGTTTTACTGCTAGTCAAATCATTTAACAGTTTAAATTGACCTCTAAATACCACTTTATAATTAATAATAACTTAACTATTGTTCTCATGTAAGTGACGATTTGTCTTAATGGGAAATAAAGATCTTTAAACCGGACAAATCATTTAACAGCTTCATTAACACGCCTAAAGACCACTTCAAGAGAAGTCATTGGTGGTGTTAATAAAATTAATTAAACAAATACCGCTGGGTTAATCGAATACATTAAACATTACATTATAAGCCATAATATAACATGATAATTGAACATATTAAATAATAGATATCACTAACTTTGTATTTAAACCTCAAAGATCGTTATAACCAATCCAGAATGATATCATTGTACGTGAATGGTACTACCACACCCAATTATTCGTAATCATCCGATATCTACACAATACTCAGTTTGCCACCATAAATTATTAGAAGATGCGTCCCACTCCTCGTCTAAATCGCGTGTTCTCTCTCAGTCTAAGATGAGAAGTGAGAGAGAACACGCAATTAGGCACTATCTGTAGATCAAACTTTACACTTTATACAAAGAAAAGCATAACAGTGTGCGTCAAATAACTAGAACCAAGATGGCGTCGACTACGTGATCTATGTGAGGTTCGGGTCATATGATTCGTTTTGAGTCCAATAGATTGCACTTGGTAGTTCAGGGTCTGGTGATGGAGCTAGGAGATGGATCTCTTCAGTGGCTGGTAGTAAACCCCTCAAGTTTGGCAGTCGACGCCATCTTGGTTCTAATTATTTGACGCGCACTGTACAGTGTACTA
The DNA here is from genome assembly GCA_910594945.2 of Amphipyra berbera. NCBI lineage: Eukaryota > Metazoa > Arthropoda > Insecta > Lepidoptera > Noctuidae > Amphipyra > Amphipyra berbera. The sequence goes on from OU343138.1 coordinate 2,308,015, forward strand.
TACTTTGCTACTAAACATTATGACAAAGACATTGATAAGTATAAATATTTTTGTTACTTTTGTACGCAATGATTGATGAAGACCACACATTAACGTATAGTAGTCCAAGAAAATGGTTTTTAACTTTAGAAAAAAAAATCCTTCGCAATCAAAATGTCGCTATGGTTAACAATGTAAATTTCAAGCCAAAATTGTTCTTGTCGATCTATTTGCTACAGACATTCGAAGTAAGACTGGTAAACCATTTTTTTGGACGACTGTGGTTTGGATAATGTGTGGCAATAGTACATATCAAAACATACCTTTTTCAACAGAGGAACCGATGAACCTCATGACGAAATCCCTGACGACGTCCATCCAGCAAGCAGTGAACACTGTGCGAGACTTCACGCACATCGACCAGACCGTGCCCTACATCTCCAGCGTGCTCGAACAACCTATATCTATGTTCACGAAAAATGAACTCATAGAGACCGGCACCGTCGCCAGCGCCGAAGAATGCTTCGAACTACCTCCCATCAAGCACCTCCCACTCGACCTGGCAGATAACGTTTTAGAATCGATTGTGAACGAGTTCCGAGATGTATCAAGTGATGCGGAGGAGATCAGGCGGGTGAAGACGGAGGAACTGCAGAGGAAGTTGAAGCTGTATAATAGTATAATGGAGAAGAAGTACGATGGCGAGTTGATTCACAGCAGTAGACGGAGTAGGCGGCGGGACGGGGGCTCGGGCGGCAGCACGCCGAGGGTGCCGACTCCGGTCAGGAAGCCCGCTGATAACGTCAGCTACACCAGCCCTTGTGTTATGAACATTAGTGTATATGGGTGAGTACGAACTGGTTTAACTTCTAGACTTGTTTATTTTAATTCGAGCAATTTAAATTGTTGTCAGAGTTAACAAATTGACTGTCTGTATGTGGCTGTTGCTGTGATTCGTAGAGAAGAAGAATAACCATATAGTTATTTAAAAGAACTCTGTTAATAATCACCGAATTATTTTATTTTCTTCAAAAAAAATTGTTACATAGCAAAATTATTAAAACATTCGGTGAAAATAACACAACTTCACTTCTTAATTTCAAAGCTAGCGCCGCCACGGCCTCTTTCGCCTAATGTGTAATTAATTGGTTTTACTAAACAATTTTTGTATATAATTTTCTGTATTCAAATTCCAGGACCATACCACAACAAAACGACGAGCTGCTCGAGAAACAAATAGAAGAAAAAGAGAAGAAACTAGCCAAGATGTTGAACTTGGAGTCCCTCAGCATAGACAGTCCGAAGCCCGACACAGAGACGCCCCCAGACCCCACCCCGCCGTTTAGACAAGTCGACATACAGCCAGCAATAGAGGTAAAACCCAAACCTGTTCACAGAGTTACAAAAACACCGATAAAAGACACAAATCCCATGGATTTAATCCCAAAAGTTATCCAACTACCAAATAATTGGAATTTAGAGAATATAGAATTGAAGTTGGACACGAAACACAACGGTTTTAAGGATCGCTCCCTGTTGTCGCCTGACGACCATTTAGATAGCGAATGGGAAATAATCTGATACAAAATGATGTTTAAATGTGGTTTGTTTTATACATTATGAAATTGAGATACAAGATTTTCGTTGTATACAATGCAAACTTACTAATTTGTACTATTTAGTGGACTAAAGTGGAACCACAAAATGAGAACATAATGTAGGAATTATTTAATAAATAAAGTACTTTGGACAGACTATTTTTTTGTTGCTAAATAAGGCAAATATTCTGGCTTGGATTGTACGACTGCAACTAATTAATTTTGATGACTTATGAGTAGTATATTTGACAACATGTATCTCACAGCTTTGACACTGCAATTTGTAGCTTGAGTGATTTGATACGAAATCGCCAGATTTGCATTTGTATTGTTGAAAGACATTTTAATTGCAAAATGTTGTGTTTAAGTATACTAGATCAAACTTTTGACAAATTTATACAGATTACAACTAATCACGTTTGTCAGCATTATCAACTTATTCATAGAAAATATACATAATTTCACCTTATTACAACTCACACGAAACTCAAAATTTTGAATCTGTAAAAGAACTTAATTTTAAAATAACAAAACCGGGGACTGAGAGCTAGGATACCGTTTGCTTATAAAGTTTGGGGTATACCTTTATTTAACCTTTTTACGATTTCGGTACCGAAAAACATCGAATGATGAATGAATCATGCTAATGCTATCTGGGGCTTCATAGCGAAGGACAGGCTGGCGCGACGGTTCATCAATGAAAACCCTTATTTATAAAGGTTTGGGTACCGATACCGAAAATACCGTTTCGCATTTTCAGACTCTACATTTCGGTACCGAAATATATTTAAGTGTCGTAATATTCAGGTAACCAGTGTTTAGGGGTATGTCGTCATACCATATTTTAAAGATACCTTAATTTTCGGGTTATCAAGTCCCTGCATAAAACTATTTTTTTAATGATAAGACGTGTGATTAGTTGCTCATATTATAGAGAGATTCCTCGAATAACACATTTTTAAGGAAACAAAAATTAAGGCTCATTTACACGGTGCAAGTTTCTTGAAGCAAGTCTCATGCTATCTCTGTTTTTGTCGGAGAGAAAGACAAAGATAGCATGAGACTTGCTTCAAAAAACTTGCACCGTGTAAATGAGCCTTTAATGTTCCCAATATCGATACCAATAGGTTGCAATAAAATTAGTTCCATACATTAGTCAATAGTCTTAGTTTGTACAAGAACAAATATAAATAGTATTCGTTTGCATGCGGTTGCATTTACCTTAGAGGCTTATTTTGAAGCAATTGTAGGTTAAGTAATTATGATTAACTAAGTCACCCATAATCAAGGATATACAAGGTGTAAAATAATAAACCAGAAACCCATTTGTTTAGAAGAGACTACTTCGATTTCAACAATATAATAATGTGTGCTTTTTACAAATCATTCTGTCAATCAATATAAATAAAATTAAGCCTTACGTCGAGGAAATTAGACTGAATTTTGAATGCAGCTAGCAATGAAAAAGATATCATAATTTCTTGCATTCTGCTTTTTACTTGATATTCTAATGGGTTTGTGTGAGGTTTCTGGTTACTTCTGTTACGCGTTGTTTAAGGCAGACGAAATTATGTGTAAAATAGTGTGTAAGCTTCTCAAATGTTTATTATCAAAGCGCTTATACTTTGTAATTTACAACTGTGGTGACAATTATTATTTTGCGAAGTTTTGTAAAAGTGCAGTCGGTCTTAAAATATGTTTACAGCACATCTCATAAAACTTGTATACAATTTACATAGTCTAAACCAGGGGTCACCAATTAGGTTCGCTCGGGGTCCGTTTTAAGAAATGAAATTACCATTGCGGTCCGCACAACATTTTAAAGTTTTTTTTTCGAATTGTCTTCAACAGTAATAATGCGGGGATACATTTTTATTAAATTACGTACTCTGTAGTGCAAGTTGCTGTGTTCTAGCGGTCCGCACAAAATGGGTCGGCGGTCCGCCATTTGGCGACCCCTGGTCTAAACACTAACAGTAGGTACATTATTTGAATACAAGATTAGAACTTGTCCTAGTAACGCATTTAATTTGATATACTTAATTAGCAGAAGTAGAGCCTTATTTTGACTTCTGATTATAGATTGTCACTAGCATAACGTGAGGTGGAATAATAATCATTATAAAATTATAATTATTTAAGATATTTTTCGGGCCAAGCCACATCTGACGAAAGATACGACGATGATATTCCGTCGCGTATTTTTGTCGAGGAATTATAGTAACGCATCTTCGGTCAAATGTGTAAGATGTGAGATGTTTATATGGAATTATGTGTACCCGCGGAAGATCGGCGACGTATCTTCCATCAGATGTGGCTTGGATCTTGGGTCGGGCACATGTTTTTGAACTTTTAACCTTTTAAGCGCGTGGCTAAATATCAATTGCCGTGCCCCTAGCGCGCGACTACGAATCGATAAAATAATACCTACAATAAATATATTAAGCTTTTGCAATATTTAGAACTATGAAACAATTTTAAGTAATTGTTGTAAATCATATCTCTATTGAATAATCGTTTTAGTTGTACCACGCAGTTCATAGGACGAAAATAGAACAAGAAAACCATGCATGTTCTCTGTCGCAGAAATACGGCACGCGCGGTAGGGGCACGGAAATGCGCAGAAATGCGACTCAAGCTGTTAAAAGGTTAAAGTTGAAAATAAATGAATTTTTGCATTGAGATCGTAAAAACTTGCCAAGTCGACCGCGGCTCCGGCAGGTGTCGATTTGCTATTAGCGGGCCAGTGCCCTTACTAAATCTCTTGAGAGGCTCGCGAAACATTGCGGGCCGCCGCCGCCCCGACTCGGACCATTCCTACAATCCACACATGGGGGCCTCAGGTCATTACAGTAGGTCCTATATCCAGTGCGCCTTTTACGGATGGGGAGAGAGGTGATTATCTTCCTCTAAACTTCCTTACTGCCCGCCGCCTCATTCGATATTGAAGGTGATCTGCAGGTCTAGTTAACCTGTATTTTCTGCCATTTGTAAAATAGTGCATGACTCTCTAAACTCTGAAACTTATAATAATTTTATAAAATTATAATTAAATGTAAATAAATAGTATCATCTTCCTCCCCTGGTCCCAAGTTACTTGTGGTCGGCGCAATATATTTTCCTCTTCCATTCTCTCCTGCCATCATTTACTCCCTTTTCCTTCATATCCTCTCTCACACTTCCTCTTAGCCTTTTCCCAATTATCTTGGGGTCAGCTTCCAGTCTAACCAGATGCGGCTGAATACCAGTATTTTACACGGAGCGACTGCCATCAGACCTCCGCAACCCAGTAACTGGGCAATGCCGATATCCTAAGGTTAAACCGTTTGTCAGACTTTCGGGCTTCTGACTACCCGTAACGACTGTCATAGGTATTCGTATGACACCCGGGACCGACAGCTTAACGTGCTCTCCGAGGCACGGAGGGGTCTCGATGTGTAACAAATGGTCACCCATCCACGGACTGACCGCGGCAAGCGCAGCTTAACTTCGCAAATCGTACGATCGGCGCGGTTGTTATTTAGCCACGAGCCCCTCATATATATCCTCTCTCACACAATCCATCCATATTTTATTTGGTCTCCCTCCCCCCTTTTATCTATCAACGTTCATATTCATCACTCTCTTAGTCACAGACGTTTATTGGCACTCATAAAACTCCGTCTATGTTTTTGTTCTGCCCTCTTCAAAATTACTTGTGTGATATGGTCAATATTATTTTCAAACACGTTTGTGATATTTCTTAGACGTTAAGTTATAATTTACAAAAATAATGAAAGCGATATAAAATTTAAAAATTCCTTAATTTTTTTTTCACGCTGATCAGGCAACTAAGGAAAATAAGAGGGGTATGGGGTGGTAGAAATTATGGTAGTAAGATTTTATACGTTATATTTTTAGTACAATCACAAATCGAATCGTAAATCGAATGAAAAAATTTGTATTTTTTTTATGGAATCAACAAGTCGTTATTCGGCAAAGGCTTCTCCGGAAACAAATAAGTAAACAATAAATTAAAATTGTATTATGTAAATGACAACTCACAGGCGTAACTATTATTATTATTATGTACGATAGATCTCGACGCACACTATATTTTGTATTAGCGTTTGTACATCACAATGCACCAGTTTGCTATAAGCAACCTAAGTAGTTTATAAGCCACATTTTTATTATAATTCAATATTTCATGTGTTGTTTTAGAATAAAGCACTGATTTTTCTAAAACTTAATCAATATAAGGATGAAATATTATTTGTCTGTGAACAACAGCAGAAAAATCATCAATATTAATAAATAATTTCACACTTAAATGTAGTCTCACTTATATCACAGTAAATATATAAGTTAAAGCAGTATGGAAACTACGTACAAACGTTCGAAACGGCGACACTCACATAGACGCGCGCATCGACGAGACGGGCGGCGATCGTCTTACTGAGCCTTTTTTTCCCTATTCGACTGCTTGTATCTACAACGTACGTACGGACGTAAAAACGGTCCGCAAGACCAGGTGGTCTTGCGGACCGTTTCTACGTAACCGGGCAGTTATTAGTGAGACCTGAAGGGTCTCCAACCAATCCCGACGAGAGTAAAATACTTAACCTAAGCTAACTACTATTACTACGTCTAGTACTAACATCATGACTAGATAGCAACAACACCACTAAGGGCCACTCGAACCTTGGCTTAGGGCGTTGCTGGCGAGAGGACTGGGAGGGAGACAGCTTGATGAGGGCTGAATTAACGGTGTGACTGCGGAGTCAGAAAAGACGACCGGCTCCGCGGCTGCGGCGGGTGAGCACGGTGGATCAGAGACATCTTACTGAGCCACCGAGTACTTTTTTTATGTACTGAGCACTGCGACCGCAGCTTTGGGTCTCCTTGATGCGCGCGTCTGTGTGAGTGTGACCGTTTCCAACATTTGTACGTAGTTTCTACACTGCTTTAGCTTATATATTTACTGTGCTTATACTATAAGCATAATGGATAAAGTTCCTTGCATCACAACATAAGTTCTTCATAATATTGTAATGTACGTATTACCTACTTAGGACCAAAAATATATCCACATGATACACGAACGCTTTTTTGATAAATACAATGTAAAGCCACAAGATACTGCCACGATGCAGTTAATTATTCGGAAGATATGTACTTATTATCATTTTTCTAAATTTTTTATAATCATGTAATGACAACTTTTTCTAATTTCTAATCAGTGTTATTAAAATTGGCTTTAATTTATTTATTCTTGTTGAAAAATCCTATAGCTTTATTTACTGCCTCAATATTATTTTGTACGATTATTTCTTTATAATCTCATATTATATTATTTTTAGTAATATAGATGGCTGCTAAATATTTAATGCAACATCAGTTAGGTTAGAAATGTATAAATTGTGATATTATGTATTTTGTTTTGGCTGAAAAATATAGTATTTGATAATTTACTTTTTGTTTTATTGAGCACTGCGTCTCTTTGAGATTCTCAGCTAATCTTGGATATAGTTGATGCATGTCGTACTAGCAATAGGTATTTTCCTCACAGTTGGCGAGACGGCGACATGAGAAAAAAAAGATTGCACACTTCTGCATGAGCCTAGCCAGGTAAACCAAAATTAAAAACCTGTCTAGACCCATTTTTGTTCAGCGGTTACCTTACAAATTGGATGGACGGGGCTTTGCTGGGAAGCAGCGTATCAGGTACATGTTCACCAAGAGGCGATACAGTAGAAAATGTTCCAGCGTTAATTGAAACTGCCTGAACTTAAGGTAATAATTATTTATGTGATAAGCGCCAAAATCAGAACAAGTTTTGATGTGCAAGCTATTACACTTGATTGCTCGCTTAGTACACTTTCAACCTGTGAGCACACCTGCAGCTTGTAGAGTTCTGCAAATTTTACCAACTAAACAAGCAATGGACTGCAACGACTTGCGCAACTAAGTGCTTGGCCAGACTGGCAGCGCGGTGCGGGGAGCGGCGCGGGTGCGGGAACGCGCGCGGTTTGACTGTCCGCAGTGGAGCGCGGCTTCGTTCAGAGCGTTGTCGTGTCCAGAGTTTGTCAAAATATAATATGGATGAAGAAGACTTATTTTTACTGGAAAATTCTTACTATAAAACGATGTGCAGATCGTGCTTGAATAGCACTTATTAATTCTTCAACATTTAATTTTGAAGACGCCATCACAACAACGCGCGTGGTCAGCTCGAACCTCCCGCGCGGGTTGTCGCTTGCCGCCCGCGCTCTCACTGCGGCCACTTGTATGAACGATCTATGGCGTGAGCTACCCGCGCGCTTCCCGCGCCCGCGTGCCCACTATGGACACTCAAATTAAGTTCTTCTGTTTGAACTCGCCGCACCGCGCCCGCCCCGCGCCCGTGTTTGCAGTCTGGCCAAAGGCTAAAACTTGGTATTGCATTTGGCGCTTTACATGCAAGTACATGTATTGATTAGGTTGATTATAGATAACGCGGCGTCCTACGTGCGATCTTAACGCGAACGCGGCGCGGCGCGAAAATCGAGCGATTGAACGCGAAACGGCGCGTCACGGCTGTTTCGTCCTACGTGAGCGCGAAAATCGCACTGCATCACCGCCACCGCTGTTCAGTGGGCACCGCATCCAATTCGCGCGAAAATATCATGCCAACTGATCGCGTTCGCTTCATTTCACGCCGTGCCATTGATCACGTAGGTCACTTTAATAGGTATCGACTGTTTGTTGTTTTCACGCCGGTTCGCATTCGCGTCAAGATCGCTCGCGGAGGACGCCGCGTTACTGTTATTAGGCTTCAGCCATTTTTCAGTAACATTTTTTTAGGGATAAACAATAAAACTCATTTTTGCACATACAAACTTTATTTGCATAACACAATGCAATGTAACTTATCGACACTTCGCAGTACAATAAAAAAAATGCGAAAACAGAAAACAATTTTGGTCCGTTACCGAATTCCGAACTAGCTGTCTAATAAAAAAAGAATACTGTATTTTCTACAATCAACAACGATTTTATATATTAAAATTTTAGAGCTCTTATCATTTATGTAAAAGAAATATGTATGACAAAATTCAAATACCGGACAGTCAAGGAAATAGCCGCTGCTCTTCAAAATGAATATTTAATTGGAAGTAAGTATAATATTTTTAAGTAATTTTATTTTTATTAATTTATAGTAAGGGCATAATCAAAAATGCTTTGGAAAAATACATACTTATATTAATTTTGCAGTTTCATAATATTTACTTACTATCCGGTACCTACATGAATCAAATTTTGAAAAAAACGGTATTAGCCTATGTTTACTGAAATCAATAAGGTAATCGAAAATTCGCATGATTCTAAAAAAGCAGTGAAATATAAAATCCTTAACCTAACAAGAGCTCTGTGAATCAAACGAAAAAGTACACAAAAAACGAAAAAAAATGGTAACAACTTGTGATCAAAGCAAAGCGGAAATAATAAAATATTTTCTCATGATATTTATAATTGCCGAAACAGTACAACAAAATTATAATATTTTTTTACTTATAAAAATAAACAAACTCCTATTACATAGGCTTCTTAATTTATTCAAATCAAACCGATACTTGTGATAACAAATACAATCATAATCGAACGACAAATAAAAATTGCAACAAAAAAGATTCTAACGAAAAATCAATCAACTCTGTTATAAATAAATAGGCGTACCAGTTTCAAATTGACTGATTGTATGGTAGATCCAATTAAAAGAGCCAGAAAATTTCCAAAAAAATAAAAATTTGGTAAAAATCGAAATTTATTTAACATTACGATTTCCTTTGATTGATTTTTGTCATGGTACAGTCTCATAAAGTAATTATTTTAACAGTCCTAAAGAATAATTTAGTACATCCCACGTTATAAATCGCAAAAACTACTAAGTAGTGCTGTGTGCCAAAATGATAGTGTTCATTCATTTTTATTAGTAAGTGTGATTAGTTTAAGTACTTAACTACAGCTAGATACAAACCTGGTCAGTGCGTGGGTTGATATGAACGCGACCTACTAATCTAAATTAGACTATGGCATAACATCCACAATTCTTAGTAAATTTTTCTAACTAATCAACTCCCTATATCCTCCCTGTAGACTTGTTCTCAAGAAAATTCGGTCCAGAAAGATCTCAATCGCAGCTTCAAACCGGCCTTTTAAACCACTCATAATTTTTGCAGGCTTTTTATTCATAATCTTTAAATTCCATAGCCATGACACTGATAACTATTTTTCGGATGTTAGTATGTTATATCAAAGCTAGGATTGAACTTCTTCTGGCTCCGAAATAACACTAAATAAGTGTAGGTCGTCTTTTTAACACGTTTCATCATGATTATTTCCCCTGCAACTACAGGCTTGGTAGAAAAATTCTACTATCATGTATTGCCCCAAAGACATCTGGACCTTCACTATGAAGTGTAAGAGCTATTATTATCCCGTTGTGGAAGAAAGATGGCATTACGAATCACGTTTTTTCACCAATATTAAGAATTTTCCGACGCTTGCATAACTAATCTCTGCCCAAAAGTTACGTATTTTATTTACTCCTCAAAACGTGGTAATAAAAGCCCATAAACTTCCTACTACGTCCTTAAAACCTAAATTCTATCGAACTGTGGATGACGCCAACGAAATAAGCTATACAATTTTAAGCTAAACATTAATAAGATCAGCTGAATACTGCTTTTTGACTATAAACACACAAATATTTGACAAAACATTGGCGCTGAGCATCAAACATTTGGTGGCAACGCGTTATATAGAAATAGGTATATCCAACAGAAGCCTTCAAGCTTATAGAAACGTTTTAACAAGTTATTTAGCATTAAATATCACAACACATAGCAAATTAAGCCGTATACACATAAAAGCGAGACATTTGTTCCACGACACAATAATGGCCAAGTATATTATTTTCATTTGTGTTATATTTTCCTATAACAGTCTTATAAAAAGAATTAGTATCACGCTTTAATCAGACAAACCAAATTCAAATACACGCACTGGACGGAATTCAACAGTTTAATTAATTTAAATAGCCAATCAAATAATTTAGGCATACATATCTCATAAAAATTAATAGTAAAAGAGATTCAAAACGGTTGAAAACTTATTAATACCATAGATCTACTGTAAAGATCATCCATCACTTCCCGACAGTATCTTAAGGGGCGTCTAAAGGAAACGGGGCCGCAGCATCCACCTGCATGCCCCGTTCAGTTTTAGCAGTTAGTATTGGAAGACCTTGTTGGACAGTGGACATTTATAGATAATACTTATAATGAAACAAATAAGTCTCTTAAATAATAAAAATAATTATGTTTTATAAATAAAGACGTACGTCATTGAAGACTGGAAAATTTGATTTTAAAAACAATCAAATCATCTGGAGTTTTCTTTATTCTTGATCTAAAGTTTTATCCTTTTCCTCATTTATGGACATTGACGACAATGACACCAAAAATGGTAACACCTACAATATTTTTATAAGGGATATATATAAATGAACTTTAAAAATAATAGTTGCCATTTTAAAATTTGTATTTTGCACTTTAATTTTAATACTTCAACTTTAAAGTCCCCCCGCAATCTATACTAATATAAAGCTGAAGAGTTTGTTTGTTTGTTTGAACGCGCTAATCTCAGGAAAAACTGGCTGAAATTGAAAAATTATTTTTGTGTTGAATAGTCCATTTATCGAGGAAGGTTATAAGCTATATAACATCACGCTACGACAAATAGGAGCGGAGCATAAATGAAAAATGTTGCAAAAACGGGGAAAATGTCCACCTGTGCGAAGCCGGGACGAGCCGCTCGTTAGAAACAAAATGACAAACAGATATCTGTAAGGTAGGTTAGGTTATCTTAGAACTGTGACCACTAAACGCAAAAGCCAAGCGAGCGGTGCCGCGGCAGCGGCCGGGAAATGCCAGTAAAGATTAGCCGATCACCATTCCTTTAATGGGTCCATTCAGAAACAAGTGATTTTGAGTTAAGTGCGATCCATTATTTATAAAGTTAGAAATATCAAAATTAAAGTGTGACTATTATTTTGTTGTGGAAAGCATTATTTTTGAAGCGTGCTTTAAACATTTTTCGTTGTTATTTTCATTAATTTTAAAGAGTTTTTTATAAATACATCCTTTTTTATATTATCATTAAGTCTTACAATCAGTACGCAACTCGGCCAAAGTGTCGTAGAACAGTGCCCTTATAATAATATGACTAAACCCATACCATACAAGCTCGCTTAGCCGACATCAACGCTTGATAGTCTGATAATACTGACCATATTTAGTAAAATATCTCCAAAATACACTAGTCTTGTCCCTCAGTCTTTCGTTTAGATGACCAAACGATATTATTTATCTAACCTTTGTTCCCGCGGCTTGAGTATTCTTAAATACAACTATAAACATATTGGGCCTAAATATATGCCACAATCAGGCTTACACAGGCTTTTGTCATTGAGGTAGCCACTGCAGTCTATGATTAAATTGTCATAGGGATGAGCAGTGGTGGCGCCCTCAAGAAATACATATGTATATATAAATAATATTTTTTTTGTATCAAAAAGTTACAAAAAGGAAAGCTGCCTCAAAGTTTCTCACTACCTTATGTAGATCCAATGGTTCACCTCGGCTGTTGCCATGGTTACCATTCGTGATGATAGCTTAAGTGTAAACACGAAACCCTACGTATCTCAAAGTTTCTAGTACACTGCAATAATTTTATTTTATTTAATATGAACACACTACGCGAATTTTATTCCTCAAATACTGAAAAGTATTTGGCCCAGTCTCTCACGTCATATAATTGAAACTACAATCTTTCGTAAAGAAAGATATCTCATCCCCAAGCCGCAAAGTACCGTAAACCTACATTTTTGGCAGTTTTCGACGAACCAACATATACAAACAATCGTTACGCTCGCTTACACTAATATTAACCTCGTAATAGTGATCTGTAAATAAATTACATCGTCTCTATACACCTTTGTTGTGTCTTTATATTTCGAAGTGACACAACAAAGCCTTAGTCTTTCTCGAGTCCATGGTATGTTAAACAAAGGTTGTTACATCTTTGTTCTTATAGAATATATTTAAATATATATTTCGTTTAAGTTTAAAATTATATAGGGTTACTGATCATTGGTCCCGTTTCCTAGACAGGGTTGTAGCAATTCAAATAATATCTCTAAAATGGTTCAGTTTCGTACATAGCATCTTCTTTTTTTCGTGTGATTAGTGACTAACCTAGTGTCTGGTGTCACAGTTTATGCCGCCCACGGCCCTCTGACTTGGCTTCACATGCAGTCGAGAAATATCTCTCAAGCATTCCGGTTTCCTCACGATGTTTTCCTTCACCGTTTTTAAGCAAGTGATAATTATACAATACGCACATGAATCCGAACAGTCAGAGGTCGATACCTTGGGTTCGAACTCTAAACCTATGACTTGGCAGTCCGACGGTTACACCACTAGGCTATCATTGTTATGGGTTATCAGATAGTAGATAGCATGTCTTACAATCCTACCACGCTATCGTGACCAATAACTAGTAACCGTATATTTAGATGCAAAACAGCAAAATAACAAGTTGTTAAACATACAAGTGAATCGTTCACAATCTATGTGCTTTGCATGGATGACAAAGATGAAATATACGGTAAATAATTGAAGAAATTGTAGCGCGTAATTAGTGCTAATTTTTAGAAGTGATTCGAAAGTTAGACAGGTAATAAATACATTTTTTAACAAAACTAGGCCGTTTACCTGTCATTATCAAAAATATTTACATATCTGTTACGTATTAATGAGGCCATAATTTTACGGAAGATTCTTTTACAGCCGAAACCGATAATCTATCTATCGGCAGCTTGCTCTACTACAGTTAGAAAAATTACACAAGCTACAGTCCGCGACAGGTCGACATGGCAATTTTCTAGTCATTTTCAATACACAACTACAAGCAACAACGTGAGCGAGATCGAAATCAATAAACGTGGTCGATGCGGGCTAGTGCAGTGCTAACACTAAGCCGTATTTCAGAGTGGAGGCGCGCGCGGGTGGTAGCGCGGGCGCGTGTAAATCAAAATGTATGTAGACGCCAGTTGCATTCACAGTGCTCCCGCGAGCCGCGCGCGCATGACAAGGGCGCGGGTGTTTCTAATGGCTCAGTCCACTCGTATCGTTCACAATAATGTAGCGTCTGTTAGATGACTGCGCGTGTGATTCTAAACCATTTTGATACACCCGCCGAAGCGTCGTCATGGATATCAATACAGAAGAATTTATATCTTTGAATTAATTTAGAATTTATTTAAATTGTGTGTACCAAACTTCATATATTGCAATTTCCATTTCAAGTACGAATTTTCCATTAATAAAATCAAATCGTCATCCATATCTTCTAACTACGCAGCAAGTTTGAGAACGACCAAACACACGCACGCTACGATAGCTCGTTCAGCACTACTGTGAACACGCAGTCGCCAAGACCCGAGCGCCCGCGCCCGCCCCCGCACCCGCTAGTGCACTCTGATTGACCACTTAGATGGTGCGGGTGCTGTGTCTCATACCCGATTGCCATGTCGACCTGTCGCGGACTGTAGAAGTACATAATGTCAAATTTCTGTCTAGTACGGCAATCCATCGCTAGATAGGTTATTGGTTTCTACCATTAGAGGTAAAGAAGGATTATATATTATAAACATTAATGTCTTTTCAATTGGAAAGTTTGACAAACTATGAATGATTCTCGTCTTTAATTACTTTAGTTACAAGGTGCATTTTCATTCGCTCGGGAAACTACTACTTGGTGTACAAAATTACCCGTCAGTTTATCAAAATCGTAAGGTGATTCTGATTTATTGTCATTGTTATAAACAGTAAAGCTTCGTTGACACGATCAGAGTGCAGCTCTGATAAGATGCCGTTTTCTTTGTTTTTCTATTCGACTGCTTGTAGATGGTCTTGCGGACCGTTTCTACGTAACCGGGCAGTTATTGACGACACATGAAGGGTCTCCAACCAATGGGAACTAGAGTAAAATACTTAACCGAAGCTAACTACTACTACTAACATCATGACTACTAGCAACATCAGCACTAAGGGCGACCCCTAATGGGACTCGGACCTAGCCTTAGGACTTTGTTGGCGAAAGGACTGGGAAAGAGACAGCTTGATGAGGGCTGAATTAACGGTGCAAATAGGATGTCGTACAGTGCGCGTCAAATAACTAGAGCCAAAATGGCGTCGACTGCCAAACTTGATGGGTTTACTAGTAGCCACTGAAGAGTTTCACTATCCACCTCCTAGCTCGATCATCAGACCCTGAACTACCAAGTGCAATCTATCAGACTCATTAAAACGAATCATATGACCCGAACCTCACATAGATCACGCAGTCGACGCCATCTTGGTTCTAGTTATTTGACGGGCACTGTAACCAGAGTGTGCTCTTATTACCAGTTGCCACTCGAGTAGCGTGTAGCGCAGTGTAGCGAGTGCGCTCTGTCCTTGTGTTCTCTGATCGTGTCAACGCGGCAACAAGTTTGTGTCAACGAGTATATACCTGAATATAGGCGTATTCAGGGTGGGGCAGATGAGGCGCTTGCCCCACCGTACCACAGGAAAGAATAGGTAAATGGTCTACATTCAGTCAACTCGCCAACCATGTCCACAGAACAATTACCCTAAATTCCAGAGTCCGTCTATAATTATTTGGATCCCAAAAATAAGTTTATGAGGCAAAATTGCCCTATAATCCCAATTTGCACCTAGATTTATTGAAAAGACAAGTATTTACTGTCTGACTGAGTTTGCCCCACCCTGGACAAAATCCTAGCTACGTCCATGTCCTGAAAGTTTTCCTAGCAAATAATAATACACCTTGTATACAGGTGCATCATCCTAATAATTATTTATGTATTGTAGACTGTTGCTCACCAACATTAATTCTCTAGTTAAACAACCGGTTACTCGAAACATGTACTAGATTTTCTGGTGAACGGATATTTAACCAGAGTATTAGGGCCTGCGCCCACAGGCGGCACGGCATGACAAAAGTTTTTTTTATGGTCAAGTAATAATACCATTAGCACACATACTTGCTTAGCATATCACAGGATGCTTCGGCATTCTGCGGCACGCCGAAGCATCCCGCGGTACGATAAATACGAGTCCTAAAGGATATTACAATAAGGTTTAAAATGATTTTAAGCTTAAAAAAATATTTGCTGTACCGTGCCGCCTGTGGGCGCAGGCCTTGTCTGTGAAGACCAGCCTTAGAGGACGAGATGGTAATAATTAGGACATTGCGCGGCGGATCCCGCGTCATTATGAACCAGCCTTTATACTAAATAGAGGTGAGAATTTATTATGATTGAAATTTTTAGAGAGCTTTTTTTTATTGTACTAGCAGTTATTTTAATGTTTAATGCTATAAAGGCCGTTTTCATTTTACTGTACCGGTCGGCCTAGCACGACTTCTCACGACGGTGACAAGACAATTCACGGATTTTGTCAAATCTCCGATAGAACAATCTTGTCATATCAATGCGTGCTAGGCCGCCGACTTGTCTAATTACGTATCTTTTTAAAGTATGAAGGTTGGTGTCGATTCTGTAGCGCACTTTGACAGGACTAAACTAAATTAGGGGTGTTTGTATCTTTCTGTTACAATAGAAAAAAAATGAAAGTGACAGTTGCGTTTAGTCTAGTTTAGTACTGTCAAAATGTGCAACAGAATCGACACCAATTATCGTATTCAGATCAATGAGCAGTCTATACAATCATAGCTGTCTCAACTCCTGAAAGACATGCTACAAAGTCTTTAAAAGTTTTTCGAAATGTCTCATGAACCATTTCAATAAAATGTCACGATATTTTATCAAAGTTATCGATAAATCTATCGATCACAACTACACTATCGGACAATCACTTACCATGCCAGTGCGGCAAAGTTGATATGTAAGCAATGTGAGCATTATCCGAGCAATATCAACATTATGATATTATTTAACGAACTTTGACACCGCATTAACAATGTCGATAAATTGAATTTTGAACCTGGTCAATAAATATAGTTAAGTAAGTATTATCGATATTGTCTGTGCGATGTCGACATCCAGCAAAGATGACAGTCTTACTTAACGTTTTGAAAAATTTGGACCAAATTGTCCACACTATCCCCCTTACTCAACACAAAATAAACTTATGTCAAGCTTATACATCAAAAAATGTATGGTTCTACCACGGTAAATATATAAGCTAAAGCAGTATGGTAACTAAGTACAAACGTTCGAAACGGCGACACTCACAAAGACGCGCGCATCGACGAGACGAGACCTAACGCGGCGCTCGCAGTGCTCAGTACGACGACCGCCGCCGCCGGTTCGAACGTTGGTACGTACTTTCCATACTGTTTTAGCTTATATATTTATTGTGGTTATACTGACGTTATTCATGACATAACTTTATTCAGCGTTTATTAGTAAGGGGGTTATAATTTAAATGTCTTTGCAGTCATCATTGCAAAAAAATAGCAAATTGTTAAAAAAAATCGCATAAACGGAGACGTAGACAATCATAACAGAATCTCTTTGAGAATGGTCTTTGGTCAAACCATTTTTCCATACATGATTACAAAACATATACATATCAAAACTGTCAACGTGTTCATACTTACAGCTTACAATAACTTACAGTTAACGTAGACTAGATCAGGCGATGTTGGTCCTCGGCGACATGACTATGTAGTGGTGTTCTATTGGGGGGGGCGGTATGATCGGCGACATTGGCATGTAGTCATTCTCCACTTCATCTTTTAGACGAACTTTGCTCATCTGCTCGTGGCCTAGGAGCAAGTCGACGATCTGCTGTGGGAGCGATAGGGCGGCCATACTGTCCTCTGTGAACTCTATGGAGAGGTCTGCTTCGAAGTCAAAGTCGTTCTCCAGACACTCCACGGATTTGGAACAGCGGTTGGGTTGAACGTGTTCAGTGTCGTCGAGGAACTCGCAGCTCTTGGTTTCGCCTTTAGAAAGGTTTCCTGTCGCGATCTTTAGGTTTTTCATTTTGCGACTCACCTTGAAACTCTTGAATATGTCCCGAGTAGGCGTGAAGTCGAACTTCTTCTTTTTAGTTTCGACGTCTTTGTTCTCTTTTGACGTTTCTGATTTCTGGGAGCCGGTGACGCGGGAATCGCTTTTGAGACGTTTTCTGAGAGGGAAAGGTAATATTTAGAATTCTAAGTGGCTACTTGAAATGCTAAAAAGCATACCAATATCTTCTATTTTCATTTTACATTATATTATTTTTATATTATAAGCGCGACTGCTGAGCAATGGGGTCCTGGATTCGATCCCCAGGTCTGACAATGTGTTATTGGGTTTTTCCATTAGGAATTTCTCAGTAGCAGCCCAGATTCTGGATTTGTGCCCGGTTAATGGCAATAAGCTCGCCCCCTATTACATGGGACTTAAACATAACTGGCAAAACGAGGGTATACTAAAACACCTCTGCCGAACCCTTCGGAGAATACAAGGCGTCGTGTTATGTTCTATTTGCACTGGGTTAATGGAAAAAGCGAATAACATTCGATAAATCAACCTCATTTGCACTGGATTTGCCGCTGACCGACTAGGTTCTGATTAAAGGTGCCGTACATCCTGTAGTGGACTGTGATAGAGTAGACAGGTACCTGAACACACTG
Source organism: Amphipyra berbera (assembly GCA_910594945.2). NCBI lineage: Eukaryota > Metazoa > Arthropoda > Insecta > Lepidoptera > Noctuidae > Amphipyra > Amphipyra berbera. Next base: position 2,326,332 of record OU343138.1, read on the forward strand.
AAGGGTTGTCTCTTGGGCAGCGTGTTGGTGTGCGTGTGAGTGAGCGGCAGCGTGTTGCTGCAGCGCGGCAGGGAGCCGAGCGACGAGTGGCGGGTCACGTTACCTTCGCGGGGCGCCTTAGACCGGCGGCCCCACGACTCGCCTGCTTTTAGTGTACTGCGAGAAAAGTATAATTTTTCATAAATGGGTCGGCCAGACAATAAAATAGTGGATGTTGCAAATGTATAAGAAAATTATAGTCATTATTAGTTTCACTCTGCTTCATTACTCATCTCAATATTTTTACAAGTTACATCTATACAAGGTGTCTGTTTGTAATGTCAAAATAACAGCTTTTTACTAAATGCATATGAAAGTATATATGGTCCTTGTAACAGAAAAACAATTTCTAAAAATTTTGTCTCTGTCTGTCTGCTTGTTCCGGATAATCTCCGAAAAGGCTGGACCGATTTTGACGGGATTTTCACTGGCAGATAGCTGATGTTATAAGTAATAACCCGCCCAGCGCCTGGGACACATATAGACTCGCTACTTACCCCTGCGGGTGCCTGGGCGGCAGCGGCGGCGGGCGCCTCCTGCGCATGGTCGCGTACACGCACTCCCCCACGCACTCGTACGTGGGCTCCTCGCGGAGCAGCCCGCCCAGCGCCTGGGACACCACATACATACAGGGTATACCACACACGCATACCCTGAACGGGATACTTATGGATTCAATAAAAAAAATGTACAAGAAGTCATTGAAACACTTTAGCGCCCCGAGCGAATTGCGCGGCTATCGCTCGCCGCGCGGTCGTCATTTAACTCAGCGCGCTAAAATGAACGTTAAGAACATATGCTCACTTATTATAATTTTTTTGATTCCAAAACTATCCCGTGCAGAGTTAATCTATGTCAGCAGTACATCATAAGGTTTGAAGGAATAACATGATTTAGTTTACACCCTGTATAGACTCGCTACTTTATTGCAAACGAATCAGACACAGATAAGACAGTGGAATAAATCTAATTAAACATTTCGGCATCACGCTTGACTGGTTTTAACACTCGTGAAGCGATCCGATTGATGGTAAAACGATGACAGATGAGTGAAATAATCATTTTCTATCGACCTCAGAGGATCCCTGCACATATTGAAATTTCTTTGAATAACTGTAAAAATGGACGCCTGAAGGAGGACATCGTTGTCGAGGTCGGCCGTGGCGTAGGTGGCGTGACGATCTAGCCGTGTTTGCGGGGCTAGCATGGTTAGAAACAGCACAAAATAGAGAGGTTTAGAAGGCAGGTTAATATTATGACGGTACCTTGCCAATTAATTTATGAAAATATTATGTATGTAAGAAAAAATCTACATCTTTTTAATAAAATAAGTGATAGACATAATTCTTATACTAGAAATAAAGATAAACTAGATCGACCATTTTTCAGATTATCTAAAGTACAGACATCTTTTATGGGGTACTGTGTTAAATGTTACTACAAAATACCTTGTAATATATTGCAATTAAATGAAAGAAAATTAAAAACTCATATTAAAAGTACACTTTGTAAACAAGCATATTACAAATTAGACGATTATATCCGGGATAAGAACGCTTGGAAACATGCTGGTCCAGCTCCATAGGACAATCTAGAGTCTAGACAAAATGAAACTGGTTGCTATTTTAATTGTATAATTTATTTATTTTTTAAAGCCATTTATTTTAGATTCTATGTGTAAGTACCTTAACTCACACACTGACCTATTACTTTTAAATGTTTGGGAAAACGTAAACTTTTGCAATGTTTGTAAATATGTGAGCACCATGTATCTATCACATAATTAATTTGTCATTGTTTCATTTTTTTTACCTTTTGTGGTATAGTAATTTTATTGTAAGTGCATCGTCTTCACATATAATTGTATAATTAATGTACCTATACAAAATATTGTAAAACATTTTTAAAAGAGTAACGGTGGAGTTTCTTGCCCATTCTCCTCCATACGAAACTACCTTTTGGAAGGGGCGAATAGAATCAATTCTATTTTCTTTGTAAACTTTAACTTTCAAAAGTGCCTTTTATGTGCCTAATTGAAATAAATACTTTGACTTTGGCAAAAGGGGAGGACTTTGCTCAGCAGTGGGACATTCCGTAGGCAACTAAAAAAAAACTTAGAATAAAAAGTAAGTGCCCCCCTATTACATGGGACTTGATGATAACGGCGAAATGAGTGTATTGCTATACACCTCTGCCCAACCCTTCGGGGAATTTTGACGACACGTTTGGTGCAGTGGCTAAGCGATTGGCTTCTGCGCTGCGGGTCATGGGTTCGATTCCCACACGGAACAAATATTTGTATGGCCTACAGATAGTTGTTCCGGGTCTGGGTGTTTGTGCATGTGAAGATTTGTGTCTGTAAACGCACCCACGATACAGGAGAAATCCTAATGTGGGGCAACGTTTTTCATCTAAAAAAAAAAAAAAAAAATACAGGCGTGATGTTATCTATACTAATATTATAAAGAGGAAAGATTTGTATTTTTGTATGTAACGAATAAACTTAAAAACTACTGGACCGATTTCAAAAATTCTTTCGCCTTTAGAAAGCTACGTTATCGGCTAAGGGCAGAGCCGTGAGGACACAGCTAGTGTGTTATAAAAAGTAAGTTTAGTTATTTTTCTAACTAAACGTTTTCCTACAGTAGGATTTGTCCTGTATCGTGGATGCATGAACGAACGCTCCATACAAATATTATGTTCCGTGCGGGAATCGAACCGCGACCCACGACGCGCATAAAGCCAATTGTTCAGCCAGCGCTCAAACCGTGTCATCAGAAGATTAACGTGACATACCTTCAATACGCCATCAGGCACATCACATGTGATGCTGCAGAGCGTGTTAGTGTTGGTGCCTTCGGGTAGGTCGGGGATCTCCTCGTAGATGCCCGACGCAACCGACAGCAGTGACCGGCGGTCCGACAGACTGCACACATAACTATATTTTAGGCCTTGTAAATTAGCTTTAGTGTTCCTGTGAAAACCGCAAATAAACAGTGTCTTACTCCCATCCCAAGACACTCCTGCGCAATAACAACATCTTGCGACCACCGATCTGTTCGCCTAGCAATGATAACTATATTTTTTTAATGACCGCTCATTGTATTTGGCTAATTTCTACTAATTTACCGTGATATTATTTTAGCAAGCACCATTTTATTTGATTATACTCAAAATAGTAGAAATACTATAGTCGCCGACACGTAACTTGGCAAGAGTAGAGAAGAGAATTGATCTCGGTTCTTTCTTTCTTCTTAACAGACATGTTAAAAAATAAATTATAGTAATAACCATAGAATAACGACAAGCAATAAAAGTGACCATTTTTTTGTTGCACATGCGCGAACTTACTCCCACTACCTTGCCAAATTACGTGCCGGCGACTATATCAATATGACAACAACAAATGATTGCAAAATCATTAATCTATAACAATCAAATTACTCCTAAAAGCCATTTTGCACTGTTGACTGTCAACGTTAGCGACCATAACTTGGTATCTTCACTAGAGATCAAGCCGAGCAACTTGATAACAAGTCTCTTAAGTCTCTTCTTTTCGTGCGGTTACCCCCGAAGCTTTAGACTGGAAGCTGACCCCAATATAATTGGGAAAGGGCTAGGAAGAAGCCGTTCGTCGCATGCACCTGGTTGCGTCACCGCCGCGCAGCGATATAAAGCATACCAAGGAACTTTACGGCGATCCGATCGTCGGTGTATTATGGCTCTGAACACACTATCTATATAATACATACCTGTCATCAAAGGAGGCGACGGAATGGACGTTGAACGGTTGCGCAAGCGCAGTCGTGGACGCGAGCTGTCCCGCGCCGCTGTAGCGAGACAGCTGCCCCGCTGGGATATGCTTTGACTCCTAATAACAATGAAGCTACCGTTTATTTACACGTAAAAGTGACACTGAACTCAACCGCTAACACTGTTGGCCGACTTCAGCATCCTATGAGGCTACTGGTCAAATCATACTCTGTCGATATATCAGGGAGCACCAAAATAATATTAAGGGTACGACATCAGGAGGGAAAGTATCTTAAATATTGAAAATAGCTTATTTTACTTAAAGGAGGATTTATTTTATTTTTTAATTAAAGTAAAAAAATCTGACTTTGTACTCTTTTTTTAAGTCATATTTAAAGTCAAGCTAATATAATATTCTAACCCATGTGTGCAAACATTTGAACACGTGTTTGAAGATGGCGTGTATTTGAGCATGTGTGCAAACAAGTGTTCAAATGTGTGCATACGTCATGTTTGGCGCCGGCTTAACAAAACATAACTTTTTTTCTTGTTCCAGAAATAAGAAACTTTTTTTATTAAAAATAGTTTGTACGAAGAGAAATAAACACTACCTTGGACATGACAAGGTCTATATCATCTAGAGACACTTCCGAGGGGCCACTGTACCAACTACTGCGACGAACATCGCCTGAAACAAATACACAAGTTTAAATATCCCGATGTCTTTCAAATATTCTGGACTGCAAAACTCAATATCATCATTTTTTTTTCAAATGGTTTTGATTACTACTGACGTCATTGGTCTTCAAAATTCTGACTAATTACGAGTTTATGAGAAGAGTGGCTCCGTTTTTTCCACTTCAGTAAGTTAGTATGATATACTATGTCGTTACGTACCCATATCGGTGTCGCTACACTTGGGCGCGCGCAGGTCTCCCTCACTCTTGCTCAACTTCTGTCCCGCTCGCACCCCGCCTCCACTCAACGCCGCACGTAACGCCCGCGTCAACTCTCCCGCTAGAGGTGAAGAGAATTTCAGCTCCCCACTGCCGTTACTGAACTCACTGCAATAGAATTAAGTTATTAAATATGTGACAAAATCCAGCTTTCACATTACCGTCCCCTGACCTGACTTGAAGACCAGTTGATGTTCCAACGACAACCTATACTCAAACAAATATGAAAATGGAAATGACATATTATTTTAATTTACACAAATATCAATTTTAAAAACATGTAAACTAAGTTGATTTTAGAATGAAAAAAGTAATTAAAAGGTCATAAAACAATTTAAGTTGTAAGAGAAACTGAACTGTATGTAATTGAATTAAGGCTTCTAAACCCTAAATATGTTTATACTAAATTTAAAATGGCTGGTGTATAAATGATGCCTGCCGGTGATGGTCAGCAAGGGAGCGATATATTACCTGTTAATAAATTTCAAACATGTAACCCAAATAAAAGTCTTCAACGGCCATTTGGTAAACGAATGCAAATCAAGAGTACCAACCGCCTTTCTAAAATTGGTCGTAACTGGCATGGGAACCAGTTCATTGTGCATTGTATAAAATTAATATACTATTGTGCCTTATGTAATGGTGTTTCTACCACAAAAATATTCCACGTAATTGTTTTAAAAGCACATCATTTTTTTTCCAAGGGGTTGAACAGAAAGCCTGCAACTATCCTTCTTGTTCTTCTTCTTGTCGATGGTACGATTCTATTTTCAAAGATATGTTCAAAATTTTGTCACATCTATGGCGTCATCAGCAGCACGGCGGTCGCTCAAAATGTAGGTGTAGGTGCATGAGGAGCAGGGCATTAGGTGAGACATGGTTTCCACTGTAGATAGTGGCCTGCGGACGGCGAGCTTGGGGGCCCGCCGTCCGACCAGTTACGCGCGCCGAGCTCCGCGTGCGCCTCTCAGGAGGACGTGGGTCAAAGCCCAACAGATGGCTGTGCGCCAAAGGACACGAAGCAAGACCTGCCGGGTTGTGGTGAATGCAAAAACTAATCACGAAAACCCAGCCATAGGTCTTCCGAGGATCAACGTGGTGATTTAAGCCATGCCCAGGGTGGAGAGCATCCTTCCGGATTTACCAACGTTAAAAAAGGTGAGATACTGTTCGAGGTACAATTCCACGCCTACACCTCGTCGGCGTTGGATACTTCCTTTTGTTTCTTTCATACTTATGCATATTTCTAAAGACGGACGTTTATTTACGTACGTATATTTACTCAAAACTCGCAACTTTCATTTCTTGTAAGTCGTGTGACTAAACTGTAAAGTTTTGTAATAACGAACGTGAGAAAATGCGCTCGTTACTTAAATTATGTCTCAACTAGTAACCGTTTGAACTTTGTACTGTAAGTTTCCTTGTCATATCTTCATTGTTTGTTTAATGCTTGTTACACAACCCATTAGTTTACGCAAATTCAAAATACAGTCATAAGTTGTAAATAACTAAATGAATTATTTTTCCCATATACAGAGTGTAAATAAAATCATGTAATTCCTTCAAACCTCGTGATGTACTGCTGACATAGATTAAACCAGCCAAGGATAATGTTGGATTCAATAAAAAAAAATGCAACAAGTAAACATGTGTTCTTAATGTGAGGCATTTTAGCGCCCCGCGCATATTGCGCGGCTTTCGCCCGTCGCGCGGTTATTTAACTCGGGGCGCTGAAATGCCTCACGTTAAGAACACATGTTTACTTCTTGTAATTTTTTTTGTTATTGAATCCAAATGTATCCCGTGCTGTGGTTGCGGTGCATGCTTAGGCGAATCCCGCGACCCCGCCCGTCGGTCGGAAGGAGGAACACCGTGGGTTTTTAGCAGGTAAGAGTCCGGCAGACCCCCTCGCATACCCCGAACGAGGGACATCCATGAGGATTTTCCAACGATAAAAAAAGGGTTAATATATGTCAGCATCACGAGGTTTGAAGGAATTACATGATTTCGTTTACACCTGTCTAACAAAAACTTTTAAAATAAACCCGTTTTTACAAGCCATTATTAAACTTGCTTCGTTCGTGTTCATATTGTATTTCCGGTTCAAAAATTGTGATCCACTTTTCAAGCACTTGTTGGCATCCGCTTGAGCTAAAATTTCACATACCTATGTAACTTCGGTGACAATGCAATAATATGGTAACATGAAGCTGGTCTGATGATGGAGCCGGAAGATAAAGCTTGTTTTTAAAAAGGTTTTTTAAGACCTTGTTTGATAATAAAGGTGTGCTAGCCAAAGGCAAATTTGACATTTCGATAACAAAACGTGCGCCTATTACTTGTTATTCTAGTATTAGTAAAACACCAACCTATCAACATTAAGAACACACGTTCTGTTCTTATCATCGTCTGCGAGGCGCACGTCCCTGATATGTTTCCACTCTAGGAAGGCGGCGAGCTGCGCACGCGCCACTATCACGCCGCCCGACGACAGCGTCACCACCGTGTCGGTGTTGAGGCCGCACTTGCGGGACAACTCCGTCGCGATCACGCTCACAGAGTACGAGTCTTTGAGCAATGGCTCTGTGTCTGAAATGAATGAGCAAGCGTGATGATGAGGGCCGTTTTGCATTGTTCTTTGGTTGAAGAAAATTATAATTATATTAAAAAAAACATGCTGATGACCTTTGATACATTGCATTACGTCATCAGACAATATCAACGGTCCAGATAAGGTGTACTATTATTCAATCTTTTAAACAACAAGAAATACTTGAATTTGTCCACAAATTGGAAAACGTGACTGAACATAAACTGATATCTTTTTCAGTTTTTGAATTGCAGAAATAAGCACTGATGGTAAATGTTAACCATTGAAATATCCTACACATAATTTACTTTGCCTTATAAAAAACATTAGTACAGTTTTTTTTACTTCTCCAGTAAAAGGTTTTTAATTAAAAACTTTAAATGCAAAAATTCCCTCAAAAACATTAAACAAACAGCCAAATGAGATGTAATTAGTATGGATATGTTGTCATGTATGTTATACCAATGAACATAGGACAAGACTCACATAAATTGTCTAGTAAACTCTAGTACAACAATCATACCACATAATAATATATAACAGCAGTGATAGCCTACTGGTGTGACCGTCGGACTGCCAAGTCATAGGTCTCGAGATCGAACCCAACGCACCTCTGACTTTTCGGATTCATGTGCGTATTGTATAATTATCACGTGCTTAAAAACGGTGAAGGAAAACATCGTGAAGAAACCGGCGTGCCTGAGAGATATTTCTCGACGGCATGTGAAGCCAAGTCAGAGGCCAATGGGCGGCATAAACTCTGACACCAGGTTAGTCACTAACCACACGAAAAGAAGATACCACATAATCTATATCTATCTATACTAATATTATAAAGAGGAAATATTTGTATTTTTGGATTTTTGTATGTAACGAATAAACTTAAAAACTACTGGTCCGATTTCAAAAAATATTTTCCGTTAGAAAGCTACATTATCACTGGGTAACATAGGCTACGGACGGAGCCGTGAAGACACAGCTAGTATGATATAAAACGGCAAATCTACTCGCAAGTTTTATTGCGCAAGTTATGGCACACAAGTGCTCACTTCGTTTGTAAAACTCGTAGATGTCGACTTGCTGCGAATTAAACTTGCGACTGGATTAGGCGTTTAACATTACCCAGGTTTTATCAGCAGTGTAGGTTGTTTTTTTTTTAATTTCAATAATACCCAGTTAATGTTGACGATGCACATGCGGTGAATGACTCATTCGGCCAACAATAAGTAAAATTCAGGTTGACATGCAGTAAATTTTTAAGAAATAACATAAGTTTGTTATGTTTTGTTTCTTAGTCATAAGTTAAGTATATGTTATGTTGGATAATTCTCAGTTTAAAGTTCAGTGTCTGCATCATATGTATACATATAGAAGTTGTTCAATAATAATTTGCTTCATTGGTCTAGTAGTGGCAACTTGGCAAGTACGACTGCTGATCGTGAGGTCTTGGGTTTGATCCCCAGGTCGGACAAAATGTTATTGAGTTTTTCCGTGTGGGATTCCTCAGAAGCAGCCCGGAGTTTGGATATGTTCCGATTGATGGCAATAGTCTCATCCCCTATTACATGGGACAAACATAACGGCGAAATGAAGGTGTTACTATAAAACTGCCCAACGCTTCGGGGAATACAGGCGACCCCTATCATCATAAGAAGGTATCAGGACGATAGACACAGACTGCAGAGTCCAACCCAGTGTTGATAGTGATAAAGTGATAACAACATAATTATTACATTGCATTAACCATTTATAGCAAAGACAGAAAGATTTTTTTAAATCTACTCAAAAACACGCGAATACATAGTGGGAGACGCACGCCGAGACTGACAGGACATGACAAAAACAAATAGGTAGGTATTGCACCTATCTCACAATGTTACATTGAAGGGATCTATGAGGGAGGCTCACATTTAGCCTTGAAAGCCAACAAGCTATTATGGGTTAGCCAACGCATCGGCGATATAGTCTTTACCAGGAGTATAGATTCAATAGGTCACAAATATTAGGTAGCGCGACTGCTGCATGGGGTCCTGGGTTCAATCCCCAGGTCGGGCAGTGTTATTGGGTTTTCCATTAGGAATTTCTCAGTAGCAGCCCAGAGTCTGGATTTGTGCCCGGTTAACGGCAATAGGCTCGCCCCCCATTACATGGAACTTAAACATAGCTGGCGAAACGAGGGTGTACTAAAAACAAATCTGCCGAACCCTTCGGGTAATACTGTTATATCAGGCCCGAACTGGCCATACGGGCAAATGTCCGATGGGCCGGATGCCCGATGGGCCGGTGTGGCCTGATGCGCCGGTCACACAGTCCGAGAAATCGAAAGAGGGAGGGGAACGTCAATAAAAAAAAAGGTCGTCCAACTATCGCCTATCGCTTGAAAAAGAAGCCGCAAATTGTTTGTGTTTGTAAATGCACCCAAGATACAGGAGAAAGAGTGAGGGGAGCGTCTAAAAAAAAGATAAGTCGTCCGTGTAATCGCTTGGGCCGACCGTCTCTTGTTGTTTAATATAATAGGTTTAAATATAAGTGTTAATTTTTAAGTAACATTATATTTTTAATTTTAAGGATCCGTATGCGTCCGCGTGGGCGGAAAATAAATACTTTTTCTTTCTTTCTTTCTTCTTTCTCTCAAATGCCCGGGCCGATTTCAGGTTCCAGTCCGGCCGTGTTATATTAAAGGTTTGTAATATTTTATACAATAGAACCAAAGTTAATAGATCATTGTTGTATGTAAGTATTACAATTTTAAATGGGTTATGTGCGTATTTGCATTCAATGTAATGACGTCAATGGCGTAGATGCAAATTTCAGGCCATGGACAGTGTGTGATATGCATTTGCAGCATATGAAAGCGTCCTTATTTTATTTGATGACGTAAAATAATAAAGGTGTGTTTGTTAAGTCTAAAAAGTTAAAAATAGAGATAATAGGGATGGCCCTTTGTCCTGACTAGTTATCATAGGTCTCGAGTTCGAATCCAAGGCACGCACCTCTGACTTTTCGAATTCATGTGCGTAATGTATAATTATCACTTGCTTAAAAACGGTGAAGGAAAACATCGTGAGGAAACCGGCATGCCTGAGTGATATTTCTCGACGGCATGTGAAACCAAGTCAGAGGCATAATCTCTAACACCAAGTTAGTCACTAACCACACAAAAAGAAGAAGATTCTTGTCGGTAAAGATATTTTTTAAAGATAAAGATAATTTTATTTGTGAAAACATGAGTGTACATTACAAATAGGAGTTGCAATGTAAGATGTTAGGTTGGTTTATTAATTGGCCTTACATGTTTTTCTTTAACACGTCATGTCCCTAGCAAGTTGGGTGATATCATTGTAAGTTACAGAATAGAACTGAAACTACGTAATCCAAGATAGGAAGAAGCTCCATAAAGTAAATACAAGCTGAAAGATTTAAACAAATACTTTCTTTGTTGAGACTGCCTTGTTGGTCTAGTGGTCGCAAGCGCGGCTGCTGAACATGGGGTCCTGGGTTCGATCCCCAGATCGGGCAGGGCTATTGGGTTTTTCCAATAGGAATTTCTAAGTAGCAGCCCGGAGTCTGGATTTGTGCCCGGTTAATGGCAATAGGCTTACCCCCTATTACATGGAACTTAAACATAATTGGCGAAACGATGGACGACACATTTGGTGCAGTGGCTGAGCAATCGACTTCTGCGCTACGGGTCGTGGGTTCGATTCCTGCACGGAACAAATATTTGTATGGCCTACAGGTAGTTGTTCCGGGTCTGGTTGTTTGTGCGTGTGAAGATTTGTGTCTGTAAACGCACCCACAACACAGAAGAAATCCTAGTGTGGGGGCATTGTTTTAAAAAAAAAAAGAAAAGAAACAGGATGTACTAAAAACACCTCTGCTGTACCCTTCGGGGAATACAAGGCGTGATGTAATGATGACTTTCTTTGACTTTGTTATGTCTATCTGTACAATAACACATCAAATGATATTTATTCTCAGAAATAAATTAAATTGACTCCATTAAGGTGTTTGACCTTGTGTGCATCTGCATACAATACAGTTCATTACACAATTCAAAGGTTCTATTGTGTTGGTTAAGGGTTTGTCGACTTGTTGTTAAGTTTTTGAATGTTAAATGGACATGTGACGTCGAAAATGTGTACCATTACTTCGTTCTGTCTAGCTTTTTCCCAGTGGTTTTGGGGTCAGCATCCAGTCTAACCAGATGCTGAATACCAGTATTTAATACGGAGCTACTGCCATCAGACCTCCGCAACCCAGCCCAGTGACTAGGCAATGCCACCCGTAACGATTGTCATAGGTATTCGTTTGACACCCGGGTCCGATGTAGGACACCCGGGTCCGACGGTTTAATATGCTCTCCAAGACACGGAGGGCTCTCGATGTGTAAAGAATGGTCACTCATCCACGGATTGACCGCGGCAAGCGCTGCTTAACCTCGCACATCGTATGATCCGCGCTGTCGTTAATAAGCCTCGAGCCGAAAATGGGTACCATTAGTACAATTTAAATATGGGTTTTATTAATGCATTGGAAGTTGTAATCTATAAATCAAAATTTTGGTCAACTAGTTTTTATATTCATACACATTTAATTCAGATGCATACAAGGCCATTTAAGGTATTAGTTTTTTTTTTTAATTCTTAACTTTTTTTTTAAAAAAACGTTGCCCCACACTTTGATTTCTCCTGTATCGTGGGTGCGTTTACAGACACAAATCTTCACATGCACAAACATCCAGACCCGGAACAACTATCTGTAGGCTCGCCTTTGACCCTAGTCTCACCTGATAGTAAGTGCAGACAGGGTCTAAGATGGAGCACAATCCAGAAACATTGATCATATTAATGACAAGAAAAAAAAATCCCAAGCATTGTTCAGAAGACGATTGTTTATCCTTTCTGTAAAATTTTGTTTTTGGGTTTTTACAATGGTTGTCAAAATACGGATTTGGAATTAATTCTGGATTTTTATGAATCCACAACAATACATAATTATGTAATGTAAAATATATTTTCAAGTTTAGTCTGAGTTGTGTGTAATATATGTATATGTATAAAAAACTTCATGTATCCTTATTGTCCGATTATCAGCACGCATGGCATGATCACTGTAGACAAGGGTTTTGTTGATGGAAGAATAGATAAAATTACATATTAACATAACATCACACCATGTATTCCCCAAAGGGTTCGGCAGAGGTGTTCTAATACACCCTCGTTTTGACAATTAGTTTCAAATCCCATGTAATAGGGGGCGAACCTATTGCCATCTACCGTGCACAAATCCAGACTTCGGGCCGCTACTGAGAAATTCCTATTGGAAAAACTCAATAACACTGCCCGACCTGGGGATCAACCCAGGACATCTTGCTCAGCAGTTGCGTTGCAACCACTAGACCAACAAGGCAGTCAAGTCTAGACATTACTATTTTTAACCAACTTCAAAAAAAGGAGTTTTTCAATTCGACTGTATGTTTTTGAATATGTCATTTTATCTATTGTTTTGTTAACAAAACCTTTGTCTACAGTGGTCATCTCATGCTACGCCCGCTGAATAAGAAATCTTTCAAAATTATACCAGGTACTACATTGATGCACACACAGCATAGTGTGGATATAATAATATTATTCTCGGTGACAATATAAAACATTCTAATATTAAACAAATGTGGGAAAGTTTATGTTTTCTGTTAAACAACTCAATATATTGTAATGATGATAGTACTCTAATTGTAGACCTTATATAAGCAACGTGTTTGTTACATATGAACCATTTGCAGGTAATCTAATAGACAGTGTATCTAGGTCACATACATACGTATCTAGTAACATAGTAGGACATCAATATTTTAATAATTTCTGAATGTAGACTAAATATATTTTTATTTGGATTTTTAGGTGAATGTGGTTGAACAATCATATTAAATAAAGTATTTATGATGTCTGAAAAATATATTTGTTTGTTGACTGAAAAAAAAAAGGAAATACACATTGGTACTTATGTGCAAATTCTTTTTTTTTAATTAGAAGTTAATGTGAGGTATAGGGTCAGTGATCACAAGAGTCATATGTTGATACTATGTGCAGTGAGTCATCAGCTTACAAAGTAGTCACTTTGAAAGAAATGTATTATTAATAATTCAAAATGACACGGTTCTTGCAGTAATGTAACAACAATTTCTACAAATATATATTTATTTGTCCTTCCATACATTTTTTTTATAAGAAATGAATGTCTACAAACAAACAGTCAATGTTAAAATTACATCCTATGAAATAAAATAACTAAGTTATGTTCTATTGATGAACTTTGATCATACAAAAATATTAACAATAATGAAGGTAGGCACTCACCTAATATTTTGTTCCCATTTAACAAAGCTCGGATTTTTTCCATCCAAACTTGTGTGTCATGCAGAGATTGTGCCGCGAGTAACACGCGGGGCTTTCGCGGCTCGTCAACTGAGAACACGGCGAAGGCATGAGGCCGCGTGCGAGACTTAGCTCTCTTCACCACGCAGCCCAAAGGCAGCTCCACAGACCCCGCTGAAGCACCTGCCTCGCTACAGTACACCGCAAGTGAAGCCCCCGAACACGTCGGACTCGGTCTCAAAATACACCATTGTCTTTTCCACGACTGTCAATAACAAAATTAATCAATGCCACAATGTTGTGATACATCCCAATGAATAAATTAATTAAAGCACTCCACGATACTCACCTTGAAAGGATTTAAGCCCAAATTAGATTTGAACGGATACTTTATCTCCAAGTAACCGGACATTGTGATTTTTACGTTTTCACAGCATTAAAAACATGTCTAAATTAAATAAAGTTAAATAATAAACACGACATGCACATGTTCCATCAAACAATATTGTTTACAAAAAATCATAGACAACAAAAATAGTGAGTGGTCGTTTATTTAAAATCGATAACTTAAAACCGGTTTTTCCCGATGACGACGTGGTATTTATCTATGGGTCCGAAGGAAAACAATAAAAATAATATAGGAAAAAGATAAAGTGAAGGAATCATTAACATTCGTAATTGAAACTAATATGAACTTTAGACTTTATTTAAAGTTCATTAGATTATTATAAATAATAAAAGCCAACCAACGTTGTTTTGAAGCAATTTTACAGGGTATTAAAACAAATGAATAACGGACGCTATAAAAATAAAAGTTCAATCTGTCAAATTATTCTCGCAATGACATGACAAATTGACAATGTCAAAATTGACAACACAAAAAAGTCTTCCTTGATTCGTCGTCGTTCTATCACCTGACGAATAATTTTGGGAATTGTATTAAAATCGATCGTGACTATTTAATTAAAGCGGAAATAAAATATAAACGAAAGCCAGTGACAGTTTAATAGAAATAAAACTCTAAAATGAAGCAACTCCTTTCAATCCTCTTCACTGTTTGTACATTTTCTGACGTATTATCTGCAGTAAATTTTCCTGAAGAAGAGGTCGGAAATGGCAGATATGTTATAGAAGGAAGGGTTTTTGCACCTGAAGAACAAGATTTAGGGCCATGGCAAGTTGAAACACGTATCCATGTAAATGGCGGTGAATACATAGGCTTCATTAGAGAAGACGGGACATTCGTCATACATAATATTCCCTCAGGGTCATACGTCGTTGAAATATTACACCCAGACTACGTGTACGAGCCCGTCAGAGTAGAGATCAACTCCAAGGGAAAATACAGAGCCAGGAAAGTGAACTACATACAGACATCCCAAGTTATACAGGTGCCATACCCATTGAGACTTAAAGCTCTATCAAAATACAGATATTTCCAGGTTAGAGAACAATGGCGTTTGACAGACTTCCTGTTTAACCCAATGGTGATCATGATGGTGTTGCCGCTATTGTTCATTATGATTTTGCCAAAAATGATGAATGATCCTGAGACCAAGGAAGATTTGAAACAAATAAGCAACTTGGCAAAAATGTCGGAAATGCCTGAGATGTCCGAGATGTTTACTTCATTGTTTAGCGGCGGTGCAACATCTAAAGCCTCAACTTCAAAGGCTAAACAAGTAAAGAAAAGGCAGTAGCAATGTTCTAGTTCAATTACTGTTAAGTATTTATGTTCAATAAGTTTATTGATATGTATAGTGATGTAAAAGTTAAATAAATTGTTAAAATGAACTGTGTTTGTAAATATTTTCTTATTGTTATTTGAACAGGAGGATAATGGAATGCTCATGTGTCACCATTGGAATTGTGTATTGATCATACTAAAAGCATCAAGCTTAACCTACTTAATATGTTCAATATAATATGTTAACATTGGTGGTAATTAGCATACCTTTATGGTACTGTAATTCTTTTTTTTTTTCTTTATTACAAATACCTTTGCTGAATTGGTCTATATTATTTTATGGATAATAAATGAAATCTTTGGGTCCTTCAGACCAGCATCTTGGGCATGTTCAGAAGCAACATTACTAACAATATCTCAACTGTTCAGATGTTAGACAAACCAAAACTAACTCTAATGGGTTAAGTTGGTTAGCTGCCTCAATAATGTTAAAATCTGCAAAGACCTCTAGAGGGTACTATTGAACGCCCAACATAGAATGAGGTATTAGGAGTTAGGACTTTGGGGTTATTCTGAGCCTAAATTGGCATCTCACAATAGTTAGATGCACTAGCAACCACTAGATCATGAAATCATCAGAAAAACATGACATTGGTGATCAACATACAATCAGGGATCAATGATTGGTTAGTACATCCCATTATCAGAGTTTTACAAAGTTAGATATCATCGCTGCACCTGCAAAATCTGCTGTTTTTTTTTTATCTGTCTTTGATGCTGTCTTATAATACTTCTTAAGCCCTATGAGTTTTCTAATAATTTATTTGGTTAAGGAGATAGCAAAACAAATTATTAGAAAACGGATTTTACAGGTGAACATGGCTCGAGAATTATTATAAAATAACATCTAAGACCAATTTAAATAAAAAAACAGCGGATTTTGCAGGCGCATCGGCGATATTGAAGTTATAATTGCAGACTATGACTTTGGTGATATTATTTACTTTTACATTAATTACACAAGACAGAATAACTGCCTCGTTGGTCTAGTGGTGGCAAGTGCGACTGTTGATCGTGAGGTCCTGGGTTCGATCCTCAGGTTGGGCAGGGTTATTGGGTTTTTCCATGTGAAATTCCTCAGTAGCAGCCCGGAGTTTGGATTTGTGTTTGGTTGAAGGCAATAGGCTCTCCCCCTATTACATGGGACATAAACATAGCGGCGAAATGAGGGTGTTACTATACCCTTTTATGTTGTAGAATAAAACAAATATAATATTTTATAAGTTTTTATTTGGAAATAAATCTATGACGATAAACCACTTTCCTACTCTACAGAGAAGCTTTGTAACAACTTAGGACGATATTACACACATACATAAAGTAAAAAAATCAGTCATTGGTAATTTGGACGGAAACTACTTAAGTAACATGCTCACATTGCTCTACAGACATGAGATTCATTTTAATTTATTTTTAATGTATAAATTTATTTATTCTCTGTTGGCAATTTTGGACGGGACATTTTTGTACATAATGTCGTATAAAATCTAATTGCTACCGAATATATTTTGATGAGGGTGGCACTGCAATACGTAGAAATAAGAAATAAATAGGTACTCTCAGTTACCACAATTATAAGAAAACTTATACTAATTATATAATTACAAATCAATGTATACATACTTTTTATTAAAATATTTCCAATTAATTTGATTTCCTTATATTGTCTTTTGTTAATAAGGCAATATGATTGACATTTTTGATATTATTGCTTGGATAATTTATTCTATATAGTGTACAGAGCTATAGTTATTATTTTATACCATCTGTCAAAGTATATTTTTTGTCTACCCCAATCCATTACTTTATAAATTGTAAATATTTAATTAAAGGTTTCAATTTTGTCAGATGGTACAACTCTTCTTTGCTATCTGTACATTTCTTTTTCAAGTACTACATAGACTTAGACTACAATATTTACATAAGATTACTGCACGTTGCCTTCATAGTATTCGAATCGAGGCAAGGACGCATTTTATGCTATTTTATAATCACAAAATTTTCTCTCTTTGCAAATGATCCAAATATGTTGTAGGATGTCGATATGTATGGTATATTCGATTTTAGGAGTAGTTTGTACAGGATATAGAACTATATCGACGGGTCCTACGTATACTGGTACAACCCGCAAAAAGGCGAAGTCCACTTTTCTACATCAATCACCTTCAAATCACCGATATTTTACTCAATTTTTTTTAAATATAGATAACGAAGCTATCTATATTTAAAAAAAATTACAAATTTACAAACAAATGGAAATAACAGTATTATTTTATACGGGATATAATAAATATTTAAGATCTTTAAACAGCTCTTCTATAAAGTTGTTTTTACACTTGCACCAGAATACGTAGGACCCGTCGATATTCAGGTAAAATAAAAACAAGGAAAGACTAAGGTTAATATAAAATGCTGACAGCACCGAGGAGAAAAGAAATAGAACAAAATATTGAGTTTCAATAAATGCTAAAACTGATTGAGGATAATTACACCAATAACTTCATCTTTGTGAAGAAATAATATAACATTTGATTTATTAATTATACATTAAAAACGGATTGTTCTCGGGCGATACTAAACAAAATATAACATGATTAAAATAAATCATACAATAAAAATGTTGTCTTTTAATACGAACAGTACAAAAAGTAGACTTGTCAAATGTAGACGTGCATCGCGGTGTTTAGTGAGGCAGTCAAGGTATAGATAATTGTGGTGACAAAGTATTGCAAGTACCTACCAAGTGCAAGTAGAGAGAGGGCCCCGC
Source organism: Amphipyra berbera (assembly GCA_910594945.2). NCBI lineage: Eukaryota > Metazoa > Arthropoda > Insecta > Lepidoptera > Noctuidae > Amphipyra > Amphipyra berbera. The sequence goes on from OU343138.1 coordinate 2,344,561, forward strand.
AAACACTTGCTGCCCCGGGGCCCTAGAGCCTCTAGCTACGGCCTTGAGTACTACATAACTTTACACAAATTGAGATTCATATTTCCATATTTGTATCGAAAACAAAGGCAGAAGAAATGTCGACACATATAGATGTATAGATGATACCTACTATAGACTCTACCAGTACTTAATTTACTTATACCAGATACACAAAAGATTCAAACGCCATTCTAAATGCATTATCTTACCCTCCTAAGAATTACTAAAAGCAAAAACTTTTCAACAAAAATAAAACCGACTTCAAATTGTTTACCTCCGAAGTTCTTCATCAGATCTTCACCAAATTTAAATGGGACTACTTCGAAAGAATACTCTTTCAAACAAAAAAATATTCATTAAAATCGGTTCACAATTAGCAAAGATATCGCGGAACAAACATAAAAATAAACATACAGTCGAATTGAGAAGCTCCTCCTTTTTGTGGAAGTCGATTAAAAATCGCGATGCACATCCAGTTTAACACTTAAACTACGATGAACACGGTGTAAACTAACACTAAATCTTGGAATGGAGAAAGGAATCATGTTTCAAAAGGATCCTCCGTCATGGAATGAGGAGGGTTCCCAGAGGTTTATGAATTGATAGGTTTTAAAGCAGGTGACACACTTAGCAGTCAGACCGCGGCAAAAATTGGAAGAACTGTGGCATATCTTAGCAAAGTTTGAATCGTTAACGCAGCTGATTGGTCGGTGTATTACCTGCCTAAAAGTGTTCTTAAGGAATGAGAATTGGCCCTACTGGTAACAAGCATCTTATACATATTTTATGATACATAATTATGGATCAATAGTCGGCAATAGTAACAAGGTAATTGTTTATCCTTATGATATGATGTTGCAGCTTGTTTTTTCCTTAACTAAATGCTAATTATAAAGCTGATAGCTGCCCTTTTCCTTATAAATAAATCAGATATTTACGTCTTAGTGATACATTTATTTTATAGATTTAATTTAATATTTCAATATTTTTTGTTACTAGTCGTGTCTTTTAGGCTACTTGTTAAATAAATCTAATTTCTAAACGGTGGTTAAGAATTAATAGGCCACCTGTTTTTAAACACAAAATGCTGCCATTCCAATAGTTAGACAAAAAATTCTATTTCATATCTAGGTGTCAGTGAGCCCCAAATATAATTAATAATAAAATTATTTGTTAAAAACTGATTTCTCAATAAAAGTTTTCACAGTTTCATAAGAATATCTAAAATAATACATAACATAACTGCCGATGTATATAATATACAAATGTATAGACAAAAGTTTCCTAATATTGATAAGATGAGATATAACAACCATGATTTAAGATGTCATTGCTATGGTCTTATTATAATAGTTTGGTATATTTTTAATAAAGCCAATGTACACTGGTATTAACCTTTTCCATTTTTATAAAACACTGTTACAGTTTGATGTTTTTCAATTAAATACAAATATTAATTATATAATGACATAAAATTATCTTCTCTGGTTTTAGTCGCTCATGAGAATTGGTTTTTCAATAACTGTATACATACTATCTACATACCTATGAATGCTTCTTGCAATCGTAAAATGGCTTACTTACAGAATGATTCATATTATTACACATCTAATGTCTTCAAAGAAGGTTTATATAATTTACAGCATAGTTAAAAACGTGGAGTGGTAGTGTAGATCGTCCTAGAATGGAACTCAATCAATATTAGCGGTATAGATCGATCGGAGCATGATCCTGTCTAGTGCTGCAAGCCTACTAGTGATACATTCCGATTTGCGACTGTCACAGTGTCACAGTATAATCATAAACTTAGGGTCACACTATAATGTTTTAGAGTCGCTCTAGGCGCCAGGTGGCAAGAAGCGACAATAGTTGATTTTAAAAAAGTTGGTACTTTTTATTTATTAAACAAACTGAAATATAATTCATGTGATGTAAAAGCGTCGACCAAAGGGCGTAAATAGACAATCTGGCTCCACCCTGATCGAGGTCTAGGGCCGGCGCTGTACCTACCTTACAGGGGCTCAAGTGTTTAACAAAAATTTGACACTGATAGTTTTTAAAAGTAGCTCATGCTGTTTTGAAGGTAGCTAGTGATATCACTGCCCCGCGTTGAACGATTGTATTGTGGCTAGACTGCGATTTTACTAAATACCAAAACACTATCTCCATTTGTTAACTCTGCGATAAAACTCATCAATAGACATTTTTAAAGTGCCTAATAGTAATTCTGTAAACAAGCCACAAAGTTTTGGTATACTATGTATCAATTTCTTTTTTCAATATAGATTGCTTATAAAATACGTACCATAACTACGAGATTCCGTACAGAGAGGCTTGTGGTCTTAGATACCGTGTGAGCGTTACGACGACGGCTATGAGGAGCAGTGGCGTGGCCAGCGTGGAGCGTAGCGCGTTGTTGTATATCGCGCAGTATGGACACTGGGAAGAGCCGCACACCTCGCAAATGTTCAAGAGATATGTTGGCAGAGCGTCGAATATGCTCTCGTTAAACCGTTCTGTTGGAATAAGAAATAATATTATTGTGATGTTTTATTTATATATACAAGGTTAGTCGGAAAGGGGGTACTAAGCCGCGGGCCACCTAAAGTATCACTGATGACTATTTTAAAGCAAATATTAAAATTTCAAAATTCGATCATTTTTATTTGCATGCAAAAAGATTTTTATTTAAATTTTTTTTTTAAATCGTACCTGCTTTATTTATGAATTCAGAAAATTAATTTTCTAATCCGTGACCCCAAATATGACCTAAATATATATTTTAGCATATTTTTTACGAAATCTTTGAAAAGCTATTTCTCTTAAACTATCGAGTTTTGGGGAAAGTTGTAGAACAAAAGTTATCCCTTATTATGAGTACTTTAACACCTTTTCGGCTTAGTACCCTCTTTCCGACTAACCTTGTATATGAACTTATGAGTTCAGTACAAAGTTGTGGTATAGTACGATACAACTAATGGCACGTTTACACGCTTGCCGAGACTTGCCAAACGTCCACAAGCTCCAAGCCTTTACAAACGCTTGGATGCCATTTACACGCTTGTGAGTGCGTTAACTGCGTTAGTGTGTTCCGGACAGGCAAGCATGGCGGACGTAGACGTTGAAGTTGTGTCGGCTAATGCTTTTATATGATGACATATTTCTATTCAAAATGTACACAATAACAAAGGAAGCGATAAGTTCGGCAGAGAAGATGGTGGATATTAAAAATCCATATAAACCGTTTGGTGGGAGCTTGTGAGCGAAACTAAACACGCGGCAACGTGTAAATACGTCGCAAACGCTTGCCGCAAGCTTTCTTTGATCTGTGTTTAAAAACCGACACTAGTCCGGATCGGCGACAAGCCCACGCAAGTCAAGCCAAACACTCCGTTCACACGCTTGTGTTTGTGGACGTTTGGCAAGCCTCGGCAAGCTGTAAACGTGCCATAAGAAGTCGCATCGGCAAACTTGATCGAACAACCAATGGCAATCGCTCATTTTCGCGCCACTCACACTTAATACGTCAGCGTAAAGATAATTTTTTACTGCAGTATTAATAAACATTCGTGGTCTTGAAGTCGCACTCAGTTCGGAAGTGATCGGTTTTACGAAGTTTGCCGATGCGACTTCTTAATTGTGTCGTACTATAATTTAGTTATTCTCATTTTTGGTTTCTGGAACCATTAATGGTGTCGATTCTGTTGCGCACTTTGACAGGACTAAACTAAGGGTGTTTGTCTCTTTCTGTTTTAATAGAAAAAGAAAGCGACAGTTGCGTTTAGTCTAGTTTAGTATTGTCAAAATGTGCTACAGAATCTACACCCATGTCTGAGAGCTCCGATCAACGCAGCAAGGCCTTAAAAATAACAGGGACCGTTGCGTATGGCCTACATGCTCTGTTAAACAGAGAACGCAGCGATATTAAGCGTTCGTATTGTTTTCTAACCCATGAAGACGGATGAAAGAAGATTACACGTAGCGGAGATGAGAATGCTGAGATGGATGTGTGGAGTGACGCGAATGGATAAAATAAGAAATAAGTATGTTAGAGGGAGTTTGAAAGTGGCACCAGTGACAGAAAAGTTGAAAGGAAAGCGTTTGTATGAGTATGTGATGAAGAGGGATGAAACACATGCGACTAAGAGAGTGATGAATATGAATGTTGATGGATGGAGGGGGAGAAGGAGACCTAAGAAAAGATGGATGGATTGTGTGAGGGAGGATAATGAAAGATAAGGGACTAAATGGTAATGAGACGGCTGACAGAGAAGAGTAGAAGAGAAAAACATATTGCGCCGACCCCAAGTAATTTGGGACCAGGGCAGGAAGATGATAATTGTTTTCTAAGTCACACAATATGTCGTTAAATAGGTAGGGTAAAGGAAAAGAAATAAAAAATGATTATTACCGGGCGAGTAGTAGTCGTAGACACGCATGGGCAAGTATCTGGACATGTTGGCAACCGGGAACCAGCGCTCGATCGTGAAGTTGACACATGTCGGCTCCTCCGATAGCTGTACAAAATGTTTGTTTTATGTTATTAGTTACATCTGAATATTAGCTGATGATGTGTATTGATATTTGACAGAAGACTTTCTGTTCATCTAGATCAGCGGTCAGTAACACGCGGCCCGCGGGCGTCTTACTTGTTTAATAATTTTAATAGCATTTTCATTTTTTCTATGGGATATGACCAATTATACGTAGGTATATTGGGCTTCTGGGGTTAATATCACAAGTGCGGCCCGCCTTTAGTTTATTTAGCTACCTTGCGGCCCTTGCCTGCCAAGAGGTTGCCGACCACTGGTCTAGATAATAGGCGTCTAGAAAACGAAGGTATGTTACAAAATATACTGACATAGTCGAAGTAGAAGAGTATCTTGGTGGGCAGGTACTTGGCTCGCTGTAGTGTAGGGACCCTGCGCGACAGCACGTAGGCGTCCAGCTTCTGTTGCTGGATCATGTAGCCCGTCGGGACGCCCACCTCCAGTATCGCCATGCCCGACCGTGGGGACTCCGACAGCAGGGTCCAGCTGAGACAACGTATTTTTATTAATAAACGGTGTAAATAGACCCTTAACGAAGCCGAAAGGCACTTATTCTTCACGTCATTGCGATATTTTTTGTTCTGGACTATGCCTTGGAACCTTCTAGTTACGGAGATATTGGAGGTCAAAGTTCCAACTTTTTCATAACTTTTTTTTAAATACTAGTTTTGAAGGTTGCAAATGTACTTGAAATACCTCCATTACCCGTTTACTACTCATTGCATCTATCAGGACAATGTTTTGAGTGCGTTACATTGAGCTTTACAGTAAAACGAAATTTTTCACCCCAAAAGAAAGTCGTTTCCCAGCGACAATTTTTGCGTAGGATTACTTAGTTTGATGTACTATATGCATGGTTGACAGCTTCGTGAAGGGTCTTTTTTCACCTTGTATATTAACAGGCGGAAGCGTCGTCATTTAAAAAAAATAAAACAATAAATCGGTGTTTTTATATTACCTCGCGCATCCTTGAAACTCGATGTGCGACTGATTCCTGCCGTGGAAGTGGTGCGTGGAGAGCAGCGAGAAGCACCTCTGGGGCGGCGGCGTCTGGAAGCGCGCGATGTCGACGTTGTACTGCACCGACATCTGCAGGATGGCGTACCCCGCGCCGCGCGCCGTCACCTTCACCGTGCCCCACGCCTCCGGGATCTGCGCAGTGCGCACGGAAACATCAACCACGCATTTAGTTATACTAACACTTCGTCCAGGGAGGTACCACCATACCTAATGCTGTCGCAAAGCAGCATTACTGTGTTCAAGTTTAAGGGATGCCCGGTACAATTACAGACACGAAACTTTTCATCATTGTCTCCAAATTATGTATCAGCAATCCATTTGATGTCGTAGGTGCACAACACACTGTATATATAGTATCTTCGTTACATGAAAAAGCTAATAATTGTGCTATAATTAACGAATACAGGCGTTACGTATACAGAGTGTAAACGAAATCATGTAATTCCTTCAAACCTCGTGATTTACCGCTGACATAGATGAAACCTGTACGGGATACTTATGGAATCAATAAAAAAACGATTACAAAAATAAAAAGTTTTAACGTGAGGCATTTTAGAGCCCCGAGCGAATTGCGCGGCTGTCACTCGCCGCGAGGTCATTTAACTCAAGGCGCTAAGATGTCTCAATTTAAGAACACATGTTTACTTCTTGTATTTTTTTTATTGATTCTAAAAGTTCCCCTTGCGAGGTTAATCTATGTCAGCGGTACATCACGAGATTCGAAGGAATTACATGATTTCGTTTACCCCCTGTGTTTTCTCGGATTTCTCTCTTTTATGCTAAAATAACGATGAGCCATCATGTTTGTCTAAAACTGCCGAGTAGACACACTGAGGCTTACAAGACACGTCTGGAGCAACTGAGCACGTGAACAGTTTCTTTGAGCCGATAGAAGCTAATCTATTGGAGTGTTATCTTTTGTCTATTAATAATGGAATCAAGAGAGAAGCATCCATATACATATTGTCACTTTATTATTGATAAAGAAGACGTCGACGTTCACAGATACGTAGGACACATCGCAGAGACACTTGCAGTACGATGTAGTTACACTTACATCAATGAACTGCATGACGGCGAGGTTGTCGTTCCGTACGTGCAGCGTGCGCGTGGCTCCCGATAGCGCGACGGCGTCGATGCTCACTGACAGAGATGACACGTCGCGGAGACGCTTGCGGTTTGTGTAGTCGATGAGGGCGCGCAGAGCTATGTATGTATCCTGGATGGAATGAAAAGTGAAACAAAAGGTTTTGTTATGACAATGAGATAACTGAAGTAGGTTATAAATCTAACCTATGGCATATTCAGCTTAGCGTGAGACAAAGTACGCAAAACATTTGAATACTCTTTATAAAAAGATATTCTGTAAAATACAGGGTGTAAACGAAATCATGTAATTCCTTCAAACCTCGTTGACATAGATTAATCCTGCACGGGATACATACGGATTCAATAAAAAAAAAGAAAAAAAAAGAGGCATTTTAGCGCTCTTGCGTTAAATGACCGCGCGGCGAGCGATAGCCGCGCTATTCGCTCGGGACGCTAAAATGCCTTGCGTTAAAAACACATGTTTAGTTAATGTAATATTTTTTTATTGAATCCAAAAGTATACCGTGTAGGGTTAATCTATGTCAGCAGTACATCACGAGGTTTGAAGGAATTACATGATTTCGTTTACACCCTGTATATCAAAACATTAATTTTTAACAAATAGAAATTGTGTGATTTTCTTACTTGAAAAACTTCTTATTGAAGTAAGTTTCTAATTTTTCATTGCCTGGTTTCCTATTTCACCATATAAGGACACAGTAACATTGTTTATACTTTGTTCAAAGTCAAGTTGAATAAGGTATAGAGATTTTTTTTTAAATTTATTATGGGCTTTGTCGCTGAGCGACCACATCGCCCTGTAATACAAAATAACAAAAAACAAATACATATTAAATGAGGTTATTGCTTAGCAAGACCTAGTTCTGCTAATTTATAAAGAATTTTGGCATCGTCTGACATAGGTTTTGCCAAGATACTATTGCAAAGACCAATATCCATCTCTCTGGCTACACCCAAATGCATAAACCTGTAAGCTTCGTTACGTATACACTCCCATAGAATGTGTAAAACATCCTCTATCCGTCCACAGTCCTCGCAATTAGGAGAAGCTACTTTTTGCATTAAAAATGCGAATTTATTTGACGGGATGTGGCCAGTAGGCTAATTCACGTAATTTCATGACGCGCCGATAAAGTTGCAGTGACGCTGCAGTTAAGTTTAAGTTTTAGTGCTAAATGGTATTCTTGTAATATTTGAACTGCGCGTAAGCTACACGTAAGCTGCGCGCTAACTGCGCGTCAACTTCACGACAGCCAAACTTACCTACGGTGTGGCCATACGAGAGAAAAAAAAATACTCACTAAATAATCGAATAGAATCGATTAAGTTTCAATGAATATTACGTTATAAAATATTAAAATAATATCACAATACTGATTTTAATGCTTTTTCTTGCCACAAAAACAAATAATAATATTTTGATTCACAATAAAAGATATAATTTGCTAAAATTTGGCTGAATTATGGTTTATCATTGCTGCATAAAACAAATAAAACTGTCAAAACAAGAGGAGCGCCAAAGTTGAAAAAAAAAAAAAAAAATAGTGCAAATTAAAAACAAAACTTTATTAAGGTATGTTTAATATTAAAATATATTTATGGATGTGCAGTGAAGTTTACTTTACGAAGAAGTAGCAGTTTAAATTCCTTCCTTGTATGTTTTAGTCATGACTTCGCGAAAATCTGTTTCTGTGCGGCAAATAGAACTCCTTGTGGAGTATTTAGAAGGCCACATAGGCCTTGCCTTGGCCTTTTAATATTGTCACGGGCATCCCTTGTCATGGGAAACTTTATATATTCTGTGAATATGCTTCTTGTGTTATGGGCTTTGGTGACTTGTCTGATGGCTCTTGAGACAGTAGGCTGTGAAACACCATGGGACTTACTTTGGCCCCCTAGGGTTTATAGGACCCACTAGCGTAAAAAGCCAGTGTTATGAAAACCTGAAAGTTATCCAATTATAATTAAAGACTACTGTCAAATAAATTTGGTATTTTGCATTATGTTTGTACCAAGATAAGCAGTTTTTAGCTAACCTTTGCTTGCACACTTAATCCATCATTCCTTCTCTCCTTTGGAATACACGTTCCTAGCCGGCAAATTAATTGCCGGGTCACATCCTTGCTCAATCGCTATGTTTTTATAAACTCCCGATCTGATAGACGGAACGGATCCACATTAGTTCTACGTCAACGTTGAGCTTGTCGACGTTCTCGATCGTCTATTTCATTTGATAGCGTTAGAATGCTCAAACCCAGACGAAAACTCATATTCCCTAAAAATAAATAAAAAACATTTGAAATTTAATTGAACGTGACTTGTAGTTAACAAAAATGTCTAATTATTTAACTTTTACTCACAATACTTAATTTTAAACACTTAAATTCACTAAAAATACAACTTGATGCCAACAAAAGTAAGTATTGAGGAACTTATGTTGCGCGTAACCAAAGCCACACGTTGATCGAAGTAAAACTTACAAAAGCTGTCATTTGAAACGTCAAATGAATACAAGAATACCCACAAAGTTGCGTTTGGAATCACGCACTAATGACGCGCAGCAGTAGAATGCTGATAATGCGCTCGCGTGACGCGTACTTGACGCGAGCGTATCTGACAGCGGTTGCCGATACTACGTGAATACGAAAAACGTTGTTTTGATCGAAACTTAACTGCAACTACACTGCAACTTAACTTCTTTAGTTACGTGAATTAGCCTACAGATCGCAACCTGAGAGCTATCATCAACATTTTTCTCTCCAATTTGATATTGTCAATCCACAAGGTATAGAGTTGAAATTAAATATACAAATAGTCCACAAACCTGAGTAGAGGCCCACCCTCCATCCTGCAGCCTCTGCGAGTTGAGCCACATGACGATGGCCTCGTTGTTGTCCTGGTGGTCCATGCAGGCCAGCAGCGCGTAGGCCGTGGCCGCCACGTTGTTGGAGTCGTACACGTACGGCAGGCGCGGCAGGAGGAAAGGCTTCTGGTTCTCCATCTTGTACGGCGGCTGCGGGACTGGCTCCTTGCCCCAGTAGCTTAGACCTCCTGTGGGGGGGGGGCACCAGTTAAAGTGGAAGGATCGGTCGGCCCATTACAACAATATATAAACAACTTTCCTTTTGTGTTGAAGCAATACAGTTTTTTTTTAATAGTTTAACAAATATAATTATGTATACATAGATAAATACAATGTAGGTAATCTGTAATAAATCAAATTATTAAGTAATTTCCTTTTTTTACTAGGTTCGGTTTAACATCAACCAAATAGATAAGGAATTTTAGTTCAATGATAATTTGATAGTTGTGAAAACGACATAACGCTAAGTTTGAATTATTTAATTTTGTTAATGAAGAAAATATATCGATCTAGAGTTTATGGGAAACATTTTAATGAATTAGCAATGTTTTCGTAGATAATTGTCATATTATACATATATTTTTTTCGAGAAATAGCGAAACTTAGGTACGAGGCTATCTAATAATGTTCTACTGAGGTTTAACTTTATTCTATTCAAACAAGTAAAAGTTTAGAAAGCAACACTACATAATTCAGCCCGCACTAGTGTCAAAACGTGTTTCGGATTTAGTCGAAATCTGATAAGGTTCTTTATTATCTAGTATCGCGTGCTAGGGTCAATAATTAATAAGTGATGTTGTAGGATTCGTCCAAAGATCTAAACCAAATGACGCTCCACCGAATTAGTGACAGGATCGAGGCGTGTTCGCCGTGTGTACCTTCGTATCTCTGCCTCTTCTTGAGCAGGCGGTAGGCGTGCTCGGAGCTGGGCGCCTTGGCGTGCGTGAGCGCGTGCGCGACCAGCGCCAGCGCGTACGGCTCGCCGCACTCGTCCAGCAGCCGCAGGTGCCGCTCCAGCCAGCGCACGCCGCGCTGCTGCGCCGACGACACGCGCGCGCTCAGGCCCTGAAGGGGAGGGGCAATCTTATTATTAGCACACGCCACTCTGCCGTCATCCTCTGGTCACTCTCACACTCACGAATTAAAAAAGGCGTGGCTTATTCTTAAAGGACATCTGACAAAATGGACCAAAAAGTAAAGTAGCCGGCCAAAGAAAATTATGCATATATTATAATATTACATGAATACCTAAACATTTTTTAATATGACATCAATCCTCTAGGTCTGATATCTGAGTCACTACATAAGGTTAGGTTAGGTTTGGCTCCTTGGCGGGGGGAGTGAGGTGTTTGGGGAGTCAAACACCTCACTCCCCCCGCTACCTTGAGGAGGCCTGCAGAGGCGGGCCGGTACTAGCCGGGGGTTGCGGAAGTATTGTAGTTTCCCGCGACGCCCGGCGCAAGTGTGAGATGGAACACCGTGGTGGTTTTAGCCGGTAAGAGTCCGGCACACCCCCCCGTCTTCCCCAGACGGGGGATAGTCCATGAGGATATCCCCACGATAAAAAAAATAAAAAAATAAGAGGTTTGGCTCCCCCAGTCCGTCGACCCCCATACATCAGGACCCGAGGCGGCGGCGCGAGGTGTTCCACGCGCGCCCCTCTTAGACGTCGCGGGGAGAGTCAAACACCGCACTCCCCCCGCTACCTTGAGGAGGCCTGCAGAGGCGGGCCGGCACTAGCCGGCGGTTGCGGAAGTATTGTAGATTCCCGCGACGCCCGGCGCAAGTGTAAGATGGAACACCGTGGTGGTTTTAGCCGGTAAGAGTCCGGCACACCCCCCCGTCTTCCCCAGACGGGGGATAGTCCACGAGGATTTCTCCACGATAAAAAAGTTTGGCTCCCCCCCTGCCGGGGTTGCGGTGCATACTTTTGCGAATCCCGCGACCCCGGCCGAACGGTCAGGAGGAGGAATACCGTTAGTTTTTAGCCGGTAAGAGTCCGGCAGACCCCCTCGCTTTCCCCGGGCAAGGGACATCCATGAGGATTTTCCAATCGTAAAAAAAAAGTTTAGGTTAGACTTGTGACTATTTGCCGATGGGTTGTCGAAGTCGTCAACAGGCGCTTCAAACGAGATTTTCGCCTGTTGAGGAATGTTAATATTTATGAAAATGCGTTATGTCTCTTAATACGCTAAATACCTAGTCTGGCTATAAATACTGTTACAATTAAAAATAAGAAAGATATTACATTTGAATTTGGAATCTGTCATTTTTATACGATTGTTCATTGAGTTTTCTAATTTTGGCGCCAATACATTGTACTATATTTTGCGATATTAAAATGGAGTGGGGTGATAAAGAAAACAGAATCGCTGTGATTGCATTACACAAAGTTGGTATGGAGCCAAATGCAATTTTTAAAACTCTCCATACGCTTGGTATTAGTCAAATGTTTGTGTACCGGGCTATTAATAGGTACAATGAGACCTCCTGTGTTTGTGACAGAAAAAGATCTGGCCGTCCACGTAGTGTTCGTACGAAAAAGGTGGTCAAAGCAGTAAGGGAAAGAATTCGAAGAAGTCCTGTCCGAAAGCAAAAGATTTTATCTCGGGAGATGAAGATAGCACCCAGAACCATGTCGCGTATTTTAAAAGATGACTTAGGACTTGCAGCCTATAAGAGACGCACTGGTCATTTTTAACTGATAATTTAAAAAACAATAGGGTGGTAAAACCGAAACAACTACTGAAGCGGTACGCAAAGGGAGGTCACAGAAAGATTTTGTTTACGCATGAGAAAATCTTTACAATTGAGCAACATTTTAACAAACAAAATGACCGTATTTATGCTCAAAGCTTTAGAGCTTTCTTCCTTCCTTCCTGGAAGCTTCCTTAGGGAAGCTTCCCAATTAGTCGACAGAGTGCAACGTGGGCATTATCCGACTTCAGTGATGGTTTGGTGGGGTGTTAGCTATGAAGGAGTGACTGAGCCATATTTTTGTGAAAAAGGTATCAAAACATCGGCACAAGTGTATCAAGATACCATTCTTGAGAAGGTAGTTAAGCCCCTTAACAACACCATGTTCAATAACCAAGTATGGTCCTTCCAACAAGACTCGGCGCCGGGTCATAAAGCTCGGTCAACGCAGTCTTGGTTGGAAGTGAACGTTTCGGACTTCATCAGAGCTGAAGACTGGCCGTCGTCTAGTCCCGATCTTAATCCGCTGGATTATGATTTATGGTCAGTTTTAGAGAGTACGGCTTGCTCTAAACGCCATGATAATTTGGAGTCCCTAAAACAATCCATACGATTGGCAGTGTAAAAGTAATAAAAATTATTGGCAATAAAAAAAAATTTCTTTTCTTCGTGATAATATTTATGGCAAGACTAGGTATATAGCGTATTAGTATATACTTAGCATATAGTATATATATATTTTACTTACAAACATTAAGATACTATGTAAGTACTGTTAGTTAATATCTTAACGCTTCAATTCTTAAAAAAATTTCACTAAGATCGAACATTTTGACCTTATGTAGTGACTCAGATATTAGGTAGTTGTGTACTATCATAACATGTATATACTATTCTTTGGCCGGCTACTTTGGATTTTGGTCCAAAAATGTATAAAGCTTGTCAGGTCTCCTTTGGATATGATCTACCTTACCAACTTATCACATCGTATACGGACGGAATCTTGAAGATGATAGCAGACAGACTGGACTCAGCCGCCTTCAGTCGATTCATTGATTTACATGTGAGAGGTGTGAATTACTGAATCGACACTGATATTAGTTTCTGTTTTATTGTTTTTCTTTTAGCCCACTAATATAGGTTGTAAGTTGTTCTGTTACTAACACTATGGACTCAGTTGTCTGTATTTTTTTATAAGCATTTTATAATAAATAAACCATTTGAAACATAAACTCTTACCTCTCTTACTCCAATATCTTTAAGATTCTTGACAGTCTCCAACGTGATGACCACTTGAGCAGTCAATGTGATGTTACGCTGCATTATTATTGAATTATTTACCTGACAACAACATTATAATCATATAAAACTGAAACATGGACATAAAAACGCATGATTTGCGATGATTAATTAGATTTACTGTAAATAAGTTGTAGGTGATTGGTGTCGATTCTGTTGTACAGTTTGACAGTACTAAGCTAGACTAAATGCAATTGTCACTTTCTTTTTCTATTGAAACAGAAAGAGACAAGCACCCTTAGTTTAGTCCTGTCAAAGTGCGCAACAGATTCGACACTAATGTCTTCTTCTATTCGTGTGGTTAGTGACTAACCTGGTGTCAGAGTTTATGCCGCCCATGGGCCCCTAACTTGACTTCACATGCCGTCAAGAAATATCTCTCAGGCATGGTTTTTAAGCAAGTGATGATTATTACAATACGCACGTGAATCCGAAAAGTCAGAGGTACGTGCCTTGGGTTCAAATTCGAGACCTATGACTTGGCAGTCTGACGGTCACACCACTAGGCTATCACTGCTATACTACCACTATAGGTACTACTACTGTAGGTAATTGTAATTTCGCTCGACAAACGGCTCGCTCCGTTCAGCTTGAGGCTTAACCATTTTCAAATAGTGGGGTACACCCGATCAATTTACGGTATACCGGTATGCATATGTATTTCCTATGGAAATCACAGTAGGATGGTTATTCATAGAAATGTACAAATTTGTAATCTATTTACAGGTGTAAACAGGATTCAAATCTTATTTGAACCGTACTCGGATCATGCGATGAAGTCTAAAAGCCCGTCCAATAAGTACAAAAACTAAAATCCGACTTCGGAAAAATCACGCTCTAAAAAGTATGAAACATAATAATACTAGCAACCCGCCCCGGCTTCGCACGGGTGCAATGTAGATACTAATGTGGGGCATATAAACCTTCCTCTTGAATCACTCTATCTATTGCTGAAAACTACATTAAAATCCGTTGCGTAGTTTAAAAGATCTAAGCGTACAGACAGCGGGAGCGACTTTGTTTTATACTAAAGATTCGTGATGATCAGAGAATAGCCGTCGTCATATGCCACTTTGCCCTAAAGCATAAGATCGCTTACTACTGTTAGAATGTATTGTTTTGATAGGGTACGTGGCATATTAAGACCAACGAACAGGGCACCATAAAAAAGTTTTTACTTCATGGCTATATGTGCTGTAGATGGCGCCATATTCAATTTAATGTGACGTTATATTGCTTATGAACGGTGAAGGAAACATCGTGAGGAAACCGGCATGCTTGAGAGATATTTCTCGCCGGCAAGTGAAGCCAAGTCAGAGGCTCATGGGCGGCATAAACTCTGACACCAGGTTAGTCACTAACACGAAAAGAAAGAAGAAGAAGACGTCATATAGCCTATAACCAGCAGACGATCAAGACGCTTCCAAGAATACCTCGTTGATAAGTAGTTTAGAAGTTATGACGGAACAGATGAACATACATACATACCGGTCAAAATCATAACCCTCCTTTTTGCTTCGCCGTAGTCGGATAAAAATGGACGCTAATTCAAAACAATAAGTTGTATACTTACTTCGACAGCACTCGGATCGTGCCACCCTGCATGTCCGAAGGCCTCTCTATACAGGCTGCTGTTCTTTGGCACCACTATAGTAGAGTTGTCGTTTCTGTTGGGCAGCCACGTTACTTCGTAGAAAGCACCATCGGTCGTTTGATGGTCGAGCACCCAGGATACCGCCATTGATATCACCTGGTAATAAGAGCAAGATGGTGGCGAAGGCAAAACTTCTTTGGTAAAAGTTTGATTATAGTAGGGGAGCCCAAGTGGGGATTTTGGGATTTACTCAAGCGTGGCAGAATAACATAAGGGGGGAAACCTTGCGCCCTATTAAGTACCCACCATAAACGAACCCTACAAGTATGTCTGTGTGACTGTTTTTACATTTTTGAAAACCTGTACACGCTCTCCCCATCGCTCGCTTCTTTTTAGCATCGAATCTTCACAATCCAACAGGTTCCCGCGACGCTCAAGTAAATCACCATTTAGCCTCTTGGGCTCCCCTACTATTAGAATTGTCAATTTTTTGAATCTATTTTAGGTTCTTCAGACACATTTATCGGCTGATAAATAGAGATCGGATAATCGGATGCATATTTACCTAAATTAAATTTTTCGCTACAAATGTATGGAAAGGACTTCTGAAAATAATTTACCAAAAATAAAAGTTAATTTTTAACCCCCAATGCAAATATGTGTGCATGTAAGGCGTAAGAAAGTGAGGGATGCATGTCTGTGTTAGTTAAAAAAAGATACAACTTTAGGTATGTAAATAAATAAATATGCACCCAATTCTAGGTAAATATGATTCTATTCTACAGAACACTAAAAACGATCCCGGAATCGCGGGATTTTTTCGATACACAAGTGCATTGCATATTAGCCAACACCTGAAGTTAGGTATATATGCATCCGATTATCCGATCTCTATTGATAAAACATTGACTGACAAATCACTCCAAATAAATATTGTTTCATGATTAGACTTCTTAATCTTTTTTTAAGCAGTATTTACCTCAGGGTCGATGTATATGAAGTTCTCCCACTCGTTGAACGACGCGTCTTGGAATATCTTAGCGCAGAATGACGTCAGCCATACGCTTGATGACGATTGGTTCCTGGTATGAAGATAAGAAAAAGTTGACATTTCAAAATATGCATTCGCTGGCTGGAACAGGCTGTTCTTTTTTCCAGAATATGCAGATAAAGGCAACAGCATTAATATTCTAATTACAAATTATTGTGATCGCAAGGATTACTATACAGGGTGTAAAAATACCCTTAACGAAGCCAAAGTCTACGCATACTGTACATCAAACTAAGTAACGTACAGCAAAAATAATTGCTGGGAAACGACTTTTTTTTTTGTTATTAAAAAAACAACTATTAATTGTAGCGCGCAATAGAAGCGCGCGCGCAGCAGACTGTGCCTACATTTCAAGAGTGTTGATAATGTTTGTATAGAAGAATGTTTAGTAATAACATTTAAACTTAGTTTTCGCGAAAAACGTACAAAAATATGATGTTCAATAACTCCATAACCAGTCGGTTCCCAGGTATGGCCCAATACCAAAAAATCTTCGTAATGATGGGAAGAATACGTGGCTCTCGGCTTCGTTAAGGGTATTTTTACACCTGATATCTTTTAGCAAAGAATGATGCCATTACCATTTCCTGTACAAGTCTATAAGGGCTTTTAAAGTTCTAAGATTACTCCGGCCATTAAAGTTTTATATAAAAGGTAAATAAACTTTTCATCGCAAAACTTTTTTTTTGCTTTAAAGAATAGTCATTAAAAATACACATTTTAAGAAAACAAAACTTACTTCTTTACTTCTTGGATTCCTGAAGCAAAATGAATGGTGAACAATCAAAGGTTTGTTTATGTTTTGTACAATATTTTAATAGCTGGAGTATAGGTTGCTGTGTCCACAAAGTACGGCAATGAGAGCCAGTGGCGTGCGTTGCATATAAGCAATTAAGCAGTGTTTACCTCATAAGATTTAATTAACTACTCCATCTTTAACTATTACTATAAATAAAACAAGCGTGTTTGGCTATGATTTCTTTTGGTCAGAATCGTATTGAAATGGGCTTAAGCGTACAATTGAAAGGCGACATCACTAGTGCCTGTCTACCTAGTCCGAAAACCAATGCACGCCACTGACGAGAAGTTACCTTTAAGGCTCATTTACACGGAGATAGTTTCTCGATGCGAGTCTCATGCTATCTCTGTTTTCATCGTAGAGAAAGACAAAGACAGAACGAAACGCGTCGGGAAACTGTTCGTGTAAATCAGCCTTAATGCTAGATTCACACAAGACTTACGTGTAGTATCGTGAGTTCGTGTCGCATCGTAGCTGTATCTGACGCTATCGGAATCATATATTTTATTTCGGACTGCCTTGTTGGGTGAGTTGGGTCTTGGTTTCGATCCCCAGATCGGGCAAAGTGTTATTGGGTTATACCTTAAGGAATTTTTCAGTAGCAGCCCGGAGACTGGATTTGTGCCCGGGTAATGGCAATAGGCTCGCCCCCTATTGCATGGGACTTAAACATAACTTGCGGAACGAGGGTGTACTAAAAACACCTCTGCCGGACCCTTCGGGGAATACAAGGCGTAATGTTTTATTTTGTATGAAAGCGTGCACACTAGTCTGAAGTGTAGTCTAGTGTGAATCCGGGTATGTTTACAGGCAGGCCCGCCGCTAGCTGTTTCGTCGCCCGCGTGCAATACCGAATGAAAAAGATTAATTCCCAAGCGATACTTGGACGAGCTTTTTTTTTAGACGCTCCCCTCACTCTTTCGATTACTCCTGTATCTTGAGTGACACAAAACCGAAAAAATTGAATGAGTCAATTAGAGTCAACTCAATTAGATGAGTCGCTCGAGTTTCCACCCCCTGGGTGTGCCGCCCGCTTACGGCGGCCCTGTTTACAGGCTGAAATGTCGTAAATCTACTCACCAGTCGCTTCTAAACAAGCTGAAGGACCCGTCGGGCTTCATGAAGGACAGTTGTCGTTGGTACAGTATGTTCATATGGTAGAACGCGTCCCGCTCTAAAGTTCTGTTCCGCTGGTTGATCAGACGCATGTACAGAGTGAGGTACATGTTCGCTGCGAAACTGAACATGTTCTGTTCCGCTGAGTCCTGGGAGAAATACAAGATGATGACGTTTTGAAACAATCGCACATGATAGAGGTTTCGATAGAAAGAGTGTCTTTGATCAAAAGTGGGATACAATGGAGGCATGACTAGCTGTTCCCTCGATTGCGTAGAAGTTGGATGGGTTTTAATTTGTTTGCGCGGAACCCTAATTATTTTTCTTTTACTAAAATACTAGTAGCCTAAGTTACTCCTTATAACATCAGCTATCTGCCAGTGAAAGTCCCGTCAAAATAGGTCCAGCCGTTTCGGAGATTAGCCGGAACAAACAGACAGCCAAAACATTTTTAAATTGTTTTTTTTTATAAGTATCGTATATACTTTCATATGTATTTAGTAAAAAGCTGTTATTTGGACATTACAAACAGACACTTCAATTTTATTTATTTGTTATTAGCTGTGTCCTCACGGCTCCGCCCGTAGCCTATGTTAGTCAGTGATAATGTAGCTTTCTAACGACAAAAGAATTTTTGAAATGGGTCCAGTAGTTTTTAAGTTTATTCGTTACATACAAAAATCCAAAAATACAAATCTTTCCTCTTAATAATATTAGTATAGATTGGTACTGCAGCTTTGAAATTCCGAAAACACTGTTTTGAGTGCAATTTCTAAATAGGTAATAACGAGAATATGGTCGTGTCAGACTCACCATCGGCAAATGCAGCAGGCTGGTCGCGTTAACCGGCATCGTAGGGAACAGTGGCCCGACAACGTCGCCAACAACCGATATCCTGGCCTTGTTGGACCCGAACACGTAGTAACGGTCCACCTCGTACGGGATGATGGGCGTCTCCGTGACGTTCACGTGCATGTATTGGAACACGTAGGCGCGGTTCGATAGGTCTAAGAGGACGGACGTGTGACGGTATTGGGGTAGGCCGTCCGGCTGTGAGAGAAATGGTGTTGTTAGTATTCTATTGTAAGAAAATTAAATGTTTAATGTAATTTTGACT
This sequence comes from Amphipyra berbera, assembly GCA_910594945.2. Classification (NCBI taxonomy): domain Eukaryota; kingdom Metazoa; phylum Arthropoda; class Insecta; order Lepidoptera; family Noctuidae; genus Amphipyra; species Amphipyra berbera. The sequence goes on from OU343138.1 coordinate 2,363,798, forward strand.
GTATACACATATTTATTAAATACTAGCGGCCCGTCCCGGCTTTGCACGGGTGGGAATTTTTCCCGTTTTTGCAAAAAAACACATTTATGCCCCGCTCCTATTGGTCGTAGCGTGATACTGTATAGCCTATAACCTTCCTCGATAAATGGACTATCCAACACAAAAATAATATTTCAATTCCAACCAGTAGTTCCTGAGATTAGCGCGTTCAAACAAACAAACAAACAAACAAACTCTTCAGCTTTATAATATTAGTATAGATCATAATTTTAAAAAAACTATCGTACTCCTTTGCAAAAACGTGCTGAACTAAATTGTACTTAAAACCTGTATTTTGTACCACAATTAAAAAAAGAAAACAAAACAATAAAAATAAAGTCCTCAAATAAAAGAAAAATAAATGAGCGTGTGAGTCGTAGCAGGGCGTGGCATCGTGCAGAGAGCAGACTGCCGACGCTTGCTATATCCGTCACTGCGGTCATAGTCACATGTGTATGTTATGAGTAAGTTCACAAAAATTACGATGTATAGAATATGTTATGGTAAATAATAAAACTGTAGTTATGGCCACACTATTGAATTAGGAAATTCCTGTAATGATAGTGATGATGACTTAATAAATTAATAAATTATAACTAGCTGTGCCCGCGACTTCGTCTGCGTAGAAGTTGGATGGGTTTTATTTTTTGCGCGGAACGCTAATTCATTTTCTTTTTCTAAAATAGAAGTAGCCTAAGTTACTCTTTATAACATTAGCTATCTGCCAGTGAAAGTTTAGCCATTTCGGAGATTAGCCGAAACAAACAGACAGACAACATTTAAAAGAAATGTTTTTTGCTATTAGTTCCGTATATACTTTCATACTCATTTAGTAAAAAGCTGTTATTTTGACATTACAAACACACACTTAAATTTTCTTAATTTGTGTAGATGTCTGACCTCGACAGTGATCTTCTTGACGTAGTGATGCTGCCCCATAAGCGTTGAGGCGTGCAGCCGCACGTGCACGTCGCCCAGGCGCGTGGGCACGACGGGCACGTACACTGTGGCCGCGTCGCCCGACGTTATGTACACGAAGAACTGGTGCTCGCCGAACGACGTGCGCGGGTTGTACGAACGCACCTACCGACGAACAAACACATTACATTGCACTCCAAACTAGTTTTTTAATTAAGATAGAGACATACTACTCAAGTACACTTGTATACCCCAAGTTTACTCCACCAAGAAGAATATAGTTTGCTTAGTTGTCGGCAATAACATTGACAAGCATATCATTTTGGGACCCAATTCATAATATTAACAAGCACATTGGGTCACCCGCGCGGCGCAACGAGTATTCCCAAGGAGGGTTGATGTCAGGCAGGCGGCCGGTCATAAAACAATAAGCCAAAACCTCTAACAACATTGATTTAAGGATTAAATGTTGTACCGAACCCACCTAGTGTGGAATAAGGGCAGGGAGAAGAAGATTGCAGTGCAAATTCGTTTTTAATTAAGGTAGGGACAAACAGATCGAATGTATGCGATAGTATATAGTTATACTCACGATGCCGTTTTCTTCGACGTGCACAAACTTGTAGTCCGGCGAGGCGGACAGCACCACGACAGCCTCAATGTCCTGCGGCTGGTAGTTGAACACCACGACCCGCAGGCCCACCTGCTCGCCCTGACGGCACTGCTCCGGACCTTCCACTTTGATGAAGAATGGCAGCACGCCTATGTACTGTACACAAAAATATCACATTAAAATATCATGATGATATTAAAGTATCAAAGTGAATAATATATTTAAACTAGCGACCCGCGCCGACTTCACACGGGTGCAATGTAGATACTAATGTGGGGCATATAAACCTTCCTCTTGAATCACTATCTATTGCTGAAAACTGCATTAAAATCCGTTGCGTAGTTTAAAAGAGCTAAGCCTACAGACAGCGGGAGCGACTTTGTTTTATACTATGTAAAGAAGATAAAATCTTTTCTGATTGATAATCATATCAATGATTGATAATTTATTGATTAATGATTGATAAATTATTGATAACAATATCAAAACAATAATATAATTTTGTAATGCAGCTATCAAGCTGCAATTCAAAATTATATTATTGTTTTCAATCTAACAGACAATCCCAACTTAGTATCAAAATTATATATTCTCTCAAAGTTGTACAATTTGTGAAATATGTGTGGTCTAGCTTGAAAATAAGGAACTTTAATGTGTTAGAAACCAGAATATTTTTGGGGTATTGATAATTTCTATACATTAAATCGGTACTTACTCGTTTAGGTTCGGTCAACATTCCCAGGCCAAGGCTGGGAGACATGCTGAAAGCCGACACTATCCAGTGCGCTGGTATCTGTAATATATGAAATAATGTATTTTTTTTAAATAATTCAAGCAATAAAATAGAATTAGCTCTTAATAGTATCCAACTAGAACAAGTTTTTAGGACCAAGCCACAATCGACGGAAGATACGTCGCCGCTCTTCCGCCGTTACACATAATTCCATATAAACATCTCACACCGTACACATTTGACCGAAGATGCGTTACTAAAATCCCTCGAGTAAATTACGCGACGGAAGATCGACGACGTATCTTCCGCTAAATGTGGCTTGCCCCTTACAGTCGAAAGCGACACCGAGTTCGGTTTGTCTTAGGTCCGTATTACAGAACGTAACCCAAGCATTAATCTCTGTTTAAAACTAGTTTTGAGTCGACTTTTAATTTTAGAACATTCCTCAAGCATAGATTCATTGATCGTAGTTCAACGGAGTGTGGCTTTATTCTAGATCGTTACTCAGTTCGTAGATTCGACCCCAAGCAGTGATTTGATCTGTAATCAACCAATCGATTGGCTCGATTTGAGTCTCGTTTCACCTGAGTATAGTTTGATTGCCGTTCTGGAATAAGACCGTTCCTCAAGTACTGATTCTATACTTAAACAGTGATCAACTGATTAAAGATCAAACTGGACTTGAGGAATGTTCTGTAATACGGACCTTAGTTTTCTGATCCCCAAACTTTGTAAGTCGGATTTGCGTATAATACGAGAGTATTAGCACAAACACAGACGTGACAAAATAATAGTGAGTGTTCAGGCCCAGATAAATTAAAGCAAGCGGACTGTATTATAAAAGGTTTAATAATGGTTTACAATTATAGCAACTTAAGTAGGTACGGTATCAAAAGGTATATCCGAGCGCGGTCGTGTCGAACGGTACTGTGTGGTGCCTAGTGTTGCCGATCGATAGGCGAATATCGATAGCAGTACGATAGTCTATCGATAGTTCAACGATAGCATGACTATCGATTATACTATCGGTAGTATCGATACTATCGATAGTTAAGAAGGTAGCAATAGTACTGTCAGAGTGCAATACTATCGATAGTATCAAAGTTCTGAAAAGCAATACTATCGATACTATCAAAATACAAGCCAGTACCGATTCTGTATAACTGTCGATAGTATCGGTACTGTCAATAATATTGATACTATCGATAATATCGATACTATTGAAGCTTTCAAAAACAATACTATAGATAGTATCGATACGATTGACAGTATTATCGTTAGGAGCTTCGATAGTATCGATATTATCGATACTATTGAATGCATATGTATACATTCATCATCTTCCGGGACCAGGGCAGGAAGATGATGAACAGTGAGCTTTCCCAGTTTTCGTGGTCGCTTACTGGCTGACAGCTACGTACCTGCGGCACGTCCACAGTGAACACGTACCGGCCGTGCGGGCCGATGTTGACGTTGGATATGTATGTGTGTGAACAGTGAGCTTTCCCAGTTTTCGTGGTCGCTTACTGGCTGACAGCTACGTACCTGCGGCACGTCCACAGTGAACACGTACCGGCCGTGCGGGCCGATGTTGACGTTGGATATGTATGTGTGTGAACAGTGAGCTTTCCCAGTTTTCGTGGTCGCTTACTGGCTGACAGCTACGTACCTGCGGCACGTCCACAGTGAACACGTACCGGCCGTGCGGGCCGATGTTGACGTTGGATATGTATGTGTGTGAACAGTGAGCTTTCCCAGTTTTCGTGGTCGCTTACTGGCTGACAGCTACGTACCTGCGGCACGTCCACAGTGAACACGTACCGGCCGTGCGGGCCGATGTTGACGTTGGATATGTATGTGTGTGAACAGTGAGCTTTCCCAGTTTTCGTGGTCGCTTACTGGCTGACAGCTACGTACCTGCGGCACGTCCACAGTGAACACGTACCGGCCGTGCGGGCCGATGTTGACGTTGGATATGTATGTGTGTGAACAGTGAGCTTTCCCAGTTTTCGTGGTCGCTTACTGGCTGACAGCTACGTACCTGCGGCACGTCCACAGTGAACACGTACCGGCCGTGCGGGCCGATGTTGACGTTGGATATGTATGTGTGTGAACAGTGAGCTTTCCCAGTTTTCGTGGTCGCTTACTGGCTGACAGCTACGTACCTGCGGCACGTCCACAGTGAACACGTACCGGCCGTGCGGGCCGATGTTGACGTTGGATATGTATGTGTGTGAACAGTGAGCTTTCCCAGTTTTCGTGGTCGCTTACTGGCTGACAGCTACGTACCTGCGGCACGTCCACAGTGAACACGTACCGGCCGTGCGGGCCGATGTTGACGTTGGATATGTATGTGTGTGAACAGTGAGCTTTCCCAGTTTTCGTGGTCGCTTACTGGCTGACAGCTACGTACCTGCGGCACGTCCACAGTGAACACGTACCGGCCGTGCGGGCCGATGTTGACGTTGGATATGTATGTGTGTGAACAGTGAGCTTTCCCAGTTTTCGTGGTCGCTTACTGGCTGACAGCTACGTACCTGCGGCACGTCCACAGTGAACACGTACCGGCCGTGCGGGCCGATGTTGACGTTGGATATGTATGTGTGTGAACAGTGAGCTTTCCCAGTTTTCGTGGTCGCTTACTGGCTGACAGCTACGTACCTGCGGCACGTCCACAGTGAACACGTACCGGCCGTGCGGGCCGATGTTGACGTTGGATATGTATGTGTGTGAACAGTGAGCTTTCCCAGTTTTCGTGGTCGCTTACTGGCTGACAGCTACGTACCTGCGGCACGTCCACAGTGAACACGTACCGGCCGTGCGGGCCGATGTTGACGTTGGATATGTATGTGTGTGAACAGTGAGCTTTCCCAGTTTTCGTGGTCGCTTACTGGCTGACAGCTACGTACCTGCGGCACGTCCACAGTGAACACGTACCGGCCGTGCGGGCCGATGTTGACGTTGGATATGTATGTGTGTGAACAGTGAGCTTTCCCAGTTTTCGTGGTCGCTTACTGGCTGACAGCTACGTACCTGCGGCACGTCCACAGTGAACACGTACCGGCCGTGCGGGCCGATGTTGACGTTGGATATGTATGTGTGTGAACAGTGAGCTTTCCCAGTTTTCGTGGTCGCTTACTGGCTGACAGCTACGTACCTGCGGCACGTCCACAGTGAACACGTACCGGCCGTGCGGGCCGATGTTGACGTCCCGCCACAGCCACACGTTGTCGTACTGCCGCTGCACGCGGTTGAACCGGAACTTGCGGAAGTGGCTCAGCTCGAACGATTTGTTTATATCCGATTCGCCTGCGCAATAATTACATGGTTATTTACTTTTAAAACTAGCAATATTCTGGAACATGTCGGAACTTTTTTCAAGACAATCGCTATGTCGCGTTACTTTACATGACTTTCACCTTTAGCCGAGTTAGTGTGCTGGACTAGCGACTGACGTCACCCCATAGCAAAACTTATTACTCTACAATCCACACAATATATCATAAACATAACATCACGCCTTGTTTTCCCGAAGGGCTCAGCAGGTGTTTTTAGTACACCCTCGTTTCGCTAATTATGTTTAAGTCCTATGTAATAGGGGTGAGCCTATTGTCATCAATCGGGCACAAATCCAAACTCCGGGCTGCTACTGAGGATTCCACACGGAAAAACACAACAACACTTTGCCCGACCTGGGGATCGAACCCAGGACCCCATGCTCAGCGGTCGCGCTTACGACCACTAGACCAACAAGGCAGTCAAACGATATGTCATACAATAACAAGATAATTAAGCGAAGACCTCAGTTCAGCAGTGAAAATCACTTGAAAAGCTTCCGGACGTCTTTCAAGACGTTGTAAGTAGTATAGCTGCTTGTTACTGCGACCTTGGGAAGCCTTAGTCTATGGTACTCACAATTAGATTCATCGGTGTGGTCGGGACAGTCGTAGGACCCGTCGCATTGTTTCGATAACGGGAAGCATCCGCCTTCTAAACACTCGCCGAAGCCTTGCGACACGTTGCAAGTAGTATAGCGTCGCGTTACTGGGACATCGCTGAATACTATTAGGCCTGCGTACCTGTGGAACAATTAAATGTTCATATAAGCTTGTAAAGAAGGCCTTAACGCCATGTTGCATTAGCAGTTCGGAAATAAAAGTGATAAATTCATTATATTTATTTATTTATTTATTTATTTAAACTTCATGTACAATTGGTGGTACATAAGGCGGACTTAATGCCAATGGCATTCTCTACCAGTCAACCTTTGGATCAAAAATTAAGCACTTCGAAAAAGGTACAAAAACGAATTTAAAACAAATATTGAAAAGGTAAATAAAAATTATTAAAAACAAAATAATACATAAGTGAGGTAACAAATTTAAATAACCCCCGACACAAAAAAAACGTCTAAAAAGTAAAGAAATACGTGTTTGTTGACCCTTTATTATAAGTACCTAGTAATATTTTGATCCAAGCGTCGTCGCGCCGGGGGACCGTTAAGGTAATTATTATTACTAAGCTTCTTTCTTAGTATTTAAAAAAAAAAAATTTAACTGTCCCCCGACGATTTTTACACACACAGATACACGCGTTAAACTTGTAACACCCCTCTTTTTGTCGGGGGTTAAAAATAACAAAAGTGCACTCACTCAAAAGTTCTATTAGCATCGATGCCGAATGTAGACGAAGGGAAGTACACGAGATCGTCTGCGTCGCCGAAGTGAGAACGCCACGTGTATGCAAACGTGCCATTAGTCGACTCGTCGAAGTGAGACATCTTAGATATCACCTGATGAACGAGGGAAATTGATAATGGTGCAGAATAGAACATAATCCTAGGAATTTAGTAAAAGTAGATGTAGAAAAAAAACTAAAAAACCAAGGGGAATGCCAAGATTTCCATTACGGCTAGGCACCGACGATCATTTGCGCCGCCATTTTTGAATAGATAACAAAATTAGGGCTGCGGAGTTTTTGAAATAAATAAAACTAATTTAAAAATATGCGTATTTAGAAATTTTAACACCTGCAATAAAACAGTCATATGTGATACTATAAGTGGCTTTCGGGTTAGTACCCCCTTAAAAACTAACCTTGTGATATTTAAAAGGGCTAATATTGTAGAATTCATTACAATAGCAGCATTTCCGCTGAATTATTGGAAGTGTGTTTAAAAATATTTCGAATTCTGCCAATACTTAACACATTTCTCAATGAAGGAAACGTACTAAATTGATTTATAAATAGGTACTTGTTTAATAAATAAATAACATGATTTCATATGATACAATTATTTGTTTACACAAATATCACATATTGTTTGAAAGTGGACGGCCGTCTACGGCGTCTACGGGCAGTAGTCTAGGTCTAGTTCTGCCAGTAGTTCCACTTACCTTGGCGTAAGTGAGTTCATTGCCAGCCTGCATGGTGTAGAACGTGTTGTCTATACCGGACAGACCGACGTACGCGCCGGGCTCGCCGTAGATCGCGACTTCTACGCGTTCGCCCGTCCGGTGCTTACGATTGTTTATGTACACTGTGAACTGTTACAAACAGATTGTTTGTTAGTAGTTGCGAAATGAGATATCTGCCTCCAATTCAGAATACACGAACTGCTGGAATGTAAAGAATACTTTTGCTTGGTGGTATACAGTCCGCCTGACTAGCTACCACCCTCACATTAAAGTCAAGCAGTTTACTGTGTTCCGTCGTCTGTATGTGAGAGCCAGGGGGTATAGGAGAATCCCTCTATATCTGGTCCTAGGATTTGTGTGCTCCATCTTAGACCCTGTCTGCGCTTACCATCAGGTGAGACTAGGGCCAAACGCGACCAAGTCAAGAATAAAATAATAATATAGTTAATGAGTCTTGTAATAAGGAATTAGCATTTTTCTATGGGGCTTGGTCACAATGTACAAAGTGAAGCACGCGACATTTAGCAGTTGCCAAAAAGCTTTATTATTGATCTTAAGAAATAAAGATTATTAAATTATGCTGCAATGCTACAATAGTCCCTATAGACGGGATCAACGAATATAAAAGGCAGCAGAACTTTCGTTGACTTCCGGGCTTTATGTCTAAATGTGGCCTGTTCATTGAGACGAGACTGAATGAAAGGCAAAAGGCTTCCAAGAGATTTTCCTTGGCCTCCGTAACCAACATAGTTAAGCTTTATAAAGCTGTATCCAATCACACTACATGCACAATACTCACATTGTTCCTAGAGATGCCGTTGACAGGGAAGGTGAGGGAGTCCGCCAACACGTGAGCTCTTCTCTCTGCGCTCCACACTAGCACTGTAGCTACGGGCGCCATCTCTGCTGATACCGTTACTGCGAATGTTCGCACGCCCTCCTGTACAACACCATAACAAATGCATAGATAAATATATGGATAATAAGGTACATACAGCCATATTCTAAGACGTTCCTCCAAAACTTACTCGACTCGACTCCACCTCGACTTGACATAAACGTCCTCGACTCGAGATTTTTCCTCAGTCGAGGTAAGGAATCATCTGTCAAACTCAAGGTACCTCGGAGCCTAAGTGTCAAAGTTCGTATGTAATAAAAATTAACTTTGAAGACTTTATCGAATATGCTTACGATAATCCTTACAATTTTTTATCGCGGCGTTATTTGCGCGATGCAGATAATTGAAATTATGACGTAATGACTCCGTCGAGGAACCTCAAAGTTCACTCGAAATTGCGATTAAGAATACAATTTTGAAGGTGATTTCGAGGCCGTTCTGAGTCGAGTATGAGTCGAGTCAGTTTTGGAGGAACGTCTTAGAATATGGGTGATAGTCTGCTTAGTTATCGGCAATAAGATTGAAAAGCATATCATTTTGGGACCCAGTGCATAATATCAGTAAGCACATTGGGTCACCCGCGCGGCGCAACGAGTATTCCCAAGGAGGGTTGATGTCAGGCAGGCGGCCGGTCATAAAACAAGAAGCCAAAACCTCTAACAACATGGATTATATGAAATACATGTTGTGCCAACCCCACCTAGTGTGGGATAAGGGCAGGGAGAAGAAGAAGAAGAATAAGGGACAGTGCGTACTTAATAACCACATTTATCAATAAATAATGTAATACCCTATACAGCTACCCTGTTAAGGTTTTAAGGGGTTCCTATAACTGTGATTTTTAATTGTTTTTTCCTCACTACAGTTAGAAATCAGTCAAAAACACATTAAGTCGATGAATTTGCAAAAATGCAATATTAGCTAAGCAGGGGGTCAACCCAAAACCGAAAAACATGGCAAGTGGTTTATGAGACAAAAAAGTTTGGAGACCTCTGCGCTAGAGTATCAGTGCTTCCAAATCTTTAAACAAGGGAAAACAGACAATTGTAAACAAGTTTACCTGCATGTTCTCCTGTCCGCTGGTGAGAATGATTCCTTTGGACATAACGACGTAGTTGAACGACTCCATGTAGAAGTTGCTCTGCACGTGGAAAATGATGTACTCGCCCACCTGTATGACAAAACCGTGGTGAAAAGGTCAGCCAGTCAGCGAGGTTGGTAGCAGGACTGTCCAGGGTGCGGCCGTCATATTAAAGTATCGTCAGGAGTGAAGGGTCTTTTGGTGCACCCCAGTCATTGTCGGCGAGTATTAAACAGAGCTTGGGCAAAGCGTGCACCCTGTTGTCGAAGGTAAAGTCTACATATCGTCGCTGTGCAGTGAAAACCTCGTAAAGCACAAATTCATTTTTATCTTTTGTTATTCATTTGTTGGATAGAAAACCATGTAATGCATATTTAGAACTTAAAACGAACGTGCACAGCTCTAAGATGAAATTGATGCATAGATAATAAAACAGAAGAACCTTACATCTACACTTCGTACTTTTTGTTTAACAGACAGTTATTATCATCTCCTGTAAAATTTCGTTCATTGCAATTACGAGGTTTTCACTACACAGCGTTGATATGGAGCTGCTGAAATGCTGTGCACTGCCTTTTTGATGTGACAAATCTAATGCGGCTGTACGGGTGTGAGACCTGCTGTTGCGTGGTGACGCTCGCGATGGCAGACACTCGTAACTCATCGGCTCTGTTCGGTTTGATTTGGCTTTTCTTTTGTACAGAATGAGTTTCTATGTTTCACATCTGCCAGGCATCCCGCGACGCCTTATTTTTTTTTACTTAGCTCTGTTTCAGGTCGCCGCAGTCAGAGTGAGTCAGAGTGTCTAGCCTCGCGCTCAGACGTACTGTCACGTGACCACTCGTGTATTGGTACACTTACCCTGGCATCAGTGGTACTGGTGGCGATGCGTATGTGTTGGTTGTTGGCGCTGTAATGTGCGATGAAGTGCACGTCGGCGGTAGCGTGCGAGCCCACCGCGTCCACGAGCTGTGCGCTCAGACGGACGCCAGTTATACTGTTGAGGACATCGCGGTAATTCGGGTCGTTTTGTAGTCCTGGAACAATGGTAAAGGTTAGTTGTATTAAGCAGTAGCTGCGCGCAGTACTATGGTCCTCCACCTGCACCAGCACCTGCAGCGGGGACCCCCTAGCCCCCAGCTACACTGTACACTATACTCACGTAACAGCTTGTACAGGTCGAGCTTGAGATGCCACACGGCGTCGCTGCCCGGCACCAGCGCGGGCTGCTGCGGGTCCACGCCGCCCCCGCGGCCCTCCACCTGCACCAGCACCTGCAGCGGGGACCCCCTAGCCCCCAGCTACACTGTACACTATACTCACGTAACAGCTTGTACAGGTCGAGCTTGAGATGCCACACGGCGTCGCTGCCCGGCACCAGCGCGGGCTGCTGCGGGTCCACGCCGCCCCCGCGGCCCTCCACCTGCACCAGCACCTGCAGCGGGGACCCCCTAGCCCCCAGCTACACTGTACACTATACTCACGTAACAGCTTGTACAGGTCGAGCTTGAGATGCCACACGGCGTCGCTGCCCGGCACCAGCGCGGGCTGCTGCGGGTCCACGCCGCCCCCGCGGCCCTCCACCTGCACCAGCACCTGCAGCGACACGCCGCGCGCCTGCCAAGCGGGTAGTGGGGAGCCGTCGTGGTACGACACCACCATCTGTAACAATGTTGGCGTCACACATCGTGGGCTTAACCCAGGCATGCACAGACCGCGACCCTTCATCAATATACGTGCGGCCCGCCCGCGAATTAAACTCTTATGCGTTCGTATGAAAATACTGCAATAGTTTAACAATAGAGGCCAACTTAAGATCACTAAATATTTTTTTTTTTTAAATGCCGTCTGCGTATTTTTTCATTAAACTTAATTTCAACTTTTTTGTTTACTTTTAATTATGTTGGCCCGCTTTTGGCTAATAGTCTGCCCAAGTTGCCCCTAGTCCTAATAAGTCTATGCATCCTTGGCTTAGCACATGTCTTAGGCTGAAGCTAAACTTAACAGCGACGCGAACTACAGATAAACGATTGAGACAAATGTATTCATTGTGTGGCTACACCAAAACTGTAGTGTCACGGATCTGGGCCAAGTGTGAAGGTCGAAAGGTCGATAGCATCTTGTCGACCATAAAGGAGAATGACCAAAAGTGGTACCAAAAAGTCTCATGCATCAAGATCAAAGTATTATAGTAATTATTTTCATATTTTTTTACGATATTTACGCGTCGGTGATTTGGTTTTTGAACAGGGAATTTAATTTAAAGTAAAAAAGTGTTGAAATTGTTTTATTTCCTAATGACGTTCCGTGATATACAAGGTTAGTCAGAAAGGGGGTACTAAGCCGAAAGGGTATTAAAGTACCCATAATAAGGGATAACTTTTGTTCTACAACTTTCCCCAAAACTCGATAGTTTAAGAGAAATAGCTTTTCAAAGATTTCGTAAAAAATATGCTAAAATCTATCTGTCCATAGCTATGATCAGCCGTTTTTACAATTTAGGTCATAATTGGGGTCACGGATTAGAAAATGTATTTTCTGAATTCATAACTAAAGCAGGTATGATTTTTTTTTTAAACTAAAATGTAAATCTTTTTGCATGCAAATAAAAATTATCAAATTTTGAAATTTTAATACTTGCTTTAAAATAGTCATCAGTGATACTTTAGATGGCCCGCGGCTTAGTACCCCCTTTCCGACTAACCTTGTATAACCTTCAATTTGTAAAGTGTCATGATCATGTCTTTCAAAAAAACATCTAAATAATATAACTATTTGGCAAAAATAACTAGAATAAAATAGAGTTTTTATTTAAACGATTATCATTTTTATCTATGGTTAATCGAGACATATCAACAGTCGTACTTATCACACGTATTTATTGATTAGCAGAGATGATGCTGTGGCCAACACATTAGAAGCCATAGTAGGTTATTGCTGCAGCTGCCTCGTCGGTAAGCGAACAGTGGGCTGCTGTGCTCATATGTGTCTTAATTCTTACTAATATTAGCGGATTACGCTGTTTTTAGAGTAAATATTGGCCGCTCGTGATCTAACAAAATATACTAGTTTTTAGGTTATTTCGATTTTATCGAATAACTCCGAAACCCGGGTTTTGTTTACAAAAAGAACTTTTGTAGGAGTTAATATGATAAGTGTAGTCTTTATAAAACAACGTTTCACTTTGATGCAGCTTGGTACGGGATTCCATACATCTATGAGCATTGTCCTTTGTAAGTATCAAATTCTCAAGCTACTGTAGGGGCAAAAAACAAGAACGAAAAGAAACCTTATTTAGAATACAGTCAAGAAAAATAGTGTACCTACACCTTGAATTATGATAAAATGGAATTCAAGAAGCATACAATAAACCAACTGATTTATGAAATATTAATTGAACTGCCTCGTTGGTCAGGTGGTAGCATCCACGACTGCTGATTGTGAGGTCCTAGGTTCGATACCCAGGTCGGGCAAAGTGTTATTAGGTATTTCCGATGGAATTCCTAAGTAGCAGCCCAGAGTATGGATTTGTGCCCGGTTGATGACAATAGGCTTAACATGGGACTTAAACATAACGGCAAAATGAGGGTGTTACCATACGTCTCTGTCCAACCCTTCGCAGAATACAGGTAATTGAAATTAGATGAAGATTTACGATTCTAAAAACCTTAAGTCCACTTACATAAACATCGAATGGCATAGCTGGCTTGAAGACTTGCGGCGTTCCACCCAAGAAAGTTACGGAGAGCGAAGAGTTAAAAATCCTGGCGATGCTGTACCCTTCGATGACTTCGTCGAGGAACGGGTCGCCCACTGACGCTGTGATGATCACCTCCACACCGTCCAACGTGGGAACCAACTGGGCCAGCTCCGACATCGGGTATTTGAAGTCGTACGTGCCGTTAAACTATAAATAAGGATGCAATTAGGATTTTTTATTCGTTCGTTTTTTCGCCTTTTCCCAACTATGTTGAGGTCAGCTTCCAGTCTAACTAGATGCGGCCGAATACCAGTATTTTACACGAAGCGACTGCCATCAGACCTCCGTAACCCAGTTACTGGGTAATGCCGATATCCTAAGGTTAGACCGATTGTCAGACTTTCAGGCTTCTGATTTCCCGTAACCACTGTCATAATTATGTATTCGTATGACACACGGGATCGACGGTTTAACGTGCTCTCCGAGGCACGGAGGGGCTCGATGTGTAACGAATGGTCACCCATCCACGGACAGCCCGCGGCAAGCGCAGCTTAACCTTGCAAATCAAATGAGCCCCTCATCATAATAAAAAGAATGATTACGAATCATTTCTCGATTGGTGCAGTGGTTACGAGTTGCAGGTTCGATTCACGAACGGAACAAATTATATTTGTGTAGGCAACAAGTTGTTGTGTTTCAGGTCTGGGTGTTTATACAATTTCTCCTGTATCGTGAGTACGTTAAAACACCAATTTCACAAACAGCGAGAACCGGAACAACTTCCCGTTGCCATACAAATATTTGCTGCGTTCGAAAATCGAACCCGCGACCGTAGCGCAGAAGAGAATATCATCAGAGAATAAGTAATACTTACGAATCTCAAGTACGGCAGTTGGTCGTAATACGGGTTGTTATAGTAGTTGTTATTATATGTTGTCGACGTTGTCGTATACGTGTTGTAATTAGGATTGTTGTTGTTGTTGTTGTTGTTGTTGTTGATATTGTTGTTGTTGTGATCGATCGCGTATTGTGTCGGGTCTGGCTTTAGCATCCAGAACGGGTACTTTTCGTCCTATTGGGAGAGAAATAGATTGAAGTTATTACCCCTCGTTTTAAACATGTTTTCTACATAATTCCTTCAAACCTCATGATGTACTGCTGACATAGATTAACCCTGCATGGGATACTTTTGGATTCAATAATAAAAAAATTACAACAAGTAAACATGTGTTCATAACGTGAGACATTTTAGCGCCCCGAGCGAATTGCGCGGCTAACGCTCGCCGCGCGGTTTTTTAACTCGGGACGCTAAAATACCTCACGTTATGGACACATGTTTACTTCTTGTATTTTTTTTTATTGAAACCAAAAGTATCACTGCATTTACACCTTGTTGACATCTACAACCCCAAGAGGATTACTGATGCGTTGCCAAGTTTAGAAATCTCATATGCCTGTATTTTCACCGGCACCCACATACCCTTCAAAGCAGAACACAGCAAAGCTGCTTAGCGGTAGAAATAGGTATAGTAAGACACGACTAAGAAGTCTCATCGGCCATACTTCGTAAAACCGATCACTTCCGAAGTGAATGCGACATCAAGACCACGAATGTTTATTAATTCTGCAGTAAAAAATGATCTTTGCGCTGGTGCAATAAGTGCGAACTGCGCGAAAAAGAGCGACTGCCATTGGTTGTTTGATCAAGTTTGCCGATGAGACAAAGTCAAAGTATTTATTTCAATTAGGCACATAAAAGGCACTTTTGAACATAAAAATTTAAAAAAAAATAGTATTGATTCTAGTAGCCCCTTCCAAAAGGTAGTTTCGTATGGAGAAGAATGGGCAAGAAACTCCACTGTTGATCTTTTAAAATGTTTTACAATATTTTGTATAGGTACATTAATTGAGGAGGTCAGGAACAAATAGTGTCATTTACACTTAGGCTTGAAGCTTTTTTTTCTTATTGGACTCAAAAGCTTTGGATTTTATGGATTTGTGAAGAGATTTGGTGCAAAAAGTGCCACATTGTTGTGAAAATAGCATCTCGCAAGTCGCATTTTGATCAAAAAGTGACATCTGCAGGGCAAACAGACATAATCGTGAAATAAAAATCTCAATTTTAGAACTAAAATGAAAAGTGTAAATGACACTTTTTGTTCCTGAGCTCCTCAATTATACAATTTTATATGTGAAGACGATGCACCTAGAATAAAAATACTATACCACAATAGGCTTCTTACTTGTGTCGTACTGTATGGTAGTACTTACAAACTTACTCACTAGGAGATCTACTATAATCCGGCGAAGCTAGTTGGCCGCGCCTTAGGTATGTGAGCGGCAGGAGGGGGGTGCGAAACAATAGACGCGCTCTGTCAGTTTGCTTTGTCTTGTCTATCGTGCACACCCCCCTCCTGCCGCTCACATACCTAAGGCGCGGCCAACTAGTTCCGCGCGGACTACCTATAGTACGCGGGCGCCACAGTATATACTTACAAAGTTAAACATCCTGGTGACCACCTTCTGTTGGTCGTACCACCAGTCGGGCTGCTCCAGCTGATTGGGCTGCCCGGGAATGTAGCGATTCTCCTTGGTAACCACACGACCGTATTCGTCTACCATCGTTTGTCCGTAATTGTCGTATTGTTGCTGATAGTTGCTGTCGTTGTTGTACCCGGTGTTATAGTTGTTGTTATAACCATTGTTGTATGTGTATAAGTTTTGACGGACTGTGGGAGAGAAATTATTTTTTTTATTTAACTTTTATATCACGTCAATATTCCACGAACGTGTCTGTAGAGTTGTAAAAGGATAAATGAAAGGCAATTGCATGCAGCTGAGATGAGAATGCTAAATGGGATGTGTGGTATTACGCGAATGGATAGAATTAGAAATGAGTATGTAAAAGGAAGCCTGAAAGTGGTGCCGGTGACTGAGAAGTTGTGTGGAAACCGGTTGTCATGGTATATGGGCATGTGATGAGGAGGAACGAGGAACATGTCGTGAGAAAAGTATTGAGTATGAATGTGGATTGTTATAAGAGTAGAGGAAGACAAAAGAAGCGATGGATGGATAGTGTGAAAGATGATATGGCTAGAAAGGGGGTGACTTCTGAAATGACGGCTAATAGAGATGTATGGAAAAAGAAGACATACTGCGCCGACCACAAATAAGTTGGGATAAGGGCAGGAGGATGATGATGATAATGTGTCACATCTTCTCACACCGTACACATTTGACCGAAGATGCGTTACTAAAATTCCTCGAGTAAATTACTCGACGGAAGATCCGCGACGTATCTTCCGTCGAGTCGGCCATATGATCCATGTAATTTGTGAACTATTAAATATCATTTAACTCCTATCACCTGAAATTTAATACATTTACTTGCGAAATACGGCTGAATAACAGTACAAACTTAAGGTGATTATTTCGGTCGTACCCCGAAATATTTTTAATACTTATACGATTTTTAATATTTTACGTAAAATATAAACATCTTTAAAACTTTATTCTGTTATCCGCAATTACTACACATTGTATTGTATTTATGTCTGTATTCAGTCTTATTAAAAATAATTTAAAACGATACTTATAGTATATTTAGACTCAATTCAAGTGGCAGCAGCTGGCTGCGCTAGAGCGGTGACGTCAAGAGAAGGCGCGCGGTCGCTCGCGGCGCCGCGCGACTTAAGCTATTATTTCAACCGATACTATGCATTTTAGTGATAGAGACAAAGTCGAAAATGGTTCGACAGTAAAACTGCCAGCCGCTGCCCTACCGGTCGCTGCCACTTCGTTGTGATTTGAGACTTACTGGTTATAACAACTTTGCTTTTGTTTTGAAAGATTTACAATTTACACAAAAGTCTCAAAGATGTTAATTATACCTAAAATATTTAAAACTCGAAAAGAAATGGATTTCATAAGCCGACTGAAGGAACCACCTTAGTCTATCTCTTTCGCGAATATAAATGCAACGTTATAAACAACATTTGGCTCATAAAGTAAACGTGACTCACCTCTCGTATATTGATTATTGGCTCCATAACCAGTGGGTACTCCAAACTGCCCCCTATTATTGAACTGTCCTTGCGTGTAGTACCGGGGCCGGTACTGCGGTATGGGGCGGATGGTCGCCTTCAGAGTCAGGTTGCCGCGGACCGGCGCGCCTGATGTATAGTTCGCCATTATGCGGCCGTGAATGAATGGTTCCGTGTTGAAGAAGAAAGCTGGCATTGTGACGTTCACCTATATGGTAAGATGGGTAAAAGAACTTATAGATTTGGATAGGAAAACAATGTTTGAAAAGTAGTTACTAACATTTGAATGGAGTCATAATAATTATAAATTGGAATTACTAGTGCTAATGATGATTAGAATTAGCTCAGGGGTCGGCAACGCTGTGAACGCGGGCGCATGTGCGCCCTCGACAGCTTTTTGATGCGCCCTCCGTGAAAACACGTTGTTTCTTTGAATAAGCCGACTTTCGGCTTTCAGCACAAGTCGGCAAGCATTTTGTGACGGCACGGCGTAATAAAGCATGTAAACTACCTGAGAACCGGGCGGGGGCACGGCAGGGGGAGCCGATTTTATTTGCCTCAACCATTCATGCGCCCTTCAAGAGTAAATTATTTTAGAAGGAACCCTCAGGCTGGACAAGGTTGCCGACCCCTAAATTAGCCCTTCACTCTATTCAGATATTTAACTAGATATTAAGCTGTAAGAAATGGGCAGTGTAGAACGATACCACAATATTAAATACTTATGTATACGGCGCAAACGACGTGACGACAACATTATTGTCTCTATATGAACAAATTACTTGTAACAGAGAATGAACAAATTCTTGCACACAAAAACAAAAGTAGGCGTAAATTACGCTCACAAACATTTTAAAATGGGTTTTTTTGTGAACGTAATTAGCAGCTAATAGTACTGGTAAAACTGAACATACCTCGTATCGTGTCTGATAGTACTCTTCAACTAGGAACTGCGACTCCTCGACCTGTCCCAGCGCTTCCACTCTGATGTACCACTCGCCGAACAACGGCTGGTCAGACATCTGGTACTGCAGACTTACTGTACCGAAGTTACTCTGTTCGTAATGGAAAAGGTATTAAGAGAAAGGATTGATGATTACACTATCTATACTAATATTTTAATCTATATTAATATTATAAAGCTGAAGAGTTTGTTTGTTTGAACGCGCTAACCTCAGGAATTACTGATTGGAATTGAAAAAATCTTTTTGTTTTGGATAGTCCATTTATCGAGGAAGGTTATAGGCTATATAAAATCACGCTACGACCAATAGGAGCGGAGCATAAATGATAAATGTTGCAAAAACGGGGAAAATGTCCACCCATGCGAAGCCGGCATGGGCCGCTAGTGTTGTTATAAGCTCAAATGAGGATGTTTCAGCACATCTTGACTCATCATGACATCGTTTACGCCCATTTTCAATAACCTATCTATTGACGAAATTCCCCTACTAGAGATAGGATATTGACATTACTTCTATGGAGCTTATGCCATTAGTCGCCTTTTTCATAACCTAGGACAGATAGTGGGTGGCCTTTACTTTGCTGGGAACCACACAGCAAACCAATAAACTAAGAAGTTTTTTGATGTTATAGGTTTGCATACAGGCTGCGGCCCACCTGATAGAAAGAAAGAAAGAAAAACCGTTTATTTACGTGAGAGTGACGCACATAACATAGCTTTTTATAAAAATAAAATAACTGGCACAGAAATATATTATGCGCCACTACCGCGCGTAACGGCCGACGCTCAGCATAATGCCGTGGCCCGTGCACGAAGGCACGGAACCACGGCGCTGGTTTTCAGCGTAAGCCGGCGTGTCGCTGTCTCGGAACTACTAATTAAAAAACATCACATAAAGTTCCGAGGCACAGACAGTAGCACTGTTCTGCGGTCGCTGTGGACACAAAAGGACGCTGTTCAGCAATAAATAGTTACAGAGATAAAAAAATAATAATTAATAAGTATCAAAAAGTTATATAGAGAGAAAGTGGTTACCATGGTCATAGCCAGGATTTTGTCCAGGGTGGGGCAAAATCAGCAGACAGTAACACCCATATTCTAAGACGTTCCTCCAAAACTTACTCGACTCAGAACGGCCTCGAAAACACCTTCAAAATTGTATTCTTAGTCGCAATTTCGAGGTTCCTCGACGGAGTCATTACGTCATAATTTGAATTATCTGCATCGCGCAAATAACGCCGCGATAAATAGTTGTAAGGATTATCGTATGCATATTCGATAAAGTCTTCAAAATGAATTTCTGTTACATACGAACTTTGACACTTCCTTCCTTAAGGTAGGTTCCGGGGTACCATGAGGTTGGCAGATGGTTCCTTACCTCGACTGAGGAAAAATCTCGAGTCGAGGACGTTTATGTCAACTATAACTACCGATGGTAGTGAGAAAGACTGAGTCGAGGTGGAGTCGAATCGAGTAAGTTTTGGAGGAACGTCTTAGAATATGGGTGTAAATATTAGTCTTCTCAATATATCTAAGTGCAGAATGGGATTATGGGGTAATATAATTTTGCCCCATAAACTTATTTGTGAGGTCCAAATAAGTATAGACGAAGTCTGGCATTGGACTGCCTATTAGGTAATTGTTCTGTGGACATGGGTGGAGAGTTCGCTGAATCTAGACCATTTACCTATTCTTTCCTGTGCCAAGGAGAGGCAAGCGCCCCATCTGCCCCACCCTGAATAAGCCTATGGCGGTTACTGCTGCCTATACATATCGCACCTTTAGAATTACAAAGACCCATCTCAAAATTTCAAGATTCCAAGTTTGACTCACAAAACGACGTCTAATGACCATCCTCATCGATTCCCACCAAAAGCGATGATATAAAATTAAAGTCATATGATATGATTTTAATTTTACATCATCACTTCTAATCAGAGTCGATGAAGATGGTCACCCAACGCCACTTCATGAGTCAAAATCAAAATCTTAAAACTTCGAAATAGGTCCCTATAATTCTAAAGGTGCGATATACTAGCTACAACCCTATGATGTGTTGCCAACATTAGAGACAAAGTTGAAAATTCTCAAGTGCCTGTAATTTCACCGCCACCCTTAAACCGGAACACAGCAATGCTGCTCGGCGGTAGAAATAGGTAGTACTTTCCCGGACGAAATCCTTCATAAGAAACTCTACTACTACAAAAGTGTGGCATAAGGGTTAACCCACATTAAGTGCTACCGCTTGCGGTCTCACGCTGTCTTTCTCGCTCTATTAAACGACGTTCCTGAGTGACAGAAAAGAATAGAGCATGAAAAAACGCTATTCCGTGCTGACAGATTTGGGTCAACCCTTAAATCCCTTACTCAAACAAAATAAATCTTGCCACAACTGCAAATATGTTACTAGGCGCAAGTCGTAAAATATCGTGTATCATTAAACAACGGTTTATGTGATAACAATACTTCAACACGATACTAACGAGCGCAAGTTCGATCGTGTGGCACAATAGAACATTATTGAGTTATTGTGATCTTATCAAACCTTGTTATGTATGTGAATGAAAGGAATTCTTTACTTATGAAGAATGAATGCAAAAAATATATAGCAAGGCTTCTTCAATGGTTTTAAAAACCTACAATTAAGGGTTTAATTTGCAGATTTGATTAAAAATATGATGAATTATGTTTTTACTCGAAAATGCTTGTAATGTGGTCATTATTTTGATAAGCTTCTTTGAGCAAAGTCGACCTTTCCGCGCTACTTGAATAGGCGCCAGCAAAGTTGTATGGAATTTCATTGCTGGTGAGTTTTAGCCACCAGCAATTTACTTTGAAAATCCATTATTGTTGAGTTTTGTTTCAAAAATAGTCTGGTGCAAAAGTTTTTATTCAGAATTTGGCTGTATAGGTACAGGCAGTACAATCATTAAGGACAATTTTTTTTTAAACTAAGGCCCGGGGATGAAATATATCGTTACTTTAAATACATTCTTACTATACAAAGCTGGTTTTATTTAAATTACTCGCATTGTTTGAGTAAAGCACTATACAAGCCTTGGGCCGCAATCATTGCGCTGCTGGCCACGCTATGATGGCCTCGAGCTTAGTTTAGCTACGCTCTCGGCCTTCAAGCTTGGTCATCATTGCAGCCCCTGCTGTCCGCGCTATAAAGGCCTCGACTTTCGGTCTCGGCCTTTATTCCAGCTTGTCCATCGAGAGCTGCAATGCTGACCGCGTTGTGATGGCCTGGAGCTGCGCTACACGGCGCTTTCGGCCATCATCAGTGCTACCAGCAACGTAGTCATTACAGACCGCGGTAGTAATGTACTATAATTTGCCTTTTTGGTCACCTTTATCATCAACATTTTACTGCGTATTTCGCGTAAGTAAATCAAAAGTTAAACAATAACAATATTTTGTGTTCATTCCGCCAAACAGTTGATCGAGCTTGGATGCAGTATGCAGCACCGCCCTCCCGTCCACAAATATATGCAAATGCAGAACAAATTCGCGTCCAAGCTGTCGACGAGTCAACATCTCCTGAGCATGCCCCGTGGTGGGGCCAAATAAGTGTCATGTCGGTTTGATTTTTTTGCTTGTTGCATTTTATTAATCGCACCTTCTGCATTTGCATATATTTGCGTGCGGGAGGGCGGTGCTGCATACTGCATTCAGGCTTGATCAACTGTTTGGCGGAATTGACACTAAATATTGTTATTCTATATTTGTATGTCATGGATTTCCGAAAAGTAACGCCAGATTCCATTATTCAACTAAAAATATATTTTTTAATCTGCCAATGTAACTTAACACTTCTTCCAAAATACTGTTTTTTTTTTAAAGACATTGCCCCACACTAGGATTTCTCCTGTATCGTGGGTGCGTTTACAGACACAAAACTCCACACGCACAAACATCCAGACCCGGAACAACTATCTGTAGGCCATACAAATATTTGTTCCGCGCGGGAATCGAACCTATGACCCGTAGCGCAGAAGCTGATCGCTCAGCCCCTGCACCAAACGTGTCGTCAACTGTACCTATGATGAAGTAGAAATCAGTTGATTCTAATTATTTATTTCAAACATTACAGTACTACAGTGTTTATTGATGCATTACCTGTCTGGAGAGCCACCTCTTCATGATGCGTCGGTTGGGGTCCAGGATGAACACATCTATGGCGCGCCCAAACGCCTTCAGCTCCGTGTTGATAGGTATCACGCGGAAGTGTACTAGAATACAGAGTTATATTGTAGTTTTTGTACCTAATATATACTAATATTATAAAGCTGAAGAGTTTGTTTGTTTGTTTGAACGCGCTAATCTCAGGAACTACAGGTTGGAATTGAAAAAATATTTTTGTGTTGGATAGTCCATTTATCGAGGAAGATTATAGGCTATATAACATCACGCTACGACCAAAAGGAGCGGAGCATAAATGAAAAATTTTGCAAAAACGGGAAAAATTTCCACCCGTGCGAAGTCGGGACGGGCCGCTAGTGTAAAGAAAAAGATAATAAAGTCAAACTAAAATTGCTATTTTTATTATTTAAAGTTCCCACCAGTTTGTCCTTGCATGTAGACCGGTTTATCCATTTGTATGAATATGGTCATGAACCGCCTTGAGAAGGACAGCTGCGACTCGTTGACGAACGCGCGGCCGCCGAACGGAGTGTCCAAGTACAGGCCTTCAACGCGGAGTTTGTAATCACCAGGAACAGTGGTTGGTGGCACCTGGAGTAGGTAACTTAGTTATAGCAACGGTAATGTCATCTTTAGGAAAGGAAATTGTTTGTCTTGATAAGGGCATGTGATGAGGAGGGATAAAACACATGTGATTAAGAGAGTGATGAATATGAATGTTAGGATGGAGGGGGAGAGGGAGACCAAAGAAAAGATAGATGGATTGTGTGAGGGTCGATATGAAAGATGAGGGTGTAAATGACAATGAGACTGCTGACAGGGAAGAATGGAAAAGAAAAACATATTGCGCCGACTCTAAGTAACTTGGGACCAGGGCAGGAAGAAGTAGAATGTCATCTTAAGGAGAGGCTCATGTCTCGCATTGGACGCCAATAAGTGGATGAGATGAGATGACTTGGGGACCAATTCTAATAACAAAAACGTTGATCAATCGCAACAGAATTGCAGCCAAACCATTCAGTCAGTTTTCGTTTACAAAAAGTGTCAAATTGTTTGACAAGAATCATTTAAACCAAATATTTTGACAGGTTTTATACAACGTGTTATTGAAATATCGCAAAACCTGGATGTAGTTTGTTCAGTATCGAGAGTAGAATCTATTGAACGAATTTTTAACGGATGGTCACATATCTTTTGTCAATTGGCGCAAATCACTCGACTATTTACCTAGACTAAAATTCATTACGTAGGTAAGCAAAGGGCAGTCAGCGGGACGAGGCGGTCTAGAGGTCCAATCAAAATAATCAGACCAGAAAATTCGAAACAGAATTTAGTCAACAAAAAATACAATTATCTTCTACATTAATTAACGAAAATAAATAAATCATAGTTAGATCAATTGATTAAAATAAAAATCAGTTGGATGTCTAAGGTTTTGCGTTATTTTAATAACACCTTGTATATGAAAACTGACTGACGGTTGTGTTTTGTTTACAGTTTGGAAAGAATTTTGTTATTAGAAAATTGGCCCTCAGTTTCGTGCTTTCTTCTCTATGAGAAAAGTAACTGAAATTTAACTTACTCTCATATTCAATATTTCAGGCACTCCTTCTTTGACTCTCTGGTTAACGTCAGCGATTTCAACTCCGTTACAAGAGATAGAGGCTCTGATGGTCATCTGCATACGGGCTTGCAGGATATTAGCGGATATCTTGTATATCTGGCCTGGCCTCACCATTCTGGATGCTACTATGAAGTATGTACTGTAAACAGAAACTTTCGTTATAATATTGTTATCTGAGCTGTAATTACTGCTGTAAAACTACGATTAGGAATATAATTTATGGTGGGGTTTAAGGAATCTTAATTGTAAGTAAATGAAAACCTAAGGACCATCACCGTAATTTTTTAGCATTTAAAATATATATTACTACAAAAAGGTAGTTGATACTTACGCTTCATTAATAATGACACTCTCATGTTCCAAAGCAGCACCTTTGTAGGAAGTGCTGTACGTTCTGCTGGCGTCCCAAGCTGGTCTCTGAGTAATTTCAGAAGTGTACTGGTTCTGGTTGTAGTTCACATCTTGATTACGGTTCTCAAACTGATTGAACCTCTGTTCTGGCTCATACTGGCTTCGATTTGGGTCATATTGATTCCTGTTTGGATCATATTGACTCTGGTTTGGATCATATTGACTCCGGTTTGGATCATATTGACTCCGGTTTGGATCATACGGACGATTGGGATCATATGGATTGTTCTGGTTACGATTTTGATACTTCCTATTTGGATCATACGGGTTGTCATACTTTGGATCAGTGTTAACGTAATCATTTGTAGGATTCGGTTGACTTACATCAGGATTGTAAGTTGGCGACACATAGTCTTGTGATGTACATAGCTGTAATACTGTTGTTGATAGTATGTATGTTAATACTAAGAGATTCATAATTCAGTCTTTGATTTAGATTGCCTGCAACAAAAAAATATTATATGTTTAAGGAAGTAGATCTAGATAACTAACAGAATAATTTAACTGAATTTAGAGAACAGCTGTATTTATGGTTAAGTAATTTCATACAAAAAGTACATGGCTAATGTTTTCCCAATTCTTTATTTTGGCCAAGGCATACAGTGGCATTTCAATATTGTGTGACTACTGCAAGAAAACACAGAACATAATGTGCTAATGTCTCGTTGTTTTGTTTTAAAAATCACAATGAAGAGTGATGACATTTAATTATCCAGCTTAACTAATATTAAGCTAACAAACAAACAAGGCTTAAAGAAATTAATTTTAAATAAAAATTACTAAGCTTCTTGCTAGATTTAAATTTAATATAACGTAATAATAGTTGTTATAGTTAATTGTTATTCAAGATTCGAATTAGAAACATTCGTTAGCCAACATAAACACCGACTATTGTCAGTTAAAAGTTCAGTTAATTATATAACACCGGTCACATAAACGAAATGATAGCTAAATAGGTACAGAAAAAAACGAGTTTAATACTCGATTAACCTTAATTTTAATTTAATAATAAAGTTAACAATTCTCTTAACCTGAAGTTAACGCCCATGGATACTCTCAGCTTTTATATTCTAAGCAAAGAACACAACCACATTTGCACTAAAACTTCACTTTACTACTGTTATTAGCTATAATCACGCAAAATCACTAGATTTTAAAGAAATTCATTTAAAATAAGTTTAATTCAAATAAATAAACAAGTACGTTAACAACGTCCCATTACTCACTTCATTCAAGAAAATGCGATTATCGCGCAGCCGCACTACACCACGCCCGGCTAGTGAGAAAACCGGTAAATTCCGTTAACATTTTAACGTTACTGATAAGTACCATTCAAACTGAAGCATTTGAAATATACTGCGATTCTAGGAATTTATAAATTGGATTACAAAACTTGGCTCTATTTCTGTTGTAAATAAATAACAATCTGAATAATTTCGATGAATTTTAGATTTACCGGTTATATCTTATTGCAAGATGGTTTTCTTATCTGTGACAAAATGCGGTTAGCGGTCATGGTTAGCGGTTATTTCAAGTTTCAAACTTCAAATACCTAGTTTCAATCAAACAGATTCAAATGTTTCGTTTCGTGCGATTTCATAGATTTATTTTAGAAAATATTTACTTGTATTATTGCATAGTTGCATTTGCGTTTCATAACTTTAAATGAAATTATTTAAATTAGACAGGATATCGACATGGAAAATGAACTACAATGAACGCCAAAAGTATATTTTGGTGGGTAGCGAAATAGGTGTAAATCGATGGCTCAAAGGATGCGTTAGCATTTAGCATCTTATGTGCTTGAATGTATCGACCGGTCAAGGTATACCTACTGGGCACACTACTGTACAGTCCAACAAAAACGACTACAATAAAATGGATCAAATTTTTGATGTGAAACATCTAATGCGACGGTACGGGTGTGAGAGCGGCTGTTGCGTGGCGACGCTCGCGATGGCAGACACACGACGCAGACTTTCGTAACTCGTCGGCTCTCTTCGGTTTGATTCGGCCAGTTTTTATTTTACTAAATGCTTTTTGATGTTTCACATCTGCTAGGAGCCCCGCGAAAGCTTAATTTTTTCATAATCTGAAGCCAATGTTATGTACTTATAATTATACGGCAGTAAATGTGTCTGAGTAAACTTAAAATTCATTTTAAATGAATAAGACTCGAAAGTTCTACCGGTTTACATTTTCTTAATGTATGACTAGTGGCGCCCCCATTCTTTTTTTAGTTTTACCGCTTGTCATAGAAACGCCTTAAAATGGTGGATGCGTACCTGTCCGCACCGTACTCACCGCAGTTATCGCTTTTGTTGACGGTACAACAGCGAGCGCGGCTCGAATGGATGTGCGAGGTTGCATAGAACTTCATACAAATAATAATTTAATTGCGGCGATAGCGGCGCGTTTGGTGCGGACTAGTGCGCGTCCACCTATAAATGGAACATTTTTTTTATATTGGTCTATAATGGTGTTTTATTAGGCGAATAGGCGATAAATGAAATGAATAAGACTATCCAAAGTTCTATCACAAACATTATTTTAGTTGCCATGCTAATTAACTAATCATCAGCATTCTACTAAAACGAAATATCACAAAGTTATTAAAAAATAAAATAAAAAGAAAATACGAATAAAACGTACAACGCGCCGTTGCTAAAAAAATTGCCTCAATGGCGCCAAGCGCCAAAAGCACGAATAAATAGAAAGGATAATGATTATGGTTTTATGGCGGTTATAGTAGAGGCGGGATAGAAAGGGCGGCTTGTACTTATGAAATGCACAGTGTGGTTAGCAAAACAATAAAAAACATTTAAATGTAATTTTCATCTAACTTTGTTTAAATATCCATCTGGAAAATAATTATTATATTTATCACTAAAGTACCTACCTACCTATTTCGT
Source organism: Amphipyra berbera (assembly GCA_910594945.2). Classification (NCBI taxonomy): domain Eukaryota; kingdom Metazoa; phylum Arthropoda; class Insecta; order Lepidoptera; family Noctuidae; genus Amphipyra; species Amphipyra berbera. Next base: position 2,391,297 of record OU343138.1, read on the forward strand.
ATAGGTACATAAAGCTTTGATTTGCTAAAATAAATTAAAAAGGCTTCCTAATTTGAATGTATTATTTTATATGCTAAAAGGTTTTGCTTAACTACCTAACCGTATGGGGCGAAACCACAGATAGAATAGAAAATAAATACAAATAGAGGAAATGACTTGTCATCAGCGACATCCGCCATTATATTATCTATCATACTAAATCCAAAAAATCCGAACAATAAACCATGAACGCATTTTGGACATTATTCTTATATTATATAAAAAGTTTTAGGTTTCATGATGTGTCTTGCTTGTATCAATGCTTTTATATCAGATACTTAGAACAGAATCGATACGCCCGCCCAATTAACATCTAAAATCTCTGCTTAGAACTAGGGCAAAATGTCATTACAGTAGCAGTTCTTGCCATAGAGTAACTTTGTATACTGGTTCTTGCTTCCTTTCACTCCGTTGTGTTATGATATTGTCCGTCATGTCCGTTGCGGCAAGAATTTTGTGGGTGTTTTGGACTGGTCCAAGACACCCGTGGGCCGCTTGTTGTCGACGATTTTTGACATTACTTCTGTTCAAAGAGATTAAATATTATGTAGGTGTCTTTGCTTCTGTTGAATTTCTGTCAAATCAAAAATCTACATCCTACTCAAAGACATTCAATACTATAATCCTACTACATCAATCAATACAGATTAGGATCGGTTATTAGGTAACTCAAGTAATATCAGGTGAATAGATCGAATCAAACGCTTTAATTGTACGACATGACAGGTATTGGTGTCAATTCTGCTGCGCACTTTGACAGGAGTAAACTAAATTATGGGTGTTTGTCTCTTTCTGTTTCAATAGAATAAGAAAGTGACAGTTGTGTTTAGTCTAGTTTATTAGTGTCAAAATGTGCTACAGAATCGACATCATTAGCAGGCCATTTCATGAATTGCCTAGGGCCTAGACATTATCACGATATGCCCAATTCTATGACTGGACGACAAAATAATTAGGTACTAGTTCTTTATTGGCGCGGTTTACTTCACAATTATCTCTTTATTATTCACTAGCTGTGTCCTCACGGCTCCGCCCGGGTAAAAAGTTTTATTCTAGTAATAAATATAGCATATGTTACTCAGTGATAATGTAGCTTTCTAACGGCAAAAGAATTTTTGAAATCGGTCCAGTAGTTTTTAAGTTTATTCGTTACATACAAAAATACAAATCTTTCCTTTTATAATATTAATCTATACTACATTTATATGCACTGAGATATGTATAGGTTCACTTATTTTTCGTCCATAATCCAGATGTCTACGTATCTTCTAAGTTAGCATTCAGTTGTGTAAGTTTAGGAGGCAAAGACTACAAATGATGTCTTGGGATATTACGAAGGGAGCGCGTGATAGGTTGTAATTCCATATCCTATTATAAGTAGGTATTTTATTTTAATCATATTACTTACAGGAATATTGTCTCACAGAAACAAGTCTAACTCTAAGGAATATCTTTGATCTCACTCATACTTACCTAATAGTTACCCGCAGAAAAAAGAAAGAAATTCTTCTTCCTTCTAAATATCTTTGTACTTATCTGCTTGTAATGGTGGGTGCTGATGAATTTACTAATTTTGATTCCAGATTCTTCACCAAAAGAAAGAGCATACTTCTCTACCTACTAACTAATTATAGCTCAAAAATCATGTTTTTTGAGGGTTAACAAAGACTCATAGGTATGTACATTTTAATGTGTTCGTAGTTCCTTCAAATTAATTCTAACTTACCTATTATTACATATTCACCTTGATCTTATTTTTGAGCATTCTTCAGAGTAAAAAATATTATGAAAAGGAGGGTTCCAACTTTGGCTCGGTTGGCGTAGTGGCTGAGCAATAGGCTTCTGTGCTACGTATCACGGTTGCAATCCCTACATGGAACAAATATTTATGTATTTATAGCCAACAGATAGTTGTTCCGGCCAGAGTTTGTGCACGTGAGATAGGCTGTAAATGCACCTACGAAACGGGAGTAACGCTAGTGAGGGTTAACGTTTCATTAAATAAAAAATCGGCCAAGTGCGTGTCGGTCGAACCACGCGCAGTGTAGGGTTTCGCCATAGATTACCCCCTAGGGGTAATCTGTGGGTTCTGCCGACAACCGCATAATTATGTTTGTCTGACTGCACTATTAAAATATAGCCAAGGAATCTTTTTACGTAGGTAAGTAATGGAATTTTGTGTAAGTATCAATTTAAAACTAGGGGTGGGACCCCCTGCAGATTAAATTGGTGCACTTTAGGCATGTTAGAATGGATGTTGAAAGGACGCTAGAATGGGTTCTGCGAGCACGTGGACGAATGCTGTAAGCACGCTAGAATGGATGCGGTTTGCAGGTTAGAATTTGCTGTATGTTTGAATCGGTATTGTGTGCTCGTGCAAATTCGAGTTTTGAGTCTCAATATATATTAATATCACTTAAAATTGCATACAGTTAGTGCTATATGCACGATGCGATGGATAATGCAAGCATGCTATGCTTTGCACGTAGAATATATGTTGCGGTACACGTTAGAATAGGTGTAGAGAACACGTGTCTTGCGTGCGTATATCACACCCTTAGTAATGTAAGGGCACAACTTGAAACATTTAGTTTCTGTGTTAGACGGTCTCAATATCAACTGTAAGTACTACCACTTGGCTTTCATAGAAAAAGAAAATATTAAGGCAAATACTGTAATAATACTGTGAAAACATCGGGTTGCCAGAATCTTTTAACACGTTTTCCCAAAAGTTGATATTTTTGAACAAGGTCTTTACTTTATTAAGGAAGCGATATATTTTCGATGTCGACTTGAGAGCACGCTCGATATCATCAATTTTCATCAGCAACCTGTCGCAATCATGTCTATCGAGTTATTTACCCTCTACAAAATAAAAGGAAAGTATTTTTCGTAGGTAACTGCAAGCCACTTCAGCGCACCAAAACAGGCTGTGGTAAGTTGGGAGGTGAGCCTACAGATACCAGTCTACCGCCAAAGCCTAAAGCGCAGGCCATTTCACCGAGCCTAGCTACTTTAGCGACTCGAACGATGTGAACCTAAGTAGGTATGAAAAAGCCAGCTCGCGGTGTGGCCTGCGCTTAAGACAGCAGTAGGCTACACCGTGTGCAGGTGAAGTGTGTACTTTTTCTTACATTTATGGAGTTTTCTTCTTGAAAACCAATATTGTCTTACATTCTGAAGTCTGCATGGTGAGTCTCTGGAAACCTGGTGTCCTCGGCTACAAAATAATAATTATGACGACTCTATCATAGGGATTATGAATGTTACTAGCATCCACTTGTATGTACTACTAAGCTATTGCTGTTTATCAATCCGGCATTATATTACCACTTAGTTGATTAATAATCTTCATCTAGGGCCCGTATACAGCAGTTCGTGGATGGTAACGACGTTGACTTGAAATAACATCAAGCTACTGATGCCCAAATTATATCTTCTATAAATATTTTTTCAGGTTGCTACCATTTGGTGTCATACGTGTTATGTAATATTTAATTTGTATATGTATTCTAGGTTTGGTTGTAGGATAGGTATTGCCCTCTTGTTCAGTCAATTGATATGAGCTCAGTTATGTGACCTAACCTCAATACAAAATAATTTACTGGGGAGATTTAAAACAGCTATTTATGTGTGTTTGTGTCGTGAGCACATGTTAACAATTGAAATAAATATCAATGATATCAAAAAAATAGGGCAAGATGAAAACTTGTAAAATAATAAGGCAAGATTTTATTAATTAATCATCTCCCATTGTTAATTGAGTAATCATTATACATTTCAGTGTATTACAGAGAGGCACATTGACAGGGATAACAAAATAAACAAATGTTTTGATTGATGAAATTCTAATTAACCACTGAATTCTCCACAAGTTAGCAGGATCTCATAAACAAAGGAATTGATCAATAAAAATAAATCACGCGAAGTGATAGGATGTAAGATTGAGACTCGTCGGATCGCAGAACGATCGCGTAAGAACAACGGTTACTGTAAACTAGACGAACAAGAGAGTCCAGTAGGGGTTCGGGTCGCTCCGGGGCCTCCACTCTTCACATTGAAAACTCATTATACGCCAGCATCCAATTTATCTTTTGTCAAAAAAATCTGTACAAAATATATTAAATATATACTCTGTAATGCTAAAAACTGTAACGCTACCTCCTCAATAGTTCAATCACGATTATTAAATGATTTAAAACACAATAACTCGTTCACGTCGTGCAAGAACAAACATTAACCTATCGACGAGCGCCACCGGCGCTCGCGCGGCGGGGAGACCTATATACAAGTCAACATTTTAAAAATCATACACCTCAGTCTGTCACGTGAATACCGCTGCTGCATCTGATTTATAATTCCGTTGCATTAATTTCATACAGTCGTGTGGTCTTACGATCTAGTGTCGCGTGTCGCGTCCTTTGCTTATCGTCCGTGCGTGGCATCATAATATACATAGTTTATTTTATATATAGGCAGTCGCGACGAGGCGTATGTTAGTTCCGCTCCTCATCGCAATCGCGGGAGATGTGTCCGGGCTTTCCGCACACGTAGCAAGTCTTGGTGCCGTCGGGGCAGTTGCGTGAGATGTGGCCGGACTTGTTGCAGTTGTAGCAGGTCTGGTTGGAGCTATCGCGCCCGCCCTCTGGGCAGTTCCGTGCGATGTGCCCGGTCTTGTTGCAGTTGTAACACGACGGCTCGTCCGGACTCTGCGCGCACTCGCGCGCTATGTGTCCCGTGCCGTTACATCTGAACCATACAAAATATTAAGACCTTTAGTTATACAACAAACAATGAAAGGTTCTGCACTCTTATTATTTAATTATAATGATATATTAATGAGAAAGAAAGTTCAATGACACGCTAATGGGACGTGTGTTGGCAAGGTCAATGCCAAGAGTTCAACGTGACATTTAAACATAAGTGGACATACTACACTTTCACTATGACCTCGTTCGTTACTCAGGTCAATGTCTACATTAGATCAATCAGGTATTGCTTATGCCCAAAAAATTTGATGCAATTTTTACAGGTTGACAAATATTTAAAATCTTCATTTAGTTGTGCTGGAGTCTTCAGGTGATATCCGGAGCGGTCTAATAACTAATAGCAAAGAAACATCGATTTTTCCATTTATAGAAACAGGTTTTAGATATTATGATCTAATCATAAACCGACGTGACTCCGATAACAATCGCGGTAAGCTAACGTGCACCTTACAACGTAACTAAAACACGCCCAGCATAAATTGTCGACATGTTGGTAGGTGTAACTTGCGGAGGCTAGTTTCAAGAAAAACTTGTTCTACTGAGTACCTATATTAATTTTATTACCTTGTATACAGAAATATTACAAATATAGAAGTTGATTGATATCGTATGTAGCCTAAGTTTTTGTAATATTATATCAATACATAACAGTTTATAATGGAACACGTTGAACTCTCCACATAACTCCTCCACACGGATGCGAAAGGCGCGTGGCACTTGTTTCCTCGTCGCCGCACGCTAGCCGATCCAACGCATGTGAGTTGAGCCGCTCAAACGCGGCCACTCATGCGTAACGAGCCGATAGAGATACTTGATGTCTACACGAAACATGTATCGTTTGAAGTGTCGTTAACCTATACCAACGTTAGAAGCTCGTGACTGCTACCGCGCAGATCAATCGCTTTGGGAGGTTAAGCAATAGGTGACCATTCTTAATAGTTCGAGATTTCTCCAAATTTCCGTGTCTCGGAGCACGTTGGACCGTTAACTATAAACACGTGGGCGTCAGAGCAGACGTCATATTCAGAAGTCAAAGTCTGATAACCTGTTTAACCTTCGGATTACAGCTCGCATAACTCGAGCTGTGGAGGTCAAGGGGGCAACAATGGGAGTAAAAGCAATATTTGGTCTTATCTGGTTCAACTGGCAACTGATCCCAGTAAATTTTGGGAAAGGTTAGGATGATATTAACCTGTAGCAACGGTCGGCCTCTTCCTTGCAGTCCCGTGCGAAGTGTCCGGCGCGGTTGCACTTGAAACACTTTTCGCGCTGGCGGTTGAAGCCAGAGTCGCGAGCAGCGACGCCGCCACCCTGGGTGCACTCGCGGGCAAAGTGCCCCGTCCGGTTGCACTTGTAGCATACGCTCGAACTCATTGTCTGGAACAATAGGATGCACGTTGTTGATGGTACTCTTATCACTAGCATGTAACGGTACCTCATAAACACGTGGTAACAAAAAAATCAACGTTGATTTGAAAAACGTAACGGACAGAATTTAACTTTTAGCAATAATTTCGAATTGTACAAACTATAATAAGTTAACTACAAGATGTGACAATAAAACACGTTTTGGAGCGAAATATTTATTCGGCGAACATAATTTCTGACCTTGTAATAATGACCTTTATAAAATACGGTCATTCGCCTCGGCTGTCTCTTTCTCACCCCTATTTGGATTGATAAGTGTAACAGAGATATCGTCTTAGTATTTGCACAGAAGTTCCGCTGACGAGATGACCCTGAGGTTGATAACGCGCCTCATGTGCCAAGATCACGGCAAATTGTGTACGATTGTCACCAATTGAGTCGCGGCAAACATTTTGATCGAGATGTTAAAGGGAGGCCCGATACGATGCAAAACAATTGAGAACGTGAACGTCGCACATTCCATGAGGTCTGTTGACTTGAGTATTTGAAGTTTGAACAGCGACTCGTGCTGTTTTTTTTGTGACGGTACTATAATCGTTTTTTAAATGATAAAGTAGGTAGTACTTAGGAAAAAATCAAAAATAAAATGCTAGGAAAGACTGATACAAGTAGATAGGTACTTAAGTAATTAATGCTGCGTAACATTTTCGCCATCTACCCGCCAAGTGAATCACCGTCAATTTAAGTTACACAAAATCTATGAAACAATATTTCACAAAAACCATAGTGTTAGAAACCTGAGTTTTCCGTTCGACCTCGCCATGGCGACACCTTTCTTTGGCCTCTAAATTATTGATCAACACTATGCCAAGACATTAATGAGTACACAGTTTTAATTGCATAACCAATAAGTCTCTAGTTATTATAACAAAATAGATAACAACTACGCTTATGTATAGGTATTATGTTCATTTAACACAAAAATATAAGGTACAAATAGAATAGATACCAAAGTTTTTTTTTATAAGTAACATTAAGTTCAGAATGTTCAGAATAGTCATGGAAAATGTGATATAGAATGTTTTAGAACTATAACAATATGAAACCATTAGGTCAACCACATTTCACGGCGTCGATAAAATGTAAGCAGTTAGTTGACTGTAGAGGGGATAAAGTGAAAGCTGCAAGTGGGAAAGTCATTAACTTAGAGCAATTATGATAACTAGTGTACATACAGTCACAATGTAAATAGCTGAGCTACACTGTGTTGTACAAACAACATGTAATAGCAGCCCCCAAGAGAATCAAGACTTGTTTGGATAAGTGTCCATTAAGTAAATTGAACATTTTTTGTGGGTAAATAATTGTGTCCATATTGTTACAAGAATTTGATCATAAAACTGCCATATTGTTCAAATACCTCAATTAAATATGGAAATGTAAAAAAAAAATTGGACTGAAAAATATTTTTTTAATTAAGAAAATTGTTTTTTTTTTGGGGTCACATATTAAGGCAATGTTAACAATCTTACCCAGTCTGCGAAGTAAAGATCTCAAAAGATATCCCAAACTAAATACAAGACAGTATAAAACAAATAATTACTTTGGAAAAGGCACATACAAAAATACTAAGTCCCACATGAATTTTAGTGTAAAATCTAGTTGGTTGTGGTGCAATTATATGAAATGAATGACTTTCTAAATGCAACTGTTAAAGGGTCAATGGAGCAATAACTTGAAAGTTCTAACTGTACTCTTAAGTGTAACACACCTTTTTAGACTTATTTGGAATTGCAGCTATCAGTTTTTTAATTGCTTCATTTTTATTATATTACCATAAATTAATTTGCAATAACAGCCAGATGTAACGAAAATTTAGGTACCTATGAGATGTTTTTATATGTTAGATAATACATAATTAATGTAATTATTAGTTTTCCTTATGTATCAACAAGTCTCAAGTCTCTATGTACAAGTTATTCTTAACAGAACAATCTGGAGTATGATTTCAATTTAAATCTCTTCAAGTGATGATAAAATTACTAATATTACTAGCTTACTTCTCTTTATTAATTTTTCTGACAAATTATTTTACATTTTAAAATATTTTTATATAAAATACAAAAAATAGTAGCTCACCGGCATCGGGAACAGGGTCCAGCAGCTTAATTATTATTAAAATAGCTTGTATTTCAAAGCCTCTGTCGCTAATGATATGTGAAATTAATAATGAAGAATTATAATTCTTAGAAAGTGTATAATTGGAATTGTTCACTGACTACATTGACTTTCATACTGAGAAATTCAACTAATGACAACTAAATGAACGACAAATATGGTATGTATTACTGATGAAATTTTATAACAAAATCTTGGCAGAATGAATTATGTCCTTGAATATTATTAGAACAAGGGTAAATTTATTGAAAAAAATACAATTCATTGGAACAATACATTGTCATTAACCAATAAAGTTATATTGTTTCTATACTGAAATGATGTCAATGAATTCATAAGTACAATAGCAGATAGTACAAATATGCCATTTCAATGTACATTAATGAGTCCTTTGTGTAAGCATGTAACAGGTAGATAGCATAACACATGCTTAAACTAGACTCTTAAGGTTCATATAGGCATTATACATATTAGTACTTTCCCACATGCTGTTCATAGTGCAGCGATGCGTCATTGTCTTATACTAACACAGAAAAAAAAGAAAGCTACAAGGGAAGGCATGATTAATACTTTGGAGGTGATCGAGACCGCAACGTGATGACGGAGCAGTTTCAGCAATCGATGCAACCGTATTTTAGCTGTGCACAAATGAATCCCGATAACATATTCGAATATAAAATTACCTCAACAGCAGCTATATGTGTCAGCAACGAGTCACCGTTTGTCAAACTAACCACGTTCAATAAACAACCTAACTATGATGCGTTGACATAAAAATAACAGAAATTCACTTGGAAACACTTAGGGAATTTGCGCCGTTGATATATTCGCTGATAATTAGAAGAAAACACATCTGTAATGTACGTACGCCGTATAGCAGCCTAACCACGTGTAGAGGTACCGGTAGCGCGCGGTTTCACAATCAATGTTGCACTTTACACTTACCGATTAGATGTGAAACTTCTTGAGCACTTAAATCACTATTGATTCGATCGTTTCACGACCAAATTTTGAATAAGATTTACAAATAAGATGTAATTTACGATGCTTCGTTTGCAAGGAAGCCAGCCACCATCACTACGAATTCGTAAAAGACATTTTGATCATAGACAATGTAGCTAAAAAGTTTTCAACGCTCTTCCAACGTGACTAGACAATGAAAATATTATTATTCAAAATAGATTTAAACATAATAACAGCGTCTAATGTAATGAAAATAAATGTTATTTTGTCTGAAAGTGAGATTTAGAATTGATTTTATATAAAATAACATTAATATTATTTAAAAAATAAAGGTCAATGAGAACGTATCAACAGTGTCTATGATTAAACAAAATTGGCCAATAGGAACTGTTTTTAGCAACCAATCATAAATACCTCCATAATTCACCAATGAAATCTTTTAAATTAATTTACGCATCAAGAACATAACCCTAAGCGTTATTTTAGTATAACGAAAACGATTTACGAAGTCTTGAATTACTCGGAATATTCGTATCAAATCAAGAAGTTTTCAATTTGTTGGGTTACTTCATCGTTCAGAGTACATTAGATGTCACACTGCACGGTGTTTACAAAACTATCAAGCGACACTTAAAATCTCATAGTTTTGAGATAAAAGAGAAACCAAATTGGTTTTAAGTGTAAGAACAATGTCCGCTGAGAAGAGACGTAGCAGCGTTGATACCAATGAAGAAGGAGAGGACAACGACAGCTGGATAGGACCTATGCCCGCCGAGGCATCGAAACCTAAAATTAAAAAGAGAAAAGGTATATAGTTTTACTCTATAAATTCCTACAAAATACCCTGACTGCAGTTTTTAAAAGATACGTCTTCTACTTTCCAGTTTTGGAGTTTGAATCTCTTTACATAGAGAACCTGCCTACCTCAGAGACATACGAGTTCAGCTACATGCATCGTGATGTGGTCACACATGTAGTGGTCACAAAGACCGACTTTGTGATCACCGTTAGTCAGGATGGTCACTTGAAGTTTTGGAAGAAACAGGTACTTAGACAATTTAACAATATAATTCGGGGTATCTGGGACTGCCTATAGTTCTCTAGTGAAGACAAATTTTTAAATGTTTACCATTCAAAAGAGGAATAGTCGTAGTTAGCATCAATTGACTTTTTCGCTATTATATGAGGAATAAATTATTTACCTCATTGCTACTTAAACACACACATTTTGCAAAGTCAAAGCACCTATATTGATTATATCTTTAACCTTTTAACCGCTTCAGTCACATTTCTGCGACAAATATTTCCGTGTCCCTACCGCGCGTGTCGTATATCTGCGACAGAGAACATGCATGGTTTTTTTGTTCTATTTTCGTCCTATGAACTGCGTGGTACAACTAAAATGATTATTCAATAGAGATATGATTTACAACAATTACTTAAAATTGTTTCATAGCTCTAAGTATTGAAAAAGCTTAATATATTTATTGTAGGTATTATTTTATTGATTCGTAGTCGCCCCCTAGGGGCACGGCAATTGATATTTAGCCACCCACTTAAAAGGTTAAATAAAAACCATTGGGAACAATACTCAATTAATAAAATCAACTTTGCTGGTCACATTCTACTCCTACACAGAAGATTCTCCTAGAAGCAGCACAGATAACTATTTACTAGGCACGAACAAGGGAAATGCATGTAAATGATTTTTTTTCTTTATTTTTTTTAGGGCGTTTGTGCTTTGCCAAACAGTTTGTATCCCCTATTAAAATCAAAATCAGTAACAAATTGTTTTTATTTATAAAAAAATTTATACATATTTTCTAGGAGGAAGGCATAGAGTTTGTGAAGCATTTCCGTTGCCACCTGGCACCGATCAGCCACGTAGCTACCAACACCACAGGCACACTGCTGTGCACTGCCTCGCTGGAAAAGACTATCAAGGTGTTTGATGTTGTTAATTTCGGTAAGCTGACTGATCAAATTATTTTGCTATTTTAGTAAAGCCATAAATTACATCCAGCTTAATGTGTGGTTATATCTTTTGACAACACGTTTGGTGCAGTGGCTGAGCGGTCGGCTTCTGCGCTACGGGTCGTGGGTTCGAGTCCCGCATGGAACAAATATTTGTATGGCCTCCAGACAGTTGCTCCAGGTCTGGATGTTTGTGCGTGTGAAGATTTGTGTTTGTAAACGCACCCACGATACAGGAGAAATCATAGTGTGGGGCAACTATTTTTTATTAATTATTTTAACAATCTGGTACATGAATGCAATTAAAATTAATAAAAAAAAGAGATAAAGAATATACTATGTCCTTCTTTGGCTTTCAAGTTCCTCTTCAAATCTCTCTGCCAGAATACATTAAAGAGCTGCTTCATTTTATTTTTGTATAGATATAACTAGTTTTGTTATATTACATTCCTTAGTCTATATTCATGCCATATTCTTTTTCATATTGCAAAAAAAAATAGCATATATAGGGAATCCCAAAACTCTGCGTCAAGTCGGGAACAAATGATATATAATGTCTGTTCTGAAAAAAAAATTGAAAGTTTAATCTGTTCGAGTTAATTTACCAAGAATTAAATTTTACCTCATAAATCTAACTATCAAATGTGTCTTTTTAAAAGTATACAACTTTTATAATTTTTCTGAACAGTCATAATCTGCCCTATCATTTGTTCCTGGCTTAACATTGAGTTTTGGGACACTCTGTATAAATAATTTAGTAAAATAACTTATTCATATTTCTTTCCTTTTATGTCTGTGATATAGATTAAGTCGTAAAATGTGATTTGTCGCTGGCAGTAATTGTGCCAGAAAAACGGCAATAGGCTCACAATAGTCACCATGTTAGATGAGACTTAATACAAGAGGTGAAACATGAGGGTATAGACTTCTGTAATAGGAGAACACCTCTGCTTACACCATCGGGATTACAGGCGTGAATATATAAATTCTATTTAATATATAAATTAATGCTATTTAATACTACACTATTACCCGCGGTTTCACCCGCAACCTAGGGGAACTACTTGTGTACCCAGATAAAAAGTGTCCTATGCGTTAATCCAGGACATAGTCTATCTGTGTGCCAAATCTCATTCAAATCCGTTCAGCCGTTTTTGCGTGAAAGAGTAACAAACATCCATACATACAAACTTTCGCGTTTATAATATTAGTAAGGCTACAAATGCTATTTAAATGCTATATAATATATAAATGCTATTTCTTTTTCAGATATGATCAACATGATTTCAATAGACTTTGAGCCCTATGTTGCGGAATGGGTACACTCTGCAGGGGATCCAATATCTGCACTTGCCATGTATGTATTACTTTGTACATACTTCCAGATACTAATATACCTCTTTGCTTCCTTCTGTAGGTGTTATACTACAGTCACCAAGTTCTGATACTAAACAACATTATGCTGAGCATCCACCAGAGCTGTGCTAAGCTGCGTAGCGAGGAATGTGTTTCGTAAGCACCAATAGAATCTCTTCATTTATCTAGCTTCGCTCTGCGCAGCTCTGGTGGATATGGGCTTAGCGGTGCGAGGTTTTTGTTCATACAAAACAAGCGAGAAATGTGTTGCGAGGAATGTGTTACGAGGAATGTGTACCGCACCCGCCACACCACCCTCGTATTCGAAAAGAGTACGCTACCTATCCTCGCACCGCACATTTGTATACATTAACACATTACGCATTACCCATTCCTCGCACAATTCTGGTGGAAAGGGTCACACCGTTTCACATCTTCGCTACACATTTTCGCACCGCACATTTTCCTCGCACAGCTCTGGTGGATGTCCAGCCTTAACCTGTATCATCATCATCGTCATCCTCCTGCCCTTATTCCAACTTATTTGTGATCGGCGCAGTATGTCTTCTTCTTCCATACATCTCTATTAACCGTCATCTCAGTAGTCACCCTCTTTCTAGCCCTATCATCTTTCTCACTATCCATCCATCGTTTCTTTGGTCTTCCTCTACTCTTATAACCATCCACATTCATACTCAAAACTTTCTTCAGGACATGTTCCTCATTCCTTTGCATCACATGCCCATACCATGACAACCGGTTTCCACAGAACTTCTCAGTCTCCGTCGCCACTTTTAGACATCCATATAAATACATCATTATCAAAATACATGCAGACTTGGTCTCCATATTGTTGAGAATTTGGATGTCAGTTACTTTGTGTGATGGCATATTTTTGGCTTTGTCCATGCAATGATTTGTGCATTTTCTAATAGTACTGAATGTTCTGCCTAGCCCTTTTCCCAACTATTTTGGGGTCGGCTTCCAGTCTACCAGATGCGGTTGAATACCAGTATTTTACACAGAGCACTGCCATCAGACATCCGCAACTCAGTTACTGGGCAATGCCCATATCCTAAGGTTAGACCGGTTGTCAAACTTTCAGGCTTCTGACTTCCCGTAACGACTGTCATAGGTATTCTTGTGACACCCGGGACCGCCTGTTTAACGTGCTCTCCGAGGCACGGAGGGGTCTCGATGGGTATCGAACGGTCACCCAAACAGGGATCGACCGCGGCAAGCGCAGTTTAACCTCTCAAACCGTACGACTCGCGCGTTTTGTAATTAGCCACGTGCCTCCTCTAATAGTACTGAATATCTGGTAGAATGAAGAAGTATGAAAGCAAAATAATCAAAATTTGAGTGCACTGTACAGTGCAATGGCACTATGCATGTTTGGCTTAGTTCTGCCGCCAACCAGTATCGCTGTGTTCCTGGGTAAGGGTATGGGTGCCGTTGACATTATAGGCACATGGCACTTTCCAACTTTGCCTCTACGGTAGGCAACGCATCAGATATCTTCTTGGTATTGTAGTTTATAGGCGGTGGTAATCACTTTACATCAGTTAGGCTGTCTGCTAGTTTGCCAACCTATTACATTAATAACCCTTCCTTGGCACTCGGGTAAAAACAAACATTGTAAGGCTACACAGTAAGTCGCCTTTTCCCAACTATATTGGGGTCAGCTTCCAGTCTAACCAGATGCGGCTGAATACCAGTATTTTACACGGAGCGACTGCCATCAGACCTCCGCAACTCAGTAAGAGCAACCCAGTTACTGGGCAATGCCGATATCCTAAGGTTAGACCGGTTGTCAGACTTTCGGCCTTATGACTACCCGTAACGACTATCATAGGTATTCGTATGACACCCGGGACCGACTGTTTAACGTGCTCTCCGAGGTACGAAGGGGTTTCGATGTGTAACGAACGGTCACCCATTCACGGACTAACCGCGGCCAGCGCAACTTAACCTCGCAAATTGTATGATCCGCGTGGTTGGTTATTAGCCACGAGCCCGTCAACGTCCGCATCACACTATCAACAGTTGATAGTTTGAGTTGATAGTGTGAGTAGTTACTATCAATCAACTTTGCCTATCACCACTTCACTGCTTGACGTCTTCATAATTTCCTTAATGTATAGATTGCTAAGTCACTTCGACTGATTGCGTCGCCCTGTTAAAGCGTGTGAAGTGCGAATATTCTTCCACCTACATAACATCGCGCCTGTATTCCCGAAGGGTTGGGCAGAGGTGTACAGTAACACTCTCATTTCGCCGCTATGTTTAAGTCCCGTGTAATAGGGGGCAAGGCTATTGCTATCAACCGGGCACAACTCCAAATTACGGGCTGCTATTGAGGAATTCCACTCGGAAAAACCCAATAACAGTTTGCCCGACCTGAGGATCGAACCCGGTCAGCAGTCGCGCTTGCCACCACTAGCCCAACGTGGCAGTTAGTTTCCTACACTTACATACTTAAACTCACGCCTTTTTACCATGGGCGTAGGCAGTAAACTATAGAACGCCACATGCTACGACCCTTACATACCCCTTTCGCTACATCCACGTTCATACATCTTGTCATACACGCACGCCGGTTGAGAGTACTACGCACCTGACCTTTGTGAAGAACATCACCAATAACATCGATGTATGTTCTAGGACGTCCTCCTATACTTATTGTGCTTTATTTCTAGCTCAGAGAAAGCCAGCAACAAGATCCACGTATTTGACGGCACACAGACAGCAAGCACTCCGCTTCACACCTTCGAGACCCTCCACCAAGCAACCGTCACCACCATCAAATATAACCCGGTCTACGAAACAGCAGTCTCGGTTGATAAAGCAGGGATCATTGAATACTGGACAGGCCCTAAACATGAATACAAGTTCCCGAAAACTGTGAACTTTGGATCGAAGTTAGACACAGATTTGTATGATTTTGTGAAGAATAAAACGTATCCTACTGCTCTTGCTTTCTCGCCTGATGGGAAGAAGATGGCGTCTATCAGTTTGGATAGAAAGGTAAGATGATATAATGCTGATAATAAATAAAAACCAATGTTCCTTGGCTTAGAATAGCGTTCTATTTCATGTAAATCGAGGATGAGACTTGGCACTAGTCTCGAATTGTAGTTTCACTTTTCTCATTCTCTAGGTTTTGGCTATACAATCCCAATGCTCTGCCTAACCTTTTCCCAATTATGTTGGGGTCAGCTTCCAGTCTAACCAGATGCGGCTGAATACCAGTATTTTACACGGAGCGACTGCCATCAGACCTCAGAAACCCAGTAACTGGGCAATGCTGATATTCTAAGGTTAGATTGGTTCTCAGTCTTTCGGGCTTCTGATTACCCGTAACGACTATCATAGCGTCGTTGCGCCTGCAAAATCCGCTGTTTTTTTTTGTTGGAAATCGGTCTTTGATGCTATTCTATAATAGTTCTCAAGCCACGTGCACCTGTAGAATCCGTTTTCTAATAATTTATTTTGCTATCTTCTTAATCAAATAAATTATTAGAAAACGGATTTTACAGGTGCACGTGGCTTGAGTAGTATTTTAAAATAGCATCAAAGACCGATTTAAAAAAAAAAAACAGTGGATTTTGCAGGCGCAGCCACGTAGGTAATCGTGTGACACCCGGGACCGATGGTTTAACGTTCACTCTGAAGCATACATACCTATACAATCCCAATAGTGTCCAAAAAAGTATATTCTGTTCCCATCTCAAAAGTGTACTCTGTATCAAGTACCAAGTCAGTTGCATGTTACTTGGTAATAGCACCCACAACATAAGAGGGAACAAAGGCTGTAGAACCTGTTGGAACTGTTGTCCCAGTATGTAATATGTAAGGTGTTTGTCTGTTGATGTAATAGGTGCGTGTGTTCCATTTCCTGTCAGGCAGGCTGCACAAGGTGCTGGACGAGAGTCTGCAGCGCTTCCAGGAGCTGCAGCATCAGACGCAGCAGCTGCCTAACATGGAGTTCGGCAGGAGGTAATATTTTATCTGTGTTCAATTGTTCATCTTTTATGCACTCAGAGTTGAACCTTTAAGGGCTAATATGAAGAAATCTGTTATAATAATAATCATTTATTTCAGACACACAGTCCATAATGTAATATAAGAAGGCGTTAGTAAATTGTTAGTATTAGGTCCCCACCTATGAAATCAGCGTTTTATATGGAGGATTTTAAAGAAGTTGCATTTTTCATACTAACATTTTCTTAATTAATTTAACAACTATGAACACTAATGTTTTAAAACTTTTATGCACTAATGTTTAAAAACTAAGATAACGTATGCCACTTAGATTATGCGACAAAAATAAGTTTTGGCTAAATTAAAACAAAAATAGTGGTCAGTTCTGCTAACAAAAAGAGGAATAATTTTTGAGGTATTTTGTATGTTTAGAAAATTATAAGTAATAAGGTTATTTTTTAGTATGGTAGTTGTCTATCATGGTCATTATTCGATATAATATCAAGCAATTGATGAATATTTTAAATCATAGAAGTGACGAGGTTCTCTATTTGTGAGAAAAAAACGCCAATTTCATAGGTACCTAATATTAAACACAATGAAGTAAGAAGACGTTAGTAATTTGTTAGTAAGCAAGGCTAAGCTACAAATAAAACCAGTCATAGTACTATTTCCATAGTATTTACCTAGTTTTAAACTGCCTCGTTGGTCTAGTGGTGGCAACCCCGATTGTTGACCACGAGGTCCTGGGTTCGATCCTCAGGTCGGGCAAAGTGTTATTGAGTTTTTCTGTGTCGAATTCCTCAGTAGCAGCCCGGAGTTAGGATTCGTGCCCGGTTGATGGCAATAGGCTCGCCCCCTATTACATGGGACTTAAACGTAACGTCGAAATGAGGGTGTTACTATACACCTCTGCCCAACCCTTCAGGGAATACAGGCGTGATGTTATGTTAGTACTATTTCCTATCACCCTGCAGGTGTACACCTGCCCAGTGTACAGTAAACGGACTGTCAATTTTATTCACTAAAAGTCAAAAAGTCAAAGTATTTATTTCAATTAGGCACATAAAAGGCACTTTTGAACGTAAATTTTAACAAGAAAAAATAGAATTGATTCTAGTCGCCCCTTCCAAAAGGTAGTTTCGTATGGAGAAGAATGGGCAAGAAACTCCACCGTTACTCTTTTAAAAATGTTTTACAATATTTTGTATGGGTACATTAATTATACAATTATATGTGAAGACGATGCACCTAGAATAAAATTACTATACCACAATAGGTAAAAATAATTAAAAATGAAGCAATGACAAATTTATTATATGATAGATACATGGTGCTCACATATTTACAAACATTGTAAAAGTATACTAGCAATCTGAGGTCACTGTTGGTGTTACTACGGACTCTATTCATCATCGAAGCTGATCTTTTCCCTGTGACTGCGAAGAAATCATCAATCTATGCCACCGCAAACATGTAGAAGCACTGCAGTACCGTGGTTCTCTCAACACTGCCCACAGAGCGTCGTTGTACTGAACACGAAGAGCGCTGTAAGCCCTCCGCGGAAAGTTGGGCTGGGCTATCAGTCCAGCCACCAACTTTGCTGACTACCTTATCTTTTCACCATGGCATTAGCTCTCGTCTTATGGTTCGTGACAGCACGAAAAGAGAACTCTGTTCAACGGTTTATACATAAACTCACGCCTTTTTCCCATGGGGGTAGGCAGAAACTATAGAACGCCACATGCTACGACCCTTACATACTCCTTTCGCTTCATGCACATTCATACATCTTGTCATACACGCATGCCGGTTGAGAGAACTACGCACCTGACCTTTGTGAAGAACATCACCAATAACATCGATGTGTGTCCTTCTAGGACGTCCTCTACCGACGTTTCCATTGTTTTTTTCTTCCACAGAATGGCAGCAGAGCGTGATCTGGAGAAGTCGGACTCTGTACACCTAGCAAACGTATTGTTTGATGCCAGCGGTCACTTTGTGATATATGCGACCATGTTGGGCGTGAAGGTCGTCAACCTAGTCACGAACCGCTGCGTCAACATGCTGGGTAAGCCGGAGAACTTGAGACCTCTGCATCTGGCGCTGTTCCAGGTAAAATACATTTCCTACCTATCTCTTCAATGGGGTAGGCAACTGTGGAACTAACGGCGCCACTTTCGATTGTTCCACTGCAATCTTATTGGTTGCAATGTGTTTGACATTATTGTTAATATCAACCTGATGGTTCTGATTGGTGGAAATAACTAAGTATGGAGGTGCTGCCATCTGCTTTAGTTTTGCGTTGCCTTCCCCATTGGTACAATTGATTTTTTTAGCCAAGTTTTTCAAAGTGAAGATTTTACTTTTATTTCATTTTTTATCACATTTTTTAATTTCAAATAGATTAGAATAAGTAGAACAATCCTATTGAAGATCGTACGACTTATTTTTAGAATACATATTCTCGTACATATTGAAACACAATTTCTAGAATGTTCTGATAAGCTAACTGTTCTAAAAGTTCGCGAATACTAAATCTATTAAATTTTATTGACTACCTTGTTGGTCTAGTGGTTGCAAGTGCGACTGCTCAGCATGGGGTCCTGCGTTCGATTCCAACGTCAGGCAAAGTGTTATTGGGCTTTTCCATTAGGAATTTTTCAGTAGCAGTCCGGAGTTTGGATTTGTGCCCGGTTAATGGCAATAGGCTCGCCCCCTATTTCATGGGACTTTAACATAACTGGTGAGACGAGGGTGTATTAAAAAACACCTCTGCTGAACCTTTCAGGGAATACAAGGCGTGATGTTGTGTGTTAAATTTTGTTATTCCTTGCTTTTAATACTAATCATGCGGCATCGCTAACAAATACTATCTGCTTTAAAAAGTAGAACAGTACATCTTACCTCAAGAAACCTTATATCTAGGGTCGAACAAACCAATCAAAAGTGGCAACAACACTCGAGATGGAAGGGTCAGAGAACCCCACACTCCTGAACGTGAAGACCGACCCCACGCTGTTCTGCACGGCGTACAAGAAGAACCGGTTCTACATGTTCTCCCGCCGGAGCCCTGACGACATTAAGAGCCCCGACGCAGACCGAGATATATTCAACGAAAAGCCTTCTAAGGAAGACATTATTTCTGCTACAGAGGGACAAGGTACTATTTCGCTGTCTAATTAATTTATTTTTATAATATTTTGTGAAGTTTACGCAAATCGAATCCATTGACGAAAATATAAAAAAAAAGTTAAACGGTTCTATTTACTCCTAGCAGTACCCCTGCAGCATTAAGATTTGAGGGTTGAAGGTTGAAATTATATAAGACTAGCGGCCCGTCCCCGCTTCGCACGGGTGGACATTTTTACCGTTTTTCCAACATTTTTCATTTATGCTCCATTCCTATTGGTCGTAGCGTGATGTTATATAGCCTATAACCTTCCTCGATAAATGGACTATCCAACACAAAAATATTTTTTCAATTCCAACCAGTAGTTCCTGAGATAAGCGCGTTCAAACGAATAAACTCTTCAGCTTTATAATATTAGTTTAGATTAGTATAAATAACGTTGTATTGTCATGGAAATTGAATTTGGGTGCAAAGTTTTAGGAGATTGCGATTAATAATATGCAACACACAAACAAATCAAACCGATATTATATTGTATCGGTTTGATTAGTTTGCTTGTTGCATATTATTAATCGCACCTTCTGCATTTGCATATATTTGCGGGCGGGAGGGCGGTGCTGCATACTGCATTCGAGCTTGATCAACTGTTTGGCGGAATGAACACTAAATATTGTTATTGTATATTTGTAAGCAGCAGTAGTTGAAAAATCTGTTGCAAGATTTGAAACAAACAAATATACGAAGCGAAACTAATTATAAATAAAAAACCGGCCAAGTACGAGTCGGACTCGCGCACGAAGGGTTCCGTACCATTATCTATAAAAACGGCAAAAAAACACATTTGTTGTATGGGAGCCCCCCTTAAATATTTGTTTTATTTTAATTTAATTATTTATTTTTAAAGTGAATATATAACTAAATATTCTGTGAATATTTCAAGCGCCTACCTGTTGCCGTTATCAATATCGAGCAAAAAAGATAAAAATAATCACGTTTGTTGTTTGGGAGCCCCCTTAAATATTTATTTTATTCTGTTTTTTAGTATTTGTTGTTATAGCGGCAACAGAAATACATCATCTGTGAAAATTTTAACTGTCTAACTACACGGTTCATGAGATACAGCCTGGTGACAGACGGACGGACGGACGGACAGCGCAGTCTTAGTAATAGGATCCCGTTTTACCCTTTGAGTACGGAACCCTAAAAACCGTTTAACAAGATGACGGTTCATGTCGCGTTCCGTTCCTTTATTTTAAAAGCATCTCAACGTGCAATAAACAATTTATTTCTAGCCTGTGTTGTCCCATTGCTGGGCAAAGGCCACCATTTCCTTCTTCCACTCTTCGTTCATATGCAAGTGTGAATCATACTTCCTTGTCCGAGTCAAGCTCGTCGCACCATCTTCGTCTGGGCACAAAACAGATAGGTACAGAAGTCAATCTACATACAAGTGCGCTCGAGCAACGCACACATAGACACTGCTCACGGACACGATATCTCGGAGTCTCGGAATGTTTGGGACCAGAGTGCGAGTGAGTGCGAGCGCGAGTGCCATGCGCTTGAGAGAGATAGAGCGACCGCCGAGCGTAGGTATGAAAAGTGAGGTACATACATGTGATTGACTTCTGTACCTATCTGTTTTGTGGTCTTGGCCTGCCGCGATGTCGTTTCACATTTTTCGGGACGATCTACGATTCTGTTATTTCAGTTTTAGTTATCTAGGTGAGGAGCTTGTGACTCAATAGCTTTATGGTTATGAATGAATTAATTAAATATCTCATACCTCAATAATGTCCTCTGCAGGAGTCCAGCGTCTCTACGAGCAGGCCATCCTGCACACGTCCCTGGGCGACGTCCACATCCGTATCTTCGGTAAGGACGTGCCGCGATCAGCCGAGAACTTCTGCGTCCACTCCCGTAACGGGTACTACAACGGGCACGTGTTCCATCGCGTCATTAAAGGCTTCATGATACAGACTGGCGACCCTACAGGTGAGAGAGCATTACGTTATTACCCGATTGCGTAGCAGGAAAGGCAGGGTTATGTTTTTCGATGTATGGATATGTATGTGTGATTCTTTGTGGGATACATACCTGAGATCAACATACACAACGTCGCTGCGCCTGCAAAATCCGCTGTGCTTTTTTTTTTTAAACCTGTCTTTGTTGCTATTTTATAAGCGTTCTCAAGCCACGTGCACCTGTAAAATACATTTTCTAATCATTTATTTTGCTATCTTCTTAACTAAATAGCTTATTAAAAAACAGATTTTTCACGTGGCTTGAGAATTATTATAAAATAGCATCAAAGACAGATTTTCAAAAAAAAAACAGCGGATTTTGCGAGCGCAGCGACGACAAGCTCAACATTCAAAATTTCAACACGACTAGATCAATGGCAATGGTTTCCTACATCAATAATTTACAATTACAACAGTTCACTAGTGGCCGATTAGTTATTGGTTAAAACTAAAACTCTTGGTATCTTTACCAATAATGAAGCAAATACCTCATGACTTTGCAAGATTGGCAAAGAAAAATGCTACTATTGGTAAGTATAACGATCCGTTTTGGGACATAGGAATAGGGCATAGATTAACAGCTTAAAATAACCATTATTCATTTTAACAGATCAAAGTGTCTTAAGGTTAACAAAGAAACCAGCTCTTTAGGGAAAATAAATCAATGTTTATCAAAATAGCAACCAATACATACTAGATATGGGCCGAATGATGAATTATTCGGTAGTCGGGCGGATGGGTGGGGCGCTTGCCTTACCCTGGTATAGGTTAGAATAGATTCAGTCAATTCTATATCCATGTCTAATAACATAGTAGACCAATATCTAATTATACTTACTTGGGCTTCAAGGCTTCTAGATTTAGTGAGATAAATATTTATTGCCCCACCTTGGACAACATTGTAGCTACACCCATGATTCTTCTTCTTTTCCTGCCCTTATCTCACACTAGGTGGGGTCGGCACAACATGTATTTCATAAATCCATGTTGTTAGAGGTTTTGGCTTATTGTTTTATGACCGGCCGCCTGCCTGACATCAACCCTACTTGAGAATACTCGTTGAGCGTTCGCGGGGTTGACCCAATGTGCTTGCTGATATTATGCACTGCGTCCCAAAATTATATGCTTCTTATTGCCGACAACTAAGCAGACTATGTTCTTCTTGGTGGAGTATACTTGAAGTTCTAACCTACACCCATGATTATAATGTTGATATTTTTCTGTGTTCGTATTCAGTTCAATTGGCAATTTCCATTCCATATTCCAGGCACAGGTACTGGTGGTGAGAGTATATGGGGCGGCGAGTTTGCAGACGAGTTCAAACCGCACCTAAAACACGACCGGCCATACACAGTCAGCATGGCCAACGCTGGGCCCAACAGTAACGGCAGCCAGTTCTTCATCACGCTGGCACCCACGGTAGGTGACAGACTTGTTAGTTATTTAAAGCACTAGTCGTCAGCGGCGGCCCTAGACCTCGGTCAGGGTAGAGAGAGATTGTCTTTCGACGTCCTTTGGTTGCACTTTCACATCGTATAAATTAAGTTTATGTTTAATAAATAAAAATTACCAACTTTTTGACCGACTTCAAAAAGGAGGAGGTTCTCAATTCGATTGGTATTTTTTTATGTATGTACACCGATTACGCTGAGATTTATGATCCGTTTTACGTGATTCTTCTTTTGTTTGATGCGGAATAGTTGCCATTTGGTCCTATAAAATTTTTACATAGTTTGGCCCAGTAGTTTTCATGTTATGAACATTTTTGTTTACGTAGACGATGTAATTAATGCAAACCTAATACCTTTACCATAATATAAAATTAACAGTTTCAGAAGTCGGTGCCTTCAATTTGGTTAGCGTGGATTAGCACCGACTTCTGAAACTGTTAATTTTATATTATGGTAAAGGTATTAGGTTTGCATAAGAGGTGTATTAAATTAAATGTTTATTAAGTTATTTTTACTTTTTAAAGTCGGTTTATTCAAGCATAGTTTTTTTTTTCAAAAATCAACTTTAGTCGCCTCTTACTACCTGGCGCGTAGAGCGAGCGCTCCTCTCGCTCCTCTCGCTCCTCTCGCTCCTCTCGCTCTACGATGGGACGATGCTGCTAGTTGTGCCCGCCCGAATCCGCTTACGTTAGGTTTCTACATACTTCGTTTTTCAATTAAAATTTTACCACCCTTTTTCATCCCCGTAGGAGTTGATTTTCGTAAAACCCTAAAATACGTAATTTATTGTTTTAAAGATTTTTTACACCAAGTTTCGAGATAATCGGTCCACGTAGCAAGATTCTTGCATAAAATCTATAACAACAGGCTGCAGCCTGTTTTAATGGTAGTTTTGAAAAATCGATAAATAGATATTTCATTATTGTCTTTGAGAGTATTTGTACTGTTTCAAATTTAAAAACCCAGTGAATAAGATTTATAACTGCCTCATTGGTGTAGTGGTTGCAAGCGCGACTGCTCATTGTGAGGTTCTGGGTTCGATCCCCAGGTCGGGCAAAGAATTATTGGGTCTTTCCTTGTGGAATTCCTAAGTAGCATCCAGGAGTTTAGATTTGTGCCCGGTTGGTGGCAATAGGCTTACTGACCCCTATTACATGGGACTTAAACATAACAGCGAAACGAGGGTGCTACTATACACCTCTGCCCAACCCTTCGCGGTAACCACGACCAGTGTAGCCTGATCAAAACATCGGGCGAAGAAAGCCAATTTCGCGTTAATTCCCATTTACTAATCATTATTATCAGGTCACGCGATTGTTTAAAAGTTACTACTTCATGTACGCAGATAAAAAAGTTGTTACTCCAGAACATGGTCTATTTCAGTGCCATATTTCATCCAAATCTGTTGATCTTCACAAACTTTCACATTATAATATTAGTGTGGTAGAGATGAATGTAAGTAAATAAAGAGTCATCATGGCCAATGCTGGACCCAAAAATAATGTTCTTTGTCACACTAGCAGAAACGGTAGGTGACACTCTTGTTAGTTATATACAGTATTATATACTAGTACATACATACACAGTCAGCATGGCCATCACTGCGCCCAACCGTAGTGGAAGCCAGTTTTTTTTACTAGGGGCAACAAGCAAATAGGTCACTTCTCGATAATAATTAAATGGTATATTAAGGTATATCCACACATATCAGAGCTGTGGCAGGGTCGGGAACGGGCCGGAGATCACCATTGCATACATTTTGTACCGAAGCAAGAGCTCCGTCGCTTCGGGTCTGGCCACTGACGCTAGCTGACCAGCACTGAGCGACTGAGGTCTTGCTTCAGTACAAAACGTATGTGATAGTGATCTCCGGCCCGGTTCCGGCCATGGCACGGCCCTGATATGTGTGGGTAGACCTTTAATCAGGTGACGCCATTAGCGTTCACACAACAATGATTTACACTCACATAAATCTAAATATACACATACCTATCAAGGGTAGTCGGAAAAGGGGTACTAAGTCGAAAGAGTGTTAGAGTACCCATAATAACTTTTAACATTTTTATTTTTACACCCATTATTTTTTCATTTTTATTTTGGATAACTTTTGTTCTACAACTTTCCCCGAAAGTCATTAGTTTAAGAGAAATAGCTGTTCAAAGATTTCATAAAAAATACGCTAAATTCTATCTATCCTCAGCTATGATCCGCTGTGTTTACATTTTAGGTCATATTTGGGGTCACGGAGATGAAGCTTCATTTTCTGAATTAGTAACTAAAGCAGGCATGAAGAAGTTTTGAAATAACTAAAATAAAAAGAATTTTGAAATTTTAACACTTTCTTTAAAACAATCATCAGTAATACATTAAGTGGCCCGCGGCTTAGTACTTACCCCCTTTCCGATTTACCTTGTATACAATATGTAACATAATTAACGCACATCCTGAAAGTAGTTTGTTCAGAATCGTTTACTGAATCAATTTCTATCAAATTTTGTATCCCAAAAATAATTAAAATTACGGAAATTAGTCACATTACCCCCTGTATCGTCAAAATAAACTGAAATGGACCGTAAATCAAGGCAAAAAGACTTTTAAAAGCGCATTTTTATTTGTATTTATACAAATTCCGTCATTCAATACAAAATAAAGAAAAAAACCCTTAATTCAAGAACGTTAATTTAGTAAATAACAATGCATATACATGTTAAACTAAAATTTCAGTGTATGTATTATGATTATAACATAATATTCTAATTGGGGTGTTTGAGGGTGTGCGTTAATTACGTTACATGTTGTATACCTTGCAATATGTTTCTTATCCATAATAAACCATAATAGAATAACTTATTTTTTTGTCTAGCCGTGGTTGGACAATAAGCACACAGTGTTCGGCCGCGTCGTCCGGGGCATGGAAGTCGTACAGAACATAGGCAGCGTCAAGACCAACCCCAAGACCGACAAGCCGTACGAAGATGTCAGAATCATATCCGTAACTGTAAAATAAAATAACTAATGTATTAAGAAATGGCCTGGATTCAGTTGAGCACTGACTAAACATAACTAAAAATATTGCTATACTTTTCTAGCAGACAGTGGCGTAACTGTAGGGTGGCAGGGCTGGCAAAATGCCACGGGCCCCCGGCCTAACGGGGCCCACGGCTTTTGAAATTAAATTTATTCGATATTTAACTAAAATGCACACAATTTAGTAATTCTGTTGGGTAACTAGTTCAGTGATTTATTAAAATTAAATTACAATGTGACGATTTTTAGTGGGGCCCCATCCAATACATTTGCCTCGGGCCTCTGATGGGATGGTATAGTTACGTCACTGCTTGCAGATAAAACAAGAATGAGATGGAAGGATATTAGAGCTGTCAAAGTAGGTTCAAGTAAAATTTCCAAACAGATTTAGACGACACCATAGCATAAATTATGTCGCCTAAAAATATGCTGATGTTCAACAACTTAGATTATATACCTCTAGATAAAGCCACCGCGTGACCGCTCATGAGACAGCAATATAAGGCTAAAATCCTGCATCCTCCCGTCTTAGAGCATACATTAAACACTAAACACCTAACAAATGTAGTCTGTTTCTCGTAAATACGGGGGAACCGACGTTCTGTAACAGTGTTTTGACTAACATTAAAAAGGTTGCCAAGCGAAAAAACGGCACGTCATATGAAACAGAAGATATGACGCATTTTCTCAGTTTTCTTTCTAATTTTGTATACATATGCTTCTCACTTCGACACTTTCTACTGTGATCATGGCTACATCTATACTGGGTGTAAAAATAGCCTTAACGAAGCTGAAGTCTACGCATACTGTACATCAAATTAAGTAACATACAGCAAAAATAATAGCTGGGAAACGACGTTTATTTTTTGGTACTAAAAAACAGCTTTTAATTGTAATGCGCAATGTAAGCGCGCGCGCAGCAGACTGTGCCTATTTCGAAAATTTTGATAATGTTTGTATAGAAGAATGTTTAATAATATCATTTTAGCTTAGTTTTCGTGAAAAACGTACAAAAATATGGTGACTTTGATCTTCAATATCTCCATAACCAGTCGGTTCCCAGGTATGGCCCAATACAAAAAAAACTTCGTAATGATGGGAAGAATACGTGGCTCTCGGCTTCGTTAAGGGTATTTTTACACTCGATATAGAGGTAATTAAACTAAGTTCAACAAGTAAACTAGTTTGACAGCTGTAAAAATGTTCCGTCTCTTTCTTGTTTTGCCTGCTAATAAAAGAGAGTGTAACGTTGTAATGAATACACACTTTGATAATTGCGTTATTTATTATATTGGTACGGTATGACATAGATATAAATCACTTTTAACATAATGATTACCGGTAAGCAAGTTCTATATTTGTATGTCATCCAAGGTCGGGGGGTCCCAGCACTTGTCAGTGTCGGGCATAGATAACTAATGTGCATAGATTATTATAGTTCCGATGACATCCCTCTTCTTTAGCGGTATCGTTGAGGCTTCACCACCAAGCGACCTCTGTGTGTCGCGTACTGAGCAGGAGGGGTCGATGGAGACGTCCGTGGCGCCGTTTGAGATTGATCCCCTGTAGTTGGTGTCTCGGTGGCTGGTACAGATTCTTCTGTTGAAGCTGTCTCTGGTATTTCCGCTGGGATGGATATTGATGGATTGGTTTGACCTGTGGACTGTTGATGCCCATTGTCTGATAAGTTTGGTTCTGCTGTGAATGCTGGCTTGACGTGCCACGAATTTCTACGGTATTTGGCTCCGTCTTTTGTTTCTACAATGTAGGATCTAGGTCCCTCCGCTGGAGAGACTATTTTTGCTGGTGTCCAATTTTGATGTTCCAATCTTAGTAAGACATCTTCTCCTATATCAAACTTTCTTATCTCCTTCTTTCCTTTATCTGCTTGCTGTTTTTCCTTTTCTTTGATTTTATTTAGAGTATTTGTGACTTTCCTTATCACTTTTGGAGTTAGGAGTCTGCTGTTAGTTGGTAGAAGTGTTTTTGTTCTTTTATTCATTAGACGCTGGCAAGGTGAGCCTATGTCTAATCTAGGTGTGTTTCGGTGATGTAATAGTGCTAGTTGGATGTCTGTGTTGTCTTCTACGCACTTTTTCAGTAGATTTTTTGCTTCTTGTACATATCGTTCTGCTAATCCATTCGATCTGGGAAAATGTGGACTGGAAAGTCTGTGTTCGAACTTCCATTCAGTAGCGAAATTTTTTGATGACTTTTTGTATTATGTTTTTGAATTTATATACCGGATTTTAGCGCACCGGGTATTTGTAACTGACTACTTCTTTAGGTAGTAGTTACGCTCTATAAAGTTAGCAAGAGCATTCGTCCTCACACCTGCAGAAGCATGTGAACTGAAGTGACTTTCTCTGAGGTGGGGGTAATCGGCATGGAGGACAGGAGCATAAAGTCCAACCATGTTAAAGTTGTCATTTAAGGTCGCATTCCAACCACCAGGACCATGACCAGCTGGGGTGGTGCAACAAAAGCCTCGTGCCATATTCTGGCCGGCATGTATACGTCGTCGATGGAAGCATTCAATATTGGCTTGGTTTGCTGAGGATGATCCTTGAGCTCCAAAGCTGTGAATGGCGACGGTACGGGTGTAGAGTGGGATTACTGCATCATTGAGTGGGCCCGTTGTCTCTACAAACAAGAGATTGACTGAAGTGATTTTGTGTTGAATCCTGTCAACGACATTCAATCCTTTTTCATTATGTTCCCTTCTGTATTCCACGATCTTGATACGATCCTTCATTTCAGCTAAAACTGTATAGACCCTTTCTTGAAGTAACGAAACTATTTTATATCTTCCTTCAATCGTATCATCATCTGGGAACTGTATTCCATGAAGCCGTGCTGTAGCACCGGCATTCTGTATATCGATTGGCTCAAAGCCAAGTAAGTTCCTATTTGGTACTAAATTACCAGGAATTAAAGCCTCCGGTAATGGCTGGTAATTAACATCGTTGTTCATTGATGCTGTTACTCTCCTTGATGTGACTAATGGAGAGATATAACATTCGTAGGTATTATGGTTGTTAGCAACCAGGGCTCCTACAGGGGATCAATCTCAATCTACAATTAAGTATCTTATTTCTTTACTTGTACCTTTTATGGAGGTCTCTATTTTGGCTTCACCAAGTACTGGTATTTTGTGGTTAGAGAATGAGGTAAGGAATCTTGTTGTAGATGGTTTTATGTAAGTTTCTGTTTTTTCAGCTACTTTTCTGCTTAAGACATTGCACTGACTTCCGGAATCTAATTTGAATTTAACTTTAGTATCTTTTGGTAAGTTTGCAGTTTCATACCAGTCTTTTTTATCACAGTCATTTTCTACCGTTGAGACATAGAAGTTTGAATCTTCTTCCTCGTCACTGTCCTCTAAACACATTTCTACCTTCTTCGTCTTACAACATTTTGTAAAGTGGTTTCTTAAATTGCATATCTTGCAAACTTTCCTAAAGGCGGGGCAGGCTCTGACTTCATGCTTCGTATCACACCTTTGGCAGTGAAAAGTTTTATCTTCATCTTTCTTTGAGTCTTTTATGTATTGTTTAGTGTTGCTTTTCTTGTTGTATGTCACTGCTTCTACCAACGGGGCATGTTTCATTGTTTCAACTTGGACTTCCACTTGTTCTGCAGAGTGACAGATATCTATAGTTTTTTGGAGGTTCAGGTCGCTCTCCGTGAGTAGTTTTTCTCTCGTTTTGTCACTTTTTATGCCTATTACTACACGATCACGAATGATACTTTCTTCTAGAGTCCCATAAGCGCAGTATTTTACTTTACTTTTGAGGTTAGTTAGGAACTCGTCGAAATTTTGCTCTTTTTGTGTGATTTGATTGAATACGTATCTCTCGTACGTTTCATTTAATTTTGGTGTAAAGTAATTCGTGAAGCGAGTTTTAATGACTTCGAGGCTCTTTGAGTCTTTTTCGGTCAAATTGAACGTGTTGAATAGAATGGCGGCATCAGTTCCGATACATGACATAAACACAGCAACTTGGACTTCGGGTTTCTTTATTTCTAGGTTAGTTGCTATTGCATACCAATTGAATTGCTGCAGCCACAACTTCCAGTCTACTGCTAAATTAGGAGATGCATTAATATTGAAGTTTTTCGGTGGTTTTATGCTGTTCACTGGATCGTCGTTCGCCATGTTTATAATAAGTAATCACCTCCCGGGTTTCGGCACCATGTAACGTTGTAATGAATACACACCTTGATAATTGCGTTATTTATTATATTGGTACGGTATGACATAGATATAAATCACTTTTAACATAATGATTACCGGTAAGCAAGTTCTTTATTTGTATGTCATCCAAGGTCGGGGGGTCCCAGCACTTGTCAGTGTCGGGCATAGATAACTAATGTGCATAGATTATTATAGTTCCGATGACAGAGAGCAACATTTTTAGTTAAGTTTAGTTGGTGCGCAACAGAAATTGGCAGCAATTATTTAACTAAATTGACGATGTGATCAATTGTGATGTACAAAATATGAACTGTTGCAATAAACTAGATCAATGTTGTATAATGTTGTTTTTTTGTATGCTTTGTGAATAAATTGCTTTCCTCAATGTGTAGGTTCGTCATGTACGTAAAATATATGTAAGTAATCTGTTGAAGGTGTAAACGATATACTGTTCTAGGGAGCATTCTTGATGTCTGTGAAACTAAGAGATATGAAATGGAAAATAAAAATTAATTGACGGTTTGTTTTTTTTTTGTCTTTGTCACAATATCATAAATCTTAACTAAAAGTTCGTCAAAAGGTGATGGAGCGAAGTATACTAAAAAAAACCTTATTTTACACGTATTCGTACCACCACGATTGGTACGCTCCTAACCAGTAATATTACAAACAGGGTACCGGTATCAAAAAAAATGCGAGAGGGTGCGTCATATTGTTATGCCCGGTAAACAGCAATATTAATGAATACTGTCATCAAAGACTAGTCTGTTTGTCTACCTTCTGTGATAACAAGCGTGATGATATGATATTATCATCATCGTCATTTTAATTTCGTGCCATCTATTATCGAATAGATGAAAGCTTATCAAGGATTTATTGCGCCATCTAGTATGAAGTAGACGAACTAAATATAGTTACATAATTGTTTAATAGATGGCAGCAATGGTTTTGTTTATTGTGCTGCGTTGTTTGATTACAAAGCACCTTTGGCTTATTTATTTCATAGAGCTAGTTCTATGCGTATTATATAATATATATTTACATAAACTTACGAGATACCGTTTGCGTGCGGATTAAATATTTGTATCGGACGATTACGCTTCCATATCCACGCGCTGAAGAAACGACTTCCAACACATTAGCAATTTTTTAGTAATAACGAGTTGTAGCCTACCTATTTCATCAAGTATACAGTTGAGCATAGACCTTCTAGAATCCTCTTATCTCCTGATACATAGTTGATGATGGTCGATAAGGAATATTGCCAAAATCACTATGAATGGCAAACGGACTGATCAAGAGTGCGTAGGCGGTAGAGGGAGGGAGGGGGGGGAGGTTGTTAGGTTTTTTAACGCTTTAACGCAAAAAAGATACTGATGTCTATAATTATGATCTTGATTAATCTTTTTCACTCCTAGTCGTCCTTTATGATATCCAAATGTAGAAGGGTACCTATTCTAGTATAAAAATAGGTAGGTAGGTACATTTTAAGATTCCGTAATGATAGAACTTTATTGACAATTTCATGCTATGAATAGAATTTAAGTACTTACCTAGGAGCTCATGATTCATCTTAATTAAGTTTCTTACACGATTACCTTCAACTTGTCATTAATTTATATATTATTATAGTTGCTTCCCACATACGGAACCTTCGGATGTGGCACGCAGATGTGCACTTGACCTTAAATAAGATAATGATCTGCGGTAAGGTACCTAGGTAAGTAGAGCTAAATCATGTACCTACTTACATAAAATACTTTATTAGATCTTAGGAATTTAGTTAACGGTCTTACTAATGTTGATCAACAATATAATTTATTAGGTACTTACCTATGTAAGGAGGTACCAACTCAAGTTTCAGTAATTTTTTTTGATAATATATTGGTGGACTTGGGAGTTGCGACCTACGTAGGTAATAATCTAGTATTAAATAAAAATGTGTAGGTACCTAATAAACTGAACTATACGTAATTACACTTTTATGTGGCCATAAAAACATTGTTATTAATTTAATGATGCTGAATATCCATGAAGTTCTCACACCCGTTGACTGCCATAGAACTTAGTAGGTACCTACCTACACTGTACCTGCAGGATTCGAAGTGTTGTGTTTATGCTCATTAAAAATGAAGGTCAACTTTACAATAACACCAAATGCGAGTTCACAATAATGAAGGAATTTTATATGCATTTTATTTTCCTTTTGCTCAGTTGTTGGACTTATCTTTTGTGTGAACGCGACGGAGGTATGTTTTCTCGCTCTAGCCCGTACAACTATTGCGTTCCACGCCCCTCCCGCGTCGCCCGCACCATAT
The DNA here is from genome assembly GCA_910594945.2 of Amphipyra berbera. Lineage (NCBI taxonomy): Eukaryota > Metazoa > Arthropoda > Insecta > Lepidoptera > Noctuidae > Amphipyra > Amphipyra berbera. The sequence goes on from OU343138.1 coordinate 2,424,076, forward strand.
TTTCTTGCATCGCGCGCGGCGCGGCTACCCCGCCTCCGTGCCTCACCCAAATTCGTTCGTTTCCACTGTCACACTCACCTCGTTCAACGATATTTTGTTTTTAACATTATGACTGACAGAAGTGCTCTCTCAAATAAATAAAAACAGAAGTGCTCCACTTACTGAGCTCTTATTGTTCTTTGAGGTTCTTCTACTTTGTCAACCTGGATGTTTATAAAAACTTATCTTCTTTAATAACATGCTTTATAACAGGATATAATATACCTAGGTACTTAAACATGATATTAATAATGATAAAATAACTTTAATTTTCTTTATCGAATTCCGAACAAAGCGTGGTGTGTGACCACATTATTCAAATTTAAATCAGGACATGGTTATATTTTACCTGTTTCGGTCTGTTAACATTTTGGTTGCAGTCAGTTAAATGACTTCTTATTCATCAGTATTTAATTCCCTAATATAAAAGGTTTTCAGTTTTTTTCTGAACCAATCAAGTAAAATTATTTAATTTAAGACCTTAACTTGCAAAATTTTAAACGTCGAGTGATCTTTCAGTAAATATAATTTGTTTACACATCGGTAAAAGTCAAACAATTTGTTGACTTTATTGAGTTTGAAAGTAGGTAGGTAGGTTACCATTAGGTATTATTATCTTTTTTCAATCTAGCGATATTCATTTGCAACATAATTAGGTATATATTTTTCGCCAAAACCGGAAAAAAGATTTTGCATTTTTATAAAATAAATATTGTTTTTCTTACGTGCTCAGTCATATTTTGTAAACAAACATTAATTTGAATTCACGTTTAATGGCTACGATATAATTGTTATAATGGACATGCTCCTGCTGATTCTCGGTAATCGTACGAAGTCGTAAACAGCCCGCCGCGGCCTCGCGCTACGCTACGATGCCAATCACCAATCACATGCAAGCGTTACTTGGTGTCGCGCGATATCCAACCAATGAGCGACAATCTTTATCACGCCATTTCTAAAAATAGCTTATCTGAGTCACTCAATAAAAGCAGTGGTTGTTTCTTAACAATGTTTAGAAACAAGTGGAACGTCGAGCGAGTCGGACGTGCGTTGCCGCATGAAAAAGTTTTGAAATTCGCGCAGTGAGTTCAGTGATACCGAGACGTTCGGTGCAAACACATGGTTCGACGCTTTCAACACGGCATGGAGACCACTTTCTACGACGAGCAGTATCCACTTAGTGGACCTGTGGAAAACCTTAAGCGACCACTCACCTTGGACGTGGGGCGGGGCATAAAGCGGGCGCGGATCGGCGGCGCGCCGGTCCTGTCCTCGCCAGACCTTCAGATGCTGAAGCTCGGCTCTCCAGAGCTTGAGAAGCTGATAATCCAGAACGGTATGATCACGACGGCTACTCCCACACCAGGAGCGCCCGTGCTATTCCCAGCCAGCATCGCGCCGACGGAGGAACAAGAGATGTACGCGCGCCCATTCGTCGAGGCACTGGACAAGTTACACCACTCCGACCCAACGCCGCAGATCGGACGCGTCGACAGGCGAGTGTACGCCGACCTGGACAGGCCACTTGACCGCTATCCCACACCCGTGGTCAAGGACGAGCCGCAAACTGTCCCCAGTGCTGCAAGTTCGCCACCTCTGTCCCCAATAGACATGGATACGCAAGAAAGAATCAAATTGGAACGCAAAAGGCAAAGAAACCGAGTGGCCGCATCCAAGTGCAGACGGCGCAAGCTGGAACGCATCTCCAAACTGGAGGATAAGGTTAAGATCCTGAAGGGCGAGAACGCTGAGCTGGCGCAGATGGTGGTCAAGCTAAAGGAGCACGTGCACCGGCTCAAGGAGCAGGTGCTGGAGCACGCAAACGGTGGCTGCCACATCGACTCGCACTTCTGATCGTGCCGTCGCCGCCGCCGCTCCACCACATTCCATGCTAGTCGCGCCCGGTAGGACGCAGCATACAAAGCGATTTGTGATCTTAATTTTACTGTGTAATATATAGTTAATGAACACTAGTGTATAAGGTGTTGACGCTACGTTAAGGATGCTGTGGATGTATCGTTAAGTTTGAGAGATTAGGTTGCCAGTGATGTGTGTAGGCAGAACCTCCGCTCGGGTGAGCTGATTCCAGGACGTTTGTTATTTGTGAAATGGTTATGTTATGGTCCACTTAGCGAGGGATGTACTTAGAGCGAGTCACAACTACGAAAGCTTAAGCTTCCATTGTAAGTTGCGGAACTAATGTTTTCCTTAAATCAGTATTGCGTTGATTTAGAATAGTATAGAAACTAGAAAGGATAATCGTGCGACGTCATTCGTTTGCAGACTGACTGAACGAGGTTGAGGCGGCGTTGCCAGTTTTACGGCGAATTTCCCGTTTCAGCGATGTTGCCGCACTTGCCTCGCTGAATCGGGGATTTCCATTGTTCATTGTGTCCCGGCCATTGTGTGTATTTTTTCTGTCCAGTATAGAATCTTATTATAATAATTAGTTTACATTTCGGACGTTATTTATTGCAATTTAGACGGAGACGCACGTCGGCACCGTGTTGTGACAGGTACGAAACGCAGCCGGTGTGAAAGAGATAGTATGGCGTAGAGTGGCAACGGCGCATCAGGCCGAGTCACGAGCGGATGTTCTGCTAATTAAAATTCCGCCTGCGCCGCCCTCGCGGAATGGCGGCCATGTGTTCAACACTCGGACGTTCCGAATCACGTTTTGTTGCACAAGGTTAACTTTTTCAACGCGACAATAGCGTTTTGACGCCGCCGTGGACTGGAACGTCTTTGTTCGCTTCGCTTGATTGTTTCGAGACAAATTAAGTGCTTGTGTGGGAGACTGATCGAATGCAAGTATGGAGTGCCTTGTACGTATGAGCGAGAGCGTGGATCGCGCAAATTATTTTCTCCGTTTTGAAAGATGATTCTCGGAACTGACCCGGTGCTCTTTAGAGGACGTGACTTTTGTAATGTGAAGCCGTCCGATTTAAAATATTAATTGTGGACGTATGGGTGTGTTTCGTAATGAGCGACCGTTTGACATGTGAACGAAGCGAGTGAATGCGTGATGTAAGTATTTATTAGTGAGAATGTTTATCTTATAGGATGAAGTAGCAATCTCGAGTGCCTACGCTTTGTAAACTAAAGCCTATACCTATGTTTTTAATTGTTTTTGTTACCATTAATGTGCTACAGTAAATTGTTCTGTACCATTGTCTTCTATAGGTTATTGTAAGTAATTATAATACCAATTAACAAGTTGAATTGTTATATAGACTATATAAGGCGAGCGGGTGGCGTAGTAATGAGAACTCAAAGAAAGTTGTATCTGCAAAAGAACGCACCCGACGTCTATTTGTATTATTTTTATACAAAGGAATTCGTCAGAATGTTAACAGTAATTTGTAAGTTTATAAAAGATATGGAAACAGTTATACTAAAATAATATATTTCTATGAATTTAACAAAGAATATTGTTTTATACGGAATATCATATTGTATGATAAAATTGAAAGAGAAAATAAATTATGAAGATTATTATACCATTTATACCTTGATTTCATTTACATCCCAGTACCCATTTGAAACTGATTTTAATAAGTGAACTAATCTGAACAGCCAGATTGTTTGAATCAGTAGAGAAACTTCAAAGCAGCACAAACAAACAACGAGTTGCTGATGTATACACTGACACAAACGCAAAACAAAAACAATGATTTGACAAATTCCAATTATGTAAATAATGACAAAGAAGCAAACACGAAACAACACATGCTTTTACATAATAGTTGTTAAGAATAACGACATAATGTTGTTGTAATGAGCAATCGAAACAGGAAAAGTCATAATATTGCAAGTGAATAGTATTTTGACATTGAAGAACGAGATTAACAGCTGTTACATGATAAAGTTGATTTTGTTACCATGTCAAATGAACTGTCAGATAAATTGCTATCTGTTTATAAGATAATAATAAGATGATAAGCAGTCTGTCTGTACCCAGGAAGCTAGTCACAGGATCTACGCTATTTGAAGATTTCACAGTAGTGAAACAACTATAATAAATTCCAAAGATATTTTGAATTTCTTAAGCATTATCAGATCAATAGCTCCGGTGATCTGAACAGGTTTCTTAATTAAGATTGAGAATTTAAATAAAACTATTTTTTTTTTCGATGAAAATGCTCCAGAACAAAATTCTCATTCTGTGAATTGTGAAAAAATATTTAAAAAAAACGACAAAAAAATTTAGTTATCATCAATAAATTAGTCTAAACATTTTGTCACCAAAATACACTTTGTGAATATCAACAGTAATTTTCCTAAATGTAAACAACCGATAAATTCGACATAAGTGCAGTTTTATGTCAAAATATATCCACTCGAATAACTATATATACTTGTTACTAACCTATTAGTGAATGAACGAATAAAGACTTTATTTATTAGTCAATGAGTTCGATATTCGTGTTATGAAACGAACGAAGGTCAAACGAATCGATGCCAACGATATCTCGCCAGCCGGATGTCCGATTTTTGTGGCAAAAACACCAGATGACTTGGGACAAACACGTTTGGCCATATTACAAAAAAATATAAATAAAAAAAATATAACAGGCTACTGCGTCAACACCTCGTTGGGATAATCTGTGGGTGGCACTAAAGTCTAATAAATCTATTTTATGATATGTGTTTCATACACATTGAAATAGGGCCAGAAGAAGAGAAAGAAGTTCATCATCTTGACCTATTAAATTATCAAAACTAAAGGGCTTTGAACATGTTTTTACGGAAGCTGGCATGCCACCATGCCGGCATTTTTTTTAAAATTTGCTGTGTTCTTTGATACTGGCTATGGGTAGAGGACAGTTGAACAAACAAAAATGACAGCAATATGGTGCCCTAAAGTGCCAAGTTGCCCAGATATTTGGAGGTAAAGATCGACATATGAGAACAATAACAATCATTCAAAGGTTCCATCCCCTTTATCAGTTCCCAAGACATGCGCCCCATGGTCCAGGTCCCAGGAAGTTCAATGGTTATAATTAATCTGTCCAGAATGTTCCCAATTTCATGACTATGCGGTAAATATTACGTCCATTTCAGGGGGCGGCAAATCACGGTCATTTATTATGTGGGTCAGTATGCTGTTAACATGAACATTAGCCACCGAAGCCTACGCATTGTTCTCGTTAAAACATCGCAATATTTACTAACATCACCGTGTTTATACTGACTGTTGTTAAAACACTTATATATTTATGATTCGATGTTTTTCATACGACGAGCATGTTGACTGATTGCGCTGCATTTGCCTATTCATTTCATTCGCCGAAAATAACATGCGAGCGTGTTGAAACATCAATATTTTATGTTGAGTTTAATATCAACAAAAATGCTCATGTCGCAAACGTATTTATTGCGCATGCTCTGTTAAGAATTCAAAGTACTGCATTCGCATGATGCTTTCCATTATGTCTTCTAGTTCTACCCATCGGTCCATTTTAAACTTTTGTGGGTCCATCTAATGCCGAAAAATTTTTAAAGGAAAATATAGTTTTGAGGATATTCACGTGGTGTGTGACGAATTTTGATAATAGACTATTTAAATAATCGAACATTTATGAACAGTCAAACATTTTGATTCTAATCGCAGTAACGCAAAATTGGCATACCTAGCAGTCATTACTTGGATAATGACATTGTATTAAAATTAATATCTCTTGCACTGGCTTACGTAATAATATGCCTTGATTTACTTAATGCGATCCATCTCGGTAGTACAGATTTGTTTGATAACCGAGAAGAACATTTTTATGTCTGTCTATGAACTAAATAAATATCGATATTTGTTGAAAGCTTTTATATTGGAAAAGTTCCAAAGAAAACACCGTGTGCGGTCGTTTGCCCTCGGCAACGCTTCTGACTCACGTAAAAGAAAAGAAAAATAGTCAAAAACTATTGTGTGTTCGTTACAAGGATATTAATGTTACATCGGGGACAGTGTCAACTTGGAAATACAGTTTGGTTCTAAGAAATGTTTTGTAAATGTTTTTTACTATTATTTTATGCTATTGTGCGTTTCACGAAAACTATTACTAAAATATCAAAATTAGTTGAGAATGTTCTGAAGTAATTTATCGGTACGCAAGCTACGCGTTTCTTGGAAATCATGTGTTGAATTTTATGTGACAACAAAGGCCTAAATCGCTGCCAATTTGTGCCACCTTTTAATAATCATGAAGCCGATCGTATTCACAGTGGCATTTAAAGGAAATTCGGCATTTGGCTGGTGGTAAAGACATTTTCTGAGAAAGACCCCGTTGGCTTTTAATTTTAACCCGCGGGTCACCTTCAACTCGGCGACATGTTGGTCGCGCAGGTGCGCCCTCTACTGGGCTAATATTCGATACTGTTCGAAAATCGGTTGGCGAACCTCCAACCACAGCACGTGCCGTGATTTGTGTTGCTACCATGCGTGATTATTTTGTAGGTTGATCCTGTTGTTTATTTGAGAAAGCTGTGCTTATCACAAGAATATGATTAGGAAAAATACTTACAAGTGCCCGGGATTGGAACTTTGCCAGATAAATTATATAATATCAAACCGTCTAATCCTACACATATTGAAAAAAGAAAACTGCTGTAATCAGCTCATACGTAAAAATACAATCGTAGAAATGTCTCTGGCTATACCCTTCTCGAACCACAGGCGTGACGAACGTCATGCTATGACTATTATCTGACCTTGTCCCACTGACATCCCGTCAAGCAACAAGTTGATAAAATAATAACACACTAAAATCTCTAACATAAAATAGTTCATGTAAGCCATCAATTTATTTATAAATCGTGCATTACAATTTAACTATGCATTTCAAAAACATTTTAACAATAACTACTATGTTATAAGTAGTTGTTATACATTGTAGTCACAAAACAAGAAATGTCCCGTAAAGTCATAAATTATGATGGTGACCCTATCATCGGCTCGCACAGACTATAAATCAGGGAGATTCATTGCACCATTGTGTAGCGTCTCCAAACTGTCTAATAATAAACAGATTATGCAATTTAATAGATTTACTACCTACGCGTTTTATTTTCGTTACAGAAAGAAACACACAGACTAGATTTTTTTATGATTTAATAGTGAAAATTGTCTTGAAAAAAGTTCTAAGTACATTTAGTTACACATTAGTATTGGTAGAAACTACAGTACGCTACATATTGAGCCTTGAACATATTTGCATAATTCCACTTTCACGCATTATTCTTCTGAAATAAGTACCTAAGTACCTATCAAAGAGTAAATAACATACCTAGTATTGGTGGATGAACTTGCTTAGGTCGGAATGAAATAACATCACGCCTATATTCCCCGAAGGGTTGAGTAGAGGTGTATACTAACACCCTCATTCGCCGTTATTTTTAAGTCCCATGTAATAGGGGGCGAGCCTATTGCCATCAACCGGGCACAAATCAAAACTCCGGGCTGCTACTGAGGAATTCCACACGGAACAACCCGATAAAACTTAGCCCGACCTAGGGATCGAATCCAGGCTCTCATGATCTTTCTCATGATCAACAGTTGCGCTTGCCACCACTAGACCAACGAGGCAGTGTCTCAATCAAGACAAAGGCTAAGTTGGCTTACTTGTACCTTATCAATTAATTAAAAGCAACTGCTGTACGTTAATCAGGTAATTTAAACACTGTCAATTCGAACACTTTAATGTCATTAAGTAATTGGTCAAGAAAAAAATTGTTTTAAGAACTTTGCAGCTGTCACTGCTTTTTTTTTTAACCATAGAGCTCTTAGCACAACGTAGGTAGGCCCCGTTGTTGAATATTGCGGAAAAATATGTTAATTTTTTTTAATTTAGCTTCGTTATTTTCTAGTGTTTATAGCATTACAGAAAGCATCAATGAATAGAATATTGTTTACTATGTAAAGATAATTAATAAATTGTGACAAGAAACAGTACAACGGTAAACATACTAACCGCGATAATGTGACATGTACTAAATATTTGACGTAAGCGGCATAATAAGAGCTGTCATTTGTTAAATCACTTTTTTTGACATTGCGAGTTAAATTCACGTGCTGAGGGTGTTGACCTTAACTTTGGGCAGCTCCTGCAGTTTGTTGGTTAAAATCGGACGCTTTATGAAAAACCCGCCTAAACGCTCCCCGGATAAATCCGGAGCCACGCATGAGGCAACATACACAGCTTTTAATTTTCCTGCAGCGCTACTTTACTTTAGAAGCGTGGAAATTTTTCTTTACGAGATAAATAAGGATACAACAAAATACATAACATCACGCCTTGTATTCCCCAAAGGGTTCGGCAGAGGTGTTTTTAGTACACCCTAGTTTCGCCTGTTATGTTTAGGTCCCATGTACTAGGGGGCGAGCCTATTGCCATTAACCGGGCACAAATCCAGACACCGGGCTGCTACTGAGAAATGTTTGATGGAAAAACCTAATAACACTGCCCGACCTGGGGATCGAATCCAGGACCCCATGCTCAGCAGTTGCGCTTGCGACTACTAAACCAACAAGGCAGTCAACAAAAAAATAGTTTGATAAATAAAAGCAGTTTGGTACAGTCGCGACGGCACTTTCTATGGATTTCACAAGTTGTGCAAGCGCGGAAGCTTCGCCCGTTATAGTCCTGGCACACTTTCCACTCTTGTTTGCAACTGTACCCGCACCCACAGCTGTTCCATTGTAAGCACATTATATTGAGCTTGCTCTCCTTAAAGATTTTGTACTTATCCTTGTGAAAGCCGACTGGCCGTGTTGTCAAGAATGGCTGTGTGGTACCGGCAGAGTATAGGCGTTTGCGAGTGTTGTAAAAGGCTAGATAAGGATTTTATGTAGCAGATAATACTGTCGATTCTGTTGCGCACTTTGACAGGACTAAACTAAACTAAGGGTGTTTGTCACTTTCTGTTACAATAGAAAAAGAAAGTGACAGTTGAGTTTAGTCTAGTTTAGTAGTGTCAAAATTGCAACAGAATCGACACCAATAGCTATAATAACAAACTGGGATGCATTGAATGAGCTTCCACGAGTGAAAATACAGGCTGTAAACGAAATCATGTAATTCCTTCAAACCTCTTGAAGTGCTGCTGACATAGATTAACCTTGAACGGGATACATTTGGATTTGGTTAAAAAAAAACAAAAATTAAACATGTGTTCTTAACGTGAGGCATTTTAGCGCCCCGAGTTAAATGACCGCGCGGCGAGCAATAGCCGCGCAATTCGCTCGGGGCGCTAAAATGCCTTACAAAGTCAAAGTCAAAGTCAAAGTATTTATTTCAATTAGGCACATAAAAGGCACTTTTGAACGTTAAAGTTACAAAGAAAATAGAATTGATTCTAGTTGCCCCTTCCAAAAGGTAGTTTCGTATGGAGAATAATGGGCAAGAAACTCCACCGTTACTCTTTTAAAATGTCTTACAATATTTTGTATAGGTACATTAATTATACAATTATATGTGAAAACGATGCACCTAGAATAAAATTACTATACCACAAAAGGTAAAAAAAAAAAAAAAATGAAACAACGACATATTAATTGTGATAGGTACATGGTGCTCACATATTTACAAACATTGCAAAAGTATACGTTTTCCCAAAAAAATAAAAGTAATAAGTCAGTGTATGAGTTTAGGTACTTACTCATAGAATCTAAAATAAACGGCTTTAAAAAAATAAATTATACAATTAAAATAGCAACCAGTTTGATTTTGTCTAGACTCTAGATTGTCCTATGGAGCTGGACCAGCATGTTTCCAAGCGTTCTTATCCTGGATATAATCGTCTAGTTTGTAATATGCTTGTTTACAAAGTGTACTTTTAATATGACTTTTAAATTTTCTTTCATTTAATTGCAATATATCACAAGGTATTTTGTTGTAACATTTAACACAGTACCCCATAAAAGATGTCTGTACTTTAGATAATCTGAAAAATGGTCGATCAAGTTTATCTTTATTTCTAGTATTAGAGTTATGTCTATCGCTTATTTTATTAAAAAGATGTAGATTTTTTCTTACATACATAATATTTTCATAAATGAATTGGCAAGGTACCGTCATAATATTAATCCCTTTAAATAGTTCCCTAAGAGATTCGCGGTGACGTAGATTATAAATGGCTCTGACAGCTCTCTTTTGCAAAATAAAGATGGAATCAATATCAGCAGCCCGACCCCACAGTAAAATGCCATATGACATAATGCTGTGAAAGTAGCTAAAATAGACCAAACGCGCGGTTTCTACATCTGTTAACTGTCTTATCTTTCTAACAGCATAAGCAGCCGAGCTTAGCCGCCCCGCTAGAGATGTTATATGTGGTCCCCATTGTAATTTCTCGTCTAAAGTGATTCCTAGGAAAACCGTTTGACTAATAAACTCCGGTTTTTCTCCATTCAATATAATATCACATTCGCTACTTCTAACATTGGGTAATTTAAATCTAATGCATTTGGTTTTAGTTTTATTTAGTACCAAATTATTTACCGTAAACCAATCTTGGACCTGAAGAATAGAGTTATTCACGTCGTCAAGATTTTGTGACCGTCGGTCTATTTTAAATATCAAAGATGTGTTATCTGCAAATAACACCATTTTCGGTTGATTTTGAAATAATTGGGGTAAATCATTAATGTAAACTAAAAAGAGGAATGGACCCAATATCGAACCTTGAGGAACGCCCATTGCCATTTCAGACCCCAATGAGTTAACGCCGTTTACTTGAACTTTAACCTTTCTATCTTTCAGGTATGATCTTAGTAAATTAAGAGCTGTATTCCTAATTCCATAGTGCTCTAGTTTCAGCAGAAGTGTCTCATGGTGTACGCAATCGAACGCCTTAGAGAGGTCGCAAAAGATTGCAACGGCATCTTGTGCTTCTTCCCAGGCGTTAAAAATGTTCTTTATTAGGGTGACACCGGCGTCAGTGGTACAACGCCCTTTGGTGAAACCGTACTGTTGTTCATGAAAGATGGAATTTTTATTAAAGTGACGTAACATTTGATTGAGCATCAACCTTTCAAACACCTTACTGAGAACAGGCAGAATTGACACAGGCCTATAATTGTTGGGTTCTTTACTATCACCGGATTTGAACAGAGGAACTACTTTACTGTGTTTCGTGAGATCCGGAAAGACTCCTTGGTCCACACTGGTGTTAAATATGGTGGTCCTGCATTCTCGGTAGAACCAATAAACTTATTCAACGGGTACAAAATGCTTGTGCGAGATTCTGTTTCCGTGTCCCTCCGCGAACTCACATCACTCCATTCCTGAACAAAGGAAATCTGATGAAGATGTCGGCCCGCAGAAAGCTTCATCTGGCTACTCTACTGTTTGGCACTATAATGTTCAAAAAACCAGACTACCTATACAGTAAATTGTCTTGGGCGCGCGAGTTCAACAAAATAAACACAAGAGCATCTGCTTACCTCTTGATAACCCCAAGGCATAGAACTGCTGCGTTTCGTGGGAGTTTTAAATTCGCTGCTACTCGCTGCTGGAATGACCTGCCGCCTCCTCTTCGTGCTATAAAAATAGTTAATAGTTTCAGAGCAAAGTATAAACAACACCTACTAAATATACAAAAAACAAGTGTATAAACTTACCCGGGGTCTGCACGCAATCGGTCATGGGTAGCAGAGCGGAGTATGGCAGCGAATTCTCCAATTTATGATGCAGCAGCTTGTTGAATGTTTAACTCGGTGTTGATAAATTATGTCCAAAAACCTCTTTAAACTACACAATTGAGTACAGTAATTTAACACTAATTCCACTTACATAAACTTTTGCACACACTAGTATATACAACAGGTACAATGCCATTTCCTTTTTCTTCTATAATTTAGTTTAATATACCTCAATCAGTGTCCTAGTTCTATTATCGTTTTCGGCCATTTTAAATCTGACAACAAACCGGTCGGTGCCTGCGCCGGATTCGCGTCTCTTCATTGGCATTGGTTATAAACTAACCATAGACAAATGATGTAGAAGGGCCGAGCGGCTGGCTCGTCCGGAAATGCTTAAGTTTATTATATATTTATTTTTCTGGTTTGGCTTTAATTTATTTTATTTATTTTATAACTATGTAGTATATTATAATTTTATTGACTATTCCACACACACACACGTAACACATAAGTTTATATTAATCTATTCATTGCTTTTGTTTGGTATTATTCAAAATTAATATTGTATGTACGTAACATGTTTATTTATTTATTTGTGTCGTTATTGCCCGTGGCATCACTATGGTCCTATCTGAAAACCAGCGTTGCGACATTTTGTTTTTTTTTTCTAAATGTCGCAACATTATGCTGAGATAGGAGCCCTTTTTGGCCTCGTGCAGGTACTATAAATTCTTATTCTTTCTTTTTTTTAATATTGTTTTTGTTTCTGTAACTGCCTGTGTGAGTCCAAAATAAATAATTTTCTTTCTTTCTTTCTTTCTTAAATATGAAAGCCAAATAGGGCGCAATGGTTTCGATGATAGATCTACAGACTTTTACAGACATTCCCCAGAGATCTTCTGTTGATTTAATTTTAAGATCTTTAAAAGCTTTTATAATAGCTTGGGGGTTTGTATGCTGAAACCTAAACTCCAAGGGGCATACCTTTACATTATTTCTAAGTAAGGCAGCAGAAAGCGCGGGTGAGGAATTCAAAGTTTCAGTAGTTTTAAGGGGAACATTAGCAAAAAAGTTTTCAAATTCCTGAGCTATTTCTACCTCTGAAGTGATGGGCCCATGTGCAGTCTCTAAATTAAATTCAGTATTAAGCTGTTTTTTCCTACCTGTTTCATTATTTATTATTTGCCAGGTAGTTTTTATTTTATCATCAGCTGATTTTATTTTATTGCTAATATAGAGAGCTTTAGCTATTTTGCACACACTTTTAAAAGTTTTAGAATATTTTGCAACATACTGATGAAAGCTTGTATTATTCATATGTTGTTTTAGACCATAAAGTTCAAAAAGATTTTCCCTGCTTTTACGAATACCTGGAGTCGCCCAATCACTAAATAAGAACTTTGTGTAAATACTTTTAGTCTTTAGTGGAAAAGTGTCATTAAATTGAGTGTTTAATAGTGAAAAGAACTCGGCGTAGAACTCATTTGGGTCACAAATATTATTGAAACTCTGAACACATAATTTACTGGCCAAAGAATTATTTAATTTCTCTAAATTTTTACGTGTAATTGGCCTAAACCTTATTTGAATTTTTTGTATAGGCATATAGGAGCAAAATGTTATTGTTTGTCCACTGTGATCAGATGGCAACTTATTTACAATTTGTTTGTGTAAGTAATCACAATTACAAAAAATATTATCTATACAAGTGGCAGAAGAAGCTGTCACCCGTGTTGGTTCATTAAAAACATTGGACAAATCAAATGACCTAAAAAGACTTAATAATCTGACAGTATTAGAGTTATTTTCTAATAAGTTAATATTAAAATCACCACATATGATTATTGACTTACTACTAGTACTAAGTTTTTTTAATACATCTTCCATTACAGAATCAAACACGGATAGATTCTGGTAACTTGGAGGCCTGTATACACATACTATAACATGCTTATCAAGCTCAACACAGGACAATTCAATGGTGTGTTCAACAGACAGTTTGATGATGTCTTTCCGTTCTTTCGATTTAATTGGATTTTTAATTAATATTAATGATCCGCCATGTATCATATGTTTTCGGCTAAAATGGCTAACTACACAATAATTTTCATAATTAATTGACATCACTTGATTATCTTTTAACCAATGTTCTGTTAAGCAAATTACAATGTTCTGTTAAGCAAATTACGTTAAGAACACGATGGTTACTTGTTGTAATTATTTTTTTATTGGATCTTAAAGTATTCCGTTGCAGGCTTAATCTATGTCAGCAGTAAGTCAAGAGGTTTGAAGGAATTACATGATTTCGTTTACCTACACCCTGTATAATACGCACGTCGGACGCACCCTGGGCGACCAACCCCGCTATCAACATAGCTGACAGACTAATCTTTCGACAAACGCGTGAGCTATTCTCAAATAGCTCGTGTCGATCCGAAAGAAGAAGAATAATAACCATCACCAATCTGTTTAACACGCGTGGTGGTTATAGCGGTAGGTACCTACGTAGATAATCTAGATATGCTATGCGATAGGTAACAGCAGTAATAGCCTAGTGGTGTGACCGTCGGACTGCCAAGTCATAGGTCTCGAGTTCGAACCTAAGGCACGCACCTCTGACTTTTCGGATTCATGTGCATATTGTATAATTATCACTTGCTTAAAAAGGGTGAAAGAAAACATCGTGAGGAAACCAGCGTGCCTGAGAGATATTTCTCGGCGGCATGTGAAGCCAAGTCAGAGGCCCATGGGGAGCATAAACTTTGACACCAGGTTAGTCCCTAACTACACGAAGAAGAAAAGAAAGGTACCTACGTGACGATCTCGCACTGTAGCGAAAGTTTTAGCACTGGTCGTTTACTGGTTGATTTATATCAGCAAATCGTGGGTAGGTAGAACTGCCTCGTTGGTCTAGTGGTGACAAGCGCGACTGCTGATCGTGAGGTCCTGGGTTCGATCCCCAGGTAGAGCAGTGTTATTGGGTTTTTCCGTGTGGAACTCCTTATTAGCAGACCGGAGTTTGGAGTTGTGCCCGGTTGATGGCAATAGGCTCACCATTTATTACATGGGACCTAAATATAAGTAATAGCGAAAAAATGTTACTATACACCTCTGCCCAACCTTTTTGGGAATACAGGCGTTATATTATTATGTTATGTAGAACCTATAGCACTGTTTACCCCTCGAAGAAATTTAAGAGTGATAGGAATGCGTGTCATGTATTTACGTACGTACATATATGTAAATAACTTGGTTTCGTTAGTATGACTACGTAAATTAATGGACTGCCGCGATAAATAATACATAATGTATTATTGATTAAAGATTACTTATTATAATTAGCGATTAATTACGTTAATTACTATCGGCCACCTGCTGGGAAAGAGGTGTGTAGGTAGTAATGAAGATTATCCAAGGTTAGTCGGAAAGGGGGTACTAAGCCGAAAGGGTGTTAAAGTACCTATAATAAGGGATAACTTTTGTTTTACAACTTTCCCCAAAACTCGATAGTTTAAGAGAAATAGCTTTTCAAAGATTTCGTAAAAAATATGCCAAAATCTGTCCATAGCTATGATCAGCTTTTACAATTTAGGACATAGGTATTTGGGGTCACGGGTTAGAAAATTAATTTTCTGAATTCATAACTAAAGGATTGTCTTTTTTGAAAAATCTAAAATAAAAATGTTTTTGCATGCAAATAAAAATTATCGAATTTTGCAATTTTAACATTTGATTTAAAATAGTCATCAGTGATAGGTACTATAGGTGGCCCGCGGCTTAGTACCCCCTTTCCGACTAACCTTGTATAAAGTACTCGTAAAATAACTTTGCCGCTCTGAAACCCTTTAGGTACAATTTACACCGAACGGCGCGCGTTGGAGCGGATTTTACAAGTTACAAAGGAAATTAAAGCGTCTATACAGAAGTTAAATTTCATATTTGCACGGAATTTACAGCTTGAAATCCGGTCGGACGCACGCGCTTTCAATCGTTTGCCAGTCGCGTTTGCCACCACTAGTCTAACGAGGCAATTATTAACTTACTGATATAAATAGTTAAGTATACTAGACTAGGCTGCCTAGTTGGTCCAGTGGTCGCAAGCGCGACTGCTGAGCATGTGGGTCCTGGGTACAATCCCCAGGTCGGGCAAAGTGTTATTGGGTTTTTCCATTAGGAATTGCTCAGTAGCAGCCCGGAGTTTGGATTTGTGCCCGGTTAGTGGCAATATGTTTGCCCCCTATTGTATGGGACTTAGATATAACTGGCGAAACGAGGGTGTACCAAAAACACCTCTGCCAAACCCTTCGGGGAATACCTACAAGGCGTGATGTTATGATAGGTAGGTAATGTTTTATTTAAATTTTTTATTTTATTTTTTGGGACAAAAAACACTTAGGTATCATTACAGCATTTACAAAAAGTAGTTAAATTACAGTCGAAAAAACGTATAACCCACACTATTGTCCACGAAATGACATCTGCACAGACGTTATAGCAGATACTACGTATGACATCTGATAGTATGATAACGAAAGCGTGTTAAACGAGAGAGAAAAGAAAAGAAGAGAAAGAGAGAGATGTTAAATAGCCATTTCAACACGATCGATCTGCTAACAAACAATACAAGGTTAGTCGGAAAGGGGATACTAAGCCGAAAGAGTGTTAAAGTACCCATAATAATGGATAGCTTTTTCTCTACAATTTTCCCCAAAAGTCAATAGTTCAAGAGAAATAGCTGTTCAAAGATTTCATAAAAAATACGCTAAATCCTATCTATCCTCAGCTATGATCAGACGTGTTTACATTTTACGTCATATTTGGGGTCACCGATTAGAAACTCCATTTTCTGAATTCATAACTAAAACAGGGATGAAGATATTTGAAAAAACTAAAATAAAAATAATTTTTCATGGAAAAAAAATAACCGAATTTTTAAATTTAAACACTTTCTTTAAAACAATCATCAGTGATACATTAAGTGGCCCGCGACTTAGTACCTCCTTTTCGAGTAACCTTGTATAAACTTAACTCATCAGATTCAACAATAATTTGTGATACTGCCAACTTCCTATATCTAACGTAAAGAACTTTATCGAAGTCCATATTAGATTGAAGTATGTAACTAATAACTATTAATCTTATCATAATTACTTACTTATTGCACAATGCAGGCCGCAGGTGTTAGAGTACATGAGTGGTCTACGACGCAATTTTGTACCTACATGGAGCGCGGGAAACACCACAGGAAATGCTTTGTTTAAATAACTACATACTTATTGCACCATTTTATAAAGAGGCACAGTAATATCTTAGATTTAATATAAGAACTCGATTTCAGCGTTTGAGTTATTATTGGGTAAGAATTAATCACATTTTAAAACAAATTGAAATGTTTTTGTGTAGGGTCATTAGAGATCCCAATATTGTTATATAGTAAGATACTGGTGTCGATTCTGTTGCAAATTTTGACACTACTAAACTAGACTAAACTCAACTGTCACTTTTTTTTTCTATTGAAATAGAAAGAGACAAACACCTTTTAGTTTAGTTTAGTCCTGTCAAAGTACGCAATAGAATCATCACCATTGCTCATAATTTGAGTATTAACATAACATCACGCCTGTATTTTCCGAAGGGTTGTGCAGAGGTGTATAGTAATACCTGTGGTAATACCATCATTTTAGTTTTTTCTATTCTACTGCTTGTAGATGTTCTTGCGCTCCTTTTCTACGTAACCGGGCAGTTATTGGCGAGACCTGAAGGGTCTCCAACCAATTGCGTCGTTATGTTTAAGTTCCATGTTATAGGGGGCGAGCCTATTGCCATCAATCGGGCACAAATCTAAACCCCGGGCTGCTACTGAGAAATTCCACACGGAAAAACTCAATAACATTTTGCCCGACCTGGGGATCGAACCCAGGACCTTACGATCAGTAGTCGCACTTACCACCACTAGACCAACGAGGTATTATTTAAATTTGCTCCTGCAATTTAGTGCGGATCAGAATTTGATTAGCACTTCGGGAGGATACCTGCACACCTGAAAGGGCTCCAAAAAGTTCTAGATGGTGTGTGTAATCCGTCAAGCCACACCTGGCCTGCGTGGTGGACTAAGGACTAAACCCTTCTCATTCTAAGAAGCCCTTGCCCAGTGGGACAGTACCTATATAATGGGCTGATTATTATGATGATTCTACAATGACTGCCTTGTTGGTCTAGAGGTCACAAGCGCGACTGCTGAGCATGGGGTCCTGGGTTCCACCCCAAGATCGGGCAGTGTTATTGGGTTTTTATATTAGGAATTTCTCAGTAGCAGTCCGGAGTCTGGATTTTTACCAGGTTAGTGGCAATAGGCTCGCCCCCTGTTACATGGGACTTAAAACATAACTGACGAAACGAGGATCTACTAAAAACACCTCTGCCGAATCTTTCAGGGTACAAGGAGTGATGTTATGTTACGATTCTACAATTTAAATGAGACTATAATTAAGTATTAAGATAAGATCTTAATTTCCATTTCTAATTTGATATTTATTTGGCAAGCAAATGCTTCCAATGTACGGAATATTGTTTAATAAACAATTACAATGTAACTGTAAAATAATTGTAATTTGGATTTTCCAATATAGTAATTTTTTCCTGAATTTTTAAGCGGAAATAAAGTAACATAGTTAGGTATTTACCTACTCAATTACCGGTAACCATATAATAGTACGTAGGTAGTATTACTAATTAATTTTTTTCTTCCTCATTAATTATTAAAACAAGTACTTGTGTAGGCAGTGGCGTAACTATAGGGTGGCAGGGCTGGCAAAATGCCACGGGCCCCCGGCCCGACGGGGCCCTGAGCTCAGAAGTAACCTAACATTTTTAACAAAGTAAAGTAAAAATTATAAATTTGTAATTCTGTTGACTTCAGTGATTTATTAAAATTAAATTACAAAGTGACGGTTTTCACTGGGGCCCCATCCAATGAATTTGCCACGGGCCTCTGATGGTATAGTTACGCTACTGTGTGTAGGTACTTATGGCAGTCGTGGGCGTTACGGGCAGTCAGAACCTGAAAGTCAGACAAGGTCTAAGGATGTCTACCGATAATTCGGTATCCCACAGCGACTCGGTTGCGAAGATGGCAGTCGTTCCATGTAAAATACTGATAGCTGCAAGTGGTTGGCTGGAAGCAGTCACCAATTTTTGTTATTAATAAATTGGTTACTGTCTTATTGGTCTAGTGGTTGCGAGCGCAATTCTGCTGAACATGGGGTCCTGGGTTCGATCTCCAGGTCGGGCAGTGTTATTGAGTTTTTTCATTGGGTTTTTTTCAGTAGCAGCCCGGAGTCTCGAGTTTCGCCCGATTAAAGGCAATAGACTCGCCTCCTATTACATGGGACTTAACTGGCAAAACGAGGGTGTACTAAAAACACCTCTACCGAACCCTTCGGGAATACAAGGCGTGATATTATTTGTATTATGTATTATGTTGTACCATTTCAGCCTGCATACATCTACTGCTGAGTATTTTTTTAACTTGGAAAATCCACATGGATTCCCTTCACCCTGGAGAAAGCGAAGAGGTCTATATCGGACTCTTACCGACTAAAACCACCAAGGAGTTACTCCGAGAACCTACATATGTCCAGGGTCGCTGGATTCGCGCTTCATCCGGTCCTATGCTCTGCAAAACCGTAGTTTTTCAGCCTTTTAACTATAAAACTATGAAAATAAAATTTGTACATTATCATATACCTAAGTACATACATTAACGTCTTCCCAAATTAATTCAAAACAGCCTTAACCGTCTGTTACCGACAATTAGGCGACCAACGGTCACGCAGCAACTACGGTAAAACCTAACAAAGCGTAACGAAACAAAGCGTAGAACAAATTCCACTTCCTACTAACACATTATTATGTAGGTAAGTATACAACTACATAATTAATACAAAGAGGTTTGTGTAAGTACTTTGATCAACAAACCTTTGTGAAATGTGAAAATATAAAAAAAAACAATGTCATAAAAACATAACCCTATCTTTACTATCGAGCAACCGGGTAAAAACCGTGAAGTTTCCGCTATTGGAAATTGTAGTTCATGTTAGTAACAGTGTAACATCCATCGCTTCATTTGCATAAAAAAAGTCGATAAAATATATCAGTAATCTGTCAATGTAGGTTCAAAAATGCTCTTTGTGTACAGCGCTCATAAAATATTCACAAACAAAAAAAGCCATAAAAAATTTAAAAGAAACAGAAGTCATTTCAAATTTCGAATGTTAACAGTAAAATAAAATAATCGTTCAGCGCAATCACAGCCCTTTGTTCGAGTGGACAAAGAGTTGGTTTGAAACGTGCGCGCCCGCACGTATGTGTGCACGTGTTCCATCTAGCGTGCACACTAGCACACACACGCCCACTCGTAATTAAACGCCAATGGAATATGATGAAATCGTAGTACTAATAAAGAAATTAATTGTTACATGGAAGATTTTTATGTGAATGAATGGATTGAGGAAAAACGTGTGTACCTACATCAGAAGTTGAACTTTTTGTTATTGAATGAATGGAAAAGATTTATTATTACAATTTCTTAGAAGTTGGAATAGAGATTTGCAAAGTTCTATGGTTTACATTGGCCGAAAAATTTCTAAAAAAGAGTTTATTTAAGTAAGAGCTGCTATACCTATATGTTTTATATAACACGTCTCTATAATAAATTATGTATAACGGCTCAAAGGTTAATAACACCGATTGTTTTTATTTTTAACTCGCGTACTGAAGCTAAAAATAAAAGCCATGGTGATATCTACATGCTCGCTTCTGCTTCTTCCCTACTGCCGTCCAATTACTATTAGACTGATAAGAGACATTTTTTCAAATTTGAGTTTTATATACTACGTAAAAGCGTTACTTTTTCTCTTTCTATCAGTCTGGTTCATATTTGTCTATTCCTTGTCAGTTACGAGATACACGTTTTTGAATATTGTAGATGGTCACATTTCATTACAGAAAAGCATGACTGAAAAACAAAAACTGGAATTTTAAAAACAATAATAGTATTTTAACTCATTGAAAATTATGTAATGTAAGCTTGAAAGTAGCCCAATATTTTGATATAAAAAACACCTTCAGAATTTCTAAATACAACATTTTCCACGTTTTTGTTCATCATTACTCATAATATAATTGTTTACCCACTTAACGGTTTTTTAGAAATCGGACGGCAGCCTAGTTTTATTCTCGCCTTTTCCAAAATCTGCTTAGTCTTCTCCACAAAACAATCATTAATGGTCATAAGTTTTAGTTTCGTTTCTTCTTCTGCCTCTTTCTGCCTCCTGCCTTCTTCTGCTTTCGGCACTTTTTACCACTTTTCATGAGATGTCCACGCCCAGCTATGGGCTGTGATAGCCTAGGCACTATTGTATACTGCTATCTACTATAGCTTATAATGCTGGCAGCAATAAGTATGTTAATGTTTAAGTTGACAATGTAAATTCTCTGGCAAAAGATCAACCCGTATTCAGGTCAAGAGAACCCTCCACAAAGGTTTAGAAGCGGAAGTAGCTAGTTGGGTTTGAAGAGGTATCCATTAGAATTAGAATAGAAAAGATTTTCCTGATGGACTTCATATGGATCTCCTTGCGGACCGCTCCTACGTAACCGGGCAGTTTATTGGCGAGACCTGACGGGTCTCTAACCGAATAATACAGAGCCCTAGCCCTGCTTTTTCTAGAGAGTAGTTTTCCGATGTCGTCCTACAGTTACGATTAGAAGCTACTGACGTATTTTATCAGGTAGCAGGGTAGTAGCAGCTTAATGATCAGCTTGTTGCACGCTACGATACCATACTATGGTTTCTAAGTCGAGCTTTGCAACGGTTGCAACCAGAAACTTGCTACATCTACGGCAGAGACGACGATATTTGTTATTTTTGAGCAATGAACGCTGAACGTTGTTGGGAAACAAAAGACAGCCCGTTTGTTTTTCGACGTTCAGAAAATATTAATTTAGAATAAATAACGGTCTGAATGGAAAACCGGCCCCGCCAAATAGAAAGAAGAACTTGTACAGTACTCTAAACATAAGTTATAAACCTCGGCAATAGTCGTGTTTCAGAAATAGTACGAATTTTCCGACCAATTAAGTGACCTATCCGGAATTGAACCAAAAAGGACGAAGCCCTAGTACATATCTTTACATATATAATGCGACTGTACGTGTGTATGTCACTGAACTCCTCCTAAACGGCTGGACCGATTTGAATGAATTTTTTTGTTCGTGTTTGGGTGGCGCCTTGGATGGTTTAGATTCACCATTGGACCCGGTAGGTGGCGCTGCAGTCGGTCAGCACAACGTCTGTCGGGTCCGCTAGTAATATTATAAAGACACACAAACAAAGGTTGACCCGGTCGTATAATTCGTACAATTTCGGAAACTTATGTCCTAGTGTCTTCTTTCTCCTAGCCTTTTCCCAACTATGTTGGGGTCAGCTTCCAGTTTAACCAGACGTGGCTGAATACTAGTATTTACACGGAGTGACTGCCATCAGACTTCCGCAACCATGTTGCTGGGCAAGGTTAGACCGGTTGTCAGACGTTCGGGCTTCTTACTACCCGTAACGACTGTTAAACTTATGTCGTAATAAAACGTAGTAGCTTCTGTCTTTGTTTTATAACCTTGTGCCTAAACAGGTTTCATAACGGACGGTTTGTTTACTATTAAAATAACAAATGCCCTTCATGATGGCTTCCTATTATTTGAGACTAAACAACGGATTCCAAAACAAGCGGTGTTAATTGTACTCTATTTGCAAGTAAACACATCGTATTTGAGACGATACTTGTCTAATTATAAGCTTGACATAAGACAGGCACAAGTTGGCAGTACAGCAATGTTTAAATGGTCACTATTTGGTGTTCTAATTACCTTTCTTGCCTCGCGAGCTTAATAAACTAATAAATAATTTATTTATTACTAGCGACCCGCCCCGGCTCCGCACGGGTGCAATGTAAGTACTAATATGGGGCATATAAACCTTCCTCTTGAATCACTCTATCTATTGCTGAAAACTACATTAAAATCCGTTGCGTAGTTTAAAAGATCTAAGCGTACAGACAGCGGGAGCGACTTTGTTTTATACTATGTAAAGAACATTATTATTAATTTATTATCTGACTGCCTTGTTGGTCTAGTGGTCGCAAGCGCGAATGCTGTTGAGCATGAGGTCCTGGGTTCCATACCCAGGTCGGGCAGTGTTATTGGATTTTTCCATTAAGAAATTCTCAATAGCAGCCTGGTGTCTGGAATTGTGCCCAGTTAATGGCAATAGGCTCGCCCCCTATTACACGGAAATTAAACATAGCTGGCAAACGAGGGTGTACTAAAAACTCCTCTACCGAACCCTTCGGAAAATACAAGGCGTGATGTTATGTTATTAATTAGTTAATTATTAATTAGTTAATTATTAATTTAATGTATAATAAAATTCACTTCATCCAACTATATTTTTTGTCTGGCTATTAACTGAATGTGGGACATTGAATTTGACTGAATCAAATTTCAGGAAAGATGCCGATGTATCTGAGTGTAAAGTAAAGATAGGAGATGAAAGTATTGAACAGGTGAATGAGTTTGTTTATTTGGGAAGCATGTTTACAAGAGATGGTAAGATTGACGAAGATGTGGAAAGGAGAGCAAATGCGGGAAATAAAGTAAATGGTGCTTTGCATGCGGTTGTGGCTAGCCGGTCGATGTCCAAAAAGGCACGACTGGCTGTCCATAATGGTGTGTTGGTACCTACGCTTATGTATGGAAGTGAATGTTGGTCGTGGCAGAAGAGGCATCAAAGTAGAATAAATGCCGTGGAAATGCGTTCCTTGCGAAGTATGTGCGGTGTAACTTTGAATGATAGATTGAGAAATGAAGAGATTAGACAAAGTTGCGGTTTAAAAGATGATGTAGTGACAAAATTTGAAAGGAGTATGCTTAGGTGGTTTGGCCATGTTGAGAGAATGAGTGAACGGCGATTAACAAAAGAAATTTATAAGGCGGATGTTAATGGGAACGCCGGTAGAGGACGTCCTAGAAGGACATACATCGATGTTATTGGTGATGTTCTTCACAAAGGTCAGGTGCGTAGTACTCTCAACCGGCGTGCGTGTATGACAAGATGTATGAATGTGGATGAAGCGAAAGGGGTATGTAAGAGTCGTAGCATGTGGCGTTCTATAGTTTCTGCCTACCTCCATGGGAAAAAGGCGTGAGTTTATGTATGTATGTATGCCAGAAATTAGACTTTCATTAATAGTTTTTTATTGGTCGAATTTTCCGATTTAAAAAACATAACGTAACATCACGCCTGTATTCGCCAAAGGGATGGGCAGAGGTGTTTAGTGACACCCTCATATCGCCGTTATGTTTAAGCCCCATGTAATGGAGGCGAGCTTATTGCCATCAACCGGGCTGCTACTGAGGAATTCCATACGGAAAAACCCAATAACCAATAACACTTTGCCCGACCTGGGGAACGAACCCAGGACCTCACGATCAGCAGTCGCGTTTGCCGCCACTGGAGTAACGAGGCAGTTTAATAAAAGTTTTAATGGAAATTCCATGAAGTTTCCTCAGAGAATGATTTCTAGAATTACTTGTGAAATATCAAATCTTATAATACAATAAATAAGCACTTATATTCGAGTGCTAAAAGCTAATGTTATTCAAGTCAGTGATTATTATTTCCTGCAAAGAAAGATAGTAGCATGAATGAATATGGTGGCCTACTTCGAAGTTGCAACAAATAAGAATACGTGACTGTAGCAACGAATCGGTTTTTCCAATTGCGTCGTGTGAATTGACTGCATATTGACTGCCTTTAGCGCTAATCAAGAGGTGCAATACATTCTGAGTGTTTCAATAGAACACTCTTGATGTAGAATTTGATAAGTGTTGTTATTTTGGTGTTGTACCTGTAGGTACTATAAATACCTCAAGTATTTTTTATATATTTTTTTCCTGTGGGACAGGCCTAGCCTGGAGGTATTTGGTAATTTTTTGCAATATGTTTTCGACTATAGTAATAAATTAAATTAAAAGTTAAACATGAATAACCTTTTAACATAAAGAACATGTAATTTATTTATTTAATTACATTTTTTTAGTTGCGTGACATCTACATAATATCTATAAAGCTGAAGAGTTTGTTTGTTTGAACGCGCTAATCTCAGGAACTACTGGTTGGAATTGAAAAAATCTTTTTGTGTTGAATAGTCCATTTATCGAGGAAGGTTATAGGCTATATAACATCACGCTACGACCAATAAGAGCGGAGCATAAATGAAAAATGTTGCAAAAGCCAGAAAAATGTCCACCAGTGCGAAGCCGGGACGGGCTGCTAGTTATAAATAAGACAGTGGCCAGATATTTAAATAAAACTAAATTTATTTTAAGTTGTTATAATAAAAGAAAGCAAACTAAATCGATTTCGAGTAATCGATAAGAATTGAACCAAAATAACAGCTGAGTGCGCAGTCATTGATAACCTACTTATTCGAGTGCATATGTAGGATGATTTAAATAAAATCAATTGCTTACATAAAATAATATAATATCTGTGCAACCTAGATAACAGTCTCGTGAAATACTACTCGTTATCTAAGTAGAATAATGTGTCATAGTGGGTGTGTACAAGCAAGAAAATTAGAAATGTTTATTTTCGGTTCAAAATGTAGTAGCTACCACAGAACAGATAAAAGAGGTAAATTATGATATAAGTAAGGCAAAAGCCGGGATTAATAAGTAATAACACTAAGCACTCGAAGACAGTAATTACTTATGAATAATATACCTGAAATAACAATGATGAAATAAAATTAAGTAGGTATGTAGATGTACATTTTTCCTCTAAAGTCGGCTATAGGCACCCGTAGCATATTGCAGAGAGTGTGCAATGTAGATACTAATGCGGGGCATATAAATCTTCCTCTTGAATCACTCTATCTATTGCTGAAAACTGCATTAAAACCCGTTGCGTAGTTTAAAAAATCTAAGCGTACAGACAGCGGGAGCGACTTTGTTTTATACTATGTAAAGATTTAAAGCGTAAACTACCACCATCAGTCCCCATCGTTGAAACCCGTACCACAGGGGGATCCCGATGCTTCAACGATGTGGCATCGGTATCCGTACCTACCTATTAATCCTTCTAGTAACTGAGACTTGCCTGGGACTGTTTCTCAACTTCATTTCGCATAATTTGGACCCTCAAACACACGGAAAGAACAAAACATAAAAGGATCGTCAATTACACAAAAGCCATACTTAAAAAAAAACATGGAAAACGACTTCAAATAATTAGTTTCATGTTACGACAAAAGAAAAATGGCTGCGAGTCAACGACTTCGCGCCAAAAATATAAGTTTAAAGAATGGTTCACATCACTCTTTGTCAGGCTGATGGAGGAACGTGATATGTACAGTCGGGAAACTAATTATCTGACTACTTGCAGGGTCGTATTTCATTTAATGTACTGGTGAAATAAAGATATTATGAATTTCGATTTGAAACCTTTGTATTCGTAAAGACTAATGTGCTTCAGCTGTTGTATTGTTTTGGAAGGACATAGAAGTAGTTCTTTTTTTAATTATTAGGAATCGAATTAGGCAGTGAAACAAAAATAATACACTTAATGCCTTTTCTTTATATTCTCAAAGTTAGGTTATCCTGGAATAATGGGTATCTGTCTTCCAACAGCCTCCCCAAGTTCGGTCCTGGAAAAAAAGAGGATGTGGATCTAAAACTGTTTCACAATATCAAAGGTGGTACCTAGGGCGGACTTAACGTCCTATGGCGATCTTATAAACATAACATAACATCACGCCTTGTATTCCGCGAAGAGTTCGGCAGAAGTGTTTTTAGTACACACTTGTTTCGCTAGTTATGTTTAAATCCCATATAATAGGGGGCGAGCCTATTGCTATTAAATTGCGTTCTTACAATAATAAATAGTCTCATATCGTAATTTTCTTACCTCTTCTGTAGTAATAAGAAAGATTGCCCCATAGACTTTTATTCATTAAACTATCAGTCGCTTACTAGAATTCACAATTCTTAGGTCTGTTACGAGTTCTATAGTACTAGATTCTTCACAAAGATTCAATCGAGTCGAATTCAAACAAACTACCGTGATCAGTACCATCAGTCATCATATAGCAGTGATAGCCTGGTGGTGTGACCGTCGGACTGCCAAGTCATAGGTCTCGAGTTCGAACCCAAGTCACTCACCTCTGACTTTTCGGATTCATGTGCGTATTGTATAATTATCACTTGCTTAAAAAACGGTGAAGGAAAACATCGTGAGGAAACCGGCTTGATTGACAGATATTTCTCGACGCCATGTGAAGTCAAGTCAGAGGCCCATGGGCGGCATAAACTCTGACACCAGGTTAGTCACTAACTACACGAAAAAAAAAGTACCATCAGTTTGAGACTACCACACACCACACCCTAACATTCGTCTATGGTAATATAGCGAATCGATTTTATCGATTTAAAATGCTTAGAGGTCACAAAAGTATTGTATCGCATTTAATTAGTCTCTACCACTTGTTAAATTAAAATTAGCATGTATTTAATTAGCATGTATTTAATTAGCATGTATTTAATTCAGTCTAGTATAATATTATAACAATTAATGTAATTACTTAATTGACCTTTGCGAATTGTTAATGCGTTTGTACTTGTGACGATTCAATTAATTTAAGTTCATGGTAAGTACTATTGAACATTGTTTTTTTTAATGAATATAGCTATTTATGCTAGACCGCCATTGTACCCTTTAATGTTTGTTATTGTATAAGAGCTGTGTTACAATTTTGGTGTACAATAAAGTATATTCTATTCTATTCTATTCTATTTTTGGACTTGAGCAGTAGATGGGAAGATCCATTGTGTCTCGTGATGATTAATTATTGCTCTTGAAATACGTTGTTATTGTACAGCATATTGCCCAGTAACTGGGTTGCGGAGCGCTGATGGCAGTCGCTCCGTGTAAAATACCATGGTATTCAGCCGATCTGGTTAGACTTTGACCCTAACATAGTTGGGAAAAGGATATTCGGAACATATAGTACTGTTTGCAGGCAGAGGAAGAATAAAATTAATTAAAAAGCTAAAATCTAAGTACACAGTTTTATTTATGAAAAGTTAATATTTTTAAAGATAAATTCGATTAATTTTAAGTTAAAAATAAAATTTGTTTTTTATAATTTTATTTTGTTCTGAACACTTTAAAAGTAATTCGTGGTATGATTTTACGGTTTAAAATCTTTAACAACCGATTTATAATAAACCGATCCGCCTACTGAAATCCTGATATACCTAACACAGATAATAACAACAGTTTCGTATAAATTATAATCCATAGACTGTAGAGCGGCGACAATCGAGTGTGACGACCTCTCGTTCATTCCACCCGCATATGCCGAAACTGTGTGAAGCTTAACAGCCGTTGATTTTGACAATAAACTGCTTATTGATGCCATGTGTCTTAAATGCCCTTTGTCATGTACTTAAAAAAGTTTTTTGTTGATTCAGTGACATTTTACTTTGAATTTAAGGCGATATGACCACTGTCGTAGCAAGGAGTTTATATTTGCCAAATCCATGGTTCCTACGGGTTCTAAACAAAGATAGGCCAGGCGTGCCGTGGGTGTTTCAAAAGGCGAATTTCGTTAAGAGTATGGGCATCAGTATTCTTCTGCCTGGTAACGACAACCAACTGCGATCACCATCCGTCTGTCATGCCTGATAATTATGATCTTCTTCTTTTTCGTGTGGTTAGTGACTAACCTGGTGTCAGAGTTTAAGCCGCCCATGGGCATCTGACTTGACTTCACATGCTGTATTTATGATAATTTCTCGTTTTGACAGTTCATTGTGGAGGTCATTAGGAGATCCATATTCAACAGTTGACGCCCTATATATTACTATACTCTTTGAGTTGACGTATCCGAAGTTGTTTTGTTTTTTGATGCGGCGCGGCTGTTGCGTGGCGACGCTCGCGGTGGCAGACACACGACGACAGATCTTCGTAACTCGTCGGCCTTCTTCAGCTTGATTCGGCAAGTTTTTTTTTACAAAATTAATTTCGATTATTCACAATTATATTCAAGAGTCCCGCGACGCCGACGGCTTAATTTTTTTTGAGTCCCTTTCCTGTGTCCAGTAAGCATGAATTCGACAAGACAGGTGTAGACCAGGATCCATCTTAGACCTACCTGCATTGAAAGCAAGGCGTTCAGCGCTAGGCTACCACTGCTATTGTGGACTAAACTCTTAACTGTGAGAAGAGGCCCATGCCCAGCAGTGGCACAGTAATGGGCTAGTTATGATATTTAGCTAGTGATAATTTGTTATCTTTACATAGTATAAAATAAAATCGCTCCCACTGTCTGTACGCTTAGATCTTTTAAACTACGCAACGGATTTTAATGCAGTTTTCAGCAATAGATAGAGTAATTCAAGAGGAAGGTTTACATGCCCCACATTATTATCTACATTGCACCCGTGCGAAGCCGGGGCGGGTCGCTAGTGTTCAAATAAAACTTTGTATGTGTAATTTGTCAATGAGTTACGTTTGTTAAAAGACAGATTTCGTGCCAAATCTTGGCGCCGCCGTGGTATTGCCAAATAGTTATGAATTCTTGGAATTTATTTTAAATACTAATGCACTTGACATTTATACATTGTTCGTGTACCTATTTACTTACCGTTTCTTTTGTGATACTCTGTAGGGTACAGTCTTCTTTTCGTATAGTTAGTAACTAATCTGGTGTCAGAGTTTTTCCCGCCCATGGGCCTCTGACTTGGCTTCACATGCCATCGAGAAATATCTCTCAGGCATGCCGGTTTCCTCACGATGTTTTCCTTTACCGTTTTTGAGTAAGTGATAATTATACAATAAACGCTTGAATCCGAAAACTCAGAGGTGCGTGCCTTGTAACTCGAGACCTATGACTTCGCAGTCCGACGGTCACACCACAAGGTTATCACTGCTGTGGGTAAAGTAACTTTGTGTTGGTCTATAGTGTGTTTACGGCTTTCTAAAAGGGAGTTAGTTACCATGCTGTGGTCAGACCGTCAAGTCTCACCCACCAATCTCGGAGCTGTCCATCACATAATAATACCAGCATCTACATGCATCACTGCAGGGCACATACCTCTTCTTAAACAGATAAGGAACGAGCTGATCACTTTTTTTCAAGATGTATTTCCTTCACTGTAAGTCAGTGGTGTCTTAGATATAGTTCTGCCTAGCTTTATCCCAACTATGTTAGGGTCAGCTTCCAGTCTAACCAGATGCGGCTGAATACTAGTATTTTACACGGAGCTACTGCCATCAGGCTTCCGCAATCCAGTTACTAGGCAATGCCGATATCCTAAGGTTAGACCGGTTGTCAGACTTTCGGGCTTCCGTCTACCCGTAACGTCTGCCATAGGTATTCATATGACGCCCGAGACCGACGGTTTAACGTGCTCTCCGACGCACGGAGGGGTCTCAATGTGTAACGAATGGTCACCCATCCACATACTGACCGCGTCAAGCGCAGCTTAACTTTGCAAATGATATGATCCGCGTGGTTGTTAATTAGCCACGAGCCCCTCCACGGTGTCTTAGATATGAAGAATGAAAATAAAGAAAAAGTCACAATGGTGCATTGATGTTTTGAACCGGCTACGTAGAACGCGGGTTCGTTAACTTCCAGTACACCAGAACCCAGGGTAATTAGACAGGCAAGTTTGTACTCTCGTTATCAGTTGTTAAGAATAGTTGTAACAGTAGCTGGAGCCGCGTCTTCGCTCGCGTGGTATGTCGTTAAAAAGTCTCCTATGTCCTTCTCCGGATTTCAGGCTATCTCTGTACCAAGTTTCATCAAAATTGATTCAGTACTTTAGTCGTGATGAGGTAACAAACGGACAGAGTTACTTTCGAATTTATAATATTATATAGGTTGTTACAAAATGAAAACTAAGGCCGAGTTGTACCAACTAACTATAACCGTAAACATACCAAAATTTCTGTCAAATCAGTACAATTTTGATATAAATATGGCAAGTTAACAATTATAGTTAGTTGGTGCAACTGAGCCTAAGAATTTTGTGTTAATCGCTATCGGAAATGGAACAACTTTAGTACAACAATAACTTTTCGAAATTCGTGCATTTGTAATTTTTTTAACAACCTGTATATCGTTGACGTTTGGGAAGGATGAATGTTTGCGCTTGGCCCATTATAAGTTACAATCACTAACTTTTGAGAAGACGGCATGGTACGATGGGCTCTCATACTATCATAAGATCACCTGTAAGTATAAATCCCACCAAAAACATTCTGTAAAAAACTAGCCAAGTCTCGATGGAGCTGCTTGTTTATCTCTAAAAAGTAATGAAATCTAGACAAAGTCGTGCCAAGTCTAAGGTTCCTTACTGTGATTTCTTTATTATTATAGTTAATGTTGTGTGACTTGGTCGTTGAACATTCTTTATACGTTAGTGGGTACAAGTCAACGGGACAGGTACAGACGGACTTCTATCAATGATTAAAAGTCCGTCTGTACTGGAAAAAATATTGAATCAACGTTTTCCAAGTGGCAATTTTCCATCGTCAATGGGTAGCGGTTCTGGCGACAGATTGGTGCAATCGTGTCATAGAGCACCTGGTTTTGTACCCTTGTGTACCTTCAACGGCCGAGTCACACAACATTAACTATAATAATAAAGAAATCGAGGAGGGATTATGGAATCCGTGGGAACACAACTCTCGGATTCCATACACCTCAGATCCCTCTCCTCAACCGAAACCTACAAATACTTGGGCATGTCGGAGGCATTAGGCATCAATGAGACCGACATGAAGCAATCGTTACGGGAGCGCTTCTATGGCCGCCTGAAAAAGGTACTTAAAAGTCTTTTATCAGGCGGAAATAAGGTGCGCGCCTTTAACGGTTGGGTCATGCCGGTCTTGATGTACTCCTTCGGCATACTCAAGTGGACTCAGACTGAACTTGACGCCCTGGATAGGAGGGTCCGTACGCTGCTGACTGCATACCGAATGCATCACCCACGTTCATCGGTGATGAGGCTGTACATTCCGAGGAAGTGTGGGGGTCGAAGATTTTTAAATGCTAAGACCCTCCACAACCGCGAGGTGTGCAGCCTCAGGGAGTACTTCCTCCAAGCCGACGTGGGGATGCATCGAGATGTAGTCGCAGTGGACAAAGGATTCACCCCGCTCTCCTTGGCTAAAGAGAACTGGCGCAAGCCTGTAGTACTGGATACTAATGGCCGCAGGGAGGTATGGCAGAGCAAGGAGCTTCACGGACGCTTTTACCGGGCCCTTCATGGGCCCGATGTAGACTTCCTAGCGTCCGTAGCCTGGCTACGTTTCGGTGATCTCTTTGGGGAAACCGAAGGTTTTGTCTGTGCAATTATGGACGAAGTTATGATGACGAACAACTACCGGAAATATATTGTGAAGGACGGCACGGTTGACATCTGTCGGGCATGTCACTGCCCCGGTGAATCCATTCGACATATTATTTCCGGCTGTTCTCGTCTTGCTAACGGCGAGTATTTACACAGACACAACCTAGTAGCTAGGATTATCCACCAGCAACTTGCTCTGAAATACAACCTTGTGGACGCAGAAGTACCATACTACAAGTATGTGCCCGACCCAGTTCTCGAGAATGGTCATATCACATTGTACTGGGACCGATCTATCATCACCGACAGGACTATTGTTGCCAATAAGCCTGACATAGTGGTGATAGATCGAACAGAGCGTCTCACAATGATTGTTGATATCACTGTCCCGCATGACGAGAACCTTGTGAAAGCCGAGAAAGATAAGGAAATTAAGTATCAAGACTTGGCACACGAGGTTGTCGACATGTGGGAGGTTGACTCAGCAGTCATTGTGCCGATAGTCGTTACGGCCAATGGCTTAATAGCCAAGAGCCTCGACCACCATCTGACGAGGCTCTCGTTAGGCAGCTGGGTCAAAGGCCTGATACAGAAAGCGGTACTTCTGGACACGGCACGTATTGTCAGGAAGTTCCTCTCTCTGAGGCCCTGACCACCGGTAGCTTGGACCCTGTTCCCGATGCCGGTGGGCTACTATTTTTTATATTTTTAAATGTTTTTTTATATTTTTTGTAGAAATATTTAAAAATATAATTTATATGTATATAGAATGAATAAACGAATAAGAAATCGCAATAAGGAACCTTAGACTTGGCACGACTTTGTCTAGATTTCATTACTTTTTAGAGATAAACAAGCAGCTCCATCGAGACTTGGCTAGTTTTTTACAGAATGTTTTTGGTGGGATTTTACTTCTTTTTGTAGAAACGTGGGCTTATTGATTTATTTTATTAGATTTTCTTATTTGACACAGTTTTTTCCTTTTTCGGAGTAGTTTTTTTATTATTACAAATCTTTCTTTTCTTTTTTTCCCGTTCTGATTCTTGTATAGTAGCAACAGTTTTTCGTATTGCCCATTCGCGTTCATTATTTATTCTTTTAGACGATTTAATTTCTGAAAGATCAGCGCGGTATTTACGCCTAAGTTAGATTAGAAGATGTGTCCCACTATACTATTTTTGCAATGACAGTCGATTTTTTTATGTACCAATAGTAGAAGGGGGCATTACCATATCTCTAATACAGCTGAGACCAGCTGAGAGTTCTTCATCAGATACTTCTGACCTTCGATTTTTGACATCAAATGAAGCTGCCTACCAAGTTGAATATTTTTTGTTAAGGCGGTATGTCGATCTCTAATAGTTTGGTTGGGCTCTTGTGTTTTCTAATCAGGGTCACCAGGTACTCCAGATCTTCGGTTATCCTAGTTTTTATAGTTTTCCCTTTATGTGGCCATTAAATCCTAACTCTGTACCAAATTTCAGCTCTGAGATTATGGGAAGTACTAGTTCTATTCTGATGATCATGAGTGAGTGAGTGAGTGTCATAAATGTGAAACTTTGCTTTCGCTTAACTTCGGAACTAAATGACTTAAAGCCTTGAAATTTTGGATTTTAAGTATCTGATTATAGCTTACTGGATGACGAAAATTTCTGCGTTCTGGTCTTATCCAGAGGTTCTCAAATAGGGGCCAGAAAATGCGGCGAAATGGTTCCAGTAAAGGATGGTACGGCAGTGTTTGCTTCGCGCTCGACTTGGCGGGGGCACTGCCGTGCCCCCCGATTCGGAAAGGGCGAGTAACCGATTTCTGACGTCATCATACTACATTATACACCGATACGACAGATTACCCCCAGTTCCACTTCAGCCGAAAATTATGTTTCTGTTTAATCACTAGATAAGCTACGACATAATATCCTTTAATCTTTGAAGAGGGCATCATATCTGCGTACTTACAAAACAAAGATAAGGGGTTTAGCAAAATGGACGCGCTGTTTGTTGAGACATTACTGGCTATAACGATAAGATACGGCCAGGTAAACAACTAGACTGAATAGTTGCCTCTTTGTAAAAGGCGAGGGGTTATGTGAAGGTATAGCAGGTCCTCGATGTGGAGAACGGCTGACCGCGGCAACCGCAGCAGGCCAATTGGTTGCGCTGTAGTTAGGGTTGCCACCCGTACTATAATATATAGTATCGTACTATATTTCAGTCAATTGTACTATATATTATAGAAAAATAATATAGTAGGTACGTAAAATACTATGCTTTTTTATGATATCTGTGACTGGAAGTCTGGAACGCACCCGCAGCGCAGCACGGGGAATTTTAGAACGAAACGCATTCGTGGCAACAAAACGTCAACTGTTAAACTGTCAATGATTTGTCGATGAAATATGGAGCATAGTGCACTGTATGATAAAAAATAAATATGTACTTCTTTTTCCCTGAATTTCCCAAAAGTACTATATTTTTGCACCTTTTTTGGGAAAAATACTATATTTGCTCAAAAAAAAGATGACAACCCTAGCTGTAGTGTTAATTCTTATCATTTATCACATACATAATATCACGCCTGTATTCTCCGAAGGGTTGGGCAGAGGTGTATAGTAACACCATTTCGCTGTTATGTTTAAGTCCCATGTAATAGGAGGCGAGCCTTTTGTCATTAACCTGGTACAAATCCAGGCTCCGGGCTGCTACTGAGGAATTCCACACAGAAAACTCAATAACACTGCCCGACCTGGATATCGAACCCAGGACCTCACGATCAGCAGTCGCGCTTGCCACCACTAGATCAGCGAGGCAGACATTTATCACATTTTAATTAATTCTAATAAACAATAATTAGTTAAAATTTTCCTGTTTACAATATATTTTTAATTGGAGGGGAAAACCCGAAAATCTTGGAACATCGATGATTTGCGGTAAAGTGGGTTCAGTTGATACCTACTTCCTTCTAAAAGCCTTTACCTAGTGCCTACCAGAAGATATTACAGCAGTGATAGCCTAGTGGTGTGACCGTCGGACTGCCAAGTCATAGGCCTCGAGTTCGAACCCAAGGCACGCACCTCTGACTTTTCGGATTCATGTGCGTATTGTATAATTATCACTTGTTTAAAAAACGGTGAATGAAAATATCGTGAGGAAACCGGCATGCCTGAGAGATATTTCTCGACGGCATGTGAAGCCAAGTCAGAGGCCCATGGGCGGCATAAACTCTGACACCAGGTTAGTCACTAACCACACGAAAAGAAGAAGACCAGAAGATAAGTAATCTGCTGCATTCTATTTCAGAAATAGTCTTTTGGGATTTGATTTTAGGTATGGGCGGGCCTTGCCGGGGTTGCGGTGCATGCTTTTGCGAATCCCGCGACCCCGGCCGAACGGTCAGGAGGAGGAACACCGTTGGTTTTTAGCCGGTAAGAGTTCGGCAGACCGCATCGCCTTCCCCGGGCGAGGGACATACATGAGTATTTTACAAGGATAAAAAAAAACGTTTGGACGCGCAGCATATAGGTATTATCTGTTGTAACCACGTGGAATTTTATGTTGATAAACTGATTATAATTAATCAGGAAGGTCAACGTACTTAATTAATAAAACTTCATCGCAGGTCATAATATCGTCACCGGAAAGCCAATAACTACTTAAGCGCCATTTTGGCCAAAATGAGTTATATTTTAAATCGTTGGATTGGATATTTTTTTCTGCGTCGGTTATTTGGGATTTCGTATTTTATTACGAAATCCCAACTAATCGACGCAGAAAAAAAATCCAATCCAACGATATAATATATAACTCATTTTAGCCAAAATGGCGCTGAAGTAGTATTGGCTTTCCGGTGACGATATTATCATCATTTCCAAAGTTTTGACAACAAGAAAACTAATAATTTACTGCAAAGTTATCTTAAAATGGAGAACATCGACCATACCGACAACTAGCTGTATTTAAACCATTTATTGTAAAGTTGTTTGAACGTTAAACTCTTGTTCAATGCTTCTGCTCACAGGCCCAGTTGCTATAAGGAAAACGTATGGACAAACAAAGCAATAAAATGTCACTACACTGCAAGCTTCGGTCGTGGACTCGTGGGCGACTTCACCGGTAAGGAAACTTGCACTCTTGTGGGCACGGCTACTTTCTCTCAGGCGAATCCGTGTTCACGTAAAACGTCTGTAAACGGCAAACTCTTTTAGTAAAAGGTCTCAGTTTTTTATAAGAAAACTAGTTGTTCTTCTGCGGCTGCGCCTGCGTAAATAATGTGACTACAGCGCCACATATCGGATCCCAGCATAGCTACGAACCATCGTCTCGACAAAACAAATAAGTATATTGTGTAAATATTACCTTAATCCGTAAAGTCGTTCTCAAGTTATGGCGTGACCAAAGGAAATAGGGATTCATTTTATATATAAAAATTAAATAAGTAAACCACCAATGGACCAACTGCCTCGTTGGTCTAGTGGTGGCAAGCGTGACTGCTGGTCGTGAGGTCCTGGGTTCGATCCTCAGGTCGAGTAAAGTGTTATTGTGTTTTTCCATGTCAAAATATGTGAGCACCATGTACCTATCACATAATTAATATGTCATTGTTTAATTATTTTTTTTTTACCTTTTTGTGGTATAGTAATTTTATTCTAGGTGCATCGTCTTCACATATAATTGTATAATTAATGTACCTATACAAAATATTGTAAGACATTTTAAAAGAGTAACGGTGGAGTTTCTTGCCCATTCTTCTCCATACGAAACTACCTTTTGGAAGGGGCAACTAGAATCAATTCTATTTTCTTTGTAACTTTAACGTTCAAAAGTGCCTTTTATGTGCCTAATTGAAATAAATACTTTGACTTTGACTTTGAAATTCCTCAGTAGCAGCCCACAGTTTGGATTTGTGCCCGGTTGTTCGCAATAGGCTCGCCGCCTATTACATGGGACTTTAAACATAACGGCGAAATCAGGGCGTTACTTTACACCTCTGCCCAACCCTTCGGGAATACAGGCGTGATGTAATGTTATGTTTCATAATAGCATTCGTGTGTTAAACTCTATTATTGAATATGTGTCTTCTCTTTACCAGCTATGTGTACATGGACAGTCTCGAGGAGACTTGAGACCACAAACACTATGCTCAACAAAGGATTGGTAGTCGCAATATGCTGTTATTAGCACATAAGAGGCTGCTGCTGCCCCATCCTCTTGGCGTAATCTCTTATTCACCTTTTACGCAACCAAGACAAGGGGCGGCGGCTAATCTTTGGCGGACACAGCACGGGCCATTCTAATCGACAATATCAAATGTGTCACAATTATCGATACTGTGAAGCAAACACTTCCTCAAGATTGACACTCATAAAGTACTGGAAAGTAGTATATTATCAGATAACGATGAAGTTTACGATTCATAGGAAACACTATTGTGCAATGTTATGGCCAATATGTTCCCAGGGTTCTTAGTAATGATTGAGGAAAATTAGCAGTCAATGTTCTAGTAGAAAATGTTCCATGTGTAAAGAAATGATTTGCTCATAATTGAGAGTTATGACGTAGCTGAGGAGAGGTAAAGGGGACTTTACCTCTCCTCAGCTACGTCTGGACGTGGCACAACAGCAAATCGGGAGGTTAGTGAGTTAAATCATACATATCCCGGCCCCGCAAGGATTTCGGGACGTTTTAAAGGATTCCCCTTCGGTAAAAAGCCACCATAAGTCAATTACTAGGCTGAGTGAGCAGTGTTTGATATGCCTCCACTGCGATAGCCCTAACTGGGTGTCCTACGTAAGCAACAAACGCGACGCGAGGCGACGCGACGCAACACGACGCTACATAGACCGCCATTAGGGAATGCCGTTGTTTTGATCGCGTTCGTCGCGTTTGACCCTTACACAGGATACCTCGTAACGCTTAGGCTACACTTAGCAGCGACGACACGAACTGCGACACATGAAGCGATGCGATGAGTCTATAGACCGGCTGCAACAGCTGTCTTGGCAAATATTTGCGATTTCCACCGACAAAGCAATTTTTTTTTCAGTCTAGTGATTGATTTCTTATCACACAGACGTTATCAAATCTGAATCGAACGATGCTCGTTCGACTAGTTGCTAGAAATATCAGATAAAGCGTATTATCTGTCTGATAGGTAAGGCAACAGTATCCATATTATGTTAGATGATAACAGTTAACTCCGTTCAGTAATCAAGCGTGGTGGTGATTAGAGTGTTATCCCCCCTATGATCGGTTGGTGTCCCTACTCGTAGCGGAGGTAAGGCCGGTATCTAATGCCGGCTATACACTTACGGACAGCGCCGGCCTTAAATCTTGATCAGGCTAGAGCGAGATTATCTTTCGACACCTTTTGGTTTACGCTTAATAAATAAAAATTACAAACTTTTTCAAAAATCGACTTCTGGCGTCTCTTGCCTCCTTGCGCCTAAAGCGACCGCTCCTCTCGCTCTACCCTAGAGTCGACGCTGCTGACAGCCCGGAGCGCCCATCTCTATCCTTAACTTTTAACATCAAATAACAAAGGACACGTCTCGAGCAGTCTTGGCGAGAGTGTACAGCCAACATAACAGTTGATACGTAGACTGATGCGTGAATTGACGTACTAGAGTATTAAAATCCATTTGTCAGTAAAACTACTAGTCCGTAACTTATACCTATTAAGTGATAAATGATTTTTATTTCTGTAAATAAATCTGTTACAGACATGTTAACAAGTCAATGTAATGTATTTTTTAAGACTAGATGGCGTCGGCATTTCCTATCCGACTAGCTCTGAGAAGAAAAGCCGAAACAAACTCAAAGATCAAGGTCTCTTTTAAAGTCCAGACATTGTGGTATAAAAACTATGCGAGTGTAACAATCTAGGGTAACGTTTGGAATGGCTTTTTGAATAAAGTGCCATAGCAGGTTTAAGTTGATCTCTCCTAACAGACGGCACGCATGCATCAGCCATCGCATAGCTTAAACCTTATTTTAGGGTATTAAAACATTATGTCAGAAAAGTCCACAACATCCCAACGACCGCTAAAATGAACAGCCAAAAGGGAAATTTCCATAATCACTATCGCTTGGCAGTCATATGGGTGATTGCGGTATATTAAAAAATATAGTGCTCCTTTTATCTAGTAGTCGTATGCATGATGTTCTAAATTCGATATTTTTTTTGTTAGAAAGTTGCCAGCACTGCTCGATAAACGACTATGTTCTGCTTAACCTTTTCCCAACTATGTTGAGGTCGGCATCCAGTCTAACTGAATACTAGTATTTTATACGGAGCGACTGCCATCAGAACTCTGCAACCCAGTGACTGGGCAATGCCGATATTCTAAAGTTAGACCGGCTGTCAGGCTTTCGGGCTCGATAAACGACTATAAGCAACCTTAAATTTACTCTCGTGTCTTTACATAGTATAAAACAAAGTCGCTCCCACTGTCTGTACGCTTAGATCTTTTAGACTACGCAACGGATTTTAATGCAGTTTTCAGCAATAGATAGATTGATTCAAGAGAAAGGTTTATATGCCCCACATTAGTATCTACATTGCACCCGCGCGAAGCCGGGGCGGGTCGCTAGTTCTCTATATAATCGTTAAAAACTTTTGCCCAAACCATTGGTTCGGAGACCCCTCTGGTCTCGCCAATAATAGCCCGGTTACGTAGAAAAGGTCCGCAAGACCATCTACAAGAGTCGATTAGGAAAAAAAAAAATTGCCCAAACCATTCTACCATAGATTCAGTATTCACAATATTCCCTATCTGACATACTCAACATTTCTATAAAAAACATTTAAAAATATCTTTACTAATTTTATTTTATTATAAACTGCCTTTGCTTTACCCACAGAAATCTAAATAATAAGACAATATTTACATTTCTGTCGCATTACCCCTGTAGTATAATGCACTAACAGTACATCATAATGACCCATATTTTAACCACTTCTTAGAGTAAAACTATAAATCCTTGATACTTAGTGTGCACTTGCTTCAAACGTTTTGACATTTAACGCTACTTGTAATTTATAATCTGTGACTCAGGTCTTAGCTCATGCTAATCATGGCTTACTTGCCGTCTAAATCGATGATCTAAGCAACATTTTGATGGCGAAATTTATAACTACGTTATTGGTCTATGAGTGGTTGAAAGGGGTAGGATTCTCAGGTCGCGGTGACTCGGTTTTCCTTCAGGTTTTTTTCAAGTAACAGTTTTGGTAAAGGGTAAATTAGGTTATTTACCAAAATAGCAGCCATAGGACTATTGGGGTCACTCCGTTGTCCGCCCATCCGAACCCTGTGTTTGTGTAAAACATCCGCGTACGATGGTTATTATTTGTTTGACAGAACAACTCTGTCTACTGCTTCAAGGAACTGATGATACTGCGAGAGGAATGTATCACGAACGTTTTGAATTATCTTTTTAGTTATTTTATGTTATAAAAATAATTATAATTGTACGTGCGTAAATAAATAAATACATTTAAGACTGAATTGTGATCTGTTTGCGGATGAATGGAAGAATAAATTGTCAGGTGCATTGTGGGGGCTGTGTGAAAGAGGTGTCTCATATTGTTATATATATTTTTTTAAAATCATTATTTTTGGTTCCATTGTTTTGTATGTATCTTCTTCCATTCCAGTTCTTTTTTCTATCTTTAATTATTGTAATTGGTCTAAGACCGTTTTAATTAAAGTAAAATAAATAAATAAATGATAGTAAGTCTTGATTACTACGAATCTAAGTTCATTATATTATTCATAAATACGTAAATATCCATGCGCCAACAGCGGCGGTCTTTTGGCAGAGATAAGTGTCAACAAACAGTCACATCCGCCCTATAATCGGACAATCGGAACTCACGACATGAAATACGATTTTCATATTTCAAAGGAAATGTATTTGGAACGAAGCTATTATTCTTCACTCTTCAGTTTTTGCGTTGTTTGGTGCAAAAGTGTTTAGGAGAAAAGACAACATGTATGGATGTATGTACTAATCTATACTTAATATTATAAAGCTGAAGAGTTTGTTTATATGTTTGTTTGAACGCGCTAATCTCGGGAGCTACTGGTTAGAATTGAAAAAATATTTTTGTGTTGGATAGTCCATTTATCGAGGAAGGTTATAGTCTATATAAAATCACGCTAAGACAAATAGGAGCGGAGCATAAATGAAAAATGTTGCAAAAACGGGAAAAATGTCCATCCGTGCGAAGCCAGGATGGGCCGCTAGTTAAACAATATGATAGACACGTGAAGATGCAAACAGAGGCTTCGTTACTTGCATAATAATGCAGAAAATCATACAATAGTGAAATAGAAGACAAGTATGAGAGAAACAGAACTAGTGTGTAATTAGTATGAAAACGCAACTTACAAACCGCTTCTATCCTATAACGTCTGGTCAAACTTTTGCAAACCAGTATTTGAACTAGAGACCCGTATTAAACCCATCTAAAGTTCAACCTTATTTCGTAATGAATAAGTTTGAAAGTTCCACGTCTTTGATGACTTCGGAAATGACCCCATTCCGGGTAGTCGGTCCGCATTGCACAATCTCTTGTTCTTATGACAGCCTTGATTTGAGAGAAATTATCCTCATATGGTTCTTATGTTGTAATAGGTAAGGTACAAAATTGAATAGCTTGTAAGATATGGCGAATTAATTTGTTAATCGAAGATTTATAGCCATTTATCAAACGCGGCGGCTTGCTTCCTATAAGAATTTGAACGTTTTGTAATTTAACTTTATATTTGTGCTATTATGAGGACGCCATGTTGGATGCAGAAAAACGATGTAAATACGTAGCTATTCAATTATTATTAAGTATTTTTGGGAAATCGATATGACGTTTTATTAAGAATAAATAAGTTCTTTTGCCAATATTATGCCTAGTGGCCTTAATTAAAATATGGTTGGACCTATCCAACCATATTTTAATTAAGGCCACTGAAAAAAATAAAAAAAACATTTTAACAAAAATAAAACCGACTTCAAAAAAACGATGAAAAGAATAAAATAATTACCATATTATAAAATTAACAGTTTCAGAAGTCGGTGTCTTCAATTTGGTTCAGCGTGGATTAGCACCGACTTCTAAAACTGTTAATTTTATAATATGGTAATTATTTTATTCTTTTCATCGTTTTTGTGAAGTCGGTTTTATTTTTGTTGAAATGTTTTTTTTACTAGTACCTAGGTACCTAATAAAATAACTAGTAGTAAATCTATGCTTCTGCTCATCAACAAAATTCCAGAAAAAATCATCTGTCGCAAAGATAAATAGTTTATTTAAATTAAGAACTGAACTCTGTGGTACAAACGTCATAATCATTCAAAATTCATGTTTTTTTTTATTACGTTATTCATATCAAGATAATTATGATCTCATCATTTCTTCGCGACGTTTTATAATTTAATTTATAAAATGATTGATGGATAAAATAAATTACATTATTATAATTTATACGACATTTAATTAATTTCAAATGTACAATTTAATTAGGCACATGTTTATGAAAACGTTAGGTGTGTAATACCACAGGTAATACCATGAGAACCATAGACCAGTTATGTCTGTAGTTAGGTATGTTAGTTATTATGGGGAGTGTCGTCTGCCATGTACAACAAAATTCCATTGACACGTATAGTAGCAATGTTACTATTTAATAATTTAATACGAATATTAAAGGGGCCGTGTTATGCAATAATGTGTCAACCCACAAAAATATGAAATTGTGTTAACGTCATCTAGTTCTTGTGGTAGGTCTCAACGCTTGAAAAAAT
The DNA here is from genome assembly GCA_910594945.2 of Amphipyra berbera. Lineage (NCBI taxonomy): Eukaryota > Metazoa > Arthropoda > Insecta > Lepidoptera > Noctuidae > Amphipyra > Amphipyra berbera. Next base: position 2,467,025 of record OU343138.1, read on the forward strand.
ACCCAGAATTGTAATAAATTTAATCGAGAGCCTTTTTAATGCAGTTTGCATTTTTTTCAAGCGTTGAGTAGACCTACCGCAATAACTAGATGGCGTTAACACAGAATATATATTTTTGTGGGTTGACACATTATTGCATAACACAGCTCAAAGATCGGCTCTTGTGGAGCAGTCACATAATTATAAAAAACATTTCTAGATATTCTCAAGCTTTCTAGAATTCTAGATTTACATACATACAGACATAAACTCACTGCCTTGTTAGTTTAGTAGTCGCAAGCGCGACTGTTGAGCATGTGGTCCTGGGTTCGATCTCCAAATCGGGCAAAGTATTATTGGGTTTTTCCATTAGGAATTTCTCAGTAGCAGCCCGAAGTCTGGATTTGTGCTCGGTTGATGGCAATAGGCTCGCCCCCTATTACATATGACTTAAACATAACTGGCGAAACGAGGGTGTACTAAAAACACCTCTGCCGAACCCTTTGGGGAATACAAGGCGTGATGTTATGTTAAACTCACGCGTTTTTCCCATGGAGGTAGGCAGAAACTATAGAACGCCACATGCTACGATTGTTACACTTCCATTCGCTTCATCCACATTCATACATCTTGTCATACACGCACTTGTGATCTTGATCATTATAGATTTCGGCACCTTTATTAGCTATTCTAAGGCTATTTCAGAGAGATTATGACGCTCAGTTACTGAAAGCCTAAATTGATTCCTATTCATTTGTTTCAAGGAACTGTTTCCAACGGGGCATCTGTTCCAACCTGAGGTTCCAACTATGCCAAGACAGCATTGTAGGCTGTAGGCTCATTCCTGTCCTGGGTTGTTATTTAAATTAAAATTTATCTTTTACTTACTTAACGTTTTTGTATTATTTCCAGGACATCACATATCAGGCCGACAGACAGACAATTTCATATTGAATTCGACAATTTTTAACGAAGGAAGCAAAGAAAAAAAAACCCTATAACATAGGACCTTTTCTAGTAATTAGACTTACAAATTAAACGTAATATTGACAGCCGTCGAAGGTAACGTCCTGCTGAAACTGGGTCAAGGCGCAGCGGCCAATGAAACACGGTCAGGCCGAGCCTACGAAATTATCTGCCACTGGGAAAATACCAACGTAAATACCTACAACATAAAAAACCGTTTTACGAGATATGATAACAACTGTTATTTAAAAAATATATTATTGTTATGTAAACTCGGGCTCGTGGCTAGGTTAAGCTGCGCTTGCCGCGGTCAGTCTGTGGATGGGTGACCGGTCGTTACACATCGAGACTACTCCGTTTTTATTTTAATTTCTCTATTCGACTGCTTGTTATGGTCTTGCGGACCGTTTCTACATAACCGGGCAGTTATTAGCGAGACCTAAAGGGTCTCCAACCAATGGGGACGAGAGTAAAATACTTAACCTAAGCTAACTACTACTACTAACACCATGACTAGCTAGCAACAACAGCACTAAGGGCGACCCCTAATGGGACTTGGAACTCGGCTTAGGGCGTTGCGGGCGAGAGGACTGGGAGGGAGACCGCTTGATGAGGGCTGAATTAAGGATGTAACTTCAGAGTCAGAAAAGACGACCGGCTCCGCGGCTGCGGCGGGTGAGCACGGTGGAGACCCCTCCGTGCCTCGGAGAGCACGTTAAATAGTCGGTCCCGGGTCTCATACCAATACGTATGACAGTCGTTACAGGAGGTCAGAAGCCCGAAAGTCTGACAGCCGGTCTAACCTTAGGATATCGGTATTGCCTAGTAACGGTTGTGGAGGTCTGTTGGCAGTCGCTCCGTGTAAAATACTGGTATTCAGCTGCATCTGGTTAGACTTGTAGCTGACCCCAACATAGTTGGGAAAAGGCTAGGCAAAACCTTATTGTTATGCAATAAGAGAGATTTGAGGCGTGGTAGACTGCTAATGTAAAATTGGGTTAATACGGACACAAATCTTCACATGCACAACACCCGGACCTGGAATCTCTAGGCTATACAAATATACATCCCGCGTCGCATAACGCAGAAACGCAATCACTCAACCATTGCGCCCAACGTGTCGTCGTACCCGTGTTCAGCAGTCATTGATCAACAAGTTGATCAGATCTGATAATCCATATCCATACCTACTAATATTATAAATGCGAAAGTGTGTTTGTTTGTTTGTTTGTCCTTCCTTCACGCCCTAACTAAGCAACCAATCGACTTGATTTTCGGCATAGAGTTAGTTGAAAGGACGGAGAGTAACATAGGCTACTTTTGGTCCTGGAAAAACATCATGTTAATTCCACGTGAGCGAAGCCGCGGGTAAAAGCTAGTGTGAAATAATAATAATTCTCAAGATACAGGTGTTCGGTACCAAAACACTATATTCTTATACTTACTTTTTTAAGCCCACAGCTGGAGGAAGGTTGGGGCCTACTTGCCCTAACATACACGTGTAAAACTATTTGTTATAACTTTCTGTATCATTATTTAGCTAACGCAAATATTTAATCAATGTCTGAATAAATATGCGATTGTATTATCAAAAGTAAACTAAACACAAAAGTAATTTACTTAATGGTGTCTATTCTGTAGCACATTTTGACAGTACTAAACTAGACTAAACGCAACTGTCGCTTTCTTTTTCTATTGAAACAGAAAGAGACTAACACCCTTAGTTTAGTTCTGTCAAAGTGCGCAACAGAATCGACACCAGTAACTCCATGGACTTGATTTTAAGAGTTCCATATCTGAAATTTGAAAATGGAACCCTCCTGGTGAGACTTTGTTTTTTTTTTTTAGAAGGGACCACTCGCAACTAAAGCTCTGAGAGCTTTGTTTATGCTTAACCGGACTATTCCTGTGGGTGGCCAAGATTACGGCCCCCAGCCAGGGCTTAAAAACTAATGTGAATATCGACCGGACACTAAGGGCACCCCCTGCGGGGTTCTAACCTCGGCTTAGTGCGTCGATATGAGGATTAACAAGGGTCGGGCTGGGTTAGATTAATTAGGGACTGTTTTATAGCTAGTGGCTCAGCACGCGGGCTGGCTCGTTGAACAAGGGTCGGGATTGATATTACATGAATTTCGCGGGGGCCTCGGCGGCGGGGCCGGGTGCGCGTCGGTATGTTTCTGTAGTTACGACAACTAGGCCCTAATCTACGCATTATGGGGTAAGTTCCTAAGAGCTTGGGTAATGTCCGGGTATGAAGCGTATACCCGGGCAAGTGAACTATAGTCGCCTTTGCAGGCTATAATGTCCCTAGACATTTGAATCCCTCGGGGGCTATGGAAGACCCCGAAGGTGCTCGTGATGACCCAGAAGGGGTCATAGGGATCAAACGCCGGTCTCGGCGGAAGGGGTCGGGTCGCGGGGCGAAGAGGGGGGGCCACGACTGGGGTGGTGAGACTTTGCTATCTCACACCGAAGTTATACGATGTGAAATTTAAGACTAATGAGGAAGGTAACGCAAAACGAAAGCAGATGGCAGCACCTCCATACTTAGTTATTTGAACCAATCAGAACCATAATATTCATATTAGCAATAATGTCAAACACATTGCAACCAATAAGATGGCATAGGAACAATCGAAAGTGGCGCCATTAGTTCCACAGTTGCCTACCCCATTTCGACGACAAATTCCATGATTTTTTATTAGATTTAGCCATAACAATAACAACTGATTATAATAATTATGAAGTTAATCACGATTAGATAGTCAAGCTGATATAATACAAAATTAGGGTGTTCTTAATACTTAGATATTAACAATTATAATGTTCTTACAGATAATTTAATAACAGATAGTGTTCTGAATTCGAATACCAATGAGTCACGCCGTACCTGGCCAAGTTTAATAAGACAGCCGCGAAACTTGATTTTTCCATTACTTTTTCTCAATAGCTATTGAAATAAGGTTTAGAATTGCGCAGCATGGTGATATTTCAATGGTAAATGCTTATTAGGTGTCGTGTAAATTGAAATTTGTAACGTTTGACCTCATTGTGGGGGCTCCCTCGCGTATTTTGTTGATTTATAATTTCCGTCGGTACAAACATTCGCTAATTCATAACATTGTGTTATCAAGATCTACTTATCGTTTTTTTAACTAATGTCAAATTATTGTATTTACTTTTTTATGGCATAATTTCGCATGGGTCACGCCTTGTATTTCCCGAAGGGTTCGGCTGAGGTGTTTTTAGTAAACCCTCGTTTACCCGTACCATCTAATAGTGGCGAGCTTATTGCCATTAACCGGGCACAAATCCAGACTCCGGACTGCTACTGAGGAATTCCTAATTGAGAAACCAATAACACTTTGCCCGACTTTGGGATCGAACTTAGGACCCCATGCTCAGCAGTCGTGTTTGCGACCACTAGACCAATAGGCAGTCCTAGACCTTTTTTCTTTCGTTTAAAATCACATCAGTAGACCTCCACTGCCACCATTGACCATAATCACAAAAGAAAGTTCTAGTATTTTGTAGTCATAGCCATAGAAATCTAAATGGGCCGTGTTATGCAATAATGTGACAACTCAAAAAATATGAATTTTGTGTTAACGTCATCTAGTTCTTGTGGTAGGTCTACTCAACGCTTAAAAAAATGCCCAGAACAGTAGTAAAATTAATAGAGCGCCGTCTATGAAAAAAATCTTAATGTAGTTTGCATTTTTTCAAGCTTAGAGTAGACCTACCACAATAACTAGATGTCTAACACAGAATTCATATTTTTGTGGGTTGACACATTATTGCATAACACAGCTCAAATGTTCCTTGCTGCGCAGCGGTCTAAGAGCCCTTTAAAACTGGCTATGACATACTTATTCCACATTTAATGCCAAAACCTATCTTGGCAAGCGGATAGATATCACAATATGATGTCATTGGTAAACAGATGGAAGCTTCCTCTTCCTTCAATATAATCCCTTAGTCACATAATACGACACTCCCCGAGAAGTGATAAGGTAAGCTATATGTAGACTCGACGACACCTAAAGGCGGCGACTGACCCGTGTTATACAGGGTGTAAATGAAATCATGTAATTCCTTCAAACCTCGTGATGTACTGCTGACATAGATTAACACTGCAAGGGATACATTTGGATTTAATAAAAAAATTACAAGAAGTAGGTAACCATGTGTTCCAAACGTGAGGCATTTTACCGCCCCGAGCGAATTGCGCAGTATCGCTCGCCGCGCGGTCACTTAACTCGGGGAGCTAAAATGCTTCACGTTAAGAACACATTTTTACTTCGTGTAATTTTTTTTATTGGTTCCTAAAGTATCTCTTGCAGGGTTAATCTATGTCAGCAGTACATCACGGTGTTTGAAGGGATTACATGATTTTGTTTACACCCTGTATTTGTGTAATGTTACATGTTATGAAGCGAGCATTACGACGCCGAACTCTGTGCCCGCTGTACCACAGAGTTCGAAACGAGCATATTACGCAGGTTGTAACAGGTCACGTAACGTCGTAGCAAGCTCGCTCCGACTTTTGCATTACGATCGGAAGCTGGTCAGTCAGATGGTTTTTTTTAATGCGGTCCCTAATTATTTTTCTAAAATAAAAGTAGCTTAAGTTGCTCCTTATAAAAACAGCTATCTACCAGTGAAAGTCCCTTCAAAATCGGTCCAAAGATTAGCCGAAACGAACAAACAGATAGACACCGAACAGACAGGCAAACAAAAAATTCAAATAATGTTTTTTTGTTATAAGTATCGTATATACTTTCATATGTATTTAGTAAAAAGCTGTTATTTTGACATTACAAACAGACACTTTAATTTTATTTATTTGTGTTGACAAGTATTTATTTTTCATAATATCGTAGAAGTGCGGTCCTTTACGATGGGTGCTCTCCGAAATTTAAAAAACGAGTGAATAACTTAGCTTAAAATATGTTTGATCATAAGTTGATGTTATTTAAATGTTCATTAGACGCCATTTTGCTCCTGAACATCGTAAAAATATCGTATACCAGTTTTTAAAAGATCGTAACCAGGAGTCAAAATTCCCAGTCGAACTTGCTACGCAGCTACGAGCATTGAGTAAAGAACTCGTGGGTTATTTACTTTGTGCTACGAGACAGACATTATGTAATTATGTTTGAGGTTTAAAGGTCAACCATAAAAATCGTGTATAATCTTAATAACATTATTTGATGTCTGTCTGACGCAGTGATAGCCTAGTGGTTGAAGGCTTGCCTTCAACCGCTGGCAAAGGCAAAGAACACATGTTTACTTTTTCTATTTTTTTTTATTTAATCCAAAAGTATCCCTTGCATGTTTATTCTATGTCAGCAGTACATCACGAGGTTTGAAGGAATTACATGATTTCATTTACATCCTGTATAATATACTAGCTACTCGCCCCATCTTCGTACGGGTGCAATGTAGATACTAATGTGGGGCATATAAACCTTCCTCTTGAATTACTCTATCTATTGCTGAAAACTGCATTAAAATCCGTTGCGTAGTTTAAAAGATACAGACAGCGGGACCGACTTTGTTTTATACTATGTAAAGATTTCTAATACCATATTATTATTATATTGCTTAACAATCCTTTGTAGCTATATGTTGGCTTATGACCTTCGATCTTAAACATAGCTTGTAAGTACCCATAGATCTAGGCGTATGACCATATGTGACCATAACACATTACGTGAATGCAGGTCTCAATGTGTTATTAAGTACATAATGTTTACTGAAATACCTACAGTAATTACGTCTTGGTCACGAACAATAATAAAATACATAGTTGTCTGTCCCTGAGTTTTATTGCTCACTCAAGAGAATTTGCTAGTTGTTGCTGAAAACATGGAAATCTCATGCATTGTAACTAAGAAAATCTTGCTTCATATTGAAATCTTTTATTTCTTTCTGGTTTCAGATGTAAGATAACAGGTGTTTTATTTTTATACAAAAGGAATAACAAACAGCTACAATCTATACTAATATTATAAAGAGAAAAGATTTGTATTTTTGTATGTAACGAATAAACTTAAAAACCACTGGACTGATTTCAAAAATTATTTTGTCGTTAGAAAGCTACATTATCACTGAATAACATAGGCTATATTTATTACTGGAATAAGACTTCTTAAGCGGGCGGAGCCGTGAGTACACAGCTAGTATACAATAAAGAAAAAGAAACACATAACATATGAGCAATATTGCAGCCCACAACGCTGTTCACAAATTTCACGTGTTCTCCCTGAAAATGTAAACTCGTCATATCTGAACAATTGATGACGACACGTTTGGTGTAGTGGCTGGGCGATTGGCTTCTGCACTACGGGTTGAGGGTTCGATTGCCGCACTGAACAAATGTTTGTATGGCGTACAGATAGTAGTTCCGGGTCTGGACGTTTGTGCCATTGCACCAAACGTGTCGTTTGTGCAGCGTACATACCTAGCCAAAGAACGGGGCTCGATACCGCTAAAAACCAAATGAAACCGGATTCGTTAACATCACACCGTTAATTCAGCCCTCATCAAGCTGTTTCCCTACCAGTCATCTCGCAAGAAACGCCCTAAGCCGAGGTCCGAGTCCCATTAGGGGTCGCCCTTAGTGCTGTTATTGCTAGCTAGTCATGATGTTAGTAGTATTAGTATTTAGCTTAAGTTAAGTATTTTACTCTCGTCCCCATTGGTTGGAGACCCTTCAGGTCTCGCCAATAACTGCCCGGTTACGTAGAAACGGTCCGCAAGACCAACTACAAGCAGTCGAATAGTAAAAAAGAAATCGTTAACAACTGACGAACGCTCGTGGGCGTTCGTTGTCTAGGTGTAAAACAAATGATAACAACTGCCGCACTTACGCGGATGAAAGAAGCACTAATGTTTCTCTCTCATGTCGGCCGACTAGCTATGTGAGAATAGCTCATGCCATGGTGAAAAGATTTGCCAGTCAGCTAGTTTGGTAGCAGGACTGCCCAGGGTGCGCCGTTCGTTGCGGTGCATGCTTACGCGAATCCCGTGGGTTTTTAGCCGGTGAGAGTCCGGCAGACCCCATCGCTTTCCCCAAGCGAGGGACATCCATGAGGATTAACCCACGATGAAAATAAGGGTGCGCCGGTCATATTAAAGTATCGTCAGGAGTGAAGGCTCTTTTGGTGCACCCAATCATTGTCGGCGGGTATTAAACAGAGCTTGGGCAAAGCGTGCACCCTGCCGTCGAAGGTAAAGTCTGCATATCGTCGCTGTGCAGTGAAAACCTCGTAAAGCACAAATTCATTATTATTTTTTGTTATTCATTTGTTGGGTAAAAGACCTTGTAATGCATATTTAGAATGAACGTGCACAGCTCTAAGATGAAATAGATTGATGAATCTACACTAATATTATAAAGCTGAAGAGTTTGTTTGTTTGAACGCGCTAATCTCAGGAACTACGGGTTGGAATTGAAAAATTATTTTTGTTTTGGATTATCCATTTATCGAGGAAGGTTATAGGCTATATAACATCACGCTACGACCGATAGGAGCGGAGCATAAATGAAAAATGTTGCAAAAACGGGAAAAATGTCCACCTACACGAAGCCGGGACTGGCCGCTAGTAGATAATAAAACAGAAAAACTTTACATCTACACTTCATATTTTTTTTAACAGACAGATATTATCTCCTCCTGTAAAATTACGTTAATTGGAATTACGAGGTTTTCACTGCACAGCGACGATATGGGGCTGCTGATGTAACGACATAAGTATCGTCACTTTTGGAGGCTCTTTTCATGCTCCCCGCTAACATTCGCAGTAATTATAGTCCAACTCGATTGAGGAAAATGCTAAACAGAGAAGAACTTGTGTTTTAATCTCATCTTCATTGCAAACAAGTTGATTCCAGTTCTAACGATATAAATGCAAACATTTTTACATCTGAATGCTGTTTTATTACCATACGATCGCGTGAGAAACGTGCCCGGCAAGATTTTATCTGCCGATGATGTTTTATACGCATATATTATGTTTGTAGATGGGTGTGTGTGTGAGTACCTCGTATCGTAAATAGCTTCCTACATTAGGCACGCGATTCGTTGCCATTTCATATTAAAAAACGATTTTATGGGGCAAAAGAATAGCGAGAGCTTAGAATTTTTCGTTTTGTAATACTGAAGTAACATAACGTGAGTGAAATTTTAAGAAAAATGTCAATTGGAGATGGAATACTTACTAAAAAAATTGCGAAAAGTTAAAAAAAAAACATTGCCCCACTCTAGGATTTCACCTGTGTCGTGGATGCGTTTAGAAACACAAATCTTCACACGGACAAACATCCAGACCCGGAACAACAATCTGTAGGCCATACAAATATTTGTTCCGTGCGGGAATCAACCTACGACCCGTAGCGCAAAAGCTGGGTAAAAGGGGTAAAAGCTTTGTTTACTTTTGCTGACAAGGGGGAGGGGTGGGTAAAAATTACTAAAATTCTGCTTACGTAATACTTGAATGGAATATTGAATATTATGAATACTTACGAGTCTATTTATATGCTCAGTTTCACAATAAAACATACTACTATTGGTAAGCAAAAGATAAATTTTTGGCCACAGAAACTGGGCATTAATGATTAATTTAGGCCTAGTAAAAAGTAAAAAAAACGATAAATATGTGGCGGCATCTATCACGCCACATATTTTTCGTTTATTTTACTTTTCTAGGCCTAAATTAATAATTAATGCAAATTACACTGCACGATGTCTAGCAGACTACAGCAACAACAATGACAGCTGTCAGATGAAATGTCACAAATCCTGCATCGCGATATCAAGATCTGACACGTTAGTATTATCCAACTTCCCAACATCAACCGTTGGGCAGTGGCCCGCCAGGCATAAGATCCGCCTGGTAGGAGGATCCCCCCTTTTCGTTGGAGGGACACTACACCTCGTCCCTCCACAAATAAAAGAGAAAAAAACACGGAAGAACAAAAAAGAATATTAAAAATATTTTATCCAAATTTTGCATGAAGCCGCTCCATCGCGCCCCGCCGTTCATTAATCAGTTGCAAGGATATAAATAGACAAGTACTCGTATTATTAACGTTTGTATTCAAGGCAGGAGGCTGTGTTGCATCACCACTTGTTTTCACAGCCACTCAGCCTTGCCAAGATGACTTATGTGCTTCCGGAAACATCAAACGGCTGTAAGTAAACAATATGGCTGTACCACACAAATCTGAATAATAAGACAATATTTAGATTTCTGGCTGTATGGTATATTGACGGTGCATATTTTACGGGTATTGACGCCGATTTTTATTAGTTACTTGCTAACACATCACATAACATCACGCTTTGTATTCCCCGAAGGGTTCGGCAGAGGTGTTTTAGTACACCCTCGTTTCGCAAGTCCCATGTAATAGGGGGCGAGCCTATTGCCAAACCGGGAACAAATAAATCCAGACTCCGGGCGCTACTGAGAAATTTCTAACGGAAAAACCCAATAACACTGTCCGACCTGGGGATCGAACTCAGGACCTCATGCTCAGCAGTCGCGGTTGCGACCACTAGACGAACAAGGCAGTCAAAATATAAGACAATAGGTATTTAGATTTCTGTGGACGGTATTATTGATGGTATACATTATGACGGGTATTGGTACCATTTTTTTTCGTAGTTAGGTACTAAGTACTTGTCAAAAATTATTCGGTGGGCATCGGAAATACGTACATCATTTTGGAGGGACTCGTGGTTAAACAACAACCGCACGGATTATACGATTTGCGAGGTTAAGCTGCGCTTGCCGCGGTCAGTCCTTGCATGGGTGACCGTTCGTTACACATCGACACTCTCCGTGCCTCGGAGAGCACGTTAAATCGTCGGTCCCGGGTGTCATACTAATACCTATGATAGCCGTTACGGGTACTCAGAAGCCCGGAAGTCTGATAACGGGTCTAACCTTACGATATCGGCATTACCCAGTAACTGGATTGCGGAGGATTCAGCCGTGTCTGGTTAGACTGGAAGCTGACTCCAACATAGTTGTAAAAAGGCTAGGCAGAACATCGGAACTACATACTTTTCGACTTTTTACTTACTTTATTAATGTACCTAAGCACGATTGTTTTATATAAGGCCAGTCTTGTCAATCAACCAGCCGCATTCAAATTTCGAAACAGAACGCTAATTTGTTCAACCCCGTTCTGCCTAGACTGGTAAACAGACGATGTCTAGAATATAGATGAGGCCAACCTGCTTTGTATACAACCTCCTTTTTCGATGAATCATCCTTACAAAATCGGTATAAATCGAAAAATAAAATACGGTTTTTCAAAGGTTGAATGGACTCTTTTGTTCGAATTTTAAAGGTCCTTTGGACTTAAAAAAAAGACGTAGGTTAACTTAAAATGTGACTTGAATTTCTTGATGTCTTTGTGTTATCTTATACACCCATATTCTAAGACGTTCCTTCAAAACTTACTCGACACGACTCCACCTCGACTCGGCCTATAGTTGACATAATCGTCCTCGACTCGAGATTTTTCCTCAGTCGAGTCATCTGTCAAACTTAAAGTACCTCGGAACCTACCTTAAGGAAGGAAGATAGTATATCCCTAGATAGTTTGTGGAAGGAAGTGTCAAAGTTAGTATGTAACAAAAATTAATTTTGAAGACTATCGAATATGCTTACGATAATCCTTACAAGTATTTATCGCGGCGTTATTTTCGCGATGCAGATAATTCAAATTATGACGTAATGAATCCGTCGAGGAACCTCAAAGTTCACTCGAAATTGCGACTAAGAATACAATTTTGAAGGTGTTTTCGAGGCCGTCCTGAGTCGAGTAAGTTTTGGAGGAACGTCTTAGAATATGGGTATTAGTATAATGATCCCTTGTTATATTGTTAGGAACATTTATTATTTGTATTAGGTTGAGTTTTAAACCCTATTTCAATAGTTAACCTAATTCGTCATGTATTCGCTTCTAGTATATCTAATATCCATGTATTATCACTATCAATGGACAGTGCAAACAAGAAACTGCTAAGAACGCCACAAATTCTGGTTGCGAAACGTGCAAGCAATTATCGTCTTTTACACATTGATTAGAACGATTATAATAGCTCGAAGATATGTGTGTGTTTACACAAAACTTAGAGCATGTATGTGCTAATCAAATGGCCAAATTAAAACTCATGGTTTGTGGTTTTAGCAATTACAAAGTTATTTACAGCGTACCTAATTAAAATAATACGTTTCACGTGGCCACATTTAGTTAGGTAAAGTAATCCCAGAGACCTGGGTCCATATCGTCATCGGAAAGCCAATACTACTTAAGCGCCATTTTGGCCAAAATTAGTTATATATTATCACCCATATTCTAAGACGTTCCTCCAAAACTTCCTTGACTCGACTCCACCTCGACTTGGCCTTTTTCACTACCATCGGTAGTTTTTTTTTTTTTTTTTTAAACGTTGCCCCACACTAGGATTTCTCCTGTATCGTAGGTGCGTTTACAGACACAAATCTTCACACGCACAAACACCCAGACCCGAAACAACTATCTGTAGGCCATACAAATATTTGTTCCGTGCGGGAATCGAACCCACGACCCGCAGCGCAGAAGCCAATCGCTCAGCCACTACACCAAACGTGTCGTCAGATACACCAAATACACCAAACGTGTCGTCGTTATATTTGACATAACCGTCCTCGACTCGAAATGTTTTCTCAGTCGAGGTAAGGAATCATCTGTCAAACTCAAGGTACCTCGGAACCTACCTTAAGGAAGGAAGTGTCAAAGTTCGTATGTAACAAAAATTAATTTTGAAGACTTTATCGAATATGCTTACGATAATCCTTACAAATATTTATCGCGTAAAATTATGACGTAATGACTCCGTTGAGGAACCTCAAAGTTCACTCGAAATTGCGACTAAGAATACAATTTTGAAGATGTTTTCGAGGTCGTTCTGAGTCGAGTAAGTTTTGGAGGAACGTCTTAGAATGTGGGTGATCGTTGGATTGGATTTTTTTCTGCGTCGATTAGTTGGGATTTCGTAAGATAATTGAATAAAATACGAATTCCCAACTAATCGACGCAGAAAAAAAACCAATCCAGCGATAGGATATATAACAAATTTTGGCCAAAATGGCGCTTAAGTAGTATTGGCTTTCCGGTGACGATATTTATTTTATTTATTTATTTTTACTTTAATTAAAACGGTCTTAGACCAATTACAATAATCAAAGATAGAAAAAAGAATAGGAATGGAAGAAGATACATACAAAACAATGGAACGAAAAATAATGATTAAAAAAATATATATACATATATATGTATATATATATAACAATATGAGACACCTCTTTCACACAGCCCTCACAATGCACCTGACAATTTATTCTTCCAGTCATCCGCAAACAGATCACGTACAATTATAATTATTTTATAACATAAAATAACTAAAAAGAGAATTTAAAACGTTCGTGATACATTCCTCTCGCAGTACTCCAGGCATTCCGATAAAATCACCTTCCATTCATCAGCAAACACATCAAAATTCGGTCTGGCGTCCAGGAGAGCATTGAGTGCGGTTAGACTTCGCGGTATGGGTGATCGTGAACGAGCCACAGTGCGACATATCGGAACAGCAAACAGTTTATGTTTTCTGTTCCGACGGTAATTATATGATAAAACTTTGGTCTGAGTGCAAAACTTCAACAGTCCAGTACTTAAAATCAATGTCCTGCGTGCCCTATCGCCTTCTTTTCGTGTGGTTAGTGACTAACCTGGTGTCAGAGTTTATGCCGCCCATGGGCCTCTGGCTTGGCTTCACATGCCGTCGAGAAATATCTCTCAGACATGCCGGTTTCCTCACGATGTTTTCCTTCACCGTTTTTAAGCAACTGATAATTATATAATACACACATGAATCCGAATAGTCAGGGGTCCGTGCCTTGGGTTCGAACTAGGGACCTATGTCTTGGCAGTCCGACCACCACTAGGCTGTTTACGGTACTGAAAATGCAGTGCTCCTAGCTAAGTTCTGGGCTGACACAATTGAGATTGACTGACACGCTAAGAAGAAGGGTCTAGTCTAACTTTAGGATATCAGCGTTGCCCAGTAACTGGGTTGTGGAGGTCTGATGGCAGTCGCTCCGTGTTAAATACTGGTATTCAGCCGCATCTGATTAGGAGACTCCGCTCTCGGACGCCGGCCAGAGCACACGTGCTCTCGACTCCACGCCCGATCGCTGCGCGCCCCGCCGCGCACCTCTGACGTCACTGCGCGCCCCGCCACGCAGCTGCGCACACTCCGTTTCCGGTCGACGCGGCTCAGTACACTCGTAACGCTGTTACGAGTTGTGCTAGCCACACGACCGCTCGATTCAAAGCTCGTCTTTTTCAAGACAAGTGGCGAACATCACTGTCTCCTCCGAGAGTAAACCATCAAAACGAAGTAGTCCCCCTTCAGGGAAAACCACTCTTATATAGTGGTCCTCGGTGGAAACCAAACGGTGCCAACGAAACCGAGGTGGTGGGGACCCGGCACACCATTCTTAAGCCGGTAGGGGTTTGGGGTTCACCGGCCTTGGGGGATCTCCTAGTCGGACCCAACTCATAACCCGTTCTCTTCCCAGCATTCCCGAGGTAATTAATTTTACTAAGGGACTTAGGAACCCGATTGCACAATAAGATCGGCGATCGGGATTTCAAGCTTAGGGAACACCGCAGGTACACAACCTCCCTGTCTACACCCGACAGGGAGGGTTACTCATCTCCGGGTAATCCCACCCGGAGAGCTAGGTTCTTAGGCCCTTCAGGCGATATCGAACAACACAGAGTGTAGCTACCGAGTTTGTTTATGGTTTTCTTCTCGGTAGTATAACACTAGGAAAACCTTACGGGTGGGCTTTTTCGTGGGAGTTGTTCGCCCGGGGCGACACGTATGTGTCTCCTCGGGACTGGATAGGAGTTAGGTCTCCCCCCGTTAAACTGCCCCTACTCCATCATGTCGGACGCTGCAATAGCAGCGGCCGCCAGGGAGCTTCTAATCAAAGACAAGGCGTTCGCAGCGGCGTACAGCCTTAAAATCTTCGGGGTTCCCTTCAGGAACTCCGCGGATTGCCCTCTATCACCCGAACTTAGGCGTGACGCTCAATATTCGAGCATTCGTATAGATGACGGAGTTAACTCCGTATCATCTAACTCGTCCGGTAAACCGCCCTCAGCGGTAGTTGCCCCGAACCCGTCCGTTCAACCGCCCTCCGCGGTAGTTGTCCCTGCCCCGTCCGTGCAACCGCCTTCCGCGGTAGAAGCCCCGTCCGTCATGGACGTTTGCGGCCCCTCTTCTGAGTCCGACTCCGAGTCGAACTCAAATAATGACTCGTCATCCTCCTCTGAAGGCTACACGCTAGTAGCCGGCAAGGGGAAGAAGCGCGCGCGTAAGACGCAGTCTGCCCCGACCGATCTCCCCGCTAAGGCCCTTAAAACGGTCACAGCGTCCCCCGCGACCCCCGCGACCCCCGCGACCCCCGCGATCCCCGCGATCCCCGCGACTCCCGCGACCTCCGCGAACCCCGCGAAACCCACTAAACCCTCAGTTCCGAGGAAAGAGCCCGCTCCACCGCCTGTGTTCATTCAGGACAAGGCTAAGTGGATGGACGTGGGTCGTCTGTGCACAGCACAGAAGATCCACTTCCTGAGCGCGCGCTCTACCCCTCAAGGCATCAAAGTCATGGTGCAAAATTCTACAGACTTTCGCAATATGACGCGATTGCTCAGAGATATGAAGGTGTCCTTCCACACCTACGCCCTCCCCGACGAGCGTCTCCTAAGGGTAGTCATTCGTGGCATCCCCCTGGGAGTTACCCCCCAAGATGTTCTTGAGGACCTTCAGTCCCAGAACGTTCCCGTTTTAGAAGTCCACCGCATGCACCGCGGCAGAGGTGGCGCCCCCTATGAGATGGTCCTCGCCGTCTGCGAACCATTGGCCGAATCAAAGGCCATTTTCAACATCCGTACCCTCTGCTACGCTACCGGTATCGTAGTAGAGCGCCCCAACAAAGGCGGCCCTCCAGGGCAATGCCATCGTTGCCAATTATATGGCCATTCGCAGCGTAACTGCTACGCGACGCCCAGGTGCGTTAAGTGCCTGGGCGCTCACGGCACGAGCGACTGCAGCAGGCCAAAGGACAGGGCTCTGTGTACAGAGCCCCCAAGCTGCGTACTGTGCGGCGTGGAGGGTCACCCAGCGAATTATCGCGGGTGCCCCAAAGCGCCAAAACAGCGCAGCCCTAAGCTGGCTCAGCGCTCGGCCGTTCGCCAACAGAGGGAGAGCTACTCCATAGCCCCCCTCTTGTCCTCCCATATCCCCGACCGCCTCAGTCCACAGAGGCCTTCCCCCTGGAACATGCTGCAACACCAGCAGTCGTTCCCAGCCCTACAGCAAAGGCGCCCACCACCACCTCCGAGCGCGGTTCCCACCGCCCCGCCGGTGGTGGCGGCAGCTATTCCCCCGCAACAACCTATTGTCGCCCCAACCACAATGCCGGCTGCCTCACAGCGACAGGCACAAATTGCACCACCGGTCCACCATGCACCGGCCCCCGTAACACCACCCAGGCCCTCAGCACCCGCGGCCCCCATCCCCTCACTCATGGCCACGAAAGTGTTTTTCCAAGACACTCTTCCCAGCCTGCTCAAATCTTTGTCCTCCTGCAATATGGATTGGGCACAAAATATGATTTCCGCTTGGAACGCCACTCAAGGCAATCCAATCGCGCGTATCAATGTCCTCCGCGACTTTGAGGACATTCTTAACCAACTTATCTCGTTACCCTCTAATGGATACTGAGACCAACACTAGAATCAAACCGCGATCCCTTAGGTTAGGTTTCTTCAACGCGAATAGCGTAGCCGGTCAACGAGATGAGATCGCAATCTTTCTGCGTGATCATCAAATTGACATATTTCTAGTACAGGAAACGTTTCTGAAGCCCCACAATAGGAATCCTGGAATTGCCAACTACAAGTTAGTTCGCAACGACAGGACCCGTTGTGGCGGCGGTGGTACCCTCATATACTACAAACGTTCCCTGTACTGCACCCCGTTAGACCCCCCTCCCGATCTCCAGTATCTGGAAACCTCTATCTGTCGGTTAGGCATGACAGGACATCAGCCGATCACTATCGTGTCGGTCTACAACCCCCCGTCTAGTCTGAGACTTCCTCTCGAGAGCGACCTTAGAGCTCTATTCGATCTCGGCGGAGGCTCCGTTATCATAGCGGGCGACCTCAACGCCAAACACATCACTTGGAGCTGTCACTCCAATAACCCGGCCGGCCGGACACTCGAAGCACTGAGCCCTCTGCTCGACTTCGATGTGATAGCCCCCATGTCCCCCACTCACTATCCCGCCAACGTTGATGACAGACCCGACATACTCGACATTGCGCTCCTAAAGAACGTAGGCCTCGCCATACGCTCGATAGAAACGCATGAAGAGTTAGACTCTGACCACCGACCCGTTGTCCTAGACCTGGGTCCCCGGGGCGGTCCCCCGGATCCCGGTCTACCCGCGCCTACTAAAACTATCACGGACTGGCGGAAGCTAGAGGAGCGTCTCAAGTCTCCGTCGTCCGCACATTTAGATTCAATCCCCGACAACATAGTGACAATCGCCGACACGTTGGGCGCTATCGACTCCCTCACGGGTCACGTACAGTCCGCGGTGAACGAGTGTTCACGACAGATTCCAGCGGTGGAAGATCACCGCTGGAAACTGCCTGACGATGTGCGTGAACTGTTGACGGAGAAGAATGCGTCCGTACGCGCGTATGACACTTTTCCCTGCGAAGGCAACCGCCTCCATATGCGTTCTATGCAGCGTGCTGTAAAGAAACGCATACAGGAGGTTAGGGAGTCCCGCTGGGACAAGATGTTAGGCGAATTAGAGCCATCCCATCTCGCTTTCTGGCGTTTGCAACGCGCCCTCAAAAATGAATGTGTAGCCTCTACTCCCCCTCTCAATCGTCCGAATCAAAGGCCGGCCTTTGAAGACGACGAAAAGTCCGAATGCCTAGCCGACAGTCTAGAAGCCCAGTGTACGCCCAGCGCATTACCAGTAGACCCGGTCCACCTGTCCCAGGTGGATACCGAAGTCGAACGTAAAGCCGCTCTCCCCCCCGTAGAAGATCCTGATGATCCCCTGCCCCCTGTCACCGCGGATGAGGTGCAGGCGATAATCAAGAATCTTAAGCCCAGGAAAGCCCCCGGTCTCGATGGCATCACGAACAAGGTGATTAAACTCTTTTCCGCCCAGCTCATAGTGCTAATGACCGCCATCTTCAATGGCGCTCTTAGCAATAACCTCTTTCCGCAAGCTTGGAAACAAGCCACAGTTATAGGCATCCCCAAACCCGGCAAACCCAAGTGTGAGCCGTCCAGTTATCGCCCCATAAGCCTTCTCAATTCGTTTGGGAAGATTTATGAGCGTATCATTTATTCGCGTTTAAAGGGATTCGCATATTCCCATAACCTCATTCCCGACCAGCAGTTTGGTTTTCGTCCCACCCACTGCTGCACTAGGCAACTTCACCGTATTGTCGAACACATAAGCTCCGGCTTCATGTTTTCATACAAGACAGGCATGCTGTTCTTCGACGTAGCGAAAGCCTTCGACAAGGTCTGGCACAACGGTTTATTATATAAACTGTACCAATTCAACGTGCCAGACCGTCTCGTGCTCATCATTCGAGACTTTCTGTCGGATCGCACCTTTCGCTACCGAATAGACGGCACGCTTTCGTCTCCACATCCGATCCGAGCCGGAGTCCCTCAGGGCTCCGTGCTAGCCCCCTTCTGTTCACGCTGTACACCAGCGACATTCCCACTCATGGCAAGGCCCAGTTGGCACTTTTCGCCGACGACACGGCTATTTACTACACGGGTAGTGACTTAAAATCGATCTCTCGCATCTTACAGACCGCAGCCAACCGCCTCGGCGCTTGGTTTCGGAAGTGGCGTGTCGAGGTGAATCCCGAAAAGAGCGCAGCAGTTCTTTTCGAGAGGCACGGCGATAACCACTCGCGTTGTCCCCCAGTAGTCATGTTTGGAAAAGAGATCCCTTGGGAACTGAGCGTCAAGTACCTGGGGGTTATCCTAGACCACCACCTCTCGTTCCGGCAACACATCAAAAAGGTGCACGCTCGCGCCTCTTTTGTTGTGGGCCGGTTACACCCTATGATTAGGGCGCGCAGTAAGCTCTCGCTTAGAAATAAGTTGAGACTTTACCTGACGTGCATTCGCCCCATATTAACCTACGCCAGCGTCGTGTTCGCACACGTTAGGCCATGTCGCTTTAAAGCATTCCAGATCTTGCAAAACCGCGTATTGCGCAGAGCCACGGGCGCTCCGTGGTATATGCGCAACGTTCAGCTTCATTTAGACTTAAAAATGCCAACGGTAAGGCAATATCTCAAACGCACGTCTAAGCGTTACTTCGACCATGCCCCGAGGCATCGGAACCCCCTCGTGACCGCCGCGTCCGATTATAAACCCTCCCAGATTAGCATAGTCCGCCGTCCCCGGCATGCGCTACTAGAGCCCGATGATGAGATCACCCTCCTCCAGGAGGCGAATAAATCGACTAGCACAATACACATACACCGCCGCCGCCGACCGGCGTATCGCCCTCGCCGACGAGGCCCCTCGCGACGTCCCACCGCCGCCGCCCCCGATCCACCGTGCTCACCCGCCGCAGCCGCGGAGCCGGTCGTCCCTTCTGACTCCGCGCAGTCACCATGACGCGAGAATACAGCCCTCATCAAGCTGTCGTATCCCTCCCAGTCCTCTTGCATTCGACACCCTAAGAGTTCGAGTCCCCCCTTGGGGACGCTCTCAGAGGTGTCGCTGCTATAGTCATAGCCATGATGTTACTGTAGTTAGCTTTGCGTAGTTAGCTAGGTAGTTAGATTAGTAGGTATTGGTTCGGAGACCCTTCTGGTCTCGCCAATAATAGCCAGGTTACGTAGAAAAGGTCCGCAAGACCATCTACAATAGTCGATTAGGAAAAAATAAAAAAAAAAATAAAAGCATCTGATTAGACTGGAAGCTGACCCCAACACAATTGGGAACAAGCTAGGCAGAACGAACGCTAAGAAGAAGAAAAACAGCCCATCGTTTAGCCTGAGGCATTGTCCCATAGCCTTCAAGCGTGTAGATGTCTGTCGGCTTGTTAGTGCAGCTGACCATTATCAATCCGAAAAAGGTAAAGTTGGATGTCTTTCCCGCGATCTAACGGTCTTCAAAACGGTGAAGTTCTGCACGCGTTGGATGCACTGCTAACCATTCAAATTGCCGTCTTGGGAGGCTAGATTTTATCCACGTCTTCCTTATCCATATGTTTCTGTTTTAATTATTATAATTTATTTCATGCGCTAACATAATATCACGTCTTTTATTCCCCGAAGGGTTCGGCAGAGGTGTTTTTAGTAACACTGTCGTTTCGCCAGTTATGTTTATGTCCCATGTAATAGGCCTATTGACATTAACCGGGCACTAATCCAAACTCCGGGCTGTTACTGCAGGAATTCCACACGAAAAAACCCAATAACACTTTGCCCGACCTGGGGATTGAACCCAGGACCCCATGCTCAGCAGTCGCGCTTGCGACCACTACACCAACAAGGGAATAATCGAGCAACAAGGCAAAAAATAAATGCTTTTATCAAACTTCAAACATCGAACATTCGGCGTGGAAGTCAAATGCTCAACTGCGTCTTTGTCATTTTATTATATCCCCACCAGAATAGTTTAAAAACAAAACAAAATGTATTTCTTGGAACGAAAACATGTGTTTTGTCATTAAAATTATATTTATTATGTTCACACAGTACTACAGTAGGTGCTACACGTTTGCCTACGTCGATGATTCACCAATGTTCTAAGAACTGTTAACTCGACGTGAATTCACTCTCGATCCACATCCGGTCACGTGTTTGTTAAGATTATGGCCTTCGTAGAAAAAAGGTTAATTGAAAAAATAATGATGACCTCTTGTAGGGCATTCAAGTAGTTTCGTAGTGTTTTTTTTTGTGTAGTTTTTTTTTTTTACTGTTTTGTTGGTCTAATGGTCGCAAGAGGTCGTAGAGTATAGGGTCCTGGGTTCGATCCCCAGGTCGGGCAAAGTGTTGTTGGGTTTTTCCTTTAGGAATTTCACAGTAGCAGCCCGAAGTCTGGATTTGTGCCCGGTTAATGGCAATAGGCTCGCCCCCTATTACATGGGACTTAAACATAACAGGCGAAATGAGAGTGTACTAAAAACACCTCTGCCAAACCCTTCGGGGTATACGTGTTATGTTTTTTTTTAGTATTATTAATAATTTGAAGTGGTCCGAACCACAGGGGTTTCTTTTGGAATCTCAACTCAGCTCTCCAGGTTGCCTTGATTAATTGATCAGAAAGAGAGCAAACACTCTATGCTCGGGCCAAAGTATTCCAATTAACGATGGTATAGTAATGGGGAAACCCCCACGCATGTGTGGGCCACACTTCAAAGTCCATTCATTTATTTCAACGACCACCAACGTCAGTTGGTCTGTTGCATGGACTACTATGTAGGCTGTGGCGTAACTATACAATCAGAGGCCCGTGGCAAAATTAATTAGACGGGGCCCCAGTAAAAATAGTCACGTTGTAATTAAATTTTAATAAATCACTGAAGTAGTTACCCAACAGAATTACAAATTTATAATTTTGTTAAAAATGTTAGGTTACTTCTGAGCTCGCGGCCTCTTGAGCCGGGGGCCTCGTAGGGCCGGGGGCCCGTAGCATTTTGCCAGCCCTGCTACCCTATAGTTACGCCACTGTATGTAGGTAATGAAATCATGAATTGATAGACAATTCAACACTCAATATCTATACTTATAAAAGGAGAAGCTGACTGACTGACTGATCTATCAACGCACAGCCTAAACGGCTGGGGTTAGAAACTTGAAATTTTGACAGTAGGTTCATTTTGTGACGTAAACATCCACTAAGAAGGGATTTCTCGAAATTCAACCCCTAAGGGGGTGAAAAAAAATCACGCAAGCGAAGCTGCGGGCAAAAGCTAGTTCAATATATTTATTGCATTCCACAATGTGAACTTAGGTGGTAGGTTAAATAAAACATTTGATCATGTTGGACCCTGTCGGTCACAGCAAAATATGAGAGATGAGAGAGCTTTCCATAAACACTTTATTTATTTATAACATAGCTTAACATCACGCCTGTATTCCCCGAACGGTTAGGCAAAGGTGACAAAAAACAGTCCGACGACGATAGAATAGAATAGAATAGAATATACTTTATTGTACACCAAAATTGTAACACAGCTCTTATACAATAACAAACATTAAAGGGTACAATGGCGGTCTTATCGCTGATAGCGATATCTACCAGACAACCTTTGGATGAACAGGAAGTCAATGAATAAGATAGAGGGGGTAGTCCATGGTGTACTGCTGCAAAATATATACTACGCACCATACATAGACATAATACTTAGATATATATATACATTTATAAATATTGTAATATATATATATGATAGTACTACTGTAGGTACTGTCGTAGGTTTCCTAAAGGTATAAAATTAAACGTCTGATTTTATTGTTTTTTCGCTCTAAACCTCACCGTTAGAAATCAGTCAACAACACATTTAAAGATGAATTTGCAAAAATGAAATTTTAACTAAGCAGGGGGTGTACCCAAAACCGAAATACATGGCAAGTGTGTCTACGAGACAAAAAAACTTTAGGGACCTCTGCTCTAGACCAAAGTAAGAACAACCATGTCCTTTAAACTGGAACACACAGTAATGCTGCTCGGGAGTAGAAATAGGTATGGTTATAGTACTTGGTATGTCGTTGGTCTAGTGGTGGCAAGCGAGACTGCTGATCGGGAGTTCCTGGGTTCTACCTCCAGGTTAGCAAAGTTTTATTAGGTTTTTCCGTGTGGAAATAGGCGGTTGATGGCAATAGGCTCGCCCCCTATTACATGGGACTTAAACATAACGGCGAAATGAGGGTGTTACTATACACCTCTGCCTAACCCTTTGGGGAATACAGGCGTGATATTTTGTTATGTTATGTAGTACTTCCCCAGACGAACTAATGCACAAGGAGCTCTACCACAGCTCTACTATTATTAAAACTTGTGTTTATTGTTCTGGTAATGCTCAAAAACTGCACGTTGTCACACGTTGTGTGGCGGAACCGATAACGACATACCTAATAATCCGGTAAATTGTTTACGTTCTTATCAATAGAACGTGCGTTTTAACGTCCATAAGGAATTAACATTACAGACTGATAACTGATAATAAAATATAATTATCTTTTAAACATAATATCACGCCTGTATTCCCCGAAGGATTGGGCAGAGGTGTATAGTAAAACCTTCATTTCGCCATTATGTTTAAAATTATCTTTACATGTTATAAAACAAAGTCGCTCCCGCTGTCTGTACGCTTAGATCTTTTAAACTACACAACGGATTTTAATGCAGTTTTCAGCAATAGATAGAGTGATTCAAGAGGAAGGTTTATATGCCCCACATTAGTATCTGCATTGCACCCGTGCGAAGACGGGGCGGGTCGCTAGTTACTTATAAAATTAATAATTATTTTCTATTAATTTTAAATGTTATCCTTACTATTATATTATTTCTTTACGACTAAATTACTGAACTGATTTTGATGAGACTTGGTACAGAGATAGTCTGGCATCCGAAGGACACTTTTATCCCGAATAACGTGGAATACGTGATGAATGAAATCCACACGGGCGAGGCTGCAGGACACCTCTAGTAAATTATATTTAGAAAGATTCCTTATAAAAAAGAAAAATTATGTAGTCCACTGGTATCGGGAACAAGGTCCAAGCTACCGTTGGTCAGAACTCCAGAGAAAGGAATCTCCTCACAATGCGTGCTGTGTCAAGAAGTGCCGCTTTCTGTATCAAGCTCTTAATCTAGCCGCCTAACGTAAGCCTCTTAAGGTGCTGATTGAGGCTCTCGGCTATTAGGCCATTGGCCGTAACGACTATCGGTACAATGACTGCTGAGTCCACGTCCCACAGGTCGACCACCTCGTGTGCTAATTCAAGATAAAAATATAATTATGATATATTATTATATGCCTGCCTTGTTGGTTTAGTAGTCGCAAGAGCGACTGCTGAGCATGGGGTCCTGGGTTCGATCCCCAAGTCGGGCAAAGTGTTATTAGGTTTTTCCATTAGAAATTTCTCAGTAGCAGCCCTGAGCCTGGATTTGTGCCCGGTTAATGGCAATAGGCTCGCCCCCTATTACATGGGACTTAAACATAACTGGCTAAAATACCTCTGCCGAACCCTTTGGGGAGTACAAGGCGTGATGTTATGTATTATTATATGCCGATGAAATTACAGGCGTATGAGACACTAACACTTTGTCCGCGTGAATTTTCATACAAACTTCCATCCTCTGTCTTACCCCCTTAAGGGTAGAATTTCCAATAATCCTTTCTTAGTGGAAGCCTACATCACAAAAGAAACCTACTGTCCAAATTTCATGTTTCCAGTTTCAGTGATTTAGGCTCTGCGTTGGTGTATTTAGTCAGTCATTCAGGACAAATATGTATAGATTTCAATTTTGTCTCTATGTTGGTAACACATTAGCAAAATTGCCAGTCATAAACCAAGTTGTAAATATTTTAGTTGATTATCTTTTATCTTTGTTGAGGTTTACGTATACTACGTTAGATAAGTTATCAAACAAGTGCGTTTGGAAAAGTATGGAATTCTAGATATCTGACGTATTTTATATACACTCTTTTGCAAAAAAAACGGGCACCTAACCAAAGAATCAATTTTATTGTTACTATCAGTTTGTTTGATAATTTTAGGTAGTTTTATCTTCAGAGCTTTGTAAATTAATTAGCAAGGAATGTGTATCGTCAGTTTTATCATAAAATGTTGGTTAAATTAATGAGAAATAATGTTAAAGTCCAAGCGCTAGTAGTGTACCTGCTCGCTAAGTAAAAATTAAACATGTTTTTTTTGTATGTTTTTTCTTTAATAAAGTAAAAGCAGATAAAAGTTTAGTATGGAGTGTGACCTCCTCTTGCTGAAATAACAGTTTGCATTCGTCTGGACATGCTAACGAGTATATCTCTTATGGTTTCTTGCGGAATACGTTGCCACTCTGCGGTAATCACATTCCTTAGCTCTCTGATGGTCTGCGGAGCCGGCTGCACTGATCTCACTCGTCGCTTCAGAACGTCCCAGACATGCTCTATGGGATTGAGGTCGGGACTTCGAGCTGGCCAATCCAAACGACGAATCCCGACCTCTAGCATATACGCTTCCACATCGCTAGAGCGATGGGCGCGAGCGTTGTCGTCCATAAAAATTGAGTTTTCTCCAAGAGCGGCCAATGCGGGTTGTGCATGAGGAATTAGAACTTCCGTTATGTATCGGTGTGCAGTCAGTGTGCCGTTTTCGATGAAGACTAACTCCGTACGATCTAACGAATTTATTCCTGCCCAAAACATAACAGAGCCTCCACCATAAGGTGTGATTTCTTCAAAACATGCCTCTGCAAAGTGTTCTCCTCGTCTTCATAGCACACGCCGACGTCGGTCTTCATCGTACAGAGATATCCTGGCTTCATCGGAGAACAATACCCTATCCCAGTCGTCTTGAGTCCATGACACACAATTTCGAGCGAAGCTAAGCCTAGCAACTCGGTGCTCACGGAGTTATTTAGGACCGCGGGCCGGGCGACGACTGCATATATTGGCAGCGAGTAGCCTCCTCCTGACCGTCCATAGACTAATTTGCACATTTCTTACCTCTTCGAGGTGGTTTTTGAGGTCCACATACGAAAATTTGCGATTTCTCAACGCTTGACTCACCAGAAAACGATCATCCCGTGGTTCGGTACATGGCTTTCTTCCAGAACCAGACCTTCTCTTGACGGAACCGGTCTCTTGATAGCGCTGCCAGGTCCTTTGGAGTGTCGAGTGACTCACATTTAACCTCTGAGCCACGAAGTATTGGCTGCAACCCTCATCAAGCAGCGCAATAATTTTGCTGGCTTTTATCACTTTATCTACCATTTTCGAGACCGCTAAACAAAAATTACAATACTTTAAAATGTCAAGGAAATTAGATAAATCAATACAAATTGAGTTAAAGTTATTTAGAGTCGATATTAACATTCGGAAATTCGCGCCACAAATGTACGCAAAAGTGGTTTTCTTTCAAAACCAACCTCAGTCAAAAAATTGAATTTGGAACGTACTTTTTTAAATATCATGGCACTTTTATAACTGGCCAGTAACATGTTCAAATGATTAAAACCTTTTAGGTATTGTATTTTTTTCAGGCAGAAAAAAAATCATAACCGCCCGTTTTTTTGCAAATGAGTGTATATTCGTCGAATTTATACATAATACAAAGAGCGATAAGATGAATTCCACTGATCAGAAAGATTCATAATTTTTATCTACATCCTATTTGCTTTATCTATTCTACACTTGTTTAGCAAAGTCAAGAAAGGATAATCTACTTAAAATAGTTCCTGTACATGGCCCTCGTATCAATATGGGCCTCGGACAATATGGTCCTTGGAACAATATGGCCGTTGGAACGATATGCCCCTCGGAACAATATGGCCTTCGGAACGATATGGCCCTCGGAACGATATGGCCCTCGGAACAATATAGCCCTTGGTGCAACCATTCCAATATCCATTGGTTGGACTTCTCTTTCTGCCTATTCGAAGTAATACGAATGGATAATGAAGTCCACAATTACTATTGCGTCAGATTCAAAAATATGTAATAATTATCAATACAGCTGGTCTGTAGACTAACGCTGGGACGGTACTATAAATGGCAGAAAGCTAATTATTGTTCTTACATTCTGAGATTATTATGGACATAATATAACTACGGTATTTAATACTACAACGTACATAATAATAATAAAACAGTGTTGAGCACACCTGCGTATTCCATTCATGCGGTTCTAACTTACCTTGTGTGCACTACAACAGAACAGATTGAATACTTGGTATTTACATAGTATAAAGATTATAGTATTTAATGTCGCAACTCTATTGTTCACAGCGAGGGCTCATTATATCAGCGCGGTGGGCTCATCGTACAGGTGAACATCACATGGATTGTAAAGATCACTGCAATGAACGGTCATTAGGAGATAGAGCAGTTCTTCATGGTGTGTGTAGTCTGCCAACCCGCACCAGGTCAGCGTAGTGTACTAAGGCCTAAACTCTTCTCATTCTGAGAAGAGGCCCGTGAATGTGCTGATTATAATGTTAATGCATCACACATAACATCACGCCTTGTATTCCCCGGAGCGTTCGGCAGAGGTGTTTAAGTAACACCCTCGTTTCGCCAGTTATATTTAAGTCTCATGTAATAGGGGGCGTGCCTATTGCCATTAACCGGGCACAAATCGAGACACCGGGCTGCTACTGAGAGATTCTTAATGGAAAAACCCATTATATACAAGGTTAGTCGGAAAGGGGGTACTAAACCGAAAAGGTGTTAAAGTACCCATAATAAGGGATAACTTTTGTTCTACAACTTTCACCAAAACTCGATAGTTTAAGAGAAATAGCTTTACAAACAGTCGTGGCCCCCCCCTCTTCGCCCCGCGACCCGACCCCTTCCGCCGAGACCGGCGTTTGATCCCTATGACCCCTTCTGGGTCATCACGAGCACCTTCGGGGTCTTCCATAGCCCCCGAGGGATTCAAATGTCTAAGGACATTATAGCCTGTAGAGGCGATTACGGTTCACTCGCCCGGGTATACGTCTCATACCCGGACGTAACACAAGCTCTTAGGAACTTGCCTCATAATGCGTAGATTAGGGCCTAGTTGTCTTAACTACAAATACACAACCGACGCGCACCCGGCCCCGCCGCCGAGGCCCCCGCGAAATTCATGTAATATCAACCCCGACCCTTGCTCGACGAGCCAGCCCGCGTGCTGAGCCACTAGCTATGAAACAGTCCCTAATTAAACTAACCCAGCCCGACCCTTGTTATTTCTCATAGCGACGCACTAAGCCGAGGTTTGAACCCCGCAGGGGGTGCCCTTAGTGTCCGGTCGTTATTCACCTTAGTTCGTAAGCCCTGGCTGGGGGCCTTAATTTTGGCCACCACAGGAATAGTCCGGTTAAGCATAAATAAAGCTCTCGGAGCTTTGATTGCGAGTGGTCCTAACTAAAAAAAAAAAAAAAACAAAGATTTTGTAAAATATATGCTAAAATCTATCTGTCTATAGCTATGATCAGTTGTTTTTACAATTTAGGTCGTATTTGGGGTCACGGATTAGAAAATTAAATTTCTGAATTCATAACTAAAGCAGGAATGTTTTTTTTTTGAAAAAAATAAAATTAAACTCTTTTTGCATGCAAATAAAAATAATCGAATTTTGAAATTTTAACACTCGCTTTAAAATAGTCATCAGTGATAGATACTTTAAGTGGCCCGCGGCTTGGTACCCCCTTTCCGACTAACCTTGTATATATAATTATATTAAGTCAGTAACTATAAGGTTAGGCGTGTTTTTTTCAAAGACTAGGCAGAGTGCGGTTTAATATTTTTATGTTTGTGCTAGATTATATGAAAATAATTTAAAAAGGGCTAAGTGCGATAGTGCCGCCCAGCTGAAGTGGGACTGGACAGGACATGTCTGTCGTATGCCGAATGAGCCCGTATAGCACAAGACTAGAGCCCCGAGCCAGCGAGACGGGGTCGCGGCAAACCGCGGAGAAGATGGCAGGACGAGTTGGATGCCTTTCTTAACAATTGGCATGAAGCTGCACAAAATCGTGACAGATGGAAGGAACGGAGGGAGGCCTTTGCCCAGCAGTGGGACAGTACAGGCTAATTATAATAATAATAAAAGTGCGATAATTAGCATTATGCTATGAAATCTCAGGAACATCCTACACTGTATTTATAAGCCATGTGTGTGCTCTGCAAAAGAGTGCAACTGCAGATGATGCAATCGCCATACGATATTGAAAATGCAACTGTGGTGCATTAGACTAGACAGCGTTCCGCCCCGCGACTCCGCCTGCGTTCACCTTCACTGAACTACATTGATTTATTATTTATTAAGATTTATAATATCAATGCTGGACAGCTATCATTTGTCCTTATTTGTATCCGAGAACAATCGTGAGAAATATTGTGATCAGTAAAATGCTTGAAATAGATAACAGTTAAGATATTAAAGATTGCTTGTCATGGGTTCATAGTTCGTATTAATATGTCTTCTTTTCGTGTGGTTAGTGACTAACCTGGTGTCAGAGTTTATGCCGCCCATGGGCCTCTGACTTCGCTTTACATGTCGTCGAGAAATATCTCTCAGGAATGCCGGTTTCCTCACGATGTGTTCCTTCACCGTTTTTAAGCAAGTGATAATTATACAATACGCACATGAATCCGAAAAG
Source organism: Amphipyra berbera (assembly GCA_910594945.2). NCBI lineage: Eukaryota > Metazoa > Arthropoda > Insecta > Lepidoptera > Noctuidae > Amphipyra > Amphipyra berbera. Next base: position 2,496,490 of record OU343138.1, read on the forward strand.
TCAGAGGTTGTGCTTTGGGTTCAAACTCGACACCTATGACTTGGCAGTCCGACGGTCACACCACTAGGCTATCTATGCTGTATAAATGATCAAAATCTAAAACAAAATCTCTTTTTTTTCATTTTACATTAACCATTAGCAAAGCCGTGCTAACCTAGCGGTTGAACGCTTGTCTTCAATGCAAGAGGGTTTGAGTTCGATCCCAGCTCGTACACCTGATTTTTCGAATTAATGTGCGGATCATAATTTGATTATCACTTGCGTTAACGGTGAAGGAAATACATCGTGAAAACGTTCTCGATGGTGTGTGTAGTCTGCCAACACGCACCAGGCTAACGTGATGGAGCTAGGCATACACCCTTCTCATTCTGAGAAGAGGCCCGTGCCCAGCAGTGGGACAGTAATGGGCTAATTATGTTATGTTTATGTACCTATTAACCATTACAGGCGCATATGAAAAGTTTAATTTAGGTGCATGGTTCCAATTTGTATATGGAAAAGAGTCGACAAGAGACACCATGGTCAAGAGTTTTGTTTTTCGCTAAAACACATAGTGAAAAGCTTCACTTCAGCTTCAATTTGATACCATTCGTACAATGCAGGTTTGGTGCAGTGGCTGAGCTATTGGCTTCTGCACTACGGGTCGCGGGTTCGATTCCCACACGGAACAAATATTTATATGTCCTACAGATAGTTGTTCCGGGTCTGGGCGTTTGTGCATGCGAGATTTGTGTCTATAAGAGAAATCCTAGTGCAGTGAGCAACCCAGTCCCAGTGAGCAACGTATAAAAAAAATCACTGAACTAGCTACTAAGGCCGAGCAGGTCGACAGGTATTTTTAACCTTGTTATGGACTTTATGTAAATGCAAGGAGACAGAACTTAAAGGGAACTGTCTCACATATTCCCTGAAAGCTTGACAGAAGTTCCGTTCTGCTCAGCCTTTTTCCAACTATGTTGGGGTCAGCTTCCAATCTAACCAGATGCGGCTGAATACCAGTATTTTACACGGAGCGACTGCCATCAGACCTCCGCAACCGCAAACCGGTCGTCAGACTTTCGGGCTTCTGACTACCCGTAACGACTGTCATAGGTATTCGTATGATACCCGGGACCGACAAAGCCTAACAGAGGTGTAAGCCTAACAGAGGTGAGCTTAAACTAGGTTTTGAACCCGCAACCTGGAGCTCAAGAAGCGGGTCCGTAACCTCCAGACCACCACGGCGCGGCGGTCTCCACAAAAGGCAGCCACTGACATGTAACAACATACTTTTGGTTAAAAGGCCAAGGATCTAATCTCGATATTCTCGACGCCAACAAAGTATGCAGTTTACTTCGTTCGCCTTCACTGAGCAGCGTTATTTTGTCCTTATTCTTGATAAACAACAATCGTGAGGACAGCTAGATTGTGATCAGTTTACTAAAGATATGAAATAAATTGTTATTTGATTGTTTAATATGGCGCCTAATGGCCAGAGCATGAAAATCTTTACATATTATTATAAAACACAGTCGCTCCCGCTGTCTGTACGCTTAGATCTTTTAAACTACGCAACGGATTTTAATGCAGTTTTTAGCAATAGATAGAGTGATTCAAGAGGACGGTTTATATGCCCCACATTAGTATCTACATTGCACTCGTGCGAAGCCGGGGCGGGTCGCTAGTATTGTATAAAACTTTAAGGATATCATGCGACTTGGTTCCCGGCGTTCTTTGATTTGACTTCTTTGGAAGTGTTTACTCATGGCGAAACGGGGAGCAAGTGCGTAAACACTTCGAATTATGAAACAAGTCAAAGATTACTTTTAAAACAATACACAGCTGCATAGGCACATTGTAAGCGAATTACTGAGCACTGAGCCAGCTGACTTGTATGGTGAAGATTTCCTCACACTCATCATCGTTACCCGTAATCGTCCTGACAAACTGATTGATCACTGCATACATTTTAATGCCAATAACATATTATTGGCATAAAAATGGATGCTGTAATGGAGCTCTCTGTGAACGAGTTCGTCCGGGGAAGTAAACCATAACTGTTTCTGCTGGCAAGCAGATTGCTATGTTCCGGTATGAAGGGTAGGGGTGCTCGTGAAATTACAGGCACATGTGAATTTACAACTACGTCTGTAAGGTTGGCAACACAGCAGCAATCCTCTCGGTGTTGGTGTATACAGAATGTCAACGAAATCGCGTAATTCCTTCAAACCTCGTGATGTAGGTACTGCTGACATAGATTAGCCCTACGTGGCTATCGCTCGCCGCGCGGTCAGTTAACTCGGAGTGCTAAAATGCCTCACGTTAAGAACACATGTTTACTTCTTATATTTTTTTTATTGATTCCAAAAGTATCCCTTGCAGTGTTAATCTATGTCAGCAGTACACCACGAGGTTTGAAGGAATTATATGATTTCGTTTACACCCTGTTCAAGGTTAGTCGGAAAGGGGGTACTAAGCCGCGGGCCACCTAAATTATCACTGACGAATATTTTAAAACAAGTGTTAAAATTTCAAAATTCGATAATTTTTATTTGCATGCATAAATATTTTTATTTTAATTTTTTCAAAAAAAAATATACCTGCTTTAGTTATGAATTCAGAAAATTAATTTTCTAATCTGTGACCCCCAAATATGACCGAAATTGTAAAAACAGCTGATCATAGCTATAGACAGATAGATTTTAGTATATTTTTTTATGTAATCTTTGAATGGCTATTTATTTCTCTTTAATTATCGAGTTGTAGAACAAAAGTTATTCATTATTATGGGTACTTTAACACCCCTTCGGCTTAGTACCCCCTTTCCGACTAACCTTGTATAGGCGGCAGTAACCACTTTCTTTCCATCACGTTAGGTCGGCCGCCGGCCTGTTCGCCAACCTATTAGGCAGGTATGTATTCACTTTCTTACTTATTCCAAGAATGTTAGTTATTTGTAACAGTTAATATTGACTTGGTTTAAAGTAAACAGTTGGAAGCGGAGCAGGGCAGTAATGAGGCGACTTTCTAGGAATTTGCGAAAGATTCGATAAGATTACTCGTTTAACTTGAAATATGTTTGTTTGTTCAACGAGATAAAAGTTCTTTGTTCTTCTTGCCGACGACTAGTGTAATGATAACGCGTATCTTTGGAATTCTTCACTTAGGAATAGTCTTGTAGCGAAATCTGACTTTGAAACAGGATACTGCCTAACAATAAACTTTTTAATTGCCGTTTGTCTTTGAATACAGAAAGCCATGTTCTAATGAACAAATTATGTAGGGATAACGTTAATAAAGATTTAAGAGAACTGGAAACAGTGGAAATTCGCCAATTCCATGCAATAAAGATCATCATCTTACGCCCTTATCCCAACTTATTTGTGGTCGGCGCAGTATGTCTTCTTCTTCCATACATCTCTATTAGCCGTCATCTCAGTAGTCACAACTTTTCTAGCCATATCATCTTTCATACTATCCATCCATCGTTTCTTTGGTCTTCCTCTGCTCTTATAACCATCCACATTCATACTCAAAACTTTCCTCATGACATGTTCCTCGTTCCTCCGCATCACATATTACCTTTCTTTTCTCTTATTTTATTATAATACTAGAAGACAGTCTTCTTCTAAGGCTGTCTACTCAAAACTTACACATCCCTTATAAGTAATCTATCAGTACTTGTATAAATCGATCGGAAGAGCGGTTTCTTCTAACACAAGCAATTAATTTGCTTAAAAGAAGACTCACACTGTAATGTAATATGTTCATAAGTTACTGAAATAAACTTTTTTTGTATTTTATTTTTTACAAGATGTACAGAAAAACCAATGTCTACGTTTTTTTTTTATTTGAAATGGGTTTGCTCTTGACTCTAGTCTAGGTCAGAGGAGACAGAGATAAAGTCTACGATAGAGTGAGCTTACCCAGAAGAAGCCTGTTAACTCTAACGTTGAAGAGATTCAGGTTGAATGCGTTCGGGAACACAGACGCAGGTACTGAGTTTCACTCTTATGCAGTGCGCATTATGAAGGATGTTTGGAAGCGCTTAGTGCGAATTGGTGGAATGGCAACTAAGTAAGTAAGTGGGCTAGGTAATTATAATACTATAATCAGCCCATTACTGTCCCACTGCTAGGCACGGGCTCCTTCTCAGAATGAGAAGGGTGGCCTTAGTCCACCACGCTGGCCTGGTGCGGGTTGGTGAACTACATACACCAAGGAGAACTATTTTTGGATAGTCCATCTCTGGTTTGCATCTTTCAGGAAAAAAAATCAAGTTCTGATCCGCACATAAATTCGAAAAGTCAGAGGTGCGGGCCGGGTTTCAGCTCAAACCCTCCTGCATGGAAAGCAGGCGTTCAACCGCTAGTACAAATAAATAATTATAACAGATGTTTATTATCTACTAGCGACCCGCCCCGGCTTCGCACGGGTGCAATGTAGATACTAATGTGGAGCATATAAACCTTCCTCTTGAATCACTCTATTGTTGAAAACTGCATTAAATTCCGTTGCGTAAGTAGTTTAAAAGATCTAAGCGTACAGACAGCGGAAGCGACTTTGTTTTATAATTTTATACTCTGTAAAGATGCGCATTGTTCTGATTGTTCTAATGAGTGTTCCATTTTCAATCTCGCTAAAATCAAATTTCATTTTGCCGCGTAAATACGAAGATGTCACTTCGGGCGTGTCTATCTGTGTTTTTCAATGTTTTCAAGGATTTCGCACTATCATGACAAGTTGCGTGTGTTTTTATGATTAAATTAACATTTTTCCGTAAAAAACACGATTAATTATGTTTGTGTGGACGACAGGCTGTCTGTTATTTATATTTCTGTTTTTAAAAGTGACAGAAAAATATGTTTTATTTTGACGTTTATTTTGCTGTAGAATTTGTCGTTAAATAAAACCGACTTTATAAAAACGATGAAAAGAATAAAATAATTACCATATTATAAAATTAACAGTTTTAGAAGTCGGTGCTAATCCACGCTGAACCAAATTGAAGGCACCGACTTCTGAAACTGTTAATTTTATAATATGGTAATTATTTTATTCTTTCCATCGTTTTTATGGTCGGTTTAATTTTTGTTAAAATGTTTTCTATTTTTTTCGTTTTAGTGGCCTTAATTAAAATATGGTTGGACCTACTAAAGACGCTGCTCGTAACATAATCACATCATCACATTATGCGTACTGTTCGTCATTGAGGAGTTCTATTGTCTATCTCCGAAGTTTTTCATCAGATCTTCACCAAATTTAAATGGGACCAATCTGGAAGTATATCCTTTCAAATAATAAAAATATTATCTAAATCGGTTTATAAATGGCGGAGTTATGACTATGAGGTAATAAACATTAAAAAAAAAAACAAAAACATACAGACAAATTGAGAACCTCCTCCTTTTTTGGAAGTCGGTTAAAAATGGTCGCAGTCGCATCTAATTCTCATGTGAGTAATTTTGCTGTTAGTAGACACGTTACCTTTAACAGGATAATTTGAAACATAATACTTAAGTAATACTTGCAACGAATATTGTTTTATTTACAGAAAAGTACGCCATTTACTCGGAAAAGCCATTCAATGTCATAATTTGATAGTGATTTAGTTGTATACTATAATAAATAACATGTTTTCTACCACATTTATTCACGTAAGTATACATAATTATTATTTTTGATGATTCACATATTGTGTAACGAGCTGAGTACTTATGAATTAACATAACTTGTAAGAGAATTTATTTACGTATGAATAAACACTTATGATGTATCAAGAATAGGTACCTACGTGATTATGGCTTATACTGTAAAAAAAACAATCGTTTTTAAATAGGTACATGCTAAACAACCACAAGTAAGGCTGAGCATCCACCAGAGCTGTGCGAGGAAAATGTGCGCTGCGAAAATGTGTAGCGAGGATGTGAAACGATGTGACCCTTTCCACCAGGGCTGTGCGAGGAATGCGTAATGTGCAATGCGTAATGTGTAATGCGTACTGAGTGGTAGGCGTATATTTTCAAACCCTCGCACACATTACTAGCAACACATTCCTCGTAACACATTTCTCGCAACACATCCCTCGTAACACATTTCTCGCAACACATCCCTCGCTCGCATTTCTTGCTTGTTTTGTAGAACAAAATCCTCGCGCAGTTAAGCCCTTATCCACCAGAGCTGCGCAGAGCGAAGCTAGGTAAATGAAGTGATTCTATTGGTGCTTACAAAACACATTCCTCGCTACGCAGCTTAGCACAGCTCTGGTGGATGCTCAGCCTAACTATACAACAAAATTTAAAAAAAAAATTGAATAAGAACCATTTTGTAGACAACTAAAATCACACCCACTTTATTTGCAAAAACTATTTTTCTGTTTCTATAATAATAGTCCTTATGTTGATCGCAATAAGATAAAAAAGCAATTTAATAGCTTTGTTAACTTTGTCATTGGTCCACAAACTACGTTAAACGATTTTAAATCTTACAACATGTAAGATAAGGCTGAAGATATTTTAAATTTTATAAATAACGAAATAACTTTACCTTATGCACTTTGCCAAGCTATTTTGAGCTTTCGGCACAATACTACAAGGTCTATGCTGCTGAAAATATAAAATTGCTATCACATTTGCTTGGATTTGTCTGGCATTGGTGCCGAGGTCGATTGGAGTACTTTAATAGATAAAATTATTGACTTTAAGTCAATGTCAAGTTTGGGTTTAGCTTGCATTGTGTTGGTTTCGGAGTAAACATGTACCGATTACACGATTTTGACTTTTTCTCATTAAGAAGGCGAGGGTCCATTGCTACGCATGTCGGAGATTTGCGTTCCGGTAAAACGGGGCTATTTGAAATTCATGGGGTAATTGGAATTCAGTTATGGAACGTACTTCTTATACATATTTACCACTTCAATGAAATTGTATATTTATTGTTATAAAAATAAATATTAAAAATGAAATTATTCATAGTTAAATTATATATATCGAAAAATCTTCTATACCTTGTTCGTTCCAATTAAGCCCATGAATTTCAAATAGCCCCGTTTTACGGTTTCACATCTAATCTGTAAAAATCATAAGCTTTCAAAAGGATGCATGCCGTAGAAGAAAATGAACTGAGTTAATAAATGCTAAACTTTCCCCATTTATTGTATCTAGACTAAAGTGATTTCAAACCCATTCGTGTCGATTCTGTGGCACATTTTGACAGTACTAAACTAAACGCAACTGTCACTTTCTTTTTCTATTGAAACAGAAAGTGACAAACTTCCTTAGTTTAGTTTAGTCCTGTCAAAGAGCAATGAATGCAGAATGATTGCATTCTGTAAATTGCAACTGTTCTGATGGACTCTATATCAGACAGTCCTATGTCTCAAGTAAGCTAGGCTTTAGCTACCTACCTAAGAACATAGGTAAGGTACGTACACTCTAAGGACTCACTCAGTTCTACTCTAAAATCTGTTTACAAATACGTACCTAGTCGCGTGTATGCGGTTTTCTGAAGTACATAATATTTATTAAAGAATACGAGACCACATAGGTAATTACGTATTTACATGATGTTGGTCGCGTGATGCATTAACCATTACTATTTATATAGGTACATACAACTAATCATAAATATGAATGAGTTTCATGAAGGTTATAATCCCCCCCCATTACATGGGGCTTAAACATAACGGCGAAATGAGGGTGTTACGACACACCTCTGCCCACCTTTCGGGCAACACAGGTTTGATGTTATGTTAGGTGGAAGTTATAATAAGTACAAAAATCTTTAATAAACTCATAAGTGAATATCACGGATAGGAAGGGAATAATATTGAGTTGCCGTAATTGAAATAGTTTGTTTTATAAGTACTTACTTACCTATTAAACGGCCTTCAGGGTTTAAATGTGCTTCTAAAAATTGTTCATAAGTTCCTAGGTATCTATTTTATTCGGTGAGTAAAAAAAACTAAGTACATAGAATCGATGGCTTTTTTTTTCCTATTCGACTGCTTGTAGATGATCTTGCGGTACTTATTGCTAGTTATTGGTAAGACCTGAAGGGTCTCCAACCAATATCTAACATAAAGACTAATTAACTACTGTAAGTAACATCATGACTACTTAGCAGCTACACCTCTAAGGGCGTCCCCTAGGGAGGACTCGAACCTTGGCTTAGGGCGTTGATTGCGAGAGGACTGGGAGGGATACGACAGCTTGATGAGGGCTGAATTAACGGTGTGACTGCGGAGTCAGAAGGGCGACCGGCTCCGCGGCTGCGGCGGGTGAGCACGGTGGATCGGGGGTAGAAGCGATGGCGCTGGACAGATGTTATTTATATCAAATTGAATAATTAGTTGCGCAAAACCTTGCGGTTTCGAAATCATCCCAGCAGTGGGATGTTACATGTAACAATAAAACACACGTCGACACGTTTGGTGCAGTGGCTGAGCGATCGGTTGTTGCGCTACGGGTCGTGGGTTCGATTCCCGCACGGAACAAATATTTGTATGGCCTACAGATAGTTGCTCCGGGTCTGGATGTTTGTGTGTGTGAAGATTTGTGTCTGTAAACGCACCCACGATACAGGAGAAATCCTACTGTGCGGCAAAGTTTTTTTTAAAAAAAAAAGGTATATTCAAAACTGTTTATTTATACAAGGTTAGTCGGAAAGGGGGTACTAAGCCGAAAGGGTGTTAAAGTACCCATAATAAGAGATAACTTTTGTTCTACAACCTTCCCCGAAACTCGATAGTTTAAGAGAAATAGCTTTTCAAAGATTTCGTAAAAAATATGCTAAAATCTATCTGTCCGTAGCTATGATCAGCTGTTTTTACAATTTAGGTCTTATTTGGGGTCACGTATTAGAAACTTAATTTTCTGAATTCATGACTAAAGCAAGTATGATTTTATTTTGAAAAAACTAAAATAAAAATCTTTTTGCATGCAAATAAAAATTACCGAATTTTGAAATTTTAACACTTGCTTTAAAATAGTCGTCAGTGATACTTTAGGTGGCCCGCGGCTTAGTACCCCCTTTCCGACTAACCTTGTATAACCTTTATTCGAATCCGAGCCCTTGTGTTCGGAATTCGCTCAACCACAAAACCAACGAAGTTGAAATCTAAAAATAGTTATGAATAACATATTGTCGGTTCTGATAATATCTGCTGGTGAATTAATTATGTAAACACGCCATTTATAGTGAATACGGTATCAGCAGGCGTGAGTCAACGTTTGGTTTGCTGTGACAATAACTCGGGCACTTCCTGACTCGTGATAACACCCATGGTATAACAATACAGGTAATCTCTTCCCGTAATAGCTAGATCACGTGACTAGCCTATACTACGTCATATCGTCAGTGGAAAGGTAAAAAGACTAAAGCGCCAATATACCTACTTTACATTAGAGAGATTCAAAGTATTTTTTAACCGACTTTCAAAAAAGGAGGAGGTTCTCAATTCGACTGTATGTTTTTTATTTTTTGTATGTTTGTTCCGCGATATCTTTGCTAATTTGTGAACCGGATTTTAATTATTCTTTTTTTGTTTGAAAGAGTATTCTTTCGAAGTGGTCCCATTTAAATTTGGTGAAGATCTGATGAAGAACTTCGGAGATAGACAATTTGAATCGGTATTTTTTTGTTAAAAAGTTTAATTATTTAAGAAAATAACTATGTTTATTTTCTTAAAAAAATATTTTGAATCTCTCTACTGTAAAGTAGGTAGGTATATTGGCGCTTTAGTCTTTTTACCTTTCCACTGACGATATCTACTAATGCACTGCCTCGTTGGTCTAGTGGTGGCAACCGCGACAGTTGATCGTGAGGTCCTGGAACGATCCCCAGGTCGGCCAGTCTTATTGGGTTTTTTCGCTGTAATTCCTCAGTAGCAGCCCAGAGTTTTGATTTGTGCCCGGTTGATGGCAATAGGACGGCACGTTTGGTGCAGTGGCTGAGCAATTGGCTTATGCGCTACGGGTCGCGGGTTCGACTCCCACACGGAACAAATGTTTGTATGGCCTACAGATAGCTGTTTCGGGTCTGGGCGTTTGTCCATGTGAGATTTGTGTCTGTAAACGCACCCACGATACAGGAAAAATCCAAGTGTGAGGCACCGTTTAAAAAAAAAGAAATAAGATTAGAATAGAATAGGCTCGCCCCCTATTACATACACCTCTGCCCAACCCTTCGGGGAATACAGGCGTGATATTATGTTATGTTATGTTATACATACATAAACTCACGCCTTTTTCCCATGGGGGTAGACAGAAACTATAGAACGCCACATGCTACGACTCTTACATACCCCTTTCGCTTCATCCACATTCATACATCTTGTCATACACGCACGCCGGTTGAGAGTACTACGCACCTGACCTTTGTGAAGAACATCACCAATAACGTCGATGTATGTCCTTCTAAGACGTCCGTGTTATGTTATCTACTGATGAATAAACAATCTTCAGCTTCTGTTGTCAAACTTTTTTGTTATTGGTGGGATAGTATCACAAATTATGACGTAATACGAGTAATCGTCGGAAGAGAATACCAGTATAATTATACCGTGATAACAGCTTTGTTTTGCTTCGTAAGGGTATTAGCCTTATAAATTTAGTCTTTACAGAGCCTTTGTGTGGTTTAGGCTAACAATATCAGTAACAACAGATCTTTTGAGCTTTTAGACGCAGCGCCGCGCGCCGCTACATCGGCCCTAGACCTTGATCAGGGTAGAGGCAGATTGTCTTTCGAAGCCTTTTGGTCGACGCTTTTACATCACATAAATTCTATTTCAGTTTATGTTTAATAAAAAAAAATACAAACTTTTTCAAAAAAATATTATTGGCGCCTCTTGCCACCTGTTGCCTAGAGCGAGCGCTACTCTCGCTCTTACCCAGGGTCGCCTGGCGCTGTTTGTACGGTACCTACTGGGTCCGTTATTCGATTGTATTTCTACTTTTTTTGAAACCTTAATTGTTTTTTTTATGGAAATTCTCGAGCAGCGGTGGCGGATTTTTTTGAATTTAATTTACCAGGTCATTTATGAGTTAAGTTGGTTTTATTGTATTAGGTAGGTAGGTACCTATATAACCTACCGAAAATATGTACTTCATAAACGAAGACAAAGGCGTTACCTTTCGTAGTACTTGGAACATAATAAATCCATCATCAAAATGAAACCTTTACGGTATGTCGTTAAAGTGTCGGACATGTTTGTTTTGGAATAGCGTGCCGTAAATTCTTTAACAATATAAACACCCTTAAATATTACTATAAACAAAAAAATACGCAATGGATTTTCAACGGTAACACTTTGCAATAAGAACTGAAATGTGTTTCGATATTTAAAAGTTTTAAGTAGCGCGAGTCAATGCATTCCAAAGAGGCGTGATGCATTCCTCGCCTTTGCTCATATATCAATGTAAAAAAAAGTTGCATTCCTTTATAAGCAGGGTGAACGTAAAAGTTACATATTTCACGGCTTGTGACGTCATCTGATGCTTTGTGAATGAGTTATGAAAAAAGTTCGTTGTTAATTTCACACTCGAGTTGAAACGATACCACGAAATGATCAGAACTCTGTTAAATAGAGCTTTGTGTTTAAACTTCTTGTAAAACAAATACTTACCTACTGATTGGCAATAAACATATTTTTCTACTTACTTATTTCTTAACTGTCTCGTTGGTCTAGTGGTGGCAAGCACGACTGCTGATCGTGACGTCACGGGTTCGATCCCTAGGCCGGGCAAAGTGTTACTAGGTTCTCCATGTGGAATTCCTCAGTAGCAGCCCGGATTTTGGATTTGTGCCCGGTTGATGGCAACAGGCTCGCCCCCTATTATATGGGACTTAAACATAACGACGAAATGAGGGTGTTACTAACACCTCTGCCCATCTCTTCCGGGAATACAGACGTGATGTTATGTGTTATTTACTAATTCAGTAGATCCTGTCCATAAATGTTACCTATGTTTATTATATCGATATTTTTAATATAGATAGACATATTTCGTATGGTATTTGTTTATCATCTAGCTATGGCTCGACACTTGATACACGTCTATATTTCGACACCAACTGCTCCATGCGTAATTGCGTACCAAATAAGTCAATCAAAACAAAGCAATATTATCTCTTGATATGCATCGAAAATTATAGTGGATAGGAGCCCATCACCTTTACTTGCTAAAGTGTGCAAAATTAACATTAAACGAAAAAGGTTACCATACCCGTAACGAACGTTCCAGTGATCAAGGGAACATGATGTAAAGTTGCCTCGGGTCAAGGCGAGTAGCACTTCACAAATACGAGTGCGTGTAAACAGTGCTTAGCATTGAGCTTTGACGGCTTTTGACTGTTTTTAAATTAGGAATAAAGCGAACATCCTTGACATTAATTTTGTTTTTGTGCTTAATGGGAATTAAAAAAAAACTGTCATATGTACATATATTTTTTGACAGTTCAGCTTGGATTTGTGGTTTTGGAAGATGGTGGTAGTGGTTACAATTACATATACAATTTTTTATCTGTGGTTCACGTGTTTATACATAGTATTTTATATTTCTGGACGTCATGCAGAGTTCTGTAGCATGGCTTGAAATGAGCTCAAGTTATTGCCAGGCGGTTTTAATTAGTAAAACTGTAATTTTGTACGTAAATGACAGCCAATCGAATTTGTAAAGGATTAATTATTGTATTAAGTTTCAGTGCCCTTTTTACAGGAAAATATTGCCATTACGTCCTTTAGATGTGCTGAAAATTTAATAACCTTTTCCCCAGCATTATCCTGTAAAAAGGGCATCGACCCAGAACAAGAATCCTTAACAATATTCACAATTCACAACCAAATGCAAATGCATCCGTAACTTTCACCGATCACGCAACAATGCGTTGGGCAAACTTCACACATCAAACGTAACTAGACCTCTACAGTCTTATAAAATGTTCGACAATCTTTCTCTTTCCCTCCAACACAGGGTTCAAATTATACTAGTCATTAACAAATATGGCGGCGGGGATGGGTTTTTCCGATAGTTGTAATAAAATGTGTTTGTTATTGACGACGTTAATCTTTGTGGTTAGTTATTATGTGGAATACCTAAATGTATACTGTATTGATAAATGTGTGGTGGCTTGTGGACGTTGGTGACCGAATTCCCGGAGTATTTCGTTTTGTTCTTGAACTTAAATATGTCTTTAAAAAGTATGAATTATTTGATGATCTTATTTTCTTGTATTAACTCAGCAGAACTTGGAATATTAAAGTAACCATTATTTTAAACTTCTACTGCAAATACGGTTTCCTAAACAATCTTTCTTATCTTTTTTAAAAACGTTAATATTTCTTGCCCCTCTTTTGGACTAAACTTTTCCTTCATTCTTATACACCTGACGAATATTCCTAAAGTAACTTGTATGCTATATGTATATAAAACCACAGATAAAAAAATATATCAAGGAAAACTTTAAGGCAAATGAGTTAAAAATCTGGTGCTATTGTTTGTCAAAACAATACAATTTTAAACAAAATTTTCCTTAACTGTACATCAGGAATATTCAGTTCTAATTAACGTTTTATATTGGAGTTACCTTGTACTTATTACGTACCAAAAATAATTAGGATAATGACAAACGATTCCATAGGGAAAATTTTGTAAATTAATCATAGTTTTCAGGGACAATGTAGTTCGTACTAATGGTAATTTACCACACAATGTTTTGACGCGAACTGTAAAGAGTACTTAGTAGGTATTACTACAAACATAAATTCTTAAAAACGGCTGGAGCATTTTAGTTTTAACCGACTTCCAAAAAAAGGAGGACGTTCTCAATTCGGCTGTTTTATTTTTCTTTTTTTAATGTTTGTTACCTCACTACACCCTCAATCATGAACCGATTTGAATTTTTTTTTGTTTGAATGAGTATTCTTTCGATATGGTCCCATTTAAATTTGGTGAAGATCTGATGAAGAACTTCGAAGATAGACAATGCAACTCCTCAATGACGAAAAGTACGCATAATGTGATGATGTGATTATGTTACGAGCAGCGTCTTTAGTAGGTTCAACCATGTTTAAATCAAGGCCACTAAAATGAAATAAATAAAAAACATTTTAACAAAAATAAAACCGACAAAAAACAGTTACATGCTGAAAAATACAGAGAAATACTTAAATGAACACTTAATAAACATGTAACCCACAAACCTTTGTCCAACTAAAGGTTAAAAGAAGTGGCGCAGGCAAGTAAAAAAGAGGAAAATCAGAATACTTAAAACAAAAGTCACAGCCACAATAATGCTATGTTACTTAGCTTAGCTGAATTTAACTTAAATTACGCTTAAATTAATCGCCAGACAAAATATCCAGAGCCATTTTCTTAATTAATTGCATACACAAAATATCTCCAATTCCATAAAATGTGTGTTATAAGAATCTACATTCTACACATTTAGGCCCGCTCTCATTTGAAGGATGTTCTTACTTCCAACAGCAGTTACCATAAAGTAGAATTCCATACATTTGACATTTTCTTTTTAAATACGCCTCGAATCTTGTTAAAACTACACACACATCATCAAAAATCAACTTCAATCAATCGTCATTGCAAAAACGCTCGAAACAATGAAAAACAGTGGTGCCAACATAGCGCCCATGAGAGTTCTTTCGTAGCGCGAACCCTAAATAAATAGTACACCATATTCAAATCCATCCGAATCCATTTTTAAGCGCTACGAATTCACTGGCCAGTTAAAAGGCGCAAGTTATTGAAGCAAGTGTTTACTTACCTGTTTGCATTTAAAAGCAAGTATTGTTAAAACCTAAACCGCCATATCCACTAGCAGGTTATACTGCGCAATCGACTTGCGCAACTGAGTTTCATACACATGTCTGCAGCAAGTCAACTCCTGCAAGTTTTAAGAGCAATAGATTGAAATTAGAGTTAATGAAAACTCTTTACAAAGCATAATAACTAATATGAAAAGTATCTAAATCATAGAACTTCCTCTGCAACCTTTCTTTAATCGGTCGTCCTTGAAACCCTGGGTTCAGCTAGACCTTGCAACAGATCCAACGTGACCTACGTGACATACGAAGCGTATGTATTGCACTTTATTAAGACTTTACGATTGCGCCGAGGACGTTGCTACAGTAAAATGTTTATGTACTGCGGTGACCATGAAATGTTGGACATTATATTAAGGCGGATTTCCATTGATCCAGTACTGGATTCGGCGCTGAATTGGCATTGGGCAACACGTTTATATCCAGTCAAGCAGCGCTGGATTTGAACAAAACGTTCATCTATTAGAATACAGTAACTGGATCCAGTACCTGGATCTATGTGAACCCGCCTTTAAGTGCGTGTTTATATTCATGCTGTAGTGAAATGTTTATTGAAAATCGTTAAATGTTGTGGATATGGTTTTTACTGCAGGTACGCCACGATACAGGAAAAAAAAAGATTTATAAAAAAAGCGCTCCTTAACTATCCGGACCTTGCTGCTCACCAACAAGACCGTGGTAACTGGCAGATAGTGACACCCTCTACCACACGGCAGGACAGGCAGAGAACAGGCACTAGCATCACCCACCCCATCAAACTGTGATTGGCTACGTAGATAAATGACAGCCTAACTGACATTGACATGTTGAAAGGTTTCCAAATTCCAAATACGAACTATCATAATTTATTCAGTCTGTATATTATGTCCCACTGCAGGGCAAAAGCTTCTACTCACCCCGGTCACTCACATTGGCACGAATACGCGAATCCACAAGTGTGGGACTGACGAAGTCAAAGTATTTATTTCAATTAGGCACATAAAAGGCACTTTTGAACGTTAAAATTTACAAAAAAAATAGAATCGATTCTATTCGCCCCTTCCAAAAGGTTGTTTCGTATGGAGAAGAATGGGAAAGAAGCTCCACCGTTACTCTTTTAAAATGTCTTACAATATTTTGTATAGGTACATTAATTATACAATTATATGTGAAGACGATGCACCTAGAATAAAATTACTATACCACAATAGGTAAAAAGAATTAAAAATGAAACAATGACAAATTAATTATGTGATAGATACAAGGTGCTCACATATTTACAAACATTGCAAAAGTATACGTTTTCCCAAACATTTTAAAGTAATAGACATTCGCAATGACTACACGAACATTTTCTTTAGTGACCGAGGTCAGACCAAGGTGCAATGAGCATTGGTTATCACGCTTGCTCACTCACGTTGGCGATTTTAGACTATTAGGACCAGGTTTCCTCACGATGTTTTCCTTTACCGTTTTCAAACGCCAATTTATACTAATATTATAAAGCTGAAAAGTTTGTTTGTTTGAACGCGCTAATCTCAGGAACTACTGGTTGAAATTGAAAAAATATTTTTGTGTTGGATAGTCCATTTATCGAGGAAGGTTATAGGCTATATAACATCACGCTACGACCAATAGGAGCGGAGCATAAATGAAAAATGTTACAAAAACGGGAAAAATGTCTAACCGTGCGAAGCCGGGACGGGCCGGTAGTTATACAAATAAAATTCTACGAATTCTGTTAAGAAAAAGGATGAATCATTTTATTAATATTCTAAGAAATTCGGTGAACTCGTATGGTCGCCCTATCGTAATGTGTTTACCTACTGAAGTGTAGGTATCTGTGCATGAGCGAACGTGACAGACTGACACTTCAGTATGTCTAAGGGCCAAGCCACATCTGACGGAAGATACGTCGCCGATCTTCCGCCGGTACACGTAATTCCATATAAACATCTCACACCGTACACATTTGACTGAAGATGCGTTACTACAATTCTTTGAGTAAATTACGCAAAGGACGATCACCGGCATCTTCTGTCAGATGTGGTTTGGCCCTAAGTGTGGTGTAGTAAAAATCGATCGATTTTGAACGATCAAAATGATTAGGTACTATTTTATTATCAGTACAAACCATTTGGTCTAGCAGTCATGCTAACTCATAAAAGGCATTGCTACTGGGCTCAACTTAGACTATAGTGGCTAAAATTTAATAGGCCCGTTTCGACAGCTGTCAGATTAGAACATATTATGTCAATTTCGACATAAAATGTACTGATCTGACAGATGGGTTTTAGTTTTTTTGGGCGGAACTCTAATTCTTTTTACAAAATAAAATTAGCCTAAGTTACTCCTTATAACATCAGCTATCTGCCAGTGACAGTCCCGCTAAAATCGGTCCAGCCGTTTCGGAGATTAGGTGGAACAAACAGGCAGACAAAACATTAAAAAATAGATGTTTTGTTTTAAGTACCGTATATACTTTCATATGCATTTAGTAAAAAGCTGTTATTTTGACATTACAAACAGACACTTCAATTTGATTTATTTGTATAGATTGAAAATACATTATCCAAGCTGTATTCTGTGTTGGTATAACTAATTATGCCATGAAACATCTTATGTCATTCACTCACTTTCTATAATTAGCTGATGAGTACCATGTTCGAATAATGAATGGGTTAATGATTACGACGTGGCAACTTGCAAGTGCATTACGTAAATGGACCATTTCAATGTGTGTACATGTCGCCGGAAGATAAGTACGTCGTAAGTAATGTAACTCTGTTATAGATGAGTATTCGTTAGAGTAACTTTGAAGATAGTAGAGAAGAATGTCAGATGGAATCAGGCGTTACTTTGCGGAAATACATGATATACAAATATACAATAACAATGTTTAGTGTTAATTCCGCCAAACAGTTGATCAAGCTTTGATGCAGTATGCAGCACCGCTCTCCCGCCCGCAAATAAGTATATGCAACTGCAGAAGGTGCTGTCAAACAACCCAAACCGATACAACACGTGTTTCGCCACTTGAGTCGTCGACCGCTTGGACGCGAATTTTTTTTTTTACATTTTATGTATCGCACCTTCTGCATTTGCATATATTTGCGAATACCAAAAACCCGAACGAAGCGTTTTGATTCCACTTTCATTGTGAAAACCGCCAAACAGTGGAATGCGCTGCCCGAGTGGGTGTTCCCCGACAGTTACAATCTGGGTGTTTTCAAGTCACGAGTGAATCGGTTTCTTCTGGGCAAGCGTGCTCCATCGTAGACCGCATCATCGCTTAACATCAGGCGAGATGGCGGCCAAACGCAGGCCTAGTAATAAATAAAAAAAAAAATTAAACTAAATTTGTAAATTTAATTAACACTTGTATATTTGAGAAGAAT
Source organism: Amphipyra berbera (assembly GCA_910594945.2). Classification (NCBI taxonomy): domain Eukaryota; kingdom Metazoa; phylum Arthropoda; class Insecta; order Lepidoptera; family Noctuidae; genus Amphipyra; species Amphipyra berbera. The sequence goes on from OU343138.1 coordinate 2,514,685, forward strand.
GTATGTTAGACCATTATATAAAGTGGGACTTGTCTTGTACCCGTAGTACGAGCTTGCCAATTACAAAAACGGCAAGAGTTTTCATGAGTTTGCTAAACTGAATAATATAATTCGTCTCTTTATCTCGCGGGTGTGTAGAAGAGATGGAGTTTAGCGAGCTCGCGAAAATATTTGCAAACTCGTACTATGCGTAGTGATGGGCATCACTCCACTGATGACACTGATGAATGAAGAAATGGTAAGCACCATGGGCGTATGCAGGGTGGGGCAGATGGGGCGCTTGCCCCACCCTGGCACAGGAAAGAATAGGTAAATGGTCTAGATTAAGTCAATTTGCCACCCATGTCCACAGAACAATTACCCAAAATAGGCAGACCAATTCTCGTCTCCGTCTATACTTATTTGGACTTTAAAAATAAGACCTCATAATCCCATTCTGTACTTCCAGATTTATTGAAAAGACAAAAATTTACTGTCGGGCTGAGTTTGCCCTACCGTGGACCAACTCCTGGTTACTCCCATGGTAAGCACAACATAACATAACATCACGCTTGTATTCCCTGAAGGGATGGGCAGAGGTGTATAGTAACACCCTCATTTCACCGTTATGTTAAAGTCCCATGTAATAGGAGTCGAGCCTGTTGCCATACACCGGGCACAGATCCAAACTCCGGGCTGCTACTGAGGAATTCCACACAGAAAAACCCAATAACACTTTGACCGACCTGGGGATCGAACCTAGGACCTCACCATCAGCAGTCGCGCTTGCCACCACTAGACCAACGAGGCAGCACAACATGTTTGCACTTATAGGCCGTCATTACAATCTTTTAGAAACAATCACACCTACGTCTTAACCAATAAAATCTATATTTATCTCACGTACTTATTTATTGTTGGTACTAACTCCATATGTAATACATGCAAACGTTTGCGGCACCAATAATAGCTGGTTTTATAGGTGTGCACTGCTTAGAATTTATTTATAGCTTTATGTACGAGTGATATTTGAAGGCTGATCGAATGCGCGCATAATAATAGAGTGATTTATTATACGAGTGCGAAAATGTAATTATTATGTCGCGTTTGTTTTCACATCCTTTTTTTTCTATTCGTCTGCTTGTAGGTGGTCTTTCGGACCGTTTCTACGTAACCGGGCAGTTATTGGCGAGACCTGAAGGGTCTCCAACCAATGGGGACGAGAGTAAAATACTTAACTTAAGCTAACTACTAATACTACTAACCTGCTATGGCACTTTCCTATAAAGGCCATTCCAGACGTTGCCCTACATTGTTACACTCACATAGTTTTTATACCACAATGTCTGGACTTTAAAAGAGACCTTGATCTCTGAGTTTATTTCGGCTTTTTTTATCAGAGCTAGTCAGATAGGAAATGCCGGCGCCATCTAGTCTTAAAAAAACATTATATTGACTTGTAAAAGTGTCTGTAACAGATTTATTTACAGAAATAAAAATCATTTATCATTAACATCATGACTAGCTAGCAACAACAGCTCTAAGGGCAACCCCTAATGGGACTCTGACCTCGGCTTAGGGCGATGCTGGCGAGACGACTGGGAGGAAGACAGCTTGATGAGGGCAGAATTAACGGTGTGACTGCGGAGTCAGAAAGGACGACCGGCTCCGCGGCTGCGGCGGGTGAGCACGGTGGATCAGGGAATTTTCGGGTCCAACCTGTCGATGAGTCAACATCTTCTGAGGGTGGTGGAGAGGCGAAACACATGTATCGGTTTGGGTCGTTGGTTGCATTTTATTAATCGCACCTTCTGCGTTTGCATATATTTGCGGGCGGGAGGGCGGTGCTGCATATTGCATCCAAGCTGGATGGCAACTGAATGGCGGAATTAACACTAAATATTGTTATTGTATTGTATGTCATGGATTTCCGCAAAGTAACGCCTGATTCCATTATTAATTATGTAATAAGACCCCATCAAAAGGAGAGCCCTACCTACATTCGTCCCCAATTCGGTCCTTTCCTGTTTTCATTTGGTTTCCGGTTTCAACCGCGATGGCGTAAAAGCGAAAACCATCAAATAAAAGCTACCTAACGTTATTGTCCCATTTGTAACTGTTCTGCGTAGCTTTTTTCCAACTGTTGGGGTCAGCTTCCAGTCTAACCAGATGCGGCTGAATACTAGTATTTTACACGGAGCGACTGCCATCAGACCTCCGCGACCGAGTTACTGAGCAATGCCGATAGCTTAAGATTAAACCGGTTGTCAGACTTTCGGGCTTCTGACTTCCCGTAACGACAGTCATAGGTATCGTATGACACTTCGGACCGACTGGTAGACGTGCTCTCCGAGACACGGAGCTGACTGCAGCAAGCGCAGCTTTACCTCGCAAATCGTATGATCCGCGCGGTTGGTAATCAGCAGCGAGCCCCTGATGCATTTGTAACTTGGATTTAAAAAATAAAGAGCCGCACCACTTGTCTTCATTTAGCAACTTAAACTTATCAGGCCCTTTTTTATCGTTGGAAAATCCTCATGGATGTCCCTCGCCCGGGGAAGGCGAGGGGTCAGCCGGACTCTTACCGGTTAAAAACCAACGGTGTTCCTCTCCTGACCGTTCGGCCGGGGTCGCGGGATTCGCAAAAGCATGCACCGCAGCCCCGGCAATCGTTATCAGGCCCTGTTAAATCACAACTACGAATACGAGTACTTATCTCAATACACACAAGTAAGGGGAACTTTTTGTACCTATAAGTTCCGTAAAATTATTATTTTTTCATTAACTCGAAACAAACTTGCAATAAAATACTTTCACCACACCTCAATACTAGGAACGCTTCTTATAATAAAATTCTAAAACCAATGTATAAATAACAAAGAGAGGGAAGTTTTTGAAGTAGCACAGACTACGTCGTTTATGTGGCGGGGCGGCGCCCGGGCGGCGGGGACGGCGCGCCGTCGTGGCGCCCTACGCCTTTGTCCCTGACGCGACGGAAATTACCACGGGAACTCGATAGCGATATTGTTCTGATAAAACTGTGCGCTTTGATTGGTGATAGACTCGGGTCAGGCCACGGAATATTGGAGGGATCAGTCATGTACAGTGTTACAAACTAAACGGCATATTATAGATACTGTTGTACTACTGTAGGGCTGCCTCGTTGGTCTAGTGGTGGCAAAGTGTTATTGGGGTTTTTCCGTGTGGAACTCCTCAGTAGCAGCCCGGAGCTTGGGATTTGTGCCCGATTGATCGCAATAGGCTCGCCCCCTATTACATGGGACTTAAACATAGCGGCAAATGAGGGTGTTAATATACCTACACCTCTGCGCAACCCTTCGGGGAATACAGGCGTGATGTTATGTTATATATAGGTAAGTATAAAATAGGTACTGTTCGGATAAAATTGTGCCCTTCGCTTAGTGATAGACTCGGGCCAGGCCACGGCGAATTAGAAGGGTTAGTCACTGTACAGAGTGTTGTAAAACGAAGCGGCATATTATAAGTATAACATAGGATAGACAGCGGCAATCCACACCAACATAATTGTTTAATTGTCAGCTTTATATTTCGCTAAGAGTGAACGGTAAAACGAAAACTGTACTAATTGAGAAATCTGCAAGCTACCTGCAAAATTCCTGCTACAAAAAATACCTGAATTAGCCTCTGGACGTCGCCGTCGACGGACTCGTCCTAAAGGACGAGGCGAATAAATTTCTGAATGATTTTAAATGCACCGTTGCCTATAATTATTTACTCTTCTGTTCGAGAGTACTCCGACTGAGCCATTAACCAGACCCTGTCAGGGGGGGGGGGCAGCTACGCCACCTTGCCTGTACCTGGCTACGCCCTTGACTACTGGTCACCAATTCTGTTTAGCAGTGCACGTCTACAAAAATCAAATCAAATAAAATCTAATCCCCACAAATGGTATGGGAAAGTAACCCTATACAGACATGGCACGCATTTTATATCGTTCCGTACGGGGGTTGATACGCAATGGATTTTAGCTTAACGTTTCATTAGAAGTGACAGGGTTAACCGGATAACGGACAGCGATAATTTATGTACATAATAATCAAGAGAGCTTTTTATTAAAGCTAAATATTAAATGTGGACTTCAGTTTGCCTGCTATACCTATAAATAAAGTTTTCCATAAAATACACCTTCTGGGTTAATTACTTCCACAAAACAGGCTCAGCTTTGAACATTAAACATGCAAAATGTATGACAGTTGATAATAACGTACCGAAGCTACACGGTGCAGTTTAGTGCTCTTCTTGTTTTCATGTGGTTAGTGACTAACCTGGTGTCAGAGTTAATGCTGCCCATGGGCCTCTGACTTAGCTTCACATGCCGTCGGCATATCTCTCAGGAATGCCGGTTTCCTCACCATGTTTTTCTTCACCGTTTTTAAGCAAGTGATAATTATACAATACGCACATGAATTCGAAAAATCAGAGGTGCGGGCCTTGGGTTCGAACTCGAGACCTATGACTTGGCAGTCCGACGGCCACACTATAGCCATCACTGCTTTTAGTGTTTAGTGTTTTTAGTTTAGTGGTACTCCCTCAACACCTCAAGTTTGAAACGTCAATTGATCAACTAATGGCCAAATAAATGAACAAATATTTGTATGGCCTACAGATAGTTGTTCCGGGTCTGGGTGTTTGTGCGTGTGAAGATTTGTGTCTGTAAACGCACCCACGATACAGGAGAAATCCTAGTGTGGGGCAATGCTTTTTTTAAAAGAAAAAAAAACTCACACTTTACTAAATTTTAAGTTGCCGTTAAGTCCCGTACGGTCACTGTCACTTCGCCTAAAAGTGACAGTGACAGCACGAGGTTTAACGGCAACTTAAAATTGAGTAGCGTGTGAGTTTTTGGGATGGCTCAGCCAAATACCAGCTTGAGGCGTTGGAGTCCATTGAGAAGCGTGCCTAGAAGCTCATCAGCAACGACTCCCTTGTTCAGACCAAGCTCCAAAATCTTGAGCATCGGCGCATTTTTCATACACATTTCGGAGAGTGTGCTTCAGATCTGCATGATCGAATACCCCCCTGCCCTTTTTTCTATCGGACGGCCACGAAAAAGCGCCATCGGTTCATGGTTGATATACCAAAAACCCGAACGAAGCGTTTTGATTCCACTTTCTTTGTGAAAACCGCCAAACAGTGGAATGCGCTGCCCGAGTGGGTGTTCCACGAGTGAATCGGTTTCTTCTGGGCAAGCGTGCTCCATCGTAGACCGCATCATAGCTTAACATCAGGCGAGATTGCGGCCAAACGCAGGCCTAGTAACAAATTTAAAAAAAAAACTTAAAATCGAGTAGCGTGTGAATATTTGACCATAAGTCAGTTGTTGAACGATTCGATTTGCTATCTCGTTTTCTCTCATTACAATCGCAGACAAAACGAAATAACAAATAGAACCGAATCAGAATCATGAACCATAACTTACAACGTTTATGTCACGTATGAAATAGACAAGTAAAATGCATGAAACTGTGTGCAACCTTACTATTTACGTCGCAGTTTGCACTTTCAATATCATGCCCTAGATTTCTCAGCGTGGGCGAAGTCTTTCAAATAAGTATTTATAATCCTCGGTAGTAATAAAATGCCTTGTGTATTCCGTTTCTACATTTCCTGACATTCAGCTTGGTACTTGAAATTAATTACATCTTTGGAGCAGACTTTGAAGAGGAAATATAATAGGCAATGTTAAAAAGAAAGTTAGACTTTATGACATGAATTACCCCAAGTATGAATTCAGACGATTGCAATTGGAAAACAATCCCTTAATAAAACTTTTAAGTTAAACGGTTTTATCTTGCAGTACCACAGCAACATCGGGATTTGACGATTGAAGGTTGAAATTATAATGTTGTATTGTCATGGGAATTGAATTTGTGTGCGAAGTTTCAGGAAAATCGGTTAAGCAGAAGTAGTTGAAAAATCTGCCGCAGGATTTGAATCAAACAAATATACGAAGTGAAGCTAATTAAAACCATCTGATCGTAGATTCATGGCTGCACATTAAACTCTAATGAAATTTGTTATTTTATAATTTTGAGAATTTAATGATGTCTGCAGCAGTCTTCTTCTCTCATGTCGGTATGAGCTACACGAAGATAGCTCACGCCGTGGTAAAAAGATTAGCCAGCCAGCAAGGTTGATAGCGAGTTGCGAGGCTAGTGAGCCTCGCAACTCGCTATCAGCAGCTATGGGCAGTGGCCCAGGGTGCGTCGGACGTACTTGAGTAGGTATCGTCACTCGTGGAGGCTCTTTTAATGCACCCCACTGTAGTGCGGCGTGCCATTGGCACATTTCGAAACATAAAACTGAAATAATAAAGAAACTGGAAATAATATTAAAGCTAACCTTCCAGAGTGTAACGAAAATAGATGTATGGGTCCTGACTAATAATACAGTGGTTCGTAATTCATCACCCAATATTGAAGATTTCAGTATAAATTTGTAAATTCGTATGACCAAATATGCAATAGGTCCTGTTTCCAATACATATTCTTCAACTAAAAACTTTTATAAATTCTGTTTATAACTACAATTTAACTTCACACAATACATTGCCACTGGCCACACTAAGTGAGCAATTAATATTAAAGTCTGAAAATAGAATTAGCTGAAAAATAGTAGGTACAAAGCTGCGCCCGCGACGGCGTCGATCAGTGACTCACACCCCACTGGCGCCACTTGATTTATTGCGGACACTTGCAGAACTAAGGGATTTAGAGGATCATTAACTGAAATAATAATTACTTATTTGTCACTTGACGCAGCTTGGTTTAGTGATTTCTTACTTTTGGGCTAGGGTAGGATAATACTGGTAGAAGATTTTTTGTAAAACAACACTCGTCATTGGGATTTATTTGTCTCCGTCATCAGCTTCTGCACTGGCTTTAATAGGTACCTTCTAAATACTATCTATTTTTCATAATATCTTTTCTACGTCTCCATGTTCGTATGTATGTATTTTTTATGATTCTTGTATCTGTTGGAAAAGGTAAATAAATACACGTACATAATGGACCTGACAAACGGAGTGGTCAATAAAAACATATTTATGCGACTATAATTTGGCTCCGTTTTTGCTGATTCTAAACAAAAATCATCATCAGTTGCTATTGAACAGCCAATGTGGTTTTCCTCCAGGAAAATGTAATGATGAGGAAATAACACAATATTAATGCGATATTCCTTGAGAATAGACAGAGATAGGCGTGTCACGTTTTACAAAATACCAATAACATGAAGCGATGTACCTACAGCAAATACTTCGCTTCTTCTTCTCACGTCTTTAGCTCGATTTTGTTTGACTAGATTAGCACAGCGGTATCGTGTTAAGGAGATGGAGCTAACCATCACGCATTCTCAAACGGCAATCTTAAAGATAGTACTGTAGGGGAACGAGGTATGGTGTTCCTCCTACGAGAAGGGAGGATCCTTCTACCAGGCGGGTCTTATGCCTGACGAGCTACTGCCCAACGGTTGATGTTGGGAAGTTGTATATATACTAACTCCGTGTCTTGATATCCTATGATCTTGATATCGCGATGCAGGATTTGTGACATTTCCTTTGACAGCTGTCATTGTTGTCGCTGTAGTCTGCTAGACATTCGTCATGCTGCGTAGTTCTCATGTGGCGTGATAGATGCCGCCACAGTACCATCCACAAAGACGCGCCCCACTCTACGACTAAATCACGTGTTCTCACTCACTCTGAGTGAGAGAGAACACGCGATTTAGGTGAAGACTGGGGCGCGTCTTCGTAGGTGGCACTATCTGTACATGTACCTTGCTTCAAACTGACAAAGATCCTGTTCTTGATGGCAAATAGGTGTCGGCTTAACCAGACCAAATGGCTAATTCAAAAGTACGAGAGAGCTGGCTCGTATATACGGTCGCCAGGTGTCCGACTTTAGCCGGACACGTCCGGCTTTTTACAGTCGTGTCCGGCCAAATATATACAAGACCGGCCTGTTTGGCTTTTGTTAGGCTTTTGCTCAACCCCGCCCGCCAAAAGATGCCGAACGAAAGCGAGCGAGCGAATTTTTTTTTTCTTTTAAAAACCAATTTATCAGGCTTTTAGGGCAAAATTTCCGGCTAAATATAAATCTGTGTCAGGCTTTTCTATTTTTGGGTCTGGCAACCGTACTCGTATAGGTACTTCTACCTGGCGCGAATGTTTCCGGATTTTGCTTCCACGAGTGACGATACTTAGGTACGAGCAACGTGTCCTGGGCATTTAGCCTCACTAACAACTTTGCTGACTGGATGATCTTTTCGGCACGAGTTATTCTAGTATAGCTGGTATCGACACGAGAGAAGAAGTGTCACGGTTAGGTACTTATTTTGCAGTAGTAGAATTTCTTATGAAAAAGCTTGTCCGGGAAGTACTTCACCTATTTCTGCCGCCAACCAGCATTGCTGTGTTCCGGTTTGAAGGGTATGAAAGCCTGTGAAATTACCTCCTGACCTCGGCGAACGTACCACGAACAAATCGCGGACGTTCCCAAAAAGGGCCAGGTTGGTAGCACCCTAAATTGACGAGCATGCTTGAGAAGGCTAATGAATGTAGATGAAGCGAAAAGGGTGTGTCAGGATCGTAGCAGGTGGATATCCATAGTTTCTGCCTACTCCAATGGGAAACAGGCGTGATTTTATGTATGTATGTAGTTTTCCTTTATACAGGATGTAAACGAAATCATGTAATCGAAATCATGTAATTCCTTCAAACCTCGTGATGTACTGCTGACATAGATTAACCCTGCACGGGATACTTTTGGTATCAATAAAAAAATAATTACAAACAGTAAACATGGGTTATTAACGTGAGGCATTTTAGCGCCCCGAGCAAATTGCGCAGCTATAGCTCGCGGCGCGGTCATTTAACTTGGGGTGCTAAAATGCCTCACGTTAAGAATACACGTTGCATGTTCATGTGTCATGTCCTCTTGCCTCACGTTCTAAACAATATAGGTAACATTCATATACAGGTATATGATACGAATGTTATATTGTTCAGATCGAGTTGCAAGAGTCAACTGAGGTCAATGCATCATTAAAATTTTGCATTGATAGGCAGTTGGTCCGCGATCCATCACTCTCTGTTATGATATTAATAAAAATTTAACTTCATTAAAAGGAATTTCGAAATGGATTATCGTTCCAGAAACTATTTGATATGAAGGTGAACACACTTTGAAGTCCGTAGGCGGCACAAACATTTGACGTATATAAGTATCGTAAGCGTATCGCTTATGTAAGCTAATTTTGTATCGAAAATACCTACAACTGTTCCTATTCCTGTTCATTCAAAACTGTTCCTGTTTCTCTATTATGACGTCTAGACTAACTGTTTTTAAGTTTGATTCTGTTCTACTTAACTATTTGATGTTTTGCATGCCGCTATATTATGGTCAAAATACTTGTATCTTATACTTCTTTATAACACCATTTGTCACAGTATTTTTGCAAATATTCTTATTGTATAACATTTGATTTATTTTTTTGCGACATCCACAATTTGTAACATACATAGATATGAATAAAGTTTTCAATTTAATTAAATAGTATAATTTTAGTGTTTCAGGGTAATTATGAATATGCGAATATTCTGAAAATTACGAATTACTACTAAACCAGGCAATATTTTTTGCTCTGGCAACATAACATTGCATTACACATTCTAGCATTATTACATTGCCAGAGTAAATAATATTGCCTGGATTGGTAGAAATTCGTAAGTTTCGGAATATTCCCATGTTCGTAATTACCCTAACTAAAGGATTATTGGCGATGCAAAGATTCTAACTAGCGCCTTAAGTGTCAAAATTGTGAAGCTGTCTAAAAACGACACGTTGACAGTTTTCGATACAATTTACGTCACGATTTTTTTTTATTAAATATAGATCTTATGTGGTTTCTTGCTGGACGAGACAATAATTATGTTGTCAATAGTCGATGTAATTAAAACGTCTGCAGGATACACAAAACCAATGCGTTCTGGAGAAGACTTATTACGGAGTGGAATGGTGATTATTATTCCGTAAGTACTACATTGAGGAACGCAACAATATTTCGTATTTCTGCTTTTATTAGCAACAGGTTTCTGTATGTAATCGTGATCCATCTGATTATGTCTAAACTTAACCTCAACTTTAAAGCAAACTGTCGTTCTTAGACAACTTCTAAATTTCGCCGCTAGAGGCGCGCGGATAATCTTTGCATCGTCAATATGTGAAAAGAGTATTTCCGATTTAAAATTCACTCACATTAACGTTACGTTTACGTTAGTAAGCTGACAGCATTCGTGCTAGACCTAGTGTAGGAAAGGAAGGATGGAAGTTGGAAGTGCACCTACAAAATACTATTTTATAAAGGAAGGATGGAAGTTGGAAGTGCACCTACAAAATACTATTTTATAAAGGAAGGATGGAAGTTGGAAGTGCACCTACAAAATACTATTTTATAAAGGAAGGATGGAAGTTGGAAGTGCACCTACAAAATACTATTTTATAAAGGAAGGATGGAAGTTGGAAGTGCACCTACAAAATACTATTTTATAAAGGAAGGATGGAAGTTGGAAGTGCACCTACAAAATACTATTTTATAAAGGAAGGATGGAAGTTGGAAGTGCACCTACAAAATACTATTTTATAAAGGAAGGATGGAAGTTGGAAGTGCACCTACAAAATACTATTTTATAAAGGAAGGATGGAAGTTGGAAGTGCACCTACAAAATACTATTTTATAAAGGAAGGATGGAAGTTGGAAGTGCACCTACAAAATACTATTTTATAAAGCAGCCATTTTTACCTGAGTGCTAAGGAAGGGTTATGTTTTTCACGCGTATCTTGTATGTATGTTTGTATATTTCTTTATTACCTCATATCTACCCAATTGCAATTTATATACCTACCGAAAGAAAATTAATGGGTTCCGCTTGCTACTAAACTTAACTTAGGCTTTCAGCTCATAATATAGTCTGTTAAACCGAAGTAGAGTTTACTTCGTTTATAGTTTATTTTAATTTTGTTTTCTATTCTCAATCTTGTTTCAGTCTTTTTAGCGCATTACTTTTATTTATTTATTTGCAGTCGGGTTTTTGATTTTTTAAATGATTTATTTTATGTTTCCATGTCATTTGCTGCCAAATGTATTCTTAATCGACCTCCATTGTCATTTACGTATTTTTCAATTCAAAGTCAGTAACAACAGGGCGGGCACCTTGTATTTCCATGTCCATCGGTACTTGATCTTGGGACGTCACCTTTGTCCACTAGACTCCATGTCCTTGTATATAATTTTCGTGAAACATTCATATTTAATTTACTCACGTACTTACATTTTTTCACAATTGTCTAACTAGTTAAAGACTAAGTTAAAGACGCGGCGAGGTCGTAATTCGGGCAATCCCGAAAAAATAGTGAGTCTGCCTCGTTGGTCTAGTGGTGGCAAGCGAGACTGCTGATCGTGAGGTCCTGGGTTCTATCCTCAAGTCGGGCAAATTATTATTGGGTTTTTCCGTGTGGAATTCCTTAGTAGCAGCTCGGAGTTTGGATTTGTGCCCGGTTAATGGCAATAGGCTCGCCCTCTATTACAAGGGACTTAAAACATAACGGTAAAATGAGGGTGTTACTATACACCTCTGCCCAACCCTTCGAGGAACACAGGCCTGATGTTATGTTATGTATGTCCTTATGCTTTTGGGTACATATTTACGACACGGCATACCGTTTTAGATTTAGGCTGTCCACTTATTTGTTGGCTCCGCTTCGTTGTTATAATTGATCTGCCCTTAAAATTCGTTTAGTTACGTTTTAGGTAAACTGTAGGTACGTCCTCGAAGATTATGGTTAAATGAGAGCACACTCTTGAGCGGCTCGTGGCTAATTAATCACCGCGCAGATCATATGATTTGCAAGGTTAAGCTGTGCTTGCCGCGGTCAGTCGGTGGATGGGTGACCATTCGTTACACATCTAGACGCCTCCGTGTCTCGGAGAGCACGTTAAACAATTGGTCCCGGGTGTTACAGGAATACCCATGACAGTCGTTACGGGTAGTCAAAGGCCCGAAAGTCTGACGACCGGTCTAACTTTAGGATAACGGCATTGCCCTGTAACTGGGTTGCAGAGGTCTGATGGCAGTCGCTCCGCGTAAAAAACTGGTATTCAGCCGCACCTGGTTAGACTGGAAGCTGACCCCAACATAGTTGGGAAAAAGCTAGGCAGAATGAGGAGACACTCTTACTTGGTAACCAAATCCAAACAAAGAACATCCGCAAGATATCGCAAGTTTTTACAAACAAACTGACAAGCTGATAGTCAATATCGATAGAGTACGATACGAACAATCGAGAATTGGCAGAGTGAAGATTGAGGCCCCATAATTGATGCCATGAATAACGAAACGCCGAGTGATTCAGAGTCCTGTTTTAGTTTTAAGGTCGCCATGCCAATTCTAGCCCAGCTTAGCTCTTCGGAGAAGCGTGCGTATCCTAAAATAAATTGGGCCAATAAGAAGTATGGTGACAGCTGATGCCAGATGAGCAGCACCGTTTTTAGACTGGTAATTTGGGCTTCAAATTGCTCGTTCGTTTTTTAGTATCGTTCGTGGTTTTATTTGTTTAAAATTGATGTATCGGATCGATCAAAAGCATGTTAGCAGTTAACAAAGGCATTATTGTATTTCTCAGCGACGTAATTCCTGTCAGAAGTCGCCAGAGGTCACACCATGAGACACCCTAAAGGCCAAGTCATATCTGACGGAAGATACCTCGTTGATCTTCCGTCGCGCTAAAAATACACGCGTCACGATCAGAGCTGAGAGGGGCTGCTGGAGACCATCTCTGCTAACAAAATCATTTAAAATCACAATCCAACCGAGCAGCTGAAAGATGGCACTTTGATCGTTATCTAGAGATAACTAAGAAGTATAAGAAAAAAACATAACCCTGCCTTTAGTGTCGCGCAGTCAGGTGACAATTCAAACAGCCCTGCTTCGTTTGATTGCGATTTTTAAACAATTGTGTTAATAGAACTATGGCCAAATACTCAAACATTAATTAATTTTAAGTTGCCGTTAAGTCTCGTGCTGTCACTGTCAGTTTAAGGCGGAGTGACCGTGACAGCACGAAATTAACGGCAATTTAAAATTGAGTATTATAGCGTTCGTGTCAGCCCACTAGCCTCTTTCCATAGTATAAAACAAAGTCGCTCCCGCTGTCTGTACGCATAGATCTTTTAAACTACGCAACGGATTTTAATGCAGTTTTCAGCAACAAATAGAGTGATTCAAGAAGAAGGTTTATATGCCCCACATTAGTATCTACATTGCACCCGTACGAAGCCGGGGCGGGTCGCTAGTGTTTTTATAAAAGGAACATTGACTTTCCTCTTGTTTCCGTTATCATTTAACAACATAATTAAGAAGTCATTTAGAACAAAACAAGCAATTAATAATTTATACTTATTACTGATAGATCAAAAATAGAGATAAAACTACCTATACATTATTTTATAAAACACATAATTCTAAGTAAATTGTACTATCTATGAGTACTTTGAGGTCGTTTAGTATCTAAAGAAGGTCAAGGCAGCTTGCATTAATAGGTATACATCCATATATGTTGTTATTAATTTATTAGGAATGGTTAATAGTTTGTTTTTATTACCACGTCTGATAGCTATGTACACGATGGCCCATACATACATAGCATCACGCCTGTATTCCCCGAAGGGTTGGGCAGAGGTGTTTAGTAACACCCTCATTTCACCGTTATGTTTAAGTCCTATGTAATAGGGGGTGAGCCTATTGCCATCAACCGGGCACAAATCCAAACTCCGGGCTGCTACTGAGGATTTCTACACGGAATAACCCAAAGTAACAATGGCCCTTGGTAAATTTAAGTATTTTAACAACTCTTGGTATAGAACTTTGAAGTTGGCATAAATTAGTAGATAATTATGTAGGTACTGTATGCTGCTTGGCCTCAAAAATTACTAAACAAAAATACAATATACCTATAAATAGGTGAAATTAAAATCTAAACCTGCCACTTCCCTTCTCACATTACTTTATTTTGGATATAAATAACAAGAAAAATATTATCTGGTAGCTAAATGAAAAAGTGCATAAATATTGTTTTTGATAATAAACGCGTGAAAATTCCGTGTTTTCGTTTCCCGCCTTTCGCTTGCCGCAAATTAATGACAAAGTTTTAAATATATTTAAAATTTCTTATAAATGTGAAGATAATACGAAATATTCAAAATACATTTTCTAGACGTTTCCACTGGTGTGTTGCGTCACATTTATTTATTCTGTGTTTTCATCCGTTTTAACGAACTCTGGCACTTGTCCCACTATAGTGCAGGCCAAATAAATTGGCACTAGATATAATATAATCAGCACATTACTATCCCACTGCTGGGCACGGACGTCTTCTCAGAATAAAACGGTTTATACTTTATTCCACCTCGCTGGCCTGGTGCGGGTTGGCGGACTACACACACCATACCATCGAGAACTTTTTTTTGAAGCAACTGAGAGAGTTTTTGTGGTTTCCTCACAACGTTAGACTATTCAAAAGACATATTCAAAAGAAATAGATAGATACCTATATCTTACTTTAAACATGCTAAGAGGACTAATAGACGCATTAGAAAACTTCGTTTTTAAACAATACATTTTTCAAGGTAGAAATAACATACTTACATCCAGACATCTAGATTCAAAAACCGAAATGATTGATAAAAATGCGACATCTTTGACAGATAAAACTGCCCGCGCAGAGTTCCTGGTTTCTTGGGGCAGAATTATCCAAGGCGCTGTTTACAATCACAGTTGAAAAAAATCAACAAAACAGTAGTTACTTCGATTATTTCCGATGTAATTATTCCTAACACTATTAAGCATGTGCATCTGCTCTTAAATTTAATCACCAACAATATTTCATAATTATCTCCACAACCAACGCAACAATGTTTTAACTTTGTTTATTTTGTAGTTCTACTAAATTATTTAAATAATTATTTAATCACCAACAAAAATATCATTTTATTCGACTGTGTCAATATTTGTGCACGTTCTGTACTACCAAAACGGATCTCACGCAACTTTTACCGGGAACTGTTTTCAGGAACACTTCATTCATCACCGGCTTGGCTCCGTTCAGTTGTTTGTGATATACGCGGCGGTGATGAAAGTGGTGATTAATACGCGGTGGGTAAGCACAGGTAAGATTTACGTAACTATTTCTGAAGTAATTTAGATTAAGTGGGGATTTTTTGACTAGAAATCCTACAGAAAAATCGTTTTGATCTTCTTCTTTTGGTGTGGTTTATGATTAACCTGGTGTCAGAGTTTATGCCGCCCATGGGCCTCTGACTTCGCTTTACATGCGTCGAGAAATATCTCTCAGGAATGCCGGTTTCCTCACGATGTTTTCCTTCACCGTTTTTAAGCAAGTGATAATTATACAATACGAACATGAATCCGAAATGTCACAGGTGCGTGCCTTGGGTTCGAACTCGAGACCTATGACTTGGCTTAGCAGTCCGACGGTCACACCACTACGCTATCACTACACTGTTTTGATGATCGATACTTATTGGGAAAATCTTTTATTTTTAGCAATATTAAACTTATTTATTGAAATATAAAATTCCCCCACGCTTTCGTTTTACAGACCAGTGCAATAGCAATTTCATAAGTTCTAAAAATCTCCGTTTCATTTTGAAGTTCTTCCGGAAACGTGCGTGTTTTAGACGATCCACCTATTTTGAATCTATCTAGGTAGATTAGTCATCAAATGCACATGCTAGTCTATACATCTTAGAGGACAAGTTCTATCACGATTCTTTTATGTCGTAACGATTGCACCATTCGGACTAATTGTTGCGTATGCTGAAAAGTTTCCATTAATCCAAGGACGATTAAAAAATAAATAAGTATTAACAAAGTCGCAGCCCGGAGTTTGGATTTGTGCCCGGTTGATGGCAATAGGCTCGCCCCCTATTACATAGGACTTAAACATAATGGCGAAAAGAGGGTGTTACTATACACCATGAAAAATGAAAAAAATGAAAAATGTTTATTCATTGACAACACGTATTTTACATTGGTTAGTGTGGGGATATTCTTTTAAGCAAATGTATGCTTGTGTTAGGAGATACTTGTGTTAGTTAACCATCTATGTAAAGAATTGATCGTTAATTATAAAAACTATTATAATGTCTATCTTTGAATAAAGTAACGTAAATAATGATTACCTATTTCCATAATAATTCAATTTGACATTCCTTATTTTGACATTTCAATTTAGCATTTAATTTTGACATTTTCTTTATAAAACACGTTAACATTTTATAATTATGTGACATTCTAATGATTTATAATTAACTTCAATTTATATGAATTAAACAAAAACCCAATGCAATGCTATTAATAAGCCTGTAACTTTCGCATGAGGCACTGCAGGTGAGATGTCTGTGTACCTACTAAAAATATAACAGCTTTGTAAAACCATATCTCTAGCGAATAAATGATTCTGATTCTGATTCACCTCTGCTCAACCCTTCGGGGAATACAGCCGTGATGTTATGCTATTCACAAAGAGTTGTTCGGCCTAGCCTTTTCCCGAGTATGTTGGGGTCATTTTCCAGTCGGAGCGACTACCATGTGACCTCCGCAACCCAGGGCAATACCGATATCCTGAGGTTAAATCGGTTGTCAAACTTTCGGGCTTCTGACTTCCCAGAACGACTGTCATAGGTATTCGTATGACACCCGGGACCAACGGGGAACTACTACCACCACACCTATTTCTATCGCGAAACGGCATTGCTGTGTTCCGTTTTGAAGGGTATGGGTGCCGGTGAAAATACAAGCAAAGAGACTTTTCAACTTTATTTCTAAGGTACGCATCAGCAATTCTCTTGGGGTGGTAGTTGTGTATTAAGTGGTGGTAACCATTTACCTATAAGTTGGGCCGTTCTCCGTCCTCGAACGAAAAGATGACGTCATAGTATCTTCCTACCATTGCCTTTGACGTAAAAGCAGTGGAAATAAAATTGAGAACGAATCTGCAGATTCATTTGATTAATAATCACGCTTTGTATTCCCCGGAGGGTTCGGCAGAGGTGTTTTAGTAACACCCTCGTTTCGCCAGTTATGTTTAAGTCCCATCTAATAGGGGGGAGCCTATTGCCATCTACGGGCACAAATCAAAACTCCGGACTGCTACTGAGGAATTCCACACGGAAAAACCCAATAACACTGCCCGACCTGGAGACCGAACCCAAGACCTCACGATCAGCAGTCGCGCTTGCCACCACTAGATCAACGAAGCAGTAAAACCAATGGAAATAAAATTGAGAACGAATCTGTAGATTCATTTAATTTTATATCTTTTTATTATTGTGATCACCGGAAGGTGGTGATTGGCATACTTTAATAAAGTTCCGAGATGATTAAATCATACTTTATGAACACACCCACGCAATGTCCTTCAGATGTTCAAATAAACAATAATAAAGTGCCATAAACTCGTTTCCATGAAAATGCGACCCATAACATTTTCAAGGCTGGAAATTCTGTTAGCTTGCCAAAATCGTTCGGGAATAACGGCACTATAATAAAATTGCTAATTTACGATTTCTTATAATTTTTCTGGGTAATACAATTTTTCTTTAAAATTACAATATACAGGATGTAAACGAAATCTTTTGATAATTCCTTCAAACCTCGTGATGTACTGCTGACATAGATTAACCCTGAAAGGAACACTTTTGAATTCAATAAAAAAAATTAGAAGAAGTAAACATGTCTTCTTAATGTGAGGTATTTTAGCGCCCCGACTTAAATGACCGTGCGGCGAACGATACCGCGCAATTCGATCGGGGCGCTAAAATGCCTCACGGTAAGAACACATCGCACCTTCGGTGGAACAAAGTCACAATAGCTCATTTTGTAATTTTACAGGACTTTTAAGATTTTTTTCGCATTTATTTCCATATTACTGGATTACTATCTCAATATTTTTAACCTACTACAGATAGTAATCCAGTAAGGATTACTATCTGTAGTAGGTTAAAAATATTGAGATAGTAATCCAGTAATATGGAAATAAATGCGAAAAAAATCTTAAAAGTCCTCGCCTGTAAAATTACAAAATGAGCTATTGTGACTTTGTTCCACCGAAGGTGCGACATGTTTACTTCTTGTAATTGTTTTTTTATTGAATCCAAAAGTATCCCGTGCTGGGTTTATCTATGTCAGTAGTGCATCACGAGGTTTTACCCTGTTTGACTCGGTTACAGCCTGTATGTATTAAAGGGGGAATGCCACACTGCTGCAGAAGTGAGCTAACAGGAATTTATTCATCGTAAACTCAAATACTTAAATGACCCTTCAGTTATCAATTTTCTTCTGCCAAGGAATTCGAAAAAGGAATCATTTTTTTTTCAATTCCATACTTTTGGCTTTAGGCAGAATGAACTTTGAATTCGTTCTATTTAAGAAAACCCAGTAGTCAGTAGGTAGTTTGGAGTTTTTTTTTGTATTAATGCTACCGTTGCTGTCTTTGAAACTAAGCAGCGAGATCATATTCTATCTCTGTGTACCACCTGCATCCAATCCGCGATCAGCATCAACATGTACGGCGCACGGTCCCCGCGACACGGAGTCTGTATCACTCTGGCACTGTTCCAAGGAGCAGTTCATTACGATCAAGCACTGTTGCTATCTGACCGGTACCGGTGCGTTGACTCATTGGAACAGTTGCTCTTTGAAGGTCACTCTGTTCACTGCTACTTCTGCTAGTTCGTTGAAACTACCACGCCCTGTTTGAGGGTTGTCAAGTGGCATAAACAGGTTTTTCTAAATGGTTCTTACTCCTTAGTATCAAATGTTAAATGAATAATATGTTATATTTTTTTATACCTCAGCCTCGTTGGTCTGTTGGTGGCAAGCGCGACTGCTGATCGTGAGGTCCTGGGTTCGATCCCCAGGTCGGGTAAAGTGTTATTGGGTTATTCCGTGTGGAATCCCTCAGTAGTGGCCCGGAGTTTGGATTTGTGTCCGGTTGATGGCATTAGGCTCGCCTAATATTACACGGGACTTAAACATAACTGCGAAATGAGGGTGTTACTACCTCTGCACAACCCTTCGGGGAATACAGGCCTGATGTTATATTACGTTTTTTTTTATACTTACCAGGATTCTTGCCAAGTCTTTGTTTCTGGTACCTAATACTGTTACCATTTCAAAACATTAGTACCTATTGTAGGACTAAGAACAAGATGAAAATAAAATTTTGCGCGCTTACATTTAGAACATTACCAATAATAAAAGTATGTGTCGGCACAATATGTATTTCGTAAATCCATGTTGTTAGAGGTTGTGGCTTATTGTTATATGACCGGCCGCCCGCCTGACATCAACCCTCCTTGGGAATACTCGATGCGCCGTCGCGCTGGTGACCCAATATGCTTGCTGATATTATGCACTGGGTCCCAAAATAATATGCTTGTCTATATTATTGCCGACAACTAAGCAAACTATGTTCTTCTTGGTGGAGTATACTTGAAGTTCCTTGACCCACTCATTCAGTTTTGCTAGGGAATTTGGTTCTGACACATCGTAAATTAATATAGCACCGTGAGCTCCTCTGTAAAAACTTGATGTCAATATTATGTATCACTCCTCCCGCTGTATCCCAAATACCAAGGTTGACTTTAATACCGTTCACGTCCATAAAGAAATACCTATTTATTAAATCTATACTAATATTATAAAGCTGAAGAGTGTGTTTGTTTGAACGCGCTAATCTCAGGAACTACTGGTTGGAATTGAAAAATATATTTTTGTATGGATAGTCCATTTATCGAGGAAGGTTATAGGCTATATAACATCACGCTACGACCAATAGGAACGGAGCATAAATTAAAAATGTTGCAAAAACGAGAAAATTTTCCACCCGTGCGAAGCCGGGACGGGCCGATAGTATCTAAATATTGTTACACGTGCCACCCCTGAAGTTCGTGTCATGAGTTATTGGTCGTCGTATCGTGAGGTCTCCACATGTGACCTTGCCGAAATGATAATGAATTAAAAAGCATAAAGAAACATTGTACTTGATTATACTAATTAATGTTTAACATTAATTGTGCTGTATTCTGTTTTAGTTAAAAAAAGAAACTGTTTTTGTTTCTCTTTCTTTGTTTAATGAAATACATTAAATTATTACGTTCTCGTGGCTAATTATCAACCGCGCAGATCACACGATTTGCGAGGTTAAGCTGCGCTTGCCGCGGTCAGTTCGTGGATGGGTGACCATTCCTTACACATCGAGACCTCTCCATGCCTCGGAGAGCTCGTTAAACAGTCAGTCCCGGGTTTCATATCGTCAGTGGAAAGGTAAAAAGACTAAAGCGCCAATATACCTAGGTACTTTATAGTAGAAAGATTCAAAGTATTTTTTAAGAAAATAAACATAGAACTTATTTTTCGTAGAGTATACATATTACTTAGATAATTTAATTACCTTTTTAATATGTATACTCTAAGAAAAATAACTATGTTTAAATTTTTTTTAAATACCTACTTTGAATCTCTGTCATGTAAAGTAGGTATATTGGCGCTTTAGTCTTTTTACCTTTCCACTGACGATATGAATATCTATGACAGTCGTTACGGGTAGTTAGAAGCCCGAAAGTCTGACTACCAGTCTGTAACTGGGTTGTGGAGATCTGATGACAGTCGCTCTGCGTAAAATACTGATATTCAGCTGCATCTGGTTAAACTGGAAGCTGACCCCAATATAGTTGGGAAAAAGCTAGCCAAAACGAGCATGAAATTATTATGCTTGGTATTTCTCTACGAGATTTAATCAGAAATGAGGAGATCCGTAGAAGAACTGAAGTTGCCGATAAAGCTGAGAGGATTAGTAAGCTGAAGAAGCGGCAGTGGGCGGGACACATACTCGTAGCTCGTAGAACTGATGGTCATTGGGACAGAAAGGTTCTCGAGTTGAGACCATGCACTGGAAAACGCAGTGCGGGACGGCCAGCAGATAGATGGATAGATGACCTGCTGAATGTCGCTGGGAGTCGGTGGATGAAGGCTGCATGGAACCGGCCGTTGTGGAAATTTATGTGGGAGGCCTTTATGCAGCAGTGAATGACATAGGCTGATATGATGATGATGACATTATTTAGAATTAAATAAATAAATACATAATAAATTTATTAGGAACAAGTTTATAGCCATTATACAGTTACTTCTTCTTCTTCTTCTTAGCGTGTCGATGTCAATCTAAATTCAGTCGGCTCAAAATTTAGCTACGAGTTTAGCATTATCTTTAACAGCAGTGATAGCCTAGTGGTATGACTGTCGAACTGCCAAGTCATAGATCTCGAGTTCGATCCCAAGACCTCTGACTTTTAGGATTCATGTGCATATTGTATAATTATCACTTGCTTAAAAACGGTGAAGGAAAACATCGTGAGGAAACCGGCATGCCTGAGAGATATTTCTTGACGGCATGTGAAGCCAAGTCAGAGGCCCATGGGCGGCATAAACTGTGACACCAGGTTAGTCACTAACCACACGAAAAGAAGAAGCATTATCTAGCGTCCATTAGTAGGTACCTGTGACGTGCAGGTATCAGGGCACGCAGAGCATGATATCAGGTGTCCCATCGTCTGTGGAACAGCACCACATTTACACTCCAAGCTGGAATCGTTTATGCATCTCCACCTGAGCAGGTTTTCCTTGCTTCTACCAACCAATTTAGTTACTATGTCAACACAGATTTTTGTATCACGACAATATTGGCATCTATACTTTGTTGCCGAGGATAAAACTACATACATACATAAACTCACGCCTTTTTCCCATGGGGGTAGGCAGAAACTATAGAACGCCACATGCTACGACCCTTACATACCCCTTTCGCTTCATCCACATTCATACATCTTGTCATACACGCACGCCGGTTGAGAGTACTACGCACCTGACCTTTGTGAAGAACATCACCAATAACATCGATGTATGTCCTTCTA
This sequence comes from Amphipyra berbera, assembly GCA_910594945.2. NCBI lineage: Eukaryota > Metazoa > Arthropoda > Insecta > Lepidoptera > Noctuidae > Amphipyra > Amphipyra berbera. The sequence goes on from OU343138.1 coordinate 2,536,756, forward strand.
GGACGTCCTCTACCGGCGTTCCCATTAACATCCGCCTTATAAATAGGTTAAAACTAATAGGTTCCAAAGTAAATTATTACCGACGGATCGTATTACCCTTGAATAAGACAAGAATTGATTGAAAAAAATTGATCATAATAAATGGATTAATGGGTCCTGGATACAACGACCGCTGATTGGACCCACTATAACGTACAACGCTCCAATTAGTCGGTATGTATGGCCAGTCAGAATTCAGGAGTAAGTAAGTAGTACAAAACTTCAAAAGAGTTTTATGAATCCAGAATATTTGTAGAGAATATTTTAATGAATTCAAAACAATTATTGGTGCTGATTCTGTTTTGCACAAACTAAACTTAATTTAGGTATTTGCCGTCTTTTTTACTCTGATAAAATAAGAAAGAGACAGACAAAAATAAGAGCTGTCAAAAGTTGAATTAAAATTTCCATACAAAAGACGACAGGTCGGAACCTAACCTATCTCTAACTTAGTTCTTATCTATTACCGTCCTTTTCTTGCGCTGTCTGTTAGTAAAAGATAGCAGTTCTTTCATTTTAGTTTAGTTGGTGAATAAGAGAATCGGCGCCATTATCTACTATTATAGTGAATTTCCAAGATGTAAGTATGTTGTTACCATAGAAATCTAACTTATTATTTAGATTTTTGTCGTTGCTACAGAATCACCCGCTTGTAAAAAAAAGTGGAAAAAACGGGACATCCCTCTAAACCTATTCACGGAACGAAAAAATTAAATGTCAACTACATTTGACTATTCTTAATAGAGATGTTTTCTGTAAATTATTTCATAACATTAATTTCTGTCCATAATAGTGTGTTGGTACCTACGCTTATGTATGGAAGTGAATGTTGGTCGTGGCAGAAGAGGCATGAAAGTAGAATAAATGCCGTGGAAATGCGTTCCTTGCGAAGTATGTGCGGTGTAACTTTGAATGATAGAATGAGAAATGAAGAGATTAGACAAAGTTGCGGTTTAAAAGATGATGTAGTGACAAAAATTGAAAGGAGTATGCTTAGGTGGTTTGGCCATGTTGAGAGAATGAGTGAACGGCGATTAACAAAAGAAATTTATAAGGCGGATGTTAATGGGAACGCCGGTAGAGGACGTCCTAGAAGGACATACATCGATGTTATTGGTGATGTTCTTCACAAAGGTCAGGTGCGTAGTACTCTCAACCGGCGTGCGTGTATGACAAGATGTATGAATGTGGATGAAGCGAAAGGGGTATCTAAGAGTCGTAGCATGTGGCGTTCTATAGTTTCTGCCTACCCCCATGGGAAAAAGGCGTGAGTTTATGTATGTATGTATGTATTAATTAATTTCTAACAAAATCAAATTGTGTGATGTTAATCTACTTACTTGAAACACTGTTTATTCAAGTAAGTTTCGAATTATTCATCGTCTAGTTTCGTATTTAACCACAAAAGGACATGGTACGTAGGCAGAGTGATAAGTCTGGCAAAAATTAAACAAGGAATGTATATTTTGTAAAAGTTATTATTTATTTTTCAACATAGTCTCCCCCTAGCTCCATACACTTCATCCAACGTTTCTCCAACTTCTCGATCCCTTGAATATAATACGATTTTGTAAACCCTTTAAAATAGGCATTAGTTTTGTGCATGATCTCTTCATTGGAGGAATTTTTTTTCCACCCAGCCATTTTTTTAAATTCGGGAACAGAAAATAGTCGCAGGGGGTTAAATCCGAAGAATATGGTGGGTGAGAAAGTAACTCATAGTGTAACTCATGGAATTTGGCCATGGCGATCGCGCAGGTGTGCACTCGTGCATTGTCTTGATGGAAAAGGATTTTCTTCTGAGACAAATGCGGCTGTTTTTGCATTAAAACTTTGTTGAAATGGTCCAATTAATTGACATAATATTCGCTGGTAATCATTTTACCCTTCTGTAGATACTCAATGTGGACTATACCACGTGCATCTCAAAAAATTGTGGCCATCACTTTGTTGGCCGATAAAACTGCTTTGGCCTTCTTCATCGCAGGTTCGCCTCAAGCAGTCTACTGTTTTGACTGTTCCTTGGTTTCTGGTGTATAGTGGTGGATCCACGTTTCGTCTACTGTTATGAAACGACGCATACATTTCATTTTATCCCGTTGAAACAACGCCAAACCTGCCTCTGAAGTGGTCACACGCGTGTGTTTTGGTTCCATAGTGAGTAAATGCGGCACCCAATACGCGGAGAGCTTCTTCATGCTTAAACATTGGAGTAAGATATTGCGCACACGTTCGTCTGAGATGCCTACTATCTCAACTATCTCACGCACTTTTACTTGTCGGTCATTCAATACGATGTTATGGATTTTGGCGATCATCTCTGGTGTCGTGACCTAAACAGGGCGTCCTAGACGTTCAGCATCACTTGTGTTCGTACGACCACAACGAAAATCGGAAAACCAGTTGTGAATCATTTTGATCGACGGAGCGGAGTCCCCATATTATTTGTCAAGCTTTTGTTTCGTTTCCGTAATAGTTTTTTTACGCAAAAAATAATGTTTAATCAACATACGAAATTCACTTTTCTCCATGTTTGCGAAAACTCAAGTAATTGTTTTTATTTAATGGCTGTCAAAAAAAAGATAACCGACATAACTGGCTAAAAGTTATCATTTAGATTCTCAAAAGAGTGTTAATTAAAAAGACTATGTGCAATTTGCGATAACTTTATTCCTTAGTTGATTTTTACCAGACTTATCACTCTGCCCTCGTAATATTGTTTAAGTATATTTATTTTTTTCGTTCTGTGAATATTAGGTTATACTTATATTATGTTGTCGCCGTACGGCGAACGGTATTTTTCAACTTTGTCTCTAAGATTAGTATCTACCTAACGCAAAGCAAACCTTTTGGGTTGTAGCAACAAAAAAAAAAACCACTTACCATCAGGTGGACCGTTAGCCTGTGTGCCAACCCACTACACAAAAAAACCCTTATTCGCCTTTTGCGCCGACAACGAGTAAAGATAATATTTTTGTCAGTAACAATTCTACAAACGAGTGATTCTGTAGCATAGCAACATAATAATATAAGAAGTTTTAGTTGATAGGAAAAAACTTGTAGGTAATTAGTTACTCGTACTACATTATCTTTAAATAAGTAAGCGCACAATCGCATTTGTGTCTAAAACTAATTATTGACACAAAGATACCATCTTAACAAATGAATTGTAATTATACCAATAGCTTTGCTTTGGCTAATTAATAGATAGCTGTTGTCAGATTACATACATAACATCACGCCATGTACTCCCCGAAGGGTTCGGCAGAGGTGTTTTAGTACACCCTCGTTTCGCCAGTTATGTTTAAGTCCCATGCAATAGGGGGCGAACCTATTGCCATTAATCGGGCACAAGTCCAGAGTCCGGGCTGCTACTGAGAAATTCCTAATGGAAAAACCCAATACTCTTTGCCCGATTTTGGGATCGAACCCAGGACCCCATGCTCAGCAGTCGCGCTTGCAACCACTAGACCAACAAGGTAGTTGACAGATAGGTGTATTAAACAAATTATCAACAGATGAAATTATGATTTAAAAATAATATCAGACAATAAGATATCAACATACCTAGGTAATTACAAAACTAATTTATTGGTCCTTACATCCGCGTTGATTAATTTAATTAAAATAAAAACAATAGAGGTAGCTGTCGGCAATGTGCCAGAACTCGGAAGCATGTACTTGCACGGTTGTCGTTCACCAGTACATGCAATACAGGATGATGGTGACCCATGATATTATAGAATTATCTTCCTTCATTTAACACCGTGCATTTCAGTGGCCAGTGAATCTTTCAGGGTGGATTTACCCTTTTTTTGAAATAAAAATGAAAAAATTATTAAGTAGGTAATGGTTTTATTGTTTTAAGAAGTCTTCTTTATCAACTTCCTTGTGATTGACACTTCTTTATAAAAAAAAAATTACGACTTTTGACATAAAAAAATTATTTGTTAGGAACTTCTAAATAATTGTGTGTTGACTACTTCTGGTAAGCGATCTAAACAGTCCAACAGGATTTAATAAAGACCTCGGAGAATGCTGCTGCCGTGCCATTTAAATAATACTACCTTTCTACATCCATCTCTTGTAACGAATTTGGGCAAAATGTGTCTTCTTCAGGAACTTAAAGTCTCAACAGACTTTAACCGATATAAAAAGATATATCATCATCGTATATTGATATGGTACATTGGTGATACAGGTTTCATTTCTAACTCCTTCGCTGTCTCAGCAATTAAACTTTGGAACGTGCTCCCCCTTGATATTAAAAAAGCTCCTAGTATATTCTCGTTCAAGCACAAAGTTAGGGAACACTACTTGAAGTCGCTGCACCCCTTATAATTTAATTTAATCTTCGTCATAATTGCATTAAGATTTTCATAACGTTTTGTAATTGATATATATATTTTATTATGTGTTTATATATATATATATATATATGTGTATTTTATGTACTTTATATTTAACTTTTGAATTCCTAATATATTCAGCCCAAAATTGTCAACTCATCTTTTTCCTGTACCTATTTCGATGCTTTTCTTTTTAACCGACTTTCAAAAAAGGAGGAGGTTCTCAATTCGATTGTATGTTTTTTTTTTGTATGTTTGTTCCGCGATAACTTTGCTAATTGTGAACCGATTTGAATGATTCTTTTTTTGTTTGAAAGAGTATTATTTCGAAGTGGTCCCATTTAAATTTGGTGAAGATCTGATGACGAACTTCGGAGATAGACAATTTGAAGTCGGTTTTATTTTTGTTAAAAAGTGATTATTAACCCTAAGGTTGACTGGTAGAGAATACCTTGTGGCATTAAGTCCGCCATATGTACCACCATAGTGCATAGAAGTATAAATAAATATGGCAGAAATGTAGTATTTACTTTAGTATAGGTTCCTATTAGCAAACTTGATGTGTGATCAGATAACGGGGTGCATTAAAAGAACCTCCACGAGTGACGATACTTAAGTACGTCCGGCGCACCCTGGGCAGTCCGCCCCGCTACCAACCTTGCTGACTGACTAATCTTGCTGACTGGCTATTCTCGTATACCTCGTACCGACACGAAAAAAGAAGTATCGAACAAAGGCATCCAAAAACACTCCTGCTCCCTCCCAAACATAATACAGTCGTGAATATCCACATCTTCAAACGCTGCTGTGCCTATTTGCGTACATCTGGTAAGTTGATGTTCAGTAGTCCGAAATAGCCGGCGTATATTTACAACAGGCTATTATTGTGCCCCTGCCGAGCTAATTGCACGACGTAGTAACGCATTTACAACATCTAGTAACTAGTAAAGGTTGGAATAGATTGAGAAATTTCTTAAGGTTGAACAAGAGGCGTGGGGATTGTCGGGGAGTGACGGAGACGTCCCCACAAAAAACAACGTTACAAAAGTTAAGTATAACCATTAGAACTTACCACGGCATACAAGATGTTCTGTGAACATAAACGATCTTCTTATCGTGTGGTTAGTGACTAACCTGGTGTTAGAGTTTATGCCGCCCATGCGCCTCTGACTTGGTTTCACATGCCGTCGAGAAATATACTCTCAGATCCTCACGATGTTTTCCTTCACCGTTTTTAAGCAAATGATATAATTATACAATACGCACATGAATCCGAAAAGTCAGAGGTGCATGCCTTGGGTTCGAACTCGAGAGATCTATGACTTGGCAGTCTGACGGTCACACCACTAGGCTATCATTGCTACCTGAACGACCAGACAACCGGAGAGTGGAAACAAGAGTTCGTAGAATTAATATATTATGTTGGTAAGCTGGGGGGATTTTGTCAGAAGAGATTTATTTCAAGAGAATGGGTAACATGGTGTCTCCTGATGAGCATTTATAATAGCATACTGCGATCACCAACCTTTCTGCAAAGCATGGTGGTTTTAGCGATTTTCTGAGACTGTTCTCCTTGTACCCTTCTAGCGGGGGGCTAGCTCCTGTGTATCCTACCACTAAAAGACGAGGATCCGATGACCGACAGATGGATGTAATAAGTAAAACATAAACATAACATCACGCCGGTATTCCCCGAAGGGTTGGGCAGAAGCGTATTGTAACACCCTCATTTCGCCGTTATGTTTAAGTCCCATATAATAGGGGGCGAGCCTATTGCTACCAAATCTAAACTCCAGGCTGCTAGTGAGGAATTCCACATGGAAAAATCCAAGAGCACTTTGCCTGATCTGGGAATAGAACCCAGGAACTCATGATCAGCAATCGCGCTTGCCACCACTAGATCAACGAAGCAGTCATACTTTAATTATTTAGTCACATTTGACTAAATTACATTGACATTGGACTAAATTATAATAATAAGTGAAACATTGAAAACTAATTTAAATATTGATTATCTACGATGTTCTGCGTAGCCTTTTCCCAACTATGTTGGGGTCAGCTTCCAGTCTAACCAGATACGGCTGAATACCAGTATTTTACACGGAGCGACTGCCATCAGACCTCCGTAATCCAGTAACTGGGCCATGCCGATATACTAGGGTTAGACCGGTTGTCAGACTTTCGGGCTTTTGACTACCCGTAAAGACAGTCATAGGTATTCGTATGACACCCGGGACCGACTGTTAAACGTGCTCTCCGAGGCACGGAGGTGTCTCGTCTCGATATGTAACGAATGTTCACCCATCCACGGCCTGACCGCGGCAAGCGCAGCTTAACCACGCAAATCGTATGATCCGCACGGTTGATAATTCGTCACGAATTCCTCCTTATTATCTAAGATATTGTACTTAAATAAATAATAATCATCGTGAAACAGCAATAAGTACTCCTAAGAAAGAATGACGTGCATTTACATTTCAATTTTAGTCCAATGTTTTCTGCTTATGCAGTGATAGTCTAGCGGTTGAACGCTTGCCTTCCATGTAGGAGGGTCTGAGTTCGATCCCGGCCCGATCTCTGACTTTTCTTAGAGAATTTGATTATCACTTGCGTTAACGGTGAAGAAAAAAACATCGTGAGGAAACCTGCACACCTGAGAGGGCTTCATAAAGTTCTCGATGATATGTGTAATCTGCCAACCCACACTAGGCCAGCGTGGTGGACTAAGGCTTAAACCATTCTGAGATGAGGCCCGTGCCCAGCAGTGGGACAGTAATGGGCTAATTATGTTATGTCTGTATGTCTGTTTATAGCAATAATGAAATCTCACTTCAAGTGTAAGTTCGCCAGTAATATTATAAAAGGAATAATTTAATAACTTCCTTACTGGTCTGAGAATATTATAAACGTATGCATAATTCTATAGTTACTTGTGATGTTTCCTTAATGCCCACGCGCATCTTAGCAAATAGCAATAAGTATTGTGGGTGGTGTGGCAATTATATGCTTTCCTTTAACAACTTACTAGGAATAATAAACATGCATTTCCTGCCACCGTCTAGAACAGTGATACCCAAAGTGGTTTATATCGACCCCTGGGATCGAAGACGGCCTACAAGGGGTCCACGCGAGTGAAAAAAATGTTTGGGGGTCCTTGAGATGTTAACAGGGGTCCACGATAGTAGATCTCATTTAAGCAGATCGTGACTTTAATTTTGACTTACCATTTAATGGAATAATCTACGTACACGTATGATTTGTTGCTTAGTGCCTGAAAACGTAATAAACAGACCGACGACGATAGTACTATTGTAGGTAATGTCGTAGGTTTAATTTTCTTTATCTTCTTTACATAGAATAAAACAAAGACGCTCCCTTAGATCTTTTAAACTACGCAACCGATTTTAATGCCGTTTTAAGCAATAGATAGAGTGTTTCAAGGGGCAGGTTTATATGCCCCAGATTAGTATCTACATTGCACCCGTGCGAAGCCGGGGCGGGTCGCTAGTAAATGTATAAAACTTAACGTTCTTTTTTTATTGAATTTTCGCTCTACACCTCACTACAATTAGAAATCAGTCAAAAACACATATTTGAAGTCGATGAATTTGCAAAAATGCAATATTAGCTAAGCAGAGGCCCAGAGGGTCTACCCAAAACTGAAAAACTTGGTACGAGACAAAAAAGTTTGAGAACCTCTAGCCTAGAATAAGTAAAGATAATCAAATTCGTTGCTACAAATGTATCGATTTTATGTAACTTTAATCTATATAAAATGCAATAACAAAGGTGTAATTTATTCGAACACGCACCCACGGTTCAGACGAGCAATTTTGTCCAAATTTATGTAATCTGGCGACCTTGGCGTCTCCCCTACGAATCGGCGGGACAGGGTTGGCGCAAAAATAATTGTCAGAATAATAATCGCATTTTTTTTTTAACTGCTTCGTTGGTCTAGTGGTGGCAAGCTCGATTGCTGATCGGCGAGGTCCTGAGTTCGATCTCCAGGCGGGCAAAGTGTTATTGGGTTTTTCCGTACGAAATTTCTTAGTAGCAGCCTGGAGTTTGAATTTGTGCTCGGTTGATGGCAATAGGCTCGCCCCCCATTACATGGAACTTGAACATAGCGGCGAAATGAGGGTGTTACTATACCTACACCTCTGCCCATCACTTCGGGAAATACAGACGTGATGCTATGTTATTTTTTTGTAACATAAATACAAGTTATATGTAGGTAAACAAGTTAGATTATACATATCTTTTAAAATGCGATTACTACCTAAATAACTAGATAGTTATCTTTATTACTTCCAAAAACTTTAAAATGGTGGAAGCATAAAAAACTACATAAACATTGTGAAATGCTCAGCTAAACTGTTTTGTTTTAACTTTTGAGATAAAATACGTGACTTGGCCGCTTCGAAGCATTTAAAAACCTTTTAAAGCAATTTGTATTTAAGTAGGTAAGGTCATGGTAAAACGGTCATTAGAATCTTCAACTTTAAGAAAAAAACATGTTATTGCTCCGTCACGCCCTCTACATACTCATGAATTCCATAAGGTTTAACAGGTTAGAAAGGAGACATTTGCGTTCTGTTAGGAGTTTGATAGTACCCCCCCGGTGGGTTCCCGCATTGTCGTTGCGGGGGGGGCTTAGTAGCCGTGGCTTTGAGCCCCACGGTGAAGCGAAGAGGAACCCGAGGAGGGGCTGCTCGTCGGGGCTTGGGCCTGGAAGCCCTCGACGTAGCGGCCAAGTAGGTTGCGGTGTCGCCTGGGCGACATCGCAACTGAGGAGGGCCGCGATGTCTTATGGGAGGCATTGCGGCTGAAGGGTGGAGGCCGCGGCGGGAGAGGAGTGCCGGTATTACGGTGCGCCGTTCTCCCTACCTTCCGCGTCCTGACGGGGCCGCCACCGTCAGCTGGCGGACGCGGTGGGGCCGCAGAGGGAGAGGAGTGTCGGTGTTTAGTTGGCCGCTCTCCCTATCCTCTGCGGCCGAAAAGTGGTAGGCGGCGGGGCCACTAACCTGACCCGTCGCAGGGGGACCAGGGGTGCCCAGACACGGGGTAGTCTGGCGCCCATGTACTTGTTTGGTCCCCGGGGTGGTCACGGCGTACCATGTGTTCTGGTGCGCCGGTGATGTGGGGTGCCCCCCGCGCCTCTCAGGAGGTCGTGGGGTGGGGCCCTACAGTGGAGAGGTCCACCAGCAATTAGTGGACCAAGACCTGCCGGGGTTGCGGTGCATGCAATAGCGAATCCCGCGACCCCGGCCTTAGGTCAGAAGGAGGGACACCGTGGTGATTTTAGCCGGTAAGAGTCCGGCACACCCCCCCGTCTTCCCCAGACGGGGGATAGTCCATGAGGATTTACCCACGATAAAAAAAAAAAAAAAAAAGGAGTTTGATAGTAGCCCGGGAGGATGGCGCGCCGTGTTCCGCGCGCGCCTCTCCGAAGGAAGTTGGGCAGCAGAGAAATTGTCCCACCACAGGAGTGGTCCACCAGAAGAAGCTGGTGGACCGAGACCTGGGGTTGCGGTGCATGCAGCAGCGAATCCCGTGACCCCGGCCTTAGGTCAGAAGAAGGGACACGGTTAGTTTTTAGCCGGTAAGAGTTTGGCAGACCCCCTCGCATTCCCCGGGCGAGGGACATCCATGAGGATTTAACAACGATAAAAAAAGCACATAGTTCGATAGTAACTTCAGCTGGGGAGTTATTAAAGTCAGATTTGGGGAATTATACATAGGTATTTCGTTGCATATTCGTAATCATAACTGCAAGAGGACTACATATCTAGTCGCAACTGTAAACTATGCAACTGCCAAATACAGCTTGAAGGCAATTAGGATGTAGTCAGTGCAACTGCGTGACAACTGCCGACGGCATGTGCAGCCCACTTGCAGTCTTCTTCTTTCCGTGTGGTTAGTGACTAACCTGGTGTCAAAGTTTATGCCGCCCATGGGCCTCTGACTTGGGTTCACATACCTTCGAGAAATATCTCTTACGCTTGCCGGTTTCTTCACGATGTTTTCTTTCACCATATTTATACAATACGTACATGAATCCGAAACGTCAGAGTTGCGTGTCTTGCGTTCGAGCTCGATACCTATGACTTGGCAGTCCGACGGTCACACCACTAGGCTATCACTATTGTAACTGCACTTGCAGTTATGATCATGAAATATGATTCCCCCGATCTGTATTTAAAATAGAAGAGTTCTGTATCCCCAGTACGAGTTTACAAATACGATAACGGCAATACCGTTTTCGAGAGTTCATTATACTCTCTCTCTAACGACAAAAGTAAGAAAGAAAACAAATATAAGGTCCAACCAAAATACCTGGACAAACTTTTACACAGTGTTCAGTACGTCTAACTAAACATATCTATGCAAAAAAAACGAGATCTAAGTGATTTTTTTCTGACCAAAAAAGAATAACGTCTTAAATTGCCTGTACTGTCTTAAGAATAAACTCATCCATTTTTAATGCATCGACTGTCGCCGGGGCGCGCGCTATTTCTGCGCCGTGTTTTACCTAACAGGCGAAGTGAAAAATGTAAAAAAAATATAATTAAATTAAAATGAATGACGAAAAACATTTTTTTGTTAGAAAAAAAAATCACTTGGATCTCGTTTTTTTGCATAAATTTGTTTAGTTAAACGTACTTATCACTGTGTAAAAGTTTGTCCAGGTATTTTGGTTGGACCTTATATATTCTTCAGTTTAGCGAGGTCACGAAAACTATAGCCATTTTGTAATTAGCAAACTCGTACTAGGAACAGTGCTATGCGCCTATTGCCAATGAAACAAAATATCCTAGCATGCAGGGCCCAGCTAAAGCAGCCCTTTATGGAAGCCCTGGATCTACTAGTTCGGACGCTCCGGAAGACAGTCCCGTTTTCCCGTTAGTAGCTAAGTAAGTCCTTGCTAGTAACAGAACATAATCGTCACTCCTGTACTATCCGGAGGGCAGGGGTAGGTGAAACAATTTCAGTTTGTATTAATGAACTAGAGGCCCGTCCTGGCTTCGCACGGGTGGACATTTATGCTCCACCCCTATTGGTCGTAGCGTGATGTTATATAGCCCATAACCTTCCTCGATAAATGGACTATCCAACATAAAAATATTTTTTTAATTCCAACCATAGTTCCCGAGATTAGCGCGTTCAAACAAATAAACTCTTCAGCTTTATAATATTAAGTATAGATTAAACCCAACACGTGTAGTCGAGTTTACGACATTTAGACAAATGTGATCGCTTGGTTCGAATAAAAAAACACTTAAGTAATTAATAAAAAATAAATCAAAGATACTGGCAGCCCTACGTCCACCCCCGCAATAATGCAATGTCCACCCTAACCCCATTGCCCTTGCCCCTGCATTACGACCAGAACTTAGCTACATCGATAGAATCTATAGGTAACTCATATTTATATTAATTTCTATAGATAAACAGCTGTGTTTTATTTATTTAAGTATACGTTTGGTATGATAAGTTCATCAAACCGATATTAAAATGACATCTTCAATGATATTAAAGTCCGGGTTTTAATCCTGGAGGCTGGCAGGCACATAATTATCTTAGGCCCGGACTCCACCAAAGCGGAGATGTGCGGAGAGGAGAGGAGATGTGTCGTAAACAACCAATAAGATTTTGTCAAAGAGATTAAAGATTTTGTTATTTACATATCTCCTCTAAATAACGAAATCCTATTGGTTGTTTACGACACATCTCCTCTCGTCTTCGCACATCTCCGCTTTGATGGAGTCCGGGCCATTAAATGTTTTTTCTAAGATCTTTATATTATTCAAATTTGACATTTATGCCTGTCAATTTAGTTTCCGGGAATAAAAATTTGACGTACAATGTACATACTTTTAAATGTTATAAAATAAAAAAATCCAAATTAATAGAAGTTAGTGGTAATTGAACATCCTCTAGCCATACGAAAAGGATTAAGAGTCGTTACTTTATACAAACAAATATTTTTTATTATGCAAAATTCAACAAAAAATATAATAGTTGAATATTGATAACACTACCACCTAGCGTCGAATAGCGAAACTTCAGTTAAAATTTAGTTTCAGTTGATTTTTTAACAGTGCTAGTGCCATCTATTGTTTAAAAACCGTATTAAAAATATGGTGAGTCATTCTAATGCCTGTTCAACACCTTGGTTCAATTGTGACACAATACTGGCCTGAACCAAGGTGTTGAACAGGCATTAGAATGAGGCACTATACTTTTTAATACGGTTTTTATACAACAGATGTCACCAGCACCGTGAGTATTATTAAAATACACGATGAGTCAACGTGCCACAGACTTTAAGGGCCAAGCCACATCTGACGGAAGCGACGTCGCCGATCTTCCGTCGCGTAATTTACTCGAGGAATTTCAGTAACGCATCTTCGTTCAAATGTGTACGGTTGGAGTTGTTTATATGCAAAGACATTCAATGGTGCCGATTCTGTTATTCACAAACAAAACCTAATTTAGGCTATTGCACTCTTTTTTACTCTGATAGAACAAGAAAGAGATGGAAGGAAATAAGAATTAAATGAAAGTGAAAGAGAAGTGAAAAGAATTTTAATAGCGACCGTTAGCTTTGACGTTGATGCTTAGGAGGAAACGCGGGCTGCAAAATATTAATAATTTGAATAGGTTTTTGCGATCTATTTCCGTCCCACCCCTCCCGCAAACCTTCCCAATTGAGCGCAAAAGAGACGCCTGCATCTCGGACTGCTTTCTCCAATGCAATAAGTGAAATCGTACTTTCGTATTTCCCTGTTTCTTTTTTTAAATCTGGACCGATTTTAATATTTTTTTCTGTAATATTTTAAGAAAGACTTTGGTTATGTCTGTATGTTTATCTTTTATTTTTTATATTCGTCAAAGGACATGTTATGAAATAGGCTTAAAATAATTTTATTTTTGAACCGCTTACATGTGCGGTTTTTCTAATAGGGAAAACTGTCTAGGACGTGCTTACAAAAACATTTTTTTTTAAAAAGCACCATTATTTAATTAAAAAAACATTTAAAATCCTGATATTTTTTTGTTAAAAAACTAATAAACTGACAAAAAACTTAGAAATAAAAATAATATATATCATTTTTGAAAGCATAATATTTATCCTAATATTATACGGCTTAAATTAAAATAAAATTAATGAATTAACTTAATGGTTTGGATGTATGGCATTGATTCCCTTGTCTCAATAGAATAAAATAAAATATTTACTGTACATAATTATGTCAGCAAGGTTGTCACTTGTCATTGTCAGTAATGTCATCAATGTCTAATCATGTCAAAGTTGTCGCACAAAATCGCTATCTATTGTTGTTAAAAGCCAGGTCAAATAAAAAAAAAACTCAAAACAATGGTACATAGTCAAAAACACAGGAACCACAGTCACAATAACAGACACCAGTTGAATAAGTTGAATTGAATTTGACTTTTTGACAATGTCTGACGTTGACAATGACAATAAATGTCATCCAATAGAAGTGTTGCCAGAATTAATAATTATGGGTTAACAACTGTGGGTTGCAACTTTATTTTTTAATTCTAATTATTTAAATAAAAAAGAAACAAAAGAAGGGTGCTTTTAAAAAAAATAAAAAATATATACGGAAGCTCCATATTTTATGTACTTTCATAAAAAAAATATATCTTCTCTGTTCACAGCCAAAGCCCAGCTTCTATACAAAAATATAACATGTCCTTTGTTTGCCAGATGTTTTAAAATGGTGGTAAAACCGGCCGATTTTTGTAAAGTTTAAACGTTTCTAGAGTCTGGCAAACGAAAGTAGACACCATAGAACACATAATAAGCTAGACATAAGGTAGACACTGAAAAAGCGTGGCATACACAGAGTACTTTTTTATATAGGGTGGCATATTTAAAAAAAATCAGCATAGCAACCCCAAAATAAAGGAATATCATAATTTGATACTAACTAAGAATTATTTGTTTTTGTTGAAAAATTGTTGCCATATAAAAAGTTTGAAAATAATTCGAGTGTCTACTTTCGTTTGCCAGACTCTAGTTCTTTTAATAATTAATTTATTGACAAAAACAAAACATAGGGACATAGTGGTGGTAGATATTTCATTTTATTTAATTTTATTTTATAATTTACATATATTAGATCATATGGTAAAAAAGATTTGCTCTAGTGACATTATCCAAGGAGGAAACTGAGGAATACGTTTGTATGGACTAAATGCCGACTGCATTTCCTTATAACACACATTTATCGCTTGTTATAACTCTGATTGTTACAGCACTGACAAATATAATAAAAAAATATTAGGTCGTGTATCCCCGGATTCTCAAGCCGGATCCGGATTAACTAGGAATAAACTTATGTGATAATTTACTTTATAACAATGCTTTTTATCAAATACGTTTATAAAGGCAAAGATAGCATGAGACTTGCTTCAAAAAACTTGCTCCGTGTAAATGAGCCTTTACTGGTCTTCCTAGTAATCCGGGACGATACACGATCTCTTTTTTTTAATTTGCCGCTATTTTTCACTCGCTTTCATTAGACAGACTCTATTAATCTCGGCTATTAATTCTACATTTTACGTGGTTTGTCAGAAATTAGAATGCCACGTGCCACATGTATCTACCATGTTATCTTCCCCAATCTACTCCAAATCTACTCTGTGACAGTGTATGATACTCAGAACAATAAATGTATCCGAAACATTGGTTTAATGGATTCTATACATGAAGGTATAAAATACTACCTTCATGGTTCTATAATGAATACGTGGCATTAACTTTTTTGTAGTACGACCCATAGAGATCTAGATTATAGAGATAAATTAATTTAATTTTTCTGTTATATAGATCTAATTTAAAATATTATAAAACATATTGCTATAGACCTATTTTAAATATCTACGATTTTATTTTTAAAGTTATAATTTTGTTTTTTTTATATGAGTTTAACAAATGGCAATATAAGTTGTCTATGGGCTGACTTTCGTTTGACGGCTGCCTGCCACATCCGGCCCTCGGACGTAAAAAGGGTCCTTTTTCAAGCGTACGCCATTGCTGGCGTATGGTAGTTTATTTTATTGGACGAAAAATCTAAAACCATCCAATATGGTGAGTATTTAACATTATAATGATGTGCAGAAAAGTGTTGCTGTGTACCTGCGCTAACGTTTCGCGTTAATATTTTACGGCTTTCGTGTTTAAAATGGAAATAAATTATAACATTCTTCACGACGATCGTCTTTGTGATCGGATGACGTTTCAAAGTGTTGCGGTGATTGATCGGTGTCGGTGTAGATTCGCGGAAAATCAGATTGGATAGTGGAAAGCCGCAACGTATTGAAAGCTGAAGCTGCAAATATCGTTTAAAAATGAAACGTGCGTGTGCCCAGTGTGCCATCTGTGTTGTGATGTGGGATATGTTGACGAGATGTTTTCTGGTTTGCGCAGGTGAATTTCACAGTAGACGAGATCCGCGGGATGATGGACAAGAAGCGGAACATCCGCAACATGTCCGTCATCGCTCACGTCGACCACGGCAAGTCTACCCTGACCGACTCGCTGGTCTCCAAAGCCGGTATCATTGCTGGTGCCCGCGCCGGCGAGACACGGTTCACGGACACGCGCAAGGACGAGCAGGACAGATGCATCACCATCAAGTCTACGTGAGTACTTTCGTCACCACATGGTGCAACTGCCAACCTTTTGTTTGTCTGGCGTAGAAGCCGCTGAGTCGGCATTTTTGTCCCCTCGAACTTGACACTAGCAGTCTTAAGAAATTCTAGTCTATTTCGCAATTTGAGGTTATACTCGTAAAGTTGATAATTCATGATAATTTGGCATTTATGACCACTTGTAACTTCATAATCTGAATAACTAAATTCTGATGTTTCCGTTGTCATATAAATTGTTATGACAACATGTCGTTTACAACATACTGCTAATAAGAATCAGCTGTTTAATAAGTGTTGAAAATGTGCAAATAGTACATTAAACTGAACAGTAGCTAGTAGAATCTTTTCTACGAGTAATGCTAATATTGTTTTCATTTGAAATTTTATTTTGTCATGATTTCACAACATTACCCAAAGTTGTGTTAAGTAGTCAACAATAACTTGTACATAACCTAGTCCGAATGTTAACAAAATCCACATGATGAATGTTCTTTACCATTTAAAACTGAATATCAATGAAGATCTTCAGAACGGCCATCTGACTTACCCAAAACACAACATTACACAATGCATGCAACAATGACCGTACCTAATGATGAGTCATCTTCCTCAGTGCCATCTCTATGTACTTCGAGCTCGAAGAGAAAGACTTGGTATTCATCAACAACCCCGACCAGCGTGAGAAGAGTGAAAAGGGTTTCTTGATAAACCTGATCGACTCACCTGGACACGTTGACTTCTCGTCTGAAGTGACTGCTGCGCTCCGTGTAACTGACGGTGCCCTTGTCGTCGTTGACTGCGTCTCTGGTATGTTATTTTTTTTATTAAGTAATTTTTTTAACTTTTGTAATTTTTTTACCAATTAACAACTTTAGTTATGACACATATACCCATTATAAATGGAAACTTATCTGATTAGTTTACAATAATTTTAACAGATTCGAAGTATCTGAAAAATGTAACAAAGAAAGGAACATATAACATTGCATACCATATTGCATAACTTGTTTCAATTGGTGCATGACAATGCATTGCTAAGTTAATGATTTTCATTAAGTCATTTTTCACAACATTAGCAGGTACAAAACTATAAGGATATGGTGCAATAACTTCCCTATTGTCAATAGCAACACCGCCTCTCCCTTCCCTATAGTTCAACACATGGGGAGGAACTATATCGTCACTGGAAAGCCAATACTACTTAAGTGCCATTTTGGCTAAAATGAGTTATATATTATATCTTTATATCTTTGGATTGGATTTTTTTTCTGTTTCAATTAGTTGGAATTTCATAATAAAATAGAATAAAATACGAAATCCCAACTAATCGATGCAGAAAAAATATTCAATCCAAAGATATAATATACAAGGTTAGTCGGAAAGGGGGTACTAAGCCGCAGGCCACCTAAAGTATCACTGATGACTATTTTAAAGTAAGTGTTAAAATTTCAAAATTCGACATTTTTTATTTGCATGCAAAAATATTTTTATTTGATTTAAAAAAAAAAAAAAAAAAACATACCTGCTTTAGTTATGAATTCAGAAAATTGATTTTCTAATTCGTGACCACAAATATGATTTAAATTGTAAAAACAGCTGATCATAGCTATGCACAGATAGATATTAGCATATTTTTTACGAAATCTTTGAAAACCTATTTCTCTTAAACTATAGAGTTTTGGTGAAAGTTGTAGAACAAAAGTTATCCCTCATTATGGGTACTTTAACACCCTTTCGGCTTAGTACCCCCCTTTCTGACTAACCTTGTATAACTCATTTTAGCCAAAATGGTGCTTAAGTAATATTAGCTTTCCGGTGACGATATCATCCTAGTGGCTGCTCAACCCCTAAATCGGGCCCTGATCAGGTTGTAGCATAGAAAGATCGTTGTCATTGGCTTTATTCAAAATTGAAAAGATTAGCAATTCACAGGAGTCATGATAATTACAATCTGTACATTGTTTGTCATTGAATGACATTTAACATTACCTATCAATACATGATAAATAATGCTGATAATGTTTTAAATAACTGTTTCACGATAACACATTTGGAGAAATTTTAGAAAATGACTATTATTATTGTAAGTTGACTTATTTAAGTTATACTTACATCCTACCTGTTTATAATGCTACAAGATGAATTTGAATATAACTCATCATCATCATCTTCCTGCCCTGGCCCCAAGTTACTTGGGGTCGGCGCAATATGTTTATCTCTTCCATTCTTCCCTGTCAGCTGTCTCATTATCATTTACTCCCTTATCTTTCATATTCCCTCACACAATCCATCCATCTTTTCTTAGGTCTCCCTCTCCCCCTCCATCCATCAACATTCATATTCATCACTCTCTTAGTCAGATGTTTCACCCCTCCTCATCACATGCCCATACCAAGACACGCTTTCCTTTCAACTTTTCTGTCACTGGTTCCACTTTCAAACTCCCTCTAATATACTTATTTCTTACTTTATCCATTCGCGTCACTCCACACATCCATCTCAACATTCTCATCTTGAATTTGAACATAACTGGTCCAAGTTATTTACATTTGCGTTACATACATTTCTGTTGTAATATGTTGCGCAAAATGTTCAAAATATTAATTTTCTATAGGTGTGTGCGTACAAACCGAGACCGTACTGCGTCAGGCTATTGCCGAGCGCATCAAGCCTATTCTGTTCATGAACAAGATGGACCGCGCCCTGCTGGAGTTGCAGCTGGAGGCCGAGGAACTTTACCAGACCTTCCAGCGTATTGTTGAAAACGTGAACGTCATCATCGCCACCTACAACGACGATGGCGGTCCTATGGGTGAGTTTAGTTGATATTGAAGTATACTTTTGTAAGGCCGCCAATACACTTTTAAGTTGCTGCCTCGGTAAAATTTATTTAACTGACTTATGACAATTCGACTTTACAAATCAGTCAATAATGTACTTGAGTACAAGAGAGTTTACATTGTTTTTTACAAATTTATCGTAAGTTAATTACGTAAGGGACTTACGTGAGAAAAACTTACAGGTGTAAAGCCGGCCTAAAGATAAAAATAATGAGCTTCCCATGTATGTAGCTTTTGTTTGCGGAGAAGACGTACACTTTTAAGGTGAACTCACACCTATCTGAGCCAAAGGAAGCGAAGGAGCTGAAAGAATCTAATTTTAGAATTACTAAAATCCTATGAAACCTCGCACACTTATCCGCTCCGAATCGGAAAAGCGGATAAGTGTGCGTCACCTTTATGAAGTGATTTTCTTTGTCGGCTGATGATAATTGGTTGTTGTGACGGTTGTACGTGGAAGGAAAGGAATGGAAATGTCACATTTAGCATTTGTCACATATTTGTTGAACAAAACAAAAATTGTTTATTTCAATGTCGTTAAAAATACAGTAAAATGTGTCGTTTTATAAGGTGAATAACACTCACATAAATAAAATACAATATAAAGTATAGGCAAAATTTCGTGTAAAAAAAATCATATTTTACGGAAAATAAAAAATAATAAAAAAAAAATTTCACGTGTGACTGATAGCATTCACCAAGAATGGCTCCATTATTACATTGGTAAACCCAAGGTGCTTTAAACAGTAAAGGAGCAATGCACGAAGCTGTCTTTAGGAGACTTATATGAAAACTTAATATACAGTTGTAAACAAAATCATGTAGTTCCTTTAAACCTCGTGATGTACTGCTGACATAGATTAACCCGGCACGAGATACATGAGGACTCGATATTTTTTTTTTACAAAATGTAAACACGTGTTCTTACCGTCAGGCATTTTAGCGCCCTGAATTAAATGACCGCGCGGCGAGCGATACCGCGTAAATCGCTCGGGGCCCTAAAATGCTTCACGATAAGAACTCAACTTATTTTTTGTAATTTTATTTTTATTGAATCCTGAAGTATCTCGTGCAGGGTTAATCTATGTCAGCAGTACATTACGAGATTTGAATGAATTACATGATTTTGTTTACACCCTGTATAAGTATTGATGAAGGTGACAGTCAAAACAAAAAAATATCTATCCTTACTATTATAAATGTGAAAGTATCTGTCTGTGTTCACGACTAAACTACTGAACCGATTTTGAAGAAACTTGATACAGACATAGTCTGGAACCCGAGGGGTAGAACGAACAGTTGATGTATAGTACCTTAAACGTATCGCTAGTGTAAGCGAATTTTGAATCGAAAAAACTTTTTAACAAAAATAAAACCGACTTCAAATTGTCTATCTCCGAAGTTCTTCATCAGATCTTCACCAAATGTATATGGGACCACTTCGAAAAGATACTCCTACAAACAAAAAAAATAAATTAAAATTGGTTCACAATTAGCAAAGATATCGCAGAACAAACATACAAAAAAAACAGTCGAATTGAGAACCTCCTCCTTTTTTTGGAAGTTTGTTAAAAATACAACTGTCTTATAAAATGTTGGCTAATTTTTTTGCGACTTGCAAAAATTTATCATACACAGATACGAGTATTTATGTTTCCGTAAGAACACGTTAGTAACTCGTCAGCATTCGCGCTAGGTCTACTGGAGAAGGACAAGCCACTAAGTACCTACACGATAAACGACATCCACGCGGGCGACCTCTAGTAATTAATAAATATCAATTATCCTGTTTAGATTACTAACATTCCTGCAATGCGCAGTATTATGGACTTCTTATAACATCACATCACGCCTGTACTCCCCGAAGGGTTAGGCAGAGGCGTATAGTAACAGCCTCATTTCGCCGTTATGTTTAAGTCCCATGTAACAGGGGGCGAGCCTATTGCCATCAACTGGGCGCAAATCCAAACTCCGAGCTGTTATTGAGGAATTCCACACGAAAAACCCAATAACACTGCCTGACCTGGGGATCGAACCCAGGACCTCACGATCAGCAGTCGCGCTTGCCACCATTAGTCCAACGAGGCAGTTATTATGGAGTTCTTATTTAATTTTATTGTTTTAAACTAGTACCTAGATTATTCTTATCGTCTTTCAATCTAGGGCAACCACGTAACTTATTTCCTATATACTTAGTGGGCGTAAATCAATACGTATTTCAACTTACTGACGTGTTTGAGCCAGTTACTTAATGACGTAGTTCAGCCACCACCTGCCCACGCTTTGATTCCTTCTGCCAGTGACGTCATAGTACTTTGTTCAATTTACAAGAGCGCTTCGCATGCCCTTGCGACCTGCGTCATAAGGGTGGGCAGTAACTTAAGCAAGTCCAAATCTTATTAGAATATATTTAACTTTAGTTTCTGTTAATAAAAATGATGAAATGAACCATTAAAGTTAAAAAATAAATAAAATAACTGATTGCTTAGACAGTTCAAAACGTGGCATTATTTACTTCCCAAAAACTTTTATTTATATAAGTTTGCCCCCCATATTAGGATTTTTCCTGTATCGTGGGTGCGTTTACAGACACAAATCTTCACATACACAAACGCCCAGACCCAAAAAAACTATTTGTAGGCCAAACAAATATTTGATGCGGGAATCGAACCCACAACCCGTAGCGCAGAACCCAATCGCTCAGCCACTCTACCAAACGTGTCGCCAAACATTGATGCATTATGCGGATGCTGCAAATAACACCAATCGTCGTTCTCCGGTTGTACCAGGAAGTACCTACACACCTACAGAACTATTTTTTGGCAGTCTTATAACACCCGACGCGCTGTCATTGGCTACATGTCCCTTTCTTTATTTTCCACTAGCTGCCCGGATAGACTTCGTTCTGTCAAAAGTTATTGGCCTGTAGTGGGGAAAAGAAGTGTTGTTTTTAATATTTTTCACGCAATTTTTATGCTTTTTCTCTCCATAAGAACCTTCCTTATGCCTTAAGGAATTTATAAACTAAAATAGCCGAATTGGTTGAGCCGTTTTCAAGTTTTGCGCTTTGCAACACATTTGGCAATTCATTTTTATTTATATAAGGTCTAACCAAAATACCTGGACAAACTTTTACACAGTGTTCAATACGTTTAACTAATCACATCTATGTAAAAAAAAACGAGATCCAAGTGTTTTTTTCTAACAAAAAAATAATAATGTTTTAAATTGCCTGTACTCTCTAAGAATAAACTCATCCATTTCTTATGCATCGACCGCCATTGGGGTGCCTGCTAATGGGGAAGGCAACGCAAAACTAAAGCAGATGGCAGCACCTCCATACTTAGTTTTTTCCACCAATCAGAACCATCAGGTTGATATTAGCAATAATGTCAAACACATAACCAATAAGATTGCAGTGGAACAATCGAAAGTGGCGCCATTAGTTCCATAGTTGCCTACCCCATTCCGTGCCGCGTTTTACCTACACAGCGAAGTGAAAAATGTAAAAAAAAAATTAAAATAGAATTAAAGTTGAAAAAAAAAATTTGGTTAGAAAAAAAAAACACTTGGATCTCGTTTTTTTGCATAGATATATTCAGTTACACTTACTGAACACTGTGTAAAAGTTTGTCCAGGTATTTTGGTTGGACCATATATAGATTACGTTTGGTGTTACAAGTCTTGACGCCTTTAATATGAACTGTCTTTTTGACTTAGCTTATTAATATCCCAATGCAAACGGTAACTTAGTCTAACCCTATACACATTTTTAATCATCATCTTCATTTAACTAATAATGCACCGTATCCCTGAGGCCCAGTCAAGCAGTCTAGGAAATAATTAATGAACAATAGAAGTTGTTGAAAACAAACATTTGGACGTCATGTAATCATGGTGCCAACGTGTTTTTGATACGTAAATCGCTCGATCTGTTGATAAGCCCGTCAAGGTCGCCCCACTGTGTGCTCTTTGAATCATTATTGTGTAATTTTGTCACTACAGTCACAACGCGGAACATCCATTACTCTCGATAACGATTTCGTTTAGTTAGTATCTACATGATATTTTTGCAATAAATTGAAATGTTATTGTTAGTTCACATTGAAGTTAACGAATACGGTTAATGAATAGATAGAAATATCAATCTCCATTTTATATTTTCTTGTGAGTGATTTAGTCGGTTCTCTTCTTCATGTAGCGGACACTTGAAATAATGTGATTCATAGAGAACAAACTGTTTCAATTGTGAAAAAATACCGTATATTAATTAAACTTGTGTAGTTTTTATACCATAAATAATGATTCGATACATTTTGGACTGGCCGTTCGGCCGAATAGTCTTTGATTAATAGCGATATACATTTTATGATCCAAAGGTCCAATGATCTGAAGATATGACAGTGTCTCCGCTTAGATCATAGTGATCAGTTACACTTTTACTATATGTATAGATTTAATATTACTAGGTTTAAAAATAAAAAAAAGTTTTCGCGATATCTTCCAAGAAAGTTGGTGGGAAATATATTCCCTTTGCCTTATTAAGGGGTAAAGTGACGCACATAACCACTAAAAAAGTAACAAAATTTAAAAATAAACAAAAAGTAACAATTTATTTTATTAATAATTGGTAAAAATATGCGTCACCTCCGAGCAAATCGGCCATCACTCAGTATATTGCCGTGGCACATGCACAGACAGACACAGTTACAGCCACGTCACAGCACTGGTTTTCAGCAACAGCCGACATTCGTGTCGATTCTGTTGCGCACTTTGACAGATTTAAACTTGTGTTTGTCTCTTTCTGTTTCAATAGAAAAAGAAAGTGACAGTTGCGTTTAGTCTAGATTAATACTGTCAAAATGTGCCACAGAATCGCCACCATTGTCGTCCCATTGATACTGGGTAAAGTGTTTCATGCTATACACCAGCGGCAGACCGGGACGAACATTAAATCTCAACATGGATTGGTGAATTGCTCACTGTTGACTCTTTACAATTGTTGGGATACATTTCAAATAGAAAAAATATGTTTGCATTGAGTATCAAAACGATGTGCTAATGTTAGTTAAAACATGTGATTCCTTCAAACAAACCTCCTGGTGTACTGCTGATATAGATTAACCCTGAGCGGGATACTTTTGGATTCAATAAAAACAAAATTACAAGAAGTAAACATGTGTTCTTAACGTGTGAGGCATTTTAGCGCCTCGAGCGAATTGTGCGGCTATCGCTCGTCGTGCGTTCATTTAACTTGGGGCGCTAAAATGCCTCACGTTAAGAACACATGTTTCCTTCTTGTAATTTTTTATTTTATTTAATTCAAAAGTATTCGGTACAGGATTCATCTATGTCAACAGTACATTACGAGGTTTGAAAGAATTTTATTGATTTCTTTTACACCCTGTATATACCGTGAGAGATAGTTGTTACTCCACATTATGCTAACAGATGGGTGATCGCAGTACGCTGTTATTAGCGCTCAGGCGTAGGTCCTGCTCCTCTTACTATTCACCTACTTCACACATACAACCAGCAATATACCCAACATCAATTACATTTAACCAGGTGAGGTCCGTGTGGACCCCAGCAAGGGATCCGTGGGCTTCGGTTCCGGCCTCCACGGCTGGGCCTTCACCCTCAAACAGTTCGCCGAAATGTACGCCGACAAGTTCAAGATCGACCTTGTCAAGCTCATGAACAGGTACGTCAGTTTTTAAGTAGGTACTTTGTATAGCAAACAAGGGTGGCCGCATTCCTTAATTTGAATATCGAAGGACAGTTCGAATCTGACACAAAAAAAATGTAATTTGAATTCACACGCTGGATGCGGAAGTTACACCATAGAAAATATTTTAGCCGAAAATGACTTCTAATTATAGGCGGAACGTATGCTATTCTCGCCAGGTGCGCGTTATCCGTAGTGAACGCTTAGGTAGATTTTTGTATCTGTGGCACATCGGTTTTTTTATGATTAT
This sequence comes from Amphipyra berbera, assembly GCA_910594945.2. Taxonomy (NCBI): domain Eukaryota; kingdom Metazoa; phylum Arthropoda; class Insecta; order Lepidoptera; family Noctuidae; genus Amphipyra; species Amphipyra berbera. The sequence continues at coordinate 2,561,650 of OU343138.1, forward strand.
TATCAGTTTTTTTGTAATGGTAATCATGATAACAAAATGGCTGACAGTTTTCTGGCATAAGTTTTTAGACATGCAACAAACATTTTTAGGTTATATTAGGACACGTGTTTCTAATTACTTGACTGTAGAATGATTTCCGAGAACAGCTAAGTGCGAGCGCGCTGCGGTGCGTTGACATGCGGCCCCTTTTTTTTCGCCGCAACGAGTAAATCAGTATGCGGTGAATAATTCGCAGTGCGTGCTCTTTTACGATACTCCATACTTCACAGATTATACGTTAAAAAAACGTAAAGCAATCCGCGCTAGCCCTAATAATTTCCAACAAAAACAAAAAAAAAACGCAAGAAGTTCTACAGTAAAATTACTTTCTAATACTTTTAGCGGTTCGTTTTTAACTTACAATTTTCTTTCGACCTTCGCGAACATTATATTAACCGCTAGAAAGCTCTCTAATGCAGCAATGCAGATGCTCTTAATGGCGTGTCGCGCGCATTGATTCGTGTACTCGCGACCCCGCCTACAACTAAAGTTACCTACCAGACGTCAGGATTTTTAGGCACTGGTCAGAATCCCAGCTTTATAAGAAAACGGTATCTTATATTTTGAAAAAGGGTCGCTTTAAAGGCCTGGTCAGACAACGTGGTGGTTGGGTGTGATTCTCACGTCGTTGTTGATCGCGCGTGCTCTTGGCGTGCGTATGGAAGACGCCACACAGACTGCTACGCGCAGCTTGGCGTGGTGTGGCAGTCTGTGTGGCGTCTATCTTACATTGTCATAGTTATTCGCACGCCAAGAGCACGCGATCAACATATCGTCGGTCGGCAGTGAAAACCACGTATGTGTAAAATACAAATTTTAAAAATAGAAATATCTGTCTCCTGCAGAAAAATTGCCGATTAAAAATTAATACAAGTTTGTCATCGTACGTCATAGATAGCTTATTTAAATTGAAAGTTTGTTGAACTAGTACGTGTATGATGAGTTTATCAATCTAAAGAACAAATAAAACGTTTGTGAAGAAAATTTTATTACGAGGTTTTCTCTGCCGAGCGTCTATATGACGCGAGTATCACACCCAGACACGCTGTCTGTCTGACCAGGCCTTAATGAATTTAGCGCTATAGATTAAAGTTTTACGAGTTTTGTTGTAAGGCCTAGTAATCAGGGACTGAATGTGGTTACGGTACGAGGTAACGATACCTTTAAAATATAAAGATACCGTTTTCTTATAAAGGTTAGGCTATATCGACGACACGTTTGGTGCAGTGGCTGAGCGATCGGCTTCTGCGCTACGGGTCGTGGGTTCGAGTCCCGCACGGAACAAATATTTGTATGGCCTACAGATAGTTGTTCCGGGTCTGGATGTTTGTGCGTGTGGAGATTTGTATTTGTAAACGCACCCACGACACAGAAGAAATCCAAGTGTGGGTCAACGACTTTAAAAAAAACTATTTAATTTTTTATGATTTCGGTACCGAAAACCATCGAGTGATGGATGAATCATACTATTGAAACATTGATGCTATCTGGGGCCTCACAACGAAGGAGACAGGGTGGCGCGGCGGTTCAACAAAGAAAACAAGGTTTTGGTACCGATACCGAAATATACCGTTTTGCATTTTCTAACTCTACTTTTCGGTACTGAAATATATTTGAGTACCAGAATTTACGGGTATGGCGTCATACCGTATTTAAAAGGTATCTAATTTAGCGGGTTATCCAGTCTCTGCTAGTAGTAGGTACAGGGTAGTCGTCCCATTGATACTGGGTAAAGTGTTTCACGCTATACACCAGCGGCAGACCGGGACGAACATTAAATCTCAACATAGATTGGTGAATTGCTCACTGTTGACTTTTTACAACGATTGTTGAGATACATTTTTTATTATGAAACTGCGATGATGTAACCATCGGAACTTGTAGAAAAAATGTAGAAGCGAGGCTTAGAAGTAGATTTATAATATTACGGGTTTTAATTATATACGGTAGCGGAAATGTATGTGGCCGCAATTAGTTTATAATATTCATAGAATTCTCATTTATTATGTATGGAGTATTTTATTTACGCGCTAATTATAGTCAAATGTACTAATAATGGCTAAGGGACGCTTACACAGCGATTTGACGAAGTTTTGTATACATCTCAACCTTATCTCAGTATAAAGCTTCATAGACGTGTTCCCACCCAAATACTCCATGATCCACCGTGCTCACCCGCCGCCGCCGCGGAGCCGGCCTTCCTTCCAGACTCCACGGTCACACCGTTAATTCAGCCCTCATGAAGCTGTTTCCCTCCCAGTCCTCCCGCCAACAATGCCCTAAGCCGACGTCAGTCCCATTAGGGGTCGCCCTTAATGCTGTTGTTGCTAGTAGTCATGATGTTAGTAGTAGTAGTTAGCTTAGGTTAAGTATTTTACTCTCGTCCCCATTTTTTGGAGACCCTTCAGGTCTCGCCAATAACTGCCCGGTTACGTAGAAACGGTCCGCAAGACCATCTACAAGCAGTCGAATAATAAAAATCCCTTCTAAATACGATTCTCATAATCCAAAACTCAAATCAAAAGATACACAAAATAGCTAACAAAGCCTTCCCTCAGGCTGTGGGGAGAGAACTTCTTCAACGCCAAGACCAAGAAGTGGGCGAAACAGAAGGACAATGAGAACAAGCGTTCCTTCTGCATGTACGTGCTCGACCCCATCTACAAGGTGTTCGACGCCATCATGAACTTCAAGAAGGAGGAGATCGACGGTCTGCTCAAGAAGATCGGAGTCACTATCAAGCACGAGGACGCTGACAAGGACGGCAAGGCTCTGCTCAAGGTAAGAGATGGCATCTGTGTACACTGTACACACCTATGACATGTTTACGGGATAGTGACGCACGACTAGTCTGCCCTTGTCTTCAAATTCAATAGAAACTATATGAGTTGAACTCTAAACAGCTGTTGAATGTGGCAATAGATCCTATGGAGATGATCTTTTAAATAAGATTTGGTCCAATATGTGTGAACATTATTATGTTTGAGCGAGATCTGTTTATATTAAAATAACAATTGTTTGATGAATTAATAATAATCAATGTTTTCCAAACATCCAGCTTTGTCATTGAAGTCTGTCATATTATGTATGGTTGACAGAGGTGTGATATTCTGAATTGAAAGCGCCCTAACTTGCAGTATAAAAATAATACTAGTCCCAAGTGTTGCCAGTTACTTACAATAAGCATCTGGGTGTCAAAGAGGACTTACAGTATACGTCATGCCGGAATTGGTTGCAAGTCTCCATGGCCTGCAGCCCCATAAATGTATGAGATATTTTTATTTATATAAAAAAATGTAGATTGCGCAGTATGATTGCTCTTTTAGCTGACACATTGCCGATTTTCTTTAAAATTGAGCAAAATCTTTATCATGATCCACATAACATCACGCCTGTATATCCCAAAGGGTTGGACAAAGGCGTTTAGTAACACTCTCGCTTCACCGTTATGGTTAAGTCCCATATACTAGGTGGCGAGCCTATTGTCATCAACCAGGCACAAATCCAAACTCCGGGATGCTGGAAAACCCAATAACACTTTGTCCGACCTGGGGATCGAACCTAGGATCTCAAGATCAGCAGTCGCGTTTGCCAGCACTAGACCAACTTTTGTTAATCTCTACTTAACAAAATGTTTCTTCCTTAACCACTTATTTTGTCGTACAGGTAGTGATGCGCAGCTGGCTGCCCGCCGGCGAGGCTCTGCTTCAGATGATTGCCATCCACCTGCCGTCCCCCGTGGTGGCGCAGAAGTACCGTATGGAGATGCTGTACGAAGGACCCCACGACGATGAGGCCGCTATGGGCATCAAGGTAAACTATTAATTTGTACTTTAAACCAAGTTTAACATTTTGTTGTAAATACTTTATTCAATAGAATTAAACATTTGTTTAAATATAACTTGACATTGATACCTTGAGTACTGGCGACTTGAGTACACCGACTGGCGCGGATTTATACGAGAAATAAAAATGTTTACGTGCCCGTATCTCCTCAGTCATATTTATACGACTGAGCGACACTGGTACGAAAACATTTGTCGTATAAAGCCGACTGGTGCGGTCAAAAGTATAACCCTTTTTTTGTATAAAACAAAGTAATAAAAAACTTTTTTTTTGTGTAATCTAAACACTGTCGCGTTAGCCATGACACTAATCTCTCTTTGTATGGTCCAGACCTGTGACCCTGAAGCTCCCCTCATGATGTACGTGAGCAAGATGGTACCGACCTCCGACAAGGGTCGTTTCTACGCGTTCGGCCGTGTGTTCTCCGGAAAGGTCATCACTGGACAAAAGGCCCGCATCATGGGACCTAACTTCACGCCCGGCAAGAAGGAGGTAAGTTTCTACTCGACTACTAGAAGAGTCCACTGTTGGACACACATCTAACTAAAAATAATGGAGTAAGGTCTTCCAGGTATAATCAATAATAAAACTATGTCAGATTTCTAAACCTTTTGGCACACTGCCGTGCCGTAGCGAGTTAATCGGTCAGACGACGGCGGCGTGCAAACGAAGCACAGTGAAGCGAGCCCATGTCTAAACGCTGCATGGCCTTGTCCCGAGGTTGCATGTTACGTTCGGGCGATACAAATTATAATACCAATTGAAATAATTTAAGCATAAATGATTCATTTTTAACAAGTTTACGTATTCTTACATTATCTTATTTATTCTTTATGCACAAAATTGTACAGAGGCAAACATTACCGAAATTATAAAATTCAGTAAATACTCGAAACTCAGATGACCACCACATCATAAAACGTCAATTGACCATTCCTTCCCAGCTTCACAAAGATGCGCCAATACTAACTCCAAAGTTATTTGTTTGAATAGGATCTGTATGAGAAGACAATCCAGCGCACAATCCTCATGATGGGACGTTACGTAGAGGCCATCGAGGATGTACCTTGCGGTAACATCTGCGGTCTGGTCGGAGTGGACCAGTTCCTCGTCAAGACCGGAACTATCACCACCTACAAGAACGCACACAACATGAAGGTAAATTATAATTATATTTTATAGCGATCCGACCAGGCTTCGCACGGGTGCAATGTAGATACTAATGTGGGGCATATAAACTTCCCTCTTGAATCACTTTATCTATTTAAAAAAAACCGCATCAAAATCCGTTGCGTAGTTTTAAAGATCTAAGCATACATAGGGACAGACACAGTGGGAGCGACTTTGTTTTATACTATGTAAAGAAGATACTTAAAGGGGAGTGAACATGGCAGTGAGCAGTGAGACAGGTGTCTTGTTTGGTGTAATGTCAAGACAATTTAATAAAATAACAGATGCATGTAGTAGTCTGGCTGAGATTATGGCTATAATTCCTACTTTTTTTTTTGAGACGTGATCAATATAAATTCAAAACAGAAATTGGTTTAGATCGACACTATAATGGCGCGCTCCTCGACCGCATTAACGCTCAGATGCTATATAAATACGCGCAAATGCTGTGGAGGGAGTTGTTTTTTTTTAGTTTGGACGATTCCAACTTCCGTTTCATGTATTTTTTGATAAATAATCATATTAAATACATTACCAAAACATTTTAGACAAAATTCAGTACTAAAATTCCTTGTTCCCGACAGGTCATGAAGTTCAGTGTTTCCCCTGTGGTGCGCGTGGCTGTGGAGCCCAAGAACCCCGCTGACTTGCCCAAGCTTGTGGAGGGACTGAAGCGTCTGGCCAAGTCCGACCCTATGGTGCAGTGCATCAACGAGGAGTCTGGAGAACACATTGTCGCTGGTGCCGGAGAGTTGCATCTTGAGATTTGTCTTAAGGCATGTAAAATTTTAAGCTGTTGACGATGATTTTAGCGAGAAACTAATATTGAGTCACATACGAAGTTTTTGTTGCGTCTATGCGAATATTTAGCAATACGCATTTGTTCTGCAAATGCTAACAGTGAAAAAAAAAACCTTTATATTAACAATAATCAACAAATCTAGTCCCAAGTGTTGCCAGTTACTTACAATAAGCATCTGGGTGTCAAAGAGGACTTTACAGTATACTTCATGCCGGAATTGGTTGAAAGCCTCAATGGCCTGCAGCCCCATAAATGTATGAGATATTTTTATTATGTATTTAAAAAATTATCATTGGTGTAAAAAATAAACAATTATTGCAGCAACATTATCGAACTGAAATAGTTTATTTCTAACTTGTCATTAATATAAGAGTTGTTCTACAGGACTTGGAGGAGGACCACGCTTGCATTCCAATCAAGAAATCCGACCCCGTGGTGTCGTACCGTGAGACTGTTAGCGAGGAGTCCGACCAGATGTGTCTGTCCAAGTCGCCCAACAAGCACAACCGTCTGTTCATGAAGGCGCAGCCCATGCCCGACGGTCTGCCCGAGGACATCGACGACGTAAGTACAACTACAAGTGAAATGTTGATTTAAAATGTGTTTTCTTACCCAAATTACTGGTAACTGTATTCAATCAAAGCTTGCAGTAAATCTTATTTGAAACAGTAAATGGCCTCACAGTTTTATAGACAGGTAAGCTGTCGAGTCTATCGTTATACAGAGCTATCTCTGATCAAACGAAGTTAGTCTTTTAAACTTTGTGATGGATGATAAGAATATAATTAGTTATCCATGAGATTACCAGAACATAAAATTTACCACTGCATGCACTTTCTACTATTTTATACTGTAGTTTTAAAACTACACCTTCTGGCACACCGTGCCGCGCCGTAGCGAGCCGGTCGCATGTCGGCCGCTTCGCGATGATGGCGGCGGCGTGCACACGAAGCATATTGAAGCGAGCCCTCGTCTAAACGCTGCACAGGACCTCTATCCTTATGTCCAAGGACTGCATGCTACGGCGCGGGCGATACATTACTACTAACTTAAAAGTTTGATTTACATTACATGATTCGAAATTTAAATGTGACATCAATATTTTCGTTTCGTCCCTCAGGGTAAAGTAAACCCCCGTGATGACTTCAAGACCCGTGCCCGTTACTTGACTGACAAGTACGAATACGACGTTACTGAGGCGCGTAAGATCTGGTGCTTCGGTCCCGAGGGCACCGGCCCCAACCTAATGGTGGACTGCTCCAAGGGAGTGCAGTACCTCAACGAGATCAAGGATTCCGTTGTAGCTGGGTTCCAGTGGGCCGCCAAGGAGGGCGTTATGGCTGAGGAGAACTTGCGTGGTGTGCGCTTCAACATCTATGACGTCACACTACACACTGATGCTATCCACAGGTTTGTTTAATGTGTATTAATATAAAAACTATAGTCCTAATATTTTGTCGATGCAGACAGAGTCATAAAACGTGGTAGCAGCGCAGTGAGTATTTTGTTCTCTTTTGCTTGCAACATGCTCACTGCCCTAGCCTTATTATGATTACTAGCCGTGTCCTCACGGCTCCGCCCGCGTAAGAAGTTTTATTCCAGTAATAAATATAGCCTATGTTACTCAGTGATAATGTAGCTTTCTAAAAGCAAAATAAGTTTTTGAAATCGGTCCAGTAGTTTTTAAGTTTATTTGTTACATACAAAACTTTCCTCTTTATAATATTAGTATAGATGATCCAGTTTGCAGCGAGAAAAAAACATTACTATAAAATCAGATCAGATTTTTCGCAAAACTCCATGATTATTAAAGTTACCATTTCCTTTGCACAGGGGTGGCGGTCAAATCATTCCAACGACGAGGAGATGTCTGTACGCGTGTCTGCTGACCGCGCAGCCCAGGCTTATGGAGCCCGTGTACCTGTGCGAGATTCAGGTGCGTACCGCTGCTGACGCATGCATGGAGTGTGTACCTGCTTGTAGACGTGCTAATCCAGTCTTTTATATCTCAACTGTCAGCCCTATGATCAGCAATCCCTTTGCCTAGTAATCTGGCTTAAAGGAATAATATTCTGGGGAATGCAATCCCTAATAAACTGAGTTAATTAATTAATTGATTGAAGTATCTAACAACACCAATTGTGGGCCGAAATTCGCCGAAATTTTGGCAATAATGATTTTATGGTTTTGAAAGTTGTTTCGCGACTACATTACGGATAAATAATTTGGAAAGTAGAGTATCTAGATATTATACAGAAGTTATTAATATAAAAGAAATACAATGCACTGGCATGTTACAAGACTGGATTGCGAGACTACAATTACTATATTATTTATTATGTCTATATAAATATGATAGCAACCGCTATCTAGAATATATATATAAGCTGTGAATGTACTCCCAGCATGACCCCACGTTTTTCCTGAGCGGGCTAGCATGCTCAGATAGTCCCGCCTTTCCGAGACGTGGCAGATTAACAGTTCTTTGTTTCGGCATCGTCATCCAACATATACCTTGCCTGAATAGGGGAACTAACACTCGGAACAAAATTATAACAAACCTTGATTATTGGAATATCCTGAAGTTCATACGATTTATCATAATTATATTAAATAGTAATCGTCCTATGTTTGCTGATAAAAGCTTGAAACACAAGTTTTATTCTGCTTGTTTCTAGAGCAAGCAGCATTTTAAGCATCTGCGTTTTCATTGAAACATTTCATTGTAAGCATGTTATTAATAACAAAACTCTGAATCAAATTATTCCTTTACATGCAGTATATTGTAAAATAATAAGTAAGAAAAATATTAGGGGATGAATAATTATTGCAATTTTATGCATAACATGTCTAAGCAGTAAACCAATAGTAACACGCGTACGTCCCATTGTATCACACACAGTGCCCCGAGGTGGCGGTGGGCGGTATCTACGGCGTGCTGAACAGGCGCCGTGGGCACGTGTTCGAGGAGTCGCAGGTGATGGGCACGCCCATGTTCGTGGTGAAGGCCTACCTGCCCGTCAATGAATCGTTCGGCTTCACGGCCGATCTGCGCTCCAACACCGGCGGGCAAGCCTTCCCGCAGTGCGTGTTCGACCACTGGCAGATCCTCCCCGGAGACCCGTGCGAAGCTGGCACCAAGCCCTACGTCGTGGTGCAGGTACATTGAAAAACACTTAAATACTCTTTTAATTTTGTATTTTCATATTTTTATGTGTGTATCCTTGAAATCTATGATGTGTTGAAAGTTATGGAAAAAGAAATTTATGCAAAGTCATAAGGCAAAGAGGCGACAGGACCTATTTCTGGACTTAACAAGCATAAATACACCTTCTGGCACACCGTGCCGCGCCGTAGCGAGCCGGTCGCATGTCGGCCGCTTCGCGATGATGGCGGCGGCGTGCACACGAAGCATATTGAAGCGAGCCCTCGTCTAAACGCTGCACAGGACCTCTATCCTTATGTCCCAGGACTGCATGCTACGGCGCGGGCGATACATTACAATTACATATCTAAGCTACAAAAGATTTACTTTGAATGTATTGTATTGTACTAACTCCCTCGTTTGGTCGTTATGTTCAACGGGACACAAATCCAAACTCCGGGCTGTTACTGAGAAATTCCTAATGGAAAAACTCAATAACACTTTGCCCGACCTAGGGATCGAACCCAGGGCCTTACGATCAGCAGTCGCGCTTGCCGCTACTAGACCAACAAGACGGTTACGGCGAAATGAGGGTGTTACTATACACCTCTGCCCACCCCTTCGGAGAATACAGGCGTGATGTTATGTTTTTTGTACTAACTTATGTACTATTCCCTTTACAGGAAACAAGGAAAAGGAAAGGACTGAAGGAGGGTCTCCCTGATGTAAATCAATATCTGGACAAACTGTAAACGTCGTAGCTAATGCAACCCATACTGTAATATATGTAACATTATTGAGCGCGCCTCACGCAATATACAATTTTACGTTTTAACATTACGAATAATTTTATTTTAAACATAAAACGGAATGTATCGCCTCAATTAATTTAAGTGTTAAGCACGACGACGCTGGTCGGAACGTTTGTTACTGAGTGACAATGTTGGTGTCACCACATGATACTAAATAAACTATTGAAAATATCGCAGTCTGTTTGATATGAATCGTTATTATGTCGGAACCATGATTCATTACGTGTACTGTAATTAATTTTTAAATTATAATTTTTCTATTGTAAACAATCTACGTGTTTTTATTTGGCTGAAACAGTCACAGTTGGAATGGTGAGTTGATTTTTATACATTTTGGAGCTAAATTTTGTCTTACATCTGTAAATTATTATTTTAGTTTGCCAAAATTTTTCTCCCATTTTTAACATTTTAGTGCTAAGAGACAAAATAAGAATTAATGATAATTATGTTAATAGTTTTTAATAAAAATGTTGTCATAGAGCACTGAATGTATTATTTTATTTTTGATTTTTGATGATATACTAATCGTAAACTTTGGTTCACAGGTAAAAGTAAGCAGTTCCATTGAATACTGGATAAAGCTATGAAATAAAGGTAAGAATGTTTTTGATTTAGTATCAATAATTATATATTCTTTTATAGAGATGAAACATTCGTAAAAATAGTCTATTACCATTATTTGTAATTGTTTCATCACCAATTTTTATTCATAACATACTTTCTATGTAACTTCTGTTGTGTATATCGGCAGTGAAAACCACGTAAGTGTAAAATACATTTTTTTACAGGAGATAGTAAAAACTGTCTCCTTAAAAAAAAAATGGCCAATCAAATGTTAATACAAGTATGTCATCGTACGTCATAGATAGCTTAGAAGTATTTGAATTGAAAGTTTGTTGAACTAATACGTGTATGACGAGTTTATCAATCTAAAGAACAAATAAAACGCCTTTGAAGAAAATGGATTTACGAGGTTTTCACTGCCGAACGTCGATATGCTATGCTGTATCATCACAAACAATGACTTTAAATCGACAAAACAATGACGTATGGTCAGTTATAAAAAATAGCCTTCTTCAAATATTAACAAAATATTTCATGACTGCATAAATAAATTTAATGATGAATAACACAGACCTGTACTGAGTAATGAGGAACAAAATTAAATCACACTGAAAATGTAAACAAAAACATACATAATTATGTACACACATGAACGTATGTACTTATTGACGAATGTTTGTTACAGGTATTCAGTAGTTGGAAAAACATGCTGCTGAACAAATAGGTAAATATTATTTAATTATAAACTGATACTACGTAAACATGTTTTATGGATTTTATGATAATAATTGTCTCATCATTGCATGTAAAATTGGACCTCGCAAAAAAACTTGCTTGACAACCCTAGATGCCAAAAGAAAAGGTATTAAAAAAAATTACGGGTTTGTTTTTCATGGATAGAAAACAATCTCGACTTATTTTCAGTTTACGAACAGATGCAAATATGGAGAAACTTGCACAAAAAAATAAACATCTAATTTTAGTGCAACTGTAATTTTTTTTCTGTTTTACTAAAATAGTGACAGATTGAAACTTAAAATTTCGTAAACGGCAATCGGAAGTTTTATTCGTGCAATAAAATTAATAAATTTTGTTGATTTCTTAATTAAAACGCACATGACCATTTTGAGGTCCAATCTCGCACTGTGCATCGTATGTGTACACGCACGTGTTACAAAGTAGATAAATGTATTGTCATTCAGACTAAATAAATCGAATGACAGACATTTTGCTTTTTTAGTTATTATGTTTGTCCGAATTTTAAACACAGAATGACATTCAGTTTCAATCTCATAATTTATCGTGACTTGCATAAAGAAAATGATTACGCAAATAAAATAAACTGTAATGATGATAAAATTCCTCCCGATGCTACCATGACGGTTCATATAAGCTCAACAGGACTGAAACTTAATCACCAACATACCAACTATAATATAAAATAATATGAAACTAACATTGAGTATTATTTGTTTCAGATTATTGTGATACACTTGCGATGTGATCAAGTATGCTGATTAAGTCTCGTTATCAGGTAATTAAACAACGTTTCGAACAACTTTAAAAATACATTGTGTTAGGATATTGTACTACCGAAAATTTAACGACATAATTTTTTCGCCAAACATAATAACCCCTTTTCACACCAAGTCACTTTTCCGAATGGTACTCATTTTGATTTTAGACCTGCCCAGTAATGTAGGTTATCATTAGAAATGTAATATATTTGGATGTACAACCGACTAAACTAATAGGATTATTTAATATGATGACAACATTCTTTCCTTGATGCCCCATGATGGTATTACAAGCTCAACAGGCCTGAGATTTAATTTATTTAACTAAAACTTTAATATTACGTAAACACTGGATTATAAACACTTTTCTTGTATTACAGAATCTACACGCAAACGAGCCGCATTACAAGAAAAGAAGATGCTATTGAAATCGAAAAGGTGAGAATTTAGTAAAAAAAATCCAAGGAAGTGTCTGGTTACTATAATTTTGTGACTCTTATGTCTCTCCCTCTCTGTCGTGTCGGCCACGAGCTTATACGAGAATAGCTGATGCCGTGGTGTAAAAAGATTAGCCAATCAGCAAGGTTGGTAGGGTTGACTACCCAGGGTGCACCAGACATACTCAAATACACTTGTGCAAGCTCTTAAAACACCTTAAACCATGTTAAAAACCTCGATCTAGTTTGGAGTCATAAAATTCCTGTAACTGAAATGGCACTACTAAGCACGAGTGATTTGTGAGCAGTTTTTTTTTAAAATGATGAACAATCACAGACCTGTTCTGAATAATTTTGAGGACAAACTATTATTACTACTGATTTATAGTGAACTAATACTTTAAATTTCATGTTTGTTACTGACTTTATTCACCAATTGAATTTTATCTATTTCAGGTACTAAACTTGGGTGTGGTGATACTATTTACTGTGATGACTGTATGAAAATAATAGTAAAATAAATGATTTTTTAAATTATAACACAGTTTTTTCATTTTTTTCGCTAATTACAAAACTAGGTTTCCCATGCCGTCATCTCCATTTTTAGGAAGTGGATATTTTATGCTAGGGCCTAAGTTGCCCGAGGGCGCGAGATTAAAGTTGATTTCAGCAAGGCTTTTGTAGTTTGCATATACAGTTTAATCTCTGGAGCATTTCGGCCAGATCGTGGGCCATACTCTACAGAATGATACGATTAGGTATAGTTAGGGTTGACCCGCAACTGTCGCGATATCACTTGCGCTGTCTTTCTCGCTCTATTAATTTCCGAGCAACCGAAAAGGATAGAGCAGAGGTCCCCAGACTTTTTTGTCTCATAGACCACTTGCCATGTTTTTCAGTTTTGGATAGACCCCCCCCTGCTTAGCTAATATTGAATTTCGCAAATTCATTTAATGTGTTTAGAGCGAAAGAAATACTTATACATTTAGTAAACCTACGACAGTACCTACCATAGTACTATCGTCGTCGGTCTGTTTGTTACGTTGTCAGGTAAAAACTAACCAACAAATCATCTGTGTAGCGTATGCCATTAATGGAAAGTCACAACCTGCTTAAATAAGATATGAACACTATCATGGACCCCCGTATACATCTCACGGACCCCCAATTTTTCCCCCAAGTGAACCCCTTGTAGGTCGTCATCGACCTCTAGGGGTCCATAGAGTACATTGAATATAAGCGATGTGGACCACTTTGGGTTTCACTGGGATAGAGCATGAAAAAACGCAATTCTGTGTTGACAGATGTGGGTCAACTCCAAAGACATTCAATACTACAACTGACTACAACTCTTACAAATCCCCGAGCAACATTAAACACCCGCTTCGACTTCAAAAATTTTGATTTAAGATAAAATTTGAGTAGAGATTTCAGATAAATCTTTACGAGTCGATGTTGTCGACCTATTGATATTCGTGAAAACATACTGTTTTACGGCCGTCGATCTCATTATTCTAAAACCTCTGGATTAATGATGTAGGTTCTCGACAGAAATTCAATAAAATTAAAAACCTACATCCGTCCAAAATCCAGAGATTTTGGACTGAGAATTTTTGTCTATGGTTGTCAGTTTAGCTGTCAGTGTCATATTTGTGGAATTTTAGATGATGAACTTTATTTTATGTTAGGTTACGTCAAACTCAAGGCCGTAGACGTGCGCATGTTTTATAAAACTAATTGGAATCCAGCTAACTAAATTAGTCTTGCTATTTAATGCTGAGTCGCGCGTTGCACCTGTGTTCGCAGTATCTCAACAAAATGGTGCCCGAAGTCGTATTCGTGTTGGGTGCGCCTGGCGCCGGCAAAGGAACACAGTGTTCATTTATTTCTAAAGAATATGACTTTGTACATTTGTCCGCTGGCGACTTGCTGCGCGAGGAGCGACAGAGGCCTGGTTCCGAGTACGGAGAGATGATCGAAGAAAAAATACGCAACGGCGAGATCGTACCCGTAGAGGTTACGTGCTCTCTCATCCACAAGGCAATGCAGAGTTCTGGTAAGACGCGCTTTCTTGTTGACGGGTTTCCGCGCAATAAAGACAACTTGGACGGCTGGAAACGCGTAATGTCCGACAAAACGAAGCTACTCTTCGTGTTATTCTTCGAGTGCTCGCCAAATATTTGTACTGAGCGGTGTTTGGGACGCGGCGCCGCGGGCAGTGGACGATCCGACGACAATTTGGACAGCCTCAAGAAGAGATTTAACACTTATTTAAATGACACTATGCCTATTATCAACCACTATGAGGAATTGGGTCTTGTGCGCAGGATCAATGCAGAAGTGTCTCCAACTGAGGTGTTCAAAGATGTTAAAACTGCATTCAACAATGTTGGAATGCAGAGGATACAAACTAATTAATTTAATATAAGTAGGTCAATCTTGAGCTGTGTTGTGGTTGTACATTGCAGATAATTATTTCTTGTCTTAGGTATATTGATGTTATTTAAATAAACCAGTAAGAAAATTAAATTATGGCAATTATACATTGAACACATACCTGAAAAAAAGTAGTTACTGCAATAAGAACACAGCTATTATAAAAAATATATGATAATATTCATAAGAGTAAGTACTTCAAATAACAGAAGCAGATCATGTTAGTGAGAGAATTAGTAAAACTCTTATTGATTGTGTTATTACATCAGCCAATTCATTAATTGATTTCGGACCCTTAGTAATGTAAGGGCACAACTCGAAGTATTGAGTTTTTGAGTTTCTGTGTTAGATTGTCTCAATATCAACTGTTCTACCACTTGGCTTTCACAGAAAGAGAAAAAAGACTTATAGCAAATACTGTAATTATACTGTGAAAACATTGGGTTCCCTGAATCTTTTAACATGTTTTCCCAAAAGTTGATATTATTGAGTTGTGCCCTTACATCACTAAGGGTGCGATATGTACTAAGCAAGCAATGGTTTTTGTTCCTATAAAAGTGAAGCCATTGTAGGATGATATTCAACTAAAGACAAACTGACATCAAGCCCATTTTAAAAGCCAGAATCTTTAGCATGCACCACACCCCTCTACCAAATCTCAATTGTTTCTGTGATCTGAGGTAGGTGCTTACTTCAAGGCAACTTCAAGGTTACAGATCTGGAGTTTGCTGTAATGACATTAAGGCCCATATTAATAAACAAATGATAAATGATTTTTATTTCTGTAAATAAATGTTTACAGACACTTTTACAAGTCAATAAAAACAACTATCATTTGAGCTGTGTTATGCAATAATGTGTCAACACACAAAAATATTCATTCTGTGTTAACACAATCTAGTTATTGTGGCGGGTCTATTCAACACTTGTACAAATGCAAACTGCATTAATATTTTTTTCATAGACAGTCTTTAAATTTACTAAAGTTTTGGGCATTTTTTCAAACGTTGAGTATAGACCTACCACAAGAACTAGATGAAGTAACACAAAATTCATGTTTTTGTGGGTTGACACATTAATTGCATGACACGGCCCATTTGAGAGATCTTCCACCAGCAGCTACCATAAAGTGGAATTCCATACATTTAACGACATATTTTTTTTTAAATACATATTGAGTCACTAGCGGCCTGTCCCAGCTTCACACGGGTGAACATTTCCCCCATTTTTGCAACATTTTTTATTTATGCTCCGCTCCTATTGGTCATAGCGTGATGTTATATAGCCTATAACCTTCCTCGATAAATGGACTATCCAACACAAAGATAATTTTTCAATTCCAACCAGTAATTCCTGAGATTAGCACATTCAAACAAACAAACAAACTCTTCAGCTTTATAATATTAGTATAGACGTTAAAACTACACTTGGAATCTGTCAAATGAGAGTTGTCCATTAATACGGGCCTAGGTTTGACCTTATGCAGTCTGTCACAAACATAGTAGTAATTTAGCATTTTAATAGTGACTAACGTAGATAAAATTGCCTACTCATCATTATTACTCCTTATCATATCATCAGCCATTTATACAATATTACAGGCACCTGTATAATGGAGCTTTCTGTTTAACACTTTTAGCAAACAATTTTAGGTTTAAAATTATTTTACATAATGATAAAATTAAAAAAAAAGAAATAAACATTGAACTGAAACCTATTGTATTCTTATTTTTAATTTAAATTGTGTTTTAGTTTTAAAATTATGAAATATAATTCAAAAGATATTGTTTTATTTGTTATCAAGATTTGAAATGTTTAATTTTGCAAATATTGTAATTTAGTTTCTAAAAATATTGAGAATCAAGTCAATTGGCTTCTTTTATTGATAAAGAATAATTGTAATCTAATCTATCAGGCATCTTATCAAAAACACAAGGACTTGAGTTCTAATAAATATAATTAGGTATACCAGCCTATGCCACCGCTGGGCATCTTCTTATAAAGAGAAGGATCAAGCATTAATCACTCTTGCTCATATGTAATAAAATAAACTAATATTGCAGATCCAGATTGAAAAAAATAAGAATTGTGTGTGTGTAATAAGGCCTTGTAACCATATTGAAATTAAGTCATCTTGCAAGCCTATCACATGGCGACATAATTTTGCTGTCGCATTGTCTCGCGCCGAAACGAGATAAACCATGACATTGGTGTCGATTCTGTAGCACATTTTGACAGTACTAAACTAGACTAAACGCTACTGTCACTTTCTTTTTATATTGTAACAGAAAGAGACAAACACCCATAATTTATTTTAGTCCTGTCAAAGTGCGCAACAGAATCGACACCATTATCTCTCGGCGCGAGATAATGCGACAACTAAATTATGTCGCTGCTAATTAGCCTGGCTGGTCTCTTGTTAAGGCTTTTTTTTCTTAACTAGCTTATAAACTGACAAGGTTAGCTGAGGATGACATTGCTCAGCAGTTTACAAGAAAAAAAAAGTTTTAGTCTATTGTCTTGTCTCACTTCATTACAAGGTAAAGGCCTCATCTCGTACAAAGAAGAAATAATTATTAATCAGGCTTGCTCAATTGTCAATATTTTAACACGCTGGTGTTGGTGATTAAAATTTCAGACCTCCAATGGTACAGATTCTGTTGTGTACAAACTAAACTTAATTTAGACTATTCTCATCTTTTTCATTCTGATAAAATAAGAAAGAGATAGACATAAATAAGAGCTGTCAAATTTAGTTGAACTAAAATTTCCATACAAATATAGACGACTAGTCCGAACGCGAACGTGTCGACAATGGTGTCGATTCTGTTCATGGTTCTGATACACATTTTGACACTACTAAACGTAACTGTCACTTTCTTTTTCAATTGAAACAGAAAGAGACAAACACCCTTATTTGAGGTTAGTCCTGTCAAAGTGCACTACAGAATCGACAACACTGTCGACTAAAGACACGGTGAAGTTCGAAGCGTAAACTATTTGACAACTTTAACTTAGTTCTTATCTATCACCGTCCTTTTCACCCGCCCTCTGTTAGAAAAAGATAGCAATTCTTTAATTTTAGTTTAGTTTGTGAATAAGAGAATCGGCGCCAATGTCCAGGTTTCCCTGCAATGCTTTACTTCACCTTATGTCAATTTACTAGAAATAAACAAGTTCTAACTGTTTCATAAGATTCATAACAAAATAATAGCATTTTTCTCTTATCTAGTTATAGTGCAGTACCTATATTTGGAAATAATACAGGTACCTAGTTCAATACTTGCATTGTTACAGACATTCCTTGATTTTCGTATTTATAGATAACCCAGTGTAAATTGTGTAAAAGTATGTGTAGCTCATAGATCAATGTTGTTGATAAACTGCAGATTTCAATAACCGATCTATCGATGGTTTGCCCTACTAGAGAAAGAAATTTAAACGTTAAGTTAAATGTTTTAATTTAAAGAAAGACAGAAAAAAAAGAAATTTGACATAACCTAACCTCCATAGAAGTAATGTCAAAATATCTATCGATAGATAAGTTATTGGATACGACTAAGTAGATAAAATGTGGAAGGAAATACAATATTAAATTTAATATTTTGTTTTATTATTTATCCCCTAAAACACCACACTTCGGTTAGGTCCTACCTACTCTACGTCTTTCAAATAAATTACGATTGGACACTAGCCTAGCTCCCGTAGGTACTATCAAACGCTGAAAGTTATTATGATAAGCTAGTACAAAAAAGTCACGGCTTTTTTAAAATTTTAGTTAATGTACTATGTTTAATGTTTGATTAAGATTAGATAGGTATCTCAATCTCAAGGTACACAGACATTATTCATGACATTGACATAACGTTATTCAGCGTTTTAGATATGGTGCGTCCAGACCTGACGAACGCGCCGCGAATGCGCCGCTCGCGAGCTGCGCGCGAGCTTTTGTACGAACATGAAATGCACGCGCGCAGCTCGCGAGCGGCGCGTTCGTCAGGTCTGGACGCACCATTATGGTGCGACAGAGCATGAAATAGCTGGACTAGGCCTATAGTGCGTAGTGGTACCTTATTTCTTACTCTGTGACAAAAATATTTTTTTTAACAAAAGAAAAAACTATGTTACCTATGTTGTGATTGAGGTTTATAGTTTAGGTACCAACCTATAGGATTAAACATCAAAAGTACATGACTGCAACTGTAAAAAATTGTTCGTTTTTAAAATACAGTACAATCTCACTAATCCGGCACCCTCCGCCCGCGCCTCCCTCGCCCCTCTACGCCTATGCAATTTTATTTATTATGATTTTTTCTCTATAATCCAGTAATCCGAACATGCCAATAATCCGGCACCCTCTGGTTTTTAAGGATTAGTGAGATTGTATTGTAGGAGGTATTCTAGTCGGCGCGTAGTTTAATTAATGGAAAATTTAATTAATAAATAGTACATTCAAGTACGAGTAATTAGTAGGTATTACTAGTTTAGTACCTACCTACATAATAAACTCGTTCGTCTCGCACGTGTTAAGTAAATAATTCCCTCGTTCGTCTTGCACGTGTTAAATAAAAACCCCGTTAGTAAAAAAAATACTTACCTACCTAAATGGAAATTATAGTTGTGTTGTGGAAAATTTAAATCGGAAGCTACGATAAATAAATTAACACATTACAATACAATATTCAATAAGCTGTCTGAACATTATTAACAATTATAAAATGAAGACGTACCTATCTTTTAATTAATAAAACTAGAAAGTTTCAAGCAAAAATACTTTATTGTTTATAAAATATCGTAAAACTATTATTTTTATCACGTTTTCGTGTGCAAAGTAATTATGTCAGCGATTAAGTAGGTACAGAATATAAACAACACATAATTATCCATTTATACCTATCTACTTACATAATAATAAGGCTTAATACATGATGAGTATTTTAAAATGAGATTGCACTGCAATCATTGCAGGGCGAAAACCGAAACCATAAGTAGAAGAGAAAAGTGTTTAAAGGAAACGTGAGTTCGATTTGAAGAAAACCAAAATCACATTCTAGATTTCTTAAAAAGTCACTGACTTACGTAGCGTATTCACGATGTTTAAATAGCGATCACCGTAGACATGGGTTTTGTCTACAGAAGAATACTGCCGCGCGATTCATAAACGCTGTAAGTAACATTTTGGGCAAAAATGAGTTAAATATATATTCGTAATCATAATCCTATCTATGGTGATTACTAATATTATATTTAACTCATTTTTGCCCAAAATGTTACTGCGTTTATGATTCGCGCGGCAGAATAGATAAACTGACATAGTCACTATTATTGCACCCGTACCCATCGATAATGATGCTGTAAAAGCCCGTGACGGGCTTGTTTTTAAACATTAGGAATTCGCTAAGTCAGTGACTTTAAGAAATCTAAAAATGTAATTTTGGTTAATATCTAAAATAATACGTACATACATAAACTCACGCCTTTTTCCCATGGGGGTAGGCAGAAATTATAGAACGCCACATGCTACTACCCTTACATATTCCTTTCACTTCATCCACATCTTGTCATACACGCACGCCGGTTGAGAGTACCTACTACGCACCTGTCTTTTGTGAAGAACATCACCAATAACATTGATGTATGTCCTTCAAGAACGTCCCCTACCGGCGTTTCCATTGGCATCCGCCTTATAAATTGCTTTTGTTAAACGCCGTTCACTCATTCTATCAACGTGACCAAACCACATAAGCATACTACTTTAAATTTTTGTCACTACATCATCTTTTAAACCGCAACTTTGTCTAATCTCATTATTCCTCAATCTGTCATTCAAAATTACACCGCACATACTTCGCAAGGAACGCATTTCCACGGCATTTATTCTACTTTCAGGCCTCTTCTGCCACGACCAACATTCACTTCCATACATAAGCGTAGGTACCAGCCAGCCGTGCCTTTTTGGATATCGACTGGTTAGCCACAACCGCATGCGTAACTCCATTTGGGTACTTTATTTGCCGCATTCGTTCTTCTTTCCACATCTTCGTCATAATATCTAAAAATGTAGCTATTAACTAGATTAAAATACTAGGTATATACAGGGAGCCGATTTAAGGATGACTCACGCTAGACCGTGCCGGATCCGAGCCGGGACCGGGGCGGAGATCACCATCGCATACATTTTGTACCGAAGCAAGAGCTCCGTCGCTTCCGGGCTGGTCACTGACGCTATATAACCAGCACTGAGCGACTGAGGTCTAAGGACGTGAATCAGACGAGTGTGATTCAATAAAAAAAATAGTACCTACCTAGGTACATACCTTAAGTTGACGTCAACGGTGATGATGATTCTGTTGCGCACTTTGACGTTCACGTTGTCCAGTTTCTTAAATATCCGGTCTAGACCGCGTTTAAATATTAAAAGGTAGGGAAACCTTTGTTCCTGACGTTTTAACCGATCGTGGTCACGGGTTGACTGCGCTGACACAATCTTCGTGTAGTGAGGATTTTACTCACCTACCCTCACTTGTTCCTGATTAACGTCGGTACTTTGAAACACAACGCTAAATAAAGGTTTTACACTGGCGCACTTTGGAGACATTTATTACTAAATGGTTAATTTACTACCTTTGAATATTTAAACGCTATCTGAACCGATATAAATGTGTACACTTCGCGGAAGTTTGAAAACAGTCACTCCATTTTATTGTTTAAGTTTTGAGCATCTGTGATTTTTAAACAATAAATAAATCAAAATAAAAGAAGCATTATTGTACATACATTTATTGATATTGAGAATAAGGTTAAAAAAAAATCTCTGGCATCACAAATAAAAAAAAGTTATAAACAATAATTAGGTACAGTAAAAAAAATTAAACGTTAATTGTATACACAGTTGTATAATATAATACAAATTAAAATATAACATAATTCTATTTTCTTTTACAAATTTGATCACTATTGTTTATTAGTTATTGTGCTTACATAAGTTTATATCAGAATAATGTTTCTTTTTGAATAAGTACTTAATATCAGTCGATTGAAATTAGATTTTATTTGGATCCAAAGATGGTTGCCATTCTTAAAATATACGAAGAATAAGACAATTTATATTTATGAAGGTGTAATTTTGTCATCAATCTTAGTTTGATGATGAATGAAAAAAGTAGTTACATGTTATTATTTCAATAAATACTCAATCGATTTTTGAATAATTTATTTACTTATAAAAACGTTGGTAATGCAGCCAGACACATATACACAGTGCAGAATTTTCAAGTTATTCCTATACTCTATTTAATATAACATTTAGACAAATAAGACCCCTTTTACAAAGAAAATGTGTAGACATAAGCAACATGTTTTGCTTCCAGCATGGATTCAACACAGAATTAAGCTCCTATGAACCTTAACAGTCAATCAAGATGAGCTGAAGCTCTTCTTGAAGAAATGGTTGAAAAGATATTCGTCAACAGGAGTATAATGCAAATTATTATTACGACTTATTACCGTTGCTGTCTCTCGCGATCACCAATAGAGTTAGGGTCTTAAACAATACGTTATATAGGTACATATCTATGATTAAAGCCTCTACCCACACCCTCTGTACGCCTAATGGTGTACCTATCACCACTTATCACATTCAAGTCGAGCACATTCTTATTCCGGTTATAAACCGAACCTACATCTAAGTATATTTGCTGCCACTACACCAATATTAGAATATAATTAGTCTTGTCGAAGCGATTGTATGAAATGGAATATGAATTAAACGTGGACGGAGTTTTAAGGCTCATTTACAAGGTGCAAGTTTCTTGAAGCAAGTCTCATGCTATCTCTGTTTTGTCCGAGAGAAAGACAAAGATAGCATGAGACTTGCTTCAAGAAACTTGCACCGTGTAAATGAGCCTTTATTTAGATAGCGAGACAAAACATTGGTTTACCTCTAACTTTGAACTTGAACGTCATTGCTTCGTAGCTTGAACAACAACCCGCAAGAGTTAACATGAGACCGTAAGCGCGCGGTACTGACGCGTTAATGGCGAGAGCGGCAAGCAGCGCGGGGGTCGGGAGGGGAGCGCGCATTCAGCCCGGGCACAAAACAGATAGGTACAGAAGTCAATCACATGTATGTACTTCACTCTTCATACCTACGCTCGGCGGTCGCTCTATCTATATATCTATCTCTCTCAAGCGCATGGCATTCGCGCTCGCACTCTAGTCCCAAACAGTCCGAGATATCGTGTCCGTGAGCAGTGTCTATGTGTGCGTTGCTCGAGCGCACTTGTATGTAGATTGACTTCTGTACCTATCTGTTTTGTGCCACAGTGCTATAATAACGCTGCGTTTTCATACAAAATACTGCTAACACTCGGACGTGTGTACAGGCTGTACACGATTCCTTTCATTCTTGTAAAAATACTTGTGAATCAAAGAACTTGTTATTTTTTTATAAAAATATATTCTTCTAGTTTTTTCCTTCGATCCTTTGACTTTAACCTTTTGGACGCCATTGTCACATATACGTGACAAACGAAAGTTTACCCTGTACGCCAACGTCACAAATATGTGACAAAAACGATGGGATTACAGTTACCTTGGCGTGGAGGGTAAGCCGATGCATTTATGCTCTGGCGTCCAAAAGGTTAAAGAGAGCTTACACAGGGCTTGAAAACCGGAAAAAAATATCATACCGGTTAATGCCTAAGTACATACTAACCTTTTTTCGGTTTTCTACTACCTTTATAACCTCTATTAAATGGTTTTGACTTATGGGGTAGTAGTAGTAAAACGATATCGTTGGATAAACCGGGATTTTTTCCCGTCTACGGTCAATGAAGGACATAAAATCATAAATCATTCATAGAATAGGTAAGGAACCGTAAGCCGTCGGACCTCGCGAAATAATCCGGTTATTACGGTTTTCAATAACGTTCATTAAACTGTTGCACTCTGAAGGAAATAATGGACATAACCGATATAGAATGATTAATAAACGGTTATTTGTAAACAAGTTTCAAGCCCTAAGCGTACATCTTAATAAATCTAGCAAAGCATTTTTGACATGACAACATCTAATAAAACGACGAACGCCGGCAGCATGCACGAAGAAGCGTGACTCATTGTCACGTTCCGTCTGAGGCGAGCGTGCGAGCGAGAGCGCGGAATAAGCAATAGAGAGGCACGATGTTTTGTTATAACGTTGTCACGTTAAACTATCGTCCGTAAACCGACTTCACAGACAACCAATTTTTTTTTCTTAGGTATATGAGAATGTAGTAAGATTATACGCATCTTAACAATTTAATTGGTGTTTTAATTGAACCTACCACTTCACTATGCCGAGCGAACCGCTAAATTTATTAGACCATTAAATATTAACTTTAAGGACCGAAAGTCAAAACAGAAGTCAAATTAGAAAAAAATATATACGACTAGATAACTAAATAGTTGTAATGGGAATGTAGAATTTCAATAGTAGATACCAAAAATAGTTTATACCGTCGCTGCGCCTGCAAAATCCGCTGTGTTTTTTTCTTTGAAAATATGTCTGATGCTATTTTATAATAGTTCTCACGCTACGTGCACCTGTAAAATCTGTTTGTTAATCATTTATTTGGTTAAGAAGATAGCAAAATAAATTATTAAAAAAACGTATTTTACAGTTGCAGGTGGCGTGAGAACTATTATAAAATAGCATCAAAGATAGATTTTCAAAAAAACAACACATAGCGGTTTTTGCAGGCGCAGCGACGATACTTTCTACAGCCTTTTAATATTTTGATGTCTTTGCCCTAATGAATTCGGGCTAAAAGACATGTCTTTTAAATAATATATAATTATTATAATACTACTGCGGTAATCCTCTTCCCGTGGCTGATAAGTCACGTAATTGGCCCAAGTCTCCACCATACACACAGATCAACCAATCAGCTCAAACGCGCTTGTCAAACTTATGGGCGATTCCTATCTTTTACCGAACGTTATTGGTTAAATATTCACACCCATATTCTAAGACGTTCCTCCAAAACTTACTCGACCGACTCCACCTCGACTCAGTCTTTCTCACTACCATCGATGGTTATAGTTGACATAAACGTCCTCGGTTCGAGATTTTTTCTCAGTAGAGTTAAGGAATCATCTGTTAAACTCAAGGTACCTCGGAACCTACCTTAAGAAAGGAAGTGTCAAGGTTCGTATGTAACAAAAATGAATTTTGAAGACTTTATCGAATATGCTTACGATAATCCTTACAACTATTTATCGCGGCGTTATTTGCGCGATGCAGATAATTCAAATTATGACGTAATGACTCCGTCGAGAAACCTCAAAGTTCACTCGCAATTGCGACTAAGAATACAATTTTGAAGGTGTTTTCGAGGCCGTTCTGAGTCGAGTAAGTTTTGGAGGATCGTCTTAGAATATGGGTGTTACACTCTTTTATCTTTATCAATACCATATCTTTGCATAGTACACCCTTCCATACATTAGTAGCTATTACTACTAAAAATAGCTTAAGAGTCTATTTATATGCCCTGTTTAGAAATGAAATAAAAAAATACTACCATTGGTAAGCAAATGATCCGTTTTTGGCCATAGGAACCGGCCATTAGTTGTTATTATTGGCCCACTGCTGGGCACAGGCCAAGGGTTTAGACCTTAGTCCACCAGGCTTGCATGGTGCGGGTTGGCGGACTACTTCCCATGAACTTTTTAGTCTCCTCGGGTGTGCAGGTTTCCTCAAGACGTTTTCTTTCATCTTTAACGCAAGTGATAATGAAATTCTAATCTGCACATGAAATCGAAAAGTCAGAAGTGAAATGGGATCTCATTGAACTCTCCTGTAAGGAAGACACACGTTCAACTTAGCGGCTATAACTGCGTTTTTGGGGTCTGTCTTTTGTCATATTGACTCTCGAAAGGAACTAAGTAATTCTAGTCTATTTTGATTGAATGAGAGTTGACGTTGACTGCTGAATACATAACATATCACGCCTTTTATTCCCCGAAGGGTTCGGCAGAGGTATTGTTTAGAACACCCTCGTTTCGCCAATTATGTTTAAGTCATGTAATAGAGAGCGAGCCTATTGCCATTAACCGGGCACAAATCCAGACTCCGGGCTGCTACTGAGAAATTCCTAATGGAAAAACCCAATAACACTTTGCCCGACCTGGGGATCGAACCCAGGACCCCATACTCAGCAGTCACTAGACCAACAAGGCAGTCTGACTGCTGAATATGACATAATTATCGTGAAGTAATCTTCGGCCACTGCGGGAAGAGAGACCTTGTTTTATTCGCCATGACCATAACCTTATTTATCGCAATTACAATGCTGCGTTCAACGATATTGTTATGAAAATGGTTGGTATTGCCGTCTCAATACTTTGTCGCAAAACCCTTTGATCTTAGTCTTTCAACCTTCTGGAGTCCAGAATCTGGACCATCTCGACTTAGCTACAGAGGCTGAAAATAACTGAATTTAAATCACCTGACTAATAATATCAGGTAAACGAATCCACCACTAAGATAAGTACAAGGATACTGTGAGTTTAAGCAGTCTGCTGCTCGGTTTGCTGCTCCTTAGCGAAGGAGAGGAACACCTCCTCGAGGGTGGTCTCCGTGACGGAGTAGTCTTCGATGAGGGAGGGAAACTGGATCTTGAGGGCTTCCAACTGGGCGAACAGGTCGCTGTATCGCATCGTCTCGTTTATGTGGTAGTGGAGCATTGTCTGTGGACATGAATAATATCATGATTTGACGTATACAGTCTTCTAATTTGAATCAATACAATCGCATTAAAGTTACAAGATGGGTCACCGACACATCGTCGCTGCGCCTGCAAAATCCGCTATATGTTTTTTTTTTGAAAATCTGTCTTTGATGCTATCTTATAATAGTTCTCACGCCACGTGCACCTGTAAAATCTGTTTTTTAATCATTTAGTTGGTTAAGAAGATAGGAAAATGAATTATAAGAAAACGTATTTTACAGTTGCACGTGGCTTGAGAACTATTATATAATTGCATCTAAGACAGATTAAAAAATAAAACCATAGCGGATTTTGCAGGCGCAGCGACGACATGCAAAAAGCCCGATGACAGCGAAATAACTTTTCGATTTTTGAATTTCTATCTTTTGCCATTTAAATAAGGTTGGAATTTAGGTCAAAGTATTTTTTGTGTGCTTTAACATAAACATAATCAGTCCATTACTGTCCCACTGCGTGGCACGGGCCTCTTCTCAGAATA
Source organism: Amphipyra berbera (assembly GCA_910594945.2). NCBI lineage: Eukaryota > Metazoa > Arthropoda > Insecta > Lepidoptera > Noctuidae > Amphipyra > Amphipyra berbera. Next base: position 2,588,667 of record OU343138.1, read on the forward strand.
AGAAGGGTTTAAGCCTTAAACCCGCACCACGCTAGCCTGGTGCGTGTTTGCGGAATACACATACTATCAAGAAGTTGTGCGCTTCAAATAATAAAAAACATGTTTTATGTAGAAGTTATACCCATAAACGATTTACAACATAATGTATTGAGCTCTATTGCTGTCCTACTTTGTTTTCACGATAATGACAAGGCCAGATATACAGGGTGTAAACGTAATCACGTAATTCCTTCAAACCTCGTGATGTATTGTTGGATTAACACTGCACGGGATACTTTTGGATTTAATAAAACAAAAAATTACAAGAAGTTAACATGTGTTCTTAACGTGCGGTATTTTAGCGCCCCGAGTTAAATGACCCCGCGGCCAGCGGGCGGGGAATTCGCTCGGGACCCTAAAATGCCTCATGTTAAGAACATCAATATGTATATTTCTAGTTTTTTTTTTATTGAATCCAAAAGTATCCCGTTCAGAGTTAGTCTACGTCAGTAGTAAGTCGGGGAATGATAAGGTTTGTCAGTTTTCAAATTTTTTTTTTTTTCTGTAAATGAATCTGTTACAGACACATTCCTTTCCCACATCGCGGGCACATGTTACCTTTTCAAACTGTTGAACGGAACAGACCAATGCATGGAAAATTATGTTTAATTATTTGGTAGCAAAGATCAAAATTGCCTTTTGCCTCCATATGACGTACTAATACCATATAATGTCTTTAATTTGATTTAAAAAGTTTTGTTGTAAAAACCATGACATCAATGAAATCGATGATTAAATAAATTGTCATTACTTGTGTCTGTCACCATAATATCCTGTCAAAAATACTGTATTTTCATTTCTATAATGTTGGCAATATGTATTCGGTTAAATAGTTTGTTTCTTGCACTGTGCAAGCAACAATAGACCTTAAGAGCAAGGTTACACGCTCAGTTTGGCGTCAGTTTAGTCTATCAGTTTGGATTAACTTGACTGAAGCCAGAATGATGGATGATTTTCACGGTTACACGGTCAATCTAGACTGACAGTAGACTGATGAAAAGTACGCCAGTGGCCGTTAGACTTCAGAGCTGACCGTCGGTTGTCAATTTAAATCAGTGCTTAGTCATGGATATTTTAAGGAAAAAGAAAGCGTGTACTATGATAAACGGGCGCTTGCGGCGCGCTCCTATTTATGCCGCTTAACTCGTCCTTCTGCATTGCGTCGCTGATGGTGACTGACGCGAGAATGATACGAGCGGTTTACACGATCATTCTCCCATCAGTCTTTCATCATTCAAAACTGGCTGACAAAATTATTTAAAATATTTAATTTTCATCAGTCTGGGCCAACAGTCTGTCAATCCGGGGGTTACACGATCATTCTGACCAGACTGACGTCAAACTGAACGTGTAACCTTGCTCTAAGGTGTATAACATTTTCATTTCCCTACTGTACATCACGAGGTTTGAAGGAATTACATGATGTCGTTTACACCCTGTATTTATAGTGTTTATAAATGTCAAGTTTTATGAATAAAGTAGGTAGACAGCGTTTTAAAAGTTCTTTCCAACATGTATACTTTTCTTTTAAGTTCTGTTTTTATTAAAAAGATATCGAGATTGACATGAAAGAGTCTACTTTAAAGTATATATAATAAGGTTTAAATTACCTTGTGTTCGTCTTTTAGTGTACAGTTGAATTTTTCTTGTAACTTTCCTTTCAGTCGGTTAATTTCTGTCTTAGCGCCGTCCACCTCTGGAAGTGTAATATATTATATTAGTTTTATTACAGCAGAAACGACCGTGTCCTATAGTGCAAAGGGAATAAGTCCCTCGCATAGTCGTAATCCTATACATTTTAGCTAGACTTGTTGCGGAATATATGGAAATGAAGTATGATGTTGTCCGTACCGTCCGGGGCGGCGCGCGCCTGCGCCACCTTGAACACGACGGCGTGTCCCTGCGCGTGCGCGGCGCGCAGTGCGGCCGCCGTGCCCAGCGCGCGCACGCGGCCGCCGCTGAGGATGGCGATGCGCGCGCACAGCGCCTCCATCTCGTCCATGCTGTGCGACGTGATGATGACGGCGCGCTGCTGGCGCAGGGCGCGGCGCAGCGCGGCCCACAGGCGGCGGCGCGCGGCCACGTCGACGCCGGCGCTGGGCTCGTCCAGCAGCGCCAGCGCGGACGCGCCGCACAGCGCGGCGGCGGCCCCCAGGCGGCGCACGCAGCCGCCGCTGTACGTCTCCACGCGCCGCATAGCGTACTTCTCCAGCCCTATAGATACAACCAATTTCCCACTTAATATGGCGCAAGAAACCATTTGACAATAAACGTCAAATTCAGTACGTTCAAAATAATACCTACCCTATTTTCCGATTACACATTCGATTGATAACACGGCCATGTTACTTAGGAAACGTACCCATTTTTTACCCCCTTCTCGATGACCGCGCGTAGTATATGCCAATATCCCCCCCTCCCCCTTTAGTTTTCACATAGTGATATACAAATATGGTTTTAAATAATTTCTAGCAAACAGAAAATAAAAAAACATTGGTTTATGTACGACAATGTTGCCACCTGTGAGTTCAAAAAGCGCTAAACTCTGCGCACCATATTTGAATATAGCTCGAAAAATCTCGAGATTTCCCTAGAGGATATTGACTACATGACGAAAACCTAAGACCCCCTCCGCCCCTATGACCAAGCGTGGTATTTTGAAAACCCCCCTCCCCCCCTGAACGGGTCACGCAGTATGGATACGTTTCCTTACGTCTCATAAGTAAATCAGAATTCAAGAAGCATATATCTACGCAGAAACAGCGACAGACTAGTGCATAGTGTAACACGATAGGCCGTCGCGCTTGCCCGTACAGCACGTATTTACGTATTTTGCGTACACGAATTACCTTTCTAAACCCATTTTAATAAATAAACCCCTCTCAACATGACAACCTGGAAGCAGCAATGCTAAGAGGAACTGTCAAAATATTTGCTATAATATTTTTTTACCAAATAAACACATCAAGTTACGAGTTTTTAAGTTCGCGGAATGGCGGGGTTGAAGTGGGGGTGAGCGGTCTCATTAGTACCTCAATGTGTTGTGTGACACCTTATTAGCATAAAAACCGAGTTGCACCATAATTGGTTCATTATTCTTTGAACTAAGGTTGATCAAGCAACTCAATCGGGAAGGAAGCATTTACTATGGAGAAAATAGAGTACCACGCCGTCATAAAGTTCCTCGCAAAGCAAGGAAGATATGTTGAAACCATATTGGAAGAGATGTCATCAGTTTACGGGAAGTCTTGCCCGGGAAAATCCATGATCTACAAGTGGCATAGTCTATTTAAGCAAGGAAGGGAATCGCTTGAGGTGATTCACGGCCTGGGCGATCAATCAAGGTGACCACACCCGAAATCTTCAAGTCATCAAGTCCTAAACTTGCGCAAATGCTGAATTCAGAGCGATCATTAGTTAAATAATATTATACCACGAATTCATACAAGAGTTTGGAGATACTTAGGAAACATAACTTGCCCACGCTGCTTCTTAGAATGATAATAATTATAATTATATTGATGAAGTTGGCAGATCATTTTGGGACCTAGTGCATAATATCAGCAAGCACATTGGGTCACCCGCGCGGCGCAACGAGTATTCCCAAGGAGGGTCGATGTCAGGCAGGCGGCCAGTCATAAAACAATAAGTCAAAACCTCTAACAACATGGATTTCATAAATACATGTTGTGCCGACCCCACCTAGTGTGGGATAAGGGCAGGAAGAAGAATAATTCATACAAGAGCCGTCAAAATTATATAACTTACCAACAATCTGTATCCAGGACTTGACCTCGTGCTCCACACGTTCACGGTCGAAACCGCGCAGTGTTAGAATTAGTATCAGATTCTCTTCTCCCGTCAGGAACATGTCCAGCCCGAAGAACTGCGGGCAATAGCCCAGCGTCTGCAGGTACTGAGAAAAGTAATAACCACGTTAAGTAGGTAGTACTACGAATGACCAAGCTGGTGAATGAAGTATTTCGGCTTTCGTTGGAGCTTGAGGAGCAATTTAATCGTCTAGGTCACTGGTTGGAGTGGACATTGGGTGCACAGACTGCAGCCCAATCTCGGAGAACTGCCAAAATTTTGATAACATTATATCACGCTTTGTATTCCCCGAAGGACTTTAATGTGAGGGTGGTAGCTAGCCAGGTGGACCGTATAGATCCTACCACCAAGCGTGCTGGGTTTTGTTGAATCATACAACACGTGTGTATTCCCAGCGTATAGTGAGGAAGTTTTATAGTCTAACCCGTCTCCACACGGGGTAAAAAAACGTAAACCTTAGGGCGCTTTCAATTTAGACGTTTCGTGTCGGACCGTTGCGGTGCCGAAGCGGTGCGTTTGTCGTATTGCGCACGGACGGTCGTTTGTTTTCATACAGAGGTCGCGGTGCGGCAACAGTGCGTGTTGTCGAGCGTTCGCGGTACCGACGCCGCACTGCTGCTGCACCGCGCGCTTTGTATGAAAACAAACAACCGTCCGGGCGCAATACGACAAACGCACCGCTTCGGCACCGCAACGGTCCGACACGAAACGTCTAAATTGAAAGCGCCCTTATAATCTTACCTTGGAGTTCCCTCGCCGCAGATGGTACCCGTTGCCGTATATGTTCCCTCTAGTGGCGCTCTCCTCGGCCGTCAGCATCTTGAACGTGGTGGACTTGCCCGCACCGTTCACGCCCAACAGGCCAAAACACTCACCTGAATAATATATCAGTTACATTATCAATGAGTTTATTTGAAACCATACAGCTTCAAGTAATTAGTCTAATCACTAATTATGTCAGCGTTTGGGTTGACAATCTAATTTAGACGGTCACCTAATACGGTGACTTTTATTTTTTATTAGTAATCTCGAAATTATTATACAAACTATAAACAACGTGAAAAACCAATGAAATGTTTAAATATAGAATATTATTATTAACTAAAAAACACTAATCAAAGACACGCTACTACCATAATGACGTCATACCTTGAAAACATTATTTATTTAATGTTACATGATTTTTTATGTAATAAGTAGATAAGTTTTAATTTGATTATCACTTGAAGGAAAATATCATGAAGAAAACGGCACAATTAACTGAGCTAAAAAAAAGATGAAAAATAGTAGTTCTCGATTGTGTGTGTAGTCCAGGAACACCGGGCCGGCGTGGACTAAGGCCTTAATCCTTCTCAATCTGAGAAGAGGTTCGTGCCCAGCAGTGGGACATTAATGAGCTGATTAAGTCACCTTTTTTAACGGAGAAGCTGACACCTCTGACAGCGTTACAATTCTTCTTAAACAGAGGCACGTAGTTCTTATGTAGATTGTCCACCAGCATCGCGTCCGGAATTTGTTTTACAGCTGTAATAAATGCAAATATAACATCTGTTATTACAAGGGTTTTTGTATGTAATAGTATGGCAAACAGGCCAATACAGTGATTAACGCCGCCTGTGGTTTTTTTTTTCATACTAACCCACACTAGGATTTCTCCTGTATCGTGGGTGCGTTTACAGACACAAATCTTCACACGCACAAACATTCAGACCCGGAACAACTATCTGTAGGCCATACAAATATTTGTTCCGTGTGGGAATCGAATCCACGACCCGTAGCGCAGAAGCGAGAAGCACTGCACCAAACGTGTCGTTGTTGATACGATACGAATATTATAATTAATCCGAAAGTGATCTTTTATCTTTATTCTCTCGGCGACCGGACTGTAATTAACTAAAGCTTAGGTATTTTTGATACCTGGTAACACTGTGAAGTTCACCAGTTAATTTTAAGTAACCCTGTATAAATATAATTATAGTTACGCAAAGTGATCGCCTTGCTGACGTACGCCTTCTCAGCGCGCACCATGTCGTCTTCGTCGGGCGGCGTGATGGCCCGGTACCTCGTGTTCATAACTTTGTCTATCAGTCCGTTGAAGACGCCGCGCTGGGTCAGCATTACCATCGTCTGTGGACGTGAATATCAAATATAGGGTAGGAATAACTATTTAAATAGGGTTTATTTATAGTCCGCGCGGAACTAGTTGGCCGCGCCTTAGGTATGTGAGCGGCAGGAGGGGGGTGTGCACGGTAGACAAGACAAAGCGAATTGACAGAGCGCGTCTATTGTTTCGCACCCCCCTCCTGCCGCTCACATACCTAAGGCGCGGCCAACTAGTTCCGCGCGGACTATAGTTTGCTTGTTGTCTGTCTGCTACAAATCTTGGAACTCAATTTTGAGCCAGTTCTTGTTATTCGTACAGGGTGGAATTATACACATGGTAGTTTTGATGGCTAATGACTATATAGCATGGCTGGTTAGTCATTGGCTAGTCACGAATCAGCTGTTCCATACAAAATAATCAATGTTGCTTAACAAAATGTATGGAACAGCAGATTTTATTTTCACGAATTCAGAGTTTGTCCCATAGTAAAAGTCGTACAGAATATTGACCAGAATTTATGGTTTACGGATGTAAAGCGATTAATCAGCCTTGCTGTATAATAACATTTACTTACTTTCCAGTTTTTTTGGTTCAATTATTAATTAAAAAGTAAAATAAATATTCCTACAATAGTATTTAAACGTGAAAGTTTAGATTTTTGTGAGTTTGTGAATTTGGATGTTAAATAATCACGCCTTAGCGGCTGAACGGAATTGGATCTAGGTTATTTTTTTTATAAAAAAACAACAATTATATAAGTAATAATAATAATATTATTAATAATATATAATAATATTGCTAGGTTTAAAAGTAAAAACATAGAAGAGGCTTTCGCGACATCTTCCAAAACAGTTGGTGGGAAAACCCTTTGCCTTATTAAGGGTTAAAAAAGTTATTACATTTATTTGTATGGGTTTCTAGAGAGGCGACTAATGGGAAATAAGAAGGATGGCAAGGTACCTAATATTTTATTGCTTTCTGGTGAATAACAAACTCGCTATAATAGATCAGAAACATGATATTACAACAAATATTACCTATTAATAACCTTGTTATTAAATGCAAAAACCATTTTTATTATGCAATTAAATACATACACACAGATATAAACTCGCGCTTTTTTCCTATGAGGGTAGGCAGAAACTATAGAACGCCACACGCTACGATCCTTACATACTCCTTTCGCTTCCACATTCATACATCTTGTCATACACGTACGCTAGTTGAGAGTACTACGCAAATGTCCAATTAAATAGGTCTATAAATAAAAGGGACCAATGAAAACAAAGAAAAAAGCAACACTTACCATCAAGATTATAAACTGTGCAATCATTATGTGTATTGATTCCGCAGGAGAGAAATCATCTATGCACAAATAGCACCGCGGGTTCTGACCGGCTGAAACAAATATCATTTTATGTGATTTTTTATAGCATAATGCTTTTAATCTTTTGAACGCCACTCTATAGACACTCTATAGGTCACTTTCGTTGATTAGTTGGGATTTCGTAAGATAATAGAATAAAATACGAAATCCGAACTAATCAACGCAGAAAAAAAATCCAATCCAACGATATAAATATATAACTCATTTTGGCCAAAATAGCGCTTAAGTAGTATTGGCTTTCCGGTGACGATATATAATCAGCCCATTACTGTCCCACTGCAAGGTATGGGCCTCTTCTTAGAATGAAAAGGGTTTAGGGCCTTAGTCCACCACGTTGGCCTGCGGGTTGGCAGACTACACACCGAGAGAATTTTATGGAGCCCTCTCAGGTGTGCAGGTTTCCTCACGATGTCTTCCTTCGCCGTTAACGCAAGCGATAATATAATTATGATCCGCACATGAATTTCAAAGGTCAGAGGTGCGGGGTCAGGATAGGACTACAAATACAAATACGATCCTGCAAATACAAATACAAATGGATATACAACGTGTTACATAATTCCCCATGAAAAATGTAAATAATCAAGTAGTCTTTTATGGTTGTTGTCATTTACCTCTCAGAGGAAATTAGGTAAAAATGTAAATAACTTTCTGGGTAGTCTACTCTTTAGTTTTATGTTTTCAGGGTTGCGTTTCAATGATGATTATTTTATGTTTTATCCAAATTCTTTGATTCTTTGGCCATGCTACGGTTTTCATATATTGCCAATAGACTCTTTACAAGGGACCTTTTAACCCCCTTTCGGCTTTAGGGGTATTTTTGTAATACGTTGTATTTGCTTAGTCTACAAAAAGAATATAAAACAAATCTGACCACAGCACTTCTCACGATCAAAGCCGCCTTCGTTGACGAGTGCGGTGGCGGGGCAGTGCGGCCGCAGCATGGTGCACAGGGCGTTGATGCGGCCCACGTTGATGCAGCGCAGCGCCGCCGTCACCATCGTGTGCGGCGGCGCCACGTAGCCGCACGCCACCAGCACCACGTACATGACGCCCGTTGGCTGGGCCTCGAACATCTCTTGGGCGTTCTTCATGAATGGAGTTAGGACGCCTAGGAACATGTTACACTTTTATTTATGCATAGGATAACTGACAATTGTAATATAGTTCTTTTAGTGAGAAGTATTTCGTGTGTCTATCGTCGTGTCATTGTCTTCTATGTGTCGGTACAGCCGACAGCATAACTGATTTTGGTACTAGAGTTAAGAAAATCCTTAGTAGATGATTTTTCATACATACTTTGTCAGCCTATAGCTCCAATACTCCCCATGGATTTGGGGTATGTGACTTGGATAGGGTTATTTCTCTCGTTCCAAGCAATCGATCGGCATACAGTTTGTTCGTATCGATTTCTGGGTCAATTATGATATATACTGAACTATACGTAGCAACAAGCAGAATATCGATAAAGGCACTTACCGAATATTATGATGCACGCGACGAGGATGATGCTGGAGGTCCTCTCGTCGTAGTTAAAGGTCACTAGGTACATGAACGCGAAGAGCGACAAACTACCCAGTATGAGGATCAAGGCGAACGTGGCTAGAAATAAGCATACATTATATACCGGGTGTAAGGGACGGTGTACCGAAAATTGGTACATTTCGCTGAACTATTTGGCGCAGCCGTGAAGCACACAATGAATATTCTAGAACTAGATTTTATATTTTTTGTCTGTACAGGCTGTAAACGAAATCATGGAATTCCTTCAAACCTCGAGATGTACTGCTGACTGTTGACATAGATTAACCCTGAACGGGATACTGTTGGATTCAGTAAAAAAATAATTACAAGTAAAGGAATTACATGACTTCGATTAAACCCTGTATAAATTGTGTCTTACCCCAGGTTCACACGATTCGATTTTAGTTGATCAAATGCTCGATTTGAACGGTCTGAACAGACTTTCAATCAAATTGAAGCAACAACAACGTTTCAAATTTTGTTGATCAAGTCATTTGATCAACTAGAATCGAATCGTGTGAGCCTGGTATTACACCGTGTTAAATAAACATTATTTTTTTTCTTCCTTTCATTCCTATTCTGAATTGAAACCAGTGCCTCCAAATATTTCGGCATGTTCGACATCAACAAAAGATTCTTCACAGCTTATCCTAAAACAAACACACTGTCCACCGCTGCAGAAAGCTGTCGATAATGTGCATAAGCCCCATGCTGGGCTAGCGTGTTTTTGACTGTTGAGACATTGATTACAGCAGTCTGGTATATTCAGGATTGAAGATCACGTAATTCTCCTGGTTGCAGACGTCAAATACATGTTCTTGGAAGTAAGGATAATATAAAAGAGATTTACCTTTTTTTTTTAGCGTGGGGAAATCCTCATGGACTATCCCCCGTCTGGGGAAGACGGGGGGGTGTGCCAGACTCTTACTGGCTAAAACCACCACGGTGTCCCTCCTTCAGACCTAAGGCCGGGGTCACGGGATTTGCTGTTGCATGCACCGCGACCCCGGCAGATCTCGGTCCACCAGCTTCTTCTGGTGGACCTCTCCTGTGGTGGGGCAGTTGCTCCCCTGCCCCACATCCTTCCGAGAGGCGCGCGCAGGACACGACGCGCCATCCTCCCTGGGCCCGTTACTGGTCGGGCGAGGGGTTCCCCAACCCGCCGCCCGCAGGCCACTCACTAGGGTGGCCGGAGATCGTCACGCGCCCTCCGGCGCCCGGTGCGTCTAGCGCGAGAAGGGAGAGAAGAAGCGGCCTCCCTCTCCCTCTCCGCTACCTCCTCGGTCGCCATCACCCCCTCGCAAAAGGAGGCGATGGCCTCCCACGCAGTCTCGCCCCCGACCATGGACAGAACCACGGCCGGAAGCGAGAGGTCACCGCCGATCGCCGCGACTAGTTTGCGGCGCTGCGACCCCCATGCTGAAAAGAGACTTACCTAACATATCTGGCTGATCGATGGTTTTATCCTTTTCCAAAGTGATGGCAGCGATGACGGTGGGTATGACCAGTGCTAATATAACCACAGTCATGTGGAATGTAAGCGTGGCCATCCAGTGCAGCTCGGCCGGACAGCCGGACATCACGTGTATGTGGCGCGAACCTGTCTGACGCTCCCTGCACGGCAGGGAGATGCCGTTGATGTTCGTCGCTAGGAGTACTGAGTATAAACAATTTCAATACATGAAAAATATGTGCCAGTTTTAGCGTTTAATATTAAGAGGAAATGCGGGCGGCGTTTAGTCCATACAAACGTATTCCTCAGTTTCCTCCTTGGATAATGTCACTAGAGCAAATATTTTTTTACCATCTTTACATAGTAACATAGTATAAAATAAAAGTCACACCCGCTGTCTGTACGTTTAGATCTTTTTAACTACGCAACGGATTTTAATGCAGTTTTCAGTAATAGATAGAGTGATTCAAGAGGAAGGTTTATATGCCCCACATTAGTATCTGCATTGCACCCGTGTGAAGCCGGGGTGGGTCGCTAGTATGATATATATCTACCACCACTAAGTCCTTATTTTTTGTTTTTGTCAATAAATTAATAATTAAAAGAATTAGAAACGTTTATATTTTACAAAAATCAACCGGTTAAAACACCGTATTCAGACATCTGGCAAACAACTTTGACGAATATAAAAAATAAAAGAAAATCATACAGACATAACCAAAGTCTTTCTTAAATTATTACTGAAAAAAATATTAAAATCCGTTTAGATTTGAAGAAGGAAACAGGGGAATACGAAATTACGATTTCGCTAATATTGCACAGGAGAAATCAGCCAGTACGAGGTATTGCAGAGGTCACCGATTTGATTCCGAAAAGGAAAAGAAAAAACTTACTGAAAGTCATACAGGTTCCCCAGAACATGGCGAAGACAATATCCTTGGGCGGCGTGAGGTCCTGGCTGAGCCGCCCCTCGTTCTGGATGGGCTCGTTCAGGGTGGTGATGGTGTGTCCGTCGGCCCACGTTATGTAGCGCGTGGCCAACAAGTTGGACAACAAGTTGAGGGCCACCGGCGCCGCGTGCCGGACTGTCGTTGTGAATAGTATCTGACGGAGGTTTTTATGTCATTATTCTTCATATGACAATATTTTTAAAACGCAACGTTGTAATTATATCAAAATACTATAAATAAATGGTCCTGCCTAGCCTTTTCCCAACTGTGTTGGAGTCAGCTTCCAATCTAACCAGATACCAGTATTTTACACAGAGCGACTGCCATCAGACCTCCGCAACCCAGTTACTGGGCAATGCCGATATCCTAAGGTTAGACCGGTTGTCAGACTCTTGGGCTTCCGACTACCCGTAACGGCTGTCATAGGTATTCGTATGACACCCGGGGACGACGGTTTAACGTGCTCTCCGAGGCACGGAGGGGTTTCGATGTGTAACAAATTGTCACCCACCCACAGACTGACCGTGGCAAGCGTTGCTTAACCTCGCAAATCATATGATCCGCGCGGTTGGTAATTAGCCACAAGCCCCTCAAGTACCATAAATAAATATAAGGCAAAACAATATTATTAACCGCTCGATAGCGTTGCTGACGTTACTGACAACTGTCGGATGACGTCAAACGGTACGTCAAAAAGGTCCTATCCCAACAGTATTCTGAACGAGTAGTACGTAATATTTAATTTAATTGTTTAACCCAAAACTGCTGGTGACCCCACCAATAGTTGTTTCAATAACTATTTTAAAGTAACAGTCTTCTTCTCCTCTCGTGTTGGCACGAGTTATACGAGAATAGCTTATGTTGTGATAAAAAGATGAGCCAATCAACATGGTTGGTAGCGGAGCTGACTGCCCGGGTTGCGCCGGACGGATTTATACAGGGTGTAAGGGTAAACACCGTTATCCTTGAAACCAGTGGAATGGTTTCAGTAATAGAACGTAAAATCAACGAAAAATAACTTTTTTTAAAGAATGTGCCAGTATTAACACGATTGCATTTCACCATATCGTCGCTGAAGTTCTAACACCGCGTAACTCAAACTATAGGGAGATAACTTTTCAGGAGAGCCAAAAATAGTTTTTTTTCTACTTATCATATAATTTATTGTTTTTAATCTACAATATTTTATTTTGGTTTTTTCGACGGAGCACTTTCGCGACAGGATCCAGTATGGAACTCGCCTGACTTACACGCTGTTTTAGCTGTTTACATAGCTTGATGGAAAAAACATTACATACGACTTAGATTTTGTTTTTGAAATAACGCGTTGCTATTGGATCTAACCATTGATTGTGATTGGTCAAACGATGCGTTTTTAGATTCCCTATCGAATGACGTGCGTAACTCAAAACTACTATTTTTCGAGTTACGCGGTGTTAGAACTTCAACGACGATATGCGCAAGGGCAACAAACCCGCATCTCACCACGGGGGAGGGGCGCGGGGGTGCGCGCGACGGGTGAGGGGCGCGGGGGTGCGCGCCACGCTGCGGGCGCCCGCGGCTGCGTGGTAGCAGTCAGTCATCCGCTGTTACGCTAGTGACCCGCACGTCGTTGCGTACGCACTCGTGTCGTGTTAGCAGAGCACCGATCATTTTTCGCGCGTAAATTGTGTAACCTACTCAGTGCTATGTCGTTGTGCTACCCATGGTTTGAGTGATAACGGTGTTTATCCTTCCATCTTGTATATCGTCAGGAGTAGAGGCTTTTTGATGTGAAACATCTAATGCGGCGGTACGGGTGTGAGATCGGCTACTACGTGGCGACGCTCGCGTTGTCAGACACGACGGGCAGATCTTCGTAACTCGTCGGCTGTCTTCGGTATGATTCGGCCAGTTCTTTTTTTTTTTGCAAAATGTGTTTCGATGTTTCACATCTGCCAAGGGACCCGTGACGACTTCTTTTTTTTAATACCATCTACTGAAAGTCACAGTAAGTAATTACCTTAGCATCAGTTTCGTTGATCTCCACTCCAACTAAGTACTTGTTGTACTCTAACACGTCCTTTTTGCCAGTTCGAAGTACAGCTGTAAAATTGTGTAATGTATATTAACTTTAATGTTTTTAAATTAATATTAAAAAATAATTAATGTGTTTAATGTATTTAAATTTAATGTTTCATGTAATAGGGGGCAAGCCTACTGCCATCAACCGGGCACAAATCCAAGCTCCGGGCTGCTACTAAGGAATTTCACACGGAAAACCCCATTACACTTTGCCCGACCTGGGGATCGAACCCAGGACCTCACGATCAGCAGTCGCGCTTGCCACCACTAGACCAACGAGGTAGTCAATAAAAACAAAAACGTGTCCTAGAATTATAAAAAAACATCAACATCGCTTTTATATTTTGATTGTCATAGATAATATTTATAAGGTTAGCCAAAAAGGGGGTACTAAGCTGAAAAGGCATTAAAGTATCCATAATAATGGATAACTTTAGTTGACCAACTTTCCCCAAAAGCCATTAGTTTAAGAGAAATAGCTGTTCAAAGATTTCATAAAAAATACGCTAAATTTTATCTATCCTCAGCTATGATCAGCTGTGTTTACTTATTAGGTCATATTTGGGGTCACGGATTAGAAGCTCCATTTTCTGAATTCATAACTAAAGCAGGGACGAAGAATTTTTGAAAAAACTAAAATAAAAATCATATAGCATGTGTTTTTTTCATTGATTTTTGAAATTTTATCACGTTCTTTAAAATAATTATCAGTGATATAGGTATTAATTAACCTTTTAAGCGCGTGGCTAACTATCAATTGCCGTGCCCCTAGCGCGCGACTACGAATCGATAAAATAATACCTAAAATAAATATATTAAGCTTTTTAAACGTTGGTTAACTCCGAGTTTATTTGTATGGTAAGCTAGTAGCCTTTTAGCCACAAGATTCGTTGCTTTTCAGCCGGGCTAACATGCGCAGCACGACAATTTTGTTGACGCATTATCTCGTGCCAAGACGACATAAGCCATACATTATCTCGTTTTCGCACGAGATAATGCTTCGACGAATGTGTCGCGCTGCGCATGGTAGGCTTGCAGACGTCTATGTTTTAGGCTTATATTTTCTATTTAATAGGTACGTAGAAACTACTATAACATGTCCCGCCCCTCCAAATTACTATTTCAATGTGTTTAGTCACATCTTTACAAAAGAGTGTGTATGTAGTTATAAGCTAGCTAAGCATTCATCGTCAGTAGCAGCCCGGCAGCACACATGCGTTGGGAGTATTGGTGGTGCATTATAAATACTTTCACAAATACATTGAAGCGTTTTGAATTTTGGAGGGGCGGGACATGTTATCGTAGTCTATCTCTACATGCTAGGAATAGTTTGAATGTTCATATAAAGCCGCGTATTCACTATGAGACAAATGTTGCGAGACATTGGTCGCGAGCGACATCATGCGACGTTACCGGATATTTCGCGACATCGACAGACATCTTCTACGCGGCCTTTTTGGTGACATTTGTACCTAAATTTTTACGCACCATGCGACGCACAAATTCAACATGTTTAAATGTCTATATTGTTAGTAGATTTAGGATGCCTAGGTAACCCGTGCGCTATAGACTCTACAGTACAATGGTAGTCTATGCCATAGACTATAAATTAGTAGCCATAGATTGTGTGCTGTATTTTTATATATTTTTTAACGTTTTATCCAAATTTTTGTTGTAGTTTTAAGTATTTCATTTTAAGTTTTTTTTTTAAATTTTAAGTATGCTTGTGCGTCCGCTTGGGCATAAAAATAAATACTTTTTCTTTCTTTCTTCTTTCTAAAGAATATGCGGCGTAAAACTTACCCTCAGCAACATCGTCGGTGTCGATAAACTTGACGCGCGGGTATTGTTTGGTGAGGGCGGCCAATGTGACGTCACTCGCCGATATGTTAATCAACACGCGTCGGTCTGGGCGGTTTTGGTACACGTCCAGGTCCATAGATAACGCACGCGATTCCTTGACCTCCACATTATTGGATATATTCGTCAACACAAATATCATTGTTATGGGCAGAATGACTTGCTGAAAAAGTATGGAAGACGGTTGAGTAGAGTGATCGTTATTGTAGATGTTTTTTCTTAAATAATATTATATTACGATGTTCCTTATGTGTTTTATATACTGTCATTAAGGCGAAGTGACAATGATAGGACGAAATTAACGGCAACTTAAAATTGAGTAGCGTTTGAGTATTTGGCTGTAAGGCTCAGCCAAACTAACTATAACTGTTAAGAGGAAATACGGTCGGCATTTAGTCCATATAAACGTATTCCTCAGTTTCCTCCTTGGATAATGTCACTAGAGCAGATATTTTTTATATGATATATATTTACTACCACTATGTCCCTATGTTTTGTTTTTGTCAATACATTTTGGTATGGTTATAGTTAGTTGGTGCAACTCAGCCTAAGGCCGTGGCCGCACTGGTACGGCTACAGCGACGGGCGTGTTTTAACGTGGATTTCACTCACCAATAAAAGGAACGCCCAATGCTTGTGAATGGCATACTTGGCTTGCCTCTTTAACAGCACGCTTAATTGGCGTAAGTACAGTGGGAAACCAGTTAACTTACGTGGGCTCTCCTCTGAAACAAATAAAAGTTATGTACCTATTTAACATGGAAAACTATTTATATCCAGAATGGATCTGGATGCTGTGTCGATTTAGATGAGATTTGGCACAAAAATGGACCATGACCTGGATACTTTTTATACGGGTACATGTGTTAGTTTCCGTGGGATGCGAGTGAAACCGCGGGGTATAACTAGTCAATGAATAAGTACTCAGTTAAGCAGAGTAACTTAACAAGGTAAGAAAAGGATAGCGAGAAGAAAGTACTCACCCTGAGCCTGAATATTGTCCACTTCATCATCAGATAATGTGGTGTCGACGTCACTGCATAGCCTTCAGAAAAACAATATTAATATTGAAAATAAATATTATTACTTTTAAAGTAACACGGGAGTTCAGATCTCCATATTAGAATTTTACTGTCATTTTATATTTTTATTATAAAGGCTCACTTACACGGTGCAAGTTTCTTGAAGCAAGCCTCATGCTCTTTGTCTTCTCTTCGACAAAAACAGAGATATCATGAGACTTGCTTCAAGAAACTTGCACCGTGTGAATGAGCCTTTAAGGTGGCCCATTGGGAACGCCAGTAATTTTTTATTTTTATTTCTAAACAATATAGGTTCAGGTTATTTATTGAATAATGATGTCAGCCAAATGATCGCCACGGCTGCGCTGGCATACCCAGATACTTTAAATCAAATTTTCGAACACGTTTTCCAAGACAGTTAGCTTAATTCCAGCAATTGCCCGTTGGATTTCAGATTTAAGTTCAGGAACGGTTTGTGTTTGGACTTCACAAAACCCCATAGAAAAAAATTGTATGGCGTTGAGTCGCAAGATCTGGGCGGCCAATTGAAATCAGCAATTTTGTAACTAACGCGACCAGGAAAACGTTGTCCTAGAAAATCGATGGTATCTTTTGCTGTGTAGCACATGACACCGTCTTGTCGAAAGCACATATCCTCGACGTCCGTTATGATCCAATTGAGGCCACAATAAGTTAGAAATCATATCACGATATCGTACTTCATGACGATATCCGTGTTTGATCACTTTTTCAAATGTGATCTAAAGGTTCAGAGCACGTTAGCGTAGCCATGGCGCCCATTCGGCTAACATCTTGTCCATAATTAATCACAACCTGTCTTTTATTTCTTTTTTTATGTTTCAGTTGGGTTTGCTCTTGGCTCTAGTTTAGGTGACAGATACAAAGTCTACGATGTAGTGAGCTACCCAGAAGAAGCCTGTTCATCTTTAAAATTGGGTAAAAAAATCTTAAACAACATCGTTGCCGGGACTATTCTGAATTAAACAAAGTCGCTCACTTCAAAAACACCTCCTCAAGCGTAGAGACGCCAACTCCAATGGAATCGATGCCCAATTCGGATCGTTTGGACTCTAACGCAGTAAAGAGCTGCGGGAACTTTCCACTAGCCGTCGCCGGCAGGTTGTATGATATGGAGTTGATTGTTTTCTCTTTAAGTGACGCATCGGGAACGTGCGAGTTCACCACTTTTGTGATCGCAGAATCTTTTGGTGTTCCAATCGTGGTTAAGGATAGTCGGTAGCCGGTGCCTGGAAATAAAGGTGTTTTGTTGTATTCTTACGGCTGAAACCAATAACCGATCTCAATCCAAATACTCCGGATTGGTGTATGTTAAACCTATATCAATCCTTATGTCAAACATTTTGACATTACTTGTATTGAATTTCTGTTAAAACCTACATCAATCCAGAGATTTTGGATTGAGAGTAGTCATGGGTAACGCACCCTTTTCAAATGAGGATCGTGCGAGGCACTCTTTTTACTGAGTGTGCTAGCACACTGTGCTACCACGAATGAGGCGAGGCTGCGATGGCCTGTGAGTCAACCGAGTCATGAATGTGTAAGTACACAGGTGTGGTGTAGCGGACACGAAATGACATCGCGATACACGACACACATGTGATGAGTATGACGAGGGAGAGATAAAGGTTACGTCATGTCGTCAATCGAAAACAAAATAGGGCTATTAAACTTAGACCTTAAATCGTTTGCTTAGAATCGTAAATAGATTGGCAGACTACTGTTTAGCTAATCTGTGGTGTGTGCTAGGTAAGGTGCTAGCACATAAATATAAAAAGAGGGTGTCCCTCGTTTTATCGAAGTGAGTGGCTACAACTGTGCTAGCACATGTGCTGAGTACCCAACTTCTTCTTCTTCTTTTCGTATCGACAGTACTTCATTTTGTAGAAATTATAGTGATTGCGCCCAGTAGGTGGCCACATTAATTGCTGCTTAGGTAGCGCTCATTAGATCATCAAGGGTGCAGGTGGATGGACATTTGGGACATTCCAGCAAGTGGGACATAGTTTGGACAGGAGCTCCGCACTCGCACTGGGTGTTGGATTGATCAATAAACCCCCACTTCGCCAAATTGTGTTTGCAGCGGCCTACTTGGACACGCAATCGATTGAGTGCTTTCCATACAGGCCACTGCAGTCACGTCCGGGGGGCAAATGGTCTTGAGGTTTGACGAAGTCAGAGGGTGGGGCATGCTTGTCTTCCCACAGCTTTTTTCTTACTTTAGCTTTACTGTACCCAACACTAATTCAGATCGGATATTAATTTTCGCCGTTAGTGGAACAGCATCTGTTTGGACTGGAATACCAGTTGAGAATATTATGGAGATTCTTGCTTTATTCATAGGATCACTATACTCACTTAGAGTCAAAGTCAAAGTCAAAGTTTTTTATTTCAAATAGACCAGATTTCAGGCACTTTTAAAACGTCACGACTAGGTGCACGGTTCCAAAAGGTAGGTTCTATGGAGAAGAGCCGGCAAGAAACTCCATGAATACTCTTTTTAAAATAGTAGTTCATTACAATTCCATTACAGTAGTATGAGAAATAGAATGAGAATAATGCAGGTTAATGTAACAAATAAACTCACATAAGAGTAACAAATAGAAAAATATGCCTTCTATGATTGCCATAGCAGTTAAGAGCTGACCAGTCCCGACAGACGGCACCCGTTCACGAGCATGACGTGCACATCCGCATCGGTCAGCTCAACCATATTATAGGGAACTCAACGACCGGATAAACAACGCCACCATCAGCAAGACATTTAAGTGAGCATGACAGACTCATATTACTAGACAATAGGCAGTAATATGATATGATTATAAGCGTATCACTAATAGCTGCATGATGCTCATACTTTACAGTTTGGAATGAAGTATTGTAAAGCGATATTATTAAAATAATAACTATAATACAAAAACCTATTTTGCCAGTCCAGATAAAGTCCAGACATTGTAGTATACAAACTATGCGAGTGAAACGATGTAGGGCAACGTTTGGAATGGTCTTTTGAGGAAAGTGTCATAGCAGTTTCGAGTTGACCTGTCCTAACTGACGGTACATCTGCTTCAATCATCGCGGAGCTCAAACCTTATTTTAGGGAGCTCAACAACCCGACCGCTGCACGACGCTATCAATCAGCTGGACATTTGGGTGGGTCACAAAAAAAAAAAAACAAGAACCGCCAAACGTTTACAAAATTCGTGTATATAGCTACCCTACATGGTACTCACATTCACAATTTATTAAAAATGTAACGTAAAAAATGAGGCGATGGTAAAATAATAATAATCATTGAAAAAAAATAATTCGATTATAAATGTCAAAAGGATAAAATAAAAAATAATAATGTTATGAAATAATTACAATGATGCGTCTGTGACAACAGCGAGCGGCTCAATTCCAAGCATTTTTATCGTCCATATAATCTTTAACGTTATAGAAACCCTTTTCGCATAGTTTCTGCTTTACATAGGACTTGAATTTATTAAGACTTAAGTCTTGAATATTGCTTGGAATCTTGTTGTAAAAGCGTATACTTTGGCACCTAAATGAGTTACTAATTTTTTGGAGCCTAGTCATTGGTAGGATAAGCTTATTTTTATTTCTAGTATTGACGTTATGGATGTCGCTGTTCTTAGAGAACAAACTGATATTTTTCTTTATATAAATCAAATTTTCATAAATATATTGAGATGCGACCGTCATTATACTAACTTCTTTAAATTTATCCCTCAGTGAATGCCTAAAACTAAGGTTATAAATTGCTCGAATAGCTCTCTTCTGCAAAACAAAGATAGTTTGAATGTCGGCAGCATTTCCCCACAACAAAATGCCGTACGACATAACACTATGAAAGTAACTAAAATACACTAATCTGGCTGTCTCTACATCAGTTAGCTGGCGTATCTTGTAGACCGCGTAAGCTGCAGAACTGAGTCTTTTCGACAATTTATCTATATGTGGGCCCCACTGCAGTTTCGAATCTAAAGTTATACCCAAGAACATAGTGGTGTCCACAAGATCCAACTCGTCTCCATTTATTACTACACTGGTTTTCACCGTCTTAACATTAGGTGTCAAAAATCTGATACATTTAGTCTTTTTCTCGTTCAAAAGCAAGTTATTAACATTAAACCAGTGCACTACTTCAGAGAGAGCGTTATTTACATCGTCCGTAACCGGCTGCTGCCGTTTAAGTTTAAATAATAGTGATGTATCATCTGCAAATAACACAATCTCCTGATTATCTTTTATAAGATAAGGTAGGTCATTTATATAAACGAGAAATAGGAACGGGCCGAGAATTGAGCCCTGCGGAACGCCCATTGTCACAACAGACCCCGGAGATCTCTTCCCATTGATGTCTACTTTCTGGATCCTATTACCCAAATAAGAAATAAGTAGATTCAGAGCAGTATTCCTAACTCCGTAGTGATGTAATTTCCTGACCAATGTATCATGAAAAACGCAATCAAACGCCTTTGACAAGTCACAAAAGATGCCTAAAGCATCATGTGAATCCTCCCAAGCATTAAAAATATTAGCTAAAAGCTCAACACCAGCATCAGTTGTAGAGCGACCTCTTGTGAAACCAAATTGTTTCCTATGTAACAAATTATTTTTATAAAAGTGAGTTTGCAGCTCATCAAGGATTAATTTTTCAAATATTTTACTGAAGGTGGGTAGCACAGAAATAGGTCTAAAGTTAGTGGGATCAGATGTGCTACCCGATTTAAATAAAGGTATAATCTTACTACTTTTCATTAAGTCAGGAAATACACCACATTCAACACATTTATTGTAAATTACAGCTAACTCAGGTGCTACTGTGTTGATAATAGATTTTGTGACCTCAACGGAGTTACCCCAAAGATCGGCGGTCTTTTTGACATTAAGGGTATTGAAAATTTT
Source organism: Amphipyra berbera (assembly GCA_910594945.2). Classification (NCBI taxonomy): domain Eukaryota; kingdom Metazoa; phylum Arthropoda; class Insecta; order Lepidoptera; family Noctuidae; genus Amphipyra; species Amphipyra berbera. Next base: position 2,609,854 of record OU343138.1, read on the forward strand.
TACAATATCTTTACCACTTACATATCTAAAATTGAATTCATTGTTGCATATTTTCACATTTTCTTTCAATAGAGATTCGGCAACAGTGGGGGATGACTTCAAGGATTTAGTCGTTGAAACTGGAATGTCCGTGAAGAAGTGTTCAAATGCTGTGGCAACTTCTAAGTCTGATTTAACTGTCTTATTTTCAATTGAAAGGCTATAGTCACTACTTCGATTCTTGACTCTTCCAGTCTCATTGTTGATTATATCCCAAGTCGTTTTAATTTTGTTATTACTTTTCTTAATTTTTGAACTTAAGTAACGAATTTTGGCCATAAGACAAACTTTTTTAAATAATTTTGAATAATCTCTAACATACTGACAAAATTCTTCACTATTATTATAGTTTTTTTCTGCATATAACTCATAAAGTGTTTTCCTACTTTTATATATACCTATAGTTGCCCATTCACTGAAGGTTGCAGTACCTTTAACTGAGATCTTCTTGGGGATAAAGGTTGAGTTAAATTCTGTACAAAACATGTTAAAAAATGTATTGTATAACTCGTTAGGATCATCACTATAACACAAGTAAGGCAATTTGTTAATAAGTTTATTTTTAAATCCTTCCAAGCGACCCACAGTTTTAGGTACTACAGTAATATCCTTTTTTACCACTTTCTTATCTTCCGTAGGAAATGTTATCAACTGTCCACAGTGATCAGAGTTAAGTAAATTAATTATTTGTTTACTATTAGGCACAACATCTGTAAATATATTGTCCAAACAAGTAGCTGTAGTGGCAGTTATCCTCGTAGGCTCCAGAAAAAGATTCTCAAGATTATATGATTTAAATAAATTTTTAATTTTGAGGCACATTGAAGAATCTTCCAACAAATTAACATTGAAGTCGCCACATACAAGAACATTTTTATTCAATTTGCAAATTTTTCTTAAAACTTGATCCATAACATTCTCAAAACAATCATATAATGATGACGGTGGTCTGTACACACTCAATACAACAAACCTCTCCAGCTCCACACAGGCTATTTCAATTGTCCGCTCAACAGAGAGGCTCACAATATAGAGGTAAGTTATGGTACATATCGACGGCCAGCAGTGAAAACCACGTATGTGTAATATACAAAATTTTACAGGAGATAGAAAAAGCTTTCATCTGAAAAAAAATGGCCGATCAAATGTTAATACAAGTTTCTTATCGTACGTCATAGATGGCGTTAGAAATATTTGAATTGAAAGTTTGTTGAACTAAAACGTTTATTACAAGTCTATCAATCTAAAGAACAAATAAAATTGGGTTTACGAGGTTTTCACTGCTGGGCGTACGGTAAGGGTACGGTAACGATGAAGGTGTTAATAATATCGCAATTTTTGTCTCTGAGTCGATTTAGCTCGCATACATATATTTTTGGAAAAAAAAATCGTTCCTGTAACAGTTTTCTTAAAGTTTTGATAATAATGTGTACTCACCAACTGCCTTCTTCAGGTGCATAGTGGTAGCAAAGCAGCGTAACACGCCGGCGTGTAGTGCTGCTACGCGGTCACCTAGGGCGTCTGCTTCTTCCATGAAATGCGTGGTCAGGAGAACCGTACGCTCCCCGCGAAGTAACTGCAAATTGTCCCTTATTATTATTTGTCATCATCATCATAGAAGCCATAGGACGTCTATTGTTGAATAAAGGTCCTCCCCCACTGATTTCTACAACGGCCGGTTCCATGCAGCCTGCATCCACCGACTCCCAGCGACCTTCAGCATGATATCTATCCATCTATCTGCTGGCCGTCCCGCACTGCTTTTTCCAGTGCGTGGTCTCCATTCGAGAACCTTTCTGCCCCAAAGGCCATCAGTTCTACGAGCTACGAGTATGTGTACGTACGTCTTCCACGGATCACCTCATTTCTGATTCAATCTCGTAGAGAAATACCAAGTACAGCTCTCTCCATAGCTCGCTGGGCTAAGCGCGCACCTTGAGCTTTCTAACGAGGGTCATAGCGAGTGACTATGTCGCCGTACTATATGTCATCACTTGTAATTAGTTATATTAACTTGTAAAAGCCAACTAGTATCTCTTTGGACAGATATAATAAGCGCGCTTATATACCTAAACCAGAGAGTACTAACATAGAGTTGATACAACCATTCTGATAAAAATCAATATCAATTTTCCGAATTCAAACTTTGCTATATTGTTGTAGCCGGTAGTTCTGTTACCTTGTTATTTTACTTTATTAGTAGTATTACTAGATGCAAGTGCTACTATAAATAGTCCCGAGTTTGTTAAAAATGTTACCTAGATACAAAATTTCATAGAACCCATTGTAACAATGATATTTTAATTAAATACTGCTTACATACTTACTCGTACCTTTAAAAGGGGAAAGTTTAGTTTGCAATGAAAATTTATATTTATTTTTATTTATTTATACTTTCGCACAAAATTTGTACAAAGGCGGACTTAATGCCTTAGGCATTTTCTACCAGTCGACCTTAGGGTGGTGCAGACAAAAAAACATGGTAGGTGCACTAAGTTGAGTTGTGTGTGTTTTATCAGGATGGTGGTTGTATCAACTCTATGTCAGATCTAGTATATCCGATCACTGATTATCACACACTTGGTATGCGGATTGTTGATCGATAAAGTTATCAGAGTATACATTTATCGATGTTTGGTGAAAGCATATGTATAAAAACACACTATTTGTAAATCATAGTAGCCAGTGCAGTGTTAATGTCGCGCTTCTCGCTAAGCGCCATCGCTGATATTAACAGCATGTCACATATTTACCAGCTGGTGGCGCGTTCACCAATAATAAGCCTGTTGCACATTTAAAATACTTAACAATAACAAGTCCCACCGTTCCCTCGTCCAGTCCGGACATGGGTTCATTCAGTACCGAAACATCCGCGCCGCCGGCAAGTGCACACAAGGTAAACCCTTGTCTTCATACCTATGTGGCGGCATCTATCACGCCACATGCGAACTACGCAGCACGAAGAATATCTAGCAGACTACAGCGACAACAATGGCAGCTGTCAGATGAAATGTCACAAATCCTACATCGCGGTACGAAGTGTTTGCGAAGCAAAAGAAAGCGATAGTAAAGTAGCGAGGGGAGCGGGGCTAGGGCGGCGGGGGCGCTGTAGAGCGTTCAATTTAAATATTTTTATTTTTGTATGAAAATCTGATGAACTAGAATATGATGAATTTTTAAAAGTCATAGAAAAAAGTTGTTGATTATGATGTTAGTAACATATTTCTAAGAGGTTGTCGGTGTTTTACAAATAACCCTGTATACAACTTCCCAATATCAATCATTGGGCAGTAGCCCGCCAGGCATAAGACCCGCCTAGTAGGAGGATCCTCCCGTTTTGTAGGAGGAACACCATACCTCGTTCCGCTACACCTCCTAACAGGTTATCTTGTTATCAAGTTACCAGCAGCAGGTCCCACAGCTCCCTGCGGGTCTCGACATCGAGCCCCGAGGTGGGCTCGTCCAGCACCAGTACGCTGGCGCCGCCGGCGAGTGAGCACGCTAATTGCGCGCGTCGTTTCATGCCGCCCGACAGTTCATTAGTCAGCGCGTGCAGTTTGTCGCTCAGAGCCAGTCGGTCGGCCAGTTTGTCTGTTGACAAGCGCGCTTCAGCGTATGTGCCTCGCTTTAGCTGAATAGAAGAAAGAATAAGGGAATTTTCATATTTGTTACGTAAAGCTATCTACAAATATACAATAACAATATTTATTATTTAGTGTTAATTCCGCCAAACAGTTGATCAAGCCTGAATGCAGTATGTAGTACCACTCTCCCGCCCGCAAATATACAAGGTGTAAAAAGACCCTTCACGAAGCCGTCAACCATGCATTCAGTACATCAAACTAAGTAACCCTACGCAAAAATTGTCGCTGGGAAGCGACTTTTTTTGGGTGAAAAATATCGTTTTACGGTAAAGCTCAATGAAACGCACACAAAACATTGTGCTGATGGATGCAATGAGTAGTAAACGGGTAATGGAGGTATTTCAAGTACATTTGCAACCTTCAAAATAAGTATCTTAAAAAAAATGTTGTGAAAAAGATGGAACTCTGACCTCCAATATCTCCGTAACTAGAAGGTTCCCAGGCATAGCCCAGAACCAAAAAAATATCGCAACGACGTGGAGAATAAGTGCCTTTTGGCTTCGTTAAGGGTTTATTTACACCGTTTATGCACTATTAATCGCACCTTCTGCATTTGCATATATATATCTACCATTAATTGCATCCTGCTGATTTCCTTATCCCTCGCTAACCGACACTTTGATGAGTATAAAACAAAACCTATAAGAACATAACATCATCACGCCCGTATTCCCGGAACGTTGGGCAGATGTGTATAGTAACACCCTCATTTCGCCATTATGTTTAAGTCCCATGTAATAGGGGGCGAGCCTATTGGCATCAACCGGGCACAAATCCAAACTCTGGGCTGCTATTGAGGAATTCCACACGGAAAAACCCAATAACACTGGCCTGCCTGGGGATCGAACCCAGGACCTTACGATCAGCAGTCGGACTTGCCACCACTAGACCAACGAGGCAGTTACGACCTATAAGAATTAGGGCTTAAAATCTATACACCCATATTCTAAGACGTTCTTCCAAAACTTACTTGACTCGACTCCACCTCGACTAAGCCTTTTTCACTACCATCGGTAGTTATAGTTGACATAACCGTCCTCGACTCGAAACTTTTCTTCAGTCGAGGTAAGGAATAATTTGTCAAACTCAAGGTACTTTGGAACCTACCTTAAGGAAGGAAGTGTCAAAGTTCGTATGTAACAAAAATGAATTTTGAAGACTATCGAATATGCTTACGATAATCCTTATAACTATTTATCGCGGCATTATTTGCGCGATGCAGATAATTCAAATTATGACGTAATGACTCCGTTGAGGAACCTCAAATTTCACTCGAAATGGCGACTAAAAATACAATTTTGAAGGTGTTTTCGAGGCCATTTTGAGTCGAGTAAGTTTTGGAGGAACGTCTAAGAATATGGGTAATAATGTTCCTGAAACTTACCAAAGTAAAGAACATGATATGTTCCTGAACAGTCAGGTCGGAGAAGAACAGGTTTTGTTGTGGGCAGAGGCCGAGGTTCCTGCGCACGGCGTCCCGCTCCGTGTCCGTGTCTTTGCCGTTCACGTACACCTTGCCTTCCGTGGCGCTTATCATTCCTGTGGACGTTACAGGGTGACCACAATATATTAAAAATCAGGGGCAAACAAATGGATGTGTCAATTGTCTTACACAGGTGACACTGCAGAGGCCTGGTTTATTTAGGGTTGATTTTACGAACGTCAGATTACTTTTATCCAACGAATAAATTCGAAATTTTGACAAGTTTTTTTATAGGAAATATTTCAAAAGATTCCCTTTCCATTTAGTGGAGGACGTACCTGTGATAATGGACATGAGGGTCGTTTTTCCTGCACCGTTGTGTCCCACTAGCACCGTGATCTCTCCTTTGTACACTTCCAGGGAGACGTTCCTCAATGCTCTATGTTTTGGGTACACCTGAATGAAAAACATTTTTATTGTATACATACATACAGATAGGAGTGCATTAAAAGAACCTCTACTTAAGTACCTCCTATACTTAAGTACGTCCAGCGCATCCTGGGCGCTAAAATGCCTCACGTTAAGAACATACGCTCACTTCTTGTAAATATTTTTTTATTAATTCCAAATGTGTCCCTTTCTTTAATCTATGTCAGCAGTACATCACGAGGTTTGAAGGAATTACATGATTTCGTTTACACCCTGTATACTATATAAGGTCTAACATTATTAATCCGAAATATTTAAGGAGGTGAATCTATAGGTTAAAAACATGCCTTGCAGTAAATAATAATTAATATAATAATAAAAAAAATTACACCTTTGCTAAATTTAATTTTAATAATGTTGGTTTCACTTGGCATGAAACGTTTCCTCAATGAATGAACGCGCGCGGGGGCGGGCTCTAGTGCTTGTCGTCCGAGTTCTGAGTCTCCCTCTCTCTCTCTTACTCTGTTGTCAAGTGGCGGGCGGCACTGGTGCATCGTCGTACCGCCGAAACTCCGGTTCCCGCGCAAAAATATCAAACGCTCTGCGTAGGTCATTAACTCAGATCAGCTGCGTCAGAGTACGTACCATTGATAGATCTTATCAGAAATCCTAATTCTAAAATTGATAATTCGACTGCTTAATTAGTTACCTACTCACTCATTAGCCTACCTAAGTACATAGTGCCGCCCAAACTCCGGTTCCCGCGCAAAAAAATCAAACACTGCGTAGGTAGGTCATTGACTCAGATCAGCTGATCCGGAGTACGTACCATTGATAGATCTTATCAGAAATCCTATTTTAAAATTGATAATTCGACTGATTAATTAGTTACCTACTCACTCATTAGCCTACCTAAGTAAGTACATAGGTACGTACTCAACATAATAGCGGCATAGTAGGTACAGTGGCTTGGCGCGACTAGGGCGGTCGCAATTGTCGAGTGAGGCCGCGTGCAAACGACGGTCTTTCTTAAAACCTATTTAATTATTATCTACTGTACCCCTGACTGTCTCCCTTAGTACGTACTTATGATTTATCTACTAAACGTCCTACTGTCTGATTCAAATTCTCCATCACACTTTATCAGGCTTTGGACTGACAAATTATTGACACAATAATTTGATTTAGATACCTACCTACCTGTCGTGTTTATTTGTACCTACCTACTTTGCATAGGTACTTAGTTATAATTTTTTCATGAGCAGGATAAAGAGTTCACGGTAGCTTAGCGGTTAAATCGACTGGTGTTCTGAACCAAGTCGCAGGTTCAAGTCCGGCTCGTGAGAGATTTTTTTTCCCCCAATTTAACTTTAGAGTTCGCCTCGCTTGGGTTGTCCTAGGTAATGGAAAGAGACAAGTCGCGACGCGACACAATGCACAACTGACTGCCGCGATGTTAATAAGTAGGTAGTGCGTTTTTATTGTAACAATGGTTAAGAAGGTACTGTTTTCAAGCGTTGTTATTAGAACACAATAAAATTATACTTTACCACTTCGTGTACGCATATCGTTGCGTAAAAAACAATCCGCATTATTAATTAGACTACTCGACAACGTAGGCCACGTGTAGTAACATCTACTTTTTGATATTTCATTTGTTTCGCACTGTGTCGAGTCGCGTCGTATCGTTTCGCGTTGCCGCATTTGTCGCTCACTCACGTCGCGGCGTCGGACAATGCGTCAATGGGTTACAATAATAATAAATAGGTACTTTCCGTTGTCACACATTTTTACGAAGTCGTAAAAAATTATAATTGTTATAGGTTTTTACTGCATTGTAGGTAGGTAGACAGGTTAAATAAGCTTACAAATTATTACAACAATGTTTTTGGCGTGTTTATAAATTTGAATCAGTCTTATTTACAATGATTTAAATGTACATACCTAACAACTATTTTATTTACACTAATTGCTGTACATATCCGCCTTGCTGTTGGACACAGAGGGCGGCACGCTTTATGACATGTTCTTGCACGCGCACTGAAGTGTCTCTGTCACTACTCATCACTGCGAAAGCATTCACAATCCGATTTCTTAGATCCTCGGCACTAGATATTGTATGGCTATCGTTACCATAAACTAGGTCTTTAGCCCTACCTCACACGTGAAAATCTAATGGCGTTAGATCAGGCGAGCGAGCTGGCCAGGCAACAGGGCCGCCTCGACCTATCCAACGATCTCCGTACTCGTTTGTTAGGTAGTCCCTGACGCGCCTATCATAATGTGCCATCATGTTGGAAGTACATTCGTTGCAGGCAGTCGTACGTCGCCGTGCCGTGCGTCGCGTTCGAAACCTAGAAACACGTACGCTCGCGTGGGCGCCTGCGGGGGGACTACTGCCGCCGCGTCACTAGCGTTTGATTTTCGGCTACGATCAATCAAAATAGGTACACAGCGCGCGCGCGCCGCCGGCCGCCTTCAATGGCGTGTAGGTACTACGTAGTAACTGGCGTGGATGGATGTAAAAAATAATAAAGAGCCAGTAAATTTATCGTTATTTAAGTCATGTAAAATTTATTTATTTATTAACAATTAAATGGATAAATAAGAAATTTGATATTTGATATGAGTTCCTTAGCATTCATAGATGTACGTCTTAAAATATTTCGGATTAATAATGTTAGACCTTATATACTTATAAATGCGATGTATATTGCCATGTATATTTGCGAATAAAAACATGATTATGAGCTAACGTTGCGTAAGCGCTCTATGTCTTACTCCTTACCTTGGACACGTTGACGATCTTGATGCCGACCTCCGCCTGAGGGTGCGCAGGCTCAAAGTACCGCGGGTCCTGGGCTATAGGTTCCTCCTCATCTTCCTCCGCGTCTGGCCTTACTTCGTTCTTACTCCAGTATTGGGCCTACATTCAAAAACATATTATTAAAAACAATTGAACAATATACAAGCAAACATCAATTATCAACACATTTTTTTAAGAATTTTATATTGTTTGAATTGGCTTTTGAAGCGAGGAATGGGAGACTACTCTGTCTTTTCTCTTTGTATCGGTCAATTAATGGCCAAACCCTACAATTTACGAAGCGTTATTGGTTAAAATTGAGGCTCCTGACATCGCCCGACATCAAAGGCGTATGAATTGTAAAACTGTGTTGACTGCGCAGCCTGCGCCTCCGTATTTGCCTAGGCTTACAGCCAGATAAAACAACACAATAGAAGACAGAGTTTGTGATAGTTTTTTAAATATCTCTATTCACTTCCCCTTTTAACAGTCCACATACCTTGAAAAGAAAGTTCCAGGGTAAGGCCTGTCCGTACTGGCCTGGCCTGACGAGGGATAGGTACCAGGCCAGGAAGTAGAAGATGGCGGCCTGAATCAGCATGAATACGTAGCAGAGGAACACGGAGCCGCTATCGTGGGCGTGTGTCTTCATCATGTTGCTGAAGTATATGCCGCTACCTGCACGTGGAAAAATGTCTCAGTCGTGGACACAGAATAACGGGGTGTCCTGCGTAAGTGACATACGCGACGCGGTGCGACGCGATGCGACACGACGTGGAACAAATACGCGTTACGTCGCTTCTCGCTACATAGGCCGCTAGTAGGGAATACCGTTGTCTTGATCGCGTTTGTCGCGTCCGTCGCTTACGCAGGACACCTCGTTAGTTCTCATTTAAGCTGGGAACATAAATGTTTATATTTGCAATTTCGATAGATGATCTGACAATCCGGAAGCGTATACACGTACATAACATCACGCCTGTATTCCCCGAAGGAATAGACAGAGGTGTATAGTAACACCCTCATTTCGCGAGTATGTTTTAACTCCCACGTAATAGGGGGCGAGCCTATTGCCATTAACTGGGCACAAATCCAAACTCCGGGCTGCTACTGAGAAATTCTACACGGAAAAACCTAATAACTCTGCACGACCTGAGGATCGAATCCAGGACCTCACGATCCGCAGTTGCGCTTGCCACCATTAGACCAACGAGGCAGTTGGAGGGAGGTGTATAAAGTTCTACATATTTTTTGTTTTGCCATCATTGCACATACTTATGAGTCGATTCTTGGCTTGAAAATCCGAGTAGGACCCAGGAAAGATAATCAGACAACAAAATCGAAAATATAATATCGTCAGTGGAAAGGTAAAAAGACTAAAGCGCCAATATACCTACTTTACAGTAGAGAGATTCAAAGTATTGTATTAAGAAAATAAACAGTTATTTTTCTCAGAGTAAAAGTAACGTAAAGTATCCTTTATTGTTTTTGATTGAGTACCTAGTTAAAGTTGTTATATATTTATGTGATAGTGGACAGCAATCAGTCCATTGTGGACATACAATAATTTTAAATTAACGTGACCAAGTCCAGAAATACATAATTACAATAAAAATCATGTTCATATCAATCAAGTGTCCTATACATCATATTCAATAGATAATTTAATTATCTATAATTTAATCTATATTTTAATTATCTATTTATGATCTATAATTCAATTATCTATTTAATATGTATAGGTACTCCTAAGAAACTATGTTTATTTTCTTAAAAAAATACTTTGAATCTCTCTACTGTAAAGTAGGTATATTGGCGCTTTAGTCTTTTTACCTTTCCATTGACGATATGGACCCAGCCTAAACTTACCATAAATACGTTGTACGTTTATGTGATGATTTTATATTATACTAACCGTATACTTCAAGTACGGACGCTTCATCCCAGAACCAGTACATAGGCGTGTGAGGAAAGAAACCAGTAGCCAGGATTGCCACGTGTGGTAAGTTATTATAACTCGAGACTATCCGTGTTGGCAACCATAATGTCACATACGCCAACACTGATAGGGTTGCCGCGTACTGCGCTGTAGGCAAGTAAAGATAACGTTAATGGAGTAGCACACTGGGGAACTAATGGCGCCACCATCGACTGTACCAACGCAATTTGATTGGTTAAAGTTTGTTTGACATTATTGGTTATCGTCGCTTATGTAACAATACCGCACAAGTTAAATTTGACAAGTTTTCAGGGGAGGTTTCAAGTTTTCTGTTTTTGTCGGAGAGACAGAGACAAAGATAGCACGAGACTTGCTTCAACAAACTTACACCGTGTAAATGAGCCTTTATTATCTTTAAAACGACACTACAAACGACTTGCGTGGTGCAAGAACTGTTTGAATAACTCGCTGTGATTGGATAATTTTAGTTTTTTTCTAACACCATTCGACGCGCGCCGAAAATATCTATCCAATGACGTATAAAACGTCAAATGACCAATTTTCGACTAAGGCGGTATTGTTAGCTAAGCGACGTTGTGTTAATTTAACCCGTTCTGATTGGTTGTAATTGGTACAAATAGAGCTGCTGCCATCTGCTTTCGTTTTGCGTGTGACTCCCCATTGATATTTTGTTTGCAAAGAGTATAATAATAATACAGGAATTTGTTTGCGAGAAGCCATGGATAGGGTTGCCACGTACAGCAGTATTCTGAGACCACTCGCGTTGGGATCCATAACGTCGCGTACGTCAACACTGATAGGTTGGCCGCGTAGTGCGCTGTACTGGTAGAACGGGGTGAGTTTAATCAATTTCAAAATTGAAACGTATTTTTCTCTTGAGATATGAGAGCAAAAAAATGCTAATATCGATTTTGTTTATTTCTTGAATAAAATTACAATTTTTCGTATTACTTTTGGATAAAAAAAAATGTTGGTGATAAATGTTAAACAATGATTTTTAGAGTTACTATGGATACCTCCCATATTTCTAAGGAATTTGAAAGTAGCCCCAATAAAGAATAAATAATTACACAAAACTATCACCGACATATTTTTAATATTTTTCATCAACCGGCAAGGATCCACTATGACTAATCACACGCTGACAACGACGTTCAATGCTGCCAACCGTAAAAAAAATATCGGAAGAATGCGTTCAGGATTCGTACAATTTGAGTTTTATTACGCAGTTTTTATCAAAGTAACCCCAGGACTCAAAATAACCCCGGTTTCCGGTACGTAAGAGGTAAAGATAACAAAAGATACATTTTCTTCAATGTTGACATTAATTTTATAAATGTTACAGAGAATAGGTCATTTAGAAAATAAAGGAGGGTAGTCGTCAGGATGAATCAACGTACCCGACATTATAAAAACAGTTGTCATTCGACGGAGCGGGGGTTTAATGTCGAGCCGTAGTATAAATGCTGATTTACACGGTGCAAGTTTCTTGAAGCAAGTCTCATGCTATCTCTGTTTTTGTCGGAGAGAAAGACAAAGATAGCATGAGACTTGCTAGCAGAAACTTGCACCGTGTAAATGAGCCTGAAGTATGACTAGCTTGTCCTTCTTATATTCTGAACTTGTGTGAATTATATTCTCACTTGGCTCATGTAACTAAAAACTAAACCCAAATACAAGTACTCTCAGTGGTGGAGAGTCTGTGTTGGTTTTATTTACCAAATACCCACTTTGCTCCTGATAAGCAGACACTGATCTTAACTGTAATGCTATGCTCACTTCTATCCAATTCTATAACCGTGTCTGCGACAAATGTATTTATTTAATGATATATTAACAAAGTTCACAATTAAAGGTTGTCTATTGTAATCGTGAAGTGACAAAGGTATACATTTTCAGTCCATTTAGAATGAATGATTTTTCATTTTGATATATTATGATAAAATGTTTTAAATGAATAAAAATAACACTTACTGCCTCTAGATATGTAACTGCAGGCGAACGCCATAGATGCAACAGTGTTGAAGTAGAGCAGCAGCATCAGGAATATGAGGAACCCGTTTGAGTTCGGCACGAGAGGATTCGACGAGGACTTGACGAGTATGGTTCCGCCGATGGAGAAGACCAAGCCGCAAGGTAACACGTTCAGGAAGTGAGTCATTCCTAGAGTGTTGAGAGACACCCCTACCATTTTCATCAGCTCCTGTAAATAGATTTTTCTTGTTTTTTAACAGCATCAAATATGTTCTTTGTGGTTTCTGGCGAGAAGAGGCAACCCAATAATTTCATGTTATTACGCTTATGTCAAATCCTTCAGATACTCTAGATTTAGCAAAGTTGTAATGACAAAATTCGCCATATTCACAACGCGAGGAAAGTAATTCTAATTCAAAGGGATTCTACCCTGGGCCACACGAAGTCACGCTCATCAGCTGAGATTGCGACATCAGAACAGTTGGGACAGGGGACGGTCTACAACCCCCCCGGTGGGTTTCCGCATTGTCGAGGCGGGGGGGCTCAGTAGCCGTGGCGTAATGCCCCACGGTAAAGTTAAGAGGAACCCGAGGAAGGGCCGCTCGTCGGGGCTTGGCCGGGAAGCAAGGCTAAGGCCGGCTACGTACATAGCGGTGTCGCTTGGGCGACACTCGCACTCGCTTAACGATATATCGGCGCGCCGCTCACCCTACCTTCCGCGGCCTTGACGAGGTCGCCACCGTCAGATGGCGGACGCGGTGGGGCCGCAGGGGGAGAGGAGTGTCGGTGTGTTTTGCTGTTGTCCCTATCCTCTGCGGCCGAAAAGTGGTAGGCGGCGGGGCTACTAACCTGACCCGTCGCAGGGGGAACAAGGGTGCCCAGACACGGGGTCGTCTGGCGCCCATGTGCTTGTTTGGTCCCCGGGGTGGTCACGGCGTGCCATGTATTCTGGTGCGCCTGTGATGGGGGGTGCTCCACGTGTCTCTCAGAAGGTCGAGGGACGATGCCCCACAGAGGGGTCCACCAATAGTTGGTGGACCAAGACCTGCCGGGGTTGTGGTGCATGCTTACGCGAATCCCGCGACCCCGGCCGACAGTCAAAAGAGGAACACCGTGGGTTTTTAGCACGTAAGAGTCCAGCAGATTCCCTCGAGTACCCCGGGCGAGGAACATCCATGAGGATTAAGCCAAGATTGAAATAAAATAAAGGCTGAGGGTCCACATTAAATGATAATACTAGTAAATCCTTATACTTGCCTGTATGCCACTGGTGCGCTCCTGCAGCAGGCGACACATGAGGAACACGAAGCTGAGCATCAGCGACAACCAGCACAACACCATGAGGATCTGGCAGATGATGAACGTCTCCACGTTCTTGGGCGTGTGGTAGTACGGAAACTCTTGCAGAGACACCGTCTGAGAGTACAGTTAACATTTAGGTTTGTATGACACCATTAATTATAATTGGTAAAGATCTTTTATAAAAGATTAATGACGAACATGTTTGTATACAGGGTAACTGAAGTAATACCCGAAACCTCTTAGTACAGTCAGCAACAAAAGTATGTTAACACTTCTGTTTTTTAAATCATAACTGAACACAATAATATTCAAATTTAATTGGAACACATGTAACAATAAAATAACACAAACTCTTGACTATTATATGAAATTCTGAAAAGCAGTGTATCGAATAATTTTGTGTCTTTTAGATGTTATGTAAAAGTAACAGTGTTAAACAACTTTCGTTGTTGACCGTACTAACTTCGTATCATAATTCTGAACGGTTGTTCTACGACTATAAAAACGCTATCACAGGGTAGATTTTTTATTGCCAAACCACCTTGCTTACCTATGCGATCGTCTTGCTTACATGTTCTGCCTAACCATTTTTCCAACTATGTTGGGGTCAGCTTCCAGTCTATCCAGATACGGTTGACTACCAGTATTTTACACGGAGGGACTGCCATCAGACTTCCGCAGCCCAGTTACAGGGAATGCCGATATTCTAGGGTTAGACCGGTTGTCAGACTTTCGGGCTACGGACTTCCCGTAACGACTGTCATAGGTATTCGTATGACACCCGGGACCGACTGTTTAACATGTTCTCCGCGGCACGGAGGGGTCTCGATGTGTAAACATGTTTTTTTTTTGTCGATAACGAAAAACTAGACTGCATTTTTTATTCGGATTCAGTTTCTGACGACATTTTGAACCGATTGCACAAATTATATTCAATGCCATTACTTTCAAATGACTCAGTCAGTTTCTCGCAGCGAAAGCCGAATTTAATTGTCATTTTATAAACGGTTATCTGCAATTGTCCACAAAGATATTATCTCGCGTTCATCCGCGCATGTCCGTAAACATTTACCCATATAGATGATAAGGTAATGGCATGTTGATTAGTCATAGTAATTAGTATGGCTTGCTCTGAGACCATATCCTGTTGAATACAATAGTTATTGTTTTCTGGCATCATTGAACTAAGCCCTTTGTTCATGGGTATGTATTGATATAGTGGAACGAAACGCGCGTAAGTCAACTAGCAATGAGAGCGCCTGCGTTCGATTTTTGAATGCTAATTTTAACAGGTTGAACCCAAAGAGAGGGTTCAGGATAAAAAGTTTTGCAGTTATGGGGGAAAACACGGCAGCCGATGCAATCTCTAATATATAATTCAGGGTTTTTGTAGGCATGTGTCTACGCGCATTATAATTTTAAAGTTCGTTTATTCTATTTCTAATATTAATTTTCATTTTTAAATATTTCTATAAAAATATAGTAAACATTTAAAAACATAAAAATAGTAGCCTACCGGCATCGGGAACAGAGATAGGAACTTCCTAACAATACGCGCCGTGTCCAGAAGTACCATTTTCTGTATCAGACCCTTGACCCAGCCGCCCAACGACAGCCTCATCAGATGTTAGTTGAGATTCTATTGTTTATTTTAAATTATTTTTATCATTATATAATTTCAAACAGAAATAGACACTTGCGATCTTGCACGATAATTATAAAATCGATTCAGTTATTTATAATATTCTATAGCTAACCTACACTTCTGTCGTCAGTAGCAACGACGTACTAAACAAATAATAAGTACAGGGGGCCTAATCCGAAATACGAACGTCGAAATTTCGGATCTAAATGAAATAACGACGAACTTCGAACTTATACATATACGATCAAAGTATTGTCAAACAACGAACTACGAGATATCAATACACGTTTGGGAGTAGGGTGAATGAAAGACATAATGTCAAATCGCGAAAATTTGTCGAACGTCGGCGTGGCGTAGCTATACCACAAATCTGTTTTGTGACTATACCATCAGAGGGCCATGGCAAATTCATTGGATGGGGCCCCAGTGAAAATCGTCACGTTGTAATTTAATTTTAATAAATCACTGAAGTAGTTACCCAACAGAATAACAAATGTATAATTTTTACTTAATCTATACTACATGTATTATAAAGCTGAAGAGTTTGTTTGTTTGAACGCGCTAATCTCAGGAACTACTGGTTGGAATTGAAAAATTATGTTTGTGTTGTATAGTCCATTTATCGAGGAAGGTAATATATAATAGGCTATATAACATCACGCTACGACCAATAGGAGCAGAGCATAAGTGAAAAATGTTGCAAAAACGGGAAAAATGTCCACCCGTGCGAAGCCGGGACCGGCCGCTAGTTTTGTTATAAATGTTAGGTTACTTCTGAGCTCGCGGCCTCTTGGGCCGGGGGCCCGTGGCATTTTGCCAGCCCTGCCACCCTATAGTTACACCACTGAACGTAGGATCTGAAACCCTTTCGTGGTTGCAAAACGTGCGATCCGTCAGCCGAAACTTCGTAGTTCGAATTTCGGAGTAGACCCCCAGGCACTTTGCAGTACTTTGTCGTTTAAAGGGCAAGGACATCTATGAGTGGTGTCTGTGCCAATAAAACATGTTTATATTTATTCAAAGAAATATAGTCATGCTTTAGTATGATATTGCATTTCTTATTACAAATTACAAAATTTCCTGACCTTCTTTTACTAATGTTTCTTGGACATTGTTATTATTAGAGGTATTATTACTTCTTTAATCATTGTTTTTTGTAAGAGTCCTATATTAAGGGATTATTTCAAGAGGATGGCAACGTTTATTAAACGAAATCATGTAATTCCTTCAAACGTCGTGATGTAGGTACTGCTGACATAGATTAACCCAGAACGGGATACTTTTGCATTCAATAAAAAAAAATTACAAGAAGTAAACATGTGTACTTAACGTGAGGCATTTTAGCGCCCCGAGTTAAATGACCGCGCGGCGAGCGATAGCCGCGCAATTCGCTCGGGGCGCTAAAACGCCTCACGTTAAGAACACATGTTTACTTCTTGTATTTTTTTTTATTGATTTCCAATGTATCCCTTGCGGGGTTAATCTATGTCAGCAGTACATTACGATACGAGGTTTGAAGGAATTACATGATTTCGTTTACACCTTGTATAGGCGACGGAAACCCCTTTCCATCTGTTGTGCTGCGGGTAGGGTTGCCAGGTGTCCGGCTTTTTACAGTCGTGTCCGGCTAAATACATATTTGTATGTCCGGCCTGTCCGACTTTTGGTGAACCCCGCCCCGCCAAAAGATGCCGAACGCAAGCGAGCGAGCGCAATTTTTTTTCTTTTAAAAACCATTGTGTCAGGCTTTCAGGGCAAAATGTCCGGCTAAATATGAATCTGTGTCCGGCTTTTCTATTTTTGGGCCTGGCAACCCTAGACGCGGGCCACTTTGCCAATATATTACATTAAGGAAAAATAAACGGTGTAAAAAGACCCTTAACGAAGCCGAAAGGCACTTATTCTCCACGTCATTGCGATTTTTTTTTGTTCTGGGCTATGTCTGGGTACCTTCTAGTTACGGAGATATTGGAGATCAAAGTTCCAACTTTTTCACAACTTTTTTTTTTTAAATACTAGTTTTGAAGGTTGCAAATGTACTTGAAATACCTCCATTACCCGTTTACTACTCATTGCATTTATCAGCACAGTGTTTTGAGTGCGTTACAATTAGCTTTAAAGTAAAACGAAATTTTTCACCCAAAAAAAAAGTCGTTTCCCAGCGACAATTTTTGCGTAGGGTTACTTAGTTTGATGTACTGATGCATGGTTGACGGCTTCGTGAAGGGTCTTTTTACACCTTGTATAATAATGTCAAACTCACATGAGGGACTTCAGTGCCTGTTAGTAACTTGATGTAGCTCGTGTCGATGGCCCACTGGATGCGCATAAATGTACCATAGTTGACACCTGATGGTTTAACAATAGAAGATAATTAAATGAACGCTCTTTAGACATTCCACTGTTCTCTTTTCAGCAAGAGTTAGGTACATGAGAATAGCGCATGCGTCACGTCACACGGTGTGAGGGTGTTAGCTCGCCAGGCAGACCGTCAACATCCTTTCACCAAGCGTGCTGGGTTCTTGTTGAATCTTAGAACACGCAACTACTCCCAGCGTGCAGTGAGGAAGTTTTTTATTCTAGCCCGTCCCTATAATGTAATTCCTTCAAACCTCATGATGTTCTGCTGACATAAATTAACCCTGCACGGAATACTTTGGAATAAATAAAAAAAAATTACAATAAGTAAACATGTGTTCTTAACGTGAAGAATTTTAGCGCCCCGAGTTAAATGACCGCCCGGCGAGCGATAGCCGCGCAATTCGCTCGGGGCGTTAAAATGTCTCACGTTAAGAACACATAATTAACTTCGTGTATTTTATTTTAAATTGAAATTAGTAGTATCTCGTGTAGGGTTAATCTATGTCAGCAGTACATCACGAGGTTTGAAGGAATTACATGATTTCGTTTACACCCTGTACGTTGATAGTTCCACTTGTGATGTTGCTTGAGAGTAGGTTTGCCAACCTTAATTCATGAATTTACCGGGACTCTGGCAATCAAAATGCGAGTCGCGGCAAAAAAAGCGGGACCCAGCTGTCAAAGTATAGGGAGGCGAAAATTGCAATTAGAAATAATTTTAAATGGTTTTATTGTATGTTTTACTTTGGCATACAAGATACAACATAAAAAAAGTTGAAACAGTTAGGAAATCTAATAAAACATAATAGTAATCATTATGGAGTCTTCACTCCTCGAGTAAAACAATACGTGCGTTCACTAAACTCGGAGTTCTGCCCGAAGGTTTAACCGTAGGTACGGTAAAACGGGACAATTGGCGTCCCGCACACGTCTTTCGCGGGACGCATCCTCTAAAGCTCTAGAAACGGGACGTCCCGGCTCTCGCGGGACGGTTGGCAAGCCTATTCGAGAGGTTTATTAATACAGGCCATAGTCCTCTCCCAAGTTACATCACAACACTCGGCCCTCCGCCTTCCGCAGTCATAGTACCCCAGGTACCTTCATCATGTCTACGTCTCGTTTGGGGCCGTCCATTAATCACGTGATTTTTTTAAGCATTTTTAACCCCCCCCCCCCCTCCCCCTTGGTGATACGTGGTAAGGTTTACGACTAACCCCCCCGCCTCCACCCAAAATCACGTGTATTTTTTAGTACCTACAAAGAATCTTAATTTTTTTAGAATATTATCTTTAAATACAGGTATAAAGTATAATCTAATTTTGAAAAAATAAATACACGTGATATCTTACTACCCCCCTCCCCCCCCTGTGATATTTCGTGATTTTTGCTAAACCCCTCCCCCCCTTTCAAGCCTCACGTGATTAATGGACGGTCCCTTTGGGGTGTACACATCTGATTGAAAATAAACAAAGTGTATGTCTTACCGAACATCCTGTGAGGTCCAGGCTTATCATCTTGAGACTCGTATGTTTCTGTTTGGAAGATGTCCTTCATACGGATGGTGTAGTTCAGCCTTGTTGGCCACGATTCACCTGTCATTTCCTGTCAACATATACAACATTGCATGAACAAAAATTATTCGGCAGAATGCGTGCAGCGTGGCTGTGTTAGAACGAAGTGAATTTGCTCTCACGATAACTTCTATGGCTGGTTTTAGAGTCACGCTGACCGCACGCTGACCGTCGGCGCTGACAGCCGAAACGTATGAACTTCTAGGAAGCGTTTTAGAATAACGCCTAGCTATCAGCGCGTGCGGTGGTCAGCGCTGACGGGGAAGTTTATGGCTGGTTTTAGAGTCACGGTGACCGTCGGCACTGACAGCCGAAACGTATGAACTTCTAGGGAGCGTATTAGAATAACGCGTAGCTATCAGCGCGTGCGCTGAATGGGAAGTTCATACGTTTCGGTTGTCAGCGCCGACGGTCAGCGTCCGGTCAGCGTGACTCTAAAACCAGCCTATACGTTTCGGCTGTCAACGCCGACGGTCAGCGTGCGGTCAGTGTGACTCTAAAACCAGCCTATACGACGCCATACTGACCGCTGAACGCGTGAACTCGTACACTAGCGTGTAGTTTGCGTAGGTACATACGCAGCAAACGCAGCAGTCTGAAGTGCTCAACATCAAATTTACACAAATGTCTATGTCAACCTTAAGCTGTTTATGCACTTTTGAACAGCGACCATCCATGAAGCATCACTGCCAACGAGTTCTTCGATCACATTGTTCGGTAATGTAGGTACGCTAATGCGAATATTCAGAATAGCCAATTTGCCGACCGAAATATCCAAAGCCATCGCTGCTCAGCAGCATTACCAAAGCGAAAGGGCTGTCTTGTCTTGACCAGTAGGGTACTTCTTGAGTACCGTTGCCAGGTGACCTTTAATTGCGTGAGACGTCCCGACGTTCAGGGATCTGTGGACACGTCCTGATTCACCCTTGATTGGGGAAGTCAAATGTCCCGATTTTGGGACAATCGGTAATTACAAAGGGTTCCAAATGTTCTAATTGTACTACCCTATTATTATTTTTACCGCATAGAGATAAAAATAAACGTTGATTTATATAAACCTTTTTTAGATGTCCCGATTTGAAGACGACAATCGGGATTGTCGGAGTCGGAATCTTGGGGGTTTTATAACCTTCCGCCCCGAAATTTGGCATATTGGACCTTTTTTTTCTTCTTTTTTATCGTTGGAAAATCCTCATGGATATCCCTAGCCCGCGGAAGGCGAGGGGATTTGCAACTCTTACCGGCTAAAAACCAACGGTGTTCCTCCTTCTGACCGTACGGCCGGGGTCGCGGGATTCGCGTAAGCATGCACCGCAACCCCGGCGGGAGTGGCATACTGGACTTAGCGACATTCCTTTTGTGCACAATTCCGATCCATCAACACTATTATGTACTTTTGAATGCAAAATTGGCGCCAAATTGGTTTAACATCGAGTATTTAATTTGGTTGAATGAAGCAATAACAATTGGAATAGAAATTGTGTATTACATTATTATTCGAGACGTAAACACGCTTTGTTCCATAGAGGAAAGTAATATATCGGGTACTTTGTTCCTTGGCATTTTTTGAATGGGATCGGAATTATTTTCGAGAGAAACCCTCCTGCTTGGTGAATGTTGAAATACCTCCTCTTCTTAGGAGATACCTACGTCCAGCTGTGGGCTATTAAACTTACGTGAAATATGACGATAGCCTCCATGTGTCGCATTTTAGAAGTGAAGTCACCTAAATTGGTTTCGTTGGAATACGCGTAGTATCCTTTCGTGTTGCGATCTGTGAACAATAGAATTAAATATTTGGTTGGTCTTTGAAATGCAATTACGCCGAAAGAGAGTAATATAAATATGCAAACGTAGAATTTATTTGGATCATCACAGATTGTTATATTTAAACGACTTTAAAAAAAGGAGGTTCTCCGATTGACCTTTATCTATGTATGTATAAAAAAATGTATGTTCGCGATTATCTCGAGAACCGTAATTACCTAGTCATATTACGATGCGGTTTTCACTAATCGAATAAGCTAGGTAGGTACTCTCTCAAGGAAGTGTTCTTACATATAAAATATTTCTTGCATTTGTTATAGGCAGTTAATTAATGAATAAGATTTTTTCTTTTTTTAATTTAGTAAACCAGACACGTTAGCCGAAAATATCGCGACAATTTTTTTAAGTGTCTATTAAAATTATAATAAGTGTAAATTAGTCTCAAATCAGTCGAGTAATATTGTGAGATATAGATTGAATGAAAATATTTCGTTTTATTATAAGTAGGGATGCCCCGATACGGGCTTTAGCCGATACGATACCGATATACATATATAAAAAAGTATCTCGGATATCAATACCGATACAGGTATTGAATTAACTTCACGTATTGGTATAGGTCTACCGGAATCTGATGGCAAATAGGGAAATTAAATTTTTTTGTGGGTAACACAAGAGTAATTTGAATAAAAAGTCTTGATACTTATATTTTTTTTTCTTTAATTTCGTCTTCATTTCTTCCTGCCCTTATCCCATACTAGATGGGGTCGGCACAACATGTATTTCATAAATCCATGTTATTAGAGGTTTTGGCTTATTGTTTTATGACCGGCCGCCTGCCTGACATAAACCCTCCTTGGGCATACTCGTTGCGCTGCGTTGGGTGACCCAATGTGCTTACTAATATTATGCACTGGGTCCCAAAATGATATGCTTGTCAATCTTATTGCCGACAACTAAGCAGACTATGTTCTTCTTGGTGGAGTATACTTGAAGTTCCTTGACCCACTCATTCAGTTTTGCTAGGGACATTGGTTTTGCCACATCGTAACCTAATATAGCACCGTGAGCTTCTTTCATTTCTGTAATTATTATTGGTTTTTATTCACTTCCTGTAGTAATATATTATTTACTATAGACTGCAATATTGTATCATGAATATCAGTTCTTCTTACGTGAATTAAGAGACAGACAGGGTACAGCAGAGCTGACTACTTACAACCTGTCTTATTTATTTCTCATAACAAAATGCAGTTTATGCAATTTTATTGTAATGGAAAAGGAAACCTTGTTAAAATAAGTATGTTTATTAAAAATGTTTGAACAAGAAAACATTAACTTGAAAATGTATCAACTACAGTCATACTCGTTTTGACAAGTGACATGTTGACATTGCCATATGAAAACCACTATTTGTTATTAATTTTTAATGCCATGAGATTCCGGTAGACCTATACCACGGGAAACGTTTTCTTTACAATACAAACATAGACCGTATTGCTTTTGAATTATCAAACTCCACAATATTATTCCATATGCACACATCAAAAAAAGTTTGCGATCACTAGCATAAGCTGATATAATTTTTTAAATTGAACTTTATCAAGAAAAATTCTTTATTGTACGTTTTCTTTAAATAGAAATATCCAGTTTGAAATTAAAAAATAAAACTATTTCTTATTTTTTTTTTTCAGTAATTAATCAAAGAAAAAGACTGTTTAACCAAACTTAAACAACAATTTATTAATAACAGGTTTATATTCAATATATTATAACTCCTCCCCTGGCTCGAACACATGCGAAGATCCTCCTGGGCATGCTGAGAATCAAGTTATCCAGCATTTCTTGGGGTAACCTGTCCCATTCTTGAATAGCGGAGTCCCTGAGCTCTGGCACTGTCTGGGGACGTGGCTGACGGTCCCAAACAGCTCGCTTTAGAGGATCCCACGCGTGCTCTATTGGGTTTAAGTCAGGCGAGTCAGCAGGCCAGTCTAACCTTGTGATGTCGTATTCTCGGAGAGCAGCATTGACTCGTTGAGCTCGATGGGCGGGCGCATTATCATCGATCAGTACAAATTGGTGCCCATGGTTTACTCGGAATGGTCTGACAATTCCATCAATAGCAAGTGCTCTGTACATGTCTGCTGTCATGAAGCCTCGATACGGGATCAAAGGAGTTCTAGCTCCAATCATAATACCACCCCAAAAGGACACCGATTTCCCACCTTGCTGAACTGTTCCAGTGGCAGTTCTTTGCCTTTCACGGTCTCCTGGTCTTCTCCAGACACGGACACGTCGGTTATCTGGATGAGTACTGATTCGCGATTCGTCAACGAAGAGACAGTTTTGCCAAATGTTTTCTTCTTCATTTTGCCGAAGCCTAGCCCACTGTAATCTCCGTCTTTGACGTTGCCGGGAATTCAGAGGAGCTAGCCAAGACCTCCGTGCTCGTAATCCAGCCTGGTGCAAGCAATTCCAAATGGTCTGAGTGCTAACTTCAAGCCCAGAGGCGGCCTGAACTTTTGCTTTTATTTTAGCGGCGTTGATTGTTGGGTCACGGGCTGCCAGCAATCTAATATAGCGCTTTTGGGCAGTAGTCAAAATAGTTGGGCGACCACTGCGGGGTCGGTCAGCTAAATTACCCATCCCGTGGTACCTCTGCAACGTGGTCACGACACAGGATTGGGATATAGCAACTCTGCGTGCTATTTCTCTCGTGGTGTATCCTTCTTCCCTCAAAGTTACTGTTCTTGCTCGTAAAACTTCTGATAATCCTTTTGGCATTTTTCAATCACAAATTTCCGCGAAATCTATTTTAAATCCGTTAAAATTGACTAAATCAGATTTCTGAATGAGCGTAAGCTAGGACTGAATGCCTTTTTATATGGAAAAACAATTGAACTGTTTTATTGTTTTATATTCTAAATCTATATTTTTAAATAAAGAATCTAAAAAGAAGAAGTCATAATATAATCAACCGTAATAAAAAAAAAAAACGATTTTTCAAAGTGATCGCAAACTTTTTTTGATGTGTGTAGGTAGGTAGGTAGCACTTTTTTTGTTTTGAGACTGACATGGTTAACTACTTACTTATTATCACATATTCCTACTGTGAAATGAGCTAGACTATAAATAGATAAGCCGGGCGAACTGCCAAACGAAATAAAGATCGGGGATTCCCCAGGCATGAATAAACTGTGCTGCGTTTAGACCGCTATAGTCACTTGACCGCGCGTTTACAACAGGGATTTATAAGGCGCGAAATTTTAAACGTATCGACGTTTCAGCAAATTAATACTGCCGATTGCGATATATCGTTTTTTTTTATATCGCCGATATATCGGTATCGGATGCATCCCTAATTATAAGTAATTTCGCAAGAATTATTATAATATAGTCGCTTTTATAATACAGATAGTGCCACCCACATAGACGTGCACCACTCTTCGTCTAATTCGCGTGTTCTCTCTTACTCTAAGATGAAAAGTGAGAGAGACCACGCGTTTAGGCGAAGAGTGGGGCGCGTCTTAGTGGATTGAACTATCTACATAGCTGCGACATATCGTCGCTGTTAAAAAAAAGTATGAAGTGTAGATGTAAGGTTCTTCTGTTTTATTATCTACTAGCTACCCGGACAGACTTCGTTCTGTCAAAAGTTATTGGCCTGTAGTGGGAAAAGAAAAGTGTTGTTTTTACTATTTTCCACGCAATTCTTATGTTTTTTCTCTCCATAAGAACCTTTCTTGTGCCTTAAGGAAAATATTTAAAAAAAAATAGCCGAATTGGTAGAGCCGTTCTCAAGCTTTGCGCTTAGCAACACATTTGGCGATTCATTTTTATTTATATAGATTTCATCTTAGAGCTATGCACGTTCGTTCTAAATATGCATTACAAGGTTTTTTACCCAACAAATGAATAACAAAAAATAAAAATGAAATTGTGCTTTACGAGGTTTTTACTGCCCAGCGACCATATCCGCCTCATTTAGGTATTGTCTAGTACTCTCAAGTGAAGCTGTTGAGCATGAGGCCTTACGTTCGATTCTCAGCCCGGCCAAAAGTTTGCTGTATTTTTTCGTTAGGAAATCCGCAGTAGTGGCCCGAGGTTTGGTAATTGTTCCTGGTAAAGACAATCATTGCGCCAGTTACAATCCCTTCGTGGAATGCACAGCCGAGGCGAGATGCTGTACACCGTTATTATGTATATGATGCATCATGCATCAAGTAATACAAGCAAATATAGTTTATGTGGGAAAGCCATTAAGGTAAATTTTTATAGGTACTTGTTAACTTGCCTAATCCTAAAAACAGTATTTATAATTATCGTACCATTACTAACTTCAAAATACCCTAAGTAACAAATCGTTACGTGCGTTTTTTATCGCACCTACATTTTAACTACCTACCTACTTACCAATTCGAACCAAAACCACCGAATCCGTAATGCAGGTAGGTAATAGTCTTAGCACAGAACATTAATAGACAAGCAGTATTTTATTTAACTCCATACAAACGATCGATTTGGCGCACGCACACCGACACGCGGTCTTTACACGGCACCGCGGCCCGCGAGCGTGGCACCGAGTGTCGCGCCATTATGACTGTATTCCTCGTTTTTCTAATGTATTTTTTTTTAAAGTTCGTATAAATATTGAGATTATTGAGTGAGATTTTTATTGTTACGGATACTTTGAAGTAGGTAATTATTGCTTAATTTGACAATTTATTGAACTAAAATCTAATATCGAAAAGATACCAAATACCTACCTATGTTATAGTAGTAGCGGGCTTTGTTAAAAATCCGATATCTTTATCTATATACATAATTATCGTCACCGGAAAGCCAATACTACTTAAGCGCCATTTTTAAATATTTTGTTCTGAACAGACATAATCTGCCTTATCATTTGTGGAACGGCTTGACGTTGAGTTACGGGACACCCTATATATAACTCATTTTGGCCAAAAATGGCGCTTAAGTAGTATTGGCTTTCCGGTGACGATACAAAAAGAGAAGCTGACTGACTAACCGACTGACTGATCTATCAACGCACAGCCTAAACCGCTAGGGTTAGAAACTTGAAATTTTGACAGTAGGTTTCTTTTGTGACGTAGGCATCCACTAAGAAGACATTTCTCGAAATTCCACCCTTAAGGGGGTGAAATAGGGGTTTTATGTTTGTATGTATGTCCGTCATTTTTGAAGTAAGAAGCATGGAATTAAATATTAAGGTCTCTGGTTAGAAATAAATGTAGGTTGAAGGTAAGGTTGAATTTCCAAAAAGTTTTTGGAAATTCAACCCCTAAGGGGTGAAATAAGCGTTGAAAGTTTCTATGAGAAATCTTGTACTTTTAAAGTAAGAAACATGGAATTAAATATTTAGACTTTTGGTGAAAAATAAACAAACATGTATTTGAGGGTTTTTTTAAATTCTCTCCTAAGGGGGTGAAATAAGTATTGAAAGTTTGTATGAGAAATCTGGTACATTTGAAGTAAGAAGCATGGAATTACATGTTTAGGCTTCTAATTGGAAATAATCATACACGTGTTTGAGTATTTTTGGAAATTCTGCCCCTAAGGGGTGAAATAGGTGATTCCACGCAAGCGAAGCTGCGGGAAAAGGCTAGTTTATAATAAATATCAAAATAGCCGATATTTGATAGATATAAAGGGTGGTAATTTGAGATGGGGCATGAAGGGCAACTAATTTAACCATTGTAGCTACAGGAAAACGTTCTTAGAACCATCCTTAACTATAAAAAATATGGATAGTCTCTTAAGAACATTTTCCTGTAGCCACGACCAAGGTACCTAGCTGCCCTGATAACAAACGCATCAAAAATGAGTTTCTTGCGTATTCTGACGTAATTAGTACTCCAACCTCAGTTGGTCCCGAAGTCTTTTGATCCTTATGGGAAATAGGATCGATTGGCATCATAAAAATATTTTGTGAAAACTGCTCCTTTTCTCGCACTGTACATTTTTTTTCAAAATCTGTGAATGCAGATAGAATTTATTCCAAAAGTTAAGGGTGGTCTCCTAAGAACGTTTTCTTGTAGCTACAATGGTTAAGGTAGTTGCCATTCATGACCCATCTCAAATTACCACCCTGTACATCTGATATATTATATATTATATCATGTGCACTAAAATAAAAATCTCTATATTGTTAAATAAAACTTAAATGTTTTTAATAGACTTGTTTATTATCGAATAACGGTTTTGTATCAAATAATCATAATCATCTCACAGTCACAGGCTTTAAGGTCCCAGGTTAAGTCTTAAAGTATATATGTGTCAGTCCAAGCATAAAGGGTCCAGTGGGGGGTATTGAGTTAAGACTAGATTCGGTATTTAGAATAGTCAATTGATAGTATGGATTGAAAAAAATAATCAAAAAGTGGCACAGTTTTTTTTATCAGACATTTGAAGTTGAAATTCTGAAAAAGCTTGATTTGAGAAAAAACATTATGAATGTTTGAGTGAAAAAAAAACACACTTCTACTTGCTTGTTACATAGATTTTTATTTATTATTGTAGATTGACATATTCTCCGTGGAATCAACTTATAATTATCTCTAACATCTCATCTCTATCTACTAACATCAAAACATTAACAATTATAATTGAAATAAAGGAAGGATACACAGTCTATTAAAAAGGTCCACTTGCCGATATTTAATAAAAAGTCAGTAGGTAATTGCGAGAGCAATTAACAATAAAAAACTAAAATTAAATATTCTTTCTCTATTTAGGAACTAACAAAATAACAAGACAGGTTTTTTTTAATATTATTGCAACAGAATAATTATTATTTTAGCCACTGGTACCTTTTATGAAACTACGTAAAAGGTACCAGTTAAACAGAAAACTTATTCTATTTGGGACTCCAACTTACGTTTTGGACAAAAATAAATTCCTCCTCGCACCTGATTCCTATTCCTATTAAAAGTGATCAGTACGGGGTACTGAAACGTATTTTATTTCAAGAATATCGACATACTGGTACCTTTTTAGTAAACTTTTTTCATTAAGTGTCTGGTACTTAGAAACATCGTATATAGTCATTTACTATATGAAATTGTATAATTGAGCATTTATTAATAACCAATTAAAATTGCGAAATGCAATTTTTCATACCCAAATTTACAAAACCTCTTATATCTCGGAAACTAAATGCCGCGCACTGGACCCTTTTCGTTTGGACTGACACATATTTTAATAAAAACTATTGTTATTTCACGTAATACGTCTCCAGAAGACCCAATATTGCCATTTTAGTAAAAGTATTTATAAAATAGTAGTTTTTGTCAAGTATTGCTACCTTATTCGTGAAACCTGCACAAAATGTTGTAGTTTGGATGATAAATATCAATTATATACATAGGTACTAACACAATAAAAATTAATTGATATATGTATATTATATATCTTGATATAAACTACTGATATAGGTATATCAGCAAACCCTGAGTAATAGTACTGGTGGTAGTAGTAATAGTGGTGATGGTGGTAATACTAGTGGTAGTAGCAGTAGTGGTGGTATGTATCAATAAAAAATGTTAAAAATACAAATTTACTTAAAAAAGAACCAAATTCCAACTGCAAAAATTATAAAGATTATTTACCATCATTGCCACTAGCGTTATCAATAATCGAACTCAGGAATTCATCTTGATTCTCTGTAAAAAGCGGCTGACTATATTCTTGGAATGCTATATCATAATCACTATCGCCAGCGTCACCTAAAACACAATCATATCATAGGTAATAGTAATTAAGTAATAAAAGTAAGTATTTGTTACTAAATAAGTACAAGACTATATTATTCGGTTTTACATAACATACAAGTACCTATAAGTAAATAATAATGATTTAGGTTACACTAAATCATCGTCGTAATGTCGGCGTCGAGGGCGACTGACGAGCGTGCATTGTATTATTAACCGTTTATTCATGATCTGCGCAAAATATTAATATTAAGGTAACTAACTACTTTAAATAATAATCACTTACCTGTGTGACTCATCTTGATTACCTACTAGCTCGCTAATCTGTCGTCAACTCGTTACTCGTTGCCGAATTTGTAATAACTCAGTAAAAATAAAAAACATTTTTTACAAAAAAATTAAACCGACTTCAAAAAAATAATAAAATAATTACCATATAAAATTAACAGTTTCAGAAGTCGGTGCTGATCCACGCTGAACTAAATTAAAGGCACCGACTTCTGAAACTGTTAATTTTATATGGTAATTATTTAATTCTTTTTTTGAAGTCGGTTTAATTTTATTGTAAAAAATGTTTTTTTATTTTTTTCATTTTAGTGGCCTTAATTAAAACTTGGTTGGACCTACTAAAGACACTGCCCGTAACATAATCACATCATCACAATATGCGTACTGTTCGTCATTGAGGAGTTCCATTGTCTATCTCCGAAGTTCTTCATCAGATCTTCATCAAATTTTAATGGGGCCAACTTCGGAGTATACCCTATCCATTAAAAAAAGAATCATCAAAATCGGTTCACAATTGGCGAAAATATCGATGAACATACACAAAAAAAATACCTACAGACGAACATAGTAACCTCCTCCTTTTTGGAAGTCGGTTAATAATAAGAATGAGGCGCGGCTCGGGTGAAACTGCAAGTTTCAAGGTTCCCCCCACTCACATGCAGCATGCAGCTCAAGTTTATTGGGTCATTTTGGGTAACCCGAATAAAAGCTTTTCATAAAGATAACCCCTTCAAAGACTTAAGTCATTGAACGGGTTAACCCCATCAAGGGGTTATCATAATGAAGGTGTTAACCGTTTTGCTGGGTTCCGAGGATGAAACTTGAATAAAATGTAACACCGCGATATAAGTTACCGCATATACGGGTTACCCTGTCGAAAGGCTTAACTCTTAACCGGGGTTGTACGGTCCCTGCCTTAAACACAGCGAGCAGAGCATGCCACAGTTGTTATTATAATGATCAGACAATGAATACCTACGAGCGTATTGAATGACGAACTATGTGCATTGTTTGTCGCATAATTTTCAGGTTAGAACCGTCCTCTTAGTACACAACTACATTAACACACACACGTTGGTTTAAGTGAACGGGCATGACCACTGACTGACATCCGTGGAGCACAAAGGTTCCAGACGAAAACCAGCGTCAAGTACTTATCGATGCTCAGCAGTGAAAACCTCGTGAATAAAATTTTCTTCAAAAGCGTTTTATTTGTTCTTTAGATTGATAAACTCGTCATCCACGTGATAGTTCAACAAACTTTCCAATTCAAATACTTCTAAGCTATCTATGACGTACGATGACAAACTTGTATTAACATTTGATCGGCCATTTTTTGTAGGAGACAGTTATTTCTATCTCTTTAAAAAAAATGTATTTTACACATACGTGGTTTTCACTGCCGACCGACGTTATAATGCTTGACATTAAACTGATCTGGACACCTTTTTGATCCAGCCATACACACATACCCAAATTTTTTTTTTTTATATCACACATTTTATCTGTTGTGTTGTGCTGTGTCCAAATAAATATTACTTAATCTTTTTATTTTATCTTTATCTTCCCCTGACGTGGGTGTGTTAAAGGGATTATAGCAAGACGATATAAACGATATAAGGGTTTTTAAACTGCCATCAAAAATTCGTTTACCAAGTATGTTCGGTTGCCCCTGAAGTAATGCTCCTCAACTGACTACACTCATGTAGATCGGGTTACCAGATGTAAAACAGAAAAGTCTTGATTAAAAGCTCAATTTCTTTAAAAATGTCCTGATATTATTGCTGCGAGCGTGCGCAATGCAAGTATTGTATTAGTTTTATGTGCCGGGCCCGGCCGCCGCGACAAGGATCCCCGACATCGAAAAAATTATATAATTATCAAAGTATGGTTGGAATCCTGACCAGTGCCTAAAAATCCTGACATGTCTGGACTATTTCTGACGTCAGTTAATCCTCCATGTAGATGAACTGTGTGGAAGCGCATGGACTAGCGTCAAATATTGATTAACCTATTTATTGGGCCGTAGCTAAAGGCACTGAGGTCTCGTAACAGCATGTTATTGATACTTTTACCGAAGTACTTTATTTGTTTGTGCGGCAGCCCCCTATGCTCGGGCGCCCCAGGGCGTTGCCCTAATTGTCCCGTTCGTAGACAGATCTGCGCATTTAACTTTATTGTGTATTCACCTCCAGCTCCACAACGAAAAATACCTAGTAATATTGTAGTACTAATTGGGTACCACCACCATTTTAATGAGCACTGTAACAACGTGATTAAATATTTTTTCCTAATTAAATGTAATGTTCAAAGAGAAAGTGTTTGGATGTTCGTTAGTTAATTACAGAATAATAGTATTGAGTATAATTAAACACAATGAAGTTGCACACATACAGACGAAGGTCGGAGGGGCTCGTGGCTAATAACCGACCGCGCGGATCGTACGATTTGCGAGGTTAAGCTGCGCTTGCCGCGGTCAGTATGTGGATAGGTTACCGATCATTACACATCGAGACCCCTCGGTGCCTCGGAGAGCACGTTAAACAGTACCTATGACAGTCGTTACGGGAAGTCAGAAGTCCGAAAGTCTAACAACTGTTTTAGCCTTAGGATATCGGCATTGCCCAGTAACTGGATTGCGGAGGTCTGATGGCAGTCGCTCCGTGTAAAATACTGGTATTCAGCCGCATCTGGTTAGACTGGAAGCTGACCCCGACATAGTTGGAAAAAGGCTAGGCAGAACAGAACATTAGGCGAAGGTTTTCGAAAGTATCGGCACATTAGAATTATTATAGCTTAACCACTATAGTGTCTAAAATATACTAGGTCCGTTTTAACAGCTGTCAGATCAGTACATTTTATGTCAAAATTGACATAACATGTTCTAATCTGACAGCTGTCAAAACGGGCCTATTAAATTTTAGCCACTATAATTTATTTTAAAGAATTACTCACGTTTGCTGGCTTCACTGTCGCACAAGACCAACAAAAGTACAAAATGTCTTATATTTTACCTGGGAAGTACTCAAGCCGCTTCAAGTTGAGTTTGGGGCCCACATCATCCATGAGCGATTCGGTGAGCGGTGTGTCGGGGGTGTACAGGACCCAAAATGGCGCATGCATCGCTTCCGTTAACGGAAGTATATCCTGTGGAAAAGGAGATGTCAGCATTAAAACATTGCTTGCTGTCTAGAGGTGGTTTAACTTCAGTGGGATAAGGCGGGTACAGACTGCTGTAACGTAAAATGCAATGTAACATGAAAGGTATGTAGTACCTACTACGCACGCGTAGTGTGCACGGTTCGTGCGCGCAAGGGGTCCACACTATGGGAATTCTGTTACATTGCATGATACATTGCGACAATGTGTATGGCAAATTCTTTCATTGCGTGTTACATTGCATGCTACATTTCGTGAGTCTGTACCCGGCTATAAATACTTGTATGGCCTACAGATAGTTGTTCCGGTTCTATGTTATAACTGTGCATGTGAGATTTGTGTTTGTAATTGCGTCCAAAATAAAGGACGAGCAAACGTTTTTTTTTAATATCCTGGTCCTATAATATACAGGGTGTAAATGAAATCATGTACTCCTTCAAACCTCGTGATGTACTGCTAACTTAGATTAAACCTGTAAGGGATACCTTAGGATTAAATAAAAAAAATACAAGTAAACATGTGTTCTTAACTTGAGGCATTTTAGCGCTCCGAGTTAAATGACCGCGCGGCGAACGATAGTCGCGCAATTCGCTCGAGGCGCTAAAATGCCTCACGTTAAGAACATATGTTTACTTCTTGTATTTTTTATTTATTGAATAAGTACTATAAAACAGTGATAGTGACAAGTCGCAAACTATCATGAATCATGGTTTGGGAGCGCAATAATTAACAGCTTCCGTTAGTTAAGTAGGTACTATAATTTATACTGGTTGTGACAATATTACGTGGAAACGTGAGACAGTGTCTATTAATATGTGAGTATGAGCCGTACGATTGTTGAAACTCTTCAATAAAAGTGGAGGTTTAAATCTATACTAATATTATAAAACTGAAGAGTTTGTTTGTTTGAACGCGCTAATCTCAGGAACAACTGGTTGGAATTGAAAAAATATTTTTGTGTTGGATAGTCCATTTATCGAGGAAGGTTATAGGTTATATAACATCACGCTACGACCAATAGGAGCGGAGCATAAATTAATAATGTTGCAAAAACGGGAAAAATGTCCACCCGTGCGAAGCCAGGACGGGCCGCTATTTATCATAAATGGAATACATACACATACATACTTAATAATGATATAAGAACCTATCAAGTGCGTGACGAATCGCTCTTAAAGTATAGTTCCGTTGTCTTCATCCATTGGTTGAATTGTTTGAAGAACGAGATCCTAAAATGCCATGTCACAAAATTAGTTTTTCAGTTGTTCAGGAACAGCTTTTCATTTTGTTTGTAGAACTATCTGATTACTACTGAATAAATTTTAGTGCACCCAGTTATACTACAAGGTATGTCTCTGAAACTAATTGATCTCTTAACTGATTTGAAGCCTATTAAATTTTTATTTTTTAATCGGTAGTAATCAGATTCTGATTATTGCATTGGACTAGGTGCGTGGAATTTTTGTTTATTTTACATTACATCCACTAAACATCAATATAACTTCCATTATTTACTTAATAAGGGTCTGTACACAAAACTGCGATGCGACGCGACGCGAATTCGCAACTCATAAAACTGCGACGCAAATTGCTGCGATGCGATTTCGTGCGGCAAGGCGTCTTCCTTCCAAGGTTCGGGTGACCAATCCCTCGACGATCTTCAACCGTATTGAACGTATTTTATACTAGGTTGAATAAATTTGCGTAAAAAGATTTGCGCACTGCTGTTACTGATAAGAAGATATAGGAAAAATCAATTACGCGAATCAATTCGTAAGTTCCTGCGATGCGTCGTGCGTGCTCGTACGTTTCTGCGATGCGACGTCGCATCGCAGTTTTGTGTACGGCCCCTAAATCAATCAATTTGTTCCTACATTTAACACTGAATTACTATTCCCTTTTTTCCTGATTTCCGAGGTTTACCCAGAGCATTGACATTTTTGGCTATTTTTTTTTCTACGTACCAATTAGAAAATATTAATAATTTAGGCGCATTAATTACGCATTGTCCTTTGTTCTTTTGTTTAATCGATAATGGTACCGATTAGGGTTTCCAAGCGTCCGGCTTGAGCCGCACATGTTTGTATTTTATGATCGTGACCGGCCTGTCCGATTTTTGTTAGGCTTTTCGCTAAGCACGATCGATGTGCGCCCGCGAGTCGCTACAACACATGGGACGCAAGCGCACCCGAAAATACTATTGAATAATATTGAGAGTACTTATTAAAACTGGTATATCCGGCTTTTAGTCTGGCCAAAGAAAGCTGTCCACGAGAAATGGCGGCAGCTTTAAAAAGTCTCGACACCTATTTGCTTATTAGTAGGTACTAACCTGTTTCTACAATGAATCTACACTAATGTATGTGTACCTAACAAAAATCAAGTTCTCTGGAAAATTAAACCGGTAATAAGTGTTGATAGCTGAAGATTTTTTTCAATTACCGCCATTTCTGGTGGACGCCTTTCATTGGCCAGACTCAAAATGTCCCGCCAAAAGTAATAACAAGTCCGGTTTTTAAATTTTTGGGTCTACCAACCCTACCGCCGATTCTGTTGCGCACCAATTAAATCTAACTAAAAATATTGCTATCTTTTATAAACAGGCAACACAAAAAATGTGTTATTGAACATCACCATGTTTTTAGGTGGTATATGCTGAGGTGTCGTCTAAGTCTGTTTGTTAATAGTTCAACCTAATTTGATAGCTCTAGTATTCTTCCATCTCTTTCTTATTTTATCGGCAAGTAAAGGATAGCAATATTTTTAGTTAAGTTTAGTCGGTGCTCAACAGAATCGGGGCTAGTGAAGATAATTCATCACAGCGTAATGATTGATATCATAATCTGACCTAAGGAACCCCTACTTGGCGTTATGCCAAAAACTTATTCGTGAATCTGATTCACGAAGAAGCCTGGCGCCAAGCAAGGGGATAATATTGATTAGCTAACGTTACGACACAGTTTTGGTCTCAAGGATACAAATAAATTTGAAGCTTGAAGGTGCTCTCGTTTCTTTTTTCATACAAAATATTTTTTAATAAATCTCAACAAATATCATAGTTTTCCAAAATAATCAAATAAATTCGCAATTTACAATTATGGTTTGCGCAAAATACAGGCAAAAACATATGGTTATTGTGTTATCTATACTAATATTATAAAGCTGAAAAGTTTGTTTGTTTGTTTGAACGCGATAATCTCAGGAATCACTGGTTGGAATTAAAAAAGATTTTTGTGTTGGATAGTCAATTCGAGGAAGGTTAAAGGCTATATAACATCACGCTACGACCAATAGGAGCGGAGCATAAATGAAAAATGTTGCAAAAACGGGAAAAATGTCCACCCGTGAGAAGCCGGGACGGGCCGGTAGTATATAAATAAAGAAAGAAAAGTTGTTTATTTGCGCCAACATGACGCACAAAAATAATACAAAAGTATAAAAAAAACTATTGGGAAAAATATGCGTCACATCCGCGCAAAACGGCCATCGCTCAGCATAATGCTGTGTCACGTGCGAAACGGAGCCACAGCGCTGGTTTTCAGCGACAATCGGTGTTGACATGATGACGTCCACCGGTGCAGCAAGTAAAAATAAATAAAATACGCAATAAATAAGGAACAATTTAAAATTGTATGGTATATTATAACATTTGAATATAGCAACATTTCATCGCGTCGACATCGTCGCTCACGGATATGATAAGTTTATGCCTCGGAGAGCACGTTAAACCGTTGGTTCCGGGTGTCATACGAATACCTGTGACAGTCGTTACGGGTAATTAGAAACTTGAAAATCTGACAACCGGTCTAATCTTAGGATATTGGGTCACCCGCGCGAAGGCGCAACGAGTATTCCCAAGGAGGGTTGATGTCAGGTAGGCGGCAAATACTCTAACAACATTGATTTATAAAATACATGTTGTGCCGACCCCACCTAGTGTGGGATAAGGGCAGGAAGAAGAAGAGGTCTAATCTTAGGATATCCGCATTGCCGACTAACTGGGTTGCGGAGGTCTGATGGCAGTCGCTCCGTGTATAATACTGGTAGTCATCTGCATCTGGTTAGACTGGAAGCTGTCCCCAACACGGTTGGGAAAAGGCTGGACGGAACAACATACGATTAGTTTTAGGCTCAGTGGTCAATACTCAATACTTTATTGCATTTCATATGTATTACATAGATGGTATAACAAGTAAAATACCAATATGGACCCGGTCGGGCACAGCAAAATTAGGAGAGAGGAAGAGGGCCAAGTAGCAATTTAATATTTTTATAAATTATTTAATGTGTTAAGTTGGGTGTATTAGGATTGTGTATATAGATATAGTATATTAGTTATGTTTATTTTATGTATTGCATAAGAGTAATGTAGGTAGGGTAGGTAGGTTGTTAGTGCAACTGAGCCTAGGTATTGTTTTACAAATTTAATGTCATTAGTTCTGTAAATGTAGATGTAACCGAGTACGCTCGAGTATGAGATACATTTTTATCTTTGTAATAAAAATGTAATAGCAGATTTATACCACTTTCACATTCCAAACAAAGTCCTCGTATTGGTCACATTTTTCAATCTCCATTTTGTTTCTGAGGATAATTCTTCGTTCCATCTCGACCTCGACTCGTTCGTGGACAATTTCATCTAAAGCGTTAGGCGTCGGCGTGCACGTCTACTGATTGTAAGAGACAATATACCGGAGGTGATGTCGTGACTGTGCATGCAGCTCGCTCGCCAGTGTTTTGTTCTGCTCTAGTAAACGTCGTTCTGTCTCCTAACGGTTTGCAGGCAAAACCAGGAAGCCTCGACTTTGTGGGATCTTTTACGCCCTTTCAAATAATCCACAACACACGCAGCTGTTTCATAAAAACAGCTTTATTTAGAATGGGTTAAAAATTCGTTTTTCATCTGTCCCCCAAGCAGGAGTACGCAATTTCTTTTTTTTTTTATGTAGTACCACTCGTAGTTAACGCCGCTGGGCTTTTTTTACTACTTAACCGGACTATCCTGTGGTGGCCAAAAATTACTTTAAGGCCCCCAGCCAGGGCTTACAAACTAAGGATATAAGTTAAGTGACGCGGCACTAAGGGCACCCCCTTTGGGGTTCGGGCCTCGGCTTAGTGGGTCACTGAGGGGTGGGCAATTAATATCGGGCTGGGTTTGATTATTTAGGGGCTGGTTTAGCGTTACAGGCTCAGCTTCGCGGGCTGGCGTGGCGAGCAAGGGTCGGTCGGTGACGTTACAAGGGGGACGCGGAGGGCCTCGGCGGCGAGGCCGGAAACGCGGTGGGTATTTGTATTTACGACGACGGGTACTGGTTTGGGAGTACGCACTTGTAGGGGAGTTGTATATATACTATGTGCGCGTCAAATCTTGATATCGCGATGCGGGATTTGTGACATTTCAGTTCATAGCTGTCATTGTTGTCGCTGTAGTCTGCTAAACAATCGCCGTGCTGCGTAGTTCTCATGTGGCGTGATGCACCATGCCGCCACACACTGTTAAGCTCGCTAAACTGAAAAATATATTTGTCTCTTCTTTTTGCGGGTGTAAAAGAGAGATAACGAGTTTAGTGAACTCATGATCGCAAACAAACTCATACTACTCATACATACTCATACTACTTAGGTACTGATACCTATGTACAATTACTGAACAGTACAACTGTCTGTGAATCCACACTCAGAGATACCATTATTTTTCAGTTCGTACAATGAGGCAGCCGTGGCCATAGCTAGAGGCCCGGGGGCTAAGGGGGTATCAAGTAAGTCTTTTATATCAACTTTTTCGGGCGCCCCCTAGGTTTTAGGGCCTCAGGGCACTGCCCCGGTTGTTGGTACAGCCCCAAGGATAGACCTTATTGGTGTAACGATTGCAAATGCGTAATAGTTGTAGTAATTTCATCCGTATATTATTACTTTATAATATACCTAGATTAATCACAATACTAATCTACAGGAAAAGAGACAATGTTTACAATTGGATGTCTATGGGTATAACTGTGTATATGTTTACAAATACTTTGTTGATAACAGTGTGTAATGTGGTAATAAAATAAGGAATATATTTTATGATTCAGCGCTGTTATAATTAATGTATGTAGAAAGATGAATGCCCATTACTGGGCCCAGCGTGTTACAGAAAAAAAAATGTGGAAAAAATACTTAATTTTGTCATGGAACCGAAATCATAAAAAAATATTTTAATTTACAGTTGCTAAATATAGAAAAATATTTTCAGAAATGTTTGTTTTTCGTTGAGATCATGCATTCATTCATGCATTAAATTGTGTGCCCCACAATGTATGGGAGATGGTCGATGTTCTTTAAAACTAAAGTTCACTCAATATGTATTTGTTTCAGGTGGATCATCATCATCAGCCTATAATGTTCCCACTGCTGAGACACAGGCCTCCTCTCTGTGAGAGGGAATGGGCCGTAATCCACCACGCGGGCCTAGTGCGGGTTGGTAGATGTCACATGTCTTCGAATTTTTGGCTCTAGGACATGCCGGTTTCCTCACAATGTTTTTCTTCACCGTTTTGAGAGCAGTGGTTTTCAGGTGGATACCCTTCATAAATAATATTTTTATAATGTCAGTGAATATAAACACAGTAGTTTAAAAAAAAGAAAAGGTTAATTGTTTGTGGCATACTTTATGGTATACCTGAGGAAATTCTCTCATCTGCCGTCCACCCTGGTGAAGGTGGAGGGTCATGAAGGACTCTTACAGGCTA
Source organism: Amphipyra berbera (assembly GCA_910594945.2). NCBI lineage: Eukaryota > Metazoa > Arthropoda > Insecta > Lepidoptera > Noctuidae > Amphipyra > Amphipyra berbera. The sequence goes on from OU343138.1 coordinate 2,648,683, forward strand.
AAAGCACAGCAGTATTCCTCCGAGGACTTATGACTGGGCTGGCGGGATTTGCTAGTGCAGTTACTGCCCTGGCAGATTGTGGCATACTGCTATAATGGGCTTCAAACTATGATTATTATACGCTTATAAATATTTAAGTTATAGTAGATGAAATCTTAACATACAATATTATACGAATCAAATCAGAAGAGGAAATTAGGAATGACCATTCACCGGGTTTATGTAATTTGACCACAACTGTTATTTCATCATAGAAAACATATATTTAAATTGGTCACAGTACATTTATTTTGCATCAATTGGTCACAGCTTTTTTTATGAAAATCTTTGAAAAGTATTATCAACAGGAGAAAAGTCAATCGGACAAGTGGAATTGAAATAAATACACCTTGTATGGTAGAAATCTCTACACAGACTATGAAAAAAGCTGATTATCTTGGAATGGCTGATCAGATTTCCATCAAAAATAGAAAAAATACTTGGAAAAAAAAGAAGAATGGCCATATTCTTCTGCTGGCAGTAGAAGAATATGACCATAATATTGATTGATATGGTTGTGTGACAGGTGAGGTCGCAGCCAAAGACTTGGGGGGGGGGTCATTTTAACAGTGAAATAAGTATAGCACTTTAGAATTTAGAGTAGGTACGTTATTTTTTGTAATTTATCTATTTTTTGGATGTTGGGGGGGATCATGACGCCTACGACCCCCCACCTCGGACCGCCACTGTTGTTTGAATAAGTAAAGATTTATCAACAAGTTTAGTAACTCACCGTGTAGGCCACTGGGTCTCTTTGCTCCGGCATTATTGCTTCAGGTTTAATATTGTCTTTGAAAGCATATAATAACATGAAAAACAGCAAAGGCGACACTAAGTCCACTATCGTATGGATAAACCTTCTTTTCCTAACCACAGCATGTTTCCACATCAAAACTGACAACACCCTCGCTTTCATTTTTACTAATATCACCAAATATGTATTTCACAGCGATTCAGTTCCACACACGACACATAAACACTAATATAGATCTTTACGAAACATTACAATGGATTCTATTGTAATTGAGTGCACCCGAACTTTAAACATATGATATTATTATTCGCACGTAAATTTGTTTAATAACTGTCCGTATAAACATATCGATGAGGCCGTTGCTTAAGTTAGTGTAAAATTAACGCACAATTTAATGAACATTTATCAAAATTATATGTTTTCATTACAAAACTACGGTTTTGTTGTGATTGTGAGTTTTAGTTTTAATTAGGTACTGTTGTTTTGTGATTGTGCTGCGACAGTCCTTGCTTGACATAGTTGACGTGACAGACTTGCCCTAATAAAAATTGTGCCAAAATGCCAACTAATATGGCGTCAATAGACAATACAAAGAGTTAAGCAGAAAACAAACTATCGGACGCGGCTGACAGCCGCGACTTGTCATGACTTGTGTGTACACAGTAGGGATGCGTAACAAATATCGATTATATCGTCGATATTTTTAATTGCGATATATCGATATTTATTTTAGAATATCGAATTCGTATCAATTTCAATATATTTTTTAAGGCAACTCTGGTTTCGTTATTAATGTTACTAGATACCTCATCCTTGCAAGCACCTCGCGCATCGTTTAATTTAGAAATACCCGCCACAATCTTCATTAAATGGATACTATTTTCTTCAGGTGTATTATTTTTTACGAATTTTGAATGTTTTGGGAATATGTATGAGTAATCATGCTAAAAATGACAATATATCGATATTTTTCACTCGATAATTATCGATACTGTTTAAAAATATCGATATATGTTTTTCAATTGCCCATCCCTACAGCCTCGCCACTTGCCGCGCCGCAGTCAATTAATGGCTCTGGCATCAGGCCTTTTAAGCCGGTAGGACAGATTCAAAACCGGTAAGTAGTTTTTATTAAAATATATTATTATCAGATTTATCCCAAAATTCATAAATAGTCAAAAAATCGTACGTTCTCCGCACGATTTCGGAGATACTCGTTTCGCACATACTATTTAATTAAATTGAAACCTTTCTACTTAGAATACCTATGTATAATACAAATTGTGCATGTCGCAATAAATAAACCAAAATGATAAAGGTCAAATGTATTTTCGATTTAAAAATCCGCTTACATTAGCGATATGTTTACGATACTATACGTCAAACGTTATTGCTAAGCCTACAGGCAATTTAAAACATTAGGTATTATTTTTAAGTTAAACAAAAAGACTTGAATCTCGCCTTTTTTTGTTTAGTTAAGTGTTATGTTAAACATATGAACACTTTCTAAAAGTTTGTTCAGGTATTTTGTTTGGACCATAAACATATAAATCACAGTAGTATTTAACAGTGTTCAGCGTATTTACTACTAATGTATATATTTATAATGTTATTTTTTAAATTTTCCATATGTGGCACCACTTAGGTCATTGTAGACTTTCATCCTTTTCAACAATAAAAAAATGTGAAAACATCATGGCGTCATTATTATAACAATACCTACAATATTTTCACGTGCGCACACGGACATCTGATTCGGTCGGTCGATCAAATAGAATAATTATAATCCCTATGTTCGGCCGCTGAATGCGAATGACGTCATTAGCTGCAATTGGGAGAATTCGGCCGCTCGGGTAATGCGGCGCGTGCGGTGCGGCCAAGTGCGCGTTCACCTTAGGTCGCGGCTGTCCTTCGATCCCCAGGCCAGGTAAAGTGTAATTCGGTTTTTCCATTAAGAATTTCTCAGTAGCAGCCCGGAGTCTGGGTTTGGGGCCGGTTAATGGCAATAGGCTCGCCCCCTATTACATGGGACTTAAATATAACTAGCGAAACAAGGTAAAAACACCTCTGCCCGAACCCTTCGGGAAATACAAGGCGTGATGTATGTAGGTATGACTCAAGGAAAATCTCTCAAATCCCATACAGGTATTAAAGTTCTCTCCTTTTATTGATGCGACTGGCATGTTGAGAGTCCCCATCAATCCCAATCAAGTTGTCAAATTTTAGGGGCCAAGGGTGGCTTTAAGAGACAACCCTCAACAAGCATGTGCATATAAAATTCAGCAGGCGTGTACTTACGGGAGGATAAAGAATAACACTTGTAACCGTACACTATCTATATATATTTTAATAATAATTACAATTAGATCAACAGGGCGTGGTTCGTAACAATGCGAGGAGTCCAGGGTCTTCTTGAGCAGGTGTAGCACTTAACTTGGCACTTGCAGCTTGCCCGTCCTTTTATAGGCCCGGTCCCCGGCCAGTCCGCCACCACCCGTCACAAAGTGTGCAATGCAATTATTTCCTACAAGAAAAAACACAGTTTTATTGAATCATTAATTTCACAAAAAATCTAATGGCAGCCGAACACTTACATTTGTTTCACGTCGGTCCAAAATTGCGGCTCAAATTCATTTAGATTTAGACCATCGGTAAAAGGACTTTAGTGCGGAGGACTTTAGTACCGTTCTTAAATGCACAAAATGTCCTAGATTAATATTTCGTGACAAAAATTGAAAGGAGTATGCTTAGGTGGTTTGGTCATGTTGAGAGAATGAGTGAACGGCGATTAAAAAAAGGAATTTATAAGACGGATTTTAATGGAAACGCCGGTAGAGGACGTCCTAGAAGGACATACATCAATGTTATTGGTGATGTTCTTCACAAAGGACAGGTGCGTAGTAGGTACTCTCAATCGGCGTACGTGTATGAATGTGGATGAAGCGAAAGGAGTATGTAAAGGTTTGTAGCGTTCTATAGTTTCTGCCTACCCCCAAGGAGAACAGGCGTGAGTTTATGTATGTAAGATTTAGTTTTTAGGTAGCCCAGGCGTGGTCGCAGCCAAAGACTTGGGGGGGGGAGGTCCAAAGACTTGGAGTATTTATTGCACAATATGTTTTGAAAATTATCTATTTTTAGAAAGTTTGTCAAAACCAATATGGGAATACAACAAACGTGATTTTTTTGCCGTTTTTATAGATAATGCTACGAAACCCTTCGTGCGCGTGTCCGACTCGCACTTGGCCGGTTTTTTATTTTTGACTTAGTCACGTTTGGCTTAAGTCTCACCTGGTGGTAAGCGCAGGCAGGATCTAAAATGGAGCACACTAATCTTTACAAAGTTTTTAATTAAGCAAACTAATTTTCAATTAATTTTTAATTCGTATTCGATAATGAACTTTTAATCAATTAACACGGGTTTATTTTGGTTACTTTACGTGGATTTCTATACTCTTTTACTGCAACTATAAAGTCCAAAATAGCTAAATCTAATTATTTTTTAAACGCGTCTGTCTCTGTTTATTGCACCTTGAAGTCATGATGTAGGTTATTATCTATACTAATATTATAAAGCTGAAGAGTTTGTTTGTTTGAACGCGCTTATCTCAGGAAGTTCTGGTTGGAATTGAAAAAATCTTTTTGTGTTGGATAGTCCATTTATCAAGAAAGGTTATAGGCTATATAACATCACGCTACGACCAATACTGCCGTCATTATTAAAAAGGGCACAACTAACATTTTGTAAATATTGAGAAAATCGATGTTGAAATATTTTTTGAATTTTGTTAAAAAAACACGACTAAACTATGTTTTTCGAAATTGTGTGAATGTAAATAGTTGCATTTATATAGTACACATAGGACCATAGCAATATTTTATTTTTATTTTTAATGCAGATAATAAATAATCAGCTTATTTTTTTTCATCTTAACATAAAAAATGACATAGAATGGGCAATAATACGTTTAAAAGGCATATACAACCAAATGTGCCTTTTCAATGTAAAATTTTGAGTAAAAATTTAAAATGTTACAATGAAAAGGCACTTTTATTCAATTGTGCCTTTTCACTATAATTAGAGTTCGATCCGTTCGTCGAATTCCATTCAGAGATGTTTAGTAGTAAAGGCATAACCGCCAGTGTGTCATTTTTATAGAAAATTTTAAGACGTAGGGTAAATAGTAAAGGCGTAACTGCCAATTGTGACTTTTCTTCTACATTCATTGCTAAGGTGTTGGTATAAAAAATAAGCACAATTGCCACATAAGCCTTTTATATTTGACGTACGCCGTTTCAATGAAATATATTAAAAATATAAAGGTGAAATAAAAGTCATATCTCACAATGTGCCCTTTTCCTGTACTAAAACTTAAAAAATGGTGCAGTTGTGCCCTTTAAGCTTATTCTATCTCTATTAATTTTGTTGCTAAAAATCACAAAAAAATTAGACAGATAGGCCTTTTTTTCCTGATTCCGAATATATATATAACTCAATTTCATGAAAAATGTTAGTTGTGCCCTTTTTAATTAAAACGGCAGAATAGGAGCGGAGCATACATGAAAAATGTTGCAAAAACTGGAAAAATGTCCACGCGTGAGAAGCCAGGACGGGCCGCTAGTTTCTGATAAAACTACTGTACTAATTACATACATACACGGTCCATTTATTGTTTGGAATATTCAATTAATGTTGTGCTAAGGACGTTGCTAAGATATTAAGAAAGCCAATAAGGGAAAAGTTTTGTACCGTATCTACTTACCGATATTATAATTTTGCAGGCGTTTTATCAGTCAGCAGGCTTTTAAATGATATTGAAATTAGTTATACTATACTTTTTATTATTTTACCAAATAGATCACCATGCCGCCAATGAAAATATCAAGAGATGGGATGATTATAATAGGCAGTTTAAGAATAAAAATCGAACAAATCGTGAATATAACGAACCAACTGTACAACAAAAGATTGAGTATGGGATATGGCTTAAGAAATATTACGCTGCTCAGGAGTTAGAAGATTCAGGGGAACTCCCTGATGGAATGGAACTCCCAACTTCATGGCAAGGTAACCTTTGACTTAAGGTCAGCAGTGACAAGTGGTTGGATAGTGGCGCCGATTTTCTTATTCACTAACTAAATTAAAATTAAAGAATTGCTATTTTTTACTAACAAACGGCGCGAGAAAAGGACGGTGATAGTTGATAAGAACTAAGTTAGAGATGTCAAACTAGTTTACGCCTTAAACTGCACCGTGTCTTTAGTCGAAACGTTTCGACGTGTCGTCTATACAAGGTTAGTCGGTTTATGGGGGTACTAAGCCGCGGGCCACTTAAAGTATCACTGATGACTATTTTAAAGCAAGTGTTAAAATTTCAAAATTCGATCATTTTTATTTGCGTGTTAAAAGATTTTTATTAGAGATTTTTCAAAAAAATATCATACCTACCTGCTTTAGTTATGAATTCAGAATATTAAGTTTCTAATCCGTGACCCTAAATATGACCTAAATTGCGAACACAGCTGATCATAGCTATGCACAGATAGATTTTAGCATATTTTTTACGAAATCTTTGAAAAGCTTTGAGGAAAGTTGTAGAATAAAGTTATCTTTTATTATGGGTACTTTATCACCCTTTCGGCTTAGTACCCCTTTCCGACTAATCTTGTATTTGTATGGAATTTTTTTAGTTACAAACAAAATTTGACAGTTCTTATTTATGTCCATCTCTTTCTTATTTTATCAGAGTGAAAAAATAACAATTCTTTAATTTTAGTTTAATTGGTGAACAAGAGAATAGGCGCCATTTACTTGTTAGTTACTTAATCACTTCGTAACGACACTTGCGTCTTCTTGGTACTCTTGTTGCCTAGATAATTCTATCAGAAACGTTTCGAGTGTGATTTTCTGAGTTTTTGCTCGGAGGCTGACCTCATTTCAATTTGCTCGTGGCTAATTAACAACTGCGCGGATGTTGATTTGCAAGGTTAAGCTGCGCTTGCCGCGGTCAGTTCGTGGTTGGGTGACCATTCGTTACAAAACGAGACCCTTCATTGCCTCAGAGAGCACATTAACCGTCGGTCCCGGGTGTCATACGAATACCTACGACAGTTGTTACGGGTAGTAAGAAATCGGGCTTATAACTACCCGTAATGTCAGTCGTTATTAGAAGAATTTTCAATTATTGTTTTCGTTGAAATTGTAGTTTTTTTCGTTGAGTCCAATTCATTATTACAAGTGGCGCCCAACGTGGGGCCAGGATTCGCGCCGCCATTTTACTTCTCACGTTCGGTTTTAAAATGCCGCGCATAGTGAGTTCGCCGATGCCGACGTCGTGGACAGTTTTAAGGATGCCACAACACGTCACTCCCGTGCGGAGGCTTTGACCCCTGCGAGCGTCACACGTCTTGAACACCTACAACGTGCCTAGGCTGATTTGATGGAGAAGCTGCTAGGGTGCGTCTTCGACATATTTCCTGCCTAGATGGCGTCGTCGTCGCAGATCCTTAGCGCATCTCCGTGATCGGCCATTTTTTAATGCACAATTCTAGTTTGAGGCGAGGCCGTGTGGTGGCAATGGGCGGCGAACTACTCTGAGGCCTCTCCGTAACCGTCCGGATTTTTGCCCGAGTAAGAGCCCGTTCACACAGCGGATCAATAGGATCCGCTTGTGTTGTTCACATCTGTACCGACAGATCAGTTAAACAAATGGCAGCTGTAAGGCATCTGGCAGGCAGGATACGACAAAAATAACAGATCGCGTGTAAAAGCTCCCATACTTCTCCATACATCTTCATGTACGGATCCGCTTTTTATACTGTTCCGGCACCAGTTTTTGATGACAAAACGGATCATGTAAAAATGTCGGTCCAGTATTTTTTACTGGATTCGGAAGACTGTCGTGTATGTGAACTCGCTCATACAACTACAGGCGCCATCACCAAAATAAAAAAAAATCCGCAAAATCGGGTCCTGTAAACAGTTTCTGTGTGAATGACAGCTTTTATATGCAATACTTATACTTAATATCTCAAAATGTCTTACTTGGATAAATGTTATCTGATGGTTGAAAAATCCATTATGCGGATTTGGATCAGTGTGTAGGGGAACGAGGTATGGTGTTCCTCCTACGAAAAGGGAGGATCCTCCCACCAGGCGGGTCTTACCTATGCCTGGCGGGCTACTGCCCAACGGTTGATGTTGGGAAGTTGTATATATTAACTCCGTGTCTCAGATCTTGATATCGCGATGCAGGATTTGTGACATTTCGTTTGACAGCTGTCATTGTTGTCGCTGTAGTCTGCTAGACATTCGTCGTACTGTGTAGTTCGCATGTGGCGTGATAGATGCCGCCACAAGTGCACACACAAACGCTTGTACACTGCTGAACACGTAAAACATGCACTGACCTCAAAGAAATTCGATACATTAATCTTTTTGATTGACAATAATAATCCTTGACTATGTTCTTATATCTATGATCTATCTACTTAGGTATTAGGTAAGTATTACGGCTTCACCATTGATATCACAGCCTCTTTTGTGTTCTATGATTGATGTCGTGGGCGTGTAACTACATGGTGGTTTTGTGATTTTGCCAGGTATTGGCGCTGGCCACATAGGCCAGAACCCGCCGCCCTGGGCCAAATTAGTAGCCGAAGACGCCGCAAAGCCTGCGGTATGCTTCCAAGAATACGATAGTTGCGGCGGTCGCCAGGAGGACGTGTAAGTGTAACATAGCATCATCGATATTTCGATAAACACACGTAAAATAGTCTAAGCAACGCGCGATCTTGCGAATATTTTGAATATTATAAATTTATTTAAGTTTTATTTTTACACACATAAACACTGTCTAGGGTTACTTTATAGCTATTCATTTATTGAAGAGAAACTATAAAGAATTCCTTGTAACATTCTTTATATCAAAATGAGTAGTAGGTATTTTATACTCTAACAGGAAATTAAATTAAAAAAAATGTTTTTTAATAAAATGGATTTTATAGTAATTTGTATTAAAAAAAATAACAATTTTAGGACCTAGTACAATGAGACCTGATTTTGTTGATAAAGAAAAAAAACAAAATTAAATGAAACATTGTTATAAAATAAAATAAAATAACTGTAAATAAAAAAAAACAAGTTTTATTTAAATTCTCTAAAAAGATGAAAATTTACTTTAAATTAAATCAAACCCGTCAATTTATTACATTATTCAATTAATTTATTTATATGATAGATATAAAAGCTTGTCGCGAGATATAAATTTTTGTGAAATGCATACATTTTTACTTAGAATTACTTGTGTCAAGATCAAGTTACTTCCATATTGTATTCTTGTTTATTTAGTATCTCGCGACAAGCTTTTATACCATACTTATAAATAAATTAATTGTATAGATAATGTAATAAATTCACGGGTTTGATTTAATTTAAAGTTTATTTTCATCTTTTTAGAGAATTTAAAAAAAGGTTGTTTTTAAAAATGCTTTTTTTACGGTTACTTTATTTTTTATTTTTTAGTATGTTATGGTGAAACTTAGAACAGACTTTCATAATTGAATGCGTATACAACAATTCGTGTCTGTGCTGCTAACCATTGAGGAGTTCCCTAGTCACGACCCAACCCTGAGTGCAGCAACCATGTCACGGGAAAACTTAAAACCAACTATCGTAATAAATACGTATACAAAATTTCGAGTCTATGCTGTTGACCGTTGAAGAGTTCCTTTATCTGGAGCTAATACTGGATGTCGATTCAGGTCATGCTTACCATAAAAATGCGTTGTCATGGGAACTGAACCAACGCGTAAAAATTCAACTCCGTAGGATAAGGGGAAGTGGTTCAAAATTCAGTTGCAAGATTTCAACCGAACATACATACATACAAACATTGCAAGTTAATAAAAAGCTTAGTACCTACCCCCTTTCCGACGACTAACCTTATATGTATATATCATATGCAATGATTTTGTTTCTAAAACTTATAATGTATAATGGCTGATGGTTAACTTATTTATTTATTTATATACACTTTATTGTATATAATAAGTACACCGGTAAGAGATAAAAGGAACACAGATTTACACAATATGTACAATGGGCGGTCTTATCGCACAAGGCGATCTCTTCCAGACAACCTTAGGATGGACTGGAAGAACGGAAATAGATATCGGGCAGTCTAACTTATAACTCATTTACTTACAGATGGGTCTACAACTACATGCAAAGGAAATGTGTGAAATTTAACTCGACTTGTGGGAACAATTATAACCATTTCTTGACACTTAGGGAATGCAATGAAATGTGCGGTTAGAGAACGTACCCATACTACGTGACCCGTTCGGGGAGGGGGGGGGGGTCTTCAAAATACCACGCTTGGCCACAGGGGCGGGGGGCCTTAGGTTTTCGTCACGTGGTCAGAATCTTCTAGGGAAATCTCGCGCTTTTGCGAGCTATATTCAAAGATGGCGCGCAGCGTTTAGCGGTTTACTACCACTATTACCTACACCTTATTATTACACCTTGGACAATTTGTCAAGCTAGGTAGGTTCAACTTCGACAAAGAGGTCGCCCGAAGAATCCAACTCGGATGGGCAGCGTTCGGGAAATTGCGTGGTATCTCCTCATCCAAACTTCCGCAGTGCCTGAAGATCTTCAACCAGTGTGTTTTGCCAGTGATGACATATGGATCTGAGACGTGGTCCTTGACTGCTGGCCTTTTAGAGAAACTCAGTCATCCAGCGGGCAATGGAGAGAGCTATGCTCGGAGTTTCTTTGCGTGATAAAATTCGAAACGAGGATATTCGCCGAAGAACCAAAGTCGCCGACATAGCTGTCAGGGTTTGCAAGCTGAAGTGGCAATGGGCAGGCCACATAGCTCGAAGGACCGATAACCGATGGGGAAGAAAGGTTCTTCAGTGGCGACCAAGAATCGGAAAGCGCAGCGTAGGTAGCCCTCCCACTAGGTGGACCGAAGACATTGTGAAATTCGCGGGCAACCGATGGATGCAAATGGCGGATTATCGGTCGATGTGGCGGTCTAAGGGGGAGGCCTTTGTTCAGCAGTGGACGTCTTCAGGCTGATGATGATGATGAATTACTACGTGAAAACTAGAAGGGGAGGGGGGGGGGAGTACTGGCATATACTACGGGTGGTCATCGAACGGGGTAAACAGTTGGAAAAATGAGTCAAACTATCAACAACGATCGAGCTCGGATGCAGTATGCAGCACCGCCCCCCCACAAATATTATGCAGATGGAGATGTCGACTCGTCGATCGCCTGAGGATGTCCCGCGAAGAGGCGAAACACGTGTCGTATCGGTTTGGGTTGTATGTTGCATTATATCGGGTGTAAAAAACGAAGCTGAGAGCTACGTATTCTTCCCATCATTATGAAGTTTGTTTTTGTATTGGGCCATATCTGGGAACCGACTGGTTATGGAGGTAGTGAAGGTCAAAGTCATAATTTTGTTTTAAGTTTTTCACTAATACTAAGTTTAAATGTTATTACTAAACATTCTTCTATAAGTACAAACTCAACATTTTTGAAATGTAGGCACAGTTTGTTGCGCGTGCGCTTGATTTGCGCGCTACAATTAATAGCGGTTTTTTAATACCTAAAAATAAAAGTCGTTTCCCAGCAATAATTTTTGCTGTATGTTACTTAGTTTGATGTACAGTATGCGTAGACGTCAGCTTCGTTATGGGTATTTTTACACCCTGTATTAATCGCACCTTCTGCATTTGCATATATTTGCGTGCGGGAGGGCGGTGCCGCATACTGCATCCTAGCTTGATTAATTAGTTTGGCGGAATTAACACTAAATATTGTTATTGTATATTTGTCCTAGAGGACGTCCCAGAAGGACATACATCGATGTTATTGGTGATGTTCTTCACAAAGGACAGGTGCGTGGTACTCTCAACCGGCGTGAGGGTATGACAAGATGTATGAATGTGGATGAAGCGAAACGAGTATGTAAGGGTCGTAGCATGTGGCGTTCTATTATTTCTGCCTACCCTAATGGGAAAAGGCGTGAGTTTTATGTATGTATGTATGTATATTTAAAAAGTAATGAAGTATGTACATAAATGAATAAAGGAGATAAATGAATTTTTATTTTTTTATTTTCTCTCGTAAAGGTATAACGGTTCGTTATGCAGCCTACAGCTTAATTTAGAGCCTTTGTGAGAGCTGGAGTCTTCAGGCTCTCACCCTCTTAAAATTACAAAATGCGAAGTGGCTATAAGTACTTCAGAACAAACAGACATACAAGTACCTAATCGTACTATCGCATCGCATTAGGGAACGTACCCATACTACGTGACCCATTTTTTACAACTTTTTACCCCCCTCCCCCCTCGGTGACCACCCGTAGTATATGCCAATACCCCTCTCCCCCTCTAGTTTTCACGTAGTAATTCATAAATATGGTTTAAAATAAAAAAAATTGCAAAAAGAAAATTATTTGGCACAATGTGCGTCAACAGTGCCACCTGTGAGTTTAAAAAGTGCTGAACACTGCGCGCCATATTTAAATATAGCTCGAAAAAGCGCGAGATTTCCCTAGAAGATATTGACCACATGACGAAAACCTAAGCCCCCCCTCCCGCCCCTGTGACCAAGCGTGGTATTTTGAAGACACCCCTCCCCCCCGAACGGGTCACGTAGTATGGGTACGTTCCCTTAGGTACTTCTCAATTGTTTTTATAGTCTGTTCTTTTACAAATCACATAGGCAACAAGAAAAAAACCAATGCAATATAATAAAATAAAATGCGTTAATGCGTTTAAAACAAAGTTTAAGCGATTCAAAATTATTTAGACAGACCGCACTATTGAACGATGACGTCATTGTTCAAGAACTTCATAGTAAGTTTCTTTCTTTTCCGTGTGGTAAATGACTAACCTGGTGTCAGAGTTTATGTCGCCCATGGGCCTTTGACTTGGCTTCACATGCCGTTGAGCAATATCTTTCAAGCATACCGGTTTCCTCACGATGTTTTCCTTCATCGTTTTTAAGCAAGTGATAATTAGACAATACGCACATGAATCCACACAGTACACATAAACACATTCATAGTGGGTAGGTAACATGACATTAATCCGTACAATGTCGATTTCGTGCAACAAGGATAGAAAATACGCCATTCAAAAACTTCAAAAACGTGCATCTCCTTCTTTTTTATATTGCTTTCATTTATTTTATCAACGATTGTTTTCTTTCTATACTTTTTTTGATATAATAAAAATTAAATTAAATTCTTTCTAATTTTTTAAAGTAGTCGGCTACTGAATTATTTGTATGATCGACGATGCTTGAGTCTTGCGACACCCACGTGCGGTGAGCGGGTGGTATTATTTGGTGAGGAACACACGGTCAGGTTTGCAGTCAAATCAGTATTAGCCTTCGTCCTCTTCATCTTCAGCATCTTCATCGGGCTTTTCTTCAGTAGCTACCGCCTACGAAAAAACAACAAGGGTAAGAATTCGATAAGTTGAAGTCTGTTTCTTGGAGAATGCTGTCATGGTAGGTGCTACTGTACTCGAAACAACAGCAACATAGACATAATCAGCTCATTACTGACCAACTGTTAGGCTCTGCCCTCGTCTCAGAATGAGAAGGATTTTGGTATTAGTCTGTAGGGGAACGAAAAGGGAGGATCCTCCTACCAGGCGGGTCTTATGCCTGGCGGGCTACTGCCCAACGGTTGATGTTGGGAAGTTGTATATTTTAACTCCGTGTCAGATCTTGATACCGCGATGTAGGATTTGTGACATTTCATCTGACAGCTGTCATTGTTGTCGCTGTAGTCTGCTAGACATTCGTCATGCTGCGTAGTTCGCATGTGGCGTGATAGATGCCGCCACAAGTCCATCACGCTGACCTGGTGCGGGTTGGCGGACTACACACACAATACTATCAAGAATTACATGACCGTTTCGGGAAGTGCGTATGTCGCATAGGCCGGAAGCAAATGCCCAGTTGTTACCCCGGTTACACCCACAGAACTGTGCCGAAGACACGGCTCTGCACACCCTGCAGGCGTGACCTGCGTGGGCGACGCAGCACAACACCGTGACCTTGTCCAACCCTGATGGCAGTCTATTTGCGTCCTCATGCTGTTTTCTACGTAACTCACCAAATCGGCAAGTTTACTCGCTACTTACGTGTATGTAAATCAAGCTTTATATTGTAAAAAATATAGTTAAATATGAAATACCTCTTGCACAACTTCTGCATGGTGTTCAATTATCTGTTAAAACGAGAAAAACATATAGATAAGGGTTTTGCAAGATGTCTTAGTAAATAGACACACTTATGTATCTATCAATCAATACCCTTAGGGCCGGCGCAGATCTGGTGAGTATCAGCACTCGCAGCGCAGAGCATTTTTCACTGCCAAAACATTATCGACGAATTATTATTCAGCCATGATCATCCCACTGCAGGGCAAAGGCCTCCCTACCCTTCTTCGACTTCTCTCGGTTTAAGGTTCTCTGCGGCCAATCCTTCGAATAAGTGTCTAGCTCGTCCCGCCATCTCCTTCTGGGCCTGCCGCGGCGTCGTCTGACGTTGTGCGGGCTCCACTCAGTAATGAATTTTGCCCACAGCTCGTCCGACATGCGGCAGACGTGACCAGCCCAGTTCCATTTTAAGCTTGCGGCTTTCTGACCAACGTCGGCGATCTGAGTTTTAGATCGCAGTACACTTTTCCTTATACGGTCTGATAGCCGGCATCCTAAGATACTGCGCTCCATGGCTCGCTGGCAAACTCCGAGTGCGGACTTGTTATCGAGTTTGCTGACGTTTAAATATTATCGTGCTGCCTGTGCAGCCGCACAGCTCATCCACGAAGCGTATTAAAAGCGTAGGTACATTCTCTTTTACTGCCTCGTTGGTCTAGTGGTGGCAAGTGCGACTGCTAATCGTGAGGTCTTAGGTGCAATCCCCAGGTCGGGCAATGTGTTATTGGGTTTTTCCATGTGAAATTCTTCAGTAGCAGCCCGGAGTTTGGATTTGTGCCCGTTTGATGGCAATAGGCTCGCCCCCTATTACAACGGCGAAATGAGGGTGTTACTATACACGTCTGCCCAACCCTTCGGGAAATATAGGCGTGGATGTTGTGTTAAGTAGTAAGTGTTTATTCTTATTTTACTCGTTCACCTCTACTTCTTCTTCAACAATACTCTCTGGCTCATCGTATTCGTCTCCGTAGCCTACAGGGAACATAGACAGGCACTCCTTCTCCCCGCTGGTGACGTCAGAGCTGATGTACACAGGGTTCAGGCCAGACAGCTGTAGGAGTGGCAAGCTTCGTTTGCGAGACACCATGAGAGCTAAACGGTCGTAGCTGTAGGTGAAAAGGACGCTAGGTATTTAAAAGTATCTCGGCTCGTTGGTAAATGGCAAATGCGAGAATACGCCACTACCGGGTAAAGTGCAGGCCACATCGCCAGCTAGCGAGCGAGCGAGAGAGCAACGTTTCACCGCGCACGTTAGCGACTCAAACAATGTGACTGTGAATGTGATATGTGTGTATTATTTGAGATTGTCCTGTTAAGGGTAACGAATTTTCTTCTACGGAAGCAGAAGTCGATGGTAAATCATGGGTCACTACTTTACTTACAGGAGATGAAGTCACAGCAAAAGAGTTTTTTTTCGTGCTGGACCTTTTTGCCTTATCCTTAAACGAATACTTTATGTCATATGGACACTGTACACATGATAATAAATAATCCACCATACGTCTACACGTATCGCTAATGCTACCATTTGCATGTGCGTGTTCCTTTGTACAAAATACACATTTTGCATATTTCTTGCCATCTCTTTTTATTAATTGACAATGATCCCAAACACAACATTTATTGCGAGGCATTAAGAGGTGAACAATATCACACAACGCACAATAATTGCACTATTTAGATTCGATATTTAAGATAACAAACTGCAAGGGAACTAGCTAGGGTTGCCAACCGTACTCTAAAATAGAGTATTGTACTCTATATCATGTAGGCGTAATCTATAATCTATAACACTAATAGAGTATGCTGAAATACTCTTTTTTACACAAATTTATATAAATTTAGATTTAGAATGTTTGGAGTCATACAATTCTTTTAAAAACCATGGAAAATTGTTATGTTCTGCAAAAAGTACGAAAACATACCTTTTTAAAAATATAAAATAAATTATACTATTTTTGGAAGTCCGTACTCTTTATTTACCTCCTTTGAAATCAGATATACTCTATTTCTTCTAATAAAAGTTGGCAACCCTAGAACTAGCACGTAAATTGATAAAACTATTTATGCAACAGTGGGGCCGCGCGGTATTTTATTTTTTTCTACTCGCCATTTTATTAGTATTATTATGGAAAGAGTTTTTTTAAAGCTAGATATCCGAAGTTAAATATACTAAGTTCGTATTTGAAAAAAAAACATGAAAAAGTTACCCGTTTCTTTTATATTCTTCGGATTTTTTCGGTTTTATTGAAAAAAAAACATGAAATATATATTGGCAAATTATCTTGAAACTTTAGAATGAAACATTGAAAAAAACAACGGAATTGGAAAGAACCGGGAATATTTCCTGCTTTTTTCAACACTACACATGACGTCACATAAGTCCCTCAAAGTGACGACCGTTTGTATATCGTTTTGGGATGTGGAGGTCAGTTTTTTTTTCCGTTTTTGTAGATGGTCTTCGGACCGTTTCTACGTAACCGGGCAGTTATTGGCGAGACCTGAAGGGTCTCCAACCAATGGGGACGAGAGTAAAATACTTTACCTAAGCTAACTACTACTACTAACATAATGACTACTAGCAACAACAGCACTAAGGGCGACCCCTAATGGGACTCGGACCTCGGCTTAGGGCGTTGCTGGCGAGAGGACTAGGAGGGAGACAGCTTGATGAGGGCTGAATTAACGGTGTGACTGCGGAGTCAGGAAGAACGACCGGCTCCGCGGCTGCGGCGGGTGAGCACGGTGGATCATGGATGGAGGTCAGATGGTAGTCGCTTCTTATAAATTACAGAAGCTAGTCCGCATGCGAGGCCTAGTTACCGCCTGCGGTATGTGACCGGCGAGAGGGGGGGGTACAAAACAATAGGCTCGCTCCGTCAGTTTGCTTTATCTTGTCGACCGCGCTCACCCCCGTCCTGCCCGAACCTAACATAGTTGGGAATATGCTACGTGGACATACTATCTCCTCGGCCGCATCATCTTGTCATACTGCTTGATGGTAAAGGCGACGTGCTCCGCATTGTACGGGTCCTCCCCGACAAAGATACCCATCTGAAAGACCAAGCATTCTGTAGCTATTGTATTCTGTGCTATGTCACCGAAGTAACAGCTTCGTTGGTCTAGTGGTGGCAAGCCCGACTGCTGATCGTAATGCCCTGGGTTCGATCCCCAGGTCGCGCAAAGTGTTATTGGGTTTTTCCGTATGGAATTCCTCAGTAGCAGTCCGGATTTTGGATTTGTGCCCGGTTGATGGCAATAGGGTCGTTCCCTATTACATGGGACTTAAACGTAACGGCGAAATGAGGGTGTTACTATACAACCCTGTCCAACCCTTCGGGGAATACAGGCGTAATGTTATGTTATGACGATTATGTGGCGGTAAACACTACATAGGTAACATAATCAGCCCATTACTGTCCCACTGCTGGGCACGGGCGTCTTCTCAGAATGAGAAGGGTTTAGGCCTTAATCCATCACGCTGGCCTGGTGCTGGTTGGCGGACTACACACACCATCGGAAACGTTATGGAGCCCTCTCAGGTGTGCAGGTTTCCACACGGTGTTTTTCCTTCAGCGTTAACGCAAGTGATAATCAAATTCTAAACCGCACATGAATTCGAAAAATCAGAGGTACGGGCCGGGATCGAACTGAGATCTTCCTGCATGGAAGGCAAGCGTTCAACCGCTAGGCTATCACTACCATGAACTCGCGGTAAACACTACTGACAGTTTTTGATGGCAAAGACTCCAAAACATTATTTCTAGAAATATTTACGTTTCAGAAACTACCTGCAACTTGTATCCTAATCAGTGTTCAGTAGTTTCGTCTCTCGTATCAGCACGAGCTATACGAGAATAACTCATGCCGTGGTGGAAAGAGTAGCCAGTCAGCAAGGTTAGTCGCGAAGCTGACTGCCCAGGGTGCGCTGGACGTGTTGCGGTGCATGCTTTTGCGAATCCCGCGACCCCGGCCGAACGGTCAGGAGAAGGAATACCGTTGGTTTTTAGCCGGTAAGAGACCAACAGGCGTCCTCGCTTTCCCCAGGCGAAGGACATCCATGAGGATTTTCCAATGATAAAAATAGGGTGAGCTGGACGTAATTGAGTATCGTACAGGCCCTTTTAGTGGGGACCCATTTGATTCGCATATTTTTTAATTCCTAATCTACTTTGGCATAACGAGTTAGGCATAACTTTTAATGGCATAATATTTTTTGGCATAACGTTTACCTAGATAGGCATAATCATCATTTGACTATATTTTTTCGATGTAATTTTGTAGATTAAGTTATTATGGTTAAAAAATATGCCTATTCATTTATACATAATTAATATTATGCGTTTCGATCATTAGGGTAAGTGAAACTACGCCATGATAAATTATGCCATTAAATTTTATGCGAATCAATAGATCCCTTTTAATGGACCTCTGTTTAGTAGGTAGTGAATGTGTCTACATACTAATACTAACATTTAAAATCTCGCTGGAATATTGATTGATAACTTCCTGGACCTCTTGTCGCTTGTCTATTGGAAATATGACTAGCACGTGAGGCGGGAGAAACTCTGTCTCCACCGGCCTCGACGCTAAGGTCTCTACTTGCTGTAGAACGAGAAAGTAATGGTAAGTGTGGAACCTGCATAGAACAGGCGGCCATAAATACTGTTACAATAAAAAATAAGAAAGATATTACATTTGAATTTGGAATCTGTCGTTTTTATACGATTGTTCATTGAGTTTTCTAATTTTGGCGCCAATACATTGTACAATATTTTGCGATATTAAAATGGAGTGGGGTGATAAAAAGAACCGAATCGCTGTGATTGCATTATACAAAGTTGGTATGGAGCCAAATGCAATTTTTAAAACTCTCCATATGCTTGGTATTAAAGAAGAAAGAAAGAAAGAAAAAAACATTTATTTATCACAGATACACTTTAACACAAAACATGATAGTACCTATATAAATAATATTAAAATAAAAGACAACTGTGACAAAAAGGTGACCACTCAGCATAATGCTGTGCTATGGCGTGGGCCACAGACACAGCGCTGATTTTCAGTGATCACCTAAAACACGTGCGGACATTCAGCTAGTTACAAAACAAACAAATTATAATATAAATAAAATAAAATAAAACAACAAAAAAAAAAGAAATTTAACAACATACAAATATATATATATATATATATATAAATATAAAATATATAAAACATATAAAATATATAAAACACCATACACATACACGCATCACCTTTATTGTAGGTAGGTATTTTAAACACCTACCTACTATTAGTCAAATGTCTGTGTACCCGGCTATTAATAGGTACAATGAGACCTCCTCTGTTTGTGACAGAAAATGATCTGGCCGTCCACGTAGTGTTCGTACGAAAAAGGTGGTCAAAGCAGTAAGGGAAAGAATTCGAAGAAATCCTATCCGAAAGCAAAAGATTTTATCTCGGGAGATGAAGATAGCACCCAGAACCATGTCGCGTATTTTAAAAGATGACTTAGGACTTGCAGCCTATAAGAGACGCACTGGTCATTTTTAACTAATAATTTAAAAAAGAATAGGGTGGTAAAATCGAAACAACTACTGAAGCGGTACGCAAAGGGAGGTCACAGAAAAATTTTGTTTACGGATGAGAAAATCTTTACAATTGAGCAATATTTTAACAAACAAAATGTCCGTATTTATGCTCAAACCTCTAAGGAAGCTTCCCAATTAGTCGACAGAGTGCAACGTTGGCATTATCCGACTTCAGTGATGGTTTGGTGGGGTGTTAGCTATGAAGGAGTGACTGAGCCATATTTTTGTGAAAAAGGTATCAAAACATCGGCACAAGTGTATCAAGATACCATTCTTGAGAAGGTAGTTAAGCCCCTTTACAACACCATGTTCAATAACCAAGTATGGTCCTTCCAACAAGACTCGGCGCCGGGTCATAAAGCTCGGTCCACGCAGTCTTGGTTGGAAGTGAACGTTTCGGACTTCATCAGAGCTGAAGACTGGCCGTCGTCTAGTCCCGATCTTAATCCGCTGGATTATGATTTATGGTCAGTTTTAGAGAGTACGGCTTGCTCTAAACGCCATGATAATTTGGCGTCCCTAAAACAATCCATACGATTGGCACTGAAGAATTTTCCCATGGAAAGAGTGCGTGTTTCTATTGATAACTGGCCTCAACGTTTAAAGGACTGTATTGCAGCCAATGGAGACTACTTCGAATAAGCTTTTTATATTTTAAATTGTTTTATATTTATGTATTAAACTAACACACTGTAAAAGTAATAAATATTATTTGCAATAAATTTTTTTTTTTCTTCGTGACTATATTTATGGCAAGACTAGGTACTTTCATATGTATTGAGTAAAAATCTGTTATTTGGACATTACAAACAGACACTTCAATTTTATTTATTTGTAACGATAAACCTCTTTACCTAAGCTTCAGAAAACTCAAACAAACTAAAAGCTCATTTATTCAAAGTAGACTAGAATTATCTTTGGTGTTATTTTTAACCGACTTTCAAAAAGGAGGAGGTTCTCAATTCGACTGTATGTTTTTTTTTGTATGTTTGTTCCGCGATATCTTTGCTAATTGTGAACCGATTTTAATGATTCTTTTTTTGTTTGAAAGAGTATTCTTTCGAAGTGGTCCCATTTAAATTTGGTGAAGATCTCATGAAGAACTTCGGAGATAGACCATTTGAAGACGGCTTTATTTTTGTTAAAAAGTGACTATTAAACGTCAATGTTACAAAAATCCCCAGAAAAGTCTTCCGTTGATATTGTTTATGATGATGAAGGATGGAAGATGTACCTTCGGATAGAAATAAGCCAGTCCATTCGCCCTGCCCAGGTGGTTGGCCGGTGTGTACAGGCCAGGGACGAACAGACCTCCGGGAGGAATGTAATCCTCGCCTTCCACCTCCACATCTGAATCGAACTCCATTTCTACTTCTACGACAGCTTCTTGTACCTGTTCAACGAACGCGACAAGTCGTAAGATAAAGTGCATATTTGTCGCAATGTCGTTTTATGTGTTGATGCCCTTTTTTTATCGTTGGAAAATTCTCATGTAAGTATGTCCCTCGCCCGGGGAAGACGAGGGGGTCTGCCGGACTCTTACCGGCTAAAAACTACGGTGTTCCTCCTCCTGACCGTTCGGCCGGGGTCACGGGATTCGCAAAAGCATGCACCGCAACCGTGTGTTGATGCCAAAGAATTAGATTTTAGAATTAGACAAAGAATTGCGCCACAACATGTGGTTCTCAGGTCTCCTCATACAGCCTCCCCCAGCTTCTTTCTTAAGATCTTAAGCCCGCCTCTCTCTCTTTCGTGTCGCCACGAGCTGTATTAAGCTGCGATCCCACGGCCCTGTGCCAGGGTGGGGCAAGCGCCCAATCCGCCCCACCCTGGCAACGTGCATAGAAAAGACCCGATAGTTATAAACGGGATGTATTTAAAAAGCACTTTTAAATTACATCAAAATATCAATAAACAATAGACACACTTATTATTATTATTATTGAAAATAATACTTTCCACAACAAAATAGTTACAGTTTAATTTTAATACTTCTTAATTTAAAAATAATGGCTCGCACAATTTTGAATTAAAAACCACTTGTTTCTGAATGCACCCATTAAAGGAATGGTGGAAAGTGATCGGCAAATCGTTTCTGGCCATTTCTTCATTTTATTTGGACTTTGAGGTTAGAAGCATTAAAATGATAGTGCAAACAATTATTTTTGAAGTTGAAGTATTAAAATTATAGTGCAAACTATTAATTTTAAAGCTAGAGCCTTTTAAAGTGAGAACTATTATTTTTAAAGTGCATTTATTCCGTTATATATTATTCCATTTTATATCCCGTTAAAAACAACAAAACCAATGAAAAAATGGAGGAGATTAACGCTTTTCAAGTTTTGGAGTGGTCCAAAAACTCCAAGTTTTTGGACCACTCCAAAACTTGAGAAGCGTTTGCTGTCATTGTCGCATGAAACGGATATTGTATGGAGTGAAAGTTTGAAGTTTTTGACATATCTTATTAGTCTTCTTCTTTTCGTGTGGTTAGTCACTAACCTGGAGTCAGAGTTTATGCCGCCCATGGGCCTGGCTTCACATGCCGTCGAGAAATATCTCTCAGGCATGCCGGTTTTCTTACGATGTTTTCCTTCACCGTTTTTAAGCAAGTTACACCTTATTAGTTATTGTTTGTATAACTCATACTTGCCTCTACATCAGCTTCGTCTGTAGCAGCAGCAACTCCAGTCTCTTCTGTCCCTTCGGTACCCATATTCTCAGCCCCCTCTCCTTCTACTTGTTCTCCTTCAACCGCTTCTGGCTTAGGTGCTGGTTCAGGCTCAGCTGGTAACTAAAATAATTTTAAACTAGGTAAATACACTATAATTAGTGGTGAAGTATTCTTGGTAAAGAAGCTATTATTGTTTCCCTATAGGTTCATAGTCGAAATATAAAGTTAACGTTTATTCAGTGTCTAAAAAAACCGCAATTTACTCGGCGCGGGCGATAAGACCACAGAACATATATATTATATACCCTGATAAGACTGTTTGCAGAAAAATTATGAAAGAAAATGACTTTACGACAACCAAGAATGGAGCTCGCCTATCCTTTGCCACAGAAGAAAATTAAAGAGAAAGAAACATTTTTTTTTCATTTTGCACAGATTAAAATTTACAATATATTGTATCAAAATTTAAATTTAGATAAATAAAAAAATATAAAATTGATTTAAAAGAAATGAAACTGAATTAAATGATATTAAAATGAAAGAAATTAATTAAAATTGAATTGAATAAAATAAAATTAAAATAGGTATGAAACAAATATAATAATACATAATTAAGAAACCTGTACGGGGCCAAAAAAGGACCCCATCTCTATTAGGGGTTCCCTCTATCTGGCCGAATCTTGATGCTCCGAAATTTATTTGGCATAACACACTTGGCATAATCTTCTTTAAACGAATATTTTTAAGGCATAAAAAATATTTAATATAATTATTGTTTGGCCGAATGTTTATAAGTCCGAATTTACAATGGCATACTTTTAAGATGGCAGAATTTTATTTGGCATAATTACCTATGGCAAAGTTAACATTCCGCATAACTTCTATTTAGAGTGACGATTATTTGGTGCAGTTTCACTTGGCATACTGTGAAGATGGCAGAATTTCATCTATACTAATATTATAAAGAGGAAAGATTTGTATTTTTGTATGTAACGAATAAACTTAAAAACTACTAGACCGATTTCGAAAAATCTATTGCCGTTAGAAAGCTACATTATCACTGAGTAACATAGGCTACGGGCGGAGCCGTAAGGACACAGCTAGTATGGAATAATTTTTTTAGGCATAATGCCATTTCTATAAAATATGGTGTAGGCATTTTTAATATTAATAAAAATAAAAATACTGTCTTAAAAAGTTAATATGTTGTGCTACAAAAGTTAGTGACAGAAACGAATCGCTGCAAAACTAACTCCATGTAGTCTTGTCTGCCCTACCCCTAGAGTGCAATTTAAACCCGCGTAGGCGCGGAGGGGCGAGGCGGCCCGCGAGCTGAGGAGCCGTGACAGAAACTTGCAGCATGCATGGTGTATAATGTGATAGATGAGTCTTTCAATTATTATGGATATGAAATGTATGCCAAAAGATGATTCTACCTGTTAACTTTCTGAGATATGATAGTTCGTCCTTTTAATGACTATCGATATGAAATATAATATGCCAAAAGACGATTCTGACTGTGAACTTTTTGCGATATGCTGGTTCTACTTTTTAAATATTATGAATATGAAATGCATACCTAAAGATGATTCTGACTTACAAAATGATGAGTTTTGAATGTATGCTATATGAGTGTGTGCCAAACGATTTTCTGCGAAATGAAGTTTATGCTATTCGCTGTTATGCAAAATAATATTATGACAAAAAAGTTCTGCTAATAGGTAGACACCTCTATTATTAATTATCTATCGTTGTTTAGTTAGTTGTGTAGTTTTGTTTTTGATGATGTTATAATATTTTACCCCCGCAGCTATCCTAGCCATCCTCTCCTCCTCCTGGCGCTTTTTCTCGACCCTCGCCGCTTCCTCCTGTGCCTCGCGCTGGAGCCGCGCCTCTTCAGCTGCCAGACGTTCGGCATCTGCTTTTGCTTTTGCCTGTAAAGAAAAAAGTTTAGGTTCTGACTGAATAAAATATCTTTGTGGCGACATCTATCACACCACATGCAATCTACTCAGCACGACGATTGTCTAGCAGATTACAACGACAATAATAACAACTTTCAAATATGACGTCCCAGAATCCTGCATCGCGATATTAAGATTTGACACGCTTGTGGTATATAATATTATACAACTTCCCAACCTCAACCGTTGAGCATACCGATAATTTAGCCCTCATCAACTGTTTCCCTCCCAGTTCTCTCGTCAGGAAACGCCCTAAGCCGAAGTCCGAGTCCCATTAGGGGTCGCCCTTAGTGCTGTTGTTGCTAGTAGTCATGATGTTAGTAGTAGTAGTTAGCTTAGGTTAAGTATTTTACTTGTACCCATTGGTTGGAGACCCTTCAATCTAAACCAAATGTTCTTCAAACAGACCATGTACAAACAGACCAAGGGAAAAAGATATCAACCGTTGGGCAGTAGCCCGCCAGGCATTAGACCCGCCTGGTTGGAGGATCCTCCCTTTTCGTTGGAAAAACACCATACCTCGTTGATCCACATTCTAAAGCGTTTACCTGCTACCCGATTTATAGAGCCTGGTTGAAAGAGTTCCGAAGAGACCGCGCATAACTGTTATGTTATTATACTACACTGAATAAGAGTTAGGTACCTTGGGTAGCCGGGGTTGCGGTGCATACAACAGCGAATCCCTTGACCCCGGCCTTAGATCAGAAGGAGGGACACCGTTGGTTTTTAGCCGATAAGACTCCGGCAGACCCCCTCGCCTTTCCCGGGCGAGGGACATGCACGAGTATTTTCCAACGAAAAAAAAAGAAAAAGCGGTACCTTGGGTAATTTAATAAGACCTTAACGACTCTTTGGAGATTAACATAGTTTCGCGAGCCTTTATTTGATGTGTATAAATAAATCAGCATAGAAAACACCGCATGAAAAAAATACGTGGTCATTCACAAATCCTGTTGGGTTTGTTGCACTGTGATAATTTCCAGTATAAGCTGATCTTTCATTGTTAGGAATTTCCGTACAAAGACAGGCCAGCGTAAACTGAACATGTAAAATAGCTGGGTATGTCGTCGTGTGTACGTCCTTACCAGTTGTGCAAGCTTGGCGTTATACCGGTCCCTGCGGACTTCCCTCGCAGTTTTGCTGATGGTGGCGTACCGTTCGTAAGCAGGCACGGGGGGCAACTGCTTCTCAGGAGGCACGTCCTCTTTGGGGATGGGAATCTCTTCGTATAACGCGTAGCGCATCAGCTCTGATCGGTAAAAAAGAATTATGTTACTCAGTTTATTGTGCACCTAGACAAAAAAAGTCTATAAAATTAATTCTGTTCATAAATTTATAAATGATTTTTATTTCTGTAAATAAATCTATAGAAGTCTCTGTAACAGATTTATTTACAGAAATAAAAATCATTTATAATTAAATTTTATAAACGAAATATATTATTAATTTTTGTCAGTCAGTGTTTTATCAGGCGATACATTTCTGACGCTCAAATTAATTTAGAATGAATAAGACTATAGTCGAAGTTAGGTGTACCAGGAAAGTTATTATTTACGTTTAAATTTTATAATGTATGACTGGCGTCCTCATTTTTCCTACTCTTAGATAAGTGCAAAGCTGTAGCTGCCTATGACGTGGTTACATAACTAACTAAACTAAAAAAAAGCAGACCGTACAAACATGAAAGTTAATATAAAATGAATGAAGTCGTCGCTGGGCTCCTGGCAGATGTGAAAGATTGAAACTTATTTAGTAAATAAATGGCCGAATCGAAATTAGCTCACTTACACGACACCACTCCCGTACAGCACCCGCACGCATTCATCTCAAATCGAGGTGACCGCTCGCTGTCCACGCGGCGACAGCTAGTAGTAACCATTCAAGTATTACGTAAGCACCTAAGGGGGGTGGGGGGGGGTCTTTGGTTAGCTTATTTTTAGTGACATGGGGGACGGAGGGGTCTGGATGGTGATTACGTCAGCAATATTTATTTATTTACTTATTTTTCTAGACTTGAAAACTGCCGCTCATGAATAACAATAAAGAAATCTGAACAGATTAAAAAAAAAAAACCAATGTTTACGTAAGCATAGGATTCGGGGGAGGGGGTAAGAGCTTTGCTTACTTTTGTTGACAAGGGGGAGGGTAGGGTCAAAAATTACTAAAATTCTGCTTACGAAATACTTGAATGGCCCCTAAGCTCCCTTCCGCGCACCGTCATGCAACTTACTATGGTAGCCGAGCGGCACGCGGGCCGCTCGGTTGAAGAGCCGGGTAAACGAGTCGACACCATCGAGTAGCTAGGTTGCAGCAAGCGAGCTTGCCGCGCGCTGTCTGCTATTTTAGGTGTCAATGTAAAGTTTCCACAGAGGATGACTATAAATTCATATTTGAATGTTCATTCTTTTGCCGTAAGTGGACGGTGTCGTATAAGTGAGCTTTTGATCTTAAACGTCAAGGACAAATTATCTGTATTGACACTCACGGACGAAGTCCCGGTCATCAGTTTCGTACATCTTAAACAGCACAACGAGCACTTTGTCGGCCATGAGCGCGTGCATACAGGCCTCGTTGGGATCCACATCGCTCATGTACAGAGCTTCCCGCGCAAGATGCTCATCCAATTGGATCGTGTCCTTAGAAGACACTGTGATATCTGGACGAATTAAAATGTGTGAAAAATTAGAGTTTTTGAACTGATGGAGAATGGGAGTCTTATGTCAGCTTCGTGGGAATATAATATTATGAGGTCCCAGTGAATCTTTGTCCGTAACTCTTTTACGAAGTAAGAAGCTGAGAAACTGCCTTCTTGATCTAGTGGTCGCAAGGGCGACTGCTGAGCATGGGGTCCTGGGTTCGGTCGGGCAAAATGTTATTGGGTTTTTGAAATGAATTTCTCAGTAGCAGCTCGGAGTCCGGATTTGTATCCGGTTAATGGCAATAGGCTCGCCCCTTAATATGGCGAAACGAGGGTGCACTAAAACACCAGTGCCGAACAGTTTATAGGAGGAGAGAGGGTGGAAGGGTCTAGGTTAAAGACTCACTGATCATGTCCCACTGTACGAGAAGTACGAGACAGTCCACTACGATGGTAGTGCGGCCAGAACATGATGAAGTTAGGTCGCTTGATATTCTGCGACATTTGCTTGTTCGTATGCTGATATCGATGACTTACTGAGCATGTCCCACTTCTCGTACAAGTCGTAATGGGCCTGGTGGCATTCCGGCCAGAACATGTTGAAGTTGAGTCGGTTGATGTTCTGCGACAGTCGCTTGTTCGTATGATGATGTGGATGACTCACTCAGCATGTCCCACTTCTCGTACAAGTCGTAATGGGCCTGGTGGCATTCCGGCCAGAACATGATGAAATTGAGTTGTTTGATGTCATTCGCCAGTCGCTCATTCACTCTCTTCTTGCGAGCGGCGAGTGTCAGTACGCGAAGCCTCTCAGCTGCTTCGCGGTATTCCTCCTCAACTTTGAGGTTTGCTTCCAATCTTTCCTGCAACGTATCAGAACCTTACAAAAGAAAATTGCTGTGACTAAAATATAAATGACTTTTATTTCTGTAAAGAAATCTGCTACAGACACTTTTACAATTCAATGTGATGTTTTTTTTTTACACTAAATGGCGCCGGCATTTTCTGTCTGAAAGAAACTCAGAGATCAAGGTCTCTTTTAAAGTCCAGACATTGTGGTAATAAAAACTATGTGAGTGTAACAATGTAGGACAACGTCTGGAATGGCCTGTATACATACACAATTCTGTAAGTGTAATTTTGTTTCATGACTGCGACTAGTCTAATGGACTGTCACATAGTGCAATTAAGTAACTATAATTGTCTATGACACACAACGAGCTGCGCCGGTCACTTTACTATCGCCGGCGAAGCCAGCCAATCAGAACAGCCCGCGGCTCGCACTGCCCCGGCCGCGCGCGCTGCCAACATTGTCTTTGCTTCCGGCAGCCTAGCAGAAAACTCGTTTCACGTTCGCTCGCATATTACTTATTGTCGGGTTGCACTATTTGTAATTCTAAGTACCTATCAATACAGTCCACTGAAGTTAACACCATCTTTTTATTATACCTATGGCCTTAACAATAATTCCACACGGAAAAACCCAATAACACTTTGCCCGACCTGGGAATCGAACCCAGGACCTCACGAGGCAATATTAATACATCGGATGCCGTGTCTAGTGTCCTTGTTTCTGAAAAGATCTAACAAATCAATCCTACCGCTTCTATAGGCAGCATCTCCTGGATATCAAACGAGGGTCTTTCAACCTCGATGCCCTCATTTTCATCACGCATTAACTTCAGCTCTTCTTCCATGATACGACACAGATCTATGCCGTTGGGGCCGAACATTGCGCGGATTAGTTTG
Source organism: Amphipyra berbera (assembly GCA_910594945.2). Taxonomy (NCBI): domain Eukaryota; kingdom Metazoa; phylum Arthropoda; class Insecta; order Lepidoptera; family Noctuidae; genus Amphipyra; species Amphipyra berbera. The sequence continues at coordinate 2,677,343 of OU343138.1, forward strand.
CCACGCTGTTGGGAAAGAGTCTAATTAGCATAATGTTGCGAAGTCAGTTAGGCCGCGTTCCCACTTTGTCGTGACGGCAGATAGTCGTGTAGTTTTAAGTGTCGTGGCTTATATATTTAAATGGAGGTGTTCACATATAAGACGACACGATAAACTGTCGTTCACGACTTGTTTTTGCAGTGACGACAGATTGTCGAGTCAATGGAAACAGCTAGCACGACAGTCGTCCAACGATAAATTTATCGTCACGACATCGTGATGTGTCGTTGTTACGACTATCTGTCGTGGCCACGATAAAAATATCGTCTCGTCGTAGCTTGCTACTGATTTGCAAATGACAAATCGACTGTCGTGAAATGATAAAATGTCGTTACGATCCAATGGGAACAGGTAGATACGATAGTCGCTAAACGATAAAAAAAAATTGACGACAAACAGTGGTTATAATGGGAACAGCTAGAGACGACAGTCGTCCAACGATTTTATCGTCACGACATAGCTTAGGCTATAATAATACAGGCTGTAAACGAAATCATGTAATTCCTTCAAACCTCGTGATGTACTGCTAACATAGATTAACCCTGCACGGGATATACTTTTGGATTCAGTAAAAAAAATTACAAATAGTATATTATTGATGATTGCGCGGTATCGCTCGCCGCGCGGTCATTTAACTCGGAGCGCTAAAGTGCCTCACGTTAAGAACACAATATGTTTATTTATGTTATTTTTTTATTGAATCCATATGTATCCTGTTCAATGTTAATCTATGTCAGCAGTACATCACGAAGTTTCAAGGAATTACATGATTTCATTTACAACCTTTTTAGGCTATTGCCGAATATTAGGAAAACAAAAAAATATAGTTACTAAAATAAACAGGAATGCAGGTTCACTTTTGTCCTTAAATCTTTCTAACACATCAATGTTGTCAGCGGGACACTGAAACAACAACATTTTCAAATTGTTAATGCAGAAAAATGCAGTCAATGCGGTATTTTGTAATTATAAATTACTAGCGACCCGCCCCAGCTTCGCATGGGTGCAATGTAGATACTAATGTGGGGCATATAAACATTCCTCTTGAATCACTCTATCTATTAAAAAAAACCGCATCAAAATCCGTTGCGTAGTTTTAATAAAGATCTAAGCATACATAGGGACAGATAGACAGCGGGAGCGACTTTGTTTTTAACCGACTTCCAAAAAAGGAGGAGGTTCTCAATTCGTCTGTATGTTTTTTTTTTTTCTTTTTTAATGTTTGTTACCGCAGTACACCCTCATTTATGAACCGATTTGAAAAAATCTTCTTTTGTTTGAAAGAGTATTCTTTCGAAATGGTCCCATTTAAATTTGGTGAAGATCTGATAAAGAACTTCGGAGATAAACAATGGAACTCCTCAATGACGAACAGTACGCATAATGTGATGATGTAATTATGTGTACGAGCAGCGTCTTTAGCAGGTCCAACCATGTTTTAATTAAGGCCACTAAAATGGATGAAATAAAAAACATTTTAACAAAAATAAAACCGACTTCAACAAAACGAAAAAGTAATAAAATAATTACCATATTATAAAAGTGACAGATTCAGAAGTCGGTGCCTTTAATTTGGTTCAGCGTGGATTAGCACCGGCTTCTGAATCTGTCACTTTTATAATATGGTAATTATTTTATTACCTTTCGTTTTGTTGAAGTCGGTTTTATTTTTATACTGTGTAAAGAAGATAAAGAAGTGTTAAACAAACAAAACAAACAACAAATGCTCCTTGCGAAGTATGTGCGGTGTTACTTTGAATGATAGATTGAGGAATGTTGTGATTATACAAAGTTGCGGTCTATAAGATGATGTTGTGACAAAAATTTAAAGGAGTATGCTTAGGTGGATTGGTCATGTTGAGAGAATGAGTGAACGGCGATTAATAAAAGGAATTTATAAGGCGGATGCCAATGGAAACGCCAGTAGAGGACGCCCTAGAAGGACATACAGCGATTTTATTGGTGATGTTTTTCACAAAGGACAGGTGCGTAATATTCTCAACCGGTACATTGTGTGTATTACAAGATGTATGAATGTGGATGAAGCGAAAGGAGTATGTAAGGATTGTAGCATGTGGCGTTCTATAGTTTCTGCCTACCCTCGTTGTTGTGGCGTTCTATAGTTTCTGCCTACGCACGTCTCGTTTGCCCCTCTAGCAATGGAACACTGTCCGTCGTCGCACCGGAGCTCCGATAGCGCAGCGCATCACCCTCCCCCCGCTTCGTTTCTCGTCCGCCGATCCGTTGAAACGTCGCGTGCGACGATGCAACGCTTTAATATATCATGTCATTTAAAATATATGGAAGACGACGCAGCGTTGACGCTGCGACGACGCAACGCAACGCAACGCACTAATGAGGCAGAGCTCTAATAGTTTATCTACCGTCATCTCTCAGCTTGCCTGCTAACATTATTTTTTAGTCGCTGTAAGTCCTCATGGATGTCCCTCGCCCGGGGAAGGCGAGGGGGTCTGCCGGACTCTTACCGGTCAAAATCAACGGTGTTCCTCCTTCTAACCTATGGCCGGGGTCACTGGATTCGCTATTGCATGCACCGCAACACCGGCAGGTCTCGGTCCACCAGCTACTGCTGGACCTCTCCATTGGTGGGACAATTTTCCCCTGCCCCACTTCCTTCTGAGAGGCACGCGCGGAACATGGCGCGCCATCCTCTCGGGCCTGTTACTGGTCGGGCGACAGGTCCCCTAACCCGCCGCCCGCAGGCCACTCGCTAGGGTACCTCTCAGCTAGCCTGCTAACACTACTGCCATATCTTTGTAACTTTTCCGTTAATTATAAATATGTTCAATACTTCACCTTGACCATTGCAATATTGTCTTGACCGATCTCCAGTTTACCCTTCCTGATCGCATTGCCGGTCGCCAGGCAAGGACCACAGAAGTCGGAGTACACCTCCATACCTATTTCAAAAATAATATGAATACCTGCCCATGATATTATTACTGCAGGGCAAAGTCATCTTCTCATGCGCGGCGGATCTAACGTCTCTATAAACGAGCCCTAGGCCCCGTTCCCACTATGCCGCCCGCCCGTTACGCCGGAAACGCCGCCCGGACCGCGTGTTCACATTTAGACCGATCCGTCAAGAAAACTGGTCGGACTTAGTCTCACAACTCAGTTGAGGTCATACCGAATCCCGTACACGATGGAAGATGAAAATGTTGTTGTGTTGCGGTGTTATGTAAGAAGAAGAAGTAGATACTTAGACGCAGTTTCCACAGAATAATTATATATCTCTTGAACAAGTGAAATTAAATTTTCTGCGTTTATTTCCATGCTAGACCAGGGCTGAAGCCTTTGAAAATGGTAAAAAGTGAAAAGAAATAATAGTAGGATGAAACCCATGGGAAAAGGAAGAGAATATAACAAAAATTAAAGGAAAAATAATTTACGGGCGATCTGAGGTCGGGATGGGGGTGAGTTTTTAAGGGTAAAAAACGGTTTATTTCGATTTCCGGCAAAACTACAAGTCCTATGGAAAAAGTTAAGCGGCAAAGTTGTAGGTAATAAATAGATCTACAACTGTTGTATTTACACTTTTTTCACATAACCTCAAAATGTATGTGAAAAATTCAAATTACCGATTTTTGGTTTTTTTATTTTTGTCTTTTACAAAAAATGATTTTTTTTCACGAAATTTGGTGAAAACTTGCATTTATATGTCCCAATCACACTGTAATTTTTTTGGTTTAAAATATTCATTTTTTCATCTTATTCCTTATTTCTTTTATTCCTTATTTCTTATTATTATGCTCCTTATATCTTTGCATTTTCTGAGAACATTTACCATAATAATGTATTTTTTTTACACCATCAGAAAGTAGATTTCAACGAACAAAAAGCCCACGGACTTTTTAAAAAAAAAGGTGATATTTTGACGCGAGAATTTTCGATTGAAAATTAGGGTGAATAAATAGACGAAAAATAGTAAATAATAAATATTTTTAATCAAAAAAATTACGGTGTAAATACAATTTTTTTGATTTATAATATTTATTTTTTCACCTTATTTTAACTTAATATCGAAAAAGCACCCTAATTTTCAATCCAAAATTCTCGTCTAAATATCAGCTTTTTTAAAAAAGTCAGTGGGCTTTATGTTCGTTGATATCTCTACTTTTTGATGGTGTAAAAAATATACATTAGTATGGTAAATGTTCTCAGAAATGCAAAGAAATAAGGAATATAATAATAAGAAATTAGGAATCAGGTGAAAAAATAAATAATTTAAATAAAAATATATACAGTATGTTTGGGACATAAAAAGGTAAGTTTAAACTAAATTTCTGAAAAAATACATTTTTTTGTAAAAAATAAAAATAAAATACCAAAAACTTGGTTATTTGAATTTTTCACATACATTTTGAGGTTATTGTTGAAAAAAGTGTAAATACAACAGTTGTAGATCTTTTTATTACCTACAACATTGTCGTTTTTCTTTTTTCCATAGGATTTGTAGTTTTGCCGGAAATCGAGATAAACCGTTTTTCACCCTTAAAAACTCACCCCCATCCACTTCCCGACCTCAGATCGCCCGTAAATGATTTTTCCTTTAGTTTTTGTTATATTCTCTTCCTTTTCCAATGGGTTTCATCCTACTATTATTTTTTTTAGTTTCAAAAATTATCGACCCTAGTCTATGCTGAGCGTGCTTCTGATGGAAATGCAAACGCCAAAATGATACCTACCTGCGGGGAGAGAGATGTTCCGCGAGGCGAGTGGGGAGGGTCGACACGTGTTTACCGGCGCGAGCTCGTTCACATTTAGTCTGTGCGTTTAGCCGGCGGTTCGCAGTGAAAAAAACAAAATTCCGTCTGCGTTTTTTCCCGGACCCGTCTAAATGTGAACAGCTTCATAAAATTATTAACCACTAGCACTGCACTCTCGGTTATTTTGACGGCTCGGTGAAACAGTCAACATAGTGGGAACGGGGCCTAAGTTCAGGTTGTCTTTTGCCATGGTGAATCGCTTCTCTTGTCTCACATCGCTTCTCATAGACTCACAAATCAGTTGATGGTAATGATTTTTCAGGTATTCCTCAAAATCTTCGTTAGTTTCTACGGTCTCTTGGATGGAGACTGCTTGTTTGCGCGCCATTTTCGTTTACCTATAATTCTTAAAGAATCACTGCAGTCTAGAATTATATCGAAACGAAAACTTTCTGACACAAAAACCATTTGACTTCTGGTAATTCTGAAGTTGTCAGATTATTTAAAAACATTTTGCTAAAGAAGGTTTAATAAAAATGTTTAACTTGTTAGAACAAGGTTATTATTACGATACCTACATTAAACCTGAAACTAGTTTGTTCAGTGTCACCAGGAAAATCAATTGGTATAGTTTTTATAGGTACTGTGGCGGCACCTGTCACGCCACATGCGAACTACTTAGCACGACGAATGTCTAGCAGACTACAGCGACAACAATGACAGCTGTCAGATGATATGTCAGAAATCCTGCATCGCGATATCAAGACCTGACACGGAGTTAGTATATATACAACTTTCCAACATCAACCGTTGGGCAGTAGCCCGCCAGGCATAAGACCCGCCTGGTAGGAGGATCCTCCCTTTTCGTGGGAGGAACACCATACCTCGTTCCCCAATAATACCATGATATATTTTTTAAATAAGTTCAACCTATTTAATAGGTATCTACGCATATCTGTAGACCGCGAATCTTGAATCCATGAGGTATGAGACGGTCGACTCGAAAGGTTTCCGTGGATAAAACAACCCCTACATGACACACCTCACGTGTCACACACCCTGCTGAGGAAATTAACGCAAATAACGTGTTCTTTTTCTATTCGACTGCTTGTAGATGTTCCTGCGGACTGTTTCTACGTAACCGGGCATTATTGGCGAGACCTGAAGGGTCTCCAACCAATGGGGACGAGAGTAAAATACTTAACCTAAGCTAACTACTACTGCTAACATCATGACTACTAGTAACAACAGCACTAAGGGCGACCCCTAATGGGGCTCGGACTTCGACTTAGGGCGTTGCTGGCGGGAGGACTGAGAGGGAGACAGCTTGATGAGGGCTGAATTATCGGTGTGACTGCGGAGTCAGAAGGGACGACCGGCTCCGAGGCGGCGCGGGCGGCTGTGCACGGTGGATCAAGGACGGCTACCAAATAAACGGTGTTCACATGGAAATTCATACAAAATAATCGATAAAAACCTTAGTTAAATTTGCAGTACCCCTGCAGCATCAGGATTTGAGGATTGAAGGTTGAAATTATTATAATGTTGTATTGTTATGGGATTTGAATTTGTGTGCGAAGTTTCAGGGGAACCGGTGAAGCAGAAGTAGTGGGAAAATCTGTCGTAATATTTGAATCAAACAAACAAATATACGAAGTGAAGCTAATTAAAACCGTTTAGAAACTGATACTTCTGTTAAAATGTTTTAGGGTTGACTCGAGTACAGACATGATAGGTATTAAAAAATAAAAACAATAATACATAATAATATTTCCTAGCGTCCGTAGCCTGGCTACATTTCGGTGATCTCTTTGGGGAAACCGAAGGTTTTGTCTGTGCAATTATGGACGAGGTTATGATGACGAACAACTACCGGAAATATATTGTGAAGGACGGCACAGTTGACATCTGTCGGGCATGTCACTGTCCCGGTGAATCCATTCGACATATTATTTCTGGTTGTTCTCGTCTTGCTAACGGCGAGTATTTGCACAGACACAACCTAGTGGCTAGGATTATTCACCAGCAACTTGCTCTGAAATACAACCTTGTGGCGCAGAAGTACCATACTACAAGTATGTGCCCGACCCAGTTCTCGAGAATGGTCATAATCACATTGTACTGGGATCGATCTATCATCACCGACAGGACTATTGTTGCCAATAAGCTTGACATAGTGATAATAGGTCGATCAGAGCGTCTCACAATGATTGTTTTGATATCACTGTCCCACATGACGAGAACCTTGTGAAAGCCGAGAAAGATAAAGAAATTAAGTATCAAGACTTGGCACACGAGGTTGTCGACATGTGGGAGGTTAACTCAGCAGTCATTGTGCCGATAGTCGTTACGGCCAATGGCTTAATGGCCAAGAGCCTCGATCAACATCTGACGAGGCTCTCGTTGGGCAGCTGGGTCAAGGGCCTGATACAGAAAGCGGTACTTCTAGACACGGCACTTCTAGACACGGCATGTATTGTCAGGAAGTACCTCTCTCTGAGCCCCTGACCACCGGTAGCTTGGACCCTGTTCCCGATGCCGGTGGGCTACTATTTTTTTATATTTTTAAATGTTTTTTATATTTTTTATAGAAATATTTAAAAATATAATTTATATGTATAGAAATGAATAAACGAGAATATAAATGTATTGCTGATATCACTGTCCCACATGACGAGAACCTTGTGAAAGCCGGCAAACGAGGATGTCGACATGTGGGAGGTTGACTCAGCAGTTGTTGTGCCGATAGTTGTTACGGCCAATGGCTTAAGAGGCAAGAGCCTCGACATCAAGGGCTTGATATAGAAAGCGGTACTTCTAGACGTGTATTGTTAGAAAGTTTCTCTCACTGAGGCCCTGACCACCGGTAGCTTGGACCCTGTTCCCGATACCGGTGAGCTACATTTATTTTTATTTTTAAATGTTTTTTTTATAATCTTTATAGAAATATTTAAAAATGGAAATAGTATAATTATTATAGTTAATGAATAAACGAAAATATAAATGTATGGAATTCTAATTTATGGAATGCAGTTGCTATTCGAAGATCTGAGAGATTGAGAGCTGTTTATTAGGTAATAAGGGCCTAAATGTGGTGAGGACCCAATTTTTTTCTATAATTGAATTTTACTAACTCAGTTGTTGGACTTTAAAAAAACGCAAGAGTATAGTAACGTAGACAAACTTTACTTATACTTTATAACAACTTGACACATACTTATAAAATAACTTATTATACAGACAAATATATAATTAACAACAATGTATAAATCTTGTACCTATAAATAATAACGAGACAAGTCACCAAGAAACATGCAGTCTTGATTATTTTACGAGTATGTGTAGGTTTATTAATAACTAGCCGACGCCCGCGGGTTTGCCCGCGTAGAATGTCTATAAAATGTAGGCATCCTAAGTTCTTCTTCCAGTTTTAGGCTATCTCTGTGCCAAGTTTCATCAAAATTTGTTTCATAGTTTAGCCGTGAAGAAGTTAAAACAGGCAGACAGAAAAACTCACTTTCGCATTAAACGCTATTATTAATATGTATTCACAAAAACCTAGACACCCTAAAAAGATTTTCATCAGAACTGACTGAAAAAGTGTTTTTTTTTAATAATTCTCCAAGTTACATGTAAGTTGAGCTGTGTTATGCAATAATGTGTCAACTCACAAAAATATGACTTCTGTGCTAACGCCATCTAGTTCTTGTTGTAGGTCTACTCAACACCTGAAAAAATGCAAACTGCATTAAGATTTTTTGATAGACGGCACTCTATTAAATTTACTACAGTTCTGGGCATTTTTTCAAGCGTTGAGTAGACCTACTAATTATTTTTGTGGGTTGACACATTATTGCATAACACGGCCCAGTTTATGTTGCATTATGTTCCCCATTAGAGTATAAAATAAAATGAAATAGATACTCTGGGCAACTATTTTTTGCATTACTGTTTTTTTGGACGTATAGTCGCCGGCACGTATCTTGGCAAGGTTTTGGCATAGTGGGAGTAAGTTTGCGTATATACACTAAATGCAACAAAAAATGGTCACTTTTATTGCTTGTCTTTATTCTATGGTTATGCCATAATTTATTTTTAAACAAGTCTGTTTAGAATAAAGAAAGAAAGGACAAGAATTCTCTTCTCTACTATTGCCAAGTTACGTGCCGACGACTACATAAATATGTCTAACTGGCCTCCTGATGAAAATAATTTTGAGGTGTCTCTGTTTTTGTGTAGGTGTACTCAAAATATGTTTGCATAACAACTGGCCGGCTATCAAAATGGCCTCAGTTTTGGGCTCCCCACTACCTAAGTGTTAATAGGTCTTTAAAATTCTCAGATGCATTTATAACAATATAGAAAAAATAATTATTCGGTTATTTAAGCATGTTTTCAAAATTGGCGTTAACAAAATATCACATATATTTTATTTAACACAAAATCCTTGGATTGTGCCTTTCCTTATATCTAGGTTAGCAATAGCCTAATAATCCTTCATTCAGTGCCGATTTTACAAAAGTCGGATAAGTTTTACTAGAGGACTAAATTTAACGTTTTGACAGGTTTTTTATAAAAATTCTGTCAAAACGTGTCACTTATTTCTCAGTTAAAAGTAATCCGACGTTGGTAAAATCGGCCCTTACCTAATTAATCATATTTTGGATCTATAAGGCATTAGCCTCCACTGTGACTGTATCATTTCCTTGTTGTTTTCAATCATCGCCAGTTTGGATTCATCTGAAAATATAGAACAAAATTATTTATAATTTTGCTTTTACACTATGTTTTATTGGGATCGAGGGTTAGTGCTGGGGGCCAATTGGGGGCCAAAAAACAACCGGATGTACTTAAGGATCGTCAGGACGAGTCATCATCATCTTGCTGCCCTTATCCCACACTAGGTGGGGTCGGCACAACATGTAATTCGTAAATCAATGTTGTTAGAGGTTTTGGCTTATTGTTTTATGACAGGCCGCCTGCCTGACATCAACCCTCCTTGGGAATACTCGTTGCGCCGTCGCGCCGGTGTGCCAGTGTGCTTGATGATATTATGCACTGGGTCCCAAAATGATATGCTTGTCAATCTTATTGCCGACAACGACAACAGGACGGGTAAATATTATTTTACCTTTGACTCACGTTGATGGTTATTGTATTACATTATCATGTTTGATATTGACTGGCTTGTTGGTCTAGTGGTCGCAAGCGCGACTGCTGAGCATGGGGTCCTGGGTTCGATCTCCAGGTCGGGCGAAGTGTTACTGGGTGTTTCCATTAGGAATGTCTCAGTAGCAGCCCGGACTTTGGATTTGTGTCCAGTTAATGGCAATAGACTCGCCCCCTATTACATGGGACTTAAACATAACTGGCGAAACGAGGGTGTACTAAAAACACGACTGTCCTCTTCGGGTAATATAAGGCGTGATGTTACGTTATGTTATTATCATGTTATACCTTTGTCTTGCATGTAATGCGCGAGCGCATCGCTGAACACGGTGACGGGAACCGCCATGTTGACGTAGGGGAAGGTCGCTCCACCGTCACTTGTTACATTGATGGCTATTATACCTATCACTTCTACTCTGTTCTTGGGCCTGGAAGCAAAATATAAAAATAATAATTTATATTAAATGTTCCCGACTGCTTTGCGTGATGTCTGGATTGACATTATTGTAGTTATAATATACAGGGTGTCCCAAAACTCAACGGTCAGCCGGGAACAGAAGATAGGTAACTTTATGAATGTAAACAGTAAAATAAAGTTTGATCGTTTTCGAGATTTAGATAATTTTTTTGTAAATTGTGAAAATCGCCACCCTGCGCAATTTTTTTATTATTGGTTTTATTTCAAATTATGACCAATACCTTCTTATACCCCAGAAGGTCATACATCGATGTTATTGGTGATGTTCTTCACAAAGGACATGTGCGTAGTACTCTCAACCGGCGTGCGTGTATGACAAGATGTATGAATGTGGATGAAGCAAAAGGAGTATGTATAGATCGTAGTATGTGGCGTTCTATAGTTTCTGCCTACCCCTATGGGAAAAAGGCGTGAGTTTATGTCTATATGTACGTATGACCAACATAAGGGGCTCGTGGCTAAATAACAACCGCGCCGATCGTAAGATTTGCGAGGTTAAGCTGCGCTTGTCGCGGTCAGTCCGTGGATGGGTGACCATTTGTTACACATCGAGACCCCTCCGTGCCTCGGAGAGCACGTTAAGCCGTCGGTCCCGGGTGTCATACGAATACCTATGACAGTCGTTACGGGTAGTCAGAAGCCCGAAAGTCTGACAAACGGTTTAACCTTAGGATATCGGCATTGCCCAGTTACTGGGTTGCGGAGGTCTGATGGCAGTCGCTCCGTGTAAAATACTGGTATTCAGCCGCATCTGGTTAGACTGGAAGCTGACCCCAAGATAATTGGGAAAAAGGCTAAGAGGAAGACGTATGACCAACATCAGGCTTATTTAAGATCGCTATGAAAAAATATGCTGTCACAAGTCACAACATCAAAAAATTCAGCGTAGTGAATTTCAAAATTTATAAAAAAAAAAACTCAATATTTTTTCAACATTCGTAAAGCCCGTCTTCTTCCCGGTTTGACGTTGAGTTTTGGGTACCCGGTATAGTAGTTATAAATTACCTGGTAACTCTGAATATAGGACCTCCACTGAAGCCTGACTGTACGCAGCAAGACGTCTGTATCATAGAGGGCGACACTGTGTTAACGTGGCCAGACGTTATGGTTGGTATTAAGTTGGTCAGGTCAAACTCATTGTAGTAAGGAAATCCCGCCGCGAGAACTGATTCACCTGTAACGTGAAATTATATGCTGGGTTATGTTTTATTTATTTGAGCATACCGTGATACCGTAAACCGGGGTTAGCTTGATCAATTTCAGAATTGAAATGTATTTTTGTCTTGAAATAGGAGAGCAATAAAATTAAATAAAAATGCAAATATGGACATTGTTTATTTTGTCTATTTCTTGAATAAAATTATAACTTTTCTTATTACTTTCTGAGAAAAAGAAATGTTGGTGATAAATGTTAAACTATGCATGGGGTACTTTGATATCTCCCTTTTTTTCTAAAGAATTTGAAAGTAACCCCAATAAGAAATAAATAATTACACAAAACTACTACCGACATATTTTTAATAATTTTTCATTACCGGCAAGGATCCACCCACTGTGACTAATAATCACACGCTAACAGTGACGTTATGTGCTGCCAATCGTAAAAAAAAATCGGAAGAATGCGTTCAGAATTGGTATGTACAATTTGAGTTTTATTAAGAAACGATTTTTTATCAAAGTTACCCCAGGATTCAAAGTAATCCTGGTTTATTGGTTACCATGTTCAAAACTAAATTCTTGATACAAAATAGTTTATTTTGTATGAAATATCATACATATATAATCAGTCCATTACTGTCCCACCGCTGGGCATGGGCCTCTTCTCAGAATGAGAAGGGTTTAGGCCTTAGTCCACCACGTAGCCTGGTGCGGGTTGGCAGACTACACACACCATCGAGAACTTTATGGAGCCCTCTCAGGTGTGCAGGTTTCCTCACGATGTATATCCTTCACCGTTAACGCAAATGATAATCAAATTCTGATCCGCACATAAATTTGAAAAGTCAGAGGTACGGGCCGGTATTGAACTCAGACCCTTCTGCATGGAAGGCATTTTCTTTTGATAATTTCAATGAAATGTCAAATAAAAAAATGGTCTTGTCATAAAATCGTCGTATCGTTAGCACTATTGGCGTAAGAAAGATCTTTTACAGAGTAGTCAGCATTAAAAATAAGTGATCGTTGTAAAATTAACCAAAATAGTTTTATAAATAAAACCTTGTTTTCTTTGGTAACAATTATGATTGAATAGAGAATTCTAACGCTTAGTATTTAGAAAAAAAATACAATGGGTCATTAGCACCCTAGATAATTAATTGAAAAATTCGGAAATAATTATCGATTTATTATGCTAACCGTACCTATATGGTCCAACCATGCTACTATAATAGTAAATTCTATAAATCAGTAGCTCTTCTTCTTTTCGTGTGGTTAGTGACTAACCTGGTGTCAGAGTTTAGGCCTCTGACTTGGCTTCACATGCCGTCGAGAAATAATATGTCTCAGGCATGCCGGTTTGCTCACGATGTTTTCCTTCACCGTTTTTAAGCAAGTGATAATTATACAATACGCCCATGAATCTGAATAGTCAGAGGTGCGTGCCTTGTGTTCCAACTCGAAACCTATGACTTGGCAGTTCGACGGTCACACCACTAGGCTATCACTGCCTAGTGCTATCGACCAGTCGTGAATTTATACATTGTAGAAAGAAGCTTACCTTTCTCAGCCGGTACATTTGACAACATAGCAGATTTCATATGAATCAATCGTTCAGGGTTAGTGAAGAGTAGAGCTAAATCATATGCTTTTTTATCTGGCGTCTTATATCGCACTATTGCTGTCTCGTTCACTCCTCGACAGTATACTGATAGTTTGTGTGTTTGGTACTGAAAACAGAGACTTATTGTTACCTTTCATTGGTCAGCGTGATAATAGAGTTGAAGTTGTTCGATGGGACATAGTGAAGTTGTTGGATGGGACACAGTGAAGTTGTTCAATCTGATATAGTGAAGTTTTGCGATGGGTCATATGTATTTTTAGATGACAGATGCTATATTTTGATATAATACAGCTTCTAATGAAATATAAAGAAAATTGGACTAATGATTGATAAAAATTCTTACAGTTTTGACAACGTGTGCGCAGGTGACGACGTACCCTCCTCCCAGGTACACGCCCGCCCCCCACGCGTGTCCGCAGCGGACTAACACTGTGCACTCGTCTATCTGACCTGGATGGAATAGATATTTTGTTTTAAAATTGATGAGCTTTGTTGAATTATTTGATTATGAATCTGTGGGTAGTTTGACGTTGCAATTTGGCGCCCAACGTGGGATCAATGAAATCAAAAAAATTGAATTCTAATCTTAGAAGTTACAAAAGTAAGTTAGTGTATGACGACACGTTTGGTGCAGTGGCTGAGCGATCGGCTTCTGCGCTACGGGTTGTGGGTTCGATTCCCGCACGGAACAAATATTTGTATGGCCTACAGATAGTTGTTCCGGGTCTGGATGTTTGTGCGTGTGAAGATCTGTGTCTGTAAACGCACCCACAATACAGGAGAAATCCTAGTGTGGGGCAACGTTTTTTATATAAAAAAATGTATTCATATAACATAGGTACATAACATCACGCCTGTATTCCCCGAAGGGTTGGGCAGGGGTGTATAGTAACATCCCCATTTCATTGTTATGTTTAAGTCCAATGTAAAAGAGGGCGAGCCTATTGCCATCAAGGGCACACATAATTTTCCAAACTCCGGGCTGCTACCGAGGAATTCCACACGGAAAAACCCAATAACACTTTGCTCGACCTGAGGATCGAATTCAGGACCTCATGATCAGCAGTCGCGCTTGCCACCATTAGACAACGAGGCAGTTTTTTTTTTTTGTTAACGCAGGTTTGTATTCGCCACTATATGAAAAAAATAAATTATCTGAATGGTTGCCATTTTTTTAAGCAAGATGGACTGCAAAGCTCAGTTGACGCAGCGTTTCTTAATGAGCTCTCTCTCCAATCGGTTTCTCAGTGCTAAGGATCGCGACCTCTTCACTTGTTCTTCTCAAGGAATCTTTCTTAACATTATTGATTCCAACAAAATAACGAACGAAGTACTATCCCACTTACTAAGTACATCCTGCAGTGGGTGCGTACTCAAAGGCCTGGCCGGCTGTGGCGGAGCTACCCTCAGCTTGGCAGACAGCACTGATATCAGGGGCGCCACCAGGGTCAGCCCTACCCACTCACCACGGCACCATGAAACGCTGCACACTACAGTGCCTATTAACTCCTTCCTGAAAATAAAGAAGAAAAATTAAGAGAGAAAGAAAAATAACGAAGAAAATCATTTTCAAGAAATCAAAAATGTTGAGAAACAATTATTAATACAGGGTGTAAACGAAATCATGTAATTCCTGCAAACCTCGTGATGACATAGATTAACCCAGCACGGCTTACATTTGGATTCAACAAAAACAAACATACAAGAAGTAAACATGTGTTCTTAACGTGCGGCATTTTAGCGCCCCGAGCGAACTGCGCGGCTATCGCTCGCCGCGCGGTCATTTAACTCGGGGCGCTAAAATGCCTCACGTTAAGGACACATGTTTACTTTTTGTAATTTATTTTTCATGCATATCCAAAGGTATCCCGTTCAGGGTTGATCTATGTCAGCAGTACATCAAAAGGTTTGAAGGAATTACACGATTTCATTTACACCCTGTATAAGAAAAATTTTAATTCTCTGAATATTTGCAGAAGGCAGTTAGATGCGGAAGACGGATGAAAGAGTTCTGTGATGCAAATTGAGATAGGCACCATGTCTAGCAGTGGTCTGTAATAGACTGAGTTGACGATGGAGAACTCTTCAACATTAGATTCTACAGTATTCGTTTTGTTGTATTGTATGGTATGTCATATCAACACAAAAGAAGTCTCGCTCCAATCTTACCAAATTATACAAGGTTAGTCGGAAAGGGTGTACTAAGCCGAAAGGGTGTTAAAGTACCCATAATAATGG
Organism: Amphipyra berbera; assembly: GCA_910594945.2. Taxonomy (NCBI): domain Eukaryota; kingdom Metazoa; phylum Arthropoda; class Insecta; order Lepidoptera; family Noctuidae; genus Amphipyra; species Amphipyra berbera. The sequence continues at coordinate 2,692,776 of OU343138.1, forward strand.
ATAACTTTTGTTCTACAACTTTCCCCAAAAGTCATTAGTTTCAAAGAAATAGCTGTTCAAAGATTGCATAAAAAATACGCTAAATTCTATTTATTCTCAGCTATGATCAGCTGTGTTTACATTTTAGGTCATATTTGGGGTCACGGATTAGAAGCTCCATTTTTTTGATTTCGTAACTAAAGCAGGGACGAAGAATTTTTGAAATAACAAAAATAAAAGTCATTTCGCATGAAAAAATAATGATCGAATTTTTAAATTTTAACACTTTCTTTAAAACAGTCATCAGTGATACATTAAGTGGCCCGCGGCTTAGTACCTACCCCCTTTCCGACTAACCTTGTATTGGTACAAAGATGTCATACATAATATGTCAACCATCCTGATTCAGAAAGTTTCTTATCTCGTTTTGTCTACGATTCACAAAACGAGAGAAAACGAGATAAAAAAATCTAATCGTTTGACAACTGACTTATCGTAACTGCAGGACAACTAGCACGCACCACTGTGTCACATGTCTTATCCGATAGTGCGTGATAGGCCCAGCACGAAGTTATGGCCTGCGCCTACTGGCGGCACAGCAAAGGATTTTTTAAGCTCAAATAATTTTAAACCATATCGTAATTCCCTTTAGGACTCTATTTACCGTACCGTGCGATGCTAAGCAAATATGAGTGCTAATGATATTAACATAAGGTTTAAAATTATTTGATCTTAAAAAATCCATCGCCATGCCGTGCCGCCAGTGGGCGCAGGCCTTAACTTCGTGCTAGTATCGTAAACGTATCGCTAAAGTAATCCAATTTTGAATAGAAAATACAACTGTTCTAATTACTTTATTTCTTTCTTTTAAAAAAAACGTTGCCCCACACTAGGATTTCTCCTGTATCGTGGGTGCGTTTACAAACACAAATCTTCACACTCACAAACATCCAGACCCGGAACAACTATCTGTAGGCCATACAAATATTTGTTCCGTGCGGGAATCGAACCCACGACCCGTAGCGCAGAAGCCGATCGCTCAGCCACTGCACCAAACGTGTCGTCAAGAGATACAGAAGATATGAATAAAGTTTAAATTTAATTAAATAGTATTTGCGAAACGAGTATTTTCGATACAAAATTCTCTAACATTAACGCACGTTAGTAACTCAACAGCATTTGTGCTAGACCTACTGGTCTTTGCAGGGTCTAGGACAGAGGGAAATGGAGCAATAATTCTTACGTAGGTCCTTCAGTAAAGACTGGTCCACCTTCAGACCCTAACGCTGTTGCAGCGTCGGTTAATAGTAAGGATGGTCTCTTGCCCACCACGCCGCATATTGAACCTTGCGTCACTGCGTTTAGGAATACCTGTGAATCATGCATATAATTTATGAGTAACTATGGCAATGGTGTCGATTCTGTAGCACATTTTGACAGTAGGTACTAAACTAGAGTGCGCGCAAGATAAGTCTGCGCGCGACGGGGGCGTGCTAAATATTGCCATGATCGCAAAAATACAAAGTCCTACTTTTTAAGGAAAAGTAATATATTCGTGAGCATTAAAATTGGGCAGCCCTCTTGCGGTTTATTATATTTTAATTGAGCTAAGTTATGCACGTTTAAATTTACTACCTACCAAAAAAATGTATTAGTTTTTTACGTAATTTGCAAAAGAAAAGAACTAAGCTTATAAATGTGCCGTGAGTGAAAAATAATGCATTATGATTATTATCGTCTGATGAGGTCTATTATAATCTTTATTATTATATTTTCTTTTATTCCTAAAATTAGGTTAGATTTAGTGACAAAGTTAATAAAACGGCAACACTATGGCGGAACATGATTAGTTCCGAATTTAGCCGCGCGCAGAGTTATCTTGCGCGCACTCTAGACTAAACGCAACTGTCACTTTCTTTTTCTATTGAAACAGATTTCGTTAGAGGCGAGAAGTAAAGTTTCAAGTTTCAAAAGTAAAGTGGTCCTGAAGCACTAGACCCCCTAGTAAGTTTTATTGTGCAAGTTATTGCATGCAAGAGCCCGCTTAATTCGTGAACCTTGCAGAAGTCTACTTATTGCGAATGTGTCCACAGTTTGAATTAAAAGTCGGTTGCAGAAGTCAATGGGGTAGCACACTGGGTAACTAATGGCGCCACCATCGCTGGTACTAACGCAATGTCATTGGTTAAAGTTTGACATTATTGCCAATCTTAATTTAACCCGTTCCGATTGGTTGTAATTGGTACCAGCGAGGGTGGCGCTATCTGAAATTAGCTTTGCCTGTCCCTCCCCATTTACACAGTAAAATTTTCACTAACTATTTACACAGAAAAAAATAATAAGAAAAGAAGTTTTTTTTTAAATTTTTCATGCTTAAGGCGCTTTCAATTATATGTTTGGCAGGAAAGCCGTACAGTCCGATTCCCACCGTCTAAAAGTAGGTACAAGTATTGTGTTATGTGCAATATACCATGCATTACTCGGGGCTCGTGACTAATTAACAACGGAGCGGATCATACGATTTGCGAGGTTAACCTGCGCTTGCCGCGGTCAGTCCTTGGATAGGTGACCGTTCGTTACTCATTGAGACACCACCGTGTCTCGGAGAGCACGTTAAACTGTCGGTCGCGGCTGTCATACGAATACATATGACAGTCGTTACGGGAAGTCAGAAGCCCAAAAGTCTGACAACCGATCTAACCCTTGAGATATCGGCATTTCTCAGTAACTGGGTTGCGGAGGTCTGATGGGAGTCGCTCCGTATAAAATACTGGTATTCAGCCGCATCTGGTTAGACTGGAAGCTGACCCCAAACATAGCCGGGAAAAGGCTAGGAGAAAGAAGATACCATGCACTATTCCTTCACACACTGTGTCTATATTTCTTCTTTTTACAATTCTCCCCTCCCAGGTCAGTTGGAACAGATTTCTTTAGAAAAGTAACATCTTTCTCTATAATGTTATGTACATAAATATAAAAATAAGTTTTACCTCACACCCAAAAGGCGTAGAGTGGACTTGTAAACTTGAACCTCTCCCAGTAGATGGACGCACTACGTCTAGCAACGAGGAAAGAGGCCTCAAGCTTTCAACACCTGAAATAAAAAATACATACACAAACGATTGAATATACTCTTGTCTTTCTTACGAGCTATGTAAGAATAGCTCATGCTGCGTGAAAGGTTAGTCTGCTAGCAGGATTGGTAGCGAGGCTAGAAGAACTGCCCAGATTGCGCCCGACGTACCTACTCGACTATAAGTCACTCGTTAATAGAGTTGCCAGGCCCAAAAATAGAAAAGCCGGACTCAGATTCATAAAAAGCCGGACATTTTACCCTGAAAGCCGGACACACTGGTTTTTAAAAGAAAAAAAATGATTCTTTTATTTGTGTATTTATTACTGTTAGCCCAAGATGGAATAAGATCATAGGTGGTGCTTACCACCAGCAAAAGCATTCCCAAGGAGGGTTGACGTCAGGCAGGCGGCCGGTCATAAAATCTAGCCGGAACATTTGTGCAGTATGATATAGGAAAGTATTGAGTATGAACGTAGATGGTTATAAGAGTAGAGGAAGACCAAAGAAGCGATGGATGGATAGTGTGAAAGATGATATGGATAGAAAGGGGGTGACTACTGAAATGACGGCTAATAGAGATGTATGGAAGAAGAAGACATACTGCGCCGACCACGAATAAGTTGGGATAAGGGCAGGAGGATGATGATGATTACTGTTATTCATTTGAGGCTTACTCTTAATTATATGTTACTATGAATCATCGGCATCTTCTGGCAGGGCGGGGTTGACTAAAAGCCGGGCAGGCCGGACACGACTGTAAAAAGCCGGACACCTGGCGACCCTACTCGTGGAAGCTCTTCTATTGCAACCAACCAACTCTTTGGTTTGGAATTTTTTATCAATGTATTGTTGGGTATTCTACAGGGTGAAGTCGAATTCGACGAATTCATAACATAACATCACGCCTGTATTCCCCGAAGGATTCGGCAAAGGTGTATAGTAACACCCTCATTTCGCTGTTATGTTTAAGTCCCATATAATAGAGACAAAAAACAGACAAATCCAGACTTCGGGCGGCTACTGAGGAATTTCACGCGGAAAAACTTAATAACACTGCCCGATCTGGGGATCGAACCCAGGACCTCACGATCAGCAGCCACCACTAGACCAACGAGGCAGACGTATTCAAATATAAATTATGTCTTACAAAAGTTATATTACAAAAATTAATTAATACTCTTTGTCTAAAACCTAAATCATATTAATATTATAAATTGACAACAAAACAGAACAAAACACAAATAAAATTAATTTGAAAGATTTCAAATTTTGAAGCCTTTTTTGAAGTTAGCGTCTGACTGTCAAACAGTCATTTTGAGCTTTGGTGTTAGTACTTAATCCTTTACTCGTTGCAGTCAAGCTAAAAATGCCAGACGATGACCCAAAACCCTCAGAACAAAAGGATGCCCCAAAATCCATGAAAAAAAAGACTCCTCCAATAATAGTGGACCCTCCAAGATGCGGTAAAAGAGGCACTCGTAACTACTATAGATATTACGATACCCCTGATGGGTGCGACATGGATAAGAAGGTATATGGTATTTTTAAGTTCAGATAAAAGTTATCGGTAGAAAATGTGTTTGAGATCCCATCTGTCAGAAAAGACATTGTTTTTCATTTTGTGCAGTGATAATCATGTGGTGTGATCGTCGGACTGCCAAGTCATAGGTCTCGAGTCCGAACCCACGGCACGCACCTCTGACTTTTCGGATTCATGTGCGTATTGTATAATTATTACTTGCTTAAAAACGGCGAAGGAAAACATTGTGAGGAAACCGGCCTGAGAGATATTTCTCGACGGCATGTGAATCCAAGTTAGAGGCCCATGGGCGGCATAAACTTTGACACCAGGTTAGTCACTAACCACACGAAAAGTAGAAGACTTCGTTGTGCGAAACGAAATCATGTAATTCCTTCAAACCTGGTGATGTACTGCTGATATAGATTAATCCTGCACGGGATACTTTTGGATTCAATAAAAAAATAATTACAAGAAGTTAACATGATTCTGTTCTTAACGTAAGGCATTTTAGCGCCCCGATTTAAATGACCGCGCGGCGAGCGATACCGCGCAATTCACTCGGGGCGCTAAAATGGCTCACGTTAAGAACATCGTGTTTACTTCCCGTATTTATTATTTTATTGATTCCCTTGCAGGTTTAATCTATGTCAGCAGTACATCACGAGGTTTGAAGGAATTACATGATTTCGTTTATAGCCTGTATAAGAAAGTAGTAGAAATTAAAACTATGACAGCTCACATAAGTATTGTATATTGTGGCACATTAACCAATTCACATTTCCCAATTCAAATTAATTCTCAAAAAATTTGAAGGTTTTAAGACACATTTAGTCTGTGAATTTTTTTGAGTGAAAAGCGAATTAATGCTGATAGGTCCACTATTCTCTCCAGCAGTGCACTTCTTTAGACACCGAGTTGAGAGATTAATAAATACTAAGTAGTATCGCTTGTGGTCGAAATTCAACCATTATTTTACCGGCCTTAACGTCAACATACACATACATAACATAATTAGCCCATTACTGTCCCACTGCAGTGCATGGGCCTCTTCTCAGAATGAGAAGGGTTTAGGCCTTAGTACGCTGGCCTGATGCCGGTTGGCAGACTACACACACCATCGAGAACTTTATGGAGCTTTACGTGTGCAGGTTTCCTCACGATGTTTCTCCTTCACCGTTAACGCAAGTGATAATCAAATTCATATATACACACATGATTTTTCGAATGATATGTTTTATTCTCCTCCTTTTATAATAAACTAGCGACCCGCCCCAGCTTCGCACGGGTGCAATGTAGATACTAATGTGGGGCATATAAACCTTCCTCTTGAATCACTCTATCTATTGCTGAAAACTGTGCGTAGTTTAAAAAATCTTAGCGTACAGACAGCGGGAGCGACTTTGTTTTATACTATGTAAAGAAGATACAAAAAAGATGTACGACTATTTTCAATATTCACGTATTATTAATATAATAATGAGTGACTGCTGATCGTGAAGTCCTGGGCTCGATCCCCAGGTCGGGTAAAGTGTTATCGAGTTTCTTGTGGAATTCCTCAGTAGCAGCCCGGAGATTGGATTCACGCCCGGTTGATGGCAATAGGCTTGCTTCCTATTATTACATGGGACTTAAACATAACGGCGAAATGAGGGGGTTAATACACCTTCACTTATTTTTTCAATAATAATAATAATTATTATTATATTATCTACTAATTTTTTATCAAATTGTGAATGTGAATATCATGTAGTTTAGCTATATACACGAATTTTGTAAACGGTTGGCGGTTCTTGAGTATTTTTTGTGACCCACGCAAATGTCCAGCTGATTGATAGCGTCGTGCAGCAATCGGGTTGTTGAGCTCCCTAAAATAAGGTTTGAGCTCCGCGATGACTGATGCAGATGTGCCGTCAGTTAGGACAGGTCAACTCAAACCTGCTATGGCACTTTCCTCAAAAGGCCATTCCAGACTTGTCTTGACTGTCCTACATCGTTTCACTCGCATATATAGTTTTGTATATTACAATCCCACCAAAAACATTCTGTAAAAAAGTAGCCAAGTCTCTATGGAGCTGCTTGTTTATCTCTAAAAAGTAATGAAATCTAGACAAAGTCGTGCCCAGTCTAACGTTCCTTACTGCGATTTCTTTATTATTATAGTTAATGTTGTATGACTTGGCCGTTGAAGGGTACACAAGGGTACAAAACCAGGTGCTCCATGACACCATTGCACCAATCTGTCGCCAGAACTGCTACCCATTGACGATGGAAAATTGCCACTCGGAAAACGTTGATTCAATAACCAGTCAATTGTTGGCTTGATAAAGCTGCGTATTTCAATAATACTTATGTATAGGCGAGCCTAAAACAAACAGTATAAAAAAAAATACCAGTACAGACGGACTTCTAATCATTGATAGAAGTCCGTCTGTACCTGTCCCGTTGACTTGTACCCACTAACGTATAAAGAATGTTCAACGGCCAAGTCACACAACATTAACTATAATAATAAAGAAATCGCAGTAAGGAACCTTAGACTGGGCACGACTTTGTCTAGATTTCATTACTTTTTAGAGATAAACAAGCAGCTCCATAGAGACTTGGCTACTTTTTTACAGAATGTTTTTGGTGGGATTTCACTTCTTTTTGTAGAAACGTGGGGCATATTTTTTTTTTGACGTCAAATGAAGCGGCCTACCAAGTTGAATATTTTTTGTAAAGGCGGTATGTCGATCTCTAATAGTTTGGTTGGGCTCTTGTGTTTTCTAATCAGGGTCACCAGGTACTCCAGATCTTCGATTATCCTAGTTTTTATAGTTTTCCCTTTATGTGGCCATTAAACCCTAACTCTGTACCAAATTTCAGCTCTCTGAGTTTATGGGAAGTACTAGTTCTATTCTGATGATCATGAGTGAGTGAGTTAGTGAGTGTCATAAATGCGAAACTTTGCTTTCCCTTAACTTCGGAACTAAATGACCTACAGACTTGAAATTTTGTATTTTAAGTATGTGATTATAGCTTATTGGATGACGAAAATTTCTGCGTTCTGGTCTTATCCAGAGGCTCTCAAATAGGGGCCTGAAAATGCGGCGAAATGGTTCCAGTAAAGGATGGTACGGCAGTGTTTGCTTCGCGCTCGACTTGGCGGGGGCACTGCCGTGCCCCCCGATGTCAGGACTGTTAAAGAGACCTTGATCTCTCGAGTTTTTTCGGCTTTTCTTCTCAGAGCTAGTCAGAAAGGAAATGCCGGCGCCATCTAGTCTTAAAAAAAACATTACATTGAATTGTAAAAGTGTCTGTAACAGATTTATTTACAGAAAAAAAATCATTTATCTTTTACCTCTGCCCAACCCTTCAGGGAATACAGGCGTGATGTTATCTTTCCACGCACTATTATTGATGTAAATACGTAAAGTTTAGAAACCGTTAAAGGCAGCGCTATTTCTAAAACTAATCAAGGAAGAACATTGCAGATTAGCATAGAAATAACTGATTAACTCTTGGTATTTTCATCAGATGATGGCGACCACCCGCTACGGTGTTGTCGCCGGCCTCATTGCAGGCACTTACGATGTCCTAATGTACTCCCATGTTGTGGGATTCATACCCATAATGAAGCGGTAAGTCTATGCATTGTACAGAAGGGGACCGAAAATGTTATACATCTTAAGGTTCATTTTTGCTTGCACAGTGCAAGAAACATCCTATTTTACCGACTACGTATTACCAACATTATAGAAATGAAAATACAAGTATTTTTTGACAGGTTATTAAAAATTATAATGGTGACAGCATGGGGTGAGAGACACTCGATTTATTTAATCAGTGAATCATACCAAAATCACTACTACGTCATATGGAGGCAAAAGGCAATTTTGATCTTTGCTACTAAATAATAAAACATAATTTTCCATGCATTGGTCTTTTCCGTTCAACAGTTTGAAAAGGTAACATGTGCCTGCGATGTGGGAAAGGAACCTTATCATTTCCCTACTGTACATGTCTATAAGTTAAGTTGCGTGGTGGTAGGATCTATACGGTCCGCCTGGCTAGCTACCACTCTCACACGAAAGTCAGCCAAGCAGTTTACTGTGTTCCGTCGTGTGTATGTGAGAGCCAGAGGGGTATAGGGGAATCCCTCTACATATCTGTTACTTGAATTCGTGTACTCCATTTTAGATTCTATCTGCACAAACCATCGGGTGCGCATAAGTTAAAATGAGACCAAGTCCCACTTTAAAAGGCTTTAAAATTTATAGTTTACACTAACTTTTTAATACTTGTGCCAGAAACGATTCGCCGATCACTTTCCACCATTCTTTTAATAAGGTGCTTTCAGAAATAAATGGTTTTGATTGATTATAGTGCGAACCATTATTTTTAAAGTTAGAACAATTAAAATTATAGGTGCAACTATTACTTTGTTTTTTTTCCTATTCGAATGCTTGTAGATGGTCTTGCGGACTGTTTCTATGTAACAGGGCAGTTATTGGGGAGACCTGAAGGGTCTCCAACCAATGGGGATGAGAGTAAAATACTTAACCTAAGCTTACTACTACTACTAACATCATGACTAGCTAGCAACAACAGCACTAAGGGCGACCCCTAATGGGACTCATACCTCTGCTTAGGGCGTTGCTTGCGAGAGGTCTGGGAGGGAGACAGCTTGATGAGGGCTGAATTAACGGTGTGACTGCGTAGTTAGAAAAGACGACCGGCTCCGCGGCTGCGGCGGGTGAGCACGGTGGATCAGGGACGGCGGCGGTGGGACGTCGCGACGGGCCTCGGCGAGGACGGTATACCGGGCGGCGGACATTTACTCGCCTCCTGGAGGAGGGTAATATCGTCGTTGGGCTCTAATAGCGCATGCTTGGGACGGCGTACTATGCTATATTATTTTGTTGTGGAAAGCATTATTTTTGGAGTGTGCCCTAAACATTTTTTGTTGTTATTTTCATTAATTTTAAAGTGCTTTTAATTTTAAATACATCTCTTTTCAGGTACGCCCGCCACGCCGTCCCTATTGGTCTAATGGGTGCTACATTTGCCGCGGTCGCCAACTCTGTCCAGCACGCAAGAAATGCGGACGACCCATTAAATTACTTTCTTGGTAAATTCAATTTCTTCTTCAAATACAACTTCTTTTTCAACATTTAACTATCTACTACTCTGTCTTCTCAAGCTATCTTCTATTTTCTGCCCCTTTTTCTCTTATTTGACATAATTAAATTAGATAAAAAGGACTTTACGTGCTATAATAATAGGATAATAAGATAACACACTATTAACTTCTTGGCTGAAGTAGAATTGATTACGGCATTGGAGATAATTAATTTCTTTTCGAAATACCAAGAAGAGTAAACGATAAATGTGCAGGTTGGTAATGTCATCCAGAAGGGAAGATGCCTTTAATCGATTAACGGACACAATTTTAGAAAAACAACAATATATTTTTCTCTTTTATAAAAATGTGCACTTATATAAATGGTTTTTTAGAGAACACTGAATGATTTTCATAACTTTCACGATCGAAGATTTGTTTACCTTTTATGGAAAATATAAATGGCTGGACTACAGTCTGTGCGTCAGAAAGAGACCTTCTCATCTTTCTTTTGCTGTGGTTAATTACTAACCTGGTGTCAGAGCTTATGCCGCCCATAGGCCTCTGACTTGGCTTCACACGCCGTCGAAAAATATCTCTCAGGCATGCCGGTTTCCTCACGATGTTTTCCTTCACCGTTTTTAAGCAAGTGATAATTATACAATACGCATATGAATCCGAAAAGTCAGAGGTGCGTGCCTTGGGTTCGAACTCGAGACCTATGACTTGGCAGTCCGACTGTCACACCATCACGGCTATCAGTGCTTTTGCAAAGAGACCTGATGTAATTTAATGCAATTTTTCATTGTTCAGGTGGCTTAGCCTGTGGACCACTCGTAGCCCTGTATCTTCGCTCAGGCCACGGAGTCGTGGCGGGTGGAATTTTTCTCGGGCTTATAGGAGTAGTAAAAAAGGAAGCGATAGACGCAAATTACAGATTTTTCCAGAAGTTCCCCAACCACATGAACACGATTTCGAGTTGGAGGAATGATTGGACATTAGTTGCCGACCCTCGAGATGGTAATTATTAAAATATTATTATATAAGGTCCAGCCAAAATACCTGAACAAACTTTTACACGGTGTTCAGTACGTTTAACTAAACACATCTATGCGAAAAAAACGAGATAAAAGATTTTCTTTTTTAAACAAAAAAGTTTTTACTACGATATTTTTTTTACGTTTTTCACTTCTCAATTGAGATAAAAAACGGCGCATAAAAAAAAATTAAGTCGTTATTATTTTTTTATTAGAAAAAATACTCTTGGATCTCGGTTTTTTTTGCATAGATATGTTTAGTTAAACGTACTGAACATTGCGTAAGAGTTTGTCTCGATATTTTGGTTGGACCTTATAATATGTATATTTTCAGTTGTACTAGTAGTAGTGTTTATTTTCGGTAGTTTTCTATTCTGGTAGAAAGTGCCATCGAATATAAAGGTCCAGATATTCCGCAGTGCAAGTATTATTAAAAGTATTATCTTTACATAGTATAAAACAAAGTCGCTCCCGCTGTCTATAGGTACGCTTAGATCTTTTAAACTACGCAACGGATTTTAATGCAGTTTTCAGCAATAGATAGTGATTGAAGAGGAAGGTTTATATGCCCCACATTAATATCTACATTGCACCCGTGCCAAGCCGGGGCGGGTCGCTAGTATATTATATTCTCTTTCTTTCTTTTTCTCTCTTTGCGAGGAGCTTGTGGGTAATTAAAAACTGCGCAGATCGTACGATCTGTGAGGTTAAGCTGCGCTTGCCATGGTCTGTTTGTGATTGGGTGAACGTTCATTATACCGCTCATTTGGTGCAACAATGGCATAATTACACTTTTAGAAATTTTACAGGAGATGTTTCTCTCGATCAGAATAGTCTTTCCGCACATTTTGATATATTTAACTTGTTTTAAAAAAAAAGTGTAATTACGTCGTTGTCGCACCAAATGAGCGATACATCGAGATCCTTCCGTGCTTAGAGAGAAACACGTTAAACAGTCGGTCCCGGGTGTCATAAGAACACCTATGACAGTCGTTACGGGAAGTCGGAAGCCGGAACGTTTGACAACCGGTCTATCCTTACGATATCGGCATAGTCCAGTAAGTGGGTTGCGGAGGTCTAATGGCAGTCGCTCCGTGTAAAATACTGGTATTCAGTCGCATCTGGTTTGACTGGAAGCTGACCCCAACATAGTTGGGATAAAGCTAGGTAGAACGATTCTATGAGTAATCGGGTGGTAAGTTGTGTAACGTAAAATTTAATAAAATTTTATTCTTCCGCAGCAATGATACACACCTGCGATTTGAGGCCTGAAGACCCAGAAAAAAAGAAAAAAAGGAAAATCAAAAAGAAAACAGAAGTATGTTAATCCGTTTCCGTGGTTCGTACGTACCAGGCAGCTTGCATTAAGGTGCGTATAGACATCTTCAGGCATGTGCCGCGAATGGCTTGTCACGCATGTCTCAGGAGTTTGTCACGCATGCCTCGGGCTGTTTGGATGGGGGGGTAGCGGCGAATTCTCTCAGTGAGCCACCCCGTGCACACAGCCCGAGGCATGCGTGACAAACCCCTGAAGCATGCATCGCTAACCCCTGAAGCATGCATCGCTAACCCCTGAAGCATGCATCGCAAACCCCTGAAGTATGCATCGCACACCCCTGAGACATGCGTGACAAGCCATTCGCGGCGCATGCCTGGCGATTTCTGTACGCACTTTTAGAAGTATAACTTCTTAGTTATTATTAGAACATAAATAAAGGAACTTCAGTTAAACTGAGCTTTTTCATTTATTTAGTAGATAGTAGTGAGCTCCTTGTGAAGAGTTTGTCCGAGGAAGTACTACTACCGCAGCTATTTTTGCCGCCAAGCAGCATAGCTGTGTTCTAATTTGAAGGTTTTGAGTGTCGCTGGGATTACAGTCATACGAGACTTTCTCTAAGCTTGGCAAAGCATCTGCTGTTCTCTTGGTGTTGTAGGTGCATATGAGCGGAGGCGATAACCTCTTTTCGCCAATCCATTATGCGTTGTCTAACCGTAAAATGGAATGAATATGTATGCAGAGGTGAATCGGAACAAAAATTTAAATCTTGTTTTAACGTTGAAATAATATCGTCACCGGACAGCCAATCCAACGATATATATAACTCATTTTGGCCAAAAATGGCGCTTAAGTAGTATTGGCTTTCCGATGACGATATAGTTTGTTGCTAACAAGGACACTTAATCGTTAATTATAATAGGTACTTTAAACACATTAGAGTCCTTTTTGGCAACAAACTATATTATTTTAATGTTAAAATCCCTTTTAAAGTTTCGTCTTGATTCATCCCATTTTACGGTACCTATTTAAAGGTATAAATTAAAGATATTAATAATTTTGGCACGAACCTCTTTTATCGCTCTCTAAGTCGATGAGCACAAAGACCGAGAACAGTGCGTTGCCCAGCTTCATCTGGTTGTCTATGTCGCCATCCCGGTGCCCTATGGTCCAGCTGTAGAGGATATCGTCGGCACATCTGTCCAGGATCGGACACTGCCATACGTGGCATATCCTGGAGACGAGAGAGTTTTTGTGTAGGGAAAAAAGAATGGGCCGGGCAAAATGAAGTATGTATAGTAATAAGGATGAGACGTATTTACGCTACCAGGTTTTAAAACCAGGGTTTCACTGCGAAGTAGCCCTGGTGCGGACGGGATATACTAGCAAGTGTGAAAGTATTTGTAGTCAGCCGCGGTGGAACACATCAGATATAAAAATACTTGCATAGAAAATCGATCTATGTCGTCCTATAAATAAGGAGCACAATCTTATTTAAGTACGGAAAAAAAACTTCAAGTATTTTTTTCGCAAATACGATTGTGCTCCTTATAGTCCTTATACACCGTGTTACACAATTCCCCATGGAAAATGTAAATAACGTTCTGGATCTACTCTTTAGTTTTATGTTTTCAGAGTTGCGTTTCAATGATGGTTGTTTTGTTTTATCCAAATTCTTTTTTTTGGGTCATACTACGATTTTCAAATATTGCCAATAAACTCTTTACAAGGGTCCCTTTAATCCCCTTTCGGCTTTAGGGGTATTTTTGTAACACGTTGTGTATGTAAACACGGATCGATATCCTATGCAAGTATTTTCAACTCTGGAAGCCAAGGTCGTGGGGCTCGCAGCGCCGGCGCATGGCGTCGGGGCGCGGGCAGGCGCTGGTTGCAGCACGGTACGAACTAGACCTAATAAGTTACTCACTGCCAAATAATTTTAAGTATTTTAAACCCCGGTTCTCGACCCTGGGCTCTTTGCATACTCGTACTTGGAAGCCCTGGTATTGAATTTTGCACGTATATCTCATCCCTATACCTAAACTAATATGATGGAGCCTGAATATTATTGAATATTAGCGTAAGCCTAATAATGGTATTCGTATACAAGACAACATACCTTCCAGTCAGCACCCTTATCAAATAACTGCTATGATCCAAATCTCCTTGATGCAAATTCCGCTCCCTGCTTAATTTCTCAACGCTCTCATACAGGTTCGGATTCTTTGACTGCTTCTTTTCACACGTGACATGTATTTCTGGTAAATTGGCATAGAACTCGTCACTAAGGATTGGTTTCCCTCTAGCTTTCTTGATTATTTTTGCCTCTTTCAAAGGAGAAAGTATGGAACCATGTGTGAGGACCCAACGCTTGGAGAATCTGATGCCTGAAGCTGATACGGTCAGAATGTTGGCGTATTCACCATCTTCTGAGTAGTTGTAAGTCACCATTACGCCTTCGACTGCCATGGTTCTGATGAAAGAAGAATTAGATTATGAGAAGGACTTAAAATTAAGATTGACAACGTCACGAAGTAAGATGGTTTTATATAGTGACGTAATAGGAATCTGAGATAATTTTACCAACGTAAACTAAACCAGCTAATATCCAAGCAACCACACCTCTGCACTTGTCAGTCAGTTATTTAGCAGTCATTTATTTATAAATTTTATCAACGATCACACCTACAATCTTAGTGTTACGAAGCTAAGTATCTAAAATGAAGATCGCAATGCACTATAAATAGAACAATCTGGAGGAAACTGGAATCGTCGGAATGCCGACAATGATAGAACGACACCAAGATAACATGCGCGTGATTCCTTTAGGAATGACACACACCGAACACAAATGTGTACGAGTGAGAGAGCTTTTTCATACAAATTCCATTTATGGTGCGTTTGAATTTACCTCCGAAATTGGCCTTTGCCCGCCTCGTCAGTAAGTTATGGAAGTCGGGCATTTTAGTTGCGACTAATAAATAATAATGTAAATACCTAGATGCACAAGACGTATTTCTTTCGAATGTCACGCCAAACCTGCTGGCGAGGAGGGCAAAGGTAAGTATCAGAAGTAAAATAACTGTGAACGTACTATAGGTAAAAGTTTTACCCGCTATGACATCTGACCACGGAGAACTCTCCGGTAAGCTGTCTATAGGCGAGGTATGGCCATAAGAATAAATAATAGAAGCGAAACTCTTTTGTGCGTGCCCTAAACACTGCTTCATAAATATCTACTTCTCCCCTCAGAACGCAATGCCCCGGTGTCGCCCATGAATGCGCCAGGGCTGGTCTGGTACTTATGGCTGTTATTTATTTAATAATTTCGCACGGAACGTGTCCGAGTGCGAGGCGACGGCTTCTGCTTAACTGACTTGATGGTTGAGCTGATGCCAGACGGTAGGCTATTATCGTTACCTTGAACGCAGCTGGAATTTTACTTCTCTGGTTTAGGCGATTCGCACACTGCACCGCATCACGCAGCGTAGCGCGGGAGTGCGTGTTCTTACGTTGTTTGCAAGTAAATGTGTTTGTATAGAAAACACGCGTAGTGCAACACACAAAGTGTTTTGGCTCCGTCGCCACGCACCCCGCAGCGTAGCGCGGGGCAGTGTGTATTTGGCCTTACTATCCACTATGCAAGGGATGGGGGATGCTCTCGAAGCTTGGATAGCAAGGACGTCTTGAATGAGAGTGCTGTCGTGTCACTCCATAGGTATTAGATCAAAACCATCTCGCTCCTCTTTCAAGGCCTATATGCAGAGATTCCGTATTCAATACGTCCCACAAGGAGAGATGAGTTGGATATCCTGTTCTAAGGGTCTAAATGATTACGATATCGTACATGTACCGTGACCTTGAGTTCCACTGAGTATGGAGTATTGTTAACTTTATCCTTTGTGCAGTGGCTGAAACTCATTCACTTGTGATGATGTCACTTATTCGTCGCTTTGAGGAGACATGCTATGTACGATATTTCAGTTGTTTAGGCCCTTAGAAAAGCTTACTCAACTCATACCTCCTTGAGGGACGTATTGAATACGGAATGAGTAAAAAACAGCTTTGCAAATATTGTCGGTAGTAATGGTACTGGACGGTATACCGTTTTCAATCTTAACGAACATGTTTACTATTGCAAATTAGATTTTTTGCGATTTCGATTGAACGTGGTCTGGGTTTTAGTTTCACTGTGCACGTCACCTTATTTTTTGGATTTAGTGGAGCGTGCTGATACTGATTTAACGCCAATTATGAGTTTGACCTTTGTTAGTAAGTAATCTGATAAGTTTGCAAAGTAAGCAGGAAGAGAAGACAAACTAAATCATTGTCATGATTCATGATCTGTCGTGGCAATTTATAATTGAAAACAAAAGAAAATAGTGAATGAACATAATATTAATTATCATTTTTTTTTTTTTTTTTAAACGTTGCCCCACACTAGGATTTCTCCTGTATCCTGTATTAACAGCTGTGTCCACGAATACAAAGACAATCACAAGGAAAGGTTCCCAATTCGTTTTTAAGATTTTGTTGTAGAGTATTGAAAAAGAAACCGACGGCCGACCTCTTCCAAATAGCATTATTTGAAAGGCGATTCCCTCACTAAATATGTAATTATGTAATTGGGGCGTTAAAAAAATAGAGATGCGTAGTACCTACTCTCAACCAGCGTGCGTGTATGAAAAGATGTATGAATGTGGATGAAGCGAAAGGAGTATGAAAGGATCGTAGTATGTGGCGTTCTGTAGTTTCTGACTACCCCCATGGGAAAAAGTCGTGAGTTTATGTATGTAAGTAAGTGTGTTTAAAACAATCTCACGTGTCGATCGACAAAAATCGGTCCTTGTATGTCACTTTTGCTTATGCAACTCTTATTGCAAGACTTGGATCTTAAAGCTGATTTACACGAGGATAGTTCCTCGAGTCGTGTCTCATGTTGTCTCTGTTTTCACTGCTGAGAAAGACAAAGTCAGAACAAGTCTCGCTTCGACAAACTATCTTCGTGTAAATGAGTCTTAAGTACCAAATTCACTAGCAGGTTTTGTGGCGAAAGTTGACTTCTGCAAACAAATTGTAAAACTTGCAGAATTCGACGGGGGTGCCGTCGACTTCTGCAAGTTTTACAAATTAAACGAGCACTTGCGTGCAATAAGTTGCGCAATAAAACTTGCTAGTGGATTTGATGCTTCTGATGCGATGATAGTAAAACCAATTTTTGGCTTGTACAAAAAACAAGTAGGTAAATGAACAAAATAATGGTATTTTGAGCGCTAATTAAACAAGATGGCGCTATTTTTACATTTTGTACCCAAGAATATGCAATTTAATAAAATAATAAATATTTCGATTTCATAACCCCATGACACGTCAGATTGTGAATAAAAATCATATAAAAATTGATGAAAAGTAATTCACTCACAATTTCTTTTAGCAACGAGAATAATGATAGCGTGACGTGGGAGGTCCTCTGCGAATGGCTTGATCCAATAACTATACACTACATTCTACAATACATTGCTTGCTAACGTTACTCTTAAAAATCAACAGCACGTGTTCACTTCGCAATGTATATCGTTCAAAGCGATAATACTGCAGACAGACGAAACTATAAAAGTACTTAGTACGAGTAAAAGATGAGCTGAAGACAGGGTGCGAACTCAATTACAAATTAGATATAAACACACCCATGGAATGGAAGTAATGAACCATATTCAAGCGGGTGGTCAATATAGCCATGCAATTTGCGATGGTATAAAAACGATATCCCAGCCTTTTCCCGCCAAGTTGATTCGAAGCGTCGTCTCAGAGGGCGCTTGGGACTCGTGTTCGAATTTCGAATTCAGTTTTTTTCTGTGTAACCAGTGTTATTTGCCAAGTGCATTCAAAAAGGTAAGTTTACGATATTTTTTAAGTCATTGTTTATTATTATTTCAGGTTAAATAGGTTCTTCGAAACGTACCCAGTTAAAACAGTTATTCATTTTGTTTTTGGGTTATTTCTTTAATACAATGGTAACATTGTAAACGGTAATGTTTAGAGTAAAACAATAAGAAATAATAACACATCAATTTCCAAAGACTTAGTTGCAAGATTATAATTACAAAGTAAACTGTAATTTGGTAATTGTGATCATCGTTTCCGTAGTGTAGCGGTTATCACGTGTGCTTCACACGCACAAGGTCCCCGGTTCGATCCCGGGCGGAAACAGTTATATTTTTATTACAAGATAAGACCTAAATATGCTTTCTAAAACATAGCAATTTTTTTTACTGTATTGCAATTTAATTATGTACGAATTCTCATAAAACCTAACACCTATTTTGTTGAAAAGAAAATTAGATTATGGTATCGACAATTGGAAATCATGACTATTCAAGATCCATCAAAGATAATGAACATCATAATCTAGATAAAACTGACAGGTGACGGATTCTCTATTTGATATAAAATAATGTAAGAATACAAAAAGAATTCCTTCGAGCCGGATTTGAACCAGCGACCTATGGATACCAATTACGTTATTACATCTACAGTCCACCGCTCTACCAACTGAGCTATCGAAGGCTGAGAATGTTTCGCTAAATTATGAGCCAATTACTAAACGCCTTCTATTTGAGATTATTACTCGTAACCGAGATAATATCGCACAAAAAAAAATGATTTAACACATTCCTAAAAATATTTTTGCGTTTAGTTATTTAGAGACTTGCATTTTTGTTTATTCTTAACATTTTGAAAACAAAATGCGTAGTTTATAGGTACCAGTGAGCGATAAATAAACTGAAATTAACCTTTGAGTGAATTTCCCATTTACATTAAGTCCTTGAGCAAACTCCACAATGGTGTCGATTCTGTTGCGCACTTTGACAGGAGTAAACTAAGGGTGTTTGTCTCTTTCTGTTTCAATAGAAAAAGAAAGTGACAGTTGCGTTTAGTCTAGTTTAGTACTGTCAAAATGTGCAACAGAATCGACACCATTGTCATTTTGTCTATTCTTCCGTCGACAAAAGCCCTAAGTCTACGGTGGACATGCTACGCTTGTAGAGAAGTTTTTATAATGTAGGTATGACTAGAGGCGCTCCGATTATTCGTTCTTTTTTTGTTGATAGCTATAATTCACTAATCTAATAGTTATAATAACGCACTGCTAGATTAATACCTACTGTATCAACTCAAAATTTGATCAATTTGAGATAACTCTTTTTTATTTTTTAAAAACGTTTCCCCATACTAGGATTTCTCCTGTATCGTCGGTGCGTTTACAAACACAAATCTTCACACGTAATTCATTTCATTCACTTTCATTTGTAATCTATAACAGGAAGTAATTAATCAATTTTCTGTCGTTTCTGAAAACAGCTTCATTTTGAGTTGATACACTATTAATATAGCAGTGCGATATATCAACAAGTGTCACTTACGTAATATCTTATTTAAGAGAATAAGAAAAAAAGCTACAATAATAAGTTTATATTGACATTTGATCGAAGAACGGAACCACTTGGGGTTCCTTTAGTTTTATTAATTACCTATTAGTTCTCTCCCACTCGTAGCCGGAGGAGGCACACGTCCTATGGCTTCCAGTACTCCTTTCTACATTTTGCCTCGTAAAACGTTCTAGGTTACGTGTTAAAATTTTCTTGGAACAAAATTAATTAATTTTTGACCTTTAATGTTGGAGATGTAAGACCACGTTGGGTGATGTGTGAGTGGATGGTTCTTAATTGTGGTCACCTGTCATTACGTTTTATTAAAAAGCGTTAGCCTTGATTCGCACGAACGCTTTTTCAACGCGCGTTAAAAAAGCGTTCTAATACAACAAATAGCAAGCATAGATATGTGTTCACATGATAGCGCTTTTTTAACGCAGCTTACTGCTTATCTATTGTATTCTCTTTAACGCACGCTAAAAAAGCGTTCGTGCGTATCAGGCCTTATGGTGCCATGGTGTCCTAGCATAGATTAGTGATAAGGTCAAGTGTCATAAGGTCAAAGATAATGATAGAATTGATTCGTTTTTTGAATATCCCATTTGATTATAATTATCTCATTATTAAGTACTATTATCAATTTTGTGTCAGAATTATGATAAAAACGTACGTAATAGTTGTCTAATAAAAATATGAATTTAATCCAGTAGGTAGGTAACTACAACATTTTTAATTATCGTAATTATACTTAAATAGTATTGATAATAGTAAAGATACCAATTTACAAATAAATACCTATCATCTTATTTTTAATTTATAGGGCAACGACTTGCCAATATAGAGCAATATTACACAGAGTTTCGTAAACAATATTGATAAAAGATTTCATTGCAATGACGCAAAAATACAATCTATGTGTACCTAAAGTTGAAATATTTATCATCGAAACTTTATCGACTATTGTAGTGCTAACAGTGCTATATGTTTAAAAAAATCATTGACCGAAAATATACAATAAATGCACAGAAAATTACGTAGGTAAGTAGGTATTGTATGAAATCATTACGGATACTTTTACGGACATCAAATTTCGCAGTAGGTATCTCGAAATACGAACTCTGCTAAACACCCTGTCAAATACTAGCCTAATAATTATTCCAAAAAATAAAATTCATACGCAAAGGTATTTATTAAGAAATCCTATATCGGCTTCGGTATTACTAAACGAGGAACGTAGGTACTTGACGATTCACGATTGGTTGAAATCAGTGGTGTGGCTGGCGCACCAGGGCGCACATCGGCTAGATCGCAACTGTTACTCATTTAACATCTACACTTCCGTAATAGGAAACGTACGCATAAATATTATCGATTTAATCGATACCTTTCGAAATGTCTTAGTACTAATCATTGAAATCGATAATTTAGTTTGGTACGAAGCGGACGCGGCGCGCGGCGGCGTTGAAAATATTATGTTACCGTAGGTTGCCATCTTGTATTCCAACAAACAGTTATTTTACGAAGTCTAGATTTTTTACAATACTGCAAGGGAAGGAAATAGAGTTGAACAGAAATGTTGAACTCAAGGACACTGTGATGACGTCATGTATTTTATTCACACAATTAATCGCATCCTTGCACACATCTTTTTATTAAGACTACCCATTAAGGAAGAACTCTTTGCCTACACTATGTGTGACTTCCTGAAGAGACAATTGAAGCATCATGTTATATAATTATAGTTTATGTAGTTATACATATACACTACTCAACAAAGTCTAGGGAACAAGTCAACTATAGGAATCTATTTAAAAAAACTCTTTAGAAAAAGTACTGGCCACTAAAATTTGTAAATGAAGGTTGAAACTACATTAAATTAATGTTCTAAATTTAAAAAAATATAATTAAAAAGTAAAAGTTTATCGAAATACGGAGGGAAAACTTTATTTGAGCGCAGCGTACGGAGTTTTTTAACGTGAAAAGTTGAGAGATTATTATAAGATTTCGATTTAATTTCTTGTAGAAAAGGAAATATCGCTGCTTATTCCTATGTTTTGTGATTCTGAGCGTTACGACACGTCGTCATTTAACGCGGGAAGACATGCTTAGGGCTGTGGGATTGTTGGAAGTTGGACGCAGTCAACGCCACATTGCGGACGCTGTTAACACGCAACCAAGCGTAATTTGCCGATTATGGGCACGCTACAGGGCTACAGTAGATGTAGCCGAACGTCACCGAGGAATATACAGGGTCACTACTCAGAGACAGAACCGTTTTTTGCAAAATGCTGCAAGGAGGCAGTCCCAGATTACAGCTCGCCAGCTGGTAGGAAGACTCCAGTTCCAACGCCAAGTGGTTATTAGTAACCAAACCGCCAGGAGAAGATAACAGGAAGTTAATCTTCACGCTCGCAGGCCGGTAAGAGTTCCAGCTCTGCGACGTGGAAATCGAGGTCGTCGTTTATTGTGGGCCAACGCACATTTGCGCTGGACTGACACTCAGTAGGCACGTATTCTGTTTTCCAATGAGTTTCGCTTCGGATTTCATCCCGATTCAAGAAGAGTGCGTGTTTGGCGTGTTCCTGGTCGCCGGAGTAGACTCCAGAATCCACAGGAAGTTCATCCTTACCAAAGCGGAATGATTATGGTGTCGGCGGGAATTCGCCTGGGTGGATGAACAGATCTCGTTTGGATACGAGACAATTTAAATTTGAAGCAATACCGTGACGAGGTTGTACAATCCATGGTTAACCCCCACTGACAGCAGCTCGGCCAAGACTTCGTGTTTATGTAAGATAGTGCACGTGCACACACCGCAAGGCTGGTGATGAATGTGTTCAACCAGTACAATATCACGGTATTATAGTGGCCCGCTCAGTCCGCCGATCTCAATCCCATTGAACATGCATGGGAAATACTCTGGAGAAGAGCTTTCAGTGATCTTCCCCTAAATTTGAACACGAAAGAAGAGCTTTTTTCACATCTTTCCAAAGTATGGAGCCTTATTTCACAAGTGATAATTAACAACCTCATATTCAGTATGCCACACCGATGTAGAACCGTCGCTAATGCCTTGGGAGGTCCTACTCATTATTGAAAAGTTCCTAGGAATGTTCTTTTTATTTAATTTTTACTTATGCGTTAGTTTTTTTTTTTTATTTACATAAACGTGTTTTTTCGGTTTTGATACAATTTTGGTTTTTCATAATAAAATTTTTTTTTCATTAACAAGCCTTTTATTTATTTAGATAATTAATAAGAATATTAAATTACGCTTCTATTGATGTATAATATCTAAGACAAAAATTGATGAATTAAGAAAAAATAACTAAGAGACCCTTGTTCCCTAGACTTTGTTGAGTAGTGTATGTAATAGAATAATCAGCTGCATCTTTCCTTTGCAATGATCAGAAGTTACTAAAACTATAATCAACTAACTTACGTTAGTTTTCAATAACCTAACTTTCGGCGGTTGGCCCTATTAGAGAATAGTTAGAAATTTGACAATACGTTATTAAAAATGGCCGCTAACCAACCGTTGATAACGACGAACTTAACATAGCAATTTCATGACATAGTAGGAACCAAAGAGAAAATCGCGAAAATAAAATAGGTAGTACCATAATTATGCATGAATTAACTTAGGACGAACTGAAAAAAATAGTTTATAGCGTAGTTTGTACGAAATTGTTAGTAACTTCTCATAGTTTTGTATCACAATCATGACGTGTCTTCAAGCACTGTTCAAGAACCAACCGGCAAAGCAAGAATAGTGATCACCACAGACAGGGGCTTTGTCAACGAAAGGATAGACATAATCATTGTGAATACCTATGTCGTTTTTTCTAATTTTCCCTCTACAATACGCTTATCTACGGTCAGATTTTGTCTATTCTTTAGTCAACAAAACTCTTGTCTACGGTAGTTATGCAACGCCTGCTGGAACACAGCTTGAAATTCTGCCGCCCCAACTTCACGATGCTTCGGTCAGTAAGAAAAAACTGTATTGAATATGTTTACAATAAACCACAAATAGCCGTTGAGTCGTTCGACCTTATAAACTCATTGTGCACATCCTTGATCGAATTCGGTTGGAGTCGGGAGCAAAGAGTCGGGAGCAGGCGTGTCCTCCCCGTTAGACGGGCAACGACACTGTTATAAAGAAACATAATATTCGTATTCTCATTGCCTGTTCAAACCGGAGATTTGCAGTTACAAATAGGTCTTATAAGGAACAGGATAAAGTAGGTCGTAGTGCAGTACTTATATGTAATATTTTTCTATATATAACCCAAACAATCTCGTGAGATTGCGGTGTGTGCAACTTTTTAACTTGCTCATGCTGCGACTGAATTGGGACATGTCTTAGCATTAATTGCCACTGGGAGAGCAAGACAGGCATGCGGTTGACCATCCACTAGGTAGGTACCTATATAACACGCACCTAGTGTTATTACACGATCTTCTACTTATTCCGTTAACAGGAACAGATTTGAGAATATACGTCGAACGTACTATAAATCGAAGGGTCGCCAAGTTGTGCCATGTCCACGTTTCTCTCTGGAGGTTCCTGTGTGAAATATCAACGGAAACGGCCGGCTTCAGAGCTTCGCCGGTACTTAACTGTCCAATTGAACAAACGAGCGTGATAACCCTGGATCCGGTCCCGTGACTTGGTTCGTTGTGGCCTCTTAATGTACCTAAATGCAGTCATTACTGATGATGACTGATTTACGTCACGATTGTATCGCGAAAGGATGTTTTAAGGGTCAGACACGCGACCAGGTATGTGGCAGAACCGCAATTAGTAAATTATTAATAAAATTTTATTTTTCCGTACCTTCTGGATCATTCTCGTCGTATTTGGAGGCAAAAAGTGCATTTGCGTATCCTTAAAACCCAATGCCATCGCTCCCCAAATTTCTGAGTGGGACACACGTTCACTTGGTCCGGGTCGGCAATTTAAGGAGACACTAGCACTACGATAAGCCCACGACAATACAATAATGGACGCTCTTTTGCCTAATGGGTCACATCCTGCACGGCCCAAGCGCAGTCCAGTCAATGCTAAGAGTTCGCTCCTCCGCGTCACATGTTCGTTTCCAGAAGCTAAATTTCATTGTTCATATTTTCTAAACGTGTGTGTGATCACGTTTCGTGTCATTGTAGACATCCTCGTGTGGGTTTCAAGTGTCGTAGCTTTGGTGAGGCATCGCTCCGCCAATCGACGGACGTCGGCGACGACGGACGATGTGCCTGATGCGATCTCGAAAACGATAACGAATTTTGACAACTTTAAGCCACGTTTATCTGTTTATCTATATCTTTATTGTGTAACGGATGCAGTGTTGAGGATGGAAAAGTGCATTTTATGAGAGAATTTTACCTGTGCAGTGTATAGTGCGGACATGCCTGAGTTTCGACGCCTGGCAGCCAGTGTGAAAAAAAAGAAGCCACTTTCGCCGACTCAGCGGTTGAGTCACTCAAACAGTTCTATTTACTTGATGCGATAACGTTTTAGGTGAGTCTGTCATTAGTGTAAAGTGGTGTATCCCTTACATTAATGGCCACTTAGCTATCGTGAACAGGTGTGTGGTTCAAAGGCATTAAGTATCGCTGTTCTTAAAAATGTCAGCTAGTTTTACAGTTTTTAGTTATCAGTGTTTGTTATAAGGTGAGATTTTGATTTTTTCATCCATCCATTCGAAGAAGATTCTGTCACGGAATAAACAAAAATTCTAATAGGCTCCATGCATGATTTCTTTTGCATGCATTTTGTAAACGTTGAGGTGATGAGATGATTTGACAGTTGACAGCTAGAAAAATATCAATTTATTGTAAAAAATAGTTTCTATGGTAAGTTCTCGTATAGAGTAAATTGTAAGCTAATATTTACGTAACTTACTTGAACTTTATTAGCATAGTTGATAAAGCAGCAATACATAACGAAGGGTCAAAAACATTGCTAGTTACAAAAACATAAGGTTGTACAAATAACAACAAACTTGAACCGAATTCCAATACACTGGAAGATTACCAACTATTAAAACGTCATTTAAATATCGTCAAAACAAAGAAACAGAATATTTACCTTTGACCTTACTTCGTTTGTTTACTTATTTGAGGTTATGTTTAATAACTGGCCACAAAACTTTATAATTATTCTTTTACAAAGTGAACTTTTTGCTATCACATCACATTCACTCAAAATGCACTGTTTCCACGACTATTGTCTTGAATAATATGCTTGTTTTCACATAATTATCTACAATAAATACTATTACTCTACTACTTATCAGCTGATGAGCTGAGTTGACTGTTTGTAGGTATATTTTAATTTGTTGCAAAATATTCTACGCATTCTTATTGGTAGTGGAACGATCTCTATCGGTCTCATTCATTACTACATTCATTCATGATTTATGTAGTCGCGAAGTGGTTCTTTGTGATATCGCGAGATGGCGTTATTACAAATATCTGAATGCTTTATGTAAGTAGGTATTTTATTTTCTGCAATTTTACTTTCTGTTGAGATTTAATAATATTAAAAACTAAAATGATTTATAAAAAAATATTAATTATCATTTTGTGTATTAAAATAATTGCCTCATTAATCTAGTGGACGAGAGCCTAGCTACCGAGCATGAGGCGTAGAATTTGAGATAGAGCACTAATACTGCCATTGGCGAACCCTGGGCCGTAGGTACAATCAAATCATGGACCCATGGTTATAAATAAATACATTAAAAAAATCGCAATATGCTGCAGCTGTCCATGAACAAAATTTTGGAGGTTCGTATTTCAAAATGTTATCGGCTTTTCACATTTAGAATAGTTAATTGCTTCAAGGAAATGATGTACGGCCGTGTTTCCTCAACGTGAGATCAATTAAGTACAACAAAAGAAGGGTTTTCTGATGAATGATGATGAATAGATTTTACTGTTCAGCAGTGGCGTAGCCAGAATCTTGTCCACAGCGGTACAAACTCAGTCAGACAGAAAATATTTGTCTTTTAAATAAAATAATCTAAGTAAGTGCAAAATGGGCAAACTTATTTTTGAGGTCCAAATAAGTACCTATAGACTGAGTCTAGCATTGGTCTACCTATTTTAAGTACCTAATTGTTCTCTGCACATGGGTGGCGAGTTAACTAAATCTAGACCATTTACCTATTCTTTCCTGTACCAGGGTGGGGCAAGCAGCCCATCTGTTGCACCCTGCCTATACTGTTCAGCCAGAGTATAATTCAATAGTGTTCCTACAAAAAAGAACGAAAGGCTTCCGAAAATCAATCAAACATGTTTCTGGAAACCATTTTCCTAATAATTTCGGGAAAAAAGTAAATGGTCTATTGTAAAACCAAATTGGATTTATCAAGACCATCTTAATTGGCTATTCTGTGATCTGAGGCTATTCCAATAAAATAAAATTCTTTCTTCAGCGAAACCTTACAATTTTGTTGCGAGGACATTTCATTTGTACCTTAAATTGAGTCTTGTGCAATAAACGCGAAAATATTAAGTTGGTCGACTGTTCAAAGATTTGAATTTTCCGAATTTTTGTTACATAATCGTGTTAGCAAAACTGGGTTTATAGGGTTAGGTACTACTCGTTCTAAATGCTGTAGGGATACTTAGGACTACTACATATATACTGATACTTAATGCTTATGACTTTTTAGAATGGAGCGCCGTTTGACATCAACTTGACATTAAATTCACCCTATTGTTTTTCTGACACTTCTTCTTCCTGCCCTTATCCCACACTAGGTGGGGTCGGCACAATATGTATTTCATAAGTCGATGTTGTTAGAGGTTTTGGTTTATTGTTTTATGACCGGCCGCCTGTCTAACATCAACCCTCCTTGGGAATACTCGTTACGCTGTCGCGTGGCTGACCCAATGTGCTTGCTGATATTATGCATTGGATCCCAAAATGATATGCTTGTCAATCTTATTGCCGACAAATAAGCAGACTATGTTCTTCTTGGTGGAGTATACTTGTTTTTCTGACACTACGGTACACGTAATCATTGCGGCGTAACGCAGTTCCACAACCTCCTATTCTAACAGCATTGGAAACGGATAATACTTCAAAACTTAACCAAGTATCTTTAGGACACCTGCACAACTGAGAAGGCTTTAAAAAAAGTTCTCGATGGTGTGTGTAGTCCGCCAACCCGAAGAGGACTAGCAGACAATAATGGGTTAAATTATGTCATAGGACATTAAGTATTTCTAATCTTAGAATATCGGCAATGGCCACTCGCTCCGTGTAAAATACTAGTATTCAGCTGCATCTGGTTAGACTGGAAGCTGACCCCAACATAGTTGGGAAAAAGTTCGACAGGACATTATTTTATAGGACATTATTATGTCCAGACTTACCTTAAGTTATGACTGGGTACGTTACCCTGTAGCTACTACATCGTTCTGCCTAGCCCTTTCCCAATTATGTTGGGGTCAGCTTCCAGTCTAAACAGATGCGGCTGAATACCAGTATTTTATACGGAGTGACTGCCATCAGACCTCCGCAACCCAATTACAGGGCAACGCCGATATCCTAAAGTTGGACCGGTTGTCAGACTTTCGGGCTTCCGACTACCCGTAACGACAGTCATAGGTATTCTTATGACACCCGGGACCGACGGATTAACGTGCTCTCTGAGGCACGGAGGGGTCTCGATGTCCACGGACTGACCTGGGCAAGCGTAGTTTAATCTTGGAAATCATATGATCCGCGCGGTTGTTAACTAGCCACGAGCCACTGTGGCTACTACATACACACAGTTAAGTAGGTACATAAGGGGCCATTCAGTATTACGTAGGCACGAAAGGAGGTGATGGGGTCTTTGCTTAGCTTATTTTTGATGGCATGGGGGACGGGAGTGTCTAGATGATGATTACGTCAGCAATTTTTATTTATTTACTTATTTTTCTAGACTTAAAAACTGGTGCTCATGAATAACAACAAAGAAACCTGATCAGTTAAAAAAAATATACCAATATTTACGTAAGCATAAGAGGGGGGTAAAAGCTTTGCTTACTTTTGCTGACAAGGGGGAGGGGTGGGTCAAAAATGACTAAAATTCTGCTTACGTAATACTTGAATGGCCCCTAACGACACTCGGCAGTGAAAACCTCGTAATTAAAATTTTCTTCAAAAGCGTTTTATTTGTTCTTTAGATTGATAAACACGTCATACACGTACCTACTAGTTTAACAAACTTTCAATTCAAATACTTCTAAGCTATATAGGACGTACGATGACGAACTTGTATCAACATTTGATCGGTCGTATTTTTTTCAGTAGGCAGTTTTTTCTACCTCTTTTAAGAATTTGTATTTTACACATACGTGGTTTTCACTGACGACCGTCTCGATAAGTAAATACATGCATCAACAGGTACCTATAGATCGTGCAGCATGCAGGGCCGGACTGGGACCTGAAATCGGCCCGGGCATTTGAGAGACGGTCGGCCCAGTGCTAGCAAAATAATTTCATTCCCAAGCGCTTAGACGGATGTCGTTTTTTTTTGACCTTCCCCACATTCTTTCGATTTCTCCGACTGTGTGACCGGCCCATCAGGTCACACCGGCCCATTCAGGCATCCGGCCCATCGGGCATTTGCCCGTATGGCCGGTCCGGGCCTGGCAGCATGCACAAAACCTATTAAGTATTACACAATACATATCTAATAGCATACTCTTTACTATATTTTATTTTTAGAATAGGTAGTAGTGAGCAAGTTTTCCTAGTGGAGATTTTTACTGCAGTTTTCCTGACAGACGGGTTTAATTAATATGTGCTATGATTAGAATTAGCATATGTATTAGCATAGGTATTATAGGTAACTAGCTTTGACCCGCAGATTCACTTGCGTTTTTTTTCCCCCCCTTTGAGTAGGAATTTTGAAAAATAC
Source organism: Amphipyra berbera (assembly GCA_910594945.2). NCBI lineage: Eukaryota > Metazoa > Arthropoda > Insecta > Lepidoptera > Noctuidae > Amphipyra > Amphipyra berbera. Next base: position 2,722,123 of record OU343138.1, read on the forward strand.
TTCCTTAATGGATACCTGCATTATAAAAGGTACCTAATGTCAAAATTTCCAGTTTCTAACCCCAGCGATTTAGGCTGTGCGTTGATAGATCAATCGGTCAGTCAGTTTCTCTTTTTATAACAGAAGATACTCTTTGTATTATGCCTCAAGTGCTCCTTCTAAGATCCGTTCCAAAAAGCCACTTCCAACGTCGCTCTTTGGAGGGAAAACCCAGGACTCGTAGTGACATCAGCAGTGCTTTCTACTGCTGGAAATGTTCAAATGATATTACTGCGATCAGTAGAATACCAGGTCTCAGTGTTTCTTTTGTTTGAGATTAGCTTCTTCTTCTCTCGCGTCGGCACGATAGAAGAAGGGGGCTGACTGCCCAGGGTGCGCCGGACGTACTTGGGTAGCGTCATTTGTGGAGACTCTTCTCATGCTTCATATAGCTCGTGCCGACCCGAGAGGAGGAGAACACCACAAACTGTCACCTCTACTGCCGATCTAACCTTAGAATATCGGCATTGCCCAGCAACTGGGTTGTGGAGGTCCGATGGCAGTCGCTCCGTGTAAAATACTGGTATTCAGCCGCATCTGGTTAGATTGGAAGCTGACCCCAACATAGTTGATAAAAGGCTAGGTAGAACGAACCTCTAGTGCAGCTCTAGGTGTCAGCTGTATCCGGATTACTTATATTTTAACAGAATGTGCCTCGATAGCATGAAGATCATTTTTGTTTAAAATCTTAGTCACTAAGTAATGTTTGAACTATGTCATGTATGAATATGAAATCATTTGTATTTGACCAACCACTTAGCGTAACGGATGTCACCAATACCTAGGGAAAACTCAGTTTTTTCTTTTTTGAATACCTACTGCTTTTAAATTAAAAATAATTCTGTTATTATTAACCTTTTAACCGCTTGAGTCGCATTTCTGCGACAAATATTTCCGTGCCCCTACCGCGCGTGTCCTATTTCTGCGAAAGAGAAAATGCATGGTTTTTTTGTTCTATTTTCGTCCTATGAACTGCGTGCTACAACTAAAACGACTATTCAATAGAGATATTATCATTTACAACAATTACTTAAAATTGTTTCATAGCTCTAAGTATTGAAAAAGGGTAGGTATTATTTTATCGATTCGTAGTCGCGCGCTAGGGGCACGGCCATTGATATTTAGCCACGCGCTTAAAAGGTGCTATCACAAAGTTTAAGACGGTAATTAATAATAAGAAATAAGTAACTTTGCTTTATGTCTTTTGGAAATGAGACATAAAATCCCATACAAACTTATCAAACTGCTATACATTCTCTAGTAGAATCACGTCGCTGCGGCACCTCTGCGAGGGTATCGGCATTGCCCAGTAACTGGGTTGCGGAGGTCTAATGGCAGTCGCTCCGTGTAAAATACTGGTATGCAGCCGCATCTGGGTAGACTGGAAGCTGACCCCAACATAGTTGGGGAAAAGCTAGGCGGAACAACCGAAGTAGCCTAATTACTTCTTGAAATCGATCCTCTTCTAAAGGCAGTCAGTCCAACAGTCCCCTGTAAACTCGTTTTAATGCTGTATGTTATAAGTACAACTTTTCCAAGGTGTATGACAGGAAGTTGGAAAAGTTACAGCAAAGTGCAAAGTCACCAAATTACCGTGACGTTTCAATAAACGATACTTTTCCATCTAAACAATATGAGTCAACAAATAATTGCTCCCGTTTCTAGTAAAATAATTAAGGAAAAAATTGCACAATGGGAACTGGTAATGGCGGCGGCGGCGGCGGCGGCGTTTAATTCTAAACACAGCCTCCGGTCATTAATCACAGTTTAGATAATGGAAATATATGTCGGAAAACCACTTCAAATATGTTTGTTACCTAGCTGTGTTGTGGGAAAAACGATAGGGTGACTTGTATTTGTTATAGTTTTTGGATCTTTCTATATTTTCATGGTTTATTGGCCTAGGCCAGGGGTCGGCAAATATTTGAGAAGTGAGAGCCAAAAGTTGCAATCTACGAAATTTCACAGTTTTCAAAGAGCCACAAAAAAAATCGTTTCAATATTATAGTATTTGCTTATACAGGGTGTCCTGTAATTAATGGATAACCTTGAAATGGCGTTTAGCGGAACTAATTACTATTAAAAAAATATAAAACGAAAATACATTTAGATATATAGTTACTATATCTGTCTCTCAGTATATTTCAGTCACATTATATTATAGTACTTAATTATGGATCGATTGCACGATTTTAAGGATTTTGATAGTAAAATAATATTTTTTTGCGTATGGAACTGGAGAGCCGCATGTGGCTCGAGAGCCACAAGTTGTCGACCCCTGGCCAAGGCCATGGTTTAAATTTTGGAAGATTTTTTGTCTACCCTTGGAAATGGATTATACAACGTGTAATATAAATAATCAAAAATCTCAGACAATCCATTTAGAATATTCAGTTAAAAGCACAGTACAATAGCAAAAAATAATACTTTAATGACTTGACCATAATTTTTTAAGAAATTAGTATACCGTCGACCGATGTTAAAATTACAGAACCGATATTAAAACAGATATTTAGAATAGTAGAATTGAATTGACTGTAGAATTGGTCTGAAATAAAATTATTTATCAAATCGCAAAGAATTTGAGAGTTTTGTCATTTTTTACCTAGGTTTTCAGTGGCGTCGCCCTGGAGGCAGAAAAAATCCTGCATGGGCCCCATTGCCTTGACAGACCTACTTGAGTCTTCATTATCATCATCCCGATTGACTGAATCAGTCGGTAAATTGGCCACAGGAACTGGGCATAACTTAAAATTCTGGTTTCTGGTTAATTCTGTTAAACTTTGTATAGGTAGTAATTTTACTATACATGCAGACATTCTAGTGGTCTTGAAACGTCGTGTGCTTCGATACTTACAGCTATCACAAGCAACGTTAAGGCAAATAAATGTAAAACTTAAAGATTCTAGCGAAGAAATAATGTTGCGTTGGTTATATACTTAATTATAAATTACTCAATTCAAAAATATTATTAATAAAAATGAAAATTTTATAAAGCAATAAAAAAAAACAATAAATACAATAGAACGATCTCAAAACAATACGAGAGCAGGAGCAATTGCGCCACCACTGGAGGTCCATCAGAAGAAACTGGTGGACCGAGACACGGGTTGCGGTGCATGCAATAGCGAATCCCGTGACCGCGGCCTTAGGTCAGAAGGAGGGACACCGTTGGTTTTTAGTCGGCAAGAGTCGGGCAGACCCCCTCGCCTTCCCCGGGCGAGGGACATCCATGAGGATTTTACAACGATAAAAAAAAAGGAGTTAACCCCACAAAGTGGTAGCGTATTCCGGTGTAAAACATTGCGATTCTGCAGCTTACCGCACAGAATAGAAAAATATATCTTAAAGACATTCCGGTTTTTGTCTCGTTTTGGTCTCCCTACATTTCCAGTTCATTCAACAATCGAATTGATTTAATGATAATCATAACTGAGTCATAACAAATGACTAGCGACTTACCTAACACAAAAAATCTTACAAAAACTGGTGTGGTTACTGACACATAACTAATGATTTAGATACACAAGTAAGATGTGTCACTATTTATCTTAGAATCATTGTCATTGCAATTGACAACTGAAAGATGATGATGGTGATGCTGTCCAAGATGATTTCTGAATAGGATGCTCTGAGACGTAGGTAGATAGATAGAATATGCTATAATTTATAACAATAGCAAGGGAACTATCAAATATTTAACTAAATTAAATAATATAATCTGTTGCTTGGACCCTGTTCCCGATACCGGTAGGCTACTATTTAACTAGCTTCACTTCATATTTTGTTTGTTTGATTAAAATTTTGCGACAGATTTTTCAACTACTTCTGCTTAACCGATTCTCCTGAAACTACGTACACAAATTCAATTCCTATGACATTACAACTTTATACTAATTTCAACTTTAAATAAAGAGAAACGTCTAGAGGAAACCTGCACACCTGAAAGGGCACCAAAAAGTTCTCAATGGTGTGTGTAGGTCGCCAACCCGCACCAGGCCAGCGTGGTGGCCTAAATCCTTAACCTTTCTCATTCTGCGAAAAGGCCCGTGCCCAGCAGTGGGACTGTAACGGGCTGATTATGTTTGTTTTTATGTTATGTTATAATATTATTTCCCAAAATGTACAGAGAAAGCCAAACACAAATCTCATAGACTATCGGAATTTAAATGTAACGAACACGGGTATTTATGTAGGTATTTTCCAAGTCAACTATATGTTTTTTAATGAGACCACTCGATAGAACTAGCAAATCATTAGTAGTAAAGCTTCATGTGGAAAGAGTTCGTCTGGGAAAGTACTAACCACCATATCTATTTTTTTTAATTTTTTTTTGTCGATGCTTTATTTCGCTCTTCAGCGACTATGCAAGCCTCATTATGTTCGTATTATATTATTAGATACTAAAGAATAAAATTAAATATAAAAAATCACATACATCAGGAACACAATTTCACCGACACAGACACAACAGAGGAATCAGCACAGATTAAGGATATATGGAATCAGTGACACTCCCAATCAACCCCTTCCAAAGAAAGCAACAGATGTTAATAAATCCACAGATTATATCTATTTCTACTGCCAAGCAGAAGGCCTAGCACAAATGCTGTCGAGTTACCTAATGTAAGTGAATTTTGAATCGGAAATACTCGTTTCGCACTTATTGTTTAATTAAATTGAAAACTTTTTTCATATCTATGTATTGGTCGCAAACGCGACTGCTGAGCATGAGGTCTTGGATTCGATCCCCAGGTCGGGCAAAGTGTTATTGGGTTTTTCCATTAGGAATTTCTCAATTGCAGCCTGGAGTCTGGATTTGTGCCTGGTTAATGGCAATAGGCTCGCCCCCTATTACATAGGACTTAAACATAACTGGCGAAACGAGGGTGTACTAAAAACACCTCTGTTGAACCCTTCAGGGAGCATAGGGCGTGATGTTATGTTATGTTATCTATGTATGACACAAATTGTGCGTCGCAAAAAAGTTAACCAAAATGTTATAGGACAGTTGTATTTTCGATTCCAAATTTGCTTACATTAGCGATACGTTTAACATACTAGGTATACCTTCGTCAAACGTTCGTGCCAGCCCTATAGCATTTCATTGCTGTGTTCCGTTTATAGGTTCTTCTTCTTTTCGTGTGGTTAGTGACTATGCCGTCCATGGGCCTCTGACTTGACTATACAAGGTTAGTCGGAAAGGGGGTACTAAGCCGCCGGCCACTTAATGTATCACTGATGGTTGTTTTAAAGAAAGTGCTAAAATTTCAAAATTCGTTAAAAAAAGCCATGCAAACTGATTTTTTATTTTAGTTTTTTTTTAAATTCTTTGTCCCTGCTTTAGTTACGAATCCAGAAAATGGAGCTTTTGATCGGTGACCCCAAATATGACCTAAAATGTAAACACAGCTGATCATAGCTCAGGATAAGTAGATAGAATTTAGCGTATTTTTTATGAAATCTTTGAACAGCTATTTCTCTTAAATTAATGACTTTTGGAGAAAGTTGTAGAAGAAAAGTTATCCTTTATTATGGGTACTTTAACACCCTTTCGGCTTAGTACCCCCGTCCCGACCTACCTTGTATAGATAATCCAATTTTCAGAATAAAAACGTAATGCTCTACAAAAATATTGTACCTATGACTACCCTAGGTATGTACAACTGAAATCATTAGACCCTAAGCCTATTGCTTCGGTATGTCCATTCACTAACTCATGGTTTACATACAAACGTTAATTTATTGTTTCAACAAAGTTATTAGATCTTCCCTTCTTAAGATACAATTTTCTCAGAAAAATTCATCATTGTATGTAATATGTAGTTGACGGCATACTTCCAAGAGCCATGTTTAACAATCTGTCACGTCATTTAGAGGTTAGAGCAGATTATAATCATATACCATGGATTAATATAATAATTATACCTTAAAGCAGTTCTTGGTACTGCATGGGTCATAATTAAAAAATGTGGCGCAATGTCGACATACTTTGACGTTCAGTGCCGTATAGTTCAGTGTCAGTTCCATGGTACGGCATTGTACGTCACGTGTCGGCATCGTGCCGTTTTTCCGCGTAATCTTTTTTGTTTTTCAGTGATTGGGTCTCGTTTGACCCTAATAGGACCTGACGGTAACCGCAGACGGTCTGAGATAAAGCACACAAATCCAAGTAACAGAGATGTCGAGGGATGCCCCCTATACCCGTCTGTCTCTCACATACACACGACGGAACTCAGTAAACTGCTTGACTTTAATGTGAGGATGGTAGCTAGCCAGACCGTAGAGATTCGCCAAGCTTGCGTATCTAAATGAAGGAGTTTAAAATATTGCCGCGTTGGTGACCGATTCAGTTCTGTATTTAATCCAAGATAGGCAAATACAAAAATAAATGGTTGTTTTGCCTAGCCTTTTCCGAACTACGTTGGGGTCAGCTTCCAGTGTAACCAGATGTAGCTGAATACCCGTATTTTACACGGACCGACTACCATCAGACCTCCACAACCCAATTACTGGGCAATGCAGATATCCTAATACCGGTTGTCAGACTTTCGGACTTCTAACTTCCCGTTACGACTGTCATAGGTATTCGTAGACACCCGGGACCAACTGTTTAACGTTCTCTCCGAGGCACGGAGGGGTCTCGATGTGTAACAAACGGACCCCCACCCACAGACTGACCGCGGCAAACGCAGCTTAACCTCACTAATCGTATGGTCCGCGAGGTTGGTAATTCGCCACAAGCAACTCGACAAGAAAAAAATGATTATACCTATATAATGATACAAAAAATCTATACTAATATTATACAGCTAAAGAGTTTGTTTGTTTGAACGCGTTAATCACAGGAACTACTGGTTGGAATTGAAAAAATATTTTTGTGTTGGATAGTCCATTTATCGAGGAAGGTTATAGGCTACATAACATCACGCTACGACCAATAGGAGCATAAATGAAAAATGTTGCAAAAACGGGGAAAATGTCCACCCGTGCGAAGCCGGGACGGGCCGCTAGTTCTAAATAAAAAAAGTCACGACTGTAATGATTCAGTACAGACCTGTCTTACATTACCTGTCAAAACGTGGTCATTTCCGCAAGTCATACAGTTAGTCAGTGGTCAGTCACTATACGTTCAAATATCGGTTACATCGTTTGCATGTTACTTGCACAGACTATTGAATTCGTAGAGTTTATTTCACTTTATATTTCTTATTATACTATATTTCTAATACCGGCTTCGCACGGGTACAATGTAGATACTAATGTGGGGCATATAAACCTTCCTCTTGAATCACTCTATCTATTGCTGAAAACTTCATTAAAATCCGTTGCGTAGTTTAAAAGATCTAAGCGTACAGACAGCGGAAGCGACTTTGTTATAAACTATGTAATCTTTATCATTACGGCCTTATTCCGCCTACTGACTGTATGGTGCATGCAGGAGGTGTTGGTGGTGCGAGCTTTATCCTGGCCCGCACCTCAGACTTTTCCAATAAAACATAGCATCACGCCTGTATTCCCCGAAGAGGCAGAGGTGTATAGTAAGACCCTTATTTCGCCGTTATGTTTAACTCCTATGTAATAGGAGTTAAACATAACGCGCTTGACCGCGCCTGGTTATCTTATGAACTGTTTGCTTCTTCGTGTTAGTCAATTTAACAGAGTTCCTCAATAAAATAAATAAATAATCACTCGGAACAGTCCAACAAAACAAGTTAATCTTATTTCAAAATAGAATTAAGTAGGCGACAGCTTTATTTCGGCATTCTCATCAGAGTTCAGAAAACTGCAAGATTTCTACGTTTTGACGTAAGCAGGCAGTATGGTATTCCCTAAGGCTGTAACGGTATATAATGAAAGGTAGTTTACATAACAAATGCCTTCCACATTAAAAAGTTTGTGGTCATAAATATTTATTATATACTAGTTATTTTTGTGGGAAATTTTATAAATAATGAATTAGTATTTTATATTAATATCTATTAGGTTTTTAGATCATATCAATATTATAAAAATAGATGGGGGAATCCAGCGTAAAATACTAGATATATAGAATAGAAATTAATATGTCCCTTCCTCGTAGTGTGGGTATTTACTATTAATCTGCAGATAAAAATACAATAATATGTTTTACTTTACCTACATGCATTCAAATCTACCTGTTGAATAAGCACAATCAGGCCTTTACTGTCCCACGGCTGGGCACGGGCCTTTTTCAGAATTAGAAGGGCTTAGGCCTTAGTCCACCACGCTGTCCTGGTGCAGGTTGGTGGACTACACCATCGAAAACTTTATGGAACACTCACAAGTGCGCAGGTTTCTTTACGATATTTTCCTTCATCGTTAACGCAAGTAATAATCAAATTATGATCCCACATGAACTGGAAAAGTCTGAAAGGCAGGCCGGGATCGAACTCGGACCCTCCTGCATGGAAGGCAAGTGTTCAACCGCTAGACTATCACAGCTAAAGGCTATAACAGCTTCCAAGTACCTGTAGACTTTCAAAATGACCGCAGGGTGATAGAGCTTAGAATTCCTTGGGTTTTTTAAAATCTTTCTTTGGCATCTAGGTCATTGGATTATTCAGAGTGTCATTTAGATTTTCGTTGACATTACGTCTAAATGTTGCCAGTCGCAAATGCTGCTAGATAAAAGACGTGTACCGACCTATTTACTGAATATTATAATTTTGATTGAAAAAAGCAACCGGTTTGACTCCTTCACCTTGTTTGACTCTTAAACTAATAGAAAATTAATTAATAACACAGAATACAGACGCCAGTTCATTACTCTATGTAATTATGACTTCAATACCTACATTTTTTTACTGCTGTCTAAATAATATTTCAATGTCATGTCGTATCATGCAATTTTTTGTTGCCAATCCGTCGCCATAGACTGTCTGTGTCGATTTTTACTAAAATATAATGTTACCAGCATTACGGGATTACATACGGGACTTCTTTGAGTACCCATTTGAAAAGAAATTATTGTATGTGAATTCAAGTTGATTTAACGTTTTTTTGCTGATCAACTGTTCAATTGGCAGATTTCGTTGTCCGTTTAATCTTTATAGATTAGTTTTAATTGAAACTGAGCATCGAAAGACAACTTTAAATACACATTGTTTTTATACACTGTTTTACATCTAATTACAGATGTAGGTACTATTTTAATTATAGAGGAAGTTGGCATCAGAAGTAATTCTTTTACATACATTATCTGTTATCGCAGAAAATAATCATTTCGGGACGTTAGAAAAACTTTCCCGCGTAAATTGTTGACTTATGTAAACGTCACTTTAAGACACAGATAAAAAAACACATAGACGTATTTTTTTTTTCCTTAGCTCGCAGACTACAGCAGTTTATTCTAAAGTTGAAGGCCGACCACTTCCGTTTGTTGTGATCTTGTGGCGCCAACTTTTTGTCACATTTGTACGTTAATTAATACCATATTGAAAATCGATTTGTTAGTTTCATTTTTATGATTTATTATAGTACTTCATTTATTATGTACACTCGTGTTATAACACATGATCTATCGGAGTGTTTAAAAGGTGAATGGCTATATTATAAGTAGTTGACTAGGTAATGTTTTTGGCAAACACTTATTATCTACATGGAATAAAAATTGGTTGGCCAAGTTCTGAATTTGTTTTTTTTTCATCTTAATTATTTCGAATTGTAAATCTGTTTGTTGTGGTTTTTTAAATATTTATAATTTTTTTTGACTCATAGAATATGAAAAACACTTTTTTACAGGAAGTGTTTTTTCCTGTCAAAAGTTTGAGTTTTGTTATTGAAGTCTATTAAATTAGCTTTTTTGTAATAAGTTTAAATGCAACTTTACTTGTAATACAACACATACAAGGTTAGTCGGAAAGGGGGTACTAAGCCGAAAGGGTGTTAAAGTACCCATATAAGGGATAACTTTTGTTCTACAACTTTCCCCAAAACTCGATAGTTTAAGAGAAATAGCTTTTCAAAGATTTCGTAAAAAAATTGCTAAAATCTATCTGTCCATAGCTATGATCAGCTGTTGTTACAATTTAGGTCATATTTAGGGTCACGGATTAGAAAATTATTTTTCTGATTCCATAACTAAAGCAGGTATGTTTTTTTTTAAACTAAAACAAAAATGATTTTGCATGCAAATAAAAATTATCGAATTTTCAAATTTTAACACTTGCTTTAAAATAGTCATCACTGATACTATATGTGGCCCGCGGCTTAGTAGGTACCCCCTTTCCGACTAACCTTGTATAAGAAATGCAAGTGCGAAAACACTTGGAAAATCATTTTAATCGTTGAGTCAACATTTTCAAGGATATTCAGATACGTATAGATACAAATAAAGTCGCGAAAACAAACTTTTTATTTAAATCTCTTTTTCATTAAGTACCTACTTTAAATGTCGACTGGAAAGTACCTTTTACTCAAACCACTCTTAAAACAGTAATGAACACAAATCAACGAAACGCATTTAAAAAAAAAACGCCTAAAGCAGACAGCGCGTCGACATGTCTATTAACTTTCCAACAATTAAATTTCTTCCTTATCTTCATTTAGCGTAAGTGTTAAAATCATTTGGCAGTTATCTAGAGCACCAGTAGTCACATTGTTTGTACTTTGTTTACACTGTTTGATTTTGGAACGCGGGGCATTCCATTCATAATGTACACAATGAAAGTTTTGACAACAAGGGAAACTTCAAACTATAAAATACATACAACAGAATCTTGTAGGGGTGGATCTATCATTACAGTTGTAGCTAATATCGGTATATCAGGATTGGGTGCATGGTAAATAAAGTAAATTAAACCAACATAGACTCTCCATCACTGAGAGTACTTTTAATTGGGTTAGTGATTAGTTACAGAAGCTAGTTCACAATATAACACAACATAATAATTTACACAAGATCAGAAAATAAGGACAAGCTAATCAGATATAAAAGGTCAGACTTCTTCGGCTGTTCGACATGGAATCCTTTGCTACGTCGAATGACCACGGTTTTTATAACTTCGGGTACCTACGTTGATTCATCTTGACGATTACCCTCATTTATCGACATTGTCCAGTGTTACCAGCTACCAATAACACAATTAATTATAACTAATAGGTACATGTATGGATAATAAAATACTAGGTGGATGGATAAAGTTAGATTATCCAAGACCTTTGGATGAAGGCGGAATCTAATAAATAAAAAATCGTATTTCGAACCTTATCCAACTGCTATACTGCCAACTCCCTCGTTGGTCTAGTGGTGGCAAGCGCGACTACTGATCATGAGGTCCTGGGTTCGATCCCTAGGACGGGCAAACTGTTATTTGGTTTTACCATGTGGAATTCCCAGTAGCAGCCCGGAGTTTGGATTTGTGCCCGGTTGATGACAATATGCTCGCCACATATATGGGACTTAAACATAACGGCAAAATGAGGGTATAACTATACGTCTCTGCCTAACCCTTTGGGCAATAAAGGCGTGATGTTATGTTATGTACTACCAGCGACCCGCCCCGGCTTCGCACGGATGCAATTTAGATACGAATGTGGAGCATATAAACCTTCCTCTTGAATCACTCTATTGCTGAAAACTGCATTAAAATCCGTTACGTAGGTTAAAAGATCTAAGCGTTCAGACAGCGGGAGCGACTTTGTTGTATACTATGTAAAGATTGGATAATTCAGATGAGATAGAGCTAGCATTATCAAAAAGAGGTTAATAGATGAAAGTCCACCACTCGTCTCCAGCCAGGTACCTACAGGTTGGCTGCCTACAGACACTATCGAGACCTTTTTTTGGATCCCTCTCAGCTATGCAGATTTCCTTCACAATTTTAACAAAGGTTTAGAGATACCTAGTTAGTTTACTTAGTTTTTGGAAACCGAATCAAAATCCGTTACCTATAACAGCTTTTTATATCGCATTCCTCGGAGAATATAATTCGCATAAACACAACTTTTCAAAACAAAATAAAAACCGATTTTTGACGACTGCTTGCCAGTTACTAAACATAAGTAGAAACGAAAAAGCTCAAATGAAAGTTCATTTGAGCTTTTTCATTTCTACTTCTATTATTTCTACTTGTGTTATTTTGTTCTGAAAAGTTGTGTTTTTGCAAATGCCATTATATTCTCCAGGGACGGCGATATAAGACCACACAATGTGAAACGGTTTAAAACATCTTAAAAGTGACACATCCTTTATGACCTCGTTCTGCCTAGCTCTTTCCCCAACTACGTTGGGGTCAGCTTCCAGTCTAACCACATGCGGCTGAATTCCAGTATTACACACGGTGCGACTACCATCAGACCTCCGCAACCCAGTTACTGGGTAATACCGATATCCTAAGGTTAGACCGGTTGTCAGACTTTTGGGCTTCTGACTTCCCATAACAACTGTCATATCATAGGTATTCGTATGTCACCCGGGACTGATTATTGAACGTGTTCTACGAGGCACGGAAAGCGCAGCTTAACCTCGCAAATCGTATGATCCGCACGGTTGGTGCGTGCCAAGCCACGTGCCCCTCCATCATCCTCCTCAAATCGTTTAATTGAGTATTATTCCGAATATAAAATGCTCATGCGGTCCAAGTACTTCTCACCAAGTTCCTAAACCTTTTTACTCAAATATTCTGCCCATCTGACTCCCAGCATGTTCATCTATACTAATATTATAAAGCTGAAGAGTTTGTTTGTTTGCTACTTGAACGCGCTAATGTCAGGGACTACTGGTTGGAATTGAAAAAATATTTTAGTCTTGGATAGTCCATTTATCGAGGAAGGTTATAGGCTATATAACATCACGCTACGATCAAAAGGAGAGGAGCATAAATGAAAAATGTTGCAAAAACGGGAAAAATGTCCACCCGTGCGAAGCCGAGACGGGCCGCTAGTAGTATATAATAACTATATTCACAGTAAACACACATCGTTTGGCATGGCCGGCGTTCGCAGACGATGACGCAAAACCTTCGCAGCGATTTAACCAAAAAAGCTCACAAAAAGACAAATCTTAACAGTCTTCTTTGAATGATCATCATTGATAGACAATTTTTTTGCGGATGCTTAACTTATTAATCTTCGATTTTCGACTTAATTGCTGTTACAATAGAGTCTACAGCTTACACCGGCAGTGTTAAGTATATGTTTGCGCCGTAACTCTGCGTGCATGAGCTGACAGTGCATGATTGGAAGGTTTGAATAATGAAGTCATAAATGAAACCGGTTTTAATTTTCAGGAATTCAGTTTTAAGGAGAATCGCTTGAATTCCCCTTAATACGAAGGGATGTAAGAATATCCCGCTGATTGACACTTGTGAGAATTGGTTGAGATATATAAGATAGATAAATTAGTTGTGTTAATATTAATTGAAGTGGGTTTTTTCTTTTATTACCTACTGTCTAGACTTCGAATTTGTAATACTTATACCTTAGGGGCCATTCAAGTATTACCTACGTAAGCAGAATTTTAGTAATTTTTGACCCACCCCTCCCCCTCCTATGCTTACATATACATTGGTATATTTTTTTTAAACTGATCAGGTTTCTTTGTTGTTATTTATGAGCAGCAGTTTTTAAGTCTAGAAAAATAAATAAAATTGCTGACGTAATCATTATATAGACACCCCCGTCATCCATATCATCAAAAATAAGCTAAGCAAAGACCCCCTCACCCCCCTTTCGTGCTTACGTAATATTTGAATGGCCCCTTACTATATACTTATAAAAAAGAGAAACTGACTGACGGACTGATCTATCAACGCACAGCCTAAACCGCTGGAGTTAGAAACTTTATTTTTTTACACTAGGTACCTTTTGATAACGTAGGCATCCACTAAGGAAGGATTTTTCAAAATTCCTCCTCTAAGTTGTTGAAAAAAATTACGCTAGCGAAGCTGCAAGCGATAGCCAGTAAAAAATATAAGAACAGCCATATATTTACATAGTATAAAACAAAGTCGCTCCCGCTGTCTGTACGCTTAGATCTTTTAAACTACACAACGGATTTTAATGCAGTTTTCAGCAATAGATAGAGTGATTCAAGAGGAAGGTTTATATGCAAAAGTCAAAGTCAAAAGTCAAAGTATTTATTTCAATTAGGCACATAAAAGGCACTTTTGAACGTTAAAGTTACAAAGAAAATAGAATTGATTCTAGTTGCCCCTTCCAAAAGGTAGTTTCGTATGGAGAAGAATGGGCAAGAAACTCCACCGTTACTCTTTTAAAATGTCTTACAATATTTTGTATAGGTACACTAATTATACAATTATATGTGAAGACGATGCACATATGCTTTACATTAGTATCTACATTGCACTCGTGCGAAGCCGGGTCGGGCCGCTAGTTTGTATATAAATTCTTCATTGCCAAGGATCTTGATATTCATGATCCGTAAATCCATAAAAATAGCAATGAAAAAATGAAATCTGACTGTCTTGTTGGTCTAGTAGTCGCAAGCGCGATTGCTGAGCGTGGGGTCCTGGGTTCAATTCCCAGGTCGGGCAAAATTAAATTGAGTTTTTCCATTAGGAATTTCTAGTAGCAGCCCGGAGTTTGGATTTGTGCCCGGTTAATAGCAATAGGCTCGCCCACTATTACATGGAACGTAAACATAACTGGCGAAATAAGGGTGAACTAAAAAAAGAAACACCCCTGCCGCACCCTTCGGGGAATACTAGGCGTGATGTTCTGTTATGTATGTAAAAAATCTAAAATCAAAATGGCGGATGACTTTATACATTTCACGATACATAACTTTAAATTTTCGTAATTATATCGCGGGATCTGCTTCGTCACCGTTCCTATTATTAACTCGATAATTAAACTAACCAGAGGTTAAACACCTGTAGTTATTTTGACATCAATCAGTTTGGCACCGCGCCCCAACACATGGGCTAATCGGACGCCAAGCGATAGCTCCGAGATCGATAAACTATAGATACCTATTTCCATCGATTTGCAAACGATTCTGATTGTAATTTATCGATTATCGAATCTGTTTGATGGTTCGTTAGTCCTGTATTGTATATCAGAATGAATAATATTGGTATTGTAGCGATTTGGGGTTGCTACGGTAAATTACTGTAAGAAAAACAAACCTTTTAATAGTTTTTTGCCGAATCCAGTCCAAGTCCACGCGCCTCCGTATTCGCCCAGGTTAATGGTCGTAAGTCCATCGGGCTTGTCAATTAGTTAACTGTCTTATTTTGTAAACCTCGATGGTGTGAGCCGAGTTGTTCTGTTACACACGTCTTTGCCAGTAAGTGCCAAGCAACATCTGACGGAAGATACGTCGTCACCCGGTTGGTGGCAAAAGGTTCGCCCTCTATTACATGGGACTTAAACATAACGGCGAAATGAAAGTGTTACTATACACATCTGCCTAATCCTTCGGGGAATACAGGTGTGATGTTATGTTATGTCTATCTGTACAGGTTAAGTATAACCAAATCTTACCATAGACAACAAATTGTAAAAAAGAAAACAATTAAATTGAATTCTAACTGCAAATTGTCGTGTGATTTCATAAAGCCCTCGTTTACAATATCTAAATAACAGTACAATCTATTTGTCGCAAGGTAAACCACTTATTTATAGCTACTTATAAATGTCGCGCAGTATTCAATTTTTAACATTTGAATGTGGAATAGCTGAGCAATAGACAATCATTTTTTCATCAATTGTTATTGACATGCGTTCTTAGTTTGACGTTGTCTATGCGCAACTAGAGTGGGACAAATGCCTATACTTAATCGTGATGAAGACTCGAATCTTAAGCTCGTTCTTATACAAATAAACTACTCGTTCCCAAGAGAATAATAAATTGTTTTGGTAAAGAGAATCATTGTTTTGGTTTTTTATCCAAAACAAATGGGAATGGGAATGAAAGCGAATAACAATGGAAGGTATCCTGTCCGAATCATACGTCAACATCTAGTTCTATTAAATGTGTCAATAACCCGAAAATTATCAATTATTTGCAAACCTACGCCTATACAATAACATGGAAACACTATAACATGACGTATATATTACCATAGCTTATATACAAAGTTAGTCGGAAAGGGGGTACTAAGCCGAAAGGGTGTTAAAGTACCCATAATAAGGGATAACTTTTGTTCTACAACTTTCCCCAAATCTCGATAGTATAAGAGAAATAGCTTTTCAAAGATTTCGTAAAAAATATGCTAAAATCTATCTGTCCATAGCTATGATCAGCTGTTTTTACAATTTAGGTCATATTTGGGGTCACAGATTAGAAAATTAATTTTCTGAATTCATAACTAAAGCAGGTACTTATGTTTTTTTTTGAAAAAACTAAAATAAAAATCTTTTTGCATGCAAATAAAAATTATTGAATTTTGAAATTTTAACACTTGCTTTAAAATAGTCATCAGTAATACTTTACTTGGCCCGCGGCTTAGTACCCCCTTTCCGACTAACCTTGTAGGTAGGTATAAAAATCACTTGCCGTGCGTTAGCCTCGCAAAATCTCGAAAATGGGTCAAACGATTTGTTTTTTTTTGTTTTGTTTACCTCTATATTACTGGGGTGGTTAAGGAAAAAAGAAATGTAGAAAAAAAAAATGATTTTAAGAAGTTTACCGGGCAGCTAGTATAGTAATATAAATAATTGTTAATTAATCTGCTATTGATACTAAGGACTAATTAGCAAGAACCTATGAATATCCCTATGCCTGAGCCACAAATCTGCGCTTCGGCGAACATTCATTATGGAAATCGTCAAATATTGCATATTTTTCTTATTTTCGGTCTATGCAACAAGAATATTAGTTTAACCCCGATACGTATAGTTTTACCTTCGCTTTCAATAACCTATCTATCGGTGGATTGCCGTACTAAAGATATAATTTGACATTACTTCTATGGAGGATATGTCAAATTGCTATCTCTATTACAAAGCAGTGATAGCCTAGTGGTGTGACCGTCGGACTGCCAAGTCATAGGTCTGGATTTCGAACCCAAGGCACGCATCACTGACATTTCGGATTCGGACGTGCTTAAAAACAGTGAAGGAAAACATCGCGAGGAAACCGGCTTGCCTGAGAGATATTTCTCGACGGCATGTGAATCCAAGTCAAAGGCCCATGGGCGGCATACACTCTGACACCAGGTTAGTCACTAACCACACGAAAAGAAGAAGACTCTCTATTACGGCAAACAGCCAATAGGATATTGAAACGGCTGTTAGACAACATTACGAGACCACAACAATGATTTCTCTCAGGTGCAGTTACAAAGAAAATTTCCAAATTCTCGATTCATAAGAATTCGCCATCGTTCTCACAAGCGCCCCACTATCTCTTCCTAGATTCAAACACCAATCATTCGCGGAACAGTTATAACACCCAAACATTGACCTACCACTGCCACCCGTCATCCGTGTAACTGTCAGTCTACCTTACATCAGACAGTAGTAATAGTGACCTTAATGCAGTTACGAAATTGGCGGCAGCTCCAAATGACTTGACTTCAGTAAACGTTGCATCATTCGCCGTACGGAGATGCTTGACGTGAATGAAGAAGTTGAATGACCAAATTGAGTGAAACCAATCAGGAATTTAGTAAGATGTTGTGAAAGAAAGTGTCTTGGCGTGAATGATAAATTGGACAATATTGGAACGTACTATTTTGATAACGAAAACTCTGATATATTGATAAGAGTTTTCATGAGTAAAGAAACTTGAAGAATATTCCAGTGTATTGTGACCTAAAATTGTAAAAAAATACTATTGACTGATGGCCGATTCCTATAATATACGGAGCGTTATTGTTATACTCTTTTATCATTACCAATAATGAAGCAAAGACCTTATAATTTTGTATAGTAGACCCTCCCATATAGAAGTAGCTATCCTGTTAAAATTAGCTTACTAGTCTTTTTAACCGACTTTCAAAAAAAGGAGGAGGTTCTCAATTCGACTGTTTTTTTTGTGTGTTTGTACCGCGATATCTTTGCTAATTGTGAACCGATTTTAATGGTTCTATTTTTGTTTGAAAGAGTATTCTTTCAAAGTGGTCCCATTTAAATTTGGTGAAGATCTGATGAAGAACTTCCGAGATAGACAATTTGAAGTCGGTTTTATTTTTGTTAAAAAGTTTTTTTTATATGCACAGTTTTACAATTAAAAAATCTACCATTAGTAAGCAAAACCATTCGCTTTTGATTATAGGAACATCAATAAATATGCTTAAAACAAATCTACGCAATTTTTCCTCGTTATCAATTGTCGTCTTCTTTAACTTTGTACGCAATCGTCAAAGTATCACATACACGCAAATATCTTACGCATGTTTACCTTATGACGTCGAACTTGTTACGCAAAGAAATGTCGGTACAAAACGTAACGCGCTAAGAACCATCGCACACTACAGATTTTAGCAGACTATTATCAACGTTAACTAAGCAGTGATAGCTAGTTGATCGTTTGCTCCATGCAGGAGTGTCTGAGTTCGATCCCGACCCGCACCACTGACTTGTCGAATTCATGTACGGATCAGAATTTGATTAAGGTCAATGTGGGCAAATCCGTCTGCGGGGCAATTCCGTACAAATGTTTTTTATTCATTCCAGAATAGTTAATTAGTGAATAGCTAAGTTTAGTTAATAACTAAAAAGTGATCCTGTTGTAACTACCGAGTCGACAACAGCGTAACTATTCTGGAATGAATACAAATGCATGTGTACGAAATTGCCCCGCAGACGGATTTGCCCACATTGACCTTATCACTTGCGTTAATGGTGAAGGCGAACATCGTGAGGAAACAACTGAAAGGGGATAAAAAAAATCAGCCCTCGATGTTGTGTGTAGTCCGCCAACCCGCACCAAGCCAGCGTAGTGAACTAAGGCGAATGAGAAGGGGAGAGAGAAGATTCTGAGAAACTTCAAACCAGTGGCGTAACTATACCATCAGAGGCCCGTGACAAATTCATTGGATGGGGCCCCCAGTAAAATCGTCACGTTGTAATTTAATTTTAATAAATCACTGAAGTAGATACCCATCAGAATTTCAATTTTCAAATTTTTACTTAATTCTGTTAAAAATGTTAGGTTACTTCTGAGCTCGCGGTCTCTTGGGCCGGGGGCCCCGTCGGGCTGAGGGCCCGTGGCATTTTGCCAGCCCTGCTATAGTTGGGTCGTGTTATGCAATAATGTGTCAAACCACAAAAATATGAATTTTGTGTTAACGTCATCTAGTTCTTATGGTAGATCTATACGCAACGCTTGAAAAAATACCCAGAACTGTAGTAAATTTAATAGAGCGTCTATCAAAAAAATCTTAATGCAGTTTGCATTTTTCAAGCGTTAGGTTAACCTACCACTATAACTATACTGGCCTGCAAAAATAAGTATCACACTTTTAAAATTGCAATAACTTTTTAAGTACACAAGATATATTTTCGAAGCAAAAAGGACTCGAAAAAGAGTTTAACTTTGTTACTATAGTTTCAAAGAAAGCTGATAAAATTTGCTATAAAACGTTTTTTATTTTAAATCTCTAACTTCTATAGTTTAGAAAAAATTGAAATTTTAAAAGTGTGATACTTATTTTTGCAGGCCAGTGTAGATGGCGTCAACACTGAACTAATATTTTTGTGGGTTGACACTTTATTGCATTACACAGCTCAGTTATGACACCGCTTCAAACAAAACAGCAAACTGCGTGGTGGAAGTGGATCAGTAAAAAAAGGCGACGTATCCACAATATTAATTGTTGGTAGTTCGAGGGGTATTCCCATGAGCTCATTGCGATATTTTTAAAGGGTTGGTGGGGCCTACCTTGTCGATAAACGAATAGGGTTGTCTTTTACTTGGAAACTCACGTTTTGAACACTGTTCTGTTCTGCCTAGCCTTTTCCCAACTATATTGGGGTCAGCTTCCACTCTAAGCAGATGCGGCTGAATACCAGTACTTTACACGGAGCGACTGCCATTAGACCTCTGCAACCCAGTTACTGGGTAATGCCGATATCATTAGGTTAGACCAGCTATAATGCAGTAAAGAATACTATAACCAGCTCATTGCTGTCCCACTGGCCCACTAGTCCTCTTCTCAGAATGAGAAGGATTTAGGCCTTAGTACACCACGCTGGCTTGCTGCGGATTGGCAGACTACACACATCGGGAAATTTTTGGAGCCCTCTCAGGTGTGCATGTTCCCTCACGATGCTTTTGCTTCATCGTTATCACAAGTGATAATCAGATTCTGATCCGCACATAAAGTCGAAAAGACGTTGCATGGAAGGCAAGCCGTCAACCGCTAGGATATCACTGTTATCTTCTAGTAACAGCCCGTTCACACAGCGGATCCGTTTTAACGGATCCATCGGTACTGGATGTGTTGTTCACGTCTGTACCGACGGATCAGTTAAACAAATGGCAGCTGCGTGCATCTGGCAGACAGGGTACGATAAAAAACCGGATCCAGTATTTTTTACTGTATTCGGAATACTGTCGTGTATGTGAACTCGCTCATACAATTACAGGTGCCATCACCGAAATAAAAACGGATCCGCTAAAACGGGTCCTGTAAACAGTTTCTGTGTGTAAAGTATAAATAAAACGAAGTAAAGAGTTCGATGTTGTGCTCTCAAGGTCCTAGGAGTTTATAGTGGGGATTTGAGGAAGCTTCTGTGATTTAATTGGGCCTAGCAAATAGAGATTTTTAAGGAACTTTTTATAGGTACCTACCTCATAAACTGTGCCTTAACAACCATCAGTACCCTGTCTTGTACATGTCGCTATAGGGCAATGCTGACATCCTAAGGTTAGACCGGTGTCTAACCTTAGTATATCAGCATTGCCCTATAACTGGGTTGCGAAGGTCTGATGGCAGTCGCTCCGTGTAAAATACTGGTATTCAACCGCATCTGGTTAGACTGGAAGCTGACCCCAAAATAGTTTGGAAAAAGGCTAGGCAAAAAGACCCTGTCTTGTACATCCAGTTGGCCTCTGCTTTTTAGGTAAAGAAGATGCCCCCATCTTATCAATTTCTTTTTGACATTTACTTAGCAAGTTATAATTAATAGTTAAACAGAATTGTAGATACTAGAACTTAACCGTTTGTTATCAATAGATTAATCTAATAAATGATTCTGTGTATAAAAGTATACCTAAGTTAGTTTTTCCTTAAATATTCTGTGTATAAAACTATAAAGTAAATTTTACCTCAATTTTTTTTCTGATACATTTTCAGCCAAACCGCAGCCCTAGTCTGTACAGTGTGGAGCGAGGATTAAACGCGACCACAACACGCAAACATTTGCGGTTAGCGTGTAGGTAGGGCCTCGTACACATGAGAGTTTTTTTGGAAAAAGCTTTTAATGTACGTCATTTATACAACATAGGTTTTGGCAATCGAGCCCTTCTGTTACGATTACGGTCGCCAGGTGTCCGGCTTTTTACAGTCGTGTCCGGCCAAATATATACAAGTCCGGCCTGTCCGGCTTTTGCCAAAATAATTGTTATAATGATGATTCATTATAACATATAATTAAGAGTAGAGTAAGTCTCAAATGAATAACAGTAATAAATATACAAATAAAAGTACCTATCAATATATTTTTCTTTTAAAAACCAACGTGTCAGGCTTTCGGAGCAAAATGTCCGGCTAATTATGCATCTGTGTCCGGCTTTTTTATTTTTGGGCCTGGCAACCCTAGTTACGATGGGCTTCGATTACATTTGGAAATGGTATATCATCTTTTCAAAATCAATTGCCGTGAGTTTCACATAAACTCGAACATGGCTCGACGCGACGTGACGGTTTGATTTTTTTTATTTTGTTTTTTCGCTACAATACTGGAGTGGTTTAGGAAAAAGAAAATTAGGAAAAAAAAGAAACATTTTATGCAGTACCTACGAAGTTCACCGGGCAGCAAGTTAAATTTTGGATGATATTCGGCTCAGTTTGAAATTAGTGATGGTCAGTGGGTCAATTCTGCTAACATAAACGTTGATTACCGTTCATTCAGAGAGCTTTTGTTGACAAAAAACTGTCAAATTAAAAATAAAATCATTTTGACAGTTTTCGTAGGCGAAAACTGACTGATGGAACTTCGTTAACGGTTTGACAACAATCTTTACATAGTATAAAACAAAGTCGCAGCGGCTTAGATCTTTTAAACTACGCAACGGATTTTAATGCAGTTTTCAGCAATAGATAGAGTGATTCAAGAGGATGGTTTATATGCCCCACATTAGTATCTAAATTGCACCCGTGCAAAGCCGGGGCGGGTCGCTAGTTTTGTTATAAATTGGCATCCAGTTAATAAACACCATTGTGTACACAGGTTAAACAGTCGATCATAATGTCATTGATCTTAATTATCTTTATTTTAGGGACCTGGGGAAGCCCGGATTTAAATATAGATTAGATTTAATAAGAAATCTACATCACCTTTAATGTGTAAGTAGTTTTTTTATTCTAAAAATAATTATTTTGGAATTCTGTTTGGGTTTTTATTGAAGCCTCAAAAAATCCCCCTTCAATTGGCACTTAGCTTTTTCTTATTGGGATCTAAAAATAAGCCAAGTTATGATCTTGCTCCTTGTCATTCTTAGGAAAATAATAAGGTGTGTTTAGACATCGCGGGGCATGACTCAGGCTGTGTGGACGGAGTGGCTCTCTGTGAGCATTCGCCGGTCACGCCTGCATTCCCCGAAGGGTTGCGCAGAGGTCTATAGTAACTCCCTAATTTCGCCGTTATGTTTAAATCCCATGTAATAGGGGGCGAGTCTATTGCTATCATCCGGGCACAGACCCAAACACCGGATTGCTACTAAGGAATTCCACACGGAAAAATCCAATAAAACTTTGCCCGAGTTAGGGATCGAACCCAAGACCTCACGATCAGCAGTCGCGCTTGCCAGTATTAGACCAACGAGGCAGTTAAAATAATGCAAATATTAAAATAAAATAATTCAGTTTATCTTTGATTTCAGGAACATAGTAATAATTAGAATTATGATACTTACTGAATAAAATAATTTCTCTATTAAAGAGCCCGTTCACACAGCGGATCCGTTTTAAAGATCCGTCGGTACTGGATGTGTTGTTCACATCTGTGCCGACGGATCAGTTAAACAAATGGCAGTTGCGTCGCATCTGGTAGGCAGGATACAATAAAAATCACGGACCCAGTATTTTTTACTGAATTCGGAATATTGTCGTGTAGGTATGTGAACTCGCTCATACAATTACAGGCACCTTTACCAAAATAAAAACGGAACCGCTAAAACGGGTCCTGTAAAGCAGTTTCTGTGTGATTTAGCTGTAGTCATACATAGTATAAAACAAAGTCGCTCCCGCTGTCTGTACGCTTAGATCTTTTAAACTACCCAACAGATTTTGATGCAGTTTTCAGCAATAGATAGAGTGATTCAAGAGGAAGGTTTATATGCCCCACATTAGTATCTACATTGCACCCGTGCGTAGCCGGGGCGAGTCGCTAGTATTTTAATATACTTTTCTAAATTAATTTGCAGACATATCTTTAAATTTAGCGCTTAAAACCTACATACATTGCATCAATGAATCCGTTGGCTAGTTGACCTATAACTGTATTCCCGCAGATGTTTTATCTCTAAATTCTCATTCTGGCAACGGATATGAGTAATAGTGGCGCTTATATACCTGCAGAGCATCATACCCGACACGCGTGCAGGTGTTACGAGTATTTGCCAAAACCCACGTGCTACTTGCGGTAAACCGCGTCTTGTTTTCTTTACACGTTATAAAACGTAACTTCTGTCTGTCTGTGCGGCTGTCAGAATAAACTCGAGAGGTAATTTTCATGGTTTTTTAACCGACTTCCAAAAAGGAGGAGGTTCTCAATTCGACTGTTTTTTTTGTATGTTTGTTCCGCGATATCTTTGCTAATTGTCAACCGATTTTAATGATTCTTTTTTTGTCTGAAAGAGTATTCTTTCGAAGTGGTCTCATTTAAATTTGGTGACGATCTGATAAAGAACTTCGGAGATAGACAATTTGAAGTCGTTTTTTTTGTTAAAAAAAAACATACAGTCGAATTGAGAACCTCCTCCTTTTTTGGAAGTCGGTTAAAAAGTTAATTATATTATCAATCAACTCAACTTATTACGAAAATAATAATAAGTACACTCGGGAGCAATGAATCCGGGTCACCAACATAAACAAAACTATGTTTTAATAATTTCTTTCAAGATATTAAGGTTTTAACTGGCGTAACGAGGGTGTACTAAAAACACGTCTGCCCAACCCTTTGGGGAATATAATGCGTGATGTTATTTTAAGGTTTATGGTGGTAGAAAAGTTGTTTTAATTATTTTACTGTAATAGGAAAATCGAGGATTTTACGTATGGGAAATATAATGGATGACGTTGATACAGATAGGCTGTACAGTCAGATAATAATGAACTACGTCAGATATCCACCATATCCCGACACCAATATCTTTTTCAGTTCACTCTATTCCATCCTAAGGTTGCTTGGAAGAAATCATCGAGAGCGATAAAGCCGCCCATTGTACCTATTTTTAAGACCATTAACTGTAATTAGCGTTTTTCTTATGGGTATAATACCTAAGTAAATAAATACAGTTACACATAGGTAGGTACAGCGTTTTTCGTTCTTATAATATGAAAACGCACGTTTTAACCGTTAGAGCGAAAAAAAAAGTTAAAAAACGGGAGCGATTCCACGGTCAGTTAAAAACTAGCTAGTTTCTACATATCCATAAATAAATATTTGTTAAAAAATGACAAATAACTTAAATATTGTAATAATCCCTGATATAATAACAGTCATATGATTTTGATCACTTTTCGTCATGTTGGCGTAAACATAGTGACGTCATAAAATCTACATAATTATGATACGTACAATTATAATTAGATATAATTGTTTTGCTAGCAACTACAACTTGTATACAGGGTGTAAACGAAATCATATAATTCCTTCAAACCTCGTGATGTACTCCTGACATAGATTAACCCAGCAAGGGATACTTTTGAATTCAATAAAAAATACCAGAAGTAAACATGTGCTCTTAACGTGAGGCATTTTAGCGCCCCGAGCGAATTACGTGGCTGTCACTCGGCGCGCGGTCATTTTACTCGGGGCGTTAATCTATGTCAGCAGTACATCACGAGGTTTGAAGGAATTACATGATTTTGTTTACACCCTGTATACTTAGGTGTACTATTTAAACTCCCACGTTATTAAAGATTCAAGATTCAAACCTTTTAATTCGAATAGGCACAGTACATGCACTTAAGAAACGGTTCCAAAAAGGTCCCATGTTATAACAAAACTAGCGGCCCGTCTCGGCTTCGCACGAGTGGACATTTTTCCCGTTTTTGCGACATTTTTCATTTATGCTCCGCTCCTATTGGTCGTAGCGTGATGTTATATAGCCTATAACCTTCCTCGATAAATGGACTATCCAACACAAAACGATTTTTTCAATTCCAACCAGTAGTTCCTGAGATTAGCGCGTTCAAACAAACTCTTCAGCTTTATAATATTAGTATAGATTATAATTTTTTCCTTTAAATTAATATCATCTCTGTCTGATCTATCTGTCTGTCTCTTCTTTGGTACTCTGCCTACTCTAATAAGGGCACAGGCGTGAGGTACATGCACGAGCAAAACTGATTTCCCGGAACTCATTATAACGGTGATAATTATTATATTGCAATGAGTGATCTGTGCACGCGACTGTATCTGTGACTGTTTGCACGTATACATTCGATCGAAGCAGATCTAAATTAGATTATATTTTATCTTATAGATATAAGGTCGAAATTAGGATGGCAGCAAGAGATAAACACAGAATTTCTGTTGCAATCATTGTATTTCATCTAAATATCGTAAATCCATAAATTTCATTGAATGTGTTCCTAGTAATGCAGAGTTTAGTTTAACTAAAACTATTTGAATGTAATTCTATTTATCAGTTTATTAGTTTATTCAGAGATGTAGATAGAATTTTGGTAAAATTTTCACCAGATGCATGACACAATAGATTTTACATTTAATTTTCAATAATTGGGACAATAGAAAGCTCTACAAGGAAGATTCGGAGTTCCAATTCGGTATGTTGTCAGCAAGTTTTTGATTCTTCACTGTCGTCGGACAGATTATTGTATAAAACTAGCGGACCCGGCAGACGTCGTCCTGCCCAGAAAAGCAGAGCCACCTATCAGATCCAATTGTGTTTTCAAACCATCCAGGAACACATTGAAATATACACACAAAATTTCATCCAAATCGGTCCAACCGTTTAGGTTCACATGTACAGAAGAATTATATTATTAAGATGACACCTGTGTAGGTGGTCTTGCATGATGTACCTATGTTCCGCAGACGTCTCATACCTACAAAAACTACAAGAGAAAATGTATTTATTCTTAGGCGTGTGTCATACAGCAAATGTCTATCAGCCTGTACATAATACCTTTATGACATCATAGAGTTGTCGTCACGATACCTACTCAAATATGACCGGCGCACCCTGGGCAGTCAGCCCCGCTACCAAACTTACTGATTAATAATCTATACTAATATTATAAAGAGGAAAGATTTGTATTTTTAGATTTTTGTATGTAACGAATACGAATAAACTTAAAAACTACTGGACCGATTTCAAAAATCCTTTTGCCGTTAGAAATCTATATTATCACTGAGTAACATAGGCTACGGGCGGAGCCGTGAGGACACAGCTAGTAATCTATATAAATAAAAATGAATCGCCAAATGTGTTGCTAAGCGCAAAACTTGAGAACGGCTCGACCAATTAGGCAATTTTTTTTTATATATTCCTTAAGGCATAAGGAAGGTTCTTATGGAGAGAAAAAACATAAAAATTGCGTGGAACATAATAAAAAAAAACACTTTTCTTTTCCCACTACAGGCCAATAACTTTTGACAGAGCGAAGTCTGCCCGGGTAGCTAGTAATAAATAAAAACGTTTATTGTATCAAATCAAAACGCAGAAGAACATAATAAAGTAACGAAATCAGATAAGATTTTAGATCACTGATTAGTTATTATTGAACAATTTTAGGGTAAGGCATAGTATAATCATGGTCTGCTGCCTCCCAAACTAGGCGAAAAACCTGTATCTTGGGAAGCAGAAAAGTAATATTATTCCCATGCACTGAGCCCGTGTAAGACATACAAGGTGTAAAAAGACCCTTCACGAAGCCGTCAACCATGCATTCATTCCATCAAACTAAGTAACCCTACGCAAAAATTGTCGCTGGGAAACGACTTTTATTTTTGGGTGAAAAATTTCGTTTTACTGTAAAGATCAATGTAACGCACTCAAAACACTGTGCTGATAGATGCAATAAGTAGTAAACGGGTAATGGAGGTATTTCAAGTACATTTGCAACCTTCAAAACTTGTATTTTAAAAAAAGTTGTGAAATATTGGAAGTTTGACCTCTAATATCTCCGTAACTAGAAGGTTCCCAGGCATAGTCCAGAACAAAAAAAAATTCGCAATGACGTGGAGAATAAGTGCCTTTCGGCTTCGTTAAGGGTCTATTTACACCGTTTATAATCATCACTTTGAACTTAACGATTCCAAACAGATAAATTAGCTAATCTTTTCCCACGGCATGAGTTAATTTAGTAGCATGTGCCTATACGGACGAAGAAGATTGCTGAATTGTGTTTACGAAACAGACAGTCAAATAAGACAGATTGCGAACATCATCCTTTTTTTTGAGATGGGTTTGCTCCTGACTCTAGTCTAGGTCAGAGGTAACAGAAACAAAGTCTACGATGTAGTGAGCTTACCCAGAAGAAGCCTGTTCACTCTAACTTTGAAGAGATTTGGGTTGTATGCGTTCAACAAGAAATAGCTCTCAGATTAGTCAGGAAGTGGTCACCGAATCATATCACACAAAAAATCGCGACGGAAGTTCGTATTAAATTATAATTTATTTATAATGGGTTTCCACCTAATGACTCAGGTCTGCCAATACTCTGAAGAAGTCTTTGTTTTTTTTTCTAATCGACCGCTCGTAGGTCGTGTTCCGGACCGTTTCTACGTAACCGGGCAGTTATTGGCGAGACCTTCAGGGGTCTTCAACCAAATTAATGTTCTGGCTATGGGTTTTTTGTTAGCTGAGATGCGTTCCCCACCCGATAGGACAAAAAAATGTAACGTATGATTCAAAATCTTAATGACTAATCGGACATTAAGGAAAATGTTCTGAATAATTGGGATATAGCGGGATGCATCTGATTTTGGACCAACGTCCTGACAGAAACAGCTAGGGTAGAATTGGTGCAGAAGACAGAAGACCGTGCATTGTGGCGTAAGGAGCCAAGTTTAGCAAACAACTGCAATAGTCTGACTTTATTATTGACTAGCTGTTGCCCGTGGATACTACAGGAGTTAGATGTTAAAACCAGGCTGTGTACCATCTGTCTCCGTAGGATACTGGAGAAAAAACAGGCATAACCCCAAACTACTAATGGTAACAGGCAAACTCGACGGCAAACATTCCAGAGGTCGAAGCCCTATCAGATGGTCTGACCAGATCCGCAAAGCTTTAGACACCAAACTCCACGAGGCATTCCACATCGCCAAAGACAGGCACAGGTGGCGCAAGGTTGTCAGAGAAAAAGTGATTCCATGGGGGAATCACGACTCTCAGTAAAGAGGAACACGACGCGAGGAGGAGGTTGTCCGCGGTTTCACCTGCATCCTAGAGAAACTACTTCATGTACCCGGACAAAAAGTATCCTATATTCTAACCCAGGGTTAGAACTGAAGGGGTTGGGAGGGAGATACTTATCTCGAGGACGAGGTGCGAGTATAATTTATGATTAAACGAACTTACCAAGTGAAGTTCTATCATAATTATACGAAGCACCTCGTCCGAAGAGATAAGTATCTCCTTCCCAACCCCTTCAGTTCTAACCCGTGTAAGCATCCGGTAATATCACATTATCATAACTCTAAACTAAATGACAATACAAGCACAGGATACAAAATGAACGACTGGTGGTGTTGCCAGTGTGACACTGGGGTGACCAGTACCAGAACATATTTTTTCCCTATTAATAATTTACTCTCAACTAATGTGCAACGAACGGTAGCACCTGGCGATACTAAGTCTGTAAGTCTACCTTTGTGCCAAATTTCATCCAATTTCGTTTAGCCGTTAAGGCGTGATTGATTAACAAACATCCAAATTCACATACAAACATCTAAACTTTCACGTTTATAATATTTGTAGGATGGGATTCTGGGAACGATAAATAAATAATACCAAGCCTCAGTGGCGTGCATTGGTTTTTGGACTAGGTAGGCAGGCACTAGCGATGTCGTCTTTCAATTGTATGCTTAAAGCCTATTTCAATACGATTCTGACCAAAAGAAGTCATAGCCATACACGCAAATTTTATTTATAGTAAGTCTTCTTCTTTTCGTCTGGTTAGTGACTAATCTGGTGTCAGAGTTTATGTCGCCCATGGGTCTCTGACTTGGTTTCACATGCCGTCGAGAAATATCTCTCAGGCATGCCGGTTTCATCACGATGTTTTCCTTCACTGTTAACGCAAGTGATAATTAATCGAATTCAGATCTGCACATGAATACAAGGCAAGGTTCCAAGAATACTTAATTCTTTGACCATCATTTAGTTATAAAATGCACCTCTACACTGAAAGTTTACATCGGAAAACTAGATCGCTTAAAGATTAGATTAGAAGCACTCGCTCTGTGGAAAATCCTAAACCTAAATAATTACCTATTGTTTAATTATCCTACATACCCTATAATTAAATGTTAAGGAAAGTTGAACTATTGCTTGAAAAAGATAGATTGTACGTAACTCAATCATCTTCCCGTACAAATGAATCAGGGGAGGATAAATAAAGATGGTGCAATAAATATTAGTGATTTACTCATGATGTGATGAGCCTTAAAAAACTGACTCTTTGTTGATAGCCTAGCGGTTGAACTCTTGACTTCCATGCAAGAGGATTTGAGTTCGACCCTGGCCCGTACCTCTTGACTTGTCGAATTCATGTACGGAGCAGAATTTGATTATCACTTGCGTTAACGGTGAAGGAAATCATCGTGAGGAAACTTGCTGCAGAGAGCCCCATAAAGTTCTCGATGGTGTGTGTAGTCTGCCAACCCGCACCAGGTCAGTGTGGTGGACTAAGGCTTAAAACCTTCTCATTCTGAGAAGGAGGCCCGTGCCCAGAAGTGAGACAGTAATGGGTTAAGTATATTAATTATTTTATGTTGTACCAGCACTCAAAAGATAGTAAACTTAAATCTTGAAATTTTTAAGGTAGTAACTATCAATACTAGCACTTTGCCCGCGCAATTTCCATCCCCTATTTTACCCCCTTAGGGGTAGAATTTCCAAAAATCCTTACTTAGTGGATGCCTACATCACAAAAGGAACATACTGTCTAAATTTCATGTTTTCAGCTTCATTGGTTTAGGCTCTGCGTTGATAAATTAGTCAGGCAGTCAGGACAAGTATTATATTATATATGTATAGATTCCGCTCCCGCCACGTCATCGACACGTCACACATCACGCCAGTTGTGACATTGAGCTCAAAGAAACACTGGTTTCGTTTAAAAGTTTCCGGATAAAATGGGGTTATTGGAGAAACAAGGGACTTAAGGATGATTTCCACCAAACAGCTCGAATAACATCGGATCGGAAAGGATACGAATGGATGCGGCGACAGCCGATCGCGTCCAGCAGGATGTCGACGCATACGATCGGCTCCGTACCGTCGCTTGCGAACATACCCGTTTCTGCGCCTAGTCAAATAGTTTAATTCCTACCGTGTTGACGTGTTCAGATACGACGACAGGCGAACGGAGCCGATCGCGCGTCGCAGCATACTTTCGGCTATGATCACGTGTCGCGGAAGACGCCCGCAGTCAAGCTGCTGCGCGCGGCTTTGTAATATAAACTTTAAATACTGTGTACACGATTTAATATCGTTTAAAGATTGTAAAATCCGTTCCGATCCGATGCTATGCGAGCCCTTTGGTGGAAATCATCCTTAATAATCGCGAACATGTCGTAGAAGGCTTTACCAAACTATGTACAATTTCAGTTATTGAAATAATTTGCATGCTTTTGTTTGTGACGTCATAAACCCACGAATCCGCGCGTAATGTGACCCAACGCAGCAGTGGACACTCTCTTCTATATTTTCATACAAATTGAAGTTGAAAAACGTGCGTAACGTGGCCGTGCACAGCTATGGAGTCCAGCCTTTACATTGAAATCGTTAATACACTTATTCACAACACTTGTGGCCGTAATGGTTTTGAGAAGCACGTTCCTTAACTAAATTCCTATTAGCTCCGTGGTTCTCTAATAACCCCATTTTACGTTATATGTTTTCAGAATACCCCCACTTAGCTGGGAAAAGGCTAGGCAGAACAATGTTTTCAGAATACAATAAAAACATTTGTAATTCTACTATTACAGGAATACCACAATCACTTAAGCTCATAAATCATACCGTCAACGAGGCACGTTATAGTTTAACTTTTAAATTTCCTAGAGACCAGGTAAGCGGGGCTTTTATTGCGTCAACCAACAGTTAAACTATGCAGGGTGGGTTTTTTAACAAGAAATATTGAAAGAGAAAATCCAATTATTGATTCACATTTCAAATATGGTATAATAGTCTAAGATCCCAGTATAGAACGACCTTCACCGAGCTGGTTAATGGATGAAAAGTATTTTATATCAAATTAAATAAATGTCAATAAATACCTAGGTATATTGCAAATGGGTTCACTAAAAAAATTCAGTCCAGAATGTGATTAATGAAATATATTTTTTAAAGTTTTCACTGGTTTGTTTAATAGACAAATTCCATACCAATCGAAAGTATGAAGCCTATAGAATATGCAAACGTTAGGTTGACTATTTTTTTCTCGTGTCAACTCTTGGGTAGGCAGGTATAAATGCTGTGTTTATCCATCCATTAACCAGCTCGGTGAAGGTCGTTCTATAGTGGGATCCTATACTATAAGTACAAGGAGGTATTTGTCGTCAAATCGTATGCGCCTGGCGGCCACTGACAACTTTCGATGAAATCTACGCCTTTTTTGAATTGTGGTAGGTACAGTGCGCGTCAAATAACTAGAACCAAGATGGCGTCGACTGCCAAACTTGAGGTTTACTAGTAGCCACTGAAGAGTTCCACTATCCACCTCCTAGCTCCACCATTAGACCCTGAACCCCAAATGCAATCTATTGGACTCATCAAAACGAATCATATGACCCGAACCTCACATAGATCACGCAGTCGACGCCATCTTGTTTCTAGTTGTGTGACGCGCGCTGTAGGTACCTGTTACACGTACCTATTTTATTAATTTGTTTTTTCTTTTTTTTGAAATTGTTGCCCCACACTAGGATTTCTCCTGTGTCGTGGGTGCGTTTACAAACACAAATCTCCACACGCAAAACATCCAGATCCGGAACAACTATCTGTAGGCTATACAAATATTTGTTCCGTGCGGGACTCGAACCCACGACCCGTAGCGCAGAAGCTGATCGCTCAGCCACTGCACCAAACGTGTCGTCAAATATTATAATATTTAAATTTCGATATTCTAATTCATCGAAGATTGGCACACATATGCTCTAAAGTCTAATACGCCTGTCTTTAAAATTTCATCCTGTATAGCATAAATAAACTGATTGATTTCTCACAGATAGCCGTGACTCAGCGTAGTGCAGTAGCAGTTATGTTGTATTTCCAAGAAATTACTATTGTTGTAACTTTATGAAAGTCTTGGTAAAATTCTTGGAAACCATCGACTATAATATAATATAACATCAAGCCTGTATTCCCCGAAGGGTTGGGCAGTGGCGTATAGTAAAACCCTCATTTTGCCGTTATGTTTAAGTCCCATGTAATAGGGGGCGAGCCTATTGCCATTAACGGGGCACAAATCCAAACACCGGGCTGCTGCTGAGATATTCCTCACGGAAAAACTCAATAACACTGCCCGACCTGGGAATCGAATATGTAATGTTATTTATTATAATACTTTTGTCGAAAGAGCATTTCACTCCCGATCAGGCTTTAATCAGCTTCACTTCGTAATTCCTTTGATTCAAATCTTGCGACAGGCTTTTCAACTACTTCTGCCGATTCTCCTGAAACTTCGCACACAAATTCAATGTCCGTGACAATACAACATTATAATAAATTTCAACCTTCAATCCTCAAATCCTGAAGCTGCAGAGGTCCTGCAAGATAAAACCGTTCAACTTAAAAGTTTTTTGGGATTGTTAAACACTAGCTGTGTACTCACGGCTCCGCCTGCGTAAGAAGTTTTATTCCAGTAATAAATATAGCCTATGTTACTCAGTGACAATGTAGCTTTCTAACGGCAAAAGAATTTTTGAAATCGATCCAATAGTTTCTAAGTTTATTCGTTACATACAAAAATACAAATCTTTCCTCTTTATAATATTAGTATAGATTGAAGAACGTATCTTTGAAAATGAATCACAAAGTAAATGCTTAACGTATATGAATAAAATTGAAAACATAGGTAGAATGTATCCTGGATTTTAGCCTGATTGGATCGTGGAGCTTATAGCCTTTTTACACATAAAAAAAACATCGCACATCCGGAACCACGTATACCAGCTACTTTAAATTTCAAAATTAATATTTTTTGGGATTAGAAACTTTAATTCCATTAGACACAGTTCTATTTACCTTTCACATAGTTTTTGTCATTCTGAAATGAACTTAGACTCCATTTCACATAAGATTAGACAAAAGTGGCCCACCAAGGCACGAATACCTTTTGAACCATGTCTACAAGTACAGTTTCAGCTCATCTTCATAAAAGCTAGTTCATAAAAGCTACTGTGTTACGTCCCTGCTGGAATGAAACATGTTGCTACACATTTCCTTGCTAAAATGGGCCTTTTTTCCATTTATTCTTAACTAGCGACCCACCCCGGCTTCGCACGGGTGCAATGTAGATACTAATGTGGGACATATAAAACTTCCTCTTGAATCGCTCTATCTATTAAAAAAACCGCATCAAAATCCGTTGCGTAGTTTTAAAGATCTAAGCATACATAGGGACAGACAGATAGCAGGAGCGACTTGTTTTATACTATGTAAAGAAGCTGATATTTGTACATAAAAAAATGACATTAATTTTTTCATATTGTCTTAATATACATATTTGCTTGCTTTAATATCAAGGGTAACTCTCCATTCACCGTACCTAGAATTATCGTGCAACACACCATTCTTATTTCGTCCACTTAAGGCATATTTACATATAACCGATATTCATTACCGCTGTAGGTAACGAAAACATACCGCTGGCTATTTATATGAACTTCCGTGACCACTCGGTTTTCGCTACCCACAGCGCAGCGGTAGCGAATATCGTTTGTTTTTTCTTTTTTTCTGTTCGACTGCTTGTAGGTGGCCTTGCGGACCGTTTCTACGTAACCGGGCAGTTTTTGACGAGACCTGAAGGGCCTCCAACCAATAGGGACGAGAGTAAAATACTTAACCTAAACTAACTACTATTACTAAACTTACTTAACCTTGAACTAACCTAACAACAGCACTAAGGGCGACCTCTAATGGGACTCGGACCTCAGCTTAGGGCGTTGCTGGCGGGAGGATTGGGAGGGAGACAGCTTGATGAGGGCTGAATTAACGGTGTGAGCGAATATCGCTTATATCTAAATGGGCCTTAAATACTAAAGAAACGGAAATATCCGACTTCCTAGTAGCTAGTACGGAAAAGTTTTGGTTAAAACTATCCGTGTTTAACATTATTAAATGACTCATTAAATATAATTTCTCGTAAGTGTAGAATTGTGGGTGGAATTTTTCACGCGCGACACCTTATTATAAATTGCAGTGTATTATTTTTTCTACAACTATTCGAGGTAGCGAACGAGGTATTTATAAAAGTGTAGATAATGAATCGAT
The DNA here is from genome assembly GCA_910594945.2 of Amphipyra berbera. NCBI lineage: Eukaryota > Metazoa > Arthropoda > Insecta > Lepidoptera > Noctuidae > Amphipyra > Amphipyra berbera. The sequence goes on from OU343138.1 coordinate 2,757,179, forward strand.
CGATAAAAATTCCATATTGATCTTGGTATTGAGGAAAATTGTATGAGTGTAAAGATATAGAGTAAACCGATATTCAAATGCATGGACGCCAATTATTTCACTAACTAAATTGTTTAAAATCACAATTGAACTGCAACTCAACCGTTTGAGCACATTACATATGAAAAAAATAAAATAAAAAGAAAGTGAACATAGAGAAAAAAAAAATAAAAAATAAGCCGTCGCGGCACTCCTGGCAGATGTAAAACACGGAAACTCACTGAAAAAGAAAACTGGCCGAGTCAAACCGTAGAGAGCCGATCAGTTACGAAGGTCTGCCATGGCGACCGTCGCCACGTAACAGCTGCTTTCACACCCGTAACGCTGCATTAAGGAATCTGACCCCAGCATAGTTGAGAAAAGGCTACGCAGAATGTATAACACTCGATTTTCCCATCTTTACATAGTATAAAACAAAGTCGCTCCCGCTGTCTGTACGCTTAGATCTTTTAAACTACGCAACGGATTTTAATGCAGTTTTCAGCAATATATAGAGTGATTCAAGAGGAAGGTTTATATCATTAGTATCTACATTGCACCCGTGCGAAGCCGGGGCAGGTCGCTAGTATTTGTATAAGTATGTAAATACAAGCAATAATCTGATGCTTAGCGTTTATATCATTTGAAATTATAAAGCACGCATTAAACAAATAAAATTAAAAGAACAAATAATATAAGACACAGACTAATTAAACTCTAGAAAAATAATTACCAATAGACTAATAGCCTAGCCTCGTCATAGAATTCCCGTTATTTGACGTCAGAGTTACGTAACATTTTTTGAATTGTAATAATAATTATTTACCTACGTAAGCGGGAAGAAAATGACCACTTGACGTCATGACGACGGTCCCTACGTATACTATCGAAACTACAAAATCTCAGTTTTTATTTTATTATGTATGTACACCGATTACACTGAGACTTATGATCCGATTTACGAGATTCTTCTTTAGTTTGATGCGGAATAGTTGCCATTTGGTCCCATAAAAATGTATTATTTTATAACCTTTAAGATAACATAATTTCACACATTTTAAGCAGATAAAATAAAAACTGAGATTTTGTAGTTTCGATAGTATACGTAGGGACCGTCGATAAGTAATATGGTAGGACAACGTTTAGCTGGCGATCTTCTACTGGAGTCATAAGTTGTGGTCATAACTTCACTCCTGTTATTAACTCAAAACTACAGTTCTAGATTCTAGAATGGTTATGGCCAAATACTGAATAAATGTCGCTGTCACTGTCAGATTAAGGCGAAAAGACAGTGACAGCATGAAATTAATGGCAACTTAAAATTGAGTATTGTTTGAGTATTTGGGCATTATCTTTAATATTGCCAAATGTTTTTTTAAATACTTCGCCCCACACTGGGTATTCTCCTGTATCGTGGGTGCGTTTACAAACAAAAATCTTCACACTCACAAACATCCAGATCCGGGACAACTATCTGTAGGCCATACTAATATTTGTTCCGTGCGGGAATCGAACCCACAACCCGTAGCGCAGAAGCCGATCGCTAAGCCACTATACTAAACGTGTCGTCAAAGTCGTTATTAGTTCCGATATAATAGAATGAGCCATGTTGGTCTAGTGGTCGCAAGCGCGTCTGCTGAGCATGGGGTCCTGAAGTCGATCATCTGGTCGGGCAAAGTGTTATTTAGTTTTCCATTAAGAATTTCTCAGTAGCAACCCGGAGTCTGGATTTGTGCCTGGTTAATGACAATAGGCTCGCCCTGTATTACATGGGACTTAATAAAATTAAAACATAACTGGCAAAACGAGGGTGTACTAAAACACCTCTGCCGAACCTTTCGGAGAATACAAGGCGTGATGTTATGTTATCTAAACGAATATTATAAAAGAGGAAAGATTTGATTGTTTGCATTGAATAGGCTCTGAAACTACTGGACCGACTTTAAAAATTCTTTCACCATTAGAATCCTACATTATCCCTGATGAACATAGGCGATAGAATATTTATGAAAAAAGCTTCTTACGCGGGCGGAGCCGCGAGGGCACAGCTAGTGTAATAGAAAAGGGATGACCGCTTTCTGATAACTCAAACTTAAGGGAAGAAAGCCTGAATGTTAAAACGGAAAAACAAAACACTTGAATGAAGAACTCTTAGGTAGATCAGCAGTTAGCCATCGCCTCCTTTTGTGAGGGGGTGATGGCAACCAAAGAGGAAGCGGTGAGGGAGAGGGAGCGGTGTGCTCTTCTCCCTTACCGCGCCAGACGCACCGGGCGCCGGAAGGCGCGTGTACGCGATGATCTCCAGCCACCCTAGTGTGTGGCCTGCGGGCGGCGGGTTTGGGGACTCGCCGCCCGACCAGTAACAGGCCCGAGAAGGCGGCGCGCCGTGTTCCGTGCGCGCTTCTCAGGAGGGCGTGGGGCAAGGCCCCACAGAGGAGAGGTCCGCCATGGGTTGGCGGACCGGGACCTGCCGGGGTTGCGGTGCATGCTTTTGTGAATCCCGCGACCCTGGCCGTACGGTCAGGAGAAGGAACACCGTTGGTTTTTAGCCGGTAAGAGTCCGGCAGACCCCATCGCCTTCCACGGGCGAGGGACATCCATGAGGATATTCCAACGAGAAAAAAAAAAAAGGTAGATCAGCAGTTACGACAAACTTAGCACCTAGACTAGTATAATACAAGTTAGCACTATTTGAATGATTTGAATTATCAATACATTATATTGAGACATCATGCATTGATCAATATAGTATAGTCTATTCAACTGAATAGTACTAATGATAAATTCAAACAAGATGATTTGAATATTTAGAAAAATCGGGTTTTCATAATATACATAACATCACGCCTGTATTCCCCGAGGGGTTGAGCAGAGGTGTTTAGTAACACCCTCATTTCGCCGTTATGTTTAAGTCCAATGTAATAGGGGGCGAGCCTATTGCTACAAACCGGGCACAAATCCAAACTCCGGGCAAATTTCATAATATATTTTATTTTAATTCACATTGTATCGCTAATAATTGAAATTATTTGCTTTGGAATTCCTCTATAGCAGCCCGGAGCTTGGATTTGTGCCCGGTTGATGGCAATAAGCTGGCCCCCTATTACATGGGACTTAAACATAACGGTGAAATGAGGGTGTTACTATACACCTCTGCCCAACCTTTCGGGGAATACAGGCGTGATGTTATATAATTACTTTACTCATCTATACTAATATTATAAAGAGGAAAGATTTGTACTTTTGTATGTATTGAATAAACTTAAAAACTACTGGACTGATTTCAAAAATTCTTTTGCCGTTAGAAAGCTACATTATCACCGAGTAACATAGGCTACGGGCGGAGCCGTGAGGAACAGCTAGTGATAAATAAAAATGGATTTAGGTACAAACTATTGCCAACCTAACAGAAAATATAAACCAGCTTAATTAAACATTCTATAAACTTTTCAATTAATTTTGAAATGTTTTTGTAACCAAAGCTGAGGCAAGAAATTGGTATTGTATTTCCGAGAAATTCCCGGTCAAACAAAGACACATAAAACACATGCCCGTAATTAGGTACCATGGATAAGAAACCCCTAATGAGTCACATCTATAAAATACAAATGAGTTTGCCTCTTGCCTCATGATGCACACGCATACAATGAAGAAACGTCTTCAAATTAATAGTTAGATTAAACTCGAAACTCTGTCTCTTTGGTCTAGTGGTGAGAGGCGCGACTGCTGATCGTGAGGTCCTGGGTTCGATCCACAGGTCGGGCAAAGTGTTATTAGGTTTTTCCGTATGTAATTCCTCAGTAGCAGCCCGGAGTTTGGATTTGTGCCCGATTGATGGCAATAGGCGCGCCGTATAACATGGGACTTAAACATAACGGCGAAATGAGGGTTTTGCCTCTCTGCCTAACTCATCGGAGAATATAAGCGTGATGTTATGTTTTCTTAAACGCGAACGATGAGTCAATATAACAGTAATTTTTAAGATTATTTCTCCACTAGAATAAATTGTTAGATGCCTTTTTTGCTGTCATTTATCTTGTTAATTAGGGAGTCATGATACAACATGTTTGTTTAAATCTATACTTATTAGTTATTAATATAATAAAGCTGAAGAGTTTATTTGTTTGAACGCGCTAATCTCAGGAATTACTGGTTGGAATTGAAAAAATATTTTTGTGTTGGATAGTCCATTTATCGAGGAAGGTTATAGGCTATATAACACCACGCTACGACCAATAGGAGCGGAGCATAAATGAAAAATGTTGCAAAAACGGGAAAATGTCCACCCGTGCAAAGCCGGAACGGGCCGCTAGTCTGTAATCACTACGAGGTGCACGTAACCTTGTTTTAGGTGTTACTATTAGAGCATTTGTGGTTAAAATTTTCTTCTATATCGCTCAGTCTTATATTAGGTAGACAGGATTTGAAATAACGAACATTAATAACATAATTTCACGCCTGTATTCCCCGAAGGGTTGGGCAGAGGTGTATAGTAACACCCTCATTTCACCGTTATGATTTAAGTCCCATATAAGGGCGAGCCTATTGCCATCAACCGGGCACAAATCCTAACCCCTGAGGAATTCCACACGGAAAAATCCAATATCACTTTGTCCGACCTGGGGATTAACTCAGGACCTCACGATCAGCAGTCGCACGTGCCACCACTAGACCAACGAGGCAGTTATTTTTCCAGTCAAAACTATTATGCTCTTTAACTAGGTACCTAATGGCGCTTCCTATATACAGTTCTAACAAAGGTTTTTTAAGACATCCTACATAGATATAGTAATTAAATAAAGACCCAAACTTTCCATAATTCGTAGACCTTTTCCGGCAATATACTTACTATTAATACAATATGTTACAAAATTAATTTGTTAAACATTCTTATCTGCTGATAAAAATAACCAGCACCGTATTTCCTTGTTTTATTTCGAGTCAGTATAAGGAAATTATTCATTTAGCTATGACATTATAGTAGTAATAGCAAATTTTTATCGATTTGCCTCCTTCAACAGGCTTATAGATTAACCTATGTTTAATCACCGACAAAGAATATTTATTGAAACTATCATAAGATTACTTGACAACGTCAAAATTTACGATGAGGTTTAGTTTATCATTTAGGATTTCTAAACAGAATGCAATCAAAATTTTAGTGACCCAAGATAGATCCCTGTGGGATGCGATGGGAGCGACCTTATATTTCTCATTCAATATCTTTTAACAGACGGTATTATAATTTTTTATATTCCATTTTTTCATATCATAAGCACAGTCTATTCATGTATTTAGTATAAGTACTAAAATATAATATGTAGATACTGTCTAAAAATATTTTTTGAACAAACTCTTTAATGAAACACAAAGTCAAAAGCTTATCTAACACCTCAATGAAATTAGATTGAATAGGATATATTTTTAGTAGGCAAAACGTGGGTGTAGGTACATACGCTTGTAATAGGAGAACACCTCTGCTTACCCTTTCGGGGAGTACAGGCGTGAGTATTAAATGTATTTATTTTTAGTAGATAACAATACCTATAAACTAAAAGTTAATACAATTTAACAGTTTTTACTATCTCATTGTCTATCCTCATTTTAATCAGTGGAGTAGCCCATAGACTAGATATATCTATAATTCTTCAAATTCTTGGATTATCAAGAAAACATACTTCTTTCTTAAACTCACCTCTTCAGAGTATCATGATATGATTCATTGATCTACCGGTAATCTAGATTAAAATTGACAGCTGGTCGTCAAACAATGATTGATATGTCGGACTGTCAAGGCTTCGGCGTCTACATTCTATTTATCGGTCATAGGTTCTATTTTACTCGCATATTAACGTCAGCGATCGCCTCTTCATCTATCAAACAATTATAATTCTGTAGTCTGGGCAATGTAGGTTTAAGATAGTGTACTGGTGCTTAGAAAGGCGGAATGTAATTTATTTAAACTGAAACATCATTTCTAAGATTTGGATAATGTAGGATAAATGTTTAAATATACTTATTCCCTCTTATGGACTCTGTAACAGTTGTGTGCATACAAACATACAGAATTAAACAAAAGTACTCGACATTTATAAGGTTTTCGAAATTCAGAGAAAAGTCTAAAGAGTTTTTTGTACAAAAAGTCCTTTAAGTAATTAGACTATAAACACATAATTAGACTTCGATTAAGTAACAGTAATAGCAGTTAAATCTACAACAGACATGAAATGACGTGTAGATGACCCTGTTTGCTTCCGGGGTGTCCGTCACGGTCAGACTTGTTCAGCGCCGTTCAAAGTCACGGTCAACGCTTTGGTGTTTTAATGATTCACTACCAAGCAGGCAAGAGTTATTAAAAAAATGCGGTTTCGGAAATGTTTTTGGTATACTTTTTCAATTATGAGTATGGTTATTAGATGAATGGTTTAAAGTGCTTCTAACTAATTTGATGTTGGATTTTCTATTTGTATTATAGTCTTGGCACCATTTTTACATAATGGTCCAGCTACGAGCAGCGACTTGCATGCACAAACAGCTTGTGCAAAGTATTGCGCAAAAAATATGGTGCACTGTACGGCAGCGAATTGCATGTGCAAACTGCTTGTGCAAACAGTAATATATCAATTGCACTGCGCGATTTATCGTTTTGCCGTCGTTTATTATAGGTATGTTTACAGATACCCAGTCCTAGAAAACTTATGCTAGGGCCATACAAATATTATTTTTACCATTAAAGGATCAAACCTGGCGAACTAAAGCACAGAAAACCAATCTTGCATATGCCAACAGAGTCATCTAATGCCCTGAGCAGACGACGGTCCTTTTGTCCGGCGGACCGCCGCGCCGCGTGATAAGCATGACAGTGGTTGGTAGTTTTTGCCCGATGCGACATTCGGGACGTGGTTGATGGTTAGGTTTTGTCCAGCAGTCTGCTTGATATGAATCTCCGTCGTCTGCTCAGGACCTAACTCTGACAATTTTTGCGAAACCTATTATAATTTGAAATTGTTGTATTACTAATCGATATTATATAAATATTTTTACATTGGTGTCGATTCTGTAGCTAAACTAAGGGTGTTTTTCTCTTTCTGTTTCAATAGAAAAAGAAAGTGACAGTTCCGTTTAGCCTAGTTTAGTACTGTCAAAATGTGCAACAGAATCGACACGAATGTCTTCTTCTTATATTCCATCATCTTAATTCTGATTTAGAATAACTGCTTCTTTTTCAACTTCTTTACCTTCAACAGACTAGTTCCCCTATATTTGTTTTAACAAATTAGTCACATGTGTTTACGTCATTTATCAACATAACATAATCTATGTAACGTAAATACCCTTATCTGATAAGAGCCCAAATCTTATTTATTAAATATAAATATTTTGGCAGCATGTGTTCCGATTCCGTATATATTTGTAAGGTTTTTATTGTGTACTAGGACTATAATAAACTCTGCTACTAACTGACAGTTATAGGTATCTAATTTATTTATACTTTAATATTATAAAAAGGAAACATTTGTATTTTTGGATTTTTGTATGTAACGAAATAAACTTAAAAACTAATGGACCGATTACAAAAATTCTTTTGCCGTTAGAAAGCTACATTATCACTGAGTAATATAGGCTACGGGCGGAGCCCTGAGGACACAGCTAGTACGTAACAAAATCGTAACGATGTTTAAACTGTACGTAGGGACATTAAATATATTCGGAAAAAAGTAAATGCAACGCATCCTAGGTAAGATACTGATGCCAAAAATGTCGTTTTTAGATTTTTTGTCTGTTTGAGATTCACGCCACTGCTTCTGGACAGATACAGTTGAAATTTGGCAGTCACATCTGTTAAAAAGCGGGTCAGGTTATAGGGTACAATTTATCACGCTATTGAGTGTGGGTAATGAGCAGTAACCTTATGTTTACGTAGGCAAAGTCGCGGTTACAGTTAGTAATAAAATGATCTTATAAACTGTACAAAAATATTAGGGAATCTGTGACTATTAGTAGATTATGTCCAGTTTCTATATTCAAAATGCGTGGCTTTACTATAGTATATGCAATGGCTATGGTTCTGTGATGTCAATAATACTTATGTATGAACAGGTAGTACGCTATGCGTTAGAGACTACATACATCACGGCTTGTATTCTCCGAAGGGTTCGGCAGAGGTACTTTTAGTACACCTTCGTTTAGCCGGTTATGTTTAAGTCCCATATAATAGGGGGCGAGCTTTAGAGACTGTTCCAATATTTGTAATAGATGCATTTGTAGTAGTTTCAACAATTAACCATTGGTAAGATATAGGAACCCGGCTGTATTGAGATCACCTTTCCACACTATACAGGGTAATTGAAAAAACATCCGAAACCTCTTAGTACTAATTTCGTATTATGATCATGAACAATGTTTGTTCTAAGACTTTGACCAAAACTAGAGATATAAACAATTTTTTTCTTTTTCTTTTATTTGTGGTTTGTAGAATTTGTGTATACTTTACCGCTTGCGCCGTTTGTATCAGCCGTGCAGCCCCGCCGACGCGACCCAGGCCTCGTCGGCCGTCTCAGTTAGAATATGCAAACTACAGAGTATTTTTATTAATTTATATTTGTATTTTTTATTTTTTTATTTCTATGGATGGGTGACCATTCTTTACAAATAGAGACCTCTCCGTGTCTCGGAGAGCACGTTAAATAGTCGGTCCCGGGTGTCATACAAATACCTATGACAGTTGTTACGGATAGTCAGAATCCCGAAAATCTGACAACCGGTCTAACCTTAGGATATCGATACTGCCCAGTAACTGGGTTGCGGAGGTCTGATAGCAGTCGCTCCATGTAAAATACTGGTATTCAGCCGCATTTGGTTAGACTGAAAGCTGACCCCAACATAGTTGAGAAAAAGCTAGGCAGAACAGAACGGAGTATTTTTATAATTTTGTATGAAAAAAAATGTTTCGAAATATGAAAAGTCGGTGTGTATGTGAACTTTGTACTTGAAGCTATATACTAACGCTCTTCATGACGATCTCTAGATGATTTTGTTATCACAAGAACATAATTTGGTGATATGACAACATTTGGGTTTTTCGGTAACGCGTATTTTCCCAGTATATAAATCCTGCAGCCTCTTTCTTATACACTATTTCAATCTTTAAGCTCACCGCATTCAGAAAACCTACGGTTTGCCTCAAGGATCCATTGTTTTCCGTTCTAAATAAATCTCGTGTGTATCTTTAGAAAAGGACGCTGTGCACCGTCATCATATCATCATCACCTTTACGCACGACGGCATATCAAGCTATACATCTCCAGTTTACACTGACCTCTCATTATACGAAATTTTCTTACAAAGAGAGTTCGGCTTATACTAGGTATGCATAGCTTGATTTGTGGTCGTGTGTACATGTCCGTAGTTGATCATTGACCCAACATCGCCCATAAACAATCGTTAAATATTGGCGCAATCATTGTAAACGTCAACCTATGAAAAACCCTTTTACTTAAAAACATTCAAAGCCAATGAACTGAGTTATGAAAAAAGAGGACCTGAAATTGTACTTCCTAAAGTTATCCCTTGTAGAGATAGGCTGGAATACAAAATTTCCTCACCGCACGCTGGGAATAGACACGTGTTGTATGATTCAACAAAACCCAGCACGCTTGGTGGTAGAATCTATACGGTCTGCCTGGCTAGCTACCACCCTCACATTAAAGTCCGGCAAAGTCAAGTCAAACAGTTCACTGTGTTCCGTCGTGTGTGATAGCCATAGGGGTATAGAGGAATCCCTCTATATCTCTGTTCCTTGGATTCGTATGCTCCGTCTTAGACCCTGTCTGCGCTTACCACCAGGTTAAAAGCGACATGAATAAAAAACGGTAAACAACTACATTGCCTACTTAAGCACTTAGTACCTGGATGACCGAGCTTTGCTCGTATTTTTTTTTGGTAAATCGACGTTTTCTAAAAATGAAACCAAGCTAGATCGGTTTATCGCTCCGGAAACCCCCTGCATACTAAATTTCATGAAAATCGTTGGAGTCGTTTCCGAGATTCAGATTATATATAGGTATATATACAAGAATTGCTCGTTTAAAGTTATTAGATAGATTAAATTAGCGATATACAGTATTCTTGGACTATGGACTCTGAAAGATGGAAGGCTATAGCGTCATCCTCCATTGGCGCCAGTTCGCAATACCTATTAAGATTCTGTCTGCAACACTTAAACTGTGACTATCTTTATTTTATCGCTACTTATTCAACTATATCTAGTAATCTGGTTTCCATTTCACTGATAGCTACTAGCAAATGACAGGACCTATTTTTTTTTCAAATCATTTTTTGTCTTAAATCTCCGCCACCCGTGCCTCGAAGAGCACGTTAAACAGTCGGTCCCGGGTGTCATACGAATACCTATGACAGTCGTTACGGGCTGACTGCCCAGGGTGCGCCGGAACTACTTAGGTATGAAGATATCTAACGGGTGAAGATCCGTGGCGGCTTTTAATGCACCCCAATTTACCTTCTTTACATAGTATAAAACAAAGTCGTTCCCGCTGTCTGTACGTTTAGATCTTTTAACTACGCAACGGATTTTAATGCAGTTTTCAGCAATAGATAGAGTGATTCAAGAGGAAGGTTTATATGCCCCACATTAGTATCTATATTGCATCCGTGCGAAGCCGGGGCGGGTCGCTAGTTAATCCATATAATTCTCGGAGTTTTTTTTCTATCTAGGAATCAATCCCCTTATCCCCTTATGCACATTGCAATCATCTCTCGTGTCGGCACGAGTTATACCAAAATAGCTCATGTTGTCGTGTAAAGATTAGGCAGTCAGCAAGGTTGGTAGCGAGGCTGGCTGCCCAGGGTGCGCTGAATATAGATACTTAAGCGCGGCCGTTGCAATTATACCCAATGCGAGCATTCATATCACTCTGGAAAAAAACTAAAAATAAATACAAAATTGATTTGACACTGAACAACATACGTGCATGTACAAAGAAGATTACGGAGTGACAAGCCGAAGGCTGCTTTATCGGTTCCGAGAAATTCTCATAATCTGTATACATCTAATCAGAGCCACAGAATCTCGCAAAAAAGACTTGGATTAAAAATAAAACTCCTAATGTCTCTCCGTTGGTTGCAGTTTGAGGTTGTAAGTGTACGATTGCTTGTGGGATCCCTACTGGGGGTTACTTTTGATAATAGCTCTCATCGATAGACTTGGAATTACATCAGGAAGTAAATGCTACTAAGAAAATTATTTAAAATCGCAATCGAACGGCAGCTCAACCAGGGCTGTTTGACCATTGCGTATATTAGAAAAAAAAATAGAATTTCGTATGTACGAAATTTAAATTAAGTGTATTTTTATTCAACGCGTACCTACGCATTGTCTCTGGTAATTTTTTGAAATATGAATCGGATTGTGATCTGAATTATTTTTAAGAGTAATCCTACATACACTGGCCTGCATTTGTTTTCGGACTAGGTAAGCAGGCACTAGCGATGTCGCCTTTCAATTGTACACTTAAGCCCATTTCAATACGATTCTGACCAAAAGAAGTCATAGCCATACACACTTATTTTATTTATAGTAATAGTTAAAGGTGGAGTAGTTAATTGAATCTTATGAGGTAGGCACTACTTAATTGCCTATATGCAATGCACGTCACTGCCTACAGATGTCATGTTTTTATTATAGCACGTAACTTGGCCAGGTTTTGGCGTAGTGGGAGTAAGTTTGCGCATGTACACTTAGTGCAACAAAAAAATGGTCACTTTTATTTCTTGTCATTATTCTATGATTATTGCAATAATTTATTTTTAATAATGTCTGTTTAAAAAAAAGAAAGGAGAGGAATTCTCTTCTCTACTCTTGTCAAGTTACGAGCTTTACTAGGCTGTATTTAATTCTCTTTTTTCGTGGGTCTAATCGGAGCAAACGTGTAGCTTAACTGTCCGTCCGCTCAAAGTCCGACGACCGAAGCCTGATTTTGTGCAGACTGGTGACGTCACGGTGGATACTTTATTTGACTGAGAATGTTAGCTTCGTGCTCATCTTACTTAATTATGAACACAAATAACTTTAGTCCGCGGCTCTCCTCACAGGAACCAAAGATACTTCTCTTTCTGTTTCTTCCTGTACCCTATTTTATTACTCAATATTTACACACATTATTAACCATAAATGACTTCTTATAACTATAAAAAAAACATCTAAATCGTTCAACAACTTTATTATTTAAACACGGTAAAATAAAATCTTACGTAATGCTCTACGTCAATGTGACGTACAGATTAAAATAATTGATATTAAAAATGAATTTAGTTTTGTGAATTATGAATACAATGACAGTGTTTAAGGTTTAAAGTTAATTACACCTTTTATAGTATTACTAATATTTAAAATAACACTTAATATGTATTTAACTTTATTTAACATATCTTCAAATACAAAATTAACAAATCAGTGCACACACAGACGCAACACAGAATACAAGTATATTTAGTCAAACAATAGCAGTGATACTCGCGTATTTCAGTGAGAGACAGTGGTCGGTCGCCTCACACGGTTAGTCGCCTCGCATTCAGAGCATCGGAGAGACGTACATACCTTTTAGTGCATACAACACTGTTGATCTGTGTGGATTTGCCAAATAAACGTGTTGCTATAACACTTGGGTAAGTTATTTTTTTATACAAACAACTTAAAATTAATATTTTACACTTTTTTTCATAACTGACCGTACTAAGTGGTTTTTATAAGCATTCAATTTTTTTTGTAGAGAATTTTTCTGTCTGTTCATTCTCGTTTTTTTTTTATAATAATTTTCAAATAAATTGTTTGCTGTTCAGTTTTTTTAGTGTTTAGTTGTGTCGTATTTAATATGAAAAATAATATTTGGATATGTCATGTTCGTAATTGCTTGTACAAACTTTTGTTTGATGTCAGTGTGAAAAAAGGTGTGGCAAAGATATAAGATTGATAAACTTTTTTATATGAAGATCCGTTCACTGTTTTCTAAACTGCACAGAAAGATAAAATGAGAATAATTTGCACTAAAAAAGAGGCTTCATAGGTAAATCGATCAAAACCGCAACACTAAATCTCAATTTTCTTAACGAAACCAATACAAACCACCGCGCCGTGCTGCTGTTCTATGCAATTTGCCAAACCGTAGTAAAAATCCATCGCTTGCGTGAGCCCTAAAGGCTTTCGTGTGACGTAGCGACGGGCTCGTCGCCTCGACCAATCACAGCGATGACTGATCCATAAAAACGTCAAGCGTGAAGCGGAAAGACCAAACGAGAAACGTACTCGAGGCAGAACGCACGCCAGTGACATACGGGACGCGCTACATTCGTTCGTTCAATAAAATTTACGCTCGCTTACGATCAGTGTTGTGTTGTTCACATTTCGGAATAAAAAAAAGTGAGTAAATAAGAAAAAATATTATTTTCGTATTTTTCTTTCGATGTCTTTTGTGGGTGTCCAGTTGGAACCGGTGCGTAATCGGATGCTGGATTGGTTTAAGTGATATTAACTTAGTTCCAAGTAAGCGATCAATTTATTATGTTGTTTTCAAACAAAATTTTCAATTTGGTTCCAAGTGGACATTCATAGATAAGTTGCAAAAAGTGGATGTATAGTTTTTGATAATGTTTGCATTAAAATAACTCAATGGTAAAGGAGTTTCTGCAGTGTTTCTCAACATTGTAATTGTTACTTCAAAAACATTAAACGGTAGAGATAAGGATGCTTCAAATGATGTTAAAAATATTTCTTCTTTGACAAAATATTTGAGAAACATTGCTCCAGAGCCGATAGTAACCTACCCTACTAAAAAGGTTTAAGTTAATATGCAATGTTTGAGAAACATTGCCATGTGTCATGCTTACTTACAAAAGATCTATCGTGTATTTATCTTTCTATTATCTGCATTTTTCTGTACGATCTGTCAACATTGATAAAAAGATAAGAGATCTTCATCTCTTACATAAATATTATCGGGCGATTTAACTTCTTCAGATTCGTAATCTTATTGGATGTTCAGTTTCGCTATATTGCAAGATTAAGTAAAAAAACACTTATTTTTTTATTTAATTTGTCTAACTTACCCAAAACAATTTCATAAAGTTTGAAAATACAAAAACGATAACGTTAAAATTTCATCTCAGTAATATTATTTCTTCTCCTATATCAGAGATTGATCTATTTACATTTCAAAATGCGAAAAGTATACAATGCCTTTCAAGCCACCAACGATTCAACTGCCAATATCTTGTGTAAATATTTAAAGGACGCTTTACATTCAAACGTATTCGCGAATACAGAATTAATCTCGCATCTTTGTTGTCATTGATAAAATTGTGTCATTTTTTATCGCGTTTATCTCTTACGTGTAAAAAGTCAATATCATTCTGGTATGCCACTTATGGGATAAAGAGAGATACTCGTGGGTTAATCGTGCATGAGACTGACTGATTCTCACGTGAACACACACCAAACTTAAGTAAATATGGAAAACGAAAGTCGGTGTTTAGTTATCTAAAGTCTTTACTTACATGACAAATATGCTTAGAGTTGTTTAAGCAGAGACTGCAATCCAAATCACGTGTGCCACAATCAATAAGGAATTTCGAATACAGACGTTACTGTGTGTGTTTCATCCTTAACACATGTTTCATACATCACTATTATATTTGATGCAATGAAATAAAGGGTGCATTTTTTCATATAGCTCTTACCGCCACCAGAAAAGAAGTCAATTAAATTAGAACTTATCGAATTAAACATGTATAAAGAATTTACGTATACTCTACTTATCTTTTTATAATCAACATTGTATGTAGGCTCCACATTCTAGTTCAATCCTGTCACCATTGTCGGACTCTAAACATAAATATTGATACATTAATGAATGATTGATCAATTCCATTGAATTTATATTTATAATTGTTATACACTGTCTGTACTAATGAGAGTTTGTTCATTACTCTGTATCCACTATTCTCTTCATCAACCTTCGTTTAATCCAGTTTTATTAATATCATATTCTTTCATCCCAATATTTCGTCCTTGAATCCCAAATATACCACACACATGCAAGTCGGACGCTCTTTTGAGAATACTGTTTGTCCATCTAATATAACTGAATATATTTGTATATTGAAATGTTCTATATACTAGTATAATTCATTAGCATATGTACGATTATGGCGTGCATTAGACCGACCCATATTGTGATCACCGTCTCTTGACACTCTCTGTGCGACGTCACCGGATGACGCAATAACTATTACTGTTTCGCTATGATGCTACATATGTGTGTCTGTCCTTTCTAATGCTTCTGTAATTTCTCTAAAATTGATATTATTATCAACTTCCGACGGCGGAGTAGTATGTTATAATTATTTTGCCAGAAGTCTTAGGCGCGTCCAAAGTGCAAACTCTCGGTTGCAAAACGTCCAAATTGCAAAAAGTCCAAGGGTAGCGTATAGGCCACCTGCCATAGCGACAAGTTCGTAACCAATAGTTTGTATTAAACTCGTTTTTGCTTACCGTTATCTTTTAATAGTAACTAATTGTTACATTATACTTGTAATTTAACC
Source organism: Amphipyra berbera (assembly GCA_910594945.2). NCBI lineage: Eukaryota > Metazoa > Arthropoda > Insecta > Lepidoptera > Noctuidae > Amphipyra > Amphipyra berbera. The sequence continues at coordinate 2,772,812 of OU343138.1, forward strand.
AGCATTGAGTGTTTGAACAAGATTGTTTCTAGTTTTTGGCTTTTTCAGGCACTTAGTTTAGGAGAGGTCAATAATTTAGAAAAGAGCTAACATTAATCTCCTTCGACACTCTACCAATAAATTATTTACAATCCACGTTGACTTGAAACTTTATGTTGATATAAATGATCTGTTACTATTTGGTCACTGTCTAGCCATGTAGTTAGCTAATAATGCGATCAGTAAACGAAAATACGTCACAGGTATCAATGAGTTTTTTAAATATTATGTGAACTGTATTATTTTAATATTATGTTGAATTACGGTTGGGATTTTTGACTTAACTGTCTTTTTAGGTCAAAATGGGAATATTCTGGATCTACAATATCATTTTAATCGATATGTTTCGATCAAAATTCATCGCGTACTTCATAATTTTATTTTGAAAATAACGTAGATTGTACAGTCGGCCACATAAATCTATACTAATATTATAAAGCTGAAGAGTTTGTTTGTTTGAACGCGCTAATATCAGGAAGTACTGGTTGGTATTGAAAAATTGTTTTTGTGTTGGATAGTCCATTTATCGAGGAAGGTTATAGGCTATATAACATCACGCTACAACCAATAGGAGCGGAGCATAAATTAAAAATGTTGCAAAAACGGGAAAAATGTCCACCCGTGCGAAGCCGGGACGGGCCGCTAGTTTATTAATAAGTAGATACAGAAAAAATAATCTCAGTTAAATGAACATTCCAAAAAGTATAATATAATTTCAAATGATAAATGAGTATATTTTAAAGTTTTTATTTTTAAATGGTTTTAATTAGCTCCACTTCGTATATTTGTTTGTTTGATTCAAATCTTGCGACAGATTTTTGAACTACTTCTGCTTAACCGATTCACCTGAAACTTCGCACACAAATTCAATTCCCATGACAATACAACATTATAACAAATTCAACCTTCAATCTTCAAATCCTGATGCTGCAGAGGTACTGCAAGATAAAAACCGTTAAACTTGACAGATTTTTTAAGGATTATTAATATCAATTAGTTTTATTGCTTAGTTTAGAAACTCAAATATTCGGATAAATTTGTCCCTAACTGTACCTACATCGTAATCATACATTGACGTAAAGTAGTTACATACATACCAGAGATTCCGCCTTCAGTACTACTTACCCCATAATCTTAAACAAAACGTGAACAATAAAACAAACTTAAGCCGTTACTTAGATGTATCTAAATGCTGGAATATTCAGCTAATACTTTAACTTAAACGCTGTTAGTGTTGTCGTCAAAAGATTAGCTAATGAACCTTCGTTAATAGGTTCGAATCTAAAGTCATGCAACTTTTCTGGTAGGAATATGAAATAAGTTCAAAACTAAAACCCGACTATTGAAAAATCACCCCCTATAAATTAGGAAACAAGAAAATATTTGTGATGTTCAGACGATAGCCGTGGTTAAATTGTGATAAGTAATTTAGAACTTATGAGGGAGCAGATGAACATACGTACATACATACCCACATACATACATACTGCCTCGTTGGTTTAGTGGTGGCAAGCGCGACTGCTGATCATGAGGTCATTCCCAGGTCTGGCAAAGTGTTATTGGGTTTTTCCGTGTGGAATTCCTCAGTAGCAGCCCGGCGTTTGGATTTGTGCCCGGTTGATGGCAATAGGCTCGCCTCCTATTACATGGAACTTAACGGCAAAATGAGGGTGTTACTATACATCTCTGCCCAACCCTTCGGGGAATACAGGCGTGATATTATGTTATACATACATACCGGTCAAAATCGTAACCCTCCTTTTTGCTTCGCCGTAGTCAGGTAAAACGACTTTTTAAACCGACATTGGTATATTGCCCAATAAATAGTACATGATATATTGGATTACTTAGAATTAACTTACGACTCTTAACAAGGTATCATTGATAGAGCTCATTCAAATAAAAATCCCTTAAAATAACTTTTAAGTTAAACGATTTTATCTTGCAGTACTCCTGCAGCGTCAGGTCTTGAGGATTGAAGGTTGAAATTATAATGTTGTGTTGTCATGGGAATTGAATTTGTGTGCGAAGTTTCAGGAGAATCGGTTAAGCAGAAGTAGTTGAAAAATCTGTCGCAAAATTTGAAACTAAATATTCAGAAGTGAAGCTAAATAAAACCGTTTAATAATATGTAGTTTAAAAAACTATAAAACACGCTTTTATGACGCACTAAAAATTATAACTGAAACGTTCCACTATCCACCACCTGGCTCCATCATCAGATCAGCTCCAAGATACCAAATTATAGTATTGTCATCCGAACTACATATACATACAAAGTTTCATTTCGATACGACAGTTAGAAGTAGGTTAAAATTGACTTCCAAGATTTTATTACATTGTTAGTTAGTTACAAGTGAAGCTAATATAAAGCGTGTAAAAATAACTAAACTTTAGTTAATTAGATAACAAGATATGTGTATGTCCTGATAATGTCTGATGTGTGAGTATGTGTGTGTGATTTAATGTTTAAGAGTGTGGTACTCAATCGTAACAGTTAAATCTATACTAATATTATAAAGCTGAAGAGTTTGTTTGTTTGTTTGAACGCGCTAATCTCAGAAACTACTAGTTGGAATTGAAAAAATATGTTTGTGTTGGATGGCCTATTTATCGAGGAAGGTTATAGGATATATAACATCACGCTACAACCAATAGAAGCGGAGCATAAATGAAAAATGTTGCAAAAACGGGAAAAATGTCCACCCGTGCGAAGCCGGGACGGGCCGCTAGTAAATAAATAAATAAACAAAGTTAAGCTATAACAACAATAAAATGAACGAGGTTCAATCGTTCAGTACATAGTTTAAAATACATAAATGTTCAGCCGTAAATAGGTAAACATTACGACTGTGCCGTAAGGGGTCTCCAGACATGCAAGATTTATAGCTCTACTGTAAAAGAGCCGTTCGTCACGACTATCATACTAAAATATGAATTGTTGTCTGTTTGTACATCATCGACGAACAAATGGCTAAACCAATCTGTATTTATATATATACTAGCGGCTCGTCCCGGCTTCGCACGGGTGAACATTTTTTCCGTTTTTGTAACATTTTTCATTTATGCTCCGCTCCTATTAGTCGTAGCGTGATGTTATATACCTTATAACCTTCCTCGATAAATGGACTATCTAACACAAGAAGAATTTTTCAATTCCAACTAGTAGTTCATGAGATTAGCGCGTTCAAACAAACAAACTCTTCAGCTTTATAATATTAGTATAGATAAATAACTAGTGACCCGCCCCGGCTTCGCACGGGTGCAATGTAGATACTAATGTGGGGCATATAAACCTTCCTCTTGAATCACTCTATCTATTGCTGAAAACTGCATTAAAATCTGTTGCGTAGTTTAAAATATCGTACAGACAGCGGGAGTGAGTTTGTTTTATACTATGTAAAGATTACTTGTCCTGACTGACTGATTCATCAACGCAGAGCCTAAACCACTGAAGCTGGAAGCATGAAATTTGGACAGTAGGTTCTTTTTGTGACGTAAGCAACCACTAAGAAATGATTTTTGGAAATTCTACCTCTAAGGGGGTAAAAAAGGGGATGTATGTTTGTACGAAAATTCACGCGGACGAAGTCTAATCTTTACATAGTATAAAACAAACTTGCTCCCGCTGTCGGTACGCTTAGATTTTTTAAACTACGCAAAGGATTTTAATGCAGTTTTCAGCAATAGATAGTGATTCAAGAGGAAGGTTTATATGCCCCACATTTGTATCTACATTGCACCCGTGCGAAGCCGTGGCGGATCGCTAGTAATATATAAAAGGAGAAACTGACTGACTGACTGATCTATCAACGCACAGCCTAAACTGCTGGGGTTAGAAACTTGAAATTTTGACAGTAGGTACCTTTTATAACGTAGGCATTCACTAAGGAAGATGTTTCAAAATTCCTCCTCTAAGTATGAGAAAAAAAATCACGCAAACGAAACTGCCGACAAAAGCTAGTTTATAATAATCTTGATACATTTCTCATGTTAAACCTTTTTAAATAATTGATGGAGTAAATTAAAAGCATTTCTATAAATCAACTTTTTATTGTCACTTTTAAAAAAACGCGACTTACCATGATTTGGTGAATTTTTATTTATTAAGTAAACGATAATTTCCTTTTTTTTTAACGTGTTATTTAGTAAGTAAAACTTTATAAACATATTTTTCATAAGATAACGTTAATGTTACACCATACGTATGTAAATAGGTAGTATTTAAAACGGAAATTGTAATTTATAATATTATACCATTCACAAAAAGACGAAATTGAAAAATATCGTTATTTCTTTATTAATATGACAACAAAAGAGCCTATTATTATAGTAATAAATTACTTATCCGAAAGTATACAAGTCGAAATAGTAGATATTTTTCGTTCTAATACAAAAGACATCAACGCACTCGGACCCAGATATGCCGAACGTGGACCTTCCAAGAATTGCTTTGCTCATCCCACCGACGTGGTGACCCCTAGCGGTCTACACGTACAGTCAACAAAAGAGTTAGATATACAGGTTAACAACGGATATTAATGCACTACGCAGACAATTGTCATTGTAATTGTGTGCGTAATAAATTTTGACAAGCGATGGCAAAAACTTGACCATTAAACACAAGCATAAAGGCTGATTTACACGAGAATAGTTTCTTGAAGCGAGTTTCGTTCTGTCTCTGTCTTTCTCTACGATGATAACAGAGATAGCATGAGACTCACTTCGAGAAACTATCTCCGTGTAAATGAGCCTTAATTCTGTTAAACTGTGAATGTAATTGCCTGTATACTTATCTCTTTGCTTGACTGTACAATAAAACATACTATCTTAGATAATTTAGTAGGTCCCTATTCTGTATGGCAACTACTACATTCTATTCAAAGACATTTGACTACTCTTAATAGAGATATTTTCTGTAAAATATTTCATAATATTAATTTCTAACAAAAATAAATTGTGTCATGTTAATCTATTTGAAACACTTCTTATTCAAGTAAGTTTCGAATTTTTCATGGATTTTACAGAAAATATCTCTATTAAGAGTAGTCAGTTTACATTTAATTTTTTCGTTCCTTGAATAGGGTATTAATTATATTAAAACTATTGCTGTCTTTTGCTTGCACGTAGAAAAAGAACGAGATGTAATACATTTACCTGTCAACTTACACACAGATTTAGACGACACGGCAGAATATGCTATTTAAAATCATGCTAAAGTTGAAGAAATGTCATCAAATTTGACAGCTCAATCTGCCGTCGCTTTCTTTCCTTGCCTGTTAGTGAAAGAGAACAAGTAGATTTTGATTCAATTTGGCTGATTCCATTTACAAAATCGACAACATACACTCCGCCCAATATAACTTGGCACGCGGTGAAGGAGGGAAATAAATTAAAATGTATTGAGTTTGATGGATTATCGTGTTTTGCCTTCGCAGGCAGCGCCACTCTGAAATATCAAGTTATACTGGATACACTTTACCTGGATTTTGTTTTAAACGTTGAGTACCGTTAATAAGTGAAGGGACGCTTGAGTTTTTAGCGACTGTTAGTGAATTAAATACTGTATTAAATACATTAAATGCTACGACGAACGCGGCGATAACACATTTATTTTAATTCAATATCGACGGTTAACTACCTCTTCTTTTCGTGTGGTTAGTCACTAACCTGGTGTCAGAGTTTATGCCGCCCATGGGCCTCTGACTTGGCTTCACATGCCGTCGATAAATATCTCTCAGGCATGCCGGTTTCCTCACGATATTTTCCTTCACCGTTTTTAAGCAAGTGATAATTATACAATAGGCACATGAATTCGAAAAGTCAGAGGTGCGTGCCTTGGGTTCGAACTCAAGTTCTATTTCTTGGCAGTCCGACGGTCACACCAATAGGCTATCACTGCTAACTACCAAAACCTAACTGGAACTTTTTGACAAACTTTTTTTACTAATTCTCCAGCAATTGCCGTCAAAATGTTTGAGCTCGTATATTTAGTATATATTTCCACGATAGTAAATGTACCCGAAATATTGCGAATTCTGTCTAGGAGATCTTTCTATTGTGTGAGATAAAATGTTCATGTGGAGAATTAGTAAAAAAAGCAGTTTGTCAGTTTGTTTGTCAGGTTTTTCAAATCTAAATGAAAAAGCCCGTGGCGGCTACCAGTATAAACGTCCTTAATAATTGATTTAAAACTGCATTTTTGTAATAATCATTACGTTTGGGATTCTCGTATAATATACGTCTAATTTATTTACTTTTGGAGTTTAAATGTCAACTTAATTAAAAATATTATTTTATGAATTTATAATTAACTAGCTTTTAACCGCGGCTTCGCTCACGTGGAATTAACATGATGTTTTTCCAGGACCAAAAGTAGCCTATGTTACTCTCCATCCTTTCAACTAACTCTATGCCGAAAATCAAGTCGATTGGTTGCTTAGTTAGGGCGTGAAGGAAGGACAAACAAACAAACAAACACTTTCACATTTATAATATTAGTATGGATTATTTTATTTATGATATACGTTGCTGTATTTTGTATATTTAAAACACGGTCCAGCGAACGAACAGAGACTAGCTTTTCAATTTAATATAAATGTATCTTTACATAGTATAAAACAAAGTCGCTCCCGCTGTCTGTACGCTTAGATCTTTTAAACTATGCAACGGATTTTAATGCAGTTTTCAGCAATAGATAGAGTGATTCAAGAGGGAGGTTTATATGCCCCACATTAGCATGTTCATTGCACCCGTGTGAAGCCGGGGCCGGTCGCTAGTAAGGTATAAAATTAGTGCATAAAGTGATTAATAGGTACCTACACATATTTCGCGTATCAGATTTTATTTTATAGGTAAAACTTGTGTACCTACTTATCTACTTTTTTAATTACTTAAAATAAGAACAGTGATATAATGTTCGCACAGGTGTAGCGAAATTTTTATTAAATAGAAGATCTAATTTACATAATGACAGATACATTAATATCTGATAAAGATTTTATTATTTTAAAATATAAATTAAATTAATAATAAATTCACTAGATTGGCTCCGTGCCTCGGAGAGCACGTTAAACCGTCGGGTGTCATACGAATACATTGACAGTCGTTACGGGTAGTCAGAAACCCGAAAGTCTGACAATCTGTCTAATCTTAGGATATCGGCATTGCCCAGTAACTGGGTTGCGGAGGTCTGATGGCAGTTGCTCCGTGTAAAATACTGGTATTCAGCCGCATATGGTTAGACTGGAAGCTGACCCCAATATAATTGAGAAAAGGCTTGGCAAAACATCACTAGATTGGCTCCGCTTGCAAAGAATCAAAACCTCTATAGAAAAAACGCTTTTTAACAGTAAAAACATAAGATATGAGAAAATATAGCACTTATAAGTACTAATTAAAATGAAAAAGAAAATTTCAACTTATGAACATAATCATTTGTTAGCGAATTTCTATAAGGATTCGCCAACCCAGGGTTCAAACCCATCGATGTAAGAAAAAATAAACGTCTGTACAATCCCTAGATTAAATAAGTCTAAGTACCAATTTCATCAAAGTCGGTTAACTTTGTCGGATTACATGGGACTTAACATAACTGGCAAAACGAGGGTGTACTAAAAACACCTCTGCCGTACCCTTCGGGGAATATAAGGCGTGATGTTATGTATGTGGATAACTTTTATATCTTTACATAGTATAAAACGAAGTCGCTCCCGTCCCGCTGTCTGTACGCTTAGATCTTTTAAACAACGCAACGGATTTTAATGCAGTTTTCAGCAATAGATAGAGTGATTCAAGAGGAAGGTTTATATGTCTCACATTAGTATCTACATTGCACCCGAGCGAAGCCGGGGCGGGTCGCTAGTCAAGAATAAATTTGACGTTTTGACAGCTTTTGTATAGAAACACTGTCTCTAGCTTATTCCTTGTATAAACGTTATCTGACGTTGGTAAAATTGAGCCTAAAATGTATAAAATTGAGTGAGATCAATGAGACTCACAGTAAAATAGTTATATATCTCTTGAGAACAAGAACAGAACATGATTGGACTTAACAATGCAAGTTAGAAGTTAAATGAGAGAAACTGGGTGAGGTTAGTTCACAGGTGTGGTTTGTTAAAGCGAAAATACATCGGTGCGGTGCGACACCGTAACGAAGCCACTCTTACAATATTATCATTTTTTATTATTTATTTTCAAAAATCGGATAACAGAAATCCATAGTGTTAGTAACATTCCTTATACCTAGTGTTCGTACCTACATAACAAATAACATTGATTTTGAGAAGCACTTTGCCCAGAAGATGAACACGTTTTTCACTCAGTCATCTTCCCAACAAAGTGCCTCAGAAAAGGGGAAAACACACTCTCGGCCACTGTTTTTAGAATGCTGTTACCACTGGCACGGGTTCTAGCTGCCAGAGACGCTAGTTTCTTTCGCACAATTGCAATATACCCTTATCCAATATAATAATGCGTTCAGGATATTGTTGCGATTGCCACGCTTCTGTAGTGCCTCAGCAATGTTTGCCGACGCACGCTGTGAGTTTTGACGCGTTGTGGCGAAAGAAATGTGCCTCGCTACTAGGCTGCGTGGCAGTCCCAACACTATCCTGCAATCGATAGCAGCCCGGGCAGATAGCCCGCTAGTGTGGGCGCTAACTAATCGCACCCGATCTGTTCTAGTTATTAAGTACTAACATAGGCTAAGTTATATTGTTACTAACACAGAAGCAATTATAATAATAGCAATGAAAATGCATTATTATATCAAAATTCGAGCGTCTGACATTCTTTGAATGATCGAAATTCGGGAAGAATTTTCATATTAGTGTTAGAAATACTAAAAAGCGTCACGTCCACTCGCAAGTTTAGTTGCGCAAATTGACTTGTGCAATCGATTTTAACTTGTGGACACACACGATGCAACTCTCTTTCTGCAAGTTTTAAGAGCTGAGCGAGGAATGAAGTGCGATAACTTGCGCTATGGAACTAGCAGGTGGATTTGACGCTTAAGATCTAAGTTAATAATTATCATGACAGATCCAAGAAATGTTCAACGGAACCCAAAACTTTATGATCTTAAAGCACCTATTTAAAATATAATAAACGATTCAACATTTAATTTTAATTAATTTGAATTGAAAGATTATTTATAATATTGTTTCAATATTTGAATATGGTTGAACACCTGTGTGTAACACGATTCGGTCGTCGGCGCCGACTGACCATAAATCGACCATTAATTTGACCATAAACATTATGTTTTTTTGAATATCGAATGTCTTGGGACGGTTATTCAGGTAGAGGCTTCATTGATGATTCATTTGGATTGGTTGGTACAAAGCGATAAAATTCTCTTTAGATTAGACTTGACTCTATTAGACTGGGACTTTCTTTCTTTTCTTTAAAAAACGTTGCGCCACACTAGTAGGTATTTCTCCTGTATTGTGGTGCGTTTACAGACACAAACTTCACATGCACAGACACCCAGACCTGGAACAACTATCTGTAAACTATACAAATATTTGTTGCGTGCTGGGATCGAATCCACGACCCGTAGCGCAGCAGCTAATCGCTCCGCCACTGCACCAAACGTGTCGAACTGAACCAACATTGGTTAAAAAATAGTTAATTTTAAATTAATTCTAGTATATTTTTCGAGTAAATGGTTGGTTGTTTAACTGGAGAGTTAATGTAAGTGAACACCAACCTAAGTTCTATATGCTAGGTAGTATACATTTAGAGGTTAACTAAGATTTAACACGTTAAATTAATTCTTCGTTTCGTGCTATCAAATATACTAACCTAAGTCACAAAACACATACTTAGGTACAGAAGTCAATCACGTGTATGTACTTCACTTTTCATACCTACGCTCGGCGGTCGCTCTATCTATATATCTATCTCTCTCAAGCGCATGGCACTCGCGCTCGCACTCACTCGCACTCTAGTCCCAAACAGTCTGAGATATCGTGTCCGTGAGCAGTGTCTATGTGTGCGTTGCTCGAGCGCACTTGTATGTAGATTGACTTCTGTACCTATCTGTTTTGTGCCTAAGTGCTTCTTTTAAAAACAAATACGATGACATTTTAGTAGATTCAAATAAAATGTATAGTTTAACAAAATAAGAAAAGATATGAGTTGTTTACCTTCAGATAATACTTTATAATAATTCTGCAAGCATCAGCAACGAGTTTTGGCACCGATTGACATTAACAGCAGTGTTGCGTGCATTTAGACTGGTGTCTTCCAACATTCATATTGTTAAACAACCGTTGACTCTAAAATCAATAATTTTAGATTACTTATTGGTGTAGTGGTCGCAAACGCGACTGCTGACGGGGTCCTGGATTCGATTCCCAGGTCGGGCAAAGTATTGTTGGATTTTTCCATTAAGAATTTCTCAGTAGCAGCCCGGAGTTTGGATTTGTACCCGGATGATGGCAATAGGTTCGCCCCCTACTGCATGGGACTTAACATATCGACGAAATGAGTGTTACTATACACCTCTTCCCAACCCTTCGGGGAATACAGGCGTGATGGAATGTATTTGAGATGGGTTTGCTCTTGACTCTAGTCTAGGTCAGAGGTGACAGAGACAAAGTCTACGATGGAGTGAGCTTTCCCAGAAGAAGCCTGTTCACTCTAACTTTGAAGAGACGAACGCATACAACCCGAAGGTTGTATGCGTTCGGGAACACAGACGCAGGTAGTGAGTTCCACTCTTTTGCCGTACATGTGTGTAGAAGTGCTATCAGTCATCGTATTACCACCACAAATAGTACCATCAAAGTACCAACGCATTCAGTAAACTTAACTGCTTGTACATAGTCGGTATTATGCTTCAGACGCTAGACAGTAAGCGAACACCTCGGCTATATGATTACGCGGAAGCATGCGGTATGCCGGCAGGTACAACATTGACACTTGACCTATCCGATGTATGAGCGACAAATCTAGGATTTTTTATCGCTAATTGATGTGCTTGATGCTATAATGTTGATCTAATTCACCCTCTTGTGTCCCAGAGACATATTTGGTAGATAAATTGGTTTCAAGAACTAAGATTTCAAATTTAGGTAAATTATTCCGTGAGAGGACGGTCTAAAGAGTACAAAACTTCCTCACCGCCGCGTGGTGTAAGATTCAACAAAACCCAGCACGCTTAGTGGTAGGATCTATACGGTCCGCCTGGCTAACTGCCACCCTCGCATTAAAGCCAAGCAGTTTACTGTCCCGTCGTGTGTATGTGAGAGCCAGAGGGGTATATGGTAGTCCTTCTATATCTCTGTTACTTGGATTCGTGTGCTACATCTTAGACCCTGTCTGCGCTTACCATTTGGTGAGAATAGGGTCGAACGCGCTTGTGGTTTCGGCGGTACATTCTAGAGTGATTTTAGAATAAGCTCTGTTTGACTTTTCTAATTTCAGATACGTACATGTTTGATAATAGGAGCATTCTCAGTTCGCCCCCTTTAATTAATATTTATACTAAAATTATTTGGAGCTACTTAAAACTAACACTGCCACGTTGGTCTAGTGATGGCAATCGCGACTGCTGATTTTGAGGTCCTGGGTTCGATCCCCAGGTCGGGTAAAGTGTGTTATTGGGTTTTTTCCGTGTGGAATTCCTCAGTAGCAGCCCAGAGTTTGGATTTGTGCCCGGTTGATGACAATAGGCTCGTCTCCTATTACATGGGACTTAAACATAACGGCGAAATGAGGGTGTTACTATACACCTTTGCCCAACCCTGCGAGAAATACAGGTGTGATGTTATGTTAATTTATCTTAAAATTAGCAACGCAATCTCCAATATTCTTTGAAATCCTTTTAAAACCCACATGTAAGTCAACGCGAACTTTAATAATCACTAAGACTTTCTCGTAACTCCCCATCCAGCTGCAAAAGTAATTTTATAAATCAAAAACCCGTTGATAGCCGCGATTTTCATCATCTTAATCCTCGGACCTGCTCGGGCGGGTTCGGCTGCCCTCGGGTGTAGTCGGAACGAGCGCAAGAGTCGCCGTCAAGTCTCGTTCAACTCGCTACTTAAGTTACAAACCAGATCTTGTTAAGTTACATTTTATTTTATAATCTTATTTTCTTTTTGTGTGATATTTCTTTTACAACATTATTATGTTAATAGGTTTTTTTTATTGTTCTATTTTTGAAATAGGTATCTATTTATGGATATTCATTTACATGATCTGATAAATGTCATCAACATTTTAAGATATGTCACTGACGCGACATATGAGACCAATTGTTGTGTTTTATAGTTGGAAATACACCAATTGTTGTGTTTTATAGTTGGAAATACACCAATTGTTGTGTTTTGCCAATAGCTATCTCTTTCATTCTCGTATTTCCGTATCTTCTTCCTACTCGTTAGAGAAAATAGTGAAATAATGTATAATCGAATTTTAAACGCCATATTATATAAACGTATACCAACTGCCTCGTTGGTCTAGTGGTGGCAAGCGCGACTGCTGATCGTGAGGTCCTGGGTTCGATCCCCACGTCCAGGTGTGAAATTCCTCAGTAGTAGACCGGGGTTTGGATTTGTGCCTGGTTGATGGCAGTAAGCTTGCCCCCTATTACATGGTCCTTAAACTTAACGGCGAAATGAGGGTGTTACTACACACCTCTGCCCAACCTTATGTTATCTATATTATAAAATATCATTGATCCGAATATTATTTTCGCTGGTTACGTACGACAGAGGTAACCTTCCCGTCAAACTATCAAATTATCTTTGAACTCAGTGTCTCGTTCCCAAAATCATCACGACCGTTAATAACTCGAGAATTATAACTCGTGAAAATAGAATTATCAAAGTCAGTAGAGATAATAACTTTCTCATTGCGTCCAGTGCCAACTTTCTTGCAATATTTTACAGATTTCAATGTTGCCACGAGTTGAAACGAATGTATATATTATGAACGAGGTTACTGTTCATAAATGAGTTTAAAAGATAGGTACACCGTAGAACTTCATTACATGGTATAAAACAAAGTCGCTCCCGCTGTCTGTCGGTCCCTATGTATGGGCGAGACTATTGCCATTAACCGGGCACAAATCCAAACTCTGGGCCGCCACAGAGGAATTCCACACGGAAAAACCCAATAACAGTGCCCGACCTGGGGATCGAACCCAGGACCTCACGATCAGCAGCTGTGCTTGCCACCACTAGACCAACGAGGCAGTTCAGTGCAGACTCTATTTTTACAGGTCTTAAACCTAATACGATAGAGTAATTATGAACTTACTATATTATGACAAATGGCGGCCCGTCCCGACTCCGCACGGGTGGACATTTTTCCCGTTTTTGTAACATTTTTCATTTATGCTCCGCTCCTATTGGTCGTAGCGTGATGTTATATAGCCGATAACCTTTCTCGATAAATGGACTATCCAACACAAAAAGAATTGTTCAATTCCAACTAGTTGTTACTTAGATTAGCGCGTTCAAACAAACAAACAAACTCTTCAGCTTTATAATATTAGTATAGATAATATTTCTTTAAAAATAGTATGTACCTATCCTCATAACGTATAACTGCGGAAGTACCCACCTCTACATCAATTATATAAATAGTTGCCCATATATTCACGCATACTCTAAGGAGGACTAAGCAGATAAAGAATCTCGTTGATTGCCAGCAATTAATGCGGGCTTAGTGAAAGGTGGTACATATCTGTAATTAGATCTAAAATGTTGTTTTCCTTGAGAACTTGAGATCATTTAATGTGCCGTCAAAAGGCAATCTGATATTAGTGAGTTATGAATATTTTCACATAGACCAGGAATACCTGAGTGATAGGCTAGAGCGAGATAGATGAGGTGTTAAAGGAAATTAATGGTAAGAGCGAGCAGGCTAGAGTTTCGAATTGAGCACAATATTTAATGGGTAAAGTGAAATGTGAACACCCCTGTTCATCTGGGAAAAAAACACGGGTAAAAAAGTCTTCTTATTTTCGTGTGGTTAGTGACTAACCTGGTGTCAGATTTTATGCCGCCCATGGGCCTCTGACTTGGCTTCACATGCCTTCGAGAAATATATCTCAGGCATGCCGGTTTCCTCATGATGTTTTCCAAAAACCGTGATGATACAATACAAAGTAATTAAGTTTTGTAGTCTCTAATGTGCTAATTATTGAGAGTAGATTCTGTCAATGCCTTCTAAAAAGTGGTCATATCTTACACTACAAGATCTCGATACTGAAAACAATCAATACAATTTATTTGTTGTCGATGTTTCTATTCGATAAAGTCTCTTAGTACCAAACTAGCTATGCCCCCAACTTAATCTACGAGAAGTCGGACGAGTTTTTTTTACGCGGTACCCTAATTCTATTTCTTTTTCTAAAATAAATGTAGCCTAAGTTACTCCTTATAACATCAGCTATCTGCCAGTGAAAGTCCCGTCAAAATTGGTCCAGCCGTTTCGGAGATTAGCCAGAACAAACGGACAGATAGACAGAAAATATTCAAAAATTGTTTTTTTTATAAGTATCTCTTTACATAGTATAAAACAAAGTCGTTCCCGCTGTCTGTACGCTTTCCGCAACGGATTTTAATGCAGTTTTCAGCAATAGATAGAGTGATTCAAGAGGAAGGTTTATATGCCCCACATTAGTATCTACATTGCACTCGTGCGAAGCCGGGGCGGGTCGCTAGTTGTATTATACTTTCATATATGCATTTAGTAAAAAGCTTTTATTTTGACAGTATGAACAGACACAAACATTTTATTTATTTTTATAGATGTATAGATCACTACATTGTGTACAAACCAGTAGTGGTCTGAGGGGGGCTTTAGCGAGTCATGACCCCCCCAAAATCGTACAGATCAAATTTATATCCTCCTAAAAAAATATAATTTAAAAAAAAGTGTAATAAATAAAATTCTAATCTTTGGCTTCGACTGCGCCTCGAACAAACAACACATTGCGGTGTCCATTCTCACTTGTGGTCCATAAGATACATAACAACGTGACAACAAGCTATGAGAAGCTATAACATAATTTATTTATAACACAACAAAGCTTCGTAAACCTGTTGTCGATCACCACAAAGTGTTGCCAACCACTTGAAAGTACCTAGTCATTTATTTCGCGAGCAACACTAAAATATAACTTCATTGTCATTTCAAACATTTTTATGTGTTAGGCCTCATTTCTCGTGGCAGGCCTCTTGTTTAGCGCTGCGTGTTATAGGTGTCTTTATGGAAATACACGCAAACCAGGTGAACATGGCTTACGCGAATTGTGTAGCCTGTCAAATAGAAGGAAATTCTAGTTGCAAATAAATATATAAGGCTCTGTCTATATTTGAACGGACCTATTATTTTTAGAGTTCTAATAGTCATAACTATTTTTAATAGCAGTGATAGCCTAGTGGTGTGACCGTCAGACTGTCAAGTCATAGGTTTCTGACTTTTCGGATTCATGTGCGTATTGTATAATTATGATTTGCTTAAAAACGGTGAATGAAAACATCGTGAGGATGTCTGAGAGATATTTCTCGACGGCATGTGAAGCCAAGTCAGAGGCCCATGGGTGGTATAAACTCAGACACCAGGTTAGTCACTAACCACATGAAAAACATAGGAACCGTCATTTAAATGTGTGACTGTTTTCACATACCTACTAAAACTAGATACGACGAGTTTATATATTCAGGCAAATGCTGTTCTATTAATACGAGTAAGTAAATGTTTTAGTTACGGTTTTTATTTCAAAACTTTAAAATAAATTAAGAGTGGGTTACATTACTGCTTCGGATGAATTGTACCTTTGTGATTGGCGAAGACTGGACAACTTTGTTCTTTAGATCGACCAGTACTTTTAAATATTTCATGGTTATGTGCGTGAAATTTTATTTCAAAACTAGCTGCCCGGACAGACTTCGTTCTGTCAAAAGTTATTGGCCTGTAGTGGGAAAAGAAAAGTGTGGTTTTTACTATTTTCCACGCAATTTTTATGTTTTTTCTCTCCATAAGAACCTTCCTTATGCCTTAAGGAATATATAAAAAAAATTGCCGAATTGGTCGAGCCGTTCTCTAGTTTTGCGCTTAGCAACACATTTGGCGATTAATTTTTATTAATATAGATAGATATCGGAAAAATTAAATTAACCAGTTTAACTCTCATTCCGTTAACTCAAAAGAAGTACTCCATGACTTATTATATACTTTAAAAGTTACCCCCTCATAAAGTTAACCAATGGCCACAATTCCTACAAGATCAGGGACAAATTTCGAAGCCACAACACGCAGTTGGTGTTTGGTTGCAACATGTTGGCAGCCACGCAGTAACGATGTAGATTGGATTGCGCGCATGCGCCGTAGAAGGCGTCAAGTTGTCTCCGTGTGTCCTCGGCTTAGTGTTGTCACCGCACACATGCGCAGCCTGGTAGGGACGCGACATGTTGGACTTTATTTCTTTTTTTTTAATAAAAACTTTGCCCCACACTAGGATTTCTCCTGTATCGTGGGTGCGTTTACAGACACAAATCTTCACACGCACAAACACCCAGACCCGGAACAACTATCTGTAGGCCATACAAATATTTGTTACGTGCGGGAATCGAACCCATGACCCGTAGCGCATCTTTGGAAGAAGAAATAAAAATAAAATGGATCTAGTCCTCGAAAGCTGATACATTCTTGCCCAAAGAAACGGCAAACATCCTCAAATTTTGTAGGAGCTAAGCTTTTGTGCTGGTCTCATTAGAAAAAATAAAGAATCCAAGTCATTGAAGAAAATTGCTGTTAGTAATATCCAACGCCAAGAACTGAAATTATTCTTTAAATCTAGTTGTAGGTAAGCTGTTATTGTTAACGTTAACATTTTTTTTAAACAAATTGTTAACGTTCTGTGTTGTTAACATTATAGGTAGGTAGTAGAATAGTTTCAGATTGTTTTTATTTTTGTTTTATTGCTTGATGTCTGTGGTACTATTTGTGTTTTCAATATCATAATTAGAGTCTTAAATGTGTGCATTCTTAAATTTGTGATAATGGTAATGATTGTCTTATTTTTAACACGCTTATATTAGCTTCACTTGTCACTAAGTTTATTGTAAACAAAACTTTGAATTCGATTTTCACTCACTTCTGTCGCATCGATGTGAAACTTTGCAAATGTATGTAACTCTGATGACCATACAATAATATGGTACCATCGATCTGATCTCATGATGGAGCCAGCTGGGTACGTGAACCCCTCATGGTTTTTCATTGTTAGTACACTAACAAAAGCGTGTATATCAGATTTATAAACTGTACATCAGGGGTCACAAATTAGTTACGCTCGGGGTCCTTTTTAAGAAATGAAATGACCATCGCAGTCCGCACAACATTTCATAGTTATTTTTTTATCAAATTTACTTCAACAAAGAGAATGCGGGGGATACATTTTTATTAAATTACGTACTCTGTAGTGCAAGTTGCTGTGTTCTCGCGGTCCGCACAAAATGGGTCGGCGGTCCGGATGCGGACCGCGGTCCGCCATTTGGCGACCCCTGCTATAATTTTTTTATTAAGTTTATTCGTAAAACGAGGTAGCAATCAGTTCGTAAAATTTCCTCCCTTAACAAATCCAGATTGACAATTTAAAAAAAATACCCAATGACCTTCAATAACAGTCCAAATACCTTATAAAGCGTATACACACATGATCTGAGCATATTTTGATCGTATATCGGGATGTTTGCATTTCGTTAGAATAACCGTTTGTGTGTTATGTCAACTTCAGTTATTTCTGTGCAAATGACAACTGCCGGATATTATTGTGTGGCCAGACTATGTAACTTAGCCTTTATGTGCTTACTTTAGTTTACGATTGTTTATAAAATTTGTAATCGTAAATTGGTCGTACGTTCTGATATATTTGTCATTAAGCTCTTATATTAATACATACATATTATATAAACTCACGCTTTTTTCCCATGGTGAGGCAGAAGCTATAGAACGCCACATCCTACGGCCCTTTCATACCGCGGTCTTATATTAATATTTTCACCAAAACTAGTTGACAAGTATTTAACAAAATATCTAGATCTAAAGATTTCTGCTTGCTTGGTTTAAAGGGAACACATCTGTCTGAATGTGTCTGGAACACATTAAGAATAAATATCTTCTTTACTTAACGCAAAAACAGAATTAAATAATTGTTATTATATCACAAATAAATACACTTTTACTCCACCACTCTGTACGAGCCCTTAGCTGCGCAAGCGCGCGTTGCCATCGAGTCTGCCGCAGTCTCGCACACACGCACATGTAGCGTCGCGCGTGAAACCCGATACACGCACACACGCACGCAGGGAAAATCAGCGGAGTGCACAGCTCTGAACTAACTTGCTTTACAAAATGTTATGCCTTTCCTCAACTAAGTATATAATATCACAACTTATTCCCAAATTACTGCCTCGGTCTATTCGTGGGAAGCGCGACTGCTGATCGTGATGTCCTGGATCCGATTCCCAGGTCGGGCAAAGTTTTATTGGGTGAGAAGCCCGGAGTTTGGATTTGTACCTGGTTGATGACAATAGACTCGCTCTGTATTACATGGGTCTTAAACATAACGGCAAAATGAGAGTTTTACTATACACCTCTGCACAACCCTTCGCTGAATACAGGCGTGATGTTATGTTGATTCCCAAGTTTGGGTTGACTTCCATTCTAACCAGATGCCGCTAAATATTTCTGTCGGAATAACTGAAATCTTTACCAGTTATGTGTAGCTGATATTTGGCCGCCGTTAGACCAGTGCAGTTCAATTAGTTAGGACAACAACGTCTCTCCTTAAATTTAAGATAAAAATTATATTAAATATGTAATAATAATTCTGTTAAATACTGTGTCCGTTTCAGTTATTATTTTAACATTTTTCCTCTTATATTTGTAAAAAGCTGGTATGTAAAGGTCGGCTGCTTTTGATTGAGTAAAGATCTTACAAGTACGTTTTAAATCAATCTAAGGCGCGTATTCAATCGAGTCATTTGAGAGATCACCTTAATAATAATTGTCGTTTTGATATGACTTGAGACGAAAAAAAAACAAAATTGTCAATGGTATGGAATTCTACTTTATGGTAGCTATGCTCTCGGGAGTTCTGTCAAATGACAGATTGTCTAAGTCAAAAAAAAAGATTAAGAAGAAAAATATATAGGTTCTATTTATAAACTCGAAGAAATATTTGGAATAGAGACTGCCTGGCCAGTAGCAGCTCGGAGTCTTGATTTGTGCCTGATTAATGGCAATAGGCTCGTCCCCTATTACATGGGAGTTAAACATAACTGGCGAAACGAGGGTGTACAAAAACATCTCTGGCGAATCCTTCGGGGAATACAAGGCGTGATATTTATTTTTATTTTTTTGTTAGAATAGAAAATCAACAATATTTCCGAGGTGTCCTCTTTATACGGACTTTAATACTTTGGTTTGTACCTCAGAGTTTGTGCTTTTTAACCGACTTCCAAAAAAAGGAGAAGGATGTCAATTCGTCTATATGTTTTTTTTTGTATGTTTGTTCCGCGATATCTTTGGTAATTGTGAACCGATATTAATGATTCTTTTTTTTTGTTTGAAAGAGTATTCTTTCGAAGTGGTCCCATTTAAATTTGGTGAAGATCTGATGAAGAACTTCAGAGATAGATTATTTGAAGTCGGTTTTATTTTTGTTAAAAAATGTATATACAACCAAGAATCACGTTAACGGCTTGTAGAGCAACCTTGGTAGCAAATTAATAGATACAAAGATCAAAAAATAAAGTTATTAAATACACTTCGCTACGTCATACAAATATATTTTTCATTAAGTGCGTAAATTAATTAAAAATCAATAGGCATAGTTTATTAAACCCAAAGTCCATTAATAAAGGTTTTTCCTAAACAAACGTACCCACGTCACAGCAGTACCTGTGAATATTGTACCTGGTACCTACGTCGTCTATACCTACTAATATTATAAAGAGGAGAGATTTGTATTTTTGTATGTAACGAATAAACTTAAAAAGTACTGGACCGATTTCAAAAATTTATTTGCCGTTAGAAAGCTACATTATCACTGAGTAACGAGTACTGAGTACTGAGGCTACGGGTGGAGCCGTGAGGACACGGCTAGTATTAGATACGATCGTTACACATCGAAACTCCACCGTGCCTCGGAGAGCACGTTAAACCATCGGTCCCGGGTGTCATAATAATACCTATGACAGTCGTTACGGGTAGTCAAGCCCAAAAGTCTGACAACCGGTCTTACCTTAGGATATCGGCATTGCCCAGTAACTGGGTTGCGGAGGTCTGATGGCAGTCGCTTCGTGTAATACTGGTATTCAGCCGCGTCTGGTTAGACTTGAAGCCGACTCCAAACTTAGTTGGGTCGTTGGGTAAAGGCTAGGAGGAAGTTACCTACGTCAAATTAGAGTAGTGCAATTAGGGTTTAGACAGATGATCGATTTTTAGTAGAGTTATTTCTTGATGGTTTTTTTTCCAAGATTGATTTCGCAGTCTTTGTACAAAGAATGCGTGAAAACCTAAGCATTTTTGTGTTTAATAGATAAAAAAATTTGGAAAAACTTAGTTGCTTACTTGGTTATTACTTGGTTTTTGCGTCAATCCGCTATAATTTAACTACACAAGTTAATGCATATAAGTGCTCGCTTTTATGTAACATAAAATCACGTCTTTATTCCCCAAAGGGTTGGGCAGAGGTGTACAGTAACACCCTCATTTCGCCGTTATGTTTAAGTCCCATGTAATAACGGGCGAGCCTATTGCCATCAATGCAAACTCCGGGCTGCTACTGAGGAATTCTACACGGAAAAACCCAATAACACTTTGCCCGATCTGGGGATCGAACCTAGAACCTCAAGATCACTAGACCGACGTGAAAGCCGCCGAGATGCTCGCTTAGTTCGTAAAATTTGCTGAAGTCTACTTGCGATGGGTGTGGCTACAATTCAAGAGTCAGTTGCACAAGTAAACTTGCGCAATTAACTTGCTATTGACTGTCGCTTCACGTAGAAATTTCCGATGTCCCCGTTTCGAAGCTTTAATACATTTTCATAATAAATATACAAGTATGTAGTTGTAAATAATACTTGCATAAATAAATAATTTACATAAGTTCTTACAAGTCACGTGTTTCCCAACGCGATATCGATGCATGAATGAAATATTATTAACTATTCACAATAATTTTACAATATAGCAGACATAGCATATTACTCACTGATAAAATATGTACGTATATGTAGTTTTAGGCCCATATTGTCCTTCCTTTATTTAATACATTCACATAATGACGTATGTAATTGCAAAAGTATAAGTATTTTTGTAGTTTATCTCAATATCTACCTAGTATATGCATTGTTTATTGACACATCTTCCATAGTAATATTATAAATGTGAAAGTGTGTTGGTTTGTTTGGCTGTCCTTCCTTCACGCCCTAACTAAGCAACCAATCGACTTGATTTTCTGCATAGAGTTAGTTGAAAGGATGGAGAGTAACATAGACTACTTTTGGTCCTGGAAAAACATCATGTTAATTCTACGTGAGCGAAGCCGCGGGTAAAAGCTAGTAGAATATATATTTAAAATTAACTGCCTCCATCCGTGTGTCACTGCGGGGGTGCCAGCTGAAAATCAGCGCTGGGTGTTTGACGCCTAGCATATGCTGAGTTGGTGACCTTTTCGGCATGGACATGCTCGACAACATAAAATGTGTATGTTTAATTCTTTTATATTGTTCTTCCTTTATTTAAATTTTATTTATGCTGTCATTGTGTTCTTGGCTGCTAAATTAATATTCTTTCTTTCTTTCTTTTCAAAATATTAAATTTCGGTTATAAACTCGTACCTACAAGTACGTACACACGACGACAAAACAAGCTATTCGTTCTGCCTAGCCTTTTCCCAACTATGTTGGGGTCAGCTTCCAGTTTAACCAGATGCGGCTGAATACCAGTATTTTACACGGAGCGACTGCCATCAGACCTCTGCAACCCAGTTACTGGACAATGCCGATATTCTAAGGTCAGACTGGTTGTCAAGACTTTCGGGCTTCTGAGTACCCGTAACGACTGTCATAGGTATTCTTATGACACCCGGGACCGACAGTTTAACGTGCTCTCCGAGGCACGGAAGGCTCTCGATGTGCAACGAACGGTCACCCATCCACGAACTGACCGCGGCAAGCGCAGCTTAACCTCGCAAAGCGTATTATCGTCCCGTGTTAGATGCTACACCTATATTCAAAGATAGATCGGACTATGTGGTCGCACTTAACCCCTCATAACTCCTCACATCTTTATGACGTCATATATTAACCCGTCACAACTTATTCACAGTCGTGATCGTTAAGTCAACAGTGCAACAAGTTATGACCCACGTGTTGAACTTGAAGCCAACGCACCTATAAACTGATAGGTCTCAGTTTTATTAATAATCTCAATGAAAATGAACGTGGGAGGAAATATTTCACACGGTTTATCACTGTCATTGTTCTTTAAATAGATTTTTATTGTCTTTGGGATACCTAATTGGACGTAGTTTAGCAGAAAGGACTCAATCCACAAAATTGTCATAAATGAGTTATTGGTACCAAAATGGTCTATAAGGTAGGGCCTTTCATTCAGCGAAAAAGATCCAAGAAATAAACAAAGGAAATACGTTTTTTGTGACAGGGAACCAAACCACATATTAGACAGGTATTTCTTTTTATCTATACTAATATTATAAAGAGGAAAGATTTGTATTTTTGTATGTAACGAATAAATTTAAAAATTACTGGACCGATTCAAAAATTCTTTTGCCGTTAGAATAACATGGGCTATATTTATTACTGCAATAAAACTACTTACGCGGGCGGAGCCGTCAGGACACAGCTAGTTACCTATAAAGACCCAACCTGCTTAAATCATCCAACCCTATATTTTCCTAAATAAGTCCAGAAATACACAATATAACCATCAACCGACTTATAGATATAAAAATACGATTGATTTCACCAAGGATGTGTAATGACGTAACAAAATCTGAATACAGCATCACTGAAGAAAACTACTCTGAACTTAAAACGTCAATAACTCAAAAGTGACTTTGTGTGGGTTGAGTCCTTTCTGCTTAACTACGTCCAACTGATGGATGCAGTTCTGAATCAGTTATCATAACCAAGTTTTGATGATTCGAAACTTCTTCTCTCGAGAATACCTCATGCTGTGGTGAAGTGACTAGCCAGTCAGCAAGGTTTGGTAGCGGGTAGCATGGTGCGTCGGACATAGGTACTTAAGTATCGCCAGTCAAGAAAGCTGTTTTCATGCACCCCAACTGATTGGTGATTTGAAACTGAAACGTCAAAATTATTTATGGTTCCTTTTTTGAATTAATTTAACACTATTTTGACAGTTTCGTGAAAACAAATTGTCATCTTGTCAATTCTAAAAATCTTTTTACAACTTTTGTTTTTTAAACAACTTTGTTTCAGTTTTATGATCAGTTTCACTTCGTATATTTGTTTGTTTGTTTGTTTGGTTCAAATCTTGCAACAGATTTTTCAACTACTTCTTCTTCTTAACTGATTTTCCTGCAACTTCGCACACAAATTCAATTCCCATGAGAATACAATATTAAAAACATCAACCTCGAATCCTAATGATGCAGGGGTACTCAAGACAATACCTTTCAACTTAAAATTTTTTTAGAGGAATTATTTTAATTGTGTAACAAAATAAGAATTACTGAAGTTTATAAACTTTTTAAAACAGAATATCCCAGACAAACAATTTCACTTATTTATCCTCTTATGGCAACACTGTTTATTATAAAATGAAGAAAAAATGCACTGAGTTTTCCTCAACCACTGATCGTACTTGGTGCTAAAAATACCCAATATTAATTATATTAGTCACAACCGGCGTGTATTCGCCAATTTCGTTACAATTCATAACATTATGGTTAGTTGTTAGACAACAGCGGTCAGCTTAAACCGTCGCATTTATAATTAGTGCATTATACGTAATTTTAATCAAATTTCGCTGTTCGTTGCCTGTTTTGTCATCACTCAGTCCATCAAAGCTGTAAGTAATCTTTCAATGTATATCAAACATGCGCTGTCATTCGCTATTGTGTTAATGTAATATATTTTTACGTACTTACTGTTGACATAATGTACCTATTTATACATATATACATAAACAGTCAGCTACGTCATTCACCGCTTTGGTAATTATTGTAACTTTTATCGCCATGACCCCAATCGGCGGTCATTTGTATTCCTCTAAAAAGTGAACGGAATTCCAAATAATACTGCTGTTCTATTTGGTTTTCGGGATAGTGTCAGGATTTGGAAAGGCTTGGGTCTGGTCGTAGACTCATCAGATCAATGGGATGGGCTTTAAAAAATTAGGACCTCGAGGCATAATATTGATGGTACCTATAAAAACTTAAGCTCCTTCTTCTTTTCGTGGGGTTAAGTGACTAATCTGGTGGCAGAGTTTACGCCACCCATGGGCCTCTGACTTGGCTTCACATGCCGTCGAGAAATATCTCTCAGGCATCAGGTTTCCTCACGATGTTTTCTTTCACCGTTTTTAAGCAAGTGATAATTATACATATGCACATGAATCCGAAAAGTCAGTGTCTGTCTATTGTCTTTATAAAATAGCAAGAAATAGCTTGGCCTAAGCCGTAGCCTTAGGCCGAATCTCCAGGCTTCCGACACATCAGCAGTCGGAGCCATCACAACAATTACTCATGTCGTGAAAAACGGCTTTACCCATATACCACACGACCCAACACGTGATGATAAACTCAGACATAAAAATAACATATTTTTATGCTCAAAAATTGCCCACAAAAACTTGCACACTACTCCGTGACCTCTAAATGTACAGAATATAAATTTAATACGATATAAATGAAATATCGTGTGTCGCACTTACGAATTGACCCAAATAAGTTTCTCATATTACGCGGCGACGGATCGTCTGCGAACGATCGTTTACAAGAAACCTAGAATATAGAGATTTCATATGTTTATTTTAAAATCGAAAAGGGAATCGTGGCTTATTACCAATCAGTCAGTCCGTGGATGGGTGCCCGCATCGAGACCCCTTGGTGCCTCGGAGAGCATGTTAAACAGTCGGTCCCGAGTGTCATACGAATACCTATGACAGTCGTTACGGATAGTCAGAAGCCCAAAAGTCTGAGTACCGGTCTAACCTTAGGATATCGGCATTACCCAGTAACTCGGTTGCGGAGGTCTGATGGAAGTCGCTCCGTGTAAAATACTGGTGTTCTGCCGCATCTGGTTAGACTGAAAACTGACCCCAACTTGATTGGGAAAAAGCAATGCAGAATATATTTTAAAATCGAAAAGATTTTCTAAACAGTAAGCAAGTAGAAAAAACCGCCTTTAGTGGTGTTGAAATTAGGGTGCTCTTAACAATGACCAGCATCCATCTGTGTGCTGTAAAGCCCAAGACAAAACAAGTGAGCCCCATAAAGGCCTGGTCAGACAGAGAGCGTGGCTGGGTGTGATATTCACGTCGCGTGTTGATCGCGTGCCTTGGCGTGCGTATTACTATGACAATGTATGGAAGACTCCACACAGAAACTGCCACACCACGCCAAGCTTCGCGTGACAGTTTCTGTGTGGCGTCTTCGTAAACGATTTTCGTCTACATAGAATCCAATTAATACGATGATTTAGACTTCCAGCAGAATTAAGACGGATCAGAATTGGAACAGATGTAAGAGAAAGACCGGTCTCATATGAGAGATGTTCCAGCAGCAGCCACCATAAAGTAGAATTCCATACATTAGACAACGTTTTTTTTTTAATACTTCTCAAGTCATCATGTTAAAACTACACTTCAAGAGGGATCTCTCAAATTAAAGCTGTTTACGGGCCCAAAAGTTTCAAAACTTCGTTTCTACTTTTAACGCTCCCAACATCTTACATAGCCATATAAGAAAATATCGGCTATCATTTGATATAGCCGTTGATTTGTAGGTCACAAATGTATTCCCTCGGTGGTTGTAGCCAGTAACTTGACACTCGGAGCTAAATATAGTGGCAGATTCGCATCGATTACGTTACGTATCGATATTCGGTGTCGATTCATTGAAGTACATATATTTGTAGAGGGAAAGCGATTTTAAGTAATCATAGCGTTTCTGTGACCATATTGATAACAATTGTTTCTAAATCATTTTCATTCGGTTCAAAATCTTAATAGTTTATACCATAATTTGATATCCAACTGGTGTTTTATTTAATATCTGCTGGATATCATCTCATTAAAGCAGTTAGTGTATGTAGGTTTAACTTTTAGTTCGTTTTTTCAAGCAATGCTGTCAATTTTATGTTCTAGGAATCTATTTCATTTTCTTGATTTTGAGATTACAGACAACTAATTCTAAAGTTTCATAAACAACTTTGAAAATCACCAAGAAAGGGCCAAATTAAACTGAAACAGAGTAACGTCGGTTTATCCTCAAAATAAACAGAATTTACAGTTAAAGCCGCCGTCTGGACACCAATAAGACATATTTACAACGCTTTAATGAAATAAATAAAATAAAACAAGCCCGCTCGGGAGCTAAAGTTAGCTTTTGTCTCTTGCCAATTGTCGGGCCGGTTAATGAATTGCGTTTTGTCTATCTGACGGTGGACGGCCATGTTGGTCTTATTCTACAAAAGTTTCTGTTTTTATATCTTTGGATTTTTTTAAACATCTGTTCCAAATGTCTCTCACCAATATCAAATAACTTTACTCTGTTATCATCAACACTCCTATCGCGGTCCGCTACAAGACACAATCCTCTTCCAAAGCCGCCAAAAAGAAGGCCGTTGTCGAAGCATGGCGAACTACTTTTATAATTTGACCAGATCAATTAATTAGTGTACTGTGCTCTACGATTCTTCACAGTCTAACTTAACGACTGGAATATATGTATCTTAAAAGCAGATTGTCATTACAGTTTTATACTTACTTTTTCTCAATTCTAATCTAAGATTCTGACTCCAATCGCAGATCTGTATCGATCTTTGAAAACTACCAAATTCCTTATACCAAAGGTTTGATTTTAATCGTTATAATAATATTCTATCCATGGTTTCCTCACATATTGCTTACATCTCTAATATTAACACAAAATTTGCTTTTAAAATTCACTCACCGCTTCCAAAGACGTCATTTACACTTTTTACCTTTCCTCTTGCATTGCAGTAACATTATTGCGTATTTTAATATTTATAATCTCAAAGTCTGCCAAGTCTCTCTGTAGCTCAATTATCTTTTTTTCGAAGGCGTCATTGAAGATGAAAGCGTATTTTTCCACGGCGGCGGCACACACGGTGTCTTTGACAGTTTTATGTCAATCGGAAACCGCACGGTTCACCTTCCTGGCCAGGCGGCTGATCTCGTCACGCCCTGCGGTTGAGCCAACACGAAATACACGCGTTTATGTCGGTACATACAGGGATGAACTCAGGTCGGGCGCTCGGGTGCATAGCATGTCGGATAGATGTCAAATCAGAGATTTAATTAATAAATTATATTTAGTATTCCATTAAAGCTTAGAAGTTAGTGGTTAGTTTTCATCTTCTGTAGATCATAGTGTATTTTATTCTGCTCTTAAAGACTTATTATATTGCGTACTTTTCTGAAGAAAACGAAGGTTCAAACGTCACATGATACGTTATCTTCCGCAATTCATAGTTTCTAAGTGATTGTGTTATCAAATCAATAAATTACAATATCTTGTGCAACACATAAAAACCGGAAAAAGCCTAAAAGAGAGATAAATGATTACTTGCAATTTATCGTTTTTCAGAAGTAACATACCTACATATTATACTTTCAAATAACGTTACATCTTACAGCTCTCGCATGTTTATGATTATTTATTTTGATTGCTACGATTTCATAAAGCAGAAACTGATTCTTTGTTAACATAGGTAGTTTGTTATTTTGTAAACATGGTAGCCCCTAATTTAATATTAGATTAATATCATTCGGTCACTAATTCCTCGGTCATTGTCTTGATGAACTCGAAGTGAAAAAACAAACATGCGGCTTCTAAAAAAAATTACTTCGCCTCCTTATGCACCCGGTAATATAGCACCCGTCTAACCCGCCCTGCTCCCTCCCTGTATACGTGACCGTCTTCGAACCCGCGCCGTCTCGAGAGCCAGATCCATATCACGCAATTTACAACCACTATATTTAAACCGTAGGTATCTTCATTAAATCTGGGTGGTCTTAATGTCGCGGAAAAAACGAACGAACAAAAAAATTCAGTTTAACATTATCTTCTGTTGATTGGCAGAAGTAATTGATCGAGGTTATAAAAAAAGTTGTTAAAATGGCGCTTGAAATAAATTTAGAGCAAATTCTAGTAATTTTTGGCGAGAAAGAATTTAGTTTAGTAAATTATGTTGGTTATAATTAAGAATTCAATGTTATTAATATTGTTAAAGCTTCAATGGCCAAATACTCAAACGCTAATCAACTTTAAGTTGCCGTTAACTTCGTATTGTACGAAGACATTAAAAAAAAACTTCATACTGTCACTGTCACTGTGCCTTAGATTGACAGTGACAGCACAAGACTTAACGGCAATTTAAAATTGGACAGCGTTTGAGTATTTGACCATAAATTATTTAAATTTTCTAATCCTTTCATAGATTTTTAAATACGAATGAATAACTTTCTGTGTATGACTCATTTACGAAGTAAAACAGCATGTTGTACCGCAATCGACACCTTTATGAGGTTACAATCGTAAACGAAGCAATAACGTAACTTTGTAAATACCTACCTATAAATATAACAAACAACCAAAGAACATAATTAAAACTTTTAATTATATATTAATTCTATTTTTCACTATATAAATTAGCATATATTATTAATCTTAAGCTCTGATCAAATTAAACAATGATATTAGAATAATATCTCGACCAATCTTCTCTGAATGGCGACCCACGCTTCGAAAGCGTGAATGAACTTGAATTATAACATCCTTAGATGATAAGCAGTGGTTGGAAGCCGGCCAACATCGGAGACATAATTATATTTGGGATGAGTTGTCAATAAACAAAGTTAATGTATTCCGTCCAGACACCGCTGACACTTTTACTAAACACGTTTAAATAAAAAGAGAAGAATAAAACGAGTTAGATTAATTTTATTTTATTTTTTGTTTGAAACTGTTTGACGTTTTCTGTAGTATCTACTGTAGTATTAAAAGATTTATAGATCAGTGAAAGGTTAATGTACGTAACAATAACTTTTGATTCTACATTCCCTCTATATTTGACGGGAGGATGAGATTATTTTCAGTCATCTGAAGTAAAGGTATTCCAGTGATGATGAGATATTTTTTTCTAAGTACTTCATCGTATGGGGTATCCAGTATCCAGCCTTTTGTCAGGTTCAGTTTTACTTAAAAAAAACTCTCGTCCTCATTAGCAAACAAGTTTTTTTGTATTTTTATTTTTTCATATTTGAATAGTTACTTTATTCTTGGCAATAACCTGCCTGGTGATTTATCTTTACATAGTATAAAACAAAGTCGCTCCCGCTGTCTGTACGCTTAGATCTTTTAAACTACGCAACGGATTTTAATGCAGTTTTCAGCAATAGATAGATTCAAGAGGAAGGTTTATATGCCCCACGTTAGTATCTACATTGCACCCGTGCGAAGCCGGGGCGGCTCGCTAGTTCACTATAATTTATAATTATCGTTCAAACATAAATAATTGTAATTTGACGATATTATGCTAATGTGCGAAAATTTAAATATTTGCCCAAAATAGATCATGATATAAATAATGGTGCCTATTTCGGAACCAGTCTTTAAACATATTATATAACTTTTGTAGCTTAATATTACGTAACGATTGTACTTAAATAGGTGTTTAAACTCGTTAATATATTATAAAAGTTAATTTAAACATTTTATATTAGCTATAACTGCTTTTCTTATAAAAATAAGGCTCTAACGGCCGTGGTTGAACTGCGGTTCGATCGCGATTCTAAACAATTTTGTTAATAGAATTGGCCTTCTATGGACCAATTCTACTAGGTAACAGAAACGTTATCAATCGCAACCGATCCAAAGTTTATTTTGGCAGTTGACGTTAACAAAATCTGTCAAATTGTTTGACAACAAAAAACACCAAACATTGTGACAGTTGTGGTACATTCGTGGATTGACAACTTTTTTTTTTAGTAGAATTGCACCACTGACTTCCGAATAAAAGGCTAGGTACCTACTCAGTGCTTTTCAGAGGCAACTATGGGATATTTTAACACCAAACTGCGAAACCTACCGTTGAGTGAGTCATTTTAATGTATGCTAGTCTTATGAAGCAGAACGTCTTTAAAATATTATAATTTTGTTATTATCATCGTATTATTAATAGCTGAGCAGTGAAAAAGAAACCGCAAGTCGTGTTTATGATAGTGACGCTTGTTATAACTAATTTATTAAACAATGACATAATTATGAAGACTAGAAAATCTCATCTTTCTGGAATCTTATAAGCAAATAAAATGGCGCTCTATACGATAAAACTTTACTATAACATTATAATATAAATGAAGAACAAAAGAAGGAAATAAAATGAACGTAGATCTTAGTAAAAAGTGCTTCATAAAAGGACTAATCGTCAAAAGTTTACAATGGATCTGTATTTTCTCGTTGTCATCTACCTAATGAGATATTTTTTCTTAATTTCCTCGTATCGTACGATCAGCATATTACCTATATCCCCAATGTTACAAAATAAATTCAAAGTAACTTTCCGAAATAATTTCAAAAATTATTCATGTAGTTTTGGGGATACCGATAAAGATGAGCGCGCGCCGTGCGTCTGGGCGTTCTGTTGCTAATGTATGATTGGTTAATTTTGGACCGCAGACTACGCATGCGCGTTGACATGACTTGTTTATGCGCCAGACGGGTGTCCTCTAAAGTTTGTTTATTTTGGTTTTTTCATCGATGGCTATGTTTCATTTTCTTTTATTTATGTTTTAAAAGCTCTGGAGTTGGCAGATTCACTTTGAAATTGTTGCTATGTTATTAAAACTCGAGAGTATCGAGTGTGCAAAAAATTGTCCAGTAATATTTGCGACTTATTTATTGTAATAGCCAATGTGTATTGCAGTGTTGGGCCGTGTAGACAAAACTTTTTAGATAATTTTTAGGATGTTCTAAAAAAATAAATTATGTCATACTGCGTAGGTACTTTAACTTCATAATTATTTAAGAATGACCAATAAATAACTAGTTATGCCAAAAGTATTACAAGTAATACTAAACCACAATGATTTGAATCATTGTGTTTCCAATTCAGACTCAATTAATAAATCAGTGCCTGTGTAACTGAAATAAATAGTATATGGTATACAGTTTACGTCACTTCATAGTGATATAAGCTTGCGTAACCATTTATTTATATCCTATATAAATCAGTAAATAATGTACAAAACAGTTGCGAAACGAAATATTTAATTCAGTATTATATTTCTCATTAAACACGATTGTTTTTATTTAGCAAAAAATACGATCAATTTTTAAGCCAAAATAAATGGTTTGTATATTACAATTTTATCAACTTTTTATTAAATAGATTTTGGTTGACCAATCTCAAATATGTGTACAGACCAAAGCAATTCTAGTAGCTACAGAGTATGAATCAATTCCACTAAAATATATGTTGCCGCAAACAAACCACAACCTTTGTTAATCAGTTTTTGTTTACGAAATACACATTTTGACATCGAAAACAAAACTAAATATTTGTTTTGTTTTGCTGTCAAATAATTTGACAGTTTTTGTAAACGAAAACTGTCTGAATGAACGGTTCGACTTTGATTCGGTTGCGATTGGTCAACGTTTCTGTTAGGAGAATTGGCGCTAAATATTACATTACGCAAAACCGTCACCAGCGAACCCCTTTCCGAGAAAGCATGACGGTTAGGTATGTATTTTATTAATATGTTTATTCTATAGAATTATGCTGTTTTATTGCAATAACATGTAACATAATGCCTTTAGGTATAGGTAATTATGTGACACAACCGGAACATGTAGCAGGAAGCGGACATAAACATAGATCACACTAGACTTGCTAATTGTCTATGCCATCTAGAATATGGAAAATTATTATGGTTTTTTTTTATAACAAGAAAACTTCTTCATGCAAAGAAAATAACTGTTTGATATGTCTTATACCTAAGTTAATGTTATCCATAATAGAGAAACTCTGGTTTTCGGTATCAGCCTAGGTTTATGGATTTTACGAATACCGCCATTTGTACTTTTTAACACTTCGGGAAGCTAGGGGTAACTTTACCCCGGCGCCTCCTACATTGTGCTGAAGATGGCCATTATTTTTTTTTGTACGTTATTGTAGCTAAGACGGCCGTTGCCAGGCTACCGCAATCTTTTTGGCGCAAGCTGACTGTGGCAGTCGGATGAGGAAGTGCGTTTTTATTCTGAAAAATAAAATTACTACACTTAGTTACTACTACGTCATACGTTGTGGTTTTCTTTCACTTCTAGTAAAACAGATAATACAAAATCATGTCACAAGTACAACTTTTCCTGATCGGAAAATTACTCGTGGAAAAAAATGAGGTTGCATAGTTTTGTTACGCAGATGACGTTCAGGCAAATTACCTAAGTACCTACATATGAATGCCGTGATGATAATGACAATGCACGGTTTTTGATACTTATCGAGGAAAACCGTCATTTGTTAAATAAGTAGTTATTTTTTTTTAATTGGGGCTTGGGAATTTTTATGACGTTGAAATGTTAAATTTAAATAAAATTACATGTATTTTGTATCGGGGACATAAATAATTATAGTTAATTTGTTGACTGTTTAGGCTAACCAGGAAAATATTAAACTATTTATTGGATACTTAAATATTAAATCCTTTGACCTTATTTAGGTCAGAAAAAAATAAACACTTTTTTTCCCGCAAAAAATTGCAACAGATAAAAAAATCGCGTCGCCATGTTTCCCTTTCTGCACCCCTGACTCTCGGTTTCTGTCGCGCGCAACTCACACGTCAATCGCCTCTCTATTATTACGCCGTATTAAATTTATCTCTAGTAATTCAAGGACCACCTGTGCAGTTCAACGGCACTAGACCCAACCAGTCATTCTGGTTAACACAACCGCGTCAATTTACACCTGTCAAATGTTATTTTAAACGATATTCAACTTTATTACTTCTATAAAAGCGGCAAACTGGATGAACGATCGGAAACAAGTTTTGCCGCCAAAGCGCCGTTTGTGTATATATTTATTTATTCTTTTTTAATCTGTATCTCGGCCTGGACGCTCGCGATTAATGCCTGTGCCTGCAAATAATGTTTTACTGTACTCTTTTTAATCTTCCACGGTGGGCTTAATAATCAGTTCATAATCATTGATACAGTTTAAACAGGATTTAGACTTTTTCTAGACTTGATTTTTAACACATAATTGACAATTATTGCTCCACATTTCATATACGTACCGGCTTATCTGAAATTCATCGTAGGGCCGTTTCCGTATCATTATAGCAGCGAGTGTACCTATAATTTACCAATTTTATTAACTAATCACACATAAACCGCTGCTACATGATAAATTTAATTAATTTAATCTCAATTCCCCAAGTGACTTTAACGAAAATTAATTACCGTTTCAAAAACCCAAGCCTCCATAACGTGACGTTGTCATAAAAACCGTCGCCGACCAAAAACCGGTACCTTGTACCCGTTTGAAAAAACCACGAGACGTCTGCAATAAATTCGCATGCGTTATTATCTGTACAGTAATCAGCTGTACGATGACGTCACACTGGAGTCCGCCACTTTCTTTTCTTACACTAATTGGCAAAGGAAACGTGCGTGGGCTTGCATTCTTCCTATGTAATTGACAATAGGACTAACTCGACTAATGGGGTAGTTTGTTTTAGTCGAATTTCAGAAATTAAAACCTAAGTAGAGCACAAAAAAACACGACGTTATTTTTGACTTATCACAATAATTCGAACCACATTCGACTCATTTTTCTTTAATTGTTTTTGAACAAGCAAGAAGCTCACTCGAGTATAATTCACTATGAAACGTCAAAGTGATCGAAAACGCCTGCGTTGTAAAGAAGCATTCAATAAAATCCCATCTCCCTTCCAATACACTTCAATGTAATTTAAACAGGACACTAAACTTAAAGTTCTATTTACCTCGTAGAACATAAAACCGTGAGCGGTATAACATGTGATCGGACGACGTCGTGCGCTCGGCTTGTTACGTTCAAACAGGCTGCCTTCTCGAACGTTCCGACTTTCCTGCCCAAGCCGTTTTGCGCGACAATTTTCCAATACGTGTTTTTTTAGTTGCGTGACTAGGGATCTAGTTTTACACAAATAAACTTGATCTAGTCTAGTTATATGGCATAATGGTGGGACTGGAGGGAGCGGAGCGATAATTAGTAGCTCTGCTTCGCTCTTGATTGTCGGATAAATTATGTAGACGATATTCTCGTTGTATAGTTATTATCGGTGGGTTAAACCCTTTCCGAGAATACCACACACAAACAAACTAAAATTAATCTCATGTAAATTAGGAAACTGGTTTTAACTTGACTAACTAATGACGACAACATTTTGTTAACCGAAGCATTTCTGGAAGCCAATTCTACTAACCGAAACATTTATTCGGTTTAACTGTCAATTTTTTTGACAACAAAAAAAGACAATCGTTTTGACAGTTTTGTAAACGAGAACTGACTGACGGTTGCGTTTCGTTTACGGTTTGGCACCAATTTGGATAGTAGAATTGCCCCTCTAGCTGTTAAAATTCGACAAAGCTCAATACTACTTCTTAGTCGATTTTTACAAATCTCGGTTAAACCCTTTCCACTATTCCCTTAAAGAGAAACACATACTTATAGCATTAGTCATGCGATTGTAATATTTATAATGTTTGCTCATAGCAGATGTATGCCTATTGATATTTAACTAGCCAATGCGGCGCACGCGCCATGCATTGTTGCACTAAAACAATATATTTGAGTCCTCAATAATGTATGTTGGTTTTAATGAGTTGTAGTATTTGCGTACGCCTTAGCACGTTGAAGTAGGGTGTTAAGAGGCTTGTTAAAATGAAAACGATATCCCTACATCACACAAGAGATAAATTTTCTTCGTGACTTTATTTAAAACTAGCTGTGCCCGTGACTTCGTCTGCGTAGAAGTCGGATGGGTTTTGATTTTTTTGCGCGGAATCCTAATTCTTTTTCCAGAATAAAAGCAGCCTAAGTTACTCCTTATAATATCAGCTAACTGCCAGTGACAGTCCCGTCAAAATCGGTCCAGTCGTTTCGGAGGTTAGCCCGAACAAACCGACAGACAAATAAACACTTTTTTTTTTTTTTTGTAAGTACCGTATATACTTTCATATACATTTAGTAAAAAGCGGTTATTTTAACATTACAAACAGACACTTCAATTTTATTTATTTGTATAGATGTATAGATAAGGTTGACACTAGAAAATTCTATAGTTTGAACAGAGAACAGAACAGAGAAGAAAATTCTATAGTTTCTACTATGAATTTTTTATCAAAATTAATAAACATCTTCTAAGCACATTTTTTTTAGAACTCTCCTTCGCTTACTGTCCATTCACGCTTCTCTTCTGAAACTTTTACTCGACAAATTCACTTCTGAACGACTGTCTGTTTCAAAACATAACATAATCCTACTATACAATATTTCGGTAACAAGTTGCAGAAAGTTTCTGAAATATCACGTAAGTAAATGTTTCGTAGCTCTTGCCTGTAATATTTACCATCATATTTCAATGTAATTATGTTTCAAAAACTACAAACTTGTTTCTAAAACAGTGTTTATAAGTATTAATTGTTTACAAATGTCACCAGTCACTTTACCATGCAGTAAAATTGTTTTCCTACCATTTCTTCAATAATCTTTACATAGTATATAACAAAGTCACTCCCGCTGTCTTTACGCTTAGACCTTTTAAACTACGCAACGGATTTTAATGCAGTTTTCGACAATAGATAGAGTGATTCAAGAAGATGGTTTATATGCCTCACATTAGTAGATACTAAAATGTATATACATTGCACCCGTGCGAAGCCGGGGTTGGTCACTGGTGTTGTATATAAAACAGATGAAAAGTCTCTCTAATACCATAAACCTGTAACCTTATCAACTAAAAGCTTTAACGGTTACCCAGTTACCTATTCCACTAAGCTCTGGTGTTGCAAGTCCTTTAATAGTCCAAGCTAATAAAACATTATAACGTTAAACTACAGTCAATAATTTTGCTAAATTAATTCTGGTGAAATAGCTGGTAAGTGCGGCACATGATATATTTATACGTTTAGCTTTAAGTCAATCATAAGCAGCAAATGATTACATCCTATCTACTGGCGAACGTACGCCAATTAAGTGGCTAAGTATTGCGAAAAAGGAAAATGCATGTAATTTCCACTGCGAGTTGTTTAGGGTTGACAGAGTAGAATTTTCAACACTTAAATTAAGAGCAACTTTTGACTATCAGAAGAATTCAAAAGATTATCTAAAGAAAAAGAAAAAATTACAAAAAAAAAATGTTACG
The DNA here is from genome assembly GCA_910594945.2 of Amphipyra berbera. Classification (NCBI taxonomy): domain Eukaryota; kingdom Metazoa; phylum Arthropoda; class Insecta; order Lepidoptera; family Noctuidae; genus Amphipyra; species Amphipyra berbera. The sequence goes on from OU343138.1 coordinate 2,809,529, forward strand.
TGCTAGGTACCTACAGGTAAAATAAAAATTTGCTATCGTCGATATTGATGCTTACAGACCCCTGAAAAAGTCTCAAAAGTTATTGAAAATATATCACAAACTTTGATCCTAAAAACGATCAAAATTCAATTCTGTTGTCGAATGGTATTTACGCAGTTATCGTCAGCCCTATCTATCGTACGCATGTACGCATTGCGTACGCGTGTGTGCGTATAACCGGCCGCTAGTTCTCGTTGCAGACTGCGAGGCGCGATCGCTTGCGCGGGCGCACGATGTACTCGCGATGAATACATTGAATACTGCCAACTAGTGCCAACCGATTCCCATGCATGAAGTAGAGAAAATTGAACTTGGAAGCTTGGGTTCGGTGACACGAAGCGAGGAATGAATGTGGAATCAATTTAGATAGCTAAGGTCAGATTATTTGATGGATCGATAGGAAGAGCAAGGACTTCTAAACCTTAAATGTCATACTACCGTTTCTGAGTGCTCCTCAATCTTTATATTTCTAAATTAAATAATAGTTCTAGACATACACTTCTAATCTAAATGATTCCATAGTACCAATACTTGCATGTTACAAAGTTGCAATCTCATAAAATAAATATGTGAAATAAATTTCCAGTGTCAATAGTTTAATAAAGAGATTAATGAGAAATTGTTTACAATCAACATTATTAAAACTCCCGTTAATATGAAAGATGTTTTAAATCAGCAAATTTTCATAAAAATTAGCTTCTTAGCCAGATGTGCCAGCAAAGAGGTTGCAGTCGTTAATTCTTTTGAAAGAAGAGAATATCGTCAGTGGAAAGGTAAAAAGACTAAAGTGCCAATGGGTGAATATTCGAAATTTTTTAACATTATTTTAACAAATCATTCTTCTCCCGGGTTGTTAACGTTATAGTATTGTCAGATTGTTTTTATTCTTGTCTTATTGCTTGACGGCAGCGGTATAGTTTGAGTTTTCATATAGTATTAAACATCTGCATTCTTAACTTTGGGATGATGCTAATGACGTTCTCAATTTTTGTTAATGTTTTTCGAATATTCTCCCACCTACTTTACAAGAACGCGATACAAAGTATTTTTTTAAGAAAATAAACATAGTTATTTTTCTTTTTTTTAAGAAAAATATTCGCTCTCCTGTAAGGAAGGTATATTGGCGCTTTAGTCTTTTTACCTTTGCACTGACGATATGCATTTGAAGGCTAATAGCCGTTATTGGCTAAAATTAAGACTTCTAATAATCAAGGAAATAACCAACAGTTTTGCATAGTAGATCCTCTCAGACGTTACAAAAGTAAACGCTTACGAGTTAGATTATATTCCAAGTTCGGCAATAAAAAGAAACTACCATTAGTAAGTTTAACGATACGTTTTTTGACTATAGAAACCGGGGATAAGTAAGCAAAAAACATAACTAACACTCCTATTTAGATACTCTTTACAAAAATATGACGCGCGATATCAAAAACGGTACCTAGTCTAACGGTCTCGGTATTAGAAAAGGTTACTTTAAAAATCATATACATAGACGATCGTTTGTACCGAAATACATCGTACCTACATAAAATAGCAGCGCGTAATAAATTGGCATCAGACAATAGATGACGACAGCATCTTACCAATGACAGCGGCACAGACTTAAAACTTACTGGAAGTTACGTACGTACTTATTTAATACTAGCCGTCTCCTCACGGCTCTGCCCGCGTAAGAAGTTTTATTCCAGTAATAAATATAGCCTATGTTACTCAGTGATAATGTAGCTTTATAACGGCAAAAGAATTTTTGAAATAAGTCCAGTAGTTTTTAAGTTTATTCGTTACATACAAAAATACAAATCTTTCCTCTTTATAATATTAGTATCTATATAGAAGTCATAAAACGATGTTTGTTACCACGACGGTTTGTCTTGGGATAATCTTGAAGTACACAGGAGAAACTTTGTCGTCAAGCGTTGTGTCTGGTTGTTGAAAATCATGGTTATTTTATTTAGAATTCCTTATCTCCTTCAGCATAGCTGAGATTCGTCAAAATAGTAAAGTTTGCCTCATTGTTCTAGTGGTGGCAAGAGCGACTGCTGACCGAGAGGTCCTGGTCAATCCCCAGGTCGGGCAAAGTGTTATTGGGGTTTTCTGTGTGAAATTCCTTCGTTATTAGGAGTTTGGATTTGTGCCCGGTTGATGGCAATAGGCTCGCCCCCTATAATAGCGAAATGAGTGTGTCACTATACACTTCTGCCCAACCCTTCGGGGAATACAGGCGTGATGTTATGTTACGTAACATTTTCTTCAAAAAGCGTTGAATCGTTGCTATTAAACTTTCAGTTATAACTATGGCCGAGCAAAAATTGTACGAAGGCGAGCTATCAGAATTATCATTTAACGATCCAAGAAAAATTTTACTGTCTTTTGGAACACAATGCCAGAATGTTGAATTCAGCAGGACGAATCTGCACACATTTTAACCATTATGCAATTGCAACATTTCGCAACATTTACACCACACCGGTCATATCTTTATAATCCGGATTACCATGGACACATAATCACGCCGCCACCATATTCTCTAATTCCTCGTTGACCCACATAGCGGCGCACGCGGCTAATTGTCGCTCATTGGCGGGAGTGAGCCATCACGCGACGTCGACCTAGCCCGCTAATTGTTCCTACGAGGTACATAATCGTTTAGGTTCACATAAAGAAACAACGATGTTTGTCTGTTATTTGATGCGTACACATGTTCTTACACGCTTGGTTTACCAGTTAAGGTGTTAACCTGAGCTTGGTAGTTAATCCATGAGTGTAGGAGGTCCGCCTTTATACTGATTGCGTTTATATTCAGCCTATGGCAGCCGACTGTCATAAATGCTGCTATTGTCACCACTGTCGGTCAGCCATCATCATACTAGTAACATTAGTACTGCTAGTAGTTTTGAAGTCTCGTAGAACTCATATTTTGGTCGTACTGAATAAGGCTGCCTGTCCAGTGGAGCGGAGAGGAGCGGAGTGAAGCGGAGCGGTGTGGAGCTAATTAATAGAATTGCATAAAATTCACGTCTCCGCTGTGTTTACTAAATATTGTGCATTTCTATTGGATAGCTCCACACCGCTCTTTTCCTCTCTGCTCCAATAGAGAGGCCGCCTAAGGCCCGGACTCCACCAAAGCGGAGAGGACACGAGATCTCTCGTAAACAACCAATAGGATTTCGTTTTGAGTTGAAGCTAAGCGGAGAGATGTGAAAATAACACGATCCTGTTGGTTGATCGAGACATCTCCTCTCCTCTCCTCTCCGCTTTGGTGGAATCCGGGCCTAAGCCCTCGTTTACGGCGACGCGTTTTTCCGCGCGGATTGTTAGAATTTTAATATTGACAGTATGACAAATGCCAATACCTTATAATATTATAGAACAGCTGATCGTATTCAATTGTTGAAGTAGGTACTTATATTTCGTAGTAAAACAGATTCTAACAGAATGTTGGGAAACGCTGCGTTTTCAAAGACGACGGGTTTTAATTAGCAATACATGACTTTTAATTAACAGATGTTATTTTTAGCTCTAACACGTGCAACGCTGACGCATGTTAAATCGTCACTGCTGGAAGACATCCCAGTTTTCAATACCTACCTTGAATAATATCGACAATCTGCGTTTTCTTTGCTATTGTAATAAAAGTGTTATGACTAAACAATTTCAGAGAACTTCATTTAAGAAAAGTTTTAAGATCAGACGTTATGATATAATTCGCACTGCTAGATTAAATACTGTATCAACTCAAAATTTGATCAATTTGAGACAGCCCTTTTTTAACGTTTCCCCGTACTAAGATTTCTCTTGTATCGTCGGTGCGTTTACAAACACAAATCTTCACACGTAATTCATTGCATTCACTTCAATTGTGATCTATAACAGGAAGTAATTAATAAGTTTTCTGTCGTTTCTGAAAAAAGCTTCATTTTGAGTTGATGCACTATTAATCTGGCAGTGCGATATGTTCTACAAATCACAAGACTTTACATGGTATAACAGATGTGGAATATACATAGATATGGTTATAAAACCACTAAATACTCTCAGGCATACGACTCTTTGAGAGCTATTAAAACTCCTAAAAGCTACATTCAGAATTACTCTACATTACAAATATTTGCAAGAAACTATACATATATATTATAACATCACATTAATATTCCCCGAAGGGTTGGGCAAAGTTGTATAGTAACACCCTCATTTCGCCGTTATGTTTAAGTCCCATGTGATAGAGGGCGAGCCTATTGCCATCAACCGGGCACAGACCCAAACTCCGGGCTGCTACTGAGGAATTAAATACGGAAAAACCCTGACCTGGGGATCGAACCCAGAACCTCACGATCAGCTGTCGCGCTTGCCACCACCAGACCACCAAGGCAGTTATTTATTACTATAGGTACCTATTTATTATTATCTTCTTGTTTAGTCACATGACACTCTGAAAGAATCGTCACAGCTCGTTTACAATGAGTTTAATTAGTCGACCTCGCGATTACATCTAAGCTTCTCCCGATTGATAAGATTCTAGGCGATTCCAACGCAAACATTGAGACACCACATTATTAATAGTGTCACTCAAAACGAAGATTTTTCTAAGAATAGTAAATGCCTGTTTGCTCATACACTTTGTTTTACAAGATCGGTACTTCGGAATCAGGGGGAGACAGGGATATTTTCTAACTATATTGACTTCCTCTGAAATCGGAATAAAACATCTTAATAGTCTCTTCCGTTGGATGAACTGGGTGTTGTATAGACTATTTCAGAAGAAAACTGGTAACTTGTGTGTAGTTATCTAAACTGCAGTTAAAGAAACAACTAGGGTTGCCACCTTTTTTTTTGCAGTTAAAGTACATTGGTTATTATAGGTAAGAAAAAAAAGTACACAGTATCAAAATAAAGTACAATTTATTATTCTTTATTATTATGTTTAAAAACATATTTTTTTTGCACTTTGTATCAAATTAGTATCTCTACTAAACAATTGCACAGCATCTTTACAGTCTATAGGTATTTAAATTTCGTTTCGTTCATTTCGTTTAACGAAAAAATACTTAAGTACCTACGGCTAAACTTTTCAAAATCCCAAAGAAATCAATTCATGCGAAATAAAGTTTTTTCGTGTACTTTATTGTTCTCATAAAGTATAGAGTACAATTACCTGAAATAACGTACAATACTTTATTATAAAGTACGAGTGGCAACCCTAGTCACAACTATACAACAGACCAAATTGCGGTTATCAAATTGTTTGTTAGGGATTTAAGTAGTAAGACTGCAACTGCTCATTCTAATTCTAAATTCGCTATAGAACCTCATACTGTTCCTAGATCATCTTAATTCAAAACATACTGAACTTAGAACTACCTCGTCAGTCTCGTGTGGCAAGCGCGACTACTGATCGTGAGGTCCTGGGTTCTATCCCCAGGTCGGACCAAGTGTTATTGGTGGTTTTTCCGTGTCGAATTCCTCAGTAGCAGCCCGGAGTTTGGACGTGTGCCCGGTTGATGGCAATAGGCTCGCCCTCTATTACATTGGACTTAAACATAACGACGAAATGAGGGTGTTACTATACACCTCTGCCCAACCCTTCGAGGAATACAGGCGTGATGTTATGTTGTATTAAAAGATACGAAATCCAAGCAAGAATTGTCATGAGATTAATAAAGTACAAAAGTCTCCAACCTTTGACCTAAAATCATCAATCATCTTATCACCCTCCTGTGATACTAGGAAGTAAGAGTGTACGAAATGGTCCGGTGAGGCCGTTGTGAGGCCGGCCCGAAGGTTGCGCCCGCGCAGACACAATGGCGGACGACCCGCGCCATATACGCTATTGTCTTTACTCGTGAATTAATTTAACGCATCGCTGTTTCGAATTATGTACTGATATATGAATGGATGTTAGATGTTGATATTTAAATCTAGGTATGTCCAATACTATGAACAGCAGTGATAGCCTAGTGGTGTGACCGTCGGACTGCCAAGTGATCTCGTGTTCGAACCCAAGGCACGCACCTCTGACTTTTCGGATGCAGTGCGTATCACTTCTTTAAAGAAATCGGCATGCCTGAGAGATATTTCTCGACGGTATGTGAAGCCAAGTCGGAGGCCCATGGGCGGCAGAAACTCTGACACCAGGTTAGTCACTAACCACACGAAAAAAAAACCTTCAATCATTGTTATAGAAAGAAGAATTCTACATTATACAAGATTTTTTCATAATTCTCTATACGGAGAAGCATCTTCACTTGATTTGATGACGCGAAGATGGTGATTTTGATTTCAGTACCTAACATTCTGTAAATGGCTGTCTCTGGCAATCCTTTTACAGACTGATAGTGAAATTTTGTACTATATATAAACCCCGCACCCGTGCCGGTCCGGGGGGGTCATAGGACTCATGACCCCCCCAAAATCGTACACGTCAAATTAACAAACTATCAAAAAATACGTAATTTACAAAAAAATGTGCTATCAATTCTTATATTAATGTGCTCAACTTATTAGACCCCCCCAAAATCATTGGCTGCGCCCGCGCATGCTCCGCACACTGTCAGAGTTGCCGGATCCGGCAATTTAATGGGCTCTAGTACAAAACGTATGCGCAGAGGGCATTCGCGCACGCGTCATACATTTCTGATAATGTGCGCCCGGCCTAAACTCCAATTATGATAATGAAAACTATTCTACCACAGAATAAAAACAATCTGAAACTCTATAATGTTACCAACCCAGAGAGGCAATGTTTTTTTTTAGTTTATTCGATTATTTACCTTATAGATTTGTTTACATTTAAACCACGTAAGAAGATGAAAAATCATAAATATTGCCCTCTTATCGCGCTAAAGTCGTTTGTGGGCGTTCAGTGATCAAAATACTCGTAAATTCAAGCGGTGCCATACCGTCTATAGTAACATCCAGTTGAGAAAGACCTCTTGATTAGAACAGAAGCTAGAAGATAAGAGACCTTAGTATGTTGGTTTTTTGAAATTGTTAATTTTGTAAACATAATAAAATTGTAGGGTTTATGTGGTTTGGGGACATGCAGTCGTGTGTAACTAGTTTCTGCTGTTATTTTGTTTGTAAATAAGACGAATACAGAAAAACAATATTGTAACCTGTTCTCAGTCCTAGAATCATCTGGAGACCGATCTGTTGTGATTGTGAACGTCAGAGTTCTTCTTCCTACGTAAATCAGCCAGAAACTGTCTTTCACAGCTGTGATTCTCCAGTCGAACGTAGACGAGTGTCGTCGGAAACACTAGAACTGCATCGCTTGACGCACACGACAACTATCCCTCGTCTGCGCTGGACTTCATACTGACTTTATCAACAACTTCGAAAGATTACCAATTGAAGCAACAGGTTCACATAACATACCATCACGCCTTATATTCCCCGAAGTTCGGCAGAGGTGTTTAAGTCCCATGTAATAGGGGGCGAGCCTATTGCCATTAATCAGGCACAAATCCAGACTCCGGGCTGCTACAGAGAAATTCTTAATGAAAAAAAACCCAATAACACTCTCGACCTGGGGATCGAACCAAGGACCTCACGCTTAGCAGACGCGCTGGCGTCCACTAAACCAACAAGGGACTTGCAACAGTTTTCTTGTAATCAATGTAATACCTATACTTAATTACTTTACTCTTAAGTTTCAAAGTAGATCCTACAGCCCCACCGTACACACCCACAACATGCCTACACGCAACCAATCTACATCAACTTGCAGTTTTTCTTTAACAAACTTGCGCATACGCCGTGAATAAGCAAGCAGGCTAAAGCAGGCCTCGCTGGGTGGCAGCCGGGCAGTCTAGCTAGCCTCTGATTGGTATGCGGCTCGCGTGCCGCGCCGGTGCGTGTGCGGCAAATTGACGCACACTACGACAAGTTTTGCGTAACTTGTCTATATCACACCGAACTAACATATTCTAAGTTGTTACTTACCTAATTTATATACATTAAAGATTGCATATGTAGATTAAAAATGTTGTAAGTTTTCAGGCTTCGCTAGTGTCGTATGGTAAACATGGAATAAAAAAAATCGATACGGTATTATTTGCAAATACTACTAAAAAATTGCATTGTTGATTTAGTGGTGGCAAGCGCGACTGCTGATCGTGAGGTCCTGGGTTCGATCCCCAGGTCGGGCAGTGTTATTGGATTTTTCCGTGTGGAATTCTCCAGTAGCAGCCCGGAGTTTGGATCTGTGCCCAGTGCATTGCAATAGGCTCGCCCTTTATTACATGGGACTTAAACATAACGGCGAAATGAGGGTGTTACTATACACCTCTGTCCAACCCTTCGGCGAATACAGGAGTGATGTTATACATAACATGGAATAACAATTAATTGTACCAATCCCTCTATTCAATCAATTCGCCTCCCAAGATATCGAGACGTTATCCTCTTGAGAATCATTCATTGTACCTATTAATAGGTACAAAACTTCAGTTCAATTAAACCTGCGCAAACGCACCATATTCTATCTATGTATGTATCCCACACTAGCCAAGCCTGTCTTGTTGGGTGGCAGCCGAGCAGTCTGGTATCTATAATTGCTATGCACCTTGCGCCTGAGTGCGTGGACTGTAAAGCTGCGTATACACTGAACGACAAAATATTAGATTGTTAGCAATCTACCTTTGCCAGATATAGCTCGATGCTAGCAGTGATAGGCTAGTGGTGTGGCCGTCGGACTACCTAGTTGGTGTCGAGTTCGAACCCAAGGCACGCACCTCTGATTTTTCGGATTCATGTGCGTATTGTATAATTATCACTTGCTTAAAAACGGTGAAGGAAAACATCTTGAGGAAACCGGCATTCCTGAGAGATATTTCTCGACGGAATGTGAAGCCAAGTCAGAGGCCCATGGGCGGCATAAACCCTGACACTAACCACACGAAAAGAAGACGCGATGCAGATTTTTTACAAAAATCGATATGTTGAGCGATTTCTACGTACTAAATTGCATTTGCACCCTTGTTTTTTCGGCGATTTTGGGAAAGAGCACAAAACAGGTACAGAAGTCAATCACATGTATGTACTTCACTTTTCATACCTACACTCGGCGGTTGCCTCTATCTATCTCTCTCAAGCGCATGGCACTCGCACTCGCACTCTAGTCCCAAACAGTCCGAGATATCGTGTCCGTGAGCAGTGTCTATGTGTGCGTTGCTCGAGCGCACTTGTATGTAGATTGACTTCTGTACCTATCTGTTTTGTGGAAAGAGTGTCTCATGTATCTTACAACATTTTGCCCAACATTTGTCGGTCAATGAATACGCTACTTCAGTCGCACACTTGCGTAACAAGCGACAGTTTGTGCTGGCTGTTACATTATTAATGTACTCGTTAAGATATGTGTGAAACGTAGTTAATCCCATGCCAGAAGAAAGTTTAGTTTTCAATGAATTGGACTGTGTTAATGAATAAGTAATGCAGTTTAAATTCCTGTTCACGTGTATAAATTCCGTCTGGAAATTAATGAGAACTTTGTCCCTGATCCACCGTGCTCACCCGCGCTCATTCCGCAGTCACACCGTTAATTCAGCCCTCATCAAGCTGTCTCCCTCCCAGTCCTCTCGTAAGCAACGCCCTAAGCCAAGGTTCGAGTCCCCCCTAGGGGACGCCCTTAGTGGTGTTGTTGCTAGCTAGTCATGATGTTAGTATAGTAGACGTAGTAATAGTAGTTAGCTTAGGTTAAGTATTTTACTCTCGTCGGGATTGGTTCGAAACCCTTCAGGTCTCGCCAATAACTGCCCGGTTACGTAGAAACGGTCCGCAAGACCATCTACAAGCAGTCGAATAGAAAAAAAAATGAGGACTTTTTTTTAACTAAAAATCATGGCATGTGTAATCCCCCGAAATAGACAGAGCTGATTTACACCGACTCCGGACACAAGGGGAAAACAATAATCTTTGTTTTCGGTTTGGAAAATGATATCCGCCCACTATTGGTGTTCACGCTTGCAGGCCATAAAACCAATCTAGTTCCAATATGCATCACAATAGATAGTTTGTGTTCTCATGTATTATTCTATGTCTATACAGCCTACATTCACTCACCGCTAGAGAGGCCTAGTTTTACTAAACGGCATATTTTTTGTCTTCCTAATCGAACTCCACTATTGTTACTTTCAATTTATTTATTTACTAGCGGCCCGTCCCGGCTGCGCACGGGTGGACATTTTTCCCGTTTTTGCAACATTTTTCATTTATGCTCCGCTCCTATTGGTCGTAGCGTGATGTTATATAGCCTATAACCTTCCTCGATAAATAGACTGACCAACAAAAAATTATTATTTCAATTCCAACCAGTAGTTCCTGAGATTAGCGCGTTCAAACAAACAAACAAACTCTTCAGCTTTATAATATTAGTATAGATTATTAAAACTTAAGATTAAGAATTTTACTTTTATATTTAACAATTACTATATAGTTAGACCGTAGATAAGTTGTATTGCCAATTGGCAGGAAAAAAAGATGAAAGTGTGCACATTGGCAGAGGTAATGAATAAAGTGAATTTAACCTTGCAAATGATAGTGAAACTCAAGTGATACGTTAAAATTATCGAACCTAAATTTTACTATCGATGTAAAGTTACCTCCCTTTCCAACCCATATTTGCTATGATACTTTCTATCACTTCTGAGCACTTCTTTTCACTTTAGCACAGTTACTGTATTGTTTCGATGAGAAAGCTGAGTGCATCGGTTGCACAACGCAGCGTCAATGCGCGTCTGTTAATGAACTGATTTTGATCTGCATTGTATCAGTGAAAGGGTTATCTGAAAGTTTAAAGTTATATTCAGTTTTTATTTTTTGTGTTTGATGTCCATTGAAATTAATCGAATGAGGCCACACGCAAGTTCGCGGCGACAGTGCATTAGGACAGCAAACGATCTGCATTAATTTTAGTGTCTTTAAAGTCATTAAAGTCTGTAATTAATTATTTTAACTCGATGTCCAAAAGTGTTACTATGAAGCAATCAAATTGCTTCCCTTACATTTGGAATTTTGGTCCTTCGAGTCGGTCCATAAAATGAATTGAACACTCAATTAAAATTTTAATAAATAAAATTGAAATACTGCCACGTATTTTCCCATCTAATTACCAGTTTATCCGTGATCCATTACTGCAACAGGAATCATCTAAGTTGGTACTAACATCTGCGGTACAGATACAAATCTCTGACATAAAGTTAAAATACACTCCAGACTTTATCACACAGGTACTTTAACATACCCATGATTGATAACTGTCAGCCACTAGACCACCATTGAACCAGCCCACCGTGGCATAATAACTTCATAAAATCGTCCATGAATCACCATTGCCTGGGGCGTCCCTCGTTACCGAGTCGTTAAAGCGATGCCGACTGCCTTCATACCAACACAAAAAAAAAGATATAACAGAAGGCTTATTGACGGGTTTACCAAAAATAGAAACAGTCAATTTAGCACATTATTTGGAATTGAAAATCAATGTAATGAAGCCCGAAGTTTTCTAAAATATCCTTTTGAAGCATAATATTTTTGCAAAATGCGATTTATTCTAATAGAATAAGTTCCGTAGCGGGTGAATGAAAGAAAAATATGACTGGAGCGTACGACATTTGCGACTGCAATTGGATTAATCTGTTTAGCTTAGCGGATTTCCCATTGTATTTTTTTTAATAGCCAGATTTAATCAGTAGTGCTTCTGTTCTTTATATTGTGTGACACAGGCGGCTCACTTTATACCGATACCGAAGTCCAAACCGGTCCACTTGGCCCAATCAGGAAACGTTACGTATATATTATGTTTGTTTATTGGGACTGGCAACACTTTATTTAAGTGCGTGCGCGGCGGAGGGTTAAGTAGTGACAAGTTTCGGGTCTTATTGATATAAAACAATGGGGAAATTGTTTAAAAGTTTCTTTTGTTTCGATTTTCGATGTCGACTTTTTTACTTGTAGATCTAAGGATTTAGGATTCGCATTTTTTTACCAGCCCTTTCATTCCACAAAAAGTTAGTTACACTTCTAATTATTTAAAAACATAATATTATTATTCACAACGTATCTAAGTAGGTACTCAGGATACTCAACGACCTTAGAAAGTAAAATTAGTTTCGCTCAATTTTTTATTCGCTAAATTGATCTATCACCATTAAGGTCTAAACTTTCGCAGATTAAGTCACAAAAAATAAGGTCAAAACCACCCATTAACATAGTTTAGGACATTTATCATACGAGCGCCGTTAAAAAGTAGGCCCTTGATGAAAAAAGACGAACAAAAATTATTGGTTTGAACACCCATTCACTAAATATGCCTTTCCCCTATCATCTGATGTGGTGTGAGCATAATTGACATCTGCGGTTGTTCTACGATTGTGGTAAACTAATTAAATAATAATATTACTGACACAAGTCAAATTCCTAGAAGTATAAAATAAAAAAAAACTATAAATTAATGACTAATCGAATTTAACGAAGAAGAATAAATATTCTGTATGTAATACGTAATCGATTCAAAAGTTCGTATTATGAATCAGTGTTAATAACTTCACATGTAAGAAGCCAATAAACATGAGATATCGTAAATAGTGTATTGAATATAGGAATTCCTCAAGTTATAAGTTAATATCCGTGTTGATTGGAAAGCAAGGGAAAGGACCGTGGAATATGTTGTAAGTTGTGATAATTTCCTGTTCTATGTATTACTAACGGTTGGTCGATACCTACAATGCAACACGTTTGTACTAAAAAGGTCCTTATTCCATTAACGTAAATCCATCGCAGACGCAACGTCGCGTTTCTCAGGTACTAAAGAGACCTTGATCTCCGAGTTTGTTTCGGCTTTTCTTGTTAGAGCTTGTCAGATAGGAAATGCCGGCGCCATCTAGTCTTAAAAAACATTATATTGACTTGTAAAAGTGTCTGTAAAAAAATATTTACAGAAATAAAAATCATCTATCATTTATTCAAAGAAAAATTACAGCCAAGTAGAGGTCAATCAGTAAGCCCCGGGATTTACAAAACAAAAGTTAATTGAAACATAACTAATTCTAAATTCAAACACTAAACGAACAACTGCTAACAACAATTACGTAATACAGCCTCAATTTAGAACGTAAAGTATCGAACAGTCGATATTAAGCGCTCTAAAGTTGTTAGGTACTACAAGGAGATTGTGGGGCTCTATAATAATCCAATAATCTGAACACACGGTGGTGCGGAGTGCCCAGTATATCTTGGTAGATGATGGCGGCGCTGCTTGCTAAGGCAAGTGTCAGCCATATGTCAAATTCAGTACATTTAAATTTAGTTCCGTATTCCGCCGTCTACCAAGTAATACTGGGCAATATTTACTGACACCACTTTGAGATAATCGCCCGTTCACTTTGCGCTTTAATGTATGGCCGTATCAGTTAAGGCGGAGGTTTAAACTAAACCGAAATTAAAGTAAATACTAGTTAATTTGGTTGGGTAAAAGGACCAATATTTGTGGTCCTTAGATTATAATTTATATTTCCGTTGCTTTGAAGATAGAGTGAACTGTTTACCAAATTATATAGATACCTAATGTTTATGTAAAACCGCCTGAAAACTCTTAAGGCCTTAAAGATATCGAAGTCTTCTTAGCTGGTATGTACATCATCTTAATATAATCAAACATAAAAACTACAAGTCATCGCGTACATTTCTACGTAGGTAAATAAAATCGTGGCTAAGATACGCGTATTTCCCTTAACCGCGTGACAACACGCCCTGCGCAGGCGCAGATGCTGCGTAATATTGCGCCATAGCCGCTCACTCCTTTGATCTTCCTCGCCGTTGCTAAATAACGGCCTTTTACGTATTGATAATGTTTAAGTATATATTGGTTATTATAACTGTAAAGTTTATATACTTATGTGTTTAATTATAAGCCTTCTTCCTGGTGTGAATAATCTTGAATGTAACGGTAACCACTAACTCATTTATGTGACTACCTAAACCTAAAAACAAACATGATTAATACAATTATGAACCATATTAAGATCTCAAGTCCGTCTTTATAATAACGATATACCTACTATACCTACTTAGGTGGGGGAAGCCCTTTATATGAGCACACTATCTACACATTCATAATGGCATCAGTAAGTTTTTAACGTTACTAACTACTAAATCAATCGAATAACTCCGTCTATAATAGTTAGAAAGGCCTTTCCTAGTCTTCGCCATAACACTTGGTCCTTTTGTACCACATCCAATCTAAACATCCTTGATTTTTTATATGTATTGACCAAATTCGTTTGCTTATTTCCAGATGCATCTAAGTTCGATTCAGTTGGCGTGCGCGGCACTGGTGGCGGTGGCCCTGGGCGCGGCGGCGCCGCCCTCGTCGTCGCACCACGTCGCGCGGCGCTCCTTCTTCACCCTCGAGTGCAAGGGAGTCTATGACGCAGCTATTTTTGCCCGCCTTGACAGGATCTGTGACGACTGCTACAACCTCTTCAGAGAACCACAGCTGTATACTCTATGCAGGTTCGTTGCGTTTTTTATTATTTTTTTTAAATGTGACGTGTTTCAGTTTGTGGTTCTGTGCCAATTTATGGCGGGAATTTCAAAATGGAAATGGTGGATTTAGGATCGTGAATTAGTTTATACAACATTATTATTCTATTTTTTACATCTCATATGCTTGTGAGATAAATGATAAGATAAGATAGACTATGATAGTCACTGTACATTGTAAAATTATTACGTCTTCAGTATAATAAATGCCAATGAATATAAAACTCATTCACAATCCAAAATCAACATTACACAACTCCAACCTTTATGAACAAATATTAAAGTGCATTATTCCTTGTTGGGGCACAGGAAAGACTGTTTCACAACAGATTACTTCAAAGGCTGCGTCGAGGTGCTACAAGAAACTGAGCAGTTAGAACAGTTCAAGGAATATATAAGAATATTACACGGGGCCGTCCCCCCGGCTGGGAATTAGGTACCAACCGAATTTATATTGCCTCTCCTTCTCACAACTACATTTCCTATATCTATCTCTTTCTAATGCGTCAAGCATTTCCTTCAGCTTTGGGGTATTAACAGCACGCTATAATTATTATTTATTATTATATCGCACTACTTTAACACAGCTATGCAATAGGCTTATAACACTTTACGTATAAGATTACTTAATAAAATTTTAAAAAAATATACGTCTGCACGGATCGTAAGTATGAGCTAAAGGTAAAAGGTCTAATTCTTCTATCCACAGCATCTTCTTTCTTCTAGAATGTAGAAGCCGACTTAACAGCATGCCTTTACGCAACTATTTTTCAGCACTATTATAATAATGTATCACTTTGTATTAACATTATTATAATAATGTATCACTTTGTATTGGCATTATTATAATAATGTCTCACTTTGTATAAGCATTATTATAATAATGTATCACTTTCTTTAAGCACTATTATGATATAACTAAGGTAGATAACACACTAAACAGGCTGCGGCAGTCCACTTATCATCATCATTTTTTACAGACGGTTTAGTTAGCCTTAAGAAGACTATACATTGGTGACTTGCCGTGATCGACTTAGTCCGTTATCTGCCTTACTTTCTTATGCAATTTTGCCATTAAGCGGTATATTGGAATATTTATATATTTTTCTACTAATAAAGATGAATCTTACCAATAATCTCGGCCTGTAATTGCACTCCACTTTTGGACATAAGCTTCTCTCAAATTTTATTTCCTTTTCGTTATAAAATCGATTAGTAGATTTTAAAGCTAAAGCCGTTGTAATAAATAGTGATCAGCTTTCAGTTTTTATTTGAAATTAGAACATAACTTTAATATTTTTAAATGCATAGTTATTTTTTTATTATTAATTGTCAAATAACAAAATCCACTGCTACCTGCTATTGCTACTACACTTCTATGTTTCTACTAACAAAAACTCATTCTAATATGAGAAACTAATATACATTTTTGTCTTACAGGGAGAAATGCTTCACAACGCCCTATTTCAAGGGATGCATGGAGTCTTTGTACCTATACGACGAAAAGGAACAAATAGATCAGATGATCGACTTCGTCGGCAAACGCTAAAACAAAAAACAACCGCAAAACGCAACGTTCCGACGCATCTTACCGTGTTAATTACTACGCAATTTTATACCAACAACTTCCAACGCAACGGTTGACGCAACGACCGCTTTGCCATAAAGCAGAGACCATAGACAATGTTCCTGTTGGACGTCTGCTTTCTTCCTCAACATATTCTAGTCTAAGCGACGTAAATAGTTTTATGTTCGCAACTAAATGTAATGTTATTGTAATTTGTATTAAGTAATACTAAGGACATTTATTATCTATTTTATGGTTTATATGTTATTAAATGTTGTAAGCTTCTTATGTAGGGAAGTGTAAAGTACATTGAATCACCTCCTAGTATTGAAATTCGAAAATTAGAGGCAGCCTCTTGGTCTCGATGCTGGTCATCTATTCTGTCTCGTAAGATCCGACTGAGATTAACGATTTTAATGTCTAGGTGTCGTTTTGTGACCGGCGACCGAGGTTCGAGACGGCAACTGGTTGCTTGCACCGCTTCCAATTAGCTTTGCCCGATAGCCGTCTCGTTCTAAATCGACAGTTTCAAAACGACAACTGATTTGCGACGCATTCCAATCACAGTATTTAAAAAGAATACTTACGCTTTTTTTCAATCTACAATTCATTTTAACACATTTTTGTATTATCTTTTGAATTATGTTTTAAAGAGACTAAAGTAAGCCTTACTGTAGTTCTTACAAGAATAGTATTTGATTTTATATTTTAGGTAGGTTCTGAACCAATATTACTTCTTTGCTATACGAATTTGAACTTAATTACCAAGAAACATAACTTTGTTTTTAGTTTAATTGAAATTTAGTATTCACAATCTGTTGCTAGTTAGTTTTTATGTTAAAATCACGCATGTGGCTTATACATCACTTAGATTTAGCCGACTACTACTAAACTCAGAGAGTTTAACGTTTTCATTCACGTTTATTTATTTATTATTCATGTTCATAATAAAGAACCAGTTTCATTAACCAATAAATCCAAAAACTTTCCAATTTCAAAATAATAGAATAAAAAATCAAAATTCATATCCCAGGTAACAATGGTTAATGAAATTGGTCCTTTATGAAATAAAGGTAGGTTCTCATTTGTACAAGTAAATGTGTAAAGCACGACCACACGTGTCGTTTTAAAATAAGTAAGTATATTTGCACAAATGACAATCGGACCGTGTACACAGGATTACCGAAATTGTGCTCACATCGCTTTAATCAGGTTTCGATTGCCAAGCGAGTTTTAATGATTATTTTTATTAGTTAATTTCACTAGTAAGTAAGTATTTAAAAAAGATTTATTTTTATATACTTCCGACCTATTTATTACCTATTGTTACTTTTTATTTATATTTTTTTTAATAATAAGTATTAATAGAAACTTTTTCGTGCAGCGATCGAGTGTACCAGTGTGAAAAAATATCTAACTGTACTCATATTATATTCCTGATTTTTTTATTATCTTTAAGTTGCGGTTTATACTTATTTAAAAGTTTTCTTTTGTAAAATCCGCTGTAACTCTTGTCTGTGTTCGAATCTCATCTTTGTTTAGTTTATTAGCGTTTCTTATGTTTCATTGACATACTTTGTAATGAATTTCGACACAGTTCGTGACGTAATAGTTTCGACACATAGGAGTCTGTTCTGTGACGTAGATAAAATGGTGCCAATTATTGTCAGCAAGACACTAGGTTAAAAAATTAGCTAATGGTATATAAACAATTTATAGGACGCGTTTGTAAAAATGAATTAGTAAATTATTATAAATAATTGTATAAATTTTATAAAAACAGCTAAGAAACGCTACGGGTTCCATGAAATATATTTGATTTGAAAATCACACTTGTATTTTCTTTATCCCTTGAGTTATAAGGTTCTAACTTCTACATACCAAAATAAAGAATCAACCATCCACTGTATGTGGAGTAGTAAGTCTCGAAAGTGGTCCTTTGGATCTCAAAACACACCGAACTCACCTCATTTGACACATATATTATGAGAAATAATCTTCTATATCGAATAGCTCTCAAAAAAAATAATGAATCTTTTAACACCCTGTATAGCATATTCGATTATTCTGCCATTCAATTTTAAACTTAACTGCTAACAGATACAGTATATTATCACTTAGATCAGGGCAACACTAGTAAGACAACATTTTTCCTAATTCATATATTTTAACATAATAAATCTTTGACATTAGATATGACAACGTAGTTGGGGATCACAGTACATAAGTATACATAATTACATAATATTCAATTCCTTACATTATTTAATTACAGATAACTATTTAACATTTAATTTAGGTAATGTTAGCTTTAGCACGCGAGATTAACTGTTAAATGGAGCTACTACAATTTTACACCAATAGGTTTTAAAAGGTACAGTGCGCAATAAATAAGTAGAACCAAGATGGCGTCGACTACCAAAGTTCAGGGGTTTACTAGTAGCCACTGAAGAGTTCCACTATCCACCTCCTAGCTCCATCATCGGACTCTGAACACAAAGTGCAATCTATTGGACTCATCAAAACGAATCATATGACCCGAACCTCACATAGATCACACAGTCGACGCCATCTTGGTTATTTGACGCGCACTGTACGAGGCATGACACAATAAAAAAAAGAGTGTTACTATGACAGCAAGGTGTAGACAGCCCATTTATGACGTAGGTTAGTTCTTATGTAGCCCCATTTTACTGAATAGATATATAAAACGAACGTGAAAGAAGATATTCAATGCATTGTATGAACTCAACAGTAACAATAGTCACGGTAGTTAGAAAACAAACTGTATCATTACACATTTATCAAAAAATCAAACAAAATAAAGCAATGTATGTACACTTAAGTTTCGTTAACTGACGTTTATGGGCCTGCGCCCAATGGCGGCACGGCATGGCAAAGGATTTTTAAGCTCAATTTTTTTAAACCTTATCTTAATACCATTAGCACTCATATTTGCTTAGCATACCGTGGGATGCTTCCTCGTGACACGGCATGCCGAAGCATCCCATGGTACGGTAAATACCAGTCCTAAAGGGTATTACAATAAGGTTTAAAATTAGTCGAGCTTAAAAAATCCTTTGCCGCGCTAGGCCGCCAGTAGGCGCAGGCTCTAAATGAAATAATTATGATCATTTAAGAAAAACAATAAAGTCATCCAATAAAGGCGGCCGAAAGGAACTTAATAACTAAAACACATTTTGAATTTAAAAATAAATACTACCCAGTCTCATAACAATCACTCGTTCAAAATTTGGTCAGAACTTTGGAGACGGTCCAGATTGCGCGACTCTACGTCCGTGACGAATAATACGAGTACTCGAGTGTTAGAGCCTATGCACACGACGTCTTTTCTTTGCGCAGACGACGCGCGTTTACTTTAGACTCCGTCCATACATAAAAAACGTTACACTTGTTTTTTAAGTATTAAGTTTGACGTTAACGCGCGTCGCCTGCGCATAGGAAAAACGTCGTGTGCCTAGGCCCTTAGGCTAAAGGACCAAAAACGCTCATTTAGCGAAAACATTTACTATAACGCGTGTGGTCTCTTAAGATCATTCATAACGGAAAATTCGTTTTATGGCACTTACAGAAACAACCAGAACGCGTAGTGGCAACAACCAGAACTCGAAATATAGGTACACGTTCACATGTAAATTTTACGTTGTGGATAATCTTAAGAGACAACAGAACATTCTACGTTTTTGGTGTTTGAGCCTAAGATATACAAGGTTAGTCGGAAAGGGGGTACTAAGCCGAGGGCCACTTTATGTATAACTGATGATTGTTTTAAAGAAAGTGTTAAAATTTCTAATTTCGATAAAAAAGCAATGAAAAAGATATTTATTTTTCTTTTTCAAAAATTCTTGATCTCTGCTTTAGTTACGAATTCAGAAAATGGAGCTTCTAATCCGTGACCCCAAATATGACCTCAAATGTAAACACGGCTGATCATAGCTGAGGATAAATAGAATTTAGCGTATTTAAAGAAAAATCTTTGTACAGCTATTTCTTTTAAATTAATGACATTTGGGGAAAGTTGTAGAACAAAAGTTATCCATTATTATGGGTACTTTAACACCCTTTCGGATTAGTACCCCCTTTCCAACTAACCTTCTATAAATAATGAACGTGTTTTACGTGCATGTGGTCTACAATACCGTATTATTACGATATCAATGTACGTCAAAGGCGCAGCCTGAAGAGCCTCCAAGAGCCTTAAATAGGAGATGAAACGTGAAACTTTATAGGCGGCTGTAAATGCCTTGCTTTTGAACGAAACTATCTCCTATCTAATACTTTTTGTTCAGAAATAACTCAAATTTTCAGTCAGTGTAGATTGTGCTTCCGTTCGACAATCATTCTTCTTTTATACCATCTCTCCTATGTAACAAGTCTATTTCATTCCATACTATCTAATTAATTTGTATAATTTGAAAATATATTTTATGTAATTCAATTTTAAATTATATTAATAAAATAGTTTCGCTACGATAAATATTCATATGAGTTATAAAACCAAAAAAATGAGGAAAAAAATATACAAGGTCCAACCAAAATACTTGTACTAACTTTTACACAGTGTTCAACACGTTTAACTAAACGTTTTTTTTGCATATATATGTTTAGTTAACCGTACTGAACACTGTGTAAAAGTTTGTCCCGGTATTTGCGTAGGACCTTATATAATGCGATCGTTTGAATTTAATAAAATATGACTACGTATTATAACTACCTAAGATTGAATTAACTTGGCCAATCAATAACAGTTAAATATGTTATCTAAAGCCACGGACAGATTTGCGGGCGGCATTATAATGAAATATTTGTATTTGGAAGACGTAGCGTAGTATTTAGGTAGATAACACATTGATAGCCAGACTGCGCAATGAGACAAATTGCGCAAACTTATCCAACTGCCACAAAGGTGCGTACATATAGGCGAACACGTCTGTTTTGTTACCGTGAAACTAGCCAACTTTGCCAATTAAGGTATCTTTGCCCTAAACGCAATTTATAAGCAAATCTATGATTAATGATGCCATAAAACAAAAATATTTTCTCATGTTAGCAGATTTGCTTATAAATTGCGTTTAGGTCAAAGATACCTTAATTGGTAAAGTTGTCTAGTTTCACGGTACGCGTTCGCCAAAGATGGACTTGTGGCGGCATCTATCACGCCATATGCGAACTATGCAGCACGACGAATGACAAGCAGACTACAGCGACAACAAAAGACAACTCTCAAAATAATGTGACGTCACAAATCCTGCATCGCGATATCAAGATTTGACACGCAGATAGTATATACAACTTCCCAACATCAACCATTGGGCAGTAGCCCGCCAGGCATAAGACCCGTCTGGTTGGAGGGTCCTCCCTTTTCGTTGCAGGAACACCATACCTTGCCCCTCCACAGACTAGTCCACAAATTCAAATACATCAGTGATGGTACGAGCCATTCTCGAAGTGGCTTTCAAGGACGAGATGATCGGGAAAAGACATAGCATGTATAATTAAATTATGTCTTCTGAAGGATCGATGGCCGAAACATGGTCCTTGGCATCGGTAATGGCGAGCGTGCCCTACTCAAATGGACCAACGACCTGAGGAAGGTGAAGGCTAAGGACAAACTACAGTGGTGTACCTTGGGAATGGACTGTGACCAGCAGTGCGCTGCGATAGGCTGACTTAATTGAAAGACCCTGCATGTTGTGCCAGGTATATTAATGGCAGATATATACGATGTTGACGTTGAAAGAGAAACATCGTGAGGAAACCTGCACACCTGAGAGGACTCCATAAAGTTCTCGATGGTGTGTGTAGTCTGCCAACCCACACCAGGCTAGCGTGGTGGACTCAGGCCTAAATCCTTCTCATTCTGAGAAGAGGCCCGTGCCTTGCAGTGAGAGAGTAATGGACTGATTATGTTATCATTACATAATATAAAACAAAGTCGCTCCCGCTGTCTGTACGCTTAGATCTTTTAAACTACGCAACGGTTTTTAATGCAGTTTTCAGCAATAGATAGAGTGACTCAAGAGGAAGGTTTATATGCCCCACATTAGTATCGACATTGCACCCGTGCGAAGCCGGGGCGGGTCGCTAGTGTTACATAAAAAGCATCTTATATAACATAACATATTCAGTCCTTCAGTACGCGTTCACCGTTGCGTCCTCATCCATAACCAAACAGAGCTATCAAAGGTACGTATGTTTGGCTGAGGCAGCCTGACTATGATTTGTTCTAATATTCCCTTGTTTAGTTGTAATGTAAATCTCAAAATGGCACAAGTAATAATAAATCACTCAGCACAAAATCGCTTGCAGCTATCCTACTTGTATTTACTAGAAAACTCATAAAAACTCATTTACGAGGAGTGAGTTTCTTGAATCCATTTTATACTCAAAGACATTTAAAAAATCGAATCGTCTAAGGCATGCATAGACCTCGGCCCACGTGCCACGTTCAAATTGGAATGCTTCAGGCGTTGAAACTACCATAGTTCGGAGCAGAACGCACTAAGCTCTAACTACTCTACGATGTAAAATACAACAGTAATAAAATGTTCAGGTATATTATTTACCATTGGCAGACTGCTTGTGGTGTTTGCTCTTTTTAGCGCTTAGATTTCATATTGCTATCTCACTCTCTAGGTAAGGTTACTTTATAGTGCCATCGCTAGATAATAGGCCTAGTTGCGTATTATGACGTGTTGAAATCATAATTGTTCCATTGTGAGAATGTGACGGCGCTTTACGAATCACCCATATTCTAAGACGTTCCTCCAAAACTTACTCGAATCAGAACGGCCTCGAAAACACCTTCAAAATTGTATTCTTAGTCGCAATTTCGAGTGAACTTTGAGGTTCCTCGACTGAGGGGTCCTCAAATGAGTTAAGATAGAGTGGAGTCATTACGTCATTATTTGAATTATCTGCATCGCGCAAATAACGCCGCGATAAATAGTTGTAAGGATTATCGTAAGCATATTCGATAAAGTTTCCAAAATTCATTTTTGTTACATACGAACTTTGACACTTCCTTCCTTAAGGTAGGTTCCGATGTACCTTGAGTTTGACAGATGATTCCTTACCTCAACTGAGGAAAAATCTCGAGTCGAGGACGTTTATATCGACTATAACTACCGATAGTAGTGAGAAAGACTGAGTCGAGGTGGAGTCTAGTCGAGTAAGTTTTGGAGGAACGTCTTAGATTATGGGTGTATGACAACATTTATACAATTAAGTATTAATTAGCAAAAGTTTCATGTAATATGGAATGATTTGTGCAAAAATATTTCTATAGTACTACATATAATAGAGGTTATTTGGTCACAATAATGTTAATGAAATAATTATGTACAAAGTTTAGATTGCATTTGAAAATAACAATGTTAGATAATATATTATTTACATAAATATTTTGTTGCGTCGATACAGTCGATAAAGTCATGACCGTCAGATATTCGTATGAAAACAGAGACCGACGGTTTAATATACTCTCTGAAGCACGGAGGAACCTCGATGTGTAACGAACGGTCACCCATCAACACACTGACCGCGGCAAGCGCAGCTTAACCTCGCAGATCATACGATCATTTTTACGAGCGCCTCATCATAATCAGCTCTGATCTATCAGCATAGTTAGTTCTCAATATTCAAGGTCATTTATGAGCATCAAGAGGGCTGACTCACAAAGGTATATTTTTAGCTTTAGAATGCGTTAGGCTAGGTAGGTACATAATAGTAGTTAAATTTATTTTAGCCAAGACTTTCGACTGTATAGAAACTAACAATATCTGAGAACAAAAGGACCAAAATATGTTTCAATTATAATAATCGAGTTATTGTATTCAAGTTTGATGGGAGTCCATATATTTCATTATTTATTACATACATATATTGTTCAGCAAATAAAGATCGTAGGACCAAATAATTTTATACAAATTAAAAAAATATATCGTCTATGTTTCTAATACTAATCAGGTTAGGTTATAAAATAATTTCATAATTATAACAATCTAATATTACAGCAAGGAATAGCCACCGAAACTATATTTAAATAATAGGGTGAAACAACCAGTTATCGGTCAAGATCTTTTTCAGAATAATTTAAATATAACAAATTAAATAAGATGTGATGGGATGTGATTTAGTTATATTTTTCTAAAAAATATGATAACTAAATCACATCCCAGTGCGTGCGACGAGCGTGCGCAAGTTGGTTCGCCCACTCGGCACCACCAGCTACTGCGGCCGCCGCCGTCGCCCCGCGTAATCGTCCGGCACGCATAGCCAAAGTTCCTGCAGAATGGCTGGGTTATTTGTTTTTCCCCGAAGTACTTTAAACAAATATGTTGCCAGTGCTACTTCTCTCCTTATTTACAATTTGTAGTATCCTACCATGCCAAGTACAAACAATGTTGGATAAATCGAGGGATATCCTGGATACACCCTAAATAACTTTAGGTACAGGAATCTTATAAATTTGTTCTGAATTCGTTCCAACATTGCTTTATACTTAGCTTCATTTGGGCTCCAAATAACCGCATTAAATTCTAGATGACTTTTTACTAGAGCCTCATATAACGCCTTTAAAGCGCATATATTGATAAATTCGTTTGCCTGACGTAGAACAAACCCCAGATTACGATATGCCTTTTTACAGACATTTCTATGTGTTTCCGAAAAGTCAAGTCAACAGTGAAGCAAATACCTAGGCCATGAGATATCGGTAATGTCTCGGTGTGCGTGTGCGAGTGAATGATAGCACCGAGCATTTGGTGACATATAAGCACATTGTGGGTCACCCGCGCGAAGGCATTTCCCAAGGAGGGTTGATGTCAGGCAGGCGGCCTGTCATAAAACAATAAGCCAAAACCTCTAACAACATGGATTTATGAAATACATGCTGTGCCGACCCCACCTAGTGTGGGATAAGGGCAGGAAGAAGAAGATTTTTCTAAAAAATATCAATCAAATTCTGTTTTAGAACTTTAAGCAGCTTATGTACTGGGTTTAACGTGAAAAATTAAATAGTTCGTAGCATTTTTCGCGTGGCCGATAACTACCCGTTTCACCCTTCCGACTAGTCTATATGATCATACTAACATTAAAAGTCGTCGAGGCAGAAGTCAAAATGGTCTTCCATCACTTTGTACTGGTCGCATGAAAACCTCATGCATTTTGGACATGTAAACACCTGAAAAATAATAAAAAAAGAAAATGAGAATTACGAAATAGATTTCAGAATTATTATTGTTATTATTGGAACACATCCATGCAGAATACATTTGGCTAGAAAATACAGTACGTAACACAACGAAGAGCAGACCTTGTAACTGGTTGATGGGTAGGTAAAGTATAGCACAGGGATGGCGAACCTTTACGTATCAACGTGCCATTTTTCTAAAGAAATGTTTAATGAGGTCATAGACGCCATCAAATAATTTTGACTTTGTGATTATTGGGTCATATAACACCTACTTCACACTTTTTTTCATAGTGCATAGTGAATTTTGTAATCAGTGACGTGCCCAAAACATTGTGTGTGCCATTGGTTCGCCATCCCTGGTATAGCACAATCATACACTTTTTATCACTATCAACGCTCGTTCTGCCTAGCCTTTTCCCAACTATGGTGGGGTCGGCTGCCAGTCTAACCAGATGCGGCTGAATACCAGTATTTTACACGGAGCGACTGCCATCAGACCTCCGCAACACAGTTACTTAGCCAATGCCGATATCCTAAGGTTGACCGCGGCAAGCGCAGCTTAACTTTGCAAGTCATAATATCCGCGCGGTTGATAATTAATTAGCCACGATCCACTATTAACGCTATTCACCAATTTTTACTTTTCTCATTTTTCATAACCTCTTTCAGTTTTATAGTCGGTTAACATAACTGACATCATCCTACAAGATCAGCTGCACAATGTAAACAAGTAAGAAATCAACTATTTCTCAAAATCCTGAATATCATAACTTGAACTATGCCCGTGTTTTCACACTGTGTGATAAGTGGATAGCGTGGATAGTGACAAAAAGTGTACGATTGTATTACACTTAACCTACCCATGAATCAGTTACAAAGTTTACTCTTCATTGTGTTACGTACTGTATATAAACAACATTTTTGTTAATTTTGTCCTTTTAATAGTTAGTTGAGATTTGAGATGCATCAGCATTATACAACAAAAAATATATCAAAATCATCACCACGCACAAACATCAAAGGATTACGGGGTGTCCCGCGTAAGCGACGAACGCGACGCGACGAACGCGACAAACGCGACGCGACGAACGCGACAAACGCGATCAAGACAACGGCATTCCCTACTAGCGGCTTATGTAGCGAAACGCGACGTAACGCGTATTTGTTCCACGTCGTGTCGCGTCGCGTCGCGTTTGTCGCTTACGTAGGACACCCCGTTAGACAAAATACTTGAAAAAATGCTAGTTACACACTGTTAAACATTTTAGAAGATATTTGAAACACTTTTACTAATAAAGAAAAACACACAAAAGAACACAACGACAAACACTTTCTCACCTAAGTGTCCAGAATTCTCATAAACCTAATTCATGAACTAAATACTAAAAATAAATAACTGCCTCGTTGGTTGGGTTCCATCCCTAGGTCGAGCAAAGTGTTATTGGGTTTTATCGTGTGGAATTCCACGCCCGGAGTTTGGATTTGTGCCCGGTTGATGACAGTAGGCTCGCCCACTATTACATGGGACTTAAATATAAGGGCGAAATGAAGGTGTTACTATACCTACACCTCTGCCCTACCTTCCGGGGAGTACAGGCGTGATGTTATGTTTATGTTTTAAAAATAAATATTGTTTTATAATTAAAATTGTATATTTTCTAGCAAGTATTTAAAAGAATTACTGATTTGACAATACAAAATAAATGCACTAGATTAGTCAATCAGAACAGCATGCCAGATAACAAACTGGTTAGGAAGGCTGCGACAGTCAATCCGAAGAGTTAAAAACAGATTCTTTAGATAAAAGGAGGACCTCAAGTTCTGATATGATTCGATAACGTCGCCAATTAGCTATTGACCGTCCGTCGCTGTCTAGCTACACAGTCAGCGCATCAGAGATAGTTCAATCCACGAAGACACGCCCCACTCTTTGTCTAAATCGCTACAGTGCAAGTGTACATTATAAATTGAGGTGTGGAGCTAAGTGCCAAAACACAATTAATCAAAAATTAAATAAAAATGGATTGGCTGCCCAATGTAGCTCCTTTGACATTAAAAATATTGACTTCGGTTTTTTGGGCACTTAGCCCATTTGTAAATTCCACGCCTCAATTGCTATTGTGTTAGTTCTATCGCCACACAATAGTTAGACGTGTGTGTGCGCACACTAATATAAGATAATAATAAGAGCTGTGCGCATACGCACCACGCGGCTACCGACCACAAGGAGTGGAGCGCGGCTGAAGTGGATTGAACGCACTGTTCCTGCTTAAACGATTTCTGACACCACCGATCGACTTATGAAATTGAAAGTAGCACCTTAAACATATTTATATTGTTATCCTATCATTTTTAACTTTATAACATTTGTAACTTAATGGTATAGCTTTTAATTTTAATTACGTAAAAAAGCTGTACATAAAAAATTATATCCTTATTTATTTAATAAATAAAAGTATTCAATGAGTAATCATTGATATTAAACATAAAAATTGGATAAATATACAATAAAATATTTAGTGTTAATTCCGCGAAAAAACAGTTGATCAAGCCTGAATGCAGTATGCAGCACCGCCCTCCCGCCCGCAAATATATGCAAATGCAGAAGGTGCGATTAATAACATGCAACACACAAGCAAAACAAACCGATACGACACGTGTTTCGCCCCTCCACGGGGCATCCTCAGGTGATGTTGACTCGTCGACCGCTTGGACGCGAATCGCGAATATTCGCGTCCAAGCGGTCGACGAGTCAACATCACCTGAGGATGCCCCGTGGAGGGGCGAAACACGTGTCGTATCGGTTTGTTTTGCTTGTGTGTTGCATGTTATTAATCGCACCTTCTGCATTTGCATATATTTGCGGGCGGGAGGGCGGTGCTGCATACTGCATTCAGGCTTGATCAACTGTTTTTTCGCGGAATTAACACTAAATATTTTATTGTATATTTATAGATCATGGATTTCCGCAAAGTAACGCCTGATTCCATCATATATATAAACATTGGAACTTGTTCTCGTCATCAAATAAACAGAACTTTATTAATAACTTAAATAAATGCAAATTTCCAATTAAATACCATTTCTACTAATTATTGCATTACAAAACACCTAAGAGCTTGCGGACTGATAGTGATTTACACACGATAAACACACGCACGCACGTATTGTACTTTAGATTTGTTTATCGATTCATTACGATCTCTTTGCGTGTCGCTGCTCTAGTCTATTCGCACTATCACGGTAAAATAAATACGTAAAATTCATATTTAAATAAATACATTTTTCTGCTATATCCAAAAGTTAAACTAGAATCAAGGTAGACAATGCTCAACATGTTGTTGTAACAATATGATAGTTTTAAAGGGCTGGTCGCAGACGGGACAGTCGAACCGCAGCGGCGGCGGCGTGGTTTCCTTAGCAGCCCCAGAAGCCCCCTCTTCAGAATCGTTGGATAATTTCTTCTTTTTGCGAACCTTTTTGTAGGATATGATGTTTAGAATACAGAAGTGACTTGACAGTTTAAAAATATTTGGCATAAGAAAAATATATAGTGCTTTAATAATTACGAACATGGGAATATTCCGAAAATTACGAATTTCTACTAAACCAGACAATATTTTTTGCTCTGGCAACATTACATTGCATTACACATTCTAGCACTATTACGTTGACAGAGTAAAAAATATTGCCTGGTTTAGTAGAAATTCGTAATTTTTGGATTATTCCCATGTTCGTAATTATTCTAAAGGACTATACGTATATATATTTTTTATAACGATTGTCATAAATTTCACCAATAATATAGTCGTCGGCACGTAACTTGGCAAGAGTACAGAAGAGAATTCCTCTCCATTCTTTCATTCTTCTAAACAGACATGTTATAAAATAAATTATGGCAATAATCATAGAATAATGACAAGCAATAAAAGTGACCATTTTATTGTTGCACTAAGTGTAAATGCGCAAACTTACTCTCACTGCGCCAAAACCTTGCCAAGTACTGTACAAGTCTTCAAGAAAGAAATTGCAATAATCTTAGCAATTAACAGATACAGAGACGACCTAAAATTATGAAGTAACAAACATTTTGTAAAAAAGAAATGCTGGAGTGCAAACTGTTGCAGACGATGATCCTTTTTCGAAAATATCTCTCCATCAACAGGGCCTCATAGATTAACAGTAGGATGTATGTAGGTAAGATCTTTGGGCTTCCCTCTAAAGCGCCAAATCCACTCGCAAGTTAAATTGGGCAAGTTATTCCAACAAGTGCTCGCCTAGTTCGAGAACACTTGCAGAAGTCGACATGTTGCAGGCGTTCACAGGTAAAAGTTGGTTGCAGAAGTCAACTTCCGCAATTTAACTAGTAAGTGCATTTGGCGCGGCACATTTAATTATAGTAAGCTCACCATATTGCCGGTAGCGGTGGTGCCGGTGCCGGTGCCGTGGGTAGAAGCGGGCCGGGCCGGCGCGGGCCTGCTGGCCGCGGCGCTGCTGCTGCGGGAGGTCGCGCTGCGATACACCGTTGGGTTTATCTTGCGGACTTCCTCCAACTGTAGGAGGAAATTAACTTAGGCATCATCAAATAAATACACTTCGAAAGTCTTATCACCAAATGAATGAAAAAAAATTGGTTGTCTGTAAAGTCGGTTTACGGACGATAGTTTAACGTGACAACGTCATAACAAAACATCGTGCCTCTCTATTGCTTGTTCTGCGCTCTCGCTCGCACGCTCGCCTCAGACGGAACGTGACAATGAGTCACGCTTTTTCGTGCATGCTGCCGGCGTTCATCGTTTTATTAGACGTTGTCACGTCAAAAAATTGATACGGCTAACCTTACTAATAAACATAATTGAATAAAGATATGACAACGTTAGGACTCTAAAAAAAATAGTTAAACTGACGTTGTTATACTGTCATAACTTTATTCCGCTGTTACTCGAAAGTCTTCTACTCTATGAATTTGGGCAGGTATATTTTGAGAGAATATTATATAGGTATTTGTAAACTTAGAACTGCATAATCTATACTAATATTATAAAGCTGAAGAGTTTGTTTGTTTGAACGCGCTAATCTGAGGAAGTACTGGTTGGAATAGAAAAAATCTTTTTGTGTTGAATAGTCAATTTATCGAGGAAGGTTATAGGCCATATAACATCACGCTACGACCAATAGGAGCGAAGCATAAATAAAAAATGTTGCAAAAACGGGAAAATTATCCACCCGTGCAAAGCCGGGACGGGCCGCTAGTTAGCTATAATGTTTAAATAAATAATACCAATATGATAGAAACAAGAAAAAAACGTACAATTACCAATTTTATCAATGATTATAAAAAAAAGTGGCCAGAATAATTATTTACCTGCTGCGTAAGTTCCTGGTTACGTTTCTGTGTAGTTCTGAGGTCTGTTAGTATGGTCTCTTTCTCACTAGCCATCTTCTCGCGAGATTCTCGCTCCGCTTCGAAGTCACTCCTATAAGATAACAGATCCAATTACTAAATAAGATAGTTTGTCTAAATCGCTAAAGTGCAAGAATGTGCATTATAAATAGCTATTGTGTTAGGCCTATCGCCTCACAAGAGATACACTAATTTATATATACACGGTTAAATTTTGATCGTTTTAATCCCGTGGAGGGTCGATCCGGTGCATGAAACACTATCGATTTGTAAAGATAAAATTAAAAAATAAAGTACTTTTTTTTTAAAAACTCGAATTAATTTTCGCATGAGTGAATAAATTATGCGAACCATTAGTAGGCACCATTCGGCTCTAGCAACAATGACGCGTACGCACAGTCAACGTGGACTCACAAAAATTAGCCAATCCTAGACCAAACCCCGCCCCCAAACCCTATTTGATTGGCAATGCAATAGGCGCGCGCCCCGCGCACCCCGCGCGCCAAGGGCAGCACAGGAGTACATGACCACGTCATGTAAATAATTCAGTTTATCTAAGACGTCATCGGTGTGTTGTTGTTAAGATTATCCTTGTCGCGCGAAAGTAATGACGTCTCGTAATTACGCGTACTCCAACCTGGAGTTCCTTGCCATGGTGCAATTTTACGCAATCGCGGGTTTTGATGCGCAGGCGGCTCGTCTGTCTACAGCGAAGCGAGCATAATGTACGTAATCACCTGATTTCCGTGTTTGGAGATCACTGGATTGGACGGGTTGGTCCAGTTGTTTGGCCAGCAAGGAGCCCGGACCTTACCCCGCTGGATTTTTATTTGTGAAGCCATCTTTTGTACAGAAACGAGCATCAAACTCGTGTACAAATGAAAAGTGCGATGTTAAACGCGTTCGATGTTTTATAAAGTGACAGAGAGACATTACATATTGAAATTAAAAGACAATTTAATTAAACGTGCAAAATTATGTCTCGAAAGGAATGGTTTGCACTTTGAACAATTATTAAGCTATCGTGAAGTATTTAGCCAGTGATGATTCAGGGGTGATTAATTATTAGGTTTATAACAGAATTCTTTTTTAAACATTTGATTAGGTACACGTTTTTATGAACAATTATTACGTGTCGCTTAGTGTTAAATAAATCAAAGGTGATTTAGGTATGTAACAGAACTTTTTTTAAATCGTGTAAGTAATTAGAACTTTTTTCTTTTTTAAATCATTGTAAATAATTTTGATTCCACATTATTAAATACGCCATAACTAGCAGGCCTGTAGGGATTTATTTTTACATGTACCTACCGCTTTTAGCATAATTCTTTTAATAGTATTAGGTATGGCCTGAAACCTAGGCACAAAGCAATTATGACGGTCCTAAGCCCGTAAAAGTATAAAGGAAAATTTGGAATCATTTAATTTGTTTACGTGAATCTCAGCTGAGCGCGAGTCAATAACCTTAACTTGATCGGGCGGAGTTAGGTAGTTAGGTACGCAACAACCGACGCCGACGTAGGTAACTAACTCGTGGCGCTACTGCTGGTTTCATGCATTTTGCGAGTATTATGTTATCACTTGCTATTTTCTTTGTTTTAAGAGTTACAATGCTGTGCAAGCTTTTGATGAATAGTATTTTGTAAGTTAAACCACCAGTCCAAGGGATTAAAACGATCAAAATTTAAGCGTGTATAATAAAAATCAATTGCTGAGCGTTAGTCTCGCAAACTCTAAAATGGCTCGACCAATTTGTTTTTTAGGGTTCCGTATCCAAAGGGTAAAACGGGACTCTATTACTAAGACTCCGCTGTCCGTCCGTCCGTCTGTCACCAGGCTGTATCTCATGAACCGTGGTAGTTAGACAGTTGAAATTTTCACAGATGGTGTATTTCTGTTGCCGTTATAACAACAAATACTTAAAAACAGAATGAAATAAATATTTAAGGGGGCTCCCATAAACAAACCTGATTTTTTTGCTCGTTTTTATAGATAATGGTTCGGAAACCTTCGTGCGCGAGACCGACTCGCACTTGGCCGGTTTTTTTTTATTTTGTTCGCCTCAATACAGGGACGGATTAGCAAAAATTAAAAAAAAAAATTTTGCTGGTGCCATGTTCACCGGGTAGCTAGTCTAGGATAAAAAATAAGCCAAAGTCACTCACTTGTACAGATCCATTTGCGCTTTCATAAGTTCTGAGTGATCTTTTTGTCCCCTGAGCGTGTTGAGCTCAGCTTGCAACATCTGCAGTTCCTGACCCCGCGCCACAAGCGCCGCGGTCAACGCTTCGACGTTGTTAGACCGCTCCAAGCGAGGCTTCGATACAGTCTTCTTTAGAACCTCGTTGTAGTCCTTGAAGATGCCTTCGAATATTGAGAGGGTGCCTCTGACTTGGCCGCTGGAAAGATAATAGATTGGTTAATATTTGATGAACATCAGGTCAGGTTGTGATCCACGGGTAGGCGCACCGGGACCTGCCGGAGTTGCGGTGCATGCTGACGCGAATACCGCGACCCCGGCCGAACGGTCAGGAGAAGGAGCATCGTTGGTTTTTAGCCGGTAAGAGTACGGCAGACCCCCTCGCCTTCCCCGGGCGAGGGACATCCATGAGGATTTTCCAACGAAGAAAAACAAAAAAAAAGTTTGTGATCCACCAGCAAAAGTTCAAGACGTTGGGAAGTGTATTATGGAACTGAAGTGGAGATGGACAGGATGCATGACCAGGCGGGATAAACCTGGTGTTAACGCCTTGCATGTGTGCGCGCACTAAGGTTAAGGCCCCTCGCCCGCGGCGACTTTTTGTAGCGAGAGCTACTAACGCGGTTTAGTCGCATTTGCAACGCGCTACAGAAGCGATGCCAACGCGCTACAGCATCGCGACTGTATCGATGCAAACGCGCGACCGTGTCGGACGACATCGGAGAGAGAAGGAGGGAGGGTAGCGTGAGAGTGAAGAACCGTGCGTTTGCATCGCGACTGAGAATCGTGGTGTGGGCGAGGGCAAACAGCTAGCGACCACATCGCGACTGTATCGATGCGAACGCGCGACAGCATCGCTACAAAAAGTCGCCGTGGGCGAGGGGCCTATCACACACATGCATACGGCGTAGGGCGTCCTCTGCGGTGCACTAGCAAGAAACAACACCGCGCAAGGAGGTCGCGTGTGTAGCGTTGAGCACACACAGCTAATTTATCACAATCACATTATTTTATTTCTAACCTGGTTACCTGAAGATTATATTCGTCTTACATTATGAATCGAGTTTGATTTACGACGCTCACCCGTACAGAAGTATCAGAATTCTACACCTAGATGCGATTGGCACAGGACCGAGGCCAATGGCATAATTCAAGGAAGTATGGGTATACCCAGCAGTGAGATATTGAAAACTAGCTGTGTCCTCACGGCTCCGCCCGCGTAAGAAGTTTTATTCCAGTAATAAATATAGCCTATGTTACTCAGTGATAATGTAGCTTTCTAACGGCAAAAGATATTTTGAAATCGGTCCAGAAGTTTTTAAGTTTGTTCGTTACATACAAAAATACAAATCTTTTCTCTTTATAATATTAGTATAGTATAGATATAGATTGTGAATGATGAAATCCGTTGCGTGGATGGCGAATGATGGCTTAACGTGCATTTCGAGGCACCGGGCGATCATGATGTGTGAAGACCGAAGTTCGATCACCCATCCAAAGTTATCCCTGTGATGTTGCTACTTAGCCAAAAGCCCCTGAAAACTAATGGTATGGTGTATTATACTGACATGTTATTAAGTGCAGTACTGTGTTGCTTCTCCATCTGCTGTTTGACCTCTGCTAGGCTCGATTTGAACTGGTCTGCTGTTATCCTTTCTAGCTTGTAGTCGTGAAGACTCGCCACTAAGCCGAGGGTATCGACTAGACTGTCTGACAAGCTGCAAATACAAATAAAGGATATAACTTCGCTTAGATTTTGTATTGAGATTCGTTATTAATATCAGCCGTAGCAGTGATAGCCTAGTGGTGTGACCGTCGGACTGCCAAGTCATAGGTCTCGAATTCGAACCCAAAGCACGCACCTCTGACTTTTCGGATTCATGTGCTTAGTTATCATGTAGGGACTCATGTAAGTATGTATGGCAGAGTGCAAGGGTAGCAAAAACGTATGTGAGCGTGATGTATGCATTGAACGGACAGTTACTGCGCACTGGTCCGAGCGAACGGTTCTCGTTGGGTTCGCGTGAAATATATTCGGTTATCTGACCTCCGACTTTCAACTACCCCGAGATACCTACCAGACGAAGCAGTACTCAAAATAGGGACTATCAACACAAACCAAGCGTTGTACCATAGTCCCTAAAATCACTTGCTTAAAAACGGTGAAGGAAAACATCGTGAGGAAATGCCTGAGAATTTCTCGACGGCATGTGGAGCCAAATCAGAGGCCCATGGCAGCATAAACTGTGACACCAGGTTAGTCACGAACCACGCGAAAAGAAGAAGAAAGCCACTTATTTCTGAAT
Organism: Amphipyra berbera; assembly: GCA_910594945.2. Classification (NCBI taxonomy): domain Eukaryota; kingdom Metazoa; phylum Arthropoda; class Insecta; order Lepidoptera; family Noctuidae; genus Amphipyra; species Amphipyra berbera. The sequence continues at coordinate 2,844,806 of OU343138.1, forward strand.
GCAGTGACTAAGTGACTTAGTGACTAACTAAGCACACGAAAACAAGAAGAATATCAGCCGTAAGAACACCGACACAAATCCAAAGTTCATGTCTCATTGTAAAACCGGTACAATAGTAGTATAAAAAACACTCACCCATGAGTTAGTATATTGAGTAGTTCCGCCAAATGCTTCAGTGTTTTGTCGTAAAGCTTGACGTTGGACGTGAGACTAGTGAACTCTGATGACGTCGACTCCGGCTCCGAACTGATCGAGAAACGAACTGGTTGGAACACCTGTGTGGATCAAAAAATATACAGTGTGTTATATTTAACTGGGCCAGTTTAGGGACATACTTAACCAAAGGAGTTACTGGAAAATTTTCTTTGTAGATATTTGCAATTTTTTTATGAAAACATTTTTGCTTGGTGGTAGGATCTATGCGATCCGCCTGGCTAGCTACAACCTTCACATTAAAGTCCGGCGCCAACCAGTTTAGTGTGTTCCGCCGTGTGTATGTGACAGCCAGGGGGTAGAGGTAGGGGTATAGACCTTTATATCTCTGTCACTTGGATTCGTGTGCTCCATCTTAGACCCTGTCTGGGCTTATCATCAGTTGAAACAAGAACAAAAAAAATAGTATCACTTTTAATTAGATACTGATTTGACATAGTGTGAAAACTAAGATTAGTGTGAAAACCACAATCGTTCCATCGAATTAAGGTTTTCGTAAATTTTTTGGTCAAGCGTACACTTTCCATAAAGAAGAATAAAATGGGAAAATATGAATCAAGAATTAAGAAAAGGTGTTGATGGTCTCTTAATCTGAACCTAATCTAATACTAGGCACTGACGATTATCTACTTAAAACAACGCCCTCAAGCGGCCACGCTCTGTACCAGCGTGTACGTCGACGAGGTGACGACATCACGGCGCTAGCGAGCGAGGGTGGCGGGCCGCCCAGACCGAACACCGCGACACTAGCGAGCGAGGGTGGCGGGCCGCCCAGACCGAACACCGCGACACTAGCGAGCGAGGGTGGCGGGCCGCCCAGACCGAACACCGCGACACTAGCGAGCGAGGGTGGCGGGCCGCCCAGACCGAACACCGCGACACTAGCGAGCGAGGGTGGCGGGCCGCCCAGACCGAACACCGCGACACTAGCGAGCGAGGGTGGCGGGCCGCCCAGACCGAACACCGCGACACTAGCGAGCGAGGGTGGCGGGCCGCCCAGACCGAACACCGCGACACTAGCGAGCGAGGGTGGCGGGCCGCCCAGACCGAACACCGCGACACTAGCGAGCGAGGGTGGCGGGCCGCCCAGACCGAACACCGCGACACTAGCGAGCGAGGGTGGCGGGCCGCCCAGACCGAACACCGCGACACTAGCGAGCGAGGGTGGCGGGCCGCCCAGACCGAACACCGCGACACTAGCGAGCGAGGGTGGCGGGCCGCCCAGACCGAACACCGCGACACTAGCGAGCGAGGGTGGCGGGCCGCCCAGACCGAACACCGCGACACTAGCGAGCGAGGGTGGCGGGCCGCCCAGACCGAACACCGCGACACTAGCGAGCGAGGGTGGCGGGCCGCCCAGACCGAACACCGCGACACTAGCGAGCGAGGGTGGCGGGCCGCCCAGACCGAACACCGCGACACTAGCGAGCGAGGGTGGCGGGCCGCCCAGACCGAACACCGCGACACTAGCGAGCGAGGGTGGCGGGCCGCCCAGACCGAACACCGCGACACTAGCGAGCGAGGGTGGCGGGCCGCCCAGACCGAACACCGCGACACTAGCGAGCGAGGGTGGCGGGCCGCCCAGACCGAACACCGCGACACTAGCAACGCGCACTGACTGACTTGCATTTTTTTTGTATCTATTTCAAAGTAAGAAATAAAAGGAATTTGAGCATTAATCCACGCAGCATCTCTTCATTGAAGTCGACCTGACCCATCAACCATGCATACGCACCAACAGGCACGTTAAGTTAAAGAATAAAACTTACAGTAGTCGACGCTTCCTTTAGCCTGATATGAAGGTCTCGTATCTGTTCTTTGTATATTTTGACAGCCTCCGACACACCTGACTTGTGTTTAGTAAACTCCAACTAGAACAAAAAACAAATCGTTTTAGAAGCTCAGTACTGCAAGCTGGACGCGTACTGTAAGTTCCGTTGCGAGAAAGGAATGGCGCTATTGAGCTATACAGACTGAATAGCGCCATTTCTCTCTCGCAATAGAACAATGATAGCTATGACACTTCATAGTACGCGCCCTGGTCCATCTGCTAGATTGAAGTTAAATATTAAGTACATGTTACTGGATAGTAAGTAAATATTGTTTTTAATTACACAAAAATTACAGTAATAACAATAACACAACATCACGCCTGTATTCCCCGAAGGGTTGTGCAGGTGTGTTTTTAGCACACCGTCGTTTCACCAGTTATGTTTAAGTCCCATGTAATAGGGGGCGAGCGTATTGCAATCAACCGGGCACAAATCCAAACTCCAGGCTGCTACTGAGGAATTCCACACGGAAAAACCCAATAATACTGCCCGACCTGGGGATCGAACCCAGGACCTCACGATTAGCAGTCGCGCTTGCCACCACTAGACCAACGAGGCAGTTCGATACCGTTGGCAGTATTGTAAATCTTGGCTTGCACCTGGAAAAGTAGTGGGAGTGTCTCACAAACAAAATTGGAATTGGTTACATTACTCAAATGACATACCTTAACACTCTCCATATCCAGTATTTTGAGTTGTGCAGTCTTCAGCTCAGCCTGCAGTGTTGCCACCCTGCCTTCCAGCTGCCGTAACAGCTGGTCGCGTTTAGCCACCTCCTCGGACGATATACTGGTCTGAAAAGTAACGAAAAGTTCTTACATTACCGAAAATTTATATTATAAGGTTAGCTGGAGACCATCTCTTTTCCTGGGTATGATAGGCAATAAGGTATGATATTGTAGCGACCCAGACTCGCTTTCACAACCGCTTCCGCGTTTTCTTGACTGCTGCCGGCTTGCAAGGATCTTCGACCCGGACCCTGGCGGATGAAGACGTGTATCGCCGTGTCCAGATCCTTGGACACGTAGAACGGTTTGCTGGAGCTAGTATACCACGATAAGTTGGTTGCGGTGCCAATTTGCTCATGTGGGCCCGAAATCTGCTGACCAGGTTGCTCGGCTCCACCATCGCGTCGCAGCTGGTCGAGAAGAATTGCCCGGGCAGGCAGCATGCCTGGGGTCACGATAGACCGGCTCAAACCTGCTTATATCGCCGGAGAGGAGCCTGCAGTTCCGGATCAGCAGCAAGATGAGGAAGCGGCAGCAGTCAAGAAAACGCGGAAACGGTTGTGATAGCAAGTATGGGTCGCTACAATATCAAGGGCTGGGCTGCAGCATCTACATACTGACTATCGAGCCTTCCGGCATTGTTATTCCTATCCCGTGTGGACGGGCTATAAAATAAAACTTCTTCACCGCACGTTGGAAATAGACGAGTGTTGTACGATGCAACAAAAGCACGCTTGGTGGTAGGATCTATACCGTCCATCTGGCTAGCTACCACCTGAACATTAAAGTCTTCCCGAGTGTACTGTGAGAGCTAGAGGGGTATAGGGAAGTCCCTCTATTTCTCTGTTACTTGGATTCGTGTGCTCCATCTTAGACCCCGTCAGAGCATACCAAAAAACGCGAACTTGTAAATAAAAATATACCGGGGTCTTTATGTGAGGTCGACGACTCTACGAAACTTCAAAAAGACACTGTTTAAAGAACAAACCCATAAAACATCGGTAGACATGACTTTACCTAACAGACAGATCGGTTTACAACTAGTCACAAGCCTCTACTATGTAGACCACATTTGACTTGAAATAAAATTAAAAAAAAAATTAATTAAATAATAAGCACTGATAGCCTAGCGGTTGAACGCTTGCCCTCCATGCAGCAGGGTCTGAGTTTGATACCGACCCGTACCTCTGACTTTTCGAATTCATGTGCGGATCAGAATTTGATTATCACTTACGTTAACGGTGAAGGAAAAACATCGTGAGGAAACCTGCACACCTGAGAAAGCTCCATAAAGCTCTCAATGGTGTGTGTAGTCTGCCAACCCGCCAGGTTGGTGGACTAAGGCCTAAACCCGTCTCATTCTGACAAGAGGCCCGTGCCCAACAGTGGGACAGCAATGGGCTAATTATGTTTTTATGTATGTGTAGTAATTAAATAACTCACGAAACTACTGGCTGTCTGCAATTGTGTTTGTAAATCTTGTATGGTATACTTCAAATTGTTTATTTCTGTGGCGTATTCTGTGTCTTTCGTTGACAGTTGGAGCTAGAAAAAAAAACAACAGTGCAGTTAATAGGGTATTTGACTACTATTAAAAATGTAGAACAATGTGGTGTTATTTTAAAGAAAGTATAGGTAAAACTCTATATCGTCGGTCGGCAGAGAAAACCACGTATGAATAAAATATTTATTTTTTAAAGAGATAGACTAAAATGTCTCCTGAAAAAAAAATGGCTGATCAAATGTTAATACAAGTTTGTCATCGTACGTCATAGATAGCTTAGAAATATTTGAGTTGAAAGTTTGTTGAACTAGTACGTGTATGACGAGTTTATCAATCTAAAGAACAAATAAAACGCTTTTGAAGAAAAATATATTTACGGGGTTTTCACTGCCGAGCGTCGATGAAAAAAAATCGATGAAAAATAAAGGAGCTACACCCTTGTGAAGTTTGTGTAGAAGGCATTTCCTGTCCTTGTGGCGCGGAACGGATATTGTACGGAGTAATGTCAAGTATGTAAGTATGAAATTTTTAAGGTATGACGTCATTGTGGTAGTTGTGTTGTCTCTGAGTAGTGAACAATTTTCAAATACGGCATGACCTATTCTCGTATAGCTCGTCTGGATACGAAAGTTGCAAGCCGTTTTGAGGGGCGCGTCTAGTCTGTTAAAGTATTTTTTGTAAAAGTAACTTTCAATGTCACTTATACACCCATATTCTAAGACGTTCCTCCAAAACTTACTCGACTCAGAACGGCCTAGAAAACACCTTCAAAATTATATTCTTAGTCGCAATTTCGAGTGAACTTTGAACTGAGGGGTCCTCAAATGAGTCGAGGTAGAGTGGAGTCATTACGTCATAATTTGAATTATCTGTATCGCGCAAATAACGCCGCGATAAATAGTTGTAAGGATTATCGTAAGCATATTCGATAACGTCTTCAAAATTCATTTTTGTTACATACGAACTTTGACACTTCCTTCCTTAAGGTAGGTTCCGAGGTAACTTGAGATTGACAGATGATTCCTTACCTCGACTGAGGAAAAATCTCGAGTCGAGGACGTTTATGTCAACTATAACTACCGATTGTAGCGAGAGACTGAGTCGAGGTCGAGGAAGTTTTGGAGCAACGTCTTAGAATATGGGTGTTAGCCTGTCCAGATGAGGCGTTTTACGCGCGAATCGAGTCGCTCGTAGCGTAATGTATGAAATCTGTTCTGCCTAGCGTTTTCCCAACTATGTTGGGGTCAGCTTCCAGTCTAACCAGATTGGGCTAAATACCAGTATTTTACACGGAGCGACTGCCATCAGGGGCAGAGGGGCTCGTGGCTAAATAACAACCGCGCCGATCGTAAGATTTGCGAGGTTAAGCTGCGCTTGCCGCGGTCAGTCCGTGGATGGGTGACCATTTGTTACACATCGAGACCCCTCCGTGCCTCGGAGAGCACGTTAAGCCGTCGGTCCCGGGTGTCATACGAATACCTATGACAGTCTTTACGGGTAGTCAGAAGCCCGAAAGTCTGACAAACGGTTTAACCTTAGGATATCGGCATTGCCCAGTTACTGGGTTGCGGAGGTCTGATGGCAGCCGATCCGTGTAAAATACTGGTATTCAGCCGCATCTGGTTAGACTGGAAGCTGACCCTAAGATAATTGGGAAAAGGCTAAGAGGAAGACTGCCATCAGACCTCCACAACCCGGCCACTGCGTAATGCCGATATCCAGTTAGACCAGATGTCAGACTTTCCGTCTTCCGAGTTCCCGTAACGACTGTCATAGATATTCGTATGACACCCGGGACCGACTGTTTAACGTGCTCTCCGAGGCACGGAGCGGTCTCAATGTGTAACGAAACGGTCACCCACCCACAGACTGACCGCGGCAAGCGCAGCTTAACCTTGCAAATCTTATGACCCGCGCGGTTGGTAATTAGCCACTAGCCCCTCGGAATGTATGAACGTCTATACTCGGGCCATTATAAACGTGCGAACTGAGTCATAAATCTCATCAGACAGATCGATGGGATTCTCCGATGCTTGAGCGCTGGATACGACTGCATGCAGTCAAGTAAGCAGGGGACGGTACCCCTATCAGTGTGCCGTGTCGGTTTATCGGACAATCCAACATCAGTATGTTGGATTGTCCGAAAAATTGACATGGCACAATCAATGAATGTATGTATTTTTAATTTTTAATATGTATTTTCTTTACTAATCATAGTTTATAAATGTCTTTGTGCTACTAACAACGATATGGATATGTTGAAATTCCGAAATAAAATGATTATTATTATTATATCCGATACGGTACCCCTATCAGTGTGCCGTGTCGGTTTATCGGACAATCCAACATCAGTATGTTGGATTGTCCGAAAAATTGACATGGCACAATCAATGAATGTATGTATTTTTAATTTTTAATATGTATTTTCTTTACTAATCATAGTTTATAAATGTCTCTGTGCTACTAACAACGATATGGATATGTTGAAATTCCGAAATAAAATGATTATTATTATTATTATTATAAATCATTACGTTAAAGGAATGTGACAATGCTGCGCAAGTCGTTATCGATAAAGGGATGCCGCTCGGACGCAGGTGGGCGACGCGGTACGTCGATGACTAATTAATGCAATTAGGTGAAAGGTAGGTATTAATTTAAGTTTTATAAAATTTAATATAGTATGTTTTCACATCCTAAACAATAATTGCACTATTTCCTTAACCTCTCCCTCATTACCTTTCATCGACTATCGACAAAGCCTTTTTTACTGTTACACACAACACTAGGGCAGTTCTGTAAGGCCTATAAGTGCGAGAGAGAGGTCCGATAAAAATGATGTATGACTCAGTCCGCACGTTCGTAATGGCCCGATTATAGTATCTCACAGTCTCGCGACTCACGCATAAAACGCCTTATCTGGGCAAGTAGGGTCGCATATACTCACTTCTGCGTTCTTCAATTTCTCTTTGAGGTCATCTCTTTCCTTAGACGTAGCATCAACAATGTGCTCCAACGATTCCTTCTGCCATGTCAGCTTCTCATTATCCACTATGACCTGAAACAAAAATATTTACTTTGAATTCAATAAAAGTTTTGAAACATGAATTTTTAACAAGGAAAATCTATTATGTTACTGACACTGAAAAAGGCACATTTATTAATCTATACTAATATTATAAAGCTGAAGAGTTTGTTTGTTTGAACGCACTTATCTCAGGAACTACTAGTTGGAATTGAAAAAATATTTTTGTGTTGGATAGTCCATTTATCGAGGAAGGTTATAGGCTATATAACATCACGCTACGAACAACAGGAACGGAGCAAGAATGAAAAATGTTGCAAAAACGGGAAAAATGTCCACCCGTGCGAAGCCGGGACGGGCCGCTAGATATTAATATTGTAAATGATGTCGAATTGGGATTACGTATTACGAGCGGGACAGGAGCTATTCATAACATTGACATCAAGTTTTTTCAGAAACGTCCACGGTGCTATATTAGTTTACGATGTGTCAGAACCAAAGTCCCTAGCAAAACTGAATGAGTGGAAGAACTTCAAGTATACTCCACCATGAAGAACAGTCTGCTTAGTTGTCGGCAATAAGATTGACAAGCATATCATTTTGGGACCCAGTGCATAATATAAGCAAGCACATTGGGTTATCCGCGCGACGGCGCAACGAGTAATCCCAAGGAGGGTTGATGTCAGGCAGGCGGCCAGTCATAAAACAATAAGCCAAAACCTCTAACAACATGGTTTTACGAAATACATGTTGTGCCGACCCCACCTAGTGTGGGATAAGGGCAGGAAGAAAAAGACACTGAAAAAGGCGTGGCCATGGACTGTACAAAATTTAGGGGAAAAAAATTACGACATGTTAGAAGAAGAAGAATAGCTAAATTGTAGGACCTCTCCCTCTTTCTTAGCAATTAGTAACACATATGACGTCACAATAACATACCTGTCTCCTCTGCTTCTCAACTAGTTCCAACTGCGCAGTCAGTTTGTTAATCGTGTCGTCATCGGGTGACGTCACGAACTCCAGCGCAGACGACGGGCCCGATGGAACCGACTGGCCGGACTTGGTCAACTTGATCGACTCGCCCGTTTCGCTGCTAACCTGCGAGTGTGTTTCGCTCTCGGCTAGACGTGCTATGTCTGTCTTTAGCTTTTTGTTTTCTTGGCGAAGCTGGAGAATAAAGGAAATATACAAGGTGTAAAAAGACCCTTCACGAAGCCGTCAACCATGCATACAGTACATCAGACTAAGTAACCCTACGCAAAAATTGTCGCGGGGAAACGACTTTTCTTTTTTGGGTGAAAAATTTCATTTTACTGTAAAGCTCAATGTAACGCACTCAAAACACTGCATCTATCAAGATGCAATGAGTAGTAAACGGGTAATGGAGGTATTTCAAGTACATTTGCAAAAAGTTGGAACTTTGACCTCCAATATATCCGTAACTAGAAGGTTCCCAGGCATAGTCCAGAACAACAAAAATCTCGCAATGACGTGGAGAATAAGTGCATTTCGGCTTCGTTAAGGGTCTATTTACACCGTTTATTTGAATTATGTCTGGGCAACCATTATTTTATTCTTTAGAAGAGATTTACGACAATGCCCAGGTAATTCTGCCAGACGGTGCCGCTTACAAAGGCAAGTATAGACAAATATCAATAATAATTATGTGAAATTCAATACATTTATGTAGGCCCTATTTCATATAAATGAATAACACTGAATAAACTGCGTATGAAGGACCGGTTACCGGTTTTAAAACTGAAAATCAGTGGAAAGTATCCTCGAATTACCTGAACAAAGAAGATTTTTTTTGCGACATGCGTTGTAATCTTGTGGAATAAGTTGTTTCATATAATGGTGCGTCCAGACCTGACGAACGCGCCGCGAATGCGCCGCTCGCGAGCTGCGCGCGAGCGGCGCGCGGGTTGCGCGCGAGCTTTTGTACAAACATGAAATGCACGCGCGCAGCTCGCGAGCGGCGCATTCGCGGCGCGTTCGTCAGGTCTGGACGCACCATAAGAGAAATGTAAAATTATTGAAAAACGGAAAATTCTGAGTAAAATTTCTAGTTACTTTCAATTAAAATAATAAAAGCCAAAAAACTTTTAAGTTAAACGGTTTTATCTACCACTAGTAGTACCCCGTAGCATCACGATGTGAGAGGATTGAAGGTTGAAATTATTATAATGTTGTATTGTCATAGGAATTGAATTTGTGTGCGAAGTTTTAGGGGAATCGGTTAAGCAGAAGTACTTGAAAAATCTGTCGCAAGATTTGAATCAAACAAATATACGAAGTGAAGCTAATCAATCAAAACCATTTAAAAATGGCCTGAGTTCGCTACTTTTAGTTTTCTGTTTTCAGTACAGGGTCTAAACGAAATCATGTAATTCCTTCAAACCTCGTGATGTACCGCTGACATAGATTAACCCTGCAGGGGATACATTAGGATACAATAAAAAATATTACAAGAAATAAACATAATTATGTTCTTAACGTGAGGCATTTTAGCGCCCCTAGCGCATTGCGCGGCTATCAATCGCCTCGCGGTCATTTAAGTCGGGGCGCTAAAATGCCTCACGTTAAGAACACTTGTTTACTTGTTGTAATTTTTTTTTATTGAATACAAATGTATCCCGTTCAGGGTTAATCTATGACAGCAGTACCTACATCACGAGGTTTGAAGGAATTACATGATTTCGTTAACATCCTGTATACAAAGTTAGTTGGAAAGGGGGTACTAAGCCGCGGGCCACCTAAAGTATCACTGATGACTATTATAAAGCAAGTGCTAAAATTTCAAATTTCGATAATTTTTATTTGCATGCAAAAACATTTTTATTTTAGTTTTTTCAAAAACAAAAACATACCTGCTTTAGAATTCAGAAAATTAATTTTCTAATCTGTGACCCCAAATATGACCTAAATTGTAAAAACAGCTGATCATAGCTATGAATAGATAGATTTTTATTTTTTACGAAATCTTTGAAAAGCTATTTCTCTTAAATCTTAAACTGTCGAGTTTTGGGGAAATTTGTAGAACAAAAGTTACCCCTTATTATGGGTACTTTAACACACTTTCGGCTTAGTACCCCTTTCCGACTAACCTTGTATAAAAAAGTATACATACCCTCTCAACCAATCCTTTAGTCTCATCAAACTTCTCCTTGTGCAGTACATGGGTCTTCATCATATCTTCCTGACAGGAGGCGATCAAACAGAACTGTTCTTTCATAGACTCATTGTTCTGCTTCAGAGTATCCTTGAGGATGACGTTCTCATCCAGGAGTTCCCCGAAACGTTTCTGCAGTTCCTCTGTGCTTTTGTCATCAGTTATTATGGTGCTGGCGACCATCATGCTACCTGGTGATGGCTAGAAAAACAATAGGAAAAATAATATAAAAATATTATAATATTTATAGCAGTGCTAGCCTAGTGGTGTGACCGTCTGATTGCCAAGTCATAGGCCTCGAGTTCGAATCCAAGGCATGCACCTCTGGCTTTTCCGATTCATATGCGTATTGTATAATTATCACTTGTTTGTTTAAAATCGGTGAAGGAAAACATCGTGAGCCTGAGAGATATTTCTCGACGGCATGTGAAGCCAAGTCAAAAGCCCATGGGCGGCATAAACTCTGACACCAGGTTAGTCAATAAACACACGAAAAGAAGAATGAAATATTTCTTGATGTCTCTGTTGCTTAGAAATAAATTGTTAGTTGAGAATAATTTCTTTCCCTAAGTAGAACGAAACACACTATGGAGCAATGAACCCGGTTCACCAACATAAGCCTTAGTGTCTCGGAAAATATTGTTTAACATTTCAACATTGTTTTGTTTATGTTGGTGACCCGGATTCATTACTACCGAGTGTAGATACATTTAAATTATTCGAGAGGCTTTTGTAATCAAAAATACTATAGGAAATTAAATAGGACACTATCGTTAATTATAAACAAAAAAATATAAATTTATTTGTATATCCAGCTGAAAACAATGAATATTAAAACAATATATGTATAGGGTAAATTCGAATTCGACGTATTATATTTAATTATAGAATTCTGGGTATTTTTCAAAAAACATTTTTTTTTTTTTTATTTGTTACTAGGCCTGCGTTTGGCCGCCATCTCGTCTAATGTTAAGCTATGATGCGGTCTACGATGGAGCACGCTTGCCCAGAAGAAACCGATTCACTCGTGACTTGAAGACACCCAGATTGTAACTGTCGGGGAACACCCACTCGGGCAGCGCATTCCACTGTTTGGCGGTTTTCACAATGAAAGTGGAATCAAAACGCTTCGTTCGGGTTTTTGAAAAATTGAAATTTCTCGAAATCTACCGACTTTCGGCTAGGATACATGGGGTGCTAATTTGTTGCATATAGGACACACTATTACTCTTTAAAAGAGCATACATTTTAAATCAAGTTCACATAATATAAGGAAAAATCTGAAACCTGTTCACAGCGGAATAAAATCGGTCACTGGCAACAATTTCCAATTCTTTTTTTTTTTTAGATCCAATTCAAAATAAAGTCTGATGTCACCTTAACATATTCACACACTCAACAATACTGACCAAGTCCATGGATTATTTCCTCCATACATATTATCTAAGGTAAAGTCCCTGTACCAGCGCACGTGCTACAAGGGTGTGTACACATCTATGAATGCGTTCCTAACGAAACGGTTTAAAAAAATGTTTTTTTTTTGTTTTGTCTTGGTCGCGTTTGGCCCTAGTCTCACCTGATAGTAAGCGCAGACAGGGTCTGTGATGGAGCCCACCAATCCAAGGAACAGAGATATAGTGATTCCCCTGTACCCTTCTGGCTCTCAAATACACACGACGGAACACAGTAAACTGCTTAAGTTTATAATGAACTATTTATTGCTTTTGTATAGTAGTATTCAAATTTAATATTTACGTAACATGTTTATTTATTTATTTGTGTCGTTATTGCCCGTGGCATCACTATGGTCCTATCTGAAAACCAGCGTTACGACATTTTGTTTTTTTTTCTAAATGTCGCAACATTATGCTGAGATAGGAGCCCTTTTTGGCCTCGTGCAGGTAGTCTAAATTCTTATTCTTTCTTTTTTTTAATATTGTTTTTGTTTCTGTAAGTGCCTGTGTGAGTCCAGAATAAATAATTTTCTTTCTTTCTTTTCTTTCTTTCTTGGCGCCGGGCTTTAATGTAAGGGTGGTAGCTAGCCAGGCGGACCGTATAGATCCTACCACTAAGCGTGCTGCGTTTTGTTGAATCTTACAACACGTCTATTCCCAGCGTGTGGTGAGGAAATTTTATATTGTAACCCGTCCCCACAGGGGTAAATTATTATTTATTCATGAAAACCAGTCGTACTTATAAATCGTCGATTGATGCCCGGTTCCTATGGCGAAAAACGAATAGTTGTGCTTACTAATGGTAACATTTTTTGTTACCAAATTGGGTATGTAAATAGACTCGTAAACTAATTTTACCTTTTATAGCTACTAATGTATGGGAGGGTGTACTATGCAAAGCTATGAAATCTTTGCTTCATTATTGGTAAAGATAAAAGTCTTAATTTAACCAATAACACTCGGTAAATCTTAGGAATTGGCTATTAGTCTTTCCATTTAGAATGACCAGCTACCCAAAATAGTTCATTGTCACAAATAATAATGGTGCGTTAATAGAGCCTCAATGAGTGACGATACTTAAGTATGACCGGCGCACCCTTTTTTTTGTCCTTGGAAAGTCCTCATGGATGTCCCTAGCCCGGGGAAAGCGAGGGGGTCTGTCGGACTCTTACCGGCTAAAAACCAACGATGTACCTCCTTCTGACCTAAGGCCGGGGTCACGGGATTCGCTATCGCATGCACCGCAACCCCGGCAGGTGGCCGTCGCACCCTGGGTAGTCTGCTCTACTACCAACTTTGCTGGCTGGCTATTTTTAACCGACTTCCAAAAAGGAGGAGGTTCTCAATTCGATTGTATGCTTTTTTTATGTTTGTTCCGCCATATCTTTGCTAATTGTGAACCGATTTTAATGATTCTTTTTTTGTTTGAAAGAATAGTCTTTCGAAGTGGTCCCATTTAAATTTGGTGAAGATCTGATGAAGAACTTCGGAGATAGACCATTTGAAGTCGGTTTTATTTTTGTTAAAAAATGATTATTTTCACCACTTTTTTTTTGCGTATACAAGAAAAGACATTTAAATATTTAGATTATGTAAAATAACAAATTAGGGCAACGTCTAGACCGGCCTTTTGAAGAAGGTGAGTATAGTTTTGAGTGGATCTGTCCCAACAATTGGCAGGTTGGTATGCACTAGGTTTCCAAGCTACATGCGAGTTTTTGCGCACAATTGACGTATTTAGAAATGTGTTCACACCTTTATAGTTTTTTGTAGATTCGGTAAAATGGATAAATAAATCTGATAATATTGATAAGGTTAAAAAGATCCCTATTCTGTATTTATATTGGTCATCACGACGTCATAGAAAGATTATAGTCAATTATAATCTACATAATAATATCGTTTATTATGTTGCAATCACTATCTGAAATTCTTGCACTTATGAAAACAGTATGACATACTACATATAGACATTGTCTACAAATGTACGTTATCACACTTTGATTACATAACGAATATTGTGATTACACCTGTAGCTTTGGTTCAGTTATAGTTAGGAATTTCTTATAAGGCTACTAGTTAAGCACCTCGGCTTCGCACGGATGCAATGTAGATACTAATGTGGGGCATATAAACCTTCCTCTTGGATCACTCTATCTATTGCTGAAAACTGCATTAAAATCCGTTGCGTAGTTTAAAAGATCTAAGCATACGTCTGTACGCTTAGATCTTTCCGCTGTCTAGCGGGAGCGACTTTGTTTTGTACGATGTAAAGATAAAATCCTGCCTGTATGATATTTGGGTATAGCCACATATTTAATTGCATTACAGAGGCTATCTAACCAGAGGTAGAAGGAACTCGTAGCTAATTACTAACCGCGAGGATCATACTATTTGCGAGGTTATGGTGCGCTTTCCGCGGTCAGTCTGTGGATGGGTGACTATTCGTTACACATTGAGACCCCTCCGTGCCTCGGTTAGCACGTTAAACAGTTGGTCCCGGATGTCATAAGAATACCTATGACAGTCGTTACGAGAAGTCAGAAGCCCGAAAGTCACAAGTCAAGTGACAGCTGGTCTAACCTTTGGATATTGGCATTGCCCTAGAACTGGGTTGCGGAGGTCTGTTGGCAGTCGCTCCGTGTAAAATACTAGTATTCAGCCGAATCTGGTTAGACTGGAAACTGACCCAACAAAGTTGGGAAAAGCTAGGCAGAACAGGTAATCTCATTTTGCTTTAAAAAAAACTTTCCCCATAAAGGATTTTACTCTATCGTGAGTGAGTTTACAGATACACACGTCTATAAAGACCCTGACCAGGATCAGTGGTATGCCTAGACGGGCCCTGTATCAAAATTTGTCGGGGGCCATTCTATCCGACTGCGGCGAAGCCCAAATGGAAAAAACCAAACCAAAAACCATGGTCCATGGTTGTATGGAGTGTCTGTGGTGTGCTGAGTTAAGCGTTTAAGAGGAAATGCGGGCTGCAAAATAGGTATTAATAATTTGAATAGGTTTTTGCGATCTATTTCCGTCCCACCCCTCCCACAAACCTTCCCAATTGAGCGCGAAAGAGACACCTGCATCTCCGACTGATTTCTTCTGTGCAATATTAGCAAATTCGTACTTTCGTATTTCCCTGTTTTCTTTTTAAAATCTGGACCGATTATAATATATTTTTTCGGTAATAATTTAAGAAAGACTTTAATTTATGTCTGTATGTTTTTCTTTTATTTTTTATATTCGTCAAATTTGTTTGCCAGATATTTGAAAACGGTGGTAAAACCAGTCGATTTTTATGAAATTAAAACGTTTCTAGTTATTTTAATAATTAATTTATTGACAAAAACAAAACATAGCGACATAGTGGTGGTAGATATTTATATCATATGGTAAAAAATACTTGCTTTAGTGACATTATTCAAGGAGGAAACTGAGGAATACGTTGGTATGGACTAAATGCCGACCGCATTTCCTCTTAATAACAATGCCTTCCATATTTAAGTCTTCTAGATAAAACTCTGTCTCATAAAAGTGAATTCCCTGGATAAAAAGCCTAGACTGGACTTGCTGATTCATTACAAAACATAATTGCATCATCTGCTTATCAAAAATGTTAATATCGATTGAGCGACAGATAAGAGGTGCGTTAGTACCACAGATATCTCCATAACGTATTTGATAGGATGTGTGTACACACAACGACAAATGAAACTATAATTTTCCAGTATAAGGTGACCCTTCATCGTACGGAAATTTCGTAAAGATAGATAGATATACTTTATTGTACACTAAAAGAAATAAAACAGAAGGAGTACACATTATTAAGAACAGTACAAATGGCGGTCTTATCGCTTAAAGCAATTTCTTCCAGATAACCTTTGGCTGGAAAGAATTGTCAAGAAAAATATATAGGGCAGTTTGCAGCATACAAACGTATAATCTATTAAAAATCGATAATCAACTAAATCATTAAGTATATTATAATAATAATATAAGTTAATAAATAAGTAAGTAAATAAAATAAATATAATATAATATATATACACATTTTAAATATATATATGTATATATAAATATAATATATACATACACTCAAATAAAGAACATACATATTTAATTATAAATATCGATATTTTAGAAACGACTATATGACAAGATAATGTTCCTTTACCATTCTCTTGAACGAAACCAACGACTGAGCACGCCTCACAGACACAGGTAATGCATTCCACAAGCGTACGGCCTGAACAGTAAACGAATGGTCAAGAATCTTGTGGAATGCATAGGCATCTTCAGTTTCAAGTTTTCCGATGATCTCAAGGATCGTGAGTGTGAATCACGCATGAACTCAAAACGTTCTTTAAGATAGGGAGGGGTGGTGGGATTGAACAGAATACTGTATAATAGGGAAAGAATATGAGCATAAAAAGGAGCGTAAAATGAGAGGTCAACATGAACTGGTATTAACAGGGTGTAAACGAAATCATGTAATTCCTTCAAACCTCGTGATGTACTGCTGACATAGATTAACACGGCACGGGATAATTTTGGATTCAATAAAAAAAAAACTAGAAGTAAACATGTGTTCTTAACGTGAGGCATTTTAGCGGCTTGAGCGAATTGCGCGGCTATCGCTCGTCGCGCCGTCGTATAACTCGGGGTGCTAAAATGCTTCACGTTAAGAACACATGTTTACTTAATGTAATATTTTTTTATTGAGTGCAACTTTATCCCGTGCAGTGTTAATCTATGTCAGCAGTACATCACGAGGTTTGAAGGAATTATATGATTTTGTTTACACCCTGTATAGCTTGCTATGTTCTCGTGTGTACCTATCAATTACTTGCCAATTCTCACTTACTCATAGACGAATATAACAAGGTCTCCTCCTAGGTTGGTTATCATCACAATTTGTAATATTATTTCACCAATAACAACCAATAAGACTACGTCGTTGGTATAGTGGTGGCAAGCGAGACTGCTGATCGTGAGGTCCTGCGTTTGATCTCCGGGTCGGGCAGTCTTATTGGGTTTTTTCGTGTGGAATTTTTCAGCAGCAGCCCAAAGTTTGGTGGCAATAGGCTCGCCCCCTATTACATTGGACTTAAACATAACGGCAAAATGAGGGTGTTACTATGCACCTCTGCCCAACCCTTCGGAGAATAAGGCGTGATGTTATGTTTATTGTTTGGTTTTAGAGCTAAGTAAATCAAGTGTTCTGTTTTTATAAGGAATCGTGCATGCACGTCATTAATATCGAATAGGTTAAGCAGATAACCATTTATCGAAATTCTGGGTTTGTCTGAAAACAATTATTACTTATAAATAATGGGGTTTTTTTAATCTCCCAAACAATTTGGAAATCTTGCGACCTATCGTAACGAGCCTGACCTGTTTACATAAATATTTATAAAAAAAAACACAATAATCTACTTACCTATCATGGTAATAACAAAACAAGGTAGATATTCTGTCCCAACGATGACTCGTATAACGTCATCATTGAGATATTTTGCCACCAATAACAACAAAGTTTAAAAACAGAAGCCGAAGATTATTGGTTCATCAGTAACTATGACGTAGATAGGTACAGCCACGTGATTTAGCTGTCACGGGAAGAGACTACCGTGTTTCATTATACTATGGTACCTATCAACAATTTAATTAAAGAGATTGAGTTCGACCTTAATCATTCGTCGTCACATTTCAAGTCCGACGACTTTTACATTACGTGGATCATGTTTACGACTGTTTACGAACAATTGACTCAATACACTAGGTAATGTGATAGCCTAATCGGTGCTATTGACGAAGATTTATTTATTAACAAGTTTGTTTGCATAAAGTAGAACAAGAACAATAAATATCTTGTTATATGACAGCGGTTGAACGCGCGCCTTCCATGCAGGAGGGTCAGAGTTCGATCCGGGACCTCTGACTTTTCGAATGCATGTGCGGATCAGAATTTGATTATCACTGGCGTTAACGGTGAAGGAAAAACATCGTGAGGAAGCCTGCGCACCTGAGAGGGCTCCATAAAGTTCTCGATGGTGTGTGTAGTCTGCCAACCCGCACCAGGCCAGCGTGGTGGACTAAAGCCTAAACTCTTCTCGTTCTGAGAAGAGGCCCGTGCCCTACAATGGGACAATAATGGGCATTTTTTTTTTATTGAAAGATCCTATAGATTCATGTCGGATTTACATTGTTCCAGTAACTGGGTCCAGCGTGGCTGGATTGTTATGTCTGGTTTATACAATGGTAGTGGCTGGACCCAGTGACTCGGAATTTCTGACCCTACTTCTTTTCGTGTGGTTAGTGACTAACCTGGTGTTAGAGTTTATGCCGCCCATGAAACTCTGACTTGGTTTCACATGCCGTCGAGAGATATCTGTCAGGCATGCCGGCTTTCTCACGCTGTTTTCCTTCACCGTTTTTAAGCAAGTGAAAATTATACAATACGCACATGAATCCGAAAAGTCAGAGGTGCGTGCCTTGGGTAGACTCTAGACCTATTACTTGGCAGTACAACGGTCACAACACTAGGCTATCACTTCTTCGGACCCAGTCACTGGGTACATGTAGACGGGATCGGCAGTAAGTCAGTTTTCTGTGGATTATTGACACACTGGGCCCGAAAATAGACGAGTAGGTTAGTCAACTGGACTGACTTGAGGGCGCCATGTCAATGTGGCGGCATCTATCACGCCACATGCGAACTACGCAGCACGACGAATATCTAACAGACTACAGCGACAACAATGACAGCTGTCAAATGAAATGTCACAAATCCTGCATCGCGGTATCAAGATTTGACACGGAGTTAGTATATATACAACTTCCCAACATCAACCGTTGGGCAGTGGCCCGCCAGGCATAAGACCCGCCTGGTAGGAGGATCCTCCCTTTTCGTAGGAGGAACACCATATCTCGTTCCCCTACATCAGTACTGAACTGGGTTGAAACTAGTGTCTATACGAGCCCAGTAGCAAGTCAGCGCTGGACTGGGTTACTGTACTGCCATGTTCCTAACCTCGTATAAACCAGCCTTGAAGCTGGATTGGCATTGGACTGGTGTGTAAACACGTTGATCAATCGCAACCTAACCGAAGACGAACGGTTCATTCACAGTTTCAGTTTTTAAAACCTGTCAAATTGTCAAACAAAAACATAACCAAACATTTTGATAGTTTTCGTAAAAGACAACTGACTAAAGGCTGATTTACACGAGAATAGTCACTCGAAGCGAGACTCGCTAGTTTTGTCGTTGTCCTTCTCTACGATGAAAATAGAGATAGCATGAGACTCGCTTCGAGAAACTATCTCCGTGTAAATGAGTCTTAACGGTGAACCACAAAGTTCATTTGCGATTTGGCACCAATTTTGTTACTAGAATTGGCCTTCTGTTAAGCGTCTAGTATCTACCGCTTTATTTGAATACAATTGGGTAGTTGACTTTTTTTTTATTAGGTAGTTGTCTAGAAACTTTTAACAAAAAACATAGACAACAATAAAAATACCAATGGAATATAATAAAATACTCAAGTTATAAGCGATTTAAAATTGTTAATAGACAGAGACCGCACTATTGAACGATGACGTCATTGTTCAAAAGCTTCATAGTAACTTGACATTACTCCGTACAATGTCCGTTCGGTGCGACAAGAACAGAAAATGCGCCATTCAAAAACTTGAAAAACGTGTATCTCTTCCATTTTTGGATTGATTTTGTATATTTGTTCAACGATTGTTTTCTTTCTATACCTACCTTTTTTGATATAATAAAAATTCAATTCAATTCTTCCTAATTTTCAAAGTAGGTAGTCAACTACCTAATTAGTCCAATCCGGGCGGTACTGGAATCCAGTAACACTTTATCCAGCTACTGGATCTTTGTAAATCTGCCCATGCGCAGATACTTTCGTCGTATTTTTCGCTTCGCTCATACTAAAAGGAATGTATGTTATATATTATCTAATATTCTTTAGTGAAACTTTTGTCCAATACAAAAAAAAACCAAGTGTGGTAAAAGGTAGACTGAGTTATGTAAAATTTGGCCTAAATGATGCGAGCATGTTCTTGTCAAACTTGAGTAAGTACTTTCGAAAACGTTCACTTACTTACATATGTACCTACTGACGTTGAAGTACTACCTATATCGAAAGTTAAAAGCAGTGATAGCCTAGTGGTGTGATCGTCGGACTGCCGTGTCATAGGTCGCGAGTTCGAACCCAAGGCACGCACCTCTGACTTTTCGGATTAATGTTCGTATTGTATAATTAACACTTGCTTAAAAACTGTGAAAGAAAACATTGTGAGGAAACCGGGATGTCTGAGAAATATTTCCCGACGGCATGTGAAGCCAAGTCAGAGGCCCATGGGCGGCATAAACACTGACACTAGGTTAGTCATTAACCACACGAAAAAGAAAGATCGAAATTTCGAATTTTGTCGCTAACGTAACAATGATTGTTGATGTAGATTCATTAATGATTGAAAATAATCTTGAGTGAGGACGGGCTAGAATATAAAACTTCTTCACCGCACGCTGCTGGGAATAGACGCGTGCTGTAAGATTTACCACCACCCAGCACGCTTGGTGGTAGGATCCATACGGTCCGCCTGGCTAGCTACCACACTCAATTTAAATTCCAGCGCCATAATATAGTTTACTGCTGTTTCGTCGTGTGTAGGTGAGAGCTAGAGGGGTATAGGGGAATCTATTTCTATATCAGATATCTGTTCCTTGGATTCGTGTGCTCCATGTTAGACCGTGCCTGCGCTAACCATCAGGTGAAACCAGGGTCAATCACGACCAAGAATCTATACTAATATTATAAAGCTGAAGAGTTTGTTTCTTTGAATGCGCCAATCTCAGGAAATACTGGTTGGAATTGAAAAAATATTTTCGTGTTGGATAGTTCATTTATCGAGGAAGGTTATAGGCTATACAACATCACGCTACGACCAATAGGAGCCGAGCATAAATAAAAAATGTTGCAATAACGGGAATAATGTCCACCCGTGCGAAGCCGGGACGAGCCGCTAGTAACTAAATAAAATAAAATAAAAAACTTTAAAAATATAGATCGCATCTTGAGAAAAATCTGCACGGAGTGTGAATTCTTTCTATGTCAGATTTAGTATCTTATTCACGTTCACCAACAATAGTTTTCTGGTTACAATCGTTTACATAACATCGCCTGACGAAGGGTTGGGCAGAGGTGTATAGTAACACCCTCATTTCGCCGTTATGTTAAGTCCCATGTAATAGGGGGCGAGCCTATTGCCATCAACCGGGCACAAATCCAAACTCCGGGCTGCTATTGAGGAACTCCACACGAATAAACCCAATAACATTTTGCCCGACCTGGGGACCGAACCCAGGACCTCACGAGCAGTAGTCGCGCTGGCCACCACTAGACCAACGAGGCAGTTTACGTAAAACTTTTACTGTAAGTCGGATAAAAGTCGGCCTCGAATTGTGTCGGAGGTTAATGAAAGAGCTGAATCTCGGTCATACTCGGATTTGGGGCAAAAAGTGACCGTCACTGCGCATTAGCAGAGATACAAAATTATCACAATATTACCGCTGATAAAATATGATGTTGATGTATCAAGATAAGAGAATCTCTCGCATTGATTTATTTGGGCGTAAGTATTTAATATTGTTAAAACCAGCTACTGCTAAGATACAAACTGAATTCACATAATACATATACATAATTAGCCCATTACTGTCCCACGGCTAGGCACGGGCCTCTTCTCAGAATGAGAAGGGTTTAGGCCTTAGTCCACCATGCTGGCCTGGTGCGGGTTGGCAGACATTACACCATCGAGAATCTTATGGAGCCTTCTCAGGAGTGCAGGTTTCCTCACGATGTTTTTCCTTCACCGTAAACGCAAGTGATAATCAAATTCTGATTCACATATGATTTCGAAAAGCCAGAGGTGCGGGCCGGTATTGAACTCAAACCCTCCTGCATGCAAGGCAAGCGTTCAACCGCTAGGCTATCACTGCTTATCCAGCAGGAATGCAGGTTTACTAAAAACTTCGTCATCATAGTAACTACACAGGCCATTTTACCATACGATCCTAGGCATTGTTGGTTAGCAAGCTGTCGTAATAAGATGCTTATTAAACCCAAAGGAATTTGCTGACCATCCTTTCGATATAATCCTAGGAATCGTTAGCAAAGCCTAACGACAAAATACTTTACAATATTCATCTTATCTTCCTCAAAGGGAGATAATGGATAATGGCTGTCTCCCTCCAGTACGCAGGACCTTGCAGTTTCGCACCGATGCCGGTTTGGTATATTCTTATTCTTTATTGTACACAAGAAAAATTACAGCAATAAAACTACAATTAAGTGAAGTTATGTACAAAGGCGTGCTTAACTCAAAAATGAGTTTTCTACCAGCAAACCTTTGAGTGATAGAGAGAGAATGATTATGTGGTTGAGGGCAAAATCCAGTGTACAATTAATATTCGTTTATTTTTAAGAATTTAATACGTGCAGGTAGCCTATAATAATATGCTAAACAGTATCAAACACAAGTATCACGGCGGTGTTCAATTATACGCGCGAATTTAGACGGTTACGACTACACACTCTCTTGCATCTTCATTCATGGGTCAACCCAAAAGTCCAAAGGTCATGTCCCAGACTGCAAGCCCAGGAGTATACGGAGGCGCAAACTGCGCAGGCAACACGTTTAGGCTGATTTTAGAGTCAGGCTGACCGCACGCTGACAGCTCATCGCGTAGCTTGTCAGCGCTGAGGTTCAGCGCGAGACGTTTCAGTATCGTGCTGATCACTGCGGAGTACAGACACACAAAAATACGTACGGCCGCTGACCCGTCGCTGATCACCGCAGGCGCCGATAGCTACGCGTTATTCTAAACCGCTTTTTAGAAGTCCATACGTTTCGGCTGTCAGCGCCGACGGTCAGCGTGCGGTCATCGTGACTCTAAAACCAGCCTTAAGTCACAGTTTTACAATCCATACAGATGGGCAATGCCTTTGATGTTAAGCTATGCTACCGTCCGTGTAGGCGTCCCGCAACTGCATGGATTGTAAGACTGTCACTGTACTGTGTTGCCTATGCGGCCTGCGCCTCAGTATACGCCTAGGTCATGGGTCGGTAAACTGCGGCTCGCGAGCCGCATGTCGCTCTTTCGATGTAAAGTTAGGGCTCTCCAGTTACATACGCAAAAAAATATTATTTTACTATCAAAACCCTTTAAATCGTGCAATCGATCCATAATTGAGTACTATAATATAGTATGACTTAAATATACTGACTATGACTGAGAGATAGATATAGTAACTATATCTAAATGTAATTTCGTATAGTTTTGTTTTTAAAGGTAATTAGTCCTGCTAAACGCCATTTCAAGGTTATCCATTAATTACAGGACACCCTGTATAAGCAAATACTATATTGAAACGATTTCTTTTTGTGGCTCTTTGAAAACTGAAATTTCGTGAATTGCAACTTTTGGCTCTGCCGTCTCAAAAGGTTGCCGACTTCTGGCCTAGGTTAATTACGTTCATCCAGAATCGACAAAAAAAAACCAGAAAGAATGACAAAAATCACTCACACAATCTCCAAGTTTAAAGTGCGCCTTAAAGGCCATGTTGGCCTCAACGGAAAGGTCCTTCATGGCTTCCTCCATCTGCTCCTTGTCAAGGGACATGTCCTCGTTCTCTATGCCATTGCACTTCATGTCCAAACTTGATCCTGGAGACGATCCGAGGATAATGAACGAGTCGTCTTCTCCGTTCTGCAGGGTGGTCGTCATGTTATGACATTAATCTGTAAAGATGGACGAATATTAAAAAAGTTGCTGTAAATGCCAGAAGGTGAAACGTACTCAGGTTATTACCACAGCACCAAAGAGGTACGTTATGAGCCGAGTCTGCGTTTTGGATGTAACAACGGCCACGCACAATACCAGGAATCTCATGGATTCCTAGTATCGGTTCTGGCAACGAAGGAAAACCACAACAGTGCTGCGGCGCTATGCTCAAGTGCCTGAGGGAAGCACCCGACGGAGATTCTACGTCTCTCGCTAAGAAGAAAGCTCATCAACTTTGCGCAGAACATGTTGGCAATTAGTTGATAAAATAGTATGTTTCTTGCACTCTGCAAGCAGAATTAGACCTTAGGCTGCTTGTCCACTGGAGCGGAGAGGAGCGGAGATGTCCGAAACTAACCAATGGTTCTTTTTCTTTTCGTGTGGTTAGTGACTAACCTGGTGTCAGAGTTTAAGCCACCCATGGGCCTCTGACTTGGCTTCACATGTCGTCGAGAAATATCTGTCAGGCATGCCGGTTTCCTCACGATGTTTTCCTTGTAACTAACCAAAAGAAATGCACAATATTCACAGAGCAAAGCGGTGGCGTGAATTGTATGCAATTCTATTGGTTAGCTCCGCACCGCTCCGTTCCTCTCCGCCCCAGTGGACAGACAGGTGCTAATCCATTTCATTTCACTAGTGTACATGTACATAAAATACTATGTTATTCTTTTTATGCCAACATAAAAAAACATTATGCTAAATGATAACAATTACGTACCATTAGAGTATTTCATTGACCTACAAGCATGTTAAGCAACTTGAATAGTTAATAAGTGTTATCTGAATTATTTATATGCTTATATCGCAAATAAAATTAAATGTTATTAAAATTATGACTTATTTTTTACACAAACATAACAATAGCATAGCTAATATTGCTGATAATTTCTTGTGGTATTTACATCGGTATGTCTTGGTAACTTGGGAAATAAGAAAGTAAATGTACTGATATACAATGGAACTTTAAAAAGAAAACTTACGCACACAACGCAAGATGACAAAACAAACTAGAATTAAGAAAACCCAGAAACAAATATGGTAAGAAAAATATATTATACGAGGGAGCAAAACTTTACAATGAAATACCCAATAATGTGACTAACAGTGTCAGCTTACATACATTTAAAAAAGCCCTGGAACAACACGGTAGGAAAAATAATAATACTAACACCAAATATCAACTTTAATTTTATTTTCCTTTATTTACTTTTGTGATCGAGAATTGCACTTACTCTTATATTTTTTATACTTTTCTCAATATATATAAGTGAATTGTAAAATGTTCTTTAATTGAAAAATAAATTGCAAGCAGCGCAGCAATTAACTGCTATATGTATACTAGCTAAAGTGGGAGTGGGCCGGCCGAGTGTCGCTCGAATGCACCTGGACAGATGGGCAAAGATCGTCACCCACTGGACGCCTAAAGGAGTACATCGTCGTCGGGGTCAACTGCGATGTAGGTGGCGTGACGATCTAGACGTGTTTGCGGGGGGGGCTGCATGGTCAGAAATGGCACAAAATAAAGAGGTTTGGAAGGTAAAAGGGGAGGCCTTTGCTCAGCAATGGGAAATGCTAATAAAATAAAATGTATACTGGGCGTATTACATACCGAAAATAAGCAGCCAAATGTTTTTTAAATTGGCAAGACGCGACATAATTTCTGCCTGTTGTGTTGGGGGTAATTTAAAATCCATTGCAAGCGTAATCAAGCCCAATTTCGTCTGCGTAATTCCGGCATGGTTGTCGCAACACAGTGCATGTTTAGGTACATTATACAGTGTATCCTTGGATAATGTGCACAAATGAAAATAGGTGAAACTAGACCACAATTTATCATTAAAAAAATGGAAAAATAAAATGTCGATGTTTTAGTTTTTTAATTAATAAAAATTACCTAATAACTTTTATTCATTGCATAGCAAATAAGAAGCAACCATTAAAAACCAGTCATCAAGTTAAAAAAAGGGTTTCTTTGAAGAGATTTTAAATATTTTGTTACTTTTTTTATTCGATTTTTACAAAAATAAAATACCTACCTACTTGTTTTTTTTCTATTTTCTTCGTCAATAAATTGTGGTCATTTTTCGTCCATTTTCATTTGTGCACATTATCCAGGGACACAGCTAAATTGCAAGTTTAGGAAGAAAGTTGACTGAGAGGGCCATGTGCCACATACTGATAAGGGATGATCCTATTAGCAATTTAAATAAGAATTTATATAATGAAGAAATCCAGGTTTAATTATGAACAGGAAATGAAACAACCTCAGCCATACGCCCTTAAGAATATTAATGTGTTATTTAAACTAAAACAAAATACATACCTACTTATTATGTTGACTGGTATTCGAAACTCAGCTACCTCAATAACTATTATCACATTTTGTTTTATCTTGGACAGGTAGATAACCGACGCGCGATTCAAGTGTAGTATTAACAATGAATTGTGCAAAATATGAACAAACCAATTCGGAAATTAGTAATTTATATTCATAATTAAATAAAAAAACACGACAATTGATAGCACACACCTGTACAAATACACAAACAATTATCACTATTTGCTTGCATAAAACTTTCCTTGAATTATTTTTGGTTGAGTTTTTTTTAACCATACCTCTCTGCCGTCCGTTTCCTAAAAGGTTGTTAAGTGACATTTTGCCAAATTTGAGTTTTATATACTACATGAAAGCGCACATTTTTCTCTATCTGTCAGTCTGGTTCATTATTTTCTATTCCTCGTCGTTTACGAGATCCAGGGACTACTTACACAGCTAACTATTGTACAATCCTAATATATGGTTAACTCACATAAAAACTGAAATGTTAAAAACAATACTAGTCTCGTAACTCATTCACTTAACAGTAGTATTATACTTAACAGTAGCCCAATAATTTGGTATAATGACAAGACACGCAGGTGCAAATAGTTCATAATGTAATCATGAAAGAGTTTAAAAGACCTAGGGGCGATTCAAGTATTACGTAAGCATGAAAGGGGGAAAGGGGGTCTTTGCTTGGCTTATTTTTGATGACATAGGGGACGGGGTTGTCGATGATGATTACGACAGCAGTTTTTATTTAATTGCTTATTTTTCTAGGCTTAAAAACTGCTGCTCATGAATAACAATAAAGAAACCTGATCAGTTTTTAAAAAGTATATACCAATGTTTATGTAAGTATAGGAGGGGGGGTAAAAGCTTTGCTTTCTTTTGCTGACAAGGGGGAGGGGTGGGTCAAAAATTACTAAAATTCTGCTTACTAATACTTGACTGCCCCCTATTTGCAGAATAAATAATTTTATTTTTTTGAATTTTTAGAGAACCTTGGCAATTTGGGTTTCCCATTGCACTCAATCAAGAATACTGAATACTAAGCATCCAACTGATTGGAACTTTATACAAAACTAGCATTTTGCCCGTATTAGTATTCATGTTCTATCTTCAAAAATACCAATTTTCTCATACAAACTTCAATCCTTATTACACCCGCTTAGGGATTGAATTTCCAAAACACTCAAACAATTGTTTCATTATTTTTAACCAAATGCCCAAATACCAATTTTCATTGGTTTTATTTAAAAAGTCACTAACTTTCATAAAACTTCCATCCCCTATTTTACCCCCCTTAGAGGCAGAATTTCCAAAAGTCATTTCTTAATAGATGCCTACATCACAAAAGGAACCTACTGTACAAATTTCATGTTTCCAGCTTCAGTGGTTTAGGCTCTACGTTGGTGAATCAGTCTGTCAGCCAGGACATTTATTTTTATAAGTATAGATGATGAAATGTGGTAAGCCTTTTAAAACATAGGTAATAATAAAAATCATGAAATAATAATCAACACTAATTAGTGTACTACTTTCCCTGTAAGTCCAATATTACTCACCAATCACTGGGTATTGCAAGTAATTTCAATAGGTAAAAACCATTTAATATAAAGCACTTTTTATCTACAATAATTATGAGTCACAGATATCACAACAATTCACTAGTATTTCTTCAACAACTTTTGTAATCAGCCTATC
This sequence comes from Amphipyra berbera, assembly GCA_910594945.2. Classification (NCBI taxonomy): domain Eukaryota; kingdom Metazoa; phylum Arthropoda; class Insecta; order Lepidoptera; family Noctuidae; genus Amphipyra; species Amphipyra berbera. The sequence goes on from OU343138.1 coordinate 2,872,630, forward strand.
AGTAGGAGATAGAATCTCAATAAAAAACTAACCTTTACAACAAATTAGTCAGTCTCACGGGATGTCCCTGTTTTGTAAACAACAGTAAATTACGCGCACTTCAAGTAAATAAGCACAAAACAACAACCATCCAATAAAAATAAATTAAATTAATAACACATACATTGCTTTTAGAGCACAACCGATAGTTTAATTGGCAGAATACTTGTGCGCCAGAGCCACCCGCACTCGACGCCGTGACTAAAAATAAATTATGAAACTTGTCATATTTTAGTGTAGGTAGTAGGTAGAAAAATAACACTTACCGGATATGTAATGCGATGCGATGACAAAACGCAATTGTTATGTTCATGCACGAGTTTATATTACATGATATGCAATTTGAACCACCGTTTATTTGTTATCGTTGACACTTTAGGTACCTATCTGACTTATCTGAGAAGAAATTGAAGAAAAGTAAATATTTTTTGACGATGAAATTAATTCTCACGACCTTGGGTATTTTGACACTGACACTGACACTGACAATTGCTGACAATTTGAAACTTCAAGTTTCGAGCTTGTTACAGTCACAGTCCGAGGTCACAGTATACCTCAGAATAATGACTAAGTCTAAGGCTCGATTTTAACAACGTCGGATAGCGTTTATCCAAGGAATAAGACAGACGTGTTGACAGAATTTCTATACGAAAGCTGTCAAAACGTCAAATTTATTCCTCGATTAAAGTTATTCGACGTTGGTAAAATCGAGCCTAAAGCATGCTTGTTATTAATCTGAGCAGTATACAAAGAATACATTAGTATACTCGTAAACTCGTAGGACACCGTATCATACGACGTGGTGCAGCAATAACAAAACTTAATAAATACTTAAAATCATAAATAATCACATAGAGAATAGATAGTTAAGCAGGCTCCAAACAAACCGACCTCACATAAGCATAAAACTCTGCGGGGCAGGCCTAGCCTAGTGCAGGAAGTCTTTTGTAATTTTTACAATAGCTTAGAAGACAACTAAATGGCAGTTAAATTGCGGAATTGGAGGTTGACTTTTACAACCCCCTTTCAACTGTGGACACACCCGCAGTAAGTCAACTTTTGGAAGTTTTAAGAACTAAGTGGGCTCTTACTGCAAAAACTTGCGCAATTTAATTTACTAGTAGATTTGACGCTTTACAGTTTTAGTGCTTTTCATTTATAGGTAACGGTTTTTGTTGGACAACTCTACCTCATAAAACCGATAACTTTGGCAAATTACAATGAATGGAAAACTTGAAAATGACAGACCGGTCGACAGAACCGAATAGCAAACCTGACTGAAACACAGTAGAAAGCAGTGTGACCAGATTTAGCAGGATCTTGCGATTCTAGCAGAATTAGACTCTCATTTTAGGTTCTAGCAGTTTTGTAGCAGATTTTCAACACTTTTGTAGCACTCTTTAGCAGCCCGTCAATTCCCATGCTTCTAGAAAAATGGAAAAGTTTTGTTTTTTTTGCGTTAATTGACGTGTTTAGATATTAAATACATGAAAAATATTTTTTAAAAATTTACGTCCCCTATCTTTTATAAGGGGTGTGTCACCTACAGGTGACACTGGGCGTAATTTATACCTTTAACTTAATCTATACTAATATTAAAAAGCTGAAGAGTTTGTTTGTTTGAACGCGCTAATCTCAGGAACTACTGGTTGGAATTGAAAAAATATTTTTGTATTGGATAGTCCATTTATCGAGGAAGGTTATAAACTACATAACATCACGCTACAACCAATAGGAGCGGAGCATAAATGAAAAATGTTGGGAAAACGAGGAAAATGTCCACCCGTGCGAAGCCGGGACGGGCCGCTAGTATGGTAATAAAAATAATACGACTTATTTTCGTCTCTACAGTTTTATTATGTGAAAAAAACATGAAAATAATAAGAAATGTAATGTATTAGATAACATATCTGTGTAGGTATGTATGTGTGCTTTACTTTTTACTTGTTATGAAATTTTTACCAGCATTTGAGATGTAAACATAAATTACATTTAGAACACATTTTTCTTGTACGTTCATGGCATAGTCCGCAACGGCGTTGTGAACAATTCATTTTCTGTATGATCAGCTGAACTGCCTGATAGTCTAGTTTCAATTGAAACTCTCGATTCAAGAGGCACTCCGCAATTGGTGTCTTTAGTTGGGAGTTTGCCGTATTTTTGTAAATATGATATTACGACAGCCCTGCGAAACTCGCAGTAAGTCCAATAAGCCATCTTCACCTTCTAATGCATCAACTATTTCATTCAACATCAACCTAAAGGAATAAAAGATGCTATCATGAACGCAGCCGAAACAAGAAATAAGAATGTTGCTGTAATAATGCCCAGTGTCACCTGCAGGTGACACTTGCGAATTTGACCGCTATTTTGAGTACAAAAGCTGTTGATTTCGCAATGAAATTATTTAGATTACAAGTTACATTCCATAACAATAATTTGCAAAAATAAGTATTACAATACCTACTTACCCTTTTGCCATTTTTATAGCAATAAAAAGATACAAAACCGCTCCCACGCCAAAAAAAATCCGAACCGTTTGAAACAATTGAATAATTTGACAGATGACGTATGGATCAGCGTAGCCAAAAATATATATATAAATACTACTGACTGTTGACTTTATGGTAGTTGTATATTTTTTTCTTATTTTTTTATTTTATAAGTTAAATAAATTCTTCAATCTCTGTCACCTACAGGTGACACTGGGAATTCACGAGTTAGGTCCTAGCACTTTTGTAGCAGATTTTCAACACTTTTGTAGTACTCTTTAGCAGGATCCAATAAAACCAGCAATAATTTGGCAATTCATTAACTGGCAAATCAAATCAATAATATTTTTTGTACAATACGTTTGACTAGCAATAGTAGCAATAAGTACTTCATTGATGTAGTGGGCAGTTTCCCGGAACAAAAATTAATGTATTCGTTCATTCCTTTTTACCGCAATTTACTGTAATGATCTATCAATCCGGTTAAGGAATTTAATTAAATGTTTTTTTATGTAAGTAATTATGATAAATACAATAGCGACAAAAATTTAAAGGAGTATGCTTAGGTGGTTTGGTCATGTTGAAAAAATTAGTGAACAGCGATTAACAAAAGTAATTTATACGGTGGATCTCATTGGAAACGCCGGTAGAGGACGTCCTAGAAGGACAAACATCGTTGTTATTGGTGATGTTCTTCACATAGGACAGGTGCAGTGGCGTAACTATAGGGTGGCAGGCCTGGCAAAATGCCACGGGCGCATGGCCCGAAGGGCCCCCCGGCTAGTGGCGGATTTACCAGTAGGCTGAGTAGGCTGTAAATGCACCCAAGATACAGGAGAAATCGAAGAGTGAGGGGAACGTTTAAATAAAAAAGCTCGCCCTACAATCGCTTGGTTACAACGTGACGATTTTTACTAGGGCCCCATCCAATGCCACGGGCCTCTGATGGTATAGTTACGCCACTGGACAGGTGCGTAAGTCAAAGTCAAAGTCAAAGTTTTTTATTTCAAATAGATCAGATTTCAGGCACTTTTAAAACGTCACGACTAGGTGCACGGTTTCAAAAGGTAGGTTCTATGGAGAAGAGCCGGCAAGAAACTCCATAGAGCCGGCAAGAAACTCCATAATAGTAGTACTCTCAACCGGCCTACGTGTATGACAGGATGTATGAATGTGAATGAAGAGAAAGGAGTATGCAAGTGTCGTAGCATGTGGTGTTTTATAGTTTCTGCCTACCCCCATGGGAAAAAGGCATGAGTTTATGTATGTATGTAAATATGATAGCATGACTAAATGGGATACTGTTATTAATGAAAATAAATTACATTCCAATCTTACTGATGCATTTCATACAGATTTTGTACTATTGGAAAATTTTACAGGTTTTAGCAGAATTTTGTCCTGCAAACTAGCAGTATCGTACATTTAAATCTGGTCACACTGGTAGAAAGCTGTCAACGTCAGTTATCAGACATCAGTTGTGTTGCTGCCGTTTATAAATTAGTGATATTCAAAATTATTTTACAATAATTATCTTATGAGAAATGTCGAACGAAAACACATTGGATTTACACCATGTCCACCAATGCTTTCAAAGAAGCCTCAAAGAGGAAGACGACGTCGTCATAGAAGCTTACATAGACGGCTACAACGAATTAGTAAAGTAAGCTTTTGTCATTGTTTCCGTATGGATTTAAAATATTAAGTGCCTATGATAAGATTTGACGATAGGTTTGCGAGGTCGTAGTAAATTGGCAAGAAATTATAGATCTGTTCTTTATATTTATGCATTCAAAGTTTAACAATTGTCAGCAATGCTGACAATTGTCCAATAGATACAATACTTTTTTTTTATAGAGAAGTAAGTGCAAAATTGAGGCCAAGTCCATTTAATTTTAGGTAAATGGAAATGAGTTGAGGATAATATTAATACTTCAACCAATTATTCATACTTGAATATTTTGTATGAGAATATTATATTTAATGTCCCATATCATTGCCTTGAGTACATTTTAATGTGATTCATGAATACTTGAGATAATGAACATGTTAGAAGGAATTTGCATTAATGAGTTACCTACTACACATATATATTGTCAGTCAGCAGTGAAAACCATGTACATGTAATTTTTTTTTTAAACGAGATAGAAATATCTGTCTCCTGCAAAAAAATGGCCGATCAAATGTTAGTACAAGTTTATCATTGTACTTCATAGATAGCTTAGAAGTATTTGAATTGAAAGTTTGTTGAACTAGTCCATGTATGACGAGTTTATCAATCTAAAGAAGAAATAAAACACTTTTGAAGAAAATGTTACTGACAAGGTTTTCACTGCAGAGTGTCGATATAGGTATTGTAAAGAGGAATGTTTTAATATAAACACCTCAGTGTTGGATGGAAGCAAGTTTATTTCAAATCTATGGTATAGAAATTCAGAGACTGGGTATTAAGTTCCCAGTAGGTATCATCCACATCAGCTGGTAGATTTCCACACACATTTTATACAACGGTCTCATAATAGAACTCTCTGTTAAGAACAGCTAGCTGTAAGTAGACAAGGGCAAGCAGTTAAATAGTCTAATATTAAATACTTGATAAACAAAAGAGTTAGTATATACTCATTTTAACTATATATTGTTTATAAGAAGTTTTATTCCAGTAATAAATATAGCTTATGTTACTCAGTGATAATGTAGCTTTCTAACGGCAAAAGAATTTTTGAAATTGGTTCAGTACTTTTTAAGTTTATTTGTTACATACAAAAATACAAATCTTTCCTCTTTATAATATTAGTATGGATGATTATTTACTCAACCCTAAGTATTTGTCCGAGTTAGAACCCATCTCTAGCTGTAAGGGAATATTGTCATATTCACTAGACTAGGTCACAGATTCATGTAACTACACACCATCTTCTAGTTAATTGATAAATAACAAATTAAACTTAATAGTTACTCATTACTTGAGCATACATTACGTAAGTGCTTTGCTTCTTAGGAGTTTTAAGCTAAACAGAATTTAAAATCTTAAGGTGGAAACGACATTATGTTTGCCTTTTCTTTTAATTTATTAATGTAAAATTTAAACATCATTAACATGTAATTTTATTATTCACGGTTCAAATATTACATTGTATTTACATATAAGCTTCCGCTGAGCTGAGCCTCTCACTCTCTTCTTCTCTCGTGTCAGCACGAGCTATACGAGAATTGCTCATGCCGTGGTGAAAAGATTAGCTATTCAGCAAGGTTGGTAGCGGGGCTGACTGCCCAGGGTACGCATGACATACTTAAGTATTGTCACACATGGAGACTCTTTTAATGCACCCATAACATCACGCCTGTATTTCCCAAAGGGTTGGGCAGATGTGTATAGTAACACCCTTATTTCGCCGCTATGTTTAAGTCAAATGTAATAGGGGGCAAGCCTGTTGCCATCAACCGGGCACAAATCCAAACACCAGGCTGTGACTGAGGAATTCCACATGGAAAAACTCGATAACACTTTGTCTGATCTGGGTATCGCACCCAAGACCACACAATCAGCAGTTGCGCTTGCTTCCACTAGATCAATGAGGCAATTAATTTAATGCATTCTCTCTCTCTAATGAGACTAACAATTAAAATAAATACATTTCCTATTTTCAGATTTCTCAATCTTATAGGATCAGTATTCTCATTTGTAAGTAGTGATGTGAAAAGTAAAATAAAAGTTATGGAGAAACATAGGGACGGCGAGGATGCAATTTATTATGATTCGTTCAAGAAAATGATGCAGTATGAAAAAGAAACGATCTTGTGCGACAAGATTGGGTTTGTGTCCGGCTCGAGAACAATGCTCCGTTTGCATCGAGGATTGGGTACCTACGTTCTTTCTTTTATTGTTAAGAATTTAATTGTAATTATAATGAGGCTGTGCACTTGGCAGAGGCCATTTTCCATTGTCAATATGGAAAGTAAAGTGGAAAGGTAAAAAAAAAGACTAAAGCGCCAATATACCTACTTTACAGTAGAGAGATTCAAAGTATTTAAAAAAATAAATAAACATAGTTATTTTTCTTAGAGTATACATATTAAACAGATAGTTAAATTATCTATTTAATATGTATACTCTAAGAAAACTATGTTTATTTTCTTAAAAAAATACTTTGAATCTCTCTACTGTAAAGTAGGTATATTGGCGCTTTAGTCTTTTTACGTTTCCACTGACGATATGTAATATGCCAGTGTTTCTCAATCTATGATTTAATGCAACATTAAATTTTGTTAACTTAATCATTTGTTTCCAGACTTCATACGGCTGTTCCTGAAACGTTTGAGTGAAGCTGAAGAGACTATGAACACTTGTACCACGTGCCAGGGCTCTTACAACGAGACCCTGGCTCACTTCCACCCCTGGTATATTAGGAAAGCAGCCACGCTGGCCATGCATGCGTTGCCATCGAGACCCGATCTGTTGAAAAAGGTAATAATCATAATTAGCCCATTATTGCCCCACTGCTGAACATGGGCTTCTTCTCAGAATGAGAAAGGTTTAGGTCTTAGTCCACCACGCGGGCCTGATGCGGGTTGGTGCATTACACACACCATCGACAACTTTTAGAGATCTCATTTGTGCAGGTTTCCTCACGAAGTTTTCCTTCGCCGTTAACGCAAGTGATAGGTAATCAAATTCTGCTCCGCACATGAATTCCAAAAATCAGAGATCGAGCTGTGAACTCAACAACTCCACCGAAAAGGGTAATAAGTATGTAATTGTTATTTTATTTTTATTTTACTGCGAATGTGTCGATCACCAAACCGTTGCAACAGCTTGTTAGTTTGAGAGCTAAATGTAGGTATGTACAGTTTGGGCGACGAGTCGTAACCTGAACTCTGAACATAAGCTTTGTGAACTTTCGCGCATGTATACTTGTGAAGAAAACAGTTACTAATGGCCAATCCTAAGATTTTAATAATTAAATGTTAACTAAAAATTTTTGTTGCTAAAAAACCTATTTCCCAACCATCTGCACGATGTTCAGAGCAGCCAATATAAATTGGACGTGCTCTACACCCAGCTGTAGAATGTGATGTTCTATTTTTATATTTAAAATAAAAATAAAACTTATTGGTAACCATTTTCAAGCCTAAGTATCATGAAAAGATTGGATTGCTAGTCACCGCCTGAGGTATGAGAGCGGCAGGAGCGGGGTGCGTAACAACTCAGAGTCAGTTTGCTTTGTTTTGTATACCGCACGCACCCCCCTCCTGCCGCACCCATACCTCAGGAGGTGACTAGCACTTGTGCGCGGACTGTAGGTACAGTCAGAAACAATATTATAGCCTACTTACGGATTTAAATAGTAGCTATGCTATCTGGCGAGGATAAATACTACGAGTATAGGTAGGTATGTATAATACAGTCACCTGATATCGACGCTCGGCAGTGAAAACTCCGTATTCTTATTCTTTCTTCTTTTTTTTATATTGTTTTTGTTTCTGTAACTGCCTGTGTGAGTCCAGAATAAATAATTTTCTTTCTGTCTTTGTAAATCCAATTTCTTCAAAAGTGTTTTATTTGTTCTTTAGATTGATAAACTCGTCATACACGTATTAGTTCAACAAACTTTCAATTCGAATACTTCTAAGCCATCTACGACGTACGGTGATAAACTTGTATAAACATTTGATCGACCGTTTGTTTTTCAGGAGACAGATTTTTCTCTCTCGTAAAAAAATGAATTTTACACATACAGGGTTTTCACTGCCGACCGTCGATATAACATCTATACTAATATTATAAAGCTGAAGAGTTTGTTTGTTTGAACGCGCTAATCTCAGGAACTACTGGTTGGAATTGAACAATTATTTTTGTGTTGGATAGTCCATTTATCGAGGAAGGTTATATAGGCTATATAACATCACGCTACGACCAATAGGAGCGGAGAATAAATAAAAAATGATGCAAAAACGGGAAAAATATCCATCCGTGCGAAGCCGGGACGGGCCGCTAGTAGTCACACATTTGTCTGTTGTAACGATAATTAGCTATTGTAGGCGATTTTAAACGCGTTGTTAAGCATAATTATATTGGTTCTGACTGTACTTATTGCAATTTCAGAGGAAAAAAATTGAAGGCTCTCGTCAATTAGGTTTGAAAACAGATAATAAAACTGTCTCAACTATTTCTGCCTCACTAACCACAAACAAGGTCCTGACAAAACGTTCAATCAGTACCTACAGTATAACAATTGACCCAATTTGTGACGCCAATCAATACCACTCAATATAATTGTGGAAATCACTCGCATGACTGATAGTGTTAATAAATTCATAGCACTCCTAGTTTGACGTCATTAATTTGATTCTACGGCGTAGTATAAAGGTTGACCCACATCTGTCAGCACGGAATCGCGGTGAGTCTGTGGATTGGTGACCATTCGTTACACATCGACACCCCTTCGTGGCTACAGTAAGTCCCGGGTGCTATACGAATACCTATGACAGTCGTTACGGAAAGTCAGAAGCCCGAAAGTCTGACAACCGGTCTTACCTTAGGATATCGGCTGGGTTGCGGTGGTCTGATGGCAATCGCTCCGTATAAAAAAGCCGCATCTGGTTAGACCGGAAGCTGACCTCAACATAGTTGGGAAAAGGCGAGTCAGAAGAGTTCAGTAAAACAAAATGCTGCACTTGGAAAATTCTTCTGAATCGTGTCGAACTGAGAAGAAATGTGTGGAAAATAAATTTAACATAACGTACGGCCGGGCTACATTTTTGCGAGGAAACGGAACAATATCGTATAGGACAGCACATTGTTTGCGCTGTTCCCGCTCAGGGTAGCTATACACATAAGCGGGCCGGCATGAGGCCCGGTATCCACCAAAGCAGAGAGGAGACGAGAGGAGATGTGTTTGAATAAACCAATCCGATTTCGTTATTTTCACATCTCTTCTCCGCTTAGCTTGGGTGGAAATGGATCAAGCGGAGAGGAGAGAAGATGTCTCATTTTTCTATAGATTTTTGTGCGGCGAGCGAGCAAGCGGCGCGGCAGAGTGGAGAATGTCTAGACCGGCGGCCGTCTTCCTTTCGTAGACAGGACTTGACTGGTTTCGATCTCTCACAGCTCTCATCTGTGCTACACAAAGCTCACATCTATCCACTACACTTCTCCTCTCCGCTTTGGTGGAACTAACCTGCCAGCTTCGCAGCACATCTCCTCTCGTCTCCTCTCCTCTCCGCTTTGGTGGATACCGGGCCTAAATCGGCACAGCCGGGCGGTAAAATCGAATATAATAGATGAATATTCGAGAAAAGGCCGCTCGGCTTTAACTAGGCGAGCAGCATCAGTGGGCCGGCAGTCATCGGCAAAGCCGGGCGGTAAAATCGAATATATGTAGATGAATATTCGGGAATCACAACTCGCTTGGCTTAAATTTTAGTTTAGCCAAGAATTATTATTATTGGAGCCGAACGTATGTAGTAGTTGCTACGGGTCGGCTTTTTCGTTTCACAAGTACTGCCGAATCGAATGATGTGTCGACCCGAATGAACTACCCAATCGGCACGACCCGTATGAAGCCGAACAAGTACAGTAATTACTTCGGGTCGGCTTAAGCCGGCCACTCACGCGCCTCCGGCAGGGCCAATCTAGGGCGATGAGGTGGGGAGGACTCTAGATTGCCTCCTTGATTGTAATGTGTATAGGCAAGCAGGGGCAATTTCCTATGTGTGTAGAGACAATTCCGATATTGCCGCGACCGCCGTGCGCCCTAGATTGCCCCTGCGGCAGGTGTGTGAGTAGCCCGCTTTAGTTGTTCGACAAATACAGCCGATCCGACTATGTGTGCCCGCTTATGTGTGTAGCTACCCTCACTCGTACCATAATTATATTTATTTTATCTTATGCCCATTGATCTTTGTACGCTCATATCTTTAATGGATTGACTCGCTCATTTGAAGCGGTACCATCTTCCATTGTAATCTTACTTCCTACTATAATATTATATACGTGATGTTTGGGAGTTTGTGAATATGAATGTTTGTTAATCAATCGCGCCTTAACGGCTGAGGATTTGGATGAAATTTGGTACACAGGTAGACCATGACCATGTATTCATTCATTTCATACAAGTCAGTGTGGCTTGCGGTGGTTGCAGTCGCCATCGGTATGGCACTCTTATACGAGGTTAGTCGGAAAGGGGGTACCTACTAAGCCGCGGGCCACTTAATGTATCACTGATGATTGTTTTAAAGAAAGTGTTAAAATTTCAAAAATTGATAAAATAAAAACCATGCGTAATATTTACCTTATTTTTCAAAAATTCTTCATGCCTGCTTTAGTTACGAATTCAGAAAATGGAGCTTTTAATCCGTGACTCCAAATATGACCTAAAATGTGAACACAGCTGATCATAGCTGAGGATAGATAGAATTTAGCGTATTTTTTATGAAATCTTTGATCAGCTATTTCTCTTAAACTAATAACTTCTGGGGAAAGTTGTAGAACAAAAGTTATCCATTATTATGGGTACTTTAACATCCTTTCGGCTTAGTACCCCCTTTCCGACTAACCTTGTATATGGCATACTTACCACCTTTATACATGACTAGCTGTGTCCTTACGGCTCCGCCCGTAGCCTATGTTACTCAGTGATAATGTAGCTTTCTAACGGCAAAATAGTTTATTAAATCGGTCCAGTAGTTTTTAAGTATATTCGTTACATACAAAAATACAAATCTTTCCTCTTTATAATATTAGTATAGAAACACATTTACCACAATATTATATTTAAAAAAATGTACAATGAGAATGTCGAAATTAGTGACAACCGGTCGTATACTCGTGCTGTTTAATATTGGCGTACACATAGTACTGTGACGTCACTTCATAAGGCGGTATAGTCTCGCCACTTATATTGGCGTGCTGATAGCATAATATAATTGTCTGATTCTGATTTTATCTTTACGATGATTGGAGTGTTATGACGTTGTATTGTCGGCCATTTGTCTTTTTTATTCGTTTCTTTTGATGTTTCGATAACATGGGCTTGATTCATTGTTCGCGTTAGGGTAGCTATACACATACGCGGGCCGTCATTAACCTTTTGAATGCCAGAGCATAAATGCAGCGTCGTACCCCCCACGCCAAGGTAACTGTAATCCCATCGTTTTTGTCACATATTTGTGACGTTGGCGTACAGGCTAAACTTTCGTTTGTCACATATGTGTGACAATGGCGTCCAAAAGGTTAATCGGCACAGCCGGGCGGTAAAATCGAATATATGTAGATGAATGTTGGGGAATCACAACCCGCTCGGCTTAAATTTTAGTTCAGCTAAGAATTATTATTATTGGAGCCGAACGTATGTAGTAGTTGCTACGGGTCGGCTTTTTCGATCCACAAGTACTGCCGAATCGATGTGTCGACCCGAATGAATTACCCAATCGACACAAGCCGAATGAATTACCCAATCGACACAAGCCGAATGAAGCCGAACAAGTGCAGTAATTACTTCGGGTCGGCTTTGTTGTTCGACAAATACTGCCGAACCGACTATGTGCCCGCTTATGTGTGTAACTACCCACACAATACCTACAACTGAAAATCAAAACATTTCATATTTCCTTGTATTCATTCAGTTGTATCGGGAACCTGGTGCCAGCCAAACTCAACATAACATAACGCTTCTACACCCCGAAGGATTAGGCAGAGGTGTACAGTAACACTCTCATTCATCTCATTTCGCCGTTATGTTAGGGCCTATGTAGGTAATAGGGAGTGAACCTATTGCCATCAACCGGGCACAAATCCAAACTCCGGGCTGCTACTGAGGTATTCCACACGGAAAAACCCAATAACACACTTTGCCCGACCTGGGGATCGAACTTAGGATCTCGCGATCAGCAGTCGTGCTTGCGACCACTAGACCAACAACACAGTAAATAAATAATAATATATTATCGTATTTAACTTTACATCCACCCAGATCTAGAACCTGCGACAGTTTCTACACTCGTAGCATAGAAAGGCAACCATTTAGCCACTGCGCTACACATGTATATCTTCGAGGTCCATGGTCCTACGTAGTGCATTGATGTAGTTAGCATGGAGCTTACTTAAATTTGCCAACTGAAAACAAATTAATTGTAAATAATTGTTTCCAGATCTTCGGAACAGACGAAACCCTAACAGCAGCCCTAGCAATCCTACCACAAACGCTCTCATCCTGCGACGAGGTGTACAAGCGTGTTGAACAGCTGTACACAGACTTCGACTTTCATGGACTACCCTAAAGTATTGTAAGATGACTTAAACTAAGTAGAAAATTGTTAAAACTGTCTTTAATGACGGCTAGTCTATGGCCGCGATTTTGACCGTGTGGCGTGTCGATACTGCTTAGACATTTTCTACAAATAGCCACGCTGCACGCGCGATGACGCGACCACGGAGCACTCCGACAAACTGCGGTCAAGCGTTCTGTGTAGCGTATGGAACGCAAGATAGATTTTTAACGGAACATAGAACGCTTGACTGCGGTCTGCGCGTGCGCTTATATTGAGGTTGCTCGAAATTTAATAGTTATTTATTGATCAAAATTGTATTCGACAATATCGTGATTTCTTGAAATTGGATAAAATAATCTAAAGATGTTGGATTCAAATCTCATATATCGGTGAATTATTAAATTAATCTTACTGGGCAGACATACAAATCAAACATTTATGAAAACCATATTCACAAAATCTTATCGTTTCAACACGAAAATATTATTAGAAAATATTCGTTAAAAATTAATTATAAATCAATTAAAACAATAATTGAATGTACTATTGATGATATCACGCTTTTATCAACACGGACAATAGTATTGGTTACTTTAATGCAAATAGTATCTTTCATTTAGATATCAACTGCATTATTTGTATGTCCAGCTTACTAATCTAAATTTTTCCAGATTTATCGGCATTTTGAAGCCAAATTGGAAATTAAATATAGGACCTCTGATATTGGTCTATTTAAATAGAATAATTTTAAACATAGGTGCATATACTCTATTGAATACAATATTAGATAAATAAGACCCATTTTACCAAGGAAATATATAAAAATATTCGCTTCCAGCAGAGATATTCAACACAGTATTAAGCGCAGGCCACACCGCCAGCTGGCGGGCGGGCGAGCGAGCAGCGTTTCACCGAGCCTAGCTACTTCAGCGACTCAAACGATGTGAACCGAAGTATGAAAAAGCCAGCTCGCCCGCTAGTGTCCGTTAAACATCGATTTTAATTTCCGATAGTTATCGATAGTCAGCCCAAAAACTATCGATATTATCGATACTATCGATAGTTTTCTAAAAATTGGTTAGTTCGTTTAAAAAACCTATATTAATCAAAAGAACTAATTTTAATTTGCACTAAAACATATATTTCAATCAAAATGTTGTATTAAAAACAACAACATATTTAGTTTTTTCGCCTTAAGCTTGTTTCGGGGTTCAGTCAGAACCTGATCGGCTAGGTGGCTGAAGAAAAATTTCGTTCGAGATGAGGAATAGTAGTAAAATAAACTATCGATAGCACAAAATAATAATCGATAATATCGATAGTCAATGACTATCGATACTGTCGATAGTCTATCGATGTTTCGCCCGCCCGCCAGCTCGCGGTGTGGCTTGCGCTTTATGATTTTATGAACCTTAACGGTCAATCAAGATGAGCTGAATCTCTACTTGAAGGAATGGTTTAAAAGATATTCGTTCCTTTGTGGGCCACTTTTGTCTAATGTTATATGAAATGGTGTATAGTTTATTTTAACACTGAGTTAGAATTTGATGATGATAATTGCCTAACCTCATAAGGGCCATATTTTTACTAACGAATAGAGAGTTTAATATTTGATCTCATTAATAACAAGTACAGCAAACATGCGCATAATATATTTTAGTTAAAAATATAAATTTTTTTTTCGTCTGGTTTGTGACTAACCCGGTGTCAGAGTTTATGCCGCCCATGGGCCTCTGACTTGGCTTCACATGCCGTCGAGAAATATCTCTCAGGCATGCCGGTTTGCTCACAATGGTATCCTTCAACGTCTTTAAGCAAGTGACAATTATACAATACGTACATGAATTTGAAAAGTCAGAGGTGCGTGCCTTGGGTTCGAACACGAGACCTATGACTTGGCAGTCCGACGGCCACACCACTAGGCTATCACTGCTGCAAATAAAACTCACAATGCTGGCTATTATAATTAAAATGCGGAATATTTATTCTTAAATTTTAGTTAATGGCTTTAATTATCAAGTGATTACAAATGTTTCAATAAACATACCTAAAGTAATGATGTGTATTTAAAGACACAAATTGCTTAAAAACAAATAAAATACACAAAAATTAGGCATCATTAGGTGTTTATTTTTGAATAATTTTGCATGATAGTTATAAATCTACATGAAACCAGCTTTTTCAAAATTTGCATTTTGATTGTTCCAGAGCTGATTTTAATCTATTAAGAACAACTTATTTATTTCAGTATTTATAAGTAGATGATTGTTAATGACGTTATGGTCCGGCAACACGCTCAATGTTATTTGCGCAAGTACGCACATACGGCAAAAAGTTTGCGCAAACGGTATTATTACCGACAATACCGTTAGCGTAAATGTTTGCACTGACCGTTTTGCGCATGCAAGTCGCTGCGTGTAGTCGAAATGGAAGGGACAATTCACCCTTAACACAAACGGTGTAAATAAACCCTTAACGAAGCCGAAAGGCACTTATTCTCCACGTCATTGTGAAATTTTTTGTTCTAGACTATGCCTGGAAACCTTCTAGTTACGGAGATATTGGAGGTCAAAGTTCCAACTTCTTCACAACTTTTTTTTAAATACTCGTTTCGAAGGTTGCAAATGTACTTGAAATATTTCCATTACCAGTTTACTACTCATTGCATTTATCAGCACACTGTTTTGAGTGCGTTACATTGAGCTTTACAGAAAAACGAAATTATTCACCCAAAAAAAAAGTCGTTTCCCAGCGGCAATTTTTGCGTAGGGTTACTTAGTTTGATGTACTGAATGCATGGTTGACGGCTTCGTGAAGGGTCTTTATATACCTTGTATTTTTAAATAAAATTTATTCTTAATTATTTTCATATTTATAATGTGAAGTGTTTCTTGCAAATTGATAAAACAAAAATATTTTCTGTATAAAATAATTTGTATGTGCGAATGCTATTATAATAGAAATATTACTTAACTCTAGCGACGAATAATCCGTATAACGGCGTACCTACCCTTATTTAAGACTAAATTCGTCACCATTGGAAACGAAACTTGAAGAGATTATTTAGATAATAATCTTAGCACTGCCATTGATGGCTGAAACCCGATATATCGAATATGAAATATATAATTATTGTATGTAGTTTTTTATGCGCGCAATGAGCTCAATTGTAACGATTGCTCATTCAACAATTATGGTAGCTTTTGATAACGATTGTTATGAGAATAAATGTATCTTGACGTAATCATTACACTTATTAATTCGAAATTATAATCACAATTCAATTCAGTGTATTATTATCATTGGCGTAGCGTGCCTTGGCGGGGCCCCGTATAAAAGTTTGTTTGGGGGCCCTTAGGAAGGGTAAAGATTTCTCACAAAATAAAAAAAATGTTTGCATAAAATTAAAAGAAATATTTATTCATCATAATTATCTACCTGTCACTCTTTCCAAAAAATTTACAAACAATTCAAATTAAATATACACTCTCCTTGCCTTTTTTTCGGCAAACTGATTTATTAAATAATTTATAGCTGATGATGACTTTAGTTTTTCTAAAGTTTTGCCTCTATGGACAATAGTGACAGGTCTGACAGTTTTTATTAATTTTTACTTACTCACGTTGTGGTCCCCGTGGCCCGGGGCCCCCGTATAATTGATACGGCAGATACGGCGGTAGCTACGCCCCTGATTATTATAAAATATAGACCTAAGAATATTGTTACAGCGTAATTTATTAAAAATATAATAAGTAAAGCACAACACTACACACTAGGTAGCAACAAAATACAGCTGGCTTTACGAGTTCGACGATCCAAGTTAGCCTATGTTAACCAATCAGATGTTATAGCCCGCTCGCAAGTGCTAGTCACTTCCCGAGGTATAGGAGCGGCAGGGTACCCCCCGGTTGCGCGCGATATACAAGACAAAGCAAACTGACAGCGCGTCTATTGTTTCGCACCCCCCTCTGATAGCTCTCGTACCTTAGGCGGTGAGTAGCACTTGCGTGCAGACTATAAGGGCCTGTGCAGACGAAGGACAATGGCGGACAAAAAGTCTGTAAGTACTGCAATAAGGTTGCACCGCGGATTTTTTGTTCGCCATTGTCCCTCGTCTGCGCAGGCTCTAAGTCGGATACTCGGATTGTAGCCGAGCTGCATGGTGCATTACTGTTATAACTTAAAATAAATATTCAAAAAAATCAATAAAAATAACACAATGATGTTTATTGTGACTTTTTGCATATTCTGATATTTTCTGATCAATATCGTTATATTTACCGGTCTATGTATAATGTACAGCAGTACAACAATTGTACACACGGCAAAATAATTAAGTATGCAGGCAATATTACATTATAATATCTTAATGGCTGGCAACTACACTATTTGCGGTGTAGCATGGTGCGGGTGACATTAGACAAACTTTACAATCATGACTTAATATTTCAGTTGACTCTAAATATCACAGTCGTAAAATACGGTATCGGTAATAACTGTAGTAAATTAAATAATTTCTTTTTTTTTCTTTGGAAAATCCTCGTGGATGTCCCTCGCCCGGGGAAGGCGAGGAAATCTGCCGGACTCAAAAATCAATCTGCCTAGCCTTTTCCCAACCATGTTGGGGTCAGCTTCCAGTCTAGCCAGATGCGACTGAATACCAGTATTTTACACGGAGCGACTGCCATCAGACCTCTGCAACCCAGTTACTGGGCAATGCCGATATCCTAAGGTTAGACCAGTTGTCAGACATTTCGGGCTTCTGACTTCCCGTAACGACTATCATAGGTATTCGTATGACACCCGGAACCGACTGTTTAATGTGCTCTCCGAGGCACGGAGGTGTCTGCCGGACTCTTACCGGCTAAAAACCCAACGGTGTTACTTCTCCTGACCGTTAGGCCGGGGTCGCGGGATTCGCAAAAGCATGCACCGCAACCCCGGCAAATAAATTTACCCTGCCAAAAGGTAATTGAATACAAAAAATATCAAATACTGACAGCTATCACCCGCACCATGCTACACCGCAAATAGTGTAGCGAATATCTACCCGTTACATAGTCAGCATAGTTTGTTGTTGCGTGTATAATAACTTGTGCACAAGACACGCTTAGAAGAATAATGAAAAAGCTTCCACTTAGTACACCAGTAATCTTCTTTAAATATTATCTTTAGTTCCCTACATACTTATCTCTTCTGCCCTCTGTACAATATTGTTGGCCATTCTTTGCAGCTATACAATATTATCCAATAAAACACTTTATGAACTCTTATGTTATACTTTATACTCAATAAATTTTACGTGAATAATCACGTTTTCATGAATTTCATGCTTCGCTAATGTTCATGAAACAATGGAAAGAAAATGCGTTATATGAACAAATTGTCGGCTTAAACTGATAACTTAATTTATAAAATTTCTTTATTCTCTTTATTAAAACTGACCTTTTTTCTATTAAATTAATTATGATTATCTATCTACATATATAAATAAAAATGAATCGCCAAATGTGTTGCTAAGCGCAAAACTTGAGAACGGCTCGACCAATACGGCATTTCTTTTTTTCATAATTATATTCCTTAAGGCATAAGGAAGGTTCTAATAGAGAGAAAAAACAAAAATTGCGTGGAAAATAGTAAAAACAACACTTTTCTTTTCCCACTACAGGCCAATAACTTTTGACAGAACGAAGTCTGTCCGGGAAGTTAGTTAAAAATAAAAATCACATTTCTTGGTAGTACTTAATATGTTATTTTTAAAGCGTAGTTATGACTGCCTCGTTAGTCTAAGGGTGGCAATTGCCACTGCTGAGCGTGAGGTCCTGGGTTCGATCCCCAGGTCGGACAAAGTGTTAGGTATTGGGTTTTTCCGTGTGGAATTCCTCAGTAGCAGCCCGGAGTTTGGATTTGTGCCCGGTCGATGGCAATAGGCTTGCCCCTATTACATGGGACTTAAACATATCGCCGAAATGAGGGTGTTACTATAGATACATCTCTGCCCAACCCTTCGGGGAATACAAACGTACTGTTGTTGTATGATTTTTTTCAAAATATTCATTAGAAATAATTTAGTTTTATTCATTGGGACGTACAATCGGTTAAATTGAGTTATCAGTTTAACATTTCTGGCCGAAAATTTGAGATTTTGAATGTTATTATGTACCGTAATATTTTTTATAGAAAATCTTATGTTCCTTTTCAGTCAATGGGCTTTTGCATTGAATCCGAAATGTGCGTATTAAATTATAAATTAAATCTAAGTGTTACATATTATTGTAAAATTGTATCTTCATAATCATGCTGTTATCTATGTGTAAAGTAAATTGTACGTACACTCGAGGACAAAAAAGTTAGAACACAACATATTTTCACCTAGCTTCATATTTTTATAAGATAATGTTACAGAAAGTAATTAAATAAAGATATTTCTTCACAAAAATGCTTTTGATATTGTCCTGAAGTGTACAGTGTGCTTCATACATTCCCAAATCATTCCTAGTTAAGGGAAAGCGTTTTATAATTTTTTGTAATGACGTTTTGATGAATATAGTGTTTTGCCAAGCGTTTTATTTGTTTATTGTAGTAGTACCTTCCCACCAAATTACTTCAAGGCGATGTACTGCGTGAGTATAGAACAATATTTCGAGGTTTCTACACTGGTGACGGTTTTACATACAAATAATTACCGTAGTTATAGTATGAAGTCTTTTTTTTCAGAACGGGTAATTGTATGTATGGGTTCGATCTCCAGGTCGGGCAGTGTTAATGGGTTTTTCCGTGTGAAATTCTTCAGTAGAAGCCCGGAGTTTGTATTTGTGCCTAATTGATGGCAATTGGTTCGCCCCCTATTACACGGGACTTAAACATGATGGCGAAATGAGGGTGTTACTACACACCTCTGCCCAACCCTTCGGGGAATACAGGCGTGATGTTATATTATGATATATACTGTAAATGGGAGCACAATGCAGCCATTAGTGTAACATTTTGACTCGGAGTATAATAAGACTGCTGATGACAGTGTTGGATTCCCATAATATTATGGTCGAGCCTGATTTTGCTGCACCTGTTGCATTATCAAAATGTAAATTATTATCGACATTTTGTATTTTGTTATTACACTAACCTGCATTGTTCTTACATAATTTTTATTTTAAGCACCGCATTGTAACTGTACCCGATTGTACAGCAAATTATTTTAAAAGAGTATCCATGGAGTTTCTTGCCGGCTTCTTCTCCATGGGATCTACTTTTTGGAACCGTGCAACTAAATTGTCGAGACGTTTCCTAAGTGCATGTACTGTGCCTATTCGAAATAAAAACTTTTGAATTTGAAAAAAATTGAATTTGATAATGGAAATAAACAAAAACAACGATTGGCATTATAAATATCGCATTTTATTCGATGCACTCGATTTTGTTCGACTTCAAAAACAACATAGAGTAAAACAACAATTTAACATTACATTAATAAAATTAATTAATTTACAATTCGAACACCTATTTGTAAAAGTAGGTGAAATTGTGGACGTCATAACGTGGCTCTTTCTTAAACAAGAATATCCGACGGTAGGATTTCTTTACTCATCTTGCAAATTACGTAAAGTAGGTACGAGACGAGTAAAGAAATATTTGAGGTGAACGCACACTTTCAGAGCCGAAGGATCCGAAAGAATCGAATTTTACAATTACTTGTATGAAATCTTATGAAACCTCGCTTACTTAACCGCGCCGAATTGGACGAATCGTTTCGACGTTTCGTTCGTCGCGGACAAGTGTGCGATCACCTTTAGGTGGAATGGAAACAACGCGTCAGTAAGGCGATATTTTTTGAAAAGCTGGGCCACATAAAATGCAGGACGTCTTCAGTGCAGCGGTACTCAACCAAACATCAATCCACGATTACACGAAGAATGGGATTGGAAATGGCGGCGTTTCTATTGTCGTTATTTACATCTCGCTTATCGCTTATGCACGCTCTCTTTGACCAAAATGCAAATAGAAAATCTGCCATTTTCACCCCCATTCTTTAAGTAATCGTGATGTCGCATTTGGTGTGGCCCAGTACATATTGTGACAACTTCTGGCTCGTGAATTAAAAGCGCTTCGCGGGAAACGGTAATTAACTAATTATAAACAGAAATTAACTGAAAGCTGTTTGTCAAACTTTGATATTCACAAACTAATTATAACTATTAACAATATACATATATTATTGCATTATAAGCATACAAAGCAACATCGTAACAAATTGCCGGTATCATAAAAAAATGCAAAACAAAATAATTTGTTTAAACAATCAATTTTCGCTTCAATTACAATAAAAATACATGGAACGCAACGAAAGCTATAACAATAAACAATTTTGGTAATACCAACAGTTTTTGGTCGACTGAGGGCAGATTTTACTAACGCCGGATAACTCGTCCGAAGAAACAGGGCAGATTTTTCAATCGTCAGATAACTTTTATCTGAGGGATAAATATGGCGGTTTGACAGCTTTGTTAGAGAAAATATGTCAATCCGCCATATTTATTTCTCAGATAAAGGTTATTTGACAGTTGAAAAATCAGCCCCAAGTTAAACGTTTTGCCAGAATTTCTAGACGAAAGCTGTCAAAACCGTCAAATAAAAATGTTATCAGACATTAGTAAAATCAGCCCTAAATAATTATGAATTCTCTAAATAAATTATTCAGCCGCAAGTTGTACACCCCTACTAATAAATATTAGATGCTTATTCGAAATATTAGTCTACTTAGTGCTAGGGCCTGGTATTCAACCGGACGTTTTCAGACTCATGGACTTGGCCAGGATGCGGATAATAGATTATTTATACCCACCGCCTCATTTCGAAATTACCTTTTGTGTAACATCAACAAAAAATGCCTAAGACATTAAGTTCCACATCTGTACAATTTTGTGTATAAATAATAAATACACAATATGTTCCATGGCTCATTTAAAACGTGAATAAATTCAGAAAATGCTTTCAAAGAAATTTTAAATAAGTACAGTGGACTCCGCTTATAACGACAACAAAGGGACGGCGATATTTGGTCGTACTAAACGGACTTCGTTAAGCGTCAGTAAATCTATATTCTTCTTATATATAAAAATGAATTGCTGTTCGTTAGTCTCGCTAAAACTCGGGAACGACTGGACCGATTTAAATATTTATTTTTGTTTGGTTCGCCTCAACACTGGGGTGGTTTTTAAAAAAAGAAAAAAAGTTTGGTGGTACGAAGTTCACCGGGCAGCTAGTACCAGATAAGAAAACCTAACTAAAGGGTGTTCTTAAGTCGCTATAAGCGGCTGATCTTTATAAGCGAAGTCGTAATAAACGGTTTCCACTGTTTTTTTTCAACCCTCTTTTAATCTTAAATCTCTCCTAACTCCATGGCCGAACATAGTCGAATGATACACCCGGTTATCATATCACAATGTGGCAATATATTTTAAACGTACGTTTTCTAAAATTTGTATTATTCAAGCTAAGCATATTAACTTAAATATAATCTCTTAATATAACTAATTAAAAACTGAGAAACTCCTAGCAAATACTCTAATACTATTATGGGTGGAAACAGCAAAAAGGTTGTATATATAACTATAGGTCTACCGGAATCTCATGGCATTAAAAATTAATAACAAATAGTGGTTTTCATATGGCAATGTCAACATGTCACTTGTCAAAACGAGTATGACTGTAGTTGATACATTTTCAAGTTAATGTTTTCTTGTTCAAATATTTTTAATAAACATACTTATTTTAACAAGGTTTCCTTTTCCATTACAATAAAATTGCATAAACTGCATTTTGTTATGAGAAATAATTAAGACAGGTTGTAAGTAGTCAGCTCTGCTGTACCCTGTCTGTCTCTTAATTCACGTAAGAAGAACTGATATTCATGATACAATATTGCAGTCTATAGTAAATAATATATTACTACAGGAAGTGAATAAAAACCAATAATAATTACAGAAATGAAAGAAGCTCGCGCTATATTAGGTTACGATGTGGCAAAACCAATGTCCCTAGCAAAACTGAATGAGTGGGTCGAGGAACTTCAAGTATACTCCACGAAGAAGAACATAGTCTGTTTAGTTGTCGGCAATAAGATTGATAAGCATATCATTTTGGGACCCAGTGCATAATATCAGTAAGCACATTGGGTCACCCGCGCGACAGCGCAACGAGTATGCCCAAGGAGGGTTTATGTCAGGCAGGCGGCCGGTCATAAAACAATAAGCCAAAACCTCTAATAACATGGATTTATGAAATACATGTTGTGCCGACCCCATCTAGTATGGGATAAGGGCAGGAAGAAATGAAGACGAAATTAAAGAAAAAAAATTATAAGTATCAAGACTTTTTATTCAAATTACTCTTGTGTTACCCACAAAAAAAAATAATTTCCCTATTTGCCATCAGATTCCGGTAGACCTATACATGTAAACGTGTCCATTATAAACTCTATTAAGGTAGATTTTTGTATCATAAGTATTGCTTTTTAAAACAGGTCACTTATGAAGAATGGAGCTTTTGGTGTACAGTGCTATGAGGTAATCGGAACATGGGAATTTTCCGAAAATTAGGAATTTCTACTAAACCGGGCAATATTTTTTGCTCTGGCAACATTACATTACACATTCTAGCATTATTATGTTGCCAGAGCAAAAAATATTGCCTGGTTTAGTAGAAATTCGTAATTTTCGGAATATTTCCATGTTGGTAATTACTCTAAAACACTATATAATAATATTGAAACCCGCATCGAATGCCACGTACAGATTGATGCAATGTAACATGTAATGAAGCACACTACATGTTTCGAGCGCACGATGTTTCAGTTTGGACGTATCGCGCGCACGAACCCCGCGTTTACTACGAACCTTCCACGCGCATTCAGCACGCTGTTCGTCTCAAAAACTTACAAAATTATTGGATCACTCCGCGCATTTGAAATGTTTGTAGTGTGCGCGACAAAGGCGGGATTCGTGCGCGCAAGACGTCCAGACTATAGGAATTTGATACAACGTGTTACCTTACATGTTACATTACATCAATCTATACGCGGCAATAGACTAACCATTGTAGAAATGCTTTTATTTCTTCAATAAATCAGATCCAGTTTTCAAACTGAACAAGGCACAAGATTATGAAAAATATTTAATCCTACTTGCATCTAATTAAAATGTACATACATACGGTGAAAGATTTAAGTGTGCCGGTAACTAGCGATAATTTATGCACTAGACAAGCAACCCGCTCAAACGGCTATGATAAAGTTCTTAAATTATAGATGTCGCTATGTGCCTGCATACTTATCTCGTTTGCCGTCTGTACTTCAAATAATTTTGATATAACGTATGTTCAACACAGCCTGATTGTCGTTGGCGCCGAAGACTACAATAATATGTTGACGTTAACTCGTAACTGTTAAAACCATTTGCAAGTATAATATAAAATATATCGTCACCGGAAAGCCAATACTACTAAGCGCCATTTTGGCTAAAATGAGTTATATACCTATATTATATCGTTGGATTGGTTTTTTTTTCTGCGTCGATTAGTTGGGATTGAAATCTCAACTAATCGACGCAGAAAAATCCAATGATATAATAATATAACTCTTTTGGCCAAAATGGCGCTTAAGTAGTATTGGCTTTCCGGTGACGATATACAATGTTAAAAAACGTAATTTTCGTGATTAGTGAATATATGATGGTGCTTATAAAATGAGTTTATTTACAAATTGAGCACAGACAATTGTACTGCATATTTTTCTCTACAACTAGACATAAATCCAGATTTTAGATAACCAGTACTTGGTCTAAACTGCTTTTATCGTCGTGTCTTATGATATTATTATTAAAAACCGGCCAAGTGCGAGTCGAACCCGCGCACTGATGGTTCCGCACAAACTTATAGGTATGTAATTATTTTTTTGTGGTGTAACTACACATTCACGGTTTTCGGTATTTTCCCTTTACTTGTGCTACAAGACATTGCTTCTTGCCAAATTTCATGATTCTAGGTCAACGGAAAGTACCCTATAGGTTTTGATTTCCTTGCGAGTGTCAAAATATGGGGCATAAGCGGCCGTATCTTTTGATTACGGTGACTTGGAAGTTTGATTTTTTCACAGCTCCATGGTATTGCAGACCTGAGTATTTGATGATAATTTCAAATTGATATCTCCACGCGTTACTAAGAAAAATGGTCTTGACAGACATATGGACGGACAACAAAGTGCGTGTTATAAGGGTTCCTTTTTTCCTTTTGTAGTACGGAACCCTAAAAACAGTGTTATTAGAGAATATCATTAAACTAATTTTGTTGTTAGAAGATTAAGAGATTAATATTTAAACACAAGCTATACGATTATCTACATAGTATGTATGTACATGGATTATATCGTTTAAGCCTCACACGATTACATTCGTAACACACGATTTCATGAATAAAAGACAAAAATGTGCTTAAAACGACATACTTAATTATTGCGAGACGTATATTAAAAAAAACTCTAAATAGTGCTTTAAGGTATTTACGAATATAGGAATATTCCGAAAATTACGAATAACTACTAAATCAAACAATATTATTTGCTCTGGCAACATTACATTACACATTTGAGCATTCTTCTTCTTTTTTTCGTGTGGTTAGTGACTAAACTGGTGTCGAGAGTTTATGCCGCCCATGGGCCTCTGACTTGGCTTCACATGCCGTCGAGAAATATCTCCCAGGCATGCCGGTTTCCTCACGATGTTTTTCTTCACCTTTTTTAAGTAAGTGATAATTATACAATAGGCACATGAATCCGAAAAGTCAGAGGTGCGTGCCTTGGGTTCGAACTTGAGACGTATGACTTGGCAGTCTGACGGTCACAGCACTAGGCTATCTGCTACTTAGCATTATTACGTTGCCAGAGCAAAAAATATTGCCTGGTTTAGTAGAAATTCGTAATTTTCGGTATATTCCCATATTCCTAATTACCACTCACTCACAATTTTAAATGAATATAATTCACAAGATATGTTAAACCGTTTTCGGTTAGTCTAGCGAGATTTTTTATGGACTACTTGCCTGTTTTTTTTATATTTTCTTATCACAAACGTGGACCAAGTTGTTAGTCGATTCTGATAGCCAACTCACACTCTTGTAGAAAAACAAAGATAATATTATTATCATTAACATTTACATCATATATATCGGGTGTAAAAATACCCTTAACGAAGCCGTGAGCCACGTATTCTTCCCGTCATTACGAACATTTTTTGGTATTGAGCCATACCTGGGAACCGACTGGTTACGGAGACATTGAAGGTCAAAGTCACCATATTTTTTAACGTTTTTCACGAAAACTAAGTTTAAATGTTTATTACTAAACATTATTCTATACAAAAATTATCAACATTTTCGAAATGTAGGCACAGTCTGCTGCGCGCGCGCTTACATTGCGCGCTACAATTAAAAGCTGTTTATTTATTACCAAAAAATAAAAGTCGTTTCCCAGCTATTATTTTTGCTGTATGTTACTTAGTTGGATGTACAGTATGCGTAGACTTCGGCTTCGTTAAGGCTATTTTTACACCCAGTATATCAAGCCTGCGTTTCATCAACCAGTTTCCACATTTTACTCCCACGCGACTTGTCGTGCGACAAACGCGACCCGCTGCAATTAATCGCGGTCGTGTAACAAGCGTACGTTTACACAATGTGTCAAGCTTGTGGCGGTTCGTCGAGCGGGTTCGCGCGCGGTAACTCGTCGTTCTGCGATTCTTCGCGCGACTCTGGGAATGTTGCGGACGCGGATCCGCTGCGACTAGTCGATGTCGATGTCGCAGTAGACGAGTCACCGGCTTCTGTACTGTTTGAGTCCCTGGAAATTATAAATACATACAATCACGTCTGTTTTCCATTGGGGTAGGCAGAGACTATAGATTTCCACCTGCTACGATCCTGACACATCCTTTTCGTTTCATCTACATTCATTAAATTCATCATTCTATTTCATGGAAATTATAGTTATAAGAATAGACCCCTAGCTATGCAAAGATTGCGACATTTCTCATCCAAATTGTAGCAAGAATGGTTATTAACCTTTTGACCGCCACAGTCACAAATAGATGACATGCCAAATAGTGCACAGCACGCCAGGATCATAAAAAAAACAAAGACCGTGGCGTGCTGGACACAATTCGGCGTCATCTATTTGTGACTGTGGCGGTCAATGGGTTAAGAACTACTATGTACCCATATTCTACGAAATAAATCTTTACATAGTATAAAACGTCGCTCTCGCTGTCTGTACGCTTAGATCTTTTAAACTACGCAACGGATTTTAATGCAGTTTTCAGCGATAGATAGAGCGATTCAAGAGGAAGGTTTATATGCCCCACATTAGTATCTACATTGCACCCGTGCGAAGCCGGGGCGGGTCGCTAGTAAATTAATATAATATAGTAGGGCAATAAAATCTGCCCGGGCCCACCCGGATGACTGGAGATGATGATGACTTGCTTGCCTTTATTGCTATCATCCCCAGATGATAGCAATAAAGGCAAGCAAGTCATCATCATCTTCCGGCCCCTGTCCCATCCATCAACATTCATATTCATCACTCTCTTAATCAAATCAAATCAAAAAAAAATATTTCACATAAACCAATACAGGTGCTAATGAAACGTCGAATTTAGGTGCACGGTTCCAATTAGTCGTTTCCTATGGAGAAGAGCAGGCAAGTAACTCCATGGTTACTCTTTTAAAAATAATATCATTAACAATTTCAGTGGATACAGTACAACGATTTAGGATACTGAGAGAACAATGAAGTCCTGACCACAGACCAATGAGTAATGTAGTACTAAAAGACTTGAGTACAAAAATTAACAAACAAAAATAAAATTTAAAAAAAGCAATATGAATAATATGGTAGTAATTTACAAATTTATAGATGCAGGTCCACAAAGTTCTCACATTTACAAAAGTGAAAAGGAAGCTAAACTATATAAAACAATTGACATAATTAAATGTCATCAAGGTGTCACATGTGTTTCATCCCTCCTCATCACATGTCCATACCAAGACAAACGATTTCCTTTCAACTTTTCTGTCACTGGTGCCACTTTCAAACTCCCTTTAATATACTTATTTCTTACTTTATCCATTCGCGTCACTCCACACATCCATCTCAACATTCTCATCTCCGCTACGTGTAATCTTCTTTCATCCGTCTTCTTCTTCCTATGCGTTATATATGCTTGCAAAAACGGTCAGTACCAGTGCGGTCTTAGCATCTTACCATGGTTACGTAGGGTCCTCGTTGAGATATGGCATTATGTTTTAGGGCTATTCTACAGAAAAGGAAGCTGTATTTAAAATGCAAAAGAGATGTATCCGCGCAATATGTAGTTTAAAACCAACAGATAGTTGTAAGCCCTTTTTTCAAAGCTTAAAAATATTAACACTACCATGTTTATATATATTGGAAGTCGTAGTCTTTGTAAAACGCAACTTGCATTATTTCAAAAATTATAGAAGCTAACGCAACAATAAAAAAAAATATTTCCCTGACAGCAGTAGAACTACTTTGTTTAGCAATAGTATTTTTTTTGATGGCACCTCGACTTTATAACCATTTACCAAAATGTATTATAGACTTAAAAAGTATGGACATATTTAAATGTAATGTTAAAAAAATGTTATTGGAAAAATCTTATTATAGTGTTAATGAATATTTGTGTGACAAACTCTAAATAATGTTTATTAGGTACTTAAGTTTGACATAAATTACGTATTTCACAATTATTAATTCTTCACATTTTAGCATGATAGATTAACTTTGACATTATTACTTTGACATTATTTACTTTGACTTTAATTGACAATTTAATAGACATGTAATTTTGAAGTTTAATGTATTTAAATTTTTAATTTAGGGACTAAATACGTTCCGAACTAAATGTTGCATGCCTAGTGCAGAATATGGTGACACCAACAACTTTCCTGTTCTTCAAAAACCCACCTGTATAACTACCCATATTTGCAATAAATGAATTTGAATTTGAATTCACGACCCAGCACTCTGGAGTATGGACATTTTAATTCGACTAAATTTGACAGCTCTTATTTACGTCCGTACCTTTCTAATTTTATCAGAGTGAAAAAGATGACAATAGCCTAAATTAAGTTAAGATTGTGCACAAGAGAATCGGCACCAATGACGTTCATAATTTTTGTTAAGATTTTTCGAATATTTACCTTTCAACAATATAAAATTTTAAGTCAAATCATTTTAGATACTAACTTGTGAAACCCGTTGGTTTGACACGTGTTGTAAGCGCCGCAGTGCTGGCACTTCAGTCCTACCACGTGGAACTTCACTGTCGATAGCTGCAACAAATGTTAAATACACAGTAGATCATTTTTATTCTTTGAATATCACGTTATGATTATGCCTAGGAAGGAGGGTGTTGACACCCCACAAGGGATGTGGTCACTTAAGCGTTCTTCATACCAGCGAGTCGTGCAAGCTGCAGGCTCACGCTCGCTTTGTTGCGACATGCTTCATGATAGTCCCTTTTCGTGTGGTTAGTGACTAACCTGGTGTCAGAGTTTATGCCGCCCATGGGCCTCTGACTTGACTTCACATGCCGTCGAGACATATCTCTCAGGCATTTACTCACGATGTTTTCCTTCACCGTTTTTAAGCAAGTGTTAATTATACAATACGCACATGAATCCGAAAAGTAAGTGGTGCGTGCCTTGGGTTCGAATTCGGGACCTATGACTTGGCAGTCCGACGGTCACACCAGTAGGCTATCACTGTTATAAATGATAGTCCCTTGGGGCGCATTAAAAGGGCCTACGAGTGATGATACGAGTGATGATACTCAAGTACCCTCGGCGCACCCTGGGCAGTCAGCCCCGCTACCAACCTTGCTGACTGGCTAATCTCTTCAACACGGCATGAGCTATTCTCAAAAACATATTCTTTCTTATTCTTGAAAGAAGAAGAATAGTAATCCCTTAAATACAACTCACGCGAGCCCGCTAACGCACCGTATTTGGTGTGACGAAGGCTGTAGACTTTTTTTCGAGGCAAAAAAATATTTTTAGCTATTTAAATATATTAGGTATTATCTGTTACCTTATGGCAGTCCTTGCACAGTATGGTGGCCTTGTAGTCAGCATATTCCGGAGGCATCGGTGTGGCCGCCACCTCAGAGTCCAAGTAACTCCACAACTGTAAACAAAGACACCATCAGTTAGTCTCTATCTGGAGATCTACAGTGCGTTCAATCCACTTCAGCCGCGCCCCACTCCTTGTTGTGATCGGTAGCCGCGTGGTGCACACATCTCTTATTATTATCATACGTATGCACACATCTAAACAATTATGTGGCGATAGAACTAGCACAATATACTCGGGTCATTACAAACATGTGAATTGAGTCATAAATCATTACGTTAAAGGAATATGACAATGCTGCGCAAGTCGTTATCGATATAGGGATACCGCTCGGACGCATGTGGGCGACGCGGTACGTCGATCACTAATTAATGCAATTAGGTAAAAGGTAGGTATTCATTTAAGTTTTATAGCATTTAATGTAGTATGTTTTTAGAAGCAGAAATAAAAAAACACATCCTAAACAATATTTGCGTTATTTCCTTAATCTCTCCCTCATTACCTTTTATCGACTATCGACAAAGCCTTTTTTACTGTTACACACAACACTAGGGCAGTTCCATAAGGCCTATAAGTGCGAGCGAGAGGACCGATAAAAATGATTTATGACTCAGTTCGCACGTTTGTAATGGCCCGAGTATAGCAATTTATAATGCACATTTTTTGCATTGTAGCGATTTAGACAGAGTGGGGCGCGTCTTCGTGTAATGAACTATAATCCGCACGTAAGTGCTAGTCATCTCCTGAGGTATGTGAGCGGCAGGAGGGGGGTGTACGCGGTAGAAAAGACAAAGCAAACTGACAGAGCGCGTCTATTGTTTCACACCCCCCTCCTGCCGCTCACATACCTCAGGCGGTGACTAGCATTTACGCGGAGACCACATCTGTACCGTACACTGTCTACTCACGTTTGTCATGTCAATCATGCTGGTCTGGCACGTCGGACAGGCGTAGTGTCCAGAGTGCAGCAGCTGTTCGAAGCACGGCCGGTGCAGCAGGTGACCACAGTCCGGGATGTGGCACGGGATGCGGGATGTGTGGATGTCTTCGAGGCAGACTGGGCAGTTTGACCTGGACACATTTTCTACGCACTGCAGAGGAGAAATGTAAATATTATTGGTTTTTATCGGAAATTGTGTTCAAAGTTTTAAGCTTCTGACCTTACTTAACATAACATCACGCCTGTATTCCCCGAAGGGTTGGGCAGAGGTGTATACTAACACCCTCATTTCACCGTAATGTCGTAGTCCCATGTAATAGGTGGCGAGCATATTGCCATCAACCGGGCACAGATCCAAACTCCAGGTTACTACTGAGGAATTCCACACGCAAAAACCCAATAACACTTTGCCCGACCTGGGGATCGAACCCAGGACCTCACGATCAGCAGTCGCGCTTGCCACCAATAGACAAACGAGGCAGTTCAGGCTTCAGACCTTCCTAAACTCCCCCGAAACCTCAACCAGTTAAATTACTTTTAAAATGTATACACTCGTTATTGTAATAGGGTATTTGACTATAGATTTTTTATTAGAAATATCGAAACTGTTACTAAAATGATAAGCAACAGTGAAAAAACGAATTAATAATTTAATAAAATGCCCACAGTTATAAACGATTGAAAATTACTCACTAGACTAAGACAACATGACGCCACAGTGACGTCATACCTTGCAAACTTCGTAATTATTTGACATCACTCCATACAATATCCGTTTCGCTCGACAAGGACAGAAAATGCCCCCTCCACAAACTTCGCAAGCGTATAGCTCCTCTATTTTTTCATCGATTTTATTTATTTTTTCACATATCAATTTGTATCTATACTTTTTTTTAAATAATACTAAATTGTTGTATATTTTTAATAGTAGTCAAATACCCTATTGATTTTCTTGTTCAAGGTTCAACCTTCCCTGAACTAAAATCCTGGCTTCCATCTTGCCTGCTACTACTGCTCCTTACTACATAACATTAGTATATACACTCACCCTGTGTCCAACTTGCTGCAATTGCACCGGCAGGCACATGTTGCACCTCTCACAGTGGAAGAACCGGTCTCGTCCTCCGACGCGGCAGATGCCACAACCTTCGCAGTGGTACTGCCGCTTGTCGTCATCGTCGAACAAGTTGCAAATCAGGCAAGTGTACTGTGGAAATGTAGATGTGTTTATTTTCAGTTTTGTGAATGTAGTGAACTAACAACTTAAAGTTGACCCCCCTTATTAGAAAATATGGTTTGTCTCTTTTTGTTATATGAGGTTAGAAAGTGATGGGTATATTTTTTTTAAACGTTGCCCCACACTATGATTTCTCCTGTATCGTGGGTGCGTTTACAGACACAAATCTTCACACGCACAAACATCCAGACTTGGAACAACTATCTGTAGACCACACAATTTTTTTTTCCGGAACCCACGACCCTTAGCGCAGAAGCCGATCGCTCAGCCACTGCACCAAACGTGTCGTCACTTTTAATGCACCCCAGAAGTGATAGATAGGTCCCAAAAGAGGTAAACAAGTTTCATAAAATGCGAAAATAACTGTTTGTTTGTTACTTCTTCACGACTAAACTACTGAACCGATTTTGATGAAACTTGGTATACAGGGTGTTAACGAAGTCATGTAATTCTTTCAAACCTCGTGATGTACTGCTGACATTGATTAACCCTGCACGGGATACTTTTGGATTCAATAAACAAAAAATCACAAGAAGTAAAAATGTATTCTTAACGTGAAGCATTTTAGCGCCCCAAGCGAATTGCGCGGCTATCGCTCGCCACGCGGTCATTTAACTCGGGGCGATAAAATCCCTCACGTTAAGAACACATGTTCACTTCTTGTTTTTTTTTTTATTGATGCCAAAATAATCTCGTTCAGGGTTAATCTATGTCAGCAGTACATCAGGAGGTTTGAAGGAATTACATGATTTCGTTTACAACCTGTAGAGATAGTCTGGAACCCGAAGAAGGACATAGAGCTAATTTTATTCCGAAAAACGCGGAATACGCGATAAACGACATCCACGCGGGTGAAGCCACGGGCGACCTCAAGTTATACTCGTACATAGAAATGATGAGTCAAGCGTGGATTTTCCTTTGTTTTGGCGGAGGGTGGTAATGTTTAATTTCAATCGATGTCACTACTGTATAAATACATTGTAGACACCTTGCAAAACCGTTAACTACAGCCGAACACGCATTGCGTGCCGAAAAATACGGATAGGGTGCCTGCCGCATGGCATTAACAGACTTATACACATTTATATAAAACTTAAATTAAATCGAGCATTGAAGCTAATTTATTAGGGACTGAATAACCCGAAAAATCGGTATGACGTCATACCCCTAAATTCTGGTTACTTGAATATTACGAAACTTATAGTACATTACTGCCGCGGTCTGTAATGACTGCGTTGCTGGCAGCACTGATCATGGCCGAGAGCGTAGCTAAACTAAGCTCGAGGCCATCATAGCGTGGCCAGCAGCGCAGTCATTGCGGACCAAGGCTTGTATAGTGCTTTACTCAAACAATGCGAGTAATTTAAATAAAACCAGATTAGTATAGTAAGAATTTATTTAAAGTAACAATTTGTTTCTTCCCCGGTCCTTAGTTTTCTTTTTAATTAGTTTTTAATGATTATACTGCCGGTACCTATACAGCCAAATTCAGTATATAAACTTTTAGAACCAGACTATTTTTGAAACAAAGCTCGACAATAATGGATTTTCAAAGGAAATTGCTGGTGGCTAAAACTCACCAGCAATGAAATTCCATACAACTTTGCTGGCGCCTATTCAAGTAGCGCGGAAACGTCGACTTTGTTCAAAGAAGGTTGTCAAAATAATGACCACATTACAAGCATTTTTGAGTAAAATAAATTTCGGTACAGAGACGTAGTCTGAAAATGCGTAACGGTATATTCCGGTATCGGTACCTAAACTTTTATAAATAAGGGTTTTTATTGATGAACCGCCGCGCCAATCTGTCCTTCGCTATGAAGCCTCAGATAGCATTAGTTTGATTCATTCATCATTCGACGTTTTTCGGTACCGAAATCGTAAAAAGTTCCAAAGGTATGGCCCAACCTTTATAAGATAACGGTATTTTATATTTTAAAAGTATCGTAAGGGTAGCTACACACATAAGCGGGCACATAGTCGGTTCGGCAGTAATTGTCGAACAACAAAGCCGACCCGAAGTAATTACTGCACTTGTTCGGCTATCGGTATATTCGGTATATTGGGTATCTACATCGCGCAAATAACGCCGCGATAAATAGTTGTAAGGATTATCGTAAGCTTATTCGATAAAGTCTTCAAAATTCAATTTGTTACATACGCACACTTCCTTCCTTAGGGTAGGTTCCGAGTTACCTTGAGATTGACAGATGATTTCTTACCTCGACTGAGGAAATATCTCGAGTCGAGGACGTTTATGTCAACTATAACTACCGATGATTGTGAGAAAGACTGAGTCGAGGTGGAGTCGAGTCGAGTAAGTTCTGGAGGAACGTCTTAGAATATGGGTGAAAATGTCAAATCGCGAAAATCGGTTCGAAAACATGCGATCCGTCAGTCGAAACTTCGTAGTACGATTTTCAGAGTAGGCCCCCAGTATAATAAAACCTTCGTTGGCTTGATATGTATTGCATAACAGTGACTAGGACTTGAATTATAACATTAGTAGGTATCACTAATTTATGAATCTAAGCATACATTTTAGATTAATTATTTATGATTAGGTCCTCACCTATGAAATTGGCGTTTTTTTCTCACAAATAGAGAACCTGGTCACTTCTATGGTTTAAAATATATATCAATTGCTTGATATTATATCGAATAATGACCATCATAGACAGCTACCAATAGTAAAAAAACCTTATTACTTATAGTTTTCTAAACATAAAAAATACCTTAAAAATGACTCCTGTTTTTGTTAGCAGAAATGACCACTATTTTTGTTTTAACTTAGCCAAAACTTATTTTTGTCGCATAATCTAAGTGGCATACGTTATCTTAGTTTTTAAACATTAGTGCATAAAAGTTTTAAAATATTAGTGCTCATAGTTGTTAAATAAATTAAGAAAATGTTAGTATGAAAAATGCAACTTCTTTAAAATTCTCCATACAAAACGCTGATTTCATAGGTGGGGACCTAATATTTAATATAAGCTTTAGATAATGCAGTAAAAAACAGTAGTCAGTAAAGATAAGATTATAAAAACATTGC
Organism: Amphipyra berbera; assembly: GCA_910594945.2. Classification (NCBI taxonomy): domain Eukaryota; kingdom Metazoa; phylum Arthropoda; class Insecta; order Lepidoptera; family Noctuidae; genus Amphipyra; species Amphipyra berbera. Next base: position 2,907,859 of record OU343138.1, read on the forward strand.
TCATTCTAATACTAAGCAAATATCCGTAGTTACATAGTGACTTTCTTACATGAATTAATTTACTGTTTTGTAACGAAACACTCAAATTCATAGTTTTATGATCAGTACCTTACGTTTCAAGTACAATCACAGTCAATGTTTTCAAACTTTCTCGATTTGCACACATTATAAAAATACTAAATCGGGTCTAATCGCGTAGAAAATTTAAAAGGCAGAAAAATACCTTATTTATCCCGACGTTTCGACCGAATTTCACCGGCCGTGCTCACGGGTAGACTATACAATCACAGTCTGCAATATCTAGGAATACCAAGCTGACCGAGTTTTAAGTGTGGTTAACTTTCTTTTTCTTTCCGTGTGGATAGTGACTAACCTAGTGTCAGAGTTTATGCCGCCCATGGGCCTCTGACTTGGTTTCACATGCCGTCGAGAAATATATCTCTCAGGCATGCCGGTTTCCTCACGATGTTTTCCTTCACCGTTCTTAAGCGAGTGATAATTATACAATACGCTCATGAATCCGAAAAGTCAGAGGTGCGTGCCTTGGGTTCCAACTCGAGACCTATGATTTGGTAGCCCGACGGTCACACCACTAGGCTAAATTTTAAATGAAGTAGTGTTTTTTCCCCTGTGGGTACTGTGAGGTACAAAAATATATTTTTTTGTCACTGAACTGTATGCTGAGAATAGACGCGTCGTTTAAAATTCAACAAAACCCATTAGACTTGGTGGTAGGATCTTTACCGTCCGACTGGTTAGCTATCGCCCTCACATTATAGTCCCCCGCCAAGTCTACTCTGTTCTGTGTTATGTGAGAGCCAGACGGGTATAAGGGAGTCCCTCTACATCTTTGCTACTTGGATTCGTGTGCTTCATCTCAGACCCTGTCTGCACTTACCATTACGTGCGACTAGGATAAACTATGAATAAAAAAAATAAAAAAACATTGTCATAATATGTTTACCATGCAAAACGAACCTTTCCAAATCTGACTCCACAGTTCTCGCACTCCTCCTGCACTTTCTGTCGCTTGTCACATTCCGTACATATCAGCTCGGTGACCGACTTTCTGTTGAAGTAGTGCTGTTCATTCTCATCGTGGCAGTATCGGCAGACATACACTTTGTTGCAGCATGGTGTCTGGAATTAACAATATTTAGGTAAAGTAGTTAAAAAAAGATTTTTTTTAAAGTCCAAGTTTTAAATGACGTAGGGCAGAGGTGTATAGCAACACTCTCATTTCACCGTTAAATTGAAGTCCCATATAATGGGGGGCAAGCCAATTGCCATCAACCGAGCACTAATCTAAACTCTGGGCTGCTACTGAGGTATTCCACATGGAAAAACCCAATAACACTTTACCCCACGTGGGGATTGAACCCAGGACCTCACAATCAGCAATCGCCCTTGCCACTAGTAGAGCAACGAAGCAGTTTTAAAATAATTTTCTTATGGTTGATTTGTTAAAAAGAGAACATATCACAGTGGAAAGATAAAAAGACTAAAGCGCCAATATACTTACTTTACAGTAGAGAGATTCAAAGTATTTTTGTAAGAAAATAAACAACTATGTTTATTTTCTTCAAAAAATACTTTGAATCTCTCTACTGGAAAGTAAGTATATTGGCGCTTTAGTCTTTTTACCTTTCCACTGACAATATGACAAGTCATGTAATGAAAATGCCAAGTTTAGAATAAAGTAAGTCATCCTCAGTGAAAATCTGGCTTTATAATATGACATTAGCATTGCATATTGCAGATGCCATTTAGGCCCTGAGCAGACGTCTGTGTCAAGAATGACCATAGTTTATAGTTGAACCTGTCACAATATTGGGCATGTGGTTGGTGGTTGGTTTTTGTCAACGGCAATCTATCTGACAATAAGGCCTTTGTCTGGTCAGGGCCCTAACAGAATATATCTGCAGACTACACTAATCAACCAAGGTATCCAGAGATATACATTGAAACACCTTGTGTGCATGTGTTTTGAAATATGAACGAGGTGAGGCTTCCTTAAGCATTTCCGATATGTCAAAAGTGAACTACAGTCTAAACCAGTACATCGGTATTCATTATCAGCCACGTTACAGTTTGTGCGGTGATTGTTTCAATAATTAATAACATAGGCAACTAAGAAAGGGAACCCAACATGAAGAAACTGTCTCATATTATCATGCAGTGTCTCTGAATGAACAAAGAACATTTAATGGACGTTTCGCGTTCTAAATATAAAAACATACTTAACCATAAGGTCAATGAAAGCCAACAAAATATCTTTGAAACTGAACTGTAGTCTAATAGAGGTCAATTACTTCCAATAACTGTTTGGTATTATGTCTGCATCAAATACTGCAAGACAGGATTTAAAAAAAATAAGTTAATGATTTTTTTCTTTAAGCCCGCGCCTTCCAGTTCGTTGACATTAGCTTTGTTTCTTAAATCCGCATGTCACTATCTCGAGACTTCTACGACTTTATGTTTATATATAGATCACGACTGTTTTCTTCCCGGCAATCGCACATATACCTAATTAATCAACTTCTATCGATTAATTAATAACTATTTGTGATATAAATCTTACCACGAACTTAGCACGACGTTTGTAATGAGCGCAACCGATCCGTTTTTCTTTGCTTGCCTCTGCGTTCGGTGCACACAAATTCACAGGTTCTTCTTGTTCCGTTGACATTTTTTGGGCCAATACATACACAAATGCACTTCCTGATAACAACACTCCAAGGTCTCACGATGTCATTCAATGGATTCTTTCAATTATAAATTGGATAATGTTGAACAACATTTTATTTGCGTAGTGACATCTGGCTGAATAGAGTGATTTTTCACTGCTTTAAATTGGTTATTCCGTATTTTCGACATAACACATGCGTGACGAGTACAGAATAGAAACTTTATACTAAGCACGAAAGAGATAGCAACGAGCTAATGTCTAAGATATCGAATTTGTATGTACTTGAAAAGTCATTAAGTCAACTTCGGTTGACGTTTCTAATTTCTAAGCGTTTAGTTATTTCATCGAAAGACGTGGTATGATTTTAATAAAATTATAGCATTAAAAGACGTCATAAATACAAATAAAATTATTATTGTTAGTAGTTATTGCTCTGAGGTTCGTAGGTATCTACTTTCTGGAGTAAATTAGTATGAGTGCCTCTTAGAGCAATAACTAACATAATAAATAGGTAAGTACAGCGTGCCCAGTACAATTTGGCAGGCGTCAAAATAGAGAACTAAATCAAAAAGGACTAATTTGATATATTTTTGACATTAGCGCCACTATGAACCGCAAAGATACAGTGGGAACATTGTACATGTACCATGTCCAGTCTCAGAATAGATTAAGGCTTATTTACACGGTGCAAGTTTCTTGAAGCAAGTCTCATGCTATCTCTGTTTTTGTCGGAGAGAAAGACAAAGATACTTGCTTCAAGAAACTTGCACCGTGTAAATGAGCCTTTAATCTGAGTGTCCAGTAGTCCGTCAGTTAGGCTGAGCATCCACCAGAGCTGTGCTAAGCTGCGTGGCGAGGAATGTGTTTTGTAAGCACCAAAGGAACACTTCATTTACCTAGCTTCGCTCTGCGCAGCTCTGGTGGATATGGGTCTAGCAGTGCGCGGTTTTTGTTCATAAAGAACAAGCGAGAAATGTGTTGCGAGGAATGTATTGCGAGGAATGTGTTGCTAGGAATGTGTTGCGAGGAACGTGTTGCGAGGAATGTGTTACGACTGTTAGGAGGAATGTGTACCGCTCCCACCACGGCTCATTTGTACACATTAACAAATTACGAATTACACATTACGCATTCCTCGCACAGCTCTGGTGGAAAGGGTCACACCGTTTCACGTCCTCGCTACACATTTTCGCATTACACATTTTCCTCGCACAGCTCTGGTGGATGTCCAGCCTATACCCATAAAGTCCACAGAGTACTTTATTATATCTACATTGTTATCAAATTCAATAATCGTTGACTTGATCTGTCATTTTTATTAAAATAGCACAATGTTTTAAAATTTATCAAAGTAATTTGGCCAAAGATGTAAAAAATTATAAAACACAAAAAAAACGTTTGCAAAAATATGGTTTATATATCTATAATTCTGATTCTGCTCTCTTTATACCAAGCAGGGACGCTAATACCCCCAAAGTTTCAATGGAAGACATTAGACTATGCATGGGAAAGAAGCTCAGATAGGTATTTGGCTATGAGGAATGGGTCATACATACCCGTAAATAACATGCCAACTGGATTAGCAAGGTGGAAGGATAGACTATTCATAACCGTACCTCGGTGGAAACCAGGCTAGCATTTAATTTTCAATTGTATCTCTTCCTCCTAGACTTTTCCCAACAACTATGTTGGGGTCAGCTTCCAATGTAACTACGGTCAACAACAGGTTGACATGGCAATTTTCTAGTCATCAGTCACTACACAACTTCAAGCAATAACGTGAGCGAAATCGATAAACGCGCTCGATGCCGACTCGTGCGATGGCGCGGGCATTGTGCGGATGTGCGGGGCTCGCCCCCTCCACAACTCACCTCATACCCGATTGCCATGTCGACTTGTCGTTGACTATAGATGTGCAAAATTTTCAATTGCTTATTATTGGTATCTATCTACCTATATTGTAGAAAAACACAAAAGACATATGTTACGTCTATATCGCTCCACACAAGTACCTATTTCTTTGCATAAGTTTAGACTTCGCTGATCACTCGAATGACGTAAGCGCGCGGTAGGTACTGACGCGTCGAATGCGTCGATGGCTAGAGCGGTAAGCAGCGCGGGGGTCGGGAGGGGAGCGCGCATTCGTTTTGCTTTTCGTTCGCATTTGCGTGTTGTAGAAGTAAGTATGCAGTGATGTGTGTTAAAAGAATTTATGCTGATAAAGCACTATCAGCATTATGGCATAACAGTGATAGCCTAATGGTGTGACCGCCGGACTGCCAAGTCATAGGTCTCGAGTTCGAACCCAAGGCACGCATCTCTGACTTTTCCGATTCCTGTGCGTATTGTAAATTATCACTTCCTTAAAAATGGTGAAGGGAAACATCGTGAGGAAACCGGCATGCCTGCGATATATTTCTCGACGTCATGTGAAGCCAAGTCAGAGGCCCATGGGCGGCATAAACTCTCGACACCAGGTTAATCACTAACTACACGAAAAGATGAAGCATTATGGCGTCATGCAGGCTTGTGCAAGACTAAGCTCGTGCAAGACTAAGCTCGTGCAAAGAAATGGTAACGTGTGTGGGGGCTCATTAGGATATCGGTAGATATACCCAGTATTTCGTCGCTTTGGAGGGCAATCGAGCTAAGCCACAAATTTTGCGAAATGGAGATAAATGCATTAACGTGTTCAGAAAGGACCAAAGTTTAAGTCTGTCGATGAATCTAACAGATATAATGGTCGTAAGTAGGATTTTTTCAAATTATTATGTGTCAGATTCATTGTCAGACATAAACTTTGGTCCTTTTTGAACACGTTAATGCACTTAACTCCATTTCGCAAAATTTGTGGCTTGTGGCGGTACTCGGACCTCCTTCGTTGGTACTATTGAAACCGACATTCTAATTGGAATCAAGTTAGATTGATTCAGAACCCGAATTTGTCGGAAGTCAGCCCGACACCTACCTACTTACAGCCGATAATAACGGATTGACCAAAAGCGCGCGTTTGTGTATGTATGTACGCTCCATTAACTTATAATACAACGCTCGTTACGAAGCGCGCGCTTTATGTGTACTTACTAGTTTTGTGTCAAGCGGTAGATTGTTACTGACTGGCTGATAATATGACGATATTCAACGAATATTCTGAAATACTGCTTCGATGGTCTAGTGGTGGCAAGCGCGACTGCTGATCGTGAGGTCTCAGGTTCGATCCCCAAGTCGAGCAGTGTTATTGGGTTTTTACGTGTGGAATTCCTTAGTAGCAGCCCGGTGTTTGGGTTTGTGCCCGGTTGATGGCAATAGGCTCGCCTCCTATTACATGGGACTTAAACATAACGACGAAATGGGGGTGTTACTATATACCTACGTCTGCCTAACCCTGCTGGGAATACAGGTGTGATTTTATGTTATGTTCAGAATTATTCTTCTTACAGGCGTCCCATCCTCCCTTAACTACGTATATCTGAATGATACGCAAAACGCGCCCCTGCATCCGTACCCCAACTGGCGTGAGGGATGTCTTTCCGCCTGTGGCACCGTCGTGTCCAACAAGACAGTTGTCTCCACCTTCAGGGTGCACGTTGACAAGTACAATAGACTCTGGGTCGTGGATAATGGAATTTCTGATATGAGTAGTAAGTGCGATTCAGTTATAATTTCAACGCGACTTTTAACCGCTTCAAATTTAAGGTTGGCGAAGCATCAGCAATCCTCTTGGCGTTAGTGCACATAGACAGTGCCGCGGCAGTGGTAACCATAGACTATATACTATCACAAAACAGATAGGTACAGAAGTCAATCACATGTATGTGCTTCACTTTTCATACCTACGCTCGGTGGTCGCTCTATCTATATATCTATTTCTCTCAAGCGCATGGCACTCGCGCTCTAGCCCCAAACAGTCCGAGATATCGTGTCCGTGAACAGTGTCTATGTGTGCGTTGCTCGAGCGCACTTGTATGTAGATTGACTTCTGTACCTATCTGTTTTGTGCTACTATATTGTACTGGTGATAACCATACTCTATTATTAGGTGGGCTATCGTCGGCCAACAGATAACAAAATACATGGCCATTTGTGGCTTTTATATATTTTTATACTAGATTTTCTGACGGTGTCACTTAAGGATGCTGAAAGCAAGAGAGGTAGAAGCAAAAAATTGGCCACAATGGTGTCGATTCTGTAGCACATTTTGACAGTACTAAACTAGACTAAACGCAACTGTCACTTTCTTTTTCTATTGAAACAGAAAGAGACAAACACCCTGGCACTTATTACAAGAAGTGGTTTAAACCAATTCTAAGATAAACCCAGATTTATAATATACCCATCACTTGCTAACGTCATATAACAAAAAGAGATGGAGCTGTTTTAAAACCGAGGTTTTTCTTAGTCCATTACTTGTTATAAGAGGGCCTTAGTTTAGTTTATTGTCAATGTGCGCAACAGTATCGACACGATTGTTTTACGAAAAGGCTGGTGTTTTAGTTGTGAGTGTCGAAGGTTCAGTTTCGTTCTTCAACCTCTTCACGTACCAATAGGGTTGCCAACCCAACTCTGTAGCAATGTTAGACGATGCGGGGGGGGGGGGGGGGGAACGGGAGGACGAGTTGTGAGTAAGCGTTTAATGTCAAGAGAAATCTGTCTGCCGGTGCCACCACCCTTGCGATCGGCCGCCAAATTTATTATGATTTGGCGCAGGTTTCAAATTTCGGGACATTTTTATTGAACTCCGGGTGTCGGGAGACTTTTAAAGTTTCTTTGGCGAATCCTGGAATTCCGGGAAGGTTGACTTGGCAACCCTATTTATTATTTATTTATTTATTTTTATTTATCTATGCTAACACGGCTTCAATAAGCCAATTACATTAACATAAGACTAGAACAGGAAATCAACACACTAAATAACAAAATAATTAAAATTAAAACAATTGAAACAATGTCAAATCGTCTTGCTTTCGCAGAAGCTCAGACATATGCACATTACAGTTTTAAAATCGTCCGCAAATAGATCACATTTCGGGTTGGCTTCCACAAGGCTATTGAGCGCAGACAGAACGCGAGGAACAGGGGATGACTCGCGAGCCACTGTGAGGCATGTAGGCACGGCTAGTAGACGATGCTTCCGGCCGCGGAGATAGTTACTCGGAGCGTAAAGGCAAATCAGCTCATTGAGGAGATCAGGAGCATCTGTTGTTCCCCTACATACTTTAAGCATGATGTTCAGCTGGTCATATGCTCTTCTGGTTTCTAACATATTATATCCTAGACATCCCAAAATAAATTTTGTTGGATATAAATATGGATAATATCCTAAAGTCGACTTATAGAGAAATCTTAAGAACGCTTTTTGGACCTTTTCAAGTACAAGTGTATAAGTAGCCTCACTTGGATTCCAGACGCAAGAGCTCGCCTCCAATTTGCTTCTGACTAGCGTGCTGAATAAAAGTCGTATGACATGCTCGTTTCGAAAATCTCGTGAGTTTCTGAGAACAAATCCAAGCCTTTTAAAGGACTCTTTGGCAACGGTGGCGATGTGATCATGGAATGTCATCTTCTGGTCGAATACAACACCCAAGTCTTATAGCCGTAAACGAAATCATATAATTCCTTCAAACCTCGTTATGTACTGCTGACATAGACTAACCCTGAAGGGTATAGGTACTTTTGGACTCAATAAAAAAATGACTACAAGAGCTTGTAGTATTGTGTTCCGCCTACGAAAAGGAGGATCCTCCTACCAGGCGGAGTCTTGTGCCTGGCGATTGATGTTGGGAACTTGTATATATACTATCTGCGTGTCAAACTCTGATATCGCGATGCAGGATAGTTCGTATGTGGCGTGATAGATGCCGCCACAAGCTAAACACGTGTTTTTAACGTGAAGCATTTTAGCGCCCGAGCGAATTGCGCGGCTATCGCTCGCCGCACGGTCATTTAACCCGGGGCGCTAAAATACCTCACGTTAAGAACACATGTTAACTGCCTGTATTTTTTTTTTATTAAATCCGAAAGTATTCCTTTCATGGTAAATCTATGTCAGCAGTATATCACGAGGTTTGAAGGAATTACATGATATCGTTTACACTCTGTATTCGACCCGAAGTCTTGGGAACGAAGACTTGGTGTACGACAGTAAATGTACTCTTCTGCTTACCTTGGTTTCGTGTGCGTTATTTGTTACATAATTTCCAACAGGTGATATGAGACGTTTGGCAAGGCCGTCCTTGCTCGTGTTCGACTTGAACACGGATGAGCTGGTAAAGAAGTACGTCTTCACAAGAGATGTGTTGAGAGACTCCTCCATGCTGACCAGCATTGTAAGTGATGTTGTCAGGTTTAGTGCAAAGCTTTAGTGTCGTCGCTTAAGTTCTAACACCGCGTAACCCGAAATAGTAAACTTTTCAGGAGAGCAAATAATAGAAATTTTTCTACTTATCATATAATTGTTTTTAATCTACATATTCTATTTTATTTTGGTTTTTTCATGCAGCACTTTCGTGACACAATCTAGTATGGAACTCGCCTGACTTATTTAGCTGTTTACATAGCTTGATGGAAAAAATATTACATACGCGGTTGATTTTGTTTTTGAAATAACGCGTTGCTATTGGATCTAACCATTGATTGCGATTAGTCAAAAGATGCGTTTTTCGATTACCTATCGAATGACGTGCGTAACTCAAAACGACTATTTTTCGAGTTACACGGTGTTAGAACTTACGCGACGAAATGGCATACTGTTCCATACTAGACTGAAATTTGGCAGTCCTAAATTTCGGGGAGGAAGATTAAAAAATAACGGGATTTTGGTTTTTATATCGGGACCCCCAGGTCTGGTAGTGTTATTGGGTTTTTCCCTATTACATGGGATTTAAACATAACTGGCAAAACGAGGCTGTACTAAAACACCTCTGCCGTACCCTTCGAGGAATACAGGCGTGATGTTATGTTGTTATGTTACTAAAGTACTAAGGTTTTGAACACTTGATTATTTTTTTTAGACAGTAGAAATTCTCAAAAAAGACTGCACCCCCTGCACGGCATACGCATATATCACCGACATGGGTTCAAACGCGCTCATCGTGTACAGCATGAAGGACGACGACGCATGGCGAGTTGAGAACCATTACTTCCATTTTGACCCCCACGCCGGGGTCTATAGGGTCGGCGGAATTGACTTCTATTGGAGTGACGGCGTGTCATCAGCGACTTTGTCGCAGCCAAAAAAGGATGGGTAAGTCAATCTGTCTTCGAATTTGTGTGGGACGATTGAAGGTCACGGTTTTTGTTGGCCATGTATCCCCAATCAACATGGCCAGCGTAGTGACTAGATAGGTATGGGTACTTGTCGCTCATTGTGTGATAAATTATTTTTATTACTGTAAGTAAATCTGTTACAGACACTTTTACAAGTATTTTTTTTTAATAATGTTAGTTCTGAGAGGAGAAGCTGAAAGAAACTCGGAGGTCAAAGTCTCTTTAATTTGAGTTAGGGTTTCCAACTCGCTTAGCTTTCGAGCAGCACCTAATATTTGACGGTTTTTTAGCATATAATCATAAAAGTAGAGCGAGCGACGACGGATACGCATAATTTTTGAAAAACCGGAGAAATTATTGCTCCCCGGGAGGTCGGGAAATCAACTATTATTACCGGAGTCTCCCAGGCAATCCAGAAGGGTTAGGAACCCTAATTAGAGTCCAGACATGGTGGTATAAAACGTCCCGCACAACCGCATAGCGCCCGCGCCATCTTGGTCTTAGCGCTGCACGAGTCCACGTCGACCGCGTTTATCGATTTCGATCTCGCTCACCTTGTTGCTTGTAGTTGTGTATTGAAAATGACTAGAAAATTGCCATGTCGACCTGTCGTTGACTTTAAAATGTTACACTTGTTGCGTTGTCAACTTCTGGAATGATTCTTTTGAGGAAAGGGCCATAGCAGATTTATGAGGATTTGAATTGACTTGTCCTAACTGACGGCACGCATGCATCGACCATCGTGACAGCTATGTTCCGCCAAGAACTGAGATAGGCCAAGGTTTGAGTATTTGACCTTCAAAATGCATTATTTTCAGTTTCAGAGATCTGTATCTAAACCCGACGTCAAGCACTAAACAGTTTAAAATGTCAACTAAGCTGTTGAGAAATAAGAATGCGTCCAGGGAAGATATTTTCAATGGAGTTCAGGTATGAATAGCTTTAAGATAGTGCTTCGCGAGTTCATGAGCATTCTGTAGTATTTTTCACGTAGAATGAGTACTGTCTCCTGAAAGAAAGTGAACAGAATCTACTGTAGATATTTCTTTTTTCCAGGTGATTGGTGATAGAGGGCCCAGATCACAAGTCACAGCCTGCGATATAGATCCATCAACTAACATTTTGTTTTATACACAGGTGATTAGATGAAACTTAATTCTGACTACAACAATAGTAATATTTAGTGTTAATTTCGCCAAACAGTTGATCAAGCCTGAATGACGTTTGTGTCCAAGCGGTCAACGAGTCAACATCTCCTAAGGATGCCCCGTGTAGGGGCGAAACACGTGTCGTATCGGTTTGATTTGTTTGTGTGTTGCATATTATTAATCGCACCTTCTGCATTTGCATATTCGCGGGCGGCGCTGCATACTGCATTCAGGCTTAATCAACTGTTTGGCGGAATGAACACTAAATATTGTTATTGTATATTTGTATGTCATGGATTTCCGCAAAGTAACGCATGATTCCATCATTTATCTGACTTAAACTTCTAAATGATAGTAACAAATGTGGACTCACTAAGGCGCTCCACCCACTGCACCGCGCCCCGTCGCGTAGCGCGGGATGGCAGATTTTACCAATGTAATTTCCCGCGCATTTCCGCGTCGGCAGTGTGTTGTGCTAGGCGTGGTTTCTATATAAATTGAGATACTTGCATACAATGGTAAAATCTGCCATCCCGCGCTACGCGACGGGGCTCGGTGCAGTGGGTGGAGCGCCTTATATAGGTACTGCTGTAGGCGCGTGAACTAAATACATTCGGGACATGAGGTTGTTGCCTCACACGCCCGCAAATGTAGTGCTGTCCTTGTTATCTAACATCACTAGCGCGTTCTCGCACGCATTCCTCAGCTTTTCAATTAGTTCGCGCGCGTACTGTATCTCAATCACGGTGCTTGGCAGGAGGAAAAATAATCTCTAAATCCTTAATGGCGCTTAGCAAAAGAGATAGAGCGCATCATCTAATGCAGGACTGTCTTGGCCGGAGGCGTTTACGCGCCAATATAAATTACGATCAGTCTTCAATGAAAAGAAAAAATACTTCAAACGATTCTTAATTACATAATTACCTACGCTTATTCCCAATTGTCACCACTGGCTTAGTTCCTACTGGTGACAAATGGGAAAAAAAATCATTTATCGCCAGTGGTGAGGAATGGGACATATAATCCCAGTTGTTGCCAGTGGTCCAAAATGGGATAGAAAATACCAATTGTTGCCAGTGGTGATGGCACAAATATATTTCCGTTCGTTGTCACCACCGAAATAGAATAGAATAAAGTCGAGTTTAATGTTTAAAATAGTTGTTTAATATCGCTTCGCGAGTCGCACAAATATCTAATTACTAGTGGCCCGTCCCGGCTTCGCACGGGTGGATTTTTTTCCGTTTTTGCAACATTTTTCATTTATGCTCTGCTCCTATTGGTCGTAGCGTGATGTTATATAACCTATTAACCTTCCTCGATAAATGGACTATCCAACATAAAAATATTTTTTCAATTCCAACCAGTTAGTTCCTGAGATTAACGCGTTCAAACAAACAAACTCTTAAGCTTTATAATATTAGTATAGATGTGTCGCGGTCCGCATGTGGGTCGCAGGCCGTGAGACAGCCCTGATAGTTCACCGTGACCTAAACTGTTTCCCCAATTTTTCAACAGGTCTGCAAAAATGGCTTAGGTTGTTGGAACCTCGACAAACCGTTTAACCTAGAGAATACACCTCTGATTCTTAGCGACTGCAATTTATTGGAATTCCCTAACGATGTTAAAGTATGTATTAAGTTATTAATCAGACATGATTGACCTATAATAAGTAGGTACCTAAAAATGTTTATCGTATGTAAGTTTGTAAATATTAACCGCCTTACTAATAATCGCTGTGTAAAGTTACAACCCTGATTAACGTCAGTGTAACCTTTTTTTTCAACACACTATCTCGTAAAGTGGCTCTTATTGCACCGCTTTTAGGTTTATAATGCAGCTTATTCAACACGCGTGCTTTTTACTTTACATTTTTTTTAATCTTAGCAAAGCGTTTTTATTTCTAAAAAATATATAGTAAACTTTTCGTGAATAAATAAACTGTGTTAATTAAAATGGCAAATAAACATTTCATTTCATTAAATTATTTATTTTTGTCAACAAATTAAAATTCATTAATTTGTGTAACAAACACAAAAATATTCCGTTTTTTTTATTAAGCTGTTTGCCGTTTGGTCTTTTACCTGCGCGCGCATAGCTAACTCGGCCACAGACAAGGCGCGCGAAAAAATAAATCCACGCGCCATTTTTCATAAATACTTATCAACTTAGCTTGTTAGTATCATAAAGTAGGTACTATTACGTATAAGCTTGTCATAACTTTACACAACGATTATTAATAAGGGGGTAACACTTTATTAGTTGAGCTATCACTATTTTGTGATAGATAAACAACACGTTTACAAATTTACCTACACATAAGCTTTCCCCGAGAATCTATCTATCTAATCGTCAAAACCGGAACAAAACCCGTTTAGTAGTTCCAGAAAATATCGCGCACAGACAGACGGATGCGTCGATGGACTCTTTTATAATTTATGTAGCGACATACCGTTCTTACAGTGAATTTTCATTGTAAATCCAGGCAGACCGAGAAGGCAACCTCTGGATACTAAGCGACAGGCAGTCCCGTTTCCTATACGAGTCGATGGACTTCACTCAAGTTAACTTCAGAATCCTGACTGCGCCCACTTCGAACCTCACTCTAGGCACTCCTTGCGAAAAGAAGTCCTTTTTTGGTAAAGATTTTGGTTTATTGTAGGCCTCTTTATAGCTTTAAATTCTTTTTGTTCGAGCCTAAAGACTCTTGAGTCTTTGGGAGCCCACTACGACTTTATTTACGCTGTGGCTTTCAGTGATATGGGGTGCGGTACTAATTACCACGATGTACAAGTATTTGTTTGGTCTAGATCAGAGGTCCCCAAACTTGTGTTTAGAGCGAAAAAACAATAAAAAACACACGTTAAATGTTATAAATTTAGTAAACCTACGACAGTAGGTACCTACAATAGTACTATCGTCATCGGTCTGTTTGTAACGTTTTCAGGTAAAAACTAACCAACAAATTATCCGTCTATGTGGGTTATTCCATTAATGGAAAGTGAATATTAAAGTCACGACCTGCTTAAATGAGATCCACTATCGTGGACCCCCGTTTACATCTCACGGACGCCCAATATTTTCTTTTTATCCATATGGGCCCCTTGTTGGTTGTCCTCGACCCCTGGGGGTCGACATAAACCACTTTGGGTATCACTGGTCTAGATCATAGATATATTATTATACTTACTACGTGTATAATCGGCAACGTTGACAAAAAGTCGAGACTGACAACTATTTGTCATATGGTCAAATGTTACTCAATTTTAAGTTGCCGCTAATTTCGTGCCGTCACTGTCATTGCGTTTATCGCAATAATGTGCTTAAACTGGATGAACTACACCCAAACACTGCACGAGTTACGGTTAGGTATAATAACTGAAATTTTGTAAAAATAATTGCACGTCCGTCGGAGGGTCGGCCGATACAGGCTGATATCGTATTTCAGATAAGTGCTGTCTACCTGTCTCGCTCTAACACACATCAATCCTATCTTCCATATTATTCACATTGCTAATCTATTCAACGTAGTAAAATAATGTCAAGATATACTTATTCCAGTCTGGCCCTCTGGGTGTTAGTGCGTGAGATTAGGGCCTGCAAACAGCACTCTCGATGCACGATAAATAATAGTTTAAGCATTCGCCACACTAAACGCGGGTCGTCTGAAGGCCACAAAGATGACACACCGCTCGCGTACCGCTTTTGGTGTGGCGAACGCTTAAGGGTCTGCGCTTATAGGCGGCATGGCATGGCAAAGGATAAATAAATGGATTTTTTAAGCTCAGTACCGCGGGATGCTTCGGCATGCCGCAGCACGGCGAAGCATGACGCGGTATGCTAAGCAAATACGAGTGCTAACGTTATTAACATAAGTTTTAAAATTATTTGAGGTAATACTTTCTAAAAAAAATATCAAACCTTCAAAACTTCGTATAACTTCTATCTTCGTATCCACGCTGTTTATTATAATTGGATCCTTTTTTGTAGACTCATAAACTGTGTACAGTTTTTACATAACTGTTCTTATTTTACAGGTAGATTCAGTTTTAGTTGAAAATAGCAGATTGCAAATATTGGGGAAATTTATTTCACAAGTAAGAAATTTTTATAAGGATGCTTATATATATACATATGTATATAAAAAGGGTTTCTTCGTTGTAACGAGAGGTAACACATCAGTAATTTTGTTTTGTTGTGTAAATTATATGCAACTTGAAACTGAAACGATTTTTATTTTACACAAGTATTACCTGGAAGTGCCTCGTTGGTCTAGTGGTGAGGTGAGGTCCTGGGTTTGATCCCCAGGTCGGGAAAAGTGTTATTAGGTTTTTCTGTGTGGAATTCCTCAGTAGCAGCCGGAGTTTGGATTTGTGCCCGGTTGATGGCAATAGGCTCGCCCCCTATTGCATGGGAGTTAAACATAACTGCGAAATGAGGGTGTTACTATACATCAATTTCTGCCAAACCCTTCAGGGAATACAGGCGTGGTGTTTTATAGTAGACTTTGGTACTTACTGAACTCAATCGATGTATCTGAGTGAATATTCGAATTAAATTAAAAAAAAAAATTATCTAATCATTCTTCTCCTGGGTTGTTAACATTATAGTAATTTCAGATTGTTTTTATTTTTGTCTTATTGCTTGACGACAGTATAGTTTGAGTTTTCATTTTCTTAATTATAGTATATTAAACATCAGCATTCTAAACTTTGGGATGCTGTTAATGACGTTCTTAATTTTTGTTAATAATTTTCGAATATTCACCCTACTATACAAAGAACACGGGATACAAAAAACAAACACATCAAATAATTTAATTTTTTATTTAAATATACAACATGGTAGTTATAACTATGTAATTAAATAAGTCTATGTGATTGAATAATTCATAATTAATCATAATTTTTGCACGTGACCGTCGATTCCGTTTGTTTTCGTTCACATTGTCAGTCTTTTCGCTAATTATTACATTGAACCGACCTACAGTGGACTTAGAAATGTAAGCACCTACTGACTAATTTTTAAGTGAAGTTTAGAGTCCCATGGACATCGCAGAAACGGATGGACAAGTATGTTTGTATGAAGATATGATTTAATTAAATAATAGAGTATAGTAATATTCCAAGTTATGTACTTTAAAAGGCAGAGTTGACGAGGTCTACTCATAATTTATTTCTCCCTTCTTCTAAAGTCACGTATTCACCAGACCAAATTTGTTGAGACGTCGGCAGACATCGCACGACGTCGACAGACATTGCACGACGTCGACAGATATCGCACGACGTCAACAGACATCGCAAGACTTCAACAGATATTACACGACGTCGACAGACATCGCAAGACGTCGACAGACACCGCACGACCTCGACAGATATCGCACGACGTCGATAGATATTGCACGACGTCGACAGATATTGCACGACGTCGACAGATATTGCACGACGTCGGCAGACATCGCACGACGTCGACAGATACCTTATTATCACTACCATGTATGACGCAATTCAAACCATGCCCTTTATTGTTCTTTTGCTCACAGAGCTAGCAAACCGAGTTTTTTAAGTGTACGATAACGGTGTAACTGATATATCTATCACAACCGCTTATATCGCAGCGACAATTTACGATGACAATGTGCCGCGCCCTGTGAATTCTATATATACTTAATACTCGTCAATCCATCGATAAATATTGGAATATTACTATGAATAATAGAATTACTTGCTCTACATACGAACTACAGTAGCATACAAAAAGTATATGACCTAAATGGACTTTAGAAGATCATTCGATGGAGAAGTAGAACAGTGCTTTTTATTCAATCCGCCGTTATAAAGGTGCTCTTCGTACCTGCCTCGTTGGACTAGTGGTGGCAAGCGCGACTGCTGATCGTGAGGTCCTGGGTTCAATCCCCAGGTCGTGCAGTGTTATTGGGTTTTCCTTGTGGAATTCTTTAGTAGCAGCCCGGAGTTTGGACTTATGGCCAGTTGATGGCAATAGGCTTGCCTCCTATTACATGGGACTTAAACATAACGGCGAAATTAGGGTGTTGCTATACGCCTCTGCCTAACCCTTTGGGGAATACAGGCGTGATGTTATGTCTTCGTATATTATGATACAATATGAGAGCTTAAGTCCAGCTTTGGACTGCGATCGGTTGCGTTCAGGGCTGCAGTTAGAAGCTTTGGGCCTTAGAGCAGTTTGAGGCGCCTCACCCTTTATCCACTTGAACATAGGCCATGCTCAGGGGCCACGGAGTACTACCTCAACAGCCCCGTAGCCTAGTAGCCATGGCCGAGTTTGTGTTCTTCCTAGCCTTTTTCTATGTTGGGATCAGCTTCTAGTCTAACCAGATGCGGTTGAATACTAGTATTTTACACGGAGCGACTGCCATCAGACCTCCGCAACCCAGTTACTGGGCAATGCCGATGTCTAATGGTGCGTCCAGACCTGACGAACGCGCCGCGAATGCGCCGCTCACGCGCAGCTCGCGCGCCGCTCTCGAGCTGCGCGCGTGCATTTCATGTTCGTACAAAGCTCTGCGCGCGAGCGGCGCATTCGCGACGCATTCGCCAGGTCTGGACGCACCATAAGGTTAGACCAGTTGTCAGACTTTCGGGCTTCTGACTCCCCGTAACGAGTGTCATAGATATTCGTATGACACCCATGGCGAGTTTATTGATTGCATAAATACGGCCCTGTTTCGTAAGATTCGTTCCTTTCCAAAATGATGTTTTAGTTTCGGCTGATTTTCTAAATATACAAGTATAAAGTGTTTAAATCGTTTCCATGGAATGATCTACAAACGGTTTCATCTACAAATATTGAAATAGAGTTACTTATCAATTGTAGTAAAAACATGATGTCAGAGTTGTTTTGCTTGGTGTTCGTTATGCAAAAATTCAATGGTGTGAAAGAATCTTAGTTGAAAACTTGCAATATTTTACATATTAAACTGTACGTTAGATTTCACAACACTACAGCTGCCGACTAAAACCAACTATTCACTATAATAACATTTCTTTCATAATACTCGTTAAATTCGCGACTTTATACTAACGTCCTTCGATTGACATTAAAATGTACCTACCTACAAGGTGTAACAAGACCCTTCACCAAGCCGTCAACCATGCATTCAGTACATCAAACTAAGTAACCCTACGCAAAAATTGTCGCTGGGAAACGACTTTTTGTTTTGGGTGTAAAATTTAGTTTTACTGTAAAGCTAATTGTAACGCACTTAAAACACTGTGCTGATAGATGCAATGAGTAGTAAACGGGTAATGGAGGTATTTCAAGTACATTTGCAACCTTCAAAACTAGTATTTTTTTAAAAAGTTGTGTAAAAGTTGGAACTTTGACCTCCAATATCTCCGTAACTAGAATGTTCCCAGGCATAGTCCAGAACAAAAAAAATATCGCAATGACGTGGAGAATAAGTGCCTTTCGGCTTCGTTAGGGGTCTTTTTACACCGTTTATTTTAATTTATTTCTAAGTCCATGTCCGGCTCATACGGTGCTCGCGTTTCCAAAACGAACAGAATTTACAAAAGCGTTGCAATTTGAAATATAACATTATTTACAAGTATTATTGCTGAATCATCTATCATAGGCCATAATAAGATTGAGAATTTACAAGAAAATATGAATTATTAAATAAAACTTATACAAATAGTGTCGCGCATACATACAGTACTATTTTATTTAAGAAACATATCGACTAAATTGTTAGTCGATTATATCGACTCGTCCTCTTAATGTAGTGCCACACTATGCCGAAATATGCGACGCCATTACGGCGTGAATACGTCTACAATGCTCTTTCACCTTTTCACCGTCAACGTACACAGAACGCGATGCCTCGCCAGCGCCAAGCTATAAATGTATAACGAAATATATAGCAAACAGTAGTGATGAGCTGATGACCTGTTAAATACAGTAAACATATTTTTATAACATAGTTAAAATGAAGAGCTTCTAATGAAGTTGTGGCGCTGGAAGCACGAAAATCTGGAACTTCTATTGAAGTCCGTGGCGGTGAAAAGGTTAAATTACTCGCGACACACAAGACTAAAAGTACGTTATGTCGTGCCGATTTAAAAAAAAAAACAGTCGCCGAAGTTCGGTGTCGCTTAATTTCGGCGTAGTGTGGAACTACACTTAGCCTTTTCCCAAGTGAGTTGGGTTCGGCTTTTAGACTGACCAAATGCGGCTAAATATCAGTGTTCTAGTCGAATACACATTTCAACAGCTCACAAAATAGTTAATTGACAATGGTTAGTGCATATTTTTATTCTTGTGCAGAAATAATAAGTAAACACCAAGTTTATCAGTTACAAATAGTTCATAAGTCATACTCTTTTCGTCGTTTAGTCGAGTCAATCGATTGCAGTTAGTCGATACATTTCTAGCTATAACGGGCATCATGCACGCTCGATTCGATCACATAATATTGTCGTATTATTAAAAAATATGATACAATTGTATTTGAGTATTCTTTCGTCATTCACTTTACGTTTCGAAGGATATGCGACGATATTAACTAATCGATATTTGTTCACAAGTGACAGTTCTGTGTCGTTATACGTGTCAAAACGAACAAGTATTATTAAAAAGATTTTATTTTATCTTTAGAATTAAACTATTTTCTCTCGTATACGAGACTAGCTCACGCCGTGGTGAAAAGATTAGCCAGCCAGCAAGGTTGGTAGCAGGGCTGACTGCCTAGGCCCGGGAGGATGGCGCGCCGAGTTCCGCGCCTCTCAGAAGGGCAGGGGATAAATTGCCCCACCACGGGAGAGGTCCACCAGAAGAAGCTGGTGGACCAAGACCTGCCGGGGTCGCGGTGCATGCAATAGCGAATCCCATGATCCCGGCCTTAGGTTAAAAAGAGGGACACCGTTGGTTTTTAGCCGGTAAGAGTCCGGCAGACCCCCTCGCCTTCCCCGGGCGAGGGACATCCATGAGGATTTTCCAACGATAAAAAAATATATTAAAAAAAGGGCTGTCTGCCCAGGGTGCCGCGGACGTACTTAAGTATCGTCGCTCGTGGAGGCGCATTTAATTGCATATTACAATCCACCGTCTATCACTGCGATATTTCCTAACATTTCTTTTGTTACTCATAATAAATTGTGGTCGAAACATATCAACGTGAATTATATTTTAATGACATATATGTCATATATGTAGCTATAGCTAAACTCAGGACCGTATTAATAGACAGTTCCCATTTGAGAGATCTTCCAACAGCAACTACCATAAAGTAGAATTCCATACATTTGACAAAGTATTTTTATTTTTAAATACCATATATGTCGCATTCACACTAGACTAATAATTTCATTCAACGGAAGTTTGCTCGCTTTATCTATAAGAGAATGTACGGTTACTACCCTTACCTATATCCATCTTTGTTTGTTACGGGGATGGTAGGTTTAGACACCCTTGAACTTAGACGAAAATTACTTTTATTAGTTCACTACCACCGCCTCCTGACAAACAAAGTGGATAACCCAACCACGTTGGAGCGGGTGGGCCTAAAAGGCGTACCGAGTCGGTTTTTGATAGGTGAAGGCGTTGAGGGTCCTCGTCGACGGAGGGAACTGTTCGCGGCACCACCGGGCGTGCGCACACGTCGAGCTGCTGCTGCACCCACTGCCCGAGCAGTCACACTGCTGAACTATTTGCTCACTCAGCACATTGATCTCGATATCTTCCATGATAAGCCATACCAAATTTGTAAATATATATATCTATGCTTAAGTAAATATTGTCTAAGTCAAAGTTTGTTATAGTTGTTAAATTTTTATTATTGTTAGTATTAATTAAGTATTAAATTAAAATGTAAGTGATTTGGTCGTAAGTACTGTTAACTTATATTTTTAAAAATAAATAAATAAATAAATACCAGGTTCACACGATTCGATTCTATTGCATGCGATTTGAACCGTCTGAACAGACTTTCAATCAAATTGAATCAATTCAAAGGAACAAAACGTTTCAATTTATGTTGTTCAACTTTTGTTGATCAACTAAAATCGAACCGTGTGAACCCGCTATTACCTGATCTTCATCCAAAATATATGAATCACATAGCGTCAGAAGCACCTACTGATGCGTCACGACACAACTAAGTCTATACCCTATTCACGGAACGAAAAAATAAAATGTAAACAATTGACTATACTCTTAATAGAGATATTTTCTGTAAAATATTTAATAACATTAATTTCTAACAAAAAGAAATTGTGTCATGTTAATCTATTTGAAACACTTCTTATTCAAGTAAGTTTCGAATTTTTCATCTATTTTACAGAAAATATCTGTAAGAAGTAGTCAAATGTTGTTCACATTTTATTTTTTTCGTTCCGTGGATAGGGTGTAATGTGAATCCGTCATTAAGTCATGTTAAAAGTACACTTTAGGGGGATATTTCAAATGAGAACTGTTTATGAATACGGTCCTTAAATAGGTTGCGTGTCAACCTAAACATATAAATATTATGTGATCGTATCCTGTCGACCAGATTTTCATATCATGATATTTTACAAAAAATCAACAAACAAAGTTAAATAAGTGCATAATAAAATTGGAACGGAGGAAACCCTTTTACTTGCGCAAGTTGTGAAGTCATCTCTTTTACAGTAGAGCGTCAAGTCCACTATATTTGAGTCGTCCCGTCGTAAACGTGCGAGCGAGTCAGAACTATGGGGCTCCTTACGCCCAATCAGTGTGAGCGAGACAGATTGATAAAAATATTTATGACCAGACGACTCAGATGATAACGACCGTACATAAGTGGACTTTTGCAACCGGCTTTACTGTGGACATACCCGTTGTAAGTTGCCTTCTGCAAGTCCTATGAACTAAGCGAGCATTTGCGTGTAATAACTTGTCCAGTAAAACTTGTTAGTCGAGTTTGGCGTTCAAGGCTAATCCACTTAGGCTGGTTTTACAGTGCCGCTTTCGCCGGCGCGGTTAGTAAGCGTAGCTCGCCACGAGCTTCGAGTATCTTGAAGCGTTTTAGAATAATCAGCGCGTGCGGTGGTCAGCGCTGACGGGGAAGTCATACGTTACGGCTGTCAGCGCAAACGGTCAGCGTGACTCTAAAACCAGCCTAAAACTTTCTTTATGCCACATCTTGGGTAGTTACAGTCGTTTCAACTGACGAGTTTTTCTTAGTAACTTTAAGAACACTGCTATTAGATTAAAAATAAAATGATTCACGTGGACTCGTGAAATGTAACAAATAAGTATACAAATTAATTGAAGTTGGTATAAAAATCATGGTCGACACGCATGCGCGACTTCTGAAACCGTAAAAAATATGGCAAAAGAGACTTAACGGTCCAACTTTCCCGATTTCTAAAATATACAGCGACATCGCACTTCGGTATGTATAAATTATCCTTAACAAATTCGTTTTATTAGTATGGGACACGAGATACTGTCATCTCTTTCACGTTGGCGAAGATCTCCGAACATTCCCGAAGTGTGCTGCCGTTAGAACAGTGCGTCACTGTGAACATTGTCCTACCCTACAAGGTCCGTATTGATGTGAGAAAGGAATTTCTACCTTATTTCAATAGCCCAAGGTTGGTTGTTAAGTAGATTATCTAGTGTTTTCTGAAGGTTCTCCGTTTTTATGTTGCGGCGTTGTCTTGGTTATGCTGAGGCGTTTTCTGAGGGGCATCGAGTATTCCCATCCATCTTCGCCTTTAGGGTTGAACATCTGCAATGAAATAATATATTTGTTAAAACTATATTTAAGATACAACAAAATAGTAAAGGTGATAAAAATATCTGTGGAACTTTCTAAGCACACACAACCGAGATTCCTCAAACGTTAATCTCTCTTATACCAGGTTCACACGATTCGATTCTAGTTGATCAACTGCCAAATCGCATGCGATTTGAACCGTCTGAACAGACTTTCAATCAAATTGAATCAATCTGAAGGAACAAAACGTTTCAACTTTTGTTGATCAAGTAAAATCGAACCGTGTGAACCCGCTATTACACGCGTTGCATTACGTATCAGCAAAGGTTTCCCAACCGATAGATTGCAAGACAAGCATTTTTAAATATTTTTTTAGACGAGCATTTTTATATATTTTTAAAAATCTTGATTTTGTCCCTTTTTGCCCTAGTCTCACCTGATGTCATCCAAACTCCGAGCTGCTACTGAAGGAATTCCACACAGAAAAACCCAATAACATACTTTGCCCGACCGAGGATGCGTTGCGATTATTATTTTGGAAAATAATAAGCGCAACGCATCTTAGGAACGATACCAATGCCAAAAATTTCGTACTTAGAACTTTATCGGTTTGCCCGTTTGTGTGTTTGAGCTTCACGCCAGTGGTACCTATTGGACTGATCCAGTTGAAATTTGGCAGCCACATCCGTTAAAGAGCGGGCCAGGTTACAAGGTAGAAATAATCAAGATATTGAGGATGGGTGATGATATACGTATAAATACGCTATGCCATGCCGGAGACGGGCGACCAGTGTCACGAGAGGGGTGGCTCTACAGTTGCTATTGTTCATCCAGCGTCGGATAGTTTCTGTCCATGTCAGGTCTTCTCGTAGTAATGCACTGGCGGCTCGGTAGGTACATACCAGCGTGTTCCACTTCTCTCCGTTGGTCTCCCTCAGTTTGACGGCGTCCCTCTGCGCCTGCTCCACGCTCCTCTTGGCGGCGGTGGCGGCGTCACAGTCGGCGGCCCGCAGCGCGCACGTCACGTGTCGCCACACGTAGTAATGCACTGGCGGCTCGGTAGGTACATACCAGCGTGTTCCACTTCTCTCCGTTGGTCTCCCTCAGTTTGACGGCGTCCCTCTGCGCCTGCTCCACGCTCCTCTTGGCGGCGGTGGCGGCGTCACAGTCGGCGGCCCGCAGCGCGCACGTCACGTGTCGCCACACGTAGTAATGCACTGGCGGCTCGGTAGGTACATACCAGCGTGTTCCACTTCTCTCCGTTGGTCTCCCTCAGTTTGACGGCGTCCCTCTGCGCCTGCTCCACGCTCCTCTTGGCGGCGGTGGCGGCGTCACAGTCGGCGGCCCGCAGCGCGCACGTCACGTGTCGCCACACGTAGTAATGCACTGGCGGCTCGGTAGGTACATACCAGCGTGTTCCACTTCTCTCCGTTGGTCTCCCTCAGTTTGACGGCGTCCCTCTGCGCCTGCTCCACGCTCCTCTTGGCGGCGGTGGCGGCGTCACAGTCGGCGGCCCGCAGCGCGCACGTCACGTGTCGCCACACGTAGTAATGCACTGGCGGCTCGGTAGGTACATACCAGCGTGTTCCACTTCTCTCCGTTGGTCTCCCTCAGTTTGACGGCGTCCCTCTGCGCCTGCTCCACGCTCCTCTTGGCGGCGGTGGCGGCGTCACAGTCGGCGGCCCGCAGCGCGCACGTCACGTGTCGCCACACGTAGTAATGCACTGGCGGCTCGGTAGGTACATACCAGCGTGTTCCACTTCTCTCCGTTGGTCTCCCTCAGTTTGACGGCGTCCCTCTGCGCCTGCTCCACGCTCCTCTTGGCGGCGGTGGCGGCGTCACAGTCGGCGGCCCGCAGCGCGCACGTCACGTGTCGCCACACGTAGTAATGCACTGGCGGCTCGGTAGGTACATACCAGCGTGTTCCACTTCTCTCCGTTGGTCTCCCTCAGTTTGACGGCGTCCCTCTGCGCCTGCTCCACGCTCCTCTTGGCGGCGGTGGCGGCGTCACAGTCGGCGGCCCGCAGCGCGCACGTCACGTGTCGCCACACGTAGTAATGCACTGGCGGCTCGGTAGGTACATACCAGCGTGTTCCACTTCTCTCCGTTGGTCTCCCTCAGTTTGACGGCGTCCCTCTGCGCCTGCTCCACGCTCCTCTTGGCGGCGGTGGCGGCGTCACAGTCGGCGGCCCGCAGCGCGCACGTCACGTGTCGCCACACGTAGTAATGCACTGGCGGCTCGGTAGGTACATACCAGCGTGTTCCACTTCTCTCCGTTGGTCTCCCTCAGTTTGACGGCGTCCCTCTGCGCCTGCTCCACGCTCCTCTTGGCGGCGGTGGCGGCGTCACAGTCGGCGGCCCGCAGCGCGCACGTCACGTGTCGCCACACGTAGTAATGCACTGGCGGCTCGGTAGGTACATACCAGCGTGTTCCACTTCTCTCCGTTGGTCTCCCTCAGTTTGACGGCGTCCCTCTGCGCCTGCTCCACGCTCCTCTTGGCGGCGGTGGCGGCGTCACAGTCGGCGGCCCGCAGCGCGCACGTCACGTGTCGCCACACGCGGCGGGACTCCTGCGCCGTCTGCCGGCTCACGGGGGCCACGCGCTTACGACGGGGCTTCATGTTCGACACCTCGAATAGGACTTCTGTCCGCTGGGAATTAAAAATACACAATAATTCGTTTATATCTTAAGAAAACTGTTACATATCACGAAGACGCGCCCCTCTTTTCACCTAAATCGCGTGTTCTCTCTGACTCTTCATCTTAGAGTGAGAGAACACGTGACATTTAGACGAAGAGTGGGTGGCACTATCTACCTAGTCTGGCCATAAATACTGTTACAATTAAAAATAAGAAAGATATTACATTTGAATTTGGAATCTGTCATTTTTATACGATGGTTCATTGAGTTTTCTAATATTGGCGCCAATACATTGCACAATATTTTGCGATATTAAAATGGAGTGGGGTGATAAAGAGAACCGAATCGCTGTGATTGCATTACACAAAGTTGGTATGGAGCCAAATGCAATTTTTAAAACTCTTCATACGCTTGGTATTAGTCAAATGTTTGTGTACCGGGCTATTAATAGGTACAATGAGACCTCCTCTGTTTGTGACAGAAAAAGATCTGGCCGTCCACGTAGTGTTCGTACGAAAAAGGTGGTCAAAGCAGTAAGGGAAAGAATTCGAAGAAATCCTGTCCGAAAGCAAAAGATTTTATCTCGGGAGATGAAGATAGCACCCAGAACCATGTCGCGTATTTTAAAAGATGACTTAGGACTTGCAGCCTATAAGAGACGCACTGGTCATTTTTTAACATTTTTTAACTGATAATTTAAAAAAGAATAGGGTGGTAAAATCGAAACAACTACTGAAGCGGTACGCAAAGGGAGGTCACAGAAAAATTTTGTTTACGGATGAGAAAATCTTTACAATTGAGCAACATTTTAACAAAAAAAATACCGTATTTATGCTCAAAGCTCTAAGGAAGCTTCCCAATTAGTCAACAAAGTGCAACGTGGGCACTATCCGACTTCAGTGATGGTTTGGTGGGGTGTTAGCTATGAAGGAGTGACTGAGCCATATTTTTGTGAAAAAGGTATCAAAACATCGGCACAAGTGTATCAAGATACCATTCTTGAGAAGGTAGTTAAGCCCCTTAACAACATCATGTTCAATAACCAAGTATGGTCCTTCCAACAAGATTCGGCGCCGGGTCATAAAGCTCGGTCCATGCAATCTTGGTTGGAAGTGAACGTTTCGGACTTCATCAGAGCTGAAGACTGGCCGTCGTCTAGTCCCGGTCTTAATCCGCTGGATTATGATTTATGGTCAGTTATAGAGAGTACGGCTTGCTCTAAACGCCATGATAATTTGGAGTTCCTAAAACAATCCATACGATTGGCAGTGAAGAATTTTCCCATGGAAAGAGTGCGTGCTTCTATTGATAACTGGCCTCAACGTTTAATGGACTATATTGCAGCCAATGGAGACCACATCGAATAAGCTTTTTATATTTTAAATTGTTTTTATTTATGTATTAATAAACTAACACACTGTAAAAGTAATAAATATAATCTTATTTTTATTTGCAATAAAACATTTATTTTTTCTTCGTGACAATATTTATTGCAAGACTAGGTATATCGGAGGAATAATTTTGCCGTTTTCTATAAAAAACTATTAAAAAAACTGTCAAATCGTAATGATAAGAATGCGACAGGTGAATCGATAAAAGTCATCGTAAACTACGCAGTGTGTCAATTAACTATACCGGTATATACGAGCCTTACAGCTATAGCCAATCAGATGTCACTTAGCTAATATAAACGACAGTCGGCTACCTGCGCGTGCTTTTATCTACAAACAACTCTCACAAATATTATTTTTTGACTTGGTCGCGTTTGGCCCTATTCTCACCTGATGGTAAGCACAGACAGAATCTAAGATGGAACACACGAATCCAAGGAACAGAGATCTAGAGGGATTCCCCTATACCCCTCTGGCACTCATACACACAACGGAACACAGTAAACTGCTTGATGTCGGACTTTAATGTGAGGGTGGTAGCTGGCTAGGCGGACCGTATATATCCTACCACCAAGCGTGCTTGGTTTTGTTGAATCTTACAACACGCGTCTATTTCCAGCATGCAGTGAGGAAGTTTTATATTCTAACCCCCACACGGGGTAAACTCATTGTGCATCTTTATCCAGATAATGATTTGTGTCCCTAACTTTGCGTTTATCCGGACTATAAACAAAATTAGCATGTCGCATCATAAGATAACAATTCACAGAACTACAAGAGACTTATACAGAACTGATAACGGCTATAATGGGAACATATAAATGTCATCATTGTTTGACTTATCATTCGTTTAAAATACAAAGTTTGGAACAAACGATGTATTGTAGTATAATCTGTCGGAAATGTGGTTACATGGAAAACTACAACCTCGCCTGCGTGGATGTCGTTAAGCCCGTATTCCGTATTTCAGAATAAAAATAGTCGATGTTCTTCTCCGGGTTCAAGACTATATCACCCATATTCTAAGACGTTCCTCCAAAATGTACTCGACTCGACTCCACCTCGACATAAACGTCCTCGACTCGAAATTTTTCCACCGTCGAGGTAAGGAATCATCTGTCAAACTCAAGGTACTTCGGAACCTACCTTAAGGAAGGAAGTTCGTATGTAATAAAAATGAATTTTGAAGACTAACGAATATGCTTACGATAATCCTTACAATTATTTATCAGATAATTCAAATTATGACGTAATGACTCCGTCGAGGAACCTCAAAGTTCACTCGAAATTGCGACTAAGAATACAATTTTGAAGGTGTTTTCGAGGCCGTTCTGAGTCGAGTATGAGTCAAGTAAGTTTTGGAGGAACGTCTTAGAATATGGGTGTATCTCTGTACCAAGTTACATCAAAATCGGTTGAGTAGTTTAGTCGTGATGACGTAACAGATAGACAGACTGTCGCTGAAAACCAGCGCTGGCTCCGTGGCTCCGTTTCGCACGTGAGTCACAGCATTATGCTGAGCGATGGCCGTTTTGCGCGGATGTGACGCATATTATTCCCAATAGTTTCTTTTTGGTTTTGATTTATGCTTTTATTTTAGTTTTGTGCGTCATGTTGGTGCGAATAATAAACATTATTTTCTTTCTTTCTTTTTTTCTTTCAGATTACTTTCGCATTAATAATAGTAAGGATTAAATGAGATTTTGAAATCCATAGATAGCCAACAAAATAATATAGCACGGTCGAAACTTTCTGATAGTTGTGTCAAATGACTGGGCAAAACTTTAGTATCTCAATCGAAATGTTCTTACTGTAAATATAGGATGGTACTTTTTCGCAGTTTTGTTATCAGTTCAACACACGAATCAGGCAAAATAGACTTTTAAAAACATTTCAATGCACTATTCTTACTTTTAAAAATAAAATAAGGTTCTATTTATAAAATTGCAATTGTTTAAAGTACTTTCCCTTCATGACCATTTATTTTGGTAATTATAAATAAACTAACTGTTCTTCCGCGGGAGTGCCGGCGTGAATAACTTTACTACGAAGCAGCGCCACCTAACGGATTCTAGTGTGGCGACATCTATCACGCCTAATGCGAACTACGCAACACAACGATTGTCTAGCAGTCTACAGCGACAATAATGACAACTGTCAAAAATGACGTCGCAGAATCCTACATCGCGATATCAACATTTGACACGCAGATAGTATATACAAGGTGTAATGAAATAACACAAAACTTCTGAACCGCTCACTTTACTCATCATTATGAACATATTTTACTTGGGACCAACCCTGAAATCGTGAAATAAAAAAAACTGCTGTTGCCTACATTTGTCGAGTTAATGCGAACATAAATGTATGGAGCAGCAATTCCGTTTTTCGCGATTTCAGAGTTGGTCTCTTGTAAAAGTTGTTCATAATGAGTACAATGAGACGTGAAGACGTTTTGCGTTATTTCAATTACACCTTGTACACAACTTCCCAACATCAACCGTTGGGCAGTAGCCCGCCAGGCATAAAACCGTCTGGTTAGAGGGTCCTCTCTTTTCTTTGGAGGAACACCATACCTCGTTCCTGCACATAGCTATGAACCATCGTATCGGCAAAACAAATATATTGTGGTAACATGACGTCAGTCGGTCAAGTCGTTCAGAAGTTACAGGATCACTAACAGACGCACCAACGATTATATAGGTATAGTAGTTACTCACTCCAGAGAGCGAGGGGTTCGTGGCAATCGTGGCTAATTACCAACTGCGCGGATCATACGATTTGCGCGGTTAGGCTGCGCTTGCCGCGGTCAGACCGCGGACGGGTGACCGTTCGTTACAAATGGAGACCCCTCCGTGCTTCGAAGAGCATGTTAAACAGTCGGTCCCGGGTGTCATACGATTACCTATGACAGTCGTTACGGGAAGTCAGAAGTCCGAAAGTCTGACGACTGGTTCTAACCTATGGATATCGGCATTACCCAGTAACTGGGTTGCGGAGGTCTGATGGCGGTCGCTCCGTGTAAAATACTGGTATTCAGCCGCATCTGGTTAGACTGGAAACTGACCCCTATATCGTTGGGAAAAAGCTAGGCAGTACAGAACAGATACTCACTCCAGAGTCAGTCCATCTTCCATCCATCCTGGAGTTCCACTCTCCCTGCGCGGTGTAGTAAGGTTTCTTGTCAATGCCAACGAACACTTCGCACGTCACGCGATGCTTCTTGCCGCCGTAGAACGGTTTCGTGAGGAACTCTACGTTCGCTTTGCAGCCGGTTTGGACGCATTCTATGACAACTGAACCGCCTAGCTCTATCCAGGGGACTGTTAGTATTGATCTGTGGAAGAAATGTATAATTATAGGTCGTTGTTTCAATTTCTTGTATGTATGTATTGTATCAGAATTTCTACAGACAAATATTCTCGAATAAACTTAGTTATATAGACCAGCCATTGAAATTTAATATAAAAGGTTAATTTAGTATAAGGGCCGGCGCAGATCAGACAAGGCACAGCACAGGTCATTTTTTACTGCCAAACCATTATCAACTTTGCTTGCGTTTAAATAATATCGAAAATCAATTAATCAATTTACACAACTACTAGTCCCCGAGCGCATTGAAGCGACTAGATCCGAAAGGTAATTTTTGATATTACTTAAACATTAAATTTATTAAAAAAGTCACTCTGCTCATAAATTTTGTACTAGACCCCGCACACTGTCAGAATTTTGCCGGATACGACAGCCTGTAAGCTCTATTGCAAAATGTATGCGCAGAGGGCCTTCGCGCACGGGTCAGAAACTTTCTGACCGAAATTTCTGATAATGTGCCGCCGAACTTAATCTAGATATTTATTACTTACAAATAAATTAATAATTCCTAAAACTAACCTGCCATAACCATTAGGGAATGTAAGCGTATACTCTTCTCCGGTATCCAGCAGCGTCACGGTCCCTCGCCCTATATTATGGACTCCGATCGACAGGCCCAGGAACTTGCTCTTAGTCCACACCCAGGCCTCGAACTGGATGCGTTTGTTCACGTGTTCCGCGTAGAAGGCGGATATCGGCGGGTGGTGAGACACCTGCTCCGCCACGAAGGAGAGCTGGTCCGGGGTGCACCAGGGAACCGGCCCGTCGCCTACTTCTTGCTGTGAGGAAATATGATGAATTAAGATCAAGCCTTCGACTGCCTTGTTGGTCTAATGTTCGCAAGCGCGACTGCTGAGCATGGGGTCCTGGGTTCGATTCACAGGTCAGGCAAAGTGTTATTGGGTTTTTCCATTAGGAATTTCTCAGCAGAATCCTGGAGTCTGGATTTGTGCCCGGTTAATGACAATGGGCTCGCCCCCTATAACATGGGACTTAAACATAACTGGCGAAACGAGGGTGTTTTTAAAACACCTCTGCCGAACCCTTCGGGGAATGTAAGGCGTGATGTTATGTTATAAGATCACGCCTGTATTCCGCGGAGGGTTGGGCAGAGGTGTATAGTAACACCCTCATTTCGCCGTTATGTTTAAGTCCCATGTAATAAGCTCGCTATTGCCATCAACCTGACACAAATCCAGATTCCGGGGTACTACTGACGAAATCCATACGGAAAAACCCTATAACACTATGCCCGACCTGGGGATCGAACCCAGGAACTCACGATTAGCAGTCACGCTTGCCACCGCTAGACCAACGAGGCAATTATGATGAATTAACGAGGTTAAATAAATAGTAGGCCAGAAAATGGATGAAAAAGTATAACCACACAGGCATAGGGCAAGGTAAGGTAGCTCACGTCATGACTTCAGGTGAGATTATGGTCAACAAAAGTCTATGCTGTATATAAAATAAAGTTTATTTGGAACAACTTAAGTTTACAGATTACACAGGAAAACGAAGATAGCTACAAAAGTAAAGCACTGTGGCGCAGCTATCAACGGCCAATTCAATACACATAACAATCATAGACATTGTTCCAGACTAACCTAAAAGAAGTTAAATTACAAATTAAGGATGAAATAAAAACAGGATAAGTCTTTTTTTAGCAATATCAAAACATATTAACAAAATATTTGGTCCCAAAAAGCACATCAGTGCGTTGTGTTCATTCACGTAAATATTATGTCAAAATTGTGTACTGTTACAACGAAAAGTGTTCAGTTTCTAATAAAACAAAATTATTAACTTTATTGTCAGCCGACTTCAAAAACGGAGGTACTTCATGACGGTTCATTTGTATAATTACACCTAAAGGAACGTTGGAAAAATAATAAGCCAATATGTTAGAGCGCTTA
Source organism: Amphipyra berbera (assembly GCA_910594945.2). Lineage (NCBI taxonomy): Eukaryota > Metazoa > Arthropoda > Insecta > Lepidoptera > Noctuidae > Amphipyra > Amphipyra berbera. Next base: position 2,940,004 of record OU343138.1, read on the forward strand.
TGCGCTGCGTCCGATCAGAATTGCATAGATTTGTATCAGTGATGTTCCTGATCGTCATCCGAGAAAAAATCGGATCGCACGCTAAATATTGGTTACGGGTAGCAGCGTCCACTGCTCGAGAGCCTTAGCTATGCAGTCATCAGTACATCGCATTTTACGAGGGGCGTTTATCCAGAACTGAGATAGGTCCTCCTGCTTACCTTATCATTGTTCGTGGGGTGAGTCTCAGCCGACACCACGCCGTCGAGGTCCCAGTGGCATTTGAACACCTCTCCTAGGATGGGGTTGTACGGTTTCTTTGCCACCTGAGACTTGCGGCCCGCGTGGTATGAGCTCAGGTACCATCGCACTACTTGCACCATGCGCTCGCGGGGTGTCGGCTGGTCTACTATCCTGGGAAGGGAGAATATTATTATTTTTTAGTTAATGAAGAGAAGAAGAGTGAAGAAAATAAGGATTTAAGATGGGTACTTTAAGTTGCCTTTAAGTATTGTAATATGGCTAACCTGGAACTAAAGTGGTCTATGTAACATTTTTGGCTAAATCTATTTACGAGCATCTTTGAACATAAAAATGATAAATAATTCCGGGCAAAAGTGGTCTATGTGTCATTACGTCATCAAAATAAGGTTATCATTAAAATACTACTATAGAATTTATTTGATATTTTAAAATTTCTAAAGTGGTTTTTTCGCTTGTTATCTGAAAATGTTTATTTTGTATCATAGACCACTTTAGTTCCAGGTTAGCCATATATTAATCATGGCTTACTTATAACTAACTTTATTTTGTTTATAAATTGACAAGGAATGTTTTTTTTTATTAATAACTAGGATTTGCTTAATAGAATGTTAATAAAAACCAAAATTAAATTGATGGATTGAATGTTAATTACTCGAAGGGAACTTACTTTACGAATTGGTCTGGATGTGCGAAGGAGTCTGCGTACATCTCGAGAAGCGATCGCCTCTCCAAGATGAACGTTGGTAGCACAACCTGTAACAGCCGGTTGAATTATGACGCTGTTCGCAGACAGGCCAACATCCCTCCCGATAGAAAGTGATACAACCTCCCGATACAACATAAGAGGATTGCTGATTTATTTATTTATTTATTTTATTGGTTCACCAACAATGGGGTACGCAACTGTGGAACTAATGGCGCCACTTTCGATTGTTCCACTGCAATGTTATTGGTTGCAATGTGTTTGACATTATTGATCTGATGGTTCTGATTGGTGGAAATAACTAAATATGGAGGTGCTGCCATCTGCTTTAGTTTTGCGTTGCCTTCCCCATTGTTCACACTGGTTTTATACAAAAGCATCATGCAATAAATTATTTTACATTAGTGCAACTATCACTTATAGGTAAACACTACATGCTTATGGAAGTTGTACAACACAAAGAGAATAAAAAAAAAACAAAGAATATATTAAATTGAACTAACCCAGCTATATAAAAATCAAGACTTACTAAAAGGCTTACAACAAAATATTATACGTATTTATTCTAATACTGCATGTACCATGAACACATTTCTTTCCACGAGAGTCAATGAAAGGCCATTAATGGAGATTTTCATGGAAATAAGCATTCAGTTTGCCCAAACTGTCAAAGTGCAAATCGATTTCATCACTACAGCCATTAAATGACCTTGCAGAACCTCGCAAATGGGGAATTTGCACCTAGGACCGTTCTTCTCTGTGGAGGGCAGAGAGGTATTATTTGACTGTGAGGAATTATTGAAGGGGCACGGAAACCAAAAAGGTGCAATATTTGAGGACAGTCGACCTTATGGGCCATAACTTTGTACACGAACATTGCATCACTAATGCGTCTACGATTGTCAAGCGAAACCATTCCAAAGTGTTTCAGTCGGTTTCTATACGAACGCACTGATGCGTTGGAATAGGGAAAATCTCATGTGCCTGTTATTTCACCGGCACCTATACCCAAGGCCGTGGCCAGGGAGGAGGGTTTGAAGGTACAAACCTCTCCGAAACCTCAGACAATTAAATTACTTTGAAAATATATACACTCGTTATTGTAATTGATTTTCTTGTTCCAGGTTCAACCCCCCCCCCCCCCCCCCGAACACAATTCCAATTCCTTTAAACCGGAACACGGCAATGCTACGTGACAGTAGAAGTAGGTATACCCATGCCGTGGACTGTGACCTGTGTGCCTTATAGTTTCGTCAAGACGGTCTGTCTATAAGTATGTCGTGGCGCGATGATATGAGAGACGTTACCAGTAATCAGAATTCCGAAACTCTAACTACTAGTCTCGCTTTAAGATATCGGCATTGCCCAGTTATTGGGTTGCAAGGATTTGATGACAGTCGCTCCGCGTAAAATACTGGTATTCAGCCGCATCTGGTTAGACTAGAAGTCGACTTCAACATAGTTGGGAAATAGACAGAAGGAATTGGAATGTGATGATGACGTCGAGAATATATTTACCTTAGTGAGATCCATTCCAATCTTGACCTGTGACAGCAGGTGCGTGACCACGGAGCCGTGGTTCTCCATCGAACCGAGATCGCTGTCTGATTCATCTTCGTACAACGCTGCCAACAAGAAATAAGTTATTTAGTAATATAACTGATGACTGCCTTGTTGGTCTAGTGGTGGCAAGCGCGACTGCTGATCGTGAGGTCCGGGAATCGATCCCCAGGTCGGGTAAAGTGTTATTGGGTTTTTCCGTGTGGAATTTCTCAGTTTGGATTTCTGCCCGGTTGATGGCAATATGCTCGCCTCCTATTACATGGGACTTAAACATAACGGGGAAATGAGGGTGTTACTATTCACCTCTGTCCAACCCTTCGGGGAATACAGGCGTGGTGTTATGTTATGTAATGTAGCGTACGGCGGTTATTATGGCTAAAGCGAAGTTCAATTTAACTGCAAAGTGGGCATGAAAGCACGCCTTCTGTTCTCATAATTATAGTATTTACTAGTTATCTAATCAGGACTTTTGCTTGGGTCCGTCTTGCTAGTCTAACACCTCCACTTTATTCGGTTTACAACACAATCAGCCCACTTCTATCCCAATGCTGGGCAAGAGCCTTTTTTTCAGAATTAGAAGTCCACCACGCTGGCCTGGTGCGGTTTGGATGACTACACACACTAAAAATCACACTGAAAACTGTTTAAGGCTGGACATCCACCAGAGCTGTGCGAGGAAAATGTGCGGTGCGGAAATGTGTAGCGAGGATGTGTGACCCTTTCCACCAGAGCTGTGCGAGGAATGGGTAATGCGTAATGTGTTAATGTGTGCAAATGAGCGGTGCGAGGATAGGTAGAAGACTCTTTTCGAAAATGAGGGTGGTGTGGCGGGAGCGGTACACATTCCTCGCAACAAATTCCTCACAACACATCCCTCGCTTGTTTTGTATGAACAAAAACCTCGCTCCGCTAAGCCCATATCCACCAGAGCTGCGTAGAGGGAAGCTAGGTAACTGAAGTGATTCTATTGGTGCTTACAAAACACATTCCTCGCTACGCAGCTTAGCACAGCTCTGGTGGATGCTCAGCCTAAGCCATCTCAGGTGTGCAGGTTTCCTCACAATGTTTTCCTTCACCGTCAACGCAACCGATAATCAAATTCTGATCCGCACATGAACTCCAAGTCAGTACAGTGCACATTTAAGGGCATGTATGTGTGTAAACGTATTACAAGTAACGCAAGTATAATAACTTGTGCGTCGCTCACATTGTATGCTAATCTTCCGAAGCCCTACGAACTCTGACTCAGTACGTGAGCCAAAGGATATTCTTTGTACCTACAAGTATCGTGACGGGAATCACATACTGTCACAAGTGTTCTTGGAAAGTATTTGAAGTACGTGCATATAAGCACGAGTTATGATACGTGTCATTGTTTTATATAACACTAGCTGTGTCCTCACGGCTCCGCCCGCGTAAAGAAGTTTTATTCCAGTAATAAATATAGCCTATGTTACTCAGTGATAATGTAGCTTTCTAACGGCAAAAGAATTTTTAAAATCGGTCCAGTAGTTTTTAAGTTTATTCGTTACATACAAAAATACAAATCTTACCTCTTTATAATATTAGTATAGATCACGCCTGTATTCCCCGAAGGGTTGGGCAGAGATGTATAGTACCCACATTTCGCCTTTACGTTTAAGTTCCATGTAATAGGGAGCGAGTCTATTGCCATTAACCGGGCACAAATCTAAACTCCGGACTACTATTGAGGAATTTCACGCGGAAAAATCCAATAACACTTTGCCCGACCTGAGGATCAAGTCCAGGACCTCACGATCAGCAGTCGCGCTTGCCAGCACTAGACCAACGAGGCAGTTATTAATTATTATGTTTATCATTATGTTATTATCACTATTTTCCATTTAGTTCTGGGACGCACAGGCTTCACAGGCGGCTTGTTGAAGCAGTGATAGCCTAGCGGTTGGATACTTGCCTTCCACGCAGGACGGTCTGAGTTCGATCCCGGCCCGTACCTCGTGTGTGAAGTCTGCCAACACACACCAGGCCAGCGTGGTGGAGTAAGGCCTAAAACCTTCTCATTCTGAGAAGAGGCCCGTGCCCAGCAGTGGGACAATAATGTGTTGATTATGATAGGCTTAAAATAGCTAGAAGACGAACATAGCTTCAAAGCTGTATTTTATAGAACGCTGACTTTCCTCGTACTAGATGTCATAAAATTTTAGTCTTAAACCAATATCCACGGCCTCCTACTTCGTAGGTACTTGATCATAATTTATCAGCAAGTTTTTGATTGTTGTTGCTGGTCTTTTTTAATATTCTGGAGGGCCAGTCTACCAGACTACATTTTGTCACAAAACAGACAGGTACAGAAGTCAATCACATGTATGTACTTCACTTTTCATACCTAGGCTCGGCGGTCGCTCTATCTATATATCTATCTCTCTCAAGCGCATGGCACTCGCGCTCGCACTCACTCGCACTCTAGTCCCAAACAGTCCGAGATATCGTGTCCGTGAGCAGTGTCTATGTGTGCGTTGCTCGGGCGCACTTGTATGTAGATTGACTTCCGTACCTATCTGTTTTGTGATTTTGTTCTCACCATCAAAGAGTCAACGGCGGGCTGCGTCGACTTCAGTTGCTGCAGGAGTATTGTACTAGGTATGCTCACCATGGACAAGCTGCCGGCGGTGTGCATCGTCTTCACGTGCTGCAGGAGTATTTGCAGGACTATTGTACTGTGTATGCTCACCATCGTAGTCTATCTCTCCGTCGCGGGTGCGTGGCAGGTCGACGGCGGGCTGCGCCAAGTCCTGCTCGGTCGCGCCCTCCGCCTGACATGTCCTACTTGCGCTGTAACAATATAGAAAACTTTGAGCCTTTTTGCTAACTAAGAACCGGATTTAATGTTCCGGCTACAAGCTCAAGTTTATTTTGCGCAAATTAAAATGTGCACAAGTAAGGATGTACGTTGATACGGTAAAACGGTATACTGCGCAATGACATTATTACCGACAATACTGTTTGCGCTATCCAAATAGTTGTGTGTAGCTCGACCATAATATCATATAGCACGTAAATACATCAAATATAGGTATCAGTCAGGGACTGCTGTCGGATTTAATAGAATGCATAATTAGTAATTGATTGTCATTACATTTTCCATAAAAGTGACTAAAATTCTGATAACTGTAGTATAACCAAAACAATTATTTCATAACAGCTTCACATAACTTAAAATAACTTTCAAGTGAACATCGGATATTAATCTTACTTACGAGACAGATCAAACCTAATTTTGAAAACGAAATTGCCTCTGAATGTCTTGTAAAGACGAAAGACGACTAGTAAAGAAAATAAAAAAGTAATAAGCCCTTTGTCTAAAATAAATTGCCGCTTACGAAGAATTGATAGCCTCCGGAGAGGGAAAGGATTGGCAACTACAACCACATACGTAATATAGGACGGTTTATGTCCAGTGTTGGACCGACGACACCAAAGCGAGACCTTTGAGAAAACCTAATGAGAGATGCCGTCAAGAGTGGCCAACGTCAACTTCTTAGGCCAACGTACGTAGATCCGGGACCGTGGACGAGTAAGATAAGATTTTTGCCAGACGTAGATCCATCGTGTGGACAAAGTACCTACATATAAACTACACTGGCCTGCAAAAATAAGTATCACACTTTTAAAATTGCAATAACTTTTTAAGTACACAAGATATATTTTCGAAACAAAAAGGACTCAAAAAGAGTTTAACTTTGTTACTATAGTTTCAAAGAAAGCTGTTAAAAATTGCTATAAAACGTTTTTTATATTAAATCTCTAACTTCTATAGTTTAGAAAAAAATGAAATTTTAAAAGTGTGATACTTATTTTTGCAGGCCAGTGTAGTTCACCACCGTCGTTCTTACATAGGCCCGGTGATTTCGCCGGATCTACGTCCAGCACCGTGGATAAGAGGGCGTAGAGTGCATTAAAAGACCCTCCACGAGTGAAGATGCTGAAGTACCTACGTCTGGCGCACCCTGGACAGTCAGCCTCGTTACCAACCTCACTGACTGGGTAATCTTTTCACCACGACATGAGGTATTCTCGTATAACCCGTGCCGACACGAGGGAAGAAGAATCAAGCTGATTTTGCTCATTACAACGAAAAGTCGAAACTCTATCGTCTTGTTTACGAGTTATCCATTGGACAGAGATATAGTCGTTGCTGATGATGACGAGAAAATAAAAATAATAATACATTTTTCCTATAAATTAAGGCCATCGGAAATTAAGTAATTAAAACCATTATCATGTAATTTTGCGAAATTCTGATGAGAACGAATTGCGTATCATGCATGAGTAATATTGAAAATAATTTGCTTAAAAAATCGAGATCACGAGCGCAATTACCGGTTCACATGCCTTCACAATTTGCACGAACGCTAATTATATTAAAACACGAAGTAATGGAACAGTAGCTATAGGTTTTATGGATGTACGTACATTTTACGATGCGACATATTACTGTTTTATGAAATAATGGATCTGGAAGTTAATTGAAATCACACATCGATGTTTATAATTACTAAGGTAACACCTATCGTGTAATAACGCGTTAACTTTAGCGCCATTAGCATAGATTACTTACTCGTAGATATTATCTACTAGTAATGTGTTAGATCGCATAACACAACACACGTTATTTGTTAAATATCATGAATAAGAGATTATTTGGCGTCAAATGTGGCAGATAATACGTAAAATTCTCTAGAATAAGGTGCTTTTCAAATAATTTTAGATTTGCTTAATTTAGTTAATCGACAACGTGCTTACGTCTAGAAAAAATACCTGTCCATAAAGGTCCGGCTACAAGCAGCGACTTGCATGCGCAAACATTTGCGCAAACGGTATTGTCGATACGAATGGTACTATGCGGTATACCGTTTTGCCGTCTAACGTACATGCTAATTTGCGCTAATTAGAATTTGTGCAAATAAAATGAGAGCGTAGCCGGACTATTGCTTGCACATTTACTTGATGTTTTCACCGAAAAAGATTGAATGACACAGATCTGTTCTGTAAGGCAGAAGTTTAGTTGGTACACCAACTTTAGATGACACATTTTTATTTTAAATGAGCTCTCCTGTTGATTTGTCAAAGAAAGAAGACACATGAATAATTGAATAAGTGCTTCGTGTAAGAACATTATGGTACTCGGAAGAGGGATAAAGTGACGTAACAGACTATTAAAGTCTCGACGTTTAATGTGTACAGTATACAGTATAAAGGCTATTTGGACTTGTCTGTCGTATATAGTGATGGCATTACTTAATATCACTCCCCGGGGAATATCCCGAGTTTATTATTAAACGTAGGCAGCGCTAGGAGATGGGGGTATGTTGTTTGAAAGCATATAAACTGTGGTTATGTGTTTATGTCTATCTCGGGTTTGGGACAAGTGTTAAAAGATTATTTTTGAAAAAATATTAAATTTTTAAGATTGTACAAAGCTATGGAGATACAAAATAATTTATTTTTAACCCCCGGCGCAACAAGAGGTGTGTTATGAGTTTAAAGTCTTTGTTGTTTGTGGCATCGTAGCTCCTAAACTGATGAACCGATTTCAGTATGGCGTTTTTTTTGTTTTTAGAACTAAAAAATTTCCTCGGTGATACGATTGACGATCAATTCCGAATCGTCCCACTTATTATAAACCAAAGGTTCTATTTAATACTGAAATACCTACTCAATTAAACAGTGAGATTTAAAAAGTAACGTATGAATAAAATAAATCAGAGTCGATTCCGCTTCCGCGACTCAATCCGGAGCGGGGTAATATGAAATGTTAAACATCACGCGTTCCAAATAATAAATAAAACATAATTTATTGTTTTGATTCTGTAGCTATTCTTTATTGCTAAAATCAAACTGCTATACTTCTGGGATAATATATCTTTAGATTTGCTTCATAATATCTCTGAATATTGTATTCAGAAGTTCATTCTAGCACATTGAGTTATCATTTAATTCGGCTTGAACAAAAAATGGTTTTACGCTCGTTTAGGAACTATTATCTTATCCTTATGGTCCGGCAACATGCAGCAACTTGCACGCGCAAACGGTTTGTACAAACTTTGCGCAAACTTTATTGTCGGGAATAACAATAACTTTTGCGCAAACTTTTTGCCGTCTTAAAGTACATGCTTACCTGTGCAAATTTGAATTTGCGTAAATAAGATTGAGCGTGTAGCGGGTAGCCGGACCATAAAGTGAGTTTCTGATTTGTTCACGAAGCATTTGCCGGCTGACTTCAGCAAGCATTAGAGGAATCAGGCTTTTACAATAATATTTTCTATTTATCGGTAATATTTTAATTCATCATCAATATGCCAGGAGGTGGAGTAGCTTTTTTCGTTTCTAATAATATTTTTATTTAGTAAATAGGTACCTGCGATCTAATATTGTTCACATTCTGAGCTACTTACTACATAACAAGTAACCTGCGTGATATTATGCTTTTCGCGTTTATAATATAACTTGAACTTTAATTCAGGCAGTGTTTTTGGTAACCTCGTTGTAATCTAATTAAAAGTAACCTAATTATAGTCTCAAGGCTAAAACGTAACGATTTCTAAGTGTAGGTACCTAACTATACATTTTTTAGTTCATTAATATTATCAGCTAGAAAAGCCCTTCAGTTGATTATGATGGCAATATTTTGCACGACCACAGGATATAGCTATTACCCGTCGTTTACACGTATATATCAAACAATATTCTACATCGATCAGTATTTTTTTTCAAAAAATTTATGGCATTTTCATTCGTACTTTAAGTAGCAATCTTTTAAACATTTGATACATGTTCATTATGTGTTAAAAGCAAGTACTGATTTAAAAAGATCTTTACACAATTTGTTTACAACTTGTTTTTAGGTGTAAACGAGGAGTTTGAAGGCCTACTTTAAATAGTAAATGTTTATGAGCTACAAAACTGCTGCAAAAAGCAATAGTAAAGAATATTCATCCAACAATCAGTAATTTATATTAAGGATTGTGGATGAACATTATAAGTCATAACATGCAAATCCTATTAGGTATACAATTCAGCAGATTTAGCAGGGAGTTGTAAATAATACTTTTTGGCATCTAAAGTATAATATAAAGGTCAGGGCTTGGCCTTGTGTCCAATTCGTAACATTCGGGAAAATTATTCGATAAACCAAGCGTAGTCAGATCTAGGCTTATGATGTAGGGTAGGGCCGCCACGTTTTTTCCTACAAAATTAAGTATATTAACATTCTGGGACATCAAAAATAAAATGGTTCGGCTACATGCTCAATCTTATTTGCGCAAATTCTTATTTGTTCAAGGAAGCATGTACGTTAAGACGGCAAAAAGTTTGCGCAAACGGTATTGTTATTACCGACAATATTGTTTGCGCATGCAAATCGCTACTAGTAGCATGACCATTAAGAAATCATCCAATACATTATATTCTTATTGATTTTTGCAACATAATATGTATGTCTTCGGAGACTACAATGTTTTAGGCTTTTTTAAATCAGCTAGTGACTAGTCAATGTGAAAAAACATAGTATTTCAGTTTACTTTATCTGTTTTGTAGATTATAAATGTTTGCTACATTAGTACAATATTTTAGAGTACGGGTATTTCAACCCTAGATGTAAGGGTATTTTGTGTTGAGGTATAATGGTTTGATTACATATTCTGCGGATAAAAGAGAAGCTTTATCAGACGTATGTAATGCTAATCTCTCAGATTATTGTTGTGGTTTTGAATGCCCGCACCAGACCCTTGTTCGTCATGCCTCTGATCCCTCTGTGTATTATAGAGTTATGTTGTGATAATCTGCTTTTGATGCCAAATAATACATACAAACATAAACTCACGCCTTTATCCCATGGGGGTAGGTAGAAACGATAGAACGCTACATGCTACGATCCTTACATACTCCTTTCGTTTCATCCACATTCATACATCTTGTCATACACGCAAGCCGGTTGAGAGTACTTCGCACCTGTCCATTGTGAAGAACATCACCAATAACATCGATGTATGTCCTTCTAGGGCGTTTCCACTGACAAATAATACTCGTATTATTAACATACCAAATCAGAAACAAAGGAAGCAAAGCACTGTTTGTCAGTAATCAGGGGAAAATGAGCATTTTTAATCGTTCGAGTATATTTTTCAGTAGGTACATAATGCGACGAATGGGGACACTAAACCACATAATATGGCTCTCTAATGATGTCATATACGGGAGCCGTGGCAAATAAAATATTGAGCTTTCGGTATAACGAAGATTCTTTTCATTCTGAGAAGAGGCCCGTGCCCAACAGTGGGACAGTAATGTGCTGTTTATGATTTACTAGCTTTTGCCCGTAGCTTCGCTTGTGTGTTTTTGTTTAACCTCCTTAGAGGAGGAATTTTAAACAATCCTTCCTTAGTGGATGTCTACGTTATAAAAGGTACCTACTGTCAAAATTTCAAGTTTCTAACCGTAGCGGTTTAGACTGTGCGTTGATAGATGTGTCAGTTAGTCAGTTTATCTTTTTATATATACAAAACATGAAGAAACAGGGGTTTAGTTAAAACTCACATCATATGGTAGGTGGGGCATTCTTCGAAAAATATTAACAAAAATTGAGAACGTCATTAGCATCATCCCAAAGTTAAGAATGCAGATGTTTAATACTATAATTATGATAATGAAAACTGAAACTATACCGCTGCCGTCAAGCAATAAGACAAGAATAAAAACAATCTGACAATACTATAACGTTAACAACCCGGGAGAAGAATGATTTGTTAAAATAATGTTAAAAAATTTCGAAGAATCACCCAGGTACCTATCATAGATAAATGAAAATATAAAATGTTATATAAAACATTCGATAAATTAAATTTTGTTTTTTGTTAAATTATGTAACATTAACTGTGTCACGGCTCCGCCCGTAGCCTATGTTACTCAGTGATAATGTAGCTTTCTAACGACAAAAGAATTTTTTGAAATCGGTCCAGTAGTTTTTAAGTTTATTCGTTACATACAAAAATACAAATCTTTTCTCTTTATAATATTAGATATAGATTTTACAACCTCAGTGTAAGACTTTCTTGTACATACTGCTACATATCAAGCTAAACATTTTCAATATAAGCTGACCTCTCATTGTACGGAAAGCCTATACAATGCGAGATTAACTTATACCGGAAATGTGTATCTTGATATGTACACGAAAGAAGATATTGAAACGGATCAGTCGTATATAAAACTAGCGGCCCGTCCCGGCTTCGCACGGGTGGACATTTTTCCCGTTTTTGCAACATTTTTCATTTATACTCCTATTGGTCGTAGCGTGATGTTATATAGCCTATAACCTTTCCCCATAAATGGACTATCCAACACAAACATATTTTTTCAATTCCAACAAGTAGTTCTTCAGATTAGCGTGTTCAAACAAACTAACAAACTCTTCAGCTTTATAATATTAGTATAGATTATAGAAAACATTCTGAATGTACTTACACTGAAAAAGAAAAATAGGAATGAAATAAAAACCAATGAACTTTCTAGAACACAGCAAAGTATACATTGAGCGAACATTATGATGTAAAACTGTAATGGTAGCAATTCGTTCGTGACTTCTGTTACCTTGAAGGTCCTGATAAGCAATATTACTGCTTCTGTAGTAACGTAATAAGAAAGTGGGGCGCGGAAGTTACTACAGGCGTGATGTATTTTGAAGGTTCTTAAACACGTTTTGTTTTTACTGAATTAACCTGATTTTAGTAGTAGAGCGCCTTGTAGTGGCTCGACAGTGTGTCTTTGTAATGGCTAACGAATTTACCATTATTTAAGCTATTTAGGTTCAGTACACTACACACAAATACAATGCGCGCCGCTCGCGCGGGCTTTTGTACGCACATGAAATGCACGCGCGCAGCTTGCGAGCGGCTCGCGAGCGGCGCATTCGCGGCGCGTTCGTCAGGTCTGGACGCACCATAAGATTTGCGAGGTTATGCTGCACTTGCCGCGATCAGTCCGTGGATGGGTGATCTTTCGTAACACATTGAGATCCCTCAGTGCTTCGGAGAACACGTTAAATCGTCGGTCCCGGGTGTCATACGAATACCTATGACAGTCGTTTGAAAGTCTGTCAACCTGTCTTACCTTAGGATATCGGCATTGCTCGGTAATTGGGTTGCGGGGATCTGATGGCAGTTGCTCCGTGTAAAATATTGGTATTCAGACATATCTGGTTAGACTGGAAGCTGAGCCCAATTAACTGGGAAAAGGCTAGGAGCTAGGAGGAAGAAGAAGAGCTCCTTGTGAAAGATTTCGTTTGGGGAAGTACAGCCGCCAGTCTACTTCGGCCGCCAAGCAGCATTGCCGTGTTCCGGTTTGAAGGGTATGGGTGCCGGTGACATTACAGGCACATGAGACTTTACAACTTTATCTCTAGGCAACGCATTAGCAATCCTCTTGGTGTTGTAGGTGTATATAAGGTTAGTCGGAAAGGGGGGTACTAAGTCGCAGGCCTCTTAATGTATCACTGATGATTATTTAAGTTACTTAAAATTTCAAAATTAGATAAAAAAAAGACATGCAAAATGATGTTTATTTAAATTTAAAAAAAAATATCATCCCTGCTTTAGTTACGAATTCAGAAAATGAAGCTTCTAATCCGTGACCACAAATATGACCTAAAATGTAAACATAGCTGAGGATAGACTGAATTTATCATATTTTTTATGAAATCTTCGAAATTTCTCTCAAACTAATGACTTTTGGGGAAAGTTTTAGAACAAAAGTTATCCATTATTATGGGTACTTTAACACCCTTTCGGCTTAGTACCCCCATTACGACTAACTTTGTATAGCCGGTGGTAACCACATTCAACCAGGTAGGCCGAGTTGTGTAAAACTGCCAAAAATCCTCTATTAATTCTAGTATTTTGGAAATCTACTATTAAGATCGACTTTGCAATAAAGTATACCTAAGTTTTAGCTGTTTTTTATTCCTATGTGAAGGGTAGTGGTCTGTAAGCCTAGCACGAACGTTTGACGTATAATCTTCTTCTTCTTCTTCTTCCTGCCCTTATCCCACACTAGGTGTGGTCGGCACAAGATGTATTTCATAAATTCATGTTGTTAGAGGTTTTGGCTTATTGTTTTATGACCGGCCGCCTGCCTGACATCAACCCTCCTTGGGAATACTCGTTGCGCCGTCGCGCGGGTGACCGAATGTGCTCGCTGATATTATGCATTGGGTCCCAAAATGATATGTTTGTCAATCTTATTGCCGACAATCAAGCAGACTATGTTCTTCTTGGTGGAGTATACTTGAAGTTCCTCGACCCACTCATTCAGTTTTGCTAGGGACTTTGGTTCTGACACATCGTAAACTAATATAGCAACATGAGCTTCTCTGTAAAAACTTGATGTAAATGTTCTGTATCGCTAATAAATATCGAATAATAAATCTATGTAAACAAGATTTATTATTCGTAAAACGTTTTATTAAACAACAGTAGGTAATTGATGACTAAAGTAAACACTCAAAACTCTAGAGAATAACTTTTGAGCCTAAACATTCCAATCCTTTGAAATATAATCCGCTGTGAAAGACTAATTATTTAAATTCGCCTTTTATTAACAATTCGTAATTACAAAATGGGAATCCATTAACGACTGTCGCTGTAATTGCCAAAAAGATATTTCATTACGCCATTTTCCTTTTATAGCATTGAAAATGAGTGAAAAAGGTAATTTGGTAAAGAATCGTGTGACGACAGCTTTGCAAAAAGTACGACAAAAGCTTTTTACAATCGTTTGTTCTGCGATGGACAAGAGTAAACAGAGTAGGACAGGGTCGAACAATGATACAGACGTACATCACGCTGTGTTACCCGAAGGGTTGGGCAGATTTGTAACACCCTCATTTCGCCGTTATGTGTAAGTTCCATGTAATAAGGCGCGAGCTTATTGCCACCAACTAGGCACAAATTCAAACTCTGGACTGCTACTGAGAAATTCAACACGGAAAAACCCAATAACACTTTGCCTATAATAAGACCTCACGATTAGCAGTCGCGCTTGCCACCACTAGACCAACGAGGCAGTTGATCTAGTGGTGTACCAATGATCTTTGTGGCCTCAATCTTCTACTTAATAAAACTCTTAACATTGACTGACTGACAGACAACGCACAGCTTAAACAGGTGGGGTCTAGGAGAATGAAATTTTGCACACGAATTCCTTATACAACGTAGGTGAGGTCAGTAGGAGGAACACCGTTGGTTTGTAGCCGGTAAGAGTCCGGCAGACACCCTCGCCTTCCCCGGGCGAGGGACATCCATGAGGATTTTCCAAAGATAAATAAAAACGTGAGCACTTAGAAAGGATTTTTGAAAATTAATTGCATAAGGGGTTTAAATAGGGGATCCAACGGGAAATCCCATCAGGCACCCGGCTAATAATAGATAAAAGATATATAATACCAAGTGGAAAATGAGGAAAATATTAAACTTAATTAATATTCTTAAAGGGAAAATAAGTCTGATATAGAAAAGGACAGAAATAGCATTAGTCAAGATAGAATCTATCTGCTGAGATCAAACGGAAGAATATTTTTGTTCAGAATTCGTATTCCCAAGGAGGGTTGATGTCAGGCAGGCGGCTGGTCATAAAACAATAAGCCAAAACCTCTAAAAAGATGGATTTATGAAATACATGTTGTGCCGACCCTACCTAGTATGGGATAAGGGCAGGAAGAAAAAGAAGAAGAAGAATTTGTATAAATTCGTGATTTCTGTTGCTAACAAATCTACCATTATTTAAGCTACACTCGGGAGTAATGAATCCGGTTCACCAACATTAACCTTCATATCTCGGAAAACATTGTTCAACATTTTAAAATTGTTTTGTTTATGTTGGTGACCCAGATTCATTGCTCGCGATTGTATTAGTGTAGGTTCTACACAAATGTTCTGTCTAGCTTTTTCCCAAATATGTTGGGGTCAGCTTCCAGTCTAACCAGATGCGACAAATACCAGTATTTTACACGGAGCGACTGTCATCAGACCTCCGCAGCCCAGTTAAAGGGCAATGCCGATATCCTAAGGTTAAATCCGTTGTCAGCGTTTTGAGCTTCTGACTTCCCGTAATGAGTCATAGGTATTCGTATGACACCCGGGACCGACTGTTTTAACGTGCTCACCAAGGCACGGAGGGGTCTCGATGTGTAACGAACGGTCACCCATCCACAAACTGACCGCGGCAAGGGCGGCTTAACCTCGCAAATCTTATGATCCGTGCGGTTGGTAATTAGCCACGAGCCCTAGGTTCTACAACAATAGCATCCTGAAATGAAATTTTCTACACTATAGGAAATGACATTTCAGAATGATTACCATACGAGTGCAGAAAAAAATTGAACATGAAAGTCTAGGGCCTAGAACAAAAATACTTCCTCAAGACAAACAAAAGAAGCAAATATGCATAAAAGCAATTCATACATGACAAACGATTGAATAAAAACCACAAACACATAAAAACTGAATGACCATTATTATCTACAATGACATCTATTGTGTAAACTGCGGAGGACCTTTCACATCGTCCTTGAACCTGCCCTTGAGCGGCGTCGGTCGACCTTCGCCGTGGCCTTAGAACGGCAATAGGCGGTAAATCCAAGTGTGACTCGTATTTCTCGTGACAATGGCTCTGGCGATCGATACTGTCCGGTAATTAGCCGTGAACGTTATTGTGCCCGTCTTTAGACTGGACATCAACCAGAACTGTGCGAGGAAAATGTGCGTTGCGAAAATGTGTAGCGAGGATGTGAAACGGTGTGACCCTTTCCACCAGAGCAGTGCGAGGAATGTGTAATGCGTAATATGTTAATGTGTACAAATGAGCGGTGCGAGGATAGGTAGCGGACTCTTTTCGAATATGAAGTTGGTGTGGCGGGCGCGGTACACATTCCT
Source organism: Amphipyra berbera (assembly GCA_910594945.2). Classification (NCBI taxonomy): domain Eukaryota; kingdom Metazoa; phylum Arthropoda; class Insecta; order Lepidoptera; family Noctuidae; genus Amphipyra; species Amphipyra berbera. Next base: position 2,956,480 of record OU343138.1, read on the forward strand.
CGTAACACATTCCTTGCAACACATCCCTCGCTCGCATTTCTCGCTTGTATGAACAAAAACCTCGCACCGCTAAACCCATATCCACCAGAGCTGCGCAGAGCAAAGCTAGGTAAATGAAGTGATTCTATTGGTGGTTACAAAACACATTCCTCGCTACGCAGCTTAGCACAGCTCTGGTGGATGCTCAACCTTAGGGTGCTGAAATAGGTTTCAATTATAAATTATGATTGGTTTTTTTCCTTGGTCGCGTTTGATTCTAGTCGCCCCTGATGGTAAGCGCAGACAGGGTCTAAGATGGTGCACACGAATCCAAGCAACAGTGATATACACTGGCCTGCAAAAATAAGTATCACACTTTTAAAATTTCAATTTTTTTAAACTATAGAAGTTAGAGACTTAAAATAAAAAACGTTTTATAGCAATTTTTATCAGCTTTCTTTGAAACTATAGTAACAAAGTTAAAGTCTTTTTTGAGTCCTTTTTGTTTCGAAAATATATCTTGTGTACCTAAAAAGTTATTGCAATTTTAAAAGTGTGATACTTATTTTTGCAGGCCAGTATAGATGGGACTCCCCTATACTTCTCTGGCTCTCAGACCCACACGACGGAACACAGTACACAGGCTTGGCGCCGGATTTTTATGTGAGGGTGGTAACTAGCTAGGCGTGTGATACGGTTTCGATGGTCGACAAAATTATACATCTATACTAATATTATAAAGCTGAAGAGTTTGTTTCTTTGTTTGTTTGAACGCGCTAATCTCAGGAACTACTGGTTGGAATTGAAAAAATCTTTTTGTGTTGGATAGTCCATTTATCGAGGAAGGTTATAGGCTATATAACATCACGCTACGACCAATAGGAGCGGAGCATGTATTAAAAATGTTGCAAAAACGGGAAATATGTCGACCCGTGCGAAGCCGGGACGGGCCGCTAGTATTATGTAAGGCCAACATACATTTTGTTTACTTTGAAGTGAAACCCTATAGAGCTCTATTTCGTGTCGACAACTTTAAATATTAGGGTGTTTTCAAACAAAGGTTTCCCAAATCTTGATGATGTCATCCACACTAAGCCTTGATCGTCAAGGCTGCTCTATTACTGCAGTGGCCTCAAAATGTCAATTGAGGGTAAATCTACGCGATATATTGTTTTGGAGGTAATAGTAATCAATACTAATGTTATACAACATGTCAATAATCACTGTGTTCTTATTATATTCTTATACCCAAGACACGCACCTCTGACTTTTCAGATTCATATGAGTATTGCATAATTACCACTTGCTTAAAAACGGTGAAGGAAAACATCGTGAGGAAACTGGCATGCCTGAGAGATATTTCTCGACGGCATGTGAAGCCAAGTCAGAGGCCCATGGGCGGCTTAAACTCTGTCACCAGGTTAGTCACTAACCACACGAAAAGAAGAAGACTGTATTCTTATGCAAATATGTTAGTTTAAGTGTTCAAATAAACATTTTAACTGCCTCGTTGGTCTAGTGGTGGCAAGCGCGACTGCTGATCGTGAGTTCCTGGGTTCGATCTCCAGGTCAAGCAAAGCGTTATTGGGTTTTTCCGTGTGGAATTCCTCAGTAGCAGCTTGGAGTCTGGATATGTGCCCGGTTGATGGCAACAGGCTCACCCCCTATTACATGGGACTTAAACATAGTGGCGAAATGAAGGTGTTACACCTCTGCCCAACCCTTCAGGGAATACAGGCGTGATTATATGTTATGTTTATAAAAATAATGTTATTTTAAATTCTGTTTCGGCTTTAAACGCCTAATGAGCTGGTAGCATCACCGGAGAACCGTAATTTAAAGCAGGATTTCCTGATAATGAGAAACATTTACTGTGTAATAAGAATGTTTTACAAGATGTAAATGAAATCAGGTAATTCCTGCTGACATAGATTAACCCTGAAAGGCATACCATTTGGATTCATTAAAAAAAATTACAATAAGTAAACATGTGTTCTTAAAGTGAGGCATTTTAGCGCCCCAAGTTAAATGACCGCGAGGCGAGTGATACCGCGCAAATCGCTCGGGGCGCTAAAATGCGTCACGTTAAGAACACATGTTTACTTCTTATAATTTTTTTTATTGAATCCAAAAGTGTCCCTTTCAGGGTTAATCTATGTCAGCAGTACATCACGAGGTTTGAAAGAATTACATGATTTCGTTTACACCCTGTATAAAATACTCGAGGAAAAGAAAAAGCAATGAAAACGAGAAATCAGAACCGCAGTTGAAACAAACGTAAAAACAAGTTTGATAAGAAAAACTAATCAATCATAATGAAACAAGAAAAAAGAACACCCAGAGTCTGGAATTATGGGACTTACTGTTACCAAAGCCACAATGTTTGCTGGCAGAGAAAAGACATTACAATATTTTTCTATGGCTTGTTCTACATAACTTCGTTCGTTCTGCCTAGCCTTTTTTCCCAACTATGTTGGGGTCAGCTTCCAGTCTAACCGGATGCGGCTGAATAGCAGTATTTTACACGGAGCGACTGCTATCAGACCACCGCAACTCAATTACTGGGCAATGCCGATATCCTAAGTTTAGACCGGTTGTCAGAGTTTCGGGCTTCTGAGTACCCGTAACGACTGTCATAGGTATTCGTATGACACCCGGGACCGACGGCTGAACGTGCTCTCCGAGGCACGTTAATGACGTATGGTGAGATATGACGTCATACTTTATTTTAAATGTATCTTGATTTTTAACCGACTTCCGAAAAAGGAGGAGGTTCTCAATTCGACTGTATGTTTTTTGTTGTTGTATGTTTGTTCCACGATATCTTTGCTAATTGTGAACCTATTTTAATGATTCTTTTTTTGTTTGAAAGAGTATTTTTTCGAAGTGGTCCCATTTAAATTTGGTGAAGATCTGATGAAGAACTTCGGAGATAGACAATTTGAAATCGGTTTTATTTTTGTTAAAAAGTTTTTATATTCTTAACTAGCTGCCCGGACAGACTTCGTTCTGTCAAAACTTATTGGCCTGTAGTAGGAAAAGAAAAGTGTTGTTTTTACTATTTTCCACACAATTTTTATGTTTTTTCTCTCCATAAGAACCTTCCTAGTGCCTTTATGAATATATAAAAAAAATAGCCGAATTGGTCGAGCCGTTCTCAAGTTTTGCGCTTAGCAACACATTTGGCGATTCATTTTTATTTATATAGAAGATGTATCTTGTTTTACATGACTTGTAAGGTACAAAAAAGCAATCCGAACAAGTACAAATTAGACCCTTGTATTTGGTGACTACACAATCGTAATGAACAGTACGAAAAGTAATCTCCATTTTTCCTTATTTCCCTCGAAATCGAAATATTTGCGGACATTTTCCGCCCCTGTTACGACAATGAACATTGGCAATATGGCCGCAGTGTTATCAACTGACATCCCCCTTTTAATTATACCTTTAATTATACCGCGTTTCAAACCACGTGGGAGCTTGTCAGCTGTGCATCCACCACGGTCATTGTCAATACGTATCGATTGTTTTAGCTTATTTATGATGACTGAAGTCAGCTGGGGTAGTATCGATGCGAAATGCAGTATCAAGGACAGGCTACGAGCATCGTAATTGCGTAATTCACTCGCAATAACAATAGCTATAATTTGACAATACAACAATATTAATTGCGTGGTGCGTTGTGGTGACGTCGGATTTTTAATAGAAACTTTTGTACGGACATTATTGATCTGTTAAAATCACGGCGATTGCGAGTGTGTATCGCAAATAGGCTGCTGGATATTATGTAAAAAAAAAAAGAAATAGCGGTCGCGAGTGTGTATCGCAATACAGGTGCTGGTCATTACGTCCAAATTAAAACAGACCAGTCCAAACGTAGCCCAGAGTTAACCTGGAATGTGATAAACAAGTGGAGATAAGGGCACGTTCTGTCACTTAGGATTGAAATGGCGAAAGATGACCAGGAATAGCGTGGGAAGTAAATTGTATTATTGTCATTGAACGTAGGTGCATACCACGATATTATATTAAAACAAAAAACATTTAGAAATATAAAAAAATAGTAAGCCATCGGCATCGGGAACAGGGTCCAAGCTACCGGTGGTCAGGACCTCAGAGAGAGGAACTTCCTAACAATACGCGCCGTGTCCAGGAGTGCCGCTTTGTGTATCAGACCCTTGACCCAGCCGCCCAACGAGAGTATCATCAAATGTTGGTCGAGGCTCTTAGCTATTAAGCCATTGGTCGTAACGACTATCGGCACAATGACTGCTGAGTCAATATTATATTATATTCGAAATAGGCCGTGTTCCGAGCCTTCAGGGAAACCCTCTTAGTTTGTTATATTAATATAATGTACATGATAGTTAAAACAGAATAGCTTTTACGACAAACATTCTGTTTATTTAATCTCATTTTCAGTGTTTACGGGAAAGCCCACCGTAACGATGAACGCTGCCAAATGGAGATACGTAACATTGGTAGATGCTATAAACGCGTAAGTGATGAAATAAAACACGAAATATTTCGCGAAAATTTAAACGGTAATTTTTAACCGACTCAAAAAAGGGGCGTATAGTATTCCTATTAGTGAAAAGCGTATTGATGTTGATATGTAACATAGCATAACATCACGCCTGTATTCCCCGAAGGATTAGGCAGAGGTGTATACTAACCCCCTCATTTCACCGTTATGTTTAAGTCCCATGTAATAAGGGGCGAGCCTATTGCTATCAACCGGGCACAAATCCAAACTCCGGGCTGCTACTGAGGAATTCCACACGGAAAATCCCAATAACACTGCCCGACCTGGGGATCGAACCCAGGACCTCACGATAAGGAGTCGCGCTTGCCACCACTAGATCAAAGAGGCAGTTATGATATGATATGTGTAATCCCTTATACGCCCTTTGAGACATCCACAGGAAGAGAACGCGCGTTCTATTATTTGGTGAGATACATCGATATTAATAATTTGTATCCCATGACGTCAGCAGTGCAGACGATTCATATAAAATTTATGACAGTACATTTGGCACGGCAGACAATATTGTTTAGCTGGGGCGTATGTTCTTGGCATAGGACAAGTAAATAAACGCTGGGCACGACTAGTATTGCGTTTGAGTTGTTTATTTAGTTATTTACCTACTTATTTGGGGAATGAGAAACAGACTGCCTCGTTTGTTTAGTTGTGGCAAGCGTGACTGCTTACCGTGTGGTTCTGGGTTCGATCCCCAGGTCGGGCAGTGTTATTGGGTATTTCCGTGTGGATTTCCTCAGTAGCAGCTTGGTGTTTGGATTTGTGCCCGGTTGATGGCAATAGGTTCGCCCCCTATTACATGGGACTTAAACATAACGGCGAAATGAGGGTGTTACTATAGGTAACTACATCTCTGCACGACCCTTTGGGGAATACAGGCGTGACGTTATGAAAAAGATAGTATTGGCCTACTGGGCTAACATGTGCAGCGTTAGATAATTTTGTCGTCTCGTCTCAGTGTGAGATAATGCGACGATAAAATTATGTCGCGCTGCGCATGTTAGGCTTGCAATGTCAGTTGGTTGTGCGTTACGCAGTGAAGGGCAAATCGAGGGACCGCACTAAGACGTACATTATCATCTTTACATAGTATAAAACAAAGTCGCTCCCGCTGTCTGTACGCTTAGATCTTTTGAACTACGCAACGGATTTTAATGCAGTTTTCAGCAATAGATAGAGTGATTCAAGAGGAAGGTTTATATGCCACATCAGTATCTACATTGCACCGATGCGAAGCCGGGGCGGGTCGCTAGTTGATATATAAACTGAAACCTTGATTTTAATTACGCTCTTAGGTATTTAAATTAACTATCTTCGTCGCTGCAATAAGGAAAAATAGACAGTAAATAGTCATGATGACTCCGAGTTCACAATGTCATTATGTAATTTCTAAGGCAGCCGGCGTGGTGGCTGACGTAAGTGGACTGCGTAAGGAAACTTGGGCTAAACATAACTTCACGCCTGTATTCCCCGAAGGGTTCAGCAGAGGTGTATAGTAACACCCTAATTTCGCCGTTAAGTAAGTTTAAGTACCATATACTAGGGGGCGAGCCTATTGTTATTAACCGGGCACAAATCCAGACTCCGAGCTGCTACTGAGAAATTCCTAATGGAAAAACCAATAATGCTTGGGCTTAATGGTCTGAAATCGCTAACACACCACTAATACCCGGTTCGTATAGCCAAAATCGAATTGTTTTGCTTGTCAATGGTAGCATTACCTAACTGACCATATTAATGGACCCGTAAGCTAATTTTACCTGTAATAGCTACTACAGTATGGAAGAGTCAATATGCCAAAAATCTAGACAGTAGGTAGGTACCTTTTATAACGTAACCATCCACTAAGGAAAGATTTTTCAAAACTCCTCCCTTACGGTGGTGGAAAAAAAAACACGCGAGCGAAGCTGCGGGTAAAAACTATCATTAAAAAGTATTTTCTTTTTATTATATTAACCGACTTCCAAAAAAAGAAGGTTATCAATTCGGCTGTATTTTTTTAAAATTTGTTTTTCAATGTTTGTTACCTCACAACACCGTCATTTATAAACCGATTTGGAAAGTTCTTTTTTGTACGAAAGAATATTCTTTCGAAATGGTCCCATTTAAATTTGGTGAAGACCTAATGAAGAACTTCGTAGATAGACAATGGAACTCCTCAATGACGAACAGTACACATAATGTGATGATGTGATTATGTTACGAGGCCACTAAAATAAAAAAAATAAAAAAAACATTTTATCAAAAATAAAACCGATTTCAAAAAACCGTAAAAAGGAATAAAATAATTAGCATATTATAAAATTAACAGTTTCAGAAATTGGTGCCTTCAATTTGGTTCAGCGTGGATTAGCACCGACTTCTGAAAGTGTTAATTTTATAATATGGTAATTATTTTATTCCTTTTTACGGTTTTTTGAAGTCAGTTTTATTTTTGATAAAATGTTTTTTTTTCAATATGTTACTGTTACTGCGGTTCTAAGCAGCCTTGTTATAAGTCCCTTACGTAATATCGAGATCGCTATGATATTCCTCCTTTCGTCTCAAAGGTAGTAACATTTGTTTTCGTTCCGATTCCGATATTTGTTTTTCTGAAGTTCTGTATTGTATCTATATTGAACGAATTCATAGCGTAAAAGCTCTCTAGGCAATATTTTCTCATATCCGATCATTTTAGGGTTTTATAGGGAGGTTTAGGTTTAGCTGATGATGTGTGTGTGCTGATATTATGATGATGAAATTTTCACTTATCCGTGTCACTCCTCGGTCTAGGTTTGAAAACAAGCCTACAGGTCGCTGCGTCTCTGAAGTGAAACACAAATTAAAACCGAAGCGAATAGTAATGAGAGACCAAACAGAAATATACTAACCTCCGCACTCAAAGACGTTAATGAAACATTAACTAACGTTTGCTTAAGAGTTCCCGCTATGGATATTATACCGGCCGCTCTTAAGTAATCGTTAGTTAATGACCCATTAACATTCATGAGTGCGGCTGTAAGAGCACGAGCGCATAACGGGGTGAGAACTCTCTCGTCTAACACAAAGCTCAATTATAATATGTATATGCGCGAAGCACATTTTAGTAGGTATTTGACGCATTAGGGGTCGTGGCTAATTACTAACCGCGCAGATCATACGATTTGCGAGGTTAACCTGGGCTTGCCGCGGTCAGTCGGTGGATGGGTGACCGTCCGTTACACATCGAGACACCTTCGTGCCTCGTAGAGCACGCTAAACAGTCGGTCCCGGGTCTCGTACGAATACCTACGACACACGTTACGGGAAGTCAGAAGTCCGAAAAGTTTGACAACTGGTCTAAGCTTAGGATATCGGCATTGCGCAGTAACAGGGTTGTGGAGGTCTGATGGCAGTCGCTCCGTATAAAATACTGGTATTCAGCCGCATCTGGTTAGGCTGGAAGCTGACCCCAACATAGTTGGAAAAAAGCTAGGCAGAACTTTGACGCATTAGATAGGGAGTGAGGTTCTTTACGGAGTCCTATCTATTATTCTGCGCGTTCGCCTTAAAAATAATATCCTGAACAGACTTCTTCAAAGTCGTATCCGTAAAGTAAAAAGTATATAACATACATAATAAAAACAGCCTATTACTGGGCACTGGCTTCTTCTCAGCATGAGAAAAGTTTAGGCCTTAGTTCAGGGATGGACAAACTTTTCTCATCAAGGGCTACAAATATTAGAGTCAATATTATGGGGGCTTGAATTTTTACGACTTGATATTAAAATTTGTCATAGGCGTTTCACTCGTTCTCACCCTACAGTGGGACATTGAAGGAGTATGATAATAAAAACAGAACTTGGTAATGTCCACACAAACACAACGCAGGTATCTACCATTTATTTGCGAGACTATTCGAAAGGTTCCTATGACTACGGTTGTTGGCGGGCCGTACTTTACCCATCACTGCTTGACAGTCCATGAAAACAGTACAAGTAAAAAGTACATGACAAAGAAAAGAACCTTGTTATAATAGGAAAAAGCCTTGAATCCAACATGCCTCATCAGTCAACACTGAACACCAGGGACGCCTCAAGTTCAATCGATACCCATTTATAATGTAAGTTGACAGTGACCGTGGTGGGAATGTACAGCTGGTAGCTCCCACGTGGTTGTATTCTCAAGGAGTTTTGTTTACACATATCATAATAATATCTACCCAGTAACTGGGGAGGTCTGATGGCGTAACAGAAACTCGCGTGTTTTTGCGTGGTTTTCTTAATATAAGAAGGATATATATAAGAATAAGGAGCCAGGTGAATGATAATGGTGGCTTCACATAAAACGCGCATTTCCGTGTATTTAGATTAGGATCAAAGTAGTATTAAGGCAGAAGCTAAAATCTACCTAGAAAACCACGAAATCATTAATAAGCCTTTACCTTTGAAACATAAATAGCTGTAGACAGATTTAATATAGGGCGTTATTTATAGGCTTTTATAAATAACTCCAGTTTGCGGCCCCCGTTGTGTTTTCAAACAAAGTACTGTCTGGTTACAAATATTACATCAGCGTGTGCTTGGAACATAGTGTTATTAATAACATAATAGAATATTATAATATGTGGGAGTTTTATTATCTCGTGGGAATTCAAATTCAAATATCATTTATTTCAATCCATTAAAGATCATATTGTTAGTGAAATTGTAATTTTAACTAAAATAATTATATAATTGGACTATATTTTTTATTTCAACGAAAACAGAACTGTATTTTAGTCTCAGTGTCTAATATGGAACAATATATAAACCTATCTGTGTATGTATAAAAGGAGAAAATAACTGACTGATCTATCAACGTATAGCCTAAGGGGCATTCTTCGAAAAATATTAACAAAAATTGAGAACGGCATTAGCATCATCCCAAAGTTAAGAATGCAGATGTTTAATACTATAATTATGATAATGAAAACTGAAACTATACTGCTGCCGTCAAGCAATAAGACAAGAGTAGAAACAATCTGACAATACTATAACGTTAACAACCCGGGAGAAGAATGATTTGTTAAAATAACGTTAAAAAATTTCGAATATTCACCCCTACACGGACGGTGACATCGCCTGACATCAAAGGCGTTGTCCAACTGTACGGATTGTAAAGGTCAAAGCACACATATATATCAAATCGGAAAGGGATCGTCACCGTATCAACTCAAGCCGTTCAGTATTCTTTGTATGAAACTCCCTACTGCAAGGCACACTAATCGGAATCGTAACGTAATCGCCTCGCCTCGGGACAAGCTCACAAACCGCGGTGCGGTGCGTGGTCAACTTGGTTCCCGCGCTTACGGCTCGTCGTTCCCGCGCTTACGTCTCTCCGTACCCGAGCTTACGTCTCTTCGTCCACCCTTGCCCCTCTCACCCCTCCCGCGGCCTGCCTGCAGCACACTACTGTTACTGCGAGCCGTAAGCGCGGCGTCGCCTAGCCGTAGCCGAGTTGACGTATCGGAGCTGCTGATCCGGTTTGGTTACGTGGTTACGTTAGGTTGACGCCTGTTTGACGGCGAGGCGAAAGGCGATACGGTGACGATCCCGTTCCGAGGTGATATGTGTGCTTTGACCATAAATCTGTGACTGAACTGTGTTGCCTGCGCATAGGGTTGCCATCTCTAAAATTTGGCAACCAGGACAAGACGCGTGAAAACCCCGGATTTAAGAGCCCAGAACCCGGACATGTCAAGAGGTTTTTTTAAACATAGTCAGTATAATAAAAAACACAACACACAAATGTGTCGCGGGCGGCTCAAGACTTTAAATTTTTAAACCCGGGCTACAAATGAAGCCCCGCCCGGACGCTCCCCGGATGCCCTCTAAACTAGGACAAATCCGGGGAAACCCGGATGGGTGGCAACCCTACCTGCGCGGCATGAGCCTCCATTACGCCTAGGCTTATTGTATGTAAAATCATAAATTTACTGTATCATAGAACTATTGTATAGTTCTTCGGCACAGTGAGCTACCGAAATTCTTTCAGTAAATAATCACTTTTTAACAAAAATAAAACCGACTTCAAATTGTCTATCTCCGAAGTTCTTCATCAGATCGTGACCAAATTTAAATGGGACCACTTCGAAAGAATACTCTTTCAAACAAAAAAATAATCATTACAATCAGTTCACAATTAGCAAGATATTGCGGAACAAACATACAAAAAAAAACATATACTCGAATTGAGAACCTCCTCCTTTTTTGAAAGTCGGTTAAAAATATATATCGAGAGATCCTTTGAAATATAAAGAAACTGACGGCACATTTAATAAAGAGCAAAAAAACATTGATGGATAGAGGATACCGCCGCCTACACCTACAACACCTAGGGAACTTTGCTGTGTTGCTAATCTTAGAGACAAAGTTGAAAAGTCTCATGTGTCTGTAATTTCCTTTGAAACGGAACACAACAATATGCTACTTGGCGGCAGAAATGGTTATAGTGGTAGTACTTTTTACAAGTTCTATTACTAGTAACACACATACATAAACTCACGCCTTTTTCCCATGAAGGTATGCAGAAACTATAGAACGCCACATGCTACGATCCTTAATACTCCTTCCGCTTCATCCACATTCATACATCTTGTGATACACGCAAGCCGATTGTACTACGCACATGTCCTTTTTGAAGAACATCACCAATAACAACAATGTATATCCTTCTAGGGCGTCCTCTACCGCCGTTTTCACTGATATCCGCCTTATAAATTCCTTTTGCTAATCGCCGTTCACTCATTCTCTCAACATGACCAGGTAGTTTACCAAAATGGTTCAATAAAAAGTTTGTTCCAATTACTTCATCAGCAGTGGTAGTAAACACTCGTGTCAAGACTAGGGTTGCCACCTTTTTTTGAACAAATATAGTATTTTACCCAAAAAAGATGCAAAAATAGAGTACATTTGGGAAATTTAGGAAAAATAAGTACACATTTTTTTTTCATTATGTATTTTTCCATGTAGGTATATTTGTTATTGCTCTTCGGTTGCCCATCAATGATCTATTACCTTTAAAATTATTACAGGAATCTGAGCAATTTATATTCATATTGAAATAAATTAACAATTCATTATTAATTAAATTAATAGATACTCTATTTCTTTCTTATTTTCGTTTTTACAGTTAATATAAAAAAGTGCGACAGTTGAATTAGGGATAAAAATGTAGTATTTTTCGTACTATATTATTTTTCTATATTATATAGTATAATTGACTGAAATATAGTACGATACTATATATTATAGTAGTACGGGTAGCAACCCTAGTCATGACGTATGAAATCCAAGTGTGTATGAGTGTAAACCGTTTATCCAGTTGAGTTACTCGCGGACAATTGGCAAACCATTCGTCAACATGTGCACTTGTGATCTAATCCACTACAAATGTATTGTAGTTCGTTAATAAAACGTCATTGTTTTGATACTAAATGCGAGTTTTGGTCAACTGTAAATAAATAACAGGTGTAAAGAAATGTAGTAATTAAATGATGTAATGGATTTATTTAAATATTTTGTTAATGAGATTTTAAGCTAATGACCTTTTCGAAACAATTTCTTCTGTAATATAAAATGAGAAACTGACTGATTGATGTATCAACGCACAGCCTAAACAGCTGGGGTTAGGAATTTGAAATTTTGACAGTACCTTTTATAATGTAGGTGTCGACTTGTTTGAAGCTTACGTTATGTCCGGACACAGGCCCATTGGTTAGTAAAACTTATTCTGTACCCATATCATCATATTCATGCCCTGGTCTCAAGTTACTTGTAGTCGGCGCAATATGTATTTCTCTTCCATTCTCCCCTGTGAGACGACACCTCATAATTTACTCCCTTTTCCTTCATATCCTTTTTCACACAATCCATCCTTTTTTTCTTTGGTCTTCCTCTCCACCTTCACCCATCAACATTCATCACTCTCTTAGATGCATGGTTCCGTAATTTGGTTAATCAAGCTAGACGTCTAATCATAAACCCCCTTTTTTATTCCAACTTTCGTCGTACTCATCGGGTATCAACTATCCGTGTCGAGTCCGTGACGACATAATCATCGTTGCGGTACATATAACGCGTTACGCGGAACGTTCATCGATTTTAAAGTTCAGCGTATCCCACTTATAGGCATAGGCCGAAAAAAATATAGTAATACCCAGTCTTGACGCTGGGCAAGAGGGTAGGTAAACGCAGTCAACCCTCTCGTACAGGTGACACTATGGATTTGAAATGGATTTCTGAGAATCTAATGTTTAAGACGTAGTAATTATTATTTAATCTGTGGTTTATTAAGGGACTCAGCGTCAATTTGAAAAAGGAAGGTGCTTTGAAAATACTAGTTTCGTTGGTCTAGTGGTGGCAAGCGCGACTGCTGGTTGTGAGGTCCTGGGTTCGATCCCCAGTAACTGTTATTGGGTGGTTCCGTGTGAAATTCTTCAGTAGCTGCCCGGGGTTTGTATTTGTGCCCAGTTGATGACAATAGCCTCGCCCCCTATTACATGGGACTTAAATATAACGGTGAAATGAGCGTGTTACTATACACCTCTGCCTAGCCCGTCGGGGAATACAGGCGTGATGTTATGTTAGGTTAAACAAAAAAAAAAGAATCATATTGAACGTTATATTTTGTACGTTTTTAGACTCTCTTATCAGCATTACCTTTGAAAGATTTTGATTTTGTTTGCGAAAGCATTCTTTAGCATTTGAAAACTAAATCGATGCGAAAAGATGACAGCATGCGTACGCCTGTTCATAAAAAAAGTCCACTTTCTATGATTGGAATTAGAATTGATGCTTTTTTAATCAAGATGGCGTCGCCTTTTCCTGTCTGACTGCCTCTGAGAAGATTTCCATTGTAGCACAAAAAAAAAACTAAAAAAATGAGTTGCTGCGTTAGCGCACATCCATCCAATCACGAGATCGTTTTTTATTCAACTTCCTTCGTACTTATCGGTTGTGAATCAACCGTGTCGCATCCGTGTCGTATTAGTGTCGTGTCCGTGACGCCAGCGTGAGTTGTGAGCGTTCGTCTGTTCAAGATCAGAGCCCGTGAAGCGGCACCGTTATGTTGACCGCTTCCAGTATGTTGCACTGGTAAATCGTAACTATAGTTAGACTAGCGGCCCGTCCCGGCTTCGCAGGGGTGGACATTTTTCCCGTTTTTGCAACATTTTTCATTTATGCTCCGCTCCTATTGGTCCTAGCGTTATGTTATATAGCCTATAACCTTCCTCGATAAATGGACTATCCAATACAAAAATATTTTTTCAATTCCAACCAGTAGTTCCTGAGATTAGCACGTTCAAACAAACAAACTCTTCAGCTTTGTAGTATTAGTATAGATTTAGTTTGTGATGTTGGTATTAAAGAACTTCTAGGGTCGACGTAAAGCATTTTTCACTGCCAAACCATTATGGACTTTCCTAGCGTTTAAACATAACATAACATCACGCTTTATATTCCCCGAAGGGTTCGGCAGAGGTGTTTTTAGTACACCCTCGTTTCGCCAGTTATGTTTAAGTCACATGTAATAAGGGGCGAGCCTATTGACATTAACCGAGCACAAATCCAGACTTCAGGCTGCTACTGAGAAAAATAACGAAAAAAATATCTAATGGAAAAACCCAATAACACTTTGCCCGACCTGGGGTTCGAACCCAGGACCCCATACAAAAGCTAGCGTTTAAATAATATCGAAAATCACCTTTAGCTTCTAGTAGCTTCGATGTTCTCGGGGACTAGTAGTTGTGTCAATTGATTTTTGATATTATTTTAACGCTAGCAAAGTCGATAATGGCTTTTCAGTGAAAGATGCTTTGCGCTGTGCCTCACCAGATCTACCCTTAGTGTCAGCTAGCAACACGTTGTGATGTCATTACAGAACTAATTGTTCATCGTTATTCACAGCTTCAAATCGCGCACTGGTTATGGATCCTTTTGTGTACGCTATTGTCTCTGTACTGTTCACACAGCCCTTATTTTTTGGATCGTGAGGAGAATGACAGCTCCTACCTGATAGTGTACCTCGCTACGTTTGCTAACTTTAGGGTACCACTCAGTAATGACCTCACTTCTGTCAATAATGGACGTAGTTTAGCGAAAAGGATCCAACCCACACAGTTATGGGATATTCAACTTTTAAGTTTAGACCGTATTTCTTCATTAGTTCTTTGATTGAAATTTCTTGGTTTTATTGTAATTAAGGGAAAAATGTTTTACTTGTTAAAATATTATTATGTGTAGTTTGGCTTAAGAAGGTTAAGGAGTATTTTGGTATAAATAACTCGTTTTCGATCATTTAGTGGGTTGGATCCTTTTCGCTAAACTACGTCCAATTGCAATTATGCAGTTTTCCTGAATCGGCCAAGACTCGCTTTGTCGGCCCTTTACTCGCACTCTCGAGGAAGTCGACGACCAGCTGTCCCAATAAATGGCTACTTTTAATTGTCACAGGTAATAAAACTTGTTCCCCACTCCATACAGACCGATGTCCACTGCAGGATATACAGTTAGAATTAACGATCCCGAAAGGATAATGCTAAATTACCATTGAACACTTCAGGCAAATTGTTGATTGCATTTGTGTGATGACACCATACCAGTGTACGGAGATGATGGCCATCAGGACATTAATAATGTGAGATTACGTGACGACCATAAAAAAACCATACAAGGTGAACTCGAATTCGACGTATTCTCTTTATGGTTTTGATAGTGTGTCCCATATGCAACAAATTAGCACCCCATGTACCCTTTTTTATATTTTATTTTTCTCGTTGGAAAATCCTCATGGATGTCCCTTGCCTGGGGATGGCGAGGGGGTCAGCCGGACTCTTACAGACTAAAAACCAACGGTGTTCCTTCTTCTGACCGTTCGGCCGGGGTCGCGGGATTCGCAAGAGCATGTACCGCAACCCCGGCAGGTCCCGGTCCGTCAACCCTCGGCGGACCTCTCCTCTGTGGGGCCTTGCCACACATGCTCCTGAGAAGCGCGCACGGAACACAGCGCGCCGCCTTCTCGGGCCTGTTACTGTTCAAAGCCGGGCGGCAGGTTAGGGGACCCGCTGCCCGGCTTTGGTTTCCATATTAATATGTAGCTAATACTTTAACTAAGCTTTTCACGTATTCAAATGTTCAAGAATACCAACCAGTGGAAAGTAATGATTATGTACTATGTAAGTGAGATATTTCAGTACAAAAAGAGCTTCAAAATAAAAAAATAAAACATTCCTATTATATTGATTAAAAAGATTAGAGTGTCCTGTAGGATACCGGTTTATGACGTAAACGACCACTAAGAAGGGATGTAGCGAAATATAATCCCTTAGGCGTGAAACCTTTAACAGGCTTCGCGTATTTACAAGTCTGCCTTTACAATAAAACGTAAAATGAAAAGGAATTTATGAAATACATTATATTTTATTCAGTTCCAGCCTGTATTTGCTTTTAGTACCTTCATAAGTAATTCTGTTAATTTAGTATTGGGCAAACGTTGTTTTAATTAGGACTAAGGTTCAGACCATAATTAATAAATTGAAAATCTTTTGAGAATTGTAGATGCCGATGTAAAGAACAAAAAGCTACACACTCAGCCCCTAATTAGGGACCCTATGACGTATTTAAGTAACAAAAATAATACAAACTACTTGTACCAACATCGAAACTTGGAGTAAATATCAAGAGACTACCCAAATACATCCAAGACCCTTCAAAATGTGGAAACTACGCAACTGCGCCATTTAGATAATCACTTACAAGCGAAAGGACAAAATAAAGCATATTTCCGTATCCATTCAACATTAAACATTTATTTTATAACAGAACAACACGACTCATAAAACAAAAGAATAACAGCAACAGTCATAACGCGGGTAGAGTATTGTCCAGTGATTGTCAAACAAATGGTCACTCGACAAGGGGAGACAACAGTAGGTACTACTCCACAATCTCACCTCTGACATTCTAACTTGTAAAAAATAATGAGACACTACAGAAAACAGGAGTCAAGGAGGAAAAGCTAAGATATATCCACTAGAGATAAAATTTCAATTTAATGGGAGAAACGGAACGGATTCTGCGAGACAAGTATTTTTGAGACTGTAATTATGTAAGTTAGGTCGCAAAGAGGATTTAATTAATTCTGGAAGACATGTTAATTTTGGGAAGGCAGAGATTCATTAATTATTTAATCTTACAGTCCCTTTACAGCTTTCTGAGAGGGTAGTAGACAGAGAGGCGAGTGTGGATGAAACAGTTGGAAGGGGCCGACCTCGGCAAACGTACCATGAACAAATCGTGGACGTTCTCAAAAAAGGCCAGGTTGGTAGCACCCTACACCGACGAGTATGCATGAGAAGGTTAATGGATGTAGATGAAGCGAAAAGGGTATGTCAGGATCGTAGCAGGTTTGCGGTGCATGCAATAGCGAATCCCGTGACCCCGGTCTTAGGTTTTTTTTTTTAAATGAGTTTATTCACCGCAGACATTTCGTCCGCGCTCTTTTTTGCTGTCATTTAATTCTTAACTTTTTTTTTATTTTACTTATTTGATACTCCTGTATCGGAAATACAGCATGTATTATTTATATTACTATAAATATTACTTATTCTACTTAAGCTATGCGAGTCCATCACATTATATATATGTTTACTTATTTAATATTATTATTATTGTTTTTTTTTTTTTTTTTCATTTTCTTTCTTATAATATACACATTTTCATTATTTCGTTGTTACTGGTGGTACATGCATTGACTCAATAAAGTCGATGCATGTACCGGCCCCCGGTCTTAGGTTAGAAGGAGGGACACCGTTGCTTTTTAATCGGTAAGAGTCCGTCAGACTCCCTCGCCTTCCCCGGGCGAGGGACATCTATGAGGATTTTCCAACGATGAAAAAAAAGGATCGTAGCAGGTGGAAATCTATAGTCTCTGCCTACCCCAATGGGCAATAGGCGTGATTGTATGTATGTAGTAGACAGCTTGGCTACGCTGACTGAAGTATTATTAAATTCAATACCAAAATGATGGCTGCGGTAACAAATCCTATGGGGTTTACGTTATGCCACAGTACGTGGGATTGGCGGATGCATCCTGACTGCCTAATTAGTTACTAAACTAAGCCGGTCTGACGTGTTCACGGGATTAAAGCGTCAGAGGATTAATTTCAGTGTGTTATGTAAGCACAACAATGAATATTGACAATAGTAGGGTTGCTCAGAATAAAATCTAAAATTTATCACAAATTGATATATACATATTTTTTTAATTTATCACTGCCTTGTTGGTTTAGTGGTGGCAAGTGACTGCTGATCGTGAGGTCCTGGATTCCCAGGTCGGGCAAAGTGTTATTGGGTTTTTTTTGTGTGGAATTCCTCAGTAGCAGCCCAGAGTATGGATTTGTGCCCGGTTGAAGGCAATAGACTCGCCCCATATTACATGGGACTTAAACATAACGGCTTAATGAGGGTGTTACTATTCACCTCTGTCCAACCCTTCGGGGAATATAGACGTGATGTTATTTATGACACGTAATTTCTCCTGTAAGATACAAAACAATAATTTTAAGTAATTGGTCAAGTTATCAGTTTTTTTTTTTCGGTAAAATAATATACTTTACAATCATTGTTCTGTCGGACATGTACTCTTGGGAGACATAAAAAACTTTGAAAACCGCAGGTCTAGTTAATGGCAAAACTTTGTTGAAATGAAAAACAACGGAACATTATGTTGGATATCAAAATTGTTCATGAAATTTTAGCAGAATATAAAGGCAAACCTATCCTTGGAGGTAAAAAAGTACCGTTGAGGTTTGGAGTGAAATCAGTTTTCTAGAGCGGCAAACCGATCTGAATTTCAATTGAATGAAGGTATGATATTTTTTGGTTTTTCTATAGACGAGTTTAAATTGGATTCAACACAAAATAAGCTAAAGCACGTACGTTTAAAATTGAAAGGTGCACTGTTCATAAAAGAGGAACAATCAGAGGCAATTTGGAAGCACATTTTTAATCACAACGGTCGCGTATCGACAGCCAGAATATTGTACAGAATGTACATAACATAATATCACGCCTGTATTCGCCGAAGGGTCGGGCAAAGGTGTATTGTAACACCCTCAAGTTCCATTTAATAGGGGGCGAGCCTATTGCCATCCATTGGGCACAAATCCAAACTTTGGGCTGCTACTGAGGAATTCCACACGGAAAACCGAATAACAGTTTGCCCGACATGGGGATCGAACCACTAGACCAAGGACGCAGTTACACCATACTGCAAAAGTATGTATAATAATATGACTTATTCTGTTTCCAAGTGATGAAATTCTTCTATCAAAATGTTAACAAAGCATGTATTTTTGGCTCCACAAAATGTAAGCCTATCAAGTGGTTTTCCTTATACAATAACTGAATAAAGTTAACCACAAGTTTAATAATGTTATATAAATTTTGGCAAAGCCTATTTAAGCCGATGGATTTTGGCCGGAACGGGATTAGGCAAAAAGGAATGAGCTTAAGTTTTATTGGAATAACTATATGGAAATGTTTTTCCTTATTTATAGGACAAATTCAGCGTATAACCTACTGTGTCTAACACATTCTACTGCGTAGGCCTGTCCTAAAATTAAGGCATAATATCAGCAGTACCAATGTGAGCGTAAGACTGCCAATTCATAGGTCATTCATTGGTGACATTTCGGATTCATGTGTGTATTGTATAATTATCACTTGCTTAAAAACGGTGAAAGAAAACATCTTGAGGAAACTTGAGAGATATTTCTCGACGGCATGTGAAGCCAAGTCAGCGGCCCATGGGTGGCATAAACTCTGTTAGTCACTAACCACACGAAAAGAAGAAGCGATAACAACCTTTGGAAAACGGGTTAGGGAGTGCAGACCCTGTAAATAATTTGGAACCAGCGTCACGTATAGCCATTAGTATTAATACATCATTAAAATTTCTCCCGAAGGTGACGTAAAACGCGACAAGACCGTATAAAAATGGGCACTCATAAAATCATAATCTTTCTGCGCCAATCTGTCTGCCAAAGCCCCGATTCAAAACCTTTTCGAAGCCTGTTGTCGATCGACCGTTTAGTATGAGGAAAATTAGATAACAAATCGAATCGGTCGACTATTGACTTATCGAAAGCGTTCCGAATCGGGGGTCTTCTTCTTTTTCTTCGTGTTAGAGTTTGTCGCCCATGGGCTGACTTGGCTTCACATGCCGTTGAGAAATATCTCTCAGGCTTACGATGTTTTCCTCCACCGTGTTTTAAGCACGTGATAATTATACAATACATACATGAATCCAAAATGTCACCAACGATTACCTATGAATGGGGAAGGCAACGCAAACTAAAGCAGATGGCAGCACCTCCATACTTAGTTATTTCCACCAATCAGAACCATCAGGTTGATATTAACAATAATGTCAAACACATTGCAACCAATAAGATTGCAGTGGAACAATCGAAAGTGGCGCCATTAGTTCCACAGTTGCCTACCTCATTGGCAGTCTTACGGTTACACCACTAGCTATCACTGGTACTGCTGATATTATGCCTTAATTATGGGACAGGCCTACGCACCAGTAGACTGTGGTAGACTCAGTAGGTATTACGTCAGAGGTGCGTGCCTTGGGTTCGGGCTCGAGACCTGAGTTGGCAGTCCGACGGTCACACCACTAGGCTATCACTGCTGTTAATCGGGTGGTCAGAATAGTTTATTTCAAACTATCTGTGATGGGAACTTCATGATCAGCTGTGAATATACATATACCTTCGTGCAGCTGATGATGACGATAATGATGGGAGTCGCTGATTTTTGACTGACGAGGAGTAGAATAGAAAATATGATCAGTATTCAAATTCAACTTGCATATTGCACTAAACTCGACTGCCTTGTTGGTCTAGTGGACTGCCTTTTTAATCGCAATCGTGACTGCTGAGCATAGGGTTATAGGGTATTTCCATTAGGAATTTCTCAGCTGCAGTACGGAGTCTAGATTTGTGCCCGGTTAATGGCATAGGCTCGCCCCCTATTACATGGGACTTTAACATAACTGGCGAAACGAGGGTGTACTAAAAACACCTCTGCCGAACCCTTCACGAAATATAAGGCGTGATGTTAGGTTACATTGCATTAACAAAAAACTACCCGTACATACTTTCGATCGCTTTAATTGTAACATACCTAAATTAGTAAGATGACAAGAGTTGCCAAATTGATTCATTCGCGTCTGGCTAGGTAACGGAGTGTCCTGCGTAAGCGACGAACGCGACGCGACGAACACAACAAACGCGATCAAGATAACGGCATTCCCTACTAGCGGCCTATTATGTAGCGAGACGCGACGTAACGCGTATTTGTTCCACGTCGTGTCGCGTCGCGTCGCACCGCGTCGCTTACGCAGGACACCCCTTTATTCACGTGTTTATTAGACTAGTTACGTGAACAACTATCATAAATTATTGTTAGAGAATTATACAATAATTCTATTACGGAAAATTCAAAACAGGCTACGTCGCTCGTGTCTCCTGGGTGTCGTAAAACGCGGGGGTGGTGAATGGAAGGCAGTCTCCAAGATAAAGAGTACTGATTATGGCATCATGCCAAGCTTTTAAACAACGGTCGATGGGGACTGCTTATGTTCAACAATGAAAGCCTACAAGGCCGATAAGTAAATAGTTTCAAATAGATTAAATTACCAAAGAGTTTTTGGCTCGCATTTTTGTAAATTCTACGAGGTTTAACAGCACGGGTTTGCTTTACCGAACCAACTAATGAGACTGTTTGTTTAGGCTTGTTATTTACTACATCTTTATTTAAGGACAAAGCTACATGAAAGCCTTTTTTGTTTTGCCCAGTAAGCTAAATTACTGAGTAAACTACTGATTTCATATGTCAGGTCTCTTCGCGTATCAACAATATAATTTTATTTTAACTTACATTGTGCAGATAATATTTCGAACCATTATCTCTAATTCACATGTGATGAAAAATTGTAATGATTCAATTATTTATTTTGATAAATCACTGGCCGACGCTTAATAATAAGTAGGTACGTCACTAAAACTCTTGTTTATATTTTCTGAAGAAAACACTGACATGAATGAAAGTAAAATTACATTTTTTCTTTAACCGAGGTTACTTTTAACGAGGCAGACGATCACTAAGTAATAATACACAGAATAAGACAAAAAGGCACAGATTTCCAATAAAATTGTATTTTTCGCCTCACCTGCCGCTGTCCCGTCGCAGCGACCACCTCCTAGAAGTCAACGCACGAAGCATTGTACACAGTTCAATTCACTATAGTCAACATCACATTAGCTAATGAAACTTAACAATCATAGTATAAATGCACTTTTTTCACTTTCTATTTAAGAGTTTTTGTTACGTTTGGAAAGTCTTAAACATTATCACACTTCCGAGGCACTAGTTTTGTTTTCAGTTAATTAGTTTAATGATATTTTGGGAATAGATAGCTTTAGAGGAAATGATCTAAGAGAAATTGATTTTATTAGGGTTGTTTGTAAAGAAAATAATAATCTACAGTGTAAAAAAGGGATCCGTAAAGGTAAATATTTTTTTAAACCAACTACTTTAATTTCAGGTAAGTATTGAATTGTGAATCTTGCCTCGTCAAGCATGGCACGTGCCTCGATTTGAGCAAAGAAGCGACATTTATTTTTAATGCTATTTTCAACTATCTACTTTATAAAAGCGTTGTGAAAATTATAATTTTCAACTATTACATTCATGAAATTGGATTCTATTTCTATCTGTTGCGTACCTTCGTTATTTACGTGTTTTTCTGCATATACCGTGTTTTTTAAATGAATATCGTTTTTTTATGTTTCAATATTACAACGATAAAAAACAGTACCTATCAATATGAGCATTTGAATTGTAAGACTATCAAGATAAGTTTATTGCGTATACCTACTCATCAATACAATAACGTACTTATCGATTATAAATAATTTACAATACTAGGGAATATGCAGCTGTTAGATACCGCATTGCGTGGATATCGTCAATAATAAACAATTTTTCATAATACTATCTACTAAATAGCATCGTGTATCACCACCGAGGTATGGAGGAGCGCGTGAAAGTGCTCGCCAAGACAATGGCCGATACAATGACGTCATCGCATACAAATATTAACGCACACGTAAAGAAAATCACGTCTGATTGTCTGGTAAAATAACTCAAGTATTCAATTTTTATTTGGCGTTGGTATTTATAAATAAAGAGGGCCGACTCATTTTTCTGTTCAGTAAAGTGATCACGTGGTGGTTCAAGAAGCAAATATTTTGCACAGCTAACGACAGGTTCAGACGGGTCGAATCCAGGCCCGAACTGGCCATACGGACAAATCTGGCAAATGCCCGATGGGCCGGTCACACAGTCGGAGAAATCGAAAGAATGAGGGGAACGCCAAAAAAAGGTCGTCCAACCATCGCCTATCGCTTGAAAAGGAAACCGCAAATTGTCAGCTGCCCGGGCCGATTTCAGGTCCCATTCCGGCCCTGGTCGAATCGCTTTCAACAAATGACTTGATCAACAAAAATGGAAACGGTTTTGTTGCTTTTTGATTGAAAGTCTGTTCAGACGATTCAAATCGCATGCGATTTAGTAGTTGATCAACTAGAATCGAATCGTGTGAACCTGGTATAACATAATTGATAATTCTGAAGTTAAAAAAGATATGAATTTAGAAAGGATTTATGGTAAAACCGATACAAGAAGCTAAGTAATCGAAGATTCCAAAGTCAAAATGGAGGAAGTTACAAGGAGATGGTACGAAACTGAGCTTTAGAATTAAGCCGGTGTAAGGTGTGGAAGAAGAGAGACATAAATGACCCGAACAGAACCCTCTATCAATAAAACTTGACATGACAAATCTTGGTATCTGTTGCAGGCATTTTCTTTTTTTCAATATAAAGGCGGATTTACAGATCTGACTTCTAACTCGAGACGAGTCAGTGCTAATTCGCTACTGCTGTCGTGACTCAATGTAAATCCGCCTTCACAGAACGACAATCGGTAACGAGAATTTTTTAACTTTACCAATCAGATTATGCCCGGGAAATCGCTGGATTGAGCTATATTGAATAACCCCAAGAATTATGTCACTGAATGTCGTTCCTTCAAGAAAGTAATTGTTGTATGACTCCAGGACAAACAGTCGTATCCCATAAAACAGTTCATGGGGTCCCATGAACTGTTGTATCTATTACTAGCTTTTGCCCGCAGCTTCGGTTGCGTGATTTTTTTTCACCCCCTTAGGGGTTGAATTTCGAGAAATCCCTTCTTAGTGGATGTTTACGTCACAAAATGAACCTACTGTCAAAATTTCAGGTTTCTAACCCCAGCCGTTTAGGCTGTACGTTGATAGATCAGTCAGTCAGCTTCTCCTTTTATAAGTATAGATAGAAGATAGATATTGATTACTTGCAATTTATATTTGTTACCTACCGAACTTCGTTTCAATTTGTAATTTGTACGCCATACTTTATTTTGGCAAAACATGCAGACCGTCATACCATGTAATTAACACCTTACACTGCAAACCACAATTTGTACTGTACACTCATGTTTTATACAAATAAATTATCTTTATCTTTTATCTTTATCTTTGCTGTGCCCGCGACTCCGTCTGCGTAGAAGTCGGGTGGGTTTTAAATTATATGCGCGGACCCTAATTATAATTCTTTTTCTAAATTAAATGTAGCCTAAGTAGTAACTTACGTTACAAGGAGTACCTTATAACATCAGCTATCTGCCAGTGAAAGTCCCATTAAAATCGGTCTAGCCGTTTCGGAGATTAACCGGAATAAACAGACAGACAGACGGACAAAACATTTAAAAATTGCTTTCTGTTTTAAGTACCGTAAAGCTGTTATTTTGACATTACAAAAAGACACTTCAATTTTATTTATTTGAAGATGTATAGATTATTAGTAATTAAGTCTTACTACGTTAGTTTAGACACTTGTTAAAACCGTATCTAACGTCAAACTCCACCCACAAAAGACATATCGACGGTTAACTACCAAGACCTCCTAAATGACATTTTTTGACAAACTGCTTTTTTTACTAATTCTACAGCAATTGCCGCCAAAATTGCGCTTGTATATTTAGTAGGTATTTCCACGATAGTAAAAGTACCCGAAATATTGCAAATTCTATGTAGGAGATTTATCTATTGTATGTTCATGTGGAGTAAAAAATCAGTTTGTCAAAACATGTCAGTTAGGAGGTCTTGATGGTTAACCGTCGATATCTAATCCCTGTTTAGTCTAAACAACTTTACTGTTAAACACAATTCTGTGGTAACTCAGTTACATATTCAATTCTAAAACAACATTTGAATTATCGATAATAATATTGAGCTTATATCGATTCTCGTAACAAAGTTAGTCGAACCCTAAGCCGAACTGATACAAATTGCTTTGCCGTCATTTCGAAACTCCATCCTATCTCAGTTTTAAATCCCTTACGGGATATAGCGGGCGATTTAATCGATACCTGTAAATCGGTATTACTGCAATAGTTTGCTACGTAATTTAGACTTGACGTAGACTAGTTTTTGTTGCGAGTTCACAATCAGTGTTGCTACATTCCTTCGCTGGAAATTGGCTACTGAACTTTTTCTGTTGTAAATAAAAAATATGCTTTGGTAATGTTTCTTTTAAAATGTTAATACGGAAGAACATGTTTATAATCTTTCTTTTTCGTGTGGTTAGTAACTAACCTGTTGTCAGAGTTTATCCCGCTCATGGGCCTCTGTTTTAGCTTCACATGCCGTCGAGAAATATCTCTCAGGCATGCCGGTTTCCTCACGATGTTTTCCTTCACCGTTTACCGCAAGTGATAAATATACGATAAGCACATGAATCCGAAAAGTCAGAGGTGCGTGCCTGTGTTCGAAAACGAGACCTATGGACTTGGCAGTCTGAAGGTCACACCACAAGGCTATCACTGCTTATGTTTATAATGGATAGTCAACAGTGCTATTTTTGTATCAGTCATAACGAGGATAATTTTCTAGTCAATATTTTTAATTCTTAATATTCGAAAAATTGAGTATAAAACTACCCCGTTGGTCTAGTGGGGGCAAGTGCGACTGCTGATCGTGAGGTCCTGGGTTCGATCGAAAGAGGTCGGGCAAACTGTTATTGGGTTTTCCGTGTGGAATACCTCAGTAGCAGCGCGGAGTTCGAATTTGTGCCCGGTTGATGGCAATAGGCTCGCCTCCTATTACATCGGCGAAATGACGGTGTTACTAAACACTTCTGTCCAACTCTTCGGGGAATAGGCGTGATGTTATGTACTATGTGTGTGTGAGTATGAAACCTTCAATATCGGAAAGCCTCTACTGTCATATTGTCATAGGATAAACGTTCAAGCATCATTATTTTGTTACAACAGGTACACACGACGACAAATCAAGCTACAACTATCCAGTTTATGCTGACCTCAGATTGTACGGAATTCCCGTACAAGGAGAGGTCAGCTTATAATGGAAATTTATAGCTTGATTATTTTGACATTTAGTTTTACTTATCAAAAACAGATCTAAGACAGGGCATTGGTATCCAAAGCTGTCTGGCCGTTTCATTGAGACACCTGAATACCTACTTTACCTAGGTAGTAATACATTTTATATTTATTTTATTTAAAAAAAATGTTACCCCACACTAGGATTTTTCCTGTACCGTGGGTGCGTTTACAGACATAAATCTTCACTTGCACAAACACCCAGACCCGGAACAGCTATCTGTAGGCCATACAAATATTTCTTCCGTGCGGGAATCGAACCCACGTCCCGTAGCGCAGAAGCCAATCGCTCAGCGACTGCACCAAAGTTGGTTTGTTTGTTAATAACCTGTTATCTCAAATGCTAATCAATCCTTTCAATTAACAACAAAAACTGCCAAGGACAAACAAAATACTTGATAAATTAAAATAAAATTCTGGTTTTTCACTTGAATTGAGGCCAGTTACACGTGCTGAGCTTTAGGACAAGTCCACTATACCTATAAAGCTTGGTCCACACAAGCAGACAGCACACAATACAGCAACAAGACATGTTTCACGGATTTGGTTAGTTTTGTATGCGAGATTTGACAAAATGATGTATACTTGGGCCCCACTACTGTGGCTTCATTGGTCAGAAAAGAAATAAAAGAATTCAAAAAAAATATTGGTGGTGGCCTCCGTAGGGGCCAAAACAGTGGGTCCAAGTCAATGGGGCCAAGACTGTAGGGCCAATAGAAATACATCGCCTAAATTATGGCATAATATGCCGTATGCACCGTCATATACCTTGACAAAACATATTTAATTATGTTTTGTCAAGGTATATGACGGTGCGGTTGTAGGGGCACTAATTAAAATATATGTACTCGTATATTTTAATAGACACTTTTTGTTTATGAAAGAGCGGAGTCTCCTAATACAGGCATCTTTTGCTTAAAAGGAAGCTTCAATCTCAAATTTGTTGTACAATTATGGTTATCAAATAAACTATTTTAATAATTTAATTTTTAATTACAATGTATATCACGAAATACCCGGCCACTTGGTAGTGCAGCAAACGATAGATTCTACACAGAAGCACACGTTAAAAAAAATACAGCTGAATTGAGAACCTCCTCCTTTTTTGGAAGTCGGTTAAAAATGCGGCGACATGTAATACAATAAATATGGCCGATACAAACGTTAGAAACGATTTGTAAGATAATTAACTAAGGTGCCTACTAATCTTTAGGCTCGATTTGTGTTGCAAGAATGGCAGAGTTCAAGGCGAAGTCACTTCTAATCAACATACTTAACATTGAATCATATTAATTAAAATACTTTAATTTGTTATTTATTTTTATTTTGGTCACGTTGGCCATAGTCGCACCTGATGGTATGCGCAGATAGGGTCTAAGATGGAGCACACGAATTCAAGTAATCTATACTAATATTATAAAGCTGAAGAGTTTGTTTGTTTGAACGCGCTAATCTCAGGAACTACTGGTTGGAATTAATACATTATTTTTGTGTTGGATAGTCCATTTATCGAGGAAGGTTATAGGCTATATAACATCACGCTACGACCAATAGGAGCGGAGCATAAATGTAAAATGTTGCAAAACGGGAAAAATTTCCACTCGTGCGAAGGCGGGACGGGCCGCTAGTAAAGATATAAATGGATTACATTATTATTCCACTGGTTTACATCAGTTACGTCACAATGGGTCCAGTTGAACACCAGCGTCAGGCACTAGTGGTCTGATATTTATGCTGAACTGAACCTATTTGGCGCAGCCGCTAGACACACAGAAAATTTTTGTTGTCTCATCATTTTTTTGTCTGTGTGTCTGACCGCTTTCGTGCCAAATTTCTTTCTTTCTTTCCATTATTCCCCTCTTGCTCTCACAAACACGATAGAAAACAGTAAACTACTTGGTTCTGTACTTTAATGTGAGGGTGGTAGCTAGCAAAGTCATTATGTTAGAAATACCTCTCTTACCACGGATGTCGTAAGAGGTAACCTAGTTTTATATCAAATGGGAGCGCAGCGGCATCCGTGATCAGTGATGTCATACTGCGAAAACTTGTTTTTTCTGAAAGTTACAGAAGCATATTATCGTCACTGAGTAGTGAAAACCTCGTAAAGCACAAATTCATTTTTATTTTTGTTATTCATTTGTTGGGTAAAAAACCTTGTAATGCATATTAAGAACGAACGTGCACACAGAAGAACCTTACATCTACACTTCGTACTTTTTTTAACAGGCATATATTATCACCTCCTGTAAAATTAAGTTCATGGCAATTACGAGGTTTACACCGCCCAGAGACGAAAGGTCAGTGGCTCTATATACAATCAGGCTAGGTAATGGATGAAAGAACTTATTAGCATGCTTTTTAGTATTTTGCACTCCAGATTTTATGAATGGCGGGCCTATTAATGCACTGGCAACATTTCCAAGAACAAGGACAAAAAAATTCGTATGTACTTTCAAATCATTCTAGAAGTTGCTAGATGAGATATAGCAGTGATAGCCCCGGTTGGACGCTTGCCTTTTATGCATAAGGGTCTGAGTTTAATCCCGGGCGGCAACTCAGACTTTTCGAATTCATGCGCGGCTCAGAATTTGATTATCACTGGCGTTAACGGTGAAGGAAAACATCGTGAGGAAACCTGCACACCTGAGAGGGCTCTATAAAGTTCACAATGGTATGTGTAGTACGCCAACTTGCACCAGGCCAGCGTGGTGGACTAAGGCCTAAACCTTTCTAATTTTGAGAAGAGGCCCGTGCCCTGCAGTGGGACAGTAATGGGCTGAATATGAAGAGAAAAATGAACTTCTTTAAACAAAATTTTACGACTACAATTTGTACGAGTGCTCTACATACATAAATTCTTGAGAAGACTAGCCAAAGGTGTTTTGGAAACCACCACAATAGGTAAGTACTTTAAATAAATGAATACTGTTACCAAACGGTAGCATACTGGGGAACTAATGGCGCCACCATCGACTGTACCAACGCAATTTCATTGGTTATAGTTTGTTTGACATTATTGCTTATGTTAATTTAACCCGTTCTGATTGGTTGTAATTGGTACAAACAGAGCTGCTGCCATCTGCTTTCGTTTTGCGTGTGCCTCCCCATTGAGTGAGATTAAGGGACTAGACACACTTATTAGCATTGATTATAAGCCAAGTGTTCAACCGCTAGGCTAACGCAGCAGCCTTTAGATACTGCAGCAGAATAAAAAATGTTCTAAAGGCATGCACTTACGTACTATAGAATTCGAAATTTTAAACATTGGATCATTATCGACAAAATATTTACAAGAAAATTTCAATTGTTTTTTTTCTAGGTAAGTATAATAATAACAACGTTAAGATTTCTACACACTACTCAACCTACAAGAGTCAGAACAGGACAAGAATAAGACTTTTCTAAAATGGAAGATAGCGCAATTACTACATGAAGCAATCGGATTGATAGCCGCAGAAGATCATGGTAAAAGCATTTCTGTGTCATTCCACGGTATGAAAACATGCTAACGCGCAGCTGCAACACCGGAGTGAAATACAAAAGAAAACCGAACCGAATGTCAGTGAGTCACGGTAACCGAAATGTAATAAGAGCACGAATGTAAAACGGAATAATAAATCTCTTGCTTAATAGGGCTTAATTTAGCATGCGCAGATCACATTTTTCTAGAAATAAGAAAAAAATAATTGTTTATTTCTTGCAACACAAGACACAAAAGTAATACAGGCATAAAAAATAGGCCATGTGTGCATCATGATTGCACTAATTAAGTCCAGTAGGCTTGGCAAAAATAATGTCACGTTAGTCACGTAAATGAAACTTTGATGTAAGTGAATTTTGAATTGGAAATACTCGTTTCGCATATAGGTACTATTTAATTAAATTGAAAATTTTATTCATATCTATGTAGGATACAAATTGTGCATGTCGCAAAAAAATAAACAAAAATGTTATAGGACAGTTGTATTTTCGATTCAAAATTCACTTACATTAGCGATACGTTTACGATACTATACGTCAAACGTTCGTGCTAGGCCTACTGTTCAGCATAAAGGCTCATTTACACGGAGCAAGTTTCTTGAAGCAAGTTTCATGCTATCCTTGTCTTTCTCTCCGACAAAAACAGAGATAGCATGAAACTTCCTTCAAGAAAATGGCTCCGTGTAAATGACCCTTTAAGCCAGATATTTATTGCCTGACGCTGGTTTTAAACTGACCGTTATTAGAGGTATTTGAGGCATTATTTTGGGAGTGAGCTTTCTGTACGTAGAACTATATATTATTCTGTGGTAAAAGGTTTGCACAGATAAAAAACATAACAAGAGTACCCGTTTTACCCCGTGTGGGGACGGGTTAGAATATAAAACTTCTTCACCGCACGCTGGGAGTTGACGCGTGTTGTAAAATTCACAACAAAACCAAGCACGCTTGGTGGTAGAATCTATACGGTCCGCCTGCTACCTACCACCCTCACATTAAAGTCCGGCAAGCAGTTTACTGTGTTCCGTCGTTGTATGTGAGAGCCAGATGGGTATATGAGAATCCCTCTATATCTCTGCCTCCTTAGATTCGCGTGCTCCATCTTAGATCTTGTCTGCGCTTATCATCGGTGAGAAAAGGATCGCAACTAAGTAAATAATAAAAAAAACACATGTATGCCATGAAATAACTACGAAAGTTGGGAAAGAAAGAACTGGAACCGCCAACTGAGCTGTTTGAACGTATCATTGACGTAATTGTCATTCGCAGACAAAATCAATTTAGTGGAGCCAATCGTGTCGCAGAATAGAAGCCTTATATCTAATCAGGGAGACAGGCGCTTGACCGAAATCGATCGTGTGTGAGAACTTAAGCTAGGTCCACATCAGTAATTTTTTTTGCGCTAATCATGACGTATCGCAAATTGTAGCGCAAATTGTTTTATACCTTGATGTGCACCTAGTTTTAGAGTTGTGTAAGCCTGGCTCCGAGTACTGGGTATAATCTGATTGCCGGAATCGTGATCTAAAAATACCTGGTTTTATTTTGATACACAATTCGGTTTTAGTTCTTACTGTAACCAGTTTACCAAGCTCATGACCTTAAGTGCAAATTTTAAAGCTAACGATACCACTACAATTACTAATTTTGCGTTATTTCTATTGCAATGGTAATTTTATTAATAACTAGCTGTGTCCTCACGGCTCCGCCCGTAGCCTATGTTACTCAGTGATAATGTAGCTTTCTAACGGCAAAAGAATTTTTGAAACCCGTCCAGGCGTTATAAGTTTATTCGTTACAT
The DNA here is from genome assembly GCA_910594945.2 of Amphipyra berbera. NCBI lineage: Eukaryota > Metazoa > Arthropoda > Insecta > Lepidoptera > Noctuidae > Amphipyra > Amphipyra berbera. Next base: position 2,987,858 of record OU343138.1, read on the forward strand.
ACAAAAATACGCATCATTCCTATTTATAATATTAGTATAGATGTAATTGAAAACACAATAGTAGCGTTAGCTATGATCTACATAATTTACGCAAGGTTTATTCTTACTTCAAACCGTGAATGGAGTGATCCAGTAGCCAGTAATCTGCTGTATATATAAAAGGAGAAACTGACTAACTGACTGATTGATTAGTAGTAGTTAGCTTAGGTTAAGTATTTTACTCTCGTTCCCATCAAATCAAATCAAATATCGTTTATTTGTCAATGTAGGTATATTACAATAAATGGTAAGTAAGAAATTAGTTCGCTACATTGTATCCATACAGATATACAAATTAGTTTGGGTTTTGTAATTCTAATCTAGGTACTTAACGCTAGTGAATTTATAATTATAATATCTATTAACACCAATTATGTCTATCCTTGTAATTATATTTAACATATCATTATAGAAACATAAATATAATTGTAACAGTTTTATTATTCTACATCTATATATATATATGAGTTAACAGTTTTATTATTCTTCCCATTGGTTGGAGACCCTTCAGGTCTCACCAATAACTGCCCGATTACGTAGAAACGGTCCGCAAGACCATCTACAAGCAGTCGAATAGAAAAAAAACTGACTTACTGATCTATCAACGCTCAGCCTAAATCGCTGAGGTTAGATACTTGAAATTTTGACATTAAGTACCTTTTATAAAGTACGCATACACTAAGAAAAGTTATTTGAAAATTTCACCCGCAAAGGGGATGCGTTTGTATGAAAAAAATCACGCCAAAAGCCAGCAAAAGCTAGTAATGCTTGAAAATATTCATGAAAACGAGACGCATGACAATATTTTCCATAACGAAACCAATAAAATGTAACTGTATGAATTAATGAAATAGATAGGGGTTATCTCGGGTTACAGAGCTCTTATACTGGTATTATATTGCTACGCGCTACGGTACCTATAACATATCCTATTATAGAATACATTGCTATAGGATAGAATATAAAATACTAGCGACCCGCCCCGTACTAATGTGGGGCATATAAACCTTCCTCTTGAATCACTCTATCTATTGCTGAAAACTGCATTAAAATCCGTTGCGTAGTTTAAAAGATCTAAGCGTACAGACAGAGGGAGCGACTTTGTTTTATACTATGTAAATATATCGTAGTAATCTGCGAGTCATATAACTCAAAAGAATTTTATAATAAGTTTTTTTTTATAACTGACTTGGTTGCGTTTTACCCTAGTCTCACCTGATGGTAAGCGCAGACAGGGTCTAAAGACACACGAATCCAAGGTACAGAGATATTAAGTAATTTACCAATAAAAAACTGGCAGTCAAAAAAATGTCGTTCTATTATCTTTCGAACAAAATGATCGCATTTTCCATCAAACGTTCTATCCTCTATTATTTTACTTTCTCTTCTAAATAGAGTCTTAAACATATTAAATAACAGCCACCCTCCGAGAGGTCTGATAGGTTTATTGACCCTGCCCGAACCTCTGCGTTTTCCGGAAAATCTTGAACAGCCTCGATGGGCCATAAAACGATATTAAAACCTTATTAAGTCACAGTTTTGTAAGACAATATTTTGGTTGTAAAATAAACGTAATGTAAAAGACAATTTTTGTAACAAAAATTGACAATTTGAAAGGTAAACTTAATATTTTAAAGGACTGGCCTTTTTAGCGGCGTACGGTTAAAGGTTTACTTAGGAAAGGCTCCAATAATATTGGCAGAAAGGCTCCGAATGATTACACGGGGTCGCTCTCCAATAGCTGGAGGGTAAAGGACCCGTCTCGAATATCAAATCTTCCTTGAAAGTGATGTAAGACTACAGGAAAACAGGTTTTTTCAGATAAATTAGCGGGGTTATGTTCAGTTCATGATCTTTAAAAAGGAAATCTACAGTAACACAATACAGATTAGAATAAAAATTTCACCACGTATAAAAACCTGACTTTTAAAAGGTGCTGAAAACGAAGCAGTTTCCCCACTAATGAGCCCGGACAGTTCCACAAAACCAACCTTACCAATCAAAGAATAAAGTCGAATATTCTCTATAAATATCCACTAATAGAAACTTTAAGTCACAAAAACAAATCCAAACACGGTTCGCGTTTTCAAAATCTACAATGGAACAATGCTAAGAAATTCAAACGTAAACAATATACTTTATAAATTTAAAAAAAAAACACCACACGCACACAAACACAAAACATGCATTCCAATTCCAAATTAGGGATGATGTGAAAAACTCGCGATTAGATGTAGGTAATTGTATGACGTACGTTATTTTGTCGTTTTATAAGACGAGCGGGAGGACAATCGCGTACAGTCGTCGTGAAGCGTGTGTTGAACGTATCGATCGCGTCACGCGGCGGGAGCCGAGTCGCAGAGGTGTGCCGCCCGGCACGTACCGTCGGCCACTGAAGTGCGACCGCTCGAGATGAACGTAGACGAAAATAGAACAGAGGGGTAATGCATGGATTTCGGCTTGTTTGTTTCGGAAGTTTTTTGAGTGATATTTTATCAATTGATATGAAGAAATGGAACATCAGATAGAGTTCACTGCATGCCTTGCGGTTAACAAATTACATGGTTTTTCATAGATCGAACCAAATTCCAACATTCAACAAAGCAATTTAAGGGTATAAGTTATTTTTACAATAATATTTGTTGGATTATACGGTAAAACAAATATTCAATTGTTGCTAAGCGTGTATAACAAATAAGGTAAACATTGTTATATGGATATCTAACTGAAACAAATAAACGTTAAGGGTATTTATTTTTTCCTGTTTATATTAGTTAAGTCCTAACTATTGATAATTTTCCTAGTAAAGTGATTAACTGATAATATTTGCCGAGTTTTATTTCATTATACATTAGTTTAATTAACAAAATTAGTATTTTTTTAAATTACGTAATTAGAAAATGATCTTGGTTCTGATTTTATATAGTTAAATTCTCAGTTTATAAATAAAAATGGGGATATTAATCCAATTAACTGTTTCTTTTGTAACAAAACTTTAATATTATTCTAAAAACACCTATTTTTCTATTGCGGTTATTCTACCTACGTTCACCGCACCCATCTACGCATTTAATACTCTATGTCCGTTGACCGCATCGCGTCGGCGCATCGCTGCGGCGATCGACGGCGTACGAACGCATCCGAATACTGTTTATAAATAAACAGCCCGTGTGTGTTCGCATTTACAATAAACACTTGCTTCCTCGACTGTACTGATTGAGATATTTTAAACGCTCGTATAAAGATAACGTTATTATTATTTGCTTTGGGTGGTAAACAGAGATTGAATAAATCTAGCGATTTATCTGTTTTATTCCAATTGTTGGAAGTTGGAGGTCCATACTATAACAAAATCTATACTAGACTAATATTATAAGGCTGAAGAGATTATTTGTTTGAACGCGCTAATCTCAGGAACTACTGGTTGGAATTGAAAAAATATTTTTGTGTTGGATAGTCCATTTATCGAGGAAGGTTATAGGCTATATAACATCACGCTACGACCAATAGGAGCGGAGCATAAATGAAAAATGTTGCAAAAACGGGAAAAATGTTCACCTGTGCGAAGCCGGGACGGGCCGCTAGTTCTTAATAATCACAATGACGACGCCGACGCCGCGACGTTGCGTCCTAATCTCCTAATCAACCAACCCATTACTGTCCCAAAGTTGGACATATGCCTCTTCTCAGAACGAGAAGGGTTTAGGCCATAGTCCACCACTAGGTCAGCTTATACTGGAAATATATAGCTTGTTTGTCGTCGTGTGTGCAGAAGCGCAAATGTAAAAACCCAATTGCAGAGTATATTTTCGTAGGACGAGTTGTTGGATTGGCTGACGGACCGGGAACTGTCGGGGTTGCGGTGCATGCTTTTGCGAATCCCGCGACCCCGGCCGAACGGTCAAGAGGAGGAACACCGTTGGTTTTTAGCCGGTAAGAGTCCGGCAGACCCCTTCGACTGCCCCGGGCGAGGGACACTCACGAGGATTTTCCAACGATGGAAAAAGAAAAAAGGCAGCCATCAGACATCCGCAACCCAGTTACTGGACAATGCCGATATCCTTAGGATAGACCGTTTGTCAGACTTTCCGGCTTCTGACTACCCGTAATGACTCTCATAGGTATTTGTATGAAACCCGGGACCGACTGTTTAACGTGTTCGCCGAGGCACGGAGGGGGTCTGGATGTGTAACGAATGGTTACCCATCCACGGACTGACCGCGGCAAGCGTAGCTTAGTCTTGCAAATCATATGATCCGCGTTTTTGTTGGTTAGCCACGAGCCCCTTGATTGTTGCTGTCGCTTATTGATGTGATTAGGCCCATATTCAACATAACATCATGCCTGTATTCCCGGAAGGGTTGGGCAGAGGTGTATAGTAACACCCTCATTTCGCCGTTATGTTTAAGTCTCAAGTAATAGGGGGCGAGCCTATTGCCATCAACCGGGTACAGTTCCATACCACACGGAAAAACCCAATAACAGTACCCGACCTGGGGAACGAACCCAGGGCCTCACGATCAGCGGTCGCGCTTACCACCACTGACCAACGAGGCCATCATATGACAGCTTTTCAGGGTATTTTCGTCATTTATTACGTATATTTTTTTGTTAAAAGAAAACAATAGAAATGCTTGTACACATAATTATTTGGGAAAACAACATTGGCGTATAAATAAACTTACAACGCAAAGATAAATACAAAGAGTACATAAGTCAAAGTAAACATGCCATTTCTAATACGAGTACAATAGCTGCCCTGCCCAGTCAACCTAAATCGTCACACAAAGCCTACAGTATAAAGGTCAACGCACCGGTAACTTCGTGACGAAACACGACCAAATAAAAATATCACGAACAATTGATTAGTATGCAATTATAGATATCTTCTAGACGCAGACGCTGAAATATGGGAATTAATAGGCAAAGTATTAGACTATTTATCACTAGAGGTCGCCCGCGGCTTCGCTCACGGTCGTCTACCGCGTATGCCGCGTTTTTCGGGATAAAAGCTGCCTATTCTACGGGTTCCAGACTATTTCTGTACCAAGTTTCACCAAAATCGGTCCAGTAGTTTAGTCGTAATGAGGTTACAACAGACCGAGTTACGTTCGGATTTTTTTTTTATGAAGCTTTGCCCTTCTCTAGTATTTCTCCTGTATCGTGGGTGCGTTTACAGACACAAATCTTCACATGCACAAACGCCCAGACCCGGAACAACTATCTGTAGGCCATACAAATATTTGCTCCGTGTGGGAATCGAACCCATGACCCGTAGCGCAGAAGCCAATCGCTCAGCCACTGCGCCAAACGTGTCTTCAAAATAATAATAATAATGTTTATACATAACATTAAAAAAAGCTAAATGCTACTGCTAAATGCTATTGAGGAATTCCACATGGAAAACCCCACCTAAGTAACACAGATAGCTGTGTAACTACTCACTTTTAGACCTATCTGAAACTCTATGCGTATTAAGACTCTTTTAAGAGTACACTGGTGACCCTACAACTGCATAATAGCTTTCATTGATATTTACTTACCTGTCTTTGAACTTAAGGCTGAATAATTTGTACCCATTTAAGAGTTATAAGAGCTGTACAAGGCGCTATACGACCATTATGCAGCTTTTATATTCAGCTTTAATCGTGATGGGAATCCGTTATTCGGCTGATAAGCAGCCTCGTGTGCTACTTGGGCAATAACACTTTGCCTGACTTGGGGATTGAACCCAGGACCTCATGATCAGAGGTCGCGCTTGCCACCACTAGACCAAAGAGGCAGTTATATTAGTAAGGATTTAGGTGCACGGCGAAATGTCGACGGAGGAAAAAAGAGATTAGCATTTTTTTATAACTACGTGGGGAAATCCTCATGGATGGGCCCTCCACCCTGGGAAAGACGGAGGTTTTACCGGACTCTTGCCGGCTTAAATCACCCCGGTTGTCCTAGGTCTTCGGAGGAACACCGAGGTGATTTAAGGCGGCAAGATTCTGGAGTTTAACTTAGCCTAGCCTTATCTTTAATTATGTTTACATTGGTAGAGTTAGTAGGTTAGATGGTAAAGAGCAGGGGTGGCGAACCAGTCGATCGCGATCGACCATCTCCAGAACCAGTCGACCATGGCAAGGCAAAGAAAAATATAAGTTGAATGAAGAAGTATTGATTATGTAATTAGTAGATCGCACAGAGTCTACTCAGTAAACAGTAGATCTTGGGTCGAATCAAGTTGGCTACCCCTGGTATAGAGGTAGAGTACTTAGAGCACGACATTCGGTAGAGTTACTAGTCTGGTCTGCTTTTCCCTGCCCTTATCCCACACTAGGTGGGGTTGACACAACATGTATTTCGTAAATCCAAGTTGTTTAGGTTTTAGCTTAATGTTTTATGACCGGCCGCGTGCCTGATATCAACCCTAACTAGTACGGTGACAGATTTGAAAAACCATTACTTGCCCAATTTAAACGCTCTGTGCTGGACAGTAGGCTAGTGTCCGGACTACTTACGCTACCAATGTGAGGTAGAGGCTTTAAATTGTTCTAGTAACGGTATTTTACCGCACGTTCTAGATTTCCTAGACTATTTACTTACATACATACATAAAATCACGTCTTTTTCTCATGAGGGTAGGCAGAAACTATAAACGCCACATGCTACGACTCTTACATACTCCTTTCGCTTCATCCACATTCGTACATCTTGTCATATACGCACGCCGTTTGAGAGTACAACGCACCTGTCCTTTGTGAAGAATATCTTACTATTAATTACTTTACCAATGTAATCTTGTCTTTAATATTCAAAAGTATTCTACTATTCCTAACGTGTTATTTAAAATACCTCTTCTCGAATGACCAAACGAAAATACATTACATCAATTAGTCTAGATTTCAGCCTTTATATAGATTGCTTTTAACCAATCAATATGGCGACATTGGTCGACCGAAATAGAAATTATTCGGATGAGCAACGGTTTTAAACTGGCGACGTGATATCGATATTACAAGATTGCTAGATGTGTTTTTATTAAATGTTCGTGATGTGAAGAAGATGGCACATTAAGGACCGTATTAAGAGGAAATGCGGTCGGCATTTTGGTCCATACAAACGTATTCCTCAGTATCCTCCTTGGATAATGTCACTAGAGCAAATATTTTTTACCATATGATACATATCTATCACCACTATGTCCCTATGTTTTGTTTTTGTCAATAAATTAATTATTATTACAAGAACTAGAAACTTAAACTTTACAAAAATCAACCGGTTTTACCACCGTTTTCAAACATCTGGCAAACAAATTTGACAAATATAAAAATTAAAAAAAAAACATACAGACATAACCAGTCTTTCTTAAATCATTACAGAAAAAAATATTAATATCTGTCCAGATTTATAGAACATATGATAGAACAGGGGAATACGAGAGTACGATTTCGCTAATATTGTACAGGAGAAATCAGTCCTAGATACAGGTGTCTCTTTCGCGCTCAATTGGGAAGGTTTGCGGGAGGGGTGGGATGGAAATAGGTGGAAAAAACCTATTCAAATTATTAATATTTTGCAGCCTGCGTTTTCTCTTAATAAGCTTTCATTTGAGAGATCTAGCAGCATCTACCTACCATAAATTAGAATTCCATACATTTAACAAAAAAACTTTTTTTAATAGAAGTGCGTTAGTATAATGACGAACATGGGAATATTGCGTAAATTACGAATTACTACTAAACTAGGCAATATTTTTTGCTCTGGCAACATTACATTACACACATTCTCGCATTATTACGTTGCCACAGCAAAAAATATTACCTGGTTTAGTAGATATTCGTAACGTCATCGGAATTTGATACGTAGGTCAACATTTTTTATTTATTTACCAGATCTCACATGATATCAAAACGGTGCTCAAATTAGAGCTAAATTAACACAGGCTTAGTGGCCAAATTTTGAAACGGTATTCAATTTTAAGTTGCCGTTAAGTCTCGTGCTGTCACTGTCACTTTAAGGCGAAGTGACAGTGCCCATTACGAGCCTCCACGAGTGACGATACTTATGCCCGCCGGTCACGAGGCCAGTTCGCGAGTCAGTAAAGTTGACAGTTCAGTCACTATAGTGACTTTATAAATGATTTTTATTTCTGTAAATAAATCTGTTACAGGCACTTTTATAAGTCAATGTAATGTTTTTTTAAGACTAGATAGCGCCGGCATTTCCTATCTGACTATCACTGAGAAGAAAAGCTGAAACAAACTCAGAGATCAAAGTCTCTTTTAAAGTCCAGACATTGTGATATAAAAACTATGCAAGTGTAACTATGTGGGGCAACGTCTAGAATGGCGTTTAGAAGAAAGTGTTATAGGAGGTGCAGGTATTGGCTTTGTGCACGGAAATATTAGTTCCCTGAAAGCAGTTCTTCAAATGTATTCGTACGCGAAAGTAAGGCCAGTGAAGGGTCAGTGACTGAACTGTCAACTGAACTGACTCGTGTAACTGGCCTCGTGTCTGGCGGGCGTTAAGCTACGTCCGGCGCAGAACAGGCAGTCAGTCTCGCTACCAACCTTGCTGACTGGCTAATCTACCACGGCATATGCACTTTACACTGTCTACAGTATACTACATTATGATAAGTGTCTTGTTTGTATGTAGAAACAATTAATAGTGTGCGAGTCAGTTTTAGTTGTGAATCTTGGCACTGGACAGGTACACATCGTTACCGGTGTTTATGTTCGTGATTCAGTCGTAAGATATGTGTATAAGAGGTTATGTCGGTGAGATAACATCACGCCTGTATTTCCAGAAGGGTTGGGCAGAGGTGTATAGTAATACCCACACTTCGCCGTTATGTTGAAGAGGGGGCTAGCCCATTACCATCAACCGGGCACAAATCCAAACTCCCGGCTGCTATTGAGGAATTCCACACAGAAAAAATTAATAACACTGCCCGACCTGGGGTTTGAACCCAGGACCTCACGATCAGCAGTCGCGCTTGCCACTACTAGACCAACGAGGGAGTTATAATTATAGTTACAGCAGCAGTAATCTGCTACTACTATCTAAGGGCGGTATGTCACTCGCCAAATTTTAATTTCTTTGTACAAAGTCACTTTGTTCAAAGACATTGGATGACATTTGATGAATTTAACAAATATACGAGCAACACTATCTTTGCTGCCTTGTTGGTCTAGTGGTCGCAAGCTCGAGCGCTGAGCGTGGGGTCCTGGGTTCGATCCCCAGGTCGGGCAAAGTGCTATTGGGTTTTTCAATTAGTAATTTCTCAGTAGCAACCTGGACTCCGGATTTGTGCCCGGTTAATGGCAATAGGCTCGTCCCCTATTACATGGGACTTAAACCGGCGAAACGAGGGACCTCTGTCGAACCCTTCGGAGAATATAAGGCGTCATGTTATATAAATATACAATAAAATATTTAGTGTTAATTCCGCGAAAAAACAGTTGATCAAGCCTGAATGCAGTATGCAGCACCGCCCTCCCGCCCGCAAATATATGCAAATGCAGAAGGTGCGATTAATAACATGCAACACACACGCAAAACAAACCGATACGACACGTGTTTCGCCCCTCCACGGGGCATCCTCAGGTGATGTTGACTCGTCGACCGCTTGGACGCGAACCATCATATCATCATATTGTTTCGCGTCCAAGCGGTCGACGAGTCAACATCACCTGAGGATGCCCCGTGGAGGGGCGAAACACGTGTCGTATCGGTTTGTTTTGCTTGTGTGTTGCATGTTATTAATCGCACCTTCTGCATTTGCATATATTTGCGGGCGGGAGGGCGGTGCTGCATACTGCATTCAGGCTTGATCAACTGTTTTTTCGCGGAATTAACACTAAATATTTTATTGTATATTTATAGATCATGGATTTCCGCAAAGTAACGCCTGATTCCATCATATATCTGCGTCATGTTATGTTTACGTACTATCTTTGCTTCAAAAATTTTTGACAGCTGAATATTATATCTGCTATAGTATACCAGGTTCACACGATTCGATTCTAGTTGATCAAATGACTTGATCAACAAAATTTGAAACGGTTTTGTTGCTTTTTGATCGAAAGTCTGTTCAGACGGTTCAAATCGCGTGCGATTTAGCAGTTGATCAACTAGAATCGAATCGTGTGAACCTGGTGGCAGATATCTGTCGTTGATTCGATCAAATTCAAAACATGAATCCATCCAAACCTTGACCGTAGATGAATCCATGGGACTTAATAATTGGGAATTTGAGAATGGGATCATACGTCACGAGACCTTCGAAATATTACATATTTACTGAATTACGAACTTTCTAGATTTTTTCAACAATCGCACGCATTTCAGCCAGTCAAGCGTAAATACTAGCGTCGGTCACGCGATCCAACGGTGATTAAACCTAGCCCAAACCGTTGATACGTATGTATGAGCTGTTATGCCGCGACCGTACCTATTGTGTGTCTAGCCTGTGTACATATCGCCTAAATGTTAGACAAATACTAAACATAAATCATCTTAGTTTAGACTAGACTGTGGATCGTTTTCGTTTAGATAGATCCATGAGCTGTAAGCGTTAGCAGTGATAACCTTGTGGTGTGACCGCCGGACTGCCAAGTCATAGGTCTCGAGTTCGAACCCAAGGCACGCACCTCTGACTTTTCGAATTCATGTGCGTATTGTATAATTATCACGTGCTTAAAAAAGGTGAAGGAAAACATCGGGAGGAATGCCTGAGAGATATTTCTCGACGGCATGTGAAGCCAAGTCATAGGCCCATGGGCGGCATAAACTCTGACACCAGGTTAAACACTAACCACACGAAAAGAAGTGAAGCGTTCGCCACAACAAACGCGGGGCGCGAGCGAATTGTGTTGTCGGCGGGCCCGCGTCAGTTGTATACATTAATGAAAACAAAGATTAACTGAAGTTAAGGTATTTTTAATCAGTTTTTAATTAGTTTCACCTCATATAAAAAAAAAATCACACTTGATCGTTAATTGTAAATTAATTAATTGTTGTATGCTATTATAACTACACTATTGTATTAGGTAAGCCTGTGATGATAGTAGTACTTGTTTAAAATAAAATAAATAAAAATAAAATAAAATAAATATATTTGTTTCTTGCGACAGATTTCTCAACCACTTCTGCTCAACCGATTCTCCTGGAACTTCGCACAACAATTCAATTCCCATGACAATACAACATTATAATTTCAACCTTCAATTCTCAAACCCTGATGCTGCAGGGGTACTTACTGCAAGATAAAATTGTTTTTTAAAGGGATTATATGTAATTTGAATGTGTTAAAATAATGATACCTGGTTACCCTGTGAATTTTCGTTCGTTAATTTGAAGTAACCCTGTACTTATACTATCATTTCTGTCAATTTCCCTTTAAAGATAAAGATGGTTTTATTTGTTGAAACATGAGTATACATACATATGCATGCAAGATGTTACAAAAAAAATATAATAGACAGTCATGTTTAGCCTGAGGGGCTCGTAGGTAAATAACAGCCGCGCCGATCGTACGATTTGCGAGGTTAAGCTGCGCTTGCCGCGGTCGGTCCGTGGATGGGTGACCATTTGTTGCACATCGAGGCCCCTCCGTGCCTCGGAGAGCACGTTAAGCCGTCTGTCCCGGGTGTCATACGAATGTCTATGACGGTCGTTACGAGTAGTCAGAAGCCTGAAAGTCTGACAAACGGTTTAACCTTAGGATATCGGCATTGCCCAGTTGCTGGGTTGCGGAGGTCTGATGACAGTCGCTCCGTATAAAATACTGGTATTCAGCCGCATCTGGTTAGACTGGAAGCTGACCCCAAGATAATTGGGAAAAGGCTAAGAGGAAGTCATGTTTAGCCTCTATGGCGTACAAATTATTAAAGAACATATAGGAAAAAAAAAAATTTTTTTTTTACAATACTAACTGGCCTTTGCCTTATTATTAAATTATACAACTTACTTACTTAACTTACTTTGCGGAATAATTAGGAATAAGGTTAGAAGCACGTATAGAAATAATTGTATCGTGTTTTTAGGTATTTGTGCCGGGTGGGTGCTGGATAAGAATAAAATTACTATCCTCATGAGTGCTAAAGCGATTGTCAGAACTGTGTTGGCTGTATTACACCCTAAACTGCGGACACCGCACAGGGGACGCTGTTCGGTGTTCGCAGTTTAGGGTTAGTCGAAGTGTGCTACTTTAGGAACGCTTCAATGGAGTGTCGATAGTGTGTCGGTAAATAATTTTCGAAATTTGGTATTACGCTAGTTATTTAAGACCGGTGGCTTCTGACTTTCCATTGAACAGTCCTTCTGTTAACTTATATTTAAAAAAAATAAATAAATAAATAAACTACCATTGTACTATTACCGCAATAGTAAACATCAAAGTTTTATCAGAATAGCCAATCTGTCACAATCGTAATGGAATCTCAATAGTGTGTCCCTGGGATGACAATTTTATGTCATTTTATTTAATTTTGCAGACTTGGCCCCTTCAAAATGGGGTGGTTTTTATAGCGTATTTTAGAAAAACACAGAAAAAAATGTTTGCTTAGTGTTTCATTTCATATACGCCCGTAAACGTCCACTGCTGAATAATACACGGGCCTCTTCTAAGACCGCTTCAATGAACCACGATATTGCTATAATCTCAAAGCTTCTCAAACAGATTGGTGAGAGCGGTATATTATCTTCCTAACACAATCCCTCCCGCATTTTATGACACCCACGAGAATAGATGAATGTTTTCTATTCTTGGTTGGGAATCACATGCCAAATCTATACTAATATTATAAAGCTGAAGAGTTTGTTTGTTTGAACGCGCTAATCTCAGAAACTACTGGTTAGAATTGGAAAATTATTTTTGTGTTGGATAGTCCATCTATCCAAGAAGATTAAAGGCTATATAACATCACGCTACGACCAATAGGAGTGGAGCATAAATGAAAAATGTTGCAAAAACGGGAAAAATGTCCACCTGCGCGAAGCCGGGACGGGTCGCTAGTAAAAGATATAACTACAGCGCCCAACGAAATAAGTCGGATTTGACGTTTCCATATAACTCCAAAATAAATAAATAAATACCTGCAGAAATTCTCCGCTTTCGATCTTAAAGAAAGCCGTCTTTTTTAAACGGTTTTAATTGGCTTCACTTTATATATTTGGTTCAAATCTTGCGACAGATTTTTCAACTACTTCTGCTAAACCAATTCTTCTGAAACTTCGCACACAAATTCAATGTCCATAACAATACGACATTATAATAATTTTAACATTCAATCCTTAAATCCTGATGCTGCAGGAGTATTGCAAAGTGGTTGCGGTGCATGCTTTTGCGAATCCCGCGACCCCGGCCGTACGGTCAGGAGAAGGAACACCGTTGGTCTTTAGCCTGTAAGAGTCCGGCAGACCCCCTCGCCTTCCCCGGGCGAGGGATATCCATGAGGATTTTCCAACGAGAGAGAAAAAAAAGGAGTATTGCAAGGTAAATCCGTTTAACTTGTAAGTTTTTTAAGGGATTATTTAAATTATTATTTACTATGGACCCGCCCCGGCTTCGCACGGGTGCAATGTAGATACTTGTGGGGCATATAAACCTTCCTCTTGAATCACTCTGTCTATTAAAATAAACCGCATCAAAATCCGTTGCGTAGTTTTAAAGATCTAAGTATACATAGGGACAGACAGACAGCGGGAGCGACTTTGTTTTATACTATGTAAAGATAAAGATTAACAGCCTCGTTGGTCTAGTGGTGGCAAGCGCGACTGCTGATCATGAGGTCCTGGGTTCGATCTCCAGGTCGGGCAAAGTGTTATTAGGTTTTTCCGTGTGGAATTCTTCAGTAGCAGCCCGGTGTTCGGATTTGTGCCCGGTTGATGGCAATAGGCTCGCCCCCTATTACGTGGGACTTAAACGTAACGGCGAAATGAGGGTATTAGTATACACCTCTGTGCAACCCTTCGGAGAACACAGGCGTGATTTTATGTATTTAAATTAAACATCGCGCACCCGTGCTAAAATACAACTAAACGTCACCCATTATAGTAATTACTAGCGGCGCGTCCCGGCTTTGCACGGGTGGTCTTCCCGTTTTTGCAACATTTTTCATTTATGCTCCGCTCCTATTGGTCGTAGCGTGAAGTTATATAGCCTATAACCTTCCTCGATAAATGGACTATCCAACACAAAAATATTTTTTCAATTCAACTGGTAGTTCCTGAGATTAGCGCGTTCAAACAAACAAACAAACTCTTCAACTTTATAATATTAGTATAGATTACTAGTGTTAACATTACTCATAGTATTTTGACAGGTGTCAAATCCGACCTACTAGATTGCGAAACTGTAAATAGACACTCAACAAGCATTTTTTTTAAGTGGGAAAATTCACGGATGTCTTCCACCCTACGGAAGGCGAAGGGTTAAACCGTACTCATACCGGGTAAAACCGCAAATGTGACCCTCCGAGGGCCTACAGCTGGGGTCGCGGGATTAGCTAGTTCATTCACCGCGACCCCGGCAAGTCTTGGTCCACTATCTTCGCGTACTCTTCAGACTCGTTTGGTGCAGTGGCTGAGCGATTGGCTTCTACGCTACGGGACGTGGGTTCGATTCCCGCACGGAACAAATATTTGTATGGCCTACAGATAGTTGTTCTGGGTCTGGGCATTTGTGCATGTGAAAATTTGTGTCTGTAAACGCACCCACGATACAGGAGAAATCCTAGTGTGGGGCAACGTTTTTATAAAAAGAAAAAAAAATGTTCACAATTCATAACACGAATTTTATTTTCTCACAATATTCAACAAAATATAGAGACATTTGAATAACAGAACCACATAAACGGCCTCAACTCTATATATTAGATCCTAGAATTATTCAAAGGGTCTGCTCTATATCATAGAGACCCGTGAGGGGAATAGTAATCAGATATATGTTTAAGATATGATACCAATTAATATTTATGAAGCCTTTCTGATACAATTCGTGTGAGTTTAAGAATACCATATAACGGGGTGAATAGGGATGCAGGGGTGAATCAGGACGAAACTTAAAAATGGATTTTAACGTTGAAATAATATACAGGGTTACTGGTAACTCGACGTATTCCTTGCAGGACGTCATATTAGGGTTAAAATGCAACAAATTAAGCCACCAAATGTTCTACCGAAATTCAGTAGTTTTTGAGATTTTTATATTTTTTGAAATATCCCATTTTCAACCATTTGAAGCTTATTTAAATATAATGTACGGCGCGAATGTATTGTTTAAGTTTTAATCAGAGCTGATGCCATAGCAGATCTACGTTAATAATTAAAACTTCAAAAATTCCAAACACATCTGCAAATACGGTTGAATCTGGATTTTTTAAATAAAAACTTAAAATAATGAATATCTCAAAAACTGCTGAACTTCGGTAGAACATTTGGTGGCTTAATTTGTTGCATTTCAACTCTACTATAATGTCCTGCAAGGAATACGTCGAGTTACCAGTAACCCTGTTGTAGTAGTGTGAGTAGTTTGTACCCAACAAAGACACTTAACCATTAATTATAATACAGTAAACACATTAGTCCTTTTTGGCAACAATAGTACATTACTGCCGCGGTCTGTAATGACTGCGTTGCTGGCAGCACTGATGATGGCCGAAAGCGCAGTGTAGCGCAGCTCCAGGCCATCACAGCGCGGTCAGCATTGCAACTCTTGAAGGTCGAGGCCTTTATAGCGCGGACAGCAAGGGCTGCAATGATGACCAAGCTTGAAGGCCGAGAGCGTAGCTAACCTAAGCTTGAGGCCATCATAGCGTGGCCAGCAGCGCAGTCATTGCGGACCAAGGCTTGTATAGTGCTTTACTCAAACAATGCGAGTAATTTAAATAAAACCAGCTTAGTATAGTAAGAATTTATTTAAAGTAACAATTTGTTTCTTCCCCGGGCTTTAGCTTTTTTTTAATGAGACTAATGATTGTGATGCCTGTACGTATACAGCCAAATTATGAATAAAAACTTTTTGCACCAGACTATATTTGAAATAAAACTCGACAATAATGGATTTTCAAAGGAAATTGCTGGTGGCTAAAACTCATCAGCAATGAAATTCCATACAACTTTGCTGGCGCCTATTCAAGTAGCGCGGAAACGTCGACTTTGCTCAAAGAAGGTTGTCAAAATAATGACCACATTACAAGCATTTTTGAGTAAACTATATTATTTCAATGTTAAAATCCGTTTTAAAGTTTCGTCCCGATTCACCCCTGCATCCCTATTCACCCCATTTTACGGTAGTTAGATTTGAAAACTGTAGACATACTGAATACTTTAGCAGGAGAATACATAAAGGTGCGTACAGACATGGCGAGGCATGTACGAATGGCTTGTCACGCATGCCTCAGGGGTCATAGGAACCGGGCATAAGCCAGGTGGGTCTTTTACAGTTCATTAAGTTGAAATAATGAGGGTGCTCGCTGGGAGGAAGAGAGGCTCAAACACGTACTACGTAACGCTTCCAAATATACGATTCCCTCAGTAAAGTCAAAGTATTTATTTCAATTAGGCACATAAAAGGCACTTTTCAACGTAAAAATGTAGTTTTTTTTCTCTTTATTTTGGAATTTTTGTCCAAACCGATTTGCCAACCCTATCGTGCCTCTTAACATAAACACTAAACATAACACATAAACAACTGAGCACTTACATAATTAACTCATAAACTACTAGCTGTGTCCTCACGGCTCTGCCCGTAGCCTATGTTACTCAGTGATAATGTAGCTTTCTAACGGCAAAAGAATTTTTGAAATCGGTTCAGTAGTTCAAATCAAATCAAATATCGTTTATTTGTCAATGTAGGTATATTACAATAGATGGTAAGTAAGAAATTAGTTCGTTAGATTGTATCCATACAGACATACACATTAATTTGGTAGTTTTTAAGTTTATTCGTTACATACAAAAATACAAAATACAAATCTTTCCTCTTTATAATATTAGTACTTATAGAAGTATAGATAACGGATGTCACAGGTGAAGGACTGTTATTAAACGACATAACTTTTTGGCACCTTCTGAAGTTGGTTGAGATAAAATTATACACGTTTAGCTTATTTAAGTGTAATTCGCTCAAAAGTGACTCCCTTTCGCGCCTGTTCCGGACACATTCCATCAGCAAATGTTGCACGTCCTCAATTTGATTGCATTCTCGGCAATTCGGCGAGTCAGCTTTTTTCATAAGGAATGCAAACTTCGCTGATGGATAGTGTCCAGAACGAAGTCTTAAAATTAATTCGACATAACTCCTACAGAGTCGATCATCATCGAACCAAGGCACACGAGGAGGCTCGCCTTGTATGGTCCTTAGTTAGTAATTTAGTCATATTTAAGATCCACAAACAAGTAGCAGCTAATTCTCAAAGTTTACGCTATATTCCCAAACTGAGATGAAGTTTAATCAATAGAAACAAATACAGGGTGTAAACGAAATCATGTAATTCCTTCAAACCTCGTGATGTATTGCTGACATAGATTAACCCTGAACGGGATACATTTGGAATCCATAAAAAAAAAATTACAAGAAGAGATGAACGACCGCGCGGCGAGCGAGTCGCGCAATTCGCTCAGGGCGCTAAAATGCCTCACGTTCTTCTTCTTTTCGTGTGGTTAGTGACTAACCTGGTGTCAGAATTTATGCCTCCCATGGGCCTCTGACTTAGCTTTACATGCCGTCGAGAAATACCTCTCGGGCATGCCGGTTTCCTCGCGATGTTTTCCTTCACCGTTTTTAAGCAAGTGATAATTAAACAATACGCACATGAATCCGAAAACTCAGGGGTGCGAGCCTTGGGTTCGAACTCGAGACCTATGACCTGGCAGTCCGAAGGTCACACCACTAGGCTATCACTGCTACAATGCCTCACGTTAAGAACACACATGTTTACTTCTTGTAATTTTTTTTTATGAAATCCAAAAGTATCCCGGTCAGTTTCAATCTATGTCAGCAGTACATCACGAGGTTTGAAGGAATTACATGATTTCTTTTACACCCTGTATACTATCCCGCATACAAGTAACATAAGTACCTATAAGTATACGACCAATTCCAAATCTATACGGGTCTATTTACGTAAACTAGGTCCGCGTATCCAATACAATGAAGCTACCATCATTCCGTTACGACCGCGAAACGATAGAAGCAGTTCATTGACCGATTATTTCAGGATAACCACTGTCATTTGACCCGAATACAGCAACGCACTAAGATCTTATCCGTAACCCGAATACGGGTCAATACACGGTATAGACCAGCCTTTAAAATTTAGTATAAAAGATAAACATACCCCTTGATCGTGAAAGCGTTTAGCGCAGATTTTTTGTTAAAACAATGTTTCAATCAGATATATAAGGTCCAACCAAAATACCTGGACAAACTTTTACACAGTGTTCAGTAAGTGTAACTGAATACATCTATGCAAAAAAACGAGATCCAAGTGTTTTTTTTTTCTAACCAAATTTTCTTTTTCAACTTTAATTTTTTTTTTACATTTTTCACTTCGCTGTGTAGGTAAAAAGCGACACGGAATTAGCACGCACCCCAATGGCGGTCGATGCATAAGAAATGGATGAGTTTATTCTTAGAGAGTACAGGCAATTCAAAACATTATTATTTTTTTGTTAGAAAAAAACACTTTGATCTCGTTTTTTTTTACATAGATGTGATTAGTTAAACGTATTGAACACTGTTTAAAAGTTTGTCCAGGTATTTTGGTTAGACCTTATATAATGGAATCAGGTCGGTCATAAAACAATAAGCCAAAACCTCTAACAATATGGATTTATGAAATACATGTTGTGCCGACCCCACCTGGGGTGGGATAACGGCAGGAAGAAGAAGAAGAAATAATGGAATCAGGTTTTACTTTGCGGAAATCCATGACATGCAAATATACAATATTTTCCCCCGTTAGAATATAAAACTTCCTCAACGCAAGCTGGGAATAGACGCGTGTTGTAAGATTCAACAAAACCCAGCACGCTTCGGAGTAGGATCTATACCTGTCCGCCTGGCTAGCTACCACCCTCACATTAAAGTCCGGCGGCGCCAAGCAGTTTACAGTGTTCCGTCGTGTGTATGTGAGAGCCAAAGGGGTATATAGGAATCCCTCTACATCTCTGTTCCTTGGATTCGAGTGCTCCATCTTACACCCTGTCTGCGCTTACCTACTATCAAGTGAGGCTAGGGCCAAACGCGACAAGTCAAGAATAAAAAAAAACAATATTTAGTGTTAATTCCGATCCAAACTTCATCAACTATTTTGGCGGAATAAACACAAACGGTCGATTTTTCAATCATCAGATAACTTTTATCTGAGGAATAAATATGGCGGTTTTACATATTTTCTATACAAAAGCTGACAAAACGTCAAACATATTCCCTAGATAACAATTATCTGACGGTTGAAAAATCTGCCCGAAATATTGTTATTGTATATTTGATATTTCAATCGCCAATCTAATAAACCAACTGTTGGTCTATAAGAATCAAATTGTGATAAGTGACTGTTTCACAGTACGCTAAAACATCGATATTCTCACACCCATCACGCAAAGCCTAGTCACCACCGCCTTACATTCCCCATTAGCATGCATGCATACTGCATGCAATATGCATCGGACTCGCCGGAATTAGGTCGCGGGTCGACGACACACCTACCCCCGGGTCGTGAACTTTGCTTTACTGCAAGCGAAGCGAAGCATGACGAGAATTCATGAAAAATTGAATTCAAGTGTGTGGAAATTGTTAAGTAATTGTGGATATTTAATTTCCATCGCAAAGTGTCTTTAGCTACTGGTTAGAATTTTATTTATCTACAAGTCAGCTTCTTACCTAATTCTTTTGTGCTATTAGTTTTCTGAAAAGCAACAGTAACCGCTTCATAATATCGCATGATCGTAAAACCTTGGGTACATCCATACATACACGAAGTCACGCCTTTTCTCCATGGGGGTAGGTAGAAACTACATAACGCCACATGTCACGATCCTTACATACTCCTTTCACTTCGTCCACATTCATACATCTTCATTCACCTTCGTCCACATTCAACGCACACCGGTTGAGGGTACTACGCACTTGTCTTTTGTGAAAAACATCACCAATAATTTCTAGACTTCTAGGACGTCCTCTACCGGCGTTTCCACTGACATCCGCCTTATAAATTCCTTTTTAACCGACTTCCAAAAAGGAGGAGGTTCTCAATTCGATTGTGTTTTTTTTTTTGTATGTTTGTTCCGCGATATCTTTGCTAATTGTGAACCGATTTTAATGATATTTTTTTTGTTTGAAAGAGTATTCTTTCGAAGTGGTCCCATTTAAATTTGGTGAAGATCTGATGAAGAACTTCGGAGATAGACCATTTGAAGTCGGTTTTATTTTTGTTAAAAAGATCACCATTCGCTCATTCTCTCAACATGACCAAACCACCTAAGCATACTCCTTTCAATTTTTGTCACTACATCATCTTTTAAACCGCAACTTTCGTCTTGGAAAACCTTTAAACGGTCAAAAGGGAAATAACTATAGTACCTAGGTACAATTGGTAGCGGTCATTTCAATTTGATATTATTGGACAAGAGGATACCTACTGCTATCTATTTTTAAACTAAATCCCTTATGGTCGATTTCTATAATTTACGGGGTGTTATTGGTTAAAATTGAAACCATTGTATCTTTACCAATAATGAAGCAAAACTTCATTTATAGCTTTATAAAAATACTAAATCGGGTCTGATCGCGTAGAAAATTTATAAGGCAAAAAATACCTTATTTATCCCGACGTTTCGACCGAATTTTCCGTTTCGAATTTTTCTGCCTTATAAATTTTCTACGCGATTAGACCCGATTTAGTATTTTTATAATGTGTACAAATCGCGAAAGTTTGAAAACACTCATATAGCTTTGTATAGAGATCCCCCATATGGAAGTAGCTATCACGAGTAAGATTAGGTTACAACTATATTTATACGCCCAGTAAGCAATAGTTAAGTAAGCAGTAGTTGGTAATAAAAATGCTACCGTTGGTAAGCAAAACGATTCGTTTTTGTTTATAGGAAACGGGCATTAGCCGCCTGTAATGACAATCACGGAATGGGTGGGGGGTGACCTGTTCTTTGCCGAGGACCACATGAAACGTATCATGGAGCTAGAAAATGCACACTATAACTTGATCTTATCGCTGTCAATGTAATGTAAGCAATAAGCTAATATATAATATATCTTTTTGCGTGTAATGTAAGCAGTGATAGCTTAGTGGTGTGACCGTCGGACTGCCAAGTTATAGGTCTTGAGTTCGAACCCAAGGCACGCACCTCTGACTTCGGATTCATGTGCGTATTGCATAATTATCAATTGCTTAAAAACGGTGAAGGAAAATATAGTGAGGAAATCGGCATACCTGAGAGATATTTCTCGATGGCATGTGAAGCCAAGTCACAGGCCCATAGGCGGCATAAAATCCGACACCAGGTTAGTCATTAACCACACGAAAAGAGGAAGATCGCTGTCAAGTTATCGTTTTTCGGAACGTTGCACGACAAAGCAACTGTACATTTTATAGTGTGTGCATTAGGGCGGCCGAAGATGCGAGTTCTCCGGTGCGGTTATCGAATCGAGGCCACCCGAAGGCGTCAATTCCATAGGAAATACAATGCGCCGTACACGCACGATTCTACCTGATCGATTAAAAAACCTAACGTCCGATTATAATGCACGGGCAGTGCTTTGGGCCGACGGAATTCCTATGGAATTGACGCCTTCGGGTGCCCTTCGATAACCGCACCGGGGAACCCGACGCGAAAACCTGACATGTGCGGCCACCCTAAAACGAATAATGAGGTTACATTTATGTGTGAGTGATAACTATCTTCAACTTTGGGAGTTATAACTTAAACTCGGTCCCAATGGAGCTATTTTTAACTTTCGTAATATAAGTTTCACTGTTATCAACTGGTAAGGTCACGGAAAAGATAGAACGGAATACAGTCATTTGTTTTGTTTCGTTAGTAAAGTTACTACAATTCACGAGCGCGGGTGGCGTGACTTATATGTACACTGTCGCAAGGTTTAAATTCAACTGTATCACGCGCGTTCGAATTGTCAGAACTATAACCTAAGTTTTAAATAGGTAAATATTTAAGCAATACATTCTATTAAGAGCCTCCACAAGTGATGATTATTAAGTACGTCCGGAGCACCCTTTTTTATCTTGGTAAAATCTTCATGGATGTCCCTCGCCCGGGGAAGACTTGGAGGTCTGCCGGACTAGTACCGGCTATAAACCCACAGTGTTCCTCCTTCTGACCGTCAGCTGAGGTTGCGGGATTCGCGTAAGCATGCACCGCAACCCCGGCAGGTCTCGGTACACCAACTTCTGGTGGATCTCTACTTTGTGGGGCCCTGCCCCACGACCTCCTGAGAGGCGCGGGGAGCACCCCACATCACCGACGCACCAGAAAACATGGCACGCCGTGACCACCCCGGGGACCAAACAAGCACATGGGTGCCAGACTAGTCCGGCGCACCTGGGCAGTTAATCCTGCTACCAACCTTGCTGACTGGCTAACAATTTCGCCATGACATGAACTATTTCCATATAACTCGCGCTGACACGTAAGACGAGTAAAGTCTAGTATTTCAGTACTCCAGAAGTCTGGATCAGTTTAGACGTAGGTATCTGTTTCTACGCCAGACAGGCCGCAGATGACAGTTCAATTTAGAAAGATAAAACGTCAAAATTTACTACAATATTATGACGAAATTTAAATAATATAATAGTTGCAGTCATTAGATCGAGTATGAAGAAACTGGGTTGCAAATCGAGCAATGCACGCCATTGGTTTTCGGACTAGGCAGGCAGGCACCAGCGATGTCGCCATTCAATTGTACGCTTAAGCCCATTTCAATACGATTCTGACCAATAGAAATCATAGCCATACACGCTTATTTTATTTATAGTAATAGTTAAAGATAGAGTAGTTAATTAAATCTTATGAGGTAGGCACTGCTTAATTGCCTATATGCAACGCATGCCACTGAAATCTAGTATGGTTGATCTGCAAATTAAGTTATTTGCTCATATTTTACTCCCTGATAGTAGTTGTAGAACTAGATTGTTTAAAAGTTAGAACCATTACAACTAGTTTTGTTAATTTTGATTATTAAAGTCTTATTCCCTACCATGTTGTGTAATTATTTCTAAATAAATAACATTCTGACATTGGTTCGTTCAATGTGTACCTCATGGTTAACTGTGACAGACCCCCCCGGTTAATTGTACCTGGTACACAATTAACCGGGGGTGAATACAATGGTCGGTGGGTTAAGGAACCCGCCACCCGAACAGTAACAGGCCCGAGAAGGCGGCGCGCAGTGTTCCGTACGCGCTTCTAAGGAGGATGTGGGGCAAGGCCCCACGGAGGAGAGGTCTGCCAGAGGCTGGCGGACCGGGACCTGCCAGGGTTGCGGTGCATGCTTTTGTGAATCCCGCGACCCCGGCCGACGATCAGAAGGAGGAACACCGTTGGTTTTTAGCCGGTAAGAGTCCGGCAGACCCCCCTCGCCTTCCCCGGGAGAGGGGAAATCTATTTTATAACGATAAAACAAAACAGTGTGGACACAATGAGGCAAATCTTATTTTCGGAAAATATGCTTTTTCTTTGAATAGTATCAGTAAAAATAACATTTCTCGAATGCAAATAGGTAGCAACTAACCTACCTCTTAAATATTCCAGATAAAAGTTTATTTCGAATGTAAACTTATGAGTTATGGTGTTTAGAGATTTAGGTGGTTCATTGTTGAACACTTCACCTATATCAAATGTTCAAAATACAGAAACAGATTCGTTCATTACACAAATAGGCATAGTTTTGCTAAAGTTCAGCTTTAACTCGATCTCGCTCGGCATTATCCCATTTTGTAAGCCGTCAGCAATGGCCGAACTTAGCTCGGATCGATTTCACGCTATATTGGGACAGCAGTACCTTACTTAGTTACACTTTAAGTTCTAACAGTAGGTATCGTCCGGCCATTTAAATATTGCGTAAAAGGTAAACAAATAACTGTTTCGTTGGTCTAGTGGTGGCAAGCGCGACTACTGATCGTGAGGTCCTGGGTTCAATCCCCAGGTCGGGCAGTGTCATTGGGTTTTTCCTTTAGGAATTTCTCAGTAGCAGCCTGGAGTGGGGATTTGTGCCCGGTTAATGGCAATAAGCTCGCCCCCTATTACATGGGACTTAAACATAACGGCGAACTGAGGGTGTTGCTGTACACCTCTGCCAAACCCTTCGGGGATTACAGGCGTGATGTTATCATTTATTAAGGTTAGTTTACCTTTTAAACGCAATTTAAATGGCCCGACTATAGTATAGTATTGACTTACCTGCGATCCAGTTGTGATGCTGCATAATCATGGTTATCTAAGTCTATTTTAGGACGTACTGGTCTTCCATTCCAATGAGGGTACATTCTTGGTTCATCATTACAGAGCACAATTTTAGTTTCAATGGAAACTGAACAATCCTTAGAAATTCAGGTTTCTATTCCTAAAGATGTTCTTTCTAGACGATGTTTACGTATTATGTGTGCGTAAAGGCGCGATTCCGTTAGGCAAGTCTTGCATGCAAGTATGACGTTACATTTGCGTACAAGTTGCTTGCATTGGAAATTTGTTTTCGAGAGTGCAAATTGCATGCAGGTTTTACTTGCATACAAGTGGAGATGTTCAACAATTGAGTAGGACATCATGGGTGGAAGACGTGCTGCTGTGGTTGGTGCTGGATATTTTTTCTTGCCTCCACTAAATAAAAAACATTTTAACAAAAATAAAATCGACCTAAAAAAAACGAAAAAAGAATAAAATAATTACCATAATATAAAATTTACAGTTTCAGAAGTCGGCTGAACTAAATTGAAGGCACCGACTTCTGAAACTGTTATATATTACGGTAATTATTTTATTCTTATTTTCGTTTTTTTGAAGTCGGAGCCTTCAATTTGGTTCAGCGTGGATGAGCACCGACTTTAGAAACTGTTAATTTTATAACATGGTAATTATTTTATTCTCAATTTTCTATTTTTTTGAAGTCGGATTATTTTTGTTAAAACGATTTTTCATTGCCAAACCATTATCGACTTTGTTACCGTTTAAATAATATCGAAAATCACCTAACGCCTCTAGTCGCTTCGATGCTCTCGGAACTAGTAGTTGTGTTAATTTATTTTCGATATTATATAAACGCCAGCAAAGTCGATAATGGTTTGACAATAAAAAACCCTAGGCCCTAACTGTAGGTAACTGTGAATGAAATCGCGGAAACGTTTGCCAAGCAATCTTGATCGTTATGCCCATAAGAGCAAAGTATTGAAGGTGACTGACCTGGTCCCCGGCTGCGGCGTGTCCACCGGTTCGTCGTCCGCGTCGTAGAAGTCGTCTTCCCCTTCTGACGAGGAGTACGAAGTGTCCGGCACCAGCAGGGACATCGCTTGTCATGTAATCAAACAATGTTTTCAATTCATTGACGTATTCGAGAAACTCAAACCTTACACCCATATTCTAAGACGTTCCTCCAAAACTTCCTTGACTCGACTCAGCCTTTCTCACTACAATCGGTAGTTATAGTTGACATAAACGTCCTTACCTCGAGATTTTTCCCCAGTCGAGGTAAGGAATCATCTTTCAAACTCAAGGTACGTCGGAACCTACCTTAAGAAAGGAAGTGTCAAAGTTCGTATGTAACAAAAATTAATTTTGAAAACTTTATCGAATATGCTTACTATAATCCTTACAAGTATTTATCGCGGCGTTATTTGCGCGATGCAGATAATTCAAATTATGACGTAATGACTCCGTCAAGGAACCACAAAGTTCACTCAACATTGCGACTAGGAATACAATTTTGAAGGTGTTTTTGAGGCCGTCCTGAGTCGAGTACGAGTCGAGTAAGTCTTAGGATATAGGTGTTAGAGACAAAGTTGTGAAGTCTTATGTGCCTGTAATTTCACCGGCATCCATATCCTTCGAACTGGGTCATAGCAATGCTGTTTGGCGGCAGAAATAAGTATAGTGGTAGTAGTACTTCCCCGGACGAACTCTTTCGCAAAGAGCTCTTATAATACCGTTGTCGTAGTTTTTTAATATTTATAGTTGGGTAAGGCCTAAACACTTCCCTTTCTGAGAAGAAGCCCGTGCCCAGCAGTGGGACAGTTATGGGCTGATTATGTTATAGTTGAGTATGGTCTTACCGCCAGTTCACACAGAAACTGTTCACAGGACCGTTTTTAGCGGATCTGTATTTATTTTGGTGTAGGCGCTTGTTGTGGTAGAGTGCGCGCAAGATAAGTCTGCGTGCGACGGAGGGCGTGCTAAATGTTGCCATGATCGCAAAAATACAAAGTCCTACTTTTTAAGGAAAAGTAATAGGTATATTCGTGAGCATTAAAATTGGGCAGCCCTCTTGCGATTTATTATATTTTAATTGAGCTAAGTTATGTACGTTTAAATTTACTACCTATCAATTAAATTAATTAGTATTTTTACGTAATTTGCAAAATAAAACTAAGCTTATAAATGTGCCGTGAGTGAAAAATAATGCATTCTGATTATTATCGTCTGATGAGGTCTACTATAATCTTACAAAGTTAATAAAACGGCAACACTATGGCGGAACATGATTAGTTCCGATTTTGGCCGCGCGCAGAGTTAACTTGCGCGCACTCTATGACCGATGTAATACACGACTGTTTTCCGAATCCAGTAAAAAATATTGGTCCAACATTTTTACCCATTCTGTTTTGTCATCAAAAGCTGGAACAGTGTAAAAATGGATCAATACATGAAGGTGTATGGAGAAGTATGGGTGCCTTCACACACGATCCGTTATTTCTATCGTATCCTGCCTCAAAGATGCTGTTTATCGAGATTGGTAGAACGGACAGGAATTAGACAGATGTGAACAACACATCCAGTACCAACGGATCCGTTAGAAACGGTCCCTGTATCCTCTGTGTGAACGGGCTCTGTCGCACATGACTGTGTGCCACTTTTCAATATTAGGTACTACTTTGGAGTTGGCTTCCAATCTTTAGTACACAACATTTTTACACGGAGCGACTGCCGTCTGAATTGAAACAGAATGACTATGACTCAGTTTACCGACTACCCATAAAGTCTGCGATAACGGTGTAAGTGGCTATGATGGTCTCGATTTGAATCCTACACGTCACCTATCTAAAGGCGCTTACAGACATTGCGAGGCATGCGACTCGGCTCACTGTGAGCATTCGCCGCTACCCTATCCACGCAGCCCGAGGCATGTGTGATAAGCAAATCGCGGCGCGTGCCTCGCGATGTCTGTACGTACCTTAAGACCACGGCAACAATGATTTACCCGTAGGTTACAGTGCGTGTAAAATAACTAGAACCAAGATGGCGTCGAATGCCTGATCTATGTGAGGTTCGGGTCATATGATTGGTTTTGATGAATCCAATAGATTGCACTTGGTGTTCAGGGTCTGATGATCGAGCTAGGAGGTGGATAGTGGAACTCTTCAGTGGCTACTAGTAAACCCCTCAATTTTGGCAGTCGACGCCATCTTGGTTCTAGTTATTTGACGCGCACCGTACCAGATCTCACTGCTGCGATAATTTCGGAGTAGTTATATGAAACTTACTAGGCGTGTCGAGGTGTTCGAGCGGAGGTAAAGCGTGCGTCGGAGTCGTGAGCTCGCGACACTCCGCGCCCATCTCCACGCGTGTCGATAATTCGGCGTCTGAGAGATGAAATCGGTTTAGTTATTCTATAGACCCAATACAGCAACTAACTACAATGCAGGAGCCTTATCATGTGTCATGGATATGTTGAATTTAATATGGCAGATTCCACAAAATGTTCACGCTATAGTAGGATTATTAATTCACTGGACTAAACTGACAGGTGCTAATGTCAACCAACAACGCACTACTGTCGTTTATAGCAGTAATAGTCTAGTGGTGTGACCGTCGGACTATCAAATCATAGGTCTCGAGTTCGAACCCAAGGCACGCACCTCTGACTATTCGGAGTCATGTGCGTATTGTATAATTATCACTTGCTTAAAAACGGTGAAGGAAAACATCGTGAGGAAACCTGAGAGATATTTCTTGTCGGCATGTGAAGCCAAGTCAGAGGCCCATGGGCGGCATAAACTCTGACACCAGGTTAATAACTAACCACACGAAAAGAAGACTACTGTCGAACAACAGTAGTAGGACCGGTCAGTTTAGTCCAGTGAATTAATAATCCTACTATAGATTTGTCACTGTAGTTCGAGGTATCAGCCAGATGGCTTATTAAGGTCTATGACACATCCGTGCCGCTTCCGGGCTAGTCACTGACGCTAACTGACAAGCACTGAGCGACTGAGATCTTACTTCAGTACAAAATTCGAACCATTCGATCCAAACTCTCGATCAGATCAGCTGGTATGTACCATAATATTGTATGAATGAATATCCAAAGTATGGCTGAGATCTCTACAGCAATTACTGTGAAAAGAGGTAAATTATGTTGTTTGAACCGATTTCCATCTAACATAGCTTATAACCATCCCAATAAAACTAACTTTCAAACAACAAAACCTTATTAGATTCGGTTCATCCGTTTAGGAGCTACAATGCCATAGACATACACATAGACATTAAAGGATTCAAACTTATAAAGTTGGGTCTACGCTAGGCGAGCCGAGCACGAGCAGAGCACGAGTTTGCATAGTGTAGATGGCTCCCAAGTCCGTCTAAGCTACGCGAATTCGTGCTCCGCTCGTGCTCGGCTCTAGAGATGGGTCGTATTAGGTAAATCAGGTACTTAATACACCTATTCCTAGTTTGCATAAATACCTAATCCAATACCTGTTCCACCTAATCCCAATGATCTTATACACGTTACATGTTACAACGTTACTTGGTGATCTCAATCCCCCTATTCTATATGAAATCCTGATATTATAATAACGTTGTAGCCAAGCGGTTGTTGGGCAACCTTTTTTTTTTTACCGTTCCCCTCACTCTTCTATTTCTCCTATATCTCGAAATTGGTTGAAAAAAATAATACTTGTTTTGTATTTTATCATTCAATGATATATGATTTAGGCGGATTGAGATCAGCAAGTAACGCTGTGTATAAAATCATTGAGATTAGATGGAATAGGTATTGTCAGAACTGGATTAGGTGCCGCCTGTTCTCGTAAAATACCTATTCTTCGGATCTGTTCTAATAAATACGACTCATCTCTACTCGGTTCGCATAGCGTAGACTTAACACTTAACATCCCTCTTTTTGCAACGCGGATCAAAAATACGGTTTAAGCAGCTCTGGGCATCAGATAGGGATACACCTCTCGGTAGAGTATAATAATCTTAACTGTGTAATGTGTAGCTACTATTGCAGTTTCATGGTATGTATGATTTTAGTATGAAAGTTTATTATTATGAACTCATGTCGTCTTGTTTCTATTGAAATATCCTCCCAAATCCAAGGATTTGTCTCATGATTTGTCCAAATGTTAAAAAGATCTCAAATACCTTGTTTGATATGTGTTTGTGAAGGATTTGTAGGTCCCTGATATACTCCGTTAACTGGATTTACAGTGTTCTGCAAGAAAACAATTATTTATCAATAAAAAAATATGAACGATTAGAATATTCTGTGTTCGTGTTCCATTATTACCCAAAAAATAAATCGAATTCGTATACATATCAGTGTGAATTAAAGATTATGTGTGGATGATGAATTTTGAATACTTTTCTTTAATTTAATTTCTACGTTATTGGTAAATTAGTTACATATTAATAAAATAATAAAATGTGATTACCTTGGCTATTTGCAGCAGTACAATGGAATGTTTGATGTTGTCCAGCATGGCCTGTAACACAAAACAACATGGTACTAATTGTTCAAACAAAATGTATGTGTTATTATTGATCTAGGAGGTTGTCGTGAGGATAGGCTGCAGCCTCCTCCCACGAGGTAATAACAGCATAGCTACAGATAGTTCAATCCACGAAGACGCGCCCCGCTATTTGTCTAAATCGCTACAGTGTAAAACTGTACTGTAAATTGCTATTGTGTTAGTTCTATCGCCACAAAATAGTTAGATGTGTGGATACACACATTAATATAAGATAATAATGAGAGATGTGTGCATACGCAAATCGACGGCAAACATTCCAGAGATCGAAGCCCTATCAGATGGTCGGACCAGATCCGCAAAGCTCTAGACACTAAACTCCACGAGGCATTCCACATCGCCAAAGATAGGCACAGGTGGCGCAAGGTTGTCAGAGATAATAATATTCCATGGGGGAATCACGACCCTCAGTAATGAGGAACACGACGCGAGGAGGAGGTGCATACGCACCACGCGGCTAGCGATCACAAAAAGGAGTGGGGCGCGTCTTAAGTAGATTGAGGGCGAATATTCGAAAAATATTAACAAAATTTGACAACGTCATTAGCATCATCCCAAAGTTAAGAATGCAGATGTTTAATACTATAATTATGATAATGAAAACTGAAACTATACCGCTGCCGTCAAGCAATAAGACAAGAACAAAAACAATCTGACAATACTATAACGTTAACAACCCGGGAGAAAAATGATTTGTTAAAATAATGTTAAAAAATTTCGAATATTCACCCTTGAACGTACTGTAAACGCTAAGCTCTGTTTCACTTGTTTGGGGTACAAAAGAACTTTCACTCCTGATGATACTCGGGTACGTCTAGCGCACCCTGGGCAGTCAACTTCGCTACGAACCTTGCTGATTAGCTAATCTTTACCGACACGAGACAAGAATTTTCACGTTACACGACTCCTGCGATAGTTGTCATTTCGTAAATTGTAGTGTTGGGACTACTGTTATCGAAATAGCGTTAAGACCATTATCAATAAACACGACGAAGCTTACTAATCCGCATTTTTATTTTTGAAAGTTTTCGTTTTCTAATATTCCATAGGAAAATTATCGGGCATTTTAAGTGGAACTTTTACCCTTTTGTTACAAGAGATGGTCTAATGCCCAGTTCCTATGACCAAAAACGAAACGTTTTGTTTACCAATAGTAGCATTTTTCGTTGCTAAACTTGGCATATAGATAGATTCGTAAGCTAATTTTAAGTGCGATAGCTACTAACGTATGGAATGGTCTTCGATGCAAAGTTATGAGGTCTTTGCTTTATTTTTGGTAAAGATGCAAGAGTCTTAATTTTAACTCGGTAAATCTTAGGTATCGATAATAAGTAAAACCCAGGTTTTAAAAAAGCCCCATCTCCTTTTGTTATATGATGTTAGAATGTGATGGGTACATCTTAAATCTGGCTTTACCATAGTCTTGGTTTGAAGTTAAACCATTTCTCATAATAAGGGGGATTACTAGACCAGATTTTATCGTTTATACTTACATTGGAATGGTCTAATATAACTTGTCCTTTGCTCTTTTCGTGTGGATCGCCCAACTCTGACACCCGAATGTTCATTTTCTGTAACAATTATAAATAAATACTGTTTTAAATTCAGTTCTATTAAATACCATGGTTGAAGTTGTGTTGAAACGGGTCGTCATGGTATGGGTGTGAAGTATGTGATGCGGAGGAACGAGGAACATTTCGTGAGGAAAGTATTGAGTATGAATGTGGATGGTTATAAGAGTAGAGGAAGACCAAAGAACAGATGGATGGATAGTGTGAAAGATGATATGGCTGGAAAGGGGGTGACTACGGAAATGACGGTTAATAGAGATGTATGGAAGAAGAAGACATACTGCGCCGACCACAAATAAGTTGGGATAAGGGCAGGAGGATGATGATGGTGATGGTTGAGGTGACTGGGTACTTGCACTCCATTTACGAGTAAGAATGCAGACGGCCCACCGTTCTCACTTCCTATGTCTTGGTATATAGAAATGCCTTTACCTTCTGGACTGAGGTTCTGAAATCAGTACGCCTAGCACGAATGCTGTCGAGTTATACGTAAACGTAACGTGAACGTAAGTTGATTTTGAATTAGAAATACTCGTTTCGCACATACTCTTCTTCTTCCTGCACTTATCCCACACTAGGTGGGGTCGGCACAACATGTATTTCGTAAATCCATGTTGTTATAGTCCGACCGGATAACTCAGTCCTCGCCCGCGACGTTACAGGGACGCGGAGGATGACGACTAAAAGATGATTTCCAACAAACGGCTCGCATCCGTCCGTATCCTTTCCGATCCGATGCGATGCGAGCCGTTTGTTGGAAATCATCTTTTAGTCGTCATCCCCCGCATCCCTGTAACGTCGCGGGCGAAGACTGAGTTATCCGGTCGGACTATAGAGGTTTTGGCTTATTGTTTTATGACCGGCCGCCTGCCTGACATCAACCCTCCTTGGGGATACTCGTTGCGCTGTCGCGCGGGTGACCTAATGTGCTTGCTGATAGACCCATACTACGTGACCCATTTTTTTACAATTTTTTACCCCCCTCCCCCCCACTGTGACCATCCGTAGTGCATTTCCGAGTGCCCCTGTGACCAAGCGTGGTATTTTGAAGACCCCCACTCCCCGCCCTGAATGTGTCACGTAGTATGGGTACGTTCCCATATTATGCGCTGGGTACGAAAATGACATGCTTGTCAATCTTATTGCCGACAACTAAGCAGACTATGTTCTTCTTGGCGGAGTATACTGTTTAATTAAATTAAAAACTTTCTTTATAGCTATGTATGATACAAATTGTGCATGTCGCAAAAAAATAAACCAAAATGTTATAGGACAGTTGTATTTTCGATTCAAAATTCGGTAACATTAGCGATATGTTTACAATACTATACGTCAAACGTTCGTGCTAGACCTAATGAAGGTATAATGACCGATAGACGGTAGAATACATAACATCACGCCTTATATTCCCCGAAGGGTACGGCAGAGGTGTTTTTAGTACACCCTCGTTTCGCCAGTTATGTTTAAGTCCCATGTAATAGGGGGCGAGCCTATTGCCACTAACCGGGCACAAATCCACAGTACGGTACGGTAGAATAACCAACCAATTTTCTGGCGTATACAAGGTTAGTCGGAAAGGGGGTACTAAGCCGCGGGCCATTTAATGTATCACTGATGATTGTTTTAAAGAAAGTGTCAAAATTTAAAAATTAGATTTTTTTTCCATTAAATATAATTTTTATTTTAGTTTTTTTCAAGAATTTTTCATCCCTGCTTTAGTTATGAATTCAGAAAATGGAATTTCTAATCCGTGACCCCAAATATGACGTAAAATGTAAACACGTCTGATCATAGTTGAGGAATGAGGATAGATAGAATTTATTTAGCGTATTTTTTATGAAATCTTTCAACAGCTATTTCTCTTACACTAATGACTTGTGGGGAAAGTTGTAGAACAAAAGTTATCCATTATTATGGGTACTTTAACACCCTTTCGGCTTAGTACTCCCTTTCCGACTAACCTTGTATAGACCAAACCAGTGATGAGTTTTAAAAGAGTATTATGTGTTTACGAGGAGCTCGTGGCTATTTACCAGCAGCGCGGATCATACGATTAGCGAGGTTAAGCTGCGCTTGCCGCGGTCAGTCCGTGGATGGGTGACCGTTCGTTACACATCGGGACCCCTCCGTGCCTCGGAGAGCACGTTAAACAGTTGGTCCAGGGTGTCATACGAATACCTATGGCAGTCGTTACGGGAAGTCAGAAGTCCGAAGCTCTGACAACTGGTCTAACCTTAAGGCGGGTACAGACTGCTGTAACGAAACATGCAATGTAACATGAAAGGTACGTAGTACGCACGCGTGGTGTGCACGGTTCGTGCGCGCAAGGTGTCCACACTATGGGAATTCTGTTACATTGTATGATACATTGCGACAATGTGGACGGCAAATTCTTTCATTGCGTGTTAAATTGCATGTTACTTTTCCTAAGTCTGTACCCGGCTTTAGGATATTGGCATTACCCTGGACCTGGGTAGTGGAGGTCTGATGGCAGTCGCTCCGTGTAAAATACTGTTATTCAGCCGCATCTGGTTAGACTGGAAGTTGACCCCAACATAGTTGGGAAAAAGCTAGTTAGAACATGTGTTTGTCACTTACAGAAACCAGTTCGATCATGATCTGCAGGTAGGCGTCCGCCTCGGATATCCTTCGTTCCAGGTCGCCGTGTCTGTGCCGCGGGGCTGGCATGCAGCGGGACCATCTTTCTCGTCTACCGTGCCTTGATATGGTGTCTTCTAGTGCGCGCACCCACTGTTCTCTTTCTGCTCCATCTCTTGCCTGGAAGAATGGAAAATGTATTTGAAAAATTTAATATAGCAGTAATACCGTCGGACTGCCAAGTCATAGATCTCGAGTTTTCAAGGTCACGCACTTCTGACTTTTCGGATTCATGTGCGTATTGTATAATTATCACTTGTTTAAAAACGGTGAGAGAAAACATTGTGAGGAAACCGGCATGTCTGAGGGATATGTCTCGATGCCATGTGAAGCCAAGTCAGAGGCCCATGATGGGCGGGATAAACTCTGACACCAGGTTAGTCACAAACCACACGAAAAAAAGTCAAATATAACGTTTACCATCAGAAAGTGCATTTAGGCCTGTTTTATTAACAATTTTCAACATGGCGGCCTGGGCTCTAGCTCCAAAAAGGCGTTGCCATAGAGTAGAATTTCAAAAATTTGGTTCTTTTTGTTAATCCGCCTATCAAGTCATTTCGATACGATACTAAGGGCCGGCGCAGATTTGGCGAGACGCAGTGCAGAGCATTTTTCACTGCCAAACCATTTGTCTACGTTGCTAGAGATTAATCATATCAAAATCACCTTTCGCCTCTAGTCGTCGTCGTAAGTAGCTTCGATGCTCTCAGGGACTATTACTTGTGTTAACCCCTTAACTGTCAAGCTGCCTGACACAGGAGGGTAACGATAGACAATTAATTGTGTCTCATTAGTCGACAAGTCAGCTCTTAATTGATTTTCGACATTATTTGAACGCATGCAAAGTCGATAATGGTTTGGCAAATGTAAAGAAAGCTAAATTGGAGCTCGGTTCTCTGTTATTTAGTACTAGCGGCCCGTCCCGGCTTCGCACGGGTGGACGATTTTCCCGTTTTTGCAACATTTTTCATTTATGATCCGCTCCTATTGGTCGTAGCGTGATGTTATATAGCCTATAAACCTTCATCGATGAATGGACTACCCAACACAAAAATAATGATTCAGTTCCAACCAGTAGTTCCTGAGATTAACGCGTTCAAACAAACAAACTCTTCAGCTTTATAATATTAGTATAGATAAATTATACTCTATATCAATTATAGAAGGATATAGTAGTGTCTGTATCTACATTGATCATTGATGATGCAGTAAAAATTTTGACTTTTCTACTCAAAAACTTGTGAATGAAATGGAAAGTTATAACATAACCCGCTCATAAAATGCAATCGTGAAGTTCTAAAAAAATTATGACGTCTATAAAATGAAGAAATAAAAAATGTTAACGAACGAAACAATCGGAACCAGCCACAGCAAATTCACTTTTAACTCTAAGACATAAAGTTCAATTTCGTATGAATATTACCTGAAAGTGGAACGTCTTGTGGTCTACAGTGATGGTAAACGTGGAGTCGTCTTCATCATCGATGCCTATGACAGCTGCCCTCAGTCGCACGCAGCCTCGACGAACACCCCGAGTCATTTTCTCCTTGGACTGGAAAGAGAAACACGGCCTGGTTAAAACTTTTGCTAATGAAATAAGATTTAATAAATTCAAATTATTATTTTTGCCTTTTATTTTGCGATCTCTCATGAGGCTGGCATAGTCATCTAGAGGGAATTAACCTAGTAGATAAAAGAAATACAAATAAAAAATTGTGTTATATGTTAATTAGTTATGATAGCTTAGATGATAGCCTAGTGGTGTGACCGTCGGACTGCCAAGTCATAGGTCTCGAACCTAAGGCACGCATCTCTGACTATTCTGATTTATATGCGTATTGTATAATTATTACTTGCTTAAAAACGGTGAAGGAAAACATCGTGAGGAAAATGCCTGAGAGATATTTCTCGACGGCATGTGAAGCCAAGTCAGAGGCCCATGGGTGGCGTGAACTCAGACACCAAGTTGTCACTAACCACACGAAAAGAAGAATGATAAGAAGAATGTTTTTTTTTAAATGTGTAATGGTATCATTTTGTGTCCTTAAAATTGCGAACTACGTTGGCATAATGACCAAGAAAGAATGAGCACCGTAGATTAAAAAAAAATGTCTCACATGTTAATTAATGATATCTGTTTTTTTAAATATGTGTGTAATATATGACCTTCCCGAGTGCAGTCGTATATTTTTGATTTATTTTGAATGTTTTCAATTACTATTCAGGATTGATTTATGTATTGTTTAAAAAAAATGCAACGAACTTCATTTTTAGCAGAAAAATTCTGCAATGTAGTGTAATTAGAAGTTCATTTATTTACTCAAAAATGCTTGTAATGTGGTTATTATTTTGACAACCTCCTTTGAGCAAAGTCGACGTTTCCGCGCTACTTGAATAGGCGGCAGCAAAATTGTATGGAATTTCATTGCTGGTGAGTTTTAGCCACCAGCAATTTCCTTTGAAAATCAATTATTGTCGAGTTTTGTTTCAAAAATAGTCAGGTGCAAAAAGATTTTATTCAGAATTTGGCTGTATAGGTACAGGCAGTACAATCATCAGTGCCTAATTTAAAAATAAATATAAATCTTGGAAAGGCGGTCCTGAATTTTAGTAACTATATTTTTAACAATAATTGCTACTTAAAATAAATTTTACTATACTAAGCTGGTTTTAATTAAATTACTCGCATTGTTTGAGTAAAGCACTATACAAGCCTTGGTCCGCAATGACTGCGCTGCTGGCCACGCTATGATGGCCTCGAGCTTAGTTTAGCTACGCTCTCGGCCTTCAAGCTTGGTCATCATTGCAGCCCTTGTTGTCCGCGCTATAAAGGCCTCGACCTTCAAGAGTTGCAATGCTGACCGCGCTGTGATGGCCTGGAGCTGCGCTACACTGCGCTCTCGGCCATCATCAGTGCTGCCAGCAACGCACTCATTACAGACCGCGGCAGTAATGTACTATTTCTTTGTAGCCCAGATCAGTACGGTACATTGTTCATCTAATAGGTACATAAAGTCCTGTTACATTAACATTCACGTTAAACATATTTAAATAAACAAAGTCCTTGCATTTTACATACTATATTGTAATGAACTTAATTAATTCCAATGCAGGTTCAAATTCCTGTACTGTGTCGAGTGTCCGACAGTGCTGTAGTGTTGCAAAAATGGATACAATTCAGAGAGCCTACAATATAGTGTTTTACGAAAGAGCAGGTAATAAAAAAAAACCAATTACTATAGTCTTCTTCTTCTTTTCGTGTGGTTAGTGACTAACCTGGTGTCAGAGTTTATGCCGCCCATGGGCCTCTGACTTGGCTTCACATGCCGTCGAGAAATATCTCTCAGGCATGCCGGTTTCCTCACGATGTTTTCCTTCACCGTTTTTAAGCAAGTGATAATTAAACAATACGCACATGAATCCGAAATGTCAGAGGTGCGTGCCTTGGGTTCAAACTCGAGACCTATGACTTGGCAGTCCGAAGGTCATACCACTAGGCTATCACTGCTAACTACTGCTGCTGCTGCTACTGTATTAGTCTGGCCACATACATTTTGTATAAAAGGTCAACAAACCTTTGATGGTGAAGCACTCAGTTTGCTTTAAGAATGCATTTTATTTTTCAATCGTATAAAAATGTGAATTTTTATTCGATTCTTAAATCAAAAATGAATATTTAACGAGTTTTGTTTACCTTTTGTTCAAATTTCAAATGGACAGACTATACGGGCTTTGCGTGATGTTGTAAAATGAATCTGAATTCAAAAACTTGTGTTGTGATGCAAAAAATCAGTCAGGCAGATGGCATCAGAGCTACGGTACCGATGTAGAATCGGATTATGAAGCTGTGATAGCCTAGAGGGTGAACACTTGTCTTCCATGCAAGAGGGACTCAGTTCTATCCCGTCCCAAACCACTGACATTTCGGTTTCATGTGCGGATCAGAATTTGATTATATTAAGGATACATTGTGAGGAAATCTGCACACCTGAGATGGCTCCAAAGAGTTTGCGATGGTATGTGTATTTCGCTAACCCGTACTTTGTCAGCATGGTGTACTAGGCCAAAACCCTTTTCGGCTGTCGCTGAAAACCAGCGCTGTGGCTCCGTTTCGCACGTCACGTGAGACAGTATTATGTTAAACGATGTCAGTTTTGCGCGGATGTGACGCATATTTTTCCTAATAGTTTCTTTTTGGTTTTGTTTTATTTATTTATTTTCGTGCGTCATTTTGGCGCGAATAAACAACTTTTCTTTCTTTCTTTTTTCTCATTCTGAGAAGAGGCCGTGCTCAACAGTGGGACAGTATCAAATGGACTGATTATGCTAATATGTATAAGTAATGGATAAAGAAGCAACCTTTAGCTACTATTCACGTCTGTTTAACTGACGGTCGTTTGAGATTCGCACGTTGGTATTTATAAAATCGCATGTTCATAACAGTTGAACCCTCTTTTCGCGTCGTTGTAATCGAGCAATAACGCGACATTCTTATAGGGGAAATCTGTCATTTCACCAAATGGCTCGACATTTTAAAAATGCCAGCGGTATAAACGGTTTGAAACGACTTCCAAAACTGCCGACCTCCTTAGGTACTGCGCGTAATCACGCATACTGTGAGGATACCTACACAAGTACATGTTGCGGGTGCATTTCGTTATTACCTCGTTTACATAGACGTGAAAGATATTTTATAAAATTTATTTTTGTGTATTTTTACATTGAGAAATGGTATATATAAATAAATATGTTACATACAATATTAAATTAGAATGCTACTAAATATAAGCAATAAATAGTTTATTATAAACTTATGTGTTACGTGTGTGTGTGGAATAGTCAATAAAATTATATATGTCGTAGCCAGATCATAGAATTGATCACTTCATGATGTGGCCAACCATATGTATATACATAGTTATTAAATAAATACTTAAGACGATACTTAAGTACGTCCGCCGCACCCTGGGCAGTTAGCCCCGCTACCAACCTTGCTGACTGGCTTATCTTTTCACCACAGCATAAGCTATTCTTGTATAGCACGTGCTGACACGGGAAACGAGGTCTAGTTTCCAGAAGCTTTGGGCTTCGTTTGTGCAGTGAAAATACGAATAAGCCTGTGTGCTCTCTTCAGTAGAAGATGTCACTTTCTACAGTCCGGACAAAGTGATTATATTTAGGTACACATATACTCTAATCCCGAAGCACTCGCAATCCAAATAGCTTGGATTTTGACAGTTAAAGTCCATTGCACCGCATGTTTTAACAATCAACCTTCTTGGCTACTATGTGCCGCTTAATTTTGCATAACCACAACATAACATCACGCCTGTATTCCCCGAAAGGTTGGGCAGAGGATCACCTTTATGTTTAAGTCCCATGTAATAGGGATCGAGCGTATTACCATAAAATGTGTTGTACAGTCAAAATTAAAGCTATTACTTTAATTTATTAATTAAATTAATTATATCAAGGGTGTAATAGCGATTGTCCTAAATCAGAAACAGGTTTTATGTAATTTTAGTTCCTTAACTATAGTCTGAACAATCTGTATCACCATCCATAGACTGATTTTACCAAGGTCCAGACAAACAAGACAAGCCTCAAGGCAGAACCAAAGTTCAACTACCATCACGGACTCACAATAACGGGGCATAACAGTCTGAAATCTTTCCGTGTCTACCCACAATCATGACAACACGATCGTTTATCTGCTGTACATCAGACGGTACAGCGTCTGCCTTGGCTACCACAAAATGTATACAGAAGCTCCACTCCATACCACGTGCTACAACACACGCAAAAACATTATCAACAATTCACGCACACATTTTCTCAAAAGGCTATTTAAAACGTTGCCCTACATTGTAAAACTCGCATAGTTTTTATACCACAATGTCTGAACTTTAAAAGAGACCATGATCTATGAGTTTGTTTCGGCTTTTCTTTTCAGAGCTAGTCAGATAGGAAATGCCGGCGCCATTTAGTCTTAAAAAAAACCATTACATTGACTTGTAAAGTGTCTGTAGCAGATCTATTTACAGAAATTAAATTAATTTAACATTTAATTTATAATATTCATATGTACAAGTGTCAGATAGGAAATGTCGGCGCCATTTAGTCTTAAAAAATACATTACATTGACTAGTAAGTGTCTGTAACAGATTTTATACAGAAATAAAAATCATGTCGTAGCATGTGGCGTTCTATAGTTTCTGCCTACCCCCATGGGAAAAAGGCGTGAGTTTATGTATGTATGTAAAAATCAGTTAACTCGGTCAAAAATCAGTTGACTTGGTTTCGTTTGACCCTAGTCTCATCTGATGGTAAGCGCAGACAAGGTCTAAGATGGATCACACGAATCCAAGGAACAAAGATATAGAGGGATTCCCCTATACCCCTCAAGCTCGCACAAGTCTTTAAGCTCGCATGATGGACGGTGCAGATCACTACTTTGAGTCGGATTTGACGTTTGAATAATTGCGATGTTGTAACATGTACACAGTCCCCGCACTGGTAATAGGCGAGTCATGAGGAACGTACTGGTATGCTGGTCTGGACGCGGCGTCCATATGCACATTCAACTGCTAAAATAAGTATTTTGAAAACATTATCTCAGGAATTAATTGTTTATCCAAGAGTATTCAGATACTATTATTTAAAGAATTCTCTACTTTATCGTTATTTGTTACCAAAAATAATATTTGGCAAGTTTTTATTCATACAACACTTTTGGAACTGAATATTCATTACTTACTTCTGATGTTGACTGTACTTGTGAGTTAAACATTGCTAGACTTAACCTTCTGTTATCAATTTTGTGGTAACGATCTTCAAGACTACCGTGTTAGACAAAATTAGTCACGATTTTAAGATGGCAAAATAAACTAAATGGAACATGTGTTGTAGCGAGTTGCAGAAATCAGGAAATGTGCAATCATGTGTTGTTGGCTTTTACTTGCGATTGGGCTTAAGATGATTCACTTAGACGCCTTAATGTTCAAGGATTTATCCAGCCGGGCAGTGGCATAGCGTGTATTTCTTCCACCCGAGATAAACCCCAAATTTACCGCCCCCCAACTAAGCAAAAAATCGTTGAAAATTCTGTGATAGTCGTTGCTGTGTTGATTGAAAAAGGATTCAAAATAAAACTTGACTTTCATATTTTGCGTAAATAAGTACGTATGTAGTCCCGATGACAATACAGTTATCTGATCTGATGACTATCACCCATATTCTAAGACGTTCCTCCAAAACTTACTCGACTCGACTCCACCTCGAATCAGGCTTTCTCACTACCATAGGTAGTTATAGTTGACATAAACGTCCTCGGCCAAGATTTTTCCTCAGTCGAGGTAAGGAATCATCTGTCAAACTCAAGGTACCTCGGAACCTACGTTAAGGAAGGAAGTGTCAAAGTTCGTATGTAACAAAAATGAATTTTGAAGACATCGAATATGCTTACGATAATCCTTACAAATATTTATCGCGGCGTTATTTGCGCGATGCAGATAATTTAAATTATGACGCAATGACTCCGTCGAGGAACCTCAAAGTTCACTCGAAATTGCGACTAAGAATACAATTTTGAAGGTGTTTTCGAGGCCGTCCTGAGTCGAGTAAGTTTTGGAGGAACGTCTTAGAATATGGGTGTAAGACTTGATGCTGCAGCTTGCAGACCCCTACATCTCCGCCGCCCAGGGTCACGGCTACCTTTGCCCCCCCCCCCACGCTACGCCACTGCAGCCGGGCTAACAGGCGCAGTGCGACATAATTTTGTCGTCCCATTATCTTGTGCCGAGACGTGACAAAATTATGTCGCACGGTGCATGTTAAGCTTGCAGATTGTATATGGTGTGTTCTGCAGAAATAGAGAAAAATTACATTTAAGTCAAAATCTGGAAACCGCTTAGTTTTCCAGATTCGAACCCTGATCCGCCGATCCGTCAATTTCCTGCACCTCTTGATGTTTGTGGTAAATTTAAAAAAACGCTGAAGCCAGGCTACGTATATCGCGATTGGATCCACATCGTCAGCATTCGATGCCCAATTAAAGTCCCGCAATTTAAGACTATCGAGACATTGTTACCTAGTCGGACTTTTAATTCGATCCAGTAACTTGACAGTTGGAGGATACCAGTTTTTGACCATAAAAAAGGTAGTGAGGTGAAAAAAAGAATGAATGTAATTGAATGAACTTACCTAATAATGTACTTATATGTAAACATTTTATTGAATTTAATAATTTTAGATCTAAACAAATAATGTAAATGATTACATTTTATTAGTTTTAACATAAATACGCTCTTCTTCCTAATTTTTATATTGCAAACGAATTTGTACAAATTTATTTAAATTGAACAATTTTTCTCATTCGTTTTTTTCGCAAAATCGTTCACTAGCTCGACACTATTAGTTTTCTCGATTTTACCAATGTCGGATAGCGTTTATCCAAGGAATGAGACAGACGTGTTGACAGAATTTCTATACGAAAGCTGTCAAAACGTAAAATTTATTCCTCGACTAAAGTTATGCGACGTTGGTGAAATCGGCACTTAGTATGGTACCATCTTGGAACTGACAAGTTACTGCATCGAATACAAAGACGATCAAAAATCAGCTCCACTAGTAGACCAAAATAAAAGCTTTGTATTGTTTCTAGGTCCCTTCAATCACGACGATATAACACAAAACAATAACAAATTGATAGCGAATTAGACCTCCACTCTCCACGCCAACAAAAGGTGCTCCAAACGGTCATTATATCATTAAAATCCTTTCACCTAAGTAACCGTGTTGCAAAATCACGATGAATATGATTTAATATTTCTTTGTTGTGCCTGATGCAACGATAACGGACGGTTGAGATTAATTTATGCCGATACTAATAGTAACGGGAGTAAATCGTGCGTTTGCGCATTGACTGCAACGGGGTTCCGTGAGGTTTTAGTAAAACGGTCTGATTTGATATTGAAGATTGTGTCAGTTGTTTTCCGCGAGCCCTGCTCTGGAGTTGTCTTAAGAAGGACCTATTTAATGATATCCTGAGGTGTTGTAGCGTTTTTTCCACATTCAACTCACGGAAAAACACAAACACGCCGAACAGGTCGTATACAGGGTGTCCGGTGGCAATTTTCACATTTGAAAAAA
Source organism: Amphipyra berbera (assembly GCA_910594945.2). Taxonomy (NCBI): domain Eukaryota; kingdom Metazoa; phylum Arthropoda; class Insecta; order Lepidoptera; family Noctuidae; genus Amphipyra; species Amphipyra berbera. The sequence goes on from OU343138.1 coordinate 3,031,272, forward strand.
TTATTACTTTTGAACGCGGGCAGCTAGAAGGGCGCGGGGTGAGGCGTTAGCAGCGCCAAGATCGTGAGTTTTTTAGTCGCAATGGTGCGTTGGTCGGGAGAGCATCGCGCTTTCGCTATCGAGGCGTTCCTAACGACTAGTTTTTCGCTTGCGGCGCAGCGTAAATTCTGTAACTGGTTCAATATTCCACGAATAAGAGATGCGCCGACAAAAAGTTTAATCCGATATTGGGTAGCAAAATTTAGAGCTTCAGGCTCTGCTGCGCGTCGCCAAGGCCCAGTTCCGACTGTATCAACTGAAGAAAATGTTTCTAAGTCGCGTCTCCGTAGAAAAAGTCGCTAACATCCTTTCGGCATAAGTTACTCTTGTTTGATAGTCACTTTCGTTCGATTTCTGGATTATTTGAATTTTATAAGGATGGAACTTAAGTTATTTCTTAATTATATTGGTGTAATGTTGATCTGGCGATGTCTAAAGCCGACGAACGCGCTCTTAGTGACATCCGTGGATTTTGCATAATTGAATCACTCACACGTTGGATGTTTTCTTCAGTTTATACAGTCGGAACTGGGCCTTGGTAACGCGCAGCTGAGCCTGAAGCTCTAAATTTTGCTACCCAATATCGGTTTAAACTTTTTGTCGGCGCATCTCTTATTCGTGGAATATTGAACCAGTTACAGAATTTACGCTGCGCCGCAATAAGCTAAAAACTAGTCGCTAAGAACGCCTGGATAGCGAAAGCGCGCTGCTCTCCCGACCAACGCACCATTGCGACTAAAAAACTCACGATCTTGGCGCTGGTAACGCCCCACCCCGCGCCCTTCTATCTGCCCGCGTTCAAAAGTAATAATTTTTTCAAATGTGAAAATTGCCACCAGACACCCTGTATATACCTTTCTTTATCGGCCCGTCCCGGCATCGCACGGGTGGACCTTTTCCCGTTCTTGCAACATTTTTCATTTATACTCCGCTCCTATTGGTCGTAGCGTGATGTTATATAGCCTATAACCTTCCTCGATAAATGGACTATCCAATACAAAAAGATTTTTTAAATTCCCACCAGTAGTTCCTTAGATTAGCGCGTTCAAACAAACAAACTCTTCAGCTTTATAATATTAGTATAGATAAATAGAGAAGAGGTTGTACGCTGCTCAACTAAACCTTTACGTCGTCGGCATATTATCAAAGTGCATTGCTTCTATAAAACCTTACTTTTTACTTTATCATAAAGCCGTCTCTACTTGGAAAGTAGCCTGAAGATGCCAAAACGAAGAAGTGTTTAAACATAATTAATTAAGATACATACATAATTAGCCCATTACTGCCCCACTGCTGGGCACGGGCCTCTTCTCAGAATGAGAAGGGTTTAGGCCTTAGTCCACCACGTTAGCCTGGTGCGGGTTGGCAGACTACACAGACCACCGAGAATTTTATTGAACCCTGTCAGGTGTGCACGTTTCCTCACGATGTTTTTCCTTCACCGTTAACGCAAGTGATAATCAATTTCTGATCCCCACATGAATTCGAAGTCAGAGGTACGGGACCGGGATCGACCTCACACCCTCCTGCATGGAAGGCAAGCGTTTAACCGTTAGACTATCACTACACGCACTAATTAAGACACACTGATATTTTTAAAACGATATATATCGCTACGGAACCCACGCCCGCACTTAACACATGATATAGCACTGCAATTTGTAGCATTACGAAATCTAGGTCAGTCAGGTAGTAGTCATCTCGTTCATTTAAAAAGTGCAATACTTCTTCATAATGTTGCTGATGCGTTTCAGAGATTAAATTACTAGAAGCTTCCTTGATATGCCATTTAATAAATTTGTAAGTGTTGCAAAAGTAAGCTTGTGTTTTTATTATGTTCAGGCTATGCGATACGATGTCTTTAAGGCTGTCATAACATAACATCACGCCTGTATTCCCCGAAGGGTTGGGCAGAGGTGTATAACACTCTCATTTCGCCGTTATGTTTAAAGTCCCATGTAATTAGGGGGCGAGCCTATAATCAATGCCGGGCACAAATCGAAACTAAAATAAAACGGTGTAACTTAACATGACATAACATCACGCATGTATTCCCAGAAGGGTTGGGTAGAGGTGTATAGTAACACAATCATTTCGCCGTAATGTTTCAAGTCCCATATAATAGGGGTGAGCCTGTTACCATGAACCGGACACAAATCCAAACTCCGGGCTGCTACTCAGGAATTCCATACGGAAAAACCCAATAACACTTTGCCCAACCTGGGGATTGAACCCAGGATCTAATGATCAGCAGTCATCTAAACGCTGTCATTTAAACGGTTAGCTAAATATTGAGGTTTTGGTCAGCGAAAATGTATAATTGATCAGTGATGCATGATCAACAGAGAACACTGTGTCAAATTTTCAACAATAAGCTTATCGAAGTTGGTAAAACAAAATTACGACTCTTCTAAACTTTCGTTTTTTTTTTGTTGGAATATCCTTATTGATGTCCCTCGCCCGGGGAAGGCGAGGGGGTCTGCCGGACTCTTACCGGTTAAAAACCCACGGTGTTCCTCCTTCTGACCGTCGCCCGGGGTCGCGGGATTCGCATAAGCATGCACCGCAACCCCGGCACAACTCTCTAACCTAGTCGAGGCATTCAGAGTATTTAACAGCAATATTTTTTTGCTGACCAGACATTTATTTCGTGAATCATTAATTACTTCTTGATTTATAATGAGTTCGTTTTATTGTCAGACATGTATCAATCTTGAATTGTGAGCATTACGAAATTGACCAATTGAAATTATGTGAAATTATCAAACTTAGTCGAGATAATGTAATGTCAGCGCCATTGAAACAAAAAAGAGATATCTTCATCAGCTTTGTCCTAATTTATTGTATGACATTTAAGAAATCTACCGAAAATTAGTTCCCATCGAAACATTCATGTAAAAAAGATGTCTCGCGACTTTTTTTGCCGATAAACGTTCCGAGATCTTATGTAGAGCAAAGTTAAACATAATTCTTTTGGTTTGAGTACCAATTTTTCAGAATAGGTACTAATGAGTTCAGCGGGTAAGTCCGTTTCATTATTATTAAGATATTTTTGTAAGTACTTATATTATAATTTACCAACATATGGATGTACCTTGTCCGAAATAAATTTGATTGATTGAAAGTGTAGTATTTTATTTATAAAGATGTTATTCGGACTTGGCAATCAGGCAGCATATGGATACCTATTTTTTATTCTATTCGACTGCTTGTACATGGTCTTGCGGACCGTTTCTACGTAACCGAGCAGTTATTGGCGAGACCTGAAGGGTCTCCAACCAATGTGTATAAGTACATATACTGTGCTGCTAACTTAATATAGATAGTGCCATCCACGAAGACGCGCCCCGCTCTTTGCCTAAACGCATGTTCTCTCTCTCTTTTCTCTTGGAGTGAGAGAGAATACGCGGTTTAGACGAAGAGTGGGGCGCGTCTTTGTGGATGGCACTATCTGTATCGTGGTACAGATTTGTTTAAAAATTAAACTACACTGGCCTGCAAAAATAAGTATCACACTTTTAAAATTTCAATTTTTTCTAAACTATAGAAGTTAGAGATTTAAAATAAAAAACGTTTTATAGCAATTTTTATCAGCTTTCTTTGAAACTATAGTAACAAAGTTAAACTCTTTTTTGAGTCCTTTTTGTTTCGAAAATATATCTTGTGTACTTAAAAAGTTATTGCAATTTTAAAAGTGTGATACTTATTTTTGCAGGCCAGTATAGGTACATTTAAAATACAATTACTGTCGCATCACAATTACGTCATAATACCTAATTTAGATAAGAGCTTCATTATGTTATTACACAGAGCCTGAGAAATAATATATCTAAAGCCTTCGTGACGTTGTGACAGGAAGCTAGAAATAAATAAATTAAGACTGTTTATACGTGAAGAAACATCGTGGGAAACCCGGGTTATATTCTAAGTGTTTGGCCAGACTGGCAGCGCGGTGCGGGGAGCGACGCGGGTGCGGGAACGCGCGCGATTTACCTGTCAGCAGTGGAGCGTGGTTTCGTTCTGAGCGTTGTCGTGTCCAGTGTTTGTCAAAGTATCATATAGACTAAGAAGACTTATTTTTACTGGAAAATTCTTACTAAAAACGATGTTTCGACATCCACAGTGCTTGAATAGCACTTATTAATTCTTCAACATTTAATTTTGAAGACGCCATCACAACAACGCGCGTGGTCAGCTCGAACTAGTTTGAGATGCCCCGCTCCCGCGCGGGTTGTCGCTTGCCGCCCGCGCTCTCACTGCGGCCACTTGTATGAACGACCTATGGCGTGAGCTACCCGCGCGCTCCACGCGCCCGCGTGCCCGCGCCGCTTCCCGCGCCCGCGTGCCCACTATGGACACTCAAATTAAGTTCTTCTGTTTGAACTCGCCGCACCGCGCCCGCCCCGCGCCCGCGTTTGCAGTCTGGCCAAAGGCTTACACTTGTACATATGAATATTATAAATTAAATGATAAATTAATTTTACTTCTGTAAATAAATCTGCTACAGACAGTTTTACAAGTCAATGTAATGTTTTGTTAGGACTAGATGGCGCTGGCATTTGCACTGCATTGTCAGGCAGGCGGCCGGTCACAAAACAATAAGCCAAAACCTCTAACAACATGGATTTATGAAATACATGTTGTGCCGACCCCACCTAGTGTGGGATAAGGGGAGGAAGAAGAGATGGCGCCGGCATTTCCTATCTAACTAGCTCTGAGAAGAAAAGCCAAAACATACTCGGAGATCAAGGTCTCTATTAACGAAATTTTTCAGTATCACCTAAAATCTCTTTAAACATTTAAAAAAGGCTAAAAGTTAGAGCGAGACTGCTTTGAAACGGGAACGGCCTCTTAACCCAAACATGCTGCCCAGCCAAATTTTTGCAAAGTTAGTATTATAATAAATGATCTTCATCAGTCAGGACCAGTGCATAATATCAGCAAGCACATTGGGTCACCCGCGCGACGGCGACGAGCGCAACGAGTATTCTCAAGGAGGGTTGATGTCAGGCAGGCGGCCGGTCATAAAACAATAAGCCAAAACCTCTAAAAACATGGATTTCATAAATACATGTTGTGCCGACCTCACCTAGTGTGGGATAAGGGCAGGAAGAAGAAGATCTTCATCAGTACGACATGTTTGGTGGCTAAGCAATTGGCTTCTGCGCTACGGGTCAAATATTTGTATGAGCTACAAATAGTTGTTCCGTGTCTGGGCGGTTGTGCACGTGAAGATTTGTGTCTGTAAACGCACCCACGATACTAGAGAAATTCTAGGGAGGGGCAATCTTTTTTTTGTTAAAAGAATATAGCGTACCTACCTACACAAATGGATGCAGTTGAGAATTTTGCCAGTCTAGACAAAGAAATTAACTTCATACTAAAACTCTTAACTCTTTCCCAGACCAGCGCGTCAACGACTGGGCGCTGATGACGTCACCGAAACCGGTCGCCGCCATCATAGCCACCTACCTGATCACTATCAAGGTGATCTTACCAGCTTACATGAAGAACAGGAGTCCGTATGAACTAAGGAGTATCATCAAGTGGTACAATGTTGTGCAGATTGTGGCCAATGCTGTTGCGACGTGGGGGGTAAGTTGCAGTTAGAAGTTCGTAATAGTACAACACAACTAAGAAGTCTCATCGGCAAACTTCGTAAAACCGATCACTTCCGAACTGAGTACGAGTTCAAGACCGCGGATGTTTATTGTACTGCAGTAAAAATAATATCTTTACAATGACGCAATAAGTGTGAGTGGCGTGAAAATGAGCGACTGCTGCCGATTGTTCGATCAAGTTTGCCGATGCGGCTTCTTAGTTAGTCGTACTACAAGGTTAGTCGGAAAGGGGGTACTAAGCCGCGAGCTACTTAATGTATCACTGATGATTGTTTTAAAGGAAGTGTTAAAATTTCAAAATTCGATAGCAAAAAAACCATTTTAAATTATTTTTGTTTTTTCAAATATTCTTCGTCCCTGCTTTAGTTACGAATTCAGAAAATGGAGCTTCTAATCCGTGACCCCAAATATGACCTAAAATTTAAACACAGCTGATCATAACTGAGGATAAATAGAATTTAGCCAATTTTTTTTTAAATCTTTGACAGTTATTTCTCTTAAACTAATGACTTTTGGTGAAAGTTGTAGAACAAAAGTTATCCATTATTATGGGTAGGTACTTTAACACCCTTTCGGCTTAGTACCCCCTTTCCGACTAACCTTGTATATTGCTATCCGCCTAGCCTTTTCCCAGCTATGATAGGGTCGGCTTCCAGTCTAACCAGCTTCTGAATATCAGGATTTTACATGGAGCGGATAATAACAATAGACCCATCAAACGGAACGGAACCAGACCAAGAGTAAAAGCCTCGCCAAACAGCAACAGGAGCGTTCTCGGGTCGTATCGTTCTACCGCAGTGTTGAATTGTTCTATGACAGTAGGTACATGACTGTCATAGGTAGAATATGTGCGAGTCCTTTTGTTATCGGTAACTGGTAACACTGGACAATGTTGACATAGGAGAGTACTATGCGTGCCAAATAAGAATAGGATCGCGCTTGCTACAACTTCACACGATAGCTGTCAAATTAGTACCGCCAGCAAAAAAGTACTATGAAAAAAAATGTTATATTTTTTTATTCATAGATTTCATTATTATTTACATTCATTTTTATAAAATGTTATTTATTGAATTCCATAAATAGATAATTTTGGGTAATTTAATAATATTTGAAAACAGTATTCATTAAAGAAATTAACCAATATATATAGTTAACTTCACAAAATGCTACTGGTCACCCTAATATGTCGACATAATAATAATATAGTGACTGTGTAATTAATTTGACGTTAATTGATTAGAAATACCAAAAAAATGAACTAAAAATAATTAAACTGAGTATAATTTCTTTATTTATTTTTTTGCACACCTTACACTTTGGTAATGAAGTTCACGAGTATTGCGGAACAAAATGGCGTCTTGACAGTGCTATTCTTATTTGGCACGCATAATAACCGTCAAGATTAATCAATGTACCCGAAGTTATAAAAACAGTGGTAATTCCACGGAGCAGAGGATTCCATGTCGAACAGGTGAAGAAGTCTGACCTTTTATATCTGGTTTGCTTGTCCTCATTTTCTGACCTTGTGTTAATTATTATATTGTGATATATTGTGAACTAGGTTCTGTAACTAATCACTAACCTAATTAAAAGTACTCTCAGTGGTGGAGAGTCTATGTTGGTTTAATTTACTTTATTTACCATGCTCCCAATCCTGATATTAGCTATAACTGTAATGATAGATTCACCCCTATAAGATTCTGTTGTATGTCTTCGATACTTTGTCCAGCAGTGGGACAATACAGTTTATTAACAAAATTGGCAGACTCCTGTCAGCTTCTATACTTATATAAATTAAACTTATAACACCCCTCTTTTTTGTGGAGGGTTAAAAAAGAACCTCGAACGAACTGCCTCGTTGGTCTAGTGGTGGCAAGCTCGACTGCTGATCGTGAGGTCCTGGGTTCGATCCTCGGGTTGGGCAAAGTTTTAGTGGGTTTTTTCGTGTGGAATTCCTTAGTAGCAGCCCGTACTTTGGATTTGTGGCCGGTTGATGGCAATAGGCTCGGCCCCTATTACACGGGATTTAAATATAACGGCGAAATGAGGTGTTACTATACACCTCTGCCCAACCCTTCGGGGAATACAGGAGTGATGTTATGTTATGATATAAAACATCTATTATTAACTATTTAAACTCAATATGTCAAAACAATCTCGCAATTTACAAATTCGATGTGTGAAAGTGACCGGTAGCCATCACACATATACACACACACATGTACGCACATACACTAAGTAAATGTCATATACATGCGTGTGTATCACACCGGATGTTCCCGTGTCGTCCGCGTTACGTGCGGGTCACGCAGTGTCAATTTGATCAATTTCATACCGCCCAGTAGGTGTAGGGTGTCCATAAATATAATATTATGTTACAAGCGATTGTTTATTTTACCATTGTTTGTGCACCTTCATTTTTACCGGGGATTGAAAGGCGAATGCTCCATTGTGTGTCAGTCACGAATTTAAATATAAAAATGTATACAATTTGTATGTCCGTGTAAAGCTCTAATTTGCCCGATACTGAAGAGATTTTCATCGACATTGTTTTTTTGTTAAACAGTTTCACTTAATTTCACTACGTATATCGTCGGTCGGTAGTGAAAACCACGTATGTGTAAAATACCTTTTTTTAAAAGAGATGGAAATAACTGTCTCCTCCAAAAATGGCCGATCAAATGTTAATACAAGTTTTTGTACAACCTTTGAAGTATTTGAATTGAAAATTTGACGTGTGTATGACGAGTATGACGAGTTTATCAATCTAAAGAACAAATAAAACGCCTTTGAAGAACATTTTATTTAAGTGGTCTTCACTGCCGAGCGTCGATATTTGCTTGTTTCAAATGTTGCGACAAATTTTTCAACTACTTCTGCTTAACCGATTCTCGTGAAACTTCGCACACAAATTTAATTCCCAGGACAATACAACGTTATAATAATTGCAACTTCCAATCCTCTAAATCCTGATGCTGCAGAGGTACCTACTGCAAGATATAATCGTTTAACTTAAAAGTTTTTTATTCATTGAATATATATCTGTCTCGATCTAGCTCCGAACGGTTCGAATCAGTAAATATTGTTGTTACATTTTATTTTTGTAATGTTTGCATACGCAGAGCTTTATTAGCTTACTATTTTTATCGCGTCACGAGTGAAGTACGCACAAAATAATATCGGTTTCTGTTGCGATTACTGAGCGACTAAGTTCTGCGCTCCATGTCGTAGTTTAAATTCCCGTACGGTAAAAATATTTGTTTGGCCTACAGACAGTTGTTCCGGGTCTGGGCTTTTGTGCATGTGAAGATTTGCGTCTGTAAACGCACCCACGATACAGGAGAAATAAAAAAACAAAGTGGCTTACCAATAAACAAGCAAGTCCAGTAGGTATGTAAAATGCCACACCTCTATTTCTAACTAAAGGAACGTACCCATACTACGTGACCCATTTTTTACAACTTTTTACCCCCCTCCCCCTCCTCGGTGACCACCCGTAGTATATGCCAACCCCCCCCCCCCTTCCTCCCCCTCTAGTTTTCACGTAGTAATTCATAAATATGGTTTTAAATAAAAAAATTGCAAAAAGAACATCATTTGGCTCAATGTGCGTCAATGTTGCCACTAGTGAGTTTAAAAACCGCTAAACGCTGCGCGCCATATTTGAATATAGCTCGAAAAAGCGCGAGATTTCCCTAGAGGATATTGACCACGTGACGAAAACCTAAGCCCCTCACCCCGCCGCTGTGACCAAGCGTGGTATTTTGAAGACCCCTCTCCCTCCTGAACGGGTCACGTAGTATGGGTACATTCCCTAAGGTGTCACTAATATATCCTACGTTTCAACAACGCATGCTCACATTACCGTGTTGTTGGTACAATCACAATGGTATGATTATGATTGTACGATACAATACTATTACGAGCGCCTGACGTTTATTATCAGTGCTAACATGTTTATTTCATTTCAGTTTACTGGTTGCGTGACATGCCAATATAAGTTTCGGTGACTGATTGACGTGCATCTTATAATCTTGACACATATTATATAACTGCCTCGTTGGCTAGTGGTGGCAAGCGCGATTGCTGATTGTGAGGTCCTCGATTCGATCCCCAGGTCGGGCAAAGTGTTGTTAGGTTTTTCCATGTGGAATTCCTCAGTAGCAGCCCGGAGTTCGGATTTGTTCCGGGTTAATGGCGATAGGCTCACCCCCTATTACATGGGACTTAAACATAATGGCGAAATGAGGGTGTTACTACAGGGTTAGTCGGAAAGGGGGTACTAAGCCGAAAGGGTGTTAAAGTACCTACCCATAATAATGGATAACTTTTGTTCTACAACTTTCCCCAAAACTCTATAGTTTAAGAGAAATAGCTTTTCAAAGATTTCGTAAAAAAATATGCGTAAATCTATCTGTCCATAGCTATGATCAGCTGTTTTTACAATAGGTCATATTTGGGGTCACGGGTTAGAAAATTAATTTTCTGAATTCATAGTAAAGTAGGTATGTTTTTTTTTTAAACTAAAATAAAAATCTTTATGCATGCAAATAAAAATTATCGAATTTTGAAATTTTAACACTTCCTTTAAAATAGTCACCAGTGAAACTTTAGATGGCCCGCGGCTTAGTACCCCCTTTCCGACTAACCTTGTATACACTTCTGCACAACCCTTCGGGGAATACAGACGTGATATGTTATGTTTTTTATCTTTATTTTGTTGGAAGAAAAGATAAAAGCTGCTGTTTGTTTACGGCACAGCTTCGTTTATTTACCTGATATAACGATTTCCGAAGCTCATACATTTCTGTTTGCTATTTCTAAAAAGTATTATAAACTATTACAACATTGTTTAGTTTTATAGAGTTTTAGCAGGCATTGTGTAACTTTATAATAAATATTATGTTCAAAGGCTCGAGGGAGGGACTTGGATCATAGGATTTGCTAGGTTAAGCTGCTCTTTCCGCGGTCAGTCTATGGATGGGAGACCATTGGTTACACACTGAGATTACTCCGTGCCCCGGAGATCACGTTAAGCAGTCGGTTCCGGGTTTCATACGAATACCTATGACAATCGTTGCGGGAAGTCAGAAGCTTATTCATTAAGCTGATCTGGACACCTTTTTGGTTCAGTCGTGAGACATATACCCAAAGGGTTTTATTTAAAAAAAACACACTTTTTATCTGTTGTCTCTTTGTGATGTGTACTTTTTCTTTTTTAAATAAATCATTTCCCCACACTAGGATTTCTCCTGTATCCTGGGATTCCTGGGTGAGTTTACAAATACACATCTCACATGCACAAACGCCCAGACCCGGAACAACTATCTGTAGGCCATACAAATATTTGTTCCGTGCGGAATTCGAACCCACGACCCGTAGCGCAGAAGCTAATCGCTCAGCCACTGCACCAAACGTGTCGTCATCGTTTATTCATCTATAGTGCCAAAATTGTACTTACAGCTACTCCACATGTTCATACAAATCGGTTACTTTCTTCAACCTATCAGCATACATTAACCATACAATTAATCGTAGTTATTGCCCGTAAAATTCAACATAGCGTGACACTAGAAATTCCAACGAGATTAACTTAAAATCTTATGAGTTACGACTTATGAGACGAAACGTGTTATGGACCTAAAGACCACACCCGTACTTTCATTCAACAGAATGTCGGAGGCTATAACATCAGCGGGTGTGGCAGCGGATGCTGACCACTCCTAATTAGGTAAACTGAGTTACATATGCAACAAAGACGATAACAGCTTGGCTTTGTTTAAAAACCCTTGCATTACTACACTTTTGGCTATAATACAGCAGTGATAGCCTAGTGGTGTGACCGTCGGACTGCCAAGTCATAGGTCTCGAGTTCGAACCTAAGGCACGCACCTCTGACTTTTCGGATTCATGTGCGTATTGTATAATTATCACTTGCTTAAAAACGGTGAAGGAAAACATCGTGAGGAAACCTGCCTGAGAGATATTTCTCGACGGCATGTGAAGCCAAGTCAGACGCCCATGGGCGGCATAAACTCTGACACCAGGTTAGTCACTAACCACACAAAAAGAAGAAGAAGGCTATAATGCAATCATCACCTTCCTACCCTGGTCCCAAGTTACTTGGGGTCGGCGCAATATGTTTTTCTCTTCCATTCTTCCCTGTCAGCCGTCTCATTATCATTTACTCCCTTGTCTTTCATATCCTCCCTCCTGTTTGACTATGATGTAATATTTAGTTATATTTGTTATAGTAAAACGAGAATTGTTTTCATAGTTTCCCCCGAACCTTAGGTAGGTATGCTCTGGGTTTGCTTTACACACTATGTCCATCAACATTAACTCTCTGGTTAAACTATTGTTTACCCAAAAAATCTACATTTTTCAAGTAAACTATCGAATTAATTTTCGGGAAATGAATACTGAGAAGTACAATACAAAACAAGAATTGACTCACGCTGTTTAACTCCCGCTTAAAGCGACATTTAATATTTAAACCTGCGTTAAAAATCTCGCGGATTTCGTAGCCCGTTATCGAGCTTGGCCATCAATAGATTAGTCATTACCATGAGTCATATAGCGAGTAATTTGAAGGCGGATACATCACTGTCCGCCAATAATGGCGGCATCCTTAGGTTTTACTTTTATGGACTAATTGACCATTCAGGCCATAAACTGGATGGGTGAACAAATTAAGGTGAAAATGGAATTGTTTTTGTATTAAAGCCTACGATAGAAATTTGATGGATTATTGTTACGAAAGAATAATCACACTCATCAAACTAATATTATAAATATGAAAGTTTGTAAAGATGTATGGATGTTTGTTAGTCAAACACTCATAAACGGCTTAACGAATTTGGATGAAATTCTGCGCACAGACAGACCATGTCCTGGATTACCGCATAGGTTACTTTTTATCCGGGTACATGACGTAGTATCCCTGGGATGCGAGTGAAACCGCAGGCAGGAAAGAAGACAGCTTTTGATAGTTGAGTAATGAAGAGGACATAACATCACGCCTGTATTCCCCGAAGGGTTGGGCAGAAGTGTATAGTAACACCCCCATTTCGCCGTTATGTTTAAGTCCCTTGTAACAGGGGGCGAACCTATTGCCATCAAACCGGGTACAGATCCGAACTCCGGGCGGTTACTGAGGAATTCCACACGGAAAACCCTCAATAACACTGCCGGACCTGGGGATCGAACCTAGGACCTCACCGACCAGCAGTTGCGCTTGCCACCACTAGACAGACGAGGCAGCTTATTGAGGGGGAATTTGTGAAAACTTCTCGCAGTGGACAATTAAGTTCAATTTCCAAATCTTTCTCTCCCAATTGTCATCTCAGAAGAAGCCTGCTCACTCTAACTTTGAAGAGATTCGGGTTGTATGCGTTCGGGAACACAGACGCAAGTAGTGAGTTCCACTCTTTTGCCGGGCGCGTTATGAATGATATTTGGAACCGCTTAATGCGAATTGGTGGAATGGCAACTAGGTATGGATGGTAACTCGCAGTGCGTTTAGATGTCCGATGGTAGAAGGGGGCCGGTGGGATGAGGTTGTGGAGTTCATGAGCACACTCGTCGAAGTACAGTCTATAGAAGACCGACAATGTATTTATAATTTTAGCTATCAGAAGTAATAAATAAGCTATCTGGTAGCATTTTAGGATAGTTTTCCGGGTTAATCGTAGTTTAAACAATTCCAATACTAAGTCAATTCACTTCCTGACTGAAAACGACTGCCCATATTCAAGTACAGACCACCACAACTATTGACCACTTCTCAGAATTAAGGTGTATAAATTTTACGCCACCTAAAGGCAGTAATAGCAATAAATTATACTAACGTACTATTCAAAACTTCTATTGTCCGCATTATTAAAGCAATAACAGAATAATTATACAAATCCTTGGGTCTGTTTAGTTTGTGAACAGTAAACTAAGACCGCTGCCTTCTTATTTGCCTCGTTGGTCTAGTGGTGGCAAACGCGACTGCTGATCGCGAGGTCCTGGGTTCAATCCCCAGGTCGGACAAAGTGCTATTGGGTTTTTCCGTGTGGAATCCCTCAGTAGCAGCCCGGAGTTTGGATATGTGCCCGGTTGATGGCAATAGGCTCGCCCCCTATTACATGGGACTTAAAAATAACGGCGAAATGAGGATGTTATACACCTCTGCCCAACCCTTCGGGGAATACAGGCGTGATGTTATGTGTTATGCTACCTTATTTGTCCTTGTGGTATCGGTATCGGAAAACTTATAGAGCGGATATACGGGAAATCTTAATAAGAGTTAAGAAAGTTATGACTATACTCCCAAAGTTACCGTTACCGACGTTTAAAACTCCAATTATGCAATGCCACCTTTCAGAGACAAGAATCACAGTTAATCGGAAACTATTATAATGTTATAAAAACCAAGAATGGTAAGGATTTAAACTTAACCTAAAAAATATGTTAAGGTTTTTCGACTAGTAAGAAAGAAAATGATTTATTTTGATATTGCAAAGATTAACATTAATATACAGGGTGTAAACGAAATCATGTAATTCCTTCAAACCTTTTGATGTACTGCTGACATAGATTAACCCTGAAAGGGATATATTGGTTTCAATAAAAAAAAAAATGAAGTAAATATGTGTTCTTAACGTGAGGCATTTTAGCGCCCTGAACATATGTTTACTTCTTGTATTTTTTTATTTTATTGAATCCAAATATATCCCTTTAATTTATGTCAGCAGTACATCACAACGTTTGAAGGAATTACATGATTTCGTTTACACCCTGTATATCTATAGAATCTTCTTTTATTTAATAAAACTCTGGCAGACAACACAGCTTAAACCGGTGGGTCTAAAAGCATAAAAATTTGCACACTAGTTCCTTATACAACGTAGAGCACTAAGCAAGGATTATTGAAAATCCCCTACGGGAGTTAAATAAAGGATCCAATGGGAAATCCCATCCCATGGCTAGTAATAAAATACAATTATATTATAAGAATGAATTTGTCTCAAAAACAAGGAAGACTCTACAAGGTCAAAAAAGACACTATCTCATCTAAATAATGGTAATCAACCATCGTTGCAACGCTGGTTTTCAGATAGGACCTTGTATATTCACCCGGCTACATTTCAATAAGTCTGCATCAATGCGCATGTATGGATGTATACGCTCATTGAAGTGTAAGCCTTCGGTAAATCTGTAGGTACAGACATATCAGTAAACGCTCTAAATAATAGTTAAATGTAGTGTGAAGTCTTGAAAGAAACCATGGTCAGGTATAAGCAATGTCTTTACGCTTCACAGAGGAAAGTTTCCTGTGGTTGACTTGAACAAATGGGGAACATAAGAACTAATTACGTTCGGGTCGCTTGAAGCGTTGTAATTTGTTGCTTAGAAACAGTTAGTGGTAGTTACATTGTCTTGATCTTCATAAAGACTATTTTTTCAGTTTTCTGTTTGGTTTAATCTTTAATAACGCCTAAAGGATTAGTGGGGATGGTTCCTTCTTTGTCGGGAACCATGTGTCCATCAAGGATGTGACACTCTTAATGGGAGACTAATGGGAGTGGAATCATAGTCAGAAAAAAGTCGTTATAAGAAATTTGAGGTTGCAAATTTAACTTTGTTTCAAGCAAAGTTTTCAAACATATCTTGGCTCAATATAGGTACTTTTAAAGTCAAGTTTAAAACTTGGCACTTAGCTCCTGATTCACTAACTTATTCACACATGCTCTTAAGTAGGTTCTAAATTCCCGACCACCTGGCTGGTTTTGGCACCCATTTATTTTGGGAAGATTATTCACTAAGAGCGTTAGTCAAGTGGGACCGGAGTGCTAACATTGACTCAGCAGGGACCCTCATTAAAGCACCCGCACTTCATGTGTTAAATGTAAACGCATTAATCATGCAAACCGACCCAAACTGTCTTCCTAAGGAGCGATAAATGAAATTCAAAGGTTTGAACATTTTAGTAGAATTTGTGTCTATTTTAGTTCCATTAAGGTTTATTACTTTTTTCGGTCCTAAGCCGACGAGATAAACGAAATAAAACTGGCAGCGATCAATCACCTCGCCAGAGATTTAACACTTAACTTCCATGATTTTTGGATAATAAGAAAAAATCATAATTGGTTTTTGCTGTTAAGTAAAATACTTTAGGAGGGTAGGACAGAATCTGGACCTTATACAACACACTACTTTGTAGCTATCACGTTTAATGATATCATGAACATACTTTGAGTACTTTGGGAGAGGCTCGTGGCTAATTACCAACCGCGCGGATCATACGATTAGCGAGATTAAGTTGCGCTAGCCGCGGTCATTCAGTGGATGGGTGAACGTTCGTTACACATCGAGAGACCCCTCCGTGGATGTCATACGAATACCTATGACAGTCGTTACGGGTTGAAGTCTAACAATCGGTCTAACCTTAGGACATGCGCATTCCCTAGTAACTGGGTTGCAGAGGTCTGATGGCAGTCGCTCCGTGTAAAATACTGGTGTTTAGCCGCATCTGGTTAGACTGGAAGCTGACCCCAACTGAGTTGGGAAAAGGTTAGGTAGAACACACTTTGGGTTCGCGATATCTCTGCCATACTATTCTGGGGTGTACAGTCGTATTCAGCACTTCAATTTTGTATATCTGGTCTTTTGATCCTTAGTTGCAGAAGGCAGGAACTTTAAACTGATGTTGCACCTTTGCTTTTTCTAGATAATGACATCGGGGTGGACAACAACGTATCACTTCGGCTGCATGCTACCAGATTACTCCATGAATCCGGAAGCATTGCGGATGCTTCGGTTTCTCTGGTGGACAGTGGTCCTGAAGATTCTGGAGCTTTTTGAGACTGCCTTCTTCTTTTTGAGGAAGAAGGAACGACAGGCTTCATTTTTGCACGTTTACCATCACGTCAGCAGCCTGATCATCATATGGTCTGCATTGAAGTATGTTGGAGGTACGTATGCCTAATTTACCTTCTAGGGATATTGCGCTGGTGTTTTATATTTTTTGCTTGACGTCAAGCATGATGCACTCTGTTGTCTTTAGTGTAACAAAATGAAGAACAATGAAAGTCTCTTCATCAAACGTAATGATTGTGTATGGCGCCTCATCACGACGGATTCATATTTCAAACCATGTTAGTTGTTTACGAAAAGGTTTATTATTCAGCTTTGTAATTTCAATACGGTTTACTTTGAAGAAAAACAACATCACGCCTGTATTCCTCGATGGTTTGGGCTGAGGTGTATAGTACTCATTTCGCCGTTATAAGTCCCATGTAATAGTGGGCGAGCCTATTGCCATCAACCGGGCACAAATCCAAACTCTGGGCTGCTACTGAGGAATTCCACGCGAACTAATCCAATAACACTTTGCCCGACCTGGGGATCGAAACCTCACGGTCAGCAGTCACGCTTGTCACCACTAAACCAACGAGGCAGTTAAGAAAACCAGTAACTTTGAAGTTATTCTCGTTACTTACCACCCTAGGATTGTCAACATACAAAATACTAGAGTAAAGTGGGGTTTCTTCAAGAACAATCAGACTGATTGCGTGTGAATAGTTATCCGGAGCTGCCGGAAGAACAAACATGATTTCACAGAACAAACACATACTTGATTGAGCGTGAATGGTAATCCGGTTTCGTATTATATTCTATTACTATCATTCATGTTCAATCAAAACATTATATGTTACTAGCGACCCAACCCGTCTTCTCACGGGTGCATGGGTGTACTAATGTGGGGCATATAAACCTTCCTCTTGAATCACTCTATCTATTGCTGAAAACTGCATTAAAATCCGTTGTGAAGTTTAATAGATCTAAGCGTACAGACAGCGGGAGCGACTTTGTTTTATACTATGTAATGATAGCGACAAAGTTTTTATGGTAAAGAGTCTTGTTGGTGTTATAATTATATGTGGCTCTTTAATTTATATCTAAACGTTGGTCTGTCTGTGGCCTGGTTTCAGCCAACTAATGTCTGGCTAGAGTAGTTCACTTACTTCAGCACAAGGTTTCATTATACAATGAGCAATAAACTGATGTAGTTCTTTGAAATTGGCTACAATGACACGTAGAGGCAGAGTAAGATTTGGGGTGCATTAAAAAGCTTTCATGAGTACTATATGTATCCTACTCAAGTACGTCCGGCGCATCCTGGGTTTCAGCCTCGCTACCAACCTTGCTGACTGGCTATTTTTTTTACCACGGCATGCAAAATTAAGCTATTCTCGTATAGCTCGTGCCGACCCGAAAGAAGAAGAGTAACATTCCCATTTTTCAAATAACTATGGGCGTAGCGCCCTTGACAAATGGGAATCTCACTCGGCCTTACTTAATTAAGCCTCTCTAAGTCCTCGTTTACGCAAAAATGCATCAATAATCAATCACCCTAAAGAATTATCACTGAACGTGTATGTTACGAAAAAATAAACAGCTCTTTACAATGTTAATGTATTGTTTAGCAGTTTTATTCACGGATCGCGTGTACGCGGGTCGTTTGGCTATATGGCGCACCAATTCCGTCGGGTAATTTTCACAAATTCACCGCCGCCAACATTTGCGAAAAAAATCGCATGCAATTTATTATTGCATGGAGACGTTTAGTGAACTTATTATGGGTAATTTTATAAAACTGTGGGTTCTTTTTGGTAACTTAATTTAGGTACAGTACGACACCCCGGGTTGCGGTGCATGCTTTTGCGAATCCCGCTACCCCGGCCGAACGTCAGGAGGAGGAGCACCGTTGGTTTTTAGCCGGTAAGAGTCCGGCAGACCCCCTTGCCTTCCCCGGGCGAGAGATATCCAGGAGGATTATCCAAAGATTTAAAAAAAGTACTGTACGACACAACTAAGAAGTCGTATCGGAAAGTGTGATCGAACAACCAATGGCAGTCGATCATTTTCGCGACACACACACTTATTGCGTCAGCGTAAAGATCATTTTTTATTGCAGAGCTAATAAACATTCGTGGTCTTGAAGTCGTACTCAGTTCGGAAGTGATCGGTTTTACGAAGTTTGCCGACGTGACTTCTTAGTTGTGTCGTACTATACAGGGTGTAAACGAAATCATGTAATTCCTTCAGACCTCGTGATGTACTGCTGACATAGATAAACCCTGAACGGGAAACAATCGGAATCAACAAAAAACATTACAAAGTAAACATGAGGCATTTTAGCGCACCGAGTTAAATGATCGCACGGCGAGCGATAGCCGCACAATTTGCTCGGGGCGCTAAAATGCCTCACGTTAAGAGCACATGTTTACGTGTAATTTTTTTTTATTGAATCCTAATGTATCTTATGTAGGGTTAATTTATGTTAACAGTACATCACGAGGTCTGAAGGAATTACATGATTTCGTTTACACCCTGTAGGTATGTGTTAGCTTAATATCGCTGTTCATTCTCATTCAAAGCCTAATTCATAAGTCACTCTAAAAATAGGTACATGTATCTTAAATCGTCGTTAAACGTGGAAATGGCATTTTTACGATAAGATTCATTCAACCATTTTTAATAGCCCATAAAGTGCGATGTCGCACCGGCCGAATGGCGCAGGGGTGGTAAACGTTTTGATTCTATGATCATTTTTGTCAGAAATAAAAATAAAAAGTAATTATAACCGCGCCGCCATTAGTCTTAGAAAGATCAGGTTAAATTATTCACCCTCAGGGAGTCGATGGAAGTATTAATAAAGGCCAACGAGATACAAGTCTATCCAGATATGTACATTATTGTACGCTTTTTTTATCGTTGGAAAATGCTCATGAAAGTCCCTCGCCTGGGGAAAGCGAGGGGGTCTGTCGGACTCTTACCGGCTAAAAACTCACGGTGTTCCCCCCTCCTGACCGTCGACCGGGCTCGCGGGATTCGCATAAGCATGCACAGCAAGCCCGGCAGACACTATTGTACACCTAGCAAACTCGCAAACCAACAAACCAACCCATTTGAAACTAGAAATCGAAACGAAACCCTCACGCTTGGCATCGTCGCATTACAGCAACTACCACTACAAACCATAAAGATTATATTGTGCTCGAAACTTTTAGCCATCGTGCAGCGACAGCATAAATATTTGTGTAATTTAGACTAAACTAAACAAGGCTTTCCTCAAGTCAGGACATCAAAATCGCGCAAATAATATAATGGATACCAAAGGTTTGCCAACCCTAGTCAGGGATTTACCATAAAAGATTTTTGTGTTCAGAATGTAGGCCAATAAGCTTTTTGGGCAAACGTCGATCCATTTTGACATGTTGCCATAATAGCAATCAATTGAACTGTTACAGCGACTGATTGAATTTTATTGATCGGTGAGATGAACGTTCGTGATTGATAAATAACCAGTTAGGTTTACCAAGAATATTTATTGTTAGAGATTGGATGAATTAGAGGCTTCTATATTTAATTTATAGCATTATGTGGGTCACTCACATTCGCACGAACACGCGAACCCACAAGTGTGGGACTGACATTCGCAACTAGTATGCGAACATTTTCCATAGATAAATCATAAACTTTTTAACAAAAATAAAACCGACTTCAGACAAAAAAAAAAAAAAAAACATTAAAATCGGTTCACAATTAGCAAAGATATCGCGGAACAAACATACAAAAAAAACAGTCTAATTTAGAAACTCCTCCTTTTTTTGGAAGTCGGTTAAAAACGGAAAACATTCGTACAATGTATGAATGTTTGCGCGCATGTGAGTGACACGAGTTAGACAAATATCGCTAACTAGCTTTTGCCCGCAGCTTCACTTGCGTGTTTTTTTTCATACTAACTTTTACCCCCTATATTATTTAATATATTATTATATTATTATTAGTTTATTATATTATTTACCTTTGGGGATAAAATTTACAAATATCCTTCCTTGGTGGATGCCTACATTATAAAAGGTACCTACTGTTAAAATTACAAGTTTCTAACCGCAGCCGTTGAGGCTGTGTGTTGATAGATCCAGTCAGTTTTTCCTTTTATACAGCCAGATAAGAGAATGAATATCTTTTGATTTACTTCTCTATGCAGAGTTTTAGCTTATTAAGATTGGTTTACATTAATATAACATAAAACTGTCTCAAACCCTAGCTAAAAGTAATAACGTAGTAAACATTTACACTCTTCTATGCCTTTTAGGTTATGTTTTGTCGAAAGTTATAATAAATTAAGTATAGAAAGATTGAAGGCATGCAATGTGCGCTGGGGTTGGCGGGGGGTGCAAGTTGCATACCAAGTGGTACTTCTGAACGCGTCACACCACAGCATCAGGCATTTTCAGTAGGCTATTAAAGATAGTGCCGTTAAAAGGCATACCATTTCACTTGCAAATGTATCCTTAGTGAGCCATTTACTCATGCCAGCCACTATTTTGAGGGGCTCGTGGCTAATTTACAACCGTACCGATCATACGATTTGCGAGGTTAAGCTGCGATTTCCGCAGTCAGTCCGTGTCCGCAGTCAGTCAGTCCTTGCCTCTTAGAGCACTTAAAACCGTTGGTCCCGAGTGTCATAAGAATACCTACGACAGTCGTTATGGATAGTCAGAAGCTTCAAATTCTGACAACCGGTCTAACTTTAGGATATCGGTATTGCCCAGTTACTGGGTGCGGAGGTCTCATGGCAGTCGCTCCTTGTAAAATACTGGTATTCAGCCGCATCTGGTTAGACTGGAAGCTGACCTCAGATAATTAGGAAACGGCCAGGAGGAAGAAGCTACTATTATACTGGCATGTGTAAGCTCTTAAGTACTTAACATGTGGCCAGATTTTAGATACTTCAATACCTAACACATTGTGTATTATGCTGATGACTTAGGGTAGGAAACGAGGTAATGTTTCATTACTATTCACGAAAGTATTCAAAAGCATTGCTAAGCGCTTTTCGCCAAAGAGTCGGCACAGTTCCAAGCCACACCAGCTGTATTGGGTAGACTTTATCCCCACAATAAATGCCGCATATTTAGGGCGAGGTTGCCAGACGTCTCTTAAAATTTTCTGTGGGGTATCGTTTGCTCGATTTCAATAAGCCCTTGCTGATTTGCACGGAATGCAACTGCCTCGTTGGTCTAGTGGTGGCAAGCGCGAATGCTGATCGTGAGGTCCTGGGTTCGATCCCCAGGTCGGGCAGTGTTATTGGATTTTTCCGTGTGGAATTCCTCAGTAGCAGCCCGGAGTTTCGATTTGTGCCCGGTTAATGGCAACAGGCTCGCCCCCTATTACATGGGACTTAAACATAAAGGCGAAATGAGGGTGTTACTATATACCTCTCCAACCCTTCAGGGAATATAGGAGTGATGTTATGTTATGCAGCTTCATAGAAAAGTGTAGCAACTCCACAGTCACCTCACATCACTCCGTACAATGTCCGTTTCGCGAGACAAGGACAGAAAATGCCACTTCAAGAAATTTAGAAGCGTGTAGTTCCTCCATTTTTTGATCGACTTTATTTACTTTTTTAACTTGTCCTGTCCAATTAAGCCAGGTCAGGGTAGTCACCCCCCCTGAACGAATAAAACGCTCTGACTCAAGCTCTCTATATTTGCGAAAATAGGTCAGGCATTGTTACTGTCTTTTAATGGACGGTTTGTTGTCGGTAGCTGGTAACACAATGTTGATAAAGAAGGGTAGTCGTCAAGATGAATCAACGTACCCGACGTTATAAAAACAGTGGTCATTCGACGGAGCAGTGAATTCTATGTCGAACAGCCGAAGAAGTCTGACCTTTTATATCTGATTAGCTTGTCCTTATTTTCTGATCTTGTGTAAATTATTATAATGTGAACTAGCTTCTGTAACTAACCCCTAACCCAAATATAAGTACTCTCAGTGGTGGAGAGTCTATGTTGGTTTTATTGTAATTTATTGACCATGCTCGCAATCCTGACAGACCGATATTAGCTATAACTGTAATGTTAGATTCACCCCTACACGATTCTGTGTCTGTCTTTTACAGGTTCCTATAAACAAAAACGAATCGTTTTCGTTACCAATAGTAGCATTTTTTATTGCCAAACTGGGCATATATTTTTAAAGCTTATTTTACATGTGATAGCTACTTCCATGTGTGTCTACTATGCAGAGTTATGAGGTCTTTGCTCCGTTATTGGTCTTTACCAATAACGGAGCAAAGACCTCATAACTTTATACAAGATTCTCAATTATAACCAACTAGCGACCCGCCCCGGCTTCGCACGGGTGTAATGTAGATATGGGGCATATAAACCTTCCTCTTGAATCAATCTATCTATCGCTGAAAACTGCATTAAAATCCGTTGCATAGTTTAATAGATCTAAGCGTACAGACAGCGGAAGCGACTTTGTTTTATACTATGTAAAGATAACGCTCCAAAAATGATAGGAACGGTCATAAGTCTATGAAAATGGCTTAGTAAGGAAAGACTCCGACGATTCTGATACTGCCATACAAAATGTTATAAAAAGACCTAAGCTCTGTTCATAGCGTGCCAACAATAAAACTAGTACAGTTTCGTAACTAAACAAAGCGATGTGGAGTTATCTGGAGCTTAGCTACAATAGTGATCTGGTCCTTCCGTCCTAGATTTATAAGATAATATTGATAGGATTAGTTTAACGGAGAAGTTGGGTTTATTGTATAAGCTTATTATTATATAATCGGTTAGTCGTGTCTTCAAGTTAAATAATTTCTGGTCCTTATAGCCAACTTTACAGAAGCTTCCTCTTGGCCATTTCCTAACTATGTCGGGGTCAGCTTCCAATCTAACCAGATGCGGCTGAATACCAATATTTTACCAGGAGCAATTGCCATCAGACCTCCGCAACCTAGTTACTGGGCAATGCTGATATCCTAACGTTAGACCGGTTGTCAGACTTCCGGGCTTTTGACTACCCGTAACGACTGTCATAGGTATTCGTATGTCATTCGTGAGGTCCCGGTTTCGATCCCTAGGTCGGGCAAACTGTTAGTAACATCCCGGAGTTTGGATTCGTTTCCGGTTGATGGCAATAACTTCGCCCGCTATAACATGGGACCTAAAAATAACAATGAAATGAGGGTGTTACTATACAACTGCCCAACCCTTCGGGGAATACAGACGTGATGTTATGTTATCATAAACTTGTATAAAAAAAAAAACATTTTGTAAATAAATGCAAAAATAATTAAAGCAGTATGAAGGGTTAAACCGCGACTGCCTAAAATAGTTTTTCATAAAAATGTTGATCATTAAGCCAAACACGAAAATGCTAAAATAACTTGACCTTTACCCACGGACGCGGCTAGCGTGAATAACTCTCGGAGAAATGCTGTGCCCGAAACGAAAATGTACGTATTCAAAATATTTACAGAGCTTGTTAGCGAAAACTTGTCACAACTTTTTAGTAACATCACTTGAGAATTTTCTGGCGTAATCGCTTCAGGCGGTTTTAAAAATAATTTCACTTCATTATGGTTTAAACATTCATATATCAAACATCACGCCTGTATTCCCCGAAGGGTTGGGCAGTGGTGTATAGTAACACCCTCAATTCGCCGTTATGTTTAAGTCCGATATGTTATAGGTGGCGAGCATATTGCCATCAACCGGGCACAAATCCAGACTCCGGGCTGCTACTGAGAAATTCCTAATGGAAAACCCAATAACACTTTGCCCGACTTGGGGATCGAACCCAGGATCGCATGATCAGCAGTCGCGCTTGCCACCACTAGACCAACGCGGTAGCTAAAAATTCATAACATAGAAAAATGCCCTTATACAGGGTGTAAAAGAAATCATATGTAATTCCTTCATATCTCGTGATGTACTGCTGACATAGGTTAAGCATGCACGGGGTACTTGTGAATCCAATTAAAAAAAATTACAAGATTTAAACATGTGCTCTTAACGTGAGGCATTTTAGAGCCCCGAGCGAATTGCATGGCTATCGCTAGCTTCGCGGTCATTTAACTCGGGGCGCTAAAATGTCTCACGTTTAGAGCACATGTTTACTTCTTGAAATTTTTTAAAAATTGAATTCAAAAGTATCCCGTGCAGGGTTAATCTATGTCAGCAGTACCTACATCACGAGGTTTGAAGGAACTACATGATTTCGTTTACACCCTGTATACAAGATTATAATATCATGATTGAAAGCCGTCTTTCGCTTGTCAAAACTTGGACTGACAGTGGTCGACCGTACCATGTGATGTGACATAAGGTTGAAGTCGGGCGTATAACCCTCAAAATCGTTTTACAGCTGCTAAATGCCATTAAGAGGCCGCTCCCGTTTCACAGCCGTCTCGCTTTAACTTTAAAGCCTTTTTTAAAGAGATTTTAGGCAAAATAGAAAAATGTATTCAATCAGCATCCTTCAGGATAACCTACAAAGAGGTTACCTAGAAAGAGGAGGAGAAAGAAAATTTATGTCTTTTGTTTTTTTTATACAAGGTTAGTCGGAAAGGGGGTACTAAGCCGAAAGGGTGTTAAAGAACCCATAATAATGGATAACTTTTGTTCTACAACTTTCCCCAAAAGTCATTAGTTTAAGAGAAATAGCTGTTCAAAGATTTCATAAAAAATACGCTAAATTTTATCTATCCTCAGTTATGATTAGCTGTGTTTACATTTTAGGTCAGATTTGGGGTCACGGATTAGAAACTTCATTTTCTGAATTCGTAACTAAAGCTAAAGATTTTTTTTAAAAACTTAAATAAAAATCATATTTTATGGTGTTTTTTTTATCTAATTGTGAAATTTAAATACTTTCTTTAAAACAATCATTAATTATACATAAAGTGGTCCGCGGGTTAGTACCCCCTTTCCGGCGAACCTTGTATAAATTATGTATGGAAATAAAACTATTGTTTAAATGTTTGTGATGACACTCTAAAGGTGGATACACTGAACTTCTACGGATTACATTGTTCTATAAAACCTAAAATCTTTAAAAAGGGGTTAACGTTAGAGCGAGACGGCTGTTAAACTGGTGCGGCCTCTTCAGACCTCTCTCAATACCCAACTTTCCGATTCCCTAACTTAACCACAAATCTTCCGCCCTACTTCCTTTGAATTATAACTGGAAGCCGTCGACTTGCTATTAACAAATGACTGAATTGCCCTCGTTTCGTGGCACGTTAAATATTGGACTATTAGCTGGAATTGTTGGGCGGTACGGGGTACTCGGTGACGTTGGCTGCATAAACAGTTCGGGGTAGTCCGCTACCATGCCGATATTAGTTGAAGCTATAATCAATGACCGCCTGTTCGTCTTCTTATCGTGTGGTTAGTGACTAACCTGGTATCAGAGTTTATGCCGCCATGGGCCTCTGACTTGACTTCATATGCCGTCGAGAAATATCTCTCAGGCATGCCGGTTTCCTCACCATGTTTTCTTTCACCGTTTTTAAGCAAGTGATAATTATACAATACGCACATGAATCCGAAAAGTCAGAGATGCGTGCCTTAGGTTCGAACTCGAGACCTATGATTTGGCATTGCGACGGTCGACTATCGTCTGTTTTTGTTTTAGTTTGTGTTTATACAGAAGTGGGGGTTTGTCGTGGTCACATGTGTGATCTATTTTATTTTCTGATCTGGACATATAATGGTGGGTTACCACGGCGCGTGATATCACAAGCCGCGCTGCGCCGAGCTGATTTGTACGAGCGAGCATGTGCGACAAGTGAGCCTGCAGAAACCGTTCCCACGGGTACGATGCCGCGTGTCTTGTGATATCACGCGCCGTGGGAAGCCACCATTCGATGACAAATTGTTTTCTAAAATGATTCCGATGATATAAATGGTAAAAAACTCAAAATCAAAATATTTATTTGCGGACTAAGTGTTAAATTGGAGACATCTCTTTTACTCTGATTTAATTCAATGGTGATGAATTCAATCCATTTAAATATTTATAACTAGGTGTCCTCACGGCTCCGCCCGCGTAAGAAGTTTTATTCCAGTAATAAATATAGCTTATGTTAGTCAGTGATAATGTAGCTTTCTAACGACAAAATAATTATTGAAATCGGTCCAGTAGTTTTTAAGTTTATTCGTTACATACAAAAATACAAATCTTTCCTCTTTATAATATTAGTATAGATATAGATAACCCATGGGTCCCATGGTTATAATAATTCAATGTTCATATCAATTTCTGCATGACGCAGGTAACCAAGTTGGTCCTATGGGGACCTGAATACTTTGGCAGTCTATTATTAAAGGCAATATCGATCCCTTTTTAATAATAACACATTGTCTTGCGTAAGTGGCATGTTCAGCAGTGAACGTCTGCGGGCTGATGATGACGTAGAGCAGAGGTCCCCAAACTATTTTGTCTTGTAGACCACAGGCCACGGTTTTTAGTTAAGGGTAGACCCGCTGCTTAGCTAATATTGCATTTATGCAAATTCATCGACTTCAAATGTGTTTTTGACTGATTTCGAACTGTAGTGATGTGTACACTAAGTTTTATACATTTATTAAACCTACGACAGTACCTACAATAGTACTATCATCTTCGGTCTGTTTGTTACGTTTTCAGGTAAAAACTAAGCAACAAATCATCTGTAGGTATATGTGGGTTATACCATTAATGTAAAGTCAAAATTAAAGTCACAACCTACTTAAATGAGATCCACTATCGTGGACCCCCGTTTACATCTCACGGACCTCCAATTATTTTTTTCACTCACATTGACCCCTCGTTGGTCGTCGTCGACCCCTGGGGGTCCATATAGACACTTTGGGTATCACTGACGTAGAGGGACATTCTACCCTTTTTCTTGAGTCAACTTTTACCCCGCGGGGTGATACTAGACAAAGACCTGAGTAACATAGAAATGTAGGTCAACCCCGACACATACAAAGTGCGACATCTGACACGTGTTTCTACACGATGTATCATAAGCGGGTTACTCCTATTAAGCCGTGTCGCCGTGCGATAATTGACGATATACATGGAGCTGTGGTGAATGATCTGCTGCCTTCTTTTATCCAAG
The DNA here is from genome assembly GCA_910594945.2 of Amphipyra berbera. Taxonomy (NCBI): domain Eukaryota; kingdom Metazoa; phylum Arthropoda; class Insecta; order Lepidoptera; family Noctuidae; genus Amphipyra; species Amphipyra berbera. Next base: position 3,058,908 of record OU343138.1, read on the forward strand.
AGTTGAAAGCTACATTCGCAGTCAGTTATTTTTTAAATTTGTAAATAAATGTTCGAATCTAGATTCTGCGCCTCTAGTGAAAACAGTTTAAGTCAAATTGACTGCAATCGGACCTTTTCACTACGAGTATAAGTCTGTCACAGATTGCGAGGAACGTTTAAGTATTAGTTTTGGTATAGGCATAACGACGTAGAGCACCAAGACGTTATTATAAGTCACCAGCTTGTGCGCGCGACTAGGTATGGATGGTAACTTGCAGTGCGTCTAGTGTGTGTGAATGTTTCAGATTATAAGAAAGCTCCATCTATTGACAAAGTTCAGAAGTGTAGTTATTAGGGACAGAACTTTATTAATTATCCCACAGAACGCATTATTGGGATAAAAAGTATCCTATATGTTAATTCAGGACATGGTCTATTTTCGTGCTAAATCTCATCCAAATCCGTTCAGCCGTTTATGTGTAATTGAGTACTAAACGTTCAAACATCTTCACAAACTTCCTCATTTATAATATTAGTGTGATTATTATACATGCAGGCTGCTTCATAGTAAAGATCTTTAGATCGATTTATCTTAATTCCATACGCAAATGATGGAGGCTACCATTAGCCTAACCATACAGCATTTAAAAAAAACGATCTTATGAACAACTGCGTTGTTGGTCTAGTGATGCCAAGCGCGACTGCTGCACGTGAGATCCTGGGTTCGATCCCCAAGTCAGGCAAAGTATTATTGGGTTTTTCCGTGTGGAATTTCTTAGTAGCAGCCCGGAATTTGGATTTGTGCCCGGTTGGTGTCAATAGGCTCGACCTCTATTACATGGGACTTAAACATAACGGCGAAATGAGGGTGTTACTATACACCCCTGCCCAACCCTTCGGGGAATACGGGCGTGATGTTATGAACAACACTGCTTTTAAATCGCAGTCTGTGTCAGTGGGTAATTAGTTACTATTTACGGGACCAGTACTGGCATTAGCCTACAGCCACACGTTGCTAAGCTGTTCTTGAAAGCTGTTCTATAAATACTAAAATCAATACGCGTTAGAAGATATAACTGGCTGATTGCGTAACAATGTTTGTTTTTATTATGAAAGTAAGTATGTACCCTATACATACGTCAGAAAGGAGAGAAAATAGTATACGACGCCGATATTCTGCGTCCAAGATACGATAGCCGATAAGAATATAATTATTACTGTGATTTCACCCTTAAACTAGAATATTGCCAAAGATATGTTCTGCCTAGCTTTTTCCAGGGGTCAGTTTCCAGTCTAACCAGATCCGGCTAATACCAGTATTTTACACGGAGTGACTGCCATCAGACCTTATCAATCCCGTTACTGGGCAATGCCGATATCCTAAGGTTAGACCGGTTATCAGACTTTCGGGCTTCTGAATTCCCATAACGACTATCATAGGTATTCGTATGATACCCGGGACCGACTGTTTTGTGCTCTCCGAGGCACGGAGGGGTCTCGATGTGTAACGAATGGTCCCCTATCCACAGGCTGACCGCAGAAAGCGTAGCTTGACCTCGCAAATCGTATGATCCCCGCGGTTGGTAATTAGCCACGAGTGGGTGGGTTTACAGACACAAATCTTCACATGCACAGACGCCCAGACTCGGAACAACTATTTGTAGGCCATACAAATATTTGTTCCGTGTGGGAATCGAACTCACGACCCGTAGCGCAGAAGTTAATCGCTCAGCCACTTCACCAAACGTGTCGTCAATAATGCTTGGTTAATAATAATATTTTTTTAAGTCTATACTTTTGTACGTCCGACGCACCCTGGGCAGTCAGCCCCGCTACCAACCTTGCTGACTGGGTAATCTTTTCATCACGGCGTGAGCTAGTCTCGTATAGGCCGTGCCGACACAAGAGAAGAAGGTACTAACATACTGCCAAGCACAGAAACTAAGGTGACGTGTATTCTAAAGATTGGAAGGCAAACGTCATGCTAATATTGAATCCGAAAACTAATAGTAGCCAGAAACGGCTACTTCTTTATTTTTATTTGATTTTTACTAGCTGTACAAATACAAGTCGATATAATATCGTCAAAACATCCAGTAGGCACACAAACTCAGTTAACTTTGCTTACACAACCGTTTGTTGTTTCAGTAACAAGAAACACGTGTATACACTGTTTTATTGTGCAGACCTACCTTAAGGTGTATGCGATCAGCCCGCGAAGCTTAATTTTTTTAGTATTTACCGGGTGCGGCAATTGAACTGTCCGTCTCAATCTAACTGTTTTAAAATTCGAACCACTGAATCGAACGTCGCCAAAATTTCAAATGTTGGTCTTTGACATGTTCTCTATCATCATATGAAGTGATTCTATTGTGAGGGAAACACATTCGAATTTAGAACAATGGATTTAAAACGAAATTCAGTGATTGCTCTTCATTTGGAGGGAAAATCGAATATAGAAATACGTCGAGCGCTGCCAAATCTTCTATTGAACGAGAAATTTGTGCATCGCACTATTCAGCGTTATAATGAGACTGGTAGCGTTAAGAAACGCTACGGTGGCGAACGACGCTGTACTGAAACGGCGCCAGCAGGTGTCGAAAAGGTGCGTCATCGATTAGACAGAAATCCAGCGCGCTCAGCAAACCAGCTCGCGCGGGATCTCAAGGTGAGGAATCGCAGCGTTCGTCGCATATTGAAGGAAAAGTTTAAAGTCAAACCATAAAAAAAAACCTTTCTCAGGAACTCACTGCTTTACAGCGTAGCAAACGGTTGGATCGATCTAAAGAGCTGATTCGCTTGCTCGTCTCCGGCGAGCTTCCCAATTTGGTGTTTTCAGATGAGAAAACTTTTTGCGTTGAACAGTTTTTAAATAAACAAAATGACCGTGTTTTGTTTAAGGGACGTGTCAGCGACCATTCAGACCAATTGCAAGTCAGTCGACGCCAAGGAGCCGACCAAATCATGGTCTGGGCGGCGGTGTCTAAAACAGGCCGTTCTCCGCTCGTTTTTCTTCCAATGGGTCGCAACCAAGTCAAAATAAACCAACAAATCTATCGAGACAAAGTCTTGCGACCAGTGCTGGTACCGTGGGCACGCAACACATCCGGTTCAGAGCGTTGGACTTTTCAGCAAGACTCGGCACCATCGCACAGAGCAATTGGAACGCAAAATTGGTTGAAAGCAAACGTTCCAGTGCTGATCGACCGAGATATGTGGCCGTCGTCATAGCCTGACTTGAATCCGCTGGACTTTCGTATTTGGGGTGTTTTACAGGCCAGGGCCTGTGCTAAAAAACACACTTCGGTGGAAGCGCTCAAAGTTACTCTTACGCGAGAATGGAATTGTTTGAGTGACGACGTCGTTCGAGCAGCCTGCGCTTCTTTCAGAAAGAGACTTTAGCTTGTAGTAAAGGCTAAAGGCGGTTTTATTCCTTCGGAATAAGTCATAATAAAACTTTGAACTTTCTATTTTCACATGGCAAAAGTGTATAAATAAATATTGAAAATTAACAGAAATATTTCATTTTCACATACGGACAGTTCAATCGCCGCACCCGGTATTTTATATTTTACCTAAAAACTAAACATCTTTAATGGTCGATTCCAATTTACGGAGCGTTATTGGTTAAAATTGAGACTCTTGTATCTTTATCCATAATAGCGGCCCGTCCCAGCTTCGCACGGGTGGACATTTTCCCGTTTTTGCAACATTTTCATTTATGCTCCGCTCCTATTGGTCGTAGCGTGATGTTATATGGCCTATAACCTTGCTCGATAAATGGACTATCCAACACAAAAATATTTTTTCAATTCCAACCAGTAGTTCCTGAGATTAGCGCGTTCAAACAAACAAACAAACTCTTCAGCTTTATAATATTAGTATAGATGAAGCAAAGGCCTCATAGTTTTGCATAGTAGACTCTCCCATATTGACTTCCATATGGCGGGACTTCCATATGGTTATTTTACCTGTGATAGCTAGGTACTCTTACGAGTCTATTCATATGCCCCGAGCCCCGATTGGCAATAAAAAATGCTACCATTGGTAAGCAAAACGATTCGTTTTTTTTAGGAACCGTGGATAAGACGTAGTTTTATTATTAGCGGAGACAAAATATTGCATTGTATTGATGTGTGCATTTGTTTACCTTTAAAAACGACACATTTTACTGTAATGACGTCAGATATGATATAAACAACTTATTTTTGTAAAACGCGCTCGCGTAGTTTTAATTTTGTGGACAGATTAACCGTACCTGTTCACTTTAATAAGAATGCTTTCGTTGTTATACTAACAGTTATTTTTTAAAACCCTCGTTTTATGACTCGGAACAGGTATACAAGGGGTGTTTTTTTAGATGTGGAGAACTTTAAATTGAAATAAAACACAGAATTTGTTTTTAATATCCATGAAATTGGTTTTATTTGAAATATAGTTTTTGGCATTTATGCTTGAATATGATTTCTGGCATTTGGCCGCCGCGGCTGGCGCGTAAATGGCGTAACTCATTCTAAGACTAAGATTTTGCTTGCGATTAATTTCACGACTTGGGCCTGTTAACTGGCCACGCCATTAGATTATTTTCTTTGGGGCGATGTAAAGTCGGATGTCTTCACCGATAAGTCAGAAACAATTGAGCACTTGGAAGCCAGCATTCGACGCGTTATTGCTGAAATACAGCCTGATTTACTGCGAAGAGTGTGTGAAAATTGGAAATCCAAATTACGTCATTTACACACAATATTCAAACATGTTTTACCTTTTTTTTAAATAAAACCAATTTCATGGATATTAAAAACATTTTCCTGTGTTTTAATTCTACTTCAAGTTCTCCGCCTCTAAAAAAGCACCCTTTACAGAGACTGCCTAATTAGTTTCGGACACAAACATAGCCCCTAATCATGAGCTGAATCGGAAGTGAGTTCAGCCCATGATTAAGCATGGACGTGCAAGCCGCGCAGGGAAAACACATCAGCCATTGTTTTACAGTGCATAAAGTTAGGCGTCGGGTCGGGTGATGCGTCGATTGTAGGCGTCCATTATCAGCACACTTATTATCATGAGGTTAGTGACTAACCTGGTGTCAGACTATGCCGCCCATGGACTTGGCTTTACATGCCGTCGAGAAATATCTCTCAGGCATTTCCTCACGATGTTTTCCTTCACAGTTTTTAGGCAAGTTATAATTATACAGATTCAGAAGTCGGTGCCTTTAATTTGGTTCAGCGTGGATTAGCACCGGCTTCTGAATCTGTTATTTTTATAATATGGTAATTATTTTATTACTTTTTCGTTTTGTTGAAGTCGGTTTTATTTTTGTTGAAATGTTTTTTATACTATAACAAATATAACTAAATATTACATCATAGTCAAACAAAATATGGATGGATTGTGTGAGGGAGGATATGAAAGACAAGGGAGTAAATGATAATGAGACGGCTGACAGGGAAGAGTGGAATAGAAAAACATATTGCGCCGACCCCAAGTAATTTGGGACCAGGGTAGGAAGATGATGATTGCATTATAGCCTTCTTCTTCTTTTTGTGTGGTTAGTGACTAACCTGGTGTCAGAGTTTATGCCGCCCATGGGCGTCTGACTTGGCTTCACATGCCGTCGAGAAATATCTCTCAGGCAGGTTTCCTCACGATGTTTTCCTTCACCTTTTTTAAGCAAGTGATAATTATACAATACGCACATGAATCCGAAAAGTCAGAGGTGCGTGCCTTGGGTTCGTACTCGAGACGTATGACTTGGCAGTCCGACGGTCACACCACTAGGCTATCACTGCTGCATTACCATGTCCCTATGTTATAGAAAAATCTACTACTAATTAAGGAACAAACCCTATAGGCACTCGCACTGCCAATCGTTAGCCAATCCGACAGTCGAGAGTACCAACCTAACTAAGTTAATCAATCAAGACTTGTCTGCAAGATTTCACGGTACGTCGGATTATCAGCCAAGTACGTTACCTGTCTAAAACTAAAGTTCCATCGTCAATCATCCTGCTTTATTAACTTATTATAACTTTTAGAGGATATTAGCGACATGAAAGCGCTAAAAGTAATAATGTTTCAAAAGCTGTTGTAATCTTTTTCCAATAGATTTCTTAAACTTTTATGAAAACAGGAAAAAATTGCCTCGTTTTTCTCTTTTAACAAAGGTTATTCGCATAATTTTAAAATATAACATCTTTACATAGTATAAAACAAACTCGCTCCCGCTGTCTGTACGCTTGGATCTTTTAAAATACGCAACGGATTTTAATGCAATTTTCAGCAATAGATAGAGTGATTCAAGAGGAAGGTTTAAATGCGCCACATTACATCCATTTACATTTCACCCGTGCGAAGCCGAGGCGGGTCACTAGTTATTAATAATTCCAAATCACACTGCTATCCTTAATGTGATGACACTTTCTCAGATCTGGGTCATTAAACCCATAATTGTTTGGTCCTTTAAGACAGGCTGGTCCTTAGGGGCGAGCAATAATTTTAAGGTTAATCTGTAATATTTGCGATTGAAATAAATAACTGCCTCATTGGTCTGGTGGTGGCGAGCGGTACTGCTGATGGTGAGGTCTTGGCTTCCATCCCCAGGTCGGGCAGTGTTATTGGGATTTTCCGTGTAGAATTCCTCAGTAGCAGCCCAGAGTTTGGAATTGTGCCCGGCTAAAAGCAATAAGCTCGCCCCCTATTACATGGGACTTAAACGGCGAAATGAAGGTTACTATACACCTCTGCCCAACCCTTCGGGGAACAGAGCCGTGATGTTATGTTATAGATAACCAATGCTACATTACCTAATACTACCATTCACGACCTATAAATAATTTATGTCCCGCGTCTGGTTTACGTCTTCGTCTCAGACACCATGATTGATATTATGGGGTTGCGTCACTCAAAGTACACATAATTGCCCCGATTTATGTAATATTTAGCTACGATATTGGCCATCAAAGATGTTATCGCTTATAGAGAGACTGTTAAACAAAAACTTGAGGAAACCACGTCAAACAATTTCTTCTATATAAGGCTATCTCTCCTCCCTTTTACACAATTTCTACAATCACCGCAAGTAACAAGGAAATCGGTACGCTGTATTTAAGTTCCTAGAAAGATTTTCAACTTGACCAAGATTAAGATAGGCATTAATATGGCTACTATACAATAGGCTAGGCTAGTCATACTTTGAAATCTATTGCTCCAAATGTATTCAACAAATTAATAATCATAATACCGAAATCGTGTACACATGTACCAACATGTCCTGTCTCTACAGGGTATAAACGCAATCATGTAATGCCTTCAAACCTCGTGATGTACTGCTGACATAGATTAACCCTGCTCAGGATACTTTTGGATCCAATAAAGAAAATTCGAAGAAGTAAACATGTGTTCTTAAAGTGAGGCATTTTAGCGGCCCGAGCGAATTGCGCGGCTATCGATCGTTGCGCGGTCATTTAACCTTTTTGACGCCATTGTCACATATATGTGACAAACGAAAGCTTGCCCTGTACGCTAACGTCACAAATATGTGACAAAAACGATTGGATTATAGTTACCTTGGAGTGGAGGGTACGCCGATGCGTTTATACTTTGGCGTTCAAAAGGTTAACTCGGGTCCCTAAAATGCCTCACGTCAAGAGCATAATTATGTTTACTTATTGTAATTTTTTTATTTATTGAATTCAAATGTATCCCGTGCAGGGTTAATCTATGTCAGCAGTACATCACGAAGTTTGAAGGGATTACATGATTTCGTTTACACACTGTACACATGTACTTATCAACTTCTATGTGAAAATGTTAAGAAAATCGACCATACATGAGACCTATAAAATTAAAGGCAGCTAAACGCCTAAGGCTCGATTTTACCAACGTCGGATAGCGTTTATCCAAGGAATAAGACAGACGTTTTGACAGAATTTCTATGCAAAAGCTGTCAAAACGTTAAATTTATTCCTCGATTAAAGTTATCCGACGTTGGTGAAATCGGCACTTAAAGTCGTAACATTAGTTAATTATGGCGCCATCTAGTTTAGTTAGTTGGACTGGCATTGGTGTATTCATTTTACCAACAAATGCAGCTAAGTCCCTTAGAAATTCAGTCCAAAAACCGATATTGGCATTCGCTACCTTGACAAAAATATCAGTTTTTGTAGCTTCCTGAATATTTGACAGACTTGGATTTAGCTGCCTTTAATTTTATAGGCCTCACATTGTCATTATTTATCATTGACGTTTGACGATTGTCATTGACGAAAATATATTTTTAACTGGGTATCGGTTTATTGTCATTTCCTTGAATTTAATTAGATATTTATCCATTCAAAACTATATTATAATTAATGATGGTTTGTTTACATAAATTACACATCGAATTTGGCCAAAATACCTATATAATAGTATATCAATGTACCTACATCTGAATTACAGTTCCATGAAGCATATCATTTTTGGACCGAGTGTATAATATCAGCAAGCACATTGGGTCAACCGCGCGACGGCGCAACGAATATTCCCAAGGAGGGTTGATGTCAGGCAGGCGGCCGGTCATAAAACAATAAGCCAAAACCTCTAACAACATGGACTTATGAAATAGGTACATGTTGTGCCGACCCCACTTAGTGTGGGATAAGGGCAGAAAGAAGAGGAAGAAGAAGAAGAATGGCTTCTTCTTCTTCATTTTTGGCTCAACCTGTAATGGCTTACAGGTTGAGCCAAAAATGCAATTTATCAAACCTTAATTAAGCTTTTAAATCTTCATTTAAAGCCATCCTTAATTATTCCAAAGCTGCCTTATCATAATCACATAGTAGGTACCCACTTATATTTGGATCATTATTATTCAATTACCTCAGTAAAAAGCTTTGGAGTCTCCTCCGAGGGTCCGTTTGAAGATCTCAGTGAAAGATCAGCATGTTCAGCTGAGTGAATTTAATCTTACGATCAAAGCCTGGAATGCTTATTAGATTGGGTTGAGGTTAGCTTTCAGGTTAACAGGACCGAATGGTTGTGTTATAGTTGATTAATAAATGAATTACTTAGTAATATGTATGAAATGAAGGGCTTTTATAGTAGATTCATTGATTAATTTGTACTTAATGTTTTTATGGTCACGCAATTCATATTCAATTCATTGTCTTTATATTGACGCTGAAACTAACATTAGGACTCCAAAGTCAAAGTCCGAAAGGACCAAAAAGGGTTCGAAGGACCAATCTGAAAATGTACTAAAATAAACATACATTTTCCAAGCACTATAAATACTTCCACTTAGTCCAGATAATTGCTGTCACGCCCACACAAAACCTTGAACATCATGTTTTCAAAGTTTGTCCAAACTACGAAATTGTGCCTTCAGTTTGTTTGGAAACTTAAGACTTTTAATGCCTTTGCGTGGAAATTTGTCGAGAAAATTGCAAAACAAAGGAAACACTCCGACTTCGTACTTAACGTGATGTTGAAGACATTTTTGTGTCTTCTTTTTATTCTTTTATATTTTTTTATTGACAATGTCCTTTGACGATACCAGCTCCGTAATAATTCAAATTGCAAAAGTAAAATTTTATGATGACTATAATAAAACTTCGGTTCGATCTATGCCGGTTAACCCTCTTTGAACTCTTTAACCAGCGTGATAACTATGGGTAACTTTTTTCATGTCAGATGAGGTATCAACCTACAGGTCCGTAACTAAAGGCTCAGGGGCCTTTGGGCCCCGAGTGATCGAGACCTTTATCGTGATCCTTTATCAACTTGTTACGGGCCTGTCGGTTCCCCAGCGGTAGCTAGGGTCCTGTATGACCAGTACTGGATAAGCGGAGTATTAGGGAGATACCATTTTTAATCTATACTAATATTATAAAGCTGAAGACTTTCGTTTGTTTGAACGCGCTAATCTCAGGAACTACTGGTTGGAATTGAAAAATTATTTTTGTGTTGGATAGTCCATTTATCGAGGAAGGTTATAGGCTATATAACATCACGCTACGACCAATAGGAGCGGAGCATAAATGAAACATGTTGCAAAATCAGGAAAATGTCCACCCGTGCGATGCCGGGACGGGCCGCTAGTCCCTTATAAAAGTAGAGAGCATCTAACATTATCAATTCCCATTTCCTGTTTCATTGACCACTTATAACTTATTCATTTAGGTACTTATTAGCATCACTCAACATCAAACACTATAAAATCGTTATACGCCATCTTGTTCGAAAAGCATTTGAATGTTTTCCCTCGACGGACGCCCCTCTAAATAAAACATGGAGTTTTTATTTAAAAATGTGAAACCCGTCTTTTGTTTGCACCAGTGCTAAATATAAGGTCTAACATTATTAATCCGAAATATTTTAAGACGTACATCTATGAATGCTAAGGAACTCATATCAAATATCAAATTTATTATTTATCCATTTAATTGTTAATAAATAAATAAATTTTAAATGACTTGAATAACGATAAATTTACTGGCTCTTTATTATTTTTTACATCCATCCACGCCAGTTACTACGTAGTACCTACACGCCATTGAGGCGGCAGCGCGGCGGCGGCGCGCGCGCGCTGTTTACCTATTTTGATTGATCGTAGCCGAAAATCAAACCCTAGCGACGCGGCGGCAATAGTCCCCCCGCAGGCGCCCACGCGAGCGCACGTGTTTCTAGGTTTAGAGCGCGACGCGCGGCACGGCGACATACGACTGCCTGCAACGAATGTACTTCCAACATGATGGCACATTATGATAGGCGCGTCAGGGACTACCTAACAAACGAGTGCGGAGATCGTTGGATAGGTCGAGGCGGCCCTGTTGCCTGGCCAGCTCGCTCGCCTGATCTAACGCCATTAGATTTTCACGTGTGAGGTAGGGCTAAAGACCTAGTTTATGGTAACGATAGCCATACAATATCTAGTGCCGAGGAACTAAGAAATCGGATTGTGAATGCTTTCGCAGTGATGAGTAGAGACACTTCAGTGCGCGTGCAAGAACATGTCATAAAGCGTGCCGCCCTCTGTGTCCAACAGCAAGGCGGATATGTGCAGCAATTAGTGTAAATAAAATAGTTGTTAGGTATGTACATTTAAATCATTGTAAATAAGACTGATTCAAATTTATAAACACGCCAAAAACATTGTTGTAATAATTTGTAAGCTTATTTAACCTGTCTACCTACCTACAATGCAGTAAAAACCTATAACAATTATAATTTTTTACGACTTCGTAAAAATGTGTGACAACGCAAAGTACCTATTTATTATTATTTTAACCCATTGACGCATTGTCCGACGCCGCGACGTGAGTGAGCGACAAATGCGGCAACGCGAAACGATACGACGCGACTCGACACAGTGCGAAACAAATGAAATATCAAAAAGTAGATGTTACTACACGTGGCCTACGTTGTCGAGTAGTCTAATTAATAATGCGGATTGTTTTTTACGCAACGATATGCGTACACAAAGTGGTAAAGTATAATTTTATTGTGTTCTAATAACAACGCTTGAAAACAGTACCTTCTTAACCATTGTTACAATAAAAACGCACTACCTACTTATTGACATCACGGCAGTCAGTTGTGCATTGTGTCGCGTCGCGACTTGTCTCTTTCCATTACCTAGGACAACCCAAGCGAGGCGAACTCTAAAGTTAAATTGGGGGAAAAAAAAATCTCTCACGAGCCGGACTTGAACCTGCGACTTGGTTCAGAACACCAGTCGATTTAACCACTAAGCTACCGTGAACTCTTTATCCGGCACGTGAAAAAATTATAACTAAGTACCTATGCAAAGTAGGTAGGTACAAATAAACACGACAGGTAGGTAGGTATCTAAATCAAATTATTGTGTCAATAATTTGTCAGTCCAAAGCCTGATAAAGTGTGATGGAGAATTTGAATCAGACAGTAGGACGTTTAGTAGATAAATCACAAGTACGTACTAAGGGATACAGTCAGGGGTACAGTAGATAATAATTAAATAGGTTTTAAGAAAGACCGTCGTTTGCACGCGGCCTCACTCGACAATTGCGACCGTCCTAGTCGCGCCAAGCCACTGTACCTACTATGCCGCTATTATGTTGAGTACGTACCTATGTACTTACTTAGGTAGGCTAATGAGTGAGTAGATAACTAATTAATCAGTCGAATTATCAATTTTAAAATAGGATTTCTGATAAGATCTATCAATGGTACGTACTCCGAATCAGCTGATCTGAGTCAATGACCTACCTACGCAGTGTTTGATTTTTTTGCGCGGGAACCGGAGTTTGGGCGGCACTATGTACTTAGGTAGGCTAATGAGTGAGTAGGTAACTAATTAATCAGTCGAATTATCAATTTTAGAATTAGGATTTCTGATAAGATCTATCAATGGTACGTACTCCGAATCAGCTGATCTGAGTCAATGACCTACGCAGAGCGTTTGTTTTTTTACGCGGGAACCGTAGTTTGGGCGGCACTATGTACTTACTTAGGTAGGCTAATGAGTGAGTAGGTAACTAATTAAGCAGTCGAATTATCAATTTTAGAATTAGGATTTCTGATAAGATCTATCAATGGTACGTACTCTGACGCAGCTGATCTGAGTTAATGACCTACGCAGAGCGTTTGATATTTTTGCGCGGGAACCGGAGTTTCGGCGGTACGACGATGCACCAGTGCCGCCCGCCACTTGACAACAGAGTAAGAGAGAGAGAGGGAGACTCAGAACTCGGACGACAAGCACTAGAGCCCGCCCCCGCGCGCGTTCATTCATTGAGGAAACGTTTCATGCCAAGTGAAACCAACATTATTAAAATTAAATTTAGCAAAGGTGTAATTTTTTTTATTATTATATTCATTATTATTTACTACAAGGCATGTTTTTAACCTATAGATTCACCTCCTTAAATATTTCGGATTAATAATGTTAGACCTTATATAGAAACGGTATTAAGTATTCCTTTTGTTTCTCAACCGATGTTGAGGATTTGTTCTTCAGTACGGCCCTGGTGAACCGAATCCGGCTTGGATTTGGACGTTTTAATTAAGGAATTATGAAAAGGAAGGTATTAACTACGCAAATAATTTATTTTTATTTACGGCGTGTTCGTTTGATTTTGTGTCTGTTGGTCAAAAGGGGATCGTAATTATCAGAAATAAGTATGCCAGAAATTTTGCGCCATAATTGCGTAACACACTCGCAATCGCAATAGCTCTGATTTTGACGTCGTACGTAGTAGCCGAAAAGACGGGTTCTCAAAACGTACGGTGGAATGGACATTGTTGAACTGTCAAAATCGAAGATATTACGATCACGATTAGCGAATCACGAGTGTGACTCGCTAGAGTGCTGCTGCCCAATTTTACTATGAAAATTATTGCCAAACCCTAAACAGACAACATCCGTCTTTCAGTTTTTATATACGAAAACTGTCAAAGTGTTTCGTTTTGTTTTTGTTGTCAAATATTTTGACAGTTTTTGTAAACGAAAACTGTCTGAATGAACGGTTCGACTTCGATTCGGTTGCGATTGATCAACGTTTCTGTTAGAAGAATTGGCCCCTGGTGAGTTTTAACAGACAAGCATAATCATTATGGCACTTCTCCAAGCATTTATGATCAGTCCAACCTTTCCTCAAATGACTCTTTGTCTAAGGTTATAAATTGTAATGGATATTTATTATTTACAGATTCATGATGACGAAACTACATAAAACATAACATAACATCACGCCTTGCATTCCCCAAAGGATTCGGCAGAGGTGTTTTTTAGTACACCCTCGTTACGCCAGTTATGTTTATCTCATGTAATAGGGGGCGACCCTATTGCCATTAACCGGGCACAAATCCAGACTCCGGGTATATAACATGTAAGGCAAATTTTAACGTGTAAGATAACTTGTAACTTGAAATTATTACTTTAAGTTCCTAAATTAAGGTAACACGTTGTACTAAGACTGTTTCTTCTAACTTCAGCGGTTTAAGTTAATGTTTGCACTTAATTTAATTTTACCTATATGTAGATACTTTCTTGATTAAGATTGGTGTTAGCAATCGTATCAGCTTTCACAATATAAAGTAATGTTTATTGGGTTACCCAATGAGCATAAACTGAGTATCGCGTAACAATTTACTCCTGCCATTAAAATAATTAAACCCCGGATTTTATTATTAGTTTTACATATAAATAAAATATACTTACTAACTGCCTCGTTGGTCTAGTGGTGGTAAGCGCGACTGGTCATCTTAAGGTCCTGGTTTTAATCCCCAGGCCCGGCAGTGTTCCGGGGTTGCGGTGCAGGCTTTTGCGAATCCCGCGACCCCGGCCGAACGGTCAAGAGGAGGAACACTGTTGGTTTTTAGCCGGTAAGAGTCCGGCAGACCCTCTCGCCTTCCCTGCGTGAGGGACATCCTTGACGATTTTCCAACGATAAAAAAGGCCCGGCAGTGTTATTGGGTTTTTCCGTGTGGAATTCGTCAGTAGCAGCCCAGAGTTCGAATTTGTGCCCGGTTGATGGCAATAGGCTCGCCCCCTAATACATAGGACTTAAACTTAACGACGAAACTAGGGTGTTACTAAACACCTTTGCCCAACCCTTCTGGGAATACAGGTGATTTTATATATTAACTAACCTTTTAAAAACTAAACTGACAAACTTCTATTGAAGATTCAAGATATTTAATTTTAAATAGGCACAGTACATGCTCTTAACGTCGAGAATTTTATCGCACGGCACCAAAACATTGGTCCTATGTAGAAGCGAGAGTCGCTTTAGTGTGCAAACCGATAATTTAATTCGTGATTAAATTGATTACGATGTGGTCTTGATGTACCTACCTACGTCGAACGATCCGTTAATCGTTGAGCACAAATCGAGGATATAACTTGGCCCTTATAGATCATCATAGTCCTTTAAGAACTATATTCAAACGCAAAGATGATGTAGTTAGTGGTTTGGTCATGTTGAGAGAATGAGTGAACGGTGAATATCAAAAGGAATTTATAAGGCGCATGTCAGTGGAAACGTCGGTAGAGGACGTCCTAGAAGGACACACATCGATGTTACTGGTGATGTTGTTCACAAAGGACAGGTGCGTAGTACTTTCAACCGGCGGGCGTGTATGACTAGATGTATGAATGTGGATGAAACGGCAGGAGTATGTAAGGATATTAGCATGTGGCGTTCTTTAGTTTCTGCCTACCCCCATGGAAAAAAGGCGTGAGTTTATATATGTATTCAAACGCATTAATAACCCATTTCTGTTAAGGTAATTCAAGATTTAAAAACCACCGTCACTTTGGTCGTTTTTGCAAAAAACAAATTTTCCACCCGGCCAATGGTTCAGAAAATTGTATGCAAAGCGTAATGCATAGGCATGCCCACGTTTTCCCTGTCAAGATGAAACCCCGTGACCCATATACGGTACAGAGGAATATTCCGTCCGTTCATGCCTAAAGGGAATGCGACGTTTGTGTTTATGTAAACAATTCTCTGAAGCAGTCGCACGTTTGTTTGTAGTGGAATTAGTCTCAGATACTTCGCTTTATTTTGAAATCAGTAGGCAAATTCAGGTATTTTTTAGAGCAAGAAACGTGTGGTTATTCTGCAGATTTCTTTAATAGTATTTTGACAGTTTTCGTAAAATAAAACTATCAAAATGTTGGTTTTGTTTTTGTTGTCAAATAATTTGACAGTTTTCATGAAAATGTAATATTAAAGAAAACTGGCCCAATATCACTTTACCCAGGTCGGGCAAAGTGTTATTAGGTTTTCCGTGTGGAATTCTTCAGTAGCAGCCCGGAGTTTGAATTTGTGCCCGGTTGATGGCAGTAGGCTCGCCCCCTATTACATGGGACTTAAACATGACGGCGAAATGAGGGTGTTACTATACACACCTCTGCCCAACCTTTCGGGGAAAGCTGCACGTTTCTTACACGAATCCTGCTTCAAAAAAATACTTGAATTAGTCAACAGTGTCATAAGAATTGCATATCAACCTCTGTGCACGAATTTTATTCACTTGAACATGCCCTATATGATAAATGATCATCATTCTCCCTTCTACCAAAATAAAGAATTTTCCACCTATGAACCCGAACTCGCTCAGATTATGAGTTTCGTTATTCTGACAGGCGATAACATCTAGATCTTATCGCTGCATACATTCACTGATAATACTGACCCTAAACAATGTCTAGTGGTTTATCGTTGGACAAGCATTGCAAAGATAGCGATGGTCAGCAAGTGAAAGTGATGGGCTTGGCATCGACCACACAGCTTACAAACGAAAACAAACAGTATTGCAAAGAGTGAGGGTGTACTTTCGAATGGTCCTCGTCTCGCGTGAGACCTTCCAAACGGTGATATCATATTAAATGTTATTGTATAACACCGTATAATGTGTGTACTGTGGATAGTATTCGTGCTTGTCGACTGACTCTCATAATATTATTTGCGGTAAGCTAGCAGAGTCAAATGAAAGGTATCAAACCGCGAAATCTTCTAATTGGAAAAAAAACAACTACTCGATAATTTCGTTAAATCATTCCGACTGGAGTTGAATTCGCACTTCTTTAAATGAATCAGTGAATGTAAATAAAAGATAACGTTGACGTAACACATCCGAAAGATAAGAAAATACGCGATATTATTATATTTAGAATACCGAATCATGACAAAGACTTCAGAGGAACTTGCCATTTCGATTATAAAGTGACATGCAAGCTTCGATTGTCGGAGGAACAAGACAGCACGATCGTGGAGAAATAAATCGCTACGATAAATAATATTGGGACGACAGAGATCCTTTGCCAAACATACATCATAATTAGTAACCTATCACACAGATTGAGATATCATCGAGAGCAGACATCAAGGCAACTGAGGTAATACAGTGACTGCTGTCCAGGGATAGCAGCCTATTCTAAGAAAGGAAGCAGACGACGACTTTTGAAGTTAATATGAAATGTAAATAGATTATTCTTTGAGTACCTACCCATTATGTATGGTACATGCTTAGCATTCCTCAGAGTTAATTAAGTTACGCCTATTAGAGCATTAAAAATGTTATTGGCTCTAATGTTTGCATTAGACGGTCACACTTCAGTCTCAAGGCAGAAAACTATGTCTTCAGACACAAAGTATTCCGTGTGTTGAGAAAAAGTGTAGTTTTTTTTTATTCTTGACTTGGTCGCGTTTGGTCCTAGTCTCACCTGATGGCAAGCGCAGACAGGGTGTAAAATGGAGCACACGAATCCAAGGATCAGAGATATAGAGGGATTCCTCTATACCCTTCTGACTCTCACATATACACGGCAGAACACCGTAAATTCCTTGGATTTACCGTGACGGTGGTAGCTAGCCAGGCGGATCGTATAGATCCTACCACCAAGCGTGCTGGGTTTTGTTGAATCTTACAACACGCGTCTATTCCCAACGTGCGATGAGGAAGTTTTATATTCTAACCCGCCCCCCACACGGGGTTTTTTCTTGTTAGTTTACTGTCAATCAAATCAATCAATCAGGTCAGTCTATCGCAGACCATTGCTGAACTTAGGCCTCTCTCAAGTTGCGCCACAACAATAAGTCCTTCACCTTCCGCATTCAGTCCAGAGTGTGCGTGTTTTTCGTGCGTAATCGTTTGTTCATATTTGTAATTTTGTTGTTAACATACCTACACGAGCGAAATCCTTTATTTATAGCCCTTCAAGCAAATCACGTGGTGATTTAGGGCTACGCGCCTAATTTGGAATCACTTTCAAAGGTTGGGTATTGGAAACGTGCACAATAATTGATAAACTTCCCGTGCGCCCTGTGGTATTAGGTCCAAAATCATCATCGGTGAACTGTTCTGCTGGGGTGAAAATATTAGAGTCTGCAAGGTTCGTAGCGAGGCTGACTGCCCAGGGTGCGCCAGACGTACTTGTGTGTCGTAATTTTTGAAAGCTCTTTATTAAAACCCAGCATTTTTATTAACGTAACCATTCGTTCTCGTTCTGCCTAGCCTTTTCCCAACTATTTTGGGGTCAGCTTCCAGTCTAACCAGATGCAGCTGAATACCAGCATTTTACAAACGACTGCCATCAAACCTCCGCAACCCAGTTACTGTGCAATGCCGATATCCTAAAGTTACACCGGTTGTCAGACTTTCGGGCTTCTGACTACCCGTAACGAATGTCATAGGTATTCGTATGACACCCGGGACCGACGGTTTAACGTGCTCTCCGAGACACGGATTAGCGTAACCATTACATTCAATAAAACGCTGACTAATAGAAATATGGTACTATTTTATCCACGCACACTTATCGCTGGTGTTTTTAAGTTCCAAAACTCATCCACTCGCCGTTAACTTGACATTTAACAGGTATCCGTGGGAAATGTTCGGAAGATGCTTTAATCAATCAACTTACTTTCACTCAATGTAAGTACTCAGCCTTCCGCCACAAGGTGGTACTTGAGCACCTGTGTCAAAGTGATTTGGACTTCATTTGTGTCGAGTGATTGTTGTTTCTATAGCAACGTATCATTCCTATCTCGGAGACACGGAGTGATATTTACTATTTTGTGATCTCTCTCTCTCTCTCTTTACACTTTTAATAAGTGACGTCAATAATATTTAACACAAAAAAAAACAGATATCGGAAACTCAGTGCTTGACGTTCTAAATCGCTAAACTTATCTTTTTCTTCTAAATCTGGTGCTCACTAACATTAATTATATCTGCTTAAACAACCATTTAGACGAAAAAATTACTAGAATTTTAGGTAAACGGTTATTCAACCAGAGAATTGGTGATGCTGGACACCAGCCTTATTGCTAGCCAACTGTTAGGGCCCGTAATCAGCTAAGTTGAAAGTGGAGGTGTAGTACGAGTCAGAGCAAGGTTGACATAATAATCATTTCAAGTAGAATCTTTCTGAGTATTGACAGCTTTTGCCCAAGCGCTGACACCATTTTTTTTTTTTTCTCGTTGGAAAATCCTCATGGATGTCCCTCGCCCGGGGAAGGCGAGGGGGTCTGCCGGACTCTTACCGGCTAAAAACCAACGGTGTTCCTTCTCCTGACCGTACGGCCAGGGTCGCGGGATTCGCAAAAGCATGCACCGCAAACCCGGCAGGTCTCGGTCCGCCAACCTATGGCGGACCTCTCCTCTGTGGGGCCTTGCCCCACGTCCTCCTGAGAAGCGCGCACGGAACACGGCGCGCCGCCTTCTCGGGCCTAAGCGCTGACACCATGGACAAGGCATTCCGTTTACTACTGGTGTGATTCTAATTGGTGCGCTAAATGGAATCTTTTTCTTTTCGTGTGGTTAGTGACTAACCTAGTGTCAGAGTTTATGCCGCTCATGGGCCTCTGACTTGGCTTTACATGCCGTTGAGAAATATTTCTCAGGCATGCCGTTTCCTCTCGATGTTTTCCTTCACCGTTTTTTAAGCAAGTAATAATAATACAATACACACATGACTCCGAAAAATCTGAGGTGCTTGCCTTGGGTTTGAACTCGACACCTATGACTTGGTAGTCCGACAGTCACCTGTGCTAAATGTAATTACCCCCATAAACGTATCCGAATACGCAAATTTCGCATTTTGTGATGCAAGTAACCCTACTTGGGTCTCAGCATGGAACCTGTTCCTGTATTTGATTATAAAAAAAATCACTAACATTATAAAATCAATCTCAACTTCGCGAAATCTGTGTTGTTTTCTATTAAGCATAATTTATTCTCGCACAAGGCCGCAAAGTCTCGGGGTATCTATTCCGGGTCTTCGTTAACCTAAATAACTTTTTGGTTTATTCAATTTATTGTCGCCCGAAATAATTATAAGAGTTTATTGGTTTTGTTTGAAAACGAGATTCGAGAATTTGATAGCTTCGTCATTTTTCTAATAGACCAACAAAACGTCTTGCTTTGTTAATATTAAAAGAAATATGACGTATAGTACGGCCATTTAAATTTTAAATAAACCTTTGAATGTTTGTTCGTTCTGCCTAGCATTTTCCCAACTATGTTGGGGTCAGCTTCCAGTCTCACAAGATGCGGCTGAATACCAGTATTTTACACGGAGCCACTGTCATCAGACCTCCGCAACCCAGTTACAGGGCAATGCCGATATCCTAAGTTTAGACTGGTTGTCAGACTTTCACACTTCTGACTTCTCGTAACGATTGTCGTAAGTATTCGTATGTCACCCGGGCCGAGTGGTTAACGTGCTCTCCGAGGCACGGACGGGTCTCGATGTGTAACGAACGGTCACCCATTCACAGACTGACCGCGACACGCGCAGCTTAACTTTGCAAATCGTATGATCCGCAGGATTGTTAGCCACGAGGCCCACTAAATAAATCTTTGATCATGAAACGTTAATTTTGCTTTAAAAATTCATTTAACATACACATTTTTTAAGGCTTGTTCATTCTTAAATTCTTCTTAAAATGTGTTAGTGTATGTTTAATGAATTATTCTTACGGGGTGTCCTGCGTAAGCGACAAACGCAACGCGGTGCGACGCGACGCAACACGACGTGGAACAAATACACGTCACGTCGCGTCTCGCTACATAGTATACTCAGCGGGCATATAGTGATCTACGTGTCCAATATAATAATGCACTCAGGGTGCTGCTGGGGCTACCGTGGCGATGTAGTGCTGCTGGGATGTTTGCGGAGAGACATATCGATGGTTTTGCTGCCATCTTGCGAAAAAGGTGCGCCTCTTTATAGCTCGTGTTCGCGGTAGCACCAACACTATTCTGTATGTGTTCGTGGATCGTTGGGAGACACCCATGATGCCGAGATGGATGCAACTCCACACTGATTTTACGTAAACAAATTGTTACTACTAACTGTTATTACTAACACATAATATGGATAAGATTCTTGTCTGAAATAAATGATGATTATTATTATATTATTATAGGCCGCTAGTAGGGAATGCCGTTGTTTTGATCGCGTTTGTTGCGTTCGTCGCTTACGCAGGACACCTCGTTATAGAAAAATAAATGTTTCACGATCAACGGTTTGTTTACCTAATATACAACATTTTAATGACCTGACTACACCATAACGATATTCTTTCTTTGTTTATAATAAGAATATTTCCTTTTCCAGGTGGGATAACGTCATTCTCTCCGATGATAAACAACACAGTTCACGTCGTCATGTACAGCTACTACCTCCTGTCAGCTGAGGGGAGCCCCAAGGTGAAGGCAGTCCTTATCAAGTATAAGAAATGGCTCACTATTATGCAGATGGTTAGTATTTGGTACCTTTGCCAAGACTTCTTTAACAAGAAGTCATTTTGTTCCATCTACTCGGTTATTTTATCCCGTGTGGGGACGGGTTAGAATATAAACCTTCCTCACTGCACGCTGGGAATCGCTTGGTGGTAGGATCTATACGGTCCACTTGGCTAGCTACCACCCTCACATTAAAGCCCAGCAGTTTACTGTGTTCCGTCGTATGTATGTAAGAGCCAGGGGGGTATAGGGGAATCCTTCTATATCTCTGTTCTGTCTTCTATATCAGGTGAGACTAGGGTCAAAAGCGAACAAGTGAAGCATAAAAAAAATACTTCTAGGGTTATGTTATTGTCACTGTCCATATAACATTTTATAATATTTCGGTTTTATGTTATTATATTACATACATGTTTACCCCGTGTGGGAAAACCATTTTAAACTGGTCTATTTTCGCTATAGGAAATAAGACTGCTATTTGAATCCATTTTGATACTGTACCGGGGATTTGGACAACTTCATTTCCTGTCCAACTGTCAGCACATATAAAGGGGTCAAATGGGGAGGGGGGGACTTTTACTTATGATTTTGACTTTACTTTCAGCATTAACAATCGTAGAGTACAGCCGGTATAAATTATGCGCCTCGGTAATCTTCGTTTTTCCGAATTTGTACGAATAATGCGACCCGGTCAATCTTTCTTTCTGTCTTTATAATATTACTAGCGGCCCGTCCCGGTTTCGCACGGGTAGACATTTTCCCCGTTTTTGCAACATTTTTCATTTATGCTCCGCTCCTATTGGTCGTAGCGTGATGTTATACAGCCTATAACCTTCCTCGATAAATGGACTATAGAACACAAAAATAATTTTTCAATTCCAACCAGTAGTTCCTGAGATTAGCGCGTTCAAACAAACAAATAAACTCTTCAGCTTTATAATATTAGTATAGATAAAACAGAGGGGCTCGTGGCTAATTACCAGCCGCGTGGATCATACGATTTGCGAGGTTAAGCTGTGCTTGCTGCGGTCAGTCCGTTTATGGGTGACCGTTCGTTACACAACGAGACCGCCTCGGAGAGCACCTTAAACAGTCGGTCCAGGGTGTCAAACAAATACCTATTACAATCGTTACGGGAAATCAGAAGCCCGAGTCTGACAACTGTTCTAACCTTAGGATATCGGCGTTGCCCAGTAACTGGGTTGCGGAGGTCTGATGGCAGTCGCTCCATGTAAAATACTGGCAAAAAGCTAGGCAGAACTTACAAGACCAAACTAAACATACCCTTGTACGATTTATTCCATTAGGCCGGGGCCGCACTGGTACGGCGACGGCGACGCGACGGCGATTTCGTGAAGACAAACTCATATAAACATAATGCCGGTGGCCGCACTGCAGAAACGACAAGCGAAATTTATTTACATATGAAATCGCCGTCGCGTCGCTGTCGCCGTACCAGTGCGGCCCCGGCCTTAGAGATGAGAGTACTGTAGATAAATGAATAATTTCTGCTGAGGTAGCAGGGACAAGCGGCCTGGTTGATTTGCATTTTATTAACAATTCCTTTGAAATAGTTTAACTGAATGTGCCGACGTTTAAATGGCTCATTTGCACATCCGATGGAGTGTTATTTGAGTGCTTTTGGTGGGAAGTTTCATTATACTGATGAGGTTATTACTAGGATTGAAGGTAATAGAGGTTAAGTAGAGTACGGCCAATTTATCTTGGCCGCAATGAATATAGGCTTTTCGAAATTTCGCGTAGTAATTATTAAATAAACATTGAATAAAAAAATGTTAAATTTTAACATTTCTTCTGTACCAGCTGTCCGTTTAAAGCAAAACATTCTGACATGGAACAATTAGCAATTGGTCATACAAATATTATAATTTGTTCGGTGTGGGAATCGAACCCACGACCCGTAGCGCAAAAGCCAATCGCTCAGTCACTGCGCTAATCGTGTCGCCAAAGTTAATTAAATGTTTTTTTTATTTAAATAACGTTGCCCCACACTAGGATTTCTCCTGTACCGTGGGTGTGTTCACAGACACAGATCTTCACACGCACAAACATCCAGACCCGGAACAAGTATCTGTAGGCCATACAAATATTTGTTCCGTGCGGGAATTGAACCCATGACCCGTAGCGCAGAAGTCAATAGAAAGAAAGAAAGAAAAAGTATTTATTTCACGCCCACGCGGACGCATACGGATCCTTAAAATTAAAAATATAATGTTTCTTAAAAATTAACACTTAATCTCAATCGCTTAGCCACTGCACCAAACGTGTCGTCGATTGTTTTAATGTTTTTTTTGTTAACAGATCCAGTTCACATTGATGTTAATATATTCAGCGCAAGTGTTTCTGCCCAGCTGCCCAGCACCATTAGGCGTCACCGTTCTATACTTTCCAAATGTCATATTTGTTTACTATATGTTTTATAATTTCTTTAAACAAAACTATTTAAAAGATAAGAAAGTGCCAAGTCTCGCTGAAAATGGTGTTAAGAAAAATATTTAATGTCTTCTGATAAGTTATTTACTTGTATTAACGGTGAAGGAAAAACATTGTGAGGAAACCTGCACACCTGAGAGGGCTCCATAAAGTTCTTGATGGCACATGTAGGCTGCCAACCCGCAACAGGCCAGCGTGGTGGGCTAAGGCCTGAACCCTTCTCATTCTAAGATGAGACCCGTGCCCAGCAGTGGGATAGTAATGGGCTAATTATGTATGTATTTACTTTAATAATTTTTGTGAGATGTTATAGCATCCTTGCATTTCCTACTTCGGAAGCTTGCTTGTAAATGTGGAAATCAAGCATAGAAGTACATAACATCACACCTGTATTTCCGGAAGGGTTTAGTAACACCATCATTTTGCTGTTATGTTCAAGTCCCATGTAGTAGGGGGCGAGCCTGTTGCCATCAACCGGGCACGAATCCAACCTCCGGCCTGCTACTGAGGAAGTCCACAGGGAGAAACCCTGTAACACTTTGCCCAACCTGGGGATTAAACCCAGGTCCTCGCGATCAGCAGTCGCGGTTGCCACCATTAGACCAACAAGGCAGTTCCATAGCATAGAAGTAGATTAATTTAATATATATGTTTGTTATAAAGATGTTGACAGAATGAGGGCAGCACAATCTGTCAAGATTAAACCCTCAATATATAAATAATAACAATCAGGTCCCACCGTCCCACTGCTGAGCACAGGCTTTTTCGCACAATGAGAAGGATTTCAGACCTTATTTGTAAAATAAATAAAGATTTAAAACAAGGTAAGAACAGATAAGTCTCTCTATCTTTTAAGTTGGCGTTCAGTGGAACCCATTACTTGATTCAGATCCAATATCCAAGTTAATAAAAAAATACAATTTGATGTGAATATCAAGACGATTTTGATACAATATTATGCTAATTAAAATATTCTTATGAAAAACACTGTTATATTATAATAAATACTGGTATTTCAACTATCACACATGTTTGATATAGTTTGACTTACTTGATATGATTCAAAAAATATTTTAATAACGGACAAGTGAAAAATATGTGTATATTTATAACAATTCAAGTAAATAAGTCAATTACTCAACAACTACTTTTCTAGGACACAACACAATTATTGTCAAAAATGCTGTGTCACCTACATTATAAAAAAAATATCATCATGATGCTATGAGCTAGCTGTCTTTGTTGCAAGGTGATAATGGCCACGATTGGATACCGTTATAACTATTTATTGCAAGGTCCATTTTCAACGGTGGACATAGATATCATAAATACAGTTTAACAATAACAATTGAAACAAATCAAAGTAGTTATTAATTCATTGCAATAAATTGTGTTAGTACTAGAAGTTTTTAATAGCCAAATGTATTATATTTAAGTGCTTTAAAAAAAAACCTGTGCAGTTATTTATTTTACACTACAAAATTATAAAACTAGTTTTTGTCTAGTAAACTCCTTTCTATCATTAATCACTAAGTTATTGTATTGGCAGTATACCCTCGGCCTTTGCCTCACCTTGGCATCTATGGTACACCCGGTAGGTACACATAATAACAAACACTTAACCTTAACATTGAAACTAAAGAGATTTCAACACTTTAAAATTATTTTCTTTTTTAAATTGCAATTCAATTCAATAACTTCTTACTTGACTTAATAGGTCACGGTAATGTTCTGAGTTCAATTTAATGTGTATTTTTATACACGTAAAGTGTATGTTCTGCGTGTATAATCTCATAGGAAGGTTAAATCATGAATTAAAATTTCCAATTTGTTGAGATGAACTTGCAAGTTTTTGTAATGTTTTCAAGGTAAGGAAACAATTAAGAAATAATCGTATAGAAATCACAGTTTAAACGACATTTAACTGATAATACGGTTAGTGTGAAACGTCACTTACCGTGTAATAAGAAAGCAGGCCAGCATTCTCGTCCAGCACGAACCACCGGTACTGCCACCCTTTCATCACATTTGTCCATTTACTCAGAGAACCCTCCATCATGATTACAAGTCAAAAATTATAGCAAAATACATGAAAAAAATAAAGACTGTGAATTTTACACTGCGATGAACCTTCCACCATATAATCCATACGTTTGACAATTCGGTGCTGTGTGTTGCCAGCTGTGAAAAATAAGAATCGTTTGCGAAGGAATCGATACAAAACGATTATGAAATCGATTTATTATGCAAATTGTAATCAAATCAAATCATCATTTTATTGATTTTATTAAAATAGCACAAATAATTTAATATGCAGTGTTTAACCAAATATTTTAGATATAAAATATCATACTTGTGAAATTTGGTGAATATACGGGAAACTACACGCTGAAAATAATAATGTGAGAAGGAAATCAGGATAAAATGAAAGTAAGTCTAATAGGCAGTTATTTTATATTGTACAACCATTATCACTTTTGTAAAAAAAACAATTACGACTACACGCAACAATCGCGTTGATTTTAATTTAGTAATACTAATACTAGACTATTTACAAGGATCAGACACCATTTGGCATTTTGCATTATCAATGTCTCCTAAACGATCTGCCGTGTTTCGTTTTACTGTAACCTGATGATATTGACACTTGGTTTGTGTTTCCCTGATCTAAATTTAAACCTGATAAGTCTACAAATAATGGCACATTTTCAGAACCTTCCGCAGCCACGTCATCGCTTTTATCCTTGTCAAAATTTTCTGGAGTACCCTCTCCTTCAATGGCTAGTGATTCAATGTCTTTGCTAAGAGAATTATTTTCTGCAGCATCAACAAAAGCGTTTGAAAGATCACCACTGAGTTTGTTCACGTTGCCTGAAGTGATGTCGTACATGAAGATTTCTTTTTCATCGGTAGCTTCATCATTCCTGTAAAGAAACATATTTTTTTACATACATACATAGTATAATCACGCCTGTAATCCTCGAAAGGGTTAGCAGAGGTGTTCTACTGTTAAAGGAGTCTGTTTGTTTCGACTCTTGTATAACGTCCCATGAAATAGGTAGCGAGCCTATTGACATTTATTGGGAACACTTATGATGTTATGTTCGTCGCCTCTTACAACTCACTTGTTCAGCGACGGAGGTGAATTGTATTCTTAATCCGTCTCTTCACGGGAATAGTTTAATAAATTAAAATATCTTACTAGACTCTCGTTGGCATTGGAATAAATTAATATTCTGTATATTCTTACCCAGTCACAAGTAAGACCACCGATTGCAAATCAGTGGCAGTCTTCTTCTCAACATCCAACCATTTTTCAAAGTTGTCTTTAGTTGGTCGTTTGAGTAGTTCTTGCAAGCTCTCACCAGCTACGAACTTAATCCCTTTCAAGGTTTCACCAGCCGCTCGCTCTGTCCTTGGGTGGTCTCCTAAGGCTTCAGTCTCAACGGGAGCCAAAACGACGACTGAGGTAACCTTCCTTCCTTTTAGGATATCTGGTAGTGGAAACTGGTTGCCACTTACTTTCAAAGGTAAGTACCTGTTATACTTTTTGTCATTCAACACTACAGGATCAACCTGTGTGGCGTTTACTTTAATGTATTCCTTAGCTAATTCCTGGCCTTCCGGTGTTTCCGGGTTAAAATGAACAACTTTCATTTCAACAGCTTGGTCCTGTGACGGAGGAGCAACGTAACTGGGAACATTTTCTGAAGCAGCAAACTCTTGGTCATCTTCCATGTCTTCGTCTATTCTAGATTGAATGCGATCTCCGTTAGGCTTGACATAGACGGGTCTATTTTCACTAGATGCAATCTGTTGACTACCACCAGCACTGAAGAAGTTAGCCAATTGATCTGGTGGCAGAGAATCTAAAGGAGTTTCTCCTACTTTATCATAATCCAAAACACTTATGTCAGCGTTATCTAAGATACCAGAAGACAACAACTGTTCACGTAGGTCATCCGGTACTTCATCAGGCAGTTCAAAGGCGGGCTTCTTTTTCTTCTCCTCCTTTTTAGTTTCCGAGTTCGAGGTTATTGAATTTTGCGTAGAAGACGAGTATTTCGGTGTTGTCGGTTTGATTTCCACTGTCCTTGAAGAAGTTGATTGATAATAAGGTGGTGACACTGTACTTGTGGCAAACGTAGGATGTGGTCGTGACCTTTCTTGGATATATTGAGATCTAGGTGACGTTGCCTGAACCTGCTGTTGATAATCGCTCTGGAATTGTTGTTGCTGCTGCTGCTGTTGATGTTGTGAATGCAGTAGCTGCGCTTGAAGACGTTGAATTTCTTGTTGTTGCTTTTGGACGTTATGCGCCAACTGCAACCTAACTTGTTCCTGTTCCGCATCGAATTGTTCTTGCTGCTGCTGCTGTTGCTGTTGTTGTTGTTGTTGCTGGTGCTGTTGTTGTTGTTGTTGTCGCTGTTGCTGTTGCTGCTGTTGTTGCTGCTGCTGTTGCTGCTGTTGTTGTTGTTGATGCTGATGTTGTTGTTGTTGCTCCTGCTGCTGCTGCTGTTGTTGTTGCAGTTGACGATGCTGTTGCTGTTGATGATAGCGTTGTTCCTGTTGACTAGGAGTTGGTGAGGGTTGACTAGGACTAGAGTCTCCTAAGCCACTGAATGGTTGAGCAGTAGGTCCATTAATAGTAATGTGTTGTTCATATTTAGAAATAGCGGGTACCAGTTCTCCACCATTTGGAACTAGTGGGCCAACGTTCTGTTGATGTTGAATGTTCGATTGATGATTAAAAGGTCTTTCAGATGGTCCTTGAAACCTGAATTGAGGCCTTTCCGATGGTGAGCCTTGGTGGTGGAAAACATCAGGCGTTGGTGATGGTTGAGGTTGGAAATTGTACAAAGGAGCAGAAGAAGGTGACGGAACAAATTGATTCTGAGGGGTGGGGGAGGGTGAGGGAGATAGTTGGCCTGGGAATGAGTTCTGTTGTTGGAACGGAATCTGAGGTGATGGTCGGGGAAGTCCTTGAGGTCCTTGATGGAAGCTAAACTGTTGCTGAGGTTGAGACTGCAGAGAATGTTGGTGGAAAGGCGGGCGATTATCTTCAACAAGTGGTGGGGAAGGCTTTAAATTGAAGAATGGAGAAGCGCTAGGATTTATTCCGATAGAAGGTTTGTTATGGATTGAATCGACGAACTGCTGATTTGGTCTTTGCTGAGGAAGTTGTTGATTAAGAGGAAGAATGGGAGGGCGGCGATGTTCTTGGAACTGACCTGGGCTTGGGCTGGGGCTTGGTTGAGAAAGCGAACCGAATTGCTGCAAGGGCCTGTTAGGTAGCTGTTGTTGTTTTGATGGGTCGACTTGTTCAGTAGTAATAGTGTGATAATTCTCCTGCAAGTATTTCGGATCGTCGAAATAGGGTTTAGATTGAGATGGGAAAGGTCTCTGTGGTCCTGCATGGAAACTGGTTCTTGGTGGTCCATTAAACTGAGGTCTCGGGGCAAAGGAAGGTGGATTATTAATACGTGAATGGAAGCTCGGTCCATTGTTTGCTCTAGGGAATGAGGCTGTAGGGAATGCTGTAACTGGACTAGCAGCAGTGGGGCTGCCAAAATGGGTCACGGGACCCAGGGGACCATTCGAAAAAGCCGCGTTAAAGGTAGGAGTTGGTCCGAATGGGATTCGAGAAGTTAGAGGTGGTTGTTGAGGTCTGAACGGTGATATTGAAGGTCCTTGTCTTGGCAGCTGTTGTTCATTGGGAATGTGTTGAGGCTGGAATTGGATTCGGCTTTGGGCTTGCGGAGGACCAGACCTGAAGATTTGTGATTGCTGCTGGTGCTGGTGTTGAATGTAGGATGGTCTGGTAGTGGATTCTAGAAACTGTGGCTTTGGTGACGCGGAGCGCTCTAATTGCGGGTGAGTGTGATGAATATGGTGGCTGTGATGGGTTTGTTGAGTTGGTTGAGGAGGTTGGTTGGGCAATGCAATTGCAGGCTTTGGCGCTGTCTCTTCGTGGTGTTCACTGTGGAAGCCTCCTTCACGCCTGTCACTGTAATGGCGGCCTTCGTTACCAAAAGTAACTTTCACACTACTGTCGCTGTGGTACACTTCAGATTCAGGCTTAATAATGGCTCGTAATGTGGTAGTCTTGGCAGGTACGTAAGGTTGGGGAGTCACCGTCACATATTCATCTTCATGTTCATGATGTTCGTCTTCTTCGTTGGTAGGAGGAGTAATAGCGGCAATCGGTTTTTCATAAATAACCTTGTCCTTCGAATGAGGATCTTTACTGTATTTTACATAAAAAACATGCACAGGTTCCTTCTTTTTCTTCTGAACTGGCTGTGGAGGCGGTGCCGGCAGTGACTCATTGGATTCCTTGATAATGATTTCAATAATAGGCTCTGGTTCTTCATAGTAATGAGGGTGCTGACTGTAGAGAGGAGCGGTTGGCAAAGTTCCATACGGAGGTCCGTAGCTTTCAGCAGACTGGTCGTCTACGTTCAAAATTTTGGATTGGGCGTAGATTTCGTTTTTGTTTACAACAGTTTCTTCTACATTTTCCTGTGTAGGATCGTACAGGGGATCTTTTTGCGAATACTGCACGACTGGCTCCATCTGAACCGCATATGGTGGAAGCTTTCCTTTGGTTGGGCCATGAGAAACTCTTCGGTTGTTCGTCAATGCTCTATAATGTTGAACTCTTGAGTGTGGGAGTACGAGAGAGTATTGTAAGTTTTCATGCGTTCGTATGCTGTCTAATTGTCGTTTCGGTTTCGTTTTTGCCGTCGAATTCTTGGCCGATGCTATGCTGAGCACAGCCAAGGCTGTGACCTGAAACAAGATAATGGATAACATTAATCGATTTGCCAATCGAATATTTAATCGATAGGAATGTTTTTGCATCGGGCAAGTTTTGATATAACAATGGCCCAACCCAATGGGCATGACCAGAGATGTTAATGACAAAATCTATCATAAAAATATTGCTCTTATTTTCTAGGTTTTATCATTTTAGATAACGTTTGTATTCATAATAGTGCCCTCACGGCTCGGCCCATACATTGTTTCAAAGAAAGTTTTATTATATTATTGTAGTGAGTAAAGCGTAGGCACTTGCCGCAGTTGGTAAACAATAACAAACAAGACCCATTGTTGACGCCATAGCCGTGTTCGTCTCCCATAACACAGTATTGTACATACACCATGAATGTTTATGCAGTGAATAGAATCGATTTCATGGTGGATCGTTTAAGTGGGAAATCATGTTGTTTATTTTTTTGTTTACTTTTGTTTCTGTGAAGGTTTTATTGAATGTTCGATGAACTGCCTCGTTGGTCTAGTGGTGGCAAGCGCGACTGCTGATCATGAGGTCCTGGGTTCGATCCCCAGGTCGGGCAAAGTGTTATTAGGTTATTCCTTGTGGAATTCCTCAGTAGCAGCCCGGAGTTTGAATTTGTACCGGTTTAATGGCAATAGACTTGCCCCTATTACATGGGACTTCAACATAACGGCGAAATGAGGGTGTAACTATACCTCTGCCCAACCCTTCGGGGAATACAGGCGTGATGTTATGTTATGATTGTTCGTTAAGTAGTAAGTAAGAGTAAATATGTGCCTATTTCTAAATACAATCGATGTTTTGATATCGTCTTACACTAATTAATTAATAGCTCTATTCATTTAATCAGTTTTACTGTGCTATCGGTCAATCAACTCATCCTATCACGGTCTGTTGCCGCTCAACTACGAGTAAATTAAAGTACCTAACTGAGTATTGATTTCCGCCTAATATATTATATAGAAAGTAAAAGTTATTGACGTGATCAAATAAGTGGTTCAATTAATTAAATTAAGAGGCAGGTGCTTCATATAACAGGTGTAGTTAGATACACATCGGAATATGTGTTATAGCAAGACGCTGCCTTCAGTTTCACTTCCTCTCTTTTTTATTATTATTTAATGGTTTATATGAGTTTATTCTTCTTCTTCCTGCCCTAATCCCACACTAGGTGGGGTTGGCACAACATGTATTTCATAAATCCATGTTGTTAGAGGTTTTGGCTTATTGTTTTATGACCGGCCGCCTGCCTGACGTTAATCCTCCTTGAGAATACTCGTTGAGCGTTCGCGCGGGTGACCCAATGTGCTTGCTGATATTATGCACTGGGTCCCAAAATGATAATACATGCTTGTCAATCTTATTGCCGACAAATAAGCAGACTGTGTTCTTCATGGTGGAGTATACTTAAAGTTCCTCGACCCACTCATTCAGTTTTAATGAGCCTCACTTCGTATATTTATTTGTTTCAAATTTTGCGATAGATTTTTCAACTACTTTTTCTTAACCGATTCTTCTGAAAATTTGCACACAAATTCAATTCCCATGACAATACAACATTATAATAATTTCAACCTTCAATCCTCAATTCCTGATGATGCTCTACAGCAAGATACAACCGTTTACATTAAAAGTAATTTATTGTTTTTTTTTTTTAAGTTTGGAAGTCCTCATGGATATTTCCACCGTGGGGATGGCGGCGGGTTATGGCGGACTCTTACCGAAACCACCACGGTGTTCCTTCGAGGATCTATGGCGTGAAAGGCGGGTTTTCAAGTACCTGTGACCCTACCTATACCATATGCATTTAAATTAAAACAGGTTTATCGCTACCTCATATCATTTCGAAATACCGTGAATACGTAATGCCTTCATGTATTAAAATGTCAATGTACTTTGATCCGGATAAATTACTTCACATCTAACGACTATCCTATTTAAAGATGAGTTCTTACTCGCATTAATACTCGAGGTCGAGTAACCCGCGGTTCCTATAAACAAAAACTAATCGTTTACCTTACCGATGGTAGCATTTTGTATTGCCAAAATGGTGTTCAAATAGACTCTTAAGCTAATTTTACATGTAATAGCTACTTCCATTTGGGAGGTTCTACTATGCAAAGCCATGACATCTTTGCTTCAATATTGGTAAAGATACAAGAGTGTCTCAATTTTAACCAATAACGCTCGGTAAATTTTAGTAATCGGCCATAAATACACATAAACACAATAGAGTAAAAACCAGTATTTAATATTTTTTTATTGTTTATCGAGTAGGTATTTCCTTATTCGCTTTTCCATCGCTAATCTTATTATATAGGTAATTTGCATTCCCACATTCTCCATACACCGTATTATAGAGTACTCATCATAATTTAACAGACGGCGAAACGTCAAACCAAATTCAAATTACTGTATTTGACAAATACATATAACTACCTAGATCAACACACATATACCAAGAAATGCAATAAAACTCGTCATTATTACGAGGAAGATGTGAGTAAACAAGCACACAACGTAACGACAGAGAAAGTGTTTTGATGTGAAAAGGCTTGTGTGTGACCACTTTAGACCACACCGCCGCATGCGTCGATGGTACGTGCGGAAGCGGTTTATGATGCCATCCCACTTTAAAGAATAGAAACATATTATGATTTAAATAAATGAATAAGGATTAGGATAATTGACAGAATTCAAAGGAAAGTGATAAAGACTGTCACTTCACTACGTGGAATAAAATTTCTTAACTTTCTGAATTGAGATTGTAGCATTTGGGATTGACGACACGTTTGGTGCAGTGGCTGAGCGATTGGATTCTACGCTACGGGTCGTGGGTTCGATTTCCGCACGGAACAAATATTTGTATGGTCTACAGATAGTTATTCCGGGTCTGGTTGTTTGTGCATGTGAAGATTTGTGTCTGTAAACGCACCCACGATGCAGGAGAAATCCTAGTGTGGGGCAACGTTTTTTTTTATTGGGATAGTTCTTATTGGAAAGGAAACGATTATCTTCGCTTGAAATGCTGTGATAGCTGAGCGTTTAAACAACAAGAGGGTCTAAGTTCAATCCTGGCCCGCACCTCTAACTTTTTGGATCCATGTGCGGATTATAATTTGATTATCACTTGCGTTAACGGTAAAGGAAAACATCGTGAGGAAACCTGCACACCTGAGAGGGCTTCGTAAAGTTTTGAATGTTGTGTGTAGACTGCTAGTTCGCCAATCCGTACCAGGCCCACGTGGTGGACTTAGGCCTTAAACCCGTCTCATTCTGAGACAATAATGAGGGAATTATGTTTCCTGACACCTCCATTTCACCAATAAGCATGCATTCATTGATGGCAAGAGGCTCGCCTCCTATTACACGGGACTTAATATAACGGCGAAATGAGGGTGTTACTATACATCTCTGCCCAATCCTTTGGGAAATACAGGCGTGATGTTATGTTATGTTGTGTGTATTCATCTGTCAAAATGAAGCTTATTTGGAACAAGTTGCTAACAACGAAGATCTATCCAAAATCCAGACAGTAAGTAGTAGTAGTTGGTAGTAATTATTACTTTGTTAAAACCTACTCAAAATAAAAATACGCTCATCGCCTGCTCTTGCGCCGGTAGCCGCAAGGAAATTTCGTTGGCTGACCAGTCGGTCGGCATTCCAATAAGATTAAAAGTATACCACGGAAAGCTGGCATCTACTTCTAACACTCCCCTCGACGGGACTCCGAAACGAGATGGTCAAATAATTTTGTTTTATATTCTATAGAAGCGTGAAATGTGTAGATGTAGATTGATGGCATAAGCATGTAAGATAGGTGTCAGGTTGTTACGGTCATTGTATAGGTCCATAGAGCAACAAGGCCACCGATGAGTCGTCGACCGCGTTGTTCTAAGTACCTATAGGTACTTTGATCTTTGTTGGATACTCTGAAATGTGATCAATTATCAATGACAATGGACAAAGGACTAAACTAAGGGTGCTTGTCCTTTCTGTTTCAATAGAAAAAAAGTGACAGTTGCGTTTAGTCTAGTTTAATAGTGTCAAAATGTGTAACAAAATCGACACCAATGTCAATTACACTATTTGCGGTGTAGCATGGTGCGGTAGACGAACTTTACAATCATGACTTAATATTTCAGTTGCACCCTAATATCACAGTCATAAAAATACAGAATAAGTAATAACTGTAGTAAATTAAATAAATTTACCCTGCCAAAATGTTATTGTCTACAAATAAAATCAAATACTGACAGCTGTCACCTGCACCATGCTACATTGTGTAATTTACATTGTCATTGTCATTGATACTATCAGCTATTCATATACAGTAGATGTATCAATTTCAGATGATGTCAGGCTTTTCAAAATCATACATTGATATTTTTTTTTTTAGTAAAAACATCAAATATTTTACTTGCACTTTGACATCTAATATTAAGCATTGACTCATAATCAGCATATTACTAAATTAAACAGTGACCAGTCAGAATTACGGTAATAAGAGAAATATCCCAGTAACTATTGCGACAAAGCAATTGAGATTGTATGAATTGCTCACTTAGCAATTTCGAGAAGATCACCGTTTGCGTTCACAAAAAGATCACACTTAATGCACATTGCAAAATGCATTTTTATATCTTGCAATACTGACATTATGCACGGTGTTGCCAAATTGAAAAAAAGTAAAAGTTACCGTTTTGGTCAAATTTGCGGCCAAAAGTGGAATAGTGGGTGTATTTTTTAGAGTGGGATGTGGCTTCCAAAGTTGAGTCATACAGCTGTTCATGTGGGTCATCTTATTATTCGATTTTTTTATTACTTTCTTAGTGCCAATACTAAAGTATGTACATACGACCAGCGCACCCCTATATTTATTTATTTTTTGTTTGAAAATACTCATGGATGTCCCTTGCCCGGCGAAGGCGAGGGGTCTGCCGGACTTTTACCGGCTAAAAACCAACGGCGTTACTCCTCCTGACCGATCGGCCGGGGTCACGGGATTCGCAAAAGCATGCACCGCAACCCCGGCAGGTTCTAGTCCGCCAACCCTCGGTGGACTTCTCCTCTGACGTCCAGTGGACCCTGTGCTGTGCAGTCAGCCCCGGGTGCGATAGTCATGAGTTCACTTCAAAAATGTTTCGGATGTCATTGACCAGTCGAATTGCCGATTACATACAAATTGTATAACTATTTATTCACAGAAAGTTTCCGAGTGTTAATTACCGGAACTAGTTGCCAAAACTTGTTGCGTGTGAGTGGCGCCTAAACTGAGTAACAAGCTTGTTAAATTGATCTACATTGATGGGTATTTGACATCAGTAAAATATTTATGGTGGCAAACGCGACTGCTGATTGTGAGGTCCTGGGTTCGATCCCCAGGTCGGGCAAAGTGTTATTGGGTTTTTCCGTACGAAATTCCTCAGTAGCAGCACGGAGTTTAGATTTGTGCCCGGTTGATGGCAATAGCCTGGCCCCCTATTACATGGGAATTAAAACATAACGGCGAAATGACGGTGTTACTATACACCTCTGCTCAACCCGTCGGGAAATAGAGGCGTGATGTTATGTTATGTTAAAGGTATACTTACTGAGTTTAACAAAACAAAAGTAATCCTGCTTCGTACAAGGAAAACTCAAACAATAGTCGCATATCTTCGTAGAATACATGTGTATTGCAAACACGAGCCTAAGAAAGTTCGTTTCGCCGTTCCTTTGTGTATAATTGCCGTGTTTAACCTTTAAGTCTGCGGTGCGCTTGCGCAATAAATCTGACCACTCTCTTAGGCTTTGCATCACTTTGCTGTATTATTTTAACGCTTCCCATACTGTACTGTTATTTAGCGTCTTGGGAACTGTTTGCGACACCTTTTGCAAGAGAATCCATCGTTGAACTTAATTGAGTGAGAACACGACTATCCGGGTTGAATCATCCGTATAAAGGAGAAACTGACTGTCTGATCTATCAACGCACAGCGTAAACCGCTGGGGTTAGAAGCTTGAATTTTTGACAGTAGGTACCTTTTGTAAGGGAGGCTTCCGCTAAGGAAGGATTTTACAAAATTCCTACCGTAATGTGGTGAAAAAAAAATCGCAAAAGCTAGTCAAAGATAGTAAGTAGATATACTTCACTATCAGGTCACTATCAGGACCCATCCGAAAACCGGCGCTGCTATACTTCGGTGTAGCAGCATTGTGCTGAGATGGGGTCCTTTTTTAGTCTCGTGGAGGCATGTAACCTTTTTTATTATGTTCTTTTTTTTAATTTGTATTTTAATGTGCTTGTATGTCAACTCAAACCTGCTATGGCACTTTCCCAAAAAGGCCATTCCAGACGTTGCCCTACATTGTTACACTCACATAGTTTTTATACCACAATGTCTGGACTTTAAAAGAGACCTTGATCTCTGAGTTTCTTTGGGCTTTCTTCTCAGAGCTAGTCAGATAGGAAATGCCGGCGCCATCTAGTATAAAACAAAACATTTCATTGACTTGTAAAAGTGTCAGTAACAGATTTATTTACAGAAATAAAAATCATTTATCATTTATCATGTCTGTTACGAGACTTAAATAAATCATTTTCTTTCTTTTCTCTTTATTGGACATTAAAAGAAAATACAGGTGAAATACAATATAATTAATAATAGTACAAATGGTGGTCTTATCGTTTAAAACATTTTTTTTCCAGACCATCATTGGATGGAAATGCTTGTTAAGAAAAAAATAAAGAGCAGATTGCATCTTACGTAAAATAACATCCAAAAATGCCCGGTTCCCATATATATGATCTTTCATATCCTCCCTCACACAATCCATCCATCTTTCATTTTCTTTACCTCTGGTAAAAATTAACTAGAGAATTAATCTTCTTCTTTTCGTGTGATTAGTGACTAACCTGGTGTCAGAGTTTATGCCGCCCATGGGCCTCTGACTTGGCTTCACATGCC
The DNA here is from genome assembly GCA_910594945.2 of Amphipyra berbera. Classification (NCBI taxonomy): domain Eukaryota; kingdom Metazoa; phylum Arthropoda; class Insecta; order Lepidoptera; family Noctuidae; genus Amphipyra; species Amphipyra berbera. The sequence continues at coordinate 3,096,317 of OU343138.1, forward strand.
GTCGAGAAATAGGTATCTCTCAGTCATGCCGGTTTCCTCACGATGTTTTCCTTCACCGTTTTTAAGCAAGCGATAATTATACAATACGCACATGAATCCGGAAAGTCAGAGGTGCGTGGCTGGGGTTTGAACTCGAGACCTATGAGTTGGCAGTCCGACGGTCACACCACTAGGCTATCACTGCTGTTAGAGAATTAATGTTAGTGAACCACAGCTGCTCAGCCTAAGTGATTTATGTGCTTTAATCCCGGTTTTACTCAGTTAAGTACTTTTGAATAGTTACGAATGTTGAAGGATTTTGTATACTTCACTCGACCTACATTCGATTGGTTTTGCGTTTCATTTGAGAAGTCATAAGCTGCTGTCGAGTTACTTACTTAGTATGCGATAATCCTCTTGTGAAACTTTTCAATAGTGTAAGCTTCGTTTAGCGAGTGATTAGGCTATAAACTTAAGCTGGCTTTAACATTCGTGTCGGTGTTTTGTTTATCAATGTGATTATTTTATTATTTTTAAGACGACAACGAATTCTTTGGGAATTACTTCTTTTGATGTGAATCATCTAAATGCGGCGGTACGGGTGTGAGAGCGGCTGTTGCGTGGCGACGCTCGCGATGGCAGACACACGACGGCAGACCTTCGGAACTCGTCGGCTCTCTTCGGTTTGATTCGGCCATTTCTGTTTTTTTTACAAAATGAGTTTCGGTGTTTCACATCTGCCAGGCGTCCTGTGACGGCTTTTTTTTGTAGTAATCGATAAGTAAGTGAAGAATTAAACAATTTTTTATTATCTCGGTTGATTATAAACTACTAGCGACCCGCTCCGGCATCGCACGAGTGCAATGTAGATACTAACGTGGGGCATATAAACCCTCCTCTTGAATCACTCTATTGCTAAAAACTGCATTAAAATCGTTGCGTAGTTTAAAAGATCTAAGCGTACAGACAGCGTGAGTGACTTTGTTTTATACTATGTAAAGAAGATATGTCATAATCTACGTAGAATCTTGACTTGAAACACCTATTTACCCAAAAGCGTGAAATCGACTTTTCCTTATATAGAATCACCTCGATGATACGTAACGTCGTAATATGATTACATCAATTGCGCCCGCGCATCCACTTACATCTACTTCATATTAGTTCATCTGTCATTAGCTTACACACGTAATCACTCTTGGCCCATATTGGAGTGGTGAGGAAAATGACGCGGCAATTTAGAATGCACTCATGCTGTTACCATTAGACAGACATTTGAAAGGTCATTTAATTCACAGGTATTTTTTGAAAAGTCAAGAGTAGCGAGTGCATCTAAATACATGGATCAAAATACCCTCCACGACTGACGATACTTAAGCATCTACCTACCTTTAGCAGTCATAGCCTAGTGGTGTGACCGTCGGACTACCAAGTCATAGGTCTCGAGTTCGATTGGAAAGCACGCATTTCTGACTTTTCGGATTCATGTGCGTATTGTATAATTATCACTTGCTTGCTACTTGCAAAAACGGTGAAGGAAAACATCGTGAGGAAACTGGCATGCCTGAGAGATATTTTTCGATGGCATGTGAAGCCAAGTCAAAGGCCCATGGGTGGTATAAATTCTAACATCAGGTTAGTCACTAACCACATGAAAAGAAGAAAAAGAAGTACCTACATCTGGCGCACCCTGGGCAGTCAGCTCCGCTACCAACCTTGCTGACTGGCTAATCGTTTCACCACAGCATGAGCTATTTTCATTTATCTCGTGCCGATAATATTATACATGGATTACCAATCTACCAGTTAGACCAAATACACTTTAGAGCAATGAATCCGGCTCACCAACATAAACAAAACAATGTTAAAATGTTAAACAATGTTTTCCGAGATATTAAGATTTATGTTGGTGACCTGGATTCATTGATCCCGAGTGTATGTCATCACAATACACTCTTAAGTTGCTCGTTGCTGTAAGAGGGGGCATAGAAGAGACTTACGAGGAACAGTTGACTGATTTCTACAGGGTGTAAAAAAAAAACATGTAATTCCTTCAAATCTCGTGTTTAGCCATCGCGCCATCGCTCGCCGCGCGGTCATTTAACCCGGGTCTCTAAAATGCCTCACGTTAAAAACATAACGTTTACTTATTGTATTTTTTTATTGAATCCAAAAGTAGCAGTACATCACGAGGTTTGAAGGAATTACATGATTTCGTTTACACCCTGTATTAACGGCCTTCTACTACCTAAGTTAGTTCTATCAAATAAACGATAAGCTAAAGAATTTCTTACACAGCTCATGTCTCCACCTCGCTCATTCCTCGCTCAACTGCAGAAGCTCAACATCATCGCAATTAATAGCGATTCACGTGAACATTGTGTAACGTTATACACTCGAATTTGAAAGGCGTCCGCCATTGAAAGTGTGTGTTCACCACTTGGGAATGATGAAACTTTTGTATTTCAGGTACTGAGAATACGTTAAATGCTACAAAGTTATGCTCGTAATGTGACGACGCTTTCTCAATGCGTTTCTCAATAATAAGATCCTTGTCTTATAATGATTAATTAAATATTTTTTTATTAAAGGACAGGTGGCAATATGGAAAATAATTATAATGAGCATGTGTTATAGTGTGTTAATATAATAACAACATATTTTTGTAATTATATAGGGTTATTTAGAATTAGCTAGCGAAACATCAACGAACACATTGTAATAAAAAAATACATTAACTTTAATTGTTTAGATCTCAACATAGGTACATAACGAATGCAGTAGCGATGACCGCGCATGAGATATACACCCATATTCTAAGACGTTCCTCCAAAACTTACTCGACTCAGAACGGCCTCGAAAGCACCTTCAAAACTGTATTCTTAGTCGCAATTTCGAGTGAACTTTGAGGTTCTTCGACGGGTCATTACATCATAATTTCAATTATCTGCATCGCGCAAATAACGCCGCGATAAATAGTTGTAAGGATTATCGTAAGCATATTCGATAGTCTTCAAAATTAATTTTTGTTACATACGAACTTTGACACTTCCTTCCTTAAGGTAGGTTCCGAAGTACCTTGAGTTTGACAAATGATTCCTTACCTCGACTGAGGAAAAATCTCGAGTCGAGGACGTTTATGTCAATTATAACTACCGATGGTAGTGAGAAAGACTGAGTCGAGGTGGAGTCGAGTCGAGTAAGTTTTGGAGGAACGTCTTAGAATAGGTATGGGTGATAGTATGACACATATAAGAAATCGCTGCCCGGTGAACTTCTTTCCCCCGGGCGCAAGTATCTTATAAAGATAACGCTCTAACGGTCGTGGTTGAAATGCGGTTCTTTTGAAATTTTAAACAAGTTTGTTAGTAGTGATCTCCTGGACGTTGACTGGAGCTAAAATAGATCATTACTGTAATCTACAGGTACTTCTTTTCCCTCAATATAACCCGTCACGTTATTCTAATAAATGATACCAAATCTACTTTCCTTACATACAACATAGAACGTAACCATCATTTCAACGTAATGGCTTCCTAGTCGACCACTAATCGTAGTTCGTACTACTACTCGTATCAAGGTGCGTATACACTCGCGTGTAAAAAGACGTGCGTGATTGTTGCACACGCATTCTTTAGCACGCGAGGTGCCTTTAAGACTCGTACGAGTTCCGTCAGATCTGTAGTCATTTCATTGCTTAACATAAACCTTTAGAACTGTGGACTGTGAAGTAGGTCATATCGACAAGGGAAGATAGAGGGAGATAAAACAGTTTCCCCTTACAAGTATAACTCAGGAGGGGCTCCGGAATCTTCCCTTATTGTGCTGATAATGGCCATGGGGGAGTTTTAGTCCAACACTCCCCGGCGGCCCTAGGAAACCGGTAGCCTAAAGAAGGATTCTCATTTTTTTTTAAAGTTGTGTCTACAGTCGTCCATCAAGCTGGACAAGAGTTCACGAGGTCCAGTGAGGCTGCCGTCCGTCACCAGCACGGTATAAGGGCTCTCTCGCAAGCTAGATGGTAAAACTTTTCACTTAGTTGAAAAATATTGATGTTTAGAAAAGTAGGATCTCGTGAGATAAATGCGCGAGGTGAGAACACATGGTGGTAGTTCATGCGTATTTGCTTATGTGTAGTCGCCTTTACGATGAATGCTTGAAAACTGGCATTTGTGGCAAATTGCCAGGCCGTGGGAATGGGAGGGGCGGGAAAAAATGTGGCAAACGTAATTGTGGGGAGCTGATCTCGTTTACATGGGATTAGAGGGAAGCGGGTTAGTGCAGCCTGGCAACTAATTTGTAGTTGATTACTGAGTGTGGAAAGCAATGGGGTCAGGTAGTCTTGGTAACTTGGTGAAGCTTAACCAGTTAATTTTGTTTCCCCTTAAGAATCAGTTCAGAAATAACAACGGTACTATCCCAGTGCAAGTTCAATGCTGATCTACAATCTACATTAATTAAAAGCGTTTGACTTTGATTCCACATTTTTTTAATTAAACTTCTTTATTAGATAATATTGCCAAAACATTTGAAAAAATAACTCCATGTTGTACCCACGCGTGTGCAACTATTATCGCATGGAATTATTATGGCCATGTAACATGTAATCTCCTTGATTATGCGTGATTGCGTTTTGTTTATCTGTGGTACTATGGAATTGATTGATCGTTTTTGAACGAGATAGACCTAGATGTCAATGATAAAAAAACATAGGATGGCGGGAAAATAAATGCGTGGCATTTAAGTTTAAATTACGAACATCATCAGCAACCCAAGATCTAATCTATAAGTATTGAAACAAAAGATCATTCAAAATTAAGATTAGTATCAGACTGTGAGACAGTTTAGTCGGAAAATCCACAAAAACCATCGGTATCGACCACAATGATACAATGGGATGTTCACTAGGAATTTGTATGACGTCTGAATCAAATCATTGTTCTAAACGTTGGCAATTTCCTTTTGTTAATTTTTATATCCATCCCGAGTGCAAGATTTCGTTCCGTTTTTTCTTAAAAAATTGTGACTTCAGTTTTATAATAATTTAAATAAGAATGTCCAGAACTCGCCTTCTAGAGTTATGTTTTTATGAAAATCAACCACGTTAAGTTAATAATAAAAGGTAAAGTGAATGTTGTGTGGCTGGATCAAGGGCCTGATACAGAAAGCGGTAGGTACCTACTTCTGGACACGGCGCGTATTGTTAGGAAGTTCCTCTCTCTGAGGTCCTGATTATCGGTAGCTTGGACCCTGTTCTCGACGCCGGTGGGCTACTATTTTTTATGTTTTTTTTATAGTAATATTTAAAAATGTAATTTATATGTATAAATATGAATAAAGGAATTAATAATAGTACCTAGTTAAAAATTCAAAACTTTGTTTGATAGGTGTCTCGAAAAATTACGAAGTTACTTTTTTTTCAGAAATGGATCTATGGTTGGCGTTCTAATATCAAAGGATTTGAAAGGTCAGCCATTCAGTGTCAATGCACCGCGTCCGCATGTAACGAATTTTATACCGCACATAATCCCCCAGCCTTTGTCTATGGTCACGGTAATTTTCACGCCCACTGCTCACGCGTACGGGCAAGCGATGAGCGGAAAGAGGGTCTTAGGCTCAGTTGCACCAACTAACTAAACCATAACCGCACCATATTTACGTCATATTTGTATTGATTTGACAGAAATTTTGTAACACTTGGTTATTGTTAATTGGTGCAACTGAGCCTTAACGTTAAGTTTTATTGCTTCGTATTGTATTCAAACTATTGGCTAGATATTGTTAGAGTAAAAAAAAACGAAGAGTCTTGGTCAATTGGTCATGTCTTTGAAGGCTATTCGATTATCGAACGAATAAATCCTGTATTATATTTGTGTGAATTAAGAAAAATTTCACGTACAAAGCTTTTTTACATGCCAGGGCTTAGTGCTCGTACATGTATTACCTAACTGTGACCTAAGGATTTGCGGTAACTTGAAGTGGTAACATTAGTCTTTTTTTTTCTTTTCATGACCCTAGTCTAACCTGAAGAGTTTGTTTGTTTGAACGCGCTAATCTCAGGAACTACTAGTTGGAATTGAAAAATTATTTTTGTGTTGGATAGTCCATTTATCGAGGAATGTTATAGGCTATATAACATCATGCTACGACCAATAGGAGCGGAGCATAAATGAAAAATGTTGCAAAAACGGGGAAAATGTCCACCCGTGAGAAGCCGGGACGGGTTGCTAGTCTAATAATAAGCACAGACAGGGTCTAAGATGGAGCACACGAATCCTAAGAACAGAGATATAAAAGAATTCCCCTATAACCCTCTGGCTCTCACATATACGCGACGGAACACAGTAAACTGCTTGGCGTCCGACTTTAATGTGAGGACGGTAGCTAGTCAGGCGTACCGTATAGATCCTACCACCAAGCAAAAAATGCAAACAAAAGACGGCAGGAATATTTGTTACCCGCTGATCTCTTATAACTTATAAACCACAACACTAATACCCATCATAATATAAATTCTATTACATTATCTCGATCGCATAATCATTTGAACATTTTTAAAGCGAATGATGATATTAAAATCATAAGTCACGCGGATATGAAAGTCAATTTTTATAGTCTTGATTATTAATGTTTTTATCTATGTAAGAATGGATAATTGAAAGTGACAGGCGGTGTCCAAAGGTTGATGGTTTGACGTGAGATGGAAAGATGAAATCAGCCTACACAAGACAGTAACAGCAAAACTAGAGTAGATGATTAGTGGATGACATTTATATGCTTTTACTTTTTATTATTTATAAATAAAAAATAGGCAAACTTTGTAAGTGCTGCGCGCACCTTTAAGCGCCAAGTTCGCTGTAGTACCTTTAAATCCAAATATTAAGATTTCTCTAAATGTTTTTGTGAACTAGTCGTTGGAGTGCCATAATAAATAAAATAAAAATGACATACTTTTATTAGGTAAATAGAACGTGGAATTCGGTGGAATTGTAACCATAATATGGTATCCAGGGTTACAGTAGTCAACTCCATCTCTTCTCAGTTCTGGATTATAAGAGGCCAATTCTTCTATCGAAATTGTTGTCAAATCGCGAACGCACCACAACCAGTCAGTTCTCGTTTACGAAAACTGTCAAAATGATTAGTTTTGTTATTGCTGTCAAAGATTTTGACAGTTTTAGTAACTGTCTGAATGTTCGGTTTGGTTGTGATTGATCAACGTTTATTTTAGTAAGATTGGCCCCAAAAATGGTGTCTTTCATTAATAAAGTTATAATACTTAATTTTGTTTCATGTTTCGGACGGTTGCTCTGCATTATACCAAAAAAGCTCACTACCCAGTCAGGCACTAGCCAGTCTACGATGAAGGAGACGGTGTTTTGACGACAGGTTTGGTGCAGGGACTAAGCGATCGGCTTCTGCGCTACGGGTCATGGTTTCGATTCCCGCACGGAACAAATATTTGTATGGCCTACAGATAGTTGTTCTGGGTCTGGATGTTTGTGCATGTGAAGATTTGTGTCTGTAAACGCACCCACGATACAGGAGGAATCCTAGTGTGGAGAAAGGCTTTCTTTAATAAAAAAAACTTTTAATAGAGTGCTTGCTTTTAAACAAAGTGGACTCAGCAGGCGACTAGCTGTCATAAAGCTGTTTTGAAGGTGCTAGAAAAAGATGGAGAAAAAGACCGCTGTACAAAAGATATTGGCTCGAGCATAGACAGGTACAGATATCCAGTACCACCAAGTTACAGAGAGAAGGAGAAGAAAGCAAGTACAAATGGGAATACAGAAGAATATGAACTTGTTTTGAATTTAAATGATGGAATCAGGCGTTAATGGGGAAGGCAACGCAAAACGAAAGCAGATGGCAGCACCTCCATACTTAGTTATTTGAACCAATCAGAACCATCATATTCATATGAGCAATAACTTCAAATATATTGCAACCAATAAGATCGCACTGGAACAATCGAAAGTGGCGCCATTAGTTCCACAGTTGCCTTCCCCGTTTGCGGAAATCCATCACCTGAGGATGCCCCGTGGAGGGGCGAAACACGTGTCGTATCGGTTTGGGTTGTTTGTGTGTTGCATGTTATTAATCGCACCTTCTGCATTTGCATATATTTGCGGGCGGCAGGGTGGTGCTGCATACTGCATTCAGGCTTGATCAACTGTTCTCGCGGAATTAACAATAAATATTTTTACTGTCTTGAATTTGTAAAATTATAATTAATTAAAGTGCATTTCACGACAGAAATCCCTGTGGCGCTATGTTGGCACCTATTTAGATTTCTGTGGTTAGCACCATTTATTCTTCAAACAACTTTTGTAAAACAAACTCATTTTGTATTTTTTTAAATTGTGGTCGAGTACAACAATGCTATAACAGCACAAGGTAAGTCCAAGGAATTCTTACGGTTAATTAAAATAATTACTTAATAACTTATCAATCAACATTCAACACCACGCTGCGTTACCTTCATTCACTCACTCCTTTCATTCAACATTCAATTGACCACAACTCATCATAATAGACGGACTGTCTAAAGATTGATTGGTAGTACATCCATCGATGGTGTTTGATTGACGGGATGACGTGATAATTATACGGCGTGACCGTGACGTAATTACTATTACGTCATCGAGACGAAAGTGTGGGTAGTTATTGTAATTACTTTCTTTTATTTCTATTGCCGTGTGGGATGTTAATGGTGTAGACCCGCTTTTGGAATATAAAGTGAATAAAATACGGATTGTTCTAATTGAGGTATCTTGGCGCCTGCACGGAATCCTTTGTCGGTGTCTATGGTAATCATATTATACATAAACATAACATAACATGACGCCTTGTATTCCCCGAAGGGATGGGCAGAGGTGTTTTTAGTACACCCTCGTTTCGCCAGTTATGTTTAAGTCCCATGTAATAGAGGGCGAGCCTATTGCCATTAACCGGGCACTAATCCAGACTCCGGGCTGCTACTGTGAAATTCCTGATGGAAAAACCCAATAATACTTTGCCTGACCAGGGGATCTAATCCAGGACCCCATGCTCAGCAGTCGCGCTTTTGACCACTAGACCAACGAGGCAGTTAAATATACATAGTTAGTTGTTAGCATATTATAGCCTTAGGATATCGGCATTGCCCAGTAATTGGGTTGCGGAGGTCTGATGGCAGTCGCTCCGTGTAAAATACTGGTATTCAGCCGCATCTGGTTAGACTGGAAGCAGACCCCAATATAATTGGAAAAAGGCTAGGCAGAACGAGTTGTTAGCATATTATATATAAAATCATAATCAGCCCATTATTGTCCCATTGCAAGGTACGGGCCTCTTCTCAGAATGAGAAGAGTGTAGGCTTTAGTCCACCACGCTGACCTGGTGCGGGTTGGCGGACTACATACACCATCGAGACCTTTACGGAGCGCTCTCAGGTGTGCAGGTTTCGTCACCATGTTTTCCTTCACTGTTAAAGCAAGTGATAATCAAATTTTGATCCGCACATGATATTATAAATCCGATAAAAAAGAGTTTGGTTCTTCTATTCTTAAAAAAAATACCATTTGTAAGTCAATTGCCGATTACACTAAGGTTAGTGCTTAACAAAGTGTTATTGGGTTTTTCCATGTGGAATTCCTCAGTAGCAGCCCGGAGTTTTGATTTGTGCCCGGTTGATGGCAATAGGCTCGCCCCCTTTTACATGGGACTTAATCATAACGGCGAAATGAGGGTGTTACTATACACCTTTGCCAAACCCTTCAAGGAATACAAGCGTGATGTTATGTTAGTCCTTAACAATCTGGTTAAATTACTGTTTACCTACTTAAAATTCTGCTACGTTTTTCAAGTAGGTACCTAAACTGTTGTTAACCATACAATTAATGTTGATGAACACCAGCCTAAATTGATTTTAATCTCGTTTTTAATAGTTAACCGTTCTTAAACCCATTTTTAACCGACTTCAAAACGAGAGGATATCAGTTTTTCATACATACGTTAACTCACGCCTTTTTTCCCATGGGGTAGGGAGAAACTACAGAACGCCACATGCTACGACCCTTACATACTCCTTTTGCTTCATCCAAATTCATACATCTTGTCACACACACACACCGGCTGAGAGTACTACGCACCTGTTCTCAGTTTTAACAAAGTCAAATGACGAATTGCAAAATGTCTATCTACAAAAGTTGTGTCATGCCAACCGTTAATGTTTCTTAAGACCTAACTAACACTGGACATCCATCAGAGCTGTGCGAGGAAAATGTGCGGTGCGAAAATGTGTAGCGAGGATGTGAAACGGTGTGACCCTTTCAACCAGATCTGTGCGAATGGGTAATGTGTAATGCGTAATGTGTTGCGAGGAGCGGTGCGAGGATAGGTAGCGGACTCTGTGGCAGGAGCGGTACACATTCCTCGTAACACATTCCTCGCAACAAATTACTCGCAACACATCCCTCGCTCGCATTTCTCGCTTGTTTTGTATGAACAAAAACCTCGCTCCGCTAAGCCCATATCCACCAGAGCTGCGCAGAGCGAAGCCAGGTAAATGAAGTGATTCTATTGGTGCTTACAAAACACATTCCTCGCTACGCAGCTTAGCACAGCTCTGGCGGATGCTCAGCCTAACACAAATGAACAGTAATTAGTCTATTATATTCGCCGTCTCTTTCACTTTCTTCTTATTATGGCAATTAATTATAATCTTTGACATCAAACTATCATTGTTCTTGAAACAACCTACGTAGCTTCGTTATCAAGAATATATCGTCTTGTTTTATGTACATCGCTTTCTTAATTCGAATAAAATTATTCAGCTTCATAAAAAAAAGGCAATGCACATCGAATATAATAGTATTGTCTGACATTATCTAATGACATCATGTGTAGTTACGGCACTTAGCGGTTACATAGATATCCATTTGCATATTGCCAGAGAAAAAAAACTAAATTTCGAACCGGTGTTGCCAACAATAAACATTCTATCTCCATCGTGAGAATAAAAAATAACAATAGATCCGATTACCTCACTTTTCGTAGATACACTTTCATTTAAATGTGTGTTCCTTATCTTAAGTGAATAAGGTTGTAATTGGCACAAGATTATAATGAATGAGAATATTATGCTAAATACATTTCACTTATAAGGTGTTATGCAAATATATTGTAGTTTTTCTCATATCATTTATGGCATGTATATTCAGTAGGAACATAATGCATACTCGTACAAGTTACATAAACTGGCCAATAAGCCAGTCAATAGTCATATATTTTTTCGATCCAATCAAAAATTTTAAGCAATGGGCATCTTTACATAGTATAAAACAAAGTCTCTCCCACGCTTAGATCTTTTAAACTACGCAACGGATTTTAATGCAGTTTTCAGCAATAGATAGAGGGATTCAAGAGGGAGGTTTATATGCCCCACATTAGTATCTACATTGCACCCGTGCGAAGCCGGGGCGGGTCGCTAGTTGAATATATAATAAATACGTGGCGTCTTTCTTTTATTTACCAAAATTTATCATAACATTGCGCCTTCTATTTCCCGAAGGATTGGGCAGAGGTGTTTTATTACACCCTCATTTCGCCAGTTATGTTGAAGTACCATGTAATAAATACTACGGGGCGAGCCTATTGCTATCAACCGGGCACAAATCTAAACTCCCGTTTGCTACTGAGTAATTTCTAATGGTAAACCCAATAATGCTTTGCCCGACCTGGGGATCGAAACAGCTTGGTCCTGGGTTCGATCCCCAGGTCGGGTAAAGTGTTATTTAATTTTCCATTAAGAATTTCTCAGTAGCAGCCAGGAGTCTGGATTTGTGTCCGGTTAATGGCAATAGGCTCGCCTCTTATTACATGGACTTAAACATAACTGGCGAAACGAGGGTGTTACTATAAACCTCTGCCCAACCCTTCGGAGAATAGAAGGCGTGATGTTATGTAATATGTATTTTTAATGTATTCTTACGGCAAAATGAATGTTTCACGATAAAAGGTTTGTTTACCTTTTATACAGAACTAGCGGCCGGTCCCGTGTTCGCATGGGTGGACATTTTTCCCGTTTTTGCAACAATTTTGATTTATGCTCCGCTCCTATTGGTCGTAGCGTGATGTTATATAGCCTATAACCTTCCTCGATAAATGGAGTATCCAACACAAAAATATTTTTTCAATTACAACCAGTAGTTCCTGAGATTAGCGCGTTCAAACAAATAAACTCTTCAGCTTTATAATATTAGTATAGATTTAAATGACCGGACTATACATACATACTTATGGTACTGCTCAACGCACTCCAAAGCTTCTTCGAATGTTTCCTTCACCACAAGGTGCCAACAACCTGTCTCCTAGTATTAACCCACTATCAATAAAAGCCAGCACATTAGGCCTACGTGACTCCGTGGCCTCAACACTGGAAATGTCGCGGTTTGCATAGTAATCGGCTACTCTTGGTGATTGACCATCGTTTACATGTCTGTCCATGGTAATGTGGCCATCTCTCTTGGAGACTTTCTCGACTGGCCGGGAAATCTGTGTGTTTGTTTTTCCTTTCTTTTCCAAAATATGGAAATGCGATAAGATCGAATTATGTTACTCTATTAACAAGAGAAGATATAACAATTATTGTATGTTGTTTATCCTTATTAAAAACTGCTAACTCCGGCTTTATTACAAGCTTTAATTTTGTTGCAAGCTGTCAATTGGCATAAAAATGACAGCTTGGAAATGACAGCTCATATATTTTGTTACTGTTTTTTTGCAAGCTCAATCTATACTAATATTATAAAGCTGAAGAGTTTGTATGTTTGTTTGAACGCGCTCATCTCAGGAACTACTGGTTGGAATTGAAAAAATATTTTTGTGTTGGATAGTCCATTTATCGAGAAAGGTTATAGGCTATATAACATCACATTACAACCAATAGGAGCGGAGCATAAATGAAAAATGTTGCAAAAACGGGAAAAATGTCCACCCCTGCGAAGCCGGGACGGGCCGCTAGTAATAAATAATAACGATGTTAGTTTAAATTGGCGTTATATTATAGGAATTTATTAGCAAAATATACGAATACGTAGCTTGGTAACTACCGTTCTAGACTAAAATCATGTCACAAGTTGACCAAACCATAGTATAAAACATTATATTCTTTTCGGACGATGACCGATATTACGTCACCATTTGTGATATTTTCCCACCAATTACAATAAGTTTGAAGCCAAAGCTTATTGGTTCATCAGTAGCTATGACGTAGATACGTACAGTCGCGTGATCTAGCTGTCATGGGAAGAGTCTTGTTTTATCCTACCATGCTCCAAACCAAAAATATTGTCGTCGAAACAGTCGTAACTAAACCATTCACGTTTTCGGTGTCGTATACACTATAAATATACGAAGATCAAGTTCAGGACACTTTCTCCGCCACTAAGGAGGTGCCATGTTTTATTTATCAATAGCGAGCGATAATGAGCTCCTACGCATTCACTGTAGGCAGGCAGGTACATCCGCGACAGGACTAGGTTAGATTGATAGCGGAGCGAGGTGGGTAAGATGGCTTTGATTTTTGACAGTTATCGTGGTCACGTCCAAGACGGATCGAAGTGTAAAGAAATGGATCCCGTGAGATTATACGTTAAATTAGATACAGATTTTTAAAGAACGCATAGACAAAACGTTATTACTAATAATAACAGCCTTAACAGCCCAACGGCAAAAAACCGCGAGTTCTCCACAAACCCTATTGAACTGTTATTATTATTATAATTAGCCTGTACTGTCCCACTGCTGGGCAAAGGCCTCCCTCCATTCTTTCCACCTGTCACGATTCTGTGCAGCATCATGCCATTTATCATGAAAGGCATCCAACTCGACCCGCCATCTTCTTATCTATCGAACTATATCGGGATTTAATAGTGTATGTACTGTATGAAAAACTGAAGATTAGAAGATCCAGAACACCGTTACATTACTATTGAATTGTCTTCAGCTAATCTGACTCGTTTCGCTCACAGTATCGCCTCGTCTTTATATAGCGATTGTTCAGATCAGGTTTTGTGTTGAAGACAAATGATTGTTTAGACTCACTCTCGTTAGCTGTACATTTGACAGTTCAATTTTACTTTCACGTTTTGTAATAGAGAACGAAGTATTATTATATATGAATCCTGCATAATTAGTAAGAATAGTAACACAGCGTCGTAGCGCGACTGCTGATCGTGAGGTCCTGGGTTCAATCACCATGTTATTGGGTTTTTCTATATAGAATGCCTCAGTAGTAGCCCGGAGTTTGGATTTGTGCCCGGTTGATGGCAATAGGCTCGCCTTAGACTTAAAAATAACTGACGAAATTAGGGTGTTACAATACACCTCTGCCTAACCTTTCGGGGAACACAGGCGTGATGTTATGTTAGTTACACAAAAACTTATAAAAAATAACGTTGTTATCGGTTTAGTGCAGAGTTTCAAGCCGAAACGCGGAACCACTTCTGTAAACCTTATAAATATAAATGATTAAAGTTGATAAAAGATAGATAGATAGACTGTAGAGTATTTTTTATAAAATCTTTGAACAGCTATTATTCTAAAACTTATAGGACTTTTAGGAAAAGTTGTAGAATAAAAGTTATTCATTACTTATACCTGGTTTCTATTAACAACAAACGAATCGTTTTGCTTACTAATGGTAGCATATGAATAGACTTGTAATTCTATCTGCGATGACTACTTCTATATGCGAGGTTCTGTGTTCTGTCTATGCAAAGCTATGAGTTTTTCCTTTATTATTGGTAAAGATACAAGAGTCTCAATTTTAACCAATAACGCCACATGGGCACTTTAATACTCTTTCAGTTTATTACCTACCCCCTTTCCGACTAAAATTGTATAGTATCAAGTTGCCAAAACACTGTTAACTATGCTATCTGCATTTGGCACATTCATATCTATTTTTCTTCCCTTTTATGAATTATCCCCTTTTATCCCCCTGCTCTGTCCCCTCAGAGGAACCAACAGGAATAAATAAGCAAGGGGACAGTCCAGAAATAATTAGCTCGATCTGTGTCTTCGTCACCGGTAACACGGGGACAGATTGAAATTTTTATTTGTTTGTCCCCCTGAAGGGGCAGATCGGAATAATCCCCTTTTATTGCTCGCTTATATGCTCGTCGATGGATTGACAAGAAAGTAAATCTACACTTGTATACTAATATTATAAAGAGGAAAGATTTGTATTTTTGTATGTAACGAATAAACTTAAAAACTACTGGACCGATTTCAAAAATTCTTTTGTCATTAGAAAGCTACATTATCACTGAGTAACATAGGCTATATTTATTACTGGAATAAAACTTCTTGCGCGGGAGGATTCGTGAGGACACAGCTAGTTCTCTAATATACTTAGCACACCGCGGAAGTGCACAAAACGTTCAAATTCAAGGCCACAACAAATAGTTGTAGTGCAGTAGGTCAATGCATTGTATCGATCGATACGGCTGTCACCGGCCCACTTACATCGTTACAATTCATCGTTGCACGTAGTAAAAGTGGTGCCTATTAAAATGTTCGCAAATCGACCGGCAAATTGGGATCCGAATGGCTGTCAAGTTGTAGTTTATTTATGGAGTTTATTGTACTGTGTAAGTAATTTATTTCTGACGGATTATTGAGAGCAGGTGCTTCGCATAGTGTAATTTAAAAAATGTTACGTGCGATCAATTTCTCGGACATTTGACATTCACATATTTATAATGAACGAATGATTTTATTTTACAAGAGATGAATGGTGGTGATATTTTACAAGAGATGAATGGTGAGATGAATTTATTATACACGAGCGACCCGCCCCGGCTTCGCACGGGTGCAATTTAAATACTAATGTGGGGCATATAAACCTTCCTCTTGAATCACTATCTATTGCTGAAAACTGCATTAAAATCCGTTGCGTAGTTTAAAAGATCTAAGCGTACAGACACCGGGAGCGACTTTGTTTTATACTATGTAAAGATAATCATAAACTCAAAGATAAGATTAGTGTACACTAATAGCCGGTTTCTGAGTAGATAATTTGAAGATACGCACTTAAGCAGCCCTTAAGTATCATTTGAGCGTAGATTATAGACCAAATCCATGCTCGATTGTTATTTAAGTTCTGCTTATCTTACACTATGTATGTCTCATCTTTGAATTTACACTCAAGACATTGCTGTCTCATTACAAAGTTGGAACAACGACATTATAGGCCATAAAATAGACTAACTATTCTGTCGATCCTTTAATTCAATTAGCGTACACGTAAAGAGAGCATCATTTTCACATGCATTTCCATCATTGAAGTACCAAAAGTGAATGCAAATGCACGCGTTATGACGGCAGATGATCGGCTTTCTAACGGCCTGCGCGTACGCATAGATCGACAGTTGATACGTACAGGTGACAGTTGTATTATAGAGATTTATATAGATTTTTTGGGAGAGGCCTACGCCCAGTGGTGGACTGCTATATACTGTTGGTGATAATACCAAATTGAGTGAAGAATAAAACGAGTTTGATAAATTTTAGAATTGCATGGCTTCCAAAATGAAATTTGTCATAATAATACTTATACTAAATATCAATTGAAATCAAAAAATTATCAAAATTCAAGATGGACCATCTTCAATAATTTGTAATTTTAATTTAATAATGTATTTTTAATGTATTTCATTTAACTTTCATGTAAGTGACTATTGTATGCCCTATGGGCGTGACATAGCTGAGCTCAATTTAATTATTTAAGACCTGTAATATGTACCTACCTATGATCCACAAGAAAGATATTGATTGATTGAATTTTGATAAATTTTTGGCCTGACCAAAAAATGAATAATTTTTGAAAGATCTACACTGGTGTCGATTCTGTTGCGCACTTTGGCAGGACTAAACTAAACTAAGGGTGTTTGTCTCTTTCTGTTTCAATACAAAAAGAAAGTGACAGTTGCGTTTAGTCTAGTTTAGTACTGTCAAAATTTGCAACAGAATCGACACCAGCGTATAATTAAATTCACTTATACAAGGTTAGTCGGAAAGGGGGTACTAAGCCGAAAGGGTATTAAAGTAACTATAATAAGGGATAACTTTTGTTCTACAACTTTCCCCAAAAGTCATTAGTTTAAGAGAAATAGCTGTTCAAAATTTCGTAAAAAAATACGCTAAATTCTATCTATCCTCACCTATGATCAGTCGTGTTTAAATTTTACGTCATGTTTACGGATTGGAAGAAGCAGGGATGAAGAATTTTTGAAAAAACTAAAATAAAAATGATTTTGCATGGAAATAAAATTAATCGAATTTTTAAATTTTAGCACTTGCTTTAAAATAGTCATCAGTGATACTTTAGGTGGCCGCGGCTTAGTACCCCCTTTCCGACTAACCTTGTATAAATCTACTAAAGATTCAAACTGTCTTATTCTAGCCAACATTCTATTTATTCATCAATGTTTATGTTAGCCATAAATCTAGCATTGCCTGTGTTTCTGCCTACATTACACTAACTTGCGGATATTTTGAGCCGGCAAGTGATATTGCAGACATAACGGTGGGCAGCACCGGTCGGGCGGGAATGTAGAAAGCTGAGCAACGTGCGCCTGCGCATCGTAATCAAGCTGTTTCGGTGATCGCTGTGCTCTCTAGAATATTCCGTTAAGGGGGTAGGCAGTAAGATAGGTTTTTGATCAATATCTTTATATTACGGGTTTTTAGTATTTTATAGAGTGCGAGTCTATGGTTATTAACTGCGTGAACAGTCATAGATCATAGTATGTGTAGGGTACCTATGAGTCGAGTGCGGGTTTAGGTTATTTTACATTCGTAAAATGTTAGTTACTGAAATCCTGTACTTAACTAAAGAAAGGAGACGTGTAAATAAGACTTTGGGGATATTCATAAAACCATGTTAATTATTTTTTAGTAAATTTTTGCCTCTCTCTTGATTACTCTTGTGGGTATCGTTGAGGCGTTTACAGACTCAAATATAACATGCACAATCACTCAGACCCGGAACAATTATCTGTCTGCCAAAATCCTTGTTTCGCGTGGGAATCGAACCAATGACCATCAGCACAAACGCCAACTCAGCTACTTACTTAACCGTGTCGGCAATTCAATATTCAACGATAATTCTCTCTTTTTTTACAGTAATAATACCTTCGTATGTAGATTATAAAAAATGTTCAAGTATTTGACCTAGATAAATTCAGTACATGTTTTATCTTAACATTTCGTAAAACCAGTAGCAATACTATAAAACTGGAGTATAAATGTCAAAGACATATCATATTAACCGGTTACTTTAACCATACACATTAAACTACGTTTATTCCGATGCTAATCTTAACCGCAGTTTGATCTACATTCATTCAAAAGTTTTTATTGCATACTAGCAGCCCGTCCCGGCTTCGCACGGGTGGACATTTTTCCCGTTTTTGCAACATTTTTCATTTATTCTCCGCTCCTATTAGTCGTAGCGTGATGTTATATAGCCTATAACCTTCCTCGATAAATGGACTATCCATCACAAAAACAATTTTTCAATTCCAACCAGTAGTTCCTAAGATTAGCGCGTTCAAATCAACAAACAAACTAATATTAATATAGATAACATGATTTGTTATATTACTGCTTAGATAAAAAAATAAGAGTACATAACATCACGCCTGTATTCCCCGAAGGGTTGGGCAGAGGTGTATAGTAACACCCTCATTATGCCGCTATGTTTAAGTCCCATGTAATAGGAGGCCACCGTATTGCCATCAACCGGGCACTAATCCAAACTCCAGGCTGCTACTAATAATGCCCGACCTGGGTATCGAACCCAGGACCTCACGACCAGCAGACATGCTTGCCACCACTAGACCAACGAGGCAGTTATTAGTTAATTTAAGAGTACCTAGTTTAGATTACAGTTTTGTTCATTAAGCCACGTCAAGATTTGATTGACATTGCCAAAACTGATCGTGGAACTGGTTTAGCTTATTAGAATAGAAAGCTTACGGATAGGTAGGTACCTATCTATATTTATTTTGTATTATTTTACCATCGACGTCATATTATTAATATCCTTACTATTTTATAAATGCGAAAGTAGCTCTGTCTGTCGGTACCTCATCAGAACTAAACTACTGAACCGATTTTGATGAAACTTGCTACAGAGATAGTCTGGAAACCGGAGAAGGATATAGGCTACTTTTATCCCGAAAAACGTGGAATACGCGATAAACGACATTCACGCGAGTGACCCCTCTATATAAGTGTTTTACGCAGATCAATTGGCACTTATCCTCAATTTTTTTAAAATATATTTCATTGTATCTTTCGTTAATGACATTTATTTTTACGAGTGTGCAACGTTTATACTCATGTGCGTTTTTGGGAACGTCGAAGGTCGCATCCTCATTTCGCCGTTATGTTTAAGTTCCATACATTAGGGGGCGAGCCTAATGCCATCAACCAGACACAAATTCAAATTGCGGGCTGCTACTAAGGAATTCCGCACGGAAAAATCCAATAACACTTTGCCCGACCCGGGGATCGAACCCAAGAACTCACGATCAGCAGTCGCGCATGCCACCACTGGACCAGCGAGGCAGTTAGCCTATGTACCTATCTACTTATATTTACTCAGCGACCTAACGTTATCTTCAAACCATACTCCGTAAAATACAAAAAGACGTTACTTAGTCATACTCAAACACAAAAACCACATAATAACTACATTACATAAGTTAAACAAGCAAGTTAACTTAACCACAGCAGCAGATAAACTAGCAGTCACCG
Organism: Amphipyra berbera; assembly: GCA_910594945.2. NCBI lineage: Eukaryota > Metazoa > Arthropoda > Insecta > Lepidoptera > Noctuidae > Amphipyra > Amphipyra berbera. Next base: position 3,116,108 of record OU343138.1, read on the forward strand.
TTTCACAGTTTTCACTCAAAACGGGTATCCGTGGGAATCAAATCTCTATGGAAGGATGTAATGTGGTCTAGTTGTTAGACTACATCGACACCGGATCATAATTATTACCTTAAGATCTATGGTTTCACTTTAATAGGTATTTGCGATCTTGGGAAGGGTTTAAAACTGCTGTTTAGCAACCTAAATTCTAATATAACTGTTTACCCAAAAATTCTAGTAAATTTTTCAAGTAATCTAGAAATAAATATATTAGAGGGAGTTTGAAAGTGGTACCAGTGACAGAAAATTTGAAAGCAAATCGTTTTATCTTGGTATGGGCATATGATGAGGACGGATAAAACACATGTGACAAAGAGAGTGATGAATATGAATGTTGATTGATGGAGGGGGAGAGGGAGACCAAAGAAAATAGGTATGACTGGATTGTGTGAGGGAGGATATGAAAGATAAAGGAGTAAATGATAATGAGACGGCTGACAGGAAAGAATGGAAGAGAAATATTCTAAATATTCTAAATATTCTAATATAAACATATTGCGCCGACCACAAGTAACTTGGAACCAGGGCTCCTGCCCTATATTCCTATATGATGATGAACCAGAGATGTTGGTGGACTCCAGCCTAATGTATCTTTAGCAATAGTAGATAGCATTTTTTATTGTCAAACTGGGAATATAAATATATCGTAATTCAATGTTACCTGTGATAGCTACTTCCATATCGGAGAGTCTACTACGCAAAGCCTCTCAAGGTCTTTGCTTCATTATTGGTAAAGATACAAGAGTCCCAATTGTAACTAATAACGCACGGTAAATTATAGGGATCGCATAATTAGTTAAAAAAAAGTTTGTTTTAAGAGATTGACACACATTTTTGCAAATAATGGTGGTGACCTTGAGTAGTGAAGAGGCGTGAAGAGGAATGTCGTGTTTTTTGGTTACGTTTAAAAATAGCAAAATATTGCGATTTTGAAGAAATCGATTTCGTGTATTATATAACTTAGTTACTGATGCAATATATTATAACATAATACCTAGCTTTCGCCATCAAATCAAATCCAATCATTTATTATTCATTCATTTTGGGTAAGACCCGACCACAGGTTTTAAAACTTAAACCACCAAAATCTGCCTGAATAGGCGTTTTAATTAATTACATTGTTATATTATATTTCTATACTAATATTATGAAGCTGAAGAGTTTGTTTGTTTGATCGCTCTAATTTCAGGAACTACTGGTTGGAATTGAAAAAATATTTTTAAGTTGGATAGTCCATTCATCGAGGTTAAAGGCTATATAATATAAAATCACGCTCCGACCAATAGGAGCGGAGCATAAATAAAACATGTTGCAAAAACGGGAAAAATGTCCACCCGTGCGAAGCCGGGACGGGCCGGCTAGTATTATATATTATGTCAAAGAAATCTAAATAAAACAAATAAAAAAAGAAAGTAAAATAAAATACTCAAAAATTTTTGAAGTACTTTACTTCTTAAATTTCATTTCAACACAATTTTAATAATAACAATATAGGTAGAGTGACCCAATGAAAATTTTTTTTTGCTTATCAAAATATTTTATCAAATTAACGACTTCATTCACCATTACTTGCCTTTGTTATTGCCCAGGTGGCAATGTAGCCCAAGAGGCCTTGTCTCTTAACCTCGTAAAAGGAAAAGTATAATCGTTATGCTAACTTTCTACTACGCCTATCGAAAGACAGCTCGTTTATCAAAATTGGTTCAGTGGTTTACGAGAACATTGCGAACTGGCAATTATCGGCTGTAAAGAGGAAATCGTCTATTTACTAGTTACTGATCAACACTAACCTTTCTCACGCGACTTTTAACATAACACTGGTAGTAAACATGTTTTTAATATCTTTACTAGTTTTTATTAGAAGGATAGTGTTTTTAACCGACTTCCAAATAAAAGAGGAGGTTCACAATTCGACTGTATGTTTTTTTTGTATGTTTATTCCGCGATATCTTTGCTAGTTGTGAACCGATGTTAATGATTCTTTTTTTGTTTGAAAGAATATTCTTTCGAAGTGGTCCCATTTAAATTTGGTGAAGATTTGATGAAGAGCTTCGGAGATAGACAATTTGAAGTTGGTTTTATTTTTGTTTAAAAGCTTTTATTGTTTTTTTACAGCCTCTTTGGTCTATTCGTGGCAAGCGCGACTTCTGATCGTGAGGTCCTGGGCTCGTTCCCCAGGTCGGGCAGTGTTATTGGGATTTTCCGTTCGGAATTTCTCAGTAGCAGTCCGGAGCTTGGATTTGTGCACGGTTGATGGCAATAGGCTCGCCCCCTATTACACGGGACTTAAACATAACGGCGAAATGAGGGTGTTACTATATACCTCTGCCAACCCTTCGGGGAATACAGGCGTAATGTTAGTTTTTTTTTCAGAGGGGCTCATGGCTACTTACCCACCGCACCGATCATACGATTTGTTAATATGCTCGTGCCGCGGTCAGTTCGTGGATGGGTGACCGTTCGTTACACATCGAGAGCCTTCCGTGCCTCGGAGAGCACGTTAAACTGTCAGGTGTCATAGGGATACCTATGACAGTCATTACGGGTAGTCAAGCTCGAAAGTCTGACAACCGGTCTAACCTTAGGATATTGTACCTATTGCCCAGTTGGTGGCGGAGGTCTGATGGCAATCGCTTCTTGTAAAATACTGGTATTCAGCCGCATCTGGTTAGACTGGAAGCTGACCCTAAACATAGGAAAAGGCTAGGCAGAACGATTTTCTAAGGTTGACAATTTCAGATATTTCTTTTAAAATCACTAATCGATATTTCTCGACGGCATGCGAAGCCAAGTCAGAGGCCAGAAACTCTGACACCAGATTAGTCACTAACCACACGAAAAGAAGAAGAAGATTCAGTTCACTCAGTCACTTAAAACTTAAACGATCAGATTGAACTATGAGATCCCATTACCATAGGCTCAAACCATTACTATCATTCCAAAAATAAACATAGATATTACATAACATTACATCGCATTTACATATTACCAACATTACAAATTAGAATGTAATCAGTGGGCATAGTTTAACAGAGCCATTACATTTCATAATATTGTCCAAATTATCGTTTTCCATGTTTGTTTATGGAGTTATTATTGTTATATAAGATGTTATGGGAATATCATGGCCGCACTTAGTGTTGCCATAAGTATCATCGAAAACGTTATGGTTTTTTGTGATATTACGTAAGCCGCAATAAAATTTAAAAAAAAATGTAACCGTCGCATGACGCCTGGGCAGATGTGGAATATCAAAATACATTTTGTAAAAATAAAACTGGGCGAATCAAAACGAAGAGAGCCGACAAGTTACGAAGGTCTGCCATCGCGAGCGTCGCCACGCAACAGCTGTTTTCACACTCGTACCGCCGCATTAGATGTTTTACATCAAAAAATGATTTTGTTCTACGAAATTAAAATTTCAGCTCTGAAATTCCCTAATAATAATAAAGAAATTTACAAACAGATATACATACAAGATACGCGCGAAAAACATAACCCTTCCTTGGCAGTCGGGTAAAAACAAGTACCTAAATATCCAGTTTTGTCACCATATTCTATGGCGGCCTTCTGAGAACTTTCTAATTCAAATAAACGTATAAAACCATAAAACACGGTTGTTTATCAATCTTTTTTTATCTATCTCTAGGCTAGAGACATCGTATGATCATAAATTGTTTTATTATATCGATATTTGATTGTATTGTCGATAATATCGATTTTATTGACACGTTAATGGAAAAAAAAATGACAATTAGGTAAGGCTTTGGCATGTAAAGATTTTATGGTTAAGAAATTACGAAACTGTCATTATTAATGAACAACGAAATCTTTGCGTGATTTTAGAAATAGATTTCGTTTTCAGTGCGATCGAAGACTTCTTAAAAGCCCAGGAATAAACATGGCTCTTAATAGCTCAAATCTAATGGAAATATCACAAGTGACACTTTTATCTATCACATCATGAACACGCATTAAAAAAAATGAAGACGTCGCGGGACGCATTTCTCATTTTGTAAAAAAAGACTGGCCGAATTAAACCGAAGAGAGCCGATGTGTTACGAAGATCTGCTTTCGTGTGTCTGCCATCGCGAGCGCCGCCACGCAACAGCCGCTCTCACATCCTTACAGACACGTTTGGTGCAGTGGCTGAGCGATTGGCTTCTGCACTACTGGTCGTGGATTCGATTCCCACACGGAACAAATATTTGTATGGCCTACAGATAGTTGTTCTGGGTCTGGGCGTTTGTGCATGTGAAGGTTTGTGTCTGTAAACGCACCCACGATACAGGAGAAATCCTAATGTGGGGCAAAGTATGTTTATTTAAAAAAAAAAACAAAAAAAGAGTATCGCTGCATCAGATATTTCACATCAAAAATGAATTATGTTAGGTACTTAAACTAACAACTTCATCAATCCAGTAGATATTAATCAGTGGCCACACGCCGAGTTAAATGTTGATATAGTTGTCTTCACTCAGCCCGGAAAAAGGCAGAATGAATAATAACATAGGTTACACAAACACCTGATGTCAGCTCGGATAACCAAGATGACATCGATATCAACAACTTTATCGATATTTAAAACCCAAAAACTACAATTCACATCACTATCATATGACATCTCCCTGCCTTCCTTCTTTCTGTACAGTCGTTAAGATAAATCAGGGGCATTTGTTACGTCATATCATTATTATTATGAATCTGTGGTCGGGCCTAATGACTGCAGCCACGCGAGTGTTATAAAAAAGTTAACGTCTTTTTTTAAATGGCGGGAAAAATGTATTATGTAGAAGAGATTGGTATGTTTTATGTGATAAGTTGGGAGTTTTTTTATGTTAAATAAGTATTATGTCGGAGTGATTATGAAATATAATATTAGAGATTGGACTTTTTAATGTCTTCTTATTTTTATTCGTCGTATGCAGCTTTTCTTGCAATCTGACTGGCATTTTTACAAGGTCGGATGTTCGTTTTATAATTTTACTAGTTAAACATTATTTTCCACAAATATTTCAAATCGTAATAAAATGGCGTACCTATTTATCTATTCATATTCAACACCAAACAAACATTCAGCTACTAAAATAAACGAAAGTGAATCTTCAGCTATTTGCGCTCCTCTTAGCGATTTAAAAAAAAGTAAAAGTTGTAATAACCATGGCACCTAATACTCATATTTTAAGGTTCATTATTGAATGGCAGTTTAGCGCCAAAAAGGCAATTTTCTATTACGTCGTATGTGTCAATTTGTGCTTGGAACTTTCACTGAAGGTCGTATGAAAAGGCATAGAAACGCTATTGCGGGTAGTTTATTGTTTGTTTTACGTAATGAGTACTTTGTATAATTTAATAATTTGTTTAATTAGTGCAAATGATATGTTTTTTTAACATTAAGGAGTTTAAAACTACAGTTTGTAAGCCATTGTGAATTTTACAAGTTATTTTCAAAAAATACTTAGATAAAATGTAAGAAGAGAAAGAATCTCCAAGTGGTTTAATCCCAAATGGTTTATGTGGTACTCTAATAATGTAATTATACATTATATTTATTGATATTATAATTAAAATATTTATATTTTAGATAATTTATGAATAGATCAAAGAACTAAATACATTTTATTATTATTTATTATTTAAAAATAAACAGGCCTACAAAATGATATGTCTAAAACTAAAATACCTCACTAACTAAACTAACTGCCTTGTTGGTCTAGTGGTGGCAAGCGCGACTGCTGATCGTGAGGTCCTGGGTTCGATTCTCAGATCGGGCAAAGTGTTATTGGGTTTTCCCGTGTGATATTCCTCAGTAGCAGCCTGGAATTTGAATTTGTGCCCGGTTGATGGCAATAGGCTCGCCCCCTATTACATGGGACTTAAACATGGTGGAGGGTGTTACTATACACCTCTGCTTAACCCTACAGGCGTGATGCTATGTTATATAAAACTATAATAAAATAAAGTGCACGTAGGTATTTAAAATAAGAAAAAGAAATGTGATATAATCCGTACAGTTGTTTGCATCGATATACCTAAAATCAATCATTTTCTTCATAATCTTGTAGATAGTAATCAATTTTTTCCAACCATCAACACTTCCCATATCAAACACTAAAGTACTTCCACTCAATTGTTCCACATATTCATTGAACAGACAATGGCATCGTAATACAGAAAGACCAGCTATTATCCAATTTGCTGAACAAAACTACTTATTACACCGTAACATTGATTATCTGTGGCTATTAGCGAGCTTGTATTGTTGTTTATAAATTTATATTCACGGTTACTTCGGCTCATGAAGTAAGCAGAGATTTTGAGAGTAATATTTTTAACTTGTATTTTTTTTGCCTTTATTCCCCGAAGGGTTGGGCGGAGGTGTATAGTAACACCCTCATTTTGCCGTTATGTTCATGTCCTATGTAATAGGGGCGAGTCTATTGCCATCAACCGGGCACAAATCCAAACTCCGGGCTGTTATTGAGAAAATCCACAAGGAAAAACCCAATAACACTTTTTTATATACATTCATAGTATCTCTAATTCCTCAAAGGGAATACAGTGGTGTTCTCTTATTATAGGATTTTTTTACACCCATTTTTCGCCTCTTGTGTTAAGTCCCATCTAATAGGTGGCGAGACTATTGCCATTTTCGGGCTTTGTGGCCTCTTTTTATCTTTTCAGGTTAAACAATGTGTACCCAGCTGTATAGTACTCTAAAAGCGGAATTGCTTAGCGTAAAAACAGAAACTGGTATATTATAATGGAAAGAAAGAGACATGCTCTTGCTGATGAGCGCACGACCAGTTCTTGCCTTGACAGAGTCAAAATTGGACGTAGTTTAGCAGAAAGGACTCAATCTACATAATTGTCAAAAATGAGTTATTGGTGCCAAAACTGCTCTATAAGGTAGGACCTTTCGTTCAGCAAAAAAGATCCAAAAAATAAACAAAGGAAATACGTTTTTTGTGACAGGGAATCAAACCGCATATTAGGCAGGTATTTTCTTTTTATTACCTATCAAGATCCAACCTGCTTAAATCATCCAACCCTATATTTTCCTAGATAAGTCCAGAAGTTCACAATATAATCACCAACCACCGATTTTATTATGGATGTGTAACAAAATCTGAATACAGCTTCACTGAAGAAAACCACTCTGACCTAAAACGTCAATAACTCAAAAGTGACTCTGTGTGGGTTGAGTCCTTTCTGCTTAACTACGACCAATTATTTTTAAATATATTTTTATGTCTGACTATACAGTCCCACTGCTGGGCAAATGCCTCTCTCATGTTCTTCCATGTATTCTTTTCGTGCCCCACCTCAAAGCAGTAGGTACTCGCGGTACGCGTCTAATAAATAGGTTGAGGAAATTATACGATGAAGAAGACGAAGAATAACAACCTCTGTTTCTCCGTCCAAACACCAAACTGAGTAAATTTTTTCCTGTATCTCAGAGATATACAAAATGACCAATTCACAGAGACAAATTGACATTCTCAGCTCCCAGAGAAGCATAAAAAAATCTTGTCATACTAAAATTAACATAAAATCTACCATATCATTGATTACGGGTCATATTTAACATTTTTTTTATAAACTTTTACCAATAACGGAAGTATTAGGCAATAGGTGAAATAGTGATGTAACGCGTTTTAGTTTATACAAGGAAATGACGAAATGTATACTAAAATACGTAGAGAAAGTTAGTTCGAAAATAAAGTTATAGGAAATATTATAGAAACTGTTTTGTGTCATAAAATTTAGTATAGAAAATCGAAAGAATAAATTTAGTTTTAGAAAATTAAAAGATATAAGGAATATTGCATAGGAATTTTTTAGTTGACAAATTAATTTTAATCTTTATTTTCGTAGATTTCAAGATTGCTACTTCATTTCTCATACTATAACAGTTCCGCAGAGGTGTTTTATTACACCCTCGTTTTGCCAGCTATATTTAAGACCCATGTAAGAGAGGGCGAGCCTATTGCCATTAACCGGGCACAAATCCAGATTCAAGGAAAACCCCCTGAGAACTTGCTAATGGAAATACCCAATAACATTTTGCCCGTCCTGGGGATCGTACCCAGGAGCTCATGCTCAGCAGTCGCACTTGCGACCACTAGACCAACAAGGCAGTCCTTTACCTTTTACCTTATCAGACCTACTTATTCTTAACGTTTACCTTCTCTTACTAAGTGAATGTTAGGAAGTATTGAATGAAATTTCTCTTATAGTAAAGTTATGAGAAGTATAGAAGGTAATCGTAATTACACGTCACACGGCCATAAACATTTAATAGCTTTTTCATTGAAATGATTTGATGATTAGTAATAATTGAAATTATAAGCGAAAGTTAAAGCTAATTCATTGACTGGGAATCGATTTTAAAATATTAGCCTGAGTATAATTAAACGGCTTAAAACACGGAGCGAAATATCAAGCAAAAATTCGTTAACAAAATGTCACGTGTTTCACTGAAACATTCTGATCCTGAGTTTTACAAGTTTATAATTATTTATGACTAGCTGCCCGGACAGACTTCGTTCTGTCAAAAGTTATTGGCCTGTAGTGGGAAAAGAAAAGTGTTGTTTTTACTATTTTCCACGCGATTTTTATGTTTTTTCTCTCTATAAGAACCTTCCTTGTGCCTTAATGAATATATTTAAAAAAATAGCCGAATTGGTCGAGCCGTTCTTAAGTTTTGCGCTTAGCAACACATTTGGAGATTAATTTTTATTTATATAGATAGATAGATAAGAACAGTGTCTTTTTATACGTGGTCTTTGTTATGGTGCGTCCAGACCTGACGAACGCGCCTCGAATGCGCCGCTTGCGAGCTGCGCGCGAGAGGCGCGCAGACAGCGCGCGAGGTTTTGTACGAACATGAAATGCACGCGCACAGCTCGCGAGCGGCGCATTCGCGGCGCGTTCGTCAGGCCTGGACGCACCATCATATATGTATACCCAAATTCAAAGGTTGGAGGCGCCGCATGCTGATACACAGGCTATAACCCTAGTTCGGCAGCGGATGCTATGAAACAGGCGTAATTGTACATTATTTTTAAGCTTACTTATAGCTAGATTTTAAACAAATTGTGTGAACATGTGTTTGGTCTAATAAATAAATATAATTAAAAAACTAAAAAAGAACTTATCAATCAGAACGGAGATTCTGTAAGCTTACCCAAAAATTGTTAAAACTAATATAAAGTTGTCAACTTAAGAATCAGTCACTTTAGATGCATATAATACAAAACATCTCGACTGTATTCCCCGAAAGGTTTGGCAGAGGTGGATAGTAGCACCTTCATTTCGCCGTTATGTTTAAGTCCCATGTAATAGGAGGCGAGCTTATTGCCATCAATCGGACACGAATCCAAATTCGGATGATTATCATTGAAATTTCAATTTTATTGTCATACTAATAAGTAATATTGCTACTTGTCTGTCACATAAAAATCCCTTGCTGTGCCGTGCCACCAGTGTGCGCAGACCCTTACCGGTTGTTCATTGTTCAAAACAAGCCCACCTGTACTAGGCCACGTGTTCACACCGGCTGTCACGGTCCATTTCAGACAATGTCAAGGCTGCGACCAGCCGAGCGTAGCAGTATTAAAACCCTTGCTTACATCATGGCTTCGTAAGTTATCTATACTAATATTATAAAGCTGAAGAGTTTGTTTGTTTGAACGCGCTAATCTCAGGAACTGCTGGTTGGAATTGAAAAAATATTTTTGTGTTGGATAGTCCATTTATCGAGGAAGGTTATAGGCTATATAACATCACGCTACGACCAATAGGAGCGGAGCATAAACGAAAAATGTTGCAAAAACGGGAAAAAAGTCCACCCGTGCAAAGCCGGGACGGGCCGCTATATATAGCGCATATATATGTATACATAATAAGAGCGTTAATTTATTCTTTTAAATTTCCTTAAAACAGTTTAAATAAATATTGATTTAAAAAAAAAACTGGCGTATATATTTTTTTTTATAAAACTTCCCCACACTAGGAATTGTCCTGTATCGTGGGTGTGTTTACAGACACAAATCTTCACATGCACAAGCACTCAGACCCGGAACAACTCTCGGTAGGCCATACAAATATTTGTTCCGTGCGGGAATCGAACCAAGTCATGTCGCATTGAATCGTGTTTAAAAATTGACCTTCATGTACTCTAAAACCGAGCTACTAAATACACAGTACTTAAAGGACATACATACATAAACATAATTAGCCCATTACTGTCCCACTGCTGGGCACGAGCCTCTTCTCAGAATGAGAAGGGTTTAGACCTTAGTCCTCCACGCTGGCCTGGTGCGGATTGGCAGACTACACACACCATCGAGAACTTTATGGAGCCCTTTCATCAGGATGCAGCAGATTTCCTCACGATGTTTTTCCTTCACCGTTAACGCAAGTGATAATCAAATTCTGATCCGCACATGAATTCGAAAAGTGAGAGGTATGGGCCGGGATCGAACTTAAATCACGTAAAGTAGGTGTCTTAAAATATAAAAAAATGTCTTACGACTTGCGCTTACGTCGATCGATTTGACAGCAAGGCAAGTCCAATTGCCTTTAACCATGACTGTAGCCTTCAAATCATTCTAATCTATTTGTGTCTAACATTTGCTTTCTATTTCAGTAAATATGACACATGCAAATATAACTTAAAAATTACAATAAGTTGACATTGAATTTACTTCGAAATATCACAAAATGGAAAACAAACATTTATTTTTAATCACGACCTAGAATGTTAAAAATATAATGTCAACATTGATCGGTGAAATGTCACCTTTAAGTTCGAGCGATTTTGTTCAAACTGAAGTAAAAGGAACGGTATTGACATACATATTTAAACACACACACACACACACACATACCTACATGCGAGGTGTAAAAAATGGTACATTTTATACTGAAGCGATTTAGTATAGAGTCTAAAGCGCCACTTGCAAGTTTTATTATGCATGTTATTACTGCAAGTTCTCGCTTAGTTCGTAAAATTTGCAGAAGTCGACTTGCTGCGGGTGTGTCTGTTCTGCCTAACCTTTTCCCAACCATGTTGGGGTCAGCTTCAAGTTTAACCAAATGCGGCTGAATACCAGTATCCTTCTCATTCTGAGAAGAGGTCCATGTCCAGCAGTGGGCCAGTAATGGGCTGATTTTGTTTTTATAATGACTGGTTTTTCTTATTTAATTTTTTCCAACATTTTTTTGGTGACATGGCCGTTATCGCATGGAGCGCTCATTTTTACTCTCCCATTTTTCCCATTAACTAACATCATCTCAAACGTATTTTTTTACAACCTGTCTTCTATATTGGACACGCATACATGCATGTATATTTATACATACATACGTGCATGTCCTTGTACAGTGTTAGGTTAAGGCAGACTGGTTAATATTGCAGGCATGTTCAACCTCATTGGTTCAAGTCGGTAACCGTCAGATTTCACTAGCACACTGCCCGAGTTAAATCTGAGAGTTTTATTATTTATATGCAGTACCGTAAGCCTTCACAATTACTAGCTTAAGATTTAAATAAAACTTTTTAACAAAAATAAAACCTACTTCAAATTGTCTATCTCCGAGGTTCTTCATCAGATCTTCACCAAATTTAAATGGGACCACTTCGAAAGAATATTCTTTCAAACAAAACAATAATGATTAAAATCGGTTCACAATTAGCAAAGATATCGCGGAACAAACATACAAAAAAAAAAATCATGCAGTCGAATTGAGAACCTCCTCCTTTTTTGGAAGTCGGTTAATAAGAATTTTTTGGTGCCGGAAGAGAAGGCTGTAGAATTCTCATTTTGGAATTGTCGTTTTATATCCGGTTCCTTTAAACAAAAACGAATCGTTTTGCCTCGAAAGTATTGTTTTGAACTGCCTTGTTCGTCTAGTGGTGGTAAGCGCGACTGCTGATCGTGAGGTCCTAGGTTCAATCCCCAGGTCGGGTAAAGTGTTATTCGGTTTTTCTGTGTGGAATTCCTTAGTAACAGCCTGGAGTTTGGATCTGTGCCCCGTTGGTGGCTCGCCCCTTATAACATGGGACTTAAACATAACGGCGATATGAGGATGTTACTAATACACCTTTGACCATCCCTTCGGGGAATACAGGCGTGATGTTATGTTTATGTGTATCATTTTACTTCGTAAAACACGTGCACGTGGTAGATTAAGGCCTAAACCCTTCTTATTCTGAGAAGAGGCCGGTGCCCAGCAGTGGGACAGTAATGAGTTGATTATGATATGATTGTAAGATATACTAGGTATAAATATGAAACTATTAATCCGTCCCCTTCCTATTGTAACTTGTTATAGGAATTTGAACTTTATAAGAGTTTTGTTAACTTATATCGTCATTAACAGAGATCAGATAATCGGATGCATATTTACCTAAAGTTAATTTTTTGCCACAAAAGTATGGAAACGGCTTCTGAAAATAATTATTAGAAAAAAAAAACCGGTATCACGGGATTACATAACTAATCAATGTATATACTCGTAATTGCTTAAAAGTTAATTTTTAACCCCCGATTCGAATATAAATGTGTATGTAGGGTGTAAGAAAGTGAGGGGTGCATGTCTGTATTAGTTTAAAAAAAAGGTACAACTTTATGTATGTAAATAAATAAATATGCATCCAATTCTAGGTAAATATGATTCCATTCTACAGAACACTAAGTTTGACGATCCCGGAATTGCGGGATGCTTTCGATAAAAAGTGCATTCCATATTAGCCAACACCTGAACTTTAGGCAAATATGCATCCGATTATCCGATCTCTGGTCATTAGGCAGAAACTATAGAACCCTACATGCTACGATCATTACACACTCCTTCCGATTCATCCACATTCATACATCTTGTCATACACGCAAGCCGGTTGAGAGTACTACGCACCTGTCCTTTGTGAAGAACATCACCAATAACATCGATGTATGTCCTTCTGCTATTTTAATACATCAATTATATAAAAAGAAAACAAAACTATCTCTATAGAATGATGTTTCAAATTCCCATCACACTCATCTCACAACCCGACAAATAGTTTCCCAGTCACACATAACTGTCAAAATCTCCAGCGTTAACATTATAAAACTAATCTTTCTCTATACAATCTCCTTCACCGCTTCTCAAAACAAACTTCACGTTTACTCGTCCCATTCACTGCAGTCAATCGTGCGGAACTTTCGACTCACTGATACGTAAAACAAGAAGGTTCAGAAGAACCAATCTTAAAATCTATGACAAAGAATACTCATAAGTATCTCAAGAAAAAATAGAATTATAAGTCTGGTTAAGGGTGGTTCGGCCCACTATGAAACGGGGACCGCAGACCAGTTAACCGTTTTAAAAATTGATAATGGTTAACTAGGCCCACATCTGTTTTGCTTTCAATCAAGCGTAGGGTAGCTTAAAATGGTTTATATATAATTATACAGTAGATTTTGTACATGTATTATCAATCAAATATCTTGATTTAACACCAAAGGTTGTCGACATGTGGGATGTTGACTCAACAATCATTCTGCCCATAGTCGTTATAAAAAAGTTGCTCTGGAATACATAAAAAACATGAAAAAATTGTTTTAAACATGTTAATTACGTATTAAAAAAAGGAACATAATTTTTTTTAAGAATTTGTTTACAACTTGTATCACAACTTAAGAGCGGTTGGATGTGTTCGTCGGTTTTTAAACGGTTATAATTATTTCACTTCGTATACACTGTTTGATTCAAATCTTGCGACAGATTTTTCAACTACTTCTGCTTAACCGAGTCTTATGAAACTTCGCATACAAATTCAATTCCCATGACAATACAACATTATAATAATTTCAACCTTCAACCTTCAAATCCTGATGCTGCAGGGGTACTGCAATATACAACTGTTTAACTTACAAGCTTTTTAAGGGATTATTTATTATTTTATAGAGTGGTACTTCTGTACAGCCTGTCTATCTCGTGGTCGGTCGTCGGTCACGACTCGCACCTGCCAGTTCCTGTCTCTATGTCGCTCAGGTAAGCTCGTTTATCTCTATGACATTTAATTTTTTCAACGATTCCGGTTGGACTTTTTTTTTTACCCAAATGCATTAATCGTAAGTTTAGTCAAAATTATACTCATTTTTTGTATGAGTTTACGGCAATATCGTAAAGAATTGGGTATATTTTACTAAAATAGATATTTATTTAGTTCTGACTGGATTTGCAGTCCATTTGCAGGTATGATTAAAAATATGAAACGAAATATGATTTACCAAATGTGAGTGTGTGTTTGTTATTAGCCCTCTTGATACTTTGTTTAACAAAAGATTAATCATAAATTAATTAGTTGTTAGAATAGTACCTATAAAATATACCAATAAGTAAAATTACTGTCGCAATACACAAAGCAATTGAATCTTTCTAATCTTTTACACTAAAGTTAATAAAATAACACCCAACATTAAATCTTCTAAATAATCCATATCTATCATTAAACCGCGAATTATTCGCAATAAGACATCATATTTATCACTTCATTAACTTTCATAATACACCTATAATAACACATTTTATTATTAAATGTATACATTTAAACAAAAGATGTATATTTTAGTGCACATTTACAAATGTTTTTTACGACTTTTTTTGCAATTATGACATAATTGTTTATTCGTATGTCTGTTAAATGCAATAATTAGTCATGTTAATTGGGACTTATACTTTCTATGTTACACTGTTACATAATTTTATAGTTGCACTTTTTTAAATGGTGAGTTTTATTAATTAAAATCCGTTTTTTATTAAGATTCGACTTGAAAGGAGGATAACGTTTCAACTTGAATGATTATATATTTAAAAATTAATGTTTTTTTTTAATATCTAAAAATGTAAAAGTATATGTATACACGACGACAAATCTAGCCATACTTATCCAATATAAGCTGACCTCTCATTGTTGGGAAATTTCGTATAATGGTAGGTCAGCATAAACTGGAAATTTATAGTATGATTTGTGTACAGAAAATTAATAAAGTAATAAGCTATTGAAACAGATACTAAAGTCACTGATATAAAGGCCATATAATTCTTCAATGTCTGAAACACTTGCTGAATCATTACATTACGCAGGCAGATTCACAAATACATAATTGCGCAACGATGACGGTAACCGCAACATTGCATACATCTGCCAACGACCTTGGCATTTTATTAATTATATATTTTTTAAAAACACACAATCTAATCTTTGGTCAAAATTTAGCAACTTTCGCATATAAAATCATTTCACTTTTACCCGCTGCTGTTTTGCGCGTCAAGGTCTTAGGTTCGGTTCCCTGGCTGAACGATATTTAATACTTAATATTAAGTGGAACAATAATATAGTTTCATAAATGTTCTACCTAGCCTTTTCCCAAGTATGTTGGAGTCAGCTTCCAGTCTAACCATTATTATTATAGTTATATCGATTCTCCTTACTATGATAAATAAAAGTAACACTGTCTGTCTGTTTGTTACCTCATCACGACTAAACTACTGAACCAATTTTGATGAAATTTGGTACGAAGATGTTTGGAACCCGGAGATGGACATAGGCTGCTACGCAATCAACGACGTCCACGCGGGCGAAGATGCGGGTGACCTCTATTACCCAATAATATTAATCTCTAAATACTTTTAGACTAATTAATTATTGCTAAGATGCCAAATGGTCCTATCTATACTTCTATACTTAATATTATAAAGAGGAAAGATTTGTATTTTTGTATGTAACGAATAAACTTAAAAACTACTGGACCGATTTCAAAAATTCTTTTGCCGTTAGAAAGCTACATTATCACTGAATAACATAGGCTACGGGCGGAGCCGTGAGGACACAGCTAGTACATAATATAAAGAATTTTACTGTAGTATAAGATTATTTTGGAATATGTACGCGTATTAACGGTGAGAAGGAGATTAACCGATTTAAACATTACAATTTACGCAAATTATAAAAGCTAATATACAGATCTCTCCAAACGTACTCTTACAACAATATTAATAAGTATATGTGATGTTTTTATTAACAAAGTTCATAAAAATAAATTTATTCATTTCAATAAATAAAATGGATCTCTAAACGCACTCACAGTTCGTTTCATTAAATAATAAATGTCGATTAAGTAATTAGATTTATGCAAACGGTAGCCTTCTGCATTTCTGTTGCATAAACCTGCTGCCGGAAGTCTGAAGCTGTAATTGATGGCTCTCGTGATGAGATGAGGGGATGGTTGGAGGCTAATGCGCCGTTTTAGCCCCTTTTTTGTTTTGTAGGAAATGAGAATTTTCGAACTGTGATTACCGATATGTTCCGATAGTTTTTGTGAAGGTTATATTTTTGGAGACAATATTTAAAGTCCTATTCGAAAATGTATATAAGCTTATGACAAAATCAATGACATATTACTTACAAAAAAAAACCACTTTGAACTAAATAATATTTTTGTGTGATTTTGATAATAATATTTATATAACTGTCCATCCACCCGTCTGTCATATTCAAAACCAGAAGCGGCCAGACACTCTCTACACGTCAAGATAAATATAGAGAGTGGACATTGTAACAAGTTGTATAATGCAACCGTATAGATAAAGTAAATACATATATGTGAAATCTCGACGTGCGCCTGCCGAGAGGAGCGCGTTGATGTCTTTTGCTCGGAGTTCCGTTCGCGAATCTCTGGCCGACACGTCGACCTACTTTTCTCATAATTTCTGTACATTTACGTAATCTTTGAGGATGTTAGTTTGTTGAGTAATGTGTATATATTTAGAAAATATATCTAGAATATATTTTTCCATTCATTATGCAGGTGAAATTGATATTTTTGAATTTTATATTCACAAAACGGATATCTCTTACGTGAATGTTCGTTTTGAATCAGTTATAAAACTTTATGGTAATATTTATGGGTTTATATTTGCATATATTATTTTTATGACAATTATGGGATTTTATGTATTTTTTTATGAAATAAGTATTTATTATATTAATAATAATTGATCGTCAATTATGTACAAATTCATGTAATTGAAAGCTGTTATTTGCAGTGACAGCTTTATAAATAGAAGCCTATCTATAGAGAGAAATTGTACGGTCAAGTGTTATTTTTAAATATCGGGATTATAAAGTTTTCTAATACACATGTTTTAGAAAAAATACACTTAAATACTATTTCAGTAGAATATAATCGACATGCCGTGTTTATTTAATATAAATAAATTATCCTATAATGGTTGGTATCATTAAAATTTTAAATTTTAAACCACATTTTTTCCCTGTCACTTATAAGCTCTTATAAGCACTTTACCGAAACAGCGTAAGTTTAGAAAAAAAACATTTTAAATTATCAAGTTAAAAGTTAATGAATTAATTTTCACTGCAACATATCAAAACTGAAGAACACTGAATTGTCAAAAAAGCCGTTTTTTTTTAATATCCATTGACCCACCTACAGGTCACACTCCATTCATAAATACTTCAATTTGACACAATGATTTCCCACTTTTACATTTTAAATTTTTACTTCGACACGAAAACCCTGTTCAACTTTTACTAAAAAAATATTTTTATATAAGACATATATTTAACACAATTATAATATAAACTTACCCAAAATAAAAGCCTCATTTTATCCATACACAGCACTTAAAAAGTTAAATAGTAGAGCAACTATCACTGCACATGCGCGTTGTAGCGCGCGTCTCCTGCGACTGAAGATAGAGTCGGCCGCCGGAGCCTCCCCGCCAAAGAAAGTCTACAACCTTCACATTATATATTATGTAAACTTGAAAAAGCGCAAGTGCATTATGGGTATGAGAAGATTTTGTTTTATGAGATTGTTTGAGGTTGTAAGGTACTCAAAAATAGGCCAGTCCATGGTAGAACAATACAGGTAGCCTCTTCCCGTGACCGCTAGATCACGTAACTGTCTCTAGAACACACATAACATCACGCCTGTATTCCCCGAAGGGTTGGTCAGAGGTGTATAGTAACACCCTCATTTCGCCGTTATGTTTAGGCTCCATGTAATTAGTGTGTACTTGGATCTTTAGGGTAACAGAAATGATCAGGGAATCAAATGAAACTCGTTAGCGTGCGGTATGAAACAAACTGATGCGTCTACTTCATCCACTGATACACAAAGGTTGATGTGGGTAAACATATAAAATTACCTACAACATATATTACAGTAATAGGGGGCGAGCCTATCGCCATCAACCGGGCACACTAATCCAAACTCCGGAGTGCTATTGGGAAATTCTACACGGAAAACCCAATAACACTTGGCCCGACCTGGGGATCGAACCCAGGACCTCACGATCAGCAGTCACGCTTACCACCACTAGACCAATGATGCATTTCTATAGAATTTAAATACAGGAAAATATATATAGGAAGTGTCACCCTTAATGCATCATTAAAATACATACATAAAAACATTAACATTAGCCCATTACTATACCATTGCTGGGCACGGGCCTCTTCTCAAAATGAGAAGGGTTTAGACCTTAGTCCACCACGCTGTCCTGGTGCGGGTTGGCAGACTACACACACCATCGAGAACTTTATGAAGCCCTCTCATGTGTGCAGGTTTCCTCACGATGTTTTTATTTCACCGTTTACGCGAGTGGTAATCAAATTCTGATCCGCACATGAATTCGAAAAGTCAGAGGTACGAGCTGGGATTGAACTCAGACCCTCCTGCATGTACGGCAAGCGTTCAACCG
The DNA here is from genome assembly GCA_910594945.2 of Amphipyra berbera. Taxonomy (NCBI): domain Eukaryota; kingdom Metazoa; phylum Arthropoda; class Insecta; order Lepidoptera; family Noctuidae; genus Amphipyra; species Amphipyra berbera. The sequence goes on from OU343138.1 coordinate 3,134,930, forward strand.
CTAGGCTCTCACTACTATCTTCAGGTACCTATACTGCTCTCCCGAACCCAAAGTAAAAACACGAATTCGAGAAAAACTCTCCTAATGTTTAAAAAAATAAAACGAATAGTGACGTAGATACGGTCATCCGAAAGAGAATACCAGGCGAAGTTATATTATTATAACATAGCTAGCCCTCTTTTGTATATCGTAAAGTTAACTAAAGCTAGCTCCTAAGAGAGCGGTGCCGCTATCCAGCAGATATACCTACTTTGTGATGGGGCTGGCGTAACAGACAGCTTGCTTCTTCTTCTTCTCTTGTCCCGGCACGAGCTATATGAGAACAGCACTGGCCGTGCCAAAAAGATTAGTCAGTCAGCAAGGTTGGTAGCGGGGCTGACTGCCCAGGGTGCGCCGGATGTACTAAAGTATCTCCGTATTCGTGAAGTCTCGTTGTGGTGGAAAAAGTTGCCTAAACAATGACCAGATTCACACATCACATTACCCACATCAAGTCTAGTGTAGTAACACCCTCATTTCGCCGCTATGTTTAGGTCCCATGTAATAAGGGGCGAGCCTTTTGCCATCAACCGGTCACAAACCCAAACTCCTGGCAGCTACTGAGGAGTTCCACTCGGAAAGACCCAATAACACTTTGCCCGACCTTATGATCGAACCCAGGACCTCACGAACAGTAGTCGCGCTTGCCAGCACTAGATCAACGAGGCAGATTTTAGGAGTCACAACTTTATCTTGCCGATTTACTGTGTGTCCGACGATCAGTGCTTGCGCACCTGCAGCCCTGCACGGCACCCGCGGCAGAAGGTAGGTGGTGGACTAAGGTGATGTGTGTAGTACAGTCACGTGTAATAATATGTATACACATAGAGAAATTTAAAAGCGATTTCCTTCTAAAAGATCTATTAGAATTATGAAATATTACACACATATTAGTTTCTACAAATACATACGAATTATGGTTTCGAATTGTTCTTAATTACAATCTATTCTCTTAAAGAAATTAGCTTTTTAAGTTCACTATGTGTATATATATTATTGCACGTGACTGTACTCCAATCCACACCAGGACAGGGTCGTTAGTTTCAGATAATATCCTATATGGAATGTTTTGCCTAGCCTTTTCCCTATATTAGGGTCAGCTTCCAATCTAACCAGATGCGGCTGAATGCCAGTGTTTTACACGGCGCGACTGCCATCAAACCCCCGCAACCCAGTTACAGGGCAATGCCGATATCCTACGGTTAGACCGGTTGTCAGACTTTCGGGCTTTTGACTACCCGTAACGACTGTTATAGATATTCGTATGATACCCGGTACCGAATGTTTAACGTGCTCTCTCTGGGGTACGGAGGGGTTTTATTCGAGATATAGAATAAAAATGTATATAATTTAAAGACATAAATGTAAAACCTTTTTGTATCCCAATAAGTATTGTTGGCACAATGACATTTAATTTTTCGAATGTTTTTCGTCTTTGGATTTCCAATGACATTTCAGACGATGAGCTAAATTGATCCATCTAAACAAAATATGCAGTGATATTTTTGTATTATTTTTGTAATCTATTTTTTGGTATATTTTTAAAGACATGTCTAAACTATTAAAATTGAATGCAAAAAATTTAATATCAGTTTTGCAGAATTTCAGTGATTTACGACGTGTGCACCAAAATGGCTTCTCTCGATTGATCTTGCCCATGTCTATCACTCAATGTAGTTCCGAGTGGAAAAAAAAGCATGATTATTTTCCAAAAAGCATATCAAATTATTCAAAATATTATTTTATTGCGTCGCCACTTGAAAGACGATCTTTGCAGAGTCCACTACGCGACAATACGGTAAGAAAATTATTATTAGGGCCGCTTCCAGCTGTGTCGCGACGTTTTTTTATCGTTTGCGACTGTCGCCTCTAGCTGTTTCCACTGTAAGAAATTATAAACCAATAATTTCGACACGACATAAAATCGTGACAATTTGCGCTGTAAAGTAATCGCGGACGACAATTAATCGTGCTGAGCTTTGTGTGAACAGCTCGATTTAAATATACAAGCTATGATACTTTAAATAGGACGACCATCTATCGTTACGGCACAGTGGGAACAGGCTCATAAACGCCAATTCCACTTATCAAAATATAAGGCTCGGCGCAGATCTGAAGAGGCGCAGTGCAGAGCATTTTTCACTCCCTAACCATTATCGACTTTGCTAGCGTTTTAATAATATCGTATTTAAAAACAGAATAAAATAAATATTTAAGGGGGCTCCCATACAACAAACGTGATTTTTTTTGCTCGTTTTTGCTCGATATTTATAACGGCAACAGGTAGACGCTTGAAATATTCACAGAATATTTAGTTATATATTCACTTTAAAAATAAATAATTCAATTAAAATAAAACAAATATTTAAGGGGGGCTCCCATACAACAGTTATGATTTTTTTGCCGTTTTCATAGATAATGGTACGGAACCAACCCTTCGTGCGCGAGTCCGACTCGCACTTGGCCGGTTTTTTTGTATAGTTGTTCACAATAACCCCTGTAGTGATCAGCTATTTTGTCCAGTTCGTGTAGAACTTGGGTATTAAATCAGCATCTTCTATCATCCTCGACGTCATAGCAGGGTTAAAATATAGGTATAACTTGGTCGTGGTTTTTCATTTTAGAAACTGGATGGCTTCGTCACTTCAAATCTACTACAAATAAAAAAAACACAGGGGTAATTTAATTATTCTAGAAACTTAAGATCTTTCACAGAATCTTTTGACCTTTGGGTAAGACATCCTTATGAGACTAGTACGAGACTAAAAAATATATTTTAGAGTCTTACGAGAATCTTTTACGTTCTTGATCATTTATGTAATTTTTTTCATACACAAAAGTAATATCGCCTTTACGTGTCTAACTGAAGTTTTCTAAATTTTTTCAGGTAAATCTCGGTTCATTCCGTACGCCAGCGCACCAGTTTTCTTCGAAGCCATCCTACCGTTTCTATTATGACGAACCGAAGCCAGTGTGCCCCCCTCCATCCCCAAAACCATGTGTTTCAATCGAGAAAAAAGACTTATGTCAGAAAAAAAACCCATGTCCATGTCCGAAAGTTGAGAAGCCAGCTCAAAGTAACCCTTGTGGTCCCAAAAAGAAGAGCGCTGATCCATGTAAACGGAATTTCACCACATATACAGGTAGTTTAGGCTTGTATAGATTTGCGTCGTATCCGTCTAAGGCATTGAAACCTTGTTATAAATGTAAAAAATATAAACCATGTAAGCCTAAAGGAGGTGGCAAAAAGAAAAAAGGAAAGAAAGTGAAAGACGCTCCCGTCCTTCTAGGAGGAGGACAAATAGCTCCTGTTCCTTGCGGGGGCAGGGTAGAAGTAGGACAACGTTGTGGCTCCAAGTCAAAAGGATCAGGAGGAGGATCAAGAAAAGGCCCTGTCTGTCCACCTAGACCCGGCTCAGGAGGAAGAGGAGGAGGAGGAGGACCAAGAAAAGGTCCTGTTTGTCCACCTAGACCCGGCTCAGGAGGAGGAGGATCAGGAAAAGGCTCTGTTTGCCCACCACCTAAATCTAAATCCTGCGGCTCAAGAGGAGGAGGAGGATCAAGAAAAGGCTCTGTTTGTCCACCACCTAAATCTAAATCCTGCGGCTCAGGAGGATCGGGAGGATCAGGCCGCATCTGCAAGCCTCGACTATGTCCTAAAAAGTCGGGGGGCGGCGGTAAATCTGGTGGCGGCACCAGGAAACCAGTATGCAAATAGACGTGTCAGAATTTGAACTTTCTGTACTTAAAAAATGTGATTGTCAGCTAAGCGTTACTCGTTGTTCGCGTTGAATGCATGTATAGCACGGTGAAAAATCTTATTTATTACGTTTATTATACAAAGATACTGCAGATGTTAATAAAATTGTTGATTATAATTTACTGTTTCCATTTATTGCCTATATTCACAATAGAACAAACTCTCTATTTGCTTCCGGGGAGGTCAGCCAGCACGTTTTAAGATTACAACTACAAGTCAAAAGCATGCAAAAATGAGCTGTGTTATGCAGTAATGTGTCAACCCACAAAAATATGAATTTTGTGTTATCGTCGTCTAGTTCTTGTGGTAGGTCTATATTTAACGCTTGAAAAAATGCCCAGGACTGAAGTAAATTTAATAGAGCGGCTATCAAAAAAATCTTAATGCAATTTGCATTTTTTCAAGCGTTGGGTTGACCTACCTCAATAATTAGATGGCGTTAATAACACAGAACTAATATTTTTGTGGGTTGACACATTATTGCATAACACGGCCCAAATAATATCGCAATTACGTGTCTAACTGAAAATTCTAACATTTTTTCAGATAAACCTCGGTTTGTTCCGCAAGCCAGCTCACTGGTTTCTTCTAAAGTCTTTCAACCATTTCTACTATAACGATCCGAAGCCACAGACAAGCGACGAAAAAGAATTACATCAGAAAAGCGATCCTAATAGTCCATATCTGCCACTTCGAGGTGGCCCTTGTCCCAAAGTGAAGCTCCTTAATACTAACTTATGTAGACGAACAATGAGCACTTATGCAGTTCGTTTAGACATATTTAGATTTGCGTCCAAGGAGTGCCCGCCTAAAGTGCAGGAATGTGGAATTCCCCAGAAGTGCTCGCCTAGGAAACAGAAAGGTGGAAAGAAAACTTGTACCGAACCCAAAAGATCAAATACATGTAACCCTACACATCACAAACCCCACCGAACACCGTGTGGCCCTAAAAGATCTCACCCTAAGAAAGGGGGAATATGCGGTTCTCAACGACGTAAACCTAAATGCCGCCCTCAAGTTAGGAGAACGTCATTACCAACTAAGTTCCCTAAGTGCAAATAGACGTCAGAATCTAATACTGTTTTCTGTGGTAACAACTAAACGTTACTCGTTGTTTGGTGTTAAATGCATGGTATAAAAATGTGCAGCCATATTATAAAAATGTTTATAAACCATTGTTATTCAAATTCACTTATTTGCAGTTGTACTTACCATAAAAAAGTCTAATTATTTATCACTAGTTGACCCGGTGAACTTTGTAACAGTATTTTTTAAATATTTTTCCTTATTTTCTGGTTTCCCAAACAACCCCAGTTTAGAGGAAAAAAAAAACAAATCGTTCAAGCCATTTCCGAGTTTTTGCGAGACTAACGCACGGCAATTGATTTTTACCTATATTCGTAGTAGAATTAAGGTGGAATTTGCGTCGAACAATCTAATTGTGGTCTGCCAAATAGCCATACACTCTATTCCTAGGTGCCTCCACCAGATCTACCAAACGCTACTGTCCATAATATCCATCCTTTACAAAAACCTTTAGTCACGTGTTACGACCCCATAGGAGGAGGGCTTATCTCCTCCTGTGAGGTCGTAAAACACGACCAAACCTCTGGAAAGGAGCATATTGTTTTCGTCTTTGCTTTCATTTATTCATCAAGATAGGAGAATTTATATATTAAAACTATGCTGGTATTATATTTACGTAATACAGCATTAGAAAGTATCACGTCCAAATATCTGTGAAACCTGTTTATTGGCACAAAACATTTGAATTGATTAAAGCCAAGATTCCAAAATGTTTTAATATTAACATTTTGACTGGAACTCATAATTTTCATCGTTAGCAGTTCGTTAACAGTGACAGCTGATCAAAAGCCTCTTTTTATGTTTCCGTACCCAAAGGGTAAAACGGGACCCTATTACTAAGATTCCGCTGTCCGTCCGTCCGTCCGTCTGTTACCAGGCTGTATCTCATGAACCGTGATAGACAGTTGAAATTTTCACAGATGATGTATTTCTGTTGCCGCTATAACAACAGATACTAAAAAATAGAATAAAATGAATATTTAAGGGGGCTCCCATACAACAAACGTGATATTTTTGCTCGTTTTTGCTCGATACTAGCGACCCGTCCCAGCTTCGCATGGGTGGACATTTTTCCCGTTTTTGCAACATTTTTCATTTATGCTCCGCTCCTATTAGTCGTAACGTGATGTTCTATAGCCATAACCTTTCTCGATAAATGGACTATGCAAAACAAAAATATTTTTTCTATTCCAACCAGTAGTTCCTGAGATTAGCGCGTTCAAACAAACAAACTCTTCAGCTTTATAATATTTTATTATATATATGTTATATTTTATTGTTGTATTTTATTATATATATATATGTTATATAGCCTATAGCCTTCCTCGATAAATGCACTATCCAACAGAAAAATATTTTTTCAATTCCAACCAGTACTTCGTGAGATTAGCGCGTTCAAACAAACAAACTCTTCAGCTTCAAGTATAGAGTATAGATTGATAACGGCAACAGGTAGACGCTTGAAATATTCACAGAATATTTAGTTACATACTCACTTTAAAAATTAAATTAAAATAAAACAAATATTTAAGGGGGGCTCCCATAAAACAAACGTGATATTTTTTAACGTTTTTATAGATAATGGTACGGAACCCTTCGTGCGCGAGTCCGACTCGCACTTGGCTGGTTTTTATTTAAAAATAGATCAGCATACAGCCTCACGGCCCACTTGACGGCAGGTGGTTACCGCTGTCCATAGACACCCAACACCAAGTGGATTGTAATCGATGTATTGCCGACCTTCGAAACAAAGTTCAAAGCCAACTTCACCGGCACCCATATTCTTCAAACTGAAACACAACAATGCTAGGCAAAAATGGGTATGGTGGTACAAGAAGTACAACAAGTAAGTAGAAGTGTTTCAAAAGTACCATTGTCCTATCTAGCCTTTTGCCAACTATGTTGGGGTCAGCTTCCAATCTAACCAGAGCGGCTGAATACCAGTATTTTACACGGAGCGACTGCTATCAGACCTCCGCAAACCAGGTACTGGGCAATGCCGATATCCTAAGGTTAGATCGGTTGTCAGACTTTCCGGCTTCTTACCCGTTATGACTGTCATAGGTATTCGTATGACACCCAGGACCGACTGTTTAACGTCCTCTCCGAGGCACGGAGAGGTCTCGATGTGTAACGAATGGTCACCCATCCACGGACTGACTACGGCAAGCGCAGCTTAACTGCGTGCCTACATTTCAAAAAGGTTGATAATGTTTGTATAGATGAATGTTTATTAATAACATTTAAATTTAGTTTTCGTGAAAAACGTACAAAGATATGGTGACTTTGACCTTCAATATCTCCATAATCAGTCAGTGCCCAGGTATGGCCCCAATACCAAAAAAAAATCATAATGATGGGAAGAATACGTGGCTCTCGGCTTCATTAAGGGTATTTTTACAGCCGATATATAATTTTTAAAAAAACTGACTTGAATTGACTATCTTGTTGATCTAGTGGTCGCAAGTGCGACTCTAAGCATTGAGGTCCTGGGTTCTTAGGTTGGGTTATTAGGTTTTTCCATTAGGAATTTCTCAGTAGCAGCCCGGAGTCTGGATTTGTACCCAGTTAATGGCAATCGGCTCGTCTCCTATTACATGGGACTTAAACATAACTGGCGAAACGAGGGTGTACTAAAAACACCTCTGCCGAACCCTTTGGGGAATAAAGGCGTGATGTTATGTTAAAAAAAAACATTTATAAATATAAAAAATAGTAGCCCATGCGCATCGGGAATAGGGTCCAAGCTATCGGTGGTCAGAGCCTCAGAGAGAGGAACCTCCTAACACTATGCGCCGTGTCCAGAAGTACCACTTTCCGTATCAAGCCCTTGATCCAGCCGCCAAACGAAAGCCTCATCAGATATTGGTCGAGACTCTTGGCTATTAAGCCATTGGCCGTAACAACTATCGGCACAACGACTGCTGAGTCAACCTTCCACATCGACTTCCACATGTGGATAACCTCGTGTGCCAAGTCTTGATACTTAAAAATAATTATTTTTACGAATTGAAAAGTAACATTTCAAAACATCTTAATGCAATTGGAGTGTGATAATTTGTACGAAGATGTTTTATACTTCTGTAATTATATCATAAAGCAATTACAGCTTCCGACCAATTATTTGATCGGTGGCAACCTTGGTGCGGTTATTAGAATGGTCTAAGGGTGCTTGTACACTGCGTCCAATCCGAATCCGAGTAAATTCGATCCGAACTAGCTGCAGTACTATTTGTGTACTGCAACCGATCTATTTATCATAGAATTGCATCAGATTTTCCACGGGTCGTTTTTCTTGGATTCAGATCGGACTGCCTTGTTGGTCAATTGGTCGCAAGCGCGACTGCTGAGTTTGATCCCCAGGTCGGGCAAAGTGTTATAGGGTTTTTCCGTGTGGAAATCTTCAGTAGCAGCCCGGAGCCTGGATTTGTGGCCGGTTAATGGCAATAATAATAACGGCAGTGATAGTCTAGTGGTGTGACCGACAGACTGTCAAGTTATAGGTCTCGAGTTCGATTCCAAGGCACGCACATCTGACTTTTTGGATTCATGTGCGTATTTTATAATTATCACCTGCTTAAAAACGGGGAAGGAAAACATCGTGAGGAAACTGGCATGCCCGAGAGATATTTCTTGACGGCATGTGAAGCTGTCAGAGGCCCATGGGCGGCATAAACTCTGATACCAGGTAAGTCACTAACCACACGAAAAGAAGAAGAAGAAGAGTGGCAATAGGCTCGTCCCCTATTACTTGGAACTTAATCATAACGGCGAAATGAGTGTTACTATACACCTCTGCGCAACCCTTCGAGGAATAAAGGCGTGATGTTATCTTATGTTTGTTTATTAAGATTAAAGTTCATATTTGCATGTATTTTAGCGGTGGCGGCAAGCCAGCCGAGAGAGCCGATGACTTTATTACATTGTAAATTGCGCTCCGATGCGCTTCGACAGCTGCGAATCTATACTAATACTAGCGGACCCAGCAGACGACGTCCTGCCCGGAAAAGCAGCGCCACCTAACGGGTCCAATCGTGAATCTAAACCATCCAGAGCGCCACCCAAACGCATACAAAAAAAATCATTCAAATCGGTCCAGCCGTTTAGGAGTTCAGTGACACACAAGTACAGTCGAATATAAAGATTATAAAGCTGAAGAGTTTGTTTGTTTGAACGCGTTAATCTCAGGAGGTACTGATTGGAATTGAAATATTTTTTTGTGTTGGATAGTCCGTTTATCGAGAAAGGTTATAGGCTATATAACATCACGCTACGACCAATAGGAGCGGAGCGTAAATAAAAAGAGTTGCAAAAACGGGAAAAATGTCCACCCGTGCGAAGCCGGGACGGGCCGCTTGTCGTATATAAATGTAAAGTGGAATTACAAATTATATTTTCTTTATCGATCAGATAATTATTAAACTCGATACCTATTGAGAGCAACTCGATATTGAGAGCAACTCGATCGTTTATTGGTTAAACATTGTTGTGTGTTATTAAATTCTTATTATTTGATGTAATAATGAAAGGTGTCTTCACATCTGGTTTATCGCTTCACAACTTAGCCTTACAGTGTTGTAAGAGACAAGTGAATGTACTATAAACATAACATCACGCCTTGTATTCCCAAAGGGTTCTGCAGAGGTGTTTTCGTACACCCTCGTTTCGCCAGTAAGATTAAGTCCCATGTAATAGGTCCGAGCTGCTACTGAGAAATTCCTAATGGAAAAACCCAATAACACTTTGCCCGACTTGGGAATCGAACCCAGAACCCCATGTTCAACAGTGGCGCTTGCGACCACTAGATCAACAAGGCAGTTTATATAGTTTATTATGTTAATGGTAGATTAATTAGTAATCCAGTAACTTGATCCATACGGTGAAAAAAATCATCGTGGGGTAACCAGCGCACCTGAGAGGACTCCAAAAAGTTATCTATAGTGTGTTTCGTTCGCCAGGCCAGCGTGGTGGCTGAAGACCAATGCCCTCTCATTCTGAAGACAGGCCCGCAGCCAGCAGTGGGACTATAATGGGCTGATCATGATTATTATCTTCATATACGTATGTACAAGGTTAGTCGGAAAAGGGGTACTAAGCCGAAAGGGTGTTAAAGTACTTATAATAAGGGATAACTTTTGTTCTACAACTTTCTCCAAAACTCGATAGTTTAAGAGAAATAGCTTTTCAAAGATTTCGTAAAAAAATTGCTAAAATCTGTCTGTCCATTAGGTCATATTAATTTGGGATTACGGATTAGAAAATTAATTATCTGAATTCATAACTAATGCAGGTATGTTTTATTTTTGAAAAATCTAAAATAAAAATCTTTTTGCATGCAAATAAAAATTATTGAATTTTTAAATTTTAACACTTGCTTTAAAATAGTCATCAGTGATACTTTAGGTGGTCCGCGGCTTAGTACCCCCTTTCCGACTAACCTTGTATAATTCGACTGTACGTGTGTATGTCACTGAACTCCTCCTAAACGGCTTGATCGATTTGAATGAATTTTTTTGTATGCGTTTGGGTGGCGCCCTGGATGGTTTAGATTCATAATTGGACCCGGTAGGTGGCGCTACAGTCGGTATGCTTTTCCGGGCAGGACGTCGTCTGGCGGGTCCGCTAGTATATCTATAAATTTATACTAGTATACACTCGGGAGCAATGAATCCAGGACACCAACATGAACAAAACAATGTTAAATAATGTTTTTCAGATATTAAGATTTGTATTGGTGACTCGGATTCATTGCTCCCGAGTGTAGTATTCACACATTATTTATTTAACGATCTAATCTTGGAGGTTCAGTAACAGATAATTTTGCCTGATTTTATAGGTTTGCCTCAGTTATAAGTTGAGCAAGGTATTACGATATACGTGCAATAGTAGTCAGCCACTATTGCAATGCATGATGATCATGCCATATATTCAACAAAAAAAAACAATTTAAATACCGGTCTTCTTTTCGTGTGGTTAGTGACTAACCTGGTGTCAGAGGTTATGCCGCCCATGGGCCTCTGACTTGGCTTCACATGCCGTCGAGAAATATCTCTCAGGCATGCCGGTTTCCTCACGATATTTTCCTTCACCATTTTTAAGCAAGTGATAATTATACAATACGCACATGAATCCGAAACGTCAGAGGTGCGTGCCTTGGTTTCGAACTCGAGACCTATGACTTGGCAGTCCGACGGTCACACCACTGGGCTAACAGTGCTTCTATATCGGTAAAATGGAGATATTTGAAAAGGACGGGGCTAATTGGAATTCAGTTAAAGAACTGCTTCAACAGGCGCCGTGTATAACGACTTCAATGTTATTGTAAACTAGCCGTGTCCGTACTATACTAACTCACGTGAAAATGTAACACATTATTTAGTCACAATAAAAACCGAAAGTGATATAGGTATTCTATTCTAGTAACATTTTCTGTTTCAAGTCTGACCCAGCCTGCAATGACTGCTGAGTCAACATCTTGCTTGGTGACAATCTTTTGCGACTACTCGAGATATTTAATTTCTTCATCTTTTAGCCAAGAAGGTTATAGAAATAAGTATAGATACCTGTAATGATACCGATTCCAATGTTGCTGACTCACCGCTTTATTAGTCGGTATTCTGTAAACTTAGCTGCCGATTATATAGTTCTGGATCCCAATCCCAGGTCGAGTAAAGTATATTAGATTTTAGGGATGAAAACTTTCCCGTTGGGTGGCGATAGCTCTTTTCGGGGCGCTTGTGAGATCGAAAAGACTGTCAGGCATTGCAGAGTTAAGTTTAATAGACTACAAAGCAATGTAGCCATGTGTATCGTATGAGATTACCGGAAGACAAGCCAATTTCGGACGCCGACTTCAAGGCGTTAACTTCGAGGCGCCAACTTCGATGCACCCACTTCGAAACGCCAACTTCAAGCCTACTTCGAGGCGCCAATTTTGAAGCGCTAATTTCAAGGCACCTACTTTGAGGTGCCAACTTCGAGGCCATCTTTCTCGTCGCGTTCAGCGGCCGCGGATATTCCGGGATATATGGACACGAAGGTCTTTGAGCGGAAAAAAAACTCAATTAAGTACTCTTTATCTGATTCCCATCCAACCTAAGAATTCATGTTCGGAAGCAGCGTTTACAATCACTTATCCAATAATAAAATCTTTCTAATTATTTGTTTTAGCATTAAATCCGTTTAGCGAATTCTCTCTCGATTAGAAAGTTAAAACAATTGCATCTGAACGATTCTGAGAGTTTTGCGGTTTAACCAGTTGATTAATGGTTTAGATAATAACAGATCTTCGTCGATATTCAATTTTAATTAAAGTTTTGTACGTACCTTAGTAATATTTTAACAATTACGGGAATACCGTCTGTATTCATCTAGAAGGTAAACTCGAGAAATGATTATTTTGGATGATCAATTATATTATAAGAAGACGCAGTTTACATATTGCGATACCCTAATTGGCAAACCAGTTAACTCCATTTGAGTAAATTTTTCAGGAAACACAATATGTTGTACCTAATATTTTTTGTAGATTACTTATGAATAATGGTTTTCAGATAGAGATTTACGCAAGAAAATATTATAATATCGGAGTTGTCGTTTTTGCAAATCATTCCAAATTACTGTTGCATACAAACTGCACCAAAAAAATATTTTTGACGTAATGTGGAGTTGGCTGGTTTGCCAATTAAGGTATCGATTGTTAATTTAAATTGGGAACCAATAACACCAGAATTTAATTTAATAAAAAACTGAAATAATTATTATACATAAACATAATTAACCCATTACTGTGTGGCGGCATCTATCACGCCACATGCGAACTATCCTGCATCGCGATATCAGAGTTTGACACGCAGATAGTATATATACAAGTTCCCAACATCAACCGTTGGGCAGTGGCCCGCCAGGCACAAGACTCCGCCTGGTAGGAGGATCCTCCTTTTCGTAGGCGGAACACAATATCTCGTTCCCCTACAACTGTCTCACTGCTGGGCACGGGCCTCTTCTCAGAATAAGAAAGTTTAGGACTTAGTCCACCACGCTGGCCTGGTGCGGGTTGGCAGACTACACACACCATCGAGAACTTTATGGAGCCCTCTCAGGTGTGCAGGTTTCCTCACGATGTTTTTCCTTCACCGTTAACGCAAGTGATAACCAAATTCTGATCCACACATGAATTCAAAAAGTCAAAGGTACGGGCCGGGATCGAACTCAATCCCTCCTGCATGGAAGGCAAGCGTTCAACCGCTAGGCTCTCTAGCACTGCTAATCAAAAAATAGTTATTATGTTAAAGATTTTTTTATTCATTTCTAAAGAAGATAGGTTGACGAGAGACCGTTCTTGACCAAAAAGTTATAATTGCAACGTGGACCCGAGCGATGTATGTATCTAATGACCGATCCTAAAGTCCATTCTTCCTTAGTTGTATTATTCAGTAAACAATCTTGGTAGTACAATAGTACTATAGATTGTTTACTTTTTAAGAGAACCACCCAGACCCGGAACAATTATCTGTAGGCCATAATTTTTTTTTAAAAGGCTTGGTTGATGATGTGGCAAGTTAAGGACACAGAATTTACATGTCTGCTCTGTTCTGCCTAGCTTTTTCCCCACTATGTTGCGGTCAGCTTCCAGTCTAACAAGATGCGGCTGAATACCAGTACTTTGCACGGAGCGACTGCCATCAGACCTCCGCAACCCAGTTACTGGACAATGCCAATATCCTAAGGTCAGATCTGTTGTCAGACTTTCAGGCTTCTGACTTCCCGTAACGACTGTCACAGGTATTCGTATGACACCCGAGCGTGCTCTCCGAGGCACGGAGGGGTCTCAATGTGTAACGCACGATCACCCATCCACAGACTGACCGCGGCAAGCGCAGCTTAACCTCGCAAATCGTATGATCCGCGCGGTTGGTAATCAGCCAGGAGCCCCTCAAATGTACATGTCTGCTCCATCAAATCATTAATCTTCGACACACAACCGCATAATATAACTTTACCTATTCACACTCAAAACTCTAAAATATAACGAGTATAAATACGTAGACCATAATACTAAAACCTACTTAGATTAACGACATAGCCAATTTTGTGCCGGCCGACATACAAACCGCGGTGCTATGAACCGCATCGAGTTCAGTAGTTCACAGAGAAGGGACACGCATCGCGGCGCATAATATAGTAGCAATATTTACCATATTTGGTGCGGCATAGATTATTACACAGACGTGACATGCCAAAGCTCTATGATAATGACGATTAATGACTGAATACGTTTATAAATAATCAGATTTTGCCATTGATGTAATATGTAGGTACTTACGTGCTTTACGTAATTTTATAAACTTGTAACTGTTTGGCGGTTTTGAGTTTTTTTTGTGACCTACGCAAATGTCCTGCCGATTGGTAGCGTCGTGCGTCGGGTTATTGAGCTCCCTAAAATAAGGTTTGAGCTACGCGATTATTACCGTCGCAATTTGGCATAATAAGATGATTTTGAAAAAAAAACCGTTGGTGAAACATTGTTGGCAATAATGGCTGTATTTGCAAGCAGGTGTATTATAGGTATTATTACAGTCAAACACTTTTGCAATTTACCTTGGTATATTTCTATAAACTTATTTTATAAAATCTTAATATTAATAATTATTTTAAGAATAACAAGGTTTGTCAAAAAAAGCACGGTTTCTGGTCCAAACCACAGAGTACCTAGTAATAGTTCCACAGATAACTATATTCTACAGTAGATATACCAATTTATATCTCAATACAAGCCACATGGTGCATTAAAAGAGCCTCCACGAGTGATGATACTTAAGTACGTTCGGCATTCCCTGGGCAGTCAGCCCCGCTACCAACCTTTGGTGACTGGCTAATCTTTTAACCACAAAGAAGAAGACAGAAGATCCAGAGCCATGCTAGGCAGAAATAAAGGTAGGTACGTATTCAAATGTCTCCTCTGCTACATACTCTATGCCATCGCCATGTTATAAATATCTAAAAGTAACATCATCGGTTAGCCAATCGTCCTATCGACCTACGTGTTATTACAGCTTTGAAACACCATTACATACATAAAATGACATAACTAGGGATTGTATGGGAAAGTTGCGTCATTTCCTCATTGATAACTTATTTAAATCCGTGATATTAAGAAAATATTTTAAATTACACTTTGGAGCAATGAATCCGGGTCACCAACATAGACAAAACAATGTTAAAATGTTTAACAATGTACTTAGGTTTATGGACCCGGATTCATTGCTCCCGAGTGTCATCATCTTTATCTATACAAGGTTAGTTGGAAAGGGGGTACTAAACCGAAAGGGTATTAAAGTACCCACAATAAGGGATAACTTTTGATCTACAACTTTCCCCAAAAGTCATTAGTTTAAGAAAAATAGTTGTTCAAAGATTTCATAAAAATAAAATACTAAATTCTATCTATCCTTAGCTATGATATGTTTGCATTTTAGGTCATATTTGAGGTCATGGACTAAAGGCTCCATTTTCTCAATTCTTTACTAAAGCAGTGATGAATATTTTTTTAAATAACTAAAATAAAAATTATTCTAGCATGTTATTTTTTTATCAAATTTTGAAATTTTAACACTTTCTTTAAAACAATCATCAGTGATACATTAAGTGGCCCGCGACTTAGTACCCCCTTTTTGACTAACCTTGTATATGAGTGTAATTTATATTTTTATTCATGTTTGAGTCGTGATGGCCCAGAGGTTACAGATCCGCTTGTTAACCACCGGGTTGCCGGTTCAAACCCAGGCAAGTACCAATGTGACTTTTTCAATGTCATAAATGTACTTTCTTAGTTAATCTAAGACACTACTGACATACGGCGAAGGAAAACATAGTGAGAAAACCTGGACATAATGGTCTGAAATCGCCAACCCGCAGTGAGCAAACGTGGTTGTCAATGCTCGTCCCTTCTCTGTATGAGAAGAGACTTTTGCCCAGCAGTGGGACAGTAACAGGCTGATATTATTATAATATATTTTTATTAACATAACATCACGCCTGTATTCCCCGAAGGGTTGGGCAGGGGTGTATAGTAACACCCTCATTTCACAAATCCAAACTCCAGGCTGCTACTGAGGAATTCAACACGGAAAAATCCAATAACAGTTTGCCTGACCTGGGGATCGAACCCAGGACCTCACGATCAACAGTCGCCCTTGCCACCACTAGACCATCGAGACAGGAACTCTATTACACACTCTCATTATGTCAATACGAAATTTACATACAAATAATTTCATAAACATAATTCTTCTTTTTTCTATAACATAATCATAATACAACTCTCCGCTCTCATAACCGCCAATTAAGTAATTTGTAGTAAATAAAACAAAAGTATTTAATACTCGGCACAATGCAGCGTGTGCGCATGTGTACGCGTGTGCGCAATACGTTCACCTGTTGATGAAACTGGCGGGCGATGGTAGCTGTTTGTGCAACGAATTGGCTGCAATGGCTGCGAACACTGTGGAGTTTGTAGATTTTAAATGTACAACCCAAAATCTTACTCGAAATTTTTGATAAAAATATATTTCATACAACATCACGCCTGTATTCCCCGAAGGGTAGGGCAGAGGTGTATAGTACCTAACACCCTCATTTCACCGTTATGTTTTAATTCCCATGTAATAGGAGGCGAGCATATTGCCATTAACCGGGCACAAGTCCAGACTCCGGGCTGCTACTGAGAAATTCCTAATGGAAAAACCCAATAACACTTTGCCCGACCTGTGGATGGACCCCAGGACCTCACGAAAAGCAGTCGCGCTTGCCACCACTAGACCATAGAGGCATATTTTTATTTCAAACTAAAGTACCTACTTACTTTCAAATTAAAGACTTTTTTTTGGCTTGGTCGCGTTTGGCCCTAGTCTCACCTGATGGTAAGCGCAGACAGGGTCTAAGATGGAGCACACGAACCCAAGGAACAGAGATAGTGGGATTCCCTATACCCCTCGACTTTTATCAAACAGTCGCAATCCTCAATACCATCTTCGCTCAAGCATGCTTCTGCTCATCAGGCACTCATGCCAAGAGAAGAGATGGTCTATTCTTGTATCAAATTTCACAAGTTTTAGCATTCACATCGCGAATTGGCCAATAGGCTCGTCTTACCGCCATCTTCCCGCGACATAAGATACGAGGACGTCTTATTATGTAAATTATACATATTTGTAATACTACGCTCGACTGATATGTATCGTGTGTCGGTACGGTTATTAAATGATGTAAAAGAAAAAAATAGTATTATGTGATAATATAGGAAAACATCGTGAGGAAACCTGCACAACTGAGAGGGCTGCATAAAGTTCTCAATGGTGTGTGTAGTCCGGCAACCCGCACCAGGCCAGCGTGGTGTACTAAGGCCTAAAGGCTTCTCATTCTGAGAAGAGGCCCGTGTCCAGCAGTGGGACAGTAATGGGCTGATTATAAGGGTAAGGTAAAAAAAAATTGGGGGGCGCTGAAAAATAATTGATTTTTAAAGTGGGCCGTCGATGAAATTAGTTTGAGAATCTCTGTTATAAGGCATAATATTATGTTTTTTGTTCCTGGCTTTACCTTTTTTTATCCTTGGAAAATCCTCATGGATGTCACTCGCCCGGGGAAAGCGAGGGGGCCTGCCGTACTCTTACCGGCTAAAATCCAACGGTGTTCCTTCTCCTGACCGTTCGGCCGGAGTCGCGGGATTCCCAAAAGCATGCACTGCAACCTCGGCAGGTATGATTCCTGGCTTTACCTGCATAACATTGCGTCTGGGTCTTAACTAAGCGGAATATTTTTATTAAACCGTTTAATTAGCTTCCCTTCGCTTATTTATTTGTTTGTTTATTAGATTTAAATCTTACGACAGATTTTTCAAATATTTCTGCTTAATCGATTCTCCTGTCACTTCGCACACAAATTCAATTCCCATTACAATACAACATTATAATAATTTCGACCTTCAATCCTCAAATCCTGATACTGCAGGGATACTACTAGATAAAACCGTTTAACTTCCTAATCACCCTTATTAGAATAAAAACTTTTTTACAAAAAAAGTCGGTGCTGATCCACGCTGAACCAAATTGAAGGCACCGACTTCTGAAACTGTTAATTTTATATGGTAATTATTTTATTATTTTTTGAAGTCGGTTTAAGTTTTTGTAAAAAAGTTTTTATTATTTTCATTTTAGTGGCCTTGATTAAAACTTGGTTGGACCTACTAAAGACGCTGCTCGTAACATAATCACATCATCACAATATGCGTACTGTTCGTCATTGAGGAGTTCCATTGTCTATCTCCGAAGTTCTTCATGAGATCTTCACCAAATTTAAATGGGACCAATTTCGAAGTATACCCTATCCATTAAAAAAAAAATCATTAAAATCGGTTCACAATTGGCGAAAATATCGATGAACATACACAAAAAAAAAAACATACATACAGACGAACATAGTAACCTCCTCCTTTTTGGAAGTCGGTTAAAAAAGATGGTTTAAACCAAAACTAAACTAACCCTAATCTAAAATATACCCATCACTTTCTAACGTCATTTAATAAAAAGAGACAGCCCTATTTTAAAACCTAGGTTTTTCTGAGACCATGTTTTGTAATAAGGTATGAGTCTAAGACTGCGGCATTAAGAAACAACTTTTTAGCATTATATTTTTTCTACTGGTGCAAGAGTTACCAAATATTCTTTGCCATATTTAATGAAATATTTAAAAAAACACATATCAATTAGCTGAGGTTCAGTTACATAAGTGAATATTGAGTAACCGAAGGTTAAAGCAAAATAACATAACCATAGCGTTTAACGATTGCTAACTATGAACTAAAAGAAGGTTACGCGGAAACATACGGCTCAATATCTGTTCTATAACTGCTTTGGTTTTGTATATCAAGTTTACTTTATGTCGGCACTAGTGTTGCGAGATCCGTTTTTCTAAATATCGGGACTTAAATTTAAAAAAGTGGGACTGGGACGAAACAATTGGAACGTAGAAACTGCACATCACACAGTCTGCACTCATCACCCGCCGCTCTGCTCACCTCGTATAAAAAGAATTTGTCAGCGAAGGATTCTGCCAAATTCTTTTTTAAATTATCACGCCAATATTAATGAAAATGTGACATTTTCGGCGTCCCACTCAGGGTGCTGGCGGAAGGTCGCAGTGCATGCTTTTGCGAATCCCGCGACCCTGGCCGTACGGTCAGGAGAAGGAACACCGTTGGTTTTTAGCCGGTAAGAGTCCGGCAGACCCCCTCGCCTTCCCCGGGGGAGGGACATCCGTTAAGATTTTCCAACAAGAAAAAAAAAAAACCGTGATGGCGGAACGCGTCCTGAGAGCGCTGTATAACAGGACATCCCGCCAAAAGCGGGACCTCTAGTAATACTGGTACCCGCAATGCGCAACATACAATATTAACCGAAATACATCACGCCTTGTATTCCCCGAAAGGTTCGGCAGAGGTGTTTTAGTACTCCCTCGTTTCGCCAGTTATGTTTAAGTCCCTTGTCATAGGGGGCAAGCCTATTGCCATTAACCGGGCACAAATCCAGACTCCGGGCTGCTACTGAGAAATTCCTTATGGAAAAACCCAATAACACTGCCCGACCTCCCTAGGTCCTGAGATCCTGGGTTCGATCCCTATCGAACCCAGGATCTCACGATCAGCAGTAAACGAAATATTTTACATTTATTTTTCATTTACACGTCGCCGTATATTTTTCGGGCCATATTAATTACCGATCTCAATCCAAAATCTCTGGATTTATGTAGGCTTTTCACAGAAATGTTATCCTATCCTACTAATCCAACAAATATATAATATAATATTATAAATGTGAAAGGTTGGATGTTTGTGAATTTGTGAATTTGGATGTTTAATAATAAATCACGCCTTAACTGCTGGACGGATTTGGATGAAATTGGCACACAGGTAGACCATGACCTGGACCATGCCATATGATACTTTTTATCCGGGTACATGAAGTAGTTCCCCTAGGATGCGAGTGAAACCACGGGCAGTAGTTAGTTCAATATAAAGTAATCTCAAAAAACTACACAATAATCTATATACTTTGGTTTGGGATCGTTTATTTATATCGGCTGTTAAAGATATTGTATGGAGGCATTAGAATCATCACGTAAAGGATTTTTTTTTCAATATCGTCGCTGTGCAGTGAAAGCCTCGTAATTGCAATGAACGTAATTTTACAGGAGAAGATAATAACTGTATATTTAAAAAAAGTATGAAGTGTAGATAATGGTTCTTCTGTTTTATTATCTATTTCACCTTAGAACTGTGCACGTTCGTTCTAAATAGGCATTACAAGGTTTTTACCCAACAAATGAATAACAAAAAAATTTAAATGAATTTGTACTTTACGAGGTTTTCACTGCCCAGCGACGATATGCAATTTTCTTGCCAAAACTTCTTTCTAAAGCAACGTGACCGCCCACAAATGTCCCCCGTATACTTCCACACTGTCTAATTAATCTTACATTAACTCAAAGGCGAGATGCTTCAAACAAGAAATTAATTAATTATTTTAACACGAATCTGCGTGCGTTGCCGTGAGGTGCGTTATCTATCATATATGTAATTGTTGCATTATTGCATATGTTAGGGCGTGTATCCATTGTATAATACGAGAAAGAATCTAAATAATCTCTTAAAAAGACGTTTGAGTTAAACGGTTTTATCTTGCAGTATTTGAGGATTGAAGGTTGAAATTATTGTAATGTTGTGTTGTCACGGGAATTGTATTTGTGTGCGAAGTTTCAGGAGAATCGGTTCAGCAGAAGTAGATGACAAATCTATCGCAAGATTTGAATTAAACAAATATACGAAGTTAAGCTAATTAAAATGGTCCTGATTACCTCTCTAACAGTACTAAGTACGTTTGCATTAGCATCCATACCCTTCAAAATGGCACTCAACAATGCTGTTTGGCGGCAGAAATAAGTATGGTGCTAGTACTTCCCCGGAGGATCTCTTTCACAAGGAGCTTTACTACGAATAAGGTTGTGGCGACATCTATCACGCCACATGAGAACTACGCAGCGCGAGGATTGTCTAGCAGACTACAATGACAGCTGTCAAATGAAACGTCACAAATCCTGCATCGCGATATCAAGATTTGACGCGCAGATAGTATATTATACAACTTCCCAACATCAACCGTTGGGCAGTAGCCCGCCAGGCATAAGACCCGCCTGGTAGGAGGATCCTCCCTTTTTGTAGGAGGAACACCATACCTCGTTCCCCACAAGGTTATTGAATTTATGATTATATACGGTTTACTCACGAGCCTTTGCGGGCTTGCCCAACTAGTTTTAGACCCCAATCATGATCTCTACCATAGATTTTGTTCTATGTATCACTTGTCTGTCACATTTCAATGATTACCTAAACATAACATAACATCACGCCTGTATTCCCCGAAGGGTAGGGCAGAGATGTATAGCAACACCCTCATTTCACCGTTACGTTTAAGTCCCATGTAATAGGGGGCGAGCCTATTGCCATCACCCGGGCACAAATCCAAACTCCAGGCTGCTACTGAGGAATTCCACACGGAAAAACCCAATAACGCTTTGCCCGACCCGGGAATCGAAAACCCAGAACCTAACGATCAGCAGTCGCGCTTGCCACCACTAGACCAATAGTCAGTTCCTGAAATTTCGCATTAGAATTCAGAACGAAATATCAAAGGCTATTGAACCTTTTTGTACTACATAAACAATAACATTTGTTTTTCTTTCTACCTAGCCTTTTCCCAACTAAGTTGTGGTCAGCTTCTAGTCTAACCAGATGAGGCTGAATACCAGTATTTTACATGGAGCAACTGCCATCAGACCTCCGCAACCCAGTTACAGGGCAATGCCGATATTCTAAGGTTAGTAGACCGGTAACATTCGTCATCTAAGTTAATCCTTAAGAGGAAACGCGGGCTGCAAAATATTAATAATTTGAATAGGTTTTTGCGATCTACTTCCGTCCCACCCCACCTGCAAACCTTCCCAATTGAGCGAGAAAGAGACACCTCCATCTCGGACTGATTTCTCCTGTGCAATATTAGCAAAATCGTACTTTCGTATTTCCCTGTTTCCTTCTTCAAATCTTCTGGACTGATTTTAATATTTTTTCCTGTAATCATTTATGAAATACTTGGGGTATGTCTGTATGTTTTTCTTTTATTTTTATATTCGTCAAAATTGTTTGCCAGATGTTTGAAAACGGTGGTAAAACCGGTCGATTTTAAACGTTTCTAGTTCTTTTAATAATTAATTCATTGACAAAAACAAAACATGACATAGTGGTGGTAGATATATATCATATGGAAAAAAATATTTGCTCTAGTGACATTATCCAAGGAGGAAACTGAAGAATACGTTTGTATGGACTAAAGGCCGACCGCATTTCTTCTTAATGACGTAGCGTCTAAAACAATGGAAACTCACCTGTGCCAAATTGGATGCTCCCATTAATCCGATCACTAATGAAGCAAAACATCATGAAATCATGGCTTACTAATGGTACATCAGTTGCGAAGGTATTATTACGTAAATGTTATTTTCCATGCGATTATGGGATTGTAACATGAAGAGAACGGCGATATTATTAACATAGAAGATGCAACCGTTCACTATTTCAATATTCCATTTTCAACATTATTTACCCATCCCGGGTGGCATACGAATACCTATGACAGTCGCAACGAGTATTCCCAAGGAGAGTTGATGTTAGGTAGGCGGCCGGTCATAAAACAATAAGCCGAAACCTCTAACAACATGGATTTATGAAATACATGTTGTGCCGACCCCACCTGGTGTGGGATAAGGGCAGGAAGAAGAAGTCGTTACGGGTAGTCAGAAGCCCGAAAGTCTGACAACCGGTCTAACCTCATTGCCCAGTAACTGGGTTGCGGAGGTCTGATGGCAGTCGCTCCGTGTAAAATACTGGTATTCAGCCGCATCTCGTTAGACTAGAAGCTGACCCCAACATAGTTGGGAAAGACTAAGCAGGTTCTAATGCTCGGCACAGACCTCTTCTGAGAATGAGAAAGGTTTCGGGCGTAGTCCACCACGTTGGCCTGATGCGGGTTGGCGGACTACACACGCCATCGAGAACTTTTTGGAGTCCTCTCAGGTGTGCAAGTTTATTCACGATGTTTTTCTTCCCCGTTAACGCAAGATTGCCTTGTTGGTCTAGTGGTCGCAAACGCGACTGCTGAGCATAGGGTTCTGGGTTCGATCCCCAGGTCAGGCAAAGTGTTATTGGGTTTTTCCATTAGGAATTTCTCAGTTGCAGCCTGAAGTCTGGATTTGTGCCCGGTTAATGGCAATAGGCTCGCTCCCTATTACATGGCACTTAAAACATAACTGGCGAAACGAGGGTGTTTTAAATCACCTCTGCCGAACCCTTCGGGGAATGTAAGGCGTGATGTTATGTATGTATGTTAACGCAAGTGATATTCAAATTCTGATCCGCACGTGAATTCGAAATGTCGGTGTCAAACTTAGAACTGTCTACATGAAAGAGAAGCATTCAACCGCTAAATTATCACTGCTACGCTGGTTCCAAAATATTCATGTACTCATGTATTGTCTTCCAAAATTTGCCTGAATATAACACTGTCAGCTATGCCCAGCAGTGGGATAGTAATGAGCTGATTATGCTTATACATGTAGTCAAGACTAAGTGCACATGCAAGTATAGGTGGTTCTTTAATTGCTATCGTTTAAGCTTCAACAGTATTCACATTTATTCGTTAGGTACCGGCTCATTATCTTCCTCCTAGCTTTTTCTCAATTATCTTGAGGACAGCTTCCAGTCTAACCAGATGCGGCTGAATACCAGTATTTTACACGGAGCGACTGCAATCAGGCCTCCGCAACCCAGTTACTGGGCAATGCCTTAGGTTAGATCGGTTGTTCGGGTTTCTGACTACCCGTAACGACTGTTATAGGTATTCTTATGTCACCCAGGACCGACGGTTTAACGTGCTCTCTATAACGAATGGTCACCCATCCACGGGCTCACCGCGGCAAGCGCAGCGTAACTTCGCAAATTGAATGATTGGCGCGGTTGTTAATTAGCCATATACCCCTTAAGGTACCGGCTCATTATGTCAGAGATTAATAAATCTAGGTACTCATTAGTGAAATGATACCATTACAGTTACTCGTACATAACGCGTATGAATGATTAACATGGCCGCAACATAATCTAGTGGGCACTGCATTGCAGGTAGCAATTTGCTGTCATTTTACAAGTTACGTCATAAGTATGTATCGCACCCATAGTAATGTA
Organism: Amphipyra berbera; assembly: GCA_910594945.2. Lineage (NCBI taxonomy): Eukaryota > Metazoa > Arthropoda > Insecta > Lepidoptera > Noctuidae > Amphipyra > Amphipyra berbera. The sequence goes on from OU343138.1 coordinate 3,159,160, forward strand.
AGGGCACAACTCGAAAATATCAACTTTTGGGAAAACGTGTTTAAAGATTCAGGCAACCCTATGTTTTCACGGCATTTGTTACAGTATAATGACAGTATTTGCTTTAATATTGTCTTTTTTCTCTTTCTGTGAAAGCCAAGTGGTAGAACAGTTGGGCCGTGTTATGCAATAATGTGTCAACCCACAAAAATATGAATTTTGTGTTAACGTCATTTGTTCTTGTGGTAGGTCTATACTCAACGCAGGAAAAATACCTACCCAGAACTGTAGTAAATATCAAAAAATTAATAATGCAGTTAGCTTTTTTTCTAGCGTTGGGTAGACCTACCGCGGCGTTAACACAGAACTAATATTTTTGTGGGTTGACACATTATTGCATAACACAGCTCAGTTGATATTGAGACCATCTAACACAGAAACTCAAAAACTCAATATTTCGAGTTGTGCCCTTATTACAAAGGGTGCGGTATACCTATATTAACGGCACCGTTGTGGAGAACATCAAGTATAGCAGGATATTAGACCATAATAATCATTTTTTAAACGGATTTTAACTGCCTCGTTGATCTAGTGGTGGCAAGCGCGACTGATGATCGTGAGGTCCTGGGTTTGACTTCCAGGTTGGTCAAAGTGTTATTAGGTTTTCCTGTGTGAAACTCCTCAGTTAAAGTAACCCGGAGTTTGGATTTGTACCCAGTTGATGGCAATTGGTGAAATGAGAGTGTTACTACACACCTCTGCGCAACCCTTTGGGGAATACAGGCGTGATATTATGTTTAATTATAGTTAGGTTTTCTTATTATTTTTTTGAAGTGGATTTTCTCTTGACTCTAGTCTAGATCAGAGGAGACAGAGACAAAGTCTCCGATGAAGTGAGCTTACCCAGAAGAAGCCTGTTAACTCTAACTTTGAAGAGATTCAGGTTGAATGCGTTCGGGAACACAGACGCAGGTAGTGAGTTCCACTCTTTTGCAGTGCGCATTATGAAGGATGTTTGGAAGCGCTTAGTGCGAATTGGTGGAATGGCAACTAAGTATGGATGGTAACTTGTAGTGCGTCTAGATGTCCGATGGTAGAAGGGGGCCGGTGGGATGAGGTTGTGGAGTTCTTGAGTACACTAAGTTATAGAGGTTCCCTTCGGATGCCTCTTTGTTTGATTCAAATCTTGCGACAGAGTTGTCAACTACTTCTGTTTAACAGATTCTCCTGAAACTTCGCACACAAACTCAATTCCCATGACAATACAACATTATAATAATTTCAACCTTCAATCCTCAAATCCTGACGCTATATGTACCTACTGCAAGATTTTATTTTATAACTTGTTCGAGTTTGACCCTAGTTGCATCTGATGGTCAGCAAAGACAGGGTCTAAGACGGAGATGTTCTAAGATTGGACTCTCCTATACCCCTCTGTATGGCTTTCACATAAACACCACGAAACACAGTAAACTGCTTGGCAAAGAACTTTAATGTGAGGGTGGTAGTTAGCCAGACGGGTCGTATACGTGTTACAAAAATACCCCTAAAGCCGAAAGGGGGTTAAAAGCTCCATTGTAAAGAGTCTATTGGCAATATTTGAAAACCGTAGTATGACCCAAAAAAAAGAATTTGGATAAAACATAAAATAATCATCAATGAAAAGCAACCCTGAAAACATAAAACTAAAGAGACTATCCAGAAAGTTATTTACATTCTTACCTAATTTCCTCTGAGAGGTAAATGACAACAACCATAAATGACTACTTGATTATTTACATTTTATACGGGGAATTTTGTAACACGTTGTAGATCCTACCACCAAGCGTGCTAGGTTTTGTTGAAACTTACAACACGCGTTCCATGCTTGCGGTGAGAATATTTTAATTTGTACCCCGTCCCCATTACCCACGGGGAATCTCCGAGGTAAACTAACACGTGGTGGGTCAAAGGTGTATGGCTGAGCAAAAGAGAGTTTACGAGCAATAGAAACCTGTTTGATCGTTTTGACCTCGAGGTCTCAATCCTACTTTGATATAACTATGCAAAGTCTACTGTACTAAAATACATAACATAATTATTTGACAACACGTTTGGTGCAGTGGCTGAGCGATCGGCTTCTGCGCTACGGGTCGTGGATTCGATTCCTGCACGGATGAAATATTTGTATGGCCTACAGATTCCGGGTTTGAATGTTTGTGCGTGTGAAGATTTGTGTCTGTAAACGCACCCACGATACAGGAGAAATCGCAGTGCGGGGCAATGTTTTAAAAAAAAATTGCCCATTTAACAGCAGCTGTGATAACCTACTGGTGTGACAGTCGGATTGCCAATAGTCATAGGTCTCGAGTTCGAACCCAAGGCACGCACCTCTGACTTTTCGGATTAATGTGCGTATTGTATAATTATCACATGCTTAAAAACGGTGAAGGAAAATATCGTGAGGAATCCCTGAGAAATATTTCTCGACGGCATGTGAAGTCAAATCACAGGCCCGTGGGCGGCATAGACTCTGACACCAGGTTAGTCACTAACCACACGAAAAGGAGAAGAAGATCAGCCCATCACTATCCCACTGCTGGGCACGGGCCTTTTCTCAGAATGAGAAGGGTTTAGTCCTTAGTACATCACGCTGGCCTGGTGCGGGTTGGCAGACTACACACACCATCAAGAACATTTTGAAGCCCTCTCAGGTGTGCAGGTTTCCTCACGATGTTTTTCTTTCGATGTAGGCTCTTTAATGGTGCATAAAAAAGCCTTCACGAGTGACGATACTTAAACTTTTGTCTCACTCTGGGCAATGCCGATATCCTAAAGTTAGACCGGTTGTCAAACTTTAACCCGTAACGACTGTCATAGGAATTCGTATGACACCATAACCGACGGTTAAACGTGCTCTCCGAGAAACTGGGGGGTAATGTGTAGTCAACGGTCACCCATCACAAAATTGACCGCGGCAACCGCAGCTTAACCTGAACCTCTCGGACCTAGTTTCAAATCTGAAGTCACGACCTTTTCCATTAAACTATTGATCATTATAAAACCTTACGTAACTAATTAACAAATAGCCTACGCATTACTACCATAATGAACGTGTTTGCAGCAACATATAAATGCGTCCATTGTGCTGTCCGTCCGTAACGGACTGCATTAGAGACCTTTCACCTGGACCTTTGTTGATCCGGGACGGATTCGATGATGACAGTTTAGTGTTTGCTACTGATTTTGTAATGTTGGTGATGTAATCTGTCATTAAAATGTATACTGCTTCTCTTCAAGTATGAATTAATTAAGGAAATAGACTTTTTATGAATCGTAAAAGATGGTCTAATAGTCTAGTTTTTAATTCTGAGTCTTAGTAAACGTTTTTTTGCTTATGACTCATAAGCATCATAGCATTAGCATAAGCTAATAATGATGATGCATGATGCTTGCGACTCATAATCATAAGCATCATGATACGTGAGGTATGATGATGCTTATGACTCGCAAACAGCATAGCATAAGCATAAGTTATGAGCAAGCATGTATTGTTTCCTGATTCTAAGGTCTATTGCAAGTTAAGTTTTCGTTACCACATTCAGGGAAGGTTTTAAAAAAATACTTGAGCGACTTACCGCCATTTAAAATAAATAAAAATGACAGTTTCATTGACTGTCGAAATATAAGCGCTTCACGAAGACCTAATGTTAAATTTCAAATTGCGTGATGTCGTTTTCGAGAAAAATATAGACGCACGAGTGATCTTAGGACTGTCATACACGTTCAATCCGGATTGCGATCAGAGGATCACGATCTTGATTTCAAAATATCTAGATATTTTGTGATCCGATTGTATCAATCCGTCAATCAATTTCACACACAATCAATCTGGATAATTTTGATTTAATTATACAAGGTTAGTCGGAAAGGGGCTACTAAGCCGCGGGCCACTTAAAGTATCACTGATGACTATTTTAAAACAAGTGTTAAAATTTCAAAATTCGATATTTTTTATTTGCATGCAAAAAGATATTAATTTTAGTCTTTTCAAAAAAAAAGGTCATACCTGCTTTAGTTATGAATTCAGAAAATTAATTTCTAATCCATGACCCCAAATAGGAACTAAATTAAAAAAAACAGCTGATCGTAGCTATGGACAGATAGATTTTAGCATATTTTTTACAAAATCTTTGAACAGCTATTTCCCTTAAACTATCGAGTTTTGGGAAAAGTTGTAGAACAAAAGTTATCCCTTATTGGTACTTTCACACCATTTCGGCTTAGTACCCCCTTTCCGACTAACGTTGTATATTTAATTAAGGCATAAATGATCCTTCCTTAAACTTTTTTTATTTATATTCCCGTGCTAGGCTACTTCGGTCAAGGACTCGGGAAAGTTGACCCACTACGCCATCTTGCTTTTCCTGACGCGACGCAACTGTTACGTAACGTGTGTCCACTATATGATATGTTTTATTTATTAGTTATAGCTTTAACAATACGTGGTAAGTAGCAGCTAGTGAGAATGATATAATAATGGCCTGGTTTGAGTTTTGTAACCCCTAGCATGATTCATTTGACACTATTGACACGTACCGTAAGCAAGATGCATAATAAATTTTCAGTTATGTTAGAACTGCAGTTGCGTCTTGAGGTCGCATTCTGAATATTCCTGACCTACATTGCGACGAAAGAGACTAAACCTCACAACACTGGGAATCCTAGTGTGGGGTTCAGTGCTATTTATTTGTAAAAAGTCTGTAATCATTCTTTCTTGAATTTGAATAAATTATTATTATTTAATTATTATATTATACGATGAGAAGAGCAAAATATCTGGTGTTATTGGCTAATTCTCTGATTTCACGACAATCACGCCATATTCGATAACAAAAAAAAAACGACCCACATTATGTGAGATTCAATAACTGCAAAAGGGTGGAAATACATTTAGCTAGATAAAAATTTAAACACGAATGGTATAAAAACAAAAAAGTAAATAAAAAAAATATGCCCAAATGTCACTACCATCGGTGTCCTTCACTCTAGTTACGAAGATAATCGTTTTAAATTTCATAGAAGTCGTTGTTCGATTTACTTGTAATTTTTTCATTTTATTACACATATTATTAAAAGTGATTACCTGCATTTTTGTAAATACCGTTTAGTTCAATGTGAAATAATTATAATTGACTTTGTCATAGGAAAAAAGTCATCACCGTAAGCAGACATGGGAACGCAAATATCTCTGTAAGTGTAAACCATACTCCCGTCCTCGCACCCCGCACGCTTTTGCATTGGTCAGGTGACCCTGAAGTGCCTACGGAGAAAGCTGTGTGCGCAAGTAAATAAAAAATAATTACGATATTATGCTTCAAATTCACGTTTGTCACGATTTAATGGTCTTCGCCGTAATCCTTATATTTTGGGTGAGTAGTTATGTCGATCTAATTTTTATTTTCACCCTTATTACGTACCTTTTTAGGACTATTTTAACGAATGTAATTTTTGTGTACATAAAGTTTATAATAACGGCATTAATAATCAAAATAGCCTAAAATGTCATTACCATCAGTGTCATTACCATAATTTACCATCAGTTTGTAGAGTTTATTTTGATTAAAAAATAACAATCGACAAAATCTAGCGTTCTGTTTTAATTAAATTGGGAGAAAATCATTCAAAAACTTCTAAAAAGTCATTATCAGTAAAACTATGTCATTATGTTACTTTCAGTACAGTAATCATTACCATTAGATAAAATATCATTACCGTAGCAAATAAAAAATTCAGTGACCCATATCTCCGACATTTATCGATGCAATTTAAAAAAACAGCTCATTACTTATGTATATAGTCATATTTTGACTCTACATCAAAATTTTGAAAATCTACAGTTTCTCTTAATTTTCCCAAATCGGATCGAAATCAGAGAATTAACCGATTGTCCCTATATAGGTATATCAAGCTATGGTCGACGGTAGATTGAGTGTTCAGACGATACCGGCTGGACTGATTTTTATGATCTTTGATTTGTTGGATTTGTCTCCGCCCCGAATAGCAGAATAACTATTAAAATATTGGAAAAAATAACGATTTTTTTTTTAATAGTGATAACATCTATCATCTATCGCCAATCACCAATCATCTACCGTCAATCATCTATCGCCAATCACATATCGCCAATCACCTATCGCCAAACACCTATCAACAATCATCTATCACCTATCGCCAATCATCTATCACCTACCGCAAATCACCTATCGCCATCACCAGTCACCTATCGCCACCACCTATCGCCAATCACCTATCACCAATCATCTATAACCTACCGCCAATCACCTATCGCCATCACCTATCGCCTATCACCTTACACCAATCATCTGTCGCCAATCACATACCGCCAATCACCTATCGCCATCACCTATCACCAATCACCTATCGCTAATCACCGATGACCAACCACCTATAGCCAATCACCTATGACCAATCATTTATCATCTATCGCCAACCACCTATCACCAACACCTATCGCCAATCACCAATCATCTGTCGCCAATCACATACCGCCAATCGCCTATAGCCGCCACCTATCGCCAATCACCTATCACCAATCATCTATCACCTACCACCAATCACCTATCGCCATCACCTATCCCCTATCACCTTACACCAATCATCTGTCGCCAATCACATACCGCCAATCACCTATCGCCATCACCTATCACCAATCACCTATCGCTAATCACCGATGACCAACCACCTATAGCCAATCACCTATGACCAATCATTTATCATCTATCGCCAACCACCTATCACCAACACCTATCGCCAATCACCAATCATCTGTCGCCAATCACATACCGCCAATTGCCTATCGCCAATCACCTTACACCAATCATCTGTCGCCAATCATACCGCCGATCACCGATCGCCATCACCTATCACCAATCACCTATGACCAATCACCTATCATCTATCACCAACCAACTATCACCCACACGTATCGCCACTCACCAATCATCTACCGTCAATCATCTATCGCCATCACCTATCACCAATCACCTATGACCAATCATCTGTCGCCAATCACATACCGCCAATAGCCTATCGCCAAACACCTTACACCAATTATCTGTCGCCAATCACATACCGCCAATCACCTATCGCCATCACGAATCACCTATCGCCAATCACCTTACACCAATCATCTGTCGCCAATCACATACCACCAATCATCTGTCGCAAATCACATACCGCCAATCACCTATCGCCAATCACCTACCGCCATCACCTATAGCCAATAATCTATCACCTACCGCCAGTCACCTATCGCCATCACCAGTCACCTATCGCCACCACCTATCGCCAATCACCTATTAACAATAATCTATCACCTACCGCCAATCACCTATCGCCAATCACCTACCGCCATCACATATAGCCAATAATCTATCACCTTCCGCCAGTCACCTATCGCCATCACCAGTCACCTATCGCCACCACCTATCGCCAATCACCTATTAACAATAATCTATCACCTACCGCCAATCACCTATCGCCATCACCTATCACCAATCACCTATGACCAATCACCTATGACCAATCATCTATCGCCATCACCTATCACCAATCACCAATCATCTACCGTCAATCATCTATCGCCAATCACATGCCGCCAATCACCTATCACCAATCATCTGTCACCATTCACAAACCGCCAATCGCCTATCGCCATCACCTATCGCCAATCACCTTACACCAATCATCTGTCGCCAATCAGATACCACCAATCATCTGTCGCCAATCACATACCGCCAATCACCTATCGCCAATCACAAATCGCCAATCATCTATCGCCAATCACCTATCGCCAATCACCTATCGGCAATCACCTATCGCCAATCACCTATCGCCAATCACCTATCACCAACACCTATCGCCAATCACCTATCGCCAATCACCTATCGCCAATCACCTATCACCAACACCTATCGCCAATCACCAATCATCTACCGCCAATCACCTGTCGCCATCACCCATCACCAATCTCCTTACACCAATCATCTGTCGCCAATCATCTATCGCCAGTCACCTATCGCCATCACCAGTCACCTATCGCCAATCATCTATTACCAATAATCTATCACCTACCGCCAATCATCTATCGCCATCACCTATCGCCAATCACCTATCACCAATCATCTGTCGCAAATCATCTATCGCCATCACCTATCACCAATCTTCTACCATCAATCATCTATCACCAATCACATACCGCCCATCACCGATGACCAATCACCTATAGCCAATCACCTATGACCAATCATCTGTCGCCAATCACAAACCGCCTATCGCCAATCACCTACCGCCATCACGAGTCACCTATCGCCACCACCTATAGCCAATAATCTATCGCCAACCACCAATCATCTACCGTCAATCATCTATTACCTATCGCCAATCACCTATGACCAATCATCTGTCGCCAATCACATACCGCCAATCACATACCGCCAATCACCTATCGCCAATCACCTATCGCCAATCACCTATCGCCAATCACCTATCACCAATCATCTGTCGCCAATCACATACCGCCAATCACCTATCGCCAAACCAATCATCTATCACCTACAGCCAATCACCTATCGCCAATCACCTATTAACAATCATCTATCACCTACCGCCAATCACCTATCGCCATCACCTATCACCTATCACCTATGACCAATCACCTATGACCAATCATCTATCGCCATCACCTATCACCAATCACCAATCATCTACCGTCAATCATCTATCGCTAATCACCTATCGCCAATCACCTATCGCCAATCATCTGTCGCCAATCACATACCACCAATCATCTGTCGCCAATCACATACCGCCAATCACCTATCGCCAATCACCTATCGCCAATGCCAATCACCTATCACCAATCACCTATCATCTATCACCTACAGCCAATCACCTATCGCCATCACCAGTCACCTATCGCCAATCACCTATTAACAGTCATCTATCACCTACCGCCAATCACCAATCACCAATCATCTACCGTCAATCATCTATCGCTAATCACCTATCGCCAATCACCTACAGCCAATCACCTATCGCCATCGCCAGTCACCTATCGCCAATCACCTATCGCCAATCACCTATCGCCAATCACCTATCGTTAATCACCTATCGCCAATCACCTATCGCCAATCACCTATTACCCCAATCACATACCGCCAATCACCTATCGCCAAACCAATCATCTATCACCTACAGCCAATCACCTATCGCCATCACCAGTCACCTATCGCCAATCACCTATTAACAATCATCTATCACCTACCGCCAATCACCTATCGCCATCAGGTGATGGTATCACCAATCACCTATGACCAATCACCTAAGACCAATCACCTATCGCCAATCACCTATCGCCAATCACCTATCGCCAATCACCTATTACCAATCACCTGTCACTAATCACATACCGCCAATCACCTATCGCCAAACCAATCATCTATCACCTACAGCCAATCACCTATCGCCATCACCAGTCACCTATCGCCAATCACCTATTAACAATCATCTATCACCTACCGCCAATCACCTATCGCCATCAGGTGATGGTATCACCAATCACCTATGACCAATCATCTATCGCCATCACCTATCACCAATCACCAATCATCTACCGTCAATCATCTATCGCTAATCACATGCCGCCAATCACCTATCACCAATCATCTGTCGCCATTCACATACCGCCAATCGCCTATCGCCATCACCTATCGCCAATCACCTTACACCAATCATCTGTCGCCAATCAGATACCACCAATCATCTGTCGCCAATCACATACCGTCAATCACCTATCGCCAATCACCTATCGCCAATCACCTATCGCCAATCACCTATCGCCAATCACCTATCGCCAATCACATATCGCCATCACGAGTCATCTATCGCCACCACCTATAGCCAATCACCTATCACCAATCATCTGTCGCCAATCACATACCGCCAATCACCTATCGCCAATCACCTATCACCAATCATCTGTCGCCAATCACATACCGCCAGTCACATACCGCCAATCATCTATCACCTATCGCCAATCACTTATGACCAATCACCAATCATCTACCGCCAATCATCTATCGCCAACCACCTATCACCAACATCCAGCACCAATCATCTATCGCCAATCACCAATCATCTACCATCAATCATCTATCGCCAATCACCTATCGCCAAGCATCTATGACCAATCACCTATCGCCAATCATCTATCATCTATCGCCAATCACCAATCATCTACCGTCAATCATCTATCGCCAATCACATGCCGCCAATCACCTATCGCCAGGCACCTATCGCCAATCATCTATCGCCAATCGTCTATCACCAATCACCGATGGCCTACCACCTATAGTCAATCACCTATGACCAATCATCTATCATCTATCGCCAACCACCTATCACCAACACCTATCGCCAATCACGAATCATCTACCGCCAATCATCTACCGCCAATCATCTATCGCCAATCACATGCCACCAATCACCTATCGCTAATCACATACCGCTAATCACCTATCGCCATGACCAGTCACCTATCGCCACCACCTATAGCCAATCACCTATGACCAATCATCTGTCGCCAATCACTTACCGCCAATTGCCTATCGCCAATCACCTATCACCAATCATCTGTCGCCAATCACATACCGCCAATCACCTATCGCCAATCACCTATCGCCAATGCCAATCACCTATCACCAATCACCTATCATCTATCACCTACAGCCAATCACCTATCGCCATCACCAGTCACCTATCGCCAATCACCTATTAACAGTCATCTATCACCTACCGCCAATCACCTATCGCCAATCACCTATCGCCAATCACCTATCGCCAATCACATACCGCCAATCACCTATCGCCACCACCTATAGCCAATAATCTATCGCCAACCACCAATCATCTACCGTCAATCATCTATTACCTATCGCCAATCACCTATCACCAATCATCTATCACCTATCACCAATCACCTATGACCAATCATCTGTCGCCAATCACATACCGCCAATCACCTATCGCCAATCACCTATCGCCAATCACCTATCGCCAATCACCTATCACCAATCATCTGTCGCCAATCACATACCGCCAATCACCTATCGCCAAACCAATCATCTATCACCTACAGCCAATCACCTATCGCCAATCACCTATTAACAATCATCTATCACCTACCGCCAATCACCTATCGCCATCACCTATCACCAATCACCTATGACCAATCACCTATGACCAATCATCTATCGCCATCACCTATCACCAATCACCAATCATCTACCGTCAATCATCTATCGCTAATCACCTATCGCCAATCACCTACAGCCAATCACCTATCGCCATCGCCAGTCACCTATCGCCAATCACCTATCGCCAATCACCTATCGCCAATCACCTATCGTTAATCACCTATCGCCAATCACCTATCGCCAATCACCTATTACCCCAATCACATACCGCCAATCACCTATCGCCAAACCAATCATCTATCACCTACAGCCAATCACCTATCGCCATCACCAGTCACCTATCGCCAATCACCTATTAACAATCATCTATCACCTACCGCCAATCACCTATCGCCATCAGGTGATGGTATCACCAATCACCTATGACCAATCACCTAAGACCAATCACCTATCGCCAATCACCTATCGCCAATCACCTATCGCCAATCACCTATTACCAATCACCTGTCACTAATCACATACCGCCAATCACCTATCGCCAAACCAATCATCTATCACTTACAGCCAATCACCTATCGCCATCACCAGTCACCTATCGCCAATCACCTATTAACAATCATCTATCACCTACCGCCAATCACCTATCGCCATCAGGTGATGGTATCACCAATCACCTATGACCAATCATCTATCGCCATCACCTATCACCAATCACCAATCATCTACCGTCAATCATCTATCGCTAATCACATGCCGCCAATCACCTATCACCAATCATCTGTCGCCATTCACATACCGCCAATCGCCTATCGCCATCACCTATCGCCAATCACCTTACACCAATCATCTGTCGCCAATCAGATACCACCAATCATCTGTCGCCAATCACATACCGTCAATCACCTATCGCCAATCACCTATCGCCAATCACCTATCGCCAATCACCTATCGCCAATCACCTATCGCCAATCACATATCGCCATCACGAGTCATCTATCGCCACCACCTATAGCCAATCACCTATCACCAATCATCTGTCGCCAATCACATACCGCCAATCACCTATCGCCAATCACCTATCACCAATCATCTGTCGCCAATCACCTATCACCAATCATCTGTCGCCAATCACATACCGCCAGTCACATACCGCCAATCATCTATCACCTATCGCCAATCACTTATGACCAATCACCAATCATCTACCGCCAATCATCTATCGCCAACCACCTATCACCAACATCCAGCACCAATCATCTATCGCCAATCACCAATCATCTACCATCAATCATCTATCGCCAATCACTTATCGCCAAGCATCTATGACCAATCACCTATCGCCAATCATCTATCATCTATCGCCAATCACCAATCATCTACCGTCAATCATCTATCGCCAATCACATGCCGCCAATCACCTATCGCCAGGCACCTATCGCCAATCATCTATCGCCAATCGTCTATCACCAATCACCGATGGCCTACCACCTATAGTCAATCACCTATGACCAATCATCTATCATCTATCGCCAACCACCTATCACCAACACCTATCGCCAATCACGAATCATCTACCGCCAATCATCTACCGCCAATCATCTATCGCCAATCACATGCCACCAATCACCTATCGCTAATCACATACCGCTAATCACCTATCGCCATGACCAGTCACCTATCGCCACCACCTATAGCCAATCACCTATGACCAATCATCTGTCGCCAATCACTTACCGCCAATTGCCTATCGCCAATCACCTATCACCAATCATCTGTCACCAATCACATACCGCCAATTGCCTATCGCCAATCACCTTACACCAAACATCTATCATCTATCGCCAACCACTTATCACCAACACTTATCGCCAATCACCAATCATCTACCGTCAATCGCCTATCCCCAACCATCTATCACCAACCACCTGTAGCCAATCACCTATCACCAATCATCTGTCGCCAATCACGTACCGCCAATCACCTATCGCCATCACCTATCACCAATCACCTATGACCAATCATCTATCATCTATCGCCAACCACCTATCACCAACATCTATCACCAATCACCAATCATCTACCGTCAATCATCTATCGCCATCACCTATCACCAATCACCTATCATCTATCGCCAACCACTTATCACCAACACTTATCGCCAATCACTAATCATCTACCGTCAATCACCTATCCCCAACCACCTATAGCCAATCACCTATAGCCAATCACCTATCACTAATCATCTGTCGCCATCACCCATCGCCAATCTCCTTACATCAATCATCTGTCGCCAATCACATACCGCCAATCACCTATCGCCAATCACCTATGACCAATCACCTATCGCCAATCATCTATCATCTATCGCCAATCACCAATCATCTATCGCCAAACACCTATCGCCAATCATAATTCATTTTCTCATACATTTTGTATGGAACGGCTTTTTTCGTATCTTGAGAACGGTTAGGGTGGGGTCGCGGTTCATGCGTTTTTTTTTGCGACTGTATCTGTATCTACATCGTTAGATACAGATACAGTCGCAAAAAAAACGCGATACTTATACAATCGCTCACGTAATTATGATTCTGCATCGCGACTAACGCAATACAGCAGCGATACAGACGCGATGCAGCATTGCTACAGTCGCGATTAGACACGCTGTAGTGACGACCTGTGAATGCCTGTGGACGCTACAGTTGTTAGATGCACTCAGTCGACACGACATTGGTCGCGTTGTCTTTGTTGCTGCTTTTACGGAAGCAATCACAGCGTAACCGTGGACAACATAATACAGAAGTGACGCTTAATCGACACCGTTGCGCGTTTGCATTGATAATGTCGCGCGTATGCATCGATGCAGACATGATGCTGAATCGATACAATCGCGCGTTGCAAATGCAACCAACGGCCAAAAGTAGCGATCCAGAGGCACGCTCACAAAACGCGCGTCTTTATTGCTGCAAAAAGTCGCCGTGAGCGATCGCCCTTAGACGGCGCGTGCTGCCTTGCGCCGGTCCATCGCAATACGTCAAGATTATCGGAGTGTGCGAGAATTGCGGGGCGCGGCGGCCGATTTGAAATTATTTGTTTATCACTGCGTCGCCTTAATCACAGTCAGCCCACTACTGTCCTAATGTTGGGTACGGGCTTGTTCTCATAATGGAAAGGGTTTTCTGAGGCATTCCATTTACTGCACCAATTTAAGTAGCACCAATTTACATCAATAAACACTTTAAGGTGGCGGTAATATTCTTTAATAATATACAATCAATAAGATATGCAAAATAAAATAGAAACAAAAAAATGGATATAAAAACTAGCGAACCGCCCCGGCTTCGCACGGGTGCAATGTACATACTAATGTGGGACATATAAACCTTCCTCTTGAATCACTCTATCTATTGCTGAAAACTGTATTAAAATCCGTTGCGTAGTTTAAAAGATCTAAGCGTACAGACAGCGGGAGCGACTTTGTTTTATACTATGTAAAGAAGAAGAAGATGTAAAGATACCAGAGGAAAAAAACACACCGTCACTGTTGTCTGTGACACTCGCTCGCTGTCTTTGATTGGCAGATTGAAGGAGTTGACTCCAAAGAGTCCATTCGTTACAGTCCTATTGGTGTGATTCGAATTGGTGCTATTCAAATTAGTGCACTAAATGGAACGCCTCGTTTTTCTGATTCGCACCTAAATTCGAAAAGACAAAGAAAGAAAATGATTTAAGTTTCGTAACAGACATACAAACACATTAAAAGACAAATAAAATAAAATAAAGTTACATGCCTCCACGAGACTAAAAAAGGAGCCCATCTCAGCACAATGCTGCTACACCGAAGTATAGCAGCGCCGGTTTTCGGATGGGTCCTGATAGTGAGGCCACGGGCAAATACATAAATTAATTACATGAACAAAATAAATTAATTAATTACAATAAATATTTTGACAAAGGTGCAAATCGGGTTCAAACTGGACCCTCCTGCATGGAAGACAAGCGTCCAACCGCTAGGCTAAACAAAGTTTATACAGGGTGTAAACGAAACCATGTAATTCCTTCAAACGTTGTGATGTACTGCTGATATAGATTAACCCTGCACGGGATATGTTAGGAGTCAATAAAAAAAATTCAAGATGTAAACATGTGTTCTTAACGTGAGGCATTTTTGCACCCCGAGTTAAATGACCGCGCGGCGAGCGATAGTCGCGCATTTCACTCGGGGCGCTAAAATGCCTCACGTTAAGAACACGTTATATGATTACGTTTACAGCCTGTATAGTAGCGCTATAAATTCTATAATACGGTGCCAAGTTACGAAATACTCTTCACGTTCAAGTAGCTATTTATCTCGGAGGTGGTGGCTGGTGAAAGGATGCCCGGCTAATAACTATGTTAGCTTCACCTCACTTGTGTGACTGTTTACGGATTATCCAATAGGTATTTGACTATTATTTTGTTGTTACAAATCTCAAAGCTATTTCCTAAATCGACGCTCGGCAGTGAAAAATTCGTAAATTAAATTTACTTCAAAAGCGTTTTATTTGTTCTTTAGATTGATAAACTCGTGGCGCTCGTGGCTAAATAACAACCGCGCCGATCGTACGATTTGCGAGGTTAAGCTGCGCTTGCCGCGGTCAGTTCGTGGATGGGTGACCATTTGTTACACATCGAGACCCCTCCATGCCTCGGAGAGCACGTTAAGCCGTCGGTCCCGGGTGTCATACGAATACCTATGACAGTCGTTACGGGTAGTCAGAAGCCCGAAAGTCTGACAAACGGTTTAACCTTAGGATATCGGCATTGCCCAGTTACTGGGTTGCGGAGGTCTGATGGCAGTCGCTCCGTGTAAAATACTGGTATTCAGCCGCATCTGGTTAGACTGGAAGCTGACCCCAAGATAATTGGGAAAAGGCTAAGAGAGAGATTGATAAACTCGTCATACACGTACTAGTTCAACAAACTTTCAATTCAAATGGTTCTTAGCTATCTATGACGTACGATGACAAACTTGTATTAACATTTCATCGGCCATTTTTTTTCAAGAAGACAGTTTTTTCTATCTCTTGTATAAATATTTGTATTTTACGTGGTTTTCGCTGCCGACCGACGAAATGATAAGCTATAGAGAAAAAACCTTTCTTTTTATTTCTTTACTTGGTCGCGTTTGGCCCTATTCTCACCTGATGTTAAACGCAGACAGGGTCTAAGACAGAGGGATTTCCCTATATCCCTCTGGCTCTCACATACACACGACGGTACACGGTAAATTGCTTGGCGCCGGACTTTAATGTGAGGGTGGTAGCTAGCCAGGCGGACCGTATAGATCCTACCACCAAGCGTGCTGGGTTTTGTTGAATCTTACAACA
The DNA here is from genome assembly GCA_910594945.2 of Amphipyra berbera. NCBI lineage: Eukaryota > Metazoa > Arthropoda > Insecta > Lepidoptera > Noctuidae > Amphipyra > Amphipyra berbera. Next base: position 3,175,763 of record OU343138.1, read on the forward strand.
CGCGTTTATTCCCAGCGTGCGGTGAGGAAGTTTTATACTCTAACCCGTCCTCTAATAATAATCATAACATAACATCACGCCTTACATTCCCCAAGAGTTCGGCAGAGGTGTTTTAGTACACCCTCGTTTCGCCAGTTATGTTTAAGTTCCATGTAATAGGAGGCGAGTCTATTGCCATTAACCGGGCACAAATCCAGACTCCAGGCTGCTACTGAGAAATTCCTAATGTAAAAACCCAATAACACTTTACCCGACCTGGGGACCGAACCCAGGACCCCATGCTCAGCAGTCGCACTTGCGACCACTAGACCAACAAGGCAGTCTAGGCAAAAAATCTAATAATACCCTATTTTATAAATTCATGCATGTAATAAGCAAAATCACACAAGGAGATAGATTACCATGAAAATAGAGATTAGCATAACCAATTTATCAATACACGTAGGTGCCTATTTCCAAGGTTCCCTGAAAATTTCGTCAATCAGTTTTCAAATCTTCTTACATTTTCGTGTGACTAACCTGGTGTCTGAGTTTATGCCGCATATGGGCCTATGACTTGATTTCACATACCGTCGAGAAATATCTCTCAGTCATTTTCCTCACAATGTTTTCCTTCACCGTTTTTAAGCAAGTGATAATTATACAATACGCACATAAATCCGAAAAGTCAGAGGTGCGTGCCTTGGGTTCGAAGTGTTCGAACTCGAGACCAAACTTGGCAATGTGACGGTCAGACCACTAGGCTATCACTGCTGTTAGTTTTCGAATGATTCAGTTTTTTGTCTCATTTTCTCTTGTTACGAGAATCGTCGTAAAAACGAGATATCAAATCGAATCGGTTGATAATGAACTGACTTATCGAAAACCAGGGTGGGTTACTGCTGCCTTTCAACACTCATGGGAAGTACCAAAGTACCAATCTACACGTCGCACGGTACCTTCTAATATTAATTTATTTTAGTGAAAGTATAATTTCTTAATGTCGTTTATAAAACAATACGCCGCTTCTTCGCACATTCCAATATTCAACTAAATTGATGGTCTTGGCGGCGATGGGCCGATAATGGTTGTTATTGGTACAGTCAGCTACATTGAGTAAATCTTAGGACAATGTAAAAGTTTGTTGTCAAAGGATCTTACAACTAGTTCACATGGAAACTGTTTACAGGACCCGTTTTTATTTTGGTGATGGCGCCTGTTGTTGTATGAGCGAGTTCACATAAACGACAGTATTTCTCATAACTCATAAACTCACGGCTTTTTCCCATGGGGGTAGGCAGAAACTATAGAACGCCACATGCTACGACCCTTACATACCCCTTTCGCTTCATCCACATTCATACATCTTGTCATATACGCACGCCGGTTGAGAGTACTACGCACCTGACCTTTGTGAAGAACATCACAAATAACATCGATGTATGTCCTTCTAGGACGTCCTCTACCGGCGTTCCCATTGACATCCGCCTTATAAATTCCTTATGTTAATCGCCGTTCACTCATTCTCTCAACATGACCAAACCACCTAAGCATACTCCTTTCAATTTTTGTCACTACATCATCTTACAGTATTTCGAATCCAGTATAAAATACTGGTTCCGTTATTTTTATCGTATCCTGTCTGCCGGATGCCACGCAGCTGCCATTTGTTTAACTGATCCGTCGGTACAGATGTGAACAACACATCCAGTACCGACGGCTCCTTAAAATGGATCTGTCGTGTGAACGGGCTCTTATGTGTGAATTTTCCATCAAAGTTTTTCTAATATCTTGGACAAAATTTTTTATAGTAGGTACTATAGTTGGCTTAAGGTTCAATATCAGTAAATAACAGTTGAACTTAAAATTTTACATCTTCTTACATAGTATAAAACAAAGTCGCTCCCACTGTCTGTACGCTTAGATCTTTTAAACTACGCAACGGATTTTAATGCAGTTTTTTGCAATAGATAGAGTGATTCAAGAGGAAGGTTTATATGCCCCGCATTGGTATCTACATTGCACCCGTGTGAAGCTGGGGCGGGTCGCTAGTTAAGAATAAAGGATTTTTGTGCAATTACAGTAATGTCTAACTCTTCCTCCTAGCTTTTTCCCAACTATGTTGGGGTCAGCTTCCAGTCTAACCAGATGCGGCTGAATACCAGTAATATCACAGCATAAAGTAATTTTATACAAAGTATAATGATTTGAAGTAGTATGTAAGGGTCGTAGCATGTGGCGTTCTATAGTTTCTGCCTACCCCCATGGGAAAAAGGCGAAAGTTTATGTATGTATGTATGTATAATGATTTGAAATAATCAAGTGAATTTGGAGTTTAAGTCGAAACTAGCTTTAAATTTCAGTTTAAGTTAAAAATAATCAACTGCCTCGTTAGTGGCGAGCGCGACTGCTGGTCGTGAGGTCTTAGGTTCGATCCCCAGGTCGGGCAAAAGTGTTATTGGGTTTTACGTATGGAATTCCTCAACAGCAGCCCGGAGTCTGGATTTGTGCCCGATTGATGGCAATAGGCTCGTCCCCTATTTCATGGGACTTAAAAACATAACGACGAAATGAGGATGTTACTTACCTCTGCCCATCCCTTCGGGGAATACAGGCGTGATGGTATGTTATATTATAAAAGCTAATAAGTTAAGTATTTTTACAAAACTAGTTTCCAAAAATAGTCATATTCACGTAACATTTAAAGTATGACTGTACTAGAGGTGTACCGTGTACGGAATGCCATCGTGTACCAGATTCTTGTTACATAATGTAATAGAGAGGTGATGATAGCTGTAGCAGATTCACACGTACCACGACAAAAATGTGAACAGACCTAACGTTAAGGCGACGACGTTATTTTGAAGACCTCATAGGTTAAATTTAGCTGCACCTGTTGCAAAAGAAAAAATATGACGGACAATGATTGTAGAAGTCCTTCTTCTTCTTTTCGTGTGGTTAGTGACTAACCTGGTGTCAGAGTTTATGCCGCCCATAGGCCTCTGACTTAGCTTCACATGCCGTCGAGAAATATCTCTCCGGCATGCCGATTTCCGTTTTTAAGCAAGTGATAATTATACAATACGTACATGAATTCGAAACAACAGAGGTGCGTGCCTCGGGTTCGAGCTTGAGACCTATGACTTGACAGTCCGTCGGTCACACCACTAGGCTATCACTGTCAGAATAAAGACATGGATTTAATTAAATAGGAGGAAAGGGTAGTGATTATGACTATCACTGTAACAAAAGAAAATGGCTACCAATTCGCCTTCGCCGGAATGCCCATATTCTTTCCCTACTTTATAATGTACTCTTTAACCCTTCTACCCCGTTTTATCTAAAAGAACGCTTCGAGTTCCTCTGTGACTCTCATTCTAGGTTCTTGAGATCATCAGAAAATCTTCAATTAAAAATACAACAGCACTCCACCTCTTTTTATGACAAGTCCTTTACGATCCAAGCTGCTCGTCTGTGGAATGCTTTGCCACTTAATGTGAGACGTGCACAATCACTGCCAGTTTTTAAAAAGTCAGTGAAGGAGCATTACATGTCGCTTTAATCTGCTATTTATTTTATTCCTCTCCTCCGTTCTTATACATATAGTTATTAGTTTATTATTATATTATTTATGTTTTCTTTTCATATTTATGTAATTATTTTGCCATGTATTTTATATTATTAAATTTAAGTAATATTATGTAGGTACGTAGTGTACTTGTACACCTAGATTGCTCGATTTTCTGTTTCCATTCTCCCAGTCCATCCAAAGGTTGTCTGGAAGAGATCGCCTTGCGCGATAAGACCGCCCATTGTGCATTTTTGTATTTAAATAGTTTTTTGTGTTATATTAACCTGGTGTACAATAAAGAGTATATAAATAAATAATAAATAAATAAAAAAATGTCATAACTTTACACATCTAAGGGACTAAATCAACGACGTTGAAATTGATAGACACGCTATCTCGTCTAAGCAACATGTGCTAAATGCATTGACGCAATAAGGTTCAAACTGCCGCTAGACAGCAGTCAAGTTCAACAGTACTGTGGTTCCGGAACCACAACACTTTGATACCATGTTTTTCTTCTAAACAGCGCATCTATTACGTAAATACATAATAATTACATAACATCACGCCTTGTATTCCCCAAAGGGTTAGGCAGAGGTGTTTTAGTAACACCCTCGTTTTGCCAGTTATGTTTAAGTCCCATGTAATAAGGGGCGAGCCTATTGCCATTAACTGAGCACAAATCCAGACTCCGGGCTGCTACTGAGAAATTCCTAATGGAAAAACCCAATATCACTTTGACCGACCTGGGGATCGAACCCAGGACCCTATGCTCAGCAGTCACGCTTGCGACCACTAGACCAACAAGGCAGTTAAACATAATTATTATAACACATAAATCAGCATCTTATCATAAAGTGTCGACTGTGGATAATTTACAATTTAAACCGTCTACGCCTTAACTAACAGGTGACCGGCATTCGAAATAAAAAAGAAAGGGTTTTCTATCTATAAGATATAATTTCACATCGAAATAACAAAAAGAATGTTTTACTATTAACATAATAGGTAGCTGTTATGTAAAGGAAGATGTCTGTTCGTTTGTAGTTTAGAATGGAGGTGTTATTACGGTGAATTATTTAAGCTAATGTTCCGTATAAGATTTTTGCTGAGTTTTGTTACATCATTATAATGTAAATACCAGGTACAATTTATTTAGAAAACAGTGGTAATGACCCCTAACGCCTAAAGCAGAGGTACAATTAGTGGCAAAAAGTTAGTTACCTAACTAAACCAATAAAAACGAACTTTTTAGTGGCTTACAGTTTAATATATAAACAGCTGTCATTTGAGAGATCATATTAAGTGCAGTTTTAACGTGACTTGAGTAGTATTTAAAAAAAAAACATAACATCACGCCTGTATTCTCCGTAGGTTTGAGCAGAGATGTATAGTGAGGGCACGCCGCAATGACCCGCCATGGAGGAGTGGCTGGAGAGGCGGCATGGCGCTCTCAGCTTCCGGCTGACGCAGGTACTCTCGGGAGACGGTTGTTTCGGTAAGTACCTGTGTCGTATAGGCCGGGAGCAGACGCCCGGGTGTCACCACTGCGACTGCCCCGAGGACACGGCGCTGCACACGCTGCAGGCGTGTCCAGCTTGGGGGTCGCAGAGCCGCAAACTAGTCACGGCGGTCGGCGGTGACCTCTCGCTTCCGGCTGTGGTTCTGTCCATGGTCGGGAGCGAAGTTGCGTGGAAAGCCATCGCCTCCTTTTGTGACGAGGTGATGGCAACCAAAAAGGGAGCGGAGAAGGAGTTGTCTGCTCTTCTCCCTTCCCGCGCCAGACGCACCGGGCGCCGGAAGGCACGCGTACGCGACGACCTCGAGCCACCCTAGTGTGTGGCCTGCGGGCGGCGGTTTAGGGGACCCGTCGCCCGACCAGTAACCGGCCCGAGAAGGCGGCGCGCAGTGTTCCGTGCGCGCTTTTCAGGAGGATGTGAGGCCCACAGAGGAGAGGTCCGCCTTGGGTTGGCGGACCGGGACCTGCCAGGGTTGCGGTGCATGCTCTTGCGAATCCCACGACCCCGGCCGAACGGTCAATAGAAGGAACACCGTTGGTTTTTAGCCGGTAAGAGTCTGGCAGACCCCCTCGCCTACCCCGGGCAAGGGACATCCATAAGGATATTCCAAAGATAAAAAAGAGGTGTATAGTAACACCCTCATTTCGCCTTTATGTTAAGTCCCATGTAATTGGGGGCGAGCCTCGTTGGTCTAGTGGTGGCAAGCGCGACTGCTGATCGTGAGGACCTGGGTTCGCTCGATCGGGTAAAGTGTTATTGGGTTTTTCCGTGTGAAATTCCTCAGTAGCAGCCCGGAGTTTGGATATGTGTCCGGTTGATGGCAATAGGCTCGCCCTCTATTACATGGGACTTAAACATAATGGTGAAATGAGGGTGTTACTATACATCTCTGCCTAACCCTTCGGAGAATACAAGGCGTGATGTTATGTTATGTATATTATGTAAAAAAAACTTGTGGAATTTTTAGAATGATTCCGAGATAGTCGTGAGCGGAGTTGCGTGCAAAAAATTTGTAAGTAACATATTGTACGAATTTTTATTGTCTCGTAATAGTATGTATTGTGTAATATTACCAATATAAAAAATATTGATTGAGTTTTCTAGGTGCGAGGCCAAAACCTCGTTCAGAAGGTCCTTTTACTATTATTTTAACATTCCATAACATCACACCTGTGTTCCCCGAAGGGTTGGGCAGAGGTGTAAAGTAACACCCTTATTTCGCCGTTATTTTCAAATCCCATGAAATAGGGCGCGAGCCTATTGCCATCGGCCGGTCCCGACATCAAACTCCGGACTGTTGGGGCATTTTTCGAAAAATATTAACAAAAATTAAGAACGTCATTAGCATCATCCCAAAGTTAAGAATGCAGATGTTTAATACTATAATTATGATAATGAAAACTGAAACTATACCGCTGCCGTCAAGCAATAAGACAATAATAAAAACAATCTGACAATACTATAACGTTAACAACCCGGGAGAAGAATGATTTGTTAAAATAATGTTAAAAAATTTCGAATATTCACCCTGTTACTGAGGAATTCCATGCGAAAAAATACAATCACACTTTGGCCTACCTGGGGATCGATCCCAGGACCTCACCAGCAGTCGCGCTTGCCACCACTAGACCAACGAGGCAGTTACTTTTATTATCTTACACTAAATTATCTCGTGGGTGTGTTCTATCTTTTTCTAATGTGTCTCGGTTAAATTAATGATTGGTATCAGTTGCACTCCAACTACATAGATACCGCCTCTACTTAAGAACAATCGCTCCTTGAATGCGACAACATAATACTTAATATACGTAATTATATATTACTAGCTAAGTCCTCACGGCTCCGCCCGTAGCCTATGTAACTCAGTGATAATGTAGCTTTCTAACGGTAAAAGAATTTTAAATATCGGTCCAGTAGTTTTTAAGTTTATTCTTTATATACAAAAATACATAAATACATATCTTTCCTCTTTGTAATATTAGTATAGATATTATTAATATATACCTATACAAGGTTAGTCGGAAAGGGGGTACTAAGCCGCGGGCCACTTAAAGTATCACTGATGACTATTTTAAAGCAAGTGTTAAAATTTCAAAATTCGATTAATTTTTTTCCATTAAAAATAATTTTTATTTTATTTTTTTCGAATATTCTCCATCCCTGCTTTAGTTATGAATTCAGAAAATGGGGTTTCTAATCCGTGACACCCAATATGACCTAAAATGTAAACACAGCTGATCATAGCTATGGACAGATTGATTTTAGCATATTTTTTACGCAATCTTTGAAAAGCTATTTCTCTTAAACTATCGAGTTTTGGGGAAAGTTGTAGAACAAAAGTTATCCCTTATTATGGGTACTTTAACACCCTTTCGGCTTAGTACCCCCTTTCCGACTAACCTTGTATACTAATTTGCAACGATCTTATTTCTTGTAGGGGCTTCGTGGCTAAAACAACCGCGCGAATCTTACGGTTTGCGAAGTTACAGCTAGGTCACACAGAAACTGTTTACAGGATCCGTTTTAGCGGTTCCGTTTTTATTTTGGTGATGGAGCCTGTAGTTGTATGAGCGAGTTCACATGCACGACAGTATTCCGAATCCAGTAAAAAATACTGGATCCGTTATTTTTATTGTATCCTGTCTGTCAGATGTGACGCAGCTGCCATTTGTTTAACTGATCCGTCGGTACAGATGTGAACAACACATCCAGTACTGACGGTTCTGTTAAAACGAATCCGTTGTGTGAACGGGCGGTTAAGCTGCGCTTGCCGCGGTCAGTCTGTGGATGGATGTCCGTTCGTTACACATCGAGACCCCTCCGTGCCTCAGAGAGCATGTTAAACAGTCGGTCCCGGGTGTCATACGAATACCTATGACAGTCGTTACTAAAGTCAGAAGCCCGAAAGTCTGACAAACGGTCTAACCTTAGAATATAGGTATTGCCCTGTAAATGGGTTGCGGAGGTCTGATGGCAGTCGCTCCGTGTTAAATACTGGTAATCAGTCGTATCTGGTTAGACTGGAAGCTGACCCCAATATATTTGGGAAATGACTAGGCAGAATTTATTTCTTGTAGTAATGTTTTTACACAGTTTCATTACGCAAACCGGCATTTTAATTTGGATTATGAGCAGTTTAATAGAACATACGGCACGTCAACGTGTTGGTTACAACAGTCTTTGCTTGCAACGAGACTGATTGGAGTACGCTGACTTCGGCGTAGTATTAGGTACTTGCTTCATTTTACTAGTATGCAGTTGGAGCACGGTGGAGCCCAATCATTAATCTACGCCCTACAGCTATAAGATAAGACACTACAGCGGGCGAAGTTCCTATCTCTGTCCTCGCTACCGCCTTAACCATTAACTATTTCCTATATCCGTGACACCACCACCGTAATTATTGTTCGCATACGCGCCGAGATGTCTCGCAATGGAATTATCCACAAGAAGAAGTGTAAGTACCTACATAAGTACACATAAACATATACTAGCGAATTTCTCCGGCATGCCTGCTCGTCCAAACGCAAAAATTATGCAAAACGCCTTTATGTATGTATATTATACGTATGTTATATAAATGTTATGTTTAACCTTCGAACAGGACATTATACAGTAGATGTTTGCCAAATGTTACACACGACACTAGAGAATGACAAGTAATTATGTTCATTTAGCTTAAAGAGGCGATCGTTAAAATGATGTGGTTAAACACCACACACACAGTTGGGGCATTGCTCCTATGTTCACAATGCATCCAGTTTCTTTTATTATACAGGGCGATGACCGGGTTTTCTCAACCTGGGAATTTTCAAGCATCATTTCATCATACATAATTACAATATGTAAAAAAAACTCTGTCCGATCCGAAAGGGGCACAAACGTTCCGCAGTAACATTACTGAAAATAAATAAAAAAACACATTATTAATGATTATAAAATGTTATTGTTATTTAAAATGCACGTTCTTAGTACCCAAATTACCCCAATTTCCCCAAAATTTTGCAAATTCTCAAACTTTGACAACACTTAGTCGGCGACGGTTCCTTTGAACGTGTGTTTTAAGGAAATTGGGGTACCTAATTTGGGTGCTCAAAACTTGCATTTAAATAACAATAACATTTTAATATTAATTATATGTTTTTTCATTTATTTTTAGTACCTAATGTTATTGCAGTACCTCTGTGCCCCTTTCGGATCAGACAGGGTATTTTTTTACGTATTGTATATGTTCTACCTAGCCTCTCCCAACTATGTTGGGGTCCGCCTCCAGTCTTACCAGATGCGGCTGAATGCCAGTATTTTACACGGAGCGACTGCCATCAGACCTCCGCAACCTAGTTACTGGGCAATGCCGATATCCTATGGTTAGATCGATTGTCAGACTTTCGGACTTCTGACTACACCTAACGACTGTCATAGGTATTCTTGTGACACCCGGGACCGACGGTTTAATGTGCTCTCCGAGGCTTGGTTACGATGTGTAACGAACGATGTTGTAGAACAGTGATAGCCTAGTGGTGTAACAGTCGGACTACCATGTCATAGACCTCGAGTTCGAACCCAAGGCTCGCTCCTCTGACTTTTCGGATTCATGTGCGTATTGTATAATTATCACTTGCTTAAATGGTGCAGGAAAACATCGTGAGGAAACCGGCCATACCTGAGAGATATTTCTCGACGGCATCTGAAGCCAAGTCAGAGGCCCATGGGCGGCATAAACTAATACACTGGGTTAGTCACTAACCACAGAAAAGAAGAAGACGAACGGTCACCCATCCAAGGACTGACCGCGGCAAGCGCTGCTTAACCTTGCAAATCATACGATCCGTGCGCGCGAGCCCCTAAATGCTCGTCAACCGTCACAGTAATATATCACGGTCCGCTCACAATCCGCATAGAGCGACGCGCGCCGAATAGAAAGGCGCGCGCGGTGAAAGCGAGCGATCGTGTCCTTGTAATAAATAATGCTTCCTGCTATGTACTGTGTTGTTTAGTTTTGTGTTTTACTTCTAGATTTCTAGGGCAATTGTTGGATCAATAATGAAAGAAGAAGAACGAAACTACAAGAAGTAACAGCGTCAGCGAATATCTAAATGACAAATTATGAATTTTTTCTTCTTTTCGTGTGCTTAGTGACTAATCTGGTGTCAGAGTTTATACCGCCCATGGGCCTCTGACTTAGCTTCACATGCCGTCGAGAAATATCTCTCAGGAATTCAAGATTCCTTACGATGTTTTCCTGCACAGTTTTAAGAAAGTGATAATTATACAATACGCACATGAATCCGAAAAGTCAGAGGTGCGTGCCTTGGATTCGAACTCGAGACCTATGACTAGGTCATTTTTCTTTCTTTTCTTTACTTGTATAGGTAATGTACCTATAAACTTGTATACCGTAAGGTTGATCATGGTGATACTAAATATGTTGAAACGATGGATACCTAGTAAGAAAGATGATATCGCTAGAAAGGGCGTGACTACTGAGATGACGGCTAATAGAGATGTATGGAAGAAGAAGACATACTGCGCCGACCACAAATAAGTTGGGATAAGGGCAGGAGGATGATGATAATGATGAATTATGGTGCCAGGTTCATCGCCTCTTAAGAGTCGCTAGCCCGGCCTGGCGATAGTATTCTTAAACCATTTACCATTTAAATGGTTGAAATGGTTTAAGACATTTTAATGGTTTTCTTAATTCGTTCCCCCACGGACTAGGGTACATGAACATATCATAACATAACACCACGCCTGTATTCCCCGAGAGGTTGGGCAGAGGTGTATAGTAACACCCTCATTTCGCCGTTACGTTTAAGTGCCATGTAATAGTGGGCGAGCCTATTGCCATCAACCGGGCACAAATCCAATCTCAGGGCTGCTACTGAGGAATGCCACACGGAAAACCCAATAACACTTTTGCCCGACCTGGAGATCGTACCCAGGACCTCACGATCAGCAGTCGCGCTTGCCACCACTAGACCAACGAGGCTGTTAGTCCATTACTTGTTCAGAAATAAGATTTAGCTCTCTCCCAACCCATCTATTCACATACGAACCGCTTGGCTCGCTACCGCGCTAGCAGTTTACTGTGTTCCGTCATGTGTATATGAGAGCCAGAGGGGTATAGGGGAGTACCTCTTATATCTTTGCTACTTGGATTCGTGTGCTTCATCTTAGATCCTGTCTGCGCTAAATCAGGTACTACTAGGGTGAAACGCGGCCACAAATACCAACAACGTTGAAATAAATATACGCGCTATCTCGTATAGAAAACATGTGCTAAATGCATTGACGCAATAAGGTTCTAACTACCGCACTTTCCATGGCACTGTGGTTCTGGAACCACAACTCGTTGATACCATGTTGTTCTTCTAAACAGCGCATCTAGTACGTAAGTATATGTTATCATATACACATACATAAACTCACGCCTTTTTCCCATGGGGGTAGGCAGTAAACTATAGAACGCCACATGCTGCAACCCTTACATATTCCTTCCGCTTCATCCACATTCATACATCTTGTCATATACGCACACCGATTGAGAGTACTACGCACCGGTCCTTTGTGAAGAACATCACCAATAACATCGTTGTATTCTATGTCCTTCTAGGACGTCCTCTGCATATCATATCAATGACCAATACCCACATTAGTTCACTCCCTCCATATAATTACCAAAATCCTTAATGTATTCTAGAACATCATTAGGTATACCTACCTGTATCGCATACCAAGTCCTTGCTCAATTCCTAACGATACGTTTAATGACTATCTTATAATTGACTATGCGATGAGTTAAGAATAAGATGAGATAATATTTTAAGAGGTTAATGATTATTGGAGACAATTGCATCATCAAATATCATAGAGTACCATAATTAATTTTGATTGATTAGCAACTTTTTAAAGTTTGAACTCAACAATAGACTATATTTTTGTTTTTGTATTTCTTGTATCTAAGGGAATGACACACTTACAAATTGACGAAGTAAGTTAACTAGGTTAAGGTTAAGGCTGCGTTTCCACCAGAGATGTGCAAGGATGCGTAGCGAGGGATGTGTTTGTTAAGAACCAATAGAATCACTTCATTTACTTAGCCTCGCTCAGGGCAGCTCTAGTGGAAACGGCTCAGCGGAGCGAGGTTTTTGTACATACAAAACAAGGGAAGGATGTGTGCGAGGGATGTGTTGCGAGGGATGTGTTGCCAGGGATGTGTGTTAGGGATGGACGCGAGCGAAAAAATAGCAGTCACTAGATGGTGTTAGTCAGAGGTAGATGTATAGTGTATAGCGTGAAACGAGCCCGCTACACATCCTCCCACCGCTCAGCGGCCTAGCACATCTCTGGTGGAAACGGTCACACCGTTACACAGCCTCGCTTCGCATCCTCGCACCGGCCAGTTACCTCGCACATCTCTGGTGGAAACGCAGCCTAAGAGCGCTTGTGTACTGCGTTGATCGGAATCCGAGTCAAAGAAACTCGGCAGCAAATCTATGAAATTCGGAACGGATGTAGTATACAACCATTCCATACAGATATTAGTTATTGCAGCTTGTTCGGATCGTATTTTCACGGAATCGGATCTTAAGCGCTAAATTCATCAGTTTTATTGCGCAAGTTGACTTCTGCAAATTTTACGAATTAATCGAGCACTTTCGTGCAAAAAAACACAATAAATCTTACTAGTGGATTTGACACTTTAGACTCAGTGGAATTTTTTTCATCGGCACTATTTATATTTATAAGTATGTACGGTTTTCTCCAAATAATCAGACACAAGTGTCTTCTTCTTCCTGCCCTTATCCCACACTAGGTGGGGTCGGCACATCATGTAATTCGTAAATCCTTGTTGTTAAAGGTTTTGGCTTATTGTTTTACGACCTGCCGCCTGCATGACATCAACCCTCCTTGGCAGAGCAGTCTTAGGCTATGCAGGGGCCCTTGGGCACAGAAATTTTGGGCCCATTTTGGAAAGCCAAAAATAACGTGAATAACATCAGAATGTACTTTTGTTCAGTGACGTAATTGGTTATTACATTGATACTAACTTGTAGTTCAAGTAGTTTTAATATGGTAGTGAAAAGTTACAAAGTCTGAAGTTAGCAGCAATTTGTCTCAAATTAAAGAAAATTTCTGCTGAGCAACGTTTTGCTGTGCAACCCTAGTTATCTGGGTGCTTTGTTAATGATGCGTTGAACTAAGAAACCGATGTGTTTTTTAAAATTGATTTATTGAATAATACATGGTTGCACTGGGTTTCGGCATTTCGAGGCCCCCTTCTGACCGGGGGCCCTGGGCTCGTGCCCCACGTGCCCTTATGTTAGACGGAACTGCTCCTTGGGAATACTCGTTGCACCGTCGTGCGGATGACCCAATCTGCTTGCTGATATTATGTACTGGGTCCCAAAATGATATGCTTGTCAATATTGTATACTGTTCTTATAGTGTAGATATTTCGCCAAAAACTAGTGTACAAATGTGTTTTTTTTTAACCCTATTACGCACGCCCAAAGCGTGATAGGTAAGCGTGACCTATACGAATATATGAAATATAATAAATGAACATACTATCACGCCATTCATAAAAGGTAAAATATCTGTTACGTATTTCTGTGAATCAGTGAATGAATGTCTTCTGCGTGAAACAGCTGAAGCCGTATCGAATACTGTTAGATAACCCGTGATACTTTGTTGAAAGTTAAACACGATTAGTGTCGTTTATTTGTCTCACTTACATTATCCTCACGCGAACTTCGAATGCGGGTAGTCGAAATCTGGGACACGATTTACAGTTTTTTTATTTTTTTATATAAAATTTTATAAAAAAAGAATGATTAGACACCCAGTTAGCATGTACAGTAGGGGAATGAAGGTGAATGAAAAAGCTCGTCAGTTTTCCTTTCCCACATCGCGGGCACATGTTACCATTTCAAACTGTTGGACGGAACAGACCAATGTTGACGACCCGTTTGGTGCAGTGGCTAAGCGATTGGCTTCTGCGCTGCGGGTCATGGGTTCGATTCCCGCATGGAACAAATATTTGAATGGCCTACAGATAGTGGTTCCGGGTCTGGGCGTTTGTGTATGGCAAGATTTGTGTCTGTAAACGCACCCACGATACAGAAGAAATCCTGGTGTGGGGCAACGTTTTTAAAAAGAAAAAAAAATGTATGGGAAATTATGTTTAGTTATTTGGTAGCAAAGATGTAGAATAAGAATAAGAATTATTTATTGCGTAACTGTGTACAATTAGATCTTATAATATAACAGATTTTAGGCTCAACATTCTATCCATGTCGGATATGCAATACTTAACAAAGAAAAGCAAATTGATTATTTATTTCCAAGTGTTAATTACATACCTACTACATCATTTTTTGCCAAAGAACTCATGCAAATTATAATAAACATTATTAAGTAACATTCTTTTTAGTTTGGTTTTAAACTTGTTTCCATTTAATTGTCTTATAACTTGGCTGTCTTAATTGTCTTTTGCCTCCATATGACGTAGTAGTGCAATACAATGCCTTTGATTTGATTTATGGAGTTTTATTGTAAAAACCAAGACATCAATCAATTCGATGATTAAATAAATTGACATTCTAGTGTCTGTCATCATGTCACCATTTCACCCTAGTTTTTAATATCCTGTCAAAAATACTTGTGTTTTCATTTTTACAATGTTGGCAATACATAGCCGGTAAAATAGTTTGTTTCTTGCTGTGCAAGCAAAAATTAACCTTAAGGTCTAATTTCATTCCCCTACTGTACGTGAGGGCGGCAAAACGGTATATCGCGCAGTACCATTAATACAGACAATACCTTTTGCGCAATTTGCGCAAACAGTTCGCTATCGCAAAAACGCAGTGCACCGTGACTTTTGCGCAAACTATTTGCGCATGCAAGTCGCTGTATCTAGCCGGACCATAAGAATGATATAAGTGCCTTTCTAGAGTTCAAACAATTGCGATTATCAATGTGCACTTCAAAAGCTCTGAGCTATCTTTTATGTTACGCCCACAGTACGACCATTTCTTTTTGTACAGAACTAAAAGCTAGACAGTATTCAGACAAGAATAATGATATAATTGATTATGTAAGTGCATACCAGCAATTGAATAATATGAGAGCAGGAATTACCGGTTAAAGTCGATACGAATTATTATCGCCAATTATTATTATCATGTTTGTGAATGGACCGGTCTTTGGGGTCTTTGAAAGTGGAAGGAAGTGAAGATTAAAAGTAATCGTAAGACATTTCTGCGCGTGCGTCACTCTACACACTACACGAAAACGTCGTTAAAATGTTGATTTTTGTAGAATTAAATACATATTTGAATTTTCTAGAAACTATTTTGAATCAGAGTGGGAGTTGTCAACAAATTATTGGTAAACTACCCGATGTGCGGGCGCAAATGTGGAGATGATTTTCGTCAGATAGCTACCCGCGTGACGGAGGATTCTGTTGTCTGTTGTCTCCAACTCAAGTAAGAGGACATCAACCTTTGTTAAATTGCGCCATTTATCGACTCCATTGCTGCTGTCGTCTTCAGGTCGATGCTCTTTCAGGCTGGGGGCATCTCACGCTATATTCAAATTTTATATAATGGATTGAAAGAATGCTCATCAAATTTACATGGTATACATACATATTGACTGCCGTGGTGATCCAAAGCGCGACTGTTGAGCATGGGGTCCTTGGTTCGATCCCCAGGTCGGGCACAGTGTTATTGGATTTTTCATGGTTCCATTACATGGGACTTAAACATAACTGGCGAAACGAGGGTGTACTAAAACACCTCTGCCGAACCCTTCGGGAAAGACAAGGCTTATTACCTATGTTATACACATATAGGTACTCACGCCTGTAACTCCCGTAGGGGTAAGCAGAGGTGTTCTCCTACTACAGGACTCTGTACACCCACGTTTCGCCTCTTGTATTAAGTCCCGTGTGGCGGGCCTAATACCATGTTCCGGGCACAATTATGGTGCCAAATTCGTCACCTCTCACGACTCGCTTACCCGCCGACGGAGGAATTCTATTTTTACACCCATATTCTAAAACGTTCCTCCAAAACTTACTCGACTCAGGACGACCTCGAAAACACCTTCAAAATTGTATTCTTAATCGCAATTTTGAGTAAACTTTGACGTTCCTCGACTGAGGGGTCCTCAAATGAGTCGAGGTAGAGTGAAGTCATTACGTTATAATTTGAATTATCGGCATCGCGCAAATAACGCCGCGATAAATAGTTGTAAGGATTATCGTAAGCATATTCATATGCATATTCGATAAAGACTTCTAAATTAATTTTTGTTACATACGAACTTTGACACTTCCTTCCTTAAGGTAGGTTCCCAGGTACCTTGAGTTTGACAGATGATTCCTTACCTCGACTGAGGAAAAATCTCGAGTCAAGGACGTTTTGTCAACTATAACTACCGATGGTAGTGAGAAAGACTGAGTCGAGGTGGAGTTGAGTCGAGTAAGTTTTGGAGGAACGTCTTAGAATATGGGTGTTAATCTACACCACACGCATTTAAATGAATTTTATATATAAATATGAGTCAGACAGATATAAACTACCATTCTTTATTATAGAAGTTTATATATCTACCATAAGCGGCTTAGGAACCCATCGCCTACGCCCATAGTGACCTTGAATCAAATTATATTATAAATAAAACGAGATCATGGACTTTCACTGTGAAAGTTGTACTTATAAGATTTTCTATTTATTGTTTATTTATTAATCACGCATTTTTTCCTTGATGGGTAAGCTGTAGGTACTATTGAAATGTCTTTATGTCAAACTAGCTGTGCCCTCGCGGCTCCACCCGCATAAGATTTATTTTAGATATTTGCGTAACTTAAACCGTTTCCGCAGCGCACGCAACGGAAGCTCTCAAAAAGGAATAATTATTCCCGTTTTTACAACATTTTTCATTTATGCTCCGCTCCTATTGGTCGTAGCGTGATGTTATAGCCTATAACCTTCCTCGATAAATGGACTATCCAACACAAAAATATTTTTTTCAATTACAACCAGTATTTCCTGAGATTAGCGCGTTCAAAAACAAACAAACTCTTCAACTTTATAATATTAGTATAGATATGCTAAGTATTTAGTTTCTTCCCATAGGTTCAGAGTAGGGATGGGCTAGAATATAAGACTTCCTAACCGCACGAATAGACGCGTGTTGCAACATTCAACAAAACCCAGCACACTTGGTGGTAGGATCTATACCATCCGCCTGGCTAGCTACCACCCTCACATTAAAGTCCGGCGCCAAGCAGTTTACTGTGTTCCGTCGTGTGTATGTAAGAGCCAGAGGGGTATAGGGAAATCCCTCTATATCTCTGTTCCTTGAATTCGTCTGCTCCGTCTTAGATCGCTTGCGCTTACCTTCAGATGACCCTTGGTGGTATGATCTATACGGTCCGCCTGGCTAGCTACCACCCTCACATTAAAGTCCAGCGCCAAGCAGTTTACTGTGTTCCATCGTGTGCCCGAGCCAGAGGGATATAAGAGAATCCCTCTGTATCTGTGTTCCTTGGATTCGTGAGCTCCATCTTAGACCCTGTCTGCGCTTACCATCAGGCGAGACTAGAGTCATACGCGACCGTCTAATACCCGGCTGCTACGGTCAAATTTGTTTGTCAATTGTTTTGTTTACCAATGGTAGCATTTTAGATTGCCAAACTGGGCATGAGTCGTAAGATTATTTGTATGAACAGTTGTGTACTGCATTCGATCCGAATTTCATCAATTTGCAGCCGAGTATCCTGGAAATATCACGCCTGTATACCTCGAAGGGTTGGGTAGAGGTGTATAATAACACCCTCATTTCGCGATTATGTTTAACTGCCACGTTGGTCTAGTTTCGGCAACCGCGACTGCTGATCGTGAGGTCCTAGGTTCGATCCCCAGGTCGGGCAAAGTTTTATTGGGTTTTTCCGTGTGGAATTCTTCAGTAGCGGCCCGGGGTCTGGCTTTGTGCCCGGTTAATGGCAATAGGCTCGCGATACGAGGGTGCTCTAAAAACACCTCTGCCAAACCCTTCGAGGAACACAAGGCGAGATGTTACGTTATATTATGTTATGAATAAAAAAAAATATTAATAAAAGAAATTACAGAGTTTTCACATTGGCCCCAAACTAGGCAAGCCTGTATATTGGGTACCAATACAAAGGGTTTACATTTAACAGATATG
This sequence comes from Amphipyra berbera, assembly GCA_910594945.2. Taxonomy (NCBI): domain Eukaryota; kingdom Metazoa; phylum Arthropoda; class Insecta; order Lepidoptera; family Noctuidae; genus Amphipyra; species Amphipyra berbera. The sequence goes on from OU343138.1 coordinate 3,194,054, forward strand.
TTCGTATGCTTTCAGACATTTACGTAAAACAAACAAAAAGAAAACAAAAAATAAAATAAAAGTAATTATGAAACGCGTTGTAATTAAAACAAAACAAACTAGAAATAAACGCTATACTGAAATGTGTGACTGTGTGTATGAATAAGCGAGTAACTAAGCCTGAGTGGTGTTTAGATTGTGTGTGTGTGTGTGTGTGTGTGTGCGTGCGTGCTTGTGTGTGCGTATGTGTGTGTGAGTGAATGTGAGGTGTGAGTAGGTACGAGTTTGACGGTGTTTAAGTGCGAGTAAGACAGACGTGAGAGCGGCAGATGCGTGCACAAATTATTTTACTAAGCTATTTGTTTTTTCGCGGAATTAACACTAAATATTTTATTGTATATTTATAGATCATGGATTTCCGCAAAGTAACGCCTGATTCCATCATATACGCTAATCACTTTTTCTGCTTCGTCGTATGATAGATTTAGTAGCCAGGATGTTAGACTATTCTTTATTTGTTTCTGAGTGAAGTAAAAAACGTTGAATAAAACATTTAATTGAATGTTTATATTACAAAACAGAACTACGTCGGTACATCGTTCCTTTAAAATATTAATTTATGTTTTGGGCCTACCATTTACATACATTAAGGCCTAAAGAGGCAGATAAACTGGTTAGGATTGCGACAGCCACCTTTCACGGACCGATCCTTAGGTCACGAGTGGAGCTGACCCAAACTGGCTGGCATCTCGGTAGTTATTCAACTAGCTTGTAAAAGTATTATCGTAAGACTGCTATACTTTAATACTCTTAGGCTCAGTTGCACAAACTATAACTATAACTGTTAACTTGCCATATTTATGTCAAATTTGTACTGATTTAACAGAAATATTGGTATGGTTACGGTTGTAATTAGTTGGTGCGACTCAGCCTTAAGGGCCATAGCAAAGAAGTACAGTCAACATCAAAAGTAAATGAAAATTGCTTAGTTTCAAAATTGTTTTATGAATGAAAACTTGCCAATTATTATTTTTGTAAAAAAAAGCAGTGATAGCCTAGTAGTGTGACCGTCGGACTGCCAACCATAGGTCTCGAATTCCAACCTAAGGGATCTGACTTTTCGGATTCATGTGCGTATTGTATAATTATCATTTGCTTAAAAACGGTGAAGGAAAACATCGTGAGGAAACTGAAAAGGATATTTCTCGACGGTATGTGAAGCCAAGTCGGAGGCCCATGGGTGGCCTCAACTTTTAAACCAGGTTAGTCACTAACCACACGAAAATAAAGAAGAAGAACCTCAAAAGTAAATGATGATTGCTTAAAGTTTCTAAATTATTTTATGAATGAATACGTGCCATTTTTTTGTTAACAAATAACTATGGAGAAATTAATTCTTTAAATAGTAGTATATAAACAATTAACTCCTGAGATAACTCGTTTTAAAATTCAAAAATATTAATCGAATTTTGCTGATGACCGTACTAAGTTAGGAGTGAATCTTTCTACATCGAACACAGTGTTGCTGTAATTTGAGGCTCACACAGCAACACACAACTTGACAAGTACACAGCTTGTGATGATACAAGTTGCTCAAATTGTTCCTTTTTAATGGGAGAGGCCTATTTCCAGCGTTGGTCGTCTTTCAGCTGACAGTATGATGTTGACACTTCTTGAGAGCCAATTACGAACAATTAAAAAAAATAAGGCTTGCTATAATGTCGGTCAAAAAATCGTTTCCAGGAAACATACAAAAATCTAAATAATCCTTTTTCCGACTTCCATATATTCTGTCTCTCTAAATACTCTATTGTGAAAGAGAGAATTCCAAGGTAAATATGCCCAACGTTTCGATTTTCGGTAAATAATCAACCTCTGACTTTTCGGATTCATGTGCATATTGAATAATTATCACTTGCTTTAAATCGGTGAAGGAAAACATCGTGAGGAAACCGGCATGATTGAGAGATATTTCTCGACAGCATGTGAAGCCAAGTCAGAGGCCCTTGGGCGGCATAAACTCTGATACCAGGTTAGTCACTAACCACACGAAAAGAAGAAGAATCTAGCAATGAAAGGCGTTAACCAATTCTGCCTATCATTAATCATAAGCTGTCAGAATACGAAATACACAAGTTGCCAAACTAGTATTGTTACCTCTGCCTTTGCACGGAAACTATTAAAAAAAATGCGTTAGACTTTTGTCAAAAAATGTTGCCATTATTGTCTCTTGTTCCTTTTTGTTATGGATATTGCCGACTTGGTCATTAAGTTTTGACAAGTAGGTATGGTGCGACATAACTAAGAAGTTGCATCGGCAATCTTTATAAAACCGATCACTTCCGAACTGAGTGCGACTTCAAGAGCACGAATGTTTATTAGTATTGCAGTAAAAAAAATTGTAACCGTCCGTAATTCGGATTCATGTGCGTATTGTATAATTATCACTTGCTTAAAAACGATGAAGGAAAACATCGTGAGGAAACCAGCATGCATTTCTCGACGGCATGTGAAGCCAAGTCAGAGGCCCATGGGCGGTATAAACTCTGACACCAGGTTACTCACAAACCACTCGAAAAGAAGAAGAAGGGTAAAAAAATAACTTTACACTGACGCAATAAACGTACGTCACACCGCGAGCTGGCGGGCGGGCGAGCGAGCAACGTTTCACCAAGCCTAGCTATTTCAGCTACTCAAACGATGAGAACGATGTGAACCGAAGTATGAAAAAGATTGCCCGCCCACCCGCCAGTACGCGGTGTGTGGCCTGCGCTTAAGAGGAAACGCGGGTTGCAAAATATAAATAATTTAAATAGGTTTTTTGATCTATTTCCGTCCCACCCCTCCCGCAAACCTTCTCAATTGAGCGCGAAAGAGACACCTGCATTTCGGACTGATTTCTCCTGTGCAATATAGCGAAATCGTACTTTCGTATTTCCCTGTTTCCTTCTTTAAATCTGGAGCGATTTTAATATTTTTTCTGTAATAATTTAAGAAAGACTTTGGTTATGTCTGTATGTTTTTCTTTTATTTTTTATATTCGTCAAAGTTTGCCAGATGTTTGAAACCGGTGGTAAAACCGGTCGATTTTTGTAAAGTTTAAACGTTTCTAGTTCTTTTAATAATTAATTTATTGACAATAACAAAACATAGGGACATAGTGGTGGTAGATATATATCATATGGTAAAGAATACATGCTCTAGTGACATTATCCGAGGAGGAAACTGAGGAATACGTTTGTATGGATTAAATGCCGACCGCATTTCCTGCCATTGGTTATTCAATCAAGTTTACTGATGTGACTTCTTAGTTGTGTCATACTATACTTGTATGTTTTCATCACTTTTCTCTGTCATTAGTACGTCGGATTTGAAATGAAATAGAGCTATTTTGAGAAATTATTCCATACTTGAATACCTACTGCCTCGTTGGTCTAGTGGTGGCAAGTGAAACTCCTGATCGTGAGATTCTCGGTTCAATCCCCAGGGCGGGCAGTGTTGTTTGGTTTTTTTATATGGAATTCCTCAGTAGCAGCGCGGAGTTTGGATTTGTGCCCGGTTGATGGGAATAGGCTCGCCCTCTCGCCTCATGGGACTTAAACATAACGGCGAAATGAGGGTGTTACTATACACCCCTGCCTAACCCTTCGGGAATATAGGCGTGATGTTATGTTTATGTGTTGAATACTTACTGTCCATCGTCATCATTCAGCTTATACTTGCCAGGAACCCGTTTTAATACTTAGGTAGCTCACATTTGACAGCTGTCATTTAACTGTCATTTTGATAACACTTGTGATGGTGATTTTTATTAACTTATTCAAAAGATTATGACATAATGTCAAATGTGTGAAATTCCGATGACGTTACTTTGTGCCACCTCGACTTGGGATGCTACTGACTGCCATGTTAAGAGTGATTTATTTACTGATTTATTTATTTATAGGAAACGGCGACCAGTTAAAAACAGTGGGCGAGTTTCTTAAATGGATGTCTTTGTAAATTTTGACGTTCAAAGAGATCGAATTCCAAAATTATAGTGAGGTAGGTACGTAGTCCAATTTGGATGATGTTAAGATTTTGACCATAATATCATTAATCTGTGATTTTGACTTTTGATTTCCTTCTTTCTATAGTTATTTTTTATGCCAGACTAAAACTTCTTCTTTTCGTGTGGTTAGTGACTAACCTGGTGTCAGAGTTTATGCCGCCCATGGGCCTCTGACTTGGCTTCACATGCCGTCGAAAAATGTCTCTCAGGCATGCCGGTTACCTCACGATGTTTTACTTCACCGTTTTTAAGCAACCTTGTGCCTTGGGTTCGATCTCGAGACCTATGACTTGGCAGTCCAACGGTCACACCGCTAGGCTATCACAGCTATAAACTAAAACTGATGTGCATAATAAAAAAAATAAGCCCATTATTATGTGTCAATAAATTTTGAAAATTTCAATGTTTATAATTATTATTCATGTCAGTAATATTAAAATGAATGCACTCAGAGTTGTCAATAACTGCAGTGTTACCTCATTTCCTGAGTTTTTTATCGCCTTACAAGATTATCGCTAAGCAAGTGTTCCAATAACAATGAAGAGTGTTAAAACTGAATCAACGTTAAGAAATAGTTTTTGATTACTATACATAAAAATGTGTAATTGACGGGTTCGTGGCTAATTATCATACGATTTGCGAGGTTAAGCTGCGCTTGCCATGGTCAGTCCGTGGATGGGTGACCATTCGTTCCACATCGAGACCCCTCCGTGCCTCGGAGAGCACGTTAAACAGTCGGACCCGGGTGTCATACGAATACCTATGACAGTCGTTACGGGAAGTCAGAAGTTCGAAAGTTTTAACCGTAGGATATCGGCATTGCCCAGTAACTAGGTTGCGGAGGTGTAATGGCAGTCGCTCCGTGTAAAATACTGGTATTCAGCCGCATCTAGTTAGAGTGGAAGCTAACCCAATATAGTTGGGAAAAGGCTAGGAAGAACGAATAATTTTAATCGTCGAAAATTCTAAGACAGATGTGAATCGGGGTGCTAGTTCGCTCACAGAACAACACCACTGTATCGCAACTTGTTCGCGCTTCGATCATTATGCAGGTGTTTTGCAACGACTAATGGACTCAAACTCGAAAGCCATTGAGTTATTTTGTAATTCCGTTCTAAACGACAATGATGCATTTGCTTCTTTTAACGGTAAACAACCTTGCTCATGTATTAAGAACACCTTTCTAAGATAATTATAATAAGATGCTGGTTTAGATGACCTCATCTTTTGTCTAATATTTTTGATTTGGTAACGTTTACCTGACCCTAATCTCACCTGATGGTAAATGCAGAGAGGGTCAAGGATGGAGCACACGGATTCAAGGAACAAAGATAGAGAAGGATTCCCCCATACCCCTCTGGCTCTCACATACACACGACGGAACACAGTAAACTGCTTGGCGCCGGACTTTAATGTGAGGGACTTTGACATCGTTAGTAATTTCGAGATGGCGGTCAAAAGCGGGCAACTTGCCTACAGAAATATTACATTACAATAGTGTATGTCATGTGGAGTTTAGGTAACTTGCGCTTCGTGTAAAACATCATCATCATAACATTGCGCCTTATATTCCTCGAAGGGTTCGGCAGAGGTGTTTTTAGTACACCCTCGTTTCGCCAGTTGTGTTTAAGTCCCATGTAATAGGGGGCAAACCTATTGCCATTAACCGGGACCAAATCCAGACTCCGGGCTGCTACTGACAAATTCCTAATGGAAAAACCCAATAACACTTTGCCCGACTTGGGGATCGAACCCAAGACCTCATGCTCAGTAGTCGCGCTTGTGACCACTAGACCAATAAGGCAGTCAAACATAATACAAATACAAATAATTAGAGCCCTCAAATATTGCAACACCTGGAAAAGGTTGCTAAGCTGTACCTACTCTATATAATAAGATCTGTATTATTTTACCTTAGTGTGCAAATAAATATTTTGAGTTTGAGTTTCAAATATAACTGTAACACAGGTTTTTGAAACAAAACCCTACATCAGGCACCATTGCAGTCTCTCACAAAGGCTGGAATCTAGTTCAAGCAATAGTTATTGTAGATACGATATTAAATTTAAGACAACCCATTGTGAAGAGAGAATAAATGATTTATTTATTTTACTATGTTCCTCATGACAAGAACCTCGTGAAAGATGAGAATTATAAACAAATCAAATATCTTGATTTAGCACACAAGGTAGGTACACAACATGTGGAACTCAGAAATCATTTTGGCTATAGTACGGCCAATGACGAGCCTCGATCAACACCTTAATAGGCTCTCGATAGGTGGTTGGATCAAGGGTTTGACACAGCACGGATTGTAAGAAGGTTCCTCTCTCTGGAGTCTTGACCACCGGTAGCTTGGACCCTGTTCCCGATGTCGGTAGGCTACAAATTTTTCATTTTTTTAAAAATAAAATGTATTTATTTATTTAAAAATATAATTTATAAGAGTTTTAAGATGAATAATAAATATACTATCGAGGATGACTGGGAAACCGCTTGCAATCAGTTTTAATGAGAAAAACAAAACGCCGTGAACAGAGAGTTAGAAAATTCTTACTTTTAGAAAATTCACACTTCTAGGGTTTTACAGTGGTCTAAAATGAATCTTTGGAAATTGTAACGTCGTTGTCACCGTCCTGTGATCCTATCGCGTGTTTCCGACAGTGAGAGATGTTAGTGAGATGAGTGCATGACTGAATTTAAACGAACTGGGGGCTAAAAAGTCACATTTACATACATAACATAATCAGCCCATTACTGTCCCACTGCTGGGTACGGGCCACTTCTTAGGATGAGAAGGGTTTAGGCCTTAGTTCACCACACTGGCCTGGTGCGGGTTGGCAGAATAGACACATCATCGAGAACTTTTAGCGAGCTCACGAAACCATTTTTTTATCTTTATAAAATTCTCATGGATTTTCCTCACCCGGGCAAGGCGAGGGGGTGTGACAGTGTTCCTCCTTTTGATCTTTCGGCCGGGGTCGCGGGATTCGCAAAGCATGCACCGCAGCCGAGGTCACGAAACCTACCGTTTTCGTATTTTGCAAACTTGTACTAGGGTACTGATAAGAAATGACATCGCAATCAATAACTTAAGATCCCATGCAGCATTGTTAGAGAATTCAAAGATATTCCACAATACTGTTACGAAACGGCCTTGTTACATATTTTTGTAACTTATTGTGTGAATCCGGGGGTTATCGCGATATACAGTGATTCACGACACGACGAGAGATCTCTAAACGTATTTCTTTTGAAATCCATTGTTGGTGTGTTCCAGTTTTCGTACATTAGACCAGTAATCACCAGGTGCTAGTAGTGTTATATTGCTTTTCGTAACATTCGAAAAATATATTCTCAAATCGGCGCGTTGTATTGTGGGACTCTTCGAAGTTATTCACATTTGTGTAGATAGCAGGCCTTAGTTCTCAGACATTTCAGACATCTCAAATTTTGCAAGTCTAAATATTCTGGTCGATGGTGTAATGTAACATGTTAATAAAACTTTTTTTTTGTGTTCAGAATATCTTGTGTGTACATTTTCGATTTTACGAGGACATTAAAATTTAAATTGCTTATTTAAGTGGACTGGTGGTGCAGTCAGAAGCAAGCTTAGTTTATTTCTTAGGCTGACACCCTCTCGCCAGGGTTGCGGTGCATGCTTTTGCGAATCCCGCGACCCCGGCCGAACGGTCAGGAGAAGGAACATCGTTGGTTTTTAGCCGGTAAGAGTCCGGCAGACCCCCTCGCCTTCCCCGGCCGAGGGACATCCATGAGGATTTTCCAACGAAAAACAAAAGGCTGACACCCTCTGAAATATTATTGGCACGATGCGCATCGATCTAGGTTTAAGACTGCTGCCTATATCTGTAATTCTTATGCCCGGATCCTACTAGCAAAAACAAGTCATTTTGCTAATAGGAACCTCTGCACAACCTTTCAGGGAATACAGTTGTTATTGTTATTATATTGGGTGTAAAAATACCCTTAACGAAGCCGAGAGCTACATATTCTTCTCATCACTACGAATATTTTTGTATATTGGGCCATACCTGGGAACCGACTGGTTATGGAGATATTGAAGGTGAAAGTCACAATATTTTTGAACGTTTTTCACGAAAACGTTCAACAAGTTTAAATGTTATCACTTATCACCAAACATTCTTCTATACATCTCTATCAAACATTCTTCTATACATTATATATCATTTTCGAAATGTAGGCACAGTCTGCTGCGCGCGCGCTTACATTGCGCGCTACAATTAAAAGCAGTTTTTTAATACCAAAAAATAAAAGTCGTTTCCCAGCAATAATTTTTGCTTCGTTTGATGTACAGTATGCGTAGACTTCGGCTTCGTTAAGGCAATTTTTACACCTTGTATAGTGGCTTTTCAACTCTTATCACTTTAATGACGATCTCATTAAAAGAAGTGCTGAAAGCCAATAATTCTACTAACAAAATTGTTGGAAATCGCAATAGAACCGCGGCTCAACCACAACTATTTGACTTAAAAAAAAAACAATGTTCAAACGGCCATGGTTGAGTTGCGGTTCAATAATTATGATTTTAAACAATTCTGTTAGTATAATTGGTCTCCTGGCCTTCCCTTATTAAATAAACCGTCTATTCTTTTTACTTGGTGGTAGGATATAAACACTCCGCCTGACTAGCTACCACCCTCACACGAAAGTCCGGCGACAAGCAGTTAACTATATTCCGTCGTGTGTATGTGAGAGCCAGAGGGGTATAGGGGAATCCTTCTATATCTCTGTTACTTGAATTCGTGTGCTCCATCTTAGACCCTGTCTGGGCTTACCATCATGTTAGATATGGGGCAAACGCGAGCAAGTCAAGAATAATAAAAAAGACGACGGTAAAAATGTGAATATATATATATACGGGGTTGCGGTGCATGCTTAGGCGAATCCCGCGACCCCGGCCTACGGTCAGAAGGAGGAACACCGTGGGTTTTTAGCCGATAAGTCCGGCAGGCCCCCTCGCCTACCCCGGGCGAGGGAAATCCATGAGTATTTTTCCACGACAAATAAAGAAAAAAAAGGAGGGTCTGAATTCGATCCCGGTCCGTACCTCAAACTTTTCGAATTCATGTGCGGATCAGAATTTGATTATCACTTGCGTTAATGGTGAACGAAAAACATCGTGAGGAAACCTGCACACCTGAGAGGGCTCCATAAAGTTCTCGATGGTGTGTGTAGTCTGCCAACCCGCACCAGGCCAGCGAGATGGACTAAGGCCTAAACCCTTCTCATTCTAAGAAGAGGCCCGTCCTAATTATGTTATGTATTGCTAAGTACAATTAAGAAGTTTAGTCAACATGTGACACAACGCTAACCGTAATACAATGAAGCTCTCTCCAATAACAATGAAAAAACTTAATTGGATTACCAAGTTGACTTTCTCAACGGTCAGCGATTCCGATTAGAATCTAGGAAGTGTAGAATAATAGTGCTAAGTACGTTGGTTACGTAACTGAGTCGCTTCGTCACCGGTCGCCATTGTTCGGGCGGTTCCGGTCTTCCGCTTTGAAGCGAGATTTTTTAATTAAGTCACATACAGAGTGTGTGGAAGTGTGTCAGTGGTATTTGTGTGTTTGTATTGGTCGTAATAGTATGTGTTTAAGCTAATTGACAGCTTAAGTTTTTTTTTTCTACTAAAGATGCTTGCTGTTCTTACTAGTTCTGCCAAACCTTTTCCCAATAGAATAGAATATACTTTATTGTACACCAAAATTGTAACACAGCTCTTATACAATAACAAACATTAAAGGGTACAATGGCGGTCTTATCGCTGATAGCGATATCTACCAGACAACCTTTGGATGAACAGGAAGTCAATGAATAAGATAGATATGTATATTGGGATCAGCTTCCAGTCTAACTAGACGCGGCTGAATACCAGTATTTAACACGGAGCGACTGCCATCAGACCTCCGCAACCAAGTTACTAGGAAAACGCCGATATCCTAAGGTTAGACCGGCCGTCAGACTTTCGGATTTCTGACTTTCCGTAACGACTGTCATAGGTATTCGTATGACATCCGGGACCGACTATTTAACGTGCTCTCCGAGGCACGGAGGGGTCTCGATGTGTAACGAACGGTCACCCATCCCCAGACTGACCGCGGCAAGCACAACTTAACCTCGCAAATCATATGACCCACGCGGCTGGCAATTAGCCATGAGCCCCTCAGCTTGCTGTTTTATTAAAGATTGAATTTCGTTGCAGGAACGTGTTGCACAACCGTTTCTCTAGTGATAATTTTACTGTCATTCCTATTTTTATTGTTAACTAGCGACTCACTCCGGCTTCGCACGGGTGCAATGTAGATACTAATGTGGGGCACATAAACCGTCCTCTTGAATCACTCTATCTATTGATGAAAACTGCATTAAAATCCGTTGCGTAGTTTAAAAGATCTAAGCGTACAGACAGCGGGAGCGACATTGTTTTATACTATGTAAAGAAAAAGATAACATTTTCCGAAAAAAAACATTCTTGTTCTTTTTTGCAGGAAAAAAGACTTATGGCAGATTCTGGATATGGCAGATTATGGAAGCGTTATTGGTTAAAATTTTGACTGTTGTATCTTTACCAAAAATAAAGCAAAGACCCCATAGCTTTGCATAGTAGACCCTCCCATATGGAAGTAGCTATAACAGGTAAAATAAGCTTCCTAGTATTTTTATATGTCCAGTTCAGCGATAAAAATGCTACAATTGGTAAAAAAACGATTCGTTTTTGTTTATAGGATCTGGGCCTTAAATAACAATTTGCACTGTATATACAACCAGCTGTACCCGAGGCTTTGCCTACGGAAACAGAAGGTTACTGCTCATCGCCCACACTCAATAGCGTGATAATTTGTACCCCGCTCTTTGACGGATGTGGCTGCCTTTCAACTGGATATGTCCAGTAGCACTGGCGTGAAGCTCAAACATACAAACAGACAAACATTCAGAAAACTACATTTTGGCATCAGTACCGTTCCTAGGATGCGTTACACTTAGGCGAAACACACACTGCCCCGCGCTACGCTGCGGGGTGCGTGGCGACGGAGCCACAACACTGCGCGTGAATGCGTTTTCTGTGTTGCACTACGCGTGTTTTTTATACAAACACAGATACTTGCAGACGACGTAAGAATACGCACTCCCGCGCTACGCTGCGTGATGCGGTGCAGTGTGCGAATCGCCTTACATTTTTCCAAAAATATTTAATGTACAGTTTTAACATCGTTAAAATTAGATGTATAGATACCACAATAACATATTCTTTACATAGTATAAAACAAAGTCGCTCCCGCTGTCTGTACGCTTAGATCTTTTAAACTACGCAACGGATTTTAATGCAGTTTTCAGCAATAGAGTGATTCAAGAGGGAGGTTTATATGCCCCACATTAGTATCTTAATTGCACCCGTGCGAAGCCGGGGCGGGTCGTTAGTTACCTATTGTACTTTTTTTTCTATTCGACTGCTTGTAGGTGTTCTTGCGGACCGTTTATACGGAACCGGGCAGTTATCGGCGAGACCTGAAGGGTCTCCAACCAATGGGGACGAGAGTAAAATACTTAACCTAAGCTAACTACTACTACTACTAACATCATGACTACTAGTAACAACAGCACTAAGGACGACCCCTAATGAGACTCGGACCTCGGCTTAGGGCGTTACCGGCGGGAAGACTGGGAGGGAGACATCTTGATGAGGGCTGAATTAACGGTGTGAATATATTTTGATGCAATTGATCGTATCTTATTTCGTCCATGATCCACCGTGCTCACCCGCCGCAGCCGCAGAGCCGGTCATCTTTTCTGACTCCGCAATCACACCGTTCATTCATCCCTCATCAAGCTGTCTCCCTCCCAGTCTTCTCACAAGCAACGCCCTAAGCCGAGGTCCGAGTCTCATTAGGGTTCTCCCTGAGTGCTGTTGTTGCTAGCTAGTCATGATGTTAGTAGTAGTAGTTAGCTTAGGTTAAGTATTTTACTCTCGTCCCCATTGGTTGGAGACCCTTCAGGTCTCGCCAATAACTGCCCGGTTACGTAGAAATGGTCCGCAAGACCATCTACAAGCAGTCGATTAAAAATCGTGTCGTATTAAAATTATTATAAAGCAAAAATAACAAAGTCCGTTTGGTAGCGTTGACCTCAAGAATATTTTATGCTCGGCATATTTGCGTCATACTTTCACCGCAGGGACGGTCGTTTCTTTCCGGAGGATGTCGCGTCACGTGTGTGTGTCATTGAGACCCGGATTGAGCGACCCATCCAATTTGGGTGCAGCCAATGACCTGTATTGTGTCATCCATATAAATGTTACAATAATTTATTTAATGTTATGTATAATTTTTCTTTCGACGCTTATACGTATCCTATGTGGAGCTCGTGGCTAATAAACTTTTTTTTTTCTCGTTAGAAAATCCTCGTGGATGTCCCTCGCCCGGGGAAGGCGAGGGGGTCTGCCGGACTCTTACCGGCTAAAAACCAACGGTGTCCCTCCTTCTGACCACCTAAGGCCGGGGTCACGGGATTAGCAAAAGCTTGCACCGCAACCCCGGCAGGTGGCTAATTACCTACCGCGCGGATCATACGATTTGTAAAGTTAAGCTGCGCTTGCCGCGGTCAGTCTGTGGATGTGACCGTTCGTTACACATCGAGACCCCTCTGTGCCTCGAAGAGCACGTAAAACATTCGGTCCCGGGTGTCATACGAATACCTATGACAGTCATTACGGGAAGTCAGAATACCGAACATTGACAACAACAACATTGACACTGGTGTCGATTCAGTTGCGTACTTTGAAAGAACTAAACTAAACTAAGGGTATTTGTCTCTTTCTGTTTCAATAGAAAAATAAAGGGACAGTTGCCTTTAGTCTAGTTTAGTACAGACAGACAAAAATATTCAAACCGGTTTAACATTTACCAAAATAAAACATATTAGCCAACGTAGTTTCCGTTGCGCTAGTTTCTTAGTTTTGCCAAAGATTAGAACTAACTATGGTAAAAGAATGCTGACGTTTGAAGGGGCACAACTTTATAATAAAATACCTTCACACATAAAATATGTACACTCATTTAATGTATTCAAAACTCAATTAGCTCAGTTTGTAATTGCAAACAATAGGTCTCCTCAAACATGAATACATTAGATGTGTATTAAAGAAACGACGAATTGTAATTGAGCTGTGTTATGCAATAATGTGTCAACCCACAAAAATTATAATTCTGTGTTAACGCGATCTAGTTATTGCTGTAGGTCTACTCAACGCTTGAAAAAATACAAACTGCATTAAGATTTTATTGATAGACGGAGCTCTATTTAATTTACTACAGTTTTGGGAATTTTTTCAAGCGTTTATTAGACCTACCACAAGAACTAGATGACTTTAACACAAAATTCATATTTTTGTGGGTTGACATATTATTGCATAACAAGGCCCAATTATTGTTTAAGATAACCAGTTGTTCTCAAGTAAGTGAATTTGTATTTATTATTGAGAATCAATTCTTTAAACATAGTACCACTGTCAAAATTTGCCACAGAACGACACCAATGCCAAAATTGCCAATTTTGTTGAACACCAGCTTTAGTAATTTCTTACGTCACATAAGAAAGGGTGGTCATCCCACAGCTGTGAACTACACTTATTCAGCTATGCCACAGGTCAATAGGTCATCGACCTTACAAAGTCTAACTTCCAACCGCCTTACACAATAATGTGCAAAGCTATAACCATCATTGTAATAATCATAACATTATTATAATAATGATTTTATTTATATTTTGCTGCAATCATTGCGATAAAGTAATAATACGATCATTTAAAAATATTTTTGTAAGCAACATAGTTACATTTATATCATTACAATTGAATCGATAGGTTGCGACCCCAATTTATAATAATTTCATTATGTCTGAACATCTATGATGTTTGATCGATGATACTTAAAAATAATTTTATGTAATGTATTTTATTCTTACAAGCTTGTTAGTGTCAAATGTTTGTAGCTACTAGGGTTGTCACCTTTTTTTGCAAAAAAGATGCAAAAATATAGTACTTTTGGGAAATTTAGGGAAAAAAAAGTACACATTTATTTTTTATCACAGACAGTTGACATTTTGTTGCTGCAAATGCGTTTTGTTCTAAAATTCCCCATGCTACGCTGCGGGTGCGTTCCAGAGTTCCAGTCACAGTTAACACAAAAAAGCGCGACAGTTGAAGTTGGGATAAAAATATAGTATTTTTCGTACTATATTATTTTTCTATAATATATGTATAGTACAACTAACTGGAATATAGTACAATACTATATTGGTATTATAGTACGGGTGGCAACCCTAGTAACTACAAACATATCGCAACATGTCGAACAAAACTAACACTGTTATAACGTAATCTTATTATCCGATTTAGCGTCCAATTTGGGCATGTTGCAATATGACACATTATGTGTAAACGTGGACAATTTGTTTACGTTTAACTGAGAAAGAACTAGGCATTTTGGTGAACCATCAACCTACTTTAGGATCGCGATCAAAGTTGAGTTAAAGTACTTAAAACTGTGTTGGGGACTATTATGGTGGAATAAAGAACTTGACTGTCTCGTTAGTCTAGTGGTGGCAAGCGCGACTGCTGATCGTGAGGTCCTGGGTTCAATCTCCAGGTCAGGCAAAGTGTTATTGGGTTTTTCCGAGTGAAACTCCTCAGTAGCAGCCTGGAGTTTGAATTTGTGCCCGGTTGATGGCACTTTAATAGGCTTACCCCCTATTACATGGGACTTAAACATAACAGCGAAATAAAGGAGTTACTATACACCTCTGCCCAACTCTTCGGGGAATACATGCGTGATACTATGTATGTATGTGAAGAATGGTTTCTATGGCTAAAAACTAATCGCTTTGCGCACTAGCATTTTTTATTGCCAAAGTTCGTATAACTTCTAGAAGTCGCCTTATTGCGGTGTGTCTTTAGTTGAAAGTAGATTGCAGAAGTCAACTTCCGCAATTTAACTTGCTAGTGAATTTTCCAGAACGAGTCTCTGAAAGAAAGATGGCGGTATAACCAGGGTAACAACCGATGGGTACTAGCGTGATAGTCATTGTCATAGGTGCGAGAAATTTTCCTCATGCAGTTGCCGAATTGCAGGGTCAAAGTTGAAAATTTGTGATACAATTTGTCAATTGAAAAAAGAAAAAAACATTTTAACAAAAATAAAACCGGCTGCGAAAAACGAAAAAAAGAATATAAAACTAATTACCATAATTATAAAATTAACAGTTTCAGAAGTCGGTGCTAATCCACGCTGAACCAAATTGAAGGCACCGACTTCTGAAACTGTTAATTTTATAATATGGTAGGTAGTTAATTTTTAATTCTTGTTTTCGTTTTTTCGAAGTTGGTTTTATTTTTGTAAAATTGTTTTTTTTTAGTGGCTATAATTATGACATAGTTGGACCTACTAAAGACGTTGCTCGTAACCCAATCACATTATGTGTACTGTTCGTCATTGAGGAGTTCCATTGTCTATCTACGAAATTCTTCATCAGATCTTCTCAAATTTAATTGGGGCCACTTCGAAAGAATAGTCTTTCAAACAAAAAAAAGAATTTTCCTAATCGAATAAATGACGGAGTTGTGAAGTAACAAACATTAAAAAATAAGAACACAGCCGAATTGAGAATCTCCTCCTTATTTGGAAGTCGGTTAAAAATAAAATGATTATCTAATTAAAGTTTTCTTATATTCATTGTCTGACATGTTTACTTAATCTACTTTACTTATTCCTAATCGTTATCTTTTATTATACCATCCTGTAATGACCTATATTCACAAAGATTTTGATTGATTGATTGAAAATTACTGGCAATATTTAGGTATCTTCCTAATTGAGAGAGGTTTCTCTCTAGCAGAAGACTGCATTTAGCCGTAAAGATGATGAAATTATTCATCAAATAAGTATGAATGAATCCAATAAACCTATTTAAGAGCAGTCCGGACATACACAAAATTCACTGCAACTAATAAAATGTGCAAGAGTGCGTTCTAAACTCCGACAAATTTTTAAGTAGGTGGTCACCACTCTATTTGGCTTATACCCATATGTCTAAACTAAGAATTTCGGTGTAGGCCTTCAGATTCTAGTTCACTTTAATAAAATCCGTAGGCGCACTCCTTTATAAGCGGTGCGAACATCGTTTGACTTCTGAATTTGGATGTTGCAAGTATGAAGATGGACGATTCAGATTAGACTTGACGGAAAAGGATTAATATTGCAGAATAGTTATTTGGTGAGTAACTGAGAAGTTAGTTTGATGTGCAATATTTTGAATACTCATTTCAACATATACAAGGTTAGTCGGAAAGGTGGTAATAAGCCACGGGCCACGTAAAGTATCACTAATGACTATTTTAAAGCAAGTGTTAAAATTTCAAAATTGGATAATTTTTATTTGCATGCAAAAAGATTTTTATTTTAGTTTTTTCAAAAAAATTGCATAACTGCTTTAGTTATGAATTCAGAAAATTATTTTTTTAATCCGTGATCCCAAATATGACCTAAATTGTAAAAACAGCTGATCATATAAGCTAGGTACGGACAGATAGATTTTAGCATATTTATTACGAAATCTTTGAAAAGCTATTTCTGTTAAACTATCGAGTTTTGGGGAAAGTTGTAGAACAAAAGTTATCTCTTATTATGGGTACTTTAACACCCTTTCGGCTTAGTACCCCCTTTCCGACTAACCTTGCATAGTATACTCACGCCTGTACTTCCCGAAAGAATAAACAGGGGTGTCCTCCTATTACAGGAGTCTGTACCCACATTTCGCCTCTGGTATTAAGTTGCCATGTAATAATAGGTGGAGAGGCTATTGACATTTTCGGGCACAATGATTAGGTATGGTCCTAGGTTCGTCGTCCTCTTACGACTCTCTTACTTGGCGTCGGAGAGGAATAGTATTCTTAATCCGTGGCAAATATAGTAAATAAAACCAACATAGACTCTACTACTGAGAGTAATTTTAATATTTGAGATATATTAATTATTATTATCTTTGAGATTAATTTATTTATGCCCCGTGGAGGGGCGAAACACGTGTCGTATCAGTTTGATTTGTTTGTGTGTTGCATGTTATTAATCGCACCTTCTGCATTTAGTGTCGTCAATATTAACACTATGGTTACCCACTGCTAATCTGTTTGGTCATCATGGTTCATATAAGTAGGTAGGTACTTCATATCGCCGTGCAAAAAATATACCTACTTACCACCAATTATTTTTCTTTCTTGTTTTATGATTAGCTTACAAATTAGCACGAAGACGCTAATTATCTTTACATAGTATAAAAAAAGTCGCTCCCGCTGTCTGTACGCTTAGATCTTTTAAACTACGCAACGGGTTTTAATGCAGTTTTCAGAAATAGATAGAGTGATTCAAGAGGAAGGTTTATATGTCCCACATTAGTATCTACATTGCACCCGTGCGAAGCCGGGGTGGCTCGCTAGTTATGTAATAAGAGATAATAAGACTAATAAAAGATGTGAATATTTGTCTGCATCTACAATGTAGAAATGAGAGTACTTTCATTAAAGAAAAAAACGTCTACTGGTATTCTATTGTTTAAATATTACCACACTAGCTGACCCGCGCAACTTCGTCTGTGTTTTTCCCCTTTTTGTAACATTTTTCATTTATGGTAGGTATCTACGGCGCACCTACCTACCCTACCCACCTACCCTACCTACCTACACTACCTACCTACCCTACCTACCTACCCTACCTACCTACCTACCTACCCTACCTACCTACCTACCTACCCTACCTACCTACCTACCTACTTACCTACACTACCAGCCTACCTACCCTACTTATCTACCCTACCCACCTACCCTACCTACCTACACTACCTACCTACCCTACCTACCTACCCCACTTACTTACCTACCTACTTACCTACACTACCAGCCTACCTACCCTACTTATCTACCCTACCCACCTACCCTACCTACCTACACTACCTACCTACCCTACCTACCTACCCCACTTACCTACCTACCTACTTACCTACACTACCAGCCTACCTACCCTACTTATCTACCCTACCTACCTACCCTACCTACCCTACCTGAGACTTCAACATTAATTATAGCCTATATGTTGCCGAGGACTAATAGCTATCAAAAAAAGTTTCATAAAAATCCGTATAGTAGATTTTGTGTTAAAGCCGGACAACAGACAGACAGACAAAAATTTCAAAATGATTATTTTTTTGCTTGTGTTACTTGTATGAAGATCCCTAAGGGTATTTTTTTTTTAGTTTTTATTCAATGTAAAGAATTCAACTCTTCTACAGTTTTATTATATGTATAAATATGTATAGATTACATAGGTAGGTACTAATTATAATAAAAATAAAGTTATTTAAGTAAATAAAGTCATAACAGGTACCTTGTTTTTTTTTCTTTTTTTTTTCTCGTTGGAAAATCCTCATGGATATCCCTCACCCGGGGAAGGCGAGGGGGTCTGCCGGACTCTTACCGGCTAAAAACCAACGGTGTTCCTTCTCCTGACCGTACGGCCGGGGTCGCGGTATTCGCAATAGCATGCACCGCAACCCCGACAGGTCCCAGTCCGCCAACCCATGGCGGACCTCTCCTCTGTGGGGCCTTGCCCCACGTCCTCCTGAGAAGCGCGCACGGAACACGGCGCGCCGCCTTCTCGGGCCTGTTACTGGTCGGGCGGCGCGTCCCCAAACCCGCCGCCCGCAGGCCACACACTAGGGTGGCTGGAGGTCATCGCGTACGCGCGCCCTCCGGCGCACGGTGCGTCTGGCGCGGGAAGGGAGAAGAGCACACCGCTCCCTCTCCCTCTCCGCTTCCTCTTTGGTCGCCATCACCCCCTCACAAAAAGAGGCAATGGCTTCCCACGCAGTCTCGCTCCCGACCATGGACAGAACCACGGCCGGAAGCGAGAGGTCACCGCCGACCGCCGCGACCCCCAAGCTGGACACGCCTGCAAAGTGTGCAGCGCCGTGTCTTCAGGGCAGTCGCAGTGGTACTTCCCGAAACAACCGTGTCCCGAGAATACCTGCGTCAGCCGGAAGCTGAGGGCGCCATGCCGCCTCTCCAGCCACTCCTCCATGACGGGTCTTACCGCCGCTATTGTGGCGTGCCCTGCGCTGGGTTGCGCAAGTCGTTCCCCCCACTCAGCCACTAGGATCTGGCGGAGATCGCTCCGCTCAGGCGCCTCCTCGCGCTGACGATATCTCAGCGCGAGGGCTCTCGCCTCTGATCCCAGGGCACGGATCCGGCTAAGAGGCTCGCCGCCTCGAAGGAGATCGTACGGTATTCCCTTATCACCCTGACGGCCATCGCCCGTTGCGGAGACGCAGGATAGCGGCGTTACGGGCCGTCAGGGTGTCCGCCCAAATTGGCGACCCGTAAAGGGCCATGGACCATACGACCCCCGCGTAGAGCCTCCGGCAGGAGGTGTTGGGCCCTCCTAGATTGGGCAGCAGCCGTAACAGAGCAGCCGCGGCGCCCATCAGTTTCGGCATAAGCTGCCGAAAGTGGGGCCCAAAGTTCCACCGGCTATCGAGGACGAGTCCTAAATACTTCATCGTCGACTCGATACCGATGCGAACCCCTCCTACCACGATGTGGGATCCCGAGGGTGGTCCCCTCCGGGGCCCGTGAAAATACAGGGCCTCGGACTTCTGCACGGCCACCTCGAGACCCAGCCGCCGGATCCTCGCAACGACTTGTGCAACCCCAGCTGTGGCCAGTATTGCCACCGCCACCATAATAGGTACCTACCTATTTACTTTTTCCCGGTTGCTATAAACAAAAACGAATCGTTTTGCTTACTTATGGTAGCATTTTTTATTGCCAATCTGGGCATATAATGAAAAGACTAGTAACCTAATTTTACTTGTAATAGCTACTTTTGTATGAGAAAGTCTACTATGCAAAGCTATGTGGGGTCTTTGCTTCATTATTGGTAAAGATACAACATAACATAACATCCCGCTTTACATTCCCCGAAGGGTTCAGCAGAGGTGTTTTACTACACCCTCGTTTCGCCAGTTATGTTTAAGTCCCGTGTAATAGGGGGCGAGCCTACTGCCATTAACCGGGCACAAATCCAGACTCAGGGCTGCTACTGAGAAATTTCTAACGGAAAAACCCAATAACACTTACCGACCTGGGGATCGAACCCAGGACCCCATGCTCAGCAGTCGCGCTTGCGACCACTAGACCAACACGGCAGTAAAGATACAAGAGTCTATATTAACCAATAACGCTCCGTAAAATATAGGAATCGGCCACTTGTGTTAGTAGATACTTACTTTCAACTTTTTTCTCACCTTTAACACAATAGATTCCCAAAATGCTTTTTTGTGAAAAAAAATATCTGTAAGTACTTAATTAATTCGCACGATTGCGTCAGATTAAAAAGGCAATTAACGTCTACCATGTGCCTACTCGTAAAATATTACGCCATACTATTGTTTGCAAGTTGCAATAACTTGTTCAAAGCCTAGAGTAGATACAACTTGTGGGCGGTGTACGTGAGGTAAGCAGGGCCGCCGTAAGCGGGCGTGCAAAGCGTGCACTGCACGCGGGCGGCACACCCAGGGGGCGGCAAATCGAGCGATTCATCTAATTGAGACCAATTTAATTTTTTTCGGTTTTGTGTCACTCAAGATACAGGAGTAATCGAATGTCTTGAAAATCTAGACAAAATCAAACTGGTTGCTATTTTAATTGTATAATTTATTTTTTTAAAGCCGTTTATTTTAGATTCTATGAGTAAGTACCTAAACTCATACACTGACTTATTACTTTTATTTTTTTGTGAAAACGTATACTTTTGCAATGTTTGTAAATATGTGAGCACCATGTACCTATCACAATTAATATGTCGTTGTTTCATTTTTTATTTTTTTTTACCTTTTGTGGTATAGTAATTTTATTCTAGGTGCATCGTTTTCACATATAATTGTATAATTAATGTACCTATACAAAATATTGTAAGACATTTTAAAAGAGTAACGGTGGAGTTTCTTGCCCATTCTTCTCCATACGAAACTACCTTTTGGAAGGGGCAACTAGAATCGATTCTATTTTCTTTGTAACTTTAACGTTCAAAAGTGCCTTTTATGTGCCTAATTGAAATAAATACTTTGACTTTGTGTGAGGGGAACGTCTAAAAAAAAAGCTCGTCCAGGTATCGCTTGGGGATTCATCTTTTTCATTCGGTATTGCACGCGGGCGACGAAACAGCTAGCGGCGGGCCTGGAGGTAAGTATCCCACATGTTTGTTAGAACTGATAGAGTTAGCATAAAATAACATCACGCCTGTATTCCCCGAAGAGTTAGGCAGAGGTGTAGTAACACACTCATTTCGCCGTTATGTTTAAGTCCCATGTAATAGGGGGCGAGCCTATTGCCATCAACCGAACACAAATCCAAACTCCACGGGCTGCTACTGAGGAATTCCACAAGGAAAATCCCAATAGCACTGTCTGATCTGGGGATAGAACCCAGGACGCCAAGCTCAACAGTCTCACTAGAAAGTAAAGTTAGTTAGGTACTTATATAACATTATGCCACATCTAGGCAGGCCCGGGCTGGCCATACGGGCAAATCGGCCAAATGCCCGATGGGCCGGTATGGCCTGATGGGCCGGTCACAGAAATCGAAAGAGTGAAGGGAACGTCAAAAAAAAAAAGGTCGTCTAACTATCGAACGAACGAAGGTTGTTGCTGAAAATCGGCGCTGTTGGCATTAGGTTCGTCCGAAGCCTCAGCATTATGCTGAGCAATGACCTAAATTTTCACGCACCATGCGACGCACAAATTCAACATGTTTAAATGTTTGTATTGTTTGTATTTGTATAATGTCACTTAGTTTTATGATGCATGAGGATTTATGGTTATGGTAGCCCGTGCACCATAGACTAAATAATAGTAACCATAGATTATTTTATTTTTTTGTGTTTTTGGGTTACCGTGTTGTTTAATATACTATGTTTAAATTTAAGTGTTAATTTTTAAGAAACATTATATTTTTAATTTTAAGTATCCGTGTGCGTCCGCGTGGACGGAAAATAAATACTTTTTCTTTCTTTCTTTCTTTCTATTGCCTATCGCTTGAAAAGAAGCCGCAAATTGTTTGTGTTTGTAAATGCACCCAAGATACAGGAAAAATAATGTGGGAGCATCAAAAAAAAAAGTCGTCCGTGTAATCCCTTGGGAATGATTTTTTTTGCCAGCACTGGGCCGACCGTCTCTCAAATGCCCGGGCCGATTTCAGGTCCCAGTCTGGCCCTGCATCTAGGAAACGCAAACTCTAGCCATTTTGAACGGTTTTAATTATCTTCACTTCGTATTTTCTTTGTATCAAATCTTGCGACACATTTTTCAACTACTTCTGCTTAACCGATTCTTTTGAAACTTCGCACACAAATTCGATTCCCAGGACAATACAACATTATAATAATTTCAAACTTCAATCCTCAAATCCTGATGGTGCAGGTGTACTGCTAGGAATATTACCGAAAAACTTAAAAGTTTTTTTAAAGTGTAAGTTTTTTTTAATAAAAACAGTTTGAGCTTTTACACGATACTAATCTCGATTCTTATTTCGAGCGAGATCCTGTTCTTTTTTTTTAAAAAAAAACGTTGTCCCACACTAGGATTTCTCCTGTGTCGTGGGTGCGTTTACAGACACAAATCTTCACATGCACTAACACCCAGACGCGGGACAACTATCTGTAGGCCATACAAATGTTTGTTCCGTGCGGGAGTCGAACCCACGACCCGCAGCGCAGAAGCCAATCGCTCAACCACTGCACCAAACGTGTCTAAGTTTCTAGGACCACGAGATCTCGAGATAGCGATCTCGTCTCGAGATTACGTCCCCAAAGCGTGGTGTACTATGAGGCCTATCCATATTCTGAGATGTCCGTGTCCAAGAGTGGGATAGTAATGGACTGACTCTACTGAGCACTGCCTTGTTGGTCTAGTGGTCGCAAGCGCGACTGCTGAGCATGGGGTCCTGAGTTCGATCCCCAGGTCGGGCAAAGTTTAATTGGGTTTTTCCATTAGAAATTTCTCAGTAGCAGTTTTGAGTCTGGATTTGTGCCCTGTGTTAACCTTTTGGACGCCATTGTCACATATACCTATATGTAACAAAGGAAAGCTTGCCCTGTACGCCAACGTCACAAATATGTGACAAAAACGATGGGATTATAGTTACCTTGGCGTGGAGGGTACGCCGATGCGTTTATACTTTGGCGTTCAATAGGTTAATGGCAATAGGCTCGCCCCCTATTACATGGGACTTATGGCGAAACGAGGGTGTGCTAAAACACCTCTGCCGAACCGTAATGTTATGTTATTCTTATAACGAAATATTGGGCCGACTATACTACTTAAGCACAATTTGATACACTTGATAGTCCCTCAAATGGGCCTTGGACGGCTGAGTAGGTGTGTGCAAACAACCTATGTTTACACAAGTACTTATAATACCTACCTACATATAAGTATTGGTACTTCAGCCCTTACCTGGTGAATAAGATTGGCGTGTAGGTAGACGTGTAACATTTGATAAATTGCACAAGAAATGGAAGATGATAACTGAGTACAAGGTGATGACACCATATCTGTAAAAGGTAGAATTGTACATATTGCTTCTAAACTTTTAGAACAGAATAATAAGGGCCTGCGCCCACTGTAGTCTTGTGTAGTTCGCGAACGAACTAGTTCGTAAGAGCGCTCCCACAGATGAACTAAGCGAACTAGCTCCATCATTCCCCGCTCCATTGTTCGTTAGTTCGTGACCGATATAAAAATTTTGATTATTAAAAGTTGATTATAACTTGTTTTGCTTTTGTAATGTGTTAATCTGTCAAGGAACAGAATAATATGTTTATGTAATTGTAGATTATTTCCAAAACTTAATAAAAATCTTAAAAAAAACGAAACCTTTTATTCACTAACTAAAGTAAAGAGTGTACCTATTTATTTATTGCACCAATAAGCCTAGGTATTATTTACAATAATGATATACTTTTTAAGAATTGTCATTCAGAGGCTTTTGCTGTTTATAGTGTAAAAATTGTAGGTAAAAGTACAGCAATCCATAATCTTGTCACGTGCCCGTGCAGGAGCAGTATCAAAACGAGCAAACGATCTGCCTTCCTCTGATTCGAGCTGGGAGCTGATGAACTAGAAGAGCGAACTAGTTCGTTTAGGAGCGGCGAACGAAATTGAGCGATCTCCGTCGCGTACTACTATGCGCAAGACTAGCCCACTGGCGGCTCGGCATGGCAAAGATTTGTTAAGGGTCTAAACACAAAACTGCGAATCGACGCGATGCGAATTCGCGTCGCGTCGATTCGCAACGCAGAAACCTGCGATGCGATTTCGTGCGGCAAGGTGTCTTCCAAGGTTCGGGTGACCAATCCCTCGACGATCGTCAACCGTATTGAACGTATTTTATACTAATTTGCGTAAAAAGATTTGCGCACTGCTGTTACTGATAAGAAGACATAGGAAAAATCAATTACGCAAATCAATTTGCAAGTTCTTGTGATGCGTCGTGCGAGCTCGTAAATTTCTTCAATGCGACGTTGCATTGCAGTTTTTGTACGGACCCTAAGCTCAAATAATTTTAAACCTTATTGTAATACCCTTTAGGACTCGTATTTACCGTACCGTGGAATGCTTCGGCATGCCGCGGCACATCGAAGCATCCCGCGGTATGCTAAGCAAATACGAGTGCTAATAATATTAACATAAGGTTTAAAATTATTTGAGCTTATAAAATCCTTTGCCATGCCGTGCCGCGTGTGGGTGCAGGCCCTAACTTAGTACTATGTAAAGAAACCAAACTTCCAAATTAATGAATCAAGTACCTACCTAGAAAAATGTGGTCCGCGCATTCGAAATTGAACTTTAAGACTTAGGCTATAGCGCTTTCATTCCGCTGTGTTCGTGGTAACATTCGGTATTTTTTGTTCCAGTACGGAGGTGAAGCAGCGCATAGGCATGTTTCTGTGCTTAAACCGTGGAGTGACAGCGCACTGATCATTTCTTTTTTTTTTAAAAGGCTTGCTCCACACTATGATTTCTCCTGTATCGTGGGTGCGCTTACAGACACAAATCTTCACACGCATAAACATCCAGATCCGGAACAACTATCTGTAGGCCATAATTACAAATATTTGTCCCGTGCGGGAATCGAACCCACGAGCCATAGCGCAGAAGCCGATTGCTCAGCCACTGCACCAAGCGTGTCGTCAAATCTTCCTTCCTTAATTTTTTTCTTTAATCATCTTCGGTGAACGTCATACATTTATTGGTCGTTTCACGGGCTAACTTTTCACCTCGACATGAGCTATTCTCGTGTACCTCGTGCCAACACGAAAGAAAAATAAAACGACAATAATTATCACAATAAAAAATTTATTATCTATATAACATAACATCGGGCCATAACCATAGAATGAAACGACTGTATATTACATTGTATATAATGTATATAGGCTATACATGGCTTTGGGCACGTTACATTAACTGAGCAATATTTTTATACATGTATGAAAATATATATTAGACACTCATACACACTTGGGGTACTTCATGTTGCACACATTTTTAAATATCTTTATCAAGTAAATTGCTATTCTATAGCTAATAAAAACGTTTAAAACTCATACTTAGAGAAAAATATGTTTGTTCACAAAGTTAATAATATTGAACAAAAAAACTAGTGGAAGCATAATTTTTTTTAAATAAAAATTTTAGCACGTCGTTCTTATTTTAAATCTATAAAATACTTTTCAATAACAATTTTACGAGATCGTGTTTGTCACAGTCCCATGAGTTTGATGTGAATAATGATAAAATGTTATGTTGTTTATTTTATAATTTTTTTTTAAAGAGCGTGATTGTTATTCAAACTGCGAAAGAGATGTGATATTTTTTTTTAATTCTTTAAATAAATTATAAACGTTGTACTAAATCTTATTCTAATGACTTAATGAGGCGTTAAACATGAAATTGTCATGTCAAGTAATCTATTTTTTAACATTTTATAGTCATATATGATTTTGTATGTCTTTTTATCTCTTTTTTTACATTTACTACATTAGTGTAACGTGCCAAGGTACCTGGTGACAAACGCATAAATAATAAGCGTGGACAGAATAGCTATTAATAATTTAAATATACATAAATAATTAAATATCCTTTTTATATTGGGTCCCTAACAAAACTAAAAAAAGTTTTTCTTTCATACGAATTTTGATCGCTTTATTCACATATACACATTAGTGATGTATTTTTTTGAATTCATATTTTTATTGATTATTGCTTGTAGACTAATATGGAACTATATTTTTAAATATAAAAATATCTTCTATGTTACATTGAGTTATTACTAAATGAGTAGAATAATATTCAAGACAGAACAATTAAATTATTCGACGTTGCACTAGCGTGCACTTACATTAGTGTACAAGCAACAATCACCCATATAAAAAGGTGTATAAGACACAAAATGGTCTCTGTTACGGGGAGTGCCGTTAGTGCCACCAGGTACCGACTTAAAATAGAGGTGTGTGTGATGTTTTACATGAAATCGTCGAAGTCATCGTCGTAATTGCCGTATGTGTCGTATTGATTAAGATGAGCCTGGAACAAAAGAAATAAGGAGGTTAGCGTGAACTACTAATATCTTCATAACTAGTCTCACCTGATGGTAAGCACAAACCAAACAGGGTCTAAGATGGAGCACACGAATCCAAGGAACAGAGATATAAAGGGATTCTCCTATACCCCTCTGGCTGTCACATACATAACGGAACACAGCAAACTGCTTGGCGCCGGAATGTGAGGGTGGTAGCTAGTCACGCAGACCGTACAGATCCTTCAACACGCGTCAATTCCCAGTGTGCGGTGAGGAAGTTTTATATTCTAGCCCGTCCACACTCTCTCGGCCGATTAATGACAAAATTAACTAAGGGAACGTACCCATACGACGTGACCCATTTTTTTTACAATATTTTAATCCCCCTCCCCCCGTGACCAAACGTAGTAAATGCCAATACCCCCTATAGTTTTCACGTAGTAATTCATAAATATGATTTAAATCATTTTTTGCAAACAGAAAGTTAAAAATACATTTATTTGCCTTATTATTTGGCTCATATGTGCATATAATTATTTAGCTCGTAATATGTGCGTCAGTGTTGCCACCTGTGAGTTTAATTATTATTTGGCTCATATGTGCATATAATTATTTAGCTCGTAATATGTGCGTCAGTGTTGCCACCTGTGAGTTTAAAAAGCGCTAAACGCTGCGCGCCATATTTGAATATAGCTTGAAAAAGCTTGAGATTTGACATTAGATTAAATTGTTTAGTCTTAAGAAACCGGGGGTAAATATATTAATGTAAGGGCCGGCGCAAAACATTTTTCACTGCTAAACCATTATCAACTCTGCTAGCGTTTAAATAATATTGAAATCAATTGGACGTAGTTTAGCAGAAAGGACTCAATCCACAAAATTGACCAAAATGAGTTATCGGTACCAAAATGGTATATAAGGTAGGGCCTTTCATTCAGTAAAAAAGATCTAAGAAATAAACATAGGAAATACGTTTTTTGTGATAGGGAACCAAACCACATATTAGGCAGGTATTTTCTTTTTATTACCTATAAAGACGCAACCTGCTTAAATCATCCAACCCTATATTTTCCTAAATAAGTCCAGAAATACACAATATAACCATCAACCAATTTATATACCTAGTCTGGCCATAAATACTGTTACAATTAAAAATAAGAAAGATATTACATTTGAATTTGGAATCTGTCATTTTTATACGATTGTTCATTGGGTTTTCTAATTTTGGCGCCAATACATTGTACAATATTTTGCGATATTTAAATGGAGTGGGGTGATAAAGACAACCGAATCGCTGTGATTGCATTACACAAAGTTGGTATGGAGCCAAATGCAATTTTTAAAACTCTCCATACGCTTGGTATTAGTCAAATGTTTGTGTACCCGGCTATTAATAGGTACAATGAGACCTCCTCTGTTTATGACAGAAAAAGATCTGGCTGTCCACGTAGTGTTCGTACAAAAAAGGTGGTCAAAGCAGTAAGGGAAAGAATTCGAAGAAATCCTGTCCGAAAGCAAAAGATTTTATCTCGGGAGATGAAGATAGCACCCAGAACCATGTCGCGTATTTTAAAAGATGACTTAGGACTCGCAGCCTATAAGAGACGCACTGGTCATTTTTTTACTGATAATTTAAAAAAGAATAGGGTGGTAAAATCGAAACAACTACTGAAGCGGAACGCAAAGGGAGGTCACAGAAAAAAAAAATTTAAGGATGAGAAAATCTATACAACTGAGCAACATTTTAACAAACAAAATGACCGTATTTATGCTCAAAGCTCTAAGGAAGCTTCCCAATTAGTCGACAGAGTGCAACGTGGGCATTATCCGACTTCAGTGATGGTTTGGTGGGGTGTTAGTTATGAAGGAGTGACTGAGCCATATTTTTGTGAAAAAGGTATCAAAACATCGGCACAAGTGTATCAAGATACCATTCTTGAGAAGGTAGTTAAGCCCCTTAACAACACCATGTTCAATAACCAAGTATGGTCCTTCCAACAAGACTCGGCGCCGGGTCATAAAGCTCGGTCCACGCAGTCTTGGTTTAAAGTGAACGTTTCGGACTTCATCAGAGCTGAAGACTGGCCGTCGTCTAGTCCCGATCTTAATCCGCTGGATTATGATTTATGGTCAGTTTTAGAGAGTACGGCTTGCTCTAAACGCCATGATAATTTTGAGTCCCTAAAACAATCCATATGATTGGCAGTGAAGAATTTTCCCATGGAAAGAGTGCGTGCTTCTATTGATAACTGGCCTCAACGTTTAAAGGACTGTATTGCAGCCAATGGAGACCACTTCGAATAAGCTTTTTATATTTTAAATTGTCTTATATTTATGTATTAAACTAACACACTGTAAAAGTAATAAATATTATTAGCAATAAAAACATTTTTTTTTTCTTCCTAACAATATTTATGGCAAGACTAGGTACATAAAAATACGATTGATTTTACCAAGGACATGTAATGACGTAACAAAATCTGAATACAGCATCATTGAAGAAAACCACTCTGAACTTAAAACGTCAATAACTCAAAAGTGACTCTGTGTGGGTTGAGTCTTTTCTGCTTAACCAACAACACAACTAACACAACTACTAGTCCCCGAGAGCATCGAAGCGACTACAGCCGAAAGGTGATTTTAGATATTATTTAAACTTTAGCAAAGTCGATAATGAAATTACCAGTGAAAAATGCTCTGCGCCTCGCCAGATCTGCGTCGGCCCTAAGAGTTTGTCGATGCAATTTCACTGCACCGCCTCGCCTCAAACAGCAGAAATGCTCTGGCATTGAAAAATGACCTCTAAATTATGCTCCACAAAGTACATTTTGCGAAACTAATCCGACAATAATTGTGTAACAACACACCATCAACGATTTTAAATTAAATCTATAATTTAATATTCTAAAGCTGAAGAGTTTGTTTGTTTGAACGTGCTAACCCCAGGAACTACTGGTTGGAATTAAAAATATATTTTTGTGTTGGATAGTCCATTTATCGAGGAAGGTTATAGGCTATATAACATCACGCTACGACCAATAGAAGCGGAGAATAAATAAAAAATGTTGCAAAAACGGGAAAAATGTCCACCCGTGCGAAGCCGGGACGGGCCGCTAGTCTTTCATATGTACTGTAAGAAGAACAACTTAAAGTCTATTTTTTAATGCTCTATTTAGAGGCAATTTGGTGCGGTAGCGTCGATGGCGATCTAACCTTTCAGAGGTTAACAACTTGGCATTATTATCAAATTGTTTGTAAATAACTTAATCACTTCTCATTGCCACGATGAAGCAAACTTGACCTATGATAATTGATTAAATAACTATAATTATCTTAAGCGATATGAGTATCTTTAGCACGTATATGATAGCAGAAAGATAAAACGCGTAGTTTTATCTTATCTTTTGGACAACGAAATACATAGATATGATTGGTAAGGAAAAAGCATGACATAATAAGTTTAAAAAGAATAGATACTGGGAATCATTTTTGTAACGATAAAGATATATTTATTGCAAAACTGTGTATAAGGCAACGTACCCATACTACGTGACCCATTTTTTAAATTTTTACCCCCCTCCCCCCTCGGTGACCACACGTAGTACATGACCAAGTGCCCCTGTGACCAAGCGTGGTATTTTGAAGACCCCTCCCCCCCTGAACGGGTCACGTAGTATGGGTACGTTCCCTAAGTAGGTCGTATTAAAATCGTTCTGCCTAGCCTTTTCCCAACTATGTTGAGGTCAGCTTCCAGTCAAACCAGATGCGGCTGAATACCAGTATTTTACAAGGAGCGACTACCATCAGACCTCCGCAACCCAGCAACTGGGCAAGGCCGATATCCGAAGGTGAAACCGGGTGTCAGACATTCGGGCTTCTGACTTCCAGTATCGACTATCATAGGTATTCGTATGACACCCGGGACCGACTGTTTAACGTGTTCTCTGAGACACGGAGGGGTCTCGATGTGTAACGAACGGTCACCCATCCATGAACTGACCGCGGCAAGCGCAGCTTGACCTCACAAATCGTATGATCCGCGCGGTTGGTAATTAACAACGGGTCTTAGATCTTGTTAAAATAAACTACATTATAGTTTTGAGTCTAAACTATCTACCCATATTGGAATTGGATATGCAAAAGAACCGATGAATAGATTTTTAGGTGCATACAATCATCTGGGGGTATGCGCGGCGATTGGCATGTCACGCATGCCTCAGGGGTTTGGTCCAAATAGCCTGATGCATGTGTGGCAAAACCATTCGCGCCGCATGCCTCTCAATGTTTGTACAGATAGCGAAACGTAAGTTGAACCAAAATGGCGGTCAACCGCGCAGGTATAAATCGCGGCAGCTATGGTTACGCGCGGCCCCTCGCGGCGCACCTCATACTGCAGTTCGATTGAGACCCGAAAATGTGTTACTGCGCCATTCAAAGTGTTAATTCAACTTATGTGTCGTACTGAAACTGGAGTGAAATAATAATGTATACTCACATTATCGCCTTCAACTTTTAATTTAGCCTTCCCCTTGCCCTTGGTGGGCTTCTTGGACTTGTCCATTTTCTCAGATTTCTGCTTCTCGATGTACAGGTTGTCCACTGTCATCTTTATCCTCTTTATGTCTCCTGATGGCACTGGAACGAGAATATTTAGCATGGTTATAAGGGGAAGTGATTATATAATTAATTATTATTAATTATATTAAGTTTTGTATAATTTGTTAGTATGTCCCAAAGCATTTTTTTTAAAAACCTTGCCTTTGCTGTTGTACAGTCGAGTAAAAAGGTGTATAACAAATTGGAGATTTATTTAAAACAAATGTTTCAATGACAAATTACATGTTATAAAAAAATACAAATTTCAAATTTAGAATACTAATATTATAATAAAGAGGAAAGATTTGTATTTTTGTATGTAACAAATAAACTTAAAAACTACTGGACCGATTTCAAAAATTCTTTTACCGTTCGAAAGCTACATTATCACTGAGTAACATAGGCTATATTTATTACTGGAATAAAACTTCTTACGCGGGCGGAGCCGTGAGGACACAGCTAGTTTAGAATAAAATTGATTACTATTATAAATACGAAACTAAATCTGTCTGACTGTTACCCCATTATGACTAAACTACTGAACCGATTTTGATGAAACTTAGTACAGAGATAGTCTGGGCCCCCAGGGAAATAGATTACTTTTGTCCCCAGAAACGCGGAATACACGATAAGTGAAATCCACGCGGGCGACCTCTGGTAGAAATATGGCAGTCTAATGTACTAAAAACAAGAACCTTCTTCAACAAAAATATTCCTGATCAACTCTTCTTAAAAGTCTGGGAGTGTATGTAACCTTTGTAGTTGAATGGAGTCGGCAGTACCAATATTTAAATAGCAGTACACTTACATTGAACAACAACATTCCTGATGAATTCATCGATGAAGGCGGGGAACTCCTCCTTGGCCTTGTACAGGCATATCTTCTTAGTGAGCATGTCGGCAAACTCATTGAATTCAGCCTTTGTGTTCGGGTGGAAGCCGTCCACCAAGCCACAGGCCGCTTCTGATACACCTGTAATAAAATTCTTGATGTTATTCGGGTTTTTTATCCTTACTAATATTATAAACGCGAAAGTTTGTATGTATGGATATTTGTTACTCTTTCACGCAAAAACAGCTGTACGAATTTGGATGAGATTTGGCACACAGATAGACTATGCCCTGGATTAACACATTGGATACTTTTAATCCGGGTACATCAAGTAGTTCCCCTAGGATGCGGGTGAAACCGCGGGTAATAGTCTAGTATTTTATAGTGTTTGAGCGAAACACACTGCCCCGCGCTACGCTGCGGGGTGCGTGGCTAGGAGCCACAACACTGCGCGTGAATGCGTTTTCTGTGTTGCACTACGCGTGTTTTCTATACAAACACAGATACTTGCAAACAACGTAAGAACACGCACTGCGTTACGCTGCGTAATGCGGTGCAATGTGCGAATCGCCTTAGTATGCCGGCATGATATAATATCATGCCTGAATTCCACGATGGGTTAGGCAGAAGTGCATAGTAACACCCTCATTTTGCCGTTATGTTTAAGCCATGTAACAGGGGGCGAGCCTATTGCCATCAACCGGGCACAAATCTAAACTCTGGGCCGCTACTGAGGAATTCCAAATGGAAAAATCCAACACTTTGCCCAACTTGGGGATCGAACCTAGGACCTCACGATCAGCAGTCACATTTGCCAGTTGGTTCAAAATTCAAGTAAAATTCAAAGATCATGCTGTAAAGCCACTTACCAAAGGTCTCCATGGCGAGCCTCAAATCAGACTCTTCTTGGAGTTTCTGCGCGCGCAGCTTCTCTGCCAGTTTCTGTTCAGGGGTCAGTTCTTCCACTACCTTCTCTACGGATACGCGCTCGGCCTTCTCGCGTTCTTGACGCTGGAATTTACAATATTTACTACAGAGAAATATCTTAACAATCTTACCATACACACCATTTCATAATTACATCGATAAAAGTTCTTATTAGTTTATGGTATACATTTTTTTTATTAAAGTAAGACATGTTTGTTCAATCTAATTACTATACTATAATCGCTATTTAAAGTTATAACGCTGTTTAAAGTCAGCATAACCATATTTTTTTTACATATAAGCATGTATAAGCTTGTTATCTTTACACTACAATGATTGGTAACAGGGTAATAATATTGCTGATGAATAATCACCCATACCGCGAAGTCTAACCGCACTCAATGCTCTCCTGGACGCCAGACCGAATTTTGATGTGTTCGCTGATGAATGGAAGGTGATTTTATCGGAATGCCTGGAGTACTGCGAGAGGAATGTATCACGAACGTTTTGAATTCTCTTTTTAGTTATTTTATGTTATAAAAATAATTATAATTGTACGTGCGTAAATAAATACATTTATGACTGAATTGTGATCTGTTTGCAGATGAATGGAAGAATAAATTGTCAGGTGCATTGTGAGGGCTGTGTCAAAGAGGTGTCTCATATTGTTATATATTTTTTTTAAATCATTATTTTTTGTTCCATTGTTTTATATGTATCTTCTTCATTCCTGTTCTTTTTTCTATCTTTAATTATTGTAATTGGTCTAAGACCGTTTTAATTAAAGTAAAATAAATAAATAAATAACATTCGTAGTGCAAGTAATTGTTAAAGATAATTATCTAATTATAGCAACATTAACTGTCTTCCATGATTTGGAAGTAAACATACTACCATACTAGCTGAAATGGGTATCGACGGTCGACAGTGAAAACCACATTATGGCTAACCTAGAACTAAAGCGGTCTATGATACAATATTGAAAATACATATTATTGAGAAAACAGATGAAAGACTAATTATTTCGAATTCAGTGTATGCTTCTGAATTTAAGTTAAATGAATCATAGATATAAAAAAAAATGCTTATTGATGGAATTCGTAAAAAAAAATACATAGACCACCTTAGTTCCAGGCCAGCCATATCGTCGCTGCGCAATAAAAACCTCGTAATTGCATTGAAAGTAATTTTACAAGAGATTATAACTGCCTGTTAAAAAAAGTATGAAGTGTAGATAGAAGGTTCTTCTGTTTTATTATCTATTCATCAATCTATTTCATCTTAGAGCTGTACATGTTCGTTCTAAATATTTATTACAAGGTATTTTACCCAATAAATGAATAACGAAAAATAAAAATGAATTTGTGCTTTACGAGGTTTTCACTGTGTCAAATACAAATGTTTGCAAGAGATTGAAAAAACTGTCTCCTAAAAAAATAAATGGCCGATCAAATGTTTCTACAAGTTTGTCATCGTACATCATAAATGGCTTAAAAGTATTTGAATTGAAAGTTTGTTGAACTAGTACGTGTTTGAAGAGTTTATCAATCTAAAGAACAAATAAAAAGCTTTTGAAGAAAATTGGATTTACGAGGTTTTCGCTGCCGAGCGTCGATATACAAGAGCCTGAATCTATTAAAAATAATCTAATATTGGAACTCTTACATTACTACCCTCCAGTATTAGGGTTGCAGAGGACAATTAGCATTTGGTTCATGTAAAATATGTACAGATCTTCAGCGTCATCTGAAAACTGGAAACCTAAGCCTACATACATAGTGAGGAAATGTCAGACTGAAATATAAAATATAGTCTGCCTATTTAATTTAAAGTTTAGCAAAACTTTAATTCCGAAATATTCATTTTGCTTTGAGAATCTATAAAAACTACCTACACATTGATAGAAAACAAGATAGTTGTTATTTATTGTGTTATAGTAATACTAGCTTGTATCTGTCCCACTGCAGGGCATAGGCCTCTTTTCAAATAGAGAAAGAAGGAGGGAATAAGTGCTAAGGTTTTCTAAAAAAATGTTAATCTTTAACCTTTTGACTGCCACGGTCACAAACAGATGACATGCAAAATTGTGCACAGCACATCAGGATCATGACAAAAACAAAGACCGCAGCGTGCTGGATACATTTAGGCTTGTCATATATTTGTGACTGCTTATAGCATCATAAATATTTCTTGATCAAGTTTTTTTCGTTTTTACATAAAATTTTAATGGCCTGACTGTACTGCATTTCTTAGTCTGCTTTGGTTTCTGACAATACAGTACCTTAGTCACCTTAGGGCACTTTCAAATTGGAAGGTTGCTGTTGGACTGCAGCGGTGCGGCTGTCGTATTGCAGACGGACGTTCGTGTTTTTTCATACAGTTACCGCGACGCCCGTAATGCCGCCGTACGTGTGCGGTACGGGCGTCACACTACCGACAGCCACACGACAGCTGCACTGCTACAGGCCAACAGCAACCGTCTAAACTAAAAGCACCCTTATACTAATCTAGATACTCTGTGCTGGGTACCAGACTTTTACAAATATAACTAATAATCCTACTTTTTTAATAAGACTGGTTATAGGCAAAGTTGATTATAATAATGGGCATTGTGCCTAAGGTTGTATATTGTTTTATTATTTAACGCTTTAGACTGTCTCCACTCATAAAACAACAGATTTTTAGTTGTTTCATGCAGAGTTGGCAGCAAACCGGTTAAGATTTGAATCAAATTATTAAGTTATCAAATTATATTATTGAAAGTCTATCAAACTAATTATAATTAACCAATAAGTATTCTTGCAAAATGTCAGACACACAGAATATTAAACAAGGGCAACAAATATCTTACTTTCTATTGAGACATTTGCTCCAATTTTAAGCGGTTTTAAAACTTTCACCATGTGGCGTCTAGACTTACATAAATGTGGTTTAATGGTACTAGACATGAGATAGGTAGGGCTAGATTATTATCTAGTTGATAAATTAAATAGAAATAGGATAGCAAACTAGTTAAATGGGAACAACTATTGAAAAAATGTAGTAACTATAAACAATTGTACTCTAATAAGACCATATTACGTCAAATTAGCATAACATACGCCCTAAAAACAAGGATGTCACTCTCTAATGGCCTTGGGATTAAAACTTTACGAACATATGTTCAGTGATATCGCTAAACTCACCTCTTTTTCGGCTATTTTGTCCTGAATTCTCTTTTTAGGCTTCGCCGGAGCCACGGGAAGCTCCGTTTTTTCCTCATCTTTCTTTTCTTCCTCCTCGTCTTCCCAACTTTCCTGCAATATCACCTATACGTCAACACGTATGCACAAAAATTGAGGTTATGTACTAAAAAATTGCGAAAAGTCACTAAACAAACGTTCTATTACTCTTTAGTAATAAAAATAAACATTTTGGCAGAGCACGCGTTACCTTCACGATCTCTTCCTCGTCTTCGCCTTCCCATTTACTTGAAGTAGTCAACGTGGTCGGTAGTTTAGGCTCAAAATTATCCGCGTCTGGAAATAACCATGCAAGGACATCACAATACAAGTTAACGCAGAAAATTAATATTAAATGCATAATTACGAGTTCTTACCCCACGACACATCCATGATTGCGGACCCCTAAATAGCACCAATCTAATTTTGTTACTCGTTTCACGTGAAGACAAAATCAGACAGCCAAGTAACTTGCCGCAATAATGGTTTTTTATCACAAGATGTCTCCAGGGTCGACAATGAATATAACAACAATATTATTCTCAGGCGAATATTGTCAAACGACCGAGGATTTTCTGCATTGACCGCGACCGGATTGAGAAACGATAGACAAATGACATAATTTTGGCGAATTCTCAACAAAAATATGATCAAATTTTGATAAGCAAAAATATGACTCCATTGCAGACGATAATTTCCGAATCACTAAAAATTTTCAATATGGCCGACAAACAATGTTGCCTAACATAAAAAAAGAAAACAATTTATTTTTAAATCGAGTTTGACTCGATGAAAAAAATAAATGGTTTTATACGCGTCAAATCCACTAGCAAGTTTTGTTGCGCAAGTTATTGCAGTCCGTTGTTCGCTTAGTTCGTAAAACTTGCAAGAGTTGACTTGCTGCGTGTGTGTCCACGGCTTGAAAGTGTAACGCTTAATTTGCTTTACGTTTACTAATAAAAATAAACGTCATTAAAATCACAATTATAATAGAAGCCTTTAATTAATAGAATTTTCTCTAATTAGTTAGGCAATAAATAGGCCAACTTATCTGTACACGTGTGTATCGTAAAAGTCAACTAAGGGGTTATGTCAATAAGATTGGCTGTAGTCATGGCTGCAGTACCATGCGTCCTCCTGTCTGCTCGCTTACAACAAATAACTATCACCAAGCGTAGTCAATAGGTAGTGATAAATGATTTTAATTTATGTAAATAAATCTGTTACAG
The DNA here is from genome assembly GCA_910594945.2 of Amphipyra berbera. Taxonomy (NCBI): domain Eukaryota; kingdom Metazoa; phylum Arthropoda; class Insecta; order Lepidoptera; family Noctuidae; genus Amphipyra; species Amphipyra berbera. The sequence continues at coordinate 3,231,615 of OU343138.1, forward strand.
TCACTTTTACAAGTCAAAGTCTGGTCGCTATGATCGTTGAGTGTAGCGTTATTTGACAGGCCCATGTTCAACAGCGGTCGTTATTGTAAATAGATAATAATGGTTTTAAAAAAGATGTATTGCTTTATTTTCTATCTTATTCATTTTTCATGTATATGGTAGCGTGAAGATATATTTTTCCTGTTTTGGCAACATTGATTTCTTTGTGTCAAATTTGACAACTGCCAGTGTTTTGTCCTCGGGTTTTGTCTCGAAATTACCCGCCTTTGAAAGATGAGCTAACAGCTGTTATGATAGGGCCTCATACAGATATAAAATGGCAGAGGAATATAGAATCAAATAAACGTTTTGATTTGATTATGGGTTTTAGTGTGGAAGTATCTACACGATAGGGTAGTAACATGACAGTGTTCCTTGATACTTATTTCTGGATTTTCTCAAATCAAATCAAACTGTAACACCCAATGATTTATAGGTACATACATATTGGTGTAGATTCTGTTGCGCACTCTGACAGGACTAAACTAGACCAAACGCAACTGTCACTTTCTTTTTCTATTGAAACAGAAAGAGACAAACTCCCCTAATTTAGTAAAGTTCTGTCAAAGTGTGCAACAGAATGGACACCAATATCATAATAATATCAAGATTTTCTGTATTATGTTGTCTTCATTGTTGTCTTGATTTTTGTACCTACCTAATTGACAGTAAGAAGTACAGAATTTCGCATAATCTAGTGAGTACAATACGGCCGACGTATCTTGGCGAGTCTGAAGTCGGCGCCAAATGGCTACGCAGCCAGTTATGTAGAGGTGGCCGCTTTTAAAAAAACGGTGCTCACCAACAATGTTAGTCTGTGATGTTGGCATCCGATGCCAAAATGTTGAACAACGGATGGGAGTAACATCCGATCAGCGGTACCGAACAATGCCGACCTTATCCGACAACGTCAACGAGAACGACCGATGTCAATATCAATAAAATAAAATGGCGATTGTACAGTATTATTGGCTGCGCAGTCATTTGGCGCTCACTTCAGACTCGCCAAGATACGTCGGCCGTATGGTATGTACTAGTGAACCGAAGCCCATACATAAAAATATAAAAACATGATATTGCAAGTTACACGAATAGGTACTTACTTACAGGGCCGGACTGCGACCTGAAATCGGCCCGGGCATTTGAGAGACGGTCGGCCCAGTAATGGCAAAAAAAAATGTCATACCCAAGCGATTAGACGGACGACGTTTTTTTTTTAGACGCGCCCCTCACTCTTTCTCCTGTATCTTGGGTGCATTTACAAATACAAACAATTTGCGGCTTCTTTTTCAAGCGATAGGCGATAGTTGGACGACCTTTTTTGTGTGACCGGCCCATCAGGCCACACCGGCCCGTCGGGAATCCGGCCCATCGGGCATTTGCCCGATTTGCCCGTATGGCCAGTCCGGGCTTGCTTACTTATCCACTTTAAGTACTGTGCTCACTAAGTTGATTCCAGACCAAAATTATAAAAAGTATAAAAAAAAACAAAACAATTTTAATGGGGAAGGCAACTGTGGAACTAATGGCGCCATTCGATTGTTCCAGTGCGATCTTATTGGTTGCAATATATTTGAAGTTATTGCTCATATGAATATGATGGTTCCGATTGGTTCAAATAACTAAGTATGGAGGTGCTGCCATCTGCTTTCGTTTTGCGTTGCCTTCCCCATTGCAATGAAAACTGAACTAAGTACCTACTTGTACTGTTAAGTAAGTAAGTAAGTATATTTTATTTTGTAAAACATGAGTATACATCAAATAATGAGTGTTATTAAGGTTTCTTATCGCAAAGTATGTTTATATTTAAAGTGGAAAAAATGTATATAACGTGTCGCAGTATGTAGTAGTAAAACATTAAGGGCGGCCTTTAACCTTAGGATATTGCCCAGTATTAAACTAGGTGGCGGAGGTCTGATGGCAGTCGCTCCGTGTAAAATACTGGTATTCAGCCGCATCTGGTTAGACTGGAAGCTGACCCCAACATAGTTGGGAAAAGGCTGGGCAGAACATCTAAGACAAAATAAGCTGACTAGTCTATTAGATTAATAAGATCATAATTATTGAACCTTATTTTATGGGAAAATAAATGAAATAAAATCACAGTAGGTAATATAGCCTATCCCAGGCACTGAATAATCCGAAAATAATACTGTATGACGTCATACCTCAAAATTTTGGTTACTTGAATATTACGATACTTAATATCGTTGCTGCGCTTGCAAAATCCGCTATGGGAAAAAACCCAACCTTACAGGAGAAGCAAAAAACTGTTTTTTTTTCCAAACTGATGACAACATTTAAAAACTTAGTATGCAGAAAATTAGACTTTATGTTGAAATATCATAAAATATTATTTTTTTGCTTTTTTTCACGATATAACAGGTGCTAGGATTTTTTTTTCAGTGAATTTTGTCACATAGCGAATTTTTTTTGGGTCGTAAGTACCGCTATATACATTTTCGCCACATGACGGATTTATGCTTCTAGTAGATAATTTTCATTGTTGGTCTTCCTAGAACACTTGGCGGATTTTCCACACTATTTTAACACGTTAAAACAGCGGATTTTGCAGGCGCAGCGACGATATATTTCGGTACCGAAAAGTAGAGTCTGAAAATGCAAGCCGGTATATTTCGGTATCGGTACCTAAACCTTTATAAATAAGGGTTTTCTTTGATGATCCACCTCGTCACCCTGTCCTTTTTATGAGGCCCCAGATAGCATCAATGTATTATTATGATTCATTCATCATGTTTTTCGGTACCGAAATCGTAAAAAGGTATGGCCCAACCTTTAAAAGAAAACGGTATCCTTACCTTAAATTGTATAAAGGTATGGTCTGGCTAATTGGATTGCTGCCTTCAGCCAGATTTAGGCATTATTCATCTTATCAAACGGGGCAGAGTTGAGAGGAAGTTGAAACAAACATATTTGGGAAAAACACCGATAATATTCTTTAAGGTCTTAGAAGCTGTTTGTAATAGGTTGTCAGCCATTAGAAGCTGAAAAAAAATGAACCAAATCATCTAAAGTTTACCTACAACTACACTGATGTATTAATTAAATACAAATATTGGGCTTACGCATAACCTATCGATCAACTGTAAAAGTTTGCCTCGGGCGTTGATAGATGGCGTTACTGTTATTCAAATTGAATAAATCTAAAGAAAGACCAAGGAGGAATAGGTAAAAATGAAGAGTACGCTGAACAACTACTGAAAGTCGAAACATTTGGCCTTGAAGTCCTTGAATATTTACTCTGGACATCTGTGTCTTTTTAAATACCGAACATGTTTCCACTTTCAGTAGATGTTCGTAGTGTGGTCCCCATATTTACCCATACCTTCATGACAAAGTCTACAATAATTATACTGGGATTCCATATTGATAATTCCAGTAAAATTTTCCCAACACTTCCCGTGGTTTTGCATTAAACTTGCCATGTTATTAATAATCAAAATGCAAGCATTGCCAATGCTCGCGTTGGAGTCAAGGGTTATCATTGATATCTACAAAACGCGATAGATGTCACTGTTCCAACGACGTCACTTTCTGAGCGGCGGTGTTAAGATTCTCCGCGAGTGAATGACTCTCCGCGGTTTCGGGCAATTCGACAAGACCTTACTTCATAGGATCATTTCTATAGTAAGCTCTTCTCGAGACTTTCACACTATGTGAGTCCTCACAAGTCACGATGAGGAGACGTGGCGCGGCGTCCTGAGCGTGAGGCGGGCGATGGTAGCAGTACCATCAGCCTTCGATGATCGTTCGCTCCCTTCGCAAGAGGGGAGAGTGGGGCGTTGTCGCTGTCTGAGTGGCTTTTTTAACCTATATATACATAACTACAAAGTTAGACTGACTTATCATTAAGTCAGCCAATGTGGATGGACAGTCGCGATGCCGTGTCTCGAATTGACGTTTCATCTCCCATAACCCAAATTACCGGTGGATCCTAAAGTTAGACCAGTTAGATTTTCAGTCCGTCTGATTACTCATAAAAACTGTCATTGGCCAAGCGCAAAATCCAACCGCAAATTTTGTTGCGCAGGTTATTGCTCCCCTAGTTCGTAAAACTTGCAGAATTTCGTACGGAAATTTCGTACAATGAGAGGTCAGCATAAAATAGAAATGCATAGCTTGTACACCACCGTGAGTACACCGGTAGTTCCATATTATAATAATGCGAATTTCATATCCTTGCATTTTTGTGTCCCCTAACACAAAATCATCCTCAAAATATTTTGGGAATGATAATAAGTTTCACCAATTTATGGCTACTTATTTTTAACAATATGAGATTTTTTCCCCTGTTATTATTTTGAATACAAAAACCCCCTCGTCTACCCTTATTGTCATATTATTTATTTATCTCTTTAAGACCCTTATTTTGCATCAAGTTTACTTCCCCTAGCCCTTATTTGCTTCTTTTTATAGTGAATTCTTCTAAGAATATTTTCTACTATTGTACTATTATTGTACCTACCTCATTAAGATAATTGGCAGCAGCGACCATGTCTGCTAACAAATTGCAGTCGCCAATCTGTTTGCCAAGTACAGTGGTTATAGAAATATTCACTCATCACCGTTTATTGTATAGGTCATACATTTAAAAATTGGATTTAAAAGAGATTTACTTACGTCTTTCTACATCTAATTCCTAAGAAAGGCAAAGCCGGGTCGCCTGCAAAAATCAAACAAAGCAAACTAAGCAAACATGTTTAGTAAACACTTGGAAGAATAACAATACAGTAAGCAGTTAGGCCATACCCCTATTTTGTTAGAGAAACATGTTTGGGGCTATTTCTAACAAAAACGCGGCCACAGGAGACCTGGTTTAATAAAATATCACCATTGAATGAACACCCCTTCTACTCGTGATTTCGTGTATTTACTAAAATTGTAAATAACGCCATCTACCAGTTTTAGTGTAAACAAGCCACTGCCGCGAAGAATCAAGCGTTTCTCGTATTTGACACAAGTTATTCACATTTTGTGATTGTGACAAAGCCTGGTAGGGTCATGTATTTGGCAGACCATGTTGTATAGAAGTCTGGGTAAGGCCCGGCGCCCACTGATGGGACGACACGGCACCTACTAGGCGCTAAGCGAAGTATCCGCCAGTGCCGATAAGGCCTGTGTTTTATAATTTAATCCAGTTGGTTACGAATGGTTTTCTATTAAAAAGTCGTGGCCGAGTTGATTGAAAAAAGTAGGTAGTTTACTAAAAATGGCTAAAAAGAAAATAGATTTGTTTTTAGAGATTCACAATGAAAAAGAATTTGATAATATAATAAGGATCAGTGCCGATCAGCTTATTTGTTAGTATTATATAAATATATAATATAATCAGCGCATTACTGTCCCATATATGGGCACGGGCCTCTTATCAAAATAAGAAGGGTTTAGGCCTTAATACACCACGTTGGCCTGGTGCGCGTTGGCGGACTACAATATGGAACCAATATTAAAATAGATATTAAGACTGTAAAATTGATCTGAAACAAAATTATTTATTTAATTGTTATTATAATGACGGCAAATCGCAAGGAATTTGACAATTTCAAATCTTGTTTACCTTGGTTCTCAGTGGCGCCGCCCTGGTGGCAATCGAACTCAGACCTACCTGCATGGAAGTATTCAACCGCTACCTTATTATTGCCTTTATAAGCTAGACACATACATGATACACTCATATTCTAAGACGTTCCTCCAAAACTTACTCCACTCAGGACGCCTTGAGGACGGCCTCGAAAACATCTTCAAAATTGTATTCTTAGTTTGCATTTTCGAGTGAACTTTGAGGTTCCTCGACCGAGGGATCCTCAGATGAGTCGAGGTAGAGTGGAGTCATTACGTCATAATTTCGAGGATTTTTGTTCATCTGCATCGCGCAAATAACGCCGCAAGTTTTAAGGATTATCGTAAGCATATTCGGTAAAGTCTTCAATATTCATTTTTGTTGCCTAAGACCTTTGACACTTCCTTCAGTTCCTTCCTTAAGCATGCCTTAAGGAAGGTTTCGAGGTACCTTGAGTTTGACAGATGATTCCTTACCTCAAATAAGGAAAAATCTCGAGTCGAGGAAGTTTATTCCATCTATAACTACCGACGGTAGTGAGAAACGCTGAGTCGAGGTGGAGTCGAGTCGAGTAAGTTTTGGAGGAACATTTTAGCGGTCTTAGAATATGGGTGATACTTTGGGGAACGATTGAGTGTAGGTGGTACGATAATATGTAATCACTATCTCCGAGGAAGTAGAGACGTAGGTACGCATCTATTGGCCGATTCCTATAATTTACGGAGCATTATTGGTTACAATTGAGACTTGTATCTTTATCAATAACTAGCGCCCCGCCCCGGCTTCACACGGGTGCAATGTAGACATTAATGTGGGGCATATAAACCTTCCTCTTGAATCACTTTATCTATTGCTGAAAACCGCATTAAAATCCGTTGTGTAGTTTAAAAGATCTAAGCGTACAGACAGCTGGAGCAACTTTGTTTTATATTATGTAAAGATAAAGCAAAGAGCTCATAGCTTTGCATAGTAGACCCTTCCATATAGAAGTAGCTATCAAAGGCAAAATTTGCTTACGAATCTATTTACAAGGTTAGTCGGAAAGGGGGTACTAAGCCGCGGGCCACTTAAAGTATCACTGATGACTATTTTAAAGCAAGTGTTAATATTTCAAAATTCGATAAGTTTTATTTGCATGCAAAAATATTTTTATTTTAGTTTTTTCAAAAAATATCATATCTGCTTTAGTTATGAATTCAGAAAATTAAGTTTCTAATCCGTGACCCCAAATGTGACCTAAATAGTAAACACAGCTGATCATAGCTATGGACAGATAGATTTTAGCATTTTTTTTACGAAATTTATCGAGTTTTGGGGAAAGTTGTAGAACAAAAGTTATCCCTTATTTATTTATACTTTCGCACAAAAAAAAAATTATACAGAGGCGGACTTAATGCCTTAGGCATTTTCTACCAGTCGACCTTAGGGTGATGCAGAGAAAACATGGTAGATGCGCTAAAAAGAGCTGTGTCATGTGATACAATATTAAAAATAAACACAAAGATAAGGGAACATTTTTGGCAATAATATTACCTACATACATATTATATATTTACATATATATGTATATATATATATATATATATATATTATTACCCTTATTATGGGTACTTTAACACCCTTTCGGCTTAGTACCCCCTAAACCTATCCTAACCTTGTATATTTAGTTTGGCAATATAAAATGCTTCCATTGGTAAGCAAAACGATTCGTTTTTGTTTATAGGAACCATTTTGCTTAATCGTTTGTCCTGGTATAGGCGTATGTGATAAGGCGGGGTGAAATTCATGTCACTAAGAGAGTGATGAATAATTATGAATGTTGATGAATGGAGGGGTCGAGGGAGACCAAAGAAAAGATGGATAAATTGTGTGAGGGAGGATATGAAGGAAAAGAGGGAGTAAATGATGAAGTGACGGCTGACAGTGAAGAAAAGAAAAAGACATACGAGTATTGCGACTTGGGTACAGGGCGGGAAGATGATTTCCTTCTTCTTTTCGTGTGGTTAGTGACTAACCTGGTATCAGAGTTTATGCCGTCTATGGCCCTCTGACTTGGCTTCACATGTCGTCGAGAAATCACTCAGGCATGTCGGTTTCCTCACGATGTTTTCCTTCAGCGTTTTTAAGCAAGTGATAATTATACAATACGCACATGAATCCGAAAAGTCAGAGGTGCGTGCTTTGGGTTCGTGCTCGAGACCTATGACTTGGCAGTCTTTTAGTCACACCACTAGGCTATCACTGCTCTATATATAATGATGATGATGTTTTGCTTATATGGGCTAGGTGCAGAAATATACAGCTATGCGTTTGGCTCCTGCAAAGCCCTCGACAGGCTGTTTAGTACCATCAAAATGGATTGGAGCGACGGTAAACTGATATTACTTAAGGTACCTATGTGCTTGATTTATACTTATTTGTATGTTATAGTAGCTGTTGCCTTTTTTTTTTTTTTTTTGTCGTGGGGAAATCCTCATGGACTATCCCCCGTCTGGGAAAGACGGGGGGGTGTGCCGGACTCTTACCGGCTAAAACCACCACGGTGTCCCTCCTTCTGACCTAAGGCCGGGGTCACGGGATTCGCTATTGCATGCACCGCAACCCCGGCAGGTCTTGGTCCACCAATTGCTGGTGGACCTCTCCACTGTAGGGCCCCACCCCACGACCTCCTGAGAGGCGCGGGGGGCACCCCACATCACCGGCGCACCAGAACACATGGTACGCCGTGACCACCCCGGAGACCAAACAAGTACATGGGCGCCAGACTACCCCGTGTCTGGACCCCTGGTCCCCCTGCGACGGGTCAGGTTAGTGGCCCCGCCGCCTACCACTTTTCGGCCGCAGAGGATAGGGAGAGCGGCCAACTAAACACCGATACTCCTCTCCCCCTGCGGCCCCACCGCGTCCGCCATCTGACGGTGGCGGCCCCGTCAGGCCGCGGAAGGTAGGGAGAACGGCGCACCGTAATACCGGCACTCCTCTCCCGCCGCGGCCTCCACCCTTCAGCCGCAATGCCTCCCATAAGACATCGCGGCCCTCCTCAGTTGCGATGTCGCCCAGGCGACACCGCAACCTTCTTGGCCGCTACGTCGAGGGCTTCCAGGCCCAAGCCCCGACGAGCAGCCCCTCCTCGGGTTCCTCTTCGCTTCACCGTGGAGCTCGAAGCCACGGCTACTAAGCCCCCCCGCAACGACAATGCGGGAACCCACCGGGGGGGATAGTAGCTGTTGCCTGCGCTGTCACTCGCAGCTTAGGGGACCGAGGGAGGGGGAGTAATTACCCGGATAAAAAGTATCCTGCCAAATGCCTCGTTGGTCTAGTGGTGGCAAGCGCGACTGCTGATCGTGAGGTCTTGGGTTCAATTCTCAGGTCGGGCAAAGTGTTATTGGGTTTTAATTCCTCAGTAGTTATCCGGAGTTTGGATTCGTGCCCGGTTGAAGTGGTTAATACGATCATGGGACTTAAACATAACGGTGAGATGAGGGTGTTACTATACACCTCACCTCTGTCCAACCCTTCGGGGAATACAGGCGTTATGTTATGTTTATGTAAAAAGTATTGTATGTCTTTATCCAGGACATGGTCTATCTGTGTACGAATTTTCATCCAAATCCGTTCAGCCGTTTGTGCGTGATTGAGTAATAAATATCCAAACACCATCTTAGACATCATGCCAGAATAACTTTTTTATTAGTTTTATTATCAGAAATTCGCCTTAACTTTTTTAACTTGGGGAAATCCTCATGGTCACCCTCCACTCGGGGGATGGTGGAGTTTATCGACGGCTCGCACGGACGATTTCCACGCCATCATCCGCAAAAAAAAACGCATCCATCTAAGGAGACTGAGGGACAGTGACAACAGCATCTTGAGAACGGTTGCTGATAACTACAGATCACCAATTGTAGGCAAGTTTGTGCAGAGGGTAATAAAGTAAGGGTGCTTTGTTGCGTTTTGCACAGACAGATTGCCTACCTTATAGTACCTACTCACCTATTTTATTTACTAACATTGGTTCATAAGTCACTACTAACAAAATAGGGATCTGTATTGTTGTCCGAAATAAAAATCATTTATTTATGTCGGCCTCCTACCGGCTACAACTACCACGGTGTTCCTCCAAGGACCTATGGCCGGGGTCGCGGGATTTGCAAGTGGGTTCACTAAAAACCCGGCAAGTCCTGCAACCCCCCTTTTGTAATACAGACAGAGTCATTAGTAAGTAGCAGTCAAGGTGACCAAATATTTAGAAACATCCAAAATGATCACTAATATTCACTCAACCAAAGACCTCGACAATAGGTACTTGGAGGAAGACCGACGTGGTTGCAGCCGGTAGGAGGCCAACATTAACTCCACCATCCCCAGGGTAACCATGGGGATTTCCCCGTGTTAATAAAAGTTACAAAATCTATTCTATACGGGAATGGTGCGGGCTAATTTCCGATAAAACTAATAAAAAAGTAATTCTGGCATGATGACTAAGATGTTGTTTGGTTTGGATGTTTCTAAATTATTTGGTCATCTAGACTGCTGCCAAAACCCCAGTTTAATCTCTCTAGTTCTTTCTAAGCCTTTATTTACCCAATGTAGAGGGTGGTAGATACGCACTAACCGTAGTGATTAATATTTGTTGAATTTTAGATACCAGCTGACGAAATAGAAGTCTTAAAAAGATTCAGAGATCAGAGTGAACCAGTCTACATTTTTATATCGGTAAGTTATATTTAACCTATTAAAAAAGTAATAAAAATACACATAACTGCCTCGTTGGTATAGTGGTAGCAAGCGCGACAGCTGATCGTGAGGTCCTGGGTTCAATCTCCAGGTCGGGCAAAGTGTTATTGGGTTTTTCCGTGTGGAATTCCTCAGTTGCAGCCCGGAGTTTGGATTTGTGACCGGTTGATGGCAATAAGCTCGCCCCTTATTACATGGGACTTAAACATTATGGCGAAATGAGGGTTGTTATACACCTCTGCCCAACTCTTCGGAGAATACAGGCGTGATGTTATGTTATGTAATAAATACACATTTCCACTATTATGGAATCATGGTTTCGTATATTTGTTTGATTGGTTCAAATCTTGCGACGGATTTTTCAATTACTTCTGCTTAACCAATTCTCCTGAAACTTGGCACACAAATTCAATTCCCATGACAATACTACATTATAATAATTTCAACATTCAACCTTCGTATCCTGAATTCCTGTTGCTGCAGGGGTACTGCAAGATACAACTGTTATAAAATGATATAAAATGGTCCAAAAATTTGCAGAACTCTAAAGTAACCAAGGTATTCCGTGGCGTGGATTCGGTGAGATTCTCTGAGGTGGCCAGGAAGGAACTAGATTACTATAGACAAGAGCGAGAAGGTCTGGACCGGCAAGTTTACGAACTGGATGAACCTACACCTGATGAATTGGTAACACAATTAGAATTGATAACGCCTTGGATTCACTGAGGGACAAATGGAACAACATATGCGGTATGCGGGAATGGTGCGGGACGACTACGTGAATGTTATTTTTTATTTTTTTTATTTGTTACTAGGCCTGCGTTTGGCCGCCGTCTCGCCTGATGTTAAGCGATGATGCGGTCTACGATGGAGCACACTTGCCCAGAAGAAACCGATTCACTCGTGACTTGAAGACACCCAGATTGTAACTGACGGGGAACACACACTCGGGCAGCGCATTCCACTGTTTAGCGGTTTTCACAATGAAAGTGGAATCAAAACGCTTCGTTCGGGTTTTTGGTATATCAACCATGAACCGATGGCGCTTTGAATGTCCCGGGGATAGGGTTGCCAGGCCCAAAAATAGAAAAGCCGGACACAGATTCATATTTAGCCAGAAATTTTGCCCTGAAAGCATGACACATTGATTTTTAAAAGAAAAAAATATTTATACTTTTACTTGTGTACTTATTTATTATAAAAATACTGATTCGGGTCTAATCGTGTAGAAAATTTATAAGACAGTAAAATACCTTATACACTTCAGTCTACCCGTGACCACGGGATAAATAAGGTATTTTCCTGCCTTATAAATTTTCTACGCGATTAGACCCGAATCAGTATTTTTATAATGTGTACAAATCGCGAAAGTTTGAAAACATTTACTTGTGTATTTATCGTCTAAGCCGTTGAGCCCCGCCGACCCCGCGACGCCTGCGACTCCTGCGAGATCGCGAGTAATGCGTGTCCGCGTGAGTCGCTCGCGCGCTTTCGTTCGGCATTTTTTGGCGGGGCGGTGTGGACCAAAAGCCTTACAAAACTCGTACAGGCCGGATTTGTATATATTTGGCCTGACACGGCAGTAAAAAGCCGGAAATGTCAGGCTTAAGCCGGACGCTTGGCAACCCTACCCGGAAACAATGTCGCGGAACAATTCGCTCGCACCCTTTTGCACCCGATCTCGAAGCTGCGGCTTGCAACACGTCACGTAGAAATGCCACACAATGTTGCGCGCAGCGGGACAGTGCGCAATGTTGTAGCGTAATGTATACTCTATGTTGCGCGACATGTTGAGGAACATTTTGTCTCCTAGTGAATCCAAGGTATAAAGGGCTGCCTCCTTGGTTGGAACCGCGGCTGCTAAGGTATTTTTTTTCTATTCGCCTGCTTATTGATTCACTTGCGGACCGTTTTGTATGTAACCGGGCAGTTATTGGCGAGACCTGAAGGGTCTCCAACCAATGGGGACGAGAGTAAAATACTTAACCTAAGCTAACTACTACTAATAGTAACATCATGACTACTAGCAACAACAGCACTAAGGGCGACCACTAATGGGACTAGGACCTCGGCTTAGGGCGTTGCTGGCGGGAGGATTGGGAAGGAGACAGCTTGATGAGGGCTGTATTAACGGTGTGACTGCGGTGTCAGAAAAGACGACCGGCTCCGTGGCGGCGCGGCTGCTATCGTGAGGATCTAACAATTTTATCGGCGGACTATGGGCTTTGGGTTTACAACATTAGTCTTCTGTCTGAGCAGCCATGCTGCAAGCAATGACAAACCGATTGCCCTTGTATCAATGGTGCATTTACAAACAAAGGAGATCTGTGGGCCTCGGATGATGGAACTGTATAAAGCTCCATTATAAAGGGATACTTTTTTTATAAGGGTGTTAAAAATCTATCCAAAGATAAAAAAGTTATTGGCTGAAGTGAAATAATAAAATATTTATATATAGGTACATAAAGCCACTCTTTATATTATAATATTGTTCATTTGCACGCATCTGAGCAGTTCAAACACGTGGTATTTCGAGGTAGACGCTCCAGACACATCACGATAAAAGCAAGGCGCTAAAGGGGACCGAGGGGTCTGAGGGAGGAGCACACATTTCAGCGCGAACTTCGCTTCTTAGAAGAAGCGATGGACGCGCTGGTCATGCACGTCTTTTTCAGTCACTTATGTCCCGGCCACACTACCTTACCGTCTACCGCCCGTTTACCGCAATAATTATGGCATTAAATTATGGCCTAAATTACCGCGATAAGTGGTGTGGTTACACTAATGTTTGCTAATGTTTACCTAGATATGCCAATGAACTAGGCGGTAAAAAAAACATATTTTCAAGATGGAAGTTGAAGCTGCGGCGTTGTTGTACTTTATGAGTGTGAATTACTATTATATGAATCTTTTACATTTTAAAACTTAGACTTTTCCGATTGGAATGCTTCCAAAAACTCGAGTACCTTTTCATTCTACCACTCTATGTCTGTCGGCAACTCGGCGCGCGGCGCGTGCGTTTCCGTTGAGCTCATGTCGCACTACCAGTATTATAAGTGCTCTGTGTGTCGCACACGGAACAAACTGTAGTGTGGCCACTCACGCAAAAATTACCGCGGTAAAAGTCTTTGATATGCGAAAAAAGACCGCCACCGGAGCTATTGCCTACCGTCATATGCCATATTGATTGACATTGTGAAATTATGGTCATAAATCGTGGCTACACCTAGTTGTTGTTTCAATTATGGCCATAATTATTGCCATATCACGGTAGTGTAGCCTCAGCATTAGACTAAGGCCCATACAAAAATATCCGATCTCCTTCCACATAAGAGGTACTTACCATTTGCATAAACACTTCTGGAATAATACCATGTTGGCCGTACAAATATTTATTCCGTGCAGGGATCGTACTCGCGAATCGTACCAAAAGCCAATCATTTAAACACTGCATCAATGAGCCGTGAATAATTGTTCTGCCTAGCCTTTTCCCAACTATGTTGGGGTCAGCTTTCAGTCTAACCAGATGCAGCTGAACACCAGTATTTAACACGGAGCGACTGCCATCAGACCTCCGCAACGCAGTTACTGGGCAATGCCGATATCCTAAGGTTAAGTATAATAAGTATCCTCAGTTGACAGAGAGGGCACGTGGCAACCAACCGCGCGGATCATATGATTTGCGAGGTTAAGCTGCGCTTGCCGCGGTCAGTCCGTGGATGGGTGACCGTTCGTTACACATCGAGACCCCTCCGTGCCTCGGATAGCACGTTAAACAGTCGGTTCGGGGTGTCATACGAATACCTATGACAGTCGTTACGGGTAGTCAAAAGCCCGAAAGTCTGAAAACTGGTCTAACCTTAGGTTATCGGCATTACCCAGTAACTGGGTTGCGGAGGTCTGATGGCAGTCGCTCCGTGTAAAGTACTGGTAATCAGCCGCATCTGGTAAGACTGGAAGCTGACCCCAACATAGTTGGGAAAAAGCTACGCAGATATATAGACCGGCTATCAGGCTTTCGGTGACTACCCGTAACGATTGTCATAGGTATTCGTATGACACCCGGGACCGACAGTTTAACGTGCTCTCCGAGCCAACAAGGAGTCTCGATCACTCCCATCCACGTATTGACCACGGCAAGCGCAGCTTAACCTCGCAAATCGTATGATCCGCGTGGTTGCTAATTAGCCATGAGCCTCCTTAGCCGTGAATAATTAACAAATAGAAAAGGACGATCGTTATCAACTATGGCAAAATACATGTCATTCGATTTGGTACATTTTTCAAAACAATTTATCTCTGCATCAGTTTTAGACCGCTTTGCGATATAACTGTCAGCTGTCAGAATTTGCAAACCCATGCTTAATTTATGTGCCTATGTGGATTTATGACACAGACGTGTTGTGATAGACTGAGCTTTTATTTTAATTGATGTACCATTTCATAATCTGTTGGATATAAAATATTCTGTGTACATTTGAGCCTATTTTTGATATACAATCGCGTGATTGCATAGATTGATAATGAAGGCAGATCAGCATTACGGTAGAATGGGGTTACTTTGATCAATTTCAAAATTGAAATGTATTTTTCTCTTGAAATATGAGAGCAAAAAAATAAAATAAAAGGGCATATATCGATTTTGTTTATTTCTTGAATAAAATTTTCATTTTTCTTATTGTTTTTTGTGAATTTAAATAAAATGTTCGTGATAAATGTTAAACTTTGATTGGGGTTACTTTGAAACTTCCTTTTTTCTAAGGAATTTGAAAGTAAGGAGTAAATAATTACACAAAACTATTACCGACAAATTTTAATATTTTTTCATCAACCGGCAAGGATCCACCCACTACGACTGATCACACGCTGACAATGACGTTCAATGCTGCCAACCGTAACAAAATAATTGGAAGAATTCGTACAATTAGAGTTTTATTACGAAATGAAATTTTGATCTAAGTAGCCCCCAGGTTACAGTCACCCCATTCTACAATATGCCATAAGTACAGTCTTTGTGTGGAGACATGTGGTTTGCGTTTGTGTGAGTTACTTATGCACTTACATTGGCAGCTACAACGTTAACGTATTTAACTCAGTAGAGCCTTTGAAAGTCTCGTGACCACGCATTCTATCCGTGGCCATCCGGCCATTCAGGTTTTACCTGTATTCCTCGAAAGGTTAATAAGTAGTAGTATCTCTTTCGTTGACCGGTAGATAGGGCAAAGGGGGCCGATCAACGGCCATTCATTAATCTTCTTTCGTATCGAGCTGACGAGAATAGCAAGCAGTCAGCAAGGTCGGTAGCAAGGCTATAGGTTTTCCAGGGTGCGCCGGACGTACTTAGGTATCGTCACTCGTGGGAGCTCTTTTAATAAACTCCATCACCATTCAGAAAGACACAGGCTACCTTTGGAACTCAGGGGGATGTGGGGCAAGGCCCCACAGAGGAGAGGTCCGCCGAGGGTTGGCGGACCGGGACCTGCCGGGGTTGCAGTGCATGCTTTTGCGAAACCTGTGACCCCGGCTGAACGGTCAGGAGGAGGAACACCGTTGGTTTTTAGCCGGTAAGAGTCCGCCTTCCCCGGGCGAGGATAGGGTAGCTTTGGAAATTGCCCAAACTATTTACAAGAGGACCAGAGCATCTCTAGACCACCAGCACTGCCAGACTGATTGGACCCAACAATTCTTGTATAATCGTGTCTGCGACCACGTCACTCGCCTATTTTTAGCATACTTGACATCAGTCGCCTATTTTTAAGCAAAGACCACATGGAGAATTACGTAACATATCCTCTATTTCCCTTTCATTTCAAATGACCACACGCAAACGATGCTAAAATATGCACAGTGTAAACAAGCTAGCACTCGCAACTAAGGCTAGGGTATCAAAATACGATTCCCGTTTATTATTTCAAGCCGAGCTTGTAAACAAGGTTCGGTACGTATTGTTTATGTGACGTCTACATTTGTGTGTTTGTTGCTTCCGTCTCGCTCGGCTAATGTTTCGGTTGTAAAAAGAATTGGTGGGGAAGTAATATTGAATTACGGTTTATATGATTTGATTGTGTTCTGTTTTAATTATAAACAAGTGTGTTCTTTTATCGCTTTTTTAATTAGCTTCACTTCGTATATTTGTTTGTTTATTTCAAATCTTGTGACAGATTTTTCAACCTTCGCACACAAATTCAATTCCCATGACAATACAACATTCTAATAATGTCAACCTTCAATCTTCAAATCCTGATGCTGCAGGGGTATTTGTTCGTGTTTGACCTTTGTCGCACTTGATTGTAGGTACCTAAGCGCAGACAGGATTTAAGATAGAGCACACGAATCCAAGTAACAGAGGTTTAAATGGGTTCCCCTATACCCTTCTGGCTCTCACATACACACGACAGTAAACCACTTGGCGCCGGTCTTTAATGTGAGGTTGGTAGCTAGCCAGACGGACTGTATAGGTCCTACCAACAAGTGTGCTGCGTTTTGTTGAGGAAGTTATATTTTAACCCGTTCCCACACGGGGCGGATTTCATTATTATTACAAAAGTCAAAAAAACCTCATGACAAAACCCTCTTTGACAGGACTGGATGACTGCCAGAGCGTTAGAGAAGCAGCAAGAAACCACATCTCTGATAGCCCGTCGCTTAGAAAGGCAAGCGGTCCGCAAGCATCACCGCGCTGTATTGATGGTGCCATATCTGACTGACGTCAACTTTGTGCTCTTCTGGCCGCACTGCTTCCACGCTCATCCGGAGCTGTATGAGCAGTGGGACGCTAACAGTTCAGTACCTTGAATGTTGATAGTTATAGTCACGCGCGAGGGCTAGCGGCAAGAGAGGGGTACGCGTCGTAGACAAGACCAAGCACACTGACAGAGCGAGCTTATTGTTTTGCACCCCCCTTTCGCCGTTCACATACCGCGGGCGTTGACTAGCCTTCGCGTTCGACCTAAGGTAACCATTTCATTGTATATCAGTCCTGTCTCTTCGCAAATATCGATGGCAGCAAAGTAGATACGGATATCTACAATTTTTGCGAAAATGCTTTTATTACAAAAATTAGCCTATATCAACCCTATCTACAAATCTGTATAATAATTTTTTCAAATTTCAAAACAATGAAGCCAATCTCGCACGTAAATGAAAACGTCTACACTTGTTTTTAAAAAACATCGCAGCTAAATGGCCACTGTTTTTTACTAAATGTGCTTTCCTATAAAATTGCGATTCCGTAGATGTCTTCTTCTACTTTGCTGCCATCGATATGATATATCGCCAAATCCGATGTCACTAATCAAGGGCGAAATTACCATAATCACCATGTTTGGCTGACGGGTTGGTGATCGCAGTCTAAGAAACAGGAAAATGCTGCTATGTCCTCTTGACAGTCTCTTAAGCGCGTGATGCAGAGTTTAAAGCGAACAGTTCAAGCATTATGATGTATCAAAGCGTTTATGGAGACGAGATTTTCCGCGTGTACTGTCTGAGGTACAGTTTTATATGGCAGTCTTTCTCCTAGCCTATCAATGTCAATGTCAGCTTCCAGTAAAACCTGATGCAGCTGAACCATCAGACTTCCGCAACCCTTACTGGGCAATACCGATATCCTAAGGTTAGATCAGTCGCCAGAGTTTCGAGCTTCTGACTACTCGTAACGACTGTCATAGGTATTCTTATGACACCCAGGACCGACGGTTTAATGTGCTCTCCGAGGCACGGAAGGGTTTCGATCTGTAACGAACAGTCATCCATGCGCGGACTGACCGCAACAAGCGCAGCTTAACCTCGCAAATCATATGATCACCGCGGTTGGTAATTAACCACGAGCACCTGTCGGCATAGTTTTATATGACAGTACGTGGCGAAGTGCGCGGTGGATACCGTCGTCATAAACGAAGTCTTTGTCACCTTTTATGACACTCGGGGATGAAGAGGGTGTAGCCCGAAACCCGCGGTACTATCACTATCAGAATAAATTGTTCCAAATATCTCAATCTTCCCTGCCTCGTCCAGACATCGTGATGGTTGGTCGAGAAGAGGTGCAGTTGTCAGAAGAGAAGATCACGGACATCTTCTACGCGGGAGACGCTCCGTTGAATGAGGCTTCGCTCCACAAACTGATGTCTGGTCCAGCCCTGGCTATTTGTTTCCGTTTGCTAGATGATGATGAAAATTTTGTATGTTAGTATCTAATGGTGCGTCCAGACCTGACGAACGCGCCGCGAATGCGCCGCTCGCGAGCTGCGCGCGTGCATTTCATGTTCGTACAAAAGCTCGCGCGCCGTCCGCGCGCATCTTGCGAGCGGCTCGCGAGCGGCTCGCGAGCGGCGCATTCGCGGCGCGTTCGTCAGGTCTGGACGCACCATAAGATTTGGCGAGATTTTCTGTTTAGAATTTTTCCAGCCAGTCAGTCGGATCGAAATGTTCTGCCATAGTGAAACGGACATGAGTTAAATAGCATGCCGTGTTTGCAGTAGTTATTTATAGTCTGCGCGCAAGTGCTAGTCACCGCATGAGGTATGAGAGTGTCAGGCGCGGTAGACAAGACTAAGTAAACTGACAAAGCGCGTCTAAAACTTGTTATCACCTCAGATGGCATCTATACAACGTGTATCAGAAATGCATGGTTATATTCAAGGCGGTTGTTTGAAATCTTATTCAAAGCAACATTTGATAGTTCAAATAAAAAAAAATGGATATTTTTTTCGACTCTCCATACAAATAGCATCAGCTGATCGGGTCAATTAAGACGGAGAGCCGAAAAATGTTAGGCAGATTTTTTATTTGATCTACTTATTATACAAGGTGTAATTGAAACAAGGCAAAATCTCTTATGGGCTCATTGTACTCATCATTATGAACAACTTTTACTAGGGAACAACCCTGAAATCGAGAAAAAAAGTCAGCTGTTGCTTACATTTTGTCGAGTTATGCGAACATAAATGTATGGAGCAGCAGTTTTCTTTCGCGATTTTAGCGTTGGTCCCTAGTAAAAGTTGTTCACAATGATGCTTACAACGAACCCATAAGAGGTTTTCGTTATTTTAATTACACCTTGTATAATGTTGCTATGAACAAGAGTCCAAACAACACCCTTTTTGACTATGCATTTCTGTTACACATTGTATAATAATAAGTACCTATAAGAGAAGGCTAGCCCTAATGGTTTCCTTTAAATAATATTTCCTCTAACTGGCATGATTCGCAGTAGCAATCAAATAAATCTTTCTTTCTTATTTGTTCTTTTTTCTTATTTCTTTCTTCTTTTTTCTTTCTTATCCTTGGCTGGGGACACTTGTAGGGTTACTCTTGAAAATTATTGTGATCGATCGACATTGGACCGGTGACGATTGTTTTAATACAGAGCGTTTAAGCACAGAAGATTTAACATTTAAACTTCACATCCAAAACAGCTTTAGTTCGTCGAATCCTTTATGAAGAAAAACCACCGTGTGATGAAACCAAATCGGTAAATGATCTGATGTCGCTGAAGACTGCTTTCGACCGTTACAAGACCATAAGTCCCACGAGAGAATATGTCTGGCAGCAACGCAGGGAAGCTGCGAAGATGAAAAGGGTTAATTGTTTATTACATCTTAGTAATCGTGATTTAAGAATTAACTGCCTCGTTCATCTAGTGGTGGCAAGCGCGACTGCCGATCGTGAGGTCCTGGGTTCGATCCCCAGATCGGGCAAAGTGTTATTGGGTTTTTTCCGCGCAGAATTCTTTAATAGCAGGCCGGAGTTTGGATCTGTGCGTGGTTGGTGGCAATAGGCTGGCCCCCTATTACATGGGCCATAAACATACGGCGAAATGAGGGTGTTACTATACACGTCTACCCAACCCATCGGGTAATACAGGCGTGATGTTATGATTAGATGAGTAAAACACGAATAAACGAAGCCTGTATACAGTACATTCGCAAATGATATTGTCGGTATTAATGACACTGCGCGGTGTACCGTATTGCCGCCTTAATGTAGGTGTACATGCTTCTGGCGAACCTGGAGGCCTACTGGGGTTGCGCTGTATGCAATAGCAAATCCCGTGACCCCGGCTATTCGGTCCGTTGGAGGAAAACCGGCTTTGGCCGGTAAAAATCCGGGATAACTCGTCTTCCCCAGGGCGTTGGATACCTCAGAGGACTTCTCCAAGAAAAAAAACATGCTTGGAAAAATTGATTTGCGCAAGCTGTTTCCGCACGCAATTCGCTGCATGTAGCCGGACCATAAATGTGTGTTGAACATTTGAAGATTTGATAGGTTTTATCTCCATATCACAATGAAGGATAATTATAATTGTTGTCATGTCTTAGGAAAACGAAAAGCGAAGGCGTGCCAGATATTTATCAGAACAGCAGCGATTAACTCGAGAAGCTTTCGCAGAGGCGTTAGAAGCTAATAGAAAAGAGAGGGAACAACGAAAACTGGACTTGTTGAAAGCTGGGGTATGAATATCATAAACACAACCTAAAATAGTAATAGTTTTAGCAGGGGAGAACAAAGAGAGGCTCTTCACCCGACCAGTAAAAGGCCCGAGAAGGCGGCACGCCGTATTCCGCGCGCGCCTTTCAGATGAACGTGGGGCTAGACCCCAAAAAAGGAGGTACCCACCAGGGGCTGGTTGCGGTGCATGCTTTTGCGAATCCCGCGGCCCCGGCCGAACGGTCAGGAGGAGGAACACCGTTGGGTTTTAGCCGGTAAGAGTCCGGCAGACCCCCTCGCCTTCCTCGGGCGAGGGACATCCGTGAGGATTTTCCAACGATAAAAAAGGGGCCCACCAGGGGCTGACGGACCAATACCTTCAACGCGATCCAACTTCCGTTAAGAAGACCACACGGTCTGTCAGACTTTGTTGGCAAAATCTTATTGTTGCAGAATTTGCAAGCTTTGGATCAAATGAAAAATGAGCCTGAACAGGAGGAACATATCGTAGTGATAGAGGTAAGATGCCAATTACTATTCCACTACTAATATTGTTCAGCCCATCGCAGTTCACTGCTGGTCATAGGCTGGGACTGAACAGGAGTTAATGCTCTTGTGGAAACTATTTGTCGTAGAACGAAAAAGTCGTAGAACAAACGTTAGATAGATATACTTTATTGCACACTAAAATAAATAA
Organism: Amphipyra berbera; assembly: GCA_910594945.2. Classification (NCBI taxonomy): domain Eukaryota; kingdom Metazoa; phylum Arthropoda; class Insecta; order Lepidoptera; family Noctuidae; genus Amphipyra; species Amphipyra berbera. The sequence continues at coordinate 3,253,094 of OU343138.1, forward strand.
AACAGAAGGAATACACATAATTAGGAACAGTACAAATGGCGGTGTTATCGCGTAAAGCAATTTCTTCCAGACCACCATTGGATGGAAAGAATTGTTAAGAAAAATATAAAGGGAAATTTGCAGCGTACAAATATGTAACCTACTCAAAATCGGGAATCAACTAAATAATAAGTATAAATACATATTATAACACAAATAATTATTTGTAACATTATAATTACAATACATATTTTAAATATATATATAAATATACATACTCATATAGGGTACATACATAATTAATTAATTATACATACAGATAATTTATAAACCACTATAGAGCAAGATAATGTTTTTTAACCATTCTTTTGAAATAAACCAACGACTGAGGACGCCTTACAGATACAGGTGGTGCATTTCACAAACGTTGTTCAGGATCATGTTACGAAGTTAGTACTAAGAGGTTTCGGATGATTTTTCAATTGCCCAGTATAACGTTCGGTTCCGTTTTCTTTTGTGTTTCACTCCGGAGTTGAAGCGGCGCGTACGCATATATTTTCATACCAAAACCTCGAGTGACCTGGTCTGCCTATTGTTTGAGTACCAGTCTCCATTTTAGCACTTCTAAAACTTCGTCTACTATCCAGGAGTCTGCAGAAGAAGAAGAAGAAGAAGAATGTTTAGTAGAAGAAGATGAGGACGAGTACTTCCCACCTCCAGGACTACTCATACCTGGCTTCTACGCCCCACCTAATGATATAGCTAAGTCTAATGGACTGGCTGTGTTGTTTCCTAAAGTTAGTCTTTATTGATTTTCATCATCTGCCTAGCCATTTCTCAACTATGTTAGAATATGAGTGTCTTATAAATGAATCGGTTATCTGACTTTCTGGCTTCTGACCTTTCCGTAATAATTGCCATAAATGTTCGTATGACAATAGGTTCCGACCGCAGTCTTCGACACATAACGTGTTCTTCTAGGCAAGGACGGGTCTTATAACCTTGGACTCACTAAGGGTCTGTGGCGGCATCTATCACGTCACATGAGAACTACGCAGCACGACGATTGTCTAGCAGACTACAGCGACAGCAATGACAGCTGTCAAATGAAACTTCACAAATCCTGCAACGCGATATCAAGATTTGACACGCAGATAGTATACCTAGGTATATACAACTTCCCAACATCAACCGTTGGGCAGTAGCCCGCCAGGCACAAGACCCGCCTGGTAGGAGGATCCTCCCTTTTCGTAGGAGGAACACTATGCCTCGTTTCCCTACAGGTCTAATGGAGCATCATGTCGCGGGACATCTACATGAATGTCCTTGAGAAAATGTCGCGGAAAAATTCGCTCGCACATACCTGCGCCCGTTCTCGAAGCGGCGGCTTGCAAGATGTCTTGCGTCAAGTAGAAATGCCGCACAATGTTGCGGGGCAGTATGCAACGTGGCAGCGTCACTTAGACTCAATGTTGTGTGTCATGGCTTGATTGACGCACACCCATCAAAACTATGACTTCGGCAGCCCCGGCCTAACTTCGCAGTCCGAACATTGCTCTAGCTCTTGTATTCTATAAACTCTCGGTGTCGAATTTGCTCCTTTATTTTTATTCTATAAAAATAGCTTTATTGTAGGATCTATACGGTCCGCCTGGCTAGCTGCCACCCTCAAAATCCGGCGCCAAGCAGTTTACTGTGTTCCGTCGTGTGTATGTGAGAGTCAAAGGGGTATAGGGGAATCCCTCAATATCCCTCTCTGTTCCTTGGATTCCTGTGTTCCATCTTAGGGTGGTTTTAGAGTCACGCTGACCGTTGGCGCTGACCACCGAACGCGCTGATTATTCTAAAACGCTTCAAGACACTCAAAGCTCGTGGCCTGCGACGCGACGCTTACTAACCGCGCTGGCGAAAGCGGCACTGTAAAACCAGCCTTATACCGTGTCTGCGCTTTAGGGTGAACTTGACCAACAAAATACCAAAAACAGAATTGGATAGTTCGATTTTGTTTTGTATAATAACATACTTTGATAACAAATCCGGCTGCCATCACGGTAACAGGAATCTAAGGACGCTTACATTCTGATTTATGATATGAATTTGTTATAAAACCAGTTGGTCCGAGATCGCGTGACTCCTCAGACGGAGTTTCTGCCACGTCACGTACTTGTCCTACTTGAGATAACTAAGCGATACAAAGCTATAGAGACCATCGCACCCTATAAAAATGCCATCATACACGTAAGTAACTTATTTAGTTTAAATAATAATTTAATATTGTAATATTTTGGATCCCCAGGTCGGGCAAAGTGTTATTGGGTTTTTTCCTTGTTGCATTCCTCAGTAGCAGCCTGGCGTTTGGATTTTTGCCCGGTTCATAGCATAAGGCTCGCCTCCTATTACATGGAACTTAAATATAATGGCGAAATGAGGGTGTTACTATACATCTCTGCCTAACCCTTCGGGGAATAACGGAAGCCACGTATTCTTCCCATTATCACGAAGATTTTTTGGTATTGGGCCATACCTGGGAACCGACTGGTTATGGAGATATTGAAGGTCAAAGTCACCATATTTTTGTACGTTTTTCATGAAAACTAACTTTAAATGTTATTTTTATAAACACTTTTCTATAACAACATCATCATCATTTTTGAACACATTTTTGGCACAGTCTGCTGCGCGCGCGCTTCCTTTGCGCGCAACAATTAAAAGCTGTTTTTTAATACCAAAAAATAAAAGACGTTTTCCAGCAATGATTTTTGCTGTATGTTACTTAGTTTTATGTACAGTATGCGTAGTCGGCTTCTTTAAGACTGTTTTTACACCCAGTATAACAATGTAATATATTAACAGATGGGTATATTCAAAGCAACGTCGCCATTCGACTGCGTTCACATCGCATACACAGTCAAGCAATTCGACACTTTAGATAACACTTCGCTGAATTTGTGAGTAAATAATGTGTACTATCTGTGGTTAAGTAAGCCATACACTACGGTCTACCGGAGTGGTGTACCTGTGCAGGTTTGCCTGCACAGGTTGACCACATGACGTACAGATAGTGCCATCCACGAGGACGCGCCTTCTCTTTGTCTAAATCGCATGTTCTTTCTCGCTCTTCATTTTAGAGTGAGAGAGAACACGTTATTTAGACGAAGAGTGGGGCGTGTCCTCGTAGATGGCACTATCTGTACGACATGTGGCCGATCTGCGCAGGCAAACCTGCACAGGCCAATCTGCACAGGTACACCACTCCGTGGGTGGCACTATATGTAGCGTGTATAGGACGGTCCAGTACCCTCACACCGTTAATTCAGACCTCATCAAGCTGTCTCCCTCCCAGTCCTCCCGCCAGCAACGCCCTAAGCCGAGGTTCGAGTCACATTAGGGGTCCCCTTTAGTGCTATTGTTGCTAGTCATGATGTTAGTAGTAGTAGTTAGTTTAGGTTAAGTATTTTACTCTCGTCCCCATTGATTGGAAACCCTTCAGGTCTTCCCAATAACTGCCCGGTTACGTAGAAACGGTCCGCAAGACCATCTGCAAGCAGTCGAATAGAATAAAAAAAGAAAAAAAGTTCCAGTATCAGACAGATCTTCAGTTTACCGTACGGTGTCTCTCGAAAGAATTGATTTTCAATCTTGCGCTCGTCGCCTGCACAGGTTCAAAATTGCACAGGCCTATTACAATACACGCCCCGGTCTACCAGCGCTGCTGTGAGCCAGAGGGGTATAAGAGAGTCCCTCTGTACCTATATTTACGACTTGGATTCGTGTGCTCTATCTTAGACCCTGTCTGTGCTTACCATGAGGTGAAACCAGGGCTTAACGCGGCCAAGTGGTTTTGGACCCACAAAATTATCCTTTTTTTTTGCAGAGACCAATTAAAGGTAGCCTTCATGTTAGCAGTAGAAGTGGACGTACCATTACTTCACCTGATGGACCTGAACCCGGTACACGTCAGTCGCGACTGTTCCAGTGGAGAAGAGGAATGCGCGGCCATGTTTACCGTCGACTACGGCGACAAGTATGATGAATTTGAAGACTTCGAACAGGTCAGATAATTTCCACCGGGTGTATGCTCGTATGAATAGATAGCTATAGCAGTGATAGCCTAGTGGTGTGACCGTCAGACTACCAAGTCATAGGTCTCGAGTTCAAGGGACGCACCTCTGACTTTTCAGTCATGTGCGCATTGTATAATTATCACTTGCTTGAAAACGGTGAAGGAAAACATCGTGAGGAAACCGGTATGCCTGAGAGATATAAATTCTCGACGGCATGTGAAGCCAAGTCAGGGGTCCATGGGCGGCATAAACTCTGACACCAGGTTAGTCACTAACCGCACGAAAAGAAGAATAATAGATAGCTCTCACTTGAGTGATAGCTTAGCGGTTGAACTCTTGCCTTTCACACTGGAGGGTCTGACTTCGAGTCCAGCGCACCACTGACTTTTCAAATTCATGTGCGGATCAGATATTGATTATCACTTGCGTTAACGGTGAAGTAAAACATTGTGAGGAAACCTGCACACCTGAGAGGGCTGCAAAAAGTTTTCGATGGTGTGTGTAGTCCGCCAAATCGCAGCAGATCAGCGTGGTAGACAAATACCTCTTCTCATTCAGAGAAGACGTTAATGTCAATCGATAAAATTATATCTTGTTCTGCCTAGCTTTTTTCCAACTATGATGGGGTCTGCTCCCAGTCTAACCAGATGCGGCTGAATACCAGTATTCTACACGGAGCGACTACCATCAGACCTCCACAACCCAGTTACTGGGCAATGCCGACATCCTAAGGCTAGACCGGTTGTCAGACTTTTGGACTTTCAGACTTCCTGTAACAACTCCCATAGGTATCTTATTACACCTGAGACCGACTGGGGATCTCGATGTGTAACGAATGGTCACCCATCCACGAACTGACAAAAACAAATATAAAAAAACAAACAAAAAAAGATTTCGTAGTCCATCTGATCGTCTTCTTCTTCTTCTTCTTCTCCCTGCCCTTATCCCACACTAGGTGGGATCGGCACAACATGTATTCCATAAATCCATGTTGTTAGAGGTTTTGGCTTATTGTTTTATGACCGGCCGCCTGCCTGACGTTAACCCTCCTTGGGACTACTCGTTGCACTGTCGCGCGGGTGACCCAATGTGTTTGCTGATATTATGCACTGGGTCCCAAAATGATATGCTTGTCAATCTTATTGCCGTCAACTAAGCAGACTATGTTCTTCTTGGTCGAGTATACTTAAGTTCCTCAACCCACTCATTAAGTTTTGCTACGGACTTCGGTTCTGACACATCGTAAACTAATATAGCACAGTGAGCGTCTCGATAAAATAATTCAAAATAACTCAATGTAAAAAAGAAACGTGAAAAATAAATTTTATAAAATATCATATTCGAAATTTCGGTTTGCACGACAACCTACTAAAAGTAGTCCGTCTGATCGGATTCTCTATAAATTTTTAACCCTCAACGACTGATAAAAATAATGAAGATATCTTGCATTAAATTCTTCTCAGAGTCAATAGCCAAGTAGACAGGTTACCGGGTATGCGTGTCGTAATTATTATAATCTTTGTACGGACAGTTTCTCATTACGATCGATCAGCAAAATTCCTAGCGTCGAATTAAAGTGCCCCAGTGTCTTCGTTTGGACTTTGAGTTTCAGTAGTAATACGTCGCAATTCGTTTGTGGATGCAGGTGAGAATTGAATCATTACTGTTTTTTTGTGTGTTTTAAATTAAATAACAGTAGGCTTACCACGAAAGTTTGACTATAGTATTTTGTAAACGTATAAGCAAATTTTGAATCGAAAATACAACTGTCCTATAACATTTAGGTAAATTTTTGCACAATTTGTATCATACATAGATATGGATAAAGTTTTCAATTTAATTAAAGCACCTGGACGACCGAGCTTTGCTCGGTTTTTTTTTGTAAATCGACGTTTTCTAAAAATGAAACCTAGTTAGATCGATTTATCGCCCCCGAAACCCCCTGCATACTAAATTTCATGAAAATCGTTGGAGCCGTTTCCGAGATTCTGATTATATATATATACAAGAATTGCTCGTTTGAAGGTAGTACCTGGATGACCGAGCTTTGCACGGTTTTTTTTTTGGTAAATCGACGTTTTCTAAAAATGAAACCTAGCAAGATCGATTTATCGCCCCCGAAACCCCCTGCATACTAGATTTCATGAAAATCGTTGGAGCCGTTCCGAAATTCTGATTAGAAGAAGAATTGCTCGTTTAAAGGTATTAGATAGATAGTATGTCATGTGTGAAACGAGTATTTCCGATTCAAAATTCACTTACATTAACGTCCCGTTTACGTTAGTAACTCTACAGCATTCGAGGCCTAGGTTTTATTATTTTAGGTCCATATGTGTTTGATAAATCTCGGTGGTTTTGTGAAGCTACGAAGCTGTGTTACTTAGTAATTAAAATATTTGATACTAGATAAATACCATGACGTAAGTGCATCCTGTTTCAACTAAGTCTTCTTCTTCTTGCCCTTATCGGCACAATATGTATTTCGTAAATCCAAGTTGTTAGAAGTTTTGGCTTGTTGTTTTATGACCGGCCGCCTGCCTGACATCAACCCTCCTTGGGAATACTCGTTGCGCCGTCGCGCGGGTGACCCAATGTGCTTGCTGATATTATGCACTGTCTGTCAATCTTATTGCCGACAACTAAGCAGACTATGTTCATCTTGGTGGAGTATACTTGAATTTCCTCGACCCACTCATTAAGTTTTGCTAGGGACTTTAGTTCTGACACTTCGTAATCTAATATAGCACCGTGGGTTTCTCCGTAAAAACTTGATGTCAATGTTCTGTATCGCTCCTGTCCCGCTGTATCCCAAATATCAAGCTTCACTTTAAAACTGTAAGAAGTAAGTATAGGTGCCATTTATGTACCTGGTCTTATTATTTTTTGTCCGAAATTGTGATGCTTATCTATCTTCTATACATACAGGGTGTCCCAAAACTTAACGTCACGCCGGGAACAAACGATAGGTCAGTTCAGAAAAAAATATAAAAAATAATTAACGTTATGTTCTTTTTTTAAACACATTTAATAATTACATATGTGAGGTATTTATTTTATGTAACTTTGAAACTCCAACATGATTTTTTTTTTATTTTTTTTTTCTGAACATACGTCATCTGCCTTATCGTTTGTGGAACGGCTTGACGTTGAGTTTCGTACATCCTTCTTCTTTTCGTGTGGTTAGTGACTAACTTGGTGTTAGAGTTTATGCCGGCCATGGGCCTCTGACTTGCCTTCACATACCGTCGAGAAATATCTCTCAGGGATGCCGGTTTCCTCACGATGTTTTCCTTCACCGTTTTTAAGCAAGTGACAATTATACAATACGCACATGAATCCGAAAAGTCAGAGGTGCCTTGGTTTCGAACTCGAGACCTATGACTTGGCAGTCCGACGGTCACACACTAGGCTATTACCGCACAAACATCCTGTATAATAAAAACGTAACGATGCTAAATCTGTACATTAAATATTTTTGGAAAAAAGTATGTGCAACGCATACTAGGACCGATACTGATGTCAATAAAGTCGTTTTTAGAATGTTTGAGCTTCACGCCAGTGCTACTGGACAGATCCAGTTGAAATATGGCAGCCACATCCGTCAAAGAGCGGGTCAGTTTGAAGACACGTTTGGTGCAGTGGTTAAGCGATTGGCTTCTGCGCTGCGGGTCGTGGGTTCGATTCCCGCACGGAACAAATATTTGTATGCCCTACAGACAGTTGTTCCGGGTCTGGGTGTTAGTGCATGTGAAGATTTGTGTCTGTAAACGCACTCACGATACAGGAGAAATCCTAGTGTGGGGCAACGTTTTTTTCTAAAGAAAGAAGAAAGAGTTTATAGGCTACAAACGATCACGCTATTGAGTGTAGGTGATGTCATATCAATGTAATATTTTATAAAATTTATTTTACGCGATTTTTTTACATTTTGAATTATATTATCGATGCAATCGGAGTTGACTACAAAATAATGTAAACTCATGGACGTGAACGGTGTTCAAAGTCAAGCTTGGTATTTGGGGTGCAGCGGGACAGGAGCGATACAGAACATGGACATCAAGTTTTTATAGACGCTCACGGTGCTATATTGGTTTACGATATGTCGGAGCCGAAGTCCCTGGCAAAACTGAATAAGTCCGCCAAGAAGAACATAGTTTGCTTAGTTGTCGGCAATAAGATTGACAAGCAATTCATTTTAGAACCTAGTACATAATATCAGCAAGCACATTGGGTCATCCGCGCGACGGCGACGGCGCAACGAGTATTCCCAAGGAGGGTTGATGTCAGGCAGGCGGCCGATCATAAAACAATAAGCCAAAACCTCTAACAACATGAATTTCATAAATACATGTTGTGCCGACCCCACCTAGTGTGGGATAAGGGCAGGAAGAAGAAGAAGAGTGTGGGTGATGAGCAGTAACCTTATGTTTCTGTATGCAAAGCCGCGGGTGCAGCTAGTACTTACTGGCTCCTATTGGCTCGTCTTAGTGACAAGTTTCAAATAAAATATTTTTCAATTTCAGTGTCTCACATCGGAGTAATTAAGGCCAAGACACATCATGATTCAAGGTAAGAAAATCAACTACCTACTTATTTTAGTAATATTACATAACATAACGCCTGTATTCCTCGAAGAGTTGGGCAGAGTTGTATAGTAACACCCTCATTTCGCCGTTATGTTTAAGTTCCATGTAATAAGGGGCGAGCTTATTGTCATCAACCGGGCACAAATCTAAACTCCGAGTTGCTACTTAGGAATTCTACATGGAAAAACCCAATAACACTTCCCGACCTGCGGATCGAACCTAGGACCTCACTATCAGCAGTCACGTTTACCACCACTAGACCAATGAGACAGAGTTTAATGCTAATGATTATTAACCTTTTCACCGCCACGGACTTCAATAGAAGTTCCAGATTTTCGTGCTTCCAGCGCCACAACTTCATTGAAGCTCTTCATTTTAACTATGTTATAAAAATAAGTTTACTGTATTTAACTGGTAATCAGCTCATCACTACTGTTTACTATACAAGGTGTAAAAAGAGCCGTCAACCATGCATTCAGTACATCAAACTAAGTAACCCTACGCAAAAATTATCGCTGGGAAACGTCTTTTTTTTTGGGTGAAAAATTTCGTTTTACTGTAAAGCTCAATGTAACGCACTCAAAACACTGTGCTGATAGATGCAATGAGTAGGAAACGGGTAATGGAGGTATTTCAAGTACATTTGCAACCTTCAGAACTAGTATTTTAAAAAAAAGTTGTGAAAAAGTTGGAACTTTGACCTCCAATATCTCCGTAACTAAAAAGTTCCCAGGCATAGTCCATAACAAAAAAAATATCGCAATGACGTGGAGAATAACTGCCTTTCGGCTTCGTTAAGGGTCTTTTTACACCGTTTATATTTCGTTAATACATTTAAAGCTGGGCGCTGGCGAGGCATCGCGTTCTGTGTACGTTGGCGGTGAAAAGGCTAATAAAACTGCTTTAGGTTTCAATTCTTCGTCAAAGTGTATTTCAGCATCGACTATAGAAAATGTTAATTTTATTAATGGTTATTATTTTATGCTTTATTTTTTTTAAGTCGTGTTTTACAAGAAAAAAATGTTTGGCGGAAACTACCAATTCTGCAATTTAAAGAATGTGCAGTATCGTCATTCTGCTCTAGGGACGCTGTATTTTGTAAGCTATACATTCAAGAATGTGCTGGAACCTACGATTATGTATGGAAGTGAATGTTGGTCGTAGCAGAAGAGGTATGAAATTAGAATAAATGCCGTGGAAATGCGTTCCTTGCGAAGTATGTGCGGTGTAACTTTGAATGATAGATTGAGGAATGATGTGATTAGACAAAGTTGCGGTTTAAAAGATGATGTAGTGACAAAAATTTAAAGGAGTATGCTTAGGTGGCTTGGTCATGTTGAGAGAATGAATGAACGGCGTTTAATAAAAGGAATTTATAAGGCGGATGTCAATGGAAACGCCGGTAGAGGACGTCCTAGAAGGACATACATAGATGTTAATGGTGATGTACTTCACAAAGATCAGGTGCGTAGTACTCTCAACCGGCGTGCGTGTATGACAAGATATATGAATGTGGATGAAACGAAAGGAGTACCTATGTAAGGGTCGTAGCATGTGGTGTGTGCCCCATGGGAAAAAGGCGTAAGTTTATGTATATATATACATTCAAATTTTCAAAGGTTGTGGGTATTTTAAAACCTTAGACTCCTGTCTCTTCTACTATGCGTGCCAAATAAGAATAGCACTGTCAAGACGCCATTTTGTCCGCAATACTCGTGAACTTCATTACCAAAGTGTAAGGTGTGCAAAAAAGTAAATAAAGAAATTATATTCAGTTTAATTATTTTTGTTCACTTTTTTGGTATTTCTTATCAATTTTACGCCAAATTAATTACACAGTAATTATATTATTATTATGGCGACATATTAGGGTGACCAGTAGCATTTCGTGAAGTTAACTATATATATTCGTTCATTTCTTTAATGAATACTGTTTTCAAATATTATTAAATTATCCAAAATTATCTATTTATGGAATTCAATAAATAACATTTTATAAAAATGAGTGTAAATAATAATGAAATCTATGAATAACAAAAAATTACATTTTTTTTTCATAGTATTTTTTTGCTGGCAGTACCAATTTGACAGCTATCGTGTGAAGTTGTAGCAAGCGCGATCCTATTCTTATTTGGTACGCATAGTACTTGATTTGGGGTGATGAGCTGTGGCTTGCATTGCATGTAGGCAATTAAGCAGTGCCTACCTCATAAGATTTAATTAACTATTCCATCTTTAACTATTACTATATATAAAATAAGCGTGTATGGCTATGATTTCTTTTGGGCAGAATCGTACTGAAATGGGCTTAAGCGTACAATTGAAAGGCGACATCACTAGTGCCTGCCTACTTGTCTTCCTCTTAGCCTTTTCCCAATTATCTTGGGGTCAGCTTCCAGTCTAACTAGATGCGGCTGAATACCAGTATTTTACACGGAGCGACTGCCATCAGACCTCCGCAACCCAGTAACTGGGCAATGCCGATATCCTAAGGTTAAACCGTTTGTCAGACTTTCGGGCTTCTGACTACCCGTAACGACTGTCATAGGTATTCGTATGATACCCGGGACCGACGGCTTAACGTGCTCTCCGAGGCACGGAGGGGTCTCGATGTGTAACAAATGGTCACCCATCCACGGACTGACCGCGGCAAGCGCAGCTTAACCTCGCAAATCGTACGATCGGCGCGGTTGTTATTTAGCCACGAGCCCCTCATCGCTAGTGCTTGCCTACCTAGTCCTAAAACCAATGCACGCCACTGCTGATGAGTCACAATATTTTTTTAATATCGATCGACTGATTTATAATAAGAATGGAAAAAAACAAAAAGAAATGCTAATATCGATTAATGTCCGATTCCTATAAACAAAAACGAACCGTTTTGCTTACCAATGGTAGTATTTTTTATTGTCAAACTGGGCATATAAATAGACTCTTAAGCTAATTTTACTTGTGATAGCTACTTCCATATGGGAAGGTCTACTATGCAAGGCTATGAGGTCTTTGCTTCATTATTGGTAAAGATACAAGAGTAACATAACATCACGCCTGTATTCCCGAAGGGTTAGGCAGAGGTGTATAGTAACACCCTCATTTCGCCGTTAAGTTTTAAGTCCCATGTAATAGGGGGCGAGCCTATTGCCATTAACCGGGCACAAATCCAGACTCCAGGCTGCTACTGAGAAATTCCTAGTGCAAAAACCCAATGACACTTTACCCAACCTGGGGTTCGAACCCAGGACCTCATGATCAGCAGTGTAGATACAAGAGTCTCAATTTTAACCAATAACGCTCCGTAAATTATAGAAATCGGCCATTATTAGTCCATTCTAAACAAACTACATACAGATGTCTAGTTAATTATGTTAGGTACAGTCAGCAACAAAAGCATGTTAACACTTCAGTTTTTTAAATCATAACTGAACACAATAATATTCAGATTTAATCGGAACATATGTTACAATAAAATAACACAAACTCTTGACTATTACATGAAATGCTGAAAAGCAGTGTATCGAATAACTTTGGGTCAATTTAGATGTTACTGTGTCCTCACAATTAATCACATATTTGTATAGTGTCACTTAGTTTTATGATGCATGAGGATTTATGGTTATGGTAGCCCGTGCACCATAGACTAAATAATAGTAACCATAGATTATTTTATTTTTTTTGTGTGTTTGGGTTACCGCGTTGTTTATTATACTAGGTTTAAATTTAAGTGTTAATTTTTAAGAAACATTCTATTTTTAATTTTAAGGATCCGTATGCGTCCGCGTGGGCGGAAAATAAATACTTTTTCTTTCTTTCTTTCTTTCTTCTCACGTCTTCGCCCGTAGCCTATGTTATTCGATGATAATGTAGCTTTCTAACGGCAAAAGAACTTTTGAAATCGGTCCAGTAGTTTTTAAGTTTATTCGTTACATACAAAAATCCAAAAATACAAATCTTTCCACTTTATAATATTAGTATAGATATAGATGTAAAAATAGCAGTGTTAAGTAACTTTTGTTGCTGACCGTAAACGGTGCACATGAAAAACTTATAATATGATAAAATGTCCATTGTCCACAGTTTACGTACTGCTCGTTATCGTAATGAGCGCGACGCTATCTTCGTGCTACTGTCCGCGAGATAAAATCCGCAGCATCGGCGCGTGCGCCTTCCACATCCATTGCATCGGCAACATCCGAGGAGTTCGCCTCCCCAACGAATGCCGCGAAGCCACTAACTACCCTGTCGTCGTTGACGTCACATTAACCGACGCTATAGAACGATTTGACGAAGATTTAGACCGAGAATTCCTTAGCACAATCACTACCCTCAAAATATCAGGACGATGGCAACAGACCAAACTAGCCATCCTTATGTACACCACTAGACTACAAAACTTGTGTCTCGCCAACAACGGCATGGAGAAAATTTCAGAGTTCCCGTTTTTCTACTTGAGTCGTCTCCAAAAGCTTAATTTGTCGCACAATAACTTGACAGAAATTGCTGAACTCTTTCAGTTTGAGATTCACCCAAATAAATTGAAATGGCTATCACTTGCGTATAATGCTATCGAAGATATACCTGGTGACGCTCTCGCAGAACTATCATCTTTAGTAGACCTCGATCTTTCCTATAATATAATTTCTGATTTAACTGAAGAGCCTTTCTATAATCTAACTAAACTTGTAACATTGAAACTGAATAACAATAGAATAAAAGATCTGAATGGTGCTGTCAACAGCTTACAAAACTTAAAGCATTTGTTTCTAAGAGGCAATCAGATACAAAATATTGATGAAGAATCTCTCAAGATTATAAAACATTTGGAAACGTTCGACGTTTCGGGGAACCACCTGGAACAAATAAAGCCGATTATGTTTTCTAGACATTGGAACCATTTTGGTAACCATTCAGTTTGCAAAATTATACTTTCAGAAAATCACATTTCAAATGTTCCGAACGCTACTTCCAAACAAATTTCGTCTAGGTTTATTAGACATTTGGATAAACACACAGTAGATATACTTACAGAATTAGATCTTTCTGTGAATTCAATAACTAATATTGAATACAATGCTTTTCAGTCGTTGATTCAATTAATATCCCTCAACTTATCTCGAAACAAATTGATCGATTTTATAGTCAATGCTAATGATCTTGCCCATGTCAAATATTTGAACCTGAGTGATAACTATATCTCACAGTTGTATTTCGAAAGTTTCTCCGCAATGACAAACTTGCAGAATCTTGATTTATCATACAATCACCTTGACTTCATCCCTGACATGACATTCAATAATAATTACAATTTGAAACACGTGAACATGACTTACAACGATATTGAGAAACTTGATAGTATTCACATCAAAACTTTTCATCCGGAAGGTGGTGTATTGGACCTTTCTAATAATGGCTTATTCAAGATCAATATACCGTACGGGGAAGGTTTGCGTTTGATTACTCTAATGTTACACTCAAACAATATATCAGATTCCACGCTAGTCGAACTGAGCCACCAAACAGAACTACAAACTTTAGACCTGAGTCAAAATTTAATTTCGAAATTGCATGCGTCGTCTTTGCGGTTGCCAATGAGCCTTGAGTATCTGGATTTGACTTGCAACAGAATACAGCAAATCGGTCCGTCTGCTTTTGAAAAATTGGGTCATTTAAAAACTCTTCGTTTAGGTCACAATCAACTGACACGATTAGAATACGGCATATTCCAGGGCTTGCCGGGCCTTTTAAAGTTGGATCTATCATATAACAGAATTGAATATCTGGATTCGAAACTGTTGATGGATTTGAAGTATCTTAAGGTTCTTTCTGTGAGATCTAATGACATGAATGTATTGGATCTCAAAAGTTGGTACGGTCATAAGTTTGATTTGCGAATCTTTGTGGATAACAACAATCTAACTTGTGAATGGTTGGGTAGGGCGTTGAGTGACTTCAACAATGGATACACGAGAGTGAGGCCTGTCGTGTTGGTTGGAGGTAAAGCACGTCATACCTTGGAAGGGATACCATGTGTAGCCGGAGAGAGTGAACCTTTTACTGATGGTTCTCAGTATGTGATGGCTGACGAGAGGTTGTTAGTAACCAGTCAGAAGATTCTAGAGGCTGTACGGGAACAGAATTATTATTTGAGGAAGTTCATGTCGCGAGCAATACCGGAGGAGGATGTCGAAAGTTCTCGAAGGAAGAAAGAGTTAGACTTAGATTTTTAATTCTACATTTTTTTCAGTTATTCTTTATGTGTAAGACACTTAGTTATATTTAGAATTCATTACTGAATAGATTTAAATCTTTATATGTAACTATTTTATGTTTTCTTATAAGCAATTTCGTAATTCATCATCATCATCTCTTTGCCCTTATCCCACACTAGGTGTGGTCGGCACAACACGTATTCCTCTTCCATTCTCCTCTATCAGCTGTCATCTCAGTACTCACTCCTTTCTTACCCATATCATCCTTGACACAATCCATCCACTTTCATATTTACTACTCTTCTTTCTAGTAACATGACTTTCTTCCCTCCGCATAACATGCCCATACCACGCGAACCTATTACTCCTCAACTTTTCAGTCACTGGCGCTACTTTCAAACGTAAAGCAATCTCGTAATTACTTTTTGTAATATCTAATAATGTAATTATTTATGCAAGGCAGTTCATAAAACTTATAACATTATAGGTTTTTGGATAATAATAAAAATTGCCTACATTAAATTCATTTAGTTTAAATTTAGATAAGATCCCAGTTTTTTTGTTTTTGTGTTATGTACTTAACTGCAGAACATTTTATTATGTAACCTGTGTTTATTTTAATTATAACCGTTAACTAATAAACCTTGTTTTTCTTTTTTTATTCCTTGATTTCGTCTCATTTTTAACCGACAAAAAGGAGGAGGTTCTCCATTCGGTTGAAAGTTTTTTTTTGCTAATTTTTGCTACCTCACAATAGCGTCATTTGTAAATTGATTTGGAAAATTCTTTTTTTTTTTGAAAGAGTATTCTTTCGAGGTGTACCCATTTAAACTTGGTGAAGATCTGATGAAGATCTTCGGAGATAGACACTGGAACTCCTCAATGACGTACAGTACACATAATGTGATTGGGTTACGAGCAGCATCGTTAGTAGGTCCAACCATGTTTTAATTAAGACCACTAAAAAGAAAAATGAAAAAAATATTTTAACAAAAAGAAAACCGACTTCAAAAAAAGAAAAAAAAAAGAATAAAATAATTACCATATTATAAAATTAACAGTTTCAGAAGTCGGTGCAAATTCACGCTGAACCAAATTGAAGGCACCAACTTCTAAAACTTAAAATTTTATAATATGGTAACTATTTTATTCTTTATTTCGTTTTTTTGAAGTTGGTTTTCTTTTTGTTAAGATGTTTTTTTATGGCCTAGACCCAGTCCGATAAACACGCTTTGAACAAAGGAATAACTCATTTAAGATAATAAACAGTAGAATACGACGCCGTTTAATACAAGATAAATTTGTACACAAAGTTGTCTTTATGCAACAAACATACTACTTATTTGTACTGGATACGCTTATAATAATATATTTAAAAAAAATGACGATTTTGGGGCTCAAAAATTAACATAACATCATAACATTACGCTGTATAGTAACACCCTCATTTCGCCGTTATATTCAAGCCTCGATGGTCCATTGTTGGCAAGCGCGACTGCTGATCGTGAGGTCCTGGATTCGATCCCCAGGTCAGGCAAAGTGTTATTGGGTTTTTCCGTGTGGAATTCCTCAGTAGTAGCCCCCTCAGTAGTAGTAGTAGTAGTAGAAGAAGAAGAAGATATACACCAGCAACACCAATAGGATTGCCGATGCGTTGCCCACTTGTAAAATAAAGTTATAAATCTAGAGTCTACACAAAATCAAACTGGTTGCTATTTTAATTGTATAATTTATTATTTTAATGCCATTTATTTTAGATTCTATGAGTAGGTACCTTAACTCACACACTGACCTATTACTTTAAAATGTTTGGGAAAACCTATACTTTTACAATGTTTGTAAATATGTGAGCACCATGTATCTATCACATAATTAATTTGTCATTGCTCCATTTTTAATTGTTTTTACCTCTTGTGGTATAGTAATTTTATTCTAGGTGCATCGTCTTCACATATAATTGTATAATTAATGTCCCTATATAAAATATTGTAAGACATTTTAAAAGAGTAACGGTGGAGTTTCTTGCCCACTCTTCTCCATACGAAACTACCTTTTGGAAGGGGCGACTAGAATCAATTCTATTTCTTTTTGTAAATTTTTACGTTCAAAAGTGTCTTTTATGTGCCTTACTGAAATAAATACTTTGACTTGGCCTTTAAAATCTCATGTGCCTGTTATTTCACCGGCACCCATATTCTTCAAACCGGAACACAGGTATAGGTATCGGCTCGTAGGTAGGTACTTCCCTGGACAAAGTCAAAAAAATTATTAACAAACATAATGCAGGGGATATATTTTTATTAAATTACGTACTCTGTAGTGCAAGTTGCTGTGTTCTCGCGGTCCGCACAAAAAGGGTCGGCGGTCTGGACCACATCCGGATGCGGACCGCGGTCCGCCATTTAGCGACCCCTACTCTAAGGTAAGACCGGTTGTCAGACTTTCGAGTTTCTGACTACCCGTAACGACTGTCATAGGTATTCGTATGACACCCCGGACTGACTGTTTAACGTGCTCTCCGAGGCACGGAGGGGTATCGATCTGTAACGAACGGTCACCCATCCAGGGACTGACCACGGCAAGCGCAACTTAACCTCGCATATCGTATGATCCACGCGGTTGATAGTTAGCCACGAGCCCCTCATGTCTCCTTATGTAACATACATTTAAAAAAAAATCGTTAGAGCGAGCCAGAGACAAATATACATAATTATAATTTTGTTATTAACAAGCTATGGTGACTGTGTGTGTGTGTAACGATAAACGAAGTTACGTCCTGTCAGCTTTACTGATAAAACTGTCAAGTGTGAACTGTATATAACTAAAATGGTTCCGCATGATGAGATGCAAAATGCAATCCATAGAAGTAGTTGAGCTTCTTATGGATTTTCGTTCAGGGAAGTATACTACCATGTAACACTTTAGGGTGGCTTTAAGAGACAACCCTCAACAAGCATGTGCACATAAAATTTTGCAGGCGTGTACTTACGGGAGGATAAAGAATAATACTTGTAACCGTACACTATATATACAAGGTTAGTCGGAAAAGGGGTACTAAGCTGCGGGCCACTTAATGTATCATGTATGATGATTGTTTTAAAGAAAGTGTTAAAATTTCAAAGTTCGTTAAAAAAAACCATGCAAAAAGATTTTTTATTTTAGTTTTTTCAAAAATCTTCATCCCTGCTTTAGTTACGAATCCAGAAAATGGAGCTTCTAATCCGTGACCCCATATATGACCTAAAATGTAAACACAGCTGATCACAGCTCAGGATAGATAGAATTTGGCGTACTTTTTATGAAATCTTGGAACAGCTATTTCTCTCAAACTAATGACTTTTGGGGAAAGTTGTAGAACAAAAGTTATCCGTTATTATGGGTACTTTAACACCCTTTCGGCTTAGTACCCCCTTTCCGACTAACCTTGTATATATTTTAATCAGAATTACAAATAGATCAACATGGCGTGGTTCGTAGCAATGCGAGGAGTCCAGGGTCTTCCTGAGCAGGTGTAAAGAAAGAAAGAAAGAAAATTATTTATTCTGGACTCACACAGGCAGTTACACTTAACTTGGCAGCTGCAGCGGCGCGAGAGGGCCGATCTGCAGTGTGCCCGACCTTTTATAGGCCTGGAACCCCGCCAGTCAGCCACCACCCGCCATACCATCATATCTATTGCTTGTATATGGTCTTGCGGACCGTTTCTATGTAACCGGACAGTTATTGGCGAGACGCAAGACGAGGGGCGAGAGTAAAACACTTAACCTAAGCTAGCTACTACTACTACTAACATCATGACTAGCTAGCAACAACAGCACTAAGGGCGACCCCTCATGGTACTCGAACTTCGGCATTGGGCGTTGCTGGCGGGAGGACTGGGAGGGAGACAGCTTGATGAGGGCTGAATTAAAGGTGTGAACCGGTTCGAAGGTTATATCTACGATGAAATTATATATATATAGGCTTTTGTGTTTATTCCTAGCTTACCTTTTGTCACCAATGACGCTGTGAGACCTTAAGCCAATGACAGTCTAACAACAATACAATACAATACAATACTCTTTATTGTACACAAAACAAACAAGAAACAACTTGAATGATTATTTGACCATATTCTGTCGATTTTTAGAACCTTATTGGTTAGTGTAAAGGCTCCCTGACATGATATCACGGCACGGCACAGCACGGTACTGGACAGCACGGCACGGCACGGCACAGCACGGTACTGCACTGCACGACATAGCACTGCACTGCAAAGTACGGACCGGCACAACACGGCACAGCACGGCACGGTATGACACGGCACGGTATGAAAAGGTTTATTTTTAAGCTGATATAATTTTAAACCTTATTTTAATACCCCGAACATGCCGTGGTATACTCAAGCCTCCTTGTGCCGTTATCAACCAAATATGTGTGCTAAGGATGCCTTTAGTCAAACGACATTTAATCTATACTAATATTATAAAGCTGAAGAGTTTGTTTGTTTGAACGCGCTAATCTCAAGAACTACTGATTGGAATTGAAAAATTATTTTTGTGTTGGATAGTCCATTTATCGAGGAAGGTTATAGGCTATATAACATTACGCTACGACCAATAGGAGCGGAGCATAATGAAACATGTTGCAGAAACGGCCGGGACGGGCCGTTAGTTTAATTATAGAAATACTTAGGCTGAGTTGCAACAACTAACTATAACTGTAACCATACCAAAATTTCTGTCAAATCAGTACAAATTTGACATAAGTATGGCAAGTTAACAATTATAGTTAGTTGGTGCAACTGAGCCTTAGGTATGCAGGCACACCTTTTTCCAGGAAGTTTTTTATTATAAGAACGTCCATGAGGTTTTATTATTGTAAGGGGTATCAACATACTAGTTTATAATAAAAAAATATTGTCATTGTTACGGCTTACGCACTGCGATTCATTCCCGTTGACACCACCAAAAGAAAATAACAGTGGTGTCGAGGGGAATTAATGGAATTGGCTCAAGTAGTTCACTGCATCATTCATTCCCCTCGACACCACTGGTGGTGTCGTTTGGTAGTGTCAACGGGATGGAATGACGCACTGTAGACTGCATCTAATAAATGTTCCTACTGCTACCTATCGAGTCTGTGGCGGCATCTATCACGCTACATGAGTACTACACTATACCGACAACAATGACAGCTGTCAAATGAAACGTCACAAATCCTGCATCGCGATATCAAGATTTGACACGCAGATAGTAGGTATAATTTTACAACTTCCCAACATCAATCGTTGGGCAGTAGCCCGCCAGGCATAAGACCCGCCTGGTTTGGTTTCCTCCCTTTTCGTTGGAGGAAGACCATACTTCGTTCCATCACTAGTCCATCAAATTTATAAAAAAAAGTTTTATTTAACACTAGCGGACCCGGAAGACGTCGTCCTGCCCGGAGAATTTGGTGACATACCGACAGCAGCGCCACCGACCGGGTCCAATTGTGTTTACAAACCATCCAGGAACCCATTGAAATATACACACAAAATTTCATCCAAATCGGTCCAGCCGTTTAGGAGGAGTTAGGTGACAAAGATTTGTATGGGAAAAGAAAAATGTTGTTTTTACTATTTTCCACGCAATTATAATGATTTTTCTCTCCATAAGAACCTTCCTTGTGCCTTAAGGAATATATATTTAAAAAAAAATTGCCGTATTGATCGAGCCGTTCTCAAGTTTTGCGCTTAGCAACACATTTGGCGATTCATTTTTATTTATATTTCGCCGTTATTTTTAAGTCCCATGTAATAGGGGGCGAGCCTATTGACATCAATCGGGGAAAAAATCTAAACTCCGGGCTGCTACTGATGAATTCCACACGGAAAATCCCAATAACACTTTGCCCGACCTGGGGATCGAACCTGGAACCTCACGATCAGCAGTAGCACTTGATACCTCTAGACAGTGATAGTCTAGTGGTGTGACCATCGGACTGCAAAGTCATAAGTATCGAGTTTATCAAGTTCGAGTAACCCAAGGCACCTCTGACTTTTCGGATTCATGTACGTATGTTATCACTTGCTTAAAAACGGTGAAAGAAAACATCGTGAGGAAACCGGCATGCCTAAGAGATATTTCTCGACGGCATGTGAAGCCAAGTCAGAGGCTCAGGGCAACATAAATTTTGACACCAGGTACTAACCTGGTGTCAAAATTTGTACTGCCCTGAGCGTGTGGTTAGTGACTACACTAACCACACGAAAAGATTTAATTCAGTTTTAATTATGCACCAACCCTAGTTATTATAATGGTGGAGTATTCAGGTTTAGTATTTTATTACTGAACCCCAACTAATATTGCGCAGTTTACACATTCGCCACCAAGTGTAACAGGAGTACGGTCACAGTGGATATCAAATAGAATAAACAGTTTGCTTTTGTTTAAAAAAATATATTTATCATTGTAAGTATTTTCTTATACCACAAAATGGGGCTATTTGAGATTCATGGAGTTAATTGGATCGAACAAGGTACAGGAGATTTTTAACCGACTTCCAAAAAAAGGAAGAGGTTCTCAATTCGACTGTATGTTTTTTTTGTATGTTTGTTCCGCGATATCTTTGCTAATTGTGAAACGATTTTAATGATTATTTTTTGTTTGAAAGAGTATTCTTTCGAAGTGGTCCCATTTAAATTTGATGAAGATCTGAGGAAGAACTTCGGAGATAGACATTTTGAAGTCGGTTTTATTTTTGTTAAATAGTTTTTTCGATATTATGTTTTAACTAACTATGAATAATTTCAATTTTAATATTTATTTTTATAATAATACAATTTCATTGAATTTGTAAATAGGTACGTACCTATAAGAAGTAACTGAATTCCAATTAATCTCGTGGTTCTCAAATATAGCCCCATTTTACCGGTACTACTTTTGTCGCAATAAATGGTTAAATATTTAAAAAATTGTGTGTAGAATTGTTTGATTATAGTTTTTTTTTTCGTTTTTTTTTTTTAAAATCGTTGCCCCACACTAAGATTTCTCCTGTATCGTGGGTGCATTTACAGACACAAATCTTCACATGCACAAACATCCAGACCCGAAACAACTATTTGTAGGCCATACAAATATTTGTTCCGTGCGGGAATCGAACCCACAACCCGTAGCGCAGAAGCCGATCGCTCAGCCACTGCACCAAACGTGTCGTCGATTGAATATTATATATTTATATTATTTTACTGCGTCGTTGGTCTAGTGGTTGCAAGCGTGGCTGCTGATCGTGAGGTCCTGGGTTCGATCCCCGGTTCGGGCAAAGTGTTATTGGGTTTTTCCATTAGGACTTTCTCAGTAGCAGCCCGGAGTCTGGATTCGTGCCCGGTTAATGGCAATAAGCTCACCCCTTATTACATGGGACTTAAACATAACTGGCGCAACGAGGGTGTATTAAAACACTTCTGCCGAACCCTTCGGTGAATACAAGGCGTATCTAATCTATGTTACGTTATACTAGCGGCCCGTCCCGGCTTCGCACGGGTGGACATTTTCCCCGTTTTTGCAACATTTTTCATTTATGCTCCGCTCCTATTGGTTGTAGCGTGATGTTATATAGCCTATAACTTTCCTCGATAAATGGACTATCCTACACAAAAATAATTTTTCAATTCCAACCAGTAGTTTCTGAGATTAGCGCGTTCAAACAAACAAACTCTTCAGCTTTATAATATTAGTATAGATGTGTTCCGATTAAATTTGAGTATTATTGTGTTCAGTTATGATTTAAAAAACTGAAGTTTTAACATACTTTTGTACCTGTAATTTGACTTCAGGGATCTAATTCTACTAGCAAAATTGGTGATAAATCGCGACCAAATCACAAACAAACTAATGATGATAGAATTGACCTCCACTTATAGGCTATATAACATCACGCTACGACCAATAGGAGCGGAGCATAAATGAAAAATGTTGCAAAAACGGAGAAAATGTCCACCCGTGCGAAGCCGGGACGGGCCGCTAGTGTAATAATAAAAAGATTCATCAATCTGTTTCATCTTAGAGCTATGCACGTTCGTTCTAAATATGCATTACAAGGTGTTTTACCCACCAAATGAATAACAAAAAATAAAAATGAATTTGTGCTTTACGAGGTTTTCACTGCTCAGCAACGATTTGCAGGTAAACGCCCGAGTCTGAAGCAGTGTTGCTAGATGACCGTCTTGGGTTCTCTTCAAATCTTTCCCAAAATCACCCAAAATTCAAATTTTGAAGAAAAAAACCAACACATAAGGCAAAATATTATTTATTAATGAAATACAATTTCAGCAATACCTTTCATTACTGGATAAGCATCTTCACACGCCTCGTCTGCAGTACCGTACATATTTTCTGAGTTAAAACTCTTTATCATCTTTGAACTTGGTTTACAATTACAACTTACATTACAGTTACAGTTTTGTCCCTCCAAATGTCCCCTCATAACTACAAAAAGCCTCCAAATTTGGAGGGATTCCCCGCAATCCGACATAAGTGGTCTGAAGCGCCATTTTAAGGAGCGTGGTTCCAGATTTGATTTTCCGGTCAGACACTTTGTCCAGGAACTAACACTGATGAGTTCGTGGCTCATACCAACCATACAGATCATACGATTTGCGAGGTTAAGCTGCGCTTGCCGCGGTCAATCCGTGGATGGGTGACTCCGTGCCTCGGAGAGCACGTTAAATAGTCGGTCCCGGTCCCGGGTATCATAAGAATACCTATGAGGAAACCGGTATGCCCGAGAGATATTTCTCAACGGCATGTGAAGCCAAGTCAGAGGCCCATGGGTGGCATAAACTCTGACACCAGGTTAGTCACTAACCACACGAAAAGAAGATGGGTCAGTGGCTAAGGTGTCGTTCAAGGAGTCGCGGGAACCATCGCTTACTCCGCTGTGTTTTCCGCCGCGTACTGCCATTCTCATTGCACACAGCTGAACTAAAAAAATACGCGCGGGGATCGCCTCCGCCATTAGGCTCATTGCTAAGTTCCGCATCTCCATAAACTGGTGAGTCCTTAGTGAGTGTTCCGGCGTCATACATCTCGTCAGAGGGCGCGCGCGCGCTTTATTCATCGCGTCGTGCCCCGCCCTATGCCGCGTAGCGACCAGCGGCTCCGCGCTCGCCTCGCGAGTTGCCCGTGCGCCTTAGCGAATATCACTCGCACGCACGGTGTAGCTCACTCACAGAAAAGACCAGAATATTTCAGACCTTATTGTTATTATTAAGTTATTATTGATTACACAGTTTTATACCAGCATTCAATCCATGCATTATCGAAGCCTACACAGCCCTAACAGTGAATGGTGTACTGCGCTACGTGTCAGCTGTTCCATTCTTTGTATAAGACACGGTCGCCAAGGATAGTTCCTAATCAGGTGGCACATATGGTGATATTTTGTATTTGAGGATCCCAGAAATAAAAAGTGTCATCTAAACTTTTCATTTTTGTTCATAAATCGAGAATTTTTTTTTCACTATTTGATCAGTTTGCGTCGGAAATGTCACTTTTTGATCAGAATGCGACTTAGAGACGCTATTTTTGAATCAAATCTCTTCAGAAATCGTTGGAATCAAAGATTTTGAGTTCAATGGGAAAAAAATAAGCTTCAAGCCAAAAATGTAAATGACACTTTGTTCCTGAGCTCCTCATTTGTAAACACACCCACGACAAAGAAGAAATCCTAGTTTGAGACAATGTTTTTTTGTGAAAGTGTTAATTACATGAAAATTGTTTGTTCACAGGTATGACGGAAATATGGATTTCCGAATATGTAAGTACCTTCTTACTTGATTCTACTTAACCGTGCGGTCCTCAGAATAAAGTCCTGGTCAGATAGAGACCGTGGCTGGGTGTGATATTCACGTCGCGTGTTGATCGCGTGCGAATTACTACGCGAAGTTTGTCGTGGTGTGGCAGTCTCTGTGTGGGATCTTCCATACATTGCCATAGTAATTCACTTAGAGCACGCGATCAACAAGCGACGTGGATATCACACCCAGCCACGTTCTCTGTCTGACCAGGCTTTATGGGTGCTTGTATAAAGAAGCGGATTCCCTATACAGACAAGTCGGTACGGATCGGTGCCGATTTATTAAAGTAATCATCACGCTTGAACTGCCTGGATTGGTGTTCGTAGTTCGTTGTGATTAGCGATACAGGGAGGCTGCTTTCCATTCTCTTGGCCATATAACTGTGCATTATAAATTAATTTACTTTTTAGGTATTCTCTTCGTCACTCTAGTTCTGAGTTATTCAGAGCAATGCACCGTTAAGTTTGATGGTACTCAATGCCGATACAACATGGTTTGTTTGAACACCATTGATGACCAAAGATGGGAAAGCTACATACATCGTAACAGACATAATATGGGTATGGACTACATAGATAATGTAGACGGTGAAGACAGTGAATGCTCACACTATATACGGTACGGTGGCCACATAGTTGATCCCGTATATCTTGTCTTCGAACATCCAGCAGCAGATCCCGTTACTACTCAGACTATCCCTATAACCATCAACTGGGGTGGACAAGGAATTCTCCATGTCATATATGCGTTAGACTTAAGAGGAAACAATTATGAAAATTTTCCAGTTCTTAAAAGCATGCAGAACTTAGCTATATTGGATATATCAAGGAATCACCTGACTACAGCTGTTCTTTCAAACAAATATGATTTGAATAAATTGAATGAAATAAATTTGTCGTACAATACTATAAGTGATATAAATGTTAACAGCTATGAGCATCCATATAGTACTTTGACAAAAATTAACATGTCACATAATTATTTAGTTAAAATTCCCGATGCTGTGTTCGATAAAATAGACGATCTACAGACTTTAGATATGTCGCACAACTACATCGAGGGTTTGAGTCCATTTACTTTCGAAGGCACCAAGAATTTGTTGCATCTAAACTTATCTAACAACCGATTAACAGAGATCAATTCTTCCCTCTTTAGATTCAGCGAACTAAAATTTTTAAGTTTAAGTAGTAACAAAATTAGGGAACTGAAAGTAAGTGATTTTGAAAAGTTGACCAAACTTGAAGTTCTCGATTTGAGTTCAAATTATATCAAGGCAATTGCCATTAACGTTTTTCAAAATATGGTTCTGTTGCATAATTTAGATTTAAGTAATAATGTTCTAGATACCGCGAGTAAAGATATGTTTGCTAATTTGCAATCATTAAGTAGCATCGATATCTCAAGAAACAAGTTTAAGTCTCTGCCCAAAGGCTTGTTCAAAAATAAAACTATTTATACTTTTTCAGTAACCGATAATTTGTTAGAAGGTTCATTAACTAAAGGCATGTTTGAAGGCGTCAATGTTACACAACTAAATTTAAGCAAACAGTTATTGAATGCAATTGAAGACTATGCTTTTAATGATCTGATCAGACTTGACACATTACTTCTTAGTGATAATGAAATCCAATCATTATCAAACATGTGTTTCAAAACGTTAATACATTTGCAACGGTTGGACTTGGATAATAACCAAATTGTTAGTATAGATTTCAACAAAGCAGATCTGACCAATCTGAAAATATTATTATTGAAAAATAATCGATTGGTACAAATAAAACACGAACACTTCCATCATTTGAATAGTCTGGAATATTTGGATCTATCAGAAAACGCTATATCCCGATTGGAACCAAGCTCTTTCAAAACGTTGTCAAATTTAATAAACCTACGAATTTCCGACAACCCTTTATCCGGCACATTAGAAACTGGCACATTTGATGGTTTGGTTTCATTACCGAGTCTAGATATTTCTCGTAGTTTATTGACTACCGTGCAAAACGCTTCTTTTAATGAAATGAATGAATTAAAGGAACTTAATATGTCCTTTAGTAAAATAACTGAATTGCAATATAATGTCTTTGCACACACAGGCTATATAGAAACGCTTGATCTATCCTATAACAAGCTGGAAAATTTCTTTATAAACACGACAGAATTAGTCGGTTTGAGCACTTTACTGTTAAATAATAATCTCATAAAAACAATTTCATCTACGTCACTACAGGGGTTATCACGCTTGGGTAAGATCAGCTTGGCTTATAATGCTCTAGAAAATATTCACAATGAATCATTTACCAGTTTGATCGACTTACGTTTCTTAGATCTTTCTTATAACGAAAAATTTGAGTTTACTGAAAACTTGTTAGAAAAGACGAAAAATTTAGAAACTTTAAATTTATCTGGTATCAAAACTGATGTCCGTTTTGCACATTTCGAAGACACAACTATTTCTGAAGTTGTGATTTCAGATGCAGGAATACATAATATTAGTGCATTAAACCTTAGCAGCTTAACACATTTAGGTACTATAGTATTGAGTAATAATAGTGTTTCTAAAGTAGAGATTGGAGCCTTTTCAGGTATAAGTAGACTCATGAACTTAGATTTGAGTTTTAATAAAATATCTTTTATTCAGCCGGGATCATTTAAAGACAACGAACTCTTGCATTCTCTAAATATTTCCCATAACTCTTTGTCGATAATTGGTTATGGAATTTTCCGTGGACTAATTTATTTGGAGACTCTAGATATGTCATACAATAACATTAAAGATATGCAAAGCGAAAGATTCTACGAATTGAACAGCTTATCAAAATTAATAGTAGATCATAACAAAATTGAATCAATCACCGCTCAAGACTTTGTAGGAACAAGTTTATCAAAGTTAAGTATAGGCGATAATCCTTTATCGTGCGACATTTTAGTTAATCTTAAGAAAGATGGCATTCGTTTTGAAATAACAGCAATTAAAATGGATGAGCATGGCGGTGAGAATGTATATGGAGTAACATGCAATAAAGAACAAGATCGAATTTCTGAACCCACAGCGACAATTAACAAAGATAACGAGAAAAACGACATACTCGTAGACATAAGAAATATTTTATACAACTCAAGTAATAAAAATACTGTACTACAAGATAGTAATGACGCTAAATATTTAGAAAATATGTCGAATGTCATTGAAAAATCCAATACTATCAATAAGGAAAACCTATCAAATCTAGCCAACTTAACATCCAGGGTTATTGAATTAAACAACAACACTAACATGTTACTACGAAGAATTCTTAAATCTTTGCAAGAAAATTCAGTTGCAACAACCACTTCAGTTACTTTAATTAGTGATAATAAGACAGTAGATGTCATTCCGTATATAAATAAAATTAAAAAAGAATTAGAGGACACTATAGCAGAAGAAAAGCAAAACATTATTAATGAATTAGAAAATAAATTTTCTTTGATTCATCATCAAACGGAATCGTTGGTCACAAGTCCTAGTAATGAAAAATTGGTGTCAAATAATGATAGAACAAAATCCTTATTCACAGAGACTTGTGTAGCATTAATATTGTTGATATTAGTCGGTTTAGTTTTATACAAATTCTATAAATCCAGAATGTTTATAAGAAACCGATTATCTTTTAGTACACGCGAACTACCTGGTGCCATGGAAAATTCTACTTTGTAATTTGGAATTATCTACAAGGCAATTTTTTATATTGCTATAATTTGTCAAATAAATGATGTGTTAAATGCCTTTCATAATAAAATAAAAAAAATCGTTTTCTAACCGTTTCGTTTGCATTAATATAAGCCAATATCATTAATGTCTCCGCCGCACTGGACACATGTTGCGATACATGCACCGCAAAATGACACGCGCCATGTATCGCAATTTGTGCTCTAGCAAAGTTTAGTGTCGCAGTAAATGTGTCTCGTAATGTACCTGATACAAGTTATGGCGCATGTATCGCAATACGTGCCCGGTGTGGTTTGGGCGCAAAGTGTATAAATACAGGGTTTAAACGAAATCATGTAATTCCTTCAAACCTCGTGATGTACTGCTGACATAGATTAACACCGCACGGGATACTTTTGGAATCAATAAAAAAAATTACAAGAAGTAAACATGTTTTCTTAACGTGAGGCATTTTAGCGCCCCGAGCGAATTGCGCAACTATCGCTCGCCGCGCAGGCATCTATCTCCGGGCGCGAAAATACCTCACATTAAAAAAACATGTTTACTTCTTGTAGTTAGTTTTTTATTGAAACCAAAAGTATCCCATTCACGGTTAATCTATGTCAGCAGTACATCACGAGGTTTGAAGAAATTACATGATTTCATTTACACCTTGTACTTATAATCAGAATTTATTATAAACAATTAATCGACAGTCGACAGATTTTACCTACTGGCAACTCTTTTGATGTTATTGTAATTTCATATTGTAGGTACAGTAGAACGCCGATTATCCGAACGCCGATTAATCGAATCGCCAATTATCCTAATCGGTCCTAAGCGTAATATAAAAAAATTTGCCGAGCTTTGCCGAGAAAAACCCTAGCATCTAAAAGAGAACTCCTGGCCACAAAGTCAGTAAAGATCAGAGAGGCAACTTACTCTGATCGATATGTTCAAGTGAGCGTTATTGTAGAACTGTGTTTGTTAAACTTAATAAAGTTTATTCTATGTGTGACAGTTCGTTTTTCTTTATTACCAGTCTATGTTCGACTATCCGAATTTTCGATTATCCGAATCGACCCCGGTCCCAATTAATTCGGATAATCGGCGTTCTACTGTATGTAATTATGAAAATGTTATGTTGATTGAAAAATAAATGACTATTTTACACTTACAATATTCGTATTATGTTATAGCGATTGTATCATTGTATTGCATCCTTACCCAAGTCAATTATATTTCGCAGATGTTTACTATTATTTTGAAGTTTCATATTCGTTTTGCGATACATTTTTTGCGATAAATTTTTTGCGTACACACATTATGTTAAACTGTAAATTTCCAGTATAAGCTGACCTCTCATTGTACTGAAATTCCGTATAGTGAGAGGTCAGCTTATACTGGAAAAAAAGCTTCGTATTTATAATGTTTCGCGATAAGGTCACCCATTGAAACTTATTTAAAAAAAGAGTACAGTAAACAGTAGGTATCTAAGTATATGAATAAATATTAGGTTTGGTTTATAATTCATGAATATTCTTTACGTAGGTAGGTACTATATTATGTATTATTTACCGTACATCTTTATTAGTTGTTATTTTTATATGATGTAAATGTCCCTTAAGCGTCTATTAATATTATTTAATTTTATAGGTAATAAATATGAAAATACATAGAATATTTTATATTTTTCAGTGACGCGGCTAATTGTATGTTTTTGACATTTTTTTGTAAATAAATGATGAAATATTATCTGTTTTTGTTTTATTTGATGACCCAATTTGTAAAAAAAACTATCTAGACCTAGAGCGAATCTGACTGTACCTACACATTTCTCGTAATATTTAGTAAAAAGATTATTCTAAAAACATCGTCAGTGGAATTAAATTATCTATTTAATATGTATACTTTAAGAAAAATAACTATGTTTATTTCCTTAAAAAAATACTGTGAATCTCTCTACTGTAAAGTAGGTATATTGGCGCTTTAGTCTTTTTACCTTTCCACTGACAATATTGTAGTTGATTTATTCATTTCTATGTTTTAGATAGAACATAAATAAATACTGGTTATACCCACGCCTGTATTCCCCGAAGGGTTGGGCAGAGGTGTATAGTAACAGCCTCATTTCGCCGTTATGTGTAAGTCCCATAATTATAAGAGAGGGTGAGCCTATTGCCATCAACCGGGCACAAATCAAAACGTCCGGGCTGCTACTGAGGAATTCCAGCCGGAAAAACACAACAACACTTTGCCCGACCTGGGGATCGAGCCCAGGACCTCACGATCACCAGTCGCGCTTGTCACCACTAGACTAACGAGGCAGTTAGATTAGTTAGGTTATGTAATTTATATGTACCTATACTAACGGCCCGTCCTGGCTTCGCACGGGTGGACATTTTCCCCGTTTTTGCAACATTTTTCATTTATGCTCCGGTCCTATTGGTCATAGCGTGATGTTATATAGCCTATAACCTTCCTCGATAAATGGACTATCCAACACAAAAATAATTTTTCAATTTCAACCAGTAGTTCCTGAGATTAGCGCGTTCAAACAAAGTCTTCAGCTTTATAATAATCTTTATATTATAATTCGACTGTACGTGTGTATGTCACTGAACTCCTCCTAAACAGCTGGACCGATTTCAATGATTTTTTTTGTATGCGTATGGGTGGCGCCCTGAATGGTTTAGATTCATAATTGGACCCGGTAGGTGGCGCTGCTGTCGGTATGTCACCAAATGTTTAGAGCAGAACGACGTCTGCCAGGTCCGCTAGTATTAGTATAGATTTAATGAATAAAGAGATTAATACACTGATCTAAACGTTTAATAAATATCACGACCCAGGGTTTTGATCCAAATATCAAAATAAATATAACACAACATCGTAATAAATATAAAAAAAAAATACACTTTACGGAATTTAAATATTTAAAAAAACTGGCAACACTAACACGGTACTTCCCCGGACTATCAGTTACACTGCTTTATCAGCGAGTTCGTTTGTTTTGCATGCGTGGTTAAATATATGCTTACCTATAACAATGGATAATATTGTTTATACCTAATTGTGCTAGTTAACCAATGAGTAGATATTTGTATGTAAAACAGTCACTGGTGTCGATTCTGTTGCGCACTTTGACAAGATTAATTAATTAATTTATTAGGGACAAAAACAGTTACCTACATGCCAAGCTTAACCACTCAACCGCCAGGCCGGCGCCAAATTTCAGTTGACCGCCAGCGACCGCGCGGTCTTATTTATGTTATTTGACCGCTTCCGACCTTAGCGATAAAAACACCTGACGTTCGCAAACTACAAGTGCTATATCAAAATAAAAATACAGGCATAAAGCTGAATAATTAAGGAATCTACTTATTTAAAAACCAAGAGGTATAATTATAATTTGAAACTCAAAAAAAAAGTTTAACTTGAAAAACAGTGATGGAAAATTGGAAAAATTGGTAAATTGGAAATTTTTGATGGATAACTCTTAACTTTATATCCATTTTAACAATATTAAAATAAACTAGATTATATTTCCTTCCTAACAATACCAGAATGTTTAAACTTATTTTATACCATCATGAAGAAAATCTTATAAGAAGTTAGAAACTCCTTGCTGGTTTTGATGCGGCCTCGCGCGCTCGTATACTGTATATACTATGTATATACAGTCAAGATAGAATCTTTACGAAACTACTCTTACTACACATGTAACCCACACCATTGTCCACGAATTCACAAAAAAGAAGTAAAAGAAAACAGATATACAGAGTGCATCATAACATAATCATAAAATACTGTTAAGAAGCGAAATTAAAAAATAAAAAACAGGAAAGATTATACTTAAGTAGTTAGTGACTCTATTCCTCTCGCCTTAAAACGATGTTTGGAAAGAGTAAACATGTCAAGCTCCATAAAGTGATTGTTGTATGTATCAACGAGGTGACGAAGAGGCACGCGCACTCCAACATTAGTCCTGCACGAATTTGTGTGGAATAGCCGAGGCACACGTACCCCACGAAGCATAACAGATCTAGGTACTATACAAGGTTAGTTGGTAAGGGGGTACTAAGCCGAAAGGATATTAAAGTACCCATAATAATGGATAACTTTTGTTCTACAACTTTCCCCAAAACTCGATAGTTTAAGAGAAATAGCTTTTTAAAGATTTCGTAAAAAATATGTTCAAATCTAACTGTCCATAGCTATGATCAGCTGTTTTTACAATTTAGGTCATATTTATAATTACGGATTAGAAAATAAATTTTCTAAATTCTTAACTAAAGCAGGTATGTTTTTTTTTTTTAAAAAAACTAAAATAAAATTCGTTTTACATGCAAATAAAAATTATCGAATTTTGATATTTTAGCACTTGCTTTAAAATAGTCATCAGTGATACTTTACGTGGCCCGCGGCTTAGTACCACCTTTCTGACTAACCTTGTATAATGTAAACTATTTGATAAAGGAATGCAGTCAAATCCATTATTACATATACCATGTAGTGTCATTACACCCAGAAGTACCTAATCGTCTAGATTCCAAGCTAAGTAATTGAACTTAATTTAAACTGGACTACGGGTATTTGTTTCTTTCTGTTGCAATAGAAAGAGAAAGTGACAGTTGCGTTTAGTCTAGTTTAGTACTGTCAAAATGTACAACAGAATCGACACCATCTTTACATAGTATAAAACAAAGTCACTCCCGCTGTCTGTACGCTTAGATCTTTTAAACTACGCAACGGATTTTAATGCAGTTTTCAGCAATAGATAGAGTGATTCAAGAGGAAGGTTTATATGCCCCACATTAGTATGTACATTACACCCTTGCGAAGCCGGGGCGGGTCGCTAGTTATCATTAAAATGGACACACGGCCATTATCATAGTCCATGTTAATAGGTATCTCAAGAGATTATAAAAATGTGTCGTAGATGTTTGCATTAATGTAGTTCGTTCTGCGTAGCCTTTACCAACTATGTTGGGGTCAGCTTCCAGTCTAACCAGATACGGCTGAATACCAGTATTTTACACGGAGCGACTGCCATCAGACCTCCGCAACCCAGTTACTGGGTAATGCCGATATCCTAAGGCTAGACCGGTTGTCAGACTTTCGGGTTTCTGACTATCCGTAACGATTGTTGTAGGTATTCATATGACACCCGGGACTGACTGTTTAACGTGCTCCCTGAAGCACGGAGGGGTCTCGATGGTAACGAACGGTCACCCATCCACAGACTGACCGCGGCAAGCGCAGCTTAACCCCGCTAATAGTAATTAGCCATGAACCTTAAGTAGATATGCTTACTTAATATTTTTTTAACTTTATATCCTTTAAGCTCCTATTAAGATTAATGTAAATGTAGAAATTGGACGATAACAACATTCTATCCTGTAACGGCTGATGATATTAACTGATCTCAATACAAAATCTTTAGATTAACTAAAAATCTCTAGATTAGAGAAATTAACATTTATTTATTTACTAGTGACCCGCCCCGGCTTCGAACGGGTACAATGTAGATACTAATGTGGGGCATATAAACCTTCCTCTTGAATCACTTTATCTATTGTTGAAAACTGCATTAAAATCCGTTGCGTAGTTTAACCCGGCGTCATGGGGGTTGGATCAAAATGACCCGGGACGTTTTTGTTAGCTTACAGATGCGTAACTACGCAAGCGACGTTACCGCTCCTCTCAGTAGCTGGAGTTTATGAGTTGCGCTAAGCGTTGTTGACAAAGAATCAGATGTACGGCGATCGTGCTTGGAGCTACGTGTGCCCAAAGTTAAAAAAGGTAAATATGACCCATCCCCGTACTCGAAGTAACAATTTTGCGCCATTTTCTCCTTAGATGGTTTTTATGTTTTATTATTACTTTTGGTGTTATTTGTTGCATTTTATGCTTGAATTATCGTTTCTTGTTATTAAAATACTTACTTTTTGTCGGTAGATTGAAAAAATGGATCGAGAGTAAAGAGAACGACAGAGAAGATGATGAGTCTGATATTTTTTTTGAATTTTCTTTTAAATACGACCGTCTCACAGGTTTCACTTTTATAAACTTAACTAAGTTTATAAAAGTGCCATAAAAAAATTTAAGACGGCCAATGAATGCTAAGAAATGTGAGATTAGGCTAAGGAACGCCACTTTTGTTGATTTTTACGTGTTTTTATTTAAATACGTTTAAAGGCTTAATTAAAATGTTATCTAATACAAATTCTTGTTTCATTTACTAAACCATAAAACAATAAAGCCACTACCTTAAAATAATTACTAATTTGTTTTAAAAAATTTGAAATATCTTAAGTCAAAATATCGGGTCATAATGACCCACCCGCGTCCGCGTAACATTTTCCACCCCCATGACGCCGGGTTAAAAGATCTAAGCGTACAGACAGCGGGAGCGACTTTGTTTCATACTATGTAAAGATATGCCTTACAACTATCGGTCTTAACCTAATTCGATAGCCAAGTCACACACAAAATTAAAATTAAAGCACAAAATATATTTCAAGATCATAAGGGAACGTACCTATACTACGTGACCCATTTATGAATTTTTTTTACCCCCCTTCACCCCTCGGTGACCATCCGTAGTATCTATATAACCAAGTGCTCCTGTGGCCAAGCGTGGTATTTTGAAGACCCCTTCCCCCCCTGAACGGGTCACGTAGCATGGGTACGTTCCTTAAAGATCATTGTTTGTAACATAGTGTAAACAATAGTACCTACCTACTTTTGCGAATTCACCCAAATGACATGTAAATAATTATCATTTTCGACCTGAGTATAATTGGTGGTGCGAATTGCTCGAGTCAGCGGGGTTCCGCCAGCAAGTAGGTCCTGGCTGATGGTACGAACATACATCATAAACGCCTTGTATTCCCCGAAGGGTGCGGCAGAGGTGTTTTAGTACATCCCATGTAATAGGGGGCGAGCCTATTGCCATTAACTGGGCACAAATCCAGACTCCGGGCTGCTACTAAGAAATTCCTAATGGAATAACCCAATAACACTTTGCCCGACCAGGGGATCGAACCCAGGACCCCATGCTTAGCAGTCGCGCTTGCGACCTCTAGACCAACAAGGCAGAAAGAAATTCTATAGAAGTAATGGCAAAAACTGGACTGGACTGCTTCGTTGGTCTAGTGGTGGCAAGCGCGACTGCTGATGATCGTGAGGTCCTGGATTCGATCCCCAGGTCGGGCAAAGTGTTATTGGGTTTTGGGAGTTTGGATTTGAGCCCGGTTGATGGCAATAGGCTCGCCCTCTATTACATGGGACTTCAACAAAACGGCGAAGTGAGGGTGTTACTATACACCTCTGACCAACCCTTCGGAGAAATACGGGCGTGATGATATATAATGTCAAAAACTATATTTATGGTTATTAATATCGGCCGTAAATCACTCGATACTAAAGACTGAAAGCTATGTAGCAGCAAATAAAAAAACCCATCGATGGATATCCAGTATCTGGGTTCAACTTCGCAATTAAGGGACCTCAGTACCCTTGGGGCCTATTCTCTCCAACAATGGTGAGTTTTTTTCCTCTTTTGCACCGACGTTCACTTGCTCCGGTTAGCCGACTGTTATTTGTGTGCATTGCACCAAATGGACCCCATGGAAAAAGGGGTTAAGAATTGTATCTAAAAAAAAACATTTTTTACTCTGTTCTCAATAGGTACCTAGTGTTGTAGGTAATGTTTATTTATGTGTTTATAAATAAACATTTTCTTCAGGTTGATTAACAGATTTTTTTATTTATTTTTTTATTCAATAGGCTAATGGCTATAGGCTCGCCCTAAACATAAGTGACGAAACGAGGGTGTACTAAAAATACCCCTGCCGAACACTTTGGTGAATACAAGGCGTGATGTTATGTTCATGTTTTATATTCAAATTTTTTTCTAGGAATTTGTTCAGAAATATAAAATTAAAACAAAAATTACAATAATTCATGACATTGATGTTCCGAATAAAACACAGTCTGTAGAAGTGAAATCAATAGCTTATTAGGTATAGATTTAATTACACAATTTACACTACCAGCTACCAGCGTGCGTGAATGACAAGATGTATGAATGTGGATGAAGCGAAAGGAGTATGTAAGGACCGTAGCATGTGGCGTTCTATAGTTTCTGCCTACCCCATGGGAAAAAGGTGTGAGTTTATGTATGTATGTGCAGATTTAATAATACTTATATCAGATTAATGAACAGTTACCTGTATATTGTAGAAGAAGAATAAATAGAGTATTTCGTCCCTTTATTGGTAAAACCGATTATCTGCACTTTTTTTCAAAAATGAGTTATTTACACCAAGCTACTAATTTTTTTGAGCTCTATCTACAGGTAAAACCGATTTTTCTATACGATGCATAGTTTCCGAGATAGATTCGCAAAAAAACAATTATAATATAAGCTTTTAAGTAACCTCTGCATTCAATAACAGCTAAAGTCTTATACCTGTACGATTTTTTGGAAGCCTTGCAATCAAAAACACATTCCGTTTCATATCTTATTTTAGTTGCAATTTAATTACACTCTGAACATACTGTAGCATTGTACTAATAAAAGAAATAGAAAGTAAGTAGTTCTACTTGCTTTTAACAGAACATAATCCTTCGCACCTGTGCAGATTTTAATTCAATTAAAAGAGTATAAGTACTTAGATAGACAATCTAAATTCATCAAATTTTGTATACTTAGATAAAAATAAAAAGTTACTAATAAAGTTGATTATTTCCTAATATAATATAATTCTTATTATTTTTCTACTTTATTCAGTTTTTACTTTCATGTAAATAATGATTTTTTGGTATTTTTGTAATTATAAAAAATATAACAATGACCAGGCCTGCTGTAGTTCCTTGTATGAACATTTTGCAGATAAAAAAAATAAAAATGTTTATTTCACAACTTATTTATTATTTACTCGTTTGGAGGCACCTTTTAAGCACCTTTTAAGCAGATAGTCTACCACAATTCTTAATTTTACTCAAGTAAAACCAATTATCATTTTTTAAATTTCAATTTGTAGAATGTTTCAGAGTGTTATTTTTACAGTTGTTTTTGGTACCTTATTACTTTCTTCGAAAGGTTACGGTGAACCTATAAGATAAGCTCCAAGTGATTTAATTAATGATATATATGCTTATGTCGTTATTCAGGAAAAACCAACTAAATGACCCCCTGAAGATAGTGTTTGGCATTTTTTCAAGCATTATCAATGAAGTACTTCTATTTTTATGATTTACAAACATACTTTATTAATGTTTTCATTATAATTACATGATTGCAGGTAACATTTATGTAATTTAGTTACATCATTTTTGTTTATGCAAACAAGTATGTACGAAGGATCGTCGTCGCCATCGCGCCGGCACCGCTCGCGCATCCCCACTATCGAGCATTGCATCGGCGACAGTGGCCAGCGACATACGTTGCTTTGTTATTAAATAATAATTTGTAATAATTTCAAGATTAAAGCAAAAGTATATTTGGATTTAGGATCTGTTTCATTTACTAAATCATCAATAAGAACTATTAACAAGTTTTTGATAAACACCACGCGACGCAAGATCTGTCAAACTTTTAAATCATCATTGCCACAAGTTTATTTTTCGGTAGATAATCGGTTTTACCAATAAAGGGACGATTTATTTACATAACATAACATTACGCCTGTATTCCCCGAAGGGTTGTGCAGAGGTGTATAGTAACACCCTCATTTCGACGTTATGCCAAGTCCCATATAATAGGAGGCGAGTCTATTGCCAAAAGTATTTATTTATTTATGAATAAAACAGAAAATACACCTATTGAACACAATTACTTACTTATTGTATTAATTATACTATGAAGATTACAGGCCTATCGCATAGACAATGAATAGACACAAAAGTACAGTAACTACTAATAATAGTAGTAGAAGTAGTAGAAAAAAAAAGTGTAGACGTGTTATCGCTGACATGGCGCACACAAACCGATCTGTAACGGAAAATGAGGTTCTCTTATGCCTGGGCCACACTAGCGTCTAACGCCATTAATTAACGCAATCATTTGCAGAAATCCCTTGTATCCTTGTCACTTATTGCGTTAATTAATGGCGTTAGGCGTTAGTGTGGCCCCGGCATTACAAGCTAAAACTAAGTAGGTACCTATCGTTCTGTCCTCAATAGCTTCATCTTCTGCTTCTCTCGTGGCGGCACGAGCTATACGAAACTACCTCATGCCGTGCGTGGTGAAAAGATGAGCAGTACGCAAGGTTGGTAGCAGGGTTGACTGTCAGAGGGAGCCGGGCGAACTTAAGTATCGTCACTCGTGGAGGCTCTATTTAACCGACTTCCAAAAAAGGAGGAGGTTCTCAATTCGACTGTATGTATTTTTTTTGTATGTTTGTTCCACGATATCTTTGCTAGTTGTGAACAGATTTAATGATTTTTTTTTTGTTTGAAAGAGTATTCTTTCGAAGTGGTCTCATTTTTTGGTAAAGATCTGATGAAGAACCTCGGAGATAGACAATTTGAAGTCGGATTTATTTTTGTTAAAAAGTTTTATTATAATGAATTAATAACATAACATCACGCCTGTATTCCCCGAAGGGTTGGGCAGAGGTGTATAGTAACACCTTCATTTCGCCGTTATGTTTAAGTTCCATGTAATAGGGGCGAGCCTATTGCCATCAACCGGGTACAAATCTAAACTCCAGGCTGCTACTGAGGAGTTCCACACGGAAAAACCCAATAACAGTTTTCCCGATCAGCAGTCGCGCTATCCACCACTAGACCAACGAGGAAGAATAGTATACATATCAAATTGTAAATTGACATGAATTGCAAAAATAAAAGAATGCTATCAAATACACGATGTTGTAGATACAGTAACAAAATAATACGAAAATGTTCTACAAATGCAATTTGGAGACGCGCTAAAAGCCCAGAAAATGTAATAAGAATTTCGCGAAAACTTGATTTACTTCGACACTTGACTCGTTAAGGAAAAGCGGGCCGATAGTGTAGGGTGACCCGAAATAAGTTAAATTGAAGACAGTATATTTCGACGGTTCCTACGTGTAGATACTATCGAAACTACAAAATCTCAGTTTTTATTTTATTATGTATGTACACCGATTATGCTAAGATTAATGATCCGATTTACGTGATTCTTCTTTGGTTTGATGCGGAATAGTTGCCATTTGGTCCCATAAAAATGTATTATTTTATAACCTTTAAGATAACACAATTTCACACCTTTTAAGCAGATAAAATAAAACTGATATTTTGTAGTTTCGATAATATACGTAGGGACCGTCGATTTGTTTGTTTCAAAATATGAAGTAGTAAAAGCACCGTACTGCCTCGTTGGTTTAGTGGTGGCAAGCGCGACTGCTGATCGTGAGGTTCTAGGTTCGATCCCTGGGTCGGGCAAAGCATTATCGG
Organism: Amphipyra berbera; assembly: GCA_910594945.2. Taxonomy (NCBI): domain Eukaryota; kingdom Metazoa; phylum Arthropoda; class Insecta; order Lepidoptera; family Noctuidae; genus Amphipyra; species Amphipyra berbera. The sequence continues at coordinate 3,292,885 of OU343138.1, forward strand.
GTTTATCCGTGTAGAATTCCTCAGTAGCAGTCCGGAGTTTGGATTTGTGCCCGGTTAATGGCAATAGGCTCGCCCCCTATTACATGGGACTTAAATATAATGGCGTAACGAGGGTGTGTTACTGAACACCTCTGCCTAACCCTTCCGGGAATACAAGGCGTGATTTTATGTATGTAAAAGCAATGGAGATGGACAGTTTGACTCACTTTCATCATCTTTCTGCCCTGTTCCCAAGTTACTTGTGTTCGTCACAATATGTCCTTTTCTTCCATTCTTCCCTGTCAGACGTCACTTTATCATTTACTCCCTTTTCCTTCATCTCTCTTCCTTTCGTATAGTTAGTGACTAACCTGGTGTCAGAGTTTGTGCTGCCCATGGGCCTCTGACTTGGCTTCACATGCCGTCGAGAAATATCTCTCAGACATGCCGGTTTCCTCACGATGTTTTCCTTCACCATTTTTAAGCAAGTGATAATTATACAATACGCACATGAATCCGAAAAGTCAGTACAAGGTGTGGTGTTATGTAATGAAAACAAAAAAATAACTTTATGTATCCACCAGAATCCAAAAGCATGGTGTACCTACTAAAGGACGATTTTTTCCTTTTCTTTACATCGTTTATTTTGTTTGAATCAAAGTGATATCCGATCGAGAATATATTTTTACCCGGTCGTTTATCTTGTTATAATTGTGGTAGTTCTGATGACCCGATTCTGAAGACGAAAGGTTCTGCTATTATTAAAAAAATATTTTACAGACTTTTTTTTCTTCATACTACACAAAGACATTCATTTAAACTCTTTGGTACTATATAGAATTATTGATGTAATAAAATTAATATTGCTTTACATGCTTTTTTTATTTATTTATTACAATAATAATAATTTGGCTTGTTGGTCTAGTGGTCGTAAGCGCGACTGCTGAGCATGGGGTCCTGGGTTCGATCCCCAGGTCGGGCAAAGTGTTATTAGGTGTTTCTATTAGGAATTTCTCAGTAGCAGCCCTGAGTCTGGATTTGTGCCCTCTCCTCTGTGGGGCCCCGACCCCACGACCTCCTGAGAGGCGCAGGGAGCACCCCACATCACCGGCGCACCAGATCACATGGCACGCCGTGACCACCCCGAAAACCAAATAAGCACATGGGCGCCAGACGACCCCGTGTCTGGGCACCCTTGGTCCCTCCGCGACGGGTCAGGTTAGTGGCCCCGCCGCCTACCACTTTTCGGCCGCAGTGAATAGGGAGAGAGGCCAACTATACACCGACACTCCTCTCCCTCTGCGGCCCCACCGCATCCGCCATCTGACGGTGGCGGCCCCATCAACGCTGCGGAAGGTAGGGAGAACGATGCACCGTAATACCGGCACTCCTTTCCCGCTGCGGCCTCCACCCTTCAGCCGCGATGCCTTCCATAAGACGTCGCGGCCCGCCTCAGTTGCGATGTCGCCCAGGCGACACCGCAACCCACTTGGCCGCTACGTCGAGGGCTTCTAGGCCCAAGCCCCGACGAGCAGCCCCTCCTCGGCCTTCACTCCACGGCTACTGAGCCCCCTCGCAATGACAATGCGGGAACCCACCGGGGGGACGTCCGGCGTACCCTAAGCAGTCAGCCGCGCTACCAACCTTGCTGACTGTCTAAACTTTTCACCACATGAGCTAATCTCGTATCAAGAGATGCAGAGAAGAGATTTATCGGACTTTCCAAAAGGCTTCAACTAAGTTCAAAACAGAAAGCTTCTAAACTTATTTGTAGCCGGAACGGAACGGTTCACAAAATAACCTTAAACGCCATGGTGTTTGTCTTTATTTATATTTAATTAAGTTTAAAGCCAGGCTAAAACAATTTCAACATTGATTTCACGGGGTTAAGCGTTTTGTGTTTCGTGTTGGGCCATTAGAATAGCGAGTGTATAAAAATCACTGAATAATTTGGATTAGTATTTCTCCAAAAAATATACAAGGTGTAAAAATACCCTTCACGAAGTCCTCAACCATGCATTCAGTACATCAAACTAAGTAACCCTACGCAAAAATTGTTGCTGGGAAACGACATTTTTTTTGAGTGAAAAATTTCGTTTTACTGTAAAGCTCAATGTAACACACTCAAAACACTGTGCTGATAGATGCAATGAGTAGTAAACGGGTAATGGAGGTATTTCAAGTACATTTGCAACCTTCAAAACTAATATTTTATTTAAAAGTTGTGAAATAGATGGAACTTTGACCTCCAATATCTCCGTAACTAGAAGGTTCCCAGGCATAGTCAAGAATAAAAAAATTCTCGCAATGACGTGGAGAATAAGTGCCTTTCGGCTTCGTTAAGGGTCTATTTACACCGTTTATTTACATTACAAATGACTTTGATTGACACAACATCACGCCTTGTACTCCCCGAAGGGGTCGGCAGAGGTGTTTATAGTACACTCTCGTTTCGCCAGTTATTTTTAAGTCCCTTGTAATAGGGGGCGAGCCTATTGTCATTAACCGGGCACAAATCCATACCTGGACTGCTACTGAGAAATTTCTAATGAAAAACCCAATGACACTTTGCCCGACTGGGGGATAGAACCCAGGACCCCATGCTTAGCAGTCGCCCATGCGACCACTACACCAATAAGGCAGTTAATGACTTTCAGTTCAGTTTTTTTTTATTTTTTTAAATAAAACGTTGCCCCACACTAGGATTTCTCCTGTATCGTGGGTGCGTTTACAGACACAAATCTTCACACGTACAAACATCCAGACCCGGAACAACTATCTGTAGGCTTTGCCAAACTTCTTGGCAGTATATGATTAGGTATAAATGAGACAAAGTTGTAGTATAGTCTGGTTATAATTATCCAAAGGTGCATCTTATATACTAACGACTACGTGTTGATCACGGATAGTAGAAACATTTAATAGATATTGAACGTGCGATAAAGATCATAAGATTGCGATGTAGATTGTAGATACAGCACAAAGATATTGTACTGTAACATAGGCCATACAAATATTTGTTCCGTGCGGGAATCGAACCCACGACCCGTAGCGCAGAAGCCGATCGCTCAGCCACTGCACCAAACGTGTCGTCGTTCAGTTTCAGTTTCATTTATTTGCTTGAAATATGGTACAAGAGTTATTACATAAAAGATAGACCAATACATATTTCAACATAATACTCGTACTAGGTATGCAAAATTATAAAATAGAAATTATAAATTAGATAATCTAGTTATTATTAACATGTCTATGAAGTTATACAATTCAACAGTCATCGGTCAAAATCTTGATAAAATTCTCAAATTATATAGATTACAAATGTCAAATAGAGTTACATTGGAATTAAAGGAATATAATTTACAATTGTTGCATAATTAAAGAAAGTGAACAAAGAAACATTAGATTAACGTTATAATACATACATACATAAACTCACGCCTTTTTTACATGGGGTAGGCAGAAACTATAGAACGCCACATGCTACGACCCTTACATACCCCTTTCGCTTCATCCACATTCATACATCTTGTCATACACGCACGCCGGTTGAGAGTACTACGCACCTGACCTTTGTGAAGAACATCACCAATAACGTCGATGTATGTCCTTCTAGGACGTCCTCTACCGGCGTGTCCATTGACATCCGCCTTATAAATTCCTTTTATTAATCGCCGTTCACTCATTCTCTCAACATGACCAAACCACCTAAGCATACTCCTTTAAATTTTTGTCACTACATCATCTTTTAAACCGCAACTTTGTCTAATCTCTTCATTTCTCAATCTATCATTCAAAGTTACACCGCACATACTTCGCAAGGTTATAATAAATGAGGACATTATGTATGCTACAATGTTTCAATAAGCGCACAATTTTTTGTACGGCAATTCCGCCATCCCCTTAGGCAAGTAGTTGAAAATGAGTGATGGCATATATGCACAACTTCTTTTAAATATGTCCAACTTTGGCACTGGCATTTTCAAAGGCAAGTTGGTGACTTTTCGCTTATTGGTATTGTCGTTGTTCTCAAACAGATAATTGTGATATTTCATGAATTTTGCAACTTCATAAATGTAGATGCTAGGTACAGTTTGAATATTTTCTGATTTGAATACTGGTGTGCACGACTCAGACCATTTCATGCCAAATAATGCACGGATACCCATACAACTATTTCCCCATATAACTATTGATTAGTTATTATAAATATCTGAAAGCAATATGAGTTGTTCTCAGCATGCTGAAGAAGACTAGATGGTATTAGATGGCATGAGTCCGACATACCTTGTCTTCTCCATACGCAAGGTATCCACGAAGATTTCCACTCGAAAAAGAAAAGATCTGCAACGGTGTAAGGGGAAAACTAACAAGGTATAGTTCTTTCAAACGTCATTTATTTATTACTAGCTGTGTCCTCACGGCTCCGCCCGTAGCCAATGTTACTCAGTGATAACGTAGCTTCCTAACGGCAAAAGAATTTTTGAAATCGGTCCAGTAGTTTTTGAGTTTATTCGTTACATACGAAAATCCAAAAATACTAATCTTTCATCTTTATAATATTAGTATAGACTAGCTGTGTCCTCACGGCTCCGCCCGCGTAAGAAGTTTTATTCCAGTAATAAATATAGCCCATGTTACTCAGTGATAATGTAGCTTTCTATCGGCAAAAGAATTCTTGAAATCGGTCCAGTAGTTTTTAATTTTATTCGTTACATACAAAAATACAAATCTTTCCTCTTTATAATATTAGTATATAGGTAGATATAGATTATAAAAGTACAGCGATAAGCGATTAACACAAAATGAATTCCTATCATGTGAACGATATGACGTCATACGTCATTCGTATATACGTTTGGAACGACTGCTAAAGCAGTTCTGTAGACCCGAAATGGCACACAGATAGACATACGTGGTCTTTCATACCTTCTCTTTTAGCGTAGGTAATTCCGTTGAATTATTGAATTGGCTCGCTCTTTCTCGCGATCTTGCCTGATGGATGAGGTCTACGATGGAATGAGCGTACCCAGAGGATGCCTATTCATTCTTATTTTATCTAACACTAGCTGTGTCCTCACGGCTCCACCCGTAGCCTATATTACTCAGTGATAATGTAGCTTTCTAACGACAAAATAATTTTTGAAATAGGTCCAGAAATGTTTAAATTTATTCGTTACATCCAAAAATACAAATCATTCCTCTTTATAATATTAGTATAGACTAGCGATCCACCCCGGGTTCGCATGGGTGCAATGTAGATACTAATGTGGGGCAAATAAACCTTCCTCTTGAATCACTCTATCTATTGCTGAAAACTGCATTAAAATTCGTTGCATAGTTTAAAAGATCTAAGCGTACAGACAGCGGGAGCGACTTTGTTTTATACCATGTAAATATAAAGATAAAGATGCTTAAGATCCCTAGCCAGACTAATACACTATCTTACCCCATGAATCTTTTAGAGAGTAGGGAGCACCTCATTGGCCTATAGCAGTGATCACCTAGTGGTGTGACCGTCCGACTGCCAAATCATAGGTCTCGAGTTCGAACCCAAGGCACGAACTCCTGACTTTTTTTTTTTTTTAAAACGTTGCCCCACGCTAGGATTTCTTCTGTATCGTGGGTGCGTTTACAGACACACATTTTCACATACACAAATGCCCAGACCCGGAACAACTATCTGTAGGCCATACAAATATTTGTTCCGTGCGGGAATCGAACCCACGAGTACGACCCGTAGCGCAGAAGCCAATCGCTCAGCCACTACACCAAACGTGTCGTCAAAACACGTGTGTCGTTTTCGGATTCATGTGCGTATTGTATAATTATCACTTGCTTAAAAACGGTGAAGGAAAGCATTGTGAGGAAACCGGCATGCCTGAGAGATATTTCTCGATGGCACGTGATGCCAAGTCAGAGGCCCATGTGTGGCATAAAATCTGACACCAGGTTAGTCACTAAGGGGCCATTCAAGTATTACGTAAGCACGAAAGGAGGGTGAGGGGGTCTTTGCTTAGGTTATTTTTGATGACATGGGGGACGGTGGTGACGTCAGCAATTTTTATTTATTTAATTATTTTTCTAGACTTATAACTGCTGCTCATGAATAAAGAAACGTGATCAGTTTAAAAAAAAAATATACCAATGTTTACGTAAGCATAGGGGGGGGGGGGGTTAAAACCTTTGCTTACTTTTGCTGACAAGGGGGAGGAGTGGGTCAAATATTGCTCGAATTCTGCTTACGTAATACTTGAATGGCCCCTAACCACACGAAAAGAAGACCTCATTGGTCAAGTGGTCGAGAGCACGGCTGCCGGGCGTGAAGATCGGTGGTAAAGATCCTATAAAAAAACACATCAACGCGATTTAAAAGATGATGTAGTGACAAAAATTGAAAGGAGTATGCTTAGGTGGTTTGGCCATGTTGAGAGAATGAGTGAACGGCGATTAACAAAAGAAATTTATAAGGCGGATGTTAATGGGAACGCCGGTAGAGGACGTCCTAGAAGGACATACATCGATGTTATTGGTGATGTTCTTCACAAAGGTCAGGTGCGTAGTACTCTCAACCGGCGTGCGTGTATGACAAGATGTATGAATGTGGATGAAGCGAAAGGGGTATGTAAGAGTCGTAGCATGTGGCGTTCTATAGTTTCTGCCTACCCCCATGGGAAAAAGGCGTGAGTTTATGTATGTATGTATCAACGCGATTTCCGAGTTGTACGTCGCTTGTTTCATAGCCACAATCCTAATCCAATTCTCGCCGGCATAACTCGGTCCTAAATTTTAGGGTAACGTAAACACACATAATATAGCATCACGCTAACATCCTTACATTGTCAGCAGGGATCACTAGGTCGACGTCGACAACCGGAACATCAGAATTTTTCGTCTATAAGAAAAAACTATCTCCCCTCTTATTATGAGAGTTGGTCTAAGTATTCTTTTTTTTCTATTCGACTGCTTGTAGATGGTCTTGCGGACCGTTTCTACGTAACCGGGCAGTTATTATCGAGACTTGAAGGGTCTCCAACCAATGGGGACGAGAGTAAAATACTTAACCTAAGCTAACTACTATTACTACTACTAACATCATCATTAGCTGGCAATAACAGCACTCAGGGCGACCCCTAATGGGACTCGGACCTCGGCTTAGGGCGTTGCTTGCGAGAGGACTGGGAGGGAGACAGCTTGATGAGGGCTGAATTAACGGTGTGACTGCGGAGTCAGAAAAGACGACCGGCTCCGCGGCTGCGGCGAGTGAGCACGGTGGATCAGGGACGGCGGCGGTGGGACGTCGCAACGGGCCTCGCTGGCAAGGATGGTCTAAGTAAAACCCAGGTTCTAAAATAGCCTTGTCACATTTTGTGATACGAGATTTACAAGTGATGGGCGTTTTTTTAAACCTTAGACTTGATTTAAAGTAATAAGAGGGTCTCGTGGCCAAATACTCAAATGCTACTCAATTTGAAGTTGCCGTTAAGTCTCGTGCTGTCACTGTTACTTCGCCTTAAAGTGACAGATAATTTGAATAGGTTTTTGCGATCTATTTCCGTCCCACCCCTCCCGCAAACCTTCCCAATTGAGTGCGAAAGAGACACCTGCATCTCGGACTGATTTCTCCTGTGAAATATTAGCGATATCGTATTTCCCCGTTTCCTTCTTCAAATCTAGACCGATTTTAATAATTTTTGTGTAGTAATTTAAGAAAGACTTTGATTATGTCTGTGTGTTTTTCTTTTATTTTTTATAGTCATCAAATTTGTTTGCCAGATGTTTGAAATCGGTGGTAAAACCGGTAAATTTTTGTAAAATTTAAACGTTTCTAGTTCTTTTAATACTGTATTTATTGACAAAAACAAAACATAGGGACATAGTGGTAGTAGATATACATATATCATATGGTAAAAAATATTTGCTCTAGTGACATTATCTAAGAAGGAAACTGAGGAATACGTTTGTATGGACTAAATGCCGACCGCAATTCCTCTTATAGAGTAGCGTTTGAGTATTATGCCATTAGTTCTGCAGATACTTCGGTCGTCTTACAATATTCAAACAGATCGAGCATATTTGCCGTCTCTTTCTGTCAGCAGGTGCTATACGAGAAAAGCTCATGCTGTGGTGAAAAGATTACCCAGTCAGCAAGGTTGGTAGCGGGGCTGACTGCTCAGGGTGCGCTGGAGGCACTTGAGTATCGTTACTCGTGGAGGCTCTTTTATTGCAGCTGATAACATGACATCACGCCTGTATTCCCCGAAGGGTTGGGCAGACGTGTATAGTAACACACGTCATTTCGCCGTTATGTTTAAGTCTCATGTGATAGGGAGCGAGTCTATTGCCATCAACCACGCACAAATCGAAACTGCGGGCTGCTACTGAGGAATTCCAAACGGAAAAACCCAATTACACTTTGCCCAACCTGGGGATCGAACCCAGGACCTCATGATTAACAGTCGTGCTTGCCGTCTACACCCGGTTAATGGCAATAGGCTTGCTTCCTATTACATGGGACTTAAACATAACTGGCGAAACGAGGGTGAACTAAAACCAAACACTTCTGCCGAGCCATTCGGGGAACACAAAGCGTGATGTTATGTTGTGTGTCGTACTGCAGTATAAAAAGAGTAATTTCCATGTAAATAAAAACATAACCCTCTCCTTGCTGTCGCGCAGTCGGGTAAAAAGACACGCCCCATCTTTTGTAGGGTCATAACAACTAGTGCGAGGCTATCGGAAATCATTAGGTAGTTAATGAAACGGGTGAATTTGGGACCCAAACTTGCTACCTACCAAATGCCTTCACTGTAATGGCGGTTTAAGTGCTTTTGAGACAGATGTACGAATGCCGTGGATGTGTCATCCTGTTTCGTTGATAGGTTTAATTTTTTTTTTCTTTTTTTGTTTGTAGCATTGATAGCTTAGCGGTTGAACGCTTGCCTTCCATGCAGGAGGGTCTGAGTTCGATCCCGGCCCGTACCTCTGACTTTTTGAATTCATGTGCGGATCAGAATTTGATTATCACTTGCGTTAACGGTGAAGGAAAAACGTCGTGAGGGAACCTGCACACCTGAGAGGGCTCCATAAAGTTCTCGATGGTGTGTGTAGTCTGTTAACCCGCACCAGGCCAGCGTGGACTAAGGCCTAAACCCTTCTCATTCTGAGAAGAGGCCCGTGCCCAGCAGTGGGACAGTGATGGGCTAGTTATGTTATGTATGTTTTTTTGTTGTCCGTCGTTTATCAAAATGACAAAACGGTACCCTCGTAAGATTACTTCGTTGTCCGTTATTATTACTATAGCTTTTTTTCTACATAACATTATATTTCCCGAAGGGTTCGGCAGAGGTGTTGTTAGTACACCCTCGTTTCGCCAGTTAAGTCCCATGTAATAGGGAGCGAGCCTATTGCCATTAACCGGCCGCAAATCCAGACTCCTGGCTGCTACAGAAGAATTCCACACGGAAAAACTCAATAACACTTTGCCCGACCTGGGGTTCGAACCCAGGACCCCATGCTCAGCAGTCGCGCTTGCGACCACTAGACAAGGGACTTTAACATAACGGCCAAATGAGGGTGTTAATATACACCTCTGCCCAACCCTTAGAGGAATACAGGCGTGATGTTATATTAAAAATAAATATACAGATGCTTTTTGAAAAGGTCTACTTATATTTTAAATGCCTACGTATCAAGGAAAAACTGCGTGAAAGTGATAGACACAGTCACACCAATAATTCAGTCCTCATTAAGCTGTCTCCCTTCCAGTCCTCCCGCCAGCAACGCCCTAAGCCGAGGCCCGAGTCCTATTAGGGGTCGCCCTTAGTGCTGTTGTTGCTAGTAGTCATGATGTTAGTAGTAGTAATAGTAGTTAGCTCAGGTTAAGTATTTTACTCGTCCCCATTGGTTGGAGATACTTCAGATCTCGTCAATAACTGCCCGGTTACGTAGAAACGGCCCGCAAGACCATCTACAAGAAGTCGGATAGAAATCACTTTTTAACAAAAAAAAAACCGACTTCAAATTGTCTATCTCCGAAGTTCTTCATCAGATCTTCACCAAATTTTAATGGGACCACTTCGAAAGAATATTCTTTCAAACAAAAAAATAATCATTAAAATCGGTTTACTATTAGCAAAGATATCGCGGAACAAACATATAAAAAAAATAAAAAAAAACATACAGTCGAATTGAGAACCTCCTCCTTTTTGGAAGTCGTTTAAAAAAAATTGATAAACATTTATGTAACATACTAATAAATTCCTTCCAAAACCCTCAAAGGACGCAAAGCCAATAATTTACGTAATGCGGCCATTTTTTAGCCTTTCCAAAACTTTGTTTAGCCCAAAAAATTGCGGACTCCATCCATATTTCGTCCTCCAAGTTTTTTAAGATGTTTTCTTTGTCCCGCCCTACTGTTTGCAGAGGGCCCTTTTTTTCTGCATAATGACGCCCAATAATTGTACCTATTCCCTTTGTGGGGGCCCCAACGAATTACGTTAAGTATTCATAGGCGCCATAATTTTTGACACATTACGAAAAAGTTGGGGTTTGTTTATGAATATCGGTTTTATTCAGTTCGTGTTTGAGGTGATTTCTTGTTAACTTCGCAAATTAATTAAGACTGCATCACAACACTCAGTCCTCAGCCTTCCAAATTCAGTCTACCCTAGGAGCCAGATTGTTCTACCTAGCTTTTTCCCAACTACGTTGGGGTCAGCTTCCAGTCTAATCAGATTCGGCTGAATACCAGTATTTTACACGGAGCGACTGCCATCAGACCTCTGCAGTCCATATACTAGGCAATGCCAATATCCTAAAGTAAGATCAGTTGTCAGCCTTTCGGGCTTCTGACTACCCGTAACGACTGCTATAGGTATTTGTATAACACCCGAGACCGACTGTTTAACGTGGTCTTCGAGGCACGGATGGGTCTCGATGTGTGACGAACGATCACCCATCCACGGACTGACCACGGCAAGCGCAGCTTAACCTCGCAAATATTATGATCGGAATAGGAAATCGGTACCACCTGGTCTGGTAACCCTATAGCATAGAGACCATTAAAGTCGTGTACCGCCTGCAATGTAAATGCAGTAAGTTGCAGCTGTACAGTCGGCAGCATTCGTGTCACGTATTCACATGCAGCGCGGAACTTTTGCAAGACTCCCTGGGTGGAAGCCTGTACGTTTGAAATTAACAAACTTTGCTGCACAAAAATGTATAACATTTGTACATAGGTAATGTTATTGTAGAGTCACGTTTTTCTGTTAATTAGAGAAAACTCTTCCCACTGTTTGTAGGAACAAATTTTTTTGGAAGACTTTTTTTTATTACGAAGTTACACAGCCAATCAGCCAAAAAAGTATTTTTTTCCGTGACCAGCGTGACCAGTGATACATATCAGAATTTGATAAATGATAATGATAAATGATTTTTATTTAACACTAGCTGTATTTTCACGGCTCCGCCCTTAACCTATGTTAGGTACTCAGTGATAATATAGCTTTCTAACGGTAAAAGAATTTTTGAAATCGGTCCAATAGTTTTTAAGTTTATCCGTTACATACAAAAATACAAATCTTTCCTCTTTATAATATTAGTATAGATAACATCACACCTGTATTCCTCGAAGGGTTAGGCGGAGGTGTAAAGTAAGACCCTCATTTCACCGTTATGTTTAAGTCCCATGTAATAGGGGGCGAGCCAATTTCTATCAACCGGGCACAAATCCAAACTCCGGGCTGCTACTGAGGAACTCCACACGGAAAAACCCAATAACACTTTGCTCGACCGGGAATCAAACCCAGGACTTCACGATCAGCAGTCGCGCTTGCCACCACTAGATCAACGAGGATTTTTATTTCTGTAAATAAATCTGTTACAGACACTTTTACAAGTCAATGTAATGTTTTTTTTAAAGACTAGATGGCGCCGGCATTTCCTATCTGACTAGCTCTGAGAAGAAAAGCCGAAACAAACTCAGAGATCAAGATCTCTTTCAAAGTCCAGACATTGTGGTATAAGAACTATGCGAGTGTAACAATGTAGGGCAACGTCTGGAACGGCCTTTTGAGGTAAGTGCCATAGCAGGTTTGAGTTGACACAATAAGTTAGATATTTGCAAAACCTCTAACTACTTTTTTTATTTTTTATTTTTGACCTCACGATCAACAGTCGCGCTTGCCACCTCTAGACCAACGATGCAGTTTAAATTACTTTTAATCTATTTAATACAACATTAGACAAATAAAACCTATTTTATCAAGGAAATTAATAGAAATAAGCAGCATACAATACAATACAATACTCTTTATTGTACACAAAACAAACAAGAAACATTACTATAAAAATAGAGATGTACAATGGGCGGTCTTATCGCACTAGGCGATTTCTTCCAGACAACCTTTGGATGGACATGTAGTGCAAGAAAAAAAAGAGAGAGGTAGTTCTCAGTGTAACAATTAATGAGGAGACATTAAATTATGTACTTTAAATAAACCTAAAAACACAAATAAATAAATATTATATACAATAAACATGAAATAAATATATATAGTGTAATGTGTATGTAATACATAATTAATATAAACAGACAATAAATAACTATACATAAAGATGCAAACTTAACTATATTGATAGGTAGTGATCCTTGACGAGTCTTTTGAAAGTGACCAAGGATTGCGCACGTCTAACTGTAACTGGCAAAGCATTCCAAAGCCGAACAGCCTGGACTGTGAATGATTTACCAAAGAAGTTGGTAGAATGCATTGGCATGCATGCATTAGCATGTTCGTTTACAACAAGAATTCAACACAGTGTTATGCTTTGTGAACCTGAACTGTCAATCAAGATGAGCTGAAACTCGACACCTTTGCTATAATGGAAATAATATTATCAACCGCTTCTCGTCGCCGTGTACCACCCCTCTGCCTAATCTTAACCAAGCTACATGCTAAGTTCATCAGGCTGTATTCATAATGCTAACTACTTGTGGCTGGTACGCGAGCGCCGACATCTAAACCCTGGGGAAGTGACTTTAGAACTAAATTGATACATTAAGCTCTGAAGTTGGTAATGCAAAGTAGAGATACAGAAAGCTAGTTTAATACAACCTATTTTCCTGGTATGTATACTATATAAGTACTTAAAATGAGGTATGAATTTATCGCCGTACCCATTAAGGTTAATGGGTCATTAACTAACGATTACTTAAGAGTGGCTCGTATAATATCTATGCTAAAAACTTTTAAGCAAACGTTAGTTAATCTTTCATTAACGTCTGAGTGCGGAGGTTTAGAGGAACTATTTAAAAAACAATAAAACTAAAAAGAAAGATCTAAACTTAAATCTCAAATAATAATTTTGTGTACTTATGATTACACCAGGTGGAATTAGCTATATAAAAAATCTAGTGGTGGCAAGCGCGACTGCTGGTCATGAGGTCCTAGGTTTGATCCCCAGGTCGGGCAAAATATTATTGAGTTTTTCCGTGTGGAATTGCTCAGTAGCAGCCCGGAGTTTGGATTTGTGCACGGTTGATGGCAATAGGCTCGCCCCCTATTACATGGGACTTAAACATAAAGGCGAAATGCGGCTGTTACTATACACCTCTGCCCAACCCTTCGATGAATACAGGCTTGATGTTATGTTATGTGATTACCTACGTATTCTATACAAGGTGATTTTTAATTCTCTGTTAACCTTTCAGGAGCTGAAAGTACTCATTATTATAAACGACTTTCACTATGGGACCAATTAAGAAATAGCAAAAAAAAAATACATCTCTTTCATACATTTTCATCGGGTAAATATTGATTTTTTATATGAAATAGCTCATATTTTTTCGATATATCGCACTGCTAGTTAATATTGTATCAACTCAAAATGAAGCTTTTTCCAGAATCGACAGAAAACTGATTATTTACTTCCTGTTATAGATTGCAATTGAAGTGAATGAAATGAATTACGTGTGAAGATTTGTGTTTGTAAACGCACCCATGATACAGGAGAAATCCTAGTGTGGCGCAACGTTTTTAAAAAATAAAATAAAAGAGTTATCTCAAATTGATCAAATTTTGAGTTGATATATTATTAATCTAGCAGTGCGATATCAGAGTAGGTCTCGTAGTGAAAGTTGCTCATAATCATGAGTACTTTCATGCCCTGAAAGGTTAATAGTGAATTCAAAATCACCGTGTATAAGAAGAGGTATGAATTTATCGCCGCACTCATGAAGGTTAATGGGTCATTAACTAACGATTACTTAAATATCACCAGTATAATATCTATACTGGGCACTTTTAAGCAAACGTTAGTTAATGTTTTATTAACGTCTGAGTGCGGAGGTTAGGGGTTTAGAGGAACTATTAAAAAACACAACAAAACAAAAGAAAGATCTTCTAAAATTAAATCACAAATAATAATTTTGTGTAGGTACTTCTGACCCAGGTGGAATTAGTTACATAAAAATTCTAGTGGTGGCAAGGACGACTGCTGCTCATGAGGTCCTGGGTTTCAATCCTCAGGTCGGGCAAAGTTTTATAGGGTTTTTCCGTGTGGAATTCCTCAGTAGCAGCCCAGATTGCGAATTTGTGCCCGGTTCAAGACAATAGGCTCGCCCTCTATTACATGGGACTTAACCATAACGGCGAAATGAGCATGTTACGATATACACCTTTGCCCAACCCTTCGGGGAATAAAGGCATGATGTTATGATGTTATGTTATTTAATTCGTTGATTCCGTTTTGCGGGATTTGATGCTTAAGCGTGCGTAATACATCACCGTTCTAGACTTCTATCAAGATAATATGTTGTGTTCGGTGCTAACATGCGACTGGATGTCATACACATGTCATTAAAATGCAACGTAGAAATAAAACCTATCAAGAATGAAATGCCTCGTCTGAACGTAAATTCACAACAGCTGCAATAGCGTAGTGCAGACGGATAGCCCTCACGGGAGTAAGTTTGGGCTAACTTGGTGAACTAGGCTTAGAAACTATTTATAATTATGTTCTGCATCTCTCAACATTGCTAGAACAACATTGAAGTCTCTAGGCGCAGTAATATTATCATGAACTTAGAGAAAGTCCAATTCTTCTTCCAGTTTCGGGTTGGCACGAATATACAGAGTGTAAATAAAATCATGTAATTCCTTCACACCTCGTGATGTACTACTGACATAGATTAACTCTGCAAGGGATACTTTTGGATTCAATAAAAAAAAATTACAAGAAGTAAACATGTGTTCTTAACGTGAGGCATTTTAGCACCCCGAGCGAATTATGTGGCTATCTCTCGCCGCGCGATTTTTAACTCGGGGCGCTAAAATGTTTCACATTAAGAACACATATTTACTTTTTGTAAAAAAAAAAAACAAATCCACTAGTATTCCGTTCAGGGTTAATCTATGTCAGCAGTACATCACGAGGTTTGAAGGAATTACATGATTTCGTTTCTACTCTGTAAGAGGATAGCTAATGCCATGGTGAAACATGACACGACACGTTTGGTGCAGTGGTTGAGTGATTGACTCCTGCGCTATGGGTTGTGGGTTTGATTCCTGCAGGGAACAAATATTTGTTTGGCCTACAAATAGTTGTTCCGGGTCTGGGCGTCTGTGCGTGTGAAGATTTGTGTCTGTCAACGCACCCACGACACAGGAGAAATACTAGTGCGGGGAAAAGTTAAAAAAAGAAGATTAGTCAGTCAGCAAGGTACAGGTAAGGAAGAGGTGGCTCTGCATGGCAGTTGCTTTTATAGACTGACTTGTCAGCCAATAATTCTACTATCAAAATTGTTGCCAAACCGAAAACGATCCACAACCGTCGGTCAGTTTTCTTTTATAAAAACTGTCAAAATTTTTGTTCTTGTTTTTTCTGTCAAAATATTTGACAGATTTTTGTTGACCGAAACTGTCTGAACGAACTGTTAGGTTAGGTTCGGTTGCGATTGATCAACACTTCTACTAGTAAAATCGGCCCCCTGATTGTCATTTTCCTTTTGTCGCTTATATAAGGTCCCACTGCTGAGCAAAGGCCTCCCCTTTTACCTTCCAACCCTCTCTAGTATGTGCCGTTTCTAGCCATGCCAGACCCGCAAACACGTCTAGATCGTCACGCCATCTACACCGCGGCCGACCACGACAACGACGTCCTCCTTCTTGATAGACATATCAGATTTATTAGGTACGTGACCTTCTTTCTTCCTTTTCGTGTGGTTAGTGACTAACCTGGTGTCAGAGTTTATGCCGCCCATGGGCCTCTGACTTGTCTTCACATGCCGTCGAGAAATATCTCTCAGGCATGCCGGTTTCCTTACGATGTTTTCCTTCACCGTTTTTAAGCAAGTGATAACAATACACACATGAATCCGAAAAGTCAGAGGTGCGTGCCTTGCGTTCGAACTCGAGACCTATGATTTGGCAGTCCAACGGTCACACTACTAGGCTATCACTAGGCTATTACGTGACCGATAATCAAACGCTGATACCTAGAATCCTGTTCAAGACACAAATCCGTATACTAAGTATGAATATTTATAAAGGTTTATACCTTGAACGGTAACCCTGTAGTATTCGTAACATCAACTATAATATAGTTGCAAAACGTGACGACCTCGGGGATGCAAGTTTGAACAGACTTCATACGAGAGCCGGCTAAGCAGTAGCTAGGTAGGTACTTGCAGGTGCATATTCCTTGAATATTTTAGGAATAGATTTTGTGGGATTTTAAGCTTAAACGCAGTAGAGGGTTAACACTGAATGACGACACACATAAAACAATAAATTTTTAATAGTTTTATGTGGAGTTGACAGGGAACTGGACAGACACTCCTTCTTCTTCCTGCCCGTATCCCACACTATGTGGGGTCGGCACAACATGTATTTCATAAATCCATGTTGTTAGAGGTATTGGCTTATTGTTTTATGATCGGCCGCCTGCCTGACTTCAACCCTCCTTGGGAATACTCGTTGCGCCGTCGCGCGGGTGACCCAATGTGCTTGCTGATATTATGCACTGGGTCCCAATATGATATGCTTGTCAATCTTATTGCCGACAATTAAGCAGACTATGTTCTTTTTGGTGGAATATATTTGAAGTTACTCGACCTACTTATTCAGTTTTGCTAGGGACTTTGGTTCTGACACATCGTAAACTAATATAGCACCGTGAGCGTCTCTGTAAAAACTTGATGTCAATGTTCTGTATCGCTCCTGTCCCGCTGTATCCCAAATACCAGTATCACACTATAATATTACAAATGTGAAAGTTTGTGAAGAGGTTTGGATATTTGTCAACTAATAACCCATAAAGTGTAAAAGATGGCAACAGAATGTTGTAGAGGTGTATCTATTATTACATGTATAGCTGATATCGGTCTGTCAGAATTGCGAGCATGGTAAATAAAGTAAACGAAACCAACATAGACTATCCACCACTGAGAGTACATATATTTGGGTTAGTGGTTAGTTACAGAAGCTAGTTCACAATATAATAATTTACACAAGATAAGAAAATAAGGACAAGCTAATCAGATATAAAAGGTCAGACTTCGTCAGCGGTTCGGCATAGAATCTTCTGCTTCTTCGAATGACCATTGTTTTTTTAACGTCTGGTACGTTGATTCAACTTGATGACTACCCTAAAAACTAGCGCTGTGGCTCCGTTTCGCACGTGACACAGCATTATGCTGAGCGATGGCCGTTTTGCGCGGATGTGACGCATATTTTTCCCAATAGTTTCTTTTTGGTTTTGTTTAATACTTTTATTTTATTTTTGTGCGTCATATTGGCGCGAATAAACGACTCTTCTCTCTTTTTTTTAAATAATAATAATATTTATTTCTTTCTTTAACAACATTGTTCAGTGTTATCAGCTTCCGACAACAAACGGTTGAACGGATTTGGATGAAATTTGGCACACAGATAGATCATCTCCTAGATTACAACATAACCTCAGAAACACTAACAACATTACACTACGGAAACCCAGAACAGAAATGTATAGCAGAAGGAATATTATGTTTGAGGGGGCACAATTATATAACGACCTGCCTAATGAAGTCAAGGATTGTGAGTTAATTGGTTTTAAAACTAAGCTAAAAAATGTTTTTGAGTATGATAAGTTTAAGAAACCCATCTGACACTAATTTGTTACAGTTTATTATTATAAGTTATAAATGTAAACTCATTTCAAGTGAACTCTGTTCTTTATGAGATATAAATTCTTAAACCTAAACCTATTAACACATAGGATACTTTTTATCCAGGTAAGAAAGTAGTGCCTTCTAGGATGCGAGTGAAACCACGGCCAATACCAAATAAGAAATTTATAATAAATTAGCGACCAGCCTCGGCTTCGCACGGGTGCAGTGTAGATACTAATGTGGGGCATATAAACCTTCTTCTTGAATCACTATATCTATTGCTGAAAACTGCATTAAAATCCGTTGCGTAATTTAAAAGATCTAAGCGTACAGACAGCGGGAGCGACTGTGTTTGAAGATAAAAAATCTTCTCTCTTACAATTTTAATAACAGCAGCTATACATAATATTCCATGAGGCAGTTAAAATGGCAATAGGTACGTATAGACTACGGCATTTTTATGACAATCCCGACGATAAAAACTTTACAGATCGGTCAATATAAAATGGGATTTTAACGATTGCGGATAATATTGGGATCGTAGGTATCCGAATTTTGTGTCCGACGAAAAAATTTAAGTGTCTTATCTGAACGACCTTTATTATGTTTTCTTTTAATTTCTGTGCCTCGTTGGTCTAGTGGTCGCAAGTACGGAGTCCTGGGTCCGATCCCCAGGTCAGGCAAAGTGTTATCGGGTTTATCCATTAGGAACTTCTTTGTAGCAGCCTGGAGCTTGAATTTGTACTCGGTGAATGGGAATAGGCTCGCCCCCTATTACATGAGACAAACATAACTGGCGAAACGAGGGTGTACTAAAAACACCTCTGCCAAACCCTTCGGGGAATATAAGGCGTGATGTTATGTATGTTTATTTTCCGTAAAAATACCTTTGGATATAGTATTTACGATTAGCGGGGTTACGTTGCGCTTGCCGCAGTCAGTCTGTGAATAGGTGACCGTTCGTTACACATGGAGACCGCTCCGTGCCTCGGAGAGCATGTTAAACTTTCGGTTCCGGCTGTCATACAAATACCTATAACAGTCGTTACGGGAAGTCAGAATCCCGAAAGTCTGACCACCGTTCTAACCTTAGGATATCGGCATTTACCCAGTAACTGGGTTGTCGAGGTCTGATGGCAGTTGCTCCTTTGTTCGTAATGTTGTAAAAACGATATTATATCCAATTGCTAAGCGCAGTAATTGTATAATTATTGGCTGCATGTCAGAAGGCATTTGAAAGCGTATACGAAAACCTAAACGCTGCTGGAACGGGATTAAAAACAGTCAATCTCCACTAGGTTTACTACTAATTTTGAGTTAAGCTCGCCTTTAAAATGAACTAGCACTGCCCGCAACTTTGTCCGCGTGAATTTGGTAACATACTTCCATTCCCTATTTTACCCCCTTAGGGATTGAATAGCCAAAAATTCTTTCTTAGTGGATGTCTGCGTCACAAAAGGAACCTGCTGTCCAAATTTCATGTTTCCAGCTTCAGTGGTTTAGGCTCTGCGTTGATGAATCAGTCAGTCAGTCATGACATTTCTCTTTAGAAGTATAGATTACTAGCTGTGTCCTCACGGTTCCGCCCGTAGCCTATGTTACTCAGTGATAATGTAGCTTTCTAACGGCAAAATATTTTTTGAAATCGGTCCAGTAGTTTTTAAGTTTATTCGTTACATACAAAAATACAAATCTTTCCTCTTTATAATATTAGTATAGATGTGAAAATTATATCTTTACTCAAAAATGCTTGTAATGTGGTCATTATTTTGACAACCTTCTTTGAGCAAAGTCGACGGTTCCGCGCTACTTTAATAGGCGCCAGAAAAGTAGTAGTATTTCCTGCCCTGGTCCCAAGTTACTTGGGGTCGGCGCAATATGTTTTTCTCTTCCACTCTTCCCTGTCAACCGTCTCATTATCATTTACTCCCTTATCTTTCATATCCTCCCTCACACAATCCATCCATCTTTTCTTAGGTCTCCCTCTCCCCCTCCATCCATCAACATTCATATTCATCACTCTCTTAGTCACATGTGTTTCATCCCTCCTCAGCACATGCCCATACCAAGACAAACGCTTTCCTTTCAACTTTTCTGTCACTGGTGTATGGAAATTCATTGCTGGTGAGTTTTAGCCACCAGCAATTTCCTATGAAAATCCATTATTGTCGAGTTTTGTTTCAATAATAGTCTGGTGCAAAAAGTATTTATTCATAATTTGGCTGTATATATACAGCTATTTTTTGATTTTTTATGCTTACTATAGGTACTAAGCTGGTTTTATTTAAATTACAAACATTTTTGAGTAAAGCACTATACAAGCCTTGGTCCGCAATAACTGCGCTGCTGGCCACGCTATGATGGCTTCGGGCTTAGTTTAGCTACGCTCTCGGCCTTCAAGCTTGGTCATCATTGAAGCCTTTGCTGTCCACGCTATAAAGGCCTTGACCTTCGGTCTCGGCCTTTATTCCAGCTTGTCCATCAAGAGCCGCAATGCTGACCGCGCTGTGATGGCCTGGAGCTGCGCTACACTGCGCTCTCGGCCATCATCAGTGCTGCCAGCAACACAGTCATTACAGACCGCGGCAGTAATGTACTATTGCATTGTTGTTTTTATATACAATAATGTATAAAGAACTTTGTATTGTCCAGAACTGATTCGATACATGCATAATCATAATCAGCCCATTACTGTCCTACTGCAGGGCACGGGCCCCTTTTCGGAATTAGAAGGCTTTAGGCCTTAGTCCACGACGCTGGCCCGGTGCGGGTTGGCGGACTACATACACCATAGAGAACTTTTCGGAGCCCTCTCAGGTGTGCAGGTTTCCTCACGATGTTTTCCTTTACCGTTAACGCAAGTGATAATCATATTATCATAATCCGCCATATGAAAAGTCAGAGGACAGGATTGAACTCAGAACTTACTGCATTTCTATGCAGGTAAGCGTTCAACCGCAAATTATAGATATCGCAATTCTTTTTGCTTGCTGTTTTTCACGAAGAAGGTCTTATACGAGATCTGCGCAACAAAAAAGCTAGGTGAGAGGACAATCAGTGTTTACATAGCAAGGTTCAAGCCTCTACGTTGTCCTGAAACTTTCAGGGCGGTTGAGTGACTAAGCACATTTCATTTATGTAACTTTTTTACCTCGTATACATGGCGACAATAGTAGGTACTGCGTTTTGTGTTGAGTCCGATTTAAGTACACCTTCTTCTTCTTCCTGCCCTTATCCCACAGTAGGTGGGGTTGGCATAACATGTATTTATGAAATCCATGTTGTTAGACGTTTTGGCTTATTGTTTTATGATTGGCCGCCTGCCTGACATTAACCCTCCTTGGGAATCTCGTTGCGCTGTCGCGCGGGTGAGCCAATGTGCTTGCTGATATGCACTGGGTCCCAAAATGATATGCTTGTCTTGAAAACTTGAAACTTCTTGTACTTGACACTACACACTATTATTCAACATCGTTTACAATAGAAATAAACGGCGATTAAATAAATATATAATAAATCAAAAAATTTAAAAAATACTCTAATAATAATTTTATAAAATATCAAATTGATATTATATAATATAAAAGTACACGTCTTTAGTAATTTAGTTACTCGAATGGTGTAAACAGCTCGACTAACGACTAGTTCACACAGAAACTGTTTACAGTATCCGTTTTAGCGGATTCGTTTTTATTTTGGTGATAGCGCCTGTAGTTGTATGCGCGAGTTCACATACACGACAGTATTCCGAATCCAGTAAGAAATACTGGATCCGTTATTTTTATCGTCTCTTGCCTGCCAGATGTGACGCAGCTGCCATTTGTTTAACTGATCCGTCGGTACAGATGTGAACAACACATCCATTACCGACGGATCCTAAATTTAAACTAATTACACGTAGGTACTCTACTAAACCCTGGTTCCTGAAAATTTAAACAAAAAAAAAAAAAAAACTAATAAATACTCTTACCTACAGCTAAGAGAATCTTCAAATACACTCCAAACTGAATATTTCGGTTGAAATTTTCATTCCGATCGAAAAATCAATTTGTTGGACAAAAAAGAAAGCGACCGGGCGGGATTCCCTCAGTCACTTAGTGGACAAAATGGCGCTTTCGCGTTTAGAAAAATTAAATAAGACACCGAATATTTACACTTATCTACGGCGCTATTTTGAAGCACTTTACTTTCTTTCCTTCCCCCGGTTTAGAAGGTGGTAGGGACGAGGTCCCTTTGAGAGCGGTTAAGGGTACTTGGTTAATACCGCTTATGATCGCTGGCCGAGATAAGGGTGGTCATGGATAGCATGAAATCAGCCCATTACTGTTCCACTGCTGCCTACTCTGCTCAGAATGGGTTTAGGTATAGTCCATCACGCTGGCCTGATGCGGTTTGATGGATTACAGTCACAATCAAAAACTTTTTGATGCCTGCCAAGTGTGCAGGTACGATATTTTCCTTCACCGTTAACGCAAGTGATAATTAAATTCTGATTAGCACATGTTGTCGGTAGTTGGTAATACTGAACAATGTTGATAAAGAAGGACAGTCGCCAAGATGAATCAACGTACCCAACGTTATAAAACAGTGGTCATTCGACGGAGCAGAGGATTCTA
The DNA here is from genome assembly GCA_910594945.2 of Amphipyra berbera. Taxonomy (NCBI): domain Eukaryota; kingdom Metazoa; phylum Arthropoda; class Insecta; order Lepidoptera; family Noctuidae; genus Amphipyra; species Amphipyra berbera. The sequence goes on from OU343138.1 coordinate 3,315,631, forward strand.
TGTCGAACAGCCGAAAAAGTATGACTTTTAAATCTTATTAGCTTATCCTTATTTTCTGATCTTGTGTAAATTATTATATTGTGATATATTATGAACTAGTTTCTGTAACTAACCACTTACCTAAATATAAGTACTCTCAGTAGTGGCGAGTCTATGTTGGTTTCATTAAATTTACTTTATTTACTACTAGCTGTGTCCTCACGGCTCCGCCCGTAGTCTATGTTACTCAGTGATAATGTAGCTTTCTAACGACATGAGAATTTTTGAAATCGGTCCAGTAGTTTTTAAGTTTATTCGTTACATACAAAAATACAAATCTTTCCTCTTTATAATATTAGTATATATAAGTAAATAAGTATAGATTATATTATATAGTATAGATACCCGCAATCCTGATACACCGATATTAGCTATAACTGTAATGATAGATTCATCTTTATACGTTTCTGTTGTCTTTTACACATATGGATTCGAAAAGTCAATGGTACGGTCTGGGATCGAACTCACACTTTTTGCATGGAAAGCAAGTGTATAACCGCTAGGTTACTATCACTGCTTTTCATGTTGAGGTGGTCATGGTATGGATAATACCGCCTGTTATCCGTGCCTCGAAGAGTTCGTTAAACTGTCGGTCCCGGATGTCATACGAAAACCTATGACAGTCGTTATGGGAAGTTGGAATCCCGAAAATAGGATATCGGCCAAATCAAATGCATTGGAATAATCACAGAGATTATCCCCCTGTAAAAATGCCTTAGCTTTCAAATTGCCAAGTGGTGTCTCCACGCTGAAGTCTGTCGTTACCCTAACTTTTGGAAAATTAAACTTTTGTGGGATAAATTCATATTGTATTAAAAAAGAAATATAAACAGTCGGTCCCGGGTGTCATACGAATACCTATGACAGTCGTTACGGGAAGTCAGAAGTACGAAAGTCTGACAACCGGGCTAACCTTACGATATCGGCATTGCCCTGTAACTGGGTTGCGGAGGTCTGATGAAAGTCGCTCCGTGTAAAATACTGGTATTCAGCCGCATCCGGTTAGACTGGAAGATGACCCTAACATAGTTGGGAAAAGGCTAGGCAGAACAATACCGCCTTTTAAGGAGAAGTATATGTGAGTTGTTTGTATTTGGCAACAGGATGTCTTGCTATTGGAGGCTTGTCTAACGGGCTAAGATGGGTATAGACATAATAAGGCTTTGCCCATGGAGTCAGTGGGCGTCTGGAAGGACTAATAAATAATTTGTACATTTTGTGCTATCTCCATGGCAAGGAAAAGATAAGGGAGTAAATGATAATCCCACCAAAAACATTATGTAAAAAACTAGCCAAGTCTCTATGGAGCTGCTTGTTTATCTCTAAAAAGTAATGAAATCTAGACAAAGTCGTGCCCAGTCTAAGGTTCCTTACTGCGATTTCTTTATTATTATAGTTAATGTTGTGTGACTTGGCCGTTGAAGGGTACACAAGGGTACAAAACCAGGTGCTCCATGACACTATTGCACCAATCTGTCGCCAGAACCGCTACCCATTGACGATGGAAAATTGCCACTCGGAAAACGTTGATTCAATAACCAGTTAATTGTAGGCTTGATAAAGCTGCGTATTTCAATAATACTTATGTATAGGCGAGCCTAAAACAAACAGTATAAAAAAAAACCAGTACAGACGGACTTCTAATCATTGATAGAAGTCCGTCTGTACCTGTCCCGTTGACTTGTACCCACTAACGTATAAAGAATGTTCAACGGCCAAGTCACACAACATTAACTATAATAATGAAGAAATCGCAGTAAGGAACCTTAGACTGGGCACGACTTTGTCTAGATTTCATTACTTTTTAGAGATAAACAAGCAGCTCCATAGAGACTTGGCTAGTTTTTTACAGAATGTTTTTGGTGGGATTTCACTTCTTTTTGTAGAAACGTGGGGCAATTTTTTTTTTTGACGTCAAATGAAGCGTCCTACCAAGTTGAATATTTTTTGTAAAGGCGGTATGTCGATCTCTAATAGTTTGGTTGGGCTCTTGTGTTTTCTAATCAGGGTCACCAGGTACTCCAGATCTTCGATTATCCTAGTTTTTATAGTTTTCCCTTTATGTGGCCATTAAACCCGAACTCTGTACCAAATTTCAGCTCTCTGAGTTTATGGGAAGTACTAGTTCTATTTTGATGATCATGAGTGAGTGAGTGAGTGAGTGTCATGAATGCGAAACTTTGCTTTCCCTTAACTTCGGAACTAAATGACCTACAGACTTGAAATTTTGTATTTTAAGTATGTGATTATAGCTTACTGGATGACGAAAATTTCTGCGTTCTGGTCTTATCCAGAGGTTCTCAAATAGGGGCCTGAAAATGCGGCGAAATGGTTCCAGTAAAGGATGGTACGGCAGTGTTTGCTTCGCGCTCGACTTGGCGGGGGCACTGTCGTGCCCCCCGATGAGTCGGCTGACAGGGAAGAATGGAAGAGGAAAAATAACTTGGGACCAAGGCAGGAAGACGATGATGAAGTGCGATCTTCATGGTTTTAAACTGACATCCACTCAAAACCAAGGCAGTGTTTATTACAATAAAAGGGTAAATTTAAAGCCGATCAGTTGCGACCGAATAGAAGCCAAATCGTTCATTCAGATAGTTCTAGTTTACAAAAAATGACAAATTGTTTGACAATTAAAACAAAGTCAAACACTTTGACAGTTAAAAGAAAACAGACTGAAGGTTCTGGGTTGTTTGCGATTTGGCAACAATTAATATTCGGCAGAGGTGTTTTTAGTACACCCTCGTTTCGCCAGTTATGTTTAAGTCTCATTAATAGAGGGCGAGACTATTGCCATTAACCGAGCCCAAATCGAGACTCTGGGCTGCTATTGAGAAATTCCTAGTGGAAAAACAATAACACTTTGCAAGCCCATTTTATTTTTCTTCTTTTTTTTTATCGTTGGAAAATCCTCATGGATGTCCCTCGCCCGGGGAAGGCAAGGGGGTCTGCCGGACTCGTACCCGCTAAAAGCCAACGGTTTTCCTTCTAGTGACCGGCCTGGGTCGCGGGATTCGCAAAAGCATGCACCGCAACCCCGGCAGGTCCCGGTCCGCCAACCCTCGGCGGACCTCTCCTCTGTGGGGAACACTGCAAGACCTGGGTTTCGAGAACCCAGGACCCCATGCTCTCATCATGCGCTTGCGACCACTAGATCAAGAAGGTAGACAACAATTTTACTAGTAAAATTGACCCACTTTGGACACGACAACAGTTTTTAAAAGCTTACAGTCGGCCCTTGACCTAACGTCTAATGGTTTCCTCCCCCCGGTCACGTTCCAGGCACTTCGGCCATGTCTTATTTAATTAAAGAAAAATATAAATTAGAATAAATTTTAATGGTAACACTGTGGAACCGTCTAGAACCGTCACGTGAGAACGTTTTGGCGGGTAATTTAATTTTTCTTGTAATAATTTTGTTTTTTAAATTTTTATTTAGTACTAGCGACCCGCCCCGGTTTCGCACGGGTGCAGTGTAGTTATTAAGGTGGAGCATATAAACCTTCCTCTTGAATCACTATATCTAATGCTGAAAATTACATTAAAATCCGTTGCGTAGTTTAAAAGATCTACTATGCGTGCCAAATAAGAATAGCACTGTCAAGACGCCATTTTGTTCCGCAATACTCGTGAACTTCATTACCAAAGTGTAAGGTGTGCAAAAAAATAAATATAGAAATTATATTCAGTTTAATTATTTTTGTTAACTTTTTTGTATTTCTTCTCAATTTTACGCCAAATTAATTACACAGTAATTATATTATTATTATGGCGACATATTAGGGTGACCAGTAGCATTTCGTGAAGGTAACTATATAATTATTGGTTCATTTCTTTAATGAATACTGTTTTCAAATATTATTAAATTACCCAAAATTATCTATTTATGGAATTCAATAAATAACATTTTATAAAAATGAATGTAAATAAGAATGAAATCTATGAATAATAAAATATAACATTTTTATTTTCATAGTATTTTTTGCTGGCAGTACCAATTTGACAGCTATCGTGTGAAGTTGTAGCAAGCGCGATCCTATTCTTATTTGGCACGCATAGTAAGCGTACAGACAGCGGGAGCGACTTTGTTTTATACTATGTAAAGAAGATCTGATGTAAGTGTGTAATATGAATGTTAACATTATGGTTTTTCGAGATGAAAGTTTCGTTTTGCAGATTTTTTAGTTTATCTTGTGCCTAGTTTTGAAATTAAAATATAAACATAACATAGCATCACGCCTGTATTCCTCGAAGGTTAGGGCAGAGATGTAGATTAACACCCTCATTTCGCCGATATGTTTAAGTCCCATGTAATAGAGGGCGAGCCTATTCCCATCAACCGGGCACAAATTCAAACTCCGGGCTGCTACTGAGGAATTTCACACGAAACTGAAATATAAGAGATATTTTCAATGCTGTGTATTTTTTCTGTATTTTGAAGAAAATTTACATAATTATTTTGTATTATGTATTATGACTAAATTATTGTAATTCATTAAAATGCATATTTATTTAAATAATAAAGGGCTTTTGGGGGCTATCTTTGATTGTTTGACGTTTAATAAGCGCTAAATTGATTTTAGTCTAATTTGTATAAACGATAATATAGGTCTACCAGAATCTGATGGCAAATAGGAAAATTAAACTTTTTTGTGGGTAACACAAGAGTAATTTGAATAAAAAGTCTTGATACTTATAATTTTTTTTCTTTAATTTCGTCTTCATTTCTTCCTGCCCTTATCCCATACTAGATGGGGTCGGCACAACATGTATTTCATAAATCCACAAAAAAAATTAATTTCCCTATTTGCCATCAGATTCCGGTAGACCTATAATAACAAATTCAGTCACCAATCTATTTGCCTAGCGATTTTGGCCTTTATCCTTTGACCATTCATTGTAGCGGTCATTGAGAGGTCTATGTTCAGTTAGCACTTAACAGTCTTCACAAGTCAACTATGAAGGTTTGGAAGAATGAAGTTTGGTTACTGCGTAGTTCATGTGAAGCGAGATAGATGTCGCTACTGAGGTGTGGCGATGCAGTGTCGACAAAATTTTCGACGAGAAGGTTTGATGTAATTAATTACTTTGTGAAAACTGTTTGCCCATTTACCATAAGTTCGGCAGTCGGCTTATTTGTAAAAATCTCTTCCTCCTAGTCTTTTTCCCAATATCTAGGGGTCAGCTTTCAGTCTAACCTAATGCGGCTGAATACCAGTATTTTACACGGAGCGACTGCCATCAGACATCCATAACCCAGTAACTGGGCAATGCCGTTATCCTAAGGTTGGACCGATTGTCAAACTTTCGGATACTGACTACCCGTAATGACTGTCATGAGGTATTCTTATGACACCCGGGATCGAAGGTTTAATGTGCTCTCCGAGGCACGGAGGGGACTCACTGTGTAACAAACGGTCACGCTTCCACGGACTGACCGCGGCAAGCGCAGCTTAACCTCGCAAATCCTATGATCGGTGTGGTTGTTATTTAGCCACGAGCCCCTCTTTATTATTATCTATCGTTTGTAAGCATATAACATAAAAAACCGAAGTATACACATAAAACATATTTATATACATATAACTTTAACTACCTCGTTGGTCTAGTGGTGGCAAGCGCGACCGCTGATCGTGAGGTCCTGGGTTCGATCCCCAGGTCGGGCGAAGTGTTATTAGGTTTTTCCGTGTGGAATTCCTCAGTAGCAACCCGGAGTTTGGATTTGTGCCCCGTTGATGGCAACAGGCTCGCCCCGTATTACATGGGACTTAAACATGCGGCGAAATGAGGGTGTTACTATACACGTCTGCGGAACCCTTCGGGGAATACAGGCGTGATGTTATGTAATGTTAATAACATAAAAGAGAGAGAGTGAGAGTGTGCTCAAGAACTCCACAACCTCATCGCACCGGCCCCCTTCTACCATCGGACATCTAGACGCACTGCAAGTTACCATCCATTCTTAGTTGCCATTCCACCAATTCGCACTAAGCGCTTCCAAACATCCTTCATAATGCGCACTGCAAAAGAGTGGAACTCACTACCTGCGTCTGTGTTCCCGAACGCATTCAACCTGAATCTCTTCAAAGTTAGAGTTAACAGGCTTCTTCTGGGTAAGTTCACTCCATCGCAGATTTTGTCTCCGTCTCCTCTGACCTAGACTAGAGTCAAGAGCAAACCCATTTGAAATAAAAAAAATGATATTGTGAGGCTTAGCATTAAACAAAAAAATGGTATAATTGTCAACGTAATAAATTTCGGGTCGCTGTGAAATCGTTAATACTAAAAGTCAAACTGGGTTAACCTCGGTTAGGCGAAACCTCAGTTTTCCTTACAATTTGCACGCCACGATAAGCAGTATTCACACCTGAATGATTTAGCGGTATCGGGGAGAAATAACGCAAGTTTGAACGAAGCTTAATTGAATTTTACGGGATTAATTCTGTAAAGATGTATAATGTAGTGACAAAAATTTAAAGAAGTATGCTTAGGTGGTTTGGTCATGTTGAGAGAATGAGTGAACAGTGATTATCAAAAGGTGGATGTCATTGGAAACACTGGTAGAGGACGTCCTAGAAGGACATATATCAATGTTATTGGTGATGTTCTTCACAAAAGACAGGTTTGTAGTTCACTCAACCGGCGTGCGTGTATGACAATATGTATGAATGTGGACGAAGCGAAAGGAGTATGTAAGGATTGTAGCATGTGGCGTTTTATAGTTTCTGCCTACCCCCATGGGAAAAAGGCGTGAGTTTTATGTTCGTATGTCATTATTTCAACTAATTTTTTTTATTAGAGAGAAGATACCTAAGCTACTTTGTGCCAGGAAATTATATCGATAGCTGTATACATTGATGTAAGTGCGAAAACATCGAAAATAAGTTAAGTATACAGTTTAATTCAGAATTTACTGCTCTTTTAATGCGTAAGTTAAATGGTTTTATCTTGCAGTACACCTGCAGCATTACGATTTGAGAGTTGAAGGTAATAACAGAACCTCTACGATTGTCGATACTCAAGTACTTTCGGCGCGGTACATCCTGGGCAGTCAGACTCGCTACCAAGTTGATTGGTTAATCGTATAATTCGTGCCATCACGAGAGAAGAAGAAGAAGTAACAGGCTATTACAATATTCATGTACTCAATAACGGCTAACATCATAAAAAATATTAAAACATTGACTTTGGTACCTTGTTCGACAAATAGGTGTCAATATAATTAAGCTAATGCACTTTTATATCCGTGCCATCCATTATAATAGATAAACAATAACGTTTTCATTTCTTGAAAGGTATATCGATTAATTATAAGATAATATTAAGAAGACAAACATATTCGTCATTCGACTCCTAGTAATTCACATAAAATGAAGGCGATAAAGATGAAGAGAAATTTAAAGTTTGCTCGCAGAAGAAGTTATCGTGTTGAAGTCTTATTGGACAACATAGTTGACAAAGATGTACAATCATTGCTTCTGCCTTTGAATCTATTGCAACATATTACCTTCTATCCCAAATACAGGATCAGAGACAATTTTATAACCCCCAATGGCATAATTTCTAATCTAGTTTCATTAATTGCCACAATAATATTCATTTCTGCTTTCTTATTTCGCATTTATACGCTCTTTATAACTACTTCCCGCGAGCGAAATAACAGTTTCATTACTATCACATTGTGTCAGGCTTTTATCTTAATGTGTTTTGGATTTGTCATAAATTACACCTTCAGCGTTGTCTTAAGTAACAAAAGTGTTTGGTTCGTCCTTACTTTTCAAGATGTCCATAGATATCTTAATGACAAGATTAAATTTAAACGGTTTGTCACTTGGAATTGGATTTACGTCTTCATGATCATGAGTTTCTATGTCATTGTTGTCACTTATTTTAGCGTCACACTGAACGTACCTATCTATAGCTCGTGTTGTGTTTTAATGATAATGTGTTTAGATGCAAATTTAATTTATGCTATCAGATTAATTATGCTTTTGAAAGACAAATTGACTTTATGGAATATTCAAGTTCTAAATTCTCAAAAAGTCGAAGAAGCCGACAAAAAAGCTTATTGTAGAAGCATGTTTCAGGCTTACGTAAATATACTGAAATGTTATGATATTTATAGAACATCGTTTCAGCAATCGGTAAGCACCTCAGATCATTATTAGTGAGATAAAAATGTTTGTTAAAAGATAATGAACGTACAACTTTTTCTTTTTTAGATTCTTCAACAAACATTAGAATTTTTTACTCATTCGCTGTCTAATGTGGAGTTTCTAATAGAATTCCTGAAACTGGCGACAATGCCTGTGCAGTACGTAAGTATTAAACTCAAATTTTGATTAAAGATTACAGTTAACAATAAGAAATTAACATAATATCCCTTGAGTATCAAGTTAATAAAAAAAAGCAAAGTTTCAGGTGTATAAAATACACAGAAAAAAACTTATGAAAGTTTACTCATCAAAAAATCTGCAAAAGTAGAATATTTTATTAGGTCTATAATGATAAAGTTTATTAAAAATGTTAATAATTATCTTTTCAGTATACATTTTCTATTTTTGCACATTCTGTCTTAATATGGACGACGAAGAATTTAATGATACCAATAATATTATGTCGGCAAAGCGAGGAGTTTTATAAAGAAATGAACAGTGTTCAAGACTCATGTGTTCTCCTTTTGGGTTCAAATTGCACAGGTATTTATAATAAAAAAAATCTTAGATATAGCTAATAAAGGTTGCAGCACCTTACTAAAATTCTTAAACGCACAAAATATATTTAGGATAATCATAAGAATCATGCACTGATGTCCCATTTTAACCTAAACGGGATATTCGTCAGTTTGGTTCCACAAAAGATCGACTAGCAACGATAAAGTTCGACGATTTTCAATATCCTATTGCCATCTTCTATGATCTCTCCAAGGCTTTTGACTGCGTTGACCACAACATACTTATCTGTAAATGACACTACTACGGAATTCGTGGACGAGATTCTGACCTTATTTTTTTCCTATTTATTAAATAGACAACAAAAAGTAGGTATCAACGATGAAATATCCTCGGAACCACTAGTTAAGATGAGAGCGCCTCAAGGTGCAATTCTGGGTCCTTTTCTGTTTCTACTTATATGATGACCAACTTAACACATATTTCTTTTTTTTTTCGTTTTTTATTTGAAATGACAGAATGACGGTGAATGGTTATAGATTTATTCATATCAATTCCGTCTATTATCCTTCTTCTTCCTGCCCTTATTCCACACTAGGTGGGGTCGGCACAACATGTATTTCATAAATCCATGTTGTTAGAGGTTTTGGCTTATTGTTTTATGACCGGCCGCCTGCCTGACATCTACCCTCCTTGGGAATACTCGTTGCACCCGTCGCGCGGGTGACCCAATGTGCTTGCTGATATTATGCACTGGGTCCCAAAATGATATGCATGTCAATCTTATTGCCAACAACTAAACAGACTATGTTCTTCTTGGTGGAGTATACTTGCAGTTCCTTGACCCACTCATTCAGTTTTGTTAGGGACTTCGGTTCTGACACATCGTAAATCGTAGCACCGTTAGCTTCTCTGTAAAAACTTGCTGTTAATGTTCTGTATCGCTCCTGTCCTGCTGTATCCAAAATACCAAGCTTGACTCTAACACCGTTCACGTCCATGACTTTACATTTGTAGTCAACTCCGATTGTAGCTAGGAATGATGGATTGTAGTCTCCCGTTGTGAACGCTAGGATTATGCCGGATTTACCCACACCGCACTCACCAATAAAATAATTAACAATTTATAAATGTAAGAAAAAAATAAGCGAAAAATAAATGTTAATAATTCCGTCTATTATCTGATAGAAAATACAAATTTAATTTACAGATGATGAAAAACAGCTGTTTAAGAACATACAGCGCTTACATCGAGCATCATTCACCAAGCTAAGTGCATGTGGACTGTTCTACGTAGATGCAAAACTACCATTACATGTAATTGGAATTCTTTTTCACTATACTATTGTACTGCTACAGTTCGGGTTTTTATAATTTCGCTAACATTCAATAATTTTTTTTTGTTTGTTACATTTTTAGTCATGGTAACATTAAATTAAAATATTGGAGTACCTGCGGCTTTCATTTTATGATTTTCTTCTTTAAGGCCTTATAAAAAAATACTCCGTTACTAAGTCCTGACAAGGGTTATTATAGTTAAACTGGTAGATTAATATTGATTGTTTTTCTTTTTAAATATTATTTTAAAATCAAGCACAAATATTTTTTCTTTCTTAAATGTAAAATAAGTAAGCAGTATATTTGCTCATAAAATACTAATAACATAACATCTCGCCTATATTTCCTGAAGGGATGCGCAGAGGTGTAGAGTAACACCCACATTTCGCCGTTATAATTAAGTCCCATGTAATAGGGGGCGAGCTTATTGCCATCAAACGGGCACAAATCCAAACTCCGAGTTGCTACTGAGGAATTCCACACGGAAAAACTTAATAACACTGCCCGACCTAGCGATCGAACTTATGACCTCACGATCAGCAGTCGCGCTAGCCACCATTAGACCAATGAGGCAGTTAAATACTAATCTATACATATAAAATGCTTTGTCCTGAATGACTGACTGACGGATCAACGCACAGCCTAAGCCGCTGATCGTAGAGACCTGAAACTTGGAGAGTGTGTTCTTTGTATGACGTAGGCATCCGATATGAAAGAATTTTCCAAAATTGTACCCCTGAGGGGGTGAAAAAGGGGGGCAAAGTTTTTATGGGACAACATGATTCCTCGGTCCAATCTACTTCAAATTTTGCATAATCTTTTTTTAATAGAATTGATGGAAGACGTGTTTCGTATTTTATTGAAATTCATCCCCTAACGGGGTTAAAAAGAGGAAGAAAGTTATTTCTCATAGTTTTCTTTTAGTTTGCCTTATAAGTTTAATTTAGTGTGTATTGTTTTTCACATTTTTTTAAATTTATAAATTTGGCAGTGTCCATTTTTAAAAATGGGAGCAGAGTTGGCTAACATCAATTGGAAATTAATAAACCTTAAATTTTGGCAGCGGGTACCTTTTATAACGTAGGCATCCACTAAGGAAGGATTTTTCAAAATTTCTCCCCTAGGCGGGTGAAAAAAAATCACACAAGCGAAGCTGTGGGCAAAAGCTAGTCTATGATATTACTGATTATTTAATAGCTTGTCGCTTTATCTATACTTCTATACTAATATTATAAAGAGGAAAGATTTGTATTTTTCTATGTAACGAATAAACTTAAAAACTACTGGACCGATTATAAAAATTCTTTTGCCGTTAGAAAGCTTCATTATTACTGAGTAACATAGGCTACGGGCAGAGCCGTGAGGACACAGCTAGTACTTTATACTTTAACTAGCCAATTCAAATTGAGCTTCAATTTATCCTGTTACCTGCTTTGTGTAAATAATTCGACTATTCAAATTTAATCTATACTAATATTATCTATACTATTACAATATTACTATAATAATATTATATAGAGGAAAGATTTGTATTTTTGAATTTTTGTATGTAAGGCATAAACATAAAAACTACTGGAACGATTTCAAAAATTCTCTTGCCGTTAGAAAGCTACATTATCACTTAGTAACATAGACTACGGGCGGAGCCGTGAGGACACAGCTAGTAAGTTATATTTTTAAATAGCAAACATTATTGTAGCAGAAAAAATCAAGAAATTGTGTTTTAAATTTATTTTAGAATGTTGTATGTTTTTATAGATAAATTTCAGGATTATCTACAGAACTTGGCACCCATTTAGATCTCAATTCTTTTGTCGGAGAAGTCGACACCCACGCATATTCTTATTATTGAACTTGGCTCCCATTTTCACATTTATGTTTTTGATGGGACAAATAGTTACTGAATATTGATATCAAGTATACTCCACCAAGAAGAACATAGTCTGCTTGGTTGTCGGCAATAAGATTGACAAGCATGCAGCACCCGCAAGCCCGAGATGGAATAAGATCGTAGGTGGTGCTTGCCACCAGCAAAAGCATTCCCAAGAAGGGTTGACGTCAGGCAGGCAGCCGGTCATAAAATATAGCCGAAACATTTGTGCAGTATGATATTATGAGACATACTGCGCCGACCCCAAATAAGTTGGGATAAGGGCAGGAGGATGATGATGATGAAATATTTACTGTTACTGTTAGCCTGAAACAAACCGAGTACTGGGCAAAGATCCTTGATTTCCAATCTGCAGTTAATCATTGCCAGTCTATATTGTTTTTATTTAGCTCGTCCCACCATCACTTTCGCGGTCTACCGGGACACGGCTTTGCTGTGTCAGAGCTACACTGTGTGGTCATTTTTTAAACACTATAGTACGTGTTCTGCCTAGCCTTTACCTAATTATATTGGGGTCAGCTTTCAGTCTCATCAGATGCGGCTGATTACCAGTATTTTACACGGAGCGACTGCCATCAGACCTCTGCAACCCAGTTACTGGGCAATGCCGATATCCTAAGGTTAGATCTGTTGTCAGGCTTGCGGGCTACTGTCTACTCGCAACGACTGTCATAGGTATTCCTATGACACCCAGGACCCAATGTTTAACATGCTCTCCAAGGCACGAAGGGGTCTCGATGTGTAACGAATGGCCACCCATCCACGGACTGACTGCGGCAAGTGCAGTTTAACCTCGCAAAACGTATGATTCGCGCGGTTGGTAATTAACCGCCAGCTCTAGTATATTTTTTAAATTGAATGTCATGAAAGATTGAAGTTAGGGCTTTTACTCAAATGCTTCATTTCGCCTGACTGAGTGCCTTGTTGATCTAGTGCAGGGTACACCAATTAGTTTCGCTCGGGGTCCGTTTTAAGAAATGAAATGACCATCGTGGTCCGCACAACATTATATAGAAAAAAAAAAATTAACAAAGATAATGCGGGGGATACATTTTTATTAAATTACGTACTCTGTAGTGCAAGTTGCTGTGTTCTCGCGATCTGCACAAAATGGGTCGGCGGTCCGGATGCGGACTGCGGTCCGCCATTTGGCAACCCCTGATCTAGTTAGTGGTTGCAAGCGCGACTGCTAAGCATGGGTCCTGGGTACGATCCCCAGGTCGGGCAAAGTGTTATTGGGTTTTTCTACTAGGAATTTCACAGTAGCAGTCTAGATTTGTGCCTGGTTAATGGAAATAGGCTCCCCCCGATTACATGGGTCTTAAACATAGCTGGCGAAACGAGGATGTACTGAACATCTGCCGTACCCTTCGGGGAATACGAGGCGTGATGTCATGTTATGTTTGTCATTTCGTTCTACGGAGTTATCTATACTAATATTATAAAGCTGAAGAGTTTGTTTGTTTGAACGCGGTAATCTCAAGAAGTACTGGTTGGAATTGAAAAATTATTTCTGTGTTGGTTAGTTCATTTATCGAGGAAGATTATAGACTATATAAGATCACGCCACGACCAATAGGAGCGGAGCATAAACGAAAAATGTTACAAAAACGGGAAAAATGTCCACCCGTGCGAAGCCGGGACGGGCCGCTAGTACTTCCATAAAATGCCAATATAACCCTAAGAAATAACAAAGCAACCCCACCTTTTCAACGACAAGACGATTCAATAGACACACTATAACCGTTTGATTTTCATTAAAATTGGGCCGATCCCTTCAGCTTGTAGTTCCCTACGTGAGAACAGGAGAAACATTGGAATCGCTCCGTAGAGAAATAGTAACAAGGGTCTAACGGACCCGAAGTCTCACAAATGTACTTCTTAAACGGTTCGTGTACCGACGGTTAGGATGGCGAGCTTGCAATGATGTGGAAATATGCTGGTCACTGGGAAAATATACATTTATCTATACTAATATTAAAAAGAGGAAAGATTTGTATTTTTTTATATGTATACAAGGTTAGTCGGAAAGGGGGTACTAAGCCGCAGGCCACTTAAAGTATCACTGATGACTATTTTAAAGCAAGTGTTAAAATTTCAAAATTCGATTTTTTTTTTCATGCAAAAATATTTTTATTTTGTTTTTATCAAAAAAAAAACTAACCTGCTTTAGTTATGAATTCAGAAAATTAAGTTTCTAATCCGTGACCCCAAATATGACCTAAATTGTAAACACAGCTGATCATAGCTATGGACAGATAGATTTTAGCATATTTTTTACGAAATCTTTGAAAGCTATTTCTCTTAAACTATCGAGTTTTGGGGAAAGTTGTAGATCAAAAGTTATCCCCTATTATGGGTACTTTAACACCCTTTCGGCTTAGTACCCCCTTTCCGACTAACCTTGTATACGAATAAACTTAAAAACTACTGGACCGATTTCAAAAATTCTTTTGCCGTTAGAAAGCTACATTATCACTGAGTAACATAGGCTATATTTATTACTGGAATAAAACTTCTTACGCGGGCGGAGCCGTGAGGACACAGCTAGTATTTCATATAGGCGCAGTTGTTTCGTTTAGTATTTTGGCCTGAATGAGTGTGTTGTTTGACTGGCTTGTTGGTCTTGTGGTCGCAAGCGCGACTGCTGATTATAAAGTCCTGGGTTCGATCCCCAGGTCGGGTAGTGTTATTGGGTTTTTCCATTAGGAATTTCTCAGTAGCAGCCTGGAGACTGGATTTGTGCCCGGTTAATGGCAATAGGCTCGTTTCTTATTACATGGGACTTAAACATAACTGGCGAAACAAGGGTGTACTAAAACACCTCTGCTGTACCCTTCGGGGAATGTAAGGCGTTGTTATGTTATGTTTGAGTGTGTTGTTTATTACCTTTATGCTATGGCAAGCTATCTACTGCCAATGACAGGTCGACATAGCAATTTTCTAGTCATTTTCAATACACAACTATAAGCAACAACGTGAGCGAGATCGAAATAGATAAACGTGGTCAATGTGGACTCGTGCGGCGCTAAGTGTTTGATTGCGTTACAAACGTCAATCTTCACAAGCTTTAACATTTATCACTAGCTGTTTCCTCACGGCTCCGCCTGCGTAAGAAGTTTTAAATATAGCCTATGTTACTCAGTCATAATGTAGCTTTCCAACAGTAAAATATTTTTTGAAATCGGTTCAGTAGTTTTTAAGTTTATTCGTTACATACAAAAATAAAAATATTTCCTGTTTATAATATTACTAGCTGTGTCCTCACGGCTCCGCCCGTAGCCTATGTTACTCAGTGATAATGTAGCTTTCTAACGGCAAAAGAATTTTTGAAATCGGTCCAGTAGTTTTTAAGTATATTCGTTACATACAAAAATACAAATCTTTCTTCTTTATGATATTAATAGTATAGATTATAACTAGCGACTCGCACCGGCTTCGCACAGGTACAATGTAGATACTAATGTGGAGCATATAAACCTTCCTCTTAAATCACTCTATCTATTGCTGAAAACTGCATTAAAATCCGTTGCGTAGTTTAAAAGATCTAAGCGTACAGACAGCGAGAGCGACTTTGTTTTATACTATGTAAAGATATAGGTGTGATTGTATATCGTGAGGAAATCTGTTCACCTGAGAGGGCTCCATAATGTTCTCAATTGTGTGTGTAGTCCGCCAACCCGCACCAAACCAACGCGGTGGACTAAGGCCTAAACCCTTCTCATTCTGAGAAGAGGCCCATGCCCAGCAGTGGGACGGTAATGGAATGGATATTGAAATACAGAATATTGATGTTGGCAGCTCTTACCGACCGTGTGTCACCCTAACATCGGCCAAGAGTCACGGTTGTACGGGCACCTGCAATGGGCACGCCAGTATAACAGACAGTTTACGACATTAGGATGCCCGCTAAAGTGGTGGAGTATTACAAGTAATTCTATTTTGTGGGTTAAGTTTATTTTTCGATGTGGTCACATTTTGTGTTTTGGGTGGCAATGGAATACGACATTTTACGTGCACGGACACTGTTGATTGGTTACAAATAACAATTTGAACGGTCAATACAACTAATTGGAACATGTTGGCATCTTATTTAAAACCATTCGATCACGTCAGACAAATTCCGAATGATGTTATGTTTAAGGTGAACGCGCACCTAGAGGCACCGTATGCCTTTTTATAACCGACTTTCAAAAAAGGAGGAGAGAGAGCGAGAGAGACAGCTTCATGAGGGCTGAATTAACGGTGTGACTGCGGAGTCAGAAAAGACGACCGGCTCCGCGGCTGCGGCGTGTGGGTCACCGTACGCGCCGCAGTCATTGCTTTTGTTGAAAGCTTCGAACACCCGACTGCACCGCGAACGCTGCAGTCGTCGCACGTACCGTATCGAATTGCTTTCGTTCAGCCGGCCGGTGAATGCAAATGAGGTCACCTGCAGTGTCCGCTGCGGGCGCATAGAATGCACGCGCCGATGCTTGACGACATCAGCTGCGGCTGGGAGAATTTGGCCGCTCGGGTATTGCGGCGCGTATGGTGCGGAAAGGTGTGCGTCCACCCATAATGCACGTACACATCAAGCCAATGAACGTCAACGAATGAACGACAATAGATTTGTTCTTTACAAAGTTTGCCAAATTCCACAAATGACGAACATTCCTTGGCGTTCGTTGACGTCCTTGCCTTGATGTGTACTATGATCATTTGGATTATAAAGACATTTCATACACCTAGAATGTAGACACGTTTATCTTGCTCTGTGCCTTACGTCTAGTTCACACAGAAACTGTTTACAGGACCCTTTTTAGCGGATCCGTTTTTATTTTGGTGATGGCGCCTGTTGTTGTATGAGCGAGTTCACATACACGACAGTATTCCAAATCCAGTAAAAAATACTGGATCCTTTACTTTTATTGTATCCTACCTGCCAGATGCGACGCAGCTGCCGTTTGTTTAATTGATCCGTCGGCACAGATGTGAACAACACATCCAGTACCGACGGATCTGTTAAAACGGATCCGCTGTGTGAACGGGCTCTTACATTCCCAAATCACAAAAATTAAAACAGAACACACGCGTTGGTCTAGTGGTAGCAAGCGCGACTGCTGATCGTGAGGTCCTGGATTCGATCTCCAGGTCGGGCAAAATGTTATTGGGTTTTTCCGTATAGAATTCTTCAGTAGCAGCTCGGAATTGGAATTAGTGCCCGATTGATGGCAATAGGCTCGCCGCCTATTACATGGGACTTATACATAACGGCAAAATGAGGGTGTTACTATACACCTCTGCCCAACCCTGTGGGGAATACAGGCGTGAAATTATGTTAACACACGCGAAATGAATATCAACAAACAAACTTGGTCAAAGGTATTAAACACGACAATATGTTTAACAGCGTCATTCTTTTTTCAACCCTTCTCAGTAGCACTGTATAACATAATTAACCCTGTCGCGGTTTCAACCCACAACAGAAGGTTGAATGATAAATTGGACGTTCCCCCCTCCCCGAATAAAAAGTCCGTAGCAAAAAAAGACAGTTTTGTGGCTAACGTTGTAAATAACTCTCATTCTTTGTTTTTGCCAGTCTTTAATTGAGTTTTTGTTTTGTATAAGTAAACCTATGAATGGGTAACACCTTTTGTTAAGTTTTTAGGTTAGTGTGCCAAAGACTCTCTGTTGAAGTACCTGCTTACAGAATGTAGGTAGGTATCAGTGGCGAAGGTTCCATACAACTCGATGCCTATCGGCTTCCCTTTCGAAATATGGCAAATATTAGTATCTATTATTTTAAATTATCATTTAAACAAATAATTACGTATTTACGAAGTTACATTGCAGGTATAACATTTGCTTATGAAAGCAACAATCAAAGAAATGAATAAACGCCTACAATTTTTTTTGCAGCAACGTAACTTGAAATGACGCAAAAAAAAGCCGGTCAGGCGCGGCAGGAATCCAGTACATTTAATTCATAGTTTCACTTGTAGCGATCGTGACCTTGAGGCAACATAACACCGCTAGATATACGGACGATGGCAAGCCGCGATCCATCGAGTTACATAGTAGATCCATGGAAATAATGCTACTGAAGTTCGTAATTTGTTCAGATAGTAATATTTGGATGACAGATTCACAACAGATTTTTTTCGCGCTTGTTTATATTATTGTTTTCACTTGTTCATTTGCATTTGATTTGATATATTCGTGTCATAATTTAGAATCTTATAGCATTATTCATGTATTATTGTTGAAATTGATCGATTTGTGTAAACTAGTGATAGTTTTGCGAAGTGATAGTGCAGTAAAACAAGGTTAGTGGCGTTGTATTGTTTGGTGATCGTCTATTTAAATAGGTAGTTATTTAGGTAAGTAAGGATTACTAAGATAGTTTTTTTAGTTTGTAGTTTTATTAGAAAGTAGTTATTTAAGTAGTGATTTTGTTATTATTGAGTAAATTCGATACCATGGCGGCATTAGTGAACGTAGAATGCTGTCTGACAGATTATTTGTTGACTGAGGAAACATCCTTTTCAAAGTTGAGTTTTGAAAATAAAAAACATGTATTTCAGTTAGGCCGTGCTCGCCCTGACATGATTATAAATTACAAACGACGCGATGGTTTTTTCAAACATTTTAACAGTTCTTTGTAAGTACGACAAATACCCTTGGCTTACGGGAAGTTGTAAATTAAATAAAATGTTTTGTTTTCCTTGCATATTATTCTCAGATTCTAGTAGCTTATGGAGCCACACGGGATTTAAAGATATTAATAATCTTTCAATTTCGTCCAAAAAACATGTTCAGACCGAAAAACATATCCGAAGTTGTTTATCTTTGCATGATTTCGGAAATCGTAGGATAGAAACATTTTTTGCTAATGCGTATGAAGTTCATAATAGAAAAGTAGATCGGAATAGAAGTTTAATGAAACGGTTCATCGACACAGTAATTTTGCTAGGTAAAAAAGAATTAGCTTTTCGCGGCCACCACGAAAATCCGGCATCCGATAACCGCGGTAACTATATCGAAACGTTGTTATATTTAAACAAGTATGATACCGTAATTGATTCGCATTTGGAACAATGTTCCTCAACACAGACTCCCACATTCTCTGGCCTTTCCAGTGATATACAAAATGATTTAATACAAAGTATCGCATTCGTTTTACGCGACCAAATTAAAGTTGGAAATAAATAAGGCTCAGTTTGTATCGGTCATGATTGACGAAACGCCAGATGTTAGTCATAGGGAGCAACTAACGGTAATATTTAGGTATTTATCTGAAACTTGAATCGAAGAACGTTTTCTTGGTTTCTATGACGTTAGCGTCAGTCGGACTGCTGATGTTCTTCTCATATCCATCCCCAAACGGCTTTTCTCAAAGCCACTTTTATTATACTTGCCAGACACTGTTTCTATGTATCAGTGCTTACATGTATAGTGAAAGTGAGCTAAAGCCAATTCATCTGTACAAGATTTCGAAGTCAGCCACAGGGCCACAGCTATACGAGTAGTTACTGGAATTCACGCATCACACTTGAGCAAGGTAAGCATTTTTTGGTTCGGCCTCCCTTTTAAGGAAATTCACCCTTCGCCACTGGTAGGTATATAGTAACACTCTCATTTCGCCGTTATGTTTAAGTCTCACTGTAATAGGGGGTGAGCCTATTACCATCGATCGGGCACAAATCTAAACTCCGGGCTGCTACTGAGGAGTTCCACACGGTAAAACTCATTAACACTTAGCCCGACCTGGGGATCGAACAGGACCTCACGACCGGCAGTTGCGCTTGCCACCACTAGACCAACGAGGCAGATCCCACGATGTGGTAGTCAAAAAGCGAGTCCGTATACCGGGTTACTACGATGTTGTCTCGGGTATTTGATTACAATTAAAAATGTACAGCAATTTAGTATTATTTTAAATAAATTGTAGGAAGAACACGGTATGTTTAAAAATAAATGAAATCGATGAAAAAATAGAGGAGGTCACGCTTTCGGAGTTTGTAGAGGAGGCATTTTTTGTCCTCGTCGCGTGAAACGGATATTGTAGGGAGTGATGAAGTTTTTAAGGTATGACGTCATTGTGGTAGTAGTGCTAGTTGTCTCTGACTAGTCAACAATTTTCAAATCCTTTATAACTTGGCCATTTTATTAAATACTAGCTGCTCTCCAGCGGCTATGCTCACGTAAATAATTTGACTACAGCGCCACCTATCAGCTACGAACTATCGTCTCGGCAAATAAAATATATTGTGTAAATATGACCTCAATCGGTAAAGTCGTTCTCAAGTTATGGGGTGACCAAGGGAAATAGGGATTCATTTTTATTGTATATACAGGGTGTAAACGGTAGGTGTTTAAAATACCTACCTACAATAAAGGTGATGCGTGTATGTGTATGGTGTTCTATATATTTTATATGTTTTATATATTTTATATTTTTTTATATATATATATATATATATATATATTTGTATGTTGTTAAATATTTTTTTTTTTGTTGTTTTATTTTGTTTTATTTATATTATAATTTGTTTGTTTTGTAACTAGCTGAATGTCCGCACGTGTTTTAGGTGATCACTGAAAATCAGCGCTGTGTCTGTGGCCCACGCCATAGCACAACATTATGCTGAGTGGTCACCTTTTTGTCACAGTTGTCTTTTATTTTAATATTATTTATATACTATCATGTTTTGTGTTAAAGTGTATCTGTGACAAATAAATGTTTTTTCTTTCTTTCCTTCTTTCTAAACGAAATCATGTAATTCCTTCAAACCTCGTGATGTACTGCTAACATAGATTAACCCCGCATGGGAGACTTTTGGATTCAATAAAAAAATAATTACAAAAAGTAAACATGAATATGTTCCTAACTAATTTTTGCGCCACGAGCTAATTGCGCGGTATCGCTCGCTGCACGGTCATTTAACTCGGGCCGCTAAAATGCCTTACGTTAAGAACATTTATATTACTTACTGTAAAAAAAAATCAAATGTATCCCTTGCAGGATTAATCTATGTCAGCAGTACATAACGAGATTTGAAGGAATTACACGACTTCGTTACACCCTGTATAGATATATATTTTATTGGTTTTATCACTGTTTGTTATTTTTGAAATAGTTTTGATATTTCCAATATAAAAATAAAAGTGAAATACTTCATTATTAACATTTTCTAAAAACTTTTTAATTCCATTCTAAGTTAAAAATTTATTTTACTTGCTTTCCAACTAACAAAATTACACAGAAATCAGATTTTTTTGTGACTATAATAGTCGTAATAAATTCGTTGCGTGCTAGACTGAAACCTAGGCTGAACATTTCGTGACTAGAACTGTGCTAGTTAAAAATGAAATTTGCCTTTTATAATTTGAAATATTAACAGGTTTTTATATTCGAATAACGTACCAAATTGTTACGTGATTTAGGAGTTTTTTTTCAGTTTTATTTTCCACTTAGAACTTGTATTACAATAGCCATTGAAAGCTTAATTTTTGCTGTAAAAACCTGCATAAATATTCTTTCTTTTTTGTTAGGTAAAGGTGTCCTCAATATTTTTTCCTAACTTATGATGAGTAAGAGCCCGTTCACACATCGGATCCGTTTTAACAGATCCGTCGGTACTGGATGTGTTGTTCACATCTGTACCAAATGGCAGCTGCGACGCATCTGACAGGCAGGATATGATAAAAATGTCGGACCAACATTTTTTACTGGATTCGGAATACTGTCACAGTCGTGTATTTGAACTCGCTCATACAATTATAGACGCCATCACCAAAATAAAAACGGATCCGCTAAAAACGGTCCCGTAAACAGTAGTACACCCTCGTTTTGCCGGTTATGTTTAAGTTCCATGTAATAGGGGGCAAACCTATAGCCATCAACCGGGCAAAAATCCAATCTCGGAGCTACTACCTACTGAGGTATTCCACACGGAAAAACCCAATAACACTTTGCCCGACTTGGGGATCGAACCCAGGATCTCTTGATCAGCAGTCATGCTTGCCACCACTAGACCAACGAGGCAGTTGATAAAAACAATTCTATCTCTACGTAACTTAAAAAAACGGACACAAATACAACGACATTTTAAAATGTTTAACGCTAATTATATTTAACAAGTCGATGTTCAAGCGGACGCTAGTCATCCCCTTAACAGCATTAATATTCTTCATTCCCCACTCAAAAGCATTTTACATTTCATAAAGCATAAAACTAACTAGGAACCGGAAAATTTATCGCTATTTGGCTCTACGGAAACCGAGTATTAGTCTCATCAAGCCGTAAAACTAAGCATACGTTTCACAGAACATTTTCTACTCGAAATGCACTGAGTTTATACTGGTTATAAATTAATTTCTCATGTAATAACTGAGTCTAGTGAGATTAATATTGTATCAGGAAAACCTTTTACATTGTTGTGCTGCGTTTGAAAGCGTTCACCGCAAGAGCCAGTAACTCGCCTAAACGAACTTGTGGTTTATTTGAAGCGGGAACGGCTTAAGAGGTTGGAAAGCGATCAAGAGGTCGTACGTTGAACTGTGAGTCTATTGTCGTGAAGTTACTTCTAGTAAAAGTATATTTACAAAGATTTAAAAGGAACAGTAGTTATTTGTTGTATTGAAATCAGTTTATGAACGAGTAAGCAACTTTGCCTCACTTCACAGTCAAGTATTAGAGCTCTGCCTCATTAGCGCGTTGCGTTGCGTCGTCGCAGCGTCAACGCTGTTTCGTTTTCCATATATTTTAAATGACATGCCACATTAAAGCGTTGCGTCGTCGCACGCGACGTTTCAACGGATCGGCGGACGAGAGACGAAGCGGGGGGAGGGTGATGCGCTTCGCTGTCGGAGCTCCGGTGCGACGATGGACTCACGGACAGTGCTCCACTGCTAGAAGGGCAATCAATACGTGCGTCGTCCTCTTGCGCAGCGACGTCGTGCGTCGTCACAACGCAGGTTTGGCAAACAATGCGTTGATCCGTTGTGACGACGCAACGCAACGCACTAATGAGGTATCGCCCTTATGTACCCGTTGCGATATTTTCATATTTAGTCTCCTGTAACATTCGCCTCATGGTGTGATGTGTGAGTAGGTAACTTTGGAATATTGTTTGTACAATCGGTGTGTTCTGTGTTCTGCCTAGTCTTTTCCTACGTTGGGGTCAGCTTTCAAGTCTGGAGCGACTTCCATCAGGCCTCGGCAACCCAGTTACTGGGCAATGCCGACATCCTAAGGTTAGATCGGCTGCCAGACTTTCGGGCTTCTGACTTCCCGTAATAACTGTCATGGGTATTCGTATGACAAATGGAACCGACTGTTTAACATGCTCTCCGAGGTACGGAGGGGTCTCGATGTGTTACAAACGGTCACCCATCCACGAACGGACCGTGGCAAGCGTAGCTTTACCTCGCAAATCGTATGGTCCGCGCGGGGTAATTAGCCACGAACCACGATAGATTGCAGTGGTCAGATAACAGTACAAACTTAATTAACTCATTAAGTAGTGTCCCACGGTTGGGCACGGGTTTCTTTTTATAAAGAGAAGGGTTTAGGCATTAGTCCACTGCGCTAGTCTGGTTCGCAGGTTGGCGGACTACACACACCATCGAAGAACATTTTGGAGCCCTCTCAAACGTCAGGCGTATATCCACATTACTTGAACCAGTAACTATCCTACTAAACGAGGCACGACTCCTGCATGGGTAATCATTCTCACTTAGCCCCCACTCCAGCCCCATAAGGGATTCAAACGCAACAAGAAAAAAAATTAAATGTACTTTATTTCACACATTATTTTAAAAACGTAATGTTGAGAGAATGTGCCAGTAAGTAGTTCCTGGTAAATGTGGGGAAACTTGTTCTGTGTAAAATGAAATAAAGGGAGTTTGCGTTAAAAGTCGGGTTGCGTTCTAAGGCTGGACATCCACCAGAGCTGTGCGAGGAAAATGTGCGGTGCGAAAATGTGTAGCGAGGATGTGAAACGGTGTGACCCTTTCCACCAGAGCTGTGCGAGGAATGTGTAATGTGTTAATGTATACAAATGATCGGTGCGAGGATAGGTAGCGGACTCTTTTCGAATATGAGGGTGGTGTGGCGGAAAGGGTACACATTCCTCGTAACACATTCCTCGCAACATATTCCTCGCAACACATTCCTCGCAACACATTCCTCGCAACACATTCCTCGCAACACATTCCTCGCAACACATCCCTTGCTCGCAATTCTCGCTTGTTTTGTGTGAACAAAAACCTCGCTCCGCTAAGCTGATATACACCAGAGCTGCGCAGAGCGAAACTAGGTAAATGAAGTGATTCTATTGGTGCTTACAAAACACATTCCTCGCTACGCAGCTTAGCTCAGATCTGGTGGATGCTCAACCTAATGTAGTATGTTATATCGTGTGAACTTAACCTAGGTCCCGTCACGTTATTTACCTATTTCTAATTGTATTACTAACTGGGAAAAGTCTAAACTGTCTTTATCAGTGTATTTCGTACGTAGTACCTTTTTTAAATTCTTGATTTGGTTGCGTTTGGCCCTAGTCTCACCTGATGGTAAGCGCAGACAAGGTCTAAGATGGAGCACATGAATCCAAAGAACAGAGATATAGAGAGATTCCCATATACCCCTCTGGCTCTCACATACACACGACGGAACACGGTAAACTGCTTGGCGCCGGATTTTAATGTGAGGGTGGTAATTAGCCAGGCGGACCGTATAGATCCTACCACCAAGCGTGCTGGGTTTTGTTGAATCTTACAACACGCGTCTATTCCCAGCGTGCGATGAGGAAGTTCATTAATAGCATCGATAGCAATTAGTATAACACCAATCTATGAAATCGGTAACTACAGGTAAGAACAAAATGGCGAACAACTGTGTCTTGAAAAACTTTCTGCAAGGCTGATCGATTTAACCTGTTGATCTCAAACTGCCTCGTTGGTCTAGTGGTGGCAAGCGCGACTGCTGATCGTGAAGTCCTGGGTTCAATCCCCAGGTCGACCAAAGTGTTATTGGGTTTTTTCGTGTGGAATTCCTCAGTAGCATCCCGGGGATTGGATTTGTGCCCGGTTGATGGCAATAGGCTCGCCCCCGTATTATATGGGACTTAAAAATAACGGCGGAATGCGGATGTGTAGTAAACACCTATGCCCAACCCTTCGGGGAATAAAAGCGTGATGTTATGTAATGTCAAATCTCATGTTAACGAGTGTGCTTGGTCGAGCGAAATACTTCTTCTTCTTTTTTCGTGTGGTTTGTGACTAACCTGGTGTCAGAGTTTATGCCGCCCATGGGCCTCTGACTTGGCTTAACATGCCGTCGAGAATTTATATCTCTCAGGCATGCCGGTTTCTTCATGATGTTTTCCTTCACTGTTTTTAAGCAAGTCATAATTATACAATAGCACATGAATCCGAAAAGTCAGAGGTGCGTGCCTTGGGTTCAAACTCGAGACCTATGACTTGGCAGTCCGACGGTCACACCACTAGGCTATCACTGCTACACCGAAATACTAACAACCAATCACAGCTCTTGACATAATATTAGGTCCCCACCTATGAAATCAGCGTTTTGTATGGAGAATTTTAAAGAAGTTGCATTTTTCATACTAACATTTTCTTAATTTATTTAACAACTATAAACACTAATGTTTTAAAACTTTTATGCACTAATGTTTAAAAACTAAGATAACGTATTCCACTTAGATTATGCGACAAAAATATTTTTTGGCTAAGTTAAAACAAAAATAGTGTACATTTCTGCTAACAAAAAGAGGAGGCATTATTAAGGTATTTTTTATGTTTAGAAAACTATAAAAAATAAGGTTTTTTTTTACTATTGGTAGTTGCCTATGATGGTCATTATTCGATATAATATCAAGCAATTGATTAATATTTTAAATCATAGAAGTAACGAGGCCCTCTATTTGTGAGAAAAAAACGCCAATTTCATAGGTAAGGACCTAATATATATAACGGCTAATTAGTTTTTTTTTTCGTTTTCCTTTCATACCGGGGGTTAGCGACTTATGAGCGTTCAGCCTAACTATTCCTAAAGCCTTGGTCAGACAGAGAGCGTGGCTGGGTGTGATATTTACGTCGTGTGTTGATCGCGTGCTCTTAGCGTGCAAATTACTATGACAATGTATGGCAGACGCCACACAGAAACTGCCACGCGAAGCTTGGCGTGGTAGTTTCTGTGTGGCCTCTTCCATACATTGTTATCGGTAGCTGGTAACACTGGAAAATGTTGATAAAGGAGGGCAACCGTCAAGATTAATCAACGTACCCGAAGTTATAAAAACAGTGGTCATTCGACGGAGCGAAGGATTCCATGTCGAACAGCCGAAGAAGTCTGACCTTTTATATCTGGTTTGCTTGTCCTTATTTTCTGATCTTGTGTTAATTATTATATTGTGAACTAGCTTCTGTAACTAATCACTAACCTAATTAAAAGTACTCTCAGTGGTGGAGAGTCTATGTTGGTTTAATTTACTTTATTTACCATGCACCCAATCCTGACATACTGATATTAGTTATGACTGTAATGATAGATTCACCCCTACAAGATTCTGTTGTATGTCTTTTATAGTAAGAATACTGAACATACATTAAAATACATACATAAACTGTCTCCTTTTTCCCATGGGGGTAGGCAGAAACTATAGAACGCCACATGCTACGACCCTTACGCTTCATCCACATTCATACATCTTTAAATGATTAAAAATAATCCACAAATAGTATAAATTGAAAGGTGGGTAACTACAAAACAAAAAGCTAACGTGGTTCTTTGCCTTAACAACACGGATTACCTATTATAAGTAGTAACAAAGATTGCGACTTACTGGATGTGGCATACGTGGTGGTCGTAGGTGTAAGGAAGTTGGTCGGAGTGTGGGGGACATTTATGTTTTAATAACAGTTTCGATACAATATATTTATACTTTTATAATATACTAGCTGTGTCCTCACGGCTCCGCCCGTAGCCTATGTTACTCAGTGATAATGTAGCTTTCTAATGGCAAAAGAATTTTTGAAATCGGTCCAGTAGTTTTTATGTTTATTCGTTACATACGAAAATACAAATCTTTCCTCTTTATAATATTAGTATATATATATAGATAGCGGCCCGTCCCGGCTTCACACGGGTGGACATTTTTTCCGTTTTTGCAACTTTTTTCATTTATGCTCCACTACTATTGGTCGTAACGTGATGTTATATAACCTATAACCTTCCTCAATAAATGGACTATCCAACACAAAAAGATTTTTTTAATTCCAACCAGTAGTTCCTGAGATTAGCGCGTTCAAACAAACAAATTCTTCAGCTTCATAATATTAGTATATAGGTAGATTTATACATACTTTTGTAGTTTTATATTTTAGTTTATTTAATTTATATTTATTTATTGTCTACCGTGTTAGTGGCACACAGTGCATAAAATATAGAATCGGACGAGTATTTTGTTTTTTTTAGCAAAGCAGAAGCTGTCACGCGAATCTTGGCGTGGTGTGGCAGTTTCTGAGTGGCGTCTTCCATACATTGTCATAGTAATTTGCACGCCAAGAGCACATGGTCAACAAAACACGCCAACATCACACCCAGCCACGCTTTCTGTTTGACGAGGCCTTAAAGGTCAGAGCTGTGTAGAACCAGATTTATTATGGAAGAACTGCACTCCGTCAGTCTGTTAGGATAAGATAACGGCCCTTAAAACAAAACGGGCTTTGACAAATAGTTTGAGTTATTCCTCCTAGAACAAAACTACTACACGAAAAGGCGAGGATGACGAAAACAACTAGAAGTACCGGTAAGCCGGGGAAACCTTGAATCCTGGGGTAACTTTAATAAAAAAATTGTTTCGTAATAAAACTTAAATTGTACGAATTCTGAACGCATTCTTCCTATTATTCTTTTACTATTGGTAGCATTAAGCGTCACTGTTAGCACATAATAGAAAGGTACAGAAGTCAATATACATACAAGTGCACTCGAGCAACGCACACATAGACACTGCTCACGGACACGATATCTCGGAACGTTTGGGACCAGAGTGCGAGTGAGTGCGAGCGCGAGTACCATGCGCTTGAGAAAGATAGATCAAATCAAATCAAAAGTTTATTTTCACATAAACCAATACAGGTGCTTATGAAAATATATAGATAGAGAAGAAGATATATAGATAGAGCGACCGCCGAGCCTAGGTATGAAAAGTGAAGTACATACATGTGATTGACTTCTGTACCTATCTGTTTTGTGCTGTTAGCGTGTGATTAGTCGCAGTGGGTGGATCCTTGTCGGTTGATGAAAAAATATTAAAAATATGTCAGTAATAGTTTTGTGTAATTTTTTATTCCTTACTGGGGGTTACTTTCGAATTCCTTAGAAAAAGGGAGGTATCAAAGTTTATCATAGTTTAACATTTATTACCAACATTTTATTCTTTTTCTCAAAAGTAATAAAAAATATTATAATTTTATTCAAGGAGTAGTTATCATAAACAAAATCGGTATTTGTATAATTTTTTTTTGCTTTCATTTCTCATTTTAAGAGAAAATTACATTTCAATTTTGAAATTGATCAAAGTAACCCCGGTTTACGGTACCTACCTTCCCTCCTGCACGGGCTATATGGCATGAAAAACATAACTAAGGTCCGTATTACAGAACATTCCTCAAGTCCAGTTTGATCTTTAATCAGTTGATCACTGTTTAAGTATAGAATCAGTACTTGAGGAACGGTCTTATTCCAGAACGGCAATCAATCTATACTCTGATGAAACAGGACTCAAATTGAGCCAATCGATTGGTTGATTACATATCAAATCACTGCTTAGGGTCGAATCTACGAACTGAGTAACGATCTAGAATAAAGCCAAACTCAGCTGAACTATGATCAATGAATCTATGCTTGAGGAATGTTCTAAAACTAATACTTGACTCAAAACTAGTTTTAAACAGAGATCAATGCTTGAGTTTCGTTCTGTAATAAGGACCTTAAACTGTCTTAAAGTTGGTGGTGCCTTCAAATATAGCTTATTAAAGCAAACAAGCCCGACTTTAACCCGACACCCGGCTTGTCGCAGAATACGTAACGAAGACGACTTTAATTACATACTTAGATTGCGCCGTGCACCTTACTTCGTACGAAGTTCTTGGAGGGAAAATTGTATGTCAGATGGGGAAATTCCTTTATACTTTATTTCCCTTGAGGTGCAAGGAAAAATGCAGCTGTTTTAAGATTGTTTTATTTTAATTTGAGATTATTCGCAGCTTGCGAATGGTACACAGAATTGACAACAGTGATAACCTAGTTGTGTGACCGTCGGACTGCCAAGTCATAGGTCTCGAGTTCGAAACCAAGGCATTCACCTTTGACTTTTCGGATTCATATGCGTATTGTATAACTATCACTTGCTTAAAAACGGTGAAGGCAAACATCATGAGGAAACCTGCACACCTAAGAAGACTCCATAAAGTTCTTGATGGTGTGAGTAGCCGCCAATCCGTACCAGGCCAATGCGATGGCTGACTTTAAACCCTTCTCATTCCGAGAAGAGGCCCGTACCCAGCTGATGAACATTAATGGACTGATTATCTATCTATACTAATCTATACTAATATTATAAAGAGGAAAGATTTGTATTTTTGTATGTAACGAATAAACTTAAAAACTACTGGACCGATTTCAAAAATTCTTTTGCCGTTAGAAAGCTACATTATCACTGAATAACATATGCTATATTTATTACTGGAATAAAACTTCTTACGCGGGCGGAGCCGTGAGGACACAGCTAGTGTTATGTATGTACCTACTTCAAATTAACTGATGAAACTTCACAGAGTTACTAGGTATGTATCATCGGCGGTGGGTTAGGGGACCCGCCGCCCGACCAGTAACAGGCCCGAGAAGGCGGCGCGCTGTGTTCCGTGCGCGCTTCTCAGGAGGAGAGGTCCGCCGAGGGTTGGCGGACCGGGACCTGCCGGGGTTGCGGTACAAGCTTTGCGAATCCCGCGACCCTGGCCGAACGGTCAGGAGAAGGAGCACCGTTGGTTTTTAGCCGGTAAGAGTCCGGCAGACCCCCTCGCCTTCACCGGGCGAGGGACATCCATGAGGATTTTCCAAAGAAAAAAAAAAAAAAAAAAAGGTATGTATCATTAATAGAACATATTAATTCCCTTTCATTTCATTAGCGTACTACGTGTGCGTTCTTCACCGCTATGTTAGGGTAGCTATACACATAAGCGGGCCGGCCGGCATTAATCGGCACAGCCGGGCGGTAAAATCGAATATATGTAGATGAATGTTCGAGTAAAGGCCGCTCGGCTTCAACTAGGCGGGCAGCATCAGCGGGCCGGCAGTCATTGGCAAAGCCGAGCGGTAAAACCGCATATACAGGGTTACTGGTAACTCGACGTATTCCTTGCAGGACATTATAGTAGGGTTGAAATGCAACAAATTCAGCCACCAAACGTTCTACCGAGATTCAGTAGTTTTAGAGTTTTTTTTTTTTTTGTTGAAGAATCCCAGATTTAACCATATTTGCAAAATTGTTTGGTATTTTTGAACTTTTAATTATTCACAGAGACCTGTTATGGCATCAGCTATGATAAAAACTTAAATTTCAATACATTCGTGCCTTATATTATTTTTAAATAGGTTTTAAATGGTTGAATCTGGGATTTTTCAACAATAATAAGAAACAATGAATCTCGGAAACTACTGAATTTCTGTAGAACATTAGGTGGCTTAATTTATTGCATTTCAGCCCTTCTTTAATGTCTTGCAAGGAATACGTCGAGTTACCAGTAACCCTGTATGTAGTTGAATGTTCGGGAATCACAACTTGCTCGGTTAGTTCAGCTTAGAATTATTATTATTGGAGCCGAACGTATGTAGTAGTTGCTACGGGTCGACTTTTTCGTTCCACAAGTACCTACTGCCGAATCGAATGATGTGTCGACCCGAATGAACTACCAAGTCGACACAAGCCGAATGAAGCCGAATATGTGCAGTACCTAATTACTTCGGGTCGGCTTTGTTGGTCGCAAAATACTGCCGAAACGACTATGCCGGCCCGTTTATGTGTGTGGCTACCCTAAGGTATCTTGTTATCCAATTAAGTACATAACTAAAGTTTAAGTAGGTAAGTATGCTTTTATTTTAATGTGTTTTTAGCAACCCTTTGAAGTTTTGCTAGTCGCTTGAGGTAACCCTGTATACAAGATTAATTGGGGTAAGCAGATACAGGTGTGAACCATAGTTTAATAATGATAGATTTGTTTTTTTTTGTTTTTTCTGACTGCCTCGTTGGTGCTGGCAAGCATGACTGCTGATCGTGAGGTCCTGGGTTTGATCCCCAGGTCGGGCAAGTTGTTATTGGGTTTTTACGTGTATAATTCCTCAGTAGCAGCCCGGAGTTTGAATTTGTGCCCGGTTGATGGCAATAGGCTCGCCCCCTATATGGGACTTAAACATAGCGGCGTAATGAGATTGTTACTATACACCTCTGCTCAATCCTTCGGGGAATACAGGCGTGATGTTATGTTATCAATTTAATTAAATACCGCTGCTAGTCTATCACATAACACACATAACATCACGTCTTACATTCCCCAAAGGTTTTGGCAGAGGTGTTTTAAAACACCCTCGTTTCGCCAGTTATGTTTGTCCCATATAATAGGGGGCGAGCCTATTGCCATTAACCGGGCACAAATACAGACTCCAGGCTGCTGCTGAGAAATTCCTAATTTAAAAAACCCAATAACACTGCTTGACCTGGGGATCGAACTCAGGACCCCATGCTCAGCAGTCGCGATTGCGACCACTAGACTAACAAGATAGTCTAACACTTCTTCTTTTCATGTGGTTAGTGACTAACCTGGTGTCAGAATTAATGCCGCCCATGGGCCTCTGACTTGGCTTCACATGCCGTAAAAAATATCTCTCAGGCATGGTTTCCTCACGATGTTTTCCTTCCATATGCTCATGAATCCGAAAAGTTAGAGGTGCGTGCCTTGGGTTCGAACTCGAGACCTACCTATGGCTTGTCAGTCTGACGGTCACACCACAAGGCTATCACAGCTATTAGTCTATCATTAAGGAATATGGTGTCTCTATGTGTATATCCCAATCCTTATGTCTAGCTTTTTCCCAATTATGTTGGGGTCAGATTCCAGTCTAACCAGATGCGGCTGAATACTAGTATTTTACACGGAGCGACTGCCATCAGACCTTCGCAACCCATGTACAGGGTACCAATACCGATATCCTAGAGTTTTACCAGTTGTCAGACTTCCAGGCTTCTGACTACCCGTAACGACTGTCATAGGTATTCGTATGACACCCGGGACCGACGGTTTAACGTGCTTTCTGAGGCACGGAGGGTCTCGATGTGTAACGAATGGTCACCCATCAGCGGAGTGACCGCGGGAATCGTTGCTTAGCCTCGCAAATTGTATGATTTGCGCGGTCGTCAATAATGGGGTGTCCTGCGTAAGCGACAAACGCGAAGCGGTGCGACGCGACGCAACACGACGTGGAACAAATACGCGTTACGTCGCGTGACGCTACATAGGCCGCTAGTAGGGAATGCTGTGGTCTTGGTTGCGTTTGTCGCGTTCATTGCGTCGTGTTCGTCGCTTACGCAGGACACCCCGTGAGCACAAAACAGATGGATACAGAAGTCAATCACATGTATGTACTTCACTTTTCATACCTACGCTCGGCGGTCGCTCTATCTATATATCTATCTCTCTCAAGCGCATGGCACTCGCGCTCGCACTCACTCGCACTCTAGTCCCAAACAGTCCGAGATATCGTGTCCGTGAGCAGTGTCTATACACATAGACGCGTAAACGACACATAAACGCACACGCGTTGCTCGAGCGCACTTGTATGTAGATTGACTTCTGTACCTATCTGTTTTGTGCCGTGAGCCTTGAGCCTGTCATACTATCATCCCAATCAAGTCAATCACAATACAAACATAAGATAAAAAGCATCACTAATTATCTTAAAACCTTTAATTTGTTAAATACGGTAATCATTAGAACAACTTGACTGTAGCATATTATCTGACATTGCCCTTTACACTTTCAACTATTTGCTGACGATGTAACGAGGCCTGCGGTCAGTTCCATCTACCAGAAACGCGACAACATCGCTAGCACATTTTATTTCATCATCCATCGATGCGTGACCTCGACAAGTTGGACTAGAGAGTTAGACAAAACGCGCAATGAATGAGGTCGTCAGAAATTTAGAAAATGGAAATTGTAACTGGTTGTAAATGTGGTACACGGTCGTTATAATTTTAAAAGTAAGGGCGGGAATAGACGCGACGTTATGCTAGTTAAGGGTAGTGTACACTTTAAACTCCAGCCTAATGTCAGCAGTTTGTTAAATTCGAGTTCTTTTTTTGTTTGAGTAATTTTGTTTAGAAATAAAAATAAATGAAGGATGTATTTTGCTGTTGCGCCTTTTTTAAGGGGTTGAAAGGTAATTTAACTTCGGGTTGTTGGGTAGAGGGGTTTTTTAATAGTCCTCTCATCTAATGCGGTGATTTTGTATACAACGCTCTTCCTCCTTTTTTTATTGTTGGAAAATCCTCATAGATATCCCTCGGCCGGGGAAGGCGTGGGGGTCTGCCGGACTCTTACTGGCTAAATACCAACGGTGTTCCTCCTCCTGACTGTTTGGCCGGGGTCGCAGGATTCGCAAAAGCATGCACCGCAACCCCGGCAGGTCCCGGTCTGCCAACCCTCGGCGGACCTCTCCTCTGTGCGGCTTTGCCCCACATCCTCCTGAGAAGCGCGCACGGAACACTGCGCGCCGTCTTCTCGGGCCTGTTACTGGTAGGGCCACACACTAGGGTGGCTGCAGGTCGTCGCGTACGCGCGCCCTCTGGCGTCCGGTGAACTCTCTTCCTCCCAGCCCTTTCCCATGTTGGGGTCAGCTTCCAGGCAGGCAGAGGTGTACCTATAGCAACACACCCTCATTTCAGCGTTATTTTTAAGTCCCACGGGGCGAGCGTATTGCCATCAACCGGGCACAAATGCAAGCTCCGTGCTGCTACTGAGGAATTCTACACGAAAAAACTCAATAATAGTTTTCCCAACCTGGGGATCGAACCCAGGACCTCACGATCAGCAGTCGCGCTTGCCACCACTGGACCAACAAGGCAGCATGAACGTTGAATATTAATGTTACTGAATATATTTTTTCTAATAATTTTAACGATCCCATCCAAAACTTCGCTACACTCATTTCATTCTCTTGCAAAATTACTAAAATGTATTTATTATTACCTCCAACTTTGTACTGACAAAAGTTGGGTATCCCCGCGAATATCTTTTACAGAAAAAACGCTCTTATGTTAAGTTGTAATAGGGGTTATTTTTGTTTGTAATAGAATGATGTCTTGTCAGACGGGCCCTCGTATTTTCTCTTTTTTAAATGATGACGTAAAGCTATGAATTTATGCCAGCCTCTAGATGTCAGAACAATTTTCTTCCTCAAGTGTTTGCCGCGAGAGTTTCAAGGATTCGGGTTCCGTGGCTCGGAAACTGTGGTTAAGTGCGTTATGTTTTATTTATGTTGCATTTTGTAAGTGCGTAGATAAAAATGTGGGACTTGTTTTAATTAGATCAAGTGTTATGTGTGTATGTGACGTCATAAAATTATGTAGGTACCTACCTAATATGTATGTATCTTCTGAAGGCAGCTAATAAGCAACCGAGCGGATCAGGATCATACGATATGCGACCTTAAGCTGCGCTAGCCGCGGCCAGTCCGTGGATGGGTGACCGTTCGTTACACAACGAGATCCCCTCCGTGCTTCGGAGACCACGTTAAACAGTCGGTCCCGGGTGTCATATGAATACCTATTACAGTCGTTACGGGTAGTCAGAAGCCCGAAAATCTGAAAACCAGTCTAACCTTAAGATATCGGCATTACCCAGTAACTGGGTTGCGGAGGTCTGATGGCAGTCGCTCCGTGTAAAATACTGGTATTCAGCCGTGTCTGGTTAGATTGGATGCTGATCCCAACATAGTCGGGAAAAGGGTAGGACGCAGAAGATATGTATCTTCTGAAGCTGATAAAATTAATATCATTCTGGAATAATTATGTGCTTAAAATAAAAAAAAAATGTACTTAATATTGGTTTCACTTATTTTGCCAGTCTTGACCGGGAGTGGCGTACTGATATTAGTGAACAAAAAAAGAATGAAAGAAAGAAAGTAACTAAATCACCAAGAACTGATGTTTTGAAAGTTTTAATGATTTTTGTTCAGAAAAATTAAAACTCGGGGATACCGATGAAGAATGGTCGCGCTTGCAAAAAGTTATAATTTACGGATAAAATTAGTGATGAAATTAATGCTTCTTTCATATTGGTACGCATCTGTTTGTGAATAAGGAAAACACTACTGAAACATAAATATTATATCACTAGCGACCCGCCCCGGCTTCGCACGGGTGCAATGTAGATACTAATGTGGGGCATATAAACCTTCCTCTTGAATCACTATATCAATTGCTGAAAACTGCATTAAAATCAGTTGCGTAGTTTAAAAGATCTAAGCGTACAGACAGCGGGAGCGACTTTGTTTTATCTTTATATATATAATTCGACTGTACGTGTGTATGTCACTGAACTCCTCTTAAACGGCTGGACCGATTTGAATGAACATTTTTGTATGCGTTTGGGTGGCGCCCTGGATAGTTTAGATTCACAATTAGACCCGGTAGGTGGTGCTGCTGTCGGTATGTCACCAAATTCTCCGGGCAGGACGAAGTCTGTTGGGTCCGCTAGTACTATGTATAGATAAAGATTTTCCCAAGTGGATCGCTATCAGCCTTCGATTATACTATTATACCTCTAGATAGAGCCACCGCGTGGCCGCTCATGAGACAGCATTATAAGGCTAAATTACGCATCCTCACATCGTAGAGCATAGATAGACACTAAATACTTAACTAATGGAGTCTATTTCTCATAAATACAAGAATACAGGGAAACCGATGTTCTATGACAGTGAGTTGGCTAACAATAAAAAGTTGGCCAAGCTAAAAAACGACACATCATATCGTCAGTAGAAAGGTAAAAAGACTAAACCGCCAATATACCTAGGTACCTACTTTACAGTAGAGAGATTCAAAGTATAATTTTAATAAAATAAACATAGTTATTTTTCTTAAAAATATACTTTGAATCTCTCTACTGTAAGTATAGTAAGTAGGTATATTGGCGCTTTAGTCTTTTTACCTTTCCACTGACGATATGAAACAGAAGCTATCATGCTTTGTCTCAGTTTTCTTAGTAATTTTGTCTAAATACAGGGTGTAAACGAAATAATGTAATCCCTTTAAACCTCGTGATGTACTGATGACATATATTAAACCTGTATGGGATACTTATGGATTCAATAAAAAGAAATACATGAAGTAAACATCTGTTCTTATTGTAAGGCATTTTAGCGCCCTAAGCGAATGGCGCGGCTATAGCTGGCCGCGCGGTCATTTAACTCGGAGCGCTAAAATGCCTCACGTTAAGAACAGATGTTTACATTTTGTAAAAAAAAGATTGAGTCCAGGAGTATCCCGTTCAGGTTTTATCTATGTCAGCAGTACACCACGAGGTTTGAAGGAATTACATTTTTTTTTATTTTTTATAAAAAAACGTTGCCTCACACTAGGATTCCTCCTGTATCGTGGGTGCGTTTACAGACACAAATCTTCACATGCACAAACACCCAGACCCGGAACAACTATCTGTAGGCCATACAAATATATGTTCCGTGCGGGAATCGATCCCACGACCCGTAGCGCAGATGCCGATCGCTCAGCCACTGCACCAAACGTGTCGTCAAAACATGATTTCTTTTACACCTTGTAATATATATGCTTCTCACTTCCACACTTCTTATTGTAATCATGGCTACCTCTAGAGGTATTTAATCTAAGCTATTTAATCTAAGCTATTATCCAAATACTCAAACGCTACTCAATTATAAGTTGCCGTCAAGCCTCGTGCTGTCTCCGTCATTGTAAGGCGAAGTGACAGTGACAGGATGAAATTAACGGCAACTTAAAATTGAGTAGCCTATGTGAATTTCTTGCTTCTATGGACTAGACAATTTAAAAAAAAATGTAAGTAATGTATTGGCACTCAGGCTGACTGCCCATCTGACAGTAAGTGGTTACCGACGCGTATAAAACACCTATAACTCCAAGATCAGCCGGGCACAAATCCAAACTCCGGGCTGCTACTGAGGAATTCCACACGCAAAAACCCAATATAATTTTGCAGGACCTCACGATCAGCAGTTTCGCTTGCCACCACTAGACCAAAGAGGCAGTTATTGAGGACTTTTGCGGAGTTTGGATTTGTGCCCGGCTGAAGGCAATAGGCTCGCCCCCTATTACATGGAACTTAAACATAACGGCGAAATGAGGGTACTATTATACACCTCTGCCCAATCCTTCGGGGAATACAGGCGTGATGTTATGTTATGATGTAACTCCAAGATAATTGCTGATGCGTTGTACAGAAAAAGTTGGAAGTCTCATGTGCCCGTAATGTCACCGGCACCCGTACCCTTCAAACCGGAACACAGCAATGCTGCTTGGTGGCAAACACAGGTACCTACGTAGTACAGTAGTACAGTAATACCCTGGACTTACGCGATTAAGTCGAATTCGCGTAAGTCGGGGTTCAACCTTGCATATAAATACGTATAAAGTTTGTGTCATAAATCGAATTTGCATTGCGTACGTAATGTTTTACGGAATTGGAATTGTTATTCCACACGCAACACGTTGGAACTTGTCGTAAACCGAACACGCCGATGCGCGCGATGATCAAAAAGAAAAACCGCGTATCTCCGAATTCTTGTAAAACGGGGTAGCGTAAGTCGGGGTATTACTATACTGCATTATCAGATACTACATAATCTGTTGACTAAATAATATTTCTCAGATTGATTGATCAGCGAGTGACGTGACGAGAGTCATGTTTTGGATGTGTGACGGTTTCTTACTTTGGTTGGAGAACCTTCAGGTCTCGCCAATAACTGCCCGGTTACGTAGAAACAGTCCGCAAGACTCATCGATTGGGTATAAAAATACCCTTAACGAATTCGAGAGCCACGTATTCTTCCCATCATTACGAAGTTTTTTGGTATTGGGCCATACCTGGGAACCGACTGGTTATGAAGATATTGAAGGTCAAAGTCACCATATTTTTGTACGTTTTTCACGGAAACTAAGTTTAAATGTTATTACTAAATATTCTCCTATACAAACATATTCAACGTTTTTGAAATGTAGCAATTATTTGTTCCCAGCAATTACTTTTGCTGTATGTTACTTAGTTTTATGTACAGTAGGTACGCGTAGACTTCGGCTTCGTTAAGGCTATTTTTACACCCAGTACACTTCATTTATTATAAACATTAGATAAAACATAACCTAAAACGCACAGAAAAGTGTAAATATTAACTACATTATTTCTTCTAGCTGGGGTCTGTTAATCTGGTAGGCCAAACCTAACAAGCTAAATCTCTGCATAGAACAGTGGATCAAAAGATATTCATATTCTTAGTAGCCATCTTTGTCTAATGCTACAATAAATGAAAAATAGATTCCCCCATGCCTGGGGTGTAAATTATATGCATCCATTTATCTTTAATTCATAGAAAAAAATTAAACTAACGAAGGAGACAGCCAGTATCTAGCGTTGGCCTTTGTCTAACCCGTCTCATTAAAACATAGAATTAATTTACCAAAGACTAGGCAGCCATTTTGAACTTATACGCATCCATTTTTGCCCTTTCACGCGGTGCCTGTAAAATGTCGCGTTGAGGGTCGTTGAAACGGCAGTCTCTCACTAATTGGTCCTATTCATTACTTGCGAGACGATGCCTTTGCAACTATAGCGACATCTCGCTCTGACACTGAAGCGGTAAGCGCTGAATATATTTGTAGCGGCCTTTTTTTGGATTGGCCTTT
The DNA here is from genome assembly GCA_910594945.2 of Amphipyra berbera. Lineage (NCBI taxonomy): Eukaryota > Metazoa > Arthropoda > Insecta > Lepidoptera > Noctuidae > Amphipyra > Amphipyra berbera. Next base: position 3,354,597 of record OU343138.1, read on the forward strand.
ATTATTGGGTTTTTCCATTAGAAATTTATCAGTAGCAGCCTGGAGTCTGGATTTGTGCCCGGTTAATGGCAATAGGCCCCTATTACATGGGACGTAAGGGAACGTACCCATTTAAAAAAAATTACCCCCCTCCCACCCTCGGTGACCACCCGTAGTCTATGACCAAGTGCCACTGTGACCGAGCGTGGTATTTTGAAGACCTCTCACCCCTCCTGAACGGGTCACGTAGTATATACGTTCCCTAAACATAACTGGCGAAACGAGGGAATACTAAAAACACCTCTGCCTAACCCTTCGGGGAATACAAGGCGTGGTGTTATGTGTTATGTTGTTTTGGATTATTTTTATTTTATTTGTGGAGGGGCCCGTGACTATTTACCAACTGCGCGGATCATACGATTTGCGAGGTTAAACTGCGTTTGCCGCGGCCAGACCGTTCGTTACAGATCGAGACCCCTCCGTATCTCGGAAAGCGTGTTAAACAGTCGGTCCCGGGTGTCATGCGAATACCCAGTCGTTACGGGTAGTCAGAAGCCCGAAAATCTGACAACCCCGGTCTAAACTACCAGCATTGCCCAGTGACTGGGTTGTGGAGGTTTGATGGTAGTCGCTCCGTGTAAAATACTGGTATTCGGCCGCATCTGGTTAGACTGGAAGCTGACCCCAAATAGTTGGGAAATGGACGGACGGACTGACCGCGGCAAGCGCAGCTTAACCTCGCAAATCGTATGATTCGAGCTGTTAGTAATAAGTCACAAGCCCTTCCAACCGTTAACAGTATCATAAGTATATTGCTTTATTGGTTAGCTCCATGGAGGGCCGTCTGCAGGAAAAGATGTTTACCCTATGCAAAACGTAAAGTGTATATCGTAGTGTGGCGAGCTGCAGAGGAAATGCTAAAGGTGTACAATACGGTTACTCAAAGAATGATATTGAAAATGGCAGATTTACTAATTGCCTGTTGCTCACAAAAAACGTGAGTAAGCGAGATGCAAATTGTAACAACAATAGAAGCGCCGATATTTTCTATTAGCCCAGTTGCCAGGTAGCTTTACCTTGCATAAGAATCGTCAGTTTTGACTCGTAAACTATTAGCCATAGAAAAAAAATCAGACAAGAATTATAGGGAATTTAATCTTCTACAAAAGTAGTCTGAACTATTTTTTCCGTAAAACTCATAGATAATGAGTTATTTAATAAAAACTAATTTTTGGGGTCTTTAATCCAAGATGGCGGAGCGCGCCGAGGTCACTTAAGGGCAAAAATTTTAAATCTTCTTAAGGACACCTAAATATAACACATATCCAAAAATAAGGACTGACGGACCTTTTGCAAGGCAAACCCCTTGTTTGCGACTGGGTTATCATGTAATGGGAATATATAGGTATTTACCTCTATATGATGATATTTTCCGGTCAGAATGCGTATTCCAACTAACACCACTCATCCACTTAGCAAACACGCTCCAGGACAAAGCTGACCACAAATAAATAAAGTTTCAATAACCTCTGACAAATTGTTATTTATATTAATTTTGTTAATCAACGCAAAGTTCAAATTAATGTCACTAACCACATCGAAAATCTGATAATTTTGATTGCTGAATATAATTATATGCGATTTTCTGCTTACCTAGTCATTTGATTAAATTAAATCAGAGACTGTCATTGTAAGTGGATTATAGGGTTTAAACTTCAATGTATTAAATTAAACAATTTATTTAATTATACAATTCATTTATGATATGGAGGAACGAGGTATGGTGTTGATGGAGAGGTATCTCCAACTAGGCGGGTCTTATGCCTGGCGGGCTACTGCCCAACGGTTGATGTTGGGAAGTTGTATATACAACGTGTTACAGAATTACCCCTAAAGCCGAAAGGTCCCTTGTACAGAGTCTATTCGCAATATTTGAAAACCGCAGTATGACACAAAAAAAATAATTGGATAAAATATAAAATAATCATCATTGAAAGGCAACCCTGAAAACATAAAACTAAAGAGTAGATTACCCAGAAAGTTATTTACATTCTTACAAATTCTTAAAGGTAAATGACAACAACCATAAAAGACTACTTGATTTTTTAAATTTTTCATAGGTAATTATGTAACACGTTGTATTGTCTGTGTTAAATTTTGATATCGCGATGCAGGATTCTGTGACGTCTTATTTGAGAGTTGTCATTATTGTCGCTACACAATCATCGTGCTTCGTAGTTTGTGTGTGGCGCGATAGATGTCGCCACAATGATATAGTATAGCGTTTGTACCTAAACCGTTTACTTTAATAACTGGCGGATCAGAATTTAATTATCACTTCTGTTAACAATAAAAAAACATTTTTTTTCGTTGTACATAACCGCTGAAAGCGCTTTCTTGTACAATAAATCCAGTGTGGCACAGACGTGTGAATAAAAGTTTTTATGAAGTCACCCCGTTCCTGAAGCGATGACGTATCATCAGTTATTACCGAGGCCTGCTTTAAAGCGTTGCCAGTTAGCAGATCTTCAAAGTAGACACATTCAAAGCCTTTATTGTTCAATTTCTACATGAATGTGAGCTCGTAAGTTTAATGTGGATCCTTTGAATTCGTTTTGTGTTTCGTAGACGTGATGTTGAGTAGGTTCATGCTGAAAATAAACGCACAGTTATTTTATATTAGGTTTTCACTGTATTGTTATGTGATTCCTCCTATAACAATGGGTTTTGTGAGTAGCAGATGGTATATAATATAACATCACGCCTGTATTCGCCGAAAGGTTGAGCAGAGGTGTATGTAATACCCTCATTTCGCCGTTATGTTTAAGTCCTATATAATAAAAGCTTATTGCCATCAACCGGGTACAAATACAAGCTCTGGGCTACTACTGAGGAATTCCATACGGTAAAACCCAATAACACTTTACCCGACCTGGGGAACGAACTCAGGATCCCATGCTCAGCAGTCGCGCTTACTACCACTAGACCAACAAGGCAGATAGATGGTACAGAGGTAAGGTAACTAAAAGGATCTTGTGGTTCCAGAAAAAATAATCGCTATTTCTAATGATAGTCTTTTTTTACTGTAGTAGTGATAGCCTTACGGTTGAAGGCTCGCCTTCCATGCAGAAGAGTCTCAGTTCAGGCCTGGCCCGCACCTCAAACTTTTCGAATTCATGTGCGGGTCATAATTAGATTGTCACTTGCGTTAACGGTGAAGGAAAACATCGTGAGGAAACCTGCACACCTGAGAGGGCTCCATAAAGTTCTCGATGGTATGTGGAATCTGCCAACCCGCAGCTGGCCAGCGTTGTGGAGTAAGGCCTAAACTCTTCTCATTTTGAGAAGAGGCCTGTGCCCAGCAGTGGAACAGTAATGGGCTAATTATGTTACGTCACGTAATAGTTTGGTAAATAGACCGGAGGCCCACCTGCATTAAAAGTGGTTATCGCCGCCTATACAGTAAACAAAATTATGTAATTCTTTCAGACCTCGTGATGTATTACTGACATAGATTAACTGTGACCGAGATAATTTTGGATTCAATAAAAAAAAAATCACAAGAAGTAAACATGTCTTCTTAACGTGAGGCATTTTAGCGCCCCGAGTTAAATGACCGCACGGCGAGTGATAGTCACGCAATTCACTCGGGGCGCTAAAATGCCTCACGTTAAGAACACATGTTTAGTTTTTGTATTTTTGTTTATTGAATCCAATATTATCCCGTCCAGGGTTAATCTATGTCAGTAGAACCTACATTACGAGGTTTGAAGGAATTACATGGTTTCATTTACACTCTCTTTACACCAACAACACAAAGATGATTGCTGACGCGTTGACAACCTTAGCCTTTGGCCAGACTGCAAACGCGGGCGCGGGGCGGGCGCGGTGCGGCGAGTTCAAACAGAAGAACTTCATTTGAGTGTTCATAGTGGGCACGCGGGCGCGGGAAGCGGCGCGGGCTACTTGGCGCGGGGAGCGCGCGGGTAGCTCACGCCATAGCTCGTTCATACAACTGGCCGCAGTGAGAGCGCGGGCGGCAAGCGACAACCCGCGCGGGAGCGGGGGATCTCTAACTAGTTCGAGCTGACCACGCGCGTTGTTGTGATGGCGTCTTCAAAATTAAATGTTGAAGAATTACTAAGTGCTATTCAAGCACTGTGGATGTCGAAACATCGTTTTTTAGTAAGAATTTTCCAGTAAAAATAAGTCTTCTTCATCCATATGATATTTTGACAAACACTGGACACGACAACGCCCAGAACGAAGCCACGCTCCACTACGGACAGGTAAATCGCGCGCGTTCCCGCACCCGCGCCGCTCCCCGCACCGCGCTGCCAGTCTGGCCAAACACTTAGAGTTTAAGTTGTACAATCTCATGTGCCTATAATTTCACCGGTACCAATACTCTTCAAAACGGAACACAGCAATGCTGCTTGGCGGCAGACGTAGGTATGGTGGAAGTTCCTCCCCGGACGAGCTCTTTCAGCAGCAGCTCTACTACCCATACCGATATTCGAGGATTTACATCGGAATTCTCCTAGTGGGGTAACAACTGAATGTGAACATCAATTTGTCTGCCATGCGTGGTCATTAGGACAATACCCCATTTCACCGCTCAGCGCAGTGACCATAAGGAGGCCCATGGTCCATGTACCATGAATGTATACAAGGTTAGTCGGAAAGGGGGTTACTAATCAGCTGTATTGTTTTAAAGCAAGTGTTGAAATATCAAAATTCGATAATTTTAATTTCCATGCAAAATGTATTTAATACTAGTTTTTTCAAAAATTCTACATCCCTGCTTTAGTTACGAATTCAGAAAATGGAGCATCTAATCCGTGAGCTCAAATATGGTCTAAAATGTAAACACAGCTGATCATAAGTGAGGCTAGATTTTAGTGTCTTTTTTATGAAATCTTTGAACAGTTTCTTTTAAACTATTGACTTTTGGGGCAAGTTGTAGAACAAAAGTTATTTATTATTTTATTATGGGTAGTTTAAAACCGTTTCGGATTAGTACCCCTTACCTTGTATTGCCACAATCTCTATTTACCCCATACCATCAAAAAAAGCTCGAAACAGAGGTCATTATTTTGATGTGCCATTTATTTTTAGAGTTACAATGATCATGAAAGTTGTTTAAAATGTGTCCGGGAATGTCCGGGCGTGTCCGGGTGGGGTCGTTAAGATAGGGGTCAAGGATTCAAGTTGTTTTTATTGGTTGCGTTAGTGCCGTCTTGGACACGATTTTAAGACTGCCGTTGAAGTGTGGTACAAGCGGTTATTAGGGCCGGAACAAAGGTCACATAAAAAAAAACAAAATCTAGCCCATTACTGTCCCACTGCTGGGCACGGGACTCTTCTCAGAATGAGAAGGATTTAGGCCTTAGTCCACCACGGTGGCCTAGTGCGGGTTGGCAGATTACACACACCATCGAGAACTTTATAGAGCCCTCTCAGTTGTGCAGATTTCCTCACGATGTTTTTCCTTCACCGTTAACGCAAGTGATAATCAAATTGTGATCCGCACATGAATTGGAAAAGTTAGGGGCAAGAGCTGGATCGAACTCAGACCCTCCTATATGGAAGGTAAGCGTTCAACCGCTATGCTATCATTGCTTCCACAAAGAACAAAAGTCATTGGGTATTTTTTTTTAATAGGCACAGGTGATAACTTCTGGTTATTAAAAAGAAAACGTTTTTAAATCATTGGTTTACTCGTACCTTGCATGTATATTATGCCTAGCCTTTTCCCGACTATGTTGGGGTCAGCTTCCAGTCTAACCAGATGCGGCTGAATACCAGTATTCTACACGGAGCGACTGCCATCAGATCTCTTCAACCCAGTTAATGGATAATGCCGATATCCTAAGGTTAGTTGAAAAACCTGTCGCAAGATTTGAATCAAACAAACAAGTATACGAAGGGAAGCTAATTAAAACCTTTTTATAATAAGAAAAATGTATCTTTACATAGTATAAAACAAAGTCGCTCCCGCTGTCTGTCTGTCCCTATGTATGCTTAATTCTTTAAAACTACGTAACGGATTTTGATGCGGTTTTTTTTAATAGATAGAGGAAGATTTATATGCCCTACATTAGTATCTACATTGCACCCGTGCGAAGCCGGGGTGGGTCGCTAGTTAATATATAAAACGCTGAATGTTAGGCCTTGCGCCACACATGCGAATGTCCCCAAAAGGCCAGTCGTGCGAGATCTGTGACGATCTCCGTTATAGCCTCATAAAATACCTTATGCTATCCTCATTTTAATGGGAGTCTTCCACTCCTGGGAACTGTATTGTTTTTAATCTCCAAAGATGGCAAGATCCAAAAAAAACGTTTAGAAGTATATTTTAAAATCATGATTTAGGTAGATACAAAGTTTTTTTAAAGCTGCGTTGCATGATGAGTGTAAAATTTATTTGACAATTATTTCATATACATTTTTGAAAGCGAGCCTTTTCTATAATGGCTTTTACTGGCACTTTCAAATATATTTAGTTAGACCATAGTAATTAAAAATGTTTATTCCGAACATTTTTAATACATAGAGTTAAAAATTGTTAATATAATATTCGCGATGTTTATAACCAAATACTGAAACGCTAAGTCTAAGTCTCGTGCTGTCACTCTAAAGCGAAATGACAGTGACAGCACAATATCAGCGACAACTTAAAACTGAGTAGCATTTGAGTCTTAGATTATACAGGGTGTAAACAAAACCATGTAATTGCTTCAAACCTCGTGATGTACTGATTCGCACGGGTGCAATGTAGATACTAATGTGCGGCATATAAACCTTCCTCTTGAATCATTTATCTATTGCTGAAAACTGCATTAGAATCCGTTGTGTTCTTTACTTTACACTCAGATACATCTGCATCTCTTTCAAAAACCATTACTTTCTCTTGCTTACATTAATTTTCATCCCTTTCATATTATATGCTCCATTCATCATAGTTACCATGTCTTGCAACTCTTCCGCCGACGATGCAAGCAAAACTTGATCATCTGCGTAGAGAAGACATTTGACAGGCAACTCATTCATTTTCAATCCACACTCACTCCCTTTTAAATCTGTCAAACAACTATTCATGTATAGGTTGAACAGCCATGGAGACGCTACACAACCCTGTCTAACACCTCTGGAGATGCCAAACCAGGCTGTGAACGCCCCATTTACCCTAATACAAGCACTGGAATCCTTGTACAGCGATTTCAGTGCCCGTATCAAGCGCCAGTCCACCCCGTACAAAGATAGTGTCGACCACAATTCTTCCCTCCACACACTATCATAGGCCTTCTCCAAATCAATGAAAGCGCAGTACACTTTCTTGTGCTTTGCCAGATGTTTTTCGGCTATGCACCTCAAGGAGAAGATCTGATCCATACAGCCCATCCCCTCTCTGAACCCTGCCTGAACATCCCATACTTTCTCATCTGTTATTCTTATCACTCTGTTAATTAAAACTTTCGCATATAGTTTGCCGACCACACTCAAAAGACTAATGCCGCGGTAGTTTTTACACTCCTGCTGTGAACCTTTTCCCTTATATAGTGGTACGATTACAGCTTTGCACCAGTCGCCCGGCACTTGGCCGAATCTCCAACACATATTAAAGATCCGGTACAGCAGGCTTGCTACCACCCCGTCACCACCCTTAAGCATTTCGACAGACACTCTGTCACACCCAGCAGCTTTTCCAACTTTCATACATTTCAGCACTTTCACGATTTCATCCAAGTCAATGTCTGACTCACTCGCTTCCGCCCAGTTACCCACTCTTTGCACACTATCCTGCCAACTAAATAAACTTTCAAAATATACCTTCCAGCGTTCCAACACCTTGCATTCTTCACTTAACAAGCATCTATCTCCTCCTCTAACTATATTCATATTTGATGTCCCCGAAACTCCACGAGCCAATCTTACTTGTTGCCAGAACAGCTTAACATTGACCCTGAAGTTGTCGGAGAACTTACTATTATACTTATCTTCCATTTCATTCTTCTTCATCTTTACGATCTCTTTTACTTCCGCCTTTATTTCGGTGTATCTTTTCTTCACTCTTTCCAAATCGTCAATCATACTCGTTGCCTGATTCATCCTTATTCTAGCTTTAAAGGCTAATAAATTAAGCCAAGCTTCTTTCTTCTTCCGTACGACCTCTTTAACTTCATCATCTATCCAACAATCATTCGTTCTCCTGTTATTTTTCCTCTTCGCCACACCGCATACTTTTGTGGCCACTTGCACCATGCTGTTTTTTTACAACATTCCATCCTTTTTTTTTTTTTTTTTAAACTTTGCCCCACACTAGGATTTCTCCTGTATCGTGGGTGCGTTTACAAATACAAATCTTCACACGCACAAACATCCAGACCCGGAACAACTATCTGTAGGCCATACAAATATTTGTTCCGTGCGGGAATCGAACCCACAACCCGTAGCGCAGAAGCCGATCGCTCAGCCACTGCACCAAACATGTCGTCAAATTTTTCCACGCTTCTTCTAAACTATAATCATTCATTCCTTCTAAAATCTCATTCATCTTCTCTTTTACTTCCCTCTTATATTCCTCTTTCACTTTTAATTCTTGCAACCTTTCTACTTTTATTCTCTCAAATGCAGTCACAGGAACCCGAACCCGATGGCACCAACGTTTAAACAGACCATGTATCCGGCACATGACAAATAATGGTCGGTCCCCACATTGGCACCCCGATACACTCTTGTATCTGTGACCTTACTCTTCAGTCTTTCATCAACAACCACAAAGTCAATCATGCTTCTACTATCTTGCCTTTCCCCCGTATACATGTGAATATCTCTATGATTAAACATAGTGTTCATTATAGAAAGATTCTTCTCCACGCATATTTCTAACAAACTCATTCCATTCTCATTCACCCTTTTATCCCCAAACGCACCTAGTGTACTTTCATATCCTTTCCTCTTCACACCTAGCCAACCATTGAAATCACCAAGCATAACAATCTTCTCATTTATTCTACACTCATTCACAATACCTCTTATACTATCCCAGAATGCATCTCTCTCCGAAAGGTTAGGTTAGGAATAAATGTACACATATTTGGAAATTCAACCTCTAAGGGGGTGAAATAAGTGTTGAAAGTTTGTATGAGAAATCTGGTACTTTTGAAGTAAGAAGCATGGGGAGAAACTGACCGACTGGCTGACTAATCTAGCAACGCACAGCCTAAACCGCTGGGGTGATATAAGACGATATAAGACGGACGTTTTGGATTTTAAAATGTCACTTTAAAATGGGCTTAACGAGGATTTCAAACTTCACGCAAGCGAAGCTGCGGGCCAAAGCTAGTTAGTTAATATTTGACTAACTTAACATACTTTTACTGATCGTTTGCAACAACCGGCCCTTAACAAACTAGGCGAGTAGGTAATCGATTGTGGCGATTGTGGCGCGTTATGAACGCACCTATAAATTATAAATGTTTGAGAGTTGGCAACACTGACTCTCAGTTAGCGACTATATTCCCCGCCGCTTAGATCTTCTAGAAGGGTGCGAGATATTATACATTAATTAACTCTATTGTTGCATTCTAAGTATCTCTAAGTTACCTGTAATACGCTATTATTGTCATACTACAAACTCGTGATTATTTTATGTACCCACAAGTGTCCGAAATACATCCAATCATTCACAACCTTTTTTTTTATTTTTTTTTTATCGTGGGGAAATCCTCATGGACTATCCCCCGTCCGGGGGTGACGGGGGGGTGTGCCAGACTCTTACTGGCTATAACCACCACGGTGTCCCTCCTTCTGACCTAAGGCCGGGGTCACGGGATTCGCTGTTGCATGCACCGCGACAATCATTCACAACCTGAAGTTTTACTAAACCAGCCGCCTCACAGCGTACCTAATCAAAGAACAGAACAGGAGACGAGACGTCTCCGCCTACTTCCTCAAACGATAATTCTGGAAACATAATTGAGGTTCTGACCAACAATTCACCAACTTTGTATGAGAGCCAAACGTTTTGTAGTATATAGTTTTAAAGTCCTTTTATATAGACTTGGTATAAGCATTAAAACGTCTTCGAGAACAAGTGTCTCTTTTTTATATTCAAGCTTCAGATTTTTATTGAAAATTATGAGAAAGTTCATTGCTTTAAAGAAGCGATAAAGTTTAAAGAGATATGATGAGAGGTCATTTGTAAAGTACTAACATAATATAGCATCACGGCTTTTACGCTCCGAAGGGTTCGGCAGAGGTGTTTTAGTACTCGTTTCGCCAGTTATGTTTAAGTCCCATGTAATAAGGTGCGAGTCTATTGCCACCAACCGGGCACAAACCCAGACTCCGGATTGCTACTGAGAAATTCCTAATGGAAAAACACAATAACACTGTCAGAGCTGGGGATCGAACCCAAGACCTTATGACCAGCAGTCGCGCTTGCCACCACTAGACCAGCAAGGCAGTCTATTAGATAGATTTTATAATAATGAGAAATTAAGTCTCGTGTACCTGAAATTTCAGTGGCTCCCATACCCTTCTAATCGAAATATAGCAATGCTGCTTGGTGGCAGTATTAGGTTTGGTGATAGTACCTACTGCCCCAGACGAATTATTTAACATGGAGCCTTTCTCCCACTATATTTGGACAATACCTACTCGGGCCATTACAAACGTGTAAACTGATTCATAAATGATAAACATATCGGCGAAATGAGGGTGTTACTATACACCTCTGTCCAACCCTTTAGGTAATACAGGCGTGATGGTATGTCATCTATCTGATATTCAGTAAAAGGCTTTGATCTTTCGTGTAATTAAGTCGTAAAATGCTTAAATTAACAGATTGCGTAGACATTAGACAGCTTAAACTTGAAACTGCTGACCTCAATTAAAATAATCTAAAAATCAAATGTCAGCATGTATTTTATCTATCTCATTAAGTTCATAAGATATTATTAAACTTAAGATTCAGTTTTGATGATCTAAATGGCGCTCGGAGCTTACATACTTCGGGTCCGACTTAGAGCTCTGCCTCATTAGTGCGTTGCGTTGCGTCGTCGCAGCGTCAACGCTGCGTCGTTTTCCATATATTTTAAACTAGCTGTGTCTTCACGGCTCCGCCCGTAGCCTATGTTACTCAGTGATAATGTAGCTTTCTAACGGCAAAAGATTTTTTGAAATCGGTCCTGTAGTTTTTAAGTTTATTCGTTACATACAAAAATACAAATCTTTCCTCTTTATAATATTAGTATAGATGACATGCCACATTAAAGCGTTGCGTCGTCGCACGCGACTTTTCAACAGATCGGCGGACGAGACGAAGCGGGGGGAAGGTGATGCGCTGCGCTGTTGGAGCTCCGGTGTAACGATGGACCAGTGTTCCACTGCTAGAGGGGCAAATGAGACGTGTGTCGTCCTCTTGCGCTGCGACGTCGTGCGTCGGCGCAACGCAGGTGTGGCATACAATGCGTTGATCCGTTGCGACGACGCAACGCAACGCACTAATGACGCATCGCCCTTAATCGTTGCAAAATAAGATATTTGTATCGCCTAGACATAATAATTGTTGTATTGGGTTTTTCCGTGTGGAATTACTCAATAGTAGCCCGGAGTTAGGATTAGTGATGGTAATAGGCTGACCCCCTATTACATGGGAGATAAACATAACGGTGAAATGAGGGTGTTACTATACACCTCTGTCCAACCCTTCGAGGAATACAGGCGTGATGTTATGTTATAATAACTCGACTTTCTCTTTCACCTTTTCACCGTCAACGTACACAGAACGCGATGCCTCGCCAGCGCCAAACTATAAATGTATAACAAAATATAGTAAACAGTAGTGATGAGCTGATGACCTGTTAAATACAGTAAACTTATTTTTATAACATAGTTAAAATGAAGAGCTTCTGATGAAGTTGTGGCGATGGAAGCACGAAAATTTGGAACTTCCATTGAAGACCGTGGCGGTGTAAAAGGTTAAATAAAAATTCTACTATCTCTCTCTTCTCGATTGCAGTTTTGAGGATTAGACTATCAATAAATCATTCAATTTATTTATATTTGGACAGAGAGGATCTACCTGTTTCAAAAGCTTCATTTCAACAGAGCCTACGTTGACAACTGCTTGTCCCCTTGTCAACAAGTCTTAGTATGGTTGACCGCTAAGCGAACGTACTTATGGATATAGCGAAACCTACCGGTAGGTTTCGCTATATCCTATATATAAAAGCTATATATAAAAGGTATTTTGTACGTACTTTTATGTTAGGACGCTTTTGAAGAACTAAGTCAAGTTATATAAAAAACTAAATTTATATATAACTGCCTCGTTGGTCTAGTGGTGGCAAACGCGACTGGTGATCGTGAGGTCCTGCGTTCGATCCCCAGGTCGGGCAGTGTTATTGGGTTTTTCTGTGTGGAATTCCTCAGTAACAGCCTGGAGTTTGTGCCCGGTTGATGACCAAAAGACTCACCCCTTATTAAAAGGGGATTTAAACGTCACGGCGAAATTAGGGTGTTACTATACCTCTGCCCAACCCTTCGGGGAATACAGGCGTGATGGTTTTCTACTCTATCTTATATACTTACACTCGTAAACGATATATACCTGCGTGCAATACGCATCAATGGATACAATTCGAATTTTCAGAAAATATTAAAATTATTATATTCAACGAATAGATCGCTTAAAACAATCTTGATAGTTTTACTCTGAATTAAATCTAGGCTTTATCGGCTATTCAAAATATTGCAGAATATGCTAATAATAGCAATAAAATTATTACGTTTAATATTTTACTATTTTCAGTGATCTCTGGAGAAATTTAAATTTAATATTATCGTCGTATTAAATAAATTCGATCAAAATGTTTAAAGACTTTTGCGATATTGGCGGTGGTACAGATGTGTAGATAAATCTTTAGATGCTTTAATTGTTAAATCATTTTTAACAGAAATGAGTATTATTTCGTGTTTTTTTATTGTACAAAGATCTTTAAACATAACACAACATAACATCACGCCTTGTATTTCCCGAAGGGTTCGGCAGAGGTGTTTTAGTACACCCTCGTTTCGCCAGTTATGTTTAAGTCCCATGCAATAGGTGGCGAGCCAATTGCCATTAACCGGGCACAAATCCAGGCTCCGAGCTGCTGCTGAGAAGTTCCAAATGAAACAAACCCAAATAACATTTTGCCCGATCTGGGGATCGAACCCAAGACCCCCATGCTCAGCGGTCGCGCTTGCGACCACTAGACGAATAAGGCAGTCAAAGATATTTAATAAACTTATAATATATTGGGACAGCAGAATACATAATAACGTTGCTTTACATTTTTAGTGCTCTAGAGTGGAATGAAAAAAACGGAACATTTGACATCTGCCAGTCTTTTTGGCAATATGTCTCAGTTTAAAATGTTACCTAGATATAAAAACCTCTTCTCTTCTTTGTCACTTACAAGACAACATGTCATGTCTGAAGCTGTTTATTTTACTATATAAGTTTAACATAAATATGCAGTTTAGTTAATAAGTTAGCTAAAACTAATATCATAAAATATTTTTAAACAGAACATTTAATCATAATAAATTAAAATGCATAACTCAATGGCAACTATTCATAAGTCTCATAACTTAGTATAAAGTCACAAAAACTTATTTTCTCGCTCATTTTGGTGCAAAAACTTCAAAATAATTTCAATAGTGAATGCATTAACACTACTTTGAATTGGTTTTGACCTTTTAACCGCACTTGACGTGTATAGACGTCAATGTTCAAAACGCTTACAACAACGACGTGATTGGACGTTGCGAAATTGTCAATTACTTAAAGACTAAAATTTTCCTAAAATCGACTTCAGTTCCACCATCATTCTTTTTCGAGTAATTAGTTCCCGAAAATGTTAACTCAAAGGTAAGTCTGACTATTTAGTTCGGATTTTTATTTCTAACTAGTTGTTCTCCCGCGACGGTGCCCGCTTATATAATTTGACTATACCGTCACCTATCGGATTACAACAACTAGCTACGAACCTTAGCTTTGACAAAACAAATAATTTGTGTAAATATGACTTCAATGGATAAAGTCGTTCTCAAGTTATGGCGTGACCAAGGGAAATAGATATTTATTTTTATATGAGGTCCAACGAAAATAGCTGGACAAACTGTTACACAGTGTTCAGTACGTTTAACTAAACATATCTATGCAAAAAAAACGAGATCCAAGTGTTTCTTATCGAAAAAATAATAATAACGATTTCAATTGTCTGTACTCTCTAAGAAAAAACTCATCCATTTTTTATTCATTGGCCGCCCCATAGCATGAGCTACTTCCGCACCTTGTTTTACCTAAACTGCGAAGTGAAAACAGTTAAAAAAAAAAAAAAATATATTAATCGAAAAAAAATTGGGTTAGAAAAAATAACACTTGGATCTCGTTTTTTTTGCATAGCTATGTTTAGTTAAACGTACTGAACACTGTGTAAAAGTTTGTCCAGGTATTTTGGTTGGACCTTATATATATTATATACAACGTGTTACAAAAATACCCTTAAAGCCAAAACGGGGTTAAAAGGTCCCTTGTAAAGAGTATATTGACAATATTTGATAACCGTAGTAGGTATGACCCAAAAAAAAAAGAATTTGAATAAAACATAAAATAATCATCATTGAAACGCAACCATGAAAACATAAAACTAAAGAGTACTACCTAGAACGTTATTTACATTCTTACCTAATTTCCTTTGAGAGGTAAATGACAGCAATCATAAAAGACTACTTGATTATTTACATTTTTCATGGGGAATTATATCTGACGACACGTTTGGTGCAGTGGCTGAGTGATCGGCTTCTGCGCTACGGGTCGTGGGTTCGATTCCCGCACGGAACAAATATTTGCATGGCCTACAGATAGTTTTTCCGGGTCTGGATGTTTGTGCATGTGTAGATTTGTGTCTGTAAAAGCACCCACGATACAGGAGAAATCCTAGTGTGGGGCAACGTTTTTAAAAAAAAAAAAATATGTACCTAGCACGTTGTATAGATAATATGAGAGCGTTAATAACATACAAACCTAAACATATTATTATGAAAATACAGAATTCAATTCCAATAACAATAAATAAATAACAATAACATCTTTGAACTAAAATATCTGCCAACGTTCTTTGAGAGCAACATCAAATATCACAGAAATGATAAGACAAGCAATAAAATATTCCATACACCTGTCGTCGACTGTACTCGTTCGTACAGATGCTTCGACCCCGTTTAAAATAAACCGTATAGGTTACACGCGGTCATGACATGGCGCGTCCCCTTCAATTTATTGACAAAATAATCGTAACTAAGCCCTTATAGATGCTTAGATTATAAGATATGCTGTTCCAAGATTATACAACGTGTTCCAAAATCTAGTAATAAAACTTTCAGAGCGGTATATACTCACAATTTTATCGACAAAAATACACCACTTGTGGGATCGATTCACCCACCAAACGATAGAGAGATAGGTATTAGTATTTTAGTTACCTATTTCAACCTCTACATACTCAAACACCCACAACTTAAGACCTAGGTGTCACAGAGGAGTAAATTTAATGTCATTTGAAAGGCTACAGCATAGACAACCTAAAGCAATATCAAACTGCCATATATAGGTTAAGTTATTTGTGTAATGAGATGAAATTTTATACGTAATTTTACACGTTATTTTCTAAAATACTACAAAAAACAACATGTGAGTTTTCTACAAAACAAAACAAAAATCACGCCACTGTGAGGTATAAGGTCTTGAGTTGTTTTGGAGTTTCTAAACTTATACTATGCGTGCCAAATAAGAATAGCACTGTCAAGACGCCATTTTGTTCCGCAATACTCGTGAACTTCATTACCAAAGTGTAAGGTGTGCAAAAAAGTAAATAAAGAAATTATATTCAGATTAATTTTTTTTGTTCACTTTTTTGGTATTTCTTATCAATTTTACGCCAAATTAATTACACAGTAATTATATTATTATTATGGCGACATATTAGGGTGACCAGTAGCATTTCGTGAAGTTAACTATATAATTGGTTCATTTCTTTAATGAATACTGTTTTCAAATATTATGAAATTATCCAAAATTATCTATTTATGGAATTCAATAAATAACATTTTATAAAAATGAATGTAAATAATAATGAAATCTATGAATAAAAAAATATAACATTTTTTTTCATAGTATTTTTTTGCTGGCAGTACCAATTTGACAGCTATCGTGTAAAGTTGTAGCAAGCGCGATCCTATTCTTATTTGGCACGCGTACCTAGTACTAATATTATAAAGCTGTGTAGATTTTTTTTGAACGCGCTAATTTCAGGTGGGAATTGAAATTATTTTTGTGTTGGATAGTCCATTTATCGAGTAAGGTTATAGGCTATATAACATTACGCTATGACCAAAAGGAGCGGAGCATAAATGAAAAATGTTGCAAAAACGGGAAAAGTGTCCACCCGTGCGAAGCCGGGACGGGCCGCTAGTATAATTATATAGGTCGAAATATCTGAACCAAATACTAACATTTTCCTATCTTTAGGAGGGGGGGTAGGTAATTTGTATGTGGGTATTCGACCCCATGTCTCAGGTGCTTTTGTTGATAAAATTGTGTGTATATCCATTTAAATTTTATTACTACATACTGGGACACACTGAATAAAGTCGTCAAGTCTGTAATAAATACAACTCTTACCCTGTATTGTAATTTGTAAGAGACTAGCTTCCTTACCAATTAAAAAATGTGTAATTACACTGAATTTAAACAGCGTTATAACTTTATACAGCGATTAATTAGTAAGCCAGTGGAAATATAAATCCATTCTTCCCTTTTTATAGCAGTAATAGCCTAGTGGTGTAACCGTTGGGCAGCCAAGTCGTAGGTCTCAAGTTCGAACCCAAGGCTCGCCCCTCTGACTTTTCGGATTCATGTGCGTATTGTATAATTATAACTTTCTTAAAAACTGTGAAGGAAAACATCGTGAGAAAACTGGCATGCCTGCGAGATATTTCTCGACGGCATTTGAAGCCAAGTCAGAGGCCCATGGGCGGCATAAACTCTGACACCAGGTTAGTCACTAACCACACGAAAAGAAAGAAGATCTGCCAAGTTAGATAAATGAATGACCGTATCTAGTGGTATGACTGGTCATAATAATAAACGGTGTACGACAGGACTATTGTTGCCAATAAGCCTGACATAGTGGTGATAGATCGATCAGAGCGTCTCGCAATGATTGTTGATATCACTGTCCCACATGACGAGAAACTTGTGAAAGCCGAGAAAGATAAAGAAATTAAGTATCAAGACTTGGCACACGAGGTTGTCGACATGTGGGAGGTTGACTCTGCAGTCATTGTGCCGATAGTCGTGACGGCCAATGGCTTAATAGCCAAGAGCCTCGACCAACATCTGACGAGGCTCGCGTTGGGCAGCTGGGTCAAGGGCCTGATACAGAAAGCGGTACTTCTGGACACGGCACGTATTGTCAGGAAGTTCCTCTCTCTGAGGCCCTGACCACCGGTAGCTTGGACCCTGTTCCCGATGCCGGTGGGCTACTATTTTTTATATTTTTAAATGTTTTTTTTATATTTTTTATAGAAATATTTAAAAATGTATCAAATATGTAAATAGATGAATAAACGGTGTAAATAGACCCTTAACGAAGCCGAAAGGCACTTTTTCTCCACGTCATTGTGATATTTTTTTTGTTCTGGACTATGCCTGGGAACCTTCTAGCTACGGAGATATTGGAGGTCAAAGTTCCAACTTTTTCACAACTTTTTTTTAAAATACTAGTTTTAAGCGCTGCAAATGTATGTACTTGAAATACCTCCATTACCCGTTTACTACTCATTGCATCTATCAGCACAGTGTTTTGAGTGCGTTACATTGAGCTTTACAGTAAAACGAAATTTTTCACCCAAAAAAAGTCGTTTCCCAGCGACAATTTTTGCGTAGGGTTACTCAAACTCAAACTTTTATTTATTTGCTTTCCACAATGGTATTATATTAGTTTGATGTACTGAATGCATGGTTGACGGCTTCGTGAAGGGTCTTTTTACACGTTGTATGTTGTAAGCGTGCTAGCTCTCTCTTCTCAATAGCGATTATACGAAACAAAAAATTGAAAAGTTTATTTTCATTAGTACTTGTGGTTTGTTATAAGTATTTAGGTAAATTATTCTGCCTAGCCTTTTCCCAACTATGTTGGAGACAGCTTCTAGTCTAACCAGATGCGGCTGAATACCAATATTTTGCACGTAGCGACTGCCATCAGACCCTCGCAACCCAGTTACTGGTCAATGCCGATGTCCTAAGGTCTTTCGGGCTTCTGACTACCTGCAACGACTGTTATAGGTATTAGTATGACACCCGGGACCGACTATTTAACGTGCCACCCATCCACAGACTAACCGCGGCAAGCGCAGCTTACCCTCGCAAATCGTATGATCCGCGCGGCTGGTAATTAGCCATGAGCCCATAAATTATTTGGGTCCATTGAAATTAAAAAAAAAAGAATCTTGTACTACAGAGTCAATACGTTGTAGGTTACGCCCGGTCACAGCATCCCTTCAATACACAGAGACATCTTAAGCCCTCAGAGATGATACCGAGATTATAAAGGTTTAAATCTAACCAGTATTTTATTTAGTTGGATGCGTCTGCGGTTTTATTTTAGTAAAATTAGAAACGTGATTATTACTTGACTAACTGTTTAAGATTTCGATTCAAGAATTTATTTCTCCAAAGAACTTTACAATGTTCGCTTACAAGAGAAACAATAAATACCTATCCTTAATGTAATTACAACATTGGAGAAGAGTTATACACATCTTATTATCTATACTAATAATATTATAAAGAGGAAAGATTTGTATTTTTGTATGTAACGAATAAAATTAAAAGCTATTGGACCGATTTCAAAAATTCTTTTGCAATTTTTAGAAAGCTACATTATCGCTGAGTAACATAGGCTACGAACGGAGCCGTGAGGACACAGCTAATAAATGAATAAATTGTACAGGGAAATTATATAGTGGTGTAGTGTGTACCTATTATTACAAAGAAGATTCAATTAAATAGTTTTTAAGTTTGACTTTAAACATATTTATAGATTTTGCCATTTTGACATGATTTATCTCGTCAATTCGGATTTTGGTCGTTGAATTTTGGTATTTTTTTTACTTTGTATTAAAGATGCTGCAATAATTACTTTATTAAAATCTTTAAATGAGATCCTATTATTCTATTTCTAACATAACATAATATCACGCCTGTATTCACCGAAGGGTTAGGCAGAGGTGTATAGTAAACCGCTTATATCACCATTATGTTTAAGTCCCATTTAATCGGGGGCGAGCCTATTGCCACAATTGCTATGGGCACAAATCTAAATTTCGGGCTGCTGCTGAGGAATTCCACACGGAAAAACCCAATAATACTTTGCCCGACTTGGGGACCTTTAGACCAGCAGTCGGACTTGGCACCACTAGATCAACGAGGTAGTATGCTATTTATTTTCAATTAATTAAAAAAATTAGGAAGAATTTGATATTATGTCAAAAACGGTGTAGACAAAAAATGACCGTTGAAATAATAAATAAAATTATTTTAAAAATGAAGGAGATACACGTTTTTCAAGTTTGTCACACGAAAAGGACATTGCACAGAGTAGTGTCAAGTAACTATGAAATGTTTGAAGTATGACGTCATCGTTCAATAGTGCCGTCTCTGTCTAGTTAACAATTTTAAATCACTTATAACTTGTGCATTTTATTATATACAGGGTGTAAAAATAGCCTTAACGAAGCCGAAGTCTACGCATACTGTACATAAAACTAAGTAACATACAGCAAAAACAATTGCTGGGAAACGACTTTTATTTTTTGGTATTAAAAAACCGCTTTTAATTGTAGCACGCAATAAAAGCGAGCGTGATTCAGACTGAGCCTATATTTAAAAAATGTTGATGATGTTTGTATAGAAGAATGTTTAGTAATAACATTTAAACCTAGTTTTCGTGAAAAACGTACAAAAATATGGTGACTTTGACCTTTAATATCTCCATAACCAGTCGGTTCCCAGGTATGGCCCAATAGCAAAAAATCTTCATAATGATGGAAAGAATGCGTGGTTCTCGGCTTCGTTAAGGGTATTTTTACACCCGATATATTTCATTGGTATTTTCATCGTTGCCTATGTTTTTTGTAAAAGTTTCGATACAATTAATACGAAAAAAATGTCAACTAAGATACCCATCAAAGTACAAGGTACCAATTAAGAGAGTACAGTCACGTGTAATAATATGTATACACATTGCTAACTTAAAAAGCGAATTTGTTTTAGAGAATAAAGTGTAATTAAGAAATATTCGAAACAGTAATTCGTATGTAATTGTAAAAATTATGTGTTAAATATTTCATAATTCTAATATATATTTTAGAAGACAATCGCTTTTTAATTTCGCTATGTGTATACATATTATTACTCGTGACTATACATAAAGCACATAAGATTAAGAGACTAATGAGAGAATATTCTTCTTAACATAGCAAATACTTTAATCTAAGGATTAAACATAGATTTTTTGTCCTCGGCTTCACAAAATAGTGAAGATTTTGCGAAGCACGGATTAAAGTAATCTCATAGACACGTTGCACATTTTGTTTATAGAGTAAAAATATAGTGAATTTGTGTTGTCTGTTTTTAAGTTAGATATGAAACATAAACATAACATCACGCTTGTATTCCCTGAAGGGTTGGGCCGAAGTGTATAATAACACCCTCATTTCGCCGTTATGTTGTAAGCCCCATATAATAGGGGGCGAGCCTATTGACATCAATCGGGCATGAATCCAAACTCCGGGCTGCTACTGAGGAATTCTACACGGAAAAACCCAATAACACTTTGCCCGAACTGGGGATCGAATCCAGGACCCCATGCTCAGCAGTCGCGTTTGCCACCATGAGAACAAGAAGGGAGTCAAAAAAAAATGTAACGAAAATTTCTTATTTTCTGGAATATGGACAGAAAATTTAATAAAAACACAGGCAGAAATAGCTTCAACTAGTAAAAAAACACTAAGCCGCATTTAATATTATAAATATAAAAGTCAAAGAATACAATTGTATTTTTCTTTTAAACTTAGATAAGACAGAAAATAAAAAAAGAAATGTAATCTTTTATGTGACTTTTCTTTTGGAGGTAACAAAAGATACAACGACAAACAATAGGATAACCTTAATCTCCCCCGGTGGGTTCCCGCATTGTTGTTGCGGGGGGGCTTAGTAGCCGTGGCTTCGAGCCCCACGGTGAAGCGAAGAGGAACCCGAGGAGGGGCTGCTCGTCGGGGCTTGGGCCTGGAAGCCCTCGACGTAGCGGCCAAGTAGGTTGCGGTGTCACCTGGGCGACATCGCAACTGAGGAGGGTCGCGATGTCTTATGGGAGGCATTGCGGCTGAAGGGTGGAGGCTGCGGTGGGAGAGGAGTGCCGGTATTACGGTGCGCCGTTCTCCCTACCTTCCGCGGCCTGACGGGGCCGCCACCGTCAGATGGCGGACGCAGTGGGGCCGCAGGGAGAGAGGAGTGTCGGTGTTTAGTTGGCCGCTCTCCCTATCCTCTGCGGCCGAAAAGTGGTAGGCGGCGGGGCCACTAACCTGACCCGTCGCAGGGGGACCAGGGGTCCAGACACGGGGTAGTCTGGCGCCCATGTACTTGTTTGGTCCCCGGGGTGGTCACGGCGTACCATGTGTTCTGGTGCGCCGGTGATGTGGGGTGCCCCCCGCGCCTCTCAGGAGGTCGTGGGGTGGGGCCCTACAGTGGAGAGGTCCACCAGCAATTGGTGGACCAAGACCTGCCGGGGTTGCGGTGCATGCAATAGCGAATCTCGTGACCCCGGCCTTAGGTCAGAAGGAGGGACACCGTGGTTTTAGCCGGTAAGAGTCCGGCACACCCCCCCCGTCTTCCCCAGACGGGGGATAGTCCATGAGGATTTACCCACGATAAAAAAAAAAAATAAAAAAAAAAGGTTAACCTGAATAAAAAACGAACAAAGTGGTTATAGAGCGGGAGGTTATAGGTTTTAGTGACCCTGAACATTTTCTATTGCTTCATTTTGTTAAAAAAAATAGGTCTCAAAGTTGTTATTTATTATAATAAAGGTAAAAAAAAAAGTTTAACGGTTTTATCGTGTAGTACCCCCTTTTTTTTCTTTTTTTTTCTCGTTGGAAAATCCTCATGGATGTTCCTCGCCTGAGGAAGGCGAGGGGGTCTGCCGGACTCTTACCGGCTAAAAACCAACGGTGTTCCTTCTCCTGACCGTTCGGCCGGGGTCGCGGGATTCGTAAGAGCATGCACCGCAACCCCGGCATCGTGTAGTACCCCTGCAGTATCAGGTCAGGATGTGAGGTTCGAAGGTTGAAATTATTATAATGTTGCATTGTTATGCGAATTGAATTTGTGTGCGAAGTTTCAGGAGAATCGGTTAAGCAGAAGTAATTAAATAAATTAATAGTAAAAAAAACATTTTTAAAAACAAGCTTTTATTTAAATGCTCTAAAAATAAGAAAATAAACTTTAAATTATATCAAACTCATCAATTTCTTACCTACATTATACAATTAATATGATAAAATGAAAATTTCGTGTCTGTGCAGTTGACCGTTAAAGAGTTCCTTTATCTAGAGCTAATCTTGGATGTCGATTCAAGTCATGCTTACCATAAAAATGCATTGTCATCGGAACTGAGCTGATATGTAAAAATTCAACTCCGAAGGATAAGAAGAAGTGGTTCTAATTCGACTTGCAAGATTCGACCTAAACAAACTAAGCGCCCGTTCACACAGCGGATCCGTTTTAACGGATCCATCGGTACTGGATGTGTTGTTCACATCTGTGCCGACGGATCAGTTAAACAAATGGCAGCTGCGTCGCATCTGGCAGGCAGGATACGAAAAACATATCAGATCCAGTATTTTTACTGGATTCGGAATACTGTCGTGTATGTACTCGCTCATAAAACTACGGGCGCCATCAACAAAATAAAAACATACCCACTAAAACGGGTCCTGTAAACAGTTTCTGTGTGTACTAGCTGTTACTATTATACAAACATTGCAAGTTAAATAAAAGCTTGTACAAATCTGTCGCAAGATTTGAAATAAACAAATATACTGAGTGAAGTTAATTAAAAATTCAAAAACATCTTTTATAATGTCAAAACCGATACAAAACTGTTACAAGATCAACGCAAAATTAAACAAGTGTTCTTAAACAAACAAACACTATTACCAGCAAAGTAATTGCCTCAAGAAGGATTTACTTAAGTGCATGGGTATAATAAGTGCATCCTTTAATAACTAAAGGAAGCTTGAAGGAAAAGAAAATTAATTAATATTATGAAGAAGCAAAGCCGCGGTAACAAAGGCAATTATCTAGAGAGCCAGAGCACAAAACAGATAAGTACAGAAGTCAATCACATGTATGTACTTCACTTTTCATACCTACGCTCGGCGGTCGCTCCATCTATATATCTATCTCTCTCAAGTGCATGGCATTCGCGCTCGCACTCACTCGCACACTAGTCCCAAACAGTCCGAGATATTGTGTCCGTGAGCAGTGTCTATGTGTGCGTTGCTCGAGCGCACTTGTATGTAGATTGACTTCTGTACCTATCTGTTTTGTGGCCAGAGTCTCACATGATCCGGAAACTAACGAGAGTACCTAACGAGATTATGAAAACTGACTGCGTTTCGTATCGATTCGATGAGGCAGGGCTTAAGCGGGTTTAAAAGTTTAGCTGGGTTTAATCTTGTTATCTGAGGTTTGATCTAGTTGGTTTACTAATGTTTGCCATAATTTAAATTGCTTTAATTTTGTATACCATACTTTTATTAACCATAATTTCATTAGAAATAACGCTTCACTTGTCATAATCGTGATATTACATAAAATCATTTTCACTAATTTCATTGGTCATAATCGATCAAGTGTCATAATAATTTTGATCCATAAATTTATTTGCTATATTTTTCATTTTCAATAATGTCGTTTTTCATAACATTTATTCACCATAATATAAACCTAATCTACCACGCATGTTTGCATTGCAAAAGAGGAAATCTGGCGCGTTGTGTGGTCACAGTTCTCACCTAACCTAACTAGCGGTTTCGGTTTTGTCAAACTGTTTATCGTCTAAAGATTGTTTGCTGTAATAAATCATTTGTTTACAGACCAAATGCCTTGATGACGTTATTTTTCGTACCAAACAATAAACGTTTCAAAATTATATTAAATGTTGGTTATGTCAAGTATCGATTATGTAATGTGTTAGTTATGGAATCTAATGATTATAACACACGTTATTATGCAAACTTATTTTATGGCAAATAAAAGTTATGACTACTTAGTTGATATGACAAGCGTTATTAGTATAAATGATAATTATAGTGCAAGTAAATATTATGAGAGGGGACGATTATGGAAAACAATAATAGTACAAACGATTTTATGGAAAACAAGACGATATCGATCTAGTTTTCTATTACAACAAACTTAACCTATCAAACCAATCTCATAAAAAAACATTTTTTACAAAAAATTTAAACCGACTTCAAAAAAGAATAAAATAATTACCATATAAAATTAACAGTTTCAGAAGTCGGTGCTGATCTACGCTGAACCAAATTGAAGGCACCAACTTCTGAAACTGTTAATTTTATATGGTAATTATTTTATTCTTTTTTGAAGTCGGTTTAAATTTTTTGTAAAAAAGTTTTTATTTTTTTCATTTTAGTGGCCTTAATTAAAACTTGGTTGGACCTACTAACGACGCTGCTCGTAACATAATCACATCATCACTATATGCGTACTGTTCGTCATTGAGGAGTTCCATTGTCTATCTCCGAAGTTCTTCATCAGATCTTCACTAAATTTAAATGGGACCAATTTCGAAGTATACCCTATCCACTAAAAAAAGAATCATCAAAATCGGTTCACAATTGGCGAAAATATCGATGAACATACAAAAAAAAAAGATACATACAGACGAACATAGTAACCTCCTCCTTTTTGGAAGTCGGTTAAAAACTGCCTCAGTCTAGTGGTGGCAAGCGCGACTGCTGATCCTGATTTCGATCCCCAAGTCGGGCAAAGTGTTATTGGGTTTTTCCTGTGTGGAATTCTTCAGTAGCAGCCCGGATTCGGGCCCGGTTGATGGCAATAGGCTCGCCCCCTATTACATGGAACTTAAACATAACGGCGAAATGAGGTGTTACTATACACCTCTGCATAAACTTTCGGCGAATATAGGCGTGCTGTTAATAAAATATATATTCTCAAAAACCAAAAAAAACACGTTTTTGACTAAAACCTAAAAACTATAAGGGGTTCCAGTACCTTCTGTCTCCATATTATTGTACAGTTATCAGAATTACATATATTCGCAAAGTCCCACATCGATGCGACAGTTAGAAGTGGGTGAAAATCGATACCAAAGTTTTATTTTACAAAAAAAATATGTAGTATTTGTGCCGTATAGTAAAGAAATAAGACACAATTATTTGAAACCCGAATTCGTAAGTGGACGTAGTTTAGCAGAAAGGACTCAACGCACACAGTAACTTTTGAGTTATTGACGTTTTAAGTTCAGAGTGGTTTTCTTCAGTGATGCTGTATTCAGATTTTATTACGTAATTACACATCCTTCGTAAAATCAATCGTATTTTTATATATATAAGTTAGTTGATGGTTATATTGTATATTTCTGGAATTATTTAGGAAAATATAGGGTGGATGATTTAAGCAGGTTGGGTCTTTATAGGTAATAAAAAGAAAATACCTGCCTAATATTTGGTTTGGTTCCCTGTTACAAAAAACGTATTTCCTTTGTTTTTTTATTGAATCTTTTTGCTGAATGAAAGGTAGGCCTTATAAACCATTTTTGGTACCTACCAATAACTCATTTTTGACAATTATGTGGATTGAGTCCTTTCTGCTAAACTACGTCCAAGTGGATTTGCTATTTTAACTAGACTTCTTCTCTATACGAGAAGAATATCTCATGCCGTAGTGAATAGGTTAGCCAGTCAGCAAGGTTGATAGTGAGGCCAGGCGTGGTGCAGCCAAAGATTTTGGGGGTGTCATATTTTCGGTAAAATAAGATGATCACATTAGAATTTAGGTACAGCTCAATTTTATTGTTTGTAAACTAGCGACCCGCTCCGGCTTGGCACGGGTGCAATGTAGATACTAATGTGGGGCATATAAGCCTTCCTCTTGAATCATTCTATCTATTGCTGAAAACTGCATTAAAATCCGTTGCGTAGTTGAAAAGATCTAAGCTTACAGACAGCGGGAGCGACTTTGTTTTATAGGTACTATGTAAAGATTATCTATTTTTAGGTTTGTCAATTTGACGTATACGATTTGGGACGGGTCATGACCCCTACGACCCCCTCCGACCGCCGCTGAGCGAAGCTGACTGCTCAGTGGGAATTAGACTTTTGTCGTTTTAGACTTTGCTGTGGTTTTATTTTGGAAATAGATTTCCTATGTCCCTATTCTAATTTTGCAAAATGTATTTTTAAAGACTTCTCGTAGCTTATAAGGCGAATTAGGAACATTTATCATAACCATTCTCTAGCCGTATCAAAAAAAGTGAAAAAAATAAACCCAAAATCCTAACTAAAAAACGCAGTCTTTATGCACGATTTCAATCGCATTACCGTAGGCATGAATACTCGACAGACATGTCGTGACGTGTTCATTCTACGTCAGCGGCTGTCAAACTTTACCTTCGCCTCGACAACTAATTTGGAAGTCAGCGAACAAATTCGTTTGGAAATGTTTTTGAGAAACGGTGCAAGTTGTAAAAGTTGGTTTAAGAAAATTAGCTCCTGTATTCGTAGCTTGGATTGTAACTTAATTTTCTTACAAGACTTACAAATGTCAAATTGAAAACTTTAATGCGTGTCAGTTGGAGAATCCCACAGATGGGGATAACCATTAAAGTTATTATACCCCCGCCCCATAGCAGTGATAACCTAGTGGTATGACCGTGGGACTGGTAAGTCATAGGTATTGCGTTCGAACCCCAAGGCACGCACCTCTGACTTTTTCGGATTCATGTGCGTATTGTATCACTTGCTTAAAAAGCGGCGAAGGAAATTATTGTGAGGATGCCTGAGAGATATTTTTCGACGGTACGTGAAGCCAAGTCAGAAGCCCATGAGCGGCATAAATTCTGACACCAGGATCGTCAATAACCACACGAAAAGAAAAAGAAGATTATCACCCATATTCTAAGACGTTCCTCCAAAACTTACTCGACTCGACTCCACCTCGACTTGACATAAACGTCCTCGACCCGAGATTTTTCCTCAGTCGTGGTAAGGAATCACCTGTCAAACTCAAGGTACCTCGGAACCAACCTTAAGGAAGGAAGTGTTAAAGTTCGTATGTGATAAAAATTAATTTTGAAGACTATCGAATATGCTTACGATAATCCTTACAATTTTTTATCGCGGCGTTATTTGCGCAATGCAGGTAATTCAAATTATGGCGTAATGACTCCGTCGAGAAACCTCCAAGTTCACTCCAAATTGCGACTAAGAATACAATTTTGAAGGTGTTTTCGAGGCCGTTCTGAGTCGAGTAAGTTTTGGAGGAACGTCTTAGAATATGGGTGTATATCCCAGGTCGTTCACGGGCAAGCGGGATAACTCGGCAGACTGTTACCGGCTTGCCTAGCCTAGCGATTACAGGTAATGAGTACCATAACTGTTTGAAGAGGCCCATTTTCAGCAGTGGATATATTGTATACTTTCTACCATATACTTGTTGGTGATTTAAAATTTTGTTTTTAAATATTTAAGACAATTTGACTCCTAACGTAGTCGTAATCTTTTTACGTAATTTATGCAAACACTAGGTACACTTTTTTATTTTCTTTGTATAAAACGAACGAAAGAATCAAGCGTCTTTACGAATCCCAAAATAGGTGTCGTGATGTGTTTCATTCTGTTACGTCAATGGCTGTCAAACTTTGTGTTTGAAGCCCTCGCTAATTTATTCGAAGGTCGTAAAAGAAATGCAAATTCATGGAAAGCGTTGAACTGTGATGTTATCTGGTAAGTTTG
This sequence comes from Amphipyra berbera, assembly GCA_910594945.2. NCBI lineage: Eukaryota > Metazoa > Arthropoda > Insecta > Lepidoptera > Noctuidae > Amphipyra > Amphipyra berbera. The sequence continues at coordinate 3,382,758 of OU343138.1, forward strand.
ATGTTTCATTTCAGAATATATTTTTTCCGTAGATTCTTCAGTATTAAACGATGCAACAAATCCTTGATGTAAATGTCATGACATTCACCTTCTGACTGCTCACGTTTTGAACCAATTTTGATTGTCAAAATATCAAAATCTTGGCTTCATAATCCAAAATAACCCCTTAAAAACTTTTAAGTTAAATGGTCTTAGATCAAGATTCAAGCATTAGGATTTGAGGATTAAAGGTTGAAATTATTACAATGTTGTGTTGTTATGGGAATTGAATTTGTATGCAAAGTTTCAGGAGAATCGGTTAAGTAGAAGTAGGTGAAAAATCTGTCGCAAGATTTGACACAAACAAATACAAGGTTAGTCAGAAAGGGCGTAGGTACTAAGCCGCGGGCCACTTAATGTATCACTGATGATTGTTTTAAAAAAGTGTTAAAATTTAAGAATTGAATTTTTTTTCCATGAATAATTATTTTTAGTTTAGTTTGTTCAAAAAAAATTCATAACTGCTTTAGTTATGAATTCAGAAAATGAACTTACTAATCCGTGACCCCAAATATGACGTAAAATGAAAACACGTCTGATTATAGCTGAGAATAGATAGAATTTAGTGTATATTTTATGAAATCTTTGAACAGCTATTTCTCTTGAACTATAGACTTTTGGGAAAAGTTGTAGAACAAAAGTTATCCGTTATTATTTAAAACTCTTTCGGCTTAGTACCCCCTTTCCGACTAACCTTGTATATGACGTGAAGCTAATTAAAACCGTTTAAAATATCTAACGCAACCTCTAAGATACCAGAATTCGAATTACAGAAACAGTAATATTTTGATAATTGACAGCAACTCCAATTTTATAAATAAACAATAAAGACTTCAAGGCTTGCAAAAAAGCCTCTTAGTTTTTCACAACCGTTTGAGAACCGCTGCCCCATCTCACAGCCGTCAACGTTGCCCTGAATGGAGCCCGCTGAAACCTAATGAGACGAAAGGGTCCTTTCAAATGATCATTTGAGCGACGCTCAGCGATACACCGCGGCCATCATTGGGCTTTCAAAGCCAGCCATGATTTAAAAGATGGCTGACTGAAATAGAAAAGGAGATTTTTGTGTCATTGTTTATGTGTGTAAATAATATCGTAAGAGGTAGTGAATATATTTTAATTAAGCTGCATATCGACGGTGAAGTGCCAATACCTCCTAACTGATATTTTTTGAGAAATTCACTTTTTTATCGTTTTGAATTTAAAGGAGTTATTCGCATGTTTTAATGAAATCTCCGAAGTGTAAGTTTTGTTACAACAGCTTGAATTAAAATATGGAAATATCTCCCAACTAAACCAACGTGTCTATTTTATGGCGTTACCTCCTGTCTAACCGAATACCTACTGCACTATCATAAAATATACGAATGCAGCATAATAATATTATAATATATATTAATTATATAAAGCATACATTATTAATATTCTACATTAATAAATATATTAACAATTTTTTAACTTATATATAATATATTGAACGTTTTTGCATTTTGTGTAAATTTTTGACTTTGTCAGTTAGGAGGTATTGGCACTTCACTGTCGATACGTTTTCTTAATTTTATGAAGAATGCGCCTTTGTCCGGTGATAGACCGAGTTCAATCCTGGTACCTCTGACTTTTCGAATTCATGTCTTCCTCCCAGCCTTTTCCCAACTAGAACCTTAGATTATTATTTTATTTTATTTTATTATTTTAGATTAGACTAAATTTGCTCTTCTCGCCTGAAACACAGGGTTACCTAGTTCAGGCAAGTAACACATGTGAATATAATGTATTTATGACTTTGTATTATTTTAGTTCTAATGAATTTGAATAAAAATTATTATTATCTCCGTTTATTCATTTATACACATATTAATTACATTTTTAAATATTTCTATAAAAAATATAAAAAAAAACATTTAAAAATATAAAAAATAGTAGTCCACCGGCATCGGGAACAGGGTCCAAACTGCCGGCAGTCAGGGCTCCAGAGAAAGGAACCTCCTCACTATGCGTGCCGTGTCAAGGAGTACTGCTCTCTGTATCAAGCCCTTGATCCAGCCACCCAACGAGAGCCTCATGAGGTGTTTATCGAGGCTCTTGGCTATTAGACCATTCGCCGTAACGACTATCGGGACAATGACTGCTGAGTCCACATCCCACATGCCGACAACTAGATATTTTATTTGTTTATCTTTCTCAGCTTTCACGAGGTTCTCGTCATGAGAGACCGTGATATCAACAATCATTGTCCGGCACTCTGATCGATCTATTACCACTATATCAGGCTTATTGGCTACAATAGTCCTGTCAGTGATAATAGATCGATCCCAGTACAATGTGGCATGACCATTCTCGAGAACTGGGTCGGGCACATACCTGTAGTACGGTACTTCCGATTCCACAAGGTTGTATTTCAAGGCAAGTTGCTGGTGAATAATCCTGGCCACCAGGTTGTGTCTGTGCAAGTACTCACCGTATTATTATTATTATATTAACTATGTTGAGGTCAGCTTCCAGTCTAACTATATGCGGCTGAATACCAGTATATTACACGGAGCGACTGTCATCAGACCTCCGCAACCCAGATATTGGGCATGCCGATATCCTGAGATTAGACCGGTTGTCAGACTTTTGGGCTTCTGACTACCCGTAACGACTGTCATAGGTATTCTTATGAGACCCGGCACCGACGGTTTAACGTGCTCTCTGAGGCACGGAGGGGTCTCGATGTGTAACACACGGGCACCCATCTACGGACTAACCGCGGGAAGCATAACTTAACCCCTCAAATGGTATGATCAGCGTGGTTGTTAATTAGCCACGGGCCCCTCATTCAATTCATCAATCATGTGCGGATCAGAATTTTACTATCACTTGCGTTAACGATGAGGGAAAACATTGTACCTACATACCTGATAGGGCTCCATAAAGTTCTCGATTGTGTGATTATCTTATTATGCTATGCGTCTTTGTCTATGTTGAAATTGGTTTCCTAAACTCTGAGTACCTACTGCCACTTACATAATTATCAGTCCAATTTTTCGTTGAAAATACAGAAAAAATGGAGAACATCATCATCATCATCAGCCTATAATGTTCCCACTGCTGGGACACAGGCCTCCTCTCTGTGAATGAATGGGCGATGGAATGGGCGGTAATCCACCACGAGGGCCCAGTGCAGGTTGGTAGATGTCACATGTCTTCGAATTTTTGGTTCTAGGACATGCCGGTTTGAGGTGTTTTCCTTCACCGTTTTGAGAGCAGTGGTGATGAAATAAATTACACAAAGTAATGCGCCTGGCTGGGTTCGAACCCACGACATACAACTCGTAAGTCGAGGCCGTTACCACTGGGTCACCACTGCTCTCATTGAGAACATCAATATGGTACAAATGGGATATCATCAACCCAGGTCAAGCTGACTGTGAGTGTGCCGGCCAGCAGATAATGGCCCATCTGGTCCAGTGTTCTTAAGTCTGCACCATGGAGGACGTTAATCAGGCCACTGATCATTGGCGTGGCCACCTACTGGGCCAAACTAATATGACTATCTTCTTCTTCTTTTTGTGTGGTTAGTGACTAACCTGGTGTCAGAATTTATGCCGCCAATGGGCCTCTGACTTGGCTTCACATGCCGTCGAGACATATCTCTCAAGCATGCCGATTTCCTCACGATGTTTTCCTTCACCGTTTATTAATACGCACTTGAATCCGAAAAGTCAGAGGTGCGTGACTTGGGTTCGTATTCGAGACCTATGACTTGGCAGTGCAACGGTCACACCACTAAGCTATCACTGCTTTTGACTACCTTACCATCAATACGATAAGAAGTACAACATAAATAAAATAATATATCTCCTAAACAAAACGAAAGGCACTTGCATTCACAGCTAAACAAAATCCATTGTAATGAAGTATTCAACTCGTTGTAAGCAGAAGCAGTAGAATAAATTATTAAGCACCACTTGACCCGCTTCCTTGCTTTTGTGCTGAACTTACGGCGCACCGAAATTAAGTTCTACTTGTTCCATTTATTCGGTATTTTATATTTACAACAATTTAAAAATAAATACGTTTTTTTTTTTGTAAGAATATAATATATGTCTGCGATCTATGTTTCACCTTCAATACAGTGGCGGTCCGAGGGAGAGGGGTGGGGCGTAGGGGGTCATGACTCCCCCAAAATCGTACACGTCAAATTGATATATTGAAACCTCATAAAAAGAAATGAATTACAAAAAAAAATTGGGCCATAAATTCTAATATGTTCAACTTATTTTACTGTTAATATGATCCCTCCCCCCCAAAGTCTTTGGTTGCGACCGCGCCTGCCGCAGTAAGGTGCAAGGACCCACGCTGAGGGGGAACAGGTATCCAGAGATTTGATTTGATTTGACGACACGTTTGGTGCAGTGGCTGAGCGATCGGCTTCTGCGCTACGGATCGTGGGTTCGATTCCAGCATGGAACAAATATTTGTATTGCCTACAGATAGTTGTTCCGGGTCTGGATGTTTGTGCGTGTGAACATTTGTGTCTGTAAACGCACCCACGATACAGGAGAAATCCAAGTGTGGGGTAACGTTTTTTTTTTTAAAAAAGATAAGATGTAGCTATGCCACCATCTCATAATGCGGGCCGTGCCCAAGAATACTTCCTTCTGTATCAGGTTCGTTGATTCAACTGTTATGTATTTGTAAATGGTTCTCAACAATTTTGAATATTGTCAATCAAAGATATTCAATACTATATAGACAGGACATCAGTCAAAATTCGTGTTCCTTGTTATAGGACAATTGGTCCTAGTTTAGCTTCCAATAATTCCCCGTGAGAGGTCGCATTGTCATTGCTCAAAAAAAATGTTTTTGTGCCTTTATTATATAAAAAATGCCGACTTGCGTACTTAGGTACTGTAAATCTCGAACCAGTCTAGCAACGGAACGTGTCTGCAGCTTTTTTTCGTAGGTAATATGTTTATAATTACAATAAAATATTAATATGACGTTGAACATTTTGGAAAATGTCAATTTTGTAATGAACTATTCAACAACAGATGTCGTTGTTTTCAAACGAGAACAGTTTGGGTACCTATTATAGAGATGTGTATCCTATCGATTAGTACTATCGACAAAAAAAGAGGGAAATAATAAAGGAACACTGAAAACAGTTGAGTGCAAATATACATACATAAACGTTAATAAATAAACAAATATAATCATGTTTATTTAGCTATCAGTATAGCAATTTTTAATTGTTTTGTTTAAATTTGTATTTGTGATTTTAGGTTTCCGCTAATCAATATTCCAAGAGAAAAATAGATAAAATTCGTCCAGAATGAACGCAACGAAAAAAAATTGTATCCATCCGCTGCGTTTCATACATAATCTTACACATTATTTTCACTTTTTCTAAATTAATACAAAAACTGAAGAATATAATAAGCGTCTTTTATATATGTAACTTTTTTGGTGTTTAAGTTGTTCTATACACCTGTAAAAGAATCACACCTCTGTGCGACGAGTGTTTGAATATGTAGAGGTCGAAATATCTGAGCCAAATACTACTATTTCTCTATCCTTGGGGGGAGATTATTATTAAGTGGGTATTCAACCCCACATGTTGGGTGCTTTAGTCGATAAAGTTGATTAAATATAGCTTTTAAAGTTAAATAGTTTGCTAACTAATGATATTATATTTATTCATTCAAATCACATGTACCGAAAGTCACTCCATTTTCTTTATTTCCGTGGTAATAGTCAATTCTCCATCCCCTCAAAGATAGAGCTATTTTGGTATCCGAGTTACCTATTTCGACCTGTACATATTACAATACTCATTACGTTTCACAGAGGCGTAAATTTAATGTCGTTTTAAAGGCTAAAACAAAGACGACCTAAAGAAATATCAAACGGCCATACATACATTTAAGCAACTATTGTAATGAGACATAAAAGTGATATTTTATACATAATCTTACACATAATTTTCACTTTTACTAAAATAAAATAAATATAAAAAAATTACTTTTACTTTTTTGGTGTTTGAATAGAACAACTCAAACATAAAAAAACACACCTGTAAAATAATCACACCTCTATGCGACTTAGATCTTAAGTTGTCAAAATATTTGAACCAAATACTATTTCCCTATCCTTGGGGTTATTATAAGTGGGTATTCAACCCCCATGTTGGGTGCTTTTGTCGATAAAATTTAGTAAAAATAGCGCCTTTAAAGTACTGTTACTACATACCAGGGCACATTGCATATCAACCTCTGAAACCCCCATCGATATCATTATCGATAAATGTTAAACATCCCTACAAAGTAAAAATAAATAGCACGCTACCTACCGTTCGAAAGATTGAAACGTCTTCTAGCTATCAAAGTTACGTACTTTTGCTACTTAACACTAGATGGCTGTACTGTAGAATGGGAACAAATTTTTTCAATGAAAATGTCTCCAATAGCCCCTCTATACCTATTAAATCTCTTTGTTGTCAATGCAGAAATTATTACCAGACTGTAAACGCTGATTGCCGAAAATACACTATGAACTATGAACTTAATGTACAGTAGGGGAATTAAGGTCTATTTTTGCTTGCAGAGTGCAAGCAACGGAATTATTTTACCGAAGTTACGTATTGCCGACAATATAGAAATGAAAATACAAGTATCTTTTGACAGGATATAAAATGGTGACATGATGACTGACACTTGTAATGTCAATTTATTTAATCATCGATTTGATTGATGTCATGGTATTTACAACAAAACTCCTTAAATCAAATCAAAGACATTACATGGCCCTACTAACGTCATATGGAGGCAAAAGGCAATTTTGATCTTTGCTACCAAATAATTAAACATAATTTTCCATGCATTGGTCTGTTCCGTTCAACAGTTTGAAAAGGTAACATGTGCCCGCGATCTGGGAAAGGAATGGATTTGAAAACTGACGAGCCTTTTCATTCACCTACTGTACGTTCAATGAAATAATTATTGGCATAATCCCCACAGTTGGCAAACGGATGGTAATCGCAGTATTTTGATGTTAGTGTACGAGGATGTGGCTGCCCATCATAGACATGATCCCATCGACACCCTGGGCAAAGGGAAACCATCGGGAATTCTTTACCGCAAACTAACCTTTTTATCTTTGGTAAATACTCATGCATATCCCTGGCCCGGGGAAAGCGACTGCGTCTGCTAGACTCTTACCGGCTAACAACCCACGGTGTTCCTCCTCCTGACCGTTCGGCTGGGGTCGTGGGATTCGCATAAGCGTGCACCGCAACCACCGCAAACTAACCTGCCACACTCTCACTGCTCAGCTGAAGATATTACTTCCGTTATCAACTCAAAATTACACTGTTGAATGACCAAACTAATTTAGTTTCATCCCCATTATTACGTATTTGTGTGGGTAGTTCGACACAAACAACAGGTCGAGGCGATGTATAAAGGGGCGCGCGCTACGCAATCGTGCCATTCGCGTCCAAGCGGTCGACGAGTCAACATCACCTGAGGATGCCCCGTGGAGGGGCGAAACACGTGTCGTATCGGTTTGTTTTGCTTGTGTGTTGCATGTTATTAATCGCACCTTCTGCATTTGCATATATTTGCGGGCGGGAGGGCGGTGCTGCATACTGCATTCAGGCTTGCTCAACTGTTTTTTCGCGGAATTAACACTAAATATTTTATTGTATATTTATAGATCATGGATTTCCGCAAAGTAACGCCTGATTCCATCATATAACTCAAAATTATCAATCTCACTTGAATCACAATCGTATTTTAATTCCAACCCCGACATTTTGTCAGTAAATAAAGATGGAAGCAATTAATTATTCTAAAGCGTAAGCAAATGTGTGAAACGGATTGTGTTTGTACAGCATTAGCATTTTGCGTTGTGCCAACGTTTCTGTGTGTAAATAATACGAGTACACGGGATATGTAGTAATGAGTAAAGTTTTTAACGTTGAAAATGTGTACAAGGATATTCTAGACCTACATAACATCACGCCCGTATTCCCCGAAGGGTTGGGCAGAGGTGTATAGTAACAACCATTTCGCCGTTATATTTAAGTCCCATGTAATAGGGGGCGAGCCTATTGCCATCAACCGAGCACAAATCCAGACACCGGGCTGCTACTGAGGAATTCCACACGGAAAAGCCCGATAACACTGCCCAACATGGGGATCGAACCCAGGACTTTACGATCAGTAGTCGCGCTTGCCACCACTAGACCAACGAGGATTTTCTAGACCCGTAGGCTTATAAAAAAAATTGCAGACCTATAAACTTCAGGTGTGTAGAAACCACACAAAATCTTTAATATTATCTACTATCCACGAGTGACGATACTTTTGAGTACTTTATCCGGCGCACCCTGTCCATTCAGCACCGCTAGAAACCTTCCTAGCTGTCTTATACTTCCCGATACAATGTGTTCCATTCTTCTCTTCTTCCTAATTAGATCAGGAAGCAGAACATCTTTTTCAATAGTTTTACTTATCCAATCGATGTATGGACTCAAAGGTGTTATTACTGCAATATCATGTATTGGTTCTGTTGATTTTAGGGCGCAGAACTTTTTAAGATCTTTCGAGCCGATAGAGTTGACGCCAACGACACCTGATTGATGGAGCATCGGTCCACCGGAGTCCCCGGGACAGATACCAGACGAGGGGCCGCATTGTCTTGCTAAACACACCGCTGGCATCATTGCATCTAAATTCTCATTAGTACACTGTACTATAACAACATCTAACATCTGTAACGGTTTCCCCATCATTGTAGCATCACCTACTAACCCTTCCGAAGAATTAGTTATTCCATAACCTGTCAAAGTCACTTCTTGACCAACCAAAGTACTGAAATCTATAGCACTTACACGAGCATACTGATTCAGTGTGATCTCTTCAGTTTTCATTAAACCTACGTCATTCCGTAAGTGAACTATTCCTAATTTGTAGGCAGGATGTACAATAGTATACATCACTTCGCTTAAGGTATTATTCGCCAATGAACCGTGTCTTATGACATGTCTTACTGTGACGGGTTTTAACGTTGTAGTATTTTCAGTAAGAATACAGTGCGCAGCCGTTAATGTCCAAGTAGGAGTTACAACAGCACCAGTGCACAAGTGCAAATCTAACATCGGAAAAACTTTTTCAAAAATAAGATATTGTTTTTCCAGTCTTACGATGTATGGATATTTATCTTCATCAGCGTCCCTTCCTCCAATAATTCTTAATTTTGAGGGCTTGGTATTAATTTGAAATATTGAAAATATTAATAATACGCAAATTACAATGTACGTCATGGTGTGAAAAATATTTAAAAGATGCAGTTTTATTGGTGTTATTTACGATCCTCATAAAATAGTAATAGAAAATCCACTTTTCACATTAGGTAACGTGGAAAGTGGTAAGCATTTAAAAAAATACTCGTTCAAATCATTATAAATACGAATGCTAGTTCGTCCATTTGTTTGTTTACCTAACTGTTCACGGCATAATTGCCAACGCAATCCTGAAATTGCATTGATGTATTTGAAGTCCTAAAAATAACGTGGGAACCTTTTAATGGACGCGAACGAATTCGCGTCCATAGTAAGTATGGAATATAACAATATGAATGGCACATAGTACCAAAATGTCAGTCAAGTTGATGTGATATAGGTATCTTATCTTAACCTGCCGCGTTCTCACCAGCGCGTGAGCTATTTGTATTGAACATGTTACGAGAAAAGTTTTAAGTATGAATATGGATAGCTATAATAGAAGAGGTAGACAAAATAAAAGATGGGTGGAATAAGTGAAAGATCATATAACTACGAACAATGTGAACACTAAGATAACGGCTGATGAATATTGAGTCATGAAAATAAAAGACACGGTGCGCCGACTTCAAATAAATTGAAGAACAGGCAGGAGAATGATGATTTTATTTATAAACTAGCTTTACCCGACCCGGCTTCGCACAGGTAGCACTAAGTATCTACGCGCACCTACCTACCTACCTATCTACACACTACCTATCTACCCTACCCTACCCTACCTATCTACCTACTTTTACTATTTTCCTCCAAATTTTTCCATATTTTCTCACCATTTAAACTTTCCCTAGACTTCCACAAATATTTCAAAACCAAAATTAGCCAAATCGGTTCAGCTATTTTCGAGTTTTAGCGAGACTAACAAACATCAATTCATTTTTATATATATAGATCATTTTTATATACATATATATAGATATCTGCCAGTGTATCCAGTTAAGGGATTCAAATATTTTTCTTTGGAAGCTTGGTATAGTCCCCATGACGCCATTTTTTTTAAAAAGTTGCGTTTCTCATTGCACCTCGTATACATATATCGGTAGATGACACTTAAACAAACAAAAAATGATACCAATATGGTGCCCTATAGTGTCACGATGTCGAGATATTTGGAAGCAAATATAGCCATATGAGAACAATGACGGTCATTAAAAATGAACTAATTACGTATTTATATGCGTAATTAGTTCATTTTTAACCTTTGTGTCGGAACGAAACGGTGAAGTTCTTGTATCATAAAATGAGCGAACATTTAGCCGTTGCGCCCTACAACAGATCGCCAAAACTGTAAAGTGGCAGAACTTAACGAACGATACGGCAGTGATATAAGTTCTCGAGTATCTCATTAGAATGTTGTCTTGATACTCAAAAATAACTTCAATTGTTAAGTTAAGATTAGCAGCTACGAGTACCTTCTATTTAGATAAACGGCCATGAAATAAAGAAAAGTTTTTCATTTACCCTCATATTTAAAAAAAATGTCGTCTGTAACTGAAATTATATCCAATAAACCAGTAATATAATTTTAATAAGTTCATGGCCCAGAATGTAGCCTTGGGGTATGCCTATTTTACTTTGTTTCCTTTAAAATCTAACAATATTTTAAACCTACCTTATGTCGTTTATAGAATCATTGACTTCAATACAACGTCTAATTATGACCCTGAGTTTAGTAATGACTTGTTTCACGAATCAACAAACGGTGATCAAGTAATTAACGCAATCAAATGCTATGGAATGATCACAGAGATTGTCCTTCTGTGAAATTGCCTTTTGAATGCCAGGTGCTGACTCTAAGAACAAGTCTGTTGATGACCTAACTTTTGGAAAATTAAACTTTTTTCCATAAATTCATGGTGTATTAAGAAAGAAATATAAACCGTTAAAGATTTGATTTCGCCATTTGAGTACCTATTAAAGTAGATGAGGTGTTTGTGGCTACATAGAAGCCCATGGGTCATGACCGGTAGAGGCTGTATAATGTGCGCTCACCTTAAAAGTTTATTGTATTTCGTAATTAATGTGTAAAATATGAGGTAATTTTATTTCAGAATTTATTGACTGGTTGCATTATATTTTGCCTACACGCATAATAAAACTACTGAACGTTTTCAAACTCTTTATTGGTATCTGAAGTTTGTAGCAACGGCCAATAAGGCTAATTTCGGATCGATAACGCTTGACGCGCGTTTATTATGTACAGATAAAAAAGCGCGTTAGCGTGGTCACAACAAGACGTCAAAGGTTTGTCATCTAAACTTAGTCTTAATGCTAACATGGTTAAAATGTTTAATAAATCTGGTGACTAGTATGCTGTAGTTACAGTTACAATATTTTTTTAAATAAATTATCTACATTTTAACGCACATAACATATACAAGTATTACGTTTCTATACATCTTTTTTAATCGTTTTACTTATCCAATCGATGTATGGACTCGTCGGTGTTATTATTGCAATATCATAGATTGGTCGTGTTGATTTTAGGGCGCAGAACTTTTTAAGTTCTGTCGGGCCGAGAGAGTTGACGCCAACGACACCTGATTGATGGAGCATCGGTCCACCGGAGTCTCCAGGACAGATACCACGCGTGGGGCCGCATTGTCTTGCTAAACACACCCCTGGCCTCATATCTAAACTTTCCTCATCACATTGTATTACAAGAACATCTAACATCTGTAACGGCTTCCCCAGTATCGTAGCAGGGCCTACCAACCCTTCCGAAGAATTAGTTATTCCGTAACCAGTCAAAGTCACTTCTTGACCAACCAATGTAACGAAATCTATTGGACTTACACGAGCATACTGGTCTAGTGTGATCGCCTCAGTTTTAATTAAACCTATGTCATTCTGTAGGCTTAGCCGTCTTAATTTGTAGGCAGGATGTATAATAGTATATATCACTTCCCTTACGGTATTATTCGCCAATGGGCCATATCGTACGACAGGTTTAAACGTCACGTTTCTGATCGTTGTAGCGCCATTAAAGTTAAGACAGTGCGCAGCCGTTAATATCCAAGTAGAAGTTACAACAGCGCCTGTACATGAGTGCAAATGAAGAGTCATAGTTAAATGAAGAGTCATAGTTAAATTAACAATTTGAATTTCCAGTCTTACGATGTACGGATATTTATCTTCGTCGGCGTCCCTGCCACCGATAATTCTTAATTTCGAACGCCTCGTACCATTTGGAACAATCGAAAATATTAAAAATATTATGTAAAATGCAATAAAACGCATGGTGTGTAAAATGTTCAGTGGTTATATTGGAATTGGCTTTATTTTACGATCAGTAACAAATACCTACACTACAATTTTAAAAGTGGGTTTTGAAATCACTGATATCAAATATTGCATTTCATTGCCAACTGGTTGTCGATTTCTACACTTGGCATCAATATCGAGCTACATACAATGGGTATAATTCAAACGAAATCTTCAGGAGAGTAATTTTTCTAAGTAGGTATAACTTTTACCCATATAGTAAAATATTTAAAAAAAAATGAATGGATAAAACTTATTGCAAAACTCATGGTCATTGAAATCACTCTTCTGATTGTTATTATTGTTATTAGGAAGTCATTTAGGAACTGATTTGAAGAGGTCCAGCTATGAGGCTGTCCTATATACATTTTTTATATCATTGATAGCCAAATACCATTTTTATTCATAGACTATCCCTATAGTAATTCGTTCAATGTTTAATACTAGTCAAAACTATTTATAAGTACCACCTTGGTATTAAGGACCACCATGGTATTTACTCTAATATGATGCAGTAAATTTATTGAAGGATTGAAACTTCTAACTGCCCCATTGGTCTAGCGGTGGCAAGCGCGACTGCTGATCGTGAGCTCCTGGGCTCGATCCCCAGGTCGGGCAAAGTGTTATTGGGTTTTCCGTGTGGAATCCTCAGTAGCAGCCCGGAGTTTGGATTTGTGTCCTGTTGATGGCAATAGGCTCGCTTTCTATTACATGGGACTTGAACAATGAGAAATGAGGGTGTTACTGTACACTTCTGCCCAACCCTTCGGGGAATACAGGCGTGATGTTATGTATGTTATGTGAAACTTCTAATAGACTTCTTGATAATTGTTTGTCTAGATTTTTCAGCCGAAAAACTTATAGTAAAAACTGTGCCAAATAAAGTAAAAGTAAACGCAACAATACACATCCTAAAACAAAGGATCAATATCAGATTCTAATGAAAATAAATTTCCAGCAACGAAATATAAAATCTATTCTAACAGCAGTTACAAATTTTTCTCTCAAATAAAGTCATAATTAGTTTGACAAAATAACATTCTTGACGGCGAAATTTTCATTTCGCAAGTCGAGAGAATGTTACTACAAAGCGAAATAAATGAATAATAATTAGCGGGGACTCAATAGATCATTCTAAATTCGCCTTTATTATGACTCAAACAATGCGGCTTTTAATTTCAATGATAAATTACAGTTTTCCGTAAATATCTCGATGAAAAGGCAAGACCGGTAGAACAACTTTGTGACGACCTCGACTGTAACGTTGTATCGCCATAATTACGGGTTATGGCTTGGTGTTCGAAGTCTGTTGTTATTAACTGACAGAAAGATGCTCTTCTTTAATCCCTTGGTCACCTCTTGAGATACGGGAAGAAAGGTCAATTAAAAGTTGTCTTTAAAAAATAATTGACGTGAATTAATCAAACATAGCTAAGAACCATCTCCATAAGAGTAGAGGAAGACCAAAGTAACGATGGATGGATAGTGTGAAAGATGATCTGGCTAGAAAGGGGGTGACTACTGAGATGACGGCTAATAGAGATGTATGGAAAAAGAAGACATGCTGCGCCGATCCCAAATAAGTTGGGATAAGGGCAGGAGGAAGGTGATGAGCTAAGAACCATCCCGATTAAAACAGTTTTCAAATAATAAAAAAACGCGTTAATATAGGTTCATCCGTTTGGAAGTACGGTGCCACAACCAGACACCTGCTGCAAACCAGACACCTGGACACTCCACAATACTTTCAGTGTGGCTCCTCAATCTGTACATAAGAGCTAGAATTTCCATAAAATTAATCGAGAATTGAGGAGCCACACTAAAACTATTGTATCTTTTTAAATATCAGCAGTACTGAATCTAGGTTTTTAGTAGGCACACTACACAATTACTACTAAATAATACAAATGAAATGATGAAAGTGGCGCCGGCGACTGAGAAGTTGTGTGGAAACCGGTTGTCATGGTATGGGCATGTGATGCGGAGGAACGAGGAACATGTATTGTCGTGAGGAAAGTTTTGAGTATGAATGTGGACGGTTATAAGAGTAGAGGAAGACGAAAGAAACGATGGATGCATAGTGTGAAAGATGAAACGGCTAGAAAGGGGGTGACTACTGAGATGACGGCTAATAGAGATGTATGGAAAAAGTAGACATACTGCGCCGACCCCAAATAAGTTGGGATAAGGGCAGGTGGATGATGATGATGATGATACAAAATATTCGATTTAGATTGAGAAGCCAATTTTACATTGATATAACTTTTCATATATTTTATTACAAATTCCAGAATTTGGCCTACAAAATTATCTGATCACTTACTAAATAAGGGCGTAATTATGTTTCCTTTTCAAATCTGAAGTGGCTCCTCAATCTATACGGGCATCTTTTTACGTCAGGGGTCAACATTGTGGAGCTCGTCACATACTAGCTACTGCAAAGACACATCGTTCTATTATGTTTAGCAATCCTGCAGCGTGATTGCTGTTCATATTAAGACTTTCCTTGCCTAGGAAGGCAGTACAATGATGAAGTCAAAGCTATCATGCAAATATCTATATCAGTAGCTTTGGGGAGACCACGAAATCCGTACGATACAACTTACAAGTCGCATCGGCAATTATGATTGAACAACCAATGGCAGTCGCTTATATTCGCGACACTCACACTTATTGCGTCACCGTAAAGATAATTATTTACTGCATTCCTAATAAACATTGAAGTTGCACTCAGTTCGGAAGTGATCGGTTTTATGAAGTTTGCCGATGCGACTTCTTAGTTGTGTGGTGTACGATAGTGTTAATTTAATTATTTTGGCCGCGGAGATCAGACATCATTCGTCGGAGTTTAGTTGAATTGAAATTGATGCCGACTGCAATATGCTTAGGGAAATATTTAGATGGTGATGAACATAACACATAAGGGCGATGCCTCGTTAGTGCGTTGCGTGGCGTCGTCTCAACGGATCAACACATTGTGTGCCACACCTGCGTTGCGACGACGCACGACGTCGCAGCGCAAGAGGATGACGCACGCACCTCTAGCAGTGGAACACTGTCCAACATCGCACCGGAGCTCCAACAGCGCAGCGCATCACCCTCCCCCCGGTTCGTCTCTCGTCCGCCGATCCGTTGAAACGTCGCGTGTGACGACGCAACGCTTTAATGTAGCATGTCATTTAAAGTATATGGAAAACGACGCAGCGTTGACGCTGCGACGACGTAACGCAACCCAACGCACGAATGAGGCAGAGCTCTTATATTTTCTCATATAACCAGCTCTTGCTACACATTAAAAATATGGTACCTTTACCCGGTATGGGGATGGGTTAGAATATAAAACTTCTTTATCGCACGCTGGGAATAAACGCGTGTTGTAAGATTCAACAAAACCCAGCACGCTCGGTGGTAAGATCTATACAGTCCGCCTGGCTACTTACCACCCTCACATTAAAGTCCGGCGTCAAGCAGTTTACTGTGTTCCGTCGTGTGTATGTGAGAGCCAGAGGAGTATAGAGGAATCCCACTACATCTCTGTTCCTTGGATTCGTGTGATCCATCTTAAAACCTGTCTGCGCTTACCATCAGGAAAGACTGGGGCCAAACACGACTAAGTCATAAATAAAAAATCCTATTTTGAAATAGTACGACATTCCATCACGTAAATCTCTATTATTAATAATTCAACCTTCTGCTTCCTTCCTCCACTATCCAATGGCCTCTGTTCCCAACAGTCGAGCGGGGGGCGAGGAGGTGTACAGAATAATGACGTCAGCCAAAAAGTAATTTTCGCGGTGACTTGCTCACCATCACTTGTCCCGAGTCATGTTGAAATGCAAGTAATTAACTATTTTGTTCCCCGTGACCTCTGAAAGGTCACAGGCTACTGCTAACTTCCTTTTTGTTTTTGGATGTAGTTTTACTTCGCCCTAGTTAAAGGGAATAGAGAAAATATTTTCTGAGAATGGGTGATAAGCATCAGCGGTATTGAGTGTCAAACGTATATACGGACTTCTGGTCAATTGCCAGACAACTTGAAAGGTTGGCTCTCTAAAAACAAATACACGCGTTGAAATTGAGAACCTCACTCGATTAATATTTTTAAAGTCCGTTACACACTCACTTCGATAGATCTCTAACATGGCTAGGGTTAATAGGTATTAGTCTGGCGCCCATGTGCTTGTTTGGTCCCGGGGGGGTCACGGCGTGCCATGTGATTAGGTGCGCCGGTGATGTGGGGTGCACCCCGCGCCTCTCATGAAGTCGTGGGGTGGGGCCCCACAGTGGAGAGGTCCACCAGCAGTCGGTGGACCTAGACCTGCCCTGGTTGCGGTGCGTGCTTAGGCGAATCCCGCGACCCCGGCCGACGGCCACAAGGAGGAATACCGTGAGTTTTTAGCCGGTAAGAGTCCGGCAGACCCCCTCGCCTACCCCGAGCGAGGGACATCCATGAGGATTTTCCCACGATAAAAAAAACGATACCTACAGCACATCAACTTGACTGACATTTTGGAACTATGTGCCATTCATATTGTTATATTCCATACTTACTATGGACGTGACTCCGTCCGCGTCCATTAAAAGGTTCCCACGTTATTTTTGGGACTTCAAATACATCAATGCAATCAGGATTGCGTTGGCAATTATGCCGTAAACAGGTAGGTCAACAAACAGATGGATGAACTAGCATTCGCATTTATAATGATTTGAACGAGTATTTTTTTAAATGCTTACCACTTTCCACGTTACCTAATGTGAAAAGTGGATTTTCTATTACTATTTTATGAGGATCGTAAATAACACCAATAAAACCACTTCTTTTAAATATTTTTCACACCATGACGTATATTGTAATTTGCGTATTATTAATATTTTCAATATTTCAAATTAATACCAAGCCCTCAAAATTAAGAATTATTGGAGGAAGGGACGCTGATGAAGATAAATATCCATACATCGTAAGACTGGAAAAACAATATCTTATTTTTGAAGAAGTTTTTCCGATATCAGATTTGCAATTATGCACTGGCGCTGTTGTAACTCCTACTTGGATATTAACGGCTGCGCATTGTATTTTTACTGAAAATACTACAATGTTAAAAAACGTCACAGTAAGACATGCCGTAAGACACGGTTCATTGGCCAATAATACCTTAAGCGGAGTGATGTATACTATTGTACATCCTGCCTACAAATTAGGAATAACTCACTTACAGAATGACGTAGGTTTAATGAAAACTGAAGAGATCACACTGAATCAGTATGCTCGTGTAAGTGCAATAGATTTCGGTACTTTGATTGGTCAAGAAGTGACTTTGACAGGTTATGGAATAACTAATTCTTCGGAAGGGTTAGTAGGTGATGCTACGATGATAGGGAAACCGTTACAGATGTTAGATGTTGTTGTAGTACAGTGTACTAATGAGAATTTAGATGCAATGATGCCAGCGGTGTGTTTAGCAAGACAATGCGGCCCCTCGTCTGGTGTTTGTCCCGGGGACTCCGGTGGACCGATGCTCCATCAATCAGGTGTTGTTGGCGTAAACTCTCTCGGCCCGACAGAACTTAAAAAGTTCTGCGCCCTAAAATCAACAGAACCAATCCATGATATTGCAGTAATAACACCTATGAGTCCATACATCGATTGGATAAGTAAAACTATTGAAAAAGATGTTCTGCTTCCTGATCTAATTAGGAAGAAGAGAAGAAAGAAACACGTTGTATCGCGACATAAGCGCGCGTCTGCGGAACGTGCATCAATAATTTTTATCTAAAGTTAGTCTAATAGAGCCGTTGCTACAATCTTCGGGTGCCAAAACATAGTTTCGAACGGTACGTTTTCGTGTGCGTCTGTTCGTAATATGTTCACATCTTCTTCTTCCTCATGGCCTTTTTCCCAATATATTGGGATACCAAATACTTCTGAATACCAGTATTTTTACAATGTATTTAAAATGTTCACATCAAAAGGCAATACAATCTGAAATAAAAATTTCCCATTACTTTTTCAGTTTTATTTATATTTACAACATACCTGCAATAGGGGAGAGCGAACATAATTTTAAAACCTGATTGATAAGGCTTTAAGAGGAAACGCGGGCTGCAAAATATTAATAATTTGAATAGGTTTTGGCGATCTATTTCCGTCCCACCCCTCCCGCAAACCTTCCTAATTGAGCGTGAAAGAGACACCTGCATCTCGGGCTGATTTCTCCTGTGCAATATTAGCGAAATTGTACTTTCGTATTTCCCTGTTTCCTTCTTCAAATCTGGACCGATTTTAATATATTTTTCTGTAATAATTTAAGAAAGACTTTGGTTATGTCTGTATGTTTTTTTTTAATATTTTGTATGCGTTAAATTTGTTTGCCAGATGTTTGAAAACGGTGGTAAAACCGGTAGATTTTTGTAAAGTTTAAACGTTTCTAATTTTAATACCTACTTTTAATAATTAATTTATTGACAAAAACAAAACAAAGGGATATAGTGGTGGTCGATATGTATCATAATGGTAAAAAATATTTGCTCTAGTGACATTATCCGAGGAGGAAACTGAGGAATACGTTTGTATAGACTAAATGCCGACCGCATTTCCTCTTAACAACTGTGATAACCGATCGACTCAACGAAGGATCAAATCTAAATTGTTCATCATCAGCCAAGTCTTTACCCAAAAATGTTGTGGGTCTGCTTCCAGGCCCATCGGATATGGAGGAATCCTCTTAGAAGACGGCAGCACGCGTGTTGACGAGGGTGTCGAGCGAGCCACTCAGTCTCATTAATAGAAGTACCACAGGGTTAAATTTTTGGGCACTTTATTTCCTAGCCAGTTTTACTTACATAAACATAACATAACATCACGCCTGTATTACTCGAAGGGTCGAGCAGAGGTATTTAGTAACACCCTCATTTCGCCGTTATGTTTAAGTCCCATGTAATAGGGAGCTAGCCTATTGCCATCAACCGGGCACAAATCCAAACTCTGGGCTGCTATTGAGGAATTTCACACGGAAAAACCCAATAACAACTTGCCCGACCTGGGGATCGCACCCGTAACCTCACGATCAACAGTCGCACTTGCCACCACTAGACCAACGAAGTAGTTGAGAATTCTGAAAATGGGTGATAATAATCAGCGGTAATGAGTGTCAAAAATATATACGGATTTCTGGTCAATTGCCAGACAACTTGAAAGCTTGGCTCTCTAAAAAACAAATACACGCGTTGAAATTGAGAACCTCACTCGATTTATATTTTTAAAGTCCGTTACACAAACACTTCGATAGATCTATAAATGGCTAGGGTTAATGGATATTGCTCAGAGCGCGCAGTAGGCGTCCATTTTTGAGTTTCTATATTTTTTTCGACCGCCTTGTTGGTCTGAGCAACGCAAGCGTGATAAATGATTTTTATTTCTGTAAATAAATCTGTTACAGACACTTTTACAAGTCAGTGTAATTTTTTTTAAGTCTAGATGGCGCCGGCATTTCCTATCCGACTAGCTCTGAGAAGAAAAGCCGAAACAAACTCAGAGATCAAGGTCTCTTTTAAAGTTACATTGTGGTATAAAAACTATGTAACAATGTAGGGCAACGTCTGGAATGGCCTTTTTAGGAAAGTGCCATAGCAGGTTTGAGTTGACCTGTCCTAACTGAGGGCACGCATGCATCAGTCATCGCGTAGCTCAAGCCTTATTGCGTGACTACTGAGCATGGGGTCCTGGGTTCGATCCCCAGGTCGGGCAAAGTGTTATTGGGTTTTTCCATTAGAAAGGACGATGAGAAGAAACGTCCCCACCATCCAACAGATTTGAAATAAGTGTCATTTGAAGCATCTAGTAGGATAGATAATTTTTTACTATGGCGACGTCCTTCAAATACGTGGGGTTTGGTTTTATGATATACTAGCGGACCCGGCAGACGACGTCCTGCCCGGAAAAGCAGCGCCACCTACCGGGTCCAATTGTGAATCTAAACCATCCAGGGCGCCACCCAAACGCATACAAAAAAATTCATTCAAATCGGTCCAGTCGTTTAGGAGGAGTTCAGTGACATACACACGTACAGTCGAATTATTTATAGGTATATAAAGATTGTTTTTTTATATATTTATTCTTTTCTATTAACACATTTACATAGTGTGCAATAAAGAGGATTAGAATATGGTGATCTTAATAATGTTTTCATATAAGGTAACGGTTTTAAAAGGTTGTTTTTTTCCCTTACCCACACACAAATAAAAGTATTTTTATAGCTGTCAAATCCGACTTCTTAAATTGTCACGAATATAGTCGCTGGCTGTACTAATGAGTTAATAGGTATATTAATTAACTTAAATACTGTTATTATTAGATACTCAATGATTTTCAGTTTGAGAATCAAGTATTTTTTATATAGAATCGTCATTTGTTTACGTGAAATATGCTTTTTTTTTATGGAAAAATTATTTTTGTTTAAAAATAAATACATTTTTGCAGAAAAGTATTTTTTTATTATAATAAACCCAATCGTTTTTGCAACTAATACAGGTACTTTAGGCTTTTTTGGGTCCCAATGAACAAATTGACACGTATACCATGACTGTTGTAGGGTGGGGACGGGGTTCATACAAAATCCCCCTGGTCCTTTCTCAGTAGCAACCTCACGATGTTTTCCTTCACTGTTAACGCAAGTGATAATCAAATTATTCGCACATAAATTCGAAAAGTCTGAAGTGCTGGTCGGGATCCATCTCCTACATGGAAGGCAAGCGTTCAACCACTTACGCCTAGCAACGAACTATAATGTTCTGTAATCTATACTAATATTATAAAGCTGAAGAGTTTGTTTGTTTGTTTGAACGCGCTAATCTCAAGAATTACCTACTTGTTGGAAATGAAAAAATCTTTTTGTGTTTGATAGTCCATTTATCAAGGAAGGTTTATAGGCTATATAACATCACGGTATGACCAATATAAGGTATAACGGGCTGGTGTCCGCATTTCCACGTCTGAGCGCGTATTTTGCGTCACGGGTGGTAAGTGTAGTCACTCGATCCACCCTAACTCCTCGAAAAAGGCCAGCACACCCTTGATGTTGCTGGCGATCTCTCGGAGAGTACTTGGGTTTCCGAAGTACTTGGCCCTGTATGTGGCGACCTCAGGGCAGTTTAGTAGCAGGTGGGCTGCCGTCTCGTCCTCCTCCATGCATGCTCTGCACAGTGGGCTGTCTGTAACTCCAATGACAAAGAGGTATTTGTTAAACGAACCATGGCCAGTGATGGCTGCCGTGACTGTACGCAGTTGTTACTTTGACAGTCGGAGAGCTTTCTTAGTTAGGCGGGCGTCAATTGCGGGAAGCGCCTCCTTGGCCTGCCTGCACTCGCCATGGTTTATCCATGATTCGTTGTGTTGATCTCTGGTGCGTTTTCTTACCAGAGTGCGTAGGTATCCGAAGGGGAGTGGTACTATGGGTTCAGGACGCACCGCATCCATGCTCGATCCCATTCTAGCGAGCTCATCCGCTGCATCGTTGCCTCGGGAACCGCTATGTCCTTTGGTACGACCAATAGGAGCGGAGCATAAATGAAAAATACTGCAAAAACGGGAAAAATGTCCACCCGTGCGAAGCCGGGACGGGTCGCTAGTATTAGATATTAGTTAGTAAATACACAAGTGAACGTAACCCATTCCCTCACAAATCCCTTAATCGTCTCTCTCGGAACATGGGGAGGTAACCGTACTACCGAGAACCCAACATTTAACCCGTATTCCAAGTAA
Source organism: Amphipyra berbera (assembly GCA_910594945.2). Taxonomy (NCBI): domain Eukaryota; kingdom Metazoa; phylum Arthropoda; class Insecta; order Lepidoptera; family Noctuidae; genus Amphipyra; species Amphipyra berbera. The sequence goes on from OU343138.1 coordinate 3,405,143, forward strand.
AATTAAAGTAAGTAAATATTTTCAGAAAATTATACAGAACACCATCATATTCTACAATAACAAGACAGAAAACAATTTTGTTCTAATTAAACCCTTAAATCGCTCCCCGGAAAATATTAACATTGGGCTCATGGGCCACTAATCAAGATAATAGCAGACGTGTTGAGCTCTGAGTACCGGTGTACGAAATAAAATCGCGCTGTCGGGGGTGGCGACAGCGAAGAGCGGAGCGGTAGCGATTTCTTGGCCGGGTTGTAGGACTTGGACATGAAATTTTTGCTAATGGTTCGATAAGCTTGTAGTCTGTGAGCTTATAGTCTACAATAACGTATTTGAATAATCAAAAATGTACAACAATTTAGAAATATTTTTAAAGAAATTATAGATAGAACTGGATATCGACGGCCGGCAGTGAAAACCACGAATGTGTAAATTTTTTTTTTTTAAAGAGATAGAACAAACTATCTCCTCAATAAAAAAATGGCCGAACAAATGTTTATACAAGTTTGTCATCGTACGTCATAGATGGCTTAGAATTATTAGAATTGAAAGTTTGTTGAATTAATACGTGTATGACGAGTTTATCAATCTGAAGAACAAATAAAACGCTTTTTAAGAAAATTGGATTTACGAGGTTTTCACTGCCGAGCAATATGTGAAAAAATAAATAATATCGATGAAAAAATGGAAGAGCTACGCTTGCGAAGTTTTTGGAGGAGACACTTTCTATCCTTGTCGCGCGAAACGGATATTGTACGGTGTAATGTTAAGTAACTATGAAGTTTTTAAGGAATGACGTCATTGTGGTAGTAGTTTTGTGTCTGTCATATGAACGATTTTAATCGTTAATAGCTTGGGCATTCAATTAAGTATTTCATTGTTGTTTTCACTGTTATCATTACAAAACAGTTTTAAAGTTCTAAAAAAAATCTATTCAATGATACCTTTAAGGTCCAAATCGTTATTTAATTATCGACCTGAGATGTATATTATAGTACTTAATACTTCTATGCCTGAAATACCGCATAAAACTGTCTATAAGTCTTGTTATTGAAACTATAAGCAAATTTTCTCCGACGCTTTTTTCCTCTTCAAACTGCAGTTAAAAAAAGTCTTAAAAATCTATCTTCAATCGCCCCACCAAGTCCTGTCCCTAACACCAAAAATAAAAGAGCCTTTAATTCAACCTGGCATCCCTTTTAGCGCGCTCTCAGTAAACAGCCCTTTGTAAAGGTGAGTAGATTAAAATTATCAACGCGTTTACCGTCCGCTTCTGTGGTTTTATTTGCTTATTCATTACAAAAATTATTTGGGTCATCAAGTTTTCATATGTCCACTTTATTGTAATGGTGTTACAGTCTATTATCGTTTGGCGTAATAGCTGGGTTGCTAAACAATTTCTTTTCGGACTACGGCCCATTGTTTCAAGTTCTTTTATTCGCTCCAGTGTATAGTGATCACGTTGAATGGAAGCGTTTTAGTGTTAATTCTTTGGAAAACTAGCTCTTATTGAGGTGGTAATGTTTTGTATTAAACTTGGACATTTGATCCTTATCTCTAGGGCTGGTGAAGAAATATTTACATACACTAGCGGCCCGTCCCGGGGTCGTCGCACGGGTTAACATTTTTCCCGTTTTTGCAACATTTTTCATTTATGCACCGCTCCTATTGGTCGTAGCGTGATGTTATATAACCTATAACCTTCCTCGATAAATGGACTATGCAACACAAAAATATTTTTTCAATTCCAACTAGTAGTTCCTGAGATTAGCGCGTTCAAACAAACAAACAAACTCTTCAGCTTTATAATATTAGTATAGATAACATAATTAGTCGCATTACTGTCCCACTGCTGGCCACGGGCCTCTTCTCTGAATGAGAAAGGTTTAGGCCTTAGTCCACCACGCTGGTAAGGGTTGGCAGACTACACACACCGTCGAGAACTTAACGGAGCCCTTTCTGGCGTGCAGGTTTCCTTACGATGTTTTTCCTTCACCGTTAACGCAAGTGATAATCAAATTCTGATCCAAACATGAATTCGAAAAGTCACAGGTGCGGGCCGGGATCGAAATCAGACCCTCCTGCATGGAAGGCAGTGCTCAAACGTTAGTTCACTGCTAATCTACAAGAAAAAATATACACGGGCATAATTCCTAACTCCGGGCACAGAACGGTCTTTTGCTTCTCTTGGTGGTGAAAAGATTAGGCAGTCAGCAAGGTCAGTAGCGGGGCTGACTGCCCAGGCTGCGCCGGACGTGACCCGCCACCTGTCCAGTAACAGTTTCAAGAAGGCGGCGCGCAGTGTTCCGTGCGCGCTTCTCAGGAGGATGTGGGGCAAGGCACCACAGAGGAGAGGTCCGCCGAGGGTTGGCGGACCGGGACCTGCCGGGGTTGCGGTGCATGCTTTTGCGAATCCCGTGACCCCGGCCGAACGGTCAGGAGGAGGAACACCGTTGGTTTTTAGCCGGGAAGAGTTCGGCAGAACCCCTCGCCTTCCCCAGGCGAGGGACATCCATGATAATTTTCCAAAGATAAAAAAAATAATAAAAAGTGGTGTGCCGGACGTACTTAAACATCGTCTCTCTTGGGGGCTAACGAGTACTACATACAGAAAATTCAATGCAGAACTAATGCGTCAAATCTATATCTATATCTACCTAGCCTTTTCCCAAGTATCTAGGGGTCGGCTTTCAGTCTAACCAGATGCGGCTGAATACTTATATTTTACACGGAGCAATTGCTTAGTTACTAGTTAGTTACTAGGTAATGCTGATACTCTAAGGTTAGACCGGTTGTCAGAGTTTCAGGCTTTTGACTTCCCGTAACGATTGTCATAGGTATTCGTATGACACCTAGGACCGACTGTTTAACGTGGTCTCCAAGGCACGGAGGGGTGTGTAACTAACGGTCACTCATCCACGGACTGACCGCGGCAAGCGTAGCTTAACCTCGCAAATCGTGTGATCCGCGCAGTTTGTAAATACGGGCTGCTGCTGAAGATTTCCACACGAAAAAACCCAATAACACTTTGCCCGACCGAACCCAGAGCCTCGCTATCAGCGGTTGCACTTGCCACTACTAGACCAAAGAGGGAGATAGTTCAAACAGTTCAAATATTTGTTAAAGCTTTATGAAAATAATACAAAACGGCTTTTAAACATTATCTAACGTACAAAAACAATATTTAAGAAATAGTCTGCAAAATTTTCTATTTTCTAGTGAACGGCGATTAACAAAAGGAATTTATAAGGCGGATGTTAATGGGAACGCCGGTAGAGGACGTCCTAGAAGGACATACATCGATGTTATTGGTGAAGTTCTTCACAAAGGTCAGGTGCGTAGTACTCTCAACCGGCGTGCGTGTATGACAAGATGTATGAATGTGGATGAAGCGAAAGGGGTATGTAAGAGTCGTAGCATGTGGCGTTCTATAGTTTCTGCCTACCCCCATGGGAAAAAGGCGTGAGTTTATGTATGTATGTATGTATTTTCTATTGCTTTAATAAAATTTGACATTTTTGGGATTTATGTAAGTAGTTATAAGCTCCTAAAAACACATTACAGGCTGTTATTAGTTTTTTTAGTGCCTAGGCTGATATCTAGGACCATATTTAGGCAAAAAACGATTACCTTTTTTTATAAAAACTTTGCCCCACACTAGGCTTTCTCCTGTATCGTGGGTGCGTTTACAGACACAAATCTACACATGCACAAACACCCAGACCCGGAACAACTATCTGTAGGCCATACAAATATTTGTTCCGTGCGGGAATCGAACCCACGACCCGCAGCGCAGAAGTCAATCGCTTAGCCACTGCACCAAACGTGTCTTCACCTATCCGAATACCTAAGAGCCCTTCAAATAGCGGATCCGTTTTAATGGATCCGTCGGTACTGGATGCGTTGTTCACATCTGTACCAACGGATCAGTTAAACAAACGGCAGCTGCGTCGTGTCTGGCAGGCAGAATACGATAAAAATAGCGGATCGTGTGTGAAGGCACCCATACTTCCCCATACGTCTTCATGTACAGAACCGTTTTTTATACTGTTCCGTCGTCCAGTTTTTGATGACAAAACGGAATGTGTAAAAATGTCACACCAGTATTTCTTACTGGATTCGGAACACTTTCGTGTATGTGAACTCGCTCATACTACAGGCGCCATCACCAAAATAAAAACGGATCCGCTAAAACGGGTCCTGTAAACAGTTTCTGTGTGAATTAGATGTAACTTGGGTCTAATTTAGGAGTTCCACACTTCAAACGCGGTGCGGCGCTTTTGGTATACGTTGGTAAATTATAGCGAGGTGCAGGGCGGTGCGTTTGAAATTGCAGGCATAGCAGACTTTCCAACTGTGGTTCCAGCATAACACGTCACCGGAAAGCCAATACTACCTAAGCGCCATTTTGGCTAAAGTGAGTTATATATTATATCGTTGAATTGAATTTTTTTCTGCGTCGATTAGTTGGGTTTTCTTATTTTATTCTATTATCTTACGAAATCGTGACTGCTGAGCATAGGGTCCTGGGTTCGATCTCCAGGTCGGGGAAAGTGTTATTGGGTTTTTCCATTAAGCATTTCTCAGTAGCAGCCCGTAGTCTGGATTTGTGCCCGGTTAAGGGCACTAGGCTCGCCCCCTATTACATGGGACTTAAACATAACTGGCGATACGACGGTGTACAAAACACCTCTGCCGTACCCTCGGGGAATACAAGGCGTGATGTTATGTACATAAAAAAAGACAAATATGACAAAGATAGATCAGAATTACGCTTTAAACTTTGTGATAAGTCATCGGTATTATAAAAATCATGAAAAGCGGAACTCATAATAAAATCTACTTCGTTCTGCCTCGCCTTTTCCCAATTATGTTGGGGTCAGCTTCAGGTCTAACCAGATCCAGCTGAATACCAGTATTTTACAACAGAGCGATTGCCATCAGACCTCCGCATCCCAGTTAGTGCGCAATGCCGATATCCAAAGGTTAAAGCGGTTGTCAGACTTCGAACTTTTGATTACCGATAACGACTGTCATAGATATTCGTATGACATCCGGGACCGACTGTTTAACGTGCTCTCTGAAGCACGGAGGGGCCTCTGCGTAACAAACGGTCACCCATCCTCGGACTGACTGCGGCAAATCTTATGAACCACACGGTTGGTAATCAGCCACTCTTCTTCTTTTCGTGTGGTTAGTGACTAACCTGTTGTCAGAGTTTATGCCGCCCATGGGCCTCTGACTTGGCTTCACATGCCGTTGAGAAATATCTCTCGGGCATGCCGGTTTCCTCACGATGGTTTCCTTAACCGTTTTTAAGCAAGTTATAATTGTACAATACGCACATGAATCCGAAAAGTCAGAGGTGCGTGCCTTGGGTTCGAACTCGAGACCAATTTTTTTTAAATAAACTTTCTCCCTCACTAGGTTTTCTCCTGTATCGTGGGTGCGTTTACAGACACAAATCTTCACATGCACAAACCTGCAGACCCGGAACAACTATCTGTAGGCCATACAAATATTTGTTCCGTGTGGGAATCGAACCCATGACCCGTAGCGCAGAAACCAATCGCTCAGCCCCTGCACCATACGTGTAGCCTATTTATTTATTTATTTAAGCTTTATGCAACAAAAAAAAAATTACAAAGGCGGACTTAATGCCTTAGGCATTCTCTACCAGTCAACCAAAGGTGGTGAAGAGATAACATGGCAGGTGCAAATTATTGTTCAAGAATAAAATAAGAAAAATTTGAGGTTAAAAAAATAAAAAAAAAGAACTCAAGGCGTAAATAAAACTATAAATGTACACAAGTACAAAATAATTAAAATTCTACATACTTATATAAATACTTATATAATTTACTATATAAAATCCTATACATATAATATGACTTAGCCTATGACTTAGCAGTCCGACTGTCACACCACTGGGCTATTACTGAACACGATCAACACGATTATCAGCCACGAGGCTTTCTTTATAACAAAATCTACTACTAACTATTACAATACCTATTCATTTTTCGCATATCCACAATATTACAGATTAAAAATTCAACATGCGTGCACACTTTCGCTTAGGAAACACGTATATCTGGCCCCTAACAAAATGAGAAACCCATGTCACTTTAATTCTAAAACGACCAGCGAACTAGACCTCCCCCACCCCTCCCGAACATTTTATTATAATTGAGTTTAGGAGAAAATGCTTGGAAGGACAGGGTCAACGGAGAGTGGTCAATGTTAGGTTATATTGTGACAATGTAATAATGTCACTTTGTATGTGTGGTCTTCGTAGATATAAGTAGTTGGGATCTGCAGTGATGTCTCTAATGTAGCATGGGGTTTTAATAGATAAGGTCCTGTCAAGGCACCCATCCGCATCGTACGCGTCGTACGGATCGTACGGAATGCATTGTTTTTTTTTTTCTATTTTTGTTTTGGTTGCGTTTGGCCCTAGTCCCATCTGATGGTAAGCGCAGACAGGGTCTAAGAGCACACGTATCCAAGGAACAGAGGTATAGAGGGATTCCTCTATACCCCTCTGGTTCTCACATACACACAACGGAACACAGTAAATTGCTTGGCGCCGGACTTTAATGTGAGGGTGGTAGCTAGCCAGGCGGACCGCATAGATCCTATCACCAAGAGTGCTGGGCTTTGTTGAATCTTACAACACAAGTCTATTCACAGCGTGCGGTGAGTTATACAAGGTTAGTCGGAAAGGGGGTACTAAGCCGCGGGCCACGATGACTATTTTAAAGCAAGTGTTAAAATTTCAAAATTCGATAATTTTTATTTGCATGCAAAATGATTTTTATATTAATTTTTTTTTAAAAAAACATACCTGCTTTAGTTATGAATTCAGAAAATAAAGTTTCTAATCCGTGATCCCAAATATGACCTAAATAGTAAACACAGCTGATCATAGCTATGGATAGACAGATTTTAGCATATTTTTTACGAAAAGCTCTTCCTCTTAAACTATCGAGTTTTGGGGAAAGTTGTAGGACAAAAGTTATCCCTTATTATGGGTACTTTAACACCCTTTCGGCTTAGTACCCCCTTTCTGACTAACCTTGTATACATTGCGGTGGTTTTATTTTCTAACCCGTCCCCACACGGGGCATTAAACTGAGTTTAGTTTTCTTTGTATGGATAATTATACTAGTGCGTTCACTTATCGGCAACGGATGGAACGCACGCATCGGATCGTCGGCAATGCTGCGCGTGCCAATGACGTCATTCGTATTACTAAATGACAATTGGACATAGTTAAGCGAAAAGGATCCAACCCACAAAATTATCGAAAGTGAGTTATTTATATCAAAATACTCCTAAACTTCTTAAGCCAAACTACACATAATAACATTTTAACAAGTAAAATAGTATACACTAGCTGTGTCCTCACGGCTCCGCCCGTAGCCTATGTTATTCAGTGATAACGTAGCTTTCTAACGGCAAAAGGATGTTTGAAATCGGTCCAGTAGTTTTTAAGTTTATTCGTTACATACAAAAATACAAATCTCTCCTCTTTATAATATTAGTATAGATTTGTCCCTTAATTACAATAAAACCAAGAAATTTAAATCAAAGAACCAATGAAAAAATCCAGTCTAAACTTTAAAATTGTATATCTCATAACTGTGTGGGTTGGATCCTTTTCGCTTAACTACGTCCAATTTCAAAAATTCGATTGCTCATTTCGCGTATACTCGCGTCGGCATTTCGAATGCATTACATACACTAATGCACTACGATCCGTCCGATGCGTACGGTGCTGGTAGGTGTACGCTTACCTTTACACGGAAGAATAGGGTTTTAGATGTTTATCAAAATTTGGAACATTTATGTTTGTATTCAATCATTGGTCTAACAATAATGCTTTTAAAATAGGTATTCGAAATCACTATAGCGATAATATCGCCCATTGTGCAAATCGTTTACATAATTATGTCCTGTTTTTATGTTTTAATGGCGTATAATAAAGCTTATTGTGTTGTAAATGATAAATAATTTACATTTCTGTAAAGAAACCTGTCACAGATACTGTTACAAGTTCATTTTTATATATATTTTAATACTACAAAGATGGCACCGCCATTTTCTACCTGACCATATCTGAGAAGAAATGCCGATACAAATTGAGAGGTCAAGGTTTCTTTTAAATATTAAATAATTTTTATATAATGTTATAATAAAATAGGAGGTAGATACCTATGAAGCTTCCAAAGTCACGTAAAGATAATCATCAAAAAATTTTATAAAAATAAAAGTCGAGACATTGTGGTATAAAAAAATAAATTGAAATTGAAAAATATTTATTGGCACAAACAATAATTAAATAGGCATTGATAGCCTAGTGGTGTGACCGTCAGACTGCCAAGTCATAGGTCTCGAGTTCGAATTTCGCTGTTATGTTTAAGTCCCATGTAATAGGGGGCGAGCCTATTGCCATCAACAGGACACAAATTCAAATTCCGGCTGTTACTGAGGAATTCCACTCGCAAAAACCCAATAACACTTTGCCCAACCTGGAGATCGAAACCAGGACCTCACGATCAGCAGTCGCGTTCGCCACCACTAGACCAACGAGGCAGTTAGTCGAGGTAAAGAGGCCTAAGGCGAAACACACACTGCCCCGCGATACGCTGCGGTGTGCGTGGCGACGGAGCCACAACACTGCGTGTGAATGCGTTTTCTGTGTTGCACTACGCGTGTTTTCTATACAAACACAGATACTTGCAAACAACGTAAGAACACGCACTCCCGCGCTACGCTGCGTGACGCGGTGCAGTGTGCGAATCGCCTAACTTAGGTTGAGCATCCACCAGAGCTGTGCTGAGCTGCGTAGCGAGGAATCTGTTTTGTAAGCACCAATAGAATCACTTCATTTACCTAGCTTCGCTCTGCGCAGCTCTGGTGGATATGGGTCTAGCAGCGCGAGGTTTTTGTTCATACAAAACAAGCGAGAAATGTGTTGCGAGGAATGTGTTGCTAGCAATGTGTTGCAAGGAATGTGTTACGAGGAATGTGTACCGCTCCCGCCACACCACCCTATTCGAAAAGATTCCGCTACCTATCCTCGCACGGCTCCTTTGTACACTTTAACATATTACGCATTACACATTACCTATTCGTCGCACAGCTCTGGTGAAAAGGGTCACATCGTTACACATCCTCGCTTCACATTTCCGCAGCGCACATTTTCCTCGCACAGCTCTGGTGGATGTCCAGCCTTATACTCGTAATTTAACCTTAATATTGAACAGTCGGGGAGTTAAATCCATAGGGGAAAACCGATACACCGTTCACTACTTCAAAGCTATCTTTCATAAAAGATTAGCCAACAAAAGAATTACGTTTCAGCGCCTCCGTGACTTGAAGATGTAGTAAACCGATATCCTTCCCATCTTTGTGTTCTTAAATTATGTATATGTTGCAGTAAAACTGTTAGGGTTTTTGGAAAACTTACTAGTTATGTTATGGGCAGGGCTGATAAGGGAATAGAATAGAATAGAATATTGGTTTATTTGCATAGAGTGTAGGTACATAAAATATAGGTGTTAGAAAAAAAAAGTGTTAGAAAAATTGATCCTTGTACAAGGGTAATAAGTTGTTGTTGTTTTAATAACAGCCTAGTGGTGTGACCATCGGACTACCAAGTCATAGGTCTCAAGTTCGAACCCAAGGCAACGCACCTCTGAATTTTTGGATTCATGTGCGTATTGCATAATTATCACTTGCTTAAAAACGATGAAGGAAAACATCGTGAGGAAACCGGCATGCCTGCCTGAGACATATTTCTTGATGGCATGTGAACCCAAGTCAGAGGCCCATGGGCTGCATAAACCAGGCTAGTCACTAACCACACGAAAAGGAGAAGTTGTTTCTATTACTAATAGCTGATTAAACCAGCGTTGCATAACTTTTATCCAAGGAATAAGCTTGAAGTTTTAACAGCTTATCTATACCTACTAATATTATAAAGCTGAAGAGTTTGTTTGTTTGTTTGAACGCGCTAATCTCAGAAACTACTGGTTGGAATTGAAAAATTATTTTTGTGTTGGATAGTCCATTTATCGAGGAAGGTTATAGGCTATATAACATCACGCTAAGACCAATAGGTGCGGAACATAAATGAAAAATGTTGCAAAAACGGGAAAAATGTCCACCTGTGCGAAGCCGGGACGGGCCGCTAGTGTATAGATAATCTGTCTGTGGTTAGCACTGCACTAAGTAAAGGTTTCATCAAAATTCAGCCTCGTTGGTATAGTGGTGGCAAGCGCGACTGCTGATCGTGACGTTCTGGGTTCGATCCCCAGATAGGGCAAAGTGTTATTGGGTTTTTCTTAAGGAATTCCTCAGTAGCAGCCCGGAGTTTGGATTTGTGCCCGGTTAATGGCAATAGGCTTGCCCCCTATTACATGGGACTTAAACATAAAGGCGAAATGAGTGTGTTACTATACACCTCTGCCCAACCCTTGGGGAATACAGGTGGGATGTTATGTTATGTCTGCTTTGAAAAGGATTTAATTGGAGTTCAAAGTTTATGCAGACAAAGTCAGGGGCAGAGCTAATAAATCTAAACTAATATTATAAAGAGGAAAGATTTGATTGTTTACATTGAATAGGCTCTGAAACTACAGGAACGATATGAAAAATTCTTTCACCATTATAATCCTACATTATCCCTGATGAACATAGGCGATAGAATATTTATGAAAAAAACTTCTTACGCGGGCGGAGCCGCGAGGGCACAGCTAGTATTAAATAATCCCTTAAAAATCTTTTATGTTAAACGGTTCTATCTTATAGTATCTCTGCAGCATCAGGATTTGAGGATTGAAGGTTGAAATTATTATAATGTTGTATTGTCATGAGAATTAAATTTGTGTGTGAAGTTTCAGGAGAATCGATTAAGCAGAAGTAGTTGAAAAATCTGTTACAATATAAGATCCTCCTTTTCGTGTGGTTAGTGACTAACCTGCTCTCAGAATTTATGCCGCCCATGGGCCTCTGACTTGGCTTCACATGCCGTCGAGAAATATCTCTCAGACATGTCGGTTTCCTCACGATGTTTTCCTTCACCGTTTTTAAGCAAGTGACAATTATACAATACGCACATGAATCTGAAAAGTCAGAGGTGCGTGCCTTGGGTTCGAACAAGATAAGATAAAAAAACAAACGAATATACGAAGCAAAACTAAATTAAAACCATTTAAAAACGCAGGAACTTTACTCATATATCTAACACACATCCTTACTGCAACATATACGAATGTATCTAGTATTTTTTAGCTGAGTCTTTGATATTATAATTTCAAAGAGAACCGCTCCCTAGTTCCCCGAGCAAGTAACTGGGAACCGTACGTAAGATCTCAAAAGCTAAATTCGGAATATGAATACGAGAAATGGCGAGCTAAAATTATAATTTGTTAAGTGAAGTTGGCCGCGGTCTGTTGAAGGTAGGGTTGCCATCTCTAAAATTTGGCAACTAGGACAAGGCGCGTGAAAGCCCCGGATTTTAGAGCCCAGAACCCGGACACGTCAACAGGTTTTTTTACACATAGTCACTGTAATAAAAAACAGTTGAAAATGTCGCGGCGTGCGGGGCGCGGGCACAGTGTGTGCGTCACGGGCGGTCTAAGAGTTTAAATATTTAAACCCGGACTACAAATGAAGCCCCGGACGCTCCCCGGATGCTTTCTAAACTAGGACAAGTCTGGGGAAACCCGAACGTATGGCAACCCTAGTTGAAGGAAAAGTTGCCTTTGCTACTCATTGCTTGGCTGACGAAGCTAAAGTTTTTCGTCCTCTAAGAAATATTTTTTGTTGGGTCTTTATAGGTTAGTTGTAACGACTTATTTTGTGTTTCAAACTGGTTGGAAAATTAGTAGATAAAAAAAATCTTCCATTTAAACACTTAGTTCAGTGTATTCGTTCATTTCATTGAAACTTCAGGTCGTACATTTATTATAGCCAGTATCTTGTTTATTGATATTTTTGAGTTCTCATCTTCTGAACACAATAGGTCAAGACAAGCAAGGCATAGGTACTGTTTAAAGACTTCTGTCATCAAAAATTGCTTTATTAGTAACTTTAATCTTTATTTTATGACAAAAGTCTATACCCCTATAGAAAAAAGTCTCCAAGAGTGACGATAGGTACTTAAGAGTCTATTAAACACTGGCTGCCCAGACAGACTTCATTCTGTCAAAAGTTATTGGTCTGTAGTGGGAAAAGAAAAGTGTTGTTTTTACTATTTTCCACGAATTTTTGTTTTTTCTCTCCATAAGAACCTTCCTTGTGCCTTAAGGATTATATATATAAAAAAAATAGCCGATTTGGTTGAGCCGTTCTCAAGTTTTGCGCTTAGCAACACATTACGCGATTCATTTTTATTTATTTATATAGATAGATAGATAGATTATACGTTTTTAGAAAACAAAAATTATTTAGGAGAGACTAAGTACGATCCCGGCCCTCACCGCTGACTTTTCAAATTCATGTGCGAATCCTAATTTGATTATTACTTGTGTAACCATCCAGTAACTGGGTTGCGGAGGTCTGATGGCAGTCGCTCCGTGTAAAATACTGGTATTCAGCCGCATCTGATTGGACTGGAAGCTGGCCCCAACATAGTTGGGAAAAGGGATCCATCAAGGTGAACTGAAATTCTACTTGAAGAAATGGTTCAAAAGATATATGCGTTTTGGTGGACCACTTATGACTGTTGTTAAATGGAGTATTACTAAGCTAAGAACTGTCATCGCCGTGGCAACCGAATATCAATTTGATAGTTCATAAAATGTATTTTTCGAGTATTTTAAAAAAAAGATTTCTTATAAAAATCGCCGTTTATTTCTATTGTAAACGATGTCGAATAGTAATGTGTAGTGTCGAGTACGAGAAGTTTCAAGTTTTCAAGACAAGCATATCATTTTGTGGACCCGGTGCATAATATCAGCAAGCACATTGGGTCACCCGCGCGACAGAGCAACGAGTATTCCCAAGGAGGGTTGATGTCAGGCAGGCGGCCGGTCATGAAACAATAAGCCAAAACCTCTAAACAACATGGATTTATGAAATATATGTTGTGCCGACCCCACCTAGTGTGGGATAAGGGCAGGAAGAAGAAGAAAACTAAGCTAAGAACTCTGCTCATCCCCTAACATGAAAGACATTCCTCTAAAATATACATCGCCCCATAACATCTGCATGCGACAGTATTTCAATTTGCTGCAATCCTCTAGACAGGGTTAGCCAAATTTTTCAATGCCAGAAACCAATCGGCTTCCATACGGTTAATGCAGTTCCAGCTATAAATCCTCAAGTTCCTCATTTCAATGCCAGGGGATTTTGGAGTCAGAAGTTATGGGGTTACAGGCTAGAATCGTATATAATCTGAGTGGAGATAGGGTAATAAATATCTTAGGGTCATTGATATAAGGTAGATTTTGATGTGTTAAGTATGAGAGTTCTTTTTCAGACTATTTGGGGTTATTTCCTATAGCTATGATTGATATAACTGCCTCGTTCGTGTAGTGGTGGCAAGTGCGACTGCTGATCGTGAGGTCCTGAGTTCGATCCCCAGGTCGGACAGTGTTATTAGGTTTTTTCGTGTGGAATTCCTCAGTAGCAGCCCGGAATTTGGAGTAGTGCCCGGATGATGGGGATTGTCTTGCCCCTTATTACATGGGACTTAAACATAACGGTGAAATGAGAGTGTTACTGTACACCTCTGGCCAACCCTTCGGGGAATACAGGCGTGATGTTATGTTTAGTGTGTGTTATATTCTATGATTGAAATTAGACTAAGATATTTTTGTCTCAGGTATCGACATATTCTTCATTGAAAAACCATTGCAATATATATTCAATTTAGTCAATAAATTAATTATTAAAAGAAATAGAAACGTTTAAATTTTACAAAATCAACCGGTTTTACCACCGTTTCAAACATCTGGCAAACAAATTATTAAAACATTAAAAACGGTCCAGATTTGAAGAAGGAAACAGGGAAATGCGAAAGTACGATTTCGCTAATATTGCACAGGAGAAATCAGTCCGAGGTGCGGGTGTCTCTTTCGCGCTCAATTGGGAAGGTTTGCGGAAGGGGTGGGACGATAATAGATCGTAAAAACCTATTCAAATTATTAATATTTTGCAGCCCGCGTTTCCTCTTAAACGTAAATTTAAAAAATATTGCTGTGGTTTTTCGAAGTTATAAGCGATTTAAATATTATTCAATGGACAGCGACTACATAACCGAGCGATTCCTTAAAAATCATAATAATTTTACATCACTCCGTACTTGCAAAGACCTTTTCACGCAACAGGGACATAAAATGTCCCTTCCAAAAACTTAAAAACGTGTATCTCCTTCATTTTTTCATCGCTGTTATATAGTTGTCAACAATCGTGTAATTTCTTTCAAATTATATTACCTACACAGCGACCCGCTCCGGCTTCGCACGGGTGCAATGTAGCTACTAATGTGAGCCATATAAATCTTCCTCTTGAATCACTTTATCTATTGCTGAAAACTGCATTAAAATCCGTTGCGTAGTTTAAAAGATCTAAGCGTACAGACAGCGGGAGCGAGTTTGTTTATACTATGTAAAGATTATTCATTTTTTTTTAAAGTAAGCTTGTAAATTGCAATATCACGAGCGGCACATTGTAAAAATTTTAACCGATTAGCGGATATTTACTGATCTAAACAAAACTAGAATTGGACTGATATTGAAATTATTTTCGAGAGTAAAGCTGCTGTATTTACTATTAAAAAAACATGCACGTTCCCTGCACATTTCCTGTTTTTAACCGACTTCCGAAAAAAGGAGGTTCTGAAGCAGCGTCTTTAGTAGGTCCAACCATGTATTAATTAAGGCCACTAAAATGAAAAAAAATAAAAAACAGTTTCACAAAAATAAAACCGACTTCAAAAAAACTAAAAAAAAGAAAAAAAAAAACCATATTATATAAGTAACAGATTTAGAAGTTGGTGCCTTCAATTTGGTTCAGCGTGGATTAGCACCGACTTCTGAATTTGTTACTTTTATAATATGGTAATTATTTTACTCTTTTTTTCGTTTTTTTGAAGTCGGTTTTATTTTTGTTAAAATGTTTTTTATAAAAAAAAAAAAACTTTAATACTGAATACTGTATCCTAGGTATTGTTCAATAATTTTGTTTCGTCCTATCATCCGTACTAAACAGAATCTCCACTACCTTAAACTTTACCACTCACCCCAAATCGGCCTACATTTCCTACCCCTGCACCCCGTCCCCATAAATTGGGGCGCTCCATCAATAAGTCCTGCTCCACACTTCAATCGTAAGACATTACCGTGAAATATTCAGCGTTCGACACTAATCGCGTATAGGTACGCTACACACGATCAAGAGATATTGCTTGCTCTGGGGTTTTTCTTATCCAAAATCTGTTTTACCCTTGACTTAATGGAGTTTGGCGGAGTTATGTAGGTGTAGTATAGTTTGTGGGGAATGAAAGGGTAATTGGAGAATTAGGTTCTGGGTAAAGGTCTTTGGTACCCGATTACCTGTTTTGTTTTTAAACCCCGACGCAAAAACAACGGGGTGTGATAAGTTTGACGTGTGTGTATGTGTCTGTCTGTGGCATCGTAGCTCCCAAACGAATGGACCGATTTTGATGCGGTTTTATCTATTTGAAAGCTGATGTAATCGAAATGGTTCTTAGCTATAATTTATGAAGATCTGTTCAGGCGTTTGAAGATCACCAGCTCATGTCCTACTTGTCACTGGTCCGATTGATTTGAAATTTGATGTACTGTTACTTTGGTGGTATTCTATATATACAATAAAATATTTAGTGTTAATTCCGCGAAAAAACAGTTGATCAAGCCTGAATGCAGTATGCAGCATCGCCCTCCCGCCCGCAAATATATGCAAATGCAGAAGGTGCGATTAATAACATGCAACACACAAGCAAAACAAACCGATACGACACGTGTTTCGCCCCTCCACGGGGCATCCTCAGGTGATGTTGACTCGTCGACCGCTTGGACGCGAATGATTTCGTGATTTCGCGTCCAAGCGGTCGACGAGTCAACATCACCTGAGGATGCCCCGTGGAGGGGCGAAACACGTATCGTATCGGTTTGTTTTGCTTGTGTGTTGCATGTTATTAATCGCACCTTCTGCATTTGCATATATTTGCGGGCGGGAGGGCGGTGCTGCATACTGCATTCAGGCTTGATCAACTGTTTTTTCGCGGAATTAACACTAAATATTTTATTGTATATTTATAGATCATGGATTTCCGCAAAGTAACGCCTGATTCCATCATATATTTGGTGGTATTTCCAAGACATGGCAACCTTGAGCTGATGCTGCAGTATACAGTAGTCTGTAGGATACCCAACCCCTCAGCAACTTATAGCAGATATAGCATGTTTGGGCTCATAAGAATGGTCTCAATGAGTAGATGTTAGATAGATGATGGTGTCTACTAGTAATTTAAAAAGTATTAAATAAAAATTAAATTTAAAATTTAAACCACCCCGACTTTTTACATTTTCGAGGTTCTTTTTTGAGTCGGGGGTTTTTCAAATTTTTAATTTAATTAAACGGTTTTTATCAGTTTCACTTCGTATAATTTGTTTGTTTGATTCAAATCTTGCGGCTGATTTTTCAACTACTTCTGTTCAACCGATTTTTCCGAAACTTAGTACATAAATTCAATTCCTATGACAATACAACTTTATAATAATTGCTGCACGGATACTGCAAGATAAAACCGCTCAACTTAAAAGTTTTTTTAAGAGATTATTTAGTTTGAATCATTCTGGTTTACTGAAAGATATTCTTGCACTCATTTCAGTGAGTTTTATTTAATGTGACTTTATTCCTAATGTTCTACATTTATCTGTTTTTCACATCTTTAACTTCAAGTTAAATAATATTTCTATATTTTCATGCTGCAATGCAAAAGTAAGATAACTTAAAAGTCTTATAACTAACATGGCCAGATGTTGTGAGATGAAGTCACGAAGACCAACGTAACTCTGTGTGCGACTGTACTCATATGTATATTGTACAGTCAGACAGAAAATAGTAAGTTGTGCAGTACATTGGATGTATAGCTCGCTCATGTCTGCAGTTTCACATCCACGATACATATTATACTACGAGTTTATTGTGGCGGGAGCTTGGTGACAAGCGGAGCGGGAAACTAGAATATATTGGTCGTCATTACTCTGGCATTTTCCCAGAGTATTGACGAAGTCCGCTTAGCTGCATGTTCAGAACGTTTTCAATAAGTTAGTACTGTTTTCGTCGCTCCGTCGGTCCCGGGTGTCATACGAATACCTATGATAGTCGTTACAGGAAGTCAGAAGCCCGAAAGTCTGACAACCGGTCTAACCTTAGGGTATCAGCATTGCCCAGTAACTGGATTGCGGAGGTTTGATGGCAGCCGTTCCGTGTAGAACACAAGTATTCAGTCGCATCTGGTTAGACTGGAAGTTGACCCCGACATAGTTGGAAAAAAGCTAAGAGTAAGAGAATTTATAATTATACAGGGTGTTAACGAAATCATGTAATTCCTTCAAACCTCATGATGCACTGCTGACATAGATTAACCCTGGAATTTTAGAATTCAATAAAAAAAATACAAAAAGTAAACATGTGTTCTTAACGCGAGGCATTTTAGCGCCCCGAGCGAAATACGTGGTATCGGTTGCCGTGCGGTCATTTTACTCGGGGCGCTAAAATTCCTCACTTTAAGAACAAATGTTTACTTCTTTGTAATATTTATTTTTTATTAATCAAAAAGTATCCCGTGCAGGGTTTATCTATGTCAGCAATACATCACGAGGTTTGAATGAATTACATGATTTCGTTTTTCACGTAGGTTCACAAAACTTGATGAAAAATCTAATCGATCAACGACTCACTTGTCTAAATCATTTTGAATTTGAAGACGATTCTCATCCTATATGGAGCTTTACTTTTTGTTGACTCTGGCTATCCTAGTAGGTACAGCTAGACCGACTCCCAGTCCAAAATTGGTAACAGCCGTCCTCACACCCGTACTGCCGCATTGGGTGTTTCACATCAAAAACTATCGCACAACTACTACAGAAATTCAAGCAAAATCTATTTTTCATCCCAAACCCACACTTTTACGTTCTTTTGAAACAAAGAGCTCCCTACAAGATAAACAGTTGCAAATAATCTTTATTCCACTGTGTCCTCTTCACTTGCTGCAAATGGCTTGTCCCGTCGTATATGTATTATAGACAATATTAAATTGTTCATAGTGCGCTCAACAACTGAAGTAGGATTATTTTATTTATACGGTCTTTTGTGTTCTGGCTTGGAGCTAAAGGAAATATAATTATGATTTAACTAGCGGCCCGTCCCGGCTTCGCACGGGTGGACATTTTTCCCGCTTTTGCAACATTTTTCGTTTATGCTCCGCTCCTATTGATCGTAGCGTGATATTACCTTCCTCGATAAATGGACTATCCAACACAAAAATATTTTTTCAATTCCAACCAGTTCCTGAGATTAGCGCGTTCAAACAAACAAACTCTTCAGCTTTATAATATTAGTATAGATGGGAAATATTGTGGGGCTCGTGGCTAATTACCAACTGCGCGGATCATCCGACTTGCGAGGTTAAGCTGTGCTTGCCGCGGTTAGTTTGTGGATGGATGACCATTTCGTTACACAACAAGGCCCCTCTGTGCCTCGGAGAGCACGTTAAGCAGTTGGTCCCGGGTGCCATACGAATGTCTATGACAGGCGTTACGGGAAATCAGAAGGCCGAAAGTCTGACAACTGGTCCAACCTTAGGATATTGACATCACCCAGTAACTTGGTTACGGAGGTCTGATGGCAGTTGCTCCGTGTAAAATACTGGGTAATTCAGCTGCATCTGGTTAGACTGGAAGCTGACCTCAACATAGTTGGAAAAAGGCTAGGCAGAACAGATTTAATGGGAAATATTATAATGTTCTATAGCTTAAAATATAATCATTGTCAGGTTAAAAACTCCGATTTTGAATAATAATTTTGTCCTGAGGACATATTAATTTAAATTGAAAACTTTGTTCATATCTATTCATGTCATGTGCATGTCGCAAAAACTTAATAAAAATGTTATAGGACAGTTGTATTTAGATTCTAAATTCGCTTATATTATTTATTTAATAGTGGCACGAAGGTAGAATATATGCCATGGAAATGCGTTCCTTGCGAAGCACTTGCAGTGTAACTTTGAATGATAGATTTAGGAATGATGTGATTAGACAAAGTTACGGTTTAAAAGATGATATAGTAACAAAATTTAAAGGAGTATGCTTAAATGGTTTGGTCATGTTGAGAGAATGAGTGAACGGCGATTAAATAAGGAATTTATAAGGCGGATGTCAGTGGAAACGCCGTTAGAGGACGTCCTAGAAGGACATCATCATTATTGGTGATTTTCTTCACAAAGGACAGATGCGTAGTAAGTATTCTCAACCGGCGTGTGTGTGTGAGACGATGTATAGGTATGAAGCGATAGGAGTATGTAAGGGTCGTAGCATGTGGGGTTCTGTAGTTTCTGCCCTATGGGAAAAATGCGTTAGTTTATAAATGTATGTATGTAGGTAATATATTTATCTTTTTCTGGTTACAGTTAGAGAGATAAACAAGCAGGAACTACGAATAAAACTAGAAATAGAACTAGCATGGATGCAGGACTGTTTGTTAAACATCTCGCGACTAACTTTTTCAATCAAGGTAAACTACATTTAGCCCGTCAGGAGAAGATAAATCCAGAACCATACACTGTATGTACAACGTCGAGTAACTGGTTGATGGGTAAAGTGTAATACAATCGTAAAATAACATCACGCTTGTATTCTCCGAAGGGTTGGGCTGAGGAGCAAAGTAACACCATATTTGGCCGTTATGTTTTTAAGTCCCGTGTAATAGGGGGCGAGCCTATTGCCATCAACCGGGCACAAATCCAAGCTCAGGGCTGCTACTGAGGAATTCTACACGGAAAAACCCAATAAAACTTTACCCGACCTGGGAATCGAACCCAGGCCCTCACGATCAGCAGTCGCGCTTGCCACCACTAGAACAACGAGGCAGTAATACTATCGTAAACTTTTTGTCACTATCGCTATCCACTTATCACACAGTGTGAAAACGCGGGCATAGTTCAAGCTATGATATTCAGAATTTTGAGAAATTGTTGATCTAACTTGTTTACATTATGCAGCTGATCTTGTAGAACGATGTTAGTTATGTTAACCGACTACGAAACTGAAACGCCAGGCTGAATCAGGTTATGAAGAATTAGAAAAATAAAAATTGGTGAATAGTGTGGATAGTGATAAAAAGTGTATGATTGTGCTATACTTTACCAACCAGTTACAGGGTATGCTCTTCGTTGTGATTCGTACTGTTATCAGTAGCTGGTAACACTGGACAATGTTGATAAAGCAGGGTAATCTACAAGGTGAATCAACGTAGGTACCCGAAGTTAATAAAACACTGGTCATTCGACGGAGCAAAGGATTCTATGTCGAACAGCTGAAGAAGTCTGACCTTATAAATCTGATTAGCTTGTCCTTATTTTCTGATCTTGTATAGCTACTAACTAGTTTCTTTAACTAACCACTAATCTAAATATAAGTACTCTCAGTGGTGCAGAGTCTATCACCCATATTCTAAGACGTTCCTCCAAAACTTACTCGAATCAGGACGGCCTCGAAAACACCTTCAAAATTGTATTCTTAGTCGCAATTTCGAGTGAACTTTGAGGTTCCTTGACGAAGGCATTACGTCATAATTTGAATTATCTACATCGCACAAATAACGCCGCGATAAATAGTTGTAAAGATTATCGTAAGCATATTCGATAACGTCTTCAAAATTCATTTTTGTTACATTATGAACTTTGACACTTCCTTCCTCTTAAGGTAGGTTCCGAGGTACCTTGAGTTTGACAGATGATTCTTTACCTCGACTGAGGAAAAATTTCGGGTCGAGGACGTTTATGTCAACTATAACTACCGATGGTAGTGAAAAAGGCTGAGTTGAGGTGGAGTCGAGTCGAGTAAGTTTTGGAGGAACGTCTTAGAATATGGGTATGTTGGTTTCCTTTAATTTATTTACCATGCTCCCAATCCTGACATACCGATATTAGCTATAACTGTAATGCTAGCTTCACCCCTACAAGATTCTGTTGCATGTATTTTACAGTATACTGTATTATCTAAGTTATGCGTTAGTCTTAATAAAAAATAAACGAGTTCTGTCGGCACCAGTACACGCGACATACAACCCACACACACATCTACACGAGTTATGAAGTTCAAAGGATTTTTCCTCGGTTTGTTTTTAGAAATATTTTCTTTATAGAGTACCTACCATATAATATGTTCTTTGGCTGGATTTCTTCGCGAAAATCCCATTATCTCTCCGATTGAATCTGTTTTTATTATGAAAAATGCTGGCAAAATAAAATATGGGTACCTATCTAAAGGTTTTACACACAATCAATATGTTTTCACGTGCGATGAATGGAGACTGTGTAAAAAATAAGGCGTCTTACACCCATATTCTAAGACGTTCCTCCAAAACTTACTGGACTCATACTCGACTCAGGACGGCCTCGAAAACACCTTCAAAATTGTATTCTTAGTCGCAATTTCGAGTGAACTTTGAGGTTCCTCGACTGAGGGGTCCTCAAATGAGTCGAGGTATTACGTCATAATTTTGTTTATCTGCATCGCGCAAATAACGCCGCGATAAATAGTTGTAGGATTATCGTAAGCATATTCGATAAAGTCTTCAAAATTCATTTTTGTTACATACGAATTTTGACACTTCCTTCCTTAAGGTAGGTTCCGAGGTACCTTGAGTTTGACAGATGATTCCTTACCTCGACTCAGGAAAAATCTCGAGTCGAGGACGTTTATGTCAACTATAACTACCGATGGTAGTGAAAAAGACTGAGTCGAGGTGGAGTCGAGTCGAGTAAGTTTTGGAGGAACGTCTTAGAATATGGTGAAAGTGGATGATAATACAACATCAAACTTTGATCACCAAACAACCTGCCAACTTCATGTTGGGGTGAGCTTCCAGTCTAACCAGATGCGGCTGAATACCAGTATTTTACACAGAGCGACTGCCATCAGCCTTCCGCAACCCAGTTACTGGGCAATGCTAATATCGTAAGGTTAGACCGGTTGTCAGAGTTTCGGGCTTCTGACTTCTCGTAACGACTGTCATAGGTAACCGTATGACACCCGGGACCGACAGTTTAACGTACTCTCCGAGGCACGGAGGGGTCTCAACGTGTGACGAACGGTCATTCATTCACGGACTGACCGCGGCAAGCACAGCTTAACTTCAGAATTCGTATCATCCGCATCGTTGGTTGATAGCCACGAGCACCGCCCCTCCCTCCCTGGCCTATGATTTATAATACCAGTCTGTAAGTATATCATTGCTTTGCAAAGATTCTCCTCGTAAAGAAACAAGCGACGGGCATTGATCGCGGCGCTTGCTTTCTCTCTTCTTCTTTTCGTGTGGTTAGTGACTAACCTGGTGTCAGAGTTTATGCCGCCAATGGGCCTCTGACTTGGTTTCACATGCCGTCGAGAAATATCTCTCAGGCATGCCGGTTTCCTCACGATGTTTTCCTTCACCGTTTTTAAGCAAGTGATAATTATACAATACGCACATGTATCCGAAAAGTCAGAGGTGCGTGCTTTGAGTTCGAACTCGAGACCTATGACCACAATACATGTTGGCGATTTCAGACCTTTCAGCCCAGCTTTCCTCGTAGTAATATCCTTCACCGTTATAGTCATTTGTGATTTAACTTTGAAACGACATAGATTAGTTTTTAGATTTAGATTGCCTTGTTGGTCTAATTGTCGCAAGTGCCACTGCTGAGCATGGGATCCTGGGTTCGATCCCCAGGTCGGGCAAAGTGTTATTGTTAGAAATTTCTCTGTAGCAGCCCGAAGTCTGGGTTTGTGCCCGGTTAATGGCAATAGGCTCGCCCACTATTACATGAGATTTAAACATAACTGGCGAAACGACGGTGTACTAAATACACCTCTGCCGAACCCTTCGCGGAATACAAGGCGTGATGTTATGTTACGACATAGATTTGATCGTTTTAATTTTCTTAATTAATTCAGTTATCTTTTTAGGGTCTCGTACCCAAAGGGTGCCGACAGGACCCTATTACTAAGCCTGCCGTCCGTCCGCCTGTTTTGTAACCGTAATCGTTAGCCAGTTCACAGAATATGTGTTACTGTAGTAACTAAATATTAAAAACTAGCTGTGTCTTCACGGCTCCGCCCGCGTAAGAAGTATTATTCCAGTAATAAATATAGCCTATGTTACTCAGTGATAATGTAGCTTTCTAACTGCAAAAGAGTTTTTGAAATCGGTCCAGTAGTTTTCAAGTTTATTCGTTACATACAAAAATACAAATCTTTCCTCTTTATAATATTTATTTATACTTTCGCACAAAGTTTGTACAAAGGCGGACTTAATGCCTTAGGCATTTTCTACCAGTCGACCTTAGGGTGGTGCAGACAAAAAAAACATGGTAGGTGCACTAAGTAGTGTTGTGTATGTGAGGCAATACCAAATTAAAAATAAACAAAGCTTACTGTGAAACATTTGAAAAATAATATTTACACTTATAAATTATACGAATATATTAAATAAACATAACATACATAAATATATATTAATAATCAATACCTACATACATACATACATACATATATATACATATAATATTAGTATAGATAATAAATTCTAAACCCAAAGGCGGTCCCCATACAAGATTTAATCCTCGAAAACCGATGCATAATTATGTTCTAGCTTTTTGTTTCTGCTCTGTCTTAAAAACGGTAATACATACAAACGTGAAACATGAATGAATGTAGTGCATACTCCAAAACATAACATCACGCCTGTATTCCCCGAAGGGTTAGGCAGAGGTGTATAGCAACACTCTCATTTCGATGTTATGCTTAAGTCCCATGTAATAAATAGTCAGCGAGCCGATTGCCATCAAACGGGCACAAATCCAAACTCAAGGCTGCTACTGAAGAATTCCACACGGAAAAACCCAATAACATTTTGGCGGACCTGGGGATCGAATCCAGGACCATTAGTAGTCGCGTTTGCCACCACTAGACTAAAGAGACAGTTAGTTAAACAATAAAATAATAAAAAGAAGTAAATCTAGTGGTGGTATGGAACCCTTAGTGTGTGAGACCGACTCGAACCTGGCCGATATTTTTCATTGAATTAATGATTTATTCACTTAACAATTCTTAAAGCTAGGTACATTGCCCCGGTTGCGGTGCATGCTTTTGCGAATCCCGCGACCCCGGCCGAACGGTCAGGAGAAGGAACACCGTTGGTTTTTAGCCGGTAAGAGTCCGGCAGACCCCCTCGCCTTCCCCGGGCGAGGGACAACCATGAGGATTTTCCAACGAAAACAAAAAAGTTACAGTACCCCACAAAACTGCTTCCGCAGTTTAACTGTGAGATCGTTGAGTCTCTCTTACAGTAAAACATAATCAGGTACATCTACACCTACCTACATACCTACACTTACATAGTTTCTAATAAATGTTTTTTTAAGTTTAGGTGCGAATTTTACTTTATTATTTTCTTGTCTGATGTCAGCAGGAATAAAAATTAAATTAAAAATTTAAATACCACCAAAGTAACAGTAAGTACACCAAGTTTCAAATCAATCGGACCAGTGAAAGTTGGTAAGACCCTTTTGTCACGTAGGAATTGAGCTGATGATCTTCAAACGCCTGAACAGATCTTCATAAATTATAGCTAAGAATCATTTCGATTACATCAGCTTTAAAATAGAAAAAACCGCATCAAAATCGGTCCATTCGTTTGGGAGCTACAATGCCACAGACAGACACACACACACACAGACACATCAAACTTATAATACCCCGTCGTTTTTGCGTCGGGGATTAAAAATTGCCAGTACCTACGCCGGAAAACCAGCAGCCGATTAAGTCCATTTCTCTTTCCTTCTTGAATCACTACGGAAAGAAAGTAACTGAATTATTCCCTAACCGTTATTTAACATAAATAATGTGTAAAGTTTAACTTCCCTTGACAATTCAGTGTAATGACTTAAGTATTTCTTTTGGAACTCTCATTTCTTCCGCACAACAAACGTCTTTTGATTTTTTTTCAAAAATGTGCCGCTTATATTTGCAGATGAAAATTTTAGGGACAGATTTATCGTGCTGAAAATTTCATTAATATTTCTGTTTTTTGATTTATAGAACAACAGATGTTATGATATTTGTTATTTATATGAATTTAGGAGTAATTAGACTACGTTTAGATTTTTTTTTAAACTAAATTTCTTACACTTTATCTTTGCATAGTATAAAACAAAGTCGCTCTCGCTGTCTGTACGCTTAGATCTTTTAAACTACGCAACCGATTTTAATGCAGTTTTCAGCAATAGATAGAGTGATTCAAGAGAAAGGTTTTTATGGTCCACATTAGTATCTACATTGCACCCGTGCAAAGCCGGGCGGGTCGCTAGTATAAGATAAGATAATTTTTATTTGTCCAAACATGAGTACAAAACATTTGTCAGCATGCAAGATGTTAAGAGTAATAATACAGATCATCACGTTTGCCTTGATCAATGGCATACAAATATTAATAAAATAATAAAATAAAAAAAAATATTATAATTATATTAAATTATCTAGAATGTCAAAATCTTTCAGCCAAAATCTTATTAAAATTAAAATGGGCTTTATCAGCTATCTTATTACACAAAATCTTTTTGACACCAGGTGGCGCCACTGCGAATGTAGACCTGTTAAAATTTTGTTTTGTACAGTCAGCAACAGGAGTCGCTAATTGAGCACAATTAAATTACCTACAATAATAATTTCATTAGTTTTACAACATCTTTACATTGTATAAACACACATAGTTTATTTTGGTGTACAATAAAGTATATTCTATTCTATTCTATAAAACAAAGTCGCTCCCGCTGTCTGTATGCTTAGATCTTTTAAACTACGCAACGGATTTTAATGCAGTTTTCAGCAATAGATAGTGATTCAAGAGAAAGGTTTAAATGCCCCACATTATTATCTACATTGCACCCGTGCGAAGTCGGGGCGGGACGCTAGTACCGTATAAATTACTGACTAATGCTGAGATTATATACCTCTAGATAGAGCTACCGCATGGCCGCTCATGAGACAACAATATAAAATTAAAAAATACTACAGCCTCTCATCGTAGAGCATACAATACACACTAAACACTTAACTAATGGAGTCTAATACTCATAAATACAAGAATACGGGGAAACGGACGTACTGTGAGAGTGAGTTGGCTAATTGGCTAACATTAAAAAGTTCGCCATAAAGCAATAAAATGGCACGTCATATGAGACAGATGATACGATGCTTTGTCTCAGTTTTCTTACTTATTATGTATATATGCTTTTAACTTCCACACTTTTCACTGTATTAATGGCTACATCTAGAGGTATAATTATTACGGCTAATGTAAGTAAGGCTAATGTATTACGGTGGGTTTAGACCAAACGAACATAGACCTAGAGTTAGAACACACAGCACATAGCATAGAGAGTCGTTGTTTGTTGGTTTTTTGGCGTAAACGATAATTCGTTTTCATCATTTACACCAAAAGAATACCAACGAGCAAGGATGACAACGAACAAGAACTGGAATTCTTGCACATACTCTAGATATGTTTAGATCAGCAGAACACAAGAACGCTTTGAAGAGATCGCTTCGAGGGGCGAGCACGCCCGAACACGAAAGAGCGTTCTTTCGTGTTAAGTAACTGTTGGTACTGTTTACATCAAACGAGCGAGCATTCTTAGAGCATTCACAGAAGATTCCATAGAATCTCCGCAAACAAGATAGAACAACGAAAGAATGCTCTGTCTCTGTTTACACCAAAATAATTTGATGGCGTGGGGATACAATGAGCATTCGCTCGTTTGGTCTAAATCTATCTTTAGACATTGACTTTTTGGTTGAGTATTTGACATTGACAGGTCTACATAACCACAGCGCCATTCAATGTTGCCATTGGACGTTGCACATTAAAACTCATCGCAATTAATCAGGACGAGTTAAATTGTCATTCGCAATAATGTCAAACCATTCTTTGGTATCAGCGATAGTGGCGCCATTAGTTCCCCAGTTTCCCATTGAAAGAGAGCGAGACAGAGCTATCCAAAGGCTAGCCAGTCGAAATCTCAATATAATTGGATGACCATGAACAGAAGTCGGTCGTGCGTAGCTAAAGATTGCGCACGACCAGTTCCAATTACAAAAGTGGAGCAGGGCAGCAGGCCGGAAGCCTTTTCATGTCCAAATTATTGTTCGGATGACAATAACACCTTATTTAACAGAGATTCATGCGAATAATTACTGTTATCTGAATAGTAGGTATTTAATTATGGAGTTTCAGGTAATATTTAATCAACATACGTAATATCACGCCTGTATTCCCCGGAAGGTTGGGCAAAGGTGTATAGTTACACCCTCATTTCGCCATTGTGTTTAAGTTCCATATTTTTTACTGAACTGAGCCTATTCGGCGCAGCTGTGGGGCCCACAATGGTACCTTAGGACTAAGTTGTATCTTAGTGTTAGAATTGTATATTAATGTTATTGTGTGCCTCTTCACTGTGGTCAATAAATATTTTTTCTTTCTTTCTTTTCTTTCTTTCCATGTAATAGAGTCGAGCCTATTGCCATTGTGGCGGCATCTATCACGCCACATGCGAACTATCCTGCATCACGATATCAGAGTTTGACATGCAGATAGTATATATACAAGTTCCTAACATCAACCGTTGGGCAGTGGCCCGCCAGGCACAAGACTCCGCCTGGTAGGAGGATCCTCCTTTTCGTAGGCGGAACACAATATCTCGTTCCCCTACATTGGTGACCCCGACGTGATCGTCACAGACAATGTTTCCACATTGGTGACGATTACTAACGTAACCTTCGCAGCCTATAAACATCGGCAGCAACATCATCACTCCCCTCTGCTCAACATTCAAGCAAGCAGCAAGTCACACAGCCCGCCAGCATCCTCGGCTTCATCGTGTCACCACTAGCTTGCAGCGATCGCGCAAGCCTGGTCACACCTTCAGCCCTCTTCAGCAACATGGCACAGCACGCTGCAAATTCGACCGGTCAACTAGCAGAGGCACATCTCTCCTGGTCGACGCCAGCAGCCAGCCACTTCTCACCGCTCACAGTTCCGACTCACCGTGAACGACACGGCATCCGGTTCCGACTCACTAGAACCCTCACCTGGCCCTAGCAAGCATCTCGACATGCAACGACTTGCTGACACTCATCACTACAATCGACCTCCGGTCTTGGGGGGGAGTGATGTGGCGGCCGGCATCTATCACGCCACATGCGAACTATCCTGCATCGCGATATCAGAGTTTGACACGCAGATAGTATATATAGAAGTTCCCAACATCAACCGTTGGGCAGTGGCCCGCCAGGCACAAGACTCCGCCTGGTAGGAGGATCCTCCTTTTCGTAGGCGGAACACAATATCTCGTTCCCCTACACCATCAACCGGGCACAAATCCAAACTCCGAGCTGCTACTGAGGTATACTACACGGAAAAACTCAATAACACTTTGTCCGACCTAGGGATCGAACCCATAGGACCTCACGATCAGTAGTGGCGCTTGCCAACACTAAACCAAATCTTACGTATAATTAGCGACGCTACGATCTACTCTGAGTCAATATCGAGACGCCAAAGACACTGACTTTCATACAATAAATTCCTAGCCTCTGTATTTTGCAACCCTCACTTGATATTACGACAGTCTCCTCTGTGGTCCCCTCCAGATCAAGATGACGTTTGATGTCTCACAGGAAATTAGTTTTGCATACCCGATAATAGTGAAGGAGGCAGCAAAGTAAATCATGTGTACGCTTATTCTTCTAAAGGATTGAATACACTTGGGAACATATTTAAGGAACGTAAACAAAACATGTTAAAATGTTAAATGATGTACAATGCTTTGAAAGATAGGTTAGAAAAAAAAAACAGTTGGATCTCGTTTTTTATGCATAGATATTTTTAGTTAAACGTATTGAACATTGTGTAAGGGATGATTTCCACCAAACGGCTCGCATCGCATCGGATCGGAAAATTTACAAATGGATGTGGTGACAGCCGAACGCGTCCGTCAGGATGTCGACGCATACGATCGGCTCCCTAAAGTCACTTGCGGACGTATCCGTCTCTGCGTCTAGTCAAATAGTTTCATTCCTACCGTGATGACGTGTTCTAATTTTTGAAAAGAACCGATCGGATACGACGACTTGCGAACAGAGCCGATCGCGCGTCGCAGCATACTTTTAGCTACGATCGCGTGTCGCGTAAGACGCCCGCGGTTAAGCTGCTGTGCGCGGCTTGATAATATAAACTTTAAATACTGTGTACACGATTTAATATCGTTTAAACATTGTAAAATCCGTTCCGATCCGATGCGCTGCGAGCCGTTTGGTGGAAATCATCTTTAAAAGTTTGTCCAGGTGTTTTTATATTTTTCCTATTGACTGCTTGTAGATGGTCTTCCGGACCGTTTCTAAGTAACCGGGCAGTTATTGACGAGACCTGAAGGGTCTCCAACCAATGGGGACGAGAGTAAAATACTTAATCTAAGCTAACTACTACTACTAACATCATGACTACTAGCAACAACAGCACTAAGGGCGGCCCCTGATGGGACCTTTGTCCGGGTATTTTGGTTGGATCTTATACAAGGTTAATCGGAAAGGGGGTACTAAGCCGAAAGGTTGTTAAAGTACCCATAATAATGGATAACTTTTGTTCTACAACTTTCCCCAAAAGTCAATAGTTCAAGAGAAATATCTGTTCAAATATTCCATAAAAAATACGCTAAATTCTGTCTATCCCCAGCGATAATGAGACGTGTTTACATTTTACGTCATATTTGGGGTCACGGATTAGAAACTCCATTTTCTGAATTCATAAGGGATTCATAATTCATTCAGCAGGGATGAAGAATTTTTGAAAAAATTAAAATTAAAGAAAAAAAATCGAATTTTTAAATTTTAACACTTTCTTTAAAACAATCATCAGTGATACATTAAGTGGCCTGCGACTCAGTACCCCCTTTCCGACTAACCTTGTATATAGAAAGGACACGAAATGTATGCGACGTTGAGCTCCGGCTTAGTTCCGGCTCTGAAACGATACGGATGTGTGTAGACTGTTAACGCCACATCATAATTTCTATTAAAGACAGACAGACTGTACTTATTAAGATTCGATATCATGGGCGGACTGTCAATAAGGACCAGCCCCTCTCGGGAGCTGTCGCGCCGGAGCACGGCTGTCGTCGAGCGGCCGCCGTACAAACCACTTGCGCGCATTGCCATATTTTCAGAGTAACATAATTATTTTCTTACATACTACCACCTACATTATCAATAATTAATTATTATAGTACAGAAATTATAATCATTTTCGAGAACTGAAGACTTTCATCATACAAGGTTAGTCGGAAAGGGTGTACTAAGCCGAAAGGGTGTTAAAGTGCCCATAATAAGGGATAACTTTTGTTCTACAACTTTCCCCAAAACTTGATAGTTTAAGAGAAATAGCTTTTCAAAGATTTCGTAAAAAATATGCTAAAATCGATCTGTCCATAGCTATGACCAGCTGTTTTTACAATTTAGGTCATATTTGGAGTCACGGATTAGAAAAGTAATTTTCTGAATTCATAACTAAAGCAGGTATGTTTTTTTTTTTTAAATCAAAATTTTTTTTTGCATGCAAATAAAAATGATCGAATTTTGAAATTTTAACACTTGCTTTAAAATAGCCATCAGTGATACTATAGGTGGCCCGCGGCTTAGTACCCCCTTTGTGACTAACCTTGTACTTACATAGACAGATCTTTATCTTATGTGTAGTTTTGGCTTCCAGTCTATTCAAATACAGTTGAATACTATCTACAATCAAATAGTCTGTTTCCAATCACATCTTGAATCAGGAAGCGAGACGTATTGTTCTCCTTTGTAATATAACAGAACATCACGCCTTATACTCCCCGAAGGGTTCGGCAGAGGTGTTTTAGTACACCCTCGTTTCGCCAGCCCATGTAATAAGACGCCTCTTATTACATGGGCGGGCACAAATCCAGACTCCGGGCTGCTACTGAGGAATTTCACACGGGAAAACCCAATATCATTTTGTCCGACCTGGGGATCGAACCCAGGACCTCACGATCAGCAGTCGCGCTTACCACCACTAGACCAACGAAGCAGTTATAATAAACTTAGCAACTAATTATGTCAATCCAATTGTTGTAACCATCCCTAAGAAATATGAAGTTAAGTCATCTAATTTCCGGGAAGCCACGATTCTATTACGAGAACCATCAGCCATATATTTACTGGCATAGCCCCACAAATTCTTGGAAATAACTTGGTAGATTTGCTAGGAAAGTAATAATTCAACCAGGGAAAGAATGCAATGCGTGGTATCATAGATATAACTCTGGACACGGTAATCCTTTTCTAACCCACTTGACAAAATGTGTAGTATGTGTTTATATATTTTTAAAGAGAGGCATATAGACATTTATTTTTTATTCTTGCACAGTGATAGCCTAGCCTGAGTTCGATACCGGCCCGCACTTCTGATTTTTCGAATTCATGTGCGTATCAGAATGAGATTATCACTTGCGTTAACGGTGAAGGAAAAACACCGTGAGGAAACTTGCACACCTGAGAGGGCTCCATAAAGTTCTCGATGGTGTGTTTGGTCTGCCAACCCGCGCCAGGCCAGCGTGGTGGACAAAGGCGTAAACCCTTCTCTTTCTGAGAAGAGGCCCGTGCCCAGCAGTGGTACAGTAATGGGCTAATTATGTTATGTTTTTATTCTTGACTTGGTCGACTTTTACCCTAGTTTCACCTGAGGGTAAGCGCAGACTGGGTCTAAGATATAACACAAGAATTCAAAGAACAGAGATATAGATGGAGGGATCATACGATTTGCAAGGTAAAGCCGCGCTTGCCGCAGTCAGTCCGTGACCGCTCGTTACACATCGAGACCCTTCCATGCTTCGGAGAGAACGTTAAACCGTCGGTCTCGGGTATCATACGAATACCTATGACAGTCATTATGGGTAGTCATGGGCCCGAAAATCTGACAACCGGTCTAACTTTAGAATATCGGTACTGCCCAACAACTGGGTTGCGGAGGTCTGATGGCAGTCGCTCCGTGTAAAGTACTGTTATTCAGCCGCATCTAGTTATACTGGCAGCTGACCTTAACATAGTTGGGAAAAGGCTAAGCAGAACGAAAATAAAATAATAAATACGTGCCGAATAGAGAGATAACTTTTTTGAAGTCGATTAAAAATAGACCAATTTTCATCTCTCAAGAAAATCTTAAGAGCAAAACTGAATATTTGATAGACCTGTGCTTTGAAAATAGCATACTGTTAAAAGATCTAATAGCTTATGAGCTTATAATCTACCTACTTACACTAACTTACGAGCTTCGGTTACCATGTGAACGGTTTTATCTTGCAGCACCACTGCAGCATCAGAATTTGAGGATAGAAAGTTGAAATTATTATAATGTTGTATTGTCATGGGATTTTATATTTTGTGCGAAGTTTCAGGAGAATCGGCTAAGGCCCATATTACACTATCATAGAAATATGATCAGAGATGTATGAGTCATTTTTATATGAAGAACCTATGACGGTATAATAACTACATAACGATTCATATTGTCTATGATCATAGTTAAGGAATTCTATTTGACAGCTAGCTTACAAATATGATCATATCCGTCTAGTCTTCAAAAATGGCGTCAAAATGCAAGAATTTCGACTGGCATATCGATACAACAAAATATTGAACTTAATAATAGATATTAATAGACTTATTATCTTCCAATCTAAGTTCTTCGAGTAAGGTGTTATCAGGTGTTATGGACCCCTCTCTCTGATCGCCTTGCTAGCCACGATCTAACGCAAATACGCCTGGTATTTTTTGTTTTTTTCTTAACCGTTATTATCTTCTTTTTAATGCAATTAATTAAATTGCACTCATAGCAACGGAAACCACGGCTAAATCGTTATCCATCTTGATTAAGTATGACGTTTATATGATCGTTAATGTAATATGTAAAAATGAAGAACAGCACCATGTAACTATGATCATAGAATTTGACAGATATGAAATCATAATATTTACATGATAATCATAATATTTATGATAGTGTACAATACAATACTCTTTATTGTACACAAAACAAACAAGAAACATTACTATAAAAATAGAGATGTACGATGGGCGGTCTTATCGCACTAGGCGATTTCTTCCAGACAACCTTTGGATGGACATGAAGTGCAAGAAAAAAAAGAGAGAGGTAGTTCTCAGTGTAACAATTAATGAGGAGACATTAAATTATGTACTTTAAATAAACCTAAAACACAAATAAATAAATATTATATACAATAAATATATATAGTGTAATGTGTATGTAATACATATTATAAACAGACAATAAATAATAATAATAATGTAATTGGGGCCTAAGTAGAACTAGTTGAAAAATCTGTCGCAAGATTTGAATCAAACAAACAAATATACTAATCTAATTAAAACCGTTTAAAATACATTTCGAGCACGTCACAATACATTAAAAGATTCGATCTAGTAACTACCCTAGGGCATAGAGGCGTGACTTCACTTAATTACCACATAACCACTTTCTATATTTGTTACTAATTAAAAAGTAATTGGTCGCGAGGGGGCCGTCCCTGGTCGAAATGAAACAAGCTTTAATTAAGGCTCCACCGTGTACCGTAGACATGTGTCGAGGTACCCTTTTCATTGTCACCGACAACCCTACTAAAGGTCCTCGAAAAATGCTTCCGAGAAATCAACGTGTCAAAAGGTGACCTCTTTCAATGTCGGAAAATATTTTACTTAATATTGGGTGACTTACGTTTGTGGACCATACTTAATAAAATGGCGTATGCAACTCGGGAATGTGATTTGCAAAAATATACTTTGATACCGTGGTTCAGGGTTGTCATAGCAAAATTTTTACATAATCGTTTTTTTTTTGATAAAATTCACTTGATTGGAAGTAAAATGTATTTCATTAAAATGTAGACATTTTGTATTGAATTTTTGATTTTCGGTAATGTGTTCATGGATTTTTCGAAATGGAAAGTATAGAGCCTGTCTGGTAATAAACAGCAATGACGTAAACGCGTACCGAGTTCCGAGAATCTGTCAGAGTGTTATGTTTGATCAAAAGAGGAAAGGAGATGTTTCATTTTCGGCCATAAGATGTACATTTATCGAAAAAGGGGGAACAATCCAAGAATTGAGGAAAAATATTCTTTCGTGAATTTAAACCTGATTTGATGTGCACAAAATATAATAAGTTTTCAATTATTGCCATATTCTATTCAACATGGCGTCCTATAGTTTGCATAGCCTGCTTTCGTTCTGAAATCATGTCAAATCAAAACATAATTCACGTAGACGTTAAATATGAAAGGTATGTGTTCTTGTACAATTAATAATAATTATCATTCTCTAAGATAAAGAAATTAAGTATCAAGACTTGGCACACGAGGTTGTCGACATGTGGGAGGTTGACTCTGCAGTCATTGTGCCGATAGTCGTGACGGCCAATGGCTTAATAGCCAAGAGCCTCGACCAACATCTGACGAGGCTCGCGTTGGGCAGCTGGATCAAGGGCCTGATACAGAAAGCGGTACTTCTGGACACGGCACGTATTGTCAGGAGGTTCCTCTCTCTGAGGCCCTGACCACCGGTAGCTTGGACCCTGTTCCCGATGCCGGTGGGCTACTATTTTTTATATTTTTAAATGTTTTTTTATATTTTTTATAGAAATATTTAAAAATGTAAATCATATGTGTATATAAATAAATAAACGGAATATCATTCTCTTAGCCATCTTTTTCGACTAATTCTAAGCTAGTGTGACGATTTCATCGTTAGAAAAATATTTATTCTTCTTTTTTGACGTGTACTTCTGAACGAAAAATTCAAAATGTCAGGTCACAGTCAGTCAGTAATTAACAAATATCAATTTCTAGGTTAGGTAAACGTCATCTTTACAACCTCTCACAGCTGTCATAACTCTCACGACAAACGTCAAACATTTTTAACTTTTATTTTGTGCATAAAAATGATTTGATATTTTGAAAAAAATGTTACTGTAAGCTATACAGGGTTTAGTTTCCCAGCTTTTCTAAAAGGTACAGCTTATGGCCGGAGTCCCATACAAAAATGAAATATCTCCTTTACACGCGAAATAAAACCCAACGGATGTTATTATAACTTATGAAAAGAAGTACTTTGTACATCACAAAATTGGGATTTAAAAAAAAATACACGCATACCGTCGTAATACTGCCTCGTTGGTCTACTGGTGGTAAGTGCGACTGCTGATCGTGAGGTCCTGGGTTCAATCCCCAGGTTGGACAAAGTGTTATTCGATTTTCCCGTGCGGAATTTGTTAGTAGCAGCCCGGAGTTTGGATTTGCTCGCCCTCTATTACATGGGACTTAAACATAACGGAAAAATGAGGGTGTTACTACACACCTCTGCCCAACCCTTCGGGGAATACAGGCGAGATGTTATGTTAGGTTACGTCAGCCCGTAAACGTCATTGGCTGAACAAGTGAACATAATAAGAGCCTCATAAGCATTAGTAGTAGAGCATCTTATGGAAGAGTTCGTCTAGGAAGTACCCATACCCATCCAAGTACCCATCGCCCGACCAGTAACAGGCCCGGGAGGATGGCGTGCCGTGTTCCGCACGCGCCTCTCAGAAGAACGTGGGGCATGGGGAAAATGGCTCCACCCAAGGGGAGGTCCACCAGCAGCTGTTGGACCAAGACCTGCCGGGGTTGCGGTGCATGCGATAGCAAATCCCGTGACCCCGGCCATAGGTTAGAAGGAGGAACACCGTGAGTTTTTAGTCGGTACGAGTCCGGCAGACACCCTCGGCTTTTCCGGGCGAGGAACATCCATGAAGATTTTCCCACGATAAAAAAAAGGGAAGTACTTCCAGCATACCAATTTCTGTCACCAAGCAGCATCGTTGTATCCTGGTCTGAAGGGTGCTGGTGAAATAGCAGGCACACAAGAGTTTCCAACTGTCTTTAAGGTTGACAACGCACCAGCAATCCGACTGGTGTTGTAGGTGTTTATAGGCGACGGTAATCACCTTCCTTATTGTTCTGTTCAGCTTAGCTTTTTCCCAACTATATTGGGGTTAGCTTCCAGTCCAGATGATGCAGCTGAATACCGGTATTTTACACGGAGCGACTGCCATCAAACCTCCGCAACTCATTTACTGGGCAAAGCCGATATCCTAAACTTAGACCAGTTGTCAGACTTTCGGGCTTCTTAGTTCCCCTAACGATTATCATAGGTATTCGTATGACATCTGGGACCGATGGTTTAACGATTTCTCCGAGGCATGGAAGGGTCTCGATGTGTAACGAGCACTCATCCACAGAACGACCGCGGCAAAAGCAGCTTAACGGTAACGGTTAGTAATTAGCCACGAGTCCCACCCATCTTATTAATTACAATACAATACAATACAATACTCTTTATTGTACACAAAACAAACAAGAAACATTACTATAAAAATAGAGATGTACAATGGGCGGTCTTATCGCACTAGGCGATTTCTTCCAGACAACCTTTGGATGGACATGAAGTGCAAGAAGAAAAAAAAAAGAGAAAGGTAGTTCACAGTGTAACAATTAATTAGGAGACAATAAATTATGTACGTTAAATAAAACTAAAAACAAATAAATAAATATTATATACAATAAATAAAACTCTTCGACAACGGGTTTTTGCATATAGTGTTACAGCGGGAAGACAAAGGATTTTAAAATTTGGATAAATAAAAATTTTGGTAGGGGCGGGCAGGTCGTTCGAGTTGTATTGTTTACAGTACATAGACCTATGATATGACCTTCAGCCAGACACTGAGTACGTACATAAATATCTGTAAAGGCACTGTACTATTTACATACTGACAGATAGTAGGTACTGTTTCAAGGTAGCTGCACCAAGTGCGGTAAGTGTGCAGCAACGCGTATTCTAGGTACTTTTGAAGGCGCGCACAAAGCAAACACGTGTATTATAGGTACTGTTTTTATGTTACAAACTCATTGGATTCAGTGTAATAACTGCTTAAGAACTTCAAATATTGTTATTCAATTCAAAAATTGCACACGCATAACTGTATTTGTAGTTGAGTCGCCTTGTGACGGCTACGAAGGAAGCGACGTCACGGCGTCGCCGCGTCGCTGCCCCGACAGCGCATCTAGTCACTGCTACGACATACATATGCCATTACTACTACGACAGCGTAGCTTGCGTCGCTGCTACGACAGCGTAGCTGACATCACTGCTACGAAAGCGTAGGTAACGTCACTGCTACGACAGCGTAGCTAGCGTATTATAATCGACACGCTATGAGACGAATCATTATAATTGTCCCAACGACAACGATTCATTATAAACTTTACCCACCCTTAATATCCTATGTAATCGACAACCTTTAACAAAGGAATTATCTGAAAATAAGATTAAGGTTAGTTCTTTAACTTTTGTTAAGTTAAGAACTTTTAAACAAGTGAATTTTATAGTTAACAAAACATAACATAACATCACGACTGTATTCCCTGAAGAGTTGTAAAGTATCACCCTCGTTTTGTCGTTATGGTTAAGTCCCATCTAATACGGGTCGAGCTTATTGCCATCAATCGAGCACAAGTCCAAACTCCGGGCTGCTACTGAGGAATTCCACATGGAAAAACCCAATAACACTTTGTCCGACCTGGAGAGCGAACCCAGGACCCCACGACCAGCAGTCGCACTTGCCGCCACAGTTACGCGACGAGGCAGTTACGTGACATTTTATATTTTATAGATAGCTAAGAGTCTATTTGTGTTCACAAAGAGAGGTATTGCTCGCTAAACAAAGGCATCGTTCAAAACTCCTTTAAACACGATCTTATCATCTGTTGGCAGGTTCCAACCCACATTTTTATACACAAAAATCTCCATCTCCATTCCTCACAACTATTACATCATAATATTTTCAACTAAGTTTACACCGTGGAGTTTATTGCTTCCTGCGCTCCACTGTTCTTTTGTCCGTGAATTTATTGACGTCATAAAACGGACCGTGGCGCTCATAAGCTGTTTCGAAGTTTGTTTTCAACTACTGTCGGCTATTCCGCATTGTCGCGTATCTAATAATTGCGTGTTGCGGTCACAGTTTGTGCTCACATAGCTTCTGGCTTAGAATTTCTTCTTTGATGTCACGTAGGTACTATGAGGGGTAGTTGTGGAGTTATGACTCATTTACACCAGGTCAACATGGACCTATTTGCTCGCCAAAGGCGCCTACCGGTGTAAACGCCGTTTGATGAGTACAGTTCGCAGCTGAAGTCGACCGAGTCGACTACAGTACGCGCGCGAACTGAGTGCAGAGCTGAGGAATGCGTGTAATGCGCTTGTTTGTTAGATGACAAGGACAGCGCTATATTTGCAGACGTGTGAGATGAGGCGTGCTTCGTTGGTCTAGTGGTGGCAAGCGCGACTGCTGATCGTGAGGTCTTGGGTTTGATCTCCAGGTCGGGCAAAATGGTGTTGGGTTTTTCCGTGTGGAATTCCTTAGTAGCAACCCGGAGTTTGGATTTGTGCCCGATTGATGGCAATAGGCTCGCCCTCTATTACATGGGACTTAAACATAACGGCGAAATGAGGGTGTTACTGTACACCTCTGTCGAACCCTTTGGGGAATACAGGCGTGATGTTATGTATGTATGTTATGAGGTAAAGCGTGCGGACGATGGTGGGAGCTTCACCTCAGGCCCCGAATGCATTCATTTCGCGCGCGTACTGTAGAAGTAATGATTTGTTGACACCTGGTCAACAGGTCGACTTCGCTTGTCAGCCGAAGACGCCAACCGTTGTAATCGCCTAGTTTGATGACTACAGTTTGCAGTCGAAGTCGACCGAGTCTATAGGTCAACCAGAATCTCATGGCATTAAAAATGTATAACAAATAGTGGTTTTTATATGGCAATATCAACATGTCAGTTGTCAAAACGAGTATGACTGCAGTTGATACATTTTCCAGTTCTGATTAATGTTTTCTTGTTCAAACATTTATAATAAACATACTTATTTTAACAAGGTTTCCTTTTCCATTACAATAAAATTGCAAAAAACCATATATCAGCATATCATTTTGGGACCCAGTCCATAATATCAGCAAGCACATTGGGTCATATAAAACAATAAGCCAAAACATCTAACAACATGGATTTATGAAATACATGTTGTGCCGACCCCATCTAGTGTGGGATAAGGGCAGGAAGAAGAAGGAGAAAAAATTAAAGAAAAAAATTACAAGTATCAAGACTTTTTATTCAAATTACCCTTGTGTTACCCACAAAAACATTTAATTTTCCTATTAGCCATCAGATTCTGGTAGACCTATACTAGGTGTAAAGGTGGTTTGTAGGTGTAAGTAGCTCGCTAAAGGCAACTCGGTATAAGCAGCGCTTCGAGTGCGCCGCCTTCGGGTAGTTAAAGTAGCTCGCGACGGCGGCGGTTGACCTGAAGTCTACCACGAAATTTTGACGTATAGTATCGTTAGCATAACGCTAATGTAAGCGAATTTTGATTTGAAATTAAAACTGTTCTAGTTATAACAACAATTGAGTATGAGGTGAGTCGTGGAGGGGGGACCCCCCGCACACACGCACAGCGCCAGCACCATCTTATTGCGATGCCCGATACGTCACTGTATCGATATATCGTATCGTAATGTATCGCAACTGATTGTTTCGATACGATATTTACAATATCGATACAAAGGCATACGATATATATCGTGTATCGATGACACGATATATATCGTATGCCTTTGTATCGATATTGTAAATATCGTATCGAAAGTATCATAATGGGCTTTCAAAGTAAAACTCATCTCAAATGTAGGACCTACAATGTAGGTTTGCTATTTTAATTATAATTTACAAGAAAATGGAGTTTCAAGTTATTGTAGAAAACTAGAATAGGTTCGTTATCAGACATACACACACGCTACGTCAAAAGATTTTTCTAAAACTGTAAAATAATACCGTTGTGGATCTAGTCTATTTCGATTTTCTGTAAGCATATTGTTAGCTGAAGAAAA
The DNA here is from genome assembly GCA_910594945.2 of Amphipyra berbera. Taxonomy (NCBI): domain Eukaryota; kingdom Metazoa; phylum Arthropoda; class Insecta; order Lepidoptera; family Noctuidae; genus Amphipyra; species Amphipyra berbera. Next base: position 3,445,532 of record OU343138.1, read on the forward strand.
TAAACATGCTGACGGTACTGATGTCGCAACCACTGATAAATATTTAAGTCGATACAATACGATATTTTCGATGCGATATTCTGGCGGAGCGATACGATACAGCCAAATATCGCTTTGACTTGTATCGATACAAAATATCGATATATCGTATCCCGTTGTATCGATACGCCAAAATATCGATACATATTGGGCATCGTTACATCTTAGTGTTAGCGCTGCACGAGTCCGCATCGACCGCGTTTATCGATTTCGATCTAGCTCACGTTGTTGCTATTAGTTGTATATTGAAAATGACTAGAAAATTGTCATGTCGACCTTTCGTGGACTGTAGATATATATAAAGATTTCAATTAATTTAAATAGTATGTGAGAAACGAGTATTATCAAACCAAAATTCGTTTATGTTACTAGGTCGACATCATTCGTGGTATGTCTATTGCATTGTTAGTAGGTAATGTAAGAAGGTTAATTTTAACAAAAAGAAAAAATAAACAACGTAATACTATGAATAATTTACCTAGTTACATTTTTCATTCCGGAATCAACAGGGGAATTCCCCATCTCATTTCAGTATTTGTTTAATCTCCACCGCCCTTACCCTTTGCACCTTTAAATTCCTTTTTATATATTTGTTTTCCCTTTCCCAAGTTTTCAACATGCCTGAACAAGGTCCATTCTCGTTTCCCCGTTTTTGTACGAAGGTGGCCATATTTTGTCACCTCATTATTAGGCCTAATTAAATTCTCTTATTTATTTTTTTGGTTTGTGTAATTATTTTTTTAATGAAGGCCAGGGTATTCTGCTAATTAGTTTAAATTAGTTTTTGCTTTCGTTTTGTTAATTTAATTTTGTATGCTCTTATTTATCTCGCGGTAAGCCTTTTTAAGGTTTGCTGAATTTTTGGGTCGGACGACATATTTTGGACTTTGTTTAAATCTTAGTAATTAGAGGACAGTGTAGAGAATGTGAAAATAAGGTTTAAGTAATTATATTAATAGGAATTAATTTAGGACAATGTTGTGTTAGTTAGAATATTTATGTCTGTAGTCTATTCTAATTATATGTGATAATAATATAACAATATTTATTCGCTAGACTTTAAATAATCGAAAAAGAAATCGACAACTACAGTCAATATAACGATTTTTCAAATACTAGAATACTATCAATTTGTTAAATTGATTCCAAATTAAATACATTTAATAAAATGTGAGAGTCCAAGGCGTATAGGGTAGGGGTCGGTAATCTGCGGCTCTTTCGATGTCAAGTTGCGGCTTTCCAGTTCCATACGTAAAAAAATAATTATTTTACTATCAAAACCCTTATAATCGTGCAATCGATCTATAATTGAGTACTTTAATAGGTATAGTATGACTGAGATATACTGACTATAACTGCGAAATAGATATAGAAACTATATCATCTTTTTTGGAAACTATCCATTAATTGCAGGACACTTTGTATAAGCAAATAATATAATATTGAAACGAAATTTTTAGTGGTTCTTTAAAAACGGTGAAATTTCGTAAATAGCAACTTTTGGCTCTTCCATCTCTAAAGGTTGCCGACTGGTATAGGGCAGCGGTCGGCAACTTTTTGGCAGGCAACGGCCACATGGTAGCAAAATAAAGTTGAGGCGGGCCGCACTTGTTCATAATTTTCATAATAGCGTTCAGCACTACTCTTGAATGTTCGCTCGCTTAAAATTTTCGCGGTCCACAAGGAGGGCCGCGTGCCACGTGTTGCCGACTGCTGGTATAGGGGAATCCCTCTATACTATACAGGGTTTCACCTATACCCCTCTGATTCTCACATTTATACATTCTATACCATCAGCCATCGGGTGCGACAAGGAGGGCAAAACGCAACGAATAAAAAAAAAAACAACCGTCCCGTCATAGAGAATAGGACGAAAAAGATATAATTAATACACAAAATAGCAGTGATAGCCTGGTAATGTGACCGTCGGACTGCCAAGTCATAGGTCTCGAGCTCGAACCCAAGACACGCACCTCTGACTTTTCGGATTCATGTGCGAATTGTATAATTATCACTTGCTTAAAAACGGTGAAGGAAAACGTCGTGAGGAAACCGACATACCTGAGAGATATTTCTCGACACCAGGTTAGTCACTAATCACACGAAAAGAAAAAGAATACACAAAATATATACACAATACATAATTATCACATACCTCATATTGCAATACCAACGACGGAATTATTACGATCGCATTTCTTTGTTTAGTAATCACATTACTTTCACAATTTTTACGATAAACTATTAATAGACAGTCATGAAAACATCCATTTTGCTTGTCATGAAACAGTTTATTAAATGTTCCTTATACAGTAGGTAGCAGTGATAGCCTTGCGGTTGAACCCTTGCCTACCATGCAGGAGGGTCTGAGTTCGAACCCGGCCCGTACCTCTGACCTTTCGAATTCATGTGCAGATCAGAATTTGATTATCAATTGCGTTAACGGTGAAGGAAAAATATCGTGAGGAAACCTGCACACCTGAGAGGGCTCCATAAAGTTCTCGATGGTGTGTAGTCTGCCAACCCGCACCAGGCCAGCGTGATGGACTAAGACCTAAACCCTCATTTCGAGAAGAGGCCCGTGCCCAGCAGTGGGACAGTAATGGGCTAATTATGTATGTGTACAGTAGGTATACTCAGTGAAGAGCAAACCTTGTAACTGGTTGATGGGTAGGTAAAGTATAGCACAATCATACACTCTTTGCCACAATCCACTTTATTCACCAATTTTTATTCTCTACTACACAATAACTAATGAATCAGCAATCAGACACATATACGCTCAAACATGCAGAGAGGTCCGCTTGTTTCGTAAAGGCGAGTGAATTCTTTAAATTCGACATGTAGTAAACTCTCTGCAAAATATTAATAATTTGAATAGGTTTTTGCGATCTATTTCCGTCCCACCCCTCCCGCAAACCTTACAAATTGAGCGCGAAAGAGACACCTGCATCTCGGACTGATTTCTCCTGTGCAATATTAGCGAAATCGTACTTTCGTATTTCCCTGTTTCCTTCTTCAAATCTGGACTATTATTTTAATTTTTTTTATTGGCTAATAATTAAACTGGTAATAATTTAAGAAAGACTGGTTATGTCTGTATGTTTTTCTTTTATTTTTTACTAGCGACCCGCCCCGGCTTCGCACGGGTGCAATGTAGATACTGATGTGGGGCATATAAACCTTCCTCTTGAATCTATTAAAAAAACAACATCAAAATCCGTTGCGTAGTTTTAAAGATCTAAGCATAGTACATAAGGACAGACAGACAGCGGGAGCGACGTTGTTTTATACTATGTAAAGATAAAGATATCCGTCAAATTTGTTTGCCAGATGTTTGAAAATAGTGGTAAAACCAGTCGATTTTTGTAAAATTTAAACGTTTCTAGTTCTTTTAATAATTAATTTATTGACAAAAACAAAACATAGGGACATAATGGTGGTAGATATATATAATAAGGTAAAAAATATTTGCTCTAGTGACATTATCCAAGGAGGACACTGAGGGATACGTTTGTATGGACTAAATGCCGACCACATTTCCTCTTAATGAGGTTTGAAGTGAGAAGTCATGGGCACTTATTTGTAGTCGTGTGATCTTTCACCATGAAGGACAGTAAACGCAAGGAAAATACTTCCCAAGATTAATATAACACAACAAAGAGCAAACCTTGTAACTAGTTGATGGGTAGGTTAAGTGTAATACAATCGTACACTTTTTGTCACTATCCACGCTATCCATTTATCACACAGTGTGAAAACGCGCGCATAGTTGTTCTGTTCTGCCTAGCCTTTTCCCAACTATTTTGGGGTCAGCTTCCAGTCTAACCAGATGCGGCTGAATACCAGTATTTTACACGGAGCGACTGCCGTCAGACCTCCGCAACCCAATTACAGGGCAACGCCGATATTCTAAAGTTAGACCGGTTGTCAAACTTTCGGGCTTCTGACTTTCCGTAACGACTGTCATAGGTATTCGTATGACAACCGGGACCGACTGTTTAAAGTGCTCTCCGAGGCACGGAGGGGTCTCGCTGTGTAACGAACGGTCACCCAACCATAGGCTGACCGCGGCAAGCACAGCTTAACCTCGCAAATTGTATGATCCGGGCGGTTGGTAATTACAAAACGCGGGCATAGTTCAAATTCAGGATTGTGAGAAAGTGTTGATATCTAAGTTGTTTACATTGTGCAGCTGATCTTGTAGGATGTTAGTTATCTTAACCGACTACAAAAAATGAGAAATATAAAAAGTGATGAATAGCGTGGATAGTGACAAAAAGTGTATGATCGTGCTATCTTTACCTACACATCAACCAGTTACAAGGTTTGCTCTTCGTTGTGTTACATCTATACCAATATTATAAAGAGGAAAGATTTGTATTTTTGTATGTAACGAATAAACTTAAAAACTACTGGACCGATATCAAAAATTATTTTACTGTTAGAAAGCTACATTATCACTGAGTAACATAGGCTATATTTATTACTGGAATAAAACTTCTTACGCGGGCGGAGCCGTGAGGACATAGCTAGTACTATATACAGAAGAAGATTCAAACTTTTACACAATAAAAAAACACTTTGTTCGAAAGGCGAACCGGAAGCAAATCCGTTCTCTATACGAAGGCAGTGTTGCCATACATTAATGTGATTAAATCATAAAGATAGTGTTGCCAGTCAAAAATTAATGCTGGGTTGCCAACACTGCACTGTAAACTATTTTTGGTAACTAAAGCCTTTACTCTCGTATTTACTTCCTATACATCAGGTTCGCACCGACCTCTAATAATTTGCGGTGTCGTGCCGTAGCCGTATCGTCACCGGGACGGTCGTTAATTAGTTTCGTTGACGAGGGTACCTGACGTTAGTACTATATTGTTAATGACTATAACGTGGGACACTGTTGTACCTCACTTTTGAACAGTAATTTATATCGGTGGTGTACAGTGGTGCTCAAAATTGTTTTACGTATTTATGAGGGCAGGTTTGTCAAAGGTTCTTGTTTGAAAGGTTGTAAGTAAATAAATAACATATACCTAACATAACATCACGCCTGTATTCCCCGAAGGTTTGAGCAGGTGTATAATAACACCCTCATTTCGCTTTAAAGTCCCATGTAATAGGGGGCGAGCCTATTGCCATCAACCGGGCACAATTTCAAAATCCGGGCTGCTATTGTGGAATTCCATACGGAAAAACTCAATAACAGTTTACCCGACCTGGCGATTGAACCCAGGACCTCACGATTAGTAGTCACGCTTGCCACCACTAGACCAACGAGGCAGTAACATGAATAAATCGTAAATACCTAGTACATTAAATATGTACAATTAAGGTATATAATTATATATACTACTATATATATGCACCTTATAATTATGCTACTCTGCGCAAGCGGTGCGCGTCAATGCTGAGCAGAGTACGGGCTAGTTGCAACAGCGTTTTGAGTATGACAGCCAGTAGACTTGACTGTCTGTACATGAATCGATGTATTAATGCTCACATAAGTATTGATGCCTCAATTCATGGGTCAGGCAGGGGGCGAGTAGACTAAGGTTGTGTTACTTACACTAGTTATGTTATTGTACTACTAGCAAATTGGATCCTAGTTATCTTAAATAAACTTTTATTATTATTATTATACAAGGTGTAAAAAGACCCTTCACCAAGCCGTCAACCATGCATTCAGTACATCAAACTAAGTAACCCTACGCAAAAATTGTCGCTGGGAAACGACTTTTTTTTTGACTGTAAAATTTCGTTTTACTGTAAAGTTCAATGTAACGCACTCAAAACACTGTGCTGATAGATGCAATGAGTAGTAAACGGGTAATGGAGGTATTTCAAGTACCTACATTTGCAATCTTCAAAATTAATATTTAAAAAAAAAGTTGTGAAAAAGTTGGAGTTTTGACCTCAAATATCGCCGTAACTAGAAGGTTCCCAGGCATAGTCCAGAACAAAATAATGTTCGCAATGACGTGGAGAATAAGTGCCTTTCGGCTTCGTTAAGTGTCTTTTTACACCGTTTATAGAGCTTCCACGAGTGGACGTACGTACGGGCTGTACCCTGGGCAGTCAGTCAGTCACTGCAGGACATGGGCCTCTTCTCCAACACACAGGCCAGGTGTAAGTTGGCGGGCTACACAGACCACAATGAACATTATTTTTTGAAGCACTCTCTTTTTTGTATACCTACTTCCCAACGATGTTTTTCCTTCACCGTTAACGCAAGTGATAATCAAATTCTGATTGGCACGTGAGTTGGAAAAGTCAGAGGTGAAGGCCAGGATTGAAATCAGATCCTCCTGCATGGCTCAAGGCAAGCGTTCAACCGCTAGACCATTTACTACAGTAACTGCATGTTAAGGCACCTTCCAGTCTAACCAGATGCGGCTGAATACCAGTATTTTACACGGAGCGACTGCCATCAGACCTCCGCAACCCAGTTATTGGGCAATGGCGATATCCTAAGGTAAGACCAGTAGTCAGACTTTCGGGCTTCTGACTTCCCGTAACGACTGTCATAGGTCCGTATGTCACCCGGGACCGACTGTTTTACGTGCTGTTAAGGCTGTGTAGGCTTCGATAATAAATGGACTGAATGCTGCTATAAAACTGTGTAATCAATAATAACTTAACTTAAATAACAAGATCTGAATATTCTGGTCTGTTCTGTGGGTGAGCTACACCGTGCGTGCGAGTGACATTCGCTAAGGCGCACGGGCAACTGGCGAGGCGGGCCGCGGAGCCGCCAGTCGCTGCGCGGCATAGGGCGGGGCACGACGCGATGAATAAAGCGCGCGCGCGCCCTCTGGCGAGCTGTATGACGCCGGAACACGTGCTCTTCGAGGCACGGAGAGGTCTCGATGTGTACCATCCACGGACTGATCGTGGTAAGCGCAGCTTTGTAAAAGACAGCAACAAAATCGTGTAGGGGTGAATCTATCAGTACAGTTATAGCTAATATCGGTCTGTCAGGATTGCGAGCATGGTAAATAAAGTAAATGAAACCAACATAGACTCTCCACCTCTGAGAGTACTTATATTTAGGTTAGTGGTTAGTTACAGAAGCTAGTTCACAATATAATTTACACAAGATCAGAAAATAAGGATAAGCAAATCATCAGATATGAAAGGTCAGACTTCCACGGCGGTTAGGCATAGAATCCTCAATGTCCAACTTCGTCGAATAACAACCGCTTTTATGACGTCGGGTACTTTGATTTATCTTGACGACTATCCTCCTTTCTTAACATTGCCCAGTGTTACCAGCTACCGACAACAGCTTATCCTTGCAAATCGTATGATCCACGCGATTGTTAATTAGCCCCGAGCCCCTCTTCCACTGTATGGCGTAATACGAAGGTTAACACCCATATTCTAAGACGTTCCTCCAAAACTTACTCGACTCAGGACGCCTTGAGGACGGCTTCAAAACACCTTCAAAATTGTATTCTTAGTCGCAATTTCGAGTGAACTTGGAGATTCCTCGACCGAGGGATCTTCAGATGAGTCAAGGTAGAGTGGAGTGATTACGTCATAATTTCGAAGATTTTTGTTTATCTGCATCGCGCAAATAACACCGAAATAAATAGTTGTAAGGATTATCGTAAGAATATTCGACAAAATCTTCAAAATTATTTTTTGTTACATACGACCTTTGACACTTCCTTCCTTAAGGACGCCTTAAGGTAAGTTCAGACTTTAGAGGTACCTTGAGTTCGATAGATGATTCCTTATCTTGTCTGAGGAAAAATCTCGAGTCAAGGACGTTTATGTCAACTATAACTACCGATAGTAGTGAGAAAGGCTGAGTCGAGGTGGATTCGAGTCGAGTAAGTTTTGGAGGAACGTCTTAGAATATGGGTGTAAATTATCCGCTGAAACATGTTTCTATTACCTACTCATTGTTTTATGATATCGTATCTAGGTCGGCTAATACCATATTTACTAGAGTGTCCCAAATAACCGTTAGCAAGGCTGACCTTAATGAGGGCAGGGATAACGCGATTGGCGTGGCCATCAGTTAACAATACAATAATGGCCTCAAGGAAAGTACAATAGACACGAAGTGGAGATAATATCTTCGGACCTTCAAATTTCAAGAGCCATTATCGACTTATGTCATACTTATACAAGGTTAGTCGGAAAGGGGGTACTAAGCCGAAAGGGTGTTAAAGTACCCATAATAAGGGATAACTTTTGTTCTACAACTTTCCCCCAAACTCGATAGTTTAACAGAAATAGCTTTTGAAAGATTGTGTAAAAAATATGCTAAAATCTATCTGTCTATAGCTATGATTAGCTGCGTTTACATTTAAGGTCATATTTGGGGTTAAGGATTAGAAACTCTATTTTCTGAATTCATAACTAAAGCAGGGATGATTTTTTTTTGAAAAAGCTATTATAAAAATATTTTTTCATGGTAAAAAAATAATCGAATTTTTAAATTTTAACACTTTTTAAAACAATCATCAATGATACATTAAGTGGCTCGCGGCTTAGTACCCCCTTTCTGAGTAACCTTGTAGACGCCATTGGCATTGACGATGGATAAAAGTTTGGATTAATCTGACATCACAGTGGTGTTAAGCATTCCTAAACGTTGACCTACTCTTCAAACAGTGCACTGTACACTGAAAAATGGGGATAAACATTCAATGGTGTAGGCAACTGTGGAACTAATGGCGCCACTTTCGATTGTACCTATGCCATCTTATTGGTTGCAATGTGTTTGACATTATTGCTAATATGAATATGATGTTTCTGATTGATTCAAATAACTAAGTATGGAGGTTTTGCCATCTGCTTTCGTTTTGCGTTGCCTTCCCCATTTGTCAGTTTAAGGACTCATATCAATAGATAGATATCAACGCCTCATCTTAACAGAAAGTGCGTACCGCAACGCCTGCTATTTCAACTGACATTGCCATATTTTGATTAGCTGTCATAAATTAAAAGTAGTTTTTATCTTTTATTTTTTATTATATTTTTGTAGTCTAACTCAATATCTACCTAGTATATGCATTGTTTATTGACACATTATAAAACACTTTTACCCAGTCAACTATAATAGAATATATATTTAAAATTAACTACCTCCATCCGTGTGTCACTGCGGGGGTACCAGCTGAAAATCAGCGTTGGGTATTTGACGCCTAGCATATGCTGATTTGGTGACCTTTTCGGCATGGACATGCTCGACAGCATAAAATGTGTATGTTTAATTATTTTTATATTGTTCTTTCTTTCTTTATTTTGTTTATTTATGCTGTCATTGTGTTCCTGGCTGAATAAATTAATTTTCTTTCTTTCAATTAACATCAAATTGCAAAAAAAAAGTTTTATGATGCACTAATTTCGTGCTGTCATTGTCACTTCTCCTAGAGTGACAGTGACAGCACGAGACGGCTCATTTACACGTAGCTAGTTTGTTCAAGCAAATCTCATGCTATCTCTGTTTTTGTCGTAGGCAGAACGAGTCTTGCTTCGAGAAACTATCCTCGTGTAAATCATCCTTTAACGGCAACTTGAAATTGAGTAGAATTTGATAATGCCCATAAATTACAATGGTGTGTTTACGTAGTGACGTGTATGTGATTTGTTTGTAAGCATGCGTCAGCGTTCGGAAGCTTAGTTATACTTGTACGCACATTTGATGCGAAAGGGTGAAAGCATGCGTACGCATCGTCATACACAATGACCATTTTCTATGGGTAAAATTCGAATCGATGTTGGCTGTGTGTAATCCCTTAGGGCGCGTTCCCACTATGTCGTGACGATTAATTTATCGTTGGACGACTGTCGTCTCTAGCTGTTCCCATTATAACGACTGTTTGTCGTCAATTTTTTTATCGTTTAGCGAATACCTATCGTATCTATCTGTTCTCATTGGATCGCGACTACATTTTATCGTTTCACGGCAGTTGCTTTGTCGTTTGCACATCAGTAGCAAGCTACAAAACGAGACGATATTTTTATGGTGGCCACGACGGATAGTCGTAACAACGACACATGATTTGCCGTCACGATGTCGTAACGTTTTCTTATCGTTTTACGACTGTCGTGCTAGCAGTTCCCATTGACTTGACAATATGTCGTCACTGCAAAAATACGTCGTGAACGACAGTTAATCGTGTCGTCTTATATGTGAACACCTCCATTTAAATATATAAGCCACGACACTTAAAACTACACGATTATCTGTCGTCGTTTTCAAGGCCCGGGTCTGGATTTACAGTGTCCAACCTGCTTGCCCACCATGGTGACTAATGTATTCTATAACCTCATTTTTTGGGAGATGTTTTTGTTCAAGCAGCGGACTGCGAACCACAAATAGTAGTAGTAGAGCTTCTTGTGAAAGACTTCGTCCGGAGAAGTGCGCTATTTCTGCCGCCAAGCAGCATTGCTCTGTTCCTGTTTGAAGAGTATGTGTGCCGGTGTAATTACAGGCACATGGGATTTTCGACCTCTGTCTCTAACGTTGGCAATGCACTAGCAATCCTCTTGGTGTTAGATGTACCTATATATCGGGTGTAAAAATACCCTTAACGAAGTCGAGACCCACTTATTCTTCCCATCATTACGACGATTTTTTTGAACGTTTTTTACTTAATTTAAATATTATTATTATTAAAGATTAGCTGTGTTGTCACGGCTCGGCCCGTAGCCTATGTTACTCAGTGATAATGTAGCTTTCTAATGGCAAAATAATTTTTGAAATCGGTCCAGTAGTTTTTAAGTTTATTCGTTACATACAAAAATACAAATCGTGCCTCTTTATAATATTAGTATTAGTATAGATTCTTCTAAACAAACATTTCTGAAATGGAGGCTCATTCTGCTGCGCACGCGTTTACATTGCGCGCTACAATTAAAAGCTGTTTTTAATACCAAAAAATAAAAGTAATTTCCCAGCAATTATTTTTGCTGTATGTAACTTAGTTAGATGTATAGTATGCGTAGACTTTGGCTTCGTTAAGGCTATTTTTACACCGAGTATAGGTGGGAAAAACCACTTTCCATCAGGTGGGCCGTCGACCTGTATGCCAAACAATTACATAAAAAAAAACTAACAAAATAACCCACCAAATGGCCATTAAGTCCTTCACACATAGATATAACACAAAAAATAGTCTAGTTAAACTCATAAAGCTTATAAGGGACACAGGTGTGGGTACATAAAGTACCCGCTGAATTTTCTCAGAGGTCCCCAAGGTTGTAAATCATAACTACGACAAAATTGCGCTCAGGGCTTACCTGGGTTCTGATTCTGGTAACGTAAAAGTTTGCGTTACAGCTGCTTTGTCGTGTAGTTGTGTTGTCAACTCAAACTGCCGTGGTAGTCCAATTTGTTTAGGGACTCGGGTTTCATGATGAATGGATGAAAAATATTTAGGTTTATTTATGTTAAGGGATTTTAGCTCGTAGCTGGTCAAAGTTAGAGGCCAATGAACTGTCTATTAAACATTTGGATAAATTGAGACAAAAAAATGGCTGGACCTATCAACTGCTGCTGTTCAAAAGATCTGTCAGAGTGTAAGATACGGAGATACGGAGAAGGGTTTAGGCTTTAGTCCACCACGCTGGCCTGTTGCGGGTTGGTAGACTACACACACCATCGAGAACTCTATGCAGCCCTCTCAGGTGTGCAGGTTTCCTCACGATGTTTTTCCTTTACCGTTAACGCAAGTGATAATTTCATTCTGATCCGCACATGAATTCGTAAGATCGGAGTTGCAGGCCGGGATATCGAACTCAGACCCTCCTGCATGGCAAGCGTTCAACCGCCAGGATATCACTGCTTAGAGTCTGAATAATTTTGTGTATCAGTTTATGTAGGGGAGTTTATGTAGATTTAGAATCTGCCAAGAAGAAATAAATGGTTATAAAAATCAAATAAAAGTTTCTGCATGATGGTTTTATCATGATAAATATTAGATAATGATTTACGATGTTATTGGTGATGTTCTTCGCAAAGGTCAGGTGCGTAGTACTCTCAACCGGCGTGCGTGTATGACATGGTGTATGAATGTGAATGAAGCGAAAGGAGTATGTAAGGGTCGTAGCATGTGGCGTTCTATAGTTTCTGCCTACCCTCATGGGAAAAAAGCGTGAGTTTTTGTATGTATTAAAGATTTGTAATAATACACTGGCCTGCAAAAATAAGTATCACACTTTTAAAATTTCAATTTTTTCTAAACTATAGAAGTTAGAGATTTAAAATAAAAAACGTTTTATAGCAATTTTTATCAGCTTTCTTTGAAACTATAGTAACAAAGTTAAACTCTTTTTTGAGTCCTTTTTGCTTCGAAAATATATCTTGTGTACTTAAAAAGTTATTGCAATTTTAAAAGTGTGATACTTATTTTTGCAGGCCAGTATATATCAGAACATAATTCTCTACAAATACAAATTCATTTATTGTTAGTCACAGGTGGTAAGACAATTCTTATTATTCAACAAGTATCACTGTAACATTACCTACGTAAAGTTTACAATATTTTTGTGGCATTCAAAATTTAGTTTTATTTACAGCTAGTTCACATAAAAACTGTTTACAGGACCCGTTTTAGCGGATCCGTTTTTATTTTGGTGATGGCGCCTGTAGTTGTATGAGCGAGGTCACATACACGACAGTTTTCAGAATCCAGTAAAAAGTACTGGATCCGTTATTTTTATTGTAGCCTGCCTGACAGATGCGACGCAGCTGCCATTTGTTTAACTGATCCGTCGGTACAGGTGTGAACAACACATCCAGTACCGATGGATCCGTTAAAACGGATCCGTTGGGTCTTAAATTGCAACTATTAATAAGGATTTTTATTATGTACATAAATCGTCCTACTCGTTACATTAACAAAAGTACCTAGAAATAATTATTTCTTTCAAATATGCCTTTGAATCCTCAAAGGCGGTTTTGGAAGAAATTAACCTCTAGGGCCCTCGTTTGCGATTCGTTCCTTTTCATATTTCGTATAAATAATTTATAAATACGTGAATTGTAGGTCAAAATGACATGATATATACAATCATATCATTGTATTTGGATTTGCTGTATCCCAAGTGAGTTTTGCTAGACGATATTAGATAATCGCACAATGTAAGGTAGGTATAAAACATGTAGTATTCTAAACGAAATAGGAATAAAAAAAGCTGATTTTATTAACAGTCATGTATTATAGATAATTAAATCATTTATTTCAAACAGTATAATGTAGTTACATTACGTGTTAAAAACAAGTAACTACTTTTAAAATTACCTTTCGTAATTACAATTTGCAACTTTTATTTGCAATTTGTTTACAAGTTCTATCACAAATTGTAGGCGTAAGCGACAAAACAAAGTTGTGATACAAGTTGTAAACAAACTGCAAACATAAATGGCAAGTTGGAAACAAAAGGTATTTTGTCTTCTAAACAACTAATAGGATTGCATTGGATAATCCATATAAATAAAAATGAATCGCCAAAGTGTTGCTAAGCGCAAAACTTGAGAACGGCTCGACCAATTCGGCATTTTTTTTTAATTTATTCTTTAAGGCACAAGGAAGGTTCTTATGAAGAGAAAACACGTAAAAATTGCGTGGAAAATAGTAAAAATAACACTTTTCTTTTCCCACTACAGGCCAATATCTTTTGACATAACGAAGTCTGTCCGGGCAGCTAGTAATATTATAAAATTTAGTTGAAGCTAAGAAGAGAGACGTGATAATAACGCAATTCTATCGACAGCTGGAGACATCTCCTCTCCTCTCCGATTTGGTGGATACCGGCCTTAGTAGCCGTTCCCTATTATTATTAAACCGATCGATTTTGGTATTTTTACGTGGTTAAGTGTCCAGGCATTATGAGAAATAGACGATTTGCTCATTGGACGTTCTGCTACATAGACATTTCGATAGTTGGACGTTTTGCAATAATGACAAATTGCTAATTAGACTTATTACTAAATAGACATTTTGGGTATTTGGACGTTTCGCTACTTAGGCGTATTGATCGTGAGACAAAAATAACACTAATGATTTTAAAAATAACACTAATGAAATTAAAAATAACACTAATGAAATTAATAAATGGCTGTTGTTTTTTTAATTATCTTTTTTTTCCAAGGTTTTATTCGCGATTTTCGTTAAAGGGGCCGCATTGCCCCGCTTTCCCATATCTTAGTGTGGGAACGGGACAAAAAAAAAATCCCTTAAATAAAATATAACTCATTCATAAAGCTAATGTAGGTAGGTTATTTCATCCCGGTCCATTCTTCAGCGTTTTCAGGCCAACTTGAACCGGAGCTGCTCTTTTGAAAAGTAACTGAGGAAAAAAAATATTCACGTACCATTGTCGGGTAGTTCAACAAAGAACTTTAAACACAAAAGTGAGTAAGTTGTAAGGGAGCTTAACCGTTGACTGAATACCCTCCACTTCATGTTTCTATTGTATATCTTGGTAAGTGCAGATTCAAGTTTCACTATATTTTTTATTTTTTTCTATGGATTATATTTTTTAAGAAAGATGATCGTGTGCCTGTCTGAAGTTTAAGAACAGAGAAAAACATACATACATACATAACGATACCTCCCACGCAAGAAGTCGTAACACGTTTTTTTGGTAAAATGAGATTTTAGTACTACAGTTCATTATTATAGAAATACTACACATCCTTGAAAATAATATTTTCATATTTACATTAAATACCAAGATTCTTACCCGGTAATAGTCTTATCATGTTTAAATTCCCGCGCATATGGTCGTGCCAACAGTTACGACGATTTACGTTAAACTATTGGACCGCGCACCGGCTAATCACGGCACAGTACCTACCGACGTCGTAAGATGTAAACAGTACAAAATATTACTTTGGAGTTTGAAAATCTAAAAAAACAAGAAACTGTGTGTGTTTTGTACTTTACTGTTTTAGATACTAGTACTATGAGTAATATACGGTCATCAAAGATTTAAAATTAGCTTTATATAACCAAAATGATTCGAACGTGAAAATAACGGCTAATGAACGTTGACAAAATGGTAAATTTATTTCTTACTTTAATTTACTATTATGATTTGCATGTTTATCCTAATCGTGTTAGTAAATTGTTTTTAAGTATATAATGATTTTCATCACTATTTTCGTAAGTTAATAATTTGAAATACGTCCGACGCAAAACGTCGAAACATGAAAGTTGTGATTTTATGCGCGGTCGATATTATCGTATTTAAAAAAATCTGTACGCAGCATAAAGTCTTATGTCTGACATACGACCTTATTCGTGCTGTATTCGTTGTGCTTTTTAATAGTATAAGGTCGTAACAAATAGATACGACTTTGCGACAACAAGAATAAGGTCGTAAGTTTTTATTTTTGCCTATTTTTACGAAAATATGAGTTTTTAATTCAATCAAAAGGCCTCATTATCCCCTTTAACCTTCAATCATTGCTATATTCTAAAATTAATCCCATACTATCGTTTGCGGCTGATCAAGACAAAGATGAAGTTAAGAATCTCTCTAATGCGCGGGAGGTGTCGATAACATCACGCCTGTATTCCCCGAAGGGTTCGGCAGAGGTAACACCCATATTTTGCCGTTATGTTTAAGTCCCATGTAAGGGGCGAGCCTATTGCCATCAACCGGTTACAAATCCAAACTCCTAACTGCTACTGAGGAATTCCACAACTTTGTCTGACCTGGGGATCGAACTCAGGACCTCATGATCAGCAGTCGCGCTTGCCACCACTAGACCAACGAGGCAGTTACATTATTTTATTTATGTTATAACTAAAGCTTTACATTCAGTTAAGGAAACACCATTTATTATTATTTATTTTTAAAATTTACCTAATGCTTCATTGTTAGACTAGTGACCGGCTACAATGTTAGGTCCTCGGTTCGCTCCTTAGATAGGGCAAAGCGTTGGGCGCCCGGAGTGGGTCTACTCCTTCAGGCAAAAAGGTACAGAACAGATGTTATATAGTCGCCAATTCTGTAGTGCGCAAACTAAACTTAGATTAGTCCATTGCCATCTTTGTCATTGTGATAAAATAAGAAAGAGAAGGGCGTAAATAAGAGCTGTCAAATTTTGTTGAACTAAAATTTCCATACAAGACGATGCGTCAGAACGCGTCGACTAAAAACACGGTGAAGTTCAAGGCGCAAACTAGTTTGACATCTCAACTTAGTTCATATCTATCACTGTCCTTTTCTCGCGCTGTATGTTAGTAAAAGATAGCAATTCTCTAATTTTAGTTTAGTTTGTGAACAAGAGAATCGACACCATTGTGTTTTTTAATTACACATCGAACACAGGCAAATTTTAGCTGTGAAAATGTTGCAATGTCTCTTAGCATATCTTTAATTAAGATATTAATGAAAAACTAAAATCCCATTAACGGAACATACGCAATACACAGAAACAACTTTTCCAAGACATTTCAGATTCATATAAACACTACATTTCAGATCTCATTCCACCGAGGTATCGCGGAACACGGAGTAGTATAAGTATGGAGTAATGATACGAATATTACTTCATAGAATCATAGGTACGGGTGTAGGGGGAAAGAAACGTCTGTGATTGGACGATCGCCGGCATCACGTCATATGTCTAATTTCTGATTGGTGACTGTCGTGGATATGTGTGCACGCAGTGATAGCCTAGCGGTTGAACGCTTGTTTTCCATGAAGGAGGATCTGAGTTCGATTCCGGCCCGGACCTCTTCTTCTTAGCGTGTCGATAGCAATCTAAATTGAGTCGACCCAGAACTTAGCTACGAGTAGCGTTATCAGCAGTTTTCATTAGTTCCTGTAACGTGCAGGTATCAGGGGACGCAAAGCATGATATCAGGTGTCCCATCGTTTGTGGAAGCACCATATTTACACTCCAAGCTGGAATCATCTATGTATTTCCACCTCAGCAGGTTTTCCTTACTTCGTCCAACCTGGGTCCGAAGTCTGTTTAAAGACTTTTAGGTTAGCCAAGGCAACTCATGTCCAGGTGGGAGATTTTCAGCAGGTTAGTCAAATGGGATGGGTAGAGAAGCACTGTCACGGTGGCGTGATAGTGCTTCTCTACCCATCTCATTTGGGAAATGTTGTCAAAACTGTGGAGTTTTAATCTTTGTTGAGACTGTTCGCCATTGAGTGGTGAGTGGGGGGGACAAACTTTAAAAAACTGACCGATTAAACCTGGACTTCTGAATTCGTGGCTTTAATCGGCGGATAGGTGATCGCATTAAGATGTTAGCAGACAGGAGGACACTGCTGCTCATCCCACACAAACCCACGGGTTGATAGGAGGCGTCTTATTATTTCCCACACGAAGGTACTTACAACCACGCTTGATCACTCCATTCTTACTATTCCATGTCGCCGACGCTTCCACGTCTGCCAACCCGCCAATAATTCGACGTTTGTTGACGGATTATTCTCGTTGCCAACCTCATAATAATATTGTGCGGGTTTTATATGTCATCGAGTGACAGTTATGTTGATGTTCAGATGTTTTCTTGTAATATATTGGATTGATATTGGATGAAGAATATTTTTATTATAAAATATATATGCTGTAATTTTTATAAAAGGAATATTTATATCCTATAAGAGGTTTACCGGCACGCTTAAAGTTCGTTGTATACGGAATTAGGGGTGTGTCCATCGTCATCTTATATCCATATAAATAAAAATGAATCGCCAAATGTGTTGCTAAGCGCAAAACTTGAGGACGGCTCGACCAATTCGGCTATTTTTATATATTCCTTAAGGCACAAGGAAGGTTCTTATGGAGAAAAAAAACATAAGAATCGCGTAGAAACAACATTTCTTTTCCCACTACAGGCCAATTTTTTTAAATTTTCTTTTATTGGGTTTGCTCTTGACTCTAGTCTAGATCAGAGGAGACAGAGACAAAGTCTACGATGAAGTGAGCTTACCCAGAAGAAGCCTGTTAACTCTAACTTTGAAGAGATTCAGGTTGAATGCGTTCGGGAACACAGACGCAGGTATGAGTTCCACTCTTTTCCAGTGCTCATTATGAAGGATGTTTGGAAGCGCTTAGTGCGAATTGGTGGAATGGCAACTAAGTATGGATGATAACTTGCAGTGCGTCTAGATGTCCGATGGTAGAAGGGAGCCGGTGGGATGAGGTTGTGGAGTTCTTGAGCACACTCAAGAACTGACAATAATAACTTTTGATAGAACGAAGTCTGTCCGGGCAGCTAGTTATTTATAAAGATAATAACTATCAAGATCGAATACACTGATTATATACTTACGTACTAAATGCGCTGTTTAAAAGAACAACATGGTATTAACGAGTTGTGGTTCCCGAACCACAGTGCCATAAAACTTGACAGCTGTCTAACGGTAATTAGAACCTTATAGCGTCAAAGCATTTAGCACATGTTGCCTATACGAGATAGTGTGTAGTATTTATTTCAACGTCGTTCTTCGTCTTTTCGTGTGGTTAGTGACTAACCTGGTGTCAGAGTTTATACCGCCCATGGGCCTCTGACTTGGCTTAACATGCCGTCAAGAAATATCTCTCAGGCATGCCGGTTTCCTGACGATATTTTCCTTCACTGTTTCTAAGCAAGTGATAATTATACAATACGCACATGAAACCGAAAAGTCAGAGGTGCGTGCCTTGGGTTCGAGCTCGAGACCTATGACTTGGCAGTCCGACGGTCACACCATTAGGCTATCACTGCTACGAATCGTCGAACCGTCATTGACCGAATATGATTCGAGAGGTTGTGTGCTGTGCTTACTAATCTATTTGCCAAGTCAGTTATCGTTTAGCATACTGCTATAGTATAACTAACGTACTGCATACAGTGGTTGATCGAGAGTTTAACATTGACAGTTTTGAAGGTAGCTAGGGTGATGACGTCACTGCGATAGACGACTGTATGGGATGGTTAGACTGTGATACTGATGTGATACTTGCACAAAGCAACGAAATAGCGCTGGTATTTAGCGACAACCTCCATTGACATCCCGTCACCTGCTGTAGTTTTATTAAACAACTAGCTGTGTCCTCACAGCTCCGCCCGTAGCCTATGTTTCTCAGTGATAATGTAGCATTCTAACGGCAAAAGATTTTTTGAAATCGGTCCAGTAGATTTTAAGTTTATTCGTTACATACAAAAATCCAAAAATACAAGAATACAAATCTTTCCTCTTTATAATATTAGTATAGATATAAATAAAATATTATAAAATAAATATTATGTCAACACAAAGAGCGGATCATACCAGTCAGAAGACTGAAAGTCTGACAAGCGATTCAAGCTTAGGATATCGGCATGGCGTAATTATTGGGTAGTGGAGGCCTGATCGCAGTAGCTTTAAGTAAAATAGTAGTAGGTATTCAGCCGCGTCTGGTCAGACTGACCTGCCAACTACCAACTGCCTCGTTGGTCTAGTGGTGGCAAGCGCGACTGCTGTTCGTGAGTCCTGGGTTCGATCCCAAGGTCGGGCAAAGTGTTATTGGATTTTTCCTTGTGGAATTCCTCAGTAGCAGCCTGGAGTTTGTATTTGTGCCCGGTTGATGGCTAGACTCGTCCTACATGGGACTTAAACATAACGGCGAAATGAGGGTGTTACTATACACCTCTGCCCAACACTTCGGGGAATTCAGGCGTGATGTTATGTGTGGTCAGACTGAAAGCCGACCCCAACATAATTGGCAAAGGCTAGGCAGAACGAAATAATATTATGATAAAATCTGTGGAGAAACGATTCCTCCAATGAAAAATTTCGGCTGCTTGTAGATGGTCTTGCGGACTGTTTCTACGTAACTAAGCAGTTATTGGTGAGACCTGGAGGGTCTCAAATCAAACCCAACGGTTGATGTTGGAAAGTTGTATAATACTAACTCCGTATCAGGTCTTGATAACGCGATGCAGGATTTGTGACGTTTCATTTGACAGCTGTCATTGTTGTCGCTGTAGTCTGCTTGACAATCGTCGTGCTGCGTAGTTCGCATGTGACGTGACAGATGCCGCCACAAATCAAACAACATTGAAGATATTCATTTAAAACTTCCTTTGGCCGATTTCTATGGTTTACCGAGCGTTATTGGTTAAAATTAAAACTCTTGTATCTTATCAATATCTAGCGGCCCGTCCCGGCTTCGCACGGATGGACATTTTTCCCGTTTTTGCAACATTTTTCATTTATGCTCCGCTCCTATTGGTCGTAGCGTGATGTTATATAGCCTTCCTCGATAAATGATGGACTATCTAACACAAAAATATTTTTTCAATTCCAATCAGTAGTTCCTGAGATTACCGCGTTCAAACAAACAAACAAACTCTTCAGCTTTATAATATTAGTATAGATGAAGGAAAGACCCCATAGCTTTACATAGTAGACCCTCCCAACGATAGTAACTATCACAAATAAAATTAGCTTATAATTATGCTTAGTTTTGCAATAAAATATGCTACCATTGGTGAGCAAAACGATTCGTTTTTGGCCATAGGAACTGACACTAGTCTGCTTACCCCAGAAGCAGAGACCACCAAGATAGTACAAAGCGATAAAGAGACCACCAAGATAGTACAAAGAGATAAACCAGTAGGTATATTACAATAGTATATTATATCAAGAGTGCTCAGCGGTTACAAACTGCTGTATAACCTTGTGAATAATTAAGTAGCGTCGTCATTTCCTCTGTCGTGCCTCGTCGCCACCCAATGTTCGTACTGCTTTTATCATTTCGATGGCAGCAAAGTAGATACGGACATCTATATTTTTGCGAAAATGATTCTATTACAAAAATGAGCTTATATCAACCCTATCTACAAGTCCGTATTAAAATTATTTCAAATTACAAAACAATGAAGATAATCTCGCACGTAATAGTACATTACTGCCGTGGTTTGTAATGACTGCGTTGCTGGCAGCACTGATGATGGCCGAAAGCGCAGTGTAGCGCAGCTCCAGGCCATCACAGCGCGGTTAGTATTGCAACTCTTGATGGACAAGCTGGAATAAAGGCCGAGACCGAAGGTCGAGGCCTTTATAGCGCGGACAGCAAGGGCTGCAATGATGACCACCCTTAAAGGCCGAGAGCGTAGCTAACCTAAGCTCGAGGCCATCATAGCATAGCCAGCAGCGCAGTCATTGCGGACCAAGGTTTGTATAGTAATAAAAACTTTTTGCACCAGACTATTTTTGAAACAAAACTCGACAATAATGGTTTTCAAAGGAAATTGCTGGTGGCTAAAACTCATCAGCAATGAAATTCCATACAACTTTGCTGGCGCCTATTCAAGTAGCGCGGAAAAGTCGACTTTGCTCAAAGAAGGTTGTCAAAATAATGACCACATTACAAGCATTTTGAGTAAATGAAAACATCTACATTCGATTTTTAAAAAACATCGCACCAAAATGGCTCTCAGTTTTTTACTAAATGTGCTCTACTGTAAAAATGCGATTTTGTAGATGTCTTCTTTTACTTTGCGGCCATTGATTTAATGTTTTATTCGTTTGTGAGAGGAGTCGTTTTTAATACGGAGGCTAATGTCGGATTCACGCTAGGCTTACGTGCCGTGTTGTGACACGTCAGTGGGTACATCTGACGGTAGCGGATTCATATATTTTGTATAGTAGATTTAAAGATACAAAGATAAAGAAACATTTATATGGACATAGCAAAAAGAGACAACAGATTAACAGTGTGATATAAAAAATAAAGATAAAGTTTTGGGTATGTGTCTCACGGCTGGACCAAAAAGGCGTCCAGATCAGCTTAATGTCAAGCACTATAGGTAAGTACTTGACGCTGGTTTTCGTTTGGTTACGTCCTACGCGACTCGACACGTGTGTAGTGTGAATCCAATATAAAGGCTCACTTTTACGAAATCGTTCCCGTATGGCAAAAGAAGGAACATTCAAATATGGGTTTAAAGTCGTACTCTGTAGATACATTGTACAGTGACAACCTAAGATAGTAGACAGCGTGCGGCAAGCTCGCTTGCTGCAACCTAGCCGCTCGATGGTGGTCGTCTCGCTTATCGTGCTATTCAAGCGAGCGGTCCGCGGGCTTCGAACGAGCGGTACGCGAGCTTAAAACAAGCGGTCCGCGGGCTTCAAACGAGCGGCCCGTGGGCTTCGAACGAGTGGCCCGCGGGTTTCAAGTGAACGGCCCGCGGGCTTCAAGCGAGTGGCCTGCGTACCGCTCGGCTATAGCAAGTTGTATAACAGTGCGCGGTAGAGAGCCGTCGCCGCGCGGACAGTGAGTTTACTGCTAGCTGTGGCCGCGTGGACAGCGAGCGGTCACTTCGATTTGAGGCGGAGGAGTGCGGGTGCTGTACGGGATCGGTGTCCTGTAAGTGAGCTTTCAATCAATCAATCAATCAAATTTATTTCGGACAAGGTACATCCATATGTTGGTAAATTATAATATAAGTACTTACAAAAATATAGACCACCCCATCTTCAAGTCTTACATATCTGCCTGAAACTGTCCCTCTTCGGGGCAAAGACCTCTTCTTATACAGAGAAGGAACGAACATTGATGACCACGCTTGCTCACTGCGGGTTGGCGATTTTAAACCATTAATTCCAGGTTTCCTCACGATGTTTTCCTTCACCATATGTCAGTGGTGTCTTAGATTAACAAAGTAAGTACAAACGACATTGAAAAAGTGATATTGGTACATGCCTGGGTTTGAACTCGCAACACGGTGCTTAACAAGCGGATCTAAAACCTTCTGCCACTTACTGAAAAACAGTCTCTTGGCTAGCGCATTGGTGATCACTGTTATTATTAGCAAACAAGAGGACACTGCTGCCCATCCTCTCTTTGGCAAAATAGCGTGATGGCATCAGTACAACTCCTTGTAGACAATCACCTAGCAACTTACATAAAATATGTACACTCGGGAGCAATGAATCTGGGTCACCAATATAAACAAAACAATGTTAAAATGTTCAACAATGTTTTCCGAGATATTAAGGTTTATGTTGGTGAACCGGATTCATTGCTCCCGAGTGTATTATATAAATCTTACGAATTCTTTCCGACAACAGATTATTTTTTTCTACAAATTATTCCTCCTAGCCTTTTCCCAATTATGTTGGGGTCAGCTTCCAGTCTAACCAGATGCGGCTGAATACCAATATTTTACACAGAGCGACTGTCATCAGACCTTCGCAACCCAGTAACGGGGCAGTGCCGATATCTTTAGGTTAAACCGGTTGTCAGAATTTCGGGCTTCTGACTACTTGTAACGATTGTCATAGGTATTCTTATGACACTCGGAATCAACGGTGTAACTTACTACCCGAGTCATGAGGTCTCAATGTGTAACGAACGGTCACCCATCCATGGTTTGACCGCGGCAAGCGCAGCTTAACCTCGCAAATCATATGAGTGGTGCGGTTGTTTATTAGCCATGAGCCCCCCTATTTTTTTTCTATAGAGGAGGAAATAATTTCCCCCTTTCAAACAGATATCAAAAACAATTTCAGAAGATTAATTCCAATGTGTTCTTTGCAAACTTCGTATGTAAAATTAAATTTTAGAGCACCCTGCGTAACTGCTTTAAGCTCGAGTTGGTCTCAAAGGGCGGGACCCTTATTATGAAGTTTGTTATTTGTTTTCATGTTTGTTACATGCAAACTTAGGCGTTTCATTCGTAAATTTGTGAAGGAGAAAATATTTTGATGGATAATTAAGAGAGTAGACTAGTTTTTACTGCTTAAGTTTTTGGTGGAGTCTAGAAATTATATCTTAAAGTTTTATGTAGGTACGTGGCTAATTACCAACCGCGCGGATCTTACGATTTGTGAGGTTAAACTACGCTTGCCGTGGTCAGTCCGTGGATGGGTGACCGTTCGCTACACATCGAGATCCCTCTGTGCCTCGAAGAGCACGTTAAACAGTCGGTATGACAGTCGTTACGGAAAGTCAGAAGTCCGAAAACTTGACAACCGGATATCGGCATTGCCCAGTGTTGGTACTGGTTTGCGGAGGTCTCATGACAGTCGCTCTGTGTAAACTACTGGTACCTATTCAGCCGCATCTGCTTAGACTGGATGCTGACACCAACATAGTTGGGAAAAAGGCTAGGCAAAAGAGTTCATAAAGCACTAAATTGGTTTCTAATCTATTTTGAATAAACAACATGTTTCTGATTTTATGCTGTCAACGTGGACTAGAGCGCAGCGTGTTTAAAATAAAGAAAGTAGATAGAATCCGACACACAAAAATAAGGTCAATAACCAAAGCAATGAACGCATTGAATTACGCACAAAAACTCAAGTGGAAGTGGGCAGGACATGTCGCGAGGTTTACGGACAAGAACTGGACCATAAAAGTGACATCTTGGAAAGGTCCTCCAGGTAAAAGGAACAGAGGAAGACCATTGACACGCTGGGAGGAAGATATTAAAAAGACAGCCGATCCAAACTGGAAACAGACCGCACAGGACAGAGACAATTGGGCATCTTTGGAGGAAGCCTTCACCCAACATGGGGTTCCTACAGATAACACTTAGCAATATTCAAATCGATATTTTAAATTGGCTATTAGTTAATAAGTAAAGCAGTAAAGGAAATAAACTAGAAAAGTGTATTAAATTAATTAAATTAGTAGCATGTAATCAAAGAAAAACTATGTACTTAAGTGTAGTGAACTAATTAAACTAGTTAAGTAACTTTAATATTGTAAATAATTAGTAGGAAATAAAGGGCTTTTTTATTTTTAATTATTTATTATTGTTACTTCAGTACTTAGTTCTGACTTACTAACGTAAACGTAACTAAGTGAATTTTGAATTGGAAGTACTCGTTTCGCACATACTATTTAATTAAATTGAAAAATTTATTCATATCTATGTATGACACAAATTGTGCATATAGCAAAAAAAAACATAGGACAGTTGTATTTCGATTAAAAATTCGCTTACATTAGCGATCTTCTTCTTTTCGTGTGGTTAGTGACTAACCTGGTGTCAGAGTTCATGCCGCCCATGGGCCTCTGACTTGGCTTCACTTGCCGTCGAGAAATATCTCTCAGGCATGCTGGTTTCCTCACGATGTTTTCCTCTACCGTTTTTAAGCAAGTAATAATTATACAATACGCACATGAATCCGAAAAGTCACAGGTGCGTGCCTTGGGTTCGAACTTTAAACCTGTGACTTGGCAGTCCGACGGTCACAGTCTATCACTGGTTAACATTAGCGATACGTTTACGATACTATTTATGTCAAACGTTCGTGGAAGGCCTACTGAATGTTCTGAAACTCACTCATTCGTTTAATCTTCCAGCAAATAGATAAACACAACGTTGGCACACATAGCAGAGCGACTGAGCTCCTAATATTGCATCCGATAGCATCGAATTTGAATGCTTAATGCCATCTAGCAATATTCTCGATCGCTCTATACATATTTATAAGGCATTTCTGTGACGTGTACTAGATTGAAATTGCCTTCTATATTTATATGTATTTAGACAGGAATGGTGAAGCTTTATGGGAGGAGGGAAAGCTAATTGAAGTCCTTTTATTACGAGATACATTTAACTGCCTCGTTCATCGCTGTCGTTCGTGGCGGCAAGCGCGATTTCAGGTCCTGAGTTCGAACCCCAGGTCGAGCAAAGTGTTTTTGGATTGGAGTTCCTCAGTAGCAGCCCGGAGTTTGGATTTATGCCCGGTTGATAGCAATATGGTCACCATTACACGGGGCTTAAATATAAAGGCGAAATGAAGGTGTTACTGTACACCTCTGCCCAACCCTTCGGGGAATACAGGCGTGATATTATACATTTAACGTGTATAAGTGCGTCTATAAGGTTATGTCATGTGGTTTCTAGCAATTCTAATTAATAACCGCACGGATTATACGATTGACGAGGTTAAGCTGCGCTTGCCGCGATAAGTCTGTCGAGTTGTGACCGTTAGTTACACACCCAGACCCCTCGATCCTCAGAGAGCACGTTAAACCATTGACCCATCCAAGGACTGACCGTGGCAAGCGCAGCTTAACCTTGCAAATCATGTGATCCGCACAGTTGTTAATTAGCCACGAGCGCCTTTAGAATTGTCTCTCGACTGTAAATAGGATGAGATCAATTTTTTTCAATTATAACTTTCGTAAGACGAATGGCCAAATACTCAAATGCTGTCATTGTCACTTCGCCTTGAAGTGACAGTGACAGCACGAGACTTAATGGCCACTTACAATTAAGTAGCGTTTAAATATTTCGCCAATATTCATGTATATGATCGAGATGATGGACTCGCGATCTCGCACCTTGATTAGCTGATGATTAAGGGCTTCGTTTGGGTCAAAAACTAGTCCAGCAAACCCGAACCATGATGCAAGCACGAGGCTAAAGCCATGAACAATCAACAACATAGAGTTTAACCCAGTTCCGTTTCATAACTCGACTCAAGGAAACAAAAGCATTTCTTTAATCCCAGATTAGAAGAAAATGTAGGTGCATAAATAAGCTCTCTGTGCTTTTAAGAGACAAAAGTAGGGGTAGAGCCTATAAATATACTGTTCTCGCAGGTTTATAGTTTTGTCGGAATATTCCCCTCCATTGTAAATCATAACTAGGACGAAATTGCTCTAAGATTTGCTGCATAGCTCTGCGAATGTAATATCTTTGGTGTTATCTTCATTCTGTCTTTTATCTTTGTTTGTTAAGCGATTGTTTTGAAGATCAGGTGACTTGGAGATTAAAATTGTGGTTTCTAGGCTTCGACTAGTCTTATTATGTCAGGTTAAAATTATTGTTATTTTGTCAAATACATAATTATGTGCATTGTCGTAGGCTAACCCCCGGTTCGAGGGTTTTTGAAACAATTGAATCTGCTCTCATTGTGTCTTAAAATGTCCCAATCGATGTGATAGGACATTCAAAAACCTAACAACCAATTACATAAGTTCATATAAGATTTGATAACATATTAAATTATAACAATGTATGTGCACTACTACGAATCCTAATCCAAGAAAATATGATCCGAACTAGCTTGGGGTGAAAAAATAAATATTTTAAATTAAAATAAATTGTGTTTACACTGTAATTTTTTTATTTAAAATATTTATTTTTTCACCTTATGTTAACTTAATACCGAAAAAGCACCCTAATTTTCAATCGAAAATTCTCGCGTCAAAATATCAGCTTTTTTTAAAAAAGTCAGTGGGTTTTATGTTCGTTGAAATCTCTACTTTCTCGTGGTGTAAAAAAAATATATATTACCATGGTAAATGTTCTCAGAAAATGCAAAGAAATAAGGAATATAATAATTAGAAATAAGGAATAAGGTGAAAAAATAAATATTTAAAATAAAAAAAATACAGTGTGTTTGCGACATAAAAAGGTAAGTTTTCACCAAATTTCGTGAAAAAAAACATTTTTTTGTAAAATATAAAAATAAAAAATCAAAAACTTGGTTATTTGAATTTTTCACATAAATTTTGAGGTTAGGTATATGAAAAAAGTGTAAATACAAAAGTTATAGATCTTTTTATTACCTACAACTTTGCTTTTTAACTTTTTTCCATAGGACTTGTAGTTTTGCCAGAAATCGAGATAAACCGTTTTTTACCCTTAAAAACGCACCCCCATCCACTTCCCGACCTCAGATCGCCCGTAATTTAATTTTCCTTTATTTTTTGTTATATTCTCTTCCTTTTCCAATGGGTTTCATCCTACTATTTTTTTTTTTTCACTTTTTACCATTTTCAAAGGCTTCAGCCCTGGTCTATAACTGAATAACACAAATTCTTCCCCCACCAACACAAGAAAATAAAGCCAACTCAAACGCTACCAAACATCAAAAGACAGGAATTCCATTGTTTCCAATATTTAGTCTCGAAACAACGAATCCTCACACAAACGTCACGGGATTTTCCTTTACATATTTTAATCCGGGATCTATACAATATCCCGGGATTTTAACTCCCGTCCTCATTGTTCCAGTGTTTAATATTACATTGAACAATTCAGGATTCCCGGTGTTTTCCAGCCGTGAGAGTCGCGTTCTTGCAAATTGTATATCGTTTGCAAAAAGGTATTGTAGAAACGGTTATTGTATTGTTACTGTATGCTTTCAGAGGATTAGGTTTTCTGGGACTGTGTTTTTAGGTACAGAATATTGCTTTGCCTAATTCTTTTGTAGTGATAATCTCGAATGCTTATTAATCTATTTGATCAAGAAACGGCTGTTATTTTTTTTAAATCCTGGCCTCATACCTGTATGTTCCACTCGCTGACTCACTCACATGCACATTTTTTATTTTTTTATTTTATCCTAAATGTTACAGTGTATTATCTAACATTACATTTATGCGCGTAGAAAATACACCCAAAAAAAAAAAAAAAAAACACCCAAACTCGCCCCAAACACCCCACACACATTCACATACTTTCTACAAAACAACCACACACACACACACCCTCTCTCACACGCACACACACACACACCGCGAAATGATTTTATTACTTTTCTTTTCTCTTATTTTATTATGCTACTAGAAGACAGTCTTCTTCTAAGGCTGTCTACTCAAAAGTTACACATCCCTAGCCTTATAAGTAATCTATCAGTACTTGTATAAATCTATCGGAAGAGCGGTTTCTTCTAACACAAGCAATTAACTTGCTTAAAAGAAGACTCCTAACACTGTAATTGTAATATGTTCATAAGTTACTGAAATAAACATTTTTATTTATTATTTATTTATTATTATTATTACAGCTGCCAAACTGCAAAGCAATTTGTCGGCAGATATGACCGCACGCACTTACTCGCAGACTCACACGCATACGAACGCACGCACTTATATCGCATACTCACTCACACGCATACGAACGCACGCACGTTGTCGCAGACCCACTCGCACGCATGCGAATACTAGCACGTATTCGCATACTCACTCATACTCATTCATACACACACCCACACACACACACACGTACAAACTTATTTTAGATTCAAACTAATATCATAAGTATTGATGAAACCGTAACTTCTTGAATGTATAGTGTGCTGCGCTGGCAATCACAATAAAATTAATTGCTCTACTTTGCAATGATTAGCTCCCCAAAATACAGGCTGTGCATAGTATGGGGCCCATCGCTACTTCCAAAATAGTTTTCTGTATTTTTCTTGTTGTAATCTCTTTTTATGATTTATGCTAAACTATGATTGATATAATAAATAAATAAAAATATAAAACGAACCCGTCGCGGGGCGCTTGGTAGATATGAAACAACGAAACACATTTTGTAAAACAAAAATCTGGCCAAATCAAACCGAAGAGAGCCGACGAGTTACGAAGGTCAGCCGTCGTGTGTCTGCCATCGCGAGCATCGCTACGCAACAGCCGCTCTCATATCCGTACCACCGCATTAGATGTTTCACATCAAAATAAATATTATTTCTCCTGTATCGTGAGTGCGTTTACATACACAAATCACAGTCATGCACAAGCAGTCAGTCCCGGAACAACTTTATGTAGGCTATACAAATATTTTCCTTTTGTGCATATAAATCGAACCTGCAGGTATATGCACAGTACAACACACCTACGAAGTTGCATTGGCAAACTTTTTATTTATTTATTTTTTTCTTAAAAAATCGTTGCTCCACACTAGGATTTCTCCTGTATCGTGGGTGCGTTTACAGACACAAATCTTCACATGCACAATCGCCCAGACCCGGAACAACTATTTGTAGGCCATACAAATATTTGTTCCGTGTGGGAATTGAACCCACGACCTGTAGCATAGAAGCCAATCGCTCAACCACTGCACCAAACGTGTCTTCAAAACTTGATCTAACAACCAATGGCAGTCGCTCATTTTCACCCCACTCACACTTATTGCGTCAGCGTAAAGATCATTTTTTACTGCAGTACTAATAAACATTCGTGGTCTTGAAGTCGCACTCAGTTCGGAAGTGATCGGTTTTACGAAGTTAGCCGATGTATCGTACAATACTATGCCACAAAACAGATAGGTACAGAAGTCAATCACATGTATGTACTTCACTTTTCATACCTACGCTCGGCGGTCGCTCTATCTATATATCTATCTCTCTCAAGCGCATGGCATTCACACTCGCACTCACTCGCACTCTAGTCCCAAACAGTCCGAGATATCGTGTCCATGAGCAGTGTCTATGTGTGCGTTGCTCGAGCGCACTTGTATGAAGATTGACTTCTGTACCTATCTGTTTTGTGACTATGCCGTAGCATACAAGCCAATACAATCGTCTAATTTCATCCCTTTGTGGATAGGTATTGTGACAGCAAGGATCAAAGGTCTTAAGATAATATAATCCTTGTAATTATTAAATTGCCTATCATGGCTTTATGAAAGGCATCGGCAGATATCTACTGTGTATGACCTAATTCCGTAAGTGTTGTACGTAATAGGTGAGTAAGCAATTACTAAGTGATCTGTAGCTCATTATTTGGTAATAACATTAATAATGGTAATATAACTGCTTCGGTGGTCTAGTGGTGGCAAGCACGACTGCTGACCGTGAGGTCCTGGGTTCGATCCTCAGGTCAGGCAAAGTGTTATTGAGTTTTTCCGTGTGGAATTCCTCAGTAGAAGCTCGGAGTTTGGATTTGTACCCGGTTGATGGCAATAGGCTCGCCCCATATTATATGGGACTTAAACCTAATGGTGAACTAAGGGTGTTAATACACCTCTGCCCAACCCTTCAGGGAATACAGGCGTGATGTTATATTAATGTTATGTTATTAGGTAATATAATTGCTGTGAATAGGATTTAAATTGCGTCTTAAGCTGGGTACTGACCGGTGTTACGGGCCGTAATGTAACAATACAATACAATACAATACTCTTTATTGCACACAAAACAAACAAGAAACATTATTATAAAAATAGAGATGTACAATGGGCGGTCTTATCGCACTAGGCGATTTCTTCCAGACAACCTTTGGATGGACATGAAGTGCAAGAAAAAAAAGAGAGAGGTAGTTCTCAGTGTCACAATTAATAAGGAGACATTAAATTATGTACGTTAAATAAACCTTAAAACACAAATAAATAAATATTATATACAATAAATATGAAATAAATATATATATATAAATATATATAGTGTAATGTGTATGTAATACATATTATAAACAGACAAATAACTATACATAAAGATGCAAAATTAACTATATTGATCCTTGACGAGTCTTTTGAAAGTGACCAAGGATTGCGCACGTCTAACTGTAACTGGCAAAGCATTCCAAAGCCGAACAGCCTGGACTGTGAATGATTTACCAAAGAAGTTGGTAGAATGCATTGGCATTTTTAACGTCAGATTCTCTGATGACCTTAATGATCTCGAGTGTGTGTCATGGAGGAACTCGAAACGTTCTTTAAGGTAGGAGGGAGTAGAAGGATTGTACAAGATATTGTATAGAAGGTGAAGAATATGTGAATACCGGCGATAGCGTATTGGAAGCCACTTGAGCTTAGTACGAAACTCAGACACATGATCATACTTGCGTAGACCAAATATAAATCGTATACAGAAATTTCGAAGACGCTCAAGCCTATCAAGTATCAACATTCGCAGCGAGCATGTTACGTTACGCCGTGTTCTAAACTCCGTGTAAATAGGTACTCATCACAAGCGCCTTGTTTCCCCGTACTGACTGCATGAACGCTCGCTGTGTAACACTTTACATTACGCCCTGTAACGCCGGTCAGTACCCGGCTTTACAAAATACTGCAGATTTTCATTTACTTGACACCATCTTAATAAAATTGCGGTAAACTATCGCAATGGGCCATCCAGATTTTTTCTGCCACCAGAGCGGGCCATAACAAAAGGGGGGGTGTCTCAATTCTTACACACATATAACAATTAAATAAATAGTTTTTTTCAAACCAATTCTACAGACTAAAGATCTGTTTTAATATTATTTTTTAAATTTTCATTTCGATTTACAGTGGCGCCGCCTAGCGGATTTTCAGCCTTAAATTGGCCCACGTATCGAGTGTAATTTTTCTGATTTAGATAGAGTTTGTTCTGAGAAGTACTATTACTATTTCAGCCGCCGAGCAGCATTTCTGTGTTTCTGTTTGAAGCAACGACGTTGATAAATAGACACGCTATCTCGTATATGCAACATGCGCCAAATGCATACGCAATAAGGTTCAAAATACCTTTAGACAGCTGTCAAGTTCAATGGCGCTGTGGTTTCGGAACTAGACGTTGACACCTTGTTACATAACATAACATCACGCCTATATTCCCCAAAGGGTTAGGCAGAGGTGTATTAACATCCTCATTTCGCCGTTATGTTTAAGTCCCATGTAATAAGGGGCGAGCCTATTGCCATCAACCGGGCACAAATTCAAACTCTGGGCTGCTACTGAGGAATTCCATGCGGAAAAGCATAATAACACTTTGCCCGACCTGGGGATCGAACCCAGGACCTCACGATCAGCAGTCGCGCTTACCACCACTAGACCAACGAGGCAGTTACCGTGTTGTTCTTCTAAACAGCGCCTCTAGTACATAAGTACACATTATATCAATGGTTTGAAGGATAAAATTACAGGCACATGAGACTGTTCCAACTTTGTGACTAAGGTTGGCAATGCAACAATGCTCTTGGTGTTGTAGGTGTATTTAGACGGCGGTAACAGTTTCCACCTGTGGGCCGACGCTCTGTTTGTCAACGTATTACATAAACCAAACAAAAAAAACGTGTTCAAACGTTCAAATCGATTCATACATTTGGGAGCTACGATGCCACAGACAGATACACAGATACAGACATAGGCTTCAAACTTACAACACCCCTCTTTTTTCGTCGGAGTTTAAAAAGATGCAGATGTATCTACATCCAAAAGCATCTTATACAATAGTACAAAGTTGGTTACTCTGCGTAATCCGCAAATAAACCATTTATAGTACTATCTGCCAAAACACTCCCGCGACAGAAGGAGAGGCTAGCGTTTGTAAAAATGTAAATTTTATTGCCTAAAAGCAACCAGCACCGGTATAAATATTTGAAGTTAAGCCGAGTGCACACTGGGCATGCGCTATGCGGATTTTATGTGGCTTTCTGTTACACCGTTGTGTGTCAAGGAAAGGGGCACACCTTTTGGTAAAGCAATAAAAAAGAAATACCTTAAAAAATATTTTAAATGAAATGGTTTAATCTTCACAGCACCCCTGCAGAATCAGGGGTTGAGGAATGAAGATTGAAATTATTATAATGTTGTATTGTCATGGGAATTGAATTTGTGTGTGAAGTTTCAAGAGAATCGGAGAAGTAGTTGAAAAATCTGTCGCCAGATTTGAATCAAGGAGCTTACCAATTAGTATAAACAGTGTCTGCTGGTATATGCGTGGACTTTATTGAATCGATGCATGTAGCACCAGAGACCATGCAAATGGGTATAATATAACAAAAAAAAGTGATGGACTCAGTTAGCTGTAAGTTATTAGTATAATCTTAAATTATCACTGCATGTCCGATACAGGAGTATCAATAAGTAAAGTAAAAAAAGTAAACAATAATAAACTGTATAAAAGAGCGCGGACGAAATGTCTGCGGTATAATAACAATTTATTTTTATTTTTATATTTATCAATAGAAATTATTGTCTTGTCGTTTCAGTGTGTAGTTTCAGGAAAAAAATTGGCCTCCTCGCTTTTCCCATGGGTTCTACCCAAAAACTTTCCAAGGGAATTGTGTCAGGAGGATGTGCAGGAGTGTGCAAAATACTGCGATCAAGTATTAATTTGCCAAGCGTGTTGAAAATGGCAATATTCTCTCACGTCTCTAACGTCCGCTGGTGGACTTAAGCCTCGTTAAGTCACAACGAACCGTACATGGTTGCGACCTAACGAGGCCTAAGTCCAGCAATGGACGTTTTTCGGAAACCTACTGCAAGAGAGGTGGTAGGTTCTTGGAGGTGTCTATCGCAACACACGGTAATTTTATAATATCCCATCCCAAAAATAATAACTACTCTAATCCAAGCAAGGTAGATGAAACGTATTTCTATAACACCCCATATACGTATTTCTATAACCCCCCATACATACACGAACAGATGTATTTTATTTCCATTGCCACAACACTGAAAGGAAACTCCCTTGCTAAATAAAATCAATCGCATTGATGAGATACATGCAGTGTGCCAATCCGTACAACTGTGAATATTCCCCCGCGTGTTAAGTACCGACCTGACACTAACTTTTGTGATTGGATGGTCGTTTATACTCCTGGGAGCAGTCGGGACATGCTGTAGTTCCAATATATGTGCATGTCTGTTAGTGTTGTAGATTAATTTAACATGGGTATAATATTGTCTATAAGGTAAAGATGTAAGCGGAGATGAGAATGTTGAGGTGGATGTGTGGAGTGACGCGAATGGATAAAGTAAGAAATAAGTACATTAGAGGGAGTTTGAAAGTGGCATCAGTGACAGAAAAGTTGAAAGGAAATTTCGTTTGTCTTGGTATGGGCATGTGATGGGAAGGGATGAAACACATGTGACTAAAGAGTGATGAATATGAATGTTGATGGATGGAGGGGGAGAGGGAGACCAAAGAAAACATGGATGGATTGCGTCAGGGAGGATATGAAAGATAAGGGAGTAAATGGTAATGAGACGGCTGACAGAGAAGAGTGGAAGAGAAAAACATATTGCGCCGACCCCAAGTAACTTGAGACCAGGGCAGGAAGATATTGTGTATAAGGTAAGCTGACCAAGATTTATTTGTATTCTTGTCTTGGTCGTGTTTTACCTTAGTCTCACCTAATGGTAAGCGCAGACAGAGTCTAAAATGGAGCACACTAATCCAAGGAACAGAGATATAGATGGATTCCCGTATACCCCTCTGGCTTTCAGAACACAGTAAACTGCTTGGCGTCGGGCTTTAATGTGAGGGTCGTAGGTAGTCACTAGCACTGGTATTTCTTAGGTAGTACTCACAGCCGGCGTGTGTATCAGATATTGTATGTTTTTTCTACATTTATGAATCTTTTCATACAAGCGCATAGCAAGAAGAGTAGATGGTATCATGTGGCTTTCGGTAGTTTCTGCGTAATCCCATTGACAATGGGGTTATATGAAGCATCATCGACGATCGTTTAGAAGGCTCATGCTTTATGTAAGTAACAGTAAAACGCTTCTATGTAGGGGGTCTGAGTTCAAACCCAGCACCCGACCTTTCAAATTCATATGCAGATCAAACTGCGATCACTTGCGTTAAGGTGAAGGAAAACATCGTGAGGAAATCATACACTTTAGAGGACTCCAAAAAATATGTGTCCATCAATACGCATTAGGTCAGAGTGGCAAACTAAGTCTAAATCCTCTCTTATTCTGGGAAGAGGCCTGTGCCCAGCAGTGGGACTTTAACTGATTATGTAATGCTACATTTGCATTTTTTTTTAGAAAATAAGATTTCCTCGCTCTAGGATTACTCCTGTGTCGTGGGTGCGTTTACAGACACAAATCTTCACATACACAAACATCTAGACACGGAACAACTATTTGTAGGCCATACAAATACACGACCCGTAGCGCAGAAGCCGATCGCTTAGCCACTGCACCAAACGTGTCGTTTGAAGTGGCCGAGCCGAGCTTTCAATATTGCTCTCACAAAAATTCTCACTAAAACAACAATGTTCACAACGGTGTAACATCAACCGAAATCCGGTCCATGTGCACTTACATCACTGTCCACGAAACGTGCCTCCTTATGCATCGTTAATCTTGTTTATTATACTATTTATTATAACCGAACACCCAGACTATACAAGGGAGAATTTTTTAAATTACCAGCGTATTCAACTGTGATTTAGATAGAAAAGTTCTAACTGTTACGTTTTGCTTAAGTTTGTTATGAAGATTTACGGAGATGAATGGGTCTCATGATCTTCTTTAATGGTGAAAAGTTGTATGATGCGGTTTCTGGGATATGATGAGCTGTTTCTTCCTGTGAAGTTGAAACAAATGAGGGACTTTGTTAGAAGGGAAGAGCTTTATTTGCACACCTTCAATACGATGTAAGCAGCAATCCTGTTTTATAGTTAATGTACTTTTTACCAAACGTTCATGGTTATCGAAGCGTTTCCAGAGCGTTTACAAGCCGATAGTTCTAAAAAAATTTAAGCACAGATAGTAGGTATGTACTTAGTTTTTTTTGGTCGCCTTTATCCCTAATCGCACATGGTAAGCACAGACAGGGCCTGAAAAGGAGCACAGGAATCCAAGTATGAAGAAATAGAGGGTTCCCCCTAGACCGCTCTGGCTTTCACATACATACACACACACACACACACACACACACACACACACACACATTCACATTCACACACAAACACACACACTCAGTCACACACACACTCACGCACACACAGTCACACACATACACACTCCCCCTTTACACACACACTCCCTTACTCACACACACATAAATTCGCGCGTGCCCTCATACGCGCCCACACAAACGTATGTACACTCAAGTGAACACGCGCACTAAAAAATACGCACATACAAGAGATCAAAAAGTCGTAATACAAATTAACTGCTTAACATCGGAAGAGACTACATTAATTACCTATAGTGTACTTTCTTACTATAGTGTCCTAAAGGACAGTGATGAAACCAAGCTCACGAAGACATCCCTAGTCATGTCACCAACAAATAAAGGTCGTCGTAGTATTCCCCACCGGAAATAGTAAGTTGACACGTAGAAATGGGTAACATTACTACACTGAATGGCGGGAAACTGGTTTCTTTACGCCATCTTGTTTCCCTCTGATTAATTCTGTTAGTTGTCCCTCGAGATCATGAGACATGCCAGGCGTCTGTTGGTATTTTGTTTGGCGGATTTTTGTAGATCCTCGTTGAGGATTTAATTTAATTTTGGTGACATTCTATTATTGATTTGATACGGTTATAAATAATTTAATTTTGATAATTTTAATTTAGCTGACATTGTATTTTTTCATGACATTTTGTACTATATTTAAATTAATACATGTAATATTACTGACATTGTATTTTTTGAGATATTGTAGTTTTACAATTGATTTATATTTGATTTTACCAGTGACACTATTTTGTATGCCCTTTGGCGGGACATAGTATGGACCAACATTTATTTGTATATTTTCATCTCTATATTTTTTTACCCTGTGTTCACAAAATGAATAAATGAATTTGAATTTGGATATCACGGAAGGGTTAATGTGTATAAGAATATAGAATTACGAGTTGTTTTTCCAGTGATCTCATTTGGAAGCAAATGATGATGATGCGCAAATCTTTCAATAGTATAAATTGAATAAGGGTAAAAAAAAACTGCCTCGTTGGTCCAGTGGTGACAACTATGACTGCTGATCGTGAGGTCCTGAGTTTGATCCTCAGGTCGGGCAAAGTGTTATTGGGTTTTACCATGTGGAATTCTTCAGTAGCAGCCCGGAATTTGGATTTGTGCCCGGTTGATGACAATAGACTTACCCCCTATTAATTAGGACTTAAACATAACGGCGAAATGAGGTTGTTACTATACACCTCTGCCCAACCTTTCGGTGAATACAGGCGAAAGAAAAGAAAAAGAAGATTTTTACGTAA
Organism: Amphipyra berbera; assembly: GCA_910594945.2. Taxonomy (NCBI): domain Eukaryota; kingdom Metazoa; phylum Arthropoda; class Insecta; order Lepidoptera; family Noctuidae; genus Amphipyra; species Amphipyra berbera. The sequence continues at coordinate 3,483,181 of OU343138.1, forward strand.
TCTAGAATCGGTAATTGTGGTAAATATTTACTTTACGAGCACCACATGCCTTCGGTTCATATTCAGCGTCGCAGGTGTTCTTACTTACTGCCATTTGCCGACGTAACACGCGTTAGATTTTATTGTGAACATTTTCAACGTACGTGTACCTCGAAGACGTTTCCTTTCATCGTTTGTCGGTGAGGTTAAGTATTGTGGAAAAAAAGTTAATTTGAAAATACTGAATGACTGAGAACTTTACAGGTAGGTACAGTACGATGCGGACCGTGACCTGGCGGGGCTTGCGGTGCATGCTTTTGCGACTCCCGCGACCCCGGCCGAACGGTCCGGAGAAGGAATACCGTTGGTTTTTAGCCGGTAAGAGTCCGGCAGACCCCTTTGCCTTCCTCGGGCGAGGGACATCCATGAGAATTTTACAACGAAAAAAAACGGTTCGGGATGTGTTGTTCACATCTGTACCGACGGATCATTTAAACAAATGGCAGCTGCGTCGCATCTGGCAGGCAGGATACGATAAAAATAACGGATCCAGTATCCAGTAAAGTTGGGTCGTACTATACCTATTTACCTTATGTAAACTAGTACGATAGTACCAGTTGTAGGTTCACTTTTGCCTGCCTAAATCAGACACAAATGACTAATATAGAACCCTCTATCGTTGATCAATAACTAGGAATTGAACGCGCAACCTTGAGCACGGAAGTCGAATGGTCAGCAAGATTTTTGAACCTGGGCTTCACCTGTTAGACAACATCTTAAAACTGAAACATGTCTACAGGATCGTAAAAAAAATCTATCTTACCAATTACGATAAGATACATTTTTCATAACTCATAACTTCAGGAGTATTCCCAAGGAGGGTTGATGTCAGGCAGGCGGCTGGCCATAACACAATAAGCCAAAACCTCTAACAACATGGATTTATGAAATACAGGTTGTGCCGACCCCACCTAGTGTAGGATAAGGGCAGGAAGATGATGACGAAACAGATAATCTCATTTATTATTCCGTTCCGCGGGCAACGGTAATTAATGTATTATTTATATTAATACGAACGCTAGCCACTAATGACCCTGCCAATCGTACTTGTAATTGAAGTGCGTGAAATAATAATGATCGTGTTGAACTGTACGTTGCTGCCTTGTTAGTTTGTGAATTTTGAGACAAAAAAAAAGAAATTATTAAGTTATTGGTGATGTTCTTCACAAAGGTCAGGTGCGTAGTACTCTCAACCGGCGTGCGTGTATGACAAGATGTATGAATGTGGATGAAGCGAAAGGGGTATGTAAGAGTCGTACCATGTGGCGTTCTATAGTTTCTGCCTACCCCCATGGGAAAAAGGCGTGAGTTTATGTATGTATGTAAAAAAGAAAAGAAACAAGAAAAAGAAAAAAATAGAAATTAATTTTAGAAAAATGAAAGCTGTTTAAATCAAACCGAAAAGACGAGTTACGAAGGTCTGCCATCGCGAGTTCGCCACGCAACAGCCGCTCTCACATAGCCGCATTAGATGTTTCACATCAACTAAAAAAATAAAGAAAAGCAAATTGCAGATGATAGACATAGGTGTATCTTATGCAGGCTCGATAATTCGGTCATCCATTAAAATGATAAATGATTTTTATTTCTGTAAATAAATCTGTTACAGACACTTTTACAAGTCAATGTAATGTTTTTTTTAAGGCTAGATGGCGCCGGCATTTCCTATCTGACTAGCTCTGAGAAGAAAAGCCGAAACAAACTCAGAGGTCAAAGTCTCTTTTAAAGTCCAGACATTGTAGTATACAAAACTATGCGAGTAAAACGATGTAGGGCAACGTCTGGAATGACCTTTTGAGGAAAGTGCCATAGCAGGTTTGAGTTGACCTGTCCTAACTGACGGCACATCGACATCAGTCATCGCGGAGCTCAAACCTATTTTAGGGAGCTCAACTACCCGACCGCTGCAAGACGCTATCAATCAGATGGACAATTGTGTGGGTCACAAAAAAATATACTCAAGAACCGCCAAACGTTTACAAAATTCGTGTATATAGTGTATATGGTACTCACATTCACAATTTATTAAAAAAGTAAAATAAAAAATAAAGCGATGATAAAATAATAATAATCATTGAAAAATAATTCAATTGTAAAATGTCAAAAGTTCATTTTGTCATGTTTGTCATTGTGTCATTTTGTCCGTGATCCATTTTTAACCGACTTCCAAAAAGGAGGAGGTTGTTGTATGTTTTTTTTTGTGTTTGTTCCGCGATATCTTTGCTAATTTTGAACCGATTTTAATGATTATTTTTTTGTTTGAAAGAGTATTCTTTCGAAGTGGTCCCATTTAAATTTGGTGAAGATCTGATGAAGAACTTTGGAGATAAACCATTTGAAGTCGGTTTTATTTTTGTTAAAAAGTGATTATTAGTGGGCCATGATCCCACACACACACGTGACACACACGTGATCCGTATAACATTTCCTGCTATCAATAACACCAGGCGGACTGCTACCGATTTTTTTGGGGTGAGAAGGTTATTTCTTTCACCTATTCCTATAAGAAATGAAAAATTCTTCTTTTTCTGTAAGTACATTCATCTTACACCAAAACTGTTTATTAGGTGTTTTTTTTCAATCTAGATGCTGCTGGCTTTGAAATTTCCTAACTGACTATCTGTAGGAAAAATAAAAAATACTAATGGGATGAAATTGAATGACCACCAAAAAAACAATCGTTACCCTAAACAGCCTCATCCAAAAAAAGAAAAATGTGTACAAATAAATGAAACCTGTACCAAAATCTTTTGGGCTATTTAAGTCATGCCTGCACTACAAAAACTTTTCATAACCCAAAAAGGCCACGCGTGCACCAAATTTTAACTAGCAAAGTTTTGTGTCATTACTACCCAAATATATCACTACTGCGAGAAACTGGATGTACTCTGGACTTTAGGGCACCCCGACTCGGACAGGTTAGGTTAGAAGGGGATGGCGGGGTCGTGTGAGCGAGCGAATAGACCCCGCCATCCCCTTCGTGGTTATTTTTTTATAAACCATCCAGAAGTAGGAGCCCCGCGAAGCGGGGCTCCGTCGACCAAGCCCACCCTCGACCATGCATAGATTCATTCATTTATATTTTTTGGGTAAACAATGATTTTTGTATATTAATTTACTTTATTAGGATAAAATTGTGTAACATATTTGGATGAAATTTTTAAATAAAATGCGAGTACATATTTGGTGCATGCGTGGCCTTTTTGGGTAGCTCAGCGATTATTCTGAAGATACTTGCCTTTTTTAGGTTAGCAGACTTTACGTTTATTGGTGATAATTTCATATTAAAATGCGGATTAAATTCTGGTAAGTACTTACGATTTTTTGGGCGTTATATTTCATTATATCTGGTGATTGCTTAAACCTAAGCCAATACTAATACAGTGCGCGTCAAATAAGTAGAACCAAGATGGCGTCGACAGCGTGATCTATGTGAGGTTCGAGCCATGATTCGTTTTGATCAGTCCAATAAATTGCACTTGGCGTTCAGGGTCTGATGTTGGAGCTAAGAGGTTGATAGTGGAACTCTTCAGTGGCTACTAGTAAACCCCTCAAGTTTGGCAGTCGACGCCATCTTGGTTCTAGTTATTTGACGCGCACCGTACCTATAGATCAAGGTAAGCAGTCAATTACCAAGACGGAGAACTTATTCTGGCATAACTCGAGAAATCCCTCTAGATATCATCTGTCTATCCACATGAATCAAATGATAATGATCCCAGCCTCTCCCACGTATATCAGCAGGTATTTAACACGTTAATTAATGCATTATTTATTTTAAAACGAACGTTAGTCGCTAACGAGCCAGCCAATCGCATTCGTAATTTAACTACATGAAATAATTATTGTAATTCCCAGAGCATTGCAACTGAACTATTTAAAATTTCAACCGTGTTTTGTAGGTTATATGTACCGTGTTAACTGACGATGTGAAAAGAGGGGCTATAAGGTTGAACCATTTGTGTGTCTGTGTGTCTGTTTGTGGTATAGTGTTTTAGAGTAATTACGAACATGGGAATATTCCGAAAATTACGAATTTCTACTAAACCAGGCAATATTTTTTGCTCTGGTAACATTACATTACACATTCTAGTATTATTACGTTGCCAGAGCAAAAAATATTGCCTGGTTTAGTAGAAAATCGTAATTTTCGGAATATTCCCATGTTCGTGTTTACCACAAGACTAATTATAATTTGTTCGAGTTGAGACCCCATGGTGTTTACCGTAAAGCACTATATCGTAGTCCTAAACGGATGAACCGATTTCAATGTGGTTTTTTTGTTTGGAAGCTGGTTTAATTCGAATGGTTCTAAGTTATATTTTTGATGATAATCATTTCTCCCCTTAATTTTTTTATGACGGGATTTTGTTTCATTAACATAACATAACATCACGCCTTATATTCTCCTAAGGGCTCGGCATAGGTGTTTCTAGTACTCGTTTCGCCAGTTATAATTAATTCACATGTAATAGGTGGCGAGCCTATTGCCATTCACCGGGCATTAACCGAGCTGCTACTGTGAAATTCCCAATGGAAAAACCCAATAACACTTTGCCCGACCTCGGGATCGTACCCAGGACCCAATGCTCAGCAATCGCGCTAGCGACCACACCCTTTAATCCTCAAATCCAGATACTTCAGGGGTGCAGCAAGGTAAATCCGTTTAACTTAAAAGTTATTTTGTGAGATTATTTTTAAGTAGAAATCCTTCTGTATATTCTTCGTCGGGAAAGACGGAGGACCGCTCGCTCGGTATCCGCGTTGCCTGTTGAAATACAAAAATTCTAAAGAATAAAATCTTTCTGTTTCCTGTAACAACGCTTAAGCTTCGTAGGACTTTCAAACCCGACTTGGGGATTACCTTAGAACCCGTGCGGTACAAGAAAATGTTAGGAATTGTAAAATGTTTACAACCTCTGATATTTCACGTTTGATTGTCTATATAAAATGTCAGGAATTGTAAAATGTTTCTAACCACTGACGTTCCACGCTTGATTGTCGATATAACATAACATCACGACATCACGCCTGTATTCCCCAAAGAGTTGGGCAGAGGTGTATACCCTCATTTCGCTGTTATGTTTAAGTCCCATGTAATAGCGTACGAGCCTGTTACCATCAACCGGGCACAATCCAAACTCCGGACTGCTCAGGAATTTCACACGGGAAATCCCAATAATACTTTTGCCTGAACTGGAGGTCGAACATAGGGCCTCACGATCATCAGTCGCGCTTGCCACCACTAGATCAGCGAGGCAGATATCGATATTATCGATTTGTTACGGCTAAAAGCTGTAGTGCGGTTACACCTAGGATTAGCCGGGTATAATTAAACCGATTTATGGAAAGAGGGATAACAGTGGTTTAATTTTAACGATTGTGTGAATTTTTCGACAATAAGCTTTTTAGGCGTTGTTTAAAACAAACAAAAGTATAGTATATAGTTATCTGTGGATAATTCAGTTGACTAGGTACTCTGTGGTTTGTGTCAGAGTCCGTGCTTGTATTTTTAATAATTATTAATATTATGGTTTTTATAAATATGTTTAAAGTAATATACCGTATAGATTTCTAAAGTGTTTAATACAATATTACTTTTAATACAAAAAGTAGTTAAAAAAAAACATAGTGGAATGGAGAACCTCCTCCTTTTTTGGAAGTCGGTAAAAAGGATTTCTTGTGTCTTGAATACTGTGAAGATTAGGTATATTTTATTATATATATATGCGTAAGATTATATTTTAAATAAATAAAAATACTAAACTGTCTCGTTGTTCTAATGCGTGGCAAGCGCCACTGCTGATCATGACGACTGGGTTCGATCTCCAGATCGAGCAAAGTGTTATTGGGTTTTAATGTGTGGAATTCCTGAGTAGCAACCCGGAGTTTGGATTTGAGCCCGGTTGATGGCAATAGGCTCGTCCGCTAATTACGGCGAAATGAGGGTGTTACTATACACCTCTGACCAACCCTTCGAGGATTAATGGCGTGATGATATGTTGTTAAAAATATATTATCCTAGTTTTTAATTCCACATACCCGAATACAACAAAAACCATTCTTCATCACATTATACAAACAAAAAACACAAACTAAATCAATATGTTATTCTGGCAACATTGTCCGCTCGCTGTCACTGCTAAATAAATTACGGCAAAATGAATTAAATATCTGAGTCTGTGGTTCCGCTCCTCGTTGTGGCGCGAATTAATATAATTTTACATCTGTACCGGTTTTTGGGGGTAACGTTATAATGTGTGTTTTTACTGTGACCGCCAATTAGGATTTGTTACTTTGTTACTTCCTCTCGTGGGATGGGGTGGCTAGTAAATTCTAACTAGATTAGTATAGCTCGACATAACATTGTATACTTAACCGGAACATTTATTATGTGAAACATCTGATGCGGTGGTATGGGTGTGAGAACGGCTTTTGCGTGGCGACGCTCGCGATGGCAGACACACGACGGCAGACCTTCATAACTCGTCGGCTCTCTTCGGTTTGATTCGACCATTTTTTTTACAAAATGGGTTTAAACGAAATCATGTACTTCCTTCAAACCTCGTGATGTACTACTGACATAGATAAACCCTGCATGGGATACTTTTAGATTTAACAATTTATTTTTTACAAATTAAACATGTGTTCTTAACGTGAGGCATTTTAGCGCTCCGAGCAAATTGCGCGGCTACCGCTCGCCGTTGTACCTTGTCACAATTTACATCTAATACCGCGTCTCTTTCCGTGCTCACAATATATTTTTAAAGGTTTTAATTCACACAAAACGATGACGAGCTGTCAAAATTTGTTAGAAAATGTTAAATGCTGACCTTGAAAGCACCGGCACGCGACACTAAAACAAAAAATCATATCGTTATCTCGTTTCTTTACAAGATACAAGGTTAGTCGGAAAGGGGTACTAACCCGCGGGCCACCTAAAGTATCACTGATAACTATTTTAAAGCAAGTGATAAAATTTCTAAAATCGGTAATTTTTATTTTTAATGCAAACATATTATTATTTTAGTTTTTTCAAAATAAAAACATACCTTCTTTAGTTATGAATGCAGAAAATTAATATTACAATCCGTGACCCCAAATATGACCTAAATTGTAAAAACAGCTGATCATAGCTATGGACAGATAGATTTTAGCATATTTTTTACTAAATCTTTGAAAAGCTATTTCTCTTAAACTATCGAGTTTTGGGGAAAGCTGTAGAACAAAAGTTATCCCTTATTATGGGTACTTTAACACCCTTTCGGCTTAGTAACCCCTTTTCGACTAACCTTGTATATGCGTAATCAATTTTTTTCTTGTGCGAATGAGATGGAAGCTATCACTTTGTCTATAGGTTTCTCTGTCTAAGTTTAAAAAGAATAAGAATATCTAAATCTCTAGCAAAGAAGTTTACCAGCCAGTTAAATTTAGGCACGACTGCTGGTGTTTAAAAAAAATATACTCGCCTTATCTATGGTTGCTAAAAAAAACAACTCCCAAAGCAAAACCACTTTAAATTTTACTATAGAACACATACACGTTACACTATGTTAACCCGTTAATAGCCAGGCATTGTTCACTACGGTCTCTCGGGCCCGAAGCCGGCGAATGACAGCTTAATAACACTAAATCAAGTATCGGGCCGATGTTTTCATTGGAGGGTTAATAACGTGCAAAATATAAGTTTATTGTGAACCGCCGGCGGTTACGGGTTGGTTGTGACGTTTGATTAATGTACTTACTGTTTTTTTTTTATTTCATTATTAATTGGAAAACTTGTATGGATTAACGTTGCACGGAATTATTTTTGCGTCTGGAAGTGAATTGTTGGTAATTAATACCAGTTTACTTCTAATCGTAATCTTTTATATCGATTGTTAAATATTATTCAGATCAGCAAAGAGTAAACTCTTTCAACCTCAGTCTTTTAATAGAGTTAGGCCGCGTTCCCACTTTGTCGTGACGACAGATAATCGCGCAGTTTTAAGTGTCGCGGCTTATTATTTAAATGGAGGTATTCACATATAAGACGGCTCGATTAACTGTCGTTCACAACTTTTTTTTGCAGTGACTACAGACTGTCAAGTCAATGGGAACGGCTAGCACGACAATCGTAAAACGATAAGAAAACGTCACGACTTATCGTGACGGTAAATCATGTGTCGTTGTTGCGACTATCTATCGTGGCCACAATAAAAATATCATTCGTCTTGTAGCTTGTTACTGATGTGTAAAGGACAAAGCGACTGCCGTGAAACGATAAAATCTAGTCGCGATCCAATGGGAACAGCTAGATACGATAGTCGCTAAATGATAAAAAAAATTGACGACAAACCGTCGCCATAATGGGAACAGCTAGAGACGATAGTCGTTCGACGATAAATTAACCGTTACGACATAGTGGGAACGCGCCCTAAAGTGACAGGTCCTACTGTCAAACAACAATCTGTTAAATAACAATGGTAGGACCTGTCACTTTACTCGTACGACCTCGGACCTAGGATTATTGGTCCAAGCGTAGGTACGACCGACTCTTCTATGAAATTGCAAATTGACGAAACTTGTAACATTGACAGTTAAATTTAGGTGCCAGGATGACAAAAATCTATTCCATACATTTATTAAATATTTAATAGGGAATTTATGCTTTTACAATAATGCTCGAAAATATTATTATCTCAACAAAAGCGACATTTTTTTCCATAATAGAATAATAATATATAATCTGATTGCCAGTACAGGCTGCGCTAGTCCATGAAACTTTTAATAATAAAAATATTTCGTTATGTTGTTAGTAGTTTTTAAAAACTTTGCAACGAACTACCTAATATTAAATAAGTTTCATGTCAGATTAGATATATACTAATCTATACTAATATTATAAAGAGGAAAGATTTGTATTTTTGTATGTAACGAATAAACTTAAAAACTACTGGACCGATTTCAAAACTTCTTTTGCCGTTAGAAAGCGTCATTATCACTGAGTAACATAGGTTATATTTATTACTGGAATAAAACTTCATACGCGGGCAGAGCCGTGAGGACACAGCTAGTAATGGATAATTATACATATAATGGCAACACCAGAGCAAACAGAGCGACGCTCTTCAATTCACAGATAACTTGGTCCAATAATACGCCGTAGAATCTATACATCTATACGTAACGTAATTGGCCCATTACTGTCCCACTGCTGGGCACGGGCCTCTTCGCAGAATGAGAAGGCTTTAGGCCATCGCCTATCACGCTGGCCTGATGCGGGTTGGCAGACTATATACATCTACCTATACAAATAAATAAAATTTAAGAGTCTTTTTGCAATATCAAAATAACAGCTTTTTACTAATTGCATATGAAAGTATGTACGGTACTTATAACAATAAAACAAGTTTTAAAATTTTTGACTGTTTGTTTCGGCTAATCTCCAAAATGGCTGGACCGATTTTGATGGGACTTTCAGTGGCAGATAATTTATATTATAAGGAGTAGCATAGGCTACTTTTATATTAGAAAGAAAAAGAATTAGGGTTCCGCACATAATAATTACAACCCATCCGACTTCTACGCAGACGAAGTCGCGGGCACAGCTAGTTATACATACCTATATAATGGCAACACCGGAGCGAGCAGACCGACATTCTTCAATTCACAGATAACTTGGTCCAATAAAACTCCGTAGAATTATGAATACGAGTATACGTTAATCCCTGTATGTAGTACAAAGACAACTATAGTCCGACCGGATAACTCAGTCCTCGCCCGCGACGTTACAGGGACGCGGGGGATGACGACTAAAATATGATTTTCAACAAACGGCTCGCATCGCATCGGATCGGAAAGGATACGACCGTATCCTTTCCGATCCTTTCCGACCGTATCCTTTCCGATCCGATGCGATGCGAGCCGTTTGTTGAAAATCATCTTTTAGTCGGCATCCCCCGCGTCCCTGTAACGTCGCGGGCGAGGATTGAGTTATCCGGTCGGACTATAGCTTCGTGGTATCTATTTCTAACTATACAATGTTAGACACAAATCTCTCGTGCACAAACACCCAGACACGTTTCAATTATCTGTAGACCATACTGGTTCCGTGCGGAAACCGAACCCACGATCCACAGCGCTCAAGTCGAGCACTCTGCCACTGCGCCAACCGTGTGTACATCATTCCTGTTCAGTACAAAAAGAAAACTATTCTATATTTCAAACAATAAGTTGCAGCTGTTAAGGTGTGGTCTCACTAAACTCTCACAGCTTGGATGTTCATGCTAATTATAATGTATACGCTGTCAGGACAAGACTCATCGCTCATGAGTAACAAGCGTACCGAATTTCCTCGGTAACAGGATCGGCAGTACTCCAAGGTGTACTACATACATGAAGGTGGTTTATATCTAATGTAGAAGTAGTGTGTGCAATAGCTGTCTGTGTACGCGATGCGGGTTCGATTCCCGCACGGAACAAATATTTGTAAGCCCTACAGATAGTTGTTCCAAGTCTGGGTGTTCGTGCATGAAGGGATGGGCAGAGGTATATAGTATATAGTAACACCCTCATTTCGCCGTTCTGTAAGTCCCATGTAATAGGGGGCGTGCCTGTTGCTATCAACCGGGTGCAGATCCAAACTCCGGACTGCTACTGAGGAATCCCACACGGAAAAACCCCAATAACACTTTGTCCGACCTGGGGATCGAATCCAGGACCTCACGATCTGCAGTCGCACTTGCTACTACCTACTAATCTAACGATTCAGTAAAAACACTCAATATTTTTCAATATCAATTCTATAACTGGACCTCTTGAAGGAAGTATATAAGCCCATATTAACTGCACAAAACAGAAACTGCTAGATGTCTGTATTGAATTATATGGACACTATTTTCTAACACTTTAAGAGAACCTCGTAAAATATAAAACCACACGTATTTTATCCGTGAAAATAGAGCAATGTGCTCTTAGAATGTAGAAGGCAGGAAGCGTATTCATATTTTATGCAACAAAGGGAATTCTTACTTGGCTGGCTCAAATGCCGAGAGTCAGAGTGATAAATATTGTGTTGTTTTGAGTTTCCTAATACCTTCATTCATTAAACAGGTATTTTGATGAGCTTGTAAGTACCTCGTTGGTCTAGCGGTGGCAAGTGCGACTGCTGATCGTGAGGTCCTGGGTTCGATCCTCAGGTCGGGCAGTGTTATTGGGTTTTTCCATGGGTCAGTAGCAGCTTGGAGTTTGGATTTGTGCCCGGTTGATGGCAATAGACTCGCCTCCTATTGCATGAGACTTAAACACCACGGCGAAATGAGGGTGTTACTATACGCCTCTGGCCAACCCTTCGGGGACTACAGCCGTGAGTGTATGTGGGTTTGTGTAGCAAAATTAAATGTGTAATTCACATGCTACGTAGGATGCTAGCATGCAAAAGCATGCTTTTTTAAAGTAGATGCTACTTAGTCGCAAACAATTGACACGTGTAAATGAATCTAGCATGCTTAAAATATACTCGGACGCAATAAAGGGGCATTCTACCTAGTAGCAGAAAAGCATGCTTTAGCAGATGCTACTTAATTGCAAACAATTGACATGTGTAAATTTATCTAGCATGATAACAATACATTTCTTCTGAGAGCTAGTCTGATAGGGCATTTAATCTTAATAAAAACTTTAGATTAAGTTGTAAAAGTGTCTGTAACAGATTTATTTATAGAAATAAAAATCATTTATCATTTACACTCGGACGGAATAAACGAACACTCTACTGAGTAACAAATATGCATGGTTTAGCGTGTGTAATCCAGGCCTAAAATTAGGTTTGAATCTACAAGGTTAGTCAGAAAGGAGTACTAAGCCAAAAGGGTGTTAAAGTACCTATAATAAAGGTTAACTTTTATTCTACAACTTTCCCCAAAACTCGATAGTTTAAGAGAAATAGCTTTTCAAAGATTGCGTAAAAAAAGATGCTAAAATATCTCTGTCCATAGCTATGATCAGCTGTGTTTACTATTTAGGTCATAATTGGGGTCACGGATTAGAAACTTAATTTTCTGAATTCATAACTAAAGCAGGTATGTTTTTTTTTGAAAAAACTAAACTAAAAATCTTTTCGCATGCAAGTAAAAATTATCGAATTTTGAAATTTTAACACTTGCTTTAAAATAGTCATCAGTGATACTTTAAGTAGCCCGCGGCTTAGTACCCCCTTTCCGACTAACCTTGTATATGTTTTAAATTTGCGTTCGCTATCTCTACTTTTATTTTTGTATTTCTGAATTTCAGTCTGGATTATCAAAGGAATTCTCAAAATAATATTTACTTAATTTACAACACCAAAGGCTTCGGCGCGTTTATTTACAGGATTTAATATGAAGTCAACACCAAACCGCTCTTCCAGGTAAAAAGATTTCGTATTTTATATAACCCTAATATTAGGTTTATAAATATCTCTAGTTGTTTCAATAAAAAGAGGTACCTACCTACCTCATTCGTCATAATTTACGGCGAGCTGTAGATAGACCTAAACAAATTTAAAGCAATAAATTAATTACCTGTTTCAGGATTTTTCGGAAATCAACCCCTAAGGGGTAAAGTTATGTTGAGTGGAAATTATTTTGTTCTTTTTTTTTTCATAATCTGACGCATATATTCCCCGAAGGGTTGGGCAGAGGTAGGTATATAGTAATACCCTCATTTCGCCGTTATGTTTAAGTCCCATGTAATAGGGGGCGACCATATTGCCATCAACCGGACACAAATACAAACTCCGAGCAGCTACTGAGGAATTGCACACGGAAAAACCCAATAACACTTTGCCCGACCTGGGGATCGAACCCAGGACCTCACGATCAGCAGTCGCGCTTGCCACCACTAGACCAACGAGGCAGTTTTTTTTTTCTTATCTTATATATTTGAAACTTGGCACAAACACATTTCAAAATAAATAATGAAACAACTGCCTCGTTGGTCTAGTGGTGGCAAACGCGACTGCTGATCGTGATGTCCTGGGTTCAATCCCCAGGCCGGGAAAAAGTGTTATTAGGTTTTTCCATGTCGATGGCAGCAAAGTAAAAGAAGATATCTACAAAATCGCAATTTTACAGGAGAGCACATTTAGTAAAAAACAATGGTCATTTAGCTGCGGTGTTTTTTAAAAATCGAGTGTAGATATATGAATTTGAAATAATTTGAATACACACTTATAGATAGGGTTTATATAAGCTCATTTTTTAAATAAAGGCACTTTCGCAAAAATGTAGATATCCATATCAACTTTGATGCCATCGATGTGAAAATTCTCAGTAGCAGCCCGGAGTTTGTATTTGTGCACAGTTGGTGGCAATAGGCTCGCCCCTTATTACATGGGACTTAAACATAACGGCTAAATGAGGGTGTTACTATACACCTCCGCCCAACCCTTCGGGGAATACAGGCGTGATGTTATGTTATGTAATGAAACAAATATATGCATACGTTTCGATCAAATCAAGAGTGACACAAAATATGTATAGTCCACCATTTTCAAATTCTACTACGTACGAGAGAATATTTCACCCTGGCAAGCCCATTCTTCCGACCTGTGGTTCCGACGGATGTATTGGCCGACGGTACTACACTACCGCTCGCCCCCACTACGAAATGCAGAGCTAAATAAAATATTATGCACTTGATCGTCCTTAGAAAGGCATCAATCTAGTTTGTAAAATCGACCATAGATTATAGTATAGGATCCCAGTATAGAACGACCTTCACCGAGCTGGTTAATAAACACAGCATTTATACCTGCCTACCCAAGAGTTGTGACGGGAACAAAATAGTCAACCTAGCTTCATACTTTCGATTGGTATGGAATTTTTCTATTAACCAAACCAGTGAAATGTTTAAAAAAAAATTACATATTCTGGACTGAATTTTTTTAGCTAACCCATTTGAAATATATTTACTGTCATATTTAATTTGATATAAAATACTTTTCATCCATTAACCAACTCGTTGAAGGTCGTTCTATACTGGGATCTTAGACTATTAGTAAATGTTTAGCATGGATCAGGATCGTTCTGCCTAGCCTTTTCCCAACTATGTTGGGGTTAGCTTCCAGTCTAACCAGATGCGGCTGAGTTCCAGTATTTTACACGGAGCGACTATCATCAGACCTCCGCAACCCAGTTACCGGTACCAATACTAATATCCTAAGATTAGACCGGTTGTTAGACTTGCAGGCTTCTGACTACCCGTAACGACTGTCATAGGTATCCGTATGACACCCGGGACTGACGGTTTAACGTACTCTCTTAGACACGAATCACAAAAAAACAAGATTTTAGCATGATATAACATCACGCCTTATATTCCCCGAAGGGTTCAGCACAGGTGTTTTTAGTACATCCTCGTTTCGCCAGTTATGTTTAAGTCCCAGGTGGCGAGCCTATTGCCATTAACCGGGCACAAATCCAAACTTCGGGCTGCTACTGAGAAATTCTGAATGGAAAAACCTAATAACACTTTGCCCCACCTGGGGATCGCACCCAGAACCTCACTAGACCAATGAAACAGTCATAATTTTAAATCCACGTTTATTGCTAAAAGCATCAATCCTTCCCGTTGTTTGAAACTTTACTCTCACCAACTCATAGAAAACAAACACAAATGAATGTTTAAAAACAGTACATTTTGGCGAAATAAAGCGCAATCCAGAATGCATCTCCACCATTTTGAAATCCGACCACCAAACCGACTACGTACAAGAGAATATTTCGCTCGGGCCAGCCCATTCATTGGGTTCCGACGGACGTATTGGCCGACGGAACTACTCTACTGCTAGCCCCCACCACTATGGAATGCAGACGAAAAAAGCGCGGTAAAGTTACATCGTTACGTGCGAAGCTTGGTAGATTTCCGTTTGTTTTTTTTTTGTAGATATAACCTTTTCTGGTTTTTGTGAAGGTTTATGGTGGGTTATTTGTGAGGCAAAGGAATTATGGGGAAAGAGCTATGTTAGAATAGTTGAATTATTTTTTGTTTTGTCGAATTTGCGTTTTTCTTTCAGTTCGTCATACAGTTCTTTGTTAGTTATTCGTTCTGCCTAGCTTTTTCCCAATTGTTTTGGGGTCAGCTTGCAGTATAACCAGATGCGGTTGAATACGAGTATTTCCAATATATACCTCCGGAACCCAGTAACAAGGTATTGCTGATATCCTAAGGTTAGACCGGTTGTCAGACTTTCGTTCTTCTAACTTCCCGTAACGACTGTCATAGGTACTCGTATGACACCCTGGACCGACTGTTTAACGTGCTCTCCGAGGCACGGAGGGGTTTCAATGGGTAACTTACGGTTACCCATCCACAGATTGACCGCGGCAAGCGCAGCTTAACCTCGCAAATCGTATTTTCAGCGCGGTTGGTAGCCACGAGCGCCTCGAGTTATTTGCTAGTTACTAACATAGTAAAAGTCTCTCATTGTTAACACACTATAGACCGTGGTCGAAAAATAAAGATTATTATTATATTACCTATATAAGCACTGATAGCCTAACGGTTGAACGCTTGCCTTCCATGCAAGAGAGTCTGAGTTCGATCCCGGCCCGTAGTACCTCTTGACTTTTCGAACTCATGTGCGGATCAGAATTTGATTATCACTTGTGTTAACGGTGAAGGAAAAACATCGTGAGGAAACCTGCACACCTGAGAGGTCTCCATAAAGTTCTCGACAGTGTGTGTAGTTTGCCAACTTGCATCAGGCCAGCGTGATGGACTAAGGCCTAAACCCTCATTCTGAGAACAGGCCCCTGCCCAGCAGTGGGACAGTAATGGGCTAATTATATTTTATGTATTACTAGCGACCCGCCCCGGATTCGCACGGGTGCAATGTAGATACAAATGTGGGGCATATAAACCTTCCTCTTGAATCCCTCTATCTATTGTTGAAAACTGCATTAAAGAAGAAGGACATACATCGATGTTATTGGTGATGTTCTTCACAAAGGTCAGGTGCGTAGTACTCTCAACTGGCGTGCGTGTATGACAAGATGTATGAATGTGGATGAAGCGAAAGGGGTATGTAAGGGTCGTAGCATGTGGCGTTCTATAGTTTCTGTCTACCCCCATGGGAAAAAGGCGTGAGTTTGTGTATGTATGTTATGAATGTATGCATGTATGTATTAAAATCCGTTACGTAGTTTAAAAGATCTAAGCGTACAGACAGCGGGAGCGACTTTGTTTTATACTATGTAAAGATATGATGCAAGGTCAAAGTAATTTGTGAAAGCTTTGATAGCAATTCCGAAAATCTCAATTTTACACAGAAACGCTTTGAGGATCCGAATTGGATTAAATAAAACACAACAACCAATTGTTTTGGTAGTAAATTGTACAAGCTGTTGTACAAAATACATTACGGGTAGTGAGTTTGGCTGGGTAGCGATAGTTTCTGAGACCTCAACAAAATTTGACCCCAACCACAAAACAGATAGGTACAGAACTCAATCTACATACAAGTGCGCTCGAGCAACGCACATAATATAGACACTGCTCACGGACACGATATCTCGGACCGTTTGGGTACAGAGTGCGAGTGAGTGCGAGCACGAGTGCCATACGCTTGAGAGAGATAGATATATAGACAGAGCGACCGCCGAGCGTAGGTATGAAAAGTGAAGTACATACATGTGATTGACTTCTGTACCTATCTGTTTTGTGCCCTAACATTGTATTTTTGACACTTCGCTTCGTCGCTTTTAGCCCTAGTCTCACCTGATGGTAAGCGCAGACAGGGTCTAAGATGGAGCACAAGAATCCAAGGAACAGATATAGAGGAATTTCCCTATAGGCCTCTGGCTCTCAAATACACACGACGGAACACAGTAAACTGCTTGGCGCCGGATATTAATGTGAGGGTGGTAGCTAGCCAGGCGGACCGTATAGATCCTATCACCGAGCGTGTTGGGTTAAGCGACGAACGCGACACGACGAACGCGACAAACGCGATCAAGACAACGGCATTCCCTACTAGCGGCCTATGTAGAGAGACGCGACGTAACGCGTATTTGTTCCGTTTCGTGTCGCGTCGCATAGCATCGCGTCGCGTTTGTCGCTTACGCAGGACAGCCCGTTACAACACGCGTCTATTACCAACGTGCGGTGAGAAAGTTTTATATTCTAATCCGTCCTCACAGGGGACATTAATTGCTTCTAAGATTTCTACCTGTTATTTATAAACTAAACTCTTAAACTAAAACAATAAACATCAACAATCCAGATTAAAATACTTAATTCCAACTTTACTTAGACTGAGAGTTATAACGGAAGTAGTTACGGCTAGAACTATTAAGATAATTCAGTAATAAAAAACTAACTCTGTTGCAAGTTGCAAAGTTTGACCCGCTTTTCGACCAAGTCCGACGGCATCAATTATTTAAGGGGAATTTATTCTTGAATAATTTAATGATGCTTTGGTATTTGGCTTCTGGCTCGCGGTTGCTGAAGTGTAAATTGGACGTAGTTTAGCAGAAAGGACCCAATCTACAAAATTATCAAAAATGAGTTATTGGTACTAAAATGGTCTATAAGGTAGGGCCTTTTATTCAGCAAAAAAGATCCAAGAAATAAACAAAGGAAGTGCGTTTTTTGTGACAGGGAACCAAACCACGTATTAGGCAGGTATTTTCTTTTTATTACCTATAAAGACCCAACCTGCTTAAATCATCCAACCCTATATTTTCCTAAATATGTCCAAAAATACACAATATAACCATCAACCAACTTAAATAAAAATACAATTGATTTTACCAAGGATGTGTAATTACGTAATAAAATCTGAATACAGCATCACTGAAGAAAACCACTCTGAACTTAAAACGTCAATAACTCAAAAGTGACTCTGTGTGGGTTGAGTCATTTCTGCTTAGCTACGTCCAAATAAGGTGTTTATTTTCTTTTTAATATTTTTCTTTTTCTTTGAGTTTTACTGCAAGTACCTACCAACAAAAGGTAAGCACCCTTCGTAGCTATCATGAATATTTGAGGTTTTGTTATAATCCAGCGGTTTAGAATAATTGCTTTCATGCTAATCTCGACTGAGGGAGCTAAGACGTAACACTGGGAGTGACGAACTACCTACAGTTGTAATACAACATTAACCTTTTGAACTGGGTGAACGCCAGGTATACAGGGTGTAAAATAAACCATGTAATTCCTTCAAACCTCGTGATGTACTGCTGACATAGATTAACCCTGCACGAGACACATTTGGATTCAATAAAAAAAAATACAAGTAGTAAATATTGTGTTTTTAACGTGAGACATTTTAGCGTCCCGAACGAATTGCGCGGCTATCGCTCACCACGTGGTCTTTTAAATCGGAGCGCTAAAATGCTTCACGTTAAGAACACATGTTTACGTCTTGTATTTTTTTTTAAATTTGTATCCTAATATTTCCCCTGCTAGATTAATCTATGTCAGCAGTACATCACGAGGTTTGAAGGATATACATGACTTCGTTTACAGCCTGTAGAACTAAGAGAACTTCCCTCCACGCCACGCTACTAATTCATCGAACTTTTTTGACGCCTATTGACGTCGTAGGCGGCCCGAGCACAGTTTCATTTGACATCTATAGCCGTCGATAGCGTTTAGCAAAATTTCTTGCATTGCAATCTCTTCCTCATAACCGTTTCCCAACTAAGTTGGTGTCAGCTTCCAGTCTAACCAGATGCGGCTGAAAATACCAGTATTTTACAAGGAGCGACTGCCATTAGACCTCCGCAACTCAGTTAGTGGGTGATGCCGATATCCAAAAGTTAGGGTAGTCAGACTTTTGGGCTTCTGACTTCCCGTAACGACTGTCATAGGTATAGGTATTCGTATGACACCCGGGACCAACAGTTTAAAGTGCTCTCAGAGGCAAGGAGGAGTCCCTATGTGTAACAAATGGTCCCCCATCCACGGACTGAACGCGGCAAGCGCAGCTTAACTTCACAAATCACATTATCGGTGCGGTTGTTAGTTAGCCAAGAGAAGGCTAGGTAAATATTTTATATACTACTGAAACACGAGAATGTTCTTTATCGGGAGTTAATGACTCACTGTGTTATGTGAAAGTCACGGAATTGTGAATTTCTAATATTCCGTTGTAAAATTTAATGTAAATACAAGTTGCAACTGAACTTATCACCAATGATCTCAATTTATAATGACAAATCTTACTGTATTTTATTAAAACAGAAAAATATAAAAACAAACAAAAAGACGATTTAGGGGACACCCGGATTTGAACCGGGGACCTATCGATCTGCAGTCGATTGCTCTACCACTGAGCCATATCCCCTGTGTACTCTGTTATCATAATTTGATATCGGAACCACGTATCAGTGAATATAGATGATAGATGATTTATTACGTAGATTTATTCTTTTGTTATTTTTGAGTAGGTAGGTAATATATTTTTTATAGATGTCGCGACAAGTTTAGATCAACCTTTCAGTTGAAGATAATGAGAGAGAAATTATGAAATATTCAAGATTAGATTTAATTTCATCCTTGGTGATGTTCTTCACAAAGGACAGGTGCTCTCAACCGGCGTGCGTGTATGAAGCGAAAGGAGTATGTAGGGATCGTAGCATGTAGCGTTCTAGCTATGGGTAAAAGGTGTGAGTTTATGTACATACATATGTATTTCGTACAAAACACTATTGTAAACTATACGCTCTGAGTCTATAATTAGCTTATTACTGTCCCACTGCTGGGCACGGGCCTCTTCTTAGAATGAGAAGGGTTTAGTCCTTGGTCCACTACGTTGGCCTGGTACTGGTTGGCAAACTACAAAAACTATCGTGAACTTTATGGGGCCCTCTCAGGTGTGCAGGTTTCCTCACGATGTTTTCCTTCACCATTAACGCAAGTTATTATCAAATTCTGATCCGCACATGAATTAGAAAAGTCTGATGTGATGCCTGGTTTGTTTACCCCATGGGAAAAAGGGGTGAGTATGTATGTAGATTTAATTTGCTTTTTGAAATAATTTAAAGTATACAAAATGAATTATTAGTACAGAAAAACCAACTGCAAGAATACTAGTAACAACGCATCCTAAGCGACACGTACTTAGGTCTAGTGTGCACGCCTTCATACAAAATACAGGTTATAAACAAAATCATGTAATTCCTTCAAACCTCGTGATGTACTGCTGACATAGATTAACCCTGCACATCAAAACATAACACGCAAATAACACGGCCTCGTTACCATCCAAATGAGCAATCGAGAAAAATAAGGTACTATTTTTTAATGTAAGTACTGAATTTGATATTATTATTGTCATTGGTCTAGTGGTGGTAAGCGCGACTGCTGATCTGGAGGTCATGGGTATGATCCCCAGGTCGGGGAAACTGTTATTGGGGTTTTTCGTGTGGAATTCCTCAGTAGCAGCCCGGCGTTTGGATTAGTGCCCGGTTGATGGCAATAGGCTCGCTCCTTATTACATGGGACTTAAACATAACTGCAAAATGTGGGTGTTACTAAGCTCTGCCCAACCCTTAGGGGAATACAGGCGTTATGTTATTGTTAAAATATTACCAACAAAAAAAAATCTGTTCTATATAGAACCAGAGCCTAGTCTCTCCATTTCACAATATAACAGCTTGCTTCCTCAACACTCTACTATCAAAATGCTACACAACCCTCACAGATGAAGCAGAGGCTCTTAACAAAGTGCTACAATATTTAAGGCCAGTTACACAAGGGAGGCAACACATACGCTGCGAGTAATCGAGCAAAACTCTATTGTTCGTGCTCTCTATGTAAGTACAATTCCAACGCTCACGTCTACCTGACAACATAATTGAGATGGAACAGAAGAACCACTCACATAGTAAATAAAATCTGCATGAAGTTCAGTTTTGATGTAGAGTCTAGGCAGGCAACGCGCAGGTAACACAGTCCAGCCACAGTTTTAAAATCCATGAAGTTGTGCAACGCCTTTGATGTCGGCAAATGTCACCGTCCGTGTAGGCGTTGCCTAAGGGATGATTTCCACCAAACGGCTCGCATCGCATCGGATCGGAAAGGATACAAACGGATGCGGCGACAGCCGAACGCGTCCGTCAGGATGTCGACGCATACGATTGGCTCCGTAAAGTCGCTTGCGAAAGTATCCGTTTCTGCGCCTAGTCAAATAGTTTCTTTCCTACCATGTTGACGTGTTCTAATTTTTGAAAGGATCCGATCGGGTACGACGACATGCGAACGGAGCCGATCGCGCATCGCAGCATGCTTTCGGCTATGATCGCGTGTCGCGGAAGGCGCCCGCGGTCAAGCTGCTGTGCACGGCTTGGTAATATTGACTTTAAGTACTGTGTACGTGATTTAATATCGTTTAAAGATTGTAAAATTCGTTCCGATCCTATGCGATGCGATGCGAGCCGTTTGGTGGAAATCATCCTTGACTATATGGATTATAAAACTGTGGCTAAATTGTGTTGCTTGCGCGGCCTGCGATCCCGCAATAACCTATTTTAATTTTGATTTGCTTACTCGGTCGTATTTTGATCCTAGTCGCACCTGATGGTATGGTCCAAGCAACAGAGATATACCCCTCTGGCTCTCACTTACACACGACGGAACATAGTAAACTGCTTGGTGCTGGACTTTAATGTGAGGGTAGTAGCTAGCCAGGTGGACCGTATAGATCCTACCACCAAGCGTGCTGGGTTTCGTGGTATCTTCCAAAACGCACTTATTGTCAGTTTTATTTTTATCTATTGGATTGCATGTAGGTTGTCGTGTGTTGAAGGGTCTCCAGCCAAATCTGAAGGCTCTTCAGCCAAGCTTATGGCCAGCGTGCGGTGAGGAAGTTTTATATTCTAGCCCGTCCCAACACAGGATAAAAATCCCTCTGGTATCCGTGATTGCGCGGATACCAGCTGCATTTGTTTTATATTCGGCAGCCTTATTATGTTGCATTGATAGGCGTATCACCAAGAACCTGTACCGCACGTCAAAGCAACAGCTGTGACATCACTGAAGCCGTCACTGGCCAACATCTCTTTGCCATAGGAGTTACAGACAGCCTTCTATGCAGAGCTTGCATGGTGAAGGACGAAATAACGGCCCACATGCTACTGAACTGCCCTGAAGTCACCATATACAGAACTAAGTACTTCGGTAACCCAAGTATTCTCCGAGAGATCGTCAGCAATATTAAAAGTTTTCTGGCCTTTCTCGAGGAGTTGGGAAGGATCGACACAACATCACGCCCGTATTCCTCGAAGAGTTGGGTAGAGGTGTATAGTAACACCCTCATTTCGCCTTTATATTTTAAGTCGCATGTAATAGAGGGCCTATTGCCATCAACCGGGCACAAATCCAAACTCCGGGCTGCTACTGAGAAATTCCACACTGAAAAACACACTAACACTTTGCCCGACCTGGGGATCGGACCCCAGACATCACGATCAGCAGTCAGGCTTACCACTATTACACCAACGAGACCGAATAACAATTAATTCCACCCGCACGCAAAATACGCGCAATGACAGGAATTGTGGAAACCTGCCCTTTTAAACTAAACTACGTAAGCTTATTATCGTGTGCAGTCAACCTTCTGCATTAGTCTATATTGCGCCCAAACCCAGCTTTTTGTGTTTTAGGCTTTCCAAACATTTTTTTTATTGTAATCCATTTTAAAATCCCTTCGGTTTTTGACGGCACGTTTTTTAAATCATAGGTGCGTTCCTGCATACAGATTTTGTTCGTGAATGTACTGAAAATTAAGTGGTACACTCGTATGCTGAATGCTGTGAATATTTTTGTTGCTGCCAGTGTTATTTCGGTTATAGCGGGTTCACACGGTTCGATTTTAGTTGATCAACATTTCGCACCCTTAATAATAAACCGAAATAATTAAAAAATGACGATTGTTGGGAAATCGCGTTTAAAGTTTTGCAATTACGATGCAGTCTACATTTTTCAGAAATAACAAAAATACCGAAACGATATAGTAATACTAGTATGGTTTAAGTATTACCAATAGAATAGCCTTTCAAATGATGTATAAAAATCATTACTATTATTTATTAATTAAAAAATACAAGACTTTAAAAAATATAATAGTGACTTAATTCGTTTATTTAACAAAACATCGCAAAATTTTAATAATAAAGCGTAACAAATAAAAAAAATATTACAAGCTATCATTTAATGTTTAGCCGTAAACCAAATTAATTCTAATTGTTGCCAAATTAAATAACCATCTTTAAAAAGCAAAACGTAATAACTTAAAAAAGTTCAATAAACAACCAAAATAATAGAAATGCAAGCAGTTATCTTTTTTAGTAAAACGAACTATTGGGTATTAGAACAGGTACATACACATCTCATTCTTGTCACTGCTAGCGTAATCTTAAATGGCGTCGTTTTGTGAATATTCATTGGTCCACTCCGGCAAACAAAAAGAGGCGGATGGTCCTCTATTTCGCTTGTGGGTGTCCAAATCAAGCGCCCGTTATACTGTAAGTACGTATTCTTTACGCGGCCTTGATGCCTTTTTTGATAAAATGTGAAAAACCATATTTTTTAATTATTTCGTTTCTTTATTCACTAAATATACATATAAATTACATTTTTAAATATTTCTATAAAAAATATACAAAAACATTTAAAAATATAAAAATAGTAGCCCACCGGCATCGGGAACAGGGTCCAAGCTAACGGTGGTCAGGGCCTCAGAGAGATTAACTTCCTGACAATACGTGCCGTGTCCAGAAGTACCGCTTTCTGTATCAGGCCCTTGACCCAACTGCACAACGAGAGCCTCGTCAGATGTTGGTCAAGGCTCTTGGCTATTAAGCCATTGGCCGTAACGGCTATCGGCACAATGATTGCTGAGTCAACCTCTCACATGTCGACAACCTCGTGTGCCAAGTCTTGATACTTAATTTCTTTATCTTTCTCGGCTTTCACAAGGTTGTCGTCATGCAGGACAGTGATATCAACAATCATTGTGAGACGCTCTGATCGATCTATCACCACTATGTCATACTTATTGGCAACAATAGTCCTGTCGGTGATGATAGATCGATCCCAGTATAATGTGATATGACCATTCTCGAGAACTGGGTCGGGCACATACTTGTAGTATGGTACTTCTGCGTCCACAAGGTTGTATTTCAGAGCAAGTTGCTGGTGGATAATCCTAGCCACTAGGTTGAGTCTGTGTAAATACTCGCCGTTAGCAAGACGAGAACAACTAGAAATTAATTATTTCGGTTTATTACTAAGGGTGCGATTTGTTGATCAACAAAAGTTAAAACGTTATGTTCCTTAAAATTTATTCAGTTTGATTGAAAGTCTGTTCAGACGGTTCAAATTGCATGTGATTTAGCAGTGGATCAACTGGAATCGAATCGTGTGAACCTGGTAGTAGAATAGTTTTCTTTTGATAAGCAATAAGAGTGCCGCCGATCTGCCGTCGCGTAATTTACTCGAGGAATTTTAGTTACACATCTTCGGTCAAATGTGTACGGTGTGAGATGTTTGTATGGAATTATGTGTACCGGCGGCGTATCGGCGACGTATTTTCCGTTAGATGTGGCTTGGCCCTAAACCTTATGGATTACTAGCTACATAAACAAAGTTACTATGCGTGCTACAAATAAATTTGAAGCCACATTTGTCTAAGATTTGGTTTTCGCAGATGTAGGTTCTTCTTTTAAGTCTTATGATCCGAATTGAGTGCGTGTTTTTTTAGGCAGCTTTTTCGCTTAATATATGGGTATATTTAACCGACTTCCAAAAAAAAGGAGGAGGTTCTCAATTCGAATGTATGTTTTCTTTTTGTATGTTTGTTCCGCGCTGTCTTTGCTAATTGTAAACCGATTTTAATGATTATTTTTTTGTTTGAAAGAGTATTATTTCGAAGTGGTCCCATTTAAATTTGGTGAAGATCTGATGAAGAACTTCGGAGATAGACAATTTGAAGTCGGTTTTATTTTTATTAAAAAGTTTTATCGGTGCACAATTTGATGCTGGAAAAATGACCTACATTAATGTTGACTGATATGCTCGTTTTAGTGGACGAAAGCTGCATACCAAACTGCGTTTTCCGATAGACCTGCCTATCTCTAACTATATAGTGGACAAGTACCTATAATATTACATTGTAGATTATTAGTATAGGATCCCAGTATAGAACGACCTTCACCGAGCTGGTTAATGGATGAAAATTATTTTATATCAAATTAAATATGTTAATAAATATATTGCAAATGGGTTGTAAATGCTGTGTTTCTAAGTAGGTATAATGTAGGCAGGTGCCTACCCAAGAGTTGTGACAGGAAAAAAAATAGTCAACCTAACGTTTGCATATTCTATAGGCTTCATACTTTCGATTGGTATGGAATTTGTCTATTAACAAAACCAGAACATCTTTAAAAAAATATTTTTTGTTGATCATTTTCTGGACTGACATGTTTAGTCAACCCATCTATACTTATAAAAGGAGAAGCTGACTGTCTGACTGACTGATCTATCAACGCACAGCCTAAACGGCTGGGGTTAGAAACTTGAAATTTTGACAGTATGTTCATTTTGTGACGTAAACATCCACTAAGAAGGGATTTCTCGAAATTCAACCCCTAAGGGGGTGAAATAGGGTTTTTAAGTTTGTATGTATTAAGGTTTTTGGTTATAAATAAACGTACACGTGTTTGAGCATTTTTGGAAATACAACCCTTAAAGGGGTGAAATAAGTGTTGAAAGTTTGTATGAGAAATCTGGTATTTTTGAAGTGAGAAACATGGAATTAAATATTTAGGCTTTGGAAAAGAAATAAACGTATAGGTGTTTGAGGGTTTTTGAAGATTCCACCCCTAAGAGGGTGAAATGAGGGGGTTGAAGTTTGTATGTAAGTCCGTCGTTTTTGAAGTGAGAAAGATTAAATTTAATATTAAGGTTTCTGGTTAGGAATAAACATACATACATAAACTCACGCCTTTTTCCCATGGGAGGAGGCAGAAACTATAGAACGCCACATGCTACGACCCTTACATACCCCTTTCGCTTTGTCATACACGCACGCCGGTTGAGAGTACTACGCACCTGACCTTTGTGAAGAACATCACCAATAACATCGATGTATGTCCTTCTAGGACGTCCTCTACCGGCGTTCCCATTGACATCCGCCTTATAAATTCCTTTTGTTAATCGCCGTTCACTCATTCTCTCAACATGACCAAACCACCTAAGCATACTCCTTTCAATTTTTGTCACTACATCATCTTTTAAACCGCAACTTTGTCTAATCTCTTCATTTCTCAATCTATCATTCAAAGTTACACCGCACATACTTCGCAAAAAACGCATTTCCACGGCATTTATTCTACTTTCATGCCTCTTCTGCCACGACCAACATTCACTTCCATACATAAGCGTAGGTACCAGCACACCATTATGAACAGCCAGTCGTGCCTTTTTGGACATCGACTGGCTAGCCACAACCGCATGCATAGCACCATTTACTTTATTTCCCGCATTTGCTCTTCTTTCCACATCTTCGTCAATCTTACCATCTCTTGTAAACATACTTTCCAAATAAACAAACCCATTCACCTGTTCAATACTTTCATCTCCTATCTTTACTTTACACTCAGATACATCTGCATCTCTTTCAAAAACCATTACTTTCGTCTTGCTTACATTAATTTTCATCCCTTTCATATTATATGCTCCATTCATCATAGTTACCATGTCTTGCAACTCTTCCGCCGACGATACAAGCAAAACTTGATCATCTGTGTAGAGAAGACATTTGACAGGCAACTCATTCATTTTCAATCCACACTCACTCCCTTTTAAATCTGTCAAACAACTATCCACGTATAGGTTGAACAGCCATGGAGACGCTACACAACCCTGTCTAACACCTCTGGAGATGCCAAACCAGTCTGTGAACGCCCCATTTATCCTAATACAAGCACTGGAATCCCTGTACAGCGATTTCAGTGCCCGTATCAAGCGCCAGTCCACCCCGTACAAAGATAGTGTCGACCACAATTCTTCCCTCCACACACTATCATAGGCCTTCTCCAAATCAATGAAAGCGCAGTACACTTTCTTGTGCTTTGCCAGATGTTTTTCGGCTATGCACCTCAAGGAGAAGATCTGATCCATACAGCCCATCCCCTCTCTGAACCCTGCCTGAACATCCCATAATTTCTCATCTGTTATTCTTATCACTCTGTTAATTAAAACTTTCGCATATATATAGTTTGCCGACCACACTCAAAAGACTAATGCCGCGGTAGTTTTTACACTCCTGCTGTGAACCTTTTCCCTTATATAGTGGTACGATTACAGCTTTGCACCAGTCGTCGTAGTCGTCGGAACGGGGCTACTAAGCCGCGGGCCACCTAAAGTATCACTGATGACTATTTTAAAGCAAGTGTTAAAACTTCAAAATTCGATCATTTTTATTTGCATGCAAAAAGATTTTTATTTTAGTTTTTTCAAAAAAACATCATACCTGCTTTAGTTATGAATACAGAAAATTAATTTTCTAATCCGTGATTTCAAATATGACCTAAATAGTAAAAACAGCTGATCATAGCTATGGACAGATAGATTTTAGCATATTTTTTATGAAGTCTTTGAAAAGCTGTTTCTCTTAAACTATCGAGTTTTGGGGAAAGTTGTAGAACAAACGTTATCCCTTATTATGGTACTTTAACACCCTTTCGGCTTAGTACCCCTTTCCGACTAACCTTGTAGGTATATGTCAAACGTACCTGTTAGGCCTACAGGTTGATCATGTATTTCAGTGACAGTATAGCGGAATTTTCACCTTCCCCGTATTCTGACTACGTAAAACTTCACTGGACTTCCTTTACTCCAAGTGCCTACCCAAAGACTCACCTTCCTTCCTCTTAGCCTTTTCCCAATTATCTTGGGGTCAGCTTCCAGTCTAACCAGATGCGGCTGAATACCAGTACTTTACACGGAGCGACTGCCATCAGACCTCCGCAATCCAGTAACTGGGCAATGCCGATATCCTAAGGTTAAACCGTTTGTCAGACTTTCGGGCTTCTGACTACCCGTAACAACTGTCATAGGTATTCGTATGACAACCGGGACCGACGGCTTAACGTGCTCTCCGAGGCACGGAGGGGTCTTCATGTGTAACAAATGGTCACCCATCCACGGACTGACTGCGGCAAGTGCAGCTTAACTTCGCAAATCGTACGATAGGCGCAGTTGTTATTTAGCCACGGGCCCCTCCCAAAGACTCACCATTCGCACATAAACAAAATAAATAAACCAAAATATTTGAAAATGCACTCCACTACACACCACTCGCGTTCCATTTTAAAATTCAAGACAATGTTTTAACCATTCCCAAATGTAAGGGTCCCAGATCCGGAATTATGTTCCGTGATAAAATCGGGAAACAGCTTTGAGTAATATCAAAAAATGCAGTTTATTTCGTTGCATCCGATGATATTTTGGCAAACGAACTGAATACTAATGGACTCGAAAGCGCTCTCAATATTTTCATCGTTCTCAAAATTCACAAATGCGATATCGATAATGTCGTTTTTATTGTTCTACAGATTTTCGGATTTGAGTAAAATTGGAGTACAGTACAACATAACTCAGAACATCGAACAACCAACGGCATTCGAACTTATTGCGTCAGCGTAAAGATTACTGCAGTACTAATAAACATTCATGGTCTTGAAGTCGCATGCAGTTCGGAAGTGATCGGTTTTACGAAGTTTGCCGATGCGTCTTTTGGAACCTACAGTATTTAGTACAGGACACACTTAAAAATATCAGTATTGGCAACACCAACGATTTTAATATCAAGAAATAGCAGCTAAGGTTAGCATTTGATGGGTATTTGGCCGTATTTGACCAGCACAATGAGTCATATATTATCTCGTCTCTGCACGAGATACTGCGCTGTCAAAATTATGTCTGCGTTTGTCCAATAACATATAGTAAGATTATTAATTCACTGGACTAAACTGACAGGTGCTAATGTCAAACAACAATGCATTAGTCTCAAACAACAATGCACAACTGTCAAACAACAATTGTACGACCTGTCAATTTACTCCAGTGAATTAATAATCCTACTAAAATAGCCGTGCTTGCTGCGGTTCGATTAGACATTTTTAACAATTATGTAATAGAATTATCTGCCTCCAGCATTTCAAATCATCGACAGACATGCGATGTGGGTGGAGCCGCGGTCATATCTATTCTGCCTAGCATTTTTTCCCAACTATGTTGCAGTCAGCTTCCAGTCTAACCAGATGCGGCTGAATACCAGTATTTTACACGGAGCGACTGCCATCAGACCTTCGCAACCCAGTTACTGGGCAATGCCAATACCCTAAAGTTAGACCGGTTGTCAGTCTTTCGGGCTTCTGACTTCCCGTAACGACTGTCATAGGTATTCGTACGACACCCAGGACCGACTGTTTAACGTGCTCTCTGAGGCACGGAGGGGGCCTGTAACGAACGGTCACCCATCCACAGACTGTATGATCCGCGTGGTTAGTAATTACAAAATGCGTAGTACAAAATGACGTTACGATCCAAGCTGCTCGTCTGTGGAATGCTTTGCCACTTAATGTGAGACGTGCACAATCACTGCCAGTTTTTAAAAAGTCAGTGAAGGAGCATTACATGTCGCTTTAATCTGCTATTTATTTTATTCCTCTCCTCCGTTCTTATACATATATTTATTAGTTTATTATTATATTATTTATGTTTTCTTTTCATATTTATGTAATTATTTTGCCATGTATTTTATATTATTAAATTTAAGTAATATTATGTAGGTACGTAGTGTACTTGTACACCTAGATTGCTCGATTTTCTCTTTCCATTCTCCCAGTCCATCCAAAGGTTGTCTGGAAGAGATCGCCTTGCGCGATAAGACCGCCCATTGTGCATTTTTGTATTTAAATAGTTTTTTGTGTTATATTAACCTGGTGTACAATAAAGAGTATATAAATATAAATAAATAAATAAAATGTATGGAACAATATCATTTTTCAAAGACACTGAATGGTACGGTACTGATCGTCATATGCTGTGTCACTGATGTGTGTGAATAGGTCTTCATAGTTGGCGAGCCTATTTCCATTTTTCGGGCATTATGGTGCCCTTTTTGCCTTTGTGTGTTCAGCCTTAAAACCTCTAGAAAATGATTTAAAGATATCGAATTCATTATTTTATCAATTCTTGGAAGGATTTAAAGGGATTATTTATAGGTACTCGCAATTTCCTTTAATTAAATTTACATTTGACATATCAAAGGGGATTTTAAGTTAGAGATGGTATCATTATTTTGATAAGCAGAATTTTAAGCTTCAGTGGTTTATTTTAAGTATGATTACCTATAAACCAGTTATTTTATACTTATTATATAGATAATCTTATACCAACAAACTCTAAATGAATCTTTAGAATACATTTTAGAGATACTAATAATTTTGATATTAAAATTCCATAGGTATAGTTATCTTCTGAAAACCTCGTAAATCCAATGTTCTTCATAAGCGTTTTATTTGTTCTATTGACATTTTATTACTATTATATAGTTTTTACATCGAATTATCCTTTTTTTTTTTTTTTTTTTTTCTCGCGTGGGGAAATCCTCATGGACTATCCCCCGTCTGGGGAAGACGGGGGGGTGTGCCAGACTCTTACTGGCTAAAACCCCACGGTGTCTCTCCTTCTGACCTAAGGCCGGGGTCACGGGATTCGCTGTTGCATGCACCGCGACCCCGAC
The DNA here is from genome assembly GCA_910594945.2 of Amphipyra berbera. Lineage (NCBI taxonomy): Eukaryota > Metazoa > Arthropoda > Insecta > Lepidoptera > Noctuidae > Amphipyra > Amphipyra berbera. The sequence continues at coordinate 3,514,001 of OU343138.1, forward strand.
AGGTCTCGGTCCACCAGCTTCTTCTGGTGGACCCCTCCTGTGGTAGGGCAGTTGCTCCCCTGCCCCACATCCATCCGAGAGGCGCGCGCAGGACAAGACGCGCCATCCTCCCTGGACATCGAATTATCCTAATAATTATACAATATAAATCTTAACTACTATCACTACTATAATACAAATCAAAAATAAAACAATCAAAGGGCATCAAAAAATAATAATAATTCTTTAAATTGATAAACTCGTCATACACGTACTAGTTCAACAAACTTTCAATTCAAATACTTCTAAGCTATCTATGACGTACGATGACAAACTTGTATTAACATTTGATCGGCCATTTTTTTTCAGGAGAAAGATTTTTCTATATCTTGTAAAAAATTGTATTTTACACATACGTGGTTTTCACTGCCGACCGTGCATATAATGATCCTGAAAATAGCTCGGTTGATTACGTAAATCTGTCTTAGATTCCAAATATCCGGTTCTTTACAATCGTCCTAGGATTATCGAAAAGATTCGATTTTTTCGATTATCCTACAACATTAAAAGAAAAAAATGACGGACTTCTTAAAAAAAATTTTTTTAATTAAAAACGTTGCCTCACCCTAGGATTTCTCCTGTATCGTGGGTGCGTTTACAGACACAAAACTTCACATGCACAAACATCCAGACCCGGAACAACTATCTGTAGGCTATACAAATATTTGTTTCGTGCGGGAATCGAACCTACGACCCGTAGCGCAGAAGCCGATCGCTCAGCCACTGCACCAAACGTGTCGTCAACTGTCGACTGACTGATCTATCAACGCACAGCCTAAACCATTGGGGTTAGAAACTTAAAATTTGACAGTAGGTACCTTTTATAACATAGGTATCCACTAAGGAACGATTTTTCAAATGCCTACCCTAAAGGGTGAAAAAACCCGCGCGACGGCGCAACGAATATTCTCAAAGAGGGTTGATGTCAGGCAGGCGGCCGTTCATAAAACAATAAACCAAAACCTCTAACAACGTGTATTTATGAAATAGGTACCTACATGTTGTGCCGACCTCACCTAGTGTGGGATAAGGGCAGGAAGAAGAAAAAGATGAGATGGGTGAAAAAAAATCGCGTGAGCGAAGCTGCAGACAAAAGCTAGTGCAGGTATATGGATAGACAGTACACCTTCTCATTTTATTACCTACGTTAAATTCGTACAAAATTAATATAAAAATAAATAAATCACGACCAACAAAAATGGGTCGTGTCCGTTATGTGTGAACGGGCGTTTATTTTGTCTCTTCCGGGCAGAGCTAGCGCGCGCCATTTCAGTTTTTTTACGCAAATATACGGTGAGTAAACGTACAAAGAACTTTCCACGTGTGATGCTATACGTTCGTGATAAAACGCGAGCGATCAGCTAGGATATATCAATCAATCAGTCACTCAGTTGATAGCCTAGTGGTGTGACCATCAGACTATTAAGTTTTAAATTTCGAGTTCGAATCCAAGGCACGCATCTCTGTTTTTTCGGATTCATGTGCGTATTGTATAATTATCACTTGCTTAAAAACGGTGAAGGTAAACTTCGTGAGGAAACCGGCATGCCTGAGAGATATTTCACGACGGCGTGTAAAGCCAAGTCAGAGGCCCATGGGTGGCATAAACTCTGACACCAGATTAGTCACTAACCACACGAAAACAGGAAGAGTCACTCAATCAATCAATCACTCACTCGTTCATTCAGTCAATCAATCAAGCAATGATAAGCTCAGCTTATCAGAGTCCACTGTTGTCTTCTTCTGTATACAGTCCACTCCAGCGGTCTTTTCAGGTTATCAGTCGTGGTGCTAGGAACTAGTCATATTGTATGTGAAACATAACTACAATTTAAAATTGAAAAGCCCTGACTGCTTTATAATATTGTTGGTTCAGATTCCTAGACTAATGAGCTGATGATCTTGAAACGGCTGAAGTGATTATCATCACACATAGCCAAGAATCATCTCAATTAAACCGCATTAAAATCAGTTCATCGGTTTGGGAGCTACGGTGTCACAGACAGACAATGAATACAAACTTATAACATCCCTCATTTGTGTCGGTGGTTAATGAAAAGCTGAAACACTGAAAAGCGTTCTAATTAAAACCGGATTTAAGACCATTTTTGTTTCAAACATTAAGTTTTATCTAACAAGTTTATACGACGAACTAGTAAGTACTTAGCGTACACAGAGATTCTAGGTAACATTAATGCTTGCAAACCACAGATATATAGTTAAATAGATGACGCAAATTTTACCTACTTTACGTACCATTTAGTTCAACAAATTCAAAATTCAAAATTTTTAAAAAAATTCAATATTTAGTAGTAGAAAATTTAGTAGGAGATACCCTCCTACTTGTAACGCTGCTAAGTCAGTTCCGTCTCGACCGCTTCCGTAGCCGCACGCGCGAATAGTTGCAGGATACGTGGGCGCGACTACTGACCGCAAAGACACGCGTTAGGCGTGCGCAATGTTTACTTCCCAACACTAAATTGTTCTCGTTACGTAGCCATGCTTGTTTTCGTATAATTTGACAAGCTTCCGGTATCTACAGTGTGTAAACGATATCATGTAATTCCTTCAAACCTCGTGATGTACTGCTGACATAGATTAAGCCTGCACGGGAAACATTTGGCGAAAAAATTATTTTTTTCAAAAATAAACATGTCTTCTTAACGCGAGGCATTTTAACGCCCCGAGTTAAATGACCTCGCGGCGAACGATAGCCGCGCAATTCGCTCGGGGCGCTAAAATGTCACACGCCAAGAACACATTTTTACTTCTTGTAATATTTTTTTTATTGAATCCAAAAGTATTTCGTGCAGTGTTAATTTATGTCACCAGTACATCACGAGGTTTGAAGGAATTACACGATTTTGTTTACAACCTGTATGTAAGTCAATATCTGTGTTTCAAACTAGTATTTAATTTTGTTGGGTTAAGTCTTCGCAACGTGACAATAAGAAAGATTAAGAGTAGGAACGTATTAAAGACATTTTGTTGTACTTAATACATTTTTTATACACACTCGCTGCCTTTATTAATATTCAATGCATTACCTACTCGACAAAAATGTCTGTCAAATTCTGTAACACGGGACATTAAACAGCGGTTGGTTGACTTTATTTTCTCTCTGACTGATTTACAGGAAAATACGACACGTATGGTGCAGTGACTGTGCGACTGGCTTCTGTGCTACGGGTCGTGGGTTCGATTTCCGCACGGATCAAATATATGTATGGCCTACAAATCGTTGTTCCGGGTCTGGGCGTTTGTGCATGTGAAGATAGGTGTCTATAAAAGCACCCACGATACAGGAGAAATCCAAGGGTGGGGTAACGTTTCTTAAAAAAAACCTTTTTTATGTTCCATTTTTTTTTCACGAGATTACATTGGTGAAAAAAATGATAGAAATTCTTTGAATGATAGATTGAGAAATGAAGAGATTAGACAAAGTTGCGGTTTAAAAGATGATGTAGTGACAAAAATTGAAAGGAGTATGCTTATGTGGTTTGGCCATGTTGAGAGAATGAGTGAACGGCGATTAACAAAAGAAATTTATAAGGCGGATGTTAATGGGAACGCCGGTAGAGGACGTCCTAGAAGGACATATATCGAAGTTATTGGTGATGTTCTTCACAAAGGTCAGGTGCGTAGTACTCTCAACCGGCGTGCGTGTATGACAAGATGTATGAATGTGGATGAAGCGAAAGGGGTATGTAAGAGTCGTAGCATGTGGCGTTCTATAGTTTCTGCCTACCCCCATGGGAAAAAGGCGTGAGTTTATGTATGTATGTATGTACATTGGTGATCTATCTTTGCTAATATAAACGTAAGACTAAATTAACTTAGTTTTATTTCTAACAAGTCTACCAAAAAATACAGACTGTAATAAACAGTGCAGTAACGTGCACCGCATCTTAAAACCAAACTAAGTTGTGTGTCACGAAGCTCTCGCAAAGTGAACAGACAAACAACTTTGTTAATAGCGAGACAAGACGAATTTGTACAACACTACGGTTCTGAGAAGATGGGTATAGAGGAACACATCACTACTGGTACACAAAGTATCACTGTCACGCACCTAATTTTTAACTACGGTGCTTTGTTGCAATAGAAATAATTTGAAACCATGCATTTTTTTATCATCAAAACCAAGCGCGTCGCCATCTGATGGATCAGGGGGGAGGGCAAGTTGATATATCGACGATGTAATAACAATATCTCCTAAATTAAAAATTGCAACTTTACAGGAAACTAAAAAACCGTCTCATTATTTTATTTAAAAAAAACTGGTATTGACTGATGAAATAATGTATTGATTGGGATATAAATATGATGTGTACTTAGATTTCTACTCTAAAGCTCTAACTTATCGAGTTACCTAAAGATAGGAAGTAGGTATTAGGTTTTAGTTTCTTAACAGTTTTGAAAATTAAGAAGATAATAGGAGGTATTGATAGCAGTAAAACAAGTTTTTAGAATAGATAGGAGGTATTCGTTTTTAGGAGGTATTCAAAAAGGAGGAGGTTACTATGTTCGTCTGTATGTGTTTTTTTTTTTTTTGTGTATGTTCATCGATATTTTCGCCAATTGTGAACCGATTTTGAACAATGGAACTCCTCAATGACGAACAGTACGCATATTGTGATGATGTGATTATGTTACGAGCAGCGTCTATAGTAGGTCCAACCAAGTTTTAATTAAGGCCACTAAAATGAAAAAAATAAAAACTTTTTTACAAAAAATGTAAACCGACTTCAAAAAAGAATAAAATAATTACCATATAAAATTAACAGTTTCAGAAGTCGGTGCCTTCAATTTGGTTCAGTGTGGATCAGCACCGACTTCTGAAACTGTTAATTTTATATGGTAATTATTTTATTCTTTTTTGAAGTCGGTTTACATTTTTTGTAAAAAAGTTTTTATTTAAATATAATTATTTAGAAGGTATTTCCACTATCCACTATAAAGTTAGTATGTGTTCGCAGCAAAATTGGAGTCTAATATTTTAACAGCTATTTCTATTGGTGTTTTAAGGCATAAATAGTCAAATATTTTTTTAGGATACTTTCCATGTACCTAAAAATCAACAAAAACGAAGTTAGGAGGTATTGGTATTACATCATCGATATGGAGGATGGGACAAGTATGAATTGTAGGTACCGATAAGAGCACATGAAGTTTTACACTTGTAGTGCGAGTCTTACCTCTACGGTAATTGTAATAAGAACGGTACAAAATCCAATGTGTAAAGCGTTTCAAGTGAGTGGACTTTGGTTGCTTTGCATTTGGTTAGGTACATTTTTTTTAATCTCTAGGCGGGTGCGGCTGCATCTCCCCAGGGCTCCTTGGCGACGCCCTTGATCAAAACTGCTTAAACTTTGTTGAGCTGTGTGACTTTTGTTGCCAAAGTGTTTGAAAATCGTGAGGCTGCTGTTTTGCTGACCCACGTGGACGCTGCGCGCACCACTACCACTTGCAGGTAAGTCTTACTTCCTTTTACAGCTGATTCTTCGATCTTTCAAGCAGCTGTACTTTCTGCCTAGGTTGATTGCAAGTTAAGTAAAGTCATCATCATCTTCCTGCCCTGTTCCTAAATTACTTGGGGTCGACGCTATATGTTTTCCTCCTCCATTCTTCCCTGTCAGCCGTCTCATTATCATTTACTCCCTTATCGTTCATATTCTCGCTTACACAATCCATCCATCTTTTATTTGGTCTCCCTCTCCCTCCCCCATCAACATTCATATTCATCACTCTCTTAGTCACATGTGTTTCATCCCTCCTCATCACATGCCCATACCAAGACAAAGTTAAGTAAAGTATAAATCGTTAAATTGCGGATGTTGACTTCTGCAACCGACTTTAACTATCGATACACCCCCTGCAAGTAGACTTCTAGAAGTTTTACCGACTAACCAAGCACTTGCATTAATAACTTGCGCAATTTAACGTTTTCTCTAGTGTCGGCACAAGCTGAATGGGAATAGCTCATACCATGGTGAAAAGATTAGTTAGTCAGCAAGGTATTTATAGCGGGGTCAATGGCTCAAGGTACACCGGACCAGTGGCGTAGTGTGGGGAGGCAAAAGGGGGTCACGGTCCCAGGCGGCGCTGATTTAGGAGGCGTCACAGCGTCACTTCATAGTCATCACATTAGATAACTGTATTCTCATCGGGATCGCATATGTACTTATTTAAAAGAAGAAGTTATTGTTGGGTTTTTCCGTCTAGAATTCCTCAATAGCGGCCTGAACTTTGGATTTGTGCCGGTTGGTTGCAATAGGCTTGCAACGACAAAATGAGGGTGTTACTATACACCTCTGCCTAACCCTTCGGGGAATACAGGCGTGATGATATGATATATTAAGTTGTTCAGAATAGAATTGCAAGATTGATGATTATAGAAAGTCGTTATTTTGAATCCTTTTGGAATCAACACAGCGACAGAGTATCACAGAATTGTTACCGATTTTTTGCTTAGTTGCGTAAATTGGGTTTGGGGGCGGCAAATTTTTGGCCCCGGGTGGAAGAAATACTATGCCACTGCGCTGGACATACCATCGGTCGGCAGTGAAAACCACGTAAGTGTGTAAAATGCATTTTTTTAAAAGAGGTAGTAATAACTGTCTCCTGCAAAAAAAATGGCTGATCAAATGTTAATACAAGTTTGTAATCGTACGTCATAGATAGCTTAGAAGTATTTGAATTGTAAGTTTGTTGAACTAATACGTGTATGACGAGTTTATCAATCTAAAGCCGGGTACAGACTTACGAAATGTAACATGCAATGTAACACGCAATGAAAGAATTTGCCGTCCACATTGTCGCAATGTATCATGCAATGAAACAGAATTCCCATAGTGTGGACGCCTTCCGCGCACGAACCGTGCACACTACGCGTGCGTACTACGTACCTTTCATGTTACATTGCATGTTACGTTATAGCAGTCTGTACCCGGCTTAAAGAACACGGAAAACGCTTTATAAGAAAATTTTATTTACGAGGTTTTCGCTGCCGAGCGTTGATACTCAGCATCGTCACTCGTGGAAGCTGTTTTAAAGCTTCCACTAGTAATTCAACAGGTTAGTGGATTTAGAGTTTAGGGAAGAAATAACATAAACATAATAAGCCCATTACTGTCCCACTGCTGGGCACGGGCCTCTTCTCAGAATGAGAAGGGTTTGCGTCCATCACGCTGGCCTGGTTCAGGTTGACGGACTACACACACCGTCGAGAACTTTATGGAGCCCTCTCAGGTGTGTCCTTGCAATGCTTTCCTTCACCGTTAACGCAAGTGATCGAATTATGATCGACACATGAATTTAAAAAGTCAGAGGTACGGGCCGTAATCGAACTCAGACTCTCCTGCATGAAAGATATGCATTCAACCGCAAGGCGATCACTGCTATCCATATCTTTACATAGTATGAAACAAAGTCGCTCTCGCTGTCTGTACGCTTAGATCTTTTAAACTACGCAACGGATTTTAATGCGGTTTTCAGCAATATATAGAGTGATTCAAGAGGAAGGTTTATATGCCCCACATTAGTATCTACATTGCACCCGTGCGAAGCCGCGGCGGATCGCTAAAACAACTGCCGTGCGTTAGTCTCGCTAAAACTCGAAAATGGCTTTACCGATAAGATTATTTTTGTTTTGTTCGCCTCAGTATTTGGGGTCGTTTAGGAAAAAAGAAAATTACTTAGAAAAATTAAAAAAGAAAATTTTGATCGTAGGAAGTTCGCTGGGTCGTCTAGTAGAAAATAAAAATACATTTTGCCGTGCGTTCGCTCAGCTTGGACTCAACGGTGAAGCCGAGCGAGCGTGCGGTGCCCACCGGCTAAAGCCATTCGTTAGCCTTCGCTTGTTCTCATTCGCTTAGTCTGTACCGGCATTACACTTTAAATCTTTCGCATAATTGTAATTCACGTAAATGCTGATGGAGTGCTGACTAGATATTGCAAGATCAGTAGGGATATACTTGAAAATAAAAGGGTAGTTGAATACTTTAAAAAATTACCAATAATTTAATATTACATAACATACATAACATCACGCCTTATACAAGGTTAGTCGGAAAGGGGGTACTAAGCCGAAAGGGTGTTAAAGTACCCATAATAAGAGATAACTTTTTTTTTACAACTTTCCCCAAAACTCGATAGTTTAAGAGAAATAGCTTTTTGAAGATTTCCTAAAAAATATGCTAAAAATCTATCTGTCCATAGCTATGATCAGCTGTGTTTGCAATTTAGGTCATATTTGGGGTCACGGATTAGAAATTTAATATTCTGAATTTGAAAAATCTAAAATGAAAATCAATTAGCATGCAAATAAAAATTATCGAATTTTAAAATTTTGACACTTGCTTTAAAATAGTGATCAGTGATACTTTAAGTGGCGCGCGGCTTAGTACCCCCTTTCTGACTAACCCTGTATATATTTTTGATTTTTTTAAAAACGTTGCTCCACACTAGGATTTCTCCTGTATCGTGGGTGCGTTTACAGACACAAATTTTCACATGCATAAACGCCCAGACCCGGAACAACTATCTGTAGTCACAGGTTACAAATATTTGATCCATGCGGGAATCGAACCCACGACCCGTAGCGCATAAGCCAATCGCTCAGCCACCGCACCAAACGTGTCGTTCCTTGAAGGATTCGGCAGAGGTGTTTTTTTAGTACACCTTCGTTTCACCAATTATTTTTAAGTCCCATGTAATAGGGGGCGAGCCTATTGCCATTAACCGGGCACAAATCCAGACTCCAGGCTGCTACTGAGAAATTCCTAATGGAAAAACCCAATAACACTTTGCCCGATCTGGGAATCGAACCCAGGACCTCATGCTCAGCAGTCGCACTTGCGACCACTAGACCAACAAGGCAAGAGAACGCTTGAAAAGTACTTAGAGGGGCTACGAGGGGCTCATGGCTAATTACCAACCGCGCAGATCATACGATTTGCGAGGTTAAGCTGCGCTTGCCACGGTCAGTCCGTGGATGGGTGACCTTTCGTTTCACATTGAGACCCCTCCGTTCCTCAGAGAGCACGTTAAACAGTCGGTCCCGGATGTCATACGAATACCTATGGCCGTCGTTACGGGTAGTCAGAAGCCCGAAAGTCTAACAACCGGTCTAGCCTTAGAACATCGGCATTGCTCAGTAGCTGGATTGCGCAGGTCTGATGGCAGTCGATCCGTGTAAAATACTGATATTTAGCCGCATTTGGTTAGACTGGAAGCTAGGTAGAACGTATCGAAGAGTACTTCCTGACATAATTCCCATCGATCGATTGGAATTACTATGTTCCTTTCATGATTACAACAGAAATAGATGCTTTTTTAAAAACGCAAATTTTTTTGGCATCACATAAGTACACAATTCTCATGTATTGTTGCTAATGTGGCGGCATCTCTCACGCCATATGAGAACTACGCAGCACGACGAATGTCTAGCAAACTACAGCGACAATAAGACAGCTGTCAGATGAAATGTCACAAATCCTGCATCGCGATATCAAGATTTGACACGGAGTTAGTATATGAACGGTGTAAATAGACTCTTAACGAAGCCGAAAGGTACTTATTCTCCACGTCATAGCGATATTTTTTGTACTGGACTATGCCTGGGAACCTTCTAGTTACGGAGATATTGGGGGTCAAAGTTCCAATTATTTCACATTTTTTTTAAATACTAGTTTTGAAGGTTGCAAATGCACTTGAAATACCTCCATTACCCGTTTACTACTCATTGCATCTATCAGCACAGTGTTTTGAGTGCGTTACATTGAGCTTTACAGTAAAACGAAATTTATCACCCAAAAAAAATTTCGTTTCCCAGCGGCAATTTTTGCGTAGGGTTACTTAGTTTGGGCCGTGTTTTGCAATAATGTGTCAACCCACAAAAATATGAATTTTGTGTTAACGTCATCTAATTCTTGTGGTAGGTCTACTCAACGGTCGAAAAACTGTCCAGTACTGTAAAATAAATTCAATAGAGCGCCGTCTATCAAAAAATTCTTAGTGCAGTTTGCATTTTTTCAGGCGTTGAGTAGACCTACCACAATAACTAGATGGCGTTAACACAATATCAATATTTTTGTGGGTTGATACATTATTGCATAACACAGCTCGTTTGATGTACTGAATGCATGGTTGACGGCTTCGTGAAGGGTGTTTTTACACCTTGTATACAACTTCCCAACATCAACCGTTGGGCAGTGGCCCGCCAGGCATTAGACTCGCCTGGTAGGAGGATCCTCCCTTTTCGTAGGAGGAATACCATACCTCGTTCCCCTACCCTAATAAGTTCCTACCTACAATAATTTTCCAGTATTTTTTTCATAATATTATTTATACGCAGGAAAATGTGCGGGTGAATAATATTTACGTTTTTTCACGGATACCAGGAAATGTTCCTTAAAAACACAGTCGAGGTTTGATTTTTTTCGAATAATTTCCTTATGAAAACTTCCTATGAATATTATAACGTATTATAGCTGTTGCCCGCGGTTTCTCCCGCATCCTAGGAGAACAACTTCATGTTTCAATTCCACCTAGCCTTTTCCCAACTATGTTGGGGTCAGCTTCCAGTATAACCAGATGCGCGAGCGAAAGCTATTAGACCTTCACAACCCAGTTACAAGGCAATGCCGATATGCTATGGGTTAGACCGGTTGTCAGAATTTTGGGCATCTGACTTCCCGTAACGACTGTCATGGGTATTCGTATGACACTCGGGACTGACTGTTTGTCGTGCTCACAGCGGCTCAAAGCGGTCTCAATGTGTATCGAACGGTCACCCATCCACCGACTGACCGCAGTAAGCGCAGCTTAACCTCACAAATCGTATGATCCACGCGGTTGGTAATTAGCCACGAGTTCCTCCAAGAGGAACTACTTCATGTACTCTGATAAAAAGTATCCTATGTGCTAATACAGATCATGGTCTACCTGTGAGCCAAATATCATCCAAATCTGTTCAGCTATTAAGATGTGATTGATTAACAAACATGCAAGTCCACATACTCACAAACATCCAAACTTTCACGTTTATAATATCAACAACATAACATACCATCACGCCTTGTAATACCCAAAGGGTTCGGCAGAGGTGTTTTTAGTACACCGTCGTTTCGCCAGTTATGTTTAAGTCCCATGTAGTAAAGGCGAAGTTAACCGGGCACAAATCCAGACTCCGGTCTGCTACTGAAAAATGCCTAATGAAAAAAACAGTGCCCGACCTGGGGATCGAACCCATGACCCCATGCTCAGCAGTCGTGCTTGCCACTACTAGACTAACAAGACAGTCATAATAATATTATACATACATAATTAGATAAGATTTCTTTACCTTACATTTCCGTCCGTAGCGTGTTTTAGCTTTCTGCTTACCGCGCTAAACGTAATTTGGTTAGCTAAAGGTAACCGCACATTATGCTAAGTAAAATAGGGTAGTCACAATTTTTTTTTATTCCTAGCGTTATCCCTGTTGCTAAGGTCTGTATTAAGTACTTCGGAAACCCAGGTACTCTCCGAGAGATCGTCAGCAACATCAAGGGTGTGCTGGCCTTTTTTCGAGGAGTTAGGGTGGATCGAGTGACTACACTTACCACCCGTGACGCAAAATATGCGCTCAGACGTGGAGTTGCGGGCACCAGCCCGTTATACCTTATACAATATGTAACATATTTGACGCACATCCTGAAAGTAGTTTGTTCAGAATCGTTCACTGAATCGATTCCTATCATTTTTAATATAGGTAATTTTTTATCCCAAAAATAATTAAAACTACGGAAATTAGTCACATTACCCCTGTACAGTCAATACAAACTGAAATGGACCGTAAATCAAGGCAAGAATACTTTTAAAAGTGCATTTTTATTGGTATTCATACAAATTCCGTCATTCAATACAAATTAAAGAAAAATAAACCTTATTTCAAGAACGTTAATTTAGTAAATAACAATGCATATACATGTTAAACTAAAATTTCAGTGTATGTAATATGATCATAATATAATATTCTAATTGGGTGTTTGAGGGTGTGCGTTAATTACGTTACATGTTGTATATGACGTTTGTATTAAAATTACTGTCATTGCTTCTTTTCTGTTGCTTTCTTTTAATATTAACTTAATTATCCATCGAAGAATCAATGCATAAACGTGTGAACGTTATCTTTATAAGAAAATAAAGTGTAACAGGTGGGTATTTGACTTTTTTGCCATCAAACCGACAATTATTGTGTTGACTTGATTTACTTAATTTTGACCATTAGAGAAGAATTTTGTAATTAATGATAATATCTTATATATTATACGTAAGTATTGTGTCTATGTGTGGTGTGTAGTATATATTTTGTAGCAGTACACCATGGACTACCCCCTCTATCTTATTCATTGACTTCCTGTTCATCCAAAGGTTGTCTGGTAGATATCGCTATCAGCGATAAGACCGCCATTGTACCCTTTAATGTTTGATATTGTATAAGAGCTGTGTTACAATTTTGGTGTACAATAAAGTATATTCTATTCTAATATCGTCACCGGAAAGAAAACACTACTTAAGCGCCATTTTGGCTAAAATGAGTTATATATTATATCGTTGGATTGGATTTTTTTTCTGCGTCGATTAGTTGGGATTTCGTATTTTATTCTATTTATTACGAAATCCCAACTAATCAACGCAGAAAAAAAAACAATATATTATTATTATAACTCATTTTGGCCAAAATAGTGCTTAAGTATTTGGTATTTCGGTTTTATTTGGTTCGTATTCATATTCGGGTTGTATTTGGTTTTTCGGTGACGATATAGTATCAGCTGTGTTTTTAGTCATATTTGGCGTAATGGATTAAAAGCGCCATTTACTGAATCCGTAACTAAAGCAGGTGTTCAGACTTTCTGAAAAAACTAACATAATAATTATTTTACATGGAAACAAAAATGGTCGTATTTTGAAATTTTAACATTTACTTTAAAACAGTCACCAATTATGCCTTAAGTAGCTCGCGGACTAATACCCCTTTTCCGACTAACCTTGTATTTAAGTTTATAGACAGACTTTAAACCTAATGTGCGCATACCATAATAGGTACCTATACAAACCAGAATTCCTGTCGAGGTCGTCGTACGCCTCACTGGCTAATTAGTTTGTGGCACCGGAGCGCGGCGGAACCCAATTTTAAAATAGGTTTTGTTTAAAATATAATATGTTCATGTTCTCCTTTTATACGGGAGTATAATAGGGTCAGATGTGATTTTCTTAACTGTATCAATAGTCAATGGTCGATTATTATTGGTTAATATTAAGATTCTTGTATTTTTATCTTTACACTAGCGGCCCTCCCTGACTTCGCACGAGTGGACACTTTTCCCGTTTTTGTAACATTTTTCATTTATGCTTCGCTCCTATTGGTCGTAGCGTGATGTTATATAGCCTATAACCTTTCTCGATAAATGGACTATCCAACACATACATTTTTCTTACTTTTTTATTTATTGTTTTGCTTATATACATATTATAGTAATATTTTATATATATATATATATATTATATATTTATATATGTATTTATAACCTATGTCCTATATTTATAGTTGTTTAGTTATCCATATAGTTAATTATGTCGTAAATATCCATATTTATTTATTTTTCTGTGCCTCTCTTTTCAATGCTTTTCTCTTTGACCCAAAGGTTGACTGGTAGAGAATGCCTTGTGGCATTAAGTCCGCCTTATGTACCACCATTGTGCATTGAAGTATTAAATAAATAAATAAATAAATATTTTTTCAATTCCTACCAGTAGTTCCTGAGATTAGCGCGTTCAAACAAACAAACTCTTCGGCTTTATAATATTAGTATAGTAGATAGTATAAAATAAACTTGCTCCCGCTGTCTGTACGCTTAGATCTTTTAAACTACGCAACGGATTTTAATGCAGTTTTCAGCAATAGATAGAGTGATTCAAGAGGAAGGTTTATATGCACCACATTAGTATCTACATTGCACCCGTGCGAAGTCGGGGCGGGTCGCTAGTCGATAATAAAATTAAGTTAAGACCCCCATAAGGTCTCTTTTTAATGTTTTTTTTTGTTGCTGCATATACGTACTATGTTCGTCTTGCCTAGCCTTTTCCCAATCGTGTTAGGGTCAGCTTCCAGTCTAACCAGATGCGGCTGAATACCTGTATTTTACACGGAGCGACTGCCATCAGACCTCCGCAACCCAGTTACTGGGCAATGCCGATTTTCTAAAATTAGACCGGTTGTCAGACTTTCTGACTTCTGACTTTCCGTAACGACTGTTATAGGTATTCGTATGATACCCGGGACCGACTGTTTAACGTGCTCTCCGAGATAAGTAGGAGTCTCGATGTGTAACGAACGATCACCCATCCACAGACTGACCGCGGCAAGCGCAGCTTAACCTCGCAAATCCTATGATCCGCACGGTTGGTAATTAGCCACGGGCCACTCTCCTGAAAAAAATATTTTTATGGAACCATAATTGGGCCGTGTTATGCAATAATGTGTCAACCCATAAAAATATAAATTTTGTGTTAACATCATCTAGTTCTTGATTGTGGTAGGTCTACTCAACGCTATAAAAAATGCCCAGAACTGCAGTAAATTAAATAGAGCGCCGTCTATCAAAAGAATCTTAATGTAGTTTGCATTTTTTAACCTGAGTAGACCTACCACAATACTTAGATGGCGTTAACACAGATTTAATATTTTTGCTGGCTCCCTCACATACTTGTAGGTAGGGTAAAATTCATAGAAGATAAATCCTAAAATGTTCTTCAACAAATAATACTCATACGACCATAATTCTCAAATAACATTTGTTTTAACACCGAAACCACAAAGTTTATAACGATTACTGTATGAATAATTAACGACATAACTGTAATAAAATCTCCTATAAATGAATTTGTACAATAAAAGTGAGTTTTACACCTTCAGGGTGAGTTTTTAAGAGACAGCCATTATTTTAATACTAGGTTTTACGGATGACTTTGTCTGAACACACTAAGGAGCTCGCGGCTTAGTTATTGTGGCGGCATCTATCACGCCACAGGCAAACTACGCAGCACTACGAATGTTTAGCAGACTGCAGCAACAACAATGACAACTCTTAAACGTGACGTCACAAATCCTGCATCGCGATATCAAAATTTGACAAGCAGATAGTGTATAAATACAACTTCCCAACATGAGCCGTTGGGAATTGTCCGGTTAAGCAGTTTCAACCTCAGAGAGTTGTTGCACTGCGAGGGGCCCTAGCAAAAAAAAAATATGATCCGTTGGGCAGTAGCCCGCCAGACATAAGACCCGCCTGGTTGGAGGATCCTCCCTTTTCGGAGGAGGAACACCATACCTCGTTTTTCCACATTACCAACCGCGCGGAATCATAAGATTTGCAAGGTTAAGCTGCGCTTGCCGCGGATGTGTCTGTGGATGGTGACCGTTTCGTTACACATCG
Organism: Amphipyra berbera; assembly: GCA_910594945.2. NCBI lineage: Eukaryota > Metazoa > Arthropoda > Insecta > Lepidoptera > Noctuidae > Amphipyra > Amphipyra berbera. Next base: position 3,529,522 of record OU343138.1, read on the forward strand.
AGACCCCACCGTGCTTCAGAGAGCACGTTAAACAGTCGGTCCCGGGTGTAATACGAATACGTGTAACAGTCGATACGGGTAGTTAGAAGCCCGAGAGTCTGACAACTGATGTAACCTTAGGATATCGGCGGCATTACCCTGAAACTGGGTTACAGAGGTCTGATGGCAGTTGCTCCGTGTAAAATACTGATATTCAGCCGCATCTGGTTAGACTGGAAGCTGGCCTCAGTTGGGAAAAGGCTAGGCAGAACATTTGTCTGATCACACTAACATTCTTTCAGTGCAAGCATCAACATGATAATCTCTTTATAACAAAAATAAAACCGACTTCAAATTGTCTACCTCCGAAGTTCTTCATCAGATCTTCACCAAATTTGAATGGGACCACTTCAAAAGAATACTCTTTCAAACAAAAAAAGATCATTAAAATCGGTTCACAATTAGCAAAGATATCGCGGAACAAACATACAAAAAAAAAAAAAAAACAGTCGAATTGAGACCTTCCTCCTTTTTGAAAGTCGGTTAAAAAGAACCTCCACGTGTGACGATACTTAAGTACGTCCAGCGCACCCTGGGCTGTCAGCCTCGCTACCAGCCTTGCTGACTATGGCTTCACCAAGGCATGAGCTATTCTCATACCGGCTGTAAACGAAATCATGTAATTCCTTCAAACCTCGTGATGTACTGTTGACATAGATTAACCTTGCAAGGGATACTTGTGTATTCAACGAAAAAAACATTACAAGAAGTAAACATGGTGTTCTTAAAGCGAGGCATTTTCGCGCTTCGAGCGAATTGCGCGGCTGTCGCTCGCCACGCTGTCATTTCATGACGCTAAAATGCCTTACTTTAAGAACATGTTTACTTCTTGCATTTTTTTTTAGTGAATCCAAAAGTATCCCTTGCAGGGTTAATCTGTGTCAATAGTACATCACGAGGTTTGAAGGAATTACATGATTTTGTTTACACCCTGTATAGCCCGTGCCGACACGAGAGAAGAAGCGTAGAAATTAAATTATTATCCGTCTGTTATTATGCAAGTGGTTTAGTGGTGGCAAGCTCGACTGCTAATCGTGAGGTCCTGGGTTTGATCCCCGGATCGGACAAAGTATTATTGGGTTTTTTCGTGTAGAATTCCTCAGTAGCAGCATGGAGTTTAGATTTGTGCCCGGTTGATGGCAATAGGCTCGCCGCCTATTCTATTACATGTGATTTAAATATAACAGCGACATGAGGGTGTTACTATACACCTCTGCCCACCTCTTCGGAGAATACAGGCGTGCTTTTATGTTATGCACGAGGAAATTGCCATAACCAACACGCTTGGAAGACGAAATCTTAAAATAATACTCTTTACATAGTTGGAAAAGTATTTCTGAAATCTACTAATTAAACCAAAAATACTTATCTTCCAACGTACAGACATACTCTTGCATAATTTAGTAATAGCATAGATATTCAAACGATGTGAACAAAATGAATTAAAATTTGAGATTCCTTGTACAGTGAGAGAAAAAAATTGAAACTTTTATTAAACATATTTTACTTTTTTTGTTATTTCAATATGACCTATTTTAATTTCCAGTTTACATTAACACGTTGAATGCCAACTACGCAATATTACGTAGCCGGTAATAATGGCAGATCCCGACTACGTATTATTACGTAGGTCTTCCCTATAGATTATTTGGTAGTCTGTGTTATTCGGCCTCCTTCAATGGAGGTTTTTATACTCTTTGGCATCTGAAATAAAACACGACATGGTGAATCTTCGAAAAATTTTAACATTATTTTAACAAATCATTCTTCTCCCGGGTTGTTAACGTTATAGTATTGTCAGATTGTTTTTTATTCTTGTCTTATTGCTTGACGGCAGCGGTATAGTTTCAGTTTTCATTATCATAATAATAGTATTAAACATCTGCATTCTTAACTTTGGGATGATGCTAATGACGTTCTCAATTTTTGTTAATATTTTTCGAAGAATGCCCCACATAATAAAGTAGTAACTTTATTAATTCTAAATACCTAAAATCACAAAATTTCAAAGGCACTTTTCGGTTAAAAATTATAGACTAATAAATTAGATCAATACACTTCTTAGCAATTATTTTCAACGAAAACCTTAATATTTCTTACTAAATCAACAATAAAAAGAAACAAAACAAGTGCTTCAAGTCAAGTGGTCCAGCTTCAAGTTGTGGCCCTCTACGTAGTTGGCATCACGGATACCAATTTATAGAGGGATGCCGTGGGGCGCCGGAGGGCGCGTGACGATCTCCGGCCACCCTAATGAGTGGCCTGCGGGCGGCGGGTTGGGAACCCGTCGCCCGACCAGTAACGGGCCCAGGGAGGATGGCGCGCCGTGTTCCGCGCGCGCCTCTCGGAAGGATGTGGGGCAGGGGAACAATTGCCCCACTACAGGAGAGGTTCACCAGAAGAAGCTGGTGGATCTAGACCTGCCGGGGTCGCGGTGCATCCAATAGCGAATCCCGCGACCCCGGCCTTAGGTCAGAAGGAGGGACACCGTGGTGGTTTTAGCCGGTAAAAGTCCGGCACACCCCCCGTCTTTTCCAGACGGGGGATAGTCCATGAGGATTTCCACACGTAAAAAAAAAAAGAAAAAAAAGGGGATGCCGTGGTACGTAATTTTGCGTATACGCAATATTGCGTAGGTAAGCAACCTGGATAAAATGAATGTTAGTGGTGCTTACCTATGTAATATTACGTTTTCATTGTTCCGAGATGAAGCCTTTATTATTATAAGAAAAAACTTTTTTACAAAAAATTTAAACCGTCTACAAAAAAGAATAAAATACATACATACATAAACTCACGCCTTTTTCACATGGGGGTAGACAGAAACTATAGAACGCCACATGCTACGACCCTTACATACCCCTTTCGCTTCATCCACATTCATACATCTTGTCATACACGCACGCCGGTTGAGAGTACTACGCACCTGACCTTTATGAAGAACATTACCAATAACATCGATGTATGTCCTTCTAGGACGTCCTCTACCGGCGTTTCCATTGATATCCGCCTTATAAATTCCTTAAAAAAATAAAATAATTACCATATAAAACTAACAGTTTCAGAAGTCGGTGCTGTGCGTACTGTTCGTCATTGAGGAGTTCCATTGTCTATCTCCGAAGTTCTTCATCAGATCTTCACCAAATTTAAATGGAACTAACTTCGAAGTATACCCTATCCATTAAAAAAAGAATCATTAAAATCGGTTCAAAATTGGCGAAAATATCGATGAACATACACAAAAAAAAAAACAAAAAAAACATACATACCTACAGACGAACATAGTAACCTCATCCTTTTTGGAAGTCGGTTAAAAATAGAAAAATTCTTCTATTCGTAGGTAATTAACAACCGCGCGGATCATACGATTTACGAGGTTAAGCTGCGCTTGCCGTGGTCTATCCGTGGATGGATGACCGTTCGGTACACATCGAGACCCCTCCGTACCTCGGAGAGCACGTTAAACAGTCGGTCTTGGGTGTCATATGAATACCTATTAGTTGTTACAGATATTCAAAAGATCGAAAGTCTGACAACCAGTCTAACCATAGGATTTGACGACACGTTTGGTGCAGTGGCTAAGCGATTGGCTTCTGCGCTGCGGGTCGTGGGTTCGATTCCCGCACGGAACAAATATTTGTATGGCCTACAGATAGTTGTTCCGGGTCTGGGTGTTTGTGCGTGTGAAAATTTGTGTCTGTAAAAGCACCCACGATACAGGAGAAATCCTAGTGTGGGGCAATGTTTTTTAAAATAAAAGATAAAAAAAAAAAAGGATATCGGCATTGTCCTATAACTGGGTTGCGGAGTTCTGATAGCAGTCGCTCCGTGTAAAATATTGGTATCCAACCGCACCTGGTTAGACTGGAAACTGACCCCAACATAATTGGGAAAAGGCTAGACAGAACATAGAAACAAATTCCAAGAATTTCACTTTTATTTTTTTTCCTAACCGTACTTGCACACACAAGACAGGGTATGTTAGCTACCGTACAGAAGAGGCTCCTCTTGGGAGGTAGTAAAATAAAACATGGAGCCTCCGTTGAACTAATTAAACGGTAATTTTATATACAATATAGTCTGACATTTTGCCTACAATCGCGGGACTGCCTTTAATATTACGTATATTATCGTTCGGGTGCCATATAGTGTGATGAAACCTTTATTATTTGTTTAAAATGTGTGAACTTATGGAGGTTCATTGGTTAGCTATAATACTGGTAGGTGGGTTGCGTGATTTAGTTATAATAATTATTGTATTGTCATCAGCCTATACTTATTTTAATACATCGTAATTTAAATTCTGATCCGCACATGAATTCGAAAAGTCTGAGGTATGGTAGGTGAAGGAAAACATCGTGACGAATCCTGCATACCTGAGAGGGCTCCATAAAGATCTCGATGATGCGTGTAATCTGTCAACCCGCACCAGGCCAGTGTGGTGGACTAAGACCTAAACCCTTCTCATTCTGAGAAGAGGCCCATGCCCAACAGTGGTACAGTAATGGACTAATTATGTTATGTTATCATAATTTAATAAATGCCTCGTGCCATCGTGAGGTCCTGGGTTCGATCCCCAGGTCAGGCAAAGTGTTATTGGGTTTTTCCGTGTGGAATTCCTCAGTAGCATCCCGGAGTTTGGATTTGTGCCCGGTTGATGGCAATAGGTTCGCCCCCTATCACATGGAACTTGAACACAACGGCGAAATGAGGGTGTTACTATCAGCCAACCAACCCTTCGGGGAATACAGGTGTGATGTTATGATATTTTAAAGCGGTTTTTACCTTGTTTGCAAGTATCTGTGTTTGTATAGAAAACACGCGTAGTGCAACACACAGAAAACGCATTCACGCGCAGTGTTGTGGCTCCGTCGCCACGCACCCCGCAGCGTAGCGCGGGCAGTGTGTGTTTCGCCTAATACATTGATATTCAGAATCCTAACATTTCCTTTTAATACTCTCGGAAAACAGACAAATAGGAGGGGCTCGTGGCTAATTACCAACCGCGTGGATCATATGATTTGCGAGGTTAAGCTGTGCTTGCCGCGGTCAGTTTGTGGATGGGTGACCGTTCGTTACACATCGAGACCCCTCCGTGCCTCGGAGAGCACGTTAAACAGTCGGTCCCGGGTGTCCTACGAATACATATGACAGTCGTTACGGGAAGTCAGTAGCCCGAAAGTCTGACAACCGGTCTAACCTTAGGATATCGGCGTTTTCCCAGTAACTGGGTTGCGGAGGTCTGATGGCAGTCGCTCCGTGTAAAATACTGGTATTCAGCCGCATCTGGTTAGACTGGAAGCTGACCCCAATATAGTTGGGAAAAGGCTAGGCAGAACAGAACTCTCGAAAAACACACATACCTACTCATTAAAACCCTGCTCCTCAAATTGACCCGAAAACGCTCCCAAGCCAAACTCCAAATATAATTATTATTAACTTTTTGATATTTCAAATTGTCAGGATCCCAACTGTGGACTCCCACTTCGTTAAAACTCCCAAAAATACTTTGTAAATATCTAATTATTCATTTTGGAAACTTTCTAACTGAACAAACAGATTGTCTTGCTGAAGTTTTGTTTTGCTAGAGTTGTGCCGAGTTCTTGGTTTCGGCTTTCGGTGACATTGTGAATTTAACTGTGTAGATCTTGGTTTCGGCCTAACTGTGGTTGTATTCCCCGAAAGATTCGGCAGAGGTCACATCCTCGTTTCGACAGTTATGTTTAAGATCCATGTAATAGGGGGCGAGCCGATTGCCATTAACCGGGCGCGAATCCAGGTTCCCGGCTGCTACTGAGAAATTTCTAAACCCAATAACACTGCCCGACCTGGGGATCGAACCCAGGACCCTATGCTCAGCAGTCACGCTTGCGACCACTAGACCAACAAGGCAGTCATCAAGGAAGTCAAGGCTTCATCGGAAGTAATGGTTTGATAACTACTGATGTAGTGTTAAAATTTAGCATATTTACAATTAATAGGGTAATATTTATGCCTCCGTTATTCATAGACTATAATCCGCGCGGAACTAGTTGGACGCGCCTTAGGTATGTGAGCGGCAGGAGGGGGGTGCGAAACAATAGACGCGCTCAGTCAGTTTGCTTTGTGTTGTCTACCGTGCACACCCCCCTCCTGCCGCTCACATACCTAAGGCGCGGCCAACTAGTTGCGCGCGAACTATAACTAATATGCCCAAGGTGAAAATCCAGGAATTTTCTTTTTTTCTGTCACCAAAACTTTGGGTTTTAGAATACTAACCAGTGCAGTTCCTTAGAATTAAGTTTGTCAGGTTCAGTTTCGTTATTGGTCTCGATTAAATGCTTCAGGAACATGGTTTTGGTTTCGGCCTAAACAAAAATTCGCACTATAGCAAAAGAAAATTTTGATGAAACGAATATTAATTTTGGTTTTCTATATTGTTCATTAATTAAATGCGATAGTCAATCTTAATGGAGCAGTTTTAGGTAGAATGTTTGAACCCTTTGTTTAAACAAAGGAAATGGTTGTATTATTATAGAAGGCACAATGAAATGGTATGTCTGGTAAATAAACATGTCGCTTAGATACAAAAATTCAGATCTAGCTATGAGATTCTCTAGTAGAACGACATCGCTGCGGCACCGCTGCGTTCTTAGACGCTGTGTGTTTCTAGCTGCAGCGCTGCCGCAGCGACGTGTTACTTCTTCACGTAGACAGCGTTTCACTAAAGGAGATCGGATATTTTTGTATGGGCCATGGTCCAAGTGACTGAAGAAGACGCATATAACCAGCGCGAACTTCGCTTCTTCAGAAAAAGCAATTATGCGCGTGAAATCTTTTATTTTCGTGTGGTTAGTGACTAACCTGGTGTCAGAGTTTATGCTGCCCATGGGCTTCTGACTTGGCTTCACATGAGGGTTCCCTCATAATGATTTACTTCACCGTTTTTAAGTAAGTGCTAATTTTACAATACGCTCATGATCCGAAAAGTCAGAGGTGCGTATCTTGGGTTCGAACTTAAGACCTATGACTTGGCAGTCCGACGGTCACACCACTAGGCTATCACTGCGCGTGAAAAGTTTGCTCCTCAATCAGGACCCTTGGTCGCCTAGCACCTTGCTTTTATCGGAATGCGTCTGGTGCATCAAGGTATCTCATTTTCACACAGTTATAAAAGTGTTTGAGCTGCTCTGTTACACGCGTAAATACATAAACATAACATCACGCATGTATTCCCCGAAGGTTAGAGGAAGGGTAGAGGTGTATAGTAACACCTTCTATTCGCCGTTAGGTACGTTTAAGTCCCATGTAATAGGGGGCGAGCCTATTGCCATCAACCGGGCACGAATCCAAACTAGGGCTGCTACTGAGGAATTCCAGACGGAAAAACCCAATAACAGTTTGCCCAACCTGGTGATCGAACTCAGGACCTAACCATCAGCAATCGCGCTTGCCACCACTAGACCAACGAGGCAGTGAATTAATATATTCTGATCGCATTGAAATTGTTGATGTGAAACATCTCATGTGGCGGTACGGTTGAGAGCGGTTGTTGCGTGGCGACACTCGCGATGGCAGACACACGACGGCAGACCTTCGTAATTCGTCGGCTCTCTTCGGTTTGATTCGGCCAGTTTTTTTTACAAAATAAGTTTCGATGTGTCACATCTGCTTGGAGTCCCGCGATGGCTTCTTTTTTATTTAATCTATATAATTTTTAAGTACATTTGATGTCGTTGATCCGATTTTTAATTTGTCATGACATGCCTTTATGTCTTCCTTGTTGGTTTAGTGGTGGCAAGTACGACTGCTGAGCATGGGGTCCTGGGTTCCCCGGGTCGGGCAAAGTGTTACTGGGTGTTTCCATTACGAATTTCTCAGTAGCATTTCGGAGTCTGGATTTGTGCCCAGTTAATGGCAATAGGCTCGCCCCTTATTACATGGGACTTAAACATAACTGGCGAAATGAGGGTGTACTAAAATCACCTCTGCCGAACCCTTCGGGGAATATAAGGCGTGATGTTATGATGTTTATGTTATTGTTTATCCAGAGATTATGAAACAAATACACATTGATACCATGGCGGATACTTACATAATGTATATGGAATCGATTCGTAGATTATCATAAATCACGTAGATACATGAAATTACGATTCGTTCTGTTGTTCTTGTCAATGTGCAAACTAATTTAAACCTTATTTATCGATGTCATTGTGTAAACACAAACGATATTTGCTTATTCATTAATTTTCCACGTCAAATTCAATCTACGTACCTACCTATAGATATCCGTACATAATTTAATGGAAACTGATCAAATAATACTAGGCGACCTATATTTCCCCCAATGGTTGGGATTTAATAATTAATTCATTGATTAATTATTTGACACAGTAATCTTTATCTTTACATACATAGTACTAGCGGCCCGTCCCGGCTTCGCATGGATGGACATTTTTCCCGTTTTTGCAACATTTTTCATTTATTCTCCGCTCCTATTGGTTGTAGCGTGATGTTATATAACTTCCTCGATAAATGGACTATCCAACACAAAAATAATTTTTCAATTCCAACCAGTAGTTCCTGTGATTAGCGCGTTCAAACAAACAAACAAACTCTTCAGCTTTATAATATTAGTATAGATAAAACAAAGTCGCTCCCGCTGTCTATACGCTTGGATCTTTTAAACTACGCAACGGATTTTAATACAGTTTTCAGGAATAGATAGAATGATTCAAGAGGAAGGTTTATATGCCCCACATTAGTACCTATATTGCACCCGTGCGAAGCCGGGGCAGTTCGCTAGTAATGCATAAAAATTAGAGAATTAGGTACTTCTTTCGAAATAAAAATTGCACTGAGAAACTGTGGGGCTCGTGGCTAATTAAATACCGCGTAAATCGTACGATTTGTGGATGGGTGACCGTACGTTACACATCAAGACCCCACCGTGCCTCGGAGAGCACGTTAAACAGTCGGTCCCAGGTGTCATACGAATATCTACGACACGAGTTGTTACGGGAAGTCAGAAGCCCGAAAGTCTGACAACCGGTCTAGCCTTAGGATATCGGTATTGCCCTGTAACTGGGTTGCGGATGTTTGATGGCAGTCGCTCCGTGTAAAATACTGGTATTCCACCGCATCTGTTTAGACTGAAAGTTGCCTCTAACATAGTTGGAAAAACATATTTTACAAAAAATTTAAACCGACTTCAAAAAATAATAAAATAATTACCATATAAAATTAACAGTTTCAGAAGTCGGTGCTGATCCACGCTGAACCAAATTAAAGGCACCGACTTCTGAAACTGTTAATTTTATATGGTAATTATTTTATTCTTTTTTGAAGGCGGTTTAATTTTTTTGTAAAAAATGTTTTTGTTTTTTTTTCATTTTAGTGGCCTGAATTAAAACTTGGTTGGACCTACTAAAGACGCTGCTCGTAACATAATCACACCATCACAATATGCGTACTGTTCGTCATTGAGGAGTTCCATTGTCTATCTCCGAAGTTCTTCATCAGATCTTCACCAAATTTAAATGGGACCAACTTCAAAGTATACCCTGTCCATTAAAAAAAGAATCATCAAAATCAGTTCACAATTTGCGAAAATATCGATGAACATACACAAAAAAAACCTCCTCCTTTTTGGAAGTCGGTTAAAAAGGTTAAGCAGAACGTTCCGAATTAACGTCATTTGGATAAAAGGCTAGGCTGATGACGAGTGTTTCATTACATTCAGACGCGATAATAATATAAATGAATTCACCAAAATACTAGTAGTGATAGCCTTGTGGTGTGACCAGTCTCGAGTTCGAACCCAAGGCACGCACCTCTGACTTTTCGGATTCATGTGCGTATTGTATAATTATCACTTGCTTAAAAACGGTGAAGGAAAACATCGTGAGGAAACTGGCATGCCTGAGAGCAATTTCTCGACGGCATGTGAAGCCAAGTTAGAGGCCCATGGGCGGCATAAACTCTGACATCGGGTTAGTCACTAACCCCACTAAAAGAAGACGACCAAAATACTTAATTGATACACGGTTTGGGAATACATTCGTCGAACAAGCGTATTTAAATTATCTAATTATTCTTGTTAACTTAATTAATTCATGCTATACAAGGTTAGTCAGAAAGGGGGTTCTAAGCCGAAAGGGTGTTAACGTTTACGTTAAGCCGTCGGTCCCGGGTGTCATTCGAATACCTATGACAGTCGTTACGGGTAGTCAGAAGCCCGAAAGTCTGACAAACGGTTTAACCTTAGGATATCGGCATTCCCAGTTACTGGGTTGCGGAGGTCTGATGGCAGTCGCTCCGTGTAAAATACTGGTATTCAGCCGCATCTGGTTAGACTGGAAGCTGACCCCAAGATAATTGGGAAAAGGCTAAGAGGAAGAAGATACAAGGTTAGTCGAAAAGGGGGTACTAAGCCGAAAGGGTGTTAACGTACCCATAATAAGGGATAACTTTTGTTCTACAATTTTCCCCAAAACTCAATAGTTTAAGAAAAAATATTTTCAAAGATTTCATAAAAATATGCTAAAATCTATCTGTCCATAGCTATGATTAGCTGTGTTTACAATTTAGGTCACATTTAGGCTCACGGATTAGAAGCTTAATTTTCTGAATTCATAACTAAAGCAGGTATGATGTTTTTTTTTTTAAAAAAAACACAAATAGAAATTATCGAATTTTGAAGTTTTAACACTTGCTTTAAAATAGTCATCAGTGATACTTTAAGTGGCCCGCGGCTTAGTACCCCCTTTCCGACTAACCTTGTACAGTCAGTACTCATAGTGTGGTCACGTAAAAGCGCTGCAAGTGTGGTCGACACTGACCACAGTAAAATAAAAACAACAATATTCTATGCAGTTGTTTTAGTTTAGTGGTCATAAAAAGAGTTGTGGTTCATTCTTCCAAAGGAAAAGAAAACGAAAGAAAGAAACGGAAGGTTACGCTCAAATGTGTGTGCTGAACGCATATTCTGGTGTTTTATGAATCTTTTTAAAAGTTATTTCATTCCGGGCAGATCTTTTCATATTTCGACGGTCCCTACGTATACTATCGAAACTACAAAATCTCAGTTTTTATTTTATCTGCTTAGAATGTGTGAAATTATATTATCTTAAAGGTTATAAAATAATATTTTTTTATGGGACCAAATGGCCAACTATTTTGCATCAAACTAAAGAAGAATCACGTAAATCAGCGTAATCGGTGTACATAGGTACATAATAAAATAAAAACTGAGATTTTGTAGTTTCGATAGTATACGTAGTGACCGTCGATTAAACCACAATTTTTTCGTGCCGCTCAAATAGTGTCTGAAAATAAACTTGAACATCACATAACATCACGCCTTTGTATTCCCCGAAGGGTTCGGCAGAGGTGTTTTAGTAACAACCTCGTTTCGCCAGTTATGTTTAAGTCCCATGTGATAAAGGGCGAGTGTACTGCCATTAACCAGGCACAAATCCAAACTCCGGGCTGCTACAGAGGAATTCCAAACGGAAAAACCCAATTACACTTTCGGAAAATTCTGTACCTCAGAGGTATACAACATTAAGTGCCAAAAAGAAAATTTTACAGGGGAGGCAAAAATGCGCGGAGTGAAACTTTGAATGCAATTTTGACATAGTTGCTTTAAAGATATTGTAACAAACTCAACAGTATTTTTTAATATTATTAGATAGAATGATTGTATATTACACATAATTACAAGTACCTGGATGACCGAGCCTTGCTCGGTTTTTTTTTTGATAAATCGTGTTTTTTGGAAAGAAAAACAAGGGGAAATAGAAAAAGAAGGAACTTGAAAACAAAAAGGGAAAAAAAAATCGTCTGGATTCGAACCGAGGTTTTCTAGTTTCGGGACCGCCCTATTTCCCACCTGAGCTAATACAACCTTGAAGAGGGTGGCGAAATTTAAATTCATATTCTAATGATATTGTATCAGTTTTTCATTGTCTGAAAACACGGATAAAACGACGTTTTCTAAAAATGAAACCTAGCTAGATCGATTTATCGCCCCCGAAACCCCCTGCATACTAAATTTCATTAAAATCGTTGGAGCCGTTTCCGAGATTCAGATTATATATATACAAGAATTGCTCGTTTAAAGGTATAAGATAAGATAGAGTTAATTCCCGTCTGATTTTGTGGACTTCAGACTATTACCTTGTAGCATAAATTTAGAGGTCCTGTACACATTCAACATTTGTGGATTTAATATCATATACGATTGGATATTTCTTTTCGTGTATGTCATAGGAATTAATGTCGTATACCATAACGTAGAACTGGTTCTTACGATTTTAATGGTGCAAGAAACATATTTAAAAAAAGTGGAGTTACTATTATATGCTTCTGAGGTACAGAATTATAGAAGACTGATTTTACAAACTTTTGATTTATCTACTGATTGAAGTATCAAAATTACATAGATGCAGTGAGCATCAGGCTATTAAATACATGTAGAACAAGTGCATGTGGAAATATTTTTGAAAACGGAATAAAAATATTCCAATATTTGTTATTCCTTTTACCCTTCACCATTAAATCTTCTTCTTCTTCCTGCCCTTATCCCACACTAGGTGGGGTCGGCACAACATGTTTTTATGAAATCCATGTTGTTAGAGGTTTTGGCTTATTGTTTTATGACCGGCCGCCTGCCTGACGTCAACCCTCCTTGGGAATACTCGTTGCGCTGTCGCGCGGGTAACCTAATGTGCTTGCTAATATTATGCACTAGGTCCCAAAATTATATACTTGTCAATCTTATTGCCGACAACTAAGCAAAATATGTTCTTCTTGGTGGAGTATACTTGAAGTAAATACTGTATACCCTTCACCATTAAATACAGCATTCATATTGCAAAATATGAACCGAATTTCTGCAGTAAACCCACCAACAAAAAAACCCGATGAAAAATATTGTAAATTCGTGTTATTTCTATATAATAGAACTGTGTGGTCGCAGTACTGCGCCTGGTTCAACTGTGGTTGAATCTGATTAACTGCTCGGTTGCTATTGACCGCAATACAAAAATAAAACGCCACGTTTATTTTCAATTTCGCATTGAATTCTTTGTTTTAAGTGTATTGGATTGATTTTGATTAAAACAATGCTTGTTAACGTTATCTGCATTGGTATCAAGTTTGACTCGAATTAGAGTCAATTCTTACTCTTGTAATCGACAAAACCGTATAGTACGAAACAACTTAGAAGTCGCATTGGCAAACTTGATCGAGCAAACAATGGCAGGCGCTCATTATCAGCGTAAAGATCATTTTTTACTGCAGTACTAATAAAAATTCGAGATCTTGAAGTCGCACTCAGCTCGGAAGTAATTGGTTTTACGAAGTTTGCCGATATGACATCTTAGTTGTATCGTACTATACGATCGCGCGGAAGCTTGACTTTAACCTAAAGATTCTTTTAAATTATAAGTGTTAAACCTCCACTCCCAGATTTAAAATGAACAGTTGAAATAAACGAATAAAGGCTCATTTACACGGTGCAAGTTTCTTGAAGCAAGTCTCATGCTATTTTTGTCTTTCTCTCCGACAAAAACAGAGATAGCATGAGACTTGCTGCAAGAAACTTGCACCGTGTAAATGAGCCTTAATATTCACACACGTACAGCATTTTGTGCTTCCAGTTATTACTGAACCAGGAATATATATAATATTTGAAATTAACATCACTTACTAGGCAGTTCCCAGCTCATGTTTAGGCAAAACCAATTTTAATAATTTTGTGGTCGCTCGACCACAAAATCAATCATCGTTCATGGCACGTGTGGGTTGATCCAAAATTAAACGACGCGTGAACTCTAATTATTTTTGACACACATAAAGTGACCACATTATATTAGTTCGCGCGTAGTTTGTTTCATGTTACCACAGATGTGATATTCTGATACTGATCCTGAAACATTGTGTGGTCCAGGTTAGAAGACTCATCAATATCAACTCGTTAATGTCTATTGCTAGCAGTGATAGCCGAGCGGGTGGAATGCTTGTCTTCCATGCAGGATGGTCTAAGATCACTTGGGTTAATTAAAGGAAAAAATCGTTAAGAAACTAGTGCCCTTTTTTTTCCTCATGGATGTTCCTCGCCGCGGGGAAGGCGAGGGAGTCTGCCGGACTCTTACCGGCTAAAAACCAACGGTGTTCCTTATCCTGACCGTTCGGCCGGGGTCGCGGGATTTGCAAAAGCATGCACCGCAACCCCGGCAGGTCCCGGTCCGCCAAGCCATGGCGGACCTCTCCTCTGTGGGGCCTTGCCCCACGTCCTCCTGAGAAGTGCGCACGGAACACCGCTCGCGCCTTCTTCTCGGGCCTGTTACTGGTCGGGCGGCGAGTCCCCTAACCCGCCGCCCGTAGGCCAAAGAAACTAGTGCCTAACTGATCGTGAGGTCCTGTGTTATTGGGTTTTTCTGCATGGAATTCCTCAGTATCAGTCCGGTGTTTGGATTTGTGCCCATTTGATGATAATAGGCTAGCTTAAACATAACGGCGAAATGAGGGTGTTACTATACATCTCTGCAGAACCCTGTGGGGAATACAGGCGTGATGTTATTTCCTTGTTAAAATCGGTGTTATTTGTCCATTGCTGTATTAAATGGAGTCTATAGTTTGCTCTTCGTTGAGTTACGTATTGTAGATGCTGAACGCTTCCCTCTTAAACCGTATCGTAATAATTCACGTTCGTTCTGCCTAGCCTTTTCCCAACTATGTTGGGATCGGATTCGTCTAATCAGATGCGGCTAAATACCAGTATTTTACACGGAGCGACTGCCATCAGACTTCCGCAAGACAGTTACAGGGCATTGCTGATATATTAAGATTAGATCGGTTGACAGACTTTCGGGTTTCTGATTTGTAACGACTGTCATAGGTGTTCGTATGACACCCGGGACCGACGGCTTAACGTGCTCTCTGAGGCACGCAGGGATCTCAATGTGTAACGAATGGTCACCCATATACGAACTGACCGCGGCAAGCGCAGCTTAACCTTGCAAATTATAGTGCTTGACATTAAGCTGATCGGGACACTTTTTTGGTCCAGCTGTGAGACACAAACCCAAGACTTTTTTTTATATCACACTTTTTATCTGTTGTGTCCCTTTGTGTTATGTCCAAATAAACGTTTTCTATCTTTATCTGACTGCCTTGTTGGTCTAGTGGTCGCAAGCGTGACTGCTGAGCAAAGGGTCCTGGGTTCGATCCCCAGGTTGGGAAAAGTGATATTGGGTTTTTCCATTTGGAATTTCTCAATAGCAGCCCGGAGTCTGGATTTGTGCCTGGTTAATGGCAATAGGCTCGCCCCTTATTACATGGGACTTAAACATAACTGGCGAAACGGGGGTGTTACTAAAACGCCTCTGCCTAACCCTTCGGGGAATACAAGGCGCGATGTGATGTTATATTTATCTTTTTTCAAATCATGTGATCAGCGCGGTTTTTAAGTATTCATGAGACCCTCTAATAATGCACAAAATTTAAATCAATACTAGGGGTGCATGCACCTCAAATATACGAGTCACTAACTGAAGTCTTGGCTTCATCTGTATTCAAATGAATTCCAATATACTGTGTAAACATAACCATTCGATAACATTGTATGGTTAAGTCGTGGTTTGCTTTAAGTTAACCGGGTAATGTTATGTTGATTCTGGAATGTTATTAATGAACATCTTGAGGGGCTCGTGGCTAATTACCACCCCCCGGATCATACGATTTGCGAGGTTAAGCTGCGCTTGCCGCGGTCAGTCCGTGGATGGGTGACTGCACATTATACATCGGGACCCCTCCGTGCCTAGGAGAGCATGTTAAACAGTCGGTCCCGGGTGTCATACGAATACCTATGATAGTCGTTACGGGAAGTCAGAAGCCCGAAATGTCTGACAACTGGTCTAACCTTAGGATATCGGCATTTCCCAGTAACTGTGTTGCGGAGGTCTGATGGCAGTCGCTCCGTGTAAAATACTGGTATTCAGCCGCATCTGGTTAGACTGGAAGCTGACCCCAACATACTTGGGAAAAGGCTAGGCAGATTGATTTATTAATGAAAATCTTGTTTTAACTGTGACAGGAAATAACTGATAATTTTTCCCCTTGTCAAATCAAATCAAATCAAATCAATTTTTTTTTTATTTCACATAAACCAATACAGGTGCTTATGAAACGTCGAATTTAGGTGCACGGTTCCAATTAGTTGTTTCCTATGGAGAAGAGCCGGCAAGAAACTCCATGGTTACTCTTTTAAAAATAATACCTTTAACAATTTCAGTGGATACAGTACAATGATTTAGGATAGTGAGAGAACAATGAGGTCCTGACCACAGACCAATGAGTAATATAGTACTAAAAGACTTGAGTACAAAAACTAACAAACAAAAATAAAATTTTAAAAAAAGTAATATGAATAATATTGTAGTAATTTACAAATTTATAGATGCAGGTCCACAAAGTTCTCACATTTACAAAAGTGAAAAGGAAGCTAAACTATATAAAACAATTGACATAATTAAATGTCATCAAAACTTAGCTAAAAAATCATTGTAAAATAAGATAAAGATATCTTGAGAGTAATGATAGCAATAAAAAAAAATAAAAAATATTGTAGAATATAAAACTTCCTCACCGCACACTGGGTATAGACGCGTGTTGTAAGATATGAAATTCTACTATACAGGGTCTAAGCGAAATCATGTAATTCCTTCAAGCCTCGTGATGTACTGCTGACATAGATAAACTCTGCACGGTATACGTTTGCATACAATAAAAAAAATATTACGAGAAGTAAACATGGTTTTCTTAACGTGAGGGATTTTAGCGCCCCGAGCGAATTGCGCAGTATCGCTCGCCACGCGGTCATTTAACTCGCGGCGCTAAATTGCCTCACGATAAGAAAACAAGTTAACATCTTGGATTTTTTTTTTATTGAATCCAAAAGTATTCTGTGCAGGATTAATCTATGTCAGCGGTACATCACGAGGTTTGAAGGAATTACATAATTTCATTTACATCGTGTATGGCAGCGCCCACTGTTGAGCACAGGCCTCTTCTCAGAAACAGAAGGGTTTAGACCATATGACCATATACTTAAACGGTACTCAATTTTAAGTTACCATTAATTTCATGCTGTCACTGTCATTACGCTTTAAAGTGATAGTCTCCTTCTTTTCGTGTGGTTAGTGACTAACCTGGTGTCAGAGTTTATGCCACCCATGGGCCTCTAACTTGGCTTCACATGCCGTCGAGAAATTGCTCTCAGGCATGCCGGTTTCCTCACGATGTTTTTCTTCACCGTTTTTAAGCAAGTGATAATTATACAATACGCACATGAATCCGAAAAGTCAGAGGTGCGCGCCTTGGGTTCGAACTCGACACTGACTTGGCAGTCCGACGATCATACCACTAGGCTATCACTGCTATAACAGTGACAGCACGAGGCTCAACGGCAACTTATAATTGAGTGGCGTTTCAGTATTTAGCCATTAGTCCCTCACAATGGCCTGTTGCGAGTTCGCGGAGTACAGTCTATCAGGAACTTATTGGAGCCCTCTCATTTGAGCAGGTATCACATTTTTTTCCTTTAACCTTTAATAAGGGAAAGGGACCACCACACCAATTTTTTTGAAGATGTCGCGTAAGCCTCCTTATTATACTTATTTTTATTTTTAAACTTTCTTTTTTTTTCTATTTTCTTTAATCTTTACATAGTATAAAACAAAGTCGCTCCCGTTGTCTGTACGCTTAGATCTTTTAAACTACGCAACGGATTTTGATGCGGTTTTTTTAATATATATATATAGGTGATTCAGGAGGAAGGTTTATATGTACCACATTAGTATCTACATTGCACTCGTGCGAAGACGGGGCGGGTCGCTAGTAGAACAAAAAAAAACAGACAAAAACCTACATAAAAAAACTATTTTTGTTTCTTTTTGCTACATTGTTTATTTAAACATAAAAACCTGTATTCCCCGAAGGGGTGGGCAGAGGTGTATAGTGACACCCTCATTTCGCAGTTATGTTTAAGTCCCATGTAATAGGGGGCGAGCCTATTGCTATCAACTGGGCACAAATCCGAACCCCGGACTGCTACTGAGAAATTCCAAACGGAAAACCCAATAACACTTTGCCCGACCTGGGGATCGAACCCAGGACCTCACGATCAACAGTCGCGCTTGCCACCACTAGACCAACGAGGCAGTTACTTTTCTTAAAACCTTATGCCTTATTAAGGCTGAACATTAACGCAAGTGATAACCGCGATAGTCGCTGCACTCCTAATCATCTTATTTAGTCTTCGTCATAATTGCATTAAGATGTTCATAACGTTTTGTAATTTATATATATATATATATATTGTAATATCTATATATTTTATTATGTGTATATATGTATTTTATGTAATTTATATTTATCTTTTGAATTCCTAATATATTCAGTCCAAAATTGTCAACTCTACTTTTTCCTGTACCTATTTCGATGCTTTTCTTTTTAACCTTAAGGTTGACTGGTAGAGAATGCCTTATGGCATTAAGTCCGCCTTATGTACCACCATAGTGCATAGAAGTATCAATAAATAAATAACCAAATTCTGATATTCTAATATTTACCTAAAACTGAGGTACATTCTGGTGTACAACGCGGTCGATACTAAGGCTCTAATCCTTAGTAGGTAACCCGTGTTGGTACTAACCGTAGCTCGACATCCAGCGGTTATCGGTAGGGCAACCATAAAACAAACCTTTTCCGATACCCTTTGAGCAAATTTTTCGATCTACGCAGAACCGAAGATTTATTGTCAGTAAATGTTGTCCCTTGAAAAAAGGATAAAAAAAATATATGGACCCTTTAGTGAATTTGTATGTATTGGGAGTATAATATGGTAAGTAAAAAATCGTTTTTCGCTGAGTGTCTTTGAAAGAAAGCTAACGTAATATCTGAACGTAGATTTTGTGGGAATCGATTGTATGGTCTTCTTCTTTTTGTGTGATTAGTGACTACCTGGTGTCTGAATTTATGCCGCCCATGGGCTTCTGACTTGGCTTCACATGCCGTCGAGAAATATCTCTCAAGCATGCCGGTTTCCTCACGATGTTTTTCTTCACCATTTTTAAGCAAGTGATAATTATACGATACGCACATGAATCCGAAAAGTCAGAGGTATGTCTTGGGTTCGAACTCGAGACCTATGTCTTGGCAATCCTACGATCACGCCACTAGGACTATAGTGAATACAATGAACTTTAATGTGAAAATCAATAAATCCTTCCCCCAAACAGATCGCCTGGCTCCCTTATCGAACGCAGCTCAAGTTTTAATTGAAACGCTCGGATGCGACTGTGAAATCTTATAGCCCATTACGATCACTGTTATCGTGGAAATTAGAAGACTTGCTCCACTGTAAGCGAATCTGAGCCTTTGTGCTGAAGATAAGTGTGTGTTATCTGTTTATTTTGGCTTGAATGGATTTTATTTCTGTCATTTAGTAAAGTGGTAAGTAGACCGTAATATAGTTTGAATTTTGGGGTGCATTAAAATGGCCTTCCAAGTGGCGATACTCAAGTTTAGTCGCCGGCACCTAACTTGGCCAGAGTAGAGAAGAGAAATCCTCTCGTTTCAGTATTCTAAACAGACATCTTTAAAAAGAACATAAGTGTTTTAGTACACCCTCGGTTCGCCACTTATGTTTAAGTCTCATGTAATAGGGGGCGAGCCTATTGCCATTAACCGGGCACAAATTCAGACTCCGGGCTGCTACTGAGAAATTCCGGAAAATCCAATAACACTTTGCCCGACCGGGATCGAACCCAGGACCCCATGCTCAGCATTCGCGCTTGCGACCACTAGATCAACGAGGCAGTTAAAAAGAAATTATGGCAATAACCATAGAGTAATGACAAGCATTTTTTTGTTGAACTAAATATACATGCGCAAACTTTACCTTAACCTTTATTTAGTTGATTCCCGATTTTTAGTAGCTTACATATTTGTACGCTGCAAACTGCCCTTTATATTTTTCTTAACAATTCTTTCCATCCAATGGTTGTCTGGAAGAAATTGCTTTAAGCGATAAGACCGCCATTTCTACTGTTCCTAATTATGTGTATTCCTTGTTTTATTTCTTTTAGTGTGCAATAAAGTATATTATCTATCTATCTATTAATCTTACTCCCACTACGCCAAAACCTTGCCAAGTTACGTGCTGGTGATTATAGGTCCGGCGCACCCTGGGCTGTCAGCCTTGCTACCATCCTTGCTGACTAGCTCACCTATTCACCATGGCATGAGCTATTCTCGTATGCCGACACAAGAGAAGACGAAGTTTGAATTGATATTTGCCATGGAATCCCTGAAAATATTCAATCCTGTCTGTGTCGTCCATTGTTATTTGCTGAGTTACTAGTAGATCAGGTTGATAAGCAGCAGAATAGTCAAGTACACTGACCTTCTTCCTCCTAGCCTTTTCCCAAAGGAGAATGGGCGGAATGTTTAGGAGTTGGTCTACTCATCTTCTAGCAACGAGTGATATGTCAATAGCGAAACATTTGGTACGAATACAAGTAAAGTCAATTGATAGTATTTTCGGAGTTATAACACCTTTAAAGTGAAAAATCGTTTATATCCATACTATCTCAATTTCTTCTTTTTTTGTTACCCACTTATACTAAAGTATCGCTAAATTCTTATTATATTATTTGCAAATAATAGTTATAGGGCTTAACATAACTGGCGAAACGTGGTTGCATTATACACCTCTGCCTTCCCCTTCGGGAAATTCAGGCGTCATGTTATGTGTATTACTTAGGTAAGTTATCTTAAATAATTATTATGATAAAGCTCCTATGGCAAAACTTGTAAAAAAGATAATAAATAGCAATATTTGAGTGTTAACATAGTTTTTAAATGGTTACGTTTAATGAGTTTTAACTCCATAAATTAAAATAACCTGTCTATTGATATAATATTACTCGTTGCTAGAGGAGGGGTAGACCAAAAACCCATTTGTGGCGTCACCTGAGGACGCACCTGTTTTGTGCGTATGAAGGAGTGCACATCCACCGAGCGCGCGAAGTATGAACTTCGGCCCGCGACCCCGCACCTTGCTCCGCCGACCGGCGCGGCCGCACAGCGAGTTAAAAAACGCTAACGCTCGGTCACGCCAGCCAGTCGATAACCCACTCCGACGGCGAAAGCACGCGCAAATTTGTAAAATCGATAATAAATGATATAAGTGTATTATCACGCGTATTATTGAAAACACCCTCAAGAGACTCCTACACATTCTCCTTTGAGGTCCTCTTCCAGTCTAACCAGACGCGGCTGAAATTAGTATTTTACAAAGGGCGACTGCCATCAGACCTCAGCTACCCAGTTTCTAGGTAAAGCTAATATGCTAAGGTTGTACTAATTGTCAGACTTTCGGGCTTCTGACTACCCGTTACGACTGTCATAGATATTCATATGACAACCGGGACCGACGGTTTAACGTGCTTTCCGAGGCACAAACGGGTCTCTGTGTATAACGAAGAGTCACCCATATACGGACTAACCACAGCAAGAGTAGTAAAACCTTGCAGATCATACGATCCGCGTGGTTTTTAATTAGCCACGAGCCACTATGTTGTAGTTCTTTTTTTTTTATATATAAAAACAACGTTGCCCCACACTAGGATTTCTCCTGTATCGTGGGTGCGCTTACAGACACAAATCTCACATGCACAAACACCCAGACCTGGAACAACTATTTGTAAGCCATACAAATATTTGATCCGCGCGGGAATCGAACCCGCGATCTGTAGCGCAGAAGCCAATTGCTCAGCCACTGCACCAAACGTGCCGTCGTTATTGAACTAAATCTTGTAACCAGGGGTTCTTGTGGGCTGTCCAGCCTTCTGCGATGGTTCTTCTTCTCACATCTCAGTCATCAGCGAGATCCTGTCACCTTCATAAGCTCCATATCCTCCCAGGCTCAGTAAGCTATGTAAATTCGAATATAGTGATGGCTAGCTCAGCAGCAGACATGATATAGCCTAATGATTCTTTATTTTGCCAGATATCAAGGAAGGATTATTTTTCCACGTGGGTTAGTGTTTGGCAAGCGCGACTGCTGATCCAGGGTTCGATCCCCAGGTCGATATTGGGTTTTTCCGTGTGGAATTCCTCAGTAGAAGCCCGGGGTTTGTAGTTGTGCGCAGTTGATGGCAATAGGCTTGCCCCCTATTCTTCTTCTTCCTGCTCTTATCCCACAATAGGTGGGGTCGGCACAACATGTATTTCATAAATCCTTGTTGTTAGAGGTTTTGGCTTATTGTTTTATGACCGGCTCCTGCCTGACATCCACCCTCCTTGGGAATACTCGATGCGTCGTCGCGCGGGTGACCCAACGAGCTTGCTGATATAGCCTTGTCCCCTATTACATGGGAGTTAAACATAACGGCGAAATGAGGGTGTTACTATATACTTCTGCCCAACTCAGTCGAATACAGGCGTGATATTATCGAGGACTTGAAGTAAACACTCCACAATCTATATCTTAATTATTGGACTAAAATAAAAAATTAAACTTCCTTCAAAAACGTTGCGGCGTCGTCACGTTTTCAATCGGGCTACTTGATCAATATCTCGTGGTCTACCTGGTTCCTTCAGTTAATTGCCTATTTTGGGCGAGTTCCGACCCTCTATCCGATGTCTCATCGATCGTTTTAATAATCGAATATCTGCTTGATACTCTTTGTATCGCTTTCTCGATTCTATTTTCGGTAATAATGTTGAAAGCAATTTTTGGTTTCATATTATTTACTTTCTATCTTGTAATTTCTATAGTAGTATTTTCATCTTTATTTCCACATGGACCATTGAAGTGTCTTCATGTAATTATGTGCACACAAAAATTGTCAGGGTAAACCTGGTAGGGTACCTGGAAGTTATATAGAACATTAGTACCCTAACCTAACTACCTCGTTAGTCTAATGGTGGCAAGGGTGACTGTTGATCATGAAGTTCTCGGATCGATTCCCAGGTCGGGCAAAGTGTTATTGGGTTTTGCCATTAGGTATTTCTCAGTAGCAGCCTGGAGTCTGGATTTTTGCCTGGTTAATTGCTATAGGCTCGCCCCCTGTTATGTGGGACTTAAACAAACCTGGCGAAACTAAAAACACCTCTGCCGAACCCTTCGGTGAATATAAGGCGTGATGTTATGTTATAGAATATAGAGGGTGTAAACGAAATCATGTAATTCCTTCAAACCTCGTGATGTACTGCTGACACAGATTAACTCTGCAAGGGATACATTTGGATTCAATAAATAAAAAAATACAAAATTTAAACAAGTGTTCTTAACGTGAGTTAAATGACCGCGCTGCGAGCGATAGCCGCGTAATTCACTCGGGGCGCTAAAATTCCTCACGTTAAGAACACATGTTCACTTCTTGTAATTTTGTTTTTCCTCTTAGCCTTTTCCCAATTATCTTGGGGTCAGCTTCCAGTCTAACCAGATGCGGCTGAATACCAGTATTTTACACGGAGCGACTGCCATCAGACCTCCTCAACCCAGTAACTGGGCAATGCCGATATCCTAAGGTTAAACCGTTTGTCAGATTTTCGGGCTTCTGACTACCCGTAACGACTGTCATAGGTATTCGTATGACACCCGGGACCGACGGCTTAACGTGCTCTCCGAGGCACGGAGGGGTCTCGATGTGTAACAAATGGTCACCCATCCACGGACTGACCGCGGCAAGCGCAGCTTAACCTCGCAAATCGTACGATCTGCGCGGTTGTTATTTAGCCACGAGCCCCTCTTGTAATTTTGTTTTTATTGAATCCAAAAGTATCCCGTACAGTGTTAATCTATGTCTGCAGTACATCACGAGGCTTGAAGGAATTACATGATTTCGTTTACATCCTGTTCACCTTAACTGAACGTTTTGTGTCATCTTAAAAGTCAACTGAAGGTCAATTATAATGAGTTTTATGTCAACTCCCTTTTGGCAGGCACGTTTGATTGATATCCTTATCATTAATTTATCAGAACCATGTTTCATTAACCTTGCTGGTTTTTTTTCTATTAGGAAATTCTGTATAGAAGCCCCGGGATTGGAAATGTGCCAGCTGGATGGCAATAAGTTCCCCACCTACTAGACTGTGACCTAATGTCTGCATTAGAAAACTGTAAAAAGTCCAGCATTACAATTATGCCCGTCCCTGCCCTACCAGACCTCTCTTTTCTTTTCGTATGGTTTGTGACTAACCTAGTGTCAGAGTTTATGCCGCCCATGGGCCTCTGACTTGGCTTCACACGCCGTCGAGAAATATCTCTCAGTCATGCCGTTTTCCTCACGATGTTTTTCCTCACCGTTTTTAAGCAAGTGATAATTATACAATACGCACATGAATCCTAAAAGTCAGAGGTGCGTGCCTTGGGTTCGAATTCGAGACTTATGACTTGGCCGTCCGACGGTCACACCACTAGGCTATCATATTACCAGGCCTGATATTATCCATCATAGTATCTATTCTTGACTTGATCGTGTTTGGCCCTAGTCTCATCTGATGGTAAGCGCAGACAGGGTCTAAGATGGAGCACACGTATCCAAGGAACAGAGATATAGAGGCATTCTATACCACTCTGACTCTCACATACATACGACGGAACACAGTAAACTGCTTGGCGCAACTTTAATGTGAGTGTGGAATGTGAATGAGTGTGGTAGCTAGCCAGGCGGACCGTATAGATCCTACCACCAAGCATGCTGGGTTTTGTTGAATCTTACAACACGCGTCTATTCAGAGTTTTTTTTTTCTAGTCGCCTGCTTGTAAATGGTCTTGCGGGCCGCAACTACTATTACTACTGCTAACATCATGATTAGCTAGCAACAACAGCACTAATGGCGACCCCTAGGGGGGACTCGGACCTCGACTTAGGGCGTTGCTTGTGAGAGGTCTGGGAGGGAGACAGCTTGATGAGGGCTGAATTAACGGTGTGACTGCGGGGTCATAGAAGAAGACCGGCTCCACGGCTGCAGCGGGTGAGCACGGTGGACCAGGGAAATGTATTCCCACACGGTGAGGAAGTTTTATATTCTATCCAGTTCCTACATGGGACAGTATAAAAAAGATGTGCCCTTTTTGTTTTCTCTGTCTTCATCTCTCACAAGATGATGTGACATACATTAAAGATTATTCTATGCTCACGCCCCAAGGGAGTACAGGCTTGAAGATACGGGTACTTCCGAGCTCCCGATATCCGATGTCTCATCGATCCGCCTTCGAATAATACTGTACTAAGGAGCCAAAATGTTGTGTATAATATCTTATCGGGTTTTTAATGGAGTCTGGGAAAGATTGAAATTATTATATGTCTTTTTTTGCTCTTGGTTTGGGTTTTAGGATTCTCAGTTGGTCGTAAAAGATTAGAAAATATTGTTATTCAATGGAAATTGCGTCGTTGTTCTAGTGGTGGCAAGCGCGTCTGCTGACCATGAGGTCCTGGGTTCGATCCCCTGGTCGAGCAGTGTTATTGGGTTTTTCCGTGTGGAATTACTCAGTAGCAGCCCGGAGATTGGATTTGTACCCGGTTGATTGCAATAGACTCGCCCCGTATGACATGGGACTTAAACATAACGGCGAAATGAGAGTGTTACTATATACCTCTGCCTAACCCTTCGGGAATACAGGCGTAATGTTATGTTATTTAGTGAAATTATCTAATCTGTCTGGTAGAAAACAAGTCTTCAGATCTATAGCAGTGATAACCTAGTGGTGTGACCGTCGGACTGCCAGGTCATAGGTCTCGAATTCGAACCCAAGGCACGCACTGGCTTTTCGGATTCATGTGCGTATTGTATAATTATCACATGCTTAAAAATGGTAAAGGAAAACATCGTGAGGAAACCGGCATGCCTGAGAGATATTTCTCGACGGCATGTTAAGCCAAGTCAGAGGCCCATGGGCGGCATAAACTCTGACACCACTTTACCGGGCATAAGAATGTCCTGCTCCTGTCTGCTAAGAATACTCGGTCTGTCAAGCGTGCTGATAAGGGCACTTTATTGTATACTGTTTGGGCTGATATATGATGATGATGGTGTCACCCCTGATTACATGGCACCTAATGTTCTGCCTAGCCTTTATCCAATATCTTGGGGTCAACTTCCAGTCTAACCAGATGCGGCTGAATATCAGTATTTTACACGGAGCGACTGCCATCAGACCTCCGCAACCCAGTTACTGGGTAATGCCAATATCCTAAGGTCAGACCGTTTGACGACACGTTTGGTGCAGTGGCTAAGCGATTGGCTTCTGCGCTACGGGTCGTGGGTTCGATTCCCGCACGGAACAAATATTTGTATGGTCTACAGATAGTTGTTCCGGGTCTGGGTGTTTGTGCATGTGAAGATTTGTGTCTGTAAACGCACCCACGATACAGGAGAAATCCTAGTGTGGGGCAACGTTTTTTTAAAAAGAAGAAGAAAGAAGAAGAAGACCTGTTGTCAGACTTTCGGGCTTCTGATATGTAACGACTGTCATAGGTATTATCGTATGACACCCGGGACCGACGGTTTAACGTGCGCTCCGAGGCCGCGTCAACTCGGCTTAACCTCTGAAGTCGTATGTTCGGTGTGGCTGTAAATTAGCCTAATACCAATTACCATCAACAAATAATATACAAGTCAACGGTACCGTTGTTCTTCGCTAAGAGTACTGCCCATCCTCCTTCGTTTATCCTAAAGAAAGTGACCCTTAAGCTAAGTAAGAAATCAAATCTTAAACAAACTTCCTATAAGTGGTTTATAAGACCCACTACTTTTCCTTCTATTAAAAGCTTACACGGAAAACGTTTTAAAACGGACGCCTTTTTAAGATTTTCTTAAGTAGCTAGTAGCTACATAATAATACAGGGTGTGTAAAAAGATACGTAATTATTATTGTATTTGCGGGCGGGAGGGCGGTGCTGCATACTGCATTCAGGCTTGATCAACTGTTTTTTCGCGGAATTAACACTAAATATTTTATTGTATATTTATAGGTCATGGATTTCCGCAAACTAACGCCTGATTCCATCATTTATCTAAAAAGATACGTTTGAGATTTTAAAGGTGAATCTGTATTGAGGTAAAATAACATAACATGACGCCTGTATTCCCCGAAGGGTTGAGCAGAGGTGTTTAGTATCACCCTCATTTCACAGCTATGTTTATCTCATGTAATAGGGGGCGAGCCTATTGCTGTCAGCCGGGCACAAATCTAAACTCCGGGCTGCTACTGAGAAATTCCACGCGGCAAAACTCAATAACACTTTGCTCGACCTGGGGATTGAACCCAACACCTCAAGATAAAGAAGCCACCACTAGACCAACAAGTCAGTTGTATTTAGGTTAGAATAGAATATGAAAAACATGTGTAATGATACGAATTGTGCATGTCGCAAAAGATAAACCAAAATGTTATAGGACAGTTGTATTTTGTGTAATGATACGAATTGTGCATGTCGCAAAAGATAAACCAAAATGTTATAGGACAGTTGTATTTTGTGTAATGATACGAATTGTGCATGTCGCAAAAAATAAACCAAAATGTTATAGGACAGTTGTATTTTGTGTAATGATACGAATTGTGCATGTCGCAAAAAATAAACCAAAATGTTATAGGACAGTTGTATTTTGTGTAATGATACGAATTGTGCATGTCGCAAAAGATAAACCAAAATGTTATAGGACAGTTGTATTTTGTGTAATGATACGAATTGTGCATGTCGCAAAAAATAAACCAAAATGTTATAGGACAGTTGTATTTTGTGTAATGATACGAATTGTGCATGTCGCAAAAAATAAACCAAAATGTTATAGGACAGTTGTATTTTGTGTAATGATACGAATTGTGCATGTCGCAAAAAATAAACCAAAATGTTATAGGACAGTTGTATTTTCGAGTAAAAATTCACTTACATTAGCGATGTTTTTACGATAATATACATCAAACGTTCGTGCTAGGCCTACTGTAATTACAAATACTCTATTATCTAACACTAGCGGCCCGTCCCGGCTTCGCACGGGTGGACATTTCCCCCGTTTTTGATTTTTTTATTTATTTATGCTCCGCTCCTATTGGTCGTAGCGTGATGTTATATAGCCTATAACCTTTCTCGATAAATGGACTATCCAACACATAAATATTTTTTCAATTCCAACCAGTAGTTCCTGAGATTAGCGCGTTCAAACAAACAAACAAACTCTTCAGCTTTATAATACTAGTATAGATTCTATTTGTGCTCACGGCTAGCTAGCCATGTTTTTAATTATCCGTGGTATAAAATATTTGTCTTATTTCAGATACTTACCAAGTTACCTCTGCGCCAAAAATAATTTTAATCGGTTTCGTAGTAGGGACGTGTTTTCCTAGCAAACAGACAAACGTACAGACCCACTTTCACATTTACTATTGTTCTGCCTAGCTTTTTCCCAACTATATTGGGGCCAGCTTCCAATCCAACCAGATGCGGCTGAATACCAGTATTTTACACGGAGCCACTGCCATCAGACCTCCGCAACTCAGTTAGTAGACAATGCCGATATCCTAAAGTTAGACCAGTTATCAGACTTTCGGACTTCTGACTGCCTGTAACGACTGTCATTGGTATTCGTATGTCACCTGGACCCAACTGTTTAACTTGCTCTTCGAGGCACGAAGGGGTCTCGATGTGTAACGAACGGTCACCCATCCACGGACTGACCGCGACAAGCGCAAACCACAAGCTTAACCTCGCAAAACGTATGATCCGCGCGGTTTACACTTCCACATTTACAATATTAGTGTGGAATCTAAACTAGGTACCTAAATTCGCTCTTAAATTTCAAGAAATCGTTAACAGCCTGTATATAACGCTTGCTATTAGAAAGAATGCAATATATTACATAAAGTAGTCGTTATCTTGCCAAACTGTGATATTTTTTAACAATTTATTCGAAGATTTCTTTTCCTTCAGTATTATTCAGTTGAATAGGTTTTAGTGTGATTACAGATGTATTCTGAGTACGTGAATATTTTAGGAATTGAGTAAAATATATCTTAGCGTAAGAATTACATTACTGCTGGCTGTCCATAATGGTGTGCTGGTACTTACGCTTATGTTTGGAAGTGAATATTGGTCGTGGCATGACAGTAGAATAAATACCGTGGAAATGTGTTCCTTGTGAAGTATGTGCGGTGTAACTTTGAATGATAGATTGAGGAATGATGTGATAAGATAAAGTTGCGGTTTAAAAGATAATGTAGTGATAAACATTTAAAAGAATAAGCTTAGGTGGATTGGTCATGTTGAGAGAATGAGTGAACGGCGATTAACAAAAGGAAATTTTAAGGCAGATGTCAGTGGAAACGGCGCTAGAGGACGCCCTAGAAGGATGTTATTGGTGATGTTCTTCACAAGGGAAAGGTGCGTTGTACTCTCAACCGGCGTGCGTGTATGACAAAATGTATAAATGTAGACGAAGCGAAAGAAGTATGTCAGGATCGTAGCATGTGGCGTTTTATAGTTTCTGCATACCCCCATGTGAAAAAGGCGTGAGTTTATGTATGTATGTAATTATGTTATTAAAGATTTTAGATGGATGTAACTGTACAAGTTTTGTCGTTGATGGGTAGAAGCGTTCTCTCGGTCAGGACTTCATTGTTCTCTCACTATCCTAAATCATTGTACTGTATCCACTGAAATCGTTAAAGATATTATTTTTAAAAGAGTAACCATGGAGTTTCTTCCCGGCACTTCTCCATAGGAAACGACTAATTGGAACCGTGCATCTAAATTCGACTTTTCATAAGCACCTGTATTGGTTTATGTGAAAAAAATGTTTTTGATTGACTTGATTGCTAATAATAAAAATCTATGATCCATAAATCCGTCTGCCTAGCGTGGTTCTTTTGCTAATTTCTCCCTTTGTTCGTTCGGTGTAGCGGTCAGTAGGATGTAGACTCAGCAGTAATTGTGCCGATAGTCGTTACGGTCAATGACCCAATAGCCTCGGTAGGCGGCTGAATGAAAGGCTTGATACAGAAAGTGGTACGTCATAACACGGCACGCATTGTGAGGAGGTTTTTTGTCGTTGGAGCAGTGACCACCGCTGCACCGGTAGCTTGGACCCTGTTCCCGATACCTTATTATTTTAATATTCCTTAAATGATTTTTTATATAAGTATCTAAAATGTTATTATTATAAGGGGATAAATAAACGCAACATTATTATTTGTTATAATTTTAAATGTTTTTTAATTTTTTAAATATAATTATTTAAAATGTTCTATTAAGGGAATGAATAGACGCAAGTTTTTTTTATAATTGTAAATGTTTTTGTATATAAATATTAAATTAAAAATGTATAAAAAACGGATTAATATTATAAAAACATAAAAATAACTCGTAAACCCTCCACAGCTAATGAAGCTCTCAAATTCTAAGAAGCATAATTTCCCATTTCTATTAAAATCCTTTGTCCTTTACATATTGTATTTCTGGCGAAACTTCCTTCACCTCCGGCAATGTTTCTTACTTGTACGACCTTGTCAGGAACATATCTTTCTGAAGTAAGATCATATTTCGTTTCAGGGAGATCCAGCCATGAAATTGGTTGTTTATTTTGTTATTTAGCTATATTAATGGTGTGTATTTTGTGTTTTATTTTGTTTATGGAATGTTGTTGTTATGGATTTGGTGGTTTCACGGTGTTTTGACTTCAGTGAAGGGAAATGGATGTATGTGTATGATAACAATGGAAATTGGGTAAATTGACTGCTAAATAGTCTAGTGGTCGCAAGCGCGACTGCTGAGCATGGGGTCCTGGGTTCGATCCCCAGATCGGGCAGTGTTGTTGTGTTTTTCTATCAGGAATGTTTCAGTACGAGCCCGGTGTCTGGATTTATACCCGGTTGGTGGCAATAGGCCCGCCTCTTATTACATGGGACTTAAACATACCTGGCGAAACGAGGGTGTACTAAAATAAACACCTCCGCCGACCCCTTCAGGGAATACAAGGCGTGATGTTATATTATTATGTTATAAATCTGATTGTATTTCATAATTTCTATGGCCTACAAACAATTGTTCCGGGTTTGGGTAGTGCATGTGAGATTTAGCAGGATACAGGAAATAATATTATTATCATAGTGTGTTCGAATCCAGCCCGTACAAATGACTTTTCGCCTTTGGCCAGACTGAAAACGCGGGCGCGGGGCGGGCGCGGTGCGGCGAGTTCAAACAGAAGAACTTCATTTGAGTGTCCATAGTGGGCAAGCACGCGCGGGAAGCGGCGCGGGCTACGTGGCGCGGGGAGTGCGTGGGTAGCTCACGCCATAGCTCGTTCATACAAGTGGCCGCAGTGAGAGCGCGGGCGGCAAGCGACAATCTGCGCGGGAGCGGGGCATCTCAAACTAGTTCGAGCTGACCACGCGCGTTGTTGTGATGGCGTCTTCAAAATTAAATGTTGAAGAATTAATAAGTGCTATTCAAGCACGATCTGCACTGTGAATATCGAAACATCATTTTTTAGTAAGAATTTTCCAGTAAAAATAAGTCTTCTTCATCCATATTATATTTTGACAAACACTGGACACGACAACACTCAGAACGAAGCCGCCCTCCACTGCGGACAGGTAAATCGCGCGCGTTCCCGCACCCGCACCGCTCCCCGCACCGCGCTGCCAGTCTGGCCAAACACTTCGAATTCATGTGCGTATCAGAATTTGATTATCACTTGTGTTAACGGTAAAGGAAAAACATCGTGAGGAAACCTGCACACCTGAGAGGGCTCCATTAAGTTCTTGATGGTGTGTGTAGTCCACCAACCCGTATTAGGCCAGCGTGGTGGACTGAGACCTAAAATCCTTCTCATTCTGAAAAAAGGTCCATGTCCAGCAGTGGGACACTAATGGGCTAATAATGTTATGCCTAGTTTCGAGCAATGTCTTTTAAAAATGGAATGAAACGCAACATCTACAAAAATAATATCCAAATAATAATAATTTATCGTGTTAATTATATACACATAACATCACGCCTGTATTCCTCGCGGGGTTAGGCAGAGGTGTATAGTAACACCCTTATTTCGCCGTTATGATTAGGTCCCATGTAATACGGGGCGAGCCTATTGCCATCAACCGGGCATAAATACAAACTCCGGGCCGCTACTAAGGAATTCCACACGGAAAAACCCAATAACACTTTGCTCGACCAGGGGATCGTACCCAGGACCTCACGATCAACAGTCGGGCTTGCCACCACTAGAACAACGAGGCAGTTGCTTTGTTTGAGTTGTATATTATACATCGTTATTATATCGTTATCGTTTAATTAAAACGCAAACAAATTATCTTGTAAAAAATATTTCACAAGACATTCCACATCTGCAGATATCTTTATCAAAATTAAGTAAAATAACTAACAAAATAAATAAATTACACTTTGAAATGAGAGTATCATTTACTTCTCCCGCGCTGACTGCAAAATATTACCATTTACCGAGACTCCGACATTAAACTTTCGTTTATAAGTAGGTGGGGAACTCCAACAATTGTGAAGTTTTAATTGAAACCTCAGCGTCTCGTCTTTAAGTTTGTACCATTGCAGAACTCCATTGTATGTCGAACAGAATACAATCACTTTTAGCGATGTCTTTGGCGCGAAACTATTTTAATTTTGTGTACTATGTACCTCTCTAAACCTTTCTCATTCTGAGAAGAGACCCGTGCACAGCAGTGGGATAGTAATGGGCTAATCTACACTAATATTATAAAGCTGAAGAGTTTGTTTGTTTGAATGCGCTAATCTCAGGAACTACTGGTTGGAATTGAAAAAATATTTTTGTGTTGGATAGTCCATTTATTGAGGAAGGTTATAGGCTATAATAACATCACGCTACGATCAATAAAGCGGAGCATAAATGAAAAAAATTGCTAAAACGGGAAAAATGTCCACCCGTGCGAAGCCGGGACAAGCCGCTAGTTATGTATATTATGTTTATGTTATGTAGCTCTGACTTTTCGAATTCATATGCGGATCAGAATTCGATCATCACTTGAAGGAAAAACATTGTGAGGAAACCTGCATACATGAGAGGGCTCCATAAAGTTCGCGATGGTAGATAGATAGATATACTTTATTGCACACTAAAAGAAATAAAACAAGGAATACACATAATTAGCAGTACAAATGGCGGTCTTATCGCATAAAGCAATTTCTTACAGACAACCATTGAATGGAAAGAATTGTTAAGAAAAATATAAAGGGCAGTTTGCAGCGTACAAATATGCAACCTACTAAAAATCGGGAATCAACTACATAATAGGTATAAATACATACTATAACACAAATAATTATATAATAACATTATAATTATGGTGTGTGTAGTCTGCCAACCCGCACCGGTCAGCGTGGTAAACTAAGACCCAACTAAGTCCTTCCTATTCTGAGAAGTGCCTAGCAGTGAGACAGTAATGGGCTAATTATATTTTGCTTATGTACTATGTATGTTCGGTGATAACTATACAAGATTAGTCGGAAAGGGAGTACCTACTAATCCGCGGCTCACTTATAGTACCGATCACTGAAGACTGTTTTGAAGCAAGTGCTAAAATTTCAAAAATTGATAATTTATATTTCCATGCAAAATGATTTTTTATATTAGTTTTTTTCAAATATTCCACATCCCTGCTTTAGTTAGGTACGAATTCAGAAAATGAAGCTTCCAATCCGTGACCTCAAATGTGGTCTTAAATGTAAACACAGCTGATCATAGCTGAGGATAGATAGATTTTAGCGTCTTTTTTATGAAATCAGTGATCAGCTATTTCTCTGAAAGTATTGACTTTTGGGGAAATTTGCAGACCAAAAGTTAGCCATTATTATAGGTACTTTCACACCCTTTCGGATTACTATCCCCGTTCCGACTAACCTTGTATACAATTACATACTTGTTTGAAAAAGCCTTTCCTACACTTCTCGACTAAAATAAGTCCCATTCTAGTAATAATTGCAAAAGTCGTCGTGGACTATCGCCCTTAGAAAAACTAGAGATTTTGCAGTACGTACATTCTTAGACATTTTGTAAGGAATCCAGGTCATTCTAGAATGAGGAGCGCAGAGACAGTCTTAACTTAATTCATCATAATATTTAAGCTTTAGGTGTTCGAAAACCCAAAACTTACCCAAGTTGAGCACCTCCCAAGTTTCATTAAGTTTAACTACATAGTTTTAATCCTCTGTTTTATATACCCACCGGTAACTTAGCCGTTAATAACTTTTTTTTTAATATTTTTCATTTGCACGTAGTTTATTATTTTGGAAACCATACACCCATATTCTAAGACATTCCTCCAAAACTTACTCCACTCAGGACGGCCTCAAAAACACCTTCAAAATTGTATTCTTAGTCGCAATTTCGAGTGAACTTTGAGGTTCCTCGACTGAGTCGTTACGTCATAATTTGAATTATCTGCATCGCGCAAATTACGCCGCGTTAAATAGTTGTAAGGATTATCGTAAGCATATTCGATAAAGTCTTCAAAATTCATTTTTGTTACATACGAACTTTGACACTTCCTTCCTTAAGGTAGGTTCCGAGGTACCTTGAGTTTGACCTGATGGTAGTGAAAAAGACTGAGTCGAGGTGGAATCGAGTCGAGTAAGTTTTAGAGGAACGTCTAAGAATATGGGTGTTAAACACAG
Organism: Amphipyra berbera; assembly: GCA_910594945.2. Classification (NCBI taxonomy): domain Eukaryota; kingdom Metazoa; phylum Arthropoda; class Insecta; order Lepidoptera; family Noctuidae; genus Amphipyra; species Amphipyra berbera. The sequence continues at coordinate 3,564,285 of OU343138.1, forward strand.
TTCTTCTCTTTTGATATAAAGCAGATAATATTATGACTGGTTTAACACTTGCCTTCCATACAAGAGGGTCAGAATTCGACATCGGACCGCACCTCTGGCTTTAAATTCATGTGCGATAATTATTACTACATTATAAAGTAATCACGCGTCGAAATGAGAAACAGGCACTTGTTTTATGAAGTCGGTTATAAAAAGATTATTTTTAAGGAAACTGTCTTACAACATTTTTTCAATGCTTGTTTACACAAAAATGTGAAAAATAGGCCTTCGCAACATCACGCCTTGTATTCCCCAAAGGGTCCGGCAGATGTGTTTTTAATACACCCTCGTATAGCCAGTTATGTTTAAGTCTCATGTAATAGGGGGCGAGCCTATTGCCATTAACCGGGCATAAATCCAAACTCCGGGTTGCTACTGAAAAATTCCTAATGGAAAAACCCAATAACATTCGAACTCAGGACCCCATGCTCAGCAGTCACGCTTGCGACCACTAAACCAACGAGGCAGTCACTAGATCACCGAGGCAGTAAAAAAGTAGGTACATACGCGTCGAATTGATAAAACTTTTATGAAGCCGGTTAAAACGAGATTATTTTTATCAAAACTATCTCACAACCATTTTTTTATGTTTGTAACATAAACATAACATAACATCACGCCTGTATTCCCCGAAGGGTACGGCAGAGATGTTTTTAATACACCCTCGTATCGCCAGTTATGTTTAAGTCCCATATAATAGGGGGCGAGCCTATTGCCATCAACCGGGCACAAATCCAACGAGGGGCTCGTGGCTAAATAACAACCGCGCCGATCGTAAGATTTGCGAGGTTAAGCTGCGCATGCCGTGATCAGTCCGTGGATGGGTGACCATTTGTTACACATCGAGACCCCTCCGTGCCTCGGAGAGCACGTTAAGCCGTCGGTCCTGGGTGTCATACGAATACCTATGACAGTCGTTACGGGTAGTCAGAAGCCCGAAAGTCTGACAAACGGTTTAACCTTAGGATATCGGCATTGCCCAGTTACTGGGTTGCGGAGGTCTGATGGCAGTCGCTCCGTGTAAAATACTGGTATTCAGCCGCATCTGGTTAGACTGGAAGCTGACCCCAAGATAATTGGGAAAAGGCTAAGAGGAAGAGAGAAGACAAAAACAAAAATATGAAAAAAAAGGTTTTTATCATTTCTCTTTATGGTATACAAAATTCATTTAACACGCTCCCTATACTTAACTGTACGCATCCTCTTCTAACCCATAACCCCTCGACTTATTCAAAAGAATACAAAAAAAACTTTTTGTTCAAGTTAAAAATACATTCATGATGGTAGCTAGGAAGTTTCCCACCTCCATATTCTGTATGTTTATAAAGCAGGTAACAGACATATAGTATATTGTAACAACTGTATCTCCATGGAGGTATAAGGGGTACCTCAGATAGACGAAAGTTGCGGAGCGCGAAGTAACGAACAGTTGAACTTAGGTCGCTGTTGTGTGTTGCGTTTGTAATGCAAGATCTGTCTTAGCAACTATCAAAGATATGACTACTTAGCCGTTTGCTGGAGGCTTCTCCCAGTAAAGCGCAATGCCTCAAGTCATCCAGCTGTTGGTAAAACTAGTTCAAATACGCGAGGGTCTTAACAGGCAGCAGTGTTACAGATGCGAAATGGCTGGCAGTGCAGTTACATACCACATATCTTCATATAAGAAGTGGGAATCTTCATCATTCTCTTCTTTCTCCTTCTTCCTCCCCTTATCCCACACAAGCTGGGGTCGGCACAACATGTATTTTATAAATCCATGTTGTTAGAGGTTTTGGCTTATTGTTTTATGACCGGCTGCCTGCCTGACGTCAACCCTCCTTGGGAATACTCGTTGCCGTGGCGCGAGTGACCCAATGTGCTTGCTAATAGTATGCACTGGGTCCAAGAATGATATGCTTGTCAATCTTATTGCCGACAACTAATCAGAAATAAATGATGGTATGTCGACGTAAGTACAGTCACGTGTAATAATATGTATACACATAGCGAAATTAAAAAGCGATTTCCTTCTAAAATATCTATTAAAATTATGAAATATTCTACACATAGCTTCTACAATTACATTCGAATAACCGTTTCGAATATTTCTAAATTACACATTATTCTCTAAAAGAAATTCCCTTTTTAGGTTCGCTATGTGTATACATCTTATTAGAGGTGACTGTACAGGCACTTACCACGAAATCGTATTTAACAATTATTTAGCCTAAACAAGGCTAAGGCAACTTTTTTATGTATGGAGTTCGACATTAGACACGGTTTTAACGAGTGCTTAAACTTTTGTAGTGCGGCCTAGAATGTTTTGATTTGCCCAAGCTGTAAAATTCAACCGAAGAAAACGACTCTTTTCAATTTTATTCACTGTACCTACCTACTTATTGTCGGTCGGCAGTGAAAACCACGTATGTGTAAAATACAAGTTTATAAAATAGATAGAAATAACTGTCTCCTGTAAAAAAATGGCCGATCAAATGTTAATACAAGTTTGTCATCGTACGTCATAGATAGCTTAGAAGTATTTGAATTGAAAGGAGATGTTTCATTTTTGTATGGGACTCCGACCATAAGATGTACCTTTTAGAAAAGCTGGGAAACTTAACCCTGAATAGCTTACAGTAACATTTTTTTCATAATATCAAATGTTTTTCATGCACAAAATAAAAATTAAAAATGTTTGACGTTTGTCGTGAGAGTTATGACAACCGTGAGAGGTTGTAAAGATGACGTTTACCCAACCTAGAAATTGATATTTGTTAATTACTGACTGACTGTGACCTGACATTTTGAATTTTTCGTTCAGAAGTACACGTCAAAAAAGAAGAATAAATATTTTTCTAACGATCAAATCGTCACACTAGCTTAGAATTAGTCGAAAAAGATGGCTAAGAGAATAATTATTATTATTAATTGTACAAGAACACATATCTTTCATATTTAACGTCTACGTGAATTATGTTTTTATTTGACATGATTTCAGAACGAAAGCAGGCTATGCAAATTATAGGACGTCATGTTGAATAGAATATGGCAATAATTGAAAACTTATTATATTTTGTGCACATCAAATCAGGTTTAAATTCACGAAAGAATATTTTTCCTCAATTCTTGGATTTTTTTCCCCTTTTTCGATAAATGTACATCTTATGGCCCAAAATGAAACATCTCCTTTTGTTGAACTAATACGTGTATGACGAGTTTATCAATATAAAGAACAAATAAAACGCTTTTGAAGGAAATTTTATTTACGAGGTTTTCACTGCCGAGCGTCGTTATACTCCGTACCAATCATCTACTTCTATTACTAACAATACACTGCAATAATTACCAGTCTTATGGCCCCAAACGCTACTCAATTTTAAGTTACCGTTAAGTCTCGTGCTGTCACTGTTACTCTAAGGCGAAGTGACGGTGACAGCACTAAATTAACGACAGCGGTTGAGTATTTGGCTATTAGCAGAACTGTGGCGCGCGAATCATACGATTTGAGAGGTTAAGCTACGCTTGCCGCTGTCAGTCTGTGGACGGGTGCCCGTTCGTTACACATCGAGACCCCTCCGTGCTTCGGAGAGCACGTTAAATAGTCGGTCCCGGGTGTCATACGAACACCTACGACAGTCGTTACGGGAAGTCAGAAGCCCGAAAATCTGACAACCGGTCTAACCTTAGGATATCGGCATTGAATTATTGGGTTGCTGAGGTCTGATGGCAGTCGCTTCCTGTAAAATACTGGTATTCAGCCGCATCTGGTTAGACTGGAAGCTGACCCCAACGTATTTGGGAAAAGGCTAGGCAGAACGATGGCCTTTTCAGAACTTTTCTTCCACATTTTTCTAAGCACTATTTGCAAATCTAGGAATAAAATAAAAAATGCACGTGTAACATCACACATTCCTTACCGCATCCACCGTGCCGTCTGGAAAGCACTTTAAGTAACATTTTTTATTACAAACACGGCGCAGCGCGGTGCTCGCACGTGCTCGCCTCTAAAAAGCTTATGTGGACTATGTGAACACCTTGTGTAGAATAGAAAGAGTCTGGATTTTTACGCCAGATTGGAGTAAAGGCTTGTTGCGTTGATGTATTAGTTTGCTGGATGTGGTTGGTTTAGGTGAAACGATTATAAAATTAGGAGGTTCTGTAATAACATAACATGACGCCTGTATTCCCCGAAGGTTTGGGCAGAGGTGTATAGTAACACCCTTTTCGCCGTTATGTTTAAGTCCCATGTAATAGGGGGCGAGCCTATTGCCATCAACCGGGCACAAATCCTACGGGCTGCTACTGAGAATTTCCACACGGAAAACCCAATAGCACTATCCGATCTGGGGATTTAATTTCGGATTTGGAAGAATAATTTATAGTAGTATTATTACTTATTAATATTATTATAAATTAATAGTAGGCTACTATTTTTTTATATTATTAAATGTTTTTTTTATTTTTTTTATAGGAAGATTTAAAAATGTAAACGCTTCTGGATGACGGTGATGAGGAGGAATATTTTGACGCCTAAGTGATATTTCTGAATAATTTGTATTTAATAATTTTGTATATAGGTAGTTAGTTTTGACTTTAGATTTGTATGTTTGTAGTTTAGTTTTATATTGTATATATTAGGTTAAAATGTAAATGATAATTGTGTAAATAAATTTACATTTTAAAATGTAAATAATATGTATATAAAATAAATAAACGGGTAGAATAAAACTTACTGAAGTATTCAGTTCGGAATGAGCTCGTATCCTATAGTAAAATATAAGTTTACTTTTTGTAGTTATTGGTTAAGTGGTTTCTATGAAGCACAATACATTTAGTTTTTTTTTAATCCTATTATTACTCTAATTATGAGCAAATATATTTTAAAACGCCCCGTATGTAGCGCTTACGTCACACGACACAACACCTCTATAATACTCATGTCGGATGACGTCACGTGCTAATGAAGTGAGGGCAGCAGGAATTTTAAAATGTCCTCACTTGAATACCTATAATTTCGTAATTTTTTGGAATATAATTTCTTTTTACTGTTATAATTATTTTTTTAAACGTGATTGATTTTCATAAAAACCTTAATTTAGGAGACGAGCTTATTAGCTTTATCTTTTCCATTGGTAAAATAGAAGAATGTAGAAATGACGACCAAATGATAATGAAAACAAAAGAGAGACTTTCTCAAAAGATTATCCTTTCGTCTATCCATGCACTTTCCATCACATGAGCCGCATTAAGGACATCCAATAAGTTTTGTAAAAAAACCGGCCAGGTGCGAGTTAGATTCGCGCACCGAGGGTTTCATCCATATTTTGTGTGTAATGTAACTACAAGTGTATGATTTTCGGACTTATCCCCTTACTTGTGCTATAAGACATTCCTTCTTGCCAAATTTCATGATTCTAGGTCACCGCGAAGTACCCTATAGGTTTTGATTCCCTTGCAAGTGTCAAAATATGCGGCATAAACGGCCGTATCTTTTGATTCCGTTGACTTAGATGTTTGATTTTTTCACAGCTCCAAGGGATTGCAGACTTGAGTATTTGATATTAATTTCAACTTGATACCTCCACGCGTTCCGGAGAAAAAGGGTCTTAACAGATAGACAGACAGATAGACGAACAACAAAGAGAGTCTATAAGGTTTCCCTTTTTTTCATTTTGCGGTACCGAACCCTAAAAACAATTGTTTGTGAAAATCTTCCAACCAGCAGCTTAGAGAACGTACCCATACTACATGACCCATTTTTAACATTTTTTTTACCCCCCTCCCACCCTTGGTAACCACCCGTAGTATACCCCCTCTAGTTTTCACGTAGTAATATATACATATGGTTTTAAATCATATTTTGCAAAAAGAAAGTAAAAAAAAAAAATTGTCTCATATGTACGACAGTGTTGCCGCCTGTGAGTTCAAAAAGCGCTAAACTCTGCGCGCCATATTTGAATATAGCTCGAAAAACCTCGAGATTTCCCTAGAGGACATTGACTACGTGACGGAAACCTAAGAACCCCCCCCCCCCCCTCCGCCCTGTACGTTCGTACGTTGATGCTGACTGTACGTTCCCTTATCATGGATCGTGCCACTTCTTAGATCCAAAAATCTATAGCCACGTCCTTGAACATGTAATAAGGTGCACCTAGCACCGCGAAACTATTTCTTTGAGTTTTGGTATGACAATACTCTTTGTATTGGCCGATAGAAGACCGAGATTAAAAATATATACGGTGTTTTCAGCGCCAGACCTGGATTCTGAGAACGTTTTGTGTTGAAAGTTTGGAAGTAAAGCTCTTACTTCCATTTATTTATCATTTAATATAGACTTTAAATACTGTGTATACGATTTAACATTCCGATGCGATGCGAGCCGTTTGGTGGAAATCATCCTTTATTATGTCACGTTGCGTTACTCGTTTTAACAGACTAACACGGCACAGCAGTGGATCAAGCCCACGTTTCAGCCTAATGACGCGTGGGTACCGACAAGTTTTATGACTGACTACATTTTTACTTATTCTGTGTGATTATGAGATTGGAAATCGAGGTGGCTAAATAACAACTGCGTGGATCATACGATTTGCCAGGTTAAGCTGCGCTTGCCGCGATCAGTCTGTGGATGGGTGACCATTCGTTACACATCGAGAACCCTCCGTGCTTCGGAAAGAACTTGTCATATGAATACCTTTGACAAACGTTACGGATAGTCAGAAGCCCGAAAGTCTGACAACCGGTCTAACCTTAGGGTATCGGCATTACCCAGTAACTGGGTTGCAGAAGTCTGATGGCAGTTGCATCAAATACTGGATTCAGTCGCATCTGGTTAGACTGGAAGCTGACCCCTAGATAATTGGGAAAAGGCTAAGAAGAAGATGGCTTCTAAGTAACATGACAACACGCCTGTATTCCCCGAAGGGTTGGGCAGAGATGTATATTAGTAACCACCTTATTTCGCCGTCATGTTTAGTCACATGTAATAGGGGGCGAGCCTATTGCCACCAACCGGGTACAAATCCATACTCCGGGCTGCTACTCAGGAATTCCACACGGAAAAACCAAATAACACTTTGCCCGACCTGGGGATCGAACCCAGGACCTCAAGATCAGCAATCACGCTACCCACCGGTAGACCAACGAGGCAATATTATCAATCAGCAGTATTTATGTTGTCTTGGTATACTATCAAACATGACGTCACGTTTGGTGAGTGGATAAGCGATTGGCTCCTGCGCTACCGGTCGTGGGTTCGATTCCCACACCAAACGAATGTTTAGCTTACAAATAGTTGTTCCGGGTCTGGGCATTTGTGCGTGTTAATATTTTTGTCTGTAAACCCACCCACGATACAGGAGAAATCCTAGTGAGGGGTAACGTTTTTTAACAAAATATCCAAAAGTATTGATTGCCATCCTAGAATAAAAACCATCATTTATCTAAAGCGTCATTATCATATTTGTCACCCAAACTCATCGTTTATGTAATTGTTCGAAATGTTTTTCCACGAAGCAGGAAGCCATCCATCTATTTGGGTTACGACTTTTAATGTTGCAATAAATGATGTTCCAGAAAGGAAAGTTCATTTTACTAGCTTTTACCCGCAGCTTCACTTGCGTGATTTTTTTCACCCCATTAGGGGAGAGATTTTAAAAATCCTTCCTTGGTGGATGTCCACGTTATAAAAGGTATCTACTGTCAAAATTTCAAGTTTCTAACCCCAGCGGTTTGCATTATTCCACTTGAGTCACCCAGGTGATATCACCTGGGTGATCAAATTCCACATTTTTGTGTCCTAAAATCATCTACCACCAAATCACCCGGGTGACCATAATCCACATGATTTATTTGTATTTATTATGTTTCTTCAAATCACCTGGGTAATCAATTTCCACAAATCACCTGGGTAATCAATTTCCACAAATCACCTGGGTAATCAAATTCCACATGATTAAAGTTTGTTTATTATGTTTCCTTAAATCACCTGACTTATAGTATATACCTTAAACGTATGTCGAAAACAAAAATTTTATGCATTTTATGTAAAAATGTCCTATTGTAATTTTTCCTTGAAGTAAAGCCAAATAATTTTTGCATTGACGATTTATTAACATTGTTAGTTTGTAAAATTCTTTTGTCGGCGAAGTCGACAACCACGCATATTCTTATTATTGAACTTGGCTCCCATTTTCACGCGTGGTTGGTAATTTTAGCCACGAATCCCTGAACGTGACGGTTGAACTTTTTGCCACCCTCTCAGATGTATTTTCTTCATAATGTTTTCCTTCGCAGTTAACGCAACTGATAATCTAATTCTAATTCGCACAGATATTTGAAAAGTCAGAGGTGCGGCCTGAGATCGAACTCAGACCCTTCTGTATGGAAGGCAAGCGTTCAACCAGTAGGCTTTCTCTGGTTGTTTAATTTCATTACAACTGCTTCTCTTAATTCACTTTATATTTCAATGAGTGGTTATCTACCATATTGGTGCTCATGACTGTATCACTAATTCCTTCTTAAATGATCTCACATAACATAACATCATGCCTTGTATTCCCCAAAGGGTTCGGCAGAGGTGTTTTTAGTACATCCTCGTTTCGTCAATTATGTTTAAGTCACATGTAATAGGGGGCGAGCCTATTGCCATGAACCGAGCACAAATCCAGACTCCGGGCTGCTACTGAGAAATTCCTAATGGAAAAACTCAACAACACTTTGCCCGACCAGGGGATCGAACCCAGAACCCCATGCTCAGCAGTCGCGTTTGCGACTACCAAACCTACAAGGCAGTCTCGTGAATGATCTCGTCTCCTAAATTTATGTTTTTATGAAAATTAATCACATTCAAAATGTTAAAATAAAAGGTAATTTCTTTTTTCGGTTTCTCAAAAAAATTACATAAGTAGTGCATATAAAGTGAGCACTTATTAAAATTCCTACTGCCTGCACTTCATTAGCACGTGACGTCATCCAACATATATATAACATGGAGGTATTGTGTCGCATGACGTATGCGCTAGATACGACGCTTTCAAAATATAGGTATATTTGCTCATAACTTCAGTAATAACAGGAATTTTTCAAAAATTAAAAAAATTGTTGTGCTCTGTATATACCACTTAACCAAGTAACTACAAAAAGTAAACTGATCTTTTACTATAGCAGACGAGCTCATTGGCCAACGTGATGATTGTTCTGCCTAGCTTTTTACCAACTATGTTGGGGTCAGCTTCCAGTCTAACCAGATGCGGCTGAATACCAGTATTTTACACAGAGCGACTGCCATCAGACTTCCGCAACCCAGTTACTGGGCAATGCCGATATCCTAAGGTTAGACTAGTTGTCAGACTTGACGCCCAGCGTGATGACTATGGACATCCGGACAGCGGTCCGCAAGGACAATCTTCAAGCAGACTAATTGAAAAAATAAAAAATCTTACAAACAACTGCAGTTTCTTCAAACAAATAATAGAAATGATATCCCACGATTTATTGTGATCAATTGCAGTCCAAGATTGGATATGTGACATGACAGTATAAAGTTTATCAATAAAACTTTTGTTACATAGGTACGTCAACAGCAGGAAACTTAATCCATTACCTTTAGTTATTGGTGCATGAATTATGTCCAGATATTATGTCACAAAAATAATATGTGTGTCAAAGTTTTTGTCAGCGGTTTCCTGATGTCAACATTATATTTGTTTATTTATGTTTGTACTTTTTTATATTTAATGATATTTTTAAGTAATATTATAGGACGTACGTATGAGGCTTGCATAGTCGCGAAAAAGTGAAATAAAACCATTGAGATATAATGTACTAAGTACTTTAGTACATTATACCTCAGTGAATAAAACACTGAAAAAAAAATATAAAAAGTTTTTTTTATCAAATCAGATAATCGGAAATATAACCCATAAAACTGCTAATGTGATTCGCGATCAAAAAACAAATATGTATGAAATTTATTGGTACGAAAAAAGTTTGAGAAGTAATTAAATGATTCGCAATATATATCTACACGTTTGGTCAAGAAAAAAGTCTGCTATTAAATAGTCTGAGCACCCCGACTAGGTTAGGTTAGAAGTGTGGTTATTTCTTTTCAACAACTCAGAAAAGCTTATTGTTGATAATCTGACATAGTTGTCTCCGCTGATCATGCATTGCTGATTAGTTATACATTTTCACTGACCAAAACCTCAATATTTAGCAAACCGTTTAAATGATAGCTAAAAAGTTTTAATTTAGGCAATAATTATAGTTAGGCGTCATGCGCGAAAATATTACTTTTCATCTCTTTGTTTCATGTGTGGATTGCCACCCTTAAATATGTTTGCTACGCAATGTCACTACGCACCTTATTGTGGTTTACAGAAGGCATCTACCTTTTTTATCTTTTGAAATCCTCATGGATACCCTCCGCCCGGGGTAGGCGAGGGGTTCTGCCAGACTCTTACCGGCTAAAAACCCACGGTGTTCCCTCCTTCTGACTGTCGGCCGGGGTCGCGGGATTTGCCTAAGCATGCACCGCAACCCCGGCAGGTCTTGGTCCACTAACTGCTGGTGGACCTCTCCTCAGTGGGGCCCCACCCCAAGACCTCCTGAGAGGCGCGGGGAGCACCCCACATCACCGGCACACCAGAACACATGGCACGCCGTGACCACCCTGGGGACCAAACAAGCACATGGGCGCCAGACTATGGACTGCAACCCCTGCTAAATTGCAATTATGTACTCCCAATAATCTCAAAGTAAAATGGCTGTGACATATGGATGGACGGACGTGGCGAATTTATAAGGGTTCCATTTTTGTCATTTGGTTACGGAACCCCAAAAAAGCACCTGACAGTTTCAAGAAAAACAGTAAAATTAGAAATTAACAACGTAACACCTCGCCTGTATTCCACGAGGGGTTAGGCAGAAGTGTGTAGTAACACTCTCATTTCGCCGTTATGTTGAAGTCCCATGTTATAGGGGGCGAGCCTATTGCCATCAACTGGGCACAAATCCAAACTCCGGACTGCTACTGAGAAATTACACAATACCAATGCCTGGGGATTGAACTCAGGACCTCACGATCAGCAGTCGCGCTTGTCACCACTAGACCAACGAGGCAGGTAATTAATTAATTAGAAATTAATTACAAATATTTCGCAGCTCTGTGGTAGTACTTAAATATTTGTTTCCCTAATTACGAACTATTTTTTTTCTCATTATTTACACCTCCCCCACCATACAACTACCGAAATCAAATTTAACTTTTACTTCTCAGCGTTCAGGCTGAAACTAATTATAACTATGCCAAAAATTTACCGGCTGTATCGAAAAGGCTCAGGAGTTGTTTAGTTAGCAGGAAAAACTGGTGGGGTTAATTTGAACTTTGAGAAACACGATTATTTTCTCTTTCTTTGGTAAGTAGAAATCAAAATGGGTTAAGACCGTCACACACGAAGCTATTATATTATAAGTAATGTTAATATGCCAACATAATATATTACTTTTTTAATAAAAGTTTTAATGATATACATAATAATATATTATAGCTGTGTGTGTGGTCATTCAAAGGTTATTATAAAAAAATATATCGTAATATGTCTTGCTATGACAATATACAAGGAGGACAATAGAAAAATAATTAATAATAATAATATTTATTTTTCTCATCATCACATCACAGAGTAACAGTAAATAAATACATTTTAAATAGAGACTGGTGTCTGTGATAGGTAACCTGTGTTACAGAAATGGAAGCTATTTTAATGCATATCTCGTGGAGGTATTAGGAACACGAAACTATTATACGTCAAAGGACGACACTTAAAAATATATGGAAATTATTTTCTCAAATACAACGATAAAAGAATACACTCGCTATTTTCATAGGTTTGGGCTGATTTGGATTCATCAAAAACAGTTTAATTTTTTTTTGTCAACTATGACCTGATCTTTTTCTGTTTCTTCAAAATAATTAATGAGTGAGCTTAATGGGTAGGTACGTATTGCAATATCTAAAATTAAAAGAACTAACGTTAAATAACCTACGTTCAAAATCCCTAAAATCTAAATACGTAATGTTTTTAAATACCTAAGCAACTAACACCTACGAATTACCTAAGTTTAAAAAACTGATTGGACTAAATATGTAATGTTTAAAATATCAACAGTTATTACCTACACCTAAGTTTGATACACCAACATTTGAAATACCAAATGGTCAAAATACCTAAAATGATGCATCACCTGCGAGCTATTTGTATGAAGTAAGTGATATCGAAAGACCTAAATATCGAAGTACAAAGTATCGAATGTCCTAGGTTAGGTTAGGTTAGAACAGTGTAAATTAACCCCCCCCCCCCCCGGTGGGTTCCCGCATTGTCGTTGCGGGGGGGCTTAGTAGCCGTGGCTTCGAGCCCCACGGTGAAGCGAAGAGGAACCCGAGGAGGGGCTGCTCGTCGGGGCTTGGGCCTGGAAGCCCTCGATGTAGCGGCCAAGTAGGTTGCGGTGTCGCCTGGGCGACATCGCAACTGAGGAGGGCCGCGATGTCTTATGGGAGGCATTGCGGCTGAAGGGTGGAGGCCGCGGCGGGAGAGGAGTGCCGGTATTACGGTGCGCCGTTCTCCCTACCTTCCGCGGCCTGACGGGGCCGCCACCGTCAGATGGCGGACGCGGTGGGGCCGCAGGGGGAGAGGAGTGTCGGTGTTTAGTTGGCCGCTCTCCCTATCCTCTGCGGCCGAAAAGTGGTAGGCGGCGGGGCCACTAACCTGACCCGTCACAGGGGACCAGGGGTCCAGACACGGGGTAGACCCCGGCCTTAGGTCAGAAGGAGGGACACCGTGGTGGTTTTAGCCGGTAAGAGTCCGGCACACCCCCCCGTCTTCCCCAGACGGGGGATAGTCCATGAGGATTTCCCCACGATAAAAAAAAGTGTAAATTAACGTGCGAAGGCGAGCGAACGAAGCGAGCGTGCCGCGGCAGCGGCCGCCGAGCGCCACATCCCCTCTATTGTTGGTGAATCATTTAGTTTAGATGAGGTCAAACTTCACCAAATTGTCGGCGGAGCCGCACTGTGCGGGGCTCCTATAATTATCAAGAGTTTAAAGGAACCTAACCAAACCGAACTTCGGGGTTCCCCTGACGTCGGCCGTGTAGGGTTAAGATTTTGGGTACTAAAGCTATTTAGAACTGTCATTTTGTAGTAGATTATTATTCTTTACAATTATTGTATTCATAATATATGATTAAAAATTTTAAATTATAATTGTTTTTATTTGGATTTTGAACTTTACATAGGTACTTAGATCGGTATTTTTCATTTTGGTCAATTAACTGTGAGGTAAACCAATTTAACGAACTTTGTACATAGGAATTTCAAGTTTTAGCTTTATGAACTTCAGTAACACATCCATTTTACATTTCAAACTTTCGGTATTTTGAATATAGGTGAAACAATCATTAGGTATTTTGAACGTAGGTTATTTTACGTTAGTTCTTTTAATTTTAGATATTGCAATACGTACCCGTGCTTATTATGTTCCTTTTTTATTCGGGATCTTTCCAGATTATCCTTAGGTTCCTTGAGTTCCTAGATCTAAAATAAAACCGCTTAATTACCTTACACAGAAAACACAAAAAAACTCAAATGGAATTTGGAGGCGCCGGGTATCGATCCCGGTACCTCTCGCATGCTAAGCGAGCGCTCTACCATCTGAGCTAGGCCCCCGTTGATAATTTTATCGAAATAATACATCACTATAGTGGGGATTGCGTAAAATATTCAACTGCGTACCTTGCTTACCTTTCACTTACTAGTAAGTAAGATGGAATTGCATAATTTCATTCATGCGCGTGAAACATACATCAACCGGGCACAAATCCAAACGCCGGGCTGCTACTGAGGAATTCCACACGGAAAAATCCAATAACACTGCCTGACCTGGGCATCGAACCCACTTTCACGATCAGCATTCGCGCTTGCGACCACTAGACCAACGAGGCAGACGCAATGATAATAAACACCACTGTAAATTCAAAACCGCTGTAAGTATTAATTTAAGGTTAGTAGCAAGTAAGCATTAGTTAAAATAAGCATTCTACAATTTTATAAGAAACTAGCTTTTGCCCGCAGCTTCGCTTGCGTGATTTTTTTTCACCCCCTTAGAGGTTGAATTTCGAGAAATCCCTTCTTAGTGGATGTTTACGTCACAAAATGAACATACTGTCAAAATGTCAAGTTTCTAACCCCAGCCGTTTAGGCTGTGCGTTGATAGATCAGTCAGTCAGTCAGCTTCTCCTTTTATAAGTATAGATAAGTTTCGAAGAGATTGGTTTTAAAGCGGGTTATCAAATTATTATCCAGAAGATTACCTATAAAAAGACTGCTGTCAGTAAACAGCATTTAATTATTAATTAATATCAGCTCACCACAGACGTGTTCACAAAAAAATAATACATATTTCGATAACAAACACGCGAATTCACCGATAAAGCGTAATTATAACGCGTCGCCGAACACCGAATATATTTAAATTAATATTGTCGAAACAATTCCGTCCATCAATACATTTCAATTTAACTGGTCCGGTCCAGCTCGGACGAAATTTCACGGAGCGGTAAGCATTAGCCGAAGTTGGTTGATTGCTTCTCAGCTAAACTGGATTTTAGGTTCAATTTAAAAACTTGTGTAGACTTAAAATGCGACATGAGTTTTATATCCTATCCTACTATACTACTTCCTATTTATCCTACTTCTTACGTATCCTACTTCTTACTTATCCTACTTCCTACTTATCCTAATTCCTACTTTTTTTTTTTTTTTTTTTTTTTTTTTTTTTATTAGGTTCACAAAACTAGATACAATCATAAAATTGTAGATGTCTAGATAATATTATACAGCATATCGTGATTATATCCTTCTTGATGTGAACACAGCCTGCATATTAACGTATGTTATAATTAAACTAACCTAGGCAATACAATTGATGTTATAGATAGGTGTGTTATGATGCTAGTAAAAACAAAAAAAAAAAAACACAACTATTTAGGATTCATTATTAATTTAAGTTTTTTTCTAAAGGAGGCCAAAGAATTGTGACGAACAAACATATCAATATCACTTTGAATATTATTCGATGAAGAACTCATACGATACACAGGAGAGTGCTGGCCGAGATTAGTTTTATATTTAGCTAAGTGAAAGGTCCTACGGTTACAAAGACGGCTACCGGAACGCGGAACAATTAGTGATATACGCTCGAGAATATCGGGAGAATGTACAAGACCATGGATGAGCTTATAAAGCAACATTATATCAGCAATCTTGCGACGCGTGCTCAATGATTCCATTTTATAGTGTGACAGACGTTGATCGTGTGATTTTAATTGCCGACACATATTATTATTAAACGCGAGATGGTATAGAAAACGCTTTTGAATGCGTTCAAGTCTGTTAATGTGTACTTGATAGCCTGGGCTCCATACAGTGCTGCAATACTCCAGAATACCTCGTGCAATGGTATTATAAATTATGATAGTGAGACTCGGCTGTTTAAATAACTTCATTTGTCTGTTAATGAAACCGGACAGCCGAGAAGCCCTACTTATGATGCTGTCAATGTGAGACCTGAAACTCAATGAGCTATCTAGGATAACTCCTAAGTCCCGTATAGTTGTTACTTCCACTAAAGGGGTGCTGTTTATAAAATACGTTGCCAGAGATGGTTGTTTTTTCTTAGTAAATTTAATATGATAACATTTGCTCAAATTTAGAAACATAAAGTTCTGTGTGCACCATTTATGGACAGCATCAACATCCGATTGAAGGGTTAGTATATCAGATTGGGCTTTTATAGTTCGATAGATTTTTAAGTCGTCCGCATACAATTTGAAACTAGATTGAATAACATGTTTTATATCATCAATATAGACCAGGAAAAAAAGGGGTCCAAGATGGGAGCCTTGAGGTACACCCGATGGAACCCTGCACACCCTAGACTTAAACCCACGAATGTGGACCAACTGAGATCGGTTCCGTATATATGATTCACACCACCTGAATAATGATCCATGTATGCCCGAGTTCGCAAGTTTGTTCAATAGGCAGTTGTGATTAACCAAATCAAACGCTTTTTGAAAGTCAGTGTATACTGCGTGTACTTCACCACCCTTGTCCAAAGTATCTACGATATCGGAAACGTAACCTACTAAATTAGTGCTTGTAGATTTGCGGGGTAAAAAACCGTGTTGATTTGAGTCAACTGATTGCTGGAAATGAGCTATAAGCTTTTCATTAACCAAGGCCTCTAATATTTTGCCAAATCCAGATAGTATAGATATTGGGCGATATTGGGAAATATCATCTAACTTGCCACCTTTATGAATAGGAGTAAGGTGAGCTACTTTCCATTGCGTAGGGAAAATACTAGTCTGAAGTGACTTATTATAAATTAAGGTAAGAGGTTTATTTAAGTTATGTGCACAGTTCTTTAAGAAGACAGGTGGTATTAAGTCAGGGCCAGGGCCTTTGTGAATATCTGAGGACTTTAAACGTTTGAGGACCTCATCTTCACTAACTTCGTAGGTACTGAATGGTGCTCCATGTGAACCATTCTGATGGTAAGAAGGGCAATCTATAGCATGAACCAGACTGTTAGAAGGATAAATACTTTGAAAGTGTTTTAAAAATAGTTCACAAATTTCTTGCCCGCCCTCTGCTGTTATACGATCAAGAGTCATTACATTAGGCAGGGATCCACTATTTGACGATTTATCTTTAAAGATTTGCCAGAAATACTTAGGACGATGCTTGAGATGGTCAGCAGCTTGCTGCTTAAAATTAGAGTAACATTCAGCTATCATTATGTCACATCGTTTTCTGGTTATATCAAACTGTAACTTATCCATTAAGTTTCCATATTTTTTATACCTCGAGTGAAATTTACACTTTTGATTGAGTGCTTTCAGCAATGGACGACTAAACCATGTAGGGTAACAATCATTCCGTTTACGACTGAGTGGGGTATGCTGATCGATTAAGGGCCTAAGCGTGGTGTAAAAGTTATCTACCATATGATCGGCTGAGTGTGCTTGATGTAGTATCGAGGGCCAATCTACTCGCTCAAGGTCTTCATTCATAGCCTCGTAATTGCACTTGTAATAATTAAGAGTTGGGATGAAGCAAGGCTTCATAATACGTTCAGCCTTCATTTCCACATCTATACCCAGAGGCGTGTGGTGTAAATCCGGTGACTCTGAAAAACTTATAGCTGGGACAATTGAAACGTGAGCAAAACCTTTACTAAAAACCAAATCCAGCATTCGGTCATTGATGTTAAATATGTTATTATATTGATACAGGTCACAGTAAGCCATTGCATCCAAAAACGTAGTGCTAAGATTACTTCCGGTTGATGCCGGGGTAAGGTGTGAAGTGTTAGGATCTTTAAGCCAAGCAATTTCTCCCATGTTAAAGTCTCCAATTATTAGAAAGAGGGGTTCGGTAGCCCGGTTATTCCTATTACCACTATGGATGATTTTTGTCATATTTGTAAGAAATGTATCAACATAATCTAGATCAACAGGAGGAGGTATATATACTGCACAAATATTTATTAAAGTCTTACCAATTTTCAGACTAAGCCAAAGGTCCTCACATTGAGACTCCCAAGCACATTTACGCGTAACATCGAACGACTTTAAAACTGCAACCACGACACCTCCACCATCCTTCTTGGTTTTATGCGAACAAGTAGAAGATCTATCCCTCCGAAAAACATTATAACGATTGTCAAATAACTCGTAATCAAAAACCGTATCACTCAGCCAGGACTCTGTTATTACAATAATATCATAATCATTTTTCAACACCGATAAATAAAAATATTCTGTTTTAGTTCTTAAGCCTCTTACATTTTGATAAAATATCTTAACTTTGAATTTGAATAGCAATAAATTTTGGTAACATACATTTAAAACGGGAAAAGAGAATTACAATTTAAGTAAACAATCTAAGGATTTGATAATTATGTGGTCGGCAGAAATCTCTTTACGAACGAAGATACGTCCATTCCGTATCCAGACAAATTTATACCCTTTCTCCTTGGCAGCTGTTCTGGTGGCAGCATGCAGTTTTTTGTTTTCAGGGGACAAATGCTCTGTCACAAAAATTGGTTGTTTATCGCCGGAATATCCAATGTGTGAAGTATTCAGTTTATCGGCATAGTTTTTATTGAACATTCTGACAGAAGCTAAAAAGTTGTCACGAGTACGAGGGCAATTCAACTTAACTACAATGTTTTTCGGACGAGTCGAGTCTGGTTTTAGCTTAGCCACTCTGTGGAATGCCATTATTTGATGATCTTGTAAGCTGCAAGACACCGTTTTGCCAATATCTTCAATTATAGTGAGTAAGTTTTCGTTTTTGCGCTCAGGCAGTCCTTGAATTTCAACGTTAGACTCTCTTGCATATTATTCCAACTGTGCCACTTTAAAAGTACTTATCCTACTTCCTACATATCCTACTTCTAACTTACCCTACTTCCTACGTATTCTATTTCTTACTTATCCTACTACCTACGTATCCTACTTCTTACTTATTCTACTTCTTATTTATCCTATTATCTAATCTAACTAATATTATTATTAACGTGAAGGTTTGAATGTTTGTGAGCTTGTTTGGGTATTTGTTAATCAATCACGCCTTAACGGCTCAACGGATTTGGATGAAATTGGCACACAGGTAGAATATGACCTAGATTAGGATATAGGATACTTTTATCCGGGTATATAAAGTAGTACCCCTAGAATGCGAGTAAAACGAAAGCGTTCACTATGAAGATTGATTGACAGTTGCCGCCTGTTCACACAGCGGATTTGTTTTAACAGATCTGTCGGGACAGGATGTGTCGTTCACATCTGTGCCGACGAATCAATTAAACAAATGGCAACTGCATCGCATTTCATCGCTTAAGTTCTAACACCGCGTCGTAACTCGAAAAATAGTAGTTTTGAGTTACGCACGTTATTCGATGGGGAATCGAAAAACGCATCTTTTGACCAATCACAATCAATGGTTACATCCAATAGCAACGCGTTCTTTTAAAAACAAAATCCAGCGCGTATCTAATATTTTTTCCATCAAGCTATGTAAAGGGCTAAAATAGCGTGTAAGTCAGAGTCGAGTCGAGTTCCATACTGGAAGGTGTCGCGAAAGTGCTCTGTTGAAAAAACCCAAAATAAAATAGAATATTATAGATTAAAAACCATTATATGATAAGTAGAAAAAATACTATATTTTGTTCTCCTGAAAAGTTAACTATTTTGAGTTACGCGGTGTTAGATCTTAAGCGACGATTTGGCAAACAGGATAGGATAAAAATAACGGATCCAGTATTTTTTACTGGATTCGGAATACTGTCGTGTATTTAAACTCGCTCATACAAGTACAGGCGCCATGACACAATATTAATGAATATAAAAATATTATTGTTATTTAAAATGCACGTTTTTGTACCCAAATTACCCCAATTTCCATAAAATTTCGCAATTTCTTAAAATTTTACAACACCTAGTCGGCGACGGTGCTATTAACGTGTGTTTCACGAAAATTGGGGTAATTTGCATTCGAAATAACAATAATATTATTATAATTCATTAATAATGTGTTTTTTTATTTATATTTTGTAATGTTATTGCGGTACCTTTGTACCCCTTTCGGATCGGACAAGATTGTTTACATATTAATGTTAAATAATTTTAAAGCACCAATACAAAAATAATCTAGATAACGAACCCAGTACTGATGTAAAATTCAATCCGGCTTCTTACAACAATAGCTACCTATGTCAAAACCATTTCAGTCAATAAAGCTTTGCTCGGAATTTCTCAGCGTGGTGAGCATTGACCAAAGTTGGCTGATTGCTTCCAGAATGAACTAGATTTTCCGCCCAATACCAGCACTGCACTCCGAGTACTGAATAGAGCAATGTGTCATTTTAGACATGAATTATGTGTGAGGCACGGGCATGTTGAACATTAGGAAAGTTGTTCGTGTGATTTTGAAGCAATTTGGATGAGCTGGTTGTGTGTGTGTCTTTGTCTGACCATAACAGAACGAAAAGGACAACATGATTATTTCCAATATTCATTGTTTTTATTTCAACTTTTATGCGACAAAATGTTTGGAACTGCTGATTTTTTCGCGACTTCAGGGTTGGTCCGATAGTAAAAGTTGTTCATAATGATGACTACAATGACCCCCTTTCGGGTTTATGGTATACAAAAAATAAGGTGGTATGTATAATGGGGTAAGATCTGTTACATCCCTACGACAAAAACGACTTCAAGCTTTGCCTTTTTAAATGGTTCTAATTAGCTTCACTTCCTATATTTGTTTGTTCGATTCAAAACTTGCGACAGATTTTTAAACTACTTCTGCTTAACCGATTCTCCTGAAACTTCGCACACAAATTTAATTCCCATGACAATACAACATTATAATAATTTCAATCTACAATCCTCAAATCCTGATGCTGCAGGGGTACTGCAAGATAAAACCATTTAATTTAAAAGTTTATTTATGGGATTTTAATGATATTGGATTTACTCGTTGATTTTGGAAAAGCTGACCTCTTTTGCTGTCTTTGATACGTCGGTACTGTCAAGGTCAGCTTCTTCCTCCTGCCCTTATCCCACACTAGGTGGTGTCGGCACAACATGTATTTTATAAATCCATGTTGTTAGAGGTTTTGGCTTATTGTTTTATGACCGGCCGCCTGCCTGACATCAACCCTCCTTGGGGATACTCGTTGAGCGTTCGCGCGGATGACCCAATGTGCTTGCTGATATTATACACTGGGTCCCCAAAATGATGCTTGTCAATCTTATTGCCGACATAGACCAAGTAGACTGTGTTCTTCTTGGTGGGGTATACTTGAAGTTCCTCAACCCACTCATTCAGTTTCACTGTCAAGGTCAACTCTTGTCAAAATAATCAAAACTATAACATAACATCACGCCTGTATTCCCCGAAGGGTTAGGCAGACGTAACACCCTCATTTCGCCGTTATGTTTAAGTCCCATGTAATAGGGAGCGAGCGCATTGCCATCAACCGGGCACAAAGTCGAACTCCGGGCTGCTACTGAGGAATTCCACACGGAAAACTCAATAACACTTTGCTCAACCTGGGGATCGAACCCAGGTCCTCACGATCAGCAGTCGCGCTTGCCACCACTAGACCAACGAGGCAGTATCAAAACTATTTTCTTTGTTATTTCAGTTCGGGTTTCAATTTAGAAATACTTCGTGGCTTAATAATAAAATTGGTTGGGCTCAAACAATAAATAGTCTGTAGGAATTGAAACTTTGAGATCGAAGAAGTCTTTTTTTAGGGCTCCGTACCCAAAAGATGACCCTATTACTAAGCCTACGCTGTGCGTCCGTCTGTCTGTCGGTCACAGGGCTGTATCTTTTAACCGGTGGTACGTTATTTTATAGATAACAGTTTTATACATAGAATTTCGTTTCACATAAATTTATTCTCATATTATCATTTCATAGAATAATCAATACGCAGAATACTTATTTTGAAAACATTTATCATTGATTTTTGTTATAAATAAAATGTAATGTTTTGATATTCATATCAAAGAATAACAAATCAAATATTGTTTATCCTCAAATTTTTTAGTTAATATAAAACTTATTACCAAGGATTGTTTTTTATCGAGTGACAGTTTCTAAACAGTAGTAGCTAGTAGCTCGTTTCTGATGGCGATTCGTTTTCTGGTGGGGTTGCAGTTCTAACCTAACCTAACCTACTATTCTGGTAGCAGCTCGTTCCTGACGGGGTCGCAGTTCTAACCTTACCTACTTTTCTGGTAAACTTTGAGTCTTTTATTATTTTATTATACATTTCTTAAACGCTTAATTAATCTTACTAATTATTTATAACATATTTATTTATAAAATTATAGATAGCATATTTTCTTTTTTTGCAATTTTTGGAAATAAAATACCATGAAAAAATACACCGAACAAACAATATTCGTTAAAAAAGAATTCTACTGTTTGATAAGTTTGTTAAATAAAACAATATGATTATAAAATTCATTGAATTGTGTTTCAGTGAAATATGTTTCATTCAAGTAAATAGTCGTTAAAACAATATTATTCGAAATGAAAATACAAGGATCAAATATTATAATTATGAAACACTAGCTGTCTCGCGCAACTTCGTCTGCGTTTTTCCCGTTTTTGCAACATTTTTCATTTATGGTATCTATGGCGCACCTACCTACCCTACCTGTCTACCCTACCTGCCTACCCTACAAACCTACCTTACCTACATACCCTACCTACCTACCCTACCTACATACCTACCCTACCTGCCTACCCTACCTACCTACCCTAATAAATTATAGCCTATATGTTGCCGAGGACTAATAACTATATAACAAAAAAGTTTCATCAAAATCCGTATAGTAGTTTTTGTGTTAAAGCCGGACAACAGACAGACAAACAAAAATTTCAAAATGTTTTTTTTTTGCTTGTGTTACTTGTATGAAGACCCCTAAGGGTATTTTTTATAGTTTTTATTTAATGTACAGAATTGAACTCTTCTACAGTTTTATTATATGTACCCACATAGATTTTCCCGTTTTTGCAACATTGTTCATTTATGCTCCGCTCCTATTGGTCGTAGCGTGATGTTATATAGCGTATAACCTTCCTCGATGAATGGACTATCCAACACAGAAATAATTTTTAATTTCCAATCAGTAGTTCTTGAGATTAGCGCGCTCAAACAATATTTTCCCGTTTTTGCAACATATTGCATTTCTGCTGCGCTCCTATTAGTCGTAGCGTGATGTTATATAGCCTATAGGCTATAGCCTTAATAGATGGCTATAGCCTTCCTCGATAAATGGACTATCCAATACAAAAATATATTTTCTATTCCAGCTAGTAGTTCCTGAGATTAGCGCGTTCAAACAAACAAACAATCAAACAAACAAACAAACTCTTCAGCTTTATACAAGGTTAGTCGGAAAGGGGGTACTAAGCCGAGAGGGTGTTAAAGTAACCATAATAATGGATAACTTTTGTTCTACAACTTTCACCAAAACTCGATAGTTTAAGAGAAATAGCTATTCAAAGATTTCGTAAAAAATATGCTAAAATCTATCTGTCCATAGCTATGATCAGCTGTTTTTACAATTTAGGTCATATTTGGAGTCACGGATTAGAAAATTAATTTTCTGAATTCGTAACTAAAGCAGGTATATTTTTTTTTTGAAAAAACTACAATTAAAATATTTTTGCATGCAAATAAAAATTATCGAATTTTGAAATTTTAACACTTGCTTTAAAATAGTCATCAGTGATACTTTAGGTGGCCCGCGGCTTAGTATCCCCTTTCCGACTAACCTTGTATATTAGTATAGATTTGCTGCGAAACGAAATCTATACTAATATTATAAAGCTAAACAGTTTGTTTGTAAATCTCAGGAACTGCTGGTTGGAATTGAAAAAATATTTTTGTGTTGGGTAGTCCATTTATTGAAGAAGGTTATAGGCTATATAATACATCACGCTAAGACCAATAGGAGCGGAGCATAAATGAATAATGTTGCAAAAACGGGAAAAATGTCCACCCGTGCAAAGCCGGGACGGGCCGCTAGTTCTATAAATATACTGTCTGCGAAACAAGGGAACACCCTTTTTAACCGTTATAGGTAACTAGTTACAATTTTCATAGAATATGTGTTATTATGGCCGCTATCATGTCAAATATTAAAAATAATAAAAAGTCTAAACCCAAAGGTGATACAGAACTCTTAGTGCGTGAGTCCGACTTGCACTTGGCTGGTTTTTTATCAAAAACACGATGACCCAGATATAGTTCATACCATAACTATCATGATCGAACAACACCTTTTGCTTGGTGGTAGGATCTATACGGTCCGCCTGGCTAGCTACCACCCTCACATTAAAGTCCGGCGCCGAGCAGTTTACTGTGTTCTGTAGTGTGTATGTGAGAGCCAGAGGTATAGGGGAATCCCTCTATATCTCTGTTCCGTGGATTCGTGTGCTCCATCTTAGACCTTGCCTGCGCTTACCATCAGGTGAGATAAGGGCCAAACGAGACCAAGTCTTCTTCTTCTTCCTGCCCTTAACCCACATTAGGTGGGGTCGGCGCAACATGTATTTCATAAATCCATGTCGTTAGAGGTTTTGGCTTATTGTTTTATGACTGGCCGCCTGCCTGACATCAACTCTCTTTTGGAATACCCGTTGCGCCGTCGCGCGGGTGACCCAACGTGCTTGCTGATATTATGCACTGGGTCCCAAAATGATATGCTTGTCAATCTTATTGCCGACAACTAAGCAGACTATGTTTTTCTTGGTGGAGTATACTTGAGGTTCCTCGACCCACTCATTCAGTTTTGCTAGGGACTTTGGTTTTGACACATCGTAAACTAATATAGCCCCGTGGGCTTCTCTGTAAAAACTTGATGTCAATGTTCTGTATCGCTCCTGTCCCGCTGTACCCCAAATACTAAGCTTGACTTTAACATCGTTCACGTCCATGACTTGACATTTGTAGTCAACTCCGATTTTAGGAATGATGAATTGTAATCTCCCGTTGTGGACGCTAAAATTATGCCGGATATACCCATAAGCACCCGGCGCAACGAATATTCAGGGCAGGCGGCCGGTCATAAAACAATAAGCTAAAACCTCTAACAACATGGACTTATGAAATAGGTACACGTTGTGCTGACCCCACCTAGTGTGGGATAAGGGCAGGAAGAAGAAGAAGAAGAATATATCAATAACGCACCAAGACCAAGTCAAAAAAAAAAAACCCGGTTAGAAAAAAAAGAAATGAATTAATTACTTACATATTGTATCATTGACAAGATGTATGAATGTGGATGAAGCGAAAGGGGTATGTAAGAGTCGTAGCATGTGGCGTTCTATAGTTTCTGCCTACCCCCATGGGAAAAAGGCGTGAGTTTATGTATGTATGTATATTGTATCTCGAATAAGGTAGCTACCTACAACTGTGCTTTTGAATTTAGTAAAAGCAATGCATTCGAGCTAAAGAAAGAGAGATCTCTTCTTTTTATTTTACCGGTTTGTACTTTTCAGTTGAAAATGCTCTCTTATTTTTAGCTAGCTGAACAAATCCGAAGCAGTCATAAAGCAGATTCTTTTTATATTTATAAATTCAGAAAAAGTTTTTAAAAGGGTCCGAGTTCAAACCCGGACCGGACATCTGACTTTTTAAATTCATGAGTAGATCAGAATTTGGTTGGTCTAGTGGTGGCAAACGCGACTGCTGATCGGGAGGTCCTGGGTTCGATCCCCAGGTAGGGCAAAGTGTTTGGGTTTTTCCGTGTGGATTTCCTCAGCAATAGCCCCGAGTTTGGATTTGTGTCCGGTTGATGGCAATAGGCTCGCCCCCTATTACATGGAACAAACATAGCGGTGAAATAAGTGTGTTACTATACACCTCTGCCCAACCCTTTGGGGAATACAGGCGTGATGTTTTGTGTGAATGAGTTAACGGTGAAGGAAAATTCGCGAGGACCCTTGCACACCTGAGAGCTTCCAAAAAGTTCTCGATGGTCTGTGAAGTCCATCAACCCGCATTACCTAAAGCCTAAAGGCCCGTGCCCAGCAGTGGGACAGTAATCAGCTGATTATGTATCCCGTAGAAATAGAAAAAAAAAAACATATAATCACGCCTTATATTCCCCGAAGGGTTCGGCAGAGGTGATTTTAGTACACCCTCCTTTCGCCAGCTATTTTTAAATCCCATGTAATAGGGGGCGAGTTTATTGCCATTAACCGGGCACAAATCCAGACTACGGGCTGCTACTGAGAAATTCCTAATTGAAAAACCCAATAACACATTGCCCGGCCTGGGCATCGAACTCGGGACCTCACGATCAGTAGTCGCGCTTGCCACCACTACACCAACGAGACAGTTAAAAGTAGAAAAAAATATCTAAGAAATAATGCCTCTTCGAATAAACACAAAAGGCATCTCCTTCAGATTTTCCCTTCAAAGAATTTCATTAACATTCAACTAGTTCAACATTCAACAACTATTCACTATCGTCTAAAGTGTAAACAGGTTTGTTATGAACAAGCTCTTGTTAAAATTGAAATGAAAACAATTTTTATATTTTTAAAAGGAAACCCTGCTGTGCCCAACGTATCTTGATCCACGGCTTTCCATTAAAATCCTCTTTTTACATCGAAAATTTGCACCTAAGAAGGGGCGTGAGAGGTCAAGTTACGGTGGTGGTGTTAACCCTGTACTATTGAGGTCGAGATATAAAGATAGACGGTAGAGAATTTAATTAATGTAGGTAAAATTCTTTAACTAAAAATACCTACTGAAGTAACATTTCAGTTTGGTAGGTAAAGTGCTTGGGAATTTTAAGTGTTAATAATGAGGCTACTATGCATAATTAGTGCTACCTGTTGTTAAAGGAATCCATTTTGCTTGTACCCTCGGCTTATTTATTAAAGCAATTTTTGTGTTGGAAATTCTATATACAGCGGTTACTGAGTTGCTTAAATGAAAATTAGTTAAGTTTTGCCTGCTTTGTTAGTCTAGTGGTCGTAAGTGCGACTACTGAGTAGGCCTGGGTTCGATCCCCAGGTCGGGCAAAGTGTTATTGGGTTTTTCCGTGTGGATTTCCTCAGTAATAGCCCGGAGTCTGGATTTGTGCCCGGTTAATGGCAATTGGCTCGCCCTATATTACATGGGACTTAAACATAGCGGCGAAATCAGTGTGTTACTTATACACCTCTGCCCATCACTTCGGGGAATACAGGCGTGATGTTATGTTATGTTTTTAAACGGTTTTAATTACCTTCACTTCGTATATTTGTTTCAAATCTTGCGACAGATGTTTTAACTACTTCCGTTTCACGAATTCTTCTGAAACATCGTACACAAATTTAATTCTCATGACAGTACAACATTACCTCAAATAATTTCAACCTTCAGTCCTCAAATCCTGATGCTGCAGGGGTACTGCAAGATAAAACTGTTTAACTTAAAGTTTTTAAAGGGATCATTATGTCTACAGTTACTGTCTATGCAGAAAACACAAATGGCGATCAACTGTGTTTGGAGCAACTTAGTAGCTTATAATATGACACACAAAAACACAATAACGCTTTGCCCGATCTAGGAATCGAACCCAGGACCTCACGATCAGCCGTCGCGCTTGCCACCACCAGACCAACGAGGTAGTTACAGTTTAAAAATTTTACGATAAACTGTGTCTCGACCGACGTGTCCCGTTTGCATTCAACCCTAGATACGGAGGGTAGGAATGTTTTCGATTGGTTCCAATCCAGGTCAAAGCAAAGCTAGTTGTTAATTACGTGTGTGACTTTTCGGATTCATGTGCGTATTGTATAATTATCACTTGCTCAGAAACGGTGAAGGAAAACATCGTGAGGAAACCGGCATGCCTGAGAGATATTTCTCGACGGCATGTGAAGCCAAGTCAGAGGCCCATGGGTGGCATAAACTCTGACACTAGGTTAGTCACTAACCATACGAAAAGAAAAAAAATACGTGTGTCAATGGAAGTAGATATTTGAGATCTTTTTTTTTACCCCGTTTGGAGACGGGTTAGAATAATAAAATTTCCTCACCGCACGCTGGGAATAGACGTGTGTTGAATATTCAACAACACCCAGCACGCTTGGTGGTAGGATCTATACGGTCCACCTGGATAGCTACCACCCTCACATTAAAGTCGCGCCAAGCAGTTTACTATGTTCCGTCGTGTGTATGTGAGAGCCAGACGGGTATAGGGGAATACCTCTATATTTCTGTTCCTTGAATTCATGTGCTCCATCTTAGACCCTGTCTGCGCTTACCATCAGGTGAGACTAGGGCAAACGCGATCAAGACAAAAATAAAAAAAATTATAATTTTTTTTTTTTTTTGTAAATCTAGTCTTAAAAGGCTCAGTAGAAAGCTTTTAGAATAATTTTCTCATATTACAATTCAGGTAAAGCCTGTTTAAAACGTTTGCCGAATATCAGAAACGGGTGTTTCACGTAACAAAAGCCTTCTAGCACAGAATAAAAAATAGTACTACCTACATAGTTCTAGGTAAAGTTTTGTACCTTTATGCGCAAAAAACCATCCGCTTTTTTGGCGCCAAAAGGTATAAAGGCTTTGTCAAACAGAACGCGTTATTATCGCGCGTCAGGGCGCTAACCTAACGCGACGCTATGACGCCGAGCTGTGTTGTACTGCGATGGTGATGTACCGCCAAACAGAGCGCCAGCGCTAGCATTACGCAGCGCCTTTGCTCTGTTTGGCGGTACATCACCATCGCAGTACAACACAGCTCGGCGTCATAGCGTCGCGTTATGTTAGCGCCCTGACGCGCGATAATAACGCGTTCTGTTTGACAAAGCCTTTAGCGTTTGAAGACTTTACACGAGGCGCGAATTTTTAAATGGAACTGCATTCTTTCGTGCCAATTCTGATTGGTTTTTAGCATTGCGATGCTTCGGATACTGTATCAATGAGAATTCATCAATATTTTCTGGTATGGACGGGATGGAAATAAAACTTCCTCATCACACCCTGGGAATTGACGCGTGTTGTAAGATACAACAAAACTCAACACCCTTAGTGGTAGGATCTACAAGGTTAGTCGGAAAGGGGGTACTAAGCCGAAAGGGTGTTAAAGTAGGTACCCATGATAATGGGTAACTTTTGTTCTACAACTTTCCCCAAAAGACATTAGTATAAGAGACATAGCTGTTCAAAGATTTAATAAAAATATGCAAAATTTTATCTATCTTCAGCTATGATCAACTGTGTTTACATCTTAGGTCATATTTGGGGTCACGGATTAGAAGCTCCATTTTCTGAAGTCGTAACTAAGGCAGGGATGAAGATTTTTTGAAAAAACTAAAATAAAAACCATTTTGCATGGACTTTTTTATCATCGAATTTTGAAATTTTAATATTTTCTTTAAAACAATCATCAGTGATACAATAAGTAGTTCGCGGCTTAGTACCCCCTTTCTGGAGTATTGGGCTGCAGTATTGGGCTGATTATAGACTCAGAGCGTATAGTTTACAATAGTGTTTAATACGAAATACATACTTACCTCACGCTTTTTTCCCATGGGGGTAGGCAAAATCTACAGACCGCTACATGCTACAATCCTTACATACTTCTTTCGCTTCGTCCACATTCATACATGCACACTGGTTGAGAGTACTCACCTGTTCTGTGTGAAGAACATCACCAATAACATCGATGTATGTCCTTCTAGGGCGTCCTCTACCGGCGTTTCCACTGACATCCGCCTTATAAATTTCTTAACTTATTCTCTCAACATGACAAACCATTCCTTTCAATTTTTGTCACTACTAAATATTTATAATCAAATCAAATCAATCAAATCAAAAACTTTATTTCACATAAACCAATACAGGTGCTTATGAAAAGTCGAATTTAGATGCACGGTTCCAATTAATCGTTTCCTATGGAGAAGAGCCGGGAAGAAATTCCATGGTTACTCTTTTAAAAATAATATCTTTAACAATTTCAGTGGATACAGTACAATGATTTAGGATAGTGAGAAAACAATGGAGCCCTGACCACAGACCAATGAGTAATGTAGTACAAAAATTAACAAACAAAAATAAAATAAAAAACAAAAACTATATGAATAACAGTAATTTACAAATTTATAGATGCAGGTCCACAAAGTTATCACATTTACAAAAGTGAAAAGGAAGCTAAACTATATAAAACAATTGACATAATTAAATGTCATCAAATGTCATCAATGAAAGTACAGCGGTAACAAAACAACGTGAATACACGTTAAAATTGTACGGAATCCTTTTATTCAGTACGTTGACCTCTCTACAGAAGCCGCCGAAATTCTCCACCGTCAAGATTTTTTTTTGAACAATACCCGCTAGCGTTTTCGTTGAAACTATGATGATTCTCGTGTACGTTCTGTTGTTTGGAAGTTGAAACAGAAATAGAATATTGTGTACTTTCGACCTATAACTTTTTGATCCAGGTCAATCTGGTTCGGCTGGAAAGTTGATCACACAGGATGGAAATAAAAAATCCTAATGATGATACTAAAAAAATCATATCCTCACAAGATGCTAACGCTATACAACACGTTTATGGATTACACATACTCCTTCCCCGATAATCATGGTATCTAACCGTGAAAATCGGAACAAAATCTGTACCTACAATAGTTAAGGAGAAATGCTATAATAAAAACAATATTTAAGTACAATTTGTAGGTATTCGAAAGTACGTAGACTTTATATTTTATTATACATTTATACCTATATAATACACATACACCCCAATGCGCACACACGCGCGCCCGCTCGCGTTTATGTGTGCGCACAAACTTTATATTATATATTTATATAATACACACACACACCCCCATACGCAAACACGCACGCGCGCGCGCGTGTATGTGTGCGCACGAACTCATACAACATATAGAATTATGGATACGCTGTTTCTTTTATTGTATTATTAATCTTCTAGCATATAGAACATGTCGTTTTATTGTTAAATTATTTGAAACATACTGGCCGCCACGACACAGGGGATCCTGAAATGGAGTCTAGTGAACATGTTAGAATTCCAATTTATAAAATTATAAATGATATTATTTTTATATGAGCATAGAAGAACTCACACCAAAGATCTAACTCAGGTCGTCTAAAGCGAAAATCGAATGTAGATTTTCTCAAAAATGCTACTCGACTTTATATTTCCAAGATGGCGGTTAAAATCCCGACCTCTCATCTCAAAAACTCGGTTAGAGGCGCCGGCACTCAGAATTTTTAAAGTCCCAAATTATTTACCAAAAGAAATCTAGCAACCGTTTTGGGTCGACACTTGAAATGCTGGCTTGCACATGTTTTTCAACGCTTTTACAGAGAAGCTCACAGTGCTATATTAGTTTACGATGTGTCAGAACCAAAGTCCCTAACAAAACAGAATGAGTGGGTCGAGGAACTTCAAGTATACTCCACCAAGAAGAACATAGTCAGCTTAGTTGTCAGTAATAAGATTGACAAGCATATCCCAAGGAGTATTCCCAAGGAGG
The DNA here is from genome assembly GCA_910594945.2 of Amphipyra berbera. Taxonomy (NCBI): domain Eukaryota; kingdom Metazoa; phylum Arthropoda; class Insecta; order Lepidoptera; family Noctuidae; genus Amphipyra; species Amphipyra berbera. The sequence continues at coordinate 3,595,471 of OU343138.1, forward strand.
GTTGATGTCAGGCAGGCGGCCGGTTATAAAACAATAAGCCAAAACGTCTAACAACATGGATTTATGAAATACATGTTGTGCCGACCCCACCTAGTGTGGGATAAGGGCAGGAAGAAGAAGAAGTTTTTCTACGCTTTTATGCACCGTACACACCTACCCAACGAATGAGGCTCGATACTGCTAAAAACCAAATGGAAATAAATTCGTTCATACAAAGTTTAGTCAAATTCAATAAATGACGAACATTTGTTAACGTTCGCAGGTTTTCGTTGGCTAGGTGAGTGTGTACGCTACATAAACATAACAACATCACGCCTGTATTCCCCGAAGGGATAGGCAGAGGTGTACAGTAACACCCTCATTTCGCCGTTATGTTTAAGTCCTATGTAATAGGAGGCGAGCCTATTGCCATCAACCGGGAACGAATTCAAACTCCGGGCTGCTACTGAGGAATTTCACCGGAATAACCCAATTACACTGCCCGACCTGGGGATCGAAGCTAGGACCTCACGATCAGCAGTCGCGCATAAAATAAACTTTTTATCCAGCTTAAAATTCTACATATACCACTTAAAAACTCTAACTCTCCACAGTCACGGTGTTTTTAGCCAAAGAAACTTTATCTACCGCGCAATTCTTTTGAAAATCGAACTCTATGCGGCCATTTTGTATTTGTTTATTTTTGCGACGCCGCAGTTGCCCGCTCCACGTATTTGCTTTAAAATACTAGTTACACTATTGTTATTTTATTCTTCGTTTTTACCTGCACGTGGACTCTTTGCACGTGGACTCTTTGCACGTGGACTCTTTGCACGTGGACTTTTGATAAGAAACAGGATACAAGGTCAGACTTGAATCTAACAAAAATAAGTTTTAAAAAATGTTAAAAAAATATCTTCTAAATACCTTACCTTAATATAAGTGCACTCCCTAAATCTAAATGTGATACCTATAAAATATGATACAAAATTACTTGATTCCACAGTCAAACTGTTTGTACGGTTTTGTGGTACACTTTATTAGATCTTAAGGCTTACCATGTACCTCTTAAAAATATAATACATAAATAACGTAAACGCCTATACTTCTCTAATATGTAGTTTTTTGGCTCACTATACCGTCGGTCCCTGGTGTCATAAGAATACTTATGACAGTCGTTACGGGTAGTCAGAAGCCCGAAAGGCTGTCAACCGGTTTAACCTTACGATATCGGCATTGCCCATCAGTTACTGGGTTGCGGAGGTCTGATGGCAGTCGCTCCGTGTAAAATACTGGCGTTCAACCGCATCTGGTAAGACTGGAAGCTGACCCCAACATAGTTGGTAAAAGGCTAGGCAGAACATCGGAACAACTTATATACTTTTCGACTTTTTATTTGCTTTATCAATGTAAGCACGATAGTTTTGTATAAGGTCAGTCTTGTCCATCAACCAGCCGCATTCAAATTTTGATTCAAATTAGCTTCACTTTGTATATTTGTTTGTTTGATGCAAATCTTGCGATAGATTTTTCAACTACTTCTGCTTAACAGATTCTCCTGAAGTTTCACACACAAATTCAATTTCCATGACAATACAATATTAAAACAATATCAACCTTCAATCCTCATGCTGCAGGTCAGGGGTAGGTATTGCAACCCGCCGCCCGACCAGTAACAGGCCCGAGAAGAGGGCGCGTAGTGTTCCGTGCGCGCTTCTCAGGAGGATGTGGGGCAAGGCCCCACAGAGGAGAGGTCCGCCAGTGGTTGACGGACCGGGACCTGCCGGGGTTGCGGTGCATGCTTATGCGAATCTCGCGACCCCAGCCGACAGTCAGACGGAGGAGCACCGTGGGTTTTTAGCCGGTAAGAATTCGGCAGACCCTCTCGCCTTCCCCGGATGAGGGACATCCATGAAGATTTTCCCACGATAAAAATAAAACTGCAACATAAAACCATTAAACCTAAAAGTTTTTCAAGAGATTTTATTTATTTTGTATCCTTTTTATTTAAATTTGTAAGTTAATAAGCAGTGATAACCTAACGGTTGAACGCTTGCCTTCCATGCAGGAGGGTCTGAGTTCGACTCCAGCCCGTACCTCTGACTTTTTGAATTCATGTGCGGATTAGAATTTGATTATCACTTGCGTTAACGGCGAAGGAAATACATCGTGAGGAAATCTGCACACCTGAGAGGGCTCCATAAAGTTCTCGATGGTGTGTGTAGTTTGCCAACCCGCACCAGGCCAGCGTGGTGGACTAAGGCCTAAACCATTCAGAGAAGAGGCCCGTGCCCAGCAGTGGGACAGTAATGGGGTAGTTATGTTATGTTATGTAAGTTAAAGCTGGTTATATCCTTAACATTAACTAGCGGCCCGTCCCGGCTTCGCACGGGTGGAAATTTTTCCCCTTTTTGCTACATTTTTCATTGATGCTCCGCTCCTATTGGTCGTAGCGTGATTTTATATAGCCTATAACCTTCCTCGATAAATGGACTATCCAACACAAAAATATTTTTTCAATTCTAACTAGTAGTTCCTGAGATTAGCGCGTTCAACCAAACAAACTCTTCAGCTTTATAATATTAGTATATAGGTAGATAATAAAAATTAAGTATGAACACTTCAAAACTCGATACGATTGTTCGTATCGTAATATTTGGTGTTTCGTTTCCGTTTATTTTTGTAATAGGCCCGCAGTTCCCGGTTCCACGTATTTGTTTTAGAATCTCAATTACACTCCGCCATTTTCAGTCTTGGTTCACTGGTCTGTTTTAATTGAGTTTTGTTTCGTAAAAATTTCGCGGTTCGCATAATGAGTTTCTGTTATTTTCGACGTAATTTTTGGAGAATACATACATACATACATAAACTCACGCCTTTTTCCCATGGGGGTAGGCAGAAACTATAGAACGCCACATGCTAATACTCTTACATACCCCTTTCGCTTCATCCACATTCATACATCTTGTCATACACGCACGCCGGTTGAGAGTACTACGCACCTGACCTTTGTGAAGAACATCACCAATAACATCGATGTATGTCCTTCTAGGACGCCCTTTTTGTGTTTTTGGAGAATGTAATTGGGTAAATCAGTTATTGTTATTAGTGTATAGTTGCAGGCACGAATAGAGAAGAAAATTCCTCTCCTTTCTTTCTTTCTGCTAAACAGATATGTTTAAAAATAACATAACATCACGCTTTGTATGCCTCGAAGGGGTCGGCAGAGGTGAGTTTTAGGACACCCTCGTTTTGCCAGTTATGTTTAAGTCCCATGTAATAGGGGGCGAGCCTATTGTCTTTAACCGGGCACAAATCCAGACTCCGAGCTGCTACTAAGAAATTCCTAATGGAAAAACCCAATAACACTTTGCCTAACCTGGGGATCGAACCCAAGATCCCATGCTCAGCAGTCCCGCTTGCGACCACTTAACCAACAAGGTAGTCTACAATATTCTATTTTTAGCTTAAGATGCGTCTGAATACCAGTATTTTACACGGAGCAACTGCCATCAGACCTCCGCAACCCATTTACTGGGCAAAGCCGATACTCTAAGGTTAGACCGGTTACCAGACTTAAACCCAGAATGATTGCAAAATATTAAGCTTGTGCCACACAGTGAGATCTAAGCAAAAAAAAAAATACACAAACATTTATAACAAACATCATTCCTAACAGCCAAAGAAAATAGGATTAAGTTAAGTCCCGTGTTATTGTCCACGAAACAGTTGCTGAACTCAAATAGCTCGGTGAGCCTCGGGGCTTACAATAAGTGTTTGAATAAAAACGGTAAGATCTTTTATTTTTATTCGTCCACTGTAAGTTGGGACTTACTGCGACACGATAATCTGTCCCTCCAAGGTTGGTTGGACGCAAATTGGTGAGCTTACCCCAGAGCGTGAGGTGGGGGTTGTAATTTGAGGCGTGTCTGATTAAAAACAGCTATTTACATTTACCAACATGTTTTATTTCTGTCGTGGTATAATTTTTTGAATCGTATCCATTTCCAATCTGCAGCACCAAATGTGGCTATTTCTTCATGTTTTTTTTTTAATTCTTCACTTGGTCACGTTTGGCCCTAGTCTCACCTGATGGTAAGCGCAGACAGGGTGTAAGATGGAGCACACGAATCCAAGAAACAGAGGTATAGAGACATTCCCCTATGAGGGGTATAGGGGAATGTCTCTATATCTCTGAATTTGAAAATTCAGATATGACCCTAGTAGTTTTTTTTTAATTCTTGAGTTGCTCGCCTTTGACCTAGTCTCACCAGATGGTAAGCGCAGACAGAGTCTAAGATGGAGCACACGAATCCAAGGAACAGAGACATAGAAGGATTCCCCTATAGCCCTCTGGCTTTCACATACACACAACGGAACACAGTAAACTGCTTGGCGCCGGACTTTAATGTGAGGGTGGTAGCTAGCCAGGTGGATCGTATAGATCGTACCATCAAGCAAAGATAATTCTTAAATTTGGTCAAAACGAACAAAAAAGTATTAATACTTTCGACGAAGTTTTGAGTCATTTCTGAAAAATTGTTTATGTCGTAAATAGCCACTTTTGATCAGACACTCCTCAGTTTCATGTTCGTTCTGCCAAGCTTTTTCCCAATCATGTTGGGGTCAGATTCCAGTCTGACCCGATGCGGCTGAATACCAGTATTTTACACGGAACGACTGCCATCAGACCTCCGCAACCCCGTTACTGGGCAATACCGATAATCTAAAGGTAGACCAGATGTCAGACTTTCGGGCTTCTGACTTCTCGTAACGACTGTCATAGCTATTCGTATGATACCCGGGATCAACGGTTCAACGTGCTCTCCGAGGCACAAAGGGGTCTCGATGTGTAAAGAATCGTCACCCATACATGAACTGGACGCGGAAGCGTTGCTTAACCTCGCAAATCGAATAATCCGCACGGTCGTAAACAAGCCACGAGCACACTCCTCATTTCATGTAACGAAAGTAATCTAGATTTTCTTTCATTCTCTATAGGTAGGTACCTATTCAGGCTCATTTTCGGCACGAAGATGGCTGAAGTCAAACTTTTAGGAAGAATTCATCTTAGCGCTTTCCTAGAATTTATTTTGATTAAAGAAACATGGAAGCGTATTTCTTGGAAATTCCTTTATCCATTGTATGAATAGTTTCTGGTCATATCTGAAGCGGGTGATACCGGGTGATCACCATAACTTTTTTATTACGTTTTTCATATACCGTTGTAATTGGGCTTATGACAACCGGAATTGGCTGAACAAGCTCTCCAAAGCACGCATAGAGCTTTAATAAACCAACATATCGGCCTGAGAGTAGTATCCCAAGTAGAGCTGTCAAAATGTAAACGTCATCAGAATATCATACATTTTGACAACTTTTTTTTTATTCATTATATCAATCAGCATCTTAAGTGATAAAAAACTACACTTAGGAGGCAGTTCTTATAACTAATACCAGGTTCACACGATTCGATTCTAGTTGATCAACTGCCAAATCGCATGTGATTTGAACCGTCTGAACAGGCTTTCAATCAAATTTGAAGGAACAAAACGTTTCTACTTTTGTTGATTAACTAAAATCGAACCGTGTGAATCCGCTAAAAGAGAAGTCTATACGGGCCTAAGACCACAGCAAGTTTAGCTTAACTTCGCAAATCGACCAATCAAGATCTATAACAAAATATTAACAAAAACACGACTAAAAGTTACTCACAACATTGCACCGATGCCATAGCCACATTGTATCTCATCAATGACGTCACAGCATTTCTCGTTTACTAGATAACTATAACAAGATACGCTCAGAACAATGACGTAGGAATAAATTTTATCTTAATTCCGCTCAAATTGTAGCGCTATACTACGATGGTGCTTTGTAACCGCTACGGTGGGGCCATGAAGCCAGCGAGTTGGGTAAGGCAGAAGCGGGGACGGATTTAAGGCATAATGAATTGGTAGGTATTTTAAAAATGTTGGTTCTTTTTGGAATATACGACTCCACAAAAAACCAATAAGCCTATATGAACATAAAACAAATTTTAATTTATTCGCTTTGCAAACATGCGTTGGTAAGTGTACCATCAGTGTCTTCAATGCCAATAATTCAAAGTCTCAAGCATCATTATGTTATCCCATCTATCTTTTTTTTTCAATCATGACCTCATTACTAGCACGAGCGTGAACAGCTGTTCTTGTGGCGAGGTCGTGGTTCGAACTAGATGGGCATTTCTGATAAAAAGCATGTCAGTATAATCGTACATACTTATAAACATGAATGTCACTAAAGCCTTGAATTCACTAGGGGACAAAATGTTTCCAAATATGACGCGCAACATTGAGTCTACGTGACGCTACAACGTTTCATGCTGCCCCGAAACGTTACGCGCGACATTGTGCGGCATTTCTACGCGACGCTGGACATGTTGCAAGCCGCCGCTTCGAGAGCAAGCGCAGGTGTGTGCAAGCGAATTGTTCCGCGACATTGTCCCCGACACATTTACGTAGATATCCCACGTCAAGCCTCGCGGCATGTTACCCCATTTGTCCCTTAGTAAATCCAAGACTTAAACATGAATATCATTCACGAAAGTTATTATTACAATAAATTTTGAGTAGGTATAGAATAGGTAGCTACAGTATTTCGTGGCCCCAGTTGGCTCGTAGCAGCGTAGTGGCGTAGAGCCGGAAGACTGAGCGATTGTAGTTAGATAAACAGTTTGTTTTCGGCCCCTGAGTTATGTGCTAAATTGTATCATAAATAAACTAGGGCTGCTACCCTTTGTATCTGATTATATTTTTGCAGATAATTCACCAAGAGATTACGACTTCATAATTTATTATGTTCTTACCAATTTTCTTTTCGTAAATATTTGTTTTAGTAATTCAGTTAGAAGTCGAAAGGGTAACTTTAGTTATTTAAAGTGTTATAGAATTAAGTTTGTATTTGGATTATGAATGTAATTTTGTTTGTTTTAAACTTATAATAAATGTCTGGCAAATTGTGTCTGACATTGAAAATAAATAGAAGATAAGGTAAAGAAAATTGCGTTGTGAGTAGTTAATGCACTTACTGTTAATATCAAGTCATAAAAAAATTATAAGGGGGACTCCCTTCTTCAAGCTATGTGGTGATACCACAAATTCTGTTTGCTATAATAGGGTAGACTACTATTAAAAATATACATCATATTAGTATTATTTTAAAGAAAATATAGATAGAAATCGATATGTGAAAAAAAAATTGATGAAAAAATACAGGAGCTACACGCTTCCGGAGTTTGTGGAGTGGCCATTTTCTGTCATTGTCGCGCGAAACGGTTATTTTACGGAATAATGTCAAGTAACTATGACGTTTTCAAGGTTTGACGTCATTTGGTAGTAGTGTTGTCTCTGTCTACTGAACAATTTTCAATCGTTTATAACTTGGGCATTTTCTTAAATATTTTATTGGTCTTTTCACTATTGCTTATCATTTTTGTAAGCGTTTAAAAAAATTCTAATAAAAAAATTGTGACCATTATTTCACCGTTCACAGCAGTGATAGCCTAGTGGTGTGACCGTCGAACTGCCAAGTCATAGGTCTTGAGTTTGAACCCAAGGCACGCACCTCTGACTTTTCGGATTCATGTGCGTATTGTATAATTATCACTTGCTTTAAAACGGTGAAGGAAAACATCGTGAGGAAACCGCCATTGTGAGAAATGCCTGAGAAATATTTCTAGACGGCATGTGAAGCTAAGTCAGAGGCCCATGGGCGGCATAGACTCTGACGCCAGGTTAGTCACTAACCACACAAAAAGAAGAAGACCGACCACAAAAATACTCAAACATGTACATACTAAAACACGAATTAGTTCAGCCCAGCCCCCAAAGTAACATGCGTAATGAGTGCACAATTGTGTTCATCGCAGTTCAACTGTAAACTCGTTAGTGACTCGATGGTTACTGTGATCTAAGTTATAAAATTTATGTACGGACTTGATTTGGGTTTGAGAGGGTTAAATAGTTGGTGTAGGTAGCAGTATGAGTACCTATTGACGTTTTCTTCTTTCATTCTTGACATTTTAATACTCTACTGGCTAAAAAGATCTAGTTTTACAGCTAGTTTGCATAGAAACTGTTAACAGAATCCGTTTTACCGGATCCCTAATAGGCTTGCCCCCTATTACATGGGACTTCATAACGGCAAAATGAGGGTGATGTTATGTTATGTTCATTTATTTGAAAGCTGGTTTAATCGAGATGGTTCTAAGCTATGTTCAATGATAAACACTTGAGTCTTTTGAAAGACAGGGATTTAAATAAAGTTTTATTATGTAATCACTGCAACTGAGATGTTGGTCTTCTCTACATTAGAAGGCTTGCCTTTAGTTAATTTTCTTCCATAACTAAATCCTTTGTACACGTAGTTCAAGCCCCGTTTGCTGTATTTATGGTAAGAGCAAGTTGGCTGACTTATTACACAATCAGGTTACTTAAAGAACACAACATCATAACATTATGACTATATTTCCTGAAGGGTTCGGCAGAGGTGTATAGTAACACCCTCATTTCGCCGTTATGTTTAAGTCCCATCAGGGGCGAGCCTATTATTATCAACCAGGCACAAATTCAAATTCCGGGCTGCTACTGAGGAATTTCACACAGAAAAACCCAATAAAACTTTCCTCGACCTGGGGATCGAACCCACGACCTCACGATCAACAGTCGCGTTTGCCACCACTAGACCAACGAAGCAGTTACTTAAAGAATAGGATTCAAAATGCCAGCGCTGCTATTGTTGTCCTTATTTACCTCTCACTCACGCACATTCTCTGTGAGCGAAAAGGAAATAGTAGATCCGCCATTTTGAATCCCATACAAAATATATATGTTTATATATATATGTTTATGTATATATGTTTTATACACCAATCACACGCCAAACGACTATTCAATACAACAGGTCGTTCTGCCCACCCTTTTCCCAACTATATTGGGGTCAGCTTCCAGTTTAACCAGATGCGACTGAATACCAGTATTTTACACGGAGCGACTGCCATCAAACCTCCGCAACCCAGTTACCGGGTAATGCCGATATCCCAAGGTTAGGCCAGTTGTCAGACTTTCAGGCTTCTGACTACCCGTAACAACTGTTATAGGTATTCATATGACACCCGGGACCGACGGTTTAACGTGCTCTCCGAGGCACGGAGGGGTTTCGATGTGTAACGAATGGTCATCCATCCACGGACTGACCGTGGCAAATGCCGCTTAACCTTGCAAATCCGCGTGGTTGTTAATCAGCCATGAGTCTCTCTCAAGGTAACCTTCACAAAAGAGAGGGATGGAGGCAGTGGGCGTTTTGCTTATTGTTATTCAACAAAACATAATTCGTGATAATTCTGTAGTAATCGGTTGAAAGTTAACTAAGCGGAAAGGGTTACAGCGATAGTCAAGTTTTGGGACGGTAACCTGTGATTTAATGTGCTATTAACACTCTATCTTCCCCTTTCCCTTTCCCTTCTTTGGTAGGCAGTAAACCTACTATAATGGAAGATTATCTTCCGGATTCTGTTTTTAAAATTAATAAAAGGAATAATTCCAACTTTGAAATACACTGGCCTGCAAAAATAAGTATCACACTTTTAAAATTTCAATTTTTTCTAAACTATAGAAGTTAGAGATTTAAAATAAAAAACGTTTTATAGCAATTTTTATCAGCTTTCTTTGAAACTATAGTAACAAAGTTAAACTCTTTTTTGAGTCCTTTTTGTTTCGAAAATATATCTTGGGTACCTAAAAAGTTATTGCAATTTTAAAAGTGTGATACTTATTTTTGCAGGCCAGTATATTATTCCTTTTTCTTTTCAAGTGAAAGTCATCATGGATAGGTACTCTTCACCTGGGAAAGGCGTAGGGTTATGTTGGACTCGTACCGTCTTCAACCCCCCGGTGATTGTCCTCAGCACAAAAGAGGGGGGCTGCGGGATATCCGGTGGAACGCACCGGTGCCGGGTCTTGTGCTACGCGTTGCAATATACACCTAGCTTCATTAAGAATAAAAAATCCCTTAAAAACGGTTTTATCTTAAAGTACCCCTGCAGCATCAGGATTTGAGAATTGAAGGTTGACATGATTATAATGTTGTATTGTCATGGGAATTGAATTTGTGTGCGAAGTTTCAAAAGAATCGGTTAAGCAGAAGTAGTTGAAAAATAAGTCGCAAGATTTGATAACAAACATACGAAGTCAAGCTAATTGGAACCGTTTAATAAAAGTAAAAGTATCTATAACTGTTAAAGTTATCATTGAGTTAAAAAGTTGATCAATCGTAACAGAACCGAAGCCGTACTGTTCATTCAGATAGTTCCAGTTTACAAATACTGTCAAAATATTTGACAACAAAACCAAACATTTTGATGGTTTTCGTAAAAGAAAAATTACTCTTCTTCTTTTCGTGTGGTTAGTGACTAACCTGGTGTCAGAGTTTATGCCGCCTATGGGCCTCTGACTTGGCTTCACATGCCGTCGAGAAATATCTCTAAGGCATGCTGGTTGGCACGATGTTTTCTTTCACCGTTTTAAAGAAAGTGATAATTATACAATACCTACGCACATGTTTACGCCTGAACGCTGATCGCCAAGCTTCAGGAACGGTGAAATAATAAAGTGGACTGTATGTGAATCTGGTGTATTCAGAATAAACAATTATAAAAATAGCGAGGATCTCCGTCGTGGTTTGAACGTGAAGTGAGGTCGGGGGCCGGTGCAAGCGCCGCCATCGGGCCGAGCCCGGTACGCCGCCCGCGCCCCCCTCGACCGCCGTGGAGACCCGCCGCTCGCCCTCCGTCCACGCGCACCGCCTCAGCCGTCTCGCGCCTCCAGCCCGTCGTAGGCATGCCATGCATAGACACACATGAATTCGAAAAGTCAAAGGTGCGTGCCTTGGGTTCGAAATCAAGGCCTATGACTTGGCAGTCCAACGATCACACCACTAGACTATCGCTAAAACATGACTAAAAAAATGAAGAAAAATGACTGACTGTTGTGGTTCGTCTGCGATTTGGCAGCAATTTTATTAGTAGTAGCATTAGCCCTCAGTTTATCGGTAACTTCCTTCTAAATGTTCACTCCTCCTTCATACAATTCATGAAGGAGTGGTTCGTGGCTAGTTACCAACAGCCCGAAAGTCTGACAACCTGTCTAACCTTAGAATATCGGCATTACCCGGTAACTGAGTTGTGGAGGTCTGATGACAGTCGCTCCGTGTAAAATTCTGGTATTCAACCGCATTTAGTTAGACTGGCAGTTGACTGTAACATGGTTGGGAAAAAGCTAGGCAGAACATCATACGATTCAATAAATCCTTTAAAAAAATATCGCAAAAATAACTTCCTCATTTAAAACCTTGTTCAGTTAGAACTGCACTTTCATTTTTTGCGCCACCCGGAAGTGAAGCAGCGGGACGTCCCACTTCCGGTTCCGTTACGACTATTTACGGTGTTCTCTGATCCCCCCCTTCTCATGTAATGGCCCAAGCCTCCCATCAGACGCCCGTCTACATTTCTTGCGGAAGTCGTTTACTATTGAACATGGGCTTACACTTAAGTGTGGATAAAACACCATAAGATAGCGATGGATTGTCGCTAAGCGCCGTTTGGCTTAATCGTCGATTAACTAGACTGTCTGCTAATATCAAAACTGGTCGGGACCTGATGATGATGATATTAGATCCTGGAGAATTGGTTCTTAATTTTTAGACATAACTGTTAGAGTGCTGTTCTTTTTGTAATGTTTATGGGTTAGTCGAGGATTTGGTTTGATTTGGTATCTATGGTCACTATGGTACCAGAATAGAAAATAACGACTTTGTTCTTTTCATTAGTGTTGTGGGAATTGACTACAAGACTACGTAAGGAGCAGCAGCTTATCTGAGCACTGTTATATTTTTTTAGAAAATTCCTTTTTTGCATGAAAAAAATCTCCGTGAGGGGCCCGTGGCTAAATAACAACCGCGCCGATCGTATGATTTGCGAGGTTAAGCTGCGCTTGCTGCGGTCAGTCCGTGGATGGGTGACCATTTGTTACACATCGACACCCCTCCGTGCCTCGGAGAGCACGTTAAGCCGTCGGTCCCAGGTGTCATACGAATACCTATGACAGTCGTTACGGGTAGTCAGAAGCCCGAAAGTCTGACAAACGGTTTAACCTTAGGATACCGGCATTGCCCAGTTATTGGGTTGCGGAGGTCTGATGGCAGTCGCTCCGTGTAAAATACTGGTATTCAGCCGCATTTGGTTAGACTGGAAGCTGACCCCAAGATAATTGGGAAAAGGCTAAGAGGAAGCATGAAAAAAAACTCCATGAGTGACGATACTTAAGTACGTCCTGCGCACCCTAGGCAGCATGGTTTTGCGAATCCCGTGACCTCAGCCGATCGGTCAGGAGGAGGAACACCGTTGGTTTTGAGCCGGTAAGAGTCCGGCAGACTCCCTCACCTTCCCCGGGCGAGGGACATCCATGTGGACTTTCCAATGATCAGCCCCGCGACCAACCTTGCTGACTGGCTATTCTTTTTACCACAAGCAGGCATGAGCTATTCTCATATAGCTCGTGTCGACACGAGAGTATAAGACTAGCTACTCTTACGTCTGTCTCGTCTGTCAGTCGTCGCGTATTAGCATTTATACTGCCTCGTTAGTCTAGTCGTGAAAAGCGCGACTACTGATCGTGAGACCCTGGGTTCGATCCCCAACTCGGGCAAAGTGTTATTGGGTTATTCCTCAGTAGTAGCCCGCTGTTTGTATTTGTGCTCGGTTGATGGCAATAGGCTCGCCCCCTATTCTATCGGACTTAAACATAACGGCAAAATGAGGGTGATACTATACACTACTACTACTTGTACTAACCGCTTTTGTAAAGATAATTCAGTTTTAGTCCAGAAAGATACTCAAATAATGAGTCAGAAGACTTGGAAATCTCTTGACTTGTACCAAACAAGAGCGTTAATGGAGTAGGTCGTTAGCCACAGCTAAAGATTATCAGAGAAATCTGCAGCTAATGTGTTTACAATTTATACTTATTAACACTTTCAGTGGAGCAGAGACATGATCTGGTTCGATGGTAAAGAGTATTTTATACGTTGAGACATTTTCTGGTCGATATGCAGTCAGTAATTAAGAATCTACCTTCAAAACTCAAACTATTTATTTGCACACCAAGGTAATATAATACAGGTCTTATTATTAGAGTAGGTACAGCTTAGCAACCTTTTCCAGGTGTTGCAATATTTGAGGGCTCTAATTAAATAAAAGTACCTATATTTATAAATTTACTTATGTGTCCACTTGGTAGGTACATAGTTCCTAATTCTTGACTATTGTTATTCTTAATATACAATATTTTTAATTAAGGATACTAGAACCAAAACAGTATATCGAGTAATATTTTATCGAGTAAAATTACCTTAACCTTAAAATATTGATTAAAATATTTGATAAAAACGTCATATAATATTTTTTAAAGTGTTTCTTTGCACGCGATCTAGTCCATTCTACGAGATTAGAAACACACCTATCCCATATCACATATCCCTCGGTTTTTCTGTGTGGAATACCTCAGTAGCAGCCTGGAGTTTCGATTTGAGCTCGGTTGATGGCAACAAGGTCGCCCCCTATTACATCGGAATTAAACATAACGGCGAAATGAGGGTGTTACTATACACCTCTGCCCAACCCTTCGGGGAATACAGGCGTGATATTATGTTATGTTATATCCCATATTATCCTTAGTACTGAGATGCCATTACTTTTTAAATGGTTTTAATTAGCTTCACTTCGTATGTGTTTGTTTGTTCGATTTAAATCTTGCAACATATTTTTCAACTACTTCTGCTTAACCGATTCTCTTGAATATTCGCACACATTTTCAATTCCCATGACAATACAACATATAATAATTTCAACCTTCAATCCTCAAATACTGATGCTGCAGGAGTAGGTACTGCAAGACAAACCGTTTAATTTAAAAAAAAGGGATTAATAAGATATCATTTTAGGGTCTGTGCACAAAGAAACATACATACACCCATATTCTAAGACGTTCCTCCAAAACTTACTCGACTCATACTTGACTCAGAACGGCCTCGAAACCACCTTCAAAATTGTATTCTTAGTCGCAATTTCGAGTGAACTTTGAGGTTCCTCTACGGAGTTATTACGTCATAATTTGAATTATCTGCATCGCGAAAATAACGCCACGATAAATACTTGTAAAGATTATCGTAAGCATATTCTATAAAGTCTTCAACATTCATTTTTGTGACATACGAACTTTGACACTTCCTTCCTTAAAGTAGGTTCCGAGGTACATTAACTTTGACAGATGATTCCTTACCTAGACCGAGGAAAAATCTCGAGTCGAGGACGATTATGTCAACTATAGGCTGAGTCGAGGTGTAGTCGAGTCGAGTACGTTTTGGAAGAACGTCTTAGAATATGGGTGCTATACTCTTTAAACTGGAGTGACGAAATGGGCATTATATAATATCAGATCGTTAATGAAAATTTTGTAAAACATATTCTTATTTATGTATTTATATACACTTTATTGTACATAATAAGTACACCGGTAAGCGATAAAAAGAACACAGATTTACACAATATGTACAGTCACGTGCAATGAAATGTGTACACGGACAGAATTTTGAATAAATGTTCACTCTGAAAATTTCAAAAACAAATAGTCACCTTATCAATACATTCTTTATAACCATCGGAGTTACTCGCAATAAAGTACACATTTTTGTCAAAAATATGATCACAAATGGTTTTCAGAAATTTGGTTACACGTTCATAGGCAAAAATATGAAGCCACAATGAATTACAATAATAAGTAAATAATGTTATTTCACAAAAATGTAAACAATACCGTTTCATTACAATGTAAACAATAATTACTGTGATTTTTTCTTTCATATGTATACACGTATAAAACTGTAGCAGTTTTCACTATTTTGACAAATGTGTATTCATTTCAATAAAATGTACACAATGTTGTTTGCAATATAATGTATATGTTAGAATGAAGGTAGGTAGCCAAAACGCGAAGTTGCAATTTCAAAACAATGTATACACTCTATAAAATAATATATTATATATACATACCTACATTATACATAATTCATTAATTTATAAAAAGTATGAGGTAGGTAGGTACTTGCCGTTTCTGAGGGGTTGATGCATAAGAAATAAAAGATTTTGTAGAATCAAGATGAGTCATTTCCATTTACTGTTTCATCAAGATATATACATCAATATTTACCTTTTGAAATCAATACTAGTTCTAATAATAAAAATAATATGGATTTGTCATTTTTATTTACACCAATAAATAAAAGTATCCATACCCTAATAAAATATTATGATAACCTAGAAATTATACTTTTGTTATTATCTGCACAAATATAGGTAATATAAAAGTGCTTTATGTCAATTAAACTGATTACACTATGCAAAACGCGATCAACAATGCAATATTTAAAGAGTGTTTAGTAACAACCTTACAAGTCAATCAATCAATATCTTTATTGTGGATCATAGGTAGGTACATAATACAGGTTTTAAATAATTAAATTGAGCTCAGCTATGTTCCGCCCATAGGGCATATATAGTTCGAAGTTCGTGTTTTATTCGTGTTTTGTTTGATTCCTATTTCATTTGAAATATCGGTTACAGAATGGCCGCTCTTTTAAAACAACAATTTTATGTTTTTCATGTGAAGAAATCCGGTACGGCACATTGTTATTATTCATTATGTCCTTCACCATAAAAACAAAGACCACAATAGATAATACTTTTTAATTAAACGATTATCTGAATTCCGCTGCAACTCTTTACAATCACAAAGACCGCGTTAGCACTGCTCCAGACTGGCTAGTATTCCCATTGAAACACATTGTTGAGGGTAGATAGAAAAAGCATAACCGAATGACAGTCCACGCTACCGCCCGCCGCGTTTTGGCTACCTATCTTCATTCTAACATATAAAAAGCACAAAAATGAATGTTTACATTATATTGCAAACAACATTGTGTACATTTTATTGAAATTAATACACATTTGTCAAAATAGTGAAAACTGCTACAGTTTTATACGTGTATACATATGAAAGAAAAAAATCACAGTAATTATTGTTTACATTGTAATGAAACGGTATTGTTTACATTTGTGTGAAATAACATTATTTACTTATTATTGTAATTCATTGTGGCTTTATATTTTTGCTTATGAACGTGTAACCAAATGTTTGAAAACCATTTGTGATCATATTTTTGACAAAAATGTGTACTTTATTGCGAGAAACTCCGATGGTTATAAAGAATGTATTGATAAGGTGACTATTTGTTTTTGAAATTTTCAGAGTGAACATTTATTCAAAATTCTGTCCGTGTACACATTTCATTGCACGTGACTGTACAATGGGCGGTCTTATCGCACAAGGCGATCTCTTCCAGACAACCTTAGGATGGACTGGAAGAACGGAAATAGATATCGGGCAGTCTTGGTGTACAAGTACGTATCGTATATAATATTACTTAGAAATAATAATCATAAAATACATATCAATTATTACACAAATATATAAAATAGAAAGAAAAACGTAATACATATAACTTAAACAAACTAATAAATAAATATATTATAAATAAGAAAGTATATGAAATGTGAGCGATAATCAAGAAATAGCAAATTAAAGTGACAAGTAATGGTCCTTCACTAACTACTAACATACCTACATGTTAAAAAAGTATTAATGTCAAATTCGCATGCTCAGTTAGTTTCAGTTGCCAAATGAAACAGTAAGCCTTTGGCCAGACTGCAAACGCGGGCGCGGGGCGGGCACGGTGCGGCGAGCTCAAACAGAAGAACTTCATTTGAGTGTCCATAGTGGGCACGCAGGCGCGGGAAGCGGCGCGGGCTACTTGGCGCGGGGAGCGTGCGGATAGCTCACGCCATAGGTCGTTCATACAAGTGGCCGCAGTGAGAGCGCGGGCGGCAAGCGACAACCCACGCGGGAGCGGGGGATCTCAAACTAGTTCGAGCTGACCACGCGCGTTGTTGTGATGGCGTCTTCAAAATTAAATGTTGAAGAATTAATAAGTGCTATTCATGCACGATCTGCACTGTGGATGTCGAAACATCGTTTTTTAGTAAAAAAAATCCAGTAAAAATAAGTCTTTTTCATCCATATTATATTTTGACAAACACTGGACACGACAACGCTCAGAACGAAGCCACGCTCCACTGCGGACAGGTAAATCGCGCGCGTTCCCGCATCCGCGCCGC
Source organism: Amphipyra berbera (assembly GCA_910594945.2). NCBI lineage: Eukaryota > Metazoa > Arthropoda > Insecta > Lepidoptera > Noctuidae > Amphipyra > Amphipyra berbera. The sequence continues at coordinate 3,612,779 of OU343138.1, forward strand.
TCCCCGCACCGCGCGGCCAGTCTGGTCAAACACTTATTACGAGCAATAGGTCTAGCACGAGCATTTCACGTATAGTATCGTAAACGTATAGTAAATTTTGAATCGAAAATACAACTATCCTATAACATTTTGGTTAATTTTTTTGCGACATGCCCAATTTGTATTATACATGGGTATGAATAAAGCTTTCAATTTAATTAAATAGTATGTGCGAAACGAGGATTTCCAATTCAAAATTCAAACATATTAAAGTTACTTGAACGTTACCAACGTCACAACAGCTAGGCCTACCAGAAGCCTTAAATTCTTACAACTACTAGTCCAACCCTTAAGATATCGATATCCTCTAGTAAGGTTATAATAAAAACCCTAAACCTTAAACAGTCAACATAACGTATCAAATCCACACCGTGATAGTCCAACTCTCTTCTCCAACATATATCTATTAAGCTTACTTCAACAATAGACTAATAAATAGACACAACAGTGTCACTGCAAACACAATTATTATCTGCGCAGTCAATTTCAAAAGAACAAAAGTGCATTCAGCTGGTATTTGGGGCGCGTTAACACTTGGCGTTCGAACAGCTGGGGTAAGGAAGCTGGCATGCTGCTGGGAGTAATATAGTCATTTGAATTTAGGTTTATTTTTATTGCTACTACTATTTTAAGAATGTACTATGGCGTTTAATAGTTGTTCGGTTCCTGTAAATGTGTGCGTTCGTGTATGCATGTGTGTGTGTACAAGTAACTTGGTATGTAACATTTTTTAAGTTTTATGAAAAGCATTCAAGGCTTTTTTGCCGCTGTCTGTACGCTTAGATCTTTTAAACTACGCAACGAATTTTAATGCAGTTTTCAGCAATAGATAGTGATTCAAGAGGAAGGTTAATATATCCCACATTAGTATCTACATCACACCCGTACCAAGCCGGGACAGTCGTTAGTATAGGTATAATAGGTAATATAATACTTTACATCTTATTTACCATTGAGAGGTCAGTTAATATATGCAGATAGGCAACAAAATATGATGTACAAAGTAACAAAAGTGCATAGAGTCGGTAGTAGGGCTGGCTGTAATAATATTGGGTGTAAAAATACCCTTAACGAGGCCGAGAGCCACGTATTCTTCCCATCATTACGAAGATTTTTTGGTATTGGGCCATACCTGGGAACCGACTGGTTATATTGAAGGTCGAAATCGCCATATTTTTTGTAGGTTTTTCACGAAAACTAAGTTTAAATGTTATTACTAAACATTCTCCTATACAAATATAATCAACATTTTTGAAATGTATGCACAGACTGCAGCGCGCGCGCTACAATATTAAAAACTGTTTTTTAAGTACCAAAAAATAAAAGTCGGTTCCCAGCAATTATTTTTGTTGTATGTTACGTAGTTTTATGTACAGTATGCGTATACTTCGGCTTCGTTAAGGCTATTTTTACACCCAGTATATAGTCATTAGGATTTAGGATAATTTTTATTGCTATAAATGCACGATCATGTTTGCTGTTTACTTGATGTTTGGTTCTTTTAAGGAAAATATCTTACCACCCGCAATAGCGGTGGTAAGAATAGTGATGGAGGAGTGACTGGAGAGGCGGCATGGCGCCCTCATCTTCCGGCTGACGCAGGTACTCTCCTGACATGACTGTTTCGGTTAGTACTTGTGTCGCATAGGCCGAGAGCAGACGCCCGGATCTCACCACTGCGTCGACTCCCCCGGCGCTGCACACGCTGCAGGCGTGTCGTGCTTGGGTGACGCAGCGCCCCGAACTACTCGCGGTAGTCGATGGTGAGCTCTCGCTTCCAGCCGTGGTTCTGTCTATAGTCGGGGGCGAGGATACGTGGGAAGCCATCGCTTCCTTTTGCGACGAGGTGATGGCGACCAACGAGGGAGCGGAGAGGGAGAGGGAGCTGTCTGCTCTTCTCCCTTCCCGCACCAGACACACCGGGCGCCGGAGGGTGCGCGACGACGTCCACCGCAGGCCACCCCAGTGTGTGGCCGCCGGGCGTTGGGTTAGTGGATCCGCCGCCCGACCAGTAACAGGCCCGAGTCTCTCAGGAGGATGTGGGGCAAGGCCCCACAGTGTAAGGTCCGCCAGCGGCTGGCGGACCGGGACCTGCCGGGATTGCGGTGCATGCATACGCGAATCCCGCAACCGTGGCCGACGGTCAGGAGGCGGAACAGGAGGTTTTTAGCCGGCAAGAGTCCGGCAGACCCCCTCGCCTTCCCCGGGCGAGAGACATCCATGAGGATTTTACCGCAAAAAAAAAGTCTAGAGCAATTGCTGTGTAAGTTAGTTCTGTGTGTGTGTGCGCGCTGGTTTGTGTGTGCGTGTGCGAATTTGTGTGTGCGCGCGTAACTCAGGCCTAATACTATTAAACGAAGGAGTTTTTACTGTGATAAAAGCGGTAAGAATGTTTTCTGTACATAAAATCGCTATCGCCTCCTCCCGTCTCTAAACCGCAACCCAGCTGTTGCAGCTGATACGACAAACAATAAACCGCTGTGCATCGTTTATGCCTTTGTACAGCGCTGTTTATTCGCTGACGTGAGAGACGGCACTGAAGAATATTGTAATAGTACTGTTCTAAATTTAACTGGTGATTTAGAAATGCTAGAACTTAGACTAGGATATTGTGTGAAGTGTTTTGTATTGTGGTAATAGTAACAGTTTAGTTATCTGCTGACCTCATTATACAAAGTAGAGAAAGGTCACAGGATACAATACCCTTTTTGTTTTTTTTATTTATCGTTGGAAAATCCTCATAGGTGTTCCTCACCCGGGGAAGGCGTGGAGGTCTGCCGGTCTCTTACCGGCAAAAAACCAACGGTGTTCCTCCTCCTGACCGTTCGGCCGATGTCGCGGGATTCGCAAAAGCATGCACCGCAACCCCGGCAGGTCTCAGTCCGCCAGTCCCTGGTGGACCTCTCATCTGTGGGGCCTTGCCCCAGGGTAAAATACCTCTGTGACAGCTGGTTCACACAGAAACTGTTTACAGGACCCGTTTTAGTGGATCCATTTTTATTTTGGTGATGGCGCATTTACTTGTATGACCGAGTTCACATTATGCGACAGTATTCCGAATCCAGTAAAAAATACTGGATCCGTTATTTTATCGTATCCTGTCTGCCAGATGCGACACAGCTGCCATTTGTTTAACTGATCCGTCGGTACAGATATGAAGAACACATCCAGTAATGGATTCGCTGTGTGAACGGGCTTTGACCTATCATGCATCATTTCTCAACATCACACGTTCCTCTAGATGAAGAGACGTCAAAGTGGAACCTTATGTCAGCTATATACTCGCATGTTTCAATAAGAAACATTTTGATTCGAACAGGACAAAGACTTACATAGTTTGCGTAACTATGTTGCGATGAGCTTCCTTCCAGTGTAACCAGATGCGGCTGAATTGCAGTATTTTACATGGAGCGACTGCCATCAGAACTCCGCAACCCATTTACTGATCAATCCCGATATATTAAGGTTAGATCGGTTGTCAGATTTTCGGGCTTCTGTCTTCTCGTAACGTCTGCCATTGGTATTCGTATCACACCCGGGATTAACGGGCGGAGTCTCGATGTTTAACGAACGGTCACCCATCCATGAACTGACCGCGGCAAACGTTGCTTAACCTCGCTAATCATATGATCCGCGTAGTCGTTGATAAGCCACGAGCCTCTTTGTTTGTACCTTTCTGTATAAATCCATAAAGGTAAGCATCCGACTCAAAAAAAATCGTTATTATAATAATAACCTGAACGCGTAAATGTTATACGTAACGTTTCTTTCAATACACGCATTATATGCTGATGCGAAGAGGCCGAACCTCTCGGGAGGGGGAGTATAAACTCCCCCTTTTGTAATACCCGAAAAAGGGGTAATCTAAAACTTTTCTGAAATTCACTTACGAACGCGAACTTGGGCATTTTAATGTTACGTAATGGAGTTAGTCGGGTTTACACAGATTCATCGGTAATGTTCCCTTTTTTATCTGAGAGATCTTTGTCTTTTGCGGAGTGCTTACCTTAGCACAATATTTGGGTAGGTGAACCCAAATCTAGGTGAAATCTCTCTCTAATGAGATTAATGAGGTTTTGAAGTAAGATTGAAGCACAAATAGGAATGGTTTTAGTTTTTTTCTTACGAGACTAAGCAGCTTAGCGATATAACATAACATCACGCTTGTATTTTATTATTTATTTATTTATTTAAACTTCATGTACAATTGGTGGTACATAAGGCGGACTTAATGCCAATGGCATTCTCTACCAGTCAACCTTTGGGTCAAAAATTAAGCACTTCGAAAAAGGTACAAAAAAAGAATTTAAAACAAATATTGAATAGGTAAATAAAAATTATTAAAAACAAAATAATACATAAGTACTAACAAAATATATACTTTATATATATATCTATATATTACAATAAAAATACATATTAAACCTATATATCTATACATACATACATACACAAATATTTATAACTATGATGGACAGTTCATTCAGACTAAGATTGCAGCGATTTTAAGAAATATTCCCGAACTTTACGTTTAAAAATGAATTTACTCGGAGCTTTTTTCATATCAAGGGGTAGCGCGTTCCAGAGTTTGATTGCTGAGACAGCGAACGAATTGGACATGAAACCTGTGCGGTGAGAAGGAATAAGTAGAATTAGATTTTTAGAGGCACGAAGGCTACGACTGTGAGAGCCACCCAAAAGTTGAAAATATGTTTTTAGATAATCAGGAGCACAAGGATCATTAATAATGGTGAAGAGTGAACAGAGAGACCTGAGGGATCTTCTCTGGCGGATAGGAAGCCATTTAAGCTTATTTTCCGAAGGATTGGGCAGAGGTGTATAGCAACATCCTCATTTCGCCGTTATGTTTAAGTCCCATGTAATAAGGGGCGAGCCTATTGTCATCGACTGGGCACAAATCCAAACTCCGGGCTGCTACTGAGTAATTCGACACGGAAAAACCCAATAACACTTTGCCTAACCTGGGGATTAAACCCAGGACCTCACGATCAGCAGTCGTGCTTGCCACTACTAGACCAACGAGGCAGTTTATTTTAGTCAAGCAAATGTTCTAAGGAACTGTCTTTGGTCAGGATCCTCTTGACCCAGTGTTGGGTTCATTAAAGCTGGCTTGACCAATTCAGACTCATATGCATATATTCTGAGAAATAAAAATTATATCGTCAGTGGAAAGGTAAAAAGACTAAAGCGCCAATATACCTACTTTAGAGTATACATATTAAATAGATAATTTAATTATCTAAAAAAAACTATGTCTATGTTTGTTTCCTTAAAAAAATACTTTGAATCTCTCTACTGTAAAATAGGTATATTGGCGCTTTAGTCTTTTTACCTTTTCAATGACGATATATATAAGTAGGTACCTATCTTAGACGCGTGTTGTAAGATTCAATAAAAACCAGCACGCTTGGTGGTAGGAATTTTATAAGCCGACTGCAGCTAACACCCTCACTTTAAATTCCGGCGTCAAGCAGTTTACTGTGTTCCATCGTGTGTATGTGAGAGCCAGAGGGGTATAGGGGAGTTCCTCTATACTTTGCTTGACCTGAGTATGCATCAGGTGCGACTAAGGTCAGAGGCGACTCAATTGTTCTGCCTAGCCTTTTCTCAACTATGTTGGGGTCAGTTTCTAGTCTAACCAAATGATGTAAACGGATCGACTGCCATCAGACCTCCGCAACCCAGTAACTGGGCAATGTCGATATATGAAATAATATCGTCACCGGAAAGCCAATACTACTTAAGCGCCATTTTGGCGAAAATGAGTTACATATTATATCTTTGGATTGTTTTTTTTCTGCATTGATTAGTTGGGATTTCGTATTAAATTCTACATATTATATTACGAAATCCCAACTAATCGTCGCAGAAAAAAAAACCAATACAATGATATAATATAGCTGTGTCCTCACGGCTCCGCCCGTAGCCTATGTTACTCAGTGATAACGTAGCTTACTAACGGCAAAAGAATTTTTGAAATCGGTCCAGTAGTTTTTAAGTTTATTCGTTACATACAAAAATACAAAAATCCAAAAATACAAATCTTTCCTCTTTATAATATTAGTACAGATAGTATAGATAACTCATTTTAGCCAAAATGGCGTTTAAGTAGTATAGCTTTCCGGTGACGATATGTATTATTTATATATATATCGCGGCCCAGTTAAAGGATAAAAAAACCTTACAGTTTAATTTTTAAAACGACGCAACAGAAAAAGTGCACAGATTTTTCCAAGTGCCCCCAACACAAACATTATAGGCGGTTTTTGATGTAACACCCCGACGCGAGCTAATATTAGGGGTCGCTCATAACACAGTACACATGTTGCAATCACTTGGGCAGGTCCGTCAATCGCCCATCGTACTTCATAAGCTCAAACAGTGAACCCTAATAAATACCCATACATGCGAGGTTTTTTGGGGTTCCTTAAGCCAAAGGTCAGAGACAGAATTGGATTATCACTTGCGTCAACGGTGACGGAAAATATCGTGAGGAAACCTGCAAAACAGATTAAGTTTTCGATGGTGTGTGTAGTCCGCTAACCCGCACCAGGCCCGCGTGGTGAAAGGTCTTAAGTCTTTGCATTCTGGGAACAGGTTGGCTTTAGGAGTCAACCTTCAACTAGCATGTGCACATAAAATTTAACAGTCGTGTACTTACGGGAGGATAAAGAATAACACTTGTAACCGTACATTATATACCTATATTTAATTACGAATTACAACAGGGCGTGGTTCTTACAATGCGAGGAGTCCAGGGTCTTCTTGAGTAGGTGTGGCACTTAACTGAGCAACTGCAGCCACGCGAGAGGGCGATCTGCAGTGTGCCCGACCTTTTATAGGTCCGGTCTCCCGCCAGACCGCCACCACCCGTCACAAGGTGTCCGTGCCCAGCAGTGGGACAGTAATGGGCTGATTATGTTTTAATCCAAATACTAAGAAAACCTTTTACGTATCCCCATTAGGGGATACGTAAAAGGTAATTTACACGAAGATAGTTACTCGAATCGGTTCTCATGTTGTCTCTGTTTTCATCGTCGAGAAATACAAAATCAGAACTTGTCTCGCTTCAAAAAACTATCATCGTGTAAATGAGCCTTTACTAGTACCAAGAACGATAAAAAAAAGAAAAAAAGATATCTTCTCCTTGGGTTGCATCATTAAATTCAAAAAGCTAGAACAAGGTATCCTGTTAAGTGTTAATACAGAACCCCCTTTTGCTCCACTTAGTCCCCATTTTATCTCGAGCTTCCCAGGAATGAAACTAGAGCATAAAAAGTAGAAATCTGACACCTAAAATATAATCTATCTAATGAAATTATCGTTGGGATTACGTTAGATTCGCAGTAGGCTTAGCACGAAGATTTTGATGTATATTATCGTAAACATATCACCGATGTAAGCGATTTTTGAATCGAAAATACAACATTGTGGTTTATTTTTTTGCTACTTGCACAACATAATGTAGTACTATTCAGATAAATCAGCATCAATTCAATATGGCTGTACCTATAGTGTCCTTAAAGATCTGGATTTCATGTTCATTACTAAATTATATTTGTCAACCACAATAATGTTGAGTTAATAAGATCCCACAAGATGTATGAATGTGGATGAAGCGAAAGGACATGTAAGGATCGTAGCATGTTGCGTTCTATACTATCTGCCTTCCTCCATGGGAAAAAGGCGTGAGGTTATGTATGTATGTACGATACCGCATGTTTGTCAATTTGTATGAAAACAAACGTGTCATATTTTTTGTTCTTACCTACGTAACCGGGTTGCAAAGGTCGGATGGCAGTCGCTCCGTGATAAATACTGGTATTCAACCACATCTGGTTAGACTGCAAGCTGACCCCAACACAATTAGGAAAAAAATTTGCAGGACGAACCTACGTAACCAAGGTAATTAAGTGCTGAAAAGTAACCATTGCGCATGCCTCACAGTGAAAAGTCACACACACGTATGCGTGCTTGCAGAAACGGAAATGGTCAAGAGGGAACTGACTTAGCGACGTAAAATGATGGAGGATTACTCCTAGTTAATAACACGCAAAGGAGATCAACTTTAGTTACTTATAAATCTGAAGATTAAACCAAACAGAACAGAAGACCATTCTCCTGTCCTTCATAACTTGTCAATCTAAAGAACCTTACATCCAATGGAACCCTCTTCTATGACGGCTTTCCATCTGACTTCACTCATCGTTATTACCCAAAATATATCTATACGCGTATATACAGGGATTTACCATAAGCCTTTTCGTCGGCGGACGATATTTTTCCTTTAATTTTGCTATCTGGATCGGGGTTTAACAATTTTTTTGAAACGCTATCAGCCTGAATGTAAGCCTTTATCCTTACTTTTTTTTACCTTGGGATTATAAAGCTAAATGTATTTTCTATATGTACTAGTTTATTTTAGAAATGACTATCTATGTTACCGTGCGTTCACACAGCGGATCCGTCGATACTGGATGTGTTGTTCACGTCATCGTTCACGTTCATCGTTTGAGTGACTGCTTTTCCTTTTGGAATCTTAAACATCGGTCTCTGTGGCACAGTTTGTTGTCTCTAGACACAAAAGCTGTGTGTCGAGTTACTAAAGCATGTCTGAAGGCACAAAAATGTGTTTCCAGATACAAAGTTTTTCGGCCACTTAGTGGACCCTGTGTGGTCAGTCATCTACAACTCGTTCATGTAAACTATGATCTGCAATGACGTCATGAATCAAGAGATGATGTTCTGTCTGTCCCAAAATATTTATTTTATTGTCTTAGAACTTAGAAAATAAAGTAGTAGTAGTAGTAAATAAAGTATGAAATAGTTTTCTCTTCATTAACTTACCGTTCGTTCTGCCTAGCCATTTCCGAACTATATTGGGGTCAGCTTCCAGTCTAATCATATGTGGCTGAATACCAGTATTTTACACGGAGCGACAGCCATCAGACTTCCGCAACCCAGTTCTGGGCAATGCCGATATCCTAAGGTTAGACCTCATTAACTTACCATACAGCTCATTACTGTCCCACTGCTAGCACAGGCCTCTTTACAGAATCAGAGTGGTTTACGCCTTAGTGCCGATTTCACCAACGTCGGATAACTTTAATCGTGGAATAAATTTGACGTTTTGACAGTTTTTGGATAGAAATTCTGTCAAAACGTCTATCTTATTCCTTGGATAAACGCTATCCGACGTTGGTAAAATCGAGCCTTAGTCCATCACGCTGGCTTGGTGTCGGTTGGCGGACTACTCACAAATTATCGATAACTTTTAGTCTTCTTAGATGTGCAGGTTTCCTCACGATGTTTTCCTTCACGCTTAACGCAATAGATAATCAAATTTTAATCCAATTAACGTTATCATGCATACGAAGCATGCTACCTCTAATTGATCCACATAGTTTGCACAGATCAAAGGGGCTGCAAGTACACGACGCTACTGTACACACTAACACTGTCATATATTCTTGGCAGCCCCCGCTAGCCGAGAGGGAAGTCAAGATTTTTTATGAATAATTTATGGAACACCCCGTTTTTATCGCGGCAGGCGTACCTCCAACGGAGGCTCTGTTTACCAACGGATTTACCTCGAGGTGAAATTAGGGCTGCTATCTACGTTATCGGGAATAAAGGATAAACCTAAGATTTTTCAACGTTTCCAAAGTTACTTGTCCCACTTAATGTTGATGACTCCTGAAGTTCTTACGTCGGATTAAGGCTGGGACTTGAAAAGTCTGGATTTATCAACGGATTATCTTGAGGTAACGTTCTCGAGATTATATCTGGTTTTCTTAGAAAATCAAGCTATCCTAAATGCTTATTTTAAACACGGTAGATGCGTTTTGAAATAGGTAACTGTTTTTGAAGTTGATGTGGTCGAGAAAATTTGTTTCATTATTTTTCAAGTGATGAGCATCCAATGTGCTGATCATTGTATCAGATACGATTGTCAAAACATGAGTGGTGCCTAAGGAAAGTTGATATACCAAAAAAAGGAACCAAATATTTTTTCTTAGGGCCTAACAATTCGCTTATTTTTGCCTACTTTCTTATTAGCTCTTAATATAATGCTAACATAACATCACGCCTTGTATTCCCCAAAGGGTTCGACAGAGGTGTTTTAAGTACACCCTCTTTTCGCCAGTTATGTGGTCCCATGTAATAGGGGGCGAGTCTATTGCCACTAACCGGGCACAAATCCAGACTCCGGGCTGCTACTGAGAAAAACCCAATATCACTTTTCCCGACCTGGGGATCGAGCCCAGGACTCCATGCTCAGCAGTCGGGCTTCCGACCAATAGACCAAAAAGGTAGTCAACATAATACTATTTATAATGAAGCCCTAATCATATGTGGCAACCCTGCAAGAGATCCGCCCGGATCGTGTTGTCAACGCGTGTGTATATTCTGATATTTTACGATCAGAATTATTTTTGCTTGAGAATTGGCTGTCGGAGGATCCCATCGATTTATAGGTGCAAACAGCATTTACTTTTACTCAGATAACATATTATTTAAAAACCTGCTTTTCCTAAGCATGGACGCCATTTTCAGCATTCTTATAAGGCTGTGTACTCACTTTTGAACGTGAAAATCGAACACGTTTACTATGAATGTTTTTGTCAAACTCAGTGTTCGACTATGGTACGCACATGCGAATAACTTGTTCGATGTTTGTGTCCGAAAGCAATGTGTTTGACGACACGTTTGGTGCAGTGGCTGAGTGATCGGCTTCTGTGTTAAGGGTCGTGGGTTCGATTCCCGCACGGAACAAATATTTGTATGGGCAACAGATAGTTGTTCCGGATCTGGATGTTTGTGCATGTGTTTTTTTTTAATTTATTTATAAAGGGCTTTTACGCATAGCGGATGTCAGTCCCATCATATCCTAAATAATTGTACTTTCACAAGACATGATATGAGCCATGAATTTGAACAAACCCTTCGCATCGTCACCATTTGGTTGGGATAGAATTGTATGGTACATGCCTGCATCGGTTCTGTTCAAATTCAGGGATCTTACTAAATTATCTCTACCTGATTCATATTGGACACATTCCTTCAATAGATGTTGTAGGTCCTCAACAACTCCACATTCCTCATGTGAACATTTGTATCTGTAAACGCACCCACGATACAGGAGAAACTAGAAAAAAGCTACGTAATCGAGTATTTCTTGAACAGATATGAAAAATGACCTCATTTAAAATTGAAGACATGTCGTAACATGGACGTAAACTAGTCTACTATTTTGCTAGGTACACGTCTACTTTAAAACATCGAATAGGCTATAAGGCCTGGCATGCTCATTTGCCATTAGGTAGAATGTTCATTTCTATAGCATGCCCTTCAAGTGTATTTCAAGCGCATGCTAAGATGTTAATTGTTTGCTACTAAGAAGTCTGCTTGACAGTAGCATGCTTTTATGTAGCATGGTGTCATTCAAGCCACACTGACCGTACTTGCGTTGATCGCAGCTTTTAGCCAGGCACAAAACAATAATATAATTACTTTTTAACAAAAATAAAACCGACTTTAAATGGTCTATCTCCGAAGTTTTTTATCAGATCTTCACCAAATTTAAATGGGACCACTTCGAAAGAATATTCTTTCAAACAAAAAAAGAATCATTAAAATCGGTTCACAATCGTGGAACAAACATACAAAAAAAAACATACAGTCGAATTGAGAAACTCCTCCTTTTTTGGAAGTCGGTTAAAAATAAATTAAGCCCGACAGTTTTTTTTTCGAAACGCAGTTTGTGCATGTAAGATGATTCTTAACCCGTAACCCACGATACAAGAGACATTTGAGAAAAAATCTGTTTCGCTATAAAAATACTTCAGGCATGCTATTTTTTGCAGCCCTATACAAAATCATTGTCATCGAGCGTGTAGTGTAATATTTTACCACGAGATTATTTTTGCTTCAGAATTGGCAGTTTGTGGATCCTATCGATTTATAGGTGTTCCAAGGTGACTAAGGGCGCTGAACCCGGATTTTTTTATTTTTATTAGTTATGGGAGAGTGTCGGATTTATGACAAATTGTAGTGTAGTTTCAGGTGTAAAAAAGTGTTGAGCACCTCTGCTAATTGGGAGCAAAAGCAGAATAGAGTTGAATGTGCATTATAAATTGTTCAACAATTTTGTTAGGTATATAGTTCGACCATTGAAATATTGTATTATTTGTAAACAAATATTTGATCGTGAAATATATATTTTGCTTTAATAAACTATAAAACAGACACATTTTAGAAAAACTTTATCCTCGGCGAATACACACAGTTTACTGAAGAAATACTGTTAGCTTAAGCGTAAACGGAGGCGCAAGCCGTTACAGTTACAGTTTTACAATCCATACAGTTGGGCAACGCCTACACGGACGGTGGCATCGCTCGACATCTGTGTTGCTTGCACGGTCTGCGCCCCCCTATACGCTGAGGCTAACGGGGTGTCCTGCGTAAGCGACGAACGCGACAAACGCGATCAAGACAACGGCATTCCCTACTAGCGGCCTATGTAGCAAGACGCGACGTAACGCGTATTTGTTCCACGTCGTGTCGCGTCGCACCGTGTCGCGTTTGTCGCTTACGCAGGTCACCCCGTAACACTTCTTCAGTAATATTGTTTTCTCAAAATGTGTAACTTGACTTTCATGATCAAAGGTTTGTTTACCTTTTATTCGACATTTTATCGGCCAGACTATAATAAAGTTGGTCCCTGTGTTATTAAAAGCGCGCAGAGAGAGTACTAATGCTCATCCTTATGCAAATTGATAACCCCATTTACTGTGTTTCCTTACCCCTTTTCCTTATAAACGCATGTGTGTATAAAAGATAATTTAATAAAGATATTTAAGCTACTATAACTGCCTTGTTGGTCTAGTGGTGGCAGTGGTGAGGTCCTGAGTTAGATCCCAAGGTCGGACAAAATGAAAATTGTTGTGTTTTTCCATGTGGAATTCCTCAGTAGCAGCCAGGAGTAAATTTGTACCTGGTTGATGGCAATAAGCTCGCCCCCTATTACATAACGGTGAAATGAGGGTGTTACTATACACCTCTGCTCAACCCTTCGCGGAATACAGGCGTGATGTTATGTTATGTAATATTTAAGTTAATACAATTTACACGAGCCGTCACACCCACAATTCCAGGAACATAAAATTAATTTCCATTCTATTCCAACATAATCCAGTAGGTACAAAGTTGTAGACACTTGATATTAAAATTCCTAGTATTGTGTATTTCCAATGATTCCTAATGGTACAATAATTAATTGCTCATTGGTACAATTCAATTAACTTCTTCAATTTAGTTATTAAACGATGGTTGGAAATAGAAATTTTGTTGGATTTTTCTTCATTGTTTTCCTGAGTATTTTTGCTCTGAATGTAAAATTATATTTCTTTTTATTTTCTTCTATAATGGTCCTCAGTTAAAAGTAGAATTATCTCTTTCAGATTTTTCTTAAAAAAGTTTCTTCATAGGTACTAAATCAGGGATAGCGAACCAATGGCACGCGACACAATATTTTGGGCACGTCGCTGATCACAAAATTCATTATGCACTACGAAAAAAAGTGTGAAGTAGGTATTAAATGAAGAGGGAACGCGAGTGATCACTAATTCAAAATTATTTGATGGCACGTTTATGACCTCATTAAACATTACTTTAGAAAGATGGCACGTTGATACGTAAAGGTTCGCCATCCCTGTACTAGATTATAGTAATGTATAGTATAGTATAATATATAGGTATATATAGATTTTATTCTTTAGGTATATATTTTTCGATGTATATTTGTTATTGCTCTTCGCTTTGGCCGTCAATGATCCCTTTAAAATAATTATAGGAATCTGAGCAATTTAGTTTCATATTAAAATAAATTAACAATTCATTTTTAATTAAATTAATAGATGCTCTATTTCTTTCTTCTTTTCATTTTACATTTACGACGGTGTTTAGGATATAACATCAAGTAGAAAAAGGTACCTAAAATATTGTATTATACACAGTAATGAAGCATAGTTTGTTTGGTTTCATTTTAAATTTAATGTTATTTTAGTTCAAAATGTACCCCTAGATGGCGTTGTACTTTCCGGTCGTTCCGCTGAATGGCGGTGTTAAGATTTTCCGCTAGATAACGACGTCAGTTGTAAGTTACATATTTATTAATTGGCTAATAAACCAGTGTGGCCAAGTATACCTGAGTGTTCTGGGCATGTCCTGAGCTTGTACAGACGGAAAAACCTTGTGCTACGCTTGCGGGTGCGTTCCAGACTTTCAGTCACACAGTTTGCATAATAAAGCGCGACAGTTGAATTAGGGATAAAAGTATAGTATTTTTCTACTATATTATTTATCTATAATACATATCGCACCTTTAAAGACAAACCGTTTCTAAACGAAAATATCAAATTTTACACAGGAGCAAAAAGAAAAAAAACCTTTTCGCAATAAAATTTAAGTACATGATGCTCTGAGCCATTTTTTGAGGTCATATGATGGATATTTATATACACTATAACATACGATTACAGAAAAGTATTTTTATTAAATAGAACTTTGTTTATTGTGATTTTTTACGCCGTTTAAAAGTGGAGATTATTTTTTACGCCCTCTAAAAGTGGAGTTATAAAAAAGTATCAAGTTCACCTTGTAGTTTACGTAATTTTATGAAAGATGGCATTAATAACTCAATTCATGAAAATTTTCGTTTAGTAACGGTTTGTCTTTAAAGGTGCGATATATAGTACAATTGACTGAAATATAGCACGATACTATACCTATATTATAGTACGGGTGGCAACCCTAGGTATAGGTGCCGATGAAATAACAAGCACATGAGACTTTTCAACTGGGGCTCTAAGGTCAGCGATGCGTCACCAATCTTCTTTCTGTTGTAATGGGCGGCAGTAAACACTTTCCATAGCAGTGATAAGCTAGTCGTGTGACCGTCGGACTGCCAAGTCATAGGTCTCGAGTTCAAACCCAAGGCACGCACCTCAGACTTTTCGGATTCATGTGCGTATTGTATAATTATCACTTGCTTAAAAACGGTGAAGGAAAACATCGTAAGGCCTGAGACATATTTCTCGACGGCATGTGAAGCCAAGTCAGAGGCCCATGGGCGGTATAAACTCTGACATCAAGTTAGTTACTAACAACACGAAAAGAAGAAGAAGACCACTTTCCATCAGGTGGGCCGTCGTTCTGAATACCAACATAAACATAACATCACGCCTTACATTCCCCGAATGGGGTTGTCAGAGGTGTTTTTTTTATACACCCTCTATTCACCAGTTATGTTTAAGTCCCATATAATAGGGGGCGAGCCTATTGCCATTTACCGGGCAGAAATCCTGACTCCAGGCTGCTACTGAGAAATCCCTAATGGAAAAACCTAATACCTAACACTTTGCCTGACCTGGGGATCGAACCCAGGACCCCATGCTCAGCAGTCGCGCTTGCGACCACTAGACCAACAAGGCAGTCAATCTATTACATAAAAAAGTATGACAAGACATTAATTCGATTCTTCTCTTTCTCTTGTGTCGCTTAGCACGGCTTATTCAAGAATAAATGTTTTCAAACTTTTGCGATTTGTACACATTATAAAAATACTAAATCGGGCAGACCAAAAGAGTAATAGCAGAACGGGTCAAGGAATATATCGCTGCAGTCAAGAACCGCCAGATCAACAAGTCTGCAATAGCCGAGAATCTTCTGGAGTCCGGTTCCAATCACTGGATAGAATTACATAGTCCAGAAATCCTCTCCACCGATCGTCACTATTATCCCAGAATAGTACGAGAAGCGATTGAAATTAAGAAGTACAAGAATTTCAATCGGGAAGATGGATACAAACTATCAACATCATGGAATCCGGTCATCAGCAAATGTTATCGTCGACGGGACGTTTTAGGAGAGTGTAAAGACGTCGTTAGTGTGGTGTGTCGAAGTACCGACGATAATAATATTCTTAAAAATCAAGATCAAGTGTGGGTAGATGAAAATACCCTTGCTTCACGAAGATGACAACTGCTCCACCACTTCAGTCTACCCGTGACCACGGCCGGTGAAATTCGGTGGAAACGTCGGGATAAATAAGGTATTTTTCTGCCTTATAAAATTTTCTACGCGATTAGATCCGATTTAGTATTTTTATTCAAGAATAGTTCATAATTCCGTGGTCGGATGAATTGTAAGTCAGCAAGGCTGGTAGCGGAGCTGACTGTCCAGGGTGTGCCGGATTCGTCACTCGTAGAGACTCTTTTAGTGGACATGTCACACTTTAAAGATCAATAGACAACCATGTACACATAAAATTTAGCAAGCGTGTACTTACGGGAGGATAATGAATAACACTTGTAACCGTACACTAAACAAGATTAGTCGGAAAGGGTGTACTAAGCCGAAAGGGTGTTAAAGTACCTATAATAAGGGATAACTTTTGTTCTACAACTTTCCCCAAAAGTCATTAGTTCAAGAAAAATAGCTGTTCAAAGATTTCATAAAAAATACGCTAAATTCTACTATATATCCTCAGGTATAATCAGCTGTGTTTACATTTTAGGTCATATTTGGGGTCACGCATTAGAAGCTCCATTTTCTGATTTCGTAACTAAACCAGGGATGAACAATTTTTGAAAATATTAAATTAAAAATCATAGGTACTGTCGAGGTAGGACTGACATAGGTATTCGTGTGACACCCGGGACCGACTGTTTAACGTGCTCTCTGAGGCACGGAGGACCCCTCCGATGTGTAACGAACGGTCACCCATCCATAGACTGACCGCGGCAAGCGCAGCTTAACCTCGCAAATCGTATGAACCGCGATCACGAGCCCCTCAGACTATTGCACACTTTTGTTGTCAAATAGGTATAAACACCAAAATATTTCCAAGTAAAAATTTTTCAACAACACTTTACCCCGAGCCTTATCCAACATCTATTTCAGCGTGAAAGCCTCAAAATTGATCTCCCAAAGACATAACCTAGTATCGAAAAGCTGGCAGGCTGCCATTTAGGTAAAAAATGGTGTTCCTGATCGAGATTCTGTGATGTCTTCGTAATATACTGTGTAATACGTTCGCTTACGAGTACATAACATCACGCCTGTATTCCCCAAAGGGTTAGACAGAGGTGTATGTAACACCCTCATTTCACCCTTATGTTTAAGTCCCATATAATAGGGAGCGAGCCTATTGTCATCAACTGGGCACAAATCCAAACTCCGAGCTGCTACTGAGTAATTCCACACAGAAAAACCCAATAACACTTTTGCCCGACCTGGGGATCGAACCCAGGACCTCACGATCAGCAGTCGCGCTTGCCACCACTAGGGTAACGAGGCAGTTACGAGTAGATTGAACTGTATTAAATAGCCTGGAGATACTTGAAAGTTTGTTTAATAATGGAGTCGATGTTGAACACAATAAACAGAACTATATTATCTGTGAGGAGGTTATGAAGTATTTATGAAGCTGTTAACCAGGCATCGGGTTCGGTGTCGTCCCTGCTACAGAAAAAGTACTCTTGTCTGCCGTGGGTGTCAAGAATTTTGACGACACAGTCATTTGTTTTAATTTTAAATAGACCGGGTTACATCTGCATATAAAACGTCAATACTAGTGATGCCATTCGAATCCGATTTACCACTCGATTCTTTCGAGTCATTTTATATAGTACTCAAGTCGAGTGGTCGAGTCATTCAAGTGATTCTCGAGTCACTCGACATTTGGTCATTCGAGTCACTTGTCACAATCGTTATATCTGTAATGTAGTTATCCTAGTGGTGTGACCGTCGAACTGCCAAGTCGTAGGTCTCGAGTTTGAACCCAAGGCACACACATCTGACTTTTCGGATTTATGTGCGTATTGTATAATTATCACTTGCTTGAAAACGATGAAGGAAAACATCGGGAGGAAACCGGCATGACTGAGAGATATTTCGCGATGGCTTGTGAAGCCAAGTCAGAGGCCCATGGGCGGCATAAATTCTAACACCAGGTTAGTCACTAACCACACGTAAAGAAGAAGATTACTATAAGGATGTTAATAATGGTAATAATTGAAGCATGAAGTAATTATCTTCTAATAAAAACGATTTTTACGATATCACTTGAGTCACTCGAATAAAACTGAACTCGAGTCGCAAGAAACTCCATTGATACTCGTTAAAAAACAATGTTTGTCAATTTTCATTGAAGTAATGTTAGAACAATGTAAATCAAAGCAACTTTGAATTGTCGAAAACGAGTTACAAGAACCAATAATGGCGCAAAAATTGTACACTTCACCTTATAATCAGCTATAAAAGACTTCAAAATTGTTCTCATGAAGACATAATCTCGTATCGAAGCTGGCAAAGTGCCATTTTCGTAAAAAATGAGCTTGCCAATGAGAATTTAGGACAAATTATTAGGTGTTGCTTTTTGCTTTGAGAGTTTATTTTTTTCATATTCTTAGTTCGGCCATTTATATTGAGTAAGAGCCCGTTCACACAGCGGATCCGTCGGTACTTAATATGTTGTTCACATCTGTACCGACGGATCAGTTAAACAAATGGCAGCTGCGTCACATCTGGCAGGCAGGATACGATAAAAATAACGGATCCAGTATTTTTTACTGGATTCGGAATACTGTCGTGTATGTGAACTCGCTCATACAACTACAGGCGCCATCACCAAAATAAAAACGGATCCGCTAAAACGGGTCCTGTAAACAGTTTCTGTGTGAACTAGATGTAACTTGTATTAGGTTAGGTACAGTCGGCGACATCAAGTAAATAAAGAAAAATTAATCTCAGCTAAATGAATAAGGTGATAGCTTAGCGGTTTAATGCTTGCCTTCCATGCAAGAGCGTCTGGGTTCGATTCCAGCCCGTACCAATGACTTTTCGAATTCATTTGCGGATCATAATTTTATTATCATTTGAGTTAACCGTGAACGAAAACACTGTGAGGAAACCTGCTCACCTGTTTGTTTGTTTTTTTTTTTTGTAAAAACGTTGCCCCACATTAGGATTTCTCCTGTATCGTGGGTGCGTTTACAGACACAAATCTTCACATGCACAAACATCCAGACCCGGAACAAATATATTATGTAGGCCATACAAATATTTGTTCCGTGCGGAAATCAAACCCACGACCCGCAGCACAGAAGCCAATCGCTTAGCCACTGCACCAAACGTGTCGCCGCCTGAGACGGCTCTATAAAGTTCTCGATGGTGTGTGTAGTCTGCCTTTTTCCCATGGGGGTAAGCAGAAACTAGAACGCCACAAGCTACGATCCTTACATACTCCTTTCGCTTCATCCACATCCATACATCTTGTCATACATGCACGCCGGTTGAGAGTACTACGCACCTTTTTTTTTTTTTTTTTCTAGCGTGGCGAAATCCTCATGGACTATCCCCCGTCTGGGGAAGACGGGGGAGTGTGCCAGACTCTTACTGGCTAAAACCACCACGGTGTCCCTCCTTCTGACCTAAGGCCGGAGTCACGGGATTCGCTATTGCATGCACCGCGACCCCGGCAGGTCTCGGTCCACCAGCTTCTTCTGGTGGACCTCTCCTGTGGTGGGACAGATGCTCCCCTGCCCCACATCTTTCCGAGAGGCGCGCGCAGGACACGACGCGCCATCCTCCCTGGGCCCGTTACTGGTCGGGCGACGGGTTCCCCAACCCGCCGCCCGCAGGCCACTCACTAGGATGGCCGGAGATCGTCACGCGCCCTCCGGCGCCCGAGAGTACTACGCACCTGTCCTTTGTGAAGAACATCATCAATAACATCGATGTAACTATGTCCTTCTAGGGCGACCTCTACCGGCATTTTCACCGACATGCGACATCCGCGTTATAAATTCCTTTTGTTAATCGCCGTTCATTCATTCTCTCAACATGACCAAACCACCTAAGCATACTCCTTTATACATTTTTTTACTACATCATCTTTCTTTAATATTTGAGTGTTTCAATAATACTGAACTATTAGCAAATGGGTAAATCCGCGGGTACGCCTGCTCTTAATAACGTTGTTTCCATTATAACCTATGTAATAACAGAAATTGTCTCATTGGTCTAGTGGTGGCAAGCGCGACTGCTCATCATGATTTCATGGGTTCGATTCCCAGGTCGGGCAAACTGTGTTATTGCGTTTTTCCGTGTGGAATTCCTCAGTAGCAACTCGGGATTTGAATTTGTGCCCGATTGATGACAATAGGGTCGCCCCTTATTACATGGGACTTACACGGCGAAATGAGGGTGTTACTATACACCTCTGCCCTACCCCTCGGAGAATACAGGCGTGATGTTATGTTAATAACAGAAAACATACTATTAACAACTACCACGATAAAAGCAAGTAAGTACCTAATTTAGTTTCCTTATAAAATTCAGAATTATGTCCCCATTACCCATACCACACGGTCATATTCAGTCATGCGTACCCCAGGGAATACCCCATAACTACCCTTGTAAAAAAACCTTTAAAACGAAGATAAAGTTATGGCATTTTTATGACATAACCAGTACTTAATGTGGAACCGTCAAACGATTCAGATAACCTCTATAAACTTCATGATATGATGTAATTGGCTGTTATTTTTGGACTCTTAGGGATGATTTCCACCAAACGGCTCGCATCGCATCGGATCGGAACGGATTTTACAATCTTTAAACGATATTAAATCGTGTACACAGTATTTAAAGTCTATATTTTCAAGCCGCGCACAGCAGCTTGACCGCGGGCGTCTTCCGCGGCATGCGATCGTAGGCGAAAGTATGCTGCGACGCGCGATCAGCCTCGTTCGCCTGTCGTCGTATCCGATCGGATCCTTTCGGCTTTCAACACGGTAGGAATGAAACTAAGTATTTGACTAGGCGCAGAAACCGATACGTTCACAAGCGAGCGACGGTACGGAGCCGATCGTATACGTCGACATTCTGCCGGACGCGATTGGTTGTCGCCGTGTCCGTTCATATCCTTTCCGATCCGATGGGTTACCAGCCGTTTGGTGGAAATTATCCTTAACTAGCGCTGGAGGACGTACTGGAAGAAAGAAAGAAAGGAGAAAGAAAACATTTGTTTTACTCTAGTATATCATCAAAGTACTGAAAGCCTAGCGTTTGAACATTTGCCTTCCATGCAGAAGGGTCTGAGTCTGACCCCAGCCCGTATTTCTAATTTTTCAAATTCATGTGCGGCTCAGAATTTGATTATTATTTGCGTTAACGTTGAAGGGAAAACATCGTGAGGAAACCTGCACACCTGAGAGGGCTCCATAAAGATCTCGATGGTGTGTGTAGTCTGCCAACCCGCACCAGGCCAGCGTGGTGGACTAAAGCCTAAACCCTTCTCATTCTGACAAGAAACTCGTGGCCAGCAGTGGGACAGTAGTGTGCTAATTATGTTATGTTATATTATCAATAGACGAAGGGCTCGTGGCTACTTACCAACCGCGCGTATCATACGATATGCGAGGTTAATCTGCGCTTGTCTTAGTCAGTCTGTGGATGGGTGATCGTTCGTTACAAATCGAGACCCTTCCATGCCTCGGAGAGCACGTTAAACAGTCGGTTCCGGGTGTCATACGAATACTTATGACAGTCGTTACGGGACGTCAGAAGCCTGTAAATCTGACTACCGGTCTAACCTTA
This sequence comes from Amphipyra berbera, assembly GCA_910594945.2. Taxonomy (NCBI): domain Eukaryota; kingdom Metazoa; phylum Arthropoda; class Insecta; order Lepidoptera; family Noctuidae; genus Amphipyra; species Amphipyra berbera. Next base: position 3,634,505 of record OU343138.1, read on the forward strand.
GGATATCGGCTTTTCCTTGTAACTGTGTTGCGGAAGTCTGACGGCAGTCGCTTCGTGTGAAATACTGGTATTCAGCCGCATCTGGTTAGACTGGAGGCTGACTTCAACATAGTTGGGAGAAAGACTAGGCAGAACTGATATTATCAATAGATGAAACGAAGATACATATAACAAAAAAATAAATGACTGCTTTGTTGGTTTAATGGCCGCAAGCGTGACTGCTGAGAATGGGGTCCTGCGGTTCCATCCCCAAGTAGGACAAAGTGTTATTGGGTTTTCCGTGTGGAATTCTTCAGTAGCAGCCCGGAGTTTGTTGTGCTCGGTTGATGGCAATAGGCTCGCCGCCTATTACATAGGACTTAAACAGAACGGCAAAATGAGGGTGTTACTGTACACCTCTGCCCAACGCTTCGGGGAATACAGTCGTGATGATATGTTTATACATGTTTTTCCGGCCCAGTAATTGCAAACCTTTTTATTTCATGGTTTTCCATTTTGATCAGAGTCAAAAAATTATATATAGATAAATTCAGGAACTGGTAGGTAGTCCATTAATTAAGCATAATATGCTTCTTAAACCATTGACCTTATGGCGAGGCCTCATCCCTGATTACGGACATTGCCCTATAGCGTACCTCAGGTCGTTCCCGTAGGGAAATTAAGATAGCTATCTCAATAATTTTATCTGATCAGTGTTCTTCTATAGATACAATGAGAATTAAACTATGATGGAAGGTAGCATTTACAATAATTAAATATATGAATCTCTCCTAGTTAATTACTGCTTTTGCTTACCTATGGGAAGTAACGGGGCGACCAAAGTATTTTAACCTAGCTGTTGCCCACGGTTTCACTCGCATCCTAGGGGAACTACTACATGTTCCCGCAAAAAAAGTCTCTAATCCAGGTCATGGTCTACCTCTGTGCCGAATTTCATCCAAATCCATTCAGCAGATAAGACGTGATTGATTAACAAACATCCAAATTCACAAACTCACAAACATCCAAACTTTCTCGTTTATAATATTAGTAGGATAGTAGGATTTATGGTTAGCAACATTCTGCGGACGGCCCACCAGATCATAAGTGGTTACCGCCGCCTAAAGGTGAATGCGCAACTATCAGCACCGTACGCGCCGCGGTCGCTGCAGTCGTCGCACGCACCGCATCAAATTGCTTTTATTCAGCCGGCCGGTGACTACGAATTGCGTCATCCGCAGCGTTTGCTGCGGGCGCATAGAACGCGCGCTCAGATTCTTAACGTCATCAGCTGCGGCTGGAAGAATTCGGCCGCTCGGGTACTGCGGGGAGCGTGGCTCGAATAAGTGTGCGAGGTTGCATAGAACTTCCTATAAAGAATTGCGGCGCGTACGGTGCGGATAAGTGCGCGTCCATCTTTAGACACCTACTGAGAGGATTTGATGATACATCACCAACCTTAGAGACAAAGTTGAAATGTATCATGTGACTGTTCACCGGCACCCATACCCTTCAAACCGGAACACAGCAAGTGTTAGAACTTCTCCGAAAGAACTCATGTACAAGGAGGACTACTACTAACACATAAAACATAATTAGCCCATTACTGTCCCACTGCTGGGCATGGTCCTCTTCTTGATGAGAAGGGTTTAGGTCTTAGACTACCAGCCGGGGTTGCGGTGCATGCTTTTGCGAATCCCGCGACCCCGGCGAAACGGCAAGGAGAAGGAACACCGTTGGTTTTTAGCCAGTAACAGTCTGGCAGAACCCCTCGCCTTCCCCGGGCGAGGGACATCCATGAGGATTTTCCAACGATAAAAAAACGGCAGACTACCACGCTGGCCTGGTGCAAATTGGCAAACTACACACACCATCGAAAACTTTATGGAGTCCTCTCAGGTGTGCAGGTTTCCTCGCGATATTGTCCTTCACCGTTAACGCAAGTGATAATCAAATTCTGATCCACACATGGATTCGAAAAGTCAGAGGTACGGGCCGCGATCGAACTCAGATCGTCCTACTCACTCTACTTCTACGCCTTTTTTTTTCAAACCTACCAAATCGAACTAGTTCAAGGGCTTAACAGATTACCCTTACTACTCTAGCCATAGATAATTTTGGCGTAAGTACTTACAGTCCGGTGGATTTAGCGTGTCAAGACAATGCAATTAATCAAGCGGGCAGCAAACAATATAGATAGTATACTAACACGCTATAGTGGTCTGTTCTGTGGTCAGAACCATCAATTACTTTCTTTAGAAATAAAGTATTGTATTCAGTTAGAGACAAACACATAAAATAAAAAAAACGAAGCCGTCGCGGGTCGCTTGGTAGATGTGAAATATTGAAACTGATTTAGGAAAAGAAAACTGGGGGCTTGGACAAAGTAACAATTTAAAAACGATAACGAAGTTAGAAAAGACTAAAATGTATGGGATTGACATAAGCCACGTTAAGTCATATGGTCAATCGACATCGTTATCGCAAGTTGGTAGACAATATTGAAAATTCGTAACGAAACCATAAAGTAACGAATCGTTATCGTGTTTATCCCATACAAATGCGTAGACAAGCAGCGCTTTCAGTGTTTGCTTTCGCCTCGATCGTGATCGCCAAAAAAGATAACGAAACGAATGTTAAAACGTTGTAGTTATTGAAACAATATGGCCGGAGTTCATTCAGCAGCAGATTTTTGACACTGAGTGATTACATACTCTTAGGTATTTATTCTGTGCTAGAGGCATTATTGCAAATCGAATAAATTATAAATTATAATCAAAAGCGATTAAGACAGCGACGGCAATTGGAAACAATTGAGATATGCCAGATTTGTTGTTTATCCAACATTTCAGGCTTAATAAAAGAACTTTTAGGAAGTTATGTAACGACCTAAAAGGTCATGCCGGATTAAAAGGTTCCCCTGAAATTACCCTGGAAATAAAGGTAAGAAATTTTACATTAATAAACCAATTTAATATTTTATTATAATTTGCAAACGATTAAACGCAACACTCACTTATTCATATAATTAAATTTTAAAAACAACAAAAATGTTCGCGGGTTTGATCCGTTTTGACACTTCTTGACTGACACTGACAGCTAAATTTTCGATACCATATCCAATATTTTTGTTTTTTAACGAATAAACAATTCGACACAGCGATCGCGACAATAGATATACATTGGCTATGAAATGTTTATCGATATCTCAGAGACGATGACGAATTTAGATATCGTTGCGCTACGAAGCGGTTACTATGTCTAAGCCCCCTGGTTGCATCTGTAGTAGAGTGCACGCAAGATAAGTCTGCGCGCGACGGAGTGCGTGCTAAATGTTGCCATGATCGCAAAAATACAAAGTACCAATTTTTAAGGAAAAGTAATATATTCGTGAGCATTAAAATTGGGCAGCCCTCTTTTGCGGTTTATTATATTTTAATTGAGCTAAGTTATGTATGCGTTAAAATTGACTACCTATCAATTAATTTAATTAGTATTTTTTCGTAATTTGCAAAAGAAAAGAACTAAGCTTATAAATGTGTCTTGAGTGAAAAATAATGCATTCTGATTATTATCGTCTGATGAGGTCTACTATAAATTTTCTTTTATGCCTAAAATCAGATAAATCTAGCGACAAAGTTGATAAAACGGCAACATTGTGGTGGACCATGATTAGTTCCAATTTTGGCCGCGCGCAGACTTATCTTGCGCGCACTCTTGTGTAAGCGCCGCTGTCAGGTGACATTGACAGATGACACCTGTTAGACGACAGATGGCAACACGACAGATAGAGCAGTCATGGTTAGTTCATGTATTACTATTGTAAAAAGTTATTAAATAGTAGCTGTGTCCTCACGGCTCCGCCCGTAGCCTATGTTACTCAGTGATAATGTAGCTTTCTAACGGCAAAATAATTTTTTAAGTTTATTCGTTGCATACAAAATAAATCTTTCCTCTTTATAATATTACAGTATAGATTAATTAAGAACATTAACACGTTTATTATTTAAAATTACAAAGAAACTACAGTATCAAACCGAAGAGAGCCGACGAGTTCCGAAGGTCTGCCGTCGTGTGTCTGCCATCGCGAGCGTCGCCACGCAACAACCGCTCTCACGCCCGTTCAAGAATTTTATGGAGCCCTCTGGCGTGCAGGTTTCCTCACGATGTTCTCTTTTACTGTTAACATAATCAGTCCATTACTGTCCCACTATTGGCCACGGGCCTCTCTTATATATGTTGTAGGATAATCCGAAACATCGGATCTTTGCGATAATTCTAGGACGATTGCAAAGGACCGGATATTTGCAATCTAAGACAGATTTTTGGAATCATTCGCACTACTTTCAGGATCATTGCAAAAATCCCAGTTTATTTCGGAGGATTGGAAACATGAACGCTAACGCGAACAAATACTAAAAAACAGAATAAAATAAATATTTAAGGGGGCTCCCATACAACAAACATGATTTTTTTGCCGTTTTTATAGATAATGGTACGGAACCCTTCGTGCGCGAGTCAGACTCGCACTTGGCCGGTTTTTAAACATTCGCGCAATGATCGCTTTTCACATTACATAAAGTGCAGTCTCGTGCAAATGAGCAGACCGACTAATATTTAATTAGGTACAATAATATTAATGAGCGGCTTACGGCATTAGTGATAGAACAATACGTAGATAATTTTGAAGCGATCTATTTGGATTTAGTATGGAGACAATTGAATTAATCAGATTAAGTATGTCTACGTTAATCAATTGTTAGGTTAGTATGTTTCATCAATCAATTGTTTCCTATGTTGTGAAGTAGATGACTAAAGCCATGAATTAACTAGTAATAGTCATTTAAAAAATCTTCAAAGTTAACCCTTAACGGTTTTATCTTGCAATACCTCTGCAGCATTAGAATTTGAGAATTGAAGGTTGAAATGATTATAAAGTTGTATTGTTAATTATTATAAAGTTGAATCGGTTAAGCAGAAGTGCGTAGTTGAAAAATCTGTCGCAAGATTTGAATCGAACAAACAAACAAATACATACAAGGCTAGTCGTAAAGGGGGTACTAAGCCGAAAGGGTGTTAAACTACCCATAATAATGGATAACTTTTGTTCTGTAACTTTCCCCAAAAGTCAATAGTTTAAGAGAAATAGCTGTTCAAAGATTTCATGAAAAATACGCTAAATTCTATCTATCCTCAACTATGATCAGCTGTGTTTACATTTTAGGTCATATTTGGGGTCACGGATTAGAAGCTCCATTTTCTGAATTAGTAACTAAAGCAGGGTTGAAGATTTTTTGAAAAAACTAAAATAAAAATCATTTTGCATGAAATTTTTTTTGTCGAATTATGAAATTTTAACACTTTCTTTAAAACAGTCATCAGTGATACATTAAGTGGCCCGCGGCTTAGTACCCCCTTTCCGACTAACCTTGTATAAATGAAGCAGCTAATTAAAACTGTTTCAATAATATTTCGGATACAAGTTCTCAAGTTTCTGAAACACTACGTAAGGTAAATGTTTCTAGAAACAATGTTTCAAAACGTATGTCGTCGCCGTAAACACACGTCCCTGTTGTCTTACCACAAAATCGTGTTTAACAGTTCTTTAGCACAGAGCTAGACCTTTTTAAATAGTTTTAATTAGCTTCACTTCGTATATTTGTTTATTCTTTTATTTGATTCAAATCTTGCGACAGATTTTTCAATTACTTCTGCTTGATCGATTCTCGTGAAACTTCTCACACAAATTCAATTCCCATGACAATACAACATTATCATAATTTCAACCTTCAATCCTCAAATCCTGATGCTGCAGTACTGCAAGATAAAGCCGTTTCAGTTAAGTTTTGTAAAGGGATTATTTTATGTATGAAGTTTGACGTTAGACACTGTTCTAAACTTTTGTACTACGAGCCGTGGTGCTTGGATTCTTGTCTTGTTTCTGAAACTGTTTATAAACGAATAGTAACTACATGGCTTGAATGTTATAGCATAACTTGGGAGAGCCTATATCCAGTACTAGCGGCCCGTCCCGGCTTTGCACGAGTGGATATTTTTCCCGTTTTTGCAACATTTTTCATTTATGCTCCGCTCCTATTGGTCGGAGCGTGATGTTATATAACCTATAACCTTTCTCGATAAATGGACTATGCAACACAAAAATAATTTTTCAATTCCAACCAGTAGTTCCTGAGATTAGCGCGTTCAAACAAACAAATTCTTCAGCTTTATAATATTAGTATAGATTGGACGAAAATAGGCTGAGTTGATGATAATGAACCTATTAACAACATAAAACTGCCTCGTTGGTCTAGTGGTGGCAAGCGCTACTGCTGATCGGGTCCTGGGTTCGATCCGCAGGTCAGGCAGTGTTATTGGGTTTTTCCGTGTGGAATTCCTCTATAGCAGCCCGGAGTTTGGACTTGTGCCCGGTTGATGGCAATAGGCTCGTCCCCTATTACAAGGGACTTAAACATAACTGCGAAATGAGGGTGTTACTATACACCTCTGCCCAACCCTTCGGGGAATACATGCGTGATGTTATGTTACGTTATATTAACAACATAAAAATATGATTCCTTTGTCGGAACCTTTTAAGAAAAAAACTATGACAATTATCTACCTAAATATTAACTCTCGCTAGGTAACCATGAAATATAACAGTCAATCATGAAAATGCTAAAAAACATCTGACGTCAGAGCTTACGACTTACTAGGTACGTAAATGACGTCATAAGCCCATTTTCCGAGTACTTACTAAGTAACACAGGTATCTCCGTTCCTCCCGTCTTGTCTGAATAAATTCCACCTTCCATATTTTTTTATTACCCACAACGAAAATACGGTTATAACATAGGATTTTATCGTTGTCGAAAAAATTATGAACATCGCGATTCTTCAATAGATATTATCGGAATTCTAGAATACAGACGTTAAGACTGAAGTAATAACTGGATGGGCTTCGATGTCTCTCTGAATGATTCTGGATGAGATTCTAATAATACCTTAATATCGTCTTGTAGGAGAGAAAATGTCGAATCACTGACGCCTGATTGAATTGTAATAGCAAACTCACACTGGCGCGTAACGGATTACATATACGTTCAGATAGGTACACACATTATTATTACTATTACCTACATAAGTACTGATTGTGATTACAGTTCAATGTCCTTTTCTAAACATTAGTATAACGATATAAACGATTTTCAGGGCCATCCAAATCGGGTCTCAGAACCAAATCTGAAACTATTTAGGAACGCAGAAGTCTTTTTAAAAAGGATTTAGGAAAAAAATATTTTTTCCGGAAAAAAAAGCAGCCGGTTCAGCGGGGAACCCAATGTTTAGGCAAAAAACATATTTACTAGCCTATATTTATTGCACCAATTGACAATGTTGCCAATTGACGTCATGGCCTCCGTTTGGGTCCAAAAGTATTCGGGCAATCCAAAAACATGCACGTGAATATAAGTTCAAAGTCTCACGCCGGCCATCTTAAAAAAAATCTCTCACAAACTTTAGAAATACCTTCCATTTAGCTCATCAATTAGGCTATCTCAGACAGCGCATACGGTGATTACGTACAATATAATGCGCTTAACTTGGCACTTCAAACAATTTCATCCACACGTTTTCACTGACGTGTAATTAATTTACGCAGGAAAGATTTCTCTTGATGCGGCCCTGGAAACAGCGAGTATATGTAATGGGAGTAAGTGAATTAATTATACAAGCGATAAGAAATTACGTATTCGCCTTTTCGTACGATTTGAGAATATAAATGTAGGTACAACATAGTGTATAGTTTTGATTTTCGGTTTAGAAGATGACTATTTCGCCGCTGGGCAGTGAAAACCTTGTAAAGCACACTTTTGTTTTTTGTTATTCATTTGTTGGGTATAAAACCTTGTAATGCATATTTAGAACGAACGTGCACAGTTCTAAGATGAAATAGATTGATGAATAGATAATAAAACAGAAGAACCTTACATCTACACTTCATACTTTTTTCAACAGACACTTATTATCTTCTCCTGTAAAATTACATTCATTGCAATTACGAGGTTTTCACTGCCCAGCGACTATTTGTAAAGAAAGAATATAAGATGAGAATAAGAATGAAAGGAAACAAGAAATATAATTTCTTGATAGGTATCTACGTACAAAGATGCCAAAATTTGTAAAAAAGGATAGGTAGGTACCTAGTGTTCAACTGAATATTCAACATAACATAAGATCACGCTTGTATTCCTTAAAGGGTTGGGCAGAGGTGTATAGTAACACTGTCATTTCGCCGTTATGTTTAAGTCCCATGTAATAGGGGGTGAGCCTATTGCCATCAACCGAGCACAAATCCTAACCAATAAAACAAAATCAAAATCCAACTTTCGATTTGCTTTGCGTAACAAAATTTTTGTACTTAGAATCTTGTTTTCAGTTAGCTTATGATTATCTATACTAATATTATAAAGCTGAAGAGTTTGTTTGTTTGTTTGAACGCGCTAATCTCTGGAAAAACTGGTTGGAATTGAAAAAATATTTTTGTGTTAGATAGCCCATTTATCGAGGAGTTATAGGTTATATAACATCACGCTACGACCAATAGGAGCGGAGCATAAATGAAAAATGTTGCAAAAACGGGAAAAGTGTCCACCCGTGCGAAGCCGGGACGGGCCGCTATAGCCTATACATAAAGCGTGTTCAGGCATAGCCAATGTGTACATCGGCCAATTTCACTGTCGCTTACTTCGGGGCCCCACACAAAAACTGCGCAACGCAGCCTACGTTTCCTTACACCACATTTGCCGTTAATAATGATATAATTTTAGATAAAACGCTACTTAATCTTGTAGTAATAAGACCTACATTTCAATGGCAATACGTTTTCTTAATGTAATTGAATGTTTTTCATACTTTATCACTAAAATTAGGCATAAAAATGTTTGGGATTCTTTGTGAATAATTTGGCGGTTTGTTGGTGAAATATTGGCTTCAATTAAGGCGAAATATGGCGACAAATATTGTCGTTCCAAGTTACTGCTAAGAATAGGCCTAGGGAGGATGGCAGACGTCCTAACAACGCTCCAACGAAAAGGAAGGATCTTTCAATCAGCCGGGTCGTAGGTAGGTCGTATCCTGTGCCTGGCGGGCTACTGCCTAACGGCCAATTGTGGGAAATTGTATAATTATACAAGGTTCGACTAACCTAAAAGGGGGTACTAAGCCGAAAGGGTGTTAAGTACCCATAATAAGTGATAACTTTTGTTCTACAACTTTCCCCAAAATTCGATAGTTTAAGAGAAATATCTTTTCAAAGATTTCGTAAAAAATATGCTATAATCTATCTGTCCATAGCTATGATCAGCTGTGTTTACAATTTAGGTCATATTTGGGATCACGGATTAGAAACTTAATTTTCTGAATTCATAACAGGAATGCAGGAATGTAATTTTTTTGAAAAAACTAAAATAAAATCTTTTTGTATGCAAATAAAAATTATCGAGTTTTGAAATTTTAACACTTGCTTTCAAATAGTCATCAGTGATACTTTAAGTGGGCCGAGGCTTAGTACCCCCTTTCCGACTAACCTTGTATACTAACTCCGTTACAGATCTTGATATCGCGATGCAGGATTTGTGACGTTTCAATTGACAGCTGTCATTGTTGTCGCTGTAGTCTGCTAGACATTCGTCGTGTTGCATAATGCTAATGTGGCGTGATAGATGCCGCCACAGGCCTATCACTCGTTACAGATATGAAAATAGTATGACGGTAAAGAGTATTTTATGAGAATTTAATTAGGATTACTCTTTTTTTTTATACGGCAACGAGAAATCATTGTATGGAAGTGAGGCGCGAAAGTACACAGAACATATGAAAAAATAACGTAATCGTAAAAAAATTCAAAAAGTAATTCCGATACCGGGAATCGAACCCGAGCCTCCTGGGTGAGAGCCAGGTATCCTAGCCACTAGACCATATCGGATGTTGTTTCAATCGCCGAAATGACAGATTTTTTGCAGTCCTATAACATTTTAAACAATTTATCTGATCAACAAAGATTTATGAAAAAACTAAATAAAAAAAAACATACTTAAACCAATACAGATGATTATGAAAAGTCTAATTTAGATACACGGTTCCAATTAGTCGTTTCCTATGGAGAAGAGCCGCCAAGAAACTCCATGGTTACTCTTTTAAAAATAATATCTTTAACAATTTCAGTGGATACAGTACTATGATTTAGGATAGTGAGATAACAATGAAGAGCACAGACCAATGAGAATCAGATAGGTATTGATTTTAAAGATATACACCCATTTTCTAGGACGTTCCTCGAAAACTTACTCGACTCATATTCGACTCAGAACGTCCTCAAAATCACCTTCAAAATTGTATTCTTAGTCGCAATTTCGAGTGAACTTTGAGGTTCCTCGTCATTACGTCATAATTTGAATTATCTGCATCGCGCAAATAACGCCGCGATAAAAAATTGTAAGGATTATCGTAAGCATATTCGACAGTCTTCAAAATTAATTTTTATTACATACCTACGAACTTTGACACTTCCTTCCTTAAGGTAGGTTCCGAGGTACCTTGAGTTTGACAGATGATTCCTTACCTCGACTGAGGAAAAATCTCGAATCGAGGACGTTTATTATGTCAAGTCGAGGTGGAGTCGAGTCGAGTAAGTTTTGGAGGAACGTCTTAGAATATGGGTGTAACACTCGTTACAGATACCTAATATGAAAATAGTATGACGGCAAAGAGCATTTTATGAGAATTTAATTAGAATTAGTCTTTTTTTTATAAGCCAACGAGATATCATTGTATGGAAGTGAGGCGGGAAAGTACACTGAACATGAAAAAAACATAAGTAATCGTAAAAATGTTTAAAAAGAAATTCCGATACCGGGAATCGAACCCGAGCCTCCTGGGTGAGAGCCAGGTATCCTAGCCACTAGACCATATCGGATGTTGTTTCAACTGTCGAAATGACTGATTTTTTGCAGTCCTATAACATTTTAAACAACTTATCTGATCAACAAACCGAATAAAAAAAAAACACATACTTAAACCAATACAGGTGCTTATGAAAAGTCTAATTTAGATGCACGGTTCCAATTAGTCGTTTCCTATGGAGAAGAGCCGGCATGAAACTCCATGGTTACTCTTTTAAAAATAATAGGTACCTTTAATAATTACAGTGGATACAGTAGGTATTATGATTTAGGATAGTGAGAGAATAACGAAGTCCTGACCACAGACCAATGAGAATCAGATATTATATTTAAAGATTTATTTTCGTGTAGGTACTTACTTATTGTAAAACCATTTTTTTCAATAGTTTGCGTGCTCTGTAGTACCTCTATACTTACCTCTCTTTGGACTAAATAAAAATGCTTACATGTCATCTAAATTGAGGGTTTAAAAACTTAATCGGACTGAAAAATCGGTACATAAATATAATACTAAGGTACCTACTTACCTGTGTAGGTACCGTATGTACCCTGTAACCTTCAAGAAAGAACTCAAAGCAAATGCTCCAACAAGTAATCCTATCAAAATTAAGTTTACATAATATCTGAAGCAAACAAGTCATAAATAATTCTCTATCACATATTTGCCTAAATCTTCGCCAAGTTATACCTAGGTTTACAGGTATTCTAGGTAGTTTGGTAGCAATATTGGCTATTAACGTCCAAACATATTTGTTTTATGCCTATTTTTATGGCTCTTTGTCATAGTGATGGTATTTTCAGGTAATTGAGAGGGCAGTGAGAGATTTCATCTGATAAGTATGATACATAGTCCGGAGTGTTTTTCGAATACCCATGTTTAAAAGACACGACATAATCTTTTAGAGGTGAAACTATTATTACAGTTATAGCTAACATCGGAATGTCAGGATTGGGAGCAAGGTAAATAAAGTAAATTAAACCAACATAGATTGTTTCTGTAACTGCCTGTGTGAGTCCAGAATAAATAATTTTCTTTCTTTCTTTTAATTATAGGATTCCGTAACCAGTAACTGGGTTGTGGAAGTTTGATGGCAGTCCGTGGTATTTTATTTTTAAAGGTGTATTTAGAAACTTGCAACATGCAAATTAATTGCGAAGTGAATCACGGCCTTGCTGCCTTGTTGCTCTAGTGGTCGCAAGCGCGACTGCTGCCGCCTTGTTGCTCCTGGGTTCGATCCCCAGGTCGGGCAAAGTGTTATTAGGTTTTTCCATTAAGAATTTATCAGTAGCAGCCCGGAGTCTGTATTTGTGCCCGTTTAATGGCAATAGGCTCGCCCCCTATTACATGGGACTTAAACATAACTGGCGAAACGAGGCTGTGACTATACACCTCTGCCCAACCCTTCGGGGAATACAGGGCGTGATATTATGTTATGAATGTGGCAATTTAACAAACACAGTATAAAATTAATGTTGCATTAAAACCTTCACAAAAACGGATTGGAAGCGTGAACGCGAATTTTAGTGCAAATAGTGTATTTTTTTAGTTTTTTTATAGTTGTGTGTAATCTGTGTTCTTCTTCTTTTTGTGTGGTTAGTGTAGTCACTAACCACACAAAAAGAAGAAGAACACCTGGTGTCACAGTTTATGCCACCAATGGGCCTCTGACTTGGCTTCACATGCCGTCGGGAAATATTTCTCAGGCATGCCGCTTTCCTCACGATGTTTTCCTTCACCGTTTTTAAGTAAGTGATAATTATACAATACGCACATGAATCCGAAAAGTCAGAGGTGCGTGGCTTGGGTTCGAACTCGAGACCTATGACTTGGCAGTCCGACGGTCACACCACTAGGCTATCACTGCTGTTAATTTGTGTTTAAGTATTGTAATAAAATATTTTTTACCATGGAACTCTAAACAGTGATAGCCTATTGGTGTGACCGTCGGACTGCCAAATAATAAGTCTTGAGTTCGAACCCAAGGCACGCACCTCTGACTTTTCGGATTTATGTGCGTATTGTATAATTATCACTTGCTTAAAAACGGTGAAGGAAAACATCGTGAGGAAACCGGCATGCCTGAGAGATATTTCTCGACGGCATGTGAAGCCAAGCCAGAGGCTCATGGGCGGCATAAACTCTGACACCAGGTTACTCACTAATCACTAACCACGCGAAAAGAAGAAGACCATAGAACTAAGAAGGATTTTTTTTACCTGATTAAAATTAAACCCTGGTTTTCACTGTTTTGCAAAACAAAAACATGAAAGTTGGGGAAAAATACAATTTCAATAAATTTTTAATCAAAATTTAATTTCGGCCGTGATTCCATTGAATGCTTTACAAAGGAAAATCAAATCTAATCAATTAAAAAATTAATCTTGCTACTTGCTTGTTGTTTCATACAATTACTATAAATTGACTTTTTTATGAATTATGATATAAGCCAAGTAGGTATTTGGGAACTGTTAATTCTTATTATAAATAAAAAAAATATAATATATGTATTAATGTTTTTTAATAAAATTAGCTACATTTACGATATCAACTAAAAAATATATTCCGATACCGGGAATCGAACCCGAGCCTCCTGGGTGAGAGCCAGGTATCCTAGCCACTAGACCATATCGGATGTTGCGTTCAAGTTCCAAATAGCACCTCTGGTTAGTCTATTTACCGATCGATGACGTCATCATGTCTGCCTTGTGGGCGGTGTGGGTCAGTTGACATGTAGGTTAAAATGGCAACCGAAAGGTAACTTTTGTTTTTTAATAAAAAACATTGCCCCACACTTGGATTTCTCCTGTATCGTGGGTGCGTTTACAGACATAAATCTTCACACGCACAAACATCCAGACCCGGAACAACTATCTATAGGCCATACAAATATTTGTTCTGAGCGGGAATCGAACCCACAAGCCGTAGCACAGAAGCCAATCGCTCAGCCACTGTACCAAACGTGTCAAAACCTATAAATCTATGGAATAAGTTGATACCAACTGATTAACGGGTTAAAACCAGCACAGGCCAAAGATAAGAGTAAATACACGACATTTTTTTTAGCTAAGAGCATGATCACTCCATATCTGGTATTAAAATAAACAGCACAGAAAATGACATAAACATAACATCACGCCTGTATTCCCCGAAGGGTTAGGCAGAGGTGTATAGTAACACCATCATTTCGCCGTTATGTTTAAGTCCCATGTAATAGGGGCGAGCCTATTGCCATCAACCGGGCACAAATCTAAACTCCGGGCTGCTACTGAGGAATTCCACGCGGAAAAACCCAATAACACTTTGCACGACCTGGGGATCGAACCTAGGACCTCACGATCAGCAGTCGCGCTTGCCACCACTAGACTAACAAGGTAGTTGCTCTGCCCTCTGTGTGTTATTTTAAGATAACATATCATCACGCCTTGTATTCCCCGAAGGGTACTGCAGAGGTGTTTTTACTACACCCTCGTTTCGCCAGTTATGTTTAAGTTCCCTGCATAATGCGACATAACTCAGAAGTCTCACCGGCAAACTTCGTAAATCCGATCACATCCGAACTGAGTGCGACTTCAAGACCACGGATGTTTATAACGGGGTGTCCTGCGTAAGCGAGAAACGCGACGCGGTGCGACTCGACGCGACACGACGTGGAACAAATACGCGTTACGTCGCGTCTCGCTACATAGGCCGCTAGTAGGGAATACCGTGGTCTTGATCGCGTTTGTCGCGTTCGTCGCTTACGCAGGACACCCCGTTAGTACTGCAGTAACAGGGTGTCCTGCGTAAGCGACAAACGCGATGCAATGCGACGCGACGCGAAAGGATGCGATGAAAAGTACGCGTTACGTCGCGTTTCGCCGCAGACTGCTACATAGGGCACCAGTAGGGAATACCGTTGTTTTGATCACGTTCTTTGCATTCGTAGCATCGCGTCGCGTCGCATTTGTCGCTTACGCAGGACATTGTTAAATATCATCTTTACGCTAACGCAATAAGTGTGAGTGGCGCGATAATGATCGACTGCGATTGGTTGTTCGATCAAGTTTGTCGACGCCACTTTTTAGTTGTGTCATATTGTAATAGGAGGCGAGTCTATTGCCATCAACCGGGCACAAATCCAGACTCCGTGCTGCTACTGAGAAATTCCTAATGGAAGAACCCAATAACACTTTGCCCGACCTACTACCACTAAATGTTTTCAAACTTTCGCGATTTGTACACATTATAGAAATACTAATTCGGGTTTAATCGCGTCTACCCGTGACCACGGCCGGTGAAATTCGGTCGAAACGTCGGGATAAATAAGGTATTTTCTGCCTTATAAAGTTTCTACGCGATTAGACCCGAATTAGTATTTCTACTACTACTACTTTGTTATTTTAATATTTAATTTCAGTCACTGCCTTGTAGGTTTAGTGGTCGCAAGCGCGACTGCTGAGTATGGTCTTGGGTTCGATCCCTAGGTCGGGCAAAGTGTTAATGGTTTTTTTCCATTAGGAATTTCTCAGTAGCAGCCCGGAGTCTGGATTTGTGCCCAGTTAATGGCGAAAGTCTCGCCCCCTATTACATGGGACTTAGACATAACTGGCCTCCTACACCTCTGCCCAACCCTTCGGGGAATACAATTCGTGATGTTATGTTATATTCATTTATAAAATCTAATCTTAATTCACAGCGACATCATAAATTCCCTTCTTTTCTCGTCTCACATAATGCATGAAGCGCCAACACGCCCCATCTGCGTGCAGACTAAACTTTAGCTTTAATTAACTTTACAATGATTAATCACCCCGTTAACTATTCAAAATTAACGTCAGTTAAACAAATTGCTTATGTTAGTCTCGAGTAGAGACTTTAAGACTATTTGGAAAGTTTATCTTAATCTCTATTTTAGTTTGTCAATGTCTGAAGACGGATTAAGTGTGGTTTAAGCTTAATTGTGGCTACTGTCGTGGTTAGTAACGGGTTTCAATTCTGTTTTTTTTTTGGTGAAACTGAGTTAAATTGACGGTCTAAGCAAAGACTGGTTTTCACTGTTTTTTTGGGTTCCGTACCCAAAGGGTGCAAAACGGGACCCTATTACTAAGCCTACCGTCTGTCTGTCTGTCTGTCTGTCTGTCGGTCACAGAGCTATATCTTTTTAACCCTAATAGGTAACCAGTTGAAATATTCACAGAATATGTGTTACTATAGCTGCTATCATGGCAAATATTAAAAAGTCTAAATCCAAGGAGGGTCCACATACAAGAAGCCTCGAAAAAAATGCATTTTTCAACATATTTTGCTCCTGCTTTTTCTTAAAAATGGTAAGATGTACAAGCGTGAAACTTGATATAATTATA
Organism: Amphipyra berbera; assembly: GCA_910594945.2. NCBI lineage: Eukaryota > Metazoa > Arthropoda > Insecta > Lepidoptera > Noctuidae > Amphipyra > Amphipyra berbera. Next base: position 3,650,788 of record OU343138.1, read on the forward strand.
GTTAATAGTCTATAGTAAAATAAAAAATAATAAAAACAGTTATTTCTTAGACATGTGTGGTGGTACGGTACCTTTAGTGCGCGAGTCCGACTCGCACTAAACCGATTTTTTAAAATAAATAAAGTTTAAAAATATAGTTAAACAAGTCAACTCTAAATCATTGTTGTACGAATAACAAAACGCAGCTTATCGCCGGCTCTCGTGAATACCTTTACATCAGTCCATTACAAATCGGATCAACTGTACCAACAGGGTTACCATACAGTTGCTGTTTTTAGGACACGCTGAAAAATAACAGAAAGTTATTTATTGTTTTTTTTTGTGGCATGTACAAACATTCAAGTATAGTTAGCATTACAGTGTTCTAAATGGAAATAAAAAAAAAATTGTTCAATCATAATTTATATTGTAACAAAAAAGTAACGTCTGACAGTATAATTCCCAATTTATTTGCTATACTTAGATGGTAAGTATGCATTCATTAGAAAATATTTCTATAATCGAGTTTATCGGATTATTTTTCGGTGGCCGGACAGCCACCAGAATCCAGCAAATCAAAACGTCAACCAATTTTGATTTACTTAGCTCAGAGATAACCTGACACCTAAAGAAGGACATAGGATACTGGTACCTACATAATACACTTTACTTAATATAACATTAGATGAATAACACCCATTTTAGCGAAGAAATAACACTTTGCCCGACCTGGGGATCGCACCTAGGACCTTATGATCAGCAGTCCCGCTTGCCATCACTATACCAACGAGCCAGTTGACATCGATATCATTTATCGCAAAATCATCTTCGCTTCCACAATAAATACTATTTAGATTAGATAGCACAAAACCCTATTAACTCATTATTTATGACCTAAAGATATCTAACTAATATTAAGATAAGATTAATGTAGACCGTAAACTCAATGCCTAAGAGAATCGAGTTTATGATAATTACCTACACATACAATTTTCTTCTGCCCTCAAAATAAGTCGTAGGTCTCGAGTTCGAACTCCAGGCACGCACCTCTGACTTTTCGGATTCATGTGCGTATTGTATAATCATCACTTGCTTAAAAACGGTGAAGGAAAACATCGTGAGGAAACCTGCCTGAGAGATATATCTAGACGGCATGTGAAGCCAAGTCAGAGGCCCATGAGTGGCATAAACTCTGACACCAGGTTAGTTACTAACCACACGAAAAGAAGATTAATTTTTAAAGCGCTTTTAAATATATCCTCTTGAATTTGCTTTTGAAAATAAACATACTGATCTGAATGAATTAGTAACAGAACAGGGTTGCGCGGTCGGCAACCTGCCAACTGCGCTAATTAGTTGGAATTAATTATACGACCTTTTTTCTCTACAGTGCCAATTGTTGGCTCAATTATACTTAAACTGGTTTTGACTATTGATTTGAGATTTTTGTTTGGTTTTTGTAGAATTCATAATATCATCATATTTATTACCTAACCAAACTAGCGGCTCGTCCCGGCTTCGCACGGGTGGACATTTTTCCCGTTTTTGCAACATTTTTCATTTATGCTCCGTTCCTATTGGTTGTAGAGTGATGTTATATAGCCTATAACCTTCCTCGATAAATGGACTATCCAACACAAAAATAATGTTTCAATTCCAACCAGTAGTTCCTGCGATTAGCGCGTTCAAACAAACAAACTCTTCAGCTTTATAATATTAGTATAGATAAGTATGAAAGAAAAGGATATCGGGACTTATTGGTTCTGAATACAATAGATTACGTAACATAACATCACGCCTTGTACTCTCCGAAGGGTTCGGCAGAAGTGTATAGTAACACCCTCATTTCGCCGTTATGTTTAAGTCCAATCTATAAGGGGGTGAGCTTATTGCCTTCATCCAGGCACGAAACAAATTCCAGGCTTCTACTCAGAAATTTCTGATGGAAAAATTCAATAACACTGCCCAACCTGGGGATCGAAACCAGGACCTCACGATCAGCGGCCGCGCTTGCCACAACTAGATCAAAGCGTAGTAATTGATGGTAATACAATTTACGACAGTTTTAGCGTGTTTAGCGACAGTATTATGTGACATGTGGTGGCAGACTGGCGGGGGTCCGGGTCTATAAAGGGTCGGGCACGCTGCAGATCAGCCCTCTCGTTGCCAAAGGATAATACACCTGCTACACCTGCTCAAGAAGTCCCTGGACTCCTCGCATTGCTACGAACCACGCCCTGTTGATCTATTTGTAATTCTTATTAAAATATATATATATATATAGTGTACGGTTACAAGTATTATTCTTTATCGTCTCGTAAGTATACGCCTGCTAAATTTTATGTGCACATGTTAGTTGAGGGTTGTCTCTTAAAGCCACCCTAAAGTGTTATAATTATAATCATATCATCAGTGTGGGGACGGATTAGAATATAAAACTTCCCCACCTCACGCTGGGAATAGACGCGTGTTGTAAGATTCAACAAAACCCTGCACGCTTGGCGGTAGGATCTATGCGGTCCACCTGGCTAGCTACCACCCTCACATTAAAGTCGACGCCAAGCAGTTTACTTTGTTGCGTCGTGTGTATGTGAGAGCCAGAAGGGTATAGGGGAATCCCTCTGTCTTTGTTCCTTGGATTCGTGTGTTCCATCTTAGACCATATCTGCGCTTACCATTATTGAGACTAGGGCCAAACGCGACCGAGTCAAGAATAAAAAGAAAAAAGATTACGAATACGGATATATTATAGCAGTGATAGCCTAGTGATGTGGCCGTCGGAGTGCCAAGTCATAGGTCTCGAGTTCAAACCCCAAGGCACGCACATCTGACTTTTCGGATTCATATGCATAACATCACTTGCTTAAAAAATTATGAAGGAAAACATCATGAGGAAACCGGCATGCCTGAGAGATATTCCTCGACCATGTGAAGCCAAGTCAGAGGCCCATGGGCGACATAAACTCTGACACCAGGTTAGTCACTAACCACACGAAATGAAGAAGACGAAACGGGAGGTTGTGGTGGCATCTATCGCGCCAGATGCGAACTACGCAGCACGACGATGATCCAGCAGACTACAGCGACAACAATGACAGCTGTCAAATGAAATGTCAAATATCCTGCATCGCGATATCAAAGTTTGATACGCAGATAGTATAATACAAGTTACCAACATTAACCGTTGGGTTCACACCGTTAATTCAGCCCTCATCAAGCTGTCTCCCTCCCAGTCCTCGCGCAAGCAACGCCCTAAGCCAAGGTTAGAGTCCCCCCTAGGTGACGCCCTTAGTGGTGTTGTTGCTATCTAGTCATGATGTTAGTACTAGACGTAGTAATAGCAGTTAACTTATGTTAAGTATTTTACTCTCCTCGGGATTGGTTGGAGACCCTTCAGGTCTCACCAATAACTGCCCGGTTACGTAGAAACGGTCCGCAAGACCATCTACAAGCAGTCGAATAGGAAAAAAATAACCATTAGGCAGTGGCCCGCCAGGCATAAGACCCGACTGGTAAGAGGATCCTCCCTTTTCGTTGGAGGAACACCATACCTCGTTCTTCCACAAGGTCATTAAAATACAAAAGTGCAATACTAGTAATAAAACTGGCATCGTGAACCGTTTCTTTGACTAGAATAAAACATTTCAGTGCATTTACATTATTGAAATTCCGCCACTTTGTACAAAGTACTTCGCCTCATTTGTTATGACGGCTGTTAAGGAATGGAATTCTTGCCGCCTGTGTATTTCTGAACGATTTAGGTCTTTAGGTCAAAAGTGAAAGGTGGATTTTTGAAAAGCTTGCTTCATTTACACGTAACATAAAATCACGCCTGTAATCCCCGAAGGGTTGGGCAAAGGTGTTTAGTAACACCCTCGTTTCGCCATTTATGTTTAAGTCCCATGTAATAGGGGGCGAGCCTATTGCTACTAAACGGGCACAAATCCAGAATCCGGGCTGCTACTGAGAAATTTCTATTGGAATAACCCAGAATAATAGCAGTTTACCCGACCTGGGGATCGAACCCAGGACCCCATGCTCAGCAGTCTCGCTTGCGACCACTAGACCAACATGGCAGTCTAAAATCGTAATATCGACGGTTGAAAGGCTAGTTGGTTTAAGAGACATTTTTTGCGATATTGAGTTATATACATATTTGAAGGGATCAGGGGAAGAACCACTTTTGTCACCTGATGAACAAACTGAGATATTACTAAATCTATACATATAAAATGCTCTGTCCTGAATGACTGACTGACGGATCAAAGCACAGCCTAAGCCGCTGATCGTAGAGACCTGAAACTTGGAGAGTGTGTTCTTTGTATGACGTAAAAGATTTTCCGTAATTCTATCCCTAAGGGGGTGAAAAAGGGGGGCAAAGTTTGTATGGGACAACATGATTCCTCGGTCCAATCTACTTCAAATTTTGCATAATCCTTTTTTAACAGAATTGATGGAAGACGTGTTTCGTATTTTATTGATATTCATCCCCTAACGCGGTTAAAAAGGGGAAGAAAGTTATTTCTCATAGTTTTCTTTTAGTTTGTCTTATAAGTTTAATTTAGTGTGTATTGTTTTTCACAATTTTTTTACATTTATAAATTTGTCTGTGTCCATTTTTAAAATGGGAGCAGAGTTGGCTAACGTCAATGGGAAATTAATAAACCTTAAATTTTGGCAGCGAGTACCTTTTATAACGTAGGCATCCACTAAGGAAGGATTTTTCAAAATTCCTCCCCTAAGCGAGTGAAAAAAAAATCACACAAGCGAAGCTGTGGGCAAAAGCTAGTAAAAGACAAGATCTTGATGATCTTACGGTTGTATTTTTCTTGAACGGTCCGGACATTGGATGTTTTTTCCCTGTATCGATATTTTAAAAGCATGAAAGCTCGGAGACTATGGATGTTATTGTCCTGTTGTTTTTGACAGAACATAGCGACAGATATAACCATTCAGACTGCATTGCCAGTTGAAAAAAATAAAAACTGTGACAAAAGTTGTTCCTCCCCTGATCCCTTCATTTGGAATCAGGAATTTTTCTGTGTCATTTGAGCTAGGTTTCAAATTTTTTAAAGCATTTTTTGGCGCTTGAACTCCACACTTACTTTGCTCTCATTTTGGAGGCCATTGTATCAACCGACACAAAATTTGTCAATTTTTTCTCATTTGTCTTTTGAATCGTTTTTCCTGATACTATTTTGAAGATCTAATGTGCGTTAAGGCGTTTAGCTTTTTCTATAAATACTTGATTGTGTTACTTGAAACATTTTGCATTGCATCAGAATAATAGGTAACGTCGCTTGAACCATTTTGCATCCCTTCTTCCTCTTAGCCTTTTTCCCAATTATCTTGGGGTCAGCTTCCAGTCTAACCAGATGCGGCTGAATACCAGTATTTTATACGGAGCGACTGCCATCAGACCTCCGCAACCCAGTAACTGGGCAATGCCGATATCCTAAGGTTAAACCGATTGTCAGACTTTCGGGCTTCTGACTACCCGTAACGACTGTCATAGGTATTCGTATGACACCCGGGACCAACGGCTTAATGTGCTCTCCGAGGCACAGAGGGGTCTCGATGTGTAACAAATGGTCACCCATCCACGGACTGACCGCGGCAAGCGCAGCTTAACCTCGCAAATCGTACGATCGGCGCGGTTGTTATTTAGCCACGAGCCCCTCACCATTTTGCATCCCATCACAATAATAGATTTAATCGTTTTAATATTTTTGTTTTTATTTAAAAATTAACCTTTTTGAGCAAAAATTTTATTGGGTATTGATGTTGTACCAGAACAATGGTTTAGGAACCTATCTCTGACCCTACAATAGTAAAAAAAAACATTTTCTTTGATTCGGTTTGAACACTGATCGTCGTCTGTATCAAGTTACTCGAGTCTAGTTGCTTCATACTCAATTCATTGAGTCTTTGAGAATAACTCTTCTTGCTTTGTTCTGCTTCATATCGTGTCAACACATGAACTAATTTACTTTCAGCTATAATATATATTACAGGCAATTGAACCACTTTGCCTTACTCCTGAAAACAATATATTCGATGCATTTTGTGTTAAGAGATTTATTTCAGAAAATACAGCAATTATATTCACGTAATTAACGCAAAAAACTGTAGTACGTACTTACGGAAATAATGTATTAATATTTTTATTTTTTATAATGTATTTTTATTCGAAAAACGAAACCTTAAATCTTTTCCTGCAACTTTAAAAAAATGTCGCTTAGTACAAATAACCTTTCAACCGTCGATATAATATAAATAGCAGGTCGGATCATGATTTGCAAGGTTAAACTGCGCTCAGTCTGCGGTCAGTCTGCGGATGGGTGACCATTCGTTACACATCGATACTCCTCCGTGTCTCGGAGAGCACGTTAAACAGTCGGTCCCGGATGTCACACGAATACCTATGGCAGTCGTTACGGGAAGTCAGAAGCCCGAGAGTCTGACAACCGGTCTAATCATAGAATATCGGGATTGCCCAGTAAGTGGGTTACAAAAGTCTGGTGGCAGTCGCTCCGGGTAAAATATTGGTATTCAGTCGCATCTGGTTAGATTGGAACCTGACCCCAACATAGTGAGGAAAAGGCTAGGCATAACAGGTAGGCATCACAGTCACCACGCAAAGCAGCGGGATACGTTTATTTTATATCGATTCTTTGTTTTATTACTAAGTTTATATCAATGTCAAACACAAGCTTATCGTAAACAATAACAGTTATACAAATAAAATGTAAAGTAAAATAATGCTATTAAATTGGAATATTTATTTAAAGACACGGTAAAAATAAATAGTGATTGAGGAAATACTCAACAAAATGAATTTCCGTTCAAAAAGTTATTCCGATACCGGGAATCGAACCCGAGCCTCCTGGGTGAGAGCCAGGTATCCTAGCCACTAGACCATATCGGATATTGAAGACAATGTTGAAATTGCCTAATATATTATTACAAACATTTGACCTTCAGCATTTTACGATACAAATTTTGTTTAGATATAATAATTATCATTATTAAATATTCATGTTTTATTAGTAAGACCCGGTTTCTGAATTAAGTATTCAACAGTAAGCAAAAGATAAGCGAGGCTTGAACATGATTTTAAGTAAAACTCCATTTAAAACGATTTTCAATTGTTACTTGTACTTATCTTAGAATTCTTAAATCAAAACCTGGCTGTATACCTACTAAAAATAAAAATAAAAAAAATAATCCATATTCATGGTTTCAATTTTATTAACATATCAAACAAGAACGCTGTCAAAATATGATATGCATCACTAATATGTAACTACTCCAAGCAAATCAAAATGCCCATTGCTGAATTAATAAACATTTATTTTAGCTACATCTATATATATAAAAGGAGAAGCTGACTGACTGATCTATCAACGCACAGCCTAAACGGCTGGGATTAAAAACTTGAAATTTTGACAGTAGGTTCATTTTGTGACGTAATCATCCACTAAGAAGGGATTTCTCGAAATTCAACCCCTAAGGGGGTGAAAAAAAATCACGCAAGCGAAGCTGCGAGCAAAAGCTAGTTAAATATAAAAAAAAGTTTTTATTAAAGATAAAAACATTAAAATAGGTTAAAATTTATTATGAAACCTGAAACTTAAATACATAAAAACCAATACCTATTATAAGTTCCATATTAATATTTTTCCTATAGTATTTATTCAGTTCTATCATAATTTTTGTTGTTTGTTAGGTTTGTTATTTAAAATTTTCATAACATCACGCCTGTATTGCCCGAAGGGTTGGGCAGAGGTGTATAGTAACACCCTCATTTCGCCTTTATGTTTAAGTCGCATGTATTAGGGGGCGAGCCTGTTGCCATCAACCGGGCACAAATCCAGACTCCGGGCTGCTACTGAGGAATTCCACACGGAAAAACCACTTTGCCCGACCTGGGGATCGAACCCAGGACCTCACGATCAGCAGTCGCGCTTGCCACCACTAGACCAACGAAGCAGTTATCGAGGAACAAATACAAAACATAAAATAATATCCAGGACAGTCTTCATTTTCACTAAAATCATGGTTACCACTAACAAATCGCTGAGTGTGCGTAGTAGGTGCCCGATCGAAACGGATTATCCTGCAAAAGCGTCCATGACTAATGATCAGATTTAATATTGCTTTGAAAGCGTTCCTGAGGTAGTCCCGTGTTGCAGACTAGTCTGCGCGTTCCATTAGTACGGTCAGACAGTTCAACTTATTAGTTCACTTATATTAATTGTTTTTTTTATGTTAGGTTAACATAACATCTGCCGGGGTTGCGGTGCATGCTTTTGCGAATCCCGCGACCCCGGCCGTACGGTCAGAAGGAGGAACACCGTTGGCTTTTAGCTGGTAAGAGTACGGCAGACCCCCTCGCCTTCCCCGGGCGAGGGACATCCATGAGGATTTTCCAACGAGAGAAAAAAAATAAAAAAAAGGATAACATAACATCATGCCTGTATTCCACGAAGGTTTGGCCGTTATGTTTAAGTCTCATGTAATAGGGGGCGAGCCTATTGCCATCAACCGGGCGCAAATCCAAACTGTGGGCTCCGGAATATCCCAATAACACTTTGCCCGACCTGAGGATCGAATCCAGGATCTGATGATCAGCATTCGCGCTTTCCACCACTAGACCAACGAGGTAGTTAAAGTTATAAATTGTTAATTCGCAATCTTCTTCTCTTATTCTTCTTTTCGTGTGGTTAGTGACTAACCTTGTGTCAGAGTTTATGCCGCCCGAGAATGCCGTCCAGAAATATCTCTGAGGCATGCCGGTTTCCTCACGATGTTTTCCTTCACTGTTTTTAAGCAAGTGATAATTATGCAATACGCACATGAATCCGAAAAATCAGAGTTGCGTGTCTTGGGTTCGTACTCGAGACCTATGACTTGGCAGTCTGATGGTCACACCACTAGGCTATCACAGCTGTTAAAATTCGCAACAAAACAGTTTAATTCGCGGGCGGGCCGCTTGTTTATTGACGGAAGGCCGCATGCGGCCTGCAGGCCACAGTCTGTGCATCTTTACTCGAAACTATGCTTTGAAAGAGTTTCCGAAATATTTGCCTATTGTATTCTGCATGGTACAATAAGTACAGTCAGAGGATTACACAGCTTATACCTCTACCTGATTAAACAATTATTTTATTTTAATTTAATTCAACGACAAAATAATTGGGAACAAACATTTTTCATCCAACCTATTAAACGCAATATGAGTTTTAATAATACTTTTATAGCATTACTCTATGTATTACATTTCTACCGTCCGTAGAGAGTTCCAAAGTAATTAAGTTTAATATAAAAGATAATAAATATAATTACTATGCAATTCTCTTCGTGGCTAATTTGATGCGAACAACAGAATAATGGAACTCTAATTAATGTAAAAGTTCTAACTAGTAAACATTTAATGGAAATGCTTTTATAATGAGTTTGACATTATTTTTAATGATATCTGACTAGCCTTTTCCCCACTATATTGTGGTTGGCTTCCAGTGTAATCAGATGCGATAGAATACCAATATTTTACATGGAGCGACACTCACAACCAACTGGACAATGCCAATGAAAAGGCCGGTTGTAAGACTTTCGGGATTCTGACTAATATAACGACTGTTATAGATATTCGTATGACACCCGGGACCGACGGTTTAACGTGTTCTTCGAGGCACGGTGGGGTCTTGATGTCACCCGGTCACCCATCCATGGACTGACCGGGGCATACGCAGTTTAACTTCGCAGATAATATGACCCGAGCGGTTGTTAATTACCCACAAGCTCCTCCTTTGTTTTTATATTACGTCAAACTTAATAAGCAACTTTTTCACTAATCAACTTGTTACAATGTTCAAATTATCCCTCCTGTCAGTTACGAGTTCTGAATCAATCGAATTAGTGTCAATTCGTATTCTTGAAATCGATAAAAACGCACTATCGGTTCGAATTGATACTAAGTAATATCAGAAAAAGTCGTTAGGTCCAATTTGGGCCTTCATCAATGCGTTTTTGTCGATGTGAATCTGGCTTTTTGTAAAACATTCTAATTGGCATGAACATAGCTTAGGAGATTTGCTGACTCAATGTTCAAATATTTATTGAATTTAGAATCGAAATTTTTATGGTGCGTTCAGACGTGCGCCATGCAGCTTGGCAAGCAGTCCGGGAAATAGCACAGTACGCAGCCTGGCTGGCGTCGGCGGACCAAGCCAGCTGTTCACACGCACCGCGGCACGTCCTGCCACGATTTACGCGCGACTCATGCTGGTGCACGTAGTTTTAGACCGCAGTGTAACTTTTATAAGGCCGATTATCATTTACTGTATTCGCGCGCGACCGAACGCTTGTAAACAGACACAAGCGCAAGCGCATTCATCCTTTGAACTGTGTCGAAAAAACTGACACCGCTCCCGATCGACAGCAAGCACGAGCACGAACAGAAAGTAGCCTATTTACACGCTTGTGCTCGTGTTCGTGCCAGCTGAATATCGTCTTGAACGGAAGCATTTGATCGCGGAATTATAGTCTTCGAGCAAGTGCTAGTCACTGCCTGAGGTATGGGAGCAGCAGGAGGGGGCTGTGAAACAATAAACGCGCTCTGTCAGTTTGTTTTGTCTTGTCTACCGCACTCTCCCCTCCTGCCGCTCCCATACCTCAAGAGGTTACTAGCATTTACGCGCGGACTATAGCACAATTTCTTCTACAAGCATTTTGCATCCCACTGCTGGCCAAAATACTCCCTTTCCAAGCTTAGTGGTTTCGCTCCTTTGCCGACTGTACCTAAATTATATAGGTAGGTATATCGAGTAGATTGATTTGTGATTGCACGGCGCGCCGTAATCGATGTTTGTTCCCATTCATAGATACGGACACCTACATTTGGTGGATACCAATTGCCAATTACTGTATACAGCCAATACGCTGCGAAATAGTGGTATGGAGATTGTAAACACCGTAGTTAAACAGTTGTGCAGTGACTGAACACGCTATCGATCGTGGGTTCGTTTCCTGCTCGGAACAAATTCGAGTCTGGATCTAACGGAGGGGCTCGTGGCTAATTACCAACCTCATGGATCATACGATTTGCGAGGTTAAGCTGCGCTTGCCGCGGTCAGTTTTTGGATGGGTGACCGTTCGTTACACATCGAGACCAGACAGAACGAACATTTCTAGTCTGGATGTTTGTGCATGTGAAAATGCATATAAATGTACTCGCAATATAGCAGAAATAAAAATAAAGTGAGGGCCTGTGAGGCGACAATTTTTTGTTAAAAAAAATCATCACAAAAACCCAACTTTCACAAAATTACTCCATTTTTACGAAAACAAAACCCATTCTACGCCACGATGAGCACGAAAAATATTACATTACTCTAAAAATAAATACATCTAGAGCTAAACTAAAAATAATGTGCAGCGAATAGATATTTACCGCCGTCCTCCACTCCCGGCCGGTTTGTTCTGCTTTTATCCGGTTATATCCACCTCAATCTGGTTGGGGAATTAAAGTATAACATAGGGTACCAGTTGCTTCCCATACTGTGGGAACGGTAAGCGTGGATTTATGAAAACCGGGTATTGTGGGGCTTGCAGAAGATATGATAGCAACCAATCCTAATAATATTATTAATGTGAAGTTTGTGAAGATGGTTGTTTGTTACTCAAATACGCATCTGGTTGAAAAGATATGGGTGTTTGGCATTCTGATAGGCCATGTCTTGGATTAACACATAGGATACTTTTTATCCGAGTAAACGGTGTAGTTCTCCTAGGTTACTAGTGATACCGTGGACAACATAAAGTGCTAACAAATAATCTTCATGCAGAATATATTATATTATTCTATTCTATTTAATTTTCTATAATTCTTTTTTATTTGTATAATCTTATTAAATTTTGTATAATTCCATTTAATTTTGTATCATTGCGTCTATATTTAGTTTTGTCTTATTTTAATTTCATGTCTTTATTAGCCTATAACTTGTATGTTTGGTGGATTACTACTGTTAGTACGAGTTGGTGATTAATAAATAAATAAAATTATAATACTAGCACTTAGCCCGCGACATCGTCCGCGTGAATTTTTATACCAACTTCCATCCCCTATTTTACCGCCTTAGAATTTCCAAAAACCATTTTTAGTGGATATCTACGTCACAAAAGGAAACTACTGTCCAAATTCCATGTTTCCAGCTTCAGTGGTATAGGCTCTGCGTTGATGAATCAGTCAGTCCGTCAGGACAAGTAATTATTATGTATAGGTTGGTTGAATGTGTTTCTACAAGTTTACTATCAGGCCTTTAATATTCAGATTTCAGATAAAAAAATGGGTCTATGGTAGCAACTTGGTACTTGTGACAGAGATTTATTTTGTTGTGACGGAACCTACTCAAGACCCAAACTAATGATAATATTGACAACAATCATGAGGGCTGTCATCTGACGAGAATGTGACTGTGGCCTCCCAGGTATTGACTTCTTCTTGCGGTGAATACAATAGCGAATTCTGCTACCCCTACCATAGGTCCATGGAGGAACACCGTAGCGATTTTATTCGATAAGAATCCGACATAACCCTCCGTTTATGGTTTTAATACATAATTTTTAGAGAAAAGTATATTTTGAAAATACCCCTCTCGATTTCATAACAGCCTAGTAGTTTTTTATTTGTTACATTAAAAATGTTATTGATCCGACCCTGTTATAATATTTTATGAGACTCATATTTTGAGAAAATTATTGTTTTGATAAAAATACATATTTTGAGAAAATTACCTATTTTGAGAAAATTACCTATTTTGAGAAAATTATCTATTTTGAGAAACTAATATTTTGAGAAAATCATTATTTTTAGATAATCATATTTTGACAACGAATAAAACAACTACCGCTTTTCAACATGATAAAGGCTAATCCCATCAAAGAATACTTGAAAAATAAAACAGCAAAATCGAAAACAACGGCTAGAGACTTCACCCTTCCCCGGGTCCGGTTTTGTTCCGTTCTTATCCGCCTATATCCGGTTTGCACAAGTTTTATAAAAAGCTAGTGAAAGGATGAAACTGTCAAACAGAGTGCTCCCTTAATCCCGGTTTAAAGGGACTCTGCAAGTCATCAGTTATCATGGAGCGACCCTTTTTTGAAATGTTAAATAAGGTTTTTATATAAAAGATATATAAAGGAAACAACCTTTATGCTAATGCATTTTGGGTTATTTTTTGAATAACGAAGAGTATTAGTAGCTGCTGTGAATATTTGTGCTTCATCATACTGTTTTCCGATTTCTAAAAAGAAGGTTGTTGATATCAGGTAGCCGACCTCCAGTACTGAACATGAGACTCTGATTGACCGCTACGAATATTACGACACTATACACTATTAAGTAGCCCGCAGATTAGTTCCTCTTTTCCGACTAACCTTATACAAGGTTAGTCAGAAAGGGGGTACTAAGCCGAAAGGGTGTTAAAGTACCCATAATAATGGATAACTTTTGTTCTACAACTTTCCCCAAAAGTCAATAATTAAAAAAAATACTGTTCAAAGATTTCATAAAAAATACGCTAAATTCTATCTATCCTCAGCTATGATCAGCTGTATTTACATTTAAGGTCATATTTGGGGTCACGGATTAGAAGCTCCATTTTCTGATTTCGTAACTAAAGCAGGGATGAAGAATTTAATAAAAACTAAAATAAAAATAATTTAATACAGGGATTCCAGTGCTTGTATTAGGATAAATGGGGCGTTCACAGACTGGTTTGGCATCTCCAGAGGTGTTAGACAGGGTTGTGTAGCGTCTCCATGGCTGTTCAACCTATACATGGATAGTTGTTTGACAGATTTAAAAGGGAGTGAGTGTGGATTGAAAATGAATGAGTTGCCTGTCAAATGTCTTCTCTACGCAGATGATCAAGTTTTGCTTGCATCGTCGGCGGAAGAGTTGCAAGACATGGTAACTATGATGAATGGAGCATATAATATGAAAGGGATGAAAATTAATGTAAGCAAGACGAAAGTAATGGTTTTTGAAAGAGATGCAGATGTATCTGAGTGTAAAGTAAAGATAGGAGATGAAAGTATTGAACAGGTGAATGAGTTTGTTTATTTGGGAAGCATGTTTGCAAGAGATGGTAAGATTGACGAAGATGTGGAAAGGAGAGCAAATGCGGGAAATAAAGTAAATGGTGCTTTGCATGCGGTTGTGGCTAGCCGGTCGATGTCCAAAAAGGCACGACTGGCTGTCCATAATGGTGTGTTGGTACCTACGCTTATGTATGGAAGTGAATGTTGGTCGTGGCAGAAGAGGCATGAAAGTAGAATAAATGCCGTGGAAATGCGTTCCTTGCGAAGTATGTGCGGTGTAACTTTGAATGATAGATTGAGAAATGAAGAGATTAGACAAAGTTGCGGTTTAAAAGATGATGTAGTGACAAAAATTGAAAGTAGTATGCTTAGGTGGTTTGGCCATGTTGAGAGAATGAGTGAACGGCGATTAACAAAAGAAATTTATAAGGCGGATGTTAATGGGAACGCCGGTAGAGGACGTCCTAGAAGGACATACATCGATGTTATTGGTGATGTTCTTCACAAAGGTCAGGTGCGTAGTACTCTCAACCGGCGTGCGTGTATGACAAGATGTATGAATGTGGATGAAGCGAAAGGGGTATGTAAGAGTCGTAGCATGTGGCGTTCTATAGTTTCTGCCTACCCCCATGGGAAAAAGGCGTGAGTTTATGTATGTATGTATGTAAAAATAATTTTGCATGGATTTTTTTTATATCGAATCTTGAAGTTTTAACATTTTCTTTAAATCAATCATCAGTGATACATTAAGTGCCCCGCGGCTTAGTACCCCCTTTCCGACTAACCTTGTATACAACACTATTTTTTGTGTACCATGAATCCGAAAAGGAGTCATTGCACTCATCATTATGAACAATTTTAAATAAAATGGGACGAATCATGAAATCGCGATACAAAAGTCAGCTGTTCCATACATTTATGTTCATATAACACGACAAAATGTATGGAACATCTGATTTTATTTCGCGATTTCAAGGTTCGTCCTACAGTAAAAGTTGTTCATAATGACGAGTACAATGATCCCTTTTCGGGTTTTTTCTGCCTAGTTGTTTCCCTTAGACGACACGTTTGGTGCAGTGGCTGAGCGATCGGCTTGTGCGCTACGGGTCGTGGGTTCGATTCCCGCACGGAACAAATATTTGTATAGCCTACAGATAGTTGTTCCGGGTCTGGATGTTTGTGCATGTGAAGATTTGTGTCTGTAAACGCACCCACGATACAGGAGAAATCCTAGTGTGGGGCAACGTTTTAAAAAAAAAAAAATATGTTAGGGTCAGCTTCCAGTCTAACCAGATGCGACTGAACATTAGTATTGTACACGAAGCGACTGCCATCAGACCTCCGCAACCCAGTTACTAGGCAAAGACGATATCCTAAGGATAGACAGTTGTCAGACTTTCGGGCTTCTGACTTCTCATACCGACTGTTTTAGGTATTCGTATGACACCCGCGACCGACTGTTTAACATGCTCTCCAAGCCACGGAGGGGTTTCAATGTGTAACGGACGGTCACCCATACCCGGACTGACCGCGGCAAGCGCAGTTTAACCTCGCAAATCGTATGATCCGCGCGTTTGATAATGAGCCACGATCACTTTCGACCCCTTTTCGGGTTTATGGTATGTTTAATTAAATTAATATTTATATATTAAAAATTATTAATATTAAATACAGGGTGTTAGGGTAAACACCGTTATCCTTGAAACCAGTGGTTTGGTTTTGTAGGGGAACGAGATATTGTGTTCCGCCTACGAAAAGGAGGATTCCTCCTACCAGGCGGAGTCTTGTGCCTGGCGGGCCACTGCCCAACGGTTGATGTTGGGAACTTGTATATATACTAACTCCGTGTCAAATCTTGATACCGCGATGCAGGATAGTTCGCATGTGGCGTGATAGATGCCGCCACATCACTCCCCCCCAAGATCGGAGGTCGATTGTAGTGATAAGTCAGCAAGTAGTTGCATGTTGAGATGCTTGCCAGGGTCAGGTGAGAGTTCCAGTGAGTCGGAACCGGATGCCGCGTCGTTCACGGTGAGTCGGAACTGTGAGCGGTGAAAAATGGCTGGCTGCTGGCGTCGGCCAGGAGAGATGTGCCTCTGCTAGTTGACCGGTCGAATTTTCAGCGTGCTGGGCACAGCAATGTTGCTGAAGCAAACATAGCAATGTTGCTGAAGAGGGCTGAAGGTGTAACCAGGCTTGCGCGTTCGCTGCAGGCTAGTGGTGACACGATGAAGCCGAGGATGCTGGCTGGCTGTGTGACTTGCTGCTTGCTTGAATGCTGCTTGCGAGAATGCTGAGCAGAGGCCCCCCTCTGATGGCCCCCCGTGATGATGTTGCTGCCGATGTTCACATAGGCTGCGAAGGTTGCGTTAGTAATCGTCACCAATGTGGAAACATTGTCTGTGACGATCACGTCGGGGTCACCAATGTAGGGGAACGAGATATTGTGTTCCGCCTACGAAAAGGAGGATCCTCCTACCAGGCGGAGTCTTGTGCCTGGCGGGCCACTGCCCAACGGTTGATGTTGGAAACTTGTATATATACTAACTCCGTGTCAAATCTTCATACCGCGATGCAGGATAGTTCGCATGTGGCGTGATAGATGCCGCCACAGTTTCATTAATAGAACGTGAAATCAATGAAAAATAGCAACCTTATTTGTTTTTTTTAAGATAGTCACAATTTCAACACAAAAGCATCTCACCCTATGCGCAAGGGCAACAAATCATATAATTTTAATATTTAATAAGGTTGTATATTTTTTCAATTAAGAAATACGTAGGCTTTATTAGTATCGTCTGCCAAGAACCATACCGTCATACTATGCTGTCCAAACTTACATTCTACAAGGGACGACCTATCCCGGCTACAGCACACACCACTAACGAATACTACAACCATCGTATGTTACAACAAATCCCTTTGGACTGCTATAGATACATCCGAATATTTTTCGCCATGTTTTATTGTTTTCCCCGTCAATAGATCACGGGAACCGCAGCGGACAACAGCTATATATCCGGAGTTAGCGCCTTGTCTAACAGACAGCTTTTGTTGGTGTAACAATTGGCGAACAATTTTAACTGGAATATAATATATTCCAGTTAAAATTATATTATTATACAATATGTAAAAAAAACCTTGTCCGATCCGAAAGGGGCACAAATATACCGCAATAACATTACTAAAAATAAATAAAAAACACGTAAGAAATTCTTGACATACTCTTCAAAGCTGCAACATGTTTTAATAGGTGTAGGTATTGAAACGGAACCCTAAAATTACCCTAAATACCCTAAGATTTCGGAAAAATGTTCAAAACAGTATAAAACGATTGACTTCCTGTAAATTGTAGTTTATTTGTTGCGTCGATCATCCGTAGGCGTCCTAACCCTTGATCTATACTAATCTATACTAATATTATAAAGAGGAAAGATTTGTATTTTTGTATGTAACGAATAAACTTAAAAACTATTGGACCGATTTCAAAAATTCTTTTGCCGTTAGTAAGCTACATTATCACTGAGTAACATATGCTACGGGCGGAGCCGTGAGCACACAGGTAGTTTGTTATCAAAACATCCATTTAAACCTGACTTCTATGTAGTTTACATCGGTTTATTTCTTAATCGAACAAGTTTTTTATTTAATTAACAGTTTTAATTATCTTCATTTCGTATATTTGTTCGTTTGAATCAAATTTTGCGACAGATTTTTAACTACTTTTCATAAAACTTCGCACACAAATTCAATTCCTATGACAATACAATATTATAATAATTCCAATCTTCAAATCCTGATGCTGCAGGGGTACTGCAAGATAATACCGTTTAACTTAAAAGATATTTTTTTAAGAGATTACTTCAACATAATATATCATTTTAATGAAGGGGTGTACTCGACGCAAATGTCAAATTTTCAATATTTAAAGAGAATTTTGTTAAGGTCGTAACACAACGTTTAGCAGTGATAGCCTAGTGGTGTGACCGGCGGACTGCCTAGACATAGGTCTCGAGTTCGAATCCAAGGCACGCACCTCTGACTTTTCGGATTCATGTGCGTATTGTATAATTATCACTTGCTTTAAAACGGTGAAGGAAAACACCGTGAGGAAACCGGCATGCCTGAGAGATATTTCTCGACGGCAGACGAAGCCAAGTCAGAGGCCCATGGTGGAATAAACGCTGACACTAACCACACGAAAAGAAGAAGAAGACAACGTTAGATAGATTTTTACATTACTTTATACATACTTCATATTTTGGAAAATAGCCTAAGTACTATAGGTAAAAACCACTCGTAATATTGAATTTCATTCACATAATACAAGCATAATGTACCTATGTGGAATGATGTGGAACTAATGAGAAATGCGTGGATGAACATTAACAGATACTTCAGTATTATTTTACATTGCACACGATATTATAATTTCATTATATAATTTTGCCTCGTTGGTCTAGTGGTGGCAAGCGCGACTGCTGATCGTGAGGACCTAGGTTCGATCCCAGGTCAGGCAAAATGTTATCGGGTTTTTCCGTGTGGAATTCCACAGTAGCAGCCCGGAGTTTGGATTTGTGCCCTGTTGATGGCAATAGGCTCGCCCCCTATTACATGGGACTTAAACGTAACGGTGAAATGAGGGTATTACTATACACCTCTGCCCATCCCTTCGGGGAATACAGGCGTGATCTTATGTACTCGCGGTAGGAGACGGGTTGGCTTAAATACTGTTTCAGTGACTATACGATCACTAAACCCTTTCTAACCACCCAAACGATGTCTATTTTCATTCCAGAACCAAAACTGCACAACTCAACGTATGACAGTCTTCATTCGTTCTGCCTAGCCTTTTCCCAACTTAGTTGGGGTCAACTTTCAGTCTAACCAAATGCAGCTGAATACCAGTATTTTACATGGAGAGTGTGCCATCAGACCTCTGCAACCCAGTTACAGGGCAATGCCGATATTCTAAAGTTAGACCTGTTGTCAGACTTTCAGGCTTCTATACCCGTAACGACTATCATAGGTATTCGTTTGACACCCGGTACCGACGGTATAACACTTATGACTATGTACGCGCATAAATTCTCCCATAAACTTCGTTCTAAAGTATAAAACATGTCAACAACCCAATCTCTTTCGCGACCGCGACTGTAAACACATGATTATGTTGGTACACAAAAATTCCCTCTTGTTTTATGATGTTGCACACACTCCGTCAGGATTAGCTAAAAGTTATTACAATCTTTTATAAGCTTGCAACACATCATTTTTTTTCTTAGCATAGCCATAGAGTGTTGCTTTCTCGGTCATAAAATTTTTACACTTATACAATTATAATTTTTGGGATGAGCAGTAAAATGCAGCATTTCTTTCTACACTAATATTATAAAGAGGAAAGATTTGTATTTTTGTATGTAACGAATAAACTTAAAAACTACTGGACCGATTTCAAACATTCTTTTGCCATTAGAAAGCTACATTATCACTGAGTAACATAGGCTACGGGCGGAGCCGTGAGGACACAGCTAGTAAATAATAAAGCAAACGGCGCATAGTGTAAACACATTCTTTTTTTTCTTTTTTTTTAATCGTTGGAAAGTCCTCATAGATGTCCCTCGCCCGGGGAAGGCGAGGGGGTTAGCCGGACTCTTACCGGCTAAAAGCCAACGGTGTTCCTCCTCCTGACCGTTCGGCCGGGGTCGTGGGATTCGCAAAAGCATGCACCGCAGCGTACACACCTGACTGGTATAATTTCTCCGTTTTATATCACCGTACCGTATCGTGTGTCGTATCATGATCGTTAAACAGAGGACGGCTGTGATAGACTTATCATTGATTTATTTATTTATTTTACTTTAATTAAAACGGTCTTAGACCAATTACAATAATTAAAGATAGAAAAAAGAACAGGAATGGAAGAAGATACATACAAAACAATGGAACAAAATATAATGATTTTTAAAAAATATATAATAATATGAGACACCTCTTTCACACAGCCCTCACAATGCACCTGACAATTTATTCTTCCATTGATATTTCGCTTTGATACGAATACGTGATACTACCCTCTCCAGGAAATTTTTGCCCGATAATTAAAGCTTCGGCCTAACCTACGTGTCAGCGACGCGGGACGCGGTAGCGACGCGGGATGCGTTAGCGACGTGGGAGCGGCTACTCACTTCGCCCCTATGAATAAGGGTATAGGTACTCTTACACACATCTGACCTAAGATCACTAGACGCGTGCGTTTTGAAATAGATTTAAGGAAAAATTATACAATTCTGTTAATAGACAAGCTGCCGAAAATGAGTTGTAAAATTAAAATTTAATCTATTTGAAAATGCCACTAAGAAACCATATAGAATAGAATATATAACATAAAATCACGCCTGTATTCCCCGAAGGATTGGGCAGAAGTGTTTAGTAACACCCTCATTTTGCTGCTATGTTTAAGGCCCACGTCCTAGGGGGCGAGCCTATTGCCATCAACCGGGCACAAATGCCGGGCTGCTACTGAGGAATTCCACACGGAAGAACCCAACAACACTTTGCCCGACCTGGGGATCGAACCCAGGACTTCACGATCAGCAGTCCAGTCCAGTAAATACCATTTAAAATAGAATAAATACCATTAGAAAATACTTCGTGAAGCAACACCGTCCTATAAGCAATATACCTATACTATTATATACGATCGGAAAACGCTGAAAACGCTGTTTAAAATACTTAGTTTCAACCTAATCAATGTATTAGTTACCCTGCAGTAATTAATTGATGAGCTCGACCTACATTCCTTCTTTGTAATACCACAGATTTAGAATTTGTAATTAAACGCTACATATTGTATGCTATTCTAATTTTAGACTCGTTTTACATACACTCGGGAGCAATGAATCCTGGACACCAACATATTTCAAAAACATTGTTTTGTTTATGTTGGTGACTCGGATTCATTGCTCCTGAGTGTACCTGGTAAATGATTTGTAAAATAATGTCCTATCCATACAAGATATAAGCTGGCAACCCACGATTACGGTTTAAATCAGTTGGTAACATTTGAAGTTATACGTGGCTGTGGATGGCGTGCGCCGCAGTGGTATAGCAGTCATACGCAGCCGGCCACGCAATTAACGTGGACCACATTGCCGTGAACTCCGTGCTTTAAGTATCCATTGAGCACCCTGACTATCGACACATTTTTGTTGTAACTCGAGCCTTACAAACATAAATGAGTAATCATTATACCTATCTACAATGCATTATTTGAAAAAAAAAATAGCATTGTCATAGAAGACATAGCATCAATGAATACGCTTGGTAGACGTATTGGTTATGGTGCTACTTACCAACCGCGCGGATCATACGATTTTCGAGGTTAAGCTGCCTTTGCCGCGGTCAATCTGTGGATGCGTGACCATTCGTTACTTATTAAGACCCCTCGTCTTAATGAGTAACGAATGGTCACACATCCTAACCTAACCTAACCTTAAGATATAGACATTGCCTGTAACTGGGTTGCGGAGGTCCGATGGCAGTCGCTCCGTGTAAAATACTTGTATTCAGCTGCATCTGGTTAGACTGGAAGCTGACCCCAACATAGTTGATAAAACGCTAGACAGAACAGAACATATTGCCCATCCTCTTAATACACCTTCCAAGAAGCCTTTTACAATACCCACGGGTGGATACTTGCCCGTTCTTCAAAACAACAGCTACATACCAATACAGATATCTGGCCGAACTTGATAAAACCCGAAGCCGACCAAACAGGGTAAATATAGTCATAAATATTATAGTATAAATAAATTATTAAACTCCGAATATAATTTGAAATACATAATTTAAATAGCAAACAAAAAAAAGCATATAAATTCAAAAAACCAAGTTATTATCCACCAACATACCAAACAAAAAAAAGAACTAAACTTCCTATTTCTTTTTTATATTTTAACTAATAATGATCCTCTCTCCTACTTTGCTGTGCCCAACAGAGTCCACAATTGTAACACAATACATCATTTTCTATTACTACCACCGAAGTAACATTGTGGAATACGCAAAAAAATATTGAGTACAGTAATACCCCAACTTACGCTACTCCGTTTTACCCGAATTCGGAGATACGCGGTTTTTCATTTTGATCATCGCGCGCATCGGCGTTTTCGGTTTACGACAAGTTCGAACGTGTTCAGTGTGGGATAACAATTCCGATTCCGTAAAACATTACATAAGCAGTGCAAATTCGGTCTATGACACAAACTTTATACGTATTTATATGCAAGGTTGAACCCCAACTTACGCGAATTCGACTTACACGGTTATCTCTTACCTATCGCGCAAATCCGGGGTATTACTGTATTCAGTATTGAACTTGGGAAGAGACTAATCGATACCATCCAAGTTCGAAATTCCTCTCAGCCTCAACATCGGTGTTATTAAACCTGCACCATTTGCATACAATACCCTCAAGGTTTTAGAATCTCGGAGCACCGTACAATCTATGTCTCGTTAAGATGTTCAGGGAAACTCGAGATCAATGACGTTTACGTGACACGCGTACCAGAGTTTTAACAACAAGAATGTCGGATGCTGCTTAATATTTATGGCTGTGTCAGTGGCTCAACAGATTCTGTTGTCTTTCAATCTCTAACTGAGATTTTAATCCTGCTGTCTTGTGTGGTGCCTGGCAAAGAATAAGCCAACCTTTCCGTATCCGAGAGTGTTGTAAAAGGTGACTAAGAGAGGAAACCTGCACTACTGAGAGGGCTCCAAATAGTTTATACTAGGCCAGCGTGGTGAACTTAGACTTAGACCTCAACCCTTCTCATTCTGGGGACACGCCCATGCCTAGCACTGGGACAGTAACTGATTATGCTAAGATAAAAAATATGAAATACAATCTACACTCGAGAGCAATGAGGGGCTCGTGGCTAATTACCCTATGGATCACGTATGATATCGTAATATGCGAGGATTAGCTACACTTGCCGCGGTCAGTCCGTGGATGGGTGATCGTTCGATACACATCGAGGCACCCCTGTGCCTCGGAGAGCAAGTTAAACGGTCAGTCCCGGGTGTCATACGAATACCTATGACAGTAGTTACGGGAAGTCAGAAGCCCGAAAGTCTGGCAACCGGTCTAACCATAGGATATCGGCATTGCCCAATAACTGGGATGCGGAGGTCTGATGGCAGTCGCTCCGTGTAAAATTCTGTTATCAGCCGCATCTTGTTAGACTGGAAGCTGACCCCAACATAGTCGGGAAAAAGGCTAGGCAGAACAGAACGTGATAATAAATACACGGTACAAATGGCATTAAAGAAAATCTGGCACCAGGCCGGAAGAAAAAGCAGATTAAGTCACTAAATCACGTTTTAGAGCCAAACAAAGCCACCATTAGTTTGAATATGACATTAATTTTATGGGGAATAAAGCAATTATCCTGGCAAACTAAAAGCGGGGTTATTTATACCTGGGATACTATAAAACCGGGTCACATAGTATAATAAAACGGAAATCTCATTTATGCTCGCATATAATTTCCACAATTTATTATAATTACTTATGAACAATAACTACTTAGACCCGGCAACAAAATTGTTCTATTTTCTTCCAATAAAAAGGCCACGCAGTATCTAATTAAACACGCGTCAAAGGTATTCTGCGAAAACTCGTATTTTTCTTCGAAATTTTACTCTCCGGCTATTGCAAAGACCAATTCCATCACAGATTATTCGCTAAAGTCCATGCTAAAATGGACCAATATGACGGACGATATGCCTGTATAAAAACCGGCCAAGTGCGAGTCGGACTCGCGCACGAAGGCTTCCGTACCATTATCTATAAAATCGGCAAAAAAATCATCTCTGTTGTATGGGAGCCGCCTTAAATATTTATTTTATTCTGTTTTTTAGTATTTGTTGTTATAGCAGCAACAGAAATACATCATCTGTGAAAATTTCAACTGTTAACTATCACAGTTCATGAGATACAGCCTGGTGACAGACGGACGGACGGACGGACGAACAGCGGAGTCTTAGTAATAGGGTCCCGTTTTACCATTTGGGTACGGATTCCTAAAAACTAAGGTACGCACAGAGCGCGTCAAATAACTAGAACCAAGATGGCGTCGACTGCCAAACTTGAGGGGTTTACTAATAGCCACTGAAGAGTTCCACTATCCACCTCCTAGCTCCATCATCAGACCCTGAACACCAAGTGCAATCTATTGGACCCTAACCTCACATAGATCACGCAGTCGACGCCATCTCAGGTCTAGTTATTTGACGCGCGCAGTACTGAAGTTATGTTAGTTATATGAAGGTATATACAAGGTTAGTCGGAAAGGGGGTACTAAGCCGCGGGCCTCTTAATGTATCACTGATGATTGTTTTAAAGAAAGTGTTAAAATTTAAAAATACGTTTTTATTTCTATGAACTTTTATTTTTATTTTTCAGAAATTCTTTATCCCTGCTTTAGTTATGAATTCAGAAAATGGAGTTTCTAATCCGTGACTCCAAATATGACGTAAATGTAAACACGTCTGATCATAGCTGAGGATAGATAGAATTTAGCGTATTTTTATGAAATCTTTGAACAGCTATTTCTCTTGAATTATTGACTTCTGGGGAAAGTTGTAGAACAAAAGTTATCCATTATTATGGGTACTTTAACACCCATTCGGATTAGTACCCCCTTGCCGACGAACCTTGTATAGAGATAGAGACCACATTATGATCCTACTTGCTGAAAATCGAAACATTTAACCTTGAATATTTACTTTGGAATTCTGTCTCTTTCTAAATACCCTGTTAAGAAAGAGATAGATTTCCAAATTAAATATTCTATCTTTTTATAAGTATTGTATTTAGAACGACGTAGAATTCCAAACTAAATATTCAAGGTCAAATGTTTTGACTTTCAATGGGTGTTCGTAAGGGACCGTACCCATACTACGTGACCCGTTCTGGGGGGGAGGGGGGTCTTCAAAATACCACGCTTGGTCACATGGGAACTTGGTCATATACTACTAAAAATTGTATTAAATGCGTCACGCAGTATGGGTACGTTCCCAAATGTACTCTCCATTTTTACCTATTCCTTCATGGTTAGTAATAATAGTTCTTTAAATGATACATATCGGGTGTAAAAATACCCTTAACGAAGCCGAGAGCCACGAATTCTTCCCATCATTACGAAGATTTTTTGGTATCGGGCCATACCTGGGAACCGACTGGTTATGGAGACATTGAAGGTCAAATTTACCATATTTTTGTACGTTTTTCACGAAAACCAAGTGTAAATGTTATTACTAAACATTCTTCTATACAAACATTATCAAAACCTTTGAAATGTAGGCACAGTCTGCTGCGCGCGCGCTTCCATTGCGCGCTACAATTAAAAGGTGTTTTTAATACCAAAAAAATAACAGTCTTCCGCCAGCAATTATTTTTGCTAAATATGTTACTTAGTTTGATGTACAGTATGCGTAGACTCCAAAAAGGAGGAGGTTACTATGTTCGTCTGTATGTTTTTTTTTTCTCTTTTTTTTTTGTGTATATTCATCGATATTTTCGCCAATTGTGAACTGATTTTAATGATTCTTTTTTTAATGGATAGGGTATACTTCGAAATTGGTCCCATTTAAATTTGGTGAAGATCTGATGAAGAACTTCGGAGATAGACAATGGAACTCCTCAATGATGAACAGTACGCATATTGTGATGATGTGATTATGTTACGAGCAGCGTCTTCAGTAGGTCCAACCAAGTTTTAATTAAGGCCACTAAAATTAAAAAAATAAAAACATTTTTTACAAAAAATTTAAACCGACTTCATAAAAGAATAAAATAATTACCATATAAAATTAACAGTTTCAGAAGTCGGTGTCTACAAGTTGGTTCAGCGTGGATCAGCACCGACTTCTGAAACTGTTAATTTTATATGGTAATTATTTTATTCTTTTATGAAGTCGGTTTACATTTTTTGTAAAAAATGTTTACACCTTGTATATGAGAAAAGTATTCATTCAATAAAGTCTCATTGTTTTTCCACTATTTAATTATGAGTTTTATGAATAAAAATAATACTAAACTCGTTTTTTTTATTTTATGCTAGAAGTTATACACCTATGTATATCAAAACTGCATTCCATACAGACGACTGATATTTCTGACAGCAAACATTTTATTCAACACAGATTGTGATGTGTGCGAGTTGGCAATAATTCCGTGCAGCCCATAACACCCAATTGCGCTAGGCTAGCTGTTGGGCGACGAACTAGAAATACCGTTGTCCGATATTGCGATTCAGATTTGTTTATGGTTCGCTTACATTAGCCGATAGCTCTGTGATATACGACAGAGTAAAGAGCTGTGTTAAAAACTAGGTATTTTAGCAACTTCTTCCTTGATCTAGAAATGCGATTGGACAGAAATAATTTCGTTCTTGCATTGGTATCATAGATGGGATTCCTTTGATTTGCATATTTTTTAAATTCCCAGTCAACTTTGGCATAATGAGTTAGGCATAACGTTTAATGGCATAATAATACTTTGGTATAATATTTTTTGGCATATTGTTTAGATAGGCATAACTATCATCTGGCTATACAGGATGTAAACGAAATCATCGCTGCACGGGATACATTCAGATTCAATAAAAAAAATACAAGATGTAAACATGTGTTCTTAACGTGAGGCATTTTAGCGCCCCGAGTTAAAAGACCACGCGGCGGGCGATAGCCGCGCATTTCGCTCGGGGCGCTAAAATACCTACAACCTTAGGATATCGGCAATGCCCAGAAACTGAGTTGCGGAAGTCTGATGGCAGTCGCTCCGTGTAAAATACTGGTAATCAGCCGCATCTAGTTAGACCGGAAGCTGACCCCAACATAGTTGAGAAAAGGCTAGGCAGAACGATTTAGGAACTTCCTCAAGTGTCGTTTTGAAATCACATCAAAAGCTAAAGATAAAAAAAAAGTTGTCATATTCAATTTAATATATCGTCAAGCTTGGGTCGCATTTTTCAAGGAATAACGTCAGTAAGCTGTTTGGGGAGCATTTAAGGGTGATGCCTCATTAGTGCGTTGCGTTGCGTCGTCGCAACGGAACAACGCATTGTATGCTATACCTGCGTTGCGACGACGCACGTCGTCGCAGCGCAAGAAGACGACGCACGCACCTCTAGCAGTGGAACACTGTCCGTCGTCGCACCGGAGCTCCGACAGCGAGCGCATCACCCTCCCCCCGCTTCGTCTCTCGTCCGTCGATCCGTTGAAACGTCGCGTGCGACGACGCAACGCTTTAATGTGGCATGTCATTTATTATAAAATATATGGAAAACGACGCAGCGTTGACGCCGCGACAACGTAACGGAACGCACTAATGAGGCAGAACTCCAAAAGAACTTCCACGAGTGATACTCAAGTACGCTCGGCGCACTCTGGGCAGTCAGCCTCACTACCGACCTTGCTGACTGGCTAATCTATTTACCACAGCATTCGCTTTTTTAAAGCCCGTGCCGACACGAGAGAAGAAAGAATAGGCTGTTTTGTTACCTCGAAATTTATTAGCCATAATACTGAACTAACAGAAGGCAACCCAAGTACGTAGATAGGTACAGTAGGGAAATGAAAATGTTATGCACCTTAAAGTCTATTTTGCTTGCACAGTACAAGAAACGAAGCATTTTACCGACTACGTATTGCCAACATTATAGAAATAAAAATACAAGTATTTTTTGACAAGATATTATTTATGGTAAATGGTGACAGACACAAGTAATGTCAATTTATTTAATCATCAATTTATTCAAAGACATGCGCTACTGCGTCATATGGATGCCAAAGGCAATTTTAATCTAAGCTGCCAAATAATTAAACATAATTTTCAATGCATTGGTCTGATCCGTACAATAGTTTGTAAAAGTAACATGTGCCCGCGATGTGGGAAAGGAATTCATTTGAAAACTGACGTATCTTTCCATTGCCCAACTGTACATAAACTGTATATCTGTATAACAAATACATCCACTAATTGAACCACTAACAAAATTGCATTCTAAAACGACAAACAAAATTTTGTGTCGCGCTTAAAATCCAAAATGTTTTGACGAAAATTCAATGTGAATTCTAAAATCCGATTTCTAACGCTTTATCGTTTATGGCGTTCCGTATTGATATTGGTAAAACGGAGAACTATGGTATCAAATTTGGTTTTGGACACTGTTTGATTTTAAAAGTTTATAATATTTATCTATACTAATATTATAAAGAGGAAATATTTGTATTTTTGTATGTAACGAATAAACTTAATAACTACTTGACCGATTACAAAAATTATTTTGCTTTAGAAAGCTACATATCATCATACCACTGAGTAACATAGGCTATATTTATTACTGGAATAAAAGTTCTTACGCGGGCGGAGCTAGCTAGTCTATTATAAGAAGTGTGGACTCACCGGACGCCTGAGAGAGGACATCATCGTCCAGGTCAGCCGCGGCGTAGGTGGCATGACGATCCAGACGTGTTTGTGGGGTTGACGTGGTTGGAAATGGCCAAAAATAAATATCATAAATTGACCTATTTTGCGTGCCATTTGAATGAAGCAATCCTCTTACTTTTTACGCTGCTAAGTCAGTTTCCTCTCGACCGTTTCCGTTTCCACAAGCGCGAGTGGTTGCAGGATGCGTGTGCGCGACCTCACACAGCTAAGATGCGCAAGGAGCCAGCGGAGTGTTTACTTCCCAGCACTGAATTGCCCTCGTTACGTAGGTACAGTCCGCGGCAGGTCAAATTTTCTACAACTACAAGCAACAATGTGAGCGAAATCGATAAACGAGGTCGATGGGGACTCGTGCAGCGCTGAGACTAACGGGGTGTCCTGCGTAAGTGACAAACTCAACGCGGTGCGACGCGACGCGACACGACGTGGAACAAATATGCGTTGCGTCGTCGCGTCTCGATACATAGGCCGCTAGTAGGGAATGCCGTTGTCTTGATCGCGTTTGTCACTTACCCAGGACACCCCGTAAGATGTTGCGGGCGCTGTCCGGGTGCGCGAGGCGTGTCCCCTCCACGACGAGCCCCATACCCGATTGCCATGTCAACCTTGCCATGTCCACCTGCCACGGACTCGCGTCCGATTATAAACCCTCCCAGATTAGCATAGTCCGCCGTCCCCGGCATGCGCTACTAGAGCCCGATGATGAGATCACCCTCCTCCAGGAGGCGAATAAATCGACTAGTACTATACACATACACCGCCGCCGCCGACCGGCGTATCGCCCTCGCCGACGAGGCCCCTCGCGACGTCCCACCGCCGCCGCCTCCGATCCACCGTGCTCACCCGCCGCAGCCGCGGAGCCGGTCGTCCCTTCTGACTCCGCGCAGTCACCATGACGCGAGAATACAGCCCTCATCAAGCTGTCGTATCCCTCCCAGTCCTCTTGCATTCGACACCCTAAGAGTTCGAGTCCCCCCTTGGGGACACTCTCAGAGGTGTCGCTGCTATAGTCATAGCCATGATGTTACAGTAGTTAGCTTTGCGTAGTTAGCTAGGTAGTTAGAATAGTAGGTATTGGTTCGGAGACCCTTCTGGTCTCGCCAATAATAGTCAGGTTACGTAGAAAAGGTCCGCAAGACCATCTACAATAGCCGAATAGGAAAAAAAAAAAAAAAAACGCTTGTTTCCATACAATTTGACAAAGTTCATATCTATTTAATTCAATAACTGTGGTTGGTGCAAATAAAGATCCAAGATAAATACAAGTTTGACCCAGACCGCTTTTAGATACAAAGTCCCTGGAGTAGAGTTCAAAATGTACAGAATTGTCGATGTGACCGGACGGCTTTTGTATTTTGTAGACTGCTTTAGTATTCAGATCAACATTTAGTTTATTCTGCGCCCCATTTCACTAAAAACTGAGATGTCGATTCTGTTGTGTACCAACTAATGTATTATGGCTATTGTCATCTTTTTCACTCTGATTAAATATGAAAGAGGCAGACGTAAATAGAAGCTGTCAGATTTAGACAACACGTCAGAACATGTCGGCTAAAAACACGGTGAAGTTCATGTCGTAAACTAGTTTGACATCTCTTAGTTCTTATCTATCACCGTCCTTTTCTCGCGCTGTTTGTTAGTAAAAGAAAGCAATTCTCTAATTTTAGCTTAGTTGTTGAAAAAGAGAATCGGCGCCAATATTGACAATGTAAAGTCTTTTATTCATCAATGCAAAATATTTTATTTCGTAAAGGTAACAAGTTTCCGAGAATTCGCTAATAGCTTTTGATGTTTTTTCCATAGTTGCACATCTTGATGTCAACAAAGACTGAAAAATAGATACTATTTAAAATTGTACGGTTTCCATGAATTCAAAGTCCAAGTTAAATTGCTTCGCACTCCGAGCTGAACCCTTTCAAGAGAATCTAATTTAACATTACCGTTTTGCAAAAGATCTCGCTTTGACAGTGTACGGAACACTCATTCAGTTTTGCACTTGACCGCGTTTTTATTTCAGCTCTGTTGCGATCGTAATATTTTCCAATCGCAGTTTTTTTTGTGGGATGAATAGTGTTATGATTGATTTTAGTTTCAATGGACATGTTAGTAAATATTCCATGCTTTGCTAAAAAAAATATTACGCCATTTTTCACGTTTAAAAAAATACTCACCTGGTGGTTAGCGCATACAGGATCTAAGATGTAGCACATGAATCCAAGGAACAGATTTATAGAGGGATTCTCCTATACCCCTTTGGCTCTCACATACACAAGCCGAGAAACGATTTTTATGAGTGGATAAAGTCAATAAATAGGATCCGTGGCAACCAAGAGCCAGTTCATCATCATCGTAATCACCCTCAGCATACTACAGTCCACCGTAGAGAAAGCCGTCACACACGTGAGGTTGCTGCCTATCTTTGGCTTGGGGTATATGTAGCCGTTTGTGGAAAATAATTTGATGCAGTTCCCGATTTTCTTCTGAGTCCATAGGTATCCCCAAATACAACCTTTAGCTTTTAAATAAATATCGAAGGATTGTAATCTGTAGGAAACAAGCCTTATGACATCAATCAGCATCAATTTGCAGAAAAGTGAATGGTTTTATCGCGTGCTTTCAATTGCATAAGCATGCTTATGCATCTCCAGGTACGTGTGTGCGATTTCGATCAGCTGCGTAAGCATGGTTTCGCATGCGCAAGTATGTGTGCGTTAGCATCCGGAAGCATTAGCTACACTTATACGCACATCACCCAGTTTGATGCGAAAAGTGAATCGATGCGAAAATGTCACGCACGCGTAAGCATCTGCATTGTAAAATTGCCATGTAAAATGCTAATCGATGCTGTTATGCGAATTTAGTGCCTATACACCGTCTGAGGACCATTATGCAATATTTTTCAAAAACTCTCGTCTTTTCTTTCAGTAAATAAAAGTATCCTCCGCCAAACTTAATATCCAGTTATATATATAATTTCCACCGGTAACCGTTCAGGAACACGTAAGCCGGCACGGCTGACTGACTGCCGGCTTACGCTGACGACTCAGTTGCAACTAAGCCGAACGGAACAGACCTAATATGGATGTTACTTAGAAATATTGTAACATGTATTGTGTGGTTATTTTTATAGATGGGGTTGGATTTGTTGCTGATGCTCGAATGTTTTGGGATTTCAAAGAAAAAAAGCCTTTATTTGGGCGAACAGTAAGATTAAACGAGTTGGATCAGGTTATAGTATCGTGTAGCAAGTCAGATGCGACTGAAAGATAATATTAGTACTTTACACTAAGCTCCGCATTCAGAGCCCTGTCAATTGTTCAAATGATGTCTATGCCCCTATCATTTATTCTAGTCCAAGAGATTAAATATTGAATGTCTTTGAATCTAGTCAATTGATGTCCATGCTAGAACTACGATATGTTGTTGAAGTTAGCTATTATCTAAATATTTGCTCACAAAGTAAAAAGTTATTTGAAAAATTGGTAACCGCTATACCTTTTTTTTGAGTTTGATAAGATTACACATACATAAACTCAAGTTTTTTTCGCATGGGGGTAGGCACAAACTATAGAACACCCTTACATACTCCTTTCACTTCGTCCACGTATCATACACGCACGCCGGTCGAGAGTTACTACGCACCTGTTCTTTGTGAACAACATCACAAGTAACATCGATGAATGTCCTTCTAGAGCCTCCTCTGCCGTTTCCACTGACATCCGCCTTATAAATTCTTTTTGTTGTGCCATTCATGGCCAAATTCTCAAACGCTACTCAAGTTTAAGTTGCCGTTATAAATAATTTAAAAAAATATATACATAAGGAATATCAGTTTATGTCATCAATCACAAAGGTTACAGTTTTAGAAGTTTGACTAAAAAATATATACCTATGGAATATCAGTTTATGTCATCAATCACAAAGGTTACAGTTTTAGAAGTTTGACTAGATTAAGCAATGAAAACAGAACAAACCGTTCGTTCTGCCTAGCTTTATCCCAACTATGTTAGAGTCAGCGTCCAGTCTAATCAGATGCGGCTGAATACCAGTATTTTACACGGAACCACTGCTATCAGACCACCGCAACCCAGTTACCGGTGGTCAGACTTACGGGCTTCTGACTTCCCGCAACAATTGTCATAGGTAGGTATTCGTATGATACCCGGGAAATACTGTTTAACGTACTCTCCGAGGCGCGGAGGGTAATCAGCCACGAACCCTCTTGAAAACAGTTCAAACCAGTAGAAAATAATTATAAAGGTTTTTTCTCGTGCTGTCACTGTCATTTTATGGCGAAGAGACAGTGTCAGCACGAAGTTAACGGCAACATAAAATCAAGTATCATTTGAGCATTCAAATGCTCAAATGGTCAACCATTTGATCATTCTCTCAACATTGATAAGACTACCGTTGTCAAATCAACTATTTTACGACTAAGAAAATAAAATGTACGTAGTATACTACCCAAAAAATGAACTGTACTATCAAGCCAGCATCTGATTTGAAATTTCATCAGGTATCCGTTCTGTAAGCGAAGCACGGAGCACCTTTACGTCTCACGACGCCTTATGTAAATGGCGTTTTCTAACATTGTGTTTTAACTCCCCCGACTGGTTTCCACTTCATTTGTTACCGTTTTTCTAAGGGTATCACGATGCCTTGGTGGTTTACCAGGAATGAGTCGACTAGTAAATAGGAATTAAAATAATCAGGCTTGTGTTATCTACTCGTTTTGTTCTCTTGGTAAAACATTATTTTTCTGTTATAATAAGGCCATCCGTATACATCCAACTATAGTGTATGGTAACTAAAGTCGATGATAATTAAAGTTGATGGTGACTAAATCTATAGTAGGTAGAAAAAGTCTTTGGTAACCATAATTCTATGGTAACTAAAGTCTATGGTAATTAAACTCTAAGACAATTTATGTCAATGATAACTTAAGCCTATGGTAAAAAACCCCGAAGATATCTAGACTATGGTAACCAAAGTCTGGGGTTAGTAAAGTCGATGATAACATTATGTTAAAAGGTCCTTTTTAATAACGAATCACTCGTTAGTCTAACTCAAAGAGTATAGTAATATAGTAGGAGGTCTAACTGCAGGGTGCCGTATATCGGTCGACTAAACCCCTCAATCCTACAACACAATATCATCATTGAATTTCGTAAACGAAATGACACCTTTGTCTATCCCTTTTTGAAAATACTGACGTGATGGTTATTACTTAATGATATTCATCACATATCTAATAATAATTACGTACGATAAAACGGTTTTAAACTATCAATCTTACCCACAATTTCACAAGTGACGTGGATTTGCGCGCGACACGCTCGCCTCGCCTTAGTTCGCGATTGCCAATATCGATGTACCGTCTCCGCTAGCTTTCCGTGGAAAGTGTATCAAATACGGTTGAACTTTTATGAACCCGCTGTGTGTGGACTTTCGAAGTCAAAAAGATAAAATATTATTAGCTATATATATATTTGCAATATTTGCAAGTATTTGGCTGCTGTTCTGCTGGTCCACATGGATGTCGGGTGCCGACGCATATAATCAGCACATTAAGGATGATTTCCATCAAACGGGTCGCATCGCATCGGATCGGAACGGATTTTACAATCTTTAAACGTTATTAAATCGTGTACACAGTATTTAAAGTCTATATTACCAAGCCGCGCATAGCAGCTTGACCGTATAGCCATAGTAGCCGAAAGTATGCTGCGACTCGCGATCGGCTCTGTTCGCCTGTCGTCGTATCCGATCGGATCCTTGCGGCTATCAACACGGTAGGAATGAAACTATTTGATTAGGCGCAGAAATGCACACGTTCGCAAGCGACGGTATGGAGCCGATCATATGCGTCGACATCCTGCCGGACGCGATCGGCTTGGTGAAAATCATCCCTTAATGTCCCACCGCTGGGCACAAGGCCATTTCTCAGAGAAAGAAGGATTTCATTATTATTTATTTAAAACATAACCCTGCTTTTACTGTCGCACAGTCAGGTAAAAATTTCCGAAATTATGTATGACTTTTATGATAATTTATTTACAAAAAAATATGAAGTCTCCAAGGCGACATAGATCATGATTAGTCAAACGTAATACAATCGAATCAATCACAGTATTAAAAATATAAATGATCGATGTACCTACTGTATCTGTTATCTTCACTCTGCAGGTTTACAACTCAAAACTCTGTATTGGAGCTTAGACCAGTTAAGCAGGAAGCTATATCGGAAGTTTGTCCTTCGTCGAGGAATATGGGGACCATTTTGGCTTGTGTATTATTTGTTTACAAAGCTGGGTTGGGTAACCATTGACAATGTACAGTAGGGAACTGAAAGGGTCGTCAGTTTTTAAATTCATTTCTTTCCCATATCGTGGGCACATGTTACATTTTCAAACTGTTGAACGGAACAGACTAATGTATGGAAAATTATGTTTAATTATTTGGCAGTAACGATCAAAATTGCCTTTTGCCTCCATATGACGTAGTAGTGCCATGTAATGTCAATGATTTGATTAATTCGATGATTAAATAAACTGACATTACTAGTGTTTGTCATCATTGTCACCATTATAATTTTAATATCCTGTCAAAAAATATCAAGAAAAATATCAATCAAGTCTATTGGTTGGAGGAAAATTTTATAGATATATTTATGCCTTGTTGATCTAGTGGTGGCAAGCGCGACTGCTGGTCGTGAGGTCCTTGGTTAGATCCCCAGGTTGGGCAGTGATAATGAGTTTTTCCGTGTGGAATTCCTCAGTAGCAGCCCGGAGTGTTGATTTGTGCCCGGTTGATGGCAATAGGCTCGCCCCCTATTACATGGGAATTAAAAATAACAACGAAATGAGGGTGTTACTATACACCTCTGCCCAACCCTTCAGGGAATACAGGCGTGATGTTATGTTATTTGAACATTTGTCATGAATTTTGCAGTTTATGAAAATGCGTTACGTGTGTACCGACTATGGAATTCAAAATGGCGGATCTACTACGTGCCTTTGCCTTTCGCTCGCAGAGAATGTGAGTGAGCGAGAGATAAATAATAGCAACAATAGTATCGCCGCCATTTTCAATCTCATTCTTTAAGTAACCGGATCGTAGTTTTGTATTATCATCATTAGGTCTCGTTTATGGTATAATAATTGCTACGCCGGGTTTTCTCTCCCTCGATGGCCCAAGACTACGTCACGATCAGTGTTGCCATTGATTAACATCTTCAATACAATTAAGGAGATTTTTAATTAATAATGAATCTATCTATATTCTATATATATATATAAAAGGAGAAGCTGACTGACTGACTGACTGATCTATCAACGCACAGCCCAAACGGCTGGGGTTAGAAACTTGAAATTTTGACAGTAGGTTCATTTTGTGACGTAAACATCCACTAAGAAGGGATTTCTCGAAATTCAACCCCTAAGGGGGTGAAATAGGGTTTTTAAGTTTGTATGTAAGTCCGTCATTTTTGAAGTAAGAAGCTTGAAATTAAATATTAAGGTTTTTGGTTAGAAATAAACGTACACTTGTTTCAGCATTTTTGGAAATTCAATCCTTAAAAGAGTGAAATAAGTGTTGAAAGTTTGTATGAGAAATCTGGTATTTTGGAAGTGAGAAACATGGAATTAAATATTTAGGCTTTTGGTAAGAAATAAACGTATAAGTGTTTGAGGGTTTTTGGAGATTTCACCCCTAAGAGGGTGAAATGGGGGGTTGAAGTTTGTATGTAAGTCCGTCGTTTTTGAAGTAAGAAAGATGAAATTAAATATTAAGGTTTCTGGTTAGGAATAAATGTACACATATTTGGAAATTCAACCTCTAAGGGGGTGAAATAAGTGTTGAACTTTTGTATGATAAATCTGGTACTTTTGAAGTAAGAAGCATGGGGAGAAACTGACCGACTGGCTGACTAATCTAGCAACGCACAGCCTAAACCACTGGGAGTGATAAAAGACGGACGTTTTGGATTTTAAAATGTCACTTTAAAATGGGCTTAACGAGGATTTCAAACTTCACGCAAGCGAAGCTGCGGGCAAAAGCTAGTATAAAATAAATGGCTAGTTAGCCTATTTGCTATCTCGTGTTATTCATCTATTTAGTTAAAAAAAAGTAAACTGCATAAAATGATTAGTTCATTTTTTTTTCTTTATAGAAGCAAGTAGACACGTTGACACGTTTGATGCAGTGGCTGAGCGATTGGCTTCTGCGCTACAAGTCGTGGGTTCGATTCCCAAACGGATCAAATATTTGTATGGCCTACAAATAGTTTTTCCGGGTCTGGGCGTTTGTGTATGATTTTTGTTGTATGAGATTTGTGTCTGTAAACGCACCCACAATACAGAAGAAATCCTACTGTGGGGCAACGTTAAGTGAAAAAATGCATTTTGCTCGGGTAATTTGTTTATATTAGTGGCAGCACACCACATCGATGACGTAGTTTTGGGCCAATCTCGTGACCTAGCTGTCACGGGAAAGGAATACTTGGCGTATTATTATACCATGGTATCATTTTTTTTTGTTTGATATGGGTTTGCTCTTGACTCTAGTCTAGGTCAGAGGTGACAAAGACAAAGTCTACGATGGAGTGAGCTTACCCAGAAGAAGCCTGTTCACTCAACTTTAAAGAGATTCGGGTTGTTTGCGATCGGGAACACAGACGCAGGTAGTGAGGTCCACTCTTTTGCTGTGCGCATTATGAAGGATGTTTGGAAGCGCTTAGTGCGAATTGGATTGCTCGTTTATCCTGTCAGATGATTGAAGCAGCATCTATGTGCATCAGGCAATGTCTCGTTCGTGGCTGAAAAGTCAAATCCTAATTTAGTATAGTTTTAACACTTAAAAATCATTACCTCATTCATCTTTCTTCTGACATCATTATTTGTTTATTTTACTCTGAAACCACCTTGGTATTTTAATCATAAATGTTACATACTCCGCTATAAACACATTTACACGGGAAACATGCGAACATTTCCCAAAAATGTGTCCACAGAAACGCATCACTCACTGTTGTTAAAAGTGCGTTGTCATGGGTGCATTAAAAAAAGAACTTTATTACGCCAACTTTTACGGAAGGGCACGGCTGTCATATTTTCGAGTTAACCGCCAAGTTTAATGCTACTAAAATGCTGACTGGGTCAGAATTTAAAACTTGATACACTCTTTTACGCAAAAATATCGTGATATCAGATCGTTGCGCGTATTTTTTTAGCTTATTGTTATAGTTGGTTTATTTTTGATTAGGGTGAAAGAATTGTGAAAGAAATACAGCTGTTAGAAATATGAGTTGAAATTATGAATTAGTAAAATACGCTAACATGAAATCGTTAGAAAAACCATATACATATACCGGGAATTTAATAGACATCCCTTTCGTTTCCGGTACTACGGTCCTGTAGCCAATTAAAAACATTGCGTGTCGTACGATCTGTAAGGTTAAGCTGCGCTTGCCGCGGTCAGGGCGGATGGGTGACTGTTCGTTACACAACGAGACTCATCAATGCTTCAGAGAGCACATTAAACCGTCGGTCCCCAGTGTCATTCGATCTATGATAGCCAAAAGTCTAAAAACTGGGCTAACCTAAGATATTGGCGTTGCCCACTAACTGGGTTGCAGAGGTCTGATGGCAGCTGCATACTAGAAGCCGACTAGAACACAGTTGTTATTTCTCTTAATTTGGGTTTTTTTGTGTTGCTTCAAGTCGCAAATAAATATTTTTTTAACCGACTTCCATAAAAGGAGGACGTATCCTCCTTTTTTGGAAGTCGTTCCTGATAAGTGTTTTTTTGTTTTTTTTTATGTTTGTTACCTCACGACACCGTCATTTGTAAACCGATTTGGGAAATTATTTTTTTGTATGAAAGAGTATTCTTTCGAACTGGTCCCATTTAAATTTGGTGAAGATCTGATAAAGAACTTTGGAGATAGACAATGGAACTCTTCCATGACGAACAGTACGCATATTGTGATGATGTGATTATGTTACGAGCAGTGTCTTTAGTAAGTCCAACCATGTTTTAATTAAAGCCACTAAAATGAAAAAAATAAAAAACATTTTAACAAAAATAAAACCGACTTCCAAAAACGAAAGAAAGCCTTCAATTTGGTTCTGCGTGGATTAGCACCGACTTCTGAAACTGTTAATTTTATAATATGGTCATTATTTGTTTTTTTTTTTCGGTTTTGAAGTATTTTTATTAAAATGTTTTTTTCTTTCTTCTAATGTACAAGAATGCCTATGAATGAATTAATTAATGATTTATTCACTTAAAAATTCTTAAAGCTAGGTACAATGCCCCACAAAACTGCTTACGCAGTTTAACTGTGAGATCGTTGAGTCTCTCTTACAGTAAACATAATCAGGTACATCTATGACCTATATACAACTTAATACCTACACTTACATAGTTTCTAATAAATGTTTTTTAAGTTTACGTGTGAATTTTACTTTATTATCTTCTTGTCTGATGTAGCAGAGCCCACTAAAACAAACCATATTCACAATGGTTCAACAAACTCAAAACTATGCGAGTAAACTCTTGTATCTAATTTAAAATGACAAAACATTTCACAGACTTGGCTCTCTTCTGTCTTTGGCTGACTTTCAAAACTTTCAGAACAACGGTGTTTAAGAATTTAAACTTTGTTATGAAAATGCGTAAACTTCACAATTGAACACATGTGGTTACTACGAGGGGCTGGAGACACTTCTTGTAGGTATTATTTTCTGGAATTTTTCATGGGATGTTAATGAAATGTATTGAGCCTGGCTAAGAAAAAAACATTCCTTTTCTTTATATGGGTACGATGAGAGTTGACAATAGAAAGCAGTGATTCATTAATTTGTTCAAACTACCCCTATTTTGTAAGGGTTATCGTTCTGCCTAGCCTTTTCCCAAATATGTTGGGGTCAGCTTCCAGTCTAACCAGATGCAGCTGAATACCAGTATTTTACACGGAGTGACTGCCATCAGACCTCCGCAACCCAGTAACTGGGCAATGCCGAAATCCTAAGGTGAGACCGGTTGTCAGACTTTCGGGCTCCTGACTACTCGTAACGAGTGTCATAGATATTCGTAGTACACCCGGGACCGACGGTTTAACGTGCTCTCCGAGGCACTGAAGGGTCCCAATGTTTAACGAATGGTCACCCACCCACGGAATGACCGCGGCAAGCGCAGCTTAACCTTGCAAATCGTAAGTTTCGCGCGGTTGGTAATTAGATATTAAGTTCGCTATCTGTATACCATATTATTACACGTGATGTACCAAACCTCTTTAATATCTGAGTGAATATTCGAAAAATATTAACAAAAATTAAGAAGGTCATGCAAATGTTTAAAACTACAATAAAATTATGATATATTGAAAACTTAAACTATACCATTTCTTTTTCTCCCTGCCCTTATACCACATTAGGTGGGGTCAGTACAACACGTAATTCGTAAATCCATGTTGTTAAATTGGCTTATTGTTTTATGACCGGCCGCCTGCCTGACATCAACCCTCCTTGGGAATACTCGTTGCGCCATCGCGCAGATGATCCAATGTGCTTGCTGATATTATGCACTGGGTCCCAAAATGATAATAATATACTTGTCAATCTTTTTGCCGCCAACTAAGCAGACTATGTTCTTCTTGGTGGAGTATACGTGAAGTTCCTCGACCCACTCATTCAGTTTTGTTAGGATCTTTGGTTCTGACACATCGTAAACCAATATAGCACCGTGAGCGTCTTTGTAAGAACTTGGCGTCAATGTTCTGTATCTCTCCTGTCCCGCTGTATCTCAAATGAAACTATACCACTACCATCAAGCAATAAGACCAGAATAAAAACAATCTGAAACTGCTATACCTAATGTTAAAAAGCCAGGAGAAGAATGATTTGTTAAAATAATGTTAAGGTAATTCGAATCTACCAAATTAATGTATTTCTCTTTCATATAAGTATTCCAATAAACTGACGACCAGCACCAGCTTACCACGCAATCAATCGGAATCCGATCGTATCTTGCAGACGCTTATGGCAAAAACTTTGCGATACGGGCAAACTTATCCCATTAGGCACACAAACGAGATTGATCCGGCCCGTGTGACGGTCATCCGGTTATTCTGCCGGCCATCCGGATATGGAAACTTTAGTAACAAGCTGGAATAGAGATGTTCTGGTTTATCGATTGCAGTTCATTCTGAAAAGTTTATACAATTTTTTAAGGTTTTTGTCGAGAGTGCAATTTCCGCCAACCCGCACCAGGCCAGCGTGGTGGATTAAGGCCTATATTCTTCTCATTCTGAAAAGAAGCCCGTACTCAGCAGTAATCGGCTAATTATTATATGCATTTTTTCTCAAAACTAGGTATTTAGAGTACGTAACACAACGAAGAAACCTCGTAACTGGTTCATGGGTAAATTAAGTATAATATAATGGTACACTTAAATGTTTTCAAACTTTCGCGATTTGTACACATTATAAAAATACTAATTCGGGTCTAATCTAATTTATAAGGCAGAAAAATACCTAATTTATATACGGGTAGTAGACCCGTGACCACGGCCGGTGAAATTCGGTCGAAACGTCGGGATAAATAAGGTATTTTTCAGCCTTATAAATTGTCTACGCGACCATTATTATGAACATGTGTCTGAATTTCCTGCTAAACTCAAGTGGCTTCCAATACGCCTTCGTCGGAGTGCTCATATTCTTTCCCTACTATACAGTATTCTGTTCAATCCCACTACCCCTTCTTATGTTAAAGAACGTTTTGAGTTCATGCGTGATTCACATTCACGATCCTTGAGATCATCGGAGAACTTGAAACTGAAGATGCCTATGCATTCCACAAGATTCTTTGACTATTCCTTCACTGTCCAGGCCATAAGCTTGTGAAATGCACTACCTGTACCTGTAAGGCGTGCTCAGTCGTTGGTTTCTTTCAAAAGAATGGTTAAATAACATTATCATGCTCTATAGTGGTTTATAAATAATCTGTATGTATAATTACTTATGTATGTACCCTATCTGAACGTGTATATATATATATATATTTAAAATAAGTATTTTAATTATAATGTTATTATATAATTATTTGTGTTAAAGTATGTATTTATACTATTATTTAGTTGATTCCTGATTTTTAGTAGGTTACATATTTGTACGCTGCAAACTGCCCTTTATATTTTTCTTAACAATTCTTTCCATCCAATGATTGTCTGGAAGAAATTGCTTTAAGCGATAAGACCGCCATTTGTACTGTTCCTAATTATGTGTATTCCTTGTTTTATTTCTTTTAGTGTGCAATAGAAATATATATCTATCTATCTACGCGATTAGACCCGAATTAGTATTTTTATAATGGTACACTTTTTGTCACTATCCGCGTTATCCACTTATCAGTGTGAAAACGCGGGAATAGTTCAAGCTATGATATTCAGGATTGTGAGAAATTGTTGATTTCTTACTTGGTTACATTGTGCAGCTGATCTTGTAGGATTATGTTAGTTATGTTAACCGACTACAAAACTGAAAGAGGTTATGAAAAATGAGAAAAATAAAAATTTGTGAATAGTGTGGATAGTGATAAAAAGTGTATGATTGTGCTATACTTTTTCTACCCATCAACCAGTATCGAGGTTTGCTCTTCGTTGTGTTACATACTGTTAATAACTACGTGAACAAACTTTTTCGGCAATCCTACTCAGAATCTTTACCGTTTGTGTTTAAACACCAAAAACAAAAAAGTAATCAACTACAATTATTGTCTCTGCGATGAACTCCTTCTTAAATAAACCCAAATTTGTGATCTGGGTGTACTTTTGGATTGCAAACTTCATCTTAATTTACACATTGAAAAGATAATAGCCAAAGCTTTCCAAATGTACAATCTTGTTATGAGATCCTCATCCGATTTCAAACGCCCAGGCACATATCTATATCTTTTCAATTCTTTAGTACGATCACAAGTTGAGTACGCGTGTATGATATGGGACCCTTACTATGCAAGATATGACCAAGCATTAGAGAGAATTCAGCGCAAGTTTTTGAAAACACTGCAGTTTAAATGTCACTTGGAGCGCCTGCCATATGAGGAGTCGTTGCAGAAATTTAAATTACTAACACTACATTCAAGGCGTCTATTACTCCAAGCCATGATGCTCCGTGGACTGATACACAACAAGTTTGATTGCCCTGAACTTGTGAACAATATATTCTATATAGTGCCCAGAACTGTTATAAGACGAGAGGTGCGCGCTTGCCCGCTCTTCGCTACAACCACTAGTCGTACGAATGCGGGTGAGCGGGCGCCTCTCCACAGATTAGTCAAAATATATAACCTACATTTTGTTAAGATAGACATATTTGCGTTACCTCATAACGTATTTAGAAATGAATTAGTTAATATACTCAAAGCCTAACAATTTAGTATACCTACTGTTAAAATTAGCCCTTTCTTTCATCCATACTGTATGTAAGTAAATAATACTAATAGTAATATGTGGAAACGTTGTTGATTGTACGTTGATCTACTTTATTGTATACCTAGATGCAAGACAAAATGTACAATTGTTTGTTTTCCCTAATAAAATAAATAAATAAATAAACAAAGTTTAGATGATAAACATTTTTTATTACTATACAGAAACTGCATTTAAACTAAAAATATGTTTATTTTAGTTATTCATTTTTTCATTTACAGAATTATCCTAATATATACAATATAAATCTTAACTACTATAATACAAATATAAAGTAAAACAATCAAAGGGCATCAAAAAATTCGTCCGCATCGCTGTCAACAGGAAAAGGGCCCAAAAGGCTGGCAGCATTGCCACGTTGTATGGCAATGCTGATTATTTGGCCAAAATATAGGCCAGCCCTATGGTCACGTGAAGAGTCGACCAACCGCTTGGCGATGTCGCGAAAAACTAAGTGGGCACTCGGACCCCATGGCCCTAGTGTTTCAACCCCAAACGGCTCAAATATATAAGACCCAAAAAGATTGGAGTATTTGCGCCGTTTGAGGTTTTCCGTACCTGCAGCAGCCGCTCCAACACAGCCCGCCGTGCTAGGAAGATGG
The DNA here is from genome assembly GCA_910594945.2 of Amphipyra berbera. Classification (NCBI taxonomy): domain Eukaryota; kingdom Metazoa; phylum Arthropoda; class Insecta; order Lepidoptera; family Noctuidae; genus Amphipyra; species Amphipyra berbera. The sequence goes on from OU343138.1 coordinate 3,694,484, forward strand.
GATGGCGCAAGGGTGTCGACACATGTTGCATCCCACACCAAAGGCCTACCTACCTTCCAAGGCGTTATGGTCATCCCGTCTGGTCTCTTCCCATCGTCGCGTGCCAAGCCATTGGGTTCTAAAACAGCTGGCAACCCGGCGCGCGGTGACATTTTAAAATAAAAAAAAATAAGTTGAAATTAAATATTTCAGTAAAATTATGACTATATTTTGTTTACGTTGTCTGAAAGTTATACTGTATGGTACAATACACGATAGACTCAATTGAAGCACTATTTAATGTTTGTTATTATATAAGAGCTGTGTTATAATTTTGGTGTACAATAAAGTATATTCTATTCTATTTAAATTAAAAATATTTATTAGCACTAGAGTATTTCTTGATAACACTGCATTAATTTGTAAAATTATACTCAAAAGCACCTCTTTCAAAGGTTCGCAAAGGTTAGACTGGCAATTATAATATTACCTATAATAATACAAAAGAGTACTTACGTGGAATAAGTTTTCAGCTGCGTAATTTAATTTAGGTAACAAAAGAATTTCTAAATCGTCTAACAATTGCTCACAAAACTAAAACTAAATATCGATGTTATCGATATTCGATACGCCCCTCCCTAGGGGTTTACGGGCCGTTGACACTAATCGCGGGAGGCAAGGTTGTAACACTAATAGTATAATGGTTCTGCTTTATGGCAATTTATTGGAACTTGCTTTATAGGGACATTATGTGATCTGAATAATGGATGTGAGTTGATGTAAGATGTGACGTCATTTTTGTTGTTGTATTGCGTCACGGCTTTCGGTTAGGGGATGATTCCATTTTCAAATGTCTTTTGCATGTGTGAATATATTCTTTTTTTGAAAAGCCGGCCTTTTGAAAAAAAGTTTTTTCGAGTTTCATCATTGTATTCATGATTTGGTAAATCTTAGCTTCCATAAAGCAACCATTGCAATTTTTATGGAAATTAAGTAGTTGAAAATTGGGTGTAATCATTTTGGCACCCAGTGCATGCAGGCGCGTTGGTCATCCGCACGATGGCGCAACGAGTATTCCCAAGGAGGATCTATGTCAGGCAAACGGCCGGTCATAAAACAATAAGCCAAAACTTTTAATAACATGGATTTACGAATTACATGTTGTGCCGACCCCACCTAGTGTGAGATAAGGGCAGGAAGAAGAAGAAGAAGAAGAGGTAGTTGAAAATTAACATACAGTCCCTAGTTTTAATTCTGATATCCAATTTGGGTAATCGATAAATCACCCCATACCTTCACGTTATATCTATTAAATAATTCAAGAGAATATAAGTCAACAATTTATTAGATCTATTTCATAGAAAGCAAGTCCCGATGAATAATAAATATAACAATTTCCGATCACTTTAATTACAAAGTTTAATTTTATTGATACAAAACTTTAGAGCTGATTTTCAATTGTTGAAAATTGTGATTCGGAGAGAAACTTAGGGATTAATATAACCATTACTTCTTCCTTGTACCCTTTTCCCAACTAAGTTGGAGTTATACTGTTAATCAGCCGCATCTGGTAAGACTGAAGCTAACCCCAACATTTCATCATCATCATCATCATCTTCCTGCCCTTATCCCACACTAGGTGGGGTCGGTACAACATGTATTTCGTAAATCCATGTTATTAGAGGTTTTGGCTTATTGTTTTGTGACCAGCCGCCTGCCTGACTAGACACTCCTTGGAAATACTCGTTGCGCCGTCGCGCGGATGACCCAATGTACCTGCATGCACTGGATCCCAAAATGATTACACCCAATTTTCAACTATTTATTTCCATAAAAATTGCAATAGCCCAATGGTGATTGCTTTATGGAACCCAAGATCTCGCCAAATCATGAATACAATAATAAAACTAAAAAAAACATTATTTTTTTCAAAAGGCCGGAAATTCATGTATTTCATAAATCCATGTTGTTAGAGGTTTTGGCTTATTGTTTTATGACCGGTCGCCTGCCTGACATCAACCCTCCTTGGGAAGCTGACCCCAACATAGTTGAGAAAAGGCTAAGCAGAACGAACGGGACTTTCTAACTTTGTCTTTAAGGTTGGCAACGTATCAGCAATCCTCTTGGTGGTGTATGGTTATAGGGGGCAGTAACCACTTTCCATCAGATGGGCCGTTAGCTTGCTTGCCAATCTTTTACAAACAACATGTACTTCTATCATTAACAGATCGAATTATCGAACAATTATTGAATTATTCATGTCGGGTTGTAGAACGGTCTAATCACTTTAATTGCGATCCCTATTGGACCCCTATAAATTTATGAAGCCCTTCTATAATATATTAGGCGGGTTACCAACAGTAATAGTCGCCTAAGGGCGTAATTCAGTTTATAATTAACGTTTTGATAAAACATAAAATATTGGGGTACATTTTTGTAGGTCATTGCGCTCTGTGATGAGAACCTTTGACCTTCTAAGTTCTGAACCGTCCGTCATCATCATCATCATCTCCCTGCTTTTATCCCACACTACTAGTTGGGGTCGGTACAACACGTATTTCTCTTCTTCATCACGTATTTCTGTCATCCTATACACAATCCATCCATCTTTCTTTGGCCTACCACTATTTGTATATTGGGGTAAATTTTTGTAGGTCATTGCATTATGTGATGAGAAGTTCGACCTTCTAAGTTCTGAACCGTCCGTGATCATCATTATCATCTCCCTGCTCTTATCCCATACTAGGTGGGGTCGGTACAACACGCATTTCTCTTCCGTTCTCCTCTATCAGCCGTCATCTTTTTTTTTTTTTTTTTTTCTCCCGTGGTGTAATCCTCATGGACTATCCCCCGTCTGGGGAAGACGGGGGGGGGGGGTGTGCCAGACTCTTACTGGCTCTGACCTAAGGCCGGGGTCACGGCATTCGCTGTTGCATGCACCGCGACCCCGGCAGGTCTCGGTCCACCAGCTTCTTCTGGTGGACCTCTCCTGTGGTGGGGCAGTTGCTCCCCCGCCCCACATCCTTCCGAGAGGCGTGCGCAGGACACGACGCGCCATCCTCCCTGGGCCCGTTACTGGTCGGGCGACGGGTTCCCCAACCCGTCGCCCGCAGGCCACTCACTAGGGTGGCCGGAGATCGTCACGCGCCCTCCGGCGCCCGGTGCGTCTAGCGCGAGAAGGGAGAGAAGAAGCGGCCTCCCTCTCCCTCTCCGCTACCTCCTTGGTCGCCATCACCCCCTCGCAAAAGGAGACGATGGCTTCCCACGCAGTCTCGCCCCCGACCATGGACAGAACCACGGCCGGAAGCGAGAGGTCACCGCCGATCGCCGCGACTAGCTCGCGGCGCTGCGACTCACATGCTGGACACGCCTGCAAAGTGTGCAGCGCCGTGTCCTCGGGGCAGTCGCAGTGGTGACAACCGGGCGTCTGCTCCCGGCCTATACGACACAGGTACTTCCCGAAACAGCCGTGTCCCGAGAGTACCTGCGTCAGCCGGAAGCTGAGGGCGCCGTGACGCCTCTCCAGCCAATCAGCCGTCATCTTGTTTCAATCTTTTCTTACCCATGTTATCCTTCACACAATCCATCCATCTTTCTTTGGCCTACCTCTATTTGTATATTGGGGTACATTTTTGTAGGTCATTGCGTTCTGTAATGAGAAGTTGGGCTTTCTAAATTCTGAACCGTCCGTTATCATCACCATCATCTCCCTGCCCTTATCCCACACTAGGTGTGGTCGGCACAACACGTATTCCTCTTCCATTCTCCTCTATCAGCTGTCATCTCAGTACTCACTCCTGTCTTACCCATGTCATCCTTCACACAATCCATCCATCTTTCTTTGGCCTACCTCTATTTGTACATCCATCCACATTCATATTTAACACTCTTCTAGTAACATGACTTTCTTCCCTCTGCATAACATAATTTCCGAGCAGTCCGTATAAGGTTAAGGTTATTTTGAACTAAGTAAGCATCAGTGATTAAAAGAAGTAGTGATATTCTAGCGGTTGAACGCCTGCCTTCCATTAAAGTCTTAGTTCGACCCAGGTCCACACTTCTGACTTTTCGAATTCATGTGCTGGTCAGAGTTTGATTATCGCTTGTGTAAGCGATGAAGGAAATCATTGTGAGGATACCCGCTGATCTGAGAGGGCTCCAAAAAGTTCACGTAGTCATGTGTAGTCCGCCAACACGCACCAGGCCAGCGTGGTGGACTAAGGCCTTCTCATTCTGAGAAGAGGCCCGTGCACTGCAGTGGTAGTTATGATGGCCTGATTATGCTCATGCTTACTATAAGATTCAGTGGGTTGACCATGCTTTTCGAAAAACCGAACGCTGTTGGAGCAGTTTTGTCTATGTGCGAGTAGAGGGGTTTATGGGATATTTTTTAATATTTTTGTTACTTAGAGTCGTGTGTTCCATCTTAGATCTTATCCGCGCTTATCATCAGGTGTGACTAGAGTCAAACGCGACCAAGACAATGAACAAAAAAGGTACTTGCATTTCAAAATAAATGCTTGTATACCGTTGCAGTATTTATTTTGTTTCATTACTGTTACTTGAAAATATACTAAAGCCTCGTTGGTATATTGTATTCTGAAGCCGAGTATCAAACAATATTATTATGAGAGTCATATTAAACAATCGTAAAAATATTTTATATAAATACTTTACCAATTCTCCGTACAGTAATTATTGGAGCGAAACAAAAAAAACGGGAGCAACACTGTAACCGTCCCTGTAAAATATATTCTGAACCTTATTATACAACAAATACGACATAAATTCGCTTGTGATTAAAAAAATACACACAATAATCACCACACAAATTAGCACTCTGTTGTTAGACCAATAAGGTTTATTTTTGATTGTGGGTATGCGAAATATCGCGACAGATCATCAGTCAAGAGAAGACAGTGTCGTTAGGTGATTGAACGAAATAATCAGCTAAAAGCATCGATCTCTGCTGACCTACTGATTGTACGATGTATAGCTTGTGTTTATATTCATACTAGACTATTACCCGCGGTTTCACCCGCATCCTAGGGGAACTACTTGATGTACTCGGATAAAAACTATCCTATGTGTTAATCCAGGGCATAGTCTATCTGTGTGCCAAATCTCATCTAAATCCGTTCAGCCGTTTTTGCATGAAAGAGTAACAAACATCCATATATATAGGTACAAACTTTTGCGTTATAAAATCAATAAATATCAGCCTGTAACTGTCCCACTGTTCAGCAAAAGCCTCTTCTCATACAGAGAAGGAACAAGTATTGATAACCACGCTTGGGGGTGGGCGCGATTAGACCATTAAGTCCAGATTTTCGCACGTTTTCACCGTATTAAGGAACACGAATCCAAGGAACAGAGATACCGAGAGATTCCCCTATACCTCTCTGGCTCTCATATACACACGACGGAACACAGTACTGTTTGACGCTGGACTTGAACCGAAGCCTGAAATTCTAACAACTGATCTAACCTTAGGATATCGGCATTGCCCAGTAACTAGGTTGCGGAGGCAGTCGCTCCGTGTAAAATACTGTTATTCAGCCGCATCTGGTTAGGCTGGAAACTGATCCTAACATAGTTGGAAAAAAGCTAGGTAGAACTAACATGGAAATTCCCGTGTCGAAAAATCTCTAGGGTAACAACCTCGGGCACCACGGTGTATAACGAGGGCAATTTAGTGTTAGGGAGTAAAGATTGTGCACTTCTCAAGCGTTGCGAGCAGTGAGAAGTCAAACCAGGCCCAACCCAACCGCTCTTCTTCTTTTCGTGTGACTAGACTAACCTGGTGTCAGAGTTTATGCCGTCCATGGACCTCTGACTTGGCTTCACATGCTCGAGAAATATGTCTCAGGCATGCCAGTTTCCTCATGATGTTTTCCTTCACCGTTTTTAAGCAAGTGATCATTATACAATACGCACATGAATCCGAAAAGTTCGAGGTGCGTGCCTTGGGTTCGAACTCGAGACCTATGATTTGGCAGTCCGACGGTCACACCATTAGACTATCAATGCTGTTACCCAGCCGCTTGATCGAAGCAAATCCATACTTTCCTCTAATTACAAGATAATTGTCAGAGTACAATGCAATTACTACTAACACAAGGCATCTATTAACAATACCATTTGGCAACAAAGGGAATATTAAGTCCGATAGGAATGTAGGCGGTTTACGAGCGGAGTCCACTAACGATGCGAGGGCGGCGCAGCGGGAGGCCGGTTGTTATTTAGTGTGTAACTGGCCTTATGGAATTAACCCGGTGTGGTTAGTACTTACACTTCATTTGTTTATCGGGGCGTTGATTTTGTTTAGAAGGGGAGGGTTTTTACGTTGTTATATTCCGTCAGAAGGTGGGGCTCGTGGCTAATTACGAACCGTGCGGATCATACGATTTGGAGGTTAAGCTGCGCTTGCCGCGGTTAGGCTGTCGATGGGTGACCGTTCGTTACACATCGAGACCCTTCCGTGCCTTGGAGAGCACGTTAAACCGTCAGTCCCGGTTGTCATACGAATACCTATGACAGTCGTTATGGGAAGTCTGAAGCCTGAAATTCTGACCACCGGACTAACCTTAGGATATCGACGTTACCCAGTAACTGGGTTGCGGGGGTCTAATGGCAGTCGCTCCGTGTAAAATACTGGTATTCAGCCACATCTGGTTAGACTGGAAGCTGACCTCAACATAATTGGGAAAAGGCTGGGAGGAAAAAAAATACCGTCAGAAGGTACAAGTAGGTACTAGGGATTTAGAAGCTTGTGACACGTAGCGATCTATTGCTTCTGTTAAGGGTGAATCATGTGATCACGGAATACAGCGTCTCTGGACGTGATGATATAGGTAAACAATATTTGTCTTCTAATGCTGGTATAGGAGCAGAGATAGCCTAGTGGTTAAAGAAAGAAAGAAAGAAAGAAAATAATTTATTTGAGTCTCGTTACAGACATACAAACATAAAATAAAAAATCGATAATATACAAAAGTTATATGTCTCTACGAGACAAAAAAGGAGCCCATCTCAGCATAATGCTGCTACACCGAAGTATAGCAGCGCTGGTTTTCGGATGGGTCCTGGTTGAATGCTTGGCTTCCATAGAGAAGGGTGGGAGTTCGATCCGGGCTCGCACCTCTGACTTTTGGAATCCGGATCAGAGTTAGATTATCAATTGCATTAACGTTGAAGGAAAACATAGTGAGGAAACCTTTTTTCTTATCATGGGAAAATCCTCTTTGATGTCCCTCGCCCGGGGAAGGCGAGGGGGTCTGCCGGACTCTTACCGGCTAGCAACCAACGGTGTTCCTCCTCCTGACCACGGGCCAGGGTCGCGGGATTCGCATAAGCATGTACCACCGCAGCCATCGTGAAGAAACCAACAAAAAAGTTCTCGATTGTGTGTGTAGCAGGCTAGTGTGGTAGACGGAGGCCTCAACTCTTCCCATTCATACTTAGCACTCATCGATATAGATACTTTGCTGAAATTTAAAAGTTTTAAACACTATTTTAGAGGTACAAATATTGAAACACCATTATACAGCGTGTTACATAATTCCCCATGAAAAATTTAAATAATCAAGTAGTCTTTTATGGTTGTTGTCATCTACCTCTCAGAGGAAATTAAGTAAGAATGTAAATAACTTTCTGGGTAGTTTACTTTTTAGTTTTATGTTTTCGGGGTTGCGTTTCAATGATGATTATTTTATGTTTTATCCAATTTTTTTGAGTCATACTATGGTTTTCAAATATTGCCAATAGACTCTTTACAAGGGACCTTTTAACCCCCTTTCGGCTTTTATTTTTGTAACACGTTGTATTTTACAAAACGACCTTTGTCTGTTATAGTTGAAAATATATTATTTCGATTCCCTTCCCAATTGGATGGTAATTGAGTGTTCGGAGTGCCTTTTTGTTGTTCCCTCCAGAGAGGTCGTTAGAGGACGCTACAAGCTGTTGCGTACTCTCTCAGAGAAGCGTACCTGTTGGGAATTTGTTGCGTATTCATTGGGAGTTGTCCCAAAAGGTTCCAAGTTAACATTTCATTTTGTTTTGACGAATTCTTTGAAATGTTTGACTTTTATGAAGTGAGATATTGTTGAGGGTGAAATACAACGCTGAAGTGAAACTTTTTCATGAATAAGAAGTAAACACGTTGTTGTTTCATTGTTACCAATGTAATTATATACATACTAGCACTTTACCCGCGTGAATTTTGTAAAAAACTTCCATCCCTTATTTTACCCCCTTAGGATAAGAATTTTCAAAAATCCTTTCTTAGTGGAAAAGATAAAAAAATAAAAATTTAAAGTAACCTTTATTTGGACACAGCACAAAGAGACTCAACAGATAAAACGTATGAAAAAAGCGTTTGGGTATGTGTCTCACGGCTGGACCAAAAAGGTGTCCAGAACAGCTTAATGTACATGCATGCTATAATTACTTGACGCTGGTTTTCATCTGTAACCTACAACCTAAAACCTAAAAGAAACCTATTGTCCAAATTTCATGTTTCCAGCTTCAGCGGTTTATGCTCTGCGTTGATGAATCAGTCAGTCAGGACATTTCTCCCTCGCGTCCGATTATAAACCCTCCCAGATTAGCATAGTCCGCCGTCCCCGGCATGCGCTACTAGAGCCCGATGATGAGATCACCCTCCTCCAGGAGGCGAATAAATCGACTAGTACTATACACATACACCGCCGCCGCCGACCGGCGTATCGTCCTCGCCGACGAGGCCCCTCGCGACGTCCCACCGCCGCCGCCCCTGATCCACCGTGCTCACCCGCCGCAGCCGCGGAGCCGGTCGTCTCTTCTGACTCCGCGCAGTCACCATGACGCGAGAATACAGCCCTCATCAAGCTGTCGTATCCCTCCCAGTCCTCTTGCATTCGACACCCTAAGAGTTCGAGTCCCCCCTTGGGGACACTCTCAGAGGTGTCGCTGCTATAGTCATAGCCATGATGTTACAGTAGTTAGCTTTGCGTAGTTAGCTAGGTAGTTAGAATAGTAGGTATTGGTTCGGAGACCCTTCTGGTCTCGCCAATAATAGTCAGGTTACGTAGAAAAGGTCCGCAAGACCATCTACAATAGTCGAATAGGAAAAAAAAAAAAAAAAAAACATTTCTCCCTTTATACCTAAGTAAATTCGGTAATTGTTTACATTGAAAAATTAGGAAGGATTTAATTGATTTTTTATAATATTAGAAAAAGTATAGAAAGAAAACGATAATTGAAAAAATAAATTATATCAATCTAAAAATTAAAGAGATAGGTACATGTTTTTCTAGTTTATTATTACCTTCAAAAAACTTTTTCGTTAAACGGTTTTATCTCCTACCCCTACAGCATCAGTATTTGAGGATTGGAGGTTGAAATTATTATATTGCTTTATTATCATGAGAATTAAATTTGTGTGCGAAGTTTCAGGATAATTAGATAAGCAGAAGTAGGTAGTTGAAAAATCTGTCGCAAGATTTGAATTATACAAACAAATTTACAAAGTGAAGCTCTAACTAAAACTCGAGACTAATTACCAAACGCGCGGATCATTCTATTTGTGACGTTAAGCTGCGCTTGCCGTAGTCAGTCTGTGGATGGGTGACCGTTCGTTACACATCTGGACCCCTCCGTGCCTCTGAGAGCATGTTAAACAGTCGGTCCCGGGTGTCATCCGAATACCTATGACAGTCGTTGTGGGAAGTCAGAAGCCCGATAGTCTGACATCCAGTCTAAACTTAGGATGTCGGCATTGCCCAGTAACCGGCCGTTCACACAGCGGATGCGTTTTAACTGATCCGTCGGTACTGGATATGTTGTTTACATTTGTACCGACGGATCAGTTAAACAAATGGCAGCTGCGTCGGATCTGGCTGACAGGATACGATAAAAATAACGGATCCAGTATTTTTAACTAGATTCGGAATACTGTCGTGTATGTGAACTCAATCATTCAGCAACAGGCGCCATCACCAAAATAAAAACGGATCCGCTAAAACGGATCCTGTAAACAGTTTCTGTGTGACCTAGCTGTAACCGGGTTGCGGAGGTCTGATTGCAGTCGCTGCGTGTAAAATACAGGTATTCGGCCGCATCTGGTTAGAGTGGAAGCTGACTCCAACATAGTTGGGAATAGGCTAGGCAGAACGAAGCTAAGTAAAACTGTTGAAAAACCACGTGAAAATAAATTGTCCTTATATTTTTTTTACTAGCTGTGTCCTCACGGCTCCGCCCGTAGCCTATGTTACTCAATGATAATGAAGCTTTCTAACGGCAAAAGAATTTTTGAAATCGGTCCAGTAGCTTTTAAGTTTATTCGTTACATACAAAAATACAAATCTTTCCTGTTTATAATATTATACTAGCTGTGTCCTCACGGCTCCGCCCGTAGCTTATGTTACTCAATGATAATGTAGCTTTTTAGGTTCTCTACTTTCCTCTCTTTAATTCCTACGATTTTATGTCATAATTTAGCATTGCATAATGTTACTTGTCCTAACATTAGTTACGCATAATACTCATTTGCCATAACTTTTTAATCATAATTTTTTAATCCTATTTACTATAAGCATAATATTTAATAAGCATACTATCCAAAAGCATAAGTTTACTTAAGCATAACGACGCATAACCATAACTATTATAAGCATAAAATAACATAAACCTAACCTAATATAAATACATAAATATTCGTAAAGTACGTTTCCTTTATGCTTTTTGATCATTATCACAAATAACTATTAGACAAATAAACAATATGCTTTACAACTTTATGCATATCAAAGTTATGAATATAAACAATAGGATATACAATATTTATACTTAATAACACAATATGCTAAAAGCAATTATGGCACACTATTATTATGACAAAGAAAATGATGCCTAACTTATTATGACAATTTAAATTAGAACAAAAACCATTATGAGAAAAAAAGGGATCCCAGCTTTCTAACGGCAAAAGAATTTTTGATATCGGTCCAGTAGTTTTTAAGTTTATTCGTTACATACAAAAATCCAAAAATACAAATCTTTCCTCTTTATAATATTAGTATAGATTCGTTGGCTTAATAAATTCTCAACAAAAACATCAAAAGATTCTCACACCACCAATAAACCAATCACATTGGTAAAACTTACACTTTCAGTAAAAAAACACATTAATTACTTAGTAATGAGTTCGTAATTAATTTGGTTCATTTATTTATTGTTTTAGAACACACCGCTCCTTTTAGTTTCCAAGTAGCTAACAATCAATTAGGTAGGTGTTAATTGAAGTCAATTAATGGTTTTTTTTTTCAAAGGTATAAAGCTCTTTTTTGTAGCAATTGGATTCTGTTGTAGAATTTAATCAATAGAAAAGTTGCTTTTGTAGACGGTGTTAAGTATTAGGGCCTGCAACCACTGGCGCCACGACACGGCAAGTGATTTTTAGGGTACGATGATCAGCTTCCAATCTAACCAGATGCGGCCGAATACCATTATTTTACACGGAGCGACTGCCATCAGATCTCGATAAACCAGTTGCTGGGCAATGCCGATATCCTAAGGTTAGACCAGTTGTCAGACTTTCAGGCTTCTGACTTCCCGAGTTCCCGTAAAGACTGCTTAACGTGCTCTCCGAGGCACGGAGCGGTCTCGATGTGTAACGGACGGTCACCCATCTACAGACTATTGGACTAACCGCGGCAAGTGCAGCTTAACCTCGCACATCGTATGATGCGCGCGGTTGGTAATTAGCCACGAGCTCTTCTACGGTACGACGATTATCATTGAAATTTCATTTTTATTGTTATAGTATTAAGCTATATTCCTATTCGTCGCATAAAAATCCCTTGCCCTGCCGTGCCGCCAGTGGGCGCAGGCGATGTGTGTATGTGTGATCAGTGAGGATTCACTCACGCATGCAAACAAACACACACACACGTACTATTTTTTCTGTCGGTGTACTCGTATGAATGAAAGCCTTAAAATTTTGATTTAAAATGTTATACCCAAGTAAGTACTTAATTCAATTAATTTATTTCAGATAACAAGGATCCACTGTGTTACTAACAAAAGTCTTAACCTATGTTAGTACTTAACTAGTAATACAGACAATGTACAGATGACAAGTGACCTCACCAACGAGCTGTCATGTCTCCCGGCTATAGCGCGTAGAATGCTGTTGGGGCTACCACGGAGTCTGTTTAGCAGCGGGGCCACTTTCTTACGGCGTACAGCATTGAAGCAGTCGGTACGTGCCTCAGCGAACATAGATGAGGCGCTACAGAACCGAGGCAGACGCAACAGCACCCTAAATGCGTTGTTATATTGGATCCGCAGAGCATTGTAGGCCTTTTGGGTGTAGCTGAACCATAGGCTCCCTGAGTACAGCGACATGCAATATGCTTTAAACAGCGTTATTTTGAGCGCCGCTGCACATCGGAAGAACCGGCGGGCCAGCATATTAGCCCGAACCGACAATGCTCTGCGCTCCCTCTCCATATTGCGTCGTCTTTCAAATATTTTCACTACTCCGAACAAATATTTTCACATTTCCGTACATAATGGGCTCCCTAGACGATCAAAAATGCTTGTCAAGCATTTGCTAGTATTTCAACGAAGTCGAACACACTAACCTATAGTAACGCACACATACGTATAATTTAGAATTAACATGCTTTAGGATTAGAAACCTTAAATCCATATAATATAGTTCAATTTCTTCTTCTTCATCTCCCTGCCCTTATCCCACACTAGGTGGGATCGGCACAACATGTATTTCATAAATCCATGTTGTCAGAGGTTTTGGATTGTTTTATAACCGGCCGCCTGCCTGACATCAACCCTCCTTGGGAATACTCGTTGCGTCGTCGTGCGGGTGACCCAATGTGCTTGCTGATATATGCACTGGAGCCCAAAATGATATGCTTGTCAATCTTATTGCCGACAACTAAGCAGACTATGTTCTTCTTGGTGGAGTATACTTGAAGTTTCTCGATCTACTCATTCAGTTTTGCTAGGGACTTTGATAATTCAATTTCTATTGCTACTAATTATTCTTAAGGTCTCGGTTATAGAAATGCGGAGCTTAAGCTACGGTTTCCTAGAAGAGCGGTGCCGACACAAAGCGGCCGAAATGTAGCGTCGAATAACGTCACTAAAATGTTATCTATGGAAACAAGACGACGTGGTTTCCTAGAGAGCGGTGTTTGACACCTCAACGTCAAATAAGGGTGCCGCCATTTGCATGACGGTCGTCTTTACGGTGCTCAACAGTTTTCAAACGTTTAGCGCGGAGCGTGATGTGTGGTCTAAGAGCCAAGCCACATCTGACGGAAGATATGTCGCCGATCTCCCGTTGCGTAATTTACTCGAAGAATTTTAGTAACACATCTTCGGTCACATGTGTACGGTGTGAGATGTTTATATGGAATTATGTGTACCGGCGGAAGATCGGCGACGTATCTTCCGTCAAATGTGGCTTGGCCCTAAAGCGTACAATTCAAACATAGATGTATTAGAGCGATTTTGGAGGCACGTTTTTCTGGGCGTATTATTTGTGTTATAGTTAGTACAAATAAGGTTTGAGCTACACAATGGCTGATGAATGCTTGTCGTTATTTAAGACAGGTTATCTCAAACCTGCTATGGTATTTTCCTCAACGTTGCCTCGACGTTGCCCTACATTGCTCCTCTCGGTAGTTCTTATACCACAATGTCTGGACTCTAAAAGAGACCTTGATCTCTGAGTTTGTTTCGGCTTTACTTCTCAGAGCTAGTTAGACAGGAAATGCCGGCGCCATCTAGTCTTAATGCAAACATTACATTGTCTTGTAAAAGTGTCTGTAATAGATTTATTCACAGATATAAAAATCATTTATCATTACGCGGTGATAAATATGGCGGGTTACCAAAAACAAAGGAAAACTCACTACATATCTTCTTCTTCTTCCTGCCCTTATCCCACACTAGGTGGGGTCGGCACAACATGTATTTATGAAATCCATGTTGTTAGAGGTTTTGGCTTATTGTTTTGTGAGCGGCCGCCTGCCTGACATCAACCCTCCTTGGGAATACTCGTTGCGCCGTCGCCGTAGCGCGGGTGACCCAATGTGCTTGCTAATATTAGGTATGCACTAGGTCCCAAAATGATATGCTTGTCATTCTTATTGCCGACAACTAAGCAAACTATGTTCTTCTTGGTGGAGTATACTTGAAGTTGCTCGACTCACTCATTCAGTTTTGCTAGGGACTTCGGTTCTGACACATCGTAAACTAATATAACCGTGAGCGTCTCTATAAAAACTTGATGACAATGTTCTGTATCGCTCCTGTCCCGCTGTACCCCAAATACACATCTTGCTTAACTTTGAACACCGTTCACGTCCATGAGTTTACATTATTTTGTTGTCAACTCCGATTGCATCTGGGAATTATAAATTGTAGTCTCCCGTTGTGAACGCTAGGATTATACCGGATTTACCCACACCGCAATTAACGATAAAATCATTCAAAATATCTGTATGTAAAAAAATCGCGAATAATAAATTTTATAAAATATCACATGACACACTGCATATACGTTCCAAAAATATACAACCTTATTTTTTGTATACTTACCATAAATCTGAAAGGGGGTCATTGTAATCATCATTACGAATAACTTTTACTATGGGATAAACACTGAAATCGCGAAAAAATTATCAGCTGTTCATACTTTTATGTTCACCTAACATAACTTATCATCACGCCTGTATTCCCCTAAGGGTTGGACAGAGGTGTAACACCCATCATTTTGCCGTTGTTTAAGTCCCATGTATTAGGGGGTGAGCCTATTGCCATCAACCGGGTATAAATCCAAACTCCGGGCTACTACTGAGGAATTTGACACGGAAAAACATAATAACGCTTTGCCCGACCTGGGGATCGAACCCAGGACCTCACGATCAGCAGTCGTGGTTGCCACCACTAGATCAACGAGGCAGTTTACGTAACTCGACAAAATGTACGGAACAGCAGATTTTTTTCAGCGAATCTGAGTTGATCCCATAACTAAAGTTGTTCATAAAGTACAATGGACACAAAAAATAAAGTTGTAGGTATAATATCTATACATATTTATAGTTGGAACATGAAATACCGATAACATTCATAAATTTCACAACTCAACGCCTTAACGATCTGAAACTTTCAACTACGGACCGAGTCTTTAACTAAATGCAATGAAGTGTTACTAACTTTATGTTAATAGCGAAGGCCACGCCGGGGTGTTTATAGTGGAGTTTCTGTATTATTATGTACTTAAAAGGCACTTTATAAATGTTTATTTTTGCATCTATGCAAGTTTAAACAGTATACCAAATTTCGCACAATTCCTTTCCTTCTTCTTCATTAAATAAGCTTCACTTCGTACTTGTTTGAATCAAATCTTGCGACAGATTTTTCATCTGCTTCTGCTGAACCGATTCTCCTGAAACTTCGCAAACAAATTCAGTTCCCATGACAACACAACCTTATAATAATTTCAACCTTCAATACTCAAATCCTGATGCTGCAGGAGTACTGCAAGATAAAACCGTTGAACTTTTTTGTTTTGATCTTTTAGGTATGGAACCCTTATTTATCTAATAATAAAAAAACTTAACTGAAAAGTTTATTTCATCCGTCGCGTTGGTACATCTATACTATAAATACTATCTATACTAATCCGTACTAATATTATAAACGCGAAAGTGTGTTTGTTTGTTTGTTTGTCCTTCCTTCACGCCCTAACTAAGCAACCAATCGACTTGATTTTCAGCATAGAGTTAGTTGAAAGGATGGAGAGTAATATAGGCTACTTTTGGCCCTGGAAAAACATCATGTTAATTCCACGTGAGCGAAGCCGCGGGTAAAAGCTAGTAATATTATAAAGAGGAAAGATTTGTATTTGTATATTCTTTTGTATGTAACGAGTAAACTTAAAAACTACTGGACCGATTTCAAAAATTCTTTTGCCGTTAGAAAGCTATATTATCACTGAGTAACATGGGCTACGGGCGGAGCCGTGAAACACAGCTAGTATAATATTATAAAGAGGAAAGATTTGTATTTTTGTATGTAACAAATAAACTTAAAAACTACTGGACCGATTTCAAAAATTCTTTTGCCGTTAGAAAGCTACATTATCACTGAGTAACATAGGCTACGGGCGGAGCCATGAGAACACAGCTAGTATAATATTATAAAGAGGAAAGATTTGTATTTTTGTATGTAACAAATAAACTTAAAAACTACTGGACCGATTTCAAAAAATATTTTGCCGTTAGAAAGCTACATTATCACTGAGTAACATAGGCTACGGGCGGAACCGTGAGAACACAGCTAGTATAATATTATAAAGAGGAAAGATTTGTATTTTTGTATGTAACAAATAAACTTAAAAACTACTGGACCGATTTCAAAAATTCTTTTGCCATTAGAAAGCTATATTATCACTGAGTAACAGAGGCTACGGGCGGAGCCGTGAGGACACAGTTAGTATATAGTATATGAATATTGCTAGGCTAATCTAGCGAATAGGTATCTAGGAACTTATAATTCAACCGATTTGATCATGCTACTGATAATGATCAAGGCTATACCTTTATTTAATCTAATACGATTTCGGTACCGAAAACCATCGAATGATGAATAAATCATACTATTGAAAAATGTATGGTATCTGGGGCCTTATAACAAAGGACAGGCTGGCGCGGCGGTTCAACAAAGAAAACCTTTATTTATAAAGGTTTAGATACCGATACCGAAATATACCGTTTTGCATTTTCGAATTCTACTTTTTGGTACCGAATTATATCCGTGGCTGGCGTGAACACATTGACATGTCGACTTCTATGTTTTTTTTTATTGGCTTATTGCATCCTACGCATTCGGAATTTATATGAAAAAATTGACATTTCTAAACATACATAAATTTTGGACCAATCGACTTTGGTAATATATTGACATCTCGCATTTTGACATGTCTAACTTAACAAAACCTCATGTCAAATTAACGATTCATATGTTTTTGTGATCGAACATTGATATTTTGTTATATCAACCTATACTCAGTACCCAAAATAATATTCGTTATTTGATATCTCAACTTATACACTTAGTTTTCTATAAGTAGTCATTTTAAATTGACAAATTGAATTTTTCATTAAATAGTGACACATTGAGATATCAAGTTAAGGCCAACTGAAGTATTTCTGTTCAATTTGCGATATATTGAGATGTCCAGTTGCGACCAACGAAGTTCTGAACCCTAAAAGTCTATTATTATGCAATCTATGGGGAATTTAGTTTATTTATTGTCATCCTTTAAAATATGGCATAAAATAACTTTTAAAACACCTATGTTAAATTAATTTACCGATTTACCAGAAGACGTCAAAACTTTAAAATGCCCGCCCTGACAAATTACAGTTTTAGACATATCAACATATTCACGCCAGCCACGGATATATGGGTAGCAAAATATTCTGGTGACCGGAATTAACGGGTATACCGTCCGTGTGCCGTCTCGTACCGAATTAACGGGTATACCGTGCGTGTACCGTCTCGTACCGAATTAACGGGTATACCGTCCGTGTACCGTCTCGTACCGAATTAACGGGTATACCGTCCGTGTACCGTCTCGTACCGAATTAACGGGTATACCGTCCGTGTACCGTCTCGTACCGAATTAACGGGTATACCGTCCGTGTACCGTCTCGTACCGTATTTTAAAGGTACCTATCTCAATTTTCTGGTTATTCCGTCCCTGGTTATGATCATATTCCTAGGGAAATGCTTATGAAACGCTTCCTTATACCTAAGCTTAGCTTTTTCCCAACGATGTTGAGGTCAATTTCCATTCAAATCAAATCAAATCAAAAATTTTATTTCACATAAACCAATACAGGTGCTTATGAAAAGTCGAATTTAGATGCACGGTTCCAATTTGTCGTTTCCTATGGAGAAGAACCGGCAAGAAACTCCATGGTTACTCTTTTAAAAATAATATCTTTAACAATTACAGAGTACAATGATTTAGGATAGTGAGAGAACAAAGGAGTCCTGACCACAGACCAATGAGTAATGTAGTACACAATTAGTACACATTCTAATCAAATGCGTTAATGCCGATATCCTAAGGTTAGGTTAGTTATTCTCATACATTTAACGTGCGATAACGTGACGTTTACGTTTCGAAAACTATACGAAAGCGGTTGGCAAAAACTTTGTCTGACTTTCGGCTTTCTGACTTCCCGTAATGACTGTCATAGGTATCCGTATAATATCCAAGACCGACTGTTTAACGTGCTCTCCGAGGCACGGAGGGGTCTTGATGTGTAACGAACGGTCACCCATCCACGGACTGACTGCAGCAAGTGGAGCTTAACCTCGCAAATTGTATGATCCGCGCGGTTACTAATTAGCCAGGAGCCCGTCCTTCCGAGCTTTCTTATACTTAATCATTTTCCGGTATATGATCATATCGCTAGGAATATACATAACATAACATCACGCCTGTATTCCCCGAAGAGTTGGACAGAGGTGTATAGTAACACCCTTATTTCGCCGTTATGTTTAAGTCCCATGTAATAGGGGGCGAGCCTATTGCCATCAACCAGGCACAAATCCAAACTCCGGGCAGTTACCGAGAAATTTCACACGGAAAAACCCAATAATATTTTGCCTGACCTGGGGATCGAACCCACGAACTCACGATCAGCAGTCGCGCTTGCCACCACTAGACCAACGAGGCAGTTATAGCTAGGAATATAATAATATTCTACAGTAGGTAGGTAGGTAGTAGTGCCTAGGAATATAATCATAAATAATATTCTACAGTAGGTATATACGTACACTCAGCCACAACATCTCACAATTTCCTTCAGCGCTTCCAATGGAGTCTTAATTGGCCATCAGTCCTTCGATTGAGGCATCAGCAGAATTAGGCCACCGCACAAAAAGGTCGGACCATCGATAAAATACAAGTGCGGTGAATGAAAAACAGTATTCTGACGATAGATAAAAAATATAAAAATGAAAATAACTGTGGAGTTACTTTTAGAGGCGACGATTTTTTTAATGCTTGGAATGAATATGGTCTACAGATAGTTGTTGCTACAATTCATTGTGAGGTTATTGATGTTACTGCAATGTGATATACGTTTTTTTAAAAGAAAACCCTTAAAATAACACACACGTAACACATAAGTTTATATTAATCTATTTATTGCTTTTGTTTGGTAATATTCAAATTTAATATTGTACGTAACATGTTTATTTATTTATTTGTGTCGTTATTGCCCGTGGCATCACTATGGTCCTATCTGAAAACCAGCGTTGCGACATTTTGTTTTCTTTTTCTAAATGTCGCAACATAATGCTGAAATAGGAGCCCTTTTTGGCCTCGTGCAGGTAGTCTAAATTCTTATTCCTTCTTTTTTTATATATTGTTTTTGTTTCTGTAACTGCCTGTGTGAGTCCAGAATAAATAATTTTCTTTCTTTCTTTCTTTAAAATAATTTTTGAGTTAAACAGTTTTATCTTGCAGTACGACTGCAGCATCAAGATTTGAAGATTGAAGGTTGAAATTATTATAATGTTGTATTGTCAAGGGAAATGAATTTGTGTGCGAAGTTTCAGGAGAATCGGTTAAGCAGAAGTAGTTGAAAAATCTGTCGCAAGATTTGAATCGAACAAAATAAAAGTGAAGCTATGTAATTAAAATCGTTTAAAAATTAGTTAGGTGTAAGGCAAAGTTTAAAAAAAATACAGTCACAATGGAGTAGCATACTAGGGAACTAATTTTATAACATTTTATGTCAACTAGTTGTACCAACGCAATTTCATTGGTTAAAGTTTGTTTGACATTATTGCTAATGTTAATATAACCCGTTCTGATTGGTTTTAATTGATACAAACAGAGGTGCTGCCATCTGCTTTTGTTTTGCGTGTGCCTCCCCATTAGTACAAAACTAATTCAGACAATCATGATGATGTCCTCCCACCACCGGTGCTCCCTTACCCCGAGCACCCACCCCAGTCGTGGCCCCACCTCTGCGCCCCGCGACCCAATCCCTCCCGCCGAGACCGGCGTTTGATCCCTATGACCCCTTCCGGGTCATCACGAGCACCTTCGGGGTCTTCCATAGCCCCCGAGGGATTCAAATGTCTAGAGACATTATAGCCTGTAGAGGCGATTACGTTTCACTCGTCCGGGTATACGACTCATACCCGGACGTCACCCAAGCTCTTAGGAACTTGCCCCACAACGTGTAGATTAGGGCCTAGCCGTCTATAATACTACACACACACAACCGACGCGCACCCGGCCTCGCCGTCGAGGCCCCCGCGACCCCCCGTACTATCAAGCCCGACCCTTGCTCTACAGGCCAGCCCGCGTGCTGAGCAGTAGTTATAAAAATTCCCCAATAATAAATAACCCAGCCCGACCCTTGTTATCTCTCAACGACGCACTAAGCCGTGGTTCTAACCCCACAGGGGGTGCCCTTAGTGATCGCCGTTTAATTTATTCCTAGTTTGTAAGCCCTGGCTGGGGGCCTTAAAGTAATTTTTGGCCACCCCAGGAATAGTCCGGTTGAGCAATCAAAAAGCTTCCTAAGCTTCAATTGCGAGTGGTTCAAGTCAAAAAAAAAAAACATGATGATGTCAATCAGTCGTGTCGTTCCCGTATCGTTAGCTAAAAACAGATCAATCTAACCGTATTCGCCGTCATATTCGAGTACGGAGTTCCCCATTGAATGCAAACCTGTCAGTTTTTTTTAAAAAACGCACCGGCTGAATAGAAACGTCAGTTGTAACACAAAAAAGCGAAAAAGTTTTCTTTTTTCAAACTTTAAAATCACCGGCGGTTGCTAGACTTTTGTGGCGTAAAATGGATTATTTTCATGATTTTTATTGCAGCTGTGTTTATATTGATATACAAGCATTGCAATCAACTACACTCCATCATTAGAGTCCACCAAGGCAGACACGAATATTTTTTAAACCATTTCTTTAAATATTGTTTCAGCTCATCTTGAGTGACTGGGTTCATAAAATAATAATACTATAGGGGTGTCATACGAATACTTACGACAGTCGTTACTGGAAGACAGAAGCTTGAAAGTCTTACGACCGGTCTAATCTTAGGATATCGGCATTGCCCTGTAACTGGGTTGCGGAGGTCTGATTGCAGTCACCCCGTGTAAAATACTGGTACTCAGCCGCATCTGGTTACACTGGAAAGTGGACCCAACATAGTTGTGAAAAGGCTAGGCAGAATACCATCAAAAGGCGTGGTTATAATCTTTCGGGTACCTCGCGTCCACGGTGTATAGGCCTCTCACACACCAAAGGCAATAAATGGGAACTCGTCTGTTGCACGCGACGTGCATTTTGCATCCCCCCAGTAACGGGTCACGTCCGCTTTCCTGTCCACTTGCCAAACGCGATTATTATGAATTATGACACAGTGAGCTCGTCTCCTATGGTAAAAGATCAGTTTACTTTTTGTAGTCTGGGTAAGTCGTTTATAAACAGCACACACTTTTTAATTTTTGAAAAATTCTTATTATTACTGAAGTTATGAGCAAATATATTTAAAACAGTCGGTCCCGGGTGTCATACGAATACCTATGACAGTCGTTACGGGAAGTCAGAAACCCGAAAGTCTGACAACTGACCTTAGGATATCGGCATTGCCCAGTAACTGGGTTGCGGAAGTCTCTATGGCAGTCGCTCTGTGTAAAATAGGTACTGGTATTTAGCCGCATCTGGTTAGACTGGAAGCTGACCCCAACATAGTTGGGACACAGCTAGAAAGAACGAACAATTGGCATCAACAAAGTCTAATCTCTAACAAATCGAAATTCTATAAATATATAATTATAAAACATCAATCCCTAATACCCTGTATACCTAAGTACTAACCTAATAATAAATTCATTGATTCCATTGTAGACGCTTACGTCAATGAACCTATTAGAACGCCTAGAATGTTCGGAAAGGTCATTGACTTGTACGCACTGAAATAAGCCCCAACTTCTTAGTAAGGCTTAGTTTATATTTATAGTGTATTAAGACTCACTTTGAAGATGTTCAACAGTAATATTATGGCCAAATACTCAGAAGCTTGTGGAGCTGAGAGGTATGGTGTTCCTCCAACGAAAAGGGAGAATCCTCCAACCAGGCCGGTCTTATGCCTGGCGGGCTACTACCGAACGGTTGATGTGTGGAAGTTGTATACTGGGTTTAAAAAAGCCTTAACGAAGCCGAAGTCGACGCATACTCTACATAAAACTAAGTAACATACAGCAAAAATAATTGCTGGGAAACGACTTTTATTTTTTGGTATTAAAAAACAGCTTTTAATTGTGGCGTGCAATGTAAGCGCGTGTGCAATAGACTGTGCCTACATTTCGAAAATAATAATAATGTTTGTATAAAATAATGTTTAGTAATAACATAACTTAGTTATCGTGAAAATCGTTCAAAAATAATGTGATTTTGACCTTCAATATCTCCGTAACCAGTCGGTTCTCAGGTATGGCCCAATACCAAACAATCTTCATAAAGATGGGAAAAACACGTGGCTCTCGGCTTCGTTAAGGGTATTTTTACACCCGATATATACTATCTGCGTGTCAAATCTTGATATCGCGATGCAGCATTTGTGACATTTCATTTGACAGCTATCATTATTGTCATTGTAGTCTGCTAGACAATCGTAGTGCTGCGTAATACTCATGTGGCGTGATAGATGCCGCCACAGGCCATTCAATTTTAAGTTGCCGTTAAGCTTCGTGCTGTCACTGTCACTCTAAAGTGAAGTGACAGTGACAGCATGAGACTTAACGGCAACTAAAAATTGAGTAGCGTTTGAGTATTTGGCCATTAGTGTTTCAAATGACTGCAAACTTGTCGATTTCTTGAAAATATTGGTTTTTTCCACTTTATGCGATACTAGCTGTTGCCCGCGGTTTCACTCGCTTTCTAAGCAACTACTCCAATATACCCGGATAAAAAGTATTCTATGTTTTAATCCAAGACATGATCTATCTGTGTGCTAAATTTCATCTAAATCCATTTAGTAGTTTTTGCATGAAAGAGTAACAAACATCCATACATACAAACTTTCGCGTTTATAATATTATATAGTAGGTACTCCTAGCCTTTTCCACCCAAATTACATTACCGCTACCCATAACATAACATCACGCCTTGTATTCCCCGAAGGGTTCGGCAGATGTGTTTTTAGTACCTTCGTTTCGCCAGTTATGTTTAAGTCCCACGTAATAGGGGCGAGTATATTGCCCTCAACCAGGCGCAAATCCAAACTCACGGGCTACTACTGAGGAATTCCACACGGAAAAACCCAATAACACTTTGCCCGACCTGGGGATCGAACCCAGGACCTCACGATTAGCGTTTGCCACGAATAGACCAACGGGGTAGTTTGATAAAATGAAAAAATAATATAATATTATACGAGTTACCAAAAAAGAGTCGTTCGCGAAAACAGGAATCAAGTTGAAATTATTTCATTAACGAATTCCTGTGGTTTGGGTAACAACGTCGAATAACTTTTTAGCGGTTCCCGGGGCTTGGGGGAAAAAATGTTACGAATTGTTTTGTACCCTTAAAAAATATGTTACATACCCCTACCGTGGTATATAATTAAAATTTCCTGTTGCAATTTTCTTTTGTGCGTTGAGAGTTTTTTTTTTATAGAGAGTTTTTTTTTTATACGCACATGAATTCGAAAAGTCAGGGGTACTAGCCGGGCTCGAATTCAGACCCTCCTGCATGAAGGGCAAGCATTTAACAACTAGGCTATCACTGCTGCTAGGCTAGGCTAGCACTGTCTACCACATAGATTAGAAAAAAATATTTATTTCATTTTCATTGCGTTTATAAGCAAACATCTTAAAACTGATAACAAATAGAACACGAAACTAGTCCGTGTTCTGTGTTTTTTGATCCTATTTAACCGACTTCCAAAAAAGGAGGAGGTTCTCAACTCGACTGCATGTTTTTTTTTTATTTGTATGTTTGTTCCGCGATATCTTTGATAATTGTGGACCGATTTTAATGATTTCTTTTTTTGTTTGAAAGAGTATTCTTACGAAGTGGTCCCATTTAAATTTGGTGAAGATCTTCAGAGATAGACAATTTGAAGTCGGTTTGATTTTGTTAAAGTTTTATTATATTGGAACAATAGTCTCTTGATCATAGGTTAAAAAACTATTTTTTTCATAGCGTTTACAAACAGACATCTTAGAACTGATAACAAATAGAACAAGAAACTAATTCGTATTCTATGTTCTTTGATCCATTTTGTACTACGCATAGCATTGCAACTTGCATTCAGAAGCGTTGCAACAAAACACCGTACAACTATTACTAACAGCGTTTTACTAAGCATTATTAAATTCCTTGCTAACCCCTCTAACTAAGGAGGGTTTAATAATAAAATTAATGGCTCTCCAGACTATGTTCTAATGATAAAAAAGACGGATAAGTGCGAGTAAGACTCGCGCCTTGGGGGTTCCGTATTGTTTTATAACAGTAGCTAAAGTTGACGTGATAAACTTAATTTTGTAGTATTGTTCATGTAAATTGTATAAAAAAACCCGCAAAGTTCAGTTATAATTCCACACAGCCAGCTGTACTAGAACCGAATGGTTTGGCACGCGACGACGGGAAGAGACCAGATGGCATGTCACTATTGCCATGGAAGATGGGTAGGCCTTTGGTATGGGACGCAACTTGTGTCGACACCCTTGCTCCATCCCATCTTCCTAGCTCGGCGGGCTGTGCTGGCGCTGCCGCTGCGGCCGCGGAGGCCCTCAAGAGGCGCAAATATAGTAACCTCATTGGTTGCTATGACTTTGAGCCGTTTGGGGTCGAAACGCTCGGGCCATGGGGTCCGAGTACACATCTTTTGTTTAAAGAAATTGCCCAAAGGCTGGTCGACGCTTCGCGTGACCAGAGGGCTGGCTTATTCTTTGGCCAAAGAATAAGCGTTGCCATCCAGCGTGGCAACGCTGCCAGTCTTCTGGGCACGCTTCCGGATGACGGTGATGAGGAGGAATATTTTGACGCCTAAGTGATATTTTTGAATAATTTGTATTTTAATAATTTTGTATATAGGTAGTTACTTTTGTCTTTAGATTTGTATGTTTTTAGTTTAGTTTTATATTGTATATATTAGGTTTAAATGTAGGTAAATGATAATTGTGTATAGATAAATAATTCCACACATTATTAGAAATTAATGATTTTTGGTTTATTCCAATACTTGTGCTATGAGACTTTCCTTCGACAATATTGTGCAAGATTCTAGATCAACGGGAAGTACCTAGGTAATCTAAAAGTTTTGATGTGTCAGTCAGTCAGTAAGTTAGTATATCAGTATGAAAGACCGTATATTTTTTTTTATATCTTTGCTCCACACAACAGTTTCTCCTGTATCGTGGGTGCGCTTACAGACACATATCTCACATGCACAAACGCCCAGACCGGGAACAACTACCTCTAGCCCATATAAATATTTGTTCCGTGCGGGAATCGAGCCCGCGACCTGTAGCGCCGAAGCCAATTTTGCTCAGCCACTGCACCATAAGTGCCGTCACTTAACATTTTATTGCAAATGGTTTTTTTTAACAAGATTGTAGGTTTTAGTATTGTGGTATAATTTTAACGCGATATCTTTAGTTGCTCTTGAGAAAACTGCCCGTTCCTGACAGATAGACAAGAAAGTATTGACGACACGTTTGGTGCAGTGGCTGAGCGATCGGCTTGTGCGCTACGGGTCGTGGGTTCGATTCCCGCACGGAACAAATATTTGTATGGCCTACAGATAGTTGTTCTGGGTCTGGATGTTTGTGCATGTGAAGATTTGTGTCTGTAAACGCACCCACGATACAGGAGAAATCCTAGTGCGGGGCAATGTTTTTCTTAAAAAAAAAAAATGGTCCTATAAGGGTTTCGTTTTTTTAATTTCAAGGTACGGTTCCCTAAAATCTGTAGAAGCGGAGTTTGTAAGTTGGGAGATCAATTAGAGAGTTATCTACCGAAAATGCTCGTTAAATTAAGGGAACGGATTTTTATATATTCGCTAAATGGGTGATCAGAGTTCCAGGTTGAACTATTAAAGTTTGTATCTACTTCATAATCATAATATGCGGATAATTTTGTTTTCAATTAATTTAGAAAAATTACATAACATACATTATGTCCTGGTCATCTGTGAGACAATCTGTGATCACGTGTCCGGGGTATTTGAAACGAGTGACGACTTGGAGCGGTATTCCTCGTAGCGTTAAAGGTGGAATATTCGCGGGAGTCTTATTGCGCGCTTTGAATACCATTACCTCGCTTTTGGTAACATTATACCTCAGCCCGTGAGTCTCCGCATACCCCTCACAGACCGCCATCAGTTTTCTCAAACCACAGATTGACGGGCTGAGCAGCACCATGTCGTCGGCGTAGCTTATATTGTTTATCGTTTGTCCATCGACGGAGCAGCCAACCCTAGTGCAGCTCAGCTCACCAATCAAACTGTTTACATACAGGTTAAATAGACTGGGCGGGGTCGGTCCACTCTGTCTTACACCACAGTTCAGTCCATAAGAAACGGATTTAGAACCTGCCCACCGAACATAATTCTTTTGGTTTGAGTACCAATGTTTCAGAATACTAATGAGTTCATCGGGTAAGTCCGTTTCATTATTATTAAGATATTTTTGTAAGTACTTATATTATAATTTACCAACATATGGATGTACCTTGTCCGAAATAAATTTGATTGATTGATAACATCACGACTGTATTCTCCGAAGCACTGGGCAGAGGTGTATAACACTCTCATTTTGCCGATATGTTTAAATACCATGTAATAGGAGGAATTCCATACGGAAAAACCCAATAATACTGCACTACCTGGGGATCGAATGCAGTACCTCACGATTAGCAGCTGCGCTTGCCACTACTAGACCAACGAGGAAGTTTTCGAAAAATAAATATTTATTTTACAGAATGCCTGCCCGCTGATTCAGAATTTTCGATTAGCCAGTTGTCGACTGATTCAGTTTGTTATCTCGTTTTAGTCGACGATTCTCGTAATGAGAGAAAGTGAGATAGCAAACCTAATCGTTCGATAGTTGACTTATTGAAACATACTGAATCAGGAGGCTGAAAGAATTACCTCCAGCTTCTTCTTATGTCGTGTTGATTTGAGCAATTAGAGAATAACTCATGCCGTCATGAAAATTAGTAGAAGCTTAATAAAAGCTATATCTCTACCTACACTTGGGCAGAGGTGTATAGTGTAACACCCTCATTTTGCTGATATATTTAAGTATGTAATAGGGGTCGAGCCTATTGCCATCAACCGGGCACAAATCCCAGTAACACTTTGATTGACCTGGGTATCGAACCCAGGACCACACGATCAGCAGTCGCGCTTGCCACCACTAGACCAACGAGGTAGTTGTGAGCGTAATTGAACATAAATTCAATAAGTACCCATTATAAATTCCGTAAGTACACACAAAGTCGTAAGTGCCGTCAAGACATTATCCATAATAATGTACAAACATAAACTAATGAATTTCAACATTAATATCGCGTATCTATGTTAACTATGAACAAGAAGCATAAATCAGCAACTACCTTGAGGCACATTAGCTTGGTAATTCGCATAAATTACTCACAAACATGGCGGAACAAAATTGCAATTAACCTTTTGGTTAATTTCAATATCATGAATGGGTTTAGCTGTGATCTTTTATCAGCGGGGTGCACCCCGCAGTGTTGGTGAGTCCAATAGATTGCACTTGGTGTTCAGGGTCTGATGATGGAGCTAGGAGGTGGATAGTGGAACTCTTCAGTGGCTGTAAACCCCCCAAGTTAGGCAGTCAACGCCATTGGTTCTAGTTATATGACGCGCACTGTACCTTTACAAAAACTAAGTACCTATGTAGAATTATAAAAGCCATACTTATAATGAATCACATAACATAACATACAACATAATTAGCCCATTACTGTCCCACTGCTGGGCACGAGCCTCTTCTTAGAATGAGAAGGGTTTAAGCCTTAGTCCACCACGCTGGCCTGATGCGGGTTGGCAGACTACACACACCATTGAGAACTTTATGGAGCCCTCAGGTGTGCAGGTTTCCTCACGATGTTTTTCCTTCACCGTAAACGTTAATGTTAAACAAATTCTGATCCGCACATGAATTCGAAAAGTCAGAAGTATGGGCCGTGATCGAACACAGACCTTCCTGCATGGAAGGCAAGCGATCAACCGCTAGGCTGTCACTGCTAGCTTTTTATAATGAATCAATAACATTAATTAGTACAGATGTAAGACTAGAAATAACGCAGTTTTCGTCTGTAAAACAGTCAATGCAGTACCTATTTACTTGAACATGACCATCTTCCACAGAAAACGGAAAGAATTTTTAGTAGCACAATTGAAATTGACTTCTGGAGCGCCCGTTTGTAAATTGTGGAAGACGGAGAAACTCGATGCCCGATGCTAGCAAGACGTGAGATGACCTTATTTGTTGACCTACATAACGGGCATTTTTTTACTGGTAAAAGAAATATTGTAGCTAATTTTAATACTTGTTTACTGGGTTGAAATATATACAGGGTTACAGCTAGTTCACATAAAAACTGTTTACAGTATCCGTTTTAGCGGATCCGTTTTTATTTTGGTGATGGCGCCTGTAGTTGTTTAGCGAGTTCACATACACGACAGTATTCCGAATCCAGTAAAAAATACTGGTCCGACATTTTTACATGTTCCGTTTTTGTAATCAAAAACTGGATGCCGGAATAGTATAAAATACGGAACAGTATTCCGAATCCAGTAAAAAATACTGGTCCGACATTTTTACACACATAAACTGGATGCCGGAACAGTATAAAAAAAGTACATGAGGATATATGGAGAAGTATGGGTGCCTTCTAGGGATTCTTTCTCGGGTTCCCGATACCGGGAATACCTGGGACAACTATCGATCCATTTTAGCGGATCCGTGAAAACGGATCCGCTATGTGAAGGCGGATCCGTTTTCATCGGACCGTTTTAAGATATCCGTTAAAATGGATCCGCTGTGTGAACGCACGGTTACTGGTTATTGGTTACGATTCCATAACATAGTTGTAGGTTATATTATTCTCTATGTAATAATCCAGTAATGCTTTCTGTAAAAGTAATATACTTTCGTAATATTTTGGCAATTTTAATATAATCTACATAATAGCACGTCTGTATTCCCCGAAGGGTTTAGTAGAGGTGTATAATAATACCCTCATTTCACCGTTATATTTAAGTCACACATGAAACTTTTAATTGAAAGATCAACAAACACCGTAACATATATAAGTATGTACTTCCTAACTTCAGAAGAAACGCAACTCTATGAAACTGGAATATTTCCTAAAAAACACACTTCGTCAAGAAAAACTTTCAAAATAGATAGTAAAACCGACTTTCCGAGATGCAAACTATGAAAAATGTTTCCCTTCTATCCTTTATGATATTTCCAGGAATTTTCCACAAATAAGGAAGGAGCCGTTTTATATAAAACCGATGACCTGAAAATGTGGAGGCCAGCGGGTTTTCAACTGCCCATAGAGATTACATTCTGTTTCAATGCGTTCCACAAAAAATAGGTTTTATTTGCGAAAACTGCGCATAAATATTAAAGTTCTCAGTTATATTTTTTTAATATTTTTGAACTGGGATATTGTTTTATAGAATTTCGTGATTTCAGTGTAAAAATAATTTATTGAGGTTTCGATAAAGTTGGTAAGGGTTTTTAAAAGGTGTAGTTAATATGATTTATGTGTTTAAAATTTAAATATTTAATAGATTGGTATAATAACAACACAACTGTGGTGGAACGAGGGGTGGTGTTCCTCCAGCGAAAAGGGAGGATCCACCTACCAGGCGGGTCTCATACCTGGCGGAACACTGCCTAACGGTTGATGTTGGGAAGTAGTTTATACACTATCTGCGTGTCAAATGTTGATATCGCGATGTAGGATTTGTGACGTTTCATTTGACAGCTGTCATTGTTGTCGCTGTAGTCTGCTAGACATTCGTCGTACTGCGTAGTTCGCATGTGGCGTGATAGATGCCGCCACACAACTAACAGATAGTTCACACAGAAACTGTTTACAGGATCCGTTTTTATTTTGGTGATGGTGCCTGTAGTTGTATGAGCGAGTTCACATACACGACAGTATTCCGAATCCAATAAAAAATACTGGATCCGTTATTTTTATCGTATCCTGTCTGCCAGATGCGACGCAGTTGCCATTTGTTTAACTGATCCGTCGGTACAGGTGTGAACAACACGTCCGATGAAACGGATCCGCTGTGTGAATGGGCGGTTAGATATCGCATCGGCAAACTTCGTAAAACCGATCACTTCCGAGCTGAGTGCGACTTCAAGACCTCGAATGTTTATTAATACTGCAGCAAAAAATGATCTTTACGCTAACGTAGAAACTTTAAATGGCGCGATAATGAGTGCCTGCCATTGGTTGTTCGATCAAGTTTGCCAATGCGACTCCCCGGAGGGTTCGGCAGAGGTGATTTAGTACACTCTCGTTTCGCTAGTTATATTTAAGCCTATTGCTATATATTCGAGCCTATTGCTATTAATCGGGCACAAATTCAGACTCCAGGCTGCTACTAAGAAATTCCTAATGGAAAAACCCAATATCACTTTACCCGACCTGAGGATCGAACCCAAGACCCCATGCTCAGCAGTCTTGCGACCACTAGACCAACAAGGCAGTCAATATACAAGGCAGACATTTACCTATCCTACTAATATTATATTGGATAATTTATAATATTTCTTAATATTTATTGGATTATATTATATTGAATACTAATATGATTTTTGGACATTGCACACACAGATAGCTCTTATCCTAGAGGATAAGAAGGATAAGAGCTATCTGTGTGTCCAACTTCATTCAAATCCGTTCCGTAGTTTATTCGTGATCGAGCAACAAAAAAACATGATATTCATTAACCATGACCATGTTAATCCATTTACGCATATAATGCTTTTTATCTGAGTAGGTACATGAAGAATTTCCCCTAGGATGCGAGAAACTGCCGATAACAGCTACAAATATTATCTTTGCATAGTATAAAACAAAGTCGCTCCCGCTGTCTGTACGCTTAGATCTTTTAAACTACGCAACGGATTTTAATGCAGTTTTCAGCAATAGATAGAATGATTCAAGAGGAAGGTTTATAGGTATGCCCCACCTTAGTATCTACATTGCACCCGTACAAAGCCGGGGAGGGACGCTATTAAATACGAAATTGAGTCTATCTGTCCGTCTGTTAGTTTCTTCTTCACGACTAAATTACTTAACCAATTTTGATGAAACTTGGCGGGAAAATAGCCTGTTACCCGGAAAAGATAATAAGATACTTTTTATCGATGTACTATGCGAGTGAAGCCGCGTGCGTCAACCAGCTATTAATATATAACTCTCGGGTATGTTCTAGGTATGTTGACCATTGTGTATACACAATTTATTACTATAATAGCCCATTCATGTCCACTCACTGCACAGAACTTGGGCTTGTATATTGCTTCAGTATTCCTAAGAGGATGATAGCGTTATTGTAACTATCGATAACGTTGCATCATTGTGTATTCTGCCTAACCTTTTCCCAACTATGTTAGGGTCAGCTTCCAGTCTAACCAGATGCGGCTGAATACCAGTATTTTACACGGAGCGACTGCCATCAGACCTCCGCAACCCAGTTACAGGGCAATGCCGATATTCTAAGGTTAGACCGGTTGTCATACTTTCGGGCTTCTGACTTCCCATAACGACTGTCATAGGTATTCGTATGACATCGTTTAACATGCTCTCCGAGGCACGGAGGGGTCTCGATGCGTAATAAATGGTCACCCATCCATTGCCTGACCGCGGCAAGAATTGTATAAAGTCTATTACCACAGCACGTTGTTCTATAGACCTAGCACGAATATTTGATGTATAGTATCGTGAACGTATCGCCAATGTAAGCGAATTTTGAAACGAAAGTATAGCTATACTTTCGATTCAAAATTCAAATTTCGAAAAAACAACCAAAATGTTATAGGACAGCTGTTCTATAACATTTTGGTTTTTTTTTGTGACATGCACAATTTGCATCGTACACATAGATAATAAAAAGTATGAATAAAGTTTTCAATTTATTTATTTATTTAGGGACACAACAACAAACAGGAACAAACAAATTTAATTAAATAGTATGTGAGAAATAAGTATTTCCAATAATAACCAACGTCAATCCTTTGTTTGCCCCTGACAGCACCGGAACAATACACACGAACACAGAAAGAGCCAGCAAGATATATTCTTATCCACTCACACAGAGAAAAAGCACCTACCGCCATTTTGATGCACTCCAATCACATTTAAAAAAGTCCAACCCAAAAAAAAACTCATTGTACTTGTCAACCAACTCCAGTTATTTAAAAAAAGAACAATTCTACAACCGGCCTGCATTCATTACGTTTTCGCAATTCTACCAAAGAAATAATAAAGGCAGAATAACTTTCACTGTCTACAAACTTAGTTACCCGTAAGGAGAAGTATGGGTAAGTGGGGAGAGGGGAATTCCTTTTTTGAAAAGTTAATGCAGTATAACTTGCTTGTTTGTGTTGAGTGCCATTATCTTAGGTGCTATAGTTTTTACCCGACTGCTCCAGAAGGAGGGTAATATTTTTACACGGTGTGTTTGGGAATTCCAAAATTGTATGTCTATTGTAGTTTGTAAGTACCTACTTCAATGAATCAGGGTTTTTTAGTAGGTATGAAGTGGAACTCCATCTATAGATCATAATTTTAAAAGCAAATTTTGACGACACGTTTGATGCTGTGGCTGAGCGATTAGCTTCTGCGCTACTGGTCGAGGGTTCGATTCCCACGCGGAACAAATGTTTTTATGGCCTACAGATAGTTGTTCCAGATGTGGGCGTTTGTGCATGTGATGATTTGTGTCTGTAAAGGTATCCACGATAAAATGTGGGGCAAAGTTTTTATAAACATTATAAAGTTAGATTCGAATCATAAGTAAGCTTAAATGGATGCATGAAGACGGCTAAAGATAGTTGAAATCTTTTAGGAGATCTTTTTTCGACGGATAGTGAACATTGTCAAGAAAGATGATTCTTGAATCAATTCCTCTGATTATGTAGGTATTTAGATAACATACATGACATAACATTTCGCCTTGTATTCCCCGAAGGGTTCGGCAGAGGTGTTTTTTAGTACACCCTCGTTTCGTCAGCTATGTTTAAGTCCCATGTAATAGAGGGCGAGCCTATTGCCATCAAACGGGCACTAATCCAGACTCCGGGCTGCTACTGAGAAATTCCTAATGGAAAAACCCAATAGCACTATGCCCGACTTGGGGATCGAACCCAGGACCTCACGATCAGCAGTCACGCTTGCCACCACTAGACCAATGAGGCAGTACTTAGATAAATTGATAGAAACTTCATCTTTTCCTTAAGATAACATACTCGTTAGAAGGACAGAGATAGCCTAGTGGTTGAACGCCGTTTCCTTATGGCAGCGTAGAATCAGTCTACCCGACTCCGTGAACATACTTGATGTAAGTAGTACAAATTTGGGGCAGCCCAATCTTCACTCTGAATACCCCGTGTGTGCAATCTAATATAATCTGTTTGGTATATACCGAGCTGGACACCCATTTTGCACAATCTGAGATACACATTGCACATTGGTCGTTGACTATAAGTTCGTTTTGCCTATCCTTTTTCCAATTATCTTGCGGTCAGCTCCCAGTCTAACCAGATGGGGCTGAATACCAGTATTTAACACGGAGCGACTGCCATCAGACCTACGCAACCCAGTTACTGGGCAATGCTGATATCCTAAGGTTAGACCGGTTGTCAGACTTTCGGGTTTCTGACTACCAGTAACGACTGTCATAGGTATACGTATGACATCCGGGACCGACGGTTTAACGGCTCTCCGAGGCACGGAGGGGTCTCGGTGTGTAGCAAACGGTCAACCATCCACGGACTGACCGCGGCAAGCGCATCTTAACCTCGCAAATCGTATGATCGGCGCGGTTGTTAATTAGTCACGATGCCCTCATTTTTCCTTTTTTACCATCTAGCAAAATGCTCGCCACAATAAAGAAGCTTTTACTATTATTTTCTTAGAATAAATTATCTTGTGTATATGTTTTATCTCTTTGTAATATATCTCGATTGTGAAAAATAAACGATTTTTTCTTTATTTCTTTCTTTTTTATTTCTTTCTTTCTTCCTTATTTCTTTCTTTCTTCCTTATTTCTTTTTTCTTCCTTATTTCTTTCTTTATTTTATTAACAAAATAAACTTCAAATTTTCTTTCTTCTTCTACTCTGCTCATTCCAATTATGTTTACACCCCAATACACAATAACCATCACAATCAATAACCGTATTCCAATATTCGCGTTGCACAAACAATCGGTATTAAACATTTTCACGTACTGAAACCAGCACTCATAATTGATATTTCATGAGCATTAAAGAATTGATATTATCATGTATTTTTTATGTAAACACAATATCAAAGAGAATAATATATTTTGTTTACGTTATCTATACTAATATTATAAAGGGGTAAGATTTTTATTTTTGTATGTAACGAATAAACTTAAAAACTACTGGACCGATTTCAAAAATTCTTTTACCGTTTGAAAGCTACGTTATCACTGAGTAGCATAGGCTACGGGCGGAACTGTGAGAACACAGCTAGTCTCTTATATAAAAAAATATGTTTGTGTGTTCGATGTTCGTGTTCGTCTTCCATGCGTTCGCGCATCGTTCTTCCGATTAAAGAATAAGCTAATGCTGCCCATTCTGTTATGCACAAACTAAACTAAATTTAAACTATTGCCATCTTGTTCACTCTAATAAAATAAGAAAGTGACGGACGTGTAAATAAGAGTTGTCAAATTTAGTTGAACTAAAATTTCCATAGAAATTTAGAATTTAAAAAAACACGGTGAAGTTCAAGGCGTAAACTAGTTTGACATCTCTAACTTAGTTCTTATCTATCACCGTCCTCTTCTCGCGCTGTCTGTTAGTAAGAGATAGCAATTCCCTATTTTAGTTTAGTTTGTGAACGAGAGAATTGGCACCAATCTCTCTCTATCCATAGGTGACATGAAATGTGATATCTTCACGACATATAGCAGCAATCTACACTTGAGAGCAATAACATCGCACAGCCCCTGGTATTTGGTTTATTACTGTATTTTTTCTTAACTCTAAAGACATTGAATAAAAATCATTTGGTAAAATGAAAGTATACAAGCTTAGCTTTTTAATGTCACAAAATTCAAATCATTGATCTTCAAGTAACTTACAAAAACAACCATACACAAAATTCCCCGAATTTACTCGTTTACGCTGGCACTACTTGCACCCTTACCCACAGGTATAAAAAGGTCGATTTTTTTAATTTTTATTCGGTTGCCTACCGAACGGTAGGTATTACCGGTTGTATTAGGACATGTCCAGCAGTGGACATCTATAAGTTGAGATGAGATTATGTCCACACATCGTCGGCCAAAAGTGGTACTGATGAAATTGCCTGTCCATTTGAACGATTTAACATTCAATGTTTATTCATTACCTGTAAAATCGAACTGAATATTTTCTGTACACATATTATTAATATGTGTACAGAAATGAATTATATTAAAATTTATTAATATTCTCGTTTATTCATCTATTTACATATTTGATACATTTTTAAATATTTCTATAAAAAATATAAAAAAAACATTTAAAAATATAAAAAATAGTAGCCCACCGGCATCGGGAACAGGGTCCAAGCTACCGGTGGTCAGGGCCTCAAAGAGAGGAACTTCCTAACAATACGTGCCGTGTCCAGAAGTACCGCTTTCTGTATCAGGCCCTTGACCCAGCTGCCCAACGCGAGCCTCGTCAGATGTTGGTCGAGGCTCTTGGCTATTAAACCATTGGCCGTCACGACTATCGGCACAATGACTGCTGAGTCAACTTCCCACATGTCGACAACCTCGTGTGCCAAGTCTTGATACTTAATTTCTTTATCTTTCTCGGCTTTCACAAGGTTCTCGTCATGTGGGACAGTGATATCAACAATCATTGTGAGACGCTCTGATCGATCTATCACCACTATGTCAGGCTTATTGGCAACAATAGTCCTGTCGGTGATGATAGATCGGTCCCAGTACAATGTGATATGACCATTCTCGAGAACTGGGTCGGGCACATACTTGTAGTATGGTACTTCTGCGTCCACAAGGTTGTATTTCAGAGCAAGTTGCTGGTGGATAATCCTAGCCACTAGGTTGTGTCTGTGCAAATACTCGCCGTTAGCAAGACGAGAACAACCAGAAATAATATGTCGAATGGATTCACCGGGACAGTGGCATGCCCGACAGATGTCAACCGTGCCGTCCTTCACAATATATTTCCGGTAGTTGTTCGTCATCATAACTTCGTCCATAATTGCACAGACAAAACCTTCGGTTTCCCCAAAGAGATCACCGAAACGTAGCCAGGCTACGGACGCTAGGAAATCTACATCGGGCCCGTGAAGGGCCCGATAGAAGCGTCCGTGAAGCTCCTTGCTCTGCCATACCTCCCTGCGGCCATTAGTATCCAGTACTACAGGCTTGCGCCAGTTCTCTTTAGCCAAGGAGAGCGGGGTGAATCCTTTGTCCACTGCGACTACATCACGATGCATCCCCACGTCGGCTTGGAGGAAGTACTCCCTGAGGCTGCACACCTCGCGGTTGTGGAGGGTCTTAGCATTTAAAAAGCCTCGACCCCCACACTTCCTCGGAATGTACAGCCTCATCACCGATGAACGTGGGTGATGCATTCGGTATGCAGTCAGCAGCGTACGGACCCTCCTATCCAGGGCATCAAGTTCGGTCTGAGTCCACTTGAGTATGCCGAAGGAGTACATCAAGACCGGCATGACCCAACCGTTAAAGGCGCGCACCTTATTTCCGCCTGATAAAAGACTTTTAAGTACTTTTTTCAGGCGGCCATAGAAGCGCTCCCGTAACGATTGCTTCATGTCGGTCTCATTGATGCCTAACGCCTCCGACATGCCCAAGTATTTGTAGGTTTCGGTTGAGGAGAGGGGTCTGAGGTGTATGGAATCCGAGAGTTGTGTTCCCACGGATTCCATAATCCCTCCTCGCTTTACATGCATGACTGCACATTTGTCCACACCAAATTCCATCCTGATGGAATTACTGAAAGTTTCAGTTACTTTCAGTAACTTCATCAGTTGCAAATTGTTGGGGGCAAAGAGTTTCAAATCGTCCATGTAAAGGAGGTGGGATATTACCTGACCACCTCTTCTCAACCGGTAGCCTAACCCTGAACCCTCCAACAATGTGCTCAGAGGGTTCTTATTAATATTTTTATTAAAATTACTTTGGAAAAGAACATTATAATACTATCAAGAAACTTGATTATAATTTCAATGAATGACAACATAACATATATACCATCACATCTGTATTCCCCGAAGGGTTAAGTAGAGGTATACAGGGTGTAAACGGAATCATGTAATTCTTTCAAACCTTGTGATGTAGGTAATGCAGACATAATTATGGTAGATAAAACCTGCAAGGGATACTTTAGGATTCAATAAAAAAATGCAAGCAGTAAACATGTGTTCTTAACGTGAGGCATTTTAGCGCCCAGAGCAAATTGCACGGCTATCGTTCGCCGCACGGTCATTTAACTCGGGGCGGTAAAATGCCTAACGTTGAAAATACATGTTTACTTTATGTATTTTTTTTATTGTATCCAAAAGTATCCCGTTCATGTTTAATCTATGTCAGCAGTAGATTACGAGGTTTGAAGAAATTACATGATTTCATTTACACCCCGTATAGTAACACCCTCATTTCGCCGTTATGTTTAAGTCCCATGTAATAGGGGGTGAGCCTATTGCCATCAACCGGGCACGGATCCTCACTTCGAACTGCTACTGAGGAATTCCAAACGGAAAAACCCAATAATATTTTGCCCGACCTGGAGATAGAACCCAGGATCAGCCGTCGCGCTTACCACCACTAGACCAACGAGGCAGTTTAATTAATCATAGTTTAATAGAAAAGAAGGAAGAAGAGGGGCTCGTGGCATATTACCAACCGCGTGGTTCAAACGATTACCGGGGTTAAGCTGCACCTGCCGCGGTCAGTCTGTGGATGGCTGACCGTTCGTTACCACCGAAACCCCTCCGTGCCTCAGTCAGCACGATCAACAGTCGGTCCCGGGTGTCATATGGATACCTATGACAGTCGTTACGGGAAGTCAGAAGCCCGAAAGCACAAAACAGATAGGTACAGAAGTCAATCTACATACAAGTGCGCTCGAGCAACGCACACATAGACACTGCTCACGGACACGATATCTCGGACTGTTTGGGACTAGAGTGCGAGCGCGAGTGCCATGCGCTTGAGAGAGATAGATATATGGATAGAGCGACCGCCGAGCGTAGGTATGAAAAGTGAAGTACATACATGTGATTGACTTCTGTACCTATCTGTTTTGTGCCGAAAGTCTGACAACCGGGCATTGCCCTGTAACTGAGTTGCCGAAGTCTATTGGCAGTCGATCCGTGTAAAATACTGGTGTTCAGCCGCATTTGGTTAGGAAGGAAGCTGACCACAACATAGTTGGGGAAAGGCTACTAGAAAAGAAGACAGCTTCATTAATCGCCTGTGAATTCGTATAAATGGAGTTATCACTTAAACACTTCTTCTTCTTCTTAGCGTGTCGATGGCAATCTAAATTGAGTTGGCGCAGAACTTAGCTACGAGTTTAGAGTTGTCAGTAGCGTCCGTTAGTTCCTGTAACGTGCAGGTATCAGGGCACGCAGGGCATGATGTAGTGTCCCATCGTTTGTGGAACAGCACTACATTTACAATCTAAGCTGGAATCGTCTATGAATCTCCACATGGGCAGGTTTTCCTTGCTTCGAACAACCTGGGTCCGGAGTCTGTTTAAAGACTTCCAGGTTAACCAAGGCGACTCATGTCCAGGTGGGAGTTTTTCAGCAGGTGGGACAAATGGGATGGGTAGGTAAGCACTATTACTTTAACAAAACTTATTCGACTCATACTCGACTCAGGACGGCCTCGAAAACATCTTCTAAATTGTATTCTTAGCCGCAATTTCAAGTGAACTTTGAGGTTTCTCGACTGAGGGGTCCTCAATAGAGTCGAGGTAGAGTGGAATCATTACGTCATAATTTTGTTTATCTGCATCGCGCAAATAACGCCGCGATAAATACTTCTAAGAATTATCGTAAGCATATTCGATAGTCTTCAAAATTCATTTTTGTTACATACGAACTTTGACACTTCCTTCCTTAAGGTAGGTTCCGAGGTACCTTGAGTTTGACATATGATTCCTTACCTCGACTGAGGAAAAATCTCGAGTCGAGGACGTTTATGTCAACTATAACTACCGATGTTAGTGAAAAAGGCTGAGTCGAGGTGGAGTCGAGTTGAGTAAGTTTTGGAGGAACGTCTTAGAATATGGGTGTATAAGCCTACGATTACTAACTATCGCTTTTTGACTTTTAATTTCCCTCATTACCTACTATTGCTATCCTAATTCTGTTACAAACACGCAATTTTCATGCTCATCGTGAAGAACCCTTAGTACCTACTACTTAAAGCGTGTTAATTGTTGACATTGCTATGCAAATTGTAAGAGTCAATTGAAGAAAATGGGTCACGCCTCGCAGGAGAACGGCTAACCAGATATTATAGGCCGGGAGCCGGAGATAAGGATCAACCATCAAAAATGACATGGCAATTATTGGCTTACAAATAATAAATGACTTTTATTTCTGTAAATAAATCTGTTACAGACAATTTTACAAGTCAATATAAGGTCCAACTAAAATACCTGGACAAACTTTTACACAGTGTTCAATACGTTTAACTAATCACATCTATGTAAAAAAAACGAGATCCAAGTGTTTTTTTTCTAACCGAAAAATAATACTGATTTAAATTGCCTGTACTCTCTAAGAATAAATGCATCCACCGCCATTGGGGCGCGCGCTAATTCAGTGCCGTGTTTTACCTAAAGAGCCAAGAGAAAAATGTAAAAAAAAAAAAAAATTGAAAAAAAAAAATTGGTTAGAAAAAAAACACGTCTCAAAAAAAACATCTCGTTTTTTGCATAGATATGTTCATTAACACGTACTGAACACTTGTAAAAGTTTGTCCAGGTATTTTGGTTGGACCTTATATGTATAAAGGTTTTTTAAGACTAGATGGCGCCGTCATTTCCTATCTGACTAACTCTGAGAAGAAAAGCCGAAACAAACTGAGAGATCAAGGTCTCTTTTAAAGTCCAGACTTTGTGGTATAAAAACTATGCGAGTGTAACAATGTAGGGCAACGTCTGGAATGGCCTTTTGAGGAAAGTGCCATAGCAGGTTTGAGTTGACCTGTTCTAACTGACGGCACGCATGCATCAGTCATCGCGTAGCTCAAACCTTATTTTAAGGAGCTCAACATCCTGACTGCTGCATGACGCTACCAATCAGCCGGACGTACAGCTAGCTATCCTAGCTACCCATGAGATGGTAGATGATAGGTAATAATAATGGATCAGTCAATAATAGTCCAACAACGCGCAACAGGACACCGTGGTGGACTAAGGCCTAACCCCGTTTTCGTTTAGAGAAGAGGTACGTGCCCAGCAGTGGAACAGTAATTAGCTGATTATGCTAACAATGGATTAAACCTTAATTTAGACACCAAATTCAACTAATTATTTCCTAAAACATCGCAAGCTAAATTTCATCCAGACAGTGGGCTATCACAGTGTTGCATTAGACGTTATGACGGACACTGCGGTGACTACTTGGTCGAGACCAGTCGAGACATCGCCATCAGGTCGGCATTGACAGGTCTATTCCTAGTACATTCGTTCGAAAACGACAGAGGAGTCAGACAAATAATTTGGAATTATGTTTCACTGCAGAAAATAATATTGTAATGTAACTTTAATGAGGCGTGTTCATATTTATGATTGTTTACAGTTTATTCGTGTGCATTTTTTGTCGGGCGATTCGTAGGCGTAGCACGAACGTTTACGTTAGTATCGTAAACATATCGCTACTGTTCTTTTTTTCTATAAGTACAGTCAGCAACAAAAGTATGTTAAGACTTCAGTTTTTAAAATCATAACTGAACACAACAATATTCAAATGTAATCGGAACACATGTAAC
The DNA here is from genome assembly GCA_910594945.2 of Amphipyra berbera. Taxonomy (NCBI): domain Eukaryota; kingdom Metazoa; phylum Arthropoda; class Insecta; order Lepidoptera; family Noctuidae; genus Amphipyra; species Amphipyra berbera. Next base: position 3,735,836 of record OU343138.1, read on the forward strand.
AATAAAATAACACAAACTCTTGACTATTATATGAATTCTGAAAAGCAGTGTATCAAATATTTTGGTGTCTTTTAGATGTTATGGAAAAGTAACAATGTTAACCTACTTTCGTTGTTGACCGTACAATGACAGACTACAGACTAAGACAAGTCAGCACAGCTACGAAAATATACAATACATAAATCTGATGTCCAATTATTACTGTACCCACACAGCGTTCACTGTCTTATATGCTTCATTAGTGACAGTTAAGGTATTTATAAAGACAGTTCAAGTTTAGTCGTTATACATTATGTAATTTTTTTTTTTTTTTTTTTTTTTTGGAAAAACATTGCCCCACACTAGGATTTCTCCTGTATCGTGGTTGCTTTTACAGACACAAATCTTCACACGCACAAACACCCAGACCCGGAACAACTATCTGTAGGCCATACAAATATTTGTTCCGTGCGGGAATCGAACCCACGACCTGCAGCGCAGAAGCCAATCGCTTAGCCACTGCACCAAACGTGTCGTCAAATATGGAGAAGTTAATAAGTTCATAAGTTGTTTTGCCTAGCCTTTTCCCAACTATGTTGGGGTCAGCTTCCGGTCTAACCAGACGAGGCTAAATACGAATATTTTACACGGAGCGACTACCATTCAGACCTCCGCAACCCAGTTACTGGGCAATGCCGATATCCTAAAGTTAGACCGGTAGTCATGCTTTCGGGCTTCTGACTTCCCGTAACGATTGTCATGGGTATTCATATGACACCTGGGACCGACTGTTTGACGTGCTTTCCGACGCCCGGAGGGGCCTCGATGTGTAACGAACGGTCACCCATCCACGGACTGACCGCAGCAAGCGCAGCTTAACCTTGCAAATCGTATGATCCGCGCGGTTGATAATTAGCCACGAGCCCCTCACGGTACTAGTAAATGTATCGCTAATGTAAGTGAATTTTGAATCGAAAATACAACAATAATTACTGTCCTATAACATTTTGGTTAACTCTTTTGCGACATGCACAATATGTGTCATACATAGATATGGAATAAAGTTTTCAATTTTATTAAATAATATGTGCAAAACGAGTATTTATCGATTCAAAATTTACCTACATTAACTTTACTCAAAAATGCTTGTAATGTGGTCATTATTTTGACAACCTTCTTTGAGCAAAGTCGACCTTTCCGCGCTACTTGAATAGGCGCCAGCAAAGTTGTATGGAATTTCATTGCTGGTGAGTTTTAGCCACCAGCAATTTCCTTTGAAAATCCATTATTGTCGAGTTTTGTTTCTAAAATAGTCTGGTGCAAAACGTTTTTATACAGAATTTGGCTGTATAGATACAGGCAGTACAAACATTAACGACTAATTTAAAAAAAAATACTTAGGTCCGGGGAACAAACAAATTGTTACTTTAAATAAATTCTAAATATACTAATCTGGTTTTATTTAAATTACTCGCATTGTTTGAGTAAAGCTCTATACAAGCCTTGGTCCGAAATGACTGCGCTGCTGGCCACGCTATGATGGCCTCGAGCTTAGGTTAGCTACGCTCTCGGCCTTCAAGCTTGGTCATCATTGCAGCCCTTGCTGTCCGCGCTATAAAGGCCTCGACCTTCGGTCTCGGCCTTTATTCCAGCTTGTCCGTCAAGGGATTCAATGCAGACCGCGCTGTGATGGCCTGGAGCTGCGCTACACTGCGCTCTCGGCCATCATCAGTGCTGCCAGCAACGCAGTCATTACAGACCGCGGCAGTAATGTACTATTTATTACCTTTAAATTAGTAACTCGACAGTATTCGTGCTAGGCCTATAGGCCTATAAACGGTGTAAAAAGACCCTTAACGAAGCCGAAAGGCACTTATTCTCCACGTCATTGCGAATTTTTTTTTTGTTCTGGACTATGCCTGGGAACCTTCTAGTTACGGAGATATTGGAGGTCAAAGTTCCAACTTCTTCACAACTTTTTAAAAAAATAGTAGTTTTGAAGGTTGCAAATGTACTTGAATTACCTCCATTATCCATTTACTGCTCATTGCATCTATCAGCACAGTGTTTTGAGTGCGTTACAATTAGCTTTACAGTAAAACGAAATATTACGCACAAAAAAAAAAGTCATTTCCCAGCGATAATTTTTGCGTAGGGTTACTTAGTTTGATGTACTGAATGCATGGTTGACGGCTTGATGAAGGGTCTTTTTACACCTTGTATATCCCAAAAAAATGCGCATGAGTAAACTTTAAGCAATCTATACTAATAATATAAAGAGGAAAGATTTGTATTTTTGTATGTAACGAATAAACTTAAAAACTGCTGGACCGATTTCAAAAATTCTTTTGCCGTTAGAAAGCTACATTATCACTGAGTAACTTAGGCTACGGGCGGAGCTGTGAGGACACAGCTAGTCATAAATAAATGTAATGATTAAAACATTGCATAGCATTACAGAATTCTGCTCATATTGACAAGCTTACAGAATCAGTGTCACTTTAATATAATATATTCATTGAATAATTTATGCGACACGATGTTATTGTTGCTGTTCATTATCTGTGTATTATAGTACTGACTATTTATTAAGGTGTATCCAAATATACAATGTGGTTACGATAATACGACAGTAAATTAAACTTCGTATATCTATTGGCGTTCCAAGTCTGCATACAAAAATTCAATCAAATATACAAGGTTAGTCGGAAAGGGGGTACTAAGCCGCGGGCCACGTAAAGTATCACTGATGTCAAAAAAGGTGCATTAGAGCTATCTGCCCTGCCTGCCTGCCTTTTTGTGCCCGACAAATACCTTGGGCACCGTCAAAGCCGCCGTCATAAGCTGTTCGCACTACCGCTGTCTAAATCTGTTGCTAGAGCCGAATCCCCAGTTTGTCGAACCCTAAGGATGCTAAACGCCCTCCTGACTGCCGACCCTGAATGTGATGTGTTTGCTGATGAATGGAAGAAAACAATGCGTGCGTGTCTGGTGTTCTGTGACAGACATTATGCGAGGGTGTCCACTGTTAGATGCTAATTTATGTACGTTAGTTTGTGATGTGTTTAATTGATCACCATAACCATTTACTCAAATAATTATTAATAATTTTATCCACGAATTGTATATCTTTGAATTTAATTTTTGTATTGTATGTTATTTGAATGCTTATTTTATTTTAATATTTGTAATTCTATGTTAATTAATGTAATTGGACCTGTGCCGTTTTAATTAACTATAAATAAATAAATAAATAAATCTGTAATCTGCAAACTACCGACAGTTGCTACATGTACTTCAAAAATATGAAAATATTAACGATGCCCTCACTATATATTTACGAAACAGCTATGTTCGTCAAAAATAATTTAAATAAATTCGACCAAGTAACTAGTCAGCCTCGTTGTGACCAGTTACATGTTATACAATCTAAAACCACATTACACAAGAACATTATTTTCGCAATGGCTCCAAAAAATTATAATAAAGTACCTAAAACTTTAAGAAATGAACAGGATATCCGTATTTTTAAACGCAAATTGATTTTATTTTTAATAGATAAAACATATTACTCAGTTGAGATATTTTTAAATGATTGATAAACTGTGAATTGTGATTGATAAATTGATAAACTGTGATTTGTATAATAATATTTCTACTACATTTAATAAATTCATTTTTTTTTGTCTCCATGCTTACATTACTAAAACTACACTGGCCTGCAAAAATAAGTATCACACTTTTAAAATTTCAATTTTTCCTAAACTATAGAAGTTAGAGATTTAAAATAAAAAACGTTTTATAGCAATTTTTATCAGCTTTCTTTGAAACTATAGTAACAAAATTAAACTCTTTTTTGAGTCCTTTTTGTTTCGAAAATATATCTTGTGTACCTAAAAAGTTATTGCAATTTTAAAAGTGTGATACTTATTTTTGCAGGCCAGTATATTTGTACACCAATTTCCATTGGTAGAACATAGAGATACCTACTACATGTATATTTTTAAGACTTTTTTGTATGACCTATGTTCACAAATAAATATTGATTGATTGATTGCCTATTTTAAAGCAGTGTTAAAATTTCAAAATTCTATATTTTTTATTTGCATGCAAAAATATTTTTATATTAGTTTTTTCAAAAAAAAATCATACCTGCTTTAGTTATGAATTCAGAAAATTAAGTTTCTAATCCGTGACCCTAAATATGACCTAAATTGTAAACACAGCTGATCATAGATTTTAGCTTATTTTTTACGAAATCTTTGAAAAGCTATTTCTCTTAAACTATTGAGTTTTGGGGAAAGTTGTAGAACAAAAGTTATCCCTTATTATGGGTACCTACTTTAACACCCTTTGGGCTTAGTACCCCTTATCCGACTAACCTTGTATAGGTACAATAGTTTAGTCACCGGACATTATTTTATAAATGATGTATCAGTTACTAGGCTATCACCGAAGGGGTTAAAGACCCCCGCATCGGTATTAGAACGTTGCCAACTCGCCGTTTAAAAAACTTTCGCCTTTGTTCAGATTTTTTATTTCTCGATGCAAATTAATGCATATTACACCTTATGCCTGAGCTATAAGAGTCAGAATTAGCTATAAGAAAGTAAAAAAAGCATGCGGAAGCTATTACTTCTTATTACGCACTCATGTCAATCTAAAATTAAGTATGTGTGAAAGGGACAAATCTAGATTCATCTATTCTATTTCGTTTTCTTGTTGAAAACCTGCGCCTGCGGCCTACGTATTATGTAGGTCAGTGTCAGTGTCCCCCCCGGTGGGTTCCCGCATTGTCGTTGCGGGGGGGCTTAGTAGCCGTGGCTTCGATCCCCACGGTGAAGCGAAGAGGAACCTGAGGAGGGGCTGCTCGTCGGGGCTTGGCCTGCAAGCCCTCGACGTAGCGGCCAAGTAGGTTGCGGTGTCGCTTGGGCGACATCGCAACTGAGGCGGGCCGCGATGTCGTTTGGAACGCATTGTGGCTGAGTGTTGGAGGCCGCGGCGGGAGAGGAGTGCCGGTATTACGGTGCGCCGTTCTCCCTACCTTTCGCGGCCTTGACGGGGCCGCCACCGTCAGATGGCGGACGCGGTGGGGCTGCAGGGGGAGAGGAGTGGCGGTGTGTACCTGGCCGCCCTTTCTATCCTCTGCGGCCGAAAAGTGGTAGGCGGCGGGGCCACTAATCTGACCCGTCGCAGGGGGACCAGGGGTGCCCAGACACGGGGTAGTCTGGCGCCCATGAACTTGTTTGGTCCCCGGGGTGTTCACGGCGTACCATGTGTTCTGGTGCGCCGGTGATGTAGGGTGCTCCCCGCGTCTCTTAGGAGGTCGTGGGGTGGGGCCCTACAGTGGAGAGTACCACCAGCAATTGGTGGACCAAGACCTGCCGGGGTTGCGGTGCATGCAATAGCGAATCCCGTGACCCCGGCCTTAGGTCAGAAGGAGGGACACCGTTGGTTTTTACCCGGTAAGAGTCCGGCAGACCCCCTCGCCTTCCCTGGGCGAGGGACATCCATGAGGATTTTCCATTTATAGTTAAAAATTACTCTTATGTACTAATATTGCAAGTGTTTTCATTTATTGTCGTATTGTCGTATCCACATTGTATAGTGTCTTACAGCTAAGAATAAGGATATATCTATATACTAATATCTACTCTACACATTATCCACCACCATTCTATATACCACCATTAGTCACTTAATACGCCCAGAGAAACCCACAATTGGTCTAACATCACATAGAGGGGCTCGTGGCTAATTATCAACCGCGTAGATCAAACGATTTGCGAGGTTAAGCTACGCTTGCCGCGGTCTGCTCATAGATGGGTGACCGTTCGTAACACATCGAGATCCCTCCGTGCCTCGGAGAGCCGTCAAACAGTCGGTCCCGGGTGTCATACGAATACCTATGACAGTCGTTACGGGTAGTCAGAAGCCCGAAAGTCTGACAACTGGTCTAATCTTAAGATATCGGCATTGCCTAGTAACTGTGTTGCGGAGGTCTAATGGCAGTTGCTTTGTGTAATATAATGGTATTTAGCCGCATCTGGTTAGACTGAATGCTGACTCCAACATAATTTGGAAAAAGCTAGGCAGAACGGGCTCTTGAATCACATAACACTACAATAATTATATAACCTAAATCATTTAGAACTACTTACACAATCTTCTTTTCGTGTGGTTAGTGACTAACCTGGTGTCAGAGTTTATGCCGCCCATGGGGCTCTGACTTGGCTTCACATGCCGTCGAGAAATATCTCTCAGGCATGCCGGTTACCTCACGATGTCTTCCTTCACCGTTTTTAAGCAAGTGATAATTATACAACACGCACATGAATGCGAAAAGTCAGAGATGCGCGCCGTAGGTTCGAACTCGAGACCTATGACTTGGCAGTCCGGAGGTTACATCGCTGGGCTATCACTGCTGTTACTTCTTTACATAGTACATAGGCAGAGTGATAAGTCTGGTAAAAATTAAACAAGGAATATATATTTTGTAACAGTTATTATTTATTTTTCAACATAGTCTCCCCCTAGCTCCATACACTTCATCCAACGTTTCTCCAACTTCTCGATCCCTTGAATATAATACGATTTTGTAAACCCTTTAAAATAGGCATTAGTTTTGTGCATGATCTCTTCATTGGAGGAATTAATTTTTCCACCCAGCCATTTTTTTAAATTCGGGAACAGAAAATAGTCGCAGGGGGTTAAATACGAAGAATATGGTGGGTGAGAAAGTAACTCATAGTGTAACTCATGGAATTTGGCCATGGCGATCGCGCAGGTGTGCTCTCGTGCATTGTCTTGATGGAAAAGGATTTTCTTCTGAGACAAATGCGGCTGTTTTTGCATTAAAACTTTGTTGAAATGGTCCAATTTATTAACATAATATTCGCTGGTAATCATTTTACCCTTCTGTAGATACTCAATGTGGACTATACCACGTGCATCTCAAAAAATTGTGGCCATCACTTTGTTGGCCGATAAAACTGCTTTGGCCTTCTTCAGCGCAGGTTCGCCTCAAGCAATCTACTGTTTTGACTGTTCCTTGGTTTCTGGTGTATATTGGTGGATCCACGTTTCGTCTACTGTTATGAAACGACGCATAAATTTCATTTTATCCCGTTGAAACAACGCCAAACCTGCCTCTGAAGTGGTCACACGCGTGTGTTTTTGTTCCATAGTGAGTAAACGCGGCACCCAATACGCGGAGAGCTTCTTCATGCTTAAACATTGGAGTAAGATATTGCGCACACGTTCGTCTGAGATGCCTACTATCTCAACTATCTCACGCACTTTTACTTGTCGGTCATTCAATACGATGTTATGGATTTTGGCGATCATCTCTGGTGTCGTGACCTAAACAGGGCGTCCTGGACGTTCAGCATCACTTGTGTTCGTAAGACCACAACGAAAATCGGAAAACCAGTTGTGAATCATTTTGATCGACGGAGCGGAGTCCCCATATTATTTGTCAAGCTTTTGTTTCGTTTCCGTAATAGTTTTTTTACGCAAAAAATAATGTTTAATCAACATACGAAATTCACTTTTCTCCATGTTTGCGAAAACTCAAGTAATTGTTTTTATTTAATGGCTGTCAAAAAAAAGATAACCGACATAACTGGCTAAAAGTTATCATTTAGATTCTCAAAAGAGTGTTAAATAAAAAGACTATGTGCAATTTGCGATAACTTTATTCCTTAGTTGATTTTTACCAGACTTATCACTCTGCCCTCGTATGAAACAAAGTCGCTCCCGCTGTCTATACGCTTAGATCTTTTAAACTACGCAACGGATTTGAATGCAGTTTTCAGCAACAGATAGAGTGATTCAATAGGAAGGTTTATATGCCCCACATTAGTATCTAAATTGCACCCGTGCGAAGCCGGGGCGGGCCGCTAATATACAATAAAACGAAACCAATTTTTTTCAATTATTTTTCGCCGTTTTCAGAATCGCACATCTCTATTAGCATATTTAATTTAAAAATGTTATTTCTCATAATAACAACCAGTAGGGAACGAACTGAACAATTTTATTTACAATATTTATGAGGCGTAATTATAAAATAACAAGTTTTTAATTAAGCAAACCGCCTCTTATATTTCAACTGTAATTTGGAGAAATATAACTACGTTTATCTGCGTTTTGGGTTTGTGATATACGGGTGTGAAGGTTGAACAATATGAGTTATTTGGCAGTTTTTTTTTACATTTTGTGTTTAATAGTTGATATAACAACATCTCGTCTTGTATACCCTAAAGGGTTCGGCAGAGGTGTTTTTAGGGTTCCATACCCAAAGCGTAAAACGGGACCCTATTACTAAGACTCTGCTGTCCGTCCGCCCCTCTGTCCGTTCGTCCGTATGTCACCAGGCTGTATCTCATGAACCGTGATAGTCAATATACAGTTGAAATTTTCACAGATGATGTTCTTCTATTGCCGCTATAACAACAAATACAGAAAAATAGAATAAAATAAATATTTAAAGGGGCTCCCATACAACAAACGTGATTTTTATAGTTAATGGTACAGAACCCTTCGTGCGCGAGTCCGACTCCGACTGGGCCGGTTTTTTCAGTACACCCTCGTTTCGCCAGTTATGTTCAAGTCCCGTGTAATAGGAGGCGAGCCTATTCATTAACCGGGCACTAATTCAAACTCGGGCTTGCTAGTGAGGAATTTCACACAGATAAACCCAATAACACTTTGCCCGACCTGGGGATCGAAACCCAGGACCTTATAATCAGCAGATACGCTTGCCACCACTAGATCAACGAGGCATTTACTCTCTACTCTTTTGTTTTATCTTTCGGTATTCAAAAATACTAACGCCCTCTCCGCATGTGACGGGTGGTGGCGACTGGCGGCGACTGGCGGGGTTCCGGCCTGTAAAAAGTCGGGAACGCTGCCGATCGCTCTCTCGCGCCGCTGTAGTTGCCAAGTTGAGTACTAAACCAATATAAGAAGACCCTGAACTCCTCGAATTGTTACGAACCACGCCCTGTTGATCTTATTGTAATCATTATTAAAATATATAGTGTACAGTTACAAGTGTTATTCATTATCCTCCCGTAAGTACACGCTTGCTAAATTTTATGTGCACATTCTTGTTGAGAGTAGACCCGTTGAAGTATGACACGCAGTATTGAATACTTGCAGGACCGTGTGGAGGCTGCCATCCAACGCCGACATGCGTCCGTGACATCATGCACGGTGGTGCTTAAGCCCGATTAATTCATTGGGCAATCTACGGTTTACGTATAAAAAAAAATGACGTTGCTGTTATCGGTAACTGGTAACACTGGATAATGTTGACATAGGAGGGTAACCGTCAAAATCAAAATCAAAAAAAAATATCTCACATAAACCAATACAGGTGCTTATGAAAAGTCAAATTTAGATGCACGGTTCCAATTAGTCGTTTCCTGTGCAGAAGAGCCGGCAAGAAACTCCATGGTTACTCTTTTAAAAATAATATCTTTAACAATTACAGAGTACAATGATTTAGGATAGTGAGAGAACAAAGGAGTCCTGACAACAGACCAATGAGTAATGTAGTACAAAAATTAACAAATAAAATAAAAACTATATGAATAACAGTAATTTACAAACTTATAGATGCAGGTCCACAAAGTTCTCACATTTACAAAAGTGAAAAGGAAGCTAAACTATATAAAACAATTGACATAATTAAATGTCATCAAAACTTAGCTAAAAAATCATTGTAAAAGATTAATCAACGTACCCGAGGTTATAAAAACGGTGGTCATTCGACGAAGCAGAGGATTTCATGTCCAACAGCCAAAGAAGTGTGACCTTTTATATCTGGTTTGCTTGTCCTCATTTTCTGATATTGTGTTTATTATTATATTGTGATATATTGTGATCTAGCTTCTGTAACTAATTATTAATCTAATTAAAAGTACTCCTAGTGGTGGAGAGTCTATGTTGGTTTAATTTACTTTATTTACCATGCTCCCAATCCTGACATACTGATGTTAGCTATAACTGTAATGATAGATTCACCTCAACAAGATTCTGTTGTATGTATTTTATATTGCGCTCTTTTGAGCCGTATGTCCCAAAAACGTGTTTAATTTCTCTAAAATTTCGTTTATTTATAGTTGTTAGTTATAAATTGGAATTGTCAAGATATCTAACACACACGAAATAGCTGTGTGGTATTGCATCGTATATATTTTATTACAAAAATGATTTATGAACTGAAATATCGAGTTTGTTTGTTTTAATACTAAATTACTTGTAGACAATGGAGGTTGAAAGTTCATTGTAGTATAATATATTGAACAAGTATGCATAATGTTAAACGTAGGGTAGTTATGCAAGTAATATGAAATTGTTTAGGTATGTTTGTAATAAACCCGCAGCGATTGTTAAGTGTTTGCATATGTTTATGTTGGAGTTCAATGTTTTTTTATCTAGTTTAATTAAGTTTACTATTTTAATTTTTGATTGTGTACCTTACTGCTTTATTTACAAACCAGCTTTTATATTAAAAAAAAACGTTTTGAAATCCGTTCATCCGCTTGGGCGATTCGATGCCACAGACACACAGACTGACAGACAGACATAGGCTTCAAACTTATAACACTCCTTCTTCTTTGGGTGTTAAAAAGGAGACCAAGTATTTTTTTAATTGATGAGTGTTTTGTTTAATGTAAAATATATAAAGGCGATTCTTTATTTGTTTACTAGCTGCCCGATGTACTTCGTACCATTTAAAATGTTATTTTTTTTATTTTTCCTAATTTTCTTTTTTCCTAAACCAACCCAATATCTCTATCCAACGAAACAACATTTTTTTTAAATGTTCGAGGTATTTTCGAGTTTTTGCAACAATAACGCACGGCAATTGATTTTTAATATAGATAGATAGATTTATAAGGAATTATGACACAATCATGAGCAACAGCAATTGTGAGCTTTTGCGTGAATAACAATATACTATACAGAATTATTGGTAAAACACTAACAACCTCTCAGGACCATATTACTAACATCATAAGCAACAACTTTTGTTCTATGACTTTCAATAATTCATCGATAACAGACCTAGAGGAATGACGTCATATTAAAAAATCTTTAGGTGTTCATGTACTACCATAATATATGCATAATTTTCTTTGGCCGGCTACTTTACTTTTTAGTCTATTTTGTCAGATGTCCTTTTCATACAAACCTAAAAATCGCACCTTTAGAATTATAGAGACCTATTTCAAAATTTTAAGATTTTAAGTTTGACTCATAAAATGACGTTTAATGACCATCTTCATCGACTCTTATTAAAAGTGATGATATAAAATTAAAGTCATATCATATGATTTTATATCATTACTTTTAATAAGAGTCGATGAAGATGGTCATTAAACGTCATTTTATGAGTCAAACTTAAAATCTTAAAATTTTGAAATAGGTCTCTATAATTCTAAAGGTGCGAAATATTAAAATTCACCGCTCTAAATGTTACGAACTCTACGCGTAGCAAAAGAAGGCACTAGTTAGGTGAACAAACTGCTGTCTAAGTCTAATGCAAAAGGCAGGGGCGGGGATGGGGGCGCTTGGACTTGACCTATTTATCTGCGCCCGGGCGGCCGTCAGTCGTCTGCTTTGTTGCGCCTGCGTCGCGTCATACGTGTCCTGCGTCGTGTCGTGAAATTCGGTAGTGCGGACGTGATTATCATCGCACGATGGCGTATCAATATTCGAATATCGAGTACACAGAAATGGTGCGAATGCCTGCTAAGTGTGATGACAATGTTTCTGAGGCCTGTCGCCAATATACCATACGATTCCCGAACCTGCCTACCTACACCTAGCCGAGTATCAATCTATCGCGAGTAAATGAACAGTTGATATTTAGGTGTGGACTTTGTGTTGGTTGTTGGTTGTGAAGGTGACTAGGGGGGGCTCGTGGCTAAATAACAACCGCGCCGATCGTAAGATTTGCGAGGTTAAGCTGCGCTTGCCGCGGTCAGTCCGTGGATGGGTGACCATTTGTTACACATCGAGACCCCTCCGTGCCTCGAAGAGCACGTTAAGCCGTCGGTCCCGGGTGTCATACGAATACCTATGACAGTCGTTACGGGTAGTCAGAAGCCCGAAAGTCTGACAAACGGTTTAACCTTAGGATATCGGCATTGCCCAGTTACTGGGTTGCGGAGGTCTGATGGCAGTAGCTCCGTGTAAAATACTGGTATTCAGCCGCATCTGGTTAGACTGGAAGCAGACCCCAAGATAATTGGGAAAAGGCTAAGAGTGTTGGTTGTGAAGGTGACTATTTTGAAAGCTTTGTGTGCAATACTCATCTACATCCACGAGACTTGAACTTGAGAGGTAATAATTTGTAAATACTGATTTTAATCATTATTAATCTAATTATTGTAAATATGCTGATTCCATTTTTTTAATCTATATAAATAAAAATGAATCGCCAAATGTGTTGCTAAGCGCAAAACTTGAGAACGGCTGGACCAATTCGGCTATTTTTTTTTATATACATAATTCCTTAAGGCATAAGGCAGGTTCTTATGGAGAGAAAAAACATAAAAATTGCGTGGAAAATAGTAAAAACAAAACATTTCTTTTCCCACTACAGGCCAATAACTTTTGACAGAACGAAGTCTGTCCGGGCAGCTAGTACCTATTTAATAATAATTTATCAGTTTTATGAAGTCATTAAAGAATGTTTAACGTAACTCCCCTTTCGTTGGAGGAACACCATACATCGGTCTTCCACAGTGTACCTATGTGTCTCACAAAAGTTATAGGTAATATAAAACCACACTGCGATTACCATAATAAACATAACATAACACCTGTATCCCCCGAAGGGTTGGGCAGAGGTGTTTATTATCACCCTCATTTCGCCTTAATGTTTAAGTCCCATGTAATAGGGGGCGAGCCTATTGCCACCATCTGGACACAAATCCAAACTCCGGGCTGCAATGAGGAATTTCAGACGGAAAAACCCAATAAAACTTTGCCCGAGATGGTGATCGAACCCAGGACCTCAAGATCATCAGTTGCGCTTGCCACCACTAGACCAACTACCATACTACCATATTACCATAATATCCTATTAAAATGCGGCTGTGTAGTGAGATCGCATACTATTATAACCAATTTGTTTGCCAAGCGTGATTAAGGAAACTTTTTCTTGGAGTTTTTGCAGCGGTTGAGACTTGATGTAACACACCAGTACAATACCGTAAACGTCCACTGCGGTGGATGTTTACGGCCTGAATTTCCTATTTTTCTATCAAGTATTCTAAATATTAACAACCAGAACTAACTACCTCATTGGACTAGTGGTTGCTAGCGCGACTGCTGATCGGTGAGGTCCTGGGTCGGATCCCAAGGTCGGGCAAAGTCTTATCGGGTTTTTCCGTGTGGAATTCTTCAGTCGCAACCTGGAGTTTAGATTCGTGCCCGGTTGATGGCAATAGGCTCGTCCCCTATTACATTGGACTTAAACATAACGGCGAAATGAGGGTGTTACTATTCAGCCCTGACCAACACTAGGGGGAATACAGATGTGATGTTATGTTATGTTATTACTAGAGGTTGCCCGCGGCTTCGTCCGCGTGGGTTTCATTTATCGGGATACTCAATACTCAATACTTTATTGCATTCCATATGTATTATATAGATGGTATAACAAGTAAAAGACCAATGTGGACTCTTTCGGGCACACCAAAATTAGGAGAGAGTCTTCCTCTCTCCTAATTTTGCTGGGCTAAGTAGCACTTTAATATTTTTATATTTATTTATTTATTCATAAATTATAAAAGTAGAAAAAAAATAAAAAGTAAATAAAAGTAGCCTATGTCTTCTTCCGGGTTCTAGACTATCTCTTTACCAAGTTTCATCAAAATCGACGTAGTAGTTTAGACGTGATGACAACAGACAGCCAGAGTTACTTTTACATTAATAATAGTAAAGATTTAAGTTAACAGGCAATCTCTGCTAATGTATTTCATATTTCATAATACATTCTGTATCCCCCAAGGGCATTAAAAGGTGTTATGAAGTTCCCTACAAGTTCCCTTTGAATTCATTTTCGCTCCTACAATAACATTGATGTTTTAACTCTATACCAGACACACCGTGATAACTGACTGGTTTAGACGAAATATTGCACACCTTCCGAGAAATCTCTAACGTGTGGAATCCACGTCTCAAACTCATATCCGTTCGGGAATGATGGGTAAACGGAGTAGGTATGTAGTGTATTGTGTCTTGAGTTACGTCTTAAGGAAGGTGAAATTCAAAACTAACGTTATAAACATAACATCACGCATATATTCCTCGAAAGGTTTGGCAGTGGAGTATAGTATGAGAAATATCTTGCACCGTATAAGAAAGCAGTCTTTATATCAAATTGCATCATAGTGATGTTTTTTTCTGCTGCAACAGATAGCAATAAGCTTATAGAACCATACCTGACTGCGTGAGAATGTATCTCAGAGCGACTTGGATAGTTTTAATTTCAACAGGTTATGGACCCAGACATGCTCTGATCTAATAGTCCGCGAGTTTAATTCCAACATGTAGTAACACCAACACCCTTATTTTTCCGTTATATTTAAGTCCCATGTAATAGGGGACGAGCCTATTGCCATCAATCGGGCACAAATCCAGACTCCGGGCTGCTACTGAGGAATTCCACACGGAAAAACCCAATAACAATTTGCCCGACCTGGGGATCGAACCCGGGACCTCACGATCAGCAGTCGCGCTTTCCACCACTAGACCAACGATGCAATTTATTTTTCATAATTATTATTAGGTAATAGGAATCACATCAATGTCTGACATAATGTTTAATTATGTATCGAGACTCCTCCATGCTTCGGAGAGCACGTTAAACCAGTCTTTCCCGGGTGTCATACGCATACCTATGACAGTAGTTACGGACAGTCAGAAGCCCGAAAGTCTGATAACCGTTCTAACTTTAGGATATCGGCATTGCCCAGTAACTGGATTGTGGAGGTCTGTTGGCAGTCGCTCCGTGTAAAATACTGATATTCAGCCGCATATAGTTAGACTGGAAGCTGACCCCAACATAGTTGAGAAAAGGCTAAGAGGAAGATAATTTATAATTATACAGGGTGTAAACGAAATCATGTAATTCCTTCAAACCTCGTGATGTACTGCTAACATAGATTAATCCTGGAATTTTAGGATTCAATCAAAAAAATACAAAAAGTATACATGTGTTCTTAACGTGAGGCATTTTAGCGCCCCGAGCGAACTGCGTGGTATCGTTGCCGCGCGGTCATTTAACTCAGGGCGCTAAAATGCCTCACGTTAAGAACAAATGTTTACTTCTTTGTAATATTTATTTTATTGAATCCAAAAGTATCCCGTGCAGGGTTTATCTATGTCAGCAGTACATCACGAGGTTTGAATGAATTACATGATTTCGTTTACACCCTGTATACCGTGTACTTGATATAATCCAAATTTGAAAGTAGTTTGGTAACGTTCGAGAGAAGAATCGATTCAACTTCTTTATTCATTTATAATACATATTAAATTACATTTTTAAATATTTCTATAAAAAAGATAAACACATTTAAAAATATAAAAAAATAGTAGCCCACCGGCATCGGGAACAGGGTCCAAGCTACCGGTGGTCAGGGCCTCAGAGAGAGGAACTTCCTGACAATACGTGCCGTGTCCAGAAGTACCGCTTTCTGTATCAGGCCCTTGACCCAGCTGCCCAACAAGAGCCTCATCGGATGTTGGTCGAGGCTAGTAGTAGTCCTAGCTACTAGGTTGTGTCTGTGCAAATACTCGCCGTTAGCAAGTCGAGATCAACCAGTAATAATATGTCGCGATTCAACTAATTTTTAATGTAGGTTATTTTTCAAGTAATATTTTTCATTCACTACTTACGTTATTTATAAATTCTCGCTAACCACGCGCGTTTTTTATTTACACTGAAATTCATTAACATAACATCACGCCTATATTCCCCGAAGGAATGAGCAGAGGTGTATTAGTAACACCTTCATTTCGCCGTTACGTTTAAGTCCCATGTAATAGGGGGCGAGCTTATTGCCATACACCGTGCACAAATCCAAACTCCGCGCTACTACTGAGGAATTCCATACGGATAAACCCTAATAACACTTTGCTCGACCTAGGGATCGAACCCAGGGCCTCGCGATCAGCAGTCGCGCTTGCCACCACTAGACTAACGAGGCATGAAATTCATTATGTAGGTATATAAGGGGCAGTCAGTGGAGCGAGGCGGGGGTAGTCTTCCGATCAGTATAATCAGATCAGATTTGAATCAGAATATCCCGACAAAAAAGATTCATAAGAAGATACAGATAATATAGAAATAATAATGGTCTATTCCCGTGACAGCTACATTACGTGACTTATCGATACCTAAATCACGTGACTTATCGATACCTACATGACTTACCGATACTACGTCATACTTCGGCTTCTGTTGTCAAACTTTGTTGAGAAAATATCACAAATAAACATAACATAACATCACGCCTTGTATTCCCTGAAGGGTTAGGCAGAGGTGTTTTAGTAAGACCCTCGTTTCGCCAGTTTTAAGTCCCATGTAATAAGGGGCGAGCCTATTGCCATTAACCGGGCACAAATCCAGACTCCGGGCGGCTACTGAGAAATTCCTAATGGAAAAGTCTAATATCACTACCCGACCTGGGGATCGAACCCAGGACCCTATGCTCAGCAGTCACGCTTGCGACCACTAGACCAACAAGGCAAATGATGACGTAATATGGGTCAGCGTCAGAAGAGAATACCTTTGTTTTATTATACCATGGGTGTTGCCATTAGAAAGGTAGATGTTATTTCCCATACATTCGCTATCGTCCCTTAATTTCCGGTTTCCGCACCATGGGAAGATATGGGGTGGTCCATTCTTAGTTAAGAATCATATGGCGTAAATAAACCATTATATAAATGAACAAACGTTTGACCTAATCAAAAGAGAAAACGTGGTCAAGGATGAAACGTGAAGATAGGAATGCGTTTTCATTATTACCTCAAGTTTAAATTCTCAAACAAGTAACTTAATGGTACCGAGGCGGGTTGCAAGTAAACCATAAGGATACCCATGTACCACGAAATTAACAGCAGTGATAACCTAGTGGTGCGACTGTCGGACTGCCAAGTTATAGGTCTCGAGTTCGAACCCAAGGCGAAAAGGGTGGATGAAATGGCGGCAGGTCACGGGAACAACCTGCGACTCGCATATTCCCCTTAAACTTAAGGGGAGATCTATAAAACCATGGTTAGACCTGCTGTCTTGTATGGATCGGAATGTTGGGCCACAAAAAGGATAAATGAGAAGCAATTGCATGCAGCTGAGATGAGAATGCTAAGAGGGATGTGTGGTATTACGCGAATGGATAGAATTAGAAATGAGTATGTAAGAGGAAGCCTGAAAGTGGCGCCCGTGACTGAGAAGTTGTGTGGAAACCGGTAGTCATGGTATGGGCTTGTGATGTGGAGGAACGAGGAACATGTCGTGAGGATAGTATTGAGTATGAATGTGGATGGTTATAAGAGTAGAGGAAGACCAAAGAAGCGATGGATGGATAGTGTGAAAGATGATATGGCTAGAAAGGGGGTGACTACTGAAATGACGGCTAATAGAGATGTATGGAAGAAGAAGACATACTGCGCCGACCCCAAATAAGTTGGGATAAGGGCAGGAGCATGATGATAAGTTCGAACCCAAGGTACGCACCTCTGACTTTACGGAAGAAAGAAAATGTATGAGAAAGACAAAAATAGGTGCCAAAACGGCCATCAGCTTAGTATAATGTCAAAAGCAGTATTTAGACGACAGACTTCATCCCAAGCCATTTTAGCAAACATAGTGTAACACTTTAGGGTGGCTTTAGGAGTCAACCCTCAACAAGCATGTGCACATAAAATTTAGCAGGCGTGTACTTACGGGAGGATAAAGAATAACACTTGTAACCGTACACTATATTATATATTTAATTAAGAATTTACAAAGAGAACAACAGGGCGTGGTTCGTACAATGCGAGGAGTCCAGGTCTTCATCAGCAGGTGTGGCACTTAACTGGGCAACTGCAGCGGCGCGAGAGGGCGATCTGCAGTGTGTCCGACCTTTTATAGGCCTGGACCCCCGCCAATCAGCCACCACCCGTCACAATAGCATAAGCATTATTGCGTCGTTAACTTCATCTATACTATAACTATATTACTATAATTACTATTACTATATATATAATATTATAAAGAGGAAAGATTTGTATGTTTGTATTTTTGTATGTAACGAATAAACTTAAAAACTACAGGACCGATTTCAAAAATTCTCCTGCTGTTAGAAAGCTACATTATCACTGAGTAACATAGGCTACGGGCGGAGCCGTGAGGACACAACTAGTTTGTTATATTTAAGTAGCTGCATTAGAAACGTAAAGTTAGTCGCTAATAAACACTATTGAGAACAGACGCGTTTGTGGTTTTAATTGTGGCTTCCCGTACACACCAAAGTGAACCTAAAATACACTAACAAGCATAATCGGCCCATTACTGTCTCACTCCTGGGCATGGGCCTCTTTGAATGAGAAGGGTTTAGGCCTTAGTCCACCACGTTCACCTGGTGCGGGTTTGCGGACTACACACACCATCGAGAACCTTTTGGAACCGTCCCAGATGTGCAGGTTTCCTTACGATGTTTTCACATAACATAACATCACGCCTTATATTCCCCGAAGGGTTCGGCAGAGGTGCTTTAGTAATACCTATGTTTCGCCAGTTATGTTTAATTTAGTTTAATTTAATGTTTAAATAGGAGGCTAGCCTATTGTTATTAACTCGGCATAAATTCAGACTCTGGGCTACTACTGAGAAATACCTAATGGAAAAACCCAATATCACTTTGCCTGACCTGGCGATTGAACCCAGGACCCCATGCTCAGCAGTCGTGCTTGCGACCACTAAACCAACAAGACAGTCACAATGCGTCGATGTTTTTTAATAATAATAATAATAAATCGTTTATTTGCATAAAACATGGTATAAAATGGTGTTAAATAAAAATTAAAATGGCACAGACATGTTTAGCTAGGATAAAACATAGCATGCAAAAATTTAAAGGTGTTCACTTTTTATCCATAAATTCTTTTAAACTATAGAAATTACATTCATTTAACCATTTGTATAATTTAATTTTAAATAATCTTATATTTAATATTTTTAAATGATTTGGTATCTTATTATAAATACGCACACACATTGCCAGGCAGCTTTTGTTGTATTTGGCTAGTCTTGGTAAATCACTTAGTACTAATCTATAAGGGTCTCGTCTATTCCGAGGATTTACATCATCTGCTGTCTTAAATAATTGTTTATTTTTATTTACGAACATACATATTTCGTAAATGTAGAGAGACGGTAACGGCAACAAACCAAGTTTTTTAAATATCGGCTGACATGAGTCATCAGGTTGGAGTCCATATATTGACCTGATGCATTTTTTTTTGGGCAATGAATGCTCTATTCAAGTCGGTGCTGTTACCCCACATTATAAGACCATAACGTAATAGTGACTCTATATAAGCGTGGTAGAATGTCACAGCAGTTTTTATATCTGTTACATTTTTCACTTGTTTCAATGCGTATACAAATTTATTTATTCTAGTACAATCATTATCTACGTGTTCTTTGCAGTTAATATCTTTATGTAAAAAACTTTGTATGTGTTACCTCTTTGATTTTATTTATATTAAGTTGTCATCGTTAACGCAAGTGATAATCATATTCTGATCCGCACATGATTTCGAAAAGACAGAGGTGCGAGTTGGGTTCGAACTTAGACCCTTGCCGCTGCAAATGACTAATAAGCAATTACGAATCATTGGCACTTGGTTTCGATTCGATTTTAAATGAAAACAGAGTGAGCATACAAAATCCCAATTATCTGCAAATATACGAAAATCACCATTCGCAAATAGATATCGACTGAATTCAATCTAATCAATCGAGTCACTTTGTTGAATCGATTTTGGTAGTCTAGTCTCGTTTGCATTCGAATCTAGATTTGAATTTAGACAACTTAGTTAGTCATATTTATTTAATGGGTGCTAGTGAATTTATAAGCGCATGTAACTTTCAACTTTGTGTCAAATGGTGCTCCCATGGTTATAAAATAGAATATAACATTTATAACATAGCATCAAGTCTGTATACCCTAAAGGGTTGGGCAGGGGTGTATAGTAACACCCTCATTTCGCCGTTATGTTTAAGTCCCATGTAATAGGGTGCGAACCTATTGCCATCAACCGGGCACCATTCAAACTCCGCGCTGCTACTGAGGAATTCCACACGGAAAAACCCAGTAGCACTTTGCCCGACCTGGGGATCGAAACCAGGACCTCACGATCAGCAGCCGCGCTTGCCACCACTAGACCAACGAGGCAGATAATATTTATTTAGTTATAAAAACAAGCTTTTAAACAAAGTTACATCAATGGCCAACATAAAGTATCAATTTCAACATTTGTTTATTTTTATTTTGATACTAAAGTAAAACTTTGATATTTATTTCTAAATATCGACAACCGTTTAGCTACTAATTCAGACGATCAAATTTCCAATACGCGATCCTAAATATGACCTAGAATGTAACCACATCTGATGATACTTGACGATTTTAGCGTATTTTTTATAAAACATTAGTTATCAAGACTATTAAAGTATCCAAAGGAGGGGAGGAAGAGGCCCCTGGCTAATTACCAACCGCGCGGATCATACGATTTGCGAGGTTAAGCTACGCTTGGCGCAGTCAGTCCGTGAATAGGTGGCCGTTCGTTATAATAGCAAGACACCTTTGTGCCTCGGAGAGCCGTTAAACCGTCGGTCCTGGGTATCATACGAACACCTATGACAGTTGTTGCGAGAAGTCAGAAGCCCGAAAGTCTGACAACCGGTCTAACCTTAGGATATCGGTATTGCTCAGTAACTGGGTTGTGGAGGTCTGATGGCAGTCGCTCCGTGTAAAATACTAGTATAATACAGCTCCAGCTGGAAGTTGACCCCAACATTGTTGTGAAAAAGCTAGGCAGAACAAAGCTATTTATCTAAAACTATTGACTTTTGAGCAAAGTTGTAGAACAAAAGTAATTTATTATTATTTATTATATAATATTTTTTACAGAAATATCTTAAAATGTACAGTAATGTGTAAGAAAATGAGAATAATACCAGTCTGTAACTGTCCCACTGGTGGGCAAAGGCATCTTCTCATACAGAGAAAGAATGAGCATTGATCACCATGCTTGCTTACTGCGTGTTGGCGATTTCAGACCAGTTTGTAGTCACTAGGAAAGTTCACTAACAAATTATAAAAAAAAGTATAAAGTCTCATTGGTTTATGCGTGGGTTTGAACCCACAACCTGGTGCTTAACAAGCGGGTCCGTAACCTCCAGGCCAGCATACCTACAATTAGTAGCCACTAACTTATGTATTTAAAAAAAGAATATACTGTAAATATGAATCCGCCTACCACGCATAAAGCCTATGGCGTTATTTCCCGAGGGCCCTTCCAACAAACGAGGAATCCATGGGAGAATTCCATGTTTACTACGATATATATTTCCATAAATAATTAATCCGTATAAGCTTCAAACTTCAAAGGACACGTCTTTTAGCTAAGAACCCTATTCACCGCAGCGAAATCGCGGAACTACAATGCGTACTTCTCAGAAACTTGAACCGTATCAAACGAACACAATAACTCGACCAAAAAGGTCATTAATTTTGAATTTACCTTCACAAGTTATAATAATTCTTGATCGTTACAATAACATCAAACACGCCAATTCATGTAAGCCTGAATGGCGGCTTTGTGCTTCTGACGTCACGCTACTAAAATCACAAGTTGTCTAAGGGTTATAGCAAACAGTGTAGAAAAATTCGCGTACAGTTCACCAGTCGAAAAAATACCTACCAAATAGAATGGCAGCCAGCCGCTATGGTTCCGTTGCGCTATAAAAACCCACCCGAGCAAACTCTGTAATTCCGCTTCGTCCCAACCGATATAAAATATGAAAGACTGAGCGAAATTCGCCTCGGCTCCCCCAGCTCCAGCTCGGATATTTCCGCCGACCTTCGGCTAACTTCGTACCGCCGTAGCGGCAGTTTCGTAGCACCAGCCGCGCGTAGTTCACGTAGCGGCTACGTCTCGTAATCTGTACAATTAATTTTTCGGTGTGTGTTTTATTGGGTGCAATAGTTTTTAACAAATGTGTGTATTATTCTGTGTAGTACTCAAATGATGTGTGTGTTGGATACCAGTCATTACGTGGTTGCCGATAAACCTGTTTGATGGTTCGGAAAAATGGTATGGATACTTTTTAATGATAAGTATGATTAGTTAATGGTAGCGCTTAGCGTCTTTATGGACGAAAATTTTCTTTTACGGTTCTGTGGAAGCTTTTAATTAATTTATCAAGTTTAAAATTTTGTTGAGCCCTTAAATAAGGTTTAATGTTGTTTCATGAAATTATGGAGATCTTTCCTTTCTCCAATACTTAAACACACTTATAAAAATTCTTGCCTATTTTATATGATAATGATATTACGCCCGAATTTTTCGAAACAATATTTATGGTTTCATATGCGGAATTAATTAAACGTCGACGTTAAATAATTTTTAAGTTCATACTTTACCATCTGTTATCCGTCATTTTTTTTTCAATAATACATATTAAATTTAAAACTACAATTAGCCGATAAGAATAAAAATAAATATAAAAATGACTTTTTTTTAACTAGGTAGATTATTAAAAAAAACGTAGGAAATTAAAAGAAAAACATATTTCTATTAAGTATAAATATAAAATAAAAATTAGATACCTACATTATATTTCCAAGTACCTACCTATTTCATTGTTAATCTTACGATGTAGAAATAATCTCCAATAGTTACCATAGTCAATTATCATGGTATTTTTTTTAATATTACGATACGGTATCATTGCGATATGTATAATTTTTCAATTGTCATATCATGCAGTGATAGTGATGTGATTGTCTCGAGAATATTACTTCAAAGTGATAATGCAGTCATATTTGAGTGATATCGATACAATAGTGTGAAAGAATTAAGTGCAAACACTTCTATATGTTTAAATGTGTTCGCTATCATTATGGTACCTGGTACATCTTGTTTCAGGTACAGTCCAGTACAAATTGTACTTACTATAATAACATACATAATTCTTCGATACAAAAAAAAAATTAACTAGCTGCCCGGACAGACTTCGTTCTGTCAAAAGTTATTGGCCTGTAGTGGGAAAAGAAAAGTGTTATTTTTACTATTTTCCACGCAATTTTTATGTTTTTTTCTCTCCATAAGAACCTTCCTTGTGCCCTAAGGAATATATAAAAAAAAAATTGCCAAATTAGTCGAGCCGTTCTCAAGTTTTGCGCTTAGTAACACATTTGGCGATTCATTTTTATTTATATAAATAATAATTTATCTAACAACTTATAATATTTTATCTACGTGTATCTGTGCATAAAAACTTATCGTATCTGAAGGTATCACACACGGAAACGATATGATAATTGAAAACCGATACATTCAGTTAATACAATTTGTATCTGCAAATATTAACGTCACGTGTATTTTTTATATCTTACAGTATCTGTTCATATTGGTCGGTATCTTTAGATACTTAACGATAAAATATATACCTATATATTATCTGCGCCGTGTGTTAGTCCACTTCTCCTTTCCGGGTGGTTAGTGACTAACCTGGTGTCAAAGTTAATGCCGCCCATGGGCCTCTGACTAGGCTTCACGTCTTCTTCTTCCTGCCCTCATCCCACATCCCACATTAGGTGGGGTCGGCACAACATGTAATTCATAAATCCATGTTGTTAGAGGTTTTGGCTTATACTTTTATGACCAGCCGCCTGCTGACATCGACCTTCCTTGGGAATACTCGCTGCGCCGTCACGTGGGTGACTCAATGTGCTTACTGATACACTGGGTCCCAAAATGATATGCTTGTCAATCTTATTGCCGACAACTAAGCAGACTATGTTCTTCTTGGTGGAGTATACTTGAAGTTCGTAGACCCACTCATTGAGTTTTGCTAGGGACTTTGATTCTGACTCATCGTAAACCAATATAGCACCGTGAGCGTCTTTGTAAAAACTTGATGTCAATGTTCTATATTGCTCCTGTCCCGCTCTATCCCAAATACCAAGCTTGACTTTAACACCTAGGGTTCACATGCCGTTGACAAATATCTCTCAGGCATGCCGGTTTCCTCACGATGTTTTCCTTCACCGTTTTTAAGCAAGTGATAATTATACAATACGCACATGAATCCGAAAAGTCAGAGGTGCGTGCCTTAGTTTCGAACTCAAGACAGTGTGGCAGTGCGACGGTCACACAACTAGGCTATCACTGCTGTTAGTCCGGTGATATCTATGAAGTGTGACATCGTATAGTACCCGCACCGTGTGTGTCACCATGCCTTAATTCTGAACAATATAATTATTTTTATTGAATACTAGCTGCCCGGTGAACTTCGTACCATCTAATTTTTTTAATTTTCTCTTTTCCTAAACTACCCCAGTATTGAGGAGAACAAAACAAAAAAAAAAAACAAATCGGTCGAACCATTTTCGAGTTTTTGCGAGACTAACACACGGCAGTAGATTTTTGTATATAGATAGATATTTTTAAACGAGGTGTGGTCGAACTTATCTTCATTAGGTACTTACCCAATGCATAAGTATCTCGGACTCCTTTTCAAGACTTAAGCTGAAGTTCTAACAGCATTTAAACTACGTCAGAGCTTGAAGCTAACTATAGCTATCAGGATTAGTTCAAAGATCGGACCATCTCGTGGGCGAAGTAGGTCTGCGGACAGCATAATCTCTTGGCTACTGACTGGGAATATTGTAGGAAATAGTTAGATAATTATTACATTTGGTGTTCGTACTATATACCTACTATTTAGTAGTTATACAAGGTTACGTTTTAACGGATCCATCGGTACTGGATGTGTTGTTCATATCTGTACCGACGGATCAGTTAAAGAAATGGCAGCTGCGTCGCATCTGGCAAACAGGAATCGATAAAAATAACGGAACCAGTATTTTTTACAGGATTCTGAATACTGTCGTGTATGTGAACTCGCTCAAAAAACTAAAGGCGCCATTGCCAAAATAAAAAAAGATCCTCTAAAACGGATCCTATAAACAGTTTCTGTGTGAACTAGCTGTTAGTCGGAAAAGGGGTACTAATCCGAAAGGGTGTTAAAGTACCCATAATAATGAATAACTTTTGTTCTACAACTTTCCCCAAAAGTCAATGTTTTATGAGAACTAGCTCCTCAAAATTTTAAAAAAGCAATACGCTAAAATCTATCTATCATTAACTATGATCAGCTCTATTTACATTTTAACTCATATTTGGGGTCATGGATTAGAAGCTCCATTTTCCGAATTCGTAACTAAAGCAGGGATAAAGAATTTTTGAAAAAACTATAATAAAAATCATTTTACATGTTAAAATTATCGAATATAGATTTTTTAACACTTGCGTTAAAATAGTCATGAGGGATACTTCAAGAGGCCAGTGACTTAGTAGCCCTTTTTAGTTTTTTTTTTTTTTTTTTTAAATGAGTTTATTCACCGCAGACATTTCGTCCGCGCTCTTTTTTGCTGTTATTTAATTATTTACTTTTTATTTTATTTTACTTATTTGATACTCCTGTATCGGAAATACAACATGTATTATTTATATTACTATAAATATTACTTATTCTACTTAAGCTATGCGAGTCCATTACATTATATATATGTTTACTTATTTAATATTATTATTATTGTTTTTTTTTTTTTTTTTTTTTTTCTTATAATATACACATTTACATTATTTCGTTGATACTGGTGGTACATGCATTGACTCAATAAAGTCGATGCATGTACCGGCAGGCATCATTTTGACATGCAGGTATAACTTAGCTATGCGCTGATGCATGCGCCGACTCAATAGAGTCGATGCCTGAATCAGCACACACACTTAAGACTATATTACTACTATAAATATTATTTAATGATTTTAATTTTACATGCTATAGTTGATAACGCAGAATGCCCTTTTTAGATTAACTTTGTATAACTATAGTTTCCATAATGGTGTGCCGGTACCTACGCTTATATATGGAAGTGAATGTTGGTCGTGGTAGAAGAGGCATGAAAGTAGAATAAATGCCGTGGAAATGCGTTCCTTGCGAAGTATGTGCGGTGTAACTTTGAATGATAGATTGCGGAATTTGATTACACAAAGTTGTGGTTTAATATATGATGTAGAGACAGAAATTAAAAGGAGTAGGCTTAGGTGGTTTGGTCATGTTGAGAGAATGAGTGAACGACGATTAACAAAAGGAATTTATAAGGCGGATGTCAGTGGAAACGCCGGTAGAGGACGATCGATGTTATTTGTGATGTGCTTCACAAAGGACAGGTGCGTAGTACTCTCAACCGACGTGTGTGTATGACAAGATTTATCAATGTGGTTGAAGCGATAGGAGTATGTAAGGGTCGTAGCATGTGGCGTTCTATAGTTACTGCCTACCCCTAATTAAATTATTCTAGCTTATACTAAGATAATGGGAGGCCAATTTTACATACTCGATACATAGATTTTACTATAATATTACAATAAAGGTATTTCAAACAGTATACCTTAGTGGCTCAGATTTTAAAGCCTCTTTAGAGCGCTTGTGCACTGCGTCCGGATCCGAGAATAACAATCCGAATAAGCTGCAGTACTATAAAAGAAATACAACATAATCTTATAGGCGTATCTATCATTACAGTTATAGCTAATATCGGTATGTCAGAATTGGGAGCATGGTAAGTACAGTAAATTAAACCTACATAGACTCTCCTCCACTGAGAGTACTTTCAATTGCGTTAGTGATTAGTACCAGAAGCTAGTTCACAATATAATAATTTACACAAGATCAGCAAATAAGGACAAGCAAATCAGATATAAAAGGTCAGACTTCTTCGGTGGTTCGACATGGAATCCTCTGCTCCGTCGAATGACGACTGTTTTTATAACTTTAGGTACCTACCTACGTTGATTCATCTTGACGGTTACCCTCCTATGTCAACATTGTCCAGTGTTACCAGCTACCGATAACAGTACTATTTGTAGGAACAGTTGTGCATTAGGTACATCCGACCCGAATATTTCTCGAATTCGGATCAGAAACTGTCCAAGCGCTCTGTCACTGTTTTTCAATAATGATATAACACAAGTTAAACTATGTCTTCCGACAATTGTGCAAGGTTAAAATTGTATTGACCCTAAAATGTTCCCCGTCATCAGCATTGTCATTAATATGGTCAGATCGTTAATCAAATAGTTAGTTGATGGTGCTAACTGCTATTCCATTGTAATAATAGGTATTCAGACCTTGTACAATAAAAATAAGTAATTGCTTAAAATAGTCATTGTTTTGAATTTGACTGCCATGTTGGTTTAGTAGTCGCAAGCGCGACTGCTGAGGTCATGGGTTTGATCCCCAGGTCGGGCAAAGTGTTATTGGAATTTCCATTAAGAATTTCTCAGTAACAGCCCGAAGTCTGGATTTGTGCTCGGTTAATGGCAATAGGCTCGCCCTCTTTTACATGGGACTTAAACATAACTGGCGAAACGAAGGTGTACTATAAACACCTCTGCCGAACCCTTTGGGGAATACAAGGTGTGATGTTATGTCATTGTTTTTATCTGTATTTTTTTCGTTTACTATACTTATTCTTCCTAGCCTTTTTCCCAATTATCTTGGGGTCAGCTTCCAGTCTAACCAGATGCGGCTGAATACCAGTATTTTACACGGAGCGACTGCCATCAGACCTCCGCAACCCAGTAACTGGGCAATGCCGATATCCTAAGGTTAAACCGATTGTCAGAATTTCGGGCTTCTGACTACCCGTAACGACTGTCATAGGTATTCGTATGACACCCGGGACCGACGGCTTAACGTGCTCTCCGAGGCACAGAGAGGTCTCGATGTGTAACAAATGGTCACCCATCCACGGACAGACCGCGGCAAGCGCAGCTTAACCTCGCAAATCGTACGATCGGCGCGGTTGTTATTTAGCCACGAGCCCCTATACTATAAGGTGTTAAAAATATAACTTAAGTATTTTGTGGGGATACTTGATATCGGAAACAGCTTTCGGAATTCGCGTATTTCTTTTACTACTTTCCATACAAATAAATAAATGATTATATTTGATTTGTATGGAAAAAAACAAATAAAAATCGTGAATTACGAAAATTTGTTCTACGAAAGTTGTTCTATTTCCTATATCGAGTTACAGCTAGTTCATGCAGAAACTGTTTACAGGACCCGTTTTAGCGGACCCGTTTTTATTTTGGTGATGGCGCCTGTAGTTATATGAGCGAGTTCATATACACGACAGTATTCCGAACCCAGAAAAAAATACTGGATCCGTTATTTTTATCGTATCCTGTATGCTACATGCGACGCAGATGCCATTTGTTTAACTGATCCGTCGGTACAGATGTGAACAACACATCCAGTATCGACGGATCTGTTAAAACGGATTCGCTGTGTGAACGGGCTCTTACTCCATAAAATTCTTAAGCCGGGTACAGACTTACGAAATGTAACACGCAATGAAAGAATTTGCCGTCCACATTGTCGCAATGTATCATGCAATGTAACTGAATTTCCATAGTGTGGACGCCTTGCGCGCACGAACCGTGCACACCACGTGTGAGTACTACGTACCGTTCATGTTACATTGCATGTTACGTTACAGCAGTCCGTACCCGCCTTTAGAGTTCATTTTTTAACAGCATTTATATCTGGGCTATTGGAAATTCTAGGTACCTATAGCTTGAAGGATTAGTTCAGAGATTGCTACTGTTTACAGCGAAGTGTATATAGCTATGCGCTTACGGGGAACATAATCTCTTAGGCGCTCTCATTATACTCTCACAAGAATGGCTTCTTGTCTAAAATGACTGTTAATACTTGCATAGACTGAGATTATAGAAGGGCGACTATTGTTAAGTATTGTATTTATATAAACTTAACATATCATCACGCCTGTATTCCCCGAAGGGTGAGGCAGAAGTGTATCATAACACCCTCATTTCGCCATTATGTTTAAGTCCCATGTAATAGGGGGCGAGCCTATTGCCATCATTCGGGTACAAACCCAATAACAGTTTGCCCAACCTGGGGATCGAACCCAGGATCTCACGATCAGCAGTCGCGCTTGCCACCACTAGACCAACGAGGCAGTTGTATTTTTATCTTTACAATTAATAACATATCTTATGTCTCTGTATCTCGGAGAGCACGTTAAACTGTCGGTCCCGGGCGTCATGCGAATATCTATGACAGTCGTTACGGGAAGTCAGAAGCCCGAAACTCTGACAACCGGTCTAATCTTAGGATATTGGCATTGCCCAGTAACTGAGTTTTGGAGGTCTGATGGCAGTCGCTCCGTGCAAAATACTGGTATTCAGCCGCATCTGGTTAGACTGGATGCTGACCCCAACAAAGTTGGGAAAAGGCTGGCAGAACGAATTAATTCCAGTTTTGCAATGAATTTTGCTATGGTGGTCTAGATTTTGATACCGTCAATTGGTCATCATCACTACATACCTACTTATAAAACAAAGTTCCCCTGCCGCGTCTGTCTGCCTGTCTGTGCGCGATCTTCTCCGTAACTATACTGAACGGATTTTACTCAAGTTTCCACAATAAGATAGCTTGATTCTCATTGGAGGTTTATGTGTATAATTTATGAACGTGTTATTTATATTACCGTTGCCGAACTGCCACGTTCGTCTTGTGGTGGCAGCCGCGACTGCTGATCGTGAGGTACTGTGTTCGATCGCCAGGTCGGCCAAAGTGATATTGGGTTTTTCCACGTGGAATTCCTCAATTAGGATTTGTGCCCGGTTGATGGCAATAGGCTTACCCCCTATTACGGCGAAATGAGGGTGTTTACTATACAGCTCTATCCAACCCTTTGGGGAATACAAGCGTGAGTTTATGTTATGTTTGTTTATAATAGCTAAGCTATCACGATATTTGTCAAGAAAGTCGGAAATACCAAAAAGTTTAATGAAAACTAATAAAAAATCCTCAAGTAAGTAACTGAAGGTAGCTTTTACAAAGTAAAGGCGGGTCCAATGGTAATTAAAATATTTTTTATTCGTATCCACTTTGATAGTTACATGAAATCATGCCTATTGTCTGGTAATCTTTAATTTATACCAATACCTACATGAAATAATTAGTAGTACGTTTGAAAAGAATATCTATTGGTGGTTTGATGGTAATCATAGGTAATTACGTAGTTCCAATTAAACAGTTCTATCAACGTACTTATTATGTAACCTACATACATAATGACATACTTATGGTGGTAGGTACAAACTAAAGTGTACGCCACACGAAACGCCGGGCGCGAGCGGGGCGTGTCGTCGGCGGACCCGCGTGTGTTGTGTTCAAGAGATTACTAATGAAGTTTGTCACATCAAATGTGAGCGGGGACTGCCGTCGATACGATGCTCGCGCCCCGCGTTTTGTGTGGTGTATGCTTAAGAGTGTTACGTGATAATCTGACTTCTTTGGTTTTATGTACACCCGGTTTATATAGCCAAAACGGATTTTATTGCCACACTGGGTATTTAGAAAAAGTTGTAATCTAATTTTACCTCTGGTAGCTACTAACGTATGGGAGGGTCTACTATGAAAAGCTATGGGGTCTATAATTCGTTATTGCTAAAGATACAATACTCTTAATTTTAACCAATAACGCTTGGTTAATCGTGGGAACCTTCCATAAGGCATGTTTTGCTACGTCCACTTTATAATGACCAATTAAGATATTAATTATTTATGTTTCTGTTACCACCTAATTAGTGTTGCGAGAAATATACCTATAGATAACCAACCGATGCTCGCGAAAAATATCATAATAAGGTATGTGCTTTTCGAAATTCAGGCTGTCTCTGTTGCAAGTTTCGTCAACAGCGGTTTAGTAGTATAGTCGTGAAGAAGTACCAAACACACAGACAGACATTTCATATTTATATATTAGTGTGGGCTAAGAGCCTACGCCGACAGGCGGCACGGCATGGCAAAGGATTTTTTAAGCTAAAATAATTTTATACCTTTGTTAATACCATTAGTACTCATATTTGCTTAGCTTACATACTGCGGGATGCATCGTCGTACCGCGGAATGCCGAAGCATCCCGCGGTACAGTAAATACGAATCCTAAAGGGTATTACAATAAGGGTTAAAATGCCTCGTTGATCTAGTGGTGGCAAGCGCGACTGCTGATCGTGAGGTTCGGGATTCGATCCCCAGGTCGGGAAAAGTGATATTGGGTTTTTCCGTGTGGAATTCCTCAGTAGCAGCCCGAAGTTTGGATTTGTGCCCAGTTGATGTCAATAGGCTCGCCCCCTATTACATGGGACTTAAACATAACGGCGAAATGAGGGTGTTACTATACACCTCTGCCCAATCCTTCGGGGAATACAGGCGTGATGTTATGATATGTTAAAATTATTTGAGCTTAAAAAATCCTTTGCTAAGCCGTGCCGCCTGTGGGCGTAGGCCCTAAAGTTACGACTATAAAAATTCAAATACAGTATAATATATTTTTGTTAATTGTTACACGTGTCAGTTGTAACCTAGAATTTTTGTTAACGATTTGTTTGAATACGAAGCGATAGCTATCATTTTAGGCTTCTAGATAGAATATTTATTACATGTAATTATGTTATACTCGTGTCAAAATATACAACGTTATAATTTAGATTGGGGTCATTACGACTTATGTGTAATTTTAAGAATTGATGGAATGGATAGACGAACTTTCATAATAAATATTAACCACTAGCGACCCGCCCCAGCTTCGCACGGGTGCAACGTAGATACTAATATGGGGCATATAAACCTTCCTCTTGAATCACTCTATCTATTGCTGAAGACTGCATTAAAATCCATTGCGTAGTTTAAAAGATCTAAGCGTACAGACAGCGGGAGCGACTTTGTTTTATATTGTGTAAACAAGATAACATAACATAACATCACGTCTTATATTCTCCGAAAGGTTCAGTAGAGGCGTTTTAAGTAGGTACACTCTCGTTTCGCCAGTTATGTTTAAGTCCCATGTAACAGGGAGTGAGCTTATTGCTTAACCGGGCACAAATCCAGACTCCAGGCTGCTACTGAGATATTCGTAATGGAAAAACCCAATAACACTTTGCCCGACCTGGGGATGGAAACTAGGACCTCATGCTCAGCAGACGCGCTTGCGACCACTAAACCAACAAGGCAGTCAATACATACATAACCATATTATCTTCTTCGCTCGTGTCTGCACGAGCTATATGAGAATAGCTCATGCTGTGGTGGAAAGATTAGACAGCAAGGTTGGTAGCGGAGCTGACTGCCCAGGGTGCGCCGGACGACCAGTAACAGGCCCGAGAAGGCGGCGCGCTGTGTTCCGTGCGCGCTTCTCAGGAGGATGTGGGGCAAGGCCCCACAGAGGAGAGGTCCGCCGAGGGTTGGCGGACCGGGACCTGCCGGGGTTGCGGTGCATGCTTTGCGAATCCCGTGACCCCGGCCGAACGGTCAGGAGAAGGTTTTTAGCCGGTAAGTGTCCGGCAGACCCCCTCGCCTTCCCCGGGCGAGGTACATCCATGAGGATTTTCCAAAGAAAAAAAAAAAAAAAAAGGGTGCGTTGGACGTACTTGAGTATGGTTACTTGTGGAGGCTCTTTTATTGTATCCCTTTATACAAGGTTAGTCGAAAAGGGAGTACTAAGCCGAAAGGGTGTTAAAGTATCCGTAATAATAGATAACTTTTGTTCCAAACCCTTCCCCAAACGTAAATAGTTCAAGAGAAATAGCTGTTCAAAGATTTCATGAAAAATACGCTAAATTCTATCTATCCTCAGCTACTGACGTGTTTACAAACGTGTGTGGTTAGAAACTCCATTTTCTGAATTCACAACTAAAGCAGGGAAGAAGAATTTTTGAAAAAACTATAATATAAAAAAAATCATGCAATAAATATTCAACGAATTTTAAAATTTTAACACTTTCTTTAAAACAATCATCAGTGATACATTAAGTGGCCCGCGGCTTAGTACCCCCTTTCCGACTAACCTTGTATAAATAATGGTAAAGGAAGGACCTAGTAAGAAAACCTGCACACCTGAGAGAGCTCTATAAAGTTATCGATGGTGTGTGTAGTCAACCAACACGCACTAGGCTAGCGTGGTGGACTAAATCCTAAACCATTCCGAGAAGAGGCCCGTGCCCAGCAGGGGGACGTGAGAAACCTGCACACGTGACTGGTCTTTAAAAAGTTCTCGATGGTGTGTATAATCTGCTAGCCCGCACAAGGTTATCGTAGTAGGCTAAGGCCTAAACCCATTCTGAGAAGAGGCCCGTACCCAACAGTGGAACGGTAATGGAATGATTATGTAGATCTTCTCTTCGCGTGGTTAGTGATTAACCTGTTGTCAGAGTTTATGCCGCCCATGGGCCTTTGACTTGGTTTCACATGCCGTCGAGAAATATCTCTCAGGCAGGTTTTCCCACGATGTTTTCCTTCACCGTTTTTAAGAAAGTGATAATTATACAATACGCACATGAATCCGAACTCAGAGGTGCGTGCCTTGGGTTTGAACTCGAATGACTTGGCAATCCGATGGTCACACCTCTAGGCTATCAGTGCTTGCTTTTGGAATGGTTATGTAGATAAAGTCCACCTTCAATACAGTGCATATACCTATATAATCGTTACTAGGCCACGAAAGTAGAGTACATACAGGTTTTCCAAAAAAGGTTTTACCGGATCGCAAAGCGCACTGCAGTGAGCATGCAGGATCGGTACATTCGGTGCTAAAAGATTTACAGTCAGATAAGACTGCAAACGGTGTGAATATGGAGTGGGTGTAGTTTATCCTTTAGTTTGCCCTGGGGGGTGGAACAGGAGTATAAGTTGACTTTATATTGGACCTGCAGTTTAGAACCGTGCACGTTAAGATTATATTTTTCAGACGTGCATTTTTATATTCAAATCTATATATTTTAGATCATATTAATTATTATTTGGAGTCACGGATTAGAATCTCCACTTTCTGAATTCGTTACTAAAGCAGAAATGTTAAATTTTTGAAAAAACTAAATCAATATTAACTTTTCATGGAAATGAAATAAATCTATTTTTGAAATTTTTACACTTGCTTTAAAACAGTCATCAGTGATAGTTTAAGTGGCCCGCGGATTAGTACCCTCTTACCGACTAGCCTATGCTTCTCACTTCCACACTTCCTACTGTAATCATGGCTACATTTAGAGGTATTGAATCTAAGTTTCTAGAATAGGTAAGTACCTATAGAGTTCAGCGAAATCCATGAGTGAAACATAATATAAAAAGGAAAAAGTACAGTCAATATCAAAAACAAGTGACGATTGCTACAAGTTTCAAAATTGTTTTATGAATTAATCTTACCAATTATTGTTGTTGTTAATAAATAACAATATTGTAATGAATTCAAATAATCGTATTACGATTTTAGACAAACAATTAACTCCTTATTTAATACAATTTGAAATTCTAAACTATTCATCGTCTAATATTATCTGAAAATGATGCAAACAACTTTACGGATTATTTCGCATTCTGTTTCTTTATTTGAAACTAGCTGTGTCCTCACGGCTCCGCCCGCGTAAGAAGTTTTATTCCAGTAATAAATATAGCCTATGTTACTCAGTGATAATGTAGTTTTGTAGCGGCACAAGACTTTTTGAAATCGGTCCAGTAGTTTTTAAGTTTATTCGTTACATACAAAAATACAAAAATGCAAATCTTTCCTCTTGATAATATTAGTATAGTTATAGAAGTATCTACACGTAGATATTTCAAATCAAGAAACAGAAAACGATTGGTTGTATACATTTATGTAGCAATTTCTGTTCTGCTTAGTTTTTTCCAATAATTTAACCAGATGCGGCTGAATATCAGTATTTTACAAGGAGCGACTGCCATCAGACCTCCGCAACTCAGTTACTAGGCAATGTCGATATCCTAAGATTAGCTAAGTTGGCAGACTTTCAGGCTTCTGACTGTAACGACTGTCATAGGTATTTGTACGACACCTGGGACCGACTGTTTAACGTGCTCTTCGAGGCACAGAGGGGTATCGATGTGTAGCGAACGGTCACCTATCCACTGACTGACAGGCTTAACCTCGTAAAGTGTATGATCCGCGCTGTTGGTAATCTACACCAGCCCCTCATAATAAGCACATACAGACATTGTTGCGATGTTTGTATGTGCATATTATGTGCTCGTGCATGGGTGTTACATTGCACGTAGATATTTAAACTAAAGATAGGGGACGCTATAAACGGTGTAAATAGGCCCTTAACGAAGTCGAAAGGCACTTATTCTCCACGTCATGGTGATAATTTTTTCGGTCTGGACTATGCCTGGGAACCTTCTAGTTACGGAGATATTGGAGGTCAAAGTTCAAACCTTTTTTACAACTTTTTTTTAAATACTAGATTGCAAATGTACTTGAAATACCTCCATTACCCGTTTACTACTCATTGCACAGTGCTTTGAGTTTGTTACAGTAAAACGAAATATTTCATCCAAAACAAAAGTCGTTTCCCAGCGACAATTTTTGCGTAGGGTTACTTAGTTTGATGTACTGAATGCATGGTTGACGGCTTCGTGAAGGGTCTTTTTACACCTTGTGTACTCTGTATTCATCGTCTTCTACCCACCCATCTGTTTCACTACAAATGAGTTAAGCGAAGTCCATAAGCGAACTATAACATAAGAACAGTACACAGACTCGGTTATCAAAACACCCTTAATGACGCCACCCTATCTACCCATGAATATTGCAAAATTCAATGAATATTTATTCGTTATAAATTAACTATGAAATGGTAATTGCCGGGATCCTAAGCAAACACGTTCCTATTTTGATTAAAGGACTGAATTGGTACAAATATATTGATAACAAAATGTGTGACGAAATTTTTGTCCTAACAGCTTCAATTGTTTTTGTTACGGATTTGTGACGGGAAATTGGAAAGTTATAACAAAAGCATTGTTTTTGTTTTTTTTTTAATATAAAGGGTGTAGAATTTATGGGTTATTGTCTGTGCCTGCTTTACTCCTCTATTCCTGTGTCAAAATCAAAAGCGGCGCGCGCATCTTTTTTCTGTACCGTCTTGAGTCAATTGCACAGACACAGCTTCAATGGTGAGTCAGTAGATGCGATTTAAATATATAACTCTTATTAATGAGCTATCTTAGTCAACAAAGGGAATATAATGTTTAATAATAAAGTATTAGCGGAAACATATAGCCTATAGGTTGAACGCTTGCCTTCTATGAGTCTTAATTAGATCCCGGGCCCCGGCCCGCACCATTTGACTTTTCGAATTCATGTGAGAATAAAAATTAAGAGTGAGTGGAATATCTGTCGTTAATTTTGTTACCAAAAATTATAATCTCATTCATAAAACAATTTTGAAACATTGAGCTCATTTTTTTGACGTTGACAGTACTATAAATAAAAAAACTCTCTGCCATTTATATCTTTACACTCCAGCCATTTTGTACTTATCTATCAGCAAAAAACTTTCTTTTTAATAGTTATTTAGCTAAACTGTAACATAATATAATAAAAATGGGCGATTACTGTCCCACTGCAGGGCAGGGACCTCTTCTCAGAATGAGTAAAGTAAGCCTTAGTCCACCACGTTGGCCTTGTGCGGATTGGCGGACTTCACATACCAGTGAGAACTTTATGGAGCTCTCTCTTCCTCGCGATGTTTTCCTTCACCGTTACTGCAACTGATAATCAAATTATGATCCGCAGATGAATGTAAACAATTAGTGGTGCAGGTCGGGTTCAAACTCGGACCGTCCTGCATGGAAGGCATGTGTTAAACCGCTAGGCTATCACTACCTCCGAACTATGATAACATAATCACTCTATTACTGTCCCACTGCTGGACACAGGCTTCTTCTACCGTGGTGGACTAAGGCCCTAAAACCCTTCTCAATCTGAGAAGAGGCCCAAACTATAATACATACATACATTTTTAGCCCATTACAATCCCACTTCTGGGCACAGGCCTCTTCTCAGAATGAGAAGGGTTTGTCTTAGTCTACCACGCTGTCCTGGTGCGGGTTGGCAAACTTATAAACTACTAGCGGCCCGTCCCGGCTTCGCACGAGTGGACTTTTTTCCCGTTTTTGCAACATTTTTTATTTATGCTCCGCTTCTTTTGGTTGTAGCGTGATGTTATATAACGTATAACCTTCCTCGATAAATGGACTATCCAACACAAAAATAATTTTTCAATTCCAACCAGTAGTTCCTGAGATTAGCGCGTTCAAACAAACAAACTCTTCAGCTTTATAATATTAGTATATATAGATAATAAAATTCAAAATTAATGCCAAGGCCACACAGATGGGCATTTAGCCCAGAGGCTATTGAGAAAATAAGTTGCTGAAAAGTTATTAAAAAGTTGAATGGGGAGCCACTTTATAGCTTTAAAAGGATATTTTATATTCAAGGAAGCTCTGCCTTGTCTGTTAACGCCTTTGTCTCAGTATTTATTATTATAGTAACACCGTAAATTGTTCTTGAGACTTGGAAATTAGCTTGAAGATTTTTGGGTTGAGTTTCGTTACTTTATTGTTCGATAATGATCTGAAAGGAAGGTTTTCTTTGTTATAAAAATTATGGAATTTAAATATATACTAATATTATAAAGCTGAAGAGTTTGCTTGTTTGATCGCGCTAATCTCAAGAACTACTGGTTGGAATTAAAAAAATATTTTTGTGTTGGATAGCCTATTTATCAAGGAAGGTTATAGTTTATATAACATCACGCTACGACCAATAGGAGCGGAGCATAAATGAAAAATGTTGCAAAAACGGGAAAAATATCCACCCGTGCGAAGCCGGGACGGGCCGCTAGTTTTTTATAACATAAAATAACAATATCATGCCCTGTATTCCTCGAAAGATTCGGCAGGAGTGTTTTAGTACATCCTCGGTTTTGCAGCTATGTTTAAGTCCAATGTAATAGGGGGCGAGCCTATTGCCATTAATCGGGCACAAATCCAAATTCCTGGCTGCTACTGAGGAATTCCACACGAAAAAACCCAATAACACTTTGCCCGACCTGGGGATCGAACCCAAGACCTCACGATCAGCAGTCGCACTTGCCACCACTAGACCAACGAGACAGGCAATGTGACTTTCAATGTCATATTACGTGCTTTCCAAGTTAACTAGGAAGTAGGTAGTCTAGTTAGCTGGACGCGTTGGTGGGTACCTTATAACCCCATTATTTTTTCTTTTCGTGTGGTTAGTGACTAACCTGGTGTCAGAGTTTATGCCGCCCATGGGCCTCTGACTTGGCTTCACATCCCATCGAGAAACATCTCTCAGGCATGCCGGTTTCCTCACGATGTTTTCCTTCACCGTTTTCAAGCAAGTGATAATTATACAATAAGCACATGAATCCGAAAAGTCAGAGGTGCGTGCCTTGGGTTTGAACTCGAGACCTATGACTTGGCAGTCCGACGGTTACACCACAAGGTTATCACTGCTAGCTCCATCGATATACGGTGATGGATAACATCGTGAGGAAACCTGGACTTAGTGGTCCATAATCGCCAACCCGCAGTAAGCAAGCGCGGTGATCAATGCTCTTTCCTTCTTCGGCCTTCGGTTTGTTCGCAAACTTTATACATAAAAAAGAAACTGTATTTTTATTCAACTCAGAAAATAACACGAAAAGAACACTGCTAGTCACGGAAATTAAACAAATTTAACATTAACTCCACAATCTTAATTTGAAACGGTATTCTCTTATCTAACTTCGAACAACTGTAGTTTAACTTTAGAACTTTTAACTAATTTAATTTATTTGAAAGAATGCAACATCTATTGTGTGTCGAACTATAAGCTGTATTTGGATTAGTTGTTAAGAATATCGTTGCACTATTGTTTTTGTCTCGACAAAATAACGACAACCTAATTTAGACATGAATATTTTTTTTTTTCGTGGAAATAATAGTAGCGTGAGATAGTAATCAAAAATGAGGGGCTCGTGGCTAATTAACAACCACGTCAATCATACGTTTTGCGAGGTTAAGCTGCGCTTGCCACGGTCAGTCCGTGGATGGGTGACCGTTCGTCACACATCGAGACTCCTCCGTGCCTCAGAGAGCACGTTAAACCGTCGGTCCCGGGTGTCATAAGAATACCTATGACAGTCGTTACGGGTAGTCAGAAGTCCGAATGTCTGACAACCCGTCATTGCCCAGTAACTGGGTTTCGAGGTCTGATGGCCGCCGCTCCGGGTAAAATACTTGTATTCAGTCGCATCTGGTTAGACTGAAAGCTGACCTTAACATAGTTGGAAAAAGGCTAGACAGAACAATTGTTTAACCGGAGGATTAATATTGATGAACACCAGCCTTAGCTATTTATTCTAGTGGTGGCATGCGTAACCGCTGATCTTGAGGTCCTGTGTGGAAGGCCACACACGTGTGGAAGGCCATCGCAGACACGTTACTTTTCAA
The DNA here is from genome assembly GCA_910594945.2 of Amphipyra berbera. Lineage (NCBI taxonomy): Eukaryota > Metazoa > Arthropoda > Insecta > Lepidoptera > Noctuidae > Amphipyra > Amphipyra berbera. Next base: position 3,775,554 of record OU343138.1, read on the forward strand.
TCATTAGCGGTCGATGATTCAATAATTTATTAGTCGCAGTATGTCGCGACCATGAAAGTATACGTTAATAAACTTTTTTACAAAAAATTTAAACCGACTTCAAAAAAGAATAAAATAATTACCATATAAAATTAACAGTTTCAGAAGTCGGTGCTGATCCACGCTGAACCAAATTGAAGGCACCGACTTCTGAAACTGTTAATTTTATATGGTAATTATTTTATTCTTTTTTGAAGGCGGTTTAAATTTTTTGTAAAAAAGTTTTTATTTTTTTCATTTTAGTGACCTTAATTAAAACTTGGTTGGACCTACTAAAGACGCTGCTCGTAACATAATCACAACATCACAATATGCGTACTGTTCGTCATTGAGGAGTTCCATTGTCTATCTCCGAAGTAATTCATCAGATCTTCACCAAATTTAAATGGGACCAACTTTGAAATATACCCTATCCATTAAAAAAATCATTAAAATCGGTTCACAATTGGCGAAAATATCGATGAACACACACAAAAAAAAACATACATACAGACGAACATAGTAACCTCCTCCTTTTTGGAAGTCGGTTAAAAAATAGATAGCACACTACTAACCTAACTGAAATCTAAAAATGTAACCTTGAAAATTCTATCTTTTTACTTAATAGGGTATTTAGGCGGAGACAGAATTCAAGGCCAAAATGTTTGGACTATCGCCTATTCTCGCTTTGATGATCTCGGTTCTAGTAGTTGTGTCAACTGATTTTCGATATTATTTAAACGCTAACAAAGTCAATAATGGTTTGGCAGTGAAAAATGCTATGCACTACGCTTCGCCAGATGTGCCTTGAAAGTATCACAGATACAGCAAGAGTATTTTTAACCGACTTCCAAAAAGGAGGAGGTTATTTTTAAACCGTTTATTTTTTCAAATATATCGACAACCCTGATTTAGTTCCGAATTCAGAAAATGGAGCTACTATGACCACAAAACAGATAGGTTCAGAAGTCAATCACATGTATGTATTTCACTTTTCATACCTACGCTCGGCGGTCGCTCTATCTATATATCTATCTCTCTCAAGCGCATGGCATCGCGCTCACACTCACTCGCACTCTAGTCCCGAACAGACCGAGGTATCGTGTCCGTGAGCAGTGTCTGTGTGTGCGTTGCTCGAGCGCACTTGTACGTAGATTGACTTCTGTACCTATCTATTTTGTGCTATGACCTACAATGTAAAACCTTTGCACAGCAAATTCTCTAAAACTATTGACTTTTAGCGAAAGTTTTAGAACAAAAGTTATTTATTATTATGAGTAGGTACTTTAATACCCTTTCAAATTAGTTCTCACTCTCCGACTAACATTGTATAATATAGGTAAGTACTTATCTATGTAGGTACAGTCACCCAAAAAAATATTTTGACAGTCTGACGTCAAATGTCTTTTGTATGTCGAAGATCGACAGGAACTATTTTGACTTTAAAATGATTACTAGTATTGAAATTACGTTGTCAACCTTAAGCTGCGGCCCCACGGCCTGTTTTTTGGATAGGCCAGGCCGTACCTAGCCGGGCCGGCAGGCTGTGGGAACGTCGCGTCCTGCGGGGCCTGCGGTGGCCTGTCGTGGCCCGTCCGATCTGTTGAGAGACGGTGGGTTCAAAGTTGCTCGACACGGGCCACGACAGGCCTCAACAGGCGTGGCAACGTTGGCGCGGCCTGTTAGTTTATGGGCCGTAAGACAGCAGCTTTAGCGATACTTTGATTGCAAAAGCCATTTTTTCAAAAGTGGTATTTTGTAGAGCCACTGTACCTATTAAAAACCTATGTAAATAATTCTTGAACGAAAATTTTTGGGTCGTATCAAAAAGCTCCCAAGGAGGGTTTATGTCAGGCAGAGGGTTGGTCATAAAACAATAAGCCAAAAAAACCTCTAACAACATGGATTTACGAATTACATGTTGTGCCGACCCTACCTAGCGTGGGATAAGGGCAGGGAGAAGAAGATCAAAAAGCTCCTCATTTCTGAAGAGCTCTATTTTACAGAATCATTATAATTCCACTGCCTCGTTGGTCTTGTGGTGGCAAGAGCGACTGCCGATCAAAAGGTCCTGGGTTCGATCTTCAGGTCGGGCAAAGTATTATTGGGTTTTTCCGTATGGAATTCCTCAGTAGCAGCCCGGAATATAGATTTGTGCTCTTGACTTAAATATAACGATGAAATGAGGATATTACTGTACACCTCTGCCCAATCCTTCAGGGAATACAGGCGTGATGTTATGTTATAATTCTATTAACATAATACTTTAATTTTAGACTAAAGCCTCCCCACAGAACATTACAATTTCATTGATCCCTCCATGTTCTCCCAGCAACTGAACTTCGTCACTAGGTACATAAACTAAGTACCCATATTAATACGAACCGAACGTTGAGTCACCTGGCTTTAAAACCGCTGGGGAGTTACCCCGAAACCCATCACATTATTATTGCATGGCTTCGAGCTGTATACCATACCTAAACACTTGTAATACCTATTAGGTGTACAAGCGTCGATATTGTTTTAATATTGTAACGTTACGCCCCTATTCTGTTCAACAAAGACTAACATAAACATAATTAACCCATTATTATCCCACTGCTTGGTGTGCCTCTTCTCAGAGTGAGAAGAGTATAGGCCTCAGTCCACCACGCTGGCCTGGTGCGGCTTGGCAGACTACACACACCATCGAGAACTTCTCAAATTCTCAAATTCTGATCCGGACATGAATTCTAAAAGTCAGAGGTACGAGCCGGGTTCGATCTCAGACCCTCCTGCATGGAAGGCAAGCGTTCAACCGCTAGGCTATCATTGCTGATTACTTACACATAAAACAAGAAAGAGATGGTAGAATATTAGAGCTGCCAGTTAGGTTGAACTAACATTTTCAAAGAGATTTAGACGACACGGCACATGCCGCCCAAAAAATTGTAATGTTCAACAAGTAAACTAATTTGACAGATCTAAAAATATTCCGTCTCTTTCTTGTTTTACCTGTTAGTAAAAGATAGAAATATTTTAGTTAAGTTTAGTTGGTTTGCAACAGTATCAGCACTAATGTCGGCTATTATATGATTTTAAATAAATAATAGTCGAAATGTGCTATTTCACATAATACTGTGTTTCACATAAGTAACAAAAGTTATTCTTTATTCATTAAATATACATTATACTAGGATTACATTTTTAAATATTTCTAAAAACAACATTTAAAAATATTAGCCCACCGATATCGGGAACAGGGTGCAAGCCACCAGTGGTCTGGGCCTCAGAGAGAGGAATCTTCTAACAATACGCGCCGTGTCCAGAAGTACCGCTTTCTGTATCAGGCCCTTGATCTAGCCGCCCAACGCGAGCCTCATCAGATATTGCTCGAGGCTCTTGGTTATTAAGCTTTTTTTTTTTTTTCTCACGTGGGGAAATCCTCATGGACTATCCCCCGTCTGGGGAAGAAGGGGGGGTGTGCCAGACTCTTACTGGCTAAAACCCCACGGTGTCCCTCCTTCTGACCTAAGGCCGGGGTCACGGGATTCGCTGTTGCATGCACCGCGACCCCGGCAGATCTCGGTCCACCAGCTTCTTCTGGTGTGGACCTCTCCTGTGGTGGGGCAGTTGCTTCTCTGCCCCACATCCATCCGAGAGGCGCGCGCAGGACATGACTCGCCATCCTCCCTGGGCCCGTTACTGGTCGGGCGACGGGTTCCCCAACGCGCCGCCCGCAGACCACTCACTAGGGTGGCCGGGGATCATCACGTGCCCTCCGGCGCCCGGTGCGTCTAGCCGTAACGACTGCTGAGTCAACCTCCCGCATGTCGACAACCTCGTGTGCCAAGTACAATACAACAACAGTTATTCATTATTGTGAGTAATTTACTAATATTTTTTCGTCAAATTAATACCCCCAATTAACCTTGTATAATGCTCCAATATAATAATAATGGCCAATTCTACAGCAAAATAGTCATAATAAGCAATAGATTTATTCCAAAGTTCCGAATAATTCATACAATTATCGTATGAAATCACAATAACTCTATTCTCATTGAAGGTCTATTCACTCTTTGATAATAATCCAGCTGTTTTTATCATACCTAGCGAGCTAAATTTACTAGAATTAGGTATTTGGTATTTCAATAACATATTGACCTCGTCTAGACATTTATTATGTTTGCAACGTTAAGGGTGATGCGCACTCGAGTGTCGCGACCACAGAAATCTGAGTAACTAAATAGAAACGGTTTCAAGAATATTTTATTGTGCGAGCTGTGTTGCCGATCTCACACACGAACAAAGAAATTTATTATTTAAAATAATACGCGTTTATAAGGTATTTTCTTCTTTATAATAAAAATTGTATCAAGATTTAAAAATATATTAAAGATAGATTAGATTTTAAATTACATATATTATTCTTTATAATTATAACTGCGTCGTTGGTCTAGCGGTGGCAAGCGAGACTGCTGATCGTGAGGTCCTGAGTTCGCTCCCCAGGTCGGGCAAAGTGTTATTGGGTTTTTCCGTGTGGAATACCTCAGTAGCAGTCCGGAGTTTGGATTTGTGCCCGGTTGATGGCAATAGGCTCGCAACCTATTACATGGGACTCAAACATAACGGCAAAATGAAGGTGTTACTATACATCTCTGCCTAACCCTTTGGGGAATACAGGCGTGATGTTATGTTATATCAAGAGTATTTTGTACGTTAATAACAACGAGTTTTAATAACATTTATTACTTATTAAAATAAGAAAGGGGCTCATGGCTTATTACTAATCGCGCGGATCACACGATTTGCGAGTTTAACCTGCGCTTGCCGCGGTCAGTCCGTGGATAGGTGACAGTTCGTTTCACATCGAGACCCCTCCATGCCTCGGAGAGCACGTTAAACAGTCAGTCCCGGGTGTCATACGAATATCTATGACAGACGTTACGGGAAGTCAGAAGCCTGAAAGTCTGACAACTGGTCTAACCTTAGGATATCGGATGGCAGTCGCTCCGTGTAAATTACTGGTATTCAGCCGCATCTGGTTAGACAGGAAGCTGACCCCAACGTAATTGGGTAAAAGCTAGCTAGAAAAAAATATCTATTTTAATTTAAGTTTAATGGCAAACAACAAAGGTGCAATTTTATACTCTATTGTATTTTCTTTTTTACAATAATAATAATGGCTTTTCGACGAATCCCGCTTTTTAACATTTTATAAACTTTTAATACTACCTATTATTGAATATCTATTTTCACCGGAACTAATAAACACGGGTCGTGAACTTGTGTCGACACTTGCGCGAGTATGCGTCTTCTATTTGCTCATTCACATTTTTATGGTCGCGACCAATGTCGCAAGATGGCGGCGACCGAATTAAAGGCTGATGAGATTTTCATGTTAATACAAATTAAATTAGAGAATGTAAAACTTTCAACGTTTGTTATACTTACAGAATATTTGAGTAATAATATGTGACGGCTTCAATGAGAGTTTGAGAAAATTAGTTCAAGTTAATGAGAAATATAAATTAGGTTATCTGTGTAGTTCAAGACTATGTACAGGAAAATTATATTTTTTTATAGAATTTTTATGCATGTGATAGGTACTTATAAACATAAGTATGGGCGGCAAAAATTACTCGTGAACTGCTTTTTTTAAAATTTTAATAGCCTGTAGAATATCCCACTGCTGAGCAAAGGCATCCCCTTTTGCCTTCCAAACCTCTCTATTTTGTGCCGTTTCTAATCATATTAGCCCTGCAAACACGTCTAGATCGTCACGCCACCTGCGCCGCGGCCAACCTCGACGACGACGTCCTCCTTCAGGCGTCCAGTGAGTGACGATCTTTGCCCACCTCTCCGGGTACATTTGAGCGACAATAATATACCGTATTAAATAACTGATAATATACCGTATTAAATAACTTATAATATACCGTATTAAAATCTGAGAATTCTCTTCGTCGCCATAATTGCCTCGTTGGTTTAGTGGTGGCAAGCGCGACTGCTGATCATGAGGTCCTGGGTTCGCTCCCCAGGTCGGGCAAAGTGTTATTGGGTTTTCTGTGTGAATTCCTCAGTAGCAGCCCGGAGTTTGGGTTTGTGCTCGGTTGATGGCAATAGGCTCGCCTCCTATTACATGGGACTTAAACATAACAGCGAAATGAGGGTGTTACTATACACCTCTGCACAACTGTTAACGAAATACAGGCGTGATGTTATGATGAATTCTTTTCGTAGATTGGTATTATTTTGTTGGTCGTTGCCGATATTATTGTGACTATTTTTTTGCGACCAATAGTCGCAATCGTCCAATATGTAAGCTCCCTAACAATATGAGTAGTCGATAAATATTGTTACTCTATAGAAATAACAATGCTACCTAATCTTTGATTACATTTGCCTTACAAACTTTCTTCGTAACAGTCTCTTACAAGATTTATTTGTAACGAACTGGTGAATAAGAGTATTGTGTTAGACACAAAAATAAATTGTTCTTTTATTTATTTATGATTTTGTTTTTATTTTGAACTATTCTTGTCTTCATCGCGTTTGACCCTAGTCTCACCTGATGGTAAACGCAGACAGAGTCTAAGATGGAGCACACAAATCCATGGAGCAAAGGGATTTCTCTATACCCCTCTGGCTCTGAAACACACACTACGGAACACAGTAAACTGCTTGGCGCAACTTTAAAGTGAGGGTGGTAGCTAGCCAGGCGGACCGTATAGATCCTACCACCAAGCGTGCTGAGTTTTGTTGAATCTTACAATACGCATCAATTTCCAATTCTTGCGGTTTTTAACCGATGTTAGTGAACTGAAAAGTTTCAGATTTAGGGATAATTAAGGGCTGTACTGTCAAAATCAAAATCAATTTTTTTTATTTCACGTAAACCAATACAGGTGCTTATGAAACGTCGAATTTAGGTGCACGGTTCCAATTAGTTGTTTCCTATGGAGAAGAGCCGGCAAGAAACTCCATGGTTACTCCTTTAAAAATAATACCTTTAACAATTTCAGTGGATACAGTACAATGATTTAGGATAGTGAGAGAACAATGAGGTCCTGACCACAGACCAACGAGTAATATAGTACTAAAAGAGTTGAGTACAAAAACTAACAAATAAAAATAAAATTTAAAAAAAAGCAATATGAATAATATTGTAGTAATTTACAAATTTATAGATGCAGGTCCACAAAGTTCTCACATTTACAAAAGTGAAAAGGAAGCTAAACTATATAAAACAAATTGACATAATTAAATGTCATCAAAACTTAGACTGTAACTGTAAAACTAACTACATTCCACTAGCTAGCTAGCTATACAAGGTTAGTCGGAAAGGGGTGCTAAGCCGAGGGCCACCTAAAGTATCGCTGATGACTATTATAATTGTAAAGCAATTGTTAAAATTTCAAAATTCGATAAATTTTATTTGCATGAAAAAAGATTTTTATTTTAGTTTTTTCAAAAAAAAAAACATACCTGCTTTAATTATGAATTCAGAAAATTATTTTTTTAATCCGTGACCCCAAATATGACCTAAATTGTAAACACAGCTGATCATAGCTATGGACAGATAGATTTTAGCATATTTTTTACGAAATCTTTGAAAAGCTATTTCTCTTAAACTATCGAGTTTTGGGGAAAGTTGTAGAACAAAAGTTATCCCTTATTATGGGTACTTTAACACCCTTTCGGCTTAGTACCCCCTTTCCGACTAACCTTGTATATGTAGGTAATCCTAGCGTTCACAACGGGAAACTACAATTCATCAATCCCAGCTACAATCGGAGTTGACTATAAATGGAACCGAACGGTGTTAAAGTCAAGCTTGGTATTTGGGATACAGCGGGACAGGAGCGATGCAGAACATTGACATCAAGTTTTTACAGAGACGCTCACGGTGCTATATTAGTTTACGATGTGTCAGATCCAAAGTCCCTAGCAAAACTGAATGAGTGCGTCGAGGAACTACAAGTATACTCCACCAAGAAGAACATAGTCTGCTTAGTTGTTGGCAATAAGATTGACAAGCATATCGTTTTAGAACCCAGTGCATAATATCAGCAAGCACATTGGGTCACCCGCGCGACGGCGCAATGAGTATTCCCAAGGAGGGTTGACGTCACGCAGGCGACCATGGATTTACGAATTACATATTGTGCCGATCCGATAGTGTGGTATAAGGGCAGGGAGAAGAAAGAAGAAGAAGATAGATAGATAATTATGAATAAAGTTTTCAATTTAATTAAATAGTATGTGCAAAACGAGTATTTCCAAGCCAAAATTAAATTGAGCTTCACATAGCACGACACGAAACGCATGTCGAAAGCCTAGTTAGTGTTCATGTTTATAATTACAAAATCGTTCTTACGACACCCGCACAGTGGTATCTTAGTGGGCGGAGATCTTACAAACAAACATGAACTTTCTATTCATATATAAAATTAATTTTACATGTCACTCAAAAGTCGTCCAAAATTATAAACTTCTGAAACTTGATACTTATCAACTCTTAAATATAGAAAACATGATTCAAATTACCAAAACCTAACATCAAAGTACAAATTACTTAAAACCTGCTTTTCGAAATTGCTTAAACAAAGCAAAGTTTTCAATACTTATTATATTAAGGTTGCTTAGACATCGCCTCTATTATTCCTAAGTCGTTTGTGAAGCTAATCTGTGGAGTGTAGAGCCTCGGGGTGTAAATTTAAGAAATTCTGTGAATAGTTTGAATATCTTACGCTTGGCTGCGACAGCCTTGGGGGTTGAATAGAGAGGGGAAACAGAGGGGTGAAACGTCGCGAGGTTGTACCCGTGTGTGAAATTAGGTAGTGTGTTTTTGAAACATTATTCCAGCTTGCATGTTAACAAAACATTTTTGATAAAAGCGTCTTGCAGCAAAGATAAGGTGCGTCTTTTGCACACTAAGGCTGGACATCCACCAGAGCTGTGTGAGGAAAATGTGTGGTGCGAAAATGTGTAGCGAGGATGTGAAACGGTGTGACCCTTTCCACCACAGCTGTGCGAGGAATGGGTAATGTGTAATGCGAAATGTGTTAATGTGTACAAATAAGCGGTGCGAGGATAGGTAGCGGACTCTTTTCGAATATGAGGGTGATGTGGCGGGAGCGGTACACATTCCTCGTAACAAATCCTCACAACACATTCCTCGCAACACATCCCTCGCTCGCATTTCTCACTTGTTTTTTATGAACAAAATCCTCGCTCCGCAAAGCCCATATCCACCAGAGCTGCGCAGAGCGAAGCTAGGTAAATGAAGTGATTCTATTGGTGCTTACAGAACACATTCCTCGCTACGCAGTTTAGCACAGCTCTGGTGGATGGTCAGCCTAAGGGCCAACGACGAAAAATCGGCGACGGAAGATACTCGCAGATCTTCCGTCGCGTAATTTACTCAAGGAATTTTAGTAACGCATCTTAGGTCAAATGTGTACGGTGTGAGATGTTTATATGGAATTATGTGTACCGGCCGAAAATCGGCTACGTATCTGCCGTCAGATGTGGCTTGGCCTTAAATGTTTTGTAGAAACACAGTACACAGTCCGTGTCTTAAAATCTGAGTATACAGGGTGTAAACGAAATCATGTAATTCCTTCAAACCTCGTGATGTATTGCTGACAAAGACTAAACCTGAAAGGGAAACATTTGGATTCAAAAAAAAAATTACAAGAAGTAAACATGTGTTCTTAAAGCGAGGCATTTTAACGCCCCGAGCGAATTGCGTGGCTATCGCTCGCTGCGCGATCTTTTAACTCGTGGCGCTAAAATGCCTCACGTTAAGAAAAAAATGTTTACTTCTTATAATTTTTTTTGTTGTATCCTTAAGTATCCCGTTCAGGGTAATCTATGTCAGCAGTACATCACGAGGTTTGAAGGAATTACATGATTTCTTTTACAACCTGTATCTATCCGATTGTCTGTTCCCCCACGATGTCGCAAGTCGGAGCGACAACAACCACGTGCGTACAGAGACTTGTTTCTATGCGACAGCCGTGACAGACTTTAACACCAGTGGTAGCCTAGTGGTGAGACCTCGAGACTTATCTCGAGTTTGAACCCAAGGCACGCACTTTTCATGTGCGTATTGTATAATTATCACTTGCTTGTAAACGGTGAAGGAAAACATCGTGAGGAAACCGGCATGCCTGAAAGATATTTCTTGATGTGAAGCTAAGTCAGCCCATGGGTGGCATAAACTCTGACACCAGGTTAGTCACTAACCACACGAAAAGAAGAAGAAGCTCTGTGCGACTCCGTACAATTCAGTGCGATGCTAAAATGGGTCTGACGCGTGACGCGGGGGAACCGCCTTATGCAAGTAATGATTCCGTTCTTTACATAACATCACGGCTGTATTCCCCGAAGGGTTGGTCAGAGGTGTAAAACACCCTCATTTCGCCGTTATGTTTTACTCCCATGTAATAGTGGGCGAGCCTATTGCCATCAAGCGGGCACAAATCCAGACTACAGGCTGCTACTGAGGAATTCCATACGGAAAAACCCAATAACACTGCCCGACCTGGGGATCGAACCCAGGACCTCACGATCAACAGTCGCGCTTGCCACCACTAGACCAACGAGGCAGTCTGTGCTTTACTTTCTTACATTTTCAGTTCTAAGTTCCTTCCTACAGCACCTATCATACAGTGGGTACTAACTTTACTTACATATAAAAACAAATAGTTTCCTACCCAAATCAGCATGCAAATTCATCCCATTTCATTCCAAGTACCAATAACGTAAAATTCCAGGATCTACTCGTATTTCGACATACTTCATTTTATTTCGCCAGCCAAGGGTCACCGTTCATTTTATTTCGCAACTAGTAGGGTCACGGCTCATTTTATTTCGCTGAAGGGTAATGCTTCATGCTAACGAATATCTGTTTAATTTTGTCGGGAATTTGTGACGACAAAATGAACGGGACGGAGGGATTAACGTGAAGGGTTAGTGTTCTGTCCTGTCCTAAGTCTTATAGTTATGGGTATGTAGTGTTTTGGGACTATTTTCTCTTATGACGTGAGTAAAGTGATGATAGTAGAAACGGGTCTTCTCTTAGAGAATATTATACGAGTACTTAATACTCTTGTACACTGTAAATGTGAGCACCATGTATACAGGCTGTAAAAATTGCCTTAACATGAAACTAAGTAACATACAGCAAAAAAAATTGCTGGTAAACGAATTTTATTTTTTGGTATTAAAAAAAACTGCTTTTAATTGTATCGCGCAATGGAAGCGCGCGCGCAGCAGACTGTGCCTACATTTCAAAAATGTTGATGTTTGTATAGAAGAATGTTTAGTTATAACATTTAAACTTAGTTTTCGTGAAAAACGTACAAAAATATGGTGACTTTGACCTTCAATATCTCCATAACCATTCGGTTCCCAGGTATGGCCCAATATCAAAAAACTACGTAATGGTGGGAAGAATACGAGGCTCTCGGCTTCGTTAAGGGTGTTTTTACACCCGATATAAAGGCTGTCACACATAGTGTAGAGGTACTATAATATATCTCTGAGCGCATCTATCTCGTGACTAATTAATAACAGCATGTTTCATAAGATTTGCAAATTTAAGCTATGAATGACTCGGCCAATCTGTGGAGTGAAAGTTCGTTACATATCGAGGCCCCTCCGTGCCTCAGAGAGTACGTTAAACAGTCGGTCCCGTGTGTCCTACGAATACTTACGACAGTCGTTACGAGAAGTCAGAAGCCCGGAAATTTGATAACCGGTCTGACCTTGGACGTCGGCATTGCCCTAAGGCCCGATGGTAGTCGCTCCATGTAAAATACTGGTATACAGCCACATCTGGATAGACTGGAAGCTGACCCCAACATAGTTGGGAAAAGGCTAGGCAGAACGATCTATCTGAGCGCATATCCTACAATAGCGCTCTTCGTAGAAATCAATAGACAAGGCTCTAATTGGGCAACGTGTAACACCGTGCTTTTACGGCTCGCCGGTAAAGCTCGTTCGTGTATTACTGAAAAACTGTGGCGCTCGGGACGTGGCTTGTCAAGATATTTTGACTCGCACGACGCAAAAACGGCGAGACTGGTTGGCTCACCAGTCACGGCGAGAAACAGCCCGTTCACACAGCGGATCCGTTGGTACTGGATTAGTTGTTCACATCTGTACCGACGGATCTGTTAAACAAATGACAGCTGCGTCGCATCTGGCCGGCAGGATAATGTAAAAATAATGGGTCGTGTGTGAACGCACCCATACTTCTTCATGTACGGATCCGTTTTTTATACTGCTCAGGCATCCAGTTTTTGATGACAAAACGGAACATCTAAAAATGTCGGATCAGTATTTTTTACTGGATTCGAAATACTGTCGTGTATGTGAACTCGCTCATACAACTACAGGCGCCATCACCAAAATAAAAACGTATTCGTTAAAACGGGTCCTGTAAACAGTTTCTGTGTGAACTAGATGTTAAACCGTCGGTTTTATAGGTTACGTCGATCGCCGCCTTAACACAAACGGCGTAGTTAATACACAATGTGTTAGGTAATTAACTACTGAAAACTTAAGGGCATGTTAAATTTGACTGCATTGTTGGTCTATTGGTCGCAAGCGCGACTGCTGAGCATGAGGTCCTGGTTTCGATCCCCATGTCGGGCAAAGTGTTATTGGGTTTTTCCATTAAGAATTTCTGAGTAGCAGCTCGGAGTCTGGGTTTGCGCCCGGTTAATGGCAATAGGCTCGCCCCCTATAATATGGGACTTAAACATAACTGGCGAAACGATGGAACGAATATTGACTGGTCTCCTGTTTACGACTGCAATGACTTGGATACTAAGGTATCTCTATTTAACAAGATAGTGTTGGAATTGTTTGATGAGCATGCTCCACTCAAAAAGGTGAGGGTGAAGCATCTTCCAGCCCCATGGTTGTCTGACATAATTAAAAGTGCGATGTCAAAAAGGGACAAAGCTAAAAGGCGGTACAAAAGAGATCATACTGACGAGAACTGGTCTCTGTACAAGAAGCTGCGTAATCGCTGCGGTCGTATGTGCAGGGATGCTAAAAGACGCCACATCCACGATTCTGTTCAAAACTTCAACACAGCACAAGTATGGCAATTCCTCAAGTCCCTTGGTATCGGCAAAGTCACTAATGACAGTGCCCCCGATATGGACCTAAACTCAATTAATAATCATTTTTCCAAATCTCCAGTCACTCTGGATGATAACGTCAAATCTTGCACTCTTAGCAATCTCTCTAATCTTCCTCTGCCAATGTGTACTTCACTCTCCTTTCACCCGGTTACAGAAGGGGATATTAAGCGGGCTGTCCTATCCATTTCCACGAAAGCAGTGGGTGATGATGGTATTCAACTCCAGATGCTTCTTCCTATCCTAAGTATATTAGCTCCCGTCATTTTACACATTATTAACTATTCTCTCTTTACTAGCTCCTTTCCTTCTGCTTGGAAGAAGGCGCATGTTTTACCTCTTCCCAAAGTCTCCAACCCCTCTTCAGTATCCCAGTTCCGTCCAATTTCCACACTGCCAATCCTATCCAAAGTCCTTGAGAGTGTTGTTAACAATCAACTGTCTCATTACCTCTCCTCTAATGGCCTGCTAAGTCCCTACCAATCTGGTTTCCGTCCTGGTCATAGCACTGTATCGGCTCTAGTTAAAATAACTGATGACATCCGACTGGCCATGGAAAACAGGCTCCTTACAGTGATGGTATTATTGGACTTTAGCAGTGCCTTCAACTCAGTTGATTTTGATATCCTCTTAGGTATCCTATCCTCTCTTAATATATCTCCGTCTGTAATTGCTTGGTTTAATTCTTATCTTCGGGGTCGCTCGCAGTCGGTTCGCTCCGATGAGGCCTCCTCTGAGTGGTGCGATCTTGCTGCGGGTGTTCCTCAGGGTGGTGTTCTATCTCCTCTCCTTTTCTTGGTCTTTATTAACGCCATCACTAAGGTATTAGCTTCACATTACCATCTCTATGCAGACGACTTGCAGCTTTATCGCCATTTTAAACTCGATGAGCTTCCTGAAACTATCTAAGCCATCAATAATGATCTTAACAATATCAGTCAATGGGCTAAAGGTTTTGGACTTTTAGTTAATCCTACGAAATCACAAGCTCTCATTATTGGTGGCAGATACTTTGTCAACTTGATGAATCACCAGTCTCTCCCTCCAATTTTGTATGATTCTGTCGCCATAGCCTTTTCAAAGAAGGTTAAAAACTTGGGTGTTATTCTAGACTGCCACCTGTCTTGGAACATTCACATTGCAGAAGTAAGCAGGAGGGTTTTTTGCTCGTTTCAGTCTTTAAAGCGTCTCCAGAAGTTTCTGCCATTTCCTACTAAAATAATTCTTGCTCAGTCTCTTCTTCTACCCCTTCTGGACTATGCTGATGTCTGCTTTCTTGACGCAACTGAGGAACTGCTAGATAAACTAGAACGTCTGCAGAATTTGTGCATCCGCTTCATCTTTGGCCTTCGGAAGTACGACCATGTGTCGGAATTTCGGAAGCGGCTGAAGTGGCTTCCTATTCGGCAACGTCGTGATACTCACATTCTTTCTTTTCTCTTTTCTGTTCTCCACAATCCTAATTCTCCTATGTATCTTCGAGAACGCTTTGAATTTCTTGTTCCTAGAGGGAAACCTTGTCGCTCATCCTCATTTCTTCTCCTTCGTATGCCTTCCCACACCTCGAGTCGTTATGATGGATTATTTACTGTTCGTGCTTCGCGCCTTTGGAATTCTCTTCCTCACTCCTTACGTGATAGCCCGTCGTTAGATGTTTTTAAGAAAAGAATTAGGGAACATTTCCTGTCTACATGACCGTATGTATGTATGTATGTAGTATTTTATATATTATATTGTATGTATTACGTTTATGTATTGTGTGCTATACACATATTTGTTTAGTTTATGTAGATGTGTATATTTATTGTGTATTTAATTTGTAATTTTATATAACTTGTACACTTAGGTAATTGTTCTCCTCAACATCAAATCTCTCTATCGCTCTAAGGTTTGCTGTTAGAAAACTCATTTGTGAGTTAAGCTCGCCTTTGTACATGAATTTACCAACGGAACTGTATTATATATTATTATTTTGTGTACAATAAAGAATAAGAATAAGGATGGTGTACGAAAACCTCTGCCGAACCCTTCGGGGAATACAAGGCGTGATGTTGTGTATGTATGTAAATTTTAGAACATTATCAGCCAAATGCTCAAAAGCTGCTCAAATACTCAAACGCTACTCAAATACCCAAACGCTGCTCAAATACTCAAACACTACTCAAATACTCAAACGCTACTCAAATACTCAAACGCTGCTCAAATACTCAAACGCTGCTCAAATACTCAAACACTACTCAAATACTCAAACGCTACTCAAATACTCAAACGCTACTCAAATACACAAACGCTACTCAAATACTCAAACGCTACTCAAATACTCAAATGCTACTAAACTTTAAGTCTCGTAAAGTCACTGTCACTTCGCCTTAACATGGCAGAAACAGCATGAGACTTAACGCCAACGTAGATTTGAAAAATCTATGAATATTTAGCCAAAAGTCACCTACAAGTTATGAGTTAAGTACTAGACGATTTTCATGTGAATGAAACCTTATCGTAAAACAATGACGTCCCGTCTCTCCACCCTAAAACCTAATAGCATGTATTCGTAGCTCTGAAACAAAGAGCTAGATTCTAGGAATGTAATAAAACATTATAACATAGTTCTGTTTGTCTGTGGTATTTTTATTATTTTCTTACTGATTTCTTTTCCTTTGATAGCGGATTAGATGATGTAGTGACAAAAATTGAAAGGAGTATGCTTATGTGGTTTGGCCATGTTGAGAGAATGAGTGAACGGCGATTAACAAAAGGAATTTATAAGGCGGATGTTAATGGGAACGCCGGTAGAGGACGTCCAAGAAGGACATACATCGATGTTATTGGTGATGTTCTTCACAAAGGTCAGGTGCGTAGTACTCTCAACCGGCGTGCGTGTATGACACGATGTATGAATGTGGATGAAGCGAAAGGGGTATGTAAGAGTCGTAGCATGTGGCGTTCTATAGTTTCTGCCTACCCCCATGGGAAAAAGGCGTGAGTTTATGTATGTATGTATGTATGATAGCGGATTAATTTTGATTGCTTTTTGATATAGACTCTTAATAACGTCATGCCCTTCTCATGCAAATGAGGGTTCTCTTCCTAGCCTTTTTCTATTCTGGGGTCAGCTTTAAGTCGAACCAGATGCAGCTGAATATTATATTATTATTATATTTTACACGGAACGGCTGCCATCAGTTACTCCTAAGGTTAGACCAGTTGTCAGACTTTCGAGCTTCTGACTTCCCGTAACGACTGTCATAGGTACTCATATGACACCCGGGACAGACTTATTAACGTGCTTTCCAAGGTACTGAGTTTGAAATTTGCGCAGAGGCTGATCAAACAATTGGTTTTTGCGTTATAGATCAAGGGTTCGATTTCCACATGGTACGAATATTGGCCTATAGGTAATCGTATTGGGTTTGCGTAAACACGCACAAACGTTCATATAATCTTGTGCATGTTTATTATGTAACTTGTGTATGTGTGACAAAAATAAATGGTTTAAATGGTTTTTTTTAATGGAAAACATTAAAAATAATCCCTAAAAAAAACTTCTAAGTTAAACGGTTTTATCTTGCAGTACCCCTGCAGCATCAGGATTTGAGGATTGAAGGTGAAATTATTATAATGTTACATTGTCATGGGAATTAAATTTGTGTGCGAAGTTTCAGGAGAATCGGTTAAGCAGAAGTAGTGGAAAAATCTGTCGCAAAATCTGAACACAAACAAACACATATAAAAACCGTTTAAAAAAATGCTTGGTATACAAAAATTAGTCTATTTAAAAGGCTAACTCTACAAATATTAAATAACAGAAGCCAGATATTCATATAAGTAGAGGCATACCCTAGAAAAGGTCTAGACCTAATAAAATCTAATTGTTATGCCACCCCGCGTGAA
Organism: Amphipyra berbera; assembly: GCA_910594945.2. NCBI lineage: Eukaryota > Metazoa > Arthropoda > Insecta > Lepidoptera > Noctuidae > Amphipyra > Amphipyra berbera. The sequence goes on from OU343138.1 coordinate 3,792,608, forward strand.
CCCAGTCGGACGTGACACCTATATGCGATTTCCCTTAGTCGGTCTGACATCATATCCTATATTTAAACGGAGTTTTATTAAATTCTGTAAATTTTATTCCATATATTGGAAAATGGTGATAAAAAAGGTCATATTATGGATATATTGGATTTGAACTAGGATATTATGGGCGAAGTATACGTGCGAGGAATATTTTTGCTACGTACCATATTATGCATATAAAAAAGAAATTAAAATAAATTGATACTTGGTACAGTGGGAGAATGTTCCTCAGTTTTTAAATTCATTCCTTTCCCATAATATCGTGTGCACATAGTAACCTTTTCGAACAGTTGAACGCAAGACACTAATACATGGAAAATTATGTTTCACTAGTTATTACCCGCGGTTTCACCCGCATCCTAGGGGAACTACTTGATGTACCTGGATAAAAAGTAGGTATCCTATGTGTTAATCCAGGGCATAGTCTATCTGTGTACTAAATCTTATTCAACTCCGTTCAGCCGTTTTTGCGTGAAAGAGTAACAAACATCTATACATCCATACATCAAAATTTTCTCGTTTATAATATTAGTAAGGATTATTTGGTAGCAACGATCAAAATTTCCTTTTGCCTCAATACAACGTAGTAGTGCCATGTAATGTCTTTGATTTGATTTAAAGAGTTTTTGTTGGAAAAATCGCGACATCACGATTAAATAAATTGACTTACTAGTATTCGTAGAGTGCGCGCAAGATAACTCTGCGCGCGGCCAAAATCGGAACTAATCATGTTCCGCCATAATGTTGCCGTTTTATTAACTTTGTCACTACATCTACCTGATTTTAGGAATAAAAGAAAATATAATAATAAAGATTATAATAGACCTCATCAGCCGATAATAATCATACTGCATTCTTATTCACTCACGGCACATTTATAACCTTAGTTATTTTCCTTTGCAAATTACGTAAAAATGCGAATCAATTTAATTGATAGGTACTAAATTTAAACGTACATAACTTAGCTCAATTAAAATATAATAAACAGCAAGAGGGCTGCCCAATTTTAATGCTCACGAATATACTACTTTTCCTTGAAAAGTAGGACTTTATATTTTTGCGATCATGGCAACATTTAGCACGCCCTCCGTCGCGCGCAGAGTTATCTTGCGCGCACTCTAGACATAGGTATATCATTAATCTGTGACTAGTATAGTGTCTGTCACCATGTCACCATTATAATTTAATATCCTGTCAAAAATTTCGTTTATATAATGTTGAAGATACGTAGTTAGGAAAATAATTCGTTTCTTGCACTGTGAAAGCAAAAATAGTCCTTACGGTGCATAATATTTTCATTCCCCTACTGTGCAACGGGTCGACTGCCTCGCTAGGCGCAACTGCTGATCGTGACTGACTGTTGCGGTCAGCTCCAGTCCTAACCAGATGCGGCTGAATACCAGTATTTAACACGAAGCGACTGCCACCAGACCTCCACAACCCAGTTATAGGGCAATGCTGATATCCTAAAGTTGGACCGGTTGTCAGACTTTCGGGTGTCTGCCTTCCCGTAACGACTCATGCTCACCTATATGTCTTGCTGATGGTGGCGTTGTTTATCCAGTCGTTGTGTTCCCTACAATATGGTTGAGCTGACCGATGCGGATGTGCACGTCATGCTCGTGAACGGGTGCCGTCTGTCGTGTCCTAGAAGGCATATTTTTCTATTTGTTACTCTTATGTGAGTTTATTTGTTACATTAACCTGCATTATTCTCATTCTATTTCTCACACTACTGTAATGGAATTGTCATGAATTACTATTTTGAAAAGAGTATTCATGGAGTTTCTTGCCGGCTCTTCTCCATAGAACCTACCTTTTGGAACCGTGCACCTAGTTTTGACGTTTTAAAAGTGCCTAAAATCTGGTCTATTTGAAATAAAAAACTTTGACTTTGACTGTCATAGGTATTCGTATGATACCTGGGACCGACTGTTTAACGTGATGTGTAACGAACGGTCACCCATCCACGGTCTAACCACGGCAAGCGCAGCTTAACCTCACAAATCCAAGCGGTTAGTATTTAGCTAGGAGGTCCTCCCAAGATACCCGCCATTGTCGGCGAAAACCATTTTTAGAAAAAAAAAAGGTAATATATTATGAAAAAACGTTCTGTAACCATGGCGGACCGTATTCCCGCCATTTTCCGTGTGCACGCTCTAATTACCACGAATTTGTTTTAAATACTCTACTACCGACCTCTCGCTTCCAACAAGAATTTGCCTTGAAATTCCTAGTCAAAAGAATGTAGGTAATGTTCCATTTTAAGTTGCAAAAAGGAATCGCTGGCTCACCATAATAGCTTTGTTCGTTTCAATAAAAAGATCGAAACTCCTTTTTATCCCTGAAGAATAATAATCTAGTAATTCTAGATAATCAATATTTCGCAAATATAATGTAGAATACGACACAACTTAGAAGTCGCATTGCCAAACTTGATCGAACAACCAATGACAGGCGCTCAAAGCTTATTACGTCAGCGTAAAGATATTTTTTTACTGCAGCACTAACAAACATTCGAGGTCTTGAAGTCGCACTCAGTGCTGATGCGACATCTTAGTCGTACTATACTTGTTATCGGTAGCTGGTAACACTGGACAATGTTGATAAAGGAGGGTAGTCGTCAAGATGAATCAACGTACCCGACGTTATAAAAACAGTGGTCATTCGACAGAGCAGAGGATTCTATATCGAACAGCCGAAGAAGTCTGACCTTTTATATGTGATTAGCTTGTCGTTATTTTCTGATCTTGTGTAAGTATAAACGGTGTCAATAGACCCTTAACGAAGCCGAATGGCACTTATTCTCCACGTCATTGCGATAACTTTTTGTTCTGTACTATGCCTGGGAACCTTCTAGTTACGGAGATATTGGAGGTCAAAGTTCCATCTTTTTCACAACTTTTTTTTTAAATACTAATTTTGAAGGTTGGAAATGTACTTGAAATACCTCCATTACCCGTTTACTATTCATTGCATCTATCACACAGAAAACGATATATTTCACCCAAAAAAAAATAGTTTCCCAGCGACAATTTTTGCGTAGGGTTACTTAATTAATTTAATTAATTTAAAATTTATTTGCTTGAAGTATGGTGCATTACAATCAGTTGGTATACATAGGTAATTTAGTTTAGTTTCACATATTTCGTCGGGAAAGATAGAACAATATGCCCAACATGCAAAATCTTACAATTAAAATTTAAAAACATCACATTTAGGTACTAATTATTTAAGAATTAAAATTAAAATGTCCACAGAATCAGATATTATAATGACAATTAAATTAAATACCTGACACAAAGAAATCTTTCATATTATAAAAACACTTGTCTACAAGCCACCTATATAGTCTTATCTTAAATTGCCGCATAGGTAATTCTCTTATAACTTTGGGGAGTTTGTTATAAATTTTTATAGTCATAATATAACAGTTTCTATGGCAGAGAGAAGTATTGCGGCTAGGAATTATTAATCTTGATGGATCTCTGTTTCTTATTCTAGAATTCAATATTTCATTAAATGTCTTGAAGAATGAACCATGCTCTCTTACAAAACAACCAGCTTGGAAAATGTACAGACATGTCAAAGATAACACTTTGAGTTTTTTAAACAGTGGTTTGCATGATGTGAGTGGACTTACGCCACAGATTGCTCTTATGCATTTCTTTTGGACAATGAAGGCCCTGCTTACGTCAGTAGAATTACTTAGTTTAGTACTTAGTTTGATGTATTGAATGCATGGTTGACGGCTTCGTGAAAGGTCTTTTTACACCTTGTATATTGTGAACTAGCTTCTGTAACTAACCACTAACCTAAATATAAGTACTCTCAGTGGTTGAGAGTCTATGTTGGATTCATTTACTTTATTTACCATGCTCGCAATCCTGACAGACCAATATTAGCTATAACTATAATGATGGATGTACACCCACGAGATTCTGTTTTTCGTCTTTTACATACTTATGTTTAAATTGCATCGCATAAACTACCAGTTGTCTTGTGCGAGTTATTAACACCCACAAAAAACACTTATGGAAGAAAATAAGGTAATTGTGTCCCAACCAGAAAAAAGAGGAGCCTGTCAAGAAACCATTCGTTTTGCAATTTCAATCAATAGACTATTTACCTAATAGGTAAATGAAAGAGTGTCAGGAACTATCACATACCTATTTTTGCCACCAAGCAGCATTGAAGTGTCCCGATTTAAAGGATATGGGTGTCGCTGAAATTACAGACACACGGAGTTTCCAATTTTGTCTACAAGGTTGGCAACAAACCAGAAATCCACTTGGTATTGGACGTGTTTTGTAGGCGACGGTAACTGCTTCTCATCAGATAGGTCGTAGATCTGTTTGCCAATAAGGTTGACAGAGGTGAAGTACTGTCGAGTTCCCATATTTCACTGATATCGGCAATTCTTATGTCAGACTCGTAATAAGCATAACATAACATCACATATTACATTACGCCTTATATTCTCCGAAGGATTAGGCAGAGGTGTTTTTAGTACACCCTCATTTCGCCAGTTATTTTTAAGTCCCATGTAATAGCGGGCGAGCCTATTGCCACTAACCGGGTACAAATCCGAACTCCGGGCGGCTACTGAGGTATTCCACATGGTAAAACCTAAGAACACTTTGCCCAACCTGAGGAACGAACCCAGGACCTTACGATCAGCAGTCGCACTTACCAAGCAGTTGGCAGTTGCACCACGTCATCATCATTAAAAAATAACCCTTTTTCACAAGATTGTAGGCTTATGTTACATAATTAAAACAAAAATAAAAAATAAAAAAATTTTGACGATTCCATAAATTCATAAATTACTTTTAAAGCCCTTATAACTTCACAAAAACGGACCAAGGAAACAGGTAAAACCAACAGTTAAAATTTGACGGTAAAAGTAAACAACGTTGCCAGCGAATCTAATACCAGATTCACCTTGACCTGCGCCCGACTGACCTCGGGTTTCAACGAGTTTAAGGCTTACTTGATTACAGTTGTGGGTTTATTAAGGCTCAGTGGCACCTATACCGGAACTATATCCGTAACCATACCAAAATATCTGTCAAATCAGTACAAATTTGACATAAATATGGCAAGTTAACAGTTTTAGTTTGTTGGTGCAACTACTCCTTAGTATCGGAAAATTTGAGTATATTTTTAACTATTAGTAGATCATGGACCGATACAGGCTGTATTTTATTGACTCTATGGAAAGCTGGACAGAGTTAATTGTAGATATTTCTTAACTTTAGTGTAAAGGGATTAATCTAATCGTTTTCGTGTGGTTAGTGACTAACCTGGTGTCAGAGTTTATGCCACCTATGCGCCTCTGACTTGGCTGCACATGCCGTCGAGAAATATCTCTCAGGTATGCCGGTTTCCTCACGATGTTCTCCTTCACCGTTTTTAAGCAAGTGATAATTATACAATACGCACATGAATCCGAAAAGTCAGAGGTGCGTGCCTTGGGTTCGTACTCGAGACCTATGACTTGGCAGTCCGATGGTCACATCACTCGGATATCACTGATGGTAAGGAATTAATGGGTGATTGCTTTGGATGTTTCTAAATATTTAGTCACGTTCACTGCTACTTACTATATGGCGATGACTGTACTTCCCCGAATAAACTCATTCACAACAAGCCTACTATTACTAAATCCCACGCTAAACAAAATCTAAGCCCACAAACCTAACCACAAAACAATTCACAAAACTCCAAACAAAATAGTCTGATTTAGTTAAACAAATAGCGGTTCGGTTGAATCCAATTCCGCTGATCGTTTAACTTTAAAAAGGCGTGGTGTAATACTTTGTAATCTGTGAACGTCGCTGTAATCAGTGGGGATGTTTCGCTTGAAGCGCTGAAAGGTGGAATGTATTGAGTATAATCTATACTAATATTATAAAGAGGAAAGATTTGTATTTTTGTAAGTAACAAATAAACTAAAAACTACTGGTTAGATTTCAAAAATTCTTTTGCCGTTAGAAAGCTACATTATCATTGAGTAACATAGGCTATATAGGTATAGACGCTCGGCAGTAAAAACCTCGTAAATAAAATGTTCTTCAAAAGCGTTTTATTTGTTCTTTACATTGATAAACTCGTTAGTACTAGTTCAACAAACTTTCAATTCAAATACTTCTAAGCTATCTATGACGCACGATGACAAACTTGTACCGATTAACATTTGATCGGCCATTTTTTTTGCAGGAGACAGTTATTTCTACCTCTTTTAAAAAAAATATTTTACACATACGTGGTTTTCACTGCTGACCGACGATTTATTACTGGAATAAAACTTCTTACGCGGGCGAAGCCGTGAGGACACAGCCAGTATTGAATATGGTTAGGGCAGACACGCTTGAGATAAATATGGTATTTACATATTAATTTTGTGAGAGGATTGAAGCACGAATTGTATGTTGCTATTGTTTTTGAAGGAGTGTAAGGGCATTGAGTTTACTGAACCTGATATTTGTACTCAATACAATGACAACAGGGTCGCCACCTATTACATGGGACTTAATACCAGATGCGAAACGTAGGTGTACAGACTTCTATAATAAGAGAACAATCTGCTTAGGGAACTACCTCGTTGGTCTAGTGGTGGCAAGCGCGACTGCTGATCCTGATGGGTTCGATCCCAGGTCAGGCAGTGTTACTGGGTTTTTCCGTGTGGAATTCCTCAGTAGCAGCCCGGAGTTTGGATTTGTGCTCGCCGCCTATTACATGGACTTAAACTTAACGGCGAAATGACGGTGTTACTATACAACTCTGCCCATCCCTTCATGGAATACAGGCGTGATCGTTATCTGTTTAGGGCCAAAGCAGACTAGCTACATTTATCATCGGCGATTTAGTCGCTTTTCAGAAGCTTGATGCGGCGTCCGAACACTCTTAGCCGCCTACACCAAAACGCCAGTTGCGGCCATCGAGTCGCTTTTTGGAATCTCAGTGTAGCGACTGAACGCTACACTCCACACACATTCGCATGCCAGCAATGTAGTGAGGCTTCAGCATCTGCGGTAAACGGTTCAGTATTGCACAGCAATCGCTAAAAACGCAATATCGATACAGCAATCGAACGCAAAAAGTCGCCAAAACTCGATGCATCATCGATGCAGTCTCAAAATGTACGCTCACCGATACTTCTTCTATTCTTTTCGTATGTTTTGTGACTAACCTGGTGTCAGAGTTTATACCGCCAATGGCCCTCTGACTTGGCTTCACATGTTGTCGAGAAACGAGTTTCCTCACGATGTTTTCCTTCACCGTGTTTAAGCAAGTGATAATTATGCAATACACACGTGAATCCGACAAGTCAGAGGGGCGTGCCTTGTGTTCGAACTCGAGACAGTCCGACGGTCACACCACTAGTCTATCACTGCTACAAGTAAATGTAAATCTATGTATACAGGGTGTAAACGAAATCATGTAATTCCTTCAAACCTCGTGATGTACTGCTGACAGATTAACCGTGCATGGTTCACTTTTGGATTCAATAATAAAAATATTACAAGAAGTAAACATGTGTCCTTAACATGAGGCATTTTAGCGCCCCGAACGAAATACGCGGCTATCGGTCGCAGTGCGGTAATTTAACTCGGGGCGCTAAAATGCCTCACGTTAAGAACACATCTTTACATTTTGTAAATATATTTTTATTGAATCCAAAAGTATCCCGTGCATGGTTAATCTATGGCAGCAGTACATCACGAGGTTTAAAGGAATTACATGATTTTATTTACACCCTGTATGAGCAATGTCAGAATAAAGAGAGATGGCAACGTCAGAATAAGGAGAGATGGACTAGAAAAGTTACTACATAGGCGGGCCCCCCGAAAAAAGGAAAAGAGGTCGCCCCCTGGAAAGATGGGCAGACGAACTTATAAAGTTTGCATACAATGACTGGATGAGAACAGCCCAAGATAGGAAAAAGTGGAATGAGATGGAGGAGGCCTATACACGTCGAGAGGTCCTTAGTTAAAATTATATACTATAACGTAAAAGAAAAAAACGACGAGACGTTACGCATCGGATCAACTCAGGTTGGATGAAATGGCGACAGGTCACAGGGACAACTTGTGACCAACGGATGCCCCTCAAGCTGAAGGGCAAAATCTACAAATCCATTATAAGACCTGTCGTGCTGTACGGATCAGAGTGTTGGGCCGTGAAGAAGACGGATGAAAGAAGATTACACGTAGCGGAGATGAGAATGTTGAGATGGATGTGTGGAGTGACGCGAATGGATAAAGTAAGAAATAAGTATATTAGAGGAAGTTTGAAAGTGGCACCACTGACAGAAAAGTTGAAAGGAAAGCGTTTGTCTTGGTATGGGCATGTGCTGAGGAGGGATGAAACACATGTGACTAAGAGAGTGATGAATATGAATGTTGATGGATGGAGGGGGAGAGGGAGACCTAAGAAAAGATGGATGGATTGTGTGAGGGAGGATATGAAAGATAAGGGAGTAAATGATAATGAGGCGGCTGACAGGGAAGAGTGGAAGAGAAAAACATATTGCGCCGACCCCAAGTACTTGGGACCAGGGCAGGAAGATGATGATGAACGTAAAAGAAAAAAAAAAGGATTATAAAAAAAAAGTATTAGGTATAAAAAAAGGATTATAAATTATAAAAAATAAGTATTTATTATATAAAATAAAATAAAAGTATTATATAAAAAAAATACTGTATTAATGTTACTAAGGAATTAAAGAGGCTTAAATAAATAAATAATGAGCAATGTAATCACGTTAATATACCATTGGTCTTAAAGGCATTTTTTTTCTTTTTACATGGTAAAGCCTTCTTTCCATACATGCGCTTCAATTTGGAATTTAGTTTGTTTTTTTTTTCATTCGTTAGAGCACCTTTGAACACGTACAAAGGGCTTTTCAGTCTAAAGGTACCAATCCTGAATATTCTGAAAATACGACGCCCGTTCAATATCCTAATTTATTTGGCAGATAACTTGTGAATCGTGAAACAAAACCTTTGAAGTAGCCTTCAGCCACCTCAATAATGATCTCCGTCAATTGTTCGAGGACTTATTGGCATATTTCCCTGGGGTTTGACCTAAATATAACTATGTTCGGATTAGGTTAGCTTACTGTGAAACAGCTGTTATTGTCACTGAAGGCTTTACTGAACTTAACATAATTTTTAATAATTAATTTGCCGTAATTATGCCCTAAAATGGATCGTTTTGCTTACTAATCGTAACATTTAGCAATGAATAAATAACATAATACATTCGTTTATTTATTTATATACACATATGATTTACATTTTTAAATATTTCTATAAAAAATATAAAAAAACATTTAAAAATATAAAAAATAGTAGCCCACCGGCATCGGGAACAGGGTCCAAGCTACCGGTGGTCAGGGCCTCAGAGAGAGGAACTTCCTGACAATACGTGCCGTGTCCAGAAGTACCGCTTTCTGTATCAGGCCCTTGATCCAGCTGCCCAACGCGAGCCTCGTCAGATGTTGGTCGAGGCTCTTGGCTATTAAGCCATTGGCCGTCACGACTATCGGCACAATGACTGCAGAGTCAACCTCCCACATGTCGACAACCTCGTGTGCCAAGTCTTGATACTTAACATTACTTACATAATACATTATTATTAATTTCATAGTTTGCTGTGTAGACTCAAATTTCTTTTATTTTTAAGGTTTATTCTAAACCATAAATATGTTGTTTTTGTACACCATAAATGGCAAAACATGCAGTACTACCTGTTATTTTAAGACCTTGCACATATTATTTAACGTATACTCATGTTTTACAAAATAAATACTTACATATAGCATCACGCTTGTATTCGCCAAAGGGATGGGCAGAGGTGTATAGTAACACCCTCATTTCGCCGTTATGTTGTCCCATGTAATAGGGGGCGAGTCTATTGCCATTAAACGGGCACAAATCGACTCCGGGCTGGGATCCAGGACGCCATGCTCAGCAATCACACTTGTGACCACTAAACCAACATGGCAGTGAATAAATAGTAATTTAAAAAGGTCGTTCTGCCTATTCTTCCCTCCTATGTTGGGGTCAGCTTCCAGTCTAACCAAATACGGCTGAATACCAGAATTTTACACTTTTACACGGAGCGACTGCCATCAGAGCTCCGCAACCCTGTTACTGGGCAATGCCAATACCTATCCTAAAGTTAGACCAGTTGTCATGTCGGACTTTCAGGCTTGTGACTACCCCTGCCGGGGTTGCGGTGCATGCTTTTGCGAATCCCGCGACCGCGGTCGTACGGTCAGGAGGAGGAACACCGTTGGTTTTTAGCCGGTAAGAGTCCGGCAGACCCCCTCGCCTTCCCCGGGCGAGGGACATCTATGAGGATTTTACAACGAGAAAAAAAAAAAAAAAAAAGCTTGTGACTACCCGTAACGACTGTATTAGGTATTCTTATGACACCCGTGACCGATGATTTAACTTGCACTCCGAGGCACGGAGGTGTCTCGATGTGTGACCCATCCACGGGCTGACCGCGGCAAGCATTGCTTAACAAATTGCGCAGTCGTTAATGACGTGAAATAAAAAAAGGACAGGAGGAAGAGAGAGACTCATGGAGGCTGGTTTAATGTACCTCTTCTGATGACTGCCTTAGTTCCATAAGTTCATTTTAATTGGACACAATTACAGGGCATGGATCCAATTTACAGATTAATTTAACATCAAACATAACTAAGCTAGGTTACGTTCGACCAGATTAGTTTTAGATTATGTTACAGTACTGTAGGTACATCGTGGACATGCCTCGTGTTGGATTAAGTTGAGTTTCTACTAAACCCAAGCAGTATATATACTAAATACTATTCGCCCTTCAAAACTATATGGTATAATTTAGGTATACATGACATAACATCTGTGTGATCGATACCAACGCTATCCTGCGAATATAATCAATATTTAGCTAAAAAACTACCTGCTAGCTCGATAGATGGCGTTGGGATCGAATTAAATCGCGGTATGGTTTCGTTCCATGGCAGAACATGTAAGGTTCGGGTTTAATAAAACATTTTTTTCTTTAAAGAACGTTGCCCCACACTAGGATTTCTCCTGTATCGTGTGTGCGTTTACAGACACAAATCTTAACATGCACAAACGCCCAGACCAACTATCTGTAGACAACAGAACAACTATCTGTAGGCCATACAAATACTTGTTCCGTGTGGGAATCGAACCCACGACCCGTAGCGCAGAAGCCAATCGCTCAGCCGCTACACCAAACGTGTCGTCAAACATCACGCATGTATTCCCCGAAGGGTTGGGAATAGGTGTATAGTAACACCGGTTATGTTTAAGTCCCACGTAATAGGGGGCGAGCCTATTGCAATCAACATTTGGCATACTTAGGAAACTTCAGTGATAATATGGAGACGAAAGATAAAAAATTGTTTTTAAAAAGATTTTATTTAATGTGAGCAATGTTAACGATGCAGTAGTCGTGTCTTTAAGCAAATAAACAGCATTTTTTTTATAACATAACATCACGCCTGTATTCCCGGTAGGGTTGGGCAGAGGTGTATAGCAACAACCTCATTTTGCCGTTATGTTTAAGTCCCATGTAATAAGGGGCGAAGCTATTGCCATCAACCAGGCATAAATCTATAGTCCAAGCTGCTACTGGGGAATTCCACACGAAAAAGCCCAAAAACACTTTGCCCGACCTGGGGATGAAGCCCATGACCTCGCAATCAGCAGTTGCCTTTGCCACCACTAGACCAACGACACACACACACACATAGAGTGTATGTAAAATTAAATTAGGTACTTGTCCCACACCTGTGACTTTTTAAATTGTATAAATGTCTTGATCAGAATTTTATTAGGTAATCACTTACGTTAACGGTGAAGGAAAAACATCGTAAGGAAACCTGCACACCTGAGAGAGCTTTTAAAAGTTATTGATAGCCAAGGCAACTTGTTAGACCCTTCTCATTCTGAGAAGAGGCCCGTGTCCAGCAGTGGGACAGTAATGGGCTAATTATGTTATGTATGTAAAATCAACTCACTGTATATGTCTTATTGCTAAAAAGCAGTGATAGCCTAGTGGTGTGACCGTCGGACTGCCAAGTCATAGGTCTCGACTTCGAACCCAAAGCACGCACCTCTGACTTTACGGATTCGTGTGCGTAGGTATTGTATAATTATCACTTGCTTGTGAAGGAAAACATCGTGAGAAAATCGGCATGCCTGAGAGATATTTCTCGAAGGCATATGAAGCCAAGTTAGAGACCTATGGGCGGCATAAACTCTGACACCAGGTTAGTCACTAACCACGAGAAAGGAGGAAGAAGATTGGTCAAATAGTTGTAAACGCAGCTGTAAAGCGTGAAGACCTGAGTTTGATAAGTGTTATTCCTCTCACTGTGAGCAAAATTCTCATGACTGACGGAATACCATCAAACTTTGAAATTTTGGTGTACAACAGTACTCAGTACCAGCGTTATCCTTTGGAGAAAACCTGCATGTTCTGCCTAGCCTTTTCCCAACTATATCGGGGTCTGCTTCCAGTCTAACCAGATGCGGCTGAATACCAGTATTTTACATGGAGCGACTGCCATCAGACCTCCGCAACCCAGTTACTGGGCAATGCCGATATCCTAAGGCTAGACCGGTTGTCAGACTTTCGGGCTTCTGACTTCCCGTAACGACTGCCATAGGTATTCGTATGACACCCGGGACCAACTTTTTACAGTGCTCTCCGAGGCATGGAGGGGTCTCGATGTGCAACGAATGGTCACCCTTCTACAGACTGCTGTCAGCTTAACCATGCAAATCGTATGATTCGCGTGGTTGATGAAACCCTGCATGATGGGTATATAATTATTTAATCGATTCGAACGCGACAAAATTAAAATACAACCTTTCCTATTCCTTACATAAGTATACTCGATACAAAATGATTGAGAATAAAATATGGCAGAATTCATACCAACGCTCGAAAATCGCGAAACGTTAAAGGATTAATTAATTAATTGCCATAAATTAAGGATAATTAATTAATAAATTCATGTAATTAATTGATTCCCGGAAATGCTCCTTGTTATATTTAATTGCCAGCTTTTGGGAAGGCTGTTGAATAATTATTATCAGCAATGTTTATAAGCTGGACCTGAAGGATGAAGTGGAACTCATAACATTACATCACGCCTGTATTCCCCGAAGGGTTGGGCAGAGGTGTATAGTAACACCCTAATTTCACCATTATGTTTAAGTCCCATGTAATAGGGGGCGAGCCTATTGCCATCAGCCGGGCACAAATCCAAATTCCGGGCTGCTACTGAGGTATTTCCTAACGGAAAAACTCAATAACACTTTGCCCGACCTGGGGATCGAACCCAGGCCTTTTCGATCAGCAGTCGCCCTTGCCAGACCAACGAGGCAGTTATGAGGAAGTGGACCTAGTCTCCTAGAATCAGGTTTTTATAAAAATTAATCCCGTTTACAAAGCTGTAGTGACATCTTCCACACCGCATGCGAAGTACGCAGCACGACGATCGTCTAGCAGCCTACAGCCACAAAACAGATAGGTACAGAAGTCAATCACATGTATGTACTTCACTTTTCATACCTACGCTCGGCGGTCGCTCTATCTATATATCTATCTCTCTCAAGCGCATGGCACTAGCGCTCGCACTCACTCGCACTCTAGTCCCAAACTGTCCCAGATATCGTGTCCGTAAACAGTGTCTATATGTGCGTTGCTCGAGCACACTTGTATGTAGATTGACTTGTGTACCTATCTGTTTAGTGCAACGGTGACAATAATGACAACTCCTAAATATGACGTCACAGAAACCTGCATCGCGATATCAAGATTTGACACGCAGATAGTATACAGCTTCCCAACATCAACTGTTGGGGCGCCCTAAGCCGAGGTCCAAGTCCCATTAGGGGTCGCCCTTAGTGCTGTTGTTGCTAGTAGTCATGATGTTAGTAGTAGTAGTAGTAGTAGTAGTTAGCTTAGGTTAAGTGTTTTACTCTCGTCCCCATTGATTGGAGACACTTCAGGTCTCGCCAATAACTGCCCGGTTACGTAGAAACGATCCGCAAGACCACCTACAAGCAGTCAAATAAAAAAAAAATACAACCTTTGGGCAGTCACCCGCCTGGTTGTAAGATCCTCCTTTTCGTGAGAGGAACATATTGTTTTGCCTAGCCATTCCCCAACGTTGGGGTTAGCATCCAGTCTAATCAGACGCGGCTGTATACCAGTATAGTGCACGGCATGACTGCCATCAGACCTCCAAACCCAGTTACTGGGCAATGCCGATATCCTAAAGTTAAACCAGTTGTCAGATTTTCGGGCTTCTGATTACCCGTAACGACTGTCATATTTGTATGATACGCGGGACCGACAGTTTAACGGCTCTGAGGCACGGAGACGTATGTTATTAATTGCAGAGATAAAAATAAAAATCCAGTTACAGGGCAATATCAATTTAAAAAATTAATAACAGTGCTAAAATATTGTTTCGATATCTCAAAATATGAAGGAGTTTTGAGCATTTTAAGTGAGCACTTGTTAAAATTCCTACCACTTGCGCTTTATTAGCTCGTGACGTCATCCGACATAAGTTAACATGGAGGTGTTATGTCGCGTGACGTATGCGCTAGACACGGCGCTTTCAAAATATATTTGCTCATAGCTACAGTAAAAATTAGAATTTTTCAAAAGTTCAAAAATTGTTGTTCTCTGTATGAACCACTTAACCAGTAACTATCCCTACTAATATTATAAACGCGAAAGTATGTATGGATATTTGTTACTCTTTCACGCAAATACGGCTGAACGGATTTAGATGAGATTTGGCACACAGATAGACTATGCCCTGGATTAACACATAGGACTTTTTATCCGGGTACATCAAGTGGTTCCTCCAGGATGCGGGTGAAACCGTGGGTAATAGCTAGTAACATATAAACTGATATTTTACTATAAGAGACGAGCTCATTCAACAGTGCAGCAGTATGATTCGTAACCGCAGCGCTGCCACAGCGACGTGTCACTTCTAGAAAATCTCATAGCTGTTGTCCTTTGATTTCCTACTACACCATTTGACTGTCAAGCGAGTCTTATCCATTTGACATTATGATGGTCATTTTTCTCTTGACCAGCACACGCAGACTTAGCTCGCAAAATTTTGATTCCAAGAGTCATCATTATACCTATAGTCCGGTTGTTTAAATTTTGTATGTAGGGTAAACAAACCTTTAATATTAAAACATTCATTTCGCTTTAGAGATCCGTTAGATATACACATTTTTTAGAAAATGTTTACACTTAATCTACAACCGTTTAAAAATGTGTATTTTTAAATGATTGTTTTAGCAAAACGAATGTTTAACAGTGAAAAGTTTGTTTACATTTTATACAAAATTTTAATGGCTGAGCTATACTTACGAACTAGCCGGCAATAAATAAATAAAGTCTAACGTTAATAAAAATAAATATTAAACACTCAAATATTCCCCAAAAATGCTCCCAACCAAAACTAAAGTGAAAACTCGTGTTTCACAAAAACATATGAGTATTTTCAAACAAACTTTATAAAAACTCGGTGCAAATAGCACTGGTTACAAATGCAATTTGTTAGGGAACGAATAACGGTGGACATCGTAATTGAATTAAAAAGTTCCCCTAGAGATCGCGTGCTAACCGGGGACAATAATCGTATATTTTACCCCTCATTTCCCCGTATGGGAGAATGGGAGTTCGCGTATTGTGATTTCGTCGATACTGGTAAAACCACGGGGTAATACCGTCTTCTGTATCTATGATACGCTCTATACAACGGGTTACATAATTCCCCATGAAAAAGAAATACATATTAAACCGAAAAAAGTGCCAACCCAGATAACTTAGAAGTAAATTAGGTAAGAATGTAAATAACTTTCTGGGTAGTATACTCTTTAGTTTTATGTTGTCAGGGTTGCGTTTCAATGATGATTATTTCCTTTGATAAATAATAAAACTAGATGCACAGTCTCATACAAAAACAACGCTAAATAGTGGCACTCGACAGTACTAGATACATAAGATGTAAGCGTTTTTAATGCCACCCAGAAAATAAACCAGACCATACATTAAATGTTCATGTAGAAAGATGTCGTAATAGTTCAGTCAAAAAACGTCAATGTACAGCGTCGTTGGCGTGTTACTCGCAACAAGCAAATAGGAAATAAGACCACAAAAGTATTTGTGCTCTTATTATTTTTCGGGCCGTTTTTGGAACGCCTATCGGGTATCTAGTACATTATTGATCGAAGATTATTTCATGTTTTATCCAAATTATAATTTTTTTGGGGGTCATTCTACGGTTTTCAAATATTGCCAATTGACTTTTTACAAGGGACCTTTTAACCCCCTTTGGCTTTAGGGGTATTTTTGTAACACGTTGTATACCTATTTTTTTTGTAGCCTATTGAATGTCCCACTGCTGAGCAAAGGCCTCCCCTTTTATCTTCCAAACCTCTCTATTTTGTACCGTTTCTAACCATGTCGGCCCCGCAAACCCATCTAGATCGTCAGCCCTACGTCGCGGCCGACCTCGACGACAATGTTCTCCTTCAGACGTCCAGTGAGTGACGATCTTTGCCCATCTATTCGGGTGCATTCGAGCGACATGACCTATTTATTTATACAAGCTTTTATTTAACTTGCTTCGTTTGGATGTGTTTCCGGTTCAAAGTGATACATTTTTCAGGCACTTGCTGGCATACCTATGTAACTTCAGTGACAATATGGAGCCGAAAGGTGAAAACTTGTTTTTTAAAAAGGTTTTATTTAATGTAAGCAACTTTAACGACACAGTTGTGATGTCTATAGGCAAATGTAGAGCAAATTTTTATTTATTATAACATAACATCATGCCTGTATTCCTCGAAGAATGGGCAGGGGTGTATAGTAACACCCTCATTTCGCTGTTATGTTTAAGTCCCATGTAATAGGGGGCGAGCCTATTGTCATCAACCGGGCACAAATCCGAACCTCCGAGTTGCGTCTGAGGACTGAAAAATTCAATAACACTTTGCTCGACCTGAGGATCGAACCCAGGACCTCACGATCAGCAGTCGCGCTTGCCACCACAAGACCAACAAAGCATGTATAAATTTGTAAAAGAAATTATTTGTTTCCATACGCGGCGTCGCAGCGGGAGTTCGCTCGGGGAACTTTTAATTCTGTTACAATGTAATATGTTATCTGTTTCGTAATAAATTGTTTGTGTCTTTGCTATAAAAATAAAATGTGGAAGCAGATGCTTAGTATGCTCCGAATGTTTTGAATTCAGAGAACCGAATTTTATTAGTCTAGAAGTCTGGTCATGTTATGTCTATGGGTGGGTCGTGTTTAGCAGTAGACTTTCACGGCCAGATCTTCTTCTTTTCGTGTGGTTAGTTACTAACCTGGTGTCAGAGTTTATGCCACCCATGGGCCTCTGACTTGGCTTCACATGCCGTCCAGAAATATATCTCAGGCAGATTTCCTGACGATGTTTTCCTTCACCGTTTTTAAGCAAGTGATAATTGTACAATACGCACATGAATCTGAAAAGTCAGAGATGCGTGCCTCGGTTCGAACTCGAGACCTATGACTTGGCAGTCTGACGGTTACACCACTAGGCTATTACTGCTATGGCCTGATGATGATGATGATCAAAAAAGGTGGATGTGAACAATGTCCAGGTTTCTCAAACATTGAACTCACTTGTACGCGGTGTATCTATCCTGCAGTAATTGACGAATATCTGACGTCTGATAGATAGCCATCAAACTTGGCAACGCTTGTACTTCGGATTAAGCAGGTTATTTTTGATTGGCTTCTGACCAGCAAACGACTACGTTCTGACTAGCTTTTTCCCAATTATGTTAGTTTACCGCTATGAACCATCTTTAGTTAATCTTTTCAACACGGCATGACCTATTCTCATATGAGAGAAGAATGTGAATAAAAAAATACGAATTATAATAGTCTAGTGCTGGCAAGCGTGACTGCTGATCGTGAGGTCCTGGGTTCAAACCCCAGGTCGGGCAGTGCTATTGACTTTTTCCGTGTGGAATTCCTCAGTAGCAGTCCGGAGTTTGGATCTGTACCCGGTTGATGGCAATAGGCTCGCCCCCTATAACATAGGACTTAAACTTAACGGCGAAATGAGGGTGTTACTATACCTCTGCCCAGCCCTTCGGGGAAGACAGGCGAGATATTGTTATTAAAAAAACTGAAACTAACTGTAAAACTTATTTAAATATTATATTATGTTGGTTTTTTTTTATTGGCTCACTAACAATTGCTTACACTCATAATTAACATACATAACTTGCCCATTACTGTCCCACTGCTGGGCACGGGCCTCTTCTCGGAATGAGAAGGGTTTATGCCTTAGTCCACCACGCTGGCCTGGTGCGGGTTGGTACACTACACACACCATCGAGAACTTTATGGAGCCCACAGGTGTGCAGGTTTCCTCATGATGTTTTTCTTTCACCGTTAACGCAAGTGATAATCAAATTCTGATCTGCACATGAATTCGAAAAGTCAGTGGTACGGGCTGGGATCGAACTCAGATCGTCCTGCACTGTTCGTGCTGTCACTGTCACTTCGCCTTAGAGTGACAGTGACAGCACGAGACTTAACGGCAGCTTAAAGTTGAGCAGCGTTTGAGTACCTGGCCTTAAAAAAAAAGTTTTACTGCGTCACAATGTACTTACGTACTACAACAAGAATTATATTTATGAATGTTAGATGTCAGAATGTTATATAACATTTTATAACCTCAGTGTGGGAGGACCATTACAGTAATTGGGTAGTGTAGGTCAGATGGCAGTCGCTTCGTGTAAAATATTGATATGACCGATCTTAGTGGCCCAAAATATTCTTGAAAAATACGTATGATGATTGATGATCAAGTTAACGAAACCTTCTTAGGGCCGGTTGTTTCAAACGATCAGTAAAAGTATGTTACGTTAGTCAAATAACTGTAACTATTACGTACCTAGGATGTTTAACGTTCGTCAAACGCAGAGCGTTGTATGTCTTTTGACGTATGTCAAGAACGACAAAGCGTGAAACAGCGCTTATTTTTTAACCGACATCCAAACAGGGAGGAGGTTCTCAATTCGTCTGTAGGTATGTTTTTTTTTGAATTTTTTTTTTATGTTTGTTACCTCATAACTCCGCCTTTTATAAACCGATTTAGATAAAAAATAAAATATTTGAAAGGATATACTTCCAAATTGGTCCCATTTAAATTTGGTGAAGAACTGATGAAGAACTTCGGAGATAGACAATGGAAGTCCTCAATGACGAACAGTACTCATAATGTGATGATGTGATTATGTTACGAGCAGCGTCTTTAGTAGGTCCAACCATGTTTTAATTAAGGCCACTAAAATGAAAAAAATAAAAAACATTTTAACAAAAATAAAACCGACTTCAAAAAAAACGAAAAAAATAATAAAATAATTACCATAATATAAAATTAACTATTTCAGAAGTCGGTGCCTTCAATTTAGTTCAGCGTGGATTAGCACCGACTCCTGAAACTGTTGTTTAATCATCGTTAACGCTATTTTTAACTGTTACCCGTTAGTAATGTAGTCGTGAAACAACCACCCCTTAGTCGTAGTTTAAGAATGTATTCACTTGGATAATCGATTTAAGACCAAGGGCCTGCACACACAAGCGGCACGGCGTGGCAAAGGATTTTTAAGCTCAAATAATTTTAAACCTTATGTAACATAACATCACGCCTATATTCCTCAAACGGTTGTGCAGAGGTGTATAGTAACACCTTCATTTTGCCGTTATGTTTAAATCCCATGTAATAGGGGGCGAACCTATTGCCATCAACCGGGCACAAATCCAAACTTCGGGCTGCTACTGAGGTATTTCACACGGAAAACCCAATAACACCGCCCAACCTGGGTATCGAACCCAGGACTTCATGATCAGCAGTCGCGCTTCCCACTACTAGACCAACGAGGCAGTTTTAAACCTTATTGTAATACCCTTTAGGACTCTTATTTACCGTACCGCGGGATGTTTCAGCATGTCGCATGTCGCGGCACGACGAAGCATCCCACGGTATGCTAAGCAAATATGAGTGCTAATGGTATTAACATCATCATAATCCTCCTGCTCTTATCCCAACTTATTTGTGGTCGGCGCAGTATGTCTTCTTCTTCCATACATCTCTTCAAACTCAAACTCAAACTCAAACTTTTATTTGCTTTCCACAATGGTATTAATAATTAGCCGTCATCACAGTAGTCACCCCCTTTCTAGTCATATCATCACACTATCCATCCATCGTTTCTTTGGTCTTCCTCTACTCTTATAACCATCCATATTCATAGTCAAAACTTTCCTCACAACATGTTCCTCGTTATGCTTATGGTATTAACATAAACATAATTAGCCCATTACTGTCCCACTGCTGGGCACAGGCCTCTTCCCAGAATGAGAAGGGTTTAGGCCTTAGTCCACCACGCTGGCCTGGTGCGGGTTGGCAGACTACACACACCATCGAGAACTTTATGGAGCCCTCTCAGGTGTGCAGGTTCCCTCACGATGTTTTTTCTTCACCGTTAACGCAAGTGATAATCAAATTCTGATCCGCACATGAATTCGAAATGTCATAGGTACGAGCCGGGATCGAACTCGGACCCTCCTACATGGAAGGCAAACGTTCAACCGCTAGGCTATCAGTGCTTAACATAAGGTATAAATTATTTGAGCTTAAAAATTCCTTTGCCATGCCGCCTGTAGGCGTAAGCCCTAAGTAAGATCTATATAGTTCAGCTGAAAAAAAAACATCGATTGGCCTATAAATTTTAGTTGCGTCAACACAAAAATACACTTAAGTCTCCCACGCAGGCTTTTAATCCGTAAGTGGTGTTTAAAAACACGTGCAAGGATAACGCATTAGGTTTTAAGATTATTATATTGTGATAAATAGCTCGTCTAGCAGGATTCTCATAAAGGACGATTTATTAGTACACAGCCCAGAGTATTTTCTTATTTACTTGGTTTTTGGTTTATTTAATGGTTATCTGTAGAAAGTAAAGGCTCATTTACACGGAGCAAGTTTCTTGAAGCAAGTCTCGTGCTATCTCTGTTTTTGTCGGAGAGAAAGACAAAGATAGCATGAGACTTGCTTCAAGAAACTTGTTCCGTGTTTGTCCGTGTAAATGAGCCTTAATAGTGGCGATATTATCATTTCGAAAGTGGTGTCGTTTAGGCGCGTTTGATCCAATTCTCATTTCATCCAATGGGCAAAAAAAGGTTCAGTTCGCGGTTGGTCCAAATTGCGGGTGATCCAATTCGCGTATGGTCCAATTCGCGGATCGTCCAAATCGCGGTTGGTCCAATTCGCGGATGGTCTAATTCGCGGATCGTCCAAACCGCGGTTGGTCCATTTCGCGGATGGTCCATTTCGCGGGTGGTCAATATGTTAATATTATCTGCACTAATGCATTTTTTTCTGGGATTGCCTTACGACCCAAACTGAGCCCTTGGTTCGACTCACGACCTCGCCGCGAGTTTAGCTCATAATGACAGGCCCCGTTTGGGTCGAAACTAGTCGGGCAATCTCGAAAAAAAGCTACGTCAGTAAACCGTAAGTAATCATAAATATCAATGCGTCTCACAAGAGTTAAGTTGGTTGTTTCGTTTAATAGTTTAGTCAGTTTTATTAGACTACGTTTTTATAAGCTTGTGTTGTCCCACTGTAGGGCAAAGGCCTTTACATTCTCCGTTCAAAATTAATTTCGCCTTAACGACTAATTATGAATTGTTTAGCGGGTCCCTGACGTCGACATATTTTTTTGTTTTTATTTTTAATATTTTTAACCCCCGACAAAAAAGAAACCAAGCTTCCTAAAAAGTTACCAAGCTTCTTTTTTTGTATTCTGTTTTTTTTATTTTATTTGCTTAGCGGTCCCCGCGACGACGCTTGGATCAAAATGTTACTAGGTACTTATAATAAAGTTAAAGGGCCAACAAACACATTTTATTTTAAACTTTTTAGAGGTTTTTTTTAAGTATTAAAATGGGACGTATATATGAGGCTTACATATGTAAGAAACAAACCACGAAAAAAATTTGTTTAAAGAAAAATACGCCCTATCATAAGATGTTGACACTCAAACATAAATCAGTAATTATATTAACAACAATAATAACATAACATCACGCCTGTATTTCCGAAGTCTTGGACAGAGGTGTATAGTAACACCCTATTTCGCCGAAATGTTTAATAAACCAACTTTGAAAATGGTAAAAAGTGAAAAACAAAATAGTAGGATGAAACCCATTGCGAAAGGAAGAGAATATAACAAAAATGAAAGAAAAAATAATTTACGGGCGATCTGAGGTCAGGAAGTGGATGGGGTGAGTTTTTAAGGGTAAAAAACGGTTTATCTCGATTTCCGGCAAAACTACTATTCCTATGGAAAAAAGTTGAACGGCAAAGTTGTAGGTAATAAAAAGATCTACAACTTTTATATTTATACTTTTTCACATAACCTCAAAATTTATGTGATAAATTCAAATAACCAAGTTTTTGGTTTTTTATTTTTATCTTTTACAAAAAAAATGTTTTTTTTTTCACGCAATTTGGTGAAAACTTACCTTTTTATGTCCCAAACACACTGTAATTTTTTTGGTTTAAAATATTTATTTTTTCACCTTATTTCTTATTATTATATTTCTTATTTGTTTCCATTTTCTGAGAACATTTACCATACTAATGTATGATTATGTATATTATATGATTATATATAACCAAATTACGTCTTTCAATTAATAATAATACGTCGTTGATGAACACATTAAATGTGTATTTAATTTAATTAAGTACTTAGTAAAGATACGATACATTATTTTATATTAAGCCCAGACGGTGTAGAGTACCTATTGAAATTTTAATTAAGATCACTCATTCACAAATCTAAAGTAAACTGCATTTACATAAGAAAGTATGTGTTTTAGCTTTAGATATAACATAACATAACATCACGCCTTGTATTCTCCGAAGGGTTAGGCAGAGGTGTTTTTAGTACACCCTCGTTTCGCCATTTATGTTTTAAGTCCCATAATAGGGGGCCCATTGCTACTAACCGAGCACAAATCCAGACTCCGTGCTGCTACTGAGAAATTTATAGTGGAAAAATCCAATAACACTTTGCCCGGCCTGGAGATCGAACCCAGAACCCCGTGTTCAGCAGTGGCCCTTGCAACCACTAGACCAATAAAGCAGTCACATTGTGATTTTGCTTAAACTCTGTAAGGATTATAAGTGACTGTTACCTTTAACTACCTCGTTGGTCTCGTGAGGTCCTGGGTTCGATCCCCAGGTCGGGCAAAGTGTTATTGGGTTTTTCCGTGCGAAATTCCTCAGTATCGGCCCAGAGTTTGGAATTGTGCCCAGTTAATGGCAATAAGCCTCCTATTATATGGGACTTAAACATAACTGGCGAAACAAGGGTGTACTAAAACACCTCTGCTGAACCCTTCGGGGAATAGAAGGCGTGATGTTATGTAATTACCTTTCCATTTTCAGTGAACGATGTACATGCTGGATGGTTACGTAAAAAGCCGGCGCTGTTTGTTCCGGCGCAGTCCGCCGCAAAGCTGCGGCTTTCAATCTAATTATCCATGCAACGTGCGAAAGCGCACGCGATACGTTGTTATGATAGCAGCAGTGTGGTAGGATACCACATGACGTCATGTTTAAACGTAGATCAGCAAGGTCAATGAAAGCACAAAATAGATAGGTACAGAAGTCAATCTACATACAAGTGCGCTCGAGCAACGCACACATAGACACTCCTCACGGACACGATATCTCGGATTATTTGGGACTAGAGTGCGAGTGAGTGCGAGCGCGAGTGTCATGCGCTTGAGAGAGATAGATATATGGATAGAGCGACCGCCGAGCGTAGGTATGAAAAGTGAAGTACATACATGTGATTGACTTCTGTACCTATCTGTTTTGTGATGAAAGTCTTGGAATTTTTAAATTAATTATTGTAGAGCCACTTATTGTTTAAAAAAAGCAAAACCTATTTGACCCTAATAACCTATTTGATACCTAAAGTCTAACCGTCCATAATGTTCTGCTTTTCGTGTGGTTAGTGACTAACCTGGTGTGAGAGATTATGCCGCCCATAGGCCTCTGACTTGCCTTCACACGCCGTGGAGACATATCTCTCGGGCATGCCGGTTTCCTCACGATGCTTTACTTCACCATTTTTAAGCAAGTGATAACTGTACAATACGCACATGAATCCGAAAAGTCAGAGGTACGTGCCTTGGTTTCGAACTCCGGACCTATGACTTGGCAGTCCGACGGTCACACCACTAGGCTATCACTGCTGTTAACGTAGGTCAGAAAGGTCAATGAAAGTCTCGGAAATTTTAAATTCATGATCATAGAGCCACTTATTGTTCTAAAAAAAGAAAAATCTATTTGACCCATATTAACCTATTTGACATCTAAAGTCAAACTTTTATAATTTATCCTTTGTTTGACAATAATTTGACAACGTCAAATTACTATATCGAATTAAAACCATTTATTCATTTATAAACTGCTGTTATGGATAAAAGAACTTTGTTCATACAAATTGTGCATATTGCAAAAAAAATTGAAGTTGACGCAGGACGCCTGGCAGATGAGAATCACCGAGATTAATTTTACAAAAAAAAAAAACTGGAGGAAGCAAACCGAGGAGAGCCGACGAGTTACGAAAGTCTGCCGTCGTGTGTCTGCCGTCGCGTGCGTCGCCACGCAACAGCCGCTCTCACACCGTACCGCCGTATTAGATGTTTCACATCAAAAATTAACCAAAATGTTATAGGACAGTTGTATTTTCGATTCAAAATTCGCTTATATTAACGATACGTTTACGGTACTGTATCTTAAGAGGAAATGCGGTCGGCATTTAGTCCATACAAACGTATTCCTCAGTTTCCTCCTTGGATATTGTCACTAGAGCAAATATTTTTTACCATATGATATATATCTACCACTACACTATATCCCTATGTTTTGTTCTTATCAATAAATTAATTATTAAAAGAACTAGAAACGCTTACATTTTACAAAAATCGACCGGTCTTACCACCGTTTTCAAACATCTGGCAAACAAATTTGACGAAAATAAAAAATAAAAGAAAAACATACAGACATAACCAAAGTCTTTCTTAAATTATTACAGAAAAATATATTTAAATCGGTTCAGATTTGAAGAAGGTAACAGGGAAATACGAAAGTACGATTTCGCTAATATCGCACGGAAGAAATCAGTCCGAGGTGCAGGTGTCTCTTTCGCGCTCAATTGGGAAGGTTTGCGGGAAGGGTGGGACGGAAATAGATCGCAAAAACCTATTCAAATTATTATTATTTTGCAGCCCGCGATTCCTCTTAAGTGTGAATGTGTAAATCTACTAGCCTGATACTATTTAAAGCACCCAAAAATTTAGTTAAAGTGTGAATGACTTCCCAAAACCGCGTGTCATGTTTGACGCCAGTAACATTAACATTACAACTTTATGAGCGTGTATTAACGTTCGCGTCAACGCTGACGTGACGTCATTATAGTATACCATCAAATCAAAAAGCTGCAGAAGTTTTACTCGATACAACGCGTCAAACAAATTTATCACACAGATATGAAACGACTGCCTTGTTGGTCTAGTGGTGGAGAGCGCGACTGCTGAACATGGGATCTTGAGTTCGATCCCCAAGTCGGGCAATGTGTTATTGGGGTTTTTCATTAGGAATTTATCAGTAGCCGCTTGGAGTCTGGATTTGTGCCCGGTTAGTGGCAATAGGCTCGCCCCCTATTACATAGGACTTAAACATAACTGGCGAAACGAGGGTGTACTAAAAACACATCTGCCGCACCCTTCGGGGGATAAAAGACATGGAGTTATGATATGTTATATGAACGTTACATGTTGTATAACAATCTACGATTGCTCTCGTTTGAGAATTCCATTGGATAAGTCAGCTATAAAACGATTCGGTTTGTTGTCTCGTTTACTCTCATTACGAGAATCGGAGATAAAAAGAGATAACAAATCGATTGAAACTTGACTTATCGAAACATGTACAGGTAGGTGTATACAGGTTGTATCAGAATTCGTGTAATTCCTTCAAAGTTCGTGATCTATTGGTGACACAGATTGAACCTGCATAGGAAGCTATCAGATTTAACAAAAAAGAAAGAAAAGTGGTGTTCGTAACGTGAGTTATTTTAGCGCCTCCAGTTAACTGACTACGCGAAGCGATATCGCGTTAGTCATTCCCGTCAGGTGTGTCGCCGTGTTTCCATTTATTTATCAAGCGTAGCATAGAAATGCTATAAAAATAACACCTTATCAGGGGATTTAGATATGGCCACTTACTGCTATTGCATGACAAACATTTTTTTTTTATTTCTAATGAAGCAAAGTTCTTAATCAAAGTTGATAGGCTATGTCATTTTAAGGAATAACACTAATTCGAAACCATTTGCCACCAGGTGGGTACCTACTTACAACACATAAAAAAAGCAAGGCTGACTGCCCAGGACTCACTGAACATAATTTAGTGTTGTAATTATATATTTTTCCTTTTTTTTCTATTGGACTGCTTTTATATGGTCTTGTGAACCGTTTTTACGTAATAGCAAGTATTGTCACTCCTAAATACTGTTTTATCTAATAGACCGAAAGGTTGTGTCTTAAGATAAGATAATTTTTATTTGTTCAAACATGAGTGTATATACAAAACAATTGTCAGCATGCAAGATGCTAAAAGTAACAATACAGATCATCATGTTTGCCTTGATCAATGGCATACAATTATTAATACAATAATAAAATTCAAAAAACTATTATTATTATTATAATTACATTCAATTATCTAGAAAGTCAAAAACCTTCAGCCAAAAACTCGTTAAAATTATAATAGGCTTTATCTGCTAGAAAATTCTTTACTTTATTTATAATGTAATAATATCATCTTTATCTTTTTGTCTTATAATGTACAAGTTCCTTTCATGTGCATTTTTGGGAGTGGGCCTTCTATACTTCTTATTTCTTTGCGTATACTATGGAAGCTTGTATTACTACATAAACAAAATGGGGCTCACATAAAAATGCCATAAAATATTCGTGACTACGTTCGATACGCCATCGGTTCGTTAAATAATGAAAAGATAATTAGCGTGGTACATTAGTAAGGCGAAGAATGGTGTCGGTAAGAAATCAATAAATTTTGAAGATTAATGTGTCAGAGTACCTTTGTATTTTACTGTTTTTTTTTCATGGTTATGGTTTTTAGCAGGCTATAAAATTAGTCAAGTATTTTAATGTTACTTATGTAACCGCCCGTTTACACAGCGGATCCGTCGGTACCTTTTTTTATCGTTCGAAAATCCTCATGGTTGTCCCTCGCCCGCGGAAGGCGAGGGGGTCTGCCGGACTCTTACCTGCTAAAAACCAACGGTGTTCCTGCTCCTGACCGTTCGGCCGGGGTCGCGTGATTCGCATAAGCATGCAACCATCCGTTGGTACTGGATGTGTTGTTCACATCTGTACCGACGGATCAGTTAAACAAATGGCAGCTGCGTCGCATCTGGCAGGCAGGATACGATAAAAATAACGGGTCCAGTATTTTTTACTGGATTTGGAATACTATCGTGTATGTGAACTCGCTCATACAACTACAGGCTCCATCACCAAAATAAAAACGGAACCGCTAAAACGGGTCCTGTAAACAGTTTCTGTGTGAACTAGCTGTAATACGTATGTAAGAAATTGTGGTGGAACGAGGTATGGTATTCTTCCAACAAAAAGGGAGGATACTCCAACAAGGCGGGCCTTATCACAGTGGGCTACTGCCCAATGATTGATGTTTGAAATATCTGCGTGTCAAATCTTGATATCGCGATGTAGGATTCTGTGACGTCATTTTAAAGAGTTGTCATTATTGTCGCTGTAGACAGCTAGACATACGTCGTACGTCGAAGTTAGCAAGCATGTGGCGTGATAGATACCGCCACTAAATAAAAGTAATGGACGATTTGGATCTTACGCAGACTATGAATAAAAATTGAAGACAGTCAAAGACAAAATGGTTTCTAAGCTTTACCACAGGGCAAAATAGGCCAATCTCTTATGTTGAAACAGCTAAAGTTCAATAAAAAAAACACTTTTTCGTCCCAGCGTTTAAGCCTGGCCGCAGCAGCAGTGATAGCAGTGATAGCCGATGATGTGATGATGTGATGTGACCGTCGGACTGCCAAGTCATAGGTATCGAGTTCGAACCCAAGGCACGCACCTCTGACTTTTCGGATTCATGTGCGTATTGTATAATTATCACTTGCTTAAAAACGGTGAAGGAAAACACCGTGAGGAAACCGTCATGCCTTAGAGATATTTCTCGACGGCATGTGAAGCCAAGTGTGAGGCCCATGGGTGACATAAACTTTGACACCAGGTTAGTGACTAACCACACGACAAGAAGGGAGTCTGGCCGCACATTATCAGAAATTTCTGACGCGTGCACGAAGGCCTTCTGTGCATACATTTTGTACTCGAGCTCATAGGCTGCTGGATCCAGCAAATTCTGACAGTGTGCAGGGTGTAGTACAAAATGTATAGGAAGAGTGCCTTTCAAAAATATGACTGACATAACATAACATCACGCCTATATTCCCAAAAGGGTTGGGCAGAGTGTATAGTAATACCCTCATTTCGCCGTTATGTTTAAGTCCCATGTAATAGGGGGCGAGCCTATTGCCATCAAGCGGGTACAAGTCCAAACACAGGGCTGCTATTGAGGAATTCCACTCAGAAACACTCAATAACACTTTGCCCGACCTGGGGATCGAACCCAGGACCTCACGATCAACAGTCGCGCTTGCCATCACTAGACCAATGAGGCAGTGTCTGATAGACACGGCCGAGCTTATTCATTTATTACCATCGTTTTGTCCTATGTTCAATGTATTTATTGCCTGAATATTGCCGGTATGGTCGTGTGTTGCCGAGTATGGCTGCCGTTGGTATAGTAGACAGCAACAATAGTACTCATTAATGCCCGGTTCTATTGGCAAAAACGAATCGTTTTGTTTTCCAATAATAATAATAATATCTTTATTTCAGAATAAAATTCCATAATTACAATAGGTACCAAGATGTTAGTAACATAAACACTTAAAAACTATGTTAGTAGACATTACCAATATTTACAGGAGCATGTAGCTGACCTAAATACCAGATGAAAGGACAATCCAGTTTGTTGGCAATGACACCTCAGGAGACTGTTTACAATGGTAGCACTTTTATTGCCAAAAAAAAGGTACATGTCTGCGAATTCATTATAATATTTCAGACTACCCGCGTCTAAATATATATTACTAGCGACCCGCCCCGGCTTCGCACGGGTGCAATGTAGATACTAATGTGGGGCATATAAACCTTCCTCTTGAATCACTCTATCTATTGCTCAAAACTGCATTAAAATCCGTTGCGTAGTTTAAAAGATCTAAGCGTACAGACAGCGGGAGAGACTTTGTTTTATACTATGTAAAGATTTACCTTCTCTGAATATTTTTTTACACCTATGCACATCAAAATATTTAACTTTCATTCATAAATAAATCACCTAGTTAA
This sequence comes from Amphipyra berbera, assembly GCA_910594945.2. Taxonomy (NCBI): domain Eukaryota; kingdom Metazoa; phylum Arthropoda; class Insecta; order Lepidoptera; family Noctuidae; genus Amphipyra; species Amphipyra berbera. Next base: position 3,822,359 of record OU343138.1, read on the forward strand.
AATAAATTAAATATTACGCCATTGGCCATAAAGTTTTAACGTTATTGTTATTGCTAGTAGACATGGTATGTGGCATTAAACATTAATAGAGACATGAATTACTAATGTTTGGTGAAATTATGGGCTTGTTATGTGGGTAGTAGTACTATAATTAGTACAAGTACTCGTGGTTGTCATTTAGCAAATAACAGACTTTAAAAGTTGAGGTTAATAATTGGAAGTTGAAGGCAAAATCCTTTTAGTGAAAGAAAGAAAGAAAAAACATTTGTTTCATCACAGAGACACAAAACATTAATAAATAAAAAAATATTAAAATAAAAGTCAACTGTGACAAAAAGGTGACCACTCAGCATAATGCTGTGCTATGGCGTGGACCACAAACACAGCGCTGATTTTCAGTGATCACCTAAATGACGTGCGGATATTCAGCCAGTTACAAGACAAAAACAAAATATAATATAAATAAAATAAAAAAACAAATAAAAAATTAACATAAAATATAAAACACCATACACACAAACGCATTACACCTTTATTGTCGGTAGGTATTTTAAACACCTACCGACAAAACCTAAAAAGTTAACTAACCTACTTTATTCGCCCTTTTTGTCTCTTTTCCGCACCAACGTGCAGTTTGTTAATGGTAGCTGGTAACACTGGACAATGTTGATAAAACAGGGTAGTCGTCAAAATGAATCAATGTACCCGACGTTATAAAAACAGGGGTCATTCGACGGAGCAGAGGATTCTATGTCGAACCGCCGAAGAAGTCTGACCTTTTGTATTTGATTTGGTTGTCCTTATTTTCTGATATTGTGTAAATTATTATATTGTGATATAGCTTCTGTAACTAACTACTTACTTAAATATAAGTACTCTCAATGGTGGAGAGCCTATGTTAGTTTTATTTTACTTTAATTACCATGTTCACAATCCTGACAGATCGATATGGGCTATAATTGTAATGATAGATTCAACCCTACACGATTCTGCAGTCTGTCGTTTACAATTTGCTGAACAATTGGCTTTGCGTTGCGGGTCGCGGGTTCAAACAAAATGATGCGATTTCCGCTCTAGAAAATTATTCGGTCTTGTGCGATGGACTGTCTCTGCGGCCGGCTATTTAAATCATTATGATAATTGCCAATAAAAATGATGATTAGTAGACAACAAACATCCGAGTACATGTTTACACCTTACTCCTGACACACCTACCTACATTAATTTATGTAAAGCCTGTGGTTTTAGAAACTTGCCTACCTAGACCCAACCTGCCTCTTTAGATACCTACTAGTACCTATATATCTGTAGGTAAGTACTTAACCTATCTAGAAGTACATAAATCAGCTATCGAAAAAGGTTTCAAGTTTATCTCGCGAACCTTGAGATAGTTTGATGGTTTGTTAAAAAAACGTTCACGTTGCGGTCTGTAATTGTAAAAAACGATTTCAATATAAGTAAGTTAACGAGCGAGGGGTTCGCACGGGTGCAATGTAGATACTAATGTGGGGCATATAAATCATCCTCTTGAATCACTCTATTACAGAAAACTGCATTAAAATCCGTTGCGTAGTTTAAAAGATCTCAGCAGGTTCGTGGCTAAATAACAACCGCGCCGATCGTACGATTTGCGAGGTTAAGCTGCGCTTGCCGCGGTCAGTCCGTGGATGGGTGACCATTTGTTACACATCGAGACCCATCGGTGCCTCGGAGAACACGTTAAGCCGTCGGTCCCGGGTGTCATACGAATACCTATGACAGTCGTTACGGGTAGTCAGAAGTTTGAAAGTCTGACAAACGGTTTAACCTTAGGATATCGGCATTGCCCAGTTACTGGGTTGCGGAGGTCTGATGGCAGTCGCTCCGTGTAAAATACTGGTATTCAGCCGCATCTGGTTAGACTGGTAGCTGACCCCAAGATAATTGGGAAAAGGCTAAGAGGAAGTTTAAAAGATCTCAGCGTACAGACAGCGAGAGCGATTTTGTTTTATACTATGTAAAGATTACAAGAAGCGTTTAAACATAATCTGCCTACTTTTTTCCATCAATGTTAGGGTCAGCTTCCAGTCTAACCAGATGCGGCTGAGTACCAGTATTTTACCTCCGCAACCCAGTAACTGGGCAATGCCGATATCCTAAGATTAAACCAGTTGTCAGACTTTCGACCTTCTTACTACTGTGATACCTTCTCCATAATATAAGAATTTCTACTTAATATTTACAAAGTACAGCCTTAAAAGTATCAATAAGACCCAAACACAGCCATTTACCCACGTCAGCGGCTAAAGAGCGGAAGCAACGCATTACGCAACGCCTTTAGCTATTCTAACAGGCAATTATAGTGCAAATACGCCGTAACAATTCTATGCATTCTAAACGAGACACCCCATTCGACGGGGCGCTTCGAATATTCACCCTTACCCCTCACGTAAGGGAGAACCTACCTGAAACTTTTTTTCAAACTTCGTCATTGACTTTCAGTTTACCTTTGAGGAGTAGTATTGTTTTCAGTACGACCCCCAACTAGATGGACAGGTGAGGCACGTGTGGTTATATAAGACACTTATGGATAGACGACCTTGTGAAGATCTAGAAGGCAGGTCGAGAAATTCAACAAGAAATTTATGTGGAAGACATGGAGGGGTATAGGGTAATCTATCTCTACAAGGTTATTCAGAAAGGGGGTACTAAGCCGCGGGCCACTTAATGTATCACAGATGATTGTTTTAAAGAAAGTGTTAAAATTTAAAAATTCGACAATTATTTTTTTCATGCAAAATTATTTTTAATTTAGTTTTTTCAAAAGTTCTTCATCCCTGCTTTAGATACGAATTCAGAAAATGGAATTTCTAATCCGTGACCCCAAATATGACGTAAAATGTAAACACGTCTGATCATAGTTGAGGATATATAGAATTTAGCGTATTTTTTATGAAATCTTTGAACAGCTATTTCTCTTGAACTATTGACTTTTGGGGAAAGTTGTAGAACAAAAGTTATCCATTATTATGAGTACTTTAACACCCTTTCGGCTTAGTACCCCCTTTCCGACTAACCTTGTATATCTCTGTTCCTTGTATTCGTGTTTTTCATCTTATAGCGGGTTCACACGATTCGATTTTAGTTGATCAACATTAAAATTTGTTGATCAACAAAAGTTGAAACGTTTTGTTCCTTCAAATTGATTCAATTTGATTGAAAGCCTGTTCAGACGATTCAAATCGCTTGCGATTTGGCAGTTGATCAACTAGAATCGAATCGTGTGAACCTGGTATTAGACTCTGTCTGCGCTTACCATCAGGTGAGACTAGGATCAAACGTGACAAAGACAAGCTATTTTTTTGTTTTTTTTTTAATATAGTTTTTGACCCAACAAGTCTTATACATAATGATCCACCTTCTTCTTCTCATCCATCCACGGACTGACCGCTTCAAACGCAGCTTAACCATGCAAATCGTATGATCCGCATAGTTGATAAATTAACCACGAGGCCCTCTTAGTTGTTTTGACATCTATCTCTTTCTAAATAGGGCATAATAGAAAGAGATAGAACACCAAACTAAATATTCAAGACCAACATTTTCGGCTTTAGTTAGGTATTCATAGTCTGGTCTCCAGTTTTACCTACACCTTCGTGGTAGAAACTCACAAGGAAAAATACTTTGTATCTGATAACATTATCCTGATTGTACAGAAATAAGTACATTGTGAATGTTACTTTACACTAAGTATTCTCTGTAATGGTGTATTCAAATGTCTCTTTTTTCTTTTAAAAGTCATTCAGAGGAATTCCATTCGATGGGAATTGTCGGTAAATATTCACCCTCGCCCTTCACGTGAGGGTGTTCTTACCTGCAGATTTTTTGCAAACTTCGTTGTGTGTCTTCGAGGATTTCGAATGTGGGTTTTTAGACGGCTACCTATGTTTGTATTCTTTACTCTTTTTTTTTATTTAGTATTGAGTATAAATGTGGATGGTTATAAGAGTAGAGGAAGACCAAAGAAGCGATGGATGGATAGTTTGAAAGATGATATGGCTAGAAAGGGGGTGACTACTGAGATGACGACTAATAAAGATGTATGGAAGAAGAAGATAAACTGTGCCGACCCCAAATAAGTTGGGATAAGGACAGAAAGATGATGACTTGTGACTTTTCACATGCGTGTGCGAATGAGAATTAAATTATCACTTGCGTTAACAGCTAAGGAAAACATCATGAGGAAACCTGCTCACCAGAGAGGGCTCCATAAAGTTCTCGATGGTGTGTGTAGTCCGTCAACCAGCACTAGGCCAGCGCGGTGGACTAAGATCTGAAACCTTCTTAGTCTGAGAAGAGGCCAAAGGCCAGCAGTGAGACAGTAACGGACTGGTTATGTTGCCTCTAGGGAATTCAGAAAAATATACATAGGTACGTAATAGTACCTACGCTGATTAAGCACACACACACTCATAATAAATCTAAGTACTTATCCTAAGAAAACTTTCTCCAACATACGTACATACATTAGGCAACATGTGCGTAGAAGAGCTACGCCGTAGATGACGCCGACCGCTACGCGCTACGATAAATTACCGTAGCAATGTGGCTACAATTGCTACGTTCTACGACTGACTTAGTGAAACTTGTTTAACCCTTCCGTTGCCGCATGATTTATATTATTTTTGTTTTTGTCTTTTTCGTTGTTCGTTCGGAAACGCAAGATAAATATGTATCAGCTGCTTATAATTTAGCTTTATTGTTGTACTTCATCAAATGGTATAAGATCGTAAATGTCCGCAGAATATGGGCAATATAAAATATATGGTTGTTACGAATTGTTGTACTAGTAATAAGGTATGTACCTAGTAGAATTTTAACAAATTTCTAGAGCTCTTAGACAAAAATTCACAATACATAACATAATCAGCCTATTACGGTGCCATTGCAGGGCACGGGCCTCTTCTCAGAATGAGAACGGTTCTTAGGCCTTAGTCCACCACCCTGGCCTGGTGCGGGTTGGCGAACTACACACACCATCGGGAACTTTACGGACCACTCTCAAGTATGCAGATTACCTCACGATGTTTTCCTTCACTGTTAATGCAAGTGATAATCAAAATTTAATTATGATAGGCACATGAGTTCGAAAAGTCAATGTTGCGGGATGGGATCGAACTCAGTCCTCCATGAAAGGCAAGCGTTGAACCGCTAGGCTATAACTGCTTCTAAAATACACAATATAACAGATTTTTTATTTCCTTTTCGTAAATCAAGTACAGTATACTACTTATACCCAAAAGCTCGCCAGTTCTGAGCCAGAAATAAAACACTTAAACTTAATGGACCATTTCAGCTCAGTTCCGTGCCTAGAATGTTTCTAAGCTCGCCAATAACTTAACTTGAACGAAATTCAGCAAAACAACCTAAGCAACAAGTTAGAACAACTTTTTGAATTTTTCATTCCTATGTGTCACTTATGAAAATATATCTACTCTCGTACATCATAAAAAAGACATCAAAATCAATGATTACTAACAAAAACAGGTTTTGATAATAAAAGTTGGGCGATAAAACTCCGCATGGGGCCCCATGAGAGCACAAAAGAAGGTCATAAAAGAGAATATTGTCGATATGAAGTTGCCATTGTAAGAGAAATATGATAATCTCGCGTTCAATTACCAAGATGGCGTCAGGCGCTGATGGGCTCCTAACTGATTTTCGACGCACAATTAAGCGTTTTTGTTTTTGTGTAACAATGATAACACATATCGCTATTCCTTTGTGTGACGTTGATATCATAACTTCTTAGTTAAGTGGAAAAAAAACTACACGCGGCTTTAGCATTAGATTTGGAAAACATTCAATTCAGGTCAGTATTTACGGGTTAGGTTTGAGATAATAAAAGTTTAAAAGAAAAAACCATGCTATAGATAAACCTTTGACTTTTAATCGAATAACATGCTCAATTGGATTGTATCGGAAAAAATAAAATATTGCACAGACAGATACAAAATTCAAGTGTAAATAAAAAAGAAAAAACAAAAACCAACCGAAATAAAAAATATTGCTCATCGTAAAAAAATGCCAAAAACATTTCTAAACGTGACCAAATTCATAGATTTCACATGAAACTGACACTATACGCGCGAAACCTTATTTCAGCAAAAAGTCTATGAATTTCATCACTGAGTAACACGATATCAGATTATACCAACTACCACATAATGTACCTTGAATAGTAGATAAATCACCCCCTCCCTCCTACATTAAGGAGGGCCACAAAGAGGGCTAGAAAATATTTGGGTTAAGGGTAGACGCGTGGATTACGTGAAATGTTATATTAGAGCAGTGACGAAAATCTGATCTTTTTTCACACCCTTTCAAATAATGTACCTAATAACGTGTACGTACCTTGCGGGGATGAAGTGGGGTGATGATCTGTTCTTGGGGATGGTTATAGATTTAACGGGTTGGTTTTTATAGACTTCTTTGTTAGAGGTTACAGTCTTCGCAGATGTCGCAAGCCATTTATAGTATAGTCGCGTAATTTATGCTTGTCAGGCCATAGACAAAGAAAATTATAATATAACATCACGCCTTATATTCCCCGAAAGGTTTGGCAGAGGTGTTTTAGTACAGCCTCGTTTCGCCAGTTATATTTAAGTCCCATGTAATAGGGGGCGAGCCTATTGCCATAACCGGGCACAAATCCACCGAGAAATCTGCTACTGAGAAATTCTTAATGGAAAAACTCAATAACACTTTGCTCCATCTGGGGATCGAACCCAGCACCCCATCGACGCTCAGCAGTCACGCTTGCGACCACTAGACCAATAAGGCAGTCAGAAAATTATATACATATCTTTACATAGTATAAAATAAAGTCGCTCCCGCCGTCTATAAGCTTAGATCTTTTAAACTACGCAACGGATTTTAGAATAGAATATAATATAATATACTTTATTGTACACCAAAATTGTAACACAGCTCTTATACAATAACAGAGATAACGATTTTAATACAGTTTTCACCAATAGATAGAGTGATTCAAGAGGAAGGTTTATATGCCCCACATTAGTATCTACATTGCACCTGTGGGAAGCCGGGGCGGGTCGCTAGTATAAAATAAACATAAGTACATTTTTTATAAACGACAGCGCTTGTAGAACGTTACTGATACTTTTTGAAGTGGGTTAACGCAGACTGGCTTTAGACATTTAAGCGTTCGCCACACCAAACGCGGGCTGCGAGCGGGTCATGTCGTCGGCGGACCCAAAAGCCTGATACCCGCTCTAACCTTAGGATATCGACATTACCCCCCAGTAACTGGGTTGCGGAGCTCCGTGGATGGATGGCCTTTTGTTATACATCGAGATCCCTTCGTGCCTCGGAGAGCACGTTAAACAGTCGGTCCCGGGTGTCATACGACTAGTCGTTGCTGGAAGTTAGAAGCCCGAAGAATCTGACTACCGCTCTAACCTTAGGACATCGACATTGTCCAGTAACTAGATTGCGGAGGTCTGATGGCAGTCGCTCCGTATAAAATACTGGTATTCAGCTGCATCTGGTTAGACTGGAATCTGACCCCACATAGTTGGGAACAGGCTAGGCAGAATGATCAGTGTTCAAAATAAATTCATTCCATTTTGAATCTTCTTCTTTTCGTGTGGTTAGTAGCTAACCTGGTATTAGAGTTTATGCCGCCCATGGGCCTCTGACTTGGCTTCACATGCCGTCGAGAAATGTCTTTCAAGCATGCCGGTTTCCTCACGATGTTTTCCTTCACCGTTTTTAAGCAAGTGATAAATGTATAATACGCACATGAATCCGAAAAGTCAAAGGTGCGAGTCTTGGGTTCGAACTGGAGACCTATGAGTTGGCAGTCTGACGGTCACACCACTAGGCTATCACTGCTGCTAAAATGGTCAATTTTGTATAACAAGCAAACTTCTTTCAATTTGCCATCTATTTCAAAAATCCCTTATGAGTAAGAGTATGTTTTCTCTGCAAACAAAGTTGAATGCGCAGCTAAATTGTATTTTTAGGGTGAAGTACCCCATACATGGAAAAGGAGGGGAGCGGAGAGTTTCTTACAAAGGATTTATAGCAATGTTTCGATAGAAATGTTTTTATTTTGCCACCCTTGGCATCATTATTGTATGTTAAGGAAGGTAGCTGACATGTAATATTTTTATGTTATGATAAGGCTCTGATACCGTCAATATTTATTTTTTACCAGCTGCCCGGACAGACTTCGTTCCGTCAAAAATTATTGGCCTGTAGTGGGAAAAGAAAAGTGGTTTTATTTTTTTCTATCCATAAGAACCTTCCTTGTGCCTTAAGGAATATATATAAAGTAAAATAGCCGAATTGGTCCAGCCGTTCTCAAGTTTTGCGCTTTGCAACACATTTGGCGATTCATTTTTATTTATATAGATAGATTATTATTATTACATAATAAAAAATAGCCGAATTGGTCGAGCCGTTCTCAAGTTTTGCGCTTTGCAACACATTTGGCGATTAATTTTTATTTATATAGATAGATTATTATTATTACATAATAAAAAATAGCCGAATTGGTCGAGCCGTTCTCAAGTTTTGCGTCATTTTTATTTATATAGATAGAATATAAATATATGAGGTGTAGTGATAGCCTAGCGGTTGAACGCTAGCCTTCCATGCAGGAGGGTCTGACTTCGATTCCGGCCCGTACCTTTGACTTTTCGAATTCATGTGCGGATCAGAATTTGATTATCACTTGCGTTAACGGTGAAGGCAAAACATCGTGATGAAACCTGCACACCTGAGAGGGCTCTATAAAGTTCTCGATGGTGTGTTTAGACCGCCAACCCGCACCAGGTCAGCGTGGTGGACTAAGGCCTAAACCCTTCTCATTTTGAGAAGAGGCCCTTGCCCAGCAGTAGGATAGTAATGGCCTAATTATATTATTGTGTTATGTTATATATGAGGTGGACCATAACCTGCCTTGTTGGCCTAGTGGCCGCAAGCGCGATTGCTGAGTATGCTCAGTCCTGGGTTCGATCCCTAGGTCGGGCGAAGTGTTATTGGGCTTTTCCATTAAGGATTTCTCAGTAGCAGCCTGATGTCTGGATTTGTGCCCGGTTAATGGCAATAGGCTCGCCCCCTGTTACGAGGGTGTACTAAAAACACCTCTGCTGAACCCTTCTGGGAATACAAGGCGTGATGTTATGTATGCATATAATCTCTATATTCACGGTTGAGATGATCCGAATGCAAAAAGAGTAGTCTAGCTGTGAGATTTTCTAGTAGAAACATCGCTGCGGTAGTGATGCGTTCGTCGACGAGACTGCACCGCAGCGCTGTCGCAGCGACGTGTTTCTCTTAGTGGATCACCCTGTTGAACTAGATTCATGGATCGTAGAATTTAGTATTCCGTCATTCTGCAAGCAATTTCTCAGTATCAGTTCGGAGTCTGCAATATTGTACCTGGTTAATCTATGGTTAGAGTTGCAAACAATAGGGACGCATGGCAATCACTGGAGGAGGCCTTCACCTAAGAAGGGTTCTTGCACATGTAAAATGTTTAATTTATAACATAAATAGAAATTTATTGAATAATTTATAATTTTAAAAATACTAATTTATTATTGATTTATATAATTTACTTCGAATTAATTTTAATGGATAAAATTTCCGAATTTTATTTCAATTTTTATTTTTCTAATTTTATTTTGTTTTTTTTTTAATTTTTAATGTTTATTTTTGCTATTTCTATTTTTTGAATTCACTGGCATGAAATAAAAGGCTTTTTTATTTTTATTTTATTTTATAATCTATGGTTAAATATTGGTATATAACAGTATTTGCCTGAATCAGTATAATGCGAACCATAGGTATCTTACGGATTAAATAAAAACCTGAAAAAAAACACATAAGCCAATACAGGTGTTTATGAAAAGTCGAATTTAGATGCACGGTTCCAATTAGTCATTTCCTATGGAGAAGAGCCGGCAAGAAACTCCATGGTTACTCTTTTAAAAATAATATCTTTAACAATTTCAGTGGATACAGTACAATGATTTAGGATACTGAGAGAACAATGAAGTCCTGACTACAGACCAATGAGTAACTAAAATACTAGAGTAAAAAAAAAAACAATATGAATAATAGTAATTTACAAATTTATAGATGCAGGTCCGCAAAGTTCTCACACTTCTCACACAATAATCTTAGACTAACATTTTAAACACCTCGTCTATCTTATGCGGATGTGGTTGCCGTTGCAGTATTCGTCCGCACACACCTGGTCCAAAACCTTATTTCCTACAGTGCATATTAGTGTCAAGTAGACGACCGCATGCAGAGCGCATTACAATGCGAGCTCCGTATGTGAACGGCAACCGCATCCACATCCGAATACGGCAGAAAACTCTCTAAACTAAATCACGTATTCTTTTACCAGCTGGCGCAGACAGCTACAGTCACTTTTACAAATTCGACAGGATAACTTTACTTTCCAACAGTCTAAGGCAGATAACTAACTTTGGACAGAGAGACTGCGTTATGCGATCCAAAGGCTGCTAGACTGTATAAGGCTGGACATCCACCAGAGCTGTGCGAGGAAAATGTGCGGTGCGAAAATGTGTAGTGAGGATGTGAAACGATGTGACCCTTTCCACCAGGGCTTTTCGAGGAATGCGTAATGTGTAATGCGTAATGTGTTAATGTGTACAAATGAGCGGTGCAAGGATAGGTAGCGGACTCTTTTCGGATATGAGGGTGATGTGGCGGGAGTGGTACACATTCCTCGTAACACATTCCTCGCAACACATTCCTCGCAACACATCCCTCGCTCGCGTTTCTCGCTTGTTTTGTATGAACAAAAACCTCGCATCGCTAAGCCCATATCCACCAGAGATGCGCAGAGCGAGGCTAGGTAAATGAAGTGATTATTTAGGTGCTTACAAAACACATTCCTCGCTACGCAGCTTAGCACAACTCTGGTGGATGCTCAGCCTAAGGCTGAAGTCACATTGGTAGAGTAATGATGTCAAGACGACGTGGCGGGGGTGTTAGATCTTCTTCACTATAAGCAATGCGACCACAAAATAAGTTTGTTTTAGTAACTTTGTCGTCGCGTCAAGTTTGCTTTACTAGTGTGTACTCGGCCTTAAGCAGTCACACCTGCCTTAACATTTTATCAGATTGGCTGCAGTCTTCTTGTTAAGAACCAATTTTATCAACGTTAGATAACCTTATCGGAGATTTTTTTTACCTTTTGACAGATATCCTTTCCAAAACACTTGGTGACTTTTTGACACACTTGGTGCAGTGGCTGAGTAATTGGCTTCAGCGCAACAGGTTGTGGGTTCGATTCCCAGACGGAGCAAATATTTGTATGGCCTACAAATAGTTGTTCCGGGTCTAGGCGTTTATTAAGATTTGTGTCTGTAAACACACCCACGATACAGGAGTAATCTTAATGTGGGGCAAAGTTTAAAAAAAAAACATTAAAATTTCTCCTTTTTGTTGTCTGATGTTGGTAATATCTGTCCTTAAGATCAAAGCACACATATCAAATCGGAAAGGGATCGTCACCGTATCAACTCGAACCGTTCAGTATTCTTTGTATGAAGCTCCCTACTGCAACGCACACTAATCGGAATCGTAACGTAATCGCCTCGCCTCGGGACAAGCTCACGAACCGCGGTGCGGTGCGTGGTCAACTTGGTTCCCGCGCTTACGACTCGTCGTCCCCGCGCTTACGTCTCTCCGTACCCGAGCTTACGTCTCTTCGTCCACCCTTGCCCCTCTCACCCCTCCCGCGGCCTGCCTGCAGCACACTACTGTTCCTGCGAGCCGTAAGCGCGGCGTCGCCTAGCCGTAGCCGAGTCGACGTATCGGAGCTCCTGATCCGCTTTCGTTACGTGCTTATGTTAGGTTGACGCCTGTTTGACGGTGAGGCGAAAGGCGATACGGTGACGATCCCTATCCGAGTTGATATGTGTGCTTTGACCATTAGTGTGCTTAGCTGTCCTTAAACATAATATTTGTTTTAAAATCAAATAATAAATACACAGAGTTTATTCACGTCACGTTCCTAATAAATGTGCAATTTGAAAGTTTGAAATATAAACTAGATACGTAAAGAAAATCTCGATAGTAGATATCTCGATAAAAATTTAACGTTAAAACAATAAAGAAACATGTTTAACATACATGAAATATTCATGACATTTCTTTACAAATGGCTCCATTTATATGATAAAAGACATTCATTTTAAATACATTTTCTTTAGTACCTATCGACATTTTGACATTCATATATCGCACCCTTAGTAATGTAAGGGCACAACTCGAAATATTGAGTTTTTGAGGTTCTGTGTTAGATGGTCTCAATATCAACTGTTCTACCACTTGGCTTTCACAGAAAGAGAAAAAAGACAATATTAAAGCAAATACTGTAATTATACTGTACAAAATACCGTGAAAGCATCGGGTTCCCTGAATCTTTAAACACGTTTTCCCAAAAGTTGATATTTTTGAGTTATGCCCTTACATTACTAAGGGTGAGATGTGTTTAACCCTTAAATTCGGACGACTGACATTCAGAACTATAGACAGAACATTCATAAAATGTACAATGTTCATTTTAATTTTAAGTACACATAGGATTTTATTGTTCATAATTTATTTATTGAAATTCCATATCTGTGTCCCATGAATGTCGGCCATATTTTTTATATGGTGATATAAAACTAGTTTTAATATTTTGAGACAATGAAAGAAAAACAAAAGGTAAAAATTATGACTGCCTTGTTGGTCTAGTGGTGGTAAGTGCGACTGCTGATCGTTCCTGGGTTCGATCCCCAGGTCGGGCAAAGTGTTATTGGGTTTTTCATGTGGAATTTCTCAGTAGCAGCCCGGAGTTTAGATTTGTACCCGGTTGATGGCAATAGGCTCGGCCCCTGTTACATGGGACTTAAACATAACGGCAAAATGATGGTGTTACTATTCACCTCTGCCCAACCCTTCGGGGAATATAGGCGTGATGTTATGTTGTGTAAAAATTATGGATATGGCTCATGGATCTCGTTACATTAAGGCCGATGTTGGACTTATTTCAAAAGTAATTAGCAACTAAACAAAGTTTTTGGTTGACCTCTTTCATGTAACACCTGAAATAGTTAATAAATAAACCTATAAAACAAGAGCCTAACTTATACCACATAATCAAAAATAAAATTAAACCACTTAATTAAAACACAAGCTTATAATGATTTAATTAAACTTATCAACACCACAGAATAAGCTCTGCAGTGGCCCAGACAATCACTGAACGCGTAAAAATAAAAGCGAATTAAGTTACATTAACTTTCAAAGTAACCTTAACCTTATTTGTGGGTGAAGCGCATTAGGATAATTATACTCATCAAAATTGTCAAAATGTCAACGAGGCCCTCACCGCAAAGTACTGTTGTTTAAGTTTATGACATAAAGGACTTTTCTGGCCCTTTTTAATTAAGGGGCCCCTCGCGCGATGACCTTTGAGATGTAAAGGTGGACCCTAATCCGTGGTTAAGGTCTCCACACGTCGAAAAGACAGAACAAAGTTAAAATAAAATAAAATTTAATAGTAACTTATTTTACGCCGGAGTGAGTAAAAAGGACTCAATAAATTGATTTAATTTTCATTCCCCGAAAATGTTATTACATTTAATATTGACGTCTGGCTGTCAAAATGATACCGCAATTTATTTATAACTTCGAAATTGTTAATTTGTTTTTGACATAATATAATGCCTGCGGCAGAATGCGGGTTAGAATTTTGAGGCCATGTTTTGTCGTTGTATCCGATTGCTGTTACTATTATTAAGAGGAAACGCGGGCTGCAAAATATTAATAATTTGAATTTTGCGATCTATTTCCGTCCCACCCCTCCCGCAAACCGCAATTGAGCGCGAAAGAGACACCTGCATTTCTCCTGTGCAATATTAGCAAAATCGTACTTTCGTATTTCCCTGTTTCCTTCTTCAAATCTGGACCAATTTTAATATTTTTTTCTGTAGTACTTTAAGAAAGACTTTGGTTATGTCTGTATGTTTTTCTTTTAATTTTTATATTCGTCAAATTTGTTTGACAGATGTTTGAAAAAGGTGGTAAATCGGTCGATTTTGTAAAATTTAAACGTTTCTAGTTCTTTTAATAATTAATCTAGTGACAAAAACATAACATAGGGACATAATGGTGGTAGATATATATCATATGGTAAAAAGTGTTTATTTTGCTCTAGTGACATTATCCAAGGAGGAAACTGAGGAATACGTTTGTGTGGACTAAATGCCTACCGCGTTTCCTCTTAATTTGTGCGTTAGTTGTCGTGTATTCTCGGCTAATACTATAGTAGGTAAATTTACTATGGACATTGTTTTTTTTACAACGATTTTGGATCTAAAGATACATTAATAGGTCAGAGTGATGATTATATCGTAATTGTGGTGACCGATCTGTATATAAGGTCCATCTATACCTACAGAAAATATTTTAAGCGATACACCTACAGGCGGTAAATAGACGTAAAAACAACAAAAAATACGTGTGTATATTTTTTTAAAATTAATTAATTTAATATTACTTGACACACATAACAAATACTGGCTCTTTATTATTTTAAACATCCATTACGCTAGTTTCTACGTAGTATTTACTGTCATTAAACTAGCGTAATGGATGTCGAAAATAATAAAGAGCCAGTATTTATTAGTGTGTCCGGTATTTTTTTTTTTTTTTTTTTTTTTTTTATGTTTTCTTTATTATTTTCGACATCCATTACGCTAGTTCAACGACAGTAAATACTACGTAGAAACTAACGTAATGGATGTTTAAAATAATAAAAAGCCAGTATTTATTAGTGTGTTCGGTTATTTTAAATTATAGGTATTTAATTAAAAAAAAAACTTAAAAACATATTTTTTTGTTTCTAGGTCCTCTTTACCACTTATAATATTTCGTATAATATGTATAGATGGACCTTATATTATTTAAATCCACCTGGCTTTGCTTACCTTTAAAAACTGAAACATGTCCAATAAATAATAAAATATACCAATACCTAAATTTTAACTAACGGTTCTGCGTGACACCCCTAACCGCTGAACCGGCGCGGTATGATTGATCGCTGTTTACGTCGCGCCCGACCGCTCCATCTGTACCAGGGATGTCATAGTGTGGCGCGAGCTTTTAAATTTCCATAAACGACAGAAATTATTTAGTGGAGGTTATAAATTGTTCTGATCAGCAGTTCTGAGATTGCGGTATGTCAGCATTTTGTTGCAGAAGCTGACTAGGTTTACGTCTGACAGAATTTGATAGAAAGCGATTAAGGGTGTCCTGCTTTTGCGAATGTTTCTTGATTAACCGACTTTAGGAAAGAGTGTCTCAATTCGACTGTTTTCTTATACCATTTTTTTTGTATCTTTGAAAATTCTGTGACACATAAAAATGTGCCTCGGAGAGCACGTTAAACCGTCGGTCCCGGGTGTTATACGAATACCTATGACAGTCATTACGAGAAGTCAGAAGCCCAAAAGTCTGACAATCGATCTAACCTTAGGATATCGGAATTGCCCAGTAACGGTCGCGTCTGATGGCAGTAGCCCCGTGTAAAATACTGGTATTCAGCCGCATCTGGTCAGACTGGAAGCTGACCCCAACATAGTTGGGAAAAGACTAGGCAAAACGAATTTAAAAATGTGTTCGAATCACTCTTCACACGCATCTTTTGGAGTACCAATCACTTTTGTTAAGACCCATACATTAAACGTGTGTTTCTGCAACATATCCGCCTTACATTTAAGTTTAAACAACTATTATTAAGTATCTACATAAACAAAACGATACTTCCGCGTGTATGAACATGGACGAAGCAAAAGATCTAAGGATCGTAGCATGTTGCGTTCTGTAGTTTCTGGCTACCCCCATGGGAAGAAGGCGTGAATTTATGTATGTAGGTACCTACCTATGTATTTGGAAACGCTTCTTGTTTCCAAATGTTATTTACCTAAAAGCACAGTGCAACTAACTTAGTCCATACAGTCATCGAGAGTTTGACATTGACAGTTTTTAAAGACAGCTCGGGACATGACGTCACCGCGATGGACAACTGTATGGAATGGTTAAACTGTGCTAATTGTTTACACGCAGCAATTAACACACATGAATTCTAATCATCCCAAAACCGAAAACAAAATGAATATAATACTCTTACATGCCCGTACATACTCGTACATATAAATGTACGCATGCGTATGTGTGTGTGGGGTGTGTGGTCAATATCTTTTTCCTCATGGGATGGGCCCAGAGCCCCATTAAGTAAGCCATCGCTCAGCTGACACTAACAACGGACATACATACATACATACATAAACTCACGCCTTTTTCCCATGGGGGTAGGCAGAAACTATAGAACGCCACATGCTACGACTCTTACATACCCCTTTCGCTTCATCCACATTCATACATCTTGTCATACACGCACGCCGGTTGAGAGTACTACGCACCTGACCTTTGTGAAGAACATCACCAATAACAACGGACGTGGAACAAAAAGCCCCTTAGTACTATGTAATTCTTCCTTAAACCTTTCTATTGTCGAAGACATAAGAATGGCTGCCAATTGTGTCATCTAACAGGTAATCCACACAGAAACCGGTTACAGGACCCGTTTTTATTTTGGTGATGGCGCCTGTAGTTGTATGAGCGAGTTCACATACACGACAGTATTCCGAATCCAGTAAAAAATACTGGATCCGTTATTTTTATCGTATCCTGCCTGCCAGATGCGACGCAGCTGCCATTTGTTTAACTGATCCGTCGGTACAGATGTGAATAACACATCCAGTACCGACGGATCCGTTAAAACGGATCCGCTGTGTGAACAGGCTCTAAATTATTGCCTAAATTTCTATAAGGCTAATAAAAGTTCACATAACATCACGCCTGTATTCCCCGAAGGGTTGGACAGAGGTGTATACTAACACGCTCATTTCGCTGTTATGTTTATGTCCCATGTAATGAGGGCGAGCTTATTAAACTTCGGGCTGCTACTGAGGAATTACACACGGAAAAAGCCAATAACACTTTTCTCGAACTGGGGATCGAACCCGACCTCACCGTGATTAGCAGTCACGCTTGCCACCACTAGACAAACGAGACAGTTAAAAAAAAGAAATAAAAGTTCGCGGGAGTATTAAGTACCTACTAGCGGCCCGGCTCGGGTGGACATTTTTCCCGTTTTTGCAACATTTTTCATTTATGCTCCGCTACTGTTGGTCGTAGCGTGATGTTATATAACCTATGACCTTCCTCGATAAATAGACTATCCAACACTAAAAGATTTTTTTTAATTCCAACCAGTAGTTTCTGAGATTAGCGGGTTCAAACAAACAAACTCTTCAGCTTTATGTTATTAGTATAGATAAAATTCCCCTTCGTCGCCGGGCAAACAAGTCATAAGAGCCTACGAACCGAAACCAATGATTGTGCCCGGAAAATGGCGACAGGCTCACCACCTATTACATGGGACTTAATACCAGAAGCGAAACGTGGATGTACAGTCTCCTGTATTAGGAGAACACCTCTGCTTACCCCTTTGGGGATTATAGACGTGAGTCATTAAAAATGGGATTTGTGGACTATCGAAAACGATTATAGGATTACCACATTAAAGTCCAGGCAGTTTACTGAGTTCCGTCGTGTGTATGTGAAAGCCAGAAGGGTATAGGGGAATCCCTCTATATCTCTGTTCCTTGGATTCGTGTGCTCCATCTTAGACCCTGTCTGCGCTTACCATCTGGTAAGACTAGGATCAAACGTGAACAAGTCTTGAATAAGAAGAAAGTACTTACCACAACATAACATAACATCACGGGTTGTATTTCCCGAAGGGTTCGGCAGAGGTGTTTTTAGTAGGTACACCCTCTTTTTGCCAGTTATGTTTAATTTATGCCCAATTAATGGCAATAGGCTGGGGGCGAGCCTATTGCCATTAATTGGGCATAAATCCAGACTCCGGGCTGCTACTGAGAAATTCGTAATGGAAAAACCCAATAATACTTTGCCAGACTTGGGGATCGAACCCAGGACTCCATGCTCAACAGTCGCGCTTGCGACCACTAGACCAACATGGCTGTCGAAGTACTTACCATCATCGGAAAATTGGTAATAATTAACAGTGTACTCTCTATATAATCTTACGGAATCATTATTGTAATCATTCATTTTTAACATTCATTACAGCAGTGATAGCCTAGTGGTGTGACCGTCGGACTGCCAAGTCATAGATCTTGAGTTTGAACCCAAGGCACGCACCTCTGACTTTTTGGACTCATGTGCGTATTGTATACCAATTATCAATTGCTTAAAAACGGTGAAGGAAAACATCGTGAGGAAACCGGCATGCCTGAGAGATATTTCTCGACGGCATATGAAGCCAAGTCACAGGGCCATGGGCGGCATAAACTCTGACACCAGGTTTGTCACTAACCATACAAAAAGAAGAACAGTACATTACACGTCATAAAACGACAATCACGTTATCTTCCATTCTAAACTTCCAACATCCATAAAGTAAAAATTATAATAAAAAGAAAAAGGGACGCGCCTACTAAATTAGTTACCACATTCCGACCTTAATAATCTCAGCGAATACAAAACTAATCTCCAATTCTCTTCGTTCGAACAATAAAATGCCAATTTCTTCAAAATTTAATGCGACCGAAACACCCAAACCTCTTGAATTTTTCGGCAAAGAAAATGTAAGAAATCTCATCAAAATCTGAGGGCAGCGGTACCGACAACAAAAGACGAGGAAGCTGGCAAATGAATCTTTTTTTTCTTCTTCTTCTAAAACTCGTAACAATTGAAACAAAAGTAAATTATGGGTGGGTCCGCCTCGTCCGGAGAATTATGAAAAATGGTTGGTCGTCTTATTATTATATTATACATGGTGACGGCGAACGCCAACTCAATTTAGTTGGAATATTTTTTTAAACTTTCCACATTTTTATTTTTATTTTTTAGAAATGGCAATTTTTCACAGATTTATTCGCTGCAGTTGATGGATTGTTTGTCAAGCAAGTAAAACTATTTGGGGTTGCTTTTTTTTTGTTTTTGGATTTTGATTTATAGGATGGCAGAACAAGCTAGGGATTTTTTATAAAAAAATATAGAATTATTATTGTTTGGCAGTCTGGGTAACTTTGACTAATCCTTTACATAAGTGGATGTCAGAAAGAAAGTAAATGACTCGTAATTGAACAGTTATAAAACCGCCTAAATACATTTACCTTTTTTTTTTAATTTTACCTTGTGGTAAAATCACAAATACATTGACAAACAAAATTACAACCCATAATTTTTTGAGCGAAGTAGTGTCCCTTCTTTAGCCTAAATATAATGAAAATATTCACGTCCGTAAATACTAAACACCCTGGACAAACTCCGATCAAGAATAGTACTAGATTCCCGATAAGCGTTTCAAAAACGGCCCGAAAAATAAGAGAAATATAATACCAAGAACTACGTCTAGTTCCAAAATAGAGTAAGCACGAAATTGTCTACATAATGGTTTAAACCTAATTGCTTGGATTTTACGTTTCAATTTAGAATAAATATTTTTGTACTTATTTAAAAACGACTTTTTATTTTCAAGTGATATTCTAAATTTTTTTGTTTTTACTTTTCTCTGATGACAGATGGACTTAAATATAAATATTTTGCAATCGTAATTAAACTTTATGTTTGAGTGTTAAGGTTTATAATAAACTGAAGTTGTTAATATTATTAAACGTTTTTCTATATTTCGTAGTAAGAAATATAAATGTATAAATGTGTGCAAACGTGGCCACTTCAGCGACTTATTTTTGTTCTCTAGTACTATTATTGATCGAAGTGGACAAACTAAGAGGGGAAATCCTTATTAAACTACTGATCACTAGCCACAATATTATATGGGGTGATAATATTAACTTGACTGCCTTGTTGGTCTAGTGGTCGCAAGCGCGACTGATGAGCTTGGGGACCTGGGTTAGATCCCCAGGTCGAGCAAAGTGTTATTGAGTTTTTCCATTAGGAATTTCTCAGTAGCAGCCCGGAGTCTGCATTTGTGCCCAATTAATGTCAATAGGCTCGCCCCCCATTACATGGGACATAACTGGCGAAACAAGGATGAACTAAAAACACCTCTGCCGAACCCTTCGGGGAATACAAGGCGTGATGATGTGTTATAATATTATTGCAACATTTATTTCATAACCCAAAACACCGTAAACTGACCCCCCAATTCCGATACTCACCCAAAAAAAATAAACCTCAGTTCAAACGAATAAATATCATGCATGTTTACGATGTTTTATATAAATGTGAGAAAAATACGACCCAGATACAATCACCCGTTTATTGGGGCAAAGGGTACAGGGTCGGCTTTGAAAGGGACAGGGTACTCCAACAAATGACACGCAAATATAAAATGAAAGCGAGGAATGACGCGCATTCATTAAATTCTGTGTCATTTCGCCCCTGTAACCTGGTGGGACAGCGTTGGAGAATGTTAAAGGTACGATGTTTGTTTAGGTTTGGGGACAGTGAGTTTTGAACGGTATTAGATTGTCCCTTTTTAGGTTTTAGTAAAGAATACGTTAAATATCACTTATCACTTTCTCATGAAACAAGCTAAAACTATATACACATCTTGACATGGTGCGATAATTGTTAAGTAATAATTATTATTTTATAAGTGACTCCCCTGTTGGTCTAGTGTTGGCAAACGCGACTGATGATCGTGATCCTGGTTCAATTTCCAGTAGCAGACCGGAGTTTGGATGTGTGTCGTGTTGATGGCAATAGGCTCGCCCCCTATTAATTGGGACTTACATAACAGCGAAATGAGGGTGTTACTATACACCTCTGTCCAACCCTTCGGGGAATACAGGCGTGATGTAATGTATTATGTGTTAATTGAAAAGTCTACACAATGGGTGCCAGAAGATGGACGGCGCCGGCGATGTCAGTCCAGAAAGAGGGCCAGATGATCACAGAAAAAGAATACATGGAAGAACTTGGGGGAGGCCTTTGCCCTCCGTGCGCTCTTCTGGAGGATGTGGGGCAAGGCCCCACAGAGGAGAAGTCCACCAAGGGCTGGCGGACCGGGACCTACTGGGGTTGCGGTGCATGCTTTTGCAAATCCTGCGACCCTGGCGGTCAGGAGGAGGAACACCGTTGGTTTTTAGTCGGTAAGAGTCCGGCAGACACCCTCGCCTTCCCCAGGCGAGACATCCATGAGGATTTTCCAAAGATAAAAAAAGGCCTTTGCCCAGTAGTGGGCCAGAATAGACTGAAAAACAAACAGTAAAACCAAAACCATAACAGTTGACCCAGCAAACCAATAGACAATCAGAATTTTCAATATAAAAAATTACCGCCAAAGACTTTTCAATCAACTTTGATTTAAATGAAAACCGTTTCTTTATCCGTCGTGCAATTTTAATCAAGAGACCACCTGGCAACCTTTGCAAAGCCGCAGCATTTTAATAGCGATTAATAATTACAGGTTTAGGGCAGCTTAGGGATTTTGAATCCATTTCGGAAGTTTCAGTTTTGTGTTAATTAATTTCGGCGAAGTTTGAGAAAGTCCTCGGGTTTTGGGAAATGGTTGGACTTGAATAAGATGCATCTGCATAGTTTGGGAGTTCGATACAGATATGAGATAGTTGTGGAGAAGAACCAGAATAGTTATATTCAAGAATTACAGCCCTTTCACACAGCAGATCCGTTGGAACTGGATGTGTTGTTCACACCTGTACCGACGGATCTAACAACAAATGGTAGATGCGTCGCATCTGGCAGGCAGGATACGATAAAAACAACAGATCCAGTACTTTTTACTGGATTCGGAATACTGTCGTGTATGTGAACTCGCTCATAAAAACTACAGGCGCCATGACCAAAATAAAAATGGATCCGCTAAAACAGGTCCCGTAAACAGTTTCTGTGTGAACTAGCTGTAACCCAGTTTTGAAAATAATTCTGTCAGATTGGCATGTTATTTCATACTTTTGAATGCAAGAGTTGCGCCAAATTGGTTTGTAATTGGTCTATGAAGGAACGAGGTACGGAGTTTCTCAAACGAAAAGGGATCCTCACCTTCAACTAGGTGGTTCTTATGCGGGCTACTGCCCAACGGTTGATCTTGGCAAGTTGTAATTATATACTATCTGCGTGTCAAATCTTGATATCGCGATGCAGGATTTGTGACGTCATATTTGAGAGTTGTGATTATTGTCGCTGTAGTCTGCTAGACATTCGTCGTGCTGCGTAGTTCGCATGTGGGGTGATGGAAACCGCCACAATATTGAATGGTTTTTTAATACATAAGCATAATCAGCCTCATGTTCTTCCATTGCGGGGCACGGGCTTTTTCTCAGAATAAGAAGAGCTTGGGCCTTAGTTCACCACGCTGGCCTGGTGTGGAGTGGTGAAATACGTCACAACATCGTTTTTGGAGCCCTTCCAAGTGTTCAGGTTTCTTCACGATGTTTTCTTTTACCGTTAACGCAAGTGATAGGTAATACAATTTTAAAAGTCTGTACATAAATTTGAAAAGTGAATGGTGTGAGCGGGGTCTTCGGCCGACTTCTCATTCTGCGTTTGAGTGCAGCAGTGGGACAGTAATGAGCTGGTCATATCTAAGCTTAGCAAACGCCAAGCAGTAATTGATTGTGCTACCGTAGAACGGGACGGGTAAGAATATAAAACTACCTCACCTCACGCTGGGAATAGACGCATGTTGTAAGATTCAACAAAACCCAGCACTCTTGGTGGTAGGATCTATACGGTCCGCCTGGCTAGCTACCACCCTCACATTAAAGTCCGGCACCAAGCAGTTTATTGTATTCCGTCGTAGATCCAGAGGGGTATAGGGGAATTCCTCTATATCTCTGTTCCTTGGATTCGTGTGCTCCATCTTAAACCTTATCTGCGCTTACCATCAGGTGAGACTAGGGCTAAACGCGACCAAGCCACGAATAAAAAAACACATTAATTATTATAAAGACAACATTGCTTGAACATAGACAAAGATAGATAAATATCTAGGAATAAAAACAAAAATCGCTCACGTACTTAATAGCAACCGTAGTGATGTTCTCGTAATGGTCGTTCTCGCCAATGGCTCTCAACACTCGCGCGAGGCGATAAAACACTTACGTACTATTTTTCTATTGCAATGGAAAATATTGAAGTTAGAACATGAAATTAGTTCAATATAAGATTGGAAACGAAGATAACATCACATCACGCCTGTATTCCCCGAAGGGTTGGGCAGAGATGTATAGTAACACTCTCATTTCGCCGTTATGTTTAGGTCCCATGTAAATAGGGGGCGAGCCTATTGCTATCAACCGGGCACAAATCAAAACTCTGGGCCCTATTGCTATCAACCAGGCACAAATCCAAACTTCGGGCTGCTACTGAAGAATTTCACACGAAAAATCTCAGTAACACATTGTTCGACCTGGGGATTGAACCCAGGACCTGACGATCAGCGGTCGCGCTTGCCACCACTGGACTAACAAGGCAGTTGATCGAAGATGTATGCTCATAATTCTGTAGAGAAAGAAATGTATGACAATTATAATTAGTACCTAAGTCTTAGATACGACATCAGACATCGAGTGCTTCTGATTAATCGAATTTCGAATTTCAATAATATTGTATTTCTGTGTTTTATTTCGATTTTAGTTTCGAACTTTCCAATTAATACGTGTTACCGACCGGTATTGATTAAAACTCGTACCTCATAATTTATTAGCTTTTACCCGCAGCTTCACTTGCGTGTTTTTTTTTGCCCCCGTAGGGGTGAAATTTTGAAAAATCTTTCCTAAGTGGATGCCTACATTATAAAAGCTACCTACTGTTTCTAACCCCAGCGGTTTAAGTTGTGCGTTGATAGATCAATCAGTCAGTCAGTTTCTCCTTTTATCTAAACTAATATTATAAAGCTGAAGAGTTTGTTTGTTTGTTTGAACGACTAATCTCAGGAACTACTGGTTAGAATTGATAAAACATTTTTGTGTTGGATAGTCCATTTATCGAGGAAGGTTATAGGCTACCAACATCACGCTACGACCAATAGGATTGGAGCATAAATGAAAAATGTTGCAAAAACGGGAAAAATGTCCACCAGTGCGAAGCCGGGACGGGCCGCTAGTATTGTACCTATACAGATGAGGCGTATTCTTCATAACGTAAAGTTCCTTGTCGATCTTTACATCTTTTCGTAGACTACGAAGGTAAAATAGGATTCTTCAGAATGTTGGTGTTAGCTTCCAGTCTAACCAGATGCGGCTGAGTACGAGTATTTTACACGGAACGACTGCCATCAGACCTCCGCAACCCAGTTACTGGGCAATGCCGATATCCTAAGGTTAGTCTATAGGTAGTTGTCAGACTTTCGGGCATCTGACTACCCGTAACAATTTTCATAGGTATGCGTATGACACCCAGGACCGACTGTTTAACATGCGAAGCACGGAGAACTCTCGATGTGTAACGAACGGTCACCCATCCACATACCGACCGCGACAAGTGCACCTTAACCATCGTATAATCCGCGCAGATTTTTTTTAGAACAAATTCTACTAGATTCAATGCCGTCGGGCTTTTTTAAAGACAATCTTTTTGTAGCCAATTATTTGGATAATATCAAAGTTAATTATTAGCAGAACAAAATCAAAGGATCAAAATAACGAATGACTATTCTAACCGAAAAAAGGCAAATAAGAAGAAACAAAAATTAATATTAATATATCGTATTGTTATTCAATGGATGAACGGAAGATAAATACACGGAATAAGATCTCCCTTATCTAACATGGCGAGAGAAACTTGATGTATAGATTTGTACCCGATTCAGAGGATCCCTGAAAATAAAAGCCTTCGCTTTTATCCCTAGAAAGTTTAGCAAAACAGAGGCACAGTATAGCCTGAAACAGTAAAGTAAGACGTGTCCTTGAAATATTTTTACTAACTCTAAATCTGAGCAGTAACATCATCACCAATTCCACAATTGTCATAGCTAATATAATATCACGCCTGTATTCTCCGAAGGGTTGGGCATAGGTGTATAGTAACACCCTCATTTTGCCGTTATGTTTAAGTCTCAAGTAACAGGGGGCGAGCCGGGCACAAATCCAAACTCCGGGCTGCTACTGAGGAATTCCAAACGGAAAAATCCAATAACACTTTGCCCGACCTGGGCATCGAACCCAAGACCTCACGATCAGTAGTCGCGCTTGCCACCACTAGACCAACGAGGTAGTCAACAGTCAATTTCAGAGCTATAATAAATTATAGGCGGCGATAGACAGAGATGGAAGAAAGGATTGCTACGGACATGTGAATGAGATATCGCAGTTCTGAATGCGGCAAGCACGAACTTAACTTAGCATAACTAACTAAAGCAATCTTTAAGTTATACTAAATGTAATTTACTAAGGGGATAGAACTATTTGGCATGGCCACTCTGCCGCCATTTTTGTTTTTTAAATTTGCAGCGCACGTTGGACCTGAAAGGGGGTACTTAGCTGCAGGCCACTTGATGTATCAATAATGATTGTTTTAAAGAAAGTTTTAAAATTTCAAAATTTGATAAAAAAAAACCATGCAAAATTATTATAATTTTATTTTTCATTCATTCTTCATCCTCGCTTTAGTTACGAATTCAGAAATGGAGCTTCTAATCAGTGACCCCAAATATAACCTAAAATGTAAATGCAGCTGATCATAGCTGCAGTACTGAGGATAGATAGAATTTAGCGGTATTTTTTTATCACATCTTTATACAGCTATTTCTTTTAAACTATTGACCTTTGGGGAAGTTGTAGAATTAAAGTTATCCATTATTATGAGTACTTTAACACCCTTTCGGCTTATTACCCCCTTTTCGACTAATCTTGTATACCAGAATCAACGTGCGTCGCCACTTTGAAATAAAATAAAAATGGCAGCAAGATGACTGTGCCAGCTTCCATAGAAAAATGTTTGAACACCTTTACAATAAGTCGGGAGACGAACTCTTTACACTATAATATTAACTAGCTGTGTCCTCACGGCTCCGCCCAAAGCCTATGCTACTCAGTGATAATGTAACTTTCTAACGGCAAAAGAATTTTTGAAATCGGCCCAGTAGTTTTTAAGTTTATTCGTTACATACAAAAATACAAATCTTTCCTCTTTATAATATTAGTATAGATTAGAGCATTTGGAATGGATTTAGAATAATGTTATAAGTGCTTTAAATAACGTGTAAACAAGCATCGTGCGTCTGTGTGCATACACCGAACCTTCCCTTTCTCCCAGTTACGCTACTGTTCCACATTGACTGTGACGCTAGGCTGAAAATAATTCCCTTTCAATTACCCTACTTACGTTTACGTCAGTCTGCCTATCTGCCAATTGTAGCTTTTGCTCGAGATTTTCTTGTTTCGTACCTTTTCTGTAATGCTGTGAAAGATATTTATCTTTATAAGGCTCTGTTTACCTGACGGTGAAGGAAAACGTTGAGGCGTCAGTGCTTGGTAAGTACGGCTCAAAGATAATTTAAAAGAAAAAGGATCTTGTAACATAGCGACAATTTTGTACAATAACACAAAAATAATAATGGAATTGAAACATTATATTTTCCTTATCAAAAAAGTAAAACAAAACATGGTATACTATTGCCCGATTCCTAAAAACAAGAACAAATCGTTTTGTTTACCAATGGTAGCATTTTTTATATTCAAACTGGGCTTATAAATAGACTCGTAAGCTAATTTTACTTGTGACAGCTACAGTGATATGGGAGGGTCTACTATGCGTATGATTCTTCATTTTAAACAATAACGATCCGTAAAATATAGGAATCGGCCATCATTCGTAAGAAAATAGCAGATGCGCTCTTAATTAATTTTTTTAATATAAAACGTTGCCCCACACTACTATTTCTCCTGTATCGTGGGTGCGTTTACAGACAAATATTTTGTTCCGTGCGGGAATCGATCCCACGACCCGTAGCGCAGAAGCCGATCGCTCAGCCACTGCACCAAACGTGTCGACAAATTTCGATGTAGGTATTATGAAGTTTTGGGGTTTTGCTCGTAAGCTATAAAGCAATTTATTGTACTTAGATCATGATGTACTAACAGATTGAGAATCAAAGTCGGGAGACCCTGAGTGCCTACAGAAGGCGAAAGTTTAACCACTGCGCCATATTTGGCATCAAAATTATTCCATCAGAAAAAACCTATTTGTGAACAACAATACATACACACATAAATTCATGCCTTTTTCTCAAGAGGTTAGCAAGAACTATAGAACGCCACTAAGATCCTTACATACTCCTTTCGCTTTGTTCACATTCATACATCTTGTCATACAAGCACGACGCCGGTTGAGAGTACACCGCTGTCTTTTGTAAATAACATCACCAATAACATCGACATAATTATGTCCCTTTTCTCCTTATTTGTGAACTGTCTTAGGACATAACATAATTTCCCGACAACGATAAACACGAAATACATCTCTAAATTAACTCGCTAGAATCGTGTAAACAGATACGAACCGTTAGTTATGATTTCAGCAAAAAATTTAATAGATTCAATCAAAAAACATGCATAATAATGAGAGATTCGAATTGAATCCGATACTCGCGGTGGATCTGGGCGCCATATTGCGAGCTTTATACTTTGTAGGGTTTCCGAGTAAAATATTACGTCAGACTAATAAAATCGTTTGTTTTATTACTATGTCGTAGACACACCGTTTATAGAGTTTGATAGAATTGCGTATAGCATTACAGTTTAGACCAGTGTCTGCTTGTCAGAAGGTAAAGCGGGTATTTCGTAAATAAAACCAACATAGACTCTCCACCACTGAGAGTACTTGTATTTGGGTTAGTGATTAGTTACAGATGCTAGTTCACAATATATCACAATATAAAAATATACACAAGATCAGAAAATAAGGACAAGCTATTTAGATATAAAAGGTCAGACTTCTTCAGCTGTTCGATATGGAATACCTCGCTCCGTCGAATGACAACTGTTCTTATAACGTCAGATACGTTGATTCATCTTGACGACTACCCTCCTTTATTTTCTAAAATATGATATATTCTCCGACAAGTATAATTTCGCAGTCTTATGGTATAGTTGCCGACAAAAGACTCACAAGTTATTCTTAAGTTGACAATAGATTCGATGGTTATTATTTTAAATTACTTTTTTATTTTTTCTATGTAAGGGTTAACTTATACATCGAACGTTTCTATATCTCTCGTAACAATGTGGTGAGTTGTTAATAATACCAAATGACTACCATCTGATCTCAGCTTCCCTTTGGAAACCACATATCAACAGTAGGAGTATTCTTCAGTAACATGGATTGTTTTCATGGCCACCCGTCGAGTAAATCCCTTAATCGATCATCACAACATCCCAAGAAAAGACAGGATGTCTTTCAGCCATAAAACACAGACATAGGTAGATAGGAAATGCCATGGCGCCAACTAGAATAAAAAAAACCGTAAAATACTAACATGTAACAGTACTTTTAAAAATGTACCTACTTACAGAAATAAAACCATGAGTACATAATGAATTTAAAAAAAGAATGAAGCCGCTGTAGTACGCCTGGCAGATGTGAAACTTATTTGTAAAAACAAATCTGGCCGATTCAAACGGAAGAGAGCCGACGAGTTACGAAGGTCTGCCGTCGTATGTCTGCCATCGCCAGCATCGACATTAGATGTTTCACATCAAAAAATTGATATATACAATATTAAATTTTGGAATGTTTTATAGAATTAAAATACCTACAAACATATTTAAATTACTATAAGCACTGAAGTTCTGACACATTCACGTCACGTTTAAAATAGAACAAAATACTTAAATGGAATATGATATTACGTGTTCTCATTTAATTTTAATATACGTAACAAGTTGAATACAAAAACGTTTAGGTCATCCATAAATCATTATGTAAGTCACTTGTTGGAGTTTGTTTACATTATTTTAATGTATTTTGATATTATGTTTGTATAACAACAAATATAATAAACGACTGCGTTGAGCCTTTATTAAGAATGACATACTAATGTACACCTATTTTCGTACTCATTTCCATTTTTATGCAAAGTAAGCAGAATTTTAAGCGGTTGTTACAATAGTAGCGGTGAACGCTACTAAAAATAATATTCAAAAGTGTCAGTACTTGAATACCTAGTTATCATTAAAAGAGTAAAGTTTTTGTAGGCCAAAGGCTAATAAAACTTTTTTTATGTTAAGTATTTAAATTCCAATATATTTTTATTTTGGACTACCTTGTTAGTCTAGTGGTCGCAAGCGCGTCTGCTGAGCATGGGGTCCTGAGTTCAATCTCCAGGTCGGGCAGTGTTTTTGGGTTATTCCATTAAGAATTTCTCAGTAGCAGCCCGACGTCTGGATTTGTGCCCGGTTTATGGCAATAGGCTCGCCCCCTATTACACGGGACTTAAACAAAACTGGCGAATTGAGGGTGTACTAAAACACCTCTGCCGAACCCCTCGGGAATACAAGGTGTGAGTGAATATATAAAATACCACATTTTTTTCAATAGATACTTAGTTGCCAATCCTAGTAAGGATCCCGGAATTGATACTAAGCACCTACTTATCTCTAAATCCATGACTGCCCAATTAACGGACACAATTCTCTACTAATCCTTAATTATCAAGAAAACACAAAAAAATAAACTTCTGCTGTAATGTTAATGATATTACATTTCAGAAACGTTGTAAACAGAATTTCGTCCTTGACAGCCCTATCCTCCATATTGCGGCCGCCATTTTAATTGAGAGAATCGTCGCATTCATCGCAAACGTGTTAGTCATGTTTCCATTCGATTTCCATCAGCTTTCGACCCCTGGGATCCCGCCTGTTCGCTCCCGCACACAGTTCACACTTTTTTCTATTTTTGTGCAGATATTTCGTTAAAAAAGGAATTGGGTTCGACTGTTAGTACTGAGAATTTGAAAGTGGCAGTTGTTATGGCAAAAAGGGTTGTCACGGCTTCGAAATTGTCAATTAGTCGCTTCGTGTAATTGTTATTTTTGATCAATATTTCAAAATTGTAGGTATCCATTTTCGAATCGTGAGCTTTTTTCTACAAATCATTTTCTTCTTTTCTCGTATGCAAAGCTATACAAGAATAGCGCTTGTAGTGAAAATATTAGCCAATCAGCGAAATTGGTAGCCGAGCTGGCTACCTGCAGTGCCGGACGTAGGTACTTACGTATCATCCCCTCCTGGAGGCTCTTTTAATGCAACCCAAACGAAAATAATAATAATTGATGATCAAATATGTTGTCGGTAGCTGGTAACACTGGACAATGTTGATAAAGGAAGTCGTCAAGATGAATCAACGTACCCGACGTTATAAAAACAGTGGTCATTCGACGGAGCAGAAGATTCTATGTCGAATGGTGGAGATTCATTTACTTTATTCACCATGCTTGCAATCCTGACAGACCGATATTAGTTAGACGACACGTTTGGTGCAGCGGCTGAGCAATTGGCTTCTGTGCTACGGGTCGTGGGTTCGATTCCCGCACGGATCAAATATTTGTATGGCCTACAAATTGTTGTTCCGGGTCTTAGCGTTTGTGTATGTGAAGATTTGTGTCTGTAAACGCACCCACGATACAGGAAAAACCCTAGTGTGGGACAAAGGTTTAAAAAAAAAATAGTTAAAATAAGAAAAAAAATTTAAAAACGTTAAACTGTAATGATAGATTCACCTCTACAAAATTCTGTTGTTGTTTCTACAAATAAGCCCAAAAGCCATGTCATAACATTAATTTCAATAAAAAATTCAAACTTCCATCATTTATCTAGGAAACTATTTCTTAATACGTTAAGCAACAAACTTCACTTTCAATACCTATCATCTATAATTTTACCTTCAGCCTTCAGCCTAACGTAAAAATTAAAGTCTCCATCAAAGTAATTAATCATTGTCGAGGTCAACGCCTCCGCGTGAAATTTTTGACCTTTACGTTCCATATATTTGAAATATTTACGTTCGATTAGGAAAGAAATATTTATAAGGTAGGTATTGTTTATTTTAACTAGAATGTTTTATGCGTACCTGAATCTAGAAGTAGCTAAGTAATTGCCTTTTGTAGTCTAGAGTGAAATTTCAAGGCGAGAAAGCTTATAGTTACTTAGGCAATTAGATCGATCAAGCGTTGTAGGTTGATACGAGTTTAAGTTATTGTTACGAACCGTGAAGGGTATTTTTTGATGTCAAACATCTAATGCCGCGGTACGGGTGTGAGAGTGGCTGTTGCGTGGTGACGCTCGGAATAACAGACACATGAGGGCAGACCTTCGTAACTCGTCGGCTCTCTTAGGTTTGATTTGGGCAATTTTTATGTGAAACATCTAATGCGACGGTACGGATGTGAGAGCGGCTGTTTCGTGGCGACGCTCGCGATGGAAGACACACGACGGCAGACCTTCGTAACTCGTCAGCTCTCTTCGGTTTGATTTGGCCAAATTTTTGACGTGAAACATCTAATGCGGCGGTACGTGTGTGAGAGCGGCTGTTGTGTGGCGACGCTTACGATGGCAGACCTACGTAACTCGTCGGCTCTCTTCGGTTTGATTGGGCCAGTATTTTTTTTACAAAATGAGTTTTGATGTTTCGCATCTGCCAGGCGTCTCGCGACGTCTTCATTATTTTTCCTATATTTTTGGTGACGCTACCGACTATTCTATTTTATGTATTTTCAAGGCTTTCGTCACATGCCTCTTTGCAATGCCTTAAATAAAACTCAAGCAGGCCCGCCAGCTATCAGCACACCCCGCGTTTGGTGTGGCAAATGCTTTAAAAAGCAAAGCAAAGCCTTAATTTCGCTTTCATAATATTATTATAATTATCACAAAAAAATACCACAAATTGGTCCAACATAAACGAAATTACGATATAACAGCCCTCCATTTTACGATATAAAAGTCCCCATATACACTGTAATAATTAAAAATAAATTTACAGGCAAAAGTTAATTTCTCTCTGCAATTACACTGAAATGGTGCCGAGAATTTTGTGAAGGCTGCTGCAAGCGTGAATGTATCGAAAGGTTTCTGTGTATAAGTGTGATAATTAATTATTCAGGGAATGGAGTTCCTCAAAATTGTTAAAGCAATTAAACCATGGAGATGGATTTTGATTATTTATTAATGAAGATGGCATGCCAATTGCCATCAGAAGAGATAGATCATCTAATTATCTATACACTAGCTGTGTCCTCACGGCTCCGCCCGCGTAAGAAGTTATATTCCAGTAATAAATATAGCCTATGTTACTCAGTGATAACGTAGCTTTTTAACGGCAAAAGAATTTTTGAAATCGGTCCAGTAGTTTTTATAATAAGTTTATTCGTTACATACAAAAATACAAATCTTTCCTCTTTATAATATTAGTATTGAAGTATAGATATACAGGGTGTCCAGTAAATAGTACGACATATTGTGGGGAGTGATAGCTTGGGTCAATACCTACCAAGATAGCACATTACATGTTCCACAAAATGTTACGGTTTTTAAATTATACAAAATATCTAATTTTTCTTTTGTTGAAGACTTTCTTCTTTTTGATAAAAAATACTTGTCAATGAGAAAAAATACAAGTAAAAGATTTTTTTATTACAAGATGGTAAAAAATTAGATTATTCGAAATTTAAGAAAATTTTGTATAACTTGAAAACTGTAACATTTTGCGAAAAATATTATGTGCTATTTTGGTAGGTATTGGCCCAAGCTATCACCCCCCGCAGTATGTCGTACTATCTACTGGACACCCTGTATAATTACTTGTCCTGACTGACTGACTGATTCATCAACACAGAGTTTAAACCACTGAAGCTGGAAACATGAATATTGGACAGTAGGTCCTTTTGTGACGTAGGAATCCACTAAGGAACTATTTTTGGAAATTCTACCCCTAAGGGGGTAAAATATGAGATGGAAGTTTGTATGAAAGTTCACGCGGGCGAACTCGCGGGTCGCCCTAAGTGCTGTGTTTACTAGTAGTAATGATGTAACAGCAGAAATTTGCTTTAAACAAAAAAAAAACAGATATCAAGGATCCATAGGTATAGGCATTATAAATAACAATATTACACAAATTAAACTTAAACTGTAGGTTAAAATGAAGATTAAAAATTAAATATAAAATGAAAAATTGATATTTGTATAAAATTAAAATCAAAATGTAAATTATAATAAACTTAAATACAATTCATTTAAATGCTCATGCACATGCTTTGGTTAAGTATTATACTTTGTCCCTATGGGCTGGAGACCCAGGTCTCGCCAATAACTGGCCGGTTACAAAGAAGCGGACCGCAAGGACCATCCAAAACAAGCCGAAAAGAAAAACGAAACAACCCAATGAACAAGAAAATTCTAGAAAGAAGAAAATAAATTTTGTATTTCTTTTACCCCCGATCGGCGTATACGGGTTTATACTCATCTATCAAAATATATCCAGGGTTTACGGAGCGCCAGTCTTTCTTGTAACCGTCACTTATAGTTCCCGATTTCATTTGTCGGTAGTACAAAGGATTTTCTTTGCGAAACTGTCTAGCAAAGGAGTACGTTTTAACGGCACTTTGGCGAACATCCAAGCGATATTGAAGTGTTAATTTTTGTTTGTTTTACAATTTTAAAATGGATGTTACAAAATTATATATATGACGGGTACGTTACCTGTTCAATGGAGCGTGATATTTGGGTCGTGAGATAGAAGCGTACTGTGTAATACATAACATCGCGCCTTCCCACGCCATTCCCCAAAGGGTTGGGCAGACGTGTATAGTAACACCCTCGTTCCGCCGTTATGTTTAAGTCCCATGTAATAGGAGGCGAGCTTATTGCCATCAACCGGGCACAAATGCAAATTCCGGGATGCTACTGAGAAATTCATAATGGAAAAACCCAATAACACTTTGCCCGACCTGGGGATCGAGCCCAGGACCCCATGCTCGGCAGTGGCATGCGCGACCACTAGACCATCAAGGCAGTCAAATACCTATATATACGAAGTGAAGTTAAACAAAACTGTTTAATAAAAATAATTTACTTTTAATTTTAATTTACCATATTTGTTAGAGATATTTGATCCATATGATTGACCTTATCGATTGATGCCATAAAATTACATGGTGTTATTTTTTCAGATTTAAGCCGGTTCGATTCCCGGGTGTAGCAAGCGTATTTTCAAAAACCTTTGAATGCAGATTTGATTCTTTTAAAAAATAAAGGAATGTTTCCTTTGAGTGAAATTGGCCATCTCCAGTATTTAGAGTAGTTTTCCTTCAGTTGCGGTTAAAACATTCCATACTGTATAAAATATTATTATGTAGCGTTAGGCATTTTGGCGCCCCGAGTTAAATGACCGCGCGGTGAGCGATAGCTGTGCAATTCGCTTGGGGCGCTAAAATGCCTCACGTTAAGAACTCGTGTTTACTTTATGTAATATTTTGTTTGTTGAATCAAAAAGTATCCCGTGCACGGTTAATCTATGTCAGCGGTACATCACGACGTTTGAAGGAATTACATGATTTCATTTACACCCTGTATAAGGTCCAATGAAAATACCTGAACAAACTTTTTCACAGTGTTCAGTGCATTTAACTAAACATATCTATGCAAAAAAACGAGATCAAGTGTTTTTTTTTCTAACCAAAAAAGAATAATGTTTTAAATTGCCTGTAGTCTCTGATAATAAACTCATTGATTTTTTATGCATCGACCGCTGCGAGCCTTGTTTTACCTAAACTGCGAAGCGTAAAATGTAAAAAAAATATATGTTGAAAAGTAATTTTTGGTTATTTTTTTTTATTTGAAATGGGTTTGCTCTTGACTCTAGTCTAGGTCAGAGGAGACAGATACAAAATCTACGATGGAGTGAGCTTACCCAGAAGAAGCCTGTTAACTCTAACTTTGAAGAGATTCAGGTTGAATGCGTTCGGGAACACAGACGCAGGTAATGAGTTCCATTCTTTTGCAGTGCGCATTATGAAGGATGTTTGGAAGCGGTTAGTGCAAATTGGTGGAATGGCAACTAAGTAAGGATGGTAACTTGCAGTGCGTCTAGATGTCCGATGGTAGAAGGGGACCGGTGGGATGAGGTTAGAAAAAAAACACTTGGATCTCGTTTTGTTTTGCATAGATATGTTGAGTTAAACGTCCTGAACACTGTGTAAAAGTTTGTCCAGGTATTTTGGTTGGACCTTATAATAATGCTGTGAGCAATATTTCAAAGTTAAACAACGTAACTTTTGTGGAGGACTTTGTTGAGAGAATGGCGGCGCTATCTCTTCCCGTGGGTGCCATTAGAGATGTCTAGAAGTTTATAATAACACGGATGATCCTAATCGCAAAATATATTCGCATAACTTTACCTTTAGCGCCCACTATCGCCACAACAAATCCTGCTAACCAATTCTACTAACAAAATGATTAAAACACTGAATTCACTAGTTATTTTCTCGACAGATGTACAATAGGGAAACGAAAAGATTCGTCAGTTTTCAAATTCATTCCTTTCCCACATCGCGGGCACATGTTACTTTATCAAACTGTTGAACGAAACAGACCAATGAATGGAAAATTATGTTTAATTATTTGGTAGCTAAGATCAAAATTGCCGGTTGTCTCCATATGACATAGTAGTGCCATGTTATGTCTTTGATTTGATATAAGGAGTTTTATTGTAAGAACCGAACGAACGAACCACAACCATCAGTCAGTTTTTCGTTTACGAAAACTGTAAAAATGTTTGGTTTTGTTTTTGTTAAAAACTATCTGGTGGCCGATTCCTATAATTTTACATAACATAACATCACGCCTTGTTTTTCCCGAAGGGTTGGGCAGAGGTGTATGGTAACACCCTAATTTCGCCATTATGTTTAAGTCCCACCCCTATCACATGTAATAGGAGGCGAGCCTATTGCCATTAACCGGGCACAAATTCAATCGCTGGGCTGCCACTGAGGAATTCTATAAGGAAAAACCCAATAACACTTTGCCTGACCCGGGGATCGAACCCAGGACCTCACGACCAGCAGTCGCGCTTGCCACCACTAGACCAACGAGGCAGGTCCAATAAATTACGGAGCGTTATTGGTTACAATTGATACTCCTGTATCTTTACCAATAATGAAGCAAAGACTAATTGCATAGTAGACTCTCCCATACGAAATAGCTAAAACAAGTGAAATTTGCATACTAGTTCTTTTTATATACCCAATTTAGCAATAAAAAATGCTGCCATTGGTAGGTAAGCAAAACGTTTCGTTTTTGTTTATAGGAACCGGGCATGAGTGAACGATTCGGTTACGATTTGGTTGCGATTGTACAACGTTACTGTTAGTAGAAATGGCCCACTGACTTGATGTAAGTAATCTTTTTTTTTTTTTTTTTTTTTAAACGTTGCCTCACACTAGGATTTCTCCTGTATCGTGGGTGCGTTTACAGACACAAATCTTCACATGCACAAACACCCAGACCCGGAACAACTATCTATAAGCCATACAAATATTTGTTCCGTGCGGGAATCGAACCCACGACCCGCAGCGCAGAAGCCAATCGCTTAGCCACTGCACCAAACGTGTCGTCAAACCAAGTTTTACCATACATATCCTTTTTTTTATCGTATGAAAATCCTCATGGATGTCCCTCGCCCGGGGAAGGCGAGGGGGTCTGCCGAGGGGGTCTGCTAGACTCTTACCGGCTAAAAGCCAACGATGTTCCTTCTCCTGACCGTTCGGCCGGGGTCGCGGGATTCGCAAAAGCATGCACCGCAACCCCGGCAGTACCATACATATCCTGGAAATATAAAGGTAGTAGGGGCTCGTAGATAGGTGACCGTTCCTTACACATCAAGAACCCTCCGTGCCTAGGAGAGCACGTTAAACAGTCGGTCCCGGGTGTCATACTAATACCTACGACAGTCGTTACTGGAAGTCACAAGCCTGAAAGTCTAACAACCTGTCTAACATTAGGATATCGGCATTGCCCTGTATCTGGGTTGCGGAGGTCTGATGGCAGTCGCTCCGTGTAAAATACTGGTGTTCAGCAGCATCTGGTTAGGATGGAAGCTGACCCCAACATATTTGATAAAAAGGCGAGGCTGAACAACCCTAGGAATATAAAAGCTAGTGATGACAAAATGATAGTGATAACAAAATGAAATTCAAAAGGTTAGGGCAGAACGGTATAGTAACACCCTCATTTCGCCATTATGTTTAAAATCCCATGTAATAGGGGGCGAGCCTATTGCCATTAACCGGGCACAAATGCAAAAACCCGGTTGCTACTGAGTAATTCCACACGGAAATACCTAACAACACCCTTCCCGACCTGGGGATCGAACTCAGGACCTCAGGATCAGCAGTCGCACTTGCGACCACTAGACCAACAAGGCAGTCAAAATTGAAGGACATTACAAAATTAAATTCAATAAAAATTGTTATAAAATTTCCAATTCCATTTTTACGATTCATTACCTACACTACCAACAAGTTTTTCAACCGCTAATCTATTATAGAAACGCAATCGAATGTAAAAATAAAATTTCAAATTTTGTTACATTTTTGACTAGAAAACTTTGCTAGTAGATACCTACTTTTATTCGTTTGTTTTCGACGATTTTCTGTTCCAAAGATAAATTCCACATGTTGGGGTTCTCACATCTATTTCAACTTTCTTTCTTTGTCTTTTTCTTTCTTAATCTTTCCGTTTTTCTTGTCTTAAGCTGCCCGCTTTGTTATAAGGATTTGGTCATGCGCTAACTACTAAGTATTAAGTGCTCTTTGGATTGGTATATTGGAGGTGAGCAGAGCTGTTTTCTTATTACAGGGATTTGTACACCCACCATTTGCCGCTAGTATTAAGTACCATGTAATAGGTGGCAAGCCTATCACCATTTTCGGATCATAATTGGACGTAGTTAAGCGAAAAGGATCCAACCCACACGGTTATGAGATATTCAATTTTTAAGTTTAGACTGGATTTTTTCACTGGTTCTTTGATTTAAATGTCTTGGTTTTATTGTAATTAATGGACAAATGTATAATATTTTACTTGTTAAAATGTTTTTGTGTGTAGTTTGGCTTAAGAAGTTTAAGGAGTATTTTTATATAAATAACACACTTACGATAATTTTGTGGGTTGGATCCTTTTCGCTTAACTACGTCCAATTATGGTGGTGTGGACGACACGTTTGGTGCAGTGGCTGAGCAATTGACTTCTGCGCTACGGGTCGCGGGTTTGATTCCTGCACGGATCAAATATTTGTATGGCTTACAAATAGTTGTTCCGGGTCTGGCCGTTTGTTTATGTGAAGATTTGTGTCTGTAAACGCACCCAAGATAAAGGAAAAATAAATGTGGGGCAAAGTATGAAAAAAAAAGTCTCCTCTTACAACTCCCTTGCCTGGCGACGGAGGAGAGTTATATTCTGTGATAAAGAAACGTAGGTCCCCCCTCACTCTTGCCACACAATGGCCATTACGTGTATTAAATTGAATACAGCCATCATCATCATATCCCTGCCCTTATCCCACACTAGGTGTGGTCGGCACAACACATTCCTCTTCCATTCTCCTTTATCAAACGTCATCTCAGTACTGACTCCTTTCTTACCCACATCATCAATATAAAATTGAATACAGTGAATTAATTAATTTCACCATGTTTTCATTAATATCAAATACCTATAGGGCAAGATATTACATATTCTTAATCCGTCCCCCCACGCACAGAGTACTTGATATAAAACACCTACATAACCCCTTTTATACACCTATGGAAAGTGCCTTTATTATTCCCTGGACCATTTTGTACGCTCATGGCAACGCGCCAGAAAAGCTGAAATTAAGACACCTACACATCACTTAAACACCTTATCAACATGTTCAATAGACTAAGCTTGAATAACATGACAAGTACCTATGTACTCAGTCTTTCACTTGATACAATGTAGCCTAGAAAGGCTCTGCCTCATAGAAAGCGGGCTGGTAGCGGAGCGGGTGGGTATGAGCGATGTCACAGTCAAAATCTAAAACAAAAAAATCACGCTATAAAAAGTATGAAGCAAAAAAATATTCGTGATGTTCAGCGGATAGCCATCGTGGTGCATGCGTAGGTATCGTCAGTTAGGACAGGTCAAGTTGCTCTGGTACTTTCCTCAAAAGGCCATTCCAGACGTTGCCCTACATTGTTTCACTCGCGTAATTTTTATACCACAATGTCTGAACTTAAAAAGAGACCATGACCTCTGAGTTTGTTTCAGCTATTCTTCTCAGAGATAGTCAGATAGGAAATGCCGGCGCCATCAAATTAAAAAAAAAACATTACATTAACTTGTAAAAGTGTCTGTAACAGATTTATTTACAGAAATAAACATCATTTATCATTTATGGAATTCTATTTTATGGTAGCTCCTCTTGGAAGAACTCTCAATTGAGAGCTTTTTATAAATACGGGCGCTTGGAATCAACGTTACGCTATCAGTGTGACGTCACTCATATAAACTCACACATAACAGCTGCTCCCGATCCGCTCTCAACCCGCTTACTGTATAGCGGAGGGTTTAACACACCGCTATTCAATATTCTGAACGTAGATCGTAACCTTGTATATGTTACCTTTGTATCGATAAATAAGGCTGTCAGACGCCGCCCCTGTAGTTCACTGAGTCAGAACCTATTTTTCAGTAAGGTGACCTAGTCTTATAGTGGAAAAATGACTGTGGGCGGTTTTAGATCAAAATTGTTGTGACGTCAAT
Organism: Amphipyra berbera; assembly: GCA_910594945.2. Lineage (NCBI taxonomy): Eukaryota > Metazoa > Arthropoda > Insecta > Lepidoptera > Noctuidae > Amphipyra > Amphipyra berbera. Next base: position 3,862,258 of record OU343138.1, read on the forward strand.
TTTGAAAATTATTATACAAGGTTAGTCAGAAAGGGGGTACTAAGCCGCGGGCCACTTAATGTATCACTGATGATTGTTTTAAAGAAAGTGTTAAAATTTAAAAATTCGTTTTTTTTTCACGAAGAATTATTATTATTTTAGTTTTTTTAAAAATTCTTCATCCCTGCTTTAGTTATGAATTCAGAAAATGGAGTTACTAATCCGTGACCCCAAATATGACGTAAAATGTAAACACGTCTGATCATAGTTGAGGATAGATAGAATTTAGCGTATTTTTTATGAAACCTTTGAACAGCTATTTCTCTTGAACTATAGACTTTTGGGGAAAGTTGCAGAACAAAAGTTATCCATTATTATGGGTACTTTAACACCCTTTCGGCTTAGTACCCACTTTACGACTAACCTTGTATAACTGCGTTGCCTGCCATGTTGGTCTAGTGGTCGCAAGCGCGACTGCTGAACTTGGGATTTTGGGTTCGATCACCAGTTCGGGCAAAGTGTTATTGGGTTTTTAACATAATACAACATCACGCCTATATTCTCCGAAGGATTGGGCAGAGGTGTATAGTAACACCCTCATTTCGCCGTTAAGTCCCATGTAATAGGGGGCGAATTCCACACCGTAAAACCCAAGAACACTTTGCCTGACCTGGGGATCGAACTCAAGATCTCACGATCAGCAGTTGCGCTTGCGACCACTAGACCAACGCGGCAGTTATTGAGGCGCTCTGTCAGTTTGCTATAACAGAAATCTTTATCAATCACAACCGAACTGAAGCCTAAGCCCTCGTACGCACGAGAGCTTTTTCAACTCGCGTTAAAAAAAGCGTTCTAATACAACAAATAGCAAGCCGTATATGTGTTCACATGATAGCGCTTTTTTAACGCAGCTTATCTATTGCGCGCGTTAGACGCTTTTTCAACGTGCGTTAAAAAAGCGTTCTAATACAACAAATAGCAAGCCGTATATGTGTTCACATGATAGCGCTTTTTTAACGCAGCTTATCTATTGCACGCGTTAGACGCTTTTTTAACGAGCGTTAAAAAAGCGTTCTAATACAACAAATAGCAAGCCGTATATGTGTTCACATGATAGCGCTTTTTTAACGCAGCTTATCTATTGCGCGCGTTAGACGCTTTTTTAACGAGTGTTAAAAAAGCGTTCTAATACAACAAATAGCAAGCCACATATGTGTTCACATGATAGCGCTTTTTTAACGCAGCTTATCTATTGCGCGCGTTGGACGCTTTTTCAACGCGCGTTAAAAAAGCGTTCTAATACAACAAGTAGCAAGCCATATATGTGTTCACATGATAGCGCTTTTTTAACGCAGCTTATCTATTGCGCGCGTTGGACGCTTTTTTAACGAGCGTTGAAAAAGCTCTCGTGCGAACGAGGGCTTACAGACAGTATTCGTTTACGAAACCTGTCAAGTTGTTTGACAACAAAACCAAAACATTTTGACAGACGCTTGTGTATCGTTTGCGGTGTGGCAACAAATTTGTTATTAGAATTATCCTCCATTCCTTTTTCATTATTTATCTAGTACTACACACGTGTACCTCAAGGTTATCGTAACAAATGATCAGAACAATTCATGTATTATTTATCTGCCCGTCCTTGTTTTTATTATACAGCTTGTGGACTGCCTCGTTGGGTAGTGGTAGCAAGCGTGACTGCTGACCGTGAGGTCCTGGATTCGATCCCCAGGTCGGGCAAAGTGTTATTAGGTTTCTCAATAGTAGCTCAGAGTTTGGATTTGTGCCTGGTTGATGGCAATAGGCTCACCCCCTATTATTTCGGACTTAAACATAACGGCAAAATGAGGGTGTTACTATACGCCTCTGCCCAACCCTTCGGGGAATATAGGCGTGATGTTTTGTTATGTACTACACACGTATACCTCAAAGTTATCGTGACAAATGATCACAACAATTCATGTATTATTTATCTGTCTGTCCTTATATTTCTTATACAACATGTGGACTGCGGAATCTGGAATCAAGTGGAAGTTTTTTCGCCAAATACTGCCTTCCAAGATTTTCTATGAAGATATAATATGTTTTTCACGTCATTCCTCAGGACATTTTTCAAGATTATTATGACGTGACCCTAGTAGGGGTATTACCTAGGTTTTGAGTGTGCGTAGGTGGATTATTTATAGGGATGATGTATGGCCATTTTGGGGTTCAAGATCTCTGTTGTAAATAGATTTATGGGCAGATTATATTGAATTGTCAACATGTTGTTTTATGATTTTATGGTAATCAGATTACTGTCTCATTGCTGGGCATGGGCCCCTTCTCAGAATAAAAAGGGTTTAGGCTTTAGTCCACCACGCTGGCCTGGTACGAGCTGGGAGCCTAAGGATACAACATTTCTTATACAAGGTTAGTCGGAAAGGGGGTGCTAAACTGAAAAGGTGTTAAAGTACCCATAATAATGGATAACTTTTGTTCTACAACTTTCACCAAAAATCATTAGTTTAAAAGAAATAGCTGTTCAAAGATTTCATAAAAAATACGCTAAATTCGATCTATCCTCAGCTATGATCACCTGTGTTTACATTTTAGGTCATATTTAGGGTCACAGATTAGAAGCTTTATTTTCTGAATCCTTAACTAAAGCAGGTACGAAGTTTTATTTTTAAATTATTTTATTTAAATTTAATATAATTTTATATGGTTTTTTTTATCGAATTTTGAAATTTTAACACTTTCTTTAAAACAGTCATCAGTGATACATTAAGTGACCTTTCCGACTAACCTTGTATGCCTAACAAAATAGCTGTGTTATACTTAAAGAAAATATAAAATTATCATATACTGTTATTTTATATAACGTTAAACAAATCGTTTTCGAAATACCAAAGATATAAGATAACGTAAATTAAGAACAACAGTCGAAGTGAAAACCTTTTTGAAGTTGGTTAAAAAACGTTACAAAGACATCAAAATATAGCGATCGAGAAAATTCTATTATCCTGGGAAGAGTGACTTTGTCAAGATTTCATGTCAACATAACAAGCGAATCTTAGAAATATGACGCTCCCTCGTATTTTTTATTATACCTTCAAGTTGCGTCTCGTGGGAGTTGCGCAGACGACAACATTTATCGCCGCATGTGAAATATATTTCATTTTTATATAGGGATTTTTTTCAGAAGAAATATTATATGAATAGAAGATATTGTGTCGTTTGCTTTCAACGAAGGTTTTGCCTGAGAATTAAACTTGTGAGTTTAGAATTCAAAATGGCTGTCCTTTTGTCTTCTATATGATTTGTGTCAGTATTATTTGTTGTAATGGAGGAATATTTATTTGTTCCACGATTGCATATTTATACAAGGTTAGTCGGAAAAGGGGTACTAATCCACGGTCCACTTATGCCCGGTTCCTATGCCTGAAAACTAATCGTTTTGCTTACGTATGGTAGCCTTTTTTATTCAAAACTGGGCCTATAAATGGACTATAGGTCAACCAGAATCTCATAGCATTAAAAATTAATAACAAATAGTGGTTTTCATATGGCAATGTCAACATGTCACTTGTCAAAACGAGTATGACTGTAGTTGATACATTTTCCAGTTCTGATTAATGTTTTACTGTTCAAACATTTTTAATAAACATACTTATATTAACAGTGTTTCCTTTTCCATTACAATAAAATTGCAAAAAACCACATATCAGCATATCATTTTGGGTCCCAGTGCTTATTATCAGCAAGCACATTGGGTCACATAAAACAATAAGCCAAAATCTCTAACAACATGGATTTATGAAATACATGTTGTGCTGACCCCATCTAGTGTGGGATAAGGGCAGGTAGAAGATGAAGAAGAAATTAAAGAAAAAAATTACAAGTATCAAGACTTTTTATTCAAATTACCCTTGTGTTACCCACAAAAAAGTTTAATTTCCCTATTTGCCATCAGATTCTGGCTAATTAGAGCTAATTTAATCTGTAATAGCTACTAACGCGGGAGGGTGGGTCTTATAAGCAACACTATAGGGTAGTTGCTTCATTATTGGTAAAGATTTATGAGACTTCATTTTAACCAATAACACCACTGATGACTGTATTAAAGCAAGTGTTAAAATTTTAAAATTCTTTGTTTATTTTTGTGCCAAATGCTTTTTATTTGAGTTGTTTAAAAATTCTTCATCCCTGCTTTAGTTACGAATTCAAAAAATGAAGCTTCTAATCGGTGACTCCAAAAATGATCTGAAATGTAAGCACAGCTGATCACAGATGAGGATAGATCCACATTTTAGCGTATTTTTTATAAAATCTTTGAACAGCTTTTTCTCTTAAAACATCGTCTTCTGGGGAAAGTTGTTGAACAAAAGTTATTCATTATTATGGGTACTTTAACACCCTTTCGGATTATTACCCCCTTTCCGACTAACCTTGTATATTTTTATAATCCACCAGCTGTGTTCTCACGGCTCCGCCCGCGTAAGAAGTTTTATTCCAATAGATAATAAATATAGCTTATGTTAGTGATAATGTAGCTTTCTAACAGCAAAAGAATTTTTGAAATCGGTCCAGTAGTTTTAAGTTTATTCGTTACATACAAAAATACAAATCTTTCCTCTTTATAATATTAGTGTAGATAAATCATTTTCACGTCATCAACTGATCAAAAACCCTTGACCTTTTTATACCAAGGTTGTAAGTAAGGCACACGATCTGCGATAAATGCAAATCTCACTTTAGAAGCGATTTGTATCTGTCATTTATTTAATGCATATTCTACGGCAGATAGAAATTATGATTGATAGGAGAAAATATTGATACTTAGAAATTACTGTCTCAATAAATCGATAGATTAAAAAATATGAATTTCACATCAAAAATGCATTGATATTGGTAGGTAGTTTATGATTCGGATCAACCAATGTGTTGAAGCGTGATTGAAAAATAAACAGAAAAAAGACTTGGAGGCATTTTATATTTGTTCGTCTCCGTTTTCTGCCTAGCCTTTTTCATCAGGGGTCAGCTTCCAGTCTAACCAGATGCGGCTGAATATCAGTATTTTACACGGAGCGACTGCCATCAGAACTCCGCAACCCGTGACTGGGCAATGCCGATATCCTAGGGTTAGACCAGTTGTCGGACTTTTCGGGTTTCTGACTTACCGCAACGAGTGTCATAGGTATTCGTATGACACCCGGGACCGACTGTTTAACGTGTTCTCCGAGGCACGGAGGGGTCTCGATATGTATTGAGCGGTCACCCATCCACGGACTGACCGCGACAAGCGCAGCTTAACCTCGCAAATCATTCTTCCAGTTTATAACGAATACTGGACACAGAACTGAAGAAGTATCTAACAAATTATCTATATACAGCATGTTTTGGACACTGCACAGAGCGAAAGGTTTTTTTCTTATTGAGTCGTACATGACATGCAGTTGTCTTTTGTGGATCTGCCATTCGCGGCACGTTGGAGCGACTTGCAATCAATAAACAAAGACCTACTTTGAGCAGGACAAATTATAATATAAATCGTTTATAGTTAATTTTTAATTGTAATTGTAACATTTATTTATCAGTTTGAATTATGTTATTTATTTATTTTTTACATAAATAATGTATAATCGAATTATTTATTTCCGTTTACACAATTATTATAAATTAGTACACAACTATATTCACACACACATGCACTGCCCATATACACACACATGTTGGTTTAAGTGAACGGGCATGACCACTGAGACATCCGCGTATTTTTTTTTTTATTTATTTAAGCACGCTATTTATTTATTTATCTATTTGGAACCGGTTTACATCAGTTACGTCACAGTGGGTTCAGTTGAAAACCAGCGTCAGGCACTAGTAGTCTGACATTTATGCTGAACTGAACCTATTTGGCGCAGCCGCTAGACACACAGATACTTGGTGTTTTTCCTATTCGGTATAATACAGGAAGAGTTAAAGTATCAATCAATGTTCAATAAGTGGTAATTTAGCTGATAGATGTCAAGATATATTCGTTTTTCTGAAAATTGTTACAACAAGCCCCTCGCTCCCCTACGTGTTGGTTGAAAACAGCAATTCGTAGAACTATTCCTATTAGCGTATCATTTTCGATGACTATAAGTCTGATTTAATTGTTACTTCCCCTCCAAAAATACTGAAATTATACTAACGATTAAATATTTTTTGGACTGACATTTAATTTTTTGTTTATTTTTTATTTTGTTTTGTCTCTTATGATTTTTTTCTCTGTGTGTCTGACTGCTTTCGTGCCAAATAAATTTCTTTCTTTCTTTCTCAAATCTTAAGATAATTAGCCACGAGCCCCTCTTAGTTCATCTCACTAATATTCTAAACTAGCGGCCCGTCCCGGCTTCGCACGGGTGGACATTTTTCCCGGATTTGCAACATTTTTCATCTATGCTCCGCTCCTTTTGATCGTAGCGTGATGTAATATAGCCTATAACCTTCCTCGATAAATGGACTACCCAACACAAAAATAATTTTTCAATCCCAACCAGTAGTTCCTGAGATTAGCGCGTTCAAACAAACAAACTCGTCAGCTTTATAATATTAGTAATGAAGAAGTCGCCCGCGGCCTCGCCCGCGTGGATGTCGGTTATCGTGTACCTATTCCGCGTTTTTCGGGATAAAAGTAGCCTATATCCTTCTCCGGCTTCCAGACTATCTCTGTACCAAGTTTCATCAAAAACAGTTCAGTAGTTTAGTCGTGATGAGGTAACAAGCGGACAGACAGACTTTCTTTACGAGTTACTTTCGCTTTATAATAATAGGTAAGGATATGAAAATTTTTGAAAATGTTTGTTACTCAATCAAGCATAAACGGCTCAACGGATTTTGATGAAATTTTGCACACAGATAGACCACGTGCTGGATTAACACATAGGATCCTTTTTATCCGGGTATATGAAGAAGCTCCCGTAGGATGTGAGTGATACCACGAGCAACATCTATTCTTATTCTTTATTGTACACAAAAAATAATATACAATACAGTTTTATTGGTAAATTCATGTACGAAGGCGAGCTTCACTCAAAAATGAGTTTTCTAACAGCAAACCTTAGAGTGATAGAGATATCTAGTTGATTATATTATTGTGATACCTATCTGTCATGTTGTTGGAAGGACTCATGGTTTGATGACTGACTGGTACTTACCCGCTGTAACTGATTTGCCAAAGTTAAACCTTTGATGGGTGATCGTTTTTCACACATCCATAACCTTATGTGTTTCAGAGAGCACGTTAAACTGTCGGTAACAAGAATACCTACGTAATTATTGCACCTAGAAGCCTGAAATGTATAACAGCTGGTCTGAAGTTCTGAAAATTAGATGGCAGTTGCTCCGTGAGAAATTGTCCCAACATTCATGAGAAAACTGCCTCGTTGGTCTAGTGGTGGCAAGCGCTACTCCTGATCGTGAGGTCCTGGGTTCAATCCCCAGGTCGGGCAGTGTTATTAGGTTTTTCTGTGTGGAATTTCTCAGTAGCAGGCGGAGTTTGGAATTGTGCCCGGTTGATGACAATAGGCTCGCCCCCTATTACATAGGACTAAAACATAACTGCGAAATGAGGGTGTTACTATACACCTCTGCCAACCCTTCGGGGAATATAGGCGTGATGTTATGTTATGTTGTTGTGAAAAGGGATGATGAGTTGTTTGAAGAAAATCTGAAACTTTTATTGGTTTTCAATCAAAGTTAGTAACAAAATAGGTGCGTATATAATATTTGTGTGTGTATCGGTCGATAGTCGATGGGTGTTTGTGGACTTGAGACCGCGTGGTTGCGGCTTCGAATCCGACCTCCGCCAACAATGTGGTCGGCCTATAAACAGATAGTTTCAATTGAGCGGTTAGCAGGGAACCGCTGATGTACTATAATACGATACTCATGTAGTTCTGCCTATCTTTTTCTCAATTGTGTGGGGGTCAGCTTCCAGTCTAACCAGATGCTGAATACCAGTATTTTATACGAAGCGACTGCCATCAGACCTCTCCAAATCCGCAACCCAGTTACGGGGCAATGCCGATATCCTAAAGTTAGACCAGTTGTCAGACTTTTGGGCTTCTGACCACCCGTAATTACTGTCATAGGTATTCGTATGACACCCGAAACCAACAGTTTAACGTGGTCTTCGAGACACGGAGGGGTCTCGATGTGTAACGAATGGTCACCCATCCAAAGACTGACCGCGGCAAGCGCAGCTTAACTTCGCAAATCGTATGAATCGCGTGTTTGTTAATTAGCCACGAGGCCCCCTATCTTACTTATATATGAAGAAATAAAATGTTATAACATAACATCACGCCTATCTTCCCCGAAGGGTAGGGCAGAGGTGTATAGTAACACCCTCATTTCGCCGTTACGTTTAAGTCCCATAAAATAGAGGGCGAGCCTATTGCCATCAACCGGGCACAAATCCAAACTCTAGGCAGCTATTGAGAAATTCCACACGGAAACATACACAAAAAAAAAATACATACAGACGAACATAGAACCTCCTCCTTTTTGGAAGTCGATTAAAAACATAATAACGCTTTGCCCGACCTGGAGATCGAACCTAGGACCTCACGATCAACAGTCGCGCTTGCCACCGAAATCGAAACCTGTTCTTACATCTTCCATTAATTCCAATATTTATGTACGACTAGCGGCCCGTCCCGGCTTCGCACGGGTGGACTTTTTTTTAAATCATTTTCGGATAATAAATATAGCCTATGTTACTCGGTGATAATGTAGCTTTCTAACGGCAAAAGAATTTTTGAAATCGGTCCTGCAGTTTTTAAGTTTATACGTTACATACAAAAATACAAATCTTTCCTCTTTATAATATTAGTACAGAAAACGTAACTTCATTCTTAAAATACCCAGTTTAATAAACTTACTGAATCAACATTCTTATCCAACACCTGAGCCAGTCCCCAAATCTTCAATCATAAACTTCCGAAGCGGGTCCCCAAAAATGCAATCTGTAAAAGATGTGGCCAAGGGTCATAGATCAAGATGGATGTCGTATACTGTATGCGGAACCCCAATATATCTTAATAAGGGTTCTTCATTGTCCTTCTATATATTTTCCGTTATCCCTTCATATCTATAACGAGGTTCCGCTTATTTTGTGGGGCCTATTTGAATGTGGTTGGCCTTTGGTTGTTCATCATTAAATATTATGTGATGTCTACTGTTATATTACTATACTAGCGGCCCGTCCCGGCTTCGCACGGGTGGATATTTTTCCCGTTTTTGCAACATTTTTCATTTATACTCCGCTCCTATTGGTTGTAGCGTGATGTTATATAGCCTATAACCTTCCTTGATAAATGGACTATCCAACACAAAAATATTTTTTTAATTCCAACCAGTAGTTCCTGAGATTAGCGCATTCAAACAAACAAACTCTTCAGTTTTATAATATTATTATAGATAGTATAAAACAAAGTCGCTCCCGCTGTCTGTACGCTTACATCTTTTAAACTACGCAACTGGTTTTAATGCAGTTTTCAGCATTAGATAGAGTGATTCAAGAGGAAGGTTTATATGCTCCACATTAGTATCTATATTGCACCCGTGCAAAGCCGGGGCGGGTCGCTTGTACTTAATAAATCTCTAGGAGCCCGTTCACATTCATACAACGGATCTGTTGTAACGGATCCGTCGGTACTGGATGTATTGTTCACATCTGTACCAACGGGTCTGGTACCGGCAACACAAGACCATACATATATTGCCGGAGCACCTTGTCAATGTTGCTCTAATATTGTCGAGTATAGACTATTGTCGTAACATTGCCGACCACATATTAACTTAAAATGTTGACCATTAAGAAATGTATACGTGCCATAACTAATATAAAGCTAACTGATAGCTGTAGACCATTCTTTTTAAAATTAAACATATTAACATTACCATGCATATATATATTAGAGGTTGTATTATTTGTTAGAAAAAATGCAAACTACTTCAAAAAGCTAAACAGCAGGAGACATAAGTTCAATATATGTTTACCAGAAAACAAGACAGCGTTATTAAACAAAAGTATATTATGCATGGCTCCACGTATTTATAATCATTTACCAAACTCGGTCCTCTCCATTATTGATATAAACATATTTAAAAACAGTATTAAAACATTGTTAGTAAAAAAAGCATATTATTCTGTTACTGAATATTTACAGGATAAACTTTTGTAATTCTTCTTTTACTGTCTTTTCTTTTATCATTGGTACATACGTGCATAGTTTCATAGGTACCTATTTTGTAATTTTGCATGCCTCATGGTAGGATATGGCTAATGGTCACTATTGTTTGTATAAGAACTTTTGTACCCATATTCGCAAATGAATAAATGATTTGATTTGATTTGATTTGATTAACCAGCCCCTCTAGGGGACCAGCATGCCCTACCCTTCATGCTAAAATACTCCTAAATAATACATCAAAGTGAAACCTAAGTGCCATAAATAATTTATGACCTCAAAGCAGCATGAATTTTGGTCTGAGCTCTAGTTTTAAGTTCCAAAACTGAATTACATAGGTTTCAGTATTTATCAAAGCTGAAATACAGTTGAAACTGTGTCCAACTTAGCTTTTGCACGTCCAACGACAAACTGAGTTAATGTAACTGGTTTGGTTTTAAGTGTAATATCATCCGTCGTCGGTTCTTGAGTCGTGATTAAGTAATCTAGTATATTAATGAGTTAGTTTAGATTTCATTAATAGTAATTATGATAAGTGGTTCGTGGTTATCAACCGCGTGGATCACATACATACATATCAAAAACCTAATAATACTATGCCCGACCTGGGGATCGAACCCAGGACCTCAGGATCAGCAGTCGCGCTTGCCACCACTAAACAAGTCAACATGCATTCAAATATACGTCGTAATCATAATTATTATTAGTTCTTTCTGCCTAGCCTTTTCCCAACTATGTTGAGGTCAGCTTCCAGTCTAACCAGACGCGGCTGGATACCAGTATTTTACACGGAGCGACTGCCATCAGACCGCCACAACCCCGGATACTGGGCAATGCCGATATACTAAGGTTAAGGTTAGACAACGGTGTTGATTCTGTAGTGCATTTTGACAGTACTAAACTAGACTTAAAGCAACTGTCACTTTCTTTTTCTATTGAAACAGAAAGAGACAAACACCCTTAGTTTAGTTTAGTCCTGTCAAAATGTGCAACAGAATCGACACCAGTTTGTCAGATTTTCGGGCTGCTGACTACCCGTAACGACCGTCATAGGATCCGTTTGACACCCGGAACCGTGGCTTCCAAGGCACGGAGGGGTCGTGATGAATAACGAATGGACACCCATCCACGAATTGACCGCTGCAAGCGCAGCTTAGAGCTCTGCCTCATTAGTGCGCTGCGTTGCGTCGTCGCAGTGTCAACGCTACGTCGTTTTCCATATATTTTATGTGACATGCCACATTAAAGCGTTGCGTCGTCGCACGCGACGTTCAACGGATCGGCGGACGAGAGACGAAGCGGGGGGAGGGTGATGCGTTGCGCTGTCGGAGCTCCCGTGGTTCCACTGCTAGTGGGGCAAACGAGACTGACTGAGGTGCGTGCGTTGTCCTCTTGCGCTGCGACTGCGACGCCGTGCGTCGTCGCAACGCAGGTGTGGCATACAATGCGTTGATCCGTTGCGACGACACAACGCAACGCACTAATGACGCATCGCCCTTAACCTTATAAAGCACCAGCCCCTCCATCATGTTTCAATAACATCATCAAATAGGTAATTAGATAACATATTATAATTAGATTGAAGACTGCTCTTTGCAATCGTCTTTACATCAATAGAAGATTCATCTCGCTCAACTCCGTTTCCAATTGAAAATTCTGAGTATCATTCAAGTTCCATTGGTAACCCAACCAATTATTATGAACAACTTGTTAGAAACTTTAGTAAGTAATTACTGACGTACGATTGAAGCGATCGAGATTCCAATCGGTTTGAATTGAGTTTCGGTAGATGGTTTATGCAAAAGTGAATTATCTGTTACTGTATGTATTAACTTTGAATCCGTTTTATTTAATGGGGTGAGCAGAATTCAAAGTAATTATACTCGTACACCGTGAGCCCGAAGTAGCCGAAAGATTTTGACTACGCCTTTGTAATGATATTATGAGTCAATAATTTTATATCAACATAAGTCCAATTCAGTCAACTTTAGATTTCCTTTATTTATTTATACAAGGTTAGTCGGAAAGGGGTACTAAGCCGAAAGGGTGTTAAAGTACCCATAATAAGGGATAACTTTTGTTCTACAACTTTCTCCAAAACTAGATAGTTTAAAAGAAATAGCTTTTCAATGATTTCGTAAAAAATATGCTAAAATCTATTTATCCATAGCTATGATCAGCTGTTTTTACAATTTAGGTCATATTTGGGGTCACGGATTAAAAACTTAATTTTCTGAATTCATAACTAAACCAGGTACCTATGATTTTAAAAAAAAAAACTAGTATAAATTTCTTTTTCCATGCAAGTAAGAATTATCGCATTTTGAAATTTTAACACTTGCTTTTATACAGTTATCAGTGATACTTTAAGAGACCCGCGGCTTAGTACCCCCTTTCCGACTAACCTTGTATACATATGTATATGATTACATTTTTTAAATATTTTCATTAAAACAAAAAAAAACATTTAAATATAAAATGTAGTAGCCTACAGGCCATCAGAAACAGAGTCTAAGCTACAGGTGGTCAGGGCCTCAGAGAAAGGAACTTCCTTACCATACGCGCCGTGTCCAGAACTACCGCTTTCTGTATCAGGCCCTTGACCCTGATGTTGGTCGAGGCTCTTTGCATATTAGCCATTGGCCGTAACGACTATCGGCACAACGACTGCTGAGCCAACCTCCCACGTGTCGACAACCTCGTGTGCCAAGTCTTGATACTTAATTTCTTTATCTTTCTCGGCTTTCACAAGGTTCTCGTCATGTGGGACAGTGATATCAATAATCAATGTGAGACGCTCTGATCGATCTATCACCACTATGTCAGGCTTATTGGCAACAATAGTCCTGTCGGTGATGATAGATCGACCCCAGTACAATGTGACGTGACCATTCTCGAGAACTGGGTCGGGTACCTACATACTTCTAAAGTGTCATACTTGTTCAGTGTCAGTCAACAATTTTTTTCTGACCAAAATAAACCATTTAACATTAGCACTTCCTAGTAAACAATACCGTAGGTCGAGCTGGTAATGTTTAAATTATCGTGTGAGTGGGTAAGAAAACTTCTCACTTGAAGGAAGAGAAGATGTCAAAGTACTAACTGGCCGGTAAGCTTGTAGTTTCCGCTTCCACGTATAAGTCGCAACGTCGCGTTCATAGGGTATGTTACCCTAGAGATTTTTCGACTTGTGAATTTTGATAAATTATGAATATCTCGATAATTAAGCTTTATTCCCCAAACTGTATACTACTTTTTCGTTTCCGATTAGGCATTGGAATCGAAGGTTATAATCTTTCGAGAACCTCGGACCTACGGTGTATACAAGGTTAGTTGGAAAGGGGGTAGGTACTAAGCCGCAGGCCACTTAATGTATCACTGATGATTGTTTTAAAGAAAGTGTTAAAATTTAAAAATTCGATTAATTTTTTTTCCATGAAAAATAATTTTTATTTTAGTTTTGTTCAAAAATTCTTCATCCCTGCTTTAGTTACGAATTCAGAAAATAGAGTTTCTAATCCGTGACCCTTAATATGACCTAAAATGTAAACACAGCTGATCATAGCTGAAGATAGACAGAATTTAGCGTATTTTTTTTTAAATCTTTGAACAGCTATTTCCCTTAAACTAATGACTTTGGGGAAAGTTGTAGAACAAAAGTTATCCATTATTATGGGTACTCTAACACCCTTTCGGCTTAGTACCCCCTTTCCGACTAACCTTGTTGATGCAATGGTACGTTTCAAAATCATGAACTACATAATAATCCTACCTCGTTGGTCTAGTGATGGCAGGCGTGACTGCTGATCGTGTGGTCCTGGGTTCGACCCTCAAGTCAGGCAAAGTTTTATTGGGTTTTTACGTGTGGAATTCCTCAGTAGCAGTCCGGAGTTTGGGTTTGTGTCCGGTTGATGGCAATAGGGAAATGAGGGTGTTACTATACACCTCTGCCCTACCCTTCGGGAAATACAGGCGTGATATGTCATGTTATAGAATAAAAAATAGGATATAAATAAATAATTATGAAGCTTAATATTTCAGACTTCCTCCTTTCTTAATAGAATTCTCTTTGAGCGACACACTTTATCATTTTAACAAAAGTTTTCAATGCAGTGAGTGCCTCCGTAATGTTAGTTCTTGACAAATGTTGCACATTGCACTTGTCACAGGTTATTAAAGTCTATTCACAACACTATACTGAACTCAACAATAGCTGAAGTAGATATAATCAACCCATTACTGTCCCACTGCTGGGAACGGGCCTCTTCTCGTGCTGGTCTCGTGCGGGTTGGCAGACTGCACGCACTATGAGAACTTTTTGGAGGCCTTTTTGCAGGTTTCCTCACGCTGTTTTCTTTTAGCGGAAGTGATAATCAAATTCTGATCCGCACATGAATTCGAAAAGTCTGAAGTGCGGGCTGGAATCGTACTCAGACCAACCTGCATGGAAGCCAAGTGTACAACCGTGAGGCTATCACTGCTTGTAACTGATTCATTAATAAATGTTTTATACACTCAAAGATCATCAAGTCTCATTTTTTTTATCATGTGATATTTTTTCGCGTTTGTGTAAAATTATTGTACCACAATTATTATACCCGCCCACACTATTAAAAACGCAGTTTTTCTTCTTTTAAAATATAAAATGTCTCTAATAAATAAGCTATTTTTAAACGGTTTAAATTAGCTTCACTTCGTATATTTGTTTGTTTGGTTCAAATTTTGCGACAGAATTTTCAACTACTTCTACTTAACCGATTCTCCTAAAACTTCCCGCCGCGTCCGATTATAGACCCTCCCAAAACAGTTTAGTACGCCGTCCCAGGCATGCGCTACTAGGGCCCGATGACGATATCACCCTTCTCTAGGAGGCGAATAAATCGACTAGTACAATACATATACACCGCCGCCGCCGACCGGCGTATCGCCCTCGCCGACGAGGCCTCTCGCGACGTCCCACCGCCGCCGCCCCCGATACGCCGTGCTCACCCGCTGCAGCCGCGGAGCCGGTCGTCCCTTCTGACTCCGCGCAGTCACACCGTTGTTAATGCAGCCCTCATCAAGCTGTCGTATCCCTCCCAGTCCTCTCGCATTTAACACCCTAAGAGGTTCGAGTCCCTCCTTGGGGACACCCTTAGAGGTGTTGCTGCTATAGTAGTCATGATGTTACAGTAGTTAGCGTAGTTAGCTAGGTAGTTAGTTTAGATATTGGTTCGGAGACCCTTCTGGTCTCGCCAATAATAGCCCGGTTACGTAGAAAAGGTCCGCAAGACCATCTACAAGAGTCGATTAGGAAAAAAAATAAAAAAAAACTTCGCATAGAAATTCAATTCCCATGACAATACAACATCACAATAATTTCAACCTTCAATCCTCAAATCCTTATGCTGCAGGAGTACTGCGAGATAAAACCGTTTAACTTAAAAGTTAGTTAGTTAGTTAGTTAGGTGCGTAGTACTCTCAACCGGCGTGCGTGTATGACAAGATGTATGAATGTGGATGAAGCAAAAGGGGTATGTAAGAGTCGTAGCATGTGGCGTTCTATAGTTTCTACCTAACCCCATGGGAAAAAGGCGTGAGTTTATGTATGTATGTATGTATGTTAAAAGTTTTTTAAGGGATTACTAATGTCTTGACAGCCTTGTTGGTTTAGTGGTCGCAAGTGCGACTGCTGAGCATGGGGTCCTGGGTTCGATCCCCAGGTCGGGCAAAGTGCTATTGGGTTTTTCCATTAGGAATTTCTCAGTAACAGCCCGGAGTCTGGATTTGTGCCCGGTTAATGGCAATAGGCTGGCCCCCTATTACGTGGGACTTAAACATAACTGACGAAACGAGGGTGTACTAAAAACATGTCTGCCGAACCCTTTGGGGAATACAAGGCGTGATGTTATGTTATTAATATCTAAAGTACTTTCCTTCTATGATCATGTGTTTGGGACATCCTGTATATGATTGGAAATAAAGTGATAATTCAGTTTGTCATTTCCACAGTTTATTTCAACAAACGCTTTATGTCGTCACTACAGCGAAAATTTCCAAGCCATGACTAATGTTCACAAGTCTTATCTTATTAAAGCGTGTTCACGGCACTATTAATAATGTTGCAGCTGCAGCGTGACAGCTGATTGCGTCGTTTAATTTTTCACGCTGTATATACAACCATTTTGGTTTAGATAGAAATTTCTCATCTCTCGCGTCAGATAATAGATTAAAAGATGAGCGTGCGATCGTGAAACGTTGACCAGAGCTAAAATGTTATATTATGAATTACTCGTAGTCAGATCCCAGTATAGAAATACCTTCACCTAGCTGGTTAATGAATGAAAAGTATTTTATATCAAATTAAATATGTCAAAAAATATATTGCAAATGGGTTGACTAAAAATTTTCAGTCCAGAATATTATTAATTAAAATTGTATTTTTTTAAAGATTTCACTGGTTTGGTTAATAGACAAATTCCATACAAATCGAAAGTATGAAGCCTATAGAATATGCAAACGTTAGGTTGATATTTTTTTTCCCGTCACAACTCTTGGGTAGGCAGGTATAAACACAGCCCCCCCCGGTTGGGTTCCCGCATTGTCGTTGCGGGGGGGCTTAGTAGCCGTGGCATTGAACCCCACGGTGAAGCGAAGAGGAACCCAAGGAGGGGCCGCTCGTCGGGGCTTGGGTCTGGAAGCCCTCGATGTAGCGGCCAAGTAGGTTGCGGTGTCGCTTTGGCGACATCGCAACTGAGGCGGGCCGCGATGTCGTTTGGAAAGCATCGCGGCTGAGTGCGGGAGGCCGCGGCGGGAGAGGAGTGCCGGTATTACGGTGCGCCGTTCTCCCTACCTTCCGCGGCCTTGACGGGGCCGCCACCGTCAGATGGCGGACGCGGTGGGGCCGCAGGGGGAGAGGAGTGGCGGTGTGTACCTGGCCGCCCTTTCTACCCTATGCGGCCGAAAAGTGGTAGGCGGCGGGGCCACTAATCTGACCCGTCGCAGGGGGACCAGGGGTGCCCAGACACGGGGTAGTCTGGCACCCATGTACTTGTTTGGTCCCCGGGGTGGTCACGGCGTACCATGTGTTCTTGTGCGCCGGTGATGTGGGGTGCTCCCCGCGCCTCTCAGGAGGTCGTGGGGTGGGGCCCTACAGTGGAGAGGTCCACCAGCAATTGGTGGACCAAGACCTGCCGGGGTTGCGGTGCATGCAATAGCGAATCCCGCGACCCCGGCCTTCCTTAGGTCAGAAAGAGGGAGACCGTGGTGGTTTTAGCCAGTAAAATTCCGGCACACCCCCCCCCGTCTGCCCCAGACGGGGGATAGTCCATGAGGATTTCCCTTCTGCCTACCCAAGAGTTCAATCAATCATATTCTGTACTGAAATTGTTTAGTCAACTCATTTGCAATATATTTATTGACATATTGATATAAAATACTTTTCATCCATTAACCAGCTCGGTGAAGGTCGTACTATACTGGGATCCTCTATCGTAGGAGTTCAATGTTTATCAGTAGCGAAAAATACGTTCCTGTTCTGATGAAGATTTGTGTGTACAACATCCAGAAAACAAGAGAAAGCTTTGTGTGGGGAAAGATTTAAAAAAGGGTGTCAACACACTCCTGCCTTGAGTAAACCAATTTAAAAGAGCTGCTTCTTATTTTATTCTAACTCGTTCGTTCAGCCTAGCCTTTTCCCAACTATGTTGGTGTCACCTTCCAGTCTGACCTGATGCGGCTTAGTACCAGTATTTTACACGGAGCGACTGCCATCAGACCTCCACAACCCAGTTACTGGGCAATGCTGATATCCTAAGGTTAGATCGGTTGACTGACTTTCGGGCTTCTGACTTCCCGTAACTACTGTCCAAGGTATTCGTATGACACCTGGGACCGACTATTTAAAGTGCTCTCCGAGGCACGAAGGCCTCTCGATTTGGAAGGAACGGTCACCCATCTACGGACTGACCGCGGCAAGCACAGCTTAACCTCGCAAATCGTATGATCCGCGTGGTTGGTAATTAGCCACGAGCTCCCTCTTTATTTTATTCTAACTAAAGATCTTAAATTATTAATATACCTAATTAGAGACTAAGAGCGTCAGAGTGTCATTAGATTGTGTTGCTACGCTGATGTGAGTTGCTGTTGAAAACAGCCAAGTTAACTCAGTTACGAGTTTGTTACGTAACTTAACTCAGTTTTATCATCACGGCTTGATGAGAAAGAGAAAAAATAGCGTAACAGTATAAGTATAGTCGGCGTAGCTTATATTGTTTATCGTTTGTCCATCGACGTAGCAGCCAACCCTAGTGCAGCTCAGCTCACCAATCAAACTGTTTATACAAGGTTAGTCGGAAAGGGGGTACTAAGCCGCGGACCACTTAATGTATCACTGAAGACTGTTTTAAAGAAAGTGTTAAAATTTTAAAAATCGATAATTATTTTTTTCATGCAAAATGATTTTTATTTTAGTTTTTTCAAAAATTCTTCATCCCTGCTTTAGTTATGAATTCAGAAAATGGAGTTTCTAATCCGTGACCCCAAATATGACCTAAATAGTAAACATAGCTGATCATAGCTGAGGATAGATAGAATTTAGCATATTTTTTACGGAATCTTTGAAAAGCTATTTCTCTTAAACTATCGATTTTTGGGGAAAGTTGTACAACAAAAGTTATCCCTTATTATAGGTACTTTAACACCCTTTCGGCTTAGTACCCCCTTTCCGACTAACCTTGTATACAGGTTAAATAGACTGGGCGGGGTCGGTCCACTCTGTCTTACACCACAGTTCAGTCCATAAGAAACGGATTTTGAAACCTGCCCACCGAACATAATTCTTTTGGTTTGAGTACCAATGTTTCAGAATAGGTACTAATGAGTTCAGCGGGTAAGTCCGTTTCATTATTATTAAGATATTTTTGTAAGTACTTATATTATAATTTACCAACATATGGATGTACCTTGTCCGAAATAAATTTGATTGATTGATTGATAATACATAAAAGTAAGGTATGAGAAAAGCGCAGGAATAAAGCCAGCTTGGTGGACCAAGGCCTAAAACCCTTCTTATTTTGAAAAGAGGCCCGTGCCCAGCAGTGGTACAGTAATGGGCTAATTATGCTTATGCTATTAGAAAAGTATAGTTATGAAAAATATAATAGGCTGTATTACAATGTGTCCCAGTATTCAGTAATAAATATTTTTAAAGCGGTAATATATCTATACACACAATTTTATCGACAAAAACACCCCACTCGTGGGGTCAATTCTCCACCCCCCTAAATATAGCGAAATTGTAGTATGTATTTGACTTACCTATTTGGACCTGTACATACTCAATCACCCACAACTTAAGACCTAGACCTCATAAAGGCGTAAATTTAAGGTCATTTGAATGGCTACAGCATAGACAACGTAAAAAAGTATGAAACTGCTACCCATAAGTTAAGCAATTTTTGTAATGAGACACGAAAGTTAAATTTTATACATTATTTTACACATTTTTTTACATTTTATTATTTTAACATTTTCTAAAATATTACCAAAACTACAGAGGGTAACACGTGTCTTATATGTTTTTTCAACACACTTGCTCATAAGGTGGCTCTTATTGGACCGCTTTTAGATTCGTAATGTAGCTTATTACGGACTAGTTCGGTAAAATGTACCACAGATTAATGATATGTGTCTACATTTTTTTTTAATTTTCAATGGATTTTAGTCCCCATGTGCAAGGTGCTTTTGGTGATAAAATTGTATGAGTATATTACTACATACTACCCTTAAAGTTTTATTACTACATACTAGGAAACATTGTAGGTATAGCTCTGTGAAATCTATAATTAGAAATCTTAGGAATACATACATACATACATAAACTCACGCCTTTTTCCCATGGGGGTAGGCAGAAACTATAGAACGCCACATGCTACGACTCTTACATACCCCCTAAATCTTAGGAATAAAATTAAGAATTTCCTTAGGAGGACTTATCGTCCATCTGTACTGTGGTTATATAATAAACAAACCTAAATATAACATAACATAACATCACGCCTGTATTCCCCGAAAGATTGGGCAGAGGTGTATAGTGACACCCCCATTTCGCCGTTATGTTCAAGTCCCATGTAATAGGGGGCGAGCCTATTGCCATCAACTGGGCGCAAATCCAAACTTCAGGCTGCTACTGAGGAATTCCACGCGGAATAACCGAATAACACTTTGCCTGACCTAGGGATCGAACCCAGGACTTCACGATCAGCAGTCGCGCTTGCCACCACTAGACGAACGAGGTAGTTAAATATACTAAATGTTACTTATCTTATATTGTGTTACCATATCTCTAGCTAATAAAGTTTTAATTCTATTTTAATTCTACATGGTACCCGCGGCCTCTCGACTCCAATTATTTCCTTACATAATTAATTAATCAACTCACTGGGTCTGAGTCCATTATTAAATAGCATTTTTTTCTAAGGCGCGGTATCCACCAAAGCGGAGAGGAGAGGAGACGAGACGAGACGTGTTTGAATAAACCAATCCGATTTCGTTATTTCCACATCTCTTCTCCGCTTAGCTTGGGTGGAAATGGATCAAGCGGAGAGGAGAGGAGATGTCTCATTTTTCTATAGAATTTTGTGCGGCGTGCGAGCAAGCGGCGCGGCAGAGCGGAGAAGTGTCTAGTCGGGCGGCCGGGCGGCGCTCGCGCTCGCACACCCCGCACCCCATCTATCTATTGGTCTCTCACAGCTCACATCTCTGCTACACAAAGCTCACATCTCCTCTCCGCTACACTTCTCCTCTCCGCTTTGGTGGAAATAACCTGCCAGCTTCGCAGCACATCTCCTCTCGTCTCCTCTCCTCTCCGCTTTGGTGGATACCGGGCCTAAAGAAGGAGACCGCTTTTCGAGCTATGTGACCAGAGGTATTATTATGTAGATGTGTTTAATCTGTAATCTTTATTATTATTACATAGTATAAAACAAAGTCGCTCCCGCTGTCTGTACGCTTAGATCTTTTAAACTACTTACGCAACGGATTTTAATACAGTTTTCAGAAATAGATAGAGTGATTCACGAGGAAGGTTTATATGCCCCACATTAGTATCTACATTGCACCCGTGCGAAGCCGGGGCAGGTCGCTAGTGTAATATCTATAATCAATAGCAGTAATAGCCTAGTGGTGTGAGCGTCAGACTGCCAAGGTATAGGTCTCGAGTTCGAACCCAAGGCACGCACCTCTGACTTTTCGGATTCATGTGCGTATTGTTTAATTAGCACTTGCTTAAAAACTCTGAAGGAAAATATCGTGAGGAAACCGGCATGCCTGAGAGATATTTCTCGACGGCATGTGAAGCCAAGTCAGAGGCCCATGGGCGGCATAAACTCTGACACTGGGTTAGTCACTAAGCACACGAAATTAAGAAAGAAGAAGATCTGTAATATAAAAGGAGAAAGGACTGACGGACTGACTCACTGATCTATTAACGCACAGCCTAAACCGCTGGCATTAGTAATTTAAAAAATTGACAGTAGGTGGGGCATTCTTCGAAAAATATTAACAAAAATTGAGAACGTCATTAGCATCATCCCAAAGTTAAGAATGCAGATGTTTAATACTATAATTATGATAATGAAAACTGAAACTATACCACTGCCGTCAAGCAATAAGACAAGAATAAAAGCAATCTGACAATACCATAACGTTAACAACCCGGGAGAAGAATGATTTGTTAAAATAATGTTAAAAAATTTCGAATATTCACCCAGGTACCTTTCGAGACGGTTTCAATTACTTCGTATATTTGTTTGTTCGATTCCTACCGATTCTCCTGAAACTTCGCACACATATTCAATTCTCATGACAATATAACATAATAATTTCAACCTTCAATACTCAAATCCTGATGCTGCAGGGGTACTGCAAGATAAAACTGTTCAACTTAGGTGTTTTTTTTAAGAGATTTTATAACGTAAGCATGTGGATGCTTAAGGATGGATTTTTAAAAATTTTACTCGTAAGGGAGTGAAAAAAATTCACGCAAGCGAAACTGCAGGCAAAAGCTAGTAAATCAAAATAGTGGAAAATGTTTAGTATTTTCAGAACAGCAAATGTTTATGATTGCTTGACTAATAGCTGTACCATTTTATCTCATTTAAAACCATCAAAGAGTATAATGGTACGGTTGTGGAATGCCACAGAGTTAGGGCGAGTTCACACTAGGTATTATTTTAGCTGTATCGAGTGTACTTCGAATTTAGTTCGAGCTCTACTCATAATATCAGCCCATAAATGTACACTGTTGAACATGGATGTCCAGTAACCACTCGGTAATGAACGATTAAAGGAATATTGCCATAATCACCAAGCTTGACGGAGGAATAAGTACCTAACCGCAGCAGACGTTATTAGCAGAAAAGAACGACACTGTCCATCCTCTTTAAAAATAATATCATATAATGGCTGTATTCCCCGAAGGGTTGGGCATAGGTGTATAGTAACACCCTCATTTTATTTTTTTATTCTACAATTTTTTCAATCTGTTCGGTTTTGATCTTCATGCATCATTCTTCCACTTTACAAGCAATACTGGACACAGAACTGAATAAAAGTCTAACAAATTATTTATATTCAACATGTTTTAGACACTGCACAGAGCGAAAGATTTTCTTATTGGGTCGTACATAGCGTGCTGTTGTCTTTTGCGGATCTGCCATTCGCGGCATGTTGGAGCGACTTGCAATAAATAATCTGCTTTGCCGACGCAACAAAGACCTACTTTGAACAGGACAAATTAAAATCTGAATCGTTTATAGTTCATTTTTAATTGTAATTGTAATATTTCACATTTATTTATCAACATTTTAATTATGTTATTTATTTATTATTTCATAAGTAATACATAATCGAATTATTTATTTCCATTTACACAATGATTATAAACTAGTACACAACTATATTCACACACACATTCACTGCTCATATACACAAACATGTTGGTTACGGGTCAACAGTAATTATTTTTTATTTGTTTATTTATTTAAGCACGCTATTTATCTATTTGGAACTGGTTTACATCAATTACGTCACAAAGGGTTCAGTTGAAAACCAGCGTCAGGCACTAGTGGTCTGAGCACTGCAACTGGAAACTACATATAAATACAGTATGCAAGAGACTCAATAGATTTGTCTACGCTTTAAGACAGTTAAGGAAAACGGTTAGTGAAACAGCAGCTCTAACTGCTTATCATGGCCACGTAAGCTCCATCTTAAGGTACGGGTTATTGTTATGGGGCAACTCATCACACATTAGCAGAGCTTTCATTATACAGAAAAAGTGTATCCGAGCAATAAGTAATATCGGAACTTTTGAAACTTGCAGGCCGCTTTTTAAAAAACTAGGAGTACTTACTTTTGTATCTATGTACATATTCGAAATTGGGATGTTTATTAGGAACCAATTACATTTATTTGTGGACAGTAATAGAAACCATAAATATAAGTCTAGAGACCCCACTAAATTAAAAAATCTTACTTCTTGTAGAAGTGCATTGCATAAAAAAACAGCTATAAGATGTCCGTCACAGTTTACAACCATATTCCGCGTGTGTTGAGAGAACTTCCCTTGTATACATTTAAAACTCAATTGCAAGCCTGGTTAATAGAGAACTGTTTTTATTCCATAACTGAATTTTTTGACTGTAAAACTTAATCTTAAGGTAACTTGTTATAATTTGTAAAGAACTGTATTATTATTATAGACTACTACTACTACTTGAGAATGGATCTTGTACCTAACAGTGAATTTTCGCATGTCTTATATAGGTGCGATGTGTAAAGCACTACTTTCTTGTAACACCATTTGTACCATATCTCTGACGAAATAAACGAATTGAATTGAATTGAATTGACATTTATGCTGAACTGAACCTATTTGGCGCAGCCGCTAGACACACAGCTACTTTATTTTTTTATTTTGTTTTGTCTCCTATGTTTTTTTTTGTCTGCGCGTCTGACTGCTTTCGTGCCAAATAAATTTCTTTCTTTCTTTCTCATTTCGCCGTTATGTTTTAGTCCCATGTAATAGATGGCGAGCCTATTGCCATCAACCGGGACAAATCTAAACTCCGGGTTGCTACTGAGGAATTCCACACAGTAAAACCCAATAACACTTTTGCATGACCTGGGGATCGACCCCAGGACCTCACGATCAGCAGTCGCGCTTGCGATCACTAGACTAAGGAGGCAGTTAGTACTCTCTTGTCATCTCGATACGCTATACTAATTTGCCCGTACACCAAACATTGGGCAATACGACGAAGCCAATTATCAAGCGTATTGAGTACGAATCAGCAGTACGAATACGTAATGGCGTTGTAAATGAATCGTACGGCCAGCCTGTCATTACGGACATTGAAAGCGTATTGTCGGTTCACTGGGAATGAAGGGATCATTACTTTGGCATTTTATCTGTTCAGAGTCCATCCGGTTCAACTGCGCTTGCCGCGGTCGGCGACCACGGAGACCCCTCCATGCCTCGGAGAGCACGTTAAACAGTCGGTCCCGGGTGTCATACGAATACCTATGACAGTCGTTACGGGAAGGCAGAAGCCCGAAAAGTATGACAACTGGTCTAACCTTAGGATATCGGCATTGCCCAGTAACTGGTTTGCAGAGGTCTGATGGCAGTCGCTCCATGTGAAATATTCAGCCGCATCTGGTTTGACCGGAAGCTGACCCTAACATAGTTCGGAAAGGGCTATGCAGGACAGTCGTTTCGGTAACATTATCTAACTCTTTTTTATGTTATTGAAAATGTATGTAACCCGCTATTAGATAGAAATCCTAGGAATTCTATACTAATATTATAAAGCTGAAGAGTTTGTTTGTTTGTTTGTTTGAACGCGCTAATCTCAGGAACGACTTGTTGGAATTGAAAAAATATTATTGTGTTAGATAGTCCATTTATCGAGGAAGGTTATATACTATATAACATCACGCTACAACCAATAGGAGCGGAGCATAATTGAAAAATGTTTCGAAAACGGGAAAATTGTCCACCCGTGCGAAGCGGGGACGGGCCGCTAGTATATTTTAATGCCTAAAATCGACAAGAAATATGTGTTTTTTATTATTCACATTTCTTAGGAATTCTATACATTATCTAAACAGCAATCGGAATTGTGTATGGAAATGTATATCTTATAGAACCTCTGACAAAATAATTTGCACATTTCCTAAATCGGCTCGGCGTAGTATACATTTCCTAGTAGTAGTAGGTATGCAATGCAGTTTCATACATTTCCGGTAACATTATACAAATCTTCTTCTTCTTCTTCCTGCCCTTATCCCACACTAGGTGGGGTCGGCACAACATGTATTTCATAAATCCATATTGTTAGAGGTTTTAGCTTATTGTTGCATGACCGGCCGCCTGCCTGACATCAACCCTCCTTGGGAATACTCGTTGAGCGTCCGCGCAGCTGGTGATTCAATGTGCTTGCTGATATTATGCACTGAGTCCCAAAATGATATGCTTGTCAATCTTATTGCTGACAACTAAGCAGACTATGTTGTTCATGGTGGAGTATACTTGAAGTTCCTCGACCCATTCATACATAACATTATCATTACAAAACATATACGACGATCTTCAGAACGAAACAAAAGAAATAGTATTTATTAGAAAATTAAAAACATATTTAATAGAAAAATGCTTCTACTCAATCAACGAATATTTTGAGAATAAATAAAGATAAAAACACCCAATATAAGCAAAAATAACATAAATAAATAAAACATACAATTAATAATACACCTATACCAATACCTATTTACTCAATAACATATCACTCGATATACTATGTTGTTTTGGTTCTAGTATCCTTAATTAAAAATATTGAGTATTAAGAATAACAATAGTCAAGAATTAGGCACTATGTACCAAGTAGACACATAAGTAAAATTATAAATATACTTTTATGTAATTAGAGCCCTCAATTAATATTGCAACACCTGGAAAAGGTTGCTAAGCTGTACCTACTCTATATAATAAGATCTGTATTATTTTACCTTAGTGTGCAAATAAATATTTTGAGTTTGAGTTTACATATATTATTATCTAAATCCAAAGCAATCCTACGGACTTTTAGTTGATTGTTTGTTGTATTGATTCGACGCGCTGATGCAAACTCAGCGACGATAACTTTGTTAGCAGTTCATTATGTTGGCCTGTTAATGTAATTTGCTACTATCGCAGAAACTTGATTTCTATTTGTTATTATTTTCTTATGGGGCTCGTGGCTAATTAACAACACCGTGGATCTATTTGCGAGGTTAAGCAGCCCTTGCCGCGGTCAGTCCGTGGATAAATAAATAAATAAAAAAAAACGTTTATTGCACTTAATATGGCTGTACACATTTGTGAAACTCTTGACTTCCAAACTAAGTAAAACTTGTACTATGGAAGTCAAGGCGCTCTCTTTATCTAGAACTAAAATACAATAAAACGGCAAAGGAAGCATGCAAAGCCAAAGGATTGGCAAACAATTTTATTTTTATAACAAAACAAAAATTGTAACTTATACTTTTGCAAAAAAAATAAAAATTTACTAGTGTAGTGTGTCTTGTGTGAAGTAGGAGAGAGTTTCAATTGTGGAAATGAGGGAGTGTTGCTGTCCGGATGGGTGAGTACGTGGTGTGTGTAAATTGGGATTGTGTGTCAGTTGTTGGGTTTATGGATGGGTGACCGTTCTGCACATATCGAGCCCTGTCCGCGCCTCGGAGTGTAAGTCAAATTGTCGGTCCCGGGTGTCATACGAATACCTATGGCAGTCGCTACATAGTCAGACGCTTGAAAATTTGAGAATCAATCTAACCTTAGAATATCGCGTTGTCAGCGACAAGTGCTGCTTAACCTCGCAAATTGTACGACCCACTCCGTTATTACCTAACATAGGTTTTATTCTTGACTTGGTCGTGTATGGCCCTAGTCTCACCTGATGATAAGCGCAGACAGGGTCTAAGATGGAGCACACGAATCCAAGGAACAGAAATATAGAGAGATTCCCCTATACACCTCTGGCTCTCGCATTCACACGACGGAACACAGTAAATTGCTTGGCGTCGGACTTTAATGTGAGGGTGGTAGCTAGCCAGGCGGAACGTATAGATCCTACCACCAAGAGTGCTGGGTTTTGTTGAATCTTACAACACGCGTCTATTCCCAGCGTGCAGTGAGGAAGATTTATATCATAACCCGTCCCCACAAGGGGTAAACGAAAAAAACATTTTTAAAAACAAGCTTTTATTTAAATGCTCTAAAAAGAAGATAAACTTTAAATTAAATCAAACCCATAAATTTATTACATTATACAATTATTATTAATTTATTTATATGATATAAAAGCCTGTCGCGTTTCATGTTTAAACTTAGAACGGATTTTCACAATTGAATGCGTATACGACATTTCATATCTGTGCTGCTAACCATTGAGGAGTTCCCGAGTCAGGACCCAAACCTGAGTGTAGCAGCCATGTCACGGTAAAACTTAAAACCGGCTATCATAGTAAAATGCGTACACAAAATTTCGTGTCTGTGCTGATGGCCGTTGTAGAGTTATTTTATCTGGAGTTAATCCTGGATGTCGATTCAGGTCATGCTTACCATAAAAATGCATTGTCATCGCAACTGAACCAACATGTAAAAATTAAAATCGGTAGGATAAGAGGAAGTGGTTTAAAATTCAGTTGCAAGATTTGAACCGAACATACATACCTACATACAAACATTGCAAGTTAAGTAAAAGCTTGTAAAAAGACTGCGTTCACTCGGGGCCGCGGCACGTTCGGTTTTGTTTTTGGTGTCAAACAATTTGATAGATTTTGTAAACGGAATTGAATTAATGGTTCGGCTTTGGTTCGGTTGCGAATGATCAACATTTCGGCGGACCTAGCACGAACGTTTGACGTGTACACCCGTATACACAAACATTACAAAGCCGGGTCCAGACGAGAGTAACGTGTAATGTCGTGTAATATCGTGAAATGTAACGCGAATTCTGTGTGTGGACGGCGCTCCGAGCATTACATGTGACGCTTGCCATGATCCATCGGCTGTCGGTTTTTAGCGCGAACACAAAGGCGCTCGCAGTGCTTGTTTGGACGGCTTTTGTGACTGTTGCGTCGTGTGTACGTTCATAATATGGAGTGAGGAACAATCGTTTTTATATTGGCCACTTATTTGCTGAGATTTTACTTCTACAAGTTAAGAAGATCTTCTCTTATACAAATCAGTTTTCCAACATCGACGCACCAAACGTTTCTTCCGGTCTTCAGTTAATAAATATCGTGTGCCGACCACATTGTTGACGCTAAATTACACGTAATCTTACATTACGCACGTCTGGACCCGGCTCAAAGCCTCACAGTGTACCCGAACGGACTGCGTTGAAGAGGGCTCCGTGATTGGTTGCTTTTAATCTCCCAACATAAAGGCGACCAATCGCAGACCCGTATTCAATGCAGCACGTTTGAGTACACTGTTAGGCCTTCTAGTAATGTTTGTGCATAACGGTGTTAGTATCGTAAATGTATCGCTAATGTAAGCGTATTTTGAATCGAAAATACATCTGTCCTATAACATTTTGGTTATTTTTATGCGACATGCGCAATTTGTATCATACATGGATATGAATCTTCTTTTCGTGTGGTTAGTGACTAACCTGGTGTCAGAGTTTATGCCGCCCATGGGCTTCTGACTTACCTTCACATGTCGTCGAGAAATATCTCTCAGCCATGCCGGTTTCCTCACGATGTTTTCCTTCACCGTTTTTTTAAGCATGTAATAATTATACAATACGAGGTCTGATGGCAGTCGCTCCGTGTAAAATACTGGTATTCAGCCGCATCTGGTTAGACTGGAAACTGACCCCAACATAATTGGGAAAAGGCTAAGAGAGAATAATTATACAATACGCACATGAATCAGAACACAGATTGCTACAGATATGAATTAAATTTTCAGTTCAATTAAATAGTTTGTGCGAAACGAGTATTTGCGATTCAATAGTTTATATATTTTTATTTATGTTATACTTAGAACAGTTTTTATATCATGATCTCATTTTAAAAGAGACCTTGATTTCTGAGTTTGTTTCGGCTTTTCTTCTCAGAGCTAGTCAGATAGGAAATGCAGGCGCCTTCTGGTCTTAAAAAGAAGACATTACATTGATTTGTAAAAGGATCTGAAACATTTCTTTCAAGAAAAATAAATAATAACATAACATCACGCCTTATATTCCCCGAAGGATTGGGCAGAGGTGTTTTAGTACACCCTCGTTTCGCCAGTTATGTTTAAGTCCTATGTAATAGGGGGTGAGCCTATGGCCATTAACCAGGCACTAATCCAGACTCCGGGCTACTACTAAGAAATTTCTAATGGAAAACCCAATAACACTTTACCCGACCTGGGGATCGATCTCAGGACCCTATGCTCAGCAGTCACACTTGCGACCACTAGACCAACAAGGCAGTCAAAAAGTCAGTATTTTTAAAATAAAAAAAAATAAAAACATATTAACAAAAATAAAACCGACTTCAAAAAAACGAAGAAAAGAATAAAATAATTACCATATTATAAAATTAACAGTTTCAGAAGTCGGCGCTAATCCACGCTGAACCAAATTAAAGGCACCGACTTCTGAAACTGTTAATTTTATAATATGGTAATTATTTTATTCTTTTCTTCGTGTTTTTTGAGGTCGGTTTTATTTTTGTTAAAATGTTTTTTTTTATTTTTTTTCATTTTAGTGGCCTTAGTACATGGTTGGACCTACTAAAGACGCTGCTCGTAACATAGTCAAATCATCACATTATGCATACTGTTCGTCATTGAGGAGTTCCATTGTCTATCTCCGAAGTTCTTCATCAGATCTTCACTAAATTTAAATGGGACCATTTCGAAAGAATACTCTTTCAAACAAAAAAAGATTTTTTCAAATCGGTTCATAAATGGGGGTGTAGTGAGGTAACAAAAAAAAAAAAAAAAAAAAAACACAGTCGAATTGAGAGCCTCCTCCGTTTTTTGGAAGTCGGTTAAAAAACAAAATTCACTTACAATCAACGTTACGTTTACATTAGGAACTGAACAGTATTCGTGTGAAGCCTACTGTTAGTCGAAGTGACCGCGGTACTAACTTTTTTTTTTTTTTTTTTTTTTTCTCGTTGGAAAGTCCTCATGGATGTCCCTCGCCCGGGGAAGGCGAGGGGGTCTGCCGGACTCTTATCGGCTAAAAGCCAACGGTGTTCCTTCTCCTGACCGTACGGCCAGGGTCGCGGGATTCACAAAAGCATGCACCGCAACACCGGCAGGTCCCGGTCCGCCAACCCATGGCGGACCTCTCCTCTGTGGGGCCTTGCCCCACGCCCTCCTGAGAGGCGCACACGGAACACGGCGCGCCGCCTTCTCGGGCCTGTTACTGTTCGGGCGGCGAGTCCCCAAACCCGCCGCCCGTAGGCCACACACTAGGGTGGCTGGAGATCATCGCGTACACGCGCCCTCCAGCGCCCGGTGCGTCTGGCGCGGGAAGGGAGAAGAGCACACCGCTCCCTATCCCTCTCCGCTTCCTCTTTGGTTGCCATCACCCCCTCACAAAAGGAGGCGATGGCTTCCCACGCAGTCTCGCTCCCGACCATGGACAGAACCACAGCCGGAAGCGAGAGGTCACCGCCGACCGCCGCGACTAATTCGCGGCGCTGCGACCCCCAAGCTGGACACGCCTGCAAAGTGTGCAGCGCCGTGTCCTCGGGGCAGTCGCAGTGGTGACAACCGGGCGTCTGCTCCCGGCCTATGCGACACAGGTACTTCCCGAAACAACCATGTTCCGAGAGCACCTGCGTCAGCCGGAAGCTAAGGGCGCCATGCCGCCTCTCCAGCCACTCCTCCATCACGGGTCATACCGCCGCAATTGCGGCGTGCCCACCGCGGTACTAACCTAACCTAACTCAAACACTATTTTCTAAATCCATTCTATCAGTTCGTTGTTTACTACCCGCAGCGAGGTGTCGTCACAAACTGAGCGAGGTAACACAGTTAAGTTTGTTAGTTACTTTAACTTCGTTTTAATTTCTGGTTCGGTTCAATTTTCTGTGGTCCGTAATAGCTTTACATTGTTTGTTACTTCTAGGAGCTCTATTAGCGATGGGAGGCTTAATAGGACGCTTGTTTAATGGAAATAGGTAATGTTTCTTTGTGCTAGCACTTATTATGAGTTTTTTCTCTTTGATGTTTGTTTTTCTTTGATTAAGAGGAAACGCGGGCTTCAAAATATTAATATTTTGAATAGGTTTTTGCGATGTATTTCCATCCCACCCCTCCCGCAAACCTTCCCAATTGAGCGCGAAAGAGACACCTGCATCTCGGACTGATTTCTCCTGTGCAATATTAGCAAAATCGTACTTTCGTATTTCCCTGTTTCCTTATTAAAATCTAGACGGATTTTAATATATTTTTTTGTAATAATTTAAGAAATCTTTGGTTATGTGAGATATGGTATGGGTTTGGTCTTTGCTCATTTCGCCAGTTATTTTTAAGCCCCATGCAATAGGGGGCGAGCCTATTGCCATTAATCGGGCACAAATCCAGACTCCACGCTGCTACTGAGAAATTCCTAATGGAAAATCCGAATAACACTTTGCCCGACCTGAGGATCGAATCCAGGACCGCATGTTCAGCAGTCGCAATTGCGACTACTAGACCAACAAGGCAGTCACCCAGTATTGTTTAACCAATAACTCTCCGTAAATTATAGAAATCGGCCATTACACAGGTGATTAAAAAATCATGGGTACTTGGAATTTGTAGAACTATAGAACTCACTCTCTATATTAATTCCCTTATATGATTATAGTCCATTGTAGAGCGAATACGTCTATTAAAATTACTAGGAATTTTGTACAGTTTAATGAATGAACGACTAACAATGGACTGATTTCCAAGTAACAATACCATGTTTAACTCTACATTTCACGTGTATGTACTAACGAGCAGAAGTTTTGACCGCAAAGCTAACTCTAGTTAGGAAAGCACCAAAGATAACTACCGAAATCTCCCACCTGGACAATTTTTTTTTTTTTTTTTTTTTTAATATTTATTTGGACACAACACAAATAAGACACAGACAAGACAATTAGGTACAGCAAAATAGAACACAAATAAATAATACAAAATAAATTAAAAATACTAACATAAACAAAAGTAGGTAGGTATGTGTCTCACGGCTGGACCAAATAGGTTCCAGATCAGCTTTATGCCAAGTCACAAGTACATGACATGAGTTGCCTTG
The DNA here is from genome assembly GCA_910594945.2 of Amphipyra berbera. Lineage (NCBI taxonomy): Eukaryota > Metazoa > Arthropoda > Insecta > Lepidoptera > Noctuidae > Amphipyra > Amphipyra berbera. The sequence continues at coordinate 3,894,785 of OU343138.1, forward strand.
GCTAATCTGGAAGTCTTTAAACAGACTCCGGACGCAGGTTGATCGAAGCAAGGAAATCCTGCTCAAGTGGAGATTCATAGACGATTCCAGCTTGGAGTGTAAATGTAGTGCTGTTCCACAAACGATGGGACACTACATCATGCCCTGCGTGCCCTGATACCTGCACGTTACAGGAACTAATAGACGCTACTGATAACGCTAAACTCGTAGCTAAGTTCTGGGGCGACTCAATTTAGATTGCCATCGACACGCTAAGAAGAAGACTAAAGATTCATTACACGTTTACCTTCCATGCAGGAGGGTCCGAGTTTGATCCTGGCTGGAGTTTCATTTTCACTTATGTTAAAGATGAGGGAAAGTCAAAAGTACGGGCTGGGATCGAAGTTAGACCCTTCTGCATGGAAGAAAAGCTCTTTAGGTTACTTTATTTCCATTTGTAATAGCCAAAATAAGTAGCATTATAAATTCTCCTTTATTCATTTCTAAACATATTATTATACGTTTATACAAGGTTAGTCGGAAAGGGGATACTAAGCCGCGAGCCACTTAATGTATCACTGATGATTATTTTAAAGCAAGTGTTAAAATAACAAAATTCGATAATTTTTATTTGAACGCAAAAAGATTTTAATTTTAGCTTTATTTAAAAAAATAACGTACCTGCTTTAGTTATGAATTCAGAAAATTAAGTTTCTAATCCGTGACCCCAAATATGACGTATATAGCAAACACTACTGATCATAGCTATGGACAAATAGATTTCAGCATATTTTTACGAAATCTTTGAAAAGCTATTTCTCTTAAACAATCGAGTTTTGGGGAAAGTTGTAGAACAAAAGTTATCCCTTATTATAGGTACTTTAACACCCTTCCAGCTTAGTACCCCCTTTCCGACTAACCTTGTATTTTTAAACATTTCTATAAAAACAAAAACTATTTAAAAATAGTAGCCCACCGGCATTGGGAAAAGGGTCCAAGTTACCGTTGGTCAGGACCTCAGAGAGAGGAACCTCTTAACAATACGCGCTGTATCCAGAAGTATCGCTTTCTGTATCAGGCCCTTGATCCAGCTGCCCAACGACAGCCTCATCAGATGTTAGTCGAGCACTTGGCTAACAATATACCAACCTTCACAATATATTTCCGGTAGTTGTTCATCATCATAATTTCGTCGATAATTGCACAAACAAAGTCCTCGGTTTCTCTGAAGAGATCGCCGAAACGTAGCCAGGTTATGGACGCTAGGAAATCTACATCAGACCCGTGAAGGGCCCGGTAAAAGCGTCCATGAAGCTCCTTGCTCTGCCATACCTCCTTGCGGTCAATAGTATCAAGATTAATTATTAATTATTATTACTTTTCCGACTGCCCAATTCTCAGTGAAACTTGATCCTCTATTTCATGCCCACAGTTGGTATTAAGTTATTTATAAACAGTGTCGCTTGGACACGCTTTGTTAACTTTTGTTCAGCATTTCCGAGTTTCAGTATTTCAGTTTGGTAGTTTCCTCTGAATTATGAAGCCTAGTTTGATGTTCACGAAGATCGGGTTGGCTGAATTTTTTACTATAGGTGGAATTTTTGGGCCATATAGCACTATGTTGAATGTGATATAATTTGAGAGAGTCCGAGTTTTGTAGGGTTGTAAAAATACTTTCAGTGTTTCAGACTTATATTTGTCAAAGGTTGTGTCAATCTACTTTATGGGTCGCGTAGCTTTTAAAACGTTATTGCTCAGATTTTTATTTTGTGAAACTTTATCTATTGAATGCATGAAAACTCATCATCTCAGTGTCCGTTCATGCAGCGGATCCGTTTTCACTAATCCGTCGGTACTGGATGTGTTGTTCACATCTGTACCGACGGATCTGTTAAACAAATGACAGCTGCGTCGCATCTGGCAGGCAGAATACGATAAAAATAACGGATCGAGCATTTTTTACTGGATTCGGAATACTGTCGTGTGTGTGAACTCGCTCATACAACTACAGGCGCCATCACCAAAATAAAAACGTATCCGCTAAAACGGGTCCTGTAAACAGTTTCTGTGTGAACTAGCTGTTATTTTTGGAATAAAATACAATAGAAGCTGTGATAGCTTAGCGGTCGAACGTTTGCCTTCCGTGCAGGAGGACTACCTATATAATTTGATTATCAGTTGCGTTAACGGTGCTCGATGACGATATCACCCTCCTCCAGGAGGCGAATAAATCGACTAGTACAATACACCGCCGCCGCCGACTGGCGTATCGCCCTCGCCGACGAGGCCCCTCGCGACGTCCCACCGCCCGCCGCCCCCGATCCACCGTGCTCACCCGCCGCAGCCGCGGAGCCGGTCGTCCCTTCTGACTCCGCGCAGTCACACCGTTGTTAAAACAGCCCTCATCAAGCTGTCGTATCCCTCCCAGTCCTCTCGCATTCATCACCCTAAAAGGTTCGAGTCCCCCCTAGGGGACGCCCTTAGAGGTGTTGCTGCTATAATAGTCAGTCATGATGTTACAGTAGTTAGCGTAGTTAGCTAGGTAGTTAGTTTAGATATTGGTTCGGAGACCCTTCTGGTCTCGCCAATAATAGCCCGGTTACGTAGAAAAGGTCCGCAAGACCATCTACAAGAGTCGATTAGGAAAAAAAAAGCGTTAACGGTGAAGGAAAACATCGTGAGGAAACCTGCACACCTGAGAGGGTTCCATAAAGTTGTCCATGGTGTGTGTAGTCCGCCAGCCCGCATCAGGCGAGCGTGGTGGACTAAGGCCTAAACCCTTCTCATTCTGAGAAGAGGCCCGTACCTAGTAGAGAAATCATGAACAGGCAATAAAAAAATAAAAAAAATATACCGTGATATAAAAACTATACCAATCGACTCTGATAGTAATTCTGAACAAACTTTTATCAGGTTTAGTGCATAGTAGTTTCAAACTAGGTAGGCAGGCACTAGCGATGTCGCCTTTCAATTCAATACGATTCTGACTAAAAGAAATCATAGCCATACACGCTTATTTTATTTATAGTAATAGTTAAAGATGGAGTAGTTAATTAAATCTCATGAGGTAGACACTGCTTAATTGCCTATATGCAATGCACGCCACTTTACATAGTACCTATAAAACAAAGTCGCTCCCGCTGTCTGTACTCTTAGATCATTTAAACTACGCAACGGATTTTAATGCGGTTTTCAGCAATAGATAGAGTGATTCAAGAGGAAGGTTTATATGCCCCACATTGGTATCTTCATTGCAACCGTGCGAAGCCGGGGCGGGCCGCTAGTAGTAAATATAACCTTGTCTAGACACACGCACTACTCCCGTCCCTCTATATCGCCATCGTATAAATATTCTAGAATACAAAATTGAAGGCGGTATTAGTCTAAAAACCATTCGATTCCTAAATCGCTTGGGCAATAAACTCGGTAACGCGTCGTACATTTACGAAACCAATATATGGAATATTCAGCAGTCGGGTGCTTTGAGAATAGGGGTGGTCGCTCTCAAAAACAGTTCGAATTTTTTTAATGTCGAGCGGAGTAAATTGTCCTAATATAGAGCGAGTTGTTCTACTTCTATGTGCGAGCGTTTTCTCGGCTAAAGCTCACGTTCGCTTTATTTCAAAGAGTTTCATTAAGCCCAGTTGTGAGTAACAAGCATACAGCCAGTTTATCATAGCCTGGTAACTTTGGACGCTCTTCTAATGTTCCCTGGCACTTATAGGGTTGTCTAAAGGGGCCAATCCTAAGATCGTAGTAATTAAATGCTAACTAAAAGCTATTTTGTTGCAAAAAAATCTATTCCGCAACCATCTGCACGATGTTCAGATCGGCCAAGATAAATTGGCCGTACTGTACAGAGTGTAAACGTAATATCATGTAATTCGTTCAAACCTAATGATGTACGGCTGACATATACTGGCCTGTAAAAAGTATCACACTTTTAAAATTGCAATAACTTTTTAGGTACACAAGATATATTTTCGAAACAAAAAAGACTCAAAAAAGAGTTTAACTTTGTTACTATAGTTTCAAAGAAAGCTGATAAAAATTGCTATAAAACGTTTTCTATTTTAAATCTCTAACTTCTATAGTTTAGAAAAAATTGAAATTTTAAAAGTGTGATACTTATTTTTGCAGGCCAGTGTAGATTAATCCTGAACGGGATATTTTGGATTCAATAAAAAAAAATTCAAGAAGTAAACATGATGACGTTCTTAACGTGAGGCATTTTGGCCCCCCGAATTAAATCACCGCGCGGCGAGCGATAACATGCAATTCGCTCGGGGCGCTTAAATGCCTCACGTTAAGAACACATGTTTACTTATTGTTTTTTTTTTATTCGATCCAAAATATCCCTATAGGTATAATCTATGTCAGCAGTACATCACGAGGTTTGAAGGAATTACATGATTTCGTTTACACCCTGTATATTATATTTAGCACAGCCCTACTGGCTAGCTCATTAGGTTATCAATAAAACTGTTGTATTTTACCGCTGCACGTGTTGTGTTATTCGCTCGCGTTCTCTCACGTGATAAATAATTGTGTTCTATGGGCGGCACGTGTGAGAAGTTAAGCTTTCATTGGTTCTGTTATAGTGAATGTAATGTTACGTTTTCCCATCATTTGACTAAACTGGAGGGAGGGCGGTGCTGCATACTGCATTCAGGCTTGATCAACTGTTTTTTCGCGGAATTAACACTAAATATTTTATTGTATATTTATAGATCATGGATTTCCGCAAAGTAACGCTTGATTCCATCATATATCTAAACTGGAGGGTAAAAATGGTAACACTGACCCTCTACGACTATGAGCATGTGTCGCTAGAGGCTGGTTATTTATTTTATTTTTTATTCTTGACTTATACCAGTGATAGTGATTTGAGCGTCGGACTGCCAAGTCATAGGTCTCGAGTTCGAAGCCAAGGCCCACACCTCTGGCTTTTCGCATTCATGTGCGTATTGTATAATTATCACTCGGTTAAAAAACGGTGAAGGAAAACATCGTGAGGAAACCGACATACCTGAGAGATATTTCTCGACGGCATGTGAAGTAAAGTCAGAGGCCCATGGGCGGCATAAACTCTGACACCAGTCACTAACCACACGAAAAGAAGAAGAAGAAGAATTCTTGACTCGGTCACCTTTGATCCAAGTCTCACCTGATGGTAAGCGCAAACAGGATCTACGATGGAGCACACGAATTCAAGGAACAGAGATATAAAAGGGTTCCCGTATATCCCTCTGGCTCTTACATAGACACGACGGAACACAGTAAACTGCTTGGCGCCGGACTTTAATGTGAAGGTGGTAGCTAGCCAGGCGGACCGTATAGATCCTACCACCAAGCCTGCTGGAATCTATTCCCAGCGTACGGTGAGGGAGTAAAGTCAACGACAGATAGATATGGCAATCGAGAATGAGGTGAGTCATGGAGGGGGGACACGCCCCGCACACCCGCACATCGCCCTCACCATCTTAGTGTTAGCGCTGCACGAGTTCGCATCGATCACGTTTATCGATTTCGATCTCGCTCACGTTGTTGCTTGTAGTAGGGGAGCCCACGATGCTAAATGGGGAGTTACTCGAGCGTCGCGGGGACCTTTTGGATTGTGAAGATTAGATGCTAAAAAGAAAAAAATGTTATATGATGTATGCCCTTTCAGTGGTGGAGGGATCGTGTACAGGTTTTCAAAAATGTAAAAAAAAACAGTCACACTGACATACTCGAGCGCGTCAGATATTAATAATGTATGCACCCCATGTGTTTCTGATAACGGAGAAATATTAATCTGCCGGTTTGCATGGTGGGGGTGACCGTACGAAGGGGTTGAAAATGGGATAAAAAATAATTTACTCGAGCGCGTCAGATATTCAGAGGGGATGTTAAGTAAACCCGAAATCCCCGCATGGGCTCCCTTATTATTGTATTTATGTATTGAAAATGACTAGAAAATTGCCAGGTCGACCTGTAGTTGACTGTACAAACGTAAAAGACAATTTCTGGAAGATGTGCCCATGTGTTAAGAGAACAATCTCGAAAATAGCTTTCCCTGAACATAAAATTGTCATCAAAGTAATAACTTTTTCTTTTTGTTGCAGGTACATAAACAGACACTTACATCTTTTACTTGGGTTTAAGGTATCTATTATTGCTTTTACTCAGTCTAGCAGCTTCGTAAGTTCCTCAGCTGGAAATAAGGATATAATAAGAATTTCCCGAAAACGGAGGTAGGTAGTGCCTAAAGTCAGCACGCCGAACAAAAGGGTTAGTAACAATATGTTTGTATTGTGACATACCTAACATCACGCCTGTATTCCCTGAAGCGTTGGGCAGAGGTGTATAGTAACATCCTTAATTTCGTTCTGTTTAAAGCCCCATGTAATAGGGGCGAGCCTATTGCTATCAACCGGGCACAAATCCAAACTCCGGGCTGGTACTCAGAAATTTTACCCGGTAAAACCCAATAACACTTTTCCCGACCAGGGTATCGAACCCAGGACCTCACGATCAGCAGTCGCGCTTGCCACCACTAGACCAATGAGGCAGTTCCTTGCATTGTTCTGCCTCGTTTGTATTATAGGTTGCATTAAAAATGCTTCCACGAGCGATGACACTTAAGTACACACGGCGATGCCAATTTCCGGTATCAGCGGTACTGTTCGCTTGCTTTTACAGGGTTTAAAGCAATTTAAACCAAAGGTTCAAGTATAACAAACTCATTAACTTTTAAAACAGAACGGTGATACTGTTAACTCTACAGAATAAACCAACAAACAAATGTGTATTATTTCTTATTTTACATTCAATATACTCACACGTGTTATCCTGAAAGGGGTGTGGCGGCATCTATCACGTCACATGCGAACTACGAAACACGACGAATGTCTAGCAGACTACAGCGACAACAATGACAGCTGTCAGTTGAAATGTCACAAATCCTGCATCGCGATATTAAGATTGGACACGGAGTTAGTTTATACAATACGTAACGTAATTAACGCACACCATCAAATACCCCAATTAGAATATTATGTTATAATCATAATACATACACTGAAAGTTTAGTTTAACATGTATATGCATTGTTATTTACTAAATTAACGTTCTTGAAATAAGGTTTATTTTTCTTTATTTTGTATTGAATGACGGAATTTGTATTAATACAAATAAAAACTCACTTTTAAAGTATTCTTGCCTTGATTTACGGTCCATTTCAGTTTGTTTTGACTGTACAGGGGTAATGTGACTAATTTCCGTGGTTTTAATTATTTTTGGGATAAAAAATTACCTATATTAAAAATGATAGAAATCGATTCAGTAAACGATTCTGAACAAACTACTTTCAGGATGTGCGTTAATGATGTTACATATTGTATACAACTTCCCAAGATCAACCGTTGGGCAGCGGCCCGCCAGGCATAACACCCGCCTGGTAGGAGGATCCTCCCTTTTCGTTGGAGGAATACTATACCTCGTTCCTCCACATGGATAAGTAGAAGTGTTCACCTAGTACAGTAGCAACTATACTATATAAACGGTGTAAAAAGACCCTTAACGAAGCCGAAAGGCACTTGTTCTCCACTTCATTGCGATGATTTTTTTGTTCTGGACTATGTCTGGGAACCTTCTAGTTACGGAGATATTGGAGGTCAAAGTTCCAACTTTTTCACAACTTTTTTTTAAAATACTAGTTTTGTAGGTTGCAAATGTACTTGAAATACCTCCATTACCCGTTTACTACTCATTGCATCTATCAGCACAGTGTTTTGAGTGCGTTACATTGAGCTTTACAGTAAAACGAAATTTTTCACCCAAAACAAAAAATGTCGTTTCCCAGCGACAATTTTTGCGTAGGGTTACTTGGTTTGATGTACTGAATGCATGGTTGACGGCTTAGTGAAGGGACACCTTGTATACAAGGTTAGTCGGAAAGGGGGTACTAAGCCGCGGGCCACATAAAGTATCACTGATGACCATTTTAAAGCAAGTGCTAAAATTTCAAAATTCGATAACTTTTATTTGCATGCAAAAATATTTTTGTTTTAGTTTTTTCAAAACAAAAAACATTCCTGCTTTAGTTAAAAATTCAGAAAATTAATTTTCTAATCCGTGACCCCAAATATGACCTAAATTGTAAAAATTACTGATCATAGCTATGGACATCTGTCCATAGCTATGATCAGTTATTTCGATTTCGAGATTTCGTAAAAAATATGCTAAAATCTATCTAGATTTTAGAATATTTTTTACGAAATCTTTGAAAAACTATTTCTCTTAAACTATCGAGTTTTGGGGAAAGTTGTAGAACAAAAGTTATCCCTTATTATGGGTACTTTAACACCCTTTCGGCTTAGTACCCCCTTTCCGACTAACCTTGTATAATTAGATTTCGCCTCTGATATTAAGTCCCATGTAATAGGTGGCGAGCCTATTGGCAATTTCAGAAAACAACGTTTGTTGCCTCTCACGACCCACTTGCCAGGTGACGAAGGAGCTGTTCTTGTTATAACATAACATAACGCCTATATTCCCCGAAAGGTTGGGCAGAGGTGTATAGTAAGACCCTCATGTTACCGTTATGTGTAAGTCCCATTTAATTGGCGGCGAGCCTATTGCCATCAACCGGGCACAAATGCAAACTACGGACTACTACTGAAGAATTCCACACAGAAAAAACACTTTGCCCGACCTGGGGATCGAACCCAGGACCTCACAAAGCAGTCGCGCTTGCCACCACTAGACCAACGTGGCAGTCTTGTTTTTACGTTCTAGAATATTTATAAGGCATTCTTCTTCTTTTCGTGTGGTTAGTGACTAACCTGGTGTCAGAGTTTATGCCGCCCATGGGTCTCTGACTTGGCTTCACATGCCGTTGAGAAATATCTCTCAGGCATGCCGGTTTCCTCACGATGTTTTCCTTCGCCGTTTTTAAGCAAGTGATAATTATACAATACGCATATGAATCCGAAAAGTCAGAGGTGCGTGCCTTGTGTTCGAACTCGAGACCTATGGCTTGGCAGTTCGACGGTCACACCACTAGGCTATCACTGCTGTTAGGCATAAAAAAAAAGACATACCAACCCTAACATTTGACCTAATTAGCATGTCAGGTGCAAAGGCCTCTAATTAATTAATTCTATAAATTAATTAGCTTTCTTTTGTCTCCCATGCAATTGTTTTACTAACAAAATGGGCTATTGTTAGTGAATAAATTGAGATAATAATATTTACGCATTGATGTCGTCATGTTGACTGGAACAGGCTTTAGGCTCAGCGCACACCGAGAGCAGAGCAGAGCAGAGCGTTTTTTGAGACCACTGAAAAAAATACTTTAAGACTATAGCATACGGTGCAAAATTAAATACACGTCCAAACTCGATGCTCGACCATGCCAGAGGGTGCAAGATGCGTGTTCGAGTATGCGTTTTAAATGCGCGAGCGCGCTCGAGCCGCCGCCCGCGCTGATATTCAGTATTACCGCAGCGAGAAATTCATGTTCCTCTTCCTCTGGCAAAAGGGCGATAATTACTAAGTCCCAATCAACCATTTTGAACACGTCTGCCAACGTCGGGTTATGGTATCAAACTGGTCATGCACGCCCGCCTGGCAACCCAGAGCGCTTCCAAACATCTTTCATAATGCGCACTGCAAAAGAGTGGAACTCACTACCTGCGTCTGTGTTCCCGAACGCATTCAACCTGAATCTCTTCAAAGTTAGAGTTAACAGGCTTCTTCTGGGTAAGCTCACGCCATCGTAGACTTTGTCTCTGTCTCCTCTGACCTAGACTAGAGTCAAGAGCAAATCCATTTCAAATAAAAAAAAAGCATTTTCAACGAAGTTTTCTCACAGAGGGGCGTGCATGCCGCCTGCATGGTCGAGCAGTCAAAATTTTGCTCGACCATGCGAGAGCATTTTGCAGGTTGGTGTGCGCTGGCCCTTAATCTAAAATCTGGAATGTGTCTAAAGCCTGTTATGTAACTTTTTGGATTATAATTGAGCCGTGTTATGCAATAATGTGTCAACTCACAAAAATATGAATATTGTGTTAACGTTATCTAGATCTTGGGTAGGTCTAACTAGACGCTTGAAAAAATGCCCAGGACTGTAGCATATTTAATAGAGCGTCTATCAAAAATGTCTTAATGCAGTTTTGCATTTTGTCAAGCGTTGGGTAGACCACAATACCTAGTACCACAATAACTAGATGGCGTTAACACAGAGTTCATATTTTTGTGGGTGGACACATTATTGCTTAGCACAGCTCAATTTTAGCTGTTTTTAGGGACTGAATAATCTGAAAGTTAGCATACCTTTAAAATACAGTATGACGTCAGACCCCTAAATACTGGTTACCTGAACATTACGATTCTTAAATATCTTTCGGTACCGAAATGAAAATGCGAAAAGTTTTTTTTTTCTGTCTAGCTTTTTCCCAATTGTGCTGGTGTCAGTTTCCAGTCTAACCAGATGCGGCTGACAACCAGTATTTTATATTATATTTTATGTATACTAATATTATAAAGAGAAAAGATTTGGATTTTTGTATGTAACGAATAAACTTAAAAACTACTGGACCGATTTTGAAAATTCTTTTGCCGTTAGAAAACTACATTATCACTGAGTAACATAGGCTACGGGCGGAGCCGTGGGGACACAGCTAGTTTATTATATTTTAGTTCCTGGGCAATTCCGATATCCTAAAGTTAGACCAGTTGTCAGACTTTCGGGATTCAGACTTCCCGTAACGACTGTCATAGATATTCATATGACACCCGGGACCGACTGTTTAACATGCTATACGAGGTACGGAGGGGTCTCGATGTGTAACGAACGGTCACCCATCCACGGACTCACCGCAGCAAGCGGAGCTTAACCTCGCAAATTGTATGATCCGCGCGATTAATACCTAATCAGCTAGGAGCCCCTCCACCTCCTCCCTTTTAAATTTCATTATTGGTACCTTAACGTTTATAATTAAGGGTTTTCATTGACGGACTGCCGCGCCAGCCTGTCCTTCGCTATGAAGCTGCAGATGGTATTAGTGTGATTCATTCATCATTCGATGTTTTTTGGTACTGAAATTGTAAAAAGGTTAAATAAAGGTATGCCCAACCTTTATAACAAAACTGCATCCTTGACTGCCTTGTTGGTCTAGTGGTCGCAAGCGCGAATGCTGAGCATGGGGTCCTGGGTTCGATCCCCAAGTCGGGTAAAATGTTATTGGGTTTTTCCATTAGGAATTTCTCAGTAGCAACCTGGAGTCTGGATTAGTGCCCGGTTAGTGGCAATAGGCTCGCCCTCTATTACATGGGACTTAAACATAACTGGCGAAACGAGTACTAAAACACCTCTGCCGAACCCTTCGGGGAATGTAAGGCGTGATGGCGTATCCTTATATTTTAAAGGTATCGTAACTTTTACACTATTTAAGCTTACTTATTAAATAGTGTTATAGCTGCGCTTGCCGCGGACAGTCCGTGGATGGGTGACCATTTGTTACACATCAAGACCCCTCCGTGCCTCGGAGAGCACGTTAAGCCGTCGATCCCGGGTGTCATACGAATACCTATGACAGTCGTTACGGGTAGTCAGAAGCCCGAAAGTCTGACAAACAGTTTAACCTTAGGATATCGGCATTGCCCAGTTACTGGGTTGCGGAGGTCTGATGGCAGTCGCTCCGTGTAAAATACTGGTACTCAGCCGCATCTGGTTAGACTGGAAGCTGACCCCAAGATAATTGGGAAAAAGGCTAAGAGGAAGTATTAAATAGTGTTATTCCAACGGTCATATCAAAATGTAATGATATGTTCACCCAAAGAAGTAATGGGCCAGCCTGACAGTAAGATGTTTCCAAAATATGCCTGATCAAACCCCGCCATTTGACAACTGATTTTCAATTTAAAATAATGGGCTGGGTTCACTGTTTAAATTCTCGTCCCGTCCTTTATACTCAGTTTATTTACCTACCTTTTGTAAAATTAATTGAAATACAATAAAATGTAGGCACTCCAGGCTTCCAGTGAATTCAAAATATTCCGAGAAAATTTTCCAATTATTTTCTATTCTGAATAAACCAGAATTCGCTGTTTTAGTCTGGTTACACGTTCGTTCTTTTTTGCCCAAATTCTTATTTGCACAAGTAAGCATGAAGAGGGTAAACGGCTTGCTTCAACGCCTCATTTGCACAAACATTTGCACAAGATACGTTAAGAGGGCAAAACGACATACCGCGCGGTGCCGATAATACTGACAATACCGTTTGCACATACCAGCCGCTTCGTGTAGACGCTGTAAAGTGCATCGTGTTTTATGTGCAAATTTTTGCACAAACTGTTTGCGCATACAAGTGGCTGCGTATACATGTATTCTACAATCTTATATATGCTTTAGAGAAGCATATTCTCGCAGGCATTCAGCTTTTAATAGAATACAATTAACCCAGTTATGAGAACGGTCTGAAGACGAATATTATCTGATTAATATTAATAGCGCTATAGTCTTATCTTTTGTGTTTCAAACAATTGTTTCACTTTCATAAAGGGATATTGTTAGGCATTATAAAGATGTTTTCTTGAAACATATTTTGTAATTAAAATGTATCTTTTGAGAGTGTTTAGATTCTGAGATCATTATTTAATTTTTGACTGCCTCATTGGTCTAGTAGTCGCAAGCGTGACTGCTGAGCATAGGGTCTTGGGTTCGATCCCCAGGTCGGGCAAAGTGATATTGGGTTTTTCCATTAGGAATTTCTCAGTATCCGCCCGGAGTCTGGATTTGTGCCCGCTTAATGGCAATAGGCTCGCCTCCGATTACATGGGACGTAAACATAACTGGCGAAACGAGGGTGTAACTAAAACACCTCTGCCTAACCCTTCAGGGAATACAAGGCGTGATGTTATGTTACTTATGTTATTTAATTTTTATTAGGGTTATATCAATCAATGTCAATATAAACTTTTGTAGGATCTACTTTTAAGTGATAATAGCATAATCAGCTCATTACTGTCCCACTGCTGGGCACAGACCTCTTCTCAGAATGGGAAGGGTTTACGCTTTAGTCTACCATGCTGGCTTAGTGTCGGTTGGCGGACTACACACGCCATAATTTTTTAGAGTAGCCTTCTCAGGTGTGCAGGTTTCCTTGCGATGTTCTATAATCAAATTCTGATGAACTCAGACCCTTCTGCATGTAAATCAAGCGTTCAATAGTAGGTTTTTGTTTTATGCATGTAGGTAGGTACTTGTACTACCTAGATACTGATATCCAGTCGCATCCAGTTAGATAAGGCTAAGCTTCCGACAGTTCCCCCCCGGTGGGTTCCTGCATTGTCGTTGCGGGGGGGCTTAGTAGCCGTGGCTTCGAGCCCCACGGTGAAGCGAAGAGGAACCCGAGGAGGGGCTGCTCGTCGGGGCTTGGGCCTGGAAGCCCTCGACGTAGCAGCCAAGTAGGTTACGGTGCCGCCTGGGCGACATCGCAACTGAGGAGGGCCGCGATATCTTATCGGAGGCATTGCTGCTGAAGGGTGGAGGCCGCGGCGGGAGAGGAGTGCCGGTATTACGGTGCGCCGTTCTCCCTACCTTCCGCGGCCTGACGGGGCCGCCACCGTCAGATGGCGGACGCGGTGGGGCCGCAGGGGGAGAGGAGTGTCGGTGTTTAGTTGGCCGCTCTCCCTATCCTCTGCGGCCGAAAAGTGGTAGGCGGCGGGGCCACTAACCTGACCCGTCGCAGGGGGACCCGGGGTGGTCACGGCGTACCATGTGTTCTGGTGCGCCGGTGATGTGGGGTGCCCCCCGCGCCTCTCAGGAGGTCGTGGGGTGGGGCCCTACAGTGGAGAGGTCCACCAGCAAATGGTGGACCAAGACCTGCCGGGGTTGCGGTGCATGCAATAGCGAATCCCGCGACCCCGGCCTTAGGTCAGAAGGAGGGACACCGTGGTGGTTTTAGCTGGTAAGAGTCCGGCACACCCCCCCGTCTTCCCCAGACGGGGGATAGTCCATGAGGATTTCCCCACGATAAAAAAAAAAAAAAAAAAGGCTTCCGACAATTGCGGTGCATGCAATAGCGAATCCCGCGACCCCTACCGTACGGTCAGGAGAAGGAACTCCGTTGGTTTTTTGCCGGTAAGAGTCCGGCAGACAGTAAGAGTCCCTCGCCTTCCCCGGGCGAGGGACATCCATGAGGATTTTCCAACGAGAAAAAAAAAGAAGGCTTCCGACAGTTATAATATTATATTCATTCCAGTTCCAATCCCTAATGTGTTATTTTAAGGTAATTTTTTACGTGGTTTTCAAAGCAATTTTTATCAGAAGCGTTAGTGCAGACCGGCAGAATCATAAATATACAAGCTATAAATGTACATTATAAGCTGACCTCTCATTGTATGAAATTTCGATACCACGAGAGGCCAGCATAAACTGGATTTTTATAGATTGATACGTCGTCGTTTGTAGTAGGTACATCAAAATAAAAGAACAATCCAATTATTTTCACTCAGATCTTTATTAAAAAAAGATTATTTATAAATATCTACACTTATTCCTGTCCAATCCACTTTGTCTTCAATAAACATAACATTTTTTTTGACATATAGGTACGTATTCGTCTCTTTCTTTAGCATAAATATAGATTTAGCTATATTAACTAATATTTATATTACTTTTTGCTTGGTATAAATAGTGCAACGACGGTGACAACTGAAACACAATGACAATTAATTTACACACATAAAATAATAATCAGCACTATCCCACTGCTGGGCACGGGCCTCTTCTCAGAAGGAGAAGGATTTAGGCCTTCGTCCAACACGTTGGCTTGGTTGGCAGACTACACACATCATTGAGAACTTTATGTGTGCAGGTTTCCTCACGACGTTTTCTTTTACCATTTTGAGATGCTTATGCCCACATTTTTATAATAACCACGGAAGATATGGTTTAAAATAACCTTTATCTATACTAATATTATAAAGCTGAAGAGTTTGTTTGTTTGTTTGAACGCGCTAATCTCAGGAACTACTTACTGGTTGGGATTGAAAAAATATTTTTGTGTTGGATAGTCCATTTATCGAAGAAGGTTGTAGGCTATATAATATCACGCTACGACCAATAGGAGCGGAGCATAAATGAAAAATGTTGCAAAAACGGGAAAAATGTCCACCCGTGCGAAGCCGGGACGGGCCGCTAGTATTTTATAAAAGTTGAGATAGTAGTACCACAGCACCACACTTCCATATTATTAGTACCTAACCTCTTGCCACTCAGCGTACTATGTGTAGAACATAGCTATACTTTCGTAATAAAAAAATGGGGGTAAACTTTGCCCAACAATGAGACAACACAATATAACAAAAAAAGTTGGTCTTTCAGGTTCAGGATATTTTCATTACTTTTTTCGTAAACTTCAGGCTTTCAACAACAATCGCTGTAAGTTTTAAAACGATATAAAAAAAAGTGTTTCCTGTAGACAGGAGGTTGAAGAATATAAATAGAAATATACTTACAAACCATACATCCAGATATGGTAAAGAATGGAATGGCACAACCCATATTTAGCATTATGGGGAATGCAATATTCCCTGACAAGCTGCCTATACGGCCGATCACCATGATCAACGATATCGCCAGGGTCCTGAAAATATAAATAAAATCATTATTTTTATTCTAGAATCAATCTACACTCGGGAGCAATGAATCCGGGTCACCAACATAAACCTTCATATCTCGGAAAACATTGTTTAACATTTTTTTTCACATTGTTTTATTTATACATATACTAATATTATAAAGCTGAAGAGTTGGTTTCTTTGTTTGTTTGAAGGCGTTAATCTCAAGGGTTGGAATTGATTTTTTTTTTGTATTGGATAGTCTATTTATCGAGGAAGGTTATAGGCTATATAACAACACGCTACGACCAATAGGAGCGGAGCATAAATGAAAAATGTTGCAAAAACGGGAAAAATGTCCACCCGTGCGAAGCCGGGACGGGCTGCTAGTATACAATAAAAATATTTAGTGTCAATTCCGCGAAAACAGTTGATCAAGCCTGAGTGCAGTATGCACCACCGCCCTCCCGCCCGGTCGCGATCAAGCGGTCGACGAGTCAACATCTCCTGAGGATGCCCCGTAGAAACCTCACATAGCTTCGGGTGCTTTATGTTTTTAGCAACGGTTTAGGCTGAGTAGATGTTTAATTATTAGATTAGAAAATTAGAATTTTTACTAAACAAAATATGTTGTATTTCTATCAGTAATCAGGTCCATTATAATAAGGTTTCCCGGTGAACAATGTTAGCAGTAGAAACACCAGGGATGTGTGCATGTGGCTGGAGAGGCATCATGGCGCCCTCAGCTTCCGGCTGTCGCAGGTACTCTCGGAACATGCACTCCCCGTCCTCAGATCGCCCGTAAATTACTTTTCCTTTCATTTTGTTATATTCTCTTCCTTTACCAATGGTTTTCATCCTACTGTTTTTTTTTCACTTTTTACCATTTTCAAAGGCTTCAGCCCTAGTTTATATTACCATGATTAACTTCACAATTGCAGTCTCACCCGACAGTATCTAATATCCGTTTATATTCACGCTATACTCTCAGTCACGTTGAAAATAATTATGATATTGCTACTCGCTATCGCGAGAGCACGAGTCGTTAACATTCAAACGATACTGCGAAATATCACGTAAAACATATTTTATTTCAATAAAAACTCTTCAGTTAAATATCGGGTGCATTAGATAAATAACCGATACTCGGGTGTAACTTTTTATTTATTTTGAAAAGTTTATATAGGTTGCAATGAATAAATATTAAAATGTTGAATGTTTTGAGATGGTTTTTCAACGATTCGTAAAGTTGATTGCAGATGAATTAATATTGTTTCCCGCAGTTCTCAAATCTTACTAGGCCCCTCGCTCACGGCTACTTTTTGTAGGGATGCAGTAGCGATGCTGTCGCACGTTCGCATCAATACAGTCGCGATGCGGTCGCTAGCTGTTTGCCCTCGCCCACACCACGATTCTCAGTCGCGATGCAAACGCGATAAAACGCGATTCAGTAACGGTACAAAGCTCGGTTCTCCACTCACGCGCCACCTTCCCTCCGTACTCTCCCCGATGTCGTCCGACACGGTCGCGCGTTTACATCGATACAGTCGCGATGCTGTAGCGCATTAGTAGCGCGTTGCAAATGAGACTAACGCGCGTTAGTAGCGATGCTATCGCACGTTTAAGAAACGGGACAGCATCGCTACAAAAAGTCGCCGTGGGCGAGGGGCCCTAAGTATCGATAAGGTTTCTCATTTTTTTTCTACCACAGTGTAACTAGCTATACACAGTGTAACTATAGTCAGAGTAACTATACACAGTGTAGTTACACACAGTGTAATTACACACATTGTAATTATACACTTACTTAACTGCCTCGTTGGTCTAGTGGTGTCAAGCGTGACTTGCTGATCATAAAGGCCTGGGTTCGATCCCTAGGTCGCGCAAAGTGTTATTAGGTTTTTCCGTGTGAAATCCCTCAGTAGCAGCCCGGAGCTTGGATTTGTGCCCGGTTGGTGGCAATAGGCTCGCCCCCTATTACATGGGATTTAAATATAACGGCGAAATGAGGGTGTCAGTCACTATACACCTCTGCCCATCCCTTCGGGAAATACAGGCGTGATGTTATGTTTATGTAATTATACACAGTGTAACTATACACAGTTTAACTATACACAGTGTATGATCCAAGCTCGGCAGTTCAAAAATGAAAAGGCCGGCAAAAAATAAATATGCTTAAACTGACTCTATAGAGTTAGATATAGATAGACCGAGACTCTGCCTACTGCTTAAACAATGAATAATTAACCCTAATAATAAACTTCATATAATAGAGACAACTTTATAACAACATCTGCAAAATTAATTTAAACATTTTAAACTCCAACTAACGCTTAAATTATCTTCATCATTATAAAATATAACAATCCATTGTAAATAAACACAATAAATTATATAAATTAAACAATAAATTACTTAATAAGATAATTACAACAGACCTGTAAACGAAATAACTTTCAAACTCAACGAACGAAATTAATATTGAGTTTAAGATAATCTTAATTTGTATTAAAACGGTCGTGTGGAACCGTTTTGTTGAACATGAATAGAACAGATGGTATCCCGCTCATATTGTGCCTATTTTGAGCCTATTGAGGCCTTTTGAATTCAACCGACCCGCGCAATAAAGGACCCAATAGCTATCTAGTGCTATTGTCTTATATTCAACACTTGCAAGATTGACAATGTGGCTGAAATAGATTTGTTCGCATCTTGTGTTGGCATTTGGCATTGAATGTTTCTATAATAAATTTCATATGCTGAATAGCACCAAGACATACTTCGCCATGTAATGATGGCATACAAAATATTAATTAACGAATGTTTGTGAGTTGTAAAAAAAACCGGCCAAGTGCGAGTCGGACTCGCGCACGAAGGGTTCCGTACCATTATCTATAAAAACGACAAAAAAATCACGTTGGTTGTATCGAAGCCCCCTTAAATATTTATTTTATTCTGTTTTTAGTATTTGTTGTTATAGCGGCAACAGAAATACATCATCTGTGAAAATCTTAACTGTCTAACTATTACGGTTTATGAGATACAGCCTGGTGACAGACGGACGGATGGACGGACGGACAGCGGAGTCTTAGAAATAGAGTCCCGTTTTACCCTTTGGGTACGGAACCGTAAAAAATGAGCTTATTTTTAATTTATGCATTTCTGTTTGTACCCTGATAATCTTACAATCACATCTCACCAAACCAAACCGAAGTGATATGAATCTGTTGTACTTGTGTTTGTAGCCAGATACCACACAACCAGAGCTTCTTTCAATCTTGTCAGAAATGCTTGTTACGTCAGGTGAAATATACGGATCAGTATAGCTGATTATGCCTAATACGCCAGATGCTACAGTGGGTTTACCATTGACTTTAAATCAGCGTATTTTAATGATTAAATCTCCCTGCTCATTAACTCAGCCGTGTCACCTCGTACCAAAAAAAGCGTTGAGAAATGGATTCTAAAACGTTCGCCACACCAACTCCCGCCGTCGCATCGGTATGACCCGTTCGCGGCCACGCTCGCATTTGATGTAACACGCTGTAGTAACCCCTTGAATACAAAAGGCGGGTCACGCCTAGGCTTACCAGGGCTTGAAATCGAAAAGCCTGTTACAAGCAATAAGAAATCCAGATTTTTGTAAAAAAATCCGGTCTTTTGCTATAAATAAAACTGCGTACATCAATTATACACTTTATTAACGCGTGCATCACGTTTCTCGGCCGGCTCCGGCTCCGGGAGTCCCGCATTTGAATTGCGGCGAGAAGCGCGACCAGCGTAAGTAGGTAACTACACCGCGTATCTGTGATTTATTGTGGCATTACTTAAAATCCGGTCTTGATTAAAATCCGAGCGGAGTCCGGTCTAAATACTTCGAATCCGGTCTCGACCGGATTTATCCGGTCAGACGGTAACCCTAGTCGCGCCCGCATTTGGTGAAACGAAATTTTTTTTTCAAGGTTTTTCAAGTTTTTAACGAGCCTCATTATCTACGTCCTATTTCATTAGTTACCTACTTAAGAATAACATTAAATATAAAACTTAAAAAAAATAAAAATAAAGTATAATATCGACATCAGGATGATGAACACTGTGTCCCAGTACGCGGTAGATAGCCGAACACCATAAACCCCAGTTTTTATCCGCATTCAACTCACCTTGTCGTTGTCGGAAACATTTCAATAGTCATGGCCTGGTTCAAACTCAGCATTGTTTGAGCGATAGCAACGCCTACGGAGAAGAGTGACACTATCGCCACTTTGCTTCCAGCCCATCGAAGACTTAACGAAGCAGCCACGGATATTAAACCAGCGCCAATGAGGAGTGGCTTCTTGCCAACTCTGTTGACGAGGATCCCTGTGATGAGGTACGGGAATAGGCAGACGAAGCCTAGTATGATGCTGTTGATGTAGGTTTCGTGGCCGCTTCTTGTCTGAAAACAAAGCGTTTGGTTAGTAAGTGGAATATGTATACAGGGTGTAAATGAAATAAAGAAAGAAAGAAAAGTTATTTATTCGCGCCAACATGACACACAAAATAAAATAAAAGTAAACAAAACTGAAAAGAAACTTGGGGAAAAATATGCGTCACATCCGCGCAAAATGGCCATCGCTCAGCATAATGCTGTGTCTCACGTGCGAGACAGAGCCACAACGCTGGTTTTCAGCGACAACCGGCGGACACTTTGATACCGTTGGATTCAATAAAAAAAAAAAACATAAAGTAAACATGTGTCCTTAACGTGAGGCATTTTAGCGCCCCGAGTTAAATGACAGCGCGGCAAGCGATAGCCGCGCAATTCGCTCGGGGCGCCAAAATGCCTCACGTTAAGAACACAATATGTTTACTTTATATATTTTTTTGTTATTGAATCCATTGGTATCCCTTTCATGGTTAATCTATATCAGCAGTACATCACGAGGTTTGAAGGAATTACATGACTTCGTTTACACCCTGTAGAGGTTCTTAAAATAATATTGTAGGCGGGTAACCGTCAACCTTTTGATCTCCGAAAGGCTTCGGATGTAAGTGGAGCATAACTATCGTATAGATAGATACCTATATACTCCTTTCGTATAACGTTAGACAAAAGTGGACCACCAAGGCTAGAATATTTTGAATCATTTCTTCAAGTTGAACTTGAAGCTCTTCAGCTCATCTTGATTGACCGTTAGGGTCAAGGAATAGGATTATTGTTTTTTTAGGATTTTATTTTAAATATTTTCTTTTTTTTATCACATAGCCATTTAATTGCAAGTGCTATGTACGCCGTTATTGTTATGTACCGTAGGGGAATAAATAGGTTCGTCAGTCTTCAAATTCATTCCTTTTTCACATCGCGGGCACATGTTACCCTTTCAAACTGTTGAACGGAACAAACCAATGCATGGAAAATTATGTTTAATTATTTGGTAGCTAAAATCAAAATTGCCTTTTGCCTCCATATGTCGTAGTAGTGCCATATAATGTATTTGATTTGATTTAAGGAGTTTTGTTGTAAAAACCATTACATCAATCAATTCGATGATTAAATAAATTGACATTAATATGGTTGTCATCATGTCACCATTATAATTTTTAATATCCTGTCAAAAAATACTTGCATTTTCATTTCTATAATATTGGCAATACGTAGTTGGTAAAATAGGTTAAGGAAAAATAGGCCTGAAGATGTATAATATTTTCTTTACTGTGTTAAATGCACGTGATGTGGCAGTACTTAAATAAATAAAGGCACACCAACGCAGAGTCGAAGCGTCAATCTAAAAACTTACATAGCATATTGTTCCCTATCTCCACACACATATCTATGGAGATAATAAAAGACGCGCGACGGTAGTTATAATTCTATGGTTATCTATTATGATTTTTCTCAAAAATCTTTCTAGAGAATCAAAAGCTACAAGCGAAGATTTCTTTTTGATACAATGCAGATTACTTTACTCCCAAGTTTTAATTTAAAGAGTAAATCTAGCAGGACCCTATTCAATTATTCTTTAATCATTCTGAGAGGTATGAAAATAACCCCTTTTATCTCATTCCATTGTTTCAACTTGTCTAGAATGAAGAAATTTTGTTCGAGAACTTGTGGTTTAAAATAGGTAAGCCTCTAAGACAAAAATAATTTGGAAATTAAAGTGTAACTCTGACTATTTTAATGCTTGGTTAGAAATTATAACTTAGAGTTAAATATTCAAAAGATTAGGCAGTGTATATTTTTTCTTTTTTTATGATTATGGCGCTGAATTTGGGTTAGTTTAATATTCTGACCCAATTTTGAAACTTAATTTGAAATCTTACAAAATACATACGTGCGTCTGTAATCCCAGAAGGGGTAAGTACACCCATGTTTCGGCCTTGTATTTATTCTTTCAATAAATGGCGAGCCTATCGCCATTTTTATTAAGTAATTATAAAACTATTGATCCTACTATTTTGTTGGTGTCGATATACATGGATTTTAAGATCCTCAATACTATTATTTATTGCATTTCTTAATGTAAACTTAAAAAATATGAGATCATTATGGACCCTGTCGGGCACGGCAAAACCAGTAGGACTGTTTTTTTACGAAAATTATCTATACCTATTATTTCCCTATTATTGTGTCCTTTTGAAGGTTCTATACCTAAAAAGTGCCAATCAATAGACCCTACTACTAAGCCTACGCCGTCTGTCCGTCCATCTGTTGGTTACAGGGCTGTATCTTTTTAATCGTAATAGATAGTCACGTGAAAATTTCACAGAACATGTGTTGCTACAGTCGCTATCATGGCAAATATTAAAAATAATAAAGTCTGATTTGAAAAGTTAAAAAAATACAAGAATCCTCGAAAAAAAGATTATTTTTAACATTTTTTGTTCCTGCTCTATCTTGAAAACGGTAATACATAAAAGCGTGAATCTTGGTACCATTGTAGTGTATACTCTATAATTAAATAAAAAATAATAAAAAGAAGGAAAACTAGCGATCGTACGGAACCCTTAGTGTGCGAGTCCGACTCTCACATGGCCGGCTTTTTATTATTTTTCTGCGTTTATCCAACTATGAAACATATTTATCTGACAGACTATACATAATGATGAATAGGAATCTATTTCAAACTATTGTACAGTTGTAGTAATAAATTATATAGCTGAGCACGCTTACCCATAAATGGAGACCTTGAATTGTTTACTTTGCAAATCAATTCATGTTCAAACTAAATATTATGATAATATCCGGATCAATATTCCTTGTTCCGTCCGTATTTATTGCTGTACTAAGTAAAATAATGGATCTTCGTAGTCATGAACGATTCCACTCATGCCATAGTTACTTTGTAGTTCATTCGCGTGCGAGGGGTAACTTGAATAGATAGTAACTTATAAATAGTAAATGTTATTAGTCGATCGTGAGTTGGTATAATTCGAATAATCTAAATATAGAATTAGGTCAAGGATTCTTCCTAATGGTGTCCTGATGACGACGAGGCACGCAGACGATTGACTAAATTTAGTCCAACTAACAATAGTGCCAATTTTGTTTCGCACCAACTAACATAATTAGCCCATTACTGTCCCACTGCTGGACACGGGCCTCTTCTCAAAATGATAAAGGTTCGACAGATTTTAGGCCTTACTCCACCACGCTGGTCTGGTGCGAGTTGGCAGACTACACACACCATCGATAACTTTATGGAGCCTTCTCAGGTGTGCAGGTTTCCTCACGATGTTTTCCTTCACCGTTAACGCAAGTGATAATCATATGATCCGCACATGAATTCGAAAAGTCAGAGGTGCGGGCCGGGATCAATCTCAGACCCTCCTGCATGGAAAGCAAGCGTTCAACCACACCAACTAAACGTAGCTAAAAATATTGCTATCTTGTATTAACAGGCAAAACAAGAAAGAGATGGAACATTTTTAGCGCTGTCAACTAGTTTCTTTGCTGAACATCACCATGTATTTAAACCGCATTATGCTGTGTCGTCTAAATCTGTTTGGAAATGTTAGTTCACTAGTTTGACAGATATTACAATTCATCATTCCCAGCTACAATCGGAGTTGACTACAAATGTAAAGTTATGGACGTGAACGGTGTTAAAATCAAGCTTGGTATTTGGGATACAGCGGGACAGGAGCAATACAGAATATTGACATCAAGTTCTTACAGAGAAGCTAACGGAGGTATATTAGTTTACGATTTGTCAGAACCGAAGTCCAGCCGCGGAGCCGGTCGTCTCTTCTGACTCCGCGCAGTCACCATGACGCGAGAATACAGCCCTCATCAAGCTGTCGTATCCCTCCCAGTCCTTTTGCATTCGACACCCTAAGAGTTCGAGTCCCCCCTTGGGGACACTCTCAGAGGTGTCGCTGCTATAGTCATAGCCATGATGTTACAGTAGTTAGCTTTGCGTAGTTAGCTAGGTAGTTAGAATAGTAGGTATTGGTTCGGAGACCCTTCTGGTCTCGCCAATAATAGTCAGGTTACGTAGAAAAGGTCCGCAAGACCATCTACAATAGTCGAACAATAGTCGAATAGGAAAAAAAAAAAAAAAAAAAAAAAAAAAGAACCGAAGTCTCTAGCAAAACTGAATGAGTGGGTCGAGAAACTTCAAGTCTTAGTACACTCCACCAAGAAGAACATAGTCCGCTTAGTAATCGACTATAAGATTGACAAGCATATCATTTTGGGACCCAGTGCATAATATCTGCAAGCATATTGGGTCACCCGTGCGACGGCGCAACGAGTATTCGCAAGGAGGGTTGATGTCAGGCAGGCGGCCGGTCATAAAACAATAAGCCAAAACGCCTAACATCATGGATATATGAACTACATGTTGTGCCGACCCCACCTAGTGTGGGATAAAGGCACGAAGAAGAAGAAAAAGAAAAAATTTGACAGCTCTAATATTTTTTCATCTCTTTTTTGTTTTATCTGCAAGTAAAGGATAGCAATATTTTTAGTTAAGTTTAGTCGGTGCTCAACAGGAGCTAATAATTGGTGTGTTGTAGTAATCCGGAGGTTACCGATCCGGTTTCAGGTTCTGTTCTGCCTAGCTTTTTTCCAACTATGTTGGGGTCAGACACCAGACTAACCAGATGTGGCTGAATACCAGTATTTTATACGGAGCGACTGCCATTAGACGTCCTCAACCCAGTTACTGGGCAATGCTGATAACTTGCCGGTTTCGGATTCAAACCCAGGCAAGTATCTATAGCTTTTTCAGTGTCATATTATGTACTTTTTTGGTTAATCTAAGACACCACTGCAAAACGGCGAAAACATCGTGAGGAAACATGGACTTAATGGTCTGAAATCGCCAAACTACAGTGAGCAAGTGTGGTGATCAATGCTCGTCCCTTCTTTGTATGAGAAGAGGCCTTTGCCCAGCAGCGGGACGGTTACAGGTTGATACTGTTTATAAACTAGCTGTGCCTGCGACTTAGTCTGCGTAGAAGTCGGATGGGGTTTAATTTTTTTGCGCGGAACCCTAATTATTTTTCTTTTTCTAAAATAAAATCAGGCTGACTTACTCCTTATACCATCAGCTATCTATCAGTGAAAGTTCTGACAAAATCAGTTCAACCGTTTCGGAGAGTAGCCGAAACAAACAAACAGACAGACGAACGAAAAGTAAAAAAAAAATTTTTTGTTATTTGTACCGTATATACTTTCGTATGCATTGTCTTGACTCACAAAATAAAAAGTCATTACTAAAGTCGGACCAAGACTGGATGAATATATCTAAAAAAAGTTAAAAAAAAAACTGGCCAAGTGCGAGTCGGACTCGCGCACGAAGGGTTCCGTACCATTATCTATAAAAACGGCAAAAAAATCATGTCCTTTGTATGGGAGCCCCCCTTAAATATTTGTTTTATATTAATTTAATTATTTATTTTTAAAGTGAATATTTTAAGTGTCTACCTGTTGCCGTTATCAATATCGAGCAAAAACGAGCGAAAAAAATACGTTTGTTGTATGGAAGCCCCCTTAAATATTTATTTTGTTCTGTTTTTTAGTATTTGTTGTTATAGCGGCAACAGAAATAAATCATCTGTGAAAATTTCAACGGTCTAACTATCACGGTTCATGAGATACAGCATGGTGACAGACGAACGGACGGACAGCGGAGTCTTAGTAATAGGGTTCCGTTTTACCCTTTGGGTGCGGAACCCTAAAAAAGGATAAAACATACGAGCAAATATGCGTCAGCGCGCGGGTGTGCACCGAGTCGGTGGATTATCGAACGTGACCATTTTTATTGTCAGCAATTGACACAATTCAATGACGTCGTAAACGCGAACAGATGCGTTACGCCTCGGTTTTGTTATTGGAGCTTTCATCACGGTGCTCAGGTACGCGTTACTGTAGTCCCTACGCAATTAACGCAGGCGATAGGTTTTGTCTCGGGGGTGTCTAAGAGTACGTACATTGGTAATTTTAGTCCCAATCCGATTCAGGAGCTTTAAGGCTGTTTTACACGAGGGTAGTTTCTCAAAGTAAGCTTAGGTGGTTTGGTCATCCTGCCGGGGTTGCGGTGCATGCTTTTGCGAATCCCGCGACCCCGGCCGTACGGTCAGGAGAAGGAACACCGTTGGTTTTTAGCCGGTAAGAGTCCGGCAGACTCCCTCGCCTACCTCGGGCGAGGGACATCCATGGGGATTTTCCAAAGAGAAAAAAAAAAAAAGGTGGTTTGGTCATGTTGAGAGAATGAGTGAACGGCGATTAACAAAAGGAATTTATAAGGCGGATGTCAATGGTAACGCCGGTAGAGGACGTCCTAGAAGGACATACATCGATGTTATTGGTGATGTTCTTCACAAAGGTCAGGTGCGTAGTACTCTCAACTGGCGTACGTGTATGACAAGATGTATGAATGTGTATGAAGTGAAAGGGGTATGTAAGGGTCGTAGCATGTGGAGTTCTGTAGTTTCTGCCTACCCCCATGGGAAACAGGCGTGAGTTTATGTATGTATATTTATGTAGTTTCTCAAAGTGAGGCTCGTTCTGTCTTTGTCTTTCTCTGCGATTAAAACAGAGATAGCATGAGAATCCCTTCGATAAACTATCTCCGTGTAAAGCCTTTAGTGTTCTTCTCCTTCTCTCGTCTCGGCACGAGTTGTATGAAAATAGCTCATGCTGTGGTAAAAAGATTAGCCAGTCAGCAAGGTTGGTAGCAGGGCTGACTGCCCAGGGTGCGCCGACGTGGTTGCGGTGCATGCTTTTGCGAATCCCGCGACCCCGGCCGAACGATCAGGAGGAGGAACACCGTTGGTTTTTAGCCGGTATGAGTCTGGCAGACCTCCTTGCCTTCCCCGGGCGAGGGACATCCATGATGACGTTACAGAAAAATAAGTGTGCACCGACGTACTTAAGTATCGTTACTCGGGGACGCTCTATTCATGCGCCCAGTGTTTAATAACTATTTATAAGGTAACTACTCTGACCTAAGAAAAGATGGATGGATTGTGTGAGGGAGGATATGAAAGATAAGGGAGTAAATGATAATGAGACGGCTGACAGGGAAGAGTGGAAGAGAAAAACATATTGCGCCGACCCCAAGTAACTTGGGACCAGGGCAGGAAGATGATATAAGGTAACTACTCCCATCAGCTGGGAACGGCCTGTGGCTAAATTGACAACCGCGCGGATCATAAGATTTGCGAGATTATGCTGCGCTTTCCACGGTGACCATTCGTTACACATCGAGACCTCTCTGTCTCGGAGAGCACGCTAAACCGTCAGTCCCGGGCGTCATACGAATACCTATAACGGTCGTCACGGGTAGTCAGAAGCCCGAAAGTTTGACAACCGGTCTAACCTTAGGATATCGGCATTGCCCAGTAACTGGATTGCGGAATTCTGATGGCAGTCGTTCCGTGTAAAACACTGGTATTCAGTCGCATCTGGTTGGATTTGAAGCTGACCCCAATATAGTTGGGAAAAGGCTAGGCAGAACATCAATTTATATGTTAATACCTACACCCGTAAACTCATTGTAGTTTTCAGTAAAATGATATTTTTTTATTTATTTTTTCCTATTCGACTGCTTTTAGATGGTCTTGCGGTCCTTTTCTACGTAACCGGGCTGTTATTGGTGAGACCTGAAGGGTCTCCAACCAATTTTAAGTTAAATACTAACTACTATTAATAACATCATGACTACTTATCAGCAACACCCCAAGGGCGTCCCCAAGGGCGTCCCCTAGGGGGGACTCGAACCTTGGCTTAGGATGTTGAAAGCAAGAGGACTGGGAGGAATACGACAGCTTGATGAGGGCTGAATTAACGGTGTGAGTAAAATTATATCTGTTATGTATGGCTACTTCCAGTCACGTCCATCCGCAATTCGATTCTGGAAATGACAATTTTTTCACAGCCTGTGCACTATGTATGATCCGAGTCTGAGAAACCGAAGAAACTCGGATTTGCAGCCGAATTTCTGATCATGTGTAGTGCACAACCGTTCATACAAATAGTGCTGCAGCTAGTTCGGATTCGGATCCGAGCTCAAGCCTCGTGTTCGAATTTACAGTTCCAAATTGATTGCCATTAAACCTACGAGCCTAACAAGAAAATTGGGTCAAGAGTTCAGTAGGTACTTTAATGGATATTAATTTATTGCTAGTAATTTGGTCGCGTCAACTGTCAACTTGGACCGTCAATTACTGACCCAGATTCGATTGTTAAGCGAGTCAGAAAAACGGACGCGGGCACCAAAGGGATTTTTTGTGGGTTAAGTTTTATTTCCTACAAAGCGGGTTAAGTTTCTGCCACTGTAAATGTATGTATAGAAAATCTAATGAATAATTATACAACGTGTTACAAAAATACCCCTTAAGCCGAAAGGGGGTTCAAAAGTCCCTTGTAAAGAGTATATTGGCAATATTTGAAAACCGTAGTATGACCCGCAAAAAAAAAGAATTTGGATAAAACATAAAATAATAATCATTGAAACGCAACCCTGAACACAAAACTAAAGAGTAGACTACCCAGAAAGTTATTTACATTCTTATTTAATTTCCTTCTAATTTATCCGGATTGGCACTTTATTTCGGTTTAATAAAAATTTTCTTTTTCATGTAACACGTTGTATAAAACTTTCGGCACACCAATCGCGGGTCGTGAACGGTGATTTTAATCAACGGGCACGCATGAATATTTTTTATTTTATTATTGACTGGACCCGCTCTTGACCTCGGACTCGCCTGATCAAAAGTGATGGAGGAAGACGTCTACGATGGAAAGAGCGTACCCAGAAGACGCATCCACTAATACTTTGAAGGTTGACAGGTTGTAGTTATTATGGAACACAGATGCACCCAAGAAGTTCCACGCTTTATCTGTGCTCATAATAAACATAGAAGAGAGACGCTGATTTCGAAACAAGGAACACGTCACATCAATTGCGAGCGCGGGCCAGCTGATGACCCGCGCAGTTCATGACCCGCGCTGTCATTTGGTGCGCCGAACTCCACAGACGTGATTTGGATACGATCACTAACCACTATCGTAAGACTAAAAAAGATTTTTTATATTATATTTTTAATCAAGCTGAATCCCTTGCAGGTTTAATCTATACCAGCAACAGATCACGTTGTTTTAAGAAAATACACCAATTCGTTTATAAATACTTACTGGCACACAGACTTCTTCTATATAAGAAACATTATGGACGACCGGTTTTAAGCTGGATATGTACTCGTCTAGAACTGTGCACAGATCCTGTCCATCTGTCGGAGGGTTATGCTCCACTATAGCTGATACTTGAGGGAACCATAGTCTAAGTACGTTGTACCTGTAATTAAAATGAAAAAATCAGTTATTAAATTTATTGCCCGGTTACCAAAACGAATACGGAATAAAAAGATGTTATTTTACAAGGTTAGTCGGAAAGGGGTCACCTTCTAATGGTCGGATCACTTCAAGTATCACTCATGACTTTTTGTAAAACAGTGTTATTTTAATTTTATTTTCATACAATTCTTTTTTTTATTTCACAATATCGACAACTCTTATTTAGTTACGAATGCAGAAAATGGAGGTATTAATTTGTGATTCCAAATATGACCTAAAATGTAAACAGCTGATGATAGATAGATTTGAGCGTATTTTTCATGTTTTTTTTTTACAGATATTTTTATAAATGCATTGACTTTTGGCGAAAGTTGTAGAACAAAACATAACATAACATCACGCCTATATTCCCCGAAGGGTTGGGCAGAGGTTTATAGTAACACCCTCATTTCGCAGTTATGTTAAAGTCCCATGTAATAGGGGGCGAGCCTATTGCCATCAACCGGGCACAAATCAAAACTCCCGGCTGCTACTGAGAAATTCCACACGGAAAAACCCAATAACACTTTACCAGCCTTGGGGATCGAACCTAGGATCTCATGATCAGCAGTCGCTCTTGCCACCACTTAACCAACGAGGCATTATTATGACAATTTTAATACCCTTCGATCTAACATTGAATAAAACTGAATACTGAAGAAGTAAATTAATACTTACATAGCCATAATGATGAAGTTAGTAAAGCAGGTCATAGCCAGGTAGACCACCAGTGGCTTCTGGAACATTGGCTTGACGTTATAAAGACCTCTAACTATCTGATGCCTTATATCTGTTTCCAGTTTGTGCTCTGGCGTTTCGTCTATAGAGTGCATCGTTTTGTCTTTCCATATATTATAATACTGAAATGAAAAAATATATTAAAAAGAGCGTAAGTTATCATAATTACTTTCCCACTGCTGGGCACGGGCCTCTTCTCAGAATCAGAAGAGTTTAAGCCCCTCATACACGAACAGTTCCACCTTCAGTTTCGCCTGACCGGATAAAAATTCGTATCGTGAGATATTTTGGCCAGAAGGACGACGCGAAAGGCGGCCTGACAGACTGAAGAGACCGTAGCAGCACATCCCTTTTTACTGAATGAGTAGGTCGAGGAACATCAAATACACTCCACCAAGAAGAACATAGTCTACTTAGTTGTCGGCATTAAGATTGACAAGCATATCATTTTGGAACCCAGTGCATGATATCAGCAAGCACATTGGGTCACCCGCGTGACGGCGCAACGAGGATTCCCAAGGAGGGTTGATGTCAGGCAGGCGGCCGGTCATAAAACAATAAGCCAAAACCTCTATAACAACATGGATTTATGAAATACATGTTGTGCCGACCCCACCTAGTGTGCGGAGGGATAAGGGCGGGAAGAAGAATATTGCTCCGTGCTATGTGCACGCAACCGATAAGGCTAAACTGACGCAGGTACGCCTTTTCAGTTTTCGCCTGTCCATCCTCTCCGCCTTTTGACTCCACACACTATCGCTGATAGATGCTCTTTGACACCCTATTTGGAGCATTCTTACATGTAAAAGTTTCCTCACGATATTTTTCGTACGCAAATGAATTCGAAAAGTTTGAGGTGCGGGCCGGGGCCGAACTCAAACAGTCTTGCACGGCAGTAGCTTGCACAATGCATACCAGCTACTTGCAAGCTACAGGCATGTGTATATATGTTAAGTCACATACCTGTAGCTTGCACAACATTTGAGTGTTTGGCATTGGAATTCAAGCTTTTTGGCATTGGCATGCAAGCTACTTGCATGTCATTGTGCAAGCTACATGCATGTGTATTCCCGACTTTAAGTGTTGCTTATTGCTGTAATCTATACTAATATTATAAACTTGAAGAGTTTATTTCTTTGTTTGAACGCGCTAATCTCAGAAACTACTGGTTGAACATGAAAATTTTTTTTTGTGTTGGATAGTCCATTTATCGAGGAATGTTATAGGCTATATAACATCACGCTACAACCAATAGGAGCGTAAAATAAATGAAAAATGTTGCAAAAACGGGAAAAATGTCCACCCGTGCGAACTACGAAGCCGGGACGGGCCGCTATGAAATTTATAAAAGTATCAAAAAACTAGGACAGCCTCATCATGGTATAGTAACGATACAAAATCCGGAAATATCAGTATAATAGCTAGTCTTTCCACATATTTATTGATGTCATAACTCAAGTTGATGATGCGAGCGAATGGCGGAATAATTTTTACAAATGGATACAATATTATCCACACAAAAATATATTAGCACAGAAGTTTAAGTTAACAGAAAAACTAGAGAAGTACAGTTAGTAACAGATGAGCGTGCAGTTGATTTTGCAAAGGAGATCGTAAGCCGTGAGATCACTCTTCGGTCGGTCGATCTTGGAACAAATGTATTCACTGTCATTACCTTCTAACTGCCCAGGCTGGTGACTAGTATAGCCCACGTCATGTTAACAGAGCGCTATATAATGGTCGAACTGCGCAATAGGCGATTTACCAGGTTTTAATTCCAGATTATACCAACTGCCATGTTGGTCTAATGGTTGCAAGCGCGACTGCTGAACGAGAAGTCCTCCGTTCAATCCCCAGGTCAGGCAAAGTGTTATTGGGTTTTTCAGTAGCAGCCTGGAGTCTGGATTTGTGTCCGGTTAATGACAATAGGCTCGCCTCCTATTACATAGGACTTAAACATAACGGTGAAATTAGGATGTTATTATACACTTCTGCCGAACCCTTCGGGGAATACAGGCGTGATGATGTTATCTATTTACAAGTTACTATTGGAGTCTGCTGTTCAATAATGTACAATGAAACCTATACTGATCTGACTTTTTATGTATGAATTAATCACGGGTAATGTTGTTCGGACCAAACCTTCTTTACCTTCTTGTTTTGTGGTATAACACGAAGTATGTTATAATTGTTAGATATTTCCGTACTAATATCCACTGATGTTCTTTAATATAAGGTTTTTATAGTTTCGTTATCGTCCGCTTTGGCAATGACTTCGGGCTTTCCATATAGGGTTTTAGGATTAGAAGGGAAGTTGTATTTTATCTTCTCCTTCTTCCTGCCCTTATCCCACACTAGGTGGGGTCGGCACAACATGTATTTCATAAATCCATGTTGGTAGAGGTTTTGGCTTATTTTTTTATGACCGGCCGCCTGCCTGACATAAACCCTCCTTGGGAATACTCGTTGCGCCGTCGTGCGGGTGACCCAATGTGCTTACTGATATTGTGCACTGGGACCCAATATGGTATGCTTGTCAATCTTATTGCCGACAACTAAGCAGACTATATTCTTGTTGGTGGAGTACATTTAAAGTTTCTCGACCCACTCATTCAGTTTTGCTAAGGAATTTGGTTCTGACACATCGTAAACTGTTGTATTTTATCTTAAGTTATTTGAATTAAATATTGAGCGGCAACTGTCAATTTTCCTGCTGAAGCAAAATATAAAAAAGAAATGCATTTGCCACTTTCAAATCCCCCATTGACTGGAAACCGATCATGTCTCGCCAATAATCTGCCCGGTTACGTAGAAGTGGTTGGAAAGGACCATCTATAAGCAATACAATAGAAAAAAAAGCACTTTCAAACTCAAGATACGGTTTTGTGAGGCTATCGTAAGTGACACCACGTATCGTAAGTAGCATAACATATTAAGCCCATAAGGCTGCGTTTCCAACAAAGATGTGCTAGGCCGCTGAGCGGTGCGAGTATACGTAGTGACGCTGTGAAACGGTGCGCAGATGAGCGGTGGGAAGATGTCTAGCGAGCTCGTTTCAGATGCGAGCGGGGTGAGGTGTGGTAGGAGCAGAGCTAGTGACTGCTATTTTTTCGCTCGCATCTGTCCCTAGCACACATCCCTCGCACACATCCCTCGCAACACATCCCTTGCAACACATCCTTGGCACACATCCCTCGCAACACATCCCTCGCAACACACCCCTCGTACACATCCTTTCCTTTGTTTAGTATGTAGAAAAGCCTCGTTCCGCTGAGTCGTTTCCACTAGAGCTGCACTGAGTAAAGCTAGGTAAATAAAGTGATTCTATTGGTTCTTAACAAACACATCCCTCGCTACGCATCCTCGCACATCTCTGGTGGAATCACAGCCTTACTGTCCCACTGCAGGGCACGGGCCTCTTCTGAGAATGAGAAGGGTTTAGGCCTTAGTTTACACGCTGGCCTGGTGCGGGTTGGCAGACTACACACACCATCGAGAACTTTATCGAGCCTTCTCAGATGTGCAGGTTTCCTCATGATGATTTTCGTTCACCGTTAACGTAAGTGATAATCAAATTATGATCCGCACATGAATTCGAAAAGTCAGAGGTGCGGACCGGGATCGAATTCAGACCCTCCTGTATGGAAGGCCAGCGTTCAACCGCTAGGCTTTCACTGTTTTAGTGACATCATCACTATCATTACAGGAATTTCCTAATTCAATAGTGTGGCCATAATTACAGTTTTATTATTTACCATAACATGTACATCGTGGTTTTTGTGAACTCACTCAGAGAACAAGTAAAAAGATCTATGCTGTCTGCTACGTCATTAAGTACACGCAAGGTACGTGTTATAGGGGCTTTACTCGGTAGGTTGGTCCTACTACTGGGCACCGCCAATAGCCGTGGCAATAACAGAGCATAGAGATCAACGACTTTTTTATTATTTCGCGAATCCATCACTCTTATCTTTCGTGGTAGAAACAAAAGCTTAACTACTTTCTTTTCAATAAAATTCAAGTAGCACAACTTTTCAATTTCAATAAAATCAGAAAGCAATTTGCACATGCCTTTTCAAGCACCTTTTATATTAAAAGTCTCAGAATAATGTACTTAAATTTCAAATAAACAAGAATTAATAAAATGTCAGAGGTACAAATTAATTGGACTCTTGACTTAGAATAGGGTTGTCAGCGGCAACGGATAAACCACAGAGGACATACTTTTTGGAAGTTCGATGTAATATCATCCACCGAATATATTCTTTCGAATAGATCTGTGTTCGTTGCTATACTTTGTAAATATAGCCTAGCCGTTCTGCCTAGCCTTTTTCCAACTTTATTGACTTCAGCTTCCAGTCTATACAGATGCCGACAATTCCCATCGAATAGAATTCCTCTGAATGACTTTTATAAGAAAAAAGAGACATTTGAATACACCATTACAGAGAATACTTAGTGTAAAGTAACATTCACAATGTACTTATTTATGGACAATCAGTATAATGTTATCAGATACAAAGTATTTTTCCTTGTGAGTTTCAACCACAGAGGAATAGATAAAACTGGAGATCAGACTGTTCTGCCTAGCCATTTCCATACTATGTTGGGGTCAGCTTCCAGTCTAACTAGATGCGGCTGAATACCAGTATTTTACACGGAGTGACTGCCATCAGACTTCCACAACTCAGTTACTGGGCGATGCCGATATCCTAAAGTTAGACCAGTTGTCAGACTTTCGGGCTTCTGACTACCGTGACGACTGTCATAGGCATTCGTATAAAACCCGGAAACGACGATTTAACTTCTTTGATTTTTTTCTTTTTAGGAAATATACTCTATTATCGCCTTTAAAAAATCCCATCACAAATTATCGTCCATCTGCAATCTACCTTTGAATGAGATTTAAACAATTTGTTTACTTTTTGCAGTTCTATTTTGAATGACCATTGTATTATTTCGAGTCTTTATAATAACGACGTTGTAACCACCAAAAAAAGCATAAAATGATTTTTCCATTATACTTATAATTTTTACCGTCACTAATCGTTATTTATAGTAATAAATTGCCAAAACACAGAAAAAATCTTTAATAAACTTTTGAAACATGAAATAAAATTAAAACATAACATAAAATACGCCTTGTACTTCCCGAAGGGTTTGGTAAAGGTGTTTTTAGTACACGTTCGTTTTTCCAGTTATGTTTCAGTCCCATGCAATAGGGGGCGAGCTTATTGCCATTATCCAGGCTCCGGGCTACTACTGAGAAATGCTTAAAGGATTTGTCCTTTAAGCATTTCTCAGTAGCAGCCCAATAACACTTTGCCCAACCTGGGGATCGTACCCAGGGCCCTATGCTCAGCAGTCGCACTTACGTCCACTAGACCAACCAGGCAGGCAAAACAAAAAAAAAACTTCTGTAAAATGTATTTTTTTAGTTTTTGCTTACTGTTAACTAAATGTTACACCGAAAACTATGAACTGGCAAGTGCCATCCTTAATTTAAAAAGTGAAATATTTCAATGTATATTTTGTACACTTAATCTTAATATTAAAGTCTCTTTGATATTTAAATTGTTTTAGCAACTGTTAGGTAAAAGTTATTTTAAACGAACATTTAGATATTTAAGTATTTTAGTTCAGAATGTTATCTTTAGTTCTAAATTAATTTGTAAGCGTTCTAAAAGACTTGATACTTTAAAATTATATTCAGACTATATTTCAATTAATGCATTGAATTATTCTTGTAGTTAATTAAAATTAGAAGGGCCAGTAAACCGCGACTAATGCAATGAAGATTGAACCGTTTTTAAAACCTATTCAAAAAACGTTTTTTTTTTAATCAAGAGAATAAAAAAAAATGTTACAGAGTTTTCACCTTCGCCCCAAACTAGGCAAGCCTGTATCTTGGATACCAATACCAATTATGTTCGTATGTTTTCAAGACAT
This sequence comes from Amphipyra berbera, assembly GCA_910594945.2. Classification (NCBI taxonomy): domain Eukaryota; kingdom Metazoa; phylum Arthropoda; class Insecta; order Lepidoptera; family Noctuidae; genus Amphipyra; species Amphipyra berbera. Next base: position 3,930,888 of record OU343138.1, read on the forward strand.
TTACGTAAAACAGCAAATAGAAAATAAAAATAATTATGAATACCTATAACTTTTCCAATAAAACGAATCGTAAGCCAAGCCAACGGGTATACTACGCTATGCTACGAAGCGTAGCTTCTCCTTCCACTGTATTAGGTAATCAATAACTGTAGGAAAAATATAGGAACCGGTAACTTTAAAAGTTAACTGACGATTGAAAAATTTCACTTCAGTAGGACTAATTGTGGCAAACCTTATGTTGGTACTGTCAGCAACAACAATCTTAAGGCTATTTTTCCAGAACACGACCAAATGTCGTGACGTCTCCAAGCGATATACAGGGTGTAAACGAAATCATGTAATTCCTTCAAACTTTGTGTTGTACTGACATAGATTAACCATGCAAAGGATACTTTCAGATTCAATAAAAAAAATTTACAAAAAGTAAAACATGTGTTCTTAACGTGAGGCATTTTAGCGCCCCGAGCGAATAGCGCGGCTATCGCTCGCCGTGCGTTCATTTAACTCGGGGCGCTAACATGCCTCACGTTAAGGACAAATGTTTACTTTTAGTAATTTTTATTTTATAAAAAAAAATATATTATAAAAGTATCCCGGGCAGGGTTAATCTATGTCAGCAGGACATCACGAGGTTTGAAGGAATTACATGATTTCGTTTACACCCTATATATATCTATGAACTGTTTACTCACGGAACGACACGACACTGTCGTTACAAATTCGGTCATAGAAATAATGCAATGGCTGATGCATGCGTGCCGTCAATTAGGACAGGTCAACTCAATTCAGCTATGGCACTTTCCTTAAAAGGCCTTTCCAGACGTTGCCCTACATTGTTACATTCGCATAGTTTTTATACCACAATCTCGAATTTAAAATAAACTTTGATCTCTGAGTTCGTTTCGGCTTTTCTTCTCAGAGCTAGTCAGATAGGAAATGCCGGCGCCATCTAGTCTTAAAAAAAACATTATATTGACTTGTAAAAGTGTTTGTAACAGATTTATTTACAGAAATAAAAATAATTTAATGGGGATCGGAATCGTAACCACGTTGTGTCATGTCGTGTCGTTAAAAAATGAAAAAAATGGCCCAACAGTACTGAAACAACAATCAATACGAAAAACGTCACATAACAAGAAAAAATTGTGTTAGATTAGATATATGTGTCGTTTTTGATAAAAAACGACACAAAGTAAAAAAGTACTCTAATTGCCAATTAAAAACTCTTACCGGATAAGTATCAGCAGGCTTCCCCGTGTTCTCTCTATATATTTTAATCAGGATCTCTCTCGCTTCATCATACTTTTTCTGCGTCAGCAAATACTTTGGACTCTCCGGTAAAAAGACTAAGTACATTACAAAAGCTCCAAACGACCATAATGACATGATGTAAAGATAAAAATTCCACGTGTTGAGCACTGGGGGTACAAAAAAAATGGCTACATTACGCGAAAAGGTTAAAAGTCAAGAGAAACGTCGACACAGTTACTGAAATTTCAAAAAGGTTGAGAATAATACCTTTTTTTGAGTTGTGTCGGTATTACCTGGGGATTTCATGTGGAAGGTCTGAGCATACACGGTTAGTAACTTACCTGAAGTATGTTTTGCGGTTTTGTTTAGACTTAGTGCCATTTATAGTCTCAAAGGTAGAACTTTTTTTGTGATGTGGTAAAGCGACTATTGGTTTATGTTAAGACCTTTGGCGGTAGCGCCCATTTCTGTTTTTGTTATTAATAATATCATCATCAATACTGCCGTCAAATAAATGTTATAATAGTAAAACAATAACAGCCTGCAGCCCGATTTCTAAAAGACCGTTCAGTGAGTACCTAAACATAATTTTGAATAATGAGCAAAAATGTGGATTCTTTTTGTTTTTAGAAATTCTGAAGTCATGCAGATATATGTTATACCAAAATATTGGGCTACTTTTAAGCTTACATTGCTTATTTTAAATGAGTTACGACACTAAATATTGTTTCATATGAGACGACACGTTTGGTGCAGTGGCTGAGTAATCGGCTTCTGCGCTACGGGTCGTGGGTTCGATTACCGCACAGATCACACCAGGATTTCTCCTGTACCGTGGATGCGCTTACAGACACAAATCTCACATGTACAAACACCCAGACCCGGAACAGCTATCTGTAGGCCGTACAAATATATGACCAGTGTGGGGATCGAACCCGCGACCCGTAGTGCAGAAGCCAGTTGCTCAGACACTGCACCAAACGTGCCGTCGTGCTGTCGCATAGACGCACGTCTCTGTAGTATGCACGCGGTTGTTGTCACACTTGCGTCACCGTGGGGGAACCGCCTTTGTAAAGTAGCTATATAAACTTACCGAATTTTCCACCAAAGAACGAATATCTCCAATCATTAGTTAGAATTGCCCACGACAGAGCAGCTATCACAATGTGAGAAATGGCTGTAAATGAGAACTGGCACAACATCATCCGATCCCTAATACCAGCGTAGCAGAACTCTGAAGTTAAGGTTACACAGGCACTGAACGCTGTAGCGAACCTGAAAATCAAATAATAAAAAAATATGTTAATTATCATCATCAAACAAATTTAAAAAAAACAAAAGAGTACTGGAAATTTCTAGAGGCAGTCAAATCAGAACAAATAATAAAGGCTAATTTACACAACGATAGTTTCTAGAAGTGACTCGTTCTGTCTTTGTCTTTCTCTACGATGAAAACAGAGATAGCATGAGACTCGCTTCGAGAAACTATTTGCGTGTAAATGAGTCTTTATGGAATGTATGCAAAGGGGTTTAAACGTTGCAGGGGAACAACAGCTGCTAACAACGGTAATCGTGTTATTTGGATGATTTATAGATTGGTCACAAATGGACCACTAAGTGGTAGGGAGATTTTATGTCTAGAGACACGGCTTTGTGCCTCTAGACACACTTTATTAACTCGAGACACAGTTTTGACACATTACAAGGCCTGAACAGACGGACAGCGTCGCTGGGTGTAATATTCACGTCGAGTGTTGGTCGCGTGCTCTTGGCGTGCGAATTACTTTGACAATAATGGAAGTCGCCACACAGAGACTGCTACACCACGCCAAGCTTCGCGTGGCAGTCTCTGTGTGGCGATTGAACACACCCAGCCACGCTCTGTCTAACCAGGCCTTCAACTGTGCCCATGGCGACTAATATTTCCGATCACGAAGGGAAAAGCGGTCATTGGAACAATCAAGACGGTATACCAAGTCACAGGACAGACGCTCAGGCGATCAAGACAGTATGTGGCTGCATACAAAAAACAAAACACCCGTTGCAGCTTAAAAAAAAGAAACTAGTAAAATCGAAACTCTTTTTGTAAAAAAAAAAACTAGCCGACTCAAACCGAAGAGAGCCGACGAGTTACGAAGGACTACTGTCGTGTGTCTGCCATCGCGAGCTTCACTACGCACCAGACGCACTCACATCCGTACCGCCGCATTAGATGTTTCACATCAAATAATGTTAATCAGCTATGTCTGGAGCATAGTGTCCCATCTACGTTTAGGTGACACAAAATTATGAATCTTTAGCGTCCTAATCATGGATATAGATTTTTTTTATTTTTTTTTATTTCATTCTATTTATTCCATATTCTGTTTTTATTATTCTTCATACAAACAACACAGGCTTATCAAATAGAGAAGCTTATTTTTGAAGTCGGCCTAGCAGCCGAGTCCTGAGATCCAGAATTCTCTATTGTGACGAAATAATTACGGAGAGCTTAAACATTATTCTTTTGTGTCGAAACAATGCTAAGAATTTCAAGTCTGGAATCTCAGACGAAAATAGCAAAGAAAAATGTCTGAATAAAGGTCCAAGAATATAAATCTGAACAAAACTTAGCCTAGACATTAATTTTATTTCAACAAAAGAAAAATTTTTGGACCGTGAAAATCTGTCCATATTAGGGTCCCAATGTGATTGTAATTTCACTGAATTATTGACAAACGGTGAATGCAATTGAAATAAACGAACTTTGACAGTTTTATCCTTTAATCACGAACAGAAAGGTGCTCAAATTGTCGAGAATATTACAATTGAAATAATAAACGCAGTAATACAATACAAAAAGATAATTTTATTTCAATGGAAAATATTTAATATAGGATTGTGGCGTGAACACGAGATAATTATATAATTATTATGTATGTACACAAAGACAATTTTATCGAATAATCCAATTACTATCCAACGCTTCTGATGATACCTACAATTTTAATAATGTAATTTTGAAGGATAATGTATACATGCAATATGCATGTATCATTTTGGGACTCAGTGCATAATATCAACAAGCACATTGGGTTACCCGCGCGACGGCGCAACCCGTATTCACAAGGAGGGTTGATGTCAGGCAGCCAGCCGGTCATAAAACAATAAGCCAAAACCTCTAACAACATGGATTTATGAAATACATGTTGTGCCGACCCCACCTAATATGGAATAAGTGCAGGAAGAAGAAGAAGAAGAATGTATACATGCAATATTGTTTCAAAAGTTACATAAATCATACTTAAGGCCGCAACAATTATCGTTCCACGCGGGAGCCGAACCCGTGACTCAAAACGAAAGTCCAATCGGAACACTTGATATTGATACGAATAGGAATCAGTTTACTTACAATAATCCTTCAAAAAACTTTGCAGTAACAAGTACTTCGAAGGTCTGACTGGAACCAGCTATCAGTGTAGATAAAAACAGTCCACCAAAACCTACTCCTAAAAATATTCTTCGTCCTAATGCGTCTGTTAGAAAACCGGCGACCACCGACGATAGCAACATACCTGAAAAAGATGGTATTTTAGACTTAGGTAATTTTAGACTTAGGTAATTTTAGACTTAGGTAATTTTGTTAGCCTAAGTTCTGATTTCACTATCGTCGGATTACTTGTATGTCGGGAATAAATTTGACGTTTTGACAGCTTATGTATAGAAATTCTGTCGAAACTCGTGAGCTTCGACAGAATTTCTATACATAAGCTACATATACATACATGTGTCAGAACCAAAGTCCCTAGCATAACTGAATGATTGGGTCGAGGAACTTCAAGTATACTCCACCAAGAAGAACATAGTTTGCTTAGTTGTCGGCAATAAGATTGAGATCCATATATTATCATTTTGGGACCCAGTGCATAATATCAGCAAGCACATTGGGTCACCTGCGCAACAGCGCAATGAATATTCCAAAGGACGGTTGATGTCAAGCAGGCGGCCGGCCTTAAAACAATAAGCCAAAACCTCTAACACCATGGATTTATGAAATACATGTTGTGCCGTCCCCACCTAGTGTGGGATAAGGGCAGGAGGAAGAAGAAGAAGAAGATGTATAGTTTGTCAAAACGTCTAACTTATTCCTTAGATAAACGCTAGCCGACGTTGGCAAAATCGGGTCTCAGAAGGCTAATTAATTACATAGAATATATTTGGTCGTAGAGTGCAAGACTGAGAGAGAAGAAACCGTTCATACATGACATAAATTTAAATGTACTAGAAAAAAACGAAGAACTTTATAATACGCACAAGAAAAGGATTTTTTTAATTAGTACTTTCGTGTATATTTTGCTAAACAAAATAAACTTTAACCGTGTGGAATAGGGTTGGTGTTACTTCGACAATTTTGCTCTTGGCTAACTTCGTGGACACTGTGTCGCTTGGTAGCCGAAATATCAGTCAAATAGAGCCTTCTAAGGCCACCATGATTTGGATTGCCCTAACTTGAAGAAAGACTATCACGAAATGTATTAACTTGTGACCATGTTTTCTGGCAAATAGATATTTATTTCTACTTCTAAAAGTAACGCTGTGTTTATGAGGGCCTTGCGTAAAAATATGACTTGATACCTACAAATGTCGCAAATGCGTCCTTAAACCAAATAAAATTATAAGCATCGACCTAGTTTCTACTCAGCTTTTGAGCTTTCAGTGACCCCATTACTTAACACTTCATTTGAAATACACTTATGAGCATCCAATCTACATACATTTACTTTTGTTTGGCTAATTCTCTTTGCTGTAACTAGAAGTACATTCGATGCTTTAAACTCCATCTTCATATATCATGTATTCGCATCGATCGCAGCAGTTAGCTTCGGTTCACTGCTATTCCTTATTCCTTCTATGTCAGACTTCGGTTCATGTCCTTTTAGCTATAAATTTACGTCCAGGTGCTACCTACTTTTCCATTAGCCAGCATTAACCTTTAGTGCTATAAATTCATCCTGTTCTTTTTAGTTGACTTTCTCGCTGTTTTTAACAATATTAGAATTATTTTTAGTAATGATGATTTGATTATTTTCCTAAGGCGTTTTGTCACCGGTAGATGCTGAAAACTGTGCCTTGTTAGGAGCTATTTCTTCAACATTATCTATCTCTATGAGAGAAGCCTATATCCACCGATGAGCTACGATAGATGATTTGATTGAATAAATAATGACGCCTACAATTTAACTGACTTTATCAGGTTTTCTTCTTCTTTTCGTGTGATTAATGACTAACCTGGTGTCAGAGTTTATGCCGCCCATGGGCCTCTGACTTGGCTTCATATGCCGTCAAGAAATATCTCTCAGGCATGCCGGTTTCCTCACAATGTTTTCCTTCATTTGTTTTTCAGCAAGTGATAATTATACAACGCGCACATAAATCCGAAAAGTCAGAGGTGCGTGCCTTGGGTGCAAATTCGAGACCTATGACTTGGCAGTCCGACGGTCACACCATTAGGCTATCACTGCTAAAAGCCGTCTAAAAAGCTGCTAAAAGGTCGATAAGCAGTAATTAGTATCAGCAGTATACTTTGAATTATAGAGGAAGCGTAAATTCGTTGATGTCTGCGATTGTGAATTTAAATATACCAACTTACCCACATACGGCATTGCATTCAGCAACCCCTTTTGCAATAAATCCATGTGTAAGTCACATTCTGCACTTGGCAGCAAGTACGCAGTGGAGGCGCTGGCCAGGACTCCTGCCATGAAGCCAATGAAGGCAATAGACAGCAATTTTATGTGGAACCTTCCGAAAGTACATGCTTTCAGTGCCGCGTCGATTTCTTTCAAAGGTGTTCTCAATTCCTCGCGAGCTTTGGCTGAAATAAAGTGGAATTAATTAGTGCCATATTTTATGTGTTTTTTATTCTAAGAAAAAATATTTCTGTTTTTGCCATAGAAAATTATTTGTCTGGAAAAGTAAATCAAATCCGTGACCCTAAGCACTAAAAACTAAAGGCAACTCTCAATTGTCATAAAAATACTACTCAAATACTATTAAATCAGTTTATTCAGTTTATACTACACTGGCCTGCAAAAATAAGTATCACACTTTTAAAATTTCAATTTTTTCTAAACTATAGAAGTTAGAGATTTAAAATAAAAAAACGTTTTATAGCAATTTTTATCAGCTTTCTTTGAAACTATAGTAACAAAGTTAAACTCTTTTTTGAGTCCTTTTTGTTTCGAAAATATATCTTGTGTACTTAAAAAGTTATTGCAATTTTAAAAGTGTGATACTTATTTTTGCAGGCCAGTATATATTTACAATAATCTACTGGATGTAAAAATAGCCTTAACGAAGCCGAAGTCTACGCATACTGTACATAAAACTAAGTAACACTCAGCAAAAATAATTGCCGGGATACGACTTTTAATTTTTGTTAATAAAAAATAAATTTTAATGTAGCGCGCAATGGAAGGGCGCTCGCAGCAAACTGTGCCTACATTTCAAAAATGTTGATAACTTTTGTGTAGAAGTATGTTTAGTAATATGTAACATTTAAACTTAGTTTTCGTGAAAAGCGTACAAAAATATGTTGACTTTGATCTTCAATATCTCCATAACCAGTCGGTTCCCAGGTATGGTCCAAAACCAAAAAAATATTCGTAATTATGGAAAGAATACGTGGCTCTCGGCTTCGTTAAGGGTATTTTTACACCCAATATATTACTGACACGTTTGGTGCAGTGGCTGAGCGATTGGCTTCTGCGCTACGGGTCGTGGGTTCGATTCCCGCACAGAACAAATATTTGTATGGCCTACAGATAGTTGTTCCGGGTCTGGGCGTTTGTGCATGTTAAGATTTGTGTCTGTAAACGCACCCACGATACAAGAGAAATACTAGGGTGCGGCAAAGTTTAAAAAAAATAAAAAAAATACTCAAAACCACCTTGGACGTCTGTATCAGAAAATCTAATAATCACCATCCAACGAATGAATGTTATCAATGATTTGATCCTTTTTAAATTTAACTCGTTGCTGTCACACGTCAACATTACATACATAACATCACGTCTGTATTTCCTGAAGGGTTGGGCAGAGGTGTATAGTAACACCCTCATTTCGCCGTCATGTTTAAGTCCCATATAATAGGGAGCGAGCCTATTGCCATCAACCAGGCACAAATCCAAACTCCGGGCTGCTACTGAGGAATTCCACACGAAAAAATCCAATAACACTTGGCCTGACCTGGGAATCGAACCCAGGACCTCAAAATCAGCAGTCGCATTTGCCAACACTGGACCATCAAGGCAGTTACTAGACCAATGAGGCGTCATGTCTTACTATTTAGGGCCGGTTGTTTCACGACTACGTTACTAACGGGTAACAGTGAAAAATGGCGTTAACGTTATATAAACATAAGCGTTGTTTCACGCTTTGTCGTTCTTGACATACGTCAAAAGACATACAACGCTCTGCGTTTGACGAACGTTAAACATCCTACGTAATATATTAGGTCCCCACCTATGAAATCAGCGTTTTGTATGGAAAATTTTAAAGAAGTTGCATTTTTCATACTAACATTTTCTTAATTTATTTAACAACTATGAACACTAATGTTTTAAAACTTTTATGCACTAATGTTTAAAAACTAAGATAACGTATGCCACTTCGATTATGCGACAAAAATAAGTTTTGGCTAAGTTAAAACAAAAATAGTGGTCATTTCTGCTAACAAAAAGAGGAGTCATTTTTAAGGTATTTTTTATGTTTAGAAAACTATAAGTAATAAGGTTTTTTTTGCTATTGGTAGTTGTCTATGATGGTCATTATTCGATATAATATCAAGCAATTGATGAATATTTTAAATCATAGAACTGACGAGGTTCTCTATTTGTGAGAGAAAAACGCCAATTTCATAGGTGGGGACCTAATATTTTACTCAAAAATGCTTGTAATATGGTCATTATTTTGACAACCTTCTTTGAGCAAAGTCGACCTTTCCGCGCTACTTGAATAGGCGCCAGCAAAGTTGTATGGAATTTTATTGCTGGTGAGTTTTAGCCACCAGCAATTTCCTTTGAAAATCCATTATTGTCGAGTTTTGTTTCAAAAATAGTCAGGTGCAAAAAGTTTTTATACAGAATTTGGCTGTATAGATACAGGCAGTACAATCAATAAAGACTAATTAAAAAAAACTAAGGACCGGGGAAGAAACAAATCGTTACTTTAAATAAATTCTTACTATACTATGTAATCTGGTTTTATTTAAATTACTCGCATTGTTTGAGTAAAGCACTATACAAGCCTTGGTCCGCAATGACTGCGCTGCTGGCCACGCAATGATGATGATCATGATCAGTGCTGCCACCAACGCAGTCATTACAGACCGCGGCAGTAATGTACTAATATTAATATTAGGTCCCCACCTATGAAATTGGCGTTTATTCTCACAAATAGAGAACCTCGTCACTTCTATGATTTAAAATATTCATCAATTGCTTGATATTATATCGAATAATGACCATCATAGACAACTACCAATAGCAAAAAAAACCTTATTACTTATAGTTTTCTAAACATAAAAAATACCTTAAAAATGACTCCTCTTTTTGTTAGCAGAAATTACCACTATTTTTGTTTTAACTTTGCCAAAACTTATTTTTGTCTAAGTGGCATACGTTATCTTAGTTTTTAAACGTTAGTGCATAAAAGTTTTAAAACATTAGTGTTCATAGTTGTTAAATAAATTAAGAAAATGTTAGTATGAAAAATGCAACTTCTTTAAAATTCTCCATACAAAACGCTGATTTCATAGGCCTAATATTATAAAGAGGAAAGATTTGTATTTTTGTATGTAACGAATAAACTTAAAAACTACTGGACCGATTTCAAAAATTCTTTTGCCGTTATAAAGATACATTATCACTGAGTAACATGGGCTACGGGCGGAGCCGTGAGGACACAGCTAGTAGTTAATATTTGAGTAACGTAATATACTTTTACTGATCATTTAAAACAACCGGCCTTTAATCGATTATTGCCAACAAACCATTAATCAAAATTCATACATTTCATAAGTGTGTTTTTGTGGTTTATACAAAAAATTATCTTAAACCCTTGCAACTTCGATATCTACTTGAGTAGATAATAATTCAAATATGATCTTATATGTTTCAGCTCATTAGAAGCAAATTACAGTATAGCGGCAAAGTAATGCAATAATACAGGGTGTAAACGAAATCATGTAATTCCTTCAAACCTCGTGATGTACTGCTGACATAGATTATCACTAAAGGGGATAAATTGGGATGCAATAAAAAAAAATTACAAGACGTAAACATGTGTTCTTAACGTGAGGCATTTTAGCACCCCGAGTTAAATGACCGCGCCGCGAGCGATAGCCGCGCAATTCGCTTGGGGCGCTAAAATGCGTCACGTTAAAAACACATGTTAACTTTTTGTATTTTTTTTTATTGAATCCAGAAGTATCCCGTGCAGGGTTAATCTATGTCAGCAGTACATCACGAGGTTTGAAGAAATTACATGATTTTGTTTACATCCTATATACGACTATCTCTTCTTTTGGCTAAATGTAATCAACAACGTCGATTTCTGTGTTCCCTTTCAGTACGAAATCATTTTCCTTGATCACAGTGAGGAGTAAAGCGAAGAACAAGTCCCGTTTCAAAGTTTTGGCTTGATTAACGTCTCTATCAATGCGTTCAGTGTTTGGCGGAACTGGGGCGACATCGCTTCATTCATTTTCGAAGAAAGACTAAACAACCAATCTATTGTCTTGGGCCTTTGAAGTTTTATTTTATTGCCTAGTAATAATTTATTCGGTATTTTCATTGAGATATAGTGTACTTTATATCTCAATGGATATTTTTCATTCTTAGATATTTTACGATAGGTACTTGTTAATCTAGACGTCATCCTGACATTTCACATTTAATTTTCTATCATGCAGATAGAAAATAATGTTTTTTTTAAATACCTACTTATTTATAATCGAATAAATACTTTTTAACCGACTTCCAAAAAGGAGGAGGTTCTCAATTCGAATGTGTTTTTTTTTTTTTTTTTTTTTGTATGTTTGTTCCGCGATATCTTTGCTAATTGTGAACCGATTTTAATGATTCTTTTTTTGTTTGAAAGAAAATTCTTTCGAAATGGTCCCATTTGAAGTCGGTTTTATTTTTGTTAAAAAGTGATTATTACTTTTTTCTGTTGGTATTTTATTAGAAATTGCATCTTCCATCAATCAATTAATTTGATCAAAACTAAGAAGGTACCTACCTACATTTTGTTTAAAAAATACTTTTTAAATTATTCGTCAAATCTAAAACAGTCTTAACGAACTTAAACACAGAAATCAGATACACAATTCTCCCTGACAAAGGTATACTTTTATTTTAAAATATATTACATTTAAAGTTCAAAGATGTTTTGTGTTTAATCTCTACGAGAGAAAGACTTTCCTATATTGTCGAATCTTTTGTGTTCCCCTTCATTTCTTATTACAACGAAAATATAGTTTCAGCAATTTTCTTAGACATTTCTCGTATTTGCTTCTCGTTGTACGAAAATACAATCTTTCATAATGTTTTCTGATATTGACACGAGTATTATTCGTCGATATTATATCTAGCTTCTCGGATCCTTTCACGTTTCAAATATTCCTGATGTGGAAAATTGTATCGGTTGTTTGTCTTCAGCCTGGAATCGTATAGTCGACCAACTGGTATACAGGGTGTTAAGAGGAAATGCGGCTGGCATTTAGTCCATACAAACGTATTCCTCAGTTTCCTCCTTGGATAATGTCACTAGAGCAAACATTTTTACCATATGATATATGTATATCTACCATCACTATGTCTCTATGTTTTGTTTTTGTCAATAAATTAATTATTATCAAAAGAACTAGAAGCGTTTAAATTTTACAAAAATCGACCGGTCTGGCCACCGTTTTCAAACATCTGGCAAACAAATTTGACGAATATAAAAAATAAAAGAAAAACATACAGACATAACCAATGTATTTCTTAAATTAGTACCGAAAAAAATATTTAAATTGGTCCAGATTTGAAGAAGAAAACAGGCAAATACGAAAGTAGGATTACGCTAATATTGCACAGGAGAAATCAGTCCGAGATGCAGGGGTCTCTTTCGCGCTCAATTGGGAAGGTTTGCGGGAGGGGTGCGACGGAAATAGATCACAAAAACCTATTCAAATGATTAATATTTTGCAGCCCGCGTTTCCTCTTAACGAAATCATGTAATTCCTTCAAACCTCGTGATGTACTACGGACATAGATTAACCCTGCAAGGGATATATCTGGAATCAGTTTTTTTTTTACAAATTGTAAACATGTGTTCTTAACGTGACGCATTTTAGCGCCCCGAGTGAATTGCGCGGTATCGCTTGCCGCGCGGTCTTTTAACTCGGGGCGCTAAAATGCCGCACGTTAAGAACACATGTTTACTTCTTGTAATATTTTTTTATTGAATTCAAAAGTATCCCGTGCCCCTGCACGAAATCTATTCTTTCTTCTATTAATCTATGTCAGCAGTACATCACGAGGTTTGAAGGAATTACATGATTTCGTTTACATTCTGTAGTTTATGAAGTGGCTATGTTTTTGCGTCCATATGATGTCACTCCAGCGAATGTAACTGTGTGCTTCCTGGACGATAAGATGCTGTCCAATGTAATCATTGATGCAACTAAGGAATTACATTCGTTATGTGTACCTATAAATAAACACACACGTAACAACGTCTTCTTTTTAACCGACTACTAAAAAGGAGGAGGTTACTATGTTCGTCTGTATGTTTTTTTTTGTGTATGTTCATCGATATTTTCGCCAATTGTGAACCGATTTTGATGATTCTTTTTTCATGGATAGGGTATACTTCCAAGTTGGTCCCATTTAAATTTGGTGAAGATTTGATGAAGAACATCGGAGATAGACAATGGAACTCCTCAATGACGAACAGTACGCATATTGTGATGATGTGATTATGTTACGAGCAGCGTCTTTAGTAGGTCCAACCAAGTTTTTTTAATTAAAGCCACTAAAATGAAAAAAATAAAAACATTTTTTACAAAAATTTTAAACCGACTTCAAAAAAGAATAAAATAATTACCATATAAAATTAACAGTTTCAGAAGTCGGTGCCTTCAATTTGGTTCAGCGTGGATCAGCACCGACTTCTGAAACTGTTAATTTTATATGGTAATTATTTTATTCTTTTTTGAAGTCGGTTTAAATTTTTTGTAAAAAATGTTTTTTGGTTTTCCGTCTGCATTCAATAATTTTGAAAATCGAAATTGAATCAAAATCGAATATCAATTAATCGACCACTATAAATCGAACGTCTAAATACTCGAACGTTTTTAATATCGAATCTATACTAATATTATAAAGCTGAAGAGTTTGTTTGTTTGAACGCGCTAATCTCAGGAATACTGGTTGGAATTGAAAAATTATTTTTGTGTTGGATAGTCCATTTATCGAGGAAGGTTATAGGTGATATAAAATCACGCTACGACCAATAGGAGCGGAGCATAAATGCAAAATGTTGCAAAAACGGGGAATATGTCCACCCGTGCGAAGCCGGGACGGGCCGCTAGTGGTTAATAAATCGAACATTCAATATATGATACACTTATTAACATCGAGTGTTCAAAATATCGAATGTTTTAATCTAGGAAGTTTTAAAAACTTGACCACACGACGATAAATTAAGCTATAGATTTCCAGTATAAGCTGACTTCGAATAGAACGGAAATTCCGTACAATGGGAGGTCAGCATTGCAGCATCGGTTTCCAGGCAGTCATACGCAAAAAAGTTGCTTCACTGATGCATCGAGCGCGGGTCAGTAACAATAGTATCCTGAAATTAGTGGCGGAGAGTCCTTACTCCCCTGTTCTGAAGCATTTTGTGGAGAGGATGGTCAACTAAGTAGCGAATCTCTTGCTGGATCGTTCTCTGCGCAATCTGCTTCGGACACTTAATTCGTTGTGTTACTGGTGTTGATTGTGTTTTGTTTTACTAACATTAGTTATAAGGTGTTTTTTCACTAACGAGATGGATTATATTGTTGTCCAAAACTGAATAAATAAATAAATAAAAAAAACTGGAAATGTATAACTTGATAATTTGTCGTCGCATTACCTGTAAAATCATGAGCTGCAAAAGCATTCTTTAGCATGAGTAAGCACGCTGAAGCATGCGAAAGCTCCATCTATGCAAAAAGATGGAATGGTACGCATGTCAATACAAAAATACAAAATGCAATTTTCTATGAAAGAACAATAAAAACAACTGCCTCGTTGGTCTAGTGGTGGCAAACGCGACTGATGATCTTGGGATCCTGGGTTCGACCCCCAATCGGGCAAAGTGTTATTGAGTTTTTCTGTGGGGAATTCCTTATTAGCTGCCGGGTGTTTGGATTTGTGCTCGGTTGATGGCAATAGGCTCGCCCCCTATTACGTGGAACTTAAACATAACGGCGAAATGAGGGTGTTACTACCAGGCCTGGACTGGCCATACGGGCAAATCTGGCAAATGCCCGATGGGCCGGTGTGGGCTGATGGGCCGGTCACACAGTCGGAGAAATAGAAAGAGTGAGGAGAACGTCAAAAAAAAACAGGTCGTCCAAGTATCCGCCTATCGCTTGAAAAAGAAACCGCAAAATTGTTTGTAAATGCACCCAAGATACAGGAGAAAGAGTGAGGGAAGTGTATAAAAAGAAAAAAAAGACGTCGTCCGTCTAATCACTTGGGAGTTAATTTTTTTTCGCCGGCACTGGACCGACCGTCTCTCAAATGCCCGGGCCGATTTCAGGTCCCAGACCGGCCCTGGTTACTACACACCTCTGTCCAACCCTTTGGGGAATACAGGCGTGATGTAGATATGTTAAAAATAAAAATGTATGTAAGTATGTTATCGACGGTCCTGCAAACTGCAAATTTCAAGTGAAAACTGAATGTATGGATTATTGTGCTTGCGATCAATTTAAAGTCGCCACCTCACTGCACGGTGGGTTGAATACTCACTCACGTGCAAAAAGACAGATAAGCCGATGTTATGTTTTGCATTTATTTCCAGCAATTCCAAGCTATAAGCTGGTGGATGCAAATGTGGCTGAAATGGATCGGCATTTTTTTGTTTTGGTCCTAATATCATACTTTGCAGAGATTTTTTTTGTCTAATCGACTGCTTGTACATGCTCTTGCGGACCGTTTCTACGTAAACGGGCAGTTATTGGCGAGACCTGAAGGGTCTCCAACCAATGGGGACAAGAGTAAAATACTTAACCTAAGCTAACAATTACTACTACTACTAACATCATGACTACTAGCAACAACAGCACTAAGGGCGACCCCTAATGAGAGTCGCACCTCGGCTTAGGGTGGGAGGACTGGGAGGGAGACAGCTTGATGAGGGCTGAATTAATGGTGTGAACTTTGCAGAGACAGCTAGTAGAAGCAGTTAAGTAGTGGTGGAGCTTCTTGTCAATGAGCTCGTCCAAAGAAGTTCTACCTAGCCTTTTCCCAACTATAGTGGGGTCAGCTTCCAGTCTAACCAGATGCGGCTGAATACCAGTATTTTACACGGAGCGACTGCCATCAGACCTCCGCAATCCAGTTACTACGCAATGCCGGTATCTTAAGGTTAGATCGGTCGTCAGACTTTCGGGCTTTTGACTTCCCGTAACGACTGTCATAGGTATTCGTATGACACCCGGGACCGACTGTTTGACGTGCTTTCTGACACACCGAGGGGTTTCAATAGTCATCCATCCACTAAGGGTCATCCATCTACAGATTGACCGCAGCAAGTGCAGCTTAACTTCGCAAATCGTATGATCCGCGCGGTTGTTAATTAGCAACGAGCCAATTCAAGTTCAGTGGTCGCAGACAGGTAAATCGGGTGATACGGAATCGGTATATTGGAAACTTTATTTGGAACCGGTAGGTACTTTGGAACCAGTAATTTGGGTCCAGTACTTTGGAAGCAGAACCAAACCGGAACCTGAACCGGAACCGTACTGAAAAGAAGAACCTTTTTAAGAACCGAAAAGAAAGAACCGTAACCCAAATTCGTACAGGTTTTCAATCCCTGGTTACAGGTGAAGCTACTGTAAGCGTGCGCGCCGCGTGTTTTATATGTTATTTCCTACCTAAAAAATCAAATGAATTGTGTAATCTAATAAAATATTTGTGTGTGGATAAAAAATGACTCAATTTCAAGAGTAATCAGGCTAGACGTATAAAAATTGGTCGGCGTTAGAAATGGCGGCCGCAACAAAAAAAGATTTAGTAGCGACCAAAGCTTTTAGTTCTTTCTAAATAGAGTTTTAAGCCTGAATCTACGATCTTGTTTATATTATTTTAAGGTCTAAATTCAAATATTTTCTGACCTATTCCTAGTAATCATTTTCTTTAGAGTAAGGGTTAACTCATACTAGAGCAAAGTTGAAGCGCATCGAAGCGTCAATCTGAAACTTAATATAGCATATTGACCCTTATCTCCACAACATAATACACATATTTCTTCTAAGATGAAAAAAAGACGCGCGAATTCGCGAGAATTCCACAGAATTCGCGCGTCGGAGCGCAACCAACGCTGATTGGTATTTCGCTTTACTTGTGAAGAATTTGACGCTTCGATGCGCTTCTACTCTGGTCTAGTATGAGTTGACCCTAACTGGTTGTACCTATGCTCATTAATAAGTAAACTATTAATTAGTTACTTCATTAATTATAACATGAGGAAATTCTGGGAACTATCGGCATTATCCAGTAACTGGGTTGCGGAGGTCAGATGGCAGTCGCTCCGTGTAAAATACTGGTATTCAGCCGCATCTGGTTAGACTGGAAGCTGACCCCAACATAGTTGGAAAAATGCTAGACAGATAGTTTTACATACAACGCATAATATGTTATCAATTTGAGGAAAATCGTTTTCAGAAGCGTACCGACTAAATATTTGTTTTAAACGTAAACTTATCATTATAAAACATTGCATAACTATAAATTATGTTTTCTTTGATAAAATTGTGAAAATTTATGACTAAGTAATGTACCTGCAGTAAAATTGTGAAACTGATAAGAAACAAAAATCACGCCATCGGTTTAGCTTATTCTCGTATTTGTGCACACTCATTGCAATTTATTGCCGGAGTAGGTATACATAACAACATAAAAATTAAAAAATAAAGTCATAGGTCTCGAGTTCGAACCCAAGGCACGCACCTCTAACTTTTCGGATTCATGTGCGCATTGTATAATTTTTCATTTGCTTAAAAACGGTAAAGGAAAACATCGTGTTTCCTCACGGCACACAGTGGGAAAAAAATTACTTTTTTTTGTTCAAAAATCTGCCTACACCACAATTTTTGACATATCTCTGCCATTTTTTTTAAACACTTCTGAGATAACACACTTTGGTATGTCACTGCCACTTTTCCTTAAAAGTCAATACCATAACGTATCAATTTATATGGAAAAAAGTAAAAAAAATCAAAATTTTTTTTGTGCCGCCCTATTTGTATCCGCCATTTTGAATTTTTATAAACAGACACTAAATTCAAGACCAGGGACCTGAGGAACCCCTGGAAACTGATTATTGCTAAATTATTTTTTTTTTGAAATTGCTTTTGCTTCATTTCCCGATTTTTTGTGGTTATGACTTTTAAGAAAAAGTGGCACTGACACACCAATGTGTGTTATCTCAGGAGTGTATAAAAAAAATAGCAACGATACGTCAAAAATTGTGGTGTAGGCAGATTTTTGAACAAAAAAAGTCTTATTTTTCCACTGTGCAGCATGCCTGAGAGATGTTTCTCGACGGCATGTGAAGCCAAGTAAGAGGCTCATGGGTGGCATAAACTCTGAAACCAGGTTAGTAACTAACCAAGCGAAAAAAAAAAAAACATCACGCCTGTATTCCCCGAAGGTTTGAGCAGAGGTGTATAGTAACACCCTCATTTCGCCGTTATGTTTAAGTCCCATCTAATAGGGGGGGGCAAGCCTATTGCAATCAATCGGGCACAAATCCAAACTCCGGGCTGCTACTGAGGAATTCCACACGGGAAAACCCATTAACACTGCCTGACCTGGGGATCGAACCCAGGACCTCATGATCGGCAGTCGCGCTTGGCACCACTAGACCAACGAGGCAGTATTTCTTAAATTATTACAGAAAAAAATATTAAAATCGGTCCAGATTTGAAGAAGGAAGCAGGGTAATACGAACGTACGATTTCGCTAATATTGCATAGGAGAAATCAGTCCAAGATGCAGGTGTCTCTTTCACGCTCAATTGAAAAGGTCTGCGGGAGGGGTAAGACAGAAATAGATCACAAAAACCTATTCAAATTATTAATATTTTGCAGCCCACGTTTCCTCTTAAGACGCTGTCTATGGGACTTATCACATCTCTTCTTCTCTCGTGTTAGCACGAGCATGCACAGCTCATGCCAAGGTGAAAAGAAGTCAGTCAGTAAGATTGGCAAGAGTAGAGAAGAGAATTCCTCTCCTTTCTTACCTTCTTCGAAACAGAAATGTTTAAAAAAAATAATATGGCAATAACCATAGAATAATGACAAGCAATAAAAGTGACAATTTTTCTGTTGCACTAAGTGTACATGCGCAAACTTACTCCCACTACGCCAAAACCTTGCCAAGTTACGTGCCGGCCGGCGACTATACTGGGGTTGACTGAACAGAGTGCGCCAGACAAGTAACGATAGTTACTCTTTAGAGGTCTAAGATGAATGGGCGCTGTATATAATAATATTGTATGCGCATACGCAGTCAATCACATCTACAATACCATACATAGGCAATTGTATGACGATCTATCAAAAACCACCCAAAATGTAACTGCCTCGTTGTTCTAGTAGTGGCAAGAGCGACTGCTGATCGTGAGGTCCTGGGTTCGATCCCCGGGTCGGGTAAAGTGTTATTGGATTTTTCCGTGTGGAATTCCTCAGTAGCAGAGAGATTTGTACCCGGTTGAATGCAATAGGTACGCCCCCTATTACACGGCGAAATGAGGGTATTACTATACCTGCCCAACCCTTCGGGGAATACGGGCGTGATTTTATGTAATTTTGACCCTATAATCAATATTTGTCGCTATACTGCGACCAAAAGGCCTAGTTTTCGATACAAAAATATATTTCTGGAAACCACAAGTGTATCTCGGCTGAGCCCAAAATAAGTCTCCCTCGAGGTCTCAAATAGCTTCAGACACTTATGTCGACAGTTTGATATATCTACATTTAGAATTACAAGAAAAAGCAATTCGTTGTGCAAATATTTTTTAATTTAGTTTATATATTTTTTATTACTTTAGGGAGTTTTTAGAAGTAGATTCGACTTCAAATATATTTTTTTAGCATAATAAGCCCTAACCCTGTCTTTCTCAAAGTGCGCGATAACGCCCCCTTGTGGGCGCTGGAGGCCTAGAGGGGGGCGGTAAGGGGCCCGGAAATTTCTTTAAATCTATACTGGCCTGCAAAAATAAGTACTACACCTTTAATGATATTTACTTTTAAAGTGTGATACTTATTTTTGCAGGCCAGTGTACATATACTAATATTCTAAAGCTGAAGAGGTTTGTTTGAAAGCGCTAATCTCAGGAACTACTGGTTGGAATTGAAAAATTATTTTTGTGTTGAATATTCCATTTATCGAGGAAGGTTATAGGCTATAATTATAACATCACGCTACGATCAATAGGAGCGGAGCATAAATTAAAAATGTTGCAAAAACGGGAAAAGTGTCCACCCGTGCAAAGCCGGAACGGGCCGCTAGTTAAATTATATTAATTAAAGTAATGAATGTCATTGTGGTTTTTGAGATTGGGCAAAGTAAAAAAAAATGGGGGGGCGCTGAAACATAATTGATTTTCAAAATGGGCGGTAGATAAAATAAGTTTGAGAACCTCTGCCCTATACTATCCCACTGGTACAAGTCTTTTCTTTAGAATGAGAAAGGTTTAGGCCTTAGTCCACCACGCTGGCCTGTTGTGCATTGGCGGACTACGTAATACGTACTACACACACCATCGACAACGTGTTTTTTTCTGAGTCTTTTCATATTTGTATTTTCTCACGGCATTTTTCTTCACCGTTAACGCAAGTGATAATCCAATTCTGATCCACACATGAATACAAAGTCAGGTGCGGGCCGGGTACGAACTCAGACCCTATGTTAATTATTAATTTTCTATATTACTCATTAGTTTAATAATAATATTTATTCATCATAAGGCTAATTAAGAACCGCGCGGTTCATATACTGTTTTGCAAGGTTAAGCTGCGCTTGCCACGGTCAGTCCGTGGATGGATCACAATTCGTTACACAACGAGATTCCTCCGCGCCTCGGAGAGCACGTTAAACCTTCGGTCCCGGGTGTCGTATGAATCCCTATGGCAGTCGTTACGGGAAGTCAAAAGCTTGAAAGTCTGACAACCAGTCTAACCTTATTATATCGGCATTGCCCAGTAACTGGGTAATGGAGTTCTGATGACAGTCACTCTGTGTAAAATACTGGCATTCAGCTGCATCTGGATAGACTGGAAGCTTACCCTAACATAGTTGGGAAAAGGCTAGGCAGAAAAAGGAGAAGTGATTAATTTGTTAATAATACCAAATTTTTCACCATAATTGTGCCCGAAAAATGGCAATAGGCTCGCTATGGGACTTAATAAAAGAAGCGAAAATGTGTATGTATAGATTCATATTATAAAATAACACCTCTGCTTACCCCTTCGAGGATTACAGGCGTGAGTATATGTATGTATGTACTTTTTTCACTCACCCCTTTCCCGTTCCGCCAACGCTGGTAAATCCAAGTCACTCATTTTCAAAATAAACCTTTATTTCTATAGCCAAAAATAGTACCCGCAACGTGTTATTAGATCTACTTATCATCTCAGCTGTAACTACTGTTATAACAGCATCTTACCATGATTTAATGTGACGTAATAAAAATAATTTATCTTAGACGACAAAGACCTTGTTACAGGACCAATTAATCTAGATCCGTCGCTTTGTATGACGTTTATGTTCGTTGTAGTCATTATTTTTCGGAAGTTTGCGAGTGAGAGGTCTTGATGGTTGGTTTTAATGAGTAAGTAAACTGATAATGTTATCGTAGTAATTGTTTCTGGTTTGCTACTGATGTGTGATGGTGTAATTTGCGTTAGGGTGCTTGCACACGCTACGGTTTAATGGAAAAGTTTGCATGTCTAACACTTTCGACAACGACGTGTTCAGTTAGAAAGTCGAGCAAATTAGTGGAAAGTAGGCTATACAAAAAACTTATAGTGAACTAGCTGTTGCCTGCGGTTCCACTCGAATCCAAAGGGAACCCGCCGCAGCCGCGGAGCCGGTCGTCTTTTCTGACTCCGCAGTCACACCGTTAATTCAGCCCTCATCAAGCTGTCTGGGAGGGCCCAGTCCTCTCGCAAGCAACGCCCTAAGCCGAGGTCCGAGTCCCATTAGGAGTCGCCCTTAGTGCTGTTGTTGCCAGCTAGTCATGATGTTAGTAGTAGTAATAGTAGTTGGTTTAGGTTAAGTACTTTACTCTCTTCCCCATTGGTTGGAGACCGTTCAGGTCTCGCCAATAACTGCCCGGCTACGAGAAACGGTCCGCAAGACCACCTACAAGCAGTCGAATAGAAAAAAAGCACCGTGTACAAGGGCCATATTATGACGTGTTAAAACCATCACTGTTCCTGTGAGAGAAAGTGATGCGGCTATGCAGGTCATAAAGCGCCGTCACATTCTCACAACGGAACAATTATGATTTTAACACATCATGATATGCCACCAAGCACCATTACTGACTGGCTATACGTTTCATCACGGCATGAGCTATTCTCATATAGCTCGAGACGAGACGAGAGAATAATAAATAAATAATAAATATATTTTTTTATTTCCATAAGTTTGGTACATTTTTCCAAAGATATGTACAAAATACGTGGTACATTTATAGCGTAGGACTTACAGCTGCATAAAAATTAGATCAATGACCCCCGTGCTAGGAGGATCCTGTGTTACAGGGGTCATCTATCTCCTGCCGGGGTTGCGGTGCATGCTTTTGCGAATCCCGCGACCCCCGCCTTACGGTCAGGAGAAGGAACACCGTTGGTTTTTAGCCGGTAAGAGTCTGGCAGACCCCCTCGCCTTCCCCGGGCGAGGGACATCCATGAGGATTTTCCAACGAGAGAAAAAAAGAAAAAAAAAATGGGCGTTATCTATCCGTCCATCATATAGGATTACAGACAGGTAAGTAGGTAGTACTTATTTTAGAGGAAAAACTACATGGAGGTGTGAGTGTTAGGTGATGTGAGGGGATATATAGTAGGTATGTGTTTAGTGAGTGTGTGAGTCAGGTGTGTGCGGGTGTGTATAGGAAATGGAGTGTGAAGGGGGAAGCGGGGCTGGGTGGGTGTGTATGGGGTACGTGAGTTTGTGTTCTATGAATGTGTAAAAACTGTTCGTGTACAGCCAGTTTTATTTACAATAAGCATGTTGCGCATACGACTACTGCATGTATAAACAACAAAAGTATAAAACACAAAACAATTATTTACACTGTTGATTTTATTTCAGTTTCGTTCACGTGTTAAGGAAAGGCGCATATTTTACGTTGAACATATTTTTGTTAACTGGGCTTCGTTTAAAAAAACTCCGCAGTAATTTTTTTATCTGCGGTTTCATTAGCGCTGATTTTAAATCTCAACAAACGTGAAATTCGCGCGAATTTTTTCAGAGGTAATTTGCCCAGAATGCTTCATGATGGAAGGTAACTTGAGTATAATATTTTAACGTCGTAAGCACTTAATGTGTTCTTTCGTCTGGATCCCACAAAAGAATTACCACTCCTCTTTTCATGGACGTAGAAGAATGCAATTAAGAGATAATTTTCATAGGATGCTGATCGTGAGGTCATTGGGTTATTGGGTATTCCCGTGTGGAATTACTTATTAGCAGCCCGGAGTTTGGATTTGTGCCAAGTTGATGGCAACACGCTCGCTCCCTATTACATGGGACTTAAACATAACGGCGAAATAAGAGTTTTACTATACACCTCTGCTCAACCTTTGGATATACAGGCGTGATGTTATGTTTTGATGGGTAGCAGTGCCAATAACAACATACAATCAATGATATAATTATGAATAGAGATAGATACATTACTAGCGCGCCGAAAATGAAGT
This sequence comes from Amphipyra berbera, assembly GCA_910594945.2. Lineage (NCBI taxonomy): Eukaryota > Metazoa > Arthropoda > Insecta > Lepidoptera > Noctuidae > Amphipyra > Amphipyra berbera. The sequence goes on from OU343138.1 coordinate 3,954,376, forward strand.
GTACAAAAGGCGCCAATTATCGCCTGTGGCCTAAGTCGCTCTCGAACAAGTATGTGTATGTGCGCCGTCGCTGCGTACGGAGTATTTTTCCGTATATTTTGTGAGCATATAATATCATTGCATACAACTCGATTACGTAAAGAATGGAGTTGAATATGGCGGATCTACTATTTGCCTATCGCTCACAAACAAAATGCATGAGCAAGAAGGCAAATATTTTAAGTAACTTAACGATATCCATATGAGGTCGCTAAGTTATCTGTAGAAGGAACGAGGTGTGGTGTTCCTCCATAGAAAAGGGAGGATCCTCCTACCAGGCGGGTCTTATGCCTGGCGGACTACTGCCCAACGGTTGATGTTGGGAAGTTGTATAATACTAACTCCATGCCAGATCTTGATACCGCGATGCAGGATTTTTGACGTTTCATTTGACAGCTGTCATTGTTGTCGCTGTAGTCTGCTAGACATATGTCGTGCTGCGTAATTCTCATGTAGAGTGATAGATGCCGCCACATATCCATAAACATGAGAAAACTATCTGCGTTTTCTTTTTCTTGATTGTTTTCCCATTCGTTGCGTGGTTACGGTATATAATTATATTGTAGAAAGCATCCTACTTAAAACAGAGCCAATCTGGCCTATTTTCAGCAGTAGACAGTAATAGCTACAAGACCTAATACTATGATGATAATTCTGTCATAATTATAATTACATGTTAAACAATATTAAAATTACTTTAAAAACTCAATTACTTTAACTATTCTCTTTTTTTTTCAACTGTTGTTTTTGTGTACAGTACGCGCGCGAACTGAATGCAGAACTAAGGAATGCATGTGAGAATGCGCCAGTGCTGTTATATGACAAAGAGAGCACTACAGTTGCGGGCGTGTGAGGCGAGGCGTGCGGGCGACGGGGTATACTTCACCTCAGGCCTCGAATGCATTCAATTTGCGCGCGTGCTGTACACAAAACAGTTTTATTTTTAAAATGAGTCACAGTTTTTATCACATTTTTCCTCATTTGAAAATTTTATTTTTATCTCTTATAGCTAATTAAATAGTTGATAAGCTTAGAGACACTGTGCATGTGGTGTTTTCCTGTAATGGGTTGTAGACTTTTTATAAATTTTTTTACTATAAAATATCCGCAAAAGCATTGAAAGACCTAAATGAAATAAATAAAATAATCATCATAATGTGTTCGACACAACTTAGAAGTCGCATCGGCAAACTTGATCGAAAAACCATTGACAGGCGCTCCTTATCACGCCATTCAAACTTATTGCGTCAGCGTAAAGATCATTTTTTACTGCAGTACTAATAAACATTCGAGGTCTTGAAGTCGCACTCAGCTCGAAGTGATTGGTTTTACGAAGTTTGCCGATGCGACATCTTGACATTTTGAGTTCTGCCTCATTAGTGCGTTGCGTTGCGTCGTCGCAGCAACAACGCTGCGTCGTTTTCCATACATTTTAAATGACATGCCACATTAAAGCGTTGCGTCGTCGCACGCGACGTTTCAACGGATAGGCGGACGAGAGACGAAGCGGGGGGAGGGTGATGCGCTGCGCTGTCGGAGCTCCGGTGCGTCGACGGACAGTGTTCCACTGGTAGAGGTGCGTACGTCGTCCTCTTGCGCTGCGAGACGTCGTGCGTCGTCGCAACGCAGGTGTGGCATACAATGCGTTGATCCATTGCGACGACGCAACGCGACGCACTAATGAGGCATCGCCCTTAGTTGTGTCGTACTATACTAGCTGTTGCCGGTGGTTTCACTCGCATCTTAGAAAAACCGTTTCGTTCCCAGATGAAAATTATCCTATTTGTTAATCCAGGACATATTCATGTGCTAAATTTCATCCAAATCAGTTTATGATAGAGTAACAAACATACAAACTTCCACATTTATTGTAGGTAGGTAATATTAGTAGGATTACGCTGAGCCGGTATGACGTCATTCTATGGATAGGTTTCACGACACGAAACTAATGCCATCGCCCACTCAATCGCTCATCTAATCATAATCGTCTTATATTAAGCGGTCTGTATTACTTATGTGGAGTTTCTATACAAATACAGAAGTAATTTTGTATGCCAGTTAATTATTAGAAATGTGTTCTTGTGATAAAAGAGCCTTAGTAGAGATAATGTTGATGAAAGAGCGATATTATTAAATAAAGTGTACGCTGTGGGTCGTGTTCTCGGCGGGCCCGTGCGGGTTGTATTCAAGGAATTACTATGAAGTGGACGTAGTTCAGCAGAAAGGACTCAACCTACACAGAGTCATTTGAGTTATTGACGTTTTAAGTTCAGAGTGGTTTTCTTCAGTGATGCTGTATTCAGATTTTGTTACGTAATTACACATCCTTGGTAAAATCAATCGTATTTTTATATATATTAGTTGGTTGATGGTTATATTGTGTATTTCTGGACTTATTTAGGAAAATATAGGGTTGGATGATGTAAACAGGTTGGGTCTTTATAGGTAATAAAAAGAAAATACCTGCCTAATATGTGGTTTGGTTCCGTCACAAAAAACGTATTTCCTTTGTTTATTCCTTGGATCTTTTTTACTGAATAAAAGGCCCTACCTTATAGACTATTTTGGTACCAATAACTCATTTTTGACAATTTTGTGGATTGAGTCCTTTCTGCTAAACTACGTCCAAGTGCTTCTCACCAATATTCAGCGCGGGTAGCGAGCGGGTCATGTCAACGACGGGCCCGCGCTCGCACTGTGGCTAGCCTAGTCGAGAGTAGAGGCACTGAGTTGGAAACCGGCCCACACCTCTGACTTTTCAAGTTCATATGCGAATTAGAATTTTATTATTGCTTGCGTTAACGGTGAAGGAAAATATTGTGAGGACATCTGCACACCTGATATCTAGCTCCATAAATTTCTCGATGGTGTGTATAGTCCGCTAACCCGCACCAGGTCTGCATGTTAAACTAAAGCTTAAACTATTTGCATTCTGAGAAGTTTCCCGTGCTCAGCAGTGGGACAGTAATTGGCTGATTGTGCTAAACTTATGCACTATTACGACCTGATACAGGTAAAGTGTTGTAATACATACTTCATTGTGCTGTATAATAATATACAAGGTTAGTCGGAAAGGGGGTAGGTACTAAGCCGAAAGGGTGTTAAAGTACCCATAATAAGGGATAACTTTTGTTCTACAACTTTCCCCAAAACTCGATAGTTTAAGAGAAATAGCTTTTCAAAGATTTCGTAAAAAATATGCTAAAAACTATCTGTCCATAGCTATGATCAGCTGTTTTTACAATTTAGGTCATATTTGGGGTCACGGATTAGAAAATTAATTTTTTGAATTCATAACTAAAATAGGTATGAGATATATTCAAAGAAAGAAATTGAAAAGTATATGTAAGTGGGCTTTTTGCTTGAATAGCTTCGGTACGTATACCATTACGAGCGAATATTCACTATGTCCGATCCGATTCCGAGGAAATATGATCTGAGGAAACTCGGCTGTAAAGCTATGAAGTTCGGATGGGATATACAGTTTCTGGTTTTAACTAAAGTTTGTGTCGCCTTAGATTTATACAAGTCTGGCGTACTATCACAACTTCAAGTCGACATGGCAATCGGGTATGAGGCGAGTCGTGGAGGGGGGGACGCACCGTACACTCGCAAAGCGCCCGCACCATCTTAGGCTGGACACCCACCAGAGCTGTGCGAGGAAAATGTGTAGCGAGGATGTGAAACGATGTGACCCTTTCCACCAGGGCTGTGCGAGGAATTCGTAATGTGTGTAATGCGTACTGACTGATAGGCGTATATTTTCAACTCCTCGCACACATTCCTAGCAATACATTCCTCGTAACACATTCCTCGCAACACATTTCTCGTAACACATTTCTCGCAACACATTCCTCGCAACACGTTCCTCACAACACATCCCTCGCTCGCATTTCTTGCTTGTTTTGTATGAACAAAAACCTCGCGCAGCTAAGCCCATATCCACCAAAGCTGCGCAGAGCGAAGCTAGGTAAATGAAATGATTCTATTGGTGCTTACAAAACACATTCCTCGCTACGCAGCTTAGCACAGCTCTGGTGGATGCTCAGCCTTAGTGTTAGCGCTGCGCGAGTCCGCATCGACCGCGTTTATCGATTTCGATCTCGCTCACGTTGTTGCTTGTAATTGTGTCTTGAAAATGACTAGAAAATTGCCATATCGACCTGTCGTTGACTAGTGTACAATCGTTCATATAGTACTGCAGCTTATTCGGGTCGTATTTTTCGGATTCGGATCGGGCGCAATGCACAGGCGCTCTAAGGACTTAATAAAACAGTAAAATGTCAACAAAAATAACTTTTATTTTTACTAAGTACATCACTGTTGTTTCTTCTTTGGCAGGAAAAGCGACATTACGACCATACCTATAAAAAAAAACTATTATAAATAAATCCATATTAATATTATAAAGAGGAAAGATTTGTATTTTTGTATGTAACGAATAAACTTAAAAACTACTGGACCGATTTCAAAAATTCTTTTGCCATTAGACAGCTACATTATCACTGAGTAATATAGGCTATATTTATTACTGGAATAAAACTTCTTACGTGGGAGAAGCCATGAGGACACAGCTAGTCACAAATAAATAACTCAGAGTTAGTAGAACGTCAACGTTGCTTATGGGCCTATTCCTATAATTTACGAAGCGTTATTGGTTAAAATTAAGACTTTATTTTTAAATTTATCTTTATGGATAATGAAGCAAAGACCCCATAGCTTTGCATAGTAAACCCTCCTATAAAAGATTAGTCGGAAAGGGGGTACTAAGCCGAAAGAGTGTTAGAGTACCCATAATTATAGATAACTTTTGTTCTACAACTTTCCCAAATGGTCTTTAGTTTAAAAGAAATAGCTGTTCAAAGATTTCATAAAAAATACGTTAAATTCTATCTATCTTCAGCTATGATCAGCTGTGTTTACATATTAGGTCATATTTGGGGTCACGGATTAAAAGCTCCATGTTCTGAATTTGTAACTAAAGCAGGGAATAAATTTAGAAAAAAACCAAATTAAAAATAATTTTGCTTGGTTTTTTTTATCGAATTCTGAATATTAACACTTTCTTTAAAACAATCATCAGTGATACGCGGCTTAGTAGCCCCCTTCCGACTAACCTTGTATATAATTGGTAAAATTAAATTATTAGTTTTTCTACATATTCCCAGTTTGGCAATAAAAATGCTACCATTGGTAAGCAAACCGTGTCGTTTTTGTTTATAGGAATCAGGCATATTTGTTTTAACTAAAACCTACAATGTTTGTCGGAAAATGGGCACTAATACGAATAGGTATTTAATCTACTCATAATAATGAATAACTTTGCTGTACAATTTTCCCTAGAAGCTTAGCATAGCTTCATAGAAATGTCATAAAAAAATACGCTAAAACATCATCCTCAGCTGTGTTTTTTTTAGGTCATATTTGGGGTCACGGATTAGTATCTAGTACATTTTTCTGGAAAATAGTTAGGAATGTTATTATTTCTCAAATAAATAAAAAATAAATAATTATTTTTGTATGGTAATAAATATTAACGTTTTTTGTAATAATTTTAACACCTGTAAAATAGTTCATCAGTGATAATTAAATAGCTCACTGCTATAGTACCTACACCCTTTTCGACTAACCTTTTATATATTTTACTAAATATGATCATTATTTTTGTTATCCTTAACATTTAAACGGGGTTTAAATGAACGGGATTTAAACGAGGTTTTACAGGCTAATTTTTCGAACAAAATACGCAGTAGTGGGTCGAAAGAGGGTGTAAGAGGGCGTACTATATTTAACTCGTAACCCTTCTACCCGATATAATACTTAATCGGCTTTTTTCGATATTGAAGAAGAGTGTGGGTGTCCTATTGTTAGCTAACGATCGACGTAGAAAAAAAATAGTCTGATAATAATAACATTTCTTAACAAATTCGGATCATTTTCGATCTCACAAATTAGGACTTTGGTTGAGAACGCGCAGATCTAGATTTATATGAAATTGGAGCTGGGTCACCGCATCGTACTAACGGAAATACGGCGCTCTAACTTAGCAAAATGTGAAATAATTTTGTGATGCAAAATAGCACTTATACGGTCCAGCTTTTAGTTACAAAATATTTTACATGAAATTGTGAACCAACTTCCGTTTAAAGTAGTTTCTGGACTTTTATCGTCATTTACTCTGTAAAGATCAATACTATGCAAAGATTTCTTAGTATACTTCACTCCATTCTATCCACTAAATTAGTTTTCTAGACTTACTGCAACGATAGATTTTGCTTAAATAAACTGTTCATTCACTCAAACAGCCAATTCCTTCATCAATTTTGTCTTTGGAAAACTATTGCTTTTAATCAAAAAGATGGCGTCTCACCTCCGCAAACTATACACAAGTAAATGCCCGTCCACCTGAGACAGTCTAGTAGAAAATACGAGAAATAGAAGAATCCTGTTATATTAAAAATATTGCTAAACTTACACGACATCATTGAAACCATGGTGTAGAATGGAATGGGACACCCTATGCTAAGCAGTATGGGGAATGTGACGTTGCTGACTAACGTTCCCATACGAGCAAGCAGCATCACTATAGATAAGGCTAGCGTCCTGGGGAAAAACAAAGTAAAATCAATTAAACCTAGTAGTTTGTTCAGAGTTGCAAAGACAAAACCCAGTCATGAAGTTTATGTAGGTACAAATATTTCGCAGGCTATGAAACTTCAATGAAAATTATAGTCATTTGAAAAGGTTCCAAGAGTAAAATAAATACATTAAGATTTTTAGGATAAAAATTTATAAGACCCCGTATTATAACCAAGAACAGTAACAATAAGATACACAATTTTCACTGTAGATGTAATGTTATGAAGAATTATAGAAATCACTAAATTATTTACCTCATTGTTGTAGGAAAGACGTCAATCAACACCACCTGAGTTAAACTCTTCATTATCTGTGTGGTAGCAATATTCATAGAAAAGAAAGCCACCATCATTGTCTTTGAATTTACCCATCTTAATCCAAGCAGTGATCCCATAGAGATGAGGCCTCCGACAAACAAGAGGGCTTTCTTTCCAACCTTATTAACGATGACCCCGGTTATGAAGTAAGGCAGTATGCTTATGGCGCCTATGATGATACTGTTGATGTATGTCTGTGCGCCGCTTACGTGCTGTAATAAAAACTAAAGCTGTATTCCATTGTTCATGAAGGTGCAAAATTTCTAGATCATCACCCTTTCCTTTTTCAAAGGGTTCTAGTCTAACTAAATTTCTCATCTCAACAAGACATTGGTCATGTAACTCGATGATGATAAATAAATTCTAGCTGTTTTTGTTGATCTACAAATTTGACTCCATTTTTGCCATTTGCGACCTTATTTTTAATATAATCAATACAGTTTTGAATATCAAAGTTGTGGTTATACACCACGTTATCTTCAGTGTATCTGTGTATACATTTAACTAGCCATGTTATCATAGTTATTTCTTTTATAAATGTCATGTCTCTTATCAACTTTGAAAGACAAAGTTGCTTATTACCCCAATACGTTTTTACAGTTAAAATCGACATTAATAAAGGTAGTGCTATGATAAATAATGAAAACCATTGTGGTTTTCGAACTAAGACCTCAACACTCAAGGTTGTGTAGTTTCAAAACTAAACCACGTCGAATTATTGTGGGGAGGCTATTAGTAGAAGCACATTTGGCTTAATTGGAAGGGTTAGCTTTAAAGTTACATATCACTTTGTTAATTAAAGATACACACCGAAAAATCTACAATGTGGAACAATGTCATGTTAAACAGTAGAATCTGTGTTCCTTAGTGCAGACATTTTTAAATAGGCTAATATAGTTATTAGTGAAAGGAAGAAACAATTAGTATTTCAAATAACATAACTCATGTTGTAGTAAGTGCTAAGGGAAGTGTTACCAATTATAATAACAGTTTTGTATTTGGCTCATATACAGGTATTTAAGAACAATGAGTGATTTTACCTAATCTTTCTAACCAAAATCACCTCTCACATCCCTTTACTGATCTTAAAGATCTTAGAGGTCAGTGGATTACAAATAAAATTGTTTAGTCGAAGGAAAATTGCTAGAGCCACAAATAAAGCTTTGTAGGCAGTTTGGTAATAATAATATTATAGAAGATAAAAAATTCTACCCTGCTACTAAAATTTCCTTACCTATTTTAAGGCTACCTTAGTTGCGAAGCGGTTTTCCAAATTGGGAACCACACAGCCTCTCTCTTACATAACAAATCTAAAACAGTTTGTTTGTTACCCAATTTCACGAAAACGCTTCGGCCGTTTTCAGTGAAACATTATACACGAAGATAAATCATGGCGGGGACTAAGTAGGATATTTTTCCCCGGAACTCAATTTGGGTCCCGAGGGGCTCCCATCATCGATTTCAAACTGGATAAAACTGCAGACCAAAGTTTATACAATCATATATCACTGTCTTCATATTCGCTGGAGATAAGTTACTTAGTTTCAAGCTGTTTTCAAAAGATATGAAATCCAGGTTGAGTTCTTTGAGATTTTTTTCCAATAGTTCTTCAACTCAATATCTTACTTCAGACTCAATGATTTTAATTGTTACATTTGAATGCTTTTTTTATTTTTGAATGATTGGTATTAAATAATATGATTTCATAAACTAAATCCCCGTATAGCGCATTGGAACCAACTAGTTTTTTTTTGTATCCTATGTAATATCCCACTGCTGAACAAAGGCCTCCCCTTTTGCCTTCCAAACCTCTCTGTTTCGTGCCGTTTCTAACCATGTGAGCCCCGCAAAAACGTCTAGATCGTCACGCTACCTAAACCGCGGCCGACGATGTCCTCCTTCAGGCGTCCAGTGAGTGACGATCTTTGCCCATCTGTTCGGGTCCATTTGAGCGACATGACCAATTAGTACCACAATAAAATAAACTACAACTTACCGGAACGCAGACATCTGATGTCGAATTCGTAACACTCTTCATTTTCAAAGTGCCCGTATAGGCATCCAGTAGATCACATAAATTTTGATTTCCATTGAATTTGTAATGTTCTACAATTGTAGATAATTGTGGGAACCACAGCCTGACAACATTGTGTCTGAAAAAAAGGCCGACTGTCCTTTATCTGTTCAGTTTAATAAAGTAATTTCATATGAAAATTGTCCCTACCATTGCAATCACGCTATTTTTGTTTTATATCTAAGGTAATTAAGTCCACAATGCTATGACAATCCGAATCAAGCTTTAATTTAGAAGTATCAGTAAATCTGTCTGCCCTCGACGTTTGTGGTTTGGTAGTTCAATACCTCCAGTAGACAGGTTTGGATTTTTAGAGCCTTAAGCGCTTTGACGGCGGCATAAAAGAAAAAAATACCGTGAACAACGTCAAATGGGTTGAATCAGGCGAAATGGCCCTTTGAGTCTGGCGAAAACCTGGAGCGGGAATAAAAAATAAGTCTAGGTAAAAATCTAGGTCAAAATCTTTTTTGTCATGATTCTAGGATGGTTGTGCTTTATAAAAAATATTAATGCGTTTAAATTAAGTAATATTTTCTCTAAATTCTATAGTTTGAAACAATCATTTATCTTATCTGTTTGAATATCTGCCAAAATCTCACGAAAATGTTTTTGCAGTAAAGTGTAAAATTAAATGCCTGTATCTGATATATCTATATCCCTTTGATGTCTTTTTTGAAATCTTCGGCGCTAGAAACAGCGTCAAATTATTATGAATTTAAAACAGTATTTGTTTATGTTTCAATATTTAAATAACTTCGTACATTCACTGTAGAAAAATCGAGCATTTCACTCAAATTAAGCGAAGGATCTAACATTAAATTTCGAATGTAAATAAAAACCAAAGTGGAATCATAAGGAAAGATACGTACATTCCCAAAGTTATGAATTGCATGAATCCAATCAGTGCTAAGTACCCGAGCAATGGTCTTCCTAATAATGGCTTCATGTTTTTGAGACCAGTTACAATCCTGTTTCCAACGTTTGTTTTAGTTTCTTCTTCATCCTTTTTGGGTTCCTCTTTCTGTATTTCTTTGTCGAATATGTTTGGGTACTACAGAAAATAATAATTAAGTGAGTTAATTAATTTTGCTCTTAAGTGCTACTTATAGTCTTGCTGATAACAAAACACATTTATATGGCAAATTTATCTATCCAAATGGATTAAAATGAGTAAACCCAAGAATAAGATAACAATAATAATAGAATTCAGAACAATTGCAATAACTTGTAGTATTATGATCATTTTATTCGTATCGATAGCACGAGTATGTATAATTAAAGTTGGGGTGTCCAAAATTTTGCCACATTTATAACGTTAACGATGGCAGCACAATGATCACTTAAGGTGCAAGTGTTAGGGCACAGAGAGCAGGACAATAAGTTTAATTGTGATCATAATACGGAATCTCCATGGGTTGGCCAGTTACAAATTGTTAATAGTCCATGGTATACAATATCTCTATTACTTCCGCATACAACTTTTTCGGCTTTTGTAAGAAAATGAGAAGCCCAAATACATTCAGTCTTTCTGTTTTTCCCTGATCAGCCTAGAATATAAAAAGTTCTGATAAAAAATTCAATATATTCACCGGAAACGTGTCGGCAGGTTTTCCACTGTTTTCCGAATACATTTTAACCAAAATATTTTTCGCTTCAACGTATCGTTTCTGAGTCACCAAGAATTTTGGACTTTCTGGCAAAGTTGAATATAATGCGAAGGCAATAAGTGACCATAGAGACATAGCAAGAAGATAGAAGTTCCAAATGTTAAGTACTGTAATAGACAATGGGCTTTATAAACATGTGTATGATTAATAAATACATGAATACTAGAAGAACATCAGATCAAGAAATTATAATTAACAATCTGTTAGACACCTAATGTGAATGTCTATAACTAAATTAATTTGAAAAATCTTCAATGCAAAATTATTTGAAGAAAAAAATAGATTGAATAAGGGCTAAAATTAAGTTAACAGGCGGTGTTTTTACAAATGATAGTTGTAAGCAATAGCAAGAGGGGGGATTCTATCCATCTCAAGTTAGTATACGTGAAGATGATGTTGTTGAAATACTACTTACCAAAGCGCCCATCAAAGAAGCTATACCTCCAGTCCTGAACAAGGATGCCCCAAGCCATCGCTGGGCAAATAATTTGTGCTAGAGCAGCGAATGATGACTGACATAACATCACGCGATCTCTCACGGTTGTGTGACAAAATTCTGACATCAGTGATGATATAGCTGCTAGTGATGTAGCAAATCTAAAAATAAAGATTGAATTTATAGAAGCAATCATTGCAGTGCTAAATCATATTCATCATCATGATCAGCATATCATAAACGTCTACCGGTAACTGTTTGATCTGACGCCTATGGACAACGGTCGACGTTATAACTATAATTAAAGATTCTAATAATTATGTCTAACTAGATTATTATGTTTGTGCTAAAATGAATTCGCCGAAATAATAATTAACGGAGCTCAATGTTAACTTACAATTAGTTTATTGCCAGCTTATTAACAAATAATATGTTGCTTGCATTGTATGTTAGCATTTTGTGTAATTCTTTTTCGTATTTTTGTCGTTTGAAGATTACCTAATTGTCAGTATTTTCAACGCTGATTGATTGAGTTCATCAAAGACATTCTACAAATTAAATTTTAAACATCATTGAAAATCAAGATACTATGACAGAATTAATTGGCGAGAACCATCGTTTTTCTATAATCTGTATAAGAATACACAGGAGAGTTTTATAATTACCTTGAAATATGGATCAACTGAAGTAAGCTACAGTTATTTTCTTCTTTAATTTTTCAATGTACCTCCTAGATACTTAATGAAAGAAATATACTTTAAAAGATTTTCCTAAGTATCTCCATGATTAATTCAAGAACACTTCGTGTCTTTCACAGACGTTATCTTACCATTGAATTCGTAAGACAGCGAAAGCATTTTAATGAATGATAGCAAAAGCTTGAATCAAGTTTTAAGTAAAATTATTTAGGGATAAATACAACTCCTAAGTTAATTTTTTCGTGCATAAAAGTGTCAGCAAACATTGAATTCATCATGGAGTCAAAATACTGATTTCGACTTTTCTTTCGACACAATATAAAATGCTTTATGTCAATTACCAGAACCTAATAGCATAATCAGCCAATTTAGTGCACAAGCTTTTTCTCAGAATGAGAAAGATTTTAGGCCTTAATCCACCACGCCGGTCTGATGCGGGTTAGCGGACTACATACACCATCGAGAACATTTTGGAGCCCTCTTAGGTGAGCAGGTTTCCTCGCGATGTTTTCCTTCGCCACTAAATAATCAAATTCTTATCCGCATATGAATTCGAAAAGTCACAGATTCGGGGCGGGGTCGAACTCAGACCTTCCTGCACGGATGGCAAGCGTTCAACCGCTAGGCTATCACTGCGTCAAGAATCTAATGAAACTTAAGAAAAAAGCCACAGTTATGTTTAATCACAATTCATTACTCAAATTCTAAATGATAAAGGGCTGATACAATTGATCGAAAACAATATCAAACTCTAAGATATACTCAAATTTTCCTAACAGGTCCGTGAACACTTTAATTGCTCACTCCGCAATAACTATAAAAGCAATTTCAACACCTGTTCAAACGAGTTCAAACCAACAGATACTAAGCGTCAAATGCCAGAATTGGAGGAAAGCGATACATCATAATAATATCTAGTTGCAATAGCGGGTTATTCTGGGGCCAAAGTAATAATGCTGTCAGTATTTTGGGCAAACTACCAACATGCAGCGGAGTGTACTGTTCAAATACTGTATTATTTACAGTTTTGGATGCTAGAGAATCAATAACAATATTGTATTGGAAGTTCAGTCCTAAATGGTATAGAATAATATATGAGTCTGAGTGTGGCAGACTTGTAACTTAGCATAAGTTGGAAGTCTATTCAGTTTAGAAGTGTAGGTACCTATATAAGTTCTTACTTAGCGCATAGCGCCTTAGTGAATGATGAAGATGATGTAGATATCACTAAAAATGGAATCAGTTGTATATTTTTTTGTAATAGTTTTCTACTTTTTTTTTTTTTAAGTACCGTACCCAAAGGGTAAAACGGGACTCGGTAAAACGGGGATTACTAAGACTCCGCTGTCCGTCCGTCCGTCTGTCACCAAGCTGTATCTCATGAACCGTGATAGTTAGACAGTTGAAATTTTCATAGATGATGTATTTCTGTTGCCGCTATGACAACAAACACTAAAAAATAGAATAAAATAAATATTTAAGGGGGCTCCCATACAACACACGTGATTTTTTTTGCTCGTTTTTGCTTGATATTGATAACGGCAACAGGTAGAGGCTTGAAATATTCACAGAATATTTAATTATATATTCAATTTAAAAATAAATAATTAAGTTAAAATAAAACAAATATTTAAGGGGGGCTCCGATACAACAAACGTGGCTTTTTTGCCGTTTGTATAGATACCTAATGGTACGAAACCCTTCGTGCGCGAGTCCGACTCGCACTTGGCTGGTTTTTTATTCTTGTCTTAGTCGTGTTTGACCCTAGTCTCACCTGATGGTAAGCGCAGACAGGGTCTAAGATGGAGCACACGAATCCAAGGAACAGAGATATAGAGGGATTCCCCTATACCCTAATAAATCTATCATTTAATTACTTACTGGTTCTCTAAGTTGTAATAACATCCGTGCATCTATCAAGAAAATGGCGGCGCGTTCAATGGTAGGTAGTGTGCATGGATGTTATTATACCTAAAAGAATCAGTAAATTAATTGAATGATTCATAAAGTTATTTTTTTAACAGAAAATATATTTATAACAGCAGTTTTTTTGTGGTAGATACATCATCTTAAGCATTTACAAAGGTACTATGCAAAATATCGTGGATTATTTGAATAAGACCTTAAACGTGGACCAGTGAAGTATTTTTATTTATTAAATTCTCGTATACACCTTTCAATCTATTACCTTATATACAACGAGATGTATGCGGGAAAAGTCTGACTAATAGGTACACGGTTTAATTTGCTTTGGGTACCTACAAACTGTCGAAAATATCGCTAGCAGTATGCAAATTAAAGTATGGCTTTATGAGGTGACTTATCAAGCAAAAATATCGCAAGCTGCGCGCTGGTTTTATTTTTGAAAGCATAAATAAAAGTAGCGCATCAAAGTTTTAATTTCAAACACTACATAAATCTCGTAATTTTTCAACGAGTTTAAAAAACACAGCTTCAAAATGATATTCCTTATCATTTAATTTAAAGTTTACTTTAAACTTGCGGCTAGTGGTTTGTTAAATAAACTTTCCACTTAAAATCCCGGTTGCAAAAAACAAAATGGTAATGAAAGAAAAATACCGAGTCAACTGCTTATCTCAACGGTCTGGTGAATCCGTCTGAGAGCGAATTATTATGGTGCAGGGGTGACAAGTCTATAACCTCGTTTTATCTTACGCTCGCTTTAATTTAAAGGGTAACCAGTGGCCTTTAACGTGGATGGAAGAATTAATTCTGTTGCTTGCGTTTTTGGAGAAAATAAATTAATAATTTAACTGATTAAGTACAATACTAATAGAGGGTGTGGCTGGTTATCTTTTTCATAATTCTGGGTCACATTTTTTGCCAGTTTTGGAGGGAAGAACTGACAAATAATGGAATCAGGCGTTAGGTACTATGCGGAAATCCATGATATATATATTTTTTTAATTTCATGTTAATTCCGCCAAACAGACTATTTTCTGTTTGGAGAAATTAACACTAAATAGAAAATAAATTGGAGGAAAGAACTGCCCTGTTTTATGGCAAATCTTTTATATTTATACTAGCGGCCCGTCCCGGCTTCGCACGGGTGGACATTTTTCCCGTTTATGCAATATTTTTCATTTATTCTCCGCTCTTATTGGTCGTAGCGTGATGTTATATAGCGTATAACCTTCCTCAATAAATGGACTATTCAACACAAAAATATTTTTACATTCCAACCAGTAGTTCCTGAGATTAGCGCGTTCAAACAAACAAACTTTTCAGCTTTATAATATTAGTATAGATTAATTAATTATAAAGTCAAAGATCTTAAAGTAATTTCTTTTATTTTGTTTTCAGGTACGTTGGTGTGTTTTTCAAATCTTAAAATTTCACCAGGAAAGTATAAAAAATCTTCTTGATTCAGAACTGAGATTCAGACTATGTTTTTTCTTGAAATTAGGAAAGACTGGTCCAGTGTCAGAAACATATGAATTTTTTTTTAAACTTTGCCCCTTCCTAGGATTTCTCCTGTATCGTGGGTGAGTTTACAGACACAAATCTTCACATGCACAAACGCCCAAACCCGGAACACCAATCAGTAGGCCATACAAATATTTGTTCCGTGCGGGAATCGAAAACACGACCCGTAGCGCAGAAGCCAATCGCTCAGCCACGACACCAAACGTGTCGTCAAATCAAATTTGATATAATATAAGGTTAACTCACAGTATACCTTCGCAGAGCTTAGCAGCTGCCAACATCTCGTAAGTCTGACTGGAAGCGGCAAATAATGTGCATACAAATATTCCACCGAAACCGATCCGCAAAAAATATATCCTTCCAAATGTGTCGGTCAAGAAGCCCGCGATTATAGTTGATACAAACATACCTGAAAAATGGACACTAATTATGATCTTGTATTTCTTTATCTTACAATTTGCTGATGTAAGAAAAAATATAGAAAAAGGGAAAGAAAGAAAGGAAAGAAAGGAAATAAAAAATGTATTACCACACATAAACAGTACAAAAATGTTCTATGTAAAAAAGTAAAAAGCTCTAAATCCTTTTCCGAGCTTCGGGCTTCATTAAAAAATTCAGTTGTTTAGTCGTGAAGAACAAATAGACAAAATCACGTTCTCATTTATAATTTTAGTGTGGATAGCGGTTCTTCTGTTGAATGACTTTGCAAGAATCCAATTAATTAAAAAAAAAAACAAATTAAAAGCAGTCTTCTTCTTTCGTGTCGATTCAAGCTATGCGAGAAAATCTCACTGCGTGGTAGATTAGCCAGTCGGCCAGGATAAATTCCTGTTATTGTAAGTAACTGCCAATTAGATGTTAAAATACTCAGTAAAACCATGCTTTAGCAATGTTTCTTTTTTTCCATTCATGCCGCAACAACAACAAACGGTTTAGGTATAAATATTTCTCTATAACTAAGGTACTTACCAAAATAAGGCATAGCATTCAGAAGTCCTTTCTGTCTGAGATTCATATTGAGATCGCATTCAGCTATCGGTAGTAAGTACGAAGTGGTATTCGTAACTAGTATGCTGGCAATACAACCGAAGAAGCTTACTAACAGTAACTTTACGTGGAACCTGCCAAATTTGCATAATTCGTACGCCCTGTTGATTTCTTGCATCGGTGTAACCGGCTCTGTAAATTATAATGTTAGTCTTATCTCAAAAGCCAAGCTAACATAATATTTTAGCATCAAAATCTGCAGTTTTAGGGTTGTTCGAAATTTACAATTTCATTTCTTTTATGAGTTTTATTTTATTGACCTTATTTTTATTTGAACATACATACATAAACTCACGACTTTTTCCCATAGGGGTAGGCAGAAACTATAGATCGCCACATGCTACGACCCTTACATACTCCTTTCGCTTCATCCACATTCAAACATCTTGTAATACACGCACGCCGGTTGAAAGTACTACGCACCTGTCCTTTATGAAGAACATCACCAATAACATTTAAAAATTTTACATGAACTCACACAGAAGTAATTCTATATATTTTTGAATAAAATATTTTTTTTTGATTAATCGACGATTTATTTTCTGTGAAAAATTACGAAACGTACAAATTGTGTTTAAAGTATAGAATCAAAGTAGCAATTTTAAGATTTTTTTGAGAAAAGCAATATTACGGTTTCAATTCTCAACATTTTCAGAGAAATTATATTTTGAGTATAATGTAACCTACTTACAATAAATTCTTAGAGGTTAAATTGAAAATTGAATATAGGTACCTATCGCTTAAAATTTCCGAGAGCAAAAATAATATCGAAACTTTTAAATACCTACATAAAAGTAAGTACTCGTTGGTCTAGTGGAGGCAAGTGCGATTGCAGATCGTAAGGTCCTGGGTTCGATCCCCAGGTCGGGCAAAGTGTTATTGGGTTTTACCGCGTGGACTTTCTCAGTAACAGCCCGGAGTTTGGATTTGTGCCAGGTTGATGGCAACAGGCTCGCCTCCTACTACATGGGACTTAAACATAACGGCGAAATGAGGGTGTTACTATACATCTCTGCCCAACCCTTCGGGGAATACAGGCGTGATGTTTTTTTATGTTATAAAATATGATGCTAGATTTACCTCCAATATTTTTGAACTTTTATTCGCAATAGCAGACGCCTGCGGCTTCACTCACGGATTCCTAACTTTTTTGAAAATATTCTTCGCCTATGTTCATCAGGGATAATGTGAAAGAATTTTTCAAATCGGTCCCGTAGTATATTAGTAGTCATAATATTAGTTTAGATACGCTTTCGAATAACAAAAAACTAGGTAGTTCAAAGAGGTTCAATTATTGATCTCAACCCTCAATACTAGAAAATAAAAAAGTATAATATGTATTCTAGTTACATATTTCGCACAAAATGATAAACATTAGTTTTCATAAGCTTCGTGTTATGTCGCTAGCTAAAGTAGTTTGAGGCCCAAATGTAATGCTACACTACATTTTATATAAGGGTCAACGTGGCTCTAAGCAGAGAGGATTATGATGACCGATGGTCTACCCTGTTGATCCCCAAAATGCCTTTTCAGTATGATATTTTCGGTGTATAGTTTCTTGAGTAAATAAATGTTTAACGAGTTTTCCGAGTATTTTTACTATAGTAAGTATAAAATTTTTGGAAAATTGGCGCAATTACTGTGAGATTTTTTCCCGTCTTTTTTTATACAGGGTGTAAACGAAATTATGTAATTCCTTCAAACCTCGTTATGTACTGCTGGTATAGATTAACACTGAAGGGGATACATGGGGATTCAATAAAAAAAAATACAAGAAGTAAACATATTTTCTTAACGTGAAGCATTTTAGCGCTCCGAGTTAAAAGACCGCGCGGAGAGCGATATCGCGCAATTCGCTCGGGGCGCTAAAATGCTTCACGTTAAGAACAGATGTTTACTTCGTATAATTTTTTTATTACTGAATCCAAATTTATCCTGTGCAGGGTTAATCTATGTCAGCAGTACATCACGAGGCTTAAGGAGTTACTTATAGCAAAAGCAGTGACTGCCTACTGGTTAAACACTTCCCGCCCCGCTGTCGCTCCCGCTGTCCGCTCCCGCTGTCTGTACGCTTAGATCTTTTAAAATACGCAACGGATTTTAATGCAGTTTTCAACAATAGATAGAGTGATTCAAGAGGAAGGTTTATATGCCCCACATTAGTATCTACATTGCACCCGTGCGAAGCCGGGGTGGGTCGCTAGTAAAGTAATAAAGCCAAAATAAAACCTCACGATTTTTATCCTTCACCGTTAACGCAAGTGATAATCAAATTCTGATCTGCACATGAATTCACAAAGTCAGAGTTTCGGATCGGGTTCGAACTCTGTCCAGCATAGAAGACAAGCGGTAAACCGCTAGGCTATCACTGCTATTATTATTTCATCCATTTATTTAAATACTAGCTGTGTCCTCATGGCTCCGCCCGTAGCCTATGTTACTCAGTGATAATGTAGCTTTCTAAGGGCAAAAGAATTTTTGAAACGGGTTCAGTAGTTTTTAAGTTTATTCGTTACATACAAAAATACAAAAATACAAATCTTTCCTCTTTATAATATTAGTATAGAATAGAGGCATCTCTACGTACATTTCTGGAAAATATTATTTAGTATTTAAAAGAAATTTCGCTCGCTTCGTTCACGGAATTTCTTAACGCGACTAAATATTCATTTTGCCTACATTAAACTCAAATAATTTTCCCAAAAATGTTGATGCTGTAGTAAAAATATTTCGTTCTTCAAAAATTATTTATTTGCTACTTTGAATCGATACTTTCGCAATATTTGCCCTACTTTTAATATCGATACGTACGTTTTACAAAAAGGAACAGTAAAACGATTGACAAAGCGAAGCTATGAAAAAAAAGCTATTGTCACAATCGATATCGTTCCAATTTTAAATTTTCAACTTTAGGTCTATGCTGTATATCGGTCATGTTTCATCCATAAAATGTGGGCCGAATTTTAATATTATTCACCCAACGTACGTTGATGACGGAAATAGGGTCAATAGGTAGGTACTATTATTTTGGTATTTGGTATGTTCGAGGTCTTATAAACTGTCTGACAGATATGGTTTTTGATGTGAAACAACTAATGCGGTGGCATGGTTATGAGAACAGCTGTTGCGCAATGACGCACACGATGGCAGACACGACGGCAGACCTTCGTAACTCATCGGCTCTCTTCGGTTTGATCCGGCTAGTTTTTATTTATACAATTACTATTTTTATGCAATAGTACATTATGATATAAATGTGCTAAGTTGGTCATTACAATCGAGGCGATGTTACGCGCGCGTGCCACAGGCGAGAGCGATAAGGGAGCCGAGAGTGTAATGATCAATGCATACGCGTTTTATACGACGTTTTTCAACACATTAGCAAAGAAAATAACAGACTTAAAGTCTTTAATACAAAAGTATTTGTGAAAAATGGCGCGTGGATTTCTGTGTAAAGATATATAATTAATCTGTGGTGCTCGTAGCCGAGTTAACTATGCGCGCGCAGGTGAAAGACCACAGGGCAAACAGCCTAATATTTAAAAATAATTAAACTGATTATTTTTGTGTTTATAACACAAATTAATTGTAAGCGATAAGGAAAACAGCAGGATGCAATGAATGGTAGAAATTGGCGTGCGAAAGAATATATGCGAGCAAAAAATAAAATACTGAAGCAATATGACAGTACCAAATGTGACAACAAAACCGCGGAGTGGCGCAACGGTCGCCCATCGTCACAGATTAAACAGTATAATTTTATGCGTCGCCTACGTTAATTAATGTTAATTTGCTGACAAAAATAAATAATTTCATCAAATGAAATGTTTATTTATGATATTTTAATTAACACGGTTTATTTATTCTATTTTTATAATAAAAAAGTTTACTATTTCTAGGCGGTTTAAAAAAAAATGTAAAGTGAAATTCGTAGAAATATATCATTAATCTGTACATTTTACCGGACTAGTCCGTAATAAGTTACATTAAGAACCTAAAAGCGGGGCAATAAGAGCCACTTTACGAGCAAGTGTGTTGAAAAATATGTTTCGATGTTTCTCATATCTGCCAGGAGACCCGCGACGCTTATTTTTTTTATGCCTGTTTACTTTCTTAGTTCTCCTCGTGGGTGATATTCTTGTGCAATAGATCGTTGAGCTCCCTAAATTAGGGTTGAGCTTCACGATGACTGATATTAATACATCAGTCGTCTGTCAAGACAAGTTGACTAGAACTGTTTTGTCAGTTTCCTAAAAAGTCCAGTTCAGAGTCCAGTCGTCGTTCTACCTTGTTCGCAAATAATTTTTACTTAGATATAAAACATCTGGACTTGAAAAGAGACCTTGACCTTTGAGTTTTATTTCAACGTTTTTATCAGAGGTAGTCATTTAGGAATCGCCGACGCCAACTGTTAAATAAAGTGATGTTATGTAAAATAGTTTTAAAAGACTTGGATATTTACAAAATAAACAATTTCATTTCATTACATAAGCCTTATCTAATAAGCATACTGCAAACATGTATGTACAATAGGACGACACGTTTGGTGCAGTGACTGAGTGATTAACTTCTGCGCTACGGGTCGTGGGTTCGGTTCCCGCACGGAACAAATATTTGTAGATATGGCCTACAGAGATAATTGTTCCGGGTCTGAGCATTTGTGCATGTAAAGATTTGTTTGTAACCCAAGATACAGGAGTAATCCTAGAGTAGGGCCACAACCTTACTTGAAAAAATGCATAAAATCTAAAGAAGATTGACAAAAATTGATAAATAGATAGATACGGTACCAAAATAAAATATACTGGCCTGCAAAAATAAGTATCACACTTTTAAAATTGCAATAACTTTTTAGGTACACAAGATATATTTTCGAACCAAAAAGGACTCAAAAAAGAGTTTAACTTTGTTACTATAGTTTCAAAGAAAGCTGATAAAAATTGCTATAAAACGTTTTTTATTTTAAATCTCTAACTTCTATAGTTTAGAAAAAATTGAAATTTTAAAAGTGTGATACTTATTTTTGCAGGCCAGTGTATATCATTCTTCAAGACCCAAGACCGCACTTTTATAGTAAGTAAGTTGTATAGTAGGTAGGTTTTTTTAACGACATTACGCGTCAGGAATTTGATTTTCGAACAGGGAATTTAATTTTAAGTAAAAAGTACCTGCCTATGGATATAATAGGATAATTATTGTTTTATTCCCTTTACCTCACATTCCGTTTCACATGATAATTATGATTTTTCCACAATCATAACACTTTCAAAAATGATATTTAAAAATATACTTAGCCAACTCTACATTAATTATACTATACAACGTGTTACATAATTACCCATGAAAAAGAAAATTAATCAAGTAGTCTTTCATGGTTGTTGTCAGAGAAAATTGGGTAAGAATGTAAATAACTTTCTGGGTAGTCTACTCTTTACTTTTATGTTTTCAGGCTTGCGTTTCAATGTTGATTATTTTATGATTCATCCAATATTTTTTGGGGTCTCACTATGATTTTCAAATATTGCCAATAGACTCTTTACAAGGGACTATTTAACCCGCTTTCGGCTTTAGGGTTACTTTTGTAACACGTTGTATAAGAAATAGGCAGACGTAAAGAAGAGTTGTCAAATTTAGTTGAACAATAATTTCCATACAAATGACGACACACGTCAGAACGTGTCTTCTAAAACACGAAGTTCAAGGCTTTTTTGATATCTCATAGCTAGTTTTTATCTATCACCGTCCTTTTCTCGCGCTGTCTATTAATAGTAAAGATAGCGATTCTCTCATTTTAGTTTAGTTGGTGAACAAGAGGATCGGCAGCATTGTCTGCCATGAATAGTATCATAAGATTATTAAAGGTTTCTTGAGCAAGACGGTCTTAAAAAAAATGTGAATTTTTTCAGTCTAACTGGTGACGCTTATGTTTTATTGGTATTGGTGTGATCACGGTGTTTTCGAAAAAATATACCTAGTTTTTAGGTATTTTTTTAGATAATAATTTACAGTCACAAATCTTAACATGCACAAACGCCCAGACCCGGAACAACTATTTGTAGGCTAAACAAATATTTGATCCGGACGGGAATTGAACCCACGACCCGTAACCCAGAAGCCAATCGCACATCCACTGCACCAAACGTGTCGTCAATTTTATAAAATCAATGATGTTATCAATTGTGTCAATGTTATCTTCGATTTTATAAAATTACTCTGGAACCCGGATTATGTTTACGAAAATAACTATTGTAGGAGTTAATATGATAAATGTACCTAGTCTATAAAAAACAAAGTTTGATTTTGATGCATCATGTGTCTGTGTCTTCAAGACCAAGAATGTTTATTAGTACCGTAAATTGGAGCTATTTGAGAATCATGGGGTTAATTGGAACGAAGAAGGTACAGGTTTTTAACCGACTTCAAAAAGGAGGAGGTTCTAAATTCGATTGGTATTTTTTTTAATGTATGTACACCGATTACGCTGAGATTTGTAATCCGATTTACGTGATTCTTCTTTAGTTTGATGCGGAATAGTTGCCATTTAGTCCCATAAAAAATTAACATACTTTGGGCCAGTAGTTTTCATTTTATGAACTTTTTTTTTTATGAACTTGTTTGTTTACTTGGACGATTTAATTATTCTACCTGATGTAATCTAGAAAAATCCTACTGTAGTTTAAAGAACAACCTATTACAGACACTAAAATGTAAAAAATAAAAAAAAACTACGTTTAAAAAAACCGACTTCAATTACTAAAAAGTATAAAATAACTTAATAAAGATTTAATTTAATACACCTCTTATGCAAACCTAATACCTTTACCATAATATAAAATGAACAGTTCCAGAAGCCAGTGCCTTCAATTTAGTTCAGCATGGATTAGCACCGACTTCTGAAACTGTTAATTTTATATTATGGTAAAGGTATTAGGTTTGCATAAGAGGTGTATTAAATTAAATCTTTATTAAGTTATTTTATACTTTTTAGTTTTTGAAGTCGGTTTTTTTTCGATATAATATGTTTTGACTAACTGAATAATGTCAATTTTAATATTTATTTTTATAATAATAAATATACGATTTCATTGAAAACGTAAATACGTATAAGAAGTACGTTCCATAACTGAATTCAAATTAACCTCGTGGTTCTCAAATATCCCCATTTTACCGGTACTGCTGTAAAAAATGATCTTTACGCTAACGCAATAAGTGTGAGTGTCGCGAAAATGACTGCCACTGGTTGTTCGATCAAGTTCGTCGATGCGACTTTTGTGTTGAACTGTACGGGATTCCATATATCCATTAGCATTTTCTTTTGATTGCTGCAAACACAGCTGTTGTAGAACACTGTCTCATGGTGTCCTTGTAGCGCCGATTTTAACATAAGTAATTAACAGCTGCAGTGATAGCCTCGTGGTGTGACCGTTGGACTGCAAAGTTTCAAATTCAAACCCAAGAGACGTACCTCTGACTTTTCGGATTCATGTGCGTATTGTATAATTATCACTTGCTTAAAAACGGTGAAGGAGAACATCGTGAGGAAACCGGCATGCCTGAGAGATATTTCTCAACGGCATGTGAAGCCAAGTCAGAGGCTTGTGGGCGGCATAAACTCCACCAGGTTAGTCACTAACCATACGAAAAAGAAGAACAACATACCTACCTAAATAAAAATATTTCACATAGAGACAGCGAAATTTTACCAATATCAATGTTCTTATTGAATAAATTAACACTATAGTACATTATGATATAAGTGTGTTAAGTTGGTAATGGTCATTACAGTCGAGGCGGTGTTAAGCGCGCGAGCTGCAGGCGAGAGCGATAAGGGAGCCGAGAGTGTAATGATCAATGCACACGCAAGACGTTTTTCAACACATTTGCAAAGAAAATAACAGACTTAGTCTTTAATACAAAAGTATTTGTGAAAAATGGCACGTGGATTTCTTTGTAAACATACATAATATAATTAATCTGTGGTGCCCGTGGCCAAGTTAGCTATGCGAGTGCAAGTGAAAGACCACAGGGCAAACAGCCTAATATTTAAAAATAATTAAACTGATTATTTTTCTGTTTATAACACAAATTAATTGTAAGCGAGGGATAAGGAAAACAGCAGGATGCAATGAATGGTAGAAAATAGGCAACCGAAAGAAAATATACGTACAAAAATAAAATACTGAAAAACTATGACAGTACCAAATGTGACAACAAAGCAGCGGGGTGGCGCGACGGTCGCCCTTCGTCACACATTAAACAATATATTTTATGCGTCGCCTACATTAATTAATGTTAATTTGCTGACAAAAATAAATAATTTAATAAAATGTTTTTTTTTGTATGATATTTTAATTATCACAGTTTATTTATTCTGTTTTTATAATAAAAAAGATTACTATTTTTAGGCGTAAAAACGTATTGCTAAAATTTCAAAAAAAGTATGTATAGCGAAATTTGTAGACATTTATATCATTAATCTATGGTATATTTTACCGGACTAGTCCGTAATAAGCTACATTAAGAACCTAAAAGCGGTGCAATAAGAGCCACTTTACGAGCAAGTGTGTTGAAAAATAAAGTCAAATAATACTGCGTAAGTACCTGTCTTATCCACAGCGGGAATATTAATCTCCGCCATCTTGTGTATTTTAACGATCAAAAACTGTGTTTAAAATTGTAAAAATTATAGAAACAGTAGGAACACTTAAGACTACTTTATTATTAGGTACATCAAGTATCAGTATTTATATACAACTGAGAACAATATATTACACAAACTGCTTTTCATGCAAAGACCTTGATAAATTATTATTGATCACCAAGTTACTTTGAGCTCTCATCTCCCTCTGGGAGTTTACTTTCGAGTTCAAGTTATATTGGCCGAGTTATCGTTATGTAAATTTTTGATAAAACCATGAAGTGGCTTCCGCTAATAATAATTTCTATTTAAATGTAGGTATAGAAGTTATTTTTGTATGCATAGAAGTTATTTTTGTATGTCATCTGTGATGCGAAAATCTACTGCGTAGGAAGCTGATCAATCAGTACATATAGATGAATGAGTAAATGGTCCCTTGATTTCATAAGAAAATGTATAATTAGATACAATGTTACCTAATAGTTTATCAAGCTAGGATGCAGTAGGTATAGGGGGAGGTGGGGCACCTTGATACGTTTTTTACTTAGACCCAATAAAAGACGACCTATTGACAGTAACATCCGATTTAAGAATTATAATCTATCCAATATATATTGAACTAACTTTTCAAAGTCAAATTAACCGTTAGATTTAATCACAAAAAATATTAGAGCCTATTTACTTAAAATCGAAATTTGTATCAATGTACCCCAAATGTGGGGTACATTGATTCATAGTAACATTTCTATAAATTAAACTAGTTTTATTGATTTTTAAGACATTTATCTATTAATTACATATTTTACTTTTTGGTTTATGTGTACTTAAGTTTAATCTAGTACTAATTGAAATAAATGCTTTTTATATAAAAATAGAACAAGTTTATCCAAACAATAAAATATTCCATGAAAAATACTTAAACAGTACGATATAATCATTCTTCAATTGACTTAATAAGTCATCACTAGTCTTATACTTAAACAATAAGATATAATCATTCTTTAAAATTGACTTAATCAGTCATCACTAGTTTCATACTTAAAAAATAGGCACATTGATACGTATCAATGTGCCCCGACAGCGCTTGCATCAATGTGCCCCTGCCTACTACAATTGAAATAAATATTTTATAAAATTAAAGCAATAAATAATCAAAAAAATTGAAGTTTACATAATGTAATGACAGATATGTAGTTACCAAATATCTTAATATATCACAGATAACACTAAATATATTAGTAGAATCACATTCGAAAGAAAACTATGAAAATTTGCTTGCGATAGTCAGAAACAGGTTTACACGCGCCAAGCGCTAATCGTCAAGTGAACGTTGCTCCGCGCTAGTGTGCGTGTAGGGTGTATGATTACCTTCCTATATGTGGCGGACGGCTCTTCTAACGCGTATTGTTTTCGATGTATATTGACTGTATCTATGTGCCCCATGTATCAATGCACCCCGTCTCCCCCTACAACACCGCCCTCCCGCCTGCAAATGCAAGGTTATTCGGAAAAGGGGTACTAAGCCGAAAGGGTTATTAAAGTACCCATAGTAATGGTTAACTTTTGTTCTACAACTTTCCCCAAAAGTCAATAGTTCAAGAGAAATAGCTGTTCAAAGATTTCATAAAAAATATCTATCCTCAGCTATGATTACATTTACATTTTATTTCTTATGTCAAATTTGGGGTCCCGGATTAGAAACTCCATTTTCTGAATTCGTAACTAAAGCACGGATGAAGCATTTTTGAAAAAACTAAATTAAAAATAATTGTTCATGGATTTTTTTTTATCGAATTTTTAAATTTTAGCACTTTCCTTAAAAAAATCATCAGTGATACGTTAAGTGGCCCGCGGCTTAGTACCCCCTTTCCGACTAACCTTGTATATGCAAATGCAGAAGGTGCGACAAATAACCCAAACCGATACGACACGTGTTTCGCCCCTCCATGGAGCTTCCTCAAGAAATGTTGACTCGTTGACCTCTTGGACGAAGCATCCAAGCTTGATAAACTAGTTTGGCGAAATGAACACATTTATTTTTCTTCTTTATTTATTTACTAGCGGCCCGTCCCGGCTTCGCACGGGTGGACATTTTTCTCGTTTTTGCAACATTTTTTATTAATGCTCCACTCCTATTGGTCATAGCGTGATGTTATATAGCTATAACCTTCCTCGATAAATAGACTATCCAACACAAAAATAATTTTTCAATTCCAACTAATAGTTCCTGAGATTAGCGCGTTCAAACAAACAAATAAACTCTTCAGCTTTATAATTTTAGTATAGATAGGGGCTTTTACGCATAGCGTATGTCAATCCCATCATATCCTAAACAATTGTACTTTCACAAGACATGGGCCATGAATTTGACCAGATCCTTCGCATCTTCGCCATTTGGTTGGGATAGAATTGTATGGAACAAAACATCAGTTCTGTTCAAATTCAGGGATCTTACTAAATTATATCTACCGGGCTCATGTTGGACACATTCCATCAATAGATGTTGCAGGTCCTCAACAACTCCACATTCCTCACAATTGCGTGAAGCGAAACACTAAATATTGGAATTGTATACAAGGTTAGTCGGAAAGGGGGTACTAAGCCGCGGGCCACCTAAAGTATCACTGATGACTATTTCAAAGCAAGTGTTAAAATTTCAAAATTCGATAATTTTTATTTGCATCTAAAAATATTTTTATTATAGCTTTTTCAAAAAAAATCATAACTATTTTAGTTATAAATTCAGAAAATTAATTATCTAATCCGTGACCCCAAATATGACCTAAATTGTAAAAACAGCTGATCATAGCTATGGACAGATAGATTTTAGCATATTTTTTACGAAATCTTTGAGAAGCTATTTCTCTTAAACTATCGAATTTTGGGGAAAGCTGTAGAACAAAAGTTATCCCTTATTATGGGTACTTTAAGACCCTTTCGGCTTAGTACCCCCTTTCCGACTAACCTTGTATTTGTACGACGTTGATTTCCGCAAACTAAAGTCTGATTCCATTATTTATCTGAATCGACAAGGCTCCGAACAAGTTGGTTCCACGTTGTTGAAGATCGTGTACCCATTGTAGCCATTTATAGGGCACAGATTAAAAACACAGGCGTCCACAAAAAAAAAACAAAAAAAACAACGTTTCGCTTGACTTGAGAATCGAATCTAGTACATTTCGGCAGCCGCGCTGTTTTTATTGTTATGAAACACCGTTACCATAGCTTACAGCGTTTTTACCAATTAAAAAAGTTCGCGATTCCCCTAAATCATTTTCGTATTATCCCCTGTTAATTCACGGGGGTGAATACAACCCTTAGCTGCCAATTAACCGCCAATTTAATTACAACACTTCACGCAAGAAATACGTCACTAATAAGTAAACTTCCCTCTCAAATCATCACGACAAATTTACACAAATAATGTACTGTAAACATATGACAAAATGTCTTGAAACATTGCAACTAACACGTATATCATAACTAATACTCGGTAAATATTTACTTAATTATTCAGGCTCCACATAAAACCGGCTTCAGATTAGTATACACGCGATAATCACGCTATACAACGCGCTACTCTGTGCTACCAAAACAGGCATTCATGAAATAGTTATAAGATGGCGTTGTTCCCTGTTGAATTAAGTCCCATTTATACTGGTAAAGGTGGGGTGACAGTGAACGCGAGTTATAGAGTTTGTTCTGTCTAGCCTTTTCCCAACTATGTTAGGGTCAACTTCCAGTCTAACCAGATGCGGATGAATACCGGTATTTAACACGGAGCGACTGCCATCAGACCTTCGCAACCCTGTATTTGGGAAGGTTAGACTGGTTGTCAGACTTTCGGGCTTCTGACTATGTAACGACTGTTATAGGTGTTCGTTTGACACCCGGGAACGCGAGTTATAGAGTAAAGGCGGAATTCGATAATTAATTGTTCGTTTACTTCCGTTTGTCATTTTGCATTCATTCGGCCTCTATCACTCAGAATTAAATGTCCGAACACAAAATGAATCAAAAGTGAACGTGAATTGAAAGAAAAATGAACTGATTCCGCTTCTAATAATTAATACACATATCTATAGTGAACAAACTCTGTGACCCTTTTTAATGAAAACAAAAATGTTACTGTTTTAGCCTTCATGAAAAACAACCTTGTATGTAGGTTACCAGCAACCGTTAGGGTTGATAGTTAAACGTTACAATCTCTTCTTAATCCCGGCTCTTGTCAGGGTTCACATCGTAACTGTAGTAATGTTTTTTATCATATTTAATAAGGTACCTATGCCGCCGGATCGACCGCCACTTGTAGGCAACCTCCAACAGTGAATTGCAATCAGATTTAGATCAGACTATGTAGGCGGATTAATAATCGACACTACACAGTTGCTACTAGCCAATTCTCTGTTTAAACCAGTGATATTCAAAGTGGTCTATATCGACCCCCAGGGGTCGACGACGACCTACAAATGGTGAAACAATAATTGGGGATCCATGAGATGTAAACGGGGGTCCACGAGAGTGGATATCATTTAAGGAAGTCCTGACTTTAATTTTGACTCTCCATTAATGGAATAACCCACATACACAGAATATGATTTGTTGCTTAGTTTTTATCTGAAAACGTAACAACCAGACCGACGATGATAGTACTATTGTAGGTACTGTCGTAGGTTTAATAAATGTATAATACTTAACGTGTATTTTTTTTTGTTTTTTCGCTCTAAATCTCCGTTAGAAATCAGTCAAAAACACATTTGAAATCAATGAATTTGCAAAATTCGCAATTTGCAAGTGGTCTATGAGACAAAAAGGTTTGGGGACCTCTGGTTTAAACCAACGCAAAATAATGACGTAATTCATTTAATAAATTTTCCGCTGTAAGTGTGACCGCACGTTGACCTATGTACAGCACATAGCTTCAGAATTAATCATTCGTTAATGGTGTCCGTGTTACACTGTGAACACCTGCGCTCCAGTTCGCTGCAACTGTTACTGTATCAGAAGATAGTATTCCCGTTTTAACTATGACGTCATAGAGTTATGCACAGCACAGCTCCAGAATTCATTAATGTTCTCCGTGTTATACACTATACACATTCTCTTTTGGCTGCACTGACCTACTTATATATATAGTAAACACATCTGCTCTCCTACTCTAATAATTTGCTGAGATTTATGGTAAACTTTTATACTAAGTATCTTAATTTCTGAAGCAGATGAATCAAATTAGAATCAAAAACATATTATTTAAAATATATAATTATTATACAAGGTTAACTAACCTTAGTAAAGAGGGTACTAACTCACAAGCCACTTAAAGTATCACCGATGACTGTTTTAAAGCAAGTGTTTAAAATTACTGAACATTTTTATTTCCAAAAATAATATTTATTTTAATTTTTTCACAGTTCTTTATCTCTGCTTTAGTTACGATTTCAGAAAATGGAGTTTCTAATCCGTGACCCCAAATATGACGTAAAATGTAAACACGTCTCATCATAGCTGAGGATAGATAGAATTTAGTGTATTTTTTATGAAATCTTTGAACAGCTATTTCTCTTAAACTATTGACTTTTAGCGAAAGTTGTACTACAAAAGTTGATCACTATTATGGGTATTTTAACACCTTTTTGGATTAGTACCCCCTTTCTGACTAACCATATATAGGTA
Source organism: Amphipyra berbera (assembly GCA_910594945.2). Classification (NCBI taxonomy): domain Eukaryota; kingdom Metazoa; phylum Arthropoda; class Insecta; order Lepidoptera; family Noctuidae; genus Amphipyra; species Amphipyra berbera. The sequence continues at coordinate 3,985,051 of OU343138.1, forward strand.
CAGTGTCCATAACTATTTGGACAATGGTGGTTGGAATTGCTGTACTTTGAATAAATTTGCGTGTACACTAAAATTTCCCAGAATTTATTACAAGTTGCATGTTACTATTTCCTGAAAGTTTATTACAAAACATTAATTATTAACTGAATAATTGTTTTTCCAGAAAACCACTCCTACTTTAGGCTCGTTAAAATACCGATATTTAGAGCCGCATTTAATTAGTGGAAAATTCTAAATATTTGAGAAATAATCGCTCGAACTGTGACCACATATCGAAATAGCTTTAAAATGAATCATTCATTTAATGATGTCCGCATTACAGAACATGGAAACACCTGGCTATTGAAACAGTAGATAAATAGGTCGATGATTAGATGATATTAAGGCATAGATCTCTAATTAAGTCATAGTTTCCATATCAGACTATTAATTATGTAGGATTAGATTACAGTTATAATCAGAGATCGGATAATCGGATGCATATTTGCCTAAAGTTCAGGCGTTGGTTAATATGGAATGCACTTTTGTATCAAAAAAATCCCGCAACTCCGGGATCGTCAAATTTAGTGTTCTGTAGAACGGAATCATATATACCTAGAATTGGATGCATATTTATTTAGTTACATAGCTAAAGTTGTACCTTTATTTTAACTAACACAGACATGCACCCCTCACTTTCTTACACCCTACATACACATATATTTGAATCGGGGGTTAAAAATTAACTTTTAAGCAATTACGAGTATATACATTGATTAGTTATGTAATCCCGTGATACCGGTTTGTTTTTCTAATAAATTATTTTCAGAAGCCGTTTCCATACTTTTGTAGCGCAAAATTAACTTTAGGTCCGATTATCCATTATGTATCCGATTATCCGATCTCTAGTTATTATAGTACACTCTAGCACAAAACAGATAGGTACAGAAGTCAACCACATGTATGTACTTCACTTTTCATACCTACGCTCGGCGATCGCTCTATCTATATATATATCTATCTCTCTCAAGCGCATGGCACTCGCGCTCGCACTCACTCGCACTCTGGTCCCAAACATTCCGAGACATCATGTCCGTGAGCAGTATCTATTTGTGCGTTGCTCAAGCGCACTTGTATGTAGATTGACTTCTGTACCTATCTGTTTTGTGACTCTAGCCCGAACCAATTTGACAAACAAGTAAACATTTTTTTTAATTAAACATGTAAACATAATTAACCCATTACTGTGCTACAGCAGGGCACAGAACTCTTCTCAAAATGAGAAGGGTTTAGGCCTTAGTCCACCACGCTGGCCTAGTGCGGGTTGGTAGACTACACACACCATCGAGAATTTTATGGAGCCCTCTTCGGTGTGCAGGTTTCCTCGCGATGTTTTCCTTCACGGTAATCTACATATATTTCCAATTATATTCGACGTTTGTAGTTTTTTTGCTATCACATGTTACTATTTTGAAATACTTACGATGTTTTTAAATAGATACGATTGTTTACCGTTTTAACAAATAGGTTTAAGGCTGACTACAGGGTGTAAACGAAATCATGTAATTCCTCCAAACCTCGTGATGTACTGCTGACATAGACTAACCCTGAAAGGGATACATTTAGAATCAATAAAAATAAAATTACAAGGAGTAAACATGGTGTTCTTCACGTGAGGCATTTTAGCGTCCCGAATTAAAATTCCGCGCGGCGAGCGATCGCCGCGTAGCCCGATGACGATATCACCCTCCTACAGGAGGCGAATAAATCGACTAGCACATTACAAATACACCGCCGCCGCCGACCGGCGTATCGCCCTCGCCGACGAGGCCCCTCGCGACGTCCCACCGCCGCCGCCCCCGATCCACCGTGCTCACCCGCCGCAGCCGCGGAGCCGGTCGTCCCTTCTGACTCCACGCAGTCACACCGCGATTAATACAGCCCTCATCAAGCTGTCGTATCCCTCCCAGTCCTCTCGCATTCAACAGCCTAAGAGGTTCGAGTCCCCCCTTGGGGACACCCTTAGAGGTGTTGCTGCTATAATAGTCAGTCATGATGTTACAGTAGTTAGCGTAGTTAGCTAGGTAGTTAGTTTAGATATTGGTTCGGAGACCCTTCTGGTCTCGCCAATAATAGCCCGGTTACGTAGAAAAGGTCCGCAAGACCATCTACAAGAGTCGATTAGGAAAAAAAAAAAGATAGCCGCGCAATTCGCTATTATTGAATCCTAATAAATCCCAATACAGGGTTACTTAAAATTAACTGACAAATCTTCGCAGGGTTACTACTAGGTTTAATAAGTTAATCCTTACTAATATTATAAACGCGAAAGTTTGTATGTTTGGACGTTTGTTACTCAATCACGCATAAACGGCTGAACGAATTTGGATGAAATTTGGCACATAGATAGACCATGTTCTGGATTAACAGATAGGATACTTTTCATTCAAGTATATGAAGACGTAGATTCCATTGTTTTTTTTATCGTTTGAAATTCCTCATGGATGTCCCTCGCCCGGGGAAGGCGAGGGTGTCTGCCAGACTCTTATGGGCTAAAAATCAACGGTGTTCCTCCTCCTGACCGTTCGGCCGGGGTTGCGGGATTCGTAAAAGCATGCACTGCAACCCCGGCAGTGGAGTAGTTTCCCTAGGATGCGAGTGAAACCACGGGCAACAGCTAGTAGTCAACAGTAGTAGAGCTTCTTGTTTAAGAGCTCATCTGGGGAAGTCCTACCACACTACCTATTTCTACCGCCAAGCAGCGTTGCTATGTTCCAGTTTGAAGGGTATGGTTGCCGATAAAATTACAGGCACATAATGTATACTATAATATTATAAAGCTGAAGAGATTGTTTGTTTGAACGCGCTAATATGAGGAACTAGTGGTTGGAATTGAAAAAATTTTTTTTTTCTGGATAGTCCATTTATCGAGGAAGGTTATAGGCTACACAAGGTGTAAAAAGACCCTTCACCAAGCCGTCAACCATGCATTCAGTACATCAAACTAAGTAACCCTACGCAAAAATGGGCGCTGGGAAACTACTTTTTTTTTGGGTGTAAAATTTCGTTTTCCTGTAAAGCTAATTGTAACGCACTCAAAACACTATGCTGATAGATGCAATGAGTAGTAAACGGATAATGGAGGTATTTCAAGTACATTTGCAACCTTCAAAACTAGTATTTAAAAAAAAAGATGTGATAAAATTGGAACTTTGACCTCCAATATCTCCATAAATAGAAGGTTCCCAGGCATAGTCCAGAACAAAAAAATGATCGCAATGACGTGGAGAATAAGTGCCTTTCCGCTTCGTTAAGGGTCTTTTTACACCGTTTATAACATCACGTTACGACCAATAGGAGCGGGAAATAAATGAAAAATTTTGCAAAAACGGGAAAAATGTCCACCCGTGCGAAGCCGGGACGGGCCCCTATTATTATTATATTCCGACTTTGTCTTCAAGGTTAGCAACGCATCAGCAATCCTCTTGGTGTCATGGGTGTATATAGGCGACAATGGTGTCGATTCTGTTGCACATTTTGACAGTACTAAACTAGACTAAACGCAACTGTCACTTTCTTTTTCTATTGAAACAGAAAGAGACAAACACCCTTAGTTTAGTTTAGCCCTGTCATAGTTCGCGACTCGACACCAATAAACATTTTCCATCAGGTTTGCCTACGTCTAATTTACCAACCTATTACATGACAAATAAGATATTCCAATTCAAAAATACATAAATTTCAATTAATTAGATAACAAAATATCTACTACATGCGCGCTCTTCGCTACTGTACTAGTTTGGCATCTTGTTACCTACCTAATTAACTAAAATAACATACATAATTAACCCATTACTGTCCCACTGCTGGGCACGGGCCTCTTCTCAGAATGAGAAGAGTTTAGGCCTTAGTCCATCACGCTGGCCTGGTGCGGGTTGGCAGACTACACACACCATCGAGAATTTTATGGAGCCCTCTCAAATGTGCAGGTTTCCTCACGATGTTTTTCCTTCACCGTTAACGCAAGTGATAATCAAATTCTGATCCGCACATGAATTTGAAAAGTTAGAAGTACGGGCCGGGATCGAACTCAGACCCTCCTGCATGGAAGGCAAGCGTTCAACCGCTAGGCTATCACTGGTTAACTAAAGAATATTTTACATAACATCACGCCTTACATTCCCCGAAGGGTTCGGCAGAGGTACACCTCTGCCGAACCCTTCGGGGAATGTAAATGTAAACATAACTGGGGAAATGAGGGTGTTACTATACATAGTTACACCCACATTTCCCCCGTTATGTTTAAGTCCCACGTAATAGGGGACGAGCCTATTGCCATTAACCGGGCACAAATCCAGACGCCAGGCTGCTTTTGAGAAATTCCTAATAAAAAAACCCAATAACACTTTACCCGACCTGGGGATCGAACCCAGGACCTCACGATCAGCAGTCGCGCTTGCCACCACTAGATCAACAAGGCAGTTATATGCGTTCTATATTAAAGGTACCTCGTAACCCTACAAGCTTTCGTCAGTTAATTCAACCCTATACGTACTCCCCCAATCGAGTGGAACATACTCCCCTCTCCTTTGTCGATCTCGGACGAAGCGTTAAGTAACATAACACCTCACAGGCTAGACGTTCTGAATTACTCTCAAGAGAGGTTCAATATAAAGGATGATCCCTCTGAAACGGAATACGCACACGCCGACACACGATTCATCTATATCTATCGGTCTAGGTTTAATCTTAGTTTAGACTCAGAAAGCTCGTATTGTTCAATCGAAGAAGAAAGGCTGAGTTTTAGAATGGCCCCGATTCTGTTTAGCACCGACTTAATTGAACTAAAAGTACATACATACATAAACTCACGCCTTTTTCCCATAGAGGTAGGCAGAAACTATAGAACGCCACATGCTACGACCCTTACATACCCCTTTCGCTTCATCCAGATTCATACATCTTGTCATACACGCACGCCGGTTGAGAGTACTACGCACCTGACCTTTGTGAATAACATCACCAATAACATCGATGTATGTCCTTCTAGGACGTCCTCTACCGGCATTTCCATTGACATCCACCTTATAAATTCCTTTTGTTAATCGCCGTTCACTCATACTAAAAGTATTGCTATCCTTTACTTATGTAAAGATGTTGTCAGCACGCCTTTATTCATATCGTTGGGCAGAGGTATATAGTAACACCCTCATTTCGCCGTTATGTTTCAGTCCCATGTAGTAGGGGGGAGCCTATTGCCATTAACCGGGCACAAATCCAAACACCGGGCTCCTACTGAGGAATTTCAAACGAGAAACCCAATAACACTTTGCCCGACCTGAGGATAGAACCCAGGACTTCGCGACCAGCAGTCGCGCTTGCCACCACTAGACCGACGAGGCAGCCTATCCTTTACTTGCAGATAAAATAAGAAAGAGATGGAAGAATAGGCGCTGTTAGATTAGGTTGAATTATCTAACTACCTTTTTTTATTTTTTGCGTTGGAAAATCCTCATGGATGTCCCTCGCCCGGGGATGGCGAGGGGGTCTACCGGACTCTTACCGGCTAAAAACCAACGGTGTACCTTCTCCTGACCGTACGGCCGGGGTCGCGGGATTCGCAAAAGCATGCATCTATCTAACTGTCTAGCCTTTTCCCAACTATGTTGGAGTCAGCTTCCAGTCTAACCAGATGCGGCTGAATACCAGTATTTTACCCAGCTACAGGGCAATGCCGATATGTTAAGGTAAGACCGGTTGTCAGACTTTCGGGCTTCTAACTTCCCGTAACGACTGTCATAGGTATTCGTATGGCACCCGGGACCGACTGTTTAACGTGCTCTCCGAGGCACGGAGAGGTCTCGTTGTGTACCGAAAGCTCACCCATCCATAAACTGACCGCAGCAAGTGTTGCTTAACCTCGCAAATCGTATGATCCACGCGGTTGGAAATAAGCCACAAGTCCGAGGTTGAACTAAAATTTCCAAACAGATTTACGCTAAACCTCAGCAGATGCTGCCTAAAAACTTGATGTTTAACAAGTAAACTATTTTGACAGTTCTAAAAATATACCGTCTCTTTCTTATTTTGCCTGATAATAAAAGATGGCAATATTTTTAGTCAATTTTATGTCGTGCGTATCAGAATAGGCACCACTATCGTTCGCTCCTCGGCTAAAAATAAGCCTATAACCTATTCACGGAACGAAAAAATTAAATCTAAACAACATTTGACTACTCTTAATAGAGATATTTTCTGTAAAATATTTCATAACATTAATTTCTAACAAAAAGAAATTGTGTGATGTTAATATATTTGAAACATTTCTTATTCAAGTAAGTTTCGATTTTTTTATCGATTTTACAGAAAATAATCTCTATTAAGAGTAGTCAAATGTTGTTTAGATTTAATTTTTTCGTTCCGTGAATAAATAATAAATGATTTTGATTTCTGTAAATAATTCTGTTACAGACACTTTTACAAGTCAATATAATGTTTTGTTTAAGTCTAGATGGCGCCGGCATTTCCTATCTGACTAGCTCTGAGAAGAAAAGCCTAAACAAACTCAGAGATCAAGGTCTCTTTTAAAATCCAGAAATTGTAGTATAAAAACTATGCGAGTGAAACGATGTAGGGCAATGTCTGGAATGGCCTTTTGAGGAAAATGCCATAGCAGGTTTGAGTTGACCTGTCCTAACTGACGGCACATCTGCATCAGTCATCGCGGAGCTCAAACCTTATTTTAGGGAGCTCAACAACCCGACCGCTGCACGACGCGATAGAGTATAGGTACCTATTTTTTTAAATTAGCTGTTTAAATGTCCATTACAACACATTAACTTCGTAAGTTAATCTAAGACACCACTGATTTATGGTGAAGGAAAACATCGTGAAGAAATGTGGAGTTAATGGTTTGAAATCACCAACACCCAGTGAGCAAGCGTGGTGATCCTTGCTCGTTCCTTCTTTGTGTATAATAGAACAATTAGGTAGTTGAATTTATTTTTTATTTATTAATTGTCTTTGTTTTACAAAAAACAAAGGCAAAAATAAAAAAAATCAATGAACATAATATCACGCCTGTATTCCCCGAAGAGTTAAGCAGAGGTGCACTTATATACTAACACACGAAAAACCCAATAACACATTGCCCGACCTAGGGATCGAACCCAGGACCTCATGATCAGCAGTCCCGCTTGCCACCACTAGACTGACGAGGCAGTTAAACAAAGACGAGGCACTTAAATAAAAACCAATGAAATATGCAATAAAATGCCCAAGATATAAGCGCTTTTCAATTGTTAATAAAAATAAACCGTACTATTGCACGATGACGTCATTGTTCAATAAATTCATAATAACTTGACATTACTCCTTACAAGAACCGTTTCGAGCGACAAGGACAGAAATGCGTCATTCAAAAAACTTAAAAAACGCGTATCTCCTCCATTATTAACCGACTTCCAAAAAGGAGGAGGTTATCAATTCGATTGTATGTTTTTTAACCGACTTCCAAAAAGGAGGAGGTTCTCAATTCGATTGTATGTTTTTTTGTATGTGTGTTCCGCGATATCTTTGCTAATTGTGAACCGATTTTAATGATTCTTTTTTTGTTTGAAAGAGTATTCTTTCGAAGTGGTTCCATTCAAATTTGGTGAAGATCTGATGAAGAACTTCGGAGATAGACCATTTGAAGTCGGTTTTATTTTTGTTAAAAAGTGATTATTAGATTGTTTTGATTTTTCTTTCAACGAACTTTCTTTTTCTATACCTACCTACCTACCTTTTTTGATATACTTAGGCTCAGTTGCACCAATAAACTATAACCGTAACCGTTACAAAAATGTTGTCAAATGAATACAAATCAATGATATAAAACATAACATAACATCACGCATTGTATTCCCCGAAGGGCATGGCAGAGATGTTTTAAGTACACCCTTATTTCGCCAATTATGTTTATAAGTCCCTTATAATAAGGGGCGAGCCTATTACCATTAACCGGGCACAAATCCAGGCTCCGGGCTGCTACTGAGAAATTCCTACTGGAAAAACCCAATGACACTTTGCTCGACCTGGGGATCGAACCCAGGCCCATGCTCCGCAGTCGCGCTTGCAACCACTAGACCAACAAGGCAGTCAATCAATATTATGGTTATGGTTAAAGTTAGTTGGTGCAACTGAGCCTTAATAAAAATCCAATTCAGTTCTTACTTTTTAAAGTAATCTACTACCGAAACATTAAACAAACTAGTTTTCGTCAACATTAATTAGTTAGGTGTCATTGTATGAAAACTTTATTTAAAACCGCAGCCAGTTTAGAAATTACTTTCGTAAATTGCATTTTTATTTTTAAATATTCACACGCTCAGAGGGTGGGAGCGGGTAAAACAAGCCACAAGCAATTTGGCCATCATTTTTATTCCTACTAACGACCGCCCAAATGAATGGACAGAAAAAATACATTATATTCTCTACGCAGAGCAATCGTCACTATAATTTGTTTTCTTCGTACCAAATCGTTCCCAGCTGCCAAATACAAAAAGTTTGTCAAACTTTATGGATCAATAGAATATCTGGTATTCAGAGTACAGGGTCCAATAGATTTGCTGGAAACTTTTATATTCACATTTGAATACAGAAGTTTATGAAAAGTAAAATACTTTGCATGTACCTACTATTGCTGAGAAATATACAGGGTGTAAACGAAATCATGCAATTCCTTCAAACCTCGTGATGTACTGCTGACATAGATTAACCTTGAACGGGATACTTTTGGATTCAATAAAAAAATATTACAAGAAGTAAACATGTGTTCTTAACGTGAGGGATTTTAGCGCCCCGCGTTAAATGACCGCGCAGCGAGCTATAGCTGCGCAATTCGCTCGGGGCACTAAAATACCTCACGTTAAGAACACATCATGTTTATTTCTTGTTTTTTTTTAAATTGAATTCATCTTTATCCCTTACCGCGTTAATCTATGCCAGCATGACGAGGTTTAAAGGAATTAAATGATTTCGTTTACACCCTGTATACCTGTTGATGGTGATACCCGGTGGTTAAACCTGCACGAGATACATTTTAATTCAATAAAAAAAATTACAAAAAATAAACATGTGTTCTTAACGTGAGGTATTTTAACGCTCCGAACGAATGTCGCGGCTTTCGTTCGCCGCGCGGTCATTTAAATTGGGGCGCTAAAATGCTTCACGTTAAGAACATGATGTAATTTTTTTTATTGATTCCATATATTTCCCCTTCAGAGTTAATCTATGTCAGCAGTACATCACGAGGTTTGAAGGAATTACATGATTTCGTCTACATAAGTATATAAGTTTAGTGAATTGGCGAGTTCAGGAATAGTTGGTAGGTATGCGATAAGGTTAACGTCTACCCGTCAATTCGGCGTGTGATTGAGATTATGTTTGACACGAGGATTCCCTTAGTGGTTAGAAGGTAGTACCACATTAATTTCGCTTGACATCAGTATCGCTTGACGTCAGAATTCTATGCTATACATGCGAACACGTAATTAATTTAATTGAATGTTATGTATTTGATGATTTGATTTTAACTGACACATCTTCACGGTACAGTAGATCGGTTGTCCGTAAAAACTAGAAATACTTTTACAAGGTTAGTCGGAAAGGGGGTACTAAGCCGCAGGCCACTTGAAGTATCACCGATGACTATTCTAAAGCAAGTGTTAAAATTTCAAAATTCGTTAATTTTTATTTGCATGCAAAAAGATTTTTATTTTAGTTTTTTCAAAAAAAAAACATGCCCGCTTTAGTTATGAATTCAGAAAATTCAGTTTTAATCTGTGACCCCAAAATTATGACCTAAATAGTAAACAGCTGATCGTAGCTACGGACATATAGATTTTAGTATATTTTTTATGAAATATTTGAAAAGCTATATTTCTCTTAAACTATCGAGTTTTGGGGAAAGTTGTAGAACAAAAGTTATCCCTTATTATAGGTACTTTAACACCCTTTCGGCTTAGTACCCCCTTTCCGACTAACCTTGTATAGTAAAATTATAATAAACGAAATCATAACTGCCTCGTTGATCTAGTGGTGGCAAGCGCGACTGCTGATCGTGAGGTCCTGGGTTCGATCCCCAGGTCGGGCAAAGCGTTATTGGGTTTTTCCGTGTGGAATTCCTCAGTAGCAGTCCGGAGTTTGAACTTCTGCCCGGTCGATGGTAACAGAGTCGCCCCCTATTACATGGGACGTAAACATAACGGCAAAAGGAGGGTGGTACTATACTCTGCCCAACCTTTCGGGGAATACATGCGTGATGTCATGTGTGTTACTCGGTCAGATATCTTAAATAATTATTTTGACAAAACTCCTATGGCAAAACGTGTAAAAAAGGTAATAAAAAGCAATGTTTGAGCGTTAACATACACACATCAAAAAAAGTTTGCGATCACTTTGAAAAATCGATTTTTTTTGTTACGGTAGATTATATTATGATTTTTTCTTCTTTTTAGATTCTTTATTTAAAAATATACATTTAGAATATAAAACAGTTCAATTGTTTTTCCATATAAAAAGGCTTTCAGTCCTAGCTTACGCTCATTCAGAAATCTGATTTAGTAAATTTTAACTGATTTAAAATAGTTTTCGCGGAAAGTTATGATTGAAAAATGCCAAGAGGATTATCAGAAGTTTTACGAGCAAGAATAGTAACTTTGAGGGAAGAAGGATACACCACGAGAGAAATAGCACGCAGAGTTGCTATATCCCGATCCTGTGTCGTGACCACGTTGCAGAGGTACCACGGGATGGGTAATTTAGCTGACCGACCCCGCTGTGGTCGCCCAACTGTTTTGACTGCTGCCCAAAAGCGCTATATTACCCGACCCAACAATCAACGCCACTAAAATAAAAGCAGAAGTTCGGGCCGCCTCTGGGCTTGAAGTTAGCACTCAGACCATTCGGAATTGCTTGCACCAGGCTGGATTACGAGCACGGAAGTCTTGGCGAGCTCCTCTGAATTCCCGGCAACGTCAACGACGGAGATTATAGTGGGCTAGGCTTCGGCAAAATGAAGAAGAAAACATTTGGCAAAACTGTCTCTTCGTTGACGAATCGCGAATCAGTACTCATCCAGATAACCGACGTGTCCGTGTCTGGAGAAGACCAGGAGACCGTGAAAGGCAAAGAACTGCCACTGGAACAGTTCAGCAAGGCGGGAAATCGGTGACCTTTTGGGGTGGTATTATGATAGGAGCTAGAACGCCTTTGATCCCGTATCGAGGCTTCATGACAGCAGACATGTACAGAGCAGTTGCTATTGATGGAATTGTCAAACCATTCCGAGTAAACCATGGGCACCAATTTGTACTGGTCGATGATAATGCGCCCGCCCATCGAGCTCAACGAGTCAATGCTGCTCTCCGAGAATACGACATCACAAGGTTAGACTGGCCTGCTGGCTCGCCTGACTTAAACCCAATATAGCACGCGTGGGATGCTCTTAAGCGAGCTGTTTGGAACCGTCAGCCACGTCCCCAGACAGTGCCAGAGCTCAGGGAAGCCGCTATTCAAGAATGGGTAGGTTATCCCAAGAAATGCTGGATAACTTGACTCTCAGCATGCCCAGGAGCATCTTCGCATGTGTTCGAGCCAGGGGAGGAGTTATATTATATTGAATATAAACCTTTTATTAATAAATTGTTGTTTAAGTTCGGTTAAACAGTCTTTTTCTTTCTATCAAATTTTTGTTACAATTACATTATGATTAATTACTCAATTTTTTTTATAAAAAATAGGAAATAGTTTTATTTTTTAATTTCAAACTGGGTATTTCTATTTAAAGAAAACACAACAAATATTTTTCTTGATAAAGTTCAATTTAAAAATATATATCAGCTTATGCTAGAAATCGCAAACTTTTTTTGATGTGTGTAGTTTTTAAATGATTATATTGAATGAGGTTTAACTCTATAAATACTAATAATTAACATTTGCTGTAATACATAAAAACGTTCTACATACTTAAAATAACCGTTCTATTGATATATTATCACTCATTGCTAGAGAAGATGTAGACCAAAAAACCCGTTCTCCTTTACAAATTTTATTGAAACATGAAAACGGCAATTTAGAAAAAAAAACTACTACTTTGATGGCAATAGGTTCGCCCCATATTACATGGGACTTAAACATAACGGCGAAATGAGGTGTTACTATACACCTCTGCCCAATCCTTTGGGAGATACAGGCGTGATGTTATCTAATCTACTAATAGCAATCGTACCAATAAAAAAACTTTAGAATAACAAAGACGTAGCTAACCCATACATAAAAAATAAACCACTTTGGCGTGAAAAAGTTTAATGTCGCTCGTAATTTGTCTGGATATTAAAAGAAGCACAAACGCACTGCACTTCTTGAAGCCACGCCAACAGTTGTTTAAGCCAAGCAGTCAGCTGACAGCTTAAAGCCTGGAATACACAAACTACGCAGCAGCATAAAAGCATTTTTTCAAGCAAATGCTACTTCATCATTTTTTATTTATTTCTTCTTGGCTTATTCGCGTTTTACCCCAGTCTCACCTGATAGTAAGCGCAGACAGGTTCTAAGATGGAGCACACGAATCCAAGGAACAGAGATATAGAGGGATTTTTCTATACCTCTCTGGCTCTCACATACACACGACGGAACACAGTAAACTGCGTAGCACTGGACTTTAATGTGAGGGTGGTAGCAGCCAGGCGTATTGCAAAATCTCACCACCAAGCGTGCTGGGTTTTGTTGAATCTTACAACAGTCGTCTATTCCCAGTGTGCGGTGAGGAAGTTTTATATTCTAGCCCGTTCTCACACGGATGATCATTATCATTTGCAGTTTTTATCAACCTACTGCATCTTTTTACACCATTCTTCTCTGTTTTGTGCCAGTCTTAACCAGGATTTTCCAAAAAATTGGCCCAAATCATCGACCCATCTTTCCATCGATCTTGTTATGCTACGTTCGCCAACTCTCGGCCATTATTCCGTCAGGGATCTCCCCCTGCCGTCATCACATCTAGCAAAAACGATACTTAGTAGAAAACAATTAGCAAGTGTAAACAAATCTAGTATGTTTACATTTCACTTGGTGGGAATGTTATAAACGAGCATCCGACATAGTAGCAAAATTGCTTTTTTAATAGCATGTGTATTCTAGGCCTAATATTCAGCAGCTACATGTATTTTCTTCCTCATCCATCGTCCTACAAGGGCGACAAATGCGAAGCGATAGATATAATGATGAACTTGATTTGAAACTACTGAAAGTCAATTGGTGTGTTTCTGATTTTTTTGTCCAAACACGGATCGTTTTGCTTATACCAATTGTAGCATTTGGTAAATAACGCTTAATTTAGTCCCTTTGAAAGAACTCTGAAAGCAATTTTACTTGTAGATGTTGTTGATATATATATGATGTTATTAGCGGAGATAGGAAAATGTTAGTTATTATAATAACTAACATTTTACCAATAACCATTGGCAACATTCTAGGAAGGAGAATAATCAAACAACTTTTCACGTCACCACTTTTATTGCGTGCAACCACGTACGCCATCTCCAGAGTTACTTCTTCTTCCTCTTAGCCTTTTCCCAATTATCTTGGGGTCAGCTTCCAGTCTAACCAGATGCGGCTGAATACCAGTATTTTACACGGAGCGACTGCCATCAGACCTCCGCAACCCAGTAACTGGGCAATGCCGATATCCTAAGGTTAACAAATGGTCACCCATCCACGGACTGACCGCGGCAAGCGCAGCTTAACCTCGCAAATCGTGCGATCGGCGCGGTTGTTATTTAGCCACGAGCCCATCTGCAGAGTTACTTTCGAAAATAATTCCAATCGATCAATATTGGAATTAGACGCCATATTGGTTTAATATTGAGTGTTTATTAATCAAAATTAAAATTCAATTGCGCAATGTGTATTTTTTTTTTATAAAAGACGTTTTATTTGTTGACCTTTGAAATCTGAATTATGTTCTAGAGCATCCGTACTGCTAGGAACATCTGCTTTCAATATTTTCGCTTCACATCGCGTTATCGCTTGCAACTCACGTAGGACGCTAAGTTAGAGAAGCAATTGTGCTAATGTAGCTTTAGCACCAGAATCTAGTTACTATGATGGCCTATTGTGATGTCTGTGGACCACTTAATGTCAGATATGAATTCTCAATAGTCCTTGTGGTAGAAATTCTGAGATGATTTATGATGTCTTATCGACCTTTGGGTATATTGGTATAACAAGTCTGATTTATGATGCAGATATGAGGTTTAGAGCCTATGTATTGATATTAAAGCAATACACTAGGATATAAATAGTATCTGCCTCGTTGGTCTAGTGGTGGCAAGCGCGACTGCTGATCGTGAAGTCCTGGGTTCGATCCCCAGGTGAGGCAAAGTGTTATTGGGAATTACTCCGTGTGGAACTTCTCAGTAGCAGCCCGGTATTTGTATTTGTGTCCGGTTAAAGGCAATAGGCTCGCCCCATATTACATGGGACTTAAACACCTCTGCCAAACCCTTGGTGAATACAAGGTGCGATGAAATATGAAGGTAAAAATCGTTTTTCAATTTTCCTTAAGTATATGCAGAGTTATTTTTTCAGGTGTCTTTTTCAGTCGTAAAATCTTCTAATAATTATGCAGTAGTCGTCTCTGTGTTCTATTCGTGTATTTTGAACGTTTCTTTAAAATTTTCAAAAAGAGTATTTTTATATTTTCTCCTAAAAATAGCTAACCTTTATCATAAACTTGCAGCTATCGGGTTCACAATTATTTAGTATTTTTATATTGTTGTTTTATTTAGTATTTTTATATCTTTTAGTTTAAGTATAACATTTTATAGGGTTGTCGCAATAGGGTTACTGTATGTACGTAACATTAACTTTGCATCCGCGCGAGATCAGATTGGTATCAGGGTCCTTTAGTAGGGTTGTCCAAAGTTCACTCGTTCACTCTGTAGGTAGGTACCGACTCAAAAGAAAACCGATTAGCTTTTTACATTAATGATTTTGAAGAAATAACATAACATAATATCACGCCTTTTATTCTCTGAAGGGTACGGCAAAGATGATTTTAGAACACCCTCGTTTCGCCAGTTATGTTTAAGTCTCTGTAATAGGGGGCGAGTCTATTGCCATCAGCCGGGCAGAATTCCAAAATCCGGGCTGCTAATGAGAAATCCCGCACGGAAAAACCCAATAACACTTTGCCCGACCTGAGGATCAAACCCAGGACCTCACGCTCAGCAGTCGCGCTTGCGACTACTAGACCAAAAAGACAGTGAAGAAATAAAAATGGATGTTTCGTAAAAAAATATATTCTGTATGGAGATCTGACCGACTGACTGATCTATCAACGCACAGCCTAAACGGCTGGGGTTAGAAACTTACAATTTTGACAGTACATACATTTTAAAAGGTAGGTTATTAAACACTAAGGAATTTTCAAAATTCATCCCACACATAAGCGAACCTAGTAAATAATAAACGCAACCCTTTGACATGTCGCCGAAATAATAATAATATTATTTTGCACTAAAAGCTTTATCTACCAAATAGCGGCCCGTCCCGGCTTCGCACGGGTGGATATTTTTCCCGTATTTGCAACATTTTTCATGTATGCTCCGCTCCTATTGGTCGTAGCGTGATGTTATATAGCCTATAACCTTCCTCGATAAATGGACTATCCAACACAAAAATAATTTTTCAATTCAAACTCGTAGTTCCTGAGATTAGCGCGTTCAAACAAACAAACTCTTCAGCTTTATAATATTAGTATAGATATAAAAAAGTAGAGGTAAATAAAAAAAATCTCCTTTTCCGGATCACAGAAATATAGCCATATCAATGCATATCAACTGTTTTTCAATATTCTTTATTGATTTCACACGTTTCCAATTAAAAACAAGTGTCGAAAATCCGCGAAAGCCGAATGTAAATAATATCCGTGCTAGCAGTGATAGCGTAGTGATTAACGGCTTGCCTTCCATGTAGGAGGATCTGTGTTCTATCCCGGCCCGTACCACTGACTTTTTGAACTCATGTGCGGATCAGAATTTGATTATCACTTCCGTTAATGGTGAAGGAAAACATCGTGAGGAAATCAGCAAATCTGTTCTGCCTAGTCTTTTCCCAACTATGTTGAGATCAGCTTCCAGTCTAACCAGATGCGGCTGAATACCAGTATTTTACACGGAGCGACTACCATCAGACCTCCGCAACCCATAGTTACTGGGAAATGTCGATATTCTAAGGTTAGACCGGTTGTCAGACTTTCGACCTTCTGAGTTCCCGTAACGAGTGCCATAGGTATTCGTATGACACCCGGGACCGACAGTTTAACGTACTCTCCGAGGCACGGAGGGGTCTCGATGTGTAACGAACGGTCATCCATCCACTGACTGACCGCGGCAAGTGAAGCTTAACGTCGCAAACCGTATTATCCGTGTGGTTGGTAATTAAATCTGTGAGGATTTAAAAGAATCCCTTAAAACTTCTAAGTTAAACGGTTTTATCTTGCAGCACCCCCGCAGCATCAGGAATTGAGAATTGAAGGTTCAAATTATTATAATGTTGTATTGTCATGGGAATTGAATTCGTGTGCGAAGTTTCAGGAGAATCGGTTAAGCAGTAGTAGTTGAAAAATCTGTCGCAAGATTTGAAACTAACAAACAAACAAATATACGCAGTGAACCTAATTAAAATCTTCTCGATGGTGGGTGTAGTCCGCCAACCCGCACCAGGCCAGCGTGGTGGAAGGGCCTAAACCCTTCTCATTCTGAGAAGAGGCCCAAGCCCATCGGTTAGACAGTAATGGACTGATTATCTTGTTATGAAATATGGGTCAAACCACCAACAAAAATGAGTTACTTACGCATTTACAAAATACATTTTATTGGCAACACAGAAACTAACAATAGATTCTGAAATTCTATTACGATAAGTAAAAAGCACTCCCAATCGATTATACTAAGTAACGTTATGTTGTTGAATAGAAGATTAATGTTTTAGAAGTAAACGCAAAATACAATCGTTTGAAAAAAAGGTTTTAGGGCTAGCTCGCACTGCCTTGCGTTTTTTTGTAACGTAAAATCTGTGAATTATGGAGTGTTATAGAAGTCATGCAAAGTGATCTAATGCCTCGAGAAATAACTAAATAAAAACAAATGCAAAATTATACAGGGTGTAAACGAAATCATGTAATTCCTTCAAACCTCGTGATGTACTGCTGACATAGATTAACCCAGCACGGTATACATTTGGACTCAATAAAAAAAATTACAAGAAGTAAACATGTGTCCTCAACGTGAGGCATTTTATCGCCCCGAGTTAAATGACCGCGCGGTGAAAGATAGCCACGCAATGCGCTCGGAGCACTAAAATGCCTCACGTTAAAAGACAATACATGTTTAGGTACTTCTTGTATTTTTTTAAGTATACCGTGCTCGGTTACAGTAGCAGCGTTAGTTAGCAGTACATCACGAGGTTTGAATGAATTACATGATTTCGTTTACACCCTGTATAGTACTTAGTTAAAAATCGATACATACCTTTTCATCACAATTTGGAAAAAAAGATTTTTTCATAAAAAAGAGTTCAATCTGGCCCTCTAATACGAAAAGTATTTGTACCGCATTAGTTCACCCCCAAACTAGTAAAATGGCCCTAATAAAATGTCTCTAATCAATCCCATTGAATTTTTAAAGTGTTTCCCACAGCCCTATATGGCGGCGTTTATGTATGGGTACACAAACTCAATCCTGTCAAAAAAAAAGAGGGAAATTGAGATATAAAGCTGTGAGATAAAGGGTCTGCCTGACAACGGACCGCCTGAGGGCAGACGCCGGTGTTTTTCAACAATTTAAAATGTTTTCGAGAAAGTTTCCTATTTAATTTATGGGATACTCCTTAAAAGGTAGCGCTGCTGTATTTTTAGGGTGAATTTTGAACTGGTTTTCACACGCTCGTTTCTCAAGGGATCCGAAGTTTTAGGGGTGTTAAAAATAAGGTTAAGGTTAAAGGTATGATGAACAAAGAACTGCCTCGTTAGTCTAGTGGTGGCAAGCGCGACTGCTGATCGTGAGGTCTTGGATTCTATCCCCAGGTCAGGCAAAGTGTTATTGAATTTTTCCGTGTGAAATTCCTCAGTTTGGATTTGTGCCCGGTTGATGGCAATAAGCTAGCCCCCTATTACATGGGACTTAAACATAACGGTGAAATGAGGGTGTTACTATACACCTCAGCCCAACCCTTCGGGGAATACAGGCGTGATGTTTTGTTATGTTAAACAAAGAAAACATTGGTCTAGTGGTCACAGCAGAGTTTATAGCAGTAGGATACGACGCTGAAGATCCATCAGGTCCTGCCAATAAACTGTCTGGTTACGTCGAAGCTATCCGCAAGAACCATCTACAAGCAGCCCAATAGAAATAAGAATCAATGCACATTCTCACCTAGCGAAGCGCATCGGAGCGCTTCAGAGCGTACGAAAGCGCAATAAACATAACATCACGCCTGTATTCCCCGAAGGGTAGGACAGAGGTGTACAGTAACACACTCATTTCGCCGTTACCCATATAATAGGAGCCTATGCCCATCAACCGGGCACAAATCCAAACTCCAGGCTGTTGCTGAAGAATTCCACACGGAAAAACCCAATAACAATGCCCGACTTAGGAATCGAACCCAGGACCTCATGATCAGCAGTCGCGCCTACCACCACTAGACCAACGAGGCAGTAAGGAGAGAAAGCGCAATTTACGATGCAATAAAGAGACTGAAGGTATTTGTGTCTTTATTGTATTGTGACTAGCGACGCCCCCCGGATTCGCACGGGTGCAATGTAGATACTAATGTGGGGCATATAAACCTTCCTCTTTAATCACTCTATCTATTAAAAGAAACCCGCATCAAAATTCGTTGCGTAGTTTTAAAGATCTAAGCATACATAGGGACAGACATTATTTGTTTTATACTATGTAAAGAAGTGCGCTGCCATCCGCGCCAGTGCGGTTCCGTAGGTGTGAATCGTGCTTTACGGTCGATTCCCAAGCCGAGAAAAGTGGTATTGGATTTTTTAATTAAGAAATTCTCGGTAAAAGCCTATTGCCTAATAACCTCGCCTCGTATAACGTGGGACTTAATACCGCTGTGGCGCCATCTATCACGCCATATGCGAACTACGCAGCACGAAGAATGTGTAGCAGACTTCAGCGACAACAAAAAAGACAACTCTCAAAAATGACGTCACAAATCCTGCATCACGGTATCGAGATTTGACACGCAGATAGTATATACAAGGTTATTCGGAAAGGGAGTACTAAGCCGCGGGCCACTTAAAGTAGCACTGATGACTATTTTAAAGCAAATGTAAAAATTTCAAAATTTGATAATTTTTATTTGCATTCAAAAATATTTTTATTTTTCAAAAAAACAAAATACCTGCTTTAGTTATGAATTCTGAAAATTAAGTTTCTAATTCGTGACCCCAAATATGATCTAAATAGTAAACACAGCTGATCATAGATATGGACAGATAGATTTTAGTATATTTTTTACGAAATCATTGAAAAGCTATTTCTCTTAAACTATCGAGTTTTGGGGAAAGTTGTAGAACAAAAGTTATCCCTTATTATAGGTACTTTAACACCCTTTCAGCTTAGTACCCCCTTTCCGGCTAACCTTGTATATACAACTTCCTAACATCATTGGTTGGGATACACCGTTAATTCAGCCCTCATCAAGCATGCTCCCTCCCAGTCCTCTCGCAAGCAACGCTGAGGTCCGAGTCCCCCCTAGGGGTCGCCCTTAGTACTGTTTCGTCATGATGTTAGTTGTAGTAATAGTAGTTCGCTTAGGTTAAGTATTTTACTCTCGTCCCCATTAGTTGGAGACCCTTCAGGTCTCGCCAATAACTGCCCGGTTATGTAGAAACGGTCCGCAAGACCATCTAGACTTTCGGGATTCTGACTACTCGTAAAGACTGTCATAGGTATTCGTATGACACGCAGGGACCGACGTTTTAACGTACTCTCCGAGACACGGAGGGGTCTCGATGTTAACGAACGATCACTCATCCACGGACTGACCGCGGCAAGCGCAGCTTAACCTCGCATATCGTATGATTCGCGCGGTTGTTAATTATCTACGAGGCCTCATAATATTATGACATATAAAAAAAGGTTGACCGGATCACATAATTCGTACAAGTTCGTAAACACGAAGATTGCCGAGGCGAATAACTTATGTCATCGTACTGTGTACCTTTGCGGCCTCTGCCCACCCTTTCATGAATACAGGCGTGATATAGATACGAGATAAACACTTGAATACACAGCAGTATTAATCTGTAGATACACACTGAGTGCCAGCGTCAGTTTAACCCACTTCTCTCAATCAACTCACCAAGCGACTTACATGCTACGATAAACAGTGGACTGACGCTATTGTAATATCCTATATTGACATCACGGCTATAATTCCCGAAGGGTTAGCTGAACTAAGTACTCACTACTAGTACACTCGGGAGAAATGAATCCGGGTCACCATCATAATATTATAATATCTCGTTAAACATTGTTTAACATTTTAACATTTTTTTGTTTATGTTGGTGACCCGGATTCATTGCTCCCGAGTGTACTAACGAGTTTACAAATTGCGAAAACGGCAATCGTTTTCGTGAACTTGCTTAATTCTATCTCTCTTACACACCCGCAAAAAAAGAGACAAAATGAAATATATTGTTCAGTTTAGGAGCTCGTGGCTAATTAAGAAGAGACCAGATCATATGATTTGCAAGGTTAAGCTGTGCTTGCCGCGGTGAGGCCGTGGATGGATGACCGTTCGTTACACATCGAGCCCCTCTGTGCCTCGGAGAGCACGTTAAACAGTCGGTCCCGGGTGTCATACGAATACCTATGACAGTCGTTACGGGAAGTCAGAGGCTCGAATGTCCGACAACTGGTCTAACCTTAGGATATTTAGGATTGGGTTGCGGAGGTCTGATGGCAGGCGCTCCGTGTAAAATACTGGTGTTCAGCCGCATCTGGTTAGACTGGAAGTAGACCCCAAAATAAATGGGAAAACGCTAGGCAGAACAGGCTAGCGAGCTCTCGAATACTATCCCCGTTTTCGTAATTTGCAAAAACACTGAATCCAAAAACTTGTGTTTTTTAAACGGTTTTAGTTAGCTTCACTTCGTACATTTGTTTGTTTGAGTCAAATCTTGTGACAGAATTTTCAACTACTTCTGCTTAACCGATTCTTCTGAAACTTCGCACAAAAATTCAGTTCCCATGACAATACAACATTATAATAATTTCAACCTTCAATCCTCAAACCCTGATGCTGCAAGGGTACTGCAAGATGGAACTGTTTAACTTAAAAGTTTTTAAGGGATTATTTGTGTTTTATTCTACCATATGAAAATCTTTATTCCCCAACGATCTTATTTTGGATATAATATGAACTAGTTGCACGTCACCAACACGCTTCACTGCGTGACAGGTGACGCCATGTCCGAACTCGGCACGGCTCCAATTTTTTGCATGCAGCCAAAAGCTAGCGATACCTTTAGCTAAGTTTTTATTTTGTACATCACGGGTCTTCTATTTTAAGGTAGGACATTTTAAATTTGTTGGTAGACATTTTTTTATTTCAGTGAATTTATTCCTAGATTTTTTTCAGTAGAGAGTTAGAATTTTCAGTTTTACCGATAATTCAGCCCTCATTAAGTTGTCTCCCTCCCAGTCCTCTCTAAGCCGAGATCTGAGTCCCATTAGGGGTCGCCCTTAGTGCTGTTGTTGTTAGTAGTCATGATGTTAGTAGTAATAGTTAGCTTAGATTAAGTATTTTTCTCGTCCCCATTGGTTGGAGACCCTTCAGGTCTCGCCAATAACTGCCCGGTTACGTAGAAACGGTCTGCAAGACCATTTACAAGCCGTCGAATAAAAAAAAATAGTGGACTTTGAATTGGAAATACTCGTTTGACATATATTTAATTAAATTGAAAACTTTATTCATATCTATGTATGATTCAAATTATGTATGTCGCAAAAAAAAATATATAGGAAAGTTGTATTATCGATTCAAAATTCGCTTGCATTAGCGATACCTTACGATACTATACGTATACGTTTGTGCTAGGCCTACTGGTACAAGTTATGCGGTACGTACCAAGGATTCCTCAGTTGGTACTATGGTACATACTAATTAATGGATTATAATGTTTAAGGCTGAGCATCCACCAGAGCTGTGCTAAGCTGCGTAGCGAGGAATGTGTTTTGTAAGCACCAATTTGGTGGATAATATGGGCTTAGCGGAGCGAGGTTTTTGCTCATACAAAACAAGCGAAAAATGCGAGCGAGGGATGTGTTGCGAGGAATGTGTTACGAGGAATGTGTACCACTCCCGCCACACCACCACACCACCCTCATATTCGAAAAGAGTCCGCTACCTATCCTCGCACCGCTCATTTGTACACATTAACACATTACGCATTACACATTACGCATTCCTCGCATATCCTTGGTGGAAAGGGTCACACCGTTTCACATCCTCGCTACACATTTTCGCACCGCACGTTTTCCTCGCACCTCTCTGGTGGATGTCCAGCCTAATGGTAACGTTTGGAAGGATTATTCTGTTAGCATAAAAAAAACAAGAAGTTAACATGTGTTAACGTGAGGCATTTTAGCGCCCTGAGCGAATTGTGCGGCTATCGCTCGCCGCGTGGCCATTTAAATTGGGGCGCTCAAATGCCACACGTTAAGAACACATGTTTACTTTTTGTTTTTTTCTTTATTAATCCCAGAAGTATTCCGTGCAGGGTTAATCTATGTCAGCAGTACATCACAAGGTTTAAAGGAATTACATTATTTCGTTTACACCCTGTAGAAGTAAACAACACGTTTAGGTAGGTTCCAAAAGGGATTCAACATAGTATTATGCTTTTATGAACTTTAGCGGTCTACTAACTACTACTACTACTACTACTACTACTACTACTACTACTACTACTACTACTACTAACTCTACTTGAACAAATGGTTCAAAAGATATTCATCTCTTGATGGACCATTGTGTTGTCTATTTTTATATAGAATGGAGTATGAGATATTAGTAACTGCCTCTTTGGTCTAATGGTGGCAAGCGCGACTGCTGATCGTGAGGTCCTGGGTTCGATCCACAAGTCGGGCAGCGTTATTGGATTTTTTCGTGTGTAATTCCTCAGTAGCAGTCCTGAGTTTGGATTTGTGCCCGCTTGATGGCAATAGGCTCGCCCCCTATTACATGGGACTTAAACATAACGGTGAATTGAGGATGTTACTATACACCTCTGCTCAACCCTTCGGGGAATACAGGCGTGATGTTATGTTATGTATTAGGAATAATTTAGTCTGTTTTCTATGGATTTAGGCTTATCATAATTTTTGGATTATTGTACGGCATAATATACGCCTAGCTACGTATCGCCTACGGGCGTTACTGCTTATAAAATATGAGTAGGCGTAGTTTTGTTATTGTGATGTGGTTAGTTTACTAGTCAAATATTTAAAGTAAATGTTGTATTACTTTACTCGGTAAAGGAAATATTTGAAACCAGCTTACATCCGTACCTAAATCATTATTTCAGGACCGGTAAAGTGTGCTAATTAATGAAGATATATATATATATATACAATTTAATCAGTGTTATGCTTTTCGTTCTGCCTAGCCTTTTCCCAACTATGTTGGAGTCAGCTTCCAGTGTAACAAAATGCGGCTGAATACCACTATTTTACACGGAGCGACTGCCATCAAACGTCCGCAACCCAGTTACTGGGCAATGCCGATATTTTAAGGTTAAACCGGTTGTCAGACTTTCGAGCTTCTTACTACCCGTAACGACTGTTATAGGTATGACACCCGGGACTGACGGTTTAACGTGGTCTCCGAGCCACGGAGGGGTCTCGAATGGTTACCCATCCTCAGACTGACCGCGGCAAGCGCAGGTTAATCTCGCAAATCGTGTGATCCTTACGGTTCTTAATGAACCACCAGCTTTTGTTATCGTCGCTGGGCAGGGAAAACCTCGTAAAGCACAAATTCATTTTTATTTTTAACAGACTTCCAAAAAGGAGGAGGTTAGGTACTATGTTCGTCTGTATTTTTCTTTTTTTCTGTTTGTTCTTCGATATTTTCGCCAATTGTGAAACGATTTTTCGTTATTCATTTTGTGGGTAAAAAACCTTGTGATGCATATTTAGAACGAACGTGCACAGCTCTAAGATGAAATAGATTGATAAATCTATACTTATAAAAGGAAAAGGTGACTGACTGACTGATCTATCAACGCACAGCCTAAACGGCTGGGGTTAGAAACATGAAATTTTAACAGTAGGTTCATTTTGTGACGTAAACATCCACTAAGAAGGGATTTCTCGAAATTCAACCCCTAAGGGGGTGAAAAAAAATCACGCAAGCGAAGCTGCGGGCAAAAACCAGTAGATAATAAAACAGAAGAACCTTACATCTGCAATTCATACTTTTTTAATAGGCAGTTATTATCACCTTCTGTAAAATTACGTTCATTGCAATTACGAGGTTTTCACTGCACAGCGACGATATACTCCTAGAATAGATTCTGTCTCAGTGTGATTAAAAGAGGTCAAGGTATGTAGGTATTAACAGAGGCACCACGAGTGACGATACTTTAGTACGTCCGGCTCACCCTGGGCAGTCAACCTTGAGACCAACCTTGCTGACTAGCAAGTCTTTTCACCACTAGCCGAAGCTATTCTCATATAGCTCGTGCCGATATTAGAGAGGGAGAGAAAATATTATAAAAAAACACCCAATCAACTCAAGCAATTACAAATACATGCCCCTTTCCATTTAAAACTATTCCTTATTCACGGAACGAAAAAATTAAATCTAAACAACATTTGTCTACTCTTAATAGAGATATTTTCTGTAAAATATTCCATAACATTAATTTCTAACAAAAATAAATTGTGTGATGTTAATCTATTTGAAACACTTCTTATTCAAGTAAGTTTCGAATTTTTCATCGATTTTACAGAAAATATCTCTAATTTTTTACTATCACGCCTGTTTTTCCAAACGGTTGGGCAGAGGTGTATAGCAACACCCTCATTTCGCCGTTATGTTTAAGTCCCATGTAATAGGAAGCGAGCCTATTGCCAACAACCGGGCACAAATCCCAACTCCAGGCTGCTACTGAGGAATTCCACACGGAAATCCCAATAACATTTTGCTCGACCTGGGGATCGAACCTAGGACCTCACGATCAGCAGTCGCGCTTGCTACCACTAGGCCAACGAGAGAGATTATTTTTCATTCCGTGAATTGGGTTATAGATCATACATTTTAATCAACATAAAAGTGCGAATTACACCCAGAATACTACTGTTACTCCTAACAAAGCACACGTCATCAGAGCGTCACGTAACCCGGTCAAACTGCATCCAACTCGAATGGGGACACTCATTTGAAATTCAAATTCCCAATAAGTATAGCGAAGTGTTTAAAATTCTACCGTATTCATCATTCTTCGTGGAGAACTTCGAACAAATAGATGGGAAGTAAGTTTAAAAGCCAAGCGAGAGTGAAGACAGGATGTCGGTATATAGCGCCGCCCTAGTTATTCACAGACAAAAATATTGCTATCTTTTATTAACACGCAAAACTAGAAAGAGATGGATCATTTTCAGAACTGTCAAACTAGTTTTCTTGTTGAACATTACCGTATTTTTAAGCGGCATCTGCTGGGGTGTGGACTAAATTTGTTTGAAAATTTTAGTTCAACTTAACAGCTCTAATATTCTTTCATCTCTTTCTTGTTCTGTATGCAAGTAAAGGATAGCAATATTTTTAGTTAAGTTTAGTCGGTGCTCAACAGAATCGGGGTCATGAGAAGCGGCCTTATTTGTGGGGATGGCGAGAAACTGAGTATAAAGGCTGATATACACGAGCATAATTTCTTGAAGCGAGACTCGTTATGTCTTTGTCTATCTCTTCGATGAAAACCGAGATAGCACGAGATTCGCTTCGAGAAACTATATCCGTGTAAATAAGCCTTAAGCTTCTGTTAGCGATTTATGGAATTATTGCTAAGATCCGGTTTTGGAGTGTCTAAAGAAAAATAAAGTGCTTCAGCTAATGTTTGGCTCTACAATGAACCAAAATTTTCGAATCTTCTATTATATTGTCGCCTGACGACCACAAGCAATGCTTTCCGGATACGAGGCCAATTCACGAGTCAGTTCAGTGAACTAATGTATTCGTACACGACGCCAGTGAAAGGCTAGTTACTGAACTGTCAAGTGAACTGACTCGCGAACTAGCCTTGTATCTGGAAGACATAAAAGAAATGGAGCCCAATCTTTTTTTTTAATATTTCATGAAAAAATATACAAAAATAAAATAACGAAAATAGGGGTGAGTTTCGGTAAGTACATATTTCTCAACGACTACAGGCTACCACCACATTTAACAAAACGAAATTTCCAGAAACATTTTCGCCCAAAACAATCTGGCCTCCCGGATCGTCAATATCATGTCAAAATATGAACCAAATTGGCTTACGATAATACCTAATTAATACACCCACGTAATCAGTAACTACACAGCTCACACCCACATATCATCTAAATTACAGTCCCCAATATATCACACTACTTAAACATAAAGGCAAAACCACACGAACGGAGAACAATTAAAATAAAACATCTGTGTTCCACACAAGAATTTAAAACACAGGCTGCTGTAATTAATGTTGCTCTACAAATTGGCGACTCGATCTACAATGTGTGCCAGACCTTAGGGTGCGGTGCGAGTTGCAGCGGACTGGAAATTTCTGGAACTATGCGAATGGAATTCTTTGATGGTTGCTATGAGAATGGTGCGGTTGAGAGTTGAAAGATATTTTGCTTTATGCACAATGGACTGACTCTGCGGTTATAAATGTGCTTGCCCAGAGAAGCTTTGAAGACCTGATAATAATTATCTATCTTATTTTCCAGAGAAATACCTATTATCACTGTATCGTTAAACTGTCCATGCTACGATGGATTCATTGAAATTTTGATGCATATTGTAATGCAGATTTTGTAATCTATTATATTATTATTATATTCGATCACAATTTAATCTAGAGACTCGATAATTAATTATTGTTCATCAAGTTACGTCATAACAGACTGTAATGTTTTCCAAATATTGTTTCCGTTGTTTAGCAGTGTTCTGTATGCATTGAATTATAATTATTATAATATCATCGCTTATTACATTTCAAAAGAATTTGCTACAGTTTTTAATTTGATTTTATAAAATAACAATCTGAAACTCCTACGAAAAAGGCTATAAATTGGTAGGTAGGTATAAAACTAATCTATTTTTAACGCGCTTTATATTAGCTTCACTTGTTACTAACTAACTAACAAACAATATCTTGGAAGTCTATTTTAACCTACTTCTAAATTGTCGTGTCGAAATTAAACTTTTTACGTTCAAGCACTAAATTATAAACATATTTTCCTAATGCGACAGCGCGGATGAACCATGTCAATTATAACCTTAAAATCCGAAAGTATTCTGGATACTAAACAATCCTTAAGGGTGTTTATTACTTTAATATAATTTCAGCTTAATGTAGTCATAATTTAGAACACACAAAGTAATTTTACGTAGCTGTTGGTTCTTAGTGCTTGGCCAGAGTGGCAGCGCGGTGCGGGGAGCGGCGCGGGTGCGGGAACGCGCGCGATTTGCCTGTCCGCAGTGGAGCGCGGCTTCGTTCTGAGCGTTGTCGTGTCCAGTGTTTGTCAAAATATCGTATGGATGAAGAAGACTGGAAAATTCTTACTAAAAAACGATGTTTCGACATCCAAAGTGCAGATCGTGCTTGAATAGCACTTATTAATTCTTCAACATTTAATTTTGAAGACGCCATCACAACAACGCGCGTGGTCAGCTCGAACTAGTTTGAGATCCCCCACTCCCGCGCGGGTTGTCGCTTGCCGCCCGCGCCCTCACTGCGGCAACTTGTATGAACGACCTATGGCGTGAGCTACCCGCGCGCTTCCCGCGCCCGCGTGCCCACTGGACACTCAAATGAAGTTCTTCTGTTTGAACTCGCCGCACCGCGCCCGCCCCGCGCCCGCGCTTGCAGTCTGGCCAAAGGCTTAGGAGATCAATGTATGGCCGCTTAGCAATCTCCTTTGCCAACAAAAATACAGGGTGTAAATGAAATCATGTAATTCCTTCAAACCTCGCGATGATGATTGATAGAGATTAACCCTGAACGGGACACTTTAGGATTCAATAAAAAAAAATTACAAGAAGTAAACATTGTGTTCTTAACGTCAGGCATTTTAGCGCCCCGAGCGAATTGCGCGGCTGATACTACAGGCTACAATGTCATTTTACTCGGGGCGCTAAAATGCCTCACGTTAAAAACACAAGTTTCACTTCTTGTATTTTTTTTTTAAATTGTATCCATAAATATCCCGTGCAGGGTTAAACTACGTCAGCAGTACATCACGAGGTTTGAAGGAATTACATGATTTCGTTTACACCCTGCCTAACTCGCCTATGTTGTTATATCAGGTGACGTATCATGACCAGTTAAAATCATAATTGTTTCGTTGTGAGAACGAGACGGCGCTTTATGACCTGCATAGCCGCGTCACTTTCCCTCACCGGAACAGTGATGGTTTTAACACGTCATAATACCTGGTGAGCAATGTTTCACAACTGCTTAAGAGGAAACCCGGGCTCCAAAATATTAATAATTTGAATAGGTTTTTGAGATCTATTTCCGTCCCACCCCTACCGCAAACCTTCCCAATTGAGCGCGAAAGAGACACCTGCATCCCGGACTGATTTCTCCTGTGCAATATTAACGAAATCGTACTTTCGTATTTCCATGTTTCCTTCTTCAAATCTGGACTAATTTTAATATTTTTTTCTATAATAATTTGAGAAAGACTTTGATTATGTCTGTATGTATGTCTTTTATTTTTTATATTCGTCAAATTTGTTTGCCAGATGTTTGAAAACGGTGCTAAAACCAGTCGATATTTGTAAAATTTAAACGTTTCTAGTTCTTTTAATAATTAATTTATTGACAAAAACAAAACATAGGACCACAGTGGTGGTAGATATATATCATATGGTAAAAAATATTTGCTCTAGTGACATTATCCAAGGAGGAAACTGAGGAATACGTTTGTATGGACTAAATGCCGACCGCGTTTCCTCTTAACTAAATCGCTGTTGCTTATTCTACGTTGCAAGTCCCCGCTGCAACTGTAACCACGCACCCCACCCTGTTGTGTAACAGATAGGAATTTAGGCCAAACGATGTTGCGCCTTGGATACGTTATTTATTCTGATTCACGTACAGAACACTAGGCTTCTTGTTGCAACACTACTCGTATTTCACTGTAAATGCCATTTAGAGCTTGGATAAACGTGTTCAGCTAATGGCTTGGTGACAAGTTTGAACCTGTGAAATTAACAGTTAAAATTGCTGTCATTTTCCGACATCAAAAAAGAAGATTCTCTGTTTGACCTGTATGTATGTATGTAGGTATGTTCGCGGTTATCTCAAAAACCGTTGGTCATATTTTAATGTGTTGTTCAATAATAATAAATTATTCCCAAGGAAGGTTCTTACATAGATATAATCATAACATTACGCCTGTATTCCCCGAAGGGTTGGGCAGAGTTGTATAGTAACACCTTCATTTCGCCATTATGTTTAAGTCCTATGTAATAGTTGACGAGCCTATTGCCAACAACCGCGTACAAATCAATCGGGCTGCTACTGAGGAATCCCACACGGAAAAACCCAATAACACAGCCCGACCTGGGGATCGAACCCAGGAGCTCACGATCAGCAGTCGCGCTTGCCACCACTAGACCAACGAGGTAGTTAATTAATCAATTCTGAATTAAAAACAATTATATTTTGAATTCAGAATCATGTCTTAAACACAACATAACATAACATCACGCCTGTATTCCCCGAAGGGTGGGCAGAGGTGTATAGTAACCCTCATTTACTTACAATGCTTGTAGTACTTATAGTGCTTGACGTAAAGCTGATCTGGACACCTTTTTGGTCCAGCCGTGAGACACATATCCAAGACTTTTTTTTTATAATCAAATTTTTTATCTTTTGTTTCTCTTTGTGCTGAGTCCAAATAAATGTTTAATTATCTTTATCTTATCATAGCGGCCCGTCCCGGCTTCGCACGGGTAAACGCTTTTCCCGTTTTTGCAACATTTTTCATTAATGCTCCGCTCCTATTGGTCGCAGCGTGATGTTATATAGCCTAGAACCTTCCTCGATAAATGGACTATCCAACACACAAATAATATTTCAATTCCAACCAGTAGTTCCTGAGCTTAGCGCGTTCAAACAAACAAACTCTTCAGCTTTATAATATTAGTACAGATTTCGCCGTTTCGTCTTTTAAACCTTAGGTCCAAATATCCGAATTGCCACAGTCAATCAGTTGCAGAGTATCCGTGCTGTACTCAAACCGTGTGTGGTATGATTCCGGTTTGACCAGAATATTTGTATTGCCTGCAGATATTTGTTCCCAGCCTGTTTGTGTGTGTACGCAGACAACACGGAATACAGAGGGCATGAGTCAATTTATCAACGGAACTACCTACGAGTACCGAAGTCCACGGGTAGAGGCCTCACTCAAAATGGTAAACAAGAATGGTCCAAGGCAAAATAGTGACGTATTTTTTACATATTATATTTATGCGAGTTGTATTGTTAAATAGCATTTAATATTCCAAATAATAATTATAATTAATGTTATAATAATTATTTTCATCTATACTAATATTATAAAGCTCAAGAGTGTGTTTGTTTGTTTGTTTGAACGCGCTAATCTCAGGAACTGCTGGTTGGAATTGAATTTTTTTTTTGTGTTGGATAGTACATTTATTGAGGAAGGTTATAGGCTATATAACATTACGCTACGACCGATAGGAGCGGAGCATAAATGAAAAATGTTGCAATAACGGGAAAAATGTCCACCCGTGCGAAGCAGGGACGGGCCGCTAGTAGTAAATATAATAATTTAATGCCTTTACCCATTTTATACGCTCTGATATATTTAAAATGGCAACCATGGTATCATTTGTCGTTTAATTGAGCTATTTAATTATCCGAATAAATGTAATTCGATCATTATTTATTTAAAAGTAGATTAATTTAATTATTAGCTCTGTAGAGACTCTTAATGATGTTCAAAAACAGTACTGACGAATAAAAACAATTGATTTTAGTTAAACCATGTTTGTTCTACATAGCTTTTTCCCAACTATGTTTGGGTCAGCTTTCAGTCTAACCAGATGCGGCTGAATACCAGTATTTTACACGGAGCGACTGCCATCAGACCCCCACAACCCAGTTCCTGGGTAATACCAATATCCTAAGGTTAGACCATTTGTCAGACTTTCAGACTTCTGACTTCCCGTTACGACTGCCATAGGTATTCGTAAGACACCCGGAACCGACTGTTTAACGTGCTCTCCGAGGCACGGAGGGGTCTCGATGTGTAACGAACGGTCACCAATCCACGGACTGACCGCGGCAAGCGCAGCTTAACCTCGCAAATCGTATGATCCGCGCGATTGGTAATTAGCCACGAGCCTCTCAAGCTCCTTATACCATTTTTAACCAGCCTAATTTATTAGATCTGTCGTATTGTATGAATCTGAGTGATGAGCCACCAAGGAAAGGATGAAAGAGGAGTGCATGCAGCGGAGATACGAATGTTGAGATGGATGTGTGGAGTGACAAGAATAGATAAGATAAGG
Source organism: Amphipyra berbera (assembly GCA_910594945.2). Classification (NCBI taxonomy): domain Eukaryota; kingdom Metazoa; phylum Arthropoda; class Insecta; order Lepidoptera; family Noctuidae; genus Amphipyra; species Amphipyra berbera. The sequence goes on from OU343138.1 coordinate 4,016,903, forward strand.
AACGTCAAAGGAAGTTTGAAAGTAGCGCCAGTGACTGAAAAGTTGTGGAGTAATAGGTTAGCGTGGTATGGACATGTTATGTGAAGGGAAAGAAGTTATATTACTAGAAGAATGTTAAATTATGAATGTGGATGGATATACAAATAGTGGTAGGCCAAAGAAAAGATGGATGGATTGTGTGAAGGATGGTACCTATGGGTAAGAAAGGAGTAAGTACTGAGATGACGGCTGGTAAAGGAGAATGGAAGAGGAATACGTGTTGTGCCGACCACACCTAGTGTGGGATAAGGGCAGGGAGATGATGATGATGATCTTCTTCTTTTCGTGTAGTTAGTGACTAACTTGGTGTCAGAGTTTATGCCGCCCCTGGGCCTCTAACTTGGCTTGCCGTCGAGAAATATCTCTCAGGCATGCCGGTTTCCTCACGATGATTTCCTTCACCGTTTTTAAGCAAGTGATAATAAAATTATACAATATGCACATGAATCCGAAAAATCAGAGGTGCGTGCCTTGGGTTCGAACTCGAGAACAGTCCAGTTGGCAGTCTGACGGTCACACCACTAGGCTGTTAATATGATGATGATGACGATAACTAGACTAATTTGGCTTTGGTTGTAGTTAACACAATTGATTTATTTTATTTACAAATACATTAGCACTGGCAAATGTCATTTAGATTTTTCACAGTGACTGTCGGACTGTGAAGTCATGCCTCGAGTTCGAACCCAAGGCACACTTTTCGGATTCATGTGCGTATTGTATAATTATTATCACTTGCTTAAAATCGGTGAAGGAAGACATTGTGAGAAAACCGGTATGCCTGAGAGATATTTCTCGACGGCATGTGAAGCAAAGTCAGAGGCCCATGGGCGGCATAAACTCTGACACTAGGTTAGTCACTAACCAAACGAAAAGAAGAAGACTTATTTTTGAGACAGCCCTAGTCTACTATCCCATTGCTTCTTCTTCTCTCGTATCAGCACGAAATCTTTGAGAATAGCTTAAGTCGTGGTGAAAAGATTATCCAGTCAGCAAGGTTGGTAGCGGGGCTGACTGCCCAGAATGCGCCTTTCGTCATCTGTGAAGGTTATTTTATGTACCTACCACTAACCACTTTTGTAACTTAATAGTTTCGATATTCATAATTCCAGTTCTCAATTCTCAATTTATGTTTTGCGCTAATCACGGGCACTTTTCTGCTCTTTATATTGCCTGTGTTAGTTCGCGAAGATTAATCATTAGTGCCAATTAATAGAAACATTGTATAACGATCGACAGAGTGACTCATACTATGCACGTGCATCATTTTATATCTGATCTGTTGTCTGTGTAATACTGTAAATGGGAGCACAATGCAGCCATTAGTGTAACATTTTGACTCGGAGTATAATAAGACTGCTGATGACAGTTTGGATTCCCATAATATTATGGTCGAGCCTGATTTTGCTGCACCTGTAGCATTATCAAAATGTAAATTATTATTGACATTTTGTATTTTGTTATTACACTAACCTGCATTGTTCTTACATAATTTTTATTTTAAGCACCGCATTGTAACTGTACCCGATTGTACAGCAAATTATTTTAAAAGAGTATCCATGGAGTTTCTTGCCGGCTTCTTCTCCATAGGATCTACTTTTTGGAACCGTGCAACTAAATTGTCGAGACGTTTCCTAAGTGCATGTACTGTGCCTATTCGAAATAAAAACTTTTGAATTTGAATTTGAGAGATATGCCGTCAACATATTATTTTCAATGCGCATACTAGTGTCACCACTTCAAACACAAATGCAATTTTCAGGCACACTATAAAGAAAACATCATTTCTAAGGCTGCCTGTCCACTGGGGCGGAGAGGAGCGCAGCGGTGCGGAGCTAACCTATAGAATTGCATAAAATTCTCGTCTCCACTCTGCTTTGTGAATATTGTGCATTTCTATTGGTTAGTTCCGCACCGCACTGCTCCACTCCGCTCCAGTGTCTTCTGCGACAAAAATCTCAAAAAACATCTTTAGTGAACAGTCAGACCAATTTGGTAGTTGACATTTTTTTTTAAAAATTAAATGTCTCGAAACTTTTTCAAAAAACGTAGGCAACCATGAAAAAATCAATGAAACATAATATACTGGGTGTAAAAATAGCCTTAACGAAGCCGAAGTCTACGCATACTGTACATCAAACTAAGTGACATACAGCAAATAATTGCTGGGAACCGATTTTTATTTTTTGGTATTAAAAAACAGCTTTTAATTGTAGCGCGCAATGTAAGCGCGCGCGCTGCAAACCGTGCCTACATTTCGAAAAAGTTCATAATGTTTGTATAGAAGAATGTTTAGTAATAACATTTAAACTTAGTTTTCGTGAAAAACGTTCAAAAATATGGTGACTTTAACCTTCAATATCTCCATAACCAGTCGGTTTCCAGGTATGGCCCAATACCAAAAAATCTTCGTAATGATGGGAAGAATACGTGGCTCTCGGCTTCGTTAAGGGTACTTGTACACCAGATATAATAAAATGCCCAAGTTATAAGCTTTTTTAAAATTGTTAATAGACAGAGACCACACTACTGAACGATGACGTCATTGTTCATTACTCCGTACATGTCCGTTTCGTGCGACAAGGACAGAAAAACTGCCATTCAAAACCTTAAAAGCATGTATCTCATCCATTTATAAATCGATTTTATTTATTTTTCAACTATCGTTTTCTTTGTATACCTACCTGATTTGATATACTTAATAAAAAATCATTTTTTTTAAATAGTCATCTACCGAATTACAACACAGTAAACAGTTTGGCCACGTCCCAATTTTGTTAGAAGAATATAATAGTAACAAAAATGATTATGTTCGAAGCAAACCCGGCTTCATAGATTCATCGATGGCGCACGCGCAAAAAGTGGGCGGCCCCGCTTACACACGTACGACGAACCGGCGCATACATACGGTAAATTCGAACGTATGCCTGTTTACACTAGCGCATCGTCGGGACATGTCCCTCGATGTCCGTGATGAGCATTCACAGACTATACAAACAAAATATAACGTTTTAGATATTTTGAAACTAATCTGTATAAAATATAATATAGTTGCATCACACCACACATCTGCTTATACGTAACTAGCGACCAGCCTCTGCTTCGCATGGGTGCAATGTAGATACTAATGTGGGGCATATAAACCTTCCTATTGAATCACTCTATCTATTGCTGAAAACTGCATTAAAATCCGTTGCGTAGTTTAAAAGATCTAAGCGTACAGACAGCGGGAGCGACTTTGTTTTATACTATGTAAAGATATGAAAAACTGATAGCAGTAGTCCTTTCACGTATAGACCGTATAGTATTGTAAATATATCGCTAATGTAAGCGAATTTTGAATCGAAAACACAACTGTGCTAGAACATTTTGGTTTTCTTTTTTGTGACATGCACAATTTGTATCATACATAGACAAGAATAAAGTTTTTAATTTAATTAAATAAGTAGTATGTGCGAAACGAATATTTCTATGTCAATGGAAACGCCGTTAAAGGACTTCCTAGAAGGACATACATCGATGTTATTGGTGATGTTCGTTATAAAGGTCAGGTGCGTAGTACTCTCAACCGACGTGCGTGTATGACAAGATATATGAATGTGGATGAAGCGAAAGGAGTATGTAAGGGTCGTAGCATGTGGCGTTCTATAGTTTCTGCCTACCCCTATGGGGAAAAGGCGTAAGTTTATGTATGTATAAAACTCGCTCAAATTAACGTTACGTTTACGTTATAAACGTGAGAACAATCGTGCTATGCCTAAGCTTTCTCTCCCTCGTGTCAACACCAGCTATTCATCAAGCTGTCTCACTCCCACTCCTTCCGCCAGCAACGCCCTAAGCCGAGGCCCGAGTCCCATTAGGGGTCGCCCTTAGTGCTGTTGTTGCTAGTAGTCATGGTGTTAGTATTAGTAGTAGTAAGTTAGCTTATTTACTCTCGTCCCCATTGGTTGGAGACCCTTCAGGTCTCGCCAATAACTGCCCGGTTACGTAGAAACGGTCCGCAAGACCATCTACAAGCAGACGAAAAGAAAAATGAACCAAGTGCGAGTCGGACTCGCGCACGAAAGGTTCTGTACCATTATCTATAAAAGCGAGCAAAAAAAATCACGTTTGTTGTAGGGGAGCCCACTTAAATATTTATTTTATTATATTTTTTAGTAATCACGGTTCATGAGATACAGCCTGGTGACAGAAGGACGGACGAACGCACGGACAGCGGAGTCTTAGTAATAGGGTCCCGTTTTACCCTTTGGGTACAGAAACCTAAAAAGTGGAGAAAAGATTTGGAAGTCAGCAAGCTGGGTAGCGGCGCTGACTGCCCAGGGTACGCCGACCTTAAGTATGGTCAATTAGTCACTCATCAGGCTCTTTCAAAGCATACCATTGCAGATTATGACAAGGAAAACAACATATTAACATTTTATATATACCTAACAATATCGATTATGGAAATACCCGTTGTTTATTGACATAGCAACATCAATAGCGTGTTAGCACTATAGGTGAGTAGGTACTCAACATAGAATAGATACAATATGTACTTAATGAATTGGCATAAAAGTAAGAAACATAATGATTCACACAATCGAGATATAATCAAGTAGTCGATTGAGCACATTATCAATACGTTTTGCTATTGATAAAATATCAAACATAACATGACATCATGCGTTGTGTTGCCTGAAGGGTTCGGCAGAGGTGTTTTAGTATGCCCTCGTTTCGCCAGTTGTTTTAGTCCCATCTAATAGGGGGCGAGCCTAAAAAAATATTACTAAAGCAAAAATAGAGAGAGCAAATATGTAAGAACAGACTTTTACTCAATATTTGGAATATCGAAAAATATATTATTATTTTGTTGACAGACAACCTTACCGGAAATAATAAGAAAATATAATATATCAATAAGTCAACAGAAAGAAAGGGCTTGCAAAAAAACGAAACAAATCATTATCTTCCATCTCTTTTTATGGCGGATTTTCTGTTAGCTTCCTTACTCTGTGTTAACCACGTCGCGTCACGAGTTCAGTACGATCGATCAGCTGTCATACATACAACTAGAATTATTGGACAAGGTTGCACTTAGTGTCAATCACGTAAGGTTGTTATACAATCATATTACTTACCACTCTTCGGCACAAGTTTACTCATTTCCTCTAATTCATAATTTCCTTTATTTCTTTCACTTCCGTTTCCATTTGACACTTCAACATAGCAATTAGGTTTATCAACTAATAAATTATTTTGTTCACTCATGTTTGTCAATATTATTATAACCTCTGAGCTAAAAGCACTCTGTTTATCTTTACTTGTGTTGTGATTTCAACTGGAGTGACTTGACAATCAGTGTTGCCATCGCCAATTTAGATTTACCCGTAAATGTAGGCAGATTTCCCTACTTTAAGCATTTTTGCATCGGTTTCCTACACTTTTCCTCTGTCTACTTTTAATTTGGCACCTATAATTTGGACTATTACGTGTACATATCAATTTTGACTTTTTGCAATATTTATTGTTACTTTTTATTTTTTTTAAATCTTTATTTTATCCATATAAGCTGTCTTTACAAATGCTTAGGTAGCTACATATTCCCGACATGTTAGGGAGTTCCAGTACATTGGCAACTGAGTCAGAACGACTATCGAAGCTCGATCGGGATTCGGACGTCTTCGTCGCTCTTCGGCTATTTTCGGGCGCAGTATTTACATGAGCCATCTTTTTTTTTTTTTTTTTTAATAAATGTCTATGCTAGACATTTGGACGTCATCGGCGCCAAAAACAATTGAAATGAATTGATTACTTATTGATTAGTTCGATAAGGTCAAAAGCGAGCTGATTATTCGTGAATACACTGATTACTTATTTTGTAATAGTTATTAATTAATGAATCTATTATTAATTTAATTAATCAATTATTACTTAACTATTAATGCAATTAATCAATTATTAATTAAATTAATTAATTATTAATTTAATTAATTAATTATTCATTGTCTGTACAATTACTCGTCTTGCTAACGGCGAGTATTTGTTCAGACACAACCTAGTGGCTAGGATTATCCACCGGCAACTTGCTCTGAAATACAACTTTGTGGACGCAGAAGTACCATACTACAAGCATGTGCCCGACCCAGTTCTCGAGAATGGTCATATCACATTGTACTGGGATCGATCTATCATCACCGACAGGACTATTGTTGCCAATAAGCCTGACATAGTGGTGATAGATCAATCAGAGCGTCTCATAATGATTGTTGATATCACTGTCCCACGTGACGAGAACCTTGATAAGATTTGCGAAGTTAGGCTGCACAAGTCTGTAGGTGGGTGACCGTTCGTTACACATCGAGACCCTAAAGAGAATACCTACGACAGTCCTTAAGTCAGAAGCCCGAAAGTCTGACAACCGGTCTAATCGACACGTTTGGTGCAGTGGCTGAGCGATCGGCTTCTGCGCTACGGGTCGTGGGTTCGATTCCCGCACGGAACAAATATTTGTATGGCCTACAGATAGTTGCTCCGAATCTAGATGTTTGTGCATGTGAAGATTTGTGTCTGTAAACGCACCCACGGTACAGGAAAAATCCTAGTGTAGTGCAACGCTATAATTAAAAAAAATGGATATTAGCATTGTCCTGTAACTGGGTTGCAGAGGTCTGATGGTAGTTCGTGTAAAGTACTGGTATTCACCCGCATCTGGTTAGACTGGAAGCTGATCCCAACATAGTTTTGAAAAGGCTAGGCAGAACGATGCGCACATAAATTTGAAAATTCTGAGATGCAAGCCATCCTCGACTCAAAGCCTGCATGGAAGGCAAATGTTCATCCGCCAGACTATCACGACTTTTTATTCTACTATATTCTGGCTGAACTCTCTAACCACCTTTCGCGTGTAATAAATAGTTCCCTAACTTTGTGTTTACCGAAGTATTTCAGTAATTTCAGTTGTTTGACTTTCTGGACGTGTCTTTTGGAAATGACAGCGTTTATGAAAGTTTGGACAAGTCAGGACAAGTTATGTCACTTGTCAACTATGTTGAGATGCGAATTTCAATTATGAAGGTTAAAAATAGTTGGGGAAGATGTTGGTTGATGCCCGATTGTCACCACTGCGACTGCCCCGAGGACACGGCGCTGCACACTTTGCAGGCGTGTCCAGCATGGGGGTCGCAGCGCCGCGAGCTAGTCGCGGCGATCGGCGGTGACCTCTCGCTTCCGGCCGTGGTTCTGTCCATGGTCGGGGGCGAGACTGCGTGGGAAGCCATCGTCTCCTTTTGCGAGGGGGTGATGGTGACCAAGGAGGTAGCGGAGAGGGAGAGGGAGGCCGCTTCTTCTCTCCCTTCTCGCGCTAGACGCACCGGGCGCCGGAGGGCGCGTGACGATCTCCGGCCACCCTAGTGAGTGGCCTGCGGGCGGCGGGTTGGGGAACCCGTCGCCCGACCAGTAACGGGCCCAGGGAGGATGGCGCGTCGTGTCCTGCGCGCGCCTCTCGGAAGGATGTGGGGCAGGGGAGCAACGGCCCCACCACAGGAGAGGTCCACCAGAAGAAGCTGGTGGACCGAGACCTGCCAGGGTCGCGGTGCATGCAACAGCGAATCCCGTGACCCCGGCCTTAGGTCAGAAGGAGGGACACCGTGGTGGTTTTAGCCAGTAAGAGTCTGGCACACCCCCCCGTCTTCCCCAGACGGGGGATAGTCCATGAGGATTTCCCCACGCTAAAAAAAAAAAAAAAAACAAAGATGTTGGTTGATACTGTGGGTATTTTTCTGATACTATAATAAAATACATACAACATAATCTTGTAGGGGTGAATCTACCATTATAGGTATAGCTTATATCGGTATGTCAGGATTGGGAGCATGGTAAATAAAGTAAATTAAACCAACATAGACTCTCCACCACTGAGAGTACTTTTAGTTATGGGTTGATTACACCTAACGAGTACATTAGCGAGTCGGTAAATGAGCTCTCGGCCGAGAGAGTCGCCTAACCGAGTGGGTGGTCACACGAATTTACTATAGTGGCGAGTCAGTTCAGTTTTGATCACGCCGCGCCGTCTGCAATGGATCGCAAAAAAAAGGAAGAACGAGTGGCGAGTGGCCGAGTGACAAGCGAGTGCATGTTCATGCGTGCCGAGCGGGATAACGAGTCACTGCGGGGGCAGAAGAATGAACCGGGGAGGTGGGTACTCGGCCTAGTAAACAGATTGGGATTCTAGTGACTCTCTCGCCTCTCTGCTCGACATAGCACTCGGCCGAGCACTCGTTAAAGCGTTCATACCAACCGAGCACTCGGCCGAGGACACTGACTCGCCAATGTACTCGTTAGGTGTAATCAACCCATTAGGTTAGTGATTAGTTACAGAAGCTAGTTCACAGTATATAACAATATAATAATTAACACAAGATCAGACCAAACCAGATATAAAAGGTCAGACTTCTTCAGCTGTTCGACATCGAATCCTCTTCGTCGAATGACCACCGTTTTTATAACTTCGGGTACGTTGACTAATCTTGACGATTACCCTCCTAAGTCAACATTGTCCAGTGTTACCAGTTACCGATAACACTATTTCAAACAGAGCATCGTTCTTTGTTGGACGTATTGTATTATACAGCTTGTAACAAATTTAAGGATGTGAGAGTATGGATGGAACAGTTGGAAGGGGCCGACCTCGGCGAACGCACCGCAATCAAATCGCAGAGTTCTCAAAAAAGGCCGGGTTGGTAGCACCCTAAACCGACGAGCATCCATGAGAAGGTTAATGAATTTAGATGAAGCGAAAAGGGTGTGTCAGGATTGTAACCTGTGGAAATCTGGAAATCTATAGTCTCTGCCTACCCCAATGGGAAACAGGTGTGATTGTATGTATGTATGTTCAAATTCAAGGTTCAATTCCCAGGCCTCAGACCAAAAGATATAAGATTATATAAGATTATATAAGATATATAAGATTATATAGCGTATTACAAATTGAAAGTCATTAAAGCATCCTTGATAATTATGTGACATGGTGGACCGAGTGAGGTTTACTTAAAGAGAGACCAGGGTATTGTCATAAGATACATACATACATAAACTCACGCCTTTTTCCCATGGGAGTAGGCAGAAACTATAGAATGCCATATGCTACGATCCTTACATACTCCTTTCGCTTCATCCACATTCATAGATCTTGTCATACACGCACGCCGATTGAGAGTACTACGCACCTGTCCTTTGTAAAGAATATCATCAATAACATCGATGTATGACCTTCTAGGGCGTCCTCTACCGGCGTTTCCGTTGACATCTGCCTTATAAATTTCTTTTGTTTATCGCCGTTCAATCTTTTTCTCAACATGACCAAACCACTTAAGCATACTCTTTTTTGCCATAAGATTAATAAATAATATTATTTATTAATCGTATGGTACTGCTGCTGTCTTTTTTACAATAAAAACGCCTTTAAACTTTACTCTTTTCAACTCTTGTGTCGCAACCCATGTTATCCAACCCTTTGGCTCTTCGACAAACAAACATGACAGAGACATATTTGTCAACAATGTGAAAACGGTATCAGGTACCGCCATCTGTCATCTTTGGTATGAACTTTTGATGGGATATGAATATGTTGAGTAGGTTAAAAAATACTAGGATGAAATAGAGAGGCACTTAGTAGAACCTAGTGCTTTTTGGCTAATTACCAACTGCGCGGATCATACGATTTGCGAGGTTAAGCTGCACTTGCCGCGATCAGTTTGTGGATGAGTGACCGTTCGTTACACATCGATACTCCTCCGTGCGTCCCGGACATCATACGAATAAATACCTATGGCAGTCATTACGAAAATCAGAAGCCCAAAAGTCAGATCCCTCTAACCTTAAGATATCGGCATTGCCCAGTAACTCAATTGCGCAGGTCTGATGGCAGTCGCTTCATGTAAAATACTGGCAGTCAGCCGCATCTGGTTAGACTGGAAGCTGACCCCAACATGGGAAAAGGCTAGGCAGAACAGTATAGAGAACCCCAGTATAAGACAGAAACCCAAAAATGAACAAGAAACCATATTTGATATAATAGTCTAAGATCCCACTATAGAACGGCCTTCACCGAGCTGGTTAATTGATGAAAAGTATTATATATCAAATACAAATTCTTTTTATTTGTATAAAATCAAATTAAATATGTCAATAAATATATTGCAAATGGGTTGACTAAAACAATTTCAGTCCAGAATATGATTAAATATTTTTTTCTATTAAACAAACCAGTGAAATTAAAAAAAATACAAATTTAATTAATCATATTCTGAACTGACATTTTTAGTCAACCCATTTGCAATATATTTATTGACATATTTAATTTGATGTAAAATACTTTTCATCCATTAACCAGCTCGGTGAAGGTCGTTCTATACTGGGATCCTATACTATAAATATCAAGTTCCATTCACTATTCCCTGAAGATTATATTATCTGATATACTCACGTACTGACAGGTCACGTATTTTATAAAAAAATGCCTGACACAAACAGGTCTCTTTGACCTTTATCGATTCTGTCCTTAGAATATAAATATACATACATAATACTCGTGCCTGTAATCCCCTAAGGGGTAAGCAGGGGTGTTGTCCAATGTACCCAGGAACTTGTCGTTTTCTGAATATAAAAGGGATTAATGTAGGCCTCTCTCTATATGAATACTTACACAATAGTTTTATCTGCTAGGGTTCATTAAAAGAGGTTCCACAAATTACTTGAAGGGTTATCCAATAGGGAAGTTGACAATTTCTTTTTTATTAATTATCGCGAACCTTCAACAAAAAACATAGGCAACAATGAGAAAACCCATGAAATATATAATAAAATGCCCAAGTTATAAGCGATTATGAGGTCCTGGGTTCGATCCTTAGGTCGGGCAAAGTGTGATCGGGTTTTTCCGTGTGGAATTCCTCAGTAACAACTCGGAGTTTGGATTTGTACCCGGTTGATGGTAATAGGCTCGCCCTTTATTACATGGGACTGGTGTTAACCAAAAGGGTTACCCCGAAGGATTACCTTCGGGGAGAACAGGGCGTGATGTTATGTTATGTTATATCCACGTTTCTATGATCTGAGAATGGAATATGTCATTAACAAAACCGGTGAAATGTTTAAAAAAAAGCAACATATTCGGGACTGAAATTTTTTAGTCAACCCATTTGCAATATATTTATTGTCATATTTAATTTGATATAAAATACTTTTCATCCATTAACCAACTCGGTGAAGGTCGTTCTATACTGGGATCTTAGACTAATACGTACATTGTTGACAGTAAATCAATATCTAATTCAGATTTCAACCCCTTTTAACATGTCAAAGGTAAATTAACGAGGTATTTGGACATTTTCGTAAACAAGCTTCTAAAATATTTAGGTGTGAAAATGTCCTCTTCACGCGTTGAAACGCGGTGTGGTTAGAAACGGAGGTGACATTTGCGTTTCATTATTGTTAATAGGAATGGTAAATTAATTGTTAATAGGAATCGTAAATTAATCATTAACCTGTATTGTGGTATTAAGGCTACGAACAGCTGCAAATCAAGCAGTTTGAATGGTGTTTAGTAGACAAATATTAAAAGCTAGTGGCTTGTGGTTACTTAACAACTGCGCGGAACGTACGATCCGCAATATTAAGCTGCGATTGTCACGATCAGTTCGTGGATGGGTCTTCTTCATGCTTAGCAGTCATGCTTGCGACCACTAGCACAACAACCATGAAAGTGTTTTGAATCCGACGATGGATTTGTTTTTTTTTCCAATTTTTGATTTGACATTTTGTCCTTCATTCAACCTACTAGCAAAAGTTACTTGCATCTTGTAGTTCGTTGTTTGACAATACTTTGACTGTATCGATATTCGACGTTCGTTTTTTGAAGTAGGTTCCTTGAACCTTCCAGATCGTAGAGATAAACTACGATAACATGTCCCGCCCCTCCAAATTACTATTTCAATTTGTTTAGTCACATCTTTGCGAAAGAGTGTGTATGTAGTTGTAAGCATTTATCGTCAGTAGCAGCCCGGCAGAACACATGCGTTGGGAGTATTGGTGGTGCTTTATAAATACTTTCACAAATACATTGAAGTGTTTTGAATTTTGGAGGGGCGGGACATGTTATCGTAGTTTATCTCTACTATCCGTGCGGTTTCCACACACGAGCTTCTCTGAAACCTTGATTGGTCTATTGTAATTCGAATATGGGTTAGCCTATCGCTCACTCTAAACGCCTAACACGACCTCTGCTAATTCAGACACCAATGCATCACTCAATTGTCAAAACACATCAGTTACACATGTACCGTCATTCACAATCATAGACGGATTTAATTAAACCTTAATATTATGAGGAATAAGTTATGTTTTATGTAATTAATTAATATCGCAGTCTGTAACACGGAGTGAGAATGATGTGAGCCTTCGGAGTCTATTGAAGGCTTTGTTTTGGATCTCGAGTTAATGAGAATGTGTGTAAGGACACGGGAACAAATATGGACATTTACTACTTTTCGTGTGGTTAGTGACTAACCTGGTGTCAGAGTTTATGCCGCCCATTGGCCTTTGATTTCGCTTCACATACCGTCGAGAAATATCTCTTAGGCATGCCGGTTTCCTTACGATGTTTTCCTTCACCGTTTTTAAGCAAGTGATAATTATACAATACGCACATGAATCCGAAAAGTCAGAGGTATATGTGTAGAGGGGTATGGACATTAACATCACGCCTTACATTCCCCGAAGGGTTCAGCAGAGGTGTTTTAATACACCCTCGTTTCGTTACGTTTAAGTCCCATGTAATAGGGGGCGAGCCTATTGCCATTAACCGGGCATAAATCCAGACTCCGGGCTGCTACTGAGAAATTCCTAATGGAAAAACCCAATAACACACTGCCTGACCTGGGGATCGAAACCAGGACCCCATGTTCAGCAGTCGCGCTTGCGACCACTAGACCAACAAGGTAGTCAAGGCAGTATGGACATTATTTTAAATTAAATATTTAATTGCTTCTTCTTCTTTTCATGTGGTTAGTGAGTAACCTGGTGTCAGAATGTATGCCACCCACGGGCCTCTGGCTTGGCTTCACATGCCGACGAGAAATATCCCTCAGGCATGTTGGTTTTTCCTCACGATGTTTTCCTTCACCACTTTTAAGCAAATGATAATAATACAATACGCACATGAATCCGAAAAGTCAGAGGTGCGTGCCTTGGGTTCGAACTCGAGACCTATGACTTGGCAGTCCGACGGTCACACCACTAGGCTATCACTGCTGTTAAATTATTTATTTGCCAGAAACACGATTCATGATAAGTGTGTCTCTTCTTCCTTCTAGCCTTTTCCCAACTATGTTGGGGTCAGCTTCCAGTCTAATCAGATGCAGATGAATACCAGTATTTTACACGGTGCGACTGCCACCAGACCTCCGCAACCCAGTTACTGGGCAATACCGATATCCTAAGGTTAGACCGGTTGACAGATGTCACACTTTAAGGAGTCTACCCTCAACAAGCATGAGCACATAAAATTTTACGAAAACGTAGCAATGCGAGGAGTCCAGGGTCTTCTTAAGCAGGTGTAGTACTTAACTTGGCAACTGCAGCGGCGCGGGAGCCTGATCTGTAGGGTGCCCGACCTTTTATAGGCCCGGGTCCCCGCCAGTCCGCCACCACCTGTCACACAGACTTTCGGGCTTCTGACTACCCCTAACGACTATCATAGGTATTTGTATGACACCCGGAACCGACTGTTTAACGTGCTCTCTGTCTCTGAGGAATTTTTTTTTTCCTAATCGACTCTTGTAGATGGTCTTGCGGACCTTTTCTACGTAACCGGGCTATTATTGGCGAGACCAGAAGGGTCTCCGAACCAATATCTAAACTAACTACCTAGCTAACTACGCTAACTACTGTAACATCATGACTATTATAGCAGCAACACCTCTAAGGGCGTCCCCTAGGGGGGACTCGAACCTCTTAGGGTGTTGAATGCGAGAGGACTGGGAGGGATACGACAGCTTGATGAGGGCTGCATTAACAACGGTGTGACTGCGCGGAGTCAGAAGGGACGACCGGCTCCGCGGCTGCGGCTGGTGAGCACGGTGGATCGGGGGCGGCGGCGGTGGGACGTCGCGAGGGGCCTCGTCGGCGAGGGCGATACGCCGGTCGGCGGCGGCGGTGTATATGTATTATACTAGTCGATTTATTCGCCTCCTGGAGAAGGGTGATATCGTCATCGGGCTCTAGTAGCGCATGCCTGGGACGGCGTACTAAACTGATTTGGGAGGGTCTATAATCGGACGCGTCTCTGAGGCATAGAATTGTATCGGGCTTTATACCAGCGAGTGTTTTTCTTTATAATGTAGAAATTTACTTGGTGGACTGTATTTTGGTATTTACAATAAATAAATTGTTAATTATAAGATCGATTTTTGCTTCAATAGTTACAAACTGGTAGAAAAGAACAAAAAATAGGTAAAATAATAATAAAGGTCGCACTACCGCTGCTAGAGAGAAAAATGTGGAGTTGAAGTGACATAGAACAGTGTTGCCACCACATAGAAACCAAAACCTAAATCTGTTGGTGTTGCCAAAATTTGTTTCGCTCTTCTAGCATGAGCATAATCATCAGCTCATTACTATCCCACTGCTGGGCACAGGCTTCAGTTAACTACGCTGGCCTGGTGCGGATTGGACTACACATACTATTTGACAAGTTTTTGGGGCCCTATTAGTGTGTGTGCAGGTTCTTTATGATGTTTTCCTTCGCCGTTAACATAAAAGTGATAATTAAATTATATATGCATACTACCAGCCCGTCCCGGCTTCGCACAGGTGGACATTTTTCCCGTTTTTGCAACATTTTTCATTTATGCTCCGCTCCTATTGGTCGTAGCGTGATGTTATATATCCATAACCTTCCTCGATAAATGGATTATCCAACACAAAAATATTTTTTCAATTCCAACTAGTAGTTCCTGATATTAGCACGTTCAATCTAACAAACAAATTCTTCAGCTTTATAATATTAGTATAGATGAACTCGAAAAGGCAGAGATCAAAGGTGAGCAAAGGAGAGCAGAGATCCAAGGCCAGGTTCGAACTCAGACCCTCCTGCATGAAAGGCAAGCGATCAACCGCTAGGCTATCACTGTTTGGGCGGTAAGGGATATCATAAAAAAATATTATATAGGTCCTAATTAAAATAACACAACGTATTTAAAACAGAATTGTAGAGTGAATTTCTACCATAAATGTCCTCGCAACCCTGGAGGCTATAGCTCAGAGCCTTTTTAATATCACCCAACCCTGGCATTCAAATTCCAACCTTATTGTAAAAGTCATAGAGTTCAGATTGTTTATATTCAAAACATAAAGAGTATGCGCGTAACTTTCCTTTGTTAGGGAAATGTACACACATTCTTGACCTCGGTTGACAGAACGTAAACTACAAGGCTTTAATATTAAACAAATACTAGGTTTTGCTTTGATTTGACTTGTACGTAAACGTCAGAACATTATAATGGTGATTTTGTTCGACAAATGGCCGGTTCCTATAAATAAAAACGAGTCGTGTTGCTTACAATAACACATCAGGTCTTTCTTTCACTTCATAAAAAAATTCTGATCGAAGTTCAACTGAATATGTAACGTCTAATCAGCTTAAGCGTTCGCCACAACAACCGCGAGTGACGAGCAGTTCGTGGCGACGTCAGAAGGAGATTTTCTTTTATCTTTCGGAGGACCTCACGGATACCCTTCACTCGGGGGAGGCGAATGGTTACCAGGTCTTACCGACTAAAAACTCACGGTGTTCCTCCTCCTGACCGTTGGCCAGGGTCACGGGATTCGCAAAAGCATTCACCACAACCCCGGTTTACGTCAGTAGGCCGAACACGAGTTACTAACGCAAATGTAAGTGAATTTGAATTGGAAATATAGGTACCTACGTTTCGCATATACTATTTAATTTAACTAAAAACTTTTATCATGCCAGATGTATTATACAAATTGAGCATGTAGCAAAATAATGACCAAAATGTTATACGATAGTTGTATTTTCGATTCAAAATTCGCTTACATTAGCGACACATACATACATAAACTCACGCCTTTTTCCCATGGGAGTAGGTAGAACGCCACATGCTACGACCCTAACATACTTCTTTCACTTCATCCACATTCATACATCTTGTCATACACGCACGCCGGTTGAGAGAGAGAGAAGAAAGAAGAACTACGCACCAGTCCTTTGTGAAGAACATCACCAAGGACATCGATGTATGTCCTTCTAGGACGTACTCTACCGGCGTTTTTTTGACACCCGCCTTATAAATTCCTTTTGTTAAGTGCCGTTTATTCATTCTCTCAACATGACCGATAGCGACACGTTTACGATAATTACAACGTATTACAAAAATACCCCTAAAGCCGAAAGGGGGTTAAAAGGGCCCTTGTAAAGAGTTTATTGGCAATATTTGAAAACCGTAGCACGACGAAAAAAATAAGAATTTGGATAAAACGTAAAATAATCATCATTGAAACGCAACCCTGAAAACATAAAACTAGAGCGTAGACTATCCGGAAAGTTATTTACATTCTTACTTAATTTCCTCTGAGAGGTAAATGACAACAACCATAAGAGACTACTTGATAATTTTGCATTTTTCATGGGGAATTATGTAACACAGTGTATACGTCAAATGTTGAAAGAATAAGTATTTATTTTTATGCCCAAGCGGATGCACAAGCATACTTACAATTAAAAAAAATAATTCTTAAAACTAAATACTTAAAAACTACAACAAAAATTTGGACTTAAATTTAAACATATTATAATTACCTGGTAACCCGAACACAAAAAAAGTTAAAAAATAAAAATACAGCAATTCACACAATCTATGGCTACTAATTTTAATTTATAGTCTATGGCATAGACTACCAATGTACTGTAGAGAGTCTATGGTGCACAGGTTACCTAGGCATCCCAAATCTACTAACAAATACAATACAAACATTTAAACATGTTGAATTTGTGCATCGCATGGTGCGTAAAAATGTAGGTCGTTGCTCAGCATTATTATTGTATTATTATTGTTCGTGCAAGGCCTACTGCTCTTGCCCTCCAGCGACACGACCCCCTCGCGCCCCGCGTTTGTGTAGCGAAGGCTTTAGAACATTAATATCCAAAAAAACGACCCTGTCATACACGACTGACTTTTGAAAACATAACTCATGAGTCAACAGCGAACGCGAACTTTTCTAAAACATGAAACGCAAGCGATTAAGATGTCTTCAGGATATTTCAGTTAAATGGCTTGAAAGCGATCAATCACTGTTGGCTTGCCAACTTTGTCAGGCCCGAAAGCTTCAGTGTGTTTTACATGGTAATTTATTAAGGCGCTCTACTAAGGTGGAACGCGGCATTGCTTGTGTATTTTTTGGTGATACATACATGCATACTCACGCCTGTAATTAGATGGTAAGCAGAGGTGTTCTACTATTATGATAAATTATTTTTATTTCTGCAAATAAATCTGTTATAGACACTTTTACAAGTCAATGTAATGTTTTTTTTTAAGACTAGGTGGCGTCTGCATTTCCTTACGAAACAAACTCAGGGATCAGGGTCTCTCGTTGTGGTATAACAATGGTAGTGTAACAATGTAAGGCAACGTCTGGGATGGATATTTTACAATGATTTTTTAGCTAAGTTTTGATGACATTTAATTATGTCAATTGTTTTATACAGTTTAGCTTCCTTTTCACTTTTATAAATGTGAGAACTTTGTGGACCTACATCTATAAATTTGTAAATTAACATTATTCATATTGTTTTTTTATTTTATTTTTGTTTAATTTTTGTATTCAAGTCTTTTAGTACTACATTACTTATTGGTCTGTGGTCAGGACTTCATTGTTCTCTCACTAACCTAAATCATTGTACTGTATCCACTGAAATTGTTAAAGACATTATTTTGAAAAGAGTAACCATGGAGTTTCTTGCCGGCTCTTCTCCATAGGAAACAACTAATTGGAATCATACATCTAAATTCGACTTTTCATAAGCACCTGTATTGGTTTATGTGAAATAACTTTTTTTGATTTGATTTATGATAAATGATTTTTATTTCTGCAAATAAATCTGTTACAGACACTTTTACAACTCAATGTAATGTTTTTTTTTAAGACTAGATGGCGTCTGCATTTCCTTACGAAACAAACTCAGAGATCAAGGTCTCTTTTAAAGTCCAGACGTTGCGATATAAAAACTATGCGAGTGTAACAACGTCTGGAATGGCCTTTTGAGGAAAGTGCCATAGCAGGTTTGAGTTGATCTCAGGTTTGAGTACAGAAGTCTATACATCCACGTTTCGCCTCTTGTATTAAGTCATTAAGTATTATTATTCATACATCTTGGTCATACACGCACGCCGGTTGAGAGTACTACGCACCTGACCTTTGTGAAGAACATCACCAATAACATCGATGTATGTCCTTCTAGGACGTCCTCTACCGGCGTTCCCATTAACATCTGCCATTCACTAATTCTCTCAACATGACCAAACCACCTAAGCATACTCCTTTCAATTTCTTGTCACTACATCATCTTTTAAACCTCAACTATGTACTTTTAATTTCAACTAATGTATCACCATAACCTCGTGATATTTTATTTTTCAAAATACAACCGCTGTTTACATTTTCAATGCACAAACGGGACGGTTAACTGAACCGGGTAATTTATTGCTGTGCACATCTTGCATGTCTTATGATTTATGATACAATCGAGTCGTTACGCCCTCTGTAGGAGCAGTTTGTGTAATATTATGTTTGCAAAATCTGTCTGTATATTTAAAATATTTATACCTCTTCTTCTTTTTGTGTGATTAGTGACTAACCTGATGGCCATCCATGGGCCTCTAACTCGGCTTCACATACCGTCGAGAAATATCTATTAGGCACGCTGGTTTCCTCACGATGTTTTCTTTCACTGTTTTTAAGCAAGTGATAATTATACAATACGCACATGAATCCGAAAAGTCAGAGGTGCGTGCCTTGGGTTCGAACTCCTATGACTTTGGAGTCCGACGGTCACACCACAAGGTACTGTTAATATTTGTACCCAGAAACGGATTCGAAGAATGACGGTATTGGATTTAGAAATTGTTTTTCTATTAGGTACTACAAAGAGATTCCTGGGAACCAATTTAACTAACAGAAATGTCGATTAATCGTAACCGAACCGTTTATTCAAACAGTTGTCGTTTTCAAAAAACTGTCATTTGTTTAATCAATAAAAACAAACATAAATAAATAAATAAAAAAGCCTTTTATTTCTTGCCAGTGAATTCAAAAAATAAAAATAGAAAAAAATAAACATTAAAAACAAAATAAAATTAGAAAAATAAAAATTGAAATAAAATTCAGAAAATGTATCCATTAAAATTAATTCGAAGTAAATTATATAAATCAATAATAAATTAGTATTTTTAAAATTATAAATTATTCAATAAATTTCTATTTATGTTATAAATTAAACATTTTACATGTGCAAGAACCCTTTTTAGGTGAAGGCCTCCTCCAGTGATTGCCATGATGGACCATACAAACCACTGTGTGGCGAGGACCAGCAGGTTACAGAAAGAGAGGCAGGCCGCAAACACAATGGGCAGACGACATAATTCACATAGCCGGCCGGGACTGGGCAAGAGTAGCAAACAATAGGGACGCATGGCAAAAACAAACATAACATAACCTAATTTCACGCCTGGGTAGAGGTGTATAATAACACCCTCATTTCGCCGTTACGTTTAAGTCCCATGTAATAGGGAGCATTTGTGCACAACAGATTCGGCACCAATTTCTGATTTTTCGTCGCGATTTCGGGGTTGGTCCCTCGTAAAAGTAGTTCAAAATGATGAGTATTATTGAGCCCTTAGGGGCTATTCAAGTATTACGTAAGCACGAAAGGGGGGTGAGGGAGTCTTTGCTTAGCTTATTTTTGATGACATGGGGGACGGGGGTGTCTAGATGATGATTACGTCAGCAATTTTTATTTATTTACTTATTTTTCCAGACTTAAAAACTGCTGCTCATAAAGAATGCTGATCAGTTTAAAAATATATATACCAATGTTTACGTAAGCATAGGAGGGGGGGTAAAAGAAGGACGGATCAGAGTGTTGGGCCGTGAAGAAGACGGATGAAAGAAGATTACACGTAGCGGAGATGAGAATGTTGAGATGGATGTGTGGAGTGACGCGAATGGATAAAGTAAGAAATAAGTATATTAGAGGAAGTTTGAAAGTGGCACCAGTGACAGAAAAGTTGAAAGGAAAGCGTTTGTCTTGGTATGGGCATGTGCTGAGGAGGGATGAAACACATGTGACTAAGAGAGTGATGAATATGAATGTTGATGGATGGAGGGGGAGAGGGAGACCAAAGAAAAGATGGATGGATTGTGTGAGGGAGGGTATGAAAGATAAGGGAGTAAATGATAATGAGACGGCTGACAGGGAAGAGTGGAAGAGAAAAACATATTACGCCGACCCCAAGTAACTTGGGACCAGGGCAGGAAGATGGATGAAGGAGGGGGGGTAAAAGCTTTGCTTACTTTTGCTGACAAGAGGGAGGGGTGGGTCAAAAATTACTAAAACTCTGCTTACGTAATACTTGAATGGTCCCTTAAAGTATTATTTCCGACTTCTGTTAGGTACACGTTGTATAATGATGCAGACAAAACCTCAAAGCAAAGCTCAGTGCAGTTGTAGCGACTAAATAACAGCTGCATTCAAACTTCACAACTAAGGCCAGTAAACTTTGGCAGACATGTCATTTAGCGTAGGTATTCATGCAATTTGCCGTGCCGACTGCACAGCTCATTTGAAACATGCAAACATTATATTTCAGTTAGCATACAATGTTCACGCCCTTTTCGTATAAGTGGGAATTATTTTAACTAGCTTTCAGTTTAACTTACCACGAAAGGAAATTAATCTGTACTAATATTATAAAGCTGAAGAGTTCGTTTGTTTCTTTGAACGCGCTAATCTCGGAAACTACTGGTTGGAATTGAAAAAATATTTTTGTGTTGGATAGTCCATTTATCGAGGAAGGTTATAGGCTATATAACATCACGCTACGACCAATAGGAGCGGGGCATAAATGAAAAATGTTACAACAACGGGAAAACTGTCCACCCGTGCGAAGCCGGGACGGGCCGCTAGTGTGATATAAAAAACAAAGGGGCTCCGTTTTGTGTATTTTTTTTTTAATATTCGTTTGGAAAATTACTCTTTATACTAAGGGCTGATTTTATCAACGTTGGATAACATTTGTCGACGTTTGGATTGTTATAACATAACATAACATCACGCCTGTATTCTCCGAAGGGTTGGGCAGAGGTGTATAGTAACACCCTCATTTCGCCGTTATGTTTAAGTCCCATGTAATAGGGGGCGAGCCTATTGCCATCAACCGGGCACAAACCCAAACTCCGGGCTGCTACTGAGGAAAGTGAGGAATTCCACACTGTAATACCCAATAACAATTTGCCTGACCTGGATCGAACCCAGCACCTCACGATCAGTAGTTTGGATAGTTTTGTATACAAAATCTATCAGATCGTTGAAGTGATGCTGGATTTACACTAGATTTACTTGACGTCGTTGTTGTGTCGTGACGCATAAATAGGTGAATCTGACGATACAAAATATATAAACCCGATAGCGTCAGACGCACCTTCTTCTTCTTTTTTTTCGTGTTTTTAGTGACTAACCTGGTAACCTCTGAATTGGCTTCACATGCCGTCGTGAAATATCTGTCAGGCATGCCGGTTTCCTTACGATGTTTTCCTTAACCGTTTTTAAGCAAGTGATAATTATAAAAATACGTACAGGGGGACGAAATGGTTCGTCAGTTTTAAATTCATTCCTTCCCACATCGCGGGCACATGTTAGTTTTTCTAACGGTTGAACGGAACAGACCAATGCATGGAAAATTATGTTTAATTATTTGGTAGCAAAGATCAAAATTGCCTTTTGCCCCCTTATGACGTAGTAGAGCCATGTTAATGTCTTTGATTTGATTTAAAGAGTTTTGTTGTAAAAACCATGACATCAATCAAATCGATGATTCAATAAATTGACATCACTAGTGGTTGTCACCATGTCACCATTATAATTTTTAATATCCTGTCAAAAAATACTTGTATTTTCATTTGGGATGAAATTGAATGACCACCAAAAAAACAATCGTTACCCTAAACAGCCTCATCCAAAAAAAATATAAAATGTACAAATAAATGAAACCTGTACCAAAATCTTTTGGGCTATTTAAGTCATGCCTGCACTACAAAAACTTTTCATAACCCAAAAAGGTCACGCGTGCACCAAATTTTAACTAGCAAAGTTTTGTGTCATTACTACCCAAATATATCACTACTGCGAGAAACTGGATGTAATCTGGACTTTAGGGCACCCCGACTCGGACAGGTTAGGTTAGAAGGGCGGTTATTTTTTTATAAACCATCCAGAAGTAGGAGCCCCGCGATGCGGGGCTCCGTCGACCAAGCCCACCCTCGACCATGCATAGATTCATTCATTTATATTTTTTGGGTAAACAATGATTTTTGTATATTAATTTACTTTATTAGGATAAAATTGTGTAACATATTTGGATAAAAATTTTAAATAAAATGCGAGTACATATTTGGTGCATGCTTGGCCTTTTTGGGTAGCTCAGCGATTATTCTGAAGATACTTGCATTTTTTAGGTTAACAGACATTACGTTTATTGGTGATAATTTCATATTAAAATGGGGATTAAATTCTGGTAAGTACTTACGACTTTTTGGGCGTTATATTTCATTTTATCTGGTGATTGCTTAAACCTAAGCCAATTCTATTATGTTGGCAATACGTAGTCCGTAAAATAGGTTGTTTCTTGCACCGTGCAAGCAAAAATAGACCTAAAGGTGTATAACATTTTCGTTCCTCTACTGTATATGAATCCTAACAGTCAAATGAATCTTTGATGTATGCCAAATACTCAAATACTACTCAATTTTAAGTAGCCGTTATGTTCATGCTGTCACTATCACTTCGCTTTAAAATGACAGAGACAGCACGAGACTTAACGTCACCTTAAGTTGAGGAGCGTTTGAGTATTTCATCTTCCTGTCCTTATCCCACACTAGGTGGCGTCGGCACAACATGTATTTCGTAAATCCATATTGTTAGAGGTTTTGGCTTATTGTTTTATGACCGGCCGCCTGCCTGACATCAACCCTCCTTGGGAATACACGTAGCGCCGCGCCGTCGCGCGGGTGACCTAATGTGCTTGCTGATATTATGCACTGGGCCCCAAAATGATCAGCTTGTCAATCTTATTGCCGACAACTAAGTAGACTGTGTTCTTCTTGGTGGAGTATACTTGCAGTTCCTCGACCCACTCATTCAGTTTTGCTAGGGACTTTGGTTCTGACACATCGTAAACTGGGAGCATTTGAGTGTAGGAACCATAAAATAAAATAAAGCATCCTAAAATAATATCGCTCACTGCCCCTACACTACTGTGCACCCACTTCATACAATCCCTTTGTAACCTCTAACAACACTCAAATGTAGAGTGAGTATGACCTACTCTTCGCCGGAACTCTTTGGTACCAGTGTCACCAACTTCGCTTTCTGACCCATTACCATTATGTCCCATATTACTATAGCATAATAACATAACTAGCCCATCTGAATATGTCGTCTTTACGTCGTCATGTATGGATTTAATATAAAATAAAAAAATAAATTACTTTCCCACTGCTGGGCATAGAACTCTTTTCAGAATTAGAAAGGTTTGACCTTAGTCCACCATGCTGGCCTGGTGCGGGTTGGCGTACTACACACACAATCGATATTTTTTTGGGGAATCAGGTGTGCAAGTTTCTTCATGATGTATTTCCTTCACCGTTAACGCAAGCGATAATCAAATTTTGATCCGCACATGAATTCGAAAAGTCAGAAGTGCGACCCTTAGTCGAACTCAGATTCTCTTGCATGTATGGCAAGCGTACAACCGGTAGGCTATCACTGCCTTACACTCAAACAACCAACAAGTCGGGTGAAAGAGACAGCGAGATTTGGAAGAACAGATTGCGAAGTTGTTCACAGTACATATTGAGTACGTATGTGTAGGTAGCCTTTCTGTAAAAGACAAACAACAGAATCGTGTAGGGGTGAATCTATCATTACAGTTATAGCTACGGTTTGTCAGGATTGCGAGCATGGTAAATAAAGTAAATGAAGCCAACATAGACTCTCCACCAATGCAAGTACTTATATTTAGGTAAGTGGTTACTTACAGAAGCTAGTTCACAATATATCACAACTTACACAAGATCAGAAAAAAGGACAAGCTAATCAGGTATAAAAGGTCAGATTTCTTCTGCGATTCGACACAGAATCCACTGCTCCGCCGAATGACCACTGTTTTTATAACGTCGGGTACGTTGATTCATCTTGACGACTACTCTCCTTTATCAACATTGTCCAGTGTTACCAGCTACCGACAAAATTTCCCAAGCCATATTATATTAAATACTAGCTGTGTCCTCACGGCTCCGCCCGTAGCCTATATTATTCAGTGATAATGTAGCTTTCTAACGGCAAAAGGATTTTTGAAATCGGTCCGGTCCTGTAGTTTTTAAGTTTATTCGTTACATACAAAAATACAAATATTTTCTCTTTATAATATTAGTATAGATATGTCATACCCGTAATTGATACAAAAAACACTAGGGACGAAGCCTAACCTAAAAATATTTGCAAGCAAAAAGTTAACCAGCTCATAAATAAACAAAATATGTTAATTAACTTAGATATGACATCAACAATAATTTACAATTAAAATGAAAAGTATTTTAAGCGAAACTTTTTCTAACATAATAAAAGAATGAAAATCCTATTCATTAATTTTGTTTGTAAACGTTTTATTTTATGTTATTTACGAAACCTTAGAGTGATACTTTTAATGTAGGTACTACGGTACTTTGAATTTCAAAGCGTTATAAAGCGAATTGCAGATGTGTGAGTAAATATTAATAAACGGGGTTGGGCAAAATATACGGGTGTCGTTTTTGAGCGACAGCGGCATTTAGATTGTTTCTACTTTGGTCTGGCGCAGAATGTGCACTTCACAAAATGTGCACTTCGCAAAATGTACACATCGCAAAATGTGCAAATTTTGTAATATTAGTGGTTAAGAGGAAACGCGGGCTGTAAAATATTAATAATTTGAATAGGTTTTTAAGCGATCTATTTCCGTCCCACCCCTCACGCAAACCTTCCTAATTGAGCGCGAAAAAGACAACTGCATCTCGAACTGATTTCTCCTGTGCAATATTAGCGAAATCGTACTTTCGTATTTCCCTGTTTCCTTCTTCAAATCTGGATCAATTTTATATTTATGTATAAACAAATATCACGTAAAAGAAATGTTTGATTTTGTCTTTTCAATATAACCACAAATATTACAAAATGTTCACATTTTGCGAAGTGCCCAATATGAGAAGTGTACTATTGTGAAATGCGCATTTTGCGATAAGTGCACATTTTGCGAAGTACACATTCTACGCCAGACCCTTTCGACTACAATACGGTATGCTTTATGCATATAACTACTCATAATGATCATTAGATACTTGCATAATACTCGAAATGAAAATATTTTATTTGCATAAAATTCAATTTTTATAAGCTTTTTCTCATAACATTAATAGACATGTCGCAGCAAGGAGGCTGTAGATTAAGAAACTTCTAAATGAACAAAAGAAGCTATTGTTCGACAAGTGTCAGTGGGGGTGTCATTCATTGCTCTGCCGGAAAACGTGTGCTGGTGATCGGAAGACATCACG
Source organism: Amphipyra berbera (assembly GCA_910594945.2). Classification (NCBI taxonomy): domain Eukaryota; kingdom Metazoa; phylum Arthropoda; class Insecta; order Lepidoptera; family Noctuidae; genus Amphipyra; species Amphipyra berbera. The sequence goes on from OU343138.1 coordinate 4,042,865, forward strand.
ACCTTCATTTATCATTTTCCATCGCGAATACTAATGTACGAGGAGGAACGCATGCCTGGAAGTAGCTCTTTTGCTCCCTCGCCGTTAGACATAACATTATAATTCAACAAATAAAAATTCATAATTCACATTTTTAGAAATTCAATTAACATAAAGTTATTAAACATAGCAATCAAATTCGTAATGTTCATGTAGGTTCTACCATAAACTTAATAAAAACGTATCTAGCTAGTAAAATGAACCAGCAATTAACATTTTATAAAAGACCGCCGCGGTGCCGCCGCAAAACTTTGTGCCGTGTGTTTCCAAGCGAAATGGGTCAGGGGTCGCGTAGTGTTCGTTATTCATAACGTTTTTAGTTCTCACTCGTCAAATTATGAAATGAGGCCTGTCGACCTGTTAGGATGGAAATATTATGACATATTTTTAAAATTAAACAGCAAACACTGCTATTTTGTTGGTAGTTTTTTTTTACAACTGCTATTTTTTTTTATTGATATTAAAGAAAGATTTCGTTAACGTAACATCACGCCTTGTAATCCCCGAAAAGTTCGGCAGAGGTGTTTTAGTACACCCTCAATTTTCGCCAGTTATGTTTAAGTCCCATGTAATAGGGGGCGAGCCTATTGTCCTTAACTGGGCACAAACCCAGACTCCGAGCTGCTACTGAGAAATTCCTAATGGAAAAACCCAATAACACTTTGCCCGGCCTGGGGATCGAAACCAAGACCACAACCCCACCCCAACATTTATTAGAAACTATGTAAGTGGTATTAAGTTGCATATAGGTTATAGATGTACCTAATTATGTTTTACTATGTAATAGAGACTCAACGATCTCACAGTTAAACTGCGTAAGCAGTTTTGTGGGGCAATGTCTAGCTTTAAGAAATTTTTAAGTGAATAAATCGTCATTAATTCAAAGAAAAAAAAAATGCCCAGCAGTCGCGCTTGCAACCACTAAACCAATAAGGCAGTATTAACACAATTATCAGTAACTAGCTGTGTCCTCACGGCTCCGCCCGTAGCCTATGTTACTCAGTGATAATGTAGCTTTTTAAGGGTAAAAGAATTTTTGAAATAGGTCCAGTAGTTTTTAAGTTTATTCGTTACATACAAAAGTACAAATCTTTCCTCTTTATAATATTAGTATAGATTACGTAGTATCTAAGAATATGACATATATAAAATAATTTTTTTTTATCTGTTTCAGGTAAATACCTACAATTATCACGTTGAAACCCGTCAGCTGACGGAGCGAATAAATTATGGTAATTATTCTAAGAACTAAAAATATTAAGCATAGACATTTTGAACGTGTCTCTGGCAACGTGATAGAACTTCGTAACTAATTTGTAAATAAACTTAATTATAAATATTAAAGGTAAGTATCTAATTTATTGAGCGATCGATATAAAGGGCCTGATTCGCAAACGTCGGTTAAATATGGCAGTCTCACATTACTCTATAAAAAAATCTGCTAAACTTTTATATTTATTTCTTAGAAAAGAGGAGATATTCCATTTAAGGCACCAAAATTCAAGTCACACCAATTATTATTCCTGTTACTATTGGTGTGATTTGAAATGGTGCTATTCATATTGATGAGCTAATGGCACTTCATTATCCGACGATTGTAAGTGTTTGGCCAGACTGGCAGCGCGGTGCGGGGAGCGGCGCGGGCGCGGGAACGCGCACGATTTACCTGTCCGCAGTGGAGCGTGGCTTCGCTCTGAGCGTAGTCGTGTCCAGTGTTTGTCAAATTATCATATGGATGAAGGAGACTTATTTTTACTGGAAAATTCTTACTAAAAAACGATGTTTCGACATCCAAAGTGCAGATCGTGCTTGAATAGCACTTATTAATTCTTCAACATTTAATTTTGAAGACGCCATCACAACAACGCGCGTGGTCAGCTCGAACTAGTTTGAGATCCCCCGCTCCCGCGTGGGTCGTCGCTTGCCGCCCGCGCTCTCACTGCGGCCACTTGTATGAACAACCTATGGCGTGAGCTACCCGCGCTCTCCCCGCGCCAAGCAGCCCGCGCCGCTTGCCGCGCCCGCGTGCCCACTATGGACACTTAAATGAAGTTCTTCTGTTTGAACTCGCCGCGCCGCGCGCCCGCCCCGCGCCCGCGTTTGCAGTCTGGCCAAAGGCTTAAACTGACTCTTAATTAAATATTTTGAACGGTACGCAGATGTATATATTTATTTATTTGATTTATACGGCTTAAGAAACCAATTACATAAATCAAAGTATATACATAATAAGTACAAACGTAAAACATAAACTAATAACAATAATTAAATATCATCAAAATGTAGGCACATAACCATTAAATTGGCGAATTTATTAGCGAATAGTAATTATAACCAACGTATATAAAACCTGAATTTTTTTAACTCTTTAATTTAGTTCAATTGATTTATAAACAATATCATCATCATCTCCCTGCCCTAATCCCACACTAGTTGAGGTCGACACAACATGTATTTCTCTTCCATTCTCTTATATCAGCCGTCATCTCAGTACTCACTCCTTTCTTCCCCATATCATCCTTCACACAATCCATCCATCTTTTTTTTGGGCTACCTCTACTTATATATCCATCCACATTCATATCTAACGACATGACTTTCTTCTATAAACAATAATTTTTCGATAATTAAAAATACTACATACACTACGAATATACAAACTACGAATAGGTAGCAGTCGGTACAAATAACTTATCGTAACAAACAACCACATTAACCTTCTAATTTGATATTTCACTTCCACTCAACCATCCCTTAGAATTACATTCAAGGAATTCCATAAAACTCATCCTTGATTCAACTCCCTTTCATCCCTAACAAAAGTATTCTATTTGTGAATTCACCCCTCCCTAGGGGTGTAAGAACCCCTAGTGAGCTATTGAATATGTGCAAGGTATCAGGTGATACGAACGTAATGGGTTTCCGAGGATTTTATTAATTCTCCAACAAATATTGGATATTTGATTACCATGCGGATTTGGACAAAATGGAAATTAAAAGAAATGCTTCTCATCGTTCTTTGGAAGTCAGTCATTGTCCTAGGTGAGCGAGAAAGGCGAGGCGATGAAATATAAAGATATAGAACTGTACCTGATTCCACCACATGGACGTTGAGCCCCTTAGAGCTCCAAAAATTTCTTGATGGTGTGTGTAGTCCGGTAACTCGCACCAGGCCAGCGAGGTGGACTAAGTCTTAAATTGTGCTCATTCTGAGAAGAGGCCCGTGTCTAGCAGTGAGACAGTATTAAGCTGAATATGCTTATCCTGACTTAAATTGAGGGGAGAGAGAGGTGCCGACCGGATTTTTTTTACTGTCGTATAAGATGAAAGTTTTAAGTCACAATGGCCTAAAAGTGATTCTATCATTTTTTAATAGATGGCACCACAGTCACGCACACTTGGCTCATTGTGTCCCTATCTATTACTTTCATCATTTACAACAGTTAAAAGTTATAAACACAATTTTTTTTAAATGTCCTTTTGGCCATTCTGGACCTCATAGCTTAAATTTGAATATTGTCTATCGTAACTTCTAAGCAAAAATGCTTCTACTGCACGGCTTACCTCTCTCCCGATGTAGATTAAAATAGAATACAGAAGCAATCATCCTCTTAATACGTACTTATATTATGTAGGGTAACTTCCCATCCCTTCGGGTAACATGGTAATATAGGTAACAAATTCATGAGATTCTTTAGTACCCACGACCCAAACGATTCGACCGAAATATTTAAACACCAAATAGTTTCCCATCTAATTTATTGTTCAAATATCTATATGTTTACGCAAATTTTCTCTCGAGGACAATGGACGAAGAGGGGCGGGTCATGACCTTAAGTTTTTAGGAGTCCAGTTAATTTTAGTTTGTTACGGGGAAGTGCATAGTTACAACAGTGCAGCCGCCAAGAGAATGCGGTCCTGACAGATTGTTTCATATTATAACGTTAACCCACAATAAACTAAATTAGTTTAGCGCTAAATTTAATAGTATCAGGAACGTATTCTCTCGGCGGCCGCACTATGAAATATTTTAGTTTATTGTAGGTTGACATAACAATATTATGAAACACGATCTGTCAGGAACGCAGTCTCTGCGGCCGCACTGTAGTTTCGACCACACTGATCGGCGAGGCTCTCGCTGACAGTTGAGTGACGTCATCGTTGACTCTTAAACTAAATATAAGTGACTACCTGTATCCTCACGGCTCCGCCCGTAGCCTATGTTACTCAATGATAATGTAGCTTTCTAACGGCAAAAGATTTTTTGAAACCGGTCCAGTAGTTTATAAGTTTATTCGTTACATACAAAAATCTAAAAATACAAAAATACAAATCTTTCTTCTTTATAATATTAGTATAGATTGAAACAAACGTATTAATATAACGGCCTTAAATACAACTCAAAAAAGAGTGAGCTCTTGGTGTTCAGAGCGCCTAAACAACGGCCTCGACGTGTACCTTCGGTGTATCTCAACGGTGCAGTACTCAAAATAGTGAATAATTTTAAGTACCTGGGCCACGTTGTCACCGGTGACTTACGGGATGACGACGACATAGAGCGCGAACGCAGGGCGTTGGCGGTCAGGGGGCAATATGCTTGCTCGCAGGTTCGCTCGATGCACAGTAGACGTTAACGTGAGTTTATTTAAGGCGTTCTGCCAGTCTTTTTACTCGAGCGGTCTGTGGGTGTCAATCACGAGCCGAGCCTACAACGTCCTGCGTGTGCAATATAACAACGCCTTCAGGATGCTATTGCGGCTGCCGTGGCGTTGTAGTGCGTCGAGCATGTTTGTGGAAGCACATACGGATGGCTTTCATGCCATTATGCGTAAGAAAGCAGTATCCTTACTACAACGTTTACGTAACAGTCGGAATGGGATCCTGAAAATGATTGCTGCGAGACCAGACTGCCTCATTTAGAGGCACCTGGTGGAAGTGGCTTTAGGTATAATAATGTAAAAAACTCACAGTTATCTACTAACATTACTAACATAGCTGATAAGTACAAATTGTTACTAACTTATTCCTAACAATCTATGGACTATAATGTCTGAAATAAATTATTCTTATTTTTATTTTTTTTAATATTCACGTGTGGCTGCTCCACAAACCAAAAATAGATTTGTTTCAACGCTTTTATGTTGCAATTCATGTCGCTGCTAAGTGTAGGCTAATTTGAACTTTGAAAAATTAAGTCCACTTGTCAGCGTGGCTCCGGACAAGAAATAGGCCACAGGAATTAATTCATTAGGATAGGCGCTAGTTATCTTTCCTTTCGTGTTGCGCATGAGCTATATGAGAATAGTTTATGTCGTGGTGGAAAGATTAGCCAGTCAGCAAGGTTGGTAGCGGGGCTAACTGCCCAGAATGGGCCGGCTACTTAAGTATCATCTCTCATGGCACTTTTAACGCACCTCTAGTAACAACATTCTGCTATCACTAATGAGGACTTTTACGGGCTTCTGTTGTTGTTCTGGTATATTGGCCATTTTACCTTCAACCAACATAAACAATTTTTTTCAAATCTTTTTGATCACTTATAAAATTTATTCAAATTGACAAGTAGTTAAAATCGTCTGTCTCTAATTCCCAAGTCTATCCGATTCCTGAAATAGTTGGCCTTCTAATTTATTGTGCCAGCCATTTGTAAATTTTAACGAACGTGATTTAAATCTCTATTAACCGAACCTAGAATCAGCCATTTCCAAATTCAAATTGTTCAAACTTTTCGGCTTTCGAAACGGTAATTGAGTTTTAACCGTGATTTGGTTTAAAAATGGAAATTCGGCGAGGTGATTCGAAATTAGAATCATAAATTGGCTGTTCGAAATTTGAGATTGGTCATCAAACAGGTCAAATTATGGCGTGTCCTCATTTGTGCATGAAACAAACATGCCGTGAACTGTTCGCAAGCATGTAGTAAGCGCGCAAACGAGTGGACACACCATTATATGGGATGAAGTAAACTACTTATATCCAGCAGTAGACTATGTGTTGAATAATTGACACAGAACACACAAAAAAGTAAAAATTCTTCATCTAAATGTTTTTAGTTAATTTCCATAGTCCGCTTAATTAGAACACTATAGGAGAGGTCAACTACCTCGTTAATAATAATGTCAAGTTTCTACCGACCACAACCATTCACCAATAGTTTTCGAAGTATTTGTATGCTAGTGTATTAAACAGTAGAATCTAGTTATAAGGTAGACTATTTATAGCTTGAAACCATTTCGCAAAAGATATTACTATCTTCAAACTTGTTGTATTCAAACTACCATAAAAGTACCACCTACGTATTAAACGCCAACTCTATTTGGTACATGATTTCATTACTTTCACGACAAACCCGTACGTAAGCATAAAAAAGATACAATCTATTCTAGGCTTCCCCAAAATAAGCAAGCATGTAATAAACGAGGTAAAGTTAAATAAAAATAAGAGAAAAAAACTCTGGCAAGGGGAACATATAAATGTTGGATCAAAGAAAAGAAAAACTGTCCATCGGAAAGTTTTGCGAAGGGCGCGACGCGACTTATAAAGAATTCGCTCGAATTCGGGTGTTCAGACAAATTTTATTAAGTTTGGTCCGGAAGGAAAAAACGTATTTGATGCTACGTTGAGGGTGTAGTCCGGTAGAATTGGTATGCTGATGGACTGTGTGAAACAATGTGTCAGCTTATGAGTACTGTGAGATGGTTGAAGGAAAACGGCTAATGATGATGGAGATCCTATGTAGAATATTCAGACCTTCAACTTAAACATAGCATTTCTGTCTAATTCGGTCCTTGAAAATACACAGAAATGCCGCGTTTAATATGTACACGGCATATTTGCTCTTACATCAAATAAGACACACCTACATATTTATGATTTAACATTCAGGCCAGAAATACTTCCTTCCCGAAGTTTGCTAAGATGATATTACGCGTCTATTTGCTTTTGCTATTTTTGGATCTTAGTTATTTAATACAACTTCAAGATTATCACCAAGTTATTAGACGATTTGGCTTGTGGATTACCTGGTGATAGTTGTCTATCTTTTTGCTACCATTCGGAATCAATTTTAGTTCCACCATTAGAGACCTGACCTATTTAGTCAAGTATTACCTAGATGACAAGCTGAGAAGACATAGAATCAGTCAATCAATTCAGTCTGTTGCAATCTGCTGATGGACTAGCCACGGCTTTCCATCTTCCACATCCAGTCAAGGACCTGAACAAATGAAAAGAAACCTAATGGCCATGATTAACTATATAAATTCGTACCGACACGAGCTATATGAGAACAACTCATACCATGGTGAAAATATTACCCGGTGAGTAAGTTTGGTAGCAGGGCTTAAGTATCGTAAGTCTTGGAGGCTTTTTCAATGCACACCAATATACAATAAATTATAATGTATACACTATGGACGGAAATTCAGTTTACTTCTGGAGCACTTACCGACACATTAAGCAACCTTCACAACTAAAACACGATTAGTATCTCTGCCTACCCCGATTTGAAACATTAAGGGTGAGTTTTATCAGTAATCACATTAATGTGATTAACGATACAACTCGATGTATGGTTGTAGGCCCTTCAATTAATTGATCAGAGTACGTGCTATAGTGTGGTAGATTGTCGCGAGGCTGGAGGGAGATGGAGATATATATTATGTAGATAGCGTCATCTATTTCTTTCAACAGAGGCGTAGAACTTATTATACGGTTCTGGATGTTAATAAATATTATCTAACGGATTTTGGCGTGTTCAATGAGAAATAAAAGGAATTTGTACAAAATATCACCTTTATGATACTTCAAAGTTATGCATAGTTACAATTATTTCTATCACATTAGAAATTGGCATGTATGGATTCCATATTATACTAGGTAGGGCAATTTGTGGACATATGTCAAGAGTATTAGCGGCAGCATCCTGTTTTGCGCTAATGACAACATCAACATTATAAAAATATTTTCTCTCGAGTGTTCATGGTAACGACTTTTACGGGCCGATAGCTAAATTATAATGTAAACAAATGTATGTGTGCTCTATATGTGTGCTGTCTATCTTGAAATTAAGTATCCTGAGAATATTCATTCTCATATTTCTGTGATCACAAGTAAAATAAGTACAAATACAAATAGAACTAGGTATATCAAAATAAAATCTGATCACACCTATAAGCGCCCAAAATATCTTCGACAGACCCAAACAAATTTCGAACTCGCCTTGTAATTATAAGTAAGCCTTCAACTCAAATACAGATAGATGACTTCTGTCAAGAAAGTCAAACAAAAAATATTATTCCAACTTCTTCTGACAATGGCTGAATTTGGACTAAAACTTCCCAAATTCACAGACAAGGTCCAATCTTAATTTGTACATACAGAAGTTTCAAAGGCCACTTTGCTGAAGGAATCGCGCCTAGTAGATTTGGACCAATTTAAATAATTATGTAAAGAGGTTTTGATTACAGGAACTGGACCGATTTTGGGTATTGTCGTTTGATGGTGATGGTCTGTTTTGAAAAAGAAAGAAGAAAGAAAGCAAGTTTATTGCCACACAAAAAAATATTAAATTATAAAAAAAAACAAAAAACTTGCAAAGTACCCTTAATATTAAAACATAAACTTACATTCAATTGGCAATTGCACGCCGAAGCTGAGAAAATGAGGTTCCCACTCAGCATGATGCTGGGTGTGACGTAAGCCACAACACAGCCCTGGTTTTCAGTGTTAACCCCAAGTGACGGAGTGAAAATGACGCTAACCAACATTACTTGTTAGTTTAATTAAAGTGCATGTTCACCATTGATGCCAATTTTGTAGATAGGGTAAGCACTTAATAACCATTATATCATCGATATACCAAATAAAACAAAATCCCAATTATAAAACCTTCCCCTACCATGTTAGACCCAGCCCGATTCCACAGGTCTCGCGTGACGAACGTGGTTTTTTAGGAGACGTCGTTGATAGATCATACAATCCAGTTTTATGTAACAAAGACATTGAACTGTACAGTTATGTGATAAAAACCTTTAGTTGTATCCAATACCAAAGAAAAAATTAAAAGCTAATATAATACTTAGTTGAGAAAGATGAAGTTATTTAAATGCCTACATAGAACTAAATTCATCCAAACCCCACATTTGAGCAAACTTTTTACATAAAAAATATATGCAGCCATGAATATGTAGCACGTATGAGCCAACCAGAGCTGCATTAAAATCATAGCACAAAACGTTTCTATCCAAACTGTTTTATATTCTACTTACTCAGCTGTCCTCGTTTTATGATATCGGATATTTTACGGTTTGTGTCCACAACTTGAAACTCTTTCCAGCGTTTATTTAACATACGTCATGAGACGTATAATGAGTACTGTGTTGAACAGTCGATTGTTATGTCTTAGGCTATAGAGACATCTCTGTGCCTCAAAGAACTGGTAGTCTTAAGAATATCTATAACAGTTATCACGGTTATCCAGAAGCCGGAGTCTGACAGCCCGGTTTAATCTTAGAATAAAGGTATTTTCTAATTTGATTGCGAAGATCAGATTGTAATCACTCTATATACGGTCGTATCTGGTTACACAAAAAGCCGCCCCAATATCGCATTGGCTAATGATTGCATTATGTACGTCATATTACGCTTATAATTCAGGTCACGTTTAACAGCATAGCAATTTAATACAGAATACCTTATCATAAACCCCATGTTGCCATAAATTCCATACTGATCTGGAAAATAAGGAAACCCTACTTGACAGCAATGTGTGATGTTGTGGTAGATGCTGCGCCTATCCGGGTTAGAACATTTAGTTCGGTTTTAGCTTTTAGTCTATTCGTTTATGGCCGATTCCGATAATATACGGAGCGTTATTGTTTAAAATTGAGACTTATATCGTTACCAATAATGGAGCAAAGACATTATGGCTTTGCATAGTATACTCTCCCATATGGAAGTAGCTATCATACTTAAAATTGGCTTACGAGTCTATTTATATGCCCAGTTCGGCAATTAAAAATCCTACCATTGGTAAACAAAAAGATTCGTTTTTGTTTATAGGTATCGGGTATTCATGAGACCGAATAAAAAACACCACAAAATAAAAGAATTACCGTATTTTTGATCAATATTTTCGCCTGAATGTTGAATTGAAAAATTTTCATAGAATTCCTATTAATTCCATTACTGTGAGCTCTAACTGGATATTTCAGGGATTCAATGAACTATTCAGCATCAATTTGCTATTCGAGAAGAGTGTTCAATTTCGATAACTAGAAATTGGATTTTTTCAGAAGTGCTTGCAATACGTGATGTATGAATTATTAATAATTCGGTAGCTGTGTCGCTAAATAAAATTATTAGATTTACAAAAACATTCAATCCGGTTCAATTTAAATGTTGTATTCGGTAAACTATCGATTCCCATAATTTCCATACCTGGATCTTATAAAACTATTTTAATTGTATTTTTCATCAGCACTTATTATCTACGTACACAGTGGTTCGTCGTTTTTGCAGCATTTTAGGCACATAACATAGTAAAAAAAAATTACTTTGCATATCCAGTTCTGTCTTCCATGATTTACAAATTTCAAAGTCTACCAATTCACTCGTACAGAACAGGGCCACCAAAGTAGTCAATATTCCTTAAATTTATATCGAATTGAAATACTTTACATAACATTACGCCTGTTTTCCCCGAAGGGTTGGGTAGAGGTGTATAGTAACACCCTCATTTCGCCGTTTCGTCTTTTGAAACTTAGGTCCAAATTCCTGAATTGCCACAGTCGGTCAGTTACCGAGTATCCTCGCCGTACTCAAACCGCGTGGGATCTGATTTCGGTATGGCCAGAATATTTGTATTACCATCAACCGAGCACAAATCCAATCTGCGGGCTGTTACTGTGGAATTCCACGCGGAAAAGCTCAATAACACTTTGCCCGACCTGAGCAAACCTAGAGCCTCACGATCAGCAGTTGCGCTTGCCACCACTAGTCCAACGCAGCAATTAAATACTTTATCTGTAAATGTAACTATTCAAATCAAAATAAAAAACTATTTTTTTCAAACTTTATGAGAATCAGTATTTTTTAAACGTCAAAATTACAATAGATAGCCCCCAAATGCGCCCACTCTTCACTACTTCCTAATGTTTATCCTGGGAAGAAGAAGCAGTGCAACTAACTTCCCAGCAACACGTCTCTGTCTCTTTAATTCATATTTGTAATACTAAACAAAATAAAAAAGCAATAATTGTGATTACAATAAAAAAATGTCTATGTAACAAGTCCGCTAGCACACATCAGTAATATACCATTATATAAATGGATACCAAGCAGATATATCAGATAATTAACCTCGCCCACTTTGAATACAAGCGGGTGTTAAGGGCGTACCCGCTAACATGTGAAATGGTTAAATTTTAGAAGACCATCCGAGGTTATGTCTGATTAACTACGTCCACCGTGGTTAATTCAATAAAAGTAAAAACATGTAATAACATCAGCAAAAGAAACAAACCATGGTCAGCAAGACGACTAGTCACCGCAAGCAACACCCGTTCACGAGCATAACTGAAAGATCAGTCATCACCTCCCTCACCAATATAGAGAGAAGAAGGTGATCCGACCCATAACGCTACCGTAAGCAAAAGGGGACATGACAAACTCACTACCATTTGCAAAACAAGAAACAATATAATAAAACAAATCGTAAGCGATTACTACCGGGGTCATCAGTTTATTGCATAGAAACTTTAGATGTCACTCATTATTAAAATGTTAAGAAAAGAAATATAATTGTAACATTCACAGAAGTGACATGTCGATAAAGAATAATAAGTAAAAAAGTGGTTTCTTTTTATCAGAATTGTCTTAAGTTCAACCCGTTCAAAACACCGACCAACTATTCTTATCGACTACATAGTAACTTATTGTAACAAGTCAATAACCATAGGGATATCAATATATACCTAGTATTGCCATAAATATTATCACGAAGATATTTTTTTTTTATTGCAATTAATATTTATTTCTTTTACAATGTGTTAGTTTATTTAATACATAAATATAAAACAATTTAAAATATAAAAAGCTTATTCGAAGTGGTCTCCATTGGCTGCAATACAGTCCTTTAAACGTTGGGGCCAGTTATCAATAGAAGCACGCACTCTTTCCATGGGAAAATTCTTCACTGCCAATCGTATGGATTGTTTTAGGGACTCCAAATTATCATGGCGTTTAGAGCAAGCCGTACTCTCTAAAACTGACCATAAATCATAATCCAGCGGATTAAGATCGGGACAAGACGACGGCCAGTCTTCAGCTCTGATGAAGTCCGAAATGTTCACTTCCAAGCAAGACTGCGTGACCGAGCTTTATGACCCGGCGCCGAGTCTTGTTGGAAGGACCATACTTGATTATTAAACATGATGTTGTTAAGGGGCTTAACTACCTTCTCAAGAATGGTATCTTGATACACTTGTGCCGATGTTTTGATACCTTTTTCACAAAAATATGGCTCAGTCACTCCTTCATAGCTAACACCCCCACCAAACCATCACTGAAGTCGGATAATGCCCACGTTGCACTCTGTCGACTAATTGGGAAGCTTCCTTAGAGCTATGAGCATAAATACGGTCATTTTGTTTGTTAAAATGTTGCTCAATTGTAAAGATTTTCTTATCCGTAAACAAAAATTTTCTGTGACCTCCCTTTGCGTACCACTTTAGTATTTGTTTCGATTTTACCACCCTATTCTTTTTTAAATTATCAGTTAAAAAATGACCAGTGCGTCTCTTATAGGCTGCAAGTCCTAAGTCATCTTTTAAAATACGCGACATGTTTCTGGGTGCTATCTTCATCTCCCGAGATAAAATCTTTTGCTTTCGGACAGGATTTCTTCGAATTCTTTCTTTTACTGCTTTGACCACCTTTTTCGTACGAACACTAGGTACGTGGACGGCCAGATCTTTTTCTGTCACAAACAGAAGCGGTCTCATTATACTTATTAATAGCCCGGTACACAAACATTTGACTAATACCATGCGTATGGAGAGTTTTAAAAATTGCATTTGGCTCCATACCAACTTTGTATAATGCAATCACAGCGATTCGGTTCTCTTTATCACCCCACTCCATTTTAATATCGCAAAATATTGTACAATGTATTGACGCCAAAATTAGAAAACTCAATGAACAATCGTATAAAAATGACAGATTCCAAATTCAAATGTAATATCTTTCTTATTTTTAATTGTAACAGTATTTATGGTGGCCAGACTAGGTAGGTATATATTATTATAAATAATTTCTGATATAAAAAATAACAAACAATCAATTTCTAAATTCAAATTCGTATCCAACTGCTTTCATAGAGTGATAACGAGAAAATATCAGTATATTTATATTTTATTTCAGTGAAACATCTGGCACTCTCACAAAAGCCTTGAGTAGATTCAATCAAGTTTTTTGAATAGTTTCCTTTGCCAATATAAAGATGAATTGAACAAATTTCACGCCTTACTCGATGTTTGTTAAAATATTTCTTTATTGGAATAACGAGATGGTAAATTAAAATTTTATTTATTACTTCTGTCGCTATGTTTCAATCAAAGGAAGTGTCTCTCTGCAAATCAACGTAATGAATGCTTAAAGCTTGAAATATTTCTTGGAATGTCTGTTTTCTATATAACTCAACACTTCTATTTTATACTCAATCAATAAGACTGTGGAGGATCGAGGTATGGTACTCCTCCAACGAAATGGGAGGATCCTCCAACCAGGCGAGTCTTATGCCTGGCGGGCTGCTGTCCAACGGTTGATGTTGGGAAGTTGTATGTATACTATCTGCGTGTCAAATCTTGATGCAGGATTTGTGTCGTCATTTTTAAGAGTTGTCATTATTGTCGTTGCTCGAGAATCGTCGTGCTGCGTAGTCCTCATGTGGCGTGATAGATACACAAGACTACAAAATTTACTTTAATGGTTTATAATATATATATAATTTTAATTCTGAATCGTAATCGAATGAAACCTAACTTTCAGGAATATGAAGTAGAGTGATGATAATTTACTGATCATTAACGTAGATATCCATCGCCCACTTCATGATCTGCTTTAAAGAACCATCGTGAGAGAATATTGCCAAAATCACCACTCTTGGCTTAGCTGGATAGAGAGAATGGGAGGAAAATGGAAGGGAGAGGGTCTATGTCATGTTAGAAACCATAAGATTAACCCAAAGTTCCACAGTAAAAAGAGACTTTTAAAAAGAGTGTTCATCCACACGTTACGTTCTTTCTTATTCTAATTCCAAATATGTGTGCTGATTGCAGAGGTCTACTTCGCTTAACACACCTGACAGATCTTTCGTAAGGGCATGATTACATGACTCAGCAAACTTTGGTTTTTCAAAATCAGAAGTAATCCTAAAACCTAATCACGCTTCACCAACATGCTCTAAAGGCATCGCCAATTCCCCACTACAATAAACGATAGTAGATGACATTAATATTACAAAATTTCGCCGAGGAATAACTGCTTAAAGTACGACACAACTTCTCCTTCTTTTCGTGTGGTTAGTAACTAACCTGGTGTCAGAGTTTATGCCGCCCATGGGCCTCTGACTTGGCTTCACACGCCGCCGAGAAGTATCAGGCATGCCGGTTTCCTCACGATGTTTTCCTTCACCGTTTTGTAAGCATGTGATAATTTTACAATACGCACATGAATCCGAAAAGTGACAGGTGCATGCCTTGGGTTCGAACTCGTGACCTATGACTTGGCAGTCGGACGGTCACACCATTAGGCATTCACTGCTAAACTAAGAAATGGCAAACTTGATCGAACAACCAATGATAATCGCCCATTTTCTCACCAGTCACACTTATTGCGTCAGCATAAAAATCATGATTTACTGCAATACTAATAAACATTAGTCGTCTCTTAGTGGCAGTCAGTTCAGAAGTGCTCGGTTTTACGAAGTTTGCCAATGCGACTTCTTAATTGTGTCGTACTGTACCAACAATGTACGTTTACCCAAAATTTACGATTAAACAGGCTGACAGTTTGCCTCTATTCATACACAGCAGCGCTTTTCAGGCCATTAGTGCGTCATATTTTTCCAACCACATAAACAGAGTTCATGTCAACGTTACTGTACACTCCAATCATCACTGATCGCTGTCGTACATCATAGTTGCGTGCATTACGATATTAAGTAGATTATTCAACTTGCTCGTGTGCCATTTCGTTACGATAGTCGATTTTATTCCCAAAGTCACGCGCGAAGTCACTCTAATGCATTAAATCGACTAAGCTCGTGACATCTGCTGTGATTTCCACTACCTACGGTTTTATTGAAAATAGAACGCTTTTTAGGGTTGTCAATAGGGTTGTAAGACTTGCTCAATTATATTGTAGTTTTTGGTTTTGTTAATTCAATTGACCATCGGACATCTAGACGCACTGCAAGTTGCCATCCATACCTAGTTGCCATTCCACCAATTCGTACTAAGCGCTTCCAAACATCCTTCATAATGCGCACGGCAAAAGAGTGGAACTCACTACCTGCATCTGTGTTCCTGAACGCATACAACCCGAATCTCTTCAAAGTTAGAGTGAACAGGCATCTTCTGGGTAAGCTCACTCCATCGTAGAATTTGTCTCTGTCACCTCTGACCTAGACTAGAGTAAAGAGCAAACAATCTCAAATAAAAAAATTGTGTATGTAATGATTTCCGATGCATTTTTTATTTGAGGGTACAAAGAGGCGTTAAAATTATTAGACACAAAAGAACAATACACAAAGTACTTAAATTTATTTCAACAATAGCGTTTTCAAAAATCTCCTTCAATTTGATTATAACTCTATTAGTCTTAGTTTCATTTTTATTTTATTTATCTACTTTTAATTAACATAAACAGCACACAAATTAAAGAGTAAATAAAAACTACTCTACGATTAATACTGCTGTATAAAAGTACTAACATTACTACTAACATTATTACTAATATAATTATTATTAAAGCAACATTACCTACTCCCCTAACTAAATAATTTTCAGCAATAGGATTTTGTCTAAGTTTAATTCTACTTAATGTTGGTATTAAAATCATGAAATCTTTAACATTCACAGACGTTATGTTATTGTGTACAGCTATGATTTGTTTAAGTTTTCGACAGTCGCTAAAGAACATAGCATCTAATGTTTGTATATTATTACCTCTTATATCGATAATTTCTGTCTTTTTCAAACCTTTGAACGTTTCCTCGGTTAAATTTAATCTACAATTTGAGACTGTTAGAGTTTTCAAGACGTTCACGTGCTCAAAAGTACCTGGACCGAATTCTTTGATATTATTGTGGTTTAAATTTAAATAAACTATATAATCAAAAATACGAAAAAAGTTAGGATCTATGTAACTTATTTGGTTTCTAGTTAGATCTATTCTGACTCTTGGGGTCTTATATTTTTTTTGTGATTTTTTAAGGCTTTCAACATCATCAGCGAATATATTTTTTATATAATTACAGCTAAGATCAATTTTTTCCAAAAAAGGTGATTCTTGAAAATAATCAAACACAAATCCTTTAATGTTGTTATACGATAAATCAATCATTTCTAGAGATCTTAATCCAGGTACGTAAAATATTTTTATTTTATTATGTGACAAACGTAACTGTTTCATAGACATCAAATATTGATTCGTCATGTTCAAAATTCTCAAACTGCCACAACAGAAGTTTAAGTAGTCCAAGTGTTTCACATACTTGAAGTGCTCGTCTAACAATGTTGTTATTTTGTTTCCCTGTAAATATAACTTTTTCAAATTGTACAGATTGAAAAACATGTCTGCTGATAAATACCTCAAGGCATTATGAGACAGGTCTAATAAATATAGTCTGTTTTTGTTTCTCGATATCATAAACGTCCCTGGTTTGATTATTTCCAGGTGATTCCGCGACAGGTTCAGGGAGTCCAGTACTTCTAAGCCCCTGAAGGCCGAGCTTATATTTTTTAATTGATTGCAAGATAAATCTATGTATACAACATTTTTAAAATTGCTAAACGCGAGATTTTGTACCGCAGTCCAACTGTTTGCAACAGCTGTGATAATCCGAACTGAAGAATCGAACTTTGTGTTGAAGAAATTAGCTGTAATATTATGAATGGAAGAATTGCTGATAAAGAGTGTGATAAAGGTATCAGTGCCATCGCATGGAGGAATTATATTGATTATGGCAGGATTCTTGCAGTTCACAGTGAAGAAACATTGACCGTGGTTTGTAATCGTGCAGCTTGCCATTGACGCTTTTATTAAATAAATGATGGCAAGACCTGAAAAACAGAGATTGTTAAATACATAGACTGATGCTGAATGTTGTTCCTCCAGGTACATAATACTACTACATACTTCTACACCCATATTCTAAGACGTTCCTCCAAAACTTACTCGACTCACACTCGACTCAGAACGACCTCGAAAACACCTTCAAAATTGAATTCTTAGTCGCAATTTCGAGTGAACTTTGAGGTTCTTCGGCGGAGTCATTACGTCATAATTTGAATTATCTGCATCGCGCAAATAACGCTGCGATAAATAGTTGTAAGGATTATCGTAAGCATATTCGATAAAATCTTCAAAATTAATTTTTGTTACATACGAACTTTGACACTTCCTTCCTTAAGGTAGTTTCCGAGGTACCTTGAGTTCGACAGATGATTCCTTACCTCGACTGAGGAAAAATTTTGAGTCGAAGACAGTTATGTCAACTGTAACTACCGATGGTAGTGAAAAAGGCTGATTCGAGGTGGAGTCGAGTCGAGTAAGTTTTGGAGAAACGTCTTAGAATATGGGTGCTACTTTTTGTTAAGTCAGTTACGATCACAGTTGTTCGGTGTAATAAAACTACACATAATATTATACAGCGTGAGAACTAACGCCACCTGGAGAGACTATGGTGTCGATTCTGTTGCGCACTTTGACGGGACTACACTAAACTAAGGGTGTTTCTCTCTTTCCGTTTCAATAGAAAAAGAAAGTGACAGTTGCGTTTAGTCTAGTTTAGTATTGTCAAAATGTGCAACAGAATCGACATCACTACCTTACATAATGATGATAGCTAATTTCACTCAAAGGAGATTTTTATTTATTTACAAAAGTTTAAATACAAATTCCAACCATAGATTTTTTGTAAATCGCTGGTTTTTCCCGTTATTTGAATCAAAACAAACACGAAAAATAATCATTCTGTATGTTTATGCCACTGGTCGACTGAGTCAAGCATTTAAGGTACTTTCGCTCCAGGTGGCGTCCAGTTAGGGCACGCCACAATAGCGTCGGTAAGACCCGTCATCAAGGAATGGCTGGAGAGACGGCATGGCGGCCTCACCTCCAGCTGACTCAGATACTCTCGGAGCACGGTTGCTGTATCGGTGTAGTATCTGTGTCGCATAGGCCGGGAACCAACGCCTGGCTGTCACCACTGTGAGGAGTGTCCGAAGAACACGGCGCAGCACACACTGCAGGTGTGCCCTGCGTGTGCTATGCTACACCACCGTGATCTAGTCGCGACAGTTGTACAAAATATTTTCTGAGCAAAACCCGAACCTTTTTTTTATCGTTGGAAAATCCTCATGGATGTCCCTCGCTAGGGGAAGGCGAGGGTGGGTGTCTTCCGGACGCTTACCGGCTAAAAACCAACGGTGTTCCTCCTCCTGACAGTTCGGCCGAAGTCGCAGGATTCACAAAAGCATGCACCGCAACCCTAGCAGGTTTCGGTCCGCCAACCCTCGGCGGACCTCTCCTATGTGGGGCCTTGCCCCACATCCTCCAGAGAAGCGCGCACGGAACACTGCGCGCCGCCTTCTCGGGGCTGTTACTGGTTGGGTGGCGGGCAGCAAATCCCAAACCTGAACCAACTTGAAAGAAAAATCCGAGCACCCGGTATAATATTTTTATTGTCGCTATAAACAGTTACCATCAATTATCGCAACAACCGTATTGGCGTTTATGCCATAAATGTTTGTTATCTTAATAGAACAATCTTTACGGTTACCTACGTAAGAATCACATGAGAATTCCTTTGAAAATTGGTAATTTATTATTCACTTTGAAGCTAGGTCATAGGCCTCTTTTGAAAAAGAATGTCATGTTGTCACATTGGGCATCAGATTGGTGGTAGAAGGATTAGTTTTCCGTTGACCTTCACTGTACTGAAGTATTTCGGCTGGAGCGGGTTGTGCGATCATAATTTGGAGCTAGTAGGAATCAAAAGTGATCGTCATCATAAGTTGAACCGAGCTGAGTTTGAATCAAATTCTGTTTGGATTTTTTTTTATTGCTTTCGGTAGGTCAATGCTAAAACGACATCATACTTGTTGGTATTTTATTATGGATCAGACACGTTCACCACAGCCCTACTCAGCAGAATAATCTAGTGTTAAAAAAAAACATAAATATTTTAAAAAATACTCACATATATATATTTTTTTATCCATATTTTTACATTAGTTGGCTGAAAATATGCTCGTCGACGCGTCCGTTAGTGATTGTCACAGAAAGTAAATAAGTGGAACATGAAGCCGTTCTTTGTTTTGCAAAATATTGATATTTTTCTGTTATTCAGTCTCATCCATGGGCTGTCTCATTCTTGTAACAACAACATCGTTTTTTTTTAAATTTCGCTTGCAATATTTTATCACACTACGCACCCGCTAGTAACATTACCATAATGTTTATATTTCTGTCTCACTCTTACAGATAAGGAAACCGTTCAATAACTAAACAAGCAAATTCTTCAGTTTTTATAATTTTGCATGTCATGAGCAGTGAGCACCAACCTACCCATGTAGCATAATTCAAGTATTTTTTTCTATGGAAGCTGGCATAGCCACACCGCCGCCATTTTTTTTTCAAAGTAGCGGTCCGCTTTTGCCCTAATAAGAAGACACTAAAACAAACAAAAAATGTCCGTAATATGGTGCCCTTTTATTATCGTTGAAAAATCCTCGTGAGTATCCCTCGTCCGGGGAAGGCGAAGGGGTCCCACGGTATTTCTCCTCCGGACCGTCGGCCGGGATTCGTAACCCCAGCAGGTCCCGAGCCGCCAGCCCCTGGCGGACTTCTGAGAGGCGCGCGCGGAACACTGCGCGCCGCCTTTTTGGGCCTGTTACTGGTCGGGCGGCGGGTCCCTTAACCCACCCTTCGACGCCCGGTGCAACAGGCGCGGGAAGGGAGTATAGCAGACTGGGTTCTCTCCTCCTCCGCTGGAGAGGATGGATTCCCACGCACCATTGCTCCCGACCATGGACAGAACCACGACCGAAAGCGAGAGATCACGCCAAATTTTTATTCGATAGTCATGTATACCTATGTATGTGGAGGAACGAGGTATGATGTTCCTCCAACGAAAAGGGAGGATCTTCCAACCAGGCGGGTTGGATGCCTGGCGGGCTACTGCCCAACGACGGAAGTTGTATATAGACTATCAGCGTGTCAAATCTTGAAATCGCGATGCAGGATTTGTGACGTTTCATTTGAATAGTTCGCTAGTGGCGTGATAGATGCCGCCACATGTATAAATTCGTCGCTAAGGTAACAATACCGCTCAAGTTAAACTGAGACAAAGAACTGATAAACGCTAATTTACACGGTGCAAGTTTCTTGAAGCAAGTCTCATGCTATCTCTGTTTTTGTCGGAGAGAAAGACAAAGATAGCATGAGACTTGCTTCAAGAAACTTGCACCGTGTAAATGAGCCTTTATTATCTTTAAAATGACACAACAAACAACTTGCGTGGTGCCAGAACTGTTTGAATAACTCGCTGTGATTGGATCCTTTTATTTTTTTCTAACATAATTCGATGCGCGCCAAAAATATCTATCCAATGACATATAAAACGTCAAATGACCAATTTTCGACTCAGGCGGTATTGTTACCTAAGCGACGTAATGTAAATCAAGCTTATTTTTTTCATAACGTAGGCAAGCATAATTTTGACTCAGCATAATAATATGTATTGCCACTAGAAATATTCCTAGCCCAGTGCGCCATTACGGAAGCGTATCAAACTGCTATCATCGTATTCGCCTGTGAAAAATATTATAGCAATGCACTCGGAGGAGTTTTTGATTTAGCAGTTCATTGAATAATTTTCCGTGTAACATAACATATCATCACGCTTTTATTCCTCGAAGGACTGGGCAGAAGTGTATAGTGACATCCTCATTTCGCCATTATGATTAATTCCCATGTTATAGAGGGCAGCTAGCAACTATTAGGAAGTTTTTAAGGTATGTCGTCATTGTGGTATGAGTTGTCTCTATCTAGTGAACAATTTTCAATCGTTTATAAGTTGGGCATTTTGTTAAATATTTCATTGATTTTTTCGCTGTTGCTTACCATTTTTTAAATATTTTCAAAATTACAAAAAAAAAACAATGTGAAATACCCTATTCATCAGATGTGCCTCATTCGTCTTTTCTAACACCAACAAAACAGTGCGGGGTGGTCTATCAACAGTGATTTACATCAGCCACATCACAATATAGATCTAAATGCGGGTCAACAAAACAATGAAAATATCGAGCATCCCTTATTTATTCGTGTTTCAATCAATTGTATTCACACACAATTTCCCCCAATCAATGAACCGTTGATAAACAATAAATTCGGGCTGACCTTAAACTTTGCGAGATATGGCCCTATTAGTACTGGCAAGTTGCCAAGTTCCCGTTGCCACAACATAAAGTATGAACTTAGCGTAAACGCTTTGTTTGTGTGTTCAATTCACGTGAATTGGAGATAATATATTTGGATGATTTTGTTATTTGTATTATTCTAGAGGGTGAAAATGTCAGCTGGATTAAAAAAAAAAAATTCTAAGTATAACATAACATCACGCCTTGTATACCCCGAAGGGTACACCCTCGTTTGGCCCGTTATGTTTAAGTCTCATGTAATAGGGGGCGACCCTATTGCCATTAACCGAGCACCAATCCAGACTCCGGGCTGCTACAGAGAAATTCCCAATGGAAAAACCCAATAACACTTTGCCCGACTTGGGGATCGAACCTAGGACCCCATGCTCAGTAGTGGCACTTGCGACCACTAGACCAGCAAGGCAGTCCTTACACACCACTGACTTACTTACACTTTAGGCACTTATTATATCTATTTTTTTATATTCTTGACTTGATCGCGTTCGGCCCTGGTCTCACCTGATGGTAAGCGCAAGCAGGGTCTAAGTTGGAGCACACGAATCTAAGGAACGGAGATATAGAGGGATTCTTCTATACCCCTCTGGCTCTCACATATACACGCAACGGAACACAGTAAACTTCTTGGCGCCGGACTTTAATGTGAGGGTGGTAGCTAGCCAGGCGGACCGTATAGATCTACAACCAAGCGTATTAACTGCATCACAAACGATAAAACAATGTAAAATACTTACTAGTGACCATCTTTACTACAAAGGTTACTTGGTAGTGTCCATGTCTGAAATCTGCAAACAGATCTTCGGTTGCTATTTAATGCAGTTGAGATTCTACTCTAGAAGCAATTAATGTATTTGCATGTCTTAGAAAGAAAGAAATTTATTTGGCACGAAAGCAGTCAGACACACACAAAAAATTCATAAGAGACAAAACAAAAGAAAAATAAACAAAAAATAAAGTATCTGTGTGTCTAGCGGCTGCGCCAAATAGGTTCAGTTCAGCATAAATGTCAGACTACTAGTGCTTGACGCTGGTTTTCAACTGAACCCGCTGTGACGTAACTGATGTAAACCAGTTCCAAATAGATAAATAAATAAATAGCGTGCTTAAATAAATAAAAAAATAAATACTATTGAACTTTAATTACGGATGTCTCAGTGGTCATGCCCGTTCACTTAAACCAACATGTGTGTGTATATGGGCAGTGCATGTGTGTGTGAATATAGTTGTGTACTAATTTATAATAATTGTGTAAACGGAAATAAATAATTCGATTATACATTATTTATGTAAAAAATAAATATATAACATAATTAAAACTGATAAATAAATGTCACAATTACAATTCAACATTTATTTATCAGTTCAGTAAACAAAGTTCTTTTCCTTCCACTACTCTTATCTCCAAATCTCTTGTCAAACTGCCTCGTTCCTCTATTCGTGGCAAACGCGACTGCTGATCGTGAAGTCATGGGTTCGATCTCCAGTTCGAGCAACGTGTTATTAGGTTTTTCCGTGTGGAATTGTTCAGTAACAGCCCAGAGTTGGCAATAGGCTCACCCTCTGTTACATGGAACTTAAAATATAACGGCAAAATGAGAGAGTTACTATATACCTCTGCTCAATCCTTTGGGGAATACAGGCGTGATGTTATGTGCCTTTTTGAAATTGAGAAAATAAGCCAACTAAAAACTACAGTTTAAAATTCTTGTTCAAAAGCTCTCCAATAAACGTCGTTATAACTGTTTACGTAACTGACTTAATTTTCAAAGCACCTGAACTTTTCCCTGAAATTCAATACATATTTGCAACCGATAACAGTTTCCATATTAAACTTAATCCACGAAATCATAGAGCTTGCATTTGACATTGCTTCGAAATTCAATTTAATAAATCAAGCTTGAGTTTTGTCGTTTCTGAGAAAATTTTCATTCGACAAATTAATTCTATCGAAGTTTCTAAGCTAAATTGACAAAATCTCTAATGTATACCGAGAACTAGGGATCGTTATTAAAATTTCATCGTGGAATCGCCTACCCTAATTTTGTATCCTGCAAAATCAGGCGATTTGGATTCGACAAACCGCAAAATTTGGTAGCCAATTTGTTTGGGATTATTTAAGTTTATCAATATAATATTTTATTAACAAGTAAAAGTGTCTTTATGAGCGTTGTGACTATTTATTCTTCTTCTTCTTCTTCTTGCCCTTATCCCACACTAGGTGGGGTCGGCACAACATGTATTTCATAAATTCATGTTGTTAGAGGTTTTGGCTTATTGTTTTATGACCGGCCGCCTGCCTGACATCAACCCTCCTTGGGAATATTCGTTGCGCAGGTAACTCAAGGGGTAAGGGGTCGAGCACGCTCAACAAAGTTACTCGAACTTGTGAACTCTACTCGTACTTGTGAATATCAAGAGTTATTTACAACATGAGTCTAAATTTGGCATATTTGGCGTAGTCCTAAGATTAGCAGCGTAAGCCGTCACTTATGTCATTATTATGAGTCAATATGTTACATATTTTTTTATATCGGGTGTATATATCGGGCCATACCTGGGAACCGACTGGTTATGGAGATATTGAAGGTCAAAGTCGCCATATTATTGAACGTTTTTCACGAATACTAAGTTTAAATGTTATTTTATTACTAAACATTCTTCTATAAAAATATTATTAACATTTTCGAAATGTAGGCACAGTTTGCTGCGTGCGCGCTTTCATTGCGCGCTACAATTAAAAGCTGTTTTTTAATACCAAAAAATAAAATTCGTTTCCCAGCAATTATTTTTGCTGTATGGTTACTTAGTTTGATGTACAGTATGCGTAGACTTTGGCTTTTTTAAGGCTATTTTTACACCCAGAGGTATAGCAACTGCGACTCTATTTGATAGAGTTCTGTTTCTAGCAATGTACTACGATAGGCCGAGTAGAATGATTGATAGCATTAGTCTTAACCATAGAAGCATGGCACAGAACAAGGAAAATCTAAAGTTTATGATGATAATTATAGCGTCTGAAACATAATAATTCAATGTCATCATTATAAAACATATAAACTACCACCCACTACTTATTTTAGGAGTAAACATTTTGATAATGGAATATTATTCCATGAAACCAAAGCAATGTATTCAGCAGTCATATTGAGGCTCATATCGACAGATGGGTGACATGTTTCCGCAAAACGCTTTCGACCTTAGCTTTATATCACTATGACACTATCACAAACTACTTGTACTATACAATGGGGAAGCCCCTTGAATGGCATAAGAAATGAAAAAATGTAACACCATTAATATGCAGAATCTGACATACATAATCCAGCCACAGATAATCCCA
The DNA here is from genome assembly GCA_910594945.2 of Amphipyra berbera. Lineage (NCBI taxonomy): Eukaryota > Metazoa > Arthropoda > Insecta > Lepidoptera > Noctuidae > Amphipyra > Amphipyra berbera. The sequence continues at coordinate 4,067,972 of OU343138.1, forward strand.
CTTAATCTCAACGCCATCGAACCAATTCTACTTCGGAAAAGACTAAAATGCTAGTGACAATAATTAATTAATGTATGATCGATAGTCAAACAAGCAAATGTTATAAGGGAAATCTCTTAAGAAAACAAATGACGGATATAATGGTATAATAACATAAAACCTTTTTTTAAAACAAGCTTGTATCTTCCAGCTCCATCATCACACGAGCTTCATGATATCATATTATTGCATTGTCAACGAAGTTACACAGGTATGCCTCAGCTCAATCGGATACCAGGAAGTGCTTGAAAAATGGATCACAAATTTTGAACCGAAAACACATACGAACAAAGCAAATTAAATAAAAGCCTGTACAAATAGTATGTATCTAGTCTTTATTAACAATATTATAACGTAAGAACTCCATCAACATTATAGTACAAAAATGTATAATTATAAACTTTATTTTAATTGTTAAAAAAACACAATAACAATCATTAATCAACTTACATAAAAAATCACATTACGGACCAAGTCCAAAATAAAAATTCTATCCTAATGCTAAATTCAAAGAGACTAACCCAAAAGATCACTCTGAAAATCCGACCCGTCCAATTCGAGTGAGTTTCTCATTTGCATAGTCATGTTACTACTTACAACTAAAACACGCTTTTTATATAGCTTTATGTAAGCGACTACACCAGCTGCTATGAGTAGTATTGTCAGTAAAGTACACCAAATTAATACAATAGTAGTTGATGAGACTGATGATACAGTTTCTTGTGTTGGCTCCGTCAATTTCGATTTTAGAGTAGTGCTTTCATTTATAAATGCTTCATCTCCACATTTAATACCATGAACATTGTCCTCGTGATATATTTTTTCAATAGCAGTAACTTCAACTTGTCTGATAGCATAAAACGTAACGTTTGCAGATTTCATATTATGAACAATTTCTTTACAAGAAATAGGATTACCCCCTAAGCTCAAAGTCCTCAATTTCCTTAACGACATAAGTATGAGTCTTTCAACGTCAAACGTTTTGATGCGATTATAGTCGATTATCAAAGTTTTCAGTTCATTACATTCATGGAAAACGTCGACGTCTAACACTGCGATATTATTCCTTGATAAGTCCAATAATTCTGTTTTGTGGAGGCCTTTTAGACTACCGAATCGAAGTTTTGTTAAGTAATTAGAAGACAAGTTTAACAATTTCAAATTTTTCATAAATAAAAACGTACCTGGTGGTAAATCTGTAATATTGTTTCGGCTAACATCTAATGATTGTAAGTATTCATTATTCTTTAATAATGTACTATTTAAATAATTCAAGTTGTTATTGCTGAGATCTACTGACATGAGTTCTTTAAAATAACTCAAGTTTATATTACTAATTTTATTAGAAGATAACCCTAAGTCAATAAGTGTTGTTAAAGAATTTATTTCTGGATTATTAAAATTTATAATTTCATTGTTAGCCAGGTGTAACACTGTCAAATTAGGAAGTATGTCAGCCCCAATTTCTGAGAGATTTCCTATGTTATTATTAGACATATCAAGGTATAATAGCTTGAATTTGTTTGAAAATAGTCTTGATACATTTGTAAGGTTATTGTTGTTCAAATATAGGGCTTTTAAATTATTCGTCAAAATACTATTATTAAAAGTCAAATCTGTTAGGTTATTATGTGATATATCAAGACTGTACATGTTATCAACACCTTTAAAATTATTTAATTCAATTGTTTCTATTTGATTGTTTGAAAGATTCAGTCGGGCCAACACTGTTAGATCGACAAAAGCCAATTCATCAATTTTCGTTATATTAAAATTACTTAAATCTAGGAACCTTAGATACTTCGCTGGACTAAATACATTTTTGCTTATAACGCCACTTAAATTATTACCTATGATGCTGAGATATTGCAAGTTTTTTAATGGTAAAGAATATTGCTCTATATTTTTGATCCTATTCATCGATAGATCTAATTTCTTAAGTTGTGTTTGATTATCAAAAATATTTTTTGGGACCACAATAATATTATTATTATTGATATACAATTCGGTGAGATTTGTTAAACAATTTTGGAGAAAGTATATGTGAGACACTTTATTGTGAGATAAATCTAATACTGTGATTGAAGTATTATAGAAACTAGAATTTTCTAAAACTCCGATGTTATTAGTACTTAGATTAAGGTACTGAAGGCTTTCCATGTCTACAAATGCCTTATTTTGAATACCACTTATACCTTGCCGCGACAAATCTAGCTTAGTCACATTGTGCACACCAGTAAAAGTATTTTCTTTTATACCACCAGTAATATTGTTATTTTCCAAATTTAAATAATCTAAACTGCAATGTTTGAAAGAATTTTCCTGTATGCCTGTAATGATATTATTATAAAAATTCAAATATTTAAGCTGATTGTTGTTTATGAACATTACATTTTCAATGATCGTGTTGATATTATTATGACTAAAATCGACCTTTTGCAAAGAGAAAGCCTGGTTGAAACAATTTGATTCAACTGACGTTAAAGCATTGTGAGACGCGTTAAATTCTACAATAGCAACTAAACGATTAATTTCATACCCTGATAATTTCATCAAATAGTTATATGAGATATCGAGTGTTTTCAACATTTTCAAGTTGGTTAATGTTAAATTCAGGAATGTCAAGCGATTATTTTGCAAATTAAGATAATTTAAATTCTTTAAACTCATAAAAGCATCGTCTGCCAGACTCGCCAGTTTATTGTTTTGTAAGTGCAATCTCTTCAAACTTGCCAATTCGTTTATTTCACTGGATAGTTCTATCAACTTGTTATTGGACAGGTCCAATTCTTGTACATAGTTACTTCTACTATCGGATATCAGAAATGATTTGGGGTACAGTGTTTCAATTTTGTTGCTTGATATGTTAAGAAATAGAAGATAGTTCAAGTTTCTGAAGGCTTCGTTCTTGAGTTTGACAATATTGTTGTTGGAAATATCCAAACGGATGCTTTTTGTATAGTATCTGAATGCGGAAGAATCAATGTTAACCCAAGTATTACCAATTGCTGCAATTTCACGGACGCGGGAGTCGAAATTTGTCGCGGCGAAAAATCCTGTGGTGAGGTAGTCTAGGTTTGAGTTTATGATAATGAACGTGACGTAAGGAGTTGCTTCACAGTTTGGGTTGGAAACACTCCCAGGGTTTGTGGCGCATACGACGGTGTAGTTGCAGTTGTTATAACTCATACTTCTCATATCACATGCCGCTGATGATGCAGTGATGACTGAAGCAAACACGATGACATCTAAAATTAATAAAAATTGTTATGTTAATTGTTGTATTGTTGGTATTGAGTTGTTAAGGGCCAAGCCACATCTGATGGAAGATACGTCGCATATCTTCCGTCGCGTAATTTACTCGAGGAATTTTAGTAACTCAGTAAGAGTCGCGCAGATCCCCTCGCCTTCCCCGGGTGAGGGACATCCATAAAGATTTTCCAAAATAAAAATAAAATGTTACTAAAGTATTACGACTCATGGAGGTTATTTTAATGCACTCTCGCATTCTACACATGTTTACCGATGTCCATACGACTAACTGATTACAGAATGACTAATAGACTAGCTTAAATATTATCCTTCAGTAAACAGCAGCGATGTGACGGAACCTTTGTTCGTAATTGTGGTGACTAACCATAACATCTTTATTTTTAACTTCTTTGTTCAGATCCTACTATAATATCTATACCTACATAATATAATAAAAGTGTGACTGATCGCTGTCCGTACATGGAAAATTTATTATTGTATTAATCATTTTATTTTTAATGGAAAGTAGTAATAAACCGCGGGTTTCGAAAAGTTGTTCTACGAAGGTTGTTCAATTTCCAATACCGAGTAACGCCACGGAATTCTTAATTTTTTAACACCTTTTATCACAAACTAGCTGTGTCCTCACGGCTCCGCCCATAGCCTATGTTACTCAGTGATAATGTAGCTTTCTAACGGCAAAAGATTTTTTGAAATCGGTCCAGTAGTTTTTAAGTTTATTCGTTACATATAAAAATACAAATCTTTCCTCTTTATAATATTAGTATAGATATAGAAGTAAAGATTTATGACTAACTAACTGTTGCCAATGGTTTCACCCGCATCCTAGAGGAACTACTTCATGCAGCCGGATACAAAGTAACCTGTGTTAATCCAGAATATTGTCTATATATGTGCCAAATTTCATCCAAATCTGTGCAGCCGTTAATGCGTGAAACAGTAACAAACATCCATACATCCGTCCTCACAAACTTTCACATTTATAACATTAGTAAGGATTATAACTTTCGTTTATACAATTTAATTTAATAGGTAATGTAGGTAATTTAATTGTTATTTCTTATTCTTTGTCATTGTCATTGAATTTGAGTAGATTTTCATTAGTTCTATAATTTGTGGTTTTTATTTTGATTCTATGTAAGGTTAAAATTGATGACTGCGGTACAAGTTCAGGTCTAGAATGCTGTTACATCAGTAACATAAACATTGTAAATACTCGTTTCGCATATACTATTTAAATAAATTGAAAACTTCATTCATATCTACCTATGTATGATACAAATTGTGCATGTCGTAAAACAATAAACCAAAGTGTTATAGCTCGGTTGTATTTCCAATTCAAAATTCACTAGGTGACAGCATTCGTGCCAGGCTTAAGCTTATTACAGAAACCACGCTTGTACTATTGTTTTTTTTAACCGACTTCCAAAAAAAGGAGGAGGTTATCAATTCGGCTGTATGTTTTTTTTTTTATGTTTGTTACCTCACAACACCGTTATTTATAAACAGATTTAAAAAAAAATGTATTAAAGAGTATTCTTTCGAAATGGTCCCACTTAAATTTAGTGAAGATCTGATAAAGAACTTCGGAGATAGACAATGAAACTCCTCAATGACGAACAGTACGCGTAATGTAATGATATGATTATGTTACGAACAGCGTCTTTAGTAGGTCCAACCATGTTTTAATTAATAAAATAACAAAATACTAAAATTAACTACTAAAATTACTAAAATTAATAAACTAAAATACTACTACTAAAATTAATAAAATAAAAAACATTATAACAAAAATATATTTTTAGTTTTCTAAAGTTTATTTCCCAAAAAACATCTTAACAAAAATAAAACCGACTTCAAAGAACGAAAAAAAGAATAAAATAATTACCATATTATAAAATTAAATTTCAGAAGTCGGTGCCTTCAATTTGGTTCAGCGTGGATTAGCACCGACTTCTGAAACTGTTAATTTTATAATATGGTAATTATTTTATTCTTTTTTTTGAAGTCGGTTTTAGTTTTTTTAAGATGTTTTTTGGGAAATAAACTTATGAAAACTAAAAAATCTGCATAAAGAGTAACAACTGACTGACTGATCTATCAACGGACAGCCTAAACCGCTGGAGTTAGAAACTTGAAATTTAGACAGTAGGTACCTTTTATAACGTAGGCATCCACTACGGCAGAGTTTTTCAAAATTCCTCCTCTAAGGGGGTGAAGTTGTGGGCAAAAACTAATCTTTACATAGTATAAAACAAAGTCGCTCCCGCTGTCTGTAGGCTTAGATCTTTTAAACTACGCAACGGATTTTAATGCCGTTTTCAGCATTAGATAGAGTGATTCAAGAGGAAGGTTTATATCCCCCACATTAATATCTACATTGCACCCGTTCGAAGCCGGGGCGGGTCGCTATTTACTTATATAACAAAGCATACTTACTCAGTAAACTTTTGATATCCATTTTGATAGGTATTTTGAAGTTACATTGAACTGATACAAACTTTTTAGTCACATCATAAAAACTACACTTTACAAGGAAATCATTATTATTTCCTTTATTCAAAATCGTTATTATAACACAATAAACGAAAGCTTCTGTTAGTGTCAACGGACATACGGACGCAAGTTATGATAAATATGAATACCGGTCTTTGTTTTATTATTAATTAAGAATATAGGAAGAATAGAGTCGATATTATAATTTTTTTGCATGTTTCAATATTTGTTAAAATTTTTGCACCCAGTAAAAATAATTAGATTTGTAAACACAGATGTAGATTAATATTCATCATCATCATCCTCCTGCCGCCATCCCAATTTATTTGGGGTCGGCGAAGTATGTCTTCTTCTTCCATACATCTCTATTAGCCGTCATCTCAGTAGTCACTGCTTTTCTAACCATACTATCTTTCACACTATCCATCCATCGTTTCTTTGGTCTTCTTCTACTCTTATAACCATCATATATTCATCATATATCATATATTCTTCTTATACTCATAAAACATTCATACTCAAACCTTTCCTCTTGACATGTTCCTCATTCCTTCGCATCACAATATGCCAATTAATGTTACAATAATTAAATTTGTTTTAAGGTAACTAACAGTAAATACATATCATATGTCTGTGTCTTAAATGAGGGGCTTGTGGCTAATTAACAACCGTGCGGGTAATATGATTTGCAAGGTTAAGCTGCGCTTGCCGCAGTCAGTGGATGGGTGACCATTTGTTACACATCGAGACCCCTCCGTGCCTCGGAGAGCACGTAAAACCGTCGGTCCCGGATTTCATACGAATACCTATGACAATCGTTATGGATAGTCAGAAGCCTGAAAGTCTGATAACCGGTCTAACCTTAGGATATCGGCATTGCCCAGTAACTGGCTTGCGGAGGTCGGATGGCAGTCGCTCCGCATAAAATACTGGTATTCAACCGGATCTGGTTAGAATGGAAACTGACCCCAACATAGTTGGGAAAAGGCTAGGCAACACAACAAAACGTGTATGTCTGAAATATAGGAGTCTGACCTCTGTCCGTAGTATTATTGATATAATACCTATTTAACGGACCAATCAGTCAACTCAGCCTATCGCAGTCACAGCTGACAAAGGCCTTAATCTAATATTTAGGATGCCCGCAAACGTGTTTCGCGCCACCGCCACAAGTGGCCGGCCACTGCGGTCAAATTTTTCCATACATTTGGCAAGGGACTTGCCGCACACGTGTGTCCGGAAGCCACTCGAAATTTATAGGAACAGTTTATGGTCGGCAACTTGTGGCTTTAATGAGTAGCCTTTGTGCGGGTAGCCTTAATTAATGCATTTACCAAAATACAAGTACCACTAAATATACTATCCGGCGCACCAAAAGAAAAAAATACCGTTTTATAACATAACATAGCATCACGCCTATATTCCCCGAAGTGTTGAGCAGAAATGTATAATAACACCCTCATTTCGCCCTTATGTTTAAGTTCCATGCAATAGGGGGCGAGCCTATTGCCATCAACCGGGCACAAGTCCAAACTCCGCGCTGCTACTGCGGAGTTCCACACGGAAAAACCGAATAACACTTTTTCCAACCTGGGGATCGAACCCAGGACCTCACGATCAGCAGTTTTATTTTTTTGAATAAATATAATTATCGTCATCTAAATACAAACATTCTCACACAATCATAAAAAAATAATTTAGTGCGACGGCGTCTCCACACCATTCACAGGATATTCTTATCGTTCGCATTACATCCGAATGATTTCAATTGGTACATTCTGCGGAGTTAATACCTATTTCATGATAAATGTCCACTTTAGTGCGATCTAGGTACATTTGTAAATGGCACTTACACTTCCCATATACAACATACATAACATAACATACATAAATTATAATTTACGGTAGAAATAGGTACTGGTAGTACTTCTACGGACAAATTCTTCCAAAAAAAGCTCTAATACTCATCATCTCCCTACCCATATACAACACTAAGTGGGGTCGGCACAACACGTATTCCTCTTCCATTCTCCTCTATCAGCCGTCATCTCAGTACTCACTCCTTTCTTCCCCATATCATCTTTCACTCAATCCATCCACCTTTTCTTTGGTCTACCTCTATTTGTATATCCATCCACATTCATTTTTAACACTCTTCTAGCAACATGACTTTCTTCCCTCAACATAACATGGCCATACCACGCTAACCTATTACCTACTCCTCAACTTTTCATTCATCATGTGATTAGACAAAGTTGCGGTTTAAAAGATGATGTAGTGACAAAAATTGAATAGAGTATGCTTACGTGGTTTGATCATGTTGAGAGAATGAGTGAACGGCGATTAACAAAAGGAATTTATAAGGCAGATGTCAATGGAAACGCCGGTAGAGGACGCCCTAGAAGAACATACGTCGATGTTATTGGTGATGTTTTTCACAAAGGACAGGTGCGTAGTACTGTCAACCGGCGTGTGTGTATGACAAGGTGTATGAATGGGGACGAAGCGAAAGTAGTATGTAAGGATCGTAGCATAAGGTGTTGTATAGTTTCTGCCTAGCCCCATGAGAAAAAGACGTGAGTTTATGTATAAGTATGTATGTTTTTAGTCACTGGTGCTACTTTTGAACTTCCTGTGACACAGAGCTACTACTACTTAATACTATAATTAAAGTCATGGATCGTCAAACAGTAAGTAATTTCATAAAGCTGGCCTCAAGCTAAACAAGCCATAACAGACTACATCCATCACCACTATACGTTATATGCCGAAATTAGGCAACTGTTATAACTAACTCAAATCTTCACGCAAGTTTGCTTTGAAGTTTGTCCGAGTTGCCCCCTCGGGGTGCCCGGGTGCCCCACCCTTCGCTCGTTTGGACATAACGCTGGGTTATCCAACATTGTTTGATCGATAGGATACTTTTTTGTACAGACGTGTAGGTGTCAGGTGTCAGTGGAAACGCCGGTAGAGGACGCCCCAGTAGGACATACATCGATGTTATTGGTGGTGTTATTGGCAAAGGGTAGGTGCGTAGTACTTTCAATCGGCGTACGTGTATGACGAGATGTATGAATGTGGACGAAGCGAAAGGAGTATGTAAGGATCGTAGCATGTGGCGTTCTATAGTTTCTGCCTACTCTAATTGGGAAAAAGGCGTGAGTTTATGTATGTCTGTGTGTATGTGTAGGTTTTTAACATTTACTGCCTTGTTGGTCTAGTGGTCACAAGTGGGACTGCTGAGCATGGGGTCCTGGGTTCGATCACCGCGTCGAGCAAAGTGTTATTGGGTTTTTACATTAGGAATTTTTCAGTAGCAGCCCGGAGTCGGGATTTGTGCCCGGTTAATTGCAATTGGCTCGCCCCCTATTACATCGGACTTAAACATAACTGGCGCAACGAGGGTGTACTAAAGCACCTCTGCCGAACCCTTTGGCAAGGCGTGATGTTGTGTGTTATGTTTTAAAGTCAAACGGCTCGATTCATGGAGTGGCTGAGTTGTTGACTTCTGCACTGCGGGTCGCGGGTTTTATGCTCGCTCGGAACAAAGCATGCATATAGATAGTTGTTCTGGGTCTGGGTTTTTTACATGTGAGATATTGTGTGTACACGCACCCACGGTACAGGATAAATTTCTATAACGAAGAATACTGAACAAGTGCAATATATTGGACTCGTCAAAACGAATCATATGACCCAAACCTCCCATAGACCACGCAGTCGACGCCATCTTGGTTCTAGTCTCGTTGGCACTCTTTAGGTACAGATCCCCAAAAATAAGTCCAATGTCAAACGTCGAAATACCAAAACTCATGTTTGACAAAACATTTTTCTATTTACCGCTTTTCTGTAGCTATCCAAATATAATATTTCAGACTGAGCGTGTACGCTGAAGGAATTATTGCGGCATCGTTTGTTCCAAGCATGATTGATGACTGTACCAAAAGGAATGAAACCGTTATTTTTTTACAAGAGATAACTCCATATCGTACGGTTACATCTGTTTTTTTTTTTTTGTTGGGCCCACTTATACAGAGATTTGTTCATATTTATGACTGTTTTTTAGATAATCGCATTTTATTGTGTGTGACTGTTCTGTGATGTTGGATAAATTTTGGTTCGGTTATAAATGTCTTTTTGGCTTTGTATTTTAATATATAAGTATGAATAGAAAAAACGTCTTGGTGTAACTCCAGTAGGGCTGGCACGAATGTTTGGCATATAGTATTGCTAATGTGAGCGAATTTCAACCCCTTCTACCATCGGACATCTAGACGCACTGCAAGTTACCATCCATACTTAGTTGCCATTCCACCAATTCGCACTAAGCGCTTCCAAACATCCTTCATAATGCGCACTGCAAAATAGTGGAACTCACTGCCTGCGTCTGTGTTCCCGAACGCATTCAACCTGAATCTCTTCAAAGTTAGAGTTAACAGGCTTCTTCTGGGTAAGCTCACTCCATTGTAGACTTTGTCTCTGTCTCCTCTGACCTAGACTAGAGTTAAGAGCAAACCCATTTCAAATAAAAAATAAAGATTTTTGAGTCGAAAATACAACTGTCCTATAACAATTTTGGTTTGTTTTTTTAGTGCGGAACGAGTATTTTTGTTAACGTGACATCATCCGTACTAGGCCTACTCGTCCCTTTCGGATCGGTACTCCTTCAGATCATAGAAATACCCCCTTTCCGACTTACATTGTATACAATGGTAACATTTTTTAAATAGCAGAAGTGACACTGGACAATTTTTTTAAATTCGTGAAATTATTATTATTAGGTACCTATTAAATTATAACATAAAATCACGCCTATATTCCCCGAAGGGCTAGACAGAGGTGTATAGTAACCACCTTCATTATTATTTTTAAGTCCCATGTAATAGGGAGCAAACCTATTGTCATAAACCGGGCACAAATCCAAACTCCGGGCTGCTACTGCGGAATTCCACACGAAAAACTCAAAAACACTTTGCCTGACCTCACGATCAGCAGTCGCGTTTGCCACCACTAGACCAACGAGGTTAATGATAACATTTTTTAAATAGCAAGAGTTACTCAATCTCGACACACTCAACAATTTTCTAGACACGTGAAATATTAGTTATTGAACTATTATTAGAAATGTTAATTTTATTTGTAACTAGCGACCCGCCACAGATTCGCACGGGTGCAATGTAGATACTAATGTGGGGCATATAAACCTTCCCCTTGAATCACTATCAATTACTGAAAACTGCATTAAAATCCGTTGCGTAGTTTAAAAGATCTAAGCGTACAGACAGCGGGAGCGACTTAGTTTTATACTCTGTAATAAAGATAATATTAGAATTTGTATGAGATGGTAAACCCAATGAGTCTTCTTTTATTCGTGTGTTTAACATAAGCACTTAGCTCGACCTTACATTATCAAAAAAATCTGTCAGAAAATTTATGACGCGTGCGCGACGGCCCTCTGCTCATGCATTTTATACAAGAGCCCATAGGCTGTTGGATCCATCAAAATCTGACAGTGTGTGCTAAGAGTGTCTTTCAGTAATTTTCTGAGTAATATTTTCTTATAATGTGCGGCCAAGCTTCCTCGTAATTCAAAAAGAAGCTATCATTATTCCTAGACTAACGAGGTATTCTAAGCCGAACGACAACAATAAGGAACTATACCATATTATACCTATATATTAGTAAAATACTAACTGAATATGAAACAACAAAGGTCATTGTTTCGGTATTAATTAATGATTCCAGTAATTATTACTAAAACAATAGACAGCCTATTATTAATATTTATCAATAGCATGTGTCTACTGCGCAGATCAGTTAGCCTATGAGGTTAAGTAATATTGCCTAGTCTTGTATGGGTTTTAGCGACTGCACGTGGGGACTCGCCGGGGGAGTTGGGAGTGTATGCGCGAGTAAAACCCGCGTCCCCGGCCGTGATTTTAGTCGGTAAGGCATAACCCTTCGTCTTCTTCAAGCGTAGGGTGTCCATGGCCAAAGTCTGCCAACTATCGCCCGATACTTTATCTAAGAGCTCTGCCTCATTAGTGCGTTGCGTTACGTTGCGTCGGCGCAGCGTCAACGCTGCGTCGTTTTTCATACATTTTAAATGACATGACATATTAAAGCGTTGCGTTGATGCACGCGACGTTTCAACGGATCAGCGAACAATAGACGAAGCGGGGAGAGAGTGATGCGCTGCGCTGTCAGAGCTCCGGTGCGACGACGGACAGTCTTCCACTGCTAGAGGTGTGTGCGTCGTCCTCTTGCGCACCGACGTCGTGCGTCGTGGCAACGCAGGTGTGGTATGCATTGATCCGTTGCGACGACGCAACGAACGCGCTAATGAGGCATCGCCCTAAGGGTACGCTCAAACTAACGCGTCCAGCTTGCAGCCACGGTGGTACGCACGATTGCGATCAGTTACTACAACTGTAATTGTAGCGACGTGTTCAAACCAAATAATACACGTTTGGTTTGAACACAATACGTAAGTACAGTTGCAGTTGTACCTTAAGGCCTTGAGCAGACGACAGACTTTTTGTCAGGCAGATTGGTTCTAGCTTTTTGATGTTGTTGGGCTCAGCTTCCAATCTAATCAGATGCGGTTGAATACCAGTACACGGAGCGACAGCAGACCTCCGCAACCCAGTTACAGGGCAATACCGATATCCTAAGGTTAGACCAGTTGTCAGACTTTCGGGCTTCTGACTATCCGTAACGACTGTCATAGGTATACGTATGATACCCGGGACCGACTGTTTAACGTGCTTTCCAAGGCGCGGAGGAGTCTCGATGAGATCGAGCGGTCACCCGTCCACAGACTGACTGCGGCAATAATTAACCACCAACCACGTGCCGAATGTAGCGACCGACAACGACTACCAACCACTGTCATTCTTCTCCGCTGCAGTCCGCTGAACATAAAGTCCGCTCAGGGTCTAAGTCGGTACTCAAACGTACTTTTTAAGACTTACTATGAGACTTGCATAGTCAGGAAAAAGTGAAATAAAGCCTCGAAAAAAAATTGAATAAATAAAAAAGAAAGTGTGTACGTCTGCGCAGTACCTTAGACTGAAAATATGCCTACTCCGTAACTGATCGTATCTAAAACACTGTTCCGACCGGAGCCAAGTGTTAAATATTAACATTTCGATACAATTGTCAGGGAGGGCGATTCTTAATAGACTTTTCGGCAGTTCACCGCGTTTATAGGCCTATTGTGGCCAGACAGTAGTGTAGCCACGTATTTGCGAGCATTTATAAAATGTCTGGGTACCTATTTAGTTTCTTTGTAAGGAGTGAGTTTAGTAGGAGATTATAGTTGCCCCCTTTGGAAGAAGGTACAGAATAATAAATAGTAACATACCATCACGCCTTGTATTCTCTGAAGGGTTCAGCAGAGGGTTCAGTAGACATAAACATATCTGGCGAAACCCTCGTTTTGCCAGATATGTTTAAGTCCCATGTAATAGGGGGCTAGCCTATTGCCATTAACTGGGCACAAATCCTAACTCCGGGCTATTACTAAGGAATTTCACACGGAAAAATCCAATAACACTGCCCGACCTGGGGATCGAACCCAGGACCCTATGCTCAGCAGTCGTGCTTGCGACTACTACACCAACAAAGCAGTCCATTCTCCTTTAAGTATTTTCAAAATTCAAACCCAAAAAAATGGGCGATCATGGCGACTCCAACCGAGCGATGCGGTCGAATTGATAAGACACGGCCACCGCAAGCAGTTACGTTTTATTTCATAGTTATTTATTAAGGTCCCTTTAAAAGTATTAGGGGAGACCCTCAGATTGCTACAATTGGGGTTCAGTATGGTAATTGCACCGGAAACCGTTACCATGGTTGCCACGAGTTCAAATATTGGTCGTGCGGCGTAAAAATTGAATGGTTTTGTTTTTATTGAAAACGTAACTGCAATTGCTTGGAGCAAGCAAATGGGTACTTTCGATGCCACGTCATAATCATCTCCCTGCCGTTATCCCACACGAGGTGGGGTCGGCATAACATGTATTCGTAAATCCATGTTGTTAGAGGTTTTGGCTTATTGTTTTATGACCAGCCGCGTGCCTGATAGCAACCCTCCTTGGGAATACTCTTTCGGTGTCACGTGATGTTTATTTTTCGCAGAAAATGTTGAGACCCTTTTGATATAGCGCGCAAGTGCTAGTCACCTCTTGAGGTATGGGAGCGGCAGGTGAGGCGCGCGGTAGACATGACTAAGCAAACTGAAAAAGCGCGTCTATTGTTTCGTACCTCTCCTGCCGCTCTCAAACCTCAGGCGATAACTAGTATTTGCGCGCAGACTATAGCAGCATACTTATAGGCCGTCACTGGTGATAAATGTGATCACCGATCCTTTGGACATGCATGGTGATTATTATAAAATCAAGACCGTTCAATGTACAGGTTTGTATAATAATGATAGCCTAGTGTTGTGACCGTCGGACTGCCAAGTCATAGGTCTCGAGCTCCAACCCAAGGCACGCACCTCTCACTTTTCGGATTCATATGCGTATTGTATAATTATCACTTCCTTAAAACCGATGAAGGAAAACATTGTGAGGAAACCGGCATGCCTGAGAGATATTTCTCGACGGCATGTGAAGCCAAGTCAGAGGCCCATGGGTGGCATAAACTCTGACACCAGGTTAATCACTACCTACACGAATAGAAGAGAAGATTATAGCGGTTTATAGACCTCAAGTCAAGAGGTTGTACAGTACTAAGATATGATGAGTGCGCCTCGGCAATCTCCGCCATCATTCAAAGTTAAAGGTGACAGTGATATCGTAGCTGTTAACTTAATTGGCCGCATAAACGTAACGTAATAATCAAGCCTGTATTCCACGAAGGATTGGGCAGAGGTGTATTGTACAGTCAGCAACAAAAGTATTTTAACACTTCAGTTTTTTAAATCATAACTGAACACAATAATATTAAAATGTAATCGGAACACATGTAACAATAAAATAACACAAACTCTTGACTATATTATATTCTGAAAAGATTTATTAGATTATATATATGATATTCTGAAAAGCAGTGTATCGAATAATTTTGTGTCTTTTAGATGTTATGTAAAAGTAACGGTGTTAACCGACTTTTGTTGCTGACCGTACGAGTATAGAGTACCTTTTATATCGTAGGCATACTAAGGAAGGATTTTTCAAAATGTCAACCGCAAAGGAGTAAAATAGGGGATAGTTTAGGAAAAAGGAAAAATTAAAATAAAAAATGTAGGTGGTACGATGTTCACCGGGCAGCTAGTTTATTATAATAACCATTTGTTTTATACACCACTGAACAGAACATGTACCTACACTTTCTCTGTTCGTGGTCTGAAACGAAACAAAGAATTAGGTCGTGCGGCGTAAAAATTAAATGCCTTTGTTTCATTGGTCATACCGTGTGAAGTTGGGCCAATGTTTGCCGAGCTCCCCGATGGTGGCGCGATGTTTGCATGTCACTCGAGCGAGCCCCGTATCGATTTGAAGGCGATTTGAGACGTATTTGAGCCTAAAACGACGATTGTGTTCAATGTTGTTACTTTATTTAGACCAAAGATATTATAATTTGCACGTATCAGGGAATGCTACTCAGAGGGGCTTGTAGCTAATTAAAAATCACACGAATCATATAATTTGCAAGGTTAAGCTGCGCTGGCTGCGGTCAATCCGTGGATGGGTGACCATTCGTTACACAAGATAAATAAATGATAAATGATTTTTATTTCCGTAAATAAATCTGTTACAGACAAGAGAGACCTGTCCGTGCCTCGGAGAGCACGTTAAACAGTCGGTCCCGGGTGTCATACGAACACCTATGTCGAGTATCAGAAACCCGAAAGTCTGATAACTGATTGGCTTAACATTGCAAATCATATGATTTGACATTGAAAAAGTTATATTTTTACATAACATAACATCACGCCTTACATCCCCGAAGGGTTCGGCAGAGGTGTTTTAATACACCCTCGTTTCGTTATGTTTAAGTCCCATGTAATAGGGGGCGAGCTTATAGCCATTAACCGGGCCCAAATCCAGACTCCAGGCTGCTACTGAGAAATCCCTAATGGAAAACCCAATAACACTTTGCCCGACCTGGGGATCGAAACCCCATGCTCAGCAGTCGCGCTTGCGACCACAAGACCAACAAAGCAGTCAATTATATTTTATATTAATTATATTTTTACATGCCAGATTTTAAACCCGCAACCTGGCTCTTAAGAATCGGCTCCGTAAACCTCCAAAAATACATACACTGCTACAATGCATAGGCGAATATCGTTACAAAATCATGCTTGTAGTCTGCAAACACATCACCCAATAACTCGACCAACAAATCGCGCATCTTTGTCGCACATTATGCGTAGACTTGCGACAAACGCTAAAGGCCTAAGGAATTGTACAAAATAATTATTCCCCGTTCGTACCGTTAACATAAATCTGTTGGCGGGTAGGTAGGTACTAACTATACCCCCCTACTGCGCAATGTTCTCCCTGAAGGACAATGAAGATTTGCAAGCTTACAACTAAGATACTGTTTTTCTTTGATAATATTTTGTAGACTGGTTTATCAAAGTGTAGTAGACAGCTTATTATCGGATCAACTTGTAATTTAGGTACACATACTAATTAATATGGCTAATTACCAGCCGCGCGGACCATTTTGCGAGGTTAAGCTGCGTTTGCCGCGGTCAGTCCGTGGATGGGTGATCGTTCATTACACATCGAGATCCCTCCGTGCCTCGGAGAGCACGTTAAACAGTCGGTCCCGTGTGTCATACGAATACCTATAACAGTCGTTACGGTAAGTCAGAAGTCCGAAAGTCTGACACCCGGTCTAACTTTAGGATATCGACATTGCCCAGTAACGGGGTTGCGGAGGTTTGATGGCAGTTAGCTCCGTGTAAAATACAAGTACTCAGCCGCATCTGGTTAGACTGGAAGCTGACCCTAACATAGTTGGGAAAAGGCTGAGCAAAACGAACTAAGTAAATGTATTGCGATTCAATACATGTACCGCAATATTTTATTTAGGCACAAATTGCGATACATGTATTCGGCAACATGTGCCGAAACATTTTTGCGATACCGTACGCCGCAAAAAATGTGCTTGATATGATATTAAACACTTGTGTACTCGTAAATATACAAACAACGAACAAACAAAATGGTGTTAAATACATACCTAAATCCCAGAGATTTAAAGGAATAACCGCCCTTTTCGGTACAGTAAATAAACCAGTGTCTTTATATAATTAACTGACTCGGCGTAAGGATCAAAGGAATCCTCAATTCTGATTACGGAACCATAGCCATGTCACGTTTCCCTTTGAAATCAGCCTCTCAATGACTTTTCATAGCCAATCACCACAAGTATAACTTGAACCCGTCTGGTCATCGAGCAACCGAATTATTGGTATGTTTGAAGACGAGAAGAGATCAAGTTAGACTGGTCGCAAGTCATTGTTAGTTAGGCAAATTAATTAACGGATAGAAAGGCGTGTTTAAATATAATTTAAATAGTAATTGGTTTGTTTGGAGGATGTCGAGGTAGATAGGTATCTAAAATCAGATGAAGGACAATTAACATCTACACAGAGAAGTTGATAATTTTGTACAGTCATAGACGAAAGTCGGTTAACACTGTTACTGTTACATATAATTAAATTGACACATAATTATTCTATACAAGGTTAGTCGGAAAGGGGGTACTAAGCCGAAAGGGTGTTAAAGTACTCATAATAATGGATAACTTTTATTCTACAACTTTCCCCAAAACTCGATAGTTTAAGAGAAATAACTTTTTAAAGATTTCGTAAAAAAGTTGCTAAAATCTATCTTTCCATAGCTATGATCAGCTGTTTTTACAATTTAGGTCATATTTGGGGTCACGGATTAGAAAATTAATTTTCTGAATTCATAACTAAAGCAGGTATGTTTGTTTTTTGAAAAATCCAAAATAAAAATCTTTTTGCGTGCAAATAAAAATGATCAAATTTTGAAATTTTAGCACTTGCTTTAAAATAGTCATCAGTGATACTTTAGGTGGCCCGCGGCTTAGTACCCCCTTTCCGACTAACCTTGTATATTGTTTTTCTGCATTTCATATTGTAATAGTTAAGAACTTGTGCTATTTTATAACATCATATAACATAACGCCTGTATTCCCCGAAGGGTTCGGCAGAGGAGTATTAATAAATTCGCTTATACTATAATATGTATATTTTGTCTGCTAAAAAGGTACGAAGTCTTTTTTGAAAAATGAACTAATAGACATTATACGTTAAAATAATATAACGCCTGTATTGCCCGAAGAGTTGGGCAGAGATTTATAGTAGCACCCTCATTTCGCCGTTATGTTTAAAGTCCCATGTAATAGGGGGCGAGGCTATTGGCATCAACCGGGCACAAATCCAAACACTGGGCTGCTTGCCACTGAGGATATCCACACGGAAAAACCCAATAACACTTTGTCCGACCTGGGAATCGAAACCAGGACCTCACTGGACCAACTAGACAGTGTTATTTTATTTTAATGCTAATACATCTGTTCGGTTTTTACTAAATATTTTTCTTTTCTGTTGTGATTTAAAAAAACAGAAGTGTTAACCAACTTTTGTCGCTGACTGTACCTTGTTAACTGTTCTCACACTCTAATTACATCACGCCAATATTCGGCGAAGGTTTGTACAGAGATGTATTACGGTCGCGGATGATAATAAGTATTGTGATGCTGTACCATAAAAGTAAAGTCTCTTGTCTATTACCAAGCACAGTTGGAGGCCCCAGGCTGCTGCAGCGTAGTAGCTATTGTCATATTAACCCAACCTGAAACCTCATCATGCTTAATTAAAAAGCTTTTATATTAAAACTAGCGACCTGCCCCGGCTTCTTAGGGGTGCAATGTAGATACTAATGTGGGGCATGTAAACCTCTCTCTTGAATCACTCTATCTATTGCTGAAAACTGCATTAAAATCCGTTGCGTAGTTTAAAAGATCTAAGTGTACAGACAGCGGGAGCTACTTTGTTTTATACTATGTAAAGATTTATCATAAAAATAAAATTTTGTGACCTTTCCACCAAATATAATGATTGGTATTTTCTATACCCACAGGAAAAAATGGCGGTTTATTTTTAGGTAGGAACCACTTATACAAAAACTCAGTAATAAAATAATTAAATACAACCTTTAACTACCTTGTTGGTTGTTGGTCTAGTGGTGGCAAGCTCGACTGCTGATCGTGAGGTCCTGGGTTCAATTCCCAGGTCGGGCAAAGTGTTACTGTGTTTTTTCGTGTGGAATTCCTCAGTAGCAGCCCGGGGTTAGGATTTGTGTCCGGTTGCTAGCAATAGGCTCACCCCCTATTACATGGGACTTTAAACATTACGGCGAAATGAGGGTGTACTAAAACGCCTCTGCCCAACCCTTCGGGGAATACGGCGTGATGTTACTCACACCGTTAATTCAGCCCTTATCAAGCTGTCTCCCTCCCAGTCCTCTCGCAAGCAACGCCCTAAGCCGAGGTCCGAGTCCCATTCATAGAGAACGACTCTACTAAAGGTTTTTTCGTATACAAAACACGGTAGTCGATTTTATAAGGATTTTTTAAACTGTTTCGTTTTGGGTACTGTAGTACCCATGGCGGTTTACTGCTTTTTGACTTTGGGTACTGTAGTACCCGGTGGCGGTTGAGTGGCTACGGGTCGCCCTTAGTGCTGTTGTTGCTAGCTATTCATGATGTTAGTAGTTAGCTTAGGTTAAGTATTTTGCTCTGGTCCCCATTGGTTGGAGACCCTTCAGGTCTCGCCAATAACGGCCCGGTTACCTAGAAACGGTCCGCAAGACCATCTACAAGCAGTCGAATAGAAAAAAAATGTTATTTTATGTTAAATACATTATACGAACATCTACGTCACCCGTCGAACCCCGATTAAAGGGATCCTCTAAGGAGTAGACACGTGTAAACAGTATATCAAGTTCATACAAAATTCTACTTACTAAGTAAAGGCCTTCGTCCTTCCATATTATTATTGTATTTTATATACAAAGACCCAAACTCTGAACATGATACACTAAGATCCCACGAGACGTTTAGTAAGTTTTTGCAGCGACTCCCTAGGTACAGTCCGGCACAGAAATTGTTTAGTTCCCCGAAGAACTCCGAAGTTCGCCGAAGTTTGCTTCGTTAGTTTTGGCACTGGATACTTTCGTGTTCAGTTTATATGCGAAGCTGTTTTGGGTTTTTGTCTGTATTTTGTTGTTATTGCTATAAAGCTTACGGAGTGCGTACTATACAACGTGTAACAGAAGTACGAAATAATAAAAAAAAAATTGCTGCTTCATACATTTATGTTCGCATAACTCGACAAAATGTAAGCAAAAGCAATTTTTTTTTTACTATTTCTGGCTTGGGCCCTAGTAAAAGTTGTTCATAATGATGAGTACAATGAGCCCTTAAAGTTTTATTTGGGACTTCTGTTACCGGCTGTATAATAAGACCTTTTAGGGTGTACATCATAATAATATAAAACTAATATTGTTATCTATACTATCTATACTAATATTATAAAGAGGAAAGATATGTATTTTTGTATGTAACGAATAAATTTAAAAACTACAGGACCGATTTCAAAAATTCTTTTGACGTTAGAAAGCTACATTATCACTGAGTAACATAGGCTATATTTATTACTGGAATAAAACTTCTTACGCGGGCGGAGCCGTGAGGACACAGCTAGTTGATGGATATAAAACAAACGCAAACGACATTAAACTGTTACTAGCTTTGCTTGCGTGGTTTTTTTTCACCCCTTTAGGGGAATAATTGTGAAAAATCCTTCCTTAGTGTATGCCTACGCTATAAACGGTACCTACTGTCAAAATTTCAAGTTTCTAAGTGGTTTAGGATGTGCGTTGATAGATGAGTCAATCAGTTTCTCCTTTTATTATATTACTAGACTATTACCCGCGGTTTCACCCGCGTCCTAGGGGAACTACTTGATGTACCTAAATAAAAAGTATCCTATGTGTTAATCCAAGGCATAGTCTATCTGTGTGCCAAATTTCATTCAAATCCGTTCAGCCGTTTTTGCGTGAAAGAATAACAAACATCTATACATCCATCCATACATACAAATTTTCGCGTTTATAATAATATTAGTAAGGAAGAAAGGATATTTTATACAGAAGACAATAATACCTATTATAAATAATATTAATAAAAGAGGATAAAATTGCGAATTTAAAAATGAATAAAAAAATATTAGTTATTCGCTACTATATCAGATGTTTGCACACTAATTTCTGTTAGAAATATATCAGATGTAATAACTGTATTTACCTAACAACACAAAAAATACTGTTGGCTATGCAATTAATTTAAAACGCAATAGTACAAACATTGTTTTTAATCACACAGAACAGAATATAAAAGCTGCATTAAAAAGCCTCGTTTCTTTTACGTAACATCACGCCTGTCTTCCCCGAAGGGTTAGGCAGTGGTGTGTAATAGGGGGCGACCCTATTGCCATCAACCGGGCACAAATCCAAACTCCGGGCTGCTACTGAGGAATTCTACACGGAAAAACCCAATAACACTTTGCCCGACCTGGGAATCGAACCCAGGACAGGATCAGCAGTCACGCTTGCCACCACTAGACCAACGAGGCAGTTTTTTTTTATTTGTTTATATATAATTTTTCAAAATATACAGTGGGTACACAAAGCAGATAAGTGCCCTTAGTTTAAACAAAAATGTTTTTTAAAGTTAAAATAAATAAAAAAGCACCGAAATTAATTAATACATTTTCCATAATTGACTTCCAAAACTCAATAAAAGTTGAGAGCAAAAAACAGCAACTTTTTTAATTTATCATCCTTTTTTATTGTCAATGAAACTTTTAAATAAAATGAATGAGACTGACTTAACAATTTGTTAAAAACTTTTTATAGTGACTGTACTTCATTATAGTCTAAAATGTAAGTGTTGATATATTTTAGATTAAATGCACAAGTTTCAAACCTAATCACTTATTTTTCATTAAAATTTTCGGTTTTCAGTACACCACCCCTTAGGCTGATGCTACACTTAGAAGCGACGCGAACTGCGATACATAAACAATTGAAACAAATGTTAATACTCACTTGTGTGGAGGAGCTCGTGGCTAATTACCAACCACGCGGATCATACGATTTGCGAGGTTAAGCTGCGCTTGCCGCGGTCAGTCTGTGGATGGGTGACTGTTCGTTACACATCGAGACCCCTCCGTGCCTCGCAGGGCACGTTAAACAGTCGGTCCCGGGTATCATACAAATACCTATTACAATCTTTACGAGAAGTCAGAAGCCCGAAAGATTGACAACTGGTCTAACTTTAGGATATCAGCATTGCCCAGTTACTGGGTTGTGGAGGTTATGGCAGTCGTTCCGTGTAAAATACTGGTATTCAGCCGCATCTGATTAGACTGGAAGGTGACCCCAACATAGTTGGGAAAAGGCTAGGCAGAACGATTCACAATTAGTGTGGCTACACTATACACCAAAAATCGCTGACGTGTATAGTGAACCATCTAACGTACCAAACATAACATAACGCCTGTATTCCCCGAAGGGTTGGGCAGAGATATATAGTAACACCCTCATTTCGCCGTTATGTTTAAGTCCCATGTAATAGGGGGCGAGCCTATTGCCATCAACCGGGCACAAATCCAAACTCCGACCTGCTACTGAGGAATTCCACTCGGAAAAGCCCAATAACACTTTATACACTGTATAGTGTACCACACACAAATATTAATAGGTACACTAACGGCCCGTCCCGGCTTTGCACGGGTGGACATTTTTCCTGTTTTTGCAACATTTTTCATTTATGCTCCGCTTCTATTGGTTGTAGCGAGATGTTATATTGCCTATAACCTCCTCGATAAATGGACTATCCAACACAAAAATATTTTTTCAATTCCAACCAGTAGTTCCTGAGATTAGCGCGTTCAAACAAACAAACAAACTCTTCAGCTTTATAATATTAGTATAGATTTGTTTCAATCGCTTATACGTATATCGCCGTTCACATCACTGTTAAGTATAGCTTCAGTCTAACACCCTGTATGATGAATGCCAGTCGGAAAATAAATACACGCCGAATAGTACCTCCTCCTTTTTTGAAATCGGGTATAAATTATAAGCCCCTCATTTAGGGTCGCCCTTAGTGCTGTTGTTGCTAGTAGTCATGATGTTAGTATTAGTAGTTAGCTTAGGTTAAGTATTTTACTCGTCCCCATTGCTTGAAGACCCTTCAAGTCTTGCCAATAACTGCCCAGTTACGTAGAAACGGAATAGAAAAAAAAAACAGAAGATTGGCTATGTTTAAGCACATATAGAACCTTTAATTTGTTCCCTCACATACTCTTCTTTGTGTTTCAATCCCAGCACGATAGATCGCTCCTTGTTCTTCTGACAGATTGCACAGATCTTGTATGTTGATATTATTATATATACGTCTATGTAATATATCATATCTTGATTAGGCCGTATCGTTTGCCTGATATATACTATATTATTACACCTATAACAATCCTTCAACGGAATTAGATTAGAACCACTACTAATTGAACTCACAGTTTTTTCACTTCAGTAGGCCTGAACGTTTGACGTACACTATCGTAAACGTATCGATAATGTAAGCGAATTTTGAAACGAAAATACATCTGTTTTATAACATTTTGGTTTATTTTTTTTCTGACATGCACAATTTATATTTTACATAGATATGAATAAAGTTTTCAATTCAATTAAATAGTATGTACGAAATGAGTATTTCGGATTCAAAATTCAGTGACATTAACGTTACGTTTACGTTAGTAACTCGACAGCGTTCGTGCTTGGCCTACTGATTCTCCGTACATTTACACTCTTGAATTTGTGGTACCTACCTAACTCGATATTTTCGATCAAAGAAGGAATAACGTTACAAGATGGGTCTTAAAGTAGATATTATAAGGCTCTATTTATAAGAAGTCAGTTTTTTCACCTACAGCATCTGGTTTCTCGTAAATCCTTGTTAGACAATCCACTTCAGCTTTCCTGCAAGCTGTTTAACTGTTCTTTTGAGATAATTTTTAGAAAGTATTGCTTATAATATTCACAGGTAAATCAGTGTAAAACAGATTGTCTTTAAGTGTGCGACGTACACAATGATTCAGTAAATCCACAGAATATAATTGTTATTCATATATTTTTAGAAAAAATGAAAAAAATAATGAAGTGAATATCCGATCACATTCTCTTTCTCATATTTATATCACTCAAAACTGACCGATAGTAAAATGAGTAGGTAACAAATAGTAACGCTAAGGTTACTCTTTGTTTGCGTCTCCCCTGTTTATATAACGAATAAGGCTCTATTTACTTGGGATTAGGCCGAAAACTATGCGATAATTGGGCATGTTACTGCTGTTTACGTCATAACATAAATACGAGTAGATAATATCGACTTAATATACGTCATTACGGAGACCGAATATTACAGAACATTTGATAGCATAGGGCTGCAAAATAAGCGTATTTGGATGCGAATCAATTTAATATTATAGCTACGTTGTAGGTACATATATAGGGTATAAACGAAATCATGTAATTCCTTCAAACCTCGTGATGTACTGCTGACATAGATTAACCCAGAACGGAATACATAAGGTACCAATAAAAAACAAATACAAAAAGTAAACGTGTTCTTAACGTGAGGCATTTTAGCGGCCCGAGCATATTGCGCGGCTATCGCTCGCCGCGCGGCCATGTATCTGGGGTCGCTAAAATGTCTCACGTTAATAAAACATGTTTACTTTTTGCTATTTCTTTTTATTGAATCCAAATGTACCCCTTTCATGGTTAATCTATGTCAGCAGTACATCACGAGGTTTGAAGGAATTACATGATTTCGTTTACACCCTGTATATGAGGGGCTCGTGGCTAATTAACAACCGCGCGCATCATATGATTTGCAAGGTTACTTAAGTTGCATTTACCGAGGTCAGTCCGTGGTTGAGTGACCGTTCGTTACACATCGAGACCCCTCCGTGCCTCGGAGAGCACGTTAAACAGTCGGTCCCGGGTGTCATATGAATACCTGTGACAGTCGCTACGAGTAGTCAAAAGCCCGAAAGTCTGACCACCGGTCTAACCTTAGGATATTGGCATTGCCCAGTAACTGGGTTGCGGAGATCAGATGGCAGTCGCTCCGTGTAAAATACTAGTATTCAGCTGCATCTGGTTAGACTGGCAGCCGACCCCAACATAGTTAGGAAAAGGCTAAGCAGAACGAGCCACGTTGTACTTACCAATTAATATTTCTGGATGTCATGCGAAGCCTATTACAATAATACCTACACTTGCCCCGTTGGTCTACTGGTGGCAAGCGCGACTACTGATCGTGAGGTCCTGGGTTCAATCCCTAGGTCAGGCAAATTGTGTTTGGGTTCTTCCTTGTGGAATTCCTCAGTAGCAGCCCGGAGTTTGGATTTATGTCCGGTTGATGGCAATAGGCTCGCCTCCTATTACACGGGACTTAAACATAACGGCGAAATGAGGGTGTTACTATACACCTCTGCCCAACTCTTCAGGTAATACAGGCGTGATGTTATGTTAATATCTGCAGGGCCGATAATGGTCTCTAGCTAAGTCGGGACGTCTGTATAGCCAAGTTGGGACGATGATTTCACGCTCATCTATCTATGAGAAAGTAAGAACACACAAGCGAGCGTCTAGATTTAGTTCAGTTTAAAGCCGCATATTCATTAGGGGACAAATGTCTCACAACACGTGTCGCCAGTGATGTCCAGCGACATACCGCGACGTTGCCAGACATCACGAGTCTGGGAAGTACCTAGTCATAGTACGGAAATGTCGCGGAAACAGATGTCTGATGACGTCGTGCGATTACCGGCGTCTCTGGCGACACGTGTCACGGGAAAGTCCACTAATGATTGTGATGTTGTAATATCATCTCACCCAGCTGTAAACGTCCAGTGCTGAATATGAACATCCAAATCAAGACCTAGTAAGAGATGTACCTACCTATTGAAAGTCGAACCATTGGGCCTTGAATATTTGCTTTGGGATCCTGTCTCTTTCAAAATAAGAAAAGAAAAGAAGAAAAGAAAAAACATTTATTTGTCACAGAGACACAAAACATTTTTGTATAAAAAAAAACAATTGTGAAAAAAAGGTGACCACTCAGCATAATGCTGTGCTATGGCGTGGACCACAAACACAGCGCTGATTTTCAGTGATCACCTAAATGACGTGCGGATATTCAGCCAGTTGCACAAGACAAAAACAAATTATAATATAAATAAAATAAAATAATACAACATATAAAAAATTCAACATAAAATTTAAAAAATATAAAACACCATACACACACATTCATTTTAAACACCCACCGACAAAACCTAAAAAGTTAACTAACCTACTAAAATAGTATTTAGATTATGAAAAAAATGAGAAAAATAAAAATTACTGGATTGTGACAAAGAGTGTATGATTGTTCTTTAATTTACCTACCCATCAACCAGTTACAAGGTGTGCTCTTCGTGTTACAGCTACTTCACACAGAAACTGTTTACAGGATCCATTTTCATTTTTTTTGATGAGCGAGTTCACATACACTACAGTATTCCGAATTCAGTAAAAAATACTGGATCCGTTGCTTTTATCGTATCCTGTCTGCCAGAGGCGACGCAGCTGCCAATTTTGTTTAACTGATCCGGCGATACAGATGTGAACAACACATCCAGTACCAACGGATCCGCTGTGTGAACTGGTGGTAACGTTCTGTTTTTTGTTCCATAAAAGCATAACAACGAAAAACACATGATACTAGTATAACAACCTCTTTGCTGTATAAAACACAAAAATTGCTGATGTCAAGAAGGTTATAAAACTCCTTATATCCTCACTGAAATAATTTTACAAAGGCCATATCCTTTTGTAGACATAACAATCTTTTTACCGTCTAGTGCTTTAGTTGAAATAAAAATAAAAAAGGTTACAATTTCGTCACCGCTACATAAAACTTGTAGAAGAAGGTTCGGGGCTCTTACTGCTTGAAATATATTCTTTTGTTTTCATTTATTATGTGATTTTTAGGTACTGTTCTTGTACCAAAAGATATCTTGTTTTTTTATCTTGAGTCATCATCCTCCTGCCCTTATCCCAACTTATTTGGGGTCGGCGCAGTATGTCTCATAATGTCATACTGCACAAATGTTTCTGCTATATTTTATGACCGGCTGCCTGCCTGATGTCAACCCTCCTTGGGAATGCTTTTGCTGGTGGCAAGCACTACCTACGATCTTATTCTATCTCGGGCTTGCGGGTACCGCATGCTTTTCAATCTTATTGCCGACAACTAAGCAGACTATGTTCTTCTTGGTGGAGTATACTTGATGTCAATATTCTGTGTCGCTCCGTATTATATCAATTAATCAATCAATATTCTGTACCTATATCTTAATTCGACATCGTTTATTTTTTTATCTTGAGTATCATCTTTTTTTATCGTTGGCCAGTCCTCATGGATGTCCCTCGCTCGGGGAAGGCGAGGGAGTCTGCCGGACTCTTACCGGCAAAAAACCAACGGTGTTCCTCCTCCTGACCGTTCAGCCGGGGTCGCAGGATTCGCAAAAGCATGCACTGCAACCCCGGCAGATCTTGAGTATCATCTAGTACAAGGCAGGCCAACCTCAGGCCCGGAAGGGAATTCCAAAATGTGTGAAAACAGTTCAAAATTCGTTTGACCATGAACTATGCTACCATTGGTACACAGAATGATTCTTTTTAGTCATCGGAAAACATAAAAGTTTTTTTTTTTGAGTTAAGCAAGCTAAAGCTGCGTTACATAACATTTTTGTAGAAGTCTTTTTGATCATTATTTGCATCGTTGATCTTGTGGTAGTAAGTGCGACTACTGATCGTGAGGTCCTGGGTTCGATTCCCAGTTCGAGCAAAGTGTTATTGGGTTTTTCCATGTGGAATTCGTCAGTAGCAGGCTGCAGTTTGGTTTTGTGCTCGGTTGATGGCAATAGGCTCGCCCTCTATTACATGGGACTTAAACATAACGGCGAAATGAGGGTGTTGCTATACACCTCTGCCCAACCCTTCGGGGAATACATGGGTGATGTTATGTTTATTTTTATGTATTACTAGCTGCCCGGACAGACTTCGTTCTGTCAAAAGTTATTGGAAAAGAAAAGTGTTATTTTTACTATTTTCCACGCAATTTTTATGTGTTTTCTCTCCATAAGAACCTTCCTTGTGCCTTAAGGAATATATATAAAAAAAATTGCCGAATTGGTCGAGCCACTCTCAAATTTTGCGCTTAGCAACACATTTGGCGATTCATTATTATTTATATAGGTTATGTATCTCTGTACCAAGTGATTATTCTAACCGGCCACGCCTAGTTAGTTTCTGAAAGTGAGATATTCCTTTCTTCACTAAATCTTTCCATCAGAAAGGTGCTTTCTCGGATATAATCAGGAAAAAAGGCGGATGATACGGAAACAGGTTTTTAAGCAACTTTAAACTGTCGGTTTAAGCTCTTAATGATCCAATTTGCAAAGCATTTTGCTGGCAAATACCTCCTTAAGTGGGGCCATGAAGTCGGCGAGTTAACGAGCGAGCGCTGTGTAGAATTTATGTGGATTTTTCTTGTCCAATATCTGTGTTTACGATGTTTGTGACGGTTCACTGCATTATTAAGGTCTGTTCGTGTTATTAATTCAATAATTTAAAGATAAAGATAAGGAAACATTTATTTGGACACAGCACAAAGAAACGCAACAGATAAAAAGTGTGATATTTTTTTTTTTTAATAAATGTTTTAGGTATGTGTCTCACGGCTGGACCAAAAAGGTGTCCAGATCAGCTTGATGTCAAGCACTATAGGTACTTGACGCTGGTTTTCGTCTGGAACCTCCACGGATGTCAATCAGTGGTCATGTCCGTTCACATAAATCGACATGTGTGTGTAAATGAGTAGTGCATGCGTGTGTTAAAATAGTTGTGTACTTTTTAAATTTAAATTTATGATTTAATGTGCAATAATAAGATTGAGTCTTTGGTTTAATTCTAACAATTTATGCTTGAAGCTCAGGAGAGCTAATGACCTCAAACTACGTGAATCATATTTCGTTTTATATTTGTAACTAGCTGTGGCCGCGACTTCATCTGCGTAGAAGTCGGATTGGTTTTTATTTTTTTGCGCGGTACCCTAATACTTTTTCTTTTCCTAAAATAAAAGTAGTTACTTTTACTCCTTATAACATCAGCTATCTGCCAGTGAAAGTCCCGTCAAAATCGGTCCAGCTGTTTCGGAGATTAGACGGTACAGACAGACAGAGAGCCAAACATTTTAAAAATGTTTTTTTTGTTATTGGTGCCGTATATACTTTCTTATGCATTTAGCAAAAAGCTGTTATTTTAACATTACAAGCAGACACTTTTATTTATTTGTATAGATCACAAATGCAATGAGACTGCACATCAAGTCGCAACTGCAAACTATGCAACTACCAAATGCAATTTGAAGGCAGATAAGATGCAGTAAGTGCAACTGAGTGACGACTGCTGAATTGACGTCTATAGCCTACTTGCAATTATCATTACGAATACAGGGTGTAAACGAAATCATGTTATTCCTTCAAACCTCGTGATGTACTGCTGACATAGATTAACCTTGAAGGGGAAAGTTTTGGATTCAATAAAAAAAAATTACAAGACGTAAACATGTGTTCTTAACGTGAGGCATTTTAGCGCTCCGAGAGAATTGCGCGGCTATCACTCGCTGCGCGGTCATTTAACTCGGGGCGCTAAAATGCCGCACGTTAAGAACACATGTTTACTTCTTGTATTTTTTTTTATTGAATCCTAACGTTTTCCGTGAATGTTTAATATATGTCAGCAGTACATCACGAGGTTTGAAGGAATTACATGATTTTGTTTACACACTGTATGAAACGAAATGATTTACCAAATGTGATGACATTAACCAGCCAGGTACTTGTATCGACTCCAAAGTCCCAAAATGCGCTAGTTATAAGTATTATATTTCTGGATTTTTTACGTGGGGTACGGGTGTGAGAGCGGCTGTTGCGTGGCGACGCTCGCGATGGCAGACACACGACGGCGGACCTTTGTAACTCGTCGGCTCTCTTCGGTTTGATTCGGCTAGTTATTCTTTTTGCAAAATGAATTTCGATGTTCCACATCTGTCAGGCGCCCCCGACGGCTTCATTTTTTTCTGTGGACAAATCCCATGACAGTTTGATCAGATTGTTTGACGATGCCGAAAAAAGTGTCCAAATTAGATAAAGCTTATTAATTACCTGGTAAGAATTAAATAATGAATGTCACGTAAAATTAATTGGATTTTAGTCCTAGCTTAACTAAATTACTGAGGCCAAAGTTAGGTACACGATTATATTTCCTTTTGGTTTTAATAAACAGTTTAGATAAACTTTCTTGGAATAAACTAAATAAATTATTTTGTTACTCTTGTAATCTTATCCTAAACGTATAGCGATCTTTATTGAGTACTAGCTGTCCAGTGAACTTTGTACCACCTAAGCTTTTTATTTTTATTTTTTCCTAGTATTGAGGCAAACAAAACAAAAAAAAATCAAATCGGTTGAGCCATTTTGGCGAGACTAACGCACAGCAATAGATTTATAAATATATATAAACTATGTGTATTGTAACACCGGTCACTCACATGCGCGCAAATATTCGTACATTGTAAGAATGTTTTCCGTTTTGTATGGAAAATGTTCGCGTAGTCACTGCCAATGTCGGTCCCACACTTGTGGGTTCGCATATTTGTGCGAATGTGAGTGACCGGCGGCATAAGTGATTTCAAATCAAAGAAACCTAAACTCCAATTTATAGACTATTATTTTAGCAAATAACTAGTGAATTGATAGAACTACAAGAAAATGTTTCAACACAATTGTTAGAACAGTAAAGACTTTTCTTTTTAAACCTTTAGATTTTATGGAGTTTCATAAATTAATTATTTAAAGTGGACGCGCACCTATCCGCATCGTACGCGCACTTAATCGCACCGTAAGCGCACCTATCCGCACTGTACGCGCACCTATCAGCACAGTACGCAGTAGGCACAGTCGCGCTCGCATCAGTACCATCAACAAAACCGATGAACGCGGCGACTGCGGCGCGAACGGTGCGGACAGGTGCATGTCCACCTTTACATGAATATGGGCCTCCGCTATAAACAGTGTCAACAAACAATTTTAATTAACAATGCACCTAACTGCTCGCCTGTTTCATGGCCCAAACCCAAGGATTATACGGACGTCGTCGACTCGTTCACGGAAAATTCGTTTACTTCTTTTTTTCTCTTGAAACTTAATCCCTGTAATACCGCGGGTGTAGGCAGGCACCTACTTTAACTGCCTCAGTAATGGCGGCCACGTCGCCAGCAAAATTAATTTTAATGAGGACAACTTGGGAGCCTACTGAGAAAGTGTATTAAGCTACAAAAAGTTTATATTTGTGTGTTGCTATTAGACTTAATTTAATGATATGGTGTTGCCCTATTTTGAAGGTCCGCGTTCAAATTATTTTTTCATGGCTGCTTCGGTGTTACGTTTTTATTTCGTCCTTATTTTATAAGTACGTAAATGCATATTTTATGTTGGTTAAAAATGCGTGGCTACGAATTTTTGGAACGTAAAACTCAAAGTTATGGTTGCAGTTAAAGAGTATTAATAAGGGAAATCGTAAACCCTATTTGATGGGGTGGGGTGAAAAATATTAAAAGACATATTGTAAGGGTTAAGAAATCACAAGTTATGGTCCATCCATATTGGGTATACAATCGCCCAGTATAACTTGGCCTTTCAGAGCGACGCTGCTTGCGAAGAAAAAACGCGATAATACGTCAAATTCAATACATTTTCATTTAGTTCCCTACTTCGTCGCGTGCCAAGTTATAATTAGCGTAGTATACAAGGTGTAAATGAAATCATGTAATTCCTTCAAACCTCGTGATGTACAGCCGACATAGATTAACACTGAATGGGATACTTTTGGATTCAATAAAAAAAAATTACAAGAAGTAAACATGTGTTCGTAACGTGAGGCATTTTAGCGTCCCGAGTTAAATGACCGCGCGGCGAGCGATACCGCGCAATTTGCTCAGGGCGCTAAAATGCCTCACGTTAAGAACACGTCGCCCCTTCGCATTAAAAGTGTATGATCTCGAAATTTTGCAAAATCGAGTTAAGTGTACAGAAAAGATCAGTATCAGATACTGATAATTTCTGTATACTTAACTCGGTCTCTCTGTTTACTTTTTGTAATTTATTTTAAATTGAATTCAAAATTATACCATGCAGGGTTAATCTTTGTCAGCCGTACATCACGAGGTTTGAAGGAATTACATTATTTAGTTTACACCCTATATTTGAAGCAGTACACGGAAGAAGAGTAATTTAAAAAAAACTGTAAGGGGTAAAATAATTACCTAATTATAAAAACTTAGTCTATGAACCTCTTTATCCAAATTTTTCATACAACAATTTTGCAAACATCGTAACTGCGATCCCGGTACGAGTAACTGGTAGAAAACCTATCCAGCGGTAATTAGTTACCTATCAAACTTTTAACTACTCGCATAATGTAAGTACCTACATTCGAAATTTAATTAACTGATGTTTTTGAACTAACTTACATTTTCCGTCAGAAAAACTTCCGTCAGCCTGCTCCAGTTAAAAAGTAAAAGAGTCCTAAAACGGATCCGCTAATTAATTTACACGTTTCATTCCGCACGAATTTCCAAAAAACCCGTCTGTTTCGTATAAAAAATCGGCTGTTTCGTATGAATTACCGGTTGTTTCGTATAAAAAATTCGACCCGCCACACTTTCTCCAAAATTATGGTTCCTATTTAAAGGGAATTAATTGTTACCAATAAAATAAACGTAAAGCGAGACATTTTCATTACCACGACAGAAAAAAGCCTTCCGAGTTTGAGTAAAAAGCCTTTGCCGATGTAACAATTCAAAACGTCCGGGAAAAAAAACATCCGGACTCCCTTTGAAGTGCCGACCGCTGCCCATTGTTTGCTCAGAGTGACATTTCAATATGAATTTGTTAAAAAAAACACTTTGTATCACCAGGAAGATTTTTATTGTAATTTTTATTACCTACCTACATATTTTTACGTTTTAAGTTAATTATTAAAAAGCTAATTAGATTTTATTTTATTTTTGCTTGACTTGGTCGCATTTGACCCTTGTCTCACCTGATGGTCAGCGCAGATAATCCAAGGAACAGAGATAAAAGGGATACCCTTATACCCCTCTGACTCTCACATACACACGACGGAACACAGTAAACTGTTTGGCGCTGGACTTTAATGTGTTAGCTAGCCAGGCGGACCGTATAGATCCTACCACCAAGTAAAGCGGTTTGCATTTCATTAAACAGTTCTATTCTGCTTCCTACGAGTCCAGGTGACAATTGCTAAAAATGTACCTACTTATATTTATTTTATACCTACACAACGAATTTTTACGTCAAATCTATACTAATATTATAAAGCTGAAGAGTTTGTTTGTTTGTTTGAACGCGTTAATCTCAGGAACTACTGGTTAGAATTGAAAAAATCTTTTTGTGTTGAATAGGCCATTTATCAAGGAAGGTTATAGGCTATATTAAATCACGCTACGACCAATAGGAGCGGGGCATAAATGAAAAATGTCGCAAAAACGGGAAATATGTCCACCCTTGCGAAGCCGGGACGGGCCGCTAGTAATAAATATTTGGTTTGACACAATTAATGAGAACAAATTGGTAAGATATATGAACATTAAACTTTTCCATTCGCCTCTAACTTTTGTATCAGTCAACAAAAACAAAACTAATACCGACTCGTAGATGGTTCATTGATCCCAGAACGATATAATTAACACAGCTTCCCGTCCATTCAACTTATAATCTTAGCAACGTCACGGATTACATGAGATACAATTTTCGCAAAACATTTCCGTTATAATATTTTTCTGCAAATGAAACACAAAATAACACCAGTTTGTCAATCCACATAAGAGCGAACGCGCACTGATGCGACCACGACCATGGCGAAGTTGCGACACTCACGTGAACGCCGCGACCTGCGTTTCTACACATTTTTTTGTGAGCCGCATGCATCTGCCGTCCCTGATCCACCGTGCTCACCCGCCACAGCCGCGGAGCCGGTCGTCTTTTCTGACTTTGCAGTCACACCATTAATTCAGCCCTCATCAAGCTGTCTCCCTCCCAGTCCTCTCGCAAGCAACGCCCTAAGCCGAGGTCCAAGTCCCATTAGGGGTCGCCCTTAGTGCTGTTGTTGCTAGCTAGTCATGATGTTAGTAGTAGTAGTTAGTTTAGGTTAAGTATTTTTCTCTCGTCCCCATTAGTTGACGACCCTTCAGGTCTCGCCAATAACTGCCCGGTTACGTAGAAACGGTCCGCAAGACAATATACAAGAAGTCGAAAAGAAAAAAAAGCCGCGAGCGTCCAGCCAGGTCGTGTCCGTGGTTGCACCAGTCCGCGTCCGCTCTAAGTTGTAAAAAACCAACCCGGGACAGCGGGTTAATTAAAAAATAAAATTTCGCTAGGCTCAACCAGGCTCAACTTTGCTACTCTGGTGCTCGTATACTAATTAATGTTTACTTATTTTATCTTTCGTTTTATTTTTCCCTTTTAGAGGCGCAGTGAGCTTTGATATAGGTACAGTCATGGCCGTATACCGGAAGGGGTAAAGTGTAGGTACTGACATACACAAGTTCGCTGGTAATGATATTTGATTAGATCTTTTTACTGAGAGAGAGATGAGACTCTACCTGGCTACTTTGAGTTAAATCAAAGCTACACGAAGTGTTCCTACAACCATTTAGCGGATATTATTAAACCTTATCTAAGTTACACCTTATATTTTACTAGCGGCCCGTCCCGGCTTCGCACGGGTGGACATTTTTCCCATTTTGCAACGTTTTTCATTTATGCTCCGCTCCTATTGGTCGTAGCGTGATGTTATATAGCCTATAACCGTCCTCGATAAATGGATTATCCAACACAATAATATTTTTTCAATTCCAACCTGTACTTCCTGAGATTAGCGCGTTCAAACAAACAAAGTCTTCAGCTTTATAATTTTTATACCTATATATAATTCGACTGTACGTGTGTATGTCACTTAACTCCTCCTAAACGGCTGCACCGATTTGAATGATTTTTTTTGTATGCGTTTGGGTGGCGCCCTGGATGGTTTAGATTCACAATTGGACCTGGTAGGTGGCGCTGCTTTTCCGGGCAGGACGTCGTCTGTTGGGTCCGCTAGTGTTAGTATAGATTGACAACTGTACTTTTTACGTGCGTAATAACGATATTACGCACGTAAAAAGTACAGTTATCAATCTAAACGCGCGTACGAACGCGCGAACGTTACATCCACATGCGTAATACGCGCCAGCATCCGACGCCATATGCGACACAAGACACGATACGCGTGGACGGAATAGGTATAGTACTTTAAAGTCCTCTAGTACTTCAAATACGCGTAATATCGTTACGCGCGTAATTTCCGCCATCTTGAGTGCCTCCCAGACGTCTTGGCCAGTAACCCTTACACCACTCTACACATTAAATAAATTATTTATACGCCCAACAGGGAGGTCCCGAAATAAGCTTTAAAATTAAGGGTCCCGTGGCTCCAACTTTATGTACAAACCCTTAAAACAGCCTTCTTGGCGACCATTTAGTGTAAGAAATTTGTCTTTTGTAGCTAAACATCTTCGTCGTAATTTTTCGCCTGACAGATCACTCGCTGTTATATTCCCTGAGGGGGTATGGTATTTATTAAACCTTTTGCTAGTCGGTGGAGTTGAAAAATAATGGATTTTGCAAATTTTATCTTTAAGGTAACGTTTCAGAGATATAGCATGTCGCACTGATAGGTTAATACTGTATCAACTCAAAATTTGATCAATTTGAGACAGGTCTTTTCTTTCTTTTTTTAAAAATGTTTCCCCATACTAGGATTTCTCCTGTATCGTCGGTGCGTTTACAAACACAAATCTTCACACGTAATTCATTTCATTCACTTCATTTGTAAACTATAACAGGAAGTAATTAATCAGTTTTCTGTCGTTTCTGAAAAAAGCTTCATTTTGAGTTGATACACTATTAATCTGGCAGTGCGATGTGTCTAGCGTTTAGCCTAGGAGTATATGGAGGTGCGGGTCGCGCAGGCATGAACAATATTGATAAAGGAGGGTAGTCGTCAAGATGAATCAACGTACCCGATGTTATAAAAACATTGGTCATTCGATAGGGCAGAGGATTCTATGTCGAACAGCTGTAGAAGTCTGACCTTTCATATCTAACTAGCGGACCCGGCAGACGTCGTCCTGCCCGTAAAAGCAGCGCCACCTACCAGGTCCAATTGTATTTTCAAACCATCCAGAAATCCATTGAACTATACACAGAAAATTTCATCCAAATCGATCCAGCCGTTTAGGAGGAGTTAGGTGACAAACAAACGTACAGAAGAATTAATTATACAAGGTTAGTCG
This sequence comes from Amphipyra berbera, assembly GCA_910594945.2. NCBI lineage: Eukaryota > Metazoa > Arthropoda > Insecta > Lepidoptera > Noctuidae > Amphipyra > Amphipyra berbera. The sequence goes on from OU343138.1 coordinate 4,104,437, forward strand.
GAAAGGGGTTAAGAAAGCCGCGGGCCACTTAAAGTATCACTGATGGTTATTTAAAATAAAGAGTTAAATTTCAAAATTCGATGAAACAAAATACCATGTAAAATGATTTTTGTTTAGTTTTTTTCTAAAATTCGTCTTTCCTGCTTTAGTTAAGAAATTAGAAAATGGAGCTTCTAATCTCTGACCCCAAATATGACCTAAAATGTAAACACAGCTGATCATAGCTGAGGTTAGATAGAAATTAGCGTATTTTTTATGAAATCTTTGAACAGCTATTTCTTTTAAACTGATGACTTTTGGGGAAAGTTGTAGAACAAAAGTTATCCATTATTATGGGTACTTTAATACCCGTTCGGCTTAGTACCCCCTTTCCGACTAACCTTGTATTAAGATTAGCTCCTTCTTATTTTCTGATCTTAATATCTACCTTCTGTAACTAACCACTGACCCAAATACAAGTACTCTCAGTGGTGGAGAGTCTATGTTGGTTTCATTTACTTTATTTAACACGCTCGCAATCCTGACAGACCGATATTAGCTATAACTGTAATGATAGATCACCCCTACACGATTATGTTTTGTCTTTTAGGAATACATATATACAAAATTAAACATACCCATGTTACATTCTCGTTTAATATGCATAAACATTCAACCTGATCGTATCGCATTCCCGAGGGCAAGGTCAGTTATAGACAGTAAAAACATAACATCAGGCCTGTAATCCCCGAAGGGTTGGGCAGAGGTGTATAGTAACACCCTCATTTCGCCGTTATGTTTAAGTCCCATGTAATAGGGGGCGAGCCTTTTGCCATCAACCGGACACTAATGCAAACTCCGGGCTGCTACTGAGGAATTCCACACAGAAAAACCCAATAAAACTTTGCCCGACCTGGGGATCAACCCAGGACCTCACGATCAGCAGTCACGCTTGCCACCACTAGACCAACGAAGAATTTTAGTTTAGTTTTAATAAACACACTTTTCTGAGAATTCGTAACACGGTGACCTGCCTATAAACGGTGACGAATAACAATTCCCTTGACTTTCCGCCTTTCTTTCCGAGACCGCAGCCCTACTGAAAACGGTATAAAAATTCGGTATCTTATTAAAATTCCATACTGTGAATTCCTTTGGGAATATTAAAATATTTTGTCCATCCACGCACCGTAAAAGGGAAAGATAAAAACTTGACAAGTGCGGCGTGTTGGAGCATTTACAAAGTTGGGTTCCGTAGTTATCATCTTTTTTTATAAGTACCTACCTAACTTCGTGAACGATACTTTCAGTCATGCTACTAAGTAATTTTCGAGGTTGCCTTGGAATATTTTGTAAGAGATATGTTTACAGACAGATTTACTGACTAAACCGTGTGGTTCTCGACATAGAATAGGCCAGGCCGTTTCCACCTATGGGTGGGGACTAAAAGCGGTTACAGTACGAGCTTGCAATACCTTTAAAACATAAAGAAACCGTTTTCTTCTAAAGGTTAGGCCAGAAAAAGGTAGCCGCTCTTCCTATACTGAGACATCCGTAATTAAAGTTCAATATTATTTCTTTTTTTATTTATTATAGCACGCTATTTATGTATTTGTCTATTTGGAACTGGTTTACATCGGTTACGTCACAGTGGATTCAGTTGAAAACCAGCGTCAGGCTCTAGTAGTCTGACAGTTATGCTGAACTGAACCTATTTGGCGCAGCTGCTAGACACACAGATACTTTATTTTTTTGTTTATTTTTTTTATTTTGTTTTGTCTCTTATGAATTTTTTGTCTGTGTGTCTGACTGCTTTCGTGCCAAATAAATTTCTTTCTTTCTTTCTTTCTATCCTCTGCGGCTGAAAAGTGGTAGGCGGCGGGGCCACTAACCTGACCCGTCGCAGGGGTGCCAAGGCTGCCCAGACACGGGGTCGTCTGGCGCCCCTGTGTTCTGGTGCGCCGGTGATAGGGGGTACTCCCCAGAGGAGGGTCCGGTGACGGACAGCCGCAGCGGGTTCGCGGATGAGTGCTTACGCGTGCCCGTGTTTCCGCCATGTATGGCAGAGGAGGACACCGTGGTGTTTTAGTGGGTTTGAGTCCCACATAACTGCACTATCTCCCTATGGTAGTGTAGTACGCGTGTGCGTGTGTGTGACTCCACGACAAAGAAAAAGGCTAGTAAAAGGTATATTATAACCTTTCTACGATTTCGGTACCGAAAACCATCGCTATGAATGAATCATACTATTGAAACATTGATGCTATCTGGAGATTCATAGCAAAGGACAGGGCGGCGCGTCGTTTCATCAAAGAAAACCCCTATTTATAAAGGTTTAGGTACCGATAGCGAAATATACCGTTTTACATTTTCAAACTCTACTTTTCGGTACCGAAATATAGTTGAGTAGCGAAATATTGCGGTAACCGGAATTTACGGGTATGACGTCATACCGTATGTTAAAGGTATCTTAATTTTCGGATTATTCAATCCCTGCCTATAGTGCCTCCGTGTGTTGTAAAAGGAGACTAACACCCATATTCTAAGACGTTCCTCCAAAACTTACTCGACTCAGGACGGCCTCGAAAACACCTTCAAAATTGTATTCTTAGTCGCAATTTCGTGTAAACTTTGAGGTTCCTCGACTGAGGGGTCCTCGAATGAGTCGAGGTAGAGTGGAGTCATTACGTCATAATTTGAATTATCCGCATCGCGCAAATACCGCTGCGATAAATAGTTGTAAGGATTATCGTAAGCATATTCGATAAAGTCTTAAAAAATATTTTTTGTTACATACGAACTTTGGATCCTTCCTAAGGTAGGTTCCGAGGTACCTTGAGTTTGACAGATGATTCCTTACTTCGACTGAAAAAAAATCTAGAGTCGAGGACTTCTATGTCAAATATAACCACCGATTGTTGTGAGAAAGACTGAGTCGAGGTGGAGTCGAATCGAGTAAGTTTTGGAGGAACGTCTTACAATTTGGGTCTAAGGGTCAGTTTCTACTGAGGGGGATTTTATACTTAAAGGCAATACTGATACAGGTCTTTATTCAGTGACATCAAGTGCGCGAGGATTTTTCCGTTTGGTGGAAACTGACCCTATCGGATTACGACAAGAGCATCGTCCTCGTTATCTGTTTTAACTACGAACTCCGATCACCAATCCTTTAGCCAAGTGATTATAGAAATTTCCCCTTTGACCGCTTATCGTCATTAGGTGGCCGATGTTCGTTCACGGGCTGATGTGTGTGTGTGTGTGCGAACTGACTAATAGTACAGTGACAGTGACTGATAATACCACCTGCAGTTGGAACCGTAGGATTTGGGGACATTTCTATGACAGACGCGTAGTCGGCCGGCTCACGAACATTGGCGGAATTATAAGGGTTTCTTGCTACGGAACCCTAAAAAACTGGGTCATATGGAAATTTCCTTCAAATTCATTAAATGCATTTGGGTATATTAATGTGGAACCCAAATTGGCGGAATTATTTCTGAATTTTGTTCTATGGTAATAAGGATTATATTTTATAACGAAAAGGTCTGATTCTTATCATATTTTGGTAATTATCCTTTGGTTTCCGGCTTACCCGGTGCCAGCTGCTTATCTTTGTGAAATGTTACGAATATTCCTTAACTCTCTCTCTACTTCTTGCTTAGGGCTGTGGTTACAGTACTTTCAATTCAACCACGACATTCGTGTACCGTGGTACCGACCGGTACAGCGAATTTAGTCCATAATCTCGGAATTTTTCGACCTTACCGGTGTTTTTCCAACATTTTTTACACTCCTCTGATGTAAAATGATGTAACATAACATCACGCCTGTATTACCCGAAGGGTTGACAGAGGTGTATATTAACACCCTCATTTCGCCGTTATGTTTAAGTCCCATGTAATAGGGGGCGAGCCTATTGCCATCAATCGGGCACAAATCCAAACTCCGAGCTGCTACTGAGGAATTCCACACGGAAAAACACAATAACACTTTGCCCGACCTGGAAATTGAAACCAGGACCTCACGATCAGCAGTCGCGGTTGCCACCACTAGACCAACGAGGCGATTGATGCAAAATGATGTATGAGTAACACTGGCGAAGGGTGAATTTTCTTAAAAGGGAAGCCGGACCAAACTCAAAATATATTATAACTTATTTCTTTGATTGCTACCTTCATAAGCAAATGTTATACCTGCAATGTAACTTCGTAAATAATTATTTGTTTAAATGATAATTGAAAATAACAGATATCTGCCATATTTCGAAAGGGAAGCCGATAGGAATCGAGTTGTATGGAGCCTTCGCCACTGATGAGTAAAATGGATTCTATAAGGAAACACCGTATTTTGCAAAAAAATAAATGTGCTTTTTAATTCAAATCTATTTTCAATTCAAAATAATGAGCTGAATTCACTGGTAATCATTCACACGCAGTTTAACTTCAAAAGAAAAATGAAATACTAATAAATCCAGTAAAATTGAAAAATTCCAATTGTTTCCAACTCGAAATCTCTTCCTCCTAGCCTTTTTTAACAGACTTCCAAAAAGGAGGAGGTTCTCAATTCGACTGTATGTATTTTTTTGTATGTTTTTTCCTCGATATCTTTGTTAATTGTGAACCGAATTTAATGGTGCGTCCAGACCTGACGAACGCACCGCGAATGCGCCGCACGCGAGCCGTTCGCGAGCTGCGCGCGAGCGGTGCGCGGAGCTTTGTACGAACATGAAATGCACGCGCGCAGCTCGCGAGCGGCTCGCGAACGACTCGCGCGCGGCGCGTTCGTCAGGTCTGGACGCACCATAAAGATTATTTTTTTGTTTGAAAGAGTATTCTTTCGAAGTGGTCCTATTTAAATTTGGTGAAGATCTGATGAAAAACTTCGGAGATAAACAATTTGAAGTCGGTTTTTTTTTTTGTTAAAAAGTTTAATCCTTATTATGTTGGGGTCAGCTTCTATTCTAACCAGATACGGCTGAATACCAGTATTTTACACGTAGCGACAGCCATCAGACCTTCTCAACCCAGTTACTTAGCAATGCCAATATCCTAAGGTTATATTAGACAGACTTTCGGGCTTCTGAATACTCGTAACGAATGTCATAGGTATTCTTATGACACCGAGGACCGACTGTTTAACGTCCTCTCCGAGGCACGAAGGGGTCTCGATTCGTAACGAACGGTCACCCATTCATGGACTGACCGCGGCAAGTGCAGCTTAACCTCGCAAATCGTATGATCGACGCGGTTGTTACTTATACATGAGCCCCTCTTTCTAATTTAGAATAATGGACTGAATTCTTCAGTTTCAGTTTTTGGGAAGACTGACCCTTACGCGGCACTGTAGAGAATGACAGTCTATAGTCCAGTCAATCTATCATCCATAGCTATAGGTCCATGAACACTGCTCTAGCTCATATCAATTTACTGTCGATATCTATTTAGTAGGTACCGATTTTTTAATCGACTTCATCAAAAAGAAGGGCTTTTAAACAACACTATTCAACATCTACATTCTCCTACCTGCTTCAAAACAATGTTTCAACTATCCCACATAACATCGGTAGACCAAATAATCACCCGGGAATTACAACTACTCTGAAACTTTTAGTTAAAACGCACTTCAAGTGCTTGACCTACATACAGTTCCCGGGGAAATATTACAAAGTACTATCCCGTGATCATCGTTCAAATCTCGGTATTCCCGGAAATAAGTCCCGGATCACGGGATTACCTTGCCGACGGATTTTATTGTTCTTTCCACAATTAGGTAGAGGCTTATCCGACTTGGTATAAAACTGAGCGCTGTTTTAATTGTCCTGGTAAGGTAAACAGTGAGTCAAGTTGAGAAGGGTTCTTGAAAAAATACAGATTATACAATACTAGCGATCCGCCCCGGTTTTAGCATGGGTGCAATGTAGATACTAATGTGGAGCATATAAACCTTGAATCACTCTATCTATTGCTGAAAACTGCATTAAAATCCGTTGCGTAGTTTAAAAGATCTAAGCGTATAGCTGGAGCGACTTTGTTTTATACTATGTAAAGATTCAACTAAAACGTAATACCAAACTGCCTCGTTGGTCTAGTGGTGGTAAAGGCCAGGTTCGATCCCTAGGTCGGATAAATTGTTACTGGGTTTTTCTGGTTGAGATTCTTCAGTAGCAGCCCGGAATTCAGACTTGTGCCTGGTTAATGGCAATACGCTCGCCCGCTATTACATAAGACTAAATATAGCGGTGAAATGAGGGTGTTACTATACACCTCTGCCCATCCTTTTGGGGAATATAGGCGTGATGTTATGTTATGTAATATCAAAGTATCTACCTCAATATTATTAGCATCGATTTACGGCCGTTTTCAATAACCTATCTATCGACGGTTTCCTCTACCAGAGATATAACATTACTGCTATGGAGCTTATGTCAAATTTCTATCTCTAGTAAGGAAAACAGCGGTCTGTAGTAATGATAACGCCTAACGGCTGTACGCTTGCCTTCCATGCAGAGGGCCTGAGTTCGATTCAGGCCCACACCTCTGACTTTTCGAATACATGTGCGGATCATAATTTGATTATCACTTGCGTTAACAGTGGGGAATAACATCGTGAGGAAACCTACACACCCAATAGAGCTCCATAAAGTTCTCGATGATGTGTGTAGTCTACCAACCCACACCAGGCCAGCGTGTTGGAGTAAGGCCTAAACCCTACTCATTCTAAGAAGAGGCCCGTGCCCAGCAGTGGAACAGTAATGTCGATAAATAGGTTATTGAAAATGACGATTAAAGGAGAACCTCTACGATGACGATGCTCAAGTACATCCGGCGCACCCTGAGCAATCAGCCCCGCTACCTTGCTGACTGGCTGATCTTTTGACCACGGCATGAGCTAGCTGGGCCCGAGACTTGAGAAGAAAAAGCATCAATTAGTATTTCAGTCATAAAACAAATTGCTAGGTGGGGGAAATCCTTTGAATAACATCACCAACTGTTCGATTATTTGATACAAATAACGCCATCTATGGGCGTCATGACTAAACATATCGTTCTTAGTTCAACCACAGACCACTAGATGTCATTATATTGTATTGTAGATCTTTTAGATAAAACAGTGACCCAATATGGCTATTCTTTAAAATATCGTCAGTGGAAAGGTACAAAGACTAAAGCGCCAATACACCTACTTTACAGGAGAGCGATTCAAAGTATTTTTTTCGAAGAATGTTTATTTTCTTAAAAAAATACTTTGTATCGCTTTCCTGTAAAGTAGGTATATTGGCGCTTTAGTCTTTTTACCTTTCCACTGACGATATACTTTGTGAAGCATCATCCAACGTACCGTTTTATTTAACGAAACACCAACATACCACATCCGTGTTCGAAAACTAAATACGAATAATTCTTGATTCACTGTCACTAACTCAACTATTTCCCTGAAGTTCCACCACCAGAGCTCGACCACATCGTAAACCCACATTGGCATATAAAAAGACAGTAAAACTTTAACAATGTACTCGTTAACTGCTCGTTTTAACTGTCTATTTAGTTCTAACTATTCTTCTTGATTAGATACTTGACTTGCTTTTATGGGGTTTGTTAAAAGAGGATTTCGTTAAAGTGTTTCAGGATAGCAATTAAGAGAAGTGGTGATGGTTATCTGATAATGTAAATTCATAGGTGTATCTATATGGTAGGGATCTTATTTTCTTCCTGACTACAGAAAAATGGAATGTCTGTTTATTTGTATACACCATAGAAGATATTTTAATTGACTGAGGTTAAGATAGACATACATATCGACGGTTAAAAGGAAATAGGGGATAAGCGACAAAAGATGAAATGTTCAGGAGAGCCGTTCAAAGTTTTAAATTTTAGAAAAACTGACGTATTTTTGTCATTTATTAAGATATTGTGAAAAGTGAAACAGTTATAAAATCATCGTAGAGCCATGGGAGTAAGTGCATTCGAAAGAGCAGAAAATTTCAAGTCCAATGGCATATATGACTCATTTTTGACCAAAATGTCGCTTATGCCCTATTTCCTTTTAACCGTCGATATTATGTCTATTAATTCATTATTTTAAAAAAGACATCGTAGTTTTTTAGCAGATAAAGCTTATGTAAAAGACAGGCATTAGAATCGTGTACGCGTGAATTTACAGTTATAGCTAATATCGGTAGGAATGTCAGGATTGCGAGCATGGTAAATAAAGTAAAATAAAATCAACACAGACTCTCCACCACTGAGAGTACTTATATTTGGGTTAGTGGTTAGTTACAGAAGCTATTTTACAATATAATAATTTACAACTAAATTCAAAATTTAACGTATGGTACCTAGACGATGGAACCCTAGGCGGCGACGTAGATACAGTTTTAAATGATTTAACCTTTTTAAAACAAAAATTCAATTCTATTGGACTAGACCTCAGCCCATCTAAATGTGAAATTTTCCTACCCCACACTTTCGACCGACAACAGACTCTCCAAAAATTTAATTCAATAGCCCCAAATATCAAAATTATCGAAAAAAGTTCACTTCGCCTCCTAGGGTCCCCAATCCTAGAAGAATCTTTTCCAAATTTCATCGAGGAAAAAATACAAAATTTTAGTGATATTTCGGAAAGGCTTTTCAAAATTAATATACATTCGGCTTTTACTATTATCCGATACTGTTGTTTTGGACCAAAATTTACGTATAGCCTCCGTTCTTCCCATTTATGGAAACATACATTACTCTTGGACAAAGTAGACAAAATTATACGTAACACATTAACATCAATCCTTAACGTGGCTCTGGACGACCGAGCTTGGTTACAAGCCACACTTCCCATTCGTTTGGGTGGTCTCGGCGTCCGCAAAATTTCTAGTATTAGTTTACCGGCGTTCTTGTCCTCGGTCCACGGTACGGAGAAATTAACCAGGAAAATCTTATCATCCTCACTGGTTGATTTTGAAGTACCGTGCTTGACCGATGCTGAGAACGCCTGGAAAATGGCTTGTCCCAATACGGTGTTGCCCGTCAATCCGTCTTCCCAGAGACAGTGGGACGAGCCGCTTTGCAGTTTGACACGGAAAAACCTTTTGAATACGTCTGTCAATACTGCCGAGCGTGCTCGTCTTTTGGCTGTGGGCGAATGGGAGTCGGGACTTTGGCTTCAGGCACTTCCGTCATCCAACGTAGGCACTATGTTGGATGACGTAAGTTTCCGTTTCGCCACTTGCCTGCGCTTGGGCGCTCCATGTGTTGCTCCTCATCGGTGTCATTGTGGTGAAGCAGTTGACAGCCTCGGACACCATGGTCTGTCTTGCTGCAGGAGAGCAGGTCGCATAGCACGGCACGCCAATATTAACGACATTATCCGTCGTGCTCTTGCCACCGCCGGCGTGCCAGCTGTACTAGAACCGAATGGTTTGGCACGCGACGACGGGAAGAGACCAGATGGCATGTCGCTATTGCCATGGAAGACGGGTAGGCCTTTGGTATGGGACGCAACTTGTGTCGACACCCTTGCTCCATCCCATCTTCCTAGCTCGGCGGGCTGTGCTGGCGCTGCCGCTGCGGCCGCGGAGGCCCTCAAGCGGCGCAAATATAGTAACCTCATTGGTTGCTATGACTTTGAGCCGTTTGGGGTCGAAACGCTCGGGCCATGGGGTCCGAGTACACATCTTTTGTTTAAAGAAATTGCCCAAAGGCTGGTCGACGCTTCGCGTGACCAGAGGGCTGGCTTATTCTTTGGCCAAAGAATAAGCGTTGCCATCCAGCGTGGTAACGCTGCCAGTCTTCTGGGCACGCTTCCGGATGACGGTGATGAGGAGGAATATTTTGACGCCTAAGTGATATTTTTGAATAATTTGTATTTTAATAATTTTGTATATAGGTAGTTAGTTTTGTCTTTAGATTTGTATGTTTTTAGTTTAGTTTTATATTGTATATATTAGGTTTAAATGTAGGTAAATGATATTTGTGTATAGATAAATAATTTAATTGTATAATGTATGTAATAAACCATCCTTTAATAACACAAATATATCGAAATTCATAATTTACACAAGATCAGAAAATAAGGACAAGATAACCAGATATAAAAGGTCAGACTTCTTCGGCTGTTCGATATAGAATTCACTGTTTTTATTACGTCGGGTACGTTGATTCATCTTGACGACTACCCTCCTTTATCAACATTGTCCAGTGTTACCAGCTACCGACAATTACCTACACTTACAAGCGAGTTTTTTACTGAAAAAGAAACCGACAACACTTATTATAGTGTAAGCGAATTTTTTACTGAAAATAAGAACATTTTTTATCTGTTAACTAATGTACTTTCTGTTTTTGTTGTTTTAAAATTTATTAGATTACATAGGTACCTAATAGTTCTGATTTATTGTATACTTTTGCATACACCCTGGTAAAATATGGCTGAACCTGTTTTTATGGTTATGAACAGTACCCATATTTGCAAAAAAATATATTATATTTTTTTTTTTACATTTTATGTCGGTGGATGATCGCATAGTCCATTATTTTCGTAAAATCGCGCGTAGTTTAGTAAAAATTCCGAATAAGACGTAGTAGTAGTCTCATACTAAATAGATCTAGTAATTCCACAAATCAACGAACTAAGTCTAGTGTTTTCATGAAGTTACCATACACACGGCGCAGCGACCAAATGCGGAGCACTTTTAAATATAAAACAAATCAAAGAACCTTACAGTCGGTGCTCACCAGTCGCTAGTCCCCAGTGCGTAAAAGCTCTTAACAAACATCATCTTTTTCCAAAACCCAACATAAAACAAAGATAACATTCACACAAAACGACTCAACATAACGAATCCAATTCAAAACCCAACAATTCAAATTAAAACAAATCTTGCAAACCACAAAGTTTTTCGATTCAAAAAGAGACAACATAGCGTCATTATAAGAACCGCCACAGTAGAAAACGGGCATAATATGAAAAAAAAAGAGATATAACATCAACTCCGTAATGTCCAAATATGACGTTTTTGTAATCTAACTTTTTGCGTGATCAATCACCCTGTGAAAAGTTGTGCCGTTAAGCCGTCGGGATTATTAAAAATACCTCGGACAGAACTGGCATTTACGTCATACGTAAGGATGGTGGACGACTGCGTCAAATTTGTTGATGGTTGTAGAACAAAAATTCGGACAGTAATAACTTTTTTACCAAAAATTTAAACCGACTTCAAAAAATAATAAAATAATTACCATATAAAATTAACAGTTTCAGAAGTCGGTGCTGATCCACGCTGAACCAAATTGAAGGCACCGACTTCTGAAACTGTTAATTTTATATGGTAATTATTTTATTCTTTTTTGAAGTCGGTTTAAATGTTTTGTAAAAAAGTTTTTATTTTTTTCATTTTAGTGGCCTTAATTAAAACTTGGTTAGACCTACTAAAGACGCCGCTCGTAACATAATCACATCATCACAATATGCGTATTGTTCGTCATTGAGGAGTTCCATTGTCTATCTCCGAAGTTCTTCATCAGATCTTCACCAAATTTAAATGGGACCAACTTCGAAGTATACCCTATCCATTAAAAAAAGAATCATTAAAATCGGTTCACAATTGGCGAAAATATAAATGAAGATACACAAAAAAAAAGAAACATACATACAGACGAACATAGTAACCTCCTCCTTTTTGGAAGTCGGTTAAAAAGAAGAGTGGAATCTCTTTAAGAGACGGTTTTGTATGTTTTTAGTTTAGTTTTATATTTTATATATTAGGTTTAAATGTAGGTAAATGATAATTGTGTATAGATAAATAATTTAATTGTATAATGTATTTAAGAGACTAGATGCAATTTATGCCAAATCTAAATTCAGATTTTTTAGTGAGAACGGTCTAGTATAAATGATCAATGATTTTTATTTCTGTAAATAAATCTGTTACAGACACTTTTACAAGTCAATGTAATGTTTTTTTTAAGACTAGATAGCGCCGACGTTTCCTACCTGACTAGCTCTGAGGAGAAAAGCTGAAACAAACTCATAGATCAAGGTTTTTAAGTCCAGACATTGTGGTATAAAAACTATGCAAGTGTAACAATGTAGGGGCAACGTCTGGAATGGCCTGAATATAGATTTGTATTGGCCTACAATAAGCCTAAATCTAGATTCGTTTTAAAAACTTTGTAGTCTCTTTTCAGGGTTTTCCATAGGTATCTAAATAAATATTCATATTCAGTCGCTCCCGGGTGTCATACCAATACCCACGGCAGTCGTTACGGGTACTCAGTAGCCCGAAAGTCTGACAACCGGTCTTACCGTAGAATACCGGTATTGTCCTGTAACTGAAATGCGGAGGTTTAATGGCAGTCGCTTCGTGTAAAATGCTGAAATTCAGCCGCATCTGGTTAGACTGGAGGCTGACCCCAACATAGTCCGGAAAAGGCAGATATATTTTGCCCTCTTGCCACTCTTCACGCTTACATATAATATTACCATTGTGAGAAAAAAATATGTTTTATTGGTATTAAAAACATTGTCACAAACAGTTTATTAAAAATTCAATGCGGTGCGACAAAAGAATAACAACAAACACGAAACGCCTTGATATCGTAACTTTTTACCGAAATCGAGCAGCCGTGTTATACTCATAAGTTAAAGAAAAACTTTCATGATTTGATAAAATATTCTTACAAAGTACGAAGTCCTTATGTATTGATAAAGTTTGTGAATTCATTTGATACTTTCATACTTGACAACGAAATACGACACTAAAGTAAACATTCCTCAAGGTCTGTGTCCACTGAGGCGTACCAAAGGTTCGTCGACAGAAGTATTTTTGGTATAAACTTTGGTGTTCTAATTATGTTAGGAAAACTCTTTTATCTTTATCCAGTAACTCTAGATTATCTTGATTCATGAGTCTTTCATCCGTATCAACCGTTAACCGTTCTTACTTTAGCTAAATATAATAGGTTTTATAAATTATTTTCTGGATAACTCCAATTATAATATTTTTAACGAGATTAACAAAGGAACTTTAATTGAGCTGTCTAGTTCTTCAAAAGAACGCCAGGAAGCCTAGAAGTTTAATTAACAAATGTCAGCCGTATCTAAATTTCACGATAAATACTAAAAGCCCCCAGGGGAGAGCGCAGACTTTAATCATTGGATTGAATACAATCAAAGGTCAGAAGTAAAACACAATTCAACGTTGTAAAGGTATTATAACGCTTGCTTCAATGTTCCGTAGATGCTGGATACCCCATGATGTTCATACCATTTTTTGACCGGCTTCAAAAAAGGAGGATGTTCACAATTTGACCCTTATATTTTTTAGGATATAACTTCAAAGTCTAGCATATTTCTTTCATAAAAAAATTGGTTTAACTTTTATATGACCTGAGTGTTCAACCGAGAAGTTGAAGTCATGCATCTAACTTGCTATTAATCAAAAAGATTGTTACTTAAATGTAAGTACTTATAACTACCATTTCACAGACTTGCAGACGAAAAATCTGTTAGAATCTGTAATGTTACATTTTGATATTCGGCAGGTACCGAGTACCTACTTAAATTAACTACCCAAAAGGTAAGACCTAAAACGAGACTCACAAAATCCAACCTATAAAATTCCTAAGTAATCGTTACTCGTACAAAAGATTCAGTAATAAAAACCATATCTCTGTTACACATCAGTTAATACGAACCTTAACTTCTACCAAAAAAAAACTGAACGTTACAAAATCTGCTAAGTCCTTTATAAAACAGGTATTTTTATATGATCATAAAATCCAAAACATAAAAGTTAAGCATACTTCCAGTTCATGCTAAATGATGCGCTTAAATCTGCCACATTGGACACCAAGTCCCTAAGATAAGACAAGAATATTCTTATAATATAAGTTCATAAATTTAAGTCCGTAGACTCGAGTCTCCCCGAGAGATTTCTGGGGAGATCGATCTTAGTCGTAATGCGGCAATCGCTTGACTACGTCACAAATGACAAAATCGGCCTGGGGAACGTTATCGCTCTTCATTTCTTTAGTTTATTGTTTGATGTAATGTTATAACAGACATCATATCGATGAAAGCCAACAGATTGAATATATAGACCTCATACATCTTGGCAGATGATAAAAGTCACACCATAGCAGAATGAGATTATCACATGCGTTAATGGTGAAGGAAAACATCGTGAGGAAATCTGCACAGAGAAGGTTTAAAAAAGTTCTCGATGGTGTGTGTAGTCTGCCAACCCGCACTAATCCAGCGTTGTGGACAAATGCCTAAATCCTTCTCATTCTGAGAAAAGGCCAGTGCCCAACAATGCAGCAATGAGACAGTATGGCGCCCCGTACACAGTCAATCTCGATCGCGATCCGCGATCAAAATCAATGATCGCGATCCAGATTGTTTTGTTCCGTTCCGTCAATCTGATTCGTACATTATCAATCTGGATCGCGATCATTGATTTTAACCGCGGATCGCGATCCAGATTGACTGTGTACGGGGCGCCTATCTGGGGGAATTATGATTATGCAATGCGGAAATGGCGTTCACGTGTACATAAATAAATAATGGATTTTTAACCATTTACATAAAAAAAGAGACTAGAAAAGTCGGTTTAACTATTAGCTGTTCACTTGCGATGAATGTACGAGTGAGAGATAAAGTGTAGAGCAATAGTTGAGGCTGATTTCATATCTTTAAATAAATCTGTTGTACCTGATATATTTATATATGAGCCCTCATATGGTCGATTCCTATAATTTACTGAGCGTTATTGGTTAAAATTAGGAATCTCGTACTTGTGTCTATACCATTAATGAAGCAAAGACCCTAGCTTTATAGCTTATGCACAATATACCCCTCCCCCACACGTTACTTGATAACACAGACTGATCTTCTTCTTTTCGTGTGGTTGATGGCTAACCTGGTGTCAGAGTTTATGCCGCCCATGGTCTTCTGACTTGGCTTTACATGTCGATGAGAAATATCTTTCAGGCATGCGAGTTTCCTCACGATTTTTTCCTTCACCGTTTTTAAGCAAGTGATAATTATACAATACGCACATGAATCCGAAAAGTCAGAGATGCCTTAAGTTCGAACTCGACATCTATGACTTAGCAGTCCAACGGTCACACCACTAGGCTATCACTGCTACCATTGGTATGCAATAAGGGGACTGAGGTCCGTTTTCTATGGCCAAATAAATAGTTTTGGCCATAGAAAACGGACCTCGCCTTTTACTCTAACCCAGAGACAATAGAGACTACTCTATTCCACATTGTGCAATATAATAAATAAACTATAAGAGATCGTTTATTAAACACTCCGGAATGTCTTTATTGTTAGCAAAAATGGCCTTTATTTCTAAATTGTGGCCTCGTCGGGTACGGAATTTTTGGGAGTGAGAAATTTCCGGCCCTGTATTGTTTTGTGTTCTCGTCGATTCTTCAAGATTCTTCGGCTGTCGTATCATTCTTTATTGTATACGTAACACAGTCAATAATAACAAACTGGAGATCTAGGTACATTAATTGAATTCTCTAATAGCAAACCTTTGAGTGATTGTGAAATAAATAATACTAGTAGAGCTTGTTGCGAAAGAGTTTAAGCGGGAAGTACTACCACCATACTTATTTCTGGCGCCAAGCAGCATTGCTGTGTTCCAGTTTGATGGGTATAGGTGCTGGTGAAGTTTCAGGCACACGAGGCCTCCCAAATTTTTCTATAAGTTTCCCAATGTATCAGTAATCATCTTAGTGTTGTAGATGGATATAGGCGGCGGTAATCACTTACCGTCAGGTGAACCGTTCACTTGTTTAGCAAACTATTACAAACAAAAAACTTAGAGTACGCTAAAATCTACGCGTCAAGCTTGCGGCCGCAGTGGCGCGCACGGTCATGATGACCTGTTTGGTTTGAACACGTCGCTACAAGTACAGTTGCAGTAACTGATCGCAACTGTGCACGCCACCGCGGTCGCAAGCTGGACGCGTTAGTTTGAGAGTATTTTTACTTTAAAAGCTGCCGCGAACATTAGATTTTCTTAAAGAAATATTTTTCACTTTAGCTAAAGCCTCTGATTGGAACTTGTGACGTCATTGTGCACCGTACACATTGATTATTCTAAACACCTGTCTTGGTTAATATTCACTGAACAACTTTCCCACTTTGATAATTACGAAGCTACAAGTTCTCGGCTGAAGCCCATCAAATTAAAAATTACTCAAGCCTTTAACAAAGTTTATCTTAAAGGAAAGCCACGGATTCAGTTGTTAACATTTGTTTATAAACACTGTATCAGAAACAAGAATAAGTGTTTCTGAAACATTTTATATTATATTTTATTTTTGTTTGTTAATTTTTGTACTAAAGTCTTTGAGTATTACATTACTCATTGGTCTGTCGCCAGGACTTCATTGTCCTCTCACTATCCTAAATCATTGTACTGTATCCACTGAATTTGTTAAAGATAGTATTATTAAAAAAGTAACCATGGAGTTTCTTGCCGGCTCTTCTCCATAGGAAACGACTAATTGGAACCGTGCATCTAAATTCGACTTTTCATAAGCACCTGTATTGGTTTATGTGAAATATTTTTTTTGATTTGATTGAAACATGTTGCAGTAAACAGTGTTACATTTTGTTTCGCAGTATGTTAGTCACTGAAATCTAAAGCTGCGAATTTGGAGCAGTGGGGTGTTCAGGTGTAGTATTGAACGTGCCTACATTTATCTGCACGCTTTTACGAAGTTACTTCAATACTAGTTTGTGTGTTAAGTCACGCTTGAGAAAATGCCTCGCTGCACACCACGCCGCTCCAAATTTGTGGCCTAAGGCTGGATTTAATGCTATATCAATGAAAACATAAGAACGACTCCGTGCAGCACTCTTCTTTTCGTGTGTTTAGTGACTAACCTGATGTCAGAGTTTATGCCGCCCATGGGCCTTTGACTTGGCTTCACACGCCGTCGTGAAATATATCTCAGGCATGCCGGTTTCCTCACGATGTTTTCCTTCACTGTTTTTAAGCAAGTAATAATAAAATTATACAATACACACATGATTCCGAAAAGTCAGAGGTGCGTGCCTTGGGTTCGAACTCGAGACCTATGACTTGCCATTCCGACGGTCATATCTGGCTATCACTGCTTCTTAGTGCAGCACTGATAAATTGCTACGTGCATCATCATTAACGCCCGGCCGTCGTCAACGGTTACCGTCGGTTGAGCACTAAATCCAGCCTAATAGATTTCTGTGGTTACAGTGCTCCTGGGAAGCAATCTGAAACATCAAGAACGCTTATAAACACGAAGATAGGTGTGATAAAAAAACATTTTTAAACAACTCCAGCAAAAAGCTCAGAAACATTGTTTCTAAAAATGTTTATGTTTCTGGAACTGTTGGCAACTCGTAGCTGAAATATTGTTTACAAATGAATACATTGCTTATAACTGGTTACATTATTATATTGATTTATATATTTTCTACCCAAAAACGTCTAGGGATCAGTTTCCACCAAACGGAAAATCTTCGCGCACTTTTTTGATGTCATTGAATAAGGAAATGTATCATTATTTTCTTTAAGTATAAAATCCGACGCTCGGGTATGCTCGGACACGAGAAAACGCTTGATGTCTGCGTCGGATTTTATACTTAAAGGCAATAATGATACAGTTTTTTATTCAGTGAAATCAAAAAAATGCACGAGGATTTTCCGTTTGATGGAAACTGACTCTAGTGCTGAACAAGGAACGGTCAGAATTGCCAAAAACATCAGGCTTAGCAGAAGGATTGGAGATTGCAGTTTTTTATTATTATCAAGACACTCACTCAGACAAGATGACGCCGCTGCCCATGCTCTTGAAGTAATACCTTAGTAGTCTTTTATGATACTCTCAGGTAAGGAACCGTAATTATGGAAACATCAATAGGAGATAATACGCAAAAAGAAAGCAGATGGCAGGACCACCGTAAGACCGCATCACAACCAATCAGAATGAGTTAAATTATCGTTGTCAAATACCTACACTTTTATAGTATGACACAACTTAAAAGTCGCATTGCTAAACTTGATTGAACAGCCAATGGCAGGCGCTCATTATCGCGCCATTCAAACGTATTGCGTCAGAAAGAAGAAGATGAAGAAAGAAATTTATTTGGCACGAAAGCAGTCAGACAGACAAAAAATTCATAAGAGACAAAACAAAAGAAAAAAAAATTGCTGTGTCTAGCGGCTGCGCCAAATAGGTTCAGTTCAGCATAAATGTCCGACCACTAGCACAAAACAGATAGGTACAAAAGTCAATCTACATACAAGTGCGCTCGAGCAACGCACACATAGACACTGCTCACGGACACGATATCTCGGACTGTTTGGGACTAGAGTGCGAGTGAGTGCGAGCGCGAGTGCCATGCGCTTGAGAAAGATATATATATAGATAGAGCGACCGCCGAGCGTAGATATGAAAAGTGAAGTAGGTAGGTACATACATGTGATTGAATTCTGTACCTATCTGTTTTGTGCCACTAGTGCCTGACGCTGGTTTTCAACTGAACCCATTGTGACGTAACTGATGTAAACCAGTTCTAAATAGATAGTGGCGCCATTAGTTCCCCAGTTTTACGCCATTCAATTGTTAATTCCTTTTTTCATAAAAAACCAATACTTACTTAAATTAATCGAAAATTGTTCGCGTGACAATGAAAAGATATTAAATAATTATTTATTATTGAATATCCATTTATTTAAAATTATTACGGCTAATAATTGTTTCGATGATACAATAAGATAGGGCCACTATTCCTATTACAACGATTTTACGAGTTGCTATTTAATTCTGAACTTTATTACTTGTAGTTAATGTTTGAAATCTCTTGCTGGTTTGTTTAGAGCGTTTTTGTGTAGTCATTTATCGAAGGACAGTTTGGAGGCCATGATTTTTATAGTACAAAATTCTTTGATAATACGACCAACATGACATGTTTTGATAAACTGTGTTTTTATATTAATAGTATTTTTTTGTTATGAATAATCATGATCTCCTATTATGATAGGAGTTATGACTGTTAGTCAGCGCTTGGATGGAACAGGATATGTCCTGTTCCATCCAAGCGCTGACTAACAGTCTTGGCCGCCCTAGGCTGTGTAGTACTAGCCTCTTCTCAGCTCCATTACTAAGCTATGATTATACGATATTCTAAAGTAAGACCAATTGTCAGACTCGGGCTTCTGACTACTCGTAACGACTGTCATAGGTATTCGTATGATGCCCGGGACCGACGGTTTAACGTGCTCTCCGAGGCACGGTCTGTCTCGACGTGTAACGAATGGTCACCCATCCACGAACTAACCGCGGCAAGCGCTGCTTAACCTCGCAAATCGTATAATCCGTGCGCTTGTTAATAAGCCACGAGCTCCTTGTGGAGGCTCTTTAATGCACTCTAAATTGATGCTGATATGTTGTTTAGTCCCTAACACTACTTACAATTCTGCTAAACCTAATAATAGGAAAATATGAAGACAGACATCTTAAACACTAACAAAAAACAAACCTGAAAGTAATACTCAATTTAACACACTCTACCAACGCACGTGAATGTCCTTTTAAATTATCCTTTTCAAAGGAGAAATAGGGCGGTTATATCCGGTATTGCAGACCCCGGTTAGTTCCCCCTCCTTCATAAAGGCCGGAAGTTGGAAACTGCTTTTCCTGCACTTCTCTTATTTTGATTAAGTTCATTATTGACCTTAATAGGGCTGTCGCGAACGCTGGGTATTATAACAAACTAAATTATAGTGTAGCTGCTTTTTGCTTGGCTGTGGCGAGTGATACTTGGTCGGAATATTGATGTAGAAGGGAGAATATTCTAGTAACGCCGTGTCAATGTTGTTTTTTGTTTTTTATTTATTAGTGGCGTTCTGATTTGTGAGTTCAAGTTCAATGAGATGTTTGGCGCAGTGCATGAGCGATTAGGCTCTGCACTATGCCGTCTGCGGATAGTGATTCCGGGTCTGGATGCATTTAAGATTTGGGCCTGTAAACATAGCCACGATACAGGAGAAATCCTGGTGTGGAGAGTTTTTATAAAAAAGAAAAAATGCCGTTCAGTTAGTTTCTGCGCACGTCGCTGTCGAATTTAGTTTGCCTCGCGATCTCGCAGCATGTTCAGCTCATGACGAAGGGCTCCATTTGGGTCTGAAACTTGTCCAAAAAAGTGCCCGTGAGGAAACCGTAAACAATCATAAATATTCCTCGAAATATAAGAAAAAAAACTTTACGAAAAATAATTTGTAATGTATCAAGATTGTCCTGTCGCACTATATGGATGGCTACATTAGCGACAGTGGCGCCTCTTTTTTTAATAAGTTTTAATAAGCTTTGTATATTTGTTTGTTTGTTATCAAATCTTGCGACAGATTTATCAACTACTTCTGCATAACCGATTCTTTTGAAACTTCGCACACAAATTCAATTCCCATGACAATAAAACATTATAATAATTTTAACCTTTAATCCTGAAATCCTGACGCTGCAGTGGTACTACTAGGGATAGATAAATCCGTTGTAACGTAATAGTTTTTTTTACCTTTTTGTACTCTGTTTTGCCAAACTGTAATCCAGTCACATAAATAGGTAGAAAGAAAGAAAATTTATTTATTCAGCCAAGAACACTGACAGCATAAATAAAATAAACAAAGAAAGAACAATACAATAAGAATTAAACACAAATTTTATGCTGTCGAGCATGTCCATGCCGAAAAGGTTACCAACTCAGCATATGCTAGGCGTCAAAACACCCAGCGCTGATTTTCAGCTGGCACCCCCGCAGTGACACACGGATGGAGGTAGTTAATTTTAAATATATATTCTATTATACTTGAATGGATAAAAGTGTTTTATAATGTGTCAATAAACTACAAAAATATAATAAAAAATAAAAACTACTTTTAATATAATTAATTAATTAATTTGGTAGCAAACCTCAAAATATTAACTGACCATACCGGGTGACGTATAAGGGCCGGCGCAGATCTGACGAGGCGCAGTGCAGAGGATTATTCATTACCAAGCCATTATCGAATTGCTAACGATTAAATAATATCGTAAATCGCCTTTACCCTATAGTCGCTTCGATATTCTCGGGGACTAGTAGTAGTGTTATTAGTAGTGGTAGCCTAGTGGTGTGACCGTCAGATTGTAAAGTCATAGGTCTCGAGTTCAAATCCAAGGCACACACCTGACTTTTCGGATTCATGTGCGTATTGTATAATTATCACTTGCTTAAAAACGGTGAAGAAAAACATCTTGAGGAAACCGGCATGCCTGAGAGATATTTCTCGACGACATGTGAAGCCAAGTCAGAGGCCCATGGGCGGCATATACTCTGACACCAAGTTAGTCACTAACCACACGAAAAAAAGAAGAAGAATTAGTAGTGTTAATTGATTAATTGATTTTGTATAAATGCTTGCAAAGTTTATAATGGTTAGTCATTGAAAAATGCTCTGCACTGCGCCTCGCCAAGTCTGCGCCGGCCCTAATTGTTTCTACTATTGATATATTATGTAGATTGCGACGTATATACATGACAAATAGTGAATATTGGCTCGACTGAACTAAACAAATACACGTTGTTAGTTCAAACAGTTAATATACCTGTGGTATTGTGTTGCTACATAGCAAAATTATCACCTATGTTCCTGAAGGAATAGGTATTGACACATCTAGGTGAGGTAGTATATAACCATAGATTGTTATTTATTGGCCTTAGAAATGTAAATAATATTTAGATTTATATATGTATGTAAGCAGTGATAGCATAATATGTAGATCTAACGGTGCTACGATTTACGTTGTGTCAGAACCGAAGTCCCTAGCAAAACTGAATGAGTGGGTCAAGGAACTGCAAGTATACTCCACCAAGAAGAACATGGTCTGTTTAGTTGTTAGCAATAAGATTGACATGCATATAATTTTGGGATCCAGTGCATAATATCAGCAAGCACATTAGGTCAACCGCGCGACGGGCGCAACGAGTATTCCCAAGGAGGGTCGACGTCAGGCAGGCGGCCGGTCATAAAACAATAAGCCAAAACCTCTAACAACATGGATTTATGAAATACATGTTGTGCCGACCCCACCTAGTGTGGGATAAGGACAGGAAGAAGAAGAAGAAGAAGATGTAAGCAGTAATAGCCTAGCGGTTGAATGCTTGCCTTCCATGCAGGAGAGTCATGTGCGGATCAGAATTTGATTATCACTTACGTTAACGGTGAAGGAAAAACATCGTGAGGAAACCTGCACACCTGAGAGGGCTCCATAAAGTTCTCGATGGTGTGTGTAGTCTGCCAACCCGCGCCAGGCCAGCGTGGTGGACTAAGGCCTAAACCCTTGTGAGAAGAAGTCAGTGCCCAGCAGTGAGACAGTAATGGGCTAATAATGTTTGTTTTAATGATATTTCACCTAACATGTTTTGTCTCCGCATTACCTTAAGGTCAACTGGTATAAAATGCCTTCGACATTAAGTCCGCCTTTGTACATTTTTTATGCATAAATGTAATAAATATTGGCATAATATTGTATTATGACAGCCATTACGGGCAGTCAGGAGTCCAAAAGTCTGACAATCCATCCTTAGGATATTGGCATAGCCCAGTAAATGGGTCGCGAAGGTCTGATGGCATTCGCCACGTGTAAAATACTGGTATTCAGCCGCATCTGGTTAGACTGGAAGCTGACCCCAACACAGTTTGGAAAAGGCTGGGCGGAACATACCAGGAAAAAAAAACTATTTTACGCGTTTGTACTCCCTCACAACCCTGAAAACTTGCAATCATGCTGACGACTATGCAAGCTTAAATGTGGGGCTTCAGATAATGCAGATACTGCTTAAAAACGAATGAAACCGGAATCGTTGTATACAACATAACATCACGCCTGTATTCCCCGTAGGGTTGGACAGAGATGTATAGTAACACCCTAATTTTGCCGTTATGTTTAAGTTCAACGTAATAGGGGGCGAGCCTATTGCCATCAACCGGGCACAAATCCAAACTCCGGGCTGCTACTGAAGAATTCCACACGGAAAAACCCAATAACACGTTCACTTCACTTCACATCTTTTTCTCTTTTCTTTAGTTCAGTACAAAGTGTGATCAACTCGTTGGTCTTCGTTGGCTAGGTGTATACGATGCATTATCTTACAGACAGCAATAACAATTTAAACTAACTTAAAAAATCTAGATAAACATAACATAACATGAAAGGCACGAGGCATGAAAGTAGAATAAATGCCGCGGAAATGCGTTCCTTGCGAAGTATGTGCGGTGTAACTTTGAATGATAGATTGAGAAATGATGAGATTAGACAAAGTTGCGGTTTAAAAGATGATGTAGTGACACAAATTGAAAGGAGTATGCTTAGGTGGTTTGGCCATGTTGAGAGAATGAGTGAACGGCGATTAACAAAAGGAATTTATAAGGCGGATGTTAATGGGAACGCCGGTAGAGGACGTCCTAGAAGGACATACATCGATGTTATTGGTGAAGTTCTTCACAAAGGTCAGGTGCGTAGTACTCTCAACCGGCGTGCGTGTATGACAAGATGTATGAATGTGGATGAAGCGAAAGGGGTATGTAAGGGTCGTAGCATGTGGCGTTCTATAGTTTCTGCCTACCCTCATGGGAAAAAGGCGTGAGTTTATGTATGTATGTACATAACATAACAACACGCCTTATATTCCCCGAACGGTACGGCACAGGTGTTTTAGTACACCCGCGTTTCGCCAGTTATGTTTAAATCCCATGTAATAGGGGGCGAGCCTATTTCCATTAACCGGGTACAAATCTAAAAAAAATTAAAAAATTAAAACTAAAGTAGGTCAGAGCTACATCCACCGACCACAACTTCACCCCGACCGCACGCCTACAAACGGACACCGCGTAGACAAATGAGTATCTACCCAATGTCCAAGGAAGGGACTGTCGACTTTGCCACTCAATATCTTCAAGATAATGTTGGGACCCTCCCTCACTCTACTCATTACTGAGGCGACTCTCTTACGCAAGATAGCGTAGAAATCGTCTGTTCGCGCACGTGCAAACATATCAGACGCTCTACAGTAGCAAGGCAAACCCAACATTACCCTGAAGGCATTGTTGTGTGTTACGAGTATGTTTAAAAATTCTAAACGAGAAAATCCTAGAACCGCAAAGTATGCAGAATATATTAGAGGTGACATCATGTATGATACGATTTACATTCAGTCACTGTAATATATTATACAATATTGTGCTAGGTACGTTCACTTTGTACCTGCAAACAAATGAGTACAGTTTCGCCTTTTGTACCGCGCAATGTAAATAGGTATAAAGGTAAAATCCCGCACGGCTAATTCTAGATTCCAAGGGATCTACTTAGTAACACAAATACTGGGAACTGTGTGTTACTGACGAATTTTCAGTGCGGCCAATCGAATTAAGTTCACCGAGCGTTACACCTCACTTTGGAATATGGAATCAGAATTACTAGATGCATTACAATACCTACAGGGTCCTTTGAACCTCGTGATGTACTGCTGACACAGATTAACCAGCACGGGTTATTTTTGGATTCAATAAAAAAAAATACAAGAATTACCTAAACATGACTGTGTTCTTATCGTGAGGAATTTTAGCGCCCCGACCGAATTGCGTAGCTATCGCTCGCCGCGCGGTCATTTAACTTGGGGCGCTAAAATGGCTCACGTTAAGAACACAACATGTTTACTTCTTGTACCTAATTCTTTTTATTGAACCCAAAATATCCCGTGCTTGGTTAATCTATGTCAGCAGTACATCATGAGGTTTGAAGGAATTACATGATTTTATTTACACCCTGTAGTAACTGACAAAAAAAACTAAATTTAAAAATGGAAAAATCGAATTCAAAACGTGAATTACACTTTAATACAAGCGCCTCGTTGGTCAAGTGGTGGCAAGCGCGACTGCTGATCATGAGGTCCTGACTTCGATTCCCAGGTCGGGCTAAGTGTTATTGGTTGTTATCGGTTGATGACAATAGGCTCGACCCCTATTACATGGGACTTAAACATAACGCCGAAATGAGGGTGTTACTATATACCTCTGCCCAACCCTTCAAGAATACAGGCGTGATGTTATGTTACAAGCGTTAAACCGATTCTAGAATTTTCTAGAATTGAAACATTCCTATTCCGAAGTTTTAGAAGCCGTTAACATATTTTTTTAAAGCAAAATCAAAAAACATATTTAAAAATCGAATCCTTCAAAAAGCGAATTAAGTTTACAATCGAATAACCACTCTAAAATCAAAACGGCGTCTAGAATCAAAACATTTCTTTTTTGAAGCTTTTAACATTTTTTTTAAAGCAAATCAAAAATCACGATCTATCTGCGAACGGTGCAGGATTGACACAAGGGATAGGAGGCTCACAGGTGGGCCAATACAGGCTGAAGATGACCATTCGTTCTGCCCAGCTTTTTCCCAATTATATTAGGGTCAGCTTCCAGTCTAACCAGATACGGCTGAATACCAGTATTTTACACGGAGCGACTACCATCAGACCTCCGTAACCCAGATACTGGGCAATGCCGATATCCTAAAGTTAGACCATTTATCAGACTTTCAGGCTTCTGACTACCCGTAACGACCGTCATAGATATTCGTATGACACCCTGGACCAACGGTTTAACGTGCCTATGGTCACCCATCCACGGATTAACCTCGCAAATCATATGCTTCGCAGTCGTTAATAAGCGACGATTATGAATACAAAATCTACATTCAAAAACCGAATTACGCTTTAAAGGACCCCGTTTAGAATCAAAACATGGCTTCTAGAATCAGAACATTCCTCTTTCAAAGCTACTAAGGCAGCGATGCGCGCTTCCTTTACTTAGTAGCTCTTGTAAAAGGCTCCGCTCCGGATTTATTCCAGCCATGGCACTAAGCCGTCTCAAAATGCAGATTATCCGACTAATATCATGGAATTCTAACGTAATCTCGGATGCGACTCACAAATTCTACTTAAATACACTTTTATAGTACCCCTCTCAGATTTACTGACGTGTATCTCTAATTTGTTGGGATTATCGCTGCATTTACGTTTGGTTGGTGGAGAATAGGCCTGTTCTTCTCCATCGTTGGGTGCCGTAAATGGCGATTGAGAGGTTTCGTCAAGGGGATGGGCAGCGGCGTCCTCCTGTCTGGTAAGAACTCTTTTTACTGGTACATGTCATGTGGAGTAGGTACATATTTTATACCTTGGTGTAAATGAGAGGTTAGTGACTTCCCCGTAGGCAGTGAAAAAGGAAAATGTTTTTTTAAAATTGCTGTGTCCTCACGGCTCCGCCCGCGTAAGAAGTTTTATTCCAGTAATAAATATAGCCTATGTTACTCAGTGATAACGTAGCTTTCGAACGGCAAAAGAATTTTTGAAATCGGTCCAGTAGTTTTTAAGTTTATTCGTTACATACAAAAATACAAATCTTTCCTCTTTATAATATTAGTATAGATTTTAAAACATCTTTAATTGAAGATAGTGCCGATTCTGGTGTGCACAAGCTAAATTTAATTTAGGCTATTGCCTTCTTTTTCTCTCTTATAAAATAAGAAAGAGATGGACGTAAATTTCCACAAAAAAAACAACACGTCAGAACGTGTCGACTAAAAACATGGTGAAGTAAAAGGCTGAAACCTATCTATACTAATATTATAAAGCTGAAGAGTTTGTTTGTTTAAACGCGCTAATCTCAGGAACTAGTGGTTGGAATTGAAAAATTATTTTGTGTTGGATAGTCCATTTATCGAGGAAGGTTATAAGCTATATAACATCACGCTACAACCAATAGGAGCGGAGCATAAATGAAAAATGTTGCAAAAATGTCCACCCGTGCGAATTTGACATAATATCTGACTTAGTTCTTATCTAGATGTGTATAAGTAAAAGATAGCAATTTTCTAATTTAGTTAAATTGATGAACAAGAGGATTGGCACCAAAATCTGTAAAAGAAAGATACAGAATCTTGGGGTGTAGGTATCTATCATTACAGTTATAGCTAATATAGGTCTGCAAGGATTGCGAGCATGGTAAATAAAGTAAATGAAACCAACATAGACTCTCCACCACTGAGAGTACTTATATTTGGGTTAGTGGTTAGTTACAGAAGCTAGTTCACAATATAATAATTTACACAATTTACACAAGATCAGAAAATAAGGACAAGCTAATCATATATAAAAGGTCAGACTTCTTCGGCTGTTCGAAATAGAATCCTGTGCTCCGTCGAATGACGTCGGGTACGTTGATTCATCTTGACGACTACCCTCCTTTATCAACATTATCCAGTGTTACCAGCTACCGATAACATATCTTTCTTATTTTATTACCTACCTAAACAAAAAAATGTCCATTCCTTAAAACAAAATTTCATTTCAGTATATTTTTAAAACCGTAATCGCTGAGTCACACAGGCGTTACCCTATTCGTCAACACAAACATGGATATTCCATTTTCGTTCGTCATAATTGAGATTGATAAAAATATTTTCAGAATAATTGTTACACGTTGTATAACTGAGGCGATTGACGCAGTTCGTATGTTTTTTATTTATGTTCTGAAAAGAGTTGTTAAAGGATTCATTTTAGGTATTATTGTGGGACCCCACAGTGGAGAGGTCCACCAGCAGTTGGTGGACCAAGACCCGCCGGGGCTGCGGTGCATGCTTAGGCGAATCTCGCGACCCCGGCCGACAGTCAAAACGAGGAACACCGTGGGTTTTTAGCCGATAAGAGTCCGGCAGACACCCTCGCCTACCCCGGGCGAGGGACATCTATGAGGATTTTCCCATGATAAAAAAATAAAAAAGGTATTATTGATTAGTTTGTATAGCTAGGTAGGTACTGGTCGTCCGTATTCGGTGATTCAAGCTAAGCGTCCACCTGACCACAGCGTACGCATCTGACGGATCACATCTAAACGAATCCGTAAAATATACGGTAATACGAAAATAAGCGCCCGTTCACACAGCGGATCCGTTTTAACGGATCCGTCGGTACTGGATGTGTTGTTCACACCTGTACCGACGGATCAGTTAAACAAATGGCAGCTGCGTCGTATCTGGCAGGCAGGATACGATAAAAATAACGGATCCAGTATTTTTTACTGGATTCGGAATACTGTCGTGTATATGACTTTGCTCATTCAACTACAGGCGCCATCACCAAAATAAAAACGGATCCTGTAAACAGTTTATGTGTGAACTATCTGTAACAACATTCATAATCAGCCCATTAAAATCCCACTGCTGGGCCTCTTCTCAGAATGAGCAGGGCTTAGGCCTTAGTCCACCACGCTGGCCTGGTGCGGGTTGGCAGACTACACACACCATCGAGAACTTTATGGAGCCCTCTCAGGTGTGCAGGTTTACTTTTCCTCACGGTGTTTTTCCTTTTTGACTGCCTTGTTGGTCTAGTGGTCGCAAGCGCGACTGTTGAGCATGGGGTCCTGAGTTCGATCTCCAGGTCGGGTAAACTGTTATTGGGTTTTTCCATTAGGAATTTCTCAGTAGCAGCCTGGAGTCTAGATTTGTGCCCGGTTAATGGCAATAGGCTCGCCCCCTATTACATGGGACTTAAACATAACTGGCGAAACGAGGGTGTACTAAAAACACCTCTGCCGAACCCTTCGGGGAATTTTATTTATGTTTTGCCTTCACCGTTAACGCAAGTGATTATCAAATTCTGATCCGCACATGAATTCGAAAAGTCAGAAGTACGGGCCGGAATCGAACTCAGACTCTGTATGGAAGGCAAGCGCTCAACCGGTAAGCTATCACTAAAAATAACAAAATAAACAGCAGTGATAGTCTAGTGGTGGACCATCGGACTGCCAAGTTATAGGTCTCGAGTTCGAACCTAAGGCACACACCTATGACTTTTCGGATTCATGTGCGTACTGTATAATAATTATCACTTGCTTAAAAATGGTGAAGGAAAACATCGTGAGGAAACCGGCATGCCTGAAAGATATTTCTCGACGGCATGTGAAGTCAAGTCAGAGGCCCATGGGCGGCATAAACTCTGATACCATGTTAGTCACTAATCACATGAAAAGAAGAAGATAAAATAATTATAATTAAAACGCCAACCGATGAGGTCAAAACTGATCGAGGCCGCGGCCCAGCTACATAGAATTTCACATAAACTTCTGATTCCCCAAATTGCCGTGACATTAACTGAACGTATTATACTTTTACTGGAAACGAATGTTCCATTAATTTTGTTGGTTGCCCTGGAATTGCCGTTATTACAGCCATCAATGACTCTGGTTTACTATTTAAGGTACCATATACTATTCAGAGATACGGAAAAGTTTCGGTTTTTAATTAAACATTATTCATTGGACTAGTAGTAGCAAGCGCGACTGCTGATCCTGAAGTCCTGGGTTCGATCCCCAGGTCGGGCAAAGTGTTATTGGTTGTTATCGGTTGATGGCAATAGGCTCGACCCCTATTACATGGGACTTAAACATAACCACAAAACAGGTACTGAAGTCAATCACATGTATGTACTTCACTTTTCATACCTACGCTCGTCGGTCGCTCTATCTATATATCTATCTCTCTCAAGCGCATGGCACTCACGCTCGCACTCACTCGCACTCTAGTCCCAAACAGTCCGAGATATCGTGTCCGTGAGCAGTGTCTATGTGTGCGTTGCCGAGCGCACTTGTATGTAGATTGACTTCTGTACCTACCTATCTATTTTGTGACATAACGGTGAAATGAGGGTGTTACAATATACGTCTGCCCAACCCGTCGGGGAATACCGGCGTGATGTTATGTTATGTATTATTAATGTTGTGGAAGAACGAGATATGGTGTTTCTCCAACGAAAAGGCAGGATTCTCCAACCAGGCGAGCCTTATGCCTGGCGGGCTACTGCCCAACGGTTGATGGTGGGAAGTTGTATCTGCGTGTCAAAGCTTGATACCGAGATGCAGGATTCTGTGACGTCATATTTTGGGAGTTGTCATTATTATCGCTTCTTCTTTTCGTGTGGTTAGTGACTAACCTGGTGTGAGAGTTTATGCCGCCCATGGGCTTCTGACTTGGCTTGACATGCCGTCGAGAAATATCTCTCAGACACACCGGTTTTCTCACGATGTTTTCCTTCACCGTTTTTAAGCAAGTGATAATTATACAATACGCACCTGAATCCGAAAAGTCAGAGGTGCGTGCCTTAGGTTCGAACTCGAGACCTATGACTTGGCAGTTCGACGGTCACACCCCTAGGCTATCACTGCTATAAAAATTAATTATTATCGCTGTAGTTTGGTATGCAATCGTCGTGCTGCGTAGTTCGCATGTATCGTGGTAGGTATCGCCACAATGTTACGAGACTTATGAGTGAACCAAGCGCCGCTAAAAAAAAGAGTTCTCGATGGCGTGCGACTTTTTTTGCAATCTTTATTATCCTTTGATTATAATGTCGTGTACAAACATAATTTTCTAATGTATCCAACATGTACGGTCAACAACGAAAGCTGGTTAAAACTGTTACTTTTACATAACATCTAAAAGACACAAAATTATTCGATACACTGCTTTTCAGAGTCTATACTTATATTATAAAGCTGAAGAGTTTGTTTGTTTGTTTGAACGCGCTAATCTCGGGAACTACTGGTTGGAATTGATATTTTTGTGTTTGATAGTCCATTTATCAATGAAGGTTATAGGCTATATAACATCACGCCATGACCAATAGGAGCGTAGCAATAAATATATAATAATAATAGTCAAGAGTTTGTGTTATTTTATTGTTACATATGTTCCGATTAAATTTGAATATTATTGTGTTCAGTTATGATTTAAAAAACTCAAGTCTTAACATACTTTTGTTGCTGACTGTACCTCTGAGCACATAAATGACTTACGCAACACACTGCAAAATGGGTCAAATATTTACAAAATTCCGATCGAAATTGGGACGTGTTTACGTTTTTTACGATATTCCGTACCACATAAAAGGGCCGTCCCTTTCAGTCTTCCGTGCTCATCCGAGTAAAAATGGGTTATTGTTTTTCCTCTTACATTATAATAGAAGCTATCTGTGTTAGTGTAAGTAAAGAGCAATCTCTCAAAGATCCGATTCTTTGATTTTTAGCACCCTTTGTTGGGAAAAAGAAAATAAAATGCTCCTTCATTTCGCCGGACAGAGGCATTTCCGGACGAAATTTACGGAGGGTGTTTTTAGGGTTCCGTACCCAAAGGGTAAAACGGGACCCTATTACTAAGACTTCTCTGTCCGTCCGTCCGTCTGTCACCAGGCTGTATTTCATGAACCGTGATAGTTAGTTGAAATTTTCACAGATGATGTATTTCTGTTGCCGCAATAACAACAAACACTAAAAAACAATAAAATATTTAATGGGGCTCCCATACAACAGACATGATTTTTTTGCCGTTTTTATAGATAATGGTACGGAACCCTTCGTGCGCGAGTCCGACTCGCACTTGGCCGGTTTTTTTTTTGTATTTACACGAATGTAAAAAAAACGATCTACGGCTTTGTAAGCAGCAATTAAGGTAAAATGTAAAGTGATAAGGATGGAGGTAAAGTCTTGGAATTTACTTACAAATAATTTATAAAAAAATAAATTAAATTCTTGATCCTTTTCTTAGAACAAACCCGTAGGCTAAAAATAAGCCTGTTCATTTCTCGTTTCACGGAATTAATAATCTCCTACCTTGACTTTATGCTTTGATTTTATTTTTGAATGTATAGCATTCTTAAGTCAGCGATAGGTAATTATATTTTTATTATTTTTTATTATTCGAAAATCCTCACGGATATCCCTCGCCCGGGGAAGGCGAGGGGGTCTGCCGGACTCTTACCGGCTAAAAACCAAAGGTGTTCCTTCTCCTGACCGTTCGGCCGGGGTCGCGGGATTCGCAAAAGCATGCACCGCAACCCCGGCAAAATCAGTGATAGCCTATCGGTTGAATGTTTGCCTTTCACGCAAGAGAGTCTGAGTTCGATCCCAGCCCGCATCTCTGACTTTTCGAGTTCATGTGCAAATCAGAATTTGACTGTCACTTGCGTTAACGGTGAAGGAAAAACATCTGAGAGGGTTTTATAAAGTTCTCGATGGTGTGTGTAGTCTGCCAACCCGCACCAGGCCAGCGTGGTGGACTAAGGTCTAAACCCTTCCCATTCTGAGAAGAGGCCCGTGCCCGGCAGTGGGACAGTAATGGGCTAATTATTTTATGTTATAATTATTTTATGTAATTATTCCCTTACTTGTGGAACACGAAATTGTGTATCTTTGGCAAAATATAAAAAAGTGTCTGTATCAAGATAAAAATAAACTGTGAAGCTATTATAGATATAAAAATAAAATTACATTTGACGGTTTTGTCCACCGTATTTTGGGAAATGGGAGTTTTGAATAAAACCTTATTTTGTTGATTGCCTGCTACGCTCCCAAAATAGAAAATCAACGTTAAAAATGTCGCAATTTCGTCAGTTGTCAAACTTCTAAGCAATAAAAATAAATAAATATAAGATTTCTAAATTTAGCATTTCCAAGTAACTTCCTAATATTCTATAAATTGACGTTGTTTACCGAACAATAATATTCGAAACAGTTTTCCTCCATTATTTTCACACTTAAGGACATTTTCCTGAAAAAATCCTCACTGCCTTTTCTCTCCTGTTTTCCGCAAAATATTAAGAAAGATTACGTATTAGTAGCAGCATTTTTGAGTAGTTCTAAAATCGACACTAGGTGGCGCCACTGTGAATGTACACCTGTTAAAACTTTGTTTTGTACAGTCAACAACAGAAGTCGATGAATGAAGACAATTAAATAACAATATTAGGTATATTGTAATTTAAGTAGCTTTACAACATACTGTCAATTACTGGCTAATGTATTAGACATTGACATTTTGATTGAGTACGTGACATTGATAGGTCTACATAACAACAGCGCCATTCAATGCTGCCACTGGATTGCCAAATGTGATATCTTGTCATTCTAATTTGCTGCAGAAATTTCTATTATTCAATTTCTATTTGTCCTCATCAACCCAACAAAAAAAAAACAATTGAATAGTTTATTGCATTCAATGCTACCATTGCAGTATAATATATTTATCGGTAAATGGCAACACTATTACGCAGACCGGAATAAAAATATAAATAGGAAGAATTATTTATCATAATTTATACCAAACGTGGTTTCGGGTAAATAATAGCCAGCCATCTTTATTTATAGGTAACTAAACTATCATTAATCAAAGAACTGGAAAGGAAAATACTTAATTTATACTTTGTCTATTCGTTCTTCACATGCGGGTGAAGGAAAACATCTCGAGGAAACCTGAACTGAAAGGGTTCCATAATAATCCCTTACTCTATGCTCATAGACCAAACAATACACAGAACTGACCCAGAAAAATATCCTGCATAAAACACAGCGGCTACCTAACAAAGTCGGTCCGGTAATTTCATTGTCTACATTTTATCGTAAATAAGAGAAGAGCACGTATTTACTCTTGGATATCTATTTATTAACTTCAATCAGTGGACATCGCTCGGGGATAACGAATGTGGGTGGTCTAAGTTATAAGAGACGGCGGGTTTTAGGACTATTATTTTTATTATCAATAGAAGGCCGATTGATTTGTATACATACATACATACTATCACGCCTGTTTTCCATTGGGGTAGGCAGAGACTATAGATTTCCACCTGCTACGATCCTGATGCACCCTTTTCCCTTCATCTACATTCATTAACCTTCTCATGTATGCTTGCCGGTTTAGGGTGCTACCAACCTGGCCTTTTTTGAGAATGTCTGCGATTTGTTCGTGGTACATTCGCCGAAGTCGGCCCCTTCCAACTGTTCCATCCACACTCGCCTTGTACACTTGTTTAACTAATCTCCTTTTCGTCCATCTTCTCTACGTGACTAGAACGTTTCTCAATCCGTCTCGCTACATCTTCTTTCACTCCACAACGTTCCCTTATCAGCGTGATTTGTATAAATGGGTAAAAATCTTGATTAACTCCATATTAGTAGCGGATTTCCTTGTGAACGAGTTCGTTTTAGGAAGTACTACCATCATACCTATTTTTGCCGCCTAATTTGAAAGGTACAAATGCTATTAAAATTGCAGATTCACGAGACTTTTTTAACTAGTTTCTAAGGTTGGAATGTATCAGCTAACCTCATGGTGTTGTTATGTATAGGTATAGGTAGCGGCAACCACTTCCCATCAGGTGAGCCGTCAGTCTATTTGACAAGCCATAAAAAAACCATACAACAACATAGGAGTAATGCATAACATAACATCACGCGTGTAATCCCCGAAGGGTTGGGCAGAGGTGTATAGTAATACCCTCATTTCGCCATTATGTTTAAGTCCCATGTAATAGGGGTGAGCCTATTGCCATCAACCGGGCACAAATCCAAAATCCGGGCTGCTACTGAGGAGTTCCACACGGAAAAACCCAATAACACTTTGCCCGACCTGGGAATCGAACCCAGGACCTCACGTCCAGCACTCGCGCTTGCCACCATTAGACCAACGAGGCAGTTTATATAGGAGGAATAGTCCGTAGTGAGCAAGCTAGTCGGTGACCGCCTTAAGCATTAGTGAGAATGAATTTGCAGAACTTGCAGATAGGTATATCTTTTTATTCACTTGATGGCCGAATCCTTATAGCCTTTAAATATCCGGAAACCTCGACCCATCAAAGCAAGGCCAATTAATATTGTTTATTAATTACAGTTACGTTATTTTTACGACGTAAACTATGGGTAATTATGGCGGTAATGTAATGGATTTTCAATGTACATAAAGTTATAAACAAAATATAATTATAGGAAGCCCGAAGAGAAAACTTTAAAAGTTTCTAAAAATATATGAAATTATAGTTTTTACAGCGCATTAATGACCGTAGCGGCGTCCTTACTACGACATTTATAAAAAAAATATTGTTACTGAAGTATTATATCGTTTCCTTGTACCGATCTTTAAATAAAAATACAAAAGGAATACGTAATAGTATCAATTTATGTCATTAATCAAAAAAGTTACAGTTTTACAAGTTTGATAAAAATAAAATAGAACAAACGAAAAAAAATTAAAAAGGATTTTATTAAAATTAAAAAAAAAAACTACATTTATAACCAAATACTCAGACACTACTTATTTTTAAACATCCATTAAGTATCTGCTATCACTATCGCTTTAAGGCGACGTGACAGTGACAGCATGAACTTAACGCCTACATAAAATTGAATAGCATTTGAGTATATGGCCAATAGAGTCTAGACTCTATCCTCTCGTAAGCCCTTTAAAATTCCATTTTTTCCTTACATTTAGGAAAAAAGATCTGACTATATTTTTAACCGACTTCCAAAAAGGAGGAGGTTCTCAATTCGATTGTATGTTTTTTTTTTGTATGTTTGTTCCGCCATATCTTTGCTAATTGTGAACCGATTTTAATGATTTTTTTTTGTTCGAAAGAGTATTCTTTCGAAATGGTCCCATTTAAATTTGGTGAAGATCTGATGAAGAACTTCGAAGATAGACCATTTGAAGTCGGTTATATTTTTGTTAAAAAGTGATTATTTCATTGTAGCGTTTATTCAGGCTATGACCAAAGTCTGCTATATTTGTCAGAATAAACATGTTTTATTTCTTTAGTTTTATGTACCGTGTGTACTTGGGTCCTGATGACCAACCCAGTTGCCAAACAGTGATGATTATGGCAAACCTAGCTCATAACCATTACGTAGCTGATTTTCATGAGGCTCATGACTAGCGTTCGTTCTACCTAGCCTTTTCCCAAATATGTTGGGGTCAGCTTCCAGTCTAACTAGATGCGGCTGAATACTAACATCTTACACGGAGCGAGCCATCCGACCTCCGCAACTAAGTTAAAGGGCAATGCCGATATACTTATGTTAGACTAGTTGTCAGAATTTTGGGCTTCTGATTTCCCGTAACGACTGTTATAGATAATATTCGTATGACACCCAGGGTCGAGTGTTTAACGTGCTCTCTGAAGCACGGAGGAGTCTCGGTGTAACGAACGGCCACCCATCCACAAACTGACTGCGGCAAGTGCATCTTAACCTCACAAATCATATGATCCACGCGGTTGGTATTTAGTCACGAGCCACTCGCACATGATCAGCAGTAATAATATTTAAGCTGATGACGATTTTATTTTAACATCTTACACCTTATCTTACTTATTTATTAACTTATATTATTCTTCGTTTATTTATTTATATACACATATGATTTACATTTTTAAATATTTCTATAAAAAATATAAAAAAACATTTAAAAATATAAAAAATAGTAGCCCACCGGCATCGGGAACAGGGTCCAAGCTACCGGTGGTCAGGGCCTCAGAGAGAGGAACCTCCTGACAATACGTGCCGTGTCCAGAAGTACCGCTTTCTGTATCAGGCCCTTGATCCAGCTGCCCAACGCGAGCCTCGTCAGATGTTGGTCGAGGCTCTTGGCTATTAAGCCATTGGCCGTCACGACTATCGGCACAATGACTGCAGAGTCAACCTCCCACATGTCGACAACCTCGTGTGCCAAGTCTTGATACTTAATTTCTTTATCTTTCTCGGCTTTCACAAGGTTCTCGTCATGTGGGACAGTGATATCAACAATCATTGCGAGACGCTCTGATCGATCTATCACCACTATGTCAGGCTTATTGGCAACAATAGTCCTGTCGGTGATGATAGATCGGTCCCAGTACAATGTGATATGACCATTCTCGAGAACTGGGTCGGGCACATACTTGTAGTATGGTACTTCTGCGTCCACAAGGTTGTATTTCAGAGCAAGTTGCTGGTGGATAATCCTAGCCACTAGGTTGTGTCTGTGCAAATACTCGCCGTTAGCAAGACGAGAACAACCTGAAATAATATGTCGAATGGATTCGCCGGGACAGTGGCATGCCCGACAGATGTCAACCGTGCCGTCCTTCACAATATATTTTCGGTAGTTGTTCGTCAAGATAACTTCGTCCATAATCGCACAGACAAAACCTTCGGTTTCCCCAAATAGGTCACCGAAACGCAGCCAGGCTACGGACGCTAGGAAATCTACATCGGGCCCATGAAGGGCCCGGTAAAAGCGTCCGTGAAGCTCCTTGCTCTGCCATACCTCCCTGCGACCATTAGTATCCAGTACTACAGGCTTGCGCCAGTTCTCTTTAGCCAAGGAGAGCGGGGTGAACCCTTTGTCCACTGCGACTACATCTCGATGCATCCCCACGTCGGCATGGAGGAAGTACTCCCTGAGGCTGCACACCTCGCGGTTGTGGAGGGTCTTAGCATTTAAAAAGCCTCGACCCCCACACTTCCTCGGAATGTACAGCCTCATCACCGATGAACGTGGGTGATGCATTCGGTATGCAGTCAGCAGCGTACGGACCCTCCTATCCAGGGCGTCAAGTTCCGTCTGGGTCCACTTGAGTATGCCGAAGGAGTACATCAGGACCGGCATGACCCAACCGTTAAAGGCGCGCACCTTATTTCCGCCTGACAAAAGACTTTTTAACTTATATTATTATTATAATATACTTAGTGCCGATTTCACCAACGTCGGATAACTTTAATCGAGGAATAAACTTGACGTTTTGACAGCTTTTGCATAGAAATTCTGTCAAAACGTCTGTCTTATTCCTTGGATAAACGCTATCCGACGTTGGTAAAATTGACCCTTAGTGATTTAGTTGAATGTCGATTTTTATTAGGTTATACGTTTGTATGCTGAAAACTGCCTTATATATTTTACTTGACAAATCTTTCCATCCAAAGGTTGTCTGGAAGAAATTGCTTTAAGCGATAAGACCGCCATTTGTACTGTTCTTAATAATGTGTACTCCTTCTGTTTTATTTCTTTTAGTGTACAATAAAGTATATCTATCTATCTATCTATCTATCTACCTTGGACCATACACCATTCTCCTCGATATTTCTTCATAAAATATTAAGGGGCCGATCTCTTGCTCGGAGTAATCTTTGGATCACAATCATATAGGATATGAAGGGAAAAGTGAGCTGTAGCGTGCAAATTTAAAATACGTATGAATACGAGAGAATTGGCCCTCCCTACATGGTCAGGCAAGTGTGTAATGTATCTTATAGGATCGTCTTGGTTTATCCCGAAATATTTCTGGGAAAAAATTGTGGTCATAAGTCAGAGAGGACTGGAGAATGTAATAAATATGGCGGACAAACAGTTTATAATGAATGGGATCTTAATTGAGAATTATTGTGGTTTAATTATAGTAGCTATCTTCTACATAGTATCGCTTAAGTTATTCAAACATACACTCACTTCCTTCATAAATTATGTCATACAGACAGTGTAGAGGCTTTTCGAGTGTGACTGCGATATAGAAAGAAAGATGAAGATAAAATATTTTTTATTTCTGCACACAACATAGAAACGCATAACAATACGCCTGTATTCCTGGAAGGGTTGGGCAGAAGTGTATAGTAACACCCTCATTTCGCCATTATGTTTAAGTCCCATTTAATAGCGGGCGAGTCTATTGCCATCAACCGGGCACAAATCACTCCGGGCCACTACTGAGGAATTCCACACGGAAAAACCCAATAAGACTGCCTGACCTGGGATCGAACCAAAAACCTCACGATCAGCACTCTCGGTGGCCACCACTATAACAACAATATTTGATGGTCCCCCAAATAAAATGTCACAATAAACTCTAACAATGCCCTTGTCAAATCAAATTCTATTCAAACATTCGAAATTCAAACTCACATGTACACCTAACAAAATTGTCACCCGAACTAACATTGAAAACAGATCCATTTTATCAATGGCGGCCGAAGTACCCAATGAAATAAATCGTCCTTCGCTCCGCTTAGCTTTAGAGTACTTTGAAAAAGTTAAATTGCACATTAAAACCGTCTAAAGTTTAATATTATGCCAAAAACCGTTATAACGCCCATCTCATTTCCGATAAATTCCTGTGTTTCGGAAGACTTCATTAAAACTGTAAACGATTCGTTTAATTTCTGCGGTATTGGCTTTCAACGGTTTTCGGCGATAATGTGTATTGTTATACTGAAGGCGAATGATGAGGGAATATTTTATTAGTATTGTTGCGGGACTATACTAAGTTAAAGTTATAATATACGTTTATTGGTAGCAACAGAGTTCTTCTTTTTGCTAATCCGTCGGACAAGCGTGGCAATTATGTCATTATTTCCTATGACACACCCACAATTACAGTTACCTGCTAATTACCAACCGCACAGGTCATACGATTTGCGAGGTTAAGCTGCGCTTGCCTCGGTCAGTCCGTGGATGAGTGACCGTTCGGTACACATCGAGACCCCTGCATGCCTTGAAGAGTACGTTAAACTGTCGGTCCCGGGTGTCATACTAACAATACATATGACAGTCGTTACGGGTAGTCAGAAGCCCGAAAGTCTGACAACCGGTCTAACATTAGGACATCAGCGTTGCCCAGGAACTGGATTGCGGAGGTGTGCATGGTAAAATACTGATATTCAGCCGCATCTGGTTAGACATAGTTGGGAAAAGGCTAGCAAAGAATTACTGTTGCCTGCGTACTGCATTGATGTCTGTTAGTGGCCTGCACACCTAACTCATTCACCTACCTACGTAGATAGCAGTAACGTTATTAGGTTGGTATAGGTAACGTTTAAAAGCAATTCGGGGCATAATCAGGCTGACGGGCAACGCTTACTGTTCACTTGTGAATTGATCGAATTGTACCGTGTTTACAATGTGCAAGAATATCAGAAGTGTAGGACATACCGAACCCTTTGGCGATGGCTGAAGGAGCAGGCAGATGATGTAATATGGTACATTATAGTTAGACAATAACAGGGAGGGATTTGTGGCTAATTACCAACCGCGTGAATCATATGGTTTGCGAGGTTAAGCTGCGCTTCGTTACGGGAAGTCAGATGCCCGAAAGTCCGACAACTGGTCTAATCTTAGGATATCAGCATTGCCCAGTAACTGGGTTGCGGACTTCCGGAGGTCTGATGGCAGTCGCTCCGTGTAAAATACTGGTATTCAGCCGCATCTAGTTAGACTGGAAGCTGACTCCAACATAGTTGGGAAAAGGCTAGGCAGTACAGAACAGTATAGTAAGACAATAAGAGCTCAAACGCACTGGCGGCTGGCCGTGACGCGGCGTGCCGTTGCGGTTGGGCGCACTTCAATTTTGATATGAAACCGCTTGATACCAACGCACTGACTTGCGGACAGCCGTCAACCACTCCGGTTGTCTTGGAGCTGCGGTGGGCCGCACCGGTTGAATGTAGCGGCGCACCGCACCCCCTCAACGCACTTAGCGCGGTTAGCCGCAAGCGCTCCCCGTGCTCAACTCTTTGCTATCATGTCGTATCTTCAGTAGAGGGTGTATCCAAAATCGGTGTTTATTTTTACGACGACGTTTTCCACGATAATTTAAATAAATAACCACAGCAACTTCTTCTACGTCCATCATTTCCAACATTTCTAGAAGCACTGACGACGAAATGCGGCGGGCCGCTACAGAACCGAGACGATACGGTTAGCCGGAATACGGCGTGCCGTTGCGGCAGAGCGTATATACTGCGGCCAACCGTAACGGAACGCCGCGTCACGGCCAGCCGCTAGTGCGTTTGAGCCCTAACAGTATTGTATTTGAGATCAACCTGTTGTACAAGAATTGCTTAAATATCATTACTCGTAATCATACTTGCGTTAACGGTGAAAGAAGAATATCTTGAGCAATCCTGCACACCTAAAAGGGCTCCATAAAGGTATCGATGGTGTATGTAGTCTGCCAACCCGTACTGCACACTTGGCAGTCAGCACCGTTACCAACCTTGCTGACGTGGGTATATTTTTATGAGGTATTCTCATATAGGACGTGCCGACACCGATTTAATGAAATTCGTGTATTTTTTTATAACTATCAAATTCCTAATATTTGTCGGATATACTTACATGCGACGACAAATCAAGCTATATATTTCCAGATGACACTGACCTCTCATTTTACAGAAATTCCGTATAATAAGAGGTCAGTTTATACTGGATGTACATAACTTGATAATTATTCCGTGGTGTGTACGTACATACCTAAATCAAATATCGGCTATTTTGATATTTATTATGATATCGGATTTTTATGAACCCCAGTTATTTTTTAACTTTAAATTTCTCAATTAAGTCTTGATAAAAATGAATACTGCCTTGTTGGTGTAGTGGTCGCAAACGCGACTGCTGAGCATGAGGTCCTGGGTTCGATCCCCAGGTCGGACAAAGTGTCATGGGTTTTTCCATTAGGAATTTCTCAGTAGCAGCCCGGAGTCTGGATTTGTGCCCGGTTAATGGCAATAAGCTCGCCCCCTATTACATCGGACTTAAACATAACTGGCGAAACGTGGGTGTACTATAACACCTCTGCCGAACCCTTCGGGGAATACAGGGCGTGATGTTATGTATGTTTTAAAATTAATGACTTTTGTAAAGTTAAACTACAAAATACATCACAGATCCAAAACAACACTAATAATAACTCCTTTGTTCTATATTGACTAACTGTTCATTCATCACATGTCAATTGACCACAGCAATGGCCGAATAAGGCTGTGGCCGCACTGGTACGGCGACAGCGACGCGACGGCGATTCCGTGAACAAATAAATTTCGCTTGTCGCTTCTGCAGTGCGGCCACGGACATATATTTATATGAGTTTGTTTTCACGAAATCGCCTTCGTCGCTGTCGCCTTACCAGTGCGGCCCCGGCCTAAAAGCAATTTCTACGACAAACATCCCTAGTTAATGTTGATTTGTGTATTGATCGAATTGTGTGGTACCGTGCAAGTTTAACAGTAAACTAAAGTCGTGTGAGCCTCGCTTCTTCTCTTACCACAGTAACTTAGACGTACTTTAGCTCTAAGCGCTAACTAAGCCACCTGTTATGCGAACATGGTGAAATATGATAACGTTCTCATATACTAGGTGACTGGTTAAACGAATGATATATTAAAGGAACCTTATTCAGTATTCGATTTTTGTTCCAAATATGTAAAAAACAGGACCTTAATATTTGATCTATTATTCCAATAAAAATTAACAGTTTCAGAAGTCGGTGCTAATCCACGCTGAACAAAATTGAAGGCACCGACTTCTGAAACTGTTATTTTATTCTTTTTTTCGGTTTTTTTGAAGTTGGTTTTATTTTGTTAAAATGTTTATTCTTTTCATTTTAGTGGCTTTTATTAAAACATGATTGGACCTACTAAATACGCTACTCGTAATATAATCAAATCATCACATTATGTGTAGTGTTCGTTATTGAGGAGTTCTATTGTCTATCTCCGAAGTTCTTCACCAGATCTTCATCAAATTTAAATGAGAGCCCTTAGAAAGAATATTCTTTCAAACAAAAAAAGAAGTTTTCAAATCGGTCTATAAATGAGGTGGTGGTGAGGTAACAAATATAAAAAAATACAGCCGAATTGAGAACCACTTCCGTTTTTTGGAAGTCGGTTAAAAAAATTGTGGACACTTATTCGCATATAAAACTTTGCGAGGCGAGGTCGCAAGCGGTGGTATGATGCACACGGCATTGCAAGTGCCGACCGGCCTATATAAGTCGATTTTTATAACTGTGAACTTGGAACTGTCAAAATTCACCGCCCCACTTACTTCCTCACCTCTCCGCCGACGCCTGCAAAGTACGGTGCACAGTTATAAAAATCAGTTTATACACCGCAGCCCTTCCCGCCCTTTTTAGTTGCCAATACACCCCGCCGGTCAATCTAATTCCAATATTTTCATAAAGGTTTTCTTTGTGATTTAAAGTGTTTTTTTTTTTACATTTTTCTCTCTTGCATGAACGCACAAATTATCATATCCTTGAATTCGTCATTCGCTTATCCGGTCACCTTGTATAAATGGTAGAATGGTTGAAAGGAATAGTAGCGTACTCTTAAATATAACGATAATGGAATTCAAGGATCTAGATTTGCTCTACTGTGTAAGTAATAGATAATAAGTAAGTGTACAACATGTAACGTAATTAACGCACACCCTCAAACACCCCAATTAGAATATTATGTTATAATCATAATACATACACTGAAAGTTTAGTTTAACATGTAATATGCATTGTTATTTACTAAATTAACGTTCTTGAAATAAGGTTTATTTTTCTTTATTTTGTATTGAATGACGGAATTTGTATTAATACAAATAAAAATGCACTTTTAAAAGTATTTTTGTCTTGATTTACGGTCCATTTCAGTTTGTTTTGACTGTACAGGGGTAATATGACTAATTTCTGTAGTTTTAATTATTTTTGGGATAAAAAATTACCTAGGTATATTAAAAATGATAGAAATAGATTCTGTGAACGATTCTAAACAAACTATTTACAGGATGTGCGTTAATTATGTTACATATTGTATAGATTTTTTTTATAGTGAGATGGTCTAGCACCCCTTCGTAGCATATTACCAATGACTGAAGACGGCACTGTGATTGGTTGCCTTTAATCTCGCAACATAAAGGCGACCAATCTCAGACCCGTATTCAACGCAGTGCGTACGAGCACACTGTGAGGCCTTCTAGTAATGTTTGTGTATACGGGTGTAAGTGTACATGCGCGAACTTACTCCCACTACGCCAAAACCTTGCCAAGTTACGTGCCAAGACCCTACTACAAGATACTTCTTCTTCTTCCTGCCCTTATCCCACACTAGGTGGGGTCGGCACAACATGTATTTCGTAAATACATGTTGTTAGAAGTTTTGGCTTATTGTTTTATGACCGGCCACCTGCCTGACATGAACCCTCCTTGGGAATACTCGTTGTGCTGTCGCGCGGGTGTCCCAATGTGCTTGCTGATATTATGCACTGGGTCCCAAAATGATATGCTTGTCAATATTATTCCCGACAACTAAACAGACTATGTTCTTCTTGGTGGAGTATACTTGAAGTTCCTCGACCACTCATTCAGTTTTGCTAGGGACTTCGGTTCTGACACATCGTAAACTAATATAGCACCGTGAGCGTCTCTGTAAAAACTGTATGTCAATGTTCTGTTTCGCTCCTGTCCCGCTGTACCCCAAATACTACTACCTACAAGTTGTGAACTTCTGCCTCACCTGCGTTGTTGTTGCACACGTATTTATCGCCGAACGCTAGTTATACATCAAAGCCGCCATTTGTCAGGATTTGCCAGAACACACGAATTTCCAACATTAATCTTAATTATTTAGACAGCGCAAAATCGTGATTTCGCTGTTATATCCTTCTGGAATATTTTGTAGCTATCTGCATAGTATTACTAGTAGTGGCAAGCGCGACTGCTGATCGTGAGGACCTGGGTTCGATCCCCAGGTCGGGCAGAGTTATTGGGTTTTTCCGTGTGGAATTCCTCAGTAGCAGCCTAGAGTTTGGATTAGTGCCAGGTTGATGACAATAAGCTCGCCCCTTATTACATGGGACTTAAACATAATGGCGAAATCAGGGTGTCAATATACACCTATGCCTAACCCTTAGGGGAATATAGGCGTGGACCTCACGATCAGCAGACGCGTTTGCCACCACAAGACCAACGAGATAATAAAGGAATTGTCGTATAGTGTATAGTAA
The DNA here is from genome assembly GCA_910594945.2 of Amphipyra berbera. Lineage (NCBI taxonomy): Eukaryota > Metazoa > Arthropoda > Insecta > Lepidoptera > Noctuidae > Amphipyra > Amphipyra berbera. The sequence continues at coordinate 4,149,136 of OU343138.1, forward strand.
TAAACGCGACTGCTGATCGTGAGATCCTAGGTTCGATCTCCAGGACCTTATAATATTTTTGTTTGCAAAAAATATTTAATGTTAGAAACCAACATTTACACAAACATGTAACGCTCGTAGAAAGCAAACAGAAATATTATAAAGTCACTGACCCGCTAATACCTTGTTATTTTTAATGACCCTTGTCAACATTATTATAAAGTTGAGGGTAATCGCATTCATTCTGTGCTTCTTTTTTTGGTAAATAACACACATTTCTTTGTTTCCACCTTTCAACCCTTTAGAGTTCCGTAGCATTTTTTTTATTTGTTATTTGTTACATACATACATAAACTCACGCCTTTTTCCCATGGGGGTAGGCAGAAACTATAGAACGCCACATGCTACGACCCTTACATACCCCTTTCGCTTCATCCACATTTATACATCTTGTCATACACGCACGCCGGTTGAGAGTACTACGCACCTGACCTTTGTGAATAACATCACCAATAACATCGATGTATGTCCTTGTAGGACGTCCTCTACCGGCGTTCCGATTGACATCCGCCTTATAAATTCCTTTTGTTAATCGCCGTTCACTCATTCTCTTAACATGACCAAACCACCTTGTTATTTGATATCCTTCACAAAATTCTCGATTGTGTGTGTAGTCTGCCAACCCGCACCAAGCCAGCGTGGTGGACTAAGGCCTCAACCCTTCTAATTCTGAGAAGAGGCCTGTGCCCAACAGTGGGACGTTAATGGGCTAATTATGTTATTATGTATGTGATACTGCCTTGTTGGTTTAGTGGTTGTAAGTGCGACTGCTGAGTACGGGGTCCTGGGTTCGATCCCCAAGTCGGGCAAGGTGTTTTTGGGTTTTTCCACTCGGGATTTCTCAGTAGCAGCCCGGAGTCTGGATTTGTGCCCGGTTGATGGCAATAGTCTCGCCTCCTGTTACATGAGACTTAAACCTAGCGGCAAAACGAGGGTGTACTAAAACATCTCTGCCGAGCCCTTCGGGGAATACAGGCGTGATGTTATGTCTTTATGTATGTGATAGGTTGGTAACCAAGCCGGCTTCATGGTGGAAATTGGTTAACGCCGACTATACTTATTACACTTGCTACACCAAGAGAATTAATAATGCGTTGCTAACCTTAGGAGTTCCATTCTCTATCTCCAAAGTGCTTCATCAGATCATGACAAAACATAACCAGGACCACCTCGGAAGTATACTTTTTAAACAAAAAAAAGAATCGTCAATATGCCTTAAAAAAAAAACTTTTAAGTTAAACGGTTTTATCTTGCAGTACCTCTGCAGCATTACGGTTTGAGGATTGAAGGTTGAAATTATTATAATGTTGCATTGTCGTAGGGATTGAATTTGTGTGCGAAGTTTCAGGAGAATCGGTTAAGCAGAAGTAGTTGAAAAGTTTATCGGAAGATTCAAATCAAACAAACAAATATACGAAGTGAAGCTAATGCGAATGGGACGTTCTGTGAATGGGGCAATCTGCGAATGAGACATTCTGCGAATGGGACGTTTTTTACCGTGGGACTTTTTGCGAATACGTTTTGCGCCTAAACCATTAAAACCGTTTAAAAACGATTAATAAACAACAAAGTAAAGAGTGAACATACACAAAAAATACACTGACGAATTGAGAACTTCCTTCACTTTAGAAGTCGGTTAAAAGCGTAATAAAACCCTGTATTTTATTGTACCTACAATATTGACTAAAAATCTTACTTGATAGCCAATTTGAAACACAAAGGTGTCCTTTCATCGCCGAAGCCAATATTTGGGACAATACTAGGAGGTGTTCGAATTGCGAATTAAATTTTTATTACCTACAGCCCAAAAAGGGTATTTATTACTTTAATAAAAAAAAGAAAAGTGTTTTACAACTCGAATTTCTTGTAGGCCAAGTTTGAGAGGCTATAATACTTTTTTCATTTAGTTTTTAGCCTAAAAAGTTAAAGAGTTTAACAGGATTTTTATGATTTTTTCTTCTTAAAGGCACAAAGTTACTTCTTAGTCAAAATTTAAAAATCTTGAACACCATGGTCCATGCTGGCTGTATTACCGGTATTCGATTCTTTGATAATATTGAATTTTCAGTTGCAGTTCTGAAAGAAAAGTTTCGAGATATCTAATATTTAAATAATAGTAGTAGTAGAGCTTATGGAGGGCCTCGTGGCTAATTACCAACCACGCGGATCATACGATTTGCGAGGCTGCGGATCATATGATTTTCAAATTCAAATTCAAAAATCATTTATTTCAATCCATTAAAGATCATATTATATAGTGAAATTATAATTTTAACTATAATAATTATATATAAAATCAAAATTAAATTAAAATCATAAAATAAAAACAATTAATAATACGCCTGCCTCTGAGTCATTTGTTTGTTTGTCATTACATTAATCATATACCAGTGGTTAATGTACTGACAATCAAACCTGTTCGCAAATACGCTCAGGATGATGTTGGAGGTGGTCCGGAGCCTGCTATATTTGCGAGGCTGCGCTTGCCGCGGTCAGTTCGTGGATGGGATTATACAATACGCGCATGAATCCGAAAAGTCAAAGGTGCGTGCCTTGGGTTCGTAGTCGAGACCTATGACTTTGCAGTCCGACGGTCACACCACTATGCTATCACTGCTATACGCTATATTATGCTGCTGATATATTATTACATTACAAAAAACTGTCTACAACCCTATTCTGAATGTAAAAGAAAAAGAAAGAAAGGCATTCCCAAAAATCCTTTAATCTGTCACCTTGAACATTATTTACGTCTCTGTATTTTAATTCTTCACACGATCCGTGTTTAAGCACGTCACGTTGTCGTTTCGGCGTGTCGTTCGGTGTAACACTAATCATCGTCTTAGAACCGCCCGTAAAATTCCACTGTTTAACGCGGGCAACAAATTGACTGTAACAATCAAAATAAAGCATTATTTCAATGGCAATGGCAGCACTTTTTGATTAGTTCTAAAAATCGGCATCAGATGGCGCCACTGCAAATGTAGACCTGTTAAAACTTTTTTTGTACAGTCAGTAACAGGAGACGCTGAATGAACTCAATTAAATTACAATATATTGTAATTTAATGGCTCATAAACAGAATTTATTTACAGAATTATCCTAATAAACCTATACAATATAAATCTTAACTACTATAATACAAATATAAAGTAAAACAATCAATCGCTGTCGACAGGAAAAGTGCCCAAAAGGCTGGCAGCATTGCCACATTGAATGGCAATGCTGATTCTTTGGCCAAAATATAGGCCAACCCTTTTTAATTAGCTTATTAGCTTATTTTTTAATTTAATTAGCTTTATAACATACTATAAATTACTGGCCCGTCCCGGCTTCGCACGGGTGGACATTTTTCCCGTTTTTGCAACATTTTTCATTTATGCTCCGCTCCTATTGGTCGTAGCGTGATGTTATATAGCCTATAGCCTTCCTCGATAAATGGACTATCCAACACAAAAAGATTTTTTCAATTCCAACTAATAGTTCCAAGTTCCAACTAATAGAATAGAATAGAATATACTTTATTGTACACCAAAATTGTAACACAGCTCTTATACAATAACAAACATTAAAGGGTACAATGGCGGTCTTATCGCTGATAGCGATATCTACCAGACAACCTTTGGATGAACAGGAAGTCAATGAATAAAATAGAGGGGGTAGTCCATGGTGTACTGCTGCAAAATATATACTACACACCATACATAGACATAATACTTACATATAGGTATATATATACATTTATAAATATTGTAATATATATATGATATTATATAATAGTTAATTAGCGCGTTCAAACAAACTCTTCAACTTTATAATATTAGTATAGCTATAGATTAACAGGTAATTTTAACTGTCGAAAAAAAGTTACAGACGCGTTCCGAAGTGTAGATTGCTATAGAGAAAAACAAGCAATAAACTCCATACAAAAACGATCACAAAGGATATTAATATAGAGGGGCTAGTGGCTAATTAACAATCGCGCCGATCATACGATTTGCCAGGTTAAGCTACGCTTGCCGCAATCAGTCCGTGGATGGGTGACCGTCCGTTACACATCGAGACCCCTCCGTGCCACGGAGAAGTAACCGATCTAACCTTACGATATCGGCATTACCCGATTATTGGGCTGCGGAGGTCTGATGGCAGTCGCTCGGTGTAAAATACTAGTATTCAGCCGCATCTGGCGAGACTGGAAGCTGACCCCAGCATAATTGAGAAAAGTCTAGAAGAAATAATAAAGGATATTAATATAATGACCACAATTGACAGAAGGGTCAGTGAACACAGTTTATTGTTGTCATGGCTCACTGCTTATCTCCTTCACGTTATCCTTGGGAGTAGGCTAGCTTATTCTTCGCCGAGAACACAAAACTACAAAAGGCGAGAATTAATGATTGAAAAAAAGGAAAATAGGCACAAGCAGGCATTCCCAAAAATCTTTTACTCAGTCACCTTGAATTATTATCGCCTTTGTGTTTCGACAACGATCCGTGTTTAAGCGCGTCACGTTGTCGTCTCGGCATCGTTCGGTTTAACACTAATACGTGCCCTGAATTAATATTGTCGCACAAATCAGTCAGGGGAACAAACTCAAATCAATGGGAATAAATAACTTTAAGGGGGAGCACGTAGAATTAAGATAAGGGTAGTGATTTGTGTTGTTGTGTTCCAGGGAGTGATAGGCGATGGATTTGTGGTGCGATAAAAGTAGGATTAATGGTCAAAGAACACATATCAAATCTGAAAGGGATCGTAACCGCCTTTCACCTCGCCGTCAAACAGGCGTCAACCTAACGTAAGCACGTAACCAAACCGGATCAGCAGCTCCGATACGTTGACTCGGCTACGGCTAGGCGACGCCGCGCTTACGGCTCGCAGTAACAGTACTGTATTGCAGGCAGCCGCGAGAGGGGTGAGAGGGGCAAGGGTGGACGAAGAGACGTAAGCTCGGGAACCACGTTGACCACACACCGCACCGCGGTTCGTGAGCTTGTCCCGAGGCGAGGCGATTACGTTACGATTCCGATTAGTGTGCGTTGCAGTAGGGAGTTTCATATAAAGAATACTGAACGGCTTGAGTTGATACGGTGACGATCCCTTTCCGATTTGATATGTGTGCTTTGACCTTTAATCGTGCTTTGCTTGAGATGTCGGTCCACTTTGATAATGTCATAGCGTTGTTTAATTTGATTAATACATTAATGCTAGATACTGCTTTCTGATTATCAAAAGAAACTTCAGCAAAATTTACAAAAAAAATGCTGTTGGAAACCATTACAAAATAAGGAACATTTTATAGCAATATGTTTATGATAATTAACTGCCTCGTTGGTCTAGTGGTGGCAAGCGCGACTGCTGATCGCGAGGTCCTGGGTTTTTCCGTGAGGAATTCCTCAGTAGCCCGGAATTTGGATTTGTGCCCGGTAGATGGCAATGGGCTTGCCCCCTATTACATGGGACTTAAACGTAAAGAGGAAATGATAGGGTGTTACTATACACCTCTGCCTAACCCTTCCAGGAATACAGGCGTGATGTTATGTTATGTATGTATCTGATAATCTATATTGCTGATTTAATTTTTTTATTCATTTATCTATGAATTTTTCCACAAAATCAATAAGTACGTCATACCGAAACAGAAATACCATGGGAAACCCGTTAGCTAATAAATTCTAATGTACGTAATGTTCTCGGAATTGTGACATATCATGTGGAGAAAATGATTTACCATGCTATGGAATGTATTACCTCCTTTTACGAGGACATAAAAGATTTAAATTAGGTACTTCGAGCACACGTTAAATGCAAGGACTAATATTTGTGACAGCAGAAACCGTAACTCAACGATTAAGACTCATGTTTATAAGTAATCGTGAGTTCAAATCCTGACCGAAATATGATACAAGATTACAACATAACATCACGCATGTATTCCCGAAGGGTAGTGCAGAGGTGTTTAGTATCACCCTCATTTCACGGTTATGTTTAAGTCCCATGTAATAGGGGGCGAGCCTATTGCCATCAACCGGGCACAAATCAAGCTCCGAGCTGCTACTGAGGAATTCCACACTGAAAAACCCAATAACACTTTGCCCAACCTGGGGATCGAACCCAGAACTTCAAAATCAGCAGTCGCGCTTGCCACCACTCGACCAACGATATACAAGATTAATTTGATTCAGTAATGAAAATTCATGGCTAAATATTGTTTCTACATTGAAAAATTCTACAGCAGTAAAAATCGAAATTTTGAAAATAACAATTAATAATCGTATATTTGCAGATACAACATTGTGTACAATATCTCATAAGTTCAATCAATATTTTGGAAGAAAATTGCTCTGAAAATTCATCTGAGAGATTATCTTTGCAACCCGATCGAGTATTTCTGTCTAAATATTTTTCGCTTCACATCGCTTCACTCGCGTAGCAAACACTACACCACGACCTTAAGATAAGTGAATAAAGAAATCGGTCCACCCCTTAACTTGGATCTAATTAGAGGAAAAATAAGCTAAAGCTATCGATCTCGGATCCGTGCATTTGTTCAGTAGTTACGAAAAGCTACGGATTAAGGAACTGGGCAGAAATACTTGGAGGTTTGGATGTATCGCCTTTGTTTGGGAGAAAAATAACCGGTCAGTAATGAGTGCGAGGGTAGGGTGTGTGAGATCGGGCGGTCAGACCCTTCAGTTTCGGTGGATTACGAAATTCTTTACATTGAAAAATTATTGAGTAAATAAACGTTACTTTGTTCAAGTTGTTCTTATATTACACTAGCTTTTGCCCGCAGCTTCGCTTGCGTGAAGTTTGAAATCCTCGTTAAGCCCATTTTAAAGTGACATTTTAAAATCCAAAACGTCCGTCTTTTATCACCCCCGGAGGTTTAGGCTGTGCGTTGCTAGATTAGTCAGCCAGTCGGTCAGTTTCTCCCCATGCTTCTTACTTCAAAAGTACCAGATTTCTCATACAAACTTTCAACACTTATTTCACCCCTTTAAGGATTGAATTTCCAAAAATGCTCAAACACGTGTACGTTTATTTCTAACCAAAAACCTTACTATTTAATTTCAAGCTTCTTACTTCAAAAATGACGGACTTACATACAAACTTAAAAACCATATTTCACCCCCTTAGGGGTTGAATTTCGAGAAATCCCTTCTTAGTGGATGTTTACGTCACAAAATGAACCTACTGTCAAAATTTCAAGTTTTTAACCCCAGCCGTTTAGGCTGTGCGTTGATAGATCAGTCAGTCAGTCAGTCAGTCAGTCAGTCAGCTTCTCCTTTTATAAGTATATAAAAGATTGCTTTAATAAAAAATCAATTAACTTAAAAATAATGTTAGGACAATTCAAGTTTGTTATTACCCAATGATCAAAAGTAACCAATTCAGATTAGTAAATTAACATAACATCACGCCTGTATTCCCCGAAGGGTTCGGCAGAGGTGTTTAGTAAGACCCTCATTTTGCCGCTATATTTAAGTCCCATGTAATAGGAGGCGAGCCTATTGCCATTAACCGGTCAGAAATCCATACTCTGGGCTGCTACTGAGGTATTCCATACAGAAGAACTCAATAACATTTTGCCCGACCTGGGGATCGAACCCAGAACCTCACAGCAATTACACTTGCCACCACTAGACCAACTGCCTCATAATTCGTTCTGCGTAGCCTTTTCCCAACTATGTTGGGGTCAGCTTCTAGTCTAACCAGATGCGGCTGAATACCATTTTTACATGGAGCAACTGCCATCAGACATCCGCAACTCAGTTACAGAGCTTTGACGATATCCTAAGACCAGTTGTCAGACTATCGGGCTTCTGACTTCCCGTAAAGACTGTCATAGGTGTTCGTATGACACCCAAAACCGACTGTTTAACGTGCTTTCCGAGGCACGGAGGCTTCATGATTACGTAGTATTTGGGCCATTCTTCGAAAAATATTAACAAAAATTGAGAACGTCATTAGTATCATCCCAAAGTTAAGAATGTAGATGTTTAATATTATAATTATGATAATGAAAACTCAAACTATACCGCTGCAGTCAAGCAATAAGACAAGAATAAAAACAATCTGACAATACTATAACGTTAACAACCCGGGAGAAGAATGATTTGTTAAAATAATGTTAAAATATTTCGAATATTCGCCCATTTATTATTAAACACTTTTATATTCATTGCTATAATTCTAAACCAAACGAACATTGTTAGATACTTTTAACTCAGCGCAGTCCAGATTCTATTTTAGAACTACTAAATAATTCTAGCTATCCAACATAATCCGACCTTTTAATATTACAATGCTTTAGAATTTTGCCTCCGCCATTTTTTACGACCGCCATATCCCAGATTACTCGTTAAAAATTCATAGTTTGTTAAAAGGGAAAAAATATCAACGTAATATTGTAAAATTGTTCTTTAAGAATTTTGCGGTAAAGAGCCGACGGCGATTTTGTTGTATGTACCTATTATGTGCCTTGGAATCTTGGTAGCGGAAATGGTCTCTTTGTTCACGGAGTACTTTTTAATATGCTTACTGAAAACTTTGTTACAAAAGCGGATCTACATTTTTAGCCCTTTTTCTCCCACTGTAGCGGTGAATGAAAACGTCGTAAGGAAACCTGCGCACTTGAGAGGGCTTCAAAAAGTTCTCAATCGTATGGTCCGTCAACTCGCGCCACATATGCGTGGTGGACTAAGGGCGATGCGTCATTAGTGCGTTGCGTCGTCGCAACGGATCAACGCATTGTATGCCACACCTGCGTTTGCGACGACGCACGCACCTCTAGCAGTGGAACATTGCCCGTCGTCGCACCGGAGCTTCGACAGCGCAGCGCATCACCCTCCCCCGCTTCGTCTCTCGTCCGCCAATCCGTTGAAACGTTGCGTGCGGTGACGCAATACTTTAGTGTGGCATGTCATTTAAAATATATAGAAAACGACGCAGCGTTGACGCTGCGACGACGCATCGCAACGCACTAATGAGGCAGAGCTCTAAGGCGTAAACCGTTCTCGTTCTGAGAAGAAGTCTGTGCCCAGCAGTGGGACAGTAATGGGCTGATTATGTACTCCTACTTTAGGGCAAAAACTTATCTTTTGTCTTTTTCCATTTCTTTCAATCTCCGGCTACATAGTATTTTCAGACGAATAGGCAGTTTGCAAAATTGTCGTGTTATCTTAGCAAACAGATTAACAGACCGCTACAAGAATACACAAGATAATGATTTTTGTAGTATAAGTACAACACAACTTAGACGTTGCATTGGCAAGCTTGATCGGACAACCAGTGGCGGGCGCTCATTATCACGTCATTCAAACTTATTGCGTCAGCGTAAGATATATTTTTACTGCAGTACTAATAAACATTCGAGGTTTTAAAGTCGCACTCAGCTCGGACTTAATCGGTTTTACGAAGTTTGCCGATGCGACATCTCACAGCTAGTTCACACAGAAATGGTTTACAGGACCCGTTTTAGCGGATCTGTTTTTACTATGGTGATGGCGCCTGTAGTTGTATGAGCAAGTTCACATACACGACAGTATTCCGAATCCAGTAAGAAATACTGGTTCAACATTTTTACATGTTCCGTTTTGTCATCAAAAACTGGATGACGGAACAGTATAAAAAAACGGATCCGTACATGAAGATGAACGGAGAAGTATGGGTGCGTTCACACACGATCCGTTATTTTTATCGTATCCTGCCTGCCAGATACGACGCAGCTGCCATTTGTAACTGATCCGTCGGCACAGATGTGAACAACACATCCAGGATCCGTTAAAACGGATACGCTGTGTGAACAGGCAGTTAGTTGTGTCGTACTGAACTAAATGTAAAAACTGAATCTCCAGAAGAAACCTACATGAAATAGTTAATAAACATATAACATATAACATCAAATAACTGCCACACTTCACCGACATCAGCATATGAAATGAAATATACTACAGAAAAAGTCAATAATGAACAGTAGAGACATCAACCAAAAAGAAACTCGAACAACCACTTCATCTTGAACCCTCCATCTTATAACTTTCCCCCAACCCAAAGACCAACGTTAACTAGACAGGAAATCGCGAACGAAAACCGGTACCTAATATATTTCTACCTCAAAAGAGAGCGACGTCATCAAAATTGAATCTCGGGCGGTCCAATACGGGAATCAAAATGGCTTCCAATTGAATTTCAGCACTTTCAACAAGTTCTGTGTCACAAAGGTAGTTGTAATCTAAGTCAGTACTGAAGGCTACATCTTAAATAGGTTCTAGTTTACAACGCCTCTTGGTTATTTAGCTGAATAGAACGGTGTAAATATTTGGAGCGTGTTGGAGATGTGTAATATGTCTTTTATTGTCGACAGTTACACTTTGAAGATTTCAACCACAGAACATGATAATATAAGAGAGGTTTTGTGACTCGAAATATAGCTGAGAAGTACACACGACCAAATAATTAAGTTTGCAGGCAAACAACCAACTGCCGCGTTGGTCTCGTGATAGCGCGACTGCTGATCATGAGGTCCTGAGTTCGGCTATGTCGGGCAAAGTGTTATTGGGTTTTTCTGTGTGGAATTTCTCAGTAGCAGCCCGGAGTGATTTGTGCCCAGTTGATGGCAATAAACTCGCCCTCTATTACCTGGGACTTAAAAGATAAAGGCGAAATGAGGGTGTTACTGTACACCTCTGCCCAACCCTTCGGGGAATACAGGCATGATATTATGTTATGTAACCATAACCAACCTCTACGCGGATAACTGTCATTATTTTTGTGTGAGTAATAACTTATTGCCAATTATCACTTGCAACAGTGATAGCCTAGGTTGAGTTCTTCTTCTTTTCGTGTGGTTAGTGACTAACCTGGTGTCAGAGTTTATGCCACCCATGGGCCTCTGACTTGGCTTCACATGCCGACGAGAAATATCTCTCAGGCAGGTTTCCTCACGATTTTTTCATTCACCGTTTTTTAAGCAAGTGATAATTATACAATACGCACATGAATCCGAAAACTCAGAGGTGCGGGCCTTGGGCTCGAACTCGAGACCTATGACTTGGCAGTCCGACGGTCACACCACTAGGCTATCATTGTTATAGCGGTTGAGTTAAACGCTTGTCTTCCATGCAGGACATGAGTTGGATCCCGGCCCGAACCTCTGACTTCTTGAATCCACGTGCGGATCAGAATTTGATTATCACTTGCGTTAACAGTGAAGGAAAACATTGTGAGGAAACCTGCACACTTGAGAGTGCTCTAAAAAGTTCTTGATGAGTGTGTAGTCTGCCAACCCACACCAGGCCTATACACTTCTCATTCTGAGAAGAGGCCCGTGCCCAGTAGTGGGACAGGTATTGACTGATTATGTTATAAGTTTTGTTTGTTTCTTGTCCAAATATTATGTTCTATGTAGGTACCCAAGACTAATGAGTTCCTAGTTGTGCTATTAAGTGTAACCATTTATTTATTTAATTCAGGACATGTGTGTCACGCTATTTCTCCATTAGAGACGAATTTCTACACAGGCTAACAACTCATTTCTCTCAATGCCCTAGTTACAGGCAGTCCCTATAGACTGAGGAATGTTATGTACAGTAAGAAGCAATAATATCTTCCTACCGACGGTTTTAAAATCGCCAACAATATTTATCTGACTGTGGACAAAACAGATAAATTATGTGCCGAAGTATAGAACGAACTTGAAGCCGACCCTAACATTTCTATAATTTTTACATTTTGTTTGGGTTTTTTGTTATATTTTTTTTTTAAACTTGCCCCACACTAGGATTTTTCCTGTATCGTGGATGCGTGTACAGACACAAATCTTCACACGTACAAACATCCAGGGCCGGACAACTATCTGTAGGCCATACAAATATTTGTTATGTGCGGGTATCGAAACCACGACCCGTAGCGCAGAAGCCGATCGCTCAGCCACTGCAGCAAACGTGTTGTCACCAAATGTGTGTTGCGATTTATCCCAGTATGTAGCAATACAAAATTAAGCGCATATACACTCAATTTTATCGACAGAAAAACCCTTGTGGGATCGATTTCTCACCCCCCAAAGATAGAGTAATTTTAGTATTTAACTTACCTATTTCGACATCTACATACTCAAACACCAACAACTTAAGACCTAGGCCTCACAGAGGCGAAAATTGCATTTGAAAGCCTTACAAGATTGACAATCTAAAGAAGTATCAAATTTCCATACATAAGTTAAACAATTCTTATAATTAGATATGAAAATAAAATGTTAAATTTTACACATTATTTTCACATTTTCTAAATTACTATGTACAAAACTACAGATTCGTGTCTTTTATGTTTTTTTATCTGTGCCGATGGCCAAAGATCGTCACTAACTGGACGCCTAAAGGAGTACACCGTCGTCGAGGTCGGCCGCGGCGTAGGTGGCGTGACGATCTAGACGTTTTTGCGAGGCTCACATGGTTAGAAACGGCACAAAGTAGAGAGGTTTGGAGGGTAAAAGGGGACAGCAGTGCTCAGCAGTGGGACATTCAATAGGCTACAAAAAAAAACTGAGCCAAATACTATCATTTTTCTATCGGGGCAGGGGGAGGAGGGCATGGGGGGGTAATTTGTAAGTGAGGTTCCGACCCCATGTGTCAGGTGCTTTTGCTGACACACACACACATTTTACAACCTCACTGCAGGAATACCATTACACTTAAGTACCTACATAATTCGTTATTTTCAATACAGCAAGTCTGTTTAGGAACAAATAATTAAACACCGAACAAATTATTTTATTTAAATCAATTATTTATTTAATGATTTTAGTAAAACCATTGAAACAACCCTGTATTCACTTACTCCTAAAACCGTACTATTTATAACCCTACGTAAGGCAGTGACCACTCTATTTAATGGTCAAACCGACCCATCGAACGATTAGGTAAGCTTTGATCACTCAGATGAGTTCAGCCGTGAAAATTATGGACTTTATTACCTATACAAATATGTCCCATCCGCTGGGGATAGAGCCGCCATCTTTATTTGGGTCAAATGAATATGTATGGCGTAGGTACTGAGTTTATTCTAATGGATTCATTGGACTTTTTTGTATTTTAAACAAAACTAAGAATCGGCTTAAAAACAGCTTAACAGCAGTGATAACCTTATAGTTTGACCGTCGGACTGCGACGTCATAGGTTTCGAGTTAGAACGCAAGGCACCTCTGACTTTTCGGATTAATGTGCGTATTGTATAATTATCACTTGCTTAAAAACAGTGAAGGAAAACATTGTGAGGAAACCGGAATGCCTGAGAGATATTTCTCGACGGTATGTGAAGCCAAATCAGAGGCCCATAGGCGGCGTAAACTCTGACACCAGGTTAGTCATTAACCACATGAAAAGAAGAAGCTTAATAAAATCTTAAAGCATAAAATAATGATATACATAACATAATCAGCCTATTACTGTCCCACTGCTGGGCACTGCCTCTTCTCAGAATGAGAAGTGTTTAGGCCTTAGTCCACCACGCTGGCTTGGTGACGGTTGGCGGATAACACATCATCGAGAACTTTATGGAGCCCTCTCAGGTGTGCAGGTTTCCTCACGATGTTTTCTTTCACCGTTAAAAAATAATGACACTAATACAATAAACAAATTATGAAGTCAATTAACAAATTCATTAATAAAACATAGTGTCGGTTCGATTACAGGTTGAAGAAAGCGACTTTAAAAAAACAATAGTTTTGTTAAAGGAATTTATAAGGCGGATGTTAATGGGAACGCCGGTAGAGGACGTCCTAGAAGGACATACATCGATGTTATTGGTGATGTTCTTCACAAAGGTCAGGTGTGTAGTACTCTCAACCGACGTGCGTGTATGACGAGATGTATGAATGTGGATGAAGCGAAAGGGGTATGTAAGAGTCGTAGCATGTGGCGTTCTATAGTTTCTGCCTACCCCCATGGGAAAAAGGCGTGAGTTTATGTATGTATGTAGTTTTGTTAATAATGGCGCAAATACATATATTCTGGCATCTGTCATACATTTTGCAAATTGAATGGCAAAGTTATCATTTTAGGTTGTCGCGATATGTTGTTGCCAGCACAAAAGATACTTGTTACATTTTTGAGTTGCCTAAGACCGCGTTCCTACTCTGTCGTGACGACAGATAATCGTGTAGTTTTAAGTGTCGTGGCTTATATATTTAAATGGAGGTGTTCACATATAAGACGACACAATTAATTGTCGTTCACTACTTTTTTTGCAGTGACGACTGATTGTCAGGTCAATGGGAACGGCTGGCACGACAGTCGTAAAACGATAAGAAAACGTCACGACTTATCGTGACGACAAATCATGTGTCGTTGTTGCGACTATCTATTGCGGCCACGGTAGCTTGATACTGATGTGCAAACGAAAAAGCGACTGCCGTGAAACGACAAAATGTCGTCGCGATCCAATGGGAACAGCTAGAGACGATAGTCGTCCGATGATAAATTAACCGTTACGACATAACGAGAACGCGCCCTTAACGATACCTACCAAGACTTTTTATAATTGAAAAAATATTAACCGCTATGTTTTGAGTTTCAGTAACTATTAGAAACATACATTGTCAGTATTCGTGTTAAGCTTAATAGTTCAATTATTTTTCAATTAGACGTCGTACCGTGGCGTGGAACGCGTTGGTGATTAAATTTAGATTCTGTTATCGCTAGTTGGTAACACTGGACAATGTTGATAAAGAAGGGTAATCGTCAAGATTAATCAACGTACCCAAAGTTATAAAGACACTGGTCATTCGACGAAGCAGAGGATTCCATGTCGAACAGCCGAAGAACTCTGACCTTTTATATCTGATTAACTTGTCCTTATTTTCTGATCTTGTGTAAATTGTGTAAATTATTATATTGTGAACTAGCTTCTGTAATTAACCACTAACCCAAATATAAGTACTCTCGGTGGTGGAGAGTCTATGTTGGTAACATTTACTTTATTTACCATGCCCCCAATCCTGACATACCGATATTAGCTATAGGTAACTGTTATGATAGATTCACCCTTACACGTTTCTGTTGCCTGTCTTTTTCGATATAAATAAATTTTATCGTGATGATTCGGTGTTCTTAACGATAATTTTTGATGTAAAACATTTAATGCGGCGGTACCGGTGTGAGAGCGGCTGTTGCGTGGCGAACTCGCGACGGCAGACCTTCGTAACCCGTCGGCTCACTTCGGTTTGATTCGGTCAGTTTATTTCTTTACAAAATTCTTTCTGATTTTCACATCTGCCAGGCGTCCTGTGAAGGCTTTATTATTTTAAATAAAATCTTTGCCCCACAGTAGGATTTCTCCTGTATCGTGGATGCGTTTACAGATACAAATCTTCACATGCACAAACGCCCGGGATAACTATTTGTAGGCCATACAAACATTTGATCCGTGCGGCAATCGAACCCACGACCCGTAGCACAGAAGCCGATCGCTCAGCCACTGCACCATACTTGTCGTCATAAGACCAGTTGAAAGGCCTGTCGAAAGTTTTTCAGCTTCCAGTCTAACCAGATGCGGCTGTATACCAGTATTATACACGAGCGACTGCCATCAAACCTCCGCAACCCAGTTACTGGGCAATGCCGATATCCTAAGGTGGCTTCTGACTTCCCGTAAGGACTGTCATAGGTATACGTATGACACCCGGGGCCGACTGTTTAACGTGTTCTCCGAGCTACGGAGGGATCTCAGTGTGTAACAAATGGTCACCCATCCACAGTCTGACCGCGGCAAGCGCAGCTTAACCTCACAAATCGTTTGGTAATTAGTCACGAGCCCATAAAGCCTGTTGAAAGTATGTAAATAAAATCCATTGGCCTTGCAAACTACGACTACCTAGGTGAAATTCCAACGTCTCGATTAGGGCGCGTTCCCACTATGTCGTGACGATTAATTTATCGTTGGACGACTGTCGTTTCTAGCTGTTCCCATTATAACGACTGTTTTTCGTAATTTTTTTTATCGTTTAGCGACTATCGTATCTCGCTGTTCCCATTGGATCGCGACGACATTTTAACGTTTCACGGCAGTCGCTTTGTCGTTTGCACATCAGTAGCAAGCTACAAGACGAGACGATATTTTTATCGTGGCCACGACAGATAGTCGTAACAACGACACATGATTTGCCGTCACGATGTCGTAACATTTTCTTATCGTTTTACGACTGTCGTGGTAGCCGTTCCCATTGACTAGACAATCTGTCGTCACTGCCAAAACAAGTCGTGAACGACAGTTAATCGTGTCATCTTATATGTGAACACCTTCATTTAAATATACAAGGTTAGTCGGAAAGGGGGTACTAAGACGCGGGCCACGTAAAGTGTCACTAATGATTATTTTAAAGCAAGTGTTAAAATTTCAAAATTCGATAATTTTTATTTGCATGCTGAAAGCTTTTTATTTTAGATTTTTCAGAAAAAAATCATACCTGCTTTAGTTATGAATTCAGAAAATTAATTTTCTAACCCGTGACCCCAAATATGACCTAAATAGTAAACACAGCTGATCATAGCTATGGACAGATATTAATATTATTATTATTTATTTAAGACCTGTATTATGTACCTACCTATGATCCACAATAAAGATATTGATTGATTGATTGATAGATTTTAGCATATTTTTTACGAAATCTTTGAAAGCTATTTCTCTTAAACTATCGAATTTTGGGGAAAGTTGTAGAACAAAAGTTATCCCTTATTATGGGTACTTTAACACCCTTCCGTCTTAGTACCCCCTTTCCGACTAACCTTGCCACGACACTTAAAACTACACGATCATCTGTCGTCACGACAAAATGGAAACGCGGCCTTACCTCACAATCATAGGCCGTTGCCGTTCGCAGTTAATAAATAATACTGAAAGCGTTGGCCAGTGCTGAAAACCTGTAATTTATATCAATGATTTTCTATTTTATACGTTTGGCATTACGGGAGATTTATTTTTATTGCGGTTACCTCATAATAAGTTTTATTTATTGGCTCAAATTGAATTGTTTGGCGAGAAGTATTTTAATTTGAGGGTGTGAAGGTTTTCATGATTGTATTAATAAAAGCCATTCATTTCCTTTCTCAAAAGTTATATAAGACTTAAGGGATGTTGTAATTGTTGGATTCTGTATGAAAAAGAAACAAACTGATTTGATATAAATTATATATTATAATCAGCGAACACGTTCTGTACAAGCGATCAAAAAAGGTGACAGTGCCAGTTTTATTTCGTTTATAACCAGAACTATGGTTTATAACTAACTAGTACAACAGTAAGTGGATAGGCAGCAGCCTATTTCCTCCTCCAGTCCCCTTTTTAACTCCTTCAGTCCCTTATTTACCTCAGTTTTACCTCTTCAAGCCTTTACAATACTGTATCCAACAAGAAATATTAAGGCGGGTATAGACTTGTACAACATGTAAAAATGAACTCCATGGTGTAATTATTCTTCTGCTCTCGTATCACAAAAGTTACATAGGTAGCCGGATGATAACTATAGGTTAGTATCTACTACGTGTATTATGCAAAAAAATGCAATGTACTACGAAAAAAGCATTATTTGGCTATTGCTAAAACTGCCATGTTTAATAATGCATAACTCTGAATGGACTAAGATGTGGATCTTGGCGCCGTAGTAACTTTTATTCAGCTCAAAAATAGCTAACCAACGATGTATTACATGTAGTTATTGGAGGGTGGGACCGGAGTTCATACAAATCTTGGCATCGTCCAATCATCTCAATCGGATGACAATAAGTGCTTGAAAAATCGATTACAAATTTTGAACCGGAAACACATAAAAACGACGTTAGTTAAATAAAAGATTAAGTAATCGTTAAGTAAGTTAAATAATCATTATTTCTATCTAGCACAAGGCTTAAAACCAATCTAACTACGTACGTAAAATCAAAAAAATCCAATGGTTACAATATAGGTAGGTACATGTCGTTTTTTTTCATTCTCCGCTTAAAAAGTAAATGTAATGAAACATTTGAAACTGAAAACTAACACAACTCGGCCGACGAGTTCAATGCAAACCACGAAACTAGTTAAAAGTTACTTGAAATGTTTGACAAATAACGATTCGATAAAGTATCAAATATTTAACTTTCCTGATTGTAAAGTTACGGACAAATGTGACGCGTGGTTAACTGCGGATTATAATGTGAGTACTTCAGTAGGCCTAGGTATGAATGATATCACATTAGTAACGTAAAGATAAAGATAAATGGTGGTAGCGTAGTGCGGCAGTCGGGTTGTTGAGCTCCCTAAAATAAGGTTTGAGCTACGCGATGACTGATGCATGCGTGCCGTCAGTTAGGACAGGTCAACTCATACCTGCACTTTCCTAAAAAGGCCATTCCAAACTTTGCCCTACATTTTTACGCCCACATAGTTTTAATACCACAATGTCTGGACTTTAAAAGAGACCTTGATCTCTGAGTTTGTTTCGGCTTTTCTTCTCAGAGCTAGTCAGATAGGAAATGCCGGCGCCATCTAGTCTTAAAAAAAAAACATTACATTGACTTGTAAAAGTGTCTGTAACAGATTTATTTACAGAAATAAAAAAACATTTATCATTTTTAAAGAAACATTTATTTGGGCACAGCACAAAGAGACACAAAAGATAATAAGTGTGATATAAAAAAAAAATGTTTTGGGTATATGTCTCACGACTGGACCAAAAAGGTGTCCAGATCAGCTTAATGTCAACCACTATAAGTACTTGACGCTGGTTTTCGTCTGGAACCTTTGTGCTCACGGATGTCAGTCAGTGGTCATGCCCGTTTACTTATAATAACATGTGTGTGTATATGAGGAGTGTATGAGTGTGTTAATGTTATAAATACTGACACCAGGTTAGGGAACATACCCATACTACGTGTACGTGACCCATATTTTTCAATTTTTACCCCCCCCCCCCCTTGGTGACCACCCATAATATGTGACTAAGTGCCCCTGTGGACCAAGCGTGGTATTTTGAAGACCCCCGTCACGTAGTATGGGTACGTTCCCTTAGTCATTAACCACACAAAATAGAAGAAGAAGAAGCTAGTCTATAATAACTTTCAACATTCTCGCTACTGAATCAGCTCAGCGCCTTTAATAGTATTTTATGACTCTCGAAGGAATAAGTATAATACGTATTATGTAGTCTACTTCGTAACTTTTTCAATAACTCCTAAATCAGTTCGAATCCGACCCGTGAACATCCAACTCCTTCCCAAAGAATGTGTAAAGAGAAATATCTCTTCTATCCTTTGACAAAATTGAAGGTGAACGTGGAACTCATCAAAGTTCTGATTTGTTGTTCAGAGTACTCGTGTACTACAGAAACGGACTTCGACTTCGCTCGTCAGTCCCAACTTTGAGAGGCAACACGATTTTAAAACTTCAGCACATTGGATTTTTGAAGAATTACGTCACCAATTGAAGTTTGACTTCGATGTTTGGTGTTCGAATTGTGTAAAGATAGTTAATGATCTGCCTCGTTGGTCTAGTGGGGGCAGGTGCGACTGCTGATCGTGAGGTCCTGGGTTCGATCCCCAGGTTGGCCAAAGTGTTATTAGGGTTTTCCATGTGGAATTTCACAATAGCAGCGTGGAGTTTGGATTTGAGCCCGGTTGATAGGACTTCAAACATGACAGCAAAATGAGGGTGTTACTTTACACTTCTGCCCAACCCTTCGAAGAATACAGGCGTGATGTTATGTATGTTTATGTAGTTAATGAAATCAACGTAGGGCTCGTGGCCAAGTAATCGCGTGGATCATACGATTTGCGAGGTAAAACTGCACTTGCCATGGTCAGTCTGTGTATGGATGATCGGTCGGTACACATCAAGACCCCTCCGTGCCTCGGAGAGCACGTTAAACAGTCGGTTCCGGGTGTCATACGAATACCTATGACAGTCGTTACGGGAAGTCAGAAGCCCGAAAGTATGACAGCCGGTCTAACCTTACAATATCGGCATTGCCCAGTAACTGGGTTGCGGAGGTCTGATGGTAGTCGCTCAGTGTAAAATACTGGTATTCAGCCGTATCTGGTTAGACTGGAAGCTGACTCCAACATAGTTGGGAAAAGGCTAGGGAGAACAGTTAATGAAATCAACTAATACAACTTCAGACAGACCGACACAACCCCACTTTATACTGTCGACCGATACTATATCGATTTGGGTTGGTTCTTGCATTATAATCACAAGCTTTTTACTGTGCCTTCATGTCGCACTGTAGCGCGAGCTAAATCGGCAATACCTCGTACTCTCACCGCACTCAACGAACTTTAGGATTGTAATCCGAACTATGATCTGTTTGCGGATGATTGCATGGAAGAAAATTTTATATTGCCAGAGAAATTCATGAACGATGTCTAATTCACTATGTATTTTATGTTCCATTATTTCTTGGTATGGGCATGTGATGAGGAGGGATGAAACACATGTGACTAAGAGAGTGATGAATATGAATGTTGATGGATGGAGGGGGAGAGGGAGACCAAAGAAAAGATGGATGGATTGTGTGAGGGAGGATATGAAAGATAAGGGAGTAAATGATAATGAGACGGCTGATAGGGAAGAGTCCAGGAGAAAAACATATTGCGCCGATCCCAAGTAACTTGGGACCAGGGCAGGAAGATGATGATGATTTTATGTTTCATTACACTATTTTTAATTACTGTAATTTATCCAAGACCGCGGAATTAAAGTAAAGTAAATATATTAATCGCACCTTCTGCATTTGCATCTTTGCGGGCGGGAGGGCGATGCTGCATACTGCATTCAGGATTGTTCAACTGTTTGGCGGAACTAACACTAAATATTGTTATTGTATATTTGTATGGCGTGGATTTCCGCAAAGTAACGCTTGATTCCATTATTTATCTTAAGACACACCACATACCTACACATAACATAACATCACGACTGTATTCCCCGAAGTGTTGGGCAGTAGTGTATAGTAACATCCTCGTTTCGCCAGTTATGTTTGTCTCATGTAATAGGGGACAAGCCTATTGCCATTAACCGGGCAGAAATCCAGACTCCGGGATGCTACTGAGATATCCCTAATGGAAAAACCCAATAAAACTTTGCCCGACCTGGGGATCGAACCCAGGAGCTCACGATCAGCAGTCGCCCTTGCAAACACTAGACCAACAAGGCAGAAACATTATCTTAGTGTGAAACTACATCTAAAAACAATTCAAAATTCGAACAAAGCTCGTCAAACCGTCCGAATAAAACCGATTTGTCAATGTCATGTCCTAAAATCATTGAAATCTAGTAAAAGAATTGTAAGTAAAAGAAAAGGAACTAAATCCTTCAGAATACCTCGGCACTTAATCAATCAAACGATCGACAATCGGATAAGTTGACAAATCCTATCTACTGTCTTTGTCAAGAATCCGTCCTTAGACAAAATAAAAACAAAGTAAAGAAGGTCCGCTCTTAATAATGTCAAATAAAGAACTGACACATGTCATCTACGTCATCATACAGGTTAATCTAAGGCGAATGCTACACGTTCAATATTTATCGCGATCGTGGGAGCCAATTCTCACGTATTTGATGTTATATCGAAGTGGAGATTTATCGTAAAAACATGGCGGATATCAAATATGATATTTATCCAATTACTAACCGCGTGAATCATAGGATTTGCGAGGTTAAGCTGCAGTTGCCGTACTCAATCTGTGGATACCACCGTTCGTTACACATCGAGACCTCTCCGTGCCTCGGAGAGCACGTTAACAGTCGGTCCCAGGTTTCATATGAATACCTATGACAGTCGTTACGGGAAGTCAGAGGCCCGGAAGTCTGACAACCGGTATAGCCTTAGGATATCGGCATTGCCCAGTAACTGGGTTGCGGTCTGATGGCAGTCGCTTCATGTAATATTCAGCCGCATCTGGTTAGACTGGAAGTTGACCCCAACATAGTTGGGAAAAGGACAGGTAGAACGATTCATCCAATGTCAGAGCTCGATATGCAACGAGTACTCAAGCGAAGCCGATACACAATATCGTGTGCGATATTGTGTCAAACATGTCATCGTTGAAAATCAATATCCCTCATGTTTTTTCTACACGTCTCCACTTCGATATAATATCAAACATGCGAGAATTGGCTCCCTGGAGCCGTATTATGACGAGTTAAAACAAACTGTTCCGTTGAGAGAAAGTGATGCGGCTATGCAGGTTGTGAAGCGCCGTCACGTTCTCACAACGAAACAATTGTGATTTTAACACGTCATAATACGCTAGCTGTGTCGAGATATTTATCGAGCGATTAAACAATCAATACATTCATCTAAACGCTGAATAAGTTTTTTTTTTTTAAGTATTTGCTCTTAGCTCTGGTCTAGGTCAGAGGTGACAGAGACAAAGTCTACGATGGAGTGAGCTTACCCAGAAGAAGCCTTTTCACTCTAACTTTGAAGAGATTCGGGTTGTATGCGTTCAGGAACACAGACGCAGTTCCACTCTTTTCCCGTGCGCATTATGAAGTATGTTTGGAGGAAGTGCTTAGTGCAAATTGGTCGAATGGCAACTAGGTATGGATGGTAACTTGCAGTGTGTCTAGATGTCCGATGTTAGAAGGGGGCCGGTGGGATGAGGTTGTGGAGTTCTTGAGCACACTCACCGAAGTACAGTCTATAGAAGACCGACAAGCAGGCAATCCAGGATCGCGATCCAAATATCGCGATAAATATTGAACGTGTAGCATGGGCCTATGAGCTGAATTCTCACATTGTTTTGTAACATGAAATTGCAACGTAAAAATAATCCAGTTTTTAATATAAACGACAAGCTTTGACAATTTGAGCATCGTACATTGTGCACTCGCCGCTGCCCCGTTTTTATGTGCTAGAATGTAAAAAATCCGTTTTTGTATAGAACAATGCTTTTGGGCGTTTGCAGCGAGTTTACTTGTATGCTCGACTGTATTGTAATATTTTTATTTTGCCTTTAAGACTGATAAAATATTTTCTCTAAAATTATCTACACATAAAATCTCTTAAATAAACCGGTAAGTTCTTTAAACGGTTTTATCTTGCAGTTATGTTAGTTTTATGGCAGTGATAGCCTAGCGATGTGACCGTTGGACTGCCAAGTCATAGGTCTCGAGTTCGAACCCAAGGCACACACCTCTGACTTTTCGGATTTATGTGTGAATTGTATATAATTATCACTTGCTTAAAAACGGTGAAGGAAAACATCGTGAGGAAACCACGGCATACCTGAGAGATATTTCTCAACGGCATGTGAAGCCAAGTCAGAGGCCCATGGGTGGCTTAAACTCTGACACCAGGTTAGTCACTAACTACACGAAAAGAAGAATCTTGCAGTAACCCAGCAGCATCAGGATTTGAGAATTGATGGTTGAAATTATTATAATGTTGTATTGTCATGGGAATTGAATTTGTGTGCGAAGTTTCAGAAGAATTGGTTAAGCAGAACTAGTTGAAAAATCTGTCGCAAGTTTTGAATCAAACAAACAAACAACGAAGTGAAGCTAGTTAAATCCGTTTGAAAACCTATGGCGTCTAAAAGTATCACACATGGTAAAGATACGATAGTGAAAACAGATACATTCGGTAAATCCATTTTGTATCTGCAGACTTTATCTTTATATATATTTTTGTATATTTTTTATCTGACAGTATATGTTGATATCTGTCGGTATCTTCAGATATATATTGTATGTGCTGTGTGTTTTGGTTCATTAATTTCTATGAAGAGCGATATCTTAAGATATGCGATATAGAATCTTATATTATCTAATATATCTATCTAACTACCTCGTTGGTCTAGTGGTGGCAAACGCGACCGCTGATCGTGAGGTCCTGAGTCCAATCTCCAGGTCGGGTACAGTGTTATTGGGTTTTTCCGTGTGAAATTCCTATTGCCCGGAGTTTGCATTTGAGCCTGGTTGATGGCAATAGGCTCGCCCCCTATTACATGGGACTTAAACATAACCGCGAAATGAAGGTGTTACTATACACCTCTGTCCAACCCTTCGGGGAATACAGGCGTGATGTTATGTGTATCTGCCTTTATACGTGATTTTGTCATTGTGTATTGTATGGGTCAAAACTTCTGACGATTCTTATTCTGTGGTTGGGACCTCAGAGACTTCCAATTTTACGAGCAAACTGCGAATCAATCCGAATGTAATTTAGTTTGAAGATAACAGGATTATTCTAGGATAGAAGATAATCAGGTGTAAGTACTACATCCATCTTGAAATGTAATAGGTAGTATAAAAGCTGTGCTAGGTTTTGTCTCGACTGTTCTCACATTAGTAACGTTAATCTAAGTGAATTTTGAATCGGAAATACTCGCATATACTATTTAAAAAATTGAAATCTTTTTAAACCGACTTCCAAAAAAGGAGGAGGTTCTCAATTCGGTTGTATGTTTTTGTTTTTTTTTACCTTTTTTATGTTTGTTACCTCATAACATAACTCCGTCATTTATAAACCGATTTAGATTTATTTTTTTATTTGAAAGGATTTACTTCCAGA
Organism: Amphipyra berbera; assembly: GCA_910594945.2. Taxonomy (NCBI): domain Eukaryota; kingdom Metazoa; phylum Arthropoda; class Insecta; order Lepidoptera; family Noctuidae; genus Amphipyra; species Amphipyra berbera. The sequence goes on from OU343138.1 coordinate 4,173,728, forward strand.
TTGGTTCAATTTAAATTTGGTAAAGATCTGATGAAGAACTTCGGAGACTGACGGACAATGGAACTCCTCAATTACAGATAATGTGATGATGTGATTATGTTACTTACTAGCAGCGTCTTTAGTAGGTCCAACCATGTTTCGATTTAGGCCACTAAAACGAAAAAATAAAAAACATTTTAACAAAAATAACACCGACTTCAAAATTACCATATTATAAAATTAACAGTTTCAGAAATCGGTGCCTTCAATTTGGTTCAGCGTGGATTACTGAAACTGAAACTGTTAATTTTATAATATGGTAATTATTTTATTCTTTTCATTGTTTTTTTTTTAAGTCGGTTTTATTTTTGTTAAAATATTTTTAATTTTTTCTTATCTATGTATTGATTATGCAAATTGTGCATGTCGCAAAAAAATTAACCAAAATTTTATAGGACAGTTTTATTTTCGTGTGTCTATAGGTAAATACTTATATATTTCTATACTACTGACTGTCCCTACATACTTTGTATCATACCGCCCTGTCCTTCACAACTGATTGGCAACGAGAAATGGGGCGGAAACTGATTTTGGAGCTAGTTAAAGATATCGCCCTAGGGATACTATTGCCTTCCTCTGGTTGTAGACCAACAGCCTGACTGATTGGTAAATATTATTTTATACAGTGTGTAAACGAAATCATGCGATTCCTTCAAACCTCGTGATGTACTGCTGTCATAGATTAACCCTAAAAAAAACTCGTCTGGAGTGTGTGTCCGTAACACACAGACTGGAGGCGCCAACTTCATATAAAATGAATGAATCACCACCCACATCCCACCCACTGTCAGAAAGCTGTTAAGAATCTGATCAACGTGAAATGTAATGTGAGTAACACAGGCACTAGCTCCCCGTCTGCAGAGCATCAAAGGTATTGATTTGAGAGGTATAAAGCTCGCGTTGATAGTTCGAAACCCGAGAGTAAACAAAGATATTCGCTCAAACTAGATGTGTTCGATTGTAGATAGAATTTGATAAAAATATTGTAATGATATTGATGCCAGTTCTGTTGTGTTAATTTAGGCTATTGTCATCTTTTTCACTCTGATAAATAAGAAAGAGACGGACGTAAATAAGAGCTGTCGAATTTAGTGAACATAACATAAATCTAAGCCGACTTGTTGTATTAAAAAAAAAAACTTTTTAAGAAAAATAAAACCGACTTCAAATTGTCTATCTCCGAAGTTCTTCATCAGATCTTCACCAAAAAATGGGACAACTTCGAAAGAATTCTCTTTCAAACAAAAATAAGAATCATTAAAATCGGTTCACAATATTAGCAAAGATATCGCGGAACAAATATACAAAAAAACAAACATACATCGAATTGAGAATCTCCTCCACTTTTTGGAAGTCGGTTAATACCTAATCATGTAGGCACTTAAGTGTAATGGTGCTTTTTTTTTTTTTTTTTTTTCTTTATTTGAAGAGCTGATTCGCTAAGGCGAATATGGCGCTCTGTAAAAACAAAACAATACAAAACAACTTAAATTAACACTAGTTTACACACCATTGAAATAGTAAATTATCTATCCTTTAAACCACACTTAACAATATGTAGAATTATTTTTGACTTATCTGACGTCGGACAAGCTAGATAAGAATTACATAAGCCAATGGAACTATCACCAAAAAGTAATCGTCTCTCCCTCTCATTCCGGACACATTCCATTAAAACATGGAATGCATAATGGTGCTTTCACACTGAGAATATAAAATATTATATTATTATAACAATTTGTTACAAAACATAACATTACGCCAGTATTCCCCAAAGGGTGGAGCAGAGGTGTATTGTAACACCCTCATTTCGCTGTTATGTTTAAGTCCCGTGTAATAGGGGGCGAGCCTATTGCCATCAACCGGCCACAAATCCAAACTACGGGCTGCTACTGAGGAATTCCACACGGTAAAACCCAATAACACTTTACCCGACCTGGGGATCGAACCCAAGACTTCACAATCAGCAGTCGCGCTTGCCACCACTAGACTAACGAGGCAAGTATCGCAGATAGAATTGTAGAATTGTATCTTGCCATAATATCTACGCTTGATAGAAAGATTTACAGCCGTGTTATTTGAATATTACGTTTTCATGTGTCATAGTGAATAAAGCTCCAGTCAAACCTAGGCGTCTACAAAACGTGTATAACTGTGCGACTACAGTCCGAATCGCGAACTTCATTTGACCACTAGACGCGTGCGTCCCGCTCTGCTAACGCGGTCGTCCCGCGTTGTGGTCGCGCCGTAAGATATCATGGGTAGCGTTCGCCGCGTGGTTGACGCTTCCGCTTCGCAGTCGCTTCGCATTCGCTTTGGTCGCGCGGTTTGACCGAAGTTTAAGGCCCGTATTGATTTGTGTATATGTAATCCAATTATTTTTAGTCTGTACATCCAAAAGCATATGAGCAGTGATCTAGCCTAGCGGTTGAACGCTTGCCTTCCATGCAGGAGGGTCTGAGTTCAATCCCGGCCCGTACCGCTGATTTTTCAAATTCTTCACTTGCGTTAACGGCGAAGGAAAAACATCGTGTGGAAACCTGCACACCTGAGAGGGTTTCGTAAAGTTCTCGATGGTGTGTGTAGTCTGCCAAACCGCACCTGACCAGCGTGGTGTACTAAGGCCTAAACTCTTCTCATTCTGAGAAGAGGCCCGTGCCAAGTAGTGGGACAGTAATAGACTAATTATGTATATTATATATTGGATGTAAAAATACCCTTAACGAAGCCGAGAGCCACGTATTTTTCCCATCATCACGAAGTTTTTTTTTTTATTGGGACCTGGGAACCTACTGGTTATGGAGATATTGAAGGTCAAAACCGCAACTTTTTTTCGTTTTTCACGAAATCTAAGTTTAAATGTTATTGCCAAACATTCTCCCATACAAACATTACCAATATTTTTGAAATGTAGGCACAGTCTGCTGCGCGCACGCTTACATTGCGCGCTACAGTTAACAGCTGTATTTTAATATCTAAAAATAAAAGTCGTTTCCCAGCAATTATTTTTGCTGTATGTTACTTATTTTGATCTACAGTATGCGTAGACTTCGGCTTCGTTAAGGGTATTTTTACACCGTGTATACATGAGAAGCATGATAACTAATAAATACCTGACACCAATTTTTAGGCTTTTAATTTTGAATATTATTCTCTGTATTACAATTCGCTGAATGAATTCACTTGACACTCGTACACAATATTTGATAGCACTGCGGTTATTGAAATCGGCTCTTTGTTTCTCTGTTATTTAATATTTTACGGGAAATCGCTATATGAGAATTCAGCGCTGCAGTTACTATTGTAATTTTTATCATCATATTCATCACAATCTGTAGGTATAATCCGCAAAATCGTACATATTATACATGGTTAAGGTCAAAGCACACATATCAAATCGAAAAGGGATCGTCACCGTATCAACTCAAGCCGTTCAGTATTCTTTGTATGAAACTCCCTACTGCAACGCACACTAATCGGAATCGTAACGTAATCGCCTCGCCTCGGGACAAGCTCACGAACCGCGGTGCGGTGCGTGGTCAACTTGGTTCCCGCGCTTACGGCTCGTCGTCACCGCGCTTACGTCTCTCCGTACTCGAGCTTACGTCTCTTCGTCCACCCTTGCCCCTCTCACCCCTCCCGCGGCCTGCCTGCAGAACACTATTGTTACTGCGAGCCGTAAGCGCGGCGTCGCCTAGCCGTAGCCGAGTCGACGTATCGGAGCTGCTGATCCGGTTTGGTTACGTGCTTACGTTAGGTTGACGCCTGTTTGACGGCGAGGCGAAAGGCGATTCGGTTACGATCCCTTTCCGAGTTGATATGTGTGCTTTGACCTTTAGTCGGAGAGGGAGTACTGACTGATCACTGTTTGGCAGCAACAATAAAAAAAAACAAAAAAAAATACATTAAAGAAAAATAAATTATGTTACTTATTTAAAAAAAATAAATTACAAATTTAAAAAACCCATTTCAACGAGCAAACCTTATCATGCCATCCATCAATTTCTGTAATTAAAATATATAGGTGTTACTCAATCGAATTTGATGGCTCAGCGATACTATTATTATTGACTTTTTAAAAGTTCGTATTTTTATGTCGGGGTTTTTTTAAATTTGTAATTTAATTTTTATTTTATACTTTTTAAACTTAGTATTATTGCCACCATTGCATTGTATGTAGAATCAAATACTGATCAAATCGAATCCAAACACGACATATATCTGCTATTATTTTTTCAAGAGTGTACTAGTGTGCTGGATATCCTGGCTGCAGCATCAGCTCATCATGTCGCCACCATTGGATTGCATGTAGAATCAAGTACTGATCAAAACGAATCCAAACACGACATATCTGCTATTATTTTTTCAAGAGTGTACTAGTGCACTGGTTATCCTGGCTGCAGCATCAGACCAAGAATTTCAATTTCAATCTTGCATAGTTATAGGTATAGCATACATGAGTGTTACAAATTTTATTTCATACGTATGTTTGAAAGTAAAGTAATACACATTATGCGTCTAAGAACTCTACCGCAGCTAACAAAACAGCTGATAACCTTGAAATGGCTGAACCGATTTTAATAAAACATGTCTAAAATCACTCGCTAGAAAACCAGCTTTCAAATAAAAAAAACCGCACTCAAATCGGTTCACCCGTTTAAGAGCTACGGTGCCACAGACAGACACACACACAGACAGACAGACAGACACACATAGCGGTCAAACTTATAACACCCCTCTTTTTGCGTCGGGGGTTAAAAAAATCGACAACCCTAATGTACTTATGAATTCATAAATGGAGCTATTAATCCGAGAATCTAAATATGACCTAAAATATTAACACAGCTATTCCATAACTTTTAACAGCTATTCCATAACAACACGCTCTTTCAGGATAGCAAGAAGCGCTGTATAACACCATTTTTTTCCAAATGTTTGCTGTATTTTTTTCATAATTCTTACATAAAATACATAACATCACGCCTGTATTCCCCGAAGCGTTAGGCAGAAGTGTATAGTAACACCCTCATTTCATCATCATCATCAGCCTATAATGTTCCCACTGCTGGGACACAGGCCTCCTCCCTGTGAGAGGGAATGGGCCGTAATCCACCACGCGGGCCCAGTGCGGGTTGGTAGATGTCACATATCTTCGAATTTTTGGTTCTAGGACATGCCGGTTTCCTCAAGATGTTTTCCCTCCCTCATTTAACCGTTATGATTAAGTCTCATGTAATAGGGGGCGAGCCAATTGCCATCAGCCGGGCACAAATCCAAACTCCGAACTGCTACTGAGGAATTCCACGCATAAAAACCGAATAACAATTTGTCCAACCAGGGGATCACATCCAGGACCTCACAATCAGTCATGCTGGCCACCATTAGACCAATCATAATTCTTGTTTTTATTTGTTGCAGATGAGATGGCGACTGACTGGCGGCATGGGCATACAGCTTGCGGCGGCCATATTCTGCATGCTGCCACTCTTCACATCATCTACAGGAGACATACGTAAGTTTTCTCTCATCTATAGCAATCCTAGCCTAAGCAGTGATAGCCTAAAGACTTCGCCACACCAAACACGGGCACGAGCGGGTCATGTCGTCGACGGACCCGCATAAGTTGTATTTAAGATGATAAAGCGTTGTGCAAATGCGAGTACGAGGCGCGTGCGGGTCATGTCAACGGCGGGCCCGCACCTCTGGCTTTACGAATGCATGTGTATATCAGAATATATTTATTATCACTTGCGTTAGCGGTATATACCTGAGAGGCTTCAAAAAACTCTCGATGGTGTGTGTAGTCCGCCAACCCGCACCACGCCAGTATGGCGGACTAAGAATTAAGCCCTTCTCGTTCTGAGAAGAGACCCATTCTCAGCAGTGGGACAGTAATGGACTGATTATGTTTATGAATTACGAATTTGACTGTAGGTAAACCAGAAACTCGCAATATGTCGTATCATTGCTGTAAAATTCATCTTAATATATAAGCAGGCCAGGCCTTATATTTAAATAGGTTGGAAAAATGATCATTTTGAAGAAAAAAAAGCGACTATCTTCACTGTAAGCAAAAATTAAGCTCGACTGTTTTGAAGAGATAATTAGATACTTACTTGCCAATAATCAGAATCGACCTGGGGCTTATTATAATGATAGAATTAATTACTGAATAACTAATAAGTTAATAAATGGCCCCTGATTGTGATGAAACCAATCTCATTATAATAATTTTAATATTAATGTTACGAGTTATGCTGAGAATTCGATGCCTGGTAAATGAGCGATAATTCAGTTAATGTTGTAGCTGAAATATTTCAGGTATGAGGCTTATTTTGTTGACATTGTTACTATATGCCTAGTAAATTATTCAATAATGCAATATATTTTATATTGTATTATGAAATAGGTAGATAATTAATCGAATTAGTTCTTCAGATAGCACATACGCGTGGCTTATTATTATAAAACTAAAGCATTCGCCACCCCAAACGCGGGTCGCGAGCGGGTCGTGTTTTTGACGGGCCCGCGTGAGGTGTATTCTAGGGATTTCTATGAAGCATGACGCGCCCCGCGTTGGGTGTGGCGAATGGTTCAGGATTTTTTGAAAAATTCCGAGTTTTCGATTCACGAGGTTTTCTTTGTACCTATGTCGAGTTGAAGTTTGAAAACGCTGAATCTTGTCAACTTCTTCATCAAAAGAAGCACATGAAACTCTTGTGGTGATGTGGGATTATTGCCATAATCACCAAGATTGGCAAACAGATTGATGATAGCAGTTTGTTATTATTAGAACCAGCAGATTTTTTAGTTTTTTTTCTATTGCCTTAGTTCACTTTGCGTGATTATTGAAGCCGAAGCTACATATAATACCTCCTATTTATAACCTAAATATAAAATTATATAGAATTATAGTAATTAAAATTATAAGCAGTGATAGCCTTTTTTTATCGTTGGAAAATCCTCATGGATGTCCCTCGGCCGGGGATGGCGAGGGGGTCTGCCGGACTCTTACCGGCTAAAAACCCACGGTGTTCCTCCTCCTGACCGTTCGGCCAGGGTCGCGGGATTCACAAAAGCATGCACCGCAACAAGCAGTGATAACCTAACGGTTGAACGCTTGCCTTCCATGCAGGAGGGTCTGAGTTCGATCCCAGCCCGTACCTCGTGACTTTTTGAATTTATGTGCGGATCAGATTTTGATTATCACTTGCGTTAACGGTGAAGGAAAAAGATCGCGAGGAAATCTGCACATGAGAGGGTTTCTTGAATTGCTTGATGGTGTGTGTAGTCTGCCAACTCGCATCAGACCAGCGTGGTGGACTAAGGCCTAAACTCTTCTCATTCTTAGTAGAGGCCCGTGCCTAGCAGTGGGACAGTAACGAGCTAATTATGCTAATTATGCTTTACTTATGTGGAGAAACTATTTTCCTTAACATTTTCCTATAATTTGTACCAGGACATCATGGCGCGTCAAGAGCTCGCGGCTGGCGCGCAGGTGTGCAGCCGGCCGCTGACGTCACGGCCAACAACACTGTCAGCAACATCACCGCTCAACTAGGAGGGACCGCGTACCTCCACTGCCTTGTGGGACACTTGAGTGAAAGAGGCGTAAGTATCAAATATTTTGTGGACATCGTACTTTACAAGCACATGAGACTTTCTAACGTTGTCTCTAAAGTTAGCAACGCATCACCAATCTTCTTAATGTTGTTATATACAGGGTGTAACTGAAATCATGTAATTCCTTTAACCCTGCACGGGATACATTTGGATTCAATAAAATAAAAATACATGAAGTAAACATGTGTTCTTATCGAGAGGCATTTTAGCGCCCCGAGCGAATTGCACGGTTATCGCTCGCTGCGCGGTCATTTAACTCGGGACGCTAAAATGCCTTAGATTAAGAACATGTTTACTTCTTGTATTTTTTTAGGGTTCCGTACCCAAAGAGTAAAACGGGACCCTATTACTAAGACTCCGCTGTCCGTCCGTCTGTCCGTCTGTCACCAAGCTGTATCTCATGAACCGTGATAGTTAGACAGTTGAAATTTTCACAGACGTTGTAAGGTATTTCTATTGCCGCTATAACAACAAATACTAAAAAACAGAATAAAATAAATATTTAAGGGGGCTCCCATACAACAAAAGAGATTTTTATAGATAATGGTACGAAACCCTTCGTGCGCGAGTCCAACTCTTGGCTGGTTTTTATTTTTATTGAACCCAAATGTTTCCCGTGCAGGTTTAATCTATGTCGGCGGTACATCACGAGGTTTGAAGGAATTATATGATTTCGTTTACACCCTCTTTAAGCAGAAGTAACCAGTTTCCATCTGGTGGGGCGGTGGCCTGAACGCTAACAGATTAAGTACCGACGGAAAAAAAGTTGACTTGTTGGTCTAGTGACTCGCGACTGCAAAGCATAGGGTCCTGGGTTCGATCCCCAGGTCGGGCAAAGTGTTATTGGGTTTTTCCATTAGGAATTTCTCAGTAGCAGCCCGGAGTCTGGTTAATGGCAATAGGCTCGCCCTCTATTACATAGGACTTAAACATAACTGGCGAAACGAGGGTGTTCCAAAAACGCCTCTGCCAAACCCTTGGGGGTATACAAGGCGCGATGTTGTTTGGAAAAAAAAGTGGTCTTTTAAAATTACAAACATTAGCTAGCACACATTATTTGTTGGACTGCCTTTTTATTTATTCACTAGCGGCCCGTCCCGGCTTCGCACGGGTGGACATTTTTCCCGTTGTTACAACATTTTTCATTTATGCTCCTCTCCTATTGGTTGTAGCGTGATGTTATATAGCCTAGAACCTTCCTCGATAAATGGACTATGAAACACAAAAATATTTTTTCAATTCTAACCAGTAGTTCCTGAGATTAGCGCGGTCAAACAAACAAACTCTTCAGCTTTTAATATTACAGTATAGATTAACTTTAGATATACCTAACAAGATCATGAAAGTTGGAAAAAGACTTTCGTCTTCAAACTCCAAATAGGTATATAGGCGCCACAAACTTACTTAATCATTATATGGCAAAGTTTATAGATACCATCTTAATGTTCTGCCTAGCTTTTTTCCCAACTATGTTGGGGTCAGCTTCCAGTCAGTGGCGTTATAGGGTGGCAGGGCTGGCAAAATGCCACGGGCCCCCGGTCAGTGGCGGATTTACCAGCAAGCTAAGTATGTTGAAGTTTTAAGTTTTGATGACATTTAATTATGTCAATTGTTTTATATTCCTTTTAGCTTCCTTTTCACGTTTGTAAATGTGAGAATTTTGTGGACCTGCATCTATAAGTTTGTAAATTACTGTTATTCTAATAGTTTTTATTTTATTTGTTAATTTTTGTACTACATTACTCATTGGTCTGTGGTCAGGACTTTGTTCTCTCACTATCCTAAATCATTGTACTCTGTAATTGTTAAAGATATTATTTTTAAAAAAGTAACCATGGAGTTTCTTGCCGGCTCTTCTCCATAGGAAACGACTAATTGGAACCGTGCATCTAAATTCGACTTTTCATAAGCACCTGTATTGGATTATGTGAAATAAAAAATTTTGATTTTGATTTTTGATTTTGCCTAGGGTGAAAGATTTTAGGGACGGCAATTTTTTTGTATTTGTAAATGCACCCAGGATATAGGAGAAATCGAAGAGTGGAATTGTTTAAAAAGAACAGAAGTAACCTAATAAGTACTTAAAAATTATAACTTTGTAATTCTACTGTGTAACTACTTCAGTGATTTATTAAAATTAAATTACAACGTGACGATTTTTACTGGGGCCCCATCCAACGAATTTGCCACGGGCCTCTGATGGTATAGTTACGCCACTGCTTCCAGTCTAACCAGATGCGACTAAATACCAGTATTTTACACGAAGCGACTGCCATCAGACCTCCGCAACCCAGTTACACGGCAATTACCGATATTTTAAGGTTAGACCGGTTGTCAGACTTTCGGGCTTCTGACTTCCCGTAACGACAGTCATAGGTATTCGTATGACACCCGGATAAACTATTTAACGTGCTCCGAAGCACGGAGGGGACTTGATGTGTAACTAACGGACACCCATCCACGGAGTGACCGCGGTAAGCGCAGCTTAACCTCGCAAATCGTATGATCCGAGCGGTTGGTAATTAGCCACGAGCCTCTTCAAGTTTACTATCTTAATATCAACCTCTATTCAAAGAAATGTGGATATATTATATTTGAAGTTTGAAGCCTAATAACCTAAATGAAACATAACATCACACCTGTATTCTCCGAAGAGTTGGGCAGAGGTGTTCAGTAACATCCTCATTTCACCGTTATGTTTAAGTCCCATGTAATAGGGGCGAGCCTTTGCCATGAACCGGGCACAAATCCAAACTCTGGGCTGCTACTGAGGAATTCCACACGGAAAAACCCAATAACACTATCCGACCTGGGGATCGAACCCAAGACCTCACGATCAGCAGTCGCGCTTGCCACCACTAGACCAGCGAGGCAGTTAAGGCTAAAATAAACATCTAATTCAGGTGGTTTTTCATTGCCAGTTGGCATAAAAACCGCCTCATGTCGAATGCTAATGACAGTATCATAACAGTCAAAGATTTTCGTGAAAAGATAAATGTTCGCCCAGTAAAGCCAAAAACAAAAGATCACAGAATCTCAACACTATCTGACCGCTAAAGTTACAAACTTTATCTGTGCTAGTGATAAATCTGATTAGTACTTACTAAGTCAATTTGACATTGATGCCTAAAGTCCTCGTCTAAGTAACTTTGACCTTAGATAAAAGGTACATAGCAATTTATTAACAGAATGAATCTATTAACTTTTTAATAAAGAGAATCGAATTACTGATTAAAAGGTCGTCACTCACTGTTCAGAGACTGAAAGCTACACCGGTGTCATTTAGGATAATGTATTAGGATAATAAAAACTTTTTTACAAAAAATTTAAACCGACTTCAAAAACGAATAAAATAATTACCATATAAAATTAACAGTTTCAGAAGTCGGTGCTGATCCACGCTGAACCAAATTGAAGGCACCGACTTCTGAAACTGTTAATTTTATATGGTAATTATTTTATTCTTTTTTGAAGTCGGTTTACATTTTTTGTAAAAAAGTTTTTATTTTATCATTTTAGTGGCCTTAATTAAAACTTAGTTGGACCTACTAAAGACGCTGCTTGTAACATAATCACATCATCACAATATGCGTACTGTTCGTCATTGAGGAGTTCCATTGTCTATCTCCGAAGTTCTTCATCAGATCTTCACCAAATTTAAATGGGACCAACTTCGAAGTATACCCTATCCATTAAAAAAAGAATCATTAAAATCGGTTCACAATTGGCGAAAATATCGATGAACATACAAAAAAAAAGACATACAGACGAACATAGTAACCTCCTCCTTTTTGAAAGTCGGTTAAAAAGGTTATAATTTTTTTGTACCAGTGGTGTGCACCTTCGGACTGCCAAGTCATAGGTCTCGAGTTCGTACCCAAGGCACGCACCTCTGGCTTTTCGGATTCATGTGCGTATTGTATAATTATCACTTGCTTAAAAATGGTGAAGGAAAACATCGTGAGGAAACCGGCGTGACTGAGAGATATTTCTCGACGGCATGGGAAACTAAGTCAGAGGCCCATGGGTGGCATAAACTCGGACACCTGGTTAGTCACTAACCACACGAAAAGAAGAAAGGCGAAGAATTTTTTGTAACACCATGTTGAAACAAAAATACATGAAAAGGTTAAAAAAAAATTACGCCGTCACGGTACGCCTGGCAGATGTGAACATGGAAACTCAATCTGAAAAGAAAAAAGAATCTGGCCGAATCAAACCGAAGAGAGTCGACGAGTTACGAAGCTCTGCAGTCGCGAGCGTCGCCACGTAACAGTCGCTCTTACATCCGTACCACCGCATTAGATTTTCGATGGTGTATGTAGTCTGCCAACTCGCACCAGCATGGTAGACTAACACCTATATTCTAAGACGTTCCTCCAAAACTTACTCGACTCAGGCCTCGAAAACACCTTCGAAATTGTATTCTTAGTCGCAATTTCGAATGAACTTTGAGGTTCCTCGACTGAGGGGTCCTCAAATGAGTCGAGGTAGAGTGGAGTCATCACGTCATAATTTGAATTAACTGCATCGCGCAAATAACGCCGCGATAAATAGTTGTAAGGATCATCGTAAGTATATTCGATAAAGTCTTCAAAACTCATTTTTGTTACATACAAACTTTGACACTTCCTTCCTTAAGGGAGGTTCCGAGGTACCTTGAGTTTGACAGATGATTGCTTACCTGGACTGAGGAAAAATCTCGAGTCGACGACGTTTATGTCAACTATAACTACCGATGGTAGTGAGAAAGACTGAGTCGAGGTGGAGTTGAGTCGAGTAAATTTTGGAGGAACGTCTTAGAATATGGGTGTAAGGCTTAAACCCTTCTCATTCTAAAAAGACGCATATGCCTAGCCCAGACTTTTATGTGAAAGACCCTGACCAGCAAAAGGTTATTCTCAACATTCATGCGGTAATAAAACAAAAGAACCAACTTTGAACAATGAATTCACTAGATACTTGTACTGATCGTTTTCAAATCGAAAAAGTTATATCGATATGTTAAAGTTACAAATATCTATACTAATATTATAAAGCTGAAGAGTTTGTTTGTTTGAACGCGCTAATCTCAGGAACTACTGGTTGGAATTGAATAGTTATTTTTGTGTTGGATAGTCCATTTATCGAGGAAAGTTATAGGCTATATAACATCACGCTACAACCAATAGGAGCGGAGCATAAATGAAAAATGTTGCAAAACCGGGAAAAATGTCCACCCGTGCGAAGCCGGGACGGGCCGCTAGTACAATGATATAGAAACAAATAACTCTGAATCGGAGCACACTCGATACTTTGAGTACCAGCGATCGGCAATTTAATTGCTTTAAGGTCATTGAATGCCGTGCTACCGTCCGTTTTCTAAAAGGTCATAAAATAACATCACGCCTATATTTCCCAAAGGGATGAGCAGAGGTGTATGTATAGTAACACCCTCATTTCGACGATTCGACTTCCACTTCAGTGGACGATTTAAACATGTTCTGCCTAGCCTTTTCCCAACTATGTTGGGGTCAGCTTCCAGTCCTAACCAGATGTGGCTTGATATCAGTATTTTACACGGATCGACTGCCATCAGACCTTCACAACCCAGTTACAGCGCAATGCCGATATCCTAAGGATAGATCGGTTGTCAGACTTTCGTCCTTCTAACTCCGTAACGACTGTCATTGGTATTCGTATGACACCCGAGACGAAGCAACTGTTTAACGTATTCTCCGAGGCACGGAGGGGTCTGGATGTGTAACGAATAGTCACCCATCCAATGGAAAGCGCAGCTTAACCTCGCAAATTTTATGATCTGCGCGGTTGATAACCCACGAGCCCCCATGTATACAACTTTCAATATGTGTATAATTTTAATTGTTATTTATCTTTCAGCAAGTGTCGTGGATCAGGAAGCGAGACTGGCACATCCTGAGCTCCGGGAAGTTCACATACACCAATGATGAAAGATTTCAGGTGAGTCACAGTTAGTTCACACAGAAACGGTTTACAGGACCCGTTTTAGCGGTGATGTGATGGCGCCTGTAGTTGTATTAGCGAGTTCATGTACACGACAGTATTCCGAATCCAGTACAAAATATTGGATCCGTTATTTTTATCGTATCTGCCTGCCAGATGCGACGCAGCTGCCATTTGTATAACTGATCCGTCGACATAGATGTGAACAATACGTCCAGTACCGACGGATCCTGTAAAACGGATCCGCTGTGTGAACGGGCACTTAGATATTTTAAAACCGTGCTTTCTTTTGCATAATGTAAGGGTTCTTTGATTCTATTGCCTGCTCGACGTCCGTATGTCACTGCAGGGATCCAGCAGAATATCAGCGTCAGATATATTTGCCTGACACATACTGAGCTGGACTGGTGAACCTTGGTGCAACCTTGAGACGCACACCACACCTTGTTTTTTTTTTCTTTTGTGTATTGGCACTTTGTTTTTATATGTATAGATTCGCGTAATTTTTTATCTAATAACGATTGTGCTATTGTGTGATGTGCTATGTCTTTTGTGTGCACTGAATAAACGTATTATTTATAGTCCGGGAGCCGACTGCAAGAAACCCTACCTTATAAAAAAATAGAAAATACCTACTCTGTAGGGGTAGCTGACTTTTAGTAGCTTCAACTGCTCTTCGTCGGCCGCGGCTTAACTTGACAAATTTTGCGCAAATGAAAAAAAAGTGGTGCAAAAATTCATCAAAAAAAAATCTCATCGAAAAATAGAATGAAACTTGTATTGATAGGATAGAGACCTTTTGAGGACAGTAAAAAAAGTGGTCGGCCAAATACTGTGTTGGCAGGTTCTTGTGTCCGACCGAATTTGTGGTACCTACCACGTGGCAGCTACATTTTTTTTAAATCATCGAAAAATTGAATGAAAAAACGGATGATAATAGCTAAATTAAACCTGTTGACGTTTGCCTTGGTCGGCCTCACCTTAGTCTGGCAGTTTTAGCAGTCCGACCACATTTATAAAAAAAAAAAAAATATATTATTTTAACTAAGTCCTAAATAAATAAGTGCGTGGAGGGCTTAGAGGGCTTTACAAAAACAAAACATTGACTTATAATACTACTAGATATTACTTACTTACATATTCACTGAAGCTTGACAACAAATGTTATCAAAACACTATCTCGCTTATTAATTTTGACATAACATAACACGCCTCGTACTCCCCGAAGGGTTCGGGAGAGGTGTTTAAGTCCCATGTAATAGAAAGCGAGCCTATTGCCATTAACCGGGCACAAATCCAGACTCCGGGCTGCTACTGAGAAATTCCTAATGGAAAAACCCAATAAAACTGCCTGACCTGCAGATCGAACCTAGGACCCCATGCACAGCAGTCGCACTTACGACCACTATACTTCATAAAAGATAGCTTGATCTCTGCGACAGCTGTCAGTAAAATCACGCCTATGAAGTCCTGAATTTCATAATAGTACAGACAGTACCCGTCAATGTCATATTTTATGGACATGCCGACCAAATGAATAGGAATGCCGACCTAGGATTGTCAGTTTGACATAAATGTCTCAGAGATCAAGCTATCTTTTATGTAGTCTATGACCAACAAGGCATTATTCTTTTTAATCTGTCAAAAACTACTTTTCGGAAACTCGCGTTAAATAAATTACAACGCAAGTAGGTACCTCCTACACCTAGTTCACACTCCATTGAATTCGAAACAGTTTTTTGTTTCCATCCGGGTATAACAGAGGCGGTGTATCAACTTCTTATCTGCCACGAACACACGAGTTAGCAACAACTTGCGCAAGTTTCAAGGGAAGTTACACAAGAGAACTTTGCAGGCGGTGTTGCTCCCGTATGGGGCGTGTGCACTGTTTCAAGGTTCTTGTGTAGGGTATTGTATGTTTTGCCGAGTTGTTATTCAAGGAAAAAAATCTGATCTGAATGAAATTATGACAAGATTGTGTCACACTTTAAGGAGTCAACCCTCAATAAGCATGTGCACATACAATTTAGCAGGCGTGTAGGTACTTACGGGAGGATAAAGAATAACACTTCTAACCATATACCTATATACAATGTGGATACGACAATACGACAATAAATGAAAACACTGTCAATACTACTTCATAAGAGTAATTTTAAACTATAAAAAAAAACTAACATCGAAATTAAAAAAAAAAATTTTCAAACAAACTAAATAGCACAAAAATGGAAACAAAATAGAACACCATTTGTGAATATTGGTTCACTAACCTGTCATAAGAGCGGCAACAGCGCGGTGCAGTGTCATTTTACGACATGATCTTTTGGCGCCATTAATGCTGAATAAAAACATCACACTGTTTCGACGTTTCGAGTCATTATTTATTAAATTATAAATCACAATCACTTTGTTGAATCACATAGTTTGAGTTATTAAATTTTTAAATTTTCAATATGTCCACCATGAACACGAATGCACAAATTACACCTTCTTACAATGTTATTTCTAACTCTTGATAAGAGGTCTTGATTCACACGAAATTGTCGAGCCGTCCTACGCAAACTAGACGTAGGATTGCGTGCAAAATAATTTAAAATTTGTTCGTCTAGGTTCACTCTTTCATGTGGAGGAGCACTATCCAAATGCGGGATTAAGGATTGATTTTCACGTATCCTCTGGACAGCTTGAACAATAGTGCGGCCATTGGTAGGACAAACACGGGTGTTCCCATACCGCTCTTGGTATGTCCGTATAGCTAAAGAAAAGAGGCGTTTCCGTGACATTCCCCATAAATTAAAATCATGTTGGTTTACTCCGAAGCTGTGTAATTATACCGAGGCATGGTAATTAAAAAAAACTAAAGTATAATATTGTAACACTAATTACGCGTCTAATTACGCATAATTCATTAACAATTTAACTAGGTGCGTATTCTAAATTACGTGTCCTGTCACTATAAAAATAAAGCATCCAATTTTGCACAATTAACACTTCTCAAAGTTATAATAAATCATAAACAAAACGAGCGATGTCACTTCAAAGCCGTGCCGCTTCCGCGGCGGAACTCGGGCGCTTCCGAAATTGCAAAGTAATGATGCGTGCGACGTCACAGGATCGCGCCGACACACTGACCTACATTATCAGACATTATGTAGGCCGCAGGCGCAGGTTTTCAACAAGAAAACGAAATAGAAACACAATAGATGAATCTAGATTTGTCCCTTTCGCACATACTTAATTTTAGATTGACATGAGTGCGTAATATGAAGTAATAACTTCCGCATGCATTTTTTACTTTCTTATAGCTAATTCTGAGTCTTATCACTCAAGCATAAGGTATAATATGCATTAATTTACACCGGAAGAACAAATTTGGCGAAAGTTTTTTAAGCGGCGAGTTGGCAACGTGTTCTAATACCGATGCGGGGGGTCCTTAACCCATCCGGTGATAGCCTAGTAACCGATACATCATGTAGAAAATGTTAAAAATGAAAAATAATGTCCGGTGACTAAACTATCGCATATAGGTAATTGATTGAATTTTTGTATGCAGACTTGGATCGTCAATAGATATACGAAGTTTAATTTATTGTCGTATTATCGTATCCACATTGTATATAAATGGTGTAAATAGACCCTTAACGAAACCGAAAGGAACTTATTCTCCACGTCATTTCGATATTTTTTTTTGTTCTGGACTGTGCCTGGGAACCTTCTAATTACGGAGATGTTGGAGGTCAAAGTTCCATCTATTTCACAACTTTTTTTTTAAATACAAAATTTAGAAGATTGCAAATGTACTTGAAATACCTCCATTACCCGTTTACTATTCATTGCATCCATCAGCACAATGTTTTGTGTGCGTTTCATTGAGCTTTACAGTAAAACGATAATTTTCACCCAAAAACTAAATGTCGTTTCCCAGCGACAATTTTTCCGTAGGGTTACTTAGTTAGATGTACTGAATGCATGGTTGACGGCTTCGTGAAGGGTCTTTTTACACCTTGTATACCACTATATATATTTTAATAAGAATTACAATTAGAACAACAGGGCGTGGTTCGTACAATGCGAGGAGTCCAGGGTCTTCTTAAGCAGGTGTAGCACTTAACTTGGCAACTGCAGCGGCGCGAAAGGCAGATCTTTTTTTTTTTCCTATTCGACTATTGTAGATGGTCTTGCGGACCTTTTCTACGTAACCGGGCTATTATTGGCGAGACCAGAAGGGTCTCCGAACCAATTTCTACTATTCTAACTACCTAGCTAACTACAAAGCTAACTACTGTAACATCATGACTATAGCAGCAACACCTCTAAGGGTGTCCCCAAGGGGGGACTCGACCTCTTAGGGTGTTGAATACGAGAGGACTGGGAGGGATACGACAGCTTGATGAGGGCTGTATTCTCGCGTCATGGTGACTGCGCGGAGTCAGAAGGGACGACCGGCTCCGCGGCTGCGGCGGGTGAGCACGGTGGATCGGGAGAAAGGCCGATCTGCAGCGTGCCCGACCTTTTATAGGCCCGGGCCCCCGCCAGTTCGCCACTACCCGTCACAGTTGATTTCATAATAATGATCATAACAATTATTTCTTGGAGGGGCTCGTGGCTAATTAGCAACGGCGTGGATCATATGATTTGCAAGGTTCAGCTGCGCTTGCTACGGTCAATCCATGGATGGGTGACCATTCGTTATCGAATCAGCCTTGAAGAGCACGTTAAACTTAAAAATACCTATGAGAGTCGTTACGGGTAGTCAGAAGCACGAAAGTTTGAAACTGCTCTAACCCTAGGATATCAGCATTGCCCAGTAACTGGGTTGCGGAGGTCTGATGGCGGTCGCTCCGTGTAAAAAACTGATACTCAGCCGCATCTGGTTAGACTGGAAGCTGACCCCAACATAGTTGGGAAAAGGCTAGGCAGAACAGAACAAAGTTTGTGGAGATGGATGTCTGTTACTCTATCGCCCATAAACGGATTTAGATAAAATTTGGCACACGGATATACCGTGTCTTGGATTGAAATACAGAATAGTTTTAATACGAGTACATTAAGTAGTTCCCCTAGGGTGCGAGTGAAACCGCGGGTAACAGCTAGTAATTTATAAATTAACTTTCGTTACGATGATTGTACGCAAGTAAATACAATTAACTACACTATTTCAAGTCTACCTTGTTGGTCTAGTAGTCGCAAGCGCGACTGCTGAGCGTCGGGTCGTGGGTTCGATCCCCAGGTCGGGCAAAATATTATTGAGTTTTCTCCATTAAGAATTTCTCTACAGCAGCCTTGAGTCTGGATTTGTGCCCGGTTAATGGCAATAGGCTCACCCCCTATTACATGGGACTTAAACACCTATGACGAACCCTACGGGGAATACAAGGCGTGATGTTTTGTTATGTTATTTAAACTGATACCTAACATACATAATTACGCTCAGTTCATTGATTAGAAGCCTAACACTAAAATAAAAAGCTAGTAAATTCAAATTGCAGCGTAAGACCGCGTTTCCACTTTGTTGTGACGACAGATAATCGTATAGTTTTAAGTGTCGTAGCTTATATATTTAAATGGAGGTGTTCCCATAGACGACACGATTAACTGTCGTTCACGACTTGTTTTTGCAGTGACGACAGATTGCCAAGTCAATGGGAACGGTTAGCACGACAGTAGTAAAACGATAAGAAAACGTCACGACATCGTGACAGCAAGTCATGTGTCGTTGTTACGATTATTTGTCGTGGCCACGATTAAAATATCGTCTCGTCTTGTAGCTTGCTACTGATGTGCAAACGACAAAGTGACTGCCGTGAAACTATAAAATATCGTCGCGATCCAATGGGAACAACTAGATACGATAGTCGCTAAACGATAAAAAAAATCTTTTTTTTTTCTTTTTTTTTTAAATAAAACGTTGCCCCACACTAGGATTTCTCCTGTATCGTGAGTGCGATTACAAACACAAATCTTCACATGCACAAACATCCAGACCCGGAACAACTATCTGTAGGCCATACAAATATTTGTTCCGTGCGGGAATCGAACCCACGACCCGTAGCGCACAAGCCGATCGCTCAGCCACTGCACCAAACGTGTCGTCAAAACAAAAATTGACGACAAACAGTCGTTATAATGGGAACAGCTAGAGACGACAGTCGTCCAACGATAAATTAATCGTCACGACATAGTGGGAACGCGCTCTAATTCGGTGCATCGAAAATCGCGCGGCCTCTATTGTCAATGAACACTAAATTGTTCTCAAATTGGTGGGCCGCAAAATTAACGCCCTCAAATGCTAACGAATATGTGATCCAGCGACCACACAGGCCGAATTTAAGCGCGAATGTGTAGGCATTACGGATAATTCGGGCATCATTGAAAATTCGAGCACCTAAAAGCACGTGTAATTATTTTAGAATAACGGTTAGCTGCTATTCCGTGTTCGAATTCTGATCATCAGTCGGATCCAATGGAACACCTTTAATTTGAATTTCGTTCGGTAATTCGGATTAGGTACAATTGCATACAGCTTAGTTGAGAATGTGAGGGACGTGTGGTATTATGCAAATGGATAGAATTAGAAATGAGTATGTAAGAGGAAAACTCCAAAACTCAGATCGCCGACGTTGGTCAGAGAGCCGCAAGCTTAAAATGGAACTGGGCTGGCTGCCGCATGTCGGACGAGGTGTGGGCAAAACTCATCACTGAGTGAAGCCCACACAACGTTAGACGACGTCGCGGCAGGCCTAGAAGGAGATGGTGGGACGAACTAGACACCTATTGAAAGGACTGGCCACAGAAAACCTTAAACTGAGAGGAGTGGAAGGAGGGTAGGGAGGCCTTTGCCCCGCAGTGGGATGATCATGGCTGAATAATAATGTAAGAAGTCTGAAATATGTCCTCCCGCACACTGGCGAATAGTCTCGACAAAGGTTAAAGCTGTGGCGTGATACTGCTTCCCTACCCAACCCATTTGTCCCACCTGCTAAAAATCTCCCACCTGGACGTGAGTTGCCTTGGCTAACCTGGAAGTCTTTAAACAGACTCCGGACGCAGGTTGATCGAAACAAGAAAAACCTGCTCAGGTGAAGAGTCATAGACGATTCCAGCTTGGAGTGTAAATGTAGTGCTGTTCCACAAACGATGGGACACTACATCATGCCCTGCGTGCCCTGATACCTGCACGTTACAAGAACTAATGGACGCTACTGATAACGCTAAACTCTTAGCTAAGTTCTGGGCTGACTCAATTTAGATTTCCACCGACACGCTAAGAAGAAGTCTGAAAGTGACGCCGGTCGGCTAACTGCCTGGTTGGTCTAGTGGTGGCAAGCGCGACTGCTGATCGTGAGGTCCTGGGTACGACCTCCGGGTCGGGAAAACTGTTATTGGGTTTTTCGTGTGGAATTCCTCAGTAGCAGCCCGGAGTTTGGATGTGAGAACTATTATGTCCTGCAAGGAATACGTCTAGTTACCAGTAATATATGTATATAAGCAATACTTTTCTATAGCATAATACGAAAAAAATGTTTTAACCACACCTACTTTCCATACATCTATATATATAAAAGGAGAAGCTGACTGACTGACTGATCTATCAACGCACAGCCTAAACGGCTGGGGTTAGAAACTTGAAATTTTGACAGTAGGTTAATTTTGTGACGTAAACATCCACTAAGAAGGGATTTCTCAAACTTCAACCCCTAAGGGGGTGAAAAAAAATCACGCAAGCGAAGCTGCGCGCAAAAGCTAGTTTCACATAAACACCCACAAAGTTACAACATGACCTAAAATGAACCGTGTACAGTAGGGTAATAAATAGGTAAGTTGGTCAGTTTTCAACTTCATTCTTTTCCATTTTTCTTTTTTTTAAATTATATTACCTTTTCAAACTGTTAAACGGAACAGACCAATGCATGGAAAATTATGTTTAATTACTTTGCAGCAAAAATCATAATTGCCTTTCGCCTCCATATGACGTAGTAGTGCCATATCTCTGTGATTTGATTAAAGGTGTTTTGTTGTAAGAACCATTACATCAATCAATTCGATGATTAAGGAAATTGACATTACTAGTGGTTTTCTAAAGTGGTTTTTTAACTTTATTTCTCACTAAAGACAATCGTCACTTACATGAGAACAGTAAATAAAAGTACTAATTATTAACTCGATGCGGGTAGAATTCAATAAGTGTGCGGTAGTTTTGTTGGCCGTCAATAGAACTATAAGAAGCAAGTTCACTGCATTCTTGTTATAAGGCGGTGGCCCAAGTTTAAAAGATGTTATTATGAGTTTTATTTGATTACAGTTTTTTTCATGAAATGTAACTAAATAATTGATTTAAAAAAATGTTAAGTAAAGTCGCTTCTTTTACATATTTTGGAAGTTTACTGTATAATTGTGCTCCCCTAAACGTTAAGTTGTTTTTACCATAATTCGTCCTTATTTTAGTTTTCATCATGTCATCATTATATTTTTTAATATCCTCTCAAAAATACTTGTATTTTCATTTCTATAATGTTGGCAATACGTAGTCGGTAAAATAGGTTATTTCTTGCACTGCGCAAGCAAAAATAGGCCTCAAGGTGAATGACAGCCACGTTCCCTCACTGTACATGCACGACAATAACGCTGACGTCCCGAAACAGTAGCACACACTAACATAGCTTCGTCTGTCGCCCAGTTGCATGACTCTAACAGCGTAATAAACGCAGATGCAATTCCGTCCGACATGGCATAAATGAGACTGTGCTTGGCCCCAAATCCGTGTCAAGCTGTACGGACGATCCTTATCGCTATGACAAATGTTGAGACAGCATTTTTTGACGTAATTGAGAATGTAGATGAAGTCGTGTGGTGCGGGTAAAAATGCGCAGTGCGTATTTGCAGTAAGTTAGTTGTAAGAAAAATGACGTAATTTTTTTTGCGTAATTTTTTTTACTTATCTAAAACGCTCGTGGCTAATTACCAACCGCGCGGATCACACGATTTGCGAGGTTAAGCTGCGCTTGTCGCGGTCAGTCAGTGAATGGGTGACCGTTCGTTACACATCGAGACCCCTCCATGCCTCGGAGAGCACGTTAAACAGTCGGTCCCGGGTGTCATACGAATACCTATGACATCCCGTTACGGAAAGTTAGAAGCCCGAAAAGTCTGACAACTGGTCTAACATTAGGATATCGGCATTGCCCCGTAACTGGGTTGTGGAGGTCTGATGGCAGTCTCTCCATGTAAAATACTGGTATTCAGCCGCATCTGGTTAGACTGAAAGCGCTGACCCCAACTTAGTTGGGAAAAGGCTAGGCAGAACACTTGGACTAATCGAACTGCCTCGTTGATCTAGTAAACACGACTATTGAACGTGAGGTGGGTTCGATTCCAAGGTCGAGCAAAGTTTTATTGGGTTTTTCCGTGTGGAATTCCTCAGTAGCAGCGGCATTTGGATTTGTGTCCGGTTGATGGCAGTAGGCTCGCCCCCTATTACATGGGACTTAAACATAACGGCGAAATGAGGGTGTTAGAATACACCTCTGCCCATCCCTTCGGGAAATACAGGCGTGATGTTATGTTATGTAGATTAAAAGCTTAATACCGCTTTAATAGCTGTCATTACCTACCTTGTATGGTTAATATCGTTTATAAACACGTCCATAATATCCGTTAAACTCGAAATAGCATTATAAAATAATATTCGTAGCCTATTTTAGTACAGCCGGTAAAAGCTTTTGATCTAGTGCTCTCAAAATGCATCGAGTGAAATGACGTGATACAAAATTGTAGGGTGTGACATAAAAGTACGAAGGTGATGAACATCAATGATTTTTAGGGCGCTTTCCTTGTCCTCCTACCAGGCGAGTCTTATGTCTGGCGGGCTACTGCCCAACGGTTGATGTTGGGAAGTTGTACCTATATATGTCGTGGCCAGATCATGAAATTGATCACTTCATGATGTGGCCAACCATTTCATGAAATGGTTGTATTTCATGAAATGGCCAATATCCGCTGCCCACATCATGATATGGTCTGGCCAGATCAATGAATAATCAGCGTTTAACGATATGAATAGCTAAACGCACGGTTATTTCATGATATGGTCAAACATTAGTGATCATATCGTAAAATAGTTACATTATCCACCGGTAGAGGCGCTGTAATCGTTATGTTGTTGTTGTGCATCATGGCCGCGGACAAGTGTTCTGTAATAAAAATAAAAGAAAGTAGGGTAGGGTAGGGACTACGCAACGAAAATCATGGGCAATGGGGAAGGCCACTGTGGAACTAATGGCGCCACTTTCGATTGTTCCAGTACGATCTTATTGGTTGCAATATATTTGAAGTTATTGCTTATATGAATATGATGGTTCTGATTGGTTCAAATAACTAAGTATGGAGGTTCTGCCATCTGCTTTCGTTTTGCGTTGCCTTCCCCATTCTAATATATGGCCACAACATATATACTATCTGCGTGTTAAATCTTGATATCGCGATGCAGGATTTGTGACGTTTCATTTGACAGCTGTCATTGTTGTCGCTGCAGTCTGCTAGGTATTCGTCATGGTTACTTAGTTCGCATGTGGCGTGATAAATGCCGCCACAATGTCATGGAAATTCTGGCCTCCGTAAGATCGAGTCTGTATTTTTTGGTCTTTGATGAGAAAAGTTTGCCCACCCCTGGTATTAGATCCTACCATTAAGCATGCTGGGTTTTGTTGAATCTTATAACACGCATTTATTCCCAACTACTTGGGATATTGGTAGCCAGGCAGACCGTATAGATCCTACCACCAAACGTGCTGATTTATCTTCAACGACATCTAATTATTTACTCAGGCAATTACTGCCGTACAAAATAACAAAAACATTTACTTTTAATGTAGTCAGAAGTAGGAAATAACGTGAAACGACTACCCGTAATAGTAATTGTGTGTCGGGAGTCGGGCATAATAATTTCCAAATAATAACAGTGGGAACAAAGACACATTTAGCGAAGTGAGACCGTGGGAAAATATGCAGCCAGCACGATTCGCGTGACTACTTAGCTTGTAATGTAAGTTTAAGTTAGGGTATTTCCTGTTGGGGGGTGGGAAGAATTCGAAGTACCTACTGCTCGTATTATAAGTTTTTTTTTAAATCTTGAAATATTGATAGCGTAGCGGTTGAACGCTTGCCTTCCATGCAGGAGGGTCTGAGTTCAATTCCGGCCCGTACCTCTGACTTTTCGATGTTACTATACACCTCTGCCTAACCATTCGGGGAAAATAAGCGTGATGTTATGTTATGGATGAATTAGACTGTTGCCTACATTTATTCTATTTAATACTAAGGAAATATTTCGACACTTAGAACTTAAATAAGGTCCTTTACAAGAACAGAAAATATTCTCCAAAATCTACACTAATATTATAAAGAGGAAAGATTTGTATTTTTGTATGTAACGAATAAACTTAAAAACTACTGGACCGATTTCAAAAATTCTTTTGCCGTTCGAAAGCTAAATTATCACTGAGTAACATAGGCTACGGGCGGAGCCGTGAGGACACAGCTAGTCTTAAATAAAGAGCGATGTAATTAACTGCTTCTTCACAAGAAGTGTAGATGTGCTCATTAGGACGCTGTATAATGCCCAGTTCCTATAAACAAAAACGAATCGTTTTGTTTACCAATGCTAGCAATTTTTATTGCCAAACTCGGCGTATAAATACACTCGTAAGTTAATTTTATGTGCGGTAGCTACTAACGTATGGAGGGGTCTTCTATGCAAAGCTAAGGGGTCTTTGCTACATTATTGGTCTTCTTCTTTTCGTGTGGTTAGTGACTAATCTAGTGTCAGAGTTTATGCCGCTTATGACCCTCTAACGTGGCTTTACATGCCGTCGAGAAAAATCTCTCAGGCATGCCGGTTTCCTCACGATGTTTTCCTTCGCCGTTTTTAAGTAAGTGATAATGATACAATAGGCACATGAATCCGAAAAATCAGAAGTGCGTGCCTTGGGTTCGAACTCGAGACATATGACATGGCAGTCTGACTTTCACACCACTAGCTATAACATTATTATTATTACATTATTGGTAAAGATACAAGAGTCTCAATATTAACCAATAACGCTCCGTAAGTTATAGGATTCGGCTATTTTCATTAAAAAACGCATAAATCAACGACAAAACTGACTGCTCGTTAACAAGAACTGCCTCGTTGGTCTAGTGGTGGCAAGCGCGACTGCTGATCGTGTGGTCCTGGGTTTGATCCCCAGGTCGGGCAGTGTCATTGGGTTTTTCCGTGTGGACGGGGTTTAGATTTGTTCCCGGTGTATGACAATTGGCTCGCCCCCTATTACATGGGACTTAAACATAATGGCGAAATTAGGGTGTTAATATACACCTCTGCCCAACCCTGCAGGGAATACAAGCGTGATGTTATGTTATTCAATACAAATATTATAAATGTGAAAGTTTGTAAAGATGTATGTTTGTTACTCAATCACATGAACAGATGAACAGATTTGGATGAATTTGGCACACAGATAGACTTTGTATCCAGGTACATGAAGTAGTTCCCCTAAGATGCGAGTAAAACCACGGGCAACAACTAGACGTCTATAAAAATCTGAATAATCTCGCTTGAATTGTAAAGAAAACTGGATGATATTGATTTAAAATCGGGATGCGTCACTCAGGGAACCGCCTTCGATATCTGCTCCACAACTCAGCCAGAATACCAAGCAGAGACACCCCTATTTCATTATATCCCTTCATATTGCATTTGACATAAAAAATGAAAGAAAAGTTGCGTTCAAAAAACCGCTGACACACTTTTCATATCGACGGCGACATAAAAACTTTTATATACAAAAAAATATCCTATTATCCATTACGGGGAATGCTTGTTTCGGTATTTTTCGGGCTTTTTCGGCTACTTTCGTCATTGACACGTTGTTCCCAATCCGTCGCGTCAGCCGATTGGATCACGGTCTAGAAATGTACTAATTCGCTTCGGCAATGTTCGGCTTTACGAATTTCGCCGACGTCATCTCTGGGGGAAGTTGATAAATTTCAGTTTGGACAAAGCTTTAGTAAGGATTGTTTCCACGTTGTTCGGAAAATGATTGGTGAATTGGTACTGCGAGATTTTGCAGTACAATTTGCAGGAATCAACTGAGGTTAATGGGTTTTGTACGGTCAAAGCGCTGGGATAGTTTGTAGCTTAGTACCCAGTCAAAAGCGTTGACCTGACAAAAGATAGTGATGTACTCACACCGTTTCTGTTTGTATGTGTTGTATGTAGTAATTAAGGTAACATAACATAGCCGTCGTATACAGGGAACACAGAGTATACAGGGTACACAGAATATACAGGGTACACAGAGTATACAGGGTGGTTTGAGATGGAGTAGTAAAGGCAGTTATTTTAACCGTTGTAGCTACAAGAAAACGGTCTAAGGAGACTGTCTGTAATTTTTGAAGATATTGCGAACTGCATATACACATTTTGATAAAATATAGATACATTTTGATAAATTTAGTCCTGGCTTGGATCCCCAGGTCGGGCAAAGTGTTATTAGATTTTTCATGTGGAATTCCTCAATAGCAGCCCGGAGTTTGGATTTGTGCCCGGTTGATGGCAATATGTTCGCCTACTATTACATGGGACTTGAACATAACGGCGAAATGAGGGTGTACTATACACTTCTGTCCAACCTTTCTGGTAATACAAGCGTGATGTTATGGCAGTTAAGAGAGAAAAAACCCAATCCTCACGAAAACAAATTACGCCTGTCGATGTTAACATAATAAAGTGAGCGTATACTATTTAATATCAGACTTTTCACATCAGATATTTAATTTAGAACGCGGTATCTTCTCAGCCACAAAAAACCGATGTCCATCAACTTTTATTCGATATAAAAGTTGCCGAATTACCATTTTTAATTCTCCTCTCTTTTTTAATTAATCTTTCCTCGATAATTTCGCGCCTCACTTTATACAACTTTTTGGCATCGTTAAAAAAACGGCTGATTCATTAGAACAAATTGACAGTTGATTTGACGAAATTCGTCTATCTTGGCTTTTGGTTAGTGAAGCGAATTTTGTAATTACCGAAATTCGGCAAAAATAAGAGCTATATTTAGTCTATTAATATAGTTTGCGCAAGTTTTTTGGTATTAATTAATAATGAACTCTTCTTTAAAATTTAGATTTTTATGAAAATCAATCACGTTTCAGAAGTTAATAAAAGTGGTAATTTTTTTTCGATATCTCATAAATTTACATCGCTTGCTATAGGCATTCAAAGTGAGCACTTTTTAAAACCCCTACTTTTTGCGTTTATCAGTACGTGACGATATCCGACATAAGCATTATATGGAGGTATTATGTCGCGTGACCTATACGCTAGATACGGCGCTTTCAAAATATTATTTACTCATAACTTTAGTAATAATAACTAGGATTTTAACAAAAAATCAAAAAGTGTTGTGCTCGATATAATTCACATAACCAGTAACTACAAAAAGTAAACTGATCTTTTACTTTAGGAGATGAAGTCATTGCTGAGCCCTAGGACCAGTAGAGGATGATTTATGTTAGACCATGCCGGATCTGAGCCGAGGTGCGTGCCCGTCACGGATGCATAATGCCGAGACCACGTGATTTCGATATGATTACGCCTGCAATGCTTTGTAGAGTTCCGTACCCAAAAGGTGCCAAACGGGATCCTATTACTAAGCCTACGCTGTTCGTCCGTCCGTCTGTCAGTCCCAGGGCTGTATCTTTTTAACTGTAATAGGTAGCCAGGTGAAATTTTCACAGAATATGTGTTAGGTATACTCAGCATCAAATGCCGATGACCACATTCAGATTTTAAAAATCACTTGTCACTATATCACCCATAAATCGCTCAACAAGATAGGGCGCCAGTATTGAATGAACATCATTAAAGTTCAAAATTAACTGAACACTACTCGTCAAAGGTCACTGAACACCATTTTGTCAAAAATTGCTGATCGTTATAATATCCGAAAACATCATAAAATTCAGTTTTACTGAAGTCACTGAACAATATTATAAAATGCTTGCAAAAATAACTTAACATCATAAATAACAAAAGTTACTGAACATTACTTTGTTTCGGATACGTAGCGTGTAAACTTATACTATCAAAGTAGCTGAACTGCAAACTAAAAAAGTGCTCGTTACTAAATGGTTAAAATTTAAATGGATGTATATTTCGAATTTAACTTTCCAATTTATTTATTTTTAATTTATTTTTTTTAAGCTTTGTTTTTAATATTTAAGCCTAATCATAACTGTAATTGTAATTGATAAAAAATTAAACCTTGTTTTTGTTTGATTATGAAAGTTTAAATTTGTTGATTTTTAATAAAAACAAATAATAATTATTAACTGTATTGATTTATGGAACCATTTAATTTAATTTTGTTTATAATAAATAAAAGGGTGGTGATTCACATGTGCATGTGTCTACTTAATTTATATACCAAACACATATACCGAAAAAAATACACACACATATTAAACCCAAAAAACATTTCATTTTGTTCAGGGACTTTAGAAACAAACGATGGTATGCTATTTTTGTCAAAAATTTGTTCAGAGACTTTAGAGACGAAGAATGTTATGCTTTTTTTACTATAATTTTGTTTAGCGACTTTTGAAAAGTGATGGTCACCTACTTATGGCCTTTTATGATAATCATTCATTTCTGGCGCTTGTCATGTTGAGCGATTTAGATATAATACGGTGTACAGCGATTTTGAAAATCTAAATGTGGACATCAACTTTTAATGCTGACTGTACTATAGCTTCTATGATGGCAAATAAAAAAAACTTAATCCAAAGGGGGGCCCCGTTACAAGAACCCACGACAAAAAAAGCATTTTTTTTTTAATTTTGTTCCTGCTTTATATTAAAAACGGTAATACATAAAAGCATGAAACTTGGTAAGCTTATAGTGCATACTCTATAGTTAAATAAAAAATAATAAAAACAGTTTTTTCAGAGACATGAGTGGTGGTACGGAACCCTTAGTGGGAACCCGACTCGCATTTGTTAAATTACCCGCGACACAACAAGCTGAAACAACGTCGCGTTTTGACGATATAAAAAACATGCCCGCAAAGTACAAAAACGCGCTATTATACTTTTATATGTATAATAATAATTAATTAATTAATTTGTATTTCTTTATTGCAGGTGTTACATGGTGAAGGATCGGAAGACTGGACGTTACAGATCAAGTTCGTGCAAAAACGAGATAATGGGACGTATGAGTGCCAGGTATGAATTACTATTATAGCCTAAATTTACTACAAAAAGGGGAGAGAGGTATAGAAAGAGTATAGCATTAGTATGTGCCTGGGTTTTTTTTAGTTTTGAAAAGTAATTTTTATCGACATTATCGCATTATCGCATTACTACATTAGATTTAAAAAAAAGGATACACTCATTGGAATACAATTTATCTAATATAGAAAAAAAAACATCTTTATGTAGACAGATAGTCATCGTAATATCGTAACGATTCCAAATTCGTCAGATACCTATATTGTCCTGTGCAAGTATCGATAGATCCAATGCATGCATCAGATACTTATTATACTTCCTACTCAAATAAATATGAGTAGTAACTAATATTAGTTACTCTTTTCTAATTTTA
Source organism: Amphipyra berbera (assembly GCA_910594945.2). Lineage (NCBI taxonomy): Eukaryota > Metazoa > Arthropoda > Insecta > Lepidoptera > Noctuidae > Amphipyra > Amphipyra berbera. The sequence continues at coordinate 4,204,020 of OU343138.1, forward strand.
TACCATAATTTCACATTTTTTAAAATATTTCTATAAAAAAGCTCACTATCACCATTTCTCGCCCCCTATTACATGGGACTTAAACATAACGGCGAAATGAAAGTGTCACTATACACCTCTGCCCAACCCTTCGGGGAATTCAGGCGTGATGTTATGTAAAGCCCATCAGTTTAACTATTATTATAATTATTCACTATTCGCGTGTTATGAAAACTAAGAGTAGTTATACCGTTTTTCACCAAACAATAATTTTATTTCAAAATTAATAGCTAATAATATCTTTACATAGTATAAAACAAAGTCGCTCCCGCTGTCTGTACGCTTAGATCTTTTAAACTACGCAACGGATTTTAATGCAGTTTTGAGCAATGGATAGAGCGATTCATGAGGAAAGTTTATATGCCCCACATTAGTATCTACATTGCACCCGTGCGAAGACGGGGCGGGTCGCTAGTTAACTTATAACCCAAATACGATTACTTAAACTAAATAACATAAATGGAAACAACTCCTGCTGTATAATATCCATTTACACTAATTACCAAATAATACAAAATTGTCTAAAGTCTAAAGCCGTTTAGAGAATAGTTTTGTGGTAAAATTAAATTTAGCTAAAGCAATTTGCAAAATAGTAATTGTAGGCGTTCAGACAAAAGTAGTGTTGTTCCTCCAACTAAATAGTAATATCGGTGTAGTTACGGTTATTTACGTTGGCTGTGCTGCATTAAATTAGATACGATCTTATGCAAATGAAGGAAAGTTTAGATATCTATCGGTATTTTTATTTAAGGAAAACAGAATTGTAAGAAAATGTACCCGTTCTTTACATAATAACATCACATCACGCCTGTATTCCCCGAAGGGTTGGGCAGAGGTGTATAGTAACACCCTCATTTCGCCGTTATGTTCAAGTCCCATGTAATAGGGAGCGAGCCTGTTGCCATTAACCGGGCACAAATCCAGACCCCGGGCTGCTAGTGAGAAATTCCTAATGGAAAAACCCAATAAAACTTTGCCCGACCTGGGGATCGACCCCAAGCTCAGCAGTCGCGCTTGTGGTCACTAGACCAGCAAAGCAGTCATTTCAGTCAGTTATTTGTATCCGTCAACAACAAATAACCACGAGGAGCATACGATTTGCGAGGTTAAGCTACGGTTGCCGCGGTCAGCCTCAGAGAGCACGTTAAACCGGCGGTCCCGGGTGTCATACGAATACCTATGACAGTTGTTACGCGTAGTCAGGAGCCCGAAAGCCAAACAACTGGTCTAACTTTAGGATATCGGCATTACTCAGGTTGCGGAGATCTGATGGCAGTTACTCCGTGTAAAATACTGGTATTCAGCCGCATCTGGTTAGACTGGAAGCTGACCCAAATACAATTGTGAAAAAGCTAGGTAGAACGAATTTTTATCCATCAAATTTTGTTAGAAGCCCTCAAACCCAGGCAGCACTAAGGAAATTAATAGGTAAACCCAAGAAATATTACACCGACCCAACCTTCTAGTCAGGTAAAAAGGCATTTAACAAATTTACACCTCACTTGTCCCATAAACAATACACCGTGACGATGCAATTATAAAGTCAACGCCACACACGCGCGCGGAAATTGCGAAAAAAATATAAACGCAATAAAAATTCCGAATATACACACTGACTGATTGCGATTTCAACACGCGACCGTTCAACCTTTATAATATTTCGCGCCGAATAAAATTTATAGAAATCGTAAAGTAATCCCTGTACGTGCGGCGCGAAATTTTAATTAACGGCGAAATTAAACATGCCCTTTTCCAGGACAAATAAAAAAAAACACCTATCGACACGAAATTGGATTACGTTTTGTTATATTTCATGCTCTTTGGCGTTGAAAATGTACGGAAAATCAATTAATATTTGCGAAAAACGGGTTAAAATTATAATATTTTCTTGCAATTTTTCGTGTTCCAACAGGGTTTATGAAACAGAGTTGTATTTAATAAATCCTCGCTTTTACAATATTGCTGTATATGGTTAATACGTCATGAGGTTAAGCTGCGTTTGCCGCGGTCAACCCATGGATGGGTGACCGTTCATTACACATCCGAGACCGCACCGTGCCTTGGAAATCACGTTAAACAGTCGTTCCCGGGTGTCATACCTATGATAGTCGTTACAGGAAGTCAAAAGTCCGAAAGTCTGACAACCGATCTAACCTCAGGATGTCGGCATTGCCCAATAACTGGGTTGTGGAGGTCTCATTTCAGTCGCTCCGTGTAAAATACTGGTATTCAGCAGCATCTAATTTATCAAGTTTATAATAAACCATTTATTGCTTTTGTGTAGTAGTATTCTAATTTAATATTATACGTAACATATTTATTTATTTATTTGTGTCGTTATTGCCCGTGGCATCACTATGGTCCTATCTGAAAACGAGCGTTACGACATTTTGTTTTTTTTTTAAATGTCGCAGCATTATACTGAGATAGGATCCCTTATTGGCCTCTTATTTAAATATTTTTTGTTTCTGTAACTGCCTGTGTGAGCCCAGAATAAATATTTTTCTTTCTTTCTTTCATCTGGTTAGACTAAGAGCTGATCACAAAACATACTTGGAAAAAAGCTAGGAGGCAGGTTGATCTTCTTCTTCTTTTCGTATCGACGGTACTTTATTATGTATGAATTATAACGCTTGCGCCCAGTAGGTGACCACATTAATTGCAGCTTCGGTGGCGCTCTTCAGATCATCAAAGGTGCAGGTAGACGGATATTTGGGCCACTCCAGCAACTGGAACTAGTCTGGACAGGAGCACCGCACTCGCACTGGGTGTTGGATTGATCGATGATCCCCCACTTCGCCAAATTGTGTTTGCAGCGGCCTACTTGGACACACAATCGATTGAGAGCTTTCCATACAGGCTACTGCAGTTCACGTGCGGGAGGCAAATGTTCCTGAGGTTTCATGAAGTCAGGGGGTGACGAATGTTTCTCTACCCACAGCTTTCTTCTTTCTTTAGGAAGTACGTCATCATATCGACTCGTAAATGTTCGCTGTTGTGTTTTAGCTTCATCCATTGCTAATTAATAATCCTTTGGAGATGTTGAGATAATCACCGCGCTTATGAGATTAGCGGTATCGGTACGATCAAGCTGCGAATATTTGTATCTACTTAGAGCGCTTACTGACAGACGGAACTTTGTTGACGACATAGGAACAAAATGGCCGTCAAAATTGTATTATTTATGAGTTGAAAAGAGTATCCCTGGAGGTTTTAGCCGGCACCATAGGTCAAGCTTTTTGGAACCGTGTAAGTTAAGTTATAATATTTTATAATCACCATAGGGGTAAGCAGAAGTGTTCTCCTTTAACAGGAGTGTGTACACCCACTTTTCGCCCCTGATATCGACACGTTTGGTGCAGTGGCTGAGCGATTGGCTTCTGCGCTGGGGGTCGTGGGTTCGATTCCCGCACGGAACAAATATTTGTATGGCCTACAGATAGTTGTTCCGGGTCTGGATGTTTGTGCATGTGAAGATTTGTGTTTGTGAACGCATCCACGATACAGGAGAAATCCTAGGGAGGGGCAAAGATTTTTACAAAAAAAAAAAAATATGAGTCCCATGTAATAGGTGGCGAGCCTATTGCCATTATATCGGGCACAAACCGAGTTCGTCGGCTTCTACGACACGGTTTCCCAGCGACGGAGAGGAATTGTACTCTTAATCCGTTCTCCCACGGAGGATCCGTCCTCCCCGGAGGAATATTTCTTAAATACCTGAAAATGCTTATCTGATAAAAAAAAAGAAAGGTTAAGTGATGAATTTGTGATTGCAGGTTACATTTCCACATTGAAACCAATTTCTTTATGGCATATTTTATTGAATATTAATATTGAGAAAAAAATTTATTACCTTAAAAAAAACCCACTTAATGTGTTTCATTATTAAACCTCCCCCCACATAGATAACGCGATCGTTATCACACGCGAGGGCTTTGCGTGATGACCATTCAACGAAAAAAAAGTTTTATTATAAATTAATTAATTAATTAATTATTGACGGTATAGTGGTCGCAGGTATTATAAAAAAAAATAGATTTTGTAGTATAAATCGCCGTTTATTTCTATTGTAAACGATGTCGAATACGGAGTACCAAAAGTTTGAAGTTTTACAGAGATGCTCACGGTGCTACATTAGTTTACGATGTGTCAGGACCAAAGTCCCTAGCAAAATTGAATGAGTGGGTCGAGGAACTTCAAGTATACTCCACCATGAAGAACATAGTCTGCTTAGTTGTCGGCAATAAGATTGACAAGCATATCATTTTGGTACTCAGTGCATAATATCAGCAAGCACATTGGATCACCCGCGCGAACGCTCAACAGAACATAAAACAGTAAGCCAAAACCTCTAACAACATGGATTTATGAAATACATGGTGTGCCGACCCCACCTAGTGTGGGATAAGGGCAAGAAGAAGAAGATGTCTATAGAATAAAGGTTACCTACTGGTTTCGGTCCCTAAACTAAAGTACCTTATTGAAATGCATAAGCTGTTTTTTTTTATCCTATTACTCCTATATGTACCTAAATTTTATGATATACCTGACCCAGCACACATTTACCAACCTATAACTAATTATGTGGAGACTAACAACATTTTAGTACAACCAAGCTCTTCCCGCTACGAGACGTAGCTATCTCGTAGCCTCGTAGCACGTCGTAGCGCTTCGTATCAATGTCGTTAAATGATAAACACGACGATACTAACAGGACCTATACATGTAGTTATACCTATATAAACATCGATCTAGTACATTACCTAATTTACTTATGTAAACATAAGCTTGACGTCAGACTGGTCATTGTAACGCTGGCTTGATATCATCAGTGTATAAAAAGTAAGTTAAAAAACTAAAACCCCAAAACTGAAAAATCACGCTCTAAGAAGTATGAAACAAATAAACATTCATAGTGTTCAGAGGATAGCCGTGGTCATATGCCACTTTTCCCTAAAGCTTAGGATCGCTTACTACTGTTAGAATGTGTTTCTAAATCATGTACGTTCATAGAAAATGTTTGTGCGGCGGCATCTATCACGCCACGTGAGTACTACGCAGCATGATCAATGTCTAGCAGACTACAGCGACAACAATGACAGATGCCAAATGAAAAGTTACAAATCCTGCATCGCGATATCAAGATTTGACACGCAGATAGTATATACAAGGTTAGTCGGAAAGGGGTTACTAAGCCGCGGACCACTTAATGTATCACTGATGATTGTTTTAAAGAAAGTGATAAAATCGAAAAATACGTTAAAAAAACATCCATATAAAATGTTTTTATTTTAGTTTTTTTCATTAATTCTTCATCCCTGCTTTAGTTACGAATTCAGAAAATGGAGCTTCTAATCCATGACTTAAAATGTAAACACAGCTACTCATAGCTGAGGATACATAGAAATTTAGCGTATTTTTTATGAAATCTTTGAACAGCTATTTCTCTTAAACTAATGACATTTGGGGAAAGTTGTTGAACAAAAGTTATCCATTATTATGGGTACTTTAACACCCTTTCGGCTTAGTACCCCCTTTCCGACTATCCTTGTATACAACTTCCCAACATCAACCGTTGGGCAGTAGCCCGCCAGGCATAAGACTCGCCTGGTTGGAGGATCCTCCCTTTTCGACGAAGAAACACCGTACCTCGGTCGTCCACATTTGTATTGTCAGTTTTCCAGGTGTCATAATACACGTTGCATACATGGGATTTGTTTGTCTCCCTTTAATGTTGTCTATGACATAAGTCAACGATAACGGACCACACATTTATAAGCCAATACGTCTTCTGCTTTTCGTGTCGTTAGTGACTAACCTGGTGTCAGAGTTTATACCGCCTATGGGCCTCTGACTTAGCTTCATATGCCGTCGAGAAATATCTCTCTGGTATGCCGGTTTCCTCACGATGTTTTCCTTCACCGTTTTTAAGCAAGTGATAATTATACAATTCGCACATGAATCCGAAAAGTCAGAGGTGCATGCCTTGGGTTTGAACTCGAGACTTATGAGTTGGCAGTCTGATGGTCACACTAATAGGTTATCACTGCTAGCCAATACTATAATCAGTCTATTACTGTCCCAATGCTGGGCACAGGCCTATCTAAACTTCCGTTATACCCTGTATAGTCGCCACTACATTACAGCATCATGTTCAGTCTCGTCACGTACTCCGTGATTGTTTTGTAGGCTCTCTAGTAACATATTGTTACTTGTAAACTATATTTACACATATTATTTTCCTTTTACAAAACATATAAAGGCTTTATTTTGGTCGAATTTTGGAGAAAGCTTTGGTGCTTGTAATTTTATTACCAGTTACTTCAAAAACTGAAGTTCTGCCGAGCCTTTTCACAACGTGATGTACGAACGTAAATCAAATCAAATCAAATCATATTTATTCGTAAATGTAGGTTTCATTACAATAGGATGTTATAATACGTATGTTGGGATTAGCTTCCAGTCTAACCAGATGCGGCTGAATACCAGTATTGTACATATAGCGATTGCCATCAGACCTCTGCAACCCAGTTACAAGGCAGGTTTAAGGTGCTCTCCGAGGCACGGAGGAGTCCCGATGTGGAACGAAACGGTCACCCATCCAAAGACTGACCGCGGCAAGCACGGCTTAACCTTGCAAATCTTGTGATCTGCGCGGTTGGTAATTAGCCACGAGACCCTCCGTGTATTAATAAAAATTAAAACGAATTAATTCATATTGAACTAGCGACCCGCCCCGGCTTCGCACGGGTGCAATATAGATACCTACTAATGTGGGGCATATAAACCTTCCTCTTGAATCACTCTATCTATTGCTGAAAACTGCATTAAAATCTGTTGCGTAGTTTAAAAGATCTAAGCGTACAGCCAGCGGGAGCGACTTTGTTTTATACTATGTAAAGATTTACAAGACTATCTATACTACACTGGCCTGCAAAAATAAGTATCACACTTTTAAAATTTCATTTTTTTCTAAACTATAGAAGTTAGAGATTTAAAATAAAAAAACGTTTTATAGCAATTTTTATCAGCTTTCTTTGAAACTATAGTAACAAAGTTAAACTCTTTTTGAGTTTTTTTTGTTTCGAAAATATATCTTGTGTACTTAAAAAGTTATTGCAATTTTAAAAGTGTGATACTTATTTTTGCAGGCCAGTGTAATAAAGCTGAAGAGTTTGTTTGTTTGTTTGAACGCGCTAATTTCAGGAACTATTGGTTGGAATTGAAAAATTATTTTTGTGTTGGATAGTCCATTTATCGAGGAAGGTTATATGCTATATAACATCACGCTACGACCAATAGGAGCGGAGCCTAAATGAAAAATGTTGCAAAAACGGGAAAGATGTCCACCCGTGCGAAGCCGGGACGGGCCGCTAGTTATTGATATTATTCTTCTCTCGTGTCTGCACGAGCTATATGAGAATAAGTCATGCTATGATGGAAAGATTAGACAGTCAGCAAGGTTGGTAGAGGGGCTGACTGCCCAGGGTGCGCTGGACGTACTTAGTATCGTCACTCGTGGAGACTCTAATTTACCCCATCGATATATCGTTACATACTATAAAACAAAGTCGCTCCCGCTGTCTGTACGCTTAGATCTTTTAAACTACGCAACGGATTGAAATGCAGTTTTCAGCAATAGATAGAGTGATTCAAGAGGAAGGTTTATATGCACCACATTAGTATCTACATTGCACCCGTGCAAAGCCGGGCGGGTCGCTAGTTGATTATATTCGATTTGTTAAAAACTAACTAGCGTCTGGTCTAATGGTGGCAAGCGAGGTCTAGTGAGGTACTGGGTTCGATCCCTAGGTCGAGCAAAATTTTCTTAGGTTTTTCCGTGTGGAAAACCTCAGAAGCGGCCCGGCGTTTGGATTCGTGCCCAATTGATGGCAATAGCCTCGCTCCGTATTACAAGGGACTAAAACATAACGGCGAAATGAGGGTGTTAATTGGGCAGAGGTGCTGCCGAACCTTTCGGGGAATATAGGCGTGATGTTATGTTATGTAACTAACGCGTATATATTTTTACTGTTTTATTTATGAGGTCACATTGTTATAATGTAAAACTGAGTACAACAAGTCAAGATAGTATTTCAAAACAATTCGCAAAAAAGTTCAGTATTCGGCGGCTCGCGAACACTGTGTCCATTGTGTGTTTTTGGTTCAGAAAAAGCTACATGGATGCAAAGAATAATCACACTAGAAGTGATTCCGATTGCAAGGGTGTTACGCAATTAGCGGACTGGATTTTTACTACATAATATAACATCACGCCTTACATTCCCGGAAGGGTACGGCAGAGGTGTTTTAGTACACCCTCGTTTCGCCAGCTATGTTCAAGTTCCATTTAATAGGGGGCGAGCCTATTGCCATTAACCGAGCACAAATCCAGACTCCAGGCTGCTACTGAGAAATTCCTAATGGAAAAACCCAATAACACTTTACCCGACCTGGGAATCGAACCCAGGACCCGGCTCAGCAGTCGGGCTTGCGACCACTAGACCAACAAGGTTGTCAATTTTTTACTACTTAACCTGATAATCATTATAATTAAAATCAGCCCACTGCTGGGCACGGGCCTCTTCTCAGAATGAGAAGAGTTTAAGCTTCAGTCTTTCACTCTGGCCTGGTGCAGGTTGGTAAACTACACACATAATTGAGAACTTTTTAGAGCCCTCTCAGATGTACAGGTTTCTTTAAAATGTTTTCCTGCTAAAATGATCAGCCGTCGAGGAATAATGCTGTTATCAACCCCCTCAACAAATGAAGGATAATTCTGCCCATGCTATATGTATTTATGTATGTATTTAACCTCCACGATTGTTCTGCCTAGCCTTTTCCCAACTATGTTGAGGTCAGCTTCCAGTCTAACCAGATACGGCTGAATACCAGTATTTTACACGGAGCTACTGTCTAAGGTTAGACCAGTTGTTAGACTTTCGGGCTTCTAACCCGTAACGACTGTCATAGGTATACGTAGGACACCCGGGACGGTTGAACATGTTCTCCGAGGCACGGAAGGGTCTCGATGTGTAACGAAAGGTCACCCATCCACAGATTGACCGCGGCAAGTGTAGCTTAACCTTGCGTATCGTGTGATCTGCGTGGTTGGTAATTAACCACGACCACGTTTGTCGAAACTTAAGTAAGTCCAGCGCACTCCGGGTAGTCAAAGTTGGTGGCCCCGCTACCAATTTTGTTGACTGGGTAATCTTTTGATCACGGCATTAACTATTCTCATTTTTGCTAACTGGGTAATCTTTTGACCACGGCATGAGTTATTCTCATATAGCGACGTGAAAGAAGAAACCACAAGGGTCTACAATAGATTTCATTCAATAATACTTACATGTTAAATAATGACAGCCTCGTTGATCTAGTGCGACTGCTGATCGTGTGATCCTAGGTTCCCCAGGTCGGTCAAAGTGTTATTGGGTTTTGCATGTGGGATTCCTCAGTAGCAGTCTGGAGTTTGCATTTATGCTCGCCACCTATTACATGGAACTTAAAAATAACGGTGAAATGAGGGTGTTACTATATACCTCTGCGCAACCCTTCTGTTATGTTAGAGGCCGTTCGCACAGCGGATCCGTTTTAACGGATCCGTCGGTACTGGATGTGTTGTTCACATCTGTACCAACGGATCAGTTAAACAAATGGCAGCTGCGTCGCATCTGGTAGGCAGGATACAATAAAAATAACGTATCCAGTATTTTTTACTGTATTCGGAATACTTCTTGTATATGAACTCGCTCATACAACTACAGGCGCCATCACCATAATAAATACGGATCCGCTAAAACGGGTCCTGTAAACAGTTTATGTGTGAACTAGCTGTTACTTGGGACTTAAACTTAACGGCGAAATGAGGGTGTTACTATGGGGTCATTCAAGTATTAGGTACGTAAGCACCAAAGGGGGGTGGGGGGGTCTTTAACTAGCTTATTTTTGATGACACGGGAGACGGAGGGGTCTGGATGGTGATTACGTCAGCAAAACTTGAAAACTGCTGCTCATGAATAAGAAACCTGAACAAATTTATAAAAATATATAGGTACCAATGTTTACGCTTTTTTTTTTTTGATGACCAGGGGGTGGGGAGGGTCAAAAGTTACCAAAATTCTGCTTACGTAATACTTGAATGGCCCCTATACACCTCTACCCACCACTTCGGGGAATACTGGCGTGATGTTATGTTGTGTTAAATAATAATTGTGCTATCAGATGATATTACAATTCCAACTTCCGTGTAGAAACCGTTCCGTTTTCGATAACATCTCTCAGACAATAGTTAGAAATTGAATTTGTATTGTATTGGAAGCGGTATCGACGGTTCTGCTCTGATACTCTCCCTGTAAGGAATATTTTATTGAAGCGTAAAATTTTAGATATTGGAGAGATTTTAACACCATATTGCGGTTGCAGGTTGTGGATTCAATTAGACAAAGTGTCTTAAGTTTTATTTCAAGTATTACGTAAGCAGAGTTTTAGTAATTTTTGACCCACCCCTCCCCCTTGTCAGCAAAAGTAAGCAAAGCTTTTACCCCCCCTCCTATGCTTACGTAAACATTGGTATATTTTTTTTAAAAGCTAATCAGCTTTTTTTATTGCTATTCATGAGCAGCAGTTGTTAAGTCTAGAAAAATAAGTAAATAAATAAAAATTCCTGACGTAATCATCATGTAGACACCCCCGTCCCCCATGTCATCAAAAATAAGCTAAGAAAAGACCCCCTCACCCCCCTTTCGTGCTTACATAATACTTGAATGGCCCCTAAGCAATTAGTTGTCTGGAAGTTAAAGTCTTACAGTTCGTTCACACAGAAACTGTTTACAGGATCCGTTTTAGCGGATCCGTTTTTATTTTGGTGATGGCGCCTGTAGTTGAATGAGCGAGTTCACATCATCACCATCATGTATACAAGGTTAGTCGGAAAGGGGGTACTAAGCCGCGGGCCACCTAAAGTATCACTGATGACTATTTTAAAACAAGTGTTAAAATTTCAAAATTCGATAATTTTTATTTGCATGCAATAAGATTTTTATTCTGGTTTTTTCAAAAAAAATCATACCCGCTTAGTTATGAATTCAGAAAATGAATTTTTCTAATCCGTGACCCCAAATATGACCTAAATTGTAAAAACAGCTGATCATAGCTATGGACAGATAGATTTTAGCTTATTTTTTATGAAATCTTTAAAAAGCTATTTCTCTTAAACTATCGAGTTTTGGGGAAAGTTGTAGAACAAAAGTTATCCCTTATTATGGGTACTTTAACACCCTTTCGGTTTAGTACCCCCTTTTCGACTAACCTTGTATGTGTGGTGGGAACAGCTCTCCATCAGGTGAAACGTCAGCCTATTGGTCAACCTGTTCTGCCTAGCCTTTTCCCAACTATATTGGGGTCAGCTTCCAATCTAACCAGATGCGGCTGAATACCAGTATTTTACATGCAGCGACTGCCATCAGACCTTCACAACCGAGTTACTGGGCAATGCAGATATCCTAAAGTTAGACCAGTAGTCAGACTTTCGGGCTTCTGACTACCCGTAAAGACTGTCATAGGTATTCTTATAACCCGGGACCGACTGTTTAACGTGCTCTCCGAAGAATGGCGTGAGTTTCTATTTGTAGCAAATGGGCACCCATCCACGGAGTGACCACGGCAGGTGTTGCTTAATCTCGCAAATCGTATAATCTCGCGATTAGTAATTATCCACGAGTCCCTCCTGGTAGCCAACCTATTAAAAACATAATTAGCCCATTACTGTCCCACTGCTGGGCACGGGCCTCTTCTCAGAATGAGAAGGGTTTAGGCCTTAGTCCACCACGCTGGCCTGGTGCGGGTTGGCAGACTACACACACCATCGAGAACTTTATGGAACCCTCAGGTGTGCAGGTTTCCTTACGACGTTTTTCCTTCACCGTTAACGCAAGTGATAATCAAATTCTGATCCGCACATGAATTCGAAAAATCAGAGGTAAGGGCCGGGATCGAACTCAGACCCTTCTGCATAGAAGGCAAGCGGTCAACCGCTAGGCTATCACTGCCAACCTATTACTTACATAAAAACATTCACAACCTTTACCGACATGGTCACATATAACCATTTTCACATACATTTAGTGAAATTATTATAGTAGGTAGCAGTAACAAAGGCTTTCAGTCAGAATTTTTTCAATACTTGTGAATGAATGAATGAATAATTGAATGAATTCTTTATTCCACATAAAATAGAGTACATTATGGCGTTGATTGAATATTTATTCATTCTTCTATACAAAACTTTATAACTGAAAACGGGTTTCAACGGTAACATATTATACAATAACCTCATCGCCTCGTTGTTCTAGTGATAGCAAGCGTGACTACTGAACGTGAGGTCCTGGGTTCGATCCCCAGGTCGGGCAAATTGTTATTGGGGTTTTTCCGTGTGGAATTCCTCACTAGCCGCCTGGAGTTTGGATTTGTGCCCGGTTGATGGCAATAGACCCGCCCTTTTAATAACATAACATCACGCCCATATTCCCCGAAGGGTTGGGCAGAGGTGTATATATAGAGGTGTATGAGAGTGTTACCACAGTCTAGCCATTCCATACAGTCGTCCATCGCGATGACGTCATCACCCGAGCTACCTTCAAAACTGTCAATATCAAACTGTCAATATCAAACTGTCAATATCAAACTGTCAATATCAAACTGTCAGTGTCAAACTCTCGATGAACCACTGTATGAACTAGGTTAATTACACTGTGGTGTTACTATACCTCTGCCCAACCCTTCGAGGAACACAGGCGAGATTATTATGTTATGTATACAATAACATTATGTATTCTGAATTGTGCGTTAAGTCTTAAAGTTCTTAATAGTGCATACATAGTGACCTGTTACTCTTGTTAGTTATTCAGCTGACATACTGACCCACTTTCCCTAGTACATACTAAACGTACGTTATATACAAACATAAGCAGGTAAACGTGTTTGATTGAGAGTAATAAAGGAAGACAATGGAGCCGGTTCTACTGGGCAAAAAAACTAAATTTAATTTCGGCTATTGCCATCTTGTTCACTCTCATAAAATAAGAAAGGGACGGACATAAATAAGAGCTGTCAAATTTTGTTGAAGTATTTCCGTACATATTTAGGTCCGTATACAGAACATTCCTCAAGTCCAGTTTGATCTTTAGGCTGAGCATCCGCCAGAGCTGTGCTAAGCTGCGTAGCGACGAATGTGTTTTGTAAGCACCAATAGAATCACTTCATTTACCTAGCTTCGCTCTGCACAGCTCTGGTAAATACGGACTTAGCGGCGCGAGGTTTTTGTTCATACAAAACAAGCAAGAAATGCGAGCGAGGGATGTGTTGCGAGGAATGTGTTGCGAGGAATGTGTTACGAGGAATGTGTACCGCTCCCGCCACACCACCCTCATATTCGAAAAGAGTCCGCTACCTGTCCTCGCACCACTCATTTGTACACAGTAACACATTACGCATTACACATTCCTCGCACAGCTCTGGTGGATGTCCAGCCTTAATCAGTCGATCACTGTGTAAGTATAGAATCACTACTTGAGGAACGGTCTTATTCCAGAACGGCAATCAATCTACACTCAGATGAAACAAGACTCAAATCGAGCCAATCGATTGGTTGATTACAGATCAAATCAATGCTTGGGGTCGAATCTACGAACTGAGTAACGATCTAGAATATAGCTGAACTCAGCCGAACTATGATCAATGAATCTATGCTTGAGGAATGTTCTAAAATTAAAAGTCGACTCAAAACTAGTTATAAACAGAGATTAATGCTTGAGTTTCGTTCTTTAATTCGGACCTTAGATGATACGTTAGAACGTGTAGATTTCCTTTGCCAGCAACGCCCTAAGCCGAGGTCCGAGTCCAGGTCGCCCATAATGCTGTTGTTGCTAGCAGTCATAATGTTAGTAGTAGTAGTTTAAGCATTGATAGCCTAGTGGTGAGAACGTCGGACTGCTAAGTCATAGGTCTCGAGTTCGAACCCTAGGCACGCACCTCTGACTTTACGGATTCATGTGCGTACTGTATAATTATCCCTTGTTTAAAAACGGTGAAGGAAAACATCGTGAGGAAACCGACATGCCAGAGAGATATTTCTTGACGGCATGTGAAGCCAAGTCAGAGGCCCATGGGCGGCATAATCTCTGACACCAGGTTAGTCACTAACCACACGAAAAAGAAAGAAGAAGTAGGTAGTTAGCTTAGGTTAAGTATTTTACTCTCGTCCCCATTGGTTAGAGCCCCTTCAGGTCTCGTCAATAACTGCACAGTTACGTAGAAACGGTCCGCAAGACCATCTACAAGCAGTCGATAAAAAAGAAATACTTGTCGATTAAAAACACTATGAAGTTCAAGGCGTAAACTAGTTTGATATCTCTAACTTAGTTCTTATCTATCGCCGTCCTTTTCCCGCACTGTCCGTTAGTAAAAGATAGCAATTTTCTAATTTTAGTTTAGTTGGTAAATAAGGAAGTTGGCACCATTAACTGTCTCTTTACCCGAATGCGCGACAGCAAAGACAAGGTTATGTTTTTCACACATATCTATGCATCTATGTATGTGGAATTCTTTATACCCTCGAAGCCTCCCAACAGCTGGATGGATTTTAATGCACGAGGTGTCTATCGACTGACTGCCTCGTTGGTCTAGTGATAGCAAACGCGACTGCTGATGGTGAGGTTCTGGGTTCGACCCCAGGTCGGGCAGTGTTACTGGGTTTTTCCGTGTGGAATTCTTCAGTAACAGCCTGCAGTTTGGATTTGTGCCCGGTTGATGGTAATAGGCTTAAACATGGACTTAAACATAACGGCGAAATGAGGGTGTTAGTATACACCTCTGCCCAACCCTTCGGGGAACACAGGCGTGATGTTATGTTATGTATGTATGTGCCATCGACTCGTCTAAGCCGTGTGATGGTTTTAGGCTTTGCTTTTATAAAATCATGATGGCGGCCGCGGGAGGCAAAATGGCGGTAGACACAAAAAATTGTCTCGTACCGACCATATTTGGTTTGGTATCATTGATTAGATATTTTAACCATACAAGTGATGTAATTTTTTTAAGGAAGGTTTATCAATTTGTTTACAATAAAGGAAGAATATGTATCACCTAAACGAGATGCTTGAATCACATCACATAATGTCATAGAAGGAACTTGCAGTACTCGTAAAAAAATATTTGATTATCCGCAAACATCTTTTCATTCCAATTCAGCTTAAAAAATAACATAACATCACGTCCTGTATTTCCCGAAGGGTTGGGCAGAGATGTATAGTAACACCCTCATTTCGCGTTATGTTTAAGTCCCATGTAATAGGGGGCGAGCCTATTACCATTAAACGGGCACAAATCCGGGCTGCTACTGAGAAATACCCAATGGAAAAACCTAATAACGCTTTGCACGACCTGGGGATCGAACCCAGGATCCCATGCTCAGCAGTCCGCTTGCGACCACAAGACTAACAAGGCAGTCAAAAATAATCAACCAATAATATACCTAAGGAATTTAAAAACCCCCGCTACGAAGAAAGCAAAACAAGAAAACATCACCATTTGATTCCCCCTATATGCAGAATTAAGTCCCCCGTCTTGTTATTCCCCTGAAACAATAAAAATAACAAGATCTGTAACATCAAGATGCTGGATCTTTTAAAACGAAACGCGGAGGACCGTATGCAGATGATATCGCTCACAATTTACATAACGAAAATGATTTCACAACTGACGCATCCGATGGATAAGGGAATATGTAGGGGGAATGTGTGATAGTGAAGAATGGGATTCGTCCTTGTAAGAGTATCTTCGGGATTTGGGTTTGTTAGAGTTCCGTACCCGATGGGTGCCAACGCGAGCTTATTACTAAGCCTACGCGTTAACATCACGGCTGTATTCCCCGAAGAGTAGGACAGAGGTGTATAGTAACACCCTCATTTCGCCGTTATGTTTAAGTCCCATGTAATAGCAGGCGAGCCTATTGCCATCAACCGGGCACACATCCAAACTCCGGGCTGCTACTGAGGACTTCCACACGGAAAAACCCAATAACACTTCGCTCGACCTGAGGATTGAACCCAGGAACGATTAACAGTCGCGCTTGCCAACACTAGATCAACGAGGCAGTCAAAATGTTTACAAATAATATATTGTTGTGGCATGAGTCTTGGCAAATAATAAAAAACCAAATCCCAAAGGCGAGTATACGAGATTTCTCCAATAAAAGCGGTTTTCTTAATATCTTAATACACAATTATTATTTTTATTTATGTTACCTTCTACAAGGTTAGTCGGAAAGGGGGTACTAAGCCGCGGGCCACATAAAGTATCACTGATGACTATTTTAAAGCAAGTGTTAAAATTCGATAATTTTTATTTGCATGCAAAAAGATTTTTATTTTATATTTTTAAAAAAAATATCATAACTGCTTTAGTTATGAATTCAGAGCATTCAGTTTTTAATCCATGACCCCAAATATGACCTAAATTGCAAATACAGCTGATCATAGCTATGGACAGATAGATTTCAGCATAAATATTTTTTACGAAATCTTTGAAAATTTCTCTTAAACTATCGAGTTTTGGGGAAAGTTGTAGAACAAAAGTTGTCCCTTATTATGGTTACTCTATTACCCTTTCGACTTAGTACCCCCTTTCCGACTAACCTTGTAGAAGTAGTTAAGTAGATAACACATAAAAATAATAATTGTGTAGTTCAAGTTTTTTGCTATCCAAAAAAACTTCTTTCTTTCTTCTTTCTCTCTTTCTATCCTTTTATGTTGTTGATCCGCTACCCTATGTGTGCGTGTATGACTCGTACTTGACCGGTATTTTTATTATATATACGAATTATTTGGTTGATACGCGGACCCTGGCTCGCAAAGTAGGTCAACTTGCTTTATCTATTTAACTCTATATCTGTGATCAAAACCCTCCTAATCTTCTGCTTACGCAATAAGCCTTTCCTGCAAAAGAGATGTCCGTTGTGATCAAACTGGATAAGTGAGGTGATAGATGAATTCTCTAACACCAGTGACTCTGACGTCAGTTACCGGCCTCGTGTGTTTAACTTACAATTTCAACATCTAGTCTGGCTCGTTTTTGAACAATTTGAACAAAAAAAAACATTCACAATCTTATTGAGTCTCTTTATGTGAACCAAAAAACTTTAAAATGAAACGGTTTTATGTTCCCCTAGTACCCCTGCAGCATCAGGATTTGATGATTGAAGGTTGAAATTATTATAATGTTGTATTGTCATGGGAATTGAATTTGTGTGCGAAGTTTCAGGAGAATCGGTTAAGCAGAAGTAGTTGAAAAATCTGTCCCAAGATTTGAATACAAATAAACAAATATACGAAGTGAAGCTGATTAAAATCGTTTGAAATCATTTTTTATATAAATTGTAAAATACATACAACAGAATCTCGTAAGGGTGAATCTATCATTGCAGTTATAGCTAACATCGGTATGTCAGGTTTGCGAGCACGGTAGATAAAGTAAATGAAACCAACATCGACTCTCCACCATTGAGAGTACTTTTAATTGGCTCAGTGGTTAGTTACAGAAGCTAGTTCACAATATATCTCAATATAATTTACACAAGATCAGAAAATAAGGACAAGCTACTGAGATATAAAAGGTCAGACTTCTTCGGCTGTTCGACATGAAATCCTTCGCTCGTCGAATGACCAGTGATTTTATAACTTTGGGTACATTAATTAATCTTGCCAATTACCCTCGTTTATCAACATTGTCCAGTGTTACCAGCTATCGATAACATAATATGCTATTCATTTTATAATCTAATTATTTTTAAATAAATCGCTGTTTATTGAGAGATTGTTTAGCTTTTTATCGAATTGGTTTTTTCCAGGTACTTAAATACACTTTATCATTGTTACCCTACTGTAGCGTAAAAACATCAGCTCGTAAAATAAGGTGTTTACTTTGCGGGTAGGAATACAATGGGTATTTAGACCGAACTGCCTTGTCTCAGTACAGTGTACAGTAAGCATATTTCAGTTTAATTCAAGGTACTTTGCCAAATAGACGTCTACGTCGAGCCTAATAAATCTAAATGGGAGAATATTTTTGCTGTGAACAAAGAATTTTGGGAATTGTATCGCGTATTAGACGATACGCGGAGACGTTTTTGTATGCTTATATTTTGGCGTATGTTTTATTTTGTCTGAAAATGTAGAATCTGGAACAATGTATCAAAGACAATTCCAACTCAAGCAACTTTTGATTTGATCTTGTTATGTAATTTTTTTGTACTAAAAAAAATTAAGCTAAGCCTAGGGTTACCATATCTCAGGATTTGTCGTGAAATTTCAGGATTTTTGGACTCTTCTCAGGATTGCGGCTGGATTTTGCAAATCTCATGAAATCTCAGGATTTTTAGAATTTTCAATAAAATACAGATTACAAAATATACCTAAATATCTGCAGTGTATAAAAACGATAATATTACTTACGACTTTTTTAAATTGTTAAGTACGTTTTAGCGAAAATACTAGAACTGTAAAAAATCTCAGGATTTTTCAATGGAAATCAGGCCTTTTCTCCGGAGTTTTGATTTTTTCATCTGGTAACCCTAGCTAAGCCTAACCGGGTGTCCTGCGTAAGCGACACGACGCGGAGCAAGTACGTGTTACGTCGTATCTCGCTACATAGACCGCGAGTAGGGAATGCCGTTGTTTTGATCGCGTTCGATGCGCTCACAGCATCGCGTCGTTCACGATTGTCGCTTACGCAGGACACCCCGTAAGCGTATACAGGACACAAGCCGCGTAGGCAACACAGTGTAGTCACAGTTTTACATTCCATACAGTTGGGCAACCCCTTTGACGTCGGGCGATACCACCGCCCATGTAAACGTTGCCCAACTGTATGGATTGTATGACTGTGGCTGATCTATGTTGCCTGCGCGGTCTGCGACCCCGTATACACTTAAGACTTGTAAGCCAACACTCGGCTAAATTCTGATTTATACGAGAATAGTTTTTCGAAGCGAGACTCGTTCTGTCTTTGTCTTTTTCTACGATGAAAACAGAGATAGCATTAGACTCGCTTCGACAAACTATCTACATGTAAATGATTCATAAGACTGGTCTTCGAATGTCTTACATTCATGTCTTCAATCTTAGCCTAAGAATACCTATAATTTAAGATCTCAAATTAATTTAAGACTTTTAGTCTAAGACCAGCTCTCCTCTTAATTACAGGTGTCAACCCGGACAGGGATCGTGTCCCACTACGTGCGACTGCAGATAGTGGTGCCAGAAGCCTTCATCCTGGGCTCTGGAGAACACCACGTGGATCTGGGCAGCGTTATACATCTCATTTGCATCGTCGAAAAGGTAATTTTAATTTAAAAAATCTTATATCTTCCCACTGCGATTTTGTGTCGTAGATTCATGATAAACACAGACGCTTTTAATCAAACTGATAAAAAATATGGTGAATTTTGATAAATTATCACTTGCGTTAACGGTGAGGGAAAACATCGTGAGGAAACCTGAATATTTGAGGGCTTTAATAAAAAACGTTCTCAATGTGTATTCCGCCAACCGGCACCAGCCGGTGGTGTACTAAGGCCTAAACCCTTCTTATTCTGAGAAGAGGCCCGTGCCCAGCATTGGGATAGGGACACTTTCGTAGAATCCGTTAATATCGCAATATTTCTGGCGAAATCGCCGATCATCGCTGGACACATGTCGCGCGACATTTGTCCCTTGAATACATACATACATAAACTTACGCCTTTTTCCCATGGGGTAGGCAGTAACTATAGAACGCCACATGCTACGACCCTTACATACCCCTTTCGTTTCATCCACATTCATACATCTTGTCATACACGCACGCCAGTTGAGAGTACTACGCACCTGACCTTTGTGAAGCACATCACCAATAACATCGATGTATGTCCTTCTAGGACGTCCTCTACCGGCGTTTCTATTGACATCCGCCTTATAAATTTCCTTTGTTAATCGCAGTTGACTCATTCTCTCAACATGACCAAACCACCTAAGCATACTCCCTTGAATACGCGGTTGTAATCTCATTCCCCACTAACACAAAGATTTCCAAAACCACAAAACTCCAGAAATATTCAACCTACTTTAAAGGAAAACAAAAAAAAAAACAATTAAGTAAAACCGATCTGAAAAATTTCCAGCGCGCATTATAAAAACGGACTAATTGCATGTTTTACAAAAAAATATATATTTTACTAGGATCTTTTTCTTTTTGAACATTATTTTTCTTAACGAGGGTAGCTTAACGTTGGGGGTATGTAAGGATCACTTGGTGGTAATTAAGAGTTGAGGTCGTGTTTGCGGATCTATCGATTAACCGCGAATCGGACGGGTATTTTCGTTTTAAAGGCGACGTTTTAAGGAGGGTAGTTGGTTATCTAGATTTATAATGTTTTGATCGCTTCGTTTGTGCAGTTGGGTGAGAGACTGTTATCTTGATGCTGATTTAAATGTTGAGTGGAATTTAGTCTGATAAATTCTTAAAATCTCATCCGATTTAGGGCTGATTTTTCAATAGTCAGATAACTTTTATCTGAGGAATAAAAATGGCGGTTTGACAGCTTATGTATAGAAAATATGTCAAACCGCTATTTTTATTCCTCAGATAAAAGTTATCTGACTATTGAAAAATCAGCCCTTAAACACTCATAACCCCTCGTTTACACCTAGGTATAAAACATGTTGTATTCTACGTGTATCAGATATTTTTTCAAAAAAATATTACAAATATGCATACTTTAAGTGGCAAACAAGTATGTAGATCTGTAAAACGTTTGGTTGAAATATTTTACACCTGGTCATTAAGTGTTAAGACTAAGTCATTTCTTTTAAAAAGACCTGTACACAAATTATGTTTACAACTTGTTTTTAGGTGTAAACGAGGGGTAAGAAGCGAGTTAAGTTGCCGATTACTAACCGAATCCTATAAATTACGGAGGGTTATAAGTTAAAATTGAAATTCTGTATCTTAACCAATAATGAAGCAAAGCCATGAGGTCTTCCTTATGGAAGTAGCTATCCCTTGTAAAATTAGCTTACGATTCTATAGGTATATAAATGTCCAATTTGGCAATAAAAAAATCTACCATTGGTAAGCAAAGCAATTCGTTTTTGTTGATAGGAACCGGGCATTAGTTAACTTATTAGTGCGATTATCTAGGAGCATTGCTCCAACTGAATAGCATGCAAAGTAGATCAACTTGCATTATCTATTTAAATCTATATCGTTCTGCCTAGCCTTTTCCTATATTGGGGTCAGTGAATCCAATCTAACCAGATGCGGCGGTAAACCAGTATTTTACACGGAGCGACTGCCATCAGACCTCCGCAACCCAACTGGGCAGTACCGAAATCCTATGATTAGACAGGCTGTCAGACTCTCGGACTTCTGACTACCCGCAACGACTGTCATAGGTATTCATGATAACCGGGACTGACGGTTTAACGTGCTCTCCGAGGCACGAAGGTGTCTCAATGTGTAAGGAACGATCACAAACTGACCGCGGCAAACGCAGGTTAACCTCGCAAATCGTATGATCCGCGCGGTTGGTAATCAACCACGAGCCCGATCTATCTACCTCTATATCTGTGGTGATAATTAGGGGAAGCTACTAAGCCGTTCCCTTTTGGTACGGTGAGTTTCTGTAGTAGTTCGGTTAGCGTGAATTGATCATTGCTTAATCGCAACGGTCTTGTGGTTGCAATTAATGCTAAGCCACTAATTGTACCTACCTTTGCTTAACCTATAAGATATAATTATATGCACAATTAGGATAGTATTAAAGAACATCCATTGCAGAGTTAAGAAATCTTTATTCAAAGTTTCCTCGACAGCTTTGTTATGTTGTTGGTAAAGTTATCTACTTTACAGGACCCATCCGAAAACCAGCGCTGCTATACTTCGGTGTAGCAGCATTATGCTGAGATGGGCTCCTTTTTTTGTCTCATAGAGGCATATAACTTGTGTATATTGTTGATTTTTTATTTTATGTTTGTATGTCTGTATGTCTGTAACGAGACTCAAATAAATTATTTTCTTTCTTTCTTTCTCTGTGTTATGTTTTAATTTCTAGGGTTCCGTACCCAAAGGGTACCTAAAACGGGACCCTATTACTAAGACTCCGCTGTCCGTCCGTCCGTCCGTCTGTCACCAGGCTGTATCTCATGAACCGTGACAGTTAGACAGTTAAAATTTTCACAGATGATGTATTTCTGTTGCCGCTATAACAACAAATACTATAAAACAGAATAAAATTAATATTTAAGGGGGCTCTCATACAAAAAACGTGATTTTTTTGCTCGTTTTTGCTCGATATTGATAAGAACAACTGATAGACGCTTGAAATATTCACAGAATATTTAGTTACATATTCACTTTAAAAATAAGTAATTAAATTAAAATAAAACAAATATTTAAGGGGGCTCCCATGCAACAGACGTGATTTTTTTGCCGTTTTTATAGATAATGGTACGGAACCCTTCGTGCGCGAGTCCGACTCGCACTTGGCCGGTTTATTTTTATTTTTAGGAGAATATCGGTGCCGATTCTCTTGTTGATTAACTAAACTAAAATTAGAGAATTGCTATCTTCTATCTACCAGACAGCACGAGAAAAGGACGGAAATAGATAAGAACTAAGTTTTTGAGATGTCAAACTAGTTTACGCCTTGAAGTTCACATGTTTTTAGTCGACTCATACTGACGCGTGTACTAAAAATTGCGGAGGTCTGATGGCAGTCGCTCTGTGTATAATACTTTCAGAGCCGCCGTAACCAGGCGTGCAACGCGTGCACTGCACGCGGGCGGCACACCCAAGGGGTGGCAAATCGAGCGACTCATCTAATTGAGACCAATTTTATTTTTTTACGGTTTTGTGCCACTCAAGATACAGGAGTAATAGAAAGAGTGAGCGTCTAAAAAAAAAACACTCGCACGCGGGCGCCGAAACAGCTAGTGGCGGGCCTGAATACTTTTTTTCAGCCGCATCTAGTTAGACTGGAAGCTGACCCCAACATAGTTGGGAAAAGGCTAGGCAGAACGATATACTAAACAATAATTTGCGTTTTAATGTAAATATTATTAACATTAAATTCGTTGGTCTAGTGGTGGCAAACACGACTGCTGATCGTGAGATCCTGGGTTCGATACCCGGGTCGGGCAAAGTGTCATTGGGTTTTTCCGTGTGGAATTCCTCAGTAGCAGCGCGGAGTTTGGATTTGTGCCCGGTTGATGACATTAGGCTCGCCCCCTATTACATGGGACTTAAAATCATAATGGCGAAATGAGAGTGTTACTATACACCTCTGCCCAACCCTTCGGGGAATACAAGGCGTGATGTTATGTTATGTTACAGGTTGTTAAAAAATTACCTCTTAAAGTTCTTTGTATAGTTTTTTATTAGGTACTTTCCATGCAAATCAAATAAATTTAATTTTTGATTTGTATGGAAAGAAAAAAAATACGCGAATTCCAAAAAGTTGTTCTATTTCCAAAACAGACTAACCCCACAAAATTGTTATATACTGGCCTGCAAAAATAAGTATCACACTTTTAAAATTGCAATAACTTTTTAAGTACACAAGATATATTTTCGAAACAAAAAGGACTCCAAATAGAGTTTAACTTTGTTACTATAGTTTCAAAGAAAGCTGATAAAAATTGCTATAAAACGTTTTTTATTTTAAATCTCTAACTTCTATAGTTTAGAAAAAATTGAAATTTTAAAAGTGTGATACTTATTTTTGCAGGCCAGTGTAGTTAATTTTTACACCCTACATAACATTATTATACACTTAATAATAATTCGTGTTTTAATTTAAATATTATGTACTAGCTGTGTCCTCACGGCTCCGCCCGCGTAAGAAGTTTTATTCCAGTAATAAATATAGCCTATGTTACTCAGTGATAAATGTAGCTCTCTAACGGTAAAAGAATTTTCGAAATCAGTCCAGTAGTTTTTAAGTTTATTTTTGAGTGTTGTCGAGCCTATTTCTGAGTGACCATTCCGGTACCGAGAAAAACCGCTGAAAGTGGATCCCCGCCATAGAATCCGAACCTACACCAACCGAGTCGGTGACAAAGTCCTGAGCTAGATTCGCTCCCTCTTCATGAAATGGCCGGGCACATCATGGTATAGTTAATTCTACTTTCAAGCCGAACATTAACATATTTCCAAAATTCCTAGGAAAGATGCGTTGTAAAATTAATTTTACACATTTCCTGATGTAAGTTTTATGTTTTTAACAGCATCTGAAATTTTTAAAGTATACATATGCCTTAAATATTACATAACGAGTATTCCCAAGGAGGGTTGACGTCAGGCAGGCGGCCGGTCATAAAACAATAAGCCAAAACCTCTGACAACATGGATTTATGAAATACATGTTGTGCCGACCCCACCTAGTGTGGGATAAGGGCAGGAAGAAGAAAGTTTTTAAGTTTATTCGTTACATACAAAAATACAAATCTTTACTCTTTATAATATTAGTATAGATAGTAATTATAGTAATATATAGATATAGTAATATCACAGTATAACTATGGTAATAGTATAGATGAAGCGTAGGTATCAGTCACAAAAGGGTGTTATCAATCTTCGTCAGTAATTCTACGTGGGACTGTGTACAATGTTTACTACTGAGTGAAGTGTTTTACGAGGTCTTGTCTTAACTCGTAAAAATCGGTAACTTTATTTACATACAAACTGTTTATGGGGGCATCGTATTCGTTGCTTATTTACATATAATTTTCTGCAAGAATCTGATGCTTGTTTGTTAGTTTATATCACTAGCTGTGTCCTCACGGCTCCGCCCGCCTAAAAATTTTTATTTCAGTAATAAACATAGGCATGTTACTCAGTGATAATGTAGCTTTTCAACGGCAAAAGAATTTTTGAAATCAGTCCAGTAGTTTTTAGGTTTATTCGTTACATACAAAAATACAAATCTTTCCTCCTTATAATATTAGTATAGTATAGACATGCCTTGTTTCGAGCATAATATTTTTGTCATTCTTCTTCTTCTTTTCGTGTGGTTAGTGAATAACCTGGTGTCAGAGTTTATACCGCCCATGGGCCTCTGACTTGGCTTCACATGCCGTCGAGAAATATCTCTCAGGGATCGGTTTCCTCGCGATGTTTTCCTTCACCGTTTTTAAGCAAGTGATAATTGTAAAATACGCACATGAATCCGAAAAGTCAGATGTGCGTGCCTTGGGTTCGAACTCGAGACCTACGACTTGGCAGTCCAACGGACACACCATAAGGCTATCACTGCTTTATTTACGTTACTAACGTTGCATCATTCGTACTAGACCTACAGAGTGCTATATGCTATACAGAATGAAAACACTTCTGGGGATATTTTTCCAAAATTTTCACGCTAAACATACAGATTAGTGATGCTACCTACAACCAATACTGTTACATTAGTCCAACGATAGGCACTCGATATAGAAATAGGAAGTCAAAACTCGAATTAAAATTCAAAAACTAGCTAAAATGAATTCTAAATTCGAATATAATCAATTCTTAATCTAATCTTTACATAGTATAAAACAAAGTCGTTCCCGCTGTCTGTACGCTTAGATATTTTAAACTACTCGTACGCAACTGATTTTAATGCAGTTTTCAGCAATAGATAGAGTGATTCAAGAGGAAGGTATAAATGCCCCACATTAGTATATACATTGCAGCCGTGCGAAGCCGGGGCGGGTTGCTAGTTAAGAATAAAGCACGAAGTTCTAATTGATTAAGTTTAGATATCTCTTCAACTGACAGGACATGACATTAGCATAATCAACCTACCTACAATATAACTTATTTCTTATTAAAAAAAAAAAGCTTTGCCCCACACTAAGATTTCTCCTGTATCGTGGGTTAGTTTACAGACACACATCTTCACACGCACAAACATCCAGACCCGGAACAACTATCTGTAGGCCATACAAATATTTGTTCCGTGCGGGAATCGAACCCACGACCCGTGGCGTAGAAGCCAATCGCTCCGCCACTGCACCAAACGCGTCGTCAAATTCGTCGTTTTTTTTAAATAAGAAAAAAATAAGAATAAATAAGAGTATTAACTGTCCCTAGGGTCGGGCTTTTTTCAGAATGGAAAGCATTTAGTCCTTAAACCACCTGGTGCGGATTGGCGGACTACAAACACTATTGAGAACTGTTTGTTGCCTTCTCAGGTGTGCAGGTTTCCTCACGATGTTTTCCTTCACCGTTAAAGCACGTGATCGTGATAATCAAATTCTGATCTGCACATGATTCCGAAAAGTTAGAGGTGAGGGCTTAGGCTGGTTTTACAATGCCGCTTTCGCCAGCGCGGTTAGTAAGCATCGCGGGCCACGAGCTTCGAGTGTCTTGAAGCGTTTTAGAATAATCAGCGCGTGCGGTGGTCAGCGCCGACGGTCAGCGTGACTCTAAAATCAGCCTTAGCTAATTAACAACCGCGCCGATCATACGATTTGCGAGGTTAAGCTGCGCTTGCCGCAGTCAGTCCGGGATGGGTGACCGTTCGTTACACATCGAGACCCCTCCGTGCCTCGGAAAGCACGTGAATCCGTCGATCCGGGGTGTCATAAGAATACCAATGACAGTCGTTACTGGTAGCCAGAAGCCCGATAGTCTGACAACCGGTCTAACCTTAGGATATCGGCATTGCCCAGTAACTGGGTTGCAGAGGTCTGATGGCATTCGCTCCGTGTAAAATACTGGTATTCAACCGCCTCTGGTTAGACTGGAAGCTGACCAAAGGATAATTAGAAAAAAATAATTAGGAAATAAAAGAAAAAAAAAGAAAAGAAAAGAGATAATTAGGAAAAGGCTCGGAAGAAGAGGTGAGGGTTTGGATTCAACTCAGAACCTTCTGCATGGAAGGGAAGCCTTCAACCGCTGACTATCACTACTTCATATTCCATTTTTGTGATATTAATAATTGTTTCATAATTATTCTACAATGATTTTTTAGTTAAGTTTTGATGACATTTAATTATGTCAATTGTTTTATATAGTTTAGCTTCCTTTTCACTTTTGTAAGTGTGAGAACTTTGTGGACCTGCATCTATAAATTTGCAAATTACTATTATTCATACCTATTGCTTTTTTATTTTATTTTTGTTCGTTAATTTTTGTACTCAAGTATTTTAGTACTACATTACTCATCGGTCTGTGGTCAGGACTTCATTGTTCTCTCACTATCCTAAATCATTGTACTGTATCCACTGAAACTGTTAAAGATATTATTTTTAAAAGAGTAACCATGGAGTTTCTTGCCGGCTCTTCTCCATAGGAAACGACTAATTGGAACTGTAATTTTCATAAGCACCTGTATTGGTTTATGTGAAATAAAAAAAATATTTTGATGTTTTCAGAGCCCAACACCCCCACAATACGTGTTCTGGTACCACAATGACCGCATGATCAACTACGACGCGACGCGGGGGGGCATCACCGTGGAGACGGAGCCCGGAGCTCGCACGCAGTCCCGGCTCACGGTCCGCGGGGCTACGCTGAAGGACTCCGGGAACTACACCTGCAGCGCCAGTAACACGGAGCCAGCTTCCATACACGTCTTCGTTTCGGAAGGCAGTAAGTATTTTCAAATTATCTTCAGAATTCTGGGTTATAAGTGGTGTTCTAATTACCAACCGAACTTATCGTATGATTTGCGAGGTAAAGCTGCGCTTGCCTCGGTCAGCCTATGGATGGGTGTCCGTTCGTTGCACATATTGACCCCTCCGTCTCTCGGAGAGCATGTTATATCATCGGTCCCGGATGACATACGAATACCTATGTCAGAAACCCGAAAGTCTTGCAACCGGTCTAGCCTTAGGATATCAGCATTGCCCTATAACTGGGTTGCGGAGGTCTGATGGCAATTACTCCGTGTAAAATACTGGTATTCAGCCGCTACTGGATAGACTGGACGCTGACCCCAACATAGTTGGGAAAAGGCTAGGCAGAATAAAGTGGTGTGCTAAAAAGTAGTGCAAAAAATTTATCCAAGAGGTGTTATTTTTCATCGACGAAATTTTAAAAAGACTTACACCCATATTCTATGACGTTCCTCGAAAACTTACTCGACTCATACTCGACTGAGAACGGCCTCGATAACACCTTCAAAATTGTATTCTTAGTCGCAATTTCGAATGAACTTTGAGGTTCCTCGACTAGTCATTACGTCATAATTTGAATTATCTGCATCGCGCAAATAACGCCGCGATAAAAAATTGAAAGAATTATCGTAAGCATATTGGATAGTCTTCAAAATTAATTTTTATTACATACGAACTTTGCCACTTCCTTCCTTAAGGTAGGTTCCGAGGTACCTTGAGTTTGACAGATGATTCCTTACCTCGACTGAGGAAAAATTTCGAGTCGAGCACGTTTATGTCAAGTCGAGGTGGAGTCGAGTCGAGTAAGTTTTGGGGGAACGTCTTAAAATATGGGTGTTAGAGGTTTTATAAGTCCCATGTTCAGTAGATTATTATCTAATGAAGTAACTACCTACATTCTACAATGACCTTTAAATTGGTTTGTATTTTAAGAAAATTCAATCAAAATGATACTAAAAACTTATTTGATAAATTCAAGGATCCTTGACCTATGAAGCAACTTTTTTATTACTAATAAAATCTTATTGTACTACCTTCCTTTGTATCTTTCTGATCCCCATAGCTAAGTACATTAGGAAAATTCAAATCATTGTTATTCTTTACGTGTCAATAATCCTAACCAATCTCCTCCTTCCAGGCAACAAGATGGCGGCGATCCTCCGACGCAACACCAGCGCGATCCACGGCATCACGACCAGCGGCACCTGTCTGTTGTTGCTGACGTCAGTGTTGCTGCATTTCGGCCTGCGATGACGTTAGTGCGGGGGGAGGAACATTGTGGCACTGTATGAGAGGAGGGAGTCGTGTTGCTCATGCTTTAGTATTAGATGAGAGAGGTTTAAAGGCTTCGAAAGAAAGTC
Organism: Amphipyra berbera; assembly: GCA_910594945.2. NCBI lineage: Eukaryota > Metazoa > Arthropoda > Insecta > Lepidoptera > Noctuidae > Amphipyra > Amphipyra berbera. Next base: position 4,233,118 of record OU343138.1, read on the forward strand.
AGGCGCTGGGTCAGTGGCGTAACTATACCATCAGAGGTACGTGGCAAATTAATTGGATGGGGCCCCAGCAAAAATCGTCACGTTGTAACTAAGCTATTTTTGGGCGACATTTTTTTTAAGCGTTCCCCTCGCTCTTCGATTTCTCCTGAATCTTGGGTGCATTTACAAAGACAAAAAAAATTGCCGCCCCTAAAATCTAATCTGCCCTAGGCTCCAGCCTACTCAGCCTGCTGGTAAATCCGCCACTGGCCGGGGGCCCGTGGCATTTTGCCAGCCCTGCCATCCTATAATTACGCCACTGCGCTAGGTAGAAGCCTCCAATGGTACTGGATGTTTGCACGACATAAAACAATTTTTTGCCAAGGCTACGTCATCCAAATGAGAACTTCACATCTGTGACGTAGTCTTGGTAAAAATTTGTAGATATTTACCCGATTTGCGCAGGCCTTTTCTTTTTGGGTTATGGTTACCATTAACCTCCAAATATTATTCCAGGGCTCTTTATACTGGATTTAATTTTAGAGTAGGTGAGATATAGGTACTTCTAAAAGGCATGATGAATTTATGATACAATGTGGGTGATTGATAACTTAAACGGTTACATACCTACATAAACTCACGCCTTTTTTCCTGACATACTTTTCAAGTCATCCACATTCATACATTTTGTCATACACGCAAGTAACGTACTACGGACAAAGTATTACGGACCTGTCTTTTGTGAAGAACATCACCAATAACATCGATGTATGTTAATTCATTTTATTTGTATTTATTTCTCAGTCTGAGAAGAGGCCCGTGCCCAGCAGTGGGACAGGAATGGGCTGATTATACTATAGTATCGAATTGGAACGTTCTGGAAGAAATTGGAGGTCGTCTAAATTACTAGAGCATGAGTAATATTGTACGGTTTGTATAGAAGATTGTAAGAGCATGCAGGACAGATTTCAGCAGTGTTAGATTCATTATTTTCACAAATAAATCAGGGAACCAAAGTCATTTTATTTAAGGAATTAAGCCACTTCTAACTTTAAATCAGTTGGTCTAAAACGAATGCTGTCGAGTTAATGACGTAAATGTGACGTTATGTAAAAGAATTTTGAATTGGAAATACTCGTTTCACACATACTATTTAATTAAATTGAAAACTTTGTTCATGTCTATACAACGTGTAAAAAGACACTTCACGAAGCCGTCAACCATGCATTCAGTACATCAAACTAAGTAACCCTACGCAAAAATTGTCGCTGTGAAACGACTTTTTTTTTGGGGGATGAAAAATATCGTTTTACGGTAAAGCTCAATGAAACGCACACAAAACATTTTGCTGATGGACGCAATGAATAGTAAACGGGTAATGGAGGTATTTCAAGTACATTTGCATCCTACAAAATTAGTATTATAAAAAAAAGTTGTGAAAAAGGTGGAACTTTGACCTCCAATATCTCCGTAACTAGAAGGTTCCCAGGTATAGTCCAGAACAAAAAAAAACTCAAGTGCCTTTCGGCTTCGTTAAGGGTCTATTTACACCGTTTATGACACAAATGGTGAATGTTGCAAAAAAAAAACCGAAATGTTATAAGTAGGACAGTTGTGTTTTCGATTCAAGATTCACTTACATTAGCAATACGTTTATGATACAGTACAAGGTTAGTCGGAAAGGGGGTACTAAGCCGAAAGGGTGTTAAAGTACCCATAATAATGGATAACTTTTGTTCTACAACTTTCCCCAAAAGTCATTAGTTTGAGAGTTCGCTGTTCAAAGATTTCATAAAAAAAAAACAAAGATTTCATAAAAAAAAAATACGCTAAATTCTATCTATCCTCAGCTATGATCAGCTGTTTACATTTTAGGTCATATTTGGGGTCACGGATTAGAACCTCCATTTTCTGAATTCGTAACTAAAGCAGGGATGAAGAATTTTTGAGAAAACTAAAATAAAAATAAATTTGCATGCTTTTTTATTATCGAATTTTGAAATTTTAACACTTTCTTTAACACAATCAGTGATACATTAAGTGGCCCGCGGCTTAGTACCCCCTTTCCGACTAACCTTGTAGATACGTCGTCAAACGTTCGTGTTAGAACTACAGGTATCAGAAATCATAAGATAAGATGTCCTCATACAGTGCCAACGTAGAAAATTAATTATTTAAATAAACCAATCATTGAATTGTAACATAAGTTGATTGTAACATTACTTAGTTAAAGTAACAAATGTATGACGTAACTTAGTTACTTATTTAGATTTATTTAGACTGTATTTATTATAGGCACAATATTGTACAGTTGAACAATTTTTAGTATAACTATTACCCATTTTTGATGATACTATAAATAGAAAAAAATGTTTTTGGACTCGATTTTCGCCAGAAGCTTCATCCAAGATAGCGGTTCTGGTTTTACGCGGAGCGTGCCGCCTTTGCGAAAACCAGGTTTGCACAGTAAGGGTGCGTACATATCTACGAACGCGCAAGCTACAGCCCTGCGCGTGCGCAGATGTGTTCGCACCTTAATATTCAAATATAAAATAATGATAATGATAGGAAATTGAAAACCATAAGATTCGATATAATGATAATAAATTGTTGTTCTCAAAAATTAAGATACAAAATTATAAAAATGTGTTAAAAGTTAAGAGAAAACATTCTGTCACTAAAATAATGCTCAAAAAATTATTAACAAACTCTGATACTCGTATGTATGTACATAATAATAATTATTAACAGTTTGTTTTAATAATAATGTAAATAATTAATTTAACATGAAAAATGACGTAAAAACATTAACCGACATATTTTATGAAAACGTGCGTAAGCGCCGCTGCAACTACGGAGTGAAACACAAAAGAATAATCGAACCGAATGTTAGTGAGTGACCGAACTAGAGCGCAAGCGCACAGTGGAATGGGAACTCTCTGGTCTAACATTACAGGTCAATTTCGCATGCGCGGCGCACGATTCTCTAGGTATTTGACGCATAAGTTAAGTAGTGACACATGTACGGTTTGTAGAGGCTGTTGATTAATGAAAAGAATCCTGCGCACTTTAAAATGTTTTTTTTTTTTAATTCGAATCATTATTGTACCGAAGTGTACCTAAATCAAAAATGTTGTCCTCTGTTCATAATTATTCGTTGTTTATAATAATATGTATAAGTATATTATTACATACCTATATATTTCAAACTTGAACAAAAAGATTTCGAAATAAGGTCAATTAAATAATACGTATGGTGTGTAAAAAACTGAAATGATTATATAGAAGATAATAATATTATTCTGTGCCAGAAATAAGTAAAATATCGTAATGAACTTACATTTTCATTAAATTTTCTTTCAATAATGTTATTTACCTATTACTTTATACTTTTTATTAATATTTTAATTCGAAAAATATAAATATTCCGACATGTACCGGATATTGTATTAATTAATTAATTGTAAATTCTCAGGAATTAAAATTAAGATAACTCTAATTTAAGCAGTTTATTATAACACCTTACAATGGTAATCTGACATCTGAATTTAATACTAATATTATAAAGCTGAAGAGAGAGAGCGCTAATCTCAGGAACTACTGGTTGGAATTGAAAAAATATTTTTGTGTTAGATAGTCCATTTATCGAGGAAGGTTATAGGTTATATAACATCACGCTACGACCAATAAGAGCGGAGCATAAATGAAAAATGTTGCAAAAACGGGGAAAATGTCCACCCGTGCGAAGCCGGGACGGGCCGCTAGTGTTAATATAAGTAGTAGGTTTACGTAACAGCTCACAATTAAACTTTAGATAATATTAATCACGCTCTTTCAGCTTCAAAGAATGTTAACAGCAACGGATACGATAAAATAACGGTTCCGGTTCTGAAAGAAACCGTAAAAATGACGGTCGAAAAAAATACCGAATCTTATACATAACTAAAGCCCGTTTTTAATCCCTGACACTAAATTGACGGTTGACAGACACTAATGTCAAAGCTGAAAAAATATTCGTAAAATTTTCAAGTTTGACATTTGTGTGCCTGTCAATTTAGTCACCGGGACCCAATGCATACTATCAGCAAGCACATTGGGTCACCCGCGCGACGGCGCAACGAGTATTCCCAAGGAGGGTTGATGTCAGGTAGCCGGCCGGTCATAAAACAAAAAGCCAAAACCTCTAACAACATAGATTTACGAAATACATGATGTGCCGACCACACCTAGTGTGGGATAAGGGCAGGAAGATGATAAATTTAGTCATCGGGATTTAAAAAAGGAACTATACCAAAAATACAATCAAACACGCTTTTGCACAATTTAAAATAATAGCTAAGAATATTCAGATGTCTCCTTACCATTGTCAAAATATAATTTACCGTTAGCCATACCATATAAGTCTATGGTTAAACCATATAGACTAGAATAGCCATGTAAACCACACGTATACTTGAACTCTACGATTTGAAAATTTTGATTCTAAAGGTTTGTTATCTCTTGTAAATATAACATGACAAAATTATAATATAATAAATAACATAGTAAATTAGTCATACCTACTATTAGTTAATTTGTAAATAAATTCATCAGTGTTACTAAAATCATTTAATGTAAATAATATTTCGGTGATCATGTATGCAATAAATAATAAATTTCCTTGGATTTAGAATTTTATTTTACTAAACACTGTTTTAAACGTTCACGGTTTTTAAATATACCTACTTAAACATTCACTTACGGGATAACTTCCGTGATTATAGTTTGATTTGAGTTCCCGATATTTCGACGCTGTTGCAAGCGCCAGTTTACCCGCGATCATGGCGCATGCGACACCGTCGAAATATCGGGAACTCAAATCAAACTATAATCACGGAAGTTATCCCGTAAGTGAATGTTTAAGTATATTTTTATTTTACTAATATATGGCCTACAAATATACAAGGTTAGTCGGAAAGGAGGTACTAAGCCGAAAGGGTGTTAAAGTACCCATAACAATGGATAACTTTTGTTTTACAATTTTGCGCAAAAGTCATTACTTTAAGAGAAATAGCTGTTCAAAGATTTCGGAAAAAATACGTTAAATTCTATCTATCCTCAGCTATGATCAGCTGTGTTTACATTTTAGGACATATTAGTTGGGGTCACAGATCAGAACCTCCATTTTCTGAATTCGTAACTAAAGCAGGATTGAAGAATTTTTGAAAAAACTATTATAAAAATAATTTTGGATGGCGATTTTTTCTTATTGAATTTTGAAATTATAACACTTTCTTTAAAACAATCATCAGTGATACATTAAGTGGCCCGCGGCTTAGTACCCCCTTTGCGACTAACCTTGTACTATAAAAATATTTAGTGTTAATTCCGCTAAACAGTTGATCAAGCTAGAATGCAGTATGCAGCACCGCCCTCCCGCCCGCTGTAAATGCAGAAGGTGCGATTACTAATATGCAACAAACACACAAACAAATCATACCGATCCGACACGTGTTTCGCCCCTCCACGGGGCATCCTCAGGAGATGTTGACTCGTCGACCGCTTTGACGCGATTTTTTTATTTTTTTTTGCATTATGCATTCAAGATTAATCAACAGTTTGGCGGAATTAACACGAAATATTGTTATTGTATATTTGTAGGTCATGGATTTCCGCAAAGTAACGCTTGATTCCATCATTCAATATAAGGCCCTTGATTCTTTTACTCCTGGAATTTGGTATAACGCAAGATTCGCAAGAGCGCTCTAAAGGCTTTGTCAAACAGAACGCGTTATTATCGCGAGTCAGGGCGCTAACCTAACGCGACGCTATGACGCCGAGCTGTGTTGTACTGCGATGGTGATGTACCGCCAAACAGAGCAAAGGCGCTGCGTAATGCTAGCGCTGGCGCTCTGTTTGGCGGTACATCACCATCGCAGTACAACACAGCTCGGCGTCATAGCGTCGCGTTAGGTTAGCGTCCTGACGCGCGATAATAACGCGTTCTGTTTGACAAAGCCTTAATAGTTTGCGTTCGTTATCAATCTCGCGTTTTGATTGGGTCGCGCATCGTCGCCGTACTCGCCGTGAGCCAATCAAAACGTGGAACGCAGATTGTAGAACGCTTCGACACAGCCTTGGTTGTATTATTATTAATCGTCTATTAGGAACATTTCAGCATCATGAACTTGAAGAAGTAAAATTTTATTTCAGCAAAAAGATAGATACCTATACATATAAAACGGTTGGCTAACTTCTCGTTAGAAGTCGCCCCATATTCTCACAGAAAAACACGCAAGAAACGCGAGAGAGTTACAATTAAACTTTTGCTGTTCAGGTATAGGTAACATGACACCTGTTTTCCCCGAAGAGTTGGGCAGAGGTGTATAGTAACGCCCTCATTTCACCGTTATGTAAGGACTGCTACTGAGAAATTCCTAATGGAAAAACCCAATAACATTTTGCCTGCCCTGCAATATAAGTACCTGTTCCGAAAAAGTATCGGTCTGCAACATAATCGGGATTCTACAGTAAAAATAAAATACTATATTGGTAACAATATTTATTTCCTCCAAATATCTTTTTCACACCACCATGATAACACAATTACAATAATATTGCATCGTAAACATCGATACATAACGTTCGAAATTCAAATCAATTCATGATTTTCTTTTGTTAAAACAAAGGGATTTTTAATAACACTTTTTTAATAACTGTCGAGTAATAACACCATAATATGAGCGATATTAATGTTGCACGTAGTGTTCGTCTGATCCAAAATGACGTGCTCCTTCACCGATTTTTTTATAGGATAATGATATTACAAACAGTGGCGTAAGTATAGGGTGGCAGGGCTGACAGAATGCCACGGGCCCCGGCCCGAGGGGCCCCTAACCCAAGAGGCCGCGAGCTCAGAAGTAACCTAACCTTTTTAACAAAATTAAGTAAAAATCATACATTTGTAATTCTGTTGAGTAACTACTTCAGTGATTATAAAATACTAAGGCTCGATTTCACCAACGTCGGATAACTTTAATCGAGGAATAAATTTGACGTTTTGACAGCTTTTGCATAGAAATTCTGTCAAAACGTCTGTCTTATTCCTTGGATAAACGCTATCCGACGTTGGTAAAATCGAGCCTAAATCGGGTCTAATCGCGTAGAAAATGTATAAGGCAGAAAAATACCTTATTTATCCCGACGTTTCGACCGAATTTCACCGGCCGTGGTCTACTACCCGTATATAAATTAGGTATTTTTCTGCCTTATAAATTGTATACACGATTAGACCCGATTTAGTATTTTTATAGTGTGTACAAATCGCGAAAGTTTGAAAACATTTACTTCAGTGATTTATTTAAATTAAACTACAACGTGATGATTTTTACTGGGGGCCCCATCCAATGCAATTGCCACGGGCCTCTGATGTTATAGTTACGCCACTGATTAGAAACAGCCGTACTAAGTTGTCGAGTCCGTCTACACCCTTGTACGGCTGCACTTACGCAATATTTTCTGACATGTTAGACAATAAGGACGTATTAACAAATTATTAATAAATAAAGCTGGTTTTCGGTTAATTTTCCGATGAATCCATGAACCTGAGTTAAATGTCATGGTTAGCTACGGATAAACTTCATTTTTATTTATTTATTAATATTGAATACGTCCTTAACGATTTTTTTATTTTTTTGGTTTTCTTCATGCTAGCAGCATTATTCTACTTTGTGTATCCGCGCTATAGCAAGCCATGTGCCTTAAAGAAACAATACCTTTTTTCGCAATAACAGTACGGAAGAAACGCAATATCACTACAAACCTTTTAACCGATTGACACAATAAATACATTATATCGATCAACAACAGTTAAATCCATTAATCGATTGACAAATCGGTTAAATCCGTTAATCGATTAACTGACAATTCGGTTAAAGCTGTAAATTGATTGTGATCTATTGACAAATCGGTTAAATCCGTTAATCGAATAGCTGACAATTCGGTTAAAGCTGTTAATTGATTGTAATCTATTGACAAATCGGTTAAATCCGTTAATCGATTAACCGACAATTCGGTTAAAGCTGTTAATCGATTATAATCTATTGAAAAATCGGTTAAATCCAACAAACACATCCTTGTTTAAAAATTCTTCCTAATAAAATAAATAATAATCGTTATTAACAATATTGTACATAAATATATTATTATTTACTACGTTATTATAAATAAGATATCCTTATACCTAATCACGAGCACTTAAGGTAGTCACAAAATTACTATAATTGAGCTAAAATCAATAACTGACAGTGTAATCCGTATTTTATATATAACGAGGAAAACCAACATATTTTTGGCAAAACTAGCCAGTTTGACAATCGTCGGATAAGTGTTATCTTGGAAAAAATACGGCGGTTTGACAGATTTTGTTTCTAACAATCATATTTTAATCTATACATACTATATAGGCCTACGCAGACCGGGACGGCATGGCAAGGAATTTATTTTTTTACTAATGGACATTCAAACGTAGCGATATAGAAATACGACATAAATTGCTATGCTTTAAAATGATGCCGTGGCATCGAAGGGATTTCATTGCACGGCATTGAAAGACTCGCCACGGGCTCCCGCGGCGGGATGCCGTGGCGTACTGCGATAGGCAACAGCATGCCAAGGACTCTGGCACTCGTTGTGACATACCGCGGGGTGAGGCGGGGGTAGAGAAGCGGGGAATGAAGACTAAAAGTGTATCGGGCAGCAGGAGCTGCCGAGGCGTGCTTTATCGTGCCGTGGCATGCCGTGACAAAGCGCTGGAATGCCGCGGTATCTAAGCGGCTAGTGTGCGCTGAATGACGGCAAAATCCCTTGCCATGCCGCCCCGGTCTGCGAAGGCCTTAAATGGCAAATCGCCATAGATCCAAATAATTACAGAAATAGAATACTACCAACCGAATTATACCCGATCCCAAAACGATTTTTTTAATCAGACCTCATATAAGCAGGTCATGACTTTAATTTTGACATTCCATTAATGGAATAACCCATACACATATGATTTGTTGCTTAGTGTTTACCTGAAAACGTAACAAACAGACCGATGACGATAGTACTGTTGTAGGTACTGTCGTAAGTTTAATAAATGTATAAAACTTAACGTGTGTTCTTTTATTGTTTTTTCACTCTACATCTCCAGTCAAAAACACATTTGAAGTCGATAAATTTGCAAAAATGCAATATTAGCTAAGCGGGGGGGGGGGGTCTACCCAAAACTGAAAACTATGGCAAATGGTCTATGAGACCAAAAGTTTGGGGACCTCTGCTTTAGATCATCTCTAAAAATGCATAATTTATCCTAATAGTTCAAACATAAACTTAAATACACGTTTAAGTTTACATTTTGAGGTACCTAGTTACACTGGACGTACAATATTGTTTTATTTGTCATATCTATGCTTATATTCCTTACTAAGGTAAGCAGAACTATGAAGTGCACTAGAACTGCTTCAAGCCTCGTGCAACGATTAACTTATTTTCTAAGCCAGCTGACTTAACTTAGCACCTCTGCGAAACAGTGTTTTTGTTTTTACATATCTATTTATATCACACTTAGAGCCAATTTTTCAATAGTCGGATTGTATCAGTCTGATGAATCGATAGAAAATTTATCCATCAGATAACGGTTATCTGGTAGATAAATTTCACGCTTTGACAGCTTTTGTATAGAAAATCTGTCAAATCGTCATATTTATTCAACATAACATCACGCTTTATAATCCCCGAAGGATACGGCAGAGGTGTTTTTAGCATACCCTCATTTCGCCAGTTATGTTTAAGTCCCATGTAATAGGGGGCGAGCCTATTGCCGTTGACCGGGCACAAATCCAGACTCTGGGCTGCTACTGAGAAATTCCGAATGGAAAAACCCAATAACACTGCCCGACCTGGGGATCGAACCCAGGACCACATGCTCAGCAGTCGCGCTTGTGACCACTAGACCACCAAAGCAGTCAGTTATATTTATTCCTCAGATAAATGTTATCTGACGATTGAAAAATCGGCCCTTTATTTTGTATTGTTCATCAGAGCTAACATCACTGAAGAGCCAAGTTTCGTCTACCGAATAATATTTTCATACCAGGATAGGCAGACTATTCTTGAACTAGTTTACTTTAGCTAATATCTTCAATTCATACTACGTCATTATCATTTCATAATGATTGTGTGCTCTCCGCAGCTAGGTCTTGTTGTTTTATCAGGTTCCAGTAGAAGCCTTTCTGTTTCTTCAGCTGTTCATGTGTTCCTATCTGAAATAACAATTAAGGAAATTAAATAAACTAAGAAGTTAACAAATTAGTTATCATTTAAGCATAAAGCATATTCAGCCCACTGTACACACACTTTACTGTCCCACTGCTGGGCATGGGCCTCTTCTCGTAACAAGAACGTTTTAGGCCTTAGTCTGCCACGCTATTCTGGTGCAGGTTGGCGGACTACACACACCATTAAGAACTCTATGGAGCCCTCTTAAGCCGGGTCTGCAGCGACAAAAAACTAACAAAACATGTTTAATCAACACTCGGACCAATTACAACACAGTCAATAGTAAGGCCACGCCCCAATTTTGTTAGGAAAACATGTTAGCGGCTATTACTAATAAAAATATGGTCGCAGCAGACCCGGCTTTAGGTTGGCAGGTTTACTCACGATATTTTCTTACACCGTTAACGCAAGTGATAATCAAATTATGATCTGCATAATTGTTTTATAGGTTTTGTAAACAGCATTCTATAGTTCCATAGGACAATAGGACAAATTCGACACCAGTCAAAATACTCCGTGTAGTGTCAGCACTACAGTCCGACAAAGATCTAAATTGTGGCGGCATCTATCACGCCACGTGCAAACTACGCAGCACGACCAGTATCTAGCAGACTACAGCGACAACAATGACAGCTGTCAAATGAAACGTCACAAATCCTGCATCGCGATATCAAGATTGGACACGGAGATAGTATATACGAGTATACAACTTCCCAACATGAACCGTTGCATAAGATATGCCAGGCTTATATGTTGATATGCCAGGCATAAGACTCGCCTGGTAGGAGGATCCTCCCTTTTCGTTGGAGGAGCACCATCTTTCATTCCTCCACAAAATGAACATGGTTGACATTTGTGCGAGGCCGTTACTGTCACTACGCAACTAAGATAATCTTGACAATAACCATGAAGGATTTCCAACCTAAATATTCTATCTTTTTCTAAGTAGGGTAGGTATTTAAAAAGAGACAGTATTCCAAAGTAAATATTCAAGGCCAATTGTTTTGACTTTCTGTAGTGTTCATAGTATGCTCTCCATTTTTACTTATATTCTGCATTTCTTCTCAGGCAGAAAATGCCGACAATAATATAAAAAACCAACTTTTATGTTCTGTCTTACTTTTCCCAACTATGTTGGGGACAGCTTCCAGTCTAACCAGATGCGGCTGAATATTATTACACGGAGCGACTGCCATCAGTCCTCCACAACCCAGTTACTGGGCAATACGTAGGTATAAGTAGTTAAAATAATCATAGGTAGTATGTACAGAATAAATAATATAATTTCAATTACCTCAACAATTTTTCCCTTGTTGAGAACGACTATGATGTCAGCATTGATGACGGTGGACAGCCGATGTGCGATCACCAATACTGTGCGACCCTTAGCTGCGATCTCTAATGCTTTTTGGACTACTTTCTCGCTCGCCGAGTCGAGGGCACTGGAAAATAAAATTAAAATAAATTATACTAACTCAGGGAGAACCCTATCTAACTTAAATCAGGAAATGGAATTCAAGATCAAAAATGTAAACAAACAATGGCAGCGTTTTTTGAGTAGTTCTAAAATCGACACCAGTTGGCGCCACTGCGAATGTAGACCCGTTAAAACTTTGTTTTGTACAGTCAGTAACAAGAGTCGGTGAATGAACACAATTAAATTACAATAAACATAACATAACATCACGCCTTGTATGCCCCGAAGGGTATGGCAGAGGTGTATTTTTTTTTCAGTACACCCTCGTTTCTCCATTTTTGTTTAAGTCCCATGTAATAGGGGGCGAGCCTATTGCGATTAACCGGGCACGAATCCAGACTCCAGGCTGCTACTGAGAAGTTCCTACTGGAAAAACCCAATAACACTTTGCCCAACCTGGGGATCGAACCCAGGACCCCACGCTCAGCAGTAGTGCTTGCAAACACTAGACCAATAAGGCAGTCATATTACAATATTAGGTATATTGTAATTTAATAAGCTTTACAACAAATGAGAGTGAAACCCATGTGCCTGACGTGACTCTAAAACCCTTTGTAATATCAAAAACCTACATTAACCCTTAGATTTTGGATTGGGATCTGCTGTATCACACACCTGGTAGCTTCATCCAGAATGATAACAGGCGGGTTTTTAAGCACAGCTCTGGCGATAGCTATCCTCTGCTTCTGTCCGCCACTGAGCGACATTCCCCTCTCGCCCACTAAAGTCTTGTACCCGTCGGGGAAGCCCAGGATAAAATCGTGGGCGTTCGCTGTTCGAGCTGCAAGGTAGACCTGGAAATAAAGCGAATAATTTATATTGCGCGGAATGCAAAAATCATAAATGATAAATTTATTTTTGTAGATAAATCTGTTATAGACACTTTTGCAAGTCAATGTAATGTTTTTTTTTTAATATTAGATGGCGCCGGCACTTCCTATCTGACTAGCTCTGAAAAGAAAAGGCGAAACAAACTCAGAGATCAAGGTCACTTTAAAGTCCAGACATTGTGGTATAAAAACTATGCGAGTGTAACAATGTAGGGGCAACGTCTGGAATGGCCTTTTGAGGAAAGTGCCATAGCAGGTTTGAGTTGACCTGTCCTAACTGACGGCACGCATGCATCAGCCATCGTGTAGCTCAAACCTTATTTTAGGGAGCTCAACAACTCGATGCACGACGCTACCAATCATCTGGATATTAATCAATAGCTACTATAATATTACAGCATTGCATCTCAAAAGTACTGTAACAAAATCTAGGTTTTAAATCAAACCTATCGTGTCGGCAAAAGCTAAACGAGATTAGCTCATGCATTAATTAGAACATTAGCCAGTCGGCAAGTTAGGTAGCAGGGCTATCTAGGGTGTGCCGGATGTTCGGACGCAGTTCGGACTAATATTTATCAACTATTCAGTACCAGAGTAGATTTTTTTACATCGAAAGGACCGCTTAGATTGCTCGGATGACCGACAGATGGCGGGATGACGATCCAACTGCCAGCTAGAATTGTGTCTAACTGGCAGAGTCAAAAGTATGAGGCTGGTTGTCCACTGGAGCGGAGAGGAGCAGAGCGGTGCGGAGATAACCAATAGAATTGCATAAAATTAACGTCTCCGCTCTGCTCTGTGAATATTGTGCATTTCTATTGGTTAGTTCCGCACCTCTCTCCTATATTTATACTTATTATTTAGTTGATCCCCGATTTTTAGTAGGTTACATATTTGTACGCTGCAAACTGCCCTTTATATTTTTCTTAACAATTCTTTCCATCCAATGGTTTTCTGGAAGAAATTGCTTTAAGTGATAAGACCGCCATTTGTACTGTTCCTAATTATGTGTATTCCTTCTGTTTTATTTCTTTTAGTGTGCAATAAAGTATATCTATCTCTCCGCTGCTCTCCACTCCAGTGGACAGCCAGCCTTAAACCTTACTCCAAGGCTCAGTTGATGACGCCACATGCCCAACAATGGAACTTTTTAGGTTGAGTGAAAAAAACGATACCTCAGCGTCACTGGCCTCCTGTCGTCTATATCGCGCGTTCTCCTAGACGCTGCTGGCAAAGAGAGCTGGTTTTTGACTAATGATGCCAAACAGTGAGCTACTTATAAGTTACCTCAGCGTCACTGGCCTCCGGTCGTCCATATCGTATGTTCTCCAAGACGCTGGTGGCGAAGAGAACTGGCTCCTGACTGATGATGCCCAGGGCACGTCCTCGGAGCCATTGGCCATCAATATCTCGCACGTCTATGCCATCGATTGTAACTTGACCGGCGTTTACGTCATAGAACCTGAGGTAGAAGAAAGATATATAATATAACATCACGCCTCGTAAACCTGAACACTCTTATTACGAAACATGGACTAAGAAAAACCCTGGTTTTAAAATAGCCCCGTCTCTTTTTGTTATATGACGTTAGAAAATGATGGGTATATTATAAATCTAGGTTTACCTTAGTCTTGGTTTAAACCATCTTTTGTAATAAGAGCCGAAGTGTTCGGCAGAGGTGTTTTTTTAATACACCCTCGTTTCGCTAGTTGTTTAAATCCCATGTAATAGGGGGCGAGCCTATTACCATCGACCGGACACAAACCCAGACTCCGGACTGCTACTGAGAAATTTCTAATGGAAAAACCCAATAACACTTTGCCCGACCTGGGGATCGAACCCAGGACCACATGCTCAATAATCGCGCTTGCCAACACTAGAACAACAAGGCAGACAATTTTTCTTTAAATTAATTATTGTGTTGTGCCGATAGTAGTTACAGCCAATGGCTTAGTAGCCAAGAGCCTCGACCAACATCTGATGAGGTTCTCATTGGACGGCTTGTTCAAGCGCCTGATACAGAAAGCGGTACTTCTGGACACGGCGCGTATTGTTAAGAGGTTCCTTTCTTTGAGGCGTTGACCACCGGTAGCTTGGACCCTGCTCCCGATGCCGGTGCACTACCATTTTTTATGGTTTTAAATGTTTCTTTTTTTAGAAATATTTAAAAGTGTAATTTATACAAGGTTAGTCGGAAAGGGGGCACTAAGCCGCGGGCCACGTAAAGTATCACTGATGACTATTTTAAAGCAAGTGTTAAAATTTCATAATTCGATAATTTTTATGTGCATGAAAAAATAATTTTATTTTAATTTTTACAAAAAAAATCATACCTGCTTTAGTTATGAATTCAGAAAATTAATTATCTAATCCATGACCTCAAGTATGACCTAAATTGTAAAAATAGCTGATCATAGCTATGGACAGATAGATTTTAGCATATTTTTTTCGAAATCTTTGAAAAGCTATTTCTCTTAAACTATTTTTTGGGGAAAGTTGTAGAACAAAAGTTATCCCTTACTATGGGTACTTTAACACCCTTTCGGCTTAGTACCCCCTTTCTGACTAACCTTGTATTTATTTATTTATTTATTTAACACTTCAATGCACAATGGTGGTACATAAGGCGGACTTAATGCCACAAGGCATTCTCTACCAGTCAACCTTTGGGTCAAAGAGAACAGCATTGAAAAGAGAGGCACAAAAAAAAAATTATGGATATTTGCGACTTAATTAACTATATGGATAACTAAACAACTATAAATATAGGACATAGGTTATAAATACATATATAAATATATATATATATATATAATATTACTATAATATGTATATAAACAAAAAAATTAATAAAAAAGTAAGAACAATGTGTAGGTATATCTAATAAATACAATTATGACGAAAACTGTAAACGTCAACTAGGGAAGCAGCGATTTCAGATAGTATTCACTATCTTATGTATGTGTTCGTTTGTATGTATATTTAATGAATAAAGGAAATATTAATGATACCTCACTTACCTCTCTAATAACGCAGCAATTGTAGACTTCCCATTGCCGGACGTACCAACTATAGCCACAGTTTTGCCAGCCGGTATCTTCAGATTGAAGTTCTTTAACACAGTCTGATAAAACGATTATGAAGTTATTTTTAAGTTTGTGATTCTATAATAATAATATACAGGGTGTGACATAGTGGTGATAGATCGATCAGAGCGTCTCACAATGATTGTTGATATCATTGTCCCGCATGACGAGAACCTTGTGAAAGCCGAGAAAGATAAGGAAATTAAGTATCAAGACTTGGCACACGAGGTTGTCGACATGTGGGAGGTTGACTCAGCAGTCATTATGCCGATAGTCGTTACGGCCAATGGCTTAATAGCCAAGAGCCTCGACCAACACCTGATGAGGCTCTCGTTGGGCAGCTGGGTCAAGGGCCTGATACAGAAAGCGGTACTTCTGGACACGGCACGTATTGTCAGGAAGTTCCTCTCTCTGAGGCCCTGACCACCGGTAGCTTGGACCCTGTTCCCGATGCCGGTGGGCTACTATTTTTTATATTTTTAAATGTTTTTTATATTTTTTGTAGAAATATTTAAAAATATAATTTATATGTATCTTCCTCTTAGCCTTTTCCCAATTATCTTGGGGTCAGCTTCCAGTCTAACCAGATGCGGCTGAATAGCTGAATTCTATATATAATTTATATGTATATAGAATGAATAAACGAATATACAGGATGTAAACGAAATCATGTAATTCCTTCAAACCTCGTGATATGCTGCTGACATAGGTGAACCCAGCATGGGATATTTTTAGATTAAATAAAAAAATATTACAAAAAGTAAACATGTGTTCTTAACGTGAGGCATTTTAGCGCGCCGAGCGAATTATGCGGGTATCGCTCACCGCGCAGTTATTTAACTAGGGGCGGTCAAATGCCTCACGTTAAGAACACATGTTTACTTTTTGTAATTTTTTTTTATTGAATCCAAAAGTATCCCATGCATGGTTAATCTATGTCAGCAGTACACGAGGTTTGAAGGAATTACAAGATTTAGTTTACACCCTGTATAGTGATAATGTTTTGCTATAAAACCACACAAATATTAGTGGTTAATTAAACTAAATCATTTTAATATTATTACACCTTATATAAAATATGTACGGTACATAATGTAGCAAGAAAACTTACCGCATCAGGTCGACTCGGGTACGCGAAAGTGACATCTTTGAACTCAATGTCACCTCGGAACTCATGGAACTCGATGGTCTTCGTACCATTCTTGTCCATTGCCGGCTTCTTGTTAATGTACTGGAAATAATACATACTTCATTGAAAAGTGAACTTTATAATATAGATTTAAAGGTTAAATTTCACACTACAGTGAGCTTGACACGACACGGCGTATCTATCTGACACCAGGTTAGTCATTACCCACATGAAAATAAGAAGAGAAGAGCCGCTTATCAATCATGGTAACTAATTGCCTACCAACTTCATTTTTGAAGAAACTATAATTCTGTATTGGACTGAGTCAGGGCGATGCCACATGCATGCATGCGTTTCGTTGCGTCGTCGCAACATTACCTAAATTTCTTCACTGAAAATTGAACTTTATTTTCGAAAGCTTTAATCTATTTTCGAACTCATATCCAAATCGACTAATGGCCAAAGTTTGTGTCGTCACTGTTACTTCGCCTTAGGGCGATGCCTCGTTAGTGCGTTTCGTTGCGTCGACGCACGACGTCGCAACGCAAGAGGACGCACCCACCTCAGTCAGTCTCGTTTGCACCTCTGGCAGTGGAGCACTGTCCGTCGTCGCACCGGAGCTCCGACAGTGCAGCGCATCACCCTCTCCCCGCCTCGTCTCTCGTCCGCCGATCCGTTGAAACATCGCGTGCGACGACGCAACGCTTTAATGTGGCATGTCATTCAAAATGTAATTGGAAAAGAACGCAGCGTTGACGCTGCGACGTCGCAACGCAACGCACTAATGAAGCAGAGCTCTTAAAGAGACAGTGACAGCACGAGACTTAACGGCAACTTACAATTGACCAGCGTTTGAGTATTTGGCCACTATGCTGCTTAATAATATGCATAAGTAATTAATTAATCTTAAGCTAGCTGCAAATATAAACCTTATTATTACTGCAATAAGGTTGTACCTCAAATACGCGTCCACCAGCGCTGATTCCCTTCACAACAGATCCAAACAGCAGAGACAGCTGAGCAACTGATCGCTGTACAATTTGCGCGTTCACTAAGAACGCCATGACATCACCGGCTAACATCTGACCGGAGGACATGAGATGACCGCCCATGAACATTGTGCCGAGGACCATGCTGTAACATAGATTTTAAAAATAAAGACCATGATGTTTCAAAAAAGGTATTGAAAGGACACGAATGCTGAAAAAATTAATAAAATCGACCTAAAAATGGAGGAGATACACGCCTTTAAAGTTTTTAGAAGGCATTTTTTGCGCGAAACGGACAATATACGGAGTAATGTTAAGTTACCATGAAGTTGACAGGGTATGACGTCATCGCCTCGTAGTGTTTTCTCTGTCTAGTAAATAATTTGAAAATGCTTAAAACATGGGCGTTTTATTAAAATTTAGTATTTATGTTTGGCTTTTTCGCTATTGCCTATATTTTTTTGTAAAACTTACGAGTATTTTTTTTGTAAGTGCTCTATTTCGCGCCCAGAAGAATATTAGCTATGGCTTTGTAAATATCCTTAATATTGCGTCAAGCATTAAACGTTATGTTATAGTCTGCGCGCAAGTGCTAGTCACCACCTGAGGTATGTGAGCGGCAGGAGGGGGGTGCGAAACAATAGACGCGCTCTGTAGTTTGCTCTATCTCGTCTACCGCGCGCACCCCCCGCCTGCCGCTCCCATACCTCAGGTGGTGTGCAGGACTATAGAACATGTATAGACATGTAAAGGCAGCGTATTGCTTTTAAGTTAATGGTCTCAGAACTTATCTAACTTCTTTTGGAGTGATCTCTCCCTCACCAATCTGAAAAAGATCAAAAAAGCAACATCTGATTTATTTCCTAAGATCATTAAAATCTCTTTACCTATTAAGAAACAAGTTAGTTCCCGCCTGGAACAGTCCAATTCCTAATCCTAATTCCATACTAAGTTCAGCTGCCTTGTCGCACTCCTGCGCAAATAACTGCGCTTCGTTCTCTTCGCCGGCGAACGCGCGCACTGTGCGCATGTTTGATATCGCTTCTTCTGCTACTAGCGTGGATTTTTCTACCTGTAATGTTAATATAAATAATACACACTTTCGATATTTTAATTTAAATCAATAAGACACACGCACGTTCAGAATTACAGTCAGTATCAGGACATGCACACACACTCACCATACTCACTCACACTCACATACATCTACACACACATTATGGCTGCTTACCTCAATTTTTAAATACTTTTTTTGTTATAAAACATAAACATAACATCACCCCTGTATTCCCCGAAGGTTGGGCAGAACCCATGTAATAGGGGGCGAGCCTATTGCCATCAATCGGGCACAAATCCAAACTCCGGACTGCTACTGAGGAATTCCACACGGAAAAACCCAATAACACTACCAGACCTGGGGATCGAACTCAGGACCTCTGGAACAGCCGTTTTTATTATATTTTTTGTAATGATACTTAGGGTGACGCTGATGTCTATATTATAAGATATTGATTTATCTTAGCTTAGGCATTAGTTGTAACTCTAAAATGATTATGTAACTACCTATAAACCTCCTTGTGTATAAATTTTGTTTTTTGAACTTGAAAGTTGCAAATATGTTTCTTTTTTTTTTATTCACACCAACTTTTATATTAAGTAAATTTCATACAATACTGTAAGAATAAGTTTGTTAATTGTTTTCCGTTTGTATAAGAACTATAAAATACGAATAAAACCGTACGAACCTGCGATTGCGCCTCTCTAGATAACTTCCTAAGCAGCGACCCAATGATCGTTCCACCAACGACCACTGATGGTACACATAGTAGTGTGAGGAAGGTCAGTTGTGGAGACATGACTAGGAGACTGACTGAGGAACCCACCACCTGAAAGTAAATCAATAAAACACTAACTGATTGCACATCAGCCTTTAAGGCGTGACCATCCTAATGAGAAGTAATTAAATGATTCGGGATATACATGTTTGGTCACCAAAAGAAATCTGCTATTTTAAATAGTATGGAGGACCTCGACTAGGTTAAGTTAGAAATGTGGTTTGCCAGGGTTGCGGTGCATGCTTTTGTGAATCCCGCGACCCCAGCCGAACGGTCAGGAGAAGGAACACCGTTGGTTTTTAGCCGGTAACAGTCCGGCAGACCCCTTGCCTTCCCCGGGCGAGGGACACACATGAGGATTTTCCAACGATAAAAAAAACGTTTAACAACTCAGTAAAGCTTATTGTTAAAAATCTGACACAATTTTCTCAGCTTATCAATCAATTATACATTTTCGCTGACCAAAACCTTAATATTTAGATAACCGTTTAAATGACAACCAATCCTAATTGCTAACGATCGTAAAACGATAAAATAATCCCATATTGAATTTTTGCAAAACCGTTTTTTACGTAGGATACTCTCCGCTTGAGAAAGACGAAGGCTTGTCAGCCTCTTACAGCCTTAAACCACCACGTAGAATGCAGTCCCGCCAACCTTTACCCTTCCGGAAAGGGAGTGGCCTATTCTTAGCCAGT
Source organism: Amphipyra berbera (assembly GCA_910594945.2). NCBI lineage: Eukaryota > Metazoa > Arthropoda > Insecta > Lepidoptera > Noctuidae > Amphipyra > Amphipyra berbera. The sequence continues at coordinate 4,253,440 of OU343138.1, forward strand.
ATTATAAGCAATCCCCAAGATCTTATCTTTGGCTTAACATTTTATCATACATCACGCCTATATTCCCTGCAGGATTGGGCAGAGGTGTATGGTAATACCCTCATTTCGCCGTTATGTTTAAGTCCCATGCAATAGGGCCATCAACCGGGCATAAATCCAAACTCAGGGCTGCTACTGAGGAATTCCACCAGAAAAACCGAATAACAATTTGCCCGACCTAGGGATCGAACCCAGGACCTCACGATCAGCCACTAGGTACTAGATCAACGAGCATTTTATTATATTCTTAACAAAATTAAAACATCAGATAGACGTGATATATGATATTACGTGACGTGATATTACCTGAGAAGTGGCCCTCAGTCCCCCAGATATTATCTGTTTGAAAGAGCTCTTGAAATCCTGTACATCAACTGTGAGCCTAAAACATTAATTATAGATATGTAACATTAATAAATAAAAAGAAAATAATTTCAAATCCTGCCCAGATGTATTGGTTAGGGTCCGGCTACATGCAGCGACCTGTATGCCCAAACGGCTTGTGCAAACGTTTGCACAAACGGTATTGACGGTAGTGCGCAATATACGTCTTGTCGTCTTAACGTATATGCTTACTTGTGCAAATAAGAACGAGCGGGTAGCCGGCCCATTACACTGTGCAGATGGTACCCATATTAGATGGAAAGTATCAAATAAGATGAGATAAATATATATTTTCCGAAAAAAAATACAGGCATGATTAACAGTGGTTTCTGCACTAAGCTCAGGGTTTGTGAAACTTTGTACAGTTGTTATTGGCACTTGCTCGAAAGTCTCTGACATAGTACATCAACATACAATAGGTGGCGCACGAGACGCGTCGCATAATTCGACTTCTTACGCGAGTGGAGCTGTGAGGGGGTCTTCTTTACATAGTATAAAACAAAGTCGCTCCCGCTATGTCTGTCCCTATGTATGCTTACATCTTTAAAACTGCGCAACGGATTTTGATGCGGTTTTGTTTAATAGATAGAGTGATTCAAGATTAAGGTTTATATGCCCCACATTAGTAGGTATCTACATTGCATCCGTGCGAAGCCGGGGCGGGTCGCTAGTCTATATCTATACTAATATTATAAAGAGGAAAGATTTGTATTTTTATATTTTTGTATGTAACGAATAAACTTAAAAACTACTGGACCGATTTCAAAAATTCTTTTACCGTTAGAAAGCTACATTATCACTGAGTAACAAAGGCTATATACTGGAATAGAAATTCTTATGTGGGCTGAGCCGTGAGGAAACAGTTAGTGTTTCATAAAAACAAATGTTTTCTCAACAAATTTTGACAATTTGTTTTTGATTTTTGGTCGGTTTCAGTACACAAGCACTCTCATACCTATTAATCAGTTCACCAGTCCTCTCCTGGTCAAAGAAATCCATGTCCTGCTGGATTATTGACCAGAACAGGTCCTTTTTCATTTGGGCGGCTACTCTCTCACCTATTTGGGATAGCAGGAAGATGAAGAGGAAGGTGAATGCTGCCTAAAAACACAATTAGAAATTAATGAATATTAACATAACATAACATCACGCCTGTATTCCCCGAAGGGTTGAGCAGAGGTATTAACACCCTCATTTCAACGTTATGTTTAAGTCCCATGTAACAGGGGGCAAACTTATTGCCATTAACCAGGCATAAATCCAAGCTTCGAGCTGGTATTGAGGAATTCCACACGGAAAAACCCAACAACACTTTGCCCGACTTGGGGATCAATCTCATGACCTCATGATCAGTAGTCGCGCTTGCCACCACTAGACCAACGAGGCAGTAATGAATATTATTAATAAATTATTAAGTTAAAAGCACTATACAATAGCAAAAACTTAACTGTTATCAAAATTAACTTTACCGCATAAAAAAAAATGATTAGTGCTTCATGCATTGCTAACTGCATTAAAAATTGATTCTAATTTCCTTGACATAGGTCTTAATTTTCTTTATCTTGATTGACTGACTGATTGCAAGCAGTGATAGCCTAGCGGTCGGACGCTTGCTTTCCAGGCAAGAGTGTCTGAATTCAATCCCGGTCCGTACCTCTGACTTTTCAAATTATTCATGTGCAGATCAGTATCTGATTATCACTTGGGTTAACGGTGAAGGAAAAACCTGCACACCTTGAGAGTGCTCTATAAAGTGCTTGATGGTGTGTGTAGGCTGTCAACCCGCACCAGACCAGAGTGTTGGAGTAAAACCTAAACCCTTCTCATTCTGAGAAGAGGCCCGTGCCCAGCAGTGGAACAGTAATGGGTTAATTATATTTATGTATGACTGACTGATAAAAATGTGTATTTTTAGGGTTCCGTACCCAAAGGGTAAAACGGGACCCTATTACTAAGACTCTGCTGTCCGTCCGTCCGTCCGTCTGTCACCAGGCTGTATCTCATGAACCGTGATAGTTAGACAGTTGAAATTTTCACAGATGATGTATTTCTGTTGCCGCTATAACAAAAAATACTAAAAAACAGAATAAAATTAATATTTAAGGGGGCTCCCATACAAAAAACGTGATTTTTTTGCTCGTTTTCGCTCGATATTGATAACAGCAACAGGTAGACGCTTGAAATATTCACAGAATATTTAATTATATTTCACTTTAAAAATAAATAATTAAATTAAAATAAAACAAATATTTAAGGGGGGCTCCCACACAACGAACCTGATTTTTTTGCCATTTTTATAGATAATGGTACGGAACCCTTCGTGCGCGAGTGTGACTCGCACTTGTCCGATTTTTTAAATTACACATTTAATCGCTGAAATCAATTAAGTACCTAATTCAAAACCAAACTACCTACTTTCAGGTTTTTGGGGACCTATCAGCTTAATTTGTGAAAGAATGGTTCAAATAATACAAGAAGGATAAAAAAACAAATAATGATAGAAGTCTACCTGTCCGGTATATAAGAAGACGAGTTTAAGCGCAGGCAGCCTGATGTCTTCCAGGAATTGAGATGTAGTCCGATTTCTATTCTCAATTAATACATTTACTACCTGTCCCAATACTGCTGGGATGTAAACATTTAGGAAGGCTACTATCAATGCAGACTGAAACAAACAAATCATAACATAAACATAACATCACGCCTGTATATCCCAAAGAGTTGGGCAGAAGTGTACAGGAACACCCTCATTACGCCGTTATGTTAAAGTCCCATGTAATAGGGGGCGAGCCTACTGCCATCAATCAAGCATAAATCCATACTCTGGGCTGCTACTAAGGAATTCTACATGGAAAAGCCCAATAATACTTTGGCCGATCGGGGTTCAACCCCAGGAGCTCACGATCAGCAGTTGCGCTAGCCACCACTAGACCAACAGATGCAAGGATCAAGGTATTTATAGCTTTCTTAGAATCTTAATGAAATCAGGGAGTGTCGGGAATGATGGGATCATCAAAGTTTTCAATGTTCACAGCTTTTATCAACACACTGCACAGGGCCGTATTTAAGCATAGGTTGCACGATAGAGGCCCGCAGCATAAAAAACATTTATAGTGTAAAATTATAATACTCATGTTATTTTCATGATTAAAATACAGATTTTTGCATATTTCTGCAAATAGACAATATTTTGTAATGGTTTTGTTGTTAGGTATAGGTATAACGGGCTGGTGTCGGCAACTCCACGTCTGAGCGCGTATTTTGCGTCACGTGGTTTTGTTGTTAGAATTTTTTTTAATTTTTTTTTATTTGTTACTAGGCCTGCATTTGGCCGCCATCTCGCCTGATGTTAAGCGATGATGCGGTCTACGAAATAAAATAAAAAAAAGCTTTTTACAACATTCTTCCTTTACAATGGGATATTTATTATATTAAACCAAGGCCCACCATTTTTGACAACTCATATCAAATAACTCTGATGATTCTCAATCTTATTCCGTGGCTCTTAATAATGTTTAATTTACTACACTTAACTTTTAACATTAACATTTGATAGTTTGTAGGTAAGTTTGTTTAAATCTTCTTGTGTTTATGTGCGGAAACTATAGGCTTAAGTTTTGTTTATATTGAAATCTATTATATTAGCAAGATATATAAAAGCTGTTTGTTTAACTAAGGTAAATAAATAAATAGATGCTAAAAAAAGACCAGTATTATGGGTATCATACAACGAATCATGGATAAACCATGGCGAGTGCAGGCAGGCCAAGGAGGCGCTTCCCGCAATTGACGGTCGCCTAACTATGAAAGCTCTCCGACTGTCAAGGCAACAACTACGTACAGTCACGGCAGCCATCACTGGCCATGGTTCGTTTAACAAACACCTCTTTGTCATTGGAGTTACAGACAGCCCACTGTGGAGAGCATGCATGGAGAAGGACGAGACGGCAGCCCACGTGCTACTAAACTGCCCTGAGGTCGCCACATACAGGGCCAAGTACTTCGGAAACCCAGGTACTCTCCGAGAAATTGTCAGCAACATCAAGGGTGTGCTGGCCTTTTTCAAGGAGTTAGGGTGGATTGAGTAACTATACTTACCACCCGTGACGCAAAATACGCGCTCAGACGTGGAGTTGCGGACACCAGCCCGTTATACCTTATACCAAAATACGCGCTCAGACGTGGAGTTGCGGACACCAGCCCGTTATACCTTATACCAAAATACGCGCTCAGACGTGGAGTTGCGGACACCAGCCCGTTATACCTTATACCAAATACGCGCTCAGACGTGGAGTTGCGGACACCAGCCCGTTATACCTTATACCAAAATACGCGCTCAGACGTGGAGTTGCGGACACCAGCCCGTTATACCTTATACCAAAATACGCGCTCAGACGTGGAGTTGCGGACACCAGCCCGTTATACCTTATACCAAAATACGCGCTCAGACGTGGAGTTGCGGACACCAGCCCGTTATACCTTATACCAAAATACGCGCTCAGACGTGGAGTTGCGGACACCAGCCCGTTATACCTTATACCAAAATACGGGCTCAGACGTGGAGTTGCGGACACCAGCCCGTTATACCTTATACCAAAATACGCGCTCAGACGTGGAGTTGCAGACACCAGCCCGTTATACCTTATGGGTATCATCAGTCATGGATATTAAACTGGTTTCATCTTCAAAAATTACTTCAAATATACTTATGTATACTAGGGTTACATAAGTACTTACCACAATAGCAGCGGCCAATAACCACTTCTGAGGCTTCAGGTAAGAAAGGAATCTGTTCCAATCGAACTTAGCACTGTCTTCATCAATATTGGGCCTTCTCTGTATTATCCTAGAGTGCTCAGCGGCCTTGCAATATGCTGGACCGTTACTTAACAGAAACCGAGCCCCGAGTGCTAAACTAACCCCTGTACACAACTTCCAGGGGCTACAAAGCAGTAATAAACCGGACTTTGCACTTTTATCGGACGTTGCGACTTCAGAAATGTATCTCTTTACAACATTAGACGGTTTATTTTTTATTAGATTTGCGAAGTAAACGTTGGTTTTTGTTGTCAGTAACCTGTAAGTAAAAGTTTTTGTGCAAGTTTAAAGGTTGAATTTCATGTTTATTTACTAATGTAAGTGTTGACATATTTACTAATCTTTACCTCTGTCTCACGAGCTGACACGAGTTCATTTGCATTAATTGCCACATTTTTATAAAATTACGCTTAGTATTCTATATGATAATCACTTATTAACACATTCTTTTAGTCTTAATTAGTTAGATTATGTAGATTATTTCCTAAAAATTGATTTGATAACCTCAATCTTTAATCAATGTCATTGTCAGAACTGTGACGCAATATCTACAGTTCTGAAACATGAAATATTTACTAAATAAGTCAAACAATCATAAAAAATAAATCAATCAAGTATTTTGTGAATATGCATCAGAACGAAATAAACTACTTTATTTCAAATTAATTAGTTACAATACTTCAATTAAAATAATAGAAACAAAATACAACCGTCTTCTGACTGGTACTCATTTCTGAACGACTTACTCCCGTTTCATTTTACGCAACATGAATAAATTAAAAGTTATAATTAAACTCTTTAAAAGACAATAAAATATTTTAAGATATTTTTGCAATTAATTTATTAAAGATGTGTGTGTGTGCGTGTGAGTGTGTATTTTAGTCTTATTAAGGATGACCGTTCAACAATATCTGCCCCAAATAATCATTCTGTAGACCTGAACTAACGGCCGACAGATGGCGGTGAAACATTTGATTTTCCAATTCAAATGCCTTAATCCAGTGTCTGCATAAATGTTGAATTGTTGCAACAGGGTAGTCATCAACTCGCTTGGCTAGCATCACAGATTAATGATATCGCACACCTAGATCTAAACTAAGGCAACTCAAAAAAGGTAATTGTCTGGGGACAAAAAAAACGTATATCTGCATATTTTTTTAGGGAAGTTAATTATACTTACAATTTAGGTAATTTGATTCTAGTTTTTTGAGTTGTCTTAGTTTAAATCTAGGTGTGCGATATATGTCTACGCTAGCATGATAAACCGATGAATATAAATCCCCTTGGTGAAGTGTTTCATTTCTAGCATTGAAATGTGTTATGTAGATATGCTAAATAATAGTATCCTGAGCTTACTATCTCTAATAATTACGATGAATAGAATGATTACCTATACTAAAAGGTTCAATGTTCTTTTTCTTTTCTTTTTCAGACGACTTCATTGTAGGTATTTTACCTACCTGTATAAATTATAATCTAAAAGATTACAAATAAGAATGTAGTCTAAAACAAAGAACTCCAACACATAATAATAATATAACCGTTTAGCGCACACCAATTGACCACAGTTATAAATTCCACCCCTGACGAGCCGTGATCTAAACCACCCCTTATTGCGAGCGATGCCTTAATCCGACGGGCCCTCACTATTCTCTGAACTAAAGTGCTGACAATAAAACGCATTACACTTAAATAATGTTTAATTTGTTTGCATTCATTGTTGCTGCTTAATAACTTAAAAGGAAGATGGATATTACAATTTTTTTTTCTTCTTAACCGGCGAGGCGCCGTGCGTGTATGACGAGATGTATGAATGTGGACGAAGCGAAATGAGTATGTTAGGATCGTAGCATGTGGCGTTCTTTAGTTCTGTCTTTCCCCATGGGTAAAAAGCGTGAGTATATGAATGTATGTATTTACATCAACAAATAAATAAATAACTGCCTCGTTGGTTTAGTGGTGGCAAGCGCGACTGCTGATCGTGAGGTACTGGGTGCGATCCCCAGGTAGGGCAAAGTGTTATTGGGTTCTTCCGTGTGGAATTTCTCAGTAGCAGCAAGGAATTTAGATTTGTGCCCGGTTGATGGCAATAGGCTCGCCCCCTATTACCTGGGTCTTAAATATATAACGGCGAAATGAGGGTGTTACTATACACCTCTGCGCAACCCTTCGAGGAATACAGGCGTGTTATGGAGTTTATGAATCTCTTAATTGTTGACGTTTAATTAACGTGGATAGCTATACCAATGATAAGAGCTAAATACATTTAGTTTGAATATCATTCAAGCTACGACACGTAAAGCGCTAAATACAGTAGCAAGTTTTATTGAGCAAATTATTGCAGCAAGTTCTTGCACAGTTCGTAAAAATTGCAGAAGTCAACTGGTTACGGGTGTGTCCAGTTTGAAAGTCGGTTGCAGAAGTCAACTTGCGTAATAAAAGTTGCTAGTGGATATGGTATCGCATTCCAAATGACATTGAGATTATATTATAGGTAGGTACCTATACTTACATAAATATAGGTAGGTACTTACTTAAATTCACAATTTTTTTAAATTTGATTTTTGCCTCTCAAGCGGCGCCGTGCTTGTATGACAAGATGTATGAATAGGAACGAAGCGAAAGGAGTAGGTATGTAAGGGTAGTCGCATGTGGTGTTCTATAGTTTTTTTTTTTTTTGCTTATCCCCTTGCGAAAAAGGCGTTCGTTTATGTATGTACCTACTTATTTATGTAAGTATTTACATAAACAAATAAATAAATTGTTGTCATTTGACTGCCTTGTTGGTCTAGTGGTCGCAAGCGCGACTGCTGAGCATGGGTTCCTGGGTTCGATCCCTAGATCGGGCAATGTGTTATTGGGTTTTTCCATTAAACATTTCTCAGTAGCAGCCTGGAGTCTGGATTTGTGCCCGGTTAATGGCAATAGCCTCGCCCCCTTTAAGGGACTTAAACATACCTGGCGAAACGAATGTGTACTAAAAACACCCTGCAGAACCGTTCGAGGAATATAAGCCGTGATGTTATGTTGTGTCATTTGCAGTAGAGCCTTTACAAGTCGCCGCTTGTCACCTACTTGTTTAGGTACTCTGCTTACGCTCAGACATTTGACTCTCTATTATGTTTATAGTAACACGAGGTTCCGGAACATGACGCGTAATGTTATTCTAGGAACAATAACAAAACTTGATTGAGATAAACATTAAACGTAAGCGCAAAGCGGTGTTTCGTTTTAACAGTGGAGCTGCGTTGACTTAACTGTGAATAAGCAGGAAGCACTGAGGTGTCACCGTACCTTAAAAACAATTAATAATTATCTAAACTAGACAGAATTTATATGGCAAGAATGGCAACATACATATTTTTAAATTAATTAGAAAGAAAGAGAAGTTATTTATTCGCGCCAACATGACGCACAAAATAAAATAAAAGTAACAAAACTGAAAAGAAGCTTGGGGAAAAATATGCGTCACATCCGCGCAAAACGGCTATCGCTCAGCATAATGCTGTGTCTCACGTGCGAGACAGAGCCACAGCGCTGGTTTTCAGCGACAGCCGGCGTTGACATGATGACGTCCACCGGTGCAGCAAGTAAAAAGATATAAATAATCTCAATATATGAATTCTAACACTCAATGGAATAAATATCTAAGCTATAAAATAATTATACTAACAGCTGAACAACGGCCTTCTAAAGGGTACTAGATACAATAAACTAGCAATCTTATTAGTAGGTAGTAGTACTGTAGAGCGCCTTGTGTAATAGTTCAAAAAAATACTAGGTACCTATAAAACGATTTCATCAATATTTACGCCAAGCAGCATTGCTTTGTTCCAAGTTTGAAAGGTAGGTATGGTTCCATGTGAAATTACAGGAACATTTGTGTCTTTTCAACTTTGTCTCTCAGGTTGGCAACGCATAAGCAATCCTCTTGGTTTTGTAGGTATATAAATAAGCGGCGGGGACCATTTTCCATAAGGTGATGATTAACACCATCAAAAGTGAATATTATTTTTGTAGACATGGTCCTTGCAAAGCTTCACACCAAGCTCGACTCCCAAAAATTTGTTTTGCTGTGAATGTGATGGGATGTTGATTATCTCAACTGTCTTTATGGGACAAAGAGATTTGAGTCTAATCTAAAGTATCACCTACAGCTAATTATCATAGTAACACGATTCTGTGGTGCAAGTAAAAGAAATACCTCAAAATACAATTTAAAGTTGTTACAAATAAAATATTCAAACAAAAAGCTTACTCCACAGATAAATAAAAAAAATATTCATAAAGCAGAAAGAAGTCCGACCATTGCGTTGAATAAAAAAAATCACAGATGGTCAAGTGGCGGGAACGCGCCCCGGTTTTGGCGCCAATAAAACCTATTGTTTAACACAAGTGGCGCGTTTAAAACGGTATTATTTGTGTATCGCTCGTTTTTATTTGATTTTACGCCATTTAAAGTTGCTCGGTATATTTGATTGTTGATAATTTTATTTTGAGTGGCAGAAATAATTCTATCAGTAGATTTTTTCTTTGATGACATCTGACGTCATACATGCAACCCTACACAACGGATCATTCCACTTTGCGCAAGAGACAAAGCTTAAAGATATTACGCACTAGGTAAGTAGACTATCACGCCTATTATCTTCAAGGCAGAGGTCTTATACAGGCTTACTGGTAACTCGACGTATTCCTTGCAGGACATTATAGTAGGGCTGAAATGCCACAAATTAAGCCACCAAATGTTCTACCGAAATTCAGTAGTTTTAGAGATATTAATTTTTTTAGATTTTTGTTGAAGAATCTCAGATTCAACCATATTTGCAAAATTGTTTGGTATTTTTGAACTTTTAATTATTCACAGAGACCTGCTATGGCATCAGTGATGATAAAAACATAAATTTCAATACATTCGCGCCGTACATTATTTATAAATAGGTTTGAAATGGTTGAATCTGGGATTTTTCAACAATAATAAAAAATAATGAATGTCAGAAACTACTGAATTTCGGTAGAACATTTGGTGGCTTCATTTGTTGCATTTCAGACCTTTTATAATGTCCTTCAAGGAATACGTCGAGTTACCAGTAACCCTGTATATATATAGGTATTTTGATGTCCCTCTTGCGTCGGCACGAGCTGTACAAGAATAACTTATACCGTAGTGAAAAGATTAACCAGTCAGCAAGGTTGGTAACGAGGCTGAATGCCCAGGGTGCGTCGGACGTCCTGCCGGGGTTGCGGTGCATGCAATAGTGAATCCCGTGACCCCGACCTTAGGTTAGAAGGAGGGACACCGTTGGTTTTTTAGCCGGTAAGAGTCCGGCAGGCCTCCTCGCCTTCCCCGGGTAAGGGACATCCATTAGGATTTTCCAACTATAAAAAAGGTGCGTCGGACGTACTTGAATATCGTCACTCATGGAGGCTCTTTTAATGGATCCCCAATTTTAACCTAGACACCTGATTGTTTTAATAATAATCAAACTTATTTTAACACTTTACTACTTTTCCTAACAAAACCAATAGTAGGTAATTCGCAGATAGTCCACAATCCCACATTTTCAGTTCTTAGAAAAAACAGCTCGAAACATTTCAGATTTGTTGGCTACCCTTTTTCAATGTGCCGACGGCAAATCTTGTGCATCATTTGGTCTGTGCTGTTTTTGTGCGGGATTTCCTACATTTGGAAATGTAGAATCGAATTTCCTGAGAAAGGGTAACTACTGAATTATAAAAATTGAGAGACAGCTATAAAAATCTGCTTTTCTTCCCGTTTCTATTTTCTTCTGTGTTAATATTATAATTATACTAGCGGACCTGGTAGACGTCGTCCTTCCTTAAGAATTTGGTGACATACCGACAGCAGTGCCACCTACCGGGTCTAATTGTGAATCTAAACCATCCAGGGCGCCACCCAAACGCATACAAAAAAAATCATTCAAATCGGTCCAACCGTTTAGGAGGAGTTCAGTGACATACACACGTACAGTCGAATTATATTTATATAAAGATTAATATGCAAGTAGTTAGACGCATGCTTTTGCATATTCGGGAAACAAGATTATCTTAAAATGTTTTCGCAAACTACACTCGAGAGCAATAAATCCGGGTCACCAACATAAACAAAACAATGTTAAAATGTTAAACAATATTTAACAATGTTTTCCGAGATATAAAGGTTTATGTTGGTGACCCGGATTCATTGCTCCCGAGTGTATATGCGAACGCACGATATTTTGTTTTTTTTTATTCGTGTCTTGGTCGCCTTTTGCCCTAGTCTCACCTGATGGTAAGCGCAGACAGGGTCTAAGATGGAGCACACGGATCCAAGGAACAGAGAAATGGAGGAATTCCGCTATATCCCTCTGGCTCTCGCATACACACGACGGAACACAGTAAACTGCTTGGCTTGACTTTAATGTGAGGGTGGTAGCTAGCCAGGCGGATCATAGATCCTACCACCAAGCGTGCTGGGTTTTGTTGAATCTTACAACACCAGTCTATTCCCAGCGTGCGGTGAAGAAGTTTTATATTCTAACCCGTCCCCACCCTAGGTCGTCAATGTCGAATTTCTGGATGTACACAAATCAACTTCTGTTAGGATTCCCAGCTCTTGGAGAGATTAATAACATAATTGCTCTATATCAAATTATAATAGGTACCAATAACTGTCCCAGTTCCCACACTGACCATAGTAATGACCACAAATAGCTAAATCACGGTAAACACATAAATCATTGATAAATAAAATTATTTGAGTTAGTTTACAATAATTTATGACGTTCAATATTAGGGATGATGATTAAGCTTAGTTTAGCGAGCGGGTTTAATCTTAATGTGGGATATAATATTGTGGCCATTGACTTATAATGGTCAAAATATGGTCCAGGTTGCAACTAGGCTACTGTTTTTAAACGGTTTTAATTAACTTCACTTCTTTATATTTGTTTGATTCAAATCTTGCGACAGATTTTTCACATACTTCTGCTTAACCGATTCTCCTGAAACTTCGCACATAAATTCAATTCATAAGACAATATAACATTATAACGATATCAACCTTCAATCCTCAAATCCTGATGCTGCAGGGGTACTGCAAGATAACACCGTTTAACATAAAAGATTTTTTAAGGGATTATTATTTTTCTATACTAATATTATAAAGAAGAAAGATTTGTATTTTTGTAACGAATAAACTTAAAAACTACTGGACCGATTTCAAAAATTCTTTTGCCGTTAGAAAGCTACATTATCACTGAGTAATATAGGCTACGGGCGGAGCTGTGAGGACACAGCTAGTCGTAAATAAATGAGGCACGGGTCATGTTCGTGGGCGTCAGCTCAGGGGGACATCTCATGTCACTAACTATCCTGGATCCACCAACAATGAAATGTAGAAGGGGAACTGGGTATAACGCTTAACTATTGCAGTGAATGAAAGGAAAATCGTTATATGTTGTATTAACTTCATCTTCCTGCCCTGGTCCCAAGTTACTTGTTATCGGCGCAATATGTTTTCCTCTTCCATTCTTCCCTGTCAGCCGTCCCATTATCATTTACTCCCTTATCTTTCATATCCTTATCACACAATCCATCCATCTTTTCTTTGGTCTCCCTCTCCCTCTCCATCCATCAACATTCATATTCATCACTCTCTTAGTCACATGTGTTTCATGCCTCCTCGTCACATGCCCATATCAAGACAAACGATTTCCTGTCAACTTGATTGTTAAGTATAAAAATTAAACTTAGACTAGATTTTTTCGTTGACTTTCTCGCGGTTGACCCTAGTCGCACCTGACGGTAAGCGTAGGGTGGAAGATGGAGCACACGAATCCAAGGAACAGAGATATAGAAGGATTCCCGTATACCCCTCTGGCTATCACATACACACGACGGTACACAGTAAACTGCTTGGCGCCGGATTTTAATGTGAGGGTGGTAGCTAGCCAGGCGGATCGTATAGATCCTACCACTAAGCGTGATTATTAAAAATACTATTATTAGTAGGATCTTTCTTCGCTGTTTGACGTCATCTATTTTTAGATGGTCTAAGTTCGCCAGTCTCTATTTATTTCTTCATTATAAACAATGATATTATAAGTAAAACCTTTTTACTTATAATATCATTGATTATTTATAAATACTATTCATTTGGTAGGTACTTAAGTTTTCTAAAGGAAAACAATTAAGTCGTTAAAACAATTGTAACGCCTTGGATTTCGTGAAGTTATCAAGTTATTATCAAGTAATTAATTGAGTAATTATTAATCTATTATTGTATTATAACTTTCGTTGGTCACATTCATATTTAAATACTCTCGTACATTTCCGAATGTAGGGGAAATTTCGAAAAATATGATAATCTATCGTTTACGTTAATGGTGAAGGAAAACATTGTGAGGAAACCTGCACACCTGAGAGGGCTAAAAGTTCTCAATGGTGAGTGTAGTCTGCCAAACCGCACCAAGCAAGCGTGGTGGACTAAGGCTTAAACCCTTCTCATTCTGAGAAGAGGTCCGTGCCCAGCAGTGGGACAGTAATGGGCTGATTATGTTATGATATGCATTGTTATCAAATGAAATATCTGTATAAAAGGAGAAACTGACTGACTGACTGATCTATCAACGCACAGCCTAAACCGCTGGGGTTAGAAACTTGAAATTTTGACAGTAGGTACCTTTTATAACGTAAGCATACACTAAGGAAGAATTTTTCAAAATTCCATTCCTAAGGGGGTGAAAAAAAAAGCTAGTCGTTCATAAAATGTTAATCAAACTACGTACTTCCAAAGAATTGTGCACTAGGTACCAAAGATTCCCATCTTCTTTACATAGTATAAAACAAAGTCGCTCGCGCTGTCTGTATGTCCCTATGTATGCTTAGATCTTTAAAACTACGCAACGGATTTTGATGCGGTTTTTTTAATACATAGAGTGATTCAAGAGGAATGTTTATATGCCCCACATTAGTACCGACATTGAACACGTGCGAAGCCGGGGCGAGTCGCTAGTTCTGAAATAAATGCAACTCATCTGACTATACAAGCTCATACCATAAATAAAACCTACTTTAACAAAACTCTTTGCGATCAAACTATCATAATAATTAATAGTGGATCCATATGCCACGGTAGCGTAGTTAAACCGGCCAATATCAATAATGTTCAATACCTTCTAATACTTTAATTTATTATCTGTCCTGACAAATACCGCGTCATTTAGACCCCCTCAAGTTAACCCACAAATGGCAAGGGCGTGATATTCCGGAATCGTGTGGGATTATTATGGTTTTATTGGTTGCATAAATAAATATTAATTTTATCTTGTCTGTGGATGAATTTTTCGTAGAGACAATATAATTTTTAATTGGACCTACTTATGCAAAAAGGAACCAATCCACACACATGCCAAAATCGAGTTAAGTATGTAGAAAGCTTTAGAAATGCATCTTCTATCGACCCTGTAAGGATCAAAATGATCTTAACTTTGACAGAATATGTGCCAAAGTTGTCAGATCATTTTGATCTTTACAGGATCGATAGAAAGTGCATTTTGAAAGCTTTCTTCATACTTAGTTCGATTTTGGCATGTGTGTGGATTGGTTCCTTTTTGCATAAGTAGGTCCAATTATGAAAAATGGTGCCTACTTTTATTTATTTATACAATGTTGTACAATAATAAATGCTTAAGGATTAGACGAGTTTGGGGCAATATAATGTTTTTGGGTGATCTTATAGACATATTGGTGACTACTGTGCTCAATAAGCACTGATAGCCTAGCGGTTGAACGTTTGCTTTCCATGCAGGAGGGTCACGGTTCGATCCCGGCCCATACCTCTGACTTTTCGAATTCATGTGCGGATCAGAATTGGTTTATCACTTGCGTTAACGGTGAAGGAAAAACATCGTGAGGAAATCTGCACACCTGACAGGGCTCCATGACGATCTCGATGGTGTGTGTAGTATGCCAACCCGTAGCAGGACAGCGTAGGGGACTAAGGTCTAAATCCTTCTCATTCTAAGAGGAGGCCCGTGCCCAGCAGTGGGACAGTAATGGGCTAATTATGTATGTTATTTAGTATGCACAATTTAACATGACTCCGAAAATCTGGTTTTCTTACGAGTTATAGAAGTTTACAGCCACCCCATCGAAGTCACAGCAGTTGATAACCTCTGTTTCTACCTGCTGTCTATTATTGCTATTTTCTGTCTAAAGCCATGGTAAAAAGAAAAATAATATTCTTCCTATTTTCTCTTCTGATCAATTTACTTGGTACCGTAAAATGGGATGAATAGGGATGCAGGGGTGAAACGGAACGAAACTTTAAAATGGATTTTAACGTTGTAATATTATAGTTTGTTGCCAAAAAGGACTCTAATGTGTTGACTGTATTATAATTAACGATTAAGTGTCCTTGTTGGCAACAAATTATATCATTTCAACGTTAAAATCTAATTTAAAGTTTCGTCCCGATTCACCCCTGCATCCCTATTCACCCCGTTATATGGTAGTAGGTTCAGTCAACAGCAAAAGTTGATGACTTTTTTTAAACTTAGAATTCAATTGTCAATGCATGGAATGATTATTTGAAAAAAATAATAATTCTAGCATTTAGTGTTTATTCTGTTACTAGCGGCCCGTCCCGGCTTCGCACGGGTGGACATTTTTCCCGTTTTTGCAACCTTTTTCATTTATGCTCCGCTCCTATTGGTCGTAGCGTGATGTTATATAGTTTAGAACCTTCCTCGACTCGACCTTTCTGGACTATCCAACACAAAAAGATTTTTTAAATTCCAAAAATCAGTTCCTGAGATTAGCGCGTTCAAACCAACAAACAAACAGACTTCAGCTTTATAATATTAGTATAGATTTTGTGTACAAAATCGCACCGCATCTTGTTATACTGGAAGCTGACCATAACATAGTTGGAAAAAGGCTAGGCAGAACTGTGTGAGGTTTCAATAGATAAGTTTACATCATCACTTTCGCTATTATAATTTTACAGCTGGTCATACTTGTGTATTTCTAAATCTATACTAATATTATAAAGCTGAAGAGTTTGTTTGTTTGTTTGAACGCGCTAATCTCAGGAACTACTGATTGGAATTGAAAAATTATTTTTGTGTTGGATTGTCCATTTATCGAGGAAGGTATATAACATCACAAGGCTATATAACATCACGCTACGACCAATAGGAGTGGAGCATAAATGAAAAATGTTGCAAAAACGGGAAAAGTGTCCACCCGTGCGAAGCCGGGACGGGCCGCTAGTAAAAAATATAGTTTCAGCTCACCCATCCACATGTATGAAAGTTCCAATAAAACTTAATCCTATTGCAGACACTTGTCATGTGCAAGTGTTTAATGAATCGGATCATAGTGGATTTGATTCCCGGTTGATAGTTGGTAGGTCGGCGGAGCGATAAAATGTTGCTGCGTCTGTGACAAATTATAGTGTGCATGCATATTGTCCTAGGCGGTTGAACGCTTGCCTGAGGGTCTGAGTTCGATGCCGGCCTGTACCTCAGACTTTTCGAATTCATTTGAGGATCAGAATTTGATTATTATTTGCGTTAACGGTGAAGGAAAAGCATCGCGAGGAGATCTACACACCTGAGAGGGCTCCATAAAGTTCTCGATGGTGTGTGTAGTCTGCCAACCCGCACCAGGCCAGCGTGGTGGACTAAGGCCTAAACCCTTTTCATTCTGAGAGGAGGCCCGTGCCCAGCAGTGGGATAGTAATGCATACTGTGCATTTTATTAACATCATGTGTCCAGGAACGTCTGCGGGTGAACTACTTCTAGATCGCAACTATTAAGTCTTATGGCGGATATTACCATGTACTTTTCTTTCAATAACTGAAAATTCATTGATATTAAGTACCTAATTTTTAAAATTTGACTGCCTTGTTGGTCTAGTGGTCGCAAGGGTTCGACCCCCAGGTCGGGTAGTGTTATTGGGTTTTCCATTAGGAATTTCTCAGTAGCAGCCTGGAGTCTGGATTTGTGCCCGGTTAATGGCAATAGGCTCGCCCCCTATTACATGGGACTTAAGCTTAGCTGGCAAAACGAGGGTGTACTAAAACACCTCTGCCGAACCCTTCGGGGAATGTAAGGCGTGTATGTTATGTGTAACCGTTTGGTCATGTTATTTGCTTTCCAATGTAGGGGAACGAGCTATGGTGTTCCTCCTACGAAAAGGGAGGATCCTCCTACCAGGCGAGTCTTATTCCTGGCGGGCTACTGCCCAACGGATGATATTGGGAAGTTGTATATATACTAACTCCGTGTAAAATCTTGATACCGCGATGCAGGATTTGTGACATTTCATCTGACAGCTGTCAGCTGTCATTGCTGTCACTGTAGTCTGCTAGACCTTTGTCGTGCTGCGTAGTTCGCATGTGGCGTGATAGATGCCGCCACACCATAACCAAGTGATTATACTGCAAGAAGCTTTCTTGTAAATTTTTCAAAGAGATTATTTTTCCACTTAAGTTGAAAAGGTCAATGAAATCTAGGTCAGTATTGTAGAGCTTGTCTTCGGTATTATTAGAGTTACCTACCACTAACCAACTACACAAGGTTAGTCGGAAAGGGAGTACTAAGCCGCGGGCCACCTAAAGTATCACTGATGACTATTTTAAAGCAAGTGTTAAAATTTCAAAATTCGATAATTTTTATTTGCATGCAATAAGATTTTTATTTTAATATTTTCAAAAAAGAATCATACTTGCTTTAGTTACCTACGAATTCAGAAAATGGGGTTTCTAATTCGTGACCCCAAATATGGCCTAAGATATAAACAAAGTTGATCATAGTTCAGGATAGATAGAATTTAGCGTATTTTTTATGAAATCTTTGAACAGCTATTTCTCTTAAAGTATTGAGTTTTGGGGAAAGTTGTAGAACAAAAGTTATATCTTATTATGGGTACTTTAACACCCTTTCGGCTTAGTAGGTACCCCCTTTCCGACTAACCTTGAATAGTTAAGTATTTACGAGAATAGTGACAACATATTTTTTTATTTAGTTCTAATGTCCAATACATTTACTGAACTAAAATATTATAAAAATTATATAGCTATAAGATTAGGATGTTCTTTGATTTTACGCCCAAACCGTGGCATAACCAATTCAAAATAACCCAAACACATTTTAGCGCCCTTTGGTGTCATCGCAGCTGGTATGACCACCCGCGAATCATCTCTACATTTTGACTTTAATATTATACAAAAATACACATACACCTCCCAAAAACTCACCATGACCCGTATGTCAATTCATTAAGATCTATTTTCAAATGATTTTTCATGATTTAATGTGTATTAATAAGTTGGTGCTCGTTGGGTGTTCGGATCTGCCGACAGATGGCGCGCGCGGATAATACCGCTCGTAACAATAAGTATTGGTTATGATATAAATCGAATGGTTCTTTATTGTTTATGGATTGCTTGTTTGTTAAACACTATTATGAGTTTGCGCATAAGGAGTAAGAGATGTATGGTATTGTTTGCATATAACTTAGAACCCCCTTTCTGTGGAGGTCGAAGCTTCCTTTCATATACCGTCGGTTCATTCCTTGGCTCTCCTAATATAATTTAATTGATTATTTTCTTACTTTTTGCTAACTATGGGGAGTTATTTTTTTCAACGATTCTTCAGTTCTTTCCAATCTTCTCCTTCCTGCCCACTAGGTGGGGTCGGCCCAACATGTATTTCGTAAATCCTTGTTGTTAGAGCTTTAGGCTTATTGTTTTATGACCAGCCGCCTGCCTGACATCAACCCTCCTTGGGAATATTTGTTGCGTCGTCACGCTGGTGACCCAATGCGCTTGCTGATATTATGCACTGGGTCCTAAACTGACATATGCTTGTCAATCTTATTACCGACAGCTAAGCAGACTATGTTCTTCTTGGAGGAGTATACTTGAAGTTCCTCGACCCACTCATTCAGTTTTGCTAGGGACTTTGGTTCTGACACATCGTAAACTAATATATCACCGTAAGCTTCTCTGTAAAAACTTGATGTCAATGTTCTGCAAATCAATGATCAACCCGGTTCGTAATTAAGCAGGAGTCCCTCTATGTATTGTATACAACTATTGAGCATTAAAATATAAATTAATATTTATAATTCTTTCTTTTTCGTGTTGTTACTGACTAACCTGGTGTCAGAGTTTATGCCGCCCATGGGCCTCTGACTTGACTTCACATGCCGGCGAGAAATATCTCTCAGGCATGCCGGTTTCTTCACGATGTTTTCCTTTAAGCAAGTGATAATTATACAATACGCACATGAATCCGAAAAGTCAGAGGTGCGTGCCTTGGGTTCGAACTCGAGACCTATGACTTGGCAGTCCGACGGTCACACCACTAGGCTATCACTGTTAAAAAATATTATTTAGGGCCAAGCCACAGATCGCCGATCTTCCGTCGCGTAATTTACTTAAGGAATTTTAGTAACGCATCTTCGAGCAAATGTGTACGGAGATGTTTGTATGGAATTATGTGTACCGACGGAAGATCGGCGAATACGTCAGTTTTTTTTTCTATTCTACTTCTTGTAGATGGTCTTGCGGACCATTTCTACGTAACCGGGCAGTTATTGACGAGACCTGAAGGGTCTCCAACCAATGGGGACGAGAGTAAAATACTTAACCTAAGCTAAATACTACTAACATGACTAGGTACTAACAACAACAGCACTAATGGCGACCCATGGAACTCGGACCTCGGCTTACGGCGTTGCTGGCGGGAGGACTGGGAGGGAGACAGGTTGATGAGGGCTGAATTATCGGTGTGAATCTTCCGTCAGATGTGGCTGGCCCATAAAGGCTACATGGATACATCTTGGTAGCTCTGTTCTTTATCCTCTTCACAACATAATATCGTCATACCGCTACATACTTTACCAAGACAACCTTTACAGAGATTTACGATACAAAATCAGAGTAAACACATGACGCAACGTAAATATTTACAGTAGGGTAAGCAACTGTTCGCTTCAGTGGGATTATGTGTGATTTTTATGATGAGAAACTTAATTATTAGGCGAGGGGCTGAACTAACTACAGATGTTGTGTAAACAATATAATATTAATGTTTGTTTTTAATTTTAATGAGTTTATCAAGGGTTTTGTTGTGATGTAAGATGGGAAGATTGAGTAATACTGTGTTTTTTATGGATCTCTTCTTTACGTGTGGTTAGTGACTAACCTGGTGTCAATGTTTATGCCACCCATATAGGCCTCTGACTTGGCGTCATATGGCATCGAGAAATATCTCTCAGCATATCGGTTTCCTCACGATGTTTTCCTTCACCGTTTTTAAGCAAGTGATAATTATACAATACGCACATGAATGCGAAAAGTCGGAGATGCGTGCCTTGGGTTCGAACCCGAGACCTATGACTTGGCAGTCCGCCAGTCACACCAGTAGGCTACCACTGCTGCTTTTTATGGATTAAAAAGATAGATCAAAATTGTCCGATTAGTTCTGGAGATGTAAATTTAAATTGTGATTTTCTGTCGGATATAAATTATCGTAGAAATGTTTGTAGGTATACATTTTTGTGAAATAGGAAACATATTAAACATAACATAAGATTACGCCTTGTGCTCCCCGAAGGGTTCGGCAGAGCTGTTTTAGTATACCCTCATTTCACCAGTTAATTTAAGTCCATGTAATAGAAGGCGAGCCTATTGCCATCAACCGGGCACAAATCCAAACTCCAGGCTGCTACAGAGGAATTCCACATGGAAAAACTCAATTACACTTTACCCGACTTGGGGATTGAACCCAGGACCTCACGATCAGCAGTTGCGTTTGCCACCACTAGACCAACGAGGCAGTTAGAAATATTGCAGTATTTTCATATAAATGCATAAAAGATACATATTCACTGGCAGGCCGCATGTATATAGGTATTGACAAAAGGCCGCATGCGGCCCACGGGCCGCGGTCTGTGCATCCCTGGTGTAGAGCAATCAATTTTAAAATATCAAACTTATAAAGAACACGACTATAAATACTGCTATTTCTATCACACAAACATCCCACTTATACCAAAACTCATACCACGTTCCCACTCGCCGACGGCCGCGGCCCAACTCAACAATCCACCCATAATTTCCACTCAGGCCTTTGACTTAACCTCGTATGAAATTCATAATAATTGAGGAACAATTAAGGCCTACCGACCTTTGGTACACCTTTGAGGTAGACCCATTGCGTCCCATTTTACTTTGAGCGTTTAATAGAGAGTAACCTCAAAGAAAAATGTACTTACAAACAATTACACCTACGTATGTAACTATGAGGCACTCGGTAGGGAGCTGAGTCAGTCGGTAGGGATGGGGTTAAATTGTCGATAAAATAATAGTATAGTTAGAAGCAATAATATCTGCCAACTTACAGATTTAATACCGCCAATAAGCTAGGAGAATAACTATGTGGTTATGGATAGTACGGCCATGGGCACATAGTTATCTGATCTATCCTTCGTCATGGAGTTATTTTTGACAATTTTAAATTGTCGGTTCGCAATTATGGTTCTGACTATACCTTAGTGTTTTTTGAAAAGTTATATTTCAATGCTAATTTGGATGACAATGAACAATTAGTATTTGTGTTACATGACACCTATAATCTAGTTCGCCGATTATCGGTATAAAGACCCATGTCTTAAAGGGACCTATGGCCATTTATCGAAAACAGTTTCAAACTTCAGATAACTACTAGATATTTTATTTAGAAGCAATCACTTGGCAGAAGACCTTCAGCACTGTAAACGTGGTTTCAGCAATCTATCAACATAATAATTATAATCAACTCCTTAGTCATCTGATAATTGATTTTTATTTCTGTAAATAAATCTGTTACAGACACTTTTACAAGTCAATTTTCCTTTTTTTATTTTTAATACGTTGCCCTACACTAGGATTTCTCCTGTATCGTGGGTGCATTTACAGACACAAATCTTCACATGCACAAACCCCCAGACCCGGCAGAACTATTTGTAGGCCATACAAATATGTGTTCTGTATGGGAATCGTACCCACGACTCGTAGCGTTGAAACTATTCGCTCAAGACACCGTACCAAACGTACCACCTAAAAAACAAAAGCGATCTATCAACGTAATATAATTAATTCCTTTGTCATGTCACTCCCAATACCTAATTTAAACAAAGTCTATCGATACTAAACTTATCGACATGCAGCACATCCCTAGCGTGCCAGCACCCGCCGCGTGGCCTTTGTGGAGTCTCTCCAATATTCGCTTTGTTACTCTGAAAAATGTACCGCCGCCATCGGTCGTAGAACGTATTACTTTGTCGTAAATGTTAGCCTTCATATAAATACGACGGCATTCACTGTATTATATCGCATTATATGTTAGAGCTGTTGAATCTTGTTGGAGTTTAGGGATAGCGCTATTTTCGGGAATTGGGAAGATTTGGAGTCCATCTTTGTTCGTGTATACTCTCTGGCGTTGGTTGTCTGATTATTAGCCAGTGTCTTACTTCTTTGTAAAGATAAAACATAACATAACCTCACGCCTGTATTCCCCGAAGGGTTCGGCAAAGGTGTATTGTAACACCCTCATATCACTGTTACTTATGTTTAATGAAGTCTCATGCAATATAGGGAGAGCCTATTGCTATCAACCGGACACAAATTCAAACTCCGGGCTGCTACTGAGGAATT
Organism: Amphipyra berbera; assembly: GCA_910594945.2. NCBI lineage: Eukaryota > Metazoa > Arthropoda > Insecta > Lepidoptera > Noctuidae > Amphipyra > Amphipyra berbera. The sequence goes on from OU343138.1 coordinate 4,276,395, forward strand.
CCACACGGAAAAACCCAATAACACTTTGCCAGACCTGGGGTTCAAAACCAAAACCTCACTAGACCAACGAGGCAGTTTAGAGATATTAATCTTAAAAGTCTATCTATAAATTGTGGACTCACTTGCTAGTGTTTAGGCAACATAACAAGTAGAGTCATTGATAACCTGGGGAGTTTTGGTGCATGCAATAGCGAATCCCGAACCCGGCCTTTGGTACTTAGAAGAACAACGTGAGGTTTCCTTGGAAGAGTCTGGCATAACATACGGCCTTCCTCACGGCATGGGAAAGAAAGGAGAATTTCCCCAACGAAAAAAAACGATAACCTGGGGAAGCTTTTGTGTAGAAACAATAGAATAGAATATACTTTATTGTACACCAAAATTGTAACACAACAATAACAAACATTAAAGGGTACAATGGCGGTCTTATCGCCTTGAATAAAAAAATAACGTTCATAATACAGCTTCAGAAGTGCCGTCGCAACAAACCTTCTTTGAAAGTTTCATATAAGTGAATCCTCATAGGCTTTCTCGTCTTTTACAGAGGATTTAAGCAGCGTGTCAAGACGTTCTGGCTGTATTAAGTAACAGTCTCCAAGATCGGCACAAGCTGAGCCAATACCCACAACGGAACAGTGCGCCGAAAAACATCAAATACCTACATAAAACAAAATTAATACTAAGCGCTATTTCACACAGCGGATCGGATCCGACGGTACTGGATGTGTTGTTCACATCTGTACCGACGGATCAGTTAAGCAAATGGAAGGCAGGATACGATAAAAATAACGGATCCAGTATTTTTTACTGGATTCGGAATACTGTCGTGTATGTGAACTCGCTCATTCATCTACAGGCGTCGTCACCAAAATAAAAACGGATCCTGTAAACAGTTTTTGTGTGAACTAGCTGTAAGCTGAGTCCAAAAAAATCGAACAACAAAACCAAAACGCATTTCTTTTCTCCACACCGTCCAAATACAGTGTGTCCCTGGATAATGTGCACAAATGAAAATGGGTGAAACTAGACCACAATTTATCGACAAAAAAAAAGAAAAAAAAAGAATATCGAAGTTTTCGTTTTTTATTAATAAAAAAATGAATAACTTTTATTCGTTACATGTTTTTCGTTTAAATGAAAATAATAATGATGGCAAAAAGTTAATGTTGCATAGGAAATAAAAAGCAACCCTTAACAACCAGTCATCAAGTTAAAAAAATGCGGTTTTTTGAAGAAATGTAAAAAAAAAAGATATTTTTACAACGATTTTTACAAAAATAAAAAACTTGTTTTTTTTTCGATTTTTTTTGTCGATAAATTATAGTCTAGTTTCACCCATTTTCATTTGTGCACATTATCCAGGGACACACTGTATACCTATAGAGCCGACAACACAAACCCGAACACATTAATACTTACGACGGTCCAAAGAAACATTTTTTCCCAAAAGCAATCCATTGGGCTTGTACCTAATGAATTTAGAGGGTTAATGGTTCGAGGGAGAACCGACCTTCGTCCGGCAAATATGGCCGACGCCGTGGATATTGACCGGAATGTAGCTGCACATACTTCTTCGATGTTTTGTGTGGACGCTGCCTTGATTGAGTATTTTTCGTGCAATTTATTGGCAGATTCTGTGTATGAAAGAATTTAAACAAATTCTACAGAGAACTGAATATAACATCACGCCTTGTATTCCCTGAAGGGCTCGGCAGAGGTGTTTTAGTACACTCTTCAGTTATGTTTAAGTCCCATGTAATAGGGGGCGAGCCTATTGCAATTAACCGGGCACAAATCCAGACTACGGGCTGCTACTGAGAAATTCCTAATGGAAAGACCCAATAACACTTTGCCCGATCTAGGGATCGTACCCAGGACCCCAAGCTAAGTAGTCGCGTTTGCGACCACTACACCAACAAAGCAGTCAGTCAGAGAACTGAACTAATTAAAATAATGCCTGAATGATTAATATTTGTTCTGTAACTCAACAACAGCAGAATAACAAATTATGTTGGTGTTCTTATTTATAGAACTCGCGAAAATTATTTTGAAAATAAACATAAATCATTCAAGTATTATAAACTTTTATCAACTGGACTAGATACAAATATTAGGTCCTTACCTATGAAATTGGCGTTTTTTTCTCACAAATAGAGAACCTCGTCACTTCTATGATTTAAAATATTAATCAATTGCTTGATATTATATCGAATAATGACCATCATAGACAACTACCAATAGTAAAAAAACCTTATTATTTATAGTTTTCTAAACATAAAAAATAACTTAAAAACGCCTCCTCGTTTTGTTAGCAGAAATTAACACTATTTTGGTTTTAACTTAGCCAAAACTGATTTTTGTCGCATAATCTAAGTGGCATACGTTATCTTAGTTTTTAAACATTAGTGCATAAAAGTTTTAAAACATCAGTGTTCATAGTTGTTAAAATTCTCCATACAAAACGCTGATTTCATAGGTGGGGACCTAATATTTGTGTTCTGAACAAAAAAACACCGCGGCAATGAACATAAAGTATGAATTTTTCTTTTTATTGATATCGCAGCTTGTTGTATGTCCACTTTCTAGTTAAAACATTCTCAACTCGGCCTGTTTATGTGATTCTTGTAGTCAGAAACTTTATCATCATGATCTAGGCATTAAATAATTTTACAGACGATTTAATTAAGCGTCATATGTCCGGTTCCTATGACCAAAAACGAATCGTTTTGCTTACCGATAATACATTTTTCATTGCCAACTTTACATATAAATAGATTTGTAAGCCAATTTTTAGTGCGATAGCTACTAAAGTAAGCGCCTTCTATGCAAAGCTATGGATGGGGTCTTTGCTTATTTATTGTTAAAGATACAAGAATCTTAATTTTAACTTCTTCTTTTCGTGTGATTAGTGACTAACCGGGTGTCAGAGTTTATGCCGCCCATGGGCCTCTGACTTGGCTTCACACGCCGTCGAGAAATATCTATCAGGCATGCTGGTTTCCTCACGATGTTTTCCATCACCGGTTTTAAGCAAGTGATAATTATACAATACGCACATGAATCCGAAAAATGAGAGGTGCGTGTCTTCGGTTTGAACTCGAGACCTATAACTTGGCAGTCCGATGGTCACACCACTAGGCTATCACTGCTTTATTATTTATACTTTCTAGCTAAAACCTTCTCAACTGGGTCTGTTTTTGTGCTTCTTGTAAAGTCAGAAACTTTATCATTACTATCTAAAGATTAAACTGACTGCCTCGTTGGTCTAGTAGTGACTAGTGCGACTGCTGAGCATGGGGTCCTGGGTTCGATCCCCAGGTCGGGTAATGTATTATTGGGTTTTCCCATTAGGAATTTTTCAGTAGCCGCCCGGATTTTGTGCCCGGTTAATGGCAATAGGCTCGCCCCCTATTACATGGCATAACTAGCGAAACGAGAGTGTACTAAAAGACACCTTTGCCGAACCCTTCAGCAAATACAGGCGTGATGTTATGTTATGTAATGCCAAACATTAAAGACTTTTACAGACTATTCAATTCAGCGTCTTAAGGAAAACAACTCTTTTCGTAACTATATACATATATAACAAACAAACTATTCTTCTAACTACGTCACTACTAGTTTCATAACGTTCTCGAACATATAATCGCCGACCTTCAAGACAACACACAACAAAATACCAAACACGCACTTAGCACTACCAAACGAAAGAAAACACCATATAAATAGTTATGAGCAACAAATATTGTCCATTTGACCACTAACAAAGATTCCGGGGACGACGCACCGTCCATATTGTAGTGGGTTGAAGCACTGGGGAGGCGATCCACGTCGGCGCATGTAGTCGCGACCGGCAATATCGCGATGGCCGGCGGCTCATTTAATCACGCGACGGAATTTGCAGGATAAGGAGACCTTCGGGGTAGCTTAGAGTGGAGACAGAATGAACTGTAAAATACATACAACAGAACCTTGTAGGAGTGAATCTATCATTACAGCTATAGCTAATATCGGTCTGTCAGGATTGCGAGCATGGTAAATAAAGTAAAGTACCTGGATGACCGAGCTTAGCTCGGTTTTTTTTTTGGTAAATCTTGTTTTTTGGTTAGAAAAAAAAAAGGAATTAAATGGTCTAAAAAGAAGAAAATAAAGTTTAAATTAAATCGATCCCATCAATTTATTACATTATACAACTAATTTATTAAAACAATATAAAAGTTTGTCGCGAGAAATACAATTTTATGAAGTACATAAGTACATTTTTTCTTAGAATTACTACACTTTACATTTATTAGTTATTGTACATACATACTGCATTCTTGTTTATTTAGTATCTCCCGACAAGCTTTTATAATATTTAAATAAATTAGTTGTATAATGTAATAAATTGATGGGATAGATTTAATTTAAAGTTTATTTTCTTCTTTTTAGACCATTTAAATAAAAGCTTGTTTTTAAAAATGTTTTTTGTACTATTCATTTATTTATTTTTTAGTCGGTATATCATGTTGAAATTTAGAACGGTCTTTCATAATTGAACGCGTATACAACATTTCATGTCTGTACTGCTAACCATTGAGGAGTTCTCTAGTCAGGACCCAATCCTGAGTGCAGCAACCATGTCACGGTAAAACTTAAAACCGGCTATCATAATAAAACGCGTACACAAAATTTCGTGTCTGTGCTGCTAAACATTGAGGAGTTTCCTAGTCAGGACCCAACCCTGAGAGCAGCATCCATGTCACGGTAAAATGTAAAACCGGCTATCATAATAAAACGCGTACACAAAATTTCGTGTCTGTGCTGCTAACCATTGAAGAGTTCCCTAGTCAGGACCAAACCCTGAGTGCAGCAACCATGTCACGGTAAAACTTAAAACCGGCTATCATAATACAATGCGTACACAACATTTCGTGTCTGTGCTGTTGAGCGTTGAAGAGTTCCTTTATCTGGAGCTAATCCTGGATGTCGATTCAGGTCATGCTTACCAAAAAAATGTATTGTCATCGGAAATGAACCAACATTTTTAAATTCAACTCCTTAGGATAAGAGGAAGTGATTCAAAATTCAGTTGCAAGATTTCAACCGAACATACATACATACAAACATTGCAAGTTAAATAAAAGCGTATAAAAAGAAAAATAAATTATAAAAGCTTGTAAAAAAAAATAAGGAACTTAAAAAAAAGGGAAAAAAAAATCAGCAGGACTCGAACCAGGGTTTTCAGGTTTTCGTGACCACCCGAATTCCCACCTGAGCTATTATAACATTGTAAACGGCGGCGAAATTTACTTTCGTATTCTAATGATATTGTAGCAGCTTTTCATTGCCTAAAAACACGGATAAAACGACTTTTTTTTAAATGAAACCTAGCTAGATCGATTTATCGCCCCCGAAACTCCCTGCATACTAAATTTCATGAAAATCGTTGGAGCCATTTCCGAGATTCAGATTATATATATATATATACAAGAATTGCTCGTTTAAAGGTATAAGATATAAGATTAAACCAACATAGACTCTCCACCACTGAGTGTACTTTTAATTGGGTTAGAGATTAGTTACAAAACCTAGTTCATAATATAATAATTTACACAATATCAGAAAATAAGGACAAGCAAATCAGATATAAAAGGTCAGACTTCATCGGCGGTTTGACATAGAATCCTCTGCTCCGTCGAATGACCCCTGTTTTTATGACGTCTGGTACGTTGATTCATCTTGACGACTACCCTGCTTTATCAACATTGTCCAGTGTTACCAGCTACCGATAACAGAACGACGAAGAATTTGATAACTTGTGAAGTTTGTCCGAAGACTATCAACATTTGTATGAACACAAACAGATTCTGGTAAATACGCAGCAAGCTAAATACAATAAATCAAAGATCAAAACCAAGATTCTCCGGAGGAATAATACTAAAACAGAAAATGTTTAAGACATCAGAATTTGCTGCAAAAATTAATTTCTTAATCTTAAAGCTTGACTTTCAAGTCTTAGAAAAACTGCAGTAGGAAAATTCAGTCTAGTAATGTAGTAATGGGAAAGTAATCCAGAGCAGAGGCTCCTTGATTCACGGATTTTGCAGGATAAGCACAGATATAGGTCTACCGGAATCTGATGGCAAATAGGGAAATTAAACTTTTTTGTGGGTAACACAAGGGTAATTTGAATAAAAAGTCTTGATACTTGTAATTTTTTTCTTTAATTTCTTCTTTATCTTCTTCCTGCCCTTATCCCACACTAGATGGGGTCAGCACAACATGTATTTCATAAATCCATTTTGTTAGAGGTTTTGGCTTATTGTTTTATGTGACCCAATGTGCTTGCTGATATTATGCACTGGGTCCCAAAATGATGTGCTGATATATGGTTTTTTGCAATTTTAGTGTAATGGAAAAGGAAAGCTTGTTAAAATAAGTATGTTTATTAAAAATGTTTGAACAATAAAACATTAATCAGAACTGGAAAATGTATCAACTACAGTCATACTCGTTTTGACAAGTGACATGTTGACATTGCCATATGAAAACCACTATTTGTTATTAATTTTTAATGCCATGAGATACTGGTTGACCTATAGCACACGTTAATATTGTTTTGCAGGTCTTGTATCTTTTAAGTTGACCTTAGCTTCTGTTCAAGTCAAAATTTAACCAACATCATAACTAATTACGAGTACCAACTAGAATCAAAATATACCATCACATTTCATCTTCAGAATTTAAAGCAGAGATCTACCTGCGTCTGTGTTCCCGAACGCATTCAACCTGAATCTCTTCAAAGTTAGAGTTAACAGGCTTCTTCTGGGTAAGCTCACTTCATCGTAGACTTTGTCTCTGTCTCCTCTGATCTAGACTAGAGTCAAGAGCAAATCCATTTAAAAAAAAAAGAGAAGTACTTGCAATTATAGCGATAGCTGGCAATGATGATTAAAAGTAATCTTTCTAAGTACCTTCTAAGCCCATCGCTTACAAACTACATGAGCGGTTTTCTTCACTTGACTCATACAACTTGCTTCAGATTACCCGTTTTTTAAAGAAGTGATGCCGGACCTACACAACCCCTCAAGTTTCTTTCCTGTATAATTCATGGTGATCATCTAACAGTGACGAGTTCCACGTAATTAGTACCGGTGTCAAATGAGAAAAGAAAAACAAAAAGATGTGTTTTTCGGGACCTCGCTTCCTCGCTAAGGATAGAAGTTGTCACTTGAATAAATCTTCGGAATTTCCTCAATATCTCTCTCCGTCCTTACTAACCAGATGGCTGATAAAAGGCGCGCGGACATCGCACGCTTATTGGACGAGTCAATAATGTACTGCTGTAGGGACAAATGCCGGGACTAGACAGCATATTTGTATATATAGATAGCAATAAACGTTGTCAACGATAATGTTGGCTTGTCAACGGACCAAGCGTGATTTGGGTCTTTGTCTGAAGCCAGTGAAGTGTTGTTACTTTATTGAAACATGGTTAAGTAAAAGAATATGATATTGTTAATCATTTTGTTATAGATTATTGGAAATTTATGTTCCTAGCGTTTTTAGAGATCTCTTCAACTGTGGATGCGCTAACTGGCGCACTCAATTTTATCTGCGTTCAAACCGTATCGATCTATATTGTCTAAAAATTATCGATAGTTTTTTTATCATTGGGGCTCGTGGCTCGCGGATCAATCAACCGTGCGGATTATACGATTTGCGAGGATAAGCTGCGCTTGCCGCGGTCAGTCCGTGGATGGGTGACCGTTTGTTACACATCGAGACCCCTCCGTGCCTCGGGGAGCACGTTAAACAGTCGGTCCCGGGTGTCATACGAATACCTATGCAGTCGTTACGGGTAGTTAGAAACCCGAAAGTCTGACAGCCGGTCTAACCTTACAGTATCGGCACTGACCAGTAACTGGCTTGCAGAGGTCTGATGGCAGTCGCTCCGTGTAAAATACTGGTATTCGGCCGAATCTGGTTGGACTGGAAGCTGACCCTAATATAGTTGGGAAAAGGCTAGGCAGATAGATAGTTATATATGTATCATCAAAAATGATCAGCCCTATGACATGAAGTCAAGTACATAGGCTTTCGAATAATTATTATTTCTTGTGTAAGAAAAAAAATGGTTTTCAAGCAAGGACGTCGTATATCTATCTACATATTCTTGTCAATGATAATGTTGGCTCGTCAACGGATCAAGCGTTATTTGGGTCTTTGTTTGCACCCAGTGAAGTGGCATTGCTTTGTTGTTAGATATTTTAGTAGGGATACATAGATTATTGATATTATATATCTATCGGTTTTATTTAGGTTTAAAATTGACAATAAATACTAATTTTATTTACCAAAATATCTAGTTTTCTATGCATGCACTTGTTAGTACAAGTGCATGCCTGTGTACTACTGTAAACGCAGTTGAATTTTATTATTACCAGCACCTTACCTACTGGTATCAGATCGATACTGTTTTAAATCAGTTGGTAGTGTATTTTTCCTCATTAACATTATTATCAGCTTGTGAACATGAAGTCATATGGACTTCTGAATAGTTATTACTTCTAGCATAAGAATATTTTTTCTATTCTAGATTGTACTTTTATAGCACGATTGCCGACGATCGATAGTGGTTTAAATTATTATTGTTTCTTCTTGATCATCATCGCATACTTACTTTATTTGGTCAGTACGATCAGTTGCATCTATTATGATTCGAAGAGTTTCTGATTTTCCACGAAGAGACACTTTGCCTGAACTCCCGGTCTTTTGCAGCAGCTACGGTACACTTAAATAAAGGTAACTATTTTTACGGTAACGAGGCTGACACTGTCGCGTTGTATTGCCAAATGCAAATTTGGCACAATAGAGCAGTGTTCCGCAAACTTTTTGTGTTTAAGGTACACCTACGAAATCGGGGAATTTCAAAGATAGCAAAGAATACATTAATTCCATCCGCCTTTATAATTTTATAAGAAATAGATTTTTCCTGCGGCACACCAATTAATGACCACGGTACACCAGCGGAACACTGCAATAGAGCACCGTAGCATAAAAGGCGATATTTTGATGCCGGAACAATCACAAGTTAACAAACTGCCGAATATTGTATAATTTTGTATCAGCAGAGGCATAATGTGCTATATTTTTGATAATGCCTTGATTAAGCATCCACAACCTAATTTCCCACCAATTTCTGAATAAAACGTTCCTTACACAATTCCCTCAAACAAAATCAACTGCAGAAAGCCGTCACCATAAAAAATATACTCTCCACCATTGTCGGTCAACATTCCTCATTCTCTGAAGCACGTCTTCACGCTTTCAAGTGCGTAATCCTTCAGGAATCGCCACTATTGTACTCGCCGAGACAGAGCATTAATCCTGCCTTTTCAAGACAAGAGATATCCATCAATTGTCAACATTGAACCGACGGTGCGTCCCCTGTACCTCCCTCGCCACCCTGCCTCTACACTCACACAGGGGAACACTGACACAGATTATGTGGGATGATTTAAATTTTCAGATGGGACGTTTTAGATGGTTTGGTTGAACTTCATAAACATAACGCCTATATTCCCGAAGGGAAGGGCAGAGGTGTATAGTAACACCCTCATTTCGCAGTTATGTTTAAGTCCCATGTAATGGGGGGCAAGCCTATTGCCATCAACCAGGAACAAATCCAATATCTGGGCTACTACTGAGGAATTCTACACGGAAAAACTCAATAACACTTTGCCCGACCTGGGGATCGAACCCAGAACCTCACGATCAGCAGTCGCCATTGCCAAGACTAGACCAACAAGGCCATTAAACTTCATTGAATAAAATATAATAGTCTTGTCAAAGAGCTCGTCTGGGAAAGTACTACCACCATACTTATTTCTGTCGTTAAGCAGCATTGCTTGGTTGTGGGTGCCGTCGAAACTACAGGCACGTTAGATTTTCCAACTTTGTCTCTAAGGTTGGTAATGCATCAGAAATCCTCTTGGTATTGTTTATAGGCGGTGATACCCACTTTTCATCGGGTGGGCCCTCGCCTTGTTCGATGAATGTTTCTTCTAGCCTTATCAAATTATGTTATATGGCAGTTCGATAAAGGCGTCTTCGGCTTATTAAACGAACGAGTTACTAATCTAAGGAAAAATGCTGGCACAAGACAGCAAAATAAATCAAAAAGACACTAAAGATATTTTTTATAACCGCACCTAACTATATTCTTGATGGAGTAACAAACATCAATCCATCTTCACAAACTTTCATACATACATAACATATCATCACGCCTGTATTCCCCGAAGGGTTGGGCAGAGGTGTATAGTAACACCCTAATTTCGCCGTTATGTTTAAGAGCCTATTGCCATCAACCGGGCACAAATCCAGACTCCGGGCTACTACTGAGGAATTCTACACGGAAAAACTTAATAACAATTTGCCCGACCTGGGGATCGAACTGAAGACCTCACAATCAGCAGTCGCACTTACCACCACTAGACCGTCGAGGCAATCAGGCAAACTTTCACATTTATAATATTAGTAAGATACCCATAACGACCTTCGCAATCCTGCTAGATTCTTCTAAAATCAGAAAGCTCTAAATCTTGTCTACTATTCCAAGAAGTGCTCGCTCCCACAAAGCTATGACCTGCTAGAATAAAAGAATAAAAAGGACCAAAGAATCCCTAAACGCAATCACTTCTACATTAATCTTACACCAACCAATTTTAACCCTAAATCCCGTAGCTAATCTTTGCCAACCGCCCAGTGTACATAGCTATATGAGAGTGAGCTAGTGATTGTCAAAATTTGGCTTGGTAGAACAAAGCGTTATTTACCGAGCCGGGAGGGCCTTTGTGTCGGCATTACACCACTCCACATAATATTGTGAAAGTTCTCACAATACTCTGTTTGCTGGGAGGTATTATGAGGCTCAGAAAAATTGCGACTTGTTGTAGTCGAGGTGACTCGGATTAGGTTTTTGTGACGGGTTTTAGATGAGGTTATTGTCATTTTGAGGTGGATGGTACTGTGTTGTTGAATGGGATGAGGTGTTATGGATTTTTATGTATTATGTGGGTGGGAAAGTTTGAAAGTTAAATCCTGTGGAAAAATTAGCAATTTTATAATGTTATTTTATTTGTAGGGAAATAAAAAGAATGTATCTGCAAAACCTGAAAGGAAAAAAAGTCTATTTAAAAACGGTTTTTTAATTCCTTTGATAAAAACCGCATGAGTTGTTATTCGTTCCCCGAACCGTGTGCAACAAAAAATAAATAATAAAAAGTACACAAAGTACTCTGTGTGACTATCCCTTAATATAAACCAGCTATTAAATAACAATAAAGCCGTCACACGATGCACGCAGAAAACGAATTACGGAGAAATTAATTGGCCGAAAACCCATCCGAACACACGTTCGGAAAGCTCGCGTTCGAAATTCAAATGAGGCGGCACGCCCCACCCCCGGCTCCGCCCCGCCGCCATCTTGGATCCGAGTGGGGAGGCGGAGGGGGGCTATTAAATTATTTCATTCCACATTGGGCCGCTCCCGCTATCGGATTAAAACAATTGCCTGTAAAACCGTAAATGGATAATGAATTTTGCGAAGAAAATAATATGGTACGAAATTTAATTTTGCTTGGAGTTCTATCTTGGTTTATTTCATTATTATTTTGTTTTTACATCTTATTTTTTTCTTGGGTGTTATTTTTTTACACTTATTGTCAAAATATGAAAATTTGTTTTCAGTCTATGTATGACGTTATTCACGAAAATACTAGGAAAAATAAATATTTTCAGTGAGAACTTCCTACTTCTTAGAATTTGCTTGAGGAAAAAGCTAGGAAAAATCCTTCCTGCGTCCAAAAGTAGTAACATTCCATTTTTTTATTTAAGAAGGAAAACCCCAGTCTGGTTCAGGTTCACTCAAGACATTTTATTATCAACAGAATTTTTTCTATTTGGGTACAAATGAAGAAACATTTGCTTGTAAATATTTGTCATTACTCAAAAATAAATTCAATACATTTACGTGGGTAATGAAACACAAAAAAACATAACACATACTGCCAACACAGTCTTTCCATATATCGATGGTCCCTACGTAGGTATAGGTACTATCGAAACTACAAAATCTCAGTTTTTATTTTATTTGCTTAAAATGTGTGAAATTATGTTATCTAAATAAAAAAATAAAAAAATCATATTATATATATATAGATATTATATTTTACCTTTTTTATTTTATAACCTTTAAGATAACATAATTTCACACATTTTAAGCAAATAAAATAAAAACTGAGATTTTATACCTATGTAGTTTCGATAGTATACGTAACTTAGGGACCATCGATATTACTCCTTTATATGGATACACTGTGCTGCCAGTCACGAATAGGTAAAGGTATGTACTTACACTGTGCCTGATGCGTTGCTTTCCTTCTGTTATCCTATTTCCACACTTAATACCTGTAAAATAAGGTTCAAAGAACATAAATAACAAAATCGGTTTAATCCTGAGCGCGACCTCCAAAAAGGTCTGAAATGTAGGTCGCATAACAATTTCCAACAACAAAGAATAAACACACAAAAAAATGGTGTGAGCTTTACAACACAACATAACATCACACCTTGTATTCCCCGAAGGGTGCGGCAGAGGTGTATAGTAACGCCCTCATTTCGCCGTTATATTTAAGTCCCATGTAATAGAGGACGAGCCTATTGCCATCAACCGGGCACAAATGCTAATGAGGAATTCCATACGGTAAACCCGATAACACTGCCCGACCTAGGGATCAAACCCAGGACCTCACGATCAGCAGTCGCGCTTGCCACCACTAGACCAACGAGGCAGTTGTGTGAGCTTTATAGGTACTTAGTATAAAAATAGGCCGGTTACCTCAACCTGGGGATAGTAGTAACGAATGTACCTACAATAAATGTGTAATGCATGTGTGTGTATGGTGTTTTATATTTTATTTTTTATTTGTTGTTTTGGTTTATTTTATTTAAAATATAGTTTGTTTTGTTTTACTAACATAAATTATCTAATTCTTTATTTTTTTCTCGTTTAAAAAAAAACGTTGCCCCACACTAGGATTTCTCCAGTATCGTGGGTCCGTTTACAGACACAAATCTTCATATATAGTATGATAGTTATATATATAGTTAGGTAGTTATATACATAGTTGTTCCGGGTCTGGGCGTTTGTGCATCGCCCAGACCCGGAACAACTATCTGTAGGCCATACAAATATTTGTTCCGTGTGGGAATGGAACCCACGACCCGTAGCGCAGAAGCCAATCACTCAGCCACTGCACCAAACGTGTCGTCAACTCTTTGTCTTAATGTTTTTCTTGTAATTGGCTGAATATCCGCACGTCATTTAGGTGATCACTGAAAATCAGCGCTGTGTTTGTGGTCCACGCCATAGCACAGCATTATGCTGAGTGGTCACCTTTTTGTCGCAGTTGACTTTTTCATTTTAATATTATTATTATTTTTTACAATAATGATTTGCGTCTCTGTGACAAATAAATATTTTTTTCTTTCTTTCTTACCCCAACAGAAAATTCCCAACAATTTTGTTTAGGTACAGTCACCGTCATATTATGTTGATCTCTGCTAATCCTTATTCCGGATTATCGATACCGCAACGCAAGCAGCGCGTTCTATCGCAAAACGCACCGCGGTCGCGAGAACATGGAGTTGCCGAGATCAAAACGAGACGTGAGATACATCAAATTTAAAACACCGTTTTTTTCGTGTTGTTCGTTTCTAACCTGGTGTCAGAGTTTATGCCGCCCCTGGGCCTCTGACTTGGCTTCACATGCCACATTGCTTCACCGTTTTTATGCAAGTGATAATTATACAATACACACATATTATACAATACATTAAATCCGAAAAGTCAGAGGTGCGTGCCTTGGGTTCGAACTTGAGACCTATGACTTGACACCCGACGGTCACACCAATAGGCTATCATTGCTGTTAAAACACGTTTATAAGAACTCATGTGTTTGATAGAAGAGCAAGGCCAGCTTATGGCCGATTCCTATAATTTACCGAGCGTCATTGGTCATTGGTCAAAATTAAGAATTATCTTTACCAATGATGAAGCAATTGAAGAATGATGAAGAATTGCGAAGTATGTGCGGTGTAACTTTGAATGATAGATTGAGAAATGAAGAGATTAGACAAAGTTGCGGTTTAAAAGATGATGTAGTGACAAAAATTGAAAGGAGTATGCTTAGGTGGTTTGGCCATGTTGAGAGAATGAGTGAACGGCGATTAACAAAAGAAATTTATAAGGCGGATGTTAATGGGAACGCCGGTAGGGGACGTCCTAGAAGGACATACATCGATGTTATTGGTGATGTTCTTCACAAAAGTCAGGTGCGTAGTACTCTCAACCGGCGTGCGTGTATGACAAGATGTATGAATGTGGATGAAGCGAAAGGGGTATGTAAGAGTCGTAGCATGTGGCGTTCTATAGTTTCTGCCTACCCCCATGGGAAAAAGGCGTGAGTTTATGTATGTATGTATGATGAAGCAAAGACCAAAGCTTTACGTCGAAGACCCTCCCATATGTTTATAGCTATCGCATTTAAAATTAGCTTATGTGCCAAATTTGGCAATAAAAAATGCTACTATCGGTAAGCAAAACGATTCGTTTATGGCTATAGGAACCGGGCATTAGTCGATAAGCCGGAAAAACAGTACCACGCAGAAGTGCAGAATAATATAAAACGGAATTCTACTTCGCTGTAAAAATTACTAGAGTGAACGAGAAAAATCGGCGAGCAAAGTAAAGAGTTCTAAATGCAAACCTTAGTAGTTTTTCGGGTCTAGTGGTGGCAAGCGCGACTGCTGATCATGAGATCCTGGTTTCGATCCCCAGATCGGGTAAAGTGTTATTGGGGTTTTCCATGTGGAATTCCTTAGTAGCGGCTCGGAGTTTGTGTCCGGTTGATGGCAATAGACTCGCCCCTTATAATATGGGACTTAAACATAACGGCGAAATGAGGGTGTTACTATACACCTCTGCCCAACCTTTCGAGGCATACAGGCATGATGTTATGTTTGAAAGAAAAATAACGCAGTAAACATGGTTTCTATATAAAATCCGTCACTGTTTAAAACTTAGGTATCAGCACCATCGTACTAGTTGTTGCTACTTCATAGATTACCAAATCCCCAATGAAAAATCGACCTTAATTACCCACCTTACAAACCACATTGAATTGCATCTCTGTTTCTTATACTATATTAAATACCAATACCGCAGCAGAACACCAGTGACCCGGAACTACTAGACGAAAGTTCTTTTCGATATTCGCTTCGCAACTTACGAAGTTGTTGGCGAAACTTGTGGCCGCGAGTGCTTCGGTTAAGCGTTGCGAGGAGGTGACAGTTTACAGTGGCGAACATTTGCGGTTCTATCCTGTCGTGTTGCAAGTATCGGATGAAGCGAACGGGGGGGAAGTTGCTCTACTTGGATTAAAAGATCGGTAGTTAGACGGGACGGTAATGTTGGGGTTGGAAAAATTTGGTGACTCCATTTCTGTAAGAGAGATAAATCCCATAATATTATTTACTTCTTCTGAAAATTATCTATACTAATATTATAAAGTGGAGAGATTTGTATTTTTGTATGTAACGAATAAACTTAAAAACTACTGGACCGATTTCAAAAATTATTTTGCCGTTAGAAAGCTACATTATCACTGAGTAATATAGGCTATATTTATTACTGGAATAAAAATTCTTACGCGGGCGGAGCCGTGAGGACACAGCTAGTGTGAGCATAAAGAAGAAGGTTAAACATAACGGAGCTTTACCACAAAATAATTATGTACTTACTAATTGTTCAGTAAAAAACATATTTATATCCTTTTTGGAAGCAACATAAATTGAGTCTCTGAAATATTTATAACTAGCTGTTCTCCCGCGGCTGTGCCCGCGTAAATAATTTAACTACAGCGCCACCTATCGAATCCCAGCAAGCTACGAACCATCGTCTCGACTAAACGAATATATTGTGTAAATATAACCTCAATCAGTAAAATCGTTCTCAAGTTATGGTGTGACCAAGGGAAATAGGGATTCATTTTTATTATAGATTATTACTAAAGTCATATTTGGCCAAAATAAACGATGTTATTGCATCAAACTTTTCTTCATAAACGAAAAAAAACATTTATAATAACCACTGAAAAAAAAACAAAACAATTTTTTTTAATCATCCAAAGTAAAGCAACATCCACATCACCACACATCGCAGGTGCGAATCGAACACGATTTAGCCATCAGCGTGGCGTCGTCAGTCGCCCCCTGTGCCACCCCCCACCCATCCACTCCACCCCTTGTCTCCGATTCAAATTGAATCGCCGAGTTGCACTGCGCTTGAACTATGTGCACGCAATTGGGCGGATGTGGCTTTGAAGACAATGCGGCTTGTGGACCGATCGATGCTGTATATTTTATGTTTGAGTATCGCCATGTTTTGAGGTTGGGTAGGTAGTATGATGGGTCGGAGTTGGAGAATTAAGTCTTTAGGGTTTACTGATTAGACTGTCTTGTTCTATCCCCAGGTCGGGCATAGTGTTATAAGGTTTTTCCATTAAGAATTTCTCAGTAACAAGCCCGGAGTCTAGGTTTGTGCCCGGTTAATGGGAAAGTCTCGCCCCTTATTACATGGGACTTAAACACAACTGAATTGAGGGTGTACTAAAATCACCTCTGCCGTATCCTTCGGGGAGTAGAAGGCGTGATGTTATGTTTATGTAATGTTACTGATTAAGTCAAAAGTCAGACCTCGGCTTCAGACATGCTCGGAGCTCGCGCTATGGCAGTGAGAGCGGTCAAACATTACGGGTAACCCATTCGTATAGATTTTTGTGTCAATATGCACATGTTTCAACTTCTTCTTAGCGTGTCGATGGCAATCTAAATTGAGTCGCCCCAGAACTTAGCTACGAGTTTAGCGTTATCAGTAGCGTCTATTAGTTCCTGTAACGTGCAGGTATCAGGGCACGCAGGGCATGATGTCAGGTGTCCCATCGTTTTACCGTGGGGAAATCCTCATGGATGTCCCTCGCCCGGGGTAGGCGATGGGGTCTGCCGGACTATTACCGGCTAAAAACCCACGGTGTTCCTCCTCGTGACCGTCGGCCGGGGTCGCGGGATTCGCCTAAGCATGCACCGCAACCCCGGCAGGTCTTGGTCCACCTACTGCTGGTGGACCTCTCCACTGTGGGGCCCCAACCCACGACCTCCTGAGAGGCGCGGGGAGCACCCCACATCACCGGCGCACCAGAACACATGGCACGCCGTGACCACCCCGGGTACTAAACAAGCACATGGGCGCCAGACTATACCGTCTCAGGGAAAAAAAAAAATGTTGTCCCATCGTTTGTGGATTAGCACCACATTTACACTCCAAGCTGGAATCGTCTATGAATCTCCACCTGAGCAGGTTTTCCTTGCTTCGACCAACCTGCGTCCGGAGTCTATTGTTCAGTATGTTCCACCGCTTCGATCAGAATGTCAACTTTTTGCATTGTTTCTATAATTGCATAAAATAAGGACACGTTTTTCTAACGCAAAATACGGTAGATATGATTCAACAAATCGTCGCTGCGCCTGCAAAATCCGCTGTGTTTTTTTTTGAAAATCTGTCTTTGATGCTATTTTATACTAGTTCTCAAGCCACGTGTACCTGTAAAATCTGTTTTTTAATCATTTATTTGGTTAAGAAGATAGCAAAATAAATGCTTAAAAAACGTATTTTTCAGTTGCACGTGGCTTGAGAACTATTACAAAATAGCATAGCATGAAAGACAGATTTTCAAAAAAAAACAGCGGATTTTGCAGGCGCAGCGACGAAATGTGACGAAATTAGTTCCCTTGGTATTCTACCTTCCTCCTGTAAGACCGTTTTCCATGACACACGTCATAACGTAATATAACATCACGCCTGTATTCCCCGAAGGGTAGGGCAGAGTTGTATAGTAACACCCTAATTTCGCAGTTATGTTTAAGTCATGTAATAAGCGACGAGCCTATTGTCACCAACCGGGCACAAATTCAAACTCCTGGCTGCTACTGAGAAATTCCACACGGAAAAACCCAATAACACTTTGCCCGACCTGGGGATCGAACCCAGGACCTCACGATCAGCAGTCGCGCTTGCCACCACTAGACCAACGAGGCGCTCAGAGTCGTCAATACATTTTGTCGTGTGAAAGCTTCCCCGTCATGTCACTCATGTCCGTGAACATTATTACCTAACCCTGAAATATGTTCCCGTTTTTTTTATAAAAGCCTCTACTCCAGTTTTCACTGAACTTTTTATTAAATGTGTAGAGTAATTTAATAGAGGGTATTTGCAAAAATTTGGGTTGCAAATTAACAACCCTCTGAATTATTCATCGATTAACAAGCTACGACTACACCTCTATTTGCATTTTATTTAGCGAATTTTATATTTTAACTAGCTATAGAATGTAAGGTGAGTTTGTTGTACAAGCATGTATTTACCCGATTGCGCGACAGTAAAAGTTGTTTTTTTAAGCTTTTGTCTAACATGAATTTACTTATGAGTTATTTCTTTTAACTTATTTTTGTTATCGGTAGCTGGTAACACTGGACAATGTTGACATAGGAGGGTAACCGTCAAGATGAATCAACGTACCCTAAGTTATAAAAACAGTAGTCATTCGACGGAGCAGAGGATTCCATGTCGAACCGCCGAAGAAGTCTGACCTTTTATATCTGATTTGCTTGTCCTTATTTTCTGATCTTGTGTAAATTATTATATTGTGATATATTGTGAACTAGCTTCTGTAACTAATCACTAACCCAATTAAAAGTACTCCCAGTGGTGGAAAGTCTACGTTGGTTTAATTTACTTCACTTACCATTCTCCCAATCCTAACATACCGATATTAGCTATAACTGTAATGATAGATTCACCCCTATAAGGTTATGTTGTAGGTATGTACCTATTTTATATTTTTCACATTGTTTTTGTAATTATAATTAATGGCAAAAAATAACGAAAAATAAGTAATAACAATATTAGGAACATATTTCGAAATGTCAACCGTAACTATGAATAAAAAAATATACCTACTCAAATTGAAGTTCCTTGGTTAAAATTGCAAAAATCATACCAAAAGTTGTAATCTACAACTTGTGATTCACGATATTTAAAAACCTCTAATTAAAAAACCTTATTCCACCCACAATACCTACAGGCTGCTGTCTATAGGCATATACAGGGTGTACGAGTTTGGAGTGAATTGGGAAATCGGCCCGGTGCACATCAATAATGCACGCAAGCGGACAAATCACTTAGCGGGTCGATACTATCGACACTGCATCGCTTTGCCACCCTACTGATGCATATTATGTACTGTAATGGACAGGACTTGATTATTTAGTTACTTTTTGAAGTAGGTATTTTATTGATGTGCTTGGAAAATTGAATTATCAAGCTGTTTTTAGAATGTAGTAAATAAAATTAAACAAATTTTGCTCTTGGCGGGAAGTGTAATCGTTCGAATTGTATCGAAATATTAAATCTCTGTGAAGTTATTTTTTAATTTTTTTCAGACATAGTTTACCCAATTTGTGATCTAGTCTAGATGAATTTTATAATTATATTATTTAAGTTCTTTGAGGTTTTCATTTAAAATATAGCAAGAAGTTTTCCAATCATTTTGAATTATACAAGATTAGTCTGAAAGGGCGCCTAAGCCGCGGGCCACTTAAAGTATCACTGAAGACTATTTTAAAGCAAGTGTTAAAATTTCAAAATTCGATAATTTTTATTTGTATGCAAAAAGATTTATATTTTAGTTTTTTCAACAAAAAAACATAGGTACCTGCTTTAGTTATGAATTCAGAAAATTAAGATTCTAATCCGTGACCCCAAATATGACCTAAATAGTAAACACAGCTGATCATAGCTATGGACAGATAGATTTTAGCATATTTTTTACGAAATCTTTGAAAAGCTATTTCTCAACTATCGAGTTTTGGGGAAAGTTGTAGAATAAAAGTTATCCCTTATTATAGGTACTTTAACACCCTTTCCGACTAACCTTGTATTTTATAGCGAGCCTATGGTATTATTACTATTTACACAGGCGTAAGAACATCCTGTGTAAATAGTAATAATTGGTTAAATCTATAGGTAGGGATGGATGAACTCTTAAATGCCTCCTTTGGGATATATCATACGATTTGCGAGGTTAAGCTGCGCTAACCGCGGTCAGTCTGTGGATAGGTTACCATTCGTTATACATCGAGACACCTCCGTGACTTGGAGAGCAAGTTAAACTGTCGGTCCCAGGCGACATATGAATACCTATGACAGTCGTTACGGGAGGTTAGAAGCCCATAAGTCTGAAAACCGGTCTAACCTTAGGGTATCGGCATTGCCCAGTAACTGGGTTGCGGAGGTTAGATGGCAGTCGCACCGTGTAAAATACTGGTATTCAGCCGCATCTGGTTAGACTTGAAGCTGACTCCAACATAGTTAGGAAAAGGCAAGGCAGAACACTTAGCCGACACCACGAAAAGCGACCACCAAAATCATTAAAAATTCAATACCTCCACAATTTTCCACAGACACACATTTCTAGTTCCAAAGTCAATCGAACAAAGGCTCAAAAAAAAACAAAAGGCAAAAGAATTTAAGTCAAACGCCAGTTATAAAATGAACATTCTTCAAAACAAAAGTGAGGCGGGGAAGAATGTGAGGCTCTATTCTTTCAAGCTTTTTCTATCGGATAAGGTCTTAATGAAATACTTCGTTGATTAAGCGGGGCGGTCAGAGCTCTATTTAAGAGAAAAAAACCTTTTTTTAATGCTCTGTTTTTCGTATGGGTGTGTTTATTTTCGGAGAGGAAAATGTGAACAAAATTACTGGCTCCGAACATTTTTAGGACATTACTTGCTTAAAAACGGTGAAGGAAAACATTGTGAGGAAACCGTCATGCCTGAGAGATATTTCTCGACGGCATGTGAAGCCAAGTCAGATGCCCATGGTCGGCATAAACTCTGACACCAGGTTAGTCACTAACCACACGAAAATAAAGACATAATTATTATAGCAAGACACGGTCAGTCTAACCTTAGGATATCGGCATTGCCCAGTAATTGAGTTGCGGAGGTCTGATGGCAGTCGCTCCGTGTAAAATACTGGTATTCAGCTGCATCTGGTTTGACTAATTTTATTTTTGTTTGTTAATTTTTGTACTCAAGTCTTTTAGTACTTCATTACTCATCGGTCTGCGGTCAGGACTTCATTGTTCTCTCACTATCCTAAATCATTGTACTGTATCCACTGAAATTGTTAAAGATATTATTTTTAAAAGAGTAACCATGGAGTTTCTTGCCGGCTCTTCTCCATAGGAAACGACTAATTGGAACTGTGCATCTAAATTCGACTTTTCATAAGCACCTGTATTGTATAATGTGAAAAAAAAAATTAATTTGATTTTGACTAGAAGCTGACCCAAACATAGTTGGGAAAAAGCTAGACAGAACGAATTATTGTAGCAAGATTGCCTATAGTATTTCTTGCATGAGAAAATCTTGTGATAGAAGTCAGTTTTTAGGGCTAAGCCACATCTGACGGAAGATACGTAGCCCATCTTCCGTTGTGTAATTTACACGTGGAGTTTTAGTAACACATCTTCGGTCAAATGTGTACGGTGTGAGATGTTTATGTGGAAATATGTGTACCGGCTGTAAATCGGCTACATATCTTCCGTCAGATGTGGCTTGGCCCTTAGGGTTCTGTATCCACGGGTGCCAACAGGATACTGTTACTAAGCCGCCCCGTCCATTCGTTCGTCCGTCCGTCTGTCGGTCACAGGGCAGTATCTTTTTAACCGTAATAGGTAGCTAGTTGAAATTTTCACAGAATATGTTTTACCATAGCCGCTATAACATCAGCACATCACGCCTTTATTCCCCAAAGGATTGGGCAGAGGTGTATATAACACCCTCGTTTCGCCGTTTTTGATTAAGTCCCATGTAATAAGAGGCGAGCCTATTGCCAAATTACTTATTTTCAATAGCCAATTGGCCGCTATCATGGCAAATATTAAAAATAATAAAAAGCCTAAACCCAAAGATGGTACGAAACCCTTAGTGCGCGAGTCCGAATTGCACTTGGCCAGATTTTAAGTCTATTGGTATGGATGACAGTGATGTTGATTCTTTTATTTTTCAGGTTTTTCAGGTGATGGTGGTGGTGGTCTTCATTTAATAAAAGTCCATCTGAACTCTTAAGTATTAGGCGATACCATTTATATTCATGATTTATGGGATATCACTCTTTATATTCTCTTGTATTACATCAAATTGACCGGCAAATATTTAGAGGCAATAATAAAAATAACTAAACCTTAGTTTTTTTTAAATATTTTATTAATGATACTTAGTAACTTTGTGAAGTTTTGCCAGTTAATTTGAAGTAACCTCTATTATTAATATTTACGAGTATAACAAATAGAAAAGCTTTAGATTATACAACATGCAATTGTCAAACGCATTCTATTGTGCAACCGAGTTCTTACCTATATGAAAACCGCACCTTGCCCAAGTAAGGAAAATGGTAGAACTAAAAAAACACAAAAAAGAACTTTGTAAAAATCATTTAACCCCTTATGGCTAACTCTTAAATGATATAGGTCTACGAGAATCTGATGGCAAATAGGGAAATTAAACTTTTTTGTGGGTAACACAAGGGTAATTTGAATAAAAAGTCTTGATACTTGTAATTTTTTTCTTTAATTTCTTCTTTATCTTCTTCCTGCCCTTATCCCACACTAGATGGGGTCAGCACAACATGTATTTCATAAATCCATGTTGTTAGAGGTTTTGGCTTATTGTTTTATGTGACCCAATGTGCTTGCTGATATTATGCACTGGGTCCCAAAATGATATGCTGATATATGGTTTTTTGCAATTTTATTGTAATGGAAAAGGAAAGCTTGTTAAAATAAGTATGTTTATTAAAAATGTTTGAACAATAAAACATTAATCAGAACTGGAAAATGTATCAACTACAGTCATACTCGTTTTGACAAGTGACATGTTGACATTGCCATATGAAAACCACTATTTGTTATTAATTTTTAATGCCATGAGATTCTGGTAGACCTATAACAATAAAAGCCATATAAAAAATTTAAGATACTTTATAAAAAAAGAGAAGTAATTAAATGATTAGCGACAAACATGTTTGACCAACAAAAAAAGGCTGCTATTAAATAATCTGAGCACCTCGACTAGGTTAGGTTAGGTTAGAAGTGTGGTTATTTCTTTTTAACAACTCAGAAAAGCTTATCTATACTTAATATTATAAAGAGGAAAGATTTGTATTTTTGTATGTAACGAGTAAACTTAAAAACTACAGGACCGATTTCAAAAAAAATTTTGCCATTAGAAAGCTACTTTATCACTCAGTAACATCTAATAGGCTATATTTATTACTAGAATAAAACTTCTAACGCGGGTGGAGCCATGAGGACACAGCTAGTCATTGATAATCTGACACATTTTTCACCGCTGATCATGTATTGCTGATTAACTACACATTTTCGTTGACCAAAACCTATATTTAGCTAACCGTTTAAATGAAAACCGTAAAAAAATCGTAAAATCCTTACTCATTCTAAATTCAAAAACAACAAAATCCTAATACGATTTCCATGGGAACATCACAAAGTACATGTGCAAATAGTTCTCTACTTTGGCACACTAATATCCGTTGTGCAAACGAAAAACAGACATCTATGCCAACATACGTTTTACCGACTATACTGCGACCTACACCACCTTATTACTATAACTTAAAGATCAATTTTGCTTGTCAAATTTTTCGCCCCAACCCTTAACTTTATTGTCCCTCGTATAAGGTTCAATTTAACATGATATGTTTTTGTGAATAGTATAGTTATTGTGGTATAGTCCCGTCGTTACATGTTGACAACTTTTGAAGGAGGGCGAGGCAAATAAAAATGTAATATCGGGCTTGAAGAGCGTCACGTGCAATGGGAATTGATCTCTCTAATATTGAGATGGTGTTGCGATAATTGCCGTTCAATTTACCGTTAAAATTAGGGTGCTGTGAAGAAGTAACAAACATGTTTTTTGGTTTTTGTTGAAGCGTGACGTAGTTTTTTTTATCGTGGTATGCATTCTCACTCTTGTCAATGCCATCGTAATTATTTCGTTTTAGGCCTAGTACGAATGCTGTCGAGTTACTAATGTCAACGTAGCGTTAATGTAAGTGAATTTTGAATCGGAAATACTCGTTTCACACATACTATTTAATAAAATTAAAAACTTTATTAGATAGATAGATATACTTTATTGCACACTAAAAGAAATAAAACAAGGAATACACATAATTAGGAACAGTACAAACGGCGGTCTTATCGCTTAAAGCAATTTCTTAGAGACAGCCATTGGATGGAAAGAATTGTTAAGAAAAATATAAAGGGCAGTTTGCATCGTACAAATATGTAGGTAACCTACTAAAAATCGGGAATCAACTAAATAATAGGTATAAATACATACTATAACACAAATAATTATATATTAACATTATAATTACAATACATATTTTAAATATATATATATATACACACACACTCAAATAGGGTACATACATAATTAACTATACAAACAGATAATTTACCTATGTACACTATAGAGCAAGATAATGTTCTTTAACCATTCTTTTGAAAGAAACCAACGACTGATCACGCCTTACTTTTATTCATATCTATGTATGATACAAATCGTGCATGTTGCAAAAAAATAAATCAAAATGTTATAGGACAGTTGTATTTTCTACTAGCTGCCCGGACAGACTTCGTTCTGTCAAAAGTTATTGGCCTGTAGTGGGAAAAGAAAAGTGTTGTTTTTACTATTTTCCACGCAATTTTTATGTTTTTTCTCTCCATCCTTGTGCCTTAAGTAATATATAAAAAAAAATATAACCGAATTGGTCGAGCCGTTCTCAAGTTTTGCGCTTAGCAACACATTTGGCGATTCATTTTTATTTATATAGATTATAAATTCGCTTACATTAGCGATACGTTTAAGATAATATTACACGTCAAAATATGTTCGTGCTAGGCCTTTCACCCTATCACCTAGTATAGTTAACTACTTCGCGTCCCAGTACTATACTTAGGCATTAAACCCATATATTTTATGAAATAAATGAGTCTAACGGCCTTTTCCGCTTTGGATCTGGCTGTTATTCTGATTTAATAATATTCAAAGTTATAATCGTAATATCGTAGTCAACACTAGGTTATACTAACGACTTTCGCGCGAAGTACATAAGATGCGAAAAACCGACGCACGAAATTCGTTTGATAATATTTCTTTTCGGAAAAGGTTTAAGGCTTTTCAAAAAGGTCATAAATCGATTTCCCTTTGGTTTTTGTTTTCTATTACGTTTTGAATTTTGAAAATAAACTATCACACATAATACACCCTGAAGTATATACCTATAACATTTATTTTTTGTCTTCTCTTCTTTGACCCTTAATTAATGAGAAAGATCAATACAAGGTGAGATTTTGTATTTCGACGTCACACACGAGGTCTGAGGTATTTAGGCACTATTTTTTGAGCTAAGTCCTTTTCCTTAAGCTTCTAAGTTACAAGGTGGGGACGCTGGTTTGACGTCAAGCTAGCGTCCCCACTAATAGCTGCTCGTAACTCGAAAATTATTGAGTCACTAATTAATTCGTTTTGGTCACTATTTAGGCACTATTTTTGGATATAGGTAACAAAAGTCCTGGAATCTTTGGTAGGGACGCTGTCTTGACGCCAACAAAAATTGGGGTACCTAGCGCCTTAACCCCACGAACAGAAACACACTCAAAATCTTCCTTCCATCTTACAAAATCCCCACATGTTCTCCAAACATTATCTCATCTAACATAATACCCATCTTCAATATAAACACAAAACCAACCCACTAATCTAACTGAAGAAAGAAACCGATTAAGTTTACGAAGTGTTCATTAAGTCGGGAAGACAAAGACAAAACAATAATAACTTTAAACGACACTTTATTTTTCATAGACACGCAATAAATGGTAAGCCGCGACGCAATTATAAATATTTCAATTATTAAAAAGCAGACAGATTCAGCAGTTCCATTCTTATTTGAGGTGTTCAGATTGTGATACTTGGTTTTTAGTTACAATTGTTTTTCTATTTTTTTTATTTTTGTTTGGTGGCGTTTGACCTCCAAGGAACAGAGATATACACCCATATTCTAAGAGATTCCTCCAAAACTTACTCGACTCGACTCCACCTCGACTCAGTCTTTCTCACTACCATCAGTAGTTATAGTTGACATAAACGTCCTCGACTCGAGATTTTTCCTATACGAGGTAAGGAATCATCTGTCAAACTCAAGGTACCTACCTCGGAACCTACCATAAGGAAGGAAGTGTCAAAGTTCGTATGTAACAAAAATGAATTTTGAAGACTTTATCGAATATGCTTACGATAATCCTTACAAGTATTTATCGCGGTGTTATTTGCGCGATGCAGATAATTCAAATTATGACGTAATGACTCCGTCGAGGAACCTCAAAGTTCACTCGAAATTGCGACTAAGAATACAATTTTGAAGATGTTTTCGAGGCCGTCCTGAGTCGACTAAGTTTTGGAGGAACGTCTTAGAATATGGGTGTTAGAGGGATTCCCCTATACTCTTCTGGCTCTCACATACACACGAAGGAAGATAGTAAACTGCTTGCCGCTGGACTTTAATGTATGTGTGGTAGCTAGCCAGGCGGACCGTATAGATACTACCACTAAGCGTGCTGGGTTTTGTTGAATCTTACAACACGTATCAATTCCCAGCGTGCCGTGAGGAAGTTTTATACTCGAGCCTTTCCCCACACGGGATAAACAATAGCCTGTTTCTATTATTTAACTGAAACTTCTATAAGCTAGGGTCAACAACGGCTGTCCGAAGGAAATGATTGAAGTGTCTTGGAACTCAAACCTGCATGGTTTCACCCGCTATCTTTTACCCATTTGGTTAAATAATCCTTGGTACCCCACTATGAACAACGTACAGGCGAATGGGGTGTACAATATTCATGATTGGTGAGTTAACACTTATTACAAGCGCGCCGCGTCCGCTCCGCTCCGCCGCCGCTCTGCTCATTACTTAGGTGCTAAGTTACTACTTAATGCTAACATTAAACGTTTTTATTCGAAATATTCTTCTGGTCTGGAAATTCTAGAATCGAATTATGGATTTAAATGTTTTATGTTACTTACTAAAGATTCTTCTTCTTTTCGTGTAGTTAGTGACTAACCTGGTGTCAGAGTTTATGCCGCCCATGGGCCTTTGACTTGGCTTCACATGCCGTCGAGAAATATCTCTCAGGCATGCCGGTTTCCTCACGATGTTATCCTTCACCGTTTTTAAGCAAGTGATAATTATACAGTAGGCACATGAATCCGAAAAATCAGAGGTGCGTGCCGTGGGTTCGAACTCGAGATCTATGACTTGGCAGTCTGACGGTCACATCACTAGGCTATCACTGCTGGTAACTAAAAGATTAACTGCTAAAGGTTAATTTTAACTAGTATTAATAAGCAGTGATAGTCTAGCGGTTGGACACTTACCTTCCAGGGGGATAGGAGGATCTCAATTCGATCCCGGCCCGCACGGATCCGAATTTGGGTTAACGGTGAAGGAAAACATCGTGAGGAAACCTGCAACTGAGGAGCCTTCAAAAAGCGCGGTGGGTATCCACAGTCTGATAATATAGTATTTAAGATTCTATAGTTTCTCTGGACTAGCGTCACGTTCCGCCATTATTCAAAGTCAAGGCATTTATTCCAATAAGACCATTTACAGGCACTTATAAATTGTCAAGAAACTACAGCCGCATTCTAAAATGAAGATTCCTCTCTATACAAGGTTAGTCGGAAAGGGGGTACTAAGCCGCGGGCCACCTAAAGTATCACTGATGACTATTTTAAAGCAAGTTTTAAAATTTCAAAATTCGATAATTTTTATTTGCATGCAAAAAGATTTTTATTTTAGTTTAAAAAAAAAAAAACATACCTGCTTTAGTTATGAATTCAGAAAATTAATTTTCTAATCCGTGACCCCAAATATGACCTAAATTGTAAAAACAGCTGATCATAGCTATGAACTGATAGATTTTAGCATATTTTTTACGAAATCTTTGATAAGCTATTTCTCTTAAACTATCGAGTTTTGGGGAAAGTTGTAGAACAAAAGTTATCCTTTATTATGGGTACTTTAACACCCTTTCAGCTTAGTACCCCCTTTCCGAGTAACCTTGTATAGAGTAGACATAACATAATCAGCCCATTACTGTCCCTCTGCAGGGTATGGGTCTCTGCTCAGAATCAGAAGAGTTTTAGGCCTTAGTCCACCACGCTGGCCTGGTACAGGTTGGCGGACTACATACACCATCGAGTACTTTATGGAGCCTTCTCAAGTGTGCAGGTATCCTCACGATATTTTCCTTCTCCTTTAACGCAAGTAATAATCAAATTGGTGTACAGAAGAACGGGCGGTAAACTCCATGGTTACTCTTTTTCATAAAATGTTGGTACATTGCATTTGTGAAAAGTGAGTACACTGTAAGATCTTTTTCTTTTCGTGTGGTTAGTGACTAACCTGGTGTCAGAGTTTAAGCCGCCCATGGGCCTCTGACTTGGCTTCACATACCGTCGAGAAATATTGTCTCGGGCCGGTTTCTTCACGATGTTTTCCTTCACCGTTTTTAAGCAAGTGATAATTATACAATACGCACATGAATCTGAAAAGTCAGAGGTGTGTGCCTTCGGTACGAACTCGAGTCACACCACTAGGCTATCACTGCTACTGTAAGATGATGACTAGGTTACTAAGAGTAGGTACCTACAATTCATTTGCCATGGCAGATTAATGATGGCCAGTCCCAACTGACAGCGCCCGTTCAGGAACTTGACGTATGTTGTCGGCATCGCTCAGCTCAACCATTTCGTAGGTATCCGAGCGACTTAACACACACGCTACTTTCACGACATTTGTTAAGCATGACGTGCATCTAACTGCCAGACACCAATTCTTAGTCACCACTTTTCTGAACCATTCTCAATCCTTTGTTTCCATATCAGCTTTCACATGCCCCACTCGTCCAGGCCCCCGCAGTTTTACTACAGCTAAACCTATAACTAAATACCCATTGAACTGAGCAAATAAATCGCGATTGTCACTACACGCATAAAGCCACCCGTAAGGGCGGGCTCAGACGCGCGACACGCGACTGGGCGACAGTGCGAATAGCAAACACCCTCGCGGCGACACGGGTACTATTAATTACGTACTTGTAATATACGATCACACTGTTTGTTGTAATTTTCATTTGGAGAGTGTAATAATAGATTTTGGTACATATTTTTGTTTAGATTTGTTTCAAAAGAAAACTCGATGATATTTGTGGAAGGAAATGTAGATAAAATAATTATTTCTTATTATTTTGTTAATTACTTATCTCAACAGACAGATGGGCAAAGATCGTCACTCACTGGACGCCTGTAGGAGGACATCGTCGTCGAGGTCGGTCGCGGCGTAGATGGCGTGACGATCTAGACGTGTTTGCGGGGCTGGCATGGTTAGAAACGGCACAAAATAGAGAGGTTTGGAAGGTAAATGGAGAGGTCTTTGTTCAGGACAATCTCTAGGCTAAAAAATACCTATCCGTCTTTTTGCTTCAGAATACGTAAAAGACGTCATGAAAATCTACTAACACACACTGGGATGAATTAAAATATAGCTTGAATTAGGTTTCTTATAGCAGTATTTTTTAGCAATTTCAAGCGTTTCTATTGCATCAGAAATAAATTACTTTGCATTCCTAACCAAACTCAGAGTCAAAACCAATTGAATTAGGTAGTAATTGTGAGGTTATGACTAAAGGACCTTCGAACATGAAGAACTCAAAATGTTCCTTATATGAACTACGGAACCCAAAAAATATACCAATCGCGATGACCCGGTGAACTACGTATCAGCAACATTTTTTTTCAATATTGCCTAGTTCCATTTTTTCCTATACCTACCACGCCAGTATAGAGGCAAACAAAACAAAAAAAACTCAAATCGATCGAGCCATTTTCGAGTTTTTGCGAGACTAACGCACGGCAATTTTTTTTATATACAAGGTTAGTCGGAAAGGGGTACTAAGCCGCGGGCCACTTAAAGTATCACTGATGACTATTTTAAAGCAAGTGTTAAAATTTCAAAATTCGATATAAAAATTTTGCATGCAAAATGATTTTTATTTTAGTTTTTTCAAAAAAGAAACATACTTGCTTTAGTTATAAATTCAGAATTCTAATCCGTGACCCCAAATATGACCAAAATTGTAAACACAGCTGATCATAACTATGAACAAATTAATAGATTTTAGCATATTTTTTACGAAATCTTTGATAAGCAATTTCTCTTAAACTATCGAGTTTTAGGAAAAGTTGTAGAACAAAAGTTATCCCTTATTATGGGTAGTTTAACACCCTTTCAGCTTAGTACCCCCTTTCCGACTAACCTTGTATAGATAAAGATCTCCAAACATCAACACTAGCTAAAATTAAATTCCTAAATTAACACAACACTTTGGTACTTATCGTAGTGTGAAATGACAAGTAATCGACACTTATATGTCCCGTGTGCTATGTCCCAGGTCTGTCCTTTGTCCCGAGCCATGACACGTGCCAACGTAATCAATCGACGCCTTTTTATCAATCGCAAACACTTATTGCGTCTGAACAAGACATTATTTTGATGTTTGTTGTGATGTTCAAGGGGGATTTATTTTGTATCTGTATTTGTATGGTGTACATTTTTTGGTAGGTTTATTAATTTAACAAATAATAGTAGTATAAAGTAGTCATACTAACTCGTGGCTAACTACCAACCACGCGGATCATACGATTTGCGAGGTTAAGCAGCGCTTGCCGCGGTCAGTCCGTGGATGGGTGACCGTTCGTTACACATCGAGACCCCTCCGTGTCTCGGAGAGCACGTTAAAAAGTCGGTCCCGGGTGTCATACGAATACCTTGACAATCGTTACGGAAGTCAGAAATCCGAAAGTCTGACAACCTACCAACCTTAGGATATTGGCATTACCCAGAAACTGGGTTGTGGAAGTCTGATGGCAGTCGCTCCGTATAAAATACTGGTATTCAGCCGCATTTAGTTAGACTGGAAGCTGACTCCAACATAGTGGGAAAAAGGCTAGGTAGAACAGAACTAACGAACATAATTAATGTGTGCGACTTAAAATATCTTCAAACTTTATAAACATTTCGATGCTATTAAAAATCCAGTATTGTCTAAAACCACAATAGAAAAATAAATACAAACTCACCATATACCAAATTAAAAATAATTATGTAACACATCATTAATATCGGCTATTAAATGAAATCAAAGTCAAATTATTTATTAGTGTGATTTTTGGTGATACAGTAGGTCTTATAGTTAGGTTACCCATTAGGGAATACACTATTTAACAATATAAGTATTTAAAATCGATATTACATACAAATTAACAAAAATGTCAATATTTAAAATATGTACAATCAATTTTTATAATAAACATTTAGAATACATTTAATTATTATAATAAATATTCAGAACACAATTAATAAGTCAAGTTTTAGAATTTTCTAGCATAAATACATAAATCTTTCTCTTTTCAAAAAATCCTCAACAATACCATAGGAAAGTATCTACAGGTAGTACATACATTTTTGCACATGACTGTACCACAAGTACCGACTAAGCGACCCGTCGTCACAGGTGTGAATGCCAACAGCAGCGACTGACTTAATCTCACTCGTGTTGTGCTGAGCGCCTCTCCAAACGTGTCATCGTACTGAAAGCTACTATTTTCACACGTGTGCAGGCTACGGAGTCATGCCATGGAAAATAAAAATTGTAACCAACGTTACGAGCGGCGAATACATTTGACTATCAGGAATTTTCCGGTTTGGTCACACGTTAAGGAGGAAGAGGGGTTCTAGAAAATGTGACGTGCCTGAAGACCATAATTATGGCTTCTTCGTTACGGGTCGCGGTTTCGATTCCCGCATGTCAGTAATATTTGAATGGCCTACGTATACTTACACCCATATTCTAAGACGTTCCTCCAAAACTTACTCGACTCGACTCCACCTCGACTCAGTTTTTCTCACTACAATCGATAGTTATAGTTGACATAAACGTCCTCGACTCGAAATTGCGACTAAGAATACAATTTTGAAGGTGTTTTCGAGGCCGTCCTGAGTCGAGTAAGTTTTGGAGGAACGTCTTAGAATATGGGTGTTATTGTGGGTCTGGACTTTTGAGTGATTTGCGTCTGTAAACGGACTCACGATACAAGAGAAATCCTAGTGAACTTCAACGTTCTTATTAGAAAAAACCCCATTCAATGGCAAACGCTTCATCATAGCGCAACTCCATTTCATTGTCCGCAAACGGTCTAGAAATAAAAATTGAATATCGAGCGCTAGAAATATCATATCTATTCCTAATCCTGGTGCCACTCGTTACCGTCAAGCCGGCAGTCAGTCTGCACATGGTAGCGAGAGATCCGGTTTATTTGCGCTTATATTGTGTGGACACAATACTTCAGAGGGATCATGTCGCGAGTCGCGACTGTACTAGAGGAGACTGGGTACCTATTTATTTATAGGTATGTAGGTTGGTAGGTATTACGTGTGTGTTGGAAAAAGACTTGTATTTTATAGGGTTTGATAATGTAAGGCAAAGGTTTATGGATGATAGAAATGATAGGTACATCGCGCAGCTTTAGTGCCAAACCAAATCTGACGGAAGATACGTTGCGGATCTTCCGTTGCGTAATTTAATCAAGGAATTTTAGTAACGCATCTTCGGCCAAATGTGTACGGTGTCAGATGTTTATATCTAATTATGTGTACCGGCGCGGCGGAAGATTGGCGACGTATCTTCTGTTAAATGTGGCTTGGCCCTTAGGCTTAGTGTGTAAAATCTGGCACTGATGCATCGAATAAAATTTAATTGGAAATAAATAATCAAATGTAAATTAAATCATATAGGTATGCAATTAATTTATTTTTAATTGACTACTGATATTAACATTTGAATACTTTTGAAATAATAGTCAACGACACTTCGTCATCCATTGAAAATAAATCTATAGTACACGAATAATTTGACCCTATCTTTGGTGTTCCCCTTCTATGTATTATAGGAGTGTGCAGAAGACTACGAGATGTGTGCAAATCAGGTTAGACTAGGGTCAAACGAGAGCAAGAAATGAAAAAACAAGTTTACAGATCAGCATTACAGCCATCAAACTACAGCGATAATAATTCTTTTTACAGCAGTGATAGCCTAGTGGTGTGACCGACGAACTGCCAAGTCATAGGTCTCGAATTCAAACCCAAGGCACGCACCTCTGACTTTTCGGATTCATGTGCGTATTGTATAATTATCACTTGCTTAAAAACGGTGAAGGAAAACATCGTGAGAAAACCGGTATGCCTGAGAGATATTTCTCGACGGCATGTGAAGCCAAATCAGAGGCCCATGGGCGGCATGTTAGTCACTAACCACACGAAAAGAAGAAGACGCACGGCAGTATATCAAGCCAAGTTCGGAAGAAAGGCGACGCATCGGCCGTGGCTGCCCAATCGTGTGTTACACAAACCATTTTGAAAAACGAAGAAAAAAAACCTATTTAATTTTATTAATCTCCCAATCAGCCAAAGCTTAAATTCGAAATTCAAGAATAATTTATGAAAGTAAAACAAGTGTTATTTGTCGTTGAGCTCCGCTATGCGCCATGAGAATGTACCCATCTGCAGTGCAGTAAGCAGTATCGCAAACAGCTTCCGGACCCTCGCCGACTTGTATAGCTTTGTGGATTTTGATAATACTGTAAGAATATACATAGAAGAATGAGTATTAGAGTGTATTATTTATGAAGTAACTGAGTTAAATGAGGATCACAAGCTGTAATTTCCTCCTAATGATTAAATTAACTTACCGTGTGGTCGTTAAGCCTGTTCTAATCTGATGATAATCGATAAATCTTTGGAAAAATGAGTATTTAACGTTGGCGAATTATCGCATAGTTTTTATGAAAAAATGCTTTAGAAGAGACCTTGATCTCTGATTTTATTTCGGCTTTTCTTCTCAGAGCCAGTCAAAGGAAACGACGGTAACATCGTCTTAAAAAAAATTACATTGACACCATTACATGACACATCTGTAACAGATTTATTTACAGAAATAAAAATCAATCTATACTATCTATACTAATATTATAAAGAGGAAAGATTTGTATTTTTGTATGTAACGAATAAACTTAAAAACTACTGGACCGATTTCAAAAATTCTTTTGCCGTTAGAAAGGTACATTATCACTGAGTAACATAGGCTACGGGCGGAGCCGTGAGGACACAGCTAGTTATCAATAAAGAAAAAAAAAATATTAGTATTTTTTTTATTATTTAAAAGTTACTAACGTTATGTAGGTAGGTACTGAAAATATTTGATTACGTATTAAGATAATAAGATATAATTTTTTTTAAGTCTCCGTATTCTTCGTCTTTCGTAACGAGTAGTCCGAAGCCCGAAAGTCTGACAACCAGTCTAACCTTAGAGTATCGGCATCACCCAGTAACTGGGTTGCCGAGGACTGATGGCGGTCGCTCCGTGTAAAATAGGAACCAGTGTTCAGCCACATCTGGTTAGATTGGAAGCTGACCCCAACATAGTTGGGAAAAGGCTGGGCAGATACTAGATTCTAAGCTTTTTAATAATAACTTACGCAATGGACTCGAGTGCATAAATCTGCTTCACTCCCACAGGATTACTTTAATTGCAATCCAACGCCCAACAGTACACACAAAAACTGCTAAACTGTTGACTTTGTTAACTAAAAACTACAAATAAGATTTAAATGAGAGCGGTGACATTTTAGGGTTGAGTTTAATATTGGGGACGAATTCGTGGGGCGTCTAATGAATAAAACAGTTACAGAATGTGATTTATTTATCATGAAAATAGATTTGTGTTTTTCCGTGTGGAATTTCTCAGTAGCAGCCCGGAGTTTGGATTCGTGCACGGTTGATGGCAATAGGCTCGCTCCCTATTACATGGGACTTAAACATAACGGCGAAATGAGGGTGTTACTATACATCTCTGCCCAACCCTTCGGGGAATACAGGCGTGATAATATTTGTTATGTTATGTGAAAATAGATTTCCATGAATTACATCTTTTTCAAGGAGACAAAAGGCAGAAATAGCCTAGCGATTGAACGCTTACCTTCCCTTCTGAAAAAAACTGGATTAATCATAACATTACGCCTGTATTCCCCAAAGGGTTAGGCAGAGGTGTATAGTAATACCCTCATTTCGCCGTTATGTTTCAGTCCCATGGGGGCGAGCCTATTGCCATCAACTGGGCACAAATCCAAACTCCGCGTTGCTACTGAGGAATTCCACACGGAAAAACCCAATAACACTGCCCAACCTGGAGATCGAACCCAGGGCCTCGTTGCTCTTGCCATCACTAGACCAACAAGGTAGTTACAACAGTGATAGCCTAGTGGTGTGACCGTCAGACAGCCAAGGTATAGGTCTCGAGTTCGAACCCAAGGCACACACCTCTGACTTGGATTCATGTGCGTATTGTATAATTATCACTTGCTTAAAAACGGTGAAGGAAAACATCGTGCGGAAACCGGCATGCCTGAGAGATATTTCTCGACGGTATGTGAAGGCAAGTCAGAGGCTTATGGGCGGCATAAATTGTGACACCAGGTTAGTCACTAATCAGACGAAAAGAGAAGAGATGAGGCAGTTGCCAAACTGGCTTTTTCTCATCCTATAATTTTCAGTTTCTAAAACCACATAAAAACGACTTCACACATCACAAGACATACACCGCTCAGTTTCAAAAGAACCGGTAGTTAGTTTCCACCCAATCTCACGCGGTACAATTATTAACGCTACTTAACCACACACAATCGGGTGTTTTGCGAAATGGCCGGGCAGCGTCAAATTGGGGGTTTGTGCAGCCGGGCGTTATACAATTTGCCCCACCGGCATAATATTTATTTCATTACTTCTATTCATAGGCTCTAATCTGTGTTGCGGTAGAAGTGTGAAATGTAGTTGTTCGTTGAAAATGTTAAAATACAAACTTTTTATTGTAAATCATTTTTTGTTTTCTTACAGTATTTGTGTAGAATTTATGTCAATCAAATCCTACAGGGCTACTTGTTAAGTTATTATAAACTTAGCATGGGAAGATAAAATAAAAAATATTGTTTTTATAATTAACTAGCGACCCGCCCCGGCTTCGTACGGGTGCAATATAGATACTAATGTGGAGCAGTGTGGAGTCATTAATTATTATAATTAGGACTAGTCCGCATATAAATCTTCATCTTAAATCCCTCTATCTATTGCTGAAAACTGCATTAAAATCCGTTGCGTAGTTTAAAATATGTAAGTGTACAGACAGCGGGAGCGACTTTGTTTTATACTATGTAAAGATATTTTACAGGATTAAAAAGCTTATTGAGGTACTAATTTTTTTTATTTTGTCTTACCTGCATCTTCTATCTGAGATACATTGACAACAACATTAGCCTCTTAATGTTCTGTGAAGATCAGTCCCTCAGAAGACAGTAACAGTACGTATGTAGTGGTTAGCACTGCTTATTTGTTTTGCACAACAAATTAACGAACATAATATTTAACTTCCATTTGACATTTTACCAATAGACATAGAACACACATAGATAACCCTTAAACAACAAACTTACATAAACGCATTATCTATTACTAATGACATCTAATGTTTTTCTTGTCAGCTGTCGCTTGTAGTTTATTTTTCTTTGTTGTACTGTGTCCTAAAATTCGATTAAAATAAAATCAGTAATATTATTTAGTTATTAAGAAGGAACGTGGTAATAGAAAATATACGCAAATAGTTCCCCTTTGAAAGTTTCTTTCTTTTACCTCGTTGCCACTTCACTGGTGACCCCACGAAGAACACAGAAGCCTACGGAGACAGCATGTCAACCGGAGCAGGAGCGACGGCGGAGAAGCAGGACATCTACCGAGTTGGCGTGAAGTTGCCGCCATTTTGGCCGGAGGAACCAGCGCTATGGTTTGCGCAGGTCGAAGGTCAGGTCGCCATATCGGGTATAACTGCTGCTGAGTACATGCTGGCTATGAATGAGCTCGTGGGTTCATGTACATGTAATCATGAGTGTTCACAATCAGTGACCAACAACATGTCACCCAACAGTAAGCTCTCACCGGCCTGTTCTATGTCTGTTTGTGACACCTCCATAATGCATATGTGTGACATAAAAAAAATGCTAATAGCTCCCTCACCGCTATACATGTTAATAACCCCCACAGTGTGGCATCATCACTCAAACCTAAACTTGTGATATTTAGTGATGAAATTGGTAAAAATATGGGCCCGTTGCTATCAAGTTACTGCAAGGGATATTCAATTACAAATTATTGTATGCCTGGACTAAGTTACATTGACATTATGAGAAAAATTATTAGTTTTAAGTTTAGCCAGGATACTACTTTGTTAATATTAATTGGAAATAGAGGAAATGTGAATAGAAAAAGTCTGCTCCAGTATTATAATAAACTGTGTGAGCTTGACTTAAGAAAAATTGTTATGTTCACATTTCCCTATAGCAACAACTTGCCACAGGAAGAAAATAATATTAGATATAAGCTTAACATATTGTTACATACATGGACATGTAATAACAGTATGTTCAATTTGATTGACACTAACAATTATGTTAGTAAACATTTATATTTGACGAAAGATAGTTACTATCTTTCAAAATACTGTAAAAGACAAATAGCTATGTCGCTATCCTATTTT
This sequence comes from Amphipyra berbera, assembly GCA_910594945.2. NCBI lineage: Eukaryota > Metazoa > Arthropoda > Insecta > Lepidoptera > Noctuidae > Amphipyra > Amphipyra berbera. The sequence continues at coordinate 4,314,404 of OU343138.1, forward strand.
TTTGATATTTCAGCCAAGAATTTGGCTACTGATACCATTGCTTCTATTGAGCAATTGCCTGACATTTGCAATGATTCTGACATTATTTATAATTTAAATTAGATATTGAGACAATAGAGGCAACCTCTTGCTTAAATGTTATTGATGATGTGAATGTTAAACCTATTTCAAAAATAACCAAGAAAACCATTAACCTGGTGCACCAAAATATTCAAGGAATGATTAGTAAAGACCTTGAAATTGAATTGTTTATGAACTGCAACAACATTGATATTTTTTGCATTACAGAACATTGGCTAAAAAGCTATCAGTTCATATTCAATTTCAATAATCACCAAGTTGGTAGTTCGTTCAGCAGAGAAAATGCTATACATGACGGCTCATTAATTTTATTAAATAAACAGTTAAATGATACAGACCGTAAGGATATCGTGAGCCTCTCTGTTGAGCGGACAATTGAAATAGCCTGTGTGAAGCTGGAGCGGCTTGTTGTATTGAGTGTGTACAGACCACCGTCATCATTGTATGATTGTTTTGAGAATATCATGGATCAAGTGTTGCGAAAAATTTGTCAAATAAATAAAAACATAATTGTATGTGGCGACTTTAATGTAAATTTGTTGGAAGATTCATCTATGTGCCTCAGAATTAAAAATTTATTTAAATCATATAATCTTGAAAATCTTTTTCTGGAGCCTACGAGGATAACTGCCACTACAGCTACTTGTTTGGACAATATATTTACAGATATTGTGCCTAATAATAAACAAATAATAAATCAACTTAACTCTGATCATTGTGGACAGTTGATAACATTTTTTAAGGAAGACAAGAAAGTGTTAAAAAGGGATATTATTGTAGTGCCTAAAACTGTGGGTCGCTTGGAAGGATTCAAAAATAAACTGATTAGGAAATTGCCTTACTTGTGTTATAGTGACGATCCTAACCAGTTATACAATACATTTTTTAACATGTTTTGTACAGAATTTAACTCGACCTTCATCCCCAAGAAGATCTCAGTTAAAGGTACTGCAACCTTCAGTGAATGGGCAACTATAGGTATATATAAAAGTAGGAAAAGACTTTATGAATTGTATGCAGAAAAAACCTATAATAATAGTGAAGAATTTTGTCAATATGTTAGGGATTATTCAAAATTATTTAAAAGAGTTTGTCGTTTGGCCAAAATTCGGTACTTAAGTTTTAAAATTAAGAATAGTAATAACAAAATTAAAATGACTTGGGATATAATCAACAATGAGACTGGAAGAGTCAAGAATCGAAGTAGTGACTGTGCCTTTCAATTGATAATAAGACAGTTAAATCAGACTTAGAAGTTGCCACAGCATTTGAACACTTCTTCACGGACATTCCAGTTTCAATCACAAAATCCTTGAAGTCATCCCCCACTGTTGCCGAATCTCTATTGAAAGAAAATGTTAATATGTGTAATAATGAATTAAATTTCCGATATGTAAGTGATAAAGATATTGTAAAAACTTTCAATACCCTTAATGTCAAAAAGACCGCCGATCTTTGGGGTAACTCCGTTGAAGTTACAAAATCTATTATCAACACAGTAGCACCTGAGTTAGCTGTAATTTACAATAAATGTGTTGGATGTGGTGTATTTCCTGACTTAATGAAAAGTAGTAAGATTATACCTTTATTTAAATCGGGCAGCACATCTGACCCCACTAACTTTAGACCTATTTCTGTGCTTCCCACCTTTAGTAAAATATTTGAAAAATTAATCCTTGATGGGCTGCAAACCCACTTTAATAAAAATAATTTGTTACATAGGAAACAATTTGGTTTCACAAGAGGTCGCTCTACAACTGACGCTGGTGTCGAGCTTTTAGTTAACATTTTTAATGCCTGGGAGGATTCACATGATGCTTTAGGCGTCTTTTGTGACTTGTCAAAGGCGTTTGATTGCGTTTTTCACGAGACATTGGTCAGGAAATTACATCACTACGGAGTTAGGAATACTGCTCTGGATCTTCTTATTTCCTATCTGGGTAATAGGATCCAGAGAGTAGACGTGAATGGGGAGAGATCTCCGGGGTCTGTAGTGACAATGGGAGTTCCGCAGGGCTCAATTCTCGGCCCGTTCCTATTTCTCGTTTATATTAATGACCTACCTTATCTCATGAAAGATAATCAGGAGATTGTGTTATTTGCTGATGATACATCATTGTTATTTAAACTTAAACGGCAGCAGCCAGTTACGGACGATGTAAATAACGCTATCTCTGAAGTAGTGCACTGGTTTAATGTTAATAACTTACTTTTGAACGATAAAAAGACTAAATGTATCAGATTTTTGACACCTAATGCTAAGCAGGTGAAAACCAGTGTAGTAATAAATGGAGACGAGTTGGATCTTGTGGACACCACTATTTTCTTGGGTATAACTTTAGATTCGAAACTGCAGTGGGGCCCACATATAGATAAATTGTCGAAAAGACTCAGTTCTGCAGCTTACGCGGTCTATAAGATACGCCAGCTAACTGATGTAGAGACAGCCAGATTGGTATATTTTAGTTACTTCCATAGTGTTATGTCGTACGGCATTTTGTTGTGGGGAAATGCTGCCGACATCCAAACTATCTTTGTTTTGCAGAAGAGAGCTATTCGAGCAATTTATAACCTTAGTTTTAGGCATTCACTGAGGGATAAATTTAAAGAAATTAATATAATGACGGTCGCATCACAATATATTTATGAAAATTTGATTTATATAAAGAAAAATATCAGTTTGTTCTCTAAGAACAGTGACATCCATAACGTCAATACTAGAAATAAAAATAAACTCATCCTACCAATGACTAGGCTCCAGAAAATCAGTAACTCCTTTAGGTGCCAAAGTATACGCTTCTACAACAAAATTCCAGGCAATATTCAAGACTTAAATCTTAATAAATTTAAGTCCTATGTAAAGCAGAAACTATGCAAAAAGGGTTTCTATAACGTTAAAGATTATATGGACGATAAAAATGCTTGGAATTGAGCCGCTCGCTGTTATCACAGACGCATCATTGTAATTATTTCATAACATTATTATTTTTTATTTTATCCTTTTGACATTTATAATCGAATTATTTTTTCAATGATTATTATTATTTTACCATCGCCTCATTTTTTACGTTACATTTTTAATAAATTGTGAATGTGAGTACCATGTAGGGTAGCTATATACACGAATTTTGTAAACGTTTGGCGGTTCTTGAGTTTTTTTTGTGACCCACACAAATGTCCAGCTGATTGATAGCGTCGTGCAGCGGTCGGGTTGTTGAGCTCCCTAAAATAAGGTTTGAGCTCCGCGATGATTGAAGCAGATGTACCGTCAGTTAGGACAGGTCAACTCGAAACTGCTATGGCACTTTCCTCAAAAGACCATTCCAAGCGTTGCCCTACATCGTTTCGCTCGCATAGTTTGTATACTACAATGTCTGGACTTTATCTGGACTATTGTCTGGACTGGCAAAATAGGTTTTTGTATTATAGTTATTATTTTAATAATATCGCTTTACAATACTTCATTCCAAACTGTAAAGTATGAGCACCATGCAGCTATTAGTGATACGCTTATAATCATATCATATTACTGCCTATTGTCTGGTAATATGAGTCTGTCATGCTCACTTAAATGTCTTGCTGATGGTGGCGTTGTTTATCCGGTCGTTGAGTTCCCTATAATATGGTTGAGCTGACCGATGCGGATGTGCACGTCATGCTCGTGAACGGGTGCCGTCTGTCGGGACTGGTCAGCTCTTAACTGCTATGGCAATCATAGAAGGCATATTTTTCTATTTGTTACTCTTATGTGAGTTTATTTGTTACATTAACCTGCATTATTCTCATTCTATTTCTCACACTACTGTAATGGAATTGTAATGAACTACTATTTTAAAAAGAGTATTCATGGAGTTTCTTGCCGGCTCTTCTCCATAGAACCTACCTTTTGGAACCGTGCACCTAGTCGTGACGTTTTAAAAGTGCCTGAAATCTGGTCTATTTGAAATAAAAAACTTTGACTTTGACTTTGATGCCACGAAATTTTATACCGTCGTGGCACAGTTAGACCACCGTTATATGTTGGAAGCTAGGGATATTATCAAGAACCCTCCAGCTCAGGACAAGTACATAAAGCTTAAGGCCGAGCTTATACGTAGACTCTCTGACTCGCACGAGAAAAGAGTTCAGCAGATTTTCACGCAAGAGGAGCTCGGCGATCGTAAGCCCTCTCAGTTTTTACGTCACCTGCAAACCCTAGCTGGCGCTAACGTAACGGAATCTTTCCTGGCCACGTTGTGGGCGAGTAGACTACCAACCAACATCCAGACGGTTATTGCGTCTCAACCTAATCTCGCTCTCCAGTCTGTCGCAGATTTAGCCGACCGCGTGCACGAGATCGCGCCTGCACCCGCCCCGGCGCTCACATCACCTCCCGCCGTGGCAAGTACGAGCACCTGCAGCAGGATTAGCGAGCTGGAATTATGTATATCAGAATTAACAAGACAGGTAGCGGCGTTACAAACACGTGGTCAGGTACATCATCGCTCGCGATCCTCTGATAGGTTTAGGCTTGGTGGCAGAGAACCGACCCCAGGCCGTCGCGATCGTTTGCGCTCTAGAGGCGCTTGGAACGAAGAGCACTGCTGGTACCATAACCGTTTCGGTGACAATGCCACGCGGTGCACCACGCCGTGTACGTACGCGGGAAATCCCACCGGCAGCCGGAAGTAGCGGCTAACGTCTGCCCCAATTCACCACGCCGCCTATTTGTAACAGACCGGGCCACTAAAACCACCTTTCTAGTGGAGACAGGGTCCGATCTTTGTGTATACCCACGTACAGTGCCGGTTCTGTAGCAGTTATTGCCTCTGTCAAATCGGTGGGTGGTAGCACAGAATACCACGAGCTCCTTCGGCAATACCCAGAGGTCACGCGGCCTTCGGGAGCGCAACGGCAGATCAGCCACAATACCGTGCACCACATTCGCACCACCGCTGGCCCACCCATTTACAGTCGACCTCGCCGCTTGCCACCAGACAAGCTCAAGGTCGCGCAGAAGGAGTTTGAGGCAATGCTGGCAAATGGTACGGCGCGTCCGTCCGAGAGCCCATGGTCGTCCCCTCTTCATCTCGCCCCCAAGAAGGACAACAGCTGGCGTCCCTGTGGGGATTATAGAGCGCTGAATGCCCGCACAGTCCCGGACAGATATCCCATTCCGCATATACAGGATTTCGCTCATCAGCTGGCTGGCAGCAGGCTTTACAGCAAAATTGATCTGGTTAAAGCCTACAACCAGATTCCTGTCCAGCCAGCGGATATTCATAAGATAGCAATCACCACTCCGTTCGGGCTGTTTGAGTTCCCGTTCATGACGTTCGGTCTCAGGAATGCTGCGCAAACGTTCCAGCGATTCATGGACGAGGTGCTCCGTGGGCTGTCGTTCTGCTACTGCTACTTAGATGATATTCTCCTTTTCTCAGAGACGGCAGCCCAGCACACCGAACATCTGCACCAGCTATTAAAGCGGTTGTCCGACTACGGGATCCTCATCAACTCGTCAAAGTGTGAGTTCGGCCGGACCTCTATCACCTTTCTAGGACATGAGGTGTCCGCAGAAGGTGTTCGTCCCCTGCCAGAGAAGGTGCAGGCGATACTGGACTACCCAGCTCCCAAGACCGTCAAGGAGATGCGTCGTTTCTTGGGTATGTTCAATTTTTACCGCCGCTTTGTTCCTGAGGCAGCTCGCTTGCAGGCGCCGCTCAATGTTGTTCTCGCAGGTCCTAAAACGAGAGGAGCACAGCCAATTACACTGTCGCAGGAAACGCTTGAGGCTTTCGGCGCTTGTAAAAATAGCTTGTCCAAGGCAGCTTTGCTAGCACACCCGGATCCAATCGCTGAGCTTGCAATATTCACAGACGCATCAGATACCTCTATAGGCGCAGTATTGCAGCAGAGGACAAGAGGTGCATGGATACCTCTCGCATTTTTCTCCAGGCGGCTGTCCCCGGCTCAAAGGAAGTATAGCCCGTATGACAGGGAGCTCTTAGCAATTTACGACGCCGTCAGATACTTCCATATTCACAGATCGACAGATTCTTCCATATTCCACTTCACCATATTCACAGATCACAAACCCCTGTCATACGTATATGCGCACAACCGTGAAAATTGCTCTCCGAGGCAATTCAGGTACCTGGACTACATTGCCCAATTTACCACGGACATCCAGTTTGTAGCGGGCAAGGACAATGTCGTCGCGGATGCTCTGTCGCGGGTAGAGGCAGTAATAGTACCAGCGTTTGATTATCCAGCTCTTGCACGTTCCCAGGAAAGCGATCCTGAGCTGCAGGAGCTCTTAGCAAACAACACGACATCGCTGGTACTAAAGAGAATACGTTTCACGGACTCAGGCGAAGAGCTATATTGTGACGTGTCCACCTCTAATACTCGCCCTTATGTTACAGAGCCCTACAGGAGACAGGTGTTTAATAAACTTCACCAGCTGAGCCACCCTGGTAGGCAGGCCACGGTCAGATTGATTTCCACTCGTTTCGTCTGGCCTGGCCTAAAGAAGAACTGCAGGGCCTGGACCAGAGAGTGCGTAGAGTGCCAGAAGAACAAAGTCTCGCGGCACACATCCTCTCCCACCTCTCCTTTCCCTGTTCCTTCCCATCGTTTTTCCCATATCCACATGGATATAGTAGGGCCATTACCAATGTCGTGTAATTTCAGATATTGCCTCACCATCATTGACCGCTTCACTCGCTGGCCCGAGGCGTATCCCATCGCCGACATCACGGCTGAGACATGCGCCCGCGCCTTCATCGCCGGCTGGGTGTCTCGCTTCGGTTGCCCCCATCGCATCACCACTGACAGGGGCAAGCAGTTCGAAAGCAAACTTTTTCACACCATCGCAGCAGTCCTCGGTAGCCAGCATCGGCCAACCACGGCGTACCACCCAGCTTGCAACGGCATGGTCGAACGCCTACACCGCCAGCTGAAGGCGGCCATCCGATGTTACACCGACACCAACTGGACTGAGGTTCTTCCCCTGGTGCTGCTGGGCATCCGCAGCGCCTGGAAGGAGGATATAAAAGCGTCAGCAGCTGAACTAGTCTACGGTGAGCCCCTAAGCCTTCCGGGAGAGTTCATTAACCCGTCACTCACCGGCACAGTAGACTACACGGACTTCACGGCAAGACTTCGGCATCACATGGCGAAGTTGTCGCCAGAACCAGCGAGTCGACACGGCCAGAAGCCGTTCTACGTATCCCGCAGCTTGGCAACATCGTCTCACGTCTTCCTGCGATACGACGCTGTGCGCCGCCCTCTCGACCCTCCTTACACCGGACCTCACAAGGTGCTTAAAAAGGGCGAAAAAACGTTTAAAATAGAGGTTAAAGGGAGAGAAACGACGGTCACAATCGACAGGTTGAAGCCGGCTTACCTCACCAACGACGATGACAACACTCCCAGCACGATGTCGGGGTCCACGGTGACGAACACAACTCCGCTTCCCACCGTCAGCGTCGAGAAGAAAACCCGTTCCGGTCGCACCGTACATTTCCCAGACTACTATCGCCCGTAGCTTAGTAGCTACGGTCTCAAGGGGGGGGTAGTGTAGTGGTTAGCACTGCTTATTTGTTTTGCACAACAAATTGTTAAATACACTCCATAATTAACGAACATAATATTTATTTTCCATTTGACATTTCACCAATAGACATAGAACACACATAGTTAACCCTTAAACAACAAACTTACTTAAACGCATTATCTATTACTAATGACATCTAATGTTTTCTTGTCAGCTGTCGCTTGTCGTTTATTTTCTTTGTTGTACTGTGTCCCAAAATTCGATTAAAATAAAATCAGTAATATTATTTAGTTATTAAGAAGGAACGTGGTAATAGAAAATATACGCAAATAGTTCCCCTTTGAGAGTTTCTTTCTTTTACCTCGTTGCCACTTCACGTATAAAACTACAGTCATTATATTATATTTTGTATATTATATTACTTTAGTATGTTACTGCTTCGTTGGTCTAGTGGTGGCAAGCGCGATTGCTGATCGTGAGATCCTGGGTTCGATCCCCAGGTCGGGCAGTGTTACTAGGTTTTCTCGTGGGGAATACCTCAGTAGCAGCCCTGTCTTTGGATTAGTGCCCGGTTGATGGCAATAGGCTCGCCCCTCTTACATGGGACTTAAACATAACGGTGAAATGAAGGTATTACTATACACCTCTGCCCAACCCTTCCGGGAATATACTTGTGATATTATGTTATGTTTAGTGTAAATAGTGTTCATTAAATTATGTGCAACAAAGCCGCAGACCATCATGCTGAAAAAAAAAGCAAGGAAGAAGCCAGTTTTAGTATGCACATTTATAGACAGATTGTAACTTCAAACAAATAAAAAAAATGTCTCATCGGACATTATCAAAACTACCCGATTCCCCAGCTTTGTCCGCAACATTTCAGCATACGAACAGATCATAGCTTACTTCACGGGGCGTCACTATCAAGGGCTGGATTTTTCGACCCCCGCGGCGATATTATCACCCGACCACTATCAAAAACAACCTTATTATAACCACAATAAAGTCGAACATCCTTTGACAACAATTTGTCAACGTAGCTTCAATGCGGAACACTATTGTGAGGATAATACCGCGATCAAACGTACACCCATTGTCAGTGAATGTGCTAAACTATTTTAACCTGTAACTTCTTTGCAATAAAGTTGAAATTCCTCTGGCTTTATTGATAGTGGTTTTGAATAAGGGGGTAAGTGAGAGATTCGTTTAATTCATCTAGACGTGCACAGGACTCTTAATTTTGAATGTAATATTTGTAGGGTGTGTCAACGAAGACACAATGCCTCAACGTTAATAGTTTTTCGTCTCATTTACATTACAGATTGGATTTTAATGACCTTCTGTTTTTTCTCATTACTGTGTCTAATAATAACAAAAAACATTTCATATCTTTTTTAAAAAAATATTGCCCCACACTAGGATTTCTCCTGTATCGTGGGTGCGTTTACAGACACAAATTATCACATACACAAACGCCCAGACCGGGAACAACTATCTCTAGGCCATACAAATATTTGTTCCGTGCGGGAATCGAGCCCACGACCCGTAGCGCAGAAGCCAATCGCTCAGCCACTGCACCGAACGTGTCGTCAACTGTGAACAACAATCACGAAACAACATAATTTAGTAGCTGTAGACGTTTGCAGGCTGAATTTATATGACTATGTAGCCAAAGGCGGTCGCAGCCAAAGACTTTGAGGGGGGTCATAATTATTGACAGCAAAATAAGTTGAGCAGATTAGAATTAAGTGCATAATTTCTTTTCTTGTAAATTATCTACTTTTAGGATGTTTGTCAATATGAAGTGTACGATTTGGGGGGGGGGGGGTCATAGGGGTCATGACCCCCCGACCCCCTCGGACCGCCACTGTGTGTAGCGGTACAATTTTCGTACTGTTTCGTTGGCGCGAAAGATGCTACGCTATGCTACGCAAAGCTACGCCGTAGCTTTATTGTAGCTAAGTAGCTTAGGCCTAAGTACAACACCGTGTACTTTCGTCTGTAAGTATAGTCTTTCGAAGGTGAGTGTTATGACTCTTATGTTTTTGAAATAAGGTTCAAATTGTAATAATTAAATAATTGTTTATGCCTTCGTAAAAAAAATTGTAAGAGCTTTTTCGCAGTGAACCTTAGGGTAACTTTTAAGTTATTGCATGGAAGCCAACTAACTAACTAACCAAAAATATTATTATTGATTGTAACTAACACTTGGGTAATATTATTATCACAATACGTAATTTCAATCTGTGCTAAGTCATTAATTATTTTGTAATTATAACATTACGCCAGTTTACAGCGAAGGGTTCAGCCGAGGTGTATCTATGTAACACCATATTTAACCAACCTCTTAATAAATCTCTATTAACCCGTAAACGGTTGTCAACACAACAAATAACTATGTTAAAATACATAACTACCTCCTATATTGGAACTGGATCCCAAAAAGTCTTTACATAGCACACAATACCTATACATGGATTATAAAAGAAGGGATGACATCCCTTCCCGGCAAATCTAATAAACATCCCTTAGAGGGACATTCGGAAAACAATTTTCCAACGATTTGATTTGTTATGTGTTGAACAATACTTATGTACGAATAAGTTATATATTTATTTAGGTAAAGAATGGTGCCGAATCTGTAAAGCACAAACTAAATCTTATTTAGGCTATTACCATCTTTTTCACGCTGATAAAATAAGAAAGAGACGGGCGTAAATAAGAGTTGTCGTATTTAGTTTTACTAATATTTCTATACATATTTAGACATTTCAGAACGTGTCGACTAAAACCACGGTGAAGTTCAAGGCGTAATCTAGTTTGACATCTCTAACTCAGTTCTTATCTACCACCGTCCTTTTGTCGCGCTTTCTGTTAGTAAGAGATAGCAATACTTTAGTTTTAATTTAGTTTGGTGAACAAGAAAATCAGCACCAATATACTGTTTTCGAATACGTTAATGGTTTTTGTCCCCATTTGCCAAAATAGTGATTACGGCTATAGATTGCTGCTCCATTGATCTCGGATTCGATTCACATACATACCTAGTCTTACCATAAACATTGTCACGAAGAAAAAAAATTTTTTTTTATTGCAAATAATATTTATTACTTTTACAGTGTGTTAGTTTAATAAATAAATATAAAACAATTTAAAATATAAAAAGCTTATTCGAAGTGGTCTCCATTGGCTGCAATACAGTCCTTTAAACGTTGAGGCCAGTTATCAATAGAAGCACGTAATCTTTCCATGGGAAAATTCTTCACTGCCAATCGTATGGATTGTTTTAGGGACTCCAAATTATCATTGCGTTTAGAGCAAGCCGTACTCTCTAAAACTGACCATAAATCACAATCCAGCGGATTAAGATCGGGACTAGACGACGGCCAGTCTTCAGCTCTGATGAAGTCCGAAACGTTCACTTCCAACCAAGACTGCGTGGACCGAGCTTTATGACCCGGCGCCGAGTCTTGTTGGAAGGACCATACTTGGTTATTGAACATGGTGTTGTTAAGGGGCTTAACTACCTTCTCAAGAATGGTATCTTAATACACTTGTGCCGATGTTTTGATACCTTTTTCACAAAAATATGGTTCAGTCACTCCTTCATAGCTAACACCCCACCAAACCATCACTGAAGTCGGATAATGCCCACGTTGCACTCTGTCGACTAATTGGGAAGCTTCCTTAGAGCTTTGAGCATAAATACGGTCATTTTTTCTGTTAAAATGTTGCTCAATTGTAAAGATTTTCTCATCCGTAAACAATAATTTTCTGTGACCTCCCTTTGCGTACCGCTTCAGTAGTTGTTTCGATTTTACCACCCTATTCTTTTTTAAATTATCAGTTAAAAAATGACCAGTGCATCTCTTATAGGCTGCAAGTCCTAAGTCATCTTTCAAAATACGCGACATGGTTCTGGGTGCTATCTTCATCTCCCGAGATAAAATCTTTTGCTTTCGGACAGGATTTCTTCGAATTCTTTCCCTTACTGCTTTGACCACCTTTTTCGTACGAACACTACGTGGACGGCCAGATCTTTTTCTGTCACAAACAGAAGCGGTCTCATTATACTTATTAATAGCCCGGTACACAAACATTTGACTAATACCATGCGTATGGAGAGTTTTAAAAATTGCATTTGGCTCCATACCAACTTTGTGTAATGCAATCACAGCGATTCGGTTCTCTTTATCACCCCAGTCCATTTTAATATCGCAAAATATTGTACAAAGTATTGGCACCAAAATTAGAAAACTCAATGAACAATCGTATCAAAATGACAGATTCCAAATTCAAATGTAATATCTTTCTTATTTTTAATTGTAACAGTATTTATGGCCAGACAAACATAACATCACGCTTTGTATTCCCCGAAGGGTTTGGCATTGGTGTTTTTAGTACACCCTTGTTTTCCCAGTTAGTGTAAGTCCCATGTAATAGGGGGCGAGCCTATTGCCATTAACCGGGCACAAATCCAGACTCCGGGCTGCTACTGAGAAATTCCTAATGGAAAAACCCAATAACACTGCTCGACCAGGGGATCGAACCCAGGACCTCACGATCAGAAATCGCGCTTGCGACCACTAAACCAACAAGGTAGATTCGATTCCCAATTGTTGTAAAAATTTCAAGTATCGATCATGGTCAAAATTACGTCCTAAATACATACATATACTCACGCCTATAACCCCAAAAGGGGTAAGCAGAAGCGTTCTCCTATTACAAGAGTCTGAACACCCATGTTTCGACTCTGGTATTAAGTCCCATGTATTAAATAGGTGGCGAGCCTATTGCCAATTATCGTACACAATTATGGTGCTCCTAAATAACGAGCGATTAAGTCCCTGTTCTACCCAGCCTTTTCTCAACTATGTTGGGGTCAGCTTCCAATCTAACCAGATGTGGCTGAATACCAGTATTTTACACGGAGCGACTACCATCAGACTTCCGCAACCCAGTTATTAGGCAATGCCGATATCCTAAGGTTAAACCAGTTGTAAGACTTCCGGGCTTTTGACTTCCTGTAACGACTGTCATAGGTATTCGTATGACACCCAGGACCGACGATTTAACATCCGAGGCACGGAGGAGTTTCGATTGTAACAAACGGTCACCCATCCACGGACTGACCGCGGCAAACGCAGCTTTGTACTGTATTCTTTATTTGTATTACCTAAGCCTCGCGCTGGATATTAAAAGCACCTGATATAATATTATAATATTAACACTAGTTGGAGCCAGTCAATTGGCGTTTTATTTAACTTCTTACATTTCCGTTGTTTGATAAACGCTCTGAAATTCAGCGACCATGTGTGACCATAAGACAAATTCATACCCTCGCAAATCGTATGATCCACGCGGTTGGTAATAAGCCAGAAGCCCTTCATCATGCAGTGCAGTCATGCTGATATAAAAGAATTGCCTCCGAAAATAAGTCGCGTAATTTCGCCTACCTAAAATAGGTTGAACTTTATTTCCTCAAGAACATTACAGTTCACTTGTGAGCATAGTAGTACACAATATTTCGATATAACAATATTTCGACCGCAGGTATATATATATATATAGGTAGCTACTGACTCAGAAAAGAGATGGTAGCCATTAACAGTAAAGTTATTTTTTTTTTATACAAGGTTAGTCGGAAAGGGGGTACCAAGCCGAAAGGGTGTTAAAGTACCCATAATAAGAGATAGCTTTTGTTCTACAACTTCTCCCACAACTCGATAGTTTAGGAGAAATATCTTTTCAAAGATTTCGTAAAAAATATGCTAAAATCTATCTGTCCATAGCTATGATCAGCTGTTTTTACAATTTAGGTCATATTTAAGGTCACGGATTAGAAAATTAATTTTCTGAATTCATAACTAAAGCAGGTATGATTCTTTTTTGAAAAAGCTAATATAAAAATCTTTTTGCATGCAAATAAAAATTATCGAATTTTGAAATTTTAATACTTTCATTAAAATAGTCATCAGTGATACTTTAGGTGACCCACGGCTTAGTACCCCCTTTCCGACTGTACATGGTTATGTATTATGTAATTTTCAATTTTTTTTTATTTAATATATTTTTTTTATTTAATGTTTATTTATCTATTTTATTCCAGGTATATATTGTTTTAATTTTTTTTTAAATAAAGACGCACTTTCGCACCTTTTCACCTCATTTGGTAGTTTATTGTACCTCTTGTACCTATTTATTGTACCTAAATCGAAAATAAAATCCCAAATTATTAATAGTCATAAAAACATGACACAGTATTATACTCACATTATACACAGTTGTCGAACCAAGTGTAGGTACTTAAAGTCCATAGAAACACGAAAAAAACATCTTCAAATAATAAATTCAATAAGATATGGTACATGTGGTTGAGTGCAATCGGGCACAATTGTGCCCACTTGAGTGCACACGTCATAATATGTAGATACATTTGTTAGGGCATAATTTGTAAAGTATAGGGGCGAAATTAAGCGGGGTAGATGTGTAAGTAGGTAAGAATAGGGTGTTTACTCTGTGAGGTATTATGAAAAATGTTTGTAGGTGTAGTGATCATTTTTAAGGTTCTATACCTTAAAAGGAAATAAAACTTTTTAACAAAAATAAAACCGACTTCAAATTGTCTATCTCCGAAGTTCTTCATCAGGTCTTCACCAAATTTAAATGGGACCACTTCGAAAGAATACTCTTTCAAACAAAAAATAATCATTAAGATCGGTTCACAACTAGCAAAGATATCGCGGAACAAACATACAAAAAAATAACATACAATCGAATTGAGAACCTCCTCCTTTTTTGAAAGTCGGTTAATTATGGCAATAACCATAGAATAATGACAAGCAATAAAAGTGACCATTTTTTTGATGCACTAAGTGCACATGCACAATTTGTTGCACTTAGTGTACATGTGCAAACTTACTCCCACTACGCCAAAACCTTGCCAAGTTACGTGCTATATCTGCGAACACATACGAATACATGGCAATTTTTTTTCATACAATTAATTGCCATTTAAGTGAAAAGTCACTTGAATTTTGCTCATGAGTGTATAGGTAGAATACTTTCAAATATCAAACCAGTGTCCCATCTACCCGTTTTCTCATCTCTGCAAATCCTAAACACAAAGCGATTGTGCGCATTAAACAAGCCGTGCACAGATCAATTGTGCGTGCATTGCGTTAACTTAACAATAAGCTATAAGAGTTTACACTTGGACAGATATCAGTTAGATGTGTTCCAGAAACAGTAGGACGTCTTCTATTTAGGCCCGATTTCTCCAACATTGGATAACGTTTATCCAAGGAATAAGTTAGACGTTTTGACAGAATTTCTACAGGGTATAAACGAAATCATGTCATTCCTTCAAACCTCGTGATGTAGCTACTGCTGATTAGGGATGTTACGGAGGTGATTATACCGGAACCAGAGTCGGAACCGGAGGTTTTAAATCTGTTTTTTATTTTTATTTAAGTCGGAGGCGGAGGCGGAGTAGAAGACAGATTTGTTAACTTAAAGGCAGGCCTCCTTTTCTGAAGTATGTTTTCTCACAAATTTTACACTTTGCCGTATTCACGTCAACTTCACTAAAGTAGTTCCATATAACACTTGTTTTTGGGTTCATTGTTCATCGGAGGTTCGACAAAACGCATCTGACACACAAATGACAAAACAATTGAACGGCAAAAGTGAGCGTTAGTCAAGACAAATCAAATCTTGTACATACGCGTTCTGGCCGCGGTTGCTCGCTGAATTTCAATCTTCGTTATAACTTCCGATTGAAAATTATCGGAGCCGAAGCCGAAGTCGGAGGTATAAAATCAATCGGAAGTTCCGACCTTTCGGAGTCGGAGTCGAAGCTCCGTAACATCCCTACTGCTGACATAGATTAACACGGCACGAGATACATTTGAACACAATAAAAATAAAATTACAAGAAGTAAATATGTGTTCTTAACGTGAGGCATTTTAGCGCCCCGAGTGAATTGCGCGGCTATCGCTCGCAGAGCGGTCATTTAACTCGGGGCGCTAAAATGCCTCACGTTAAGAACACATGTTTACATTTTGTATTTTTTTTATTGAATCTAATATATCCCATGCAGGGTTAATCTATGTCAGCAGGATATCACGAGGTTTGAAAGAATTACATGATTTTGTTTACACCCTGTATACAAAGGCTGCCAAACCTCAAATTTATTCCTGAGATAAAAGTTACCCGAGGTTGGTGTAATCTGCACTTGGAAAGTTTGTTGGTTTTTCTTCTCTGGTAGAGTATAATATGCTTCTTATGCCTCTAGGGATGTCATGAAGGCCGGTTAAACGCTTGACCTTCATGCAGGAGGGTGTGGATTAGAACAGTGATGGGCAAACTACGGTCAGCCGGTCAACTCCGGCCCGCGAACCGTTTCGATCCTGCCCGCCAACAACTGTAGTCATAGAAACCTTTCGAATAGTCTCGAAAATAAATGTAGATGCCTGCGTTGTTTGTGTGGACACTACTAAGTTCTATTATTATTATCATAAGCCTTCAATGTCCCACTGTAAGGTGAGGACGAGTGAAACGCCTATGAATTTTATAACAATATTTATGACTATGAAAACTACTTAAGTACATACTTAGTCATGAAAATTCTGGCCCCCATAAGATTGACTCGGTTTTTTTGGCCCTCGATGAGAAAAGTTTGCCCACCCGTGGGTTAGAAAATGACCCGCACCTCTGACTTTTCAAATTCATGTGCGGATCAGAGTTTTTTTTTATAGCTACTGTGTTGCCTACTTTAGATACAAATTTGGAAAGTCTCATGTGCCTGTTATTTCAACGGCGCCCATACCCTTTAAACCTAAACACTGCAATGCTGTTTGGCGCCTGAATTAGATATGGTGGTGGTGGTGGTGCACTTCCCAGAAAAAAATCTTCCATATGGAGCTCTTCTACTTCTAAAACTAACCAAGATAAAAAATTCCACTATAACATTTCACACCTCTTATATAAACTACATAATAACATTACAAACACAACTATCGCAATGATTCGCAAACAAACGCTTAACCAAACTCTAATTTAATTATTATTGTTGCTACAATGTTGCTAATGCCTGTTGTCTTAGCGTACAAGTATAACTAAATATTTGTTCAACAAATAACGGAGAAAATACCGTTTGTATATTCAGTTCATGACAATGTATGGGTGTATCTGTGACGAACGATAAATGTGTCATTAGAATAATAATTGTTGAATAATGATGACGGAAATTATACACTCGGGAGCAATGACGACACGTTTGGTGCAGTGGCTAAGCAATTGGCTTCTGCGATTCCCGCACGGAACAAATATTTGTATGGCCTACAGATAGTTGTTCCGGGTCTGGATGTTTGTGCATGTGAAGATTTATGTCTGTAAACGCGCCCACGATACAGGAGAAATCCTAGTGTGGGGCAACGTTTTTCTTTAAAAAAAAAACCGGCTCACCAACATAACCAAAACAATGTTTTCTGAGATATTATGTTGGTGACCCGGACTCATTGCTCCCGAATGTAGTATGTTGCGATTACGAATCATTAAGACGGTTCTCACACGGGGTGGAGGTAACGCAACCTGGATCGGTTGGCAAGAGGCGTTGCTAACTGCGATACAACTAGGGTTGCCATTCGTCCGGGTTTCCCCGGATTTGTCCTAGTTTAGAGGGCATCCGGGGAGCGTCCGGGCGGGGCTTCATTTGTAGACCGGGATTAAAAATTTAAAGTCTTGGGCCGCCCGCGACACGCTCTGTGCCCGCACTCCGCGACAGTTTCAACTGTTTTTTATTACATTGACTATGTTTAAAAAAACTTGTTGACATGTCCGGGTTTTGAAGTCTAAAATCCGGAGTTTACACGCGTCTTGTCCTGGTTGCCAAATTTTACAGATAGCAACTAATGATCTCACACGGTGCGTCTCAAGTTGTAACGATTTAAGTCTTATCTTCGTCTCTTCACTGCGGATTTGCAACACAATAATGATTGGACAGTTTTTTGCTCCGACGTGATGAAACTTTGGCGGAAATTTCACGAAAAATTACGTTGGCAGCGCGCGGACGATCCTGCGAGTCGCTAACGGGGTGTCCTGCGTAAGCGACAAAAGCGACGCGGTGCGACGCGACGCGACACGACGTGGAACAAATCGACACCTCCCGCGCATTAGGTCGTATGTCAAAATTTGTGATTTTTCAGGAGAGAGATTCTTAACTTCATCTTTGTCTTGATCAGCCGCAAACGATAGTGTGGGATTAATTTTAGAATATAGCAATTATTGAAGGTTGAAGGGGATAATGAGGCCTTTTGATTGAATTAAAAACTCATATTTTCGTAAAAATAATATAATATAATAATAGGCAATAATAAAAACTTACGACCTTATTCTTGCTGTCGCAAAGTCGTATCTATTTGTTACGACCTTATACTATTAAAAAGCACAACGAATACAGCACGAATAAGGTCGTATGTCAGACATAAGACTTTATCTGCGTACAGATTTTTTAAATACGATAATATCGACCGCGCCTAGAATCACAACTTTCATGTTTCGACGTTTTGCGTCGGACGTATTTCAAATTATTAACTTACGAAAATAGTGATGAAAAACATTACATACTTAAAAACAATTTACTAACACGATTAGGATAAACATGTAAATCATGATAGTAAATTAAAGTAAGAAATAAACTTACCATTTTGTCAACGTTTATTAGCCGTTATTTTCACGTTCTAATCATTTTGGTTATTTAAAGCTAATTTTAAATCTTTGATGACCGTACATTACTCATAGTACTAGTATCTAATAAAAACAAAACAGTAAAGTACAAAACAAACACAGTTTCTTGTTTTTTTTAGATTATCAAACTCCAAAGTAATATTTTGTACTGTTTACATCTTACGACGTCGGTACTTGCCGTGATTAGCCGGTGCGCAGTCCATTAGTTCAACGTAAATCGTCGCAACTGTTGGCACGACCATATGCGCGGGAATTTAAACATGATAAGACTATTACCGGGTAAGAATCTTGGTATTTAATGCAAATATGAAAATATTGTTTTCAAAGATGTGTAGTATTTCTATAATAATGAACTGTAGTACTAAAATCTCATTTTACCAAAAAAATGTGTTACGACTTTTTGCGTGGGAGGTATCGAAATACGCGTTACGTCGCGTCTCGCTACATAGGCCGCCAGTAGGGAATGCCATTGTCTTGATCGCGTTTGTCGCGTTCGTCGCGTCGCTTTCGTCGCTTACGCAGAACACCCCGTAAGACTGATTGCGTTGCGTCGCCGTTGGATATACTTGTTTACCGTGCTAAAGAGTTATTTAAAAATGAAACAAGTTACATTAAAAATGCAATTACTCTTGCATTAGAGAACTTCCTCATACTGCGTGAGTGAATGCAAAGTTCAAAAAATATCTTTATCAATGAAATTCAAGACTTGTTTACGACAAAAGAATCGGGAGACTTGGTTTTTTTACATTATTGTTTTTGATTGGATCTCGTTTCTTTTTCTTTTTTTAAAATAGAATAGAATAGGTTTTTATTTGCAAATATAGGTAATACAAAAAAGATGTTACATTTGTGATTATAGTTCAGCCATATTTCACCATTCGGTATGCAAATATTTAAATTAAATTATTTACTAAATTATCACATTGCATTACATTCTATTGATATTATATTCAACTAGCTGTGTGCTCACGGCTCCGCCCGTAGCCTATGTTACTCAGTGATAATGTAGCTTTCTAACGGCAAAAGGATTTTTGAAATCGGTCCAGTACTTTTTAAGTTTATTCATTACATACAAACATCCAAAAATACCAATCTTTCCTCTTTATAATATTAGTATAGATTACAATTCAGGATAATATATTTTTCTCTAGAAGAAACTCAGTTACACTGTAGTATGTTTTATTTTACTTTCGCGGTTCCATTTCTTGCACTATGCCCTCCGATTTCCGTAAAGCCCAGTTCAGCCCATTCTCCTTTTTTATTGGTTTTCTCTCGGATTTATGTATATCAATCGTACACAGTTCTGGACGGTAACTGCGTGACGAGCGGTAGTTGACATTTTCTGTCTACCCCTTTAAAAATAAATCCCTGAACAGCATATCAAAGTATCATGTTTATTTAGCATAAATACAACATTGTCTACGTTGGCTAACCTTGAATTAAATATGATTGAAATTATTATATGTAGTGCTACATTGTTGCAATATTATCACGGTGGTATGTTTATTTTAAACTTGTCAATTGTTATGCCAATGACTTTGTATCTTACTGCCGCACTCAGAGACATTTAATGGTTACTTAAGCGAGTCCTTATTAGAGATTTCTTAGTTAAATCGAAGTATTTTTATTTTAATAAATTAAAGGGTTTTGATCAGTTTCACTTCTTATTTCTGTTTGTTTCAAATCTTGCGACAGATTTTGCAGATCCTCCTGAAACTTCACACGCTAAGGTCCGTATTACAGAACGAAACTCAAACATTAATCTCTGTTAAAACTAGTTTTGAGTCAACTTTTAATTTTAAAACATTCCTCAAGCATAGATTCATTGATCATAGTTCAGCTGAGTTTGGCTTTATTCTAGATCGTTACTCAGTTCATAGATTCGACCCCTAGCAGTGATTTGATCTGTAATCAACCAATCGATTAGCTCGATTTGAGTCTCGTTTCATCTGAGTATAGATTGATTGCCGTTCTGGAATAAGACCGTTCCTCAAGTACTGATTCTATAATTAAACAGTGATCAACCGATTAAAGATCAAACTGGACTTGAGGAATGTTCTGTAATACGTACCTAATTCTATTCCCATGACAATCCAACATTATAATAATTTCAACCTTCAATTTTTAAATCATGATGCTGCAGAGGTACTGCAAGATGAAACCAAAGTTTTTTTATTAAGGAATTATTTGATATCAGAACGACTGGCAGCAAATGGTGATCACCAAGTCCTTTAGCAAGTGTGGTGATTAAAGTGACAGCTAGTTCAAACAGAAACTGTTTACAGGACCCGTTTTAGCGGATCCGTTTTTATTTTGGTGATGGCCCCTGTAGTATGAGCGAGTTCACATACACGACAGTATTCCGAATCCAGTAAAAAATACTGGATCCGTTATTTTTATCGTATCCCGCCTGCCAGATACGACGCAGCTGCCATTTGTTTAACTGATCCATCGGTACAGATGTGAATAACACATCCAGCATCGATGGATCCGCTGTGTGAAAGGGCTCTGATACTTACTATTACCGTTAACGTTTACTGGGTCTTATAAAATAATGATCCGCTAAGTCATAGGTCTCGAGTTCGAACCCAAGGCACACACCTCTGGCTTTTCGGATTCATGTGCGTATTGTATAATTATCACTTGCTTAAAAACGGTGAAGGATAACATCGTGAGGAAACACCTGAGAGATATTTCTCGACGGCATGTGAAGCCAAGTCAGGGGCCCATGGGCGGCATAAACTCTAACACCAGGATAGTCACTAACCACACGGAAAGAAGATAATTCGCTTATAAGTAGCGTACTGTTATATTTATTGACATATTTAATTTGATATAACATTTATTTATTTATTTATTTTTACTTTAATTAAAACGGTCTTAGGCCAATTACAATAATTAAAGATAGAAAAATGAACAGGAATGGAAGAAGATACATACAAAACAATGGAACGAAAAATAATGATTAAAAAAAAAAATATATATATATAACAATATGAGACACCTCTTTCACACAGCCCTCACAATGCACCTGACAATGTATTCTTCCATTCATCCGCAAACAGATCACGTACAATTATAATTATTTTATAACATAAAATAACTAAAAAGAGAATTTAAAACGTTCGTGATACATTCCTCTCGCAGTACTCCAGGCATTCCGATAAAATCACCTTCCAACATACTTTTCATCCATTAACCAGCTCGGTGAAGGTCGTTCTATAGTGGAATCTTGTATTACCTAAGACTCGTGCTGAATATTCAAAGCACCTGATACAATATTATAATATTAACACTAGTTGGAGCCAGTCAATTGGCGTTATATTTAACTTCTTACATTTCCTTTGTTTCATAAGCGCTCTGAAATTCAGCGACCATGTGTGACCATGAGACAAAATAATTTTATGTTAAAATGTTGATTTAGTGGTCGCAAGCGCGACTGCTGAACGTGAGGTCCTGCGTTCGATCCCCAGGTCGGGCAAAGTGTTATTGGGTTTTTCCGTGTGGAATTCCTCAGTAGCAGCCCGGTGTTTGGATTTGTGCCAGGTTGGTGGCAATAGGCTCGCCCCCTATTATATGGGACTTAAACATAAAGGAGAAATGAGTGTGTTATTATACACCTCTGCCCAACCCTTCGGGGAATACAGGCGAGATGTTATGTATGTGTGTAAGTTGCTTCCGTAACATTTATGTAAGTGACTTATGACAATTTATTCGACTTTACAAATCAGTCGATATGCTACTTATAAGAAAGTTTACATTAGCAAAATCGTTAATTTTTTTTTTATAACTTTGCTCCACACTAGGATTTCTCCTGTATCGTGGGTGCGTTTACAGACACAAATTTTCACATGCACAAACGCCCAGACCCGGAACAACTATCTGTAGGCCATACAAATATTTGTTCCGTGCGGGAATACAACCCACGACCCGTAGCGCAGAAACCGATCGCTCAACCACCGCACCAAACATGTCGTCAAATTACGTAAGGGACTTAAGTAAGAAAAACTTACAGGTGTAAAGCCGGCCTAATTTGCGGCAAAAAGACTGCTATTCGACCTCTTCAACCCAAAAAAAAAACAATTAAAAAATAAAGCGTTTATTGATATAATTTCACATACTAATGCCACAAAAAATAAGTGGAACACAATGTTTGTCTTTCCAAACTCTTCGTGTGTCAATCTCAAATATTATCAGACGTTGCTCTGTAATGCAGTATGTTACGAAAAATACCTGATAACAAACGTAAACTAGCTATAAATTAAGTAATCGCACTAAATGTGCCGTTTCACACTGTTTTTATAAGTACTTCGTGAGTATTTGACTAGGGTTTTCATGTTGCAGGAAAAGTAAAGAGATTTTAAAAAGATAACTATACTTAACCTAAGCTAACTACTATTACTACTACTAACATCATGACTACTAGTAACAACAGCACTAAGGGCGACCCCTAATGGGACTCGGACCTCGGCTTAGGGCGTTGCTTGCGAGAGGACTGGGAGGCAGACAGCTTGATGAGGGCTGAATCAACGGTGTGACTGCGGAGTCAGAAAAGACGACCGGCTCCGCGGCTGTGGCGGGTGAGCACGGTGGATCAGGAACAATTGTTTACACCGCGTCAATTCTTTCTTTTAAGATGAACAGGCCCGCTCTAAGATTCTGTATTGTAATTGCGTTTACATACCCAATTGTCAAAACAGGTTAGGTGTTCACCAACATTAATTATCTGGTTAAACAACCGTTTCCCTAAAATTCTAGTATATTTTAACTGCTTCGTTGGTCTAGAGGTGGCAAGCGGGACTGCTGATCGTGAGGTCCTGTGCAAAATGTTATTATTGGGTTTTACCGTGTGGAATTCCTGAGTAGCAGCCCGGAGTTTGGCTTTGTGCCCGGCTGATGGCAAGAGCCTCGCCCCCTATTACAGGGGACTTAAACATTACGGCGAAAGTAGGGTGTTACTACCTATACACCTCTGCCCAACCCTTCGGGGAATACAAGCGTGATGTTATGTTTATATTCTACTACATTTTTCAAGTAAACGGTTGCCTTAGACCCAGAATGGTATCTGTAAAGCCGGGTCAGATGCTACAATATTTTTGTTACAAATATCCTCTAACATATTTTCTAACAAAATTGGGGAGTGGCTTGTTTACTGCATTTTAATTGGTCAGAGTTCTCTAAATATATGTTTTTAGTTTATTTTGTTAGATTTTTGTCTTGATACGGGAATAACACCGCCACCTTTGCCCCAGGTTGCAATATCGTCGGTCGGCAGTGAAAACCACGTATGTGTAAAATACAATTTTTTAAAAGAGATAGAAATAACTGTCCCCTGAAAAAAAAATGGCCGATCAAATGTTAATACAAGTTTGTCATCGTACGTCATAGATAGCTTAGAAGTATTCGAATTGAAAGTTTGTTGAACTAGTTACATACTAGTTGTATGACGAGTTTATCAATCTAAAGAACAAGTAAAACGCTTTTGAATAAAATTTTTTTTACGAGGTTTTCACTTCCGAGCGTCGTTATAGAAGGCGAACAACTCTACCATCTTCCAATTAATTTAGGTGTAATTACGACCTATATTAATAGGCCATTATCCAACACACAGACGGAATGTACTGACGGACTAGGGTCGCGCAGTGAATTCCCTCGATTGCCCTATTAGTAATTATGATGGACTTCTTGTAGAGGGGCGGCAGACGGGTTGATAATCGGCAATCTTAGTGATTGCGACCTCTTGGTACATTTTAGAACCAGCACGCGACCTAAACATAGGCAGACAAAGGGTATAATTAAATAAAGTAGAAACTGAAACTTTGAACAAGAAACACTAACTCGTTGGTCTAGTGGTGGCAAGCGCAACTGCTGATCGTGAGGTCCTAGGTTCGATCCCCAGGTCGGACTAAGTGTTAATGGGTGTTTCCGTGTAGAATTCCTCAGTAGCAGCCCGGAGTTTGAATTTGTGCCCGGTTGATGGTAACAGGCTCGCCCCCTATTACATGGGACTTAAACATAATGGTGAAATGAGGGTGTTACTATACACCTCTGCCTAACCCTTCGGGGAATATAGGCGTGATGTTATGAAACTTTGAACAAGAAATAGGTTCATCTTCTTCCTCCTAGCCGTTTCCTAATTATGCCGAGGTCAGCTTCCAGTCTAACCAGATGTGGCTTTTTTAATCTATGGTTCTTTATTATTCCCAATAATTACCTCAAATTCCTTCGTTAATTTCCTCTAAGTGTACAATAAAGTAAGTTCATCTATTATTACCTGTTATCAATGTACTTTAGTGTCTTACATATTTAAACTGTGTCCCAAAAACTATCAAATGTAATCTACAAAATTTAGTAAATTTCCGAAAAACCTTCCTCCACCTTTGTACTTCAACATACTATCAAAACTCGACGAGATGTCACGAAATGTCACAATGTTTTTAAACGAGAACACTGCTTGTTGGTTTAACATTAAATTACTCGCATTGCGTACTGTACAGTCAGCTACAACGGTGGAATGATGTAATTTAAGTAAATCTTTAAGTTTTTTTGAGAAAATAAGTTTCTTGATGTACGAGGTCTCCGCATCTCAGAACTGTGTAATAATACAACCAGTAACACTGTCCACCATGTCAAGTTCTTTATTTTGTGACTAGAAAAAACCAAGG
Organism: Amphipyra berbera; assembly: GCA_910594945.2. Taxonomy (NCBI): domain Eukaryota; kingdom Metazoa; phylum Arthropoda; class Insecta; order Lepidoptera; family Noctuidae; genus Amphipyra; species Amphipyra berbera. The sequence continues at coordinate 4,339,437 of OU343138.1, forward strand.
ATAAAATTCATAAGAATATCACGTCTGACGCTAATCTAATCTTATAACCATTAAATCCTTTCGACTTTATCGAGTTCTTTCACTTGGATTTGTAGAACTTTATATAGCGTCGTCATCATCATCATATTTATCAGCCAAAGGACGTCTACTGCTAAAAAGGTGACCTGCATAGATTTCCATAACAATGCTTCTTAGAAAGGAAGATATTCTTTTAAAGTCGCCAAGCAGTTTACTGTGTTCCGTCGTGTGTATGTGAGAGCCAGAGGAGTATAGGGGAATCCCTCTATATCTCCGTTCCTTGAATTCGTGTGCTCCATCTTAGACCCTGTCTGCGCTTACTATCAGGTGAGACTAGGGCCAAACGCGACCAAGTTAAGAATAAAAAAAACAAGTGTCTTAGGGACTTGTTTTTTTTAAATGACGTTTCTCATCGCCAGTACGCACATCTCTAAACAAACAGTGAGGTTTGTTTTTTCATACAACACAAAACTGTGGCTAGTTTTATTTACGTCTTTCTGTGTTATGTTTGTCTATTGCGAAATGGCATGTTACCATCTTAGGAATTTTGGGTCTTATCATAGGAATGATGAATGACGTTAGAAATTATACTGTGACAGAATTACCAAATGGTTATAGTATAGGATCCCAGTATAGAACGACATTCACCGAGCTGGTTAATGGATGAAAATTATTTTATATCAAATTAAATATGTCAATAAATATATAGCACATGGGTTGACTAAAAACATTCAGTCCAGAATATTATTTTTTTAAACACTTAATTAAACACATTAAACACAGCATTTATACCTGCCTACCCAAGAGTGGTGACGGGAAAAAAAAAAGTCAACCTAACGTTTGTATATTCTATAGGCTTCATAATTTCGATTGGTATGGAATTTGTCTATTAACCAAACCAGTGAAATGTTTAAAAAATGAATGGATCTTAGACTATTATTATTTTTGGATTACAGCTGCGTCTCGAAGAAAAATAAACAATTTAAAAATCTGTTTTACATTTCCGTAACGGTTTCGGTCCAAAACTGAACACAATAGCCGATGTCTTTTCTGTATGAGAGATCGATTTCACCTCAGATCACAGAAATGCACTGTATCATTTAGCCATTCGATTATTGATCATACTTTAGTTGGAGTATATAATTTGTAAGGTTAAGCTGCGCTTGCCGCGGTCACTTTGTGGATGGGTGACCATTTGTTACACATCGAGACCCCTCCGTGCCTCGTAGAGCACGTTAAGCCGTCGGTCCCGGGTGTCATACGAATACCTATGACAGTCGTTATGGGTAGTCAGTAGCCCGAAAGTCTGATAACCGGTCTAACCTTAGAGTAACGGCATTGCCCAGTAATTGGGTTGCGGAGGTCTGATGGCAGTCGCTCCGTGTAAAATACTGGTATTTAGCCGCATCTGGTTAGACTGGAAACTGACCCCAACGTAGTTGGGAAAAGGCTAAGCAGAACGGAATTCTAGTTCTTCCCTCGTGTCGACACGAGCTATTCGGGAATAACTCACGATGTAATGAAAAGACTACCCAGTTAGCAAGGTTGGTAGCGAGGCGGACTTGGAGGCTCTTTTAAAGTAGTAGAAACTATCCATAAGGGAACTGTCAGAGAGAAAATAATGGACAAGGTATTATACATAAGGCTGGTTTTAGAGTCACGCTGACCGTCGGCGCTGACAGCCGAAACGTATGACTTCCCCGTCAGCGCTGACCACCGCACGCGCTGATTATTCTAAAACGCTTCAAGACACTCACAGCGCGTGGCCCGCGACGCTTACTAACCGCGCTGGCGAAAGCGGCACTGTAAAACCAGCCTAAAGGCGTAAACGCACGTAATCAAAACCCGCTTAAAAACGCTCGCATTTGAACTCAGCAGTCAACCCTTTCTTGACGAAGTTTTATGCTTAAACTTCGCTTTCTTAATTGTGTAAACTGTGCATCCATATTATGCTTAAAATTTTTATTTTTTAAGATGTACTAGATTTATCTTGTATCGTGGGTGTTACATGCACATACACCCAGACCCGGAACAACTATCTGTAAGCCGTGCAAATATTTGTTCCGTGCTGAGAGCGAGCCCATGACCCGTATCGCAGAAGCCAATCTCTCAGTCACTGCGCCAATCGTACTGTCAACGATGTTATTATTATGTAGCTTACTATACAATAATACAAATATAAGTAGTCTAGACAAAAATATATATTTTTGTGTTCCAAATAATTATGTAAATAAAGTGTTATTTTAAATATTACCTACCTACTTCTTTCCTTTTCCACAGTACCTAGTTTGTAAAAAAAATACGTGAAGGTAATGCGAATTATGCATGTACAGAAGGTCAAACAATACTCATATATGGTTAGTCGGAAAGGGGTACTAAGCCGAAAGGGTGTTCATAATAATGGATAACTTTTGTTATACAACTTCCCCAAAAGTATAGTTTAAGAGAAATAGCTGCTCAAGGATTTCATAAAAAATATGCTAAATTCTATTTATCCTCAGCTATGATCAGCTGTGTTTACATTTTAGGTCGTGTTTGAGGTCACGGATTAGGAGTTCCATTTTCTGAATTCGTAACAAAAGCATGAAGACTTGAAAAAACTAAAATAAAAATCATTTTTCATGTTTTTTTTATGGAATTTTGAAATTTCTACACTTTCTTTAAAACAATCAGCAGTGATAGATTAAGTGGCCTGCGGCTTATTACGCCCTTTCCGACTAACCTTGTACCTATAGTAGGTAAAGTGTAACTTACACTGTATAGTGTCAATAGTAACAATATAATAAGAAAAGTTTGTAACTTTTACATGTTTTAGTCCTCCGGAAAATCTTACTAAATAGATAACTTTTCTTCATTTCTAAATTCATGTTCATGTACATGTTTAAATTATACCGCGCATTTCCTCAAAATGTATGTTCATCATTACCTGCTTTGACAACTGAATTACCTTCACTTCGCATATTTGTTTGTTTGATTCAAATCTTGCGACAGATTTTTCAACTACTTCTGCTTAACCGATTCTCCTGAAACTTCGCACACAAATTCAATTCCCATGTCAATACAACATTATAATAATTTCAACCTTCAATCCTCAAATCCTGGAGCTGCAGGCATGGGCGTAGCCAGAATTTTATCCAGGGTGGGACAAACTCAGTTAGACAGTAAATATTTGCCTTCTCAATAAATCTGGAAGTGCAAAATGGGGTTATGGAGCAATTTTGCCCTTATAACCTTATTTTTGAGGTCCAAATAAGTATAGACGCAGTCGGGCATTGGTCTGCCTATTTTGGGTAATTGTTCTGTGGACATGGGTGGCGAGTTGACTGAATCTAGACCATTTACCTATTGTTTCTTGTGCCAGGGTGGGGCAAGCGCCCCGTCTGCCCCACACTGATTACGCTTATGGCTGCAGGGATAGCGGAAGATAAAGACGTTTAACTTAAAAAAAAAGAGATTCTTCTTCTTCTTCCTGCCCTTATCCCACACTAGGTGAGGTCGGCACAACATGAATTTCATAAATCCATGTTGTTAGAAGGTTTGGCTTATTGTTTTGTGACCGGCCGCCTGCCTGATATCAACCTTCCTTGGGAATACTCGTTGCGCCGTTGCGCGGGTGACCCAATGTGCTTGCTGATACTATGCACTGTGTCTCAAAATGATACGCTTGTCAATCTTATTGCCGACAATTAAGCAGACTATGTTCTACTTGGTGGAGCATACATGAAGTTTTTTAACAGATTATTTTACCATTATTTTTAGTGGTACTACTGTTATTTTTTCTTAGACACAAAAGTATGGCTTGCGAATATCAACATCTAAGTAATATTATACAAGGACGCGCATATTATTTTAGTTAAATTAACATTACTCAGGTGTTCTTATTGTTACAAAACAGACAATTACATTACTTATTTTGTTCTATTAAAATATTTACACAAAAAGGAGTGGAAGTTTTTTATTACGGATATTATATTAATTATGATGCTACTAAAATATTGTAATTTATAAACTATCTGCGCACGCGGCTCTGACTGCGCGTGCTTTTGTTTTCAAGGGTAAATCCTAACTTTATCTGAGGTAGGTTAGGTACGTACCCTAGTATCTCGACCACAAAAGACTAGGCAGGTGACATGCGTTTACCCAACTATGTTGACGTCGCGCCCCAGAAGCGGTTGAATTTTTTTTGCCAAATCGCAAACGTACCATCTCCATTGTCTGTCAGTTTACGTTTACGAGAACTGACAGACGTTTACGAAAACGTTCCTATACTGAGTGAAAGGGGCGGTTTACCCAAAATTGAAACAGCGAATACAACCCATTATTCTGTTTTGAAACTAAGTGGGTCTTTTTCTGATGTTTCCAAATTCCTTGGAAATATCAAATATTTTACTGTATTTCAATAATGTTTTATAATGTAAATAAACTGTATGTAAAAAACAGGTCACCGAAAATTAAAACTGAATTCAGTCCAATATTTTGCATTGAAAATCAGTGGAAAGTATCACTGAAGTTCACCGAATTACACTTTTTTTTTCGAAATTCGTGTATTCTGATAGAAACATTATTTTACAGCAAAGAAATGTAAAATTATATTTAAAAATAAAACAAATCGGGAGAAGTTAGAAAATTCCACTTATTTTCAATGAACATTATTGGCTGGATTCTGTTTCAGTTATCGGTACACCGTCCCTATAGTTTTATAACAATGTTTCTGCACGAACGTTTGCCGTATAGTATCGCAAACATATCGCTAATAAAAGCGAATTTTGAATCGAAAATACAACTACATATACTATAACTTTTTGGTTTCTTTTTTAAGTAAAAAAAAAAAGTTCTTTTTCGTGGGAAATCCTCTTGGGTGTCCCTTGCCCGGGGAAGGGGAGGGATTCTGCCGGACTCTTACCGGCTAAAAACCCACGATGTTCCTCCTCCTCACCGTCGGCCAGGGTCGGGGGATTCGCATAAGCATGCACCGCATCAAGGCAACCGGTTACCACCTGACATGGAAACTAAAAATATACAAAAAGCACGTGCAAGTCATTATTAAAATACATCTGAAATAATAAACTAATAAAGTGTCTGGCCTTGTTAATAATGCCTGTCACTGTTTAATAATAAATATTTAATGGTTTAAGAAAAGTAAGGTAGCAACAAAAATCCTACTAACAATATTAAGTTTGTGAAGATGTATGTTTGTTACTCAATTACTCATAAACGGCTGAACAGATTTCGATGAACTTTGCCACACAGATAGACCATGTCCTTTTTTTAATCGTTGGAACATCGTCATGGATATCCCTCGCCCGGGGAAGGCGAGGGGGTCTGCCGGACTCTTATCGGCTAAAAATAACGGTGTTCCTCCTCCTGACCGTACAGCCGGGGTCGCGGGATTCACAAAAGCATGCACCGCAACCCCGGCAGGTCCCGGTCCGCCAACCCTCGGCGGACCTCTCCTCTCTGGGGCCTTGCCCCACATCCTCCCGAGAAGCGCGCACGGAACACTGCGCGCCGCCTTCTCGGGCCTGTTACTAGTCGGGCGATGGGTCCCCTAACCCGCCGCCCGCAGGCCAGATAGACCATGTCCTGGATTAACAAATAGGATAGTTTTTATCTGAGTATATGAAATTTCAATAGCATAAATCTCACATGTACAAATTAGAACAACTAATAGGTCATGCAAATATTTGTTTCATGTGGGAATCGAACGTGCCACCCGGAGCGAACGAGGCCAAGCGTTCTGCCACTGCTCCAATGAGTCTAATGTGGAGCATATAAACCTTCCTCTTGAATCACTATCTATTGCTGAAAACTGCATTAAAATCCGTTGCGTACTTTAAAAGATCTAAGCGTACAGACGGCGGGAGCGACTTTGTTTTATACTACCTATGTAAAGATATAAAAATACATTCCACGCCTGTATTCTTCAAGGGCTACATCCACAATAAACCTATGAAAGTATTCAGTACCAAGTAATTAGCAGGGGGGGGGGGGGCTATTGCGGTGCATGCTTTTGCGAATCCCGCGACTCCGGCCGAAAGGTCAGGAGGAGGAACACCGTTGGTTTTTAGCCGGTAAGAGTCCAGCAGTCCCCCTCGCCTGCCCCCGGCGAGAGACATCCATGAGGATTTCCCAAAGATAAAAAAAAATGGGAAGGTTACTGAAAATTTCCTAATAAACGTCCATTCGTTATACCAAACGTTCGTTTCCAATGTAAAGTTATTTTTTTTTTTAGAAAAACGTCGCCGCGCAGTGCGTTTACAGACGCAAATCTTCACATGCACAGACACCCAAACCCGCAACTACTATTTGTAGGCCATACAAATATTTGATTCGTGCGGGAACCGAAACCACGACCCGTAGCGCAGAAGCCAATCGTTCAGCCACTGCACCAAACGTGTCGTCAAAATGGGAACTGAACCCAGAACGTTCACGAACTTCCAACCACTAACCAACAAGACAGTGGAGTTGACAAAAAAAAAACAAATTATAAATTACACAGCCACGTATAAACGAACCAAAGATCCGGACCACCCAACAGCGAGTATTTGACGCTTGTGACGTAATTCGCGTTATCATTGCCCCGCTGATAAGCTCTGTAATCCTGGAGCTTTCGCTGTCCCGGGCTTGAGGTGTTTGTCTATGGTGTAGTGCCTCACACGTTGTAGTTCTAATTTTAAACTTGATTCGGTGGAATTTAAGGTAACGGTAAAATTGGACTATTTGAAAGACATTTGACTATGTGAGTGCTCGACATTTTTTTAAATTTCAAATATCGCATTATACAAAAACAGTGACATAGTAAATACATAGCCCCTGTGGCCGCAATGGCTTAAGTAGCACGTTCCCTAACTAAAATCCAATTAGTCCCGTTGTTTTTAAAACGGTTTTAAATCTTATACCAGGTTCACACGATTCGATTCTAGTTGATCAACTGCTAAATCGCATGCGGAATGAACCGTCTGAACAGACTTTCAATCAAATTGAATCAATTTGAAGGAACAAAATGTTTCAACTTTTGTTGATCAACTAAAATCGAACCGTGTGAACCCGCTATTACGGTACCTATTCGTTTGGTGGAAGCATTTAAAAAATATTTCATATTATTTGCAACGCTCGAAAACTAATTTCCATTATACGTTATCGTTCAGAGTAACAACAAAAACAAAAGCCGGATTCTTATTCGGTTTTAACAAGTAGTATTCGCTTTCTTTTTTTTCAAGTTGTGTTTTGGTGACTACTAGAACGAGCGTGGTAGAGCGCGGTGGTTCTCTCTGGTGCTTTCGTTACGTCGCTCGAACGAAGGTTGTTGCTGAAAATCAGCGCTGTTGGCATTAGGTTCGTCCGAAGCCTCAGCATAATGCTGAGCAATGACCTAAATTTTCACGCACCATGCGACGCACAAATTCAACATGTTTATATGTTTGTATTGTTTGTATTTGTATAGTGTCACTTAGTTTTATGATGCATGAGGATTTATGGTTATGGTAGCCCGTGCACCATAGACTAAATAATAGTAACCATAGATTTTTTTTTTGTGTGTTTGTGTTACCGTGTTGTTTAATATACTAGGTTTAAATTTAAGTGTTAATTTTTAATTAATTTTAAGTATCCGTATGCGTCCGCGTGGGCGGAAAATAAATACTTTTTCTTTCTTTCTTTTTTCTTTCTTTGGTAGAGATGTGAATTTCGCGTGCAGAAAATGTTAGTCTTCTAACTATTGGTTTCCACTATGTTCTAATATCATATCATAAGGGATTAATTCTACAAAAAAAAACTATTTTAAATCGCAATGGAACCACTGTTGAACCACGGCTGATTGGTTTTCATCAAAGTAACTCTAGAATAATGTTATATGACCGTCAGCGCTTTTGTTTTCCAGATGTTCATTATTTTATATTAAATACATATAAACATTTTTTACAACGTTTTTAGTTTTTTTTTGGTCCTGTTTTTTTTTAGTATTTAATCACTAAAAACTAAAAAGTCAATATTATTGTATTAAAATGTCACCGAAACTACATAATTTTATATAGATACTAAACAGCATATTCGGATACAGAACAAAAGTTTTTTAAAAAATCGGTGAATTGATCAAAGAACCGATTTAGCAATCATCATTGTAGTACCTACTAGAAATTCTGAAGGGCACCCTTAAATAATCTCAAAAAAGGTTTTTCTTAAACGCAAAAGCAAAATTCTTAGAAGCCAAGATAAATGAAACAAAGAAAAATATCATTCACATTATTTTATATTTCTCCCTTAAAAATACGATGTTACACAAAATAGCTACAGTTTATGATAACATTTAGATACATCTCGGCTCTTTTTAGAACCAAATCATTGTTTTTTACAGCAAATATTGCAATTATGTAATTCAGCATTAAATATGGCGAGTAGACCCAATTATTTTGCATTCATAATATTAGCTAAATAATTTACAAAACTATTTTACAAAAAAAAAGTATTTAAGAAAAAAAAATTTTTTAAACTTTTTGACAGAAACCGTTATTGTTTTTAACGCCATTGTACTTTTATTTTTTGTTGTAATTAGTGCTAGTATAGGTTTTATTAATTAATGATGGTATATTAACTACAGTAGCAGGTTTTTTTTGTATTAATTATCAGAATTCTAATTCTAATCAGTTGACAAAATAATCTTTTTCATGATAAAAAAATAATGCGCCATTTTATTCGAGAATCGCCGCATTTAATGCCGAACGACGATAGTTACTTACAATAGTAAAGTTAATATTTACAATAAGACTTAGATAGATACTTACATTTTACAACTCGACACTACTTTGTACATAAAATGACTAGACTTATTTATACATCACTATCTTTTGATTAATTTTACGAAAAAAATGTTAATTTACAATTTTATCAGTTTGAAAGCAACATTTCGTAAAGCAATAACAAATCCGAAAAAATGTCACAAAAACTTCATGATCGGAAAAACATTTTACATTATTTATAATTTTTGTTAAATCTAAAATGTATCAAGTACAAAAGAACACTATTTTTGAACAACAACAAAAACAAGCGAATGATTTATTTTGCAAAAAAAATGTTGCTCGAATATTTCTCAGAAAGTAAGTAATTGAAGTTTTTTGTCAAACAAAATCACATTTTAGGTTTTAGGAAAGTGTTATTTAGTTTTTGGGTAATATTTTATGTTACTAAATTCTGGCGGCATTATGCGAAACTCCGACACATTTAGACTTTCCTAAAACAAACTGTTAATTTTTCTGTTGAAAGAAAATACACTCACGCATTTTTGCCAAAAATATTAATGAGGCATTCCACTTAGCGCACCAATTTGAATAGCACCAATAGTAATAGTAATTGGAATACTATTGGTGTGTTTCGAATTAATGCTATTCAAATTGATGCGCTAAATGGAATGCCTCATATTAATTATCTATGGAATGGTAACATTTAAATTATTTGGTCTTTCCTAAGCAAACATTTGGAAATCGATATCCAACCGAGAAATGTACATTATTTTATACAATTGTCTTACATCACTTTACGAACACCTTGTTCCTGAAATCGGAAACACATCAGTCAATCAGCGAGGATTACGTGTCCGACGGGACGATTTAAAACGGGGATGGACTGGAACCGTACCCGTTTAGGTACATTCATCTGGCCCAGTCGTCTGGCGGGCAATTGCTCTGGTGAAGAGGCGAGAAGGCGCTTCTTCTAGGCTCCGAGGCCATTGGACTATCCTGGGAACCGATTATGGATTCGATAGAGAATCCGTTTCTAGATCTCTTACTTCGTGGCTCCGTTGTTTCTGCGACGCGCAGCGGCAGTGGGACGGGCCGGAGGGTCGCTGGCGGCGGGCGCGGCAGCGACAGCAGCGGCGCTGGCGGCAGGTAGCACGGCAGCGGAAGCAGCGGCGCATACGCTTCGCGTGCCAGCATTGCCACCACGGCATGCGCATGCTGCAGCGACGGCGCCGGCCGCTTGTACCGCTTCCTCCTCCTCAGAAAGCTCCCATTATCAAACATATCTTCAGCTAACGGGTCCAGAGTCCAGTAATTCCCCTTCCCCGGATTCCCTGGCTCCCTCGGGATTTTTATAAAACAATCATTCAGACTCAAATTATGCCTGATAGAGTTCTGCCAGGCGGGAAACTTTTCTCTGTAGTAAGGGAACCTCGTCATTATGAACTCGCATATCCCACTCAATGTCAGTTTCTTGTGTGGTGACTGAAGGATGGCCATTGTGATGAGAGCGATGTAAGAGTAAGGCGGCTTGATGAGTTGTGATGATGACTTCTGTTTCGGTTTCTTTGGCGTCGAGGGTTTTGATTCCGTCGGGCTGGAGGCGTCGTACCTTTCAGAGTCACTGGACGCCGGTGGAACTTCAGGAGTATCTTCGTCTACTGACACGTAGGTATCGTCCTGAGGGTACTCGGGGTCCCGATCGTCTCGTAGGTAGTGCGGGATGTACAACCGCGGCGGTGGTCGCAGGTCCAGAGGTAGTTCGCCCTCGATGATCATATCGCGGTATTGGGCAAGATCACAATCTTCCATGCTTTCGGTCACATGTCAGAGGTGCGTTGTGGCGCGTGTCGCGGCGCGGACTGCGGCTTCGCCCCCGAGCGTGGAGGCTCTGCCCCCGGCGGCCCCGCCCACGGGCGCACCCCCGTCCCGCCCCGGGCCGCGTTTACGTTCCACTAAACACAACAATTGTCGTTATTATTACTGCGGGTCGGAGCTTTGTGCATGAATTTCAGGCCGTCGACTAATAATTATTAGGCCGCTTCGCGTTTATCGATTCGACTTTGTTGTGGTATTTACTTTTAGTTTTGTTAAATGATTTTTGTATTCATATCGGATTTTAGGTTCTTTCTTTGATATTGCGTTTATTGATAATCTTTTTACTTTTATTTCATATTGTTTTAGGGATTTATTTAGAGTATTTCTAGTGATAAATTGACATTATTTCATTCATTAAAGTTTTTTAAATTAATTAAGAAAGGTTGCTGACTAAAAGTCAACCTATGCGATAAACTATAGAATAATTTTCCTCAAATAAATTAACTAAAGTCCATTAAAGAACCAAACGCCGAACGCCGTCAAACCATAGATAAAAAGAAAAAAAAACCTACAAGTTACATATAAAAACTGTTTACAAAGACATCCACATCACATCCCTTAATCCGCTAAAAGAGTCGTATTGAAGAAAAAAATCTCATAAAACGAATTCTAGTACTCCATTCAGGTAGATATCTTCAAATAAAAGTTGCGTAAAAAATATTTCTGAAAGCGGCATGACAATGCGAGCGCGGTACTAGAAAACACTCGTATATGTTGCCTACCATAACATTTACCCCTCGGGCGTTGAGGGAAAAGCTACACGCGGGAACGAGACAGAAGACACGAAAAACAGAGATGAATATAAAAGTGGACCAATTGGAGTAGAGATTTCGTTGGGCGGAGCTCCCAAAAGCTAACATGTCAGGGCGTGGCATTAGATCCTATTATTGTCTGGCAAGGCAAATAATATTTTGCACAATGTACACATTGGGGTAAGGGGGTGTTCAAGGGGGGTTGCTAATTTATTCCCAACTTCGGTTAAGGCTTGTTTTTCAGCTTTGCGAGCCTGTTATTTAAATTGGACTCGGTCGGTTATTTGTATGTAGCCGTCTGAAGGCATTGTTAGCTTTAATGAACGAATTTTCGCGGGATTCCGTAATATAGAATTTGTGATACAAAGTCAGATTCTGGTGAATATTTTTGCTTATTTGTGTTGGATGCTTTAGTCTTATTTATTTTGTCGTGGCTTTAGTATTGTGGGTGGCTAATATTATCATGTATATGGCTATAAATATAGCTTACGTCTAGCTCTAGGTAGTTTTGTCAGTAACCCTCTCGTTTTGTTCCCTTAGGAAGCAATTACTTAGGTACGGTTTCAACTTTTGAGGTACTTTTAATATGGCTAATATACATAGACGTACTTGCTATACAGATATGGGTAGGTTCAAAGCTTTTTTGTTCATTTCATTTGGTGACAATATGTTTGCCGGGTTGTAGGTACTTATTCTTAGACAGGCTAAATAAAGGCGGCAGGGGGGTTTTTCTATGGGCTGATGTATTCCCTCAGTCCCGTCAGTAACTTAAGGGACTAGAAGAATATTTTCAATTGATTGTGTCGAACTGCCCCGTTGGTCTAGTGGTGGCAAGCGCGACTGCTGATCGTGAAGTCCTAGGTTCGATCATCAGGTCGGGTGAAATGTTGTTGAGTTTCTGTGTGGAATTTCTTAGTAGCAGTCCGGTGTTTGGATTTGTGCCCGGTTGATGGCAATAGGCTCGCCCGCCATTACATGGGACTTAACATACCTAGCGACGAATTGAGGGTATTACTCTACACCTCTGCTAACCCTTCGGGTAATACAGGCGTGAAGTTATGTTATGTTTCGAATGGCCGCAGTGATAGCCTTGCGGTTGAACGCTTGTCTGGTCTGGTCGCAGACCCTGTCTGCGCTTACCATCAGGTGAGATTAGGTTAAACGCGACTAAGTAAAGAATAAAAAATAAATAAATATATAACCTACTAGCTGTGTCTTCACGGCTCCGCCCGTAGCCTGTTACCTACTCAGTAATAATGTTGCTTTCTAACGGCAAAAGATTTTTTGAAATCGGTTCAGTAGTTTTTAAGTTTATTCGTTACATACAAAAATACAAATCTTTCCTCTTTATAATATTAGTATGTATAGATGTAGTTAATACACCTAAGTATGTACCTCATTTATAGATATTTTTCAATGGATAGATCTTCTTCTTTTCGTATCGACGGAACTTCATTATGGATATCTCATATCCAACTGTTAATTCATAAATAGATTGTTATCCGACTTAAATAGAGGAATAGCTTTCTCGAATCAAGTGGAAAGCCGCCCCCAGGGTATGCTATTTACTTGCTTATTCTGTTTCAATCCTTTGAAGTCAATGTCAACGTGTTTTATTTCAAACTGAGCAGATTTCAGGCACTTTTGAAACGTCAAAACTAGGTGTAGCGGTTCCTGAAGGTTGGTCCTTTAGAGAAGAGCCGACAAATGAATACTCTATTTAAAATAATAGATCATTATTCCACTACAGTTGTGTGAGAAATTGTACGAGAATAATGTAGGTTTTTTTATTATTATTTTAATTCGATTGAACTCCTGTGGAGTTGTTCAGGGTCTGCAGACTTTTAGGGTTAAGTGCATGCGATAATAATTGTAAACGCTCTTAGGATATAAGAAAAAACAAGACTAACCTAAAGAATTGACGCTTAATTTTTGGAAATACGGATAATTCACTTTTCTTTTTTTTTCCAAGAACATGGTACATAGAGGTCTTAGAGTACTTAATTATAATTGTCACACATATTCTACCGACAATCGCGTGGAAATATTTATTCATATTTAAACCCCTATCCATTTTAAACTAATAACACGTCATGCATGGCAAGACTCTAACTCGAAACATAATAAATGTGTGATTAGACAAAAGTTATTAATGTAAACATCATTGATTTTGTCAGAATCTATAATCTATGAATTCATCCAAAGAATAAAAACATTTGTCCAAGAGCCAATTAAACATTTCACGCTTAAATTTATTTAATGTTAATTATCTACATGATTACCCACAAATCACGAGCCCCAGCATTATTTCGGAACGACTACAATCATTCCTTCGGCTTCGTACTCCTCAAGGCCCACCTTTACAAACAGTTTAAAACTTTAAACCACAAACAACATAGTTCCCTATAAAATATTTTACCGAACTACTCACAAAGTAAATATACTAGTACATGCAGGTAATCCATCTTTGGCCGACGTTGGCAGAGCAAACATTTCAATACTGAAGACACGCTTAGCTTAGATTAGCTTAGCTCTTGTAAGCTGGATTACCGTGGCTAGGCTCAGAATCAGAGCAAACTTTGTTCGGCTTTAAGATGTAACATCCACTTTGAGTGTCGCGTGTGTATCAGTTGGATGAGATATCTTTATTAGACCGTTCCTTCAGCGATTTGGAGCGTTTAGCCTTACAAACTAAGTGTGGTCTTGTGTTCGTTCTGCCTAGTCTTTTCCCTATTAACTATGTTGGGGTCAGCTTCGAGTCTAACCAGATGCGGGTGAATACCAGCATTTTACACGGAGCAACTGCCATCAGATCTCCGCAACCCAGTAACTGGGCAATGCCGACATCCTAAAGTTAGACCGGATCTCGGGGTCATAAGATTTGCAAGGTTAATCTGTGCTTGTCGTTGTCAGTCCGTGGATGGGTGGCAATTTCGTTATACTTCGAGACCCATCCGTGCCTCGGAGAGCACGTTAAATCGTCGGGCCCGGGTGTCATACTAATATCTATGACAGTCGTTATGCGATGTCAGAAGCCCGAAAGTCTGAGAACCAATCTAACCTTAGAATATCGGCATTACCCAGTAACTGACTTGCGGAGGTCTGATGGCAGTTGCTCCGTGTAAATAAAATACTCGTATTCAGCCGCATCTGGTTGAACTGGAAGCTGACCCCAACATAGTTAGGAAAAGGCTTTTCAGAACCTATAATTTTCAATGGTGTTTTCTAACTACCTACCTAATAAATAGATAGGTAATTGTTACTCATGTATTGTGTTGTGGTTGCGTATAAAGTCACAGATCAAGAAGCACAGACATCGATCAGACAGACTAAAAAATGAAACCGGAGACAGTAGGTGCATAAGATCTTTTTTTTAAGTCGGTTCAAAAGACTGCAGGACTGCTTCACAGTTAGAGCGCAAAGGGTTTCATTATTCAGCATCCTCATGAACGTAAATCTTATGTACCTACCTACCTTCTTAGTTTGGGCAGTGTAGGTTCTACCATTGCCAGTTCTGCTAGGTAGATACTTGTCTTATTATTTATATTTCTTTGACCAACTGCTGCTGCTGGTAGTATTTTTATTTCTGTAAATAAATCTGTTACAGAAACTTTTACAAGTCGATGCAATGTTTTTTTTAAGACTAGATGGTGCCACAACAACAGTGATAACCGGCAGTTTGTGTCACGTCCATCAAAGGCTGAAGAAAGCTTTGCAACCCAAATAGACATCTCCTCTCCTCTCCGCTTATCTAATCCATTTCCACCCAAGCTAAGCGGAGAAAAGATGTGGAAATAACGAATTTGGATTGGTTTATTCAAACACATCTCCTCTCGTCTCCTCTCCTCTCCGCTTTGGTGGATACCGGGCCTTAATCGGGTGACGTTATTGTCTGTCAGATGTAGGCACCAGGGCACAAGAAGACTGAAGATCCGCTCTGCAGGTAAGCAGTGCCGAGTGTGGCGCGGTATTAGTGCAACTGCCTTCATTTTCGTAAAGAGAAAATTACAGTTGCAGCATATAAGAACAATCAATTAAGTTGTTTATTTATTTACACTAAATTAGATCAAGAAATATTCATAATAGTGCCATCTATTTTTTGACGATAAAAACAAAAAGTTGGTATAAGCGCCATCTGTTGTCTCAAATCAATTCAATCTGAAACCAGAGAGTTAGTCAAACGATGCTGTATAGAGTTTCATAAATAGCCGCTAGACGTCGGCTTCGCAGTTCGAACAATCGTGAACAGGTAGCGCTTACTTCAATAATTTCATCTAATATTTATTAAGCTGTTCTTGACAACGCTTCACAGGATTACTAAATTATATTCAAGTAAACAATACTTATCTAAACTTTTGTTAATTAGCTAACAAAATACTTACTTCCTAATCTACATAAATGACCTACCTGACCATATAACATATCCAACCTAGGTACCTTATTTGCTGATGATATATCAATAATAATTACTCGAAACCCTAAAACTACCTAATTATAATGATGAAATAAACCACACTATAGCAAAAACAATAGAATGGATGGAAAACAATAATTTAAAAGCAAATATAGAAAAGACCAAATATATAGAGTTTTATAACAGACATAAGCTCAAAAGTCAGCTGAAAATAATACACAAAGGTAAAACTCTAACTGAAGCCAACGATATAACTTTCCTCGGTTTAAATCTGGACAATCAATGTTCATGGAAATTACATACTCGTAAGGTATGCACTAAAATAAATAAATTTATTTATGCACTATGGCGACTCACAAAAATCTGCAATCAAAAGATTGCCTTACAAGCTTCTCATGGGTATATTGCCTCCCAATTACGATAACTGAATTACCCCAGCAGAGTAGTATAGCATAATATGCTTTATTACTCTGCTGGGGTAATTCAGTTCATATACCTAAATAGGGTATTCATATCACAAAAGCAATGTATTCGGGCACTCTGCAATGTTCCACCGCTAACATCGTGCAGAACACTATTTCTTAAATTAAAACTTCTTACTGTACCATCTTTATATATATTTGAATGTTGTATCTTTGTAAAGAAACACCCACATTTATTTAAGACTTATGGAGCGAATTGCAGATTTAACACGAGATATCATCCTACACGATTACCATTACCTACAATAAAAAATCGTTATTACCATAATAATTGTTATCCAATGACTATCAGAGTATATAATAAGCTACCTACCAGAGACCTTAAGAAATCTTCAATTAAAAATATTTAAACGTAAAATATACCTATTCGTGGCTAGTAAAAAATGTTTATATTCTGTAAAAGAGTTCTTAGATGCACGTACTTTCTAAGATATTATATTTAATACACTATTAATTTCACTCAGTAAAAAATAAATTTATTATTTTGAGCTGTGTTCATAGGTACTACCTATTAAAAAAAATTGTTAGCTCTTTTATAAACTATTGCATATTTGTTGTTCAAATATCCATATAAGTAATCGGATTCTAAGTTCTTGCGTATAATTTTGTATTAAATTATCCTTTTAATTTGCACACCATTGTATGGTTAAATATGCGGCTACTTTTGTGACTTATATAGAACTGTCCTTACCCATGTTTTTTGCAAATAAATCTATTCTATTCTATTCTTAATAATTCATTAAATAAATGCGCACGTACCTAGTTATCTAATTAACTAACGCTTAGGTATTTTTTAACTGAATGTGTTCTAATGATACCTAGTATTCTATGAATGAAACCTAGGAACCCTGTTAATTTTCGCCAGTTAATTTGATTTGAAGTTACCCAATACCTACTCAGTTCAATTTTAGTAATTTATTTTAATAATCAACATTCATGCGTCTTGTTTTGTAAAGTAACTTGATAGTCTTCCTCTTAGCCTTTTCCCAATTATCTTGGGGTCAGCTTCCAGTCTAACCAGATGCGGCTGAATATCAGTATTTTACACGGAGCGACTGCCATCAGACCTCCGCAACCCAGTAACTGGGCAATGCCGATATCCTACGGTTAAACCGTTTGTCAGACTTTCGGGCTTCTGACTATCCGTAACGACTGTCATAGGTATTCGTATGACACCCGGGACCGACGGCTTAACGTGCTCTCCGAGGCACCGAGGGGTCTCGATGTGTAACAAATGGTCACCCATCCACGGACTGACCGCGGCAAGCGCAGCTTAACCTCGCAAATCTTACGATCGGCGCGGTTGTTATTTAGCCACGAGCCCCTCCGTTGTAAAGTAACTTGATATGGGACTGAAAACAATCAACATTTTATAGCATTGTGTGGCTGGCAAGTATGGGGCATGGGGCCCCCGGGCTGCAGGGGCACCGACGTGTGTAAGCAAAATATCGTAAAATGTTATCCATAATCTCACTCAAGCTTTTAAACCTTTTTTAGTTTAGTTTACCTGGGCTGTATCCGCACTTAGCCTCTTAATTGGGCCATTGTGCGTGTTTAGTCTTACCTTCCTACTCCAACCAACCCAGGTCGTCCCAGAAGGTTAGCAGCCTCCTCAGGTTGCTGCATGCCTCCGGGAGCGATGCTGGTGATTGGAGAGTCCGTGCCCGTTGTTCGGCCACGCTCCTGCATTCCATAAGCACGTGCAGCGGCGTTTCTTCTGTCTCCATGCATCCTCTGCACAGGGGACTGTCTGTTACACCTATAGTAAATAGGTGCTTGTTTAGGGGACAGTGTCCTGTTAAGATTCCAATAATCTTCTGGATGTCACCCCTTTTAAATCTGATGAGGTTGCGGGACAATCTTTTTGATGCCACCGGAATTGCATTTTTAGTTTGCCTGCAGCCCTCGCTGTTTGTCCATCCTGATAAATGGGTTTCTTCTGTTTTTGTGCGCAGCCATGTTTTTATTTGGGCCTGGGGTATGGGCAGTAGCGGCTCTTAAACCTTACGCCAAACTGTAAACTCCTAACGCTAAACTCAACACACCCCAAACACTACAAACAACCATGGACCAAAACCTTTAAAGAGGACAATCAAAAGTTGGCAACACTGGACGTCTCCAATTTGCTGCGACGCACGTCAGCAGACATCAGTCATTACAGGATTTCCTCTGTTCAGGTGAATGAATATTTACCCTCCATTTGGGCTTCGCCGCTGTGGGGTAGAAGGGCCCGCCGACAAATCCTGATACAGGGCCGATCTAGGGCAGGCTACGCCACTGGCCAACATTAACTAGTTGCCTGACAACATTGTCCCAGTATTGCTGGTATGGTCGTGTGCAGGGCCGCCGTAAGCGGGCGTGCAAAGCGTGCACCGCACGCGGGCGGCACACCCAGGGGGCGGCAAATCGAGCGAGTCATCTAATTGAGACCAATTTCAATTTTTTCGGTTTTGTGTCACTCAAGATACAAGAGTAATCGAAAGAGTGAAAGGAGCATCTAAAAAACAAAAAAGCTCGTCCAAGTATCGCTTGGGAATTAATCTTTTTCATTCGGTATTGCACGCGGGCGACGAACCAGCTAGCGGCCTGATCGTGTGTTGCCGATTATAGCTGCCGCTGGGCAATTAAGTAGACAGCAATAAATTAGGTAGGTACTGGTAGTACCTAATTTAATTGATGCTGTAACAGTTGCTGTGCATTGCCGGCTGTACATGCTGTAAAATATTGATTGTTTACCGGCCCCTTTAAATCTGATTAATTAATTCCTGCTTTATACATGCTGATTTTAATTAAGAAGCAGTTTATTTCATGACTGAGTTGTTCTAAATACCTACTTACCATTTAAGTACCTTTAGCTTTATTTTATGCTGTAACATCCATTACCTACACCGGCAATTAAAATGTGGGTTAGTAGGTTTAATAAATGATAAATGTTTTTTATTTCTGTAAATAAATCTGTTACAGACACTTTTACAAGTCAATGTAATGTTTTTTTTAAGACTAGATGGCGCCGGCATTTCCTTTCTGACTAGAAAAGCCGAAACAAACTCAAAGATCAAGGTCTCTTTTAAAGTCCAGACATTGTAGTATAAAAACTATGCGAGTGAAACGATGTAGGGCAATGTCTGGATTGGCCTTTTGAGGAAAGTGCCATAGCAGGTTTGAGTTGACCTGTCCTAACTGACAGCACATCTGCATCAGTCAGTTTGGAGTAAGTAATTACATTACGGCATAGTAATATCTAATTTAATTTAATGAAATTCATGATATAGCATTGTTATAATCAATTACTATTAGGTAAGTACCTACCTACTGCTACAATATAAGTTAGGTAGGTACTAGGTAATGACTTTGCAAATTACAATAAACTTCCTTTGAAGAACTTACCATTACATACATACATTATTAGCCCATTGCTGTCCCAATACCTACTGCGCAAGGGCCTCTTCTCAGAATGAGAAGGGTTTAAGCCTTAGTCCAGTACGCTGGCCTGGTGTGGGTTGACAGACTACACACACCATCGAGAACGTTATGGAGCTCTCTCAGGTGTGCAGGTCTGCTGATAATCAAATTCTGATCCGCACATGAATTCGAAAAGTCAGAGGTACGGGAAGGGATCGAACTCAGACCCTCCTGCATGGAAAGCAAGCGTTCAACCACTACACTAATCACCATTACATTACATAGTCAACGAATACCTTTTAAGTTCGCCGTTAAAGGATAAATAATAGGTACCTAATTAATCAAAATACAGAAGCACTTTCGTCATAATTTTATGTGCATTGGTAGGACATCTAAATATGTACCTACCTATATGTATAAGTAAAGCATGGTCTACAAGGCATTCAATAAATAATAATAAATAAACAGGTGTCGTCTGAATGGCTACCGATTACAAAGGGAGCGGCATTCCGTCGTCTTTAAAAAAAATACTTTAAAAAAATGGATTAAAAAGGTCTTTGTCGCATTCAATCTGTCACGGTTCGTCCGGGAATTAACAAGCTAGAAAAATAAGTCATGCGTTATCATGTTCAACTTATTATGAGCGTGAAATATAATCAATTTAATATCGTAAATTAATATTTTATGGCTTCATTCCTTGGTATCATTATCTGTTAGATAAGGTACCTATTATAATAACTTTAGTATTTCGTGGAACTTCCATAATTGAATTTCTTATTTCCTAAGTACCTGGGTAATTTGACAAAATTCTGCTTTTTATACAATTATCTACATATTAGTTTGACAACAAGTAAACAGCCCAGTTGCTAAGGAATCTCAGTCGCGACAAATGTGTGGTTGATATGGTAGAAAGAGTACTTAACATTTCTTTTTGTCATGGACCAGAGAATTTATGTAGTTTGCCATTAGAACGGTACCTACTTACTACCTAACCTAAATTAATTGTAGGGGGAACAGACTAGACCATGAGAACCTGAAGCGTTGTAGAAACGGCACACCGCAGAGATAGGAAATAGGTAGTAGGTAAATGGCATAGGCAAGGCCGTAACCAGGAATTTTGTTCGAGGGGGGGTTGAACCCTGAACCAGAAAATCACGATAACGAGTGTATAAACTTCAAAAGTAATTTAATTGTCTGAGGTTTCGCCTCTTCCCCCTGGCTACAGGTGGTGAGGATGATGGTGAACTCTTGGAGGCTGATATAATCTTCTTTACATAGTATAAAACAAAGTCGCTCCAGCTGACTGTACGCTTAGATCTTTTAAACTAGGCAACGGATTGTAATGTAGTTTTCAGCAATAGATAGAGTGATTCAAAAGGAAGGTTTATATGCCCCACATTACATCCACATTGCACCCGTGCGAAGCCGGGGTGGGTCGCTAGTTGATGATAAAGAAGCCCGAAAAGGTAGACGCATTCGATTATGAAGTTATGCACTGTGGTAAAGCCATTCAACAAATATTTCCTTTTAATTTAAGTATATAAATGTAGATAGATAGGTACCTAAATACACTTTATTAAATTATATGAATATTACAATTTTTAGCCTTGTAAACATGAACCTGGACGTAGTTTAAAAAAACCGGCCAAGTGCGAGTCAGAATCGCGCACGAAGGGTTCCGTACCATTATGTATAAAAACGGCAAAAAATCACGTTTGTTGTATGGGAGCCCCCTTAAATATTTATGTTATTCTGTTTTTTAGTATTTGTTGTTATAGCGGCAACAGAAATAGGTACATCATATGTGAAAATTTCAACTAACTACCACGGTTCATGAGATACAGCCTGGTGACAGATGGACGGACGGACGGACAGCGAAGTCTTAGTAATAGGTTGCCGTTTTACCCTTTGGGTACGGAACTCTAAAAAGCAGGTACGAGGTCGGCTCCGTGTCTGTTACTCGACGGTTATGCATATGCATCGCGTTTGTACCGCGTTTGTACGGGTATGCTCCGCGTTCTAATTCTGTTTGAAATAAAATATTATTATAAAATATTTGCTGGCATTTGAAACAACGCATGTACGCAAAAAAAATAGAGTGCATAAATCTAATAGATTGCGTTCGTAAATACCTACGAATATTTATACAATTATATAGGTACCTACAATTAAAAAAATGTACTGCACCCGACGGAACGGGCACTAAACGGGGATGGCTTTTTCACAGTTGGTGTAGAGATCTCTAAATTCACTTTGTGAAAAGAGCTGATAATCTTGCAACGACTGAACCGATTTCCATCAAATAAAGCCTAAAATCATCTTGATTAAACCAGCTTTCCAACAAAAGGAACCACATCGAAATCGGTTCATCCGTTTTGGAGTTACGATGCTACAGACAAACACAAACAGACAGAGTACAGATAGATAGACAGACATACAGACAGATAGACATAAGCTTCAAACTTATAAAACACCCCTATTTTAGAAATATAGGCTTCAAACTTATAACATTCCTCATTTTGCGTCGTAAGTTAAAAATAAGATTTTGTAATATTTGTGCATTTTGTCTACTTTAAGGCACAATGTCGTAAATTATTGGCTATAGGAAAAAATGCTTCAGATAAGAATTATAGGGAATTTAATCTTCTCTAAAATTAGTCAGAACAATTTTTGCCGTAAAACTCATAGATAAGGAGTTATTTAATAAAACCTCTTTTTTGAGGACTTTAGTCCAAGATGGCGGAGCACGCGGTCACTCAAAGTTAAAATTTGAAATTTTCAAAAGAACACCTTTATATAACACATCCAAAAATCAGAATTGAAGACCTTTTGCAAGGCAAACTCCTTTTTTCTACTGGGCGTAAGTAGCGATCTCTACGAATGAACGCGCCGCGCCGGCCCGCTGTGTTGTTGACAGTTGAGGTTTCCGAACGCAGTCCGCGGGCGCATGCGCCGGCTGTTTGACGTGTTTATATTGTCAAATTTTCATTTTACGTTTTGACGTTACATATTTCGTAATATTCATCGCAGTGATAGTGTGTTTATTATTTTCTTATATTGTAGTTTTGTATTAAATAAGTTAAAATGGAAAGAAATGACCGCAAAACGAACTCTCGTAATCATACAATAACAATAGACCGAGATACTAAGTTTATATTGCGAAAAATTATTTTGGATTTCGCCATCCTATTTTGTGGTGAGTTACAAAAGTTTAATTTGATTAATATATTATTGGTGTGTGGATGTTTTGCGGAAAATATTATGTGGGAATTTACGAGTATAGCGTTTTTATCGTAGCGCTACCTAGTTGTAAAATAGTATTATCATGCAAATATTACGGATGTGTATTTGAATGAGTGGGTACATTATCAACTTTGTTTTAATGACAAAAATGAAACGAAACTTCCTATATAAATAAAATTTATCCTGTTAGCTTTCATTTATTCATTCAAAAACATTGTTTGTCAAAAGAATATCAGTTAGGTACCTCTAGATAAATAAGTTAATATTATTCTGTAAGTACCTACTTTTGTTTTATTTGCCATATATATATTTTTATCAGTTTTAGAATGTTATGGACAAATTATCACACAACTATGTAAACAAAAGTAGTAAGTATGAAGTATTTACCTACTTTTGTAATCACAAAAAAACACACTTATTTGTGACAAACTAACAAGCATGATGTACTAATAATGTACTCAAACCTATTAAGAGTAGAGATGTTATTACTTAATTAAGTCTTAACAAAATTACTTAAAATATTAAAGTACCATACACTTAAGTATTATAATTTGCTAATTACATAAAGTAATTATTTAATTTTGTGCATACCTTTAACAAAAACTATGTAATTAACATTAGCAATTACAAATAACATTACTTAAGACCTACTTAAGTGAAAAACATTAATGTGATTACACATCACTATACATTGTTTCATAGGTACTTTACAAGTTCCCTATATTTATTATTTTATTTATTTATTTAAGTATTTGTATCGAGTAACCCGGATTCATAGGGTTAGTAATATTCTTTACTTAAAAATGATGTTACATAACAGACAATTAATATGCAAAATAGTTATACACTTATACATTATTATTCTTTTATATTTAAAATCACCTGTTCACCGATAAACTCTATTTATAAATATATATATTTGCAAGTTGTTAACATTGACATCATACATACATTTTGTACATAACATCTGTCTCAGGGTTCTCAGACATACAAAGATCTCATTGAACTGACCGAGATATATTGTGATTGCTTGCAACCTTGATTTCAATACATTTTGTGCTATATTAAGGAAAGACTTTCCTTAAATTTGATCTAGGTAATCCTTAGGTAATCCGTTATGAAACATTGAGGTTTACTGAAAACCTCAAGTATTATTTATTAAATAGTTACCATAATAAACTATGAATATATGTTAAAAAGTTATGTGGTTTTTAAAATAGGAATGGAACATCATTCTTACTTAACAACAAGCATCTATAACTTCATGCTTAACAATAGCAATTTTTTTTTTTAAATGATTCTTATTTGACCAGATTTAAAAGTTTTTTTTATAAGCAGCCTGTAAAAAACATTGTAAGAAAAAAAAAGGTTGATATAAGTAAATGTAAACTCCTTGTTTCCTCAGCTAATAACGACTGACATAACAGAGTTTACTGACACATTAACATGTTAAACTGATGGTTGCATTGCACTGTCTCACAGCACAGTGGCCCCATTGACTGACCAGTCACATTCCCATTCAAACACTGTACTTGGAAATATTCCATTTTGTTATATTGTTGCTTGATGCTGCTATTTTTAGTTTTACGCGACTCTCGTCATTCTGTAATGATAGTAAAGAAGTTTGTAATAATTTCATCATCTCACCAAGTTACCTATTTTTGCAAGCCTAGAGTTAGACATTTCTAAACAATTCATCCTTATTGGAAATATCCAAAAGGATTATCTGCCCATAATCTATAGTAATATTATAAAGCTGAAGTGTTTGTTGGTTTGAACGCGCTAATCTCAGGAACTACTGGTTGGAATTTAAAAAATATTTTTGTGTTGGATAGTCCATTTATCGAGAAAGGTTATCGGCTATATAACATCACGCCACGACCAATAGGAGCGGAGCATAAATGAAAAATGTTGCAAAAACGGGGAAAATGTCCACCCGTGCGAAGCCGGGACGGGTCGGCTAGTGGTTATATCCTTCGAAAAGGTCATGTGTGTTATAAATAAGGGGTCTACCTCCTTGATATAATTCATAATGATAGGTATGATATACAATATATTGTATACATATTCCGCCTATGTTTTGCCTAGCCTTTTCCTAACTATGTTGGGGTCAGCTTCCAATCTAACCAGATGCAGCTGAATATCAGTATTTTATACGGAGCGACTGCTATCAGACCTCCGCAACCCAGTTACTGGGCAATGCCGACATCCTAAGTTTAGACCGGTGGTCTGACTTTCGGGCTTCGGCCTTCCCGTAACGACTGTCGTAGATATTCGTATGACACCCGGGATCGACTGTTTAACGTGCTCTCCGAGGCACGGAGGAGCCTCGATGTATAGCGAACGGTCACTCATCCACGGACTGACCGCGGTAAGCGCAGCTTAACCTCGCAAATTAGCCACAAGCCCCTCTGCATAATGCGTAAAATAGATTTTGAGTTATGGGAGCTCGAAAGTAGCTCGAAATGGCTCGTGTATAACACACGCGTTCGTTTTGCGAACTTGGCTTGACACACTACCGTGTGCCAAGATTTCTCAAGATGTTAATAAATCTGTTTTTCTTTTATGCAATTGCTGTTCAAGGTTGCCAGCGTCAATATGTTTCTTTGAGATCTTTATCTTTGTGTAGGAAGTTATTTATTGCCTCGTTGGTCTGCTCCTGGGTTCAATCCCCAGGTCGGGCAAAGTGTTATTGGGTTTTGCTTGGACCGTGGTTTCTTATTTTTTGGATTTGGGCCCGGTTGATGACAATAGGCTCGCCCCCTATTACATGGGACTTAAACATAACGGCGAAACGAGGGTGTTACTATACACCTCTGCTCAACCCTTCGGGGAATACAGGCG
Source organism: Amphipyra berbera (assembly GCA_910594945.2). Lineage (NCBI taxonomy): Eukaryota > Metazoa > Arthropoda > Insecta > Lepidoptera > Noctuidae > Amphipyra > Amphipyra berbera. The sequence goes on from OU343138.1 coordinate 4,365,202, forward strand.
TGATGTTATGTTTCTTTACTGTTTCTGTCCAGTTCGCATCGCGATGAAATACCTTCTGAAAGTTTTTACTTAAGAATCTTCCTATTATTGTAAAAAGAAAGAAATAAAGAAAATGTTTTTGTGGGGACACAATACAATCAATAGGTACAAAAAACCGGCCAAGTGCGAGTCGGACTCGCCTACGAAGGGTTCCGTACCATTATGTATAAAAACGGCAAAAAAAATCACGTTTGTTGTGTGGGAGCCCCCCTTTAAATATTTGTTTTATTTTAATTTAATTATTTATTTTTAAAGTGAATATATAACTAAATATTCTGTGAATATTTCAAACGTCTACCTGTTGCCGTTATCAATACCTATCGAGCAAAAAAATCACGTTTGTTGTATCGGAGCCCCCTTAAATATTTATTTTATTCTGTTTTTTAGTATTTGTTGTTATATTATAGCAGCAACAGAAATACATTATCTGTGAAAATTTCATCTTTCTAACTATCACGGTTCATGAGATACAGCCTGGTGATAGACGGACGGATGGACAGCGGAGTCTTAGTATTAGGGTCCCGTTTTACCCTTTGGGTACGGAATCCTAAAATTAAAAAAACGGAAAATAATGAAAACAATGAATCTGCACCTTATCTTAGTTCTTCTAAACAGACGTGTTTAATAATAAATTATGGCAATAACCATAAAATATAAAAGTAATAAAAGTAACCATGTTTTTGTTGCACTAAGTGTATAAGCGCAAACTTACTCCCACTACGCCAAAACCTTGCTAAGCTACGTTTCGACGACTATACAAGGGTCTGATTTGGTTACCCCGTGTTTTCTGCTCGGAGTTTTTTTTTGCTTAGACACTAATGGGAATCCCAAGACAATATAATCATAATTTCCTCTTGAAGTCCTCATAAACAGCTTGCAAGGTCAAACCGGCATAAATATTTCCCCAAAAAGACCTTACGTCGCTTAAGTTCTAGCACCGCGTAACTCGAAAAATAGTTGTTTTGAGTTATGCACGTCATTCGATAGGGAATCGAAAAACGCATCGTTTGACCAATCACAATCAATGGTTAGATCCAATGGCAACGCGTTATTTCAAAAACAAAATCCACCGCGTATGTAATATTTTTTCCATCAAGCTATGTAAACAGCTAAAACAGCGTGTAAGTCAGGTGAGTTCCATACTGGATCGTGTCGCGAAAGTGCTCCTACGAAAAAACCAAAATAAAATAGAATATTGTAGATTAAAAAAAATATATGATAAGTAGAAAAAAATATATTTTTTGCTCTCCTGAAAAGTTAACTATTTTGAGTTATGCGGTGTTAGAACTTAAGCGACGTTATAGTCCTTGCTTGACAAGCACGCATTTACGTGTTTGGCCACCTTTAGCGAACCAAAATACGCGAACGAGATCGCGTGTTTACGCTAACTTGCGTAGCTATTTAAGTATTTGTGTTTAATAATGTGCTATTTAGCACTACCATTCACTTCTAAATTCCCACGCTTCCTCCATTGGCATTTATGGAAACAGTGGTGTGTTTTCTTGAAGTAAATAAGTACGTAGTAGCTTGGTATGGAGACTTTTCCAGTAAGAGGCCTTTCTTTAAAAAAAATCTCGTGTTATGTAAACTTCATGGGCGTAGGCAGAAACTACAGATCGCCACAAACTACGATTCTTGCATACATACTCCTTTTGCTCCATCCACGTTTATACATCTTGTCATACACGCATGCTGGTTCTGAGTACGACGCACCTATCCTGTTTCCTAAGAACAAAACATTTTGTTCTATAGTTGCTTGATTAAATCTATATCTATACCTACTAACATTATAAAGAAGAAGCTGAAGAGTTTGTTCGTTTGAACGCGCTAATCTCAGGAACTACTGATTGGAATTGAAAAATTATTTTTGTGTTGGATAGTTCATTTATCGAGGAAGGTTATAGGCTATATAAAATCACGCTACGACTAATAGGAGCGGAGCATAAATGAAAAAAATGTTGCAGAAGCGGGAAAAATGTCCACTCGTGCAAAGCCGGGACGGGCCGCTAGTACATACATATTGGTGGAACGGAGAAATCAGTTATGTACTGAGGGACATGCTGCTGCCTAGCAACCTATTACAAAGCACCCATAGCCATCTCCACGAAAAGATAGTGCGGTCCTACACAAAAATTGAGTCAAATCTACTATCTTAAAAGTCTGTATAATAAAAGCAATCATAGATGTGTCAAAATATAGTTCATATTCAACTCAATCATAGTTCATTTAGCAACAGTAGGTACTCACATCTCCCCAGGTTATATCCCAGGTTCGCAGGATGTGAAACATTGCGTTCAGCCCGCCAAACAAAGTGGCAGGTAATTGGCTCGCTGTCAAAACATCCGACGCGTCCGACCTGTCAGATTAAACGTATCCGTTAAGTAGGCTCGCGTATGACAGGCAGGATGCTGTCGTGTGAGAATTTAAAAAATAAAAAGCATTCCATATTTAATTTTAAATCTCGCGCGCGGTTTGTTTTTTTTTTCAATATTTTTAAAGACAGTCGTCACGAATTTCTCGTAATTAAGTAATGAGGGTAAACTAAAATTATATATCTTGCGATATTTTTTTAACACTTCTTCATCTTTTCGTGTGGTTAGTGACTAACCTGGTGTCAGAGTTTATGCCGCCCATGGGCCTCTGACTTGGCTTCACATGCCGTCGAGAAATATCTCTCAGGCATGCCGGTTTCCTCACGATGTTTTCCTTCACCGTTTTAGGCAAGTGATAATTATACATTATTTTAACACAAGGACAGATATTTTAAAGAGTCAAACTTTTTTTTTATTTTCGGTATCGTTCTCTCAAATTGATCACAAATATAGGTAACACATTTCTCTAATATATCACAGTGGTGCACCAGTCAGTAGCTAAGATACTGCATACATATGAAAATAAAAATAATCTATATTAATATTACAAAGAGGAAAGATTTGTATTTTTGGATTTTTGTATTTTTGTATGTAACGAATAAAATTAAAAACTACTGGACCGATTTCAAAAATTCTTTTGCCGTTAGAAAGCTACATTATCACTGAGTAACATAGGCTACGAGCGGAGCCGTGAGGACACAGCTAGTAGATAATAATTGGATCGACGTTAAATGGCAATAGTTTCCGAAATCTCCCCGAACATACAGACGCAAGCGCCTGGCAACTGTACACGTTTTATAATGATAAATCCCTTTGCTTCCACATACAATCTATTTACAGTAAATGCTAAGAAAACAAGGTCTTCCTTGAAACCTTCATCTTATAGTAAATGCCCATTCATTATAAGTAAGATGTTTAATTGCAGGCTTGCAGTACTTTTAGAATTACGACTTGTATGCTATGACTGGCTTGTCTATTCGCTCACATGAATCGCTTGGAGTTATTGCGTAATTTCAAATATGCCGTGGAGTCCCAGCAAGGAACAGACCAACACCGCAATCTTCGCGACCTTTCGTAACATGCGACTAAGCTAGTAAGGATCATACTTAGAGCAGTATAATCTTTTCCTTCTTCCGCTAATCTTTATTTTTACATAGTATAAAACTAAAGTCGCTCCCGCTGTCTGTACGCTTCGATTTTTAAACTACGCAACGGATTTTGTGAAGAGGTCTGAGGAAGCTCATAAACATATTGAACGGCCATTCTCGAATGATTTACAATCCATAGAAGACCCATTCCTACTACAAATTGTATAAATCATAAAATTTTAAAAATATAATGGTTGAACGCTTGCCTTGCATGCAGGAGGGTCTGAGTTCGATCCCGGCCCGTACCTCTGACTTTGAATTCATGTGCTAATCAGAATTTGATTATCACTTGCTTTAACGGTAAAGGAAAAAATCGTGGAGAAACCTGCACAACTGAGAGGGCTCTATAAAGTTATCGATGGTGTGTGTAGTCTGCCAACCCGCACCAGGCCAGCGTCGTGCACCAAGGCCTTAAACCTTCTCATTCTGAGAAGAGACCCTTGCCCAGCAGTGGGACAGTAATGGGCTAATTATGTTTATGTATTACGGCACTCACAAAATATAGTCTTACATAGAACATCACTATTTAAAAATATTAAGTACCACCATAACTACTACCAAGATCAATAATAACGCCGACTTTTAAGAACAGCATAAAATGCGCTTAAAATCTTGTAGTTTATCTTTTACACACCTGTTTGTAATTAAGAGCGGGCGTATATCAGTGAAATTCTCCGAAACGTGGCTAATGTACGGTTAAGTCACTCAAAACTTTAGTTAACTTAAGTACTTACTTAACACGTCTAAGTGGTCGCGGTATTGCAACCAGCTTTGTGGTATTTTACTTAAACAGGCTGCGTTTACAATAATTAGGCAGTATGTCCCTTCTTGGCGGAGCCGACGATGTCAAAGAGTAAAAAAAAAGTTGTAGATAGGACGGTCGCGCGGTTTGTGCCTATTACTTAAATCGATCCCGTGTACGGGGTAAAATATAAAACTTCCTCATCGCACGCTGGGAATAGACGCGTGTTGTAAGATTCAACAAATCCCAGCTTGCTCGGTGGTAGGATCTATACAGTCCGCCTGGCTAGCTACCACCCTCACGTTAAAGTCCGGCCAAGCAGTTTACTGTGGTTCGACGCGTGTTTGTGCGAACCAGAGGGGTATAGAGGAATCCTTCTATATCTCTGTTCCTTGAATTCGTGTGCTCCATCTTAGACCCTGTCTGCGCTTACTATCAGGTGAGACTAGGGTAAACGCGACAAAGTCGAGAGTAAAAAAATAAAATCGCTTCGTGTAAAAATGGAGCCGATTTCAAATTACTCTTGCGACACATAACTTGCTATTTCCACTCTTGTATTTCTTCTTTTCGTGTAGTTAGTAACTAACCTGGTGTCAGAGTTTATGCCGCTCATGGGCCTCTGACTTGGCTTCACATGCCGCCGAAAAATATCTCTCAGGTATGCCGGTTTCCTCACCATGTTTTCTTTCACCGTTTATAAGCAAGTGATAATTATACAATACGTACATGAATCCGAAAAGTCAGAGGAGCGTACCTTGGGTTCGAACTCGAGACCTATGACTTGGCAGTCCGACGGTCACACCAGGTTATCACTGCTGTAAATGTACTCCTTTACATCTCATACAATGTATGACAATTTAAGAGAATTCTATCTACATTTACTAGAAGTAAATGCACTATTTGATTGATACCTACGTTCAACATGCCTGTGACGTTATTAGATGTCCTATTTAGTTCATTACTCCATAACTATAATGGGCTATAACAATTGTAAGTGATAATTAAACATCCTAGTAATTTGGTTTATTAATAACTTGGTTAATGGACTGGATGATTAATGTGCATTTTTGTGCTGTTACTAAAGCTAGAATGCTTAACATAACATCACGCCTGTATTCCCCGAAGGGTTGGGCAGAGGTGTATAGTAACACCCTCATTTCGCCGTTATGTTTAAATCCCATTTAATACGGGGCAACCTTATTGCCATCAACCGGGCACAAATCCAAACTACGGGCTGCTACTGAGGCATTCTTTGCCCGTCCTGGGGATCTAACCCAGGACTTCACGATCAGCAGTGGCGCGGCACCACTAGACCAATGAGGCTGGAATGCACTAGCCAGTGAATATGGTTTACGGTGTAAGCCGTATCGATGACTAATAGTCAATGCTCAGGCAATGAGGGATTTCGATATATTTTCTACCAGACGGCGCTTCGTATGCGTCAGGTCCAAACAGCTGTCAGATAGCACAGATTCTTACCGAACGTATAACTTTTAGTGAAATTCTACGTATTTGGAACTGTTATTGATTTTATTGTGGATTACGGCCAGAGATAAGTTGCCGAACTGAAGATTGAGCTCAAAAAGAGAGGCGCAAAAGTTACCCTCCTGTTTTATTTGCACACATAGGCACTGCACAACACTGTGGCATTTTAGAAAACAATATTTGTAACGTTTTTAAGTTTAAATAAACCAAAAAAATCATTGAAAAATACAAATCGTGTATGTGTTTTGACAGGTGGTTGGACCTGATGCTACAGTGCTGCCATCTCACGTAGAACATTTTTCAGAAAACCCTCATTGTGCTGTCTTACGATATAGTGTAGATGTCGGACTCGCTGCCCAGTGCAGTTTATCTCCAAAAAAGTAAAATAATCTGGACTAAATTCTTCGCTAATCCTTTTTTGCATAGCGCGTAATTAAAAGTTTATGATAAAAATTATAAATTTTAAATACCGCGGCTTATACATCAAAATTCATAGGTATCTTATCATTCAAATGTTTATTTTTATTTTTTATGTTTCAAGAATAATGTTGACGCGAAAGTGAGAGTTAATTAATTCACATGCATAAATCAATTAAGAATATTCAGTAAAGCAATTAATAACTGACTCATTATCTTTGTTCTATAATTAGTTTTCTTTTAAACTGTGCATGATTAGATATTATTACACATACATTATGTAACGATGAAGCGTGTCATATAACTAATTGAACATTGTTGCGTTGGATAACTTCGCGTCACTCTGCATTCCCGGGGTAGGCAGGGGTTGATGTTGTACATCCACATTTAGGTAATAACAGTATTCAGTAGAATGTAACCAATAGCATGCGAGTTTAAGGCCATTTTGCAGGCACAATTCCGAACTTCAGACGGCCACTAAAATTGACCTAGGTAGGGCTCGTAAACGGGTTAGTTTTTAGGCAATTTGTTGTTGCAATTATTGCTGACTATATCGCGCAGCAGTTGCTGCAAGCTTGCAGTGTTGTCCAGTGATATTGCACAATATATTTTATCTAGCTGCATGCGTGTAGCCGGCTTGAGAGATGATACAACGCTGACCACCTGGGAATCCAATCAAAGATGCCACACTCGACAGGTGCACTTTCGACCACATTATCATAGGCCTTTCTACTTTTTACAGGTGATTTAAATAGCGTCTTAAGGAGGAGAATTCATTTCTTAAACTACTAGACTAATGGTGTTGTAATTCTTCTTCTTCACCCATGTTGGTACGAGCTCGGAACGAAACCTTTATTTATAAACATAACATGTCATCACGCCTGTTTTCCTTGAAGGGTTGGGCAGAGGTGTGTAGTAACACCCTCATTTCGCCGTCATGTTTAAGTCCCATGTAATAGGGGGCGAGCCTATTGCCATCAACCGGGCACAAATCCAAACTCCGGACTGCTACTGAGGAATTCCACACGGAAAAACTCAATAACACTTTGCCCGGCCTGGGGTCGAACCCAGGGCCCCACGACCAGCAGTCGCGCTTGCCACCACTAGATCAACGGGCCAGTTATTATTAATTTATTTATAACATAGTCATGGTATATTAAGCGGACTTATGCCATGAGGCATTCTCTAGCAGTCAACCATCTTCGTAGTAAGTGTTTACTATACTATACGATTGATTGAAGAGATAACGTACATAGCATGTGTCTTTCGTCATACGTGATACATCTTGGAGTACGTGCTAATCTTCGTGTAATACTAATTATTAGAAGGGTGTTACATTTACAGATTGACGTTAATAATGAGGCTAATTTTAATAGCTTTGCTGACCTTTACTTACGATAACTTATCAATGACTTGAGAAGTTTGTTTAATCTTTAATGCACATTGTTTCGTTGTTATTATTATAAAACCGAATATTTCGGTAGGTACTAGTTCACAGTAGCACACAGGTTTTTTCAGTTAAAATTGATTTTACACATTAAAATAGATAAAAAAGAACCCACACATAATTCAAAATCAAAACCACTTTGATAATTTTTCATCTTCTTATCTCAATAGCTTCGTTTCCACTATATTATGCCTATCTCCACATCTACACATTAATCTTTGCCACGCGCATACAAGCAGTGTACCTACGTCGTTCCCACGTGTTACGCGTAGTAGTTCGTTGTATCAATATTTGTATCTACCTGCACTATCAGCTGCGATATCCGTACCGCACTTACACCTGCATCCAAAAGTTAATCGACCATATTTAACACTTGTCTAATTATGGAAATAATTTTGGGCTTTTATTGTAAGCAGGTAGACTATCTATCAGATTCAATGATGGAGGTCACTAAGCCTTAGCTAAGTTGGTTTTAACTGGGGAAGAGTTTTAATGGGTTAAACCCATCAAGTAATAAGTTCTTCTTACTCCATGGCTGAACCTAATTTTCCTTGATCAGAATCGTGGTCACAGCTTACATTACATTTGGAAGGACTCCGTTACTCCATTGTGAATACGATAAGTCAGAATAACGACGACTTGACTGATAACACGTTGACTTTTCCCAAGTTGTACAACAACACTCACTCCTCCATCCTCTGCATCACCACCTCTAAATCATGCATCATTATCTTTTAAAACATAAGTTGCTTCGTTTTCTGCGTCCCTAGTTCTAATTTATCCATTATAAACTTCTGAATTCCCATTACCATAACCACACGCTATTTTTAAAGCTTTATTGTGACACTTATTGCATTATAACAATACTGCTGTTCCATTTTCCCTATACATATCCTTTGTCCACAATGCAACAATCATATTCTTATTTGTACTAATCAATGCGCTGCAATTTCGCGTCTGCTCTCAATTGGTGGTACCATCCTGGGTATGTGGGTGATTCCTGGATAAAATTACACGCTGAACTGAATCAATTAAATGATGGACCGGGAGGAAATTAAATATCCTTATCGTCAATTGGAACTTCGAAGGGAAAAGGAAAACGGGCATGGATTTTTATAACTGTTGTTGACGTATAGGTTGATCTATTCTTGTGTGCATATTGTAGGTATAGGTGTAGTCCACAAACTGTCGGGTTCTCGACTTAGAAATATCTTAAAGTTGCTGATAAATTCGTTCTATCTCCGTCACTTTAAGGCGAAGGGACAGTGAAATCACGAATTCAAAGGCAACTTAAAATTGAGTAGCGTTTGAATATTTGGCCATTAGGGTTCCTGCTTACTAAATTGCGAAAAGTATTTATAAGGTAGATAAACTTAATCAGATGGCAACACATCACTTAAATCGAGAAACACACCAAGGCGCAGTAAAACTTAAGCTACGCAACACTACCGTTTATCTTACATAAGCTCATCTGTAATAGCTTTCATTGTAAACAGTTGACGAGCTGACAATTTGTTATCAACTTATGGCACAATTGTTAATTAAACAACTGTTGCTTCTGTAATTGCTCGAGATAGGTAAGAAAGTAACAGAGGATTTTTAACGGAAGTTAACAAAGTATTTGGGCCATAAAGATTCGTGTCAATGGTTGTTAGTTAAGCGTTTACTATTATATCACATGCTGTAATCACATTGTGACAAATAGATAAACATTAGTAAATGCAACATATTTTGAAATTTCTTGATAAGTTTGTTTGGTCAGTTGAGTTAGCTTCCGCGTTGTGTAGGTACCCTAGAAAATAGTTTGCATTAAAGTACTACATTGATTTTCATCGCTATTAAAATCTCGATCGCCATCAGTAAATTAATTGCAATTTAATTAAATTTTCATTGCAGCCGCCACTTTTATATCTCAGTAATCAACTAGACTGCTATAAACCTCACTCCATAATTTAATTAAAAATGTTCCACCGTTTCACTCTTTTCATCAAGTATACCTTGAGCATTGAATTACGGTGCGCCCGTAAACAAGGTTCACGGTGCATTAGCGTAATCCACCGTACAGTACTCACTACTTAAGCTCACCCATCTCAGTTTTCGCTGCAATTCACAACGCTATATTGCCCTTAATACCACATTTGCCACTCCTGAGGATGTTACGAAATGATTACATCCGTGTATCTAATTGTCATAGCAACGAGGGAATGGGAAAGGCGGCAAAGAGGAAGCCAGCAATAAAGTTGATGAGCTATTAAATATCAAAATTGTGTCACGCTAAAAGCGTTTTGATAATGAGTGGATAGAGACAGATAATAAATTTAACTAGTTTAGACAGATTCTGGCAAGTTTAAAACTAGGGCACCAGCTATTTTCGTCTCGTTTAGATTTTGGTTTAAATGACTCGTCAAACTAATTGTTAGTAAAACTTCGCATTCTGTTTACTTAAAGAGAAAAAAAGTAAAAATCCTTGTATGAGTCTCTGTCAGAAACTTAATTTATCAAAATGCCTGACCGCTCAATAAAGCATCAGCGGAAATCAGGACCAAAAAAGTTCTTTGTAAATTGAGACGATTATCAAATTCCTAAGGTGGACCTGTTGAGCCTTCGACACCGAACAGGTGTCTAAATCTCTAAAAACCTGATGTTATTAGAGTAACTTGTACAAAAATAAAAGAATAATCCACAAGCTCTGCGCATCCAGAAAAGGACCAAAAAAGGACCAAGATATTCTAAATCCTTTAGCAGGAAATGTCCAGTTAAATTACGACAAAGATCCGATCAACATCAATAAATCAACATCGGGTCTTATCTCAGTGTCTAATGAAATAAAACTCTTTTAAGCTTCGTCTTCCGAGATGTGAAATAATTAATGCTCGGCATAAGATTTATGAGTTCTTAATACTACACCCACGCGATTTGAACTTAACCCTTATCTCGATATCTGTACATCGTACTTTAAGACCAAAGTGCTGGGAGTCTTCAACTGCCTAAATTCGACTTTGTTGTCTTCTACTAAGGGTTAGGCTTAAAGTAAAAGGATTGCATAATTTAAGGTCTTTCACTCAGACACCATAAGATACGATTTGCAGCCGACGACAAAATGAATGAGTGCGGAGCGCGTTTAGTGTTTTGTTCATGTCAGGTTTGGTCCATTTGTAAATGTTGATTCATTTTACAATGAATACAGAGAGACAGAGACAAATTTTGCAATTAAAGTTATTTATCGTGGCCAGGAGGTAACAGCAACTTTTCATTTTAAGAGCTCATTAAGGTTTTGTTTTCAACTAATGCTTTATTTTCTTCCCCTGAATCTCGTTAAAATCTATCTCCTTCTATGAAAGATGACCCGAAAATATTGATAAATTATGACGATGATTTTCTAATAGGCTTTGTCCCCAAATATTTCTAAGAACTTTCTGATATGTTCGAAGGTATCGTTGTACCCCATGATACTAATAAAATATAAAAGCAGCCACAAACAATTGGTAAAAGCCTTGATGATATCTGCAGTATGACTCGGATTATTAATGATGGGGCCGACGCAGACACGCCCGTGCCGTCTCTACGAGTTGTAGATTATAATGCGGCATGTTCAATGTGGTAGTATGAAACAGTATTGAAAATAAACGGTTTGATAGTTTGAAAATTATTCGTTTAAGATCTACTGTAATGAAACCAGGAGAATGTGAACCCACAAGTATAAATTGTTTATTTAGGTCTTGAGGAGATGGTTAATGAAGATAAGAATGCATGAAGATAAAGATGGCTTTTTTTATGTGGAAGTATTGTCTACAGATTTTATCCTTAACTTTAAAAAGTGATATCATAAGTATGCATCGGCACTTAAGCTACTTGAAGAAGCGTAGAGAAATAAAATAATTACCTGGCCGGTTTAATTTAATAGCACATTTTAATGGCTATGTAAATAGTCTTATCAGACACTTTAACTCTGAGAAAAAAGGCTATGGAAACGAAAAACAAGACTGATATTGAAATATAAATTCTAACTTAAATTACGGTGGAGCGGAAGACAATAAAGTAAAAATCCATTAAAAGAGAGTAATTGATCGTAAAAAATTGTTGATTGATAATGACAATGATTAGGGATATGAATTAAGTGATAACATCGTTTTTCATGTTTTTATTGACAATGAATTACCTGGTTACACGGTTGATGGCATTTGTAATCAGTATAAGACCAAGCGTCGACTAAGGCGAGTAATAAAATTGTCTGGTTTTTGGATCTTAGACCAGAATATTTCGAAATATTGTATGATGAAATTAGTTAATTGCATTTGGTATCACTTGTTGTTTAGTCTCCAAATTCCTTTTTGAATTTCGAACCTGGTTTAGGGAAGTTCAGAAGTGTAATTATCATTCCAGATAACGTTAAAGGAAATCAATTAAGAGTTTCAAATAAACTTAATAATACTCTTGAACACACTATTGTTTGTTATTTTGACATATTAAGCCGGAAGCTTGATAAGCCTTCATTATAATTTAGCCAACTACACAAAAATAAAAGTAGTTTTATTAAGCAAGTAAGCTGTACCTAACCTAATTTTTCTTGTGCAAAATATTATTATCATTACTCAATTCATACTAAAGGAAGTTGATATACGCACATTATAGCCCTTTGCTTATTAACGAACTTTTTTACCATCCTATTTGTTACGCATCAGTGAACGCCCACACTTAACTTTATCGGACCGGCGGCGCAAGCGCATCGCTTTTGACTCATTAGCGGTACCAATGTCAATGTTACATACCTACCGCGAGTAATTAATGTTACGTTTATTAAGTAGATGTTGATTTGTGTTTGTATGTTAATTAATACTTTTACTTTGATCAGCCGTGGCTTGTTTGTTCAGTCGGAGTAATTTTAGGAATTTACAAATCAAATTATGTTTGAAAAATACTTTCGGTCCAACAGCTGAAAAGTATATTGGACTATTCCGAATGGTTGTAGCAGTAATTGAAAAAATAAATACGGCTTCGTATCGTAGGAACACAAGTGGTCAAAACCAATCAGGCAGCAGCCGGAAAAATTCTAGGCCGATTACCTTTCATAATCAGGTTTGTTCTGACGTGAGATCATCTGTGTCCCAGTCTAAATGACACTACTTTGTAATACAGAGATCGATAGACTGTTGTAGCTTTACATAGTTGTTCAGAAAGGGTAGGTTATTGATCCAATATCCTATAATTTCAGTATTGACCTGGACAAGGCCCTTGTCACGTCCAGTTGTATGACTCACCTAAGTGCTTTTGAACGTAAAGGAGTAACAAATCACAGTACAATATTGTGATCTGTAAATCCAGAACATTATATTACTGCACGTGGCATTGAGAGGTGCCAATGCACTGTAGATATTGTTTGCAGTTCTGCTTATACTATACAAAACAGCTACCATAAATGTAAACCGTCACGCCTGTGAAATTTGAGGGGATCCATTGAGGGGGACGTGCACAATAGCCCTTTGGCCACCAACTGCTGATGATTTGGTCAAAATATAAGAGGGAAGACAGATGGACTGCGTCAATCCTAAATGTACCTGTACTGTTAAAGCCATTTTGCAATTGGCTTGCATTCAAAATGCAATCCATTTGTCAACGGTCATAAGCCAATGTCACCACAGTAAGTTTATCGCAAAATATCGAACAGATAGTATCTTTCTCCTAAGACTTGCCTCACTTGGAAATGTATGCCAGGTAATCTACTTGTAGATTAACAATGACTTGACTATTTGTCACTACGTAACGCAATTTTATCACTATCTACATTAATGGCACTCTTAGTTTCAAGTACTGTTTTCACTATGGCAGTCATTGCAACCGCTTAGCCTGTTAGGGTTATCGCTATTGTGGCATTATTTATTAATGTACATAGTTCCATAGCTTCCTATCTTTTAGAATCAAACAAATAACCCTCTTTAGCGTAGGTGTCAGTGATTCGTTTCCCTTCACTGAACAAACTCTCTATTTTAATGTCATCGTTTTACAACTACCCACAAGAGGGACATAAAGGCGGTGTATATTAACGGCTGTTTTATTGTGGTGTGAATAGAAACGTGAATTAGAAGCACTGTGATATACTCTTTTATTTATAGTCGGAAACCCTGTGATGTAGAGTCGAGACAGTTTTATAGATGATAAGATGGGTGAATGGGTAAGGGAGCTGGATTTATCCCATAAAGGCATAAGCGTAAAGTTTATCTTAGAGTTGCAGGAAAGAGAAATCTAAGTAATTTCCGTTTAATTATTACTTTATAACTTTTGCCGTGTTCTCACTGCCTTTCTATCACAATAAGAATCTTGATTTTAATAGATTTTCTAAATATTCCAACTTATTACCTTCACATACCGATAATAATGTATTATTATAAAACGGATTTAATTAAATGAGCCTGCAGCACTTACAATTAAAATTTTGTCGAACTGTAGAAGTTTCTTGAAATTCGCCCCCCACAATCAAGTTTTAATATTCAACATACCCGTTCAGCTCCTATCAGATTTATTACTCGTACATATTTGCGTAAAGACGAGTCAGAACACACGCATTGACTTAATTTAATTGTCAAATCTATACGTTTCGATTCTGCACGTCCGTCCAAAAATGTCCACTTAGTTAAAATGCATGAAACGCACTCTAATATCTTATTGCGTTTTAATATTGTTATTCAAGTCTCAACGGCCATATTTTGGGCTGATTAATGACCTATCCTATGACAAAATCAATTGTTTCTAATTTTATAGTCTATCAATTTGCAACATACAATTCAATCACGTTTGAATTTGGCTATGCACTGAATTTAAAACTTGACTACCGTATGTTGCAATTTCAATTGCTCATTTACCACCTAATGTTATAATGATGTACTATTAATGATCTTCTATTGCTATACTCAATGGCTAGTTGGTTTTAATCGTAAATTTATTCAGAAATTTAAATTCTAGGACCTACGTGATACTTGATTCTTTATTTCGGAAATATTTGTACTTCTATTTGCTTATTGATATGCAAAACGTCGATGTCATCTATAACTGAACCGGTTGGTGGTCCAATTTGAATAAATGTGAAAAAATAACAAATTCTTGGATTTATACAAGGCCTTTGTTAGATTAGTATTCAGGTGGTATAGGCAAATAATTCAGGGTGTCCAATTGGAAAACAGACACCTTGTATGACCACTTGTGTGACTGTTGAAGTCCTGTTTCTACGAAATATGAATAAAAGAATTGTGTTTAAATCTTATTTAAAGACTACTTATGTATTTTATCAAGGATCCTCAAATCCTACTTTTTCTTCCTACCAGAGTTTTTGGGTTAATCAATTCGTATTGCCTGCTGGCAATTATGAACCTACTGGCCTTTATGTGTATAGGCCCTTGCACCGTTTTCAAATTTAGTCCCAAATACGGGTTATCATTTGTTTCTTGTTAAAGACTCCACCGATGATAATAAATCATCTTCAGAATTTTCCACCCCATTTAGCTCGCAGAAGTTTGCAGCGGTTGCGGTAAGAAATAACTGTTGCATCAATACAGTTATTTCTGTGTACAAACTGACATAACATAGTAATGTTAATTGAGATCAATGGTCATTGCTTGTATTCGGTCGGTGCAATTGTGCTATAAGTTTGATTAATTGCTCGTTTTAATAGAGCAATTATAAAGGCGCCAGTTTCTTGATCTTTATTTTTAGCTTTTGTTTGCCAAAAATAGGTCTTTGTTTATTGTCATAGTGGTAGCTAGAAATTTAAATAATCCATATATGGTTCAAACATTTACTTTTTGATCATTTTCTTTCAATGCTTTGTTTATTTTTTTAAGGCTCATTTCGCTCGAGTGGTTCTTCATTTCCATTTACCACACGTTTTTTAATTTAAAAAAACTGTGGTAATGTTTTTTTCTTTCCTCTTTGTATGCTCGTAAACTCTCATAATAATTAAACGCGACCGACTTAACTGATTATCATATGTTTAACATATCAAAAATAGTCAAACCTACGACACACTTTAGTAGGCGTTAAAACTTATACAGTTAATTCTAAAAATAAAGCAACCGCCCTATCTTTTAAAATATTCAAAAGAATCTCTGTAACAAGAACAACAGTTGTTTATAGAAAACTGTTTGCTTACAATGCATTGTTATTATAATTTATGTTAAATTTCTCGCTTGTTATGTTGTTGTTATAAATTTTGTGCACCGATTCATTTGCAAGTACAAGGTTTAGAGTTCTTGGGATGTGCATTATTGTTTTCTTATTGTTTATTTTTCTTACATCACTGATATAAACATCTAAGATACATGAGATTGGTAGAAGTTTAATTACCCCCTTAATAATCGCAAGATGGATGCATTAAAATAAAAAAAACAAATGCATGGTCCTTGGTGAATGGAAATTCATAACAGAATTCTTGAGTAAGGTGCAAAGCCAAAACACCCAAAATAACCATTACCTGCCCTTTTTTGGCTCTGCTGTATACTTTGCTGACACCATAGACAGTACAAAATATAACTATATCCTTAGTTTATGGCTTGGTCTCTTTCGGGAGGGACCCTTATCTGTAATCTTCAAGACTAACACTTTGGCCGGGAGCGATGAATCAGCACCACTCGGATTCAAATGTACTTCGAGCTTCAAGCTCTGCTTACTGCTTAAGGGCAAAACGCATAACGATAATTTTATTGTTTAATGGTACCGGTAAAGTTACATCCTTTACTAATTTTACTTTGTGCAAGTATATTTTTGGAATCCCAGATCCTTTGTGACTCTAAAAACTGCTTTAATTTGTTAACCTGGGTTCCAATTTACATAATTTTCAAATATTATCACCCCACGCTGTAATACGTAAGTTCACCTTTTAAGTGTTTGTTGTTATAATCCTGTGCCTTAAATCATGTCTAGTCTCCGCCTACCATTACATGTTTTCGAAAATTTGCAGTCTTCCTACAAGATCAAGATTAGTAGCTAATATAAGTTCTATATTGTGTGTTAGTTGAATATTATTAAGAGATACAAAAAATGTTTTTGAATCCGTAATTTTAATACATTTTTAATTAAAAAGCGGTTTTAATTCCCAACCCTCCGACTGCTAAGTCGTGAAATAGAAGAGTCATTAGGCGATCATTATCCCAAAATCGTGATGCATAGCTGTGCATTTGACAACACCGAGATCCTGCCTCTATCATAACATTGGGAATAACAGGATACTTGAGGTAGTTTCTAAACACCTCGTGGAAACCATAATGTAGAACTTACGGGGTGTTACAGATGACTTTAGGAATAAACATGAAATTAAATTTAAGTAGACGTATTTTATCAATATTGCCTAATACGAACTTGCATCCAAAAAATTTAAACAGCACAGATCTCATGAAACCTTCTATAGAATTTGAGCCACTTACAAAGCTAAATTTAACACAAGTTTTAGTACATTTTTAATTAACAACAGCTCCATTCCCCAACCCTCCAAACGTAAGTCATCGACACGCACAGTTATTGGTCGATTATATCCCAAAAACAAATGGTGCGGCTTCCCGGCGCTGGCGCAGAAGCGGGGTCATTGCGCGATCGACTACATTGAATGACCAACCACCCTATTACGTGTCGTATGTTTTGATGGTTATTAAACAAGTTGATATTAATAGTGTTCTGTGTGATTATGGTAATAGTTTTGTAGTGTGTGAATGAGATAAAACATGTGTCGGTAAATACGTTAGAAGGAGATTTTTTTATTCTAGTCCATGCACTTTTAACTTTTTATTTAGCTCCTGTTATGTTAATCAGTTGTCATAGATTCCTTACTAAGGATAGTTAAAGAAAGACGCCGTTGTAAGTTCCTTTAGTGATTATTGTTTAAAGAGAATATTTTGTTAAGAGAGTGTTCTGGGAGGTTCTAGTTTTACATTTAGGATCTGCTTGCGTTTGTCTGTAGATAAGTTGGGCTTGACTATAGACTAGAATTGTGGATACTGCTTCTTTTCATCAACTTAAGTTTACCTTAATTGTGCTTTAAGTTTTCCTAATATGTATGAGAACCGATAGCAGCTTCCAACAATATAGAATTTAGTTAAAGTCAAGTACCGACTTAGATAATAACTATTGAAATAAAGATGCTTGTTGGTGACATTGATTTAGACGATTAGACCTAATCTATGCAGTTAATGCACTCTCTTATCTTAAGTACACCTATCAATTGATCGATAGGACAGGTGATTCATTATAATAATATTAAACAAACTTTGGTAGAACAGGATTCCCTAGAATCGGACGATGACACTGATTTTGTTGATTCATTCGGTAATAAGTGTACATGATTTGTGGCATCTTGTTATCTTTAAAATGGCGTAGACTTACTCTAGTTTCACGAAGAGCGATATTTTTTGTAGAAATGCATGCTATCTTGGATGGATTCATATTTCTTCGTAATAACCAAACTTTATTTAAATAATATTCCTTTTTAAATAATTCCAACTGGTTATGATAAGCCGGCCCTTGCTAAAATAAGCCATTGTTTATTATAAAATAAGGAAAACGACGAAAAAAACAACTTGAGAACAAAACGATACTTGTAACTTATATTTATAAACTACTTTTACCAATATTAATTGAAGATTCGGTTTTGACCAAATTTTCCTTTAGTTATGGGGATAGGTTTACCTGAAGGCAATGTAAATAGTAATTATATTTCCTTTATCCTTTATTAATTAATGTTTAACAAACTGCATTCAGATAGACACGGTACAGCAATCGCCATCGCAGTTCGTAATAAGGCGTTCGAAGGAAACAGCGGGTCCATTCATCCAGCAATGTTTTTATTTGAACGCTGCCACACACAACATATTAAATAGAATTACCCATAGCCTTTGAAACTGGAGACCTCAATTGTGTAGCCTAAGATTAATGTTTCGATACAACTTTGGTATGGGGTTTTATAGCAACAAATGCATTGTTTTAAATGTGCCGCAGGCCTAATTAGTATTGGTAAAGGGTTTTTGAATTATGCATACTAAAGGCTCGGGCACAGGGTCGAATTTCAGTTGAACGATAGTTTGGTCGATGGTTACCACAATAATCTGAGTTGAAGGTCTAACCTATAATGACAGTTTTACACTCCATTTCTACTCTTTGTTCTACAGGATTCTTCATTTAACAGCTCGTATTTCACACGCTGACCATTAGCCTCCTCGTAGAATCCTATAATGAACGGATTATCTTCACAACGGTTGGTTATTAATGGTGACGCTGCTGCTTTTCTCTTGAGGCTGACATCATTTCTTAGCCGCCTTTTACTATGCTATTTCTGAAACCATTCCATATTCAATTAGTTTCAAAACTAACTCCTCGACTTAACCGAAATTACTCTCAACCTTACTCGACAATTCAAAAATCATGTTATCACTCATTTCAGTAAGCATAATAGGATGCAAGCTTTATTTACTATTACGAAAGAGGGAATACTTAAGTAGTTACGCTTGTCTTGTGAAGCTGTGATGCTGTGTGGTCATATTTTTATTTGATCAACAACTGTTTGGACAATTACTGTTCTTTCGTGAATATCGAAGCTTTGTCAACATGGTTGTTGACGGCGTACATGTGGGTAAGTTAAAACTGTTTTTGAAGCTATTGTCGTTCCGTGCTAGGAGGAAAAATGTAAATGTTATGTATTAGTAACTAATTAGAAGTAAGTACTTCTTAGTTTCGTATATACATTACAAAAAAAAATTGACACATTATGATAGGGGGTAAAGGTTTAACTGTGATTCCGGGAAGTAAAATATGGCATACCACAAGGTAGCGTGTTGGGGCCACTATTATTTTTAAATTATATCAACGTTTTTCCTAGTCTTAACTTTATCAATTGATCCGACTCATTCCAGTTTTGCAGTAAGTACCTAACAATTTTATTTTCGGACGAAGTTGTGTAAAAACTAGTAAAGTAATGAATTTTAAAATGTAAATAAATGTAACAAGAGGCTTATGAGAAGGCTAACCGTATTAATTCTACATTCTCTAAGTCGCAAGGTCATGGAATTGTGTTACTTAAATAAAATTAAAACCCTAAAGACATTTCAAGTAATATATTAATACTATTGTTTAAAAACACTTGTTTAATCACAGACACAGTCGCAAAATTTCATTGTTTTCATGGAAAATTTTGAAAAGAACTTGGGTTCCTATCATTTAAGTCTTAATACTAGCATCGATGATCTATACCCATGCATCGCAATGTTCCTCTGTGTGACTGGTGATCAGAGACAGTTTCTAAAAATAATTTAAAAAAACCTGTAGCGTATTCACCTGCTGAATTCGATATGGGTATAAATAATATAACTATTTAGGTATGTGTGTTACTTCCGAGAACCGATCTAAGGAAAAATGTTAGCTAAATAAATTATCGCAGGTGTATTGATCGTAGAACTAGAAACTTGTCCAACAAATAATAATTAAAATACAACATCCTTATCCATATAGAAGCCAGTTTTCAAGTTCTGTTTACTTAAGGCCTAGTTGAAATGAGAAACTTTGTTTTGCATTTAAAACTATACAGACTGATCATAGGCGTTCATCGTCATCAATAGCATTTTCATCTTAACAGATTTTTTAAACAGTATTTTATAGACAGTATCTTGACTGCCTTGTTGGTGTAGTGGTCGCAAGCACGACTGCTGAGCATGGGGTCCTGGGTTCGATCCCCAGGTCGAGCAAAGTGTTATTGGGTTTTTTCATTAGGAATTTCTCAGTAACAGCCCGGAGTCTGGATTTGTACCCGGTTATTGGCAATAGGCTCGCCCCTATTACATGGGACTTAAACATAACTGGCGATATGAGGGTGTACTAAAACATCTCTAGCGAACCCTTCAGGGAATGCAAGGCGTGATGTTTATCATGGAGACATCTCTTTTCGTGACTGTACAATCCAGTTTGTGAGTGGCGCAATCTTTCTCATGTTTGGCTGGCCAAATAAGCAATTGTTTCCATAGTGTGAAATGATTGCTAATCTAGACTTGTTTTACGCAATTTGAAGGTCACAGCTCGCTTTTGTTGTCAAGAAGGAAGTATATTTCTCCCAGGTAGATAGCTAAGGAATCCAGCAGGCTGTCTGCTTAGTGCTTTATCTGCCTTAAAGAGAAATGGCTGAATGGATCTGTGCAGTGCCTTATCTACCAAGAAAACGATCTTGAATGGAACTGTGTCGAATGTTAAGGCTTTGTTGACACACTTACACCCATATTCTAAGACGTTCCTCCAAAACTTACTTGACTCGACTCCACCTCGACTCAGTCTTTATCACTACCATCGGTAGTTATAGTTTACATAAACGTCCTCGGCTCGAGATTTTTCCTCAGTCCAGGTAAGGAATCATCTGTAAGGAAGTGTCAAAGTTTATCGAATATGCTTACGATAAACAACTATTTATCGCGGCGTTATTTGCGCGATACACCTAATTCAAATTATGACGTAATGACTTCTTGAGGAACCTCGAAGTTCACTCGAAATTGCGAATAAGAATACAATTTTGAAGGTGTTTTCGAGGCCATCCTGAGTCGAGTATGAGTCGAGTAAGTTTTGGAGGAACGTCTTAGAATATGGGTGTTAGTTAACAATACGTAGTTAATCATGTATTATAACGATGCATTCGATACCTTGCCGCTAAGTGAAATCCACCTTACGCCCTTTAAGCCAAGGTATGCGCGAATCTCGGTATTTAACCAACAATTGCTCATTGCCGCGATCCAAAGACAACCTTGGAACCGGTCTGCAGTTTCAATAGGTGTCTTGGCCATACATATATGCTCATATATTGCAGTACATTAAGACCAGTACAGACTACAGTCATTGACCCTCGTTTGGCAACCAAGTTTTTGGATTACTCAAAATTTACTACGAGATAGTAAGATTTATTGCATTGTATATCTTAACTTCTTGGAGATAAAGTTCAAGGGACGGAACTGCATTTAAGGGCTAGCACAAACGTTACGATTGTCGATAAGATCTCGTCGACGAAACAGAAGCCACTAAGTGCGTAAGCTTGTCGCTCGTATTCATTTCACGAATCGATTTCATCAGAAATGGAATCATTCACGCAAGTTAAATAACGGATTACATACTGTTATGTTAAAAATAGCTTGTTGCATGATAACCTGATGTTAATTTGACATTTCAACGTATCAGTATTCTTTTTGGAATTATGCACCTGTTTTCATATAATACCTACACGTTTTTTATTCGTTTTAATATTAAATGTTATTCTTTTCGTGATTTCTACTAGCGGACTCGGTAAGACTTTAAGAACGATATAATTGTCTAACGATTAAAAGACGCGAGTGTGCGCTCAACTTAGTATGTGTCGTGATGTCATTGCTCTGGCCTAGTTTACCTGTTTGAAGTGGCGTTAATGTGTGTCTTATCAGTGCCTAGATCAGGGTAGTTTTAACTGTTTGTTATGTACTAATGTGGCTTTGAGAGTTACGAAGGAACAAGTACAGTTGTACTTTGAAGTTTAGAGATAGGCTTTTCAATGTCAGAAGTAAAGACATCGTGTCTGTCAGAGTACACAAAATATATATTTTGAACATAAAAAGGTTTTATATGACCTTCGTGAGACACGTTTAAATACAACATAACATCACGCCTGTATATCCCGAAGGGTAAGGCAGAGGTGTATAGTAACACCCTCATTTCGCTGTTATGTTTTAAGTCCCATGTAATAGGGATGTAATAGGGGGCGAGCCTATTACCATCAAACGACATTTGCCGATACGTTTGGTGCAGTGGCTAAGCGATTGGATTCTGCGTTGCGGGTCGTGGGTTCGATTCCCACACGGAACAAATATTTGTATGGCCTACAGATAGTTGTTCCGGGTCTGGGTGTTCGTGCATGTGAAGATTTGTTTCTGTAAACGCACCCACGATACTGGAGAAATTCTAGTGTGGGGCAACGTTTTAAAAAAAAAAAAACGGGCACAAATTCAAACTCCGGGCTGCTACTGAGGAATTCCATAAGGAAAAACTCAATAACACTTTGTCCGACCTGGGGATCGAACTCAGGACCTCACGATTAGCAGTCTCGCTTGCCACCACTAAACCAATGAGGCAGACACGTTTATGTTTATGATTTTAACTAGTAAGGGTAAAACCTTGCCACAGAATAATAAAACGTAACGTTCAGAAATCTTACTACCGAACGAATGCGTCAAATACCTAAAAAAAAATACTCTGCGCGTGCGAAAGAGAGGTTTAGTGTGAAACGAGACCGCTCCCATCTTTACAGTTTGCATCGTTCATTTACTATTCTTTTCGTTTTCTTTTCGTGTTCCACTCCGGAGGCGCAGCGGCGCGTACGCATGTTTTCTTACCTAAACCGCGGAGTAACACAGATCTGAGTGTACCTTCATTAATGGGCTTATATGTTAAGCTTTTGATTACGCAACCATCGAATTCGACAGTGACAAACTCAGGGTGTGACAATATTCGTATAATAGATTCCGTATACCCATGCGACGATATTCAATATGGTAATCTGATCTCGCAATCACTAACGAGTATGTATTGGCCATGAAGATAGCAGCTGTACCGTTAGACGTAAGTTTCTAACTTCAGTGCGATATCGGAGCTGCATTGGTACCAATATAGATTAAACTAGTGTAGGTTATATTGATAATCGACTGCATCTTGTTAGATTGAGAACAGACCCCGGTTGGAAAAACCAAGCTGATGAATGAAGATGAACATGTGTCAAGTTTTAAAACGCTTTTACATGACGCTAAGTTCAATGCTAATTAAGACTGTAATTCGCAGCCATTAATTTCGTGCTGTCACTGTCGCTTCGCCTTGGAGTGACAGGGATAGCACGGTACTTAACGGCAACTTAAAATTGAGTAGCGTTTGAGTATTTGGCCATAACTCCGTCCATCCGGCCATTGCACTGAATGTCGCATAATGTAAAGGACGCTTTAGATGGTAATATGCCGTTTGGAATTCCCCAATCAGCATGAAAGTAATTAAGAATGACGTAACCATGTAATTAATAATTTATACAACGATAATAATACTATCTCATGATTCGTTCAATTTTACGTTCAGTATAGTTTACATTATTAACATTTCTTTGAAAGTGCACTTTGAAGTTTAATATTTCCCGTTTCATTAAAGATTTCGTACTAAAATGATAATTGATACGAGTTAAAATATTTTGATCTTTTCTTTCATAACAGTGTATCTTTGAAACAGATTTCATTTGGGTGTGTATGTTTAGTTAACTTTGGATATCTTTTCATCTTAAACAGGAGGTAATAAGTAGTGTTTATGTTATTAGTTTAATTAGGAATTGGGTTTGGGTCTGGGTTGGATTAGTGAGGTCTTGGATATGAATCGAACTATAAGGCCGTTTATCCATTTGGTGCGTCTATTTTATGTTGAGACTTTGTGACAAGTACCCAGTGCATATTTATATGAACCGTTTACTCACGAAACGACACGACATAAAACGACACGATACGACGAATAATGATACGACACGACTAAAGATGATACGACACTACTAGAGTAGTCGTAAATCTATACTAATATTATAAGGCTGAAGAGTTTGTTCGTTTAAACGCGCTAATCTCAGGAACTACTGGTTGGAAACGAAAAAATATTTTTGTGTTGGATAGTCCATTTATCGAGGAAGGTTATAGGCTATATAACATCACGCTACGACCAATAGGAGCGGAGCATAAATGAAAAATGTTGCAAATACGGGAAAAATGTCCACAGGTGCGAAGCCGGGACGGGCCGCTTGTGGGACATATAACTATAAGGCACTCGGAGTCGTCACATCGTGTCGTGTTGTGTCGTGAGCCATAGAAAAACAGCCTTACTTTCAATAAGAGTCGTAAGTCACGATTGAAGGTTTAAGTGACAGCTACATCCATCTGTTCAGTGGTAATAAATTTTCCACTCACAGTTTCTACTTAACTATGTTCTGCCTAGCTTTTTCCCAACTATCTTGGGGTCAGCTTCCAGTCTAACCAGATGCGCCTGAATACCAGTATTTTACACAGAGCTACTGCTATCAGACCTCCACAACCCAGTTCTTGGGTATTGCCAATAGGTATCTTAAGGTTAGACCAGTTGTCAGACTTTCGGACTTCTGAGTTCCCGTAACGACTGCCATAGGTATTCGTATGACACCCGAGACCGACTGTTTAACGTGCTCTCTTAGGCACGGAGGGGTCTTGATGTGTAACGAACGGTAACCCATCCACGGACTGACCGCAGTAAGCGCAGCTTAACCTCGGAAATTGTATGATCTGCGCGGTTGGTAATTAGCCACGAGCCCCACAGTTACTATTTAACTAGTTTTATTAAAACCTTGCTACAATCATCAGCTTTCCTATTAAGAGAATTGATCATGGCCGTCCTTTCCATTGTTATTCTATTGATATAATTCGATTCTACTATTCACCTGTGAAGGTCTCTGGTTATTATATAATTTATGGAGTTCTTAGGTCAACAAGAATATCCATTTGTTTTCCTCTTGTGCTTGGAAACACTTCGGTAAATATAACTCAAGTTCCCAAGAAACTAATTTACTAATTGAGAACCATTAATTATTATCAGAACTATTAAAATCTACTTTGGCACTAAAATTGCTGAGGAACGAGATTAAATCTACGTAAATGAATCTTAATTATGTAAACATAATTAAAGCTATTGATTATTAAAGATACCGGATTGTGATATATTCTAATAGTACTTAAAATAACATAACATCACGCCTGTATTCCCCGAAGGGATGGGCAGAGGTGTATAGTAACACCCTCATTTCGCTGTTATATTTAAGTCCCATGTAATAGGGCGAGCCTTTTGCCACCAATCGGGTACAAATCCAAACCCGGGCTGCTACTGAGAAATTCCACACGGAAAAACCCAATAACACTTAGCCCAACCTGGGGATCGAACCCAGGACCTTACGATCAGCAGCCGCGCTTGCCACTACTAGACCAACGAGACAGGTACTTAAAATCCCGTAAAATATAGATAGGTACTAATATTTGAAGCTATTTAAGTTAAAATGTTCAATTATTTTTGAGATTTCAGATATCTTAAAACTAAGCAGAATAACTAATTATTAATCAAAACAAAATAAAAACCATAAAAATCACAACACCACTAAATTACGACAACTTAAATAAAACAAACACTTAAAAAAACTACCAAACACGAAAAAAGTCGTAAAACTTGAAAAAAAAGCAGAGCCAAGTTCTACGCAAATGTTAACACACCGATACCCACGTGTGGTTTGTTTTACCCGTAATCTAAGATTACGGTTTCATTATGCAACAGACAGGTCATCGGCCCAATTTAGAGCGACAGCAGAGACCGCTAGCGGTGACTCACTGCGGTTTTATGACCTTACGAGGATGAATATATAGGATGTTTAGATAGTTCGTGTAGTATATGAATGGGAAACTGTGTAAGATTTTATCTCGGCGTAATTTATTGACTTTGCCTTGAAAGGTGAGAATAGTTTTTATAGTTCTTTTTTGTCGAACTTGGCAGTGCATTTTATGCAAATTCAGGGTCCCATACGATATCTGTGTGAAGTATTGGATTGACGTGAAATCTTTATGCGCATAATATGTCAAATCAATACTAGCTTGGCCTTTTCCCAACTGTGTTGGGGTTAGCTTTCAGTATGACCAGATATAGCTGAATGTACGTCAAAATATCAAGATAGTTATACATATTTACGCTTATGCTTTCCAAGGATATTTGCATATGCATGGGCTGGAGGTTAAATTCCTTTGAGGGATCAGAACATAATGTAAAATAATAAATCAAGCCTAGACCGGTCGAAGTATTTCACGCGGCTCTACAAACTTACGAAGAATGATTACAGAATGTTCGTTATAATTTATGAATGAGAATGTCTATAGATTTTAAGATGAAATAAACGTTATCTTTTGTATAAGATAGCTGATATTTAAAACTTGATCAAACTAGTCTGACGGGTTATTTCGCGATCGCAGGGAAGTCCCCATGTGACCGTGACAGAGCAGAGTTTAAACTTCATCAAATGTAAATAAAACAACATATGGAAGATTTCGTAAAACTGCTCCAATCACTACTTTGAATCCATTAATATTGGAAGTCATAACTTTTTCCTTTTTTTTTTCATCTTATTGGCTGTGTACCATGCATGCATCTTGTTGTGTCGCAGTAGATATATGGCTAAGTTCACCACGTGGTCACCAATGAAGACTTGGGTCCTCTTTATCATACTACACCATCAATATATATTCATCATCCTCTGATTGACATAGACCTTCGCATAGATGTTAAAACCTTGAATGATTGTGAGCGTCCCTTATTCAGCGGTTTCCTGCAACTCTCATTTCACCATTGTGTTGAACAAGGTAAAATAAAAAATATTTATTTCAGACATTACAGTCTATAGATTGTTAGGAACAAGTTCCTAACAGTTTGTGCTTATCTGCTATGTTAGTAGATAACTCTGTGTTTCTTTACTGTGTTAAACCTAAATCCACCACCACCAGGTGCCTCTGGATGAGGCAGTCTGGTCTCGCAACAATCATTTTCAGGATGCCATTCTGACTGTGACGTAAACGTTGTAGTAAGGATGCTGCTTTCTTACGCATAATGGCATGAAAGCCATCCGTATGTGCTCCCTCAAATATGCTCGACGCACTACAACGCCACTGCAGCCGCAATAGCATCCTGAAGGCGTTGTTACCTACACGCAGGATGCTGTAGGCTCGGCTCGTGTGACACCCACAGACCGCTCGAGTAAAAAGACTGGCAGAACGCCTTAAATAAACTCACGTTAACGTCTACTGTGCATCGAGCGAACCTGCGGGTAAGCATATTGCCCCTCACCGCCAACGCTCTGCGTTCGCGCTCTATTTATTTATTTATTATATTTTTTAAGAGGTACATGGTAGGCCTTAAGATCTAATAAAGTGTCCCACAAAACTGTATAAACAGTTTGACTGTGGAATCAAGTAATCTTGTATCATATTATATATTATCACATTTAGATTTATGTCGTCCTCATCCCGTAAGTCACCCGTGACAACGTGGCTCATGTACTTAAAATTATTCACTACTTTGAGTACTGCACCGTTACCGAAGGTGCACGGTGAGGCCGTTGTTTAGGCGATCTGAACACCAAGAGCTCTATTCTTTTTTTGAGTTGTATTTAAGGCCGTGCACCTCCGCTTACTTCTCGCAGGTCGACAGTAATACTTTCAACCCACCTATCGATGGATTGAGCAGCACCATGTCATCCGCATAGCTAATGTTATTAACACAGGTGCCATCTATGAGGCAGCCGACACGTGCGCTGCTCAGTCGCTCGATAAGCTGGTTCATGTATAAATTAAATGACAAAGGCGAGCTTAACCCCCCCTGCCTTACAGCGCATTCCATCCTGTACTCATCCGACATTGTACGGACCCATCTCACTCGGTTTGTCTGGTGAGCATACCAGTACATATTCCGCCGGCACACCCGCGCTCCTCAACTTGTCCCATAGCATATCGTAGACGACGAGATCAAACGCTTTCGACAAGTCGAGAAATAACGCGTAAAGCATGCTTGTTGAATTGTTAGAATAAAAACGAATCCGATTAACAGGTTAACGAAATAAGAGGCACATCGTCTATCAATCTGGTGCCTCCTGGTGAACATTCCAATATTTCTTGTAAGCCAACCAGAGATAAACAATTATTTCTTAATGATTGTAAGCTTGGCAGGCCACCACGATACACCAGTAGCTCATGTCAGGTGTGACTAGTGGTGCTAAATATCACTGGGCATGTATAATTGAGGATTACCAATGTCGCTGTTCTGACTGCAAATTACTCTTGAATATGTTAGTAAGTACATGATAAATTATTCGTACTATTCCTGCATGAAGTAGCCTTCAGGTGGAGTACACTGGATGTGATACTTAATTGGAAAGTTCGGGGACGTGAAGAAGCATATAAGTTCAATATCCAACAGTGGACTGAGATTGGTTATGTTGATTAATTTATAAAACGATGAATCGTGTTCTTTAGTTGGGAAAACCTTAGCTACTTAAAGCTAACGTTTGCCTAAGCCAAGTGAGTACTTCAGATCTCCATATCGTGAATTCGTGCTGATAAGGAAACACAAGTACATGGTTGTCAATTATACCTGATGTCTGGATGTTTATCTCTAATTTGTATTTATAATGGCGACTACACAGGAAATCCTCGTGTAACGATAAGACTGCAGATGAGTAATAAATCAGAATTTGTTCATTTCGATTGCAAGTTATGGTAGAATATCTACGCAAAAATATGAATCTTAAAATATTTAAGTATTCTAAACGCGTCTTTATACAATTAATATCTCAACTAACGCCACACTTTACGGTTGTAGCGGTGTCACTTACATAATGGGATTGACGTTCTGATGTCTTCAATAGTGAATTATTCATTCTTTCCATTGTCATTCAATGAACGTCCATTCGCGGCACAGAATTGCTCCTTACGATCTTTATAGCGTGTTTTTCCATTGATCATATTTTATGTTACTGAATTATTTCATTATTACGTTGAAAAATATTTTTAATAGGGTATCCAAAACCACCTTTATTTGAGGTTTCTACCACATTATGCATTTTATTGGTAGCAAGTGTATATAGAATATCAAGTAGCCCTTAATTCCCTCGATCTACTTAAGACTGACCAGTTGGCCACCGGTCACTACATTGCGCAATTGGATTAACTTTTAATCCACAGTCTTCACACCAAAGGTTTCAAGCAGCTACTTAGCACTGCATTTCCTGTTACTGTATATCCTATAGGTATCTGCAAGTAATCAGCCTGTGATCATAAGCGTCTCATTACGTATGTATGTAATAATGCTTACAATGGTAGCATGCGGTGGGTAGATGTCATTATTCAATCGTGATCTCTTTAAATTCCAACACGTTACTGTTTCTTGGACTTTGAATCTGGTGACGCATTTTATAGCAATAGTTCGACAACATCGATACAACTTTGGGGTTAACCCAGAATCGATTATGGTTGCAAAGATACCTAAACGTAAATTATCATCGTGTGTCCAATGAAACTATAAATTAACTTTTGTCCAAACCTTCAGAGAAAAGAAAGACAGAAAGAAAATGTAATTTTTCACTTTTATAATTTATCCGAATATTCTATGATCTTAACCTCTTCGGAGCTAAACCTTTTGTTTTATAGGCGATCTGATCAATAATCTGAACTGCGTTACTTGAAGATTTTTCATTCATTACATTAGTCATTTTTACTTCGTCGTTACAATTTGATATCATTGAGTTTGACCACAGTTATAAACACCTTATTCTCTTCAATAACAACATCACGCCTGTATTCCCCGAGGTGTTAGGCAGAGGTGTATAGTAACACCCTCTTTTCGCCGTTATGTTTAGTCCCATGTAATAGGGGGCGAGGCTACTGCCATCAACCGGGGACAAATTCAAACTCCGGGCTGCTACTGAAGAATTCCACAAGGATAAACTCAATGACACTTTGCCCGACCTGGGTATCGAACTCAGGACCTCGGTCATCAGTCGCGTTTTCCACCACTATATCAACGAGGCAGTTCTCTTCAATACTACCGCTATAGTAGCAGCAGCAAGCAATAGCAGTTAGTTTGCAATTGTTTACAGTTTATTACGTAATTACGTGTATTAAAAGGTAATTATCTAGCAACTGTACACGACTTTGCAAGGTTGCCACGCGTCACTGACTTTGTTGCGATCGACGATGTCTGATGGTTGCTGAGAGGTAACGTAGGGTAATAAAAAGTTTCTTCAATAGGCTGAAGTAATTTTCCTTGTAATCACCTTAAGAGCTACGTTAATTGTTGGTTCTTTTAAGGATATTATCAATAAGTAATCCATAGTACTTATTATTATCTTTTTCCAAAAAGATCATACTTTCCACCACTGCCTATTGAGATTTGGGACCGTTAACAATTTTATTAAGGTCATCCCAAAATCCCAGAATTTATCCCAATTTTACGAGGCAAGATCGGCGGCCGTATAGGTTAAGAATTAAATTGGGACATATGACCATCAGTTTGTCGATTGTGTTTTGCCTTATTATAAAATTTGAAGGCCTTCTATAATTGTACGAGTCGTACAAGATACGAAGGGACTAATGTATGTAAATTATTGTCACATTGTTAGGTATTCACTCATCCTACGTGGCTTGACGCTGTTACAAGGATGTCTGGAATACAATTGCAGTCAACGATAAGACCAACACTTCTTGTACCATTTTTCAAATCAAATTCTACTATTTGAACAATGTTATTCTACTTACTATCATGCACACGGTAGCAGTCCTACTGACCTAATAGGAAAGCATGAAGATTTGATGTATGGCCGTTTGCTATATAAACTTTTTCATTGTTATTTCTTACAAACCGTATCGGTTTGGCGATACTTGTAATTTTACTGCACTAGCCTCCTTCGTAAGCACGTAATACTGACATAATTTCATTTTTATCGCGTGTTTTGTTATTAGTTTTAATTGCTAGTCTTGCATTTATAGTTCTTTGATACGGTTGCTTGGGTTCAATAAGATTCTGTTCAAGGTTGGGAGAGAAACAAATTCTTTGTGTTTCAGAACAAGCTAATAGTTACTAACGAAGACAAAGTAGAAATTTTGCTAACTATGTTTGATGGATCTTGGAAATAGGCCTCAACCTCTAGAGAGGTATGATGTACCTAGGTAAATCATGCTTTATACCAGCATATGCAAATTACATAAGTTATGCAGATTAACCATTCATAATAAAAAACAACTTAAATCTATCACATATGTATTTCACCCTCCTTAAATCTACACTGTGATTTAGAAAGTTGTTTGTTAAACTCTGACAGCATTTGATTTAATGACTCTTTGATAGTTGATATATCACCTCTATTAAACTTCTTTATATTTCGTTTACGTAACCCTAGAATGAATTACCAAAGAAGAACAAGGACGACAGTGTCTCAAATTCTTCAAATTTCCCAGAAATCCAATCCTAAGAATCGTGATAAAATCGTTCCTTCCCAAATTGATGCAAGTCTGATCGTCAAAACCTACCAGCTGGCAAGACTAGTTCACTCACTTGTTTATAGGAGCGGCTGTAACTCGATAATGGTAGCCATAAACCAGTGTTTGTTATTTTTAACCAGATCAATAACAAAACCGAGTCCTTTAGCATTGTGGAAGCTTGCTGGAAGTGTTTTAAAATAAGATGACCGATTTATTTTTGTCTTAGGTTTCACAGAACTCGATTGGTGTTCTTATTTCTTTAAACTCTTTTTCGATTAATTCATGAATGAAATGGAATAAAAAATGATTCAATGGTAACATGATTGTTAAATTTCTTGATAATCATGGACTTGGTTCTATTCTTAGCCCTAAATATGATTTATTTATTCAAGATAAAATACGCGTGTCTATTAAAATATTCAAAGGATCATGAATTTTCTACGCCTAAAAATTCCAAGATTGGTCTTAAAATTGGCACCGGTTACCTTAAACCACAAAAAATAATATGATAATTACACAAACCCCTATTTACGTCATTAAAACAACCTCAAAGGCTGTTATTTCGATATGATCGTGACGTTTCCATCGATCTATCTCTATGGCCACCCCATTTGTGGTACCTGCTGTTTTTTGTCCATCTTTACAAATGTTTGGACAAGCAACAATCCGTGAAACAATAGTTAATTCTGTACCAATGGGGTTAGCTCCTACCAATTTAAATCCCGCTCTGACAACATTCAGTCAACTTTAATCATTTTTTATAACATTTTGAGAACGTTAATTGCCTGTTCAGATTTATTACTCGAACACATTCTCTGTGATTTATGACGTGTTGCCCGATGAAAATATTTTTTCTACTATTAAATAGACCGTTCTATTTTAATGTTTTATAGTTGAGTAATACGTGGACACTTCCTTATTTATGTTCCGTCTACGACTTGTACAAGGACAATTAAAACAATTAATAGTTTAAAAATATTTTCTTTAACAATGTTCCTCCTATATTTTATCACGTATAAACATTATTTGGCTACACCATGAAATATTTATATATCATTTGCTTACGTTTCAGTCTTAATAAGATTAGATAGACCTATAGTGACGAAAATAATGTTGGTTTTCTCATTCTGATTTCTCAGAACTTCCAGCTGGTTTGGTATTCGCTTATGTAGGGAGATTTTGCGTGCTCTTCTGTTGTCAGTAATAAAGAAATATTATTTAAAAAACTGAGATTATGAGCTACATAATTTACGGCTTCCACGTTTTCCTTTTCGGAAATATGGTTAGCGTTATCAATTAGTGTTACATTAGTATTACTTAAAGGCACACCTATAACGTATTGGGTTTCTATTAGTATTGGTGCTGGAATATTGGTAAACCATTAGCAGTTAGCCCATCTCCCACGAGCAGGAATCCTTTTCTAACACAGAATAGGGCAAAATTGTTTTTTGGAATATTTCAAATGTGTTCAACACATATTACAAAAGAAGCTTCAGATAAATTATCGACATTTATTGACTGTCTTGTTGGTCTGCTGAGTTTGTGGTTGTGGAGTGTTATTGGGTTTTTCCATTAGGAATTTCTCAGTAGCAACCCGGAGTCTGAATTTGTGCCCGGTTAATGGCAATAGGCTCGCCCCCTATTACACGGGACTTAAACATAACTGGCGAAACGAAGGTGTGCTTAAACACCTCTGCACAAACTTTTCGGGGAATACAAGGCGTGTAAAGACAAGGCTGATAAATAAATAGGTGTCATTTATATCAGAGTTTCGTTTATACAGCAGCTGGACTCTATCGTTTTTATGTGATTCAAGCCGGTGGGTGAATAAGATTAAGATAATAAAACGCACACGATTCGTTAAGTTTGTGGAAATACGAGATTGCGTTTATTTAAGTATACAATTCAATTTATATCTCTTTACTCACTAACATAATATTATCGGTTCGGTCTTTATTTTCTTTTGTTGCTAAGATCCGTGGGTCATGAATATTATTATCTACTGCGATTACCATTCTACAATCCTTATCATTATCGAGTGCTCATGGCTAATTAACAACCGCGCGGATCAAAATATTTGCAAGGTTTCGCTGCGCTTGCCGCGGTCAGTCCGTAGATGGGTGACCGTTCGTTACACATTTAGACCCTCCGTGCCTCGGAGACCACGTTAAACTGTCGGTCCCGGGTGTCATACAAATACCTATATTACAGTGATTACGGGAAGTCAGAAGCTCGAAACTAGTATTCAGCCGCATCTGGTTAGACTGGAAGCTAACCCCAACATAGTTGGGAAAAGGCTAGGCAGAACAATCTTTAACATTTATTTATTTATCAGATGACGTGTTTCCTTTGCCATTACAAATAATAAATCTAATGCGACAAAGTAACTTAAAATATACTTAATTACACCTTACATGCTACACAGTATGTGGCCCTTGTGAACTCACCTAGTGTACAGGTGAATATATCTATGGTATACGCCACCGTGTTGAGAGTGCGCAGCGCACGAGTCAGCGGTGCGCGCCCCAGCAGATTAGTGCGCGCATTCGGCACCACCAGCAACTGCGGCTTGCGCCGCCGCGCCACGTACCTATCCGGTAGATTAAACCCTATTTCTGAGAGTAAACCTGAGTTTTGTATACTACCTCTTAATACTTTGAAAAGATATGTTGTCAGTGCCACTTCACGCCTAATTTCTAATTTGTAGTAGCCCACCATACCGAGACAGTATAAGGTAGGATACAATAACGGGTATCCCGGGTATCTCCCATACAGCTTTAAATAAATAAATCTGACGAATTTGTTCTGTATCTGTTCGAGCATATTTTTGTATTTTACTTCACTCGGGCTCCAAACGGCCGCATTATACTCCAGGTGACTCCTCACAAGAGCCTCATACAAAGCCCTCAATGCACTTATGTTTGTGAAGTCATTTGCCTGACGCAGCACAAATCCCAGATTCCTGTACGCCTTTTTACAAACATGTACGACGTGTTTTCGAAACTGCAGATCACTGTTGAAACGAATGCCTAAATCCTTAACCTCCATGACACGCTGCAGCGGCTCCCCGTCCATGATGTACTGGTGGTGTTGTGGGATTCGTGTGCGTGTGAATGAAAGCACCGAGCACTTTGATACATTAAAGTAAAGCTTATTGCAGTGACTTCATTCAGTGACCCTATCCAAGTCGTGCTGCAGCATGTCATGATCCGCAGTGTCTTTTATGACTGCAGACAGTTTAAGGTCGTCAGCAAATAGCATACATGTGCATACATTATCATAATATATAGCTTGTATTACCCTATTACTTGGTAAAATCCTTATTCCTCCTATATTAAGCAAATCCATCCCGTGCATTGATGATCAGTAGACCATTTTTTTTATAATGTAATTATTTCTCCAGATCTTATTGTCCGGTTAAGGGCAAGGCCATGTTCAACATGGACGTTTACAAACCGATACAATGATATACACTACCACCATATTTTCGTAACAAGGCCAAATTCTTGGTCAACCACATAAATCTATTCGCTTTACATAACGAGCTGTAGGCAACCCTAATACGTTTCGCCTTGTTTGACGTGTCGTATAAATAAACTCATTAATCAATAGTCTCTTTGTCCGCGACATTAATCTGAGTTAATCGGGAGTCTATAAATAAACTTTATCCACTTCCCGACTACTAGTGAAACGTTAAATCTGTGCTTGTTTGATTTATGGAGTCTTGGTACTTATTGTTGATGCTTCTGCCTGCAGCTTCGCTTGCGTAGATGTTAAGTTGGCAAGAAAATTATTGTCTCGGATTCCAGCTATCAGAATTTGATGAAAAGTGCTAAGCATTTCGTGGATAACAATATTACGGACAGTTGTTTCATTGAAAAAATAAAAAGTCTAACAAGTATTTGCTTCTGCCTTTCTGGCTTTTTGGGTGTGCCCAGAAAGACATAATAATCGAAATTTTGAATTTTATCTTAGAATCATACTACTATAAATGATGAGTCCTCTTAATATAACATAACATCACACCTGAATTCCCCAAAGTGTTGGGCAGAGGTGTATGTATAGTAACACCCTCATTTCGCCGTTACGTTTAAGTCCCATGTAATAGCGAGCCTATTGCCATCCAACCGGGCACAAATTCTGCTGCTACGGGGGAATTCCACGCGGAAAAACCCAATAATACTTTTGCCTGACCTGGGGAACGATACTTTTAATATCAAGACAGAAAAGCAATTAAACGGACAGACAGATACTACAGCTTGAATATATAGGTAATATTACTATAATAGTAAGATGGATTATAGATGATTTATGAAGTGTTACTGTCCTTGCAGCTGTTGATGTTACAAATAAAGACATCAACAATTGCAAACTCTCCAGCGATGACAAGCAAGACAAGGCTCCGAACATGATACTCGTTAGGAGCAAGATCTGTGATGATTTATGAATTGTTATTATTTATTATAAGTTCAGTTGGTTGACCCCAGACACAAAGAAAGTTCCTGCGATCTTTGTAACAAATTATCGAGAGGTCACAAGATTAAGAATTTCAATCACATACATTCCATTTTACAGACACTAACTTTAATTCGGTGATTTAAACATTTCTAAAAAAACCAAGTAAGATGTAAAGCCACAATCAAAAAAGATTCTGTCACAGGTCAACAAGTCAGAATGATTTGGAAAATTTTGGATAGTTCGTCGACTTTAAACCGTCTGTAACCTTCTATTGCTTTATTTATTGTTGGTTTTGACTAACCATCTACTATCTTTTGTTATGTCTGCGCCGGGTGTCGCCATCAAGGCCTGATAACGAAAAAAAGTACTATGACTTTTGGATAAGGTAGTGTCAGGAAACGTAACTGGGAAACTAAAGCTTTCCGTTACGATGCTTCTTGCATCGTCTTTTCGGTCTTTTGCGAGGCCCGTATTAATATGTGTATGTATGTCTATAAACAGTTCTCTATTTGTATGAGCTAAGTTTTTTTTTTTTGTTACAGTGGGGTTCCTGATCTTAGTGTTCTACCTCTGGGGTGCCCCATACAAGAGGGGCTTCTTCTGCGACGATGAGTCACTTAAGCACCCTTACCATGAGTCCACTGTCACCAATGTCATGCTGTACATCGTCGGGCTTGGTCTTCCTGTGCTTACGGTAAGTGAAAAAGAAACCTAATGTTTATTCAAAAAAAAATTTGCGGAAGGATATTCTGAGTAGAATTGCGAGTCTCATTGAACTAATTATACACACGTTTTTTTATTTGTTATTGATACTACGTCTTTGTTTGTATTCGGACACTAATATCATAAATTTTGTTGGTCTACGTATTTTAATTTAGATGCACTTTTTTGGAAAATAAAGGCTATGACTTCTGCCTATTATAAAGATGTGGAAATAAAAATTAATTTTACCACAAAGACTAAAAACCACCGAAATTATCATAACCAAATTGTTCTGTCCACCGAAATCGGTACACTTTCACACCGAACTAGATCTCCAAAGTGAGAAATGTTATTTTTTTTCTATTTACTATCGTTTGTCAACATTACAGCCTTAGTGGGCCATCGATCATTGTTTGCCCATAATTTTTGTGTCCATACACTTATCTGTCCAATGTTGGCTCAACTTGTTTGGTATAACACATTTTGGTTCGATTAGAATTCGAATGACAAATATGACCAATGTTTGGTTCAACTCTTTACTATTGGCCTGATAAAGAACCTTAAGTTTGGACTCCCCATTCTGTTATTTTTAGAGTCATTGAATGTTTTTCCTACAGAAATGCTTACAATGGATTTTTCTTTGTTTTTCGCACATCTAAATCGGTAAGATTGTCGTAGTCTATTGATTTTACAAGTGTTAAAATAAGCTTGTATATTGATTTAGTATTGAATATTTTCCCACGGCATGGGCTATCTGATTTGGACTTATTACCAATCGCAGTCGCTTTCGGAGTAAGAATTATATCGGTAACTTTTCGTCCCACACAAATTGTAAAAGGGCATTACGTTGTTTATATTGTATCTATGGTAATTTCATAACATCTGGAATCTGCTCCACCATCACACTCTCATTTCCTATCATGCAAGATTACAAAGTGCGTAATCATCAGTTTTGGAACAATTGACTTTTCTAATGTATCCTACGCTTTGTTAAATTCTTCACTACCGGATCTATATAAACTAGTTCCCTTCTATCTCAATTATTTCCCCAGTTTATTATAAATTCAAATGTCAATTCTAGTACTACTTAGATCATTTACATAACGTCATTACTATATTAGCAAACAGATAAATTCTGTCGTTTTGACAAATATGCGGCTGTCGTAATTTTGATCTTTAGATATTTACCAATTTACTTTATTCTAGTGTTTACCCTGATGTTGCCCTATATTGCAAAGCTTTGTAATGCTTTACTAGTATGCGCTACCTGGTTGTAAATATTCGTCCATGTTTTGGTGTATTTCTGTAAAGGTATTTGGAGCAACTGCGAACTATCCTGCGTTATCTTAAGAGAAGTCAGGTTTATTAATTATTGATGAACGACGCCCGTTTAATATTCGATTCCTTTGATACTTCGGTCGACTATACCTACTTCAATAGGAAAATATTGAGCGACGTACGTACATAAAAAAATTATAACAGAAAAATAGCATGATCAACGCCAAAAAGGACTCCATGGCATACACCACATACACCACACACGTGTAATTGCGAGACCTACTTGGTGTTCCCATCACCTGTCACGTCGTTCATTAATTAATATGCAAAGTGGATAATATAGAATGCCAGGCATCAACAACGACTGATATTCGACGTATCTTTCCATACCTTACAAGGGCTATTTATCTCTTAGTATTTTCATTAACACTATTTGTATTAATTTATTCAATATAAACTGTTCAATTATTCAGTGCTAGGTTTCCAATCTTACAATCTATAACGCCTCATTAGTTTAGTGATTGTAAACTTTGGTTAAAGGCCACTGCTATTTATGTCTTAGATTTGATCGGAAGATAAGGAAAATTTTAATTTGGTTCTGTTCTTAGTGCAAGATTTAGCATTTATACGACAAAATCCACTACCTACGGCTTCAGTTATGACACAATTATTTTCTTCTGTTATCCTAGCGTGCAAAATCTTAGATTTGGCCAGGATTAAGGATAAATCTTCTTTAGCCATTTTTACGGTCTTCAACATTCTCAATAGTTTATTGAAATGGCTCCCAAAATAAAGATTATATTCTTAAGTAATTATTTAGCTAGCATCTCTTTGAGTTGTAGACTATTAAAATTTAATGTTACTGCTTATCATCCCTATATCGTTTACTTTGACACTGTCTCACACCATTTTCATTAATTTATTCAATACAAACTGTTAAATAATTCAATGTTTTGTTATCGGCGCCACAATCGAACCCGATCCCTTCTAATCGTTCCTTGTCCATCGCAGTCAAGGAGATACGTTTAACAGGACAAGTGGGTTCGATTCCCACGTTGTTATCGATCGATCCCACTTAAAATGCTATAAATAACAATCGGACTTTGATGATCGGCCTTGGTTTGTTAATTATAGATCCGATTTGTCTTTTTATGCGGGAAATATTGCACATTTTCCGCTTCTGGTGTATTTTTGGATCGGTTTCCAGTTTTTTTTACTCTGCGATAAGAGTCAACCCTGAACGTCATTGCTTCGTAGGTGGCCTCATTCGGTACAGATTTGGTATTAATGGTCGGTTCAATCTTGCGTGTTAAGTGCATCACGACTTTTTTTATTTAAAATGTAATCAAGAAACAACATACATCTGTACAATGTCCCATTGTATTTCGTGAAGGTTATTAAATTATATTATCACATAAATGGATGGAACCCTAAACTTAGTATCAACTGCCCTTTTGAAACCATCTCTAAGTCGAATACGTAACATAATATCGACTTATACCACACATGTTGTTAACAGGCTCAAACTATGCACACAAAAACATTGATCTCTGTAATTACTGGAACGTATCATTATCGAGAACTAGATCACGTCATGATTCGATCTCATCATTATCTAGTTCTGAAGTTGCCTATTTTGTGACATTAAAATCAACAATCGTTAAATAGTAAATTGCTTTATTGCAATCTTGAGTTTTTTATCGATGCAAACAAGACATCGAGATCAATCGACTGGCATACATGTCCGTTAATGTACTCGTGTTATTTATTTGCCAGACCATCCGGTGTTCGATTAGTTTTTTTATTCGTTTATTACTGACTTGGTTTTGCTCTCGACTTCGGTTACGTTGTTTGGTAAAATTATGATTCTATAACTGTAGTATCAATTTTTGAGAGACTAGAAACTGTTATACTCTGAATTTAGTTTAGCTTATGACTGCCACAGTCGTCTGGTAAAGGTTTTGAAAGCATTGCATGACAGCATCAACGATAGACTACAATAATCTCTCTTTGTTATTGTTGGATAAATAATAAGTATTGATAATTGCGGCTACAAAAATAGTCCATATAGCGATTTATATTGTGCTCTTAATATTGGACGAATTGACAGATTCACTACGGCTTATTTTTATGGACATATTTTATGTAGAGACAAAATCTTTCAAGATTTATAACAGATTTGGTGTATCATCATCTATCAAAGCATAGATAAATTTATCGTTGAACGAACATTTCATTTAAAAGCTTCAATTGCTATACCAAATTAATCTTAGGAAGTCTGACGTATGTAAAAAAGAATCTGAAGGCGTTTAGCAATTTGCTCAGGTTTTTTGTTAAGGTAGATGGACTTTGTAAAAAGTAGTGTCGAGCGGACGTGGTAATGCTCAATAGAATTGCGGCGAACCGCGTAAGTTGATTGCACTTGAGAGTAGAAAACATATTATAAAGATTTTTTAGAAAAAATAAATTTCGAATTTAATATTTTTCTAAATCTATCTTACTTTTTGTCGTAATTTTGGTCATTTCTGGTCAGGTAGTTGACCTGATTGTTGGAAGTACGTGCATAAGCTGAACCCAATTTCCTCTAACGAAGAGAAAATTGCCATCAATGAGAAATTGGTGCCGCGAGAACGGATCAATTTTCGAGTTAACCATATCAATTGGTTCATAATTATTGCCTATGCCCTTTCCATTACCTTTAAGTACATGGTTTCCATATAATTACCAGCACGATCTAACTCGATGATTGAGTGTTTCTGCACGATTCAGCCCTTTACTTTCACCGTCTCCCAATCACCTTTGAATCCCATTAATTATACCACAATTGTTTCCATTGACCTGAATTATGATTTTAATAGCTTGATCGCAATAAAATAATACATCATCTATCGTTACAGCTATTCGATGTAGCTTACTATAATTATGAGCACTATGAGATTTCCTCTCCTTAAGTTCCGTACCGAAATTACGCACTTAATTATCAACATTAGCGTTTACGATATGTTTATCGTGACTAACTGTTTATAATTTATTGTTAATAATATAGTTAAAAATTGCCTCTCGTGTGTCGATATATCGATTATGTAGATCAGTGATAGTTATTTGAGCGGACGTAATTTCATGATAATTATTAAAACCAAAGCTGCCTCGTTGGTCTAGTGGTGGCAAGTGACACTGCTAATCGTGAGGTCCTGGGTTTGATCCTCAAGACGAGCAAAGTGTTATTGGGCTTTTCCGTCTGGAATTTCTCAGTAGCAGCCCGAAGTTTGAATTTATGCCCGGTTCATGACAATGGGCTCGCCCTCGATTACATGGGATTTAAACATAACGGTAAAATGAGGGTGTTACTATACACCTCTTCCCAACCCTTTGGGGAATACAGGCGTGATGTTATGCTGTTATTAAAACTTTTGTAATTGCAAATGCGTAAGTGAGATTGTCTGTATGTTCTTTTGTTACTTCTTCAAGACCAATTTTGATAAAAAATTGTATAGAGCCTGGAACTTCGAGAAGGTTATAGGTTACTTTTTATCGATATACCACGCGGGCGTCAGCTACCTCGTAGGTCATAAAAACGCTCTTTTTAAGTCCATTATGTATTTTTGTATATGCATCTTCCATTACAAAAGCCATGTCTTCGATTCCTAATATGGTAAGCAGAATTTATAAGCTCTAAACCGTGCTGGCATAAATTTATCTACTGATTGAATGGAAATTAGATAAAACAACATTACATGGTGATCAGCTTGCCGGCACGTCGTTTATCTATTAAGACAGCATTGAATGCTGTAGCGGTGTTGTAGACTGTCTGTCCTATGCTGATTTAGATTCCGCCTTTGATACCAAATGGGTTGAATGTTTGTCCAAGTGATTTGTGTTTTGTAATAGCATGTATTGGAATCCTAGCGTGAGTGTGAAGCGTTTAGAAATCCTAACATGAGACTATTTGTATGAATCATGTATTTATTTATGTTAGGAAACTGGTTTACCGATGACCATTTTGCAATTCAAAATCAAGAACGTAGTACTACGATTTTAATGTTATTTATGTTTCAATGGACGCGGCCGCTTTGAAAAGGACGTGGACCTGTGCACGCGCACGCCTTTTTCATGTTTTGTGCTACGAATACATTAATTATTTTAATTTTCCTATTTTCGTTTATGCAAGAATTCGTGGCTAGGGTTTTGTTTTTAAAAACTTCTGAAAATATGCATGAATGTGGTTAATTATAATAAACGCACGAGAAAACTGATTGTGGATATCGATTTACGGTATTCGTACGAGATTTAATCGCGTTGCTAGAACTAAGTGTTGGATTTACTGCTGCAGAACTGGTTTCCAATTTTTGGCTGAATCGTAGGATTTTGTGCCACTTCAAGTTCAGCTAACTCTTGAGACTTTATGGAATGTAGATAAAAATAAAGTACATAATTATAATGTGTGTCCACTTTAAGTGTATCACTTAACAGTAATGAACGGTTTTTAACGAGATTATTATTGTTTTAATCGTTCAAGACCCGGTAACTATTGGGTACATATAAGTAAGTACACAACCTAGAGAAAGGATTTAATATTCCTGCTCTTTACAGATAGGCTAAATACCTAAATATATTTAGTTCTACTCATTCGATGTGCTGTTAGAATAGGTCCTTTTAGAATGGAGAGCCGTTTGATATCAATTGACAGCTGTCAGTAACGTTTGCAACGCTATCGAGATTATTTATTTTTGCATTGTATTTGTTTTTAGAACTTTGTGACCAAAATTTGTGCTCGAAAAATGCTTTAAACTAAATGATTATTTAGAATAATTTATACTACGCTACGACGCAACTAAGAAGTCACATCGGCAAACTTCGTAAATCCGCTCACTTCCCAACTGAATGCGACTTCGAGACCACGAATGTTTATTAGTACTGCAGTGAAAAATTATCTTTACGCTGACGCAATAAGTAAGAGTAGCGCGTAAATGAGCGACTGCCATTGGTTGTACGATCAAGTTTGCCGATACGACTTCTTAGATTTGTCGTACTGTACTGATTAAATTCACCCGATTGTTTTTCTGACACTACACGTAATCATTGCCGCGTAACGCAATTCTAAAAGTTCCTATTCTAATAGCATTTGCAACGGATGGTACATACCTATATTTTTCCAAAGTCAATTAGCCCGCTAGGCATAAGACCCGCCTGGTAGGAGGATCCCCCCTTTTCGTTGGAGGAAAACCATACGTCGTTCCTCCACACGATCAATTTTTATCCCAGAAACTGTTCACGTGAGCGGAAACAGCACAACTACGTCGTTTTTTTCGTGTTTCAACTGTTTGCAGACGTCAATGCTATTGTTTTCGTGTTTAA
Organism: Amphipyra berbera; assembly: GCA_910594945.2. NCBI lineage: Eukaryota > Metazoa > Arthropoda > Insecta > Lepidoptera > Noctuidae > Amphipyra > Amphipyra berbera. The sequence continues at coordinate 4,408,725 of OU343138.1, forward strand.
CTAGAAAGGCTATGTAAAAGAAATTGTAGGAATCAAAGCAACGATTTCACGCTTTCATTCTTTTGTCTGCATTAGAAATTAGAATGTCACCATGGTTGCATAGTTTAATTGCTGCAGCTACATGGTCTCTATAGATAACTGCAGGGGACGTAATTATTTATAATTATATCTGTTGGCACTTTTCTACATAAGTGCTTTTTTTATAACGGCATAGCTTGTCACATTAGCTGCTCACCTCGACTGAGCCCTGTGGCACAAAACAGATAGGTACAGAAGTCAATCTACATACAAGTGCGCTCCAGCAACGCACACATAGACACTGCTCACGGACACGAGATCTCGGACTGTTTGGGACTAGAGTGCGAGTGAGTACGAGCGCGAGTGCCATGCGCTCGAGAGAGATAGATATATAGATAGAGCGACCGCCGAGCGTAGGTATGAAAAGTGAAGTACAGACATGTGATTGACTTCTGTACCTATCTGTTTTGTGCTGGAGGCCTCCACCAGTTTGTCATTTTCTGACGTTTTATAATGAAAATTACCGAGGCCCAGTTGCACCAACTAACTATATCCGAAACCATACCATATTTATGTCGAATTTGTATTGGATTTGACAGAAATGTTGGTCTAGTTGCGGTTAAGGTTAGTTGGTGCAACTGAGCCTGAGTTAAACACAAAACGAAAAATTACAAAATTTTCCACAGAATTTAAGTCAGTAAACTCTAGAAATGACTAATTAACACTTAACAACCTGCAGTAAAACATTGCATTATAATAATTATGAATGTTTGAGTAATATCAGTTTTACAACACGCTGTAAAATTATAATTGCTTTAAGTATAATTTTCTGCAATAATTTATTTTGAGCTTCATGATAATTTGTGTTATAATTAAAGATTGAGGAAATGCGACACAATTTTTTTTTTACGGAACTCATTAAGTAGTAATGTGCAGTGGTACGTTAAACTAGTGACTTAAATACAAATACCAGAGTAGTAGGTAATAAGTTGCAATATTAATAAGCATTCTGCGTTATCAACTATAGCATGTAAAATTAAAATCATTAAATAATATTTATAGTAGTAATATAGTCTTAAAAGTGTGTGTGCTGATGCAGGCATCGACTCTATTGAGTCGGCGCATGCATCAGCGCATAGCTAAGTTATACCTGCATGTCAAAATGATGCCTGCCGGTACATGCATCGACTTTATTGAGTCAATGCATGTACCACCAGTATCAACGAAATAATGTAAATGTGTATATAATAAGAAAAAAAAAAATAAACAATAATAATAATATTAAATAAGTAAACATAAATATAACGTGATGGACTCGCATAGCTTAAGTAGAATAAGTAATATTTATAGTAATATAAATAATACATGTTGTATTTCCGATACAGGAGTATCAAATAAGTAAAAATAAAATAAAAAGTAAACAATTAAATAACAGCAAAAAAGAGCGCGGACGAAATGTCTGCGGTGAATAAACTCATTTAAAAAAAAAAAAATATTAATAAGCCGTGATAGCCTAGTGGTTGAACGCTTATCTTCCATGCAGGAGGATCTGAGTTCAATCCTCTGACTTTTCGAATTCATGTGCGGATCATAATTTTATTATCACTTGCGTTAACGGTCAAGGAAAAACATTGTGAGGAAACCTGCACACCTGAGAGGGCTCCATGAAGTTCTCGATAGTGTGTGTAGTCTGCCAAACCGCACCAGGCCAGTGTGGTGGACTAAGGCCTAAACCCTTCTCATTCTGAGAAGACGCCCGTGCCCAGCAGTGGGACAGTAATGGGCTAATTATTTTTATGTTTATATTAAAAATCATTAAGCACATGATATACTTCTAAATGAAAGATTCTTTTGCTACCTAAGTATATGCAAGTACATATATAGCATCAATAATATGCTATATTGTCCCCGTAGAGCGAAAAGTCCTTAAGTCGAAAAATCATGCTTTGAGATAATGAGACTTATTGGATAACTTTAACTCACATTATCTCAAAATACTATTTTTCGACTTAATGACTTGATAGCCTATATTATAGGCTATAATTTATTTACATAACATAACGGCGGTATTCTCCGAAGGGTTGAGCAGAGGTGTATAGTGACACCCACATTTCGGCGTTATGTTTAAGTCCCCCGTAATAGGGGGCGAGCTTATTACCATCATCTGTACACGAATCCAAACTCCGGGCTACTGAGGAATTTCACACGGAAAAACTCAATAACACTGCCTATCCCGGGGATCGAAACCAGGACCTCACGATCCGCAGTCGCGCTTGCCACCACTAGACCAACGAGGCAGTTAGATTGATCAATAAGTTTTCCCTCCGATATCAGCTTTGTCTCAGATACCATTGATTAAACTAAGTCATAATTATGTTGCCAAGCTACCGGCAACTATGCCCATATCTTTACATAGTATAAAACAAAGTCGCTCCCGCTGTCTGTACGCTTAGATCTTTTAAACTACGCAACGGATTTTAATGCAGTTTTCAGCAATAGATAGAGTGATTCAAGAGGAAGGTTTATATGCCCCACATTATCATTATCAGTATCTACATTGCACCCGTGCGAAGCCGGGGCGGGTCGCTAGTTACTAATATACCAAATAAAACACGTGCCACTATAACGGTGATCACATACTCCAATTACCGTACCGTGAAGGTTGGGCAGTGATCCGTAGAGACCAATATTTGTATTATCCATGACATTGACCTTAGCGAACGTGAGTTCAGTTCTAAGTATTCAAAGGGTACACTTTTATTGGCATTTATTGATCGTGTAATCAGTTTTATGTGCGAATAAACTGCCTTCGTGGCTCGTCTCTTGGTACTTGAAGAACATTTATATCAGCCGACTAGAAAACTATCAATATGTCTACTTCTTTCGGGTCTTATGGTACTTTGAAGAACTTTAGATCAGCTGAAGGCCTGTGGCTCCACGGTTTAGGTATGAAAACACTGCAACCCAAGAGTAAAAAACTGCAATTCCGAAATAAAACACAAAAGAAAACCGGACGGAATTTTAGTGAGTAAATAAAGGCCAACCCACATCTGACGGAAGATCGTCACCGATCTTCCATTGCGTAGTTTACTCGAGGAATTTTAGTAACGAAACTTCAGTCAAATGTGCATGGTGCGAGATGTTTTTATGGAATTATGTGTAGCGGCGGAAGATCGGCGACGTATTTTCTGTTAGATGTGGCTTGGCCCTAAGAGCGCGAACGCACAGGCGGATTGTAGCGCTATCGCCTTTCACTATAGCTCAATTTCGCATGCCTGGAGCACATTTTCCTAGCTAAGGGAGTGAGGTTTCTGTATATAGTACTATTTACTATCAGCTGTCGAGATAACTGTCAATAAACTTATGACTTTTATCGTTTTCTGTGATACCCTGTGTATATCAAGAATAAATTCTACCCCTGTACAACATTACGTTCAAACCTCTAGCCTTAAAACCAAGTAATTTAGTGGCTAAACGTATGTGAGCATAGAAATACGACTACAAATAATTTTTTTGTTCACTCTCCTTAAGATAGACCGCCATTACATTTGGTAAGTTGCTTCCTAAGTAACTTATGACAATTAATTCGACGTTACAAATCAGTCGATAAACTACTTACAAGAGAGTTTACATCTGCAAATTTATCGTAAGTTAATTACATAAGGGAGTTACGTGACGAAAACTTACAGGTGTAAACCCGGCCTTATAGAAGAACTCGACACACGAATGAATTACAAGCATAGTGCCAATTAGGCTTGACTATGACGGCGCGGTGTGATGAAATAACAAACATCCGTCTACCTAAATACAGTCGCATTTTCAGAAAATATTTTTTCAGTTTACTATTTTGCCATCCTATCTAAATATTAAGGAAAATTGACCTATGCCTTTCCTATGTTAGTACTAAAAGGTTTTACGTGTCAATAGGCACATAAATATTAATGGCTTTCCCAGGACAGACACGGCACGTGTAAAATAATGTTATTAAGTTTTAGTACCTTATATACAACCAGACAGCCTTTACTTAAACGTATTAGGACTTTTACAACTTGTACGAACGTAAAATACATAAGACGATTACAAAGTGGGTACATAGATTTTTATTACGCCGACAACACCTAGAAAACATCTTGGAAAACTTAACCTTTCATTCCTCGACCTTGACATTCCATTGATTAAACCTAATCTGTAGAACTGTAGTGCTTGCCTGTAACGAAACGGTTTTAGAGAAGTTAAGACGACTCTAAGGCTAGGCGTATATGGAGGCGTAGGCCGCGCAGGCAACACAGTTTTACAATCCATACAGTTAGGCATCGCGGGCGGTGATATCGCCAACATCAAAGGCGTAGCCCAACTATATGAATTGAACGTTATGGTCAAAACAGTTTGATAGTTCTGGAATACCCTTGCATTTGTGCCAGTGAATGGGCTTTTCAGTACTATGCATGCCAACTAAGAATAGTACTGTCACGACGCCATTTTGGTCGGCAATACTCGTGAACTTCATTACCAAAGCGTAAGGTGTGCAAAAAACTAAATAAAGAAATTATACTCAGTTTAATTATTTTTTGTTCACTTGTTGGTATTGCTAATCAATTTTACGCCAAATTAATTACACAGTAATTATATTATTATTATGGCGACATATTAGGGTGACCAGTAGCATTTCGTGAAGTTAACTATATATATTGGTTCATTTTTTTAACCCGTCAAGTGTCGGGCGCACATACGGGTGTGCGTAAGAAATTCGAGCGCGAAGTGTCGGAGGCACACACGGGTGTGCGTAAAGAACGCGCTCCTATGATAGCGGATTTTGTACGTTTTATTTTACTGTTTACACGAACCGAATTTACAGGAGCGCGTTCCTTACGCACACCCGTGTGTGCCTCCGACACTTCCCGCCCGAATTTCTTACGCACACCCGTATGTGCACCCGACACTTGACGGGTTAATGAATACTGCTTCCAAATATTATTAATTTACCCAAAATTATCTATTTATGGAATTCAAGAAATAACATTTTATAAAAATTTATATAAATAATAATGAAATCTATGAATAAAAAAATATAACATATTTCTTTTCAGTTTTTTTTACTGTGAGTACTAATTTGACAGCTATCGTGTGAAGTTGTAGCAAGCGCGATCCTATTCTTAGTAGGTACGCATAGTAACAAATATAAAAACCATCAATCACCGCTTTTTCAAACCAAAAAACAAAGATTTCATACATTACATTCATGTAAGAAAAATCCTACATAATATTTCACCACAACACTTCATAAAATTGTCACTTATATTTATTTAAACCAAACGGTTCCATTAGCCTTGACCGCCAAGATGGCGATGCTTGGCACCGTGCCAGCCGATACTCGATTATGTGTGCTATATAGTTTATTAAGCTTTAAGTTCGCTGTACTTGACCATGGGGGTAATAAAAGTGTCTGTGGTTATGTTGATATTTTCGTTTATGGAGAGAGTGGCGTTGTTAATATCAATTGGGATTGGAGTAATGACTGTAGTAATAATATACGACAGTAAAAGTAAAGTGATATCACCTTGTATGTTCTTATAAGTATCACAATGTCTTGTAGCTCCTTGACTCATGAAATATGACAGAATGCTCCATCTTGTCCTGTAGGTACCAAATAACCCAATTAAAGACTATTTTCATGGCAATGCAAAATTTAAAGTAAGTTCCTTTAGACGCAGCTGCACATTGGCGCCCCCGTACAGCACCTGAAACAAACTATATCTTCGATAAAAGAATTAAAGTACAGAACAGTAGAGAAATACGAAGCAACCCGTTCATAGAATTGTATTCAGTTTTTATACTAACGTAATGAAGCAGAGAATTCTGAAAAGGTAAGTCTATATTTTCCTCTGTTTCATCATCTCCCTGCCCTTTTGGCCACACTAGGTGGGGTCCGCACAACATGTACATATTTTCCCCCGTTAATCAACCAATTAATTTCCATGATCATTGTTTTCGTAAACTACTGTAATGAAATTTAATTAATAGCCAAACTTGAATACAATTCCTGTAACTGTATGCCAAATGTTATCTAGACTAATGGGCACTTCGTCATTGAGCGTTAATACCTAAGTATTTCAATCCTGATTATAAAAAATATATTGTAGGTCATCTGCGTCTCGTACCACCCAAGTTGCTTGATTATTTTTATTTTTGTAATCCGTGACGACTTCACTATTGTTATTCAAACAACTAACGACTGGCGCCAGAGACTTTTTGTCGGTCACTTCTTCGGAACCTGTAACAGCATGATATCCGACCGTATTTTTCCACTGTTAAACATAAGCCTTCCAAAAGTCTACTACAATGAATGGTTGTTATCACTACGCATGCCAAATCTTTTTGTACGACCCATATAGAAACTTGAGCCTGAGAGTCTGGATCGTTGTTCAAATTTTGGAAGCTTTTGGCACGTTTCTTGTCTTGACTGCATATGTTCCGAGTGGGTAGACGTTAACCGACTTCAAGATTTGATGTAAAACTAGGGCATGTGTTGGCCATTTGTATACAAAACTTGGTGTCTTCCAGACTTTCTTTCCTGAGAAGTAATAAAGCAAAAAAGATACGTCTTCTAAATGTTTACATCGATCTAATTCTGTATTTTTATTTACATATTGCGTCAACGGTGTATTTCTGAAGATCGTTACACTGCTCACCGGTCCAATGTCACTTCGGTTTTTTCTAAATTATTATACATAACACTCAGTAAATCTTTCCGCTTTCAGAATAACGATTGCGGTTAGTTATATTTGTTACTTACGAAAGAAATGGAAATTATAATAATAAGAGAGTTCCAAAATTGTGTACAAATGCCAATAGATGTTCTTAGCTATATAACAATTCTGCAGAACTATAATATGATATGCATACTGAATTCCTAGTCTTAGATACAGTAAGGACTAGAATAGCAAGACTCCTAAATTTGGACGGCTTTAGATTTATTTAAACTACTATCGGTGTAGCCTCCTATCATAGTCACTCTCGCTGTGGTCTAGAATTTAATCAGAACAGATGCTGTTGAAACGCTGTTAAAACTTATGTAGATGAAAAATCCAACGATGAAAGCATACATGACACAGTAAATCCTAGTATGGAGACCATATTGTCAAGCGTTTACAAAGACCATGACTACAATCGGAAACAATAGTAACATCATTTTGGCAAAACTCCACGTTATGTGGGTGCTAAATTTTTATTCAACTCATTCCTTATCAAGGGCATTTCCTACTATTTGGAAATGGTTTTCTATTATTAGCTGCGCTATCAGAAACTGAGTCAGTTTGACATTAACATTTTGGGTAGCTATTTACATTTCACGCACGTCCGTCATTATATTTTCCGGAACTGAGTAAACAACATCACTAGGTATATATCTATAAATATCTTATTCGAATTCTATTGTCGTAGCTTCTTTTATTTTAGTTTTTAACCAACTTCCAAAAAGGAGGAGGTGTTCGTCTGTAGGTTTTTTTTTGTGTTTGTTCATCTATATTTTCGCCAATTGTGAACCGATTTTGATGATTCTTTTTTTAATGGATAGGGTATACTTCGAAGTTGGTTCCATTTAAATTTGGTGAAGATCTGATGAAGAACTTCGGAGATAGACAATGGAACTCCTTAATGACGAACAGTACGCATATTGTGATGATGTGATTATGTTACGAGCAGCGTCTTTAGTAGGTCCAACCAAGTTTTAATTAAGGCCACTAAAATGAAAAAAATAAAAACATTTTTTACAAAAATTTAAACCGACTTCAAAAAAGAATAAAATAATTACCATATAAAATTAACAGTTTCAGAAGTCGGTGCCTTCAATTTGGTTCAGCGTGGATCAGCACCGACTTCTGAAACTGTTAATTTTATATGGTAATTATTTTATTCTTTTTTGAAGTCGGTTTAAATTTTTTGTAAAAAATGTTTAAAAAATGTTTTACTAGAAAACAGGTTGATTGACAGTTTTGGCGTAATTTTTTAATACGGCGTCGATGTAGTGCTAACTTGCTTAACGAAACCCTGTTTTTGGGTTTTTATTAAACTAGCCTTGATTTGATATAAAATTGGGACATTTGTAGATTGGATCTTGCCATTAGAACTATGCAGGCACTTTTATAGTGGAAAAATACTCGACGTAGGTACATTTGCCATCTGTTTTAAACTGGCTTCTACCGACAATATTTGATTTCGTTTTATTGTCTATTTGTCCTTGTCTATGTCTGTATGTTCTATGAAGTTATCAGCAAATATTTGCGAGACTTTCAACGTGTGACATTTGATGCGCCTTATATCTTATCATGTATTTTGTTTAAACTAGTAAATTTTGTTTTTTGTTCAATTTAATTGAATTGTTGATATAAAATGTGGTAATGTGTAGACCACACACTGCGATAATTAATGAGAGGATAATAAAAAATAATTGGTGTTGGTCGCCAAGTGCTTAAAAATAAGATAAACTGTTGTTGCGAAGCTAAAGTACAGCACTATAATTAAACTACTTAATACGAAATGTGTGAAGCTGAATTTTTATTGCTTTTTCGTGAATGACTTTAATATTATGATATAACAACATTTTTTTTGAAGAATATTTTATAAAGTTCTTTTTATTGCAAAAATAGTTAGCGATGATAGTGTCTCTTTTTTGAGACCAAAGTCTTCTTGTTTTATCCTGATTTGAAAAGAACTGGCCATCAAATCAAAAACGACCTGCTTGAGGCATCTGGGTTACTAGAAGGCGGAAGTAAAACATTTAGATGTTGTTACACATCTTCGTTATTTCTACGTTTAGAAGTGGATTGCCATAGGTTAATGTAAATGCTTAGATATTTATCTAAATAATACGTCATGTGTGTATGACAAGATGTATGAATGTGGATGAAGCGAAAGGGGTATGTAAGGGTCGTAGCATGTGGCGTTCTATAGTTTCACCCTACCCCCATGGGAAAAAGGCGTGAGTTTATGTATGTATGTAATACGTGTAATATTACTTCCGCATTTTCTGTGTTCACGTAAAAAAATCAACTAAAGATTGTTTAGACTTTACACTGTTCTCATTAAGCAACACGTCATTCAGATTTTAGACAATACGCCGAATTCTTGACTAAGAATAAACAAACAAACTTTAATGTTGACTCTTGCAGTGTTTGATATAAAAGAACATAAAGAGGTACTGGATTTTAACAAAATTCACTATCTCTGTGTAACGATGGTACAAGTCTGTGAATAATATGTCATTACTATATGATATCATAAAACAAACATTGCTCCTTTTCTGTTTTGGAACTTCTTGGTGAACACGCTGTTAACGATATCATTGGTATTATATTAATTGTAATGGAGGTAAAGAATCATAACGCTCACCGAAAGACTGTGGTACAACTCAGGAAAGATACTCATGAGTCGGTGGACTGCGATAGGCCGAATTCGATTTAAGACATTCCCACAATTTCCTGCATCGTATCAACACAATGTGAATGCAATGATACTATCGACAGAGCATTTATACCGGAACTGTATTGTGAATGGAGTCTCTCAGTCTAAGAAGTCACTAGAAGTTAATTCGAACTCGTGCCATTCATTACACAACATTGAATTGAGGGCATTCCTTGTCTCCGCTGGCAGCGGATGCATCAGTGCCAAAAACAATAGCTACCACATGTTAATAGCTATTAATTGCTTTCTACCATAGCATTCTTTTTTCTTCCAGGTCAACATAGAGAAAGGCTTCCTCAATATTCGCGTAATCTCAAACAAAATAAACCATAATCTCATCTGGCCTTCCAATGTAATCCACAAGATGTAACTTCAAATCATACTAAAGACTTAATACAATAGTATGTTTATTACGTTAATAATCCCTGAAACAGATATTTCCGTAGTGTATACCAAATTCCTAAAATATTTATAGGAAATCTCTTGACAAATAGTTGGCTTTACTTGGTCCTAGAACAACATATATTTGGCAAACGCTAAAGTTATTTTATCTAAAATGCTTAACAGAATTAGATGTCACTTTAAATACTTCCTAGAAAATCTGGGCATTAAAGAAGTAAACCCGATGGATTCAGCTTATAACATTCGTAGCTAATGTACATATTGGTTTACTCTGTACGTTGGTACACCTATGCCTAACAAAATAAAAGCATCCTTGAATGCAGCCTTACATTTCATTGTTTCAATGTTAGCCTATAACCAATTGACTGATACAACAGTAACTCCCTCAGTTAACATTAACGACTAGCGTGATACGATTAACAACTGACGCACAACGTTTGTCAGCATACAGTTTTTCTTTGCACCAAAACCTAAACCTATTGTTCTCACAATATCAACATGGAAATCTACGTAGATTGTGGAGTATAAAAGCTATGGGAATACGTTATCGAGTGCTCGATATCTGCACTGTATAACTATGGTAGCACTAGAATCTTGTGTATAACTAGGAAATTATTTCCCAGTTAACCGTGTCGCGACGGCATTGGGTTTATATTTAGCACATGGGCACACTCCGTCCGATTTTTAGACTTCGTAATTATATGTAAAATGTTTTTCATTAATTGTTTGTCTCGTCTACAGGTATGTGTGTCACGTTTTGTTATGAAACTGGCGGCGAGGACGTTAAAAGTACAAGAGCAAGAGTATATTGAATAAAATCTTCTTGTTAAATATACTGGCCTGCAAAAATAAGTATCACACTTTTAAAATTGCAATAACTTTTTAGGTACACAAGATATATTTTCGAAACAAAAAGGACTCAAAGAAGAGTTTAACTTTGTTACTATAGTTTCAAAGAAAGCTGATAAAAATTGCTATAAAACGTTTTTTATTTTTAATCTCTAACTTCTATAGTTCAGAAAAAAATGAAATTTTAAAAGTGTGATACTTATTTTTGCAGGCCAGTGTATTATCGCTGTGCACTGCATTCATACTTTCCATTGCCTTTTTCCAAGTACTTATGTTTAGGTCGCCTTCTAGTCTATTCAGATGCGCCTGATTATCAGTAATTCCTATGCTATGTATGTACTGGGTACGCATTGGGTACAGTCTATTGCTATCAATTCTAAGTCTTCAAAGAAATGTTCTTGGTAACAGCCGAAGGCTTCGACTAAACAAACCTAAAAATAGCTAAACTACCCAACAACTGATATTTGCGTTGATCGAGTCTGCTGTCGTATTATAGCTTATTGAATTTTGACAATCGATCATACTACTCTGTATTCGAGGAAACTTATTTGTGTTTTTAGCTCTATGAATGTAATATCTAATCTTTTCTACGTGCCGTTTTCTATTGTTATTTATTCGCCATGATTACCAATGACCATGGTCTTGTGTAGTTTTATTTCCTTTTTAGTATTGTATGCTTTCAGTCTATCTGATGACTCTGTACCCCTGTTTATAGTTCTTTCAACAACAATGATCAATTGTGTCCATCAATATTCATGTTGTATCGCCTATTTACCTTTTATGACCTAAAGATGTGACTATTTTATTTGTTTTTAAACCTGATTTGAAAGGTGCGTAAAGATGAAACAAATAGGAAATCTTGAACTGTGGTCGTCAACCTCTAAAGATGTCATGATTTCTATTCGGAATTATTTCTTTTTCATGTCAGGGTAGGCTTCAGTTAAACCAGACAACACTAGCTACCCGACTTAAAAAAAGAGGTTATTATTTAATAATATTAATTAATAATATTTTTTTCATCGTGATATTGCCGAGTTTCTGGTAATAATCAGAGCGAAATCATAAAACCTCTTAAATTCAAAACGAGGTTTTTGATTTGGATCTTCCAACGATTCGGATGCCAAGCATGGTGGTCATTGCAATATAACCTCCCTATCTCTATGGGTGCGTATGACCATTCATTAAGGAGATTCATGCTTATCGGTGGATGTTTGCGGGCCGAAATGAAGATAAGTGCGTAAGAGCATCCTGCGGTTTATCCCTTTGACATAAGAATGGCCTATATTTATAACTGGGGACCATTAGTTGTGTATTTTAGGTGTCTAAATAGTTTTAACCGCGATTTCGCAACTTGCCTTAATAATAGTCCGCGCAGAATACTCGGCGCTTGCGTCCGCAATGTCATTGACATGCCTCATCGGTTTATGAGCAAATAAATCGCATGCATATTTTATCATGCATTGTTTTTTGTGATTCCTATTTTGCTCGTAAAAGAATCTTGAGTTTTTTATAAGAAGATTGAGACAAAGTCTTTTTTGTGTCTGTAGTGGTATCTTGAATGATGATTGCAAGCATCGACGAATTATGTCCAGCCAGTGTTTAATTCGTAACTACTTTGATAGAGATATTGTGTACTGACGAAGCAGTAATTTCACTCTGTAGAAGTGAATTTTCTTTGGCTGTTCGTGTACTTACAGAGAGCGTCGTATGATTTGGTTATATACTATCACTGTCAAGTTCTGTGTATACTTTTCTAAGCGAGATGAAAAAGTGCAAGCATTCTGGCACATGTTTAATAAATCACTTAACATCTCATTGCTATTGAATATTTCCAAACGGGCAATGATGAATTATGAAAGCAAATAAACCACACGATATATTATGTATGCCACTATGCCAAGCAGCATACATAATTCTTGGCATAGTGATCCCCAAGCCCTATTTTATGTAGGTAAGTAAGTATTTCGAACATTATCAGATGCCAAGGCGAGTCCTTGACATTTTAGTCTCAGTGTTATGGTTCCATCGTCAAATTGATATTCATAGGACGTTAGATACTATACTCTGCCTAAATATGTAAATGTCTTCAAACACCCATAATGTTGGTGTTTCTATGAAAATTAGCCTATAATCCTTAGCTATGAGAATTGATTCTGTGAAATGCTTTTTCTTGTTTGCATTTTCTCTTTTAATAGTTTCGTTTTTCTTGACGATGTTTTCTTTTGTCTCCAAATCTTTAGAAACATTTAAATAAATACCGTTAACTTCAACATTTGTAGTCACTTCTACAGAAATAGCGTGTTAATCCTAAGCTACGGTTATAACTGCCATTCTGTCAATAATCCTTTCTGGTTTCGGACTTAGCAACAGGAATTCTTGAACAAGCCGTAAAATGTGCAGTAAAGATAACAATGTTGCTTCAAAATAAATACCAAGGCAAGAAATAAAAGATATTCTTAATCTTTAGAGTATGTTTTCAAATCTATTGGTTTAAAAGAATGGGGTAACGGATTACGTGCCTGATACAGAACAATTTAGATTATTTTGAAATGGGACTTCACTTATGCAATCGCTAGCAGTCTCATGAAGTCATTTCCCAAATCAGTTTCCATTTCTATTGTCCATGAGTAAAAAGTTAAATCTGATACAAAACAAAAGCAATATCCTACTCTCACTATACCTTAAGTCGACGAGCACTCATACGCACACTTGTTTTCGATAAACCTGACAATGTAGGAACTACCAAACATCCATCTTTCCCAGCAGCGTACTCGTATTTACTCGTATCGTATAAATTAAAGTCAGATCGATACATTTAAATCAAGATGATTGCAGTATCCGTATCGTGAGGAAAGCGGATCTCCTATCTTACGTTCGTCGTACTTGCTCCATTGCTCCTATGGTATGTAATACAAAAACAGGATCTCGGGTCGATGCGTCAATGCATATTACATGTGAATTCATGCGATTCTCTCTTCAATCGTTTGCATGAACGTAAATAATCATGCCCGCACGCTATTTTAGCTCGGCAATTATAAATAAACAATATCTATTAATAAATAAAGTGTGTGCAATATATTTTATTAATAGATATTTATACTAATTGAAGGTAAATAACGGTAGAATATGTATACGTCAGTTTTGAGTTACCGCAGTACGGGTATGTCATGTTCGTATAGATATGATCAATAAATGGTTAGGTAGGCATGAACTTATGGTAACTTAGTTGGTAGTTAGTGCCTTCTTAGGACGCTTAGACCCGTATCAATAAATATTAAGTGCATATTAAGTGTCTTAAGAGGGTCAATACCAACCGCGCGGATCATACGATTTGCGAGGTTAAGCTGCGCTTGCCGCGGTCAGTCTGTGGATGGGTGACCGTTCGTTACACATCGAGACCCTTCCATGCCTCGGAGTGCACGTTAAACAGTCCGTCCCGGGTGTTATACGAATACTTACGATAGTCGAAAGTCAGACGCCCGGAAGTCTGACAACTGGTCTATCCTTAGGGTATCGGTATTGCCCAGTAACTGGGTTGCGGAGGTCTGATGGCAGTCGCTCCGTGTAAAATACTGGTATTCAGGCGCTTCTGGTTAGACTGGAAGCTGACCCCAACACAGTTAGGCAGGAAAAGTTAGGCAGAACATTTTAAGTGTCGGTTCTTCGTCACTAAAGATGCTGATTTGATAAAAATGAAAAATCATGCGTTTCTATACTAATATTATAAAGAGGAAAGATATGTATGTAACGAATAAACTAAAAAAACTACTGGACCGATTTCAAAAATTCTTTTGCCGTTATAAAGCTACATTATCACTGAGTAACATAGGCTATATGTATTACTGGAATAAAACTTAATACGCGGGCGGAGCCGTGAGGACACAGCTAGTATTGTATAAAATTCTGATGACAACAATTTGAGAGCTCCTCTTGGGATGCTGCTCTCAGGCCGCCATGTTGAGTGATTTATCGATACGGGCCTAAAAAAAGATTAAACATATTAAAGATTAATGGTAAACCGCGTTGGTCTAGTGGCGGCAAGCGCGACAGCTGATCGTGAGGTCCTGGGTTCAATCCCCAGGTCGGGCAAAGTGTTATTGGGTTTTTCCGTGTGGAATTCCTCACTAGCAGCCCGGTGTTTGGATTTGTACCCGGTTGATAGCAATAGGCCCGCCCCCTATTAAATGGGATTTAAACATAACGGCAAAATGAGGGTGTTACTAATACACCTCTTTTTTATCCTGGAGAAGTGCACACGCATACTGCACTACCACGGGGAGATAGTGCAGTTATGTGGGACTCAAACCCACTAAAACTCCACTGTGTCCTTCTTTGCCGCTTATGGCGGGAACACGGGCATGCGTAAGCACTCATCCGCGAACCCGCCGCGGCTGTCCGTCACCGAACCCTCCTCTGGGGAGTACGATGTTATGTATGTAATTGCAAGCCCTGTGATATCACTTTGATATCAGTGATCTCGGCTGTGGTGTTAGGCGGAGAACAACATAGGTTATTACGTTCTGCCTCACTGCTCATAATACGTGTCTTGCTTCAGACACAAGCCACCTTGATTATTATACATGCATACATATAGGCTAATTGGCAAGAAATTAACTTTGTAAAATTAGCTCAGTTAGCGTGCTACTAACATATTCATCTATACGAGCTGCAGTTAAAAATAATGATTGTATAATGGAAAGTCGGGAGTCAATGGTTTCGTAGTGCTTTTCGTTTTCTTCAGTAATTGGACTTGTAAGTCATTATGTTAGTTAACATTATTAAACATCGTTTGTGGTTGCGTTAAAAATGGTGCGGTTGGTTAAGGAACTTCGAAACTTTCATGATTGTTATTTTACAATAATTAATAAGAATATAGAGCCATTTTTAGTACATAGCAATTGACCTATAATTAATCCATAATATTAATTAATTTCTGTCTGTCACACTAGCAATCGGAATAACTTTGATTTTGACAGTTCAACCATGTCCATTGCACCGACTGTTGTTAAAATACCCCTTCTCGACAACTATGCACCACGCAATGAATATTGATGTATTATCAAAATTACGATTGCGATTGCAAGTGTGTACCGCAATTAAGATGTTGGCATGAAAATAATTGAGATGCTGTGTTTCAATTTTCATTAAATTTTAGTAAAACAAAACTTTCCCCGTTGTGAAAACTAATAAATATCCATGGCGTTTGTATGATCTACGAGTATGATTCAATGGTTATCAGAGCGATGTAGATGAGTATCGTTACTGGGAATTGTGAAGTACTGAGAATCAGCTAATTGGTGAGCGATGCAGGGAAATAGCTAACACTAATTAACAAGAAAAAATATTTCTATAGAAGATTCTATAGAAAAAATAATAAAAATCATTCTAAAGAAATGATAATCGCGCGTGCAGCGCGCAAAATCGTCGAGGCGCAAATGCAAACAGGTTCAAAGATTGTATTTTGCCAAAGCTAATAGTTGTTGTAGTCAAAAGCAGTATTTGAACGCTTTAGAAATAACGAATTTTTTACCTTAATAATCCCTTAGGAAACTTTTAAGTTAAATGGTTTTATCTTGCAGTACTCCTGCAGCATCAGGGTTGGAGGAAAAGGTTGAAATTATTTTATTGATGTATCGTCATTTGAATTGAATTTGCGTGCGAAGTTTCAGGAGAATCGAGTAGGCAGAAGTAGTTGACAAATCTTTCGCAAGAATCGAATCAAATAAACAAATATAGGTACAAAGTGAAGCTAATTAAAACCGTTTAATAAAAAACAATCAAACGAAGTTGTTCCACCATTTCATTTTAATCCTAACACCATAATGAATTGGTAGTTCCCTAAAGTGTATATTTTTAGGATTCTGTCCAAAATAGTCCATAGTCCATCCTGTCCTTATGTGACGGGTGGTGGCTGACTGGCGGGGGTCCGGAGCTATAAAAGGTTGGGCGCACTGCAGATCGCCCCTCTCTCGCGCCGCGCCGCTGCGGTTACCCAGTTAAGTGCCACACCTGCTGAAGAAGACCTGGACTCCTCGCATTGCACGAACCACGCCCTGTTGTTCTCTTTGTACTCTTTGTAAATTCTTTATTAAATATATATATAGTGTACGGTTACAAGTGTTATTCTTTATCCTCCCGTAAGTACACGCCTGCTAAATTTTATGTGCACATGCTAGTCGAGGGTTGACTCCTAAAGCCATCCTAAAGTGTTACACTTAATAGCCCTAGCCAGTCGATCTACACTTCTCAAAAATAATGGGCCATTATATTACATTACAGCCACACAACACACTACAGTACACAGTTCTTTGCTAAACACTACGGAATTTGTTTGCACATGTTATCTGAGGTCCATTAGCACCCCATTAGTACCATTTACACGGCACCTTATCTTTCTCTTTCTTTTGCGGCTACATCTTAAGGGGAACACGCGTTTAGTAATTTTGTAAAATGATGGAATCAAGCGTTACTTTGCGGAAATCCATGACATACAAATATACAATAACAATATTTAGTGTTGATTCCGATGTGTGGTGTTACGCGAATGGATAGAATTATAAATGAGTGTGTACGAGGAAGTCTGAAAGTGGCGCCGGTGACTGAGAAGTTGTGTGGAAACCGGTTGTCATGGTATGGACATGTGATTCGGAGGAATGAGGAACTTGTCGTGAAGAAAGTTCAATGTGGATGTTTATAAGAGTAAAGGAAAACCAAAGAAACGGTGGATGGATAGTGTGAAAGATGATATGGCTAGAAAGGGGGTGACTTCTCAGTTGAGGGCTAATATAGATGTATGAAAGAAGAAGACATACTGCGCCGACCCAAAATAAATTGGGATAAGGGCAGGAGGATGATGATGATGATTTTGTTTAGCAATTCAGAATCATGATAAATATAATTTAGATACAGTGGAGTCCGCTTATAACGACGTCAAAGGGACGGCGATATTTGGTCGTACTAAACGGACGTCGCTATAAATGTCTGTAAATACCAGATAAGAAAACCTAACTAAATGGTGTTGTTAAGTCGCTTTAAGCGGCTGGTCTTTATAAGCGAAGTCGTAATATACGGATTGCACTGTATATAATTATCACAGGAGTTCCAGATGTGTGTCACCCCACGATCCAGGTTTATATGACAGATAATTAAGTCAGTGTTTCTGGTGATATAAAGATCTTAAAACAACACATTTCTGACTCTATGAGAATAGCTCACGCCGTGTTGAAAAGATTAGCTAGTCAGCAAGGTTGGTCGCAAAGTTGACTTCCCAGGATGCACCGGTTGTACTTAAGTATTGTCACTCGTGAAGACTCTTCATGCACCCCAATTCTGACATAATCCGTATTGATTGACCGGATCGATCGAGCCAGCGTAAATAATACAGATTGCAATACAGATTACGATAAATATTCTTCTTCCTTTTGTGTGGTTACAGACTGACCTGGTGTCAGACTTTATATCGCCCATGGGCCTCTGACTTGGCTTCACATGCCGTCGAGAAATATGTCTTAGGCATGCCCATTTCCTCATGATGTTTTCCTTCACCGTCTTAAGCAAGTGATAATAACACATTACGCACATGCATCCGAAAAGTCAGAGGTGCATGCCTTGGGTTTGAACTCGAGACCTATGACTTGGCAGTCCGACGGTCACACATGTTAAACATGTAACATACCCCTTAAGTTGTTCGTGTTTTGGTCACTTTACAGACCGGTCAAAAGTAACATGCTTATTTAAAAGTCAGAGAAAAAGAAATGTCAGCTGTTAATCTGTTCTGCGCAAGATAAAAAGAGGAAACACTCCTAGAAAAAATGTACTAATGCTAGAACCCCTTAGAAACCCTTATCAGAATAGCGCTAGTAAAAGGGGAACCCTGCTTATCATACCCCTTACAAAATGAGAGGCTAAAAACCTATCACTAATCGTCTAATGCGTTGCGACCTTTTACACTACAAGTATGAGATTACAAGCAGAATACTAACTAATGCTGCATGCTGATAATGTATCGCAATTTGGTTAGTTCGCAAAACAAAATGTGCAGTTGCTCCACCTTCCGAAGACATGACCAAAAATCGTATGTAAAAAAAAACATAAATTGTACTTATAAACTTTCTTATCAACTGCGTCGTTCGTCTAGTGATGGCAAGCACGACTGCTGATCGTGAGGTCCAGGGTTCGATCCCCAGGCCGGGCAGTGTTATTGCATTTTTCCGTGTGGAATTCCTCAGTAGCAGCCCGGAGTTTGCGCGGTTGATTGCAATAGCCCTATTACTTGGTACTTAAACATAACGGCGAAATGAGGGTGTTACTATACACCTCTGCCGAACCCTTCGGGGAATACAGTCGTGATGTTATGTTTATAAACTTTATTCACTATTTGAATCGAGTCACTGCCGAAAGAATAAATATTGTATTGTAAGGTATTCTATCACCCATATTCTAAGACGTTCCTCCAAAACTTACCCGACTCGACTCCACCTCAACTCAGCCAGTTGACATAATCGTCCTCGACTCGAGATTTTTCCTCAGTCGAGGTAAGGAATCATCTGTCAAACTCAAGGAACCTCGGAACCAGCCTTAAGGAAGGAAATGTCAAAGTTCGTATGTAACAAAACTGAATTTTGAAGACTTTATCGAATATGCTTACGATAATCTTTACAAGTATTTATCGCGGCGTTATTTACAAGTATTTATCGCGGCGTTATTTTCGCGATGCAGATAATTCAAATTATGATGTAATGACTCCGTCGAGGAACCTCAAAGTTCACTCGAAATTGCGACTAAGAATACAATTTCGTAGGTGTTTTCGAGGCCGTCCTGAGTCGAGTACGAGTCGAGTAAGTTTTGGAGGAACGTCTTAGAATATGAGTGTAAGTCAACCACAGGACATAAGTTACAACCCAAATTCGTACGACAAAGCCAACTTCCGGCCCACAAACGGCTCATAGTACAGTAGGCCTAGCACGAACTATTGACGTATAATATCGTAAACGTATCGCTAATATAAGCAAATATTGAATCGAAAATACAACTGTCCTATAAAATTTTGATTTATTTTTTGCGATACACAATTTGTATCATACACAGATATGAATAAAGTTTTCAATTTAATTCAATAGTATGTGCGAAACGAGTATTTCCGATTTAAAATACAATTACCTATATATTAACGTTTCTATTTTATTGCTAACTAGCTGCCCAGACAGACTTCGTTCTGTCAAAAGTTATTGGCCTGTAGTGGGAAAATGTTGTTTTTATTATTTTCCACACAATTTTTATGTTTTTTCTCTCCATAAGAACCTTCCTTGCGCCTTAAGGAATATAAAGGTATATAAAAAAAAATTGCCGAATTGGTCGAGCCGTTCTCAAGTTTTGCGCTTAGCAACACATTTGGCGATTCATTTTTATTTATATAGACTAAACAGCATTCGTGCTAAGCCAATTTTTTTGTATCGTGGTAAAATCCTCATCGATGTCCCTCGCTCAGGGAAGGCGAGGGGGTCTGCTAGACTCTTACCGGCTAAAAAAAATACATAAATACACCTAGAGCATCTTGTATTGTTATACTGACCTACCTTGAAATTATACAGATACCATAAGTGAAAACCCAGCGCTATTCTCACACGGTCAAGGCACTAACAAGTTCGCTATGATTCACTGTTTATGTTTTACGTTTTACGCCCTTGAGGCCGGCGCGGGCGCAAGATCATCTGGCTGGTTCTTATGTAATGTTTGTTGTTTGTCTGTTGTGGTTCATTATTGTTTTATTGTGCTTATTGATTATTGGAAAGTAAGTTAATTGAAGTGTGTTGGGGTAGTGTTTTTACACACATTTTGTGTTAATATCTTTACTAGCGGACCCGGCAGATGTCATCCTGTCCGGAAAATTTGGTGACATACCGACAGTAGCGCCACCTACCTGGTCCGATTGTATTTTCAAACCGTCCAGGAACCCATTAGAATATACATACTAAATTCCATCCAAATCGGTCCAGCCGTTTAGGACGAGTTAGGTGACAAATACAAGCACAGAATAATTTTATATATTAAGATAACCAAATGTTTCCGTAAGGACTGGGACAAACTGACGACGCAAGCGTGATGTTGTAAGAATTCCGTTTTTCCTTTGGAAGCACGGAGCCTTAAACCATATAATTTTCACAATGTAATTACCTACAAACATTTTTACAACCGTTCAATTTATAATTCAATTAAAAGCCACTCCTACCAATTATTTCTTCGCTAATTAGTTTCAGAACAAACGCGACGTTATTACTTATTAGCGCCGATCAAAACAATGCGTATGCAAACAATGCATGGGTTAAATGACTGTGAAATAGTGCATAAAGTAATCATAGTTTGCTATTATGACCTGGTAGTCTCAGACTGGCAACTTTCTGTTACTGGCAACTTTCTTTTACTGGCAAGTTTCTGTTACGAGCAAGTTTCTGTTACTGGCAACTTTCTATTACTAATAAGTTTCTATTACGGGCATCTTTCTATTACTAACAAGTTTCTGTTACGGGCAACTTTCTGTTATTGGCAACTTTCTGTTACTGACAACTTTCCGTTGCTGGCAACTCTGTTACTAGTGACTTTCTATTAATGGCAAGTTTCTGTTACTGGCAAGTTTCTGTTACTGGCAAGTTTCTGTTACTGATGATTTTGTTACTGGCAGTTTTCCGTTGCTGGCAGCTCTGTTACTAGCGACTTTCTATTACTGGCCAGTTTCTGTTACTGGCAAGTTTCTGTTACGGGCAACATTCTTTTACTGGCAACTATCTGTTACTGACAATTTTCCGTTGCTGGCAGCTCTGTTACTAGCAACTTTCTGTTACGGGCAACTTTCTGTTACTGAGAAATTTCTTTTGCGTGAGAACGAAGAACTACGTATTAAAATGACGTATTTTACTCATAAGTTGAATGCCAGATCACCTCTTCTTCTCTCGTATCGACACGATCTATATGAAAATAGCTCATGGCATAGTTAAAAGATTAGCCCATCAGCAAGGTTGGAAGAGGGGCTGACTTCCCAGGGTGCGTCGGACGTAGTTAAGTACAAAGGGCACAAATCCAAACACCGGGCTGCTATTGAGGAATTCCACACGGAAAAACCCAATAACACTACCCGACCTGGGGATCGAACCCAAGGACCTCACGATCAGCAGTCGCGCTTACCACCACTAGACCAACGAGGCAGCTCACCGACAAAAAAAGAAAATAATCACCAACATCCTATATGAATGATGTTGTCCGTATCACTTTATCAGCAATTTACTAACCATCTTGACCTGATTTCAGAAGATCAGAAAACTAATATTGACTAACAAATATTTGTAAGTCGTGTCGGTACACAAGTAGCGGTTTATTGGCACAATCATGTAGAACTATTTACCTGTCAGTTGACACAACTAACTATAGATAAGAAAGAACGCAAATAATTATAGAATTGTAGCGAATCTATGACTGTTTTCGCTATCAAGTTCCTGCGGCTTTGGTGATAACGTATGCAAAATTGACACGGGTCGCAATAACGGGAAACCATGTGGGCGGTGACCCTATTAGAATTGTAGTAATGTAGCTCAGGATGTTAGGGTTGTGGCGTATGACTGTATAGTTACTGGTACTCAAACCTACAGAATTTCTATATTCGACCTCGAGCAATCTGAAACGATCTTCTACTTTTCGTGTGGTTAGTGACTAACCTGGGGTCAGAGTTTATGTCGCCCATGGGCCTTTGACTTGGCTTCACATGCCGTCGAGAAATATCTCTCAGGCATGCCGGTTTCCTCGTGATGTTTTCCTTCACCGTTTTTAAGCAAATGATAATTATACAATACTCACATGAATCCAAAAAGTCAGAGGTGTGTGCTTTGGGTTCGAACTCGAAACCTATGACTTGGTAATCAGACGGTCACACCTTTAGGCTATCACTGCTCATCTGAAACGATGTAAAGAAATATTTGACTTACAAACCCATAACATAATAGAAAAATATACCTCTGCCATTATCACAAATTCAATGAATCTGAAACTGTTGTTGTTCTACCTAGCCTTTTCCCAACTATGTTGGGGTCAGCTTCCAGTCCAGATGCGGCTGAATACCAGTATTCTACACGGAGCGACTGCCATCAGACCTCCGCAACCCAGTTACTGGGCAATGCCGATATCCTAAGGTTAGACCGGTTGTCAGACTTCCGGGCTTTTTGACTACCCGTAACGACTGTCATAGGTATTCGTATGACACCCGGAACCGACAGTTTAACGTGCTCTCCGACGCACGGAGGGGTCTCGACCTGTGACGGCGGCAAGCGCAGCTTAACCTCGCAAATCGTATGATCCGTGCGGTTGTTATTTAGCCACGAGCCCCTCAATTAATCTGAAACTGTAGACTCTTTATTTAGGGCGATTTAAAAGGAGCTGGATTTCTTCAGCTTCTGATTTCTTCTGGAGTCAGTTCATTCCTTGAATTAAGGGCGATTTAAAAGGAGCTGGATTTCTTCAGCTTCTGATTTCTTCTGGAGTCAGTTCATTCCTTGACCTTAATTCTTCTGTGTGTGTTGGTCACCTAACTCCTCCTAAACGGCTGGACCGATTTGGATGAAATTTTGTGTGTATATTTCAATGGGTTCTTGAATGGTTTGTAAACACAATTGGCCCCGGTAGGTGGCGCTGCTGTCGGTATGTCACCAAATTCTCCGGGCAGGGAGACGTCTGCCGGGTTCGCATGTAAATATATAATACACTAGCTGTGTCCTCACGGCTCCGCCCGCGTAAGAAGTTTTATTCGGACGACGTCTGTTGGGTCCGCTAGTACATAAATAAAATATATCGATTATTCTCGAAATTTTTAACATTCAGCTCGAATACTGCAGGATAAGCCTCTTTTCGTTACTACCAACCTCTGCTTCGCGCTGCTTCCAGTTCTACGTTTTTTTTAAATGTATATTTTATTACTCACGTTCATATTTCGTGTTTACATGACTACTTTCGCACTCGACCAGAGTCCCAGATTCACGAGTTCTTCACGCGACGATGTCGCGAGTTTGGTTCGCGACATCGCCGCGCGAAGAAACGCCGTAAACATCTATAAACATGAATGTCACTCACGAAAGTACATAAGAATAAGTACTTTTACTATTATCTACCGTACCATAAGTAGACTTCGACAAATTATCTAACAATCTCCATACAAAGACTGACACTAAAATTCTAGATTATGTTCAATTTTCGAATCAATTTTATAATGACCTAGGTAAATTGGTAACAGTACATATAAGGTATATTATGCCGTGCGCGTGCGACCCGACCCTGTACCATATCAGGCGCAAGGCCAGTTGCAACAGCGAACTGAAACACGTAATACGCAATAACGCGATTGTTGGGAGAAATGCTCCGGTTTAAAGAATTGGGGAGCTGCCAAAACCTTGTCTGTAGTTTAACAGCTTTTTGTGTTGAGGAGTAAAATGTACGCGTAAGGCTTGGGTTATGTCCTGTTATTTGCAATCAGCAAATCTATCCTTGCCGTTGACCGGCAACAGCGTGACTGTGCTACAAGGCAGGTTCTGCGGTCTTCCTCCGAGGAGGCCGGCAGCGGGCATATTTTCCTTATGTAAAGAAAAAAACCAGCATGCATCCAGTATTGTGAGCAACCCTTTAGGAATGGCCTATCTCTAGCAGACGACTGTATGATGAAATAAGGTTAACACTGATACTAATTTGGAGTGATCAAATCGGGTGTCCACAGCTATCTTTACGGAGCAGCCTTTTCCCAATCTATGTTGGGGTCAGCTTCCAGTCTAACCAGATGCAGTAGAATACCAGTATTCTACACGGAGCTATTTCCAATATTTTACACTTACTATTACTATATTGTTACACTCGCATAGTTTTTATACCACAATGTCTGGATTTTGAAAGACCTTGATCTCTGAGTTTGTTTCGGCTTTTCTTCTCAGAGCTAGTCAGACAGGAAACGCCGGCGCCACCTAATCTTCAAAAAAACATTACATTGACTTGTAAAAGTGTCTGTAACAGATTTATTTACAGAAATAAAAATCATTTGACTGCCTTGTTAGTCTAGTGGTCGCATGTGCGACTGCTGAGCATGGGGTACTGGGTTCGATCCCAGGTCGGGCAAAATGTTATTGAGATTTTCCATTAGGAAACTACTACTGCTGTACTGTCTAAAACACCTCTGCAGAACCTTTCGGGGAGTAAAAGGCGTGGTGTTATGTTAAATAAAAATAATTTATCATTTATGTATTTGCATAGTTTATGCATTTCTGTGCTGTTGTATGGTTTCATGTAAGAAGTTATTACTGCTGTGTACATAGTTACCGTTGGCCACGCTTTAACGCCCATCGCTTCATTAGTATGCGAGCGGCTTAACAGTGATTAGTAATTAATTAATGGAGCTTAGATCATAGCCAATATTGGTATACCGAGCATTTCCTTGTGTTAAAAATGTGACGCCAAAATACATTTAGTTGATTTTTTTGTCAGATACAATTTTTCAAACGTTTTGCGTCGATGTTTTTTGAAGAATAAATTAATTTCGAAGACATCGTAATAATTTAATGCTGTCAGTGAAGGTTTTTATTTTATTTTATTGTAGAAATAAATGACATTTATTATTGTAGAATCGCTTTTAGAGTGTCTATTCTCTTGAAATTCTTTTTAGTTTTCATTCACTATACTTATGACGACTGACTGTTAGAATTCATTATTCACATTCTTGTAAGAGTAGAATAAGGAATTGTTACTCCTGCTAAAACCCCAAAGACCACAAAATATTTTATCTCCCTCTACAACAATGAAATAGAATTTTGTGAATAAAAAAATTGAGTTTATTTTTCATAATTTTTTGCCGTAGACACGCTAAGACCTTAGAATTTACTAAAACGCCATCTAAAGTCCCTTTTCTTTTTCAGATGTGCCTCACGGAATGGATACGACTTCGCGACTACGTCGGCGGGCGTTCCCGAAAGGTCCTCGGTCGGGAGATACCGGCCTGGGTGTGGGAAGCCTACCAGGTAGTCGGCGTGTTTCTCTTCGGCTGCGCCTGTCAGCAGCTCACCACCGATGTGGCCAAGTATACGATAGGAAGGTTGAGGCCGCATTTCTTTGATGTAAGTGATTTTACTCTAATTTATCTATAGTCCTAGATATATCGGCCAACATACAACGTCAAGCTACTAGCAATTTTAGAGGAAGTCTGAGGTTCAGTGTCAGTCAGACTTTCCCCAAATAAGGTAGGTTACCGAACCAACAAACACCAGTAAATGGCTCGTCATCTCTGGCATGGTTTGGGTGGTTGAGCGAACGCCACGGATGAATGAAAGCCAACAAACAAAATTTGGCATGAGCGACCCCACGTTGGCTATCTTTCATTGGACTCATCATGATAAAAATTATTGATAAACCTTTACGAAACAAATTCCAAACTGATTTAGTAACACCTACGTGTTTTTTTATCCAGCATGCAGGTAATATTTATTTTCATTAGTGTAAAGGCACGTATCGTCATACATAAACTAAAAATACTACATATAAGCTACTTCATAAGTAGGTAAGTCTACATCGTAATCACCAGGTGTTGGGATTACTTTTTATTTTATATTTTCAGTTTTGTTGCTTACATAATCTTTATACGGACTCGTTAAAGTGTTGTAGATTCGATTAATATGCCCGCGATTAATTACTTAATTTCCCGTTACCCTACTGAGTATATCGCCACCTACAGCTGGAAATAGTACTTAATTGCTCCAGTCTTGCCTAGCTGCCTTCTTCAGTCCGTCTAGCTAGAGAATGTCGCTCACGTTTTACTGATCCCTGGTCTCAGTCACTGGTTCTTCGACAATTACACGCTTATCAAAACTTAATTTGCCTACAAGTAAACATTATACGCAAGTTATAACATTGAACAGTCGTGACAAGGGTAATATTGTATTTTCATTGTTTTCTGCGATTACTACGCCGTACTCGGTTGAACGTGCCAGTTTCCACGTATAACACCACCACGTATAAACAAATATAGACGCAGATATATTTTACACTCGTAACTGTCGTTAACTGAAATCAGATATTATTTTTAGATTAGTTTTCTTTGGTTTGACTTCGTTTGTGCGGTTTATTGGTGTGGTTTCTCCATCCCTAGACGAATTATCAAAAAAATTGCCTGAGTGGTTCTTCAAGTCCAATTTTTTTTCAGTATAAGTCGTTTTGCTTTGGCCTTGTTTTTCAATTTGATATAGTAGGTTGGCAAACAAGCCGACGGTCCACCTGGTGGGAAGTAAGAAGATTGCTGATGCGTTGACAACAAAAGACATAAGACAAAGTTGGAAAAACTTTTGTGCCTATAATTTCACCAGGAGCCATATCCTTCAAACTGGTACACAACAATGCTGCTTGGCGGCAAAAAATAGGAATAGAGGTAGTACTTCCCCAGACGAACAATTTCACAAGGAGCCCTACAACTGGGTTTAGTTTAACAGTTCCGTTACTAAACTGAATAATATCTAGTTCAGACATATTTACAATGTAAAATGCCAAAATATTACATTTACATGAAACCCTTTGTGAACTCAATACAACGTGTTACAAAAATACCCCTAAAACCGAAAGGGGGTTTAAAGGTCCCTTGTAAAGAGTCTATTGGCAATATATGAAAACCGTAGCATGACGGAAAAAAATGGATAAAACATAAAACAATCATCATTGAAACGTAACCCTGAAAAAATAAAACTAAAGAGTAGACTACCCAGAAAGTTATTTACATTCTTACCTAATTTCCTCTGAGAGGTAAATGCCAACAACCATAAAAGACTTCTTAATTATTTACATTTTTCATAGGGAATTTTGTAACACGTTGTATAGTAAAAACTCTTTGTAATAAACAATTACAAGCTTATCAACTGTTTACTGGCACAACGGATCAGTATTGAACCATATCTTTCTCATTGTAATATTTTACGACCTGCGTCCATGATAACAGCTGAATCATTTTATATTTTTCCTTTGCTTCTCAATTCAGCGTTTAGTTTTCCATTGTTCTCAAATCTAAAGAAAATATTCAATCAGCTGTTTCAGTATCTGTTTCTTTAGTGACAATAGCTGTAGGTACGTAAGATCTGAAATTTTTTCATTAACCTCAGGCGCTTGTTAATAGAAATAAAAGACTTATCATCCATCAATCAACTCTTAACCCTATCTCAGTCTCCAGTTGGATCTACGTCCCTATTAGATTGTGTCACAACACCCTCTTTGCCGCCTTCCACTTTCAGTTTACCTCAGCTGCCTACTTCATGTTGTCAAAGACATAATCTTCAATTTTTTTTCTGTCTAGTGGAAATATTCTTGTATACCTATACACTCAGTCCGGTGATGGCGGAGGATAATGTCGAATTTTAACCGACTTAAGGTCGTTGTCCATTACCCGCCTCAGCACCAGACCAGCACCGCCTCGCCTTACAACTCAGTTACTGAAACACGGACTTTAAGCTGTGTAGCACACACTATATTTTAGATTTGTAAGTGAAAATGGTGGTGACCGGGGACAGCGCGCCGTGCACTCTTGCTAGTTGAACCGTGTGCTGGTCTGGTGCTGAGGTTTTTTAATGGACGACGAGGTTAAAACGATCTGATGGCCATCCTCGGTACAAAGGATCTCTAGGATCTCCGGCGAAACGCACATGTGCCTCTCTTATGGCTCTAATGCCTTTGGCAGGAATCCGGGGAAAAAAGTTGTTTCACCAATCATCACCTTCCTAAACATATGTTCTGTTTTAATTCACACTTTCTTCAAAATGTTTATATCTTTTACTTAGTCATTCTGCAGATTGGCATGTCTCACTAATTTTGCTTAGGTTACGATTGTTCTCTTAGTTACTCACGGTTATGGCAAAGTGCTAGAAACCAACATATTTAAATTCAGGTTTAGTGACCGCTGCGCAGTTATTAGTTAGTCGTAAATCATAAATAACATCATAGAGTGAATTTTCTTTTATGTGCAATGGTTCCGTTTCCTTATTATTTTTTGCTGTTAAGTATGTCAGTCAAGAAATCTGATATTGTAGCTCAACTTGGTGGAGGCCGTTGACCCATAGTGAACTTTGAAAATATTTGCAAACTGATTTGCTAACTTAATCAAAATCAAATCAAAATATTTTATTTCAGATATCAAAGATCCATAGGTAAGGTACATTATAAATAACAATATTACACAAATGAATATTAAAAATTAAAACTGTAGATTAAAATTAAAATCATAATTAAAATTAAAAATGTAAATTAAAATCAAAATTAAATTGCATTATTTTTACATTTTTTTTATTATTCTGTAATTTCAAGAAATCACAAATTTGCCCGTTTTTGTTATCTACAGAAGTGCAACTTAATTAATTATTTTTGTAACAAATTTTATATCCAAAAAAAATCTTAAGTTTCGCCACAAGACCCTGGCACTAATAAAGATATTTTTATCCAGTCGTAAAACAATTACAAATGATCGTTAAATATTTAGAGAATGGAAATTTACGGCGCCTGCGCAGCGGTGACGGTTTATACTTTATGGGTGTGGTCAGAAACCGTAACATCGTTATTAGTAGACCTACATCTTAGAAACACATGTTGTATAGGAATAGAACAGGAATATTCTGGCCATTTTTCATAAGCATTCAAAAGTTGTTTTGATTTCTTTGATGTTTATTTCGAAATAAGAGAAAACATCTATGTTACGGCTGCTTGCTTTGCTTTCCTGCTCTGTCGATCTAATTTTGACAAAATATTTATACTTACAAATGGAAATAAAGAAAAATCGTTTATTCAAAGTAGACTAAAAATGATCAGTTTTTGAACGTCGTCGCGTCAGCTACAAATGACAGCACCCAAATTCGCCCACGCTACACTGGTTCCTAGTGTTTGAAGATAAATTATACATTAGCAAAAGCATAGATGCGAATCCACAATGACTATCCCTCGTACTTTGTAAAGCCTTTATTTATAATGCCGATAATGCAGCACTAGCTACCTATAAATATTCCGAATGATATTTATTACTTTGCGTTACTGGAAGGGAATGGACTAATTGTTTATTGGCTTCAATATCACATTAATTTTATTCAACGTTTGCAGAATTGGTTCAGTTTATTCAACTAAACACTTATATTAAGACTATGATAGTCATCATCTTCCTGCCCTGGTCCCAAGTTACTTGGGGTCGGCGCAATATGTTTTTCTCTTCCACTCTTCTCTGTCAGCCGTCTCATTATCATTTACTCCCTTATCTTTCATATCCTCCCTCACACAATCCATCCATCTTTTCTTAGGTCTCCCTCTCCCCCTCCATCCATCAACATTCATATTCATCACTCTCTTAGTCACATGTGTTTCATCCCTCCTCAGCACATGCCCATACCAAGACAAACGCTTTCCTTTCAACTTTTCTGTCACTGGTGCCACTTTCAAACTTCCTCTAATATACTTATTTCTTACTTTATCCATTCGCGTCACTCCACACATCCATCTCAACATTCTCATCTCCGCTACGTGTAATCTTCTTTCATCCGTCTTCTTCACGGCCCAACACTCTGATCCGTACAGCACGACAGGTCTTATAATGGATTTGTAGATTTTGCCCTTCAGCTTGAGAGGCATCCGTTGGTCACAAGTTGTCCCTGTGACCTGTCGCCATTTCATCCAACCTGAGTTGATCCGATGCGTAACGTCTCGGTCAATTTCACCATCCCCTTGGACGAGTGACCCAAGGTACCGGCAGTCGGAGCAGACTGGTAAGGATATACCAGCGAGAGTAATAGGCATAGGACTGGAGAGACCGCCGAAATCGCAAAACATATACTGCGTTTTGCTTCTGCTCATTTTCAAGCCAACACTCTCCAGTCTTTGCCACCATTCCTCCAATTTTCTCTGGACCTCTAGGCCACTCTCGGCAACCAGCACAATGTCATCGGCATACAGCATACACCAAGGAGCCTCTTCCTGGATTTCCGACGTAAGAGCGTCTATTATCACCAGAAAGAGGTAAGGGCTGAGAGTTGACCCTTGGTGCAAGCCTACAGCCACATTGAAACTGGCAGTTGTGCCCACTGCGGACCGGACTTGAGTACGGCATCTACCGTACATCGCTCGGATCAACTGCACATACTTTCCAGGCATACCTTTCTTCTTAAGGGCCCACCACAAAACCTCACGGGGTACCCGGTCGTATGCCTTCTCAAGATCAACGAAAACCATGTGCAGATTTTTGTGAGCACCTCTGTATTTTTCACAAAGTTGGCGAATAGCAAAAATGGCATCCGTTGTTCCTCGACCAGGCATGAAACCGAACTGGTTTTGTGAAATTTCACTCTCCTCTCTCAGTCGTCGCTCAATAACTTTCTCCCAAACTTTCATACTATGTGACATTAGCTTTATTCCTCTATAGTTGTTGCACTCCAGCACATCACCTTTGTTTTTAAAGATGGGCACCAGCGAGCTGTTACACCATTCGTCAGGGATGGCTTCTTCCTGCAACAACTTATTGAAGAATAAAGCTAACCACTTCCAGCCATCCACACGCAGTAACTTCCACACTTTAAGACTATGATAGTATTGTCGAAAAACTTTAATGCCTCCAAAAATCCTGCAAAACGTAAATGTAAAGAAACAAAATCTGTAATTATTAAAAACAAAATAAAACCAACGTTTATCAGTTCAAATCCCACACAAGTTGCAAGTCAATTGAGGAAACAGCTCATTACTGTGGTCGTAAGCAGCGAACTAGCAAATTGCTACTATTTGAGCTATAAAACCATGTTTAAGTACGGAATGTCCGTAACTGCAGGCAATACTAACTGAACGGGGCAATATTGCTTGGTAAACTGTTTACTTAAGACATTTAAAGCGTTCACTCGTGGATTGCCACATATACTTGGTTCTATGGTTTCCAGTAATGGGTCTGATGATAGTTTCCAGTGGGTGTTGCAAGACTTCGATAAAGGGATAAGATGGGCGAGGAGCATGTAATCCACATCCCACACTTGTACCGTTGACCCTAAGATCTACCCCTGGTTTCTGAAAAGCTCATCCATTTAATCTTTTTTCAAAATCTCATATCAACTGATGTGATTGATTGACTGAAATACTAGCAACCAATCACGTCTTTTTTCATGAGATTTGACAACTGATAAGTAAATTTTCGCGTTGGTCAGTTTTTCAGAACCTAAGAGGTAAGTAAAAATACTAGCAATATTTATCCTACATCGTGTGATCCCGAGGATATGAAAGGCAAAGGAGTAAATTATAATATGACAGCTGACAGGGAAGAATGAAAGAGGAAATTATAAATTGCGCCGACCCCAAGCAACTTGGGACCAGGGCAGATGATGATGATAATTAAGCCTACATCAAACTGCTACGCCGAAACCTTTAGTGCCAATATTTCCCTCTGTTCAGTGCTAGGTCCCGGCTCGGTTCTTGCTTTAGGAAGAATACTTATAAGACATACACTATTTGAATTGGTCTTAATATCTATGCAGATTTTGGTGCTAACTGTTCGCATTACTCCAATTCCCAGACTTCACACACTATCATCAATTAATTACATTAATTATACCGCTGATCTCACAACGTAAACAGACTTCAATGCACTATTATACGTTACTAAGGCAATGAGCATGCATGCACTTTGTATAATTCGTTTGACCTCAGCTTTTATCTAATTAGATCCACTTGAGTATCGACGGATCAGTTTACTTGCGAAATTGCATGTCAACTGGTGACTGTTCGTAAAGACAGCTGGACCGGCTGTATGTTCATTAATAGTTTATGTGGGACCTAGCTTAGATCTAGAAAATGAAACTTTCTTGATTGTTAATCCAATGGGATTTCAATAAGCTACCAATAGGTCACGTAATCCAAGATTTTTAATCCATTGATACATACATACATAAACTCACGCCTTTTTTCCACGGTGGTAGGCAGAAACTATAGAAAGCCACATGCTACTATCCTTACATACTCCTTTCGCTTCATCCACATTCATACATCTTGTCACACACACACTTCGGTTGAGAGTACTGGCCTTTGTGAAGAACATCATCAATAACATTGATGTATGACCTTCTAGGGCGTCCTCTACCGGCATTTCCACTGACATCCGCCTTATAAATTGATGTTACTTTGAATTCAAAAGCTAATAAATAATTGTCCTTGGAAAGGCGTTATCTACATTTAGAAGTCAACTTTGATTCAGCAGTAGATTTCTAGTTACCACCAATAGGTACATTGCTGACTGCGAGTGTAGATAGGCATACTAATTCATGTTTATGGCTTTCTTTCTTATCGCGACTTCACGGCATGTGTTTCGAATAGGTGTAAGGTTCGACGTATTTTCCTCACTTTATTTTCTCATAATAATCACCCTAGATTTTAGCGAGACGTGATTGTGTCAAGTTTTTTTTTTTGTTAGTTTCATTCAATTCTTGCGACAGATTCTTCAACTACTACTCCTTAACCGACTCTATTGAAACTTCGCACACAACTTTAATTCCCATGAAATACAACATTATAATAATTTCAACCTTCAATCCTCAATGTTTTGCTTAGGGATTATTTCTGAATATTTTGCGATAAAAGCGGTAACATATTCTATTCTAATAATCATTTTATAAAAAATAGATCTTGCCTATTTTAATCTGTTAATAGCATCTACAATCGTGGGCACAGTCAGGTCATAGATCTTATGTCCTCATGTCTATATTTATCGCTTTATGTTCGGTTTATTACATCCCGATGATGTAATAGATAAGTATTATTTTGTCTATTGTGTCTATTGATTTCAAATTATCCATCCAAATTATAACTACTTGCTTTTATATCAGTGACCACGCGTATCTAAGTTTTTAAGTAAAATATAGGTGCACTCCATCACTCGACTGAATCTTGAACGGCAGACAATGTAGAGATTTGGCCCAATTTGGCGCATCTTCAACGTCAATGTCATATATCAACCCGTGAATGTCTACTGCTAACCATGGGTTTCAAAGTCTATTCATCATCATCATGATCATATGCACTGAAGGACGTTCACTGCTGAACAAAGGCCTTCTCCTACATTTCCACATCGGTCAGTTACATGACATTTGCATCCACCGAGTCCCAGCGAATGTCTATTACTTCATTCTTATTAATCAATCGTATAAGAATTCCATGAAAGTTGTACCTACAGAACCCTTTAAAATCTAAGCCCTCTAAGCTCTCTAAGTCCTCTAAAATATTACATGAACTTGTACCGTTGCCCATAACGAATTCTCCAGCATAATTTTCAGTTCCATAAATCCAAATTCCAATATAACTTGGACTTAACAAAGCCCAATAACTTAGTAAACATATTTCACAACAAATCCTGCTGAAATCCCAAACGTCATCTAAATTATTCTAAGTTAAGCTACGCGATGTCCACTCTATATTTACCTTACACTCTCATATGACGTTTTGTTGTCTGGGTGGTTCGTGTAAATAAGACTGAAAACATAGGAAACTCCACTGTGGGCACGCCCGTTCTCTTTTATAAGAAAATGTTTATTATCTTCTTCTCTCGTATCAGCACGAGCTATTCGAGAATAGCTCATGACATGGTGAAAAGATTAGCCAGTCAGCAACGTTGGTAGTAGGACTGACTGCCCAAGGTACACCGGACGTACTTAACCATCGCCACAATTTATGATTGACATAGAATTATGGTTTGCTATGGAGTTTTGACTGCCTTGTTGGTCTAGTGGTCGCAAGCGCGACTGCTAAGCTTAGGGTCCTGAGTTCGATCCCCAAGTTGGGCAAAGTGTTATCGGGTTTTTAAATTAGGGATTTCTCAGTACTAGCCCGGAGTCTAGATTTGTGCCCGGTTAATGGCAATAAGCTCGCCCCTTATTATATGGGACTTAAACATAACTGGCGAAATGAGGGTGTACTAAAACACCTCTGCTGTACCCTTCGGGGAATACAAGGCGTGATGTTATGTTATGTATCTTGCTCAGAAAAGTCTATTCTGTTTCAAGTTTTGTCAGAGGATGAGGAAAGTGTATATATTGTATTAACCTTTTTGTCGTTGTTTAACCTTCTGTTGTCATGTTATTACGCAGAAGTCGGGTCAAAAGGCTAATGGTCGTTACTTAAAAATTCTACGAAGCTTATTACCAATTGTGATTGGTGTAGGTAATCTATAGATTGAATACAACATGTTTAAGATCGGTGTTCTACTTAGTGTTTGAGAACTAATATTCGTATTTGTGTTATTAGTATTTCTTATGGTAAATTCGAAAGCGAAATGGATGAAATCAAAAAGCTCTTTTATAATTGCCCATTATTTAGACTAAGGATTAATTGCCTCTACAATCTGCCAATAATCAATGCGTCATTTTACAGTTGCTTTTTATCAAACTGGTACTTTTTTAATTGTTATAATTAAATAGAGATTTATAAATTATACTTTTTAGTTGTCAACTCGTACGTAATCACTACCAATATTTTTCTGTCTTCGCCCTCAAGTCTCAACTTATTTCTATGACAAAGAATTCGTGTCATCCAGAACGCAAAAACAATATTCCAAGACGGGCACGCTGCAACTATAATCCTGTGTTTCCTCGTTTAAGTAGCTGCCGGTATAAATAATACTTATGTGGCTACGTGCTTCGCCGCCCGCGACCGTGTGATTTTGACTTATTGGCTGAACGCAGACAGCATACAGTCCTCACAACTGTATATAAAGCTTAGGTTTCGCCCACCTCGGCTTCTTTGGCTTTGAATAAGTATGACATACGAAAAGCTGGGTGAGGCATTTCAACTTCAGTTGCATTTTCAGCTCATAAAAGTTCTGTTTCATCAAATTACTGTATACATCTCCTAATGATCGTTACAATTAGATACGAACTGTCATAATTACCACGCTTCGAAGATAGGTAGTTGATCACAGTCTGTTATTATTAGCACACTAGAGAAACCCTGCCATTTCAAAAAAGAACATTTGTAAAAGACACACCCACATGTAACCGACCACTAGCTGTGTCCATACATTTTAAATGGCCGTCACCAGCCACACGATTGCGGCGAGTCCCTGTGTAATGTATGGTAAAATTTGTCTGCAACGTGTGGCCGTCCGCTTGTGGCTGTCACGAGTGCACCGTCTGCCGGCACTCTAAGTCTCTATTCATTTAGTTTTGGCTGATCTTTGCCCTTAGCTAGAACCACTACACTGGTTCTAAGCTTAACGCCTTTAATTAAACGAGCTCGATCAATATATCTATCAAAATGATCACTTTTAATGAAGTCTGTCCTCCGAAAGATTGATTCTATTAATCATTCTAGTTGCAACTTTATTTCCTCAATCAATTTATTAGGTTTATAAATCTTTGGTTATGGGCCGTTATGAATTGATGGTGTTAGTCTAGCGATATAGAATGGGTCATGGGAAGTCATTATAAAATTGAGTTAGAATCTTGTGATAAATAATGAAGTCGATAATTAGATATGTATAGAATTGCTTTTTATTAGTGTTTTGAACTAAATCTGAAATCGGAACTCTTATTGCTTGTTAGAAGCCGGTGATAAAGCGATAGATCCTTAGACAATAGAAGCATGCAGTAGAAAATCGCTAAATTGTAAAGTTTGTGCATGAGAAATAGAGGATATTATTCTTTAATTTATAAACGGACTTAATTAATTAATTAATTGACTGCCTTGTTGGTCTAGTGATCGCAAACGCCACTGCTGGGCACGGGGTTCTGGGTTCGATCCCCAGATCGGGCAGTGTTATTGGGTTTTTCCGTTAGGAATTTCTCAGTAGCAGCCCGGAGTCTGGGTTTGTCCCCGGTTAATGGCAATAGGCTCGCTCCCTATTACATGGGACTTAAACATAACTGGCGAAAAGATGGTGTATTAAAAACACCTCTGCCGGACCCTTTGGGGAATACAAGGCGTCTTGTTATGTTATTTTTATAAACGGAGAAGAGCATTTAATCTAATCTAATCATTCAGTCCTCAATACACGCCAAAATAATAGAGAGATCAAAAAAATACAATCAGACTTACTGAAACTTTTCATTTTGTCTCTTCAAGCGTATTATTAGAAACCAATTTAGTAACAAAGGGATAACAAGAAATCGTATTAGTGACGGCAAAAAGGGTTAACACAAACAAGGGTGCGTTTGAAACGGTTCACGCTTGACCGGTGACGTGTGACACTGCGCCGGCGCAAGCAAAACGGCATGTCTGATGTGACGTGCTGTTATTTTTAGTTGGGATTTGATTTTAATTGAGAAAGACTGTTTTGGTGGTTTGGTCTTGTTGTGTTTGTTGGGTGGCTTCTTTCATTCACTGGATTTTGTTTATATCATACAAATTTAAGAATAGTGTAGGATGTGATCATATATTATAACATAACAGGTGGCAGAGTTATAGTAACACCCTCATTTCGCCGTTATGTTAAAGTCCCATGTAATAGATGACATGTGGAGACGAGCTTATTGCCATCAACCGTGCATAAATGTAAATTCTGGGCTGCTACTGAGGAATTTCACACAGAAAAACCCGATAACACTTTGCCCCACCTGAGGATCGAACTTAGGACCTCACGATCAGCAGTCGCGCTTGCCATGACTAGACCAACGAGGCAGTTATTATATTATTTGATTTAGATGTAATTAGAATGCAACAAAATTCTTTATCTTTCTTAAGTGAATATATTGTATCTATTAGAAATAAAAATACTTTGAATCTTGAAATATACTGAAGCAATACCACCTAGATAAATGGTCAAGTCGTGCATGAAGTTAAAATAAAATTTTATTCATATGAAATATCGCAACTAAAGCACGTTTGCATTACCATCTCTATATTCTTTTTATATTAAAATTGCCAACGTGATCGGAAACTGTTCGACGGTAATACCTTTGTCATAAAATTTTTCAATAGATATTATTTTTAATACTGTGTCACGTATCGTCGTTCCCCTACCACGCCATGCGTAAATAGCTACCATATGGGCTTATGAACAGTTCCATATTGTATTCTAAAAAAAATGTCCTTCAAAACCACTCATATTGAACACAGTGTCTCTCTTGGCACTTAGAACTTTAGTATTGTCAAGTACAGTTTTGCTTGCCATAGTATGTTTTGTGTCTTCTTTTTAAAAACTTCCATCGTCATCTCCAATGACATTTATTTCCTGAATCCGTTTGTCAGTATGCATTTCGGTATCACTTTGATGTGTATTTAGGTGATGTTCATCGTTTCAATGTGTCGTGTCATTTCTCTTATTTATTTTGTATGTCACATCAAATAACAATGATTTGCGAAAGTGTTTGTTGTGTTATACGATGTGACATGATTTAGAATTTCGCTGAATTGAACCAAAAATTTATAACTCTCTAGGGAGAAACAAGACGTGATACATCTTTATTACCGAATGGAAAGACGTTATAGCCTGTTATGTGACAATTGTGAATGATTCAGCATTCTCGAGAGATTTTCTGATCATGTTATGTCATTTAAATGGTTTGTTCCAACATCTATAAATATGTTTTCACTTTGTTTTTACCACGCGTATTTAATGTTATTAAGACACAGACTTGAGATTTATTAAAATCTGAAATTCGTGTCCATTATTTGTGTCTTTATTTATTTAAACTTCGCAAACCATTCACGCTACACAAATCTTTCATTCCATTTCCTTTTCGCATCAATTTATCCCTTTACATCTCGAGTATCATTTACCTCGGTGCTATAAAAACTTATTTTATTTCAACTCTTTACTCCTTGACAAATGTCTGCGGCGTCTGGCAACCCTGCACATCGTCCTAATTTAGTTTATCATAAGATATTTTTGGACGCGTGTTATACAAATTGCTGGAGCTTAAAGATTTATTGGCCTCTCATATTTTATTTTGGTTTACTATAACTTTGGTTTTAGTCGTAAATCCATTAAGGTCCTTCGGCTGTAATTAGTTACGTTTGTTTAATTAAGATGCAGTTAGTATAAAAGTTTCGTCTGGTATAATTACAGTCTGAAGTCGAGAGAACTTCGACAACAGATTTATCGATCTTCAAGTAAAATCTGAACGTGCATTTTCGTCGTTATAAAGATATTTGAAACATTGACCGTAGATTTATTTTCTTAGAGAAATGCGATACCATCGCAAATAAAGTTTAGTGGTTTCATCGTGTGTGGTATGTTTCGAGCAATAAAACGTACTCGATCACAATTCTTATTATTATTCGGACTATGATTTAACTCGTTGGCATTTTTAACCTATCTATGTAACAAATTATCGATTATATGGTCTTGTAATTGTAACACAGATTCTATGCATATCAATCAGTTTTGTCGTTTCATTCATAAACTCAGAATTTATTTCATAGTTTGTAAATGTTTAATCACCTTGAATCGTAAATGTCAGCTTGTATTATTGAAACAACAATTGTTGTCGTTCTTATTGTTTTCTCACACTTATATTTGCTTTTTAATAGTGTGAAGATTTCTACTAGCACATGAACTTGGCCTATTTTAATTTGCATGTTATGTTTGTTTATATTATAATTTTCCGTGTTTAATTAATACGGTTAATGATAAAAATTGTTTGTTAATGTATTTTAATCTTCTGTTTTTCATTACTAATTAGTTAGCTAACTTTTAGCCGTAATATCTTACCAGGTAATTTTTCAGATAAATATTGTATGTATGACCATTCAGCGAAAACTTTCAATGGTTTTCAGTGGCTGCCATATTAATTGTGTATGTTAAATAACTCATAAAATATATTTAAAAATTGTTCCATATTGATATCGTAGGTAGTTATATTTTGTATCGATTTGCACGTTCCACTTATCGAATCGGTCGGTAATCTTGAACTGTGGTTCATTTTACGCTCGTTAACATTTTTATATGGAATAGGGTCATGTGTCGCGTTCTTATTTAGTATTGTTTTGATTCGCGATAAAGGTATACATTGGATTGTGTCGTAGCCGGTAGGAATTTAATTTATAGTATCAATTTACTTGTTACCAACTTTAATATTTGAAGATTGTACAGAACCAATGTTGTTGCTATCCTTTTTAGTCTCGTTTTGTCGTGCTGCAGCATATTCTGGTACAAGCTTTTTATCAGATAAAACTTTAACTAGTATCAGCGCACTGTCCCACCGCTGGGCACAGGCCTCTTCCTAGAATGAGAACAGTTTAGGTCTTACTCCTCATGATGTTTTCCTTCACCTACGAAAGACTTTAATTAAAAAGCCAATTACTTAAATAATAATCCGACTTGAAATCTGCGTCTGCGTTTATCTCAACATCTGCAACTGAGATCTATATCTGAGATCTGACTGAGATCAATATCCTAATATTATTGCGTGCCCAACAGGGTCCACGATGTACTATATATTATTTACTCACCTTCTATTAATACCATTGTGGAAAGCAAATAAAAGTTTGAGTTTGAGTTTGACATAATAACTTTTTCATATTCAATGCTTCATACTGCATCAACAAACAATAAAAAAAATATCCACGTTACCTTCTCATTCATTTAATCTCTAAACCCCATCAGGTCATCGTTCTTTAATATTGATTGCGCGTACGCATTACATTAGCGGCGCGTCTCAAACGATCAATTAGCGCTATCTAGCCGCCGACGATTGAAACGCCATCTGAATGCACGTGTGGAGCAAGATAGAAAAGAAAAGCGGTGTAAGTTTTTTGAGAACTATAAATGGACTAGGTGCCTTATTTTTTTAACCCTTTATAAGGCAGATTTTAGGAAAAGTAAATAACAAACAATTTGGCAATTTTTTTAAATACCTAATAAATTAAAATCTCAATTTTTTGAAAGTGAAATTTTTATATATTATTAAAAAAACATGTAAAAATAATTGCATACAGCCAGGTTTGAAAATAAAAATATAACAAGGAGTCTTATGCGACATTTGCCAAAAAAGTTGGTGGCAAACATATGGCCACTGCCTTATAAAGGGTTAAAGTGAATATGGTTGGAATGCGTGATGAAGTTTGATTTAATTTCAAGCACCATTCAAAACAAAATTCGATTGGGCAAAAATTTCAATCGAAGCTCATTATTCGATTTCGATTCGATTTTATCGGTAACTTAATGAGGAAAAACTCATCGAAACTACCTCGTTGGTCTAGTGGTGGCAAGCTTGACTGCTGATCGTGAGGTCCTGGGTTCGGTCCACAGGTTGAGTAAATTGTTATTGGGTTTTTCCGTGTGGAATTCCTCAGTAACAGCCCGGAGTCTGGATTTGCGCCCGGTTAATGGCAATTCGCTCGCCCCCTATTACATGGGACCTAAACATAACGGCGAAATGAGGGTGTTACTAAAACACCTCTGCCAAATCCTTCAGGGAATACAAGGCGTGATGTTATGTTATGTTAAAGCTAAAAAAAAAATGATTGTTGTAAACGATCACTTGGCATTGAGCCAAAAAGATTGTATTTATTAAACAAACAATTTTGATCCGCTTACCGCCTATCACTCGTACGGCACCTTCCGATTAATTGAATTTGTTTTGTAACATGAGTTTGTAATTGAATCAAATCGGTAACGAATGTATCGATCGTACCACTTTGTTTTAACTCGTACCAGATTTGGTTCTGTCAACCATGATGAAGAGCTTTTAAAAAGAAATACATTTGTGGGTCAACGATCAATAATTTGTATTTTGTTATTGTTTGATTAAGCTCAATTTATATCAAAATAAACGAAAACAATACAATGTACCAATCAGTTTGTTATCAGACCACCCGTAATGTAAGATGCAGATGTTATTTAGATCAGAGCTCGTAGGTGCAGGATCAAGTAGGTAGGCAGGGTTCTGCCGGGGTTGCGGTGCATGGTTTTGCGAATCCCGCGTCCCCGGCCGACGATCAAGAGCAGGAACACCGTAGATTTTTAACCCGGTAAGAATCCGGCAGACCCCCTCGCCTTCCCCGAGCGAGGGACATACATAATTAATAATAACACAGTTAAAAGGAATGCATAACATGAAGCATTATCATTGACATTATTGAGTAATATTATAAATATAGGTAGGTATCTGTTTAGGATGAATAAGAATACCTATTTTTCATCTTGTGCTTAGCTGACGTCATGTCTCTGCTAAAAATATCAATTTATACGAATGCGTCTTATTTGTGCGAATTAAATGTAGGTACCTACTCGTAGAATATACTACATATAATTGTACACTCGGGAGCGATGAATCTGGGTCACCAACATAATCAAAACAATGTTAGACAATGTTTTCCGAGATATTAAGGTTTATGTTGGTGACCCGGATTCATTGCTCCCGAGTGTATTGAGCAAATTTTTTTTATTTTAACTAACCTTGCACAAAAGTTTGTTCTGTCTAGCCTTTTCCCAACTATGTTGGGGGTCGGCTTCCAGTCTAATCAGATGCGGCTGAATACCAGTATTTTACACGGAGCGACTGCCATCAGACCTCCGCAACCCAGTTACTGGGCAATACCGATATCCTAAGGTTAGACCGGTTGTCAGACTTTTCGGGTTTCTGACTTCCCGTTACGACTGTCATAGGTATTCATATGACACCCGGGATCGACTGTTTACCGTGTTTTCCAAGGCACGGAGGGGTCTTGATATGTAACGAACGGTCACCCATCCACAGACTGACCGCGGCAAGCGCAGCTTAACCTCACAAATCGTATGATCCGCGCGGTTGGTAATTAGGCACGAGCCCCTTAGCCCTTTTTTGCACAAATGATTATACAGGCATAGTTGTAACTACAATAAAACTGTATACAACATAAACTTTTAACATTAGTATCTTTGGAATATCTTAGGTAACAATTTACTCTAACTTTAATACAGATATAAAAGCCTTTCCTTAATCTCCATTCAAGTTCGAGAGCTTGACAATCTGTCAATAAACCTCGTTCCATCTGTCTGGTATCTCCACAAAACTACCTTCCTTTCATTCCAACCACCAAATCCTTATCGCGTACTTCACAAGGTTGAATTTCAAATAAAATTCACTTTTTCATCATCAAAATAAAGTTGGTTATCGTAATATCGCGTGGAGTGGCTCGTTGGATGGCGTTTTATGGTCCATTTCGTCCCACGCTTATGTTAGA
This sequence comes from Amphipyra berbera, assembly GCA_910594945.2. Classification (NCBI taxonomy): domain Eukaryota; kingdom Metazoa; phylum Arthropoda; class Insecta; order Lepidoptera; family Noctuidae; genus Amphipyra; species Amphipyra berbera. The sequence continues at coordinate 4,451,607 of OU343138.1, forward strand.
ACAATGTTCAGTGTAAATATGTCCACGAATCACATTTCCTGGTTGATTTTTGCCTTATTTTTCACGCTGATGTTTCCTCGACAGTTCAATGAAGAGGTTTTTGTACAAAGATCAAAGAATGAACGTGAATCTTTGACAGACTAAACGACGCTTGAAGCTTTTATGACAAAATAATGTTTTCTTTTATTCATCAATGTCTTTCTTGTCGTAACGTTTCGTTTCCCTTGGCAAAATAAGTAAAGTTATTTTAAGGTGCATTTAGCCTAGGCCAGGAGACGGCTACCTTTTGAGACGGAAGAGCCAAAAGTTGCAATTTACGAAATTTCACAGTTGTTAAAGAGCCACAACAAAAAATCGTTTCAATATTATAGTATTTACTTATACAGGATGTCCTGTAATTGATGGATAACCTTGAAATGGCGTCTAGCAGAACTAATTCTGAAAAGACATTTAGATATAATTACTATATCTATCTCTCAGTCATAGTCAGTATATCTCAATCGTACTATATTATAGTACTCAATTATGGATCGAATGCACGATTTTAAAGGTTTTGATAGTAATGTATTAATGTTTGCGTATGGAACTAGAGAGCCGCAAATTTACACCGAAAGAGCCGCATGTGGCTCGTGAGCCACAGATTGTAGACCCCTAGCCTAGGCGTATACGAAGGTGCAGGCGAGGCAGGCTACAGAGTTCAGTTAGTTTTACAACCCATACAGTTGGGCAACGCCTACAGGCATGGTGGCATCACCCGACATCAAAGGCGTTGTCCTACTGTACGGATAGTAAAACTGTGACTGAACTATTTCCTGTGCGGCCTGCGCCCCCGTTCATCGTTGATCTAGTGGTGGTAAGCGCGAATGCTGATCGTGAGATACTGTGTTCGATCCCCAGGTCAGGCAAAGTGTTATTGGGTTTTTCCGTGTGCAATTCCTTAGTAGCAGCCCGGAGTTTGGATTTGTGCCCGGTTGATGGCAATAGGCTTGCCCCCTATTAGATGGGACTTAAACATAACTGCGAAATGAGAATGTTACTATACACCTCTGCCCAACCCTTCAATATAGGTGTGATGTTATGTCTGATAGTAATCAATTCATTGCTGATCAGTTTCTATGCTTTGCTTATTAATTTACTGTATAAGCTATCTTATTTCTATCTTATTTACTGTATAAGCTATCATGAACATCTATCTACGTTCATATCGTTAGGTAGATACTTCGGTATGCCTTTTGCATCTTTATAGTAGGTAATATTCTGAACATATAAAACGCCGATAGTCCTAAGATTAATCAAAATAAATACTCCATTTATATTCCAAGTCGCCACGTGATTAATCCATGTACACGTACATACCAGTAAACGTTGTTTTTCTGGTTTCCAATTAATGGAACATACATGTTATGCATAATAAAATTTCTCAAGTCTACCACAAAATATGGAACTTGAATCGATTCTTAAAGTTTCCCACAAAATATCATAGTGTGATGAACCTTTGTTAAATAGTGATTTATATTCTATGGTACTGATCAATAAAATATTTGTAGGAATCGAATGCAGAATCGGAATCGCGTGTTTAGTGTTATAATAACTGAGAACGTTACCTAACTTCGTTGGTAAACACATGTTGATTGAATATTCTTGTTAGACTGTTAAATCTTTCCTCTTTCGTGTAGTACAAACATGAGTTTTTTAACCAACGACGCAAAAAGAGGGGTGTTATAAGTTTGAAGCCTTTTGTCTGTCTGTCTATGGCATCGTAACCTCTAAACGGATGAATCGATATCAATGCGATTCTTTTTTGTTTGAAAACTGGGAAGGTTATAAGCTTTGTTTGAAGTATTTTTTTTAACACTTATATTGATAAAGTAAGACTAATTCATTGGATCTATATTTGCACTCAAAAAAAATAATTGACTGCGTTGTTGGTCTAGTGGTCACAAGTGCGACTGCTGAGCATGGGTTCCTGGGTTCGATCCCCAGGTCGGGCAAATTGTTATTGGGTTTTTCCGTTAGGAAGTTCTCAGTAGCAGCCCGGAGTCTGGATTTGTGCCCGGTTAATGACAATAGGCTCGCCACCTATTACATGGGACTTAAATAACTGGCGAAACGAGGGTTTACTAAAACACCTTTGCCGAACCCTTTGGGGAGTATAAGTCGTGATATTATGTAAAAAATAATTAGTTAAAAATGGCCACTACAAACATGTCTCGATAGTCAGTTTTCCAAAGAGAAAATGTTGTAAACGAACGAATTTAATTTTGAATCAAAAGTAGGTTGACGACTGCAATGTTGGGCAATATTTATGTGTAAAGGCAATTTCGTACTTCCTCTACGTATGCATATGCTTGCCCTTTTTCTGGTTAGGCAAGCAAAAATCTTAACAGCAGGAAATCAATATGTCTGTATGTAGCATTGCATAATTACCTATGTATGTAACAGGTAATACTTAACCCGCCAACGGTGACGCGAAATTGTCTTATGTAGTTTGTAAGCGTCGGCGCAGATCTGACAAGGCGCAGCGCAGAGCATTTTTTACTGCCAAACCATTATCGACTTTAATAGCGCTCAAATAATGTCGAACACAATTAATGAATTAACACAACTACTAGTCCCCGACAGCATCGCAACTAGCGGCGGAAGGTGATTTTTGATATTATATTAACGCTAGCCTTCTTTCTTTCTTTTTATAATGGTTTGGCAGTGAAGAACGCTCTGCGCTGCGCCTCGCCAAATCTGCGCCGGCCCTTAGGCAACTGCGTGGTTCAAACGATTTGCAAAGTTAAGCTGCGCTTGCCGCGGTCAGTCTGTGAATGGGTGACCAGTCGTTACACATCGATACCCCTCCGTGCCTCGGAGAGCACGTTAAACAGTCGGTCTCGGGTGTCATACCTATGACAGTTGTTGCTGGAAGTCAGAAGCCCGAAAGTCTGACTACCGATCTAACTTTAGAATATCGGCATTGCCCAGTAACTGGGTTGCGGAGGTCTGATGGCAGTCGCTCCGTGTAAAATACTGGTATTCAGACGCATCTGGTTAGACTGAAAGCTGCACACTAAAATAATTGGGAAAAGGTTAGGCGGAACGACCAGTTTCAGACGCCGGGTGTCACAGACCAGTTTGACGTCAAAACTCCGGAACGTGGTCCGCCTCACCATCGTGGTATGGGCTATCTATCAGGGACTTGTAATCAGGCAGCTACTCGAAATCACAGGCCGAATCAAAGGGAAAAATAACGATGTTTTCTAAACACTCGGTCTCACAGACACAGGCATCACCAGTCGCGGGTTAACAGGTATATTAAGTAACAGGTTGGTAAACAGCACGCTAAATGTAACCTGTTGGTGAAGTTAAGCTGTTACTTTTAATTGGCAGTTTGCTTGTGATGAGCTGATTAGTACTGTGTTTTATTGTGACTCACTACTTTGTACGTAGGAATTCAATATTGGGACTTTTCTTGCGATCAAATATTAACATTATCTGATTCATAGATAGGTATTAGATTACTTCAGTACCTACCTATTACACATCTGGCAAATTAAAAATAATCATGTTGGTGGATCCGTAGTCTGCATGCTTTGCCAGCAGAATAATAATTGAATAATTAATTCTCCATTATAATAGATCTTATCAGTAAACTCTTAATTTTTTTTAAGTAAAAGCTTTTACTATTTTATCCACTTATGCCCAGTTCCTATAACCAAAAACGAATTGTTTTTCTTACCAATGGTAACATTTTTAATGCCAAACAACAAACAAATAGTTACTAATGTAAGGGTCTACTATGCAAAGGTCTTTGCTTCATTATTATTAAAGATACAAGAGTCTCAACTTTCACCATTCTTTCTTTAAATTGGAATCGTCGATTAGCCAATATGTGAAAATAATTAGGTAGGTAATACTTTTGCAAAGTATTTCCGCCCGAACTATCAGTCGTAAAATAACGACATCCAATTAAAACGGTGACCTTTGGCCCAAGTCCCGCTATTCTAATCCGCCCACGGATGTATGAGAAATACAAACGAGTTTATTGCCTTAGCGAGAATTTTTGCGAACGACCTATTATAGAATATAATTGAACATATTAACTGCCTCGCCGGTCTAATGGTGGCAAGCGCGACTGCTGATCGTGAGGTCCTCGGTTCGATCCCCAGGTCGAGTAAAGTGTTATTGGGTTTTCCGTGTGGAATTCCGCAGTAGCAGCTCGGTGTTTGGATTTGTGGCCGGTTGATAGCAATAGGCTCGCCCCCTTATTACATGGGATTTAAACATAACGGTGAAATGAGAGTGTTACTATACAGCTACTTATTCACTAACCACACGAAAAGAAGAAGTCAGTTTTATTAACATTAAGGGACTTTCATGGAACAATATAAACAAAACTTAAGAATAGGGCTATCAGTGGGTACCTACTTATGTCACATTGTCATACAAATAAATAACGCGTATTACACTTAAAAATTCCGTTTTAGTCCTTTTAAGAAGTTGATAATATTGTGTGTGCCCATGAACTAGGTCGACGATCGCATTTAGTTATGCTATTGGCCACGAAACCAGCGATTTAGCGATGTGGAACAGGATATAACATATCTATCTCCGATCGTCTTTGATCTCCAAAGGGTGAGCAGGGAGGTTTTATATGTAAATACACCCATATTTCGCTGATGACGGTAAAAGCTTATGTGCTAAGCTAACAAATCGCTGTTTATTGAATCTAACTCAAATAGAGCTTACTTTAACTGAAAATTACCTTACAGAAAAGCCCAGTTTAACTTTGTCCGACTTGAAAATCTAACTTAGAACCTTACGCACGGCAGTCATGCTACTAGAAATTATGAGGCGGTTACCAATATGGTAGCTGACTGCTTTAAAAAATTAAGAAGAATTTAATTAAATTTTATTATATCAAAAACGGTATAGAAAAATACGATTGTTTTAAAATAAATAAAATCAATGTTGTCAATAAGCCTGACATAGTGGTGATAGATCGATCAGAGCGTCTCACAATGATGGTTGATATCACTGTTCCACATGACGAGAACTTTGTGAAAGCCGAAAAAGATAAAGAAATTAAGTATCAAGACTTGGCACACGAGATTGTCGACATGTGGGAGGTTGACTCAGCAGTTGTTGTACCGATAGTCGTTACGGCCAATGGCTTAATAGCCAAGAGCCTCAACCAACATCTAATGAGGGTCTCGTTAGGCGGCTGGGCCAAGGGCCTGATACAGAAAGCGGTACTTCTGGACACGGCGCGTATTGTTAGGAAGTTCCTCTCTCTGAGGCCCTAGCCACCAGTAGCTTGGACCCTGTTCCCGATGCTGGTCGGCTACAATTTTTTATGTTATTAAATGTTTTTTTATAGTTTTTATAAAAAGATTTAAAAATGTAAATAATATGTAGGTATATAAAATGAATACACGGAATAAAATCAATCTAAAAATGACACACTTTTCAATTTTTGAATGGCGGATTTTCTGTCCTTGTCGCATGAAACGGACGTTGTACGGAGTAATGTCAAGTTACTATGAAGTTTTTGAACAATGACGTCATCATTTAATAGTGCGGTCGTCTATTAACAATTTTAAATCGCTTATAACTTGAACATTTTATTATATATTTCATTGGTTTATTTATTGTTGCCTAAACACAACGGAGGGGCTCGTGGCTAAATAACAACCGCGCCGATCGTACGATATGCGAGGTTAAGCTGCGCTTGCCGCGGTCAGGCCGTGGATGGGTGACCATTTGTTACACATCGAGACCCCTCCGTGCCTCGGAGAGCACGTTAAGCTGTCGGTCCCGGGTGTCATACGAATACCTATGACAGTCGTTACGGGTAGTCAGAAGCCTGAAAGTCTGACAAACGGTTTAACCTTAGGATATCGGCATTGCCCAGTTACTGGGTTGCGGAGGTCTGATGGCAGTCGCTTCGTGTAAAATACTGGTATTCAGCCGCATCTGGTTAGACTGGAAGCTGACCCCAAGATAATTGGGAAAAGGCTAAGAGGAAGATTTATTGTTGCCTATGTTTTTTGTAAAAGTTTCGAGATAATTAATAAAATAAATATTTTCAACTACCCAATTGAACAATTACTTTGCAAAATTGCGTTGTTGTATATCCATTGCTGTAATTCTACTTTCATCCATATCCCCCGCTGGTTCTAAGGCATAATCATCTCACTCGTAAAGATGTTTATTGTCGTTAAAGTAAAGGCAATTTCTTTTTATTAACGTCCAGTCCGCTTCCTCGTTGTATTATTTTATGCGTTTCAAAGTGAGGCCGTTTTGTTTTCTATAAATATATTTGTTTTATAACCTATTGTGACCGCACGTATTATTCGCTATAAATAATAAATAAGGGCTTCTACACACGATACGTCTTTGTTCGTACAGTGTGTGTTGGTAGTTTGATTTAACGTGTACAGTCGGCTACACTAAATTGTTGACTACACAATATGACTTGTGTTGTGGAAAAAACAAAACAATTGAAGAACTAAACTACGCTGGGCGAAGTGCACCGATTTGGTACGATTCATTTTCTTTGAAGGACAGGTACACGTACCTAAAAACATTAGTTCTAACTTCGGATCTTTCTCTCTCCCTCTCTCTTTTCCTCAACCCGTATCCACCCAATACTGAATGTAGGTCTCCTCCATTGCCCGCCATTCCCCTCGGTCTTAGGCCCTCCGCATCCAGGCCATCCCCGCTATCTTTACCAGGTCGTCTGCCTACCGAGACCGTGACTGACTTGGGATACATAAGATTAATTTATATACGATAATCTACGTAAGAATCCATTCCTTGGGAAATATCATGTCCTGTAGAATCGAGTACGTTTGTAAAACAGAATATTTCACAATACTCTGGTTTGTAAATTACTAATCGTGAGTAGAACATTATAATCTGAAATTATTGTACAGACTAAATTCTAGTTACCATTATTATGGTTATGGTCTAAATACCCGCCTTAACGTCATTAATTTGGCGCATTACCATTAGTTGTTGCTATTATATAACTTGAATATAGTGAATTAAACTGACAGCAGGTACTTAATTCCACTAATATATTGTTCGAAAATAATTGTGTAAACCGACAGAAAAGCCAGCTGTTTGGTCGTCGCGGTTCTGGGTGCATTACAACAGTCAAAGTTGAGGAATCTAAGTTAGTTAGTTGCTTGGTGATAGGATCTATACAGTCCGCCTGGCTAGCTACCACCCTCACATTAAAGCCAAGCAGTTTACTGTGTTCCGTCGTGTGTATGTGAGAGCCAGAGGGGTATAAGGGAATCCCACTATATCTCTGTTCTTTGTATTCGTGTGGTCCATCTTAGACTCTGTCTGCGCTTACCATCAGGTGAAACTAGGGACAAAAGCGAACAAGACAAAAATAAAATAATAAACGATTGTTCGACTGCAAACTATTTGCAGTTCTATTGCGTCCGATCGGAAGCTGTGGGCTTAATCTAGACGGCTTCGAGTTCTGAATCAATCGAGTTTGATAAAAAATAATTTTAATTTGTAAGTACTCTTGAAATCGATAAAAGCACACGATCTTGTTAAACTAACTAAAGTAAAAAACATTTCACACTGATTCGATTCAAATTAATGTCCATTTGTACTCTTGAAATCGACAAAAAAGCTTGAATTAAAATTAACGAATGTTTACCTATATTTTTTATTTTAGTTAGTTGTTTAATCTGATAACGAAAATGTGACGGGTGACAGGGAAGAATGGAAGAGGAAAACATATTGCGCCGACCACAAGTAACTTGGGATCAGGGCAGGAAGATGATAATAATGTCAAATCTGTTCTTACAATAATATCGATTCAAATGTCCTTTTTTGTAAATCATATTTTGGATAATATTAGGGTACGCTCAAACCAACGCGTCCAGCTTGCAGCCGCGGTGCCGCGTGGCGTGCACAGTTGCGATCAATTACTACAACTGTACTTGTAGCGTGTTAAAACCAAACGCAAAGCGAATAATTTGAATCCAACTCGATTCTATACCTTCAAAGTCCTTATACGTCCAGTAACTTACACTACGTTAGTATAATATCTCATAAATTCCATTTCGTTTATCTAAACTACAACGTCTGTACAGTTTTATCTTTCAACGTTTCGTTCTTATAGCCATAGTTTAAATAAACCTGTTTAGAGGCTTACCGATATCTCAGACATTAGTTCACAGTAAATGAGATCATTCTTCGTTATGGTTTCAATATGTGCTTCTATGTTCTTCAATGACATTTAAAATGGGCCATTACGTATCCCGTCTAATACCAAATGCTATAAAGAATTGAGTATATGGTGTTTCGTTAGTGGTAACTGTTATTGGATATTAGAAATAGGCTTATTTTCTGTAGTTTATGTTACTTTCACACTAAAGTTGGTTAAATTATGATTAATATTTCGAAGTTTTTATGATGAATGTAACCTGTAGTTTATAGAAACGAACAATATTAATAATTTATTCAAATTCAAGAAAGAATTATTACAGAATTTTTACATGTAGTACTGAACCCCTCACAGGATTCCCTGTGTTGTGAGGTGCAGTCTCTTTGGACACAATGTGATACAGCAGAGAAGTTCTGTTCTAGTTAACAAGACTCTGATATTCCGGCTAATCGTTACTGTTTGATATCTCCCAGTCCATTTAACCAACAAAGTAGATTGTTTCTCAATAACGTAATTTATTACCGTATAATGTACGTACATCATTATCACAGCTAACACAAAGGGCCCTGTCAGCGGGATCCCTTTCAAAATCACTCGTGACAACAATTTCAATATCATCCCATACAATTTATTATAGCCCAATCTTCCCATCGCCTTTCCTAACAATTACACGTCAATGCCCATTGATGTTGTCTCATTCACACTTGGACCTATTTTGCCAGTCGCCCTATATTAATGTTCCATTTTAATTAAAAGTTATGACGCATCAGTGTTGCCCCTACGAAAATATAGCGCTTCTATTGTGTACGCGTTGATTTGTTAGCATTCCCCCTTTGCATGACCTATACCAACCATTTTACTTTGACCTTTTGTATTCAATTTCTCATCTTTAACGTCGAATATGTTCTGGAGCTCTATGGGTTCTGGTCCTATTTTCACAATGTCTGTCGGCTTGAATGAGTTCATGTCTGTCCCTCTTACACCTTTTGTGGTGTCACGGTCATGGTTGCCCAAGGGATTAGTGGAATCACCGTGAAATTGTTCTATTTTATTATTCTTCTCTTTAGATTTTTCAAATAGTTGAAGATTGTCGTGTGTTCTGTGCATTGTTACCTGTATCATTTCTTTAATTTTTTGTTCACACCTGATGTAACGATGGGCGGTATCCTTGCATCTTTGTTGCTGATTTTTTGCTACTGTATACCGCAAAAAAGACAGCTCTTTTTATGCTGTGCTAGTTTATTTAAACGTAGAGATTATTATTATGTTATGTGAACAGAGAGTCAGTGAATGTTATTTAATAACAATAAATTCTTACGTGCCTGGCTTACATTTGGAAAGTACCCAATTTTAAATAGCATTACAGCCAGTCTTATACATTTCTTTTGTACTTTTGATTTTCCATTCATTTACAATAAAGCACTAGAGAGAAAAAACAAGCCACGTGTTCATTTGACCCCACAATTCGTCATCTTGATCTTATTGAGAAGCCCCCAATAAGGAACCTCTTGAAATCCAACACGCTAACGGCTAAAACAAAAGCGTCGACATACATGGGCCCCTTCACAGCTGATTGAGTGATTGTTGATGCTGCTCTTTTATTACTAACAATTGGTCGTGATTACTAAACACAAGGGGAACTGCAGAGTGTTAATGGTTCGACCAATGCGAATAAAAAATCTAAGACAGTTGTGAGGCATAGTGAAGCACTGAATGCAATATAAAATTCAAATGAGTTGGAGAAGTACCATGATTGTTTATAAATAGCACAAGCTTTTGTCTATTCAAATATGCAAGTAGTCTTTTAACTCAAACGCAATCAGTATGTGGCCAAACCACTGACTGATCGTAATAAAAATCCTAAAAATGCATATCAATCTTTACCTGCGTGATACATTGAATTAGATAGATAGATAGACCCATTATATGAAACATAGTCCCTGCCACGGCTACGATCATCATCTAGAATTGTGATTTGTTTATTATTGTGGTCACCAATAAAAGTAATTTCAGTAACCTTAGTTGACTTTATTCTAATAACTTCAATAAGTCTTTACCAAACACTAGTCTTACCAAACACAGTACAAACTTCACGAGTAATTTCTTCAGCTAACATTCTATGTACATAATATGCTGTTGTTTCTGCTAAGAGTCCTCAATTAGTGTTGTCGTTGATGGCCCGTTCGCCACTAATTGACGATGACGTTTACCAACGGGTTCGTTCTAAGATTTAGGTTATGTTTGTCTAACAGTTGGAGGGATTTTGATTGTGTATAAACAGTTTGATTAACTCGGAGATGATTTGTGTGATTTCGTGTGTAAATAGACTGATGGAGTGTGGAGTTCATGTGTACATATTAAATACGTGAGTTTCTTCCCGATAGGCTTTATAGGCCAACCTATTTATTTTTTCATAGATTGAGAGGACGAAAGACAAGAGATTATATCAGTAGTAGTAAACATAAAACTGAAAAATAAAAGTTATAGAAATCCACACAACATCGAACATTCTTATCTGATCTTGGGTTAATCGTATGAGACTGGTGCAAGTGCTTAACGCTATGATGAAGAATACACACATCTTGATCGAATTTGATGTTATTTGTAACTTGCGCAATACATCATCAATTAACAAAGATCTTTGAACTACCAAATCCTCCTCTTATAACAACAGTTGTTTTGAAGATCAATCCAACTTCATACAAATATTGGCCCACAATACAGTGTCCAATATTTGCAAAGCTGTTCCACGTAGCTCGCAAACATTTCTCCCAACTGACAAGCTTAGCGTTTGTTTTATGGACTATTCTAACTGACGTGCGTTTGTCTACTTCGGAATAGACGGATTTTAGAATTATACTGCTTTCGAAATTGTTCGAAAGTTTTAGAGCTGTATATGTTGGTTCTATTAGGAAGAACATATTAAGCAGTCAGTCAGACAACGTTTACGAGCTGATATTGTGAGGAATGCCTATTACATGAGCTTAAACACAACGGTGAAATGAAAGTGTTACTACACCTCTGCCCAACCCTTCGGAGAATACAGGCGTAACGTTATGTTTTATTGTGAGGAATTATTCGTCTAATCTAGGAAGACAAAACTCTCAGCCGATAAACTTGTGATATGATGAATTATGAATGTACCTGGTCTTTCTAGTCCATTGCTAAATAACTAGACTTCTCGAGCTAGAAGCGCTTAGCGAAGTACTATAGCATAAGCATAATCAGTCTATATACTGTCCCAATGCTGAGCATGGGCGTCTTCTCAGAATGAGAAAGTTTGAGGCCTTAGTCTACCACACTGGCCTGGTGCAGATTGCCGGACCACACACTCCATCAAGAAATTTGTGAGCAGCTTTTCACTAGAGAGCACTATGATTACGATTATAGCAAACTCTTTTTCACCCCTGCGATCTGCAACCCTTTGAAAAACGACGATGAAATTGTGAGCATAATCTCACGTTACTGTACCGCTTACAATGTCCAGTGCAAAGATATATTGCAGCCGATTTTTTCAAATATACTCCAACAGTATTTTTTCTCTCACATCAATCTCAAATAATTCAACATCATAAACAACAAAATCCTTAATCCTATTTTTCCACCTCATACTTTCAAAAATATATCCTCTGCAGTAGTTCATCATAATTTTATCGACAGAATCTATCATAATATCAAACATATTTACAAATCAAAACCACTTCAGTTCGACTCCCACATCGTTAGCAAAAAGTTCGACAATCGTTGACTGTTGCCAAATCGATTGTGTAGTCTATGTCCCTCCTACACGCGCAAGCGCATGTTTTGGTTATAGACACGTCTTTGAAATTGTTTTAAGGAATTGGTACTACGAAAGTTATGTTAAACAAAATGCTGTTATTGCGTTCTAATTAGCTGTTTCCTTTGTGTTGAATTAGGTTTAGTTTGGGACTTTTGTGATGTTGTGTTTCATGACTTGGTAAACGGTAACCTACACCTACTGTAGACTTCAAAGTTGGATGGAGAAGCAATGGGTAAGGGCGGTTCATGAATTGTCATGTAGACTCCAAAATCTAACACTATACGCGCACGACAAAGCAATCTCAAGGCAACAATGACACAAACTTTGGACCAAAAAGTTGACATGTTAGACAAGAAAAGGAGGAAGTGTCTCTGTATTTTGATGAAGTGGTTCTCGTACTGCCGATCGTCCGGTTCTGAGTTCTTATGTTGGACAACATATTCTTGTGTTTTTCTGTTAGGAAATTTTCAGTATCAGTCCAGAGTTGTAGGGTCAACTAGAATCCAATAAATACTGTCATTGGTGAGCTTGGATTGTACGACAGTACATCTCTGTCATTATCACTAGATATTGTTCCACTTGAATCAAATTGAAAGTTATGCTGTTCATTGAAGGAAATGGGTCGCTTTAATGAGTACAAGCGATAGTCACGCCAATAGTTATTACTTACTACTATGCCAACGACGGGTAGAACATCAAACAACGATCAATACAAACCAACGTTCGTCGTTTTCGAAACAAGCCCAAATCTTTACAAAGATTCCGTTGGGAATTACATCTATCTATATAAATAAAAATGAATCGCCAAATGTGTTGCTAAGCGCAAAACTTGAGAACGGCTCGTCCAATTCGGCTATTCTTTTTTTATACATGCCTTAAGGCACAAGGAAGGTTCTTATGGAGAGAAAAAACATAAAAATTGCGTGGAAAATAGTGAAAACAACACTTTTCTTTTCCCACTACAGGCCAATAACTTTTGACAGAACGAAGTCTGTCCGGGCTGCTAGTTTTATAATAAACATTGTACCGTAGTCTACTGCTGGACAAGGATTCCATGGCCTCTAGCTACCTGACTGAGCATTTGTGTTAGAGACCGCAGATGTCACAAGATTGGAGTAACTAGCTAATTTGCTCCGGCTGGTTATTTTGCCAACGGTGTGTCTTTGGAGCCTCATCGGATCGCGGCGGAGTGTCGGGATTCTCTATAAAGCCTATTTGATGTAACTACTGACAATTTCAGCATTGTCCTCTGACACAGTCCTACTCCAATTGTGTTAGTTTAACAGTTGTTCTGCGTATTTACCTTGGAATAATCAGAGCCCACATTGCGTGTCTCAATGTCAATCGTGGTCATAGAATCATTAGTACCATTTTTTTTGTTACCTTTGTCATAACACAGGTCGTGAGGGACTCGTAGCTAATTAACAACCGCGCAGATCATACGTTTTGCGAAGTTAAGCAACGCTGGTCGCGGCCAGTCCGTGGATGGGTGCTGAGGCGATTAAATGGACGACGAGCTTGATACACACCGCGCACAATTGTCGCGGGTCGCGATATCGCACCAATGTGTAGCACGCACGTGATAGTGTTGTAAACGCCAAAGGTATATTTACACGTGCTCTGATACAAAAAGCGGCACGTGTTACGCGACTCGTGCCCATTGTATATACCTACAGGGTGTAAATGAAATCATGTAATTCCTTCAAACCTCGTGATGTACTGCTGACATATATTAACCCTGTACGGGAAACTTTCAGATTAAATAAAAACAAGGGTACGAGGTTTGAAGGAATTACATGATTTCGCTTACATCCCGTATGTATTGCTTGACATCGTCTTTACATAGTATAAAACAAAGTCGCTCCCGCTGTCTGTCTGTTCCTGTGTATGCTTAGATCTTTAAAACTACGCAACGGATTTTGATGCGGTTTTTTAATAGATAGAGTGATTCAAGAGGACGCTTTATATGCTCCACATTAGTATCTACATTGCACCCGTGCAAAGCCGAGGAGGGTCGCTAGTTGTGTATATCTAAAGTTTTATAAAACTCATGCTGTTTTGAACTACAAATCCAACTGTCAATCTCACCTGACACCAGCCCCCCACCGCAACTGCAAGCACCATTTGGGACCTAATTACGGCTAATACGATCCGTATACGTGCTGATCGTCCATTGAAGTCTCAATCGTCAGTGTCATTCAGTGCTGCTATTGTGTATGTTAGCGTCATACCTATCAGTGCGGTCTCACTGACTGGGTATTGGTTGTTTATGCTAATTCGATACAGATTCAGGTTCAATTAATTTTGCTTCCTTAATTGGCACATCTTGTTGTGGCTTCATCAAGGCATTTTCGGATTTCAATATTTTATTTTTGTCATGACGTTGTCTTTTCGTGCTGTCAGATTTTGTTAAACGAGCTAGCGATATAGAAGCAAGCTCATATCCTGATTTTTTGATCATACATAACATCACGCCTGTAATCCCCGAAGGGTTGGGCAAAGGTATATGGTAACACCCTCATTTCGCCGTTATGTTTAAGTCCCATGTAATAGTGGACGAGCCTATTGCCATCAACCGGGCATAAATCCAAACTCCGGGCTGCTTCTGAGGAATTCCATACGGAAAAACCCTTTAACACTATGCCAGACCTGGAGATCGAAATTAGCACCTCACCATCAGCAGTCGCGCTTGCCACCACTAGACCAACGAGGCATTTGTGTATGTTTTGACCAATATATAAGGAATTTCTAAACTTAGCTACTTCAATTTAAATGTTTTACAGTAAGATGGACCAGTATACAGAGTGGTTGGGTGTTACAATCCACTCAGCTAATATTATTTTCGAATACACCATGTATGATATAAGGAATCCTCGAGAAATCAAGTTTTATTCTTGTCAAAGGTAATATTTATTTTACACCATTGTTCCGACCTTTTAAATTCGAAGTGCTACCAGTATCCAAGTTCAACTTTTAACACATTAAAAGCAAGTGCTTCACATAATTCATTCAACTCTTGGACCAAAATCATAATACTTTTTACGAGCTTAAAACATGAAAAATAAACTGTTCTTAAAAATGCTCTTGATGTTATTTGGTACTCAGAACATTCCCATTATATTTTCTATCTATGGCGTTTTTATGGTACACCATTACCATAGTTATTTAAGTTTTACGATAACAAATGAAACTGACATTTTTTTGGGAAATGCACCGTAGTTTTTAAAGTATACTTGACCCAAAGGTCATGCAATTTATCGTTGTCTTATTATACTGTTAAAATTATGGGACTGTCCTGATGTGAACGATAAAAAAGTATTTTGAAACTACTCGTTAAAAAGGAAATTACTATGAACCCAGTATAACTTGATATTTCATAGAGGTGCTGCTTGCAAAGCCAAAACGCGATGATACGTCAAATTTAATACATTTTCGTTTAGTTCCTTATTTTGCCGCGTACCAACTTATACTGGACGGAGTATAAATTTGTTTTTGGGTACAGTCTCGGAATATAAATCATCATATCAGATGCATAGCAGAATAGTCAGAGCTGGTATACATCAAACATAATAATTTTTGGTTACCTAAGGTAGGTCCATATTTAAGTACAGCACGACACAACTAAGAAGTCGCATCGGCAAACTTGGTCAAACAACCAATGGCAGGCGCTCATTTTCGCGCCACTCACACTATTGCGGCAGATCATTCTTTAATGCATTATTGATAAACATTCGTGGTTTTGAAGTCGCGACCAGTTCGAAGTGATCGGTTTTACGAAGTTTGCCGTTGCGATTTCTTAGTTGTGTTCTACTACATCATTTTTGCCATCTTTAGATTACGACTGCATTGGTCAATGTCGCACTAACATCCAAACTTATTTGCAAATGCCTTGGAGTGCCTTTATCTATAATACATGCGGGGACAGGTTACAATATAAACAAAACTTCCTCACCGCACGCTGGGATGAGACGCCTGTTGTAAGATTCAATAAAACCCAGCACGCTTGGTGGTAGGATCTATGCGGTCCGCCTGGCTAGCTACCACCCTCACATTAAAGTCCGGCGCCAAGCAGTTTACTGTGTTCCATCGTGTGTGTGTGAGGGCCCTCTATATCTCTATTCCTTGGATTCGTGTGCTCCATCTTAGACTGTGTCTGCGCTTACATCAGGTGAGACTAGGGCCAAACGCGATCAGGTCAAGAATATAAAATAAATAAAAACATTACTTTCGTTCTACGTCGTATTAAAAGAAAATATTAAATACAGAAAACACCATTCCATCCAATGAAAGTCACAATTCCATTCGCATATCGCGATATGAAACCTCACATTTCTATAATTGCATCTTAGATCTTCCATCGCGGACCGGTTCTGTCTGCCCCCAGCACATTTGTAGCCGATATAATACGCTGTATCATAACTGCCATAATATTTTCACACTCACGACTGCTTTTAAATGAGATCCATTCCCGGTACTTGGGTTCCGTGAGTATGTGGTACAAATATTAGAGAACCTCGTTTTCTTGGTTGTGTTTCTGTCTTAAGTGTCATGGGATATGGACTTTGTACAAGATAGGTACTTGTAATGAGGGTTTTCGATATTTTTTCTGCCACCAGACGGCGCTTCATATTTGTCAGGTCCAAACAGCTGTCAGATAACAAAGATTCTTACCGAACGTATAATTTTTTAGTGAAATTCTACGTATTTGGAAGTGGTATTGATTTTATTATGGATTACGGCCAGAGAAATGTTGCCGAACTGAAGATTGAGCTCAAAAAGAGAGGCGCAAAAGCCACCCTCCTGTTTTATTTGCACACATAGGCACTGCACAACAGTGTGCCATTTTAGAAAACAATATTTCTTTTGTAACGTTTTTAAGAATAAATAAACCAAAAAACATATCGAAAAATACAAATTGTGTATGTGTTTTGACAGGTGGTTGGACCTGACGCTACAGCGCTGCCATCTCACGCAGAACAAATTTCAGAAAACCCTCATTGAGTTATTCGGATTGTAGTGTTTGTACACATGAAGCGGATATTCCAATTCAGTATTATTGTCGGTATTTATAGTTTAGATTTACCTTGTTTTCGCAACGAGTATACCGCCACCGTGTGTTGTAGTTATAACAGACGACTTAGGAACATTTTCACGAAAATTTGACGCTAGATCAGTGGATGGATTGCTAATTACGATAATTAAACCACCGACTTTGCTTACATTACTAGCCCATTCCTGTCCCACTGCTGGACACGGGCCTCTTCTCAGAATGAGAAATGGCCTTAGTCCATGACGCTGGCCTGGTCCGGGTTGGCGGACTACACGCACCATCGAAAACTTTGGAGCCTTCAAGTGTGCAGGTTCCTCACGATGTTTTCCTTCACCGTTAACGCAAGTGATAATCAAATTTTAATCCTCACATGAATTCTAAAATTCAGAGGTGCGGGCTGGGATCAAACTCAGACCCTCCTGCATTGAAGGCAAGCGTTCAATCGCTAGGCTATCACTGCTTTTGAGATTTTTCTTGCTCTTCTTCTTCTTCCTGTCCTTATCCCACACTAGGTGGGGTCGGCACAACATATATTTTATAAATCCATGTTGTTAGAGGTTTTGGCTTATTGTTTTATGACCGGCCGCCTGCCTGACATCAACCCTCCTTGGAAGGGTTGATGTCAGGCAGGCATGTCCTCATTTTTCTGTCTCTTCTGACACTTAAAAAACACTCAGTACATATTTCACTAAAACCAGAAAAAATAATTAATTCGTCTCATGCAGTCATTTTATAGATGCAGTCGATGCAGCTTACAATTTACATTGTTCTTTAAATACAATACTATCAAAAATTCAATCTGTAACAACACCTGAATATTAAGGACGGAACCATTATCATGCGTCACCATCGATCGGTTTTTTGTCTCATTGGTTATTTCAGTTTGATATTCGCTATCGACGATTTAAGTAATGATATAGAATTACGGATAGCATTTGGAAAGTCACAATTACTGTCGGTTTCTTTCTCGATATGTAATAAGTGCCTGTCTAAACTTTCAAATAATTTACTCTATTTGATATCTTCAATAATAAAAACAAAATGTAATGCAAAAAAATTGGGGTAATCTAGCAAAACACTTGCTGGATTTAAGTGCAGTTTAACCTACTGAAAAGCATAAATGATTAGAACTGGTACAACTGCAAGAAAACCATTCATTGTGATCCAATATAGAATTAGCTATAGTTTTTTTTTATTCTTGACTTGGCCGTGTTTCACCCTAGTCTCACCTGTTGGTAAGCGCAGACAGGGTCTAAGATGGAGCACACAAATCAAAGGAACAGAGATACAGAGGGATTCCCTTATAACCCCTCTGGCTCTCATACACACGACGGAACACAGTAAACTGCTTGGCTTGACTTTAATGTTAAGGTGGTACTATTCAGGCGGACTGTATAGATCCTACCACCAAGCGTGCTGGGTTTTGTTGATTCTTACAACACGCGTCCCAGCGTGCGGTGAGGAAGTTTTATATTCTTACCCATTCCCACACGGGATGAAATACGTGCATTTTCATTACTTCCTTCTTGAAAATTATTCAATTAGCAAAATTTTATTTACTTTAACCAATCAACATAAGGTCACCGCTTACTTCTAAGAACCTATGACATCATTGTAACAAGCACAGTTACAAGTATTTGTAAATTCAACATGCATTTCTTGCTTAACTGATTCGGCATTGAGCATAGTAACAAGGTGAGTTTAGTATTTTTCTGTTAGATATAAAAAAATGAAAAAGGATAAGTTACCTACTTCGTTTTGCGTAACTAAAACCTAAAAACGACTACTAAAGTAACTTTACTTTCTACCAATGGCTTGCCATGATATATACCTATTCACGGAACGAAAAAATAAAACGTAAACAACATTTAGTCAAATTCAAAGCCGACCGGATTCCCTCTTAATCTGTTTGAAACACTTCTTATTCAAGTAAGTTTCGAACTTTTCATCGATTTTACAGAAAATATCTCTATTAAGAGTACTTAGTAAAATGTTGTTTACATTTTTATTTTTTGTTCCGGGAATAGAGTATAGGCCCATAATAAATAAGTTATCATTTAAAAAATCTTATCTTAACTTTAGTTATCTTAAATGCCATTTTGATACTATATTTTTAATTTATTTTATAGTCTTATTTGATAGATTTAAAAAAAGACCATCATGTATGATTTCAAATAACTTTTACATACATTCCTCTAGGGGTGCTGTTCATAGGCCCCCATGTTGAGAGAGGTTTATTTAGACCAGTCCTTGTTAAACCGCGCGCAGCTCTACCATGGAATTAGCATGTACACGTATTTTACACGTAACAAACTGTCATCGTGATTTTCGTGTTGCACATAGATTGTGTTCATCGTAACACCTTAAGATGCCTAATCTACGCATAAAATTCTACATTACTTCACAATATTACTCACATAAACTCCACACATTACTGTAACTAATCCTCAAAGAATCTAAACATTTCCCGTTGCATATCTCTGATACATTTAGTTACGGCTCGCTCGTCTAATACTCTCGTATCATGACGAGATCTTAATCTTACGCCTCCAACGTGTACCAACAGCTTTTACTTTAATTCCGCATGCTTGAAAGCAGGAACATACTTATACTTATTAAATCACACTTGGTTGCTTACTAGTTCATTATCTGATGTTAAAGCTATCAGTTGTGGGTCATGATATCATGATATGGAGTTACAAGCAGTGCTGTTACTAGCCTTTTGTGTGGCCGTTGCGAGATTAAATTACTGCGCTCTCTAAAATGCTCTAATGTAGGAATGTCCAAGGTTTCTGCGACCCTTAGGGTCAGCGTCGCTGCCACCTCCCTAGTTACGACACTAGTTACAAGCCCAGGGAATATACAACAGCAACCTATCGCGTCTCTAATTTTGAGCCTGAACTAATCATAAGCAGTCTCTTGTAGTCCTAGATATATTAAATGTCTCAAAATATGTAGTGATAAATATACAAGGTTAATCGGAAAGGGGTACTAAGCCGCGCGCCACCTAAAGTATCACTGATCACTATTATAAAGCAAGTGTTAAAATTTCAAAATTCGATCATTTTTATTTGCATGCAGAAAGATTTATATTTTAGTTTTTTTTTTTTAAACATACCTGCTATAGTAATAAATTCAAAAAAATAATTTTCTAATCCGTGACCCCAAATAACCTAAATTGTAAACACAGCTGATCATAGCTATGGACAGATAGATTTTAGCATATTTTTTACGAAATCTATGAAAAGCTATTTCTCTAAAACTATCGAGTTTTGGGGAAAGTTGTAGAACAAAAGTTATCCATTATTATGGGTACTATAACACCCTTTCGGCTTAGTACCCCCTTTCCGACTAACCTTGTATATTGGTGTCGATTCTGTAGTGCAGTACTGTCAAAATGTGCTACAGAATCGACACCATTGACTCGGTTTTAAAAACGAGAGGTTTATTTTAGATTAAACAGATAGATTTTTTGTATTCCCTGAAGGGTTCGGCAGTAACACCCTCGTTTAGCCAATTATGTTTAAGTGCCATGTAATAGGGGGCGAGCCTTTTGCCACTAACCGCGCACAAATCTCTGGATTTGTGCGCCGTGTCTGCACCGGGCTGCTACTGAAAAATTCCTAATGGAAAAGCCCAATATCACTTTGCCCGACCTGGGGATCGAACCCAGACCTTATGATCAGCATTCGCGCATGCTCGGGAGTGAAAACCTCGTAAATCCAATTTTCTTCAAAAGCGTTTCATTTGTTATTTAGATTAATAAACTCTTCATACACGTATTAGTTCATCAAACTTTCACTTCAAATACATCTAAGCTATCTATGACTTACGATGACAAACTTGTATAAACATTTTGATCGGCCATTTTTTTTTTCAGGAGACAGGTTTTTCTTCCTCTTGAAAAAAAATTGTATTTTACACATAGGTACGTGGTTTTCACTGCCAACCGTCGTTATAAACATTATACGTACGATTATGCACCTACAAGGTACAACAACACAACTGCAAACTAGTACCCACGCGGCTTTACGATAGGTACATAAGTAGACGGGCGGTCCGTTGATTAATATTGAAATTCTCCACACTGCACAACGGAGTGAATCAATTCAACATGGCATTATACGTCGCGGTCGAACGCGGTCCGATAAGGCTGCGCAATTTACGCGTAAAGCCTTACTTAGGGTCCGTACACAAAACTGCGATGCGACGTTGCATGGTAGAAATATACGAGCTCGCACGACGCATCGCAAGAACTTACGAATTGATTCGCGTAATTGATATTTCCTATATCTTCTTATCAGTAACAGCAGTGCGCAAATCTGTTTACGCAAATTTATTCTACCTAGTATAAAATACGTTCAATACGGTTTACGATCGTCGAGGGATTGCTCACCCGAACCTTGGAAGGAAGACGGCTTGCCGCACGAAATCGCATCGCAGCAACTTGCGTCGCAGTTTTCTGCGTTGCGAATTCGCATCGCATCGCATCGCAGTTTTGTGTACGGACGCTTAGATCAAGTTAGATGCTTATCGAGAAAATCTTTTCTTCCGCTTAGGTAACTTGGAAGTTGAAGTGCTTATTCGTCGGTAATTATAGCTTGTAACCGGTAATTAAATGAACGTTAAAGTACAGTAAGTATTTTAAGTAATCGGTAAGTGTTAATTTTGTAATGTCAAAAAAACTTGGTGAATATTCCAAGTTTAAACCGTCACACCGAAAATTCAACCCTCATCAAGCTGTCTCCCTCCCAGTCCCTGCCAGCAACGCCCTAAGCCGAGGTCCGAGCCCCATTAGGGGTCGCCCTTAGTGCTGTTGTTGCTAGTAGTCAGGATGTTACAGTATTAGTAGTTAGCGTAGGTTAAGGGGCGTACAAAAAAAGGCATGTCTTTGTGATCTTTTTTGTGACGACACAGTTAAAATCTTTTTATTAAAACCAATGGTACATTAAAGTATGACATTCGAAGAATATTGTATAAAATTTTCACGAAGAAATATTAAAAAATACGGCAATTCGGACGTGTTTCGGAAAAAGTAGAATTGCGGTGCCCCTCATAACTTGGTGCTGGATCATCTGAAATCAAAAAATCAAAGTTCATTCGTTAGATAATAGTTTTTCCCAGGTAACGCAGGGAGGGTTTTTCGAAATTTCAATTTTTCACTTTTTTGGAACACTGAAAGGAAAACCGCAAGGCAAAAAATCGCGTTTCTCCCTTCAAAGTGTAAATAACTGCCCGGTTACTTAGAAACGGTCCGCAAGACCATCTACAAGCAGACCAAAAGAAAAAAAACTAAGGTTAAACTTGCATTACTAATGGCTAAATACTCAAACGCAATTTTAAGTTGCCGTTAAGTCTAGTGCTATCCCTGTCACTCTAAGGTGAAATGACAGTGACAGCACGAAATAAGCGGCAACTTAAAATTGAGTAGCGTTTGAGTGTTTGGCCATAATTCTACGGTTAAATTATTCGCATTAATGAAGATGGTTGTTCAATCAATATTCTCGTATTTCTTGTTTTGTTTTATGTATCCGTTAACTTTGATCAATTATTTCATTCTGGTTTGTTATACTAATTCATTAGGTTTTTTTTTTATTAGGCTGGCTCTGTGTTCTGTTGAGAAAGTAAAGCGTATGTTTATAGTACCATATTCTGACCTACAGTTAGACATCACCAAATACCGACATACCACAGTCATGTTCGGGTCAGCTACCAATCTAACCAGATGCGGCTGAATACCAGTATTTTACACGGAGCGACTGCCATCAGACCTCCGCAACCCAGTTACTGGGCAAAGCCTATATTTAAAGGTTAGACCGTTTATCAGATTTTCGGGCTTCTGATTTCCCGTACCGACTGTCATAGGTTTTCGTATGACACCCGGGACCGACTGTTTAACGTACTCTCCGAGATATGGAAGAATCTCGATATGTAACTAGCGCTCACCGATCCACGGACTGATCGCGGCAAGCGCAACTTCACCTCGCAAGCGTATGAACAACTGCCGTTCGTTCTATCTCCCAAACAAGTCATGTCCATCCAAAGACTGTCTGGTAGAGATCGCCTTTAATAAGATAAGACTGCCCTTTGGAGTCTACAATGTCTAAAATGTCTGGATATTTTTAGTAAACCTTCTATACCACTGTATTCTGTGCAATATACCTCTCACTGATAGGACCATATCACACTATACTCAACCCTCGTACCAGTCGGTCGTGCGTGACCAGTAATCAATAAGCCTTTGTACGTGACGACGCATGCAAACGCGTTGTTTCCGATAATTGTCTCGCTTCTGATTTTACGTGTTCTATCTAGGTGATCAGAGAGGGATTTAGGTGCGTGACTCGTGGGAGTTTAGTTAACCATACCTAATCATAGGATATCGGCATTTCCCAGTAACTGGGTTGAGGAGGTCCGATTGCAGTCGCTCCGTGTAAAATACTGGTATTCAGCCGCATCTGGATAGACTGTAAGCTGCCCCAACATAGTTGGGGAAAGGCTAGGCAGAACTAACTCGTGGTAGTTTAGTTAGTAACAAGAATATGGATTTTTTATCGCCGTATCATCATTCCCCATAATGCTTATCATAAATAGATTTTGTTGGAAGGTTCTTTCACAATTGTGTACTCACCAGCAGACGTAGAACAAGTTGCTTTTTAACCGACTTCCAAAAAGGAGTAGGTTCTCAATTCGTTGTTTTTATTTTTTTATGTTTGTTCCGCGATATCTTTGCTAATTGTGAATCGATTTTAATGATTCTTTTTTTGTTTGAAAGAGTATTCTTTTGAAGTGGTCCCATTAAATTTGGTGAAGATCTGATGAAGAACTTCGGAGATAGACCATTTGAAGTCAGTTTTATTTTTGTTAAAAAGTGATTATTTCTATTAATACTTCTGAGATCTGGAAAACCGGGTTTTCGCAGTGAGAAAGTGCCAGATTATTTTTGAAGATCCGCCTGATAGAATACCTCTCATTGAAAGGCGAAACGGACCTTTAGAACACCACATTCGTGCTGCTTGCCCAAGATGACAGATGGCAAGCCTATGTGTGTTATCGTTACGCCTCAGGGCTTACACACGTTACATTTAACTATGGATGTATGGTTTCGTCACGGTGTTTCTTTCACCGTTTGAATCGAATGATGAAGTGTTATTTGATGCAAATAGGGTGTAATTAGATATGTTAAATTAATTAACTGTTGACCAATATTAACTCGTGTAATTTGTTAGAAACAATAATATAGTAGGTACTTACTTCTTTTTGATAGGTAGGTAATAAATGTCGTCATTTTGTTACACTTTCATATACTTACTTGCAGTTGTTGCGGACAACTCTGTTTTTAATCAAATCTTAGACAAACTTACCGTCCATATTTTTAATTAGCGAAATCTCATTTTAACCAAAAGTCTAATCAATATTTGACGACTTAATTCAAAGCCTCCATACGAATACCAAAGAAAAAATATCTAAATACAAGGTGTAAAAAGACCCTTCACGAAGCCGTGAACCATGCATTCAGTACATCAAACTAAGTAACCCTACGCAAAAATTATCGCTGGCAAACAACTTTTTTTTTGGGTGAAAAATTTCGTTTTACTGTAAAGCTCAATGTAACGCACTCAAAACACGTTTATAAATTCATATTTCTTGTTGCAAGATAATCGTATGTCCCACTCCGTCCCTGCACAAGCGGTCACGATTGTCGTACCACCAAAGAAATTCCCACCGCTTGCATATTAAACGTACCCGTACATGTGAATATTCACGAAATCAATTCCCTAACAAGAAAAACGTGTTCTTCAACTGTGTCAATGTATTCTGCGATAAAAATGGTAATTGGAAGTACTTGCTTTTCGTCTCTCTTTTGATATATGACTTCCCTGTTGACAGGTAGTCATAATTTTCATAAAATATTGATGGACTTGTAAAATATTTGTCTTGGCTGTTGTTCTAAGAAGCAACAGTTTAAGATTTATTGAGACTATAGTTTGTCTGCTGAATAATATATCTTACAAAATCGATCTCGAAATCTTTACATAGTATAAAACAAAGTCGCTCCCGCTGTCTGTACGCTTAAATCTTTTAAACTACGTCACGGATTTTAATGCAGTTTTCAGCAATAGATAAAGTGATTCAAGAGGAAGGTTTATATGCCGCACACTAGTATCTACATTGCACCCGTGCGAAGCCGGGGCGGGTCGCTAGTAATAAATATTTTAATTTTCTACACTATGTATTAGCCCAAATTCACATAGTGATATTCTAATCTGTGATACAGAAACCCTCGTCATGTTGGCATATTCTGAAAAATAATACTATATGTAAGCTATTAATTTGTAGTTCATTATTGAATCTTACTAAACCACTTTTAGTCTTAATATAGAACTGACCTATCAAAAAAATTATAATTACTAATTCACTTAATCAACTCCCGCGCAGGTGCGCAAAATTTACATAGAAGTTCCTATAAAAGGCTATACGTAGTTGCCCATCTGCTCATCTCGTATAATTCATGCAGCGACAACTTGTGAAGGGGATAATGACAAAATTGTTAGCTTATATCGGAGAGGGAAAGTCTCGGGACCGGCGCCCGCGCATAAAACTGCCATAATATCGGACATTAACGTTTTCACGGCTCCGTCGTTAGCTGACTTAGCGATTATATGACGCCATAAATTTTACAAGGGGAATTAATTTATATAAAGTTACTTTGTTAGCGGTATATGTGAGGTAGAGATTTTATGAAGATATTTAAAGGAAGGTTGCTTGAAATCGGTTTTGTTCTTCTTAAAAAAGTAAAACCTGACTTGCTTTTTATTCATATTGGTGCTACGATTTTTTTTATAAGGATATATTTTTTACGCATTTTGTTTTCACAAAAATAAATATCTATCGTTAAAGTTTCTTGAAAATTCAGTCGAAAGCGTCATTGGCTTTCATCCTAATCTATTACGTAACTTCAAAATCTCGTCGGCAACGTGTCTTATAAACCAATCAAAATTTACATACCTACTTAAAATACCATGCATAAAAAATAACCTAAAAATCAATTTTCAACGACAGCCTATTTCCATACAGCGTGTTCTCACGCAGTACAGCGGTAACTACCGGCCTGCGGCTGCATAGACCCGCCCCCTCTCGTTGGTAATCACTAAATTACCAAACAGCTTTAGTATGCGAAACACGAAAAATAAATACTTTACCTGTTTATAAAGTGCACGTTATAAAGACCGATTTTGTGATATTTCGTATAATGTGTGTTAAGGTGAAGTTGTGGGAAGAAGGTGAATTATATGCTTCATTGAAACTGAATGTCGTACAAAATACTCATGAAATCCGTTAGACAGGGTCACAATTACAGGTACCATTATTTTTTTGCAGTCTGCACATTCATGCAAAAATAATTTTACGAAGGATTGGTTAAAAATTATTTCGAAAATATATTTAAGCTTTTCGAAGAAAGCATATCTCCTATTAATATCAATTGTGTTGCAAACACTCCACGCCAATTAGCACTAAGTGCGGGGGTGGCAGGCTAAAGATGTAAGCTGCTAAAGGTCACAACAAAGCTAATGACAGGTTGACAGCCAGCTAAAACCATGTTACAGATCAGACTAATGGAGAGGATTCACTGAGTTAACTTTTATCATTCGTCGGTCGTGGCGTGTCAATAATTGATATTCTCAATTTCGTAGATGACATCGAAAACCAATTTGTCTTTATGTATAATATTTACAAAAATAAAACTACGTCGTCTACATGTTTGCTATGTTGTCTGTCGTGCCTACAAATAGATTTCCATCACTTTCCATACAATTATTATGATGGGCAGTAGCATTTACCTTTATTTTGTTTCCACAACATCGCCTGAAGCTGTTCACCTAGTAAGGGAAAATGGGACCATAAACATACAAACAAGAACAAAATAAAAACCATCACGTTAACTGCAGCCTTAACTGACAAACTCGTTTTTAGGCCAGTGAAGGGGCGCCTACTTGATTGGATGATTGACTCGCCCATAAATGGCGAAAAAAGTATATAAAAGCACTTAACAACATGTTATCGAGATTGTAAACAGAATTATAAATTTTCAACATTTTATAAGCATTTTACTTCTACCTTTACGAAACATGTAACAAGATTGTTAGTTTTGCAAAATCAATAAACCAAAGTATGGCTGCAATATCGTAGGACGCGAAAATGTAAATATTGTAAGTGCTGACTTTAAGCTCGAGTTGTGTAATGAAGGATCTATTGTTTACTATGATGACAACATTCTTGGCAGCCGGTGACCTGTAACAATGATGCCGATGACTTTTAACCGAGTTTGTCAATATGTATTCTGGAATTTAGACGAGACGTTTTAGAATTTAGTACACAATAAAATCTATTTCGTTTCAGTGTTATTTTTAAGTTGTTCTGGATATTTTAGTTAGCCACAAAGAGCGCTTAGTATAGCAGAAACATTAAAAAACGGGATCGACGGGGGATTGGGATCTTTCGTAATTTGTGGGAGCACTCTTTTGTAATACGTTATGAGTTTGGGTTTTAAAATTCCAATTTTATTGAGCGGTAGAACATAGAGCTTCAACTGTAATAATATTTTTATCGTCATATCAAATTAAAGTATAATGTGGATCTCTCTATACAAATCACGTGCAAAAGTTTAGTAGCTGGTTGTTCATGGTGTAATAATATTAAAAGTAGAAAAGATAATACCATTGTTTTCGTGTTTTTCAGGGCAGACTAAATCATTGCCACATGATCTCAAAAAACTAGGATTTATTAAGCATTTATCGTAATTTGTTGGTTGCAAAATATATAAAAATACCTCTGGAATTTCGCCAAACATCTTAAAATATTTGAAGCCAATAGGTGATAGGGTTAAACATAAAACAAAAGAGCTATTCCAATCTTATGTTTTATTTATAAACTCATAAATCAGAATAATTCTGATTTATGATTGTTCTATATTTATGTTGTATTTCGTTACATTTTATGTCGATGTCATAAAATACATAACAGATTCGAATCGGACATTTAAGTGAATGTTCACGCATAAAATAAGAATTAATCAGAAATGCAATCGGAACCTAGTGTCCGATGAATCGGACCGTCAATAAATTTGGTTTAGCCATTAGATACTTTACGAATAGACTTTGAGACTAACAACTTGCTATTAAACTATTAAATTACACTTAAGGAAATAACACATCTAAACAAAAAAGTATGATAAGTACTAGTCTTTGAGTTTAAAATTAATATACTAAAGTGCAGAGCGAAAGTAAAGCAAGAAATACGTGCCCCGGAGGCAGACGTCAATCAAGAGATTGTTTTAAAGCTAAAAAATATTAATTGTCGGGCGATTTAAAACGTCTTGCGCGGGGCTGACACCGTGCCGTAATTGGAACATCACACGGCTATCCATCAAGTGCCTTTACGATGTATTTTGCGTACTTAATTATTGTAGCTTACATGGATGTTTTGATGTTAAATTATCTCGGTTACTTTGCGGTTTAATGCAGATAGAAGATAAATAGAATTGTAGAAGAGTAATGAATAAATGTGTGTTATGAATTAATGTGTTTGGATGATTTTATTGTCTTCTTAAGGTGTTCCCGGAGTAATACCAAGGCACACTTTGCATACAGGTTCTTCATATAGTTAATAGTAAGGGTTTGTCTCTAACTGTGTATAGGATCGTGCCATTTTCCCTTTAACTGTACCGTAATCAGTGGTACTAATACCAGGTACGGAAAACCGTGAAATCACGTATCAAACAAGTTTTGCATTAGAGTATCGCAATGCACATAAGTATCGATAGTTTATCGATAAGCCGCTAAGCTTACAAGCTCTGTGGTTAACCGTTTCTCCTTAATTGACTTGTTCGACGTGCGTGAATGATAAGCGGTTGATAAATAATGCTTTTCTTACATTTAGAAATCAGTGAGGTCTGACATTTGAGCTGTGACATTTTCATACAATAAATTGAATTGATCACATAGGTACATTCCGTTTGAGGGAAAAAAGTATAAAGTTCATGTTCTAAGTTTTTATTTCAAATAGGCATTTACAAGCTTAAGAAAAGTTATGAATTTAGTTGCAAATTTCCAAAAGCAGGGTTCTATGGAAAAGAGCCCTCAAGAAACGCCATAGTATCAAGGTACTTTTTTGGATTGCTAACGGATAGGTAATGCTAAGGGGAGGGGCCTTATGTCTATGTCCAACAGTGAACAGCAAAAAACTGATATGATCATTGACAATGATGAATATCCTCTTATAAAATTTTAACCTACGTGATTTTGTAGTAGCTTTTTGATAATAATTCTATCAGCGCTTTCAATAAATTCGTAAAGAACAATATGAGATTGATATAATGCAGGCATTGTTTTTCTATAATGTTTTAAAGCTTCTGAAAGATGTTGAAGGCACGGGTAATAAGTTGAATTGTTTTTAAACAAGTTCCTTGTTAATGAAACAGGTTTACGTGGTAGTATTTCCTGATCATACGATAACAGTATTTCGTTTACTTTTGAAAGTAATAAATTGGCGCTTTTGCCATTTTACTCGTATCATGTATGTCTTGTAGGCTTAATTGATTTTACTTCCGTGGCTAATTGTAAGAGTTGTGAAAGCATCAATAACCTACCTATTAATAATTGAGTTTAATACAATTTGTCGTTTGATGTAGCAGTGATAGCCTAAAGGTTGAACGCTTGGCTTCCATGCAGGAGGGTTTGAATTCGATCTAGGCCCTTACCTTTGACTTTTCAAATTCATATGCGGATCAAAATTTGATTATGTCTTGCAATAACGGTGAAGAAAATCATCGTGAAGAAACCTGCAAACCTGAGACGGCTCCATAAAGTTCTCGATGGTGTAGCGTAGTGGACTAAGGCCTAAACCCTTCTCATTCTTTGAAGAGGCCCGTGCCCAGCAGTGGGACATAAATGGCATTCTTGGCAGATAAATTGGCAATTCTCTGCACCGATACAGCTCCATGAAAGTCTTTATACTTTTAAGTTATTCCTATACTGCATTCAGCACTGGTAACGCTTAAGTTGGAACTTACATCGTAATAGAGAATCATGTTGATACATACAAAATACGTATTAGCATATATTTCGCGAGTTTCCAGACGCATTTGGACAACAATAGTGTCTGAACTGGTTAAAAAACTAAGTGAAAGTTCGCGCGACGCGACCTTAAAACTATTATGAGCGCATGAGAATTTAAGAGGTTACTAATACCGAGAATATCAACTTAATTCGTTGTTTTTTGACCTTGAACAGCTGGTATATGCTGTTTTGAACGTTAATTCAACAGATGGGTAGGATTACGATGTTTATTGGAATTAAAAGATTTGCTACAGACTTTGCTGTTACTGTTAATCTTCTTGACTATTTGCCAAAACAATTAAATGGTCCTTTTATTGGCTAAATGAGCAAAGGCGTCTTGAATTGACGAGCAGCTGCATCTCTAGTGCGAAAACGTTGAATCTGCTGTCATAAACCCTCTTGGTGACTACAAGCAAAACCTTGTGGTCGAGTCATTTTGTTTAGTCGGAATATAAAGATATTAGTGGATTTAGGACCTTTGCCTACATTTAAGGTAGTAAAATAACATCACGCCTGTATTACCAGAAGGGTTTGGCAGAGGTTTATAGTAACACCCTCATTCCGCCGTTATGTTTAAGTCCCATGTAATAGGGGGCGAGCCTATTGCCAAGCCTATTTCAGGTAGTGTAATGGTGAATATTACAAAAATAATACTTCGGAGTATTTTTTGGAATGATTTCATAATATTCTGTATTTTTACTTTCCTCGTGTTCTTAATGAAATGCAGTGTCCTAATCTCGGGTAAAAGTATCAATTTCACACTCGAACAACAACCGATGTCTAGCCATGCACTATGAAAACCTTTAACAATATTTTTTCTTCTTTCTGGCCTGATTAACCCCAGCCATTGTCAGGATATACTCTCCTTTTTAAGTCTATATTGTACAAAGACCCAATGATTTAACAATGTTCTCTGTCTTTCCAGGTATGCAGACCAGACATCGATTGCACGTTATCAACTAATAAGTGGCGGTACATCGAGACGTTTACCTGTCTCGGTGAAAACGAGAAGCTAAAGAAGGAGATGAGACTGTCCTTCCCCAGCGGGCATTCGTCATTCTCTGCATATACCATGCT
This sequence comes from Amphipyra berbera, assembly GCA_910594945.2. Lineage (NCBI taxonomy): Eukaryota > Metazoa > Arthropoda > Insecta > Lepidoptera > Noctuidae > Amphipyra > Amphipyra berbera. Next base: position 4,482,815 of record OU343138.1, read on the forward strand.
GTATTTCTGTGTAAGTAGATTATACTGAATGCTTGATGTATTACAAGCAAATTATCTTTCTCATTTGCTCATTTTTATATTTTTTGGTGCGGTAGTGTCAGCAATCATTGTCGTCTGCGTGTTAAGTTTTAATTGCTGAATAGTTCATATATTCGCCGGCACGTTACTTGGCAAGAGTAGAGAAGAGAATTCCTCTCCTTTCTTCTAAACTGATATGTTTAAAAATAAATTATAGCAATAACCATACAAACATGTTCTGCATGTTGAACTTGTTACATTTTATTTTCTTCTTTCTTATTATAACGTTGTATATCATGCTGTGCGATTACGTTAGGGTATCAATCTGTGTAAAACCTATAATTTTATGACCACCCATACTATGTGATTGTTACTTGTTGTAATTGCCTTATGAAATAAATAAATAAAATAAAATAAATAATGACAAGCAATAAGTTATAATTTTTTTGTTGTACTAACTGCACGTGCGCGAACTTACTCCCACTACCCCAAAACCTTGCCAAGTTATACTACTTATGAAATGTGCGCACTCATACCCTCATCGACAACCGTCAGTGCGTACACTTGCACTTCATCTTTATCATCATTCGAAGCTTTTATCAGCCCACTGCAGAGAATAAGTCTCCTCTCTTTTACGTAATTTTCCCTGTTTTGTGTCAGTCTTGTCCAGGTTTTTCTGACAATTTGGATCAAACATCGACCCATCTTGCCATCGGTCTTCCTATGCTACATTTACCCACTCTCGACCACCATTCTGTCAGGGATGTACTTCACCTGCCGTCACCACATCTAGCCAAGCGTCCTGCCCAACGACATTTGAGTTTAGTTATACATTTGCACTTACCAATTACTAAATTATTATGACCATGTTTCTCAGATGTACCTCCAGAAGCGCTTCACTTGGCGCGGTTCTAAACTGATGCGGCACGGGATCCAGTTTATCCTTATGTTGTTCGCGTGGTACACAATCATGACCCGCGTGTCCGACTACAAGCATCACTGGAGCGACGTGATGGCTGGCTTCAGCATTGGGTTGCTCTATGCTATTGTTATTGTGAGTACATCTAAAATTGTTTCTTATTAGCCTATTGTAAGTCAAAAGCAGAAATATTGTATGTCTTCTTATAACATTTCCAAATCACCACCTTCTACTAAATCTTTCCTTTCCGCTTCTAGTTCGCCTTCGTATCAAACCTCCGCAAGACTCCTCGCACGCGGCAGCACAGTCACGAAGCTGAGCTGCGAGCCACCAACGGGAACACCCGCGTGCAGGTTTGACAGTCATCCCCCACCAGCTCCCGATGTGAAAGCGACGCGGAAGAACTATGATACGAACAGCCGACCGTCTCGTGGATCTCTCACGAGTACATCGACGCCTGTAGGCAGTCACGAGAACAGTGAACTTTGACTAAGTTTAAGTGAGCACAAATTTTGAGTGAGTGCGGTTTCAATATAACGGATACAAGTAATTTTTAAGATATGTCCTACCTGAACATCGCTTTGCGTCGCTTCAAGCATTGCTCTGCGTTGACGCATGTGCTACCATTTTTCTTAAAGAGAAGTTATGTGTCTACGCAACGCGCTACCCAGCTAGGACAGAGAAATTTAAAGTGAAAAATTGCAGCTGATTTTTGCAAATATTAATAGTCATAATTATGATGGTTTTTTTGGATTTGGGGTGTTGACAGTTTGAGCAGTTATGTTTCATATCTGTTACATAGAATATCTATGTCTCGAATTGTATGAGTTCATGTATTTATTTTGGGTTTTGCATAGATAAGTAACTTACGCTTCTTTTTGGAGTGTTCTATCAGAGTTTTACGATATTATTAATTGCGTAATCTTAGACCGTAGTGTTTATGCATTGGTAAAAGTACGCACTTACAGATGAAATAATTAAGTAGTGTTGAAGTTGATGGTTTCCATCCGATTTGGATTTTTCTCTTTTTTAATGGTTCTATAGATAACTATTTGTTTTTATAAATAGGAGGAATTAATCTCTACCACGTGCATGTAGGTACCTACAATTAATTGGATAGTATACAAATACTTGCAGAACAATATTTTTAAAGAAGGCAGCTTAATTTTATAAACACACCTTTCTAAGTACAATAAATATAAATATAATCCCTATCAACAGGCTTCGCTTGTAATTGTGCGTACTTTTAGCAACACGTTTAATAGTTCGCACTCAAGTGGTCACGTGATGAACATTATAATAAAGATGATTTGAGGATTGTGCAATGTTATATAGGAGTTGATAACTATATGTATATATTTTAAATAATATGACCGGGTACTAGAAGTATTAGGTACTAACAGTGCTCGTAACAGTTCATGTTAAGATATTGCGGTATTCATATTTATTGATGCCGATTGGAGCTGGCTTGAGGCAGCTAAGTTATATTCAGTTGCTAGCTTCAATCGGTTTATATTGCCGGATGGCAATTGTTGAGTGGTGTGGAGAGTCAAGCAAAGCATGTCGATTTTTCGCAGTTATCTGATTCTCCAGTGTGTTGCCTGCCTTAGGGCAGCATTTATTGTAAAGAAATTGGTTGCTATTGTTTTAAATGAATGCTTTAAATATCGATTCACATATGAATTATGAATGAGTGAAGTTAATAAGGGTTGGTTAAGACTGCAGATAGATGGCTGGTAAATGATAAATATACCGTAATGACCTGAACTCTGTACATATGTGAATCGACCTTTATTGGATTGGTGTTGAATTTTTCAAATTTTTTATAATGTAGGTAATATTTTATAATTATAAACGTAAATTAGAACATAATAGAGATCTGTCGATTCTTAATTCTGGAACGAACGAACATCACTATAATAAAAATACATAGTGCACATATTATATTGAACACAAGCCAAGTATAAAGAGTTGAGAATCGATAGAGCTTGCTATAAGTAAGTGTACATATTTTTTAAAGACAGTACAATTTATATTGCTTGCACTTCAGTTGTACGTAAGATCTATGCGCTATATCAATGCAGGGTAAACAGCAAAATTAAAATACTCTCTTTTATATCTTGAAAGCAGCTGAATAGTTTTTTTGCAGCGTTCTATAGTTTTATAATACTTATCACTTTGAACTCGCAAGGACTCGCCACAAACACATGTGGCCGACCACAAGCTGTTCCCGTGTATTTCGAGTGGGCGACGCCGGCCACATGTGTGCGGAGTCTCTGCGAAATGTATGGATAAATAGTCCGCAGCTTGACGTCGGCCACACGTGGCTGTGGCAAGTGACCCTAAAGTCAATCTGGATTAAGATTTTCAATGCAAAATGTGTACAAAATAAATTAACGGACTAAGATCAAGTATTCCTTCATAAATCAATTAAGTTTGGTTCTAAAATGCTTATATTATTACTTAACCAACTAAGAAATTATTAATAATATTGTGCGCATACTATCTAGGTTTAACACGCAGTGATAGCCTAGCGGTTGTAGGCTTGCCTTCCATGCAGGAGGGTCTGAGTTCGATCTCGACCCGTCCCTCTGACTTTTCGAATTCATGTGTGGATCAGAATTTGATTATCACTTGCGTTAACAGTGAAGGAAAAATATCGCGAGGAAAGCTGCACACCTAAGAGGGCTCCATAAAGTTTTCCATGGTGTGTACAGTCTGCTAACCAGGCCAGCGTGGTGGACTAAGGCCAAAAGCCTTCTCATTCTGAGAAAAGGCCTGTGCCCAGTAGTGGGATAATCGGCTAATTAAGTATGTATGCATACTACTTACCTATATTATAGTAACATCTTTGATCGTACACTATTCGTAAATTAGTCAAATAAAGGTCTGCATTATCTTTATAATTAATATGTTAATTAATAAAATATCAATTTAATATTACTGCCAGTGCACAGCTACGCTACAAGATGGCGATTCTTTACCCACTTAACTCTCGCAATTAATGCAAATATTACAGTAAATAGTTATTGTAAAATACGTTTAATTACAATATTAAGTAACTTAGTTGCACATTTTAATGTTATAGTACAAGTTATTTTAAGATTATAGAAAAATATCACAAGTACTTTTTTGTCAAAATTTAAATTTGTCAGAATTTTTAAGCTGAAATCTTTCTCCATATTGTTATATCATATACTTTTATTGTAAGAGTTTGCCGACATTGCCGATTTTTCTTGGTCAGTTTTCAGTTGATTGGGTAAAAGTACGCACTTACGCGTACTTTTACCCAACCGATCGAAAAATAAGAACGCAATATTATGTCATTAAAAAACTTGCAATAATACACTGGTGTCAAGTCCAATATGGAGCTAGATTTTACTGCATTTATTTCAATTGTTTTTGATTTTGTGTTATACGTTTTTTATTCGAAGATGCATCGGAGGTATCTTATAATGAGCTAAATTATACTGAAAATATTTTCAACCCTGTGACTTGAAGTCCAGTGATTTAAGATCTTAACCCTATGACCAGTCGGGTTTATACGACAAATAAAAACGTTTTCATGCCCGCGTCTTCTCGGTCATATTTATACGACTTGGGCGACACAGGCACGAAAACATTTGTCGTATAAACCCGACTGGCGCGGTCAAAAGGTAAAGCTGTCGTAGTCATAGCTAGTGCAGCACACACAACATGTATACAGTAACTTTGAGAACCGTTATTAGGCTGATATTGCGCTAGTCGAGAGCTTACCACTTAAGGTCTGTCTACACACATCCTTATCTGGACAGGGCCAGGACTGAACCGGACCTCCACATAACATACATTTTGTACCGAAGCGAGGGAGTCACTGTAAGGCTGGTCACTGACGCTAGCTGGCACGGCACCCACGGTGACCGACTAGCGGGTCCAGGGGGGTCACGCGAGATGGCACCAAAGACCGTGAACCGTGTTTCATTTATAAAAAAATGCGGAAATTGGGCTAGCCCTAACCATTCTTTGAGCTGAAGGCTCCACTACAAAGGAACCGGGAGTTACAATGGTCGGCCAGTCCATCTGGACTCTCAATAAAGCAGATTGGTCCTTAGCAAAGAAAACTTACAAATTGTTAGGTCAGTACGATGCATCCGAGGAAAATTACGTATATATATGCAGCTCATATATTTATGTTAGTCATAGTAAACGTAATTTGAAGTCTCTAAGACAACTGTAACGTATTTTTTTATACTGTGATATAGGCTTTTAACTGAAAGGAATAAATGATCTGAGATGTTTCACGAGCTGGTTAGTCGATTGTTTACTAAAATATTTATTACCCATGGTATAACAAAGAAAGATAGTCTCTTCTACGACTAGATCATGTAACTGACCTATACTACGTCATACCTACTGATGAACCAATTAGCTTCGGCTTCTATTTTCAAACTTTGTTGTTATTGATTAGAATATAACTAACCGTGACGTAGATGCGTACATTGCGGGAAGCGAATACCAGGCAGCGTTATAATACCGTGGTTGAAATCTTACATTATACAGGGTGTAAACGAAATCATGTATTTCTTTCAAACCACGTGATGTACTGCTGACATTGATTAACCCTGAACGGGAAACATTTGGATTCAATAAAAAAAAAACAAGAAGTAAACATTTGTGTTCTTAACGCGAGGCATTTTAGCGCCTCCTGGTAAATGACCGTGCGGCAAACGATAGCCGCGCAATTCGCTCGGGGCGCTAAAATGCCTCATGTTAAGAACACATTTTTACGTCTTGTAATTTTTTTTATTGTAAGTATCCAAAATTATCCCTCGTAGTGTTAATCTGTGTCAGCAGTACATCACGAGGTTTGAAGGAATTACATGATTTCGTTTACACCCTGTATACCTCTAGATAGAGCCTCCGCGTGGCCGCACATGAGACAGCAATATAAAACTAAAATACTGCATCCTCCCATCGTAGAGCATACAGTATACACTAAACACCTAACTAATGGAGTCTATTTCTCATTTAAACAAGAATACGGGAAAACCGACGTTCTGTGGCAGTGAGTTGGCTAATTGGCTAACATTTAAAAGTTCGCCATCTAGCAAAAAAACGGCACGTCACATGTAACAGAAGATACGATGCTTTGTCTCAGTTTTATTACTAATTTTGTTTATATGCTTCTCACTTCCACACTTCCACTGTAATCATGGCCGTATCTAGAGGTATATAGACTAATGTTGAAATTTACATAAAATATATGCAGCGAACGTCATCAGCTAGTCAGTTATTTATTTACATTTACGATAATCGACTAATCAAGTACATCTCTGTTACAAATACCCAATAGAAAGTTAGCTTTAGGTCCAATTAGGTGCTAGATAAGTGTAATATAGTTAAATAATATTTTTACTTATTGTGACACATGATGTCTACGTTTTTTAAACTATTTTATGTAAAATTACTTGTTTATATGTTTTTTTTTATGTATAATAGAACTTAAAATGCACTGCCTTTAGATTTCTTGATGTATTGTAGCTTTGAGGCAGCTATTTATTTACTTATTTTTTAAATGTGGTTAAAAGTTTATAAAGCATAATAAATCTGTATAAAGTGTTTATTTTTTCTTTTTGAAATCCTCGTCCCATTTTCAATAAGGGAAATCCCTATCAATGACGTTATTTTATGCTCTTACCAGCTAAAACCATCTCGGTATCCCTCCAAGGACGAGCGTATAACCGGGGCGAGATTTGCTAGTGCATTCACCACAAGTCCGGTAGCGAATCCACAGCCCATACTTTTTTACCTGTATTTTCCTGTTAATAACGCCACCTATGTTCAACTACAATGATTCGACATGAATATTCGAAAAGTTCCTAACACAAAACACAGATGGCACTATCTTCAAACTTAACAAAGTAGGTTCAATATCAATACTTATTTAATTCACAGCGTCAATAATATAAACAGTCAACTACTCGCGTTATCGCTTACAAGATGAAATTTAATAGAGCAAGGACCTCAGCAACGGTGCTTTTTGCAATGTTTGACAATGACTAACACCACCTACTCACGCCTACTAAGTAATCATTTTATCAGTATTGTCATAGCCTTTATCGAGGGTTGTCGTGTGCAAGCGAGCGTGATTGTGAAAAAAAAGGTTTAACGTAAATATTATGTTATTATAGTGCAACAATGGCAGTCGACAGGTTAATATGGAAGATTGCACTGGACTTTATCGTCCTGGCCTGCGGTAAGTAAATAATTATAGTGGTTTTGTTAACTATTTTTTCATTGTTGTTAGAACTTGCTGTTGAATTTCGATCAAAGGATTAATCAATAGCCTGATAATGTGCTTAGAATGTTTTGCTTATCTGAGTGTAACAGGGAGATAAGTTTTATTTCCGTATACCTACCAAAGGTACCTATCCAATGGATCATTTTTTTTAAATTTATCTAAGAAAGGTACCTACCTAAGAAAATATAGGTAGGTATATATTTTTTTTAATTTTCTTTTGTCAAGTTATCACTAAATTTTAGAACTACCCACAAATATATTTAATTAAGTAGGTACATATCTATTTTGGGATAAAACTGACAACTACCCAAGCTAAAACTACCGAATACTTAGTATTTCTATTTACCTATATTTTTATTTACTTAACAAAAATTTACTTATCTTTAAAAGGGACCAACAACGCTTTGACTTCGTAAGAGAACAAACGATAATGTGCAATGTGTGTTGTTAAAATCTAAACAAAAAAAATGCAAGATTGTAATACCTAACCTTCGTTTTAATTGAGCGAAGTGCAGAGCGCGAGCAAACCTGATTTTTGCGAAAATGAGTTAGAACGTCCATGACATAAGATTTACTTTGCTTTACATATTACAAAGACATGTTTTTTCTAAACCACGTCTAAAATCAAGATTAAATTGTCCAATGAAACCATGTAGGTACCATTATCGCCTATTTTTGTGTTAAAAACGACCTTTGTTGATATAATCTTAATCTTGTAAAAATATCCGAGAAAGTGTATAGTGGTAAGCAGTATCCGACCATCGAAGTTGGCTGGCTTCTGCAAATTTTGTTTATAGTAGGTACAATAGACAGATTTTTTTAATTTGCAGAAACCGTGCATGACAATGGTATAGACCTGCAAAAAAAAAAATTTGGTTATTTTTGATTCTTATCGCGATACGGCTACTTAGAAGCCACTCACATATGTACATCACATATGTTTTGTCATATTATTATAACATGCCGCTTACAAATCTAACTGTATTTTCTTATTTGTAGAAAGAGATCATCCCATTATAAAGGTATCTCCAGTACAATGTGACATGGCCATAACATTGGCCATTCTCGAGAACTGGGTTTGGCACATACCTACATGTAGTAAACGGTACTTCTGCGTCCATAAAGTTGTATTTCAGAGCAAGTTGCAAAGCTAAGAGGTCGTTTAAGTTTTTTTATGAATTGCGTTTGTGTTTTTTAAATTTTTCATCCATACGTCAATAAGCTGAGGGAGACCGTCCCGACGCGACGGAAGAGTTCTGCATTTTTTTATTAGTTTGTAAAAGTAGAAAACTGCTACAAGTTTAATTCGATAATTCATTAGAAAAACAAACTATTATTGTATACAAGGTTAGTCGGAAAGGGGGTACTAAGCCGAAAGGGTGTTAAAGTACCTATAATAAGGGATAACTTTTGTTCTACAACTTTCCCCAAAACTCGATAGTTTAAGAGAAATAGCTTTTCAAAGATTTCGTAAAAAAAATGTTAAAATCTATATGTCCATAGCTATGATCAGCTGTTTTTACAATTTAGGTCATATTTGGGGTCACGGATTAGAAAATTAATTTTCTGAATTCAAACTATTGCAGGTACGATTTTATTTTGCAAAAACTAAAATAAAAATCTTTTTGCATGCAAATAAAAATTATCGAATTTTGAAATTTTAACACTTGTTTTAAAATAATCATCAGTGATACGTTAGGTGGCCCGCGGCTTAGTACCCCCTTTCCGACTAACCTTGTATAGTTTCAAATAGATTATTTTGTAACCAACGTTGTAGATATTACTTTTAAATCATTTACTTACTTATTGTTTTAAAAGTAGCAGCGGAAATACCTTAAAACGTCTTTTTCGTGATGTTCGCTTTCTGCTTATCTACGCTCAGTAGGTTTAAGTTAAGAAGCGTCTTAATGAACGATCAAGGACTTTGTACCGGCACCCGACAGCGACACGGGAAACAGTCTGAACCACTTTATCGCTCGATTTAACATTCATTGACCTGCATGCATTACTTATTATGGTGTGTTGTGTAAGTAGCAGGTGTAAGTACATTACATAATTATCATTCCCTCGCTGCAATGCGGTATAGAAAGTTTTATAAGGCTACTGCAGTAAAACCTGCAGTTTATTACTCTGAAATAATCCTGGAGGTAAATGTTACATAATATGCTGATCGATGTAATAAGAGCAAGTTTATCGATCTCCATCGGGGAATCCTGATTCTGGACTAAGTGTATCTAGTTTTGTTTTACGTTGACGCGATAACTTAGCACTATTCGCACAAAGAACATTAGAAACCTTTTTTTAACCGACTTCCAAAAAGGAGGAGGAGGAGGTTACTATGTTCGTCTGTATGTATGTTTTTTTTTTTTGTGTATGTTCATCGATATTTTCGCCAATTGTGAACCGATTTTATTGATTCTTTTTTTAATAGATAGGGTATACTTCGAAATTGGTCCCATTTAAATTTGGTGAAGATCTTATGAAGAACTTCGGAGATAGACAATGGAACTCCTCAATGACGAACAGTACCTACGCATATTGTGATGATGTGATTATGTTACGAGCAGCGTCTTTAGTAGGTCCAACCAAGTTTTAATTAAGGCCACTAAAATAAAAAAGATAAAAACTTTTTTACAAAAAATTTAAACCGACTTCAAAAAAGAATAAAATAATTACCTACCATATAAAATTTACAGTTTCAGAAGTCGGTGCCTTCAATTTGGTTCAGCGTGGATCAGCACCGACTTCTGAAACTGTTAATTTTATATGGTAATTATTTTATTCTTTTTTGAAGTCTGTTTAATTTTTTTGTAAAAAAGTTTTTATTTTACTTTAATTACAACCATTGGACAAGCAAATTACAATAATTAAAGACACAGTTATACATGGTTACTGGTAACTCGACGTATTCCTTGCAGGACATTATAGAAGGGCTGAAATGCAACAAGTGAAGCCACCAAATGTTCTACCGAAATTCAGTAGTTTCTGAGATTCATTATTTTTTACTATTGTTGAAAAATACCAGATTCAACCATTTGAAACCTATTTAACCCTTAACTGTAGTCCTGGGTCCATTGGACCCATGTTCGATCTTAGAACGTGTATAAAAATATCCGTAGACGCTGCAGCGCCCCCCGCTTCTAGGTACCTGTAGATATAAAAAAACATAAAGACAACGTTTACATTACTTTCATGAAACCCTCTCACAGTTTTTCTGACATACCTACTAATAGAATCTTCGCCCATTCATCCACAAACCGATCGCTTGTTAGATAAGAATCCTAGAGATCATTAAGGGCCAAACCACATCTGACGGAATATACGTCGTCAATCTTCCGCCGGTACACATAATTCCATACAAACATCTCACACCGTACACATGTGACCGAAGATGCGTTACTAAAATTCCTCGAGTAAATTACGCAACGGAAGATCTGCGACGTATCTTCTGTCACATGTGGCTGGATCTAACGGGGTGTCCTGAGCGATAAACGCGACGCGACGCGATGCTACGAACGCAAAGAACGCGATCAAAACAGCGGCGTTCCCTACTGGCAGCCTATGTAGCAGTCTGCGGCGAGACGCGACGTAACGCGTACTTTTCATCGCATCCTTTCGCGTAGCGTCGTATCGCATCGCGTTTGTCGCTTACGCAGGACACCCCGTAAGTGCCGCCAGGGTGCGAGGTATTGAGGACTTAGCACAGCACGTGCAACGGTGCGACGCGACGTGGAGGCAAAGCAAAGATTCTGTGCTTCCTATTGCGGCGCTAATTGTTTGAAGCAAAGAATCGAGCCAGCTCAATAATGCAGATCAGGTGGCGTATTATGACTTGTTAAAATCATAATTGTTCCGTTGTGAGAATGTGACGGCGCTTTACGGCCTGCATATCCGCGTCACTTTCTCTCACCGGAACAGTGATGCTTTTAACACGTCATAATACGCCACCAGGCGCGTCAGTCTTTCCACCGAACGTTTTACAAGCTGTAGGAATAATCACCCCGTTGTCCTGGTGAAACTTAATTACACATACACCCATAGGTATTCTAAGATGTTCCTCCAAAACTTCCTCGACTCGACTCAGCCTTTCTCACTACAATCGGTAGTCATAGTTGACATAAACGTCCTCGACTCGAGATTTTTCCTCAGTCGAGGTTAGGAATCATCTGTCAAACTCAAGGTACCTCGGAAGTCTCGGAACCTACCATAAGTAAGGAAGAGTCAAAGTTCGTATATAACAAAAATGAATTTTGAAGACTGTACCGAATATGCTTACGATAATCCTTAGAAGTATTTATCGCGGCGTTATTTGCGCGATGCAGATAATTCAAATTATGACGTAATGACTCCGTCGAGGAACCTCAAAGTTCACTCGAAATTGCGACTAAGAATACAATTTTGAAGGAGTTTTCGACGCCGTCCTGAGTCGAGTATGAGTCGAGTAAGTTTTGGAGGAACATCTTAGAATATGGGTGATATACTGAGTTCGATTCCCCGGTTGGCAAAAGTAATAAGGTCAAAGGTAGATTAGATAGATTTTTCTTAAAAACAAAATTTTCCCCATTAGATCGCATGTCAATTTGAGTCGTTGTAGTATAAATTTAAATAGCGTGATGATATTAAAAAGATTTATTACGACATATTATAAGTACTTACGTAATTTGATTGTAACGAATCGATTTATATTCGATAACCGCATTTAGTACAGAACTGAGTTAACTATAAGTACCTCTATTTACTGGGTGTAGCACAGTTATTATAGCGATGAGATCACACACAAATACTTGACCAAAACTGTCTGTGTGTTAAAAATGCATTCGGAAGTATTCGGCAGCCGTAAACAATCTATAGGTACCTACTAATATTATAAAGCTGAAGAGTTTGTTTGTTTGAACGCGCTAATCTCAGGAACTACTGGTTGGAATTGAAAAAATATGTTTGTGTTGGATAGTCCATTTATTGAGGAAGGTTATAGGCTATATAACATCACGCTACGACCAAAAGGAGCGGAGTATAAATGAAAAATGTTGCAAAACGGGAAAAATGTCCACCCGTGTGAAGCCGGGACGGGCGGCTAGTACCTATCATATACGAGAACATGACGCACAAAAATAAAATAAAAGTAAAAAACAAAACCAAAAAGAAAGTATTGCGAAAAATATGCGTCGCATCCGCGCAAAGCGGCCATCGCTCAGCATAATGCTGTGTCTCACGTGCGAAACGGAGCCATAGCGCTGGTTTACATGGTCGAAATGAAGAATAGGTAGGTATTAATATGTAACTAAGTGCTTATGATATCGCTTGACTGGTAGCTTGGTATAATCGAAGGAAAACAGAATTTCCATGATCAACACGCTTGTAAAAATAACGAGTATTGTTGAATAAGTTAGTAGCAACCAAGAATACCTACTGTTTCTCGTATAGTTAGCCACCGATTCCGAGTAACTATATATTTCACAAAAAACGCTGAAACAAACTCGAAGTGAAGGTCTCTTTTAAAGTCAAATCTTTGGGGGCCCTGGGCGTCAAATAAGTGACCTCATGGACAAGGGCAGCACGTAGTGGTCGCACTGTGAAGGTATAAAGGAAGACAACAATGTCTCCCTGAGAAATGCCTTACAATCGTAGCACAGGAGAGGCTCTGAAAGCATAACTTCATCCCTGAAGGCCCCCTATTGTGCTGACGATGGCCATCAAGGGAGTTTAAGTGTTGTAAAAATCCCTCCCCTTCAGGCCGGCAGGCTTTACAAGAATTCGTACTGGAAAAAAAAGTGCATTTTTGAGGGTTTGCTCTTGACTCTAGTCTAGGTCAGAGATGACAGAGATGGATGAGTCTACGATGGAGTGAGTTTACCCAGATGAAGTATGTTCACTCTTACTTGAGAAATTAACGTACAGACGATTTATAGATAACTAGCGACCCGCCCCAGCTTCGCACGGGTGCAATATAGATACTAATGTGGGCATATAAACCTTCCTCTTGAATCACTCTATCTATTAAAAAAAACCGCATTATAATCCGTTGCGTAGTTTTAAAGATATATAGGGATACATAGACATACATAGTGACAGACAGACAGCGGGAGCGTCTTTGTTTTATTATACTATGTAAAGATAAGTAATTCACAATAAACAAGAGCCACAGGACGGGACAAAGACGTTCCCGGCGTTTCAAGACTTGCCATGAACCCTGTCATCTAACTCAACATCAATTACAGATCGTTCGTTACCCGTAAACTTCCTTTACGTGTGCACTGGGCGCGAGCAGGAAGTAATTAGATCGCTCAGCTAAGCAAAGCCGGTGCGACAAACTTGAGAGCACTTATAGAAACATATGGCAATGGCAAGAAATACCTACTTAGAGCCCAGCGCAGATGAGGGGTACACCTCGGCGTACTTTTTATATCCTTCTTCTTCGCGCTGCCCTTATCCCACACTAGATAGGGGTCGGCATAACATGTAATTCGTAAATCCATGCTGTTAAAGATTTTGGCTTATTGTTTTAAGACCGGCGGCCTGCCTGACATCAACCCTCCTTGGGAATACTCGTTGCACCGTCGCGCGGGTGACCGAATATGCTTGCTGATATTATGTACGGGGTCCCAAAATGATATTTTTTATATCCGTGAAAATAAAATACTTAGAACTGCCTAGCATAACGCACGCGACCACGACGTCCGACGTAAACTTCGTCCGACGAGTCATGGTCGTCGCTCTGAACATTGTGCAGGTGGTTGCGGAAAAGATTTTTTAAGCAACAAATTTGCTTTTTTACTACGATCTTACAGCTAGTTCACACAGAAACTGTTTACAGGACCAGTTTTAGCGGATCCGTTTTTATTTTGGTGATGGCGCCCGTTGTTGTATGAGCAAGTTCACACACACGACAGTATTCCGAACCCAGTACCTAAATAATACTAGATTCGTTATTTTTATCGTATCCTGCCTGCCAGATGCGACGCAGCTGCCATTTGTTTAACTGATCCGTCGGTACAGATGTGAACAAGTACTAGTATTAAGAAAAACTAGTATTAGTAGACAAGTATTAGTAGATGCACTAGTATTAAGAAATTATTTTTAATGTATTGTGTAAACAATTGTTGGCTAACCTAAATAAATAAACAACACATCCAGTACCGACGGATCCGTTAAAACAGATCCGCTGTGTGAACGGTCTCTTAGGATTGACCATTTCATAAGTAAATTTTATTTAATAGTTTTTACAGTTACTGTTTTCTTCACAAGTGTATATGCCGCAAAGCCTATGTTCGGAGTGGTCATGATTCGACGCCCGAACTGTACGAGGATATTCGAAATTTTATTTTTTCGGACAAAAGGTATACCGAGGACTGTCCCTCGTCTGCGCTGGGCTTTATACCTACTCAAGTATCTGGAATAAGTTTTACTTCAAAATACTTTTTTTAAAGCATATCACCTTAACAAAAAGTACTTGCTTAGCTGAGGATAAGATAAGCCCTAAACTCGAATTATTTACTAAATGCGCTGTGTTCTTGTAAGGCCTGGTCAGACAGAGAGCGTGGCTGGGTGGGATTTTCACGTCCTGTGTTGATCGCGTGCCACTCGGATACTGTCACGGGAATAGGGTTCCCAGGCCTACAAATAGAAAAGCCGGATACAGATTCATATTTAGCCGGACATTTTGCCCTGAAAGCTTGACAAATTGGTTTTAAAAAGAAAAAAATCGTTTGCTCGCTTTCATTCGGCATCTAGGCGGGGCGGGGTTGACCAAAAGCCTGACGAAAGCCGGACTTGTATACAAGGTTAGTCGGAAAGGGGGTACTAAGCCGAAAGGGTGTTAAAGTACCCATAACAATGGATAACTTTTGTTCTACAACTTTCCCCAAAACTCGATAGTTTAAGAGAAATAGCTTTTCAAAGTTTTCGTAAAAAATATGCTAAAATCTATCTGTCCATCATAGCTATGATCAGCTGTTTTTACAATTTAGGTCATATTTGGGGTCACGGATAAGAACATTAATTTTCTGAATTCATAACTAAAGCAGGTATGTTTTTTTTTTGAAAAAACTAAAATAAAAATCTTTTTGCATGCAAATAAAAATAATCGAATTTGAAATTTTAACACTTGCTTTAAAATAGTCATCAGTGACACTTTAGGTGGCCCGCGGCTTAGTACCCCCTTTCCGACTAACCATGTATATTTGGCCGGACACGACTGTTAAAAGCCGGAAATGTCCGGCTAAAGCCTGGTAACCCTACATACGAATCCGTCTTCCATACATTGTCATAGTAATTCGCACACTACGACCACACGATCAACACGCGATGTGAATATCACGCCCAGCCACGCTGTCTGACCAGGCATTTACTACCTTCGGGCTTTATCATAAGATCAATTCAATGGTTCCGTCACATTGCAATTTCACCAGTATTACAGTTATGTATGTACGTAAAATTTCAGCTCGACTCGATGACAACAAGTAGGTTATAATCCGGGTAGCAACTTCGAAAAAGTTTGACAACAAAATAAACGTTACCCGTCTTATTCCAAAAAGCGATCTAAATTTAGTACTGGTATTATTACTAGGTTTAAACCATGACTAAATAAAACGTTATTATAAAATGAAGTTTATCACTAGTTCATGAACTATCTATGGTACTAAAGTTAGTCCACCCACCGAGACCCTTAGTTTTACTATGGACTAACTGCGGTACTAATTTATTTGAGGTTAGCATTGATTTATTATTGTGTGTCTTTTTATTTACAAATCATTAAAAATAGATATTAATATGATTGACTTGATAGATTTGATAGATTTGAGTACGCTGGAGACGTCTCGGCGGTCTTACAGACATCATCATCGTGTGAATCCTTTTGAATTAAGTGACGAAGATTTGAGATATAAATATAGGTTCACAAAACGTATTGGAGAAAAAATAGTGGATGTTTTACGTGAGGATTTATCCCACGAGCCTCACGTCAGCATTGCTTACCTAATAATAATTGAAAATCCATGTTTTATTAACTTTTTCTTTTAAACATCAGTTTTCACATTTTTTCTTTTGTTGTTACGTTTTTTAATTGTAGCCCACGATTTAACCAGACACAACAACTCACGAACAAACCACATATCAGTAACAGTAATACTAAGAACAATGAATAAAAATAAGACATCCATTTGTGTATTAATAAAGGACGTAACATAAACATTCCTCTCAAATTACCCGCCGTATGCACTTAATTCACTTCATTTCACGCTAGAGGTGTTAAAAATATGACAACTTGATTATAAAAAGCGCGTCAATTGTACAAGTTGTGCTCGTTCAATATATTGTAACCTAAACAAAGAACGATTTAGGACATATTTTGGTATTAATAAATAATTATTTAAGCATTTCAAGTGTTATTATAATATCAATATTAACATAAACGGAACGTTGCTTCAAATAAAGCCTGTATGAACGAATGAAAGAATGCCATTTTTGTTTCTTATCTGTGGATATTGTTTAGACCATGGACCTTCTTTGGTACTAGCTGATCCTCGAATAGTCTTAGTTTTGTAATCAGAACACATTTAGAACCTGGTATTAACGTTAATACCGTCACAATCCTAAACTTTGTAATCTTGGTTTAAACCAGTACTTAAGCATTTTTTTGTAATAAGACGGTGCAAGTTTAATAAAAGCTCGTATATACAAGGTTAGTCGGAAAGAGAGTACTAAGCCGAAAGGGTGTTAAAGTATCTATAATAAGGGATAACTTTTTGTTCTACAACTTTCCCAAAAACTCGATAGTTTAAGAGAAATAGCTTTTCAAAGATTTCGTAAAAAAAATGCTAAAATCTATCTATCCATAGCTATGATCAGCTGTGTTTACATTTTAGGTCATATTTGGGTTCACGGATTAGAAGCTCCATTTTCTGAATTCGTAACTAAAGCAGGTATGAAGATTTTTTGAAAAAACTAAAATAAAAATCATTTTGCATGGTTATTTTTTTATCGATTTTCGAAATTTTAACGCTTTCTTTAAAACAGTCATCAGTGATACATTAAGTGGCCCGCGGCTTAGTACCCCCTTTCCGACTAACCTTGTATATAACATCACGCCTGTATTCCCCGAAGGGTTGGGCAGAGGTGAATAGTAACACTCTCATTTCGCCGTTATGTTTAAGTCCCATGTAATATGTAATGTATGCGAAGCCTATTGCCACTAATCGGGCCCAAATCCAGACTCAGGGCTGCTACTGAAAAATTTCTAACAGAAAAACTCAATCACACTTTGCACGACCTGGGAATCGAACTCAGGACCCCATGCTCAGCAGTCCCTCTTACTACCACTAAACCAACAAGGCATTATTATGGTGAGTCTTATTCGTTTTAAATCAATTTGTTTATCGTATGTTAAAAGATTAACAAAGATAGCACAGTGTGCACGATTCCTTATTTACTGTCGTGCAAATTAATTGAATTGGATAACTGGGTTAGCTTCATTAGCGAGATTAGGATTTTTTTTATGACTTTTATGTTATCTGTTAATGTAGTACTTTCTATTTAAGTATGCTATGTATAGCAAAATTTTGGATGTGTAAGGCAGTGATAGCCTAGTGGATGAACGCTTGCCTTCCATACAGGAGGGTCTGAGTTCAATCCCGGCCCGTACCTCTGACTATTCGAATTCATGTACGGATCAGAATTTGATTATCACTTGCATTGACGGTGAAGGAAAAATGTCGTAAGGAAACCTGCACACCTGAGAGGGCTCCATAAAGTTCTCGATGGTGTGTGTAGTCTGCCAACCCGCACCAGGCCAGCGTGGTGGACTAAGGCCTAAACCCTTCTCATTCTGAGAAGAGGCGCGTGCCCAGCTGTGGGACAGTAATGGGCAAAATTTATTCAAATCAGTTGAACCATTTTCGAGTTTTTGCGAGACTAATGCACGGCCATTGATTTTTTTTATAGGTAACTAGCTGTATCCTCGCGGCTCCGCCCGTAGCCTATGTTACTCAGTGATAAAGTAGCTTTCTAACGGCAAAAGAATTTTTGAAATCGATCCAGCTGTGTTTAAGTTTATCGTTACATACAAAAATACAAATATTTCCTCTTTATAATATTAGTATAGATATAGATTTAATCTAAGATTATTAGTTGCTACTGGCAAGTTTCGGGACTACGGGTAGGTATGTCTAGCACCTAAATGATCTATGCACCTATCTCGGGTGTGGCATATAATAGTGCCACACTTGGGAATGAAACTCTACCTCACAAGCAATTAATGTTAATAGTGCACTAACTATAATTGGACCACCACTAATTCCTACCTCGATTAACAGATTACGTTAACGATTACCTAGATTAATCCGAACTATGATCTGTTTGCGGATGATTGGAAGAAGATTTTATTAGTATGCCTGAAGCACTGCGAGAGAGATTCATGCAAGATGTCTAATTCACTAATGTATTTTATTTTTTATTATTCTATCTTTAATTATTGTAATTGGTCCAAGACCGTTGTAATTAAAGTAAAAAAATAAATGAAAAAAAACAGAACTCTCGTTCAGTTCTAACCTACGATATCTAAGTACCTACTAGTTCGAAGTTAATACCTCAGAACTTAACCTTGAGTTAAATAACCGAAAAAGTGGCTACCTTGTCGTGATTGTAATGATAACATTGTTATGTAATTTTATCTACCTACTTCTGTTGATAAAATTCGGTAACAAAATAGTTTTATAATAAAATACTTAAGTATAGTTATATAATAAATAACTGCCTCATAGGTCTAGTGGTGAAAGAGCGACTGCTGGTCGTGAGGTCCTGGATTCGATCCCCAGGTCGGGCAAAGTGTTATTGGGTTTTTCTGTGTCGAATCCCTCAGTAGCAGCCCGGAGTTTGAATTTGTGCCCGGCTGATGGCAATAGGCTCACCTCCTATTACATGGGACTTAAACATAACGGCGAAATGAGGGTGTTACTAATTACTATACACCTCTGCCTAACCCTTTTAGGAAAGCAGGCGTGATGTTATGTTGTAAATTGCATGCAAATTGTAAATAAGCTTGCATTACGTACTAAACGATCGAGGTCGTCGTTTATCTTAAGTGCAAATGTTATTGGACAAGCTTTGAAAGAAACCGGTATCGCGTCATCTTTTTAATTGTAGCTTTACCCAATACTTTTTTAATACACCTAACTCGTCTGAGAAAACAGGTGGGTATTGTAATTTTAACGATTCGGCAATACTTATAGATTAACAGTAATTTTTATTGGCATACATACATAAACTCATGCCTTTTTCCCATGGGTAGGCACAAACTATAGAACGCCACATGCTACCATCCTTACATACTGCTTTCGCTTCATCCACATTCATACACGCACGCCGGTTGAGAGTAGGTACTCTGCACCTGTCCTTTGTGAAGAATATCACCAATAACATCAATGTATATACTTCTGCGGCGTCCTCTACCGGCGTTTCCATTGACATCCACCATTTAAATTCCTTTTGTTAATCGCCGTTCACTCATTCTCTCAACATGACCAAACCACCTAAGCATACTCCTTTCAATTTTTGTCACTACATCATCTTTTAAACCGCAACTTAATCTGCAACGTTTTTATTAAACAAACAAATAAAATATCTGCCTACGACGAGAAGTGTTTTAAATGATCACAGTTAACTTTAGCCATGTGGACGAAGCGATATGAAGCTAAACTCACTTCACTTACTTCACTTACAGATTTTCAGAAAAAAGGTTTACGTTTACTAATACTTTCAAATTTGTTTCACTTGCATGTTGCATGTTGCATGGTTTTTATACCACAATGACGCCGATTCTCTTATTCACCAACTAAACTAAAATTAAAGAATTGCTATCCTTTACTAACAGAAAGCGCGAGAAAAGGACGGTGATAGATAAGAACTGAGTTAGAGATGTCAAACTAATTTACGCCTTGAACTTCACCGTGTTCTTCGTCAACACGTTCCGACGTGTCGTCATTTGTATTGAAATTTTAGTTCAACTAGGTAAATTTGACAGCTCTTATTTATGTCTGTCTCTTTCTTATTTTATCAGAGTGAAAAAGATGGTAATAGTCTAAATTAAGTTTAATTTGTGCACAACGGAATCGACACTATTGTCTGGACTTTAGAAGAGACCTTGATCTCTGAGTATGTTTCGGCATTTCTTCTCAGAGCTAGTCAGACAGGAAATGCCGGCGTCATCTAGTCTTATAAAAAACATTACATTGACCTATAAAACTGTCTGTAAGAGATATATTTACACAAAAAAAAAAACATTTATCAAAGACTTTTTAATTATTTTACTAATACGCATTACGTGAAGTTTATTGTTAAGAAGAAATACCTATTTTTACATGTCGATTTTTTTATAATTGAATGAGTTATGAAAACTTATTAAATTAAATGAAATAAAAAACAACGTCTCAACACTTTTAGCTCGGACTGTACATCGACTTTTTTATGCTTATCAAACAAGAAATGTTAGGTACCTACTTATGTTCAGGCTGAGCGGAACCTCGGCCACAAAACAGATAGGTACAGAAGTCAATCACATGTATGTACTTCACTTTTCATACCTATGCTCGGCAGTCGCTCTATCTATATATCTATCTCTCTCAAGCGCATGGCACTCGCGCTCGCACTCACTCGCACTCTAGTCCCAAACAGTCCGAGATATCGTGTCCGTAAGCAATGTCTATGTGTGCGTTGGTCGAGCGCACTTGTATGTAGATTAACTTCTGTACCTATCTATTTTGTGCCTAGGCCGAGTTGGAGAAGAAAGAAGAAAGAAAAGTTGTTTACTCGCGCCAACATGACGCACTGAAATAAAATAAAAGTATAAAACAAAACCAAAAAGAAACTATTGAAAAAAACACGTACGTCACATCCGCGCAAAACGGCCATCGCTCAGAATAATGCTGTGTCTCACGTGCGAAACGGAGCCACAGCGCTGGTTTTCAGCGACAGCCGGCGTCAACATGATGACGTCCACCGGTGCAGCAAGTAAAATTGGGTGTCCACCATCACGTATCATTCGCACATTAACTACGTGTGTTTTATTAAAATGTGTAATAGACAATTGCACTATTCCAGAACAGTTGATAACACGACCTGTACCTATACGTAAATAACCGATCCTTCATTGATAATAATGGAAACAGTTCAAAATACTATTTGTAAACTTTCTAAGAAATTGCTGTGACTGCCGATGCAGTGACTTCGAACTATATCGTCAGTGGAAAGGTATAAAGACTAAAGCGTCAATATACCTACTTTACAGTAGAGAGATTCAAAGTATTTTTTTTAGGAAAATAAACATAATTATTTTTCTTACAGTATACATATCAAATAGATAGTTTAATTATCTATTTAATATGTATACTCCAAGAAAAATAACTAACTAAAGTAAAAAAATAACATGTTATTCATTAACTTTGTACAACCTTATTATTTCTACACATAAGTGTATTAACTATCCGGCTATCTATCCGGGAAAGATTATAAGAAATAAAATGAATAATCATTAGTATTTGTTAAGTATAACCTATTGGTCACTAATCAATCTTTTGTAGGTACCTACCGTTATCGGTGAGTCAGCTTATCAAATTCAATGTTATCTATATTACACATATATGTGATAAATATAGTAAATTATGTTTGACTAAGTATCTTATCAGCGCGGTTTTGGAGAGCACGATTATGTTTATTTTGTTTCGGGGACTCACGGCAAATATCTCGGCACGAGCTATACGAAAATGGTTCATGGCGTGGTGAATTAACCAGTCAGCAAGGTCGTTGGTAACGAAGCTCACCGCCCGGGGTACGCCGAATTACAACGGGCGCGGGTCACATCGCGACCGGGGTTGCGGTGCATGCTTTTGCGAATCCCGCGATCCCGGCCGAACGGTCAGGAGGAGGAACACCGTTGGTTTTTAGCCGGTAAGAGTCCGGCAGACTCCCTCGCCTTTCCCGGGCGAGGGACCACCCCGCTAGCCGGGCGGGCGGGCTGGCCTTTTCATACTTCGGTTCACATCGTTTGTGTCGCTGACGTAGCTAGACTTGCTGAAACGATGCTCGCCCGCCAGCTTGTGATGTGGCCTACGGTTCACTAGAGACCGAGCGGAATGCACGCTGCTTACCAGTCTCGGCATCGACGCGTCAGTACCGCGCTTACGTCATCCGAGCGAAGTCTCAAGTTAACTCTTACGGTTTATACTTCTTCCAACACGGCATGACCTCTTCTCGTATTGCTCGTGCTTACACGAGAGAAGAAAAAGAAGCCTGTTGGTATGTGGGACGTGGTAGGTGGTAGGTGGCAATGATTTTTTAGGTAAGTTTTGAAGACATTTAATTATGTCAATTGCTTTATATAGTTTAGCTTCCTTTTCCCTTTTGTAAATGTGAGAACTTTGTGGACCTGCATCTATAAATTTATAAATTACTATTATTCATATTGTTTTTTTATTTTATTTTGTTTGTTAATTTTTTATACTCAAGTCTTTTATTACTTCATTACTCATTGGCCTGTGGTCAGGACTTCATTGTTCTCTCACTATCCTAAATCATTGTACTGTATCCACTGAAATTGTTAAAGATATTATTTTTAAAAGAGTAACCATGGAGTTTCTTGCCGGCTCTTCTCCATAGAAAACGACTAATTGGAACCGTGCATCTAAATTCGGCTTTTCATAAGCACCTGTGTTGGTCTATGTGAAATAAAAATTTTGATTTTTTTGATTGCATATACATGAGTAGTGCTCTATTGACTACGTGAGACGTACTTATAAAGGTACTTAATCATGATACGTTAGGAGCTCTTCAAGTTGATAACAGGTTGTCGCAAATCAATAACTAATAATTGTAAGAAGTATTTCTACTTAGGTACAGTTCAGGTGACGAGTCGTGGCCACTCTGAATATAGGCTTTGCGAACTTTCGCACATGTACACTCGTGAAGAAAACAGTTACTGTAATAACTACCTATTAAGCCCGCCACTAGCTGTTTCGTCGCCCGCCGAAAAATAATGAAAATACCCGAATGAAAAAGATTAATTCCCAAGCGATACTTGGACCACCTTTTTTTGTAGTCGCTCCCTTCACTCTTTCGATTACTCCTGTATATTGAGTGACACAAAACCGAAAAAATTTAAATTGGTCTCAATTAGATGACTCGCTCGATTTGCCGCCCCCTGGTGTGCCGCCCGCTTACGGCGGCCCTGCTACCTATTAAATAAAATTTACTTAACCAATGGCCAATCCTAAGATCGTAGTAATTATATGTTAACTAAAAGATATTTTGATTGGCTGTCATAGGTATTCGTATGACACCCGGGACTGATTGTTTAACTTGTTCTCCGAGGCACGGAGGGGTCTCGATGTTTAACGAACGGTCACCCATCCACGAACTGACTGCAGCAAGCGCAGCTTAACCTCGCAAAACGTATGATCTGCGCGTGTTTTAGCCAGGAGCTCCTCGATGTTGCCTACACAGTCTGCTTAATTATCGGCAATAAGATTGACATGCATTTCATTTTGGGACCCAGTGCATAATATCAGCAAGCACATTGGGTCACCCGCGCGACGGCGCAACGCGTATTCTCAAGGAGGATTGATGTCAGGCAGGCGGCCGGTCATAAAACAATAAGCCAAAACCTCTAACAACATGGATTTATGAAATACATGTTGTGCCGACCCCACCTAGTGTGGGCTGTGTGGGATAAGGGCAGGAAGAAGAAGAGCGTCTCGATAGTGCGATGCTGTTAGGGTTATTCTGTTCATAGCCAAGACTTCAGCAGTACTTAAAAAACAGCCTAGTGATGTGACCGTTGGACTGCCAAGTCATAGGTCTCGAGTTCGAGCCCAAGGCACGCACCTCTGACTTTTCGGATTCATGTGCATATTGTATTATTATCACTTGCTTAAAATCGGTGAAGGAAAACATCGTGAGTAAACCGACATGCCTGAGAGATATTACTCGACGGCATTGGAAGCCAAGTCAGAGGCCCATGGGAGGCATAAACTCTGACACCAGGTTAGTCACTAACCACGCGAAAAGAAGAAGAAGCGGTACTTAATAATTCTTGATCTGTTTTTTCCAGCGGCCTTCCCCCTCTTGGCTATAATGCTGTGGCTGGAGCCCTACCAGCGCGGGTACTTCGAGAGTGACCTGTCCATCCGACTGCCGTACAAGGACCAGATGATATCCGAGCAAGTGCTCGCTGGGGTTGGCTTCGCTTTCATTATCGCCACGGTAAGACAAAATTAAAGATTATTAACATAACATTAAATCACGCCTGTATTCACCGAAGGGTTGGGCAGACGTGTATAGTAACATCCTCATTTCGCCATTATATTGAAGTCCCATGTAATAGGGGGCGAGCCTGGTGGCACAGGTTTATCGCAAAAACCTATATCAGGCATCAGTCTCTCACAAAGATGGAATACAGCTTAGACATTTTTTGTACACATTATAAGTCCGCTTTGTGAAGAGAGAATAAATGATAAGCAGAGATCGGATAATCGGATGCATATTTACCTAAAATTAATTTTTCGCTACGAAGATATGGAAAAGGCTTCTTAAAATAATTTATTAGAAAAAAAAACTCGATATCACGGGATTGCATAACTAATCGAATGCATATAATTAATTGAAGTTAATTTTTAACCCCTAATGCGACGTGTGTATGTAGGGTGTAAGAAAGTAAGGGGTGCACGTCCGTGTTAGTTAAAAAAAGGTACAACTTTAAGGATGTAAATAAAGAAATATACATCGAATTCTAGGTAAATATGATTCTATTCTACAGAACACTAAATTTGACGACCCCGGAATCGCGGCATTTTTTCGATACAAAAGTGCATTCCATATTAGCCAACACCTGAACTTTAGGTAAATATGCATCCGATTATCCGATCTCTGATGATAAGTTATTATTACTATTATGTTTTCGAATATTTTGTATCAGTTACTAGTCATTGTGTAGTATGCCTACTAAAAATGTAGATTCAGTACTGCTGATATTCAATAAGATACAATACTTTAAGTGTGGCTCCCCAATCTATAGGTATAAGTACAGGGTATCCCGAAACTCAACGTCAAGCCGTCCCACAAATGATAAGGCAGTTTATGAATGATCAGAAAAAAAAAATTAATCATATTCGAGTTTCAAAGTTACCATGAATAAAATTTTACCTCATAAATCTAACTATTAAATAGTGTTTAAAAAAACGAATAGAACTAAAATTGTTTCAGTATTTTTTTCTGAACCCGTTATACACTGATCTACCATTTGTTCCCGGCTTGACGTTAAGTTTCGGGACACCCTTTATATAAGAGCTAGAATGTCCATAAAAGTAATCGGCGAATTCATATTCCAACTACTACAAGAAATAAGATAGTTGCAAATCTATACTAATATTATAAAGCTGAAGAATTTGTTTGTTTGAATGCGCTAATCTCAGGAAGTACTGGTTGGAATTGAAAAAATATTTTTGTGTTGGATAGTCCATTTATCGAGGAAGGTTATAGGCTATATAACATCATGCTACGACCAATAGGAGCACAACATAAATGAAAAATGTTGCAAAAACGGGATAAATGTCCACCCGTGCGAAGCCGGGACGGGCCGCTAGTGTCGATATAAAGATACCGCATTCAAGGAGCTATTGTTCTTATTTAGAGCGATATCTAGAAGGAACGCAGCGGAGACCAATCATTAACCTAGAATAAACACTTTTAATAACCGACACTAATAAGTCACTATAAAGATAATCCTATGAAAAAAGAAAAACACAGTTATTTGAAAATGAGATCTCCGTACCCAAATAAACAGTAGATTTAGATAAGAAAGCAGAGATCGTTAACCTACACCGAAATAGGAAATAAAGAAATAAAATCTGCTAATACAGATGTAGGCTATTTCCTAAATTAACTCGGCATTTGTAAAAGCATCTTTTAGAATGGAATTTTGATGAACAGTGGTTGGTGAATCACTATTGTCGTCATGCTGACCAAAATGATTCATATCTCAAATATTATGTCGCAGACACGATTATAGAATTGGATAGAAGTGATAGCATTACAGTTAATAATAATAATAATAACCCTGTTCCCGATGCCGGTGGACTACTATTTTTTATATTTTTAAATGTTTTTGTGTTTATATAGAAATATTTAAAAATGTAATTTATAAGTATTTTAAAATAAATAAAGGCAATAATAATAATAAATGTATTAGAAACAAGTTTACAGTCATAATAAGCACAAATTAAATCTAAAAACACGGAGATAGGGTTGTAAAACAAATTTGTGTGCAATGGAGTAACCCTAGACCCCACACTAGGATACCCTGTGTCGTGGGATCTAGTATCCTCATAGTTGATGACACAATAATTAAGTGCACGTAGTAGTTCACAGTTGGGTTCTAATTAGGTAACAGATAATAATATTAAGCAAATGTATCGCATATTAAATACTAATTCAAACTTAACTTAAGAGATTAAATTCATTATAGTTCGGAGTACCTATGTGTGATGTGTATGTGTGTAGTTAAGACCAGTATCTGGTTATCAGAAGCAAGCGGGCAGCGAATCCCGCGACCCCGGCCTTAGGTCAGAAGGAGGGACACCGTGGTGGTTTTAGCCGGTAAAAGTCTGGCACACCCCCCCGTCTGCCCCAGACGGAGGATAGTCCATGAGGAATTTCCCCACGTAAAAAGGCCCGGACTGGCTATACGGGCAAATCGGGCAAATACCCGATGGGCCGGTGTGGCCTGATGGGCCGGTCACACAGTCGGAGAAACCGAAAGAGTGAGGGGAACGGCAAAAAAAATCGTCCGCCTATCGCTTGAAAAAGAAGCCGCAAATTGTTTGTGTTTGTAAATGCACCCAAGATACAGGAGAAAAAGGGAGGGAAGCGTCTAAAAAAAACGTCGTCCGTCTAATCGCTTGGGCCGACCGTCTCTCAAATGCCCGGGCCGATTTTGAGGTCCCAGTCCGGCTCTGCAAGCGGGTATTTGGTAAATAAAACCAACAGACTCCCCACCACTAAGCCTACAGTCTGTGACAGGTCGATATGGCAATCGGGTATGAGGTGAGTCGTGGACCCAGAGGACGCCCCGCACAGCGCCCGCGCGGATTCTGCTCGCTCACGTTGTTACTTGTAGTAGTGTATAGAAAATAGGGGTGCCACCTTTTTTTTATGCAGTTAAAGTACATTGGTTACTATAGGTAAGAAAAAAAAGTACATAGTATCAAAATAAACTACAATTTATTTTTCTTTATTATTATTTTTAAAAACATATTTTATTGGTTTTTGCAGTTTGTAATTTCGTTTAACGAAAAAATTCTTACGACTAAACTTTTCAAAATTCCAAAGAAATCAAATCATGCGAAATATAGTATTTATGTGTACTTTATTGTTATCATAAAGTATAGAGTACAAATTACCTGAAATAACGAACAATACTTTATTATAAAGTACGGTTGGCAACCCTAATTGAAAATGACTAGAAAATTGACATGTCAACCTGTCGCCGACTGTACTTGTATTTGCGTTAGTCGTTAGTTACATGAACTAAGTCACAACAGAATATAAGAAGGACAAGCTAGTAAGATAAGAAGGATAAACTAGACAGATAATAAAGGTCAGACTCAGAAAGGATAGAATCCTCGCTCCCTTGAATGACAGCTGCTTTTATAACGTCGAGTTCCTACGTTGACTCATCTTGTCGACTACCCGTCATGACTTATTATGGTGACTTCACGCAAAGTCATCAAATCTTCAGTCTTCGTTTTCAATCTTCTTCTAGTTCTTCTTCATGGTCCATCAACCATGTCAGCTATCCAAGTCCACCATCTAGTACAAGTTTTCAGGTTCAGCAGCACGGTCCAGCATCAGGCCTAGAGAAGCCTCCTTGGCCTTTGAACAATAAAAAGCAAATGGCAATAATTCCGCGGGGCACACCTGACCACTCATCATCAGTGATGATGTTTATCTCATCTTATCAATAAACTTCGCAATTACATTGACACCTCTTTGTAATGCAAACAAGGGAGTGAAAGTTCTTCCAACAACGAGAACACTTGACAACCCTTTAATAAATTAATGTTGATTAATGAAAGGGTAATCAAGTGTTGTCCCTATTGGAAGAACTTTCACTCTTTGACTCTTTCACTCTCACTCTCTCTTTCACTCTTTTTTTTGGCCGATGGGTCAAACCGGAACATTACATAATACTTTTTTTTTGCTTTGGAATATCCTCACGGTTGTCCCTCGCCCGGGGAAGGCGAGGGGGTCTGCTGGACTCTTACCGGCTAAAAACCAACGGTGTCTCTCCTTCTGACCTAAGGCCGGGGTCACGGGATTCGCTAGTGCATGTACCGCAACCCCGGTAGGTCTCGGTCCACCAGCTTCTTCTGGTGTACCTCTCCAGTGATGGGGCAATTTCTCCCCTGCCCCACTTCCTTCTGAGAGGCGCGCGCGGTACACGGCGCGTCATCCTCCCGGGCCTGTTACTGGTCGAGCGACGGGTAACATTGCATAACACTATCGGAACCTTCCCTCCATCCGACAACCAAACAAATTTATTGGTGGAAAATAACGGGATCAGGTTACCGTAGTAAATAAATCCATTCTTCCTTCTAGCCTTTTCCCAATTAGCTTGGGGTCAGCTTCCAGTCTAACCAGATGCGGCTGAATACCAGTATTTTACACGGAGCGACTGCCATCAAACCTGGGCAACCCAGTAACTGGGCAATGCCGATATCCTAAAGTTGGACCGAATGTTAGACTTTCGGGTATCTGACTACCCATAACGACTGTCATAGGTATTCTTATGACACACGGAACCGACGGTTTAACGTGCTCTCCGAGGCACGGACCCCGGGACTCGGTGTGTAACAAACGGTGTCATCCATCCATGAACTGACCGCGGCCAGCGCAGCTTTACCTCGCAAATCGTATAATCGGCGCAGTTGTTAATTTGCCACGAGTAAAGTAATCATATTATCAAAGTTAATTCATTCAAAACGAATCATAATATTACATTGGCAATAATGAATCACAATTTTCACAGAAAGTAATAAGGTACTGTGACTCTATCGCTATAACGTCCAAACAACAATAGCACTTAACCAGTGCTTTGCATCACCATGTACTTAACCAGCAGTGAAAATCAACAAGTCTTATTCTTTTCGTGTGGTTAGTGACTAGCAGAGTTTTTATCTCAACACAGAAAGGACAATGCTCATAGATGTATGGAATCCCGTACCAAGCTGCATCAAAGTGAAACTTTGTTTTATAAAAACTACACTTATCATATTAACTCCTACAAAAGTTGTTTTTTAAACAAAACCCGGGTTTCGGAGTTATTCAAAAAAATCGAAATAACCTAAAAACTAGTATATTTTGTTAGACCACGAGCGGCCAATATTTACTCTAAAAACAGCGCAATCCACTAATATTAGTAAGAATTAAGAGTTAAAGCGACGTATAGCCGGCCACAGGTACGTAGGGTGCGTAATTAAAACTCGGAGATTTACCAGACTTTTATAATGCTAATGCTGTGAACGGGTAACGTATCTAAGGGTATTACTTCTAGCATTGGACGCTACCGTGATCACACTACCACACCAATACCAATAAAACATTATTATAAGTGTGTCCGTCAGACTGAGTAAAGCGCTCGTTGAGTCTAGAGAGTATCTTGAACAAAAACTAGTTATCGATTTATCAAAAATCGACCGACTGTGAACGGCCAATTAACCATAGATAAAAATGATAATCGTTTAAATAAAAACTCTATTTTATTCTAGTTATTTTTGCCAAAGTATATATATATATTATTTAGATGTTTTTTGAAAGACATACTTATCTCGAGGACGAGGTGCGAGTATAATTTATGATTAAACGAACTTACCAAGTGAAGTTCTATCATAATTATACGAAGCACCTCGTCCGAAGAGATAAGTATCTCCCTCCCAACCCCTTCAGTTCTAACCCGTGTAAGCATCCGGTAATATCACATTATCATAACTCTAAACTAAATGACAATACAAGCACAGGATACAAAATGAACGACTGGTGGTGTTGCCAGTGTGACACCGGGGTGAGCAGTACTAGAACATATTTTTTCCCTATTAATAATTTACTCTCAACTAATGTGCAACGAACGGTAGCACCTGGCGATACTACACATGACATGACACTTTTAAAATTGATCACGGAACGTCATTAGGAAATAAAACAATTTCAACACTTTTTTACTTTAAATTTAATTCCCTGTTCAAAAACCAAATCACCAACGCGTAAATGTCGTAAAAAAATATGAAAATAATTACTATAATACTTTGATCTTGATGCATGAGACTTTTGATCTCGCAACCTTACCGTTATTTTTGTCTAAGGGGCTGCTCAGAATAGGCTTTCAGGAATTATAGGCATTTCGGAACTACGGTTGATATTCGAAACCAACAAAGGAAAATAAAAACGACAAGTCTAAAATTACAATACAACGCCATCTAGTACCCACTTTAACAACTACAGCCTGTACGAGCAGGAACCGAATAACACGAAAATTAAGATAGGTAGGTAGGTGATAGGATTTGGTAATCATGAAGTAAACCGAATGAATCATGAAATGACGGTCCGCGCTGCGCGAGCGCATCTAATTTTGGTGCGCAACCGCCACCATCCGGATAATCGCGAATCCGTATAACTGAGGGCCGGATAATCGAGTTTCTACTGTACTTAAATATTTCGGTACCGAAATGTAGTGTATGAAAATACGAAACGTTGTATTCCGGTATCGGTACCTAATTTATACAGGGTTACTGATAATTCGACATATTCCTTGCAGGACGTCATAGTAGGGTTAAAATGCAAATAAACAAATTAAGCCACCAAATGTTCTACCGAAATTCAGTAGTTTTTGAGTCTTTTATATTTTTTGAAATATCCCATTTTGAAGCCTATTTAAAAATAATGTACGGCGCGAATGTATTGTTTAAGTTTTTATCATAGCTGATGCCATAGCAGATCTACGTTAGTAAATTAAAAGTTCAAAAATTCCAAACACATCTGCAAATATGGTTGAATCTGGAATTTTTAAATAAAAACCTAAAATAATTAATATCTCAAAAACTACTGCACTTCGGTAGAACATTTGGGGGCTTAATTTGTTGCATTTCAACCCTACTATAATGTCCTGCAAGGAATATGTCGAGTTACCAGTAACCCTGTATAAATAAGGGTTTTCATTGATGAGCTGCCGCGCCAGCCTGTCCTTCGCTATGAAGCCCCAGATGGCATTAGTATGATTCATTCATCATTCGATGTTTTTCGGTACCGAAATCGTAAAAGGGTTAAATAAAAGTATAGCCCAAACTTTATAAGAAAACGGTAACCTTAGATTTTAAAGGTATCGTAAGCTCGAACCGTAACCACTTTAATTTCTTGTGTACGAGTAGATCCAAGTAATCTACACTATCTTAATAATTTTGTGACGAATAACAACATGCTATTTAACGAAACAATGAAATTAAAATTTCAACAGAAACCAATTTGGCTCACACAGTTTAGGAACACAATAATAATATTACGACTCACCGGATATAATACCTTCTCTATATAGTGGTGTGACCGTCGGACTGCCAAGTCATAGATCTCGAGTTCGAACCCAAGGCACGCACCTCTGACTTTTCGGATTCATGTGCGTATTGTATAATTATCACTTGCCTAAAAACGGTGAAGGAAAACATCGTGAGGAAACCGGCATGCCTGAGAGATATTTCTCGACGGCATGTGAACCCAAGTCAGAGGCCCATGGGCGGCATAAACTCTCACACCAGTTTAGTCACTAACCACAAGAAGAAGAAGAATACCTTCTCTCGTTTTGTCAGTCAGTCTACAAGAGAATATCATCATCATCATCATCATCATCATCTCATCACACTAGGTGGGGTCGGCACAACATATATTCCTCTTCCATTCTCCAAGGGAATATATTCTATGGCAATAATTACAGGATGGATTTAGATAATCAAAAGTGAGGAGTGGTTTTCTTATCCCACTTCTGATGTCGCAGGTATGGTTATAGAATAGGATAGAAGTGAGTAAGACCAGTGTCTGATTATCAGAAGCAAGCGTATATTTGGTAACTACTATATCGCTACTAATATAAACGGTCAAAGGGGAAATTGTAAGAATCACCACGCTTGGGAGACGGGTGATCGCAGTATGGGGTTCCCTTTCACTTGCATAATTTTTGATGTGTAACATCTAATGCGGCGGTACGAGTGTGAGAGCGGCTGTTGCGTGGCGACGTTCGTGATGGCAAACCTTCGTAACTCGTCGGCTCTCTTCGGTTTAATTCGGTTTGTTTTAATCCTTTTCATCATCATCTCATCTGCCAGGCGTCGCGATACGGCTTCTTTTTTTTAAATTCCTAATCTACTTTCGCATAACGAGTTAGGCGCAACTTTTAATGACAATAATAGGTACTTTGACATAATATTTTTTTTGCATACTATTTAGGTAGGTATCCATAATGATCTCTTCGCAATATTTTTTCGTTGTAATTTTGTGTTAGGTTAGGTTATTATTTATGCAGAATTAATATTATGCGTAACAGCTAGTTCACACAGAAACTGTTTACAGGATCTGTTTTAGCGGATCCGTTTTTATTTTGGTGATGACGCCTGTAGTTGTATGAGCGAGTTCACATACACGACACCTGTATTCCGAATCCAGTAAAAAATACTGGATCCGTTATTTTCAATCGTATCCTGCCTGCCAGATACGACGCAGCTGCCATTTATTTAACTGATCCGTCGGTACAGATGTGAAATTGTCCATTACCGACGGATCCGTTAAAACGGATCTGCTGTGTAAACCGGTTCTTACACTCATTAAGATAAGTGAAAGTATGCCATGATAAATTATGCCATTAAATTTTATGCGAAGCAATAGAGAACCCGCAGTTTGTCGTTATTCGTAGCAGGACAAAGCAGTCCATCCTTGTGACGTACTCTTTTAGTCGCCTTTACAAGCCCACGAGTGGGGCAAGGGTGGCCTACTCTTTGCTAGTAATGACAAGTTTCCTATTAACATATCGTCTCTGCACTTGCAAAATCCACTGTATTTTTTTTTTGAAAATCGATTTTTTATGTTATTTTATAATGCTTCTCAAGCCACGTGCGCCAGTGAAATCCGTTTTTTAATAATTTATTTGGTTAGGAGATAGCAAAATCAGCTATGTAATTTTGGCCAAAAACGGCTTGAAAAATCCTCTATGTGTGCAAAGAGTTATTACTATTTCAATGCGCGCCTCTTAGAATTGCGCTTCAACATGACACAGCGGGTTTATTATTTTAAAATAGTGTGCAAAATCTGCTAAATGTTCTAGGAAGACCAACAATGTAAATTATCTAGTAGAAACATAAATCCGTCATGTGGCGCAAATTGAGATAGCGGTATTTACAACCGATAAAAATACGATAGGTACCTATGTGCCCAAATTCACTTAAAAAGCAAAAAAAAAAATACGTGTCCCGACATAAAGTCTAATTTTCTCTGCATAAGTACTAAGTTTTAAAATGTTGTTATCAGTTTGGGAAAAAATTGTTTTTTGCTTCTCCTGTAAAATTGGGTTTGTTCCCATAGCGGATTTTGCAAGCGCGGCGACGATATAAAAAAAATACCCAATAATATTCAATTTCTTCTTCTCATAATTTCCAGATACTCGTCATCGAGATAGTCCGCGACAAGCAGGGCAAAGGCATAGGTGAAAAGTTCCTATCAGGCTCCGTGGTGCCCGGCTGGCTGTGGGAGAGCTACCAAGCTATAGGAGTGTTCACCTTCGGCGCATGCTGCCAGCAGCTCACGTCAGACCTGGCTAAAATCGTCATCGGAAGATTGAGGCCACATTTCTTTGCTGTAAGTATAGCTGGATTAGAATATACAACTTCCTCACCGCACGCTGGGAATAGACATGTATTGTAAGATTCAACAAAACCCAGCACGCTTGGTCGTAGGATCTATACGGTCCACCTGGCTAGCTACCACCCCTCACATTAAAGTCCGGCACCAAGCAGTTCACTGTGTTCCGTCATGTGTATGTGAAATCCAAATGGGTATAGCGGAGTCCCTCTATATCTCTGTTCCTTAGATTCGTGTGCCCCATCTTAGACCCTGTCTGCGCTTACCATCAGGTGAGACTAGGGCCGAACGCGACAAAGTCAAGAATTAAAAAAAATGCTACCGAATGATCTTTGATTGTAAATCATCAACCACCTATCTTTTCCGATAATTATAGTGGGGTCGACTCGCACTCTAACAAGATGCGGTGAAATATGAGTATTGTGCGAGAGTCAAACTGGCAACACCAGAGACGCTGATACTACTACAGTAGATGCCATTGTTTCCGCCGCTCGATCTTCTGTTGAATTGTTTAAAACTTTAAAGTTCCGTAACTCGGTTTAGAGGAACGTACCAATCTCTACGGCCACGTTCCCACTTTGTCGTGACGACAGATAATCGTGTAGTTTAAATTGCCGTGGCTTATATATTTAAATGGAGGTGTTCACATATAAGACGACACGATTAACTGTTGTTCACGACTTGTTTTTGCAGTGACGACAGATTGTCAAGTCAATGGGAACGGCTAGCACGACAATCGTAAAACGATAAGAAAACGTCACGACATCGTGACGGAAAATCATGTGTCGTTGTTACGACTATCTGTCGTGGCCACGATAAAAATATCGTCTCGTCGACTGTAGAGTTGTAGCTTGCTACTGATGTGCAAACGACAAAGCGTACCGTGAAACGATAAAATGTCTTCGCGATCCAATGGGAACAGCTAGATACGATAGTCACTAAACGGTAAAAAAAATTGACGACAAACAGTCGTTATAATGGGAACAGCTAGAGATGACAGTCGTCTAACAATAAATTAATCGTCACGATATAGTGGGAACGCGCCCTAACGCATCGTATTTATCTAGTGTATAATGTGTATTGTCGCCGTTACAGCTAGTTCACACAAAAAATGTTTACAAGACCCGGTTTCCAGTAAAATACAGGATACGTTATTTTTATCGTATCCTGTCTGCCAGATGCGACGCAGCTGCTTGTTCAACTGATCCGTCGGTACAGATGTGAACAATACATCCAGAACTGATGTAAAACGGATCCGCTGTGTGAATGGGCTCTTAAGAGTAGCAATTGTTACTGTTGTGCTATACAACTCGAGCGTATGTAATTATAATAATTCTGGATCTCTTGGAGTTGTAGTGCATCCAAGTCGCCTCACCGCGCAATCCAAGAAATAGGAGACAGGCCGTCTTCTGCCTTTGGAAAATCTTCATGGATGTCTCCCGGACTCTTACCGGCTAAAAACCAACGGTGTTCCTCCTCCTGATCGTCCGGACGGGGACGCGAGATTCGCAAAAGCATGCACCGCAACAGGCCGTCTTCCGCCTGCCTCCCCAAACTATAACCCGCAGCACAGAAAACCAACTGCTCAGTCACTGTACTGACTACCTAGGACTCGTCCTCGACAGCCGGTGGAACTTTGGGCCTCACTTTCGGCAGCTCGCGCCGAAGTTGATGGGCGCCGCGGCTTCCCTGTCACGTCTGCTGCCCAATCTAGGGGGGCCCAATACCTCCTGCCGGAGGCTATATGCGGGGATCGTACGGTCCATGGCCCTTTACGAGTCGCCTGTTTGGGCGGACACCCTGACGGCCGCAATGTCGCTATCCTGCGGAGACCGCAGCGGGCGATGGCCGTCAGGGTGATAAGGGGGTACCGTACGATCTCCTTCGAGGCGGCGAGCCTCTTAGCCGGATCCGTGCCCTGGGATTTGGAGGCGAGAGCCCTCGCGCTGAGATATCGTCAGCGCGAGGAGGCGCCTGGGCGGAATGAGCTTCGCCAGATCCTAGTAGCTGAGTGGAGGGAACGACTTGCGCAACCCAGCGCGGGGCACGCCGCAATTGCGGCGGTAAGACCCGTGATGGAGGAGTGGCTGGAGAGGCGGCATGGCGCCCTCAGCTTCCGGCTGACGCAGGTGCTCTCGGAACATGGTTGTTTCGGGAAGTACCTGTGTCGCATAGGCCGGGAGCAGATGCCCGGTTGTCACCACTGCGACTGCCCCGAGGACACGGCGCTGCACACTTTGCAGGCGTGTCCAGCTTGGGGGTCGCAGCGCCGCGAATTAGTCGCGGCGGTCGGCGGTGACCTCTCGCTTCCGGCTGTGGTTCTGTCCATGGTCGGGAGCGAGACTGCGTGGGAAGCCATCGCCTCCTTTTGTGAGGGGGTGATGGCAACCAAAGAGGAAGCGGAGAGGGAGAGGGAGCGGTGTGCTCTTCTCCCTTCCCGCGCCAGACGCACCGGGCGCCGGAGAGCGCGTGTACGCGATGATCTCCAGCCACCCTAGTGTGTGGCCTGCGGGCGGCGGGTTTGGGGGCTCGCCGCCCGACCAGTAACAGGCCCGAGAAGGCGGTGCGCCGTGTTCCGTGCGCGCTTCTCAGGAGGACGTGGGGCAAGGCCCCACAGAGGAGAGGTCCGCCATGGGTTGGCGGACCGGGACCTGCCGGGGTTGCGGTGCATGCTTTTGCGAATCCCGCGACCCTGGCCGTACGGTCAGGAGAAGGAACACCGTTGGTTTTTAGCCGGTAAGAGTCCGGCAGACCCCCTCGCCTTCCCCGGGCGAGGGACATCCATGAGGATTTTCCAAAGAGAAAAAAAAAAAAAAAAAAGTCACTGTACCTACTGACTAAACGTGTCGTTCTGACCTCCGCAATCCAATTAGGTACTAGGTAATGGCAATACCGATATAATTTTGGGCTTCCGACTAACAGTAACGTTTGTCATTCGTATGAAAACTGGGACCGACGGTTTAACATGCTCTTCAAGGTACGGAGGGTTCTCGATGTATAACAAACGGTCATCCCATCCACGCCTCAGATTGACCGGTCACAGTCGTATCGATCCGTATGGATCCTCATTTAGCTACGAGCAACTCTTAGGACTGGTGCAGATCTGGCGAGGCGTAGCGCAGAGCATTTTTCAATGCCAAACTGTTATCGACTTTACAAGTGTTTTAATAACATCGTAAATCACCTTTCGCCTCTAGTCACTTTGATGCTCTCGGGAACTAGTTAGTTGTAACATACAGCACGCCTGTATTCCCCGAATTGTTGGGCAGAGGTGTACAGTAGCACCCTCATTTCACCGTTACGTATAAGTACCATGTAATAGGGGGCGAGCCTATTGCCACCAACGGGGCACAAATCCAAACTCCGGACAGCTACTAAGGAATTCCATACGGAAAAACCCAATAACACTTTGCCCAACCCGAGGATCGAACTCAGGACCTCACGATCAGCAGTCTCGCTAGCCACCACCAGACCAACGAGACAGTTAGAGTTGTGTTAAATGATTTACGATACTATTTAAACGCTCCCAAAGTCGATAATGTTTTGGCAGTGAAAAGTGCTCTGCGCTGCGCCTCGCCAGAACTGCGCCGGCGCTAAGAACATACATAACTAAAATATTTTACAGATATGCAGACCCATCGCCACGGAGAACTCGGCGCTCAACGCACTGGGGTACATCCAGGACTACACATGTACTGGGGACGACCCCGCGAAGATAAAGGAAGCGAGGCTGTCCTTCCCTAGTGCGCACGCTAGCTTCGTCATGTACTGCGCCGTATTCTTCATTGTGAGTATATTTAGGGTCCGTACACAAAACTGTGATGCGACGTCGCATCGTAGATATATACGAGCTCGCACGACGCATCGCAAGAACTTACGAATAGATTTTTCCTATATCTTCTTATCAGTAACAGCAGTGCGCAAATCTTTTTACGCAAATTTATTCTACCTAGTACCTATAAAATACGTTCAATACGGTTGACGATCGTAGAGGGATTGGTCACCCGAACCTTGGTAGGAAGACGCCTTGCCGCACGAAATCGCATCGCAGCAATTTGCGTCGCAGTATTCTGCGTTGCGAATTCGCATCGCTCTGATTCGCAGTTTTGAGTACAAGCCCTTACACTAATGTTCACATCATAAATTCTCTGATTAAACAACAGTGTGTCCTGACTTCTGCCCAGTCTTTTCTCAACTACGTTGAGGTCAGCTTCCAGTCTAACCAGATGCGGCTGAATACCAGTATTTTACACGGAGCGACTGCCATCAGACCTCCGCAACCCAGTTACTGGATAATACTGATATATTAAGGTTATACCGGTTGTCAGACTTTCGGGCTTCTGACTTCCCGTAACGACTATCATAGGTATTCGTATGACACCCGGGACTGACTCTTTGACGTGCTCTCCGAGGCACGGAGGGGTCTTGATGTGTAAAGAACGGTCACTCATCCTCGGACTGACCGTAGCAAGCGCAGCTTAACCTTGCAATTCGTTGATCCGAAATTACGACGATCATTTTTCCGAGTAGGCCCCCAGTATGTACTCGTGTAGCCGAGTTCCACAAAAATAATCCATCTAGAATAAACCTTGTTCCTATTTCAACAGTATTTATTTTGATTTATGGTATTATCTGGTACCTACGCTTATGTATGGAAGTGAATGTTGGTCGTGGCAGAAGAGGCATGAAAGGAGAATAAAATATGCCGTGGAAATGCGTTCCTTGCGAAGTACGTGCGGTGTAACTTTGAATGATAGATTGAGAAATGATGAGATTAGACAAAGTTGCGGTTTAAAAGATGATGTAGTGACAAAAATTGAAAGGAGTATGTATAGGTGGTTTGGTCATGTTGAGAAAATGAGTGAACGACGATTAACAAAAGGAATTTATAAGGCGGATGTCAATGGAAACGCCGGTAGAGGACGTCCTAGAAGGACAGACATCGATGTTATTGGTGATGTTCTTCACAAAGGTCAGGTGCGTACGTGCGTAGTACTCTCAACCGGCGTGCGTGTATGACTAGATGTATGAATGTGGATGAAGCGAAATGGGGTATGTAAGGGTCGTAGCATGTGGCGTTCTATAGTTTCTGCCTACCCCCATGGGAAAAAGGCGTGAGTTTATGTATGTATGTATTATTTTTATTTATTTTTTATTTATTTAAGCACGCTATTTATCTATTTGGAACTGGTTTACATCAGTTACGTCACAATGGGTTCTGTTGAATGCCAGCGTCAGGCACTAGTAGTCTGAGATTTATGCTGAACTGAACCTATTTGGCGCAGTCGCTAGACACACAACAACTTTATTATTGTTTTTTTTTTATGTATTTTTTATTTTGTTTTGTCTCTTATGATTTTTTTGTCTGTGTGTCTGACGGCTTTCGTGCCAAATAAATATCTTTTTTTCTATTTCCAGTTTTACGTGCAAGTGAAAGGAAAATGGCGCGGCTCCAAGTTGTTGCGGCACGGTGTGCAGTTCGCCGTCATGATCGCTGCGTGGTACGTGGGCTTGACACGCGTCGTGGACCACATGCATCACTGGAGCGACGTGGCTGCTGGCTTCCTTATTGGAGCCACGTTTGCTTCTCTAGTGGTAAGATGTTGTTGTATCTAATATATGACCTTACCGAGTGTGAAATGCTGGCTCGTCACGCGTGGTGGACTATCTTTCAAAAAGTTATTTGTACATAACATCACGGATGGGCTGAAGTGTATAGTTACACCCTCATTTCGCCGTTATCTTTAAGTCCCATGTACCTATTAGGGGGCGAGCCTATTGCCATCAACCGGGCACAAATCCAAACTGCTGCTGCTGAGGGATTCCACAAGGAAAAACCTAACATCATTTTGCTCGACCTGAGGATCGAACCCAGGACCTCACAATCAGCAGTCGCGTTTTCCACCACTCGACCAACGAAGCAGTTTCAGAGAAAAAAAAAGTTTGCGTTTGGATAATTTTCAAAACGTCACGAAAACCTAAGCTTTTATAACAACACAAAAAAAAATGGTATTTAAATGGGGACTTTTCAGAACTGTAATAACCTGCATCTAATTCTGATTATCTTACATTTCCAGTTCATCTTCGTGCTGAAACCGAAGAAGTATGGTCTGCCGACGTCATGGGTGGAGCCTCCGGTGACCACCAACACTCTCCCAAGAGCAGTGCTGGCGCGATGACCTTAGACGAGATTTATAGGAATATACTCGAAAGACTTATATAAAAAATACAATTAATATATATATTATAAAAAAAAATTAACTCTTAGAATTTTCTGGGGTTATTCAGTATCGGAAAATGAACAAATTTTCGTAATTCGCGTAGTTCTTTTACTACTTCCCATACAAATAAAAAATAATTATATTTAATTTGTATGAAAAACAATTAAAAATACCTAAGTAACCCTACAAAATTCTTAGTAATTTTTTTAACAGCCTGTATATACGATAAACTTAAAAAAAAACCTCGTTAATTACTTTATTCGTTGGCTATACAAATATTGCTGGAATTCAACGTGGCTGCGAACCAATTAATTTTTTTTTCCTGTTCGCAAAGGAAGTAGACAGTGCTGGCAGCTACTAGTCTAGCTTAACCAATTTGATAAAAAAGGTAAAATGGTTAACAATATTTTTTCAAAAAGTCACATGTTTAAGAGCGCTGAGCTATTATTTTGTAGCCGAATATATAACATTCAGAGTTCAATACTGAAACACCCACGTACGACAAAAAGCTGCTCATATTTTATTATCGGCGACAAAATAATCGCTCAGCGATTGTCTCTTGTGGACGAGCACCCTTAACAAAGAAAAATACAGAATAAAACACAATTGGAAATAAATCTGATTTGATTTAATTAATACTTTAATTAAACGGTTTTAATTAGCGTCACTTCGTTTATTTGTTTGTTTGATTCAAATCTTGCGACAGATTTTTCAACTACTTCTGATTAACCGATTCTCCTGAAACTTCACACTCAAATTCAATTCCTATGACAATACAACATTATAATAATTTCAACCTTTAATCCTCAAATCCTGATGCTGCACTCCTGCAAGATAAAACCGTTTAACTTAAGAGTTTGTTTAAGAGATATTTTTTTAAAAGCAATTCGGATAAAAAGAGTCAAAAAGATTGTTTATTTACCTTTTTTTTTCAAATTGATTTAGGCCAGGCTTTATACAATTTAAATACTTAGAAAATAATTAAGTTTATAAGGGGTATTGATATCGTCACAAATAATTATTATTATAATATACAAGGTTAGTCGGAAAGGGGGTACTAAGCCGAGGGCCGCTTAATGTACCTATTACTGTTAATTGTTTTAAAGACAGTGTTAAAATTTCAAAATTCGATAAAAAAAACATCCAAAATGATTTTATTTTTTCAAAAATTCTTCAGTCCTGTTTTAGTTACGAATTCAGAAAATGGAGCTCCTAATCTGTGGTCCCAAATATGATCTAAAACGTAAAAACAGCTGATCATAGCTGAGATTAAATAGAATTTAGCGTAATTTTTATGAAATCTTTGAACAGTTATTTCTCTAAAACTAATGACTTTTGAGGAAAGTTGTAGAACAAAGTCATCAATTTTTATGGGTACTATAACACCCTTTCGGCTTAGTACCCCTTTTCCGGCTAACCTTTTATAATTATATCGTCAATCGTCTATTTTCCAAGTTAATAAAATTGTATCATAAGTAGTAAAGGATAATAGTCAATTTTATATGACCTTTAAATGGAGATAAGTACTTAGTACTTACATAGTATTGTAAACGAATTAAGTACCTAGTAACATGAGACCAAGACCGTAGACATCGAATAAATTACTTTTAAAATGTATAAGTCAATATATATCGATAAGTCAAAGGGACGGTCCGGGGTCGAATTTAGACTCTCCCACATGGCAGGCAAGCGTTCAACTGCTAGGCTATTACAAATTACAAGAAAAGACAATAAAATTAAATTGACAATTTTTTTTTTGTGGCCCAGCTCCTCTGGCTACAAGTTGACGCCCAATGGGCCGCGTGTTGGCAACCAATGCTATAGGTAGTAAAGCAAGACTGGCCAACCCATGTTTCTATTGGGCCATAATTCTGATACATAGTGGCGGCGCCAGGCCTCTACTTTGGTATAGAGCATGTGTTTTAAAGAAGCATCCAACCTAGTAGAGGCGACGTCCGGTGGCCGTTCCGCCATGTTGCGGCGCTGCGGCGCTGCGGCGCTGCGGCGCTTGCTCAGATACGGCGGGGAAACCTCGTGGCCCACGGGCCTGGGGTTGCCCTGCCTTGCTATAGAGCAGGGGTGGCCAACCAGTCGATCATGGCAAGGCAAAGAAAAATATAAGTTGAATAAAGAGGTACTGATTATGTAATTGGTAGATCGCACAGAGTCTACTCAGTAAACGGTAGATATAAAACTTACAGCAAAAAAGTCGTGTTTATAGCTCTTGCATGATTACCTATTCGATTTGGCCATCGTATTTAATTTGACTGTAGAAACATTGAGTGAGAACTATGCATTATAATTACAGGGACATATTTTTATAGTAAACACCAAAATATTTTATCTAAATAATATATTTTCATGTTAATTGTTGAAGTCACAATATAAAATGTACAATTTAATGTTAAGTAAAAATAATTTATTTAATTTAAAACATATTTTTGAAGTTACCATTGCCAGTTTTGTAATTTGTATGTAAGTATGTAAATGCGTTGAAAAAAAATTTTTTTTTTAGTACTTTTTAATTTATTTACACACCCCCTTTATTCTACCAGTTACGTTACAATTTTAATGGAGCTTATAACATAACATCCCTCCTATAT
This sequence comes from Amphipyra berbera, assembly GCA_910594945.2. Classification (NCBI taxonomy): domain Eukaryota; kingdom Metazoa; phylum Arthropoda; class Insecta; order Lepidoptera; family Noctuidae; genus Amphipyra; species Amphipyra berbera. The sequence continues at coordinate 4,525,787 of OU343138.1, forward strand.
TCCCCGAAGGATTGAGCAGAATTGTACACTAACACACTCATTTCGTCCCATATAATAGAAGACTAGCCTATTGCCATCAACTGCCACATCCAAGCTGCGGGCTGCTACTGAGGAATTCCACACATTAAAGCCCAATAACACTGCCCGACCTGGGGATAGAACCCAGGACCTCACGATCAGCAGTCGCGCTTGCCATCACTACACCAACGAGGTAGTTGAGGAGCTTATGTCCTGTAGTAAGGTGGACAGATTACCTACATTAGGACTGCTAATTTTGAACCACTAACTATTTTCCTACTGGGACCTCATCTTTAAATTCATTAATACAACTAAATAGCCAGTTAAAACTTGCCCATAAACAGAATAATAAAATATGTCATATGGCGGCATTCCCCATTACCTGAGTTGCGGAGGTCTGATGGCAGTCGCTCCGTGTAAAATACTGGTATTCAGCCGCATCTGGTTAGACTGGAAGCTGACCCTAACATAGTTGGTTAAAAGGCTATGAGGGATACGGTTCCTCATCCTCATATCAGACTATGAGGTAAACTGATTCCACGTATGCTACGTTTGCGATGCCTTATGATATCTGGATAACTGACAATACAAACATCTTTTTTACATAGTATAAAACAAGTCGCTCCCGCTGTCTGTACGCTTAGATCTTTTAAACTACGCAACGGATTTTAATGCAGTTTTCAGCAATAGATAGAGTGATTCAAGAGGAAGGTTTATATGCACCACATTAGTATCTACATTTCACCTGTGCGAAACCGGGACGAGTCACTAGTTTTCTATAAAAATACATGATTTAGAAACGCACTTGTTACACATTGCGTTGCATATGACAGGCATACATACATACATAAACTCACGCCTTTTTCCCATGGGGGTAGGCAAAAACTATAGGACGCCACATGCTACGATCCTTACATACTCCTTTCGCTTCATCCACATTCATACATCTTGTGATACACGCACGCCGGTTAAGAGTACTAGGTATGCACCTGTCCTTTGTGAAGATCATCAAGGACAAGCATGTTTCTAAATCATTTACTTTCATAGAAAATGTTTACATTGTCAGTTGTACAGATGTCATAATGTATCGCCTACGTTGCATACGTGGGATCAGTTTGTCTGCCTTCAGGCCCGGAACTAGAGCGGAAGCGACTACTAGAGCGGAAGCGAGACGAGACTTCCACTAGAGCGGAAGCGAGACGAGAGAAGAGATGTGTTGGAAACAATCAATAGGATTTCGTTATTTACATATCTCGTCAGTGGATACGGTTGAGCAGAGAGGAGAGGAGATGTCGCGAAAAAACAGAGATGAGAGCTGTGCCTCGCAAGCTGGCGACGGCGCGCAGCGGAGACAAGAGATGTGAGCGGCGAGCGGACGTTTGTCTTTCGTTCGACTCAGCTGGCGCTAAACTGTGCGTTCATCTCAACATCCAACGCTCGCCGCACGCAGCTCAGCTCCGTTCTAGCCACTACATATCTCTGCTCCGGTCTAGCCATTACGCATCTCCGCACAGCTTCTGTGAATACACTCTAGCTGTTAAGCATCTCCTCTCCGCTTCGCACATCTCCGCCCATCTCCGCGTTAAAGGAGGCCCGACCTTATGATTACAAAGCATGCGCAAATTGTGACGTCTGCCAAATCAAAACTATTGTTACGACATCGCCATAATAATATGATAGGGCGTGACGTAGGTACTATATTTTATAACAATTTTTAGTAGAAAATATACGTATTTTTGTACGATAGTATCTAGGAAATGATGCAATGTAACAAGTTCAACGATTGTTTTGATAATATGAGAAAACAGCCGCTAACTGATAGATGACATGATAACAAACCAAAAAGGGTGACCATTTTATATAAGATCTATCATTTCCTTCTTTTTATTAATTACTAGATTTTGCCCGCAACTTCGCTTGTGTGATTTTTAACGACCTTCTGGCAGGAATTTTGAATAATCCTTCCTTGGTAGAACATCACACCTCCCTGCCCTTATCCCACAATAGGTAGGGTCGGCACAACATGTATTTCATAAATCCATGTTAGTAGAGGGTTTGACTTATTGTTTTATGACCGGCCGCCTGCCTGACATCAACCCTCCTTGGGAATACTCGTTGTGCCGTCGCGCGGGTGACTCACTTTGCTTGCTGATGATATGCACTGGGTCCCAAAATGATATAGGTACTTGTCAATCTTATTGCCGACAACTAAGCAGACTGTGTTCTTCTCAGCAGTGGAGTACACTTGAAGTTCCTCGACCCACTCATTCAGTTTTGCTAGGGACTTTGGTTCTGACACATTTTAAACTAATATAGCACCGTGAACGTCTCTTTAAAAACTTGATGTCAATGTTCTGTATCGCTCCTGTCCCGCTGTATACCAAATACCAAACTTGACTTTAACACCGTTCACGTCCATGACTTTACATTTGTAGTAAACTCCGATTGTAGCTGGGAATATGAATTGTAGTCTCCCGTTGTGAACGCTAGGATTATGGGGGATTTACCTACACCACTCTCACCGATAACTAGATTTAATGTCGTAACGTATCCATATTCGACATCGTTTACCTACAATGGAAATAAACGGCGATTTATAATAACAAAATCAAAAGCGATTCCTTTGTGACGCACTCACAGCAGCTAATAATAATTTGATCGTCTCAAATATACACGTACTTACACAATAATATTCTTATAATATCTCCTTAGTAGATGCCTACGTTATAAAAATGTACCTACCTACTGCCAAAATTTCAAGTTCCTAATTCCAGCGGTTTGGGCTGTGCGTTGCTTGCATTATCTGACTGACTTGATCAGTCAGTCAGATAATTTCTCCTTTTATATAATACTAGCTGTGTCCTCACGGCTCCGCCCATAGCCTATGTTACTCAGTGATAATGTAGCTTTCTAACAGCAAAAGATTTTTTGAAATCGGACCGTTAGTTTTTAAGTTTATTCATTACATACAAAAATACAAATCTTTCCCCTTTATAATATTAGTATAGATATAGACTAGCGACCCGCCCCGGTTTTGCACGGGTGCAATGTAAATACTAATGTGGGGCATATAAACCTTCCTCTTGAATCATTCTATGTATGGCGGAAAACTGCATTAAAATCTGTTGCGTAGTTTAAAAGATCTAAGCGTACAGACAGTGGGAGTGACTTTGTTTTATACTATGTAAAGATATACAGATAGAAGGAAGTCCAGGGGGGCTAATAACATAACATTTGGTGAATCATATTTCATTTCATATTTGTAATCATAACTCCAAGCGGGCTGCATATCCAACCGCAACTGCAAACTATGCAACTGCCTAATGCAGCTTAAAGCCAGTTAAGATCCAGTCAGTGCAACTGCGTGACCACAGACGGAATGTGCAGCCCACTTGCAATTATGATCAGGGCCGTATTCAAGCATAAACAGCAGTATATGGGCCTGCACGAGAAAAATACAATCAGGTAGGGCCAACATCATATGTATAGCTTTGTAGTCTACAAATTCTAAATGCGGCCCTGATTATGAATGCAAGTGGTATTTGCGAATATGGAGGAAGTTTGTTCAAATGGACTTGCTATAGAATATGTCATAAAAATTTGTATGAAGCGGACTGTAGAGAGGAGCAGAACAAAACAACATCGCACTCTACTCTTTCCAGCACTTAAACATATCGCCACATGGTGCGGTAAATCGATTGGAATGAACTTACCCCGTAGCTGGACTTACCCCACGCAGCCTACTTTTTATAATCTTGACATTACACAATAGTAGCTCTTACACCCTGGCACATTACGACACATGACGTCAAGTGTCGGGCGCACATACGGGTGTGCGTAAGGAACGCGCTCCTATGGTAGCGGATTTTGTACGTTTTATGCTACTGTTTACACGAACCGAATTTATAGGAGCGCGTTCCTTACGCGCACCCGTGTGTGCCTCCGACATTTCGCGCCCGAATTTCTTACGCACACCCGTATGTGCGCCCGACACTTGACGGGTTAAGTAAAGTTACAAATTACAATTGATGTCCGAATACTACTTGCATCAGTTTTTTTCAGACATTACTCACAGTCCGGTCTAACCTTAGAATGTCGGCATTGCCCGGTAACTGGATTACGGAGGTCTAATGACACTCGCTTCATGTAAAATACTGGTATTCAGCCGCATCTGGTTAGACTGGAAGCTGACCCCACCATAGTTAGGAAAACATTAGGAAAACAATAAATTACAAAAAAAAAATAAGAATAAGAATTATTTGTTGCGTAACTGTGTACAATTAGATCTTATAATATAGCAGATTTTAGGATCAACAGTCTACCCATGTCGGATATGTAATACTTAACAAAGAAAAGCAAATTGATTATTTATTTCCAAGTGTTAATTACATACCTACTACATCATTTTTTGCCAAAGAACTCATGCAAATTATAATAAACATTATTAAGTAACATTCTTTTTAGTTTGGTTTTAAACTTCTTTCCATTTAATTGTCTCTTTGGAGGTGGTTGATTGGGAGTGTCGCTGATTCCTCTGTTGTGGGAGTCCGTGTCGGTGAAATTGTGTTCCCTGATGTCGATATTATATATTTTCTTGTTTTTTTTATATATGTGATTTTTTATATTTAATGTTTTTCTTTAGTATCTAATAATATAAGACGTACACAATGAGGCTTGCATAGTCGCTGAAGGGCGAACTAATGCCTCGGAAAAATATTTCAAATAAAAAAAAAAAAAAAATTTAATTGTCTTATTGTCTTGAAGCTGTCGCGGTGCGTTTGGCAAATATGAAATATACATATAAACTCATACATACATAATTAGCCCATTACTGTCCCACAGCTGGGCACGGGCCTCTTCTCAGAATGAAAAAAGGCATTAGTCCACCACGCTGGCCTGGTGCGGTTTGGCAGACTACACACACCATCCAAAAACTTTATGGAGCCCTCTCAGGTGTGCAGGTTTCCTCACGATGTTTTTCCTTCACCGTTAACCTTTTAACCGCTTGAGTCGCATTTCTGCGACAAATATTTCCGTGGCCCTACCGCGCGTGTCGTATCTCTGCGACATAGAACATGCATGGTTATTTTGTTCTATTTTCGTCCTATGAACTGCGTGGTACAACTAAAACGATTATTCAATAGATATACGATTTACAACAATTACTTAAAATTGTTTCATAGCTCTAAATGTTGAAAAAGCTTAATATATTTATTGTAGGTATTATTTTATCGATTCGTAGTCGCGCGCTAGGGGCACGACAATTGATATTTAGCTACGCGCTTAAAAGGTTAACGCAAGTGATAATCAAATTCTGATCAGCACATGAATTCGAAAAATCAGAGGTACGGGCCGGGATCGAGCTCAGACCCTCCTGCATAGAAGGCAAATGTTCAACCGCTAGGCTATCACTGCGTAAATAGAATTCTATTACATAGAAACCCATATTATAATAAAAAAACTGGCCGAGCCAAACCGGAGAGAACCGACGAGTTACGAAGGACTGCAGTTGTGTGTCTGCCATCGCGAGCGTCGCCATGCAACAGCCACTCTCACCCATACCGCAGCATTAGATATTTCACATCAAAAGAAAACATCGTAACACACGTTTTATCCTATCAAATACATGGTCACTGGTACTAGAGTACTCGTGTGCTACCAATAATTCCAGATCACCCTTGATCTTCATCTTATCAGTGAAGTTATTTGCAACTAACAAACACTTTGATCTTTAGTTCAAAATACATAGTACCTACTTTCTGAACGTACTAGATGTATAATTAGATCGTAGGAATGCGACCGAAGTCTGAAAGTCGGTTTAATAATATTATTGTTTTTGTGTTGATATTATGCAAAACATAATATTTTACGTTAGGTATAGTAAATAGTATAATATTGATAGTACCTACTTATAACTGTACTTATAGTACAGTCAACTTTTGAGACATTTTGTTATTGGTATCACTACAAGGTTAGTCGGAAAGGGGGTACTAAGCCGAAAGGGTGTTAAAGTACCCATAATAAGGGATAACTTTTGTTCTACAACTTTCCCCAAAACTCGATAGTTTAAGAGAAATAGCTTTTCAAAGTTTTCGTAAAAAATATGCTTAAATCTATCTGTCCATAGCTATGATCAGCTGTTTTTACAATTTAGGTCACGGATTAGAAAAATAATTTTCTGAACTTATAACTAAAGCAGGGATGATTTTTTTTTTGGAAAAACTAAAATAAAAATCTTTTTGAATGCAAAAATTATCGAGTTTTGAAATTTTAACACTTGCTTTAAAATAGTCATCAGTGATACTTTAGGTGGCCCGCGGCTTAGTACCCCCTTTCCGACTAACCTTGTACCTATATAGCAGTGATAGCCTAGTGGTGTGACTGCCAAGTCATAGGTCTCGAGTTCAAACCCAAGGCACACACCTCTGACATTTCGGATTCATGTGCGTATTATAGAATTATCACTTGCTTAAAAACTGTGAAGGATAACATCGTGAGGAAACCGGTATTCCTGAGAGATATTTCTCTACGGTATGTGAAGCCAAGTCAGAGGCCCATGGGCGGCATAAACTCTGACACCAGGTTAGTCACTAACCACACGAAAAGAAGAAGAATATTAGTATCACTACATAAAACAGTCTCCCGCCGCGTCTGACTGTCTGTCTGTTTGTCTTTGCGCGATGTTCTCAGTAACTACTGAACAGATTCAGTTCCGAATTAGATTCAGAAAGATGATGTAGTAACAAAAATTGAAAGGAGTATGTTAAGTGCTTTGGTCATGTTGAGAGAATGAGTGAACGGCGATTAACAAAAGGAATTTATAAGGCGGATGTCACTGGAATCGCCGGTAGAGACGCCCTAGTAAGACATACATCGATGTTATTGATGATGTTCTTCACAAAGGACAGGTGCGTAGTACTCTCAACCGGCGTGCGTGTATGACAAGATGTATAATTTGTGGATGAAGCGAAAGAAGTATGTAAGGATCGTAGCATGTAGCGTTCTATAGTTTCTGCCTACCCCCATGGGAAACAGGCGTGAGTTAATGTATGTATGTATTCACTTCCGGTTTTCAAGATTAGATAGATTGATTCCCAGGCAAAGTTTATACAGGGTGTAAACGAAATCATGTAATTCCTTCAAACCTCGTGATGTACTGCTGACATAGATTAACCCTGCAAGGGATACACTTGGATTCAATAAAAAAAATACATGAAGTAATAAACATGTGTTCCTAACGTGAGGCATTTTAACGCCCCGAGCGAATTGCGCGGTATCGCTCGCCGCGCGCTCATTTAATTCGGGGCGTTAAAATTCCTCACGTTAAGAACACATGTTTACTTCTTGTAATTTATTTTTATTGAATCCAAATGTGACCCGTTCGGTGTTCATCTATGTCAGCAATACATCACGAGGTTTGAACGAATTACATGATTTCGTTCACACCCTGCATGTCTATCTTTACATAGTATAAAACAAAGTCGCTCCCGTTATCTGTACGCTTATCTTTAAAACTACGCAACGGATTTGAATGCAATTTTCAGCAATAGATAGAGTGATTCAAGAGGAAGGTTTATATGCACCACATTAGTATCTACATTGCACCCGTGCGAAGCCGGGGCGGGTCGCTAGTAATTTATAAACGTCTTGTTTTATATAAATAAACTAGCTTTTGCCCGCAACTTCGCTTGCGTAATTTTTTTCACCCCCTTAGGGGTTGAATTTTGAGAAATCCCTTCTTAGTGGATGTTTACGTCACAAAATGAACCTACTGTCAAAATTTCAAGTTTCTAACCCCAGCCGTATAGGCTGTGCGTTGATAGATCAGTCAGTCAGTCAGCTTCTCCTTTTATATATACAAGGTTAGTCGGAAAGGGGGTACTAAGCCGAAAGGGTGTTAAAGTACCCATAATAAGGGATACCTTTTGTTCTACAACTTTCTCCAAAACTCAATAGTTTAAGAGAAATAGCTGTTCAAAAATGTCGTAAAAAATAAGCTAAAATCTATCTGTCCATAGCTATGATCAGCTGTTTTTACAATTTAGGTCATATTTGGGGTCACGGATTAGAAAATTAATTTTCTGAATTCATAACTAAAGCAGGTATGTTTTTTTTTTTGAAAAAACCAAAATAAAAATCTTTTTTCATGCAAATAAAAATTATCGAATTTTGAAATTTTAACACTTGCTTTAAAATAGTCATCAGTGATACATTAAGTGGCCCGCGGCTTAGTACCCCCTTTCCGACTAACCTTGTATAGATATAACAATGTGATTTACGAACAACTTTGTAAGTAAAGTTCCTGTTCCACAACACAGACGACAATCACTGTGATGTAGATTGCAGTTGTTATTATGATGGCAATAGATGGCCCCCACTTTATGGCTTCAAGTATTTTAATTGTAGTGTAATTACGCATGCATAAACGATACTAATATAGCAATAAGGAAACTGGACCCTGGTAATTAGCCACCTTGCCACAAATATGTCGAGGTAGACTACTAGTTTTACCTGACGTACAGTACGGCACAACTAAGAAGTCGCATCGGCAAACTTGATCGAACAACCAATTGTAAGGTTTCGTGAATTTTATCGTATTAACTGTTAAAATCTTACACTGTCCACACTGGCGGCGGTAGTGTGCTCAAAAAGTAAAATAGTAGGCGGTCCTATATTTTATTATACTAGCCACACTGGAGCAATAGGGGGGATGACTTGACAGGACGGGCAACGGCAGACGCAACCGGGACAGGGTGCAGAGCAATATGTTCACACTTTGGTGCAGAGGATCTCGATACCGCGCGGACGTCCTACTAGCTGTGTACCTATATGGTGCTTGGTTAAATTGTTAAATAAGTTTTGGAGTGTTAATAAATAAGTTTAGAAAAATCAACTGAGTTATTTCTTAGTAATCCTATATAATGACAGTCGATAATTTTTGCGACACCCGCCCTTATTGCGTCAGCGTAAAGATCATTTTTTACTGCAGTACTAATAAACATTCGAGGTCTTGAAGTTACACTCAGATCGGAAGTGATCGGTTTTACGAAGTTTGCCGATGCGACTTCTTGGTTGTGTTGTACTATATCTACCTATCCACACTAAAACTATAAATTCGAGAGTCCAGTTGTCTTTTTGTCTCTTTATTATCTTTTCACGGCTAAAGAATAGAATAGAATAGTACTTTATTGTACACCAAAATTGTTACACAGCTCTAAACGGTAAACTACATGTTCTGCCTAGCTTTTTCCCAAACATATTGGGGTTAGCTTCCAGTCTAACCAAATGCGGTCGAATACTAGTATTTTAAACGGAGCGACTGCTATCAGACCTCCGCAACCCAGTTACTGGGTAATACTGATATCATAAGGTTAGACCAGTTGTAAAACTTTCGGACTTCTGATTTCCCGTAAAGACTGTCATAGGTATTTGTATGTCATCCGGGACCGACTGTTTAACGTGCTCTCCGAGACCTGGAGGGGTCTCGATGTGTAACGAACGGTAGCTGATTCCAACATAGTTGGAAAAAGGCTAGGTAGAACGCGTGTGGTGAGTCTATTGCCATTTTTCGGGCATAATTATGGTGCCAGATTCATCACCTCTTACGACTAGCTTGTCCGGCGAAGGAGAGGAACTGTATTCTTAATCCGTCCCCCCACAATAAACTACAAAACCGATTTTATGATTATTGCCAAAAAAGTAATTTGGTAGAGTTATTCGTTATCACAAATATCGTTATACATTTTATGTCCCTGACATAAGGTTCAGATTGTACAGAGTTACGTGACTTTCCGGACACAGAGCAATTTCATCTGCGAAAATTAAAAACACGCGGGCGGAACCGCGGGCACAACGTGTTAGTACCTAAAGAAAATCATTGTAATGAGAAATACACCTTGCATAAGTTTATTTACAAAATCATCATTAATTTATACAAACAACATTTACTTAATTCTCTTATTAACATTAATTAATTATTATAAATAATAGCAACAATACTTATCTATCTACAGGTAGGTATGTATAGTGTCAATAGTTCAATTACATTGGTTTTAAAAATAAACCGAAATGAGAAATATTTATGTTCACTATTTTTACTGGTCTTGTTTTTATCAAATAGTTTGTTGTTTATATAAATATTTTTTAGACAACCTTTTATCGTGGGTTTGTTCGCGTTATTTTTTCAAATGTCTCAAATCCTTGATCCCGTAACCTACTTAGATTCCGGAATAATACCCCAATCCAATTACCCAACTGATAATGTCCCACTTTCTGTCGATTGGAGGTCTCGTCGGTCATAGAAAGGGCAATGATATATACAGGAAAGGTCCGCAACGACACACAAAGGCAGGATCCACAACAACATACAAAGGAAGGGTCTACAGAAACATACAAAGGAAAGGTCCACAACGACAAGACTCACAAAAGAAGGGTCCACAACGACACACAAAGAAAGGGTCCACAGCAACACCAAATAAGGGTCCACAACAACATACAAAGGCAGGGTCCACAACCACACACAAAGGAAAGGTCCGCAACGATGCATAAACGAAGGGTCAACAACAACAAGCAAAGAAAGGGTCCACAACGACACACAAAGGAACGGTCCAAGATCTATCTCCAATAAACAAACATAGGTAACCATTTTACAAATTCATATCACAACAGATTTTATGAATCTTATCTTTTGTTTCCACATACTGAAGTTCATCAATCATTTAATTTTTAATTAAGAGAAGTGCAACAACCTATATGTTAATGCACTTTGGCGCATCGCATAACAAAACAAAATATATCGTGGCAATGGATTTTCCTTGTTTTTAAAAGATTAGAAGAAATAGTAGTACCTAGTAGATATTTTGTGAAGGAAATCGGGGAATTACTACCATAATTTTTTCCGCCAAGTAGCATTGCTGTGTTCTGGTTTAAAGGGTATCTTTGCCGGTAAAATTTTTAACAGATGAGCCTTACAAGTTTGTCTCTTAGGCTAGTTTTAGAGTCACGCTGACCGTCGGCGCTGACAGCCGAAACCTATGACTTCCCCGTTAGCGATGACCACCGCACGCGCTGATTATTCTAAAACGCTTCAAGACACTCAAAGCTCGTGGCCTGCGACGCTTACTAACCACGCTGGCGAAGCGGCACTGTAAAACCAGCCTTATGGCCATATACTCATACGCTACAGAATTTGAAGTTGCCGTTAATTTCTTGCTGTCACTGTCACTTTAAAGCTAAGTAAGTAGCGTTTGAGTATTTGGCCATATTGGCAACGCATCAGCAATCCTCCTATTTTTTTCTTTTGAAATTCCTCATGTATGACCCTCGCCCGGGGAAGGCGAGTCTGCCGGTCTCTTACCGGCTAAAAACCAACGGTGTTCCTGACCGTTTGGCCGGGGTCGAGGGATACGCAAAAGCGTGCACCGCAACCCCGGCAGATCAGCAATCCTCCTGAGGCTGTAGGTGTTTATAGGCGGGGGTAACCTCTTACCAACAGGTGGACCGCGTCGGCCTAAGTGACAACCTATTACATAAAAAAAATTGCACACCCTTGACATTTAAGAATGATTTTGACGACACATTTGGTGCTGTGGCTGAGCGATCGGCTTCTGCGCTAGGGGTCGCACGGAACAAATATTTGTATGGCCTACGGATAGTTGTTCCGGGTCTGGATGTTTGTGCGTGTGAAGTTTTGTGTCTGTAAACGCACCCACGATACAGAAGAAATACAAGTGTGGGGCAATGATTTAAAAAAAAAAAACACGAGGACAGTTTACAGGAACTTCAAGTATACTCCACCAAGAAAAAAAAAAAAAATTTTTCAGAAAAGTTGAACGAACGATCGATGAACTCTGGTTCCCAATGTAAGATTTAACTTGTGTTATGGGTACCAGGGTTCTCGCATTCATTGTTACAGTTAATGAGACTAAAGTTAAAGAATAAAATTAAATAAAGTTAATCGACAACTTCATCAAAGAAGAACATAGTCTGCTTAGTTGTCGGCAATAAGATTGATAAGCGTATCATTTGGGGACCCAGTGCATAATATCAGCAAGCACAGCACAACGGCGCAGCGAGTATTCCCAAGGAGGGTTAATGTCAGGCAGCCGGCCGGTCATAAAACAATAAGCCAAAAGCTCTAACAGCATGGATTTACGAAATACATGTTGTGCCGATTCCACCTAGTGTGGGATAAGGGCAGGGAGATGATGAATATACGGGGACTGTTTTTAGAAGCGTACAGCGTTCTTTGTCTTTCTCTACGATAAAAACAGAGATGGCATGAAATTCGCTTTGAGAAACTATCTCCGTGTAAATGAGCTTTTATCCAATTATTAAAAAAAGGAACATAGTATAACTAGCTTTTGCCCGCAGCTTCGCTTGCGTGAAGTTTAAAATCCTCGTTAAGCCCATTTTAAAATCCAAAACGTTGTTTATTTCTTACCAAAAGCCTAAATATTTAATTCCATGTTTCTAATTTCAAAAATACCAGATTTCTCATACAAACTTTCAACACTTACTTCGCCCCTTTAAGGGTTGAATTTCCAAAAATGCTCAAACAAGTGTACGTTTATTTCTAACCAAAAACCTTAATATTTAATTTCAAGCTTCTTACTTCAAAAATGACGGACTTACATACAAACTTAATAACCCTATTTACCACCGTTTAGGCTGTGCGTTGATAGATCAGTCAGTCAGTCAGCTTCTCCTTTTATATATATAGATATACGGAAAATGCTTTCAAAAAATAATCCAACCCTTTCTTCACGTTGGTGTCGCTAATAGAATGGGCAGTAACAACTTCCTACACCCAAACAGCTTATTGTTGTTATCCCCAATTCGCGACCCAGGTCTAGCGATTACCGATTACAATATTCGTAGTGGGTTATTACAACCATGCAGTGGATGCTTACGTGCTAGGATGATGAATATAATTTGAATAATTCATTACTTAGGGGCCATTCAAGTATTACGTAAGCAGAATTTTAGTAATTTTTGACACACCCCTCCCCTTTGTCAGCAAAAGTAAACAAAACCTTTACCCCCCCCTCCCTCCTATGCTTACGTAAACATTGGTACCGTCAAACCTTACAACTTTGCCTATTGATTTAACTTTGCCCAGTAGGGTTTTTTTTACAAAAATTGAAATGAATATGGGAATATTTTGTAGTTGTGTATATAATTAAACCTGTGGTAGAAATTTGAATATGTTGCGGGCAACATATTCAAATTTCTGTAAAAAATACCCTGCTGGGCAAAGTTAGATCAATAGGCAAAGATGTAAGGTTTGACAGTATATTTTTTTTAAACTGATCAGGTTTCTTTATTGTTATTCATGAGCAGCGGTTATTAAGTCTAGAAAAATAAGTAAATAAATAAAAACTGTTGACGTAATCATCATCTAGACACCCCCCTCCCCATGTCATCAAAAATAAGCTAAGCAAAGACCCCCCTCACCCCCTTTCGTGCTTACGTAATACTTGAATGGCCCCTTACCTATTGTTTTGTTTAAATATTTATCGAACCGGAGGGTAAGTACCTAATTACACTGTAATATTCCATGACCCCAAGAAGGGGTCAAAGAGAGTTAGCGGCTAATGAGTACTTACGTGATTATGATCAGATATAGGGTAATTAAATGACAAGTCATTATTGATACATAAACAATAATAGGTATATGTTGTAGGTACTCTGTTCTGCCTAGCCTTTTCCCTATGTTGGGCTCAGCTTCCAGACTAACCAGATGCGGCTGAATTCCAGTATTTTACACGGAGCGACTGCTATCAGACCTCCGCAACCCAGTTACAGGGCAATGCCGATATCCTAAGGTTAGACCGGTTGTCACACTTTCGGGCTTCTGACTTCCCGTAACGACTGTCATAGGTATTCTTATGACACCCGGGACCGACTGTTTAACGTGCTCTCCGAGGCACAGAGGGGTCTCGATGTGTAACGAACGGTCACCCATCCACAGTCTGACCGCAGCAAGCGCAGCTTAACCTCGCAAATCGTATGATCCGCGCGGTTGGTAATCAGCCACGATCCCCTCACAAAAAATGATTAATACATAAACAATAATAAATCTTGTACAGTTAGTATCATAAATCTATAAAAATATGTAAGTATCAGAATTGAATGGCTGCCTTGTTGGTTTAGTGGTCGCAAGCGCGACTGCTGAGCATGGGGTCCTGGGTTCGATCCCCAGGCCAGGCAAACTTATTCACTCTTATTACGAGACATGGACTAAGAAAAACCCCGGTTTTAAAATAGCCCCGTCTCTTTTTGTTATATGACGTTAGAAAATGATGGGTATATTAAAAATCTGGGTATACCTTGGTCTTGGTTTAAACCATCTTTTGTAATAAGAGCCATTGGGTTTTTTTCCATTAGGAATTTCTCAGTAGGAGCCCAAAGTCTGGACTTGTGCCCGGTTAATGGCAATAGGCTCGCCCCTTATTACATGGGACTTAAATATAACTGGCTAAACGAGGGTGTATTAAAACACCTCTGCCAAACTCTTCGGGGAATGTAAAGCGTGATGTTATGTTATGTGTCAGAATTTAAATATTATGATTAGGTAGGTACCTAGGTACTGTTACTGAAAATAAATCTACATTTATCGACAAAATTATTAAATAACAAAGTTTGCAAGATTGCAGAAATCTCCTTACTATTGTAGCTGACTGTTAATTATACCAGCCTGTAAATGTCCCAATGCTGGGCAAAAGCATTTTCTCGTACAGAGAAGGAACGAGCATTCATCACCACAGTTGCTTTCTGTGTGTAAACGATTTCAGACCATTTTTCCTCACGGTGTTTTCCTTCACCTTTAACCAGTGGGTGTCTAGATAAAGGGGCAAAAGAAAGAATGTCACAAAAATTCAGAACCGGCAATATCATTCCTGTTCCTTCCTATTTTGGAAGTACGGTCAGCAACGAAAGTTGCTTAACACTGTTATTTTTAAATGAGCGGCATAAACATACTTTTGTTGCTGACTGTACCTATACAGGGTGTAAACGAAATCATGTAATTCCTTCAAACCTCGTGATGTACTGCTGACATAGATTAAGCCAGCAAGGGATACTATTGGATTCAATAAAAAAAATACATAATGTAAACATGTGTTCTTAACGTGAGGCATTTTAGCGCCCCGAGCGAAGTGCGTGGCTATCGCTCGCCGCGCTATGTATTGCATCAGTTTATTTTTCTATTTAATCTGACATTCCATGTTTTGCCCCTTACTCTTCAACTAAGAAAGTAGGTACCTACATACAAGGTTAGTCGGAAAGGGGGTACTAAGCCGCGGGCTACTTAATGTATCACTGACGATTGTTTTAAAAAAAGTGTTAAAATTTAAAAATTCGATTAATTTTTTTCCATTAATAAATATTTTTATTTAGTTTTTTCAAAAATTCTTCTTTCATGCTTTAGTTATGAATTCAAAAAATGGAGTTTCTAATCCGTGACCCCAAATATGATATAAAATGTAAACACGTCTGATCATAGCTGAGGATAGATAGAATTTAGCGTATTTTTTATGAAATCTTTGAACAGCTATTTCTCTTGAACTATTGACTTTTAGGGAAAGTTGTAGAACAAAAGTTATTATTATGGGTACTTTAACACCCTTTCGGCTTAGTACGCCCTTTCCGACTAACCTTGTATAAAATTCATACGATCCCATTGTTAATTTTCGAACCAATCGTGGGTCCATGAACCTCCAGGCTACATGACTAGACTGACTCTACAACGTAAGTAGGTACATACCTAAAAAAATATTTTCAATCCATCATTACGCAGCGATCGTAAGAGTCAGTGACATTGTTTGCATGCTTACGTCACGATTGGTAAAACATTAAAACGTATGTATGTGAAATTGATTCATTTGTAAACAGAATCTTTTGTATCTTGAAATGAAGATAATTAAATGATTCAGCTGTCAATAATCTTTTAATTTGTCTGTTTGTTTTTTGTTTAATGTTCTACCACAAGACAACAGAGTGGAGAAAGTCTACTCTCAACAACGCACGATAGACCAGAACGTAAACATCGCTATACAACAGGGTGTAAACAAAACCATGTAATTCCTTCAAACCTTGTGATGTACTGCTGACATAGATTAAACCAGCACGGGATACTTTTGGATTAAATAAAAAAAAATACAAGAAGTAAACATGTGTTCTTAACGCGAGGCATTTTAGCGCGCCGGGCGAATTGCGCAGCTATCGCTCGCCGCGCGGTCATTTAACTCGGGGCGCTAAAATGGCTCACCTTTTTTCATAATGTTACTGCCGAACGATACCTACACTAGGGAGCAATGAATCCGGGTCACCAACATAAACAAAACAATGTTAAACAATGTTTTCCGAGATATTAAGATTTATGTTGGTGACCCGGATTCATTGCTCCCGAGTGTACCACAGCATGAGAAAAATTGCCTTAATATGTACTGTATGTCCATCGTAGACTTTGGCTCTGTCTCCTCTGACCTAGACTAGAGTCAAGAGCAAACCCATTTGAAATAAAAAATTAAAAGCCAAGTAGTATGACTATAAAAAATTACTCGTAAAGTTGATTAAATAATCATAATAGAACAAATAATGTCGTCATTTCATGATCAAAATGTTTATTTTGTTAAATCTTAATTTTTTGCAGCAGTTTTTTTGTCCATTTTATGATTTGGATCTTCTGTTCATGTTTTTTTTTTTGTAATTCTACTTATTTTAACGAAAACCACTAAGATATAGATATGATATAATATGAGCCTTATTTACCTTCTTTAGAGCTTTCCTAGGTTATTTCCAGTTTTTAGTAGTTCAGTACACCAGTGATAACTTTGCGATGTGACCGTCGGACTGCCAAGTCATAGGTCTCGAGTTCGATCCCAAGCCACGCACCTCTGACTATTCGGATTCATGTGTGTATTGTATAATTATCACTTGCTTAAAACCGGTGAAGGAAAACATCGTGAGTAAAGCGGCATGCCTGAGAAATATTTCTCGACGGCATGTGAAGCCAAGTCAGAGACCCATGGGCGGCATAAACTCTGACACCAGGTTAGTCACTAACCACACGAAAAGAAGAAGAAGAAGAAGTAGTGCTGTAAAGAAGTTGTAAGAACGTAATAATTAGGTATAAAATCTTTAAAAACACATTTAAGTTAAACGGTTTTATCTTGCAATGCCCCAGCAGCATCAGGATTTGAGGATTCAAGGTTGAAATTATTATAACGTTGTATTGGCATGGGAATTGAATTAGTGTGTGAGGTTTCAGGAGAATCGGTTAAGCAGAAGTAGTTGAAAAATCTTTGAATCAAATAAACAAATATAGAAGTGAAGCTAATTAAAACCGTTTAAATATTTCCAGCAAGCGTGCTCTTGTTTTCATAGAGCCTCCACAAGTGACGATACTTAAGTACGTCCAACGCACCTTTTTTTTATCGTTGGAAAATCCTCGTGGATATCCCTCGCCCGGGGAAGGCGAGGGGGTCCGCCGGACTCTTACCGGCTAAAAACCAACAGTGTTCCTCCTCCTGACCGTTCGGCCGGGGTCGCGGGATTCGCAAAAGCACGCACGCAACCCCGGCAGGTTTCTGTCCGCCAACCCTCGGCGGACCTCTCCTCTGTGGGGCCTTGCCCCACATCCTCCTGAGAAGCGCACAAGGAACGCAACGCGCCGCCTTCTCGGGTCTGTTACTGGTCGGGTGGCAGGTACATCCAACGCACCCTGGGCAGTCAGCCCTCAACCAACCTTGCTGACTATCTAATCTTTTTTTTCTTTTTTCTTTATTTTTTACTAGCTTTTGCCCGCAGCTTCGCTTGCGTGATTTTTTTTCACCCCCTTAGGAGTTGAATTTCGAGAAATCCCTTCTTACGTCACAAAATGAACCTACTGTCTAAATTTCAAGTTTCTAACCCCAGCCGTTTAGGCTGTGCGTTGATAGATCAGTCAGTCAGTCAGCTTCTCCTTTTATATATATAGATCTTGTTTATTTGAAAGGTACACCAACGACCCATTCACTAGAAACATTAACATAGTAAATAATAACATAAGAATTGAGTTATGGTGAATTAGTCACTTGCAGGCGTACACAGCACTTACATAAAAAATTGCTTCTTAAAATACTTTTTAACAAGATTTTTTGCTCGTAGTGAGGATAGAAATATTAATTTGAAACAATGCACAAAACATTAAGTAAAGAACAAAATCATAATCGAAATTAAAATCAAAATTATAACATTAAAATTAAATAATAAACAGTAAAATTGATATTCAAAACGGTTGAACGGTTTCAACCACAGCATGAGCTATTCCCGTACAGCTCGTGCCGATACGAGATAAGAAGAAGAATAAATACACCAAGAACTTAACGAGCTTAAACAAACTTCCTTCAACGTTGCATCATCTATACAGCCGTCATTAACGTTTCTGCCTACCCCGCAAGGGGCCATACTACCGATAACCGACTAGATAAGTAATTACTTATCACAAACAAGTGGAGAGTGACATAAATAGCGTGTTATCTGCGCATGCGTCACACAGCTAGCCGCAATGTGATTGAAGCGTGGGGTGGGCGTGGCTCGAGGGTAGGGTAGAGCTGATAATTGATGTCTTAGAAAAAATAATGGATTTAAATTAAATGGAAGGGAAATAGCGAAAACCTTTTTTCTATGATTTACCGAGCTTTGTTGGTTAAAATTAACACTCTTGTATCTTTACCAATAACTAGCTGTGTCCTCACGGCTCCGCCCGCGTAAGAAGTTTTATTCCAGTAATAAATATAGCCTATGTTACTCAGTGATAATGTAGCTTACTAACGGCAAAAGAATTTTTGAAATCAGTCCAATAAATTTAAGTTTATTCGTTACATACAAAAATACAAATCTGTCCTCTTTATAATATTCGTATAGATGAAGCAAAAATCTCAAAGCTTTGCATAGTAGACCCTCTTATATGTTAGTAGCTATCACGAGTAAAATTAGCTCACACGTACATTCATATACCCAGTTTGGCAATAAAAATAGCCACCATAAACATCACGCCTGTATTTATAGGATACTTTTTATCCGGGTACATCAAGTAGTTCCTCTAGGATGCAGGTGAAACCGCGGGTAATAGTCTAGTCTCTCTATATCTCTGTTAATTGGATTCGTGTGCTCCACCTTAGACCCTGTCTCCGATTACCAGGTGGGACGAGGTTTAAACGCGACCACGGCAAAAAGCGACAAAGTCAATGAAAAAAAGTTTCTACCTCTTTTGAAGCCAAAAACTAGTTCATCGTTATAACTAAAAATAAACAAGATACCAAGTTATCAAGTCTTTGGTAATAAGAATATATTTTAAGGAAAAAAAACTATCTAATCATTGTACGGACAGACTACACAAAACAACTACCTATAACTTTAGTTATGATGTAATAATAAAGGAAATAGTGATAAAAATTATTTGTTTTTACATACTCGGTTGGTACAGTCAGCAAAAGAGTTAGGTAATCAGGCTAACAACGGGTATCAATACACTACGCACCTGTTATTGTAATTGTGTGCGTAAAATCTTTTTATATGCAAAACAAAACAGCAGTGATAGCCTAGTGGTGTGACCGTCGGACTTTCAAGTCATAGGTCTCGAGTTCGAACCCAAGGTGCGCACCTCTGACTTTTCGGATTCATGTGCGTATTGTATAATTATCATTTGCTTAAAAACGGTGAACGAAAACATCGTTAGGAAACCGGCATGCCTGAGAGATATTTTTTGACGTTATGTGAAGCCAAGTCAGAGGCCCATGGGTAGCATAAACTCTGACACCAGGTTAGTCACTAACCATGCGAAAAGAAGAAGATACGTCAGACACGCTCAGACAAGCGATGGCAAAGATATGGTCATTAAACACTCAACACATATAACTCTGTTAAAATACAAATGTAATTAGTTGCCTGTACAGACACGTGTAATAATATGTATACACATAGTGAAATTAAAAAGCGATTACCTTCTAAAATATCTATTAGAATTATGAAATATTCTACAGATAGTTTCTACAATTACATTCGAATTACCGTATCGAATATTTCTAAATTACACATTATTCTCTAAAAGAAATTCGCTTTTTAAGTTCGCTATGTGTATACATCTTATTACACGTGACTGTACCTATAGCTTATCTGTTTGGAGGGGCTTGTGGCTAATAGTCAACCGCGCGGATCATACGATTTACGAGGTTAAGCTGTGCTTGCCGCGGTCAGTTCATGGATGGGTGAACGTTCGTTTCACATCGAGACCCTTCCGTGCCTCGGAGAGCACGTTAAAACAGTCTGTCCCGGGTGTCATACGAATACCTATGACAGCCGTTACGAGAAGTCAGAAGTCCGAAAGTCTGATAATTGGTCTAACCTTAGGATGTCGGCATTGCCCGGTAACTGGGTTGCGGAGGTCTGATGGCAATAACTCTGTGTAAAATAGTGGTATTCAGCCGCATCTGGTTAGACTGGAAGCTGACCCCAACATAGTTGAGAGAAAGCTAGGTAGAACATCTATTTCTTTGGTTGACTGTACTACACATATAAACTTGACATTTTCCGTCTTGGCTGTACTTGGGATTTTCCTGTATATGTGTGTATGGTATACTTACGTATGCATATTGAATGTGTTATACAGATATCACACGTGGAATATTGATTTCCAATCAGTGGATCGAAGTCGATCCATCACACTTAAAAACGTTTGAAATTGAAAAACTGATTTTCATGTAATTTTGTAAAGTTTTTTTTTATGTTATCGGTTAGAAAACAAGCTGTTGAGGTATTCCATTGAGCGCATCAATTTGAAGAGCACCAATTCTAATCACATTAATAGTAATAAGACTGTCGACCGATTTGGCAGTTTTTATGTTGTATTCGTAATTGTCGGGACAAGGTTTGTATGAAAGATTTTTTTTGGAAAATCCAACGGAGAAGTACGTAGGTAGGTACGTAGGCATCGGGTTGGCAGACTAAGGCTTAAACCATTGTCGTTCTGAGAAGAGGCCCGTGCCATGGGAATAATAATGGTGTGATTCGAAATGGTGCTATTCAAATTGGTGCGCTAAATGGAATGCCTCAAGCCGACAGCCCACTTGATGGTCAGTGAGTACCGCTGCATACACCTAGAACCGCAAAAAGATTGCTGATGCGTTGCCAACAGTAGAGACTGTCTTAAAATAAAGGTGCAAAAGTCTCATGTGCCTGTAATGTCACCGGCACCCATACCCTTCAAACCGGAACATAGTAGTGGTCCTTGGCGGCAGAAATAGGCAGCGCCGGCCCTTGGGTAGACAAGAGGAGCGGTCGCTTTAGGCGCCAGATGACAAGAGGCACCAAAAGTAGATTTTTGAGTAAGTTGGTAATTTTTATTTATTAAACATAGCGACCCGCCCGGGCTTCGCACAGTTGCAATGTAGATACTAATGTGGGGCATATAAACCTCCCTCTTGAATCACTCTATCTATTTAAAAAAAGCCGCATCAAAATCCGTTGCGTAGTTTTAAAGATCTAAGCATACATAGGGACAGACAGACAGCGGGAGCGACTTTGTTTTATACTATGTAATAAAGAAGAAAATAAACTGAAATACAATTTATGTGATGTGATAGCGTCGACCAAAGGGCGTCGAAAGACAATCTCACTCTAACCTAATCAAGGTCTCGGGCCGGCGCTGGAAATAAGTATGGGAATAGTACTTCCCCGGACGAACTCGTATACAAGGGGTTCCTCTACTGTACAGTACATCAATTAATAGTATTTAATTAATATAATAATACCTAGCTAATTCGTTATATAACTGCCTCGTTGGTCTAGTGGTGGCAAGCGCGGCTGCTGATCGTGAGGTCCTGGGTTCGATCCCCAGGTCGGGCAAAGTGTTATTGGGTTTTTCCGTGTGAAATTCCGCAGTAGCAACCCGGAGTTTGGATTTGTGCCCAACTGATGGCAATAGGCTCGCCCCCTATTACCTACATGGGACTTTAAACATAACTGGCGAAATGAGGATGTTACTAGACACCTCTGCTCTACCCTTCGGGGAATACAGGCGTGATGTTGTGTTTATGTTAAGTTGTTTATTCATATCTATGTATGTTACAAATAGGGCATGTCGCAAAAAAATAAACCAATATGTTATAGGACAGTACTATTTTCGATTCAAAATTCGCTTACCTACATTAGCAATACTATACGTCAAACGTTCGCGCTAGGCGTACTGTAGAATGCTTTCAGCTGAAAGCAAACACTTTCACAGGTAACGCAGATAAGGGTAGATATCTAGAATCATGGAATATCCATAATACCCATCATAGAAGCGAAAGGAGTATGTAAGGATCGTAGCATATGGCGTTCTATAGTTTCTGCCTACTCCCATGGGAAAAAAGCGTGAGTTTTTATATATGAGTGAACGGCGATTAACAAAAGAAATTTATAAGGCGGATGTTAATGGGAACGCCGGTAGAGGACGTCCTAGAAGGACATACATCGATGTTATTGGTGATGTTCTTCACAAAGGTCAGGTGCGTAGTACTCTCTACCGGCGTGCGTATATGACAAGATGTATGAATGTGGATGAAGCGAAAGGGGTATGTAAGAGTCGTAGCATATGGCGTTCTATAGTTTCTGCCTACTCCCATGGGAAAAAAGCGTGAGTTTATATATGTATGTATGTATCTAAAATCATCTAGATTTATGCGTCTTTTTTTTTCTTGGTCGCTTTTGACGCTAGCCTCACCTAGTAGTTGCAGACAGGGTCTAAGATGAAGCACACGAATCAAAGTAACAGAGATATTGAGGGATTCCCGTATGGGGTATACAGGAATCCCTCAATATCTCTGTTACTTTCTGACTCTCACATCACACGACGGAACACAGTAGGTAACCTGCTTGACTTTAATGTGAGGGTGGTAGCTAGCCAGGCGGACCGTATAGATCCTACCACCAAGCGTGCTAGGTTTTGTTGAATCTTACAACACGCGTTTATTCCCAGCGTGTGGTGAGGAAGCTTTATATTCTAGCTCGTCGGACACGGGATAGATTCCGATTAATTTTATTGGTCCTTTATAGAGCATGATATATGGCAGGGGTGGCCAACTTGATTCGACCCAAGATCTACTGTTTACTGAGTAGATTCTGTGAGATCTACCAATTATACAAGGTTAGTCGGTAAGGGGGTACTAAGCCGAATCGGTGATAAAGTATCTATAATAAAGGATACATTTTGTTCTACAACTTTCCCCAAAACTCGATAGTTTAAGAGAAATAGCTTTTCAAAGATTTCGTAAAAAATATGCTAAAATCTATCTGTCCATTTGTGTTGACTACTTAGGTCATATTTGGGGTCACAGATTAGAAACTTAATTTTCTGAATTCATAACTAAAGCAGGTATGTTTTTTTTTTTGAAAAAACTAAAATAAAAAATCTTATTGCATGCAAATAAAAATTATTGAATTTTGAAATTTTAACACTTTCTTTAAAATAGTCATCAGTGATACTTTAAGTGGCCCGCGGCTTAGTACCCCCTTTCCGACTAACCTTCTATAATCAGTACCTCTTCGTTCAACTTGTATTAAACTTATATTTTTCTTTGCCTTGCTATGATCGACTGGTTGGCCACCCCTGCTATACGGTATCCTAGTATAATTAAACAATTTGTTTATCTCGTTTAATTGATAAACTACTGTTAATTACTAAATAGCGACCACCACGAGCTGATCATCGGCTGTAGTGTTTATCTTCACGCGAAAACATGATGTTTTTAAACATGACACACCTCTTTTTCGAATAATAACAAATACAATGCTTATTTGTAAAGGAACTAACTACAACCGCGGTTTTGCTTGCGTGGTATATCGATTTATTTCCGGTTCCTATGATCAAAAACGAATCGTTTTGGTTACCAATGGTAGCATTTTTATTGCCAAACTGGGAATATAAATAGATTCTTAGGCTAACTTTAAGTGCAATAGCTACTAATGTATGGGAAGTCCTTCTATTTGCATAGAAGATCCTCTCATACATAGTGAGGTCTTTGCTTCATTATTAGTAAAGGTACCTACAAGAGTCAAAACTGTAACCAATAATACTCAGTAAATCATAGAAATCAGCCATATAAGTATCCGTTGTCTTTTATCGGGTTTTGGGCTATCTCTGTGCTAAGTTTCATCAAAATTGATTCAGTAGTTTAGTCGTTACGAGGTAACAAATAGACAGACAGACTAACTCACTTTTCTATTATTTTCATAGTATTAGTGTGGATTAAATAAATAATATGAATGAGAATAAAGATTCCTATAACTCGTATGAGGTGGAGATAGGTACCACAGCTACTTCAATAGAATCACGTTTTGTTTCCTCTACTCAATAAATTGCGATAAACTGACCCCCAGGGACGTTTCTTTCCATTCATGTATGTCACTCAGATAAGCTATTTTTATATGAACTGACAAACAATGTTTATTAATAACTATACTTACTCTACTTTTAATTAAACGTTCCTATGATGAAACAAACTTGAGTCAGCTCTTAACGATGATCAGTACAACCTGATCCAACCGTCCGGCGAATAATAGTTAATTCCCATAACATAACATCACGCCTGTATTCCCCAAAGGGTTGTGCAGAGGTGTATAGTACCACTCCCATTTCGCCGTTATTTTTAAGTCCCAAGTAATCGGGGGCGAGCCTATTGCCATCAACCGGGCATAAATCCAGACTCCGAGCTTCTACTGAGGAATTCCACACGGAAAAATCCAATAATACTTTGCCCAACCTGGGGATCGAACCCGGGACCTCACGATCAGCAGTCACGCTTGCCACCACTAGACCAACGAGGCAGTTAATTCCCGTTTAGTTAATTATTATACAGCAATGCGAACCTTTAAAAGCTAATATACACATAATACATACATAGAAATTATTCAGAACTATATTCTATAGACTGTAAAATTGTTCAAAGATTGTCTATAGAATATAATTGAATAATTTCTCCGTGTCTTCTTCTTCTTTTAGTGTGACTAGTGAATAACCTGGTGTCAGAGTTTATACCGCCCATGGGCCTCTGACTTGGTTTCACATGGCGTCGAGAAATATCTCTCAGGCATCGGTTTCCTCACGATGTTTTCCTTCACCGTTTATAAGCAAGTGATAATTATATAATACGCACATGAATTCGAAAAATCAGAGGTGCGTGCCTTGGGTTCGAACTCGAGACCTATGACTTGGCTGTCCGACGGTCACACCACTAGGCTATCACTGCTGCTTCTTCGTGTAAATTACTGGTATTCAGCCGCATCTGGTTAGACTGGAAGCTGACTCCAATGTAGTTGGGAAAAGGCTAGGTAGAACAATCAACTTATTAGTCTTTTAGCTCGTGGCTATAGCCTTACAACAGTACTCAAGACCTGTGTCGGACACCTACTTGTAGTACGGTACTTCAGTTTCCACAAGGTTATATTTCAGAGCAAGTTGCTGGCGTATAATCCTAGCCACCAGGTTCTGTCTGTGCAAGTACTCACCGTAACAATCGGAGTGTGTTGGATGCATTCTCCCGCATGATCGCCTGCCCGACAGATGTCACAACCATCCCTCAAACTAATAATTAATCGGATATATTCTGCCGGATGGCATGCCTGATAGATGTATCAATACCATCCTTCAAAATAATATTCCCAATAGTTGTTATTATTATAAATTATTAAAAAGAATCTCTACAGTTGCCTACTTAATAATAGCATCGTACTATCTAACAATAATACATTTAGATTATTATTTTATAAAATTATTAAATCTGTTATCTCTGTTCAGATAAGGATGACGTATTTAGTTTAATTTTACAAAATATTTTTCTTTAGGAAATGGATCCATTGAAATATTTTTCACGGTTATTATTTGACTGAAGCTTGAGATCTGAAAATGTTTTTTTTTCTGAAGTTAATCATTTTCTTTTGTTCTAATTTTATAGCGGTTTTCAGAGAGTAAATTAATTATTCTGATCAGAAAATTAAAATAAAATCTGATGAATGCATTTGCATAATAGGTTTTCATTTCAGGAATAAATTAGTTAACTATTGTTAGAAGCTGTTTTATGTGACTATTACATTACCGTTATATCAACATTATGTTCACTATAATTATATGTATAAGGCCCAAACCACATTAGCAATAGATTGTCCGAGCAACATTTAATTTAAGGCAAAGTCTTTTTTATTAAAAGTGTTACTAAACAAGAAGTGCTTAGGGCCGATCTTACCAATGTAGGATAACTTTTATCTCAGGATTAAATTTGACGATTTGACAGCTTTTCATATAGAAAGTCTGTCAAAACGTCAAAGATATTCTTCAGATAATAGTTATCCGACGTTGGTACAACCGACCCCTAATACTTGGTAGTCTTTTTATTTTTCTCAAAAATCCCTTATTCGTCTAGTTTTATAAGATCGGTTGGAGGGCGCAAGGAGCTCGTCGGGATTAGCGTTCATGTTCCAGGTCGTGTAGCCCGATGAATAAAATCTATATATATACAAGGTTAGTCGGAAAGGGGGTACTAAGCCGAAAGGGTGTTAAAGTACCCTTAATAAGGGATAACTTTTGTTCTACAACTTTCCCCAAAACTCGATAGTTTAAGAGAAATAGCTTTTCAAAGATTTCGTAAAAAATATGCTAAAATCTATCTGTCCATAGCTATGATCAGCTGTGTTTACAATTAAGGTCATCATATTTGGGGTCACAGATTAAAAACTTAATTTTCTGAATTCATAACTAAAGCAGGTATGTTTTTTCATTTTTTGAAAAAACTAAAATAAAAATATTTTTGCATGCAAATAAAAATTATCGAATTTTGAAATTTTAACACTTGCATTAAAATAGTCATCAGTGATACTTTAAGTGGCCCGCGACTTAGTACCCCCTTTCCGACTAACCTTGTATAATTACTTCTCCTGACTGACTGACTAATTCATCAACGTAGAGCCTAAAAATCCACTGCAGGTGGAAATATTTTTGGATAGTAGGTTCCTTTTGTGACGTAGGCATCCACTAAGAAAGGATTTTTTGGAAATTCTACCCCTAAGCGGGTAAAATAGAGAACGGAAGTTTGTATGATTCTTTACGCGGACGAAGTCGCGGGCTAAGTTAGTATTCTAATATACACTGGCCTGCAAAAATAAGTATCACACTTTTAAAATTGCAATAACTTTTTAGGTACACAAGATATATTTTCGAAACAAAAAGGACTCAAAAAAGAGTTTAACTTTGTTACTATAGTTTCAAAGAAAGCTGATAAAAATTGCTATAAAACGTTTTTTATTTTAAATCTCTAACTTCTATAGTTTAGAAAAAATTTAAATTTTAAAAGTGTGATACTTATTTTTGCAGACCAGTGTAGCTCGCGTCGACACGAGTGAAGAATAAATACCTAAGTACATGTACAAAAATAAAACAATTAATAATTGTATTTGTCTATTGAAATAAAACCTCTTATTTGATGCTATTTGCTACGTCAGCTATTGTTCGTGCATAATAATAATGCGTAATATCCTTATTCTGTATTTGCCCGAATTATTTTGGGGTTTTATTTATTACCTACTTTTTTAAATAAAATAAAATTAAAGGCATTCCATTTAGCGCACCAATTTGAACACCTGCAATGATAGCCTGGTGGTGTGACCGTCGGAATGCCAAGTCTTGAGTTCGAACCCAAGGCACGCACCTCTGACTTTTCAGATTCATGTGCGTATTGTATAATTATCACTTGCTTAAACGGTAAAGGAAAACATCATGAGGAAACCGGCATGCCTGAGAGATAAATATCTCGACGGCATGTGAAGCCAAGTCAGAGGCCCATGGGCGGCATAAACTCTGACACCAGGATAGTCACTAACCGCACGAAAAGAAGAAGACCAATTTGAATAGCACCAAAGTATTCTTATTCCTATTACTATTGGTGTGATTTGAACTGGTGCTATTCAAATTGGTGCTCTATGTGGAATGCTTCAAAAAATAAATTCATATTACACTTTCCTGGACGTATACTATTTTTAATTATGTTTGTAACCTAATGACGTTATCAGTGCGCAGGCGGCAGATAGAGGGCGGTATTTAAGACGGGTTGGCCGGTTAACAACATCAGTGCATGCGCCGTACCGCTGCTAAGCGTACGCGCTACTATCAATAAGCATCCACCAGCCGCGTGCGCGCTCACTAACGACGTGAAACAAGAACAAAAATACGCAAATTGACGTCCGCGCATATTCAAGCAACGTAAAAATCTGACAAACTAACGGATCTCCTTGTGGACGTGAAAAGCCGACAACACGAAGTCTTTACTTGAAATTTGTATCCACCAGAGGAAACGCAGCATCATGACTAAAGAAGAACCTTCTATTCATATTCTGAGGAAATTGGTGGTCGATTGTTTCTTAATTATTGGACGTAAGTAATTTTTTTAAATTTGTTTTATACATAACATTACATCACGCCTGTATTCCCTAAAAGGTTCTGCAGAGGTGTATAGTAACACCCTCATTTCGCCGCTATGTTTAAGTCTCATGTAATAGGAGGCGAGACTATGACAGCAGCCGGGCACAAATCCAAATTCCGGGCTGCAACTGAGGAATTCCACACGGAAAAATCTAATAACACTTTGCCCGACCGGGGTATCGAACCCAGGACCTCGTGATGAGCAGTCGCACTTGCTATCACTAGACCAACGAGGCAGTTTTTTCTAGACAACAATAATGATATTTTACCATTAAGTGAGCAAGTTAAGCTAAATTAGAATTTCAATTATTATTTTTGAGAGACGTTATTTTTCATATAATAAGACATTTTACTATTTGATGAGCAAGATAAGGTAAATTAGATTTATTTATTATTAAGATAAAACAAAAAAATACTTGTTGTTTCTATTAATTTAAATATTAGTTACAGTTTTTTTTTTGTCTCTACATTCTAAGATAATAACTCGTTGAGGCCTGTTGTAATATTATGTATTTAGCGTGAGTAAAAAAATAACTTGTTAAATTAAATTAAATTTATAATGTGATAACAGTGATAATCTAGCGGTTGAACGCTTGCATACCATGAGTCTGAGTTCGATCCCAGCCTGCACCTCTGACTTTTCGAATTCATGTAAAACATCGTGAGGCTTAAAACAAATCTCGATGGTGTATGTAGTCGTCCAATACGCACCAGGCCAGCGTAGTGTTCTTAAGCTTAAACCCTTCTTATTCTGAGAAGAGGCTGATTTTGTTATTATGCTAATAATTTTAAACTTTTTGTTCCAGTGACCCTAGGTATATTTGCCACTGGGTTGCTATGGCAGCCGTTCGAGAGGGGATTCTTCTGCGAAGACCAGAGCCTCATGTTCCCCTACAAAGGAGACACCGTCACTGTGCTCATGTTGAGGGTTGTCGGCCTCGCTCTACCCATACTAAGTGTAAGTATCAAACTAATAAAACATGTAACAAAAATACCCCTAAAGCCGAAAGGGGGTTAAAAGGTCCCTTGTAAAGAGTCTATTGGTAATATTTGAAAACCGTAGTATGACCCAAAAAAAATTGGATAAAAATAAAATAATCATCATTGAAACGCAACCCTGAAAACATGAAGCTAAAGAGTAGACTACCCAGAAAGTTATTTACATTCTTACCTAATTTCCTCTGAGAGATAAACGACAACAACCATAAAAGACTACTTGATTATTTACATTTTTCATGGGGAATTATGTAACACGTTGTATATTGAAGTGAGTACCGACACATTGGAGCATTTACTTGTAACACATTTGGTTCAATGTACACATTAGATCAGTTCGATGTTCTGTTAAAAGTATAATAATGCTCTAATGTGAACGCACCTTTAAATATTACGTCAAGTCTGCTAAAATCCATGCAAAAAGTAAAAACTTTTGGGTCCAACCAAAATATCTTTCAAATCAGTACAAATTTTACATAAATATGGCAAGTTAACAATTATAGTTAGTTGGTGCAACAGGGCCTTAGGCTGGACATCCACCAGAGCTGTGCGAGGAATGGGTAATGTGTAATGCGTAATGTGTTAATGTGTACAAATGAGCCGTGCGAGGATAGCATTCCTCGTAACACATTCCTCGCAACATATTCCTCGCAACAAACTTCTCGCAACACATTCCTAGCAACACATTCCTCGCAACACATTTCTCGCTTGTTTTGTATGAACAAAAACCTCGCACTGCTAGACCCATATCCACCAGAGCTACGCAGAGCGAAACTATTTTTATTTATTGCACAATGTAGTTACAGAGAACTTATAAAATAGTTATCCTAAACATACATAGACCCTTTATGGGTATTTGGTAAATAAGTGATTCTATTGGTGCTTACAAAACACATTCCTCGCTACGCAGCTTAGCACAGCTCTGGTGGATGCTCAGACTTAGTCTCTTTTTTGTACATTCCGATCCGTTGACCGATGGTTGTCGAAAAATACCTCCAATGACGTACAAAGGGGCCATTCGAGTATTACGTAAGCACGAAAGGGGGGTGAGGGGGTCTTTGCTCAACTTACTTTACTTACTCAACGACTTGAAGACTGCTGCTCATGAATAACAATAAAGAAACTTGAACAGATTTAAAATTATATATATATATATACTAATGTTTACGTAAGCATAGGAGGGGGGGTAAACGCTTTGCTTACTTTTGCTGACAAGGGGGAGGGGTGGATCAAAAATCACTAAAATTCTGCTTACGTAATACTTGAATGGCCCCAAACCACGTTTTCCTATTCGTGATCAAACTTAATTTAAAAACTAAAACCAATAATGCAAATTACCGTCTATAATATCTATTCCAAGCAACGAGAACAAATATGTTGTTTTTTATCCTTGATGTGGTCGTGTTTGACCTTAGTCTCACTTGGAGTTTAGCGCAGACAGGTTTTAAGATGGAGCAAACGAATCCAAGGAACAAAGACATAGAGTGATTCCCGTATACCCCTCTGGCTCTCACATACACACGACGGTACACAGTAAACTGCTTGGCCGGCTGGACTTTAGTGTGAGGGTGGTAGCTAGCCAGGTGGACCGTAATCCATAGTTACATATTTAACTTTTTTATCCACATTGGTGTTTTTTTTATATCCGTTGAAAACATACATATACAATCACGTCTGTTTTCCCCAAATGGTTGGGTAGGGGTGTATAGTAAAACCCTCATCTCGCCGTTAAGTTTAAATCCCATGTAATAGGGGGCGAGCCTATTGCGATTAACCGGCCACAAATCTAAACTCCGCACTGCTACTGAGGAATTCCACACAGTAAAACCTAATAACACTTCGCCCGACCTGGAGATTGAACCCAGAACCTCGCCATCAGACCTTGCCACCACTAGACCAACGAGGCATTTAAATAATCAATTGCAAATATCTGCCAAGTATTTTAAACATGTTTTCAAACAGTTTTGAAAACTAGAAGAGTAAGCTGGTCACAGCGTCATAACCTTTCCTTTTATCGCTGGTTAAGTTAAACTAGATTAGAACTGAATCGTAATCTTAATAGGCAGGCAATCAATTAGTAGTACGAGCTGATGAAATCTCACAGCCTTGCACGTGATCGGAGTAATGAGATAATAAACTGCACGACAGCGCTTGCATTCCTAATTAGATTCAAAGGTTAGAGAGCAAATTCAAGATTGATTCACGAATATTAATACCATATCGTCGCTCGGCAGTGAAAACCTCATAAATAAAATTTCCTCCAAAAGCGTTTTATTTGTTCTTTAGATTGATAAACTCGTCATACACGTACTAGTTCAACAAACTTTCAATTCAAATGCTTCTAAGCTATCTATTACGTACGATGACAAACTTGTATTAGCATTTGATCGGCAATTTTTTTTGCAGGAGACAGTTATTTCTATCTCTTCTAAAAAAATATATTTTACACATACGTGGTTTTCACTGCCGACCGACGATATCGTCGCTGTGCAGTGAAAACCTCGTAATTGCAATGAACGTAATTTTGCAGGAGAAGATAATAACTGTCTGTTAAAAAAAAGTATAAAGTGTAGATGTAAGGTTCTTCTTTTTTATTATCTATTTCATCTTAGAGCTGTGCACGTTCGTTCTAAATATGCATTACGAGGTTTTCTACCCAACAAAAGAATAACAAAAAATAAAAATGGAATATGTGCTTTACGAGGTTTTGACTGCCCAGCGACGATATTTGAAATTAAACGAAGCAGTGCTAAATACTAAAAAAATTAAAAATTTGCATCTTGCGTGTGGAATTGAGTGTCCCAGACCCAGTTTTGTTTAACAAAAAAAAACCTAAATGTTTATTGTTGAACAAAACATTATAACTCTAGATTGATTCGTGGATATTCTTATAAAAATCGAACGTAAAATTTCTTTCCTTTCTTTCTTATGTATTAGAGCGTTTAAAACATAACATCACGCCTTGTATTCCCCAAAAAGTTGGACAGACGTGTTTAGTACACCCTCATTACGTCGTTATGTTTAAGTCCCATGTAATAGAGGGCGACCCTATTGCCATCAACCGAGCACAAATCCAAGCACTGGGCTGCTACTGAGGCATTCCACACGGAAAACCCCAATAACACTTTGCCCAACCTGGGGATTGAACCCAGGACCTCACGGGCTTGCGACCACCAGACCAACGAGCCAGTTAGAGCGTTTATGGATAGTGTGTTTTTCCGCACGTAATTTTTGAGTTGTAGTATGTAACGACAGTGTGCGACGGACCCCGCGTAGCCTTAGCGAGGTCTTAGAGATGATTACGATATAATTAAATTGTATAGCACCGGTTACATCCAGCGTTTATTGCATACCTTACGTATCTAGCATATGGTTATAACAACTCTATATTATGTATCGTCGATATTCTACTTAGTAAAGGAAAAAACTCTTCTAACTACTATAAATACGTAGTACGGGTAAATATCGCTTTCAAATCAATATTTATTCAGCCGCTTTTAAAACAGTTAAAACACTTGCCTACAACATGTTTGTTGAGCGACAACAAACATGTTTGAGAGCTAGGAGCCCCGACATATAGGTCAACGACCTTAAAGAAGGTCCAAATTCTTGCATAATTCTTTAAAAAATGGGGTGGACGAAGAAGATAACCCCTCTCCTTCGCCGGACAGGGAGTTGGAGTAAGAGGCGAAATATCTGGCACCATAATTGTACCTGGAACACATTCATGGGACTTAATACAAGAGGCGAAACGTAGGTGCACGGACTCCTATAATAGGAGAACACCTCTGCTTACCCCTTCGGAGATTACGGGCGTGTGTTTACGCCTAAACAATACTGGATGTAAACGAAATCATGTAATTCCTTCAAACCTCGTGATGTACTGCTGACATAGATTAAACCTGAACAGGACAATATTGGAATAAATTTAAAAAAAAATACATGATGTAATCATGTGTGTTCTTTACGTGAGGCATTTTAGCGCCCCGAGTTAAATAACCGCGCGGCAAGCGATACCGCGATATTCTCTCGGGGCGCTAATATGCCTCACGTTAAGAAAACATGTTTAGTTTTTGTATTTTTTTTTTATTGAATCCTTAATTATCCCGTGCAGGGTTAATCATGTCAGCAGTACATCACGAGGTTTGAAGGAATTACATGATTTCATTTACACCCTGTATGATGCATAATTCTCTTATCACAACAGATTTACAATGAATTAAACTGAAAACTGTACTGATAGTAATAATCCAAGAAGTAAGAATCCAAGGAACAGAGATATAGAGGGATTCCCCTATACCCCTCTGCCTCTCACATACACACGACGGAACACAGTAAACTGCTTGACGCCGGACTTTAATGTGAGGGTGGTAGCGAGCCAGGCGGACCGTATAGATCCTACCGCTAAGCGTGCTGGGTTTTGTTGGATCTTACAACACGCGTCTATTCCCAGCGATCTGCCTAGCTTTTTCCCAACTATGTTTGGGTCAGCTTCCAGTCTAACCAGATGCAACCGAATACCAGTATTTTACACGGGGCGACTGCCATCAGACCTCCGCAACCCAATTACAGGGCAATGCCGATATCCTAAGGTTAGGTAGGTTATTGTCTATTCCCAGCGTGTGGTGAGGAATTTTTATATTCTAACCCGTCCCCATACAGGGTAAATTGCAGACACGATTATTTGCTCATGAAGAAACGAGAGAAGATTCAAACAAAAGTGCATCATTCCAGTATCATCCAGCCATACATCAAGTAATTGACAGAAATTGCTTCAATTCTCCGTCTGGCCCTCTTCCGGGTACTATTTAAAGCACTTCCACGCCATTGTGCCGTAATAACGTCCGCTCGTATGCACTTAGCCTATTAAATGGACAATGCGTTATGGGTTGTAAACATGGAGGCACGGAAAATACCGCGGTATTCAAAAGGCAGATTATATGGATCATTGTTTGTTAGAATATGTTGTAAATTATGGTTATCCATTGCGTCATCCAAGAAATAATTTGGTGTACTACGTACTATTTTGATGTGTCACAGTCTTTGTCGAATATCCCATTGAAAATTTGACATATTCATGACACGTGTCTTGCCTGCTGAAATCTATCCTACCTTGGCAATATTTTGAGAATTTGATTTCCAAAATGTATTTGAGGTTTAAAAAGCAGTGATAGCCTAGCGGTTGAATGCTTGCATTCCACGCAGGAGAGTCTGAGTTCGATCCCGGCCCATACCTCTAACTTTTAGAATGAACGTGCGAATCAGAATTTAATTATCACTTGCGTTAACGGTGAATGAAACCTACACACCTGTGAGGGCTCCATAAAGTTCTCGATGGTGTGTGTAGTCTGCCATCCCGCATCAGGCCAGCGTGGTGGATTAAGGCCTAAACCCTTCTCATTCTGAGAAGAAGCAGTGGGACAGTGCCTAGCAGTGAGACAGTCATGGGCTAATTATAAATTATATATTATTTGAGGTTTCCTTTATCAGTAATAAATTGTTACTTTGAAGTTGAGATTCTGATTGTGCTCGATTGATAACTAGAACCATTGAAAGATGGCCATCAGAAGCAGTAGGTAGATCTTCGTCATCTTCTTCCTGTTAGCCTTTTCCCAATTTTTTTTTTTTTTTTTTTTTTTATCTTGGGGTCAGCTTCCAGTCTAACCAGATGCGGCTGAATACCAGTATTTTACACGGAGCGACTGCCATCAGACCTCCGCAACCCAGTAACTGGGCAATGCCGATATCCTAAGGTTGTTGTCGTCAGACTTTCAGGCTTCTGACTACCCGTAACGACTATCATAGGTATTCGTATGACACCCGGGACCGACACCTTAACGTGCTCTCCGAGGCACGGAGATCTTCGTCATAGAAAATAAAATATCATAACAATAACATTTTTTTCATAAAGCATATTTTTAATAAAAAAATTCTCGAAACTTTGTATATGTGGCGACGTCTACCACCCCTAATTGGTATTAAATTAATTTGTGCTCTTCCAACGAAAAAGGGAGGATGCTCCAACCAGACGGGTTTTGTGCCTGGCGGGCCACTGCGCAATGGTTGATGTTGGGAAGTTGTAATACTATCTTCGTGACAAATCTCGATATCGCGATACAGGATTCTGTGACGTCATATTTAGGAGTTGTCATTATTGTCGCTGTAGTCTGCTACTCAATCGTCGTGCTGCGTAGTTCGCATGTGTTGAGGTAGATGTCGCCACAAAGTTATAAAGCATTGTAAAGACTGTAACTGACTCGTTGGTCTAGTGGTGGCAAGCGCGACTGCTGATCGTGAGATTCTGGGTTCGATTCCCAACTCGGGCAAAGTGTTATTGGATTTTTACGTGTTGAATTCCTCAGTAGCAGCCCGGCGTTTAGATTTGTGCCCGCTGGATGGCAATAGGCTCGTCCCCTATTACATAGCACTTAAACAAAACGGCCAAATGAGGGTGTTACTACATACTTCTGCCCAACCCATCGTGGAATACAGGCGTGATGTTATGTTATGTGTAAACACGTGTATAATCTATGGAAAACGAAATTTCATTTACTATTTACGTACTCAATTTTACTAGGTACAAACAGATCATTTAATCAAGATGAAATTGCCATACGTATCTTATTACTTTTATCAATCCATCGATGGTTTTACTAAGAACAAGATAATGGAACAAACGAATACGCGTTATTAAGTTATTTTTAAATCGTATTAGTAACCGTTTCGCTTCAATGATTAACGTAATTCAATGCTTATTAAAGCGGAACAAAGTGTAATTTGCAAAGATAAGCGTGATTTTTTAGGGTTTTGCTTGTTTTTGCTCGATATTGATAACGGCAACAGGAGACGCTTGAAATATTCACAGAATATTTAGTAATATTCACTTTAAAAATAAGTGATTAAATTAAAATAAAACAAATATTTAAGGGGGGCTCCCATACAAAAAACGTGTTTATTTTGCCGTTTTTATAGATAATGGTACGGAACCCTTCGTGCGCGAGTCCGACTCGCACTTGGCTGGTTTTTTAAGTCTATATGTTAGTAAAAATGTACAAGGTTAATCGGATCTGAGACTAGCTTTTTTCCAACTATGTTGGGGTCAGCAGTATAACCAGATGCGGCTAAACACCAATATTTTACACGTAGTAACTGCCATCGGACCTCCGCAACCCAGTTACTGGGTAATGCTGAAATCCTAAAGCTAAACCAGTTGTCAGATTTTCGGAAAAAAAATATTAAAATCGGTCCAAATTTGAAGAAGGAAACAGGGAAATACGAAGGTACGATTTCGCTAATATTGCACAGGAGAAATCAGACCGAGATGCAGGTGTCTCTTTCCCGATCAATTGGGAAGGTTTGCGGGAGGGGTGGGACGGAGATAGATCGCAAAAACCTATTCAAATTATTAATATTTTGCAGCCCGCGTTTTCTCCTAAGAGATAGATTTCCAAACTAAATATTATATCTTTTTCTAAGTAGGGCATTTAGAAAGAGACTGAATTTCAAAGTAAATGTCCAGGTGTTCGTAGTGTTGTCTCTTTATTATACCTATACCTTCACGCCTGACATTGGTATTGTTGATTGTTATGATATATGATTCATCCATTCACCTGGTTCTTCGATGACATTGAATGTTATTCTATTCCAGCCATGTTGATATTATTCAAACATAACAATTGAATGAAGCTGTCAAAAGCCTGCTGTAGACCTAGCGCGAACGTATGACATATAATATCGTAAACATATAGCTAATGTAAGCAAATTTTGAATCGAAAATACAACTGTCCTACAACATTTTGGTTAATTTTTTTGCGATATGCGCAATTTTTATCATACATAGATATGAATCATCATCTTCCTGCCCTGGCCCCAAGTTACTTGTGGTCGGCGCAATATGTTTTTCCCTTCCACTCTTCCCTGTCAGCCGTCTCATTATCATTTACTTTATCTTTCATATCCTCCCTCACACAATCCAACCATCTTTTCTTAGGTCTCCCTCTCCCCCTCCATCCATCAACATTCATATTCATCACTCTCTTAGTCACATGTGTTTCATCCCTCCTCATCACATGCCCATACCAAGACAAACGCTTTCCTTTCAACTTTTTTGTCACTGGTGCCACTTTCAAACTCCCTCTAATATACTTA
Source organism: Amphipyra berbera (assembly GCA_910594945.2). NCBI lineage: Eukaryota > Metazoa > Arthropoda > Insecta > Lepidoptera > Noctuidae > Amphipyra > Amphipyra berbera. The sequence continues at coordinate 4,563,441 of OU343138.1, forward strand.
TTTCTTACTTTATCCATTCGCGTCACTCCACACATCCATCTCAACATTCTCATCTCCGCTACGTGTAATCTTCTTTCATCCGTCTTCTTCACGGCCCAACACTCTGATCCGTACAGAACGACAGGTCTTATTATGGATTTGTAGATTTTGCCCTTCAGCTTGAGGGGCATCCGTTGGTCACAAGTTGTCCCTGTGACCTGTCGCCATTTCATCCAACCTGAGTTGATCCGATGCGTAAAATAAATATGAATAAAGTTTTCAATTTAATTAAATAGTGCGTGCGAAACGAGTATTTCCGATTCAAAATTCACTTACATTAACGTATCGTTTACGTTAGTAGGTAACTCGATGTGCATTCGCGTTAGGTCTAACTGTTACCACTCTGGTACTTTACTAATAATTGAGTGTTCAATGAAGTCGCTCAGCAACTCAAAAGCAGTAATAACCCAGCTGTTAAACGCTTGGCTTCCATGCAAGAAGGCTCGAGGACGATCCCAGTCTACATTTTCTGACTTTTCGATTTTCATGTGGGGATCAGAATTTGATTATCACTTGCGTTAACGGCGAAGGAAAACATCGTGAGGCAACCTGCACATCTGAGAGGGCTCCATAAAGTTTTTGATGGTGTGTGTAGTCCGCCAAATCTCACCAGGGCCAGCGTGCTAGACTAAGACCCGTGCCCAGCAGTGGGACAGCAATGAGGACATTGTATAATGACGTCACTCATCAACATCCTGTAGCAGTCCATTGCTGAACAAAATTATCTCTCAAAAAGTATTTGGTGACAATGCTCGCGGTGCCTCCAAACCAACCCTTTCGACCTGGTGATGCTGCTGCCAGTTGGACTATTGCCTATACAAACTCAAGAACCTCTTCGACAACACTTGTTTACAATATAAGTTATCGATCGTACCTACGTGAATAACAAGCTGCCAATAAATAACATAACGTCGCTGAGCAGTGAAAACCTCGTAAAGCACAAATTCATTTTTATTTTTTGTTATAAATTTTTGGGGTAAAAGACCTTGTAATGCATATTTAGAACGAACGTGCACAGCTCTAAGATGAAATAGGTTGATGAGTTGATAATAAAACAGAAGAACCTTACATCTACATTGCATACTTTTTTAACAGGCCGTTATTATCTCCTTATGTAAAACTACGTTCATTGCAATTACGAGGTTTTCACTGCCCAGCGACGATAACCAGTTGTCTTTTACAATATCGTCAATAACTTAACTTTAACCTGTTTTGTCCCCAGTTCCTAGTATGCGAGTGGGCACTCCTGCGCAAGGCAACCGATAGTGAACGATGCCTGGGCGTGCGCATTCCGCCGTGGGTGCGCGGCTTCTACTGCGTACTGGCGTCCTTTGCCATCGGCGTCTGCTTCGTCGAGATCGCCGTTAATATTGCCAAGAATACCATCGGAAGACCTCGGCCTCACTTCTTTGATGTAAGTATGGTTTGTCATTATGATTATTCGTTTTGCAGGGATCCCAAAATTTGTTTTTCACTTGTCAACGTTCTGCCTAGCCTTTTCCCAACTATATTGGGGTCAGCTTCCAGTTTAACCAGATGCGGTTGAATACCAGTATTTTACACGGAGCGATTGCCATCAGACCTCCGCAACCCAGTTACTGGGAAAACGCCGATATCCTAAGGTTAGACCGGCCGTCAGACTTTCGTATTTCAGACTTCCCGTAACGACTGTCATAGGTATTCGTATGACACCCGGGACCGACTATTTAAAGTGCTCTCCGAGGCACGGAGGCGTCTCGATGTGTAACGAACGGTCACCCATCCCCAGACCGACCGCGGCAAGCACAGCTTAACCTCGCAAATCATATGATCCACGCTTTTGGCAATTAGCCATGAGCCCCTCTAACCCCTTTCACTTGTCAAGGATCAACTCTAAATGCACCAGCTGATTGAAATTGTACAGCAGTGTTGCAAGCAGTTAATTCTTGAGCGTTATGCAAGATGTTTTAATCCTTATATCAGTAATCGTCAATAGAACTCTTCACATTTCAAGCATCTTCCCGAGGTGAAGCCTATGAGTTACGTATTTATTATCTGAATAATAAATACTGATAATAAACACTCATGTCATACTCAAGTATATAACAGTAGCTGTGATGTTATTAAATAGATTATTCTGATCCAGTTAAAAGATAGTGTTATCTTTATCGGCGAGAATATTTCCTGTATAATAGTTATAAATTGTTTAGTTATTTTGTTGCTAAATAGATAATATCCCGTTATTATTTGCTTCCTTAATCTCGTAATAAATACCTATCTTTATTTGAAATAGTTTAGTTAATATTTACGGTAAACGACCAAATTTTAAGGGCCTATTGCTTTTGATCATTAATCTATACTAATATTATAAAGAGGAAAGATTTGTATTTTTATATGTAACGAATAAACTTAAAAACTACTGGACCGATTTCAAAAATTCTTTTGCCGTTAGAAAACTACATTATCACTGAGTAACATAAGCTACGGGCGGAGCCGTGAGGACACAGCTAGTTGTATAATAAAAATTGTAAATGGGTTCCTGGTTTTACGCGTATCAACTCCTTTTTGACCTCTACAATCAATTGTAGGAAAGCCAAAATAAAATCAGTGGCAGAACGAGGAGTGGGGGGGGGGTCGTAGGGGTCATGACTCCCCTAAAATCGTACACGTCAAATTGACAAACCTCCTAAAAGTTGATAATTTACAAAAAGTTCATTGTGCTATAACTTCTAATGTGCTCAACATATTTAATTGTTAATATGACCCCCTCAAAGTCTGGCCGCGACCGCGCCTCAATAAAATATTATGTTTCTACCTTTTTGTGTGCCTAAAGGTACACATCTACTTAAAAATTAGAGACAAACTGATTCCACGTATGTATTCTCTACTAGCTGTGTCCTCACGGCTCCACCCGTAGCCTATATTACTCAATGACAATGTAGCTTTCTAACGGCAAAAGAATTTTTGAAATCGGTCCATTCGTTTTTAAGTTTATTCGTTGCTTACAAAAATCCAAAAATACAAATCTTTCCTCTTTATAATATTAGTATAGATAGTATAGATAAAAGTACACGGTTTAGAAACACACTTGTCTTATGCAACGTGTACCTATCAAGTGTTTCTAAAAATATGGACTTTTATAGATTATGTTTGCATTGTCAGTTACCTAGATGTCATAATGCATCGCACACGTTAAGTGGCCTCTAGACTATCATTATTATTGCACAATAATATTAAGTAAAAACATTGAGAGTCTCCTTGTTTGGCTCAGTCTTCTTTCAATATCATAACATTACGCCTGTATTCACCTAAGGGTTGGGCAGAGGTGTATAGGGACACCCTCATTTCGCCGTTCTATTTAAATCCCATGTAACTTTGACGACACGTTTGGTGCAGTGGCTAAAGCAATTGGCTTCTGCGCTGCGGGTCGTGGGTTCGATTCCCGCACGGAACAAGTATTTGTATGGCCAACAGATAGTTGTTCCGGGTCTGGGTGTTTGTGCATGTGAAGATTTGTGTCTGTAAACGCACCCACGATACAAGAGAAATCCAAGTGTGGAATAACGTTTCTTTAAAACAATTTAAGAAAATACTGCGTCGTTGGTCTAGTGGTGGCAAGCCCGACTCTTGATCGTGAGGTCCTGGGTTCGATCCCCAGGTCGGGCAAAGTGTTATTGGGTTTTTCCATGTGGAATTCCTCAGTAGCAGCCCGGAGTTTGGATTAGTTTCGCCCCCTATTACATGGGACTCTTTAATATCTTCCACAGATTAGCAATAATAATGCACAATTTAAAAATATGTTACAATAATATTGACAGTATAGGTTCCACTTTACATATATGGAATCAGTTTGTCTCTACTTATAAAACTACGTGCAATGCTCTGTGCTACGAAACTATTTATTTCACCTATTTCTTCTTTGTAGACACAAACATTTCTTCCTACTTTTTTTCATGCGGTTAGTAACTAACCTGGTGTCAGAGTTTATGCCGCCCATGGGCCTCTGACTTAGCTTCACATGCCGTCGAGAAATATCTCTCAGGCAAGCCGGTTTCCTCACGATGTTTTCCTTCACCGTTTTTAAGCAAGTGAATACAATACGCACATGAATCCGAAAAGCCAGAGGTGCGTGCCTTGGCTTCGAACTCGAGACTTATGACTTGGCAGTTCGACAGTCACACCACTAGGCTATCACTGCTGTCTTCCTACTAAAACTTGCTAACCTAACATCTATATTCTCCAGGTCTGCCAACCCTCAGTGGACTGTACCTCCTCTGAATGGCAGAACCGGTACATCCAGTCCTCCGATTACCATTGTACTGGCTCGCAGACGGACAAGTTCGAGGATATGCGCAAGAGTTTCTTAAGTGGACACTCCGCCTGGTCGGCCTACACCATGATCTATCTAGCTGTAAGTACCTATTACTTTTTTTTTTGCTGTTTTTCAGTGGCGACGTATGTACGTCCGTCAATTAAGCCAGTTCACATCGATGGGCTCTGAAGTAGTCCTAGCAGTTCCTGGCCGAGTTATAATAAAAACGAATTGTTTTGCTAACCAATGATAGCATTTTTTTATTGGCAAGCTGGGAATATAAATAGACTCGTTAGCTAATTTTATCTGTGATAGCTACTTCCATATGGGAGTATCTACTATACAAAGTCATGAGGTCTTCACTTCTCTATTGGCAAAGATACAAGAGTCTCAATTTTAACCAATAAGGCTCCTTAAATTATAGGAATCTGCCATAAACAAGTGTAGTATGAAATTCTATCTGTCGTCTGGATGTTCTCAATATGATTTCAAATTTCTGACCAACCTGCCGAGCCTTTTCCCAACGATGTTGGGGTCAGCTTCCAGTCTAACCAGATGCGGCTGAATACCAGTATTTTATACGGAGCTACTGCCAACAGACTTCCACAACCCAGTTACTGGGCAATGCCGATATCCGAAGGTTTTGGAGGATTGTAACTTCTGACAATATCGTCTCTAATTTAACTTATTCATCAACCCTTATTTTGCAGCATCACACCGACTCCTCTTATTTATTTCCATACATAACCTAAACCGTATTTTCCTCCTCCAGCTGTATCTAGAAGGCCGCATGAACTGGTCAGGCACCCGCGCTCTTCGTCACGCTCTTCAGTTCGGAGCAGTCATGCTCAGCTGGTTCACTGCACTCTCCCGCGTGTCAGACTTCAAGCACCACTGGAGCGACGTGCTCGCTGGGTACTCGCTGGGTGCTGTGTTTGCTATTGTCATGGTAAGTGTCCTGTCTATGCTAGTCTATGCTGTCTATGCTATGGTACATGTCTAGCACGATGGTATAGTATCGAAATGGTATCGCTAACATACATAACATCACGCCTATAGTCCCCGAAGGGTTGAGCAGAGGTGTATAGTAACACCCTCATTTCGCAGTTAAACATAACTGCGAAATGAGAGTGTTGTTCTAGTGGTGGCAACCGCAACCACTGATTACGAGGTCCTGGGTTCGATTGCCAAGTCAGGCAAAGTGTTATTGGGTTTTTCCGTATAGAATGCCTCAGTAGCAGCCCGGAGTTTTGATTTGTGCCCGGTTGATGGCAATAGGCTCACCTCCTATTACATGGGACTTAAACATAACGGCGAAATGAGGGTGTTACTAATTACTATACACCTCTGCTCAACCCTTCGGGGAATACAGGCGTGATCTTATGTTATGTTATAACCTAAAAAAAAACGTATATAAAACAGTATGAAAAAGGTTGGTTTATTAGTTTACGATAGTACGGTAGGTATGTCTGTCACGCTAATTCGCCATGATAAATCAATGCAAAACAATATTGATTGCACAAATAATAATCTTATTTGTTGTTATTATCACTTTAATATGAATCAAATAAAACGAAAGTCAGTCAGTGACACTTATTTCAATGTTTACATGACTCATTAATGATTTCATTCACCTGTTTTCGCAGTTGAATGAAAATTTATTTACATTAATTGAGATAAGATACAGTTTAGCTTATTTCATATTTGCAATGAGAACGATTCAATCAACTTTAATAATATAATTAATTAATTAATTAACACGGTTGACATCTGTCGGGCATGCCACTGTCCCGGTGAATCTATTCGACATATTATCTCTGGTTGTTCTCATCTTGCTAACGACGAGTATTTGCACAGACACAACCTAGTAGCTAGGATTATCCACCAGCAATGTGCTCTTAAATACCTTGTGGACGCAGAAGTACCATACTACAAGTATGTGCCCGACGCAGTTCTCGGGAATGGTCAGTTCACATTGTATTGGAATCGATCTATCATCACCGACAGGACTATTGTTGCCAATAAGCTTGACATAGTCGTGATGGGTCTATCAGAGCGTCTCACAATGATTGTTGATATCACTGTCCCGCATGACGAGAATCTCGTGAAACCCGAGAAGGATAATAAAATTAAATACTTTGACTCGGTAGACGCGGTTGTCGAAATGTGGGAGGTTGACTCAGCAGTCTTTGAGCCGATAGTAGTTACGGCCAGTGGCTTAATAGTCAAGAGCCTCGACCAACATCTGATGAGGCTCTCGTTGGGCGGCTGGGTCAAGGGCCTAATACAGAAAGCGGTACTTCTGGACACGGCGCGTATTGTTAGAAAGTTCCCCTCTCTGAGGCCTTGACCACCGGTAGCTTTAGTCCGGGAGGTAGCGTTGCAAATACAAAAGTCATAGTAGTATCATAGTATTATCCCATTTTGTTGAAAATAAAACAAGGCCAAAATTCATCATGAAAGATTCTGTGCATTGCTCGAATAATCTGCACCTTTACTGCGTCAGCTGACGATCTTTCCACCGCTATACACGCAGCTGATTGGTGTTTTCGTACTTTTGATTATTTAAACAATCACGGAGCTCAATTTCATCCGGCGTAGTATAACTTTATTTTGCGTGTTTTTCTTACAAGTTCATGCGAGCAGCTGATGCATAATCCCCCCTCCACGATGCAGCTGACGATATTTTTCAGCTCAGTATGATGACAAGTATTTATGAAAAAAATTTCAGCCGGCGTACTATAAGTTAATTTTTTTTTTCTACCACTTCCGCAACCTCCCGATTCCACACCCACCGCGGGTGCGCGAGCTGACGCTTGGTTCGGTTATAAGTCGTTCGAGGTCTATACTAAAAGATGGCAAGCAATCGGCGTAAAATTACTACCCAAAATGCAACGCTACCTCCCGGACTACTTGGACCCTTTTCCCGATGCCGGTGGGCAGTAATTTCATTTTTTGTTTTTAAATGTTTAAAAATTAAAATTAATAATTTGAATAATGGGCTGATTATGCTTATGTAATTTTTCTATTATAAACATTGTGTTATAACATATTGTTTCTTCTGTTACAGTGGAGTTGGGGCACGGACGTCGTTCAAAAGAAAAAGAACAATGCCGCGTTGTCCCAGTTCGAGATTTCAGTCATCAGCCAGCAGGTGCCGCCACCACGATAAATAACGGTTTTACATAGCTAAGTCATTGACTGTAGCTTCACGAGGTCTTCTCTATGGGAACTGAAGGTCCAGAGCTATCTGCTATGACACACATCTAGACTAATTGACGGCTATACGGGTGCTGATTTTTGAGTACGTCCGGCTCAACTTCAGCAGTCAGAATGGGCGTAGCCAGAATTTTGTCCAGTGTTGGGCAAACTCACTCAGACAGTAAATATTTGTCTTTTCTATAAATCTCGAAGTGCAGGATGGGATTGTGGGGCCTTTTTCGTGGCGAGTTGACTGAATATACACCATTTACCTACTCTTTCCTGTGTCAGGGCAAACGTCCCACCCTGAATATGCCTATGGCAGTCAGCCCCGCTACCAATCTCGCTGACTGGCTATTTCGTGTCGGCACGAGCTATTCGCAAATAGCTTGTACCGACATGAGAGAAATAGCTATCTCTGGAATTAGAAATGTAGCTCCGCTGTTCTTGTTATCTGTCTCTCGCTCGCACACATCTTCAGCGAGCGAAAGATAAATACACTAGGGAGCAATAAATCTGGGTCACCAACATCAACAAAACAACGTTATAGTCGCCGTGGCAAGAGTAGAGAAGAGAATTCCTCTCCTTTCTTTCTTTCTTCTAAACAGACATGTCTAAAATAAATTATTGCAATAATGACGAGCAATGAAAGTGACCATTCTTTGTTGCACTAAGTATACATGCGCAAACTTAGTCCCACTACGCCAAAACCTTTCCAAGTTACCCGACGTTTTCATACTTAAAGTTTCTGTTGGTCACCCGGATTCATTGTTCCCTAATATAGTGAACCCGCCACTTTAAATTTTATTCTATTATCTAAACTTACTTACTGCCCTCTGACTGTCTCTGAAGTCCTCTGAAGTCTCTCTCTGAAGTTCTTCAGCCTGTAAGAGTTCTTCAGTACAGTATTCTTTGGAAGAAAACAGCTCTCTGTTATTAACACCTTAAAATTAGTTTCTTGTACTAAGAAATTATTTGTCTTCTATACTTTAATAATAGCCGTTTCAACTGTTCTTTTATACAGGCTGTTGCTTTAATCTTGGTCCAAAGAAAACATGGATAGGGGCCTATGTATGTTCCGCGAAAGTTAATAGTTTTTGAGTAAATATTTTTTTTGATTCTTTGATGACTTACCAATAATATTTACAAAAAAAAAGTATTTTGCCTAAACTATTACGTCTAGGGACTTTTTTCGAGATAGGAATAACTATTGTGTTCCTAAGAATAAAATATCAGATCGAGATACAAACTTACAGTTTACGCATAAAAAAAACTAATTTAATTTATTCGAAACCTATTAACTTTCGCGGAACATACATTGGGGTCTACAGGATAGCCCCTGGGGTCCCCTATCCATGGTTTTTGTTTGGACCATGATTTAAGCGACACCCTGTATAACTAGACTTTTCATTTCTTTCTAATAAAACGTTACCCCACATTAGGATTTCTTCTTTATCGTGGTTGATTTCATAAACTCAACTTTAATAGTTGTGTCCTAAAGATATATTTAGATTTTCAAATAGCACCGATTTTATTTATTTATTTTATTTAATCATTTATGTACACAAAACACTTAATAAAAGATAAGTTCAAAGCTCCGATAGCGTTACTAGCCTCCATCTTAAAAGCTCCGATGTTAATAGCCCGGATCTTAATAGCCCCGATGTTAATAGCCCGGATCTTGATAGCCTGGATCTTAATAGCCCCAGGTTCAGCAGTGGATGTGGATAGCTCTGAACGACTTTCTACCTTCCATAAGGAGTCACTCGTGAAGATGCAGTTCTTAGTTATGATAATAACTTGTTATTTAAACCCAGATGGCTGTGTGCTATACGTTGTATCAACGTCTAGTCTATAATTCTTAAATATAGTTAAAAATAAATTATTTAATGTGATATAAATATTTAGGTTTAATTGGTTAATATTATTTGTTTGTGATTAAATAAATTCTTAATGCAAATCTTTGTTTATTTTTATTGGATCTTTATTTTTGATCAGAATTGTGTAACACCTACCATAATTAAGCATAAATCATCAAGGAGAGTAAAATTTTCGATTGATTTTTAGTTACATATTCTTTATGTTTCGGCTTTTAGAAAAGTAGTCAGATAGAAAAGACTGGCGCCAACTAGTCTTAAAAAATACATTAAATTGACTTGTAAAAGTGTCTGTAACAGATTTATTTATAGAAATAAAAATCATTTATCAATTATTTATGTATTTTTAACGGCTACCACAGACGGTGCAGCTACTAAAAGATATCTGTATCTGAACGCATATTTTACGATATAGCTGTTCATAGTAGTTAATGGACTAACTAGATAATATATATTTTATCGCTGAATACCTGAATATACCGATCCATGTCGACAGATTCAGTCAGATACAAAATATATGTGAAGATAATATCTGCACAAACAAATAGACAACATTTTAATTGAACATATCAGTACTGAGGGGCCCGTGGCTAACAACAGCCGCGCCGATCATGCGATTTGCGAGGTTAAGTTGCCCTTGCCGTTATCAGTCCGTGGATGAGTGACCGTTCGTCACACATCGACATCCCTCCGTGTCTCGGAGATCACGTTAAAAAGTCAATCCCGGGTGTTATACGAATACCTATGCTATGACAGTCGTTACGGGTAGTCAGATACTCGACAACCGGTTTAACCTTAGGATATCGGCATTGCCCAATAACTGAGTTACGGAGGTCTGATGGCAGTCGCTCCGTGTAAAATACTGATATTCAGCCGCATCTGGTTAGACTAGAAGTTGACCCCAACGTAGTTGGGAAAAGGCTAGGCAGAATATATCAGTATTCATATACAATTATTATATCTTTTCCGTGTGTGATAGTTTCAGATACCATAAGTTATTATTCATAAGTTATATACTCGCAGACAAAATATTATAGTATCTATACCGTGTGTGACAGGCTTAATGGAATCTTAACGCAAAATGAATGTTTCACGACCAAAGGTTTGTTTAGGTACCTTTTATACAAAAATTAAATGGCCAGACTATAGTAGGTAATACCTACGATGGGTGGTCACCAAACCGATCATATAGTCTGGCCGCTACGAACAATACTAAACCTTTTTCGCTTGTACATATATAAGTGTTGCAATGAAATACTAAATACAGTAGAACGCCGATTATCCGAATTAATTGGGACCGGGGTCGATTCGGATAATCGAAATTCCGGATAATCGGACATAGACTGGTAATAAAGAAAAACGAACTGTCACACATAGAATAAACGCAAAACATGTAGTGTCTTGCCTCTAGCTTTCAACCATAAAAGTTGAAATATATCTGGACTCCAGCGAGTTCCAACTTGTTACAACAAAACAAAACAAAAAATACATATGTACTTCTTTTAATTTTTTTATATTACGCTTAGGACCGATTCGGATAATTGGCGATTCGATTAATCGGTGTTCGGATAATCGGCGTTCTACTGTATAGCTGTTTTCATCGCATCGTTATATCCAAAATTCTAGAGCCATCCTGTGTGTTCAAGTATTTTAATTACTTGCTTTTTTATGGTCGCCTGTAAATTAGTTCATAGCAAAGCGACATTAACAAACCTGCTGCTGCTTCTAATATAATGCCGCGTAGCACTCGTAGCGATGTAGAACCTCCGAAACTTAGCTACGCGCTGTCCACTACGTCAGCCTTATTTATTTAAAAAAAATATTTATACAGGGTGGAACCTTGAGAGGGTAGTAGGGGTAACCCATGTTGTAGCTACAGGAAAACGTTCTTAGAAGACTGTCCATATTTTTGAAAATATTTTGCATTGACAGATTTTGATATTGAATTAATTTAATGTTATAATTTGTTAACCGACTGCGCGACTAAAAAGTTAGGGTTATGTTTTTTAATACATTTTTAATAACCATACACTAGTCGTTGATGTCTTTTATATTGGGCGTCTTGCGTAGTTATACATTTTTGGGCAATTTTCCATTTTCACTTTCAAGGAGATTACTCATTAGTTTGTTACTGCTGATAATAAGGGGCTCGTGGCTAAATAACAACCGCGCCGATCGTACGATTTGTGAGGTTTAGCTGCGCTTGCCGCGGTCAGTCCGTGGATGGGTGACCATTTGTTACACATCGACACCCCTCCGTGCCTCGGAGAGCACGTTAAGCCGTCGGTCCCGGGTGTCATACGAATACCTATGACAGCCGTTACGGGTAGTCAGAAGCCCGAAAGTCTGACAAACGGTTTAACCTTAGGATATCGGCATTGCCCAGTTACTGGGTTGCGGAGGTCTGATGGCAGTCGCTCCGTGTAAAATACTGGTATTCAGCCGCATCAGGTTAGACTGGAAGCTGACCCCAAGATAATTGGGAAAAGGCTAAGAGGAAGAAGACTCATTAGTTTGTTACTGCTGATAATAAGTCTAGCCCATATGCTAGTACAACGAACAATCAAATTATAATCAACGAACAACTTTTTAACTGACTTCAAATAGGAGGATATCATTCTACATCGACTCTCACACTAGTTGTTAATACATACATAGTAAAATGCGAAAATACAACGCTTATTAATAAACAGCTAACATTTGACATATCCCTCTTAGGTGTGGTTTTGTTATGACTAGGTATGAATAAAAAAAATGTCAAATGTCTAGTGGTGGCAAGCGCAACGCTGGTCGTGAGGTCCTGGGTTCGATCCCCAGGTCGGGCAAAGTGTTTTTGGGTTTTTCCGTGTGGAATTCCTCAGTAGCAGCCCGGAAATTGGATTTATGCCCGGTTGATGGCAATAGGCCCAACCTCTATTACATGGGACTTAGACATAACGGCGAAATGAGGGTGATGCTATACACCTCTGCCCAACCCTTCGGGGAATACAGCCGTGATGTTATGTTTTTGTTTTGAGAAAAATAAGCGTTTTTAAACCGTGCCGAAAGTGTTTTTAAAAGTGATAACCTAGTGGTGTGACCGTCGGACTGCCAAGCCATAGGTTTCCAGTTCGAACCCAAGGCACGCACGCACCTCTGACTTTTCGGATTCATGTGCGTATTGTATAATTATCACTTGCTTAAAAACGGTGAAGGAAAACATCGTGAGGAAACCGACATGCCTGAGAGATGTTTCTTGACGGCATGTGAAGCCAGAGGTCAGAGGCCCACGGGCGGCATAAACTCTGATACCAGGTAAGTCACTAACCACACGAAAAAAAGAAGAACAGAACCGAAGTTCTCTTAACATCTATACTAGTAGATCATACAAAAGCTTTCTTCTTCTTTGTAAAGAGGATTAGCAGTCACCATCCTCCGATGTTCTAACAAGATGTGAGGGGCTCGTGCGTTACCAACTGCGCGGATCATAAGTTTTGCAAGGTTAACCTGCGCTTGCCGCGGTGGGTCTGTGGATGGGTTTCCGTTTCCGTTTTTACCGTTTCGTTACACATCGAGACCCCTCCGTGCCTCGGAGAGCACGTTAAACCGTCGGTTCCGGATGTCATACGAATACCTATGACAGTCGTTACGGGAAGTCAGAAGCCCGAAAGTCTGACAACTGGTCTAATCCTAGGATATCGGCATTACCCAGTAACTGGATTGCGGAGGTCTGATGGCAGTCGCTCCGTGTAAAATATTTTTATTCAGCCGCATCTGGTTAGACTGGAAGCACACCCCAACGTAGTTGGGAAAAGATTAGGCAGAACATCCTCTGATGTGCTAATGACAACATACTGCGTTCAACTGCTCGCCATGCGTGGACGCTCCTCCACGCCCGTTCACGGTCTGTTTAGAGGCGTACGTGCAGCAGTAAACGTTAACGGGCTGACATGATGATAGCCTTAGTTAAATGGTACCTTTAGTTTGTTTACTGGTAGCTCTAACGGTGCGTTTTCTTTGGTGAATAGTCTAGTGCGAGTTGTACAGTGCTGATAATACTATTACTAGCCTTTGCAAGTCTCTGCCGGGGTTGCGGTGCATGCAATAGCGAATACCGTGACCCCGGCAAAAGTTTGGAAGGAGGAACATCGTGGGTTTTTAGCCGGTAAGAGTCTGGCAGACCCCCTCGCCTTCACCAAGCGAGGGATATCCATGAGGATGTTCTAAAGATAAAAATAAAAGGTTTTGCTAGTCTAGTTTACAAGTAGTTTATACACTAGTGTAATATAGGGTACTGAAAGCCTCGAGGAGTGATAATACTGAAGTGCGTCCGGCGCAACCTGGGCAGTCAGCCCCGCTACCAACCTTGCTAACTGTATAATCTTTTCACCACTGCATTAGCTATTCTCATAAAGATTGTGCCAACATGAGGTAAAGAAGACTAGTTTACCTTCACTAGCCCAGAACATTTTCTTTATTTCTTTCTCAGGTCTTGTTCAACCAACTGCGGGGCGTTTACATTGGGGTTTCAGTATTATCATCATCAAAAAGGCTAGCGGTTGAACGCTTGCCTTCCATGCAGGAGGTTCTGGAAACTACCCCTGCTGGTACCTCTAACTTTTCGAATTCATGATTGATACAGAATTTGATTACCACTGGCGGTAAAGAAATCTGCATAGTTGAGAGGCCTCAAAAAAGTTCCTGATGGTATGTAGTCTGTCTACACGCAACAGGCTAGCGTGGTGGCTGAAGTCCTAAACCCTACTTACTCTAAGAAGAGGCTCGTGCCCAGCAGTGGAACAATAATGGGCTGGTTATGTTATGCACCATTATCAGCCCCATGATCGCTACTACAATAAACAGTCATATGGACATTCGCCACAATCAACACGCATGGTAGAAGGATTGGTGATGCTTAATACGCTATAACCATTCAACTCTCTTTAAGTACTTCCATCAGAAAGTTTTGCTATAAGGGCATCGCACCACACTATTTACATACAATTAAACACAATAAGAAACGAATCCCTAGGCCTTACGGGGCATTATTTCACCGTCCACCATACCCTGACCATCATATTACAATAACTGTTTAACAAACCACTCAAAAACCAACCATATCTCCATAAAAATAGAGTACAAATTACCTCAAGCTGTTTTATTGGAGAAGCTCGTCAACTGCCATTTGACAATTGACTCAATGATGCTGAATTTAGGGCACAAATTGTGTTGTAAGTGATGTGTGAAGAGGATCGCGTAAGATTGGTAAAGTTTACTTTCGCCGGCGGGCGATGTCGGTCGGAATGCCCGATGTGCCGACTAGCCACGGTGCCGTGTCTACCACCTGGCCATAGAGTATGCGTGGGCACAGATGGGGAAGAGGGCATTATTTCATTTTGTGAAATAAATGAACTGAAATAAGGATAAAACCATGTGCCATGGATGATAAGTTAATGTTTTTCAGCTCTCACGCGGCTTTTTCTATGGATACCATAAAAGATAAAGTTAAGATAGATTATAATTAATACTGATTTGTGGCCATAATAAATAACTACAAATAAATTGTACTACAAGCGTACATGTTACAACATGGCATTGATAAGAATAACACTAGAAGACCAGTAGTATGAATGAAAAATAATCATTATCTTATCCATGGTTGTAAGAGTATACCAACCAAAGCATTTTAAAAAGAGTAGAAAAAAACCCGTTTTAGCTGAATTCGCTTTAATGCAAACTTTTTAAACAGTTCGACCAAAGTATTCCAGTATGTGCAATTTCCTTTAATGTAAATAAAGCTTTTGATCTTGTTAATAATGTCCGGCGCACAAAAATGGTTAAAGAAAATTGGAACAAACTACTTAAATGATCGGTTAGCTACTTGTCTAGTCGCAAACAATGTGTAAGCATATTTTTTTAAATAAAATCTATCATATATAATCCTGGGACCAAATATAAACCAGGAGTTCCACAAGGAAGTATATTGGACCCCTAGTCTTCCTATTCTACTACCTACTATTATGTATTCTGTGTATTATTTTATAAAGAATAATAATATTAATTGTGGCAGCAGAAGACAATAGATCGATAAATAATATTAAGGACAGTCCGCATAAAATAGAAGATCTATAGTTTCAAATCAGTTGGACAAAAAAAACCTTATTGAACTAGTAAAGCTTTAAAAATATCTGTAACAACTGGCAATATTCAATATCCTCACAGAGGCTACATGAAACTATCCACAAATACACGCTCTGACGAAATGGTTCTTTGTAGAGTCGACGGCGAACCTACAGTAAACAATTGCGGACAGTCCTCGCCCGTGCCCCGCGAGAGCCGCGCGCCCGCAACGACACTATAAATGACCTACCTGACAGGTGTCTGTGATACAAATTTAAATATCGAATGAGAAAAAAAAAGAAACAAGATTCGTTCGTTTGCTTTTTTTATTATTTTTTTCTCACAAAGTTTTTTAATGTACCGTTGTGTGGATGTTTCCGTTATCTGTGTGTATTGTGCTGTGAGATCCAATGGACTGTTCTCGTGGAAAACGCTTTGAGTTGCTTGCATCTCGCATGTATTCCGTTTTTGACGTTTACGTGACGTTTCTGGCTGTATGAAATAGGTTTGGATGTGTAACTTTTGACCTGTGCCGAATAACTTTTTTTTGTTGTTTATTTTTTCGTTCTTATTTGAGATTTACTTTTTATGTACAGCAATTTATCTTTGATAAAATATATAAGGCTGTATAAGTAAGTTGAGGTAATAAGTCAGACGTCCTTACAAGGTTGAGCTGAGTTTGTATCTGTCGTGTCTCGGTGCACAGACTTGCAACAGTTGTTACGTACTGTATTATTTCAAAATATAGTAAAACGAGTGTACTGAGAGTGTTGAGATATTTAAAAAAAACTCAGATATAGTTGAACCGAATACGGCTGAATTTACAGTTAACCTAAATAGTTCAATAAAATTGAATTGAACCCATAATCATTCAATCAAGGATGTAATCCTAGCTACTAAACAGTACTTCAGTAGTACTTTTCTGTCTCTGACCACTGTGGTATGTTTTGATTATCTTTTCTTACAAACATAACATCACGCCTGTATTCCCCGAAGGGATGAGCAGAGGTGTATAGTAACACCCTAATTTCGCCATTATGTTTAAGTCCCATGTAACAGGGAGTGAGCCTACTACCATCAACCGGGCACAAATCCAAACTCCGGGCTTCTACTGAGGAATTTCACACTGAAAAACCCAATAACACTTTGCCCGACCTGGGGATTGAGCCCAAAACCTCACGATCAGCAGTCGCGCTTGCCATCACTAGACCAACGAGGCAGTAATCTTTTCTTATTAGATACCATAACATATTGTTCCCAATAGAGTAATCTAGATACATATTCGTTTTTATTTGTTGGAGCAATAACCGACCTTGAGTAAAACACCATGGTAAGACATAAAACGACTCAAGAAACAATAAAAAGTTGAAATAAAATTCCTTATCAACACCCGCATAACGATTATGTACATATAAATGTATATATAAAAGTCTGTATATACACAAAAATGTATTGCTGTTGTTGCTAGCTAGTCATGATGTTAGTAGTAGTAATAGTAGTTAGCTTAGGTTAAGTATTTTACTCTCGTCCCCATTGGTTAGAGACCCTTCAGGTCTCGCCAATAACTGCCCGGTTACGTAGAAACGGTCCGCAAGACCATCTACAAGCAGTCGAATAGAACAAAAAAAATGTATGTCAAAGTCAAAGTCAAAGTCAAAGTCAAAGTCAAAGTCAAAGTTTTTTATTTCAAATAGACCAGATTACAGGCACTTTTAAAACGTCACGACTAGGTGCACGGTTCCAAAAGGTAGGTTCTATGGAGAAGAGCCGGCAAGAAACTCCATGAATACTCTTTTTAAAATAGTAGTTCATTACAATTCCATTACAGTAGTGTGAGAAATAGAATGAGAATAATGCAGGTTAATGTAACAAATAAACTCACATAAGAGTAACAAATAGAAAAATATGCCTTCTATGATTGCCATAGCAGTTAAGAGCTGACCAGTCCCGACAGACGGCACCCGTTCACGAGCATGACGTGCACATCCGCATCGGTCAGCTCAACCATATTATAGGGAACTCAACGACCGGATAAACAACGCCACCATCAGCAAGACATTTAAGTGAGCATGACAGACTCATATTACCAGACAATAGGCAGTAATATGATATGATTATAAGCGTATCACTAATAGCTGCATGATGCTCATACTTTACAGTTTGGAATGAAGTATTGTAAAGCGATATTATTAAAATAATAACTATAGTACAAAAACCTATTTTGCCAGTCCAGACAATAGTCCAGATAAAGTCCAGACATTGTAGTATACAAACTATGCGAGTGAAACGATGTAGGGCAACGTTTGGAATGGTCTTTTGAGGAAAGTGTCATAGCAGTTTCGAGTTGACCTGTCCTAACTGACGGTACATCTGCTTCAATCATCGCGGAGCTCAAACCTTATTTTAGGGAGCTCAACAACCCGACCGCTGCACGACGCTATCAATCAGCTGGACATTTGGGTGGGTCACAAAAAAAAAACAAGAACCGCCAAACGTTTACAAAATTCGTGTATATAGCTACCCTACATGGTACTCACATTCACAATTTATTAAAAATGTAACGTAAAAAATGAGGCGATGGTAAAATAATAATAATCATTGAAAAAAAAAAAAAAAAAAAAAAAAAAAAAAAAAAAAAAAACTGTCACTCAAGCAGTTAACATAAATGCGCTAAAGATACTAAATTGTTTTGCAATAACTTTTGCAAATTATTAAGATTTTTCATTGAGACCTGTTAATTTGATCGTTTAATAAGTCTGTTGGTCCTAATTTAAAAAAGGACCAAAATGGTGCATAATAGTTGTATTTTCGATTCATAATTTGCTCACATTAGCGATACGTCTTCGATAGTAACTCGACAGCATACGTGCTATTAGCATATACTTGGTCGAGGACTTCACATTCATCACCACTAAATTCAGAATAAATATAATCAATAACTACTTCTTCTCCTTCTTCAACCTATATTACTGCTGGATAAAGGTCTTCTCATGATGCTCCATTGTCTTCTGTCTCCTTTCTCCATATTTTCCTTATTGTTTTGGAATGCCTGCCAACGCTTCGGTGGCCCAAATTACTACTGCTATTGATGCATTACCACATAACATCACGCCTGTATTTTCCACAGGGTTAGGCAGAGATGTATAGTAACACCCTTACCTCTGAGGTTATGACGAATTAAATGTACTTATATCTATAGCCTTCAAATTATCTTATATAAGTAATAAGTATTTTTTGTCACTTAATGGCTCTATAGTAAAATGTAAAAAACTCATAAACTTAAACTGCCTTGTTGGTCTAGTGGTCACAAGAGGGACTGCTGAGCATAGGGTCCTGGGTTCGATCTCCAGGTTGGGCAAAGTGATATTGGGTTTTTCCATTAGGAATTTCTCAGTAGCAGCCAGGAGTCTGGACTTGTGCCCGGTTAGTGGCAATAGGCTCGCCCCCTACGACTTAAACATAACTGACGAAACGAGGGTGTTACTAAAACTCCTCTGCTTAACCCTTCAGGGAATACAAGGCATGATGTTATGTAAACTTAAATATATGACCTCCTCAATACCCACCAATATAAATTATCAGTCATCGCTAAAAATATTTAAAAGAAACCAAAATGAAGCATAACATTTTATTCTCAAAACCAATAAACAAATAAAACAGTTGTGAATGAAACTCACGCACACACACACACATTAAGCAATAAATGAAAAAGTCAGGGTCTTAAGAATATAAATTATTTTACGTCCAATAATAGCCGGATATTGTTCAAATATTGCACAAGAGATATAACTTTAATCATTTTAAGTTTAAGATTAATAGGCACCTACAAAAACAACATTAACTGCGGTTACCTTGACCTATTTCATTTCATCTTATTGCTAATAAAACTTTCTGTAGCTAAATTGCTGCAAATGTGTTCTGCCCAGCCTTTTCCCAACTATGTTGGGGTTACCTTCCAGTCTAACCAGATGCGGCTGAATACCAGTATTTAACAAGGAGCGGCCATCAGACCCCCGCAACCCAGTTACTGGGCAATGCCGATATCCTAAGCTTAGACCAGTTATCAGACTTTCGGGCTTCTGAGTTCCCGTAACAACTGTCATAGGTATTCGTATGACACCTGAGACCGACTGTTTAACGTGCTCTCCGAGAAACGGAGGGGTCTTGATGTGTAACGAACGGTCAACCATCCACAGACTGACCGAGGTAAGCACAACTTAACCACGCAAATCGTATGATCCACGCGGTTGGTAATTAACCACGAGCCCCTCTATTTACAGCTAAATTACTGCAAATATATAGTGCATAATACCATTTCCAAGAGTTGGTGAGCTTCTCTTTAGTATCTCCTTACCCTAGTCTATTGCTGGGAAAAGAGTCTTCTTAGACTGGTCATACCGCAGTAGTCGTGCCGACTGCTGTTTCATGATTTCTGGCTTGATCAGCCATTTGGGCCATGATACGAAGTTCTGTGTCAGTCTACAGGTGATATTGTCCCACCCATAGGTAGAGAAATTCTTAACATAGACATAAATTCATCTTATGTAATTGGGATTGAAGCAATTTTTAATGATTATTATAAATCGAGTGTAATTTTTTAAGCCCATAAATCAAACATTTTGCAATTAATAAAACCAGGTGTGAAATTTGTAGAAACAATAATAAATTCCAACATTTGGTTGAGAGCCGTCGTTTACCTTCGCCTTATAACTGGGATGTGGGCAAACTGCATACCACCACAATGGCAACTACTATGCGCGTGCGCAAGCTGCTAGTGATGCGACACAAGTATACATAGCGTATACATTTTATACTTCAAACATACTTAAATTAATGATGTGGTTAAATTAAAATTATTGTAAAAATAAATTCCTATATTGCACACGGGATCAGTAAGTAACTGCCTCGTTGGTCAAGTGGTGACAAGCGCGACTGCGGATTGTGAGGTCCTGGGTTCGATCCCAAGGTCGGACAAAGTATTATTGGATTTTTCCGTGTGAAATTCCTCAGTAGCAGCCTGGAGTTTGGATTTGTGCCCGGTTGATGGTAATTAGGCTCGCCCTTACATGGGACTTAAACATAAAAGCGAAATGAGGGTGTTACTATAAACTTCTGCCCAATCCTTTGGGGAATACAGGCGTGATGTTACGTATGGATCAGTAAGTATAATTAAAAATGACAGATGGTGGTCAAAGATTATCTGCTATCTAGCTATGTTATTGTTCTAGGAGACACTATAGACAAAGAAATGTCTGTTGTGAAGCTTATAGACACCAGTTGTACGATTTAAATTCGTTAGATCCAATCTTCACACTCAAAGGCGTACTTACTTTTGCAAATTATGTTTCATGTGCACTTATTCTTGTTTACCTATAATTATTATTATTGGTGTTTAAAGTTATTGAGATCTTTTTTAACATACCCAATTTCACGCCTTGTATTCCCCGAAAGGTCCGGCAGAGGTGTTTTAGTACACCCTCGTTTCGCCAGTTATGTTTAAGTACCTACCATGTAAAACGGGGCGAGCCTATTGCCATTAACCGGACACAAATCCAGATCTTTTTTATGTACCAGAAATTGAATCCTAGGTCTCATTTCATCACCCCGCATCCTTGTTACATCACAGGCCTTACTTGTGTAGTCTGCCTATGCGTATACCGGGTACCATACCACCTCGTCCCATCACTAAAAGTAAACGAGATCACTATGTGACAGCGAATATGCAAATACTTGGCGATAAGCTGAACATGTATCTCATGAATATGTACGCGGATTATGACCACAAACTTGTGGTCGTATGTACGTACTTATTATTTAAATTACTGTGGTACGTACACACGACAACATATCAAGCTATGCATCACCAGTTTATGCTGACCTCTGATTGTACGGAAGTTTCGTACAATGAGAGTAGGGTTACCACCCGTACTTTATAATAAAGTATTGTACGTTATTTCAGGTATTGCAGGTACTTTATGAGAACAATAAAGTACACGAAAATACTTTATTTCGCATGATATGATTTCTTTGAGATTTTGAAAAGTTTAGTTGTAAGTATTATTTCGTTAAAGGAAATTTATCGATTGGTGCTGAATCGATATCGCCACTCGCCAGCGCCACATCACTACTAATTTGATACGAAATGCAAAAAGCAATAAAAAATATGTTTTTAAACATAATAATAAAGAAAAATAAATTGTACTTTATTTTGATACTATGAACTTTTTTTTCTTACCTATAATAACCAATGTACTTTAACTGCAAAAAAAAGGTGGCAACCCTAATACAGAGGTCAACTTAAACTGGATATGTTGCTGCAATTGCCATCATGCCACAAACTAGGCGTTTACTCTAGTTTAGTTAGACATAGTTTGACTGGATGTTAACTAGGGTGAACTGAATGGGTTGATAAGCAAAATGTAGCACAAGTTGGTACAAACTTGGCTTGGTACCTACTTGTAAACACAATTCTAAACCTAAGCGATAACTGAGAACTTTGTAAAACGGGTTCTATCTTAAAATCTGATCAAGTTGAGGAAAATCTTCTCAAGGATTGGGGAATTGAATTTGGTCCCAATATTGGCTGGGTGAAGATTTGGAGCCAAGTTTGCAATCACTTGTCTAAAGATACCACACGTCTTTCGCTTCAACACAATGAATAGAGAAACAATTAATAGGTTGACGATGAAGTGTTACCATCTTCAGGCCTCTGTAAGAACAATAGCCCATACTATTGTCATTTACATAACATCACGCCTGTATTCCCCAAAGGGTTGGGCAGAGGTGTATTTAAATATACCCTCATTTAGCCATGGTACCGCCATCAACCGGGCACACATCCAAACTCCGGGCTGCTACTGAGGAATCCACACGAAAAAACCCAATAACACTGACCGACCTGGGGATCGAACCCAAGACCTCACAGTCAGCAGTCGCGCTTGCCCCCACTAGACCAACGAGGCAGGTAATCATAATTTTTTATACAGAAATTAATTAAAACTTGCGTTACGTGGCCTAATCATAAGATAGATAGGTATATTGTTTCCACGGTTTTTCGGGTTAATGTGAGAAACGCATGTGGCACTGATATGAGAGTCATCAATGACAATTTACGAGTTTTGTCATAATTTTTGTAATTGGATCCGATGAGTAGACAGGCTTGAAAGGGACTTATACATAACCGTGCAGATCATTTGCAAGGTTAAGCTACGCTTGCCGCGGTTAGCCAGTAGATGAGTGACCATTCGTCACACATCGAGACCCCTCCGTGCCTCGGGGAACACGTTAAAGAGTCGATCTCGGGTGTCATACGAATACCGATGACAGTCGTTACGGGTAATCAGAAGCCCGATAGTCTATCGATAGGGTATCGGCATTGCCCAGTATGTGGCCTGATGGCAGTCGCTCCGTGTAAAATACTGGTATTCAGCCGCATCTGGTTAGACTGGAAGCTGACCCCAACATGATATCTCTTCTTCACCCGTGTGGGGACGGGAATTCCTCACCGCACGCTTGGAATAGACGCGTATTGTAAAATTCAACAAAACCCAGCACGCTTGGTGGTAGGATCTATACGGTCCGCCTGGCTAGCTACCAACGTCACATTAAAGTCCGGCGCCAAGCAGTTTACGGTGTCCCGTCGTGTGTATGTGAGAACCAGAGGGGTATAGGGGAATCCCTCTATATCTCTGTGCCTTGGATTCGTGTGCTCCATCTTAGACTCTGCCTGTGCTTACCATCAAGTGAGACTAACACCTATATTCTAAGACGTTCCTCCAAAACTTACTCGACTCATACTCGACTCAGGACGGCCTCGAAAACAACTTCAAAATTGTATTCTTAGTCGCAATTTCGAGTGAACTTTGAGGTTCTTCGACTGAGAGGTCCGTCATAATTTGAATTATATACATCGCGAAAATAACGCCGTGATAAATAGTTGTAAGAATTATCGTAAGCATATTCGATAAAGTGTTCAAAATTCATTTTTGAAGAATTATCGTAAGCATATTCGATAAAGTGTTCAAAATTCATTTTTGTTACATACGAACTTTGACACTTCCTAGGTAGGTTCTGAGGTACCTTGAGTTTGACAGATGATTCCTTACCTCGACTGAGGAAAAATGTCGAGTCGAGGATATTTATGTCAACTATAACTACAGATGGTAGTGAAAAAGGCTGAGTCGAGGTGGAGTCGAGTCGAGTAAGTTTTGGAGGAACCTCTTAGAATATGGGTGTATGGGAAATAAGTGAAGAATTAAAAAGATATGAAGCAAAAGTGATCTAACTCAGTAACACGGCACCTGTTCTCGCACTATACCAGCTTGCATTAAGAAATCTAAAGTAAAAGTAGTATTAGGGATCATTCATCTCGCCCACACTTCGCCCACGGTCGGCCGCTATCGAACGGTTGACCAATGCTGGCCAAAAACATCACCTACGTCCGTCGCCGTGTAATATCGCTGTCAAAATCGAATGCCTCGACGCTATCGAATCCATTTTTAGGGTTCAGTAGGCCAAGCACGACTGACGTCACGTAACGCTCTTCTTTTCGTGTGGTTAGTGACTAACCTGGTGTCAGAGTTTATGCCCATGAGCTCGTACTTTACTTCACATGCCGTCTAGAAACATCTGTCAGGCAGGTTTCCTCACGATGTTTTCCTTCACCGTTTTTAAGCAAGTGATAATTATACAATACGCACATGAATCCGAAAAGTCAGAGGTGCGTGCCTTGGGTTCGATCTCGAGACCTATGACTTGGCAGTCCGACGGTCACACCACTAGGCTATCACTGCTATAATAAGGTAACGTTAATGTGAGTGAATTTTGAATCGGAAATACTGATTACGCACATACATAAACTCACGCCTTTTTTTCCCATGATAGAAAGTATAGAATGGCCACATGCTACGATCCTTACATACCCCTTTCGCTTAATCCACATTCATACATCTTGTCGTACACGCACGCCGGTTGAAAATACTACGCACCTGTCCTTTCCCACATACTACTTAATTAAATTGAAAACTTTATTCATATCTATAGGTATGTATGATACAAATTGTGCATGTCGCAAAAAAAATTACCAAAATATTATAGGACAGTTGTATTTTCCATTCAAAATTCGCTTACATTAGCGATACGTTTGTCGATACTATACGTCGAATTTTCGTATTAGACCTACTGTAGTAAAACAAGGACACCTTATACAAGGTTAGTCGGAAAGGGGGTAGGTAGTAAGCTTCGGGCCACTTAAAGTATCACTGATGACTATTTTAAAACAAGTGTTAAAATTTAAATTCGATATTCTTTATTTGCATGCAAAAATAATTTTATTTTAGTTTTTTCAAAAAACAAAACATACCTTCTTTAGTTAAGAATTCAGAAAATTAAGTTTCTAATCCGTGACCCCAAATATGACCTAAATTGTAAACACAGTTGATCATAGCTATGGACAGATAGATTTTAGCATATTTTTTACGAAATCTTTGAAGAGCTATTTCTCTTAAACTATCGAGTTATGGAGAAAGTTGTAGAACAAAAGTTATCCCTTATTATGGGTACTTTAACACCCTTTCGGCTTAGTACCCCCTTTCCGACTTACCTTGTATAGTTTCATCTTTCATGTATCTGTCATGATATCCTAATTGTCACTGTTAGAGTCCCCACAGACTGCAGACTAAACTATCGCCCGATAGTTGGCCGATTCTCTTTTTATAAGGGAAACCGAATCGTTATAATGTGCGCACTTGCATACATCGCTGACTGAATTCAATAGTGTCACAAGACAAAATTCAACAATTTGAGAAAAAGTACAATTAAATGTTCGTTGACAAGTGCGCGCGCACATTCTAGCTCGTTTTGAGTGTACTGTATGGAATAAATAGTTGATGTTTAGTTTTTATATATCTACGTTAATGCTTCAGTTGCCAGCAGTAATAATATTGATGTTTTTTTTGTTATTTTGATTAATATGAGGACCAGAAGATGGTGACTTCGATTTATGCCAGTATTGCATTTTTTTTTTTTTACTTTTTGGATTACTGCCAGGACTAATCTTATGAAACTAACACGCTGGGTCTTTAATGCATAAAATAAAGTACGTAATTTATGACAAGAATTCATCACTAACTCAAAATGTCAAAAATTTTACTTGTGCCACTAATAAATTCAGTCAGCGACATGTTCATACTGATTAACAAACCGACTAAACTATCGGCCGATAGAAAGTCTATAGTTTGCGGGGCTCTTACAAGTATTACCTACCTTTATAATTACTTACCTAAATAAATAAATACCTCACCTAAATACATTTTTATGTATATTCTTTACCACTAAATAATTCATAACATTATTTTTATTTGCGCCATTGAATAATTCCATCTTCCGCTTAACCATTTTATTAAGTGTTATAGAGATTAATTATTTAAATTCAGTAATTAGTATGGTAATTAGTAACATATAATTGACGCAAATATAATATAATGAATCTATTCTTTTATCGATACAATATAAAACAGACTTCAAATTGACTAATTAATGACTAGCTGTGTCCTCACGGCTCCGCCCGCGTAAGAAGTTTTATTCCAGTAATAAATACAGCCTATGTTACTCAGTGATAATGTAGGTTTATAACAGCAAACGATTTTTTGTAATCGGTTCAGTAGTTTTTAAGTTTTTTCGTTACATACAAAAATACAAATCTTTCCTCTTTGTAATATTAAGTATAGAAATATAAAAATACAAATCTTTCCTCTTTATAGGATTAGTATAGAAGTATAGATAATTTAACAGGCTACATTTAATTCTAAGCCACACCTAGTTGTAGCCGGCTAAACCTAGGTGTAACTGCCATTTATCATATAGCGGTAACATATACTTGTAACTACCTCGTTGGTCTAGTGGTGGCAAGTGCGACTGCTGATCGTGAGGTCCTGAGTTCGCGCTCTCTAGGTCGGGCAGTGGTATGGGTTTTTTCCGTGTGGAATTCCTCAGTAGCAGCCCGGAGTTAAGATTTGTGCCCGGTTGATGGCAATAGGCTCACCTCCTATTACATGGCAGTTAAACATAACGGCGTAATGAGGGTGTTACTATACATCTCTGCCCAACCCTTCGGGGAATACAGGCATGATGTTATGTTGGTGCTCATGACTGTACGTCATAATATCATGGTAACTGACGTAATCATTTTTGTAACATACTTACATATACCACGAACAAAATACCAATAAAACACATTTCGTCAATTATTTATACCAATATCGGACTACTACTTCGTTCTGCCTAGCCTTTTACTATGTTAGGGTCAGCTTCCACTCTAACCAGATGCGGCTGAATACCAGTATTTTACACGGAGCGACTGCCGTCAGACCTCCGCAACCCAGTAACTGACCAATGCCGATATCCTAAGGTCAGACCGGTTGTCAGACTTTCGGGCTTCTAACTACCCGTAACGACTGTCATAGGTATTCGTATGATACCCGGGACCAACGGTTTAACGTGGACTCCGAATCAAGGAGGGATCTCGATGTGTAACGAATCGTCACCCATCCAACCGCGACAAGTGAAATTTACCTTGTAAATCATATCGTCAGTGGAAAGGTAAGAAAAAGCGCCAATATACCTACTTTACAGGAGAGCGATTCAAAGTATTTATATAGATAATTAAATTATCTATTTAATATGTATACTCTAAGCTCTATGTTTATTTTCTTAAAAAAATACTTTGAATCGCTCTCCTGTAAAGTAGGTATATTGGCGCTTTAGTCTTTTTACCTTTCCACTGACGGTATGGTCCGCGTGGTTGATAATTACCCATGAGCCCCATGACTCTACCGAGTATCGTGATACTACCTTCCATGGTTATTGTAAGCTAGATACGTAATAGTATAGTTTTCGTAATTGGGATAGTTTTTGCCGCCGACTAATCGTATCGAACACATAAATATCTCGTAAGCTATCATTACACTTGCACGTTCCAACTTTGCCGATGATTTGGTGTGTAGTTTAAGTTAAAAGGGATTGGCGTGTATAGTAGTGGACATTTATGAGATGTTGGGACATGAAATATTGTTGTAGGCACGCTTTAAGTGTATCTAACTCATGGCCGTTCCTCTGTTGTGGGTTGTGGGAGTCTGTGTCGGTGAAATTGTGTTCCCTGATGTATGTGATTTCTTATATTTAATTTTATTCTTTAGTATCTAATAATATAAGACGTACATAATTAGGCTTGCATAGTCGATGAAGGGCGAACTAATGCCTTGAAAATAACTTTTGAAAAAAAAACAAACCTATGGCCAACACCAACTTGATGGTTATACTCACACACAAACGATAGGTCTCTTGTACGAGAGAATTCTTACTGGAAGCTTCTATAAAAAGCCACGAAACACGCTATATACGCCTGAAAACCACAACCACAATTTTAAATTGGAGAAATACTAGTATTCTTTTTAGAACTCACCTCGGCCTTACTTTCATTATCGCGTTGCACTAACGGCCGCTGAATATAACTAAGCCTCGGTTAGCTTCTTCAAAGCTACCACTTTTTCTTACACCTTCAATAATGTGTGTACAAAACCACGAAACAGTTAAGATCCTCTGTCTTTACAAGAAAACGCTTCAGCTACAGCGCTCATTACGCTTCCTTTCATGTCTTATTTTACATTTACACAACGGCAGCATGAAAATTCACGCAAAACATTAATCTACATTACTTGTCCTGACTGATTGACTAATTCATCAACGCAGAGCCTAAACCACTGAAGCTGGAAACATGAAATTTTGATAGGAGGTTCCTTTTGTGACATAGACATCTACTAAAAAAGTAAATATGGAAATTTGTATGAAAATTCACGCGTACGAAGTCGCGGGCTACGTGCTAGTAAACAATAAATGAACTATTCTATTCTAAACTGAAAAAAATAATATAAAAATGAACTTCCATTATTGTTCATTCTATCTCTGTCCAATCTTTATTCGTCTCTTTTACACCATACACCCGCTGCATCTTATACCTTGTACCACACAAAACCAGCGGCAACACGCAACGCTCGTAGTAAACCACGCTATAGTATGAGGAACTGTTGCGAAAATGAACAAATGCACTGATGCAACGCTCCAATGACACGGAGGCATGCGATGCAAACTGATCAAAGGTATTTAGATTAGCGGATCACGAGGTGGGTGACCGTGTTCGAAGAATAACAATTTTGATGCACGGATTTGAATTTGTTGTTATTTGTTGATTATACGGCAACAACTTGTTGATACACGTGCATGATACACGATGATTTAAAATATGAATATACTAGCGACCCGCCCCGGCTTCGCACGGGTGCAATGTAGATACTAATGTGGGACATATAAACCTTCCTCTTGAATCACTCTATCTATTGCTGAAAACTCCATTAAAATCCGTTGCGTAGTTTAAAAGGTCTAAGCGTACAGACAGTGGAAGCGACTTTATTTTATACTATGTAAAGAAGACTAGGTCTTGCCCGCGGCTTCGCTTGGGTGGTTTTTTTTCAACCCCTAAGAAGAAGATTTTTTTAAAATCCTTCCTTAGGGATTGCCTATGTTATAAAAGGTATCTACTGTCAAAATTTCAAGTTTCCAACCCCAGTGGTTTAGGCTGTCCGTTGATAGATCAGGCAGTCAGTTTCTCCATTTACATACATAAACATAACATACTTACATAAAATCACGCCTGTATTCCCCGAAGAGTTTGGCAGAGGTGCATAGTAACACTCTCATTTCGCCGTTATGTTTAAGTCCCATGTAATAAGGGGCGAGCCTATTGCCATCAATTGCCTACTGAGGAATTCCACACGGAAAAACCCAATAACACTTTGCTCGTCCTGGGGGTCAAACGCAGCACCTCACGATCAGAAGTCGCGCTTGCCACCATTAGACCAACGAGGCAACTCAAGTTAGTTAAATCAAAAGACTGAAAGGGCTGTGCAGAATTTTCATTGCAGCTTTTGACTTCCTTCCCAAAGATATTCGCGTGATAAGCGAAGGTGCTTGCATATCTTTCTCATATAACGTCCTCCTTCAAGAACAACTTAGCGTTTGGTTTGTTCATTTATAATTTGTTCTATTTTATACGAAAAAAAGTGTGATGAATGAAGGGTCAATGTACCCGAGCGGTCATTAGTTAGGGTGTTCCTGGATCAATATTATAGTCGCGTGCCCACTTGGGGCGGCGATAAATTTGGATACGTAGGTACATACATAATTAATTACATTTTGTGAATCATACGAGGTACCTTGGTCACAAAATAGATAGGTACAGAAGTCAATCTACGTACAAGTGCGCTCGAGCGACGCACACATAGACACTGTTCACGGACACGATACCTCGGACTGTTTGGGACTAGAGTGCAAGTGAGTGCGAGCGCGAGTGCCATGCGTTTGAGAGAGACAGATATGTAGTTAGAGCGACCGCCGAGCGTAGGTATGAAAAGTGAAGTAATACATGTGATTGACTTCTGTAGGTACTTATCTGTTTTGTGCCTTGGTGCTTTTCTTGGCATCAAACTGAGATGTCAAAGTACCTCTTACATCTACTTAATTAAAAATCAATTGCCGCAAAATCTCGAAAATGGCTCGACTGATTTGAATAATGTTTAGGAAAAAGAAAATAGGGAAAAAAATGTAAAAAGTTTTTGTCGTACCAAGTTCACTGGTAATCCAGTCATTATTAAAAAAATATAACCTCATTTTATTAAGAATTTTATTGATTATTAATTTAAATTAAGAACAAAACAATAAAAAAACAATTATAATCCGATTGTCAAATGAGACCCCCACTAACCGCTTTAGGTTATCAATAAACAAGACACGTTTATAATTATTATACTCTTAAATAAAAGACGTAACACAGAACGAGATTAGTTAATTAACCAATAGGTTTTAACAAATGACGATCGAACGGATCGAACTACAGTAAATACAAAATCTTCAACGAACGAATCTTGTTGTACCCTCAAAAAAAAGTGTACTTAACAAAAATAGATTTTTAAACGTAAAATTGTTTGCAGGCATCCAAATGAGTGTTTAAGTGATAGTGAAGTGACAAAGTGATGTGTTCAGTGTTAATATGACGTGAAGAGAACAGTATCCACTATGTACCGGCCGAATTTCTACGAAAGCACCTGCTTTCGGTGCAACGAGATTGTATACCAAGTGGACAGGGTCGGCCCACTGAAGGATTTTACTTTTTTCCACAGTGGATGCTTCAAGTGTGCTGTGTGTGGGACTAAGTTAACGTTGAAGGTGAGTTTTATTAACTTGTTTTATGATATTCTTATGGTTTTTCCTATCAGCAATAAGTACGATATTAGGCGTCGTCCTAAATGGCATTTGCATGATAATGGGAGGCGATCACACAAATGCTTAATTAAATATGTTAATGTAAATACAATGGTGATTTTATGATGTAAAACAATTTGGTCTTAAGAAGCCATCGTTAGGCTGAGCATCCACCAGAGCTGTGCTAAGATGCGAAGCGAGGAATGTGATTTGTAAGCACCAATAGAATCACTTCATTTACCTAGCTTCGCTCTGCGCAGCTCTGGTGGATATGGGTCTAGCAGTGCGAGGTTTTTGTTCATACAAAACAAGCGAGAAATTTGTTGCGAGGAATGTGTTGCGAGGAATGTTTGCGAGGAATATGTTGCGAGGAATGTGTTGCTAGGAATGCGTTGCGAGGAATGTGTTACGAGGAATGCTATCCTCCCACTGTCATTTGTACACATTACGCATTGCCAATTCCTCGCACAGCTCTGGTGGAAAGGGTCACACATTTACACATCCTCGCTACACATTTTCGCAGCGCACATTTTCCTCGCACAGCTCTGGTGGATGTCCAGCCTAAAGGTCTCGATTAGAAAATATTACGATATTTGATTGAACATTCGCGTGACCGCCTGCCGGTTAGAACAACGCGAACGAGTTAGCATTAATGAGCTCTTGATAGGGTAAATCAAAGCTTGGCGAAGTATCGCCTGTCTTCCGCCAGTCTTGATGACGCCAGGTTTTCGTAGATATAAATTATAACCTGAGAGTCGGCCAACTCGCACTAGACCAGCGTGGTGGGCTAAAGCTAACCCTTCTCATTCTGAGAAGAGGCTCGTGCCCAGCAGTGGGACATTGTCTTCCGCCAGTCTTGAGGACGCCAGGTTTTCGTAGATATAAATTATAACCTGAGAGTCCGCCAACTCGCGTCAAGCCAGTATGGTGGACTAAGGCCTAAACCCTTGTCATTGTGAGAAGAGGCCCATGCCCAGTAGTGGGACAGTATTGGGTTGAATATGCTATACTTATGCTAAGTTACTGCTAAAAAATGTGGGCAGTGCCCATTCGTTTGAATAAACCCGTAACTATCTCAAGACGTCAAAGATACTCCGCCATTAACTTTTAATCACTCCGTTGTCTTCTTATTTTTATAACACACATACATACGTAAACTCCACCAAGAAGAACATAGTCTGCTTAGTTGTCGGCAATAAGATTGACAAGCATATCATTTTGGGACCCAGTGCATAATATCAGCAAGCACATTGGGTCACCCGCGCGACAGCGCAACGAGTATTCCCAAGGAGGGTTAATGTCAGGCAGGCGGCCGGTCATAAAACAATAAACCAAAACCCTTAACAGCATGGATTTATGAAATACTGTGTACCTACTAATGTGGGATAAGGGCAGGAAGAAGAAGAAGACATACATACATAAACTCGTTAGTTTTTCCCATGACGGTAGGCAGAAACTATAAAACGCTACATATTTATAATCCTGGTGTTTTTCAATCTTTTGCAAAACATGCTTCTAAAAGTATTCGGGAAAACGGTTTTCAATAAAAGAACCATTAAATAAACCTGTTTACCGTAATATTGTATTAATATAATCATAAACAATGACGTTATTTCCTATTCTGTGCCGGTTGGCCTTGATTCTTCGTATCTTCACGACCTTCAGGAAGCGCCAGTTGGCATTTGAGTGACCTTGCTGTATCTCCAACTTTTTGCTATAAACTTTAACTCTTGCTATAAAAAAAATCTCGTATAATCCGCTCTCTGTATAATAAGTAAGATAAAGTTTGATTTTCAGTAACTTTATTATTGAAAATTATGAGTATGGTAGCTCTGCATGAAGGTATATGTCATAAAAGTACTCCACATAACATCACGTCTGTATACAGCGAAGAGTTGGGGAGTGGTCTATAGTAACACCCTCGTTTCGCCGTTATGTTTAAGTCCCATGTAATAGGTGGCGAGCTCATTGCCATCAACCGGGCACGAATCCAAACTCCGGGCTGCTACTGAGGAATTCCACACGGAAAAACACAATAACACTTTGCCTTACCTGGGGATCGAACCCAGGTCCTCACGATCAGCAGTCGCGCTTGCCACCACTAGACCAATGAGGCAGTTAAATTACTAATTTGTTATTATTAAACTTTATCAAGTTTTTTTTCGTCGCCACCTATTACATGATAACACCAGAGGCGAAATATGAGTGTACAGACTCTTGCAATAGGAGAACACGTCTGCTAACCCCTTCGGGGATTACAGGCGTAAGTACATATATTATTATGTATAGTCGCCGGCACGTAAATTGGCAAGGTTTTGACGTAGTTATAGTAAGTTGGTGCAGGTACACTTATTCTGCCTAGCTTTTTTTCCCAGCCATGTTGAGGTCAGCTTCCAGTCTAACCAGATGCGGCTGAATACCAGTATTTTACACGGAGCGACTACCATCAGACCTCCGCAACCCAGTTACTGGGTAATGCCGATATCCTAAAGTTAGACCGGTTGTCAGACTTTCAGGCTTCCGTCTTCCCGTAACGACTGTCATAGATATTCGTATGTCACCCGGGACCGACTGTTTAGCGTGTTCTCCGAGGCACGGAGGGGTCTCAATGTATAACGAATGGTCACCCATCCACGGACAGATCGCGGCAAGCGCAGCTTAACCTCGTAAAGTATAATATGATCCGGGTGGTTGATAATTAGCCACATGCATGTACACTTAGTGCAACAAAAAATTGACACTTTTATTGCTTGTCAACATTCTAGGATTATTGCCATCTGCCGGGGTCGCGGTGCATGCAACAGCGAATCCCGTGACCCCGGCCTTGGGTCAGAAGGAGGGACATCGTGGTGGTTTTAGCCAGTAAGAGTCTGGCACACCCCCCGTCTTCCCCGGACGGGGGATAGTCCATGAGGATTTCCTCACGTGAAAAAAAAAGGGATTATTGCCATAATTTATTTTTAAACATGTCTGTTTAGAAAACAGAAAAAAAAGAGAAAAATTCTCTTCTCTACTCTTGCCAACTTACATGCCGACTATACCTGTTTTTCAAGTAGCGGTCTCGAATATGAGAGCATTATGACAATGCAGGTTAAAAAAGTAGC
Organism: Amphipyra berbera; assembly: GCA_910594945.2. Lineage (NCBI taxonomy): Eukaryota > Metazoa > Arthropoda > Insecta > Lepidoptera > Noctuidae > Amphipyra > Amphipyra berbera. The sequence goes on from OU343138.1 coordinate 4,597,364, forward strand.
TGCCTAGGTAGGTACCGTTGGACAATAAAATCAACCACACACGACGTATATGCTAAGCAACTAAGCAGAATTATGTGGTAAATAGTCATGACTGTCATGCCCTGGGACTCGCAGACACATTTTTCTGCTTAGCTGTTTTGCATGTAAACGTCATTTAAAAGTATTAGCGAATCGCCAGTGAATGTCGGTTTACAAGTAAACCTTTGAAAAGGCTGTAGGTAAAAAATTGGTATGTAGGTAACTTTTTTTTATCGTTGGAATTTTCCAACGATAAAAAAACGTTCTAATTAGTAAAAAGGACTCGTTGGCATCCTTTGGGTACAGCACCCTAAAAGAAGTAGTAGTCTTCTTCTTTTCGTGTGGTTAGTGACTAACCTGGTGTCAGAGTTTATGCCACCCATGGACCTCTGAGTTGGCTTCACATGCCGTCGAGAAATATCTCTCAGGCCTCAGTTCCTCACGATGTTTTCCTTCGCCGTTTTTAAGCAAGTGATTATTACAATACGCACATGAAACTGAAAAGTAAGAGGTGCGTGCCTTGGGTTCGGACTCGAGACCTATGACTTGGCAGTACGACGGTCACACCACTAGGCTATCACTGCTATATAGTATAGCAATAGTAGTAGTGTAGTCCGCCAACCCGCACCAGGCAAGCGGGGTGGAATAAGGCCAAAACCCTTCTCATTCTGAGAAGAGGCCCGTGCCCAGCAGTGACACAATAATGGGCTGATTATGTATGTATGTAAATAAAAACCACCGGCTCAGCTTGTCGAGATAAAAACATGAATGATCAAACGCAGACAGAGAGACGCGAGTTGCATCATAATTATGTACAAAATGCGTGATGTAGCTTTTTATGGTATTTTCGTGATTGGTGTTATAATTATGAAGTATAAAATAAAAATTGGCTCACAATGACAAAACCTTATAAAAAAATATTACACAAACGTTGGGTTCTTTTTTTCAAATACTTTTTTTTTTATATTTTTTTCTATTTTTCAACTGTTTTAATTAGCTTCACTTCGTATATTTGTTTGTTTCAAATCTTGCGACAGATTTTTCAACTACTTCTGCATAACCGATTCTCCTGAAACTTCGCACACAAATTCAATTCCCATGACAATACAACATTATTATAATTTCCACCTTCAATTCTCAAATCCTGATGCTGCAGGGGTGCTGCAAGATAAAACCTTTGAACTTTAAACATTTTTTTAAGGATTTTTTCAAATACCTTTAAATTGTAATTTTTTTCTGGTCAATGATCTTTGGTTCATTTTCATCCCCTTTCGCTTTATCCAGGGACAAACTGTAAAATGCAGCCTCTTTAGACCGGTCCTTTTTCCTTTTAATAAATACACCGATCCATATGAATGATTTCGTGATTGTTCACTTACCTACGTATGGACGGACGAGACGGCGGCATGTCGTGGAAAAAGGTACACATCCAGGAACAGAAGCCTTGCAAATAGAATCTGTATCTCTGTGAAGAGGACTTAAGTCTAATGTGTCGAGTCCATACTCATTAAGATGTTATGCACTAAGCCATGTGCAGACACCAGAGATAGCCTTATGTGTGCAGATGCCATTTAAACGCTTTAAGATACTATTAAGTGCTTTATTTACAACTTCATCGTATACTGTTAAGCGCTTTATTATACAAATTACGTGACAAAAGATGTGGAATGGAATATAAGTGGTCGTGACTTCGTATCCTGCTACGTTTAACTTTTATGGCATGTCCATTTCTTGTTGAACCATTTTGCTTATTAGAGAATATTATTTAGGTATGTAGTGTTATTGTAAATGTTAATGAGATTTTCCGTGTGGAATTTCCTCAATAGCAGCCCAGAGTTGAGATTTGTGCCTGGTTGTTGGCAATAGGCTCGCCCCCTATTATATGGGACTTAAACATAACGGCGAAATAAGGGTGTTACTATACACCTCTGCCCAACCCTTCAGGGAATACAGGCGTGATGTTATGTTTATGTGTTCTTCTGGTTTTCGTAAGACTCCAACTGTTGCTTTAAATATGAATGATGTTATTTGTAATATAGCAGCTTCCATCTCAGTAGTTTTGCTTCTTGTGTGATGTTATGTTATTTACGCAGTCGGTTACTTTTAATACACCCTCGTTTCGCCAGCTAGGTTTAAGTCCCATATAATAGGGGGTCTATTGCCATTAACCGGGCACAAATACAGACTCCGGGCTGCTAATGATTTTTCATATTAATTTATTAAAAGAATAAGTGCTACTACTATGTCTTTTAAAATCAATTGAATCTTCATTTTCCACAGCTGAGGTCAAGGAAATTAATAAAAAGTTCATTAAAGTAATACACATATTTGCACATGTAATAATACAACTATAAATTATTTGTAAACATAATAATAATGACTCACCACAGAAGCCCCATCTGGTTATGACTATAATGAGTCATACGTCCTTATTAAAATGCCTCGTTGGTCTAGTGGTGGCAAGCGCGACTGGTGATCGTGAGGTCCTGGGTTCGATTCCCAGGTCGGGCAAAGTGTCATTGGGGTTTCCGTGTGGAATTCTTCAGTAGCAGCCCGGAGTTCGGATTTGTGTCCGGTTGATGGCAATAAACTCAGTTCCTATTACATGGGACTTAAACATAACGGCGAAATGAGGGTGTTACTATACACCTCTGCCCAACCCTTCGGGGAATACAGGCATATTGTCATGATGTTATGTTACGTCCTTATTCCACTAACAAAAAAGATACGACATTATTCTGCTAACATAAGGTTGCCATCCGTCCGGGTTTCCCCGGGTTTGTCCTATTTTGGGATGGCGTCCGGGGGCGTCCAGAGGGGTACCCAAAAAGTGACCGGATGAAACCCGGACGTCGGTCGCGTTGACATTTTCGTTCGTTTATATTTTGGCTATACATATAAAATGAAAATTTCTTCGGAAAATTTAATATTTTCAAGTACGTCCGGGGATAAATCCCAATTTTGACCAAATGATTATTTAAATCTTTGTCCGGTGTCGGCAATTTAGGTGATGGCAACCCTATGCTAACAGAAAAGATACGACCTTATTCAGTCGAGTTATTCATTACACAGTTTTCTAACTGTTCAGTTAATACAACTATTTGATGTGTAAGCGATAATTAACAGTTAGGTGACGTGCCCTGTTATGGGAAATGCATACAACATGTGTGTACACTAACTTGTACATAGTATGATTTTACATGGGCGAGTGTATGATGATGTTCGTTTTAGCGTTTCAGTTTAGGGTTCTGGTGTAAACCGTTCTTAACATGGCGGCCTGAGAGCAGTATCCGTAATAGCGGGTTCACACGGTTCGATTTTAGTTGATCAACAAAAGTTGAAACGTTTTGTTCCTTCAAATTGATTCAATTTGATTGAAAGTCTGTTCAGACGGTTCAAATCGCATGCGATTTGGCAGTTGATCAACCAGAATCGAATCGTGTGAACCTGGTATAAAGGAGCTGTCAAAATGTAAACGTCATTTGAATTTCATACATAGCATACCTACCTGTTTTTTTTTTATTTAACTGTTCAGCTCCTCAAGCGATATAAAAACGGCAGACAGCTAGTTATTAATACGGGGCTTAGAGGATGCGGAGGTTTACGAGGAGGGCCGTCTACCCGGAAATGCAAGGGGAGTAGTACCCGGGCGGCGAGGCATAAGGGACACTGGCCTCTGAAAGCGGGTGCTGAGGCTGTGAGGGCATCGAGGTCCAAGAAATTATTTTACGCAGCAATCAGCTCAAACTGACACAGGCCACATATAATGGCTGCTACAGAGCGGTGACGGGGAGGGGAAATGCTGAAATGCCTAGAGGGCGCCTGAGCTGGATTCGCACCCTGGCACCAGATACCCTAGAGACGGTTTACGAGGACATAATACATAGAAGGTGAAAGGAGTTTGGATAGTACTTTATTATGCCTCCATCATCCTAGACTATTCCCATCAATTTTAGGGAATGGGGTCAGGTTCCAGACTGACTAGATGTGGCTAATTAATATTAGTTTTTAACACGGAGCAACTACCGACTGGCCTCTACGACCTAATCAAAGTAGAATCTAAGATGAAGGTCCAATAAATTACGTTTAGAATGTTACTGAAAGAAAAGAAAGAAAGAAAGAAATTTATTTGGCACGAAAGCAGTCAGACACACAGACAAAAAATTCATAAGAGACAAAACAAAATAAAAAATAAATAAAGTATTTGTGTGTCTAGCAGCTGCGCCAAATAGGTACTGGTTGATTACACAACTGCCTAGCACAGACAGTTTAAAAAAAAGGTTTTTAAATTGTAAAAAATAATTAACCTCTAATAAAGTGCGCGCAAGATAACTCTGCGCGCGACGGAGGGGGGCGTGCTAAATGTTGCAATGATCGCAAAAATACAAAGTCCTACTTTTTAAGGAAAAGTAATATATTCGTGAGCATCAAAATTGGGCAGCCCTCTTGCGGTTTATTATATTTTAATTGAGCTAAGTTATGTTCGTTTAAATTTACTGCCTATCAATTAAATTAATTAGTATTTTTACGTAATTTGCAAAGGAAAAGAACTAAACCGATAAATGTGGCGTGACTGAATAAGAATGCGTTATGATTATTATCGTTTGATGAGGTAATCTTTATTATTATATTTTCTTTTATTCCTAAAATCAGGCAGATCTAGTGACAAAGTTAATAAAACGGCAACACTATGGCGGACCATGACTAGTTCCGATTTTGGCCGCGCGCAGAGTTATCTTGCGCGCACTCTAATATCATTCTATACATCTATATAAAAATAAATAAAATCGAAATGTCTGTTTGTAATGTCAAAATAACAACTTTTTACTAAATGCATATGAAAAAATATACGTTAAATTTTTGTCTGTCTGTCTGTTTCGGCTAATCTCCGAAACAGCTAGACCAATTTTGATGAGACTTTCACTGGCAGATAGCTGATGTTATAAGGAGTAACTAAGGCTACTTTTATTTTAGAAAAAGAATTAGGGGTCCCCGCATAAAAAAAAAATTCCATCCGACTCTTACGCAGACGAAGTCGCGGACGCAGCTAGTCAGAACTAAAAACATCAGCAAGACCTATACGAACGTAAATACAATAAAATAGTGGAAAATTATAAATTATATGGACAAAGAATTTATACAATGTATAATTCAATAAAAACATCCACTTTGTCACAAATTAACTGTCCATAGCACTGTGACATACTGTTAAACCTTTTCATAACATTCCTATTATAACTTGACCCTTCATTTGTTTTATGATATAAAACAACATAGGTCAGTTTAGGGTGGTATAATTCTATTGTGTTTCCTATAATTCTGTCGTGGCGTAAGTACAATTTTTGAATATAGAATCATGAACCTTAGTATTCGTTTATACGGAGACACATAAGGTTCAATATTCTTTATTAAAAAATTACACTTACTGCTCTCTTCATTACGATGGCGGCAGAATTCGTGTAAAATGAATCAAATATACCACTAATAAATAAACGTAGAAACCGTATAGTTGTACGTCATATGTAATTTGAGTTTTGTACGTTAGATCTTGATTTCACATAACATCACGCCTTGTATTCCCCGAAAGGTACGGCAGAGGTGTTTTTAGTACAACCTCGTTTCGTCAGACTCCGGGCTGCTACTGAGAAATTCCTCATGGAAAAACCCAATAACACTGCCCGACCTGGGGATCGAACCCAGGACCTCACGATTAGCAGTCGCGCTTGCCACCACTAGACCAACGAAGCAGAGGCTTGTTTTCCTACTTCATTATTAATGTATTTTTCTCCGACTAAGAACCATAATTTACCTCATGCTGTTTCAAAGATATTGTGAAACACGATCATAAGACTGTTAATGTCTCGACAGCTGTATCAGTCTGTACCACCGTAATTATTAAAGATAATTAAGTTACAAATAAGTAAGTATACTTCACCAAGAAGAACACAGCCTGCTTCGTTGTCGGCAATAAGACTGACAAGCATATCATTTTGGGACCCAGTGCATAATATCAGCAAGCACATTGGATCACCCGCGCGACGGTGCGGCGGCGCAACGACTATTCCCAAGGAGGGTTGACGTCAGGCAGGCGGCCGGTCATAAAACAATAAGCCAAAACCTCTAACAACATGGATTTATGAAATACATGTTGTGCCGACCCCACCTAGAGTGGGATAAGGGCAGGAAGAAGAAGAATTAAGTTAAAAATAAACCTATTTTCTTTCTTCCTTCCTTCTAGATATATCGTCGCTGCGTCTGCAAAAACCGCTGTGTTTTTTTTTTTTAAATCAGTCTTTGATGTTATTTTATAATAGTTCTCAAGCCACGTGCACCAGTAAAATCTGTTTTTTAATAATTTATTTGGTTAAGAAGATAGCAAAGCAAAGTATTAGAAAACGTATTTTACAGTTGCACGTGGCTTGAGAACTATTATAAAATAACATCAAAGACTGATTTTCAAAAAAAACACAGCGCTTTTTGCAGGCGCAGCGACGATATCTGGTTTCCTTAAAGTATTACGTAATAAGTCACATAATCCCAGACGGCAATCGTTCGCTCTGCCTAGATTTTTCCCAATTGTGTTGGGATCAGCTTCCAGTCTAACCAGATGCGGCTGAATACCAGTATTTTACACGGAGCGACTGCCATCAGACCTCCGCAACCCAGTTACTGGGCAATGCCGATATCCTAAAGTTAGACCAGTTGTCAGACTTTCGTGCTTCTAACTACCCATAGCAACTGTTATGGGTATTCGAATGACACCCGGGACCGACTGTTTAACGTACTCTTCGAGGCACGAAGAGGTCTCATTGTGTAACGAATGATCACCCATCCACGAAATTAGGATTAGTAATCCTTACTATCCTTACTAATATATAAACGCGAAAGTTTGTATGTATGGATGTTTGTTATTCTTTCACGCAAAAACGGCTGAACGGATTTGGATGAGATTTGGCACACAGACTAAGCCCTGGATTCACACATAGGATACTTTTTATCCGGGTACATCAAGTAGTTCCCCTAGGATGCGGGTGGATCCGCGGGTAATAGTCTAGTTACCAATAAAATCAACTTATTCCCCTATTCTCTATCCCTAGACATACTACAACAATCAGCATTGGACGGAAGATAAAGAAGTCTACTGCTCGAGCCACGTGCCCAAAATCGGGCCGGGCCACCTGGACAACTCGTCTGTAGGCATCCGCAGCGCGCTCAACGTGCCCCGGAGCAACAACTACGTCAACGAACAGATCCGGGGACTCGCCAGGAACAGTCATGACAATGAATGTAAGTACATCTATACAAATAAATATTTAAGTGTGTGTTTTTTTCATGTCAAAATAACAGCTTTTTACTAAATGCATTATGAAAATAATAACATAAAAACAATTTTTCAGTTTTTTTTCTGACTGTTTGTTCCTGCTAATCTCCTAAACGGCTGGACCGATTTTGACGGGACTTTCACTGGCAGATAGCTGATGTTATAAAGAGCAAATTAGGCTACTTTATTTTACAAAAAGTAAAACAATTAGGGTTCCTCGCAAAAAATTTAAAACCCATCCGACTTCTACGCAGACGAGGTCGCGGGCACAGCTAGTACTTTTTAAATTTAATTCATGTATTAAAGACAATCCTTCACGGTAAGGAAATCGTGATGAAACCTGCATACCTGAGAGGGCTCCTAAAAGTTGTCGATGGTGTGGTCCGCCAGCCCGCACCAGGCCAGCGTGATGGACTAAGGCCTAAACCCTTTTCTGACAAGAAGCCAGTACCCAGAAATGAGACATTTATGGGCCGATAATACTATGCGTATTATACCCCTTTTTAAATACACTAATCGACGTACAACATATTCCGTAGCCCTTGAAAAGATAAATACAAAAGCGATTGAATAACTGATTGAATGATTGATTGGAGTCAACCGGTGATTCGTAGCATTGTCTGATTGATGTCCGATTGCACTTAGACAATGGCTGCCCTTGCACGATGGCATTGTCCTCGTTTGTTGACCACTGAGGACTGCTATGGCTTTGCAGTGCTTTAAAATTATGTATTTATATGTATACCGGGATAGGATATCACTTTCTTTTAATCGTTACTCTTCAATTCATGTGACGAGGTCGTTAAATTATTTTATGTTTAAGTTCCACGTTTTTCACTAAGGCCTAAGTGAAAAATATGGACTTTCGATACATTTATTAAGCTAGGTATGCTACAGTATGAATAAAATAACTTTGCCCCTCTGAAGTGAGGAACAGAACGGTGAAAGCCTGGTTTCAGATTGGTAAAGTTATACTATGTGTATTGTAAGATATGGACAAATAAAATTTATTTTCCGAAACTACTTACATCATGTAGGAACGAAATAGATATCGCATTATACAATAAAAAAGAAAACTTATACAATTAAATTTTTTCTATACTATAAACCCCGAAAACGGGTCATTGTCAATATCAGCTGTTCAACACATTTATCTATACTGATATTATAAAGACGAAAGATTTGTATTTTTGTATGTAACGAATAAACATAAAAACTACTCGACCGATTTCAAAAAATATTTTGCCGTTAGAAAGCTACATTATCACTGAGTAACATAGGCTATATTAATTACTGGAATAAAACTTCTTACGCGGGCGGAGCCGTGAAGACACAGCTAGTGTTCACATAACTCGACAAAATGTATGGAACAGCAAATATTTTTTTCGAGATTTCAGGATTGGTCCCGTAGTAAAAGTTGTTCATAATGATGAGTACGATAACCTCTTTTCGGGTTTATCCGTGAACAGGAGTTATTAAACATAAGAAATTACCATAAGAATCAAAACAGATACAATAAGCTTTTCAAATACGAATAAATTGTGACAGGTGGGTAACCATTTACAATTCGGTCACGGCACAGATTAAATAATAGTTACTGCTCACCGTAATAAAAAGGGGTTAACTTTCATTGAAATGTTAATTTTATGAATGGTCCTACACCAGGGGTCGGCAACCTGCGGCTCGCTAGCCACATGCGGCTCTTTCGATGTAAAGTTGCGGCTCTCCAGTTCCATACGCAAAAAATAATTATTTTACTACCAAAACCATTAAAATCGTGCAATCGATTCATAATAATTAAGTACTATAATATAGTATGACTGAAATATACTGACTATGACTGAGAGATAGATATAGTAACTATATCTAAATGTATTTTCGTTTTGTTTTTAAGGAAATTAGTTCTTTTAAACGCCATTTCAAGGTTATGCATTAATTACAGGACACCCTGTATAATATAATATAGTACTATAATATTGAAACGAAATTCTTTTGGGGCTCTTTCAAAACTGAAATTTGGTAAATTCTAACTTTTGGCTCTTCCGTCTCAAAAGGTTGCCGACCCCTATCCAACACCATAGTGAAATGCGCATCACAATAGACACACATCAACATCCCTCAATGCCCGTTAATAGATGTAAATTGGCCTCTTGTATACTAATAAATAACACATCATTCATTTTCGTGTGGTTAGTGACTAACCTGGTGTCAGTTTATGCCGCCCATGAGCCTCTGACTTGGCTTCACATGCCGTCGAGAAATATCTCTCACTCATGCCGGTTTCCTCACGATGTTTTCCTTCACCGTTTTTAAGCAAATGATAATTACACAATACGCACATGAATCCGAAAAGTCGGAGGTGCGTGCCTTGGGTTCGAACTCGAGACCTATGACTTGGCAGTCGACGGTCACACCATTAGGCTATCACTGCATATCTTTATTTTTACATAGTATAAAACAAAGTCGCTCCCGCTGTCTGTACGCTATCTTTTAAACTACGCAATGGATTTTAATGCAGTTTTCAGCACTAGATAGAGTGATTCAACAGGGAGGTTTATATGTCCCACATTAGTATCTACATTGCACCCGTGTGAAGCCGGGGCGGGTTGCTAGTAACACATAAAATTATGTGTTTATGGGTCAATTTAAGTAAGTAATTAAAGTTAATTTCAATACAGAATAGTAAAGGAAATAAATATGAAAACAGAACATATAAACAACAATATTTTTTTTACTACCACGTAATCACTATTCCACAACGTGCCAAGCAGAAACTTCATGTTCCACGGGTCACCTCCCATCTGACATTAAATTCGTCAAGCCGAAACGAGGCGCTACGCGGCCGCGCGTGCGCCGATGACGTCATGCGCGCGAAATAACGTCACTCTGTAGTTTGTGGTCATATAACATGAGTGTACCATTTATTGGTGTCAGGCCAAGCCTTTATGATCGTAACCTTTTTACACCTTTAATAGTGTTAGAGATGAGGTAGGCAGATTTTTTGTTAACATTTTTAACCATTTGTTTGAACAGTAAAAGTAGAATGGAGGGTAGTTAAAGGTATTTCTTGCAGATAATTCTTAGAAAATGCAGTTAATATCATAACATAACATCACGCCTTACATTCCCCGAAGGGCTCGGCAGAGGTGTTTTAGTAGACCCTCGTTTCGCCAGTTATGTTTAAGTCCCATGTAATAGGAGGCGAGCCTATTGCCATTAACCAGGCACAAATCCAGACTCCAGGCTGCTACAGAGAAATTCCTAATGGAAAACCCAATAACACTTTACCCGACCTGGGGATCGAACCCAGGACCCCATGCTCAGCAGTCGCGCTTGCGACCACCAGACCAACAAGGTAGTTATCACCTTTGCAGCAGTTTGTACAATTAATATCCTATCTATTTATTGGCGAATGAAGTTATTATAACTAATATTTAATTGAGGAAGATAATTAGTGGCATAATATGTAGTATATTCATTGAGGGGCTCGTGGCTAATTACCAACCGCGCGGATCATATGATTTGCCAGGTTAAGCTGCGCTTCCGCGGTCAGTCTAAGGATGGGTGACCGTTCGTTACACATCGAGGCTTCTCTGTGCCTAGGAGAACACGTTAAACAGTCGGTCCCGGGTGTCATACGAAAACCTATGACAGTTGTTATGGGAAGTCAGAAACCCGAAAGTCTGACAACCGGTCTTACCTTGGGATATCGGAATTGCCCAGTAACTTGGTTGCGGAAGTCAGATGGCAGTCACTATATGTAAAATACTGGTATTCAATTGCATCTGGTTAAACTGGAAGCTGACCCAAAGTAGTTGGGAAGAGGCTAGGCAGAACGCATTCGTTATGCTTCCACTTGAAGCAACAAAATTTGCATAGTATCTACCAAACTGTTACTTCCACGGTTATAAACGGAAATGCTTAAGAATTTACACAGGAATGCGCTAAAGCCGACCGCATAAGAATCCGTTATTTAACAAGTAAAATGTCTATCACAAATCCGCATCAAAAAGTTATAAATAACAAACAAAACTTGCAAGAATCCAGTCTCACTTCCGAAGAAGGCTCGATGTTACGCGAAAGCTCTTGAACTTCGGCACACTTCGGGTAGCTTCGGGTGGTGGAGCGGGAGGTCAGTGCGCGCGGGAGAGAGAGGGGAGAACTTGTTGCAAAACAACCGGCCACATTCCGCCGACGGCAGCCCAGTGACCTAAAGCTCAGGTACTATTTGCACCTATGGACCTTATACGAAACGAACTGAGCTTACGTTAAAAAGTACTTGTACGTTGTACAAAAGAGTGTGAAAGTAATTGTATGTACTTAAGGGAACAAATAATAAATTACGAAACAATAATAATAAATAAATAAATAAATCTTTTACTTTTAGAAAACTCTGATCTTGAATCTTTATCCTATTTAATATAAAACATTAGATAAATAAATCCCAATTTTGCAAGAAAACTAATCAACCCCGTAGATCATAAATAATATGATTTGCAAGGTTAAGCTGCGCTTGCCGCGGTCATTCCGTGGATGGGTGTCTATTCGTTACACAACGAGACCCCTCCGTGCCTCGGAGAGCACGTTAAACAGTCTGTCCCAGGTGTCATACGAATACCTATGACAGTTGTTACGGGTAATCAGAATCCCGAAAGTCTAACAACTGGTGCAACCTTAGTATATCGGCATTGCCCAACATCTGGGTTGCGGAGGTCTGATGGCAGTCGCTCCGTGTAAAATACTGATATTCAGCCGCATCTGATTAGACTGGAAGCTGACTCCAACATAGTTTGAAAATTCTAGGCAGAACGAATTATTAATTCAATAGTGCATCTAACCTCTATATTCGTAGCTGACGTAATATCTAAGTTATATAATGATGCACATCAACAATTTATGTTAATTAGTTGCATCATCACAGTTGGGTCCGTCCTTATGCCCGTTATTATGTTTTCATCACGGTCATTAGCACTCATTTTGATTATGCTCGAGACCCTGTTGAAGTCTTCGACCGAAACGATATAACATAACATCACGCCTATATTCCCCGAAGGGTTGGGCAGGGGTGTATAGTAACACCCTCATTTCACCGTTATGTTTTTCTCATGTAATAGGGGGCGAGCGTATTGCAAACTCCGGGCTGCTACTGAGGAGTTCCACACAGAAAAACTCAGTAGCACTTTGCCTGACCTGGGGATCGAATCCAGGACCTCACGATCAGCAGTCGCGCTTGCCACTACTAGATCAACGAGACAGTTGATTGAACGATTAAAAATATGTCAAATTATAAGGCCTACATTATGGTTCCCTGTTATAAATAAAATGTATGTTGGTTAACATAAACAGCGATAGCCTGGCGGTTGACCGCTTGCGGTTGACCTCTGACTTTTGGAATTCACGTGTGGTTCAGAATTTGATTATCACTTACGTTAACGGGGAAGGAAAAACATCGTGAGGAAACCGGCACACCTGAGAGGGCTGCAAAATGATTTCAATTGTGTGTCAGTGCGTTCGCGAACCTGCATCAGGCCATCGTGGTGGAATAAAGCCTAAAGCCTTCTAATTCTGAAAAGAGGCCCGTGCCCAGCATTGTGACAGTAATGAATTTGACAACACGTTTGGTGCAATGGCTGAGCGATCGGATTCTGCGTACGGGTCGTGGGTACGATTCCCGCACGGAACACATATTTGTATGCCCTACAGATAGTTGTTCCGGGTCTGGATGTTTGTGCGTGTGAAGATTTGTGTCTGTAAACGCACCTACGATACAGGAGAAATCCTAGTGTTGGGCAAAGTTTTTAAAAAAAAAACCAAAAAAACGAACTGATTATGTAGTCCCGTCCGAGATATATCGACATTCCTGAATAACTCTCAATTACATTGTTTATTGAAGTATGCCCAACATTGTTTTGCATGTTTAAACAACACTTGACATACTTTAACTAACAATTTATAAAAATTAATTGAAAATCTATCAATGTTAATACCCTAACACTAGCTAATATTTTACACATATAGAAAATAATATACTGTACTCACTTGTTAATATCTTATAATCGTGTGGCTAGAGACTAATAACTAGAGACTAATAACTGCCCGGTTACGTAGAAATAGTCCATAGGACCATCTACAAGCAGTCGAATCGAAAAAAAACGCAACCGTTGGACCTCTCGCAAGCAACGCCGTAAGCTGTGGTCCGACTCCCGTTAGGGGTCGCCCTTAGTGCTGTTGTTGCTAGTAATCATGATGTTAGTATTAGTAATAGTAGTTAGAATAGAATAGAATATACTTTATTGTACACCAAAATTGTAACACAGCTCTTATACAATAACAAACATTAAAGGGTACAATGGCGGTCTTATCGCTGATAGCGATATCTACCAGACAACCTTTGGATGAACAGGAAGTCAATGAATAAGATAGAGGGGGTAGTCCATGGTGTACTGCTGCAAAATATATACTACACACCATACATAGACATAATACTTACACACATATATATATAAATATTGTAATATATATATATATGATATATAATTATGTGATAGGGAAAACAAGGTAGATTGATGATGAGGTACTGATTTATGAGGAATTAGAAACGTGTTGAGAGAAGAAATGATCTTGGGTTAGTTTAGGTTAAGTATTTTACTCTCTTCCCCATTGGTTGGAGACCCTTCAGGTCTCGCCAATAACTGCCCGGTTACGTAGAAACGGTCCCCAAGACCATCTACAAACAGTTTATTACAAAAAAACAACCGTTGGGCAGTAACCCGCCAGGTATAAAGCCCGCCTAGTTGCACCCTTTTCGTAGGACGAACACCAAACCTCGTGCCAAAACAAAAATAAATCCTTATATAAGGAAATGCTGATTTCTCAAGAGCTGTCAAAACAGTGTTTGAGAACGATCTGTTACATAAGAACGATTTATTAATTCCTGCGGGCCGACATAACTGACTTCGTTAGTAAATGTAAAATATTCAGCTAACAGCAACTAGATTTATTAAGTGTGTCGTAGGCGATACAGGAATTCCATAAACGACAACTATTACTACATTTTCCGGTTGAATATGATTATGACATGAAACTGTCAAACTGGGTGGTTTCTTTATAAAACCTTGGAAACTACTTAAAATAAATATTTTTCAAATCAAAAAATAAGGTTTGGAAATGGCTTCAATTTCCTTTATTGTAGTCTGATCGGAATTTGCAATACAAAAATGACGCTTTTTTTTCAAAAATATGTTAGTTCTTCGAGTCTGCTAAATTAACAACTCATTATCATCTTCTTGTCCTTATCCAACACTAGGTGTGATAAGCACAACATATATTCCTCTTCCATTCTCCTCTATCAGCCGTCATCTCAGTACTCATTGCTTACTTACCCATATCATCCTTCACACAATCCATCCATCTTTTCTTCTGTGCGTCGCCTCAGGGGTACGCCCTAGCATTATCGCTAAATTATTAACAACTATGGTTACATCTTTACATACTATAAAACAAAGTCGCTCCCGCTGTCTGTACGCTTAGATCTTTTAAACTACGCAACGGATTTTAATGCAGTTTTCAGCAATAGATAGAGTGGTTCAAGAGGAAGGTTTATATGCCCCACATTAGTATCTACATTGCAGTCGTGCGAAGCCGGGGCGGGTCGCTAGTTGGATTATAAAGCTAAACAAGATTCCACATAATTACCAACTAAGGCAAGTCAACAAAAAATTCCAACATCCGTAATGGACACAAAAAGGTTTAAATAGCAAAAAAGTTACCGTAATTAATTGACCGGAATTAAGCATTACCAAAGTTAGACCAACCTTAAATTATTTGAACAGAAAACGGCATTACTATACATTTGGAACTTGGAACATACAACTACCTTGTTCGTTGTGGCAAGCGTGACTGCTGATCTTGAGACCCTGGGTTCGATCCCCAGGTCGGGTAGTGTTATTGGGTTTTTCCATGTGGAATTCTTTAGTAGCAGCCCAGAGTACGTATTTGTGCCTGATTGATGGCAATAGGCTCGCCCCATTAGGTACATGGGACTTAAACATAACGGCGAAATGAGGGTTTTACTTTACACCTCTGTCCATCTCTTCGGGGAATACAAGCGTGATGTTATGTTGGGACATGTTACTTGAGTTTTTTTTTGTGGCATATGTGATGATGTAGCTGTTGAACGCTTGCCTTCCATGGAGGGTCTGGGTTCGACCCAGCTCGTACCTCTGACTTTTTGAATACATCTGCGGATTAGAATTTGATTATCACTTGCGTTAACGGTGAAAAACATAGTGAGGAAACCAGCACACGTGAGAGGGCTCCATAAAGTTCTCGATGATGTGTGTAGTCTGCCAACCCGCACCAGACCAGCGTGGTGGACTAAGGCCTAATCTCTTTTCATTCCAAGAAGAGGCCCGTGCCCAGCAGTGAGATTAATACCAACAACCTTTTTTGTTTTATTTTCGACTTCAATATCCATGTCAGCAACTGTGCATGTCTCCCCAATGCGGCCCCATTTAAAAGCAATAAACTGTTCAAACTTAGGCCTATAATCTAAATGTTCTAAGTAAACGACATTAAGAAGGTCGGTGACGTAACACCGCGACAGTATCGCAACTCACGCGCAGGTATCCTGAACGCAACGAACGCTACGTTGCCGGCAGTTAGGAGGAAATTAGGAAATTGGTGATCACATGAATTTGTATATTAGGACATTTTTTATCGTTAATGAATCTAGAAAATTGCTGGTAATAGGAATTACTTAATTTCATTCAAAGACTGTCGTGGTATTTTAGACATTTTGAGTATGGATAATTACCTAATTAGGTGCTGGTGGTACTTTTTAAGCCATCTGCTACTTCTGAACGCGTTTTTATGGGAAAGGGGCATTCAAGTATTACGTAATCACGAAAGGGGGGTGATCTTTGCTTAGCTTATTTTTGATGACATGGGGGACGGGGGTTTCTAGATGATGATTACGTCAGCAATATTTATTTATTTACTTTTTTTTCTAGAGTTGAAAACCGCTGCTCTTGAATAACAATAGAGATACTTGAAAAGATTTTAAAAAATACCAATGTTTACGTAAGCATAGTTGGGGGGGCGGGGGTAAAAGCTTTGCTTACTTTTGCTGACAAGAAGGAGGGGTAGGCCAAAAATTACTAAAATTCTGCTTACGTAATACTTGAATGGCCCCAAAGACATAACAAAAGTTACTAAACTGTGCCATCGATTAAGGTATAGGTAAAAATGGAGACGACACTACGAACACCTAAAAGTCGAAACATTTGGCCTTGAATATTTACTTTGGTGGTCTATCTCTTTCTGTATATCCTATTTAGAAAAAGATGGAATATTTAATTTGGAAATCTATCTATTTCTCATGGCTCGTGGTGTCATCAGAATAGCAGCAGTCTTTATATATCCCTTGAATCTTTAGATTTAATGTATATACCGGATATCGGTATTACCCAATAACTGGGTTGCGGAAGTCTGATCGCAGTCGCTCCGTGTAAAATACTGGTTAGACTCGCAAAAACTTGAAAATGGCACGACCGATAAAAAAAAATTGTTTTGTTTTTTTCACCTCAACACTGGGGTGGTTTAAAAAAAAGAAAATTAGGAAAAATTTAAAGGAAAAATAATTGGTGGTACGATGTTCACCGTGCAGCTAGTTTGGTTATAAAATTTGGTTCACCAAATACCAAGTTACTCCGACCAATAGTTTAGCAACAGACTACCTCCACGTTTACCCAACATCACATAACAACTGTACCTAAAAACACTGCCTCCAGACGACATTAATCTTACCACAGCCTAAAACACCGCGCACCAAACACACAGTCTACCCATATTCGCTCGTTCCACCATATTTAGGGATAAACGAGACAAAACTGCCACGGTGTTGCGCCATCGTCGCAGCAGCAACGTCGATGTGTAACGCTCTGCGCAATCGCCGAGAAAGGCGTTGAATGCTGCATGCATTGCTGCAGTCCAGTATGCATCGTTTTATTTTATTAAGCTGTGGAATTTAAAGTGGAATGTTGTACTCATAATTTCGGTGTGTGTCAATATTGGAATTAAGTTCGTTGCATAAGAAGTGTAATATGATATTATGACTGTTAAAATACACTCGGGAGCAATGAATCCGGGTCACCAACATAAACAAAACAATGTTTAACAATATTTTCTGAGATATTGTTTTTTTTAAATTGTTTTTTCAAGATTCATGTTGGTGACCCGGATTCATTGCACCCGAGTGTACTTTAAATGTCTGGTTCTAACATGTTTGGTTCTCTTTTCTATCGTGCCAATTTCAATTTAGACCTAAAAGTCTCCCATATAACGACCTTAAGAGCGACTTCACTCAAACAGAAGTGCAAGGCCAGTCCATCGCTATTCCTGAGAATGAAGACGGTAAATTGTGGATTTTTTAACATTTAGATTTACTTTATGTAATTTGGGACAGTGTGACGACGACGTGCATGTCTTGGAAGTCTACCCATTACCCAAATAATGGCCCTCCTAATCTTCCAATTAGATTTTTTTGCTATTATTTGATAGAGTTGCTACTTGGAAGCATATTTTTCCGTGACATCACATCAGTTGTTAAAATTAAAACAATAGGACCGTGTGACACCTTAGGCGGTGGTTTTGTCGACAAAATAATAGACAAAATGACATAATGCATACTTTGACAGGACTAAACTAAACTAAGAGTGTTTGTCTCTTTCTGTTTCAATAGAAAAAGAATGTGACAGTTGCGTTTAGTCTAGTTTAGTACTGTCAAAATGTGCTACAGAATCAACACCGTTATGTAATTTTGTCTATTCTTTTGTTAACATAACCCTTGTCCACGGTGGTCAGCCACGTCGACCTTGACTAGTATTAGTATACCACCTGACGTCGCTTCATACTTACCAGCCCACTTTCCTGCGTCTCTGCAATTATAAAATTGACAATGGAAGTGAATACAAATACCTTGACGTATCTACAAGCGCCCCGTTAAATGATAAGGTAGGCTGACAAGAGAGAATGAAAGATAAAAATTAATGCGCCGACCCCAAATGACTTGGGACCTGTAGGCTTAGCACGAATGTTTAACGTATACCTAGTATCGTAAATGTATCGCTAATGTAAGAAAAAATCTACATCTTTTTAATAAAATAAGCGATAGACATAACTCTAATACTAGAAATAAAGATAAACTTGATCGACCATTTTTCAGATTATCTAAAGTACAGACATCTTTTATGGGGTACTGTGTTAAATGTTACAACAAAATACCTTGTGATATATTGCAATTAAATGAAAGAAAATTTAAAAGTCATATTAAAAGTACACTTTGTAAACAAGCATATTACAAATTAGACGATTATATCCAGGATAAGAACGCTTGGAAACATGCAGGTCCAGCTCCATAGGACAATCTAGAGTCTAGACAAAATCAAACTGGTTGCTATTTTAATTGTATAATTAATTTTTTTAAAGCCGTTTATTTTAGATTCTATGAGTAAGTACCTAAACTCATACACTGACTTATTACTTTTATTTTTTTGGGAAAACGTATACTTTTGCAATGTTTGTAAACACCATGAGCACCATGTACCTATCACAATTAATATGTCATTGTTTCATTTTTTTTTTTTTTTTACCTTTTGTGGTATAGTAATGTTATTCTAGGTGCATCGTTTTCACATATAATTGTATAATTAATGTACCTATACAAAATATTGTAAGACATTTTAAAAGAGTAACGGTGGAGTTTCTTGCCCATTCTTCTCCATACGAAACTACCTTTTGGAAGGGGCAACTAGAATCAATTCTATTTTCTTTGTAACTTTAACGTTCAAAAGTGCCTTTTATGTGCCTAATTGAAATAAATACTTTGACTTTGACTTTAAGCGAGTTTTGAATCTATAAAACTTTTTAACAATAATAAAACCGACTTCAAATTGTCTATCTCTGAAATTATTCATCAGATCTTCACCAAATTTAAATGGGACCACTTCGAAAGAATACTCTTTCAAACAAAAAAAGAATCATTAAAATCGGTTCACAATTAGCAAAGATATCACGGAACAAATATACAAAAAAAAACAGTCGAATTGAGAACCTCCTCCTTTTTTTGGAAGTCGGTTACTAATACAACTGCCCTGTAACATTTTGGTAATTGTTTTTGCGAGATGCACCATTTGTATCATAAACAGATTATATGAATAAAATTTTCAATTTAATTAAATAGTATATGCGAAATGAGTATTTCCGATTCAAAATTCTCTTATATTAACGTTACGGTTAGGTATATTAGAAACTCGACAGCGTTCGTGCTAGGCCTACTGGTCAGGAAGATAATGATTTAGTCATCTTAGAAGACCGAGACAGCAGTGATAGCCTAGTGTTATCGGTAACTGGCAACCCTGGACAATGTTGACATAGGAGGGTAACCATCAAGATTAATCAACGTACCCGAAGTTATAAAAACAGTGGTCATTCGACGAAGCAG
Organism: Amphipyra berbera; assembly: GCA_910594945.2. Lineage (NCBI taxonomy): Eukaryota > Metazoa > Arthropoda > Insecta > Lepidoptera > Noctuidae > Amphipyra > Amphipyra berbera. The sequence continues at coordinate 4,617,205 of OU343138.1, forward strand.
AGGATTCCATGTCGAACAGCTGAAGACGTCTGACCTTTTATATCTGGTTTGCTTGTCCTTATTTTCTGATCTTGTGTTAATTAGTATATTGTGATATATTGTGAACTAGCTTCTGTAAACTAACCTCATTAAAAGTACTCTCAGTGGTGGAGAGTCTATGTTGGTTTAATTTACTTTATTTACCATGCGCCCAATCCTGACATACTGATATTAGCTATAACTATAATGATAGATTCACCCCTACAAGATTCTGTTGTATGTCTTCTATTACTAGTGATATGACCGTCGGACTGCCAAATCATAGGTCTCGAGTTCGAACCCAAGGCCTCTGACTCTGACTTTTCGGATTCATGTGCGTATTGTATAATTATCACTTGCTTAAAAACGGTGAAGGGAAACATCGTGAGGAGACAAGACTGAGACATATTTCTCGACGGCATGTAAAGCCAAGTCAGAGGGCCATGGGCGGCATAAACTGATAACAGGTTGGTCACTAACCACACGAAAAGAAGAAGGCAAGACCGAAAAGTCTATCATAAAATGACAGAAAGTTTCCAATGTGTTCAAATGTAAAAATTGTATCGTCTTTAAATTCGAAATGTGAAATCCGTATAGTACAATACATTCTTGGAAACTTAGCATGTAAACAGTGGCAATTAATTTAAATATTAATACATACGCTTCGCAACACATCTGTTTCTAGTTATACTCGTAAAATAACGTTTTTTTCAACTTTTTTGTTCGCGCCGTTTTATCAAGTAGTTACCTACACTTTAGCCGGCCAAATAGTGTGTAACTTATGGAGTAAGCCAGGTCGTTGACACCATTCCAACGCTACGAACACACTCAATGAAATTCCAACTTTACTTTTTAACGGTAAGGTTGAAATTCTTATGGATTATTACGTATTATATAACAACGATTTATATGGAAATATTGATAATATTGTAAATTAAAAATGTTCTCAATGCGAGGTCTTACAAATTGATTTTGATAAAGTTTTTTTTTATTTGAAAGCTGTTAATGGAAGAGTTATGTTTGTTAAAGGCACCTGCAAATTTTTTTATAGAAAAAGGTATTAAATTAAATAATACCAATCTATAATCATATCGTTAGTATAGCAAACACTGTCAATAAAATTGGGTAGCAGTATTTTCTGTTTAAGTTTTAGAGTTAGATTATAACTAGCCCAAACTTCTTTAAAAAAAAAACGAATACTTACCTATACGGATTATTTTATCGTAAACTACAACCCGCCCCGGCTTCGCACGGGTGCAATGTACCTACATACTAATGTGGGGCATATAAACCTTCCTCTTGAATCACTCTGTCTATTAAAAAACCGCATCAAAATCCGTTGCGTAGTTTTAAAGATCTAAGCATACACATGAACAGACAGACAGCGGGAGCGACTTTGTTTTATACCTACTATGTAAAGAAGATAAGTTTTTTTATGCTCAGGAATTCTGGACAGTTTACTCCTGGCTAATTACCAACCGCGCGAATCATACGATTTGCGAGGTTAAGCTGCGTTTGCCGCGGTCAGTGCGTGGATGGATGACCGTTCGTTACACATAGGGACCGAGACACGGAGGGGGCAGGGGGGTCTCCGTGCCTCGGAGAGCACGTTAAACAGTCGGTCCCGGGTATCATACGAATACCTATGACAGTCTTTACGGGTAGTCAGAAGCCCGAAAGTCTGGCAACTGGTCTAACCTAAGGATATCGGTATTGCCCAGTATCCGGGTTGCGGAGGTCTGACGGCAGTCGCTCCGTATAAAATACTGGTATTCAGCCGCATCTGGTTAGACTGGAAGCTGACCCCAACATAGTTGGGAAAAGGCTAGGTAGAACACATACATCTGTAATCCCCGAAGAGACACTCAAGTGTTCTACTATTACAAAAGTCTAAACACCCACTTATCTCTGATATTAATTCCCATGTTATAGGTAGCAAGCCTATTACCATTTATCGGACACAGTTATGATGTCAGGTTCATCACCCCTTATGCCTGCTCCACACTCTCGTCGAGACAGCCCGAGACAGATCCTGTCCTTTGCTATTTGATTTTAAAAGTAAAGGATAGAGATAACGTCTCAGGTTGTCTCTGCAAGAGTGTGGTGCAGGCATAAGGGGTGATGAACCTGACATCATAACTGTGTCCGATAAATGGTAATACGATTCGCTTGCCCGGCAACGGAGCAGAATTGCAATCCGTCCCCCCACAGTGAAGTGATACTTAAAATTAATTAGATAGGTACCTTCATAACGTCGGCAACCATAACAGCTAAACAACCAATCAATTGACTGTCTGAATGCACCACGCACCACCCACGCCATTATTTATATGTTTATTACTACACTAGCGGCCCGTCCCGGCTTCGCACGGCATATTTTTCCGTTTTTGCAACATTTTTCAATTTATGCTCCGCTCCTATTGGTCGTAGCGTGATATTATATAGCCTATAACCTTCCTCGATAAATGGACTATCCAATACAAAAATATTTTTTCAATTCCAACCAGTAGTTCCCGAGATTAGCGCGTTCAAACAAACAAACTCTTCAGCTTTATAATATTAGTATAGATTGAAATGAATGCCATATCTGTTCCATGTCGAGAATGCCTGATCTCTGGTCCGCCTTGAATATAATAATATGCTAATTATCCACAATTAATGCTGAATGGATAACTGTATCTGCAATTACTTCGCTTATCTGATTACAGTGATGTTTTGCTTGCGAAATCAATGAGGCTTAGTATGAGAGGATTTTTTTGCTAAAGATAAAGTTCTTATCTATAGCCACGAGGCTGGGCGGGCCACTCCTCAATACGCACGGCATTGTAAGTCTGTTATAAACCACTAGCTTTTGCGCACAGCTTCGTTCGCGTGATTTTTCTCATACAAACTTTTAACCCCTATTTTATCCCTTTGGGGGTAAAATCTTTAAAAATCCTTTCTTAGGGTCCGTACACAAAACTGCGATGCGACGTCGCATCGTAGAAATATACGAGCTCGCACGACGCATCGCAAGAATTTACGAATTAATTCGCGTAATTGATTTTTCCTATATCTTCTTATCAATAACAGCAGTGCGCAAATCTTTTTACGCAAATTTATTCTACCTAGTATAAAATGCGTTCAATACGGTTGACGATCGTAGAGGGATAAGATTGGTCACCCGAACCTTGGAAGGAAGACGCTTTGCCGCACGAAATCGCATCGCAGTTTTCTGCGTTGCGAATTCGCATCGCGTCGCATCGCAGTTTTGTGTACGGACCCTTAGTGGATACTTACGTTATCTTCTTCCTTTCGTGTGGTTAGTGACTTACCTGGTGTCACAGTTTATGCCGCCCATGGGCCTCTGACTTGGACTTGCCTACATTATAAAAGGTACCTACGGTCAAAATTTCTAGTTTCTAACCCCAGCAGTTTAGGTTGTGCGTTGATAGATCAATCAGTCAACTGATGCAGTGAAAAAGCGGATTTTTGTTTTCTTTTCTATTCGTCTGCTTGTAGATGGTCTTGCGTAGTTCTGAAGGCTCTCCAACCAAAAAATCTACAAATCTAATTCTCTGGAAGATATGAAGAGTGAGACTGAAGTCACGAGATAGACGACCAAATTCAACAGCTCGAATATTCTTCCATCTCATTCTAATTTTTAACCGACTTCCAAAAAAGGAGGAGTTTCTCAATTCGAATGTTTTTTTTGTATGTTTGTTCCGCGATATCTTTGCTAATTGTGAACCGATTTTAATTATTATTATTTTGTTTGAAAGAGTATTCTTTCGAAGTGGTTCCATTTAAATTTGGTGAAGATCTGATGAAGAACTTCGGAGATAGACAATTTGAAGTAGGTTTTATTTTTGTTAAAAAGTTTTATTTTATCTGCAAGTAAAGAATAGCAATATAGTCGGCACACAACAGAATCGGGGCCATTGTATAATTATTACTCTTATTGCAGGAATATATGAGTAATTATGATAATAAGGTGCAATACATTTAATGCTGGGTGTAAAGAACACAAACGTACATAATTATTAAGTTGTGGCAAATTGCCAACTGTATGCAAGGACAACAACTACTTAATTTCCATGAACTCTTACGCAACAGGTGATTTCATCATCGTTGTGCTCATCTTCTATCTGCTTATCATCTACTGTAGTGTACAGTATTCTACATTCTTCATCACTCTTCATACACAGCATACTATCACACTATTCTTAAGACAGTTCTTAAAATTATTTTCACGATTAATATTTTATTAACGTGAATTGTATCAAAGGAATGTGCGAATATAATATTGCACGTAGGTATCTAAAATTAAGACAGGGTACGCGATATAATCCGTAAAGTTGTTGCATTCATATTTTGACAATCCTTGCAAACACCATGGTCAGTACCAAATGTGTTGATCTGTTTGTGGCCTATCATCAACCATCCTGTTATCTGTGATTATGTGAAATAATCATTATCCAGTCTCCGAAACAGTTATCTGGAATATTCCTGTATTTTAGAAATAAATAGCATTTCAATAATTTTAGTCCAAAAAAGTCATTAGATACATTTTCTTTTGCGAATTCTACAAGAAGTAATGCTGCTGTACCACCATGTTCGATAATTTTCTTTAATTCCTAGACCAACTTTGAAGCTAATAGATTAACATAACCTAACATAACATCACGCCTGTATTCCTCAAAGAGTTGGGCAGAGGTGTATAGTAACACCCTCATTTCGCCGTTATGTTTAAGTCCCATGTAATAATATAAGGCGAGCCTATAGCGGGCACAAATCCAAAATCCATGCTACTACTGAGGAATTCTACATGGAAAATCCCAACAACACTTTGCCCGACCTGGGGATCGAACCCAGAACCTCACGATCAGCAGTCGCGCTTGCCACTACTAAACTAGATTAATAAGTTCTAGTATTAACACATTATCTGCTAGTACACAAAATCCAGTTAATATAACAAGAGGTCTTCGCTCCGATACACACGAGCGGTTGTGCGTACGATCGCTAATCACTCGTTTATTACATTTTCCGTTAGTGTGGACCGAGGCTTTGATTGGTGTATAACGTTTTGAATTGAGATTCTTTCGAAGAGAGTCTCTGTAGTGAACATTAATTTATTGCAAATTAAACGTTCGAAGTTGATTTATAGGGAACTTAATTGTTGATAGCAGTGATAGCCTAGTGATGTGACCGGTTGACTGCCAAGTCATGGTCTCGAGTTCGAACCCAAGGCACGCACCTCTGACTTTTCAAATTCATGTGCGTGTTATTATCACTTGCTTAAAAACGATGAAGCAAAACATCGTGAGGAAACCGGCATGCCCTAGAAATATTTCTCGACGGCATGTGAAGCCAAGTCCCATGGGTGGCATAAACTCTGACACCAGGTTAGTCACTAACCACACGAAAAGAAGAAGAAGAATGGTTGATATTTGGATGCCGTAAATTTACCTAAGGCAATCTTTAGACGCAATTCTCAAATTCGGCAAAGTCTCTTATATTGCAACATAGAGAAACAGCTGCTGTTTTACATGCTTAGTTGCAAAAGCTTTTTAACACACAGAAGTTGCAACTACCTCGTTGGTCTAGTGGTGGCAAGCGCGTCTGCTGGTCGTGAGGTCCTGGGTTCGATCCCCAGTTCGAGCAAAGTGTTATTGGGTTTTTCTGTGTGGAATTCCTCAGTAGCAGCCCGGATTTTGAATTAGTGCCCAGTTGATGGCAATAGGCTCGCCCCCTAGTACATGGGACTTAAACATAACGGCGAAATGAGGGTATTACTATACACCCCCGCCCAACGCTTTGGGGAATACAGGCGTGATGTTATGTTTATGTAAGTTGCACGTTTTCTTATGAATCCTGCAATCAATGTTGTCTAAAGGCCGGATAACTTCTATGCAGGGGCGTAGCTACCGTCGTATTAGCCGTATCAATGATACAAGGCCCTCAGGCTACAGCAACAAATTTGTAAGCAAAAATTCGTAAAATGTTATCCATAATCTCACTCAAACTCTTAGGTTACAGAACGAAACTCAAGCATTAATCTCTGTTTAAAACTAGTTTTAAGTCGACTTTTAATTTTAGAACGTTCGTCAAGCATAGATTCATTGATCATAGTTCAACTGAATTTGGCTTTATTCTAGATCGTTACTCAGTCCGTAGATTCGACCCCAAGCAGTGATTTGATCTGTAATCAACCAATCGATTGGCTCGATTTGAGTCTCGTTTCATCTGAGTATAGATTGATTGCCGTACTGGAATAAGACCGTGCCTCAAGTACTGATTCTATACTTAAACAGTGATCAACTGATTAAAGATCAAACTGGACTTGAGGAACGTTCTGTAATACGGACCTTAGTCCGTACGCCAAACTCTAAACTTTTAAATGCTAAACTCGGCACATCCCAGACACTCCATACAACCATGAACCATGGTTTTTCGTTTAGTTTTCACCTTTTGGGCTTCGTTGCAGTCGGATAGAAGGACCCCCCGACAAATTTTGATACAGGGCCCGTCTAGAGCAAGCTACGCCACTGCTTCTGTGAAGCTCTCCCAAGTCTCAATGACAATCAAATCTAACCATAAATCTTTAAAATAATTTCAATATTACTAATGAAACTTTCTCCACAGTCTTGTCAGCAGTATCACCAACACGCACCACAAACGGCGGCAGCGCGCATGCGTCGCCTGCGCGGGAGCTGTCGCGCGACACACCGGACTACCAGTATGGGCGGTTCGACGCTAGCGCACTCCACATCGCGCATGCGCTCAAACAAACGGAGCTGCAGAAGGCATATCACAGGCCGAGAGAGAAGCCTATTGACGCCTATCTGGTGAGTTTAGGACATAAGAAAATCTCTTCTTAGATTACTACTAATATTCGCTACATCTGGGTGGTCTGGAAGCCTTTTTTTTATCGTGGAGAAATGCACTCGCATAGTGTACTACCACGGGGAGATAGTGCAGTTATGTGGGACTCAAACCCACTAAAACTCCACGGTGTCCTCCTCTGCCACTTATGGCGGGAACACGGGCACGCGTAAGCACTCATCCGCGAACCCGCCGCGGCTGTCCGTCACCGGACCCTCCTCTGGGGGAGTACCCCCCATCACCGGCGCACCAGAACACATGGAAGCCTAGCCCAACATATTTGGGAAAAGGCTTAGTAACAGATAAGGAATAACTAGGTGATTATAGATGCGGATATCGCAATCTTTTGAGTCTTGCGTTCTTAAGAACATGGAGGTTTTGTAATTGAGGCTCCATTTCATTCAATGCTATGTTCTTAAAGGAGTTTTTGATAATATCAGTCAATAAATGACAGCCTTTGGTATTTGCACATCGAAAACCCTCCGTGCTTCGGAGAACACGTTAAACCGTCGGTCCCGGGTGTCATACGAATACCTATGACAGTCATTACGGGAAATCAGAAGCCCGAAAGTCTGACAACCGGTCTAACTTTAGGATATCGGCATTGCCTAGTAACTGGGTTACGGAGGTCTGATGGCAGTCACTCCGTGTATAAAACTGGTATTCAGCCGCATCTGGTTAAACTGGAAGCTGACCCCAACACATTTGGGAAAAAGCTAGGCAGATACCTTTAAGACATTTACACAACAAAACAATTAACGCAACCAACTCCTTGGGTCCTCAAAATTTTAATAGCCATTAATACCAAACATACTGTTATAATTGATACCATCAACGCAAAAGATTAAGATACAGAAAGAATTTACATACGATTAACTAATAGGTACAATAAAAACACATTTGAAAAACGAAGCCTAACGATAAATAAGAAAGGATCTAATTAAGATAAGGATCTTAAACATTCTTGCTTAAAATTAAGCAAGGTTTACAATGCGGAACGATTGTCATAAAACTACTCGTATAATTTGACAAATGACAACTGTAAACTCAGCCTTAGATAATCCTGTTTGAGGTACAATAGTATTGAATGTTATCAAAAAAAAATGTTTACTTGGTCGCCTTTGGCCCTAGTCTCACCTAATGGTTAGCGCAGGCAGGGTCTAAGATGGAACACACGAATCCAAGGAACAGAGACATAAAGGGATTCTTATTTACCTCTCTGGCTCTCACTTACACACGATGGCTCACAGTTAACTGCTTGGCGCCGGACTTTAATGCGAGGGTGGTAGCTTGCCAGGCGGACCATATAGATCCTACTACCAAGCGTGTCGGATTTTGTTGATTCTTACAACACGCGTCTATTAACAGCGTGTGTTGAAGCAGTTTTGTATTCTAGCCCATCCTAATTAAGCACGCAAAGCCCAACCCTAAGATTATATGAAGATCAAGTAGACAATAATTATCAAAAAGTTTTACGATAACATTTTATCTGTGGTACTTACATCGTAACATAAGCACGGCTTTACGTGAAATGTCGATTCTCGACGGCCTCAACATGGCTGCCCCGATGCCACCGGTTCACAAGGTCGTAACCACCGTTACTGCTTTGCTAAAGTACAGGTATTAGTATACCGGTTGTAGGAATATGTAAATATAATGAATGAGCGGTTAGACGGCTTCAAATGTTACACGTTCATTGTGACTGAGAGATGGTTATCGAGGATTGATTCCGCTTCGACAATGTGGAACCGGTTTATTCTTTCGCAGATTAGGTGGAGAAATCTTATATAAATAAGCTTCTTCTTCTGGTTTAGTGTTACTGGGTATTCCATTAGGAATTTCTCAGTAGCAGCCCGGCGTCTGGAATTATGTCGGGTTAATGGCAATAGACTCGCCCCCTAATACATGGGACTTAAACATAACTGGCGAGACGAGGGTGTACTAAAATACCTCTGCCGAACCCTTCGGGGACAATAAGACGTGATGTTATGTTTATGTGTTCTTCTGATTTTCGTAAGAGTCCAACTGTTGCTGTAAATATTAATAATGTTATGTGTAATATAGCGGCTTCCATATCAGCAGTTTTGCTTCTTAGAATTTAGCGTTTCACCTAGATGCTGCCATAGTTTTAACAGTAGTACAAAAATAATTTGGCATAGTTTTTTACCACTCTTCAACTATTGCTGTTAATATGAATGTGTTTAGGTGTGAAATTATTTCCTTCCAATCAAAAGTTTTGCTTCCTGGAATTAAGCGTGGCACCCCTGTAATATTACCTAGTTCATAAACAATTTGACAAAGATTTGATCAAAATAGATGTAATTAAAATCTCCTTTGTTCACTTTCCTACCATATAGGTAATTTACATTTTTAAATATTAATATAAAAATAAAAATATATAAAATTAGTAGCCCATCGATATTAGGAACAGGGTCCAAGCTAGCAGTGTTCAGGGCCTCAAAGAGAGGAACTTCCTAACATTACGCGCCGTGTCCAGAAGTACCGCTTTCTGTTCCTGTATCAGACCCTTAATCCAGCCACCCAACGAGAGCCTCATCAGATGTTGATCGAGGCCCTTGGCTATTACCATTGGCCTTAACTACTATCGGCCCAACGAGTGCTGCGTCAACATCCCACATGGCGACAACCTCGTGTGCCAAGTCTTGATATTTAATTTCTTTATCCTTCTCGGATTTCACAAAATGTATTCGAAATCTTCTCTTTCTCTGTTTATAATTTCATTATCTATAAGTCAAGCTACATATTTAACGGCTTCGTTCATTCATCATCCATGTTGACAGACAAACGCATAAAACAATATAAATTGATCGATTGCATACAAATCTATCGCAACACATTAGCTTCGCATGATGAAATCAATAAAATTTACTTCGCTACAGTTGTAGTGATTGCAACTGTTTGGTAAGCTGATCGTTGTGGTTTTATGAAAGTAAGCAAGAGTCTAATTGGATAATCAGCGTTGTTGCCAATTTGGTGTTGTTATTTTTATAGGGAAACACAAAAAAAAGAACATGCTTTTTACGGAAATATTACGCTTGAGGGCTCATTATGGTTTAGCCCTTAAAATTATGTAAGTTGCGTGGAACAAGCCATAAACTTATATCAGAAAATCAGTCTTATTTTTATTCAAATAGAATACCTTTCTTGATCGTGAAGTCTTTAAATTGGATCCTTACCTTTCACTAAGAAAAACATCGTGAATATTTCTTAATTTCATCATTAGTGCAGTAACAACATAAAGTTCTGTTATACAGTACTTTTTGTTCGAAAGAATTTCCGAGTACAACTGCTACTGGATATAATTTTATAATAGTGTTGATTACTCGTTCCACTTATAACCTACAATCAATTGGCAATGTTTTTATTCGCCAATTACCTATTATAGCTTATTTTCCACACAACATGGTGGAGGCGGTGCAATATCGGCAGATCTGCTTCGCATTCCTGTGCCTTGGACTAGAACAGATCGCGTGTGCTCGCGGAATGTGCGCTTGCGTTGTGTGCCACAAGTTACAGGATAAGCGGGGAAGAGATTAACTGAAATGTTGTTGTTGTTGACATTTGAAGCTCGTGTTTGTGCAATAGTGTGCATATCCCAAAGAAATATACACTCCCCGTATAGTCGCCGGCACGTAACTTGGCAAGGTTTTGGCGTAGTGGGAGTAAGTTTGCGCATGTACACTTATTGCAACAAAAAAATTTACACTTTTATTGCTTGTCATTATTCTATGATAATTGACATAATTTATTTTTAAATATGTCTGTTTAGAAGAAGGACAGAAAGGAAACATTCTCTTCTTCACTCTTGCCAAGTTTCGTGCCGGCGAGTATAAACGTTTCGTTATTTACGAATGCCATCCATATATGATGATTTTATATACGTATCATCGTATATCTAAACTAAATACTTTTGGTCATATTTTTGCATGATTAAGTGCAAAACATTTGCATTATTCTTGAAACTACATAAAATACTAAATACCTCTGTGATATTACATGTGTGAAAACATGCGTGCATGCGTGACAAAATTATTACATACATACACGTTTATGTGAAATCATTTATATCATGAACGTACATAACAAATTAAGTCAATTGTTACATGCAACATTACAAATGTATCTCATGGATTTACAAATCTACATTGCTTATTGTATTACAAAGTGCACGCACTTAATGATAGAAATGCGTGCGTATTGTAATAATATGTAGTTATCTACACGACAAGTAGAAAAACTTTGCCATTACCGAGGTGTTACAATTATTACAATAGTATTTTTATTACTACACTGGGCGTACCATTGACCCGCAAACAGGCACTTAAAAAAGTATAACTTATTTGAATGGACTGCGCGGGCGCAAGTGTTATGGCGGTACTTAAGAGATCTATATTCAGAGGTGTCATGTGACAGGCTGAGTTAATTTTGAAAGAAATCCTTAGATTTATACAAAGATAAAACGGCAATGTTATCCTAAACATAATATTCCCTCCCGAATTTCTTATAATTCCTTTTCAATATGACGCTTGGTGGTAGGATCTATACGGTCCGCCTCCACCACCCTCACATTAAAGTCCGGCGTCAAGCAGTTTACTGTGTTCCGTCGTGTGGATGTGAGAGCCAAAGGGGTATAGGGGAATCCCTCTATATCACTGTTCCTTAGATTAGTAAGCTCCATCTTAGACCCTGTCTGCGCTTACCATCAGGCGAGATTAAGGCCAAAGGTTTTTTTTCTTATTGAAGTAGGTACCTGCACACAAAATACAAAGGTACTTTTTATATTAAAACTGGGAATTCTTCTATTTACTTCTAACCCCGCTACAGCTTATACCTTGTACCACAACAACGTTGCTCTCTCGAATCGGCAGCCATCATTTAGCAGCGAGAAATCTGCCGTGACTCGACGATTACGTACGAATGATCATTGCAGATAATACTTGATGAAACAAAGGAATTATTGTACCGTGTAGGTACTACAACGCCCCTTCACAAGTTGGCCGGCCAACGTGGGCCAGTGTTTAAAGACGAGGTTGTTTATCATAGAAATTATTAATGGAGCTATCGATGTGTTCATTTTGGTTGGACAATCTGTAGAGGTAGATGAATATTATCAAAATTGAGATTTCTACGCAGTTCGTCTTTAGTACGCAGTCTACATGAGGCTAGTTTTTCAAGCTAGTGCTAGTAAGCTAGCAAACGAGTAAACAGAACTAGCTTCGTTTTTAAGCTAGTGAGGAAGCTAGTAACTGGTATATCAAGCCAGGTTAGTGTAAAAGCAATAAAACTGTTCAAATGTAGGCCTATAATCGAAATGTTCTAAGTAAACGACATTAGGAATTAGAAGAACTATAAGTCAGCAATGATTTTCAATACAATGACAAAGATCATTAATTATTTATGTCTAAGATACTGCATCAACAGATGATTGCCCGCGAGAAACAGCGATCAACCTAATAAGAGTTATCGCCATTTCAACTGCATTTTCCTCGATCAATTCCCTAGTCACATTTAAGACTCTGACGCCCATGAAAAGAGATGAGGTCACCTATGGTCTTTCTATGTGAATAAAAAACATTTTGGATTTTATAAAAATAAATTTGACACTTGTTAAAACCATATCTAACGTCATCTATATCTTCTTCTTTATCTTTACATAGTATAAAACAAAGTCGCTCCCGCTGTCTGTACGCTTAGATCTTTTAAACTACGCAACGGATTTTAATGCAGTTTTCAGCAATAGATAGAGTGATTCAAGAGGAAGATTTATATGCCCCACATTAGTATCTATATTGCACCCGTGCGAAACCGAGGCGGGTCGCTAGTCTATACTAATATTATAAAGAGGAAAGATTTGTATTTTTGGATTTTTGTATGTAACGAAAAAACTTAAAAACTACTGGACCGATTTCAAAAATTCTTTTGCCGTTAGAAAGCTACATTATCACTGAGTAACATAGGCTACGGGCGGAGCCGTGAGGACACAGCTAGTATTATATAAAAATGAATCCCTATTTCTCTTGATCACGCCATGACTTGAGAACGACTTTACCGATTGAGATCATATTTACTTTAACACCACAAATATTATTTGTTTTGTCGAGACGATAGTTCGTAGCTATGCTGGGATCCGATAGGTAGCGCTGTAGTCAAATTATTTAGGCGGGCACAGCCGCGGTAGAACAACTAGTATTCAATAACAAAAGGTGTTCCAAAAACAACTGTTTAACACGATGTTGTTGTAGAACAGCTTATTTTTAAAGCTTGTGACACTAACTACTTTTGACGCTAATTAATAATAGAACTCGTTTTTACGTAATCCTTCTTATAAGTTCGCTGGACAAGCCAATTTTATAACACCCACACATAAGCATAGCCTTTCTACCTTCAATGTGACTCAGCGATTGACATTTCCATCTGTCGACCGTCCACGCCTTAAATGCCGAAGATTGTTTCGTATTCTATACACATACCTACGATTTCTATCCACATATATGTACTAGAAAACCAGTGGATTAACATTTTAATAAGCAATACTTTTATAGATATGACTGATGTAACTGTTGTTATGGATAAAGAACTAACTGTGTTATCAGGCAACTTTAGCCCGTACACGTCCACTGTTGAACATGGGCCTCACAATGACCGTTACAATGAACGGTCAAAGGGGAAATTGTCATGATCACCCCGCTATGACCCCGCACACCCCGTCGGACTGGTCTCGATTTCATACTCAAGGCACACACCTCTGACTTTTCGGATTCATATGCGTATTGTATAATTATCACATATTTAAAAACGGTGAAGGAAATCATCGTGAGGTAACCGGCACGCCTGAAAGATATTTCTCAACGGCATGGGAAGCCAAGTCAGAGGCCCATGGGCGGCATAAACTCTGATACCAGGTTAGTCACTAACCACGCGAAAAGAAGAAGATAGATATAGATATATTTTTTAGGTCTATGCATAAAATAGTTTTTCTAGTGAAAGCTTAAGCCTTTGGGCTATGATCACTTAATAATCTAAACCACCTAGTCTCGTGTGAAACCCAATACCTATAAGGATATCCCACCATAAAAGTTAATAAAGGAAAGGGTGATTAAAATGTTGTAGGTGGACAGAAATCGCTATAAAATTATAGTAATTTTGCTATTTCGAAAGCCCTCCAATCTTGCTAATCGTTCACTGCGGAACGGGCTTTCTTATTCAGCAAAGCCTACAAGGAACGGTCGTGTGCGAATATTGCCTTATTAACCAAGCTTAGCAAACTATATACAGCTTGTAAGATTAGTCGGTTTATATCCAAAAACCATGACCAACTCTGCACAACTTTTACTATGGGAATCTTTAATATGGAAATCTGTTTTTTAATCCGTTATTTGGTTAAGAAGATAGCAAAATAAATTATTAGAAAACGTATTATATTGGCTTGAGAACTATTATAAAATAGCATCAAAGACATTTAAAAAAAAAAACAGCGGATTTTGCAGGCGCAGCGATGATATAAACATCTCACACCGTACACATTTGACTGAATATGCGTTACTAAAATTCCTCGAGTAAATTACGCGACAGAAGGTACCTTTCGTCAGATATGGCTAGGCACTGAATGATTCTCAACCGAATCCGAATATTGTTTCTTAACCAGTACAGCTACCAAAAATCAGCCACTTCACAAAACAGGGCGTCAGCAGTCGTAAAATTCGTACCATTACGCCTCACACATCAATCATATATGGTCATTACAGAATCCAAGCGACAGTGGTGGGCATCCATACATGGTGGTACGATCAATTCGCTTTGTCGCAGCATGTGGGAAGATTTCTTAGTTACGTAATCATTGTACTGTTACTGAAGAGGGGAGACTGTTGTAGACCCAGTTCTTTTGCCGGCAAAAAGGTCTAATTGTTGTTAGAAATTACGTAGTAAGCGAATCTTTCCCATTGATGAATCTTGGAGCTTATGTGAATTTCATTCATGAGTTTTCCCTTCCAACGTATATTAATATGGATGCATGTCTATAATATTTTCTGCCCCTTTTCTTTTCATCTTAAATTATATGTATAACATAACAACTCGCCTGTATTCCCCAAAGGGTTAGGCAGATGTGTATAGTAACACCCTCATTTCGCCGTTATGTTTAAGTCCCATGTAATAGGAGGCGAGCCTATTGCTATCAACCGGGCACAAATCCAAACTTAGGGCTGCAACTGAGGGATTCCACGCGGATAAAACCCAATAACACTTTGCTCGACCGAACCCAGGACCTCACCGATCAGCAGTCGCGCTTGCCACCAACGAGGCCAAATTTTCTATATCTATAACCTAAGTTAGTTTTGGTAGAAAGATCTCTCGTAATTTTTCTGTCCATTGTATTGGGGCAAAGCCACATCTGACGGAAGATACGTCGCCGATCTTCCGTCGCGAAGAATTTTAGTAGCGCATGTTCGGTCAAATGTGTACGATGTGAGATGTTTATATCGACGCTCGGCAGTGAAAACCTCGTAAATAAAAATTTCTTCAAAAGCGTTTCATTTGTTCTTTAGATTGAGAAACTCGTCATACACGTACCTACTAGTTCAACAAACTTTCAATTAAAAACTTCTAAGCTATCTATGACGTACGATGACAAACTTTTACTAACATTTGATCGGCCATTTTTTTGCAGGAGACAGATATTTCTATCTCTTTAAAAAAATTATATTTTATACATGCGTGGTTTTCACTGACCGACGATATGGAATTATGTGTACCGGCGAACGATAGGCGACGTATCTTCCCGAAGGTAGCTCTCTCAGATTTGTCAAATGGAATTAATTAGTAGTTTTTCTGTCTGTTGTACTAACTCTGCCTCCCAAAGATAACCCTATCAGGATTATCGTATCGAATTCATAACATAAAATCACGCCTGTAATCCACGAAGGGCTGGTCAGAGGTGTATAGTAACACCCTCATTTCGCCGTTATGTTTAAGTCCCATGTAATGGGCGACGAGTCTATTGCAGAAATCGTATATTGTGTATTATCGAATTCGGTAAGTAACATACCTTCCAATTATTTAAATCAATCTACCGGTAGCTCAGTGATGGTTTTCTGTTTTTTGAAAATTGGTCTAGTACCTACCTACTAGGTACTCAATCTTTTAAGATAAATCAACAATACCCGTCTCTATACATTATACATGCCAAATGCGTACAATCGCAAGTACGCCACGCACTGAATTAATCATCAATGACCCACAGCGAGCGGATAAGCAGTGAACGAGGCCATCCATGTCCTTTCCTTTGGCACTAGCTGGTGAAAACCGGACCCACAGACTATTGATTACCATTCTGCAGATATATTTGTAAGGGAACAATACATTAAAATGGCGAATAATAAATAGAAGTTTGTGCGGTGTAACTTTAAATGATAGATAGAGGAATGATGTGATTAGACAAAGTTGCAGTTTAAAAGATGATGTAATGACACAAATTGAAAGGAGTATGTTTAAGTGGTTTGGTCATGTTGAGAGAATGAGTGAACGGCGATTAACAAAAGGCATTTATAAGGCGGATGTCACTGGAAACGCCGGTAGAGGACGCCCTAGAAGGACATACATTGTAGTTATTGGTGATGTTCTTCACAAGGGACAGGTGTGTAGTACTATCAACCGGCGTGCGTGTATGACAAGATGTATGAATGTGGATGAAGCGAAAGTAGTATGTAAGGTTCGTAACATGTGGCGTTCTATAGTCTCTGCCTACCCTCATGGGAAAAAGGCGTGAGTTTAAGTATGTATCGAATATAATCATTATCAATTTTGAAGTCCATTCATGAAAATATTGCTGTAGCAAAACAAGAACTGCAGCCTAAAGCGCCTTTCATATTATGCTAAATGCAGTGCACTAACTGAGTAAGAGCTTGTTCCTACTATGTCGGATGTCGGGACATAGTGTAAATAGCCCCGTATAATAGACTTTTTGTCTTCATCCCGGGCTCTTACCTCTTTCAGAGTAGAGTGATTTGAAATTTCTACATTATTATAGTAAATAGCTCTCCCTCCACCATTGTCTAAATTAGAGAACTGAATTTTGTTTAAAGTTGCACCTGATTCTAAAAGTACATACAATCACGCCTATTTTCCATTGGGGTAGACAGAGACTATAGATTTCTACCTGCTAAGATCCTGACGCACCCTTTTCGCTTCATCTACATTCATTAAACTTCTCATGCATTCTCGTCGGTCTAAAAGTACCCATACCCAATTTCACACTGGTTTCTTTTCTTTGCACTTGGTTAATTTAAGTACCTACACACGTAGGTAACTAACCAGTGCCCTTTAATTTGTATACCAGGTTAGTCGGAAAAGGGATACTAAGCCGAAAGGGTGTTAAATAACCTATAATAATGGATAACTTTTGTTCTACAACTTTCCCCAAAAATCATTAGTTTAAAAGAAATAGCTGTTCAAAAATTTCATAAAAAATACGCTAAATTCTATCTATCCTCAACTATGATCAGCTGTGTTTACATTTTACGTCATATTTGGGGTCACAGACTAGAAGCTCCATTTTCTGAATTCGTAACTAAAGCAGGGATGAAGAATTTTTTAAAAAACTAAAATAAAAATGACTTAGTTTTTTTATCGAATTTTGACATTTTAACACTTTCTTTAAAACAAGCATTAGTGATATATTAAGTGGCCCGCGGCTTAGTACCCCCTTTCCGACTAACCTTGTAGAACTAAAGTGCATAAAGACAACTAAACTCGTTGCACTGGACATACCTCAGATCGGTGTCAGCGCTATGAATGGCGGTGTCGGGTGCACGGCCTTGCGCCTACGCAGCATATCCGATACCCCGCTATTGTACGTGGGCATCTTCTTGTTCGTGCACTGTGAGAATACGGGATTTACTTGCCCTTCAATGTCATGTAGTAGGTAGAGCCTTCATAAGTAGGTATGCCTTTCTTCGAAGACCGGATTTGTACTTACCATTTTCGGGTCAATAATTTCATGATAATTTCAATCAATTTAACCTACTGTCAAAGGTCATGACAACGAATGTAATTGGTCACCCAAAATACTGACAGCAAATCACAACACTTGACGTGAGACATGACAGTTGATAGTACACAGATAACATATTTTTTTTCGTTAAACTCTAAATACACTTAATTATTTCAAACTAGCGACCCGCCCCATCTTCGCACGGCAACGTAGATACTAGTGTGGGGCATATAAACCTTCCCCTTGAATCACTCTATCTATTGCTGAAAACTGCATTAAAATCCGTTGCGTAGTTTAAAAGATCTAAGCGTACAGACAGCGGGAGCGACTTTGTTTTATACTATGTAAAGATTAACTATTTTATTTTGTATGAATACTTTATAGCTTGATGTTGCGGCGGGTATTAACTCTTGGCAGAAACATCCTATATTTTAATTGTAAAATTAAGAACACTGCCAACTGTCATTTACTGATATTTAACCTAAATGACAACCTAAATAACAATTTCCTTCACATTAAAAATTGCCTACAGTGACTAACGAATAGTTAGAGAACTATCAACAATACTTTAACTCACAAGTACAAACTGTTTGCTAACACTTTTACTTTCCAACCAGCTTATAATTCTGCAGCGTCATTTAAATACCCTATTTCCGTCCCATTTCCTCTTATGAAAGCTCTAAATTGTGTGAAAGAGATAACGGATCTTCATTGTCGATACGGAAGGTGGGCTTATCGTAAGGAAGACGGGGCAACAATGGGAATAGTTGTATAACGCTTTATATGGCGAGATTAAAAAGTTATGTATGTACGTGCTTAGATGACAGCTGTGTGACAGGTTGTGTAGTCATCATAGACAACACATTCTTTACTTTGTAACCAAAGAGAAAGTCTTTAAAAGGGCTTAGGGAAGTGTGTGGTACGATTTTGATTGTGAATTCTTATTGTTTTTATTTTACACAGAACGTTTATTAGGATTCCGTATTTAGAAGATCAAAACAGAACCATTATAGGTATAATGAGAATTTAGTTTCTGTATGTTTTTGTACAATTTTTTTAAAATATTCTGTACTATATTATTATAAGAGTTATTGTTATAGCAACAACACCAATAAATTAATATAGAGTTATTTCAATTGTTATCCCGTTTAAGAACTACAATAATTAAATGTAAATAAAAACATTAATGCAATTGACACTGATGTAGTATATTCCAGAGACAATAAATGACGATAGTATTTTCTCTTTATTTTCGATCATTGCATTAAGTAGGGGGATAAATACAGTCGGCGACATAAATCTCGTGGTCCATTTAAACGCCTCAGCACCAGACCAGCACACGATTCAACTAGCAAGAGTGGACGGCGCGCTGTCCCCGCGATGACCACTTTTTCACTTACAAATCTAAAATATAGTGTGTGCTACACAGCTTAAAGTCCGTTTTTATTAACTGAGCTGTGAGGCGAGGCGGTGCTGGTCTGGTGTTGAGGCGGTTTATTGACGACGACGTTTAGTTGATAAACAAGTAGATAGAAAAAAAAATCAAATAAATAAATATTCCAAAAAGTATAACATAGTAACAATTGTAAAAGATTATATTTTAAAGTTCTTATTTTATAACTATTCGTTTTCCAATTTATCCCAAGTTTGAAAACTCAAATGTTCAGCTATTTTTGTCGCTAACTATACCTCTGTACTCAGAAGTTACAGCATAATAGCAATTAATCAACAGTGATGAGAATAAGTAACAGAGTAATAATGATGAGAAAAGTTGCCGCTAACATCTAATTAAAATCGCCCTTAACTAAATCTCATAACTTATCAAACGTGCAATTAAAATTCTAATTCTAATAAGAAACTGTATTTTACACTATTAAAACACGCGACTGGAATTACAACAGCTATTAAATTAGACCAGATGGACGAGTGAAAGCTAATGCCAGTAAGAGTATTAGAAATTAGTGATCATTCATAAAATATCATACATTATGTATGTGTTCATAAATCTCTACGATTGCATGAGAACACATCATACACACTTTATGAAAAATTAATTGTCCGAGACTAGTTCAAGACATTTATGATACCTAAATTTAAATGTATCGCAGACATCATTTGTCATGTCCAATTTAGATTGTCAAATCTATTTAATTAAGTTGTAGGATTTGTTTGAACAAGTCTTTTACCGTTGCGACACATGATATTTATTCAAATTTTAAGTATATTTCCATAAAATTACAAAAAATAACAATTTACCCCATAAATAACCAATAAATAAGTTGTAAGATAAATAAACTCGTAACTTACCGTTAATTCGCGCCGAAACTTTGACAGATGTTTCTATTAATCACGGCCACAGATAAAAAATAAGTAGCCGACCATTTTAGACGAAGAAGGTGGAATACTTCATTCGAAATTACGTTGTTTCAATTACAGTGTTTTAAACCGGATTTCAATTAGAACAACAATTACGTGCACTAACAGAACTGGGAAATAGTTGCCAAAAACCTGAATTATTTGAAAAGGCTGGTGACCCGATGACCTTCCATACAGTTCCCACGTCTGAACGAATAAAAATATACCGTAAGATTATTTAACACAATGTTTAAGTTTTAGGTCGCAGAGATAAGCTTAACTTAATTCACACCAAAGACAGAAATGTATTCTTTTATCTCATAATTTCATCTTCAACAATAATGGATCTTGAAACATGACAAGTTCTTTAAAAGCGGATATAATTTTCCTTATGAGACTATAAATCTAAGAGATTTCGTTTTATTAAGATATTTTTAGTTAGGAGCCAATAAATTATGAATTCTGTCAAAATAGAATGGCGTGCCCGCCTTCTCTCGACATCACAGTTAATCTTAGATCATTTTATAAAAGTAACTTGGACTACTAGTGTAGATATCTGCTTACTAGTTTAAGCTACCAATATCGGCTATTGAATTGATATTACTATCACAAACCGATTCAAACTTGAACACTATCTGATCACAGCAACTTTATATTTTAATTACCGTAGGTATTTGATTAGCCAATAGCCTAGCAAGAAGAAGTGATAGCCTTGCGACGCTTGAACGCTTGCCTTCCATGCAGGGCGGTCTGAGTTTGATCCCGGCCCGTACCTCAGGCTTTTCGAATTCATGTGCGAATCAGAATTTGATTATCACTTCCGTTAAACGTGAAGGAAAAACATCGTGAGGAAACCTGCACACCTGAGAGGGCTCCATAAAGTTCTCGATGGTGTGTGTAGTCTGCCAACCCGCACCAGGCCAGCGTGCTGGACTAAAGCCTAAACCCTTCTCATTCTGAGAAGAGGCCCGTACCCAGCAGTGGGACAGTAATGGGCTAATTATGTTATGTTTTATTTGATTAGCCAATATTAGACCTAATCGAATATCCATTCACCTGAATTCAAATCAATTAAAGTTATTGCTTCCTTTATTTATCATATTATCGCAAAAGGCACTTAATCCAGTTCTTGGCTACCTTCGATATCAATGGAGAATGCTACATTAGTTGGCAAACATAATAGATCACTGACTGTCGCAATGTTACAAACTCTATCTATAATGGCTACTGTATACAATGGTACTTTGCTAGGTATATTTTCAACATCTGTTGCTTCATTTGTAGAAACGAGATCATGGTATGGGTATGTGATGCGGAGAAACGAGGAACATGTCGTGAGGAAACTTTTGAGCATGAATGTGGATGGTTATAAGAATAGAGGAAAACCAAGGAAACGATGGATGGATAGTATGAAAGATGATATGACTAGAAAGGGTGTGACTACTGAGATGTCGGCTAATAGAGATGTATGGAAGAAGAAGACATACTGCGCCGACCCCAAATAAATTGGGATAAGGGCAGGAGGATGATGATGATCCTACGAAGTAGACTGTAAGTCATCAAGGGATGTCGAATTACGTCCAATATAAGCTTTAGTGTCTCAACTATCGTGTTCAACTGTTGAACATAGATTCCCAACTTGTTTCCGATCCATAATGGGTTCGCATTTGACCTTTAACTCACCTGATCTTTAGTGATAGTGCGGTCGAAGATGGCTTATCTAGCACAAACCTATTCATTCCAGCCTTAAAGACTATCAGCTGCAACAACACTCCATTTTTGATTGTCCTAATTCAGTCCACCCTATCTACCTTCTACAGATTGACAATTTGGCTGAGGAACTAAACAATATGCTTGCATACTTAGGACCAAGCCACATCTGATGCAATATACGTCGCCTATCTTCGGTTGCGTAATTTACTCGGAAGTATTTTAGTAACGCATCTTCGGTCAAATGTATAGGTAGGTACTGTATGGGATGTTTATATGAAATTATGTGTTTCGGCGGAAGATCGGCGACGTATCTTCCATCAAATGTGGCTTGGCCCATAATGTCTCCAGTCAAGATCTTAAGCCATGAAGTACCTACAAAGACAGAAGCTATAAAACCCGAAATTGCCACGAACTACCCAAATAATAACTATAATTACAAAAGAACGAGTCGTACCTATAATTACATAAAGGCAAAAGTAGCATGCAGTTGCAAAGCAAGTTCCCACAAGTTCAAACCAATTCAAATACTAGATAATGAATCATTTCGTCATGTATTAACAATAGTGAATGAATATAAAGCAAAGATGGCTATGAACTTAGGCAGAGTGCAGGCAGTGCACTTGACTTCGCCGTGGGAATTAGATAATAACTGTTATAATAACAGCGTGCGCTGTTTTCGCAACGTTGGGCGTTGATTGTAAACAAAAAATGTATGAGAATTTCTAGAGTTTAGACTCTTAAATATAAACTTAGAGTTTCCTGTCATCGTTATGACTAACGATTATTTCATCCCGACTTCTGTGGCGATTGGTTTTCGGAAAACTAACCCACTTATTCCGAGAGATGGTTCTCTTTTCGTGTAGTTAGTGACTAACCTGGTTTCAGAGTTTATGCCGCCCATTGGCCTCTAACTTGGCTTCACATGCCGTCGAGAAATATCTCTCAGTTCCTCACGATGTTTTTCTTCACCGTTTTTAAGGAAGTGTTAGTTTTATACAACACGCACATGAATCCAAAAAGTCAGGGGTTCGCACTCGTGATCAGTCACTCACAGTCACACTTGGCAGTCCCACGGTCACACCACTAGGCTATCACTGCACTATGGTTTTAACTAAGACCCACATTTAAAACATCAAAAAGAGAAAAGGCTATTTTAAAACCTGAGTCTTTCTTATACCATCTTCCTCTTCTTCTCTCGTGTCAATCAGCAAGGTTGGTTGGTGGTTTTTCTCCTTCATATTACAAGAGATGAGCCTCCACGAGTGCCAATTTTTAAGTACCCTTTTTTTCGTTGGAAAATCCTCATGGATGTCCCTCGCCCAAGGGAGGCGAAGGGGTCTACCGGACTCTTATCGGCTAAAATCCAACGGTGTTCCACCTCCTGACCGTTCGCCCGGGGTCGCGGTATTCGCAAAAGCGTGCACCACAACCCCGGAAGACCGGCGCACCCTGGGCAATCAGCCCCGCTACCAACCTTGATGACTGGCTAATCTTATCGCCATGGCATAAGCTTTCTCGTATAGCTCACCGATACGAAGCGATATTAAACCCTGTATCAATTTTATCATATTACTAGTGACCCGGGTACTTCGCACGGGTGCAATGTAGATACTAATGTGGGGCATATAAACCTTCCTCTTGAATCACTCTATCTATTGCTGAAAACGTCATTAAAATCCGTTGGGTAGTTTAAAAGATCTAAGCGTAGGTACAGACAGCGCGAGCGACTTTGTTTTATACTATGTAAAGAAGATAGTTTCAAGGTTTATGTATATTTTTGTGTATTTCTAACATTAACATAACATCACGCCTGTATTCCCCGATGGGTTGGGCAGAGGTGTTTAGTAACACTCTCATTTCGCCGTTATGTTTAAGTCCCACATAATAAACGGAGAGCCTTTTGCCATCAACCGGGCACAAATACAAATTCCGGGCTGCTACTGAAGAATTCCACACGGAAAAACCCAATAACAGTTTGTCCGACCTGGGGATCGAACCTGGGACCTCACGATCAGCAATCGCGCTCGCCACCACTAGAGCAAAGAGGCAAACAAACATTAAACTAGGATAAAACCCACATTAGACCATCAAATCCCACTCTCGACTATTTGCGACTATTTATAGCTAGATTCTTTTGCCAAGTTGATGTTCCACGGAGCTATAAATTACCTAATCCTACCAGCCTACGTAATTCCCACACATGTACCTATTTAACATAATATTGTAAAATGAACATGGGTATTACATATGGCGCGAAGATTTTCATTGAATACTTAATACTTAGGAACGTAGGCTGGCCTGTTTGTTAATGGGATTAAAATTTAAAATTGGAATACATTATTCTCTCGTTATGGTGGTAACCATGGGTGTAACGTAATTGAATGACGCCATGTCACCTATTTTTTTTTGAATGACCAGTCTTGTTATGGGAAGGTGTTCCTAATCTAAAATAAAGCACGCTTAACGCCTTCAGTACACCAAAAGCGGATCGTGAGCGGTGCGTTTCATCGGCGGGCCCGCATGAGCAGTATAATGAATTGTTATGGAACACGGGACATCAAATGCGAGCGCGGGCCTTTCGTTGACCCGTGCTACTGACGAACCTCTGGGTTTGACCCGGAGACTCCGGGTTTGAATGATGCATCTCCGGGCTACGGGTTGGTATCGTATATCTCCGGATTAGAAGGAAATCCATAGAAAAAAAATCTCTATCCCCATGAGTAACGCTTTTGTGGAACGCGTTTTTCCCTGATGGGGCACTTATGGACAGACGAGTGAAACTGTTTATCAGTCGATATGGTCAAGTCTGAGTTAATAGTAAAAATAAACTATAATATGACGTGTCTAAATTTTTAAAGTTTTTAAAAATACCTGAACTAGAAAAATAGCTTATGAAATCACACTCCACGAAAAATTATGATTTTAAGAAACAAGCTGGACCTAGTGGTACTGATGTAATGTCTACTTAGCTCCGTTCTTTTTTTAATAAATATGATTGTGAAATTACTGTCTCTTTTTAGTATTTTCCTAAAATCTCCGGGTCTGGCATTTTTGAAAGTTGGCTGCTCTACTGACGACCCGCGTTTGGTGTGCCGACGGCTTTAGTAAAATGCAATTTATGAGATGGATTTAAGATATAAAATGTAGTTTTCAGTACCTAACAGAACTTTTTCGTACAAATTATATCATAAGTTAATGGTATAATTATATTAATAGGATCGCTATAAAGCCAACTAGATAAACTGGACAAGGCAGAGTGAAAACTGGCAACAAACTAAGAATTAATGGCTGAAAAGCCACAAAGTTGTTTTGCTTAGCCTTTCCCCAACTAGGTTGGGGTCAGCTTCCAGCTTGACCAGATGCGGCTGAATACCAGTATTTTACACGGAGCGACTGCCATCAGACCTCCGCAACCCATAATTGGGCAATATATATATATATATATATATACTAAGGTTAGCCCGGTTGTCAGACTTTCGGGCTTCTGCTACCCGTAACGACTGTCATAGGTATTCGTATGACACACGGGACCGACAGTTTAACGTGCTCTCCGAGCCACGGAGGGGTCTCGATGTGTAACGAACGGTCATATCCACGGACTGACCGCGGCAAGCGAAGCTTAACCTTACAAATCGTATGATCCGCGCGGTTTGTAATTAGCCACGAGCTCCTTCAATAAAAACCACAACGTTATTAAAGTCAAAACATAAAGGTGAAACTTAGTGGCCCGCGACACATACTTTATAATAATGATTTATTTATTTATTTGAAGACAACAAAAGGTCCACACTGACAATAAAACAAAAATACTTAAAAGATGTTAGTAACAAATATATAGGTATAGTCTATGTTAGTAGTTAATGTACTTATACACTAGGATATTAGTAACAATGTGGCTTATGATTAGGGTTGCCACCCGTACTTTATAATAGAGTATTGTACGTTATTTCAGGTAATTGTACTCTATACTTTATGATAACAATAAAGTACACGAAAATACTTTATTTCGCATGATTTGATTTCATTGGGATTTTGAAAGTTTAGTCGTAAGTATTTTTTCGTTAAACGAACTGAACGAAACGAAATTTAAATATAGACTGTAAAGACGCTGTACAATTGTTTAGTAGAGATACTAATTTGATACAAACTGCAAAAAGCAATAAAAAAATGTTTTTTAACAGAATAATAAAGAAAAATTTGCCACTGCCACGCAATCTGGCGAGCAGAGACGCACTTTACTTCCGTACGATAGCTGAGAAGCTGTCGACTCGCGACTTTACGGGAAGACAGGAAGTTCGTTACCAGCAATTATACCACCTTAAACAGCAATACTCCAGCTCACATCTAGTACCTTAGCCACAATACGTACAATTCACGGGGCATTAACTCACTTCTCCATATTAACGGCCCGTAACCTCAGCCCGAAGACATCGTGATCCAAATAAAATTTCTAAACACATACGAACATACGGACTGAACGGAGTACAGACACAAAAACTGACATTACGGCGTATAGCGGTGTATAATTTGCATCAGCCATTAAGTACGGCACAACAGGGTGAGTAGAAGTCTTAGTTTTAGTAGGAATATCCCGGTTTGATAGGCTATCGTTAAAGTGGCTGTTTTTGTATGTGAAAGTGTCTGTAAACGCATCAAAGACACAGTAGCAATCTTAGGCCTGTATTAACAGCAGTGATAGCCTAGTGGTGTGACCGTCGGACTGCCAAATCATAGGTCTCGAGTTTGAACCCAAGGCATGCACCTCTGACTTTTCGGATTCGTGTGCATATTGTATAATTGTCACTTGCTTAAAAACGGTGAAGGAAACCATCGTGAAGAAACCGGCATGGCCGAGATATTTTTCGACAGCATGTGGAGCCAAGTCAGAGGCCCATGGGCGGCATAAACTCTGACACCAGGTTAGTCACTAACCACACGAAAAAAGAAGAAAAAAGATCTCCCAAGAGGACTACCATAAAGTAGAATTCCATACATTTGACAACATTTTTCTTTTAAATTCGACTTAAGTCATATCAAAACTACACTTAAGAGGAATCTCTCAAACGAGAGCTGTTTATTAATACGAGCCTTGTGACCTACTCCGAAAATTGAACAACGAAGTTTCGGCTGACGGATCGCACGTTTTCCAACCACAAAAGTGTTTCGGATCCGACTATCGATTTGATTTCGCGATTTGATATTTCGTCTTTCGTTCACCCTACCCCAAATGTTAATTGACAGATGTCATACTAGATAGTAGTTCGTTGTTTGACAATACTGAGATCATCCTCTTTACATAGTCTAAAACAAAGTCGCTCCCGCTGTCTGTACGCTTAGATCTTTTAAACTACGCTACAGATTTTAATGCAGTTTTCAGCAATAGATAGAGTGATTCAAGAGGAAGGTTTATATGCTCCACATTAATATCTACATTGCACCCGTGTGAAGCCGGGGCGCCTCGCTAGTATATTTATAAGTTCGATGTACGTCGTTGTTTCGATTCGAAACTTGGACATTTGTTTTTCGCAGTAGGCCCCCCTGAGACTGTCCCGCGTTTCCAATGCACCTGGTCACTGGCCACATTCTGCTAACATAGTAGGAAACGTAAGCCAGCCATGTCGGGCCGTTGATTGCGTCCGAACCGTCACTAAGTCATAATGCGTGGTGTTGGCCCCTCATACCACAGTAACTGTCCCTTGGGAAAGTTACGGTATTGGGAATTAGCGGTAATTGTTTTTCCTATTGTCTTAATAACTTCGTGCTTGACTGATTTTGGGCTCATTTCTACGATGATTGAAGTTCTGTCAAAATTTTAAGCATTACGTCAATGAACGTCGAACTTATATGTTACATTTTAACTGCTTCGTTGGTTTAGTGGTTACAAGCGCGACTTCTGATCGTGCGGTATTAGGTGCGATCCCCAGTTCGGGCAGTGTTATTGGGTTTTTCCGTGTGGAATTCATCATTAGCGGCCCGGAGTTTGCGTTTGTGCCCAGTTGATAGCAATAGGCTCGACCCCTAAATGTTACATGGGACCTAAACATAACGGCGAAATTTGGGTGTTACAATACACCTCCGCCCAACCCTTTAGGGAATACAGCGTGATATTATGTTAAGCTATTAATCCCTTCAGATCATCATCATCAAGCAATAAAAAGTTTAAGATTTCTTATAAACTAACCCCCTTAGGCCGCCAATACACTTGTAAGTTGCTTCCGTAAAATTTATGTGACTTATGACAATTAATTCGACTTTACAAATGACTTGATAAGCTACTTACAAGAGAGTTTACATTTGCAAATTTATCGTAAGTTAATTACGTAAGGGACTTGTGAGGAAAACTTACAAGTGTGAAGCCGGCCTTACCAATTATCGTTGTACTAGCGGCCCGTCCCGGCTTCGCACGGGTGGACATTTTCCCCGTTTTTGCAACATTTTTCATTTAGGCTCCGCTCCTATTGGTCGTAGCGTGATGTTATATAGCCGATAACCTTCCTCGATAAATGGACTATCCAACACAAAAATAATTTTTCAATTCCAACCAGTAGTTCCTGAGATTAGCGCGTTCAAACAAACAAACTGTTCAACTTTATAATATTAGTATAGATTAAGTTATGACAAGCTTATAAATAAAAAAAGTATGGTTACACTGATGTTAAATAACGTTATAACTTTACACAACGACTATTAGTAAGGCGGTTATTATATTATAACAAAAATTACAAGCAAAACAAATACCTATATCAAGTTGGCAATAAACTTCATATTGTGTCATACATTAATAATATATCAACTGTATACACTTGATACAATATTCTATCGGATATCAATCAATCCATTATCTATTCTATTCAAATATAATCAATTTTTTTTGTACCAAATCAAGGCATGTCCCATTCTCCTTAGTCTTAAGGCGATTACAAGGTTTATACCAGTGTGACGTCATTGTGCCTAATTTGGGAATAGCAGTGTCGTGAGCCAACTGAGCGGATGGCCATATTTGTTCATTACCAAGAGGAAAATTGGTTAGAAGCTGGTCACGCTCGTACGGTATTATTAAGATGTTTGCGTTTAAGTTTGAAATTGGAATTAAGGTGTAGATTTTAATCTCAATTATTTTTTGTTTTAAACAATTAATTCGCGTAGTGTTTATGGTTTGCTTTGTTTTTTTTTTGTGGTAAAGACAGGGTTCCATCTTCAAATTTTTTTATGATGTATTGTATATGTTTTGCGACGTTCTAAGTAGTAAAGCGAGAGACTATTCGACTATTCTCCTTTTATACATACATACATAACATCACGCATGTATTCCCCGAAGGGTTGGGCAGAGGTGTATAGTAACACCCGCATTTCGCCGTTATCTTTAAGTCCCATATAATAGGGCGCGAACCTATTGCCATCAACCGGCCACAAATCCAAACTCCAGGCTGCTACTGAGGAATTCCACAAGGAAAACCCAATAACACTTTGCCCGACCTAGGGATCGAAGCTAGGACCTCACGATCGGCAGTCGCGCTTGCCACCACTAGACCAACGAGGCAGTGCTCTCCTTTTATTTAGTATATTATTTTCTTCATAGCATAACGCTCTTATTACTAGAACTTTTTAAATTCTGATCCTTAAAAGATTTAGTTAAGCCAAAACCCACCTTCCATTTTGCTGTCAACTCTATAAATACGAGAGTTTTTCCGACAAATCCGTGAATAATCAACACAATACAACAATAGAACGGTTATAATACGGAAACACTTGTAAGCTACACCAAACAGGTGAATACCTACAGAAGACCAACTCTGTTCTGCCCTCCATTTCGATAAGTCAATTGTCCTGCTCTAAAATGGGGTAGAGCGCTGAGCTAAAAGCTGGGTCCGCCACTGCTGTATAGTTAGGAATATATATTACGGCTAAGGATGGGTGTAGAAATAAACTTAAGATTAACCGGCTATTTTCGAGGAGAGGCTAATGATAATTTCTTTCATCTTTACCTGGCTAAACTTAAGTGTAGCCGTAACACCTTGGCTAAAAATGAAGTAGAATTACTACGCATAAACTTACAAGATTATATTCGAGGAGAGGCTAATCTCGTCGAATATAATCTTAAGTTTAGCCGGCTCATCTTAAGTTTATTTCTTATACAAAATGTTGACATTTACATACGCTCTGTAATGCTTGCCCAGGTTCAGAGAGACAAACTTGACAGATATACCTGAACATTTATGTCCACAATAAATTGTATGCAATCTGTTACTGCTTTAGTTCCATACTGGTTTATCTATTTACCAGCACAGAGGCTGCTTTCCTAGCTACATTATTAAACGTAGTAACTATTTAGGTGTTATTTTTTTTCTAAACGTCTTTTTTTAAATGTTCTTACGGACCGTTTCTTCGTAACCGGCTAGTTATTAACGAAACCTGAAGGGTCTCCAACCTAAGCTAGTCTACTTACTACTAACATCATGATTATTTAGATGCAAGTCCCATTTTCCCAAAGCTGTAAGCCTTCTGCCTTTTCTCTTTTAGTGTGAGCAACGACCACCAAGTTTACTCAGATGAAGCCAGTGATAGTATCAGTTCTGTTTCCTTGAAACGTGACTCAGTGAGATTGGATAGTCACCGTATTAATTACATTTAATTATTATAGCCAATTGTACATTAATGTACTGGCTAATTATGATTGTTAGAGCCATAAAGATGTTACAAGGAAATTATTTATTGGAACTTCGTTTGAAAAGGAATATTTTTCATGCTTATTAGAAATTTATAACACACATAACATAACATTACGCCTCTGTTCCCCGAAGGGTTTGGCAGAGGTGTATAGTAACACCCTCATTCGTCGTTATATTTACGTCCGATGTAAGAGGGCGAGCCTATTGCCATCAACCGGCACAAATCCAAACTCCGGGCTGCTACTGAGAAATTCCACACGGAAAAACGCAATGGGTACATAGAAATTTATCTACGTGTAAATATTTATTACGTGGCAATTTGTTTTTTGCTGTTTACAGATGGAATTACAAATGTTACTACAGAGATTAGCAGAATAAATGTAGGACAGTCATTTATTAGTCGTTGTTTCAGTCAACGAGATTTGTACGACATATTTATTCGAAAAAGGATCGTAAAAGCCTTCACTGGAATGAACGAAGGGAAAGCAAAATCTAAACGAACGATCAATAGAAAAGATTTAGAAATAAATCTATAGGCCATACTTTGTTTTGATGAATACAACCCTTTAGCAGGGAAAGTGAGCTCCTCGCCATACAATTCTCATAGTACCTACACTCTCAAACAATAGGCAGAATGTGCCTATGTAACAAACATGTTTAATTATATTTTTTAATCTAAAGGCAACGTCAAGTCAACCTACAGCCTCGTTCGTTGACTCGCAGATAGAAAGTTGTTAATTAAGAACGCGGCTGATTGACGGCCGATTGTGTAACCGAACGCAACAGATCAAGCATGTGGCTGAACGGGGAAATGCCTTTGCCGAGGAAAGTGGACACGTCATTTTCTTATTGTGCAATATAACCATAAAGTTATGATTTATACAACTGGTTTTATATTAATAGTAAAATCAGTGATCTGATCTGCTTAAAATGTCTGAAGGACTACCTTCGTCGTCAATCGCTCTTTTCATATGCAAAAAAATAATGTCAAAGAAGAAAAACTTCAATGTTGCGCACGTTAACCGTGACCGACTGTCTGCACATGTTTGAAATAATTTAAATAAAATATCTATCTAAAGGCAAAATTAATAGTTTTTGAGTAAATTCTACCTACATTGGAAAACGTTATAATTTAATGTAAATATTTAAAGAATATTTATTTCTAAATCTATCTAGTACTGAAAATATAACAAACACTAGCGGCCCGTCCCGGCTTCGCACGGGTGCACATTTTTTTCCGTTTTGGCAAACATTTTCATTTATGCTCCTCTCCTATTGGTCGTAGCGTGATGTTATATAGCCTATAACCTTCCTCGATAAATGGACTACCAACACAAAAAGATTTTTTCAGTTCCTGAGATTAGCGCGTTCAAACAAACAAACAAACTCTTCAGCTTTATAATCTTTATATATAGGTATATAATTCGACTACGTGTGTATGTCACTGAACTCCTCCTAAAAGGCTGGACCGATTTGAATGAATTTTTTTGTATGCGTTTGGGTGGCGCCCTGGATGGTTTAGATTCACAATTGGACCCGATAGGTGGCGCTGCTGTCGGTATGTCACCAAATTTTCCGGGCAGGACGACGTCTGTTGGGTCCGCTAGTATTAGTATAGATTATTGTCCTCATCCAGGTAATTCTATTTGTTTACAATAATTACATTATTTTTCGATCAGTTTTTAGGCTGAACGTAACACGATAAGTTCAGATTTGAAAATACTATCAGCGCTCAATTTAGGGCGCCCAAGAGCAACTATTGTTAGGATTTTGATTTTAATCGTGAGACCTACTTAATCAATCCTGATCGATTTTGTTTAAATCATAACATAACATCGCGCCTGTGCTCCCCAAAGGGTAGGGCAGAGGTGTACAGTAACACCCTCATTTCGCCGTTATGTTTAAGTCCTATGTAATAGGGAGCGAGCCTATGGCAATCAACCAGGCACAAATCCAAACTCCGGGCTGCTACTGAGGAATTCCACACGAAAAACCCAATAACACTTTGCCCGACCTGGGGATCGAACCCAGGACCTCACGATCAGAAGTCGCACTTGCCACCAACGAGGTAGTTTTAATCATAAAACACTCACTTGAAACCATTACAGGATCGGGCACAACGTCCTCGCCAAGTAGAACATTGAATCAATTGTGCAATTTCTCATAAATATCAATCTATTTATTAACTCAAGAACGGCATACCACGGCTCGCAATGAGATGAGATTTATTGCCAGAGATCGTGTTGCAGGGAAACTGCACATTTAACATTATTGCACTTAAATGCACAGATGTTAGCGCTCTTATGAAGATTGGCAGAAGTAGAATGCAAGCGAGACAGCGCTAATTAATTTGTTGCTGTATTTGAAAATATGTACTAAATGACTGAAAACTTGTGTTGTTTTGTGTGGACGACACGATAGGCACAGATGTTGAACGCTTGGCTGCTGCGCTATGTGTTGCGAGTTCTATTCCGGCACAGTTCTTTTTCTGCCCAGCCTTTTCCCAACTATGTTGGGGTCAGCATCCAGTCGAACCAGATGCGGCTGAATACCAGTATTTTACACGGAGCGAATGCCATCAGACCTCCGGTACCCAGTTCCCGGCAATGCCGATATCCTAAAGTTAGACCGGTTGTCAGACTTTTCGGGCTTCTGACTTCCCGTAACGACTGTCATAGGTACCTACCTATTCATATGACACTCAAGACCGACAGTTTAACGTGCTCTCCGAGGCACGGAGTCTCGACAAACGGTCACCCATCCACGAACTGACCGCGACAAGCGCAGCTTAACCTCGCAAATCGTATGATCCGCGCGGTTGGTAATTAGCCACAAGCCCCTCAATTCCCGCACAGAACAAGTGTTTTTATGGTCTACAGATATTTTTTCCTGGTCTGAGTGTTTGTACATATGACGATTTGTGTCTGTAAACGCACCAACGACACAGGAAAAATTCTAGTGTGAGGCAACGTTTTATGGAAATGTACAAATATAATTTTATTCTGTGATACAGATAGGAGACACATAATTTCAGTCCCTTGCTAATCACTAAAAAACCTCTACAGTCAAACAAAATATCGAAAGAGTCGTAATTCGCCGTGACTTGGTTTCTTATTCATAAAACCAATGTTGGGAGCACGCTTCTTAGAATTCTCAAGCACCTGTCAGCAAACCTCATTAAATACTGGCATTAAAATTTATAACGCATTGTTTGAGAGTTCAAACCAGCTAAATTATAATTGTACGAAATCAAGTCTTGTTGGAGAATTTAACTTGATGACTCATCCAATTTCTTCAGAATCAATGGCTACAAAATAATGTAATAATATGACATTAGACGCAGAAGCTCGGAGTTTTTATACCGTCGTAACAATAAATTATAATTTATAGCGAATAAACTTAAATCAAAATTAAATATCTTTAACGGCGAATCTATGATCACCGCTGATTTTATTACCGAGAATCCATAGATATAGAAAAAAATGTTTATGCTAGAATATAATCTTGGTTTTTATGGCAAAGGTATTCCTCTGGACTGCCCTAATGGCGTTCGGTTACACGATCAAGAGTTCCCTGCTGTTATTCGAATATGAAATTATTTGAGGAAGAAAAATGTTTTAAAAATGAGGCCAACGCCGTGTACTCGCCATAAAGATCGGCAATTAACTCTGTTAATAGACTACTCGGTTGCTCCAGCGGATAGATTTTCTTGTGAAGAATTCCAGTTAGAAAAAAATCACGCACGCGGCGACCGTTGCGACTGGAAAGCGTAAAATGGCGCGGCTCGATCGTAAGCGCGGACATATTGTTACCAATCAATTGTTTATTATTATGATTTACAGAGAAATTGGATACGATAAAACTTCATAAAACCAATTTAGCCTTGTGAATGTAAGGCGAAGAAAACGAGAGACGGATCATGATCACAACCTACATTAAATAATAACAATATTTCGAAACTGTATACAGTATAACTGCTTCCTAGAAAATATTTTCTTCGACCGCTTCTGAATTAAATACCTACCTTCAATTTGTTTAGACATTTTTTGTAGAAACAATAAAGGTGCGTAATTTATAGTATAGTACCTAGTAATTTACCTTCAGAGTAGAAAAGTCCTATTAAATCGTGATAGGTTAGCCCAGTTCCCGCCATTTGTTATCTGTTTCTCCATATTGAAAAAAAACGAATTAAAAAAGGAGCCGGCACAATTATTATCAATAAAATGACGGCCTTGTCATCTAGACTAGATGTTAAAAGTGAGTGGCTGATATCCTATTGTTAAACTTGAACTTTGCTAATGGCGGCCGGGTCATTGTATTACATTTGCATGTTAATAGTGCAGCGGTCTCTTTTTATTATTGCCATTGTTTCGTCTAATTGAACTGGCTATGATTTATCGTCTCCGCAAACATTATTTACACACTTTTTTGTAGATATATTTTCTGTTCTTTTAATATTTATTCTGCCGATTAATTTGGCATAAATAAAAGTTATAATATAATTGGATTTTTAGAGTGTTATGTTAATGAAGCATGTCAAACGAAAATGAATGCTAATCGTGTAGAATTACATTAATTTCTGGGTTATCATTAATTTAATTTGCAGTTCATAGTAGGTTGTTTTATACGTAGGTATCATTTTGAATCATATTTATTTATTGATAAGGCTTTTATTTCAACATCTATAAGGCATCTTCAACCTGCAATATCAGAAGATATTGCATAATTTCATTCATCTCGTATTTAAAGCTAATTTAGAACACAAAGAAAAATTCAAAATTGAAAAAAATTACAATTTATTATAAAAATAAATAACTACGACACGTATTTACATAAATGCTGCCATTGAAGAAACATCTGTGTTAATATTCAATAGTCTCTGAATTATACAACAGTTTGAGATGTTTTGATAACCTGTTTACCTTCATAAAGCGTATTTAGACCTTGAGAAATGCTATCAGGACATTATTATTTCACAGCCATTCAAATAAAAATAGGTACCTACTTATATAAAACAAAATGATAGTTACACATGTGTAGATACCTACACATGACGAATAATTGCGAGTTCTTAACTAATTAATAAACCTGTGTCCAAAATTGTTCAACAAAATCAGAAAATATTCATGAAAACGAAAACCTTGAAATAAGCAATTAGATTCTCAATAATTGTACTCGTTTCCTTCAAACCACAAATATGAAGAGGCGTGTTTGATAACAACGCATGCAGATAAATCGCAAAATATACGCCTTATCGATATTAAAAAAAGAATCTATTCTATGTCGCCTAATAACAAGTAATCGCAACGATTTTAACATTAGCAACTCAATCACAACCGATAAGATTCGTATTATATAAGCACAAACTTTATTTTACCGGCTATCAAACCGTTGCCCAAACATTATCACAATCGATTAGGAGATAAACGACGGCAATAATAAGTTTGTAAAACTCGAAATAATAAAATTGCTGTATCATACACGCCTAATTACTGATAACACGGGGTTTCGTCATATTGTGACACTGTCTTTATCACTTCACATTCTGAATATACCAAATTTACTGTCTCTAAATGGAGCATTCAATGCTGCAGACAAACTCAAACCTATCACTTTTCTTGTGTCTTTCGGAGCAATCACTCCATCATCCCAAAGTCTTGCAGTACTGTAATATGGGCGTCCTTCTTTCTCAAACATGAGTTCCACTGGCGCTCGCACTTTCTTGTCGTCCTCATCCGTCCAAGGTTTTCCCTCCCTATCAGCCTTACCTTTAGCTACCAAAGACAGCACTGTACCAGCTTGCGGTCCACCCATCACTGAAATTCTGGCATTCGGCCACATGTAAAGGAAACTAGGCGAGTAAGCCCTACCGCACATTCCGTAGTTACCTGCACCAAAACTGCCTCCAACCAACACTGTAATCTTTGGTCCCTTGAAGCAACTGACTGCTGTTACCATTTTGGCACCATTTTTAGCAATACCTCCAGCTTCTGCGTCTTTGCCAACCATGAAACCAGTAATATTTTGAAGGAAGAGTAAAGGAATCTTCCTAGCCGCGCAAAGTTGGATGAAATGAGATCCTTTCAAAGCCGCCTCTGATACAATGACTCCATTGTTGCCAATAACTCCAACAGGATGTCCATACATAGATGCAAAACCACATACCAACGAGTCTCCGTAAAGTTGTTTAAATTCATGGAATCTACTTCCGTCAACAATCCTAGCGACAACTTCTCGAATGTCAAAAGGTCTCTGAATATTCGCTCCTACAATGCCATGAAGATCGTTAATGTCATGGACAGGGTCGTCAACTTTTGGTGTATGACTTCTAGTTGCCTGTTCGTTGTTCCAATTTAAATTGGCAACGACATTCCTAGCTAAATGTAGAGCATGCTCATCATCCTGAGCATAGTGATCCGTCACACCAGACTGTCGGCAATGCAGGTCAGCACCTCCTAAATCTTCGTCGGTCACTATTTCTCCAGTAGCTGCCTTGACGAGAGGTGGACCGGCCAAGAAAATTGTTCCTTGTTTTTTAATTATTATACTTTCGTCAGACATGCTAGGAATGTACGCGCCTCCTGCGGTACAAGAGCCCATAACTACTGCAATCTGCGGGATGCCTTCCGCTGACATGTTAGCTTGATTGTAGAATATCCTTCCGAAGTGTTCTCTGTCCGGGAACACCTCAGCTTGATCGGGTAAATGCGCACCTCCGGAGTCAACGAGATAAATGCACGGAAGACGACACTCTCGTGCCACAGCTTGAGCTCGCAGATGCTTTTTCACTGTCATGGGGAAATAAGTGCCTCCTTTAACAGTAGCGTCATTAGCAACGATCATGCAATCACGGCCATGAACTTTGCCAATGGCGGTGACGATGCCGGCGCCCGGCACTTGCCCTTTGTACATGTCGGTGGCGGCCAACGTGCTCAGTTCTAAAACGTCGCTGCCCTCGTCCACCAACCGGTTAATCCTGTCCCTGACGAGCAGTTTTCCTCTCGCCGTGTGCCTTTTTACGGACTCCTCCGGGCCGCCTTTGATGGCGTCACCGGTTTTCTGCCGTAACTCGTCAACAAGCTCGTCCATTTTCGCCTTATTCTCTTGGTAGTAAGGATCGGATTTGTTCGGCTCCGTACCGATGACGGTAGCATGGTTGTGCCGGCATTGGTTCAGTCGCCGTATCCCTCTGACTAGTTTGAGCATTTTTAACGTATATTAAGTGCAGAATGAAACACGACCGGTCGGCGAGTCGCTGTCGCGCTACTGCCGATAATATTATACCGTTATCTACACGATTAACTTGTACAAAAACAAATTCCTCGCTCGCCGACCCTACCGCGGCGCGATAAAAACTCGCATTATGTATGAAATGATAATGTGTATCCATTGTTACTCAGTGACTGTTTACGTAATATTTACATATAGTTAAGACGCTTCGGCGAGGGTTCATTCATTCGTTCTCAAAGACGTGTTAAAATAAATGCCAGTAAATAATTTCGAGTCGTGTGACTCTCGTTATGAATAGATTTCCAATGATTCAATGATTGGGTCGTGACCTACTTACAATAAGTTCATGTCAAGCTAACCTTGAATGAGTGTTTTAAACTTACATGCCTTTATTTAATTTTCACATCTGTATTTCTTAGTATTACAATTACTATAAATGAACCGCGGACGAATGACGCATTTAAACTCGCAATACAAATTACACCTACTTTCTCATAGATAGTGCATACTCATTTTGTCATTCTAATTTCATAATCAAGCTAGCGATATAAATGTAAACTTTCATGTGTTTCAACAATGAATGTATCACTGTTTTGCCTGAAGCGTAAAACAATGTTTTAAAATATAACAACATGCTTTAGAACAATGCTAGAGCGGCAATTGAAGCAGACGTAATAATGCATTATGTTAACTGCATAAGGACTGGGGAAATCTAGTTCAACGCCTGAAGCCTTTAAATGAACAGGATATTGAATAGACAGTTACATGCTTACTGTATGGGGAATTAATATTAGGTACTCATAGCTAAATAACAGGCGCACGGATCGAGAATCTGGGACCTTTAGCTTCGCTTGCCATGGTCAGTAGGCAGGGCCGGTCTGGGACCTGAAATCGGCCCGGGCATTTGAGAGACGGTCGGCCCTGTGCTGGCAAAAAAAAGACACTCCCCTCACTGTTTCTCCTGTATCTTGGGTGACAACAAACACAAACAATTTGCGCGGCTTCTTTTTCAAGCGATAGGCGATACTTGGACGACCTTTTTTATGGCGTTCCCCTCACTCTTTCGATTTCTCCGACTGTGTGACCGGCCCATCAGGCCACAACGGACTATCACTAAACATGTGTATATTTATTTAAATATGAAGAAATAATAGTTTTTATTTTTTCTAATTTTCTGTATAAGGTTGTTTTTTGTTTACAAATTTTATTTTATTCCGTTTCTTTTTTGTATTTTTTTAGTCTAAGAAGTTTTAATTAAAACTTTTATGTAATTTTGTAGAATTAGCATAGATATAAGCGATTTGGTGTAAACTGTTAGCTTATATTTGATAAATAAATGAATTTGAATTTGAATTTGAACGGCCCATTGGGCATTTGCCAGATTTGCCCGTATGGCCAGTCTGGGTCTGTCAGTAGGTCTAGCACGAATGTTTGATGTAAAGTCTCGTAAACGTATCACTAATGTGCCTAAGCGAATTTTGAATCGAAATTACAACAGTAACTGTCCTATAACATTTCGATTTATTTTTTTGCGACATGTTCAATTATGAATATTATGAGCATCATACAATACAGAATTCGAACACATAGACATATTTACATGCTCCATGCAAAAGTTTCGAAGACTTTTGTATGAGACACTGACTTTGTAGTTTCACCATTGGTAGGCATAGTAGGTACTTCTTCTCTTTTTGTTTTTTTTTTTATAATTTGTTTTAATTGCATGAACAGCTTATTTCCTAGCAATTTAAAGTTTAATCATTAATGGTAATCTGTGAACAGCGCTGTGGGCTACATTATTATTTAAGTTATTTATGTTATCAAGATGGATGGATTGTGTGAGGGAGGATATGAAAGATAAGGGAGTAAATGATAATGAGACGGCTGACAGGGAAGAGTGGAAGAGAAAAACATATTGCGCCGACCCCAAGTAACTTGGGACCAGAGCAGGAAGATGATGATGTTATCATGATGTAATATCCCATAATGTAGCTGTTTGTTGTTCCAATTTAATAAAATAAAAAAAATAAAAATGAATAAAGTATTCAATTCAATTAAATAGTAGGTATGTGCGAAACGAGTATTTTCAATTCAAAATTAACTCGCATTAACGTTGCTTTTACGTTTCTAACGTCACATCATTCGTGCTAAACCTACAGTACATGGATGGGTGATCGTTCTTATAACATTAGACATCTCCGTGTCTCGGAAAGCACGTTTTACCGTCGGCCCAGATTGTCATACCTTTGACAGTTGGAACAGATTCCTGAAAGTAGGTACCGGTCTAACATTTAGATATCGCAGTCCCCAATATTCAGGTTACAGAAAGAAGCTTGTTAGACAGCCTTTTATTTAATGGGCACGACACAAATGCTTCTAAGTATCTCTGACGATTTGCAACTAGCCCTACGAGATTTAACTAGGCCACAAAAAATTAAAATATTCGCGCCTACGAAGCTGTGATTGACAACGGTTTCACGATTATATTTCCATTCCATAATATTAAAAAAAGAGGATCATTAAAATCAGACGGGCATCGCTCAGTTACTGTTGATAATGGTTACTGTTAGTTGGAGCAAAAAATCTCATCAGAACCGATTCCATCTTACACTTACTGGGGCATTAGTGTACAGTTGGCGGTTCAGACGATATTAAAAGAGAATTTTGTAATTGTATTTTAATATCTATGGCCATTTTTATATTTGGAATCATTTTCGCAAAAAAAAAACATCGTATTGATTGCAAACAAACAGTTTGTCCTGTAGAGCCGACTACGGGTAAAAATTTTTTAGAGGACATTGAATCGGCAATACAGGGTTACATAGATTAAACCTGCACGGGATACCTTTGGAACCAATAAAAAAGAATTACACGAAGTAAACATGTGTTCTTAACGTGAGGCATTTTAGCGCCCCGAGTTAAAATGACCGCGCGCGGCACTAAAATGCCTCACGTTAAGAACACGTGTTTAATTTTAGTAAAAAAAAAATGAGTCCAAAAGTATCCCGTGCAGATTTAATCTATGTCAGCAGTACATCACGAGGTTTGAAGAAATTACATGATTTCGTTTACATCCTGTATATGGTTTTTGATGCCAATCGAAAGTATGTAGGTATTTTTAATAATAGGCCCAAGCTGTTTGAAAATACGGCGGCTTTTTGCATACGTCCGCAACACTAAAATTACAGGTAATGCTCATAGGTATTAACTCGTAGAAAGACTTTTAACTTTGTCTAGAAAATACTCTGAAATTACTAAACACTTTCCGATTTACGATACCCTCAACAATTTATAAACTGTTCCGGTATCCACGCTACCGCAAAACATTATTAAAAGAAAGAAAATTGCTGTGAACAGCGTGATAAACCTGTAGGCGATCTATCAATAAATGTGCGCTTGCGAACGGCGATTTAATCACCGAGTAGATAAGACAGTACAGAAGGCTGACTCCTAAGAACATGCTTAAGGAAAAATGCTCGGTACAGAATAAATATATATAGCAGCTATAAATTACTGCAGTCGCAAATTCCTAGCGGTTTTTTTTTATTTCGTCTGAAAAGCAGTTTCAGACCCATTCCAGCAACGCCCAAAACTGAGTATCGCTTGCTGGTTTTAATATTTAAAAACCTTAAGTATATCAATTGTATGAGCTGCCTTTTGCAGCTTATTTACAAACTTTGATTTAATCCTAACTATGCTCACTCATCGTTACCTTTTGAACTGATAAAAACTATTCACAGCTAAAAAAAACTGACGATTTTCAATGTGTGCGTAGCCTCGTTATCGCCGATTGTTTCGAGTGAGCATTCTGAACCTTCTTATTCAATGATCTAATCGCTACCTTGCGCGCGCGCAGGTGAACGACACAATCGTTTCACTTTCCACGGCGGCCGCCAGGTGGCGACACTTTCCATCGTGACGATCTAATGGTGGCCGTCTTGCCGTTAATCTGTGCTGACATATTGCTAAGCTAAATTAGATTGATTTAGATATGCGGCATACTTTGATTTATTACTACGATAAGTATGTTGGTAATTATGGAGGTACTTATCTGTTTGCAAGTATTTGAAAGGTTGGAAAGTT
Source organism: Amphipyra berbera (assembly GCA_910594945.2). Classification (NCBI taxonomy): domain Eukaryota; kingdom Metazoa; phylum Arthropoda; class Insecta; order Lepidoptera; family Noctuidae; genus Amphipyra; species Amphipyra berbera. Next base: position 4,659,145 of record OU343138.1, read on the forward strand.
GTTGCTTTATGTTGACAAAGTAATTAGAATTATAGGATCAATGGTCTCATGAAAAGCATATTGAATAGAACTTTCTGGTATAGTTCAAGCCGTTATTAGTCGGTATAACCATCTAAATATTTTCACACTATTCAGAGGCATGAAATGCCATCGTATTAGCCTTAAAACGACCATTGCTGAGTTCGTCCCGCTATCATATCAAACCGTAAACTTTCACTGCTAAGCACGGGCCAATTTGGAAGGCCTCCCAATTTGGGAAAATTTGGAGGCCTTCCAAATTGGGAGGCCATTGGTAATATCAATGCTCGCTCGCTACAGCCCCTCCCTTTTGCAGTTACGGAATATTACAAATCAATTTATAGTTCTAATCTATTCCTATGTCTTTGTCCATAGGATCGCGATGAACAAACCAAACTAGAAATGAAGCACCGGCAGGAAGAAGATGACTTGTACAGAAAGTTCTCCAAACATCGCGAAGAAGAGAACAGAAGGATACGAGACGAAATACAGGTAACGAAGGCTGCTTGATTGATATAACGTGTCCTGGCCGTCTGAGTCCCCTATAAAAGCAGCATGCGTACCTGACCACCGTAAACAAAGGTTTTGTCGACAAAAATATGCACAATGACAATATGTCATTTTGTCTATTCTTCCGTCGAAAAATCCTTGTTTACGGCAGTCATGCTACGCCTGCTGGTTTGGCCAGCACACTTACCCTATTGAATTCTAAATTGCTATCATTGCATGTCTTTTATTGCATGTCAACAGTACACAGCTCTTTTTTCAGATATTTATTGGGAAACTTAATATTTTTTTTGCATATGATTTAATACTAATATCTATCTATCATTCATAGTACGAAACTGAAACCTGATTAATATTTAAAAAACACCTCTAATTAATAATAAAATATTTCAATACTTCCAGGACGAATGGGAGCGCGAACTAGAGAGGCTCACGAACAGATTCCAGCAAGAGATGCAGGTCAAGAAGAGAAGACCGGACTCAGAGATAGGAGCCCTCACGTTACGTCACCAGCAGGAGAGGGCGGACCTGGAGAAGAACATGACGCTGAGAAGGGACAAGAAGAAGGAGAGCCTTACCAGGAAGATGTTGGAGCATGAGAGGTTTGTGCAACGGAGTACTCAAGTAGACATTTTTCAAAATAAATTGAATAATTATGATAAATACAACACGACTTTCCAACTCTTCTCTAGACTTCCTTAAGACAGACCATTGTAGAATTGTAGAAGCTAGCTCACAGGAGTAAAAGTGGTAGAATTCTGTTATGACAGATGGGGAAAATAGCTTGAAACCTTAATGTAATGGGTAAAACAGGTTTTTCCCCGTTACTAGGTCATCCCTTATTCACACTTTACTCGGAGTTTTCGTCGTCTGAAAGAGGGTAACTGGTATAGACCAGTTACCCTCTTTCAGACGATGAAAACTCCTCAAAACATTCTGTAACTTTTTTTAACTCCCATATGTTTATAGAAATGTTTGGCTGGACTAATGACATGCTATAAACAAGTAGCAGATGAGGGTGGGTCGATGTTACACCAAATCTTGTCCTATAACCCAAAGGTTGACTGGTAGAGAATGCCTCATGGAATTAAGTCCACCTTGCGTACCGTGATTGTGCATTAGGTATAAATAAATCAACAATCGATCAAACCAAATTCTTGCACCTTCAGGGCAGCGACAGCAGCACTAGTAGAGAAGCAGAGCCACGAGATGATGGAGCTGATCCAGGAGCGTCGGTCAGAGTACATGGCGGCGTCGTCCCTGTTCGTGGACGGCGAGGAGGCCCCGCCCTACCCCGCGCGCGCCCCACCCCCGCAGCCGCCGCTGGTCTCCAAGTTCCACATCTACACAGACCCCGCCGAGTTTGCTGATGTCGATAAGATTGCTATTTCGGTGAGCTGGTATAGATTTAGCAGGTTAAAGAAAGCTGACTCTGTGATCCAACCCGTTTGCTCATCTTGGTGATATTGGAGGTTTTATGTTGAGTCTTCTAGTACATGATTTTTGTAGCTCGTAGTTGTTTTCCATGGAACAGTATAAATAATGGATATGAGCATCGTTTTAGCGAGCTATCCTTATGGATAAGCTCTTGTATTTGAATAATTGGCAACCATTTTGATATTATTTAATAAGTAAATGGTTAGACGTGAGCCATCCTCTCGATAGACTCGATATATTATTCTTGCAATAAATCAACACATTGAAACGTGTTAAGGTGCCAAAGGTTTTCGTATTCACAGCAATGCAATAGTTACAATAAGATCCTAAATTATTGTTAAAGGTAAAACGAACATAATTATACCTTTTTTTATCGTTAGAAAATCCTCTTGGACGTCCCTCGCCAGGGGAAGGCGAAAGTGTCTGCCGAACTCTTACCGGCTAAAAACCAACGGTATCCCTCCTTCTAACCTATGGCCGGGGTCACGGCCCAACATAATTATACCTAAAGGCAACTCCTAGTTGGAATCACTTCAAATTCATTTTAACTTTCAACATGCTAAAATTCTGATTACAGGTGGCACAAGAAGACCAAAAAACCTTTACGGATCTAGTCCGACAGCTAGTAGGTAGATGCGCAAGCGACGTCGAGAAGGCGCGGACCATATTCCGCTGGATCACCGTCAAGAACCTGAACAACATCCAGTTTGACGACAACCTGAGGGGAGACTCTCCGCTAGGTTTACTTAGAGGGATCAAACACGGGACTGAAAGTTACCACGTACTGTTTAAGAGATTGTGCAGGTAGGACTGCATTCTAAAATTTATATTCTACCTCATGTTAGGTGTTTTCTGTGTTATGGCCGGAATATCCATAATGCCTCCTCGTAGACGGTCTCGAAGAACGATGCAATATTGCAGTCTTGAGGAGATCCATGCAGTCATGTAGTTTTTGGCAAAGAATACTCATCATACCATACCATATAATCACCAGATTATGATAATATTCCTTCATGAGTCATGACCCTTCATTGCACACTTGGGACACCCGGGACACCTGCAATAATCTTAACGACTGATATACCTTTAAACTTTTTTCTTCCATCCACAGCTACGCAGGCCTCCACTGCGTGGTAATCAAAGGCTACAGCAAGTCCGCGGGCTACCAGCCCGGAGTGCGCTTCGAAGACAACAGGTTCCGCAACTCCTGGAACGCAGTCTACGTGGCTGGAGCGTGGCGCTTCGTGCAATGTAACTGGGGAGCCAGACATCTTGTCAACGCTAAGGATGCGCCTAAACCCGGCAATAGGGGGAAGAGTGATAGCTTGAGGTTCGTAAACAGAACTTAAGATGTTTTATTCGTGAAGTTCTCCTCGTGGGATCTTGACCTTAATTCCTATAAGTACTGTATATAGTAGGGATAGTGGTATTGCCATGTGGAATGATGATGAAAGCAGACTAGACCTGGTAAATTTTTTTTAGAATATTCCATTGAAATAAAATTGTTTAGTAATTTGAACACCTCGGTCCAGGCGACAGTCCTGTACTGTAAATAAAGGAGAGGAGTCTTGTCGACAAGGCTTGAAAATTCAGAGCTTAATCCTTCATTCACAGTTTGAATTCACACACAGCTGGCTTTGAGGCTTCTTTCTTCTATGCAAACTATCCCTATCGCTTGCTTTGTTGAACCAATGGTTCTGAGAATTGTTTGTCATCAACCCGCTTGAAATCCAAAGTTTTATTTCCCTACCCTAAAACCTCACTCTGTAAATATTATTCCACGCTCGTTCAGAACTTGATCTTTCTGTTGGCTACCTAGGACTTCCTCCAACAATTCCTACTACTGTCCCAGGTACGAGTACGACGACCACTACTTCCTGACGGACCCTCGGGAGTTCATCTACGAGTTCTTCCCGCTGCAGCCGGACTGGCAGCTGCTGAAAACGCCCATCACGCTGCACGATTTTGAGGAGCTGCCCTTCGTAAGGTCGCTGTTCTTCAGATATGGACTGTACTTCAGTGACCCGAATACGAAGGCTGTTATGTATACTGATTCGACTGGTGAGTGTGGCTTTGTCTGTTATAGTGTTACCTACAAGGAAAGGTCTCCAGGTGTCCGGCTTCCATCTTAAAAAATATTGCAGAGCTTTCAATCCCTTATTCGTCTTTTTTCTTTACCAAAAACAAAATTATCTACTCTCACAAACAAGTTTGTGAGAGTAGATAATTTTGTAAAATAATAAGGTAAAATAATTTCATAAGAAATTATTTTATATGAAGTTGATCGATATCGATTAAACTGCAGAGACTATCAGTGCTGGACGTGTTTAGTGTTGATTTGCGCTCGCCCCCTACTTTTTCGAATGTCTAGATCAGGGGTGGCCAACTTGATTTGACCCAACATCTACTGTTTACTGAGTAGACTCTGAGCGATCTACCAATTACATAATCAGTACCTCTTCATTCAACTCATAATTTTCTTTGCCTTGCCATGATCAACTGGATTAAGAGCCGCGATCGACCGGTCGATCGCGATCAACTGGTTGGCCATGGTCTAGATAAATCTGACAGAAATCAAGCCGAAAATTTTAAATAAAATCTTCTGTCGATCCTTAATCAAATTGGTATGATATAAAATTGTACACATTTGCAGGTGCGGCGACTATGCGCATAGCCATGCCCGCACACATGCAGAGCTCGCTCATCTTCCACTACAACCTCAAGTTCTACGACACGGAAGGAGATGGCTTCGATGGCGTCAGTCTCAAGAGATTTGTTATGCAGGTATGTGTCCGTTTATATATTGCGGGGGGTCCATCCGGCACCGTCGATCCTCTGCAACTGGAGGTTGTTATCTCCTTCCAAATGTCAGTTTATCAGGGCGACTAAGGCCCTAGTTAGGGTGGATCCACATCTGTCAGCACAGAATCGCGTTTTTTCATGCTCTATCCAGCTCTATCGACCTAAAGATATTGTGAAACGTTTGGTTGTCTTCGAGGTAAAGCAGAAAGCAACGTACATGAGAATGGAGGAACCAGATTTTTTCTGGATCCCAATGCAGATAGCCTCTGAAGATTTAATGCGTTTGTAGTTTATCTAAAAGTTTTGATCAGATTTCGTCCTCTTTTACCTCCAAAAGCAGAATAATAACATGTATACATGTTACTTTCCAGTCGGTGGTCGGCAACGTGGTATCGTTCCGTGTGCACGCGCCCTGTAGCGGCGCCTTCCTGCTGGACATCTTCGCTAACGCCGTCACACCACGCGAGTACCTCACAGGAGAACCCATGAAGTTCAAGAGCGTTTGCAAGTTCAAGGTAAATGATACTGACTGGTGGTTCTTCTTAAGTTATCTGGGAGTTTTTGAATGAGTTGTCCGTGGCGTGACGAATGTACTATTTATTATCTTCAGTTATAGAATCAGTTACGGTCGAAACCAATAACCGATCTAAATCCAAAATTTCTGGATTGTTGAAGATTTTTGACAGAATTTCATTAGAAGTACGGTCACAGACATTGACTGTTGGGCCACCTTCATTATTCTTAACTTTGTCGGGTTATACAAGGTTAGTCGGAAAGGGGGTACTAAGCCGCGGGCCACTTAATGTATCATTGATGATTGTTTTATAGAAAGTGTCAAAATTTCAAAATTCTATAAAAATGATATCCATGCAAAATGATTTTTATTTTATTTTTTTCAAAAATTCTTCATCCCTGCTTAAGTTACAAATTCAGAAAGTGGAGCTTCTAATCCGTGACCCTAAATATGACCTAAAATGTAAATATAGCTGATCATAGCTGAGGATATATAGAATTTAGTGTATTTTTTATGAAATCTTTGAACAGCTAGCTATTTCTCCTTAATTAATGACTTTTGGGGAAAGTTGTAGAACAACAGTTATCCATTATTATGGGTACTTTAACACTCTTTCGGCTTGGTTCCCCCTTTCCGACTAACCTTGTATAAAGGGAAAGATAATTCTGTCATTTCGTCATGACACGTCATTTGTTATAAGGTGTCAATCATCACGGTTGTAAAACACGGCCAAATTATGAATGGTGGCAAGTGGCTCAACAATCAGTGTCTGTGACCGTACCTAATGAAAAACCTACATCAATCCAGGGATTTTGGATTCAGATCAGTTACTGTTTTCGGCCGTTAATCATAAGAATATAGTTAAGTACATAGTGCATTATAGATAGATAGATATACTTTATTGCACACTAAAAGAAATAAAACAGAAGGAATACACATAATTAGGAACAGTACAAATGGCGGTCTTATCGCTTAAAGCAATTTATTCCAGACAACCATTGGATGGAAAGAATTTTTAAGAAAAATATAAAGGGCAGTTTGCAGTTATAGTCTCAAGAATAAAAAATCTGTCATTATTTTATTCCCCAAATTAGTTTATATTGATACAGTCAGTTTGTCTAAATCGCGTGTTCTCTCTCGCTCTTCATCTTAGAGCGAGAGAGAACACGCGATATAGACAAAGAGTGGAGCGTGAAATTGTGGATGGCACTACTTGTGTTTGCCCTCTCACGTCTAGAAAGGAAAAAATAATTTTCAAATTTAGAATTAACATACTTCGGGAAAAGGAAACTTAATCCCATTATACATAGTTCCATTTTTATTAGAACTTAAATTGTTTTATGAACTTTTCCATTATTTATGTCATTCTAAAATCAACTCAGTTCACTTGTTTTTAAAGTTGATATTTGTGTAAGTTAGAATAAAATGTCGTTATTTTTTCATATTGACTCACAATTACCTTTATGTATTGCAGATATGTTGTGCTGAGCTGCAAACAGTGATGGTCCCACTGCCGGACTGCGCGAGCGGCGAGTGGGGACCCACGAAAGCTACTAGACTCTTCGGACTAGTACCTATAACGCATCAGGTATAACTTTCACAAACATAACATCACGCCTGTATTCCCCAAAGGGTTGGGCAGAAGTATTACAGTAACACCCTCATTTCGCTGTTATGTTTAAGTCCCATGTAAGGGGGCGAGCCTATTGCCATCAACCGGGCACAAATCCAAACTCCGAGCTGCTACTGAGGAATTCCACACGGAAAAACCCAATAACACTTTGCCCGACCTGGGGATCGAACCCGGGACCTCACTATCAGCAGTCACGCTTGCCACCACTAGACCAACGAGGCAGTACAGGAAGGAGGCAGAACTTTAACAATGTTGATAAATATATGAAGTGACATATCCTGGTCTTAGTTTAAATTGAATATTTGTGATGGTCCAAGATCTATCTCTTACGATTTGTGAGTCATCATATCTTCCCCAATCTAAACACACACTGTCATAAATTAAGTATATAATAAAAGCGCTCAGAAAGGGTCTCGTGGCTAATTACCAACCGCGCAGATCATACGACTTAGGAAGTTAAGCTGCGCTTGCCGCGGTTAATCTATGGATGGGTGACCGTTCGTTACACATCGGGACCCTTCCGTGCCTCGGAGAGCACGTTAAACAGTCGGTCCCGGGTGTCATACGAATACCTATGACAGTCGTTACTGGAAGTCAGAAACCTGAAAGTCTAACAACCGGTCTAACCCTAGGATATTGGCATTGTCCTGTAACTGGGTTGCGGAGGTCTGATGGCAGTCGCTCCGTGTAAAATACTGGTATTCAGCCGCATCTGGTTAGACTGGAAGCTGACCCCAGCATAGTTGGGAAAAAGGCTAGGCAGAACATAAAAGCTCTCAGAAAAACAAAATACCTACTAACCTGATCTTTCTCCGTTCCAGGAAGCGTTAGTATTCGCGGGTCGTGAGCTAGAGATCCAGTTCCGCATGTCGCGGCCGCTGGCGGACTTCATGGCGACGCTGCACAAGAACGGAGTGGACGAGAAGAGACTCTCCAAGTACGTGCAGCAAAACGTCTCCGATGACATCGTGTCGTTCTACATCACATTCCCTGAAGAAGGTTTGTATAGACAGTTTTCGTCAAAGAATTTTTCGATCCTAGAGATAAAACAAAAACATGGATAATATTAAATTCTTCTTTTCGTGTAGTTAGTGATTAACCTGGTGTCAGAATATATGCCGCCCGTGGGCCTCTGACTTGGCTTCACATGCCGTGGAGAAATATCTCTCAGGCTCCTCACGATGTTTTCCTTCACCGTTTTTAAGCAAGTGATTATTATACAATACGCACATGAATCCGAAAAGTCAGAGGTGCGTGCCTTGGGTTTGAACTCGAGACCTATGACTTGGCAGTCCGACGGTCACACCACTAGGCTATCACTGCTATAAATATTTATTTATATTCAATAAATTCGAAATATTGTATATCTTCATACTCACCTGTGAGTGGTTTACTATTGATTCGCATAATATTTAATGTCATAATTTATCATGGCATACCTCCAGTTATCCTAATGATCGTTACGAACAATATTAACTTTGTATAAATGTATAGACATCATTTTTAAACCGTAATAACCTAATCTACAAAATTACACCGAAAAAATATAGCCAAATGATAGTAAGTTATGCCTATCTAAACAGTAAGCCAAAAAATATTATATCGATGTATTATTTTGCCATTAAAAATTATTCCTATCTTGTTTATGCCATTGTAGATCAGTAATTTAAAAAACTATGCGAATCAAGGGCACCCTGTGAATCCTATGATCAATTTATTTCGCTCTGTTTTTTGAACCCCATCTCTCATTCTCGTAGCCGTTTTCCCATTCAATGATGTCGTCTTTCAGTTAAGCCCTACAGGCGATATCAAATGCGATATAGATGCACCTTAAACTCACCATCCGATTAAGATCTGATGGTGGATTTAAAACGTATCGATTCCATATTTAAAACTACAAATACTGATCATTAGTTTTCATTCCTAGAATCCAACATCTACAGAATATCATCTTAGCATCCCACGCAAACTTTTTAACCTCTTGAGTCACATTTCTGCGACAACTATTTCCGTGCCCCTACCGCGCGTGTCGTATTTCTGCGACAGAGAACATGCATGGTTTTTTTGTTCTATTTTCGTCCTATGAACTACGTGGTGCAACTAAAACGATTATTCAATAGAGATATGATTTACAACAATTACTTAAAATTGTTTCATAGCTCTAAGTATTGAAAAAGCTTAATATATTTATTGTGGGTAATATTTTATCGATTCGTAGTCGCGCGCTAGGGGCACGGCAATTGATATTCAGCCACGCGCTTAAAAGGTCCTGTTCTATCTTCCAGGTCAATACGGACTGGACATCTACACGCGCGAGCGCGGCGGTCCTACAGCTATCCACCAAAACGGCTCCACGGAGAAGGAGAAGCACCTCCTCACGCACTGCTGCAAATACCTCATCAACAGCAGTAAGAGGAACTAGAGTGTTAAATTAGGTGCCTATTGATGTCTAAAAAAGGCCACCAAGGCTCACACAGTTTCTTGGGCATTTAGTATGTAATATAACGCGGTGGATAGGTGATAGTCTTCATGTGGACTTTGATAACAAAAATTCAATAGAATATATCAAAAACCTACATTAATCCTACATTAATTAGATTGAGATCGGCTAATTTCTGAAATCCGATCCGATCAACGCAAATGTTTAGTTACAGTCGGCTGTCAAATATCATGTCAAATGATGTGATTGGTTGTTACCCCGGTCACTCACATTCGCACGAATACACGAACCCACAAGTGTGGGACTGACATTCGCATACAAAACGAACATTTTCCATACAAAACGGAAAACATTAGTACAATGTACGAATGTTTGCGTGCATGTGAGTGACCGGAGTTAGTATGTTAGTCAACCAATCGCATTTGTTCACATGTCAGGCCTACAGAAACCAGGGTTAGTCTCGTGTATATTCAGTTTAAGAGACCACGAGAGGCCTTTATAGAATGATGAAACTGAATAAAAAGTTGTTGAAAGTTACAAAAGATACAATATCACATTGGGTTTTCGAAAACCTACTTTACCTGAACTTGTTACATAATATTATTCATGAAACAATGAAAGGCAATTTTGTAGGGCAGGTACCCCATTAAATTGACCTGCAAATTGTGCCTTTAGGATATCAGTAGGCGCCTTTATCAGTAGTAATTAAGTTCGCTGTAAGGCATTACTTTATCAATCGTGTTCAGTAGCAGAAGCAATGCAATAGTAGTGTGTAGACTTATGATTGTCACAACCATTGATGCTGCGTGCTTATTAGGGACATTGTAGTCACAGTGAACACTATAAGGGCGGGGCGCCGAATGAACATCTCGCCCGGGGCGCCTGGACAGCTAAAGCCGGCGCTGTGTGGGGCATATTATCATCCTAAGTCAATAAGGGCGAATTCTCTCGTAATATATTATTTTATAAAGATGTCAAGAGACAATTATCCGATAGATAGATATAGATAGCTGATAGAGGAGAATGAGAGAGAAATACATGTTGTGCCGACCCCACCTAGTGTGGGATAAGGGCAGGGAGATGATAATGATCAAGAGACATTCCAAAACTGATCTTGAAAGGACAGCCGTCTCGTGTCATAAGATTCTTAAAATGATAATATACGCAAACTGACGGATAAGTTATCACAAGCTTTTGAATGCTTTGACATAATTATGTTCAATAGAATGATGTCAAAAACCGATATCAATCCAGATGTTTTTGATTGAGAATATGTGCTGTTAGTCAGTATTGCATTATCTTACATTCATAATACATTCACATACAATAATAATTTCCTAATAAATACGCAGCTGTATCAAATATTTACGCCCACATTATGTCAATTATAACCTTAAATAATATACTCAAAAAAGAGAAGCGAGGTTGTGGAAAAGACGTATTTTGTACTTTATAATTATAAATAATAATAATGCGTAAAGTAAGCTATTTTATACGACTTTTTACCCAAATGTAGATACGTAATAGTTTAGAAATAAAATCCGTCCGCTGATATAAAACATTTATTATATAATAGATTACGCTAACATTTTATACATAAAAACGTATTTTGTAAATGATATGATTCGATATTATTTGAATTTAATTAATTTAAGTACGGAATAAGGTTGTGCCGAAGCAATTTAATTGCTTTTATGTACTTTTTATTTTCATATTTTTTTAAAATAATTTGTATAAAGATTGAGCGTTTTAGTAACGATAAATGCACGTTATCTGCGATGGCAGATTCTTATTGTCATCGTCATATATTTTCGATTTATAAACTAACATGTTTCGCTTTATTTTAATACATAGGTACAGTACTCGCCAAACTAATTGACCGCTCTGAAGTCAGGCGAATGGCTGCGCAGTAGCAAATTTCGTATATAAGGTCCAGCCAAAATATCTGGACAAACTTTTACACAGTGTTCAATACGTTTAACTAAACATATCTATGTAAAAAAAACGAGATCCAAGTGTTTCATAGCGAACAAAAAAATAATAACGATTTAAATTGCTGTACTCTCTAAGAAAAATCTCATCCATTTTTTATGCATCGGCCGCCCCGTGGCGTTAGCTACTTCCGCACCGTATTACCTAAACTGCGAAGTGAAAAAAGTAGAAAAAAGGTAAGTAATTAAAAATAAAATTTTACTCGAAAAAGAAATTATGTTTAAAAAAACACTGATCTCGTTTTTTTGCCTACATATGTTTAGTTAAACGTACTGAACACTGTGTAAAAGTTTGTCTAGGTATTTTGGTTGGACCTTATATATTTTGTTACTGCGCAATCACTCGCCGAACTTCAGACCGGTCAATTAGTTCGGCGCGCACGGCGTGTTGTTTGATAATTTAGATCATGTATTGGTCAGATAGCATAACTGTAGAAGCTAGTTGCTTTTCTGCCTTACAATTCTTCCATGATTATAGACTGGTCTTCCAGGTCTACGCCTGGCGATAGCAATGAATTCATTACAAGCAATAACGAATGAAACAATTCAAAAAGATACCAGAATATTTTTTTAATGCCAGAATTAGTCCTTGGATCTCACAAACATTTTTAACTTAAAAGTACAAGTATTTTGCCTAAAATAATAGGATCCATTGCTATCAAAATCCAAGGTAAGGCCTCGTCAATTTCAGTGTTCATAGTTTTTTCTATAATCTAAGACGGTGATATACGCTTACTTATAATGTGAATTAAAAATAGATTGCTCTATTTTATTAATATATTTTTTATTTACCTGTTAAACGCACAAATGAAATGTAGCAATTTATTATTACTTAAAGCTAGTATAGTTTTAACATTACGTTTAATTTATGTGACAATATTTTTTTTTTCTATTTAATAAACACGAAAAATGTATGTAAATTTTTTATATAAATTATATGGCATGTTACTTTTCTAAATGTATTTTTTATTGTATATCAGATCTTAAAGTAGTTTAAAAAATTGAGCACCAAATTAGGAGGGACGGCAAAGTTTTCTTAAATAGTACCTAATATAACTTAAATAATTCGCACCTTTAGAATTATAGAAACCTATTTCAAAATTTTAAGATTTTAAGTTAGAATCATAAAATGACCTTGGATGACCATCTTCATCGCCTCTTATTAAAAGAGAGGCCTGTTGTGTTACGCCACAACAGGCCTCTCTTTTAATAACAGAAAGTTTCTCTCTTTTCTACAAAATTCGACGGTTTCCAAAAACTATTTTTTTTAGATAGGTCTCTATATTTCTAAATGTGCGATATATACCCACCTGAGAAGAAAAGTTTTAAAAGGATTCTTACTGGTTTTAAACACAAATAAACATTTGTTCCAGTTGCAATCTTATAGTAATACGTCAAATGAGAGTTTTACAGAACAAAAATCCTATAACCGGGTCTTCTGCAACAAAAATCGAACAAAACAAACTAATTAAACATGTTTAGTGAACACTCGGACCAATTACAACACAGTAAACAGTTAAGCCACGCCCCAATTTTGTTAGGGACGATTTCTAACAAAAACATGGTCACAGGAGACCCGGCTTAAGGCGCTTCCAATCAGTTTCGCTATCTAGAATACACTAGATATGAAAACTGGGCAATCAGCTTTTAGCCATCCGCTACTTGCTGACATTATTCACGTCTTCAGCAGATCGGCGAAGTTTGACCGCTCCGCATCAACCAATCCGTCTAATGTTTACAGAATGGAACTTCCTAATCAATGTTTCGATAGCTTTATATTTCATTATCCAAAAAAGGCATTCTTTTATGAGTATCATTTATCATAGTCTAATTTTAACACTTTATTTACTATAATGAAAACAACAAAAACATCTCAAAAAAAAAGTCTAACACAAGAACAATAGAGTCTAAATATAAATTAAAAATTACAGAGATTCGTATATGAGAGTCTTAAGAATAGTTTTTAAAAACACTTTTTTACTGTACACTTTGCTACACGTAGGACACTGTTATCATTTCGTAGAGCCGCTTTACCACGACCACGTCGCGTAGTAAACGGTTCATAGAAATATTAGGCGCTCGGAGTCATCACATTGTCGTGTCGTGTCGTCGTGTCGTGTCGTGTCGCGTCGGGTCGGGTCGTGTCGTGTCGTGAGCCGTGAAAAACAGGCTAACTTATAATGGCGGGAGAGCAAACGGTACAACGTTAACAATATTATCGATAAACCCAAAATAACAAGTTATCTGCGTTTTGTTCTTGAATAAAATATTCAATCGTCGTATTGCTACGTTTTTTTAGAAAAAAATTGGACATCCTACGTGAGGCCTTTTAAATTTTATGTTTTTCACAACCAATTGAATCAGTCAGTGATTTGATTGAACACATTACAAATTAATAATTACTTAGTATGCACACAATTTTCGACGTTATTTCATTCAAGCTTGATTCGTTTATGTCCTGCACCATTTCAAGAACTCATATAAAAAGTGCTTTTGTTAAAAACTGACATGAATGAGATCAACTCGTTTAAAAAACATCAATTAAGTACAACATTATAATGTCGACATCCAAACAATCTTACAGTAAAGTCGAATCAAACAAAAATCAAAACCCACAGTGCAAGTCAACAAAACAAACAGTGCTTATAAATTTCATCATAGATATAATTAATAAAAATATTATACATCATACATACACATATTATTCAACCCATTACTGTCCCAATGCCGAGAATGGGCCCCTTCTCAAAATGAGAAGGGTTTAGGCCTTAGTCCACCGCGCTGGTCTGGTGTAGTTTAGTAGACTACAGACACCACAAAGAACTTTATTATTAAAGAACTTTATTATTAAAGCTCTCAACTCAGTATCCTCAAATTTCTGACAAATACAAATTCCTCTTACCACACAGTAGACGAATATTTCAGTATGTAATTTCAAAATGTTGCCATCATTATTAAACTAAACCTTTAGTAGCGTTAAGCGTTGCTCTCTGCTCCACCCCTCGTATTAAAGTGCCGAGTAATCCTTCCATTTCATTTGCCGTCTCACGCAGTTGTGTGTTGTCGAAACATGAATCTGAAAAAAGCATTATCAGAACTAAGTAACCAGCCAAACCACTCCCGTGTCTATTCAAGTGTTGCATGACGACCAAGAGATTATATCAGGTAGGTTGGAGGTGTATAGTAACACCCTCATTTCGCCGTGTAATAGGGAGCGAGCCTATTGCCATCAGCCGGGCACAAAGACAAACTCCAGGCTGCTACTAAGGAGTTCTAAGGCAGGTACAGATTGCTGTAACGTAACATACAATGTAACATGAAAGGTACGTAGTACGCACGCGTAGTGTGCACGGTTCGTGCGAGCAAGGCGTCCACACTATGGGAATTCAGTTACATTGCATGATACATAGCGACGATGTGGACGGCAAATTCTTTCATTGCGTGTTACATTTCGTAAGTCTGTACCCAGCTCCACACGGAAAAGCCCAATAACACTGCCCGACCTGAGGATCGAACTTAGGACCTCACGATCAGCAGTCGCGCTTGCCACCACTAGACCAACGAGGCAGTTGCAATTAATGTTAGATTCAACAATTTTAAGCTCTCACCATCCATGGCAAAGTTATTAGTCAATATCTGCTGCAGCCTATCCAACACCGTATCCAGGTCAGCATTGAGCTCCTTCATCTTGTCATTACTGTCTTCCACGCACCGTATGTCTGCGGCGAACTTCTGTTCGGCAGCGGATAAGGAATGGCACGTCGTGTCAGCTGGGCGAGGCTTCGTTGTCGACCGTCGTTTGTCTGGGATCTCTGTTTCTAAAAATTGATTAGGTTACTGATAGTAGCGACGTTCTAGTGGCGTAATATCATTGGTTGGAACTGAGCTAGTTACAACTTAGGGTTTGTTTCGAGACGAGGTATCTCTAGGAAAAATCGTATGCAAAGCAAATACTGACTGATGGCTATTGAACTCACATAACATAACATCACGCCTGTATTCCCTGAAGGATGGGGCAGAGGTGTACCTAAAGAAACACCCTCATTTCGCCGTTATTTTTAAGTCTCATGTAATAGTGGGCGAGCCTACTGCCATCAGATGGGCACACATCCAAACAACGGGCTGCTACTGAGGAATTCCACATGGAAAAACAATAACACTTTGCCGGACCTGGGGATCGAACCCAAGACCTTACGATCAGCAGTCGCGCTTGCCACCACTAGACCAACAAGGCAGTCTATAGAGACAAATACATTTTAATAAACTTACCATTATACCAACTACTGATATCATTCATAGACACAGTAGATATGCTGTCCGAGGTCGCATGCACAACCACAGGCTTCAGAGCATCCCCAGACACAGTCAGCAAATTCTGACTTTCCTGTTTGGACACCACAGAGAAGTTGCCAGAGTCCAGGCTTAGTACTCTGGGCTGGCTCTTAATATCGGGCACTTTGGACTGCTTTTCGGTTTCGAGTACAAGTATCGGGCTGAATAGGTCAAATGCCTGTGGTCGTTCGTTTTTGTCAACTTTTGTCGCATTTTCTTGTGGCATGGTGGGCTGATTTGATGATAGATTCTCCTAGAAAGATATGAAGTATAAATAACGGTACAAATCCGCGTTACCTAGATTTCGAATCGTCGTAAAAGATAGGCTTTTACGCTTTATAAGGCAACGTACCCATACTACGTGACCCTTTCAGGGGGGTCTTCAAAATACCACGCTTGGTCACAGGGGCGAGGGGGGGGCTTAGGTTTTCGTCATGTAGTCAATATCCTCTAGGGAAATATCTCGCTCTTTTTCGAGCTATATTCAAATATGGCGCGCAGCGTTTAGCGCTTTTTAAACTCACAGGAGGCTACACTGACGCATATATAAGCCAAATAATATGAGACATTTTTTTATATCGTTCTATTTGCTAAAAATGATTTAAAAACATATTTATGAATTACTACGTGAAAACTAGAGGGGGAGGGGGGGGGGGCTATTGGTGGTCACCGAGGGGGGGAGGGGGGTAAAAAATTGTAATAAATGGTTCACGTAGTATGGGTACGTTCCCTAATTTGCATCAATAGTTTAAAATTAAATATGGTATTAAAAAAAACGTAGAATTGTGCATTTTGTAAGCGCAGTTTATTGCAAGTGGAAACCGTCGGTCCCGGCTGTCATAAGAATACCTATGACAGTCGTTACGGGTAGTCAGAAGGGTGAAACTCCGACAAACCAAGTCTAATCTTAAAATATCGGCATTACCCAGTAACTGTGTTACGGAGGTCTGATGGCAGTCGCTCCGTGTAAAATACTGGTATTCAGCCGCATCTGGTTAGACTGGAAGCTGACCCCAACATAGTTGGGAAAAGGCTAGAAGGAAGAAGTTTGTTGCAAGTGAACCAGGCAAACTTAGAGCGAGAATGTGAGGAATGTAGTTGTGTTTCCTGCGGCCTGCTCTAATATTTGATGAAACATGAAGAAAAGACCTTAATTAAAAACTTTATCCTCTCGTCTGTCAGTATTAAAGCCATGTTGTTTACAAATAGCACATAGCGCTGCTCTCGGCTACTAAAGCATGTCGTATTTAAGGCTCCATATTTTACCCTACCAACTCGAAGTGGGAGTATATCTTTACATAGTATAAAACAAAGTCGCTCCCGCTGTCTGTACGCTTAGATCTTTTAAACTACGCAACGCAATTTAATGCAATTTTCAGCAATAGATAAGAGTGATTCAAGAGGACGGTTTATATGCCCCACATTAATATCTACATTGCACCCGGGCGAAACCGGGGTGGGTCGCTAGTTATCTTATAAACTTAAATACAACAAGAATCTTGGTTCCAATTTACCTTCAATATCTTAAGTCGGTTGATCTGTGTCGACATATGAGTCCAGTGCGCTTCTACTTTTGTTCGGAGTTCGTCGTTTTCACTATTTTTCGTTTCGCTGTCGTTGTTACATATCCTGTCGAGCCGGCTTGATAGATCCTGGAGAGACCTGTGACGTCATCAGAGATGTTTTATAAGAAAAAATATTAAAGGATAAATTGACTACGTCCCGTGTCACATTAGCCTCCGGCCAGCGTAAGGATTTGTCAAGCGTGAGTACAGCGTGGACGTCATGAGTAAGCTTGACGAAACCCGGACAGACACTAGAGCAGGGGTACCCAAACATATTTACCTCATACCAATTCGCGTAATATTATTAGCTGGCGTATTACCACCACCTTAATAGGGTCAGTTTCCACTAAACGAAAAATCCGCGCGTACTTTTTTGATGTCACTGAATAAAGAACTGTATAGGTCTACCAGAATCTGATGGCAAATAGGGAAATTAAATGTTTTTGTGGGTAACACAAGGGTAATTTGAATAAAAAATCTTGATACTTGTAATTTTTTTTCTTTAATTTTTTCTCGATCTTCTTCCTGCCCTTATCCCACACTAGATGGGGTCGGCACAACATGAATTTCATAAATCCATGTTATTAGAGGTTTTGACTTATTGTTTTATGTGACCCAATGTCCTTGCTAATATTATGCACTGGGTCCCAAAATGATATGCTGATATATGGTTCTTTGCAATTTTATTGTAATGGAAAAGGAAACCTTGTTAAAATAAGTATGTTTATTAAAAACGTTTGAACAAGAAAACATTAATCAGAACTGGAAAATGTATCAACTACAGTCATACTCGTTTTGACAAGTGGCATGTTGACATTGCCATATGAAAACCACTGTTTGTTATTAATTTTTAATGCCATGAGATTCTGGTTGACCTATATCAATATTGCTTTTAAATATAAAATCCGACGCAGACATCAACCGTTTCCTCGCGCATGGCCAAGCATACTCGAGCGTCGAATTTTATACTTAAAAGCAATACTGATATAGTTCTTTAAGGCTCATTTACACGTTGCACGTTTCTTGAAGCAAGTCTCATGCTATCTCTGTTTTTGTCGTAGAGAAAGACAAAGATAGCATGAGACTTGCTTCAAGAAACTTGCACCGTGTAAATGAGCCTTTATTCACTGACATCAAAAAAGTGCGCGTGGATTTTTCCGTTTGGTGGAAACTGACTCATACACGCTGCGTACCACAGCCTGGGAACCCCTACGCTAGAGCAATATGTGCCTAAAGCAACTCATAAAATGCTCACTTGTGCTGTGTTTCCAACTGCGTTATAATATCTTGCAGCATAGTGGTAGGGTTGTTGGCATTATTGCCAGATGCCTTGCCGACTGTCGACGTGAATATCACCGGTCTACCATCCTTCCGTCTTCTTACAGAGCCACCTTCTGCTTTGTCTGTGCTCTTCTTAGAAACCTTCTTTGGGCATTTCTTCTTAGTCTTGGTGCAGAAGAATAGTCTCTTCATGCCTTTTATGAAGTTTAGGCATTCTGAAGATTTTGTCTGGAATAGTGAACATAAACATTATTACGCTTTGGTCTCGCCGAATTTTAAGCATAAACAATTTATGAATTTATCTAATACTAGCGTTCTGTAGAAAAACAAGCAATCCAGGAAAGACACCCTTTTTTTATCGCTGGATAATCCTCATGGATGTCCCTCGCCCGGGGAAGACGAGGGCGTCTGCCGGACTCTTACCGGCTAAAAACCAACGGTGTTCCTCCTCTTGACCGTTCGGCCGGGGTCGCGGGATTTGCAAAAGCATGCACCGCAACCCCGGCAGGATCTCTCCTCTGTGGGGCCTTGCCCCATATCCTCCTGAGAAGCGCGCACGGAATACTGTGCGCCGCCTTCTCGGGTCTGTTACTGTTCGGCCGGCGGGTCCCCTGCCCCACCACCCGCAGGCCACACACTAGGGTGGCCGGAAGTCGCCGCGCGCCCTCCGGCGCCCGGTGAGTCTGGCGCAGGAAGAGAGAAAAGCAGACAGCACCCTCTCCCTCTCCGCTCCCTCCTTGGTCGCCATCACCCCCTCGCAAAAGGAGGCGATGGCTTCCCACGCACCGTCGCTCCCGACCATGGACAGAACCACGGCAGGCCGCTGCCTGCCTGTTTCTCGCTAGAAATGACACCCTGGACCTGTCACAACTATCGAAAAACGACTTCTGTTCTAAGCATGAAAATTATGTAAAAAGAAAGTAACATACTTGTCCATCCATGATCTCATTCACCAAGTGTGTCTTCTTATGTCCAGTAACTGTATTTAAGTCTTTGTCATACAAGTAACATTTCTCGCAAAAGTAAATGTCACTACACTTTGCACATTTGAATTTTAGCACCTGAAAGTAAGTAATAAGAAATTGTGTTATGCAAAATTTTATTATATCTGACCCGCTCCGACGTCGTACGAGTAACGGGTACCATTATGTTATTTGATTGAGGTTTTTTCGACATTCTTGACAAGTCATGATAACTTAGCTAATATAAACTACACGTTAATAAACTATACACATAAAACTGCCCCGAGAATCATGTCTAATAATAAAAGTAACAGAATTGACTCAGCAGTCATTGTGCCGATAGTCGTTACGGCCAATGGCTTAATAGCAAAGAGCCTCGACCAACACCTGATGAGGCTCTCGTTGGGCAGCTGGGTCAAGGGCCTGATACAGAAAGCGGTACTTCTGGACACGGCGCGTATTGTCAGGAAGTTCCTCTCTCTGAGGCCCTGACCACCGGTAGCTTGGACCCTGTTCCCGATGCCGGTGGGCTACTATTTTTTATATTTTTAAATGTTTTTTATATTTTTTGTGGAAATATTTAAAAATATAATTTATATGTATATACAATGAATAAACGAAAGTAACATAATATTGTTTAGTAACAGTGTATTTTTCACCCTGAAAAATGATTACCGTAAAATGGGGCTATTTGAGATTCATGGGGTTAATTGGAACGAACAAGGTACAGGAGATTTTTCTATACAAGGTGTAAAAAGACCCTTCACGAAGCTGTCAACCATGCATTCAGTACATCAAACTAAGTAACCCTACGCAAAAATTGTCGCTGGGAAATGACTTTCTTTATTGGATGAAAAATTTCGTTTTACTGTAAAGCTAAATGTAACGCACTCAAAACAAAAAACTGTGCTGATAGATGCAATGAGTAGGTAGTAAACGAGTAATGGAGGTATTTCAAGTATTTGCAACCTTCAAAACTAGTAATTTAAAAAAAAGTTCTGAAAAAGTTGGAACTTTGACCTCCAATATCTCCGTAACTAGAAGGTTCCCAGGCATAATCCAGAACAAAAAAAATATCGCAATGACGTGGAGAATAAGTGCCTTTCGGCTTCGTTA
This sequence comes from Amphipyra berbera, assembly GCA_910594945.2. Taxonomy (NCBI): domain Eukaryota; kingdom Metazoa; phylum Arthropoda; class Insecta; order Lepidoptera; family Noctuidae; genus Amphipyra; species Amphipyra berbera. The sequence continues at coordinate 4,679,743 of OU343138.1, forward strand.
AGGGTCTTTTTACACCGTTTATATGTTTTAACTAAATAGGAATCATTTTAATATTTAATAAATATACAATTTCATTAAAATTGTAAATACGTATAAGAAGTACGTTCTATAACTGAATTCCAATTAACTTCGTGGTTCTCAAATAGCCCCATTTTAACGGTACCTACTTCTTGTCGAGTCAATAACTTCTCTAAGATCTGGTGTATAAACACTTTGTCCCACACACAGACAACTGAAACACTATTATATAAAGAAACATCTACGAAACAAGAATAAGTACGATATACAACCTACAACCACAACAAGTAACAAACTACAATAATTCATTGACTGCACCTGTCCACGCCCTCATTGTGCCATTCTTCAATATAATAATATCGAAAGTGTGAAAATGGCGGAGAGTAGACGAGCGCCGGCGCCGGATGCAGGTAAAAAGTGCAAGGTGAACCCGTGGTAAATACGAGAGGTAAACAATAGGGTGAATATTCGAAATTTTTTAACATTATTTTAACAAATCATTCTTCTCCCGGGTTGTTAACGTTATAGTATTGTCAGATTGCTTTTATTCTTGTCTTATTGCTTGACGGCAGCGGTATGGTTTGAGTTTTCATTATCATAATTATATTATTAAACATCTGCATTCTTAACTTTGGGATGATGCTAAAGACGTTCTCAAATTTTGTTAATATTTGTCGAAGAATGCCCCAATAACAGGTAGGTAAATACTATGAAATGAGCGACATGTGGGTAGCAACATGTGGGTAGGTACAGATAGAATACAATGAACAGGTTAACAAGTATTAACTATTATTATTATTAGTTTTTACTGCCGTCATACGAAGCGATTGATTATGTTATAGGAAGACATATCTTATAGTTTAAGATATCTTTTACATCTTCATATCTTTTAGTTTAGTCTTGCAGTTATTTCTTGTACAATTAAGTAAGTAAAGTAGAAGTAAAAGTAGTAGTAGTAGTTTAAATAGTAGTTAGTTAGTTCGTTTTTTTAGTTTTCGTTTAGTAGTTTAAGTCTTTCGTTACTACATACATACATAAACTCACGCCTTCTCCCATGTGGGGTAGGCAGAAACTATAGAACGCCACAGGCTACGATCATTACATACTCCTTTCGCTATAAATGTTGTTACTATAATTTAGTAATAAACCTGAAAGTACTAAAGGTCCAGCTACACCCTCAATCTTATTTGCAAAAATTCTAGTTTTCTAAGTAAGCGTGTATGTTAAGACGGCTAAACAGTATACCACGCAGTACTATTAATACCGACTTTGCGAAAAGTTTGCGGGTTTGACCCGCATGCGTGACGCTCGCAATTCACATTTTGTGCGTGTATAAACAGATAAACATCATCATCATAATAAACAGAGTACCTATACAAGTTTAGTCGGAAAGGGGGTACTAAGCCGCGGGCCAGCTAAAGTATCATTGATGACTATTTTAAAGCAAGTGTTAAAATTTCAGCAAAAAGATTTTTATTTTAGTTTTTTTTTTAAAAGAAACATACCCAATACTCAATACTCTTTATTTATTTGCGTATTCCACAATGTTACTTAGGTGGTAGTAATAGAAAATTATGTTACAATTGTGGACCCTGTTGGGCACAGCAAAGTAGGAGAGAGGAGGATCGTTATTAAATTAGATAAAATTTAAAACAAATAGAAGTTTAGTATGAAGTATAGTTATGTTTTTTTTTTTTTGTTTTGTATGTTGGTAGATAACTTGGTTTTTTGAATTTAGTTGCCTTTATTTAATTTTTTTTTTTTTGTCCTATTTATTTAAATTATAATTATGTATTTCAAATTATATTCGGAGTTTAATAATTTATTTATATTATACTATTTATTACTATATTTACCCTGTTTATCTTTTTAGAGTACTTATTTGTTTATCTATTAAAATATTAAGATTGCAAGTTTATTTGGCTTAGTTATTTAAATACTAATTTATGTACACTTACTTTATTTAATACTATCCTATAATTATTAGACTATTAGAAACTATTAGAGAATTTAATAATGTGCTAACCAATACCTAGGTACATTATTATCTATTTAGTTATTTATATTGCACATTTCTTTTAGTGTTTCCCGTATCTATTATTGCTTATTACTTTCTACAGTTTATGTATATTTTTGTACTATTATTTACTAGGAGTACTAGGAATTTAGTAAGAACATAATTATTGTTATTATTATACGATTAGAATTTATCACTTAAATATTCATTTATATTGTAGTAGCATTTGCTTAACAATAGCTGTTTTAGGTTTTTTACAAATATGTGAAGTTTATTTACGTTTTTTTAATTTTTCGGGTAATTTATTGTAAACTTTTATAGACATTACGAATGTGCTTGAAGAATGGATTTGAAGTACCTGCTTTAGTTATGAATTCAGAAAATTAATTTTCTAGTCCTTGACCCCAAATATGACCTAAATTGTAAAAACAGCTGATCATAGCTATGGACAGATAGATTTTAGTATATTTTTTACGAAATCTTTGCAAAGCTATTTTTCTTAAACTATCAAGTTTTGGGGAAAGTTGTAGAACAAAAGTTATCCCTTATTATGGGTACTTTAACACCCTTTCGGCTTAGTACCCCCTTTCCGACTAACCTTGTATACAAATCCGCATGACTTTAAAAACACCCTTAGGCCTGCGCCCACAGGTGGCATGGCATGGCAAAGGATTTTTTAATCTCAAATAATTTTAAACCTTATTATAATACCATTTAGGTCACGTATTTACCGTATCACGGTATGCTAAGCAAATATGAGTGCTAATGGTATTAACATAAGGTTTAAAATTATTTGAATTATTAGGGTTAGCTAAACGTAAAATTCGGAAGCCCATACCCAGCTCTAATGAGAGGTCCATGTCCACAAAGACGTATGACAAGCTTACCTGTATAAGCGGCTGCGTACATAGCACGCATGTAGCACTGACGTTAGCACTATTCCGACTAGCCACGACGCGCTGAACTACTGGCAGCCAGCGAGCACTGCTACAGCTCTGTACACCCCACTCTGAGACCGCGCGAGCACTCACGCCGAGCATACCGGCGCTCTGGAGACATTCAAGAAAAATATAATCATTAAGGGACCAAACCTAGAGGAGGGTACTCTGGAGCACTTGTTTATCTATTGTCGTAAAATATCTGTCCCCCTATATGATTTTTACTGTCTGTTAATATTCCCCGTCCTATTAATATTTCGTTTATGTTAACCTTGGCTCATTCCCCCTTAATTAAAATTCTATATTAATTTACTATGACTAATAATATACGATTGTAATATAACTCCTCTTTATTAATATTCCTTCTCTCAAACCCAATAATTTATCTTCCCTTTTTCTCCTTTTAACTCTAAATGTAATTTGTGTTGTCTTGTGATTGTTTATTAACATATTGTAATGTCTTTTTTCAGCATGCTCATCTGATTTCAACGCTACAAACACCGGTCAATCGTTTCTGTTTAGTGTAATACTTTACATACTTATCGCAGTGTTTTTTTCAACCTTGACGTTGGCAGAATCATAAAAAACGATGAAGCCGTAAAAATTAAATTTGAATCGAATTGAAGGGACCAAACACACTTGTCAGCTTCAAATAGCATTACGCTGATAGAAATGTGTCATTTTGTTTGAATATGTAGTTCTGTACTGCCTAGCCTTTTCCCAACTATGTTGGGATCAGCTTCCAGTCTAACCAGATACTGCTGAATACCAGTATTTTACACTGAGCGATTGCCATCAGACCTCCGCAACCCAGTTACTGGGCAATGCCGATATCCTAAGGTTAGACCGGTTGTCAGACTTTCGGACTTCTAACTTCCCGTAACAACTGTCATAGGTATTCGTATGACACTTGGGACCGACTGTTTAACATGCTCTCTGAGACACCGAGGAGTCTCGATGTATAACTAGCGGTCATCCATCCACAGACAGACCGCGCCAAGCATAGCTTAACCTCGCGAATAGTATGATCCGCGCGGATGGTGATTAGCCCCGTGCCCCTCTTTGTTTGAATATGTATATGCATGCTTTCTACTATCCGCATCACTCCAGCTTTCAAATGCATCATTTTATGCATGTTGTAGAATACTTTTGCAGGTGACAGCACACAAATTCACAGGTGATGTCGATAAGTGTGTTTAAAACCCATTCAAATTTTGCGAGTTGATGCTGAGTAATAATTATACACAGTCCATAACCGGTTCGATGCCAACTCTGCATAAAACAATAAAAAATCTATTGTTTTATGCAGATTTGACAGCAAAACGGTTAAAAATATTCTTAACATCGGCATACCTTGTCAAAACAAGCCTCAACATCGGCCTGTGCATGGTCGCAAACAACGCCAAGGTATGCAGACAATGCGGTCACATGTGCCAACAACGCTGCCAGTCTTTTGGGTGACACGCAGCCATTGTGGTCCATGCAGCAGTTAGCCAATGCTCCCCATTTGTCTGATGCTGACTCTTCACTTAAGATTATCAGTAAGGTTTTAGCTGCTAGCACTCTTACTGGTTCTTTTCTATCACTGAAAGAATATTGGTTTTTAAGTTTTTAATAAATTATCAATATCAGGTATTGCCATGTGCGTAGACAGGATTTTGTCCAGGGTGGAGCAAACTCAGACAGTAAATATTTGTCTTTTCAATAAACCTGGAAGTGCATAATAGGATTATGGGGCGATTATGCCCTGAAAACTTATTTTTGAGGTCCAAATAAGTATAGACGGAGTCAGGCATTAGTCTGTGTATTTTGGGTAATTGTTCTATTATTATTATTATTCTGTAGACATGGGTGGCAAGTTGACTGAATCTAGACCATTTACCTATTCTTTCCTGTGCCAGGGCGGCACAAGCGCCCCATCCGCCCCACCCTGAATATGCCAATGGTATTGCTGAATGATAAAATGTATTTCCGTAATTATTTAACAATTGTATTAATTCACATAGTAATAAATGAATCTATAATCAAGCACTATTCATTAAAAGATTATAAATAATTCTAGAAGACTAAATAACTATTAATACTAAAATGTATTTATTGTGAAGGCCATACTACTAAAATTTTAATAAAACTAATTTGTTGCTACACTAGTTTTTATGTAAAAACCTTCAGAAAACTGCTTTTGTCTACTATTCCTATTCACGCAGTATGAAAATAGAAGTTCACACATAATATTGAGGCTTCTAAATTCAAAAGCATTCTTTTATTTAAATTTAGACGGGACCTAAGGCACTCACCTGTCATAGACATTGAGCAACAAGTTGATCAACAGGTCGACAGCCAAATCAATATCTCCATTAAACAAGCCTTCCTTCTCAGCCGCAAAGTATATGTCTGCGAGAACTGACTCCAACTCCACTGTGTCCAAGGATAAGCTGCTCTCAGACAGACTCAGCTGATGTCTGGCAAATACTCCAGAACTGATGCGAAGTGGGGGTACTGGAAAAGAAATAGCAGCTTTAAATAGTTTCACCCTCTATTGTAGGTAGTACTATTATTGAATCTTAGTTGTTCTGTATTGAAAATGCATTGTTTCAATAATATTAAGTAAATAAAAATTTACTTAACTTTGCTGTATATATTTCAAAATATAGTCATTTATTGAAACTTAATACATCTGAAATTCGAAACTTCGCTATAAATGGAAACGAAAATGTCAACAGGTTGCACCTACCTCTCAGGTGTTTTTGTAAAGCATATATCTTGAATGCAACGCGGTAGGCGTTGTATTTTATTCCGTCATAGTCCTCGAGGGATTCCATAATCTTTCTGAATTCTGGACGATCATATTGTTGGTTCCCTGTCGCCTCGCTAAAACAAAAAGTTTTCGAAAACTTAACAATTTATAGGTAGGTACACAAAAAGTTCCTGTGACAGTGAAAGTTTTACGTACTCGATGTAACATGGATATCCCGCCTCATTTTCTACTTTTTTCCAATTATTCGAAGTCATGTCTATTATTTTCTTTCACAATGACATAGTTTCAATACAGTATATGTGAGCAAAGTCAGCAAAATATATTAGCAGTCAACCGTCATATATTATTCAAAAATCTATATCACTGTTTCACAGAATATTTCTAAACAGACTAGGTCACTTTTACGCGAATGACCGATATGCTGTATCTTGTTTCAATATTTTATTGGTCAAAACTTAAGCAAGCACAGTTTTTATTGGTTTATACTAATTTTACATGCAGATTAAAAAGAAAACAGAGAACAAGTTATTGTTTGTTCTAAGAACAAGTTTCTTAAAACAAATAAATTCTGAAAAATATAAAGGGTAGCATTCTTATAAGAAATTAACGAGTTGTATCAAATAACTATATGGAACTAGGAAATTAATTTTCCACTAGGCAGGAGAAATAAAATAGTACAAAATATGATTAATTATTTGATTTTTATAAATTGAAAAACACGAATTTGTATCTGCGTATAACAAAACGCTGATTGATGACATTAGTTAGTTCTCTTTGTCGGAAACGAAATTTTATCTGATAACAACCAATGAAAACCAAGATAGTTTTGTTTATGTGGTATTATACCCAATCAGAGGACCGCATATAAATGGTATTTTTTCTGCCATTTTCTCTTTGTAACGGAGACGCCATTTTGCAAGCGTCACTTGGCGGCGTGTCGGGTTTCCGCATTTTGACCCGAAATACCTTTACTAAAATCATAATATTGTTTTGTTTCGTATAATATGTCGTATCAATCAAGTGTAGCGCAAGACACTTTAGCTGCGGCACAATTAGAGATGGCCGGTAACCCCAATGCTTTGGCGTTGCGTCGGCCATTCGACCCGGTGGCGCACGACTTAGAAGCTAGTTTTCGTTTGACACGATTTGCGGACCTAAAAGGACGAAGCTGCAAAGTCCCCCAAGATGTGTTGGGTAAACTGGTGGAATCGTTACAGCAAGACTATTCGCAGCAAGACGACCAGTTCATGCATGTGGCGATCCCGCGCATCGGTATCGGCTTGGATTGTTCAGTAACGCCACTCCGGCATGGAGGACTTTGTTTGGTGCAGACTACGGACTTCTTCTACCCACTAGTTGATGATCCATACATGATGGGGAAGATCGCGTGTGCTAATGTACTAAGCGACCTATACGCGATGGGTGTAACTGAATGTGACAACATGCTCATGCTGCTAGGTGTGTCAACAAAGATGACCGAGAAGGAACGTGATGTTGTCATTCCTCTTATAATGCGTGGTTTCAAAGACTCTGCCCTAGAAGCTGGCACATCTGTCACTGGAGGCCAGACGGTCATTAACCCCTGGTGTGCTATTGGTGGTGTGGCTACCACTATTTGCCAGCCTAACGAATACATTGTTCCTGATAATGCTGTTATGGGTGATGTTCTTGTACTAACGAAGCCCCTTGGTACCCAAGTAGCAGTGAACGCTCACCAATGGCTTGATCAACCTGAACGCTGGAATCGTATAAAGTTGGTTGTCTCCGAAGAGGATGTGCGCAAAGCATACCACCGTGCAATGGATTCCATGAGCCGACTGAATCGTATTGCTGCCCGTTTGATGCATAAATACAATGCTCATGGTTCTACAGATGTCACTGGCTTTGGTCTGCTTGGCCATGCACAGAACCTGGCTTCTCATCAAAAGAATGAGGTTTCATTTGTTATTCATAATCTGCCAGTGATTGCTAAGATGGCAGCGGTGGCTAAAGCTTGTGGCAATATGTTCCAATTGCTACAAGGACATGCACCTGAAACATCTGGTGGACTGCTCATCTGTTTGCCACGTGAACAGGCTGCTGCATACTGCAAAGATATTGAGAAGCAAGAAGGCTACCAGGCCTGGATCATTGGTATTGTGGAGAAAGGCAACCGCACTGCCCGCATCATTGACAAGCCCCGAGTCATTGAAGTGCCTGCTAAGGATTAAATTATGTTCAGTTTGAGACAATTACAAATTTTATATCTTTAAATATGGCTCCTTGAGAACTGGATAAATTGTTTTGAATTTATTATGTATAACTTGATCTTAAGTATTTTAGTTTGATCTTTGGTTTCCAATGTTTTCTTGTAAGATAACAAGTTACATTTTTAATATTAAAATTGATGTAAGAAAGCTTTTAGGAAACTCAATCTAGTGACTATTTTGGTGTTTATAATTTTAGATAAGGTATCATAAATGAAAATAAGAGAATAATTCCATTAGGTACACATAACCTATTTGTTTGCAGCTTGTGGAATGTTTCTGCAAATTGTGAGATAAGTATAATTATTAGAATAAAGTTATTTTTCAGTCAACATGTTGTTTTATTTTTAAGAAAATAAAATATTGACTGTTAGGAAAATATCATGACAAGCTGGATAAATTACAAAACCAATGGCCCACATTAGCTGAAAATCGACAGGTATGGGAGTTATGGGGACGGCCTTTGCCCAACAGTGGGATGTTACAGACTGACAGTAACAGTACAACATCATCTTAATAAAACAGTTAAAAAAATATTAAAATTCACATTATTAAAAAGTCATTAATTCTTAAATTGAAAAATCTAACTCATATTGGGTTCTATAGATATTAAATTATAATAAAACACTTTATATAATAAGTAAAACTTTTATTCACCAGTGTCTAAGAAAACAATGAATATTAGCTATCATCATCATCCCACAAGCCAGGCTTAAAGAAAATTACACAGTTAATTTTTAATCCACTGTCATTAATTTTTTTATAACTGTCATGATTTTTACGATTTACATTTTTAGCTTTGTGTAACTGTGACATAGGTACAATGATAGGAAAAAAAGTAAGTTATGAAATGCTAACATTAATTATGGAATTTCAGGCCTACAGTCACTTGACAAGATATTCACCTTATTGCTAGCAAGCAGTCTGATTAATAGAAGACAACAATCGATTTAAGAAGACATGGTTCGACGAATATGCCACATAATATCTCTATTATTTGAAACATATTCTTAATTCATTAAATCAACAATCACAAATCTTTTAGCAAGTGCACACATAATATACAGAACATTTTAAAATCAAGATCTCTAAATATCAAAATCACAAACTTATATTTATAGTAAACACATTCATTATAAACTCACAGACAGTTCTGAAGTTGGAAATATATAATATACCTTTATAGTTGCCATAAACAATGTCTGATAAATGATAATAAAAAATTTACAACTTATAATTGGTAGATGTAAGCAATCGTCTGGTAACACTGCCTTTACGACGCTCGGGTATCATTTCTGTGGCCCTAAAGGTGAACGCACACTTATCAGAGCCGAAGGAAGCGAAAGAGCCGAAAGAATCGAATTTTAGAATTACTTGTATGAAATCCTATGAAACCTCGCACACTTACCCGCGGCGAATCGTCCGATTCGGATAAGTGACGAGGTTTCATAGGATTTCATACATGTAATTCTAAAATTCGATTCTTTCGGCTCTGATAAGTGTGCGTCCACCTTTATGAGCCAAGAAACTAACATTAGCCATTCTCGTTTACATGGCTGCTCAATGCATATGACTGCATGGCACGGTACATCATAGTACTTCCTACATTACACCATCTCAAATTGCGGCAACTTGTCATCATTTCCAAGTGCCTAGTTGTTGAGGGTTAGATACTTATAACCCTCTTATATTCCTTTTACCAAAATAGTAATTTTGTTTTGACTATGTAAATGACACAGTAGTAAAATATAAATGTTAAAATAATACCTACGTATTTTGTTATTTCTGAATCTGTTCGTTGAATTTACGGCAAAAAATAATGATGCTATTTAAAAATAAATGTTCCATTGAAGAACCATCAAATTCTGCACAACTCAAAGACATTTCCCAAGCGCTTAAATTACTGAACACATTCTTAATTTAGTATTTTAATGTGATATTTATACTATCAGGCGATTTTAGATTCAAAGATATGAAACCTCCAAAGAGATATTAATTGAGTAAAAACTTAATAATATAACATGGAATGAATATAATTCATACTTTGATTTTCAATTATCCACTGAAATACAATAACTTACAGCCACACATTATGTGAACTTAGTTCAAAGATTTTTATGTAATGGCACTTGACTGTTAAATGAAGTTATTTTTCCCAAAAAACATGAGACCAATGAGTTTCGAGAATCAATGTATAATTTGACCTAAAAATGTGGAATACAAATGTCGATACAAAAATGCCGTACACTCTGTAAAGTCTATAACTGAAGCACAAACTAACTGCTGGCTTGTTTGCAGGTCTTCAGTTGAGCGGTGAGTTGAGACATGGCCTCTTGCGGGGTCGACTGTCGTCACCATTTTGTTCAATATGGCTCTGGTCACGTTTTTTCGGTGAATTGTTGTTCTGAAATTGATAAAAAAGAAATTTTTAGAAAACATACCTAATTCGGTAATAACTTAACAAATATTGAGCAATAAAAAAAAACTAAAAAACCTTGTGTAATCACAGGAATTACAAAATAAATATAAAAAAACTAAAAAACCTTGTGTAATCACAGGAATTACAAAATAAATATAAAAAAACTAAAAAACCTTGTGTAATCACAGGAATTACAAAATAAATATAAAAAAACTAAAAAACCTTGTGTAATCACAGGAATTACAAAATAAATATAAAAAAACTAAAAAACCTTGTGTAATCACAGGAATTACAAAATAAATATAAAAAAACTAAAAAACCTTGTGTAATCACAGGAATTACAAAATAAATATAAAAAAACTAAAAAACCTTGTGTAATCACAGGAATTACAAAATAAATATAAAAAAACTAAAAAACCTTGTGTAATCACAGGAATTACAAAATAAATATAAAAAAACTAAAAAACCTTGTGTAATCACAGGAATTACAAAATAAATATAAAAAAACTTAATATGTTGTTCCAGTGCCTCGTTGGTATACTGGTGGTAAGTGTAACTGCTGATTGTGAGGTCCTGGGTTCGATCCCCAGGTCAAGGAAAGTGTTATTGGGTTTTTCCGTGTGGCATTCCTCATTATCAGCCCGGAGTTTGGATTTGTACACAGTTGATGGCAATAGGCTCACACCCTATTACATGGCACTTGAAACATAATGGTGAAATGAGGGTGTTACTATACACCACGGCCCAACCCTTCAGGCCATACAGGATGATGGTATGTTGGAAACATTGTTAAGATTAAAAAATTGTTACTGCACCAAAGAGAATATTTAGTACGTCAAAAACTATTGTATACATTACTTGATTCGTTTTGAAATTGGAATATCTATCAATAACAGACATTTTATAAGTGCAACCTAGTTTTTACACCAATGGCCTCTAAATCTGCAGTCAACCTGCCTATGACCACACCAATAAGGCGCAAATCTTACAATGCTTTTAGTCATATACAACTTTTATGGTATGGGAACCATATGGATTTTATACCAGTATTTAAACTAGATACTAAATGGCTATTATTATGGAATATATTTGAATATATGCATTAAATTAGTCTTGGGTATACAATAAAACGTAATAAATTTCCCAGTTAATTAAAGCCAAGCTGATAAGATGATGATAATGCTTGATTCTGTATATTATGAAGCATTTAATATTGGCAAGTCAGGTACTTCATTTTGTTGTTGCAGACGTATTAGTAAAATAATTTAATTACCTTTTTCTCCCATTGTTGATGTAGATATCTTAACAATATATTTGTTTTCTCTGTTACAATTACTGAAAATAGAGAAATAAATACATTACATTAAGACTGCATAAAAATATGGATAATTACCATACCATAGTTTAAATCCAATCAATAACTTGTTAACTTCACATTAGGTTATGTTCTGTTCCAACACTGATGACGCCCTAATTATTACTATAAATAAACAAACGGCTCGTATTAGAGAATAGAATCGTATACTCAACTTTGTTCAGATGGTATATCCTTAGTTGGTAAATATATTGACGGTCTTTTAGAACAATTTCTGATTCCATGGTCCGTATTGAATAATGTGAAGTTGTGCTCGTCGTAAGACGGTAGATCCTTCAGGAATTCCATCACCGACTGCCGAAATATCACAAATTATTTAAACAATTTATCGAAAGGTACAATATCAAGGCCCAAGCATGGTGCGCAATACAATCACTTTTGTGCCGAAATGTGAACGCAGTCTCGGCACTCACCATAGTATTCCTACAATGATATGGTCGGAGCTTGTTACTTTACAACCAACAATTTGATAAATCAAACAATAAAGCCAAAATAATCAAAAATAAAATCCTCAACGATCGCCCGTAGCAGCAACCAGATGAGAATGACAGCTACGAATGTTGCCACACGTAAGTCCCATATAATTTAAAGAATTACAACTGCAAAAAAAAAAAAAAAGATTTTTAGGCTTCATTCGGCTTCTTGGAATGCAATTCAATTAAATTAAATAATTATCTATTTATCCTGCTTGTTCTCCTTGTTTGAATTTTTATTAAATCATCGAAAGAAAAGAATATTAACAATAAAACTGGCCAAGTGCGAGTCTGACTTGCGCACGAAGGGTTCCGTACCATTATCTATAAAAATCACGTTTGTTGTATGGAAGCCCCGTTAAATATTTATTTTATTCGGTTTTTTAGTATTTGTTGTTATAGCGGCAACAGAAATACATCATCTGTGAAAATGTCAACTGTCTAACTATCACGGTTCATGAGATACAGCCTGGTGACAGACGGACGGACAGACGGACGGACGGACAGACGGACGGACAGCGGAGTCTTAGTAATAGGGTCCCGTTTTACCCTTTGGGTACGGAACCCTAAAAAGTAATATTTGTTATTCTAGGCTGAATCGATAAATTATTGCCTAATTTAAAAAAAAGTTAAAAGAGAATGAGCGGGTATTTCAAATTTCCGCTTTTCTTGTAATTTCCTGCTCCAGTTGCATTTAAAGTTTGGAATAAATATTTTTGTTACATTCTCTAGAATGTACAGTTTGATAAACTCTACTTTTAGTAGGACTTACAATCCAAGTGGAAGACAGAATGCTTTATCGGATATCAAAAAATTGCTTACGTCTCGCGACACGGCTGCCCAAAATAAAGCTTGTGGTTATTTGATAGAAGTTATTAGGCGGTACAATAAAAACTCAAGTGAAGGTGCTCGTATGATAGAATATTTACTCGAAAATGATATAACAGTGTTCCTGTGTGAAGCCACTTCAAACTTAGATTTTACTCTGTTTAGGTAGATATATTTAATTTTTCCTGTTATCTTAAAATGTTTGAAGGTATGAAAGGCAAAAGCGGAGACCTTTGCTCAGCATTGGGACATGAAATAACAATTTTCTGGTAGAACTTTGGACAGGCCCTGGAGCCCCTCCTATTGTGCTAAATATGGCCACAAGGCGGAGGGATTTCAGTGCGGTAAAAAGCCCACACTTCTTGACCCTCCCAGGAGGCCAGAAGCGAGTTCCAGAAGGGAACTTCTTGCTGGTTTCCCCTTCAAAAACAAAAAGCATATCAAGTTGATCAGTTACCCATCATCGGCCAGTTTGCAAAGCCTCGTTAGTCGGTGACTATCTGATTGGATAATTGTGGACATTGTACTGATTCCTCGTTACATCCCAAGCAAGAACGTTTTACCCATATAAATCCTTACTAATATTATAAACGCGAAAGTTTGTATGTATGGATGTATGGACGCTTGTTACTCTTTCACTCAAAAACGACTGAATGGATTTGGATGAGATTTGGCACACAGATAGACTATACCCTGGATTAACATATAGGGTACTTTTTATCCGGGTACATCAAGTAGTTCCCCTAGGATGCGGGTGAAACCGCGGGTCTATATATCATAAATCCTCAGGTCTATCTTAACATGTCTTCGTCTGCTCTGGCGCGCACGTCAGTTCTTCTCCGACGAGCACGCAGCGCACGCGATGACGGCGGTATTACGTGCCCTTGCGCACTACGCCGGCAGTGGCTCGAAACCACCCGTGGACGCCTGCCTGCATTTCTTGTGTGATCTGCTTAATGGGTAAGCGTGTCTATCTACTTAGCCTAACGGGGCACTGCATTCGTACAAGTTCTCTTAATACTGCGTAGCGTGCGAGTCCTGAGAAGAGATAACCCAACGCAGTACTGAGAGAACAGCATTTTTGAAGTTAAAGTATATATTAGATAGGTAGGCACCTAATTCTCTTTAATGTCCTCTCCTGTAAAACTACAAATTTGCACAAAGGGGGATATACGTATGGAGTGTAGATCTGTCGGTCGTTAGAGCCCCTACTGTAGGTATAAACGGTAGCACATGGGTATGCAGATGAGGTAGACTATATGGAAAGCTGAATGTTGTGCGTTACCTATATCATAACTTAGTATCTAAGTAGTTTACCAGATTAAAAACCTGCCACTTCCCATTCTTCTCATTACCCATAGGTACCTACTATTCCATAGTTACCTCTGACAGCACGAACATAGTTTATTCTAGAAAGGCTCCTTCAAATATTTGATACTTTACAGCGTATCCACATACAAGACCACACCGCCTCTCTCCCACCAAAGCGCTTACAGCGCTGTGCAACTTTTGGCTTGTCTAAACGCCCTATCTCCCCACATCAGTACAAACCCAAACACGATTCTATCCAGCGCTTTAGTTCTACACGCGCTGATATCCTACCAGCCAGAAAACCTAACGATTAACACAAATACTGCGAGTGCTTTACTGGAAGTATTGAAGAAATGGTTCAGTCTGCTCATGGGCACGTTGAACCATTCGATGTTGGTGGGAGATAACGGAGTTTCTGGAATGTTCTACGTCGTTATTTGCCAGATTGGATTGGACGTTTTCGGGTAAGTACATACGGTTTTTCTTTTAATTGCTGTGATGAGAATAAAAGAAAGCGGTGTGTTAAAAAAATTATCTACTTATGTACTTTCTTAAATGCGTTTGGTTGGGCTGTCAAAGATTTCCAACATGTAGATACCATTGCTTATGTGCCTACGGTCCAAAGAAAGACTAATCATTTCCTATGCGGCTCCACTATCTTCTGAGTTAACATCGGCAAGCTGTGTTGTATTCAGAACCTGCATGTGCCATTTGCCATTCTTCTACTCCTCTCGTGTCGGCAAGAGGTATATGAGGACAGCTCATGCCGTGGTTAAAGGATTAGCTAGTCAGCAAGTTTCGTAGCGGGGCAGACTGCCCAGGGTGAGCAGGACGGATTTTAGTATCGTCATTCGTGGAGGCTCTTTTAATGCACCTCATTGAAGCGCAGGCCACACCGCCAGCTGGCGGATGGGTGAGCGAGCTTTTTCATATTTCGGTTCACATCGTTGACATCGTTTGAGTCGCTAAAGTAGCTAGGCTCGGTGAAACGTTGCTCGCTCGCTCGCTCGCTAGCTGGAGCGAGCGAGCGAGCAACGTTTCGCCGAGCCTACTTTAGCGACTCAAACGATGTCAACGATGTCTAGCTGGCGGTCTGGCCTGCGCTTCATTGTGTAGTTAGTTAGCCATTAGTCCATAACACCATATCGGTAAACACTATAGATTCGCCAGTAATAATCTCTAAATCACTTCATACGAAATCCATTATAGCAGTACTTATAAAGTAAACGCGATAAATTGTTAAGGGTTAATAACGGTTGATCGTATTGATAATTTTCTAGACTAATAAAACTGGTTGGTCGCGTTCAGAGAGCGGACTTCGTTCAGACGATATTGAGCGATGATCACGAGATAAACGCTTTGCGACAGTGTGCCGGATACATGGAGGAGGCTGTCAGACTTGTTGTGGCTGAACTGGTTGGATTTACCAAGGTACTAACTTATTAAAATTAAGTTATATCTAGGATGTTTAAAGTAAATGAACAGCGTAGAGAACAGAAAAGATTCCGGTAGAAAATTGATTCGGGAGGAGACTCCATCAAAATTATCAAACAAACGGTCTATTTGAAAAAATGGCGGATTCACTATCTGCCTTTCGCTCACAGAGAACGTGCGTGAGCGAGAGGTAAATAACGACGCCATTTCCAATTTCATTCTTTATGCAACGAACGAGAATGTTCGGTATTTCTCGGCTTGTTTGATAATTAAGATCTTGGTAAGTAACTTTTCAACTAATCACATGATTAAACCTTCAGGAGCATCAAACTCAAATATCAACTGAAGAATACAATGTTTTCTTAAAGTTATTATTGAAATTCTTCTACGATAACA
This sequence comes from Amphipyra berbera, assembly GCA_910594945.2. NCBI lineage: Eukaryota > Metazoa > Arthropoda > Insecta > Lepidoptera > Noctuidae > Amphipyra > Amphipyra berbera. The sequence goes on from OU343138.1 coordinate 4,695,956, forward strand.
CGAACAATGAATATCTACCAGATTTCTGCGAGATGCTGTTCTGTAAAGGATACCTCATGATGCTGCCACAGGTTCAAATAACGAGGTGAGTTTGGTTCATTAATCTATATTATTCGGTCAGTTCTGCCTAGCCATTTCCCAACTATTTTGAAGTCAGCTTCCAGTCTAACCAGATGCTGCCGAATACCAATATTTTACACGGAGTGCCTCCACAACCCAGTGACTTGGCAACGCCGATATCCTAAGGTTGGACTGGTTCAGACTTTCTGGCTTCTGACTTTCCGTAACGTAGGTATTCGTATGGCACCCAGGACCGACGATTTAACGTGCTCTCCGAGGCACGGAGGGGTCTCGATGTGTCACGAACGGTCACCCATCCACGGACTGACCACGTCAAGCGCAGCTCAACTTCGCAAATCGTATGATCCGTACGGTTGTTATTTAGCCACGAGCCTCTCCTTCCATATTCGTTCCAAAGCCGTGTATTCTAGCGTTGGGCCCACTATAACTCCTTGCGAAATTCCTGTATTATTACAGTTATTTACGACATCCTACCGGCTTTCCCATGATCAGCATGGTTCATCAAATAATCCATATTTGCTTACAGAAACGATGTATCAGTTCGCAAAATAAGCACGTTAGTTCTTGGTGAGATGTTAAAAGTGCTAGCGGAAAAATATCTCAATGTGAACGATGTACACACAGACAATGATACGTGTGCAAAAGATATTCACGTAAGAACGAATTTATTTGGTCTAGTCCCTTTTAGGTATACAAGTTAGGTGGTTATCCTGCCTTCTGTGTATCGTCAGAGCTCCGTTGGGTGGGGGTAGGGTGCTACAAAACGTATGTATGTCTTCTTCTTCCTAGCGTTTTTCACAACAATGTTGGGATTGGCTTTCAGTCTATACAAATGCGGCTGAATCAGGCATGCCATTTAGACATAGTTGTCAGATTTTCGGGCTTCTGACTAGGCACCCGTCTTGACTGTGTAGAACCCTGTGTTCTAACTTCGAATGACAACCGGGATCGACAGTTTATAGTACTCTCCGAGGCACGGAGGAGTCTGACCGCCACCAAAGACTACAATAGTATCGAAATATCATAGTATCCAAGACTACAATAGCATACTGGACAACCACGACAAGCGCGGCTTAACCTCGTACATCGTACGAACCAACCATGCGATTGTTATAGAGACGGGCCTCTCTCTGCAAGTGAGATTGATATTAATTGATGCTGCATGTTGAACTGTAAATACATAATAAACGTAAATCTATTTCAGATGGGTCTAGTAGAGCTGCAGTATGGTATAGAGAAACCTCATCACATTGGCTCACAGCTACAGAAAAGTCAGCCATACAGTTTACTAATTTACATCTACTTCTACTGCCAGTCTTCTGAAAAGTATGGTTTTGTTATAATTTCTATTTTCTTTTGAATTTTTATGAAATTTTTTAGCCACTTTTGGGAACAATTCTCGTTAAAACTTGTAGCTATACCAGTCCTCTCAGTTTCAGAGAAGAAACTAAATATAATAATTTTAAAATATCTTTACCAGTGCGATATAATAATGTTTTTGCTTCCAGCCCTGAAAAAGCAACAGCGCCACTTCTGCCGTACCTTGTGGAACATATTCTGAAGCTTCCCAAGTCGTTCAAGCCTCCTGCATACATTATAAAAGCACTTTGGCTTGTGTTTGCTGTAACTATATGTTATTGATACCTATATCTTACATATTTATCTATCAAAGATGAAATTATTAGTTATGTACGAGTCAATGCGCGCTATATTTGATTTAATTCTTTTAAAAGTACTGGTCATAATTCCGAACTCTGTAAACTTAAACAGCGTGATTTATAGGGGATACATACGCCAGATCAACAATCACGAAATCAACATTCAATATATCAACACCACGAGATAGACCGTTAAAAAAGTCAACGGCTTAGGTACCTACTACATCAAAAATTTACGATGTAATAAATAGTAATCGATAATAGAAGCTGTTGATCTAGTGAACTGTTTAGCAAAATGATTTGTTGATCTCATGAACTGCTGACATCGTAAATTTTTGATGTAGTAAGCCGTTGACTTTTTTAACGGTCCATCTCGTGGTGTTGATTTTTGAATGTTGATTTCGTAATTGTTGATCTGGCGTATGTATCCCGATTTAAAGACCCCCAAAATACCATGGAACCTCAGCCTTATTTGATTGGCGCAGTTTATTGGCCTAAGGGCGAATTTGTCTTCCAAACGATTACCTAATCAATATTATCCGATGTTACCTTATTAAGAAACATAACATAACTTAGGTTGTCAGTACGAAATTATTAAAAAATATCGAGATAGGGTTGCTAAAGTACTTACATCGTTTTAGATCAGCATCTCTTGATCCTCATGAAGCCAGATAACTTCATTTTGATCTTTATGGGTTTAATCAATACCCAAATGCACCTTATAATTTCAAACATTTCGTATAACAGATGTCAACAATATCAAACGGCTCACTCGAATCTCTAGATGAGCGGGTGTACTTAGAGAAGGCGACTGATCGTCTAGTAACCATGTTGTATCCAGAACCATCGGTTTACTATACCCACAATCCAGCTATATTGTTGTGGGCGTTTACTTCGCAAAGAATCTCTAATTGTGTGAGGTTACATGTTGTAAGTTTTTTTTATTATCGCTAAAGTAGCTCTGGGCTCGCCTTACATAGTAATGAGTTAAAAGTTGTCAAATTGCACTCTCGAGACTTTAGATTAGCCCAGTAGGAAATACTCGGTTCACACATACTATTTAATCAGCATATTCAATGGATTCTTCTTCTTCTTTTTGTGTGGTTAGTGACTAACCTGGTGTCAGAGTTTATGCCGCCCATGGACCTCTGACTTGGCTTCACATGCCGTCGAGAAATATCTCTCAGGCATGCCGGTTTCCTCACAATGTTTTCCTTCACCGTTTTTATGCAAGTGATAATTATACAATACGAACATGAATCCGAAAAGTCAGAGGTGCGTGCCTTGGGTTCGAACTCGAGACCTATGACTTGGCTGTCCAACGGTTACACCACAAGGTTATCACTACTGTAACTGATACTTATGATACAAATTGTGCATGTCGCAAAAAAAAATAAACCAAAATGTTATAGGACAGTTGTATTTTCGATTCAAGATTCGCTTACATTAGCGATTCGTTTACGATACTAGGTATACTTCAAACTTCGTGCTAGGCCTACAGATATGGTTTTTTTACCTTGAGCTGTCCAATATCATCATCTTTACTTAACGAGACCTCAAATCAACCTATTCAAATCGCCAAGAAATTCAAATACTTGACTGAATGGAAAATAATTCATGTCAATCCAGGAATCCCTCTGTAATAATAGTGAAAATATTTCTAACATCAAATTCTAGCTATCCCAATGGTTTAAATCCGAAGACTCTTTACCAACTGAACTTACAACCCAACCCACAGTTTGGGAGCTACTCCTGAACATTCTGATACAGTGTACCGATAAAACTGTAGTGGGCAACTGTATGGAGGCTCTACATATTTGTATGGAAGATGGAGATGATAATGCAAGGCAAGACTTTGCAGGACTAATATGGTCGATGCTGCCAAACGTTTTGTCTAAAGTGTTGATAGATACTGAATGTCAGATAGGTGAAAATATTTTCGAATCATAATTTCTTCTCCGCTTCTTCTTTTTCTTATTTAATGCTTATTTTAATCTCGCTTATATTCCAATTTCTTCTTCTATTTCCTTGAATTATCCTGACTTCTTGTCGGTGTCTTATTAAATTCTTATATTTAGTTTTGCTAGTACTTATAATTTTATTGTATTTCATAGGTTTGTACCATTAGTATTATTTCTATTTGCAACTTTGTCATTCTCACAAAATTTTAATATTGTATGATTGGTTTTCGTGGAAGCTGACCCCAACATAGTTAGGAAAAGGCTAGGCAGAACGAACGATTGATTTTCGTGTTGTAATGCAGCGAAGACCAAAGATTACTCTAAGATTGTAAATCAGATTTCTAAGATTGTTAATTAATTTCATGGGTACAACTCACTGCTCCTCATCTTTCAGACACAAATATCTGCCACTTCCTAGAACTAGCAACAACTCTACCACCTCTCGAGATAGAGCAGACAGTTTGCCTGAAGACAGCTGTGCTCATAACTGCTATATACTCCAAGAACCTTCCAGAGCATTGTGAAGAAAGCACCAGACATCATTACGAATATGTTTGTTTGAAGCTGGGCTTGTATTTGTTAAGTTTAGCTAATAACCAGAACGACAGTCGAGGTAAGATACTACGTAGGTAGTAGTGTAGGTGCAGGATGAGTCGAAGTGATTCCATGGATGTTCTGTTTCACCAATTTTAATATGATAAGACGTTCTACCTCGTTCGTCTAGTGGTGGCAAGCGTGACTGCTGATCGTGAGGTCCCAGGTTCGATCCCTAGGTCGGGCAAAGTTTTATTAGGTTTTTCCGTGTGAAATTCCTCAGTAGCAGCCTGGAGTTTGGATTTGTTCCCGGTTGATGGCAATAGGGTCGCCCCCTATTACAAGGGACTTAAACATAACGGCGAAATGAGGGTGTTACAATACACCTCTGCCCAACCCTTCGGCGAATACAGGCGTGGTACCTTAGAGTTCCAATATGATTAAAACTTCAGATTATTCCAATTATTCTTGAAATACTCACTACTACATGCAATCTAATCCAATGTTGATGAATTACGAAAGAATCATAATATCTGTTGCAAAGTCGTATTTGATACAAGTGGTTATTGACTCAAGCTGTAATTTAGTTAGACCTTATACAATAACAAGGTTTTAATAATATTCTTTAGTTCTACTAACTTATACAAATCGAGCGGGGTTCCTGCAAGCCGTGTTAAGTGCAGCTGATAGCACGGATGAAAGAGTCGCTTGCGCAGCTTTGCAGTTACTCTCCTACGTCATACACTACTTTACCAAGAACAACTACCAGGTAAGAATGGTTCTTTATTATTTTCACTAGCGTTTTCCTAAACTTTTGCTAGAACCCACTTCACTGAAGGGTATTGATCGTTTGCTTTAGAGAAGGCAGCCGATTGTGTTAGAACAGTCCAAATTTTGCAACAACCAATGGTCCATCAGATCTAAAATTTCTATCTTCTTCTTTTTGTGTGGTTAGTAACTAACCTGGTGTCAGAGTTTATGATGGGCCTCTGACTTGGCTTCATATGCCGTCGAGAAATATATCTCAGGCATGCCGGTTTCCTCACGATGTTTTCCTTCGCCGTTTTTAAGCAAGTGATAATTATACAATACACACATGAATCCAGAAATATGAAAAATGAATATGATATGAATATATTTATGAATGATAGAATATGGACCTAACCATAGGATATCGAGATTGCCCAGTAACTGGGTTGCGGAGGTCAGATGGCAGTCGCTCCGTGTAAAATACTGGTATTCGACGGCATCTAATTAGACTGGAAGCTGACCCCAACATAGTTGGGAAAAGGCTAGGTAGAACGAACACATGAATCCGGAAAGTCAGAGGTGCGTGTCTTAGGTTCGAACTCAAGACCTATGACTTGGCAGTCCGAAGATCACTCCACTAGGCTGTTTAGAATTTCTATATTTAACATCATTACAGACAACAAAAATATTTCTCCTTAGCCAATCGTTACCTACTTATAAATTATGTAAATCAACTCTTTTCAGCCAAAATCCATACTTCAGATCCAAACGCACTTAATCATAAAGTCTCTAAAACGAGACAGCACTAGCGAAAGAGGGGCTTCTCTGTTACAACTAGTGTACATGGTGTTAAACACCGGGGCCTGTTCACCGCTGACTTTAGCGTATAGTGTCGAGGAGCACCCGGCGGTCAACCTGCAATGTAACGCGTTGAGAGCGCTGATGTTCAGGATCCAGTTGATGTTGTGCTGCAGAGTGAGTTTGGTTTACTAATTATTATTAAAATCAAATCTTATTCTTGACCTGGTCGCGTTTGGCCCTAGTCTCACCTGATGGTAAGCGCAGACAGGGTCTAAGATGGAGCACACGAATCCAAGAAACCGAGATATAGAGTGATTCCCCTATAACCTCTGGCTTTCACATACACACGTTGAAACACAATAAACGGCATGGCGCGGGACTTTAATGTGAGGCTGGTAGGTAGCCAGGTGGACCGTATAGATCCTACTACCCTGGGTTTTGTTGAATCTAACAACACGCGTCTATTCCCAGCGTGCGGTGAGGAAGTTTTATATTCTAACCCGTCCCCGCACGGGGACTATGAAATGGGGACATGAGATTGATATATCGTGTGGTGCTTTTCTAAGCATATTCCAACTGCCTTCCTATGCATCATCTGAGAGGATAATGAACAGGGACTGTATCTGGGCATTTATAATATCTCATTATGAAAATTTGGTTTCCCAAGAAAGAAATGCATAGGTAAGACAACACTCGCCCAAAGTAGAGTGAGTAGCTACCCATTTAATAAATACAGGAATATTGACGCACTTATGAGTGTTCGTATAGATAGATGCTACTGGCTAAATTCTCGTCATGATCCCTTAATTACATACTGAGTGTAAACGAAATCATACAATTCCTTCAAACCTCGTGATGTACTGCTGACATAGATTAACCCTGAACGAGCTACAATTGGACTCAATGAAAAAAAATGACAAGATGTAAGCATGTGTTATTAACGTGAGACATTTTAGCGCCCCGAGCAAATCGCGTGGTATCGCTCGCCGCCCAGTCATTTAACTCGGGGCGCTAAAATGCCTCAGGTTAAGAACACAATCATGTTCAATTCTTGTCATATATTTTTTAATCCAATTGTTTCCCATTCAGGGTTAATCTATGTCAGCAGTACATCATGAGGTTTGAAGGAATTACACGATTTCGTTTACACCCTGTATAACCACATGCAGAATAGTAAAAAGTGGCCTTTATTTGTCACAGGACTTTTGCCCTACCCCTTAAATTCGTATACATTACAGGAATCCAAAAACCAGTCGTCAGCCGGTTGGAAAACACTCAGCTCAATCTTCAAACACGCAATAGTTACAAAGAACGACACAAAATTGATAGCAACACTGACTTCCCAACCCTGGACGCACACACTGATACACTTCCAACTAACACAAGACTTGACGCCAGAATTCCTAACATTTACCCACAACTGGTTAACGTTATTGAAGATAACTATTAAGAAGTGCCAAGAGTTGAACAAGATTCAGCTGTGCAAGCAGAGTCTGGTGATGAAAACGATGGTACTGTTGAAGAAGAATTTGTTGGTAGAAGGAGATTTGAAAGAAATGAATAAGAAAGTGTTGGTGATAGTTGATGAGATTTTAGAAGATTCTGGTATTAAAATATAATTGAAATGAAACATTGAAGTGTCTTCAATGTTTCGGTTGTTTAAAGTTTCTGATTTAAGCTTTATGAAAATAAAAGTGTTGTTACCTGTTATTCTTCTTAGCCGATTAAATGATCGAGGTTTCAATTTCCATTTAATCGGTAACTTCCACAGACTTCCTTCATTATCAATTTAAGATTTACGCAGACTAAATTACAAAATTTATAAGAAGCTGCCTCGTTGGTAGCAAGCGCGATTGCTGGTCGTGAGGTCCTAAGTTCGATCCCCAGGTCGGGCAAAGTGTTATTTGGTTTTCCTGTGTGAAATTCCTCAGTAGCAGCCTGGAGTTTGGATTTGTGCCCGATTGATGGCAATAGGCAAGCCCCCTATTACATGGGACTTAAACATAACGGCGAAATGAGGGTGTTACTAAACACCTCTGCCAAACCCTTTGGGGAATACAGATGTGATGTTATACATAAAAAAATTACCTTTCTCGACCTTTTTAGAGTTATTCACGCGCACATAAATGACTAATCTAGTTTCACTCAATTCACCTGGTTTAACCGTACACGTAACTTGCATAACTATTTTCCGAAGTACATTCTCTATTGTACAATCGGCATTCGGTTGTTGTGCAATCCTTGGCAACAAAATTGCCCTTATCGAAAGGGACACCTAGATTACGTACTATTCCATTATAAAATACATTGTATTCAAACGTAACGTGTATGCAAAATTACTAATTAACTTTCTATTTTAACGATTGTCCAAAATATTCCGGAACCACTTTCCATGCAGCGCTTTCCAAAGGACGAGAGAAATTATATCGTACAAGCCCATAGGTGTTGGACACTCGTATTGAATAGAAATGAGCGTGAAAAGGAAACACAATAGATATTAATTTATTTATCGATGCAGTTAACGCCTGCGTATTTATATGGCATTTTGTCATATCGATAGTTAGGAGAAAGCAAATGGTAGGGACTCAGCTTATGGCCAGTGCTGTATAATCGATCTACGAGGCTTTAACTCCCGGCCCTGTGTATCGAGAACTTTTTGCGTCATGGAGAGCAAACACAAAAAATCTTCGAAAGCATTGTAAAGTGGTGGTATCGGCTATCATGTGAAGATTTATGATGTTGGAACCATGCACCCTGCCTATATAATGTTCTGCCTAGCCTTTTCCCAACAATGTTGGGGTCTGCTTCCAGTCTAACCAGATGCGGCTGAATACCAGTATTTTATACGGAACAACTGCCATCAGACCTCCGCATCCCAGTTACTGAGCAATGTTGATATTCTAAGGTTAGACCAGCTGTCCGACTTTCGGGCTTCTAACTTCCCGTAACGATTGTCATAGGTATTCGTATGACATCTGGGACCGACTGTTTAACGTGCTCTCCGAGGCATGGAGGGGTCTCGATGTGTAACGAACGGTCACCCATCCACGGACTGACCGCGACAAGCGCAGCTTAACCTCGCAAATCGTATGATCCGCACGGTTGGTAATTAGCCACAAGCCCCTGCCTATGTAATGTGTGCAGGAAATCTATGAGATTTCTGATAGGTTCAAGATTGGCCGAAGCCCAACTATATCTAAGTGGGATTCAGGCGTTATACTCATCAAGGCAGGCCCGGACTGGCCATACGGGCAAAAAAGGTCGTCCAACTATCGCCTATCGCTTGAAAAAGAAGCCGCCAAAATTGTTTGTGTTTGTAAGTGCACCCAAGATACAGGAGAAAGAGAGAGGGGAGTGTCTAAAAAAAATAAACGTCGTCCGTCTAATCGCTTGGGAATGATTTTTTTTTTTGCCAGTACTGGGCCGACCGTCTCTCAAATGCCCGGGCCGATTTTTAACCGACTTCCAAAAAAGGAGGAGGTTCTCAATTCGTCTGTATGTTTTTTTTTTCATTTGAAAGGATGTAATTCCAGATTGGTCCCATTTAAATTTGGTGAAGATCTGATGAAGAACTTCGGAGATAGACAATATAACTCCTCAATGACGAACAGTACGCATAATGTGATGATGTGATTATGTTACGAGCAGCGTCTTTAATAGGTCCAACCATATTTTAATTAAGGCCACTAAAACGAAGAAAATTAAAAACATTTTAATAAAAATAAAACCGACTTCATAAAAACGACGAAAAGAATAAAATAATTACCATATTATAAAACTAACAGTTTTAGAAGTCGGTGCCTTCAATTTGGTTCAGCGTGGATTAGCACCGACTTCTAAAACTTAGTTTTATAATATGGTAATTATTTTATTCTTTTCATCGTTTTTATGAAGTCGGTTTTATTTTTGTTAAAATGTTTTTCAGGTCCCATTCCGGCTCTGCATCAAGGGCAACCTAAAATATCGGATACCCCCTCTTAGAACGAACTCAAAACTAACTCCTACTCAGCATCATCTGTTCGTAACATTGCGACCTTAAACTTGGAAAATTAACCACAGAATGATTTATGGCATTTTGTCATATCGGTGGGTTAGAGAAAGCAGATGATAATGTCTGAAGCGTGAAGCTTTAATGTTGCTTGCAAATTCTACAAAGGTACGGTAGTAATGATTGTGATTTGTGATTCAGTGGCACCATTGCCACGCCAAGCTTGAAGCTTGTTAAAGTTGAGAACGCTTTGTGCGAGAAGTTTTAATTGCTCGAGTTTATTTTCATTGATGTAGATATAAACGCGGCAATGTTATGAATGCAATTTTCTTTAATGGTCAACAAATGCAATCTAACGAGGCTGTTATACTTCCTCTTAGCCTTTTCCCAATTATCTTGGGGTCAGCTTCCAGTCTAACCAGATGCGGCTGAATACCAGTATTTTACACGGAGCGAATGCCATCAGACCTCCGCAACCCAGTAACTGGACAATGCCGATATCCTAAGGTTAGACTGTTTGTCAGACTTTCGGGCTTCTGACTAACCCGTAACGACTGTCATAGGTATTCGTATGACACCCGGGACCGACGGCTTAACGTGGTCTCCGAGGCACGGAGGCTGTTATACATAGAAGTCATATTTAGCCTATCTTCAATGTTATTACCTCTTTGACAAAGTAATTGCTTTGCTTTGCTTCCGAGTTTCTCAATTTGAGTGCCGCCACGGTAGAACCACAGTATTTTTATTCCAGGTTTTCGATCATTAATCTGTTTACCGTTTGGCCACGTCTCATTTCTTACTAAGGGCTATGTAATTGCAGAAATTGAATAACGTGGAAATTTCCTTCCATTGTAATGAAGGAAGATATTCTCGTATACCTCGGCGATACGATTTTTCTTCTTCCGCGTCGATACAGGAAAGAAGAAGAGACTGCAGAAACCGATTCTTTAAATACTTATCGATCATCTTTTTGACGTGAAATGTTTTTATGTCACATAGAGACGTAAGGTACTGTATTATTTAGATTTATGTGGGTAGGTACTGTGGACCGTAAAGAAAACGCCTAACTCCCTAACTATGCTCCTGTGGGCATATCCTGGATTCTGTCCAAGGTAGAGCAAATTCAGACAGTAAATATTTATCTTTTCAATAAATCTGGAAGTGCAGAATGGGATTATGGGGCAATATTGCCCTATAACCTTATTTTTGAGGTCCAAATAAGTATAGACGGAGTCGGGCATTGGTCTGCCTATTTTGGGTAATTTTTCTGTGGACATGGATGGCGAGTTGACTGAACCTAGACCATTTACCTATTTTTTCCTGTGCTAGGGTGGGGCAGATGGGGCGCTTGCTCCATCCTGGCACGCCTATGCTCCTGAACTGATGAACATAGCGAGTCAAGATGACAGCCATACCTACATATTTTAATCTATAGGTACGCTAAGAAATTAACACATTTTTTAATAAATAAGTGTTACTATACTATGACTGAATTTATAACTGATAGAGATAGAATAAATATATAAATATGGAATAATATATATACAAGGTTAGTCGGAAAGGGGGTACTAAGCCGCGGGCCACCTAAAGTATCACTGATGACTATTTTAAAGCAAGTGTTAAAATTTCAAAATTCGATAATTTTTATTTCCATGCAAAAAGATTTTTATTTTTGTTTTTTCAAAAAAAATGTTACCTGCTTTAGTTATGAATTCAGAAAATTAATTTTCTAATCCATGGCCCCAAATATGACCTCAATTGTAAAAACAGCTGATCATAGCTATGGACAGATAGATTTTAGTATATTTTTTACGAAATCTTTGAAAAGCTATTTCTCTTAAACTATCGAGTTTTGGGGAAAGTTGTAGAACAAAAGTTATCCCTTATTATGGATACTTTAACACCCTTTCGGCTTAGTACCCCCTTTCCGGCTAACCTTGTATAGATGTAGAATAATAAAACTGTTACAATTATATTTATGTTTCTATAATGATATGTTTAATATAATTACAAGGATAGACATAATTGGTGTTAATAGATATTATAATTATAAATTCACTAGCGTTAAGTACCTAGATTAGAATTACAAAAACCAAACTAATTTGTATATCTGTATGGATACAATGTAGCGAACTAATTTCTTACTTACCATCTATTGTAATATACCTACATTGACAAATAAACGATATTTGATTTGATTTGATTTGCTAAAAACAACTCTCTTTCATAGACACCCAACTTCTGTGCGCCCCGACACAGCCCATCCCGATTTCTTACAACTAATTCATCTATAGGCACTTACAGATGGACATATAGATACTAGGTAAGTATTAATAGTTCACTTTCCATGATTTCTTTTTACGGAAACATTAAGTCACAAGTTCCCAGTACCAGCAGTAATGTGTGGTTACATAGAAATAAATGTTTGTTATTTAACTGCGTGAAGCGGCACTTAAGTTGCACGTAAGGGTTTTTGAACCGGTTCAAAGCATTGCCGACGAACTCTTAATCGTTTTCTAGGTACCAATCATGATCTTGCACTTTTTAAGATTAAAGGCGGGCGGACCATTTTAAATACCTTTATAATTAAAATTGAATTGCTAATCATAAAGTTTTATTTTGTCGTTATTTCTAGAAAGCTACAGTTAGTTCAGTTTTTCTATCTTTGGTAGATACACGATAGGATGACTATATTATTCATATTATAATAGGCAATGGCAGCAGCATTAGTATATTATGAATAAAGGCATGTATGACGAGAACCATGTAAAAGCTGAGAAGGATAAAGAAATATACACCCATATTCTAAGACGTTCCTCCAAAACTTACTCGACTCGTACTCGACTCAGGACGGCCTCGAAAACACCTTCAAAATTGTATTCTTACCCGCAATTTCGAGTGAACTTTGAGGTTCCTCGACTGAGGGGTCCTCAAATGAGTCGAGGTAGAGTGGAGTCATTACGTCATAATTTGAATTATCTGCATCGCGCAAATAACGCCGCAATAAATAGTTGTAAGTATTATCGTAAGCATATTAGATAAAGTCTTCAAAATTATTTTTTGTCACATACGAACTTTGACACTTCCTTCCTTAAGGTAGGTTCCGAGGTACCTTGAGTTTGACAGATGATTCCTTAGCTCGACTGAGGAAAAATCTCGAGTCGAGGACGTTTATGTCAACTATAACTACCGATGGTAGTGAGAAAGACTGAGTCGAGGTGGAGTCGAGTCGACTAAGTTTTGGAGGAACGTCTTAGAATATAGGTGTAAGCATCAAGACTTGGCATTCGAGGTTGTCAACATGTGGGTGCTTGACTCAGCAGTCGCTGTGCCGATAGTTGTAATGGCTTAATAGCCAAGAGCCTCGACCAACATCTGATGAGGCTCTCGCTGGGCAGCTGGATCAAGGGCCTGATACAGAAAACGATACTTCCTGGTCACGGCACGTATTGTTAGGAGGTTCCTCTCTCTGAGGCCCTGACCTCTGGTAGCTTGGACCCTGGGCTACTATTTTTTATATTATTAAATGTTTTTTTAGAAATATTTAAATATGTAATTTATATGTACATTTAATGGATAAAGGAGATAATAAAGGCATGTACATTGTTAATGGTCTCAACATTGTAAATCTAATAACAAAAGATGCGAGGCAACTACATTACAAGTATTTTGATAACTAACTGGGGCCGCGCGTTAATTTTTGTGATGTATATATGAGATAAGTACCTACCTATAATGAAATCTGTTTATTTTTTTTAAGTCTTGTTTTAATTAAAAAAGTCTTTATTTCTTTTTTCAAAGATATACAGGCTAATGTTTGTGCATACGTGAGTATGTGCGTACGAGGGAATTCTAAGATAACGATATCGAATCGGACGCAGTCACTTAACAATCATCACATCATTTTTGTTTGTCAATAAGCTCTTCAGTTGGTGCTATGATTACCACAAACTTAATTGGAATGCGTAAACGTAAATAATTATTTAGTTTTTTTTAGGATTCCAGAAAAAAATCTTTTTTGGTACCTATAGGTAATCTATTCTTTTAGGTATTTAAATTAGGATAAACAATCTTGATGTGCCCTTTCATACAAAATATGTGTTTCAAAAAGAGCTTAAGTAAATGTTTCTTTGATATGTAATTACTTTTTTCTTGTAACTCTTTCAAGAATATTTTATATAAGTAGGTACTTATATTTTATTTTCGGAATCTAGGTAGGTACTTTGAGTTTTTGCAAGTTTGAACATCTTAACGCTGTCTACATTGAATTCGTGTAGTTGACCATTTTCTACAAAAAGAAATTGCATACTCAAATGTATTAACTGTAAGTTTTCTTAATATAATAAGATAAAAATGTGAATAATTTACAAAAAGTTAGAATTTTCAGAAATTTTGGCATCAATTACCTACGGAATCATTTGTAAGAAGCAATTTGTAGATTCGATTAATGCATATTTAGATAAAAAAGACATGTCAATATTATTTACCTTTATTTAAATACCTAGACGAACAGATTATAGGTATTTTACGACTTTTACAAGACGTCACGTCGCTCGTAAAGCTGATTGACTTTTAAACGCCAATGAATGAGAAAACCATAATTAATTAAATCTACCTATTTATTTGCTCAAACTTTATTACAGTCGTAAAATTTAATACATGTAACCAGTAAGTTAGACAGGCTTTTACAACTTCATTTTGACAAAATGTGCGTGATGTTTTATACTATTTATTTTCACCATCACGTAATTCTATAACTAACGAAACAAAAATACCACTTATCATAACATGTCGTCACAGACCTACCACTATTTTTCGGTGGTGGTGCCTGCTCCCTCGTCGACAGTAGCGAATGGAGCAGTCGACCGCAAACCGCTGAGCAAGCGCCACTTTCCACCGATCGACTCCTGCGCAACCTCAACTGTACTTGTGAAGCCTACTGAATATTTTGTGAAGTGACAGTGATGCAACTGTGTGCATATTTGTGATCGAAATGTTTATATTGAGGACTTTTTGCAGTGTTAAAATGAATGGTAAGAATATTTTTTTTTGTATTTTTTTTCGGTGAGTTAGGTACCCAGTTTTGGGTTAGCGTGATTAATATCTTAAGTGAAATTACGTATGATTATTTATGTTTTTATAATAAATAGTACATATATTTTTATCAAAATATTTTCAGATAAAAACATCTTTAGTGATAGAGCCATATTTCAAATCAACACTTTTTAATGAAATGCATAGGTAGTAGATGTACGTCCAATTTAATAAATAATTAAATTAAATTCATAAAATCATGAATATCTTAATAGTCTATCAAAAATTAGATAGATTTCAAGGATGACTAAAATCGAGAACAGTGAATTGCATTTTGCAATAAACACTAAACTGACAAAGCCAACTTTCGTCGACTCAAAACCTCATAAATTATCGGCACAACGACAATTTGTTTACATAACTATGTAAAAAAGAGATATACATAGTAAAAAGTTGAACAGGACGTGCATAATTTTATGCGAAACGACCCGTTAGAATCATCGGCGCGTGCGCAAGTTGCAAAGCCAGAAGAATATCTAGATCGGATGCACATATCGAGATAAGTAGGGCTTATTTTTTGTCCAATTGATTTAACAAGTCTGGTGGTAGACAGCCTCCGTCTAACGGTTTGTCTGGACCAGACGTTTCTCAGACGTATTCGACTTTTTCTCACTAAAGCTTAATTTATTGAGTTCCATACGTGACATGTAAGTTAATGTGGAATGACTTTGACACGGTAATATCTTTGAAACCTAGTTTCTGTTAGAGTAACTACGTTTTGTCGGTTTTATTACTTACACTGTTTCAAATATTTTCAAATGCTTGTCAATCTGAAAACTTTCGTAGATTTCTAGAAATTATTTTACAATGATTTTATTATTTTCACTGCCTCGCTGGGCTCGTGGTGGCAAGCGCAATTGCTGATCGTGTGATCCTCGGTTCGATCCCCATGTCGGGCAAAGTGTTATTGGGTTTTTCCGTGTGCAATTCCTCAGTAGCAGCCCGGAGTTTGGATTTGTGCCCGGTTGGTGGCAAAAGGCGCGCCCCCTATTACATGGGACTTAAACATAACGGCGCAATGAGGTTGTTACTATACATCTCTGCCGAACCCTTCGGAGAATACAGGCGTGATCTTACGTGTGTTATTATTTACGGTCTCTATTCATATTACAGACAAGACTTTCCACTGTTCACAATGTTCGTTTAAGTGCTGTTCATCTTGACGGCAGCTTTACCCAATAAATCTTGCTTTGTACGACCATTTCCTTAATCATTATCAGGACCAGCAGTACTCTCCTATAATATTTCAGTATGATGGATGATGTTTCCTATCCACCCAAGTCTAGGCCTAGGGCACAGAGCTAAAAACGGGACACCACAAATAAAAACAAAAAAATTTGAAATAAAGTTTTCTGAAAAAATTCAAAAAAAGTGGGGTCATTTAAAAAAAATACATATATTAAGAGATCCATATTGTTAAAAATATTGCAATATTTTCATACAAATGCATAATAAAAGAGTTTAGTTCGCTGACAGGCCGCATGTATATGAAGGGCTGCATGAAGCCCGCCGCGCGCCGACCGCGGTTTGTGCATCCTAATCTCACTTACGACTTCCGTGGCAAGAGTGTCGTTTTTATGAGTACACGGCCTTAAACACACAATCCATCCAAATATTTAATACTAGCGACCTGCCCCAGCTTCGCACGGGTGCAATGTAGATACTAATGTGGGGCACATAAACCTTCCTCTTGAATCACTGTATCTATTGCTGAGAATTGCATTAAAATCCATTGCGTAGTTTTAAAAGATCTAAGCGTTTTATACTAAGTAAAGATATATTGTATGATTCAGATTCAGAACTGCCTCGTTGATCTAGTGGTGGCAAGCGCGACTGCTGATCGTGAAGTCCTGATTTCGACCCCCAGGTCGAGCAACGTGATATTGGGCTTTCCGTGTGCAATTCCTCAGTAGCAGCCCGGAGTTCTGATTTGTGCTCGGTTGATGGCAATAGCCTCACCCCCTATTACATGGGACGGCGAAATGAAGGTGTTACTATACAACTCTGCCCAACCTTTCAAGGAATACAGGCGTGATGTTATGTTATGATTCAGAATCTATCAGTCGGTGAACAGTATGCCTTTGTTTCGAGATTTTGTTGTCTCCGTTGGGAAAAATAGAAAGCAAGTCGTGATCGATTAGCCATTTTCACTTTTATTGTTCTCTAAAGTATACGAAATTAGATTCAATTCGCGCATTGTTTGCTGTTAATACAAGCGAAACAAGTACCCATGAGCGCATGAAAAAATATTTATAAATGTAAAATAATCGTCAAGAGATTTCGATAAGAATTTTGTTAGAAACAAGATTTTTTGGTTGTGATGTAATGTAAAATATTATAACTAATTATAATAAAATTATAAACAGCGTTAATCTGACATCGGTACAAAATAAATTGCTATTTGATCATGCGGTTACACTAAAACATGAGATAATCTGTACAAGAAATAGGTATGTGTCAATTTATCTAAATATATGTGACAGGTGCATTTTATGTAGATAGAGATTAATGACCCTTAACAACGTAGCGAGAGACACCGGGTTCGTATCTACATTGACAAAACTTATCGTCGCTGAAGTTCTAACACCGCGTAACTCAAAAAATAGTAGTTTTGAGTTACGCACGTCATTCGATAGGGAATCGAAAAACGCATCGTTTGAACAGTCACAATCAATGGATGTAACATTTTTTCCATTATGCTACGAAAACAGCTAAAACAGCGCGTAAGTCAGATGAGTTCCATACTGGATCGTGTCGCGAAAGTGCTCCGTCGAAAAAACCAAAATAAAATAGAATATTGTAGATTAAAAACAATTATATGATAAGTAGAAAATTTGTATTTTTTTGCTGTCCTGAAAAGTTTATTGTGTGACTATTTTGAGTTACGCGGTGTTAGAACTTCAGCGACGTTATCGATATAGATTTAAACCAATAATGGCCCCGATTCTGTTATCCAAAAACTAAACTTAATTTAAGCTATTGTCATCTTTTTCACTCTGATAAAATTAGAAAGAGACGGACATAAATAAGAGCTGCCAAACTTAATTGAACTAAAATTTCCATACAAATTTAGACGACACGTCAAAACATGTCGACTAAAAACACGGTGAAGTTCAAGGCGTAAACTAGTTTGGTATCACTAACTTAGTTCTCATCTATCACCGTCTTTTTCTCGCGCCGTGTGTTAGTAAAAGATAGCAATTCTTTAATTTTAGTTTAGTTGGTGAATAAGAGAATCAGCGCCAATGGTGTCGATTCTGTTGCACATTTTGACAGTACTAAATTAGACTAAATGCAAGTGTCACTTCCTTTTTCTATTGAAACAGAAAGAGACAAACACCCTTACACACGTATTCTAAGACGTTCCTCCAAAACTTACTTGACTCGACTCCACCTCGACTCAGTCTTTCTCACTACCATCGGTAGTTATAGTTGACATAAACGTCCTTGACTCGAGATATTTCCTCAGTCGAGGTAAGGAATCATCTGTCAAACTCAAGGTACCTCGGAACCTACCTTAAGGAAGGAAGTGTCAAAGTTCGTATGTAACAAAAATGAATTCTGAAGACTTTATCGAATATGCTTACGATAATCCTGACAACTATTTATCGCGGCGTTATTTGCGCGATGCAGATAATTCAAATTATGACGTAATGACTCCGTCGAGGAACCTCAAAGTTCACTCGAAATTGCGACTAAGAATACAATTTTGAAGGTGTTTTCCAGGCCGTTCTGAGTCGAGTAAGTCTTGGAGGAACGTCTTAGAATATGGGTGTTAGTTTAGTCCTGTCAAAGTGCGAAACAGATTCGACCAGTGTCTAGTATTTAATGTTCATTCATTAATCAATATTTATTGGATGACTCGTTGGAATGTCTTTGACTGACTACTGCAGAATTAACGGAGTTTTCACGCATTTTGCTTTTACGGTAATTGTGAACGATGCACACACTGATTTGTAGCACCGCCCGATGCTTCGCTAATGAATATCTATACAGTTTCAAACAAATCATCACGCCTTGTATTCCCCGAAGGGTTCAGCAGAGGTGTTTTTAGTACACCCTCGTTTCACTACTTAAAAGTCCCATGTAATAGGGGGCGGGCCTTTTGCCATTAACCGGGCACAAATCCAGACTCCGGGTTGCTACTGAGAAATCCGTAATGGAAAAACCCACTAACACTTTTACTCGACCTGGGGATCGAACCCAAGACTCCATGCTCAGCAGTCGCGCTTGCGGCCAGTAGACCAACCAAGCAGTCAATACACAGTATCAAGTTTCCCAGTACAGTATTTTATTAAACCCGACAATAGGGATTTCTCTGACATCTGGAGTAAAATGTTAAAACTTTCTTAGAACGATCGAGATTGGACACAATGACTGGAAATAGTCTACATTTCCGATATCCGATCGTAATTGGAAAAGCTTCCAACCGCAACCACCGGTGTGTACCAAATTACTGGATATAATGTGGTTTACATCGTCGGAAGTCGATAACGTGTCGAACACACTGTTTATGTTGTTATCCAATCAAGAATATAGGAACACTTCGATCGGTCACGACAAGCAAGCGAATATAATTGAGACATTATTACATGTTGTTGGAATTTTAACACTATATTAATTTGGGCTAATATTTTACTGTTATATGGTTTGGATAGGGCTGCCATCCGTCCGGGTTTCTCCGGACTTGTTCTAGTTTGGGAGGGTGTCCGGGGGAAGTTCTCAAAAAGTGTCAGGGTGAAACCCGTTCACCCGTTGCGTTTGCGATTCGTTCTATTTCTATTCCAGAAATTAGTTTCACGCAGCACAGACACACGTATGTGACTAAATTGGGAACGAAAATTTATATTTTAATATATAACACATTTAAAAAAATATGGGTATTCGGGGAAAAATCTCGATTGCGGCCAAATATCCAGGGTTTTTCAAATCTTCGTCCGGTGTCGGCAATTTAGGTGTGTTCATTATGTAGTTCCATTTTTTCATTACCTTTTTTCTATCGCAGTTCAGTGTGGCGAAGTAAGCCTTCCTTAATATACCTACCAAATCCACCCAGCCCGGTCACCAGATCCTAAAACTAATACTCCCGTAGTTAACCGTGAAACGTTAAACCGTAGGTCCCGGGCACGAAGGTCCCGGGTGTCATACTAAAACCTATGACAGTCGTTACGGGTAGTCAAAACCCCGAAAGTCTGACGACCGTTCAAACTTTAAGATATCGGCATTACCCAGTAATTGGGTTGCGAAAGTCTGATAGCAGTCGCTTCGTATAAAATACTGGTATTCAGCCGCATCTGGTTAGACTAGAACCTGACCCCAACATAGTTGGGAAAAGGCTAGATAGAACAGAATTGGTTGCGGTGCATGCTTTTGCGAATCCCGCGACCCCGGTGGAACGGTCAGGAGAAGGAACACCGTTGGTTTTTAGCCGGTAAGAGTCCGGCAGAACCCCTCGCCTTCCCCGGGTGAGGGACATCCATGAGGATTTTCCAAAGAAAAGACAGAACTAACTACTTTAACATTGTTACGTTATGGAGCAATAAACTTTGAAACACGTTCAACTTAAAATATTGTGAAGCATAAACAATAACTTTTAGACGTTGCACCAAGAAGTGGTCTAATTTTCTTTCTTGCTACCACTAAACACGGAACCATTAACAAATTCGCTAACGGTTCCACAAACAGATTCTAACAAAAGCAAAAACTATTTCTGAGAAGATCTTTAATTAAACGAGTCAGCTCGACCTTATGCAACCGATTATAGAGAGAGCATGTTGTATAAGAATCACATTAAAGATCAATGAGATTGAGAATTAAGTGGACATCGAGGAACAATTCTACATTGATGAACACGAGTCGAGTAGACACTACACTATGTAATCATCCTCCTGCCTTTATCCCAATTTATTTGTCGTCAGCGCAATAGCGTGAGTGCCTAGTGGTGTGACCGTCGGACTGCCAAGTCATAGGTATCGAGTCCGAACCCAAGGCACGCGCCTCTGACTTTTCGGATACATGTGCGTATTGTATAATTATCACTTGCTTAAAAACGGTGAAGGAAAACATCGTGAGGAAACCGGCATGCCTGAGAGATATTCCTCGACGGCATGTGAAGCCAAGTCAGAGGCCCATGGGCGGCATAAACACTGACACCAGGTTAGTCACTAACCACACGAAAAGGAGAAGAGCGCAGCATATCTTTTTAACACGCTTATAGCTTCATCAGCAAACAACATTTTTTTGTAAAAATACTTGGAATTCGATTTTCACCTTCTTCTATCTGACGCATCATGTGAAACTTTGCAAATGTATGTAATTCTGATGACCATACAATAATAATATCATCAGGTATCATCGACCTGATGTCATGATGGATCCGGAAGGCGGGTAGGTACTGGAACATCTCAGGGACGTTTTAGTAGACATGTTGAGTTTGTGCTCGTTTGATCTATTTGATGAGATCTAACATAACATAGCATCACGTCTGTATTCCCCGAAGGGTTCAGCAGAGGTGTATAGTAACACCCTCATTTTGCCGTTATGTTAGAGCCCGAGCCTATTGCAATCAATCGGGCACAAATCCATACTCCGGGCTGCTACTGAGGAATTCCACACGGAAAACCCACTAACACTTTGCCCGACCTGGGGAATGAACCTAGAACCTTACGATCAGCAGTCGCTCTTGCCACCACTAGACTATCGCGGCAGATGATGATGAGATCTTGAAAACAAAAGCGTGTTTTTTAATCTTTTAAACTATATATTTTTATTAATATTCCATACATTTCTATCAGCCGTCATCTCAGTGTTCACTTCGTTAGCCACATAATCTTTCACACAATAAATCCATCTTTTCTTTTGTCTGTAACTTTTCTTAAACTCATCCACATTCATACTTACAACTTTACTCGTAAAATGCTCCTTATCCCTCAGCACCACCATACGCTCGACACTAGCCCATATGTATAACAGACATGAATCTACTTAGGGTAAATCCTTTCAGTTCAACCTGCTTCCGTCCATATAGCATGTCCGAGCATGCTTTCTAATTATAGAGGCAGAGGAAATGTTTCCGCAGTGCCATGCCGTTTGTCCGCAGACCCTAGTTCATTTACTTTCCTTTAACTACTCTATAATTTAAACACAAATACGGAATTGTTGTGTATGTGAAACTGTAATTGTTATTAATTTTAAGACTGAATTGAAGAAAGTAACGTGCGTTCTCGATAGCCAAAACAATGTAAAATAATATTTGGTACCAAGCATATTCATCAGCCTACCATTTGAAACGTGTTTAACAAAAATAACATTTAAAAACAAACTTGAATCATATCTTGTCAAATTTTAGTGAAAATCTTATCTCAGCAATTTTTGGGTAGGTAATTTAAATGTAATAATACTAACAGTTTAACATGTTTTTGTAAAAGTAAGTATTTTGGAGTAGTTTTCAGTTGTGGTCAGATTCCTTTATTGTAATTTTTAATATTTAAATGGAAAAGTGAATGTACATACTTCAATCTTGTGATTAGACACAAACTGCTCTGTAGTTTGGCAGAAGTAACATAAAGGTAAACAACTTAATATTCCAATTACACACTCTTTCATTACATTTTCATTTTTTTTCATGTTTTCGTATGTTTAACCCTGTCTGTGTTCATATAATTGACACAATCAAGTTTTGATCATTTAGTAAGGGGTTATTAATGGCAAATTAATATATCTGTATTTTTCATTGCTCTATATAACTTTTTGATACTTATTAATTATTATTTTTTTATCTCTGTAACTATTTATTGCCGAACAGCGTCCTTTTGTGTCCACAGCGACCGCAGAACAGTGCTACTGTCTGTGCCTCGGAACTTTATGTGATGTTTTTTAATTAGTAGTTCCGAGACAGCGACAAACGAAAACCAGCGCCGTGGGTCCGTGCCTTCGTGCACGGGCCACGGCATTATGCTGAGCGTCGGCCGTTTCGCGCGGTAGTGGCGCATAATATATATATTTCTGTGCCAGTTATTTTATTTTTATAAAAAGCTCACGTGAATAAACGGTTTTTCTTTCTTTCTTTCTTTCTTTCATAAGTATTTTTAAGAAGTACGCAAACTTGTAGTTCATGTGTTAAAAATGAAATGGCAAAGTTGTTTGAACAAGTTTATCAAAACTAGATTTAGAACAGCGGATGCAGTAGCATTTCGCTATTTCCTGAATTAATTAAAATGTAAATTTTAAAGCAATACAATGGTGTCGATTCCGTATCACATATTGACAGTACTAAACGCAACTGTCACTTTATTTTTCTATTGAAACAGAAAGAGACAAGCACCCTTAGTTTAGTTTAGCCCTGGCGCGCAACAGAATCGACGCCATTATTAATAATGAGATCTTGGAATAAATTGAGACTTAGAACAAGAAATACACCAACGCGAATATATTAAATAATTCAAATAATAATATCATATTTGCTTAGACCAAACCAGCCTCAAAATATGTTCGATGCCAATATATTCGCTACTTCTCACTAAATATAGGCAGAAAGAAATCTAAATGCTAATGAATGCAAAATAATATCTAGATTTAAACGCATGTTAATAATTCTCGAAGAATTCCTTATATGGTCGGAAATTAGCTTTCACCGGAGGAAGTGTAGGGCGAAAATTGGTGTTGTTCAATAGTTAATGGTGTTAATTGTTGCGTGCTGTTATGATGGTGTAGTAACTGATATTGTGACGTAACTGTGTGTGGTAAGATATATGGTTTTGATATGGAGCATCTACTAAGGTAAGGAATGCATTCTCGTTTCGAACTCGGTAATCTATACTAATATTATAAAGCTGAAGAGTTTGTTTGTTTGAACGCGCTAATCTCAGGAACTGCTAATTGGAATTGAAAAATATTTTTTGTCTTGGATAGTCCATTTATCGAGGAAGGTTATAGGCTATATAAAATCACGCTATGACCAATAGGAGCGGAGCATAAATGATAAATGTTGCAAAAACGGGAAAAATGTCCACCCATGCGAAGCCGGGACGGGCCGCTAGTGAAATACAAATTCAGCCGCTGGTATTTGGACTTTCCATTTTTTCGGAACATAACTATCATGCTTATAATAAATATGACCCAGAATTTGTATGATAATGGTGTTATAAAAATAATTGTATAGGAAATTTATTTAACTTTCCTTGTTTAAAAGGAAATCGTAGTACCTATGTGTGCATTTGAATAACATTACAAGGTGTAATAGAAATAACGCAAAATCTCTTAAGGATTTATTGTACTCATCATTATGAATAGTTTTTACTGGGGACCAACCCAGAAATCGCGAAAAAATGACTACTGCTCTATACATTTATGGGCTTGTACACAAAACTGCGAATCGGCGCGATGCGAATACGCAACGCAGAAAACTGCGACGCAAATTGCTGCGATGCGATTTTGTGCGGCAAGGCGTCTACCCAACCCTTCAGGGAATATAGGCGTGACGTTATGATTTTATAATGAATAATAAAATTAAGAAATGGCCTCCCCCGCCTGCATGCAACGACCCTTCCATCACAAGCTACATTCACTTATTCTAATAACATTAGTCATTCTGCCTTTTACACGCCTTTTATTGTATTCCATATTCATATTTCATATATACTGCTGTTGCACAGATTTCGCCAAAGTTTCACTAGCTCTAAGCACCCGCCAACTTTTACATAAGTTATTAAAACATATTGTTGTAACTTGTCAATGTGACATGTGGATAAATTTTAATTTTCTTTTACAATGAATTGCAACTTTCTTCAGAGAGTTACCTATATGGGTGTTATGTTTTTACATTGTAACGTTTATATAATCTGCAGTGTTATTTTCTAAGCACTCTTTCCATTATACTGAATGTAGCTTCACTAAACATTTACTGAGTTAGTATCTATGCACTATGTAACTAATTAAGACTGTGTGGTTTGGGGTACCTACTTAATTTCACCCCTGTAGGGTTAAGTGCATTTAACATAACATCACGACCTCACATCCTTTTTTTTATCGTTGAAAAATCCTCATGGATGTCCCTCACCCGGGGAAGACGAGGGACTCTGCCGGACTCTTACCGGCCAAAAACCAACGGTGTCCCTCCTTCTGACCGTTCGTCCGGGGTCGCGGGATTCGCAAAAGCATGCACCGCAACCACGACCTCACACCCTCGATTCGCCGTTTTGTTTAAGTGCCATGTAATAGGAGGTTAACCTATTGCCGTCAACCAGGCACAAATCCTAACTCCGGGCTGCTACTAAGGTATTTCACACGGAAAAAACCCAATAACACTTTGCCCTACCTGGGGATGGAACCTAGGACCACCCGATCAGCAGTCGCGCTTGCCACCACTAGACCAACGAGGCATTTAGTGCATTTAATTAGTCTACATTTAGTGCACTAAATATTGCATAATGTTAGTATAATACATTTAGCATAATGTACAGAGCAATTTAACAGTACAAATAATTGTTTTCTAGAATGTTACACTATGGCGATGTTTGATTATTATAATAGTTACGAAATGAACTATTGTTCGCATGCAAACTGTACACAATTGCGACCTTATGTAAGTCACATACAACTACATGTACTATGTTGATACGTATCGTAAAATAAATAGAAATAAGTGTTATATGTTCACGCCAGGCCACCGTAACCGCCCATTCACATAGCGGATCCGTTTCAATGGATCCGTCGTCGCGTCGCCGCGTCGGTACTGGATGTGATATTCACATCTGTGCCGACGGATCAGTTAAACAAATTGGCAGCTGCGTCGCATCTGGCAGACAGGATACGATAAAAATAACGGATCCAGTATTTTTTTACTGGATTCGGAATACTGTCATGTACCTATATGATCTCGTCATAAAAAAACAGGCACCATCGCCAAAATAAAAACGGATCCTGTAAACAGTTTCTGTGTGCACTAGCTGTAACATGGATGGGTTTGCCCGCAAGTACTCGTACTACCAATGTGCATCAACTGTTTCCAATTGCTATCTTCTATTGAAAGAAGAAACCAGCTATAACTTTTGGCTATTAAAAATCTAATTAGCAAACAAGGCCTAGCCCCACGTGATAAGAAGTAGTTACCGCCTCCTTTATACACATACAATACCAACAGGATTGCTGATACGTTGCCAACCTTAGAGACAAAGTTGGAAAATGTCATGTGCCCTAATTTCGCCGCCATCCATACCCTTCAAATCCAAACACAGCAATGCTGTTTGGCGGCAGAAATAGGGTAGTAGTAATACTCCAGACGAGCTCTTCCATAAGGAGCTCTACTACTACTGGAAGTTAAAAAAAGACTACTTACCGCTATAGTGGCTAAAATTTAATAGGCCCGTTTTGACAGCTGTCAGATTAGAATATGTTAATGTGTCAATTTCGACATAAAATGTACTGATCTGGCAGCTGTCAAAACGGGCCTATTATATTTTAGACACTAGTTCACACAGAAACTGTTTACAGGATCGTATTTAGCGGATCCATTTTTATTTGGTGATGGCACCTGTAATATTGCTGTATAAGCGAGTACACACACACGACAATATTCCGAATCCAGTAAAAAATACTGGTCCGACATTTTTACACATTCCGTTTTGTCGTCAAAAACTGGATACCGGGACAGTATAAAAAACGGATCCATACATGAAGATGTACCTATAGAGAAGTACGGGTGCCTTCACACAC
Organism: Amphipyra berbera; assembly: GCA_910594945.2. Classification (NCBI taxonomy): domain Eukaryota; kingdom Metazoa; phylum Arthropoda; class Insecta; order Lepidoptera; family Noctuidae; genus Amphipyra; species Amphipyra berbera. Next base: position 4,722,535 of record OU343138.1, read on the forward strand.
GATCCGTTATTTTTATCGTATCCTGCCCGCCAGATGCGATGGGGCGCGGCGCAGCTGCCATTTATTTTTAACTGATCCATCGAGATGGATCCGTTAAAAACGGTCCTACGAAAATGGATCATCTGTGTGATCGGGCACTTACGTTATTAAAATAGCCGAAAAATGATGGAGAAGAACATAAAAACAGGACAATGGCGTTAACATGAATACGCCTAGGTACATCCAATTGAGGAACAGGTTAAAGGCTGAAGAAGAATGACCTTTAAAAGGTAGGTATTTCAATTTTTAGGTCATCATCATCATACGCGTCCTGATGACTAAAATAACCCACTGTTGAGTATAACTGGCCTCTCTGATTTTGCTACTGCCAAATGATATTTTAAACAAAAAATATTAGAAGAAGAAAGAATAAGAAGAAAAATAATTTGCCGGCACGTAACTTTTTTTTTTTTTTTTTTTTTTTTTTTTTTTTTTTTTTTTTTCTCACGTGGGGAAATCCTCATGGACTATCCCCCGTCTGGGGAAGACGGGGGGGTGTGCCAGACTCTTACTGGCTAAAACCCCACGGTGTCCCTCCTTCTGACCTAAGGCCGGGGTCACGGGATTCGCTGTTGCATGCACCGCGACCCCGACAGGTCTCGGTCCACCGGCTGGTGGACCCCTCCTGTGGTGGGGCAGTTGCTCCCCTGCCCCACATCCGTCCGAGAGGCGCGCGCAGGACAAGACGCGCCATCCTCCCTGGGCCCGTTACTGGTCGGGCGACGGGTTCCCCAACCCGCCGCCCGCAGGCCACTCACTAGGGTGGCCGGAGATCGTCACGCGCCCTCCGGCGCCCGGTGCGTCTAGCGCGAGAAGGGAGAGAAGAAGCGGCCTCCCTCTCCCTCTCCGCTACCTCCTTGGTCGCCATCACCCCTTCGCAAAAGGAGGCGATGGCTTCCCACGCAGTCTCGCTCCCGACCATGGACAGAACCACGGCCGGAAGCGAGAGGTCACCGCCGATCGCCGCGACTAGCTCGCGGCGCTGCGACCCCCATGCTGGACACGCCTGCAAAGTGTGCAGCGCCGTGTCCTCGGGGCAGTCGCAGTGGTGACAACCGGGCGTCTGCTCCCGGCCTATACGACACAGGTACTTCCCGAAACAGCCGTGTCCCGAGAGTACCTGCGTCAGCCGGAAGCCGGCACGTAACTTGGTAAGGATTTGACGAAGTGGGATTAAGTAGGTACGCGCACGAGTGCAACAAAAAAAATACACTTTTATTGCTTGTCATTATTCTATGGTTATTGCCATAATTTATTTTTAAAAATGTCTGTTTAGAAGAAAGAAATAAAGGAGAGAAATTATCTTCTTTACTCTTGCCAAGACTTTGTCACTGACGCGCCAAAAGCGATGATTCAATAACAGGCCAATTGGCAGGTCTTGCAGATAGCTATCTCTTTCACTCTCGTACTTCTTACGTATCTTCGTCTTACTCATTAGATTACTAGTGAAAAAGAAATGCAGGTTCAAATTTTAAACACTGTTCTATGAACGTAACATATCTATGGCCACTGCATAACGCTAAACATTCCACTTTTCCTTTTCTAGTCCCCAATAGCATTGCAAGTGTACATTACGAAACTTGTATTGGGCGTGGAACCCTTAACAATCAAAACAAAGGAAAGTGTATCTTACATCCGTAACGGGAGCGCGGTATTCTGCCCGCGTCTGCGTGGAAAGTGGTGACGTCAGCTGGACAACCGCGAAGGTCACGGCCAGTGAATGGTAATGAAATTAAAATTACCATCCGTACTCTGTAATCCGTACAGCGAATATAAACTTTAACTGCGTGAAGTTTGCATCTCTAAAGAGGTCATACTTTTTTTGTAAAAAAAAAAGAATGCTATAAAACCGTGGTCTTTTTTTTTATTAACACAACATTATTTGAAAGTTGTGCTAAAATTAACATACATTATAGAATCGTGCATTTTAATATTTCGAATTTTTATTATCATTTTTTTTGGGTTTTCGTATATTATTTAACACACGTAAGTAGTTTCTTGTGCAAATTTTAATTTTTGTCGTTCTCCGTCATGTTATCTTATTTCTTCACACAACGTCTCAGTTTTCAATTTGAATGTAGTTCCGAATTCAAACTTACTTAGTTTAGAATGAACACCGCACACATTTAGGGAACCACAGATACATAATTTCTTAAAAAACCCTAGGTACCTACTGTTTAGCAGATATAATCCTTATTACCGAGGAAACCAATTATACATAATTATATGAACGGTAGGCACAAAACAGATAGGTACAGAAGTCAATCACATGTATGTAGGTACTTCACTTTTCATACCTACGCTCGGCGGTCGCTCTATCTATATATCTATCTCTCTCAAGCGCATGGCACTCGCACTCGCACTCACCCGCACTCTAGTCCCAAACAATCCGAGATATCGTGTCCGTGCTCGTGCCCACTTGTATGTAGATTGACTTCTATACCTATCTGTATTGTGCGGTAGGCAAATCAATTTTTCCTGCTTAATTAGCATTCAAGTAGAAGAATTATTTTAGAAATGGACAATAGAATTTCAAAAAAACTTGAAGAGCATTCTACCATTTTGTTGTCTTTCGACCCTTACACAATGCTGCATAACTTACTATAAGAACATAAAGTCAACAATGGGAGCTCCCACCGAAACGCAAACTCATCATCGTTCTACTAAAACTTTTTTATAAGGCAATGAAAGTGAATGATTTTTATGAGTAATCATTGTCGCGATGTGAAGCCAATCGATTGTTGATGTCGTGGGAAATTACACATTATACAACAATTTGCTGTTCATTGAACCGTCCCCATTTAAATCATATTAATTTGTGTAATAATTGTGAACATTTACATACATACATAAACTCACGCCTTTTTCCCATGGAATTAGGCAGAAACTATAGAACGCCACATGCTACAATCCTTACATAGTACCTACTCCTTTCGCTTCATCCGCATTTCATACATCTTGTCATACACGCCCACGCGCGTAGTACTCTCAACCGGCGTGCTTGTATGACAGGATGCATGAATGTAGATGAAGCGGAAGGAATATGTAAGATTCGTAACATGTGGCGTTCTATAGTTTCTACTTACCCCCATGAGAAAAAGGCGCGATTATGTATGTGTGACGTTTATGAACGCACCTTTAAATTATAAATGTTGGAGAGTTGGCAACACTGACTCTCAGACAGTGATTATTTCCCCCGCCGCTCAGAACTTCTAGAAAAGTGCGAAATATTATATTAGTTAACTCTTTTGTTGCGTTCTAAGTTACTTATATGCGCTATCATTGTCATACTACACACCAGTGATTATTTTATGTATTACAACAGTGTCCGAAATACACCCAATTATTTTACAACCTGAAGTTTCACTATACCAGCCGCCTCACAGCGTAATCAAAGAACAGGAGACCAGGCGACTCAGGCTACTTCCCAAAATATGTATATTATTAATATGTGTATTACTTTGAGTATTGATTGTGGTCATATCGGTAAAACTATTCGGAAGCTTACACACTCGATAAAGGTCTTAATTTTACTGGGTATGTGTGTCAGTTCATTGCGTTTAATATCGACAGTTATTGGACACACAACAGACCATTTTATTGCTAAATGTCATGACAAAATGCTATTATGGCAGACTTGCATAAATACCAGAATATATTATATGGATTAGAAATGGTTTTTTTTTTGTTTTCTTTGTAATTTACGTATGAAATCAAACGACGAACATTAGTTTTCAGTGACATGTAGTTTGCTATTATTTCACTAAATATTAAAGTGATCTCTATGAAACTAATTCAGACATAACAAAACATCACGCCTGTATTCCCCGAAGGGTTGGGCAGAGGAGTATAGTAACACCCTCATTTCGCCGTTATGTTTAAGTCCCAATAAGGGTCCAATAAGTCCCAATAATTAATAGGGGGCGAGCCTATTGCCATCAACCGTACACAAATCCAGACGGGCTGCTACTGAGAAATTCCTAATGGAAAAACGCAATAAGCAGACGCGCTTGCGACCACTAGATGAACAAGGCAGTCTAAATAAAATGGATCATTAAGTTCCAAGTAATGGTTTTGATGGTGCTTTCGTAGTAATTTTGAAGTCTTTAGATGAAGTACCATTACAGTCAGATCAGAGGAATGTCGTAAAGCACCACTACCTAACTGTCAATTAGTAATGGGAGATTAAAATGAGATCAGAATTTCGAAAAATGTCAAAGAATTCGGTCACAACATTCAATACTAGTTTCGACTTTATTGGCATATTATTTTGTAACCTTTTATTCTGAACAAAATTACAAAAGAATACATAGGTAATCACTTATACCCGGTTCCTATGGCCGTGCGTGTATGTAGTACGTGTCAAATAACTAGAACCAAAATGGCGTCGACTGCCAAACTTAAGGGTTCCACTATCCACCTCTTTGCTCCATCAGACCCTGAACGCCAAGTGCAATCTATTGGACTCATCAAAACGAATCATATGACCCGAACCTCACATAGATCACGCAGTCGACGCCATCTTGGTTCTATTTGACGTGCACTGTACTGGGTAGCAGTATTTATTGCCAAACTGGGCACATTACTATGGGGCATACTGCAATACTATAGGGTCTTTGCTCCATCATTGGTAAAAGTTCAAGCCTTAATTGGACGTAGTTTAGCAGAAAGGATTCAATCCACAAAATTGTCAAAAATGAGTTATTGGTACCAAAATGGTCTATAAGGTAGGGCCTTTCATTCAGCAAAAAAGATCCAAGAAATAAACAAAAGAAATAAGTTTTTTTTGTGACAGGGAACCAAACCACATATTAGGCAGGTATTTTCATTTTATTACCTATAAAGACCCCACCTGCTTAAATCATTCAACCCTATATTTACCTAAATAAGTTCAGAAATACGAGTACACAACATAACCATCAACCACGGATTTTACCTAGGATGTGTAATGACGACAAAATCTGAATACAGCATCACTGAAGAAAACCACTCTGAACTTAAAACGTCAATAACTCAAAAATGACACTGTGTGGGTTGAGTCCTTTCTGCTTCTACGTCTTACTACGTCCAATTTTAACCAATATATAATGCTCGGTGAATTAGTTAGGCAGATCGTAAATTCAAAAGACGTGTCTGTAACAGATTTATTTACAGAAATAAAAATCATTTATCATTTATCAAAAACATCCAGTCAAATGTACGAAATTCAGATGACTAAGATTTTGACAGTTTCTCTTAGGATGCTGCTCCCAAGCCGCCATGTTTAGGCACGTATTAATAAACAGCTCACATTTGAGAGATCTCTCTTAAGTGTAGTTTTAACATCACTTGAGAGGAATTTAAAAAAGAAATGTTGTCAACATATAAACATAACATCTCGCCTGTATTCCCCGAAGGGAGTAACAACCTCATTTCGCAGTTATGTTTAAGTCCCATGTAACAGGAGGCGAACCTATTGCCATCAACCGAGCACAAATCCAAACTCCGGGCTGCTACTGAAGAATTCCACACGGAAAAACCCAATAACACTGACCGACCTGGGGATTGAATCCAGGACATCACGATCAGCGGTCGCGCTTGCCACCACTAGACCAACGAGGCAGTTGTCAAATGGGCCTTGGATCGGTTAAACAATATAGGCCTAAGAGAAATCACAAAACAAAGCTACTTAAAATAATGTTTAATATGCACCATTTCTCTAAAACCTCTTGTTGGGCAAGCTAATCTGTGTTAAAACAAGTAGGGCGTGGCGCTCTCTAAACAGCCAAGTTCACTGTTTGCTAGCATAAAATAACATCATTAATACCTTCGAGTACGTTTGAGTGCAAATATTTAATTATACTTGTTATATTAGTAATTGGAAGATGTCCGGGAAACCTGGAAAAGGTTGCTAAGCTGTACCTACTTTATATAATAAGACCTGTATTATTTTACCTCAGTGTGCAAATAAAGTTGCGGTTTAAAAGATGATGTAGTGACAAAAATTGAAAGGAGTATGCTTAGGTGGTTTGGTCATGTTGAGAGAATGAGTGAACGGCGATTAACAAAAGGAATTTATAAGGCGGATGTTAATGGGAACGCCGCCGCGCTGGTAGAGGACGTCCTAGAAGGACATACATCGATGTTATTGTTGAAGTTCTTCACAAAGGTCAGATGCGTAGTACTCTCAACTGGCGTGCGTGTATGACAAGATGTATGAATGTGGATGAAGCGAAAGGGGTATGTAAGAGTCGTAGCATGTGGCGTTCTATAGTTTCTGCCTACCCCTATGGGAAAAAGGCGTGAGTTTATGTATGTATGTATGTGTGCAAATAAATATTTTGAGTTGGAATTAAAATGATCAGCTTTTTGAAACTGATCGTGAGGTCCTGGGTTCGATCCCTAGGTCGGGCACAGTGTTATCGAGTTTTTTCATGTGGAATTCCTCAGCAGTCCGGAGTTTAGATTTGTGCCCGGTTGATGGCAATGGGCTCGACCCCTATATTACATGGGACTTAAAAATAACGGTGAAATGAGGGTTATACACCTCTGCCCAACCCTTCGGGGAATACAGGCACTATGTTATGTTATGTTTAGATTAGACTACTACTACATAATCTTACTTCTTACTATATGATGTACAGATACAAAGTAAATACTCAATAATTCTAAAAACCATAAACCATGAAGCCCTATCACCAAATTTTAACAAACCATGCCATGCCCTAGTTCCTAATATTAGTGGTAAATAAAAACTGTACAAAACCCGAACATTTTCTCACAACAAAAAGTAAAAAACTATACAAAAAGGTATAAATAACGACTCGGCTAAGTAAATAAGGCAATTTTACGCACTACCTATTGGTTTAAGAAGAAAAAAGTTGTACCAAAAGTGGAACTGTCTCGGTTTGCCGTAAATAATTGGTGGTAAACATTGTGATCACTTCTCATAGACGACGCGATGTCGTCGTGCCGATTAGACAATATTGGCTGCATGCATCTTTGAACGCACACGCGGTTGCTAGGTGTCCGGCTTTTTACAGTCGTGTCCGGCCAAATATATACAAGTCCGGCCTGTCCGGCTTTTGTTAGGCTTTTGGTCTACCCCGCCACGCCAAAAGATGCCGAATATAAGCGCGTGAGCGACTCACGCATTATCACACATCGCTCATTTAGTGCAACAATGACGTAATTATGTTGTTTTTTAAAGAAGTTAAACATGTCATAATGTGCGGAAAGACTATTTATATCAGGAGAAACATCTCCTGTAAAATTTCTAAAACTGTAATAGGGTATTTGACTAGGTACTATTAAAAATGTACAACAATTTAGTATTATTTTAAAGAAAGTATAGATACAAATTGATATGTGAAAAAATAAATAAGATCGATGAAAAAATAGAGGAGCTACACGCTTGCGAAGTTTGTGGAGGGGGTATTTTCTGTCCTTGTCGCGCGAAACGGATATTGTACGGAGTGGTGTCAAATAATTATGAAGTTTGCAAGGTATGACGTCATTGTGGCGTCATGTTGTCTCTGTCTAGTGAGCAATTTTCAATCGTTTATAACTTGAGCATTTTATTAAATATTTCAGTAGTTTTTTCACTGTTGCCTATCATTTTTGTAATAGTTTCGAAATTTCTAATAAAAAAAATATAGTCACATACCCTATTATGCCATTGTTGCACCAAATGAGCGACATAGAGTAAGTCTCAAATGAATAACAGTAATAAATACACAAATAACAAAAAAATATTTTCTTTTAATAATCAGTGTGTCTGGCTTTTCAATTTTTAGGCCTGGCAACCCTAAACGCACAGCAAGGCAAAACTTTCTGTACGTCATGTTCTCCTGAACGCATTGCATTTTGCTCTTGGAGCTGTTGCAGAAATCAGGATAGTACAGCGAACGGGAAATTCTAAAAGTGACCTAAGGGCTGATTTTTCAATCGTCAGATAAGTTTTATCTGGGGAATATGTTTGACGTTTTGACAGCTTTTGTATAGAATATAATATGCCAAATCGCCATTATTTATTCCTCAGATAAAAGTCATCTGACGATTGAAAAATCGGCCCTAAGTATACAAGATTAATCGGAAAGGGCGTACTAATCTGAAAGGGTTTTAAAGTAGGTACTCCCCATACCTAATAGTTCTACAACTTTCCCCAAAACCCAATAGTTTAGGAAAAATAGCTGTACATCACTGTACAAAGATATAAAATACGCTAAAATCTACTATCCTGAGCTATGATCAGTTGTGTTTACATTTTAGGTCATATTTGAGGTTAATTAGAAGCGCCATTTTCTGAATTTACAACTAAAGCAGATATGTGGAATTTAAAAAAAAACTAAATTAAAAATAATTTTGCATGGAAATACCCATACAACCCGAATCTCTTCAAAGTTAGAGTGAATAGGCTTTTTCTGGGTGAGCTCAATCCATCGTAGACTTTGTCTCTGTCACCTCTGACCTAGACTAGAGTCAAGAGCAAACCCACCTAAAATAAAAAATAACATCGAATTTTTAATTTTTAACTTGCTTCAAAATGTCATCAGTGATACTTTAAGTAGCGCGCGGATTAGTAGTACCTACCCCGTTTCCGACTTACCTTGAATTTGTTCAGCATTATTTCAAAGACTAAAATATTATAGGTAGGTACTTGCATCACCATTTTATCCTCGAGTAAAACCCATAATTTTTTGTTGGTTTAGAAGTGCTGTTGTAAACCGGTGTACTATAAAGAAAACTTGTGATGTCCGGTTTTCTTTCATTGATCAGACTATTATTTTGTTAAAAAAACAGAATATGAAGACATTACACCTCATTAAATAACTCAGTAATTGTTTAAGCGGTAAACGTGTGTAAGTTTTTTTAAAACGAAATAAACATATAACATTAAATATCTATTAGGAATGCATTACTTGTTCAACACGCAAATAACCGCTCGCGATGCGCACATAAATCGCAGCGAAGAGCAATTTAAAATAATTTCACGAGGCCAATAATCTTGTAAACTAATACAACAGCGCATCTAACTTCATTAATAGTATTTACATATAGATTTCGTGTACATAAAACGATACGTGACGACACATTATCGAGTGCATCAACCCCAATCCTTGAAAGAAAACTACTTTTATTTTCATGTGTGTAAAGTTGATTTTTATTTGTGTTCGCCTAGATGGTGGTTGAATATGCGGTGTGCTCTCTCGAGCGAGATAAAAGCATAAAAATGTGGTTGGTAGTGTTTTCTCGACTCGAATAGCTGTAGTGAAACGGGCCACGGTCCGTGGAGCAGGCACGAACGGTCACGTGGGGACCGTTCAACCACTCGTACTTCTGTGAAAAACTCGCTTCACGCAATACTCTTAGTTATGACAACTGGATTGAAGTTGAAACAAACGATTATTGCATAATTGGACACACGAATAAGTCAATCACGTTTGCAAATGAACACGCGCCCCAAATTACCATAAATCGATTCTCGATTCCAACGAATACTACATTAACTGATGTTCGTTCTGCCTAGTCTTTTCCCAACTATGTTGGGGTCAGCTTCCAGTCTAACCAAATGCGGCTGAACACCAATATTATACACGGAGCGACTGCCATCAGACCTCCCCAACACAGTAACAGAGCAATGCCGATATCGTAAGGTTAAACCGTTTGTCCGACTTTCGGGCTTCTGACTTCCCGTAACGACTATCATAGGTGCCTATTCATATGACACCCGGAACCTTGCTCTCTGATTCACAGAAGGGTCTCGATATGTAACGAACCGTCACCCATCCACAGACTAACCGCGGTAAGTCTCTCCTTCAATTCTACATTAATTGATGTATGTGTCTATATTTGTATAGAAGAGGTCCGCAATTAATCAAATTTAATTTTAAAAAGTCAATAAATACACCATCAGCTATGTGTTTATCAAGAGAAATTAATTAGATAAATATTATAATTTATGCAAATCTTACGTATGTCTATACTTATTACTTAATAACTTTCAACAATCGCATCATGTTTATTAATTTCGTATCAATTAAAATAAAGTTACTGTTTAATTTTTGTCTTTATAGAGAAAAAGATACATTCCTAATATTCGATCAAAATCAAAATCGATTTCACATTTCGATTATTCATGCCATTTCGGTATTATCGTATTATTTACATATCTTATGTAACTTTATTCTCATAGAGGTAAGCTTTGGATTGATATTAGCACTTAATATTGCTATGCTAACTTCAAGATAGAAGATTATACTTGCTCAAACAATAACTTACGGACTAGTACTTATTAGTAACACAGGACCAGTCACTGGTCCACAGTGGTCACCACAGGCATGTCACTGCAACCGAGAAATAACTTGAGGAGTTCCGCGGGGAAGTATTCTGGGGCCTACACCTTTCTTATAGTGGCTAAAATTTAATAGGCCCAAGTATTAGACATTATAGTTGTTAGAAGAACACACCAACTCGGTGGGTCAGCAGGATTTTAATGTACCTACGAGTAGGTAGCTTCTATCTAGTCTAATGCCCGGTTCCTATGGCCAAAAACGAATCGTTTTGTTATGATAGCTTATTTTATTGCCAAACTGGACATATGAATGTACGTGTGAGTTAATTTTACTCGTGATAGCTACCTACGTATAGGAGGGCCGACTATGCAAAGCTATAGGCTATATATCTTTGCTTCATTATTGGTAGAGATACAAGAGTGTTAAAACATAACATTACATCACACTTGTATTCCCCGAAGGGTTGGGCTGAGGTGTATAGTAACACCCTCATTTCGTCGTTATGTTTAAGTCCCATGTTAAGCCTAATGCCATCAATCGGGCACAAATCCGAACTCTGGGCTGCTCCTGAGGAATTTCACACGGAAAAACCCAATAACACTTTACCAGACCTGGGGATCGAACCCAAGACCTCAAGATCAGCAGTCGCACTTGCCACCACTAGACCAACGAGGCAGTTAATTTTAACCAATAACGTTCGGTAAATCATAGAAATCGGCCATATAAATACGTACCGAGCCATGCCATAACAAAAAATATGTAAGTAGTTAAAAAAATTAGAAAACACGCTTTTTTCATACCTACACTAAAAATTATAAGTGAAGAGTTCCACTATCCACCTCCTTGCTTCATCATCAGATCAGCTCCAAAATACCAAATTATATTATTGTCATCCAAACTACATATACATACGAAGTTTCATTTCGATACGACAATTATAGTCCGACCGGATAACTCAGTCCTCGCCCGCGACGTTACAGGGACGCGGGGGATGACGACTAAAAGATGATTTCCAACAAACGGCTCGCATCGCATCGGATCGGAAAGGATACGGACGGATGCGAGCCGTTTGTTGGAAATCATCTTTTAGTCGTCATCCCCCGCGTCCCTGTAACGTCGCGGGCGAAGACTGAGTTATCCGGTCGGACTATAGAAGTAGGTCAAAATTGACTTCCAAGATTTTATTACATTGTTAGTTAGTTACAAGTGAAGCTATTATAAAGCGTGTAAAAATTAGGTGCTAAATTCGCAATTTTCCGGCGAAGATTGTAAATTATCTCACGAAACGGTGTATTAACGACTTACGGATTTTTTAACGAGATACAATTTATTATGCTTTCCATTTTAGAACTGAATAACTTAACTCTCAATAAATGTGTGTTTTATAACTTTTCAGAATAATAATTACTTACGTACCTACGTTAATTTAATAATTTCCATCTTCTATCTGACTTTATAATTTTATTATGCAAATAAATATTATTTAATTAATACCACAAACCGACGCTTACTTACTGGTATTCTTTTAGTGTTATTTACGATACGCACGATTTAACCAGTATTTTTCAAGATTTATTACACCTGTTACCTATGATTCTAGAAGATTCCATCATAAACATTCATGTACCTACCTACTTAAAAATGGTCAAGTCAGATTTGAATTTTTTTTTTTGCTTCGTTCGCCTCATTCCTGGGTAGAATTTTTTTTTTAAATAAATTTTAGTTGGTACGTAGTTCACCGGGTCGTCTAGTCAAAGATATAAGTGGCTAAAATTGCCCCGAGTTGCTTCGAGACAAGGGAGTGCCTATAGATACCTACTAGAAACTCTTGAGGAACCTAGGTTTTCTCAGTATATCGATTACTTACTTTATGTATACCTATACCCTGTTCTGATACTCCTGATAGTGATCTCTAGATACTGAGCTGAAGTGTATTAAGCCAAGAGTATATCGACTGAACCAGAATCTATGGGGGCGAAGTTCGCCCCCTAATTACATGGGACTTAAACATAACGGCGAAATGAGGGTGTTACTTAGGGGAATACAGGCGTGATATTATGCAGAATCTGTGGTGACAATGGCGGAACGATCACTTTACATTTCTCATTTGAAAAAAGTAGGTAGGTAATCATGGGTACTGCATACTTTGGAATTTCTGGCGAAAATATTGTAGTCAGCGGTCTTCTTCTTTTCGTGTGGTTAGTGACTAACCTGGTGTCAGAGTTTAAGCCGTCCATGGGCCTCTGACTTGGCTTCACATGCCGTCGAAAAATATCTCTCAGGCATGCCGGTTTCCTCACGATGTTTTCCTTCACCATTTTTAAGCAAGTGATAATTATACAATACGCACATGGATCCGAAAAGTCAGAGGTGCGTGCCTTGGGTTCGAACTCGAAACCTATGACTTGGCAGTCCGACGGTCACATCACTAGGCTATCACTGTCAGCGGTGGGCTTCCTCGTAATGATGGTCGCAGACGGAAGTATCAGTTCACACATATTACGGCACTTACCACGTACATTATGGTTACGTTGTCGTGCGTCTCCATTGTTGAGCACCCTCAGTTACCTCGTAATATCATAGGCGGAAGACAGTCGCGGCAGGCTGCCTACATTCGCTAAGAAGTGTCACCGATTTAGATAATAGAGACATTAAATCTGATGGTTCGTACTTTACGTAGCTTGTGGAATGTCTTTTGTGTTTCTTTGAAGAATTTTTCTGTCGTGAAAATTGTCCTTAAGGCTAGTCCCTTTCGTTGTCTTATTAAAGCGATAATTGAAGCTGATCTACCTCGTTGATCTAGTGGTGGCAAGCGCAACTGCTGATTGTGAGGTTCTGCGTTCGATCCCCAGGTCGGGCAGTGTTGTTGGATTTTTCTGTGTGGAATTTCTCAGTAGCAGCCTGGTGTTTGGATTTGTGTCCGGTTGATGGCAATAGGCTCGCACCCTATTATATGCAGGTCCGCCGCTAGCTGTTTCGTCGCCCGCGTGCAATACCGAATGAAAAAGATTTTAATTCCCAAGCGATACTTAGACGAGCTTTATTTTTAGACGCCCTCCTCACTCTTTCGTTTACTCCTGTATCTTGAGAGACACATAACCGAAAAAATTGGTCTCAATTAGATGACTCGTTCGATTTGCCGCCCCCTGGGTCTGCCGCCCGCGTGCGGTGCACGCGCCTGATTATATGGGACTTAAATATAGCGGCAAAATAAGGGTGTTACTATACACCTCTGACGAACCCATCGGGGAAGACAACCAACAAGTTACGAAGGTCTGCCATCGCAAGCGTCACCACGCAACAGCCGCGGCCGCTTTCACACCCGTACCGCCGCATTAGATGATTCATAAAAAAATAACATCTTTTATCTTTTTAGATCTGCAACACATCTACTACATAACTTATATGACACTACCATATCAGGAAGACTAATAGCAATAAACTTTCAACTCAAACCAATAAAACTAGCCATATTTCTTTATTAATTATTCGATGAATCACACATTACATAATAAGTCACAATATAATGGTCAGGCGACATTTGCCAGCACTTTCACTGCCTAGCACCATAAACGTGAACATTAAAGTCATCAAGTCAGTTTATGAAGCGTGTGTTGCGATGTAATATACTCTTATCATATCATAACACCCTTTATACGCAGGTTATTACTGTGGCGTAAGAGTCGGTGCGATCTATCATGAAGTATGGACCATGGTGTCAGTTATAGGTAGGTACTTACTATATCGCTTGAGCAATGGATAACATATAGCAGCAGCGGCCTTAGCCATTGCGAGGCTCCGAGCGGGTAGATCTTTGCGAGGCTCTTGTCTTTGTGGAATTAGTTTTAATGATAATGCTTGACGAGAAATGTACAGTTTTATAATGCGCGGCATAAGGCGCGAAATTCAAATAAACATTAGTACTATTAGTAGGTACCTAATATTTTTATACTTGGGTTGAAGCGCAGGGCCCCTGCAGGAGCGAGGCCCCGAGCGGTTGCCCTGCTCGCCACCCCCAAAGGCCGCCCCTGACATTAAGTGACAAGATCAGTGATCTTGTCAAATCGTCTACTAGATTCCTATAAGACGTAGTCTTATAAGTCTACTAGCGACCCGCCCCGGCTTCGCACGGGTGCAATGTAGATACTAATGTGAGGCATATAAACCTTCTTGAATCACTCTATCTATTGCTGTAAACTGCATTAAAATCCGTTGCGTAAGTAGTTTAAAAGATCTAAGCCTACGGACAGCGGGAGCGACTTTGTTTTATACTATGTAAAGATTACTATAGGAGAATTTTGCTACTTGGGGAGCATACGAATCCAATTCTTGGCTAAACTGTGCCCACATCTGTCATATCTATGCAGCGCTTGCTCTAAACCTTGATCAGAGTAGAGCGAGATTATCTTTCGACGCCCTTTGGTCGACGCTTTCACATCACATAAATAAATTGTATTTCAGTTTATCTTCTTTACATAGTATAAAACAAAGTCGCTCCCGCTGTCTGTCTGTCCCTATGTATGCTTAGATCTTTAAAACTACGCAACGGATTTTGATGCGGTTTTTTAATAGATAGAGTGATTCCAGAGGAATGTTTATATGCCCCACATTAGTAGGTATCTACATTGCACCCGTGTGAAGCCGGGGCGGGTCGCTAGTGTTTAATAAATAAGAATTACTAACTTTTTCAATAATCTATTTTCGGCGCCTCTTGCCACCTGGCGCCTAGAGAGACTGCTCCTCACGCTCTAACCCAGGGCCGGCGCTGTATCTATGGTAATAGGTTGGCAAACAAGCCGATAAAGGAGAAGAGGGACAAAGTTTAAAAAAACGTTACATTCTCACATTCTGTCCTGTCAATCCAATACACTGTAACTTTTGAAAACCACATTTGAGATTTTTGACGATAGGTATATGTTTTTCCAGCATGTTTAAACCTTAATTTGAACGTAATACAGTGTTTTCTAGTTTGCATTATCTTGCAAAATTTACATTGAAATGAAAAAAATGTTGGTCAGGGGTCCTAAACAGACTTAAAAGAATCGGATTGGGCGTTGTTAAGGTAAAATACTGTAAGTCGGGTTACAGTCTTTTGGATTGGTACGGCAGCATAAGGAAAAGCGTTCACACCATAATGTTACGTTACACCTCCTTTTCGAGCAGCTACCATTACGGACACGTGACCATAGGTACCTACCACAATACGAATTATGATAGAAAACAGTACGTGCTCCCTAGCGGCCGAATGAAAAGTACGTGCGCGCAAGTAATGGAAAGTGCTCCATACACATACAATTACCTGAGTGGCCTTTCTACTAGTTTTCCTCGGCTATTGAAATTTTTATATTAATTCTGGACACGTCCTTACTTTTATGTGATTGTTTATTGTTTGAGTTGGTGTTTTCATGTTTATGTTCTACAGAGGGGACTTAATATGTTGAAATTTATTTATTAGCGTCATTCAAGTGATGTTACATTACGAATAAAATGATTTTGCCCCTCTGAAGTGAGGGACAGAACGCTGAAAGCCTGGTTTCAGATTAGCTAAGTTATTTTACACGTACTGTACTTTCAAGGCCGTAGCCAGACATTTTGTTCGAGGGGGGGTTGAATCCTGAACAAGACAATTAATAACAATAACGAGTGATGTATACATTTTAAAAGTACCCAATTTAATTTTCTGAGGTTTCGGGGGGGGGGGGGGGGGTAGAACCCCCAAACACCCTCCCTCCCGACTACTTTGAGTACTTTGCCTAAGCCGTTTCAAACAAGGGTCCCGGTGCCGTATAGGTGCTACGGCAGCACCCAGTAATGGCCGAGAAGGCAGCTGGGCTCCGACTACCATAGAGTCTAACCCATGATTCCGGTTCAAAAATGTATTAGCACCGGTGTCGACTACTTTTCGTGTAGTCCCAGCTTAACATATTACTCTGTAAAAGAATTCCTTGAAGAAAAAGATTTATTTAATATTAAAATGATTGTGATACACACTTAACATAATGTGACAATATAAGAATAGTATGATATAATATAAAATATATGAATAATGATAATTAATAATTATACAAGGTTAGTCGGAAGAGGGTACTAAGCCGCGGGCCACGTAAAGTATCACTGAAGACTATTTTAAAGCAAGTGTTCAAATTTCAAAATTCGATAATGTTTATTTGCATAAAAAAAGATTTTTAAATTAGATTTTTCGAAAAAAAACATACCTGTTTTAGTTATGAATTCAGAAAATTAATTTTCTAATCCGTGACCCCAAATATGACCTAAATTGTAAAAACAGCTGGTCATAGCTATGGACAGATTTTAGCATATTTTTTTCGAAATCTTTGTAAAGCTATTTCTCTTAAACTATAGAGTTTTGGGGAAAGTTGTAGAACAAAAGTTAACCCTTATTATGGGTACTTTAACACCCTTTCGGCTTAGTACCCCCTTTCCGACTAACCTTGTATAATGTAAACTGTAATATTGAGTATGTATATATATTTTTTTGTAACCATTTAAATTGCAATGCCTTAACAGTCAACTAAGTTTTAAGAACCTACATATTGTTAACACCTACAAAATTCTGTACACTTAGTTCGCAATAAAGAGTTTGAATTTAACATACCTACGGTTTTTTATACGTATCGGCACTATCCAATTTAATACCAATAATGTACTTAATGCCATATAATATATCGCTTGAGTAATGACTGATTATGATTATACAAGTAATATATTATATTAGTTGTATAATCATAATCAGTCATAACTCAAGCGATCCTGTCATGTAAAACCAGACGCTTGTATAAAATTTTCTGAAGAAGAGACTACCAATAGGCAAGCGTCAATTACAGACAAAACGCGTGGTAAGTTAAAACCTGTGGTACCTACCTAGTTCCTATCGCCTCGGCCGAAAGTAATACAAGTAACATAAAGTTGGCACATAAGTGTAGACTTATTGACCCAAGAATTTCACATAATTTTGCCGTAACAAAAACTACAAATTGCAAGGTATCATATTTCCCATGTTAACTTTAATGTTAGGTTCACTTTCCCACAAGTTATAATAGAAGATATATTAACTCAATTGTCAATGATACGACAATTTTTTGTCCCACAGTGTAATGTACACCTACCTATATGTAAGGAATTGGTAGAAAGTAGTAGGTAGGTATGTTTTTAATATCTATGATTAGGTTGAAATTACTAATGAAGAATGAAACTGCTTACTGTGACCCATGACGATGTTTATTGTATTGTAGATGGCATAAGAAATAAAGGCATAGCCATACTTGCAGGTGACGTTATATTTTTAGAAATATTTTTGATATCACCTACTTAACTGTATTATCTTTACATAATATAAAACAAAGTCGCTCCGGCTGTCTGTCTGTCCCTATGTATGCTTAGATCTTTAAAACTACGCAACGGATTTTGATGCGGTTTTTTTTAATAGATAGAGTGATTCAAGAGGAAGTTTTATATGCCCCACATTAGTATCTACATTGCACCCGTGCGAAGCCGGGGCGGGTCGCTAGTGAATAATAATTTTAATAATTGTTTCGTCTGCTTCATAATATCTTACGATACGTATCATAATATTATTCTCGAGTTCGAACCCAAGGCACGCGCCTCTGACTTTTCGGATTCATGTGCGTATTGCATAATTATCACTTGCTTAAAAACGGTGAAGGAAAACATCGTGAGGAAACCGGCATGCCTGAGAGATATTTCTCGACGGCATGTGAAGCCAAGTCAGAGTCCCATGGGCGGCATATACTCTGACACCAGGTTATATAGTCACTAAGCACAAGAAGATAATCCATCTAGCCTTTTTCCCATCTTTTGGGGTCAGCGTCAAGATGCAACTGAATACCAGTGTTTTACATGGGGCGATCGCCATTGCCTGATTGATATTGTAGCTGTAAACTGCTCTTGTATAATATTAAATTGACTGGAATCTGATGATCTAGCTCATATTCTTCTTCCTGCCCTTATCCCACACTAGGTGGGGTCGGCACAACATGTATTTCATAAATCCATGTTGTTAGAGTTTTGGCTTAGGTATTGTTTTATGACCGGCCGCCTGCCTGACATCAACCTGATGATCTAGCTCATATTTTCCTATTTTTATTTTTCAAGTTTTCGCAATCTATTTTTAATGCCTCATTTACAAGGAAACCCGTAATGCACTAAGCAAATAGGTAGCGCATTTAGTGCGAGGTCTCACTGCGGTGCGGTGACTTGCAGTGCGTTTTTTTCACCGCAACGAATAAAATAAATACCTTAAATCAGTATGCGGTGAATAATTCGCAGTGCGCGCTCTTCTATGACACGCCATAGGTACTTCTTAGATTATACGTTAAAAAAACGCAAGACAGTGCGCGCTAGCCCTTATATGTGTCACCCAATTAAACGAATCCATAATACTTACTTCACCACGGCACTCAATGTAAGTACCACAGTCTGGCTACTTACTGCGTTACCTGGCTATAGTGTGACTACATCTTTTGAAAATAATAATGTCCGAGTGTGGTCCAAGTGTTCCACTTTCAAATAATAAAAAGCTAAATTTATCCGAATTCATTGTAACCATGATGAGTCTGAGAAAAAACCACGATGACTTGTCAAAATAAGATTATAGTTTACGACTTGGATAACTTGGAATTGATGGGCATGGTGGAGGTCAGGAACACAAATAAGTACTTCAATTAATAATACCTATATGAAAGATTTCCTCTTTATAATATTAGTATAGATAATAATAAACTTATAGCAACAAATGGACAATCATTATAATTATTATTGTCTACCACTTTCGCGATCTACTTTTATTTATTCGATACATAATAATATGCTTTTAACCTTAATATTTCGTGGTGGTCAATTGGTCATCGTCTACTCTAATTACTATACTCCAAATAGCGGTATATTAGATTTATGGCACAAAAATCATTGTGTAGCAGACTTACCTATGTATACATTTATACCTGGTTCCTATAGCCAAAAACGAATCGTTTAGCTTACCAATAGTAGCATTTCTTATTGTCAAACTAGTGATACAAGTAAATAGACACGTTAGCCAATTTTACCTATGATAGGTACTAACATATGGGAGGGTCTGCTATGAAAAGGTAGAGGATATTTGCTTCATCATTATTTAAGATACAGGAGTCTTCATTTTAACCGTTAATGTTCGGTAAATTGTAGGAATCACCCATTAACCGTCTATTATATAAAAAAATATTTGTGTTGTGTGTTCGTCTGTTCGTCTTCTATGCGTTCGCGCATCGTTCATACAATTGAGTTGAAACTTTGTACAGTTGTTGTTGGCACCTTGCACGAAGGTTACTGAAATAGTAAAAAAAAACTTCTCCAGCGGGCGGTGCCGTGAGGATACACTAGTATTCTATAAATAATTGTAATATTTTTTTATTATTCTAATAAATCTGCCTATCGCTGTCTAAAGCTGTGCCACAACCTCCAGTTCTCATAACGCTTACTTTAAATATTAAATACTATTTCATCTGTTACAGATTTGCGGTTATGGGTGTTTGCGGCCACGCTGCAGGCTCTACTCTTGTCTGCCAGCTGTGGCAACCATCGGCGCTCCATGGCCTCACAAGGGGTAAGAACTTAATTTATTTTTAACCTATTCCTAAGTGTAGGTGCTTGACACGTCGTAAATAGAGTGATTAACTCTCATTTTTTCTTGTTCCAGGGTTTAGGGTCTAAAGGCGGCTGGAGACCAGTGGTCGGTTCTGGCGGATTACTGTACGGATCATTCGGAACAGCTCCACTACACGCGCAACACTACAAAATACCCGTCCCAGTTATAGACCAATACCAGTACCAATCGTCCACACGTCCTCTCGCCACGAAAGACGGGAACAAACTGACTTCTATAGCGCAGTCGTACCGTCCAACTACCCTTAGAACGGTACCTGCATCAGCCGGTCCTGCCATCAACCAGCCAATCAACACATACCACAACCCATTTGCCTTCCAAAACAACGGTTACTCAAACTACAAAATCGTTCAAAATTTCCCAGTAGAAAGCGTTCTGGTCAGAAATCCTCACAATCCATATAACGGACGCCCCCTGTATTCCAAATACCCTAATAAACAAAAACAAAATAACCATGCTCAGAACGTGATGCTACAACAACTGACGAACATTCAGCCCATACAATTCGGGCAATACCATACAGCGAAGCCTTTGGACATATTTGGGAAACCTATTGAAAGTTACGCGAGACCGCAAGAGGCTAAGAAACAACAGTCAAATGGTGGAACTGAGATTTACAAGCAAGAAGTGTACAAGCTCCCAGACAGCGACACGGCCCCTCAGTCTGTCAGTCAGCAGCACGTGAAGACGGCGCAACAGCAGGGCTTGGTTGGCATACCGAACATCGTCAATCCTTATTCACAGTATTCGTTCCAGGATGCCGTGTTCCCACCGAGTATATTAGGCAAGTCTCTATCTTAAAAGGCCGTTTCCGTTTCACAGCCGCCTTTTTAATCGATTTAAAGAGATTTTAGGTGATATCGTCGCTGAAGTTCTAACACCGCGTAACTCAAAATAGTTAACTTTTTAGGAGAGCGAAACATTAAATTTTTTCTACTTATCATATCATTGTTTTTAATCTACAATATTCTATTTTATTTTGGTTTTTTCGACGGAGCACTTTCGCGACACGATCCAGTATGGAACTCACCTGACTTACACGCTGTTTTAGCTGTTTACATAGCTTGATGGAAAAAATATTACATAGGCGGTGGATTTTGTTTTTGAAATAACGCGTTGCTAATGGATCTAACCATTGATTGTGATCGGTCAAACAATGCGTTTTTCGATTCCCTATCGAATGACGTGCGTAACTCAAAACTACTATTTTTCGAGTTACGCGGTGTTAGAACTTAAGCGACGATATCGAATAATGTCAATAGAAGTTCAGTGTATACACCTTCTGAGTGTCATTACAAATATTTAAACAATAGTTTTATTTCCATACATGATTTATATATAAAAAAAAGAGACATACATTTTCTTTTTCCTCTTTACTTTACCCAAAATCAGGACGAAAATATGTTTCAAATATAATTATAATGTTATCATAAGGATGTTTATTGAATACATTTTTAATATCGCCTAAAATCTCTTTAAATCTTTGAAAAGTTAGAGCGAGACGGCTGTGAAACGGGAACGGCCTCTTAAGATTACTGTAGTTAAAACAAGCGACAATAAATTGTAAATCTCATATGTGTGTCTTGTTCCAGGTTCGTTTGGCACATACGGAGTACAATCAGTGAAGGGAAGAGACCCCGTGTACCAGCTTCCGACAACGAAAACTACATATTTACCCCCTCAACCGACGAAACAGACAATATTTAACTCATTCAGCTACTCTCCAAATTACAAGACAACCCCAACGATATTCGATTCAACCACGCCTAGATTACCGACAACACTAAATCAAATTCACTTCGCAACAACGTACGGTGACTTCAAAATAACACCCACGCCGCAAACCAAGATATATAATGTTCCACCGAAGATAGATCCCAACGCGGGCGTCAAAGATAACTTTAAGCCAAGTCCGCAAGATCCTTTCATAAAGAACCATCCGAGCGACTTCAACAAAGTCACTGTGACTACATACAACCCGACTGTTCCGACGACTACGTTAGCCAACAATTTCTACGATTATAAATTCCCTGCACATCAAAATCAGCAAGGTCAAATATACCACGAAACACAGAACGGTAACTTTAATTACGAGAAAAAGAAACATAAGATCCACGACAACGTCGCAGCAGGCGGCAACCAGCAATCATCGCAACAGTATGTTAATGCTCCCTTGAACACAGATTTACAAAACGCCCAAAACTCACCTTACCGACCCACTTACGAAGTAACTGAAACCACAGAATCTGACGCAAACTCACAATCGTCCGCCTCACCTTGGTCGTTAACGTCTCAAGTGTATGACTATACCAACCAGAAATCTACAGAAGAATCGGCAAAGCAGCAGGACTACTCGGAATCTTTCAGTAGGCCCGACCCTACGCCCGTGCCAGAACTCCCTGAAGAATTTGCAATCGTAACCGAGGCCGAGAAGGGCCATGACAACTCTTTGAGCTACGACAGCCAAGTCGAATCTCAAAGCAGGCGGCCTCTAGGTGACGACTTCGAACCTATCGGCAAGCACAAGCTTAAAGACTACTACTACAAGGTGTCAACTCCTTCATACGATGACTACAGCACGTCAAGACGAACGAAGAAGCCGACAGAATCTGCGAAATACACTGTGACACAGGAGTCTACAACACAGTTTAACAATAACAAAGTAAATAACGGGGACATACAAGTCGAAGTTCTTCCTACACTGCCTCCTAACAAGCATTTCAAGCGTCCGAGCACGCCCGACCGTAAGAGGAATAAGATCAGGAGGCGCCGTCCTCCGCTAGCTAACATTAACCGTAATAGGGAAGAGACAACCAGCACGTCAAGCCCCCGCTCGTCTACATACACCTTATCTACCGAGCCGGCACCGATCACAGACGCGGAGGAGATTTACACTATTAGGCCCAGAGTTAGGCCGACTAAGTCCCAACCAACTCTGACCACACCAACCGTCACTACTGACATAACAACCAGTGCTTTACCGACGGTCACTCCTACCATACCCACCATAGTGAAAAAGAAGTTGGCCCATCGCCGACCAGTCACCACACCCGCGGACAGAGCTGAAACCACCACACTTTTTGTTAGAGAAGATTTGAACACAGATTCTCAGATAATGAAAATAGCAAATCGTCCACATTTCCCAAAATTAAATGGTTATGACTTCAAAAATGATTTCACACACAAACAAGACGAGAAAGACACGCCAACAAGCGACGTCGCTGTAAGCCTATCAGATACTTTGAAAACTGACGTGGAGACTGAACAAGACTTTTCTTTCCATAAAGACGTTAAACCCATAGAAGCTAAACTAGAACCGGTGAAGACGTGGGAGACGACAACTGAATTTTATAAAGAAGACGGTATTGATTACACGACTACACCTCGGTCAGACATCACAACAACAGGCCGAGCTCAAAGGCCGAGACTGCGAAACAAATACAACAGAACAAGATTCAATGTCAAAGACTACAGAAACAGACTGAGTTCCACCACAAGCACAACTGAAAAACCAGCTGAAAATACACCCAAGATAAGATTCCCGCAAAGAAGAGTGCCTTACAACGAGAACATTAACAGTGAAAATGATAATGCAACTGAACGCAAGAGATTTACACCGAAAGACCCGCGACACAAAGCTGGCGACAGCGAACAGACAGAGAAGGAAATACATTCAATCAAACCAAACCGACAGAGACAGACAACAGAGACCATTGAAGCGACCACATACAGAGTATCTGCTCGGATCCGCAACGGGCAACGCCGACCGAGGCCTACAACTGAAGAACCGGAGACAACCAGCCCAACCACAGTCCACAGCAAAAGGCCCTTGAGGAAGAAGATCAAGGACTCCGAAATTGGTGAATCAGTTCAGGACATATCCGTAACAGAGACAACAGTTTACGATAGGAACGAAATAACATCTGAAAGGACACGATCAGAAAGCGCGATCATGAAAATCGCTGACAAAAAACACCAAGACCACTTAGAACATTTATTTGAACATTCGAAAAGAGTTTCGGACTTAACGTTAGCTGCCAGCAAAGACTACAACAAGCCGGGAATGTTTAAGACGGTGTCGTCAAACAGTAGGCGAATACCGAACTACTTTACGATAGCGACGGACGATCCGATTCTGCCTATAGAGGCGTTCTTCCCTCAGCTGAACCAAAAGAAGGAATCGTAACGTTCCTAAGTAAGTTATTTCTACAAACCAAATCCTCTTCACTGCCAAAGCTTTTCTGTAGGTCCTCTATACGACATCGCGTTAACAGAAGTTTAACTTGATACAAACTTGCACGTGTTTAAGTTTCATCGTTTTATTAAGATGTTGATACACAATTTAGGTAATAAGTATCTTATTTTATTTCGTCACTACATTTCTCTTAGTGCGAGGTCACTAGTGATTACTGACAATTTCTTCAGCATAAATTAAATTATTTTTTAACAAAGTACTTATGATTAGGAAGCTGGGCTGTCATTTGTCTACAAGGTGTAAAAAGACCCTTCACGAAGCCGTCAACCATGCATTCAGTACATCAAACTACGTAACCCTACGCAATAATTGTGGCTAGGAAACTACTTTTTTTTTGGATGAATAATTTCGTTTTACTGTAAAGCTCAATGTAACGCACTCAAAACACTGTGCTGATAGATGCAATGGGTAGTAAACGGGTAATGGAGGTATTTCACGTACATTTGCAACCTTCAAAACTAGTTTTTTTTTTTTTAAAGTTGTGAAAAAGTTGGAACTTTGACCTCCAATATCTCCGTAACTAGAAGGTTCCCAGACATAGTCCAGAACAAAAAAAAATTCGCAATGACGTGGAGAATAAGTGCCTTTCGGCGTCGTTAAGGGTCTATTCACACCGTTTATATTAACGTTTTGTTAAGTCCTTAATGAGGCATTTATAGTTTTAGCAATAACGGAATACGAATCTACTGTATGTGTTGATATTCTTCCGACTACCGAACTGCGTCGTTGGTCTGGTGGTAGCAAGCGCGACTGCTGATCGTGAGGTCCTGGGTTCGAACCCCAGGTCGGGCGGGGTTATTGAGGTTTTCCGTCTGGAATTCCTCAGTAGCAGCCCGGATTTGAACCCGGTTGATGGCAATAGGCTCGCCATCTATAACATGGGACTTAAACATAACGGCGAAATGAGGGTGTTACACACCTCTGCCCAGCCTGTCGGCGAATACAGGCATGATGTTATGTTATGTGTTATTCTTCCGACATGTAATCAATCTGAAATATTATTTCAATCTATGAATGTCACACTCTAGGTATATGGTTAAAGTTTTCGTTTTTGCATGAACTTACATTAGATAAGACTATTTATATAAAAAACATTAATATTATACATTTTGAACTATTGTTTATTCTCTATTGGTGCTCATTTAGTGTGTAAGTGTTATATCATTAAGTGATATGATTGTTTGTTACATAATATTTACTATATAGTATTGTGTATCCGTGAGATTTTGTGTTTTACATTTGTATTCAACATTATAAGCATTTGTTGTAAAATTAAATTATATGAAGATAATGGGAGATATAATAAGTATGTACCTATTTGAATATGGAAGTAAATCAGTGTAAACGCGCGAAGAATGAATGAAACTATTAAAAAAATAAAATATTTATACTTTTAGTAATTAATTGTGTAAATAAAAGATGTTTCTTAACAAACTCTGTGTATTATTAAGTAATTTTCATGCATATAAATAGCTATGTGTATATAATAAAAATTAAATAATGTTACTGACAGCCTCGTTGGTTTAGTAGTCGCAAGCGCAACTGCTGAGCATGGGGTCCTGGGTTCGATCCCCAGATCGGGCAAAGTGTTATTAGGTTTTTCCATTAGGAATTGAGAAAGAGGATGTATTGAGAAAAGAGGGTGTACTAAAAACACCTCTGCCGAACCCTTTGGGGAATACAAGGCGTGATGTTATGTTGTTATGTAGATAACGTTACGCAGCGTTGGCTTGTATCTTGGACATCGTCTGAATACACTTAGCGGCTGCCTGATGAATGGTTTTCTCCAACGAGTCTGTTAAAAGAAATATAAAATCAGTTATACGCTGCTTTTGGAAAATAAGTTTTATTCAGCCTATGTCTAAGTTCAATTCCCATAAAATAGGTCACAAATACTGGTGTTTTGGGCAACTCAGGAGAATACAGGGTGTAAACGAAATCATGTAATTCCTTCAAACCTGTGCGCCATTTTAGCGAGCGATAGCCGCGCAATTCGCTCGGGGCGCTAAAACGCCTCACGTTAAGAACACATGTTTACTTCTTGTGTGTTTTATTTTTATTGAATCTAACAGTATCCCGTGCAGGGTTAATCTATGTCAGCAGTACATCACGAGGTTTGAAGGAATTACATGACTTCGTTTAAACCCTGTATAGTAAAATAGTTTCTTCACAATAATAGTGTAATGCAATGACTAACAAAAATCATAAAAAATCACAGACATGTCGGTGGTTGATCAAATAATTAATGTTCCTTTGACAAACGAGTTCTCAACTATAAGGAATGAATTGTTATCCAAAAAACTGGAAGTGATAAAACTTTTTTTTTTTAAAGTAGAACATTGCACCACACTAGGACTTCTCCTGTATCAAGGCTGCGTTTACAGACACACATCTTCACATGCAGAAACGCCCAAACCCGGAACAACTATTTGTAGGCCATACAAATATTTGATCCGTGCGGGAATCGAACCCACGACCCGTAGCGCAGAAGCCAATAGCTCAGCCACTGCACCAAACGTGTCGTCAAAATAATAAATAAATAATAATATGGGGTTTTTAATTTAAGCGACAGATTCTTTATTTTCTCCGGTGTCAGCAAGAAGTTTACGAGAATAGCTCACACCGTGGTTAAAAGATTATCCAGTTAGCAAGATTGGTAGCGGGACTGACTGCATAGGGTGCGCCGGATGTACTTAAGAGGAAATGCGGTCGGCATTTAGTCTATACAAACGTATTCCTCAGTTTCCTCCTTAGAGCAAATATTTTTTACCATATGATATACAAGGTCTAACCAAAATACCTGGACAAACTTTTACACAGTGTTCAATACGTTTAACTAAACACATCTATGCAAAAAAAACGAGATCCAAGTGTTTTAGTGTTTTTTTTCTAACCAAAAAATAATTACGTTTGAAATTGCCTGTACTCTTTAAGAATAAACTCATTCATTTTTTATGCATCGACCGCCATCGGGGCGCGCGCTAATTCTGTGCCGTGTTTTACCTAAACAGCGAAGTGAAAAATGTTAAAAAAAATTTAAAAAGTAAAATTAAATTTGAAAAATAATTTTTGGTTAGAAAAAAAAAACACTTGGATCTCGTTTATTTTTTTGCTTAGATATGTTCAGTTACACTTACTGAACACTGTGTAAAAGTTTGTCCAAAATGTGTGAGTGTTTGTACAAACTTTTACACACGTGTAACTGAATATATCTATGCAAAAAAAAACGAGATCCAAGTGATTTTTTTCTAACCAAATTTTTTTTTCAACTTTAATTTTACTTTGATTTTTTTTTTTTTACATTTTTCACTTCGCTGTTTAGGTAAAACACGGCAAGGAATTAGCACGCACCCCAATGGCGGTCGATGCATAAGAAATGGATGAGTTTATTCTTAGAGAGTACAGGCAATTTGAAACATAATTATTTTTTTGTTAGAAAAAAACACTTGGATTTCGTTTTTTTTTTACATAGATGTGATTAGTTAAACGTATTGAACACTGTGTAAAAGTTTGTCCAGGTATTTTGGTTAGACCTTATATATCTACCACCACTATGTCCCTATGCTCCACTATCAATAAATTAATTATTAAAAGAACTAGAAACGTTTAAACTTTACAAAAAACGACCGGTTTTACCACCGTTTTCAAACATCTGCCAAACAAATTTGACGAATATAAAAAATAAAAGAAAAACATACAGACATAACCAAAGTCTTTCTTAAATTACTACAGAAAAAAATATTGAAATCGGTCCAGATTTGAAGAAGGAAACAGGGAAATACGAAAGTACGATTTCGCTAATATTGTACAGGAGAAATCAGTCCGAGATGCAGATGTCTCTTTCGCGCTCAATTGGGAAGGTTTGCGGGAGGGGTGGGACGGAAATAGATCGCAAAAACCTATTCAAATTATTAATATTTTGCAGCCTGCGTTTCCTCTTAAGGCCCTTATTAATAAACCACTCTCAAAATGGCGGCCTGGGAAAAATGCCAGGGCCTCAAAATGCGAGTTGCGGCAATCGACCATCTGATGCGCTGGTACTGTTTTTCGAGTAGTCACCATTTTAAACTTTCCATTACTTTAAAACTTTTACCATTTTTAGAGGGAAATTTATTCTCCTTTTCTTGTATGCCAGTCAGCCGGGTAGGTTAAAAAAGAGAATTATAAATAACAGAATCGACTCACATATTTTATGGGCCCCTTTGATGGGGAACCGTAGTCTCAAACTGGTCGGATTGGAGCATATGAACACGTACGGACTGTCACTCTCTCCGCCCGGGTACCTGAAAAAATATAATACACATTTAAATGAAAAATAAAATATGAAGTTCCTGCATTCAAATTAGATGGGGTCAAGAGCGATTTTTTTTAGTCGCCTATGGAATGTCCCACTGCTGAGCAAAGGCCTCCCCATTTGCCTTCCAAACCTCTCTGTTTCGTGCCGTTTCTAACCATGTGAGCCCCGCAAAAGCGTCTAGATCGTCACGCCACCTACGCCACGGCCGACCTCGACGACGGTGTCCTACTTCGGCGTCCAGTTAGTGACGATCTTTGCCCACCTCTCCGGGTGCCTTCGAGCGACATGACCGGCCCACTCCCACTTAAGCCTGGCTGTTTTTTCTCCAACATCTGCTACTTGCGTTATGGTGCGCAGTGTGGTGTTTCTAACACGATCGGTTAATTTAACACCGAGGATACTACCCTTCATTGCTCGATTGCAATAGCGAATTCAACTATTTTTTCTGTGGTGAGGAGGGCACATTTCGTGGTTATTGGCACGATGTAACGCGACTACATTGACGTTTGGAAACTTAACGTTACGAGCTTGTTCTGTACACCGCGAATATTAAGATAATCTAAACATGTTTGTTCAGTATGTCTCTTGAATATACTGACCTCTTCTGATACTCCTCTTGCGGCAGACAGTCGTCCACATTGACGCAGCCGAGAAGACATCCAGTGGGGTAGAATGTTGGGAACTTTACTTCTTTATCTGCAAAACATACAGAACGTTTGATAGGCACCCTTTTTGATGTGTAACACCTAATGCGGCGGTACAAGTGTGAGAGCGGCTGTTGCGTGGCGACGTTCGCAATGGCAGACACACGACGGCAGATCTTCGTAACTCGTCGGCTCGCTTCGGTTTGATTCGACCAAATTTTTTTTACAAAATGAATTTCGATGTTTCACATCTGCAGGTGTCCCGCGACGGCTCCTTTTTTTCTATTCGATTGAGAATCCTTTAACACTTTGACCGCGCAAGTCGGCTTTATACGACAAATAAAAATGTTTTCGTGCCCGCTTCTCCTGTCATATTTATACGACTGAGGCGACACAGGCACAAAAACATTTGTCGTATAAATCCGACTAAGTTAAATGCCTGCTGAAAAAGTTAAATGCCTACCGGCCTCCTGGAGTGGGGGATTATTACAGCGCTAAAACCAATTCCGATCCGAATTCGAGAAAATACGATCTAACAAGCTGCAGTACTATTTATATGAACGGATTGCACTACATCCGATCCGAATTTCGTAGATCCGAGTTTCCTCGGATTCGGATCAAACGCAGTGCACAAACGCTCTAATTTAAATCAACATTACCTGGATACAACACCCTGTATTGGTGCTCTATGGCGCGGACGATTTCTTGATCAGGAGGCTTCACAGTCGATGCGATCCACAGCCGCCCGCGGTGACTTGAGTACCATGTGCGACCTTCGTGTCTGAAAAGAATATAGCCAATTTAAATATCCAATTTATTTATTTATAATTTCGCACAAAATTTGTATAAAGGCGGACTTAATGCCTTAGGCATTTTCTACCAGTCGACCTTAGGGTGGTGCAGACAAAAAACATGGTAGGTGCACTAAGTAGTGTTGTTAGTGTTATTTACATGTTATGGGATATGAAACCATAATTGCATTACAAAAGGTTCAGTTTACATTGCAACTGAAATGGTTTTATGACCTTTTCAAGAGCTTGTCTATTGAAAAGTTTGTCATTTGAATTTTGTTCAACTATCTATAGGGCAAAACTATCGATAGTATTGACAGTGATTGTACTATAGTCCATTCGCGTTAAGAAAATAGTGAATTGTAATTTCTTTTTGCAACTTGACTGGTCGAGGTGGTTTCCCGACCAATCAAATTGCAAAGAAAACGATGACTCACAATTTTTTTAGCGCGAATAGACTATTAAATCAATACTATCGACAGTCAGTCATCAATCATCATCAGCCTGAAGACGTCCACTGCTGAACAAAGGCCTCCCCCTTAGACCGCCACATCGAACGACAATCCGCCATTTGCATCCATCGGTTGCCCGCGACTTTCACAATGTCGTCGGTCCACCTAGTGGGAGGCCTACCTACGCTGCGCTTTCCAATTCGTGGTCTCAAGAACCAGAGGGCACTCAAGAACCTTTCTTCCCCATCGGTTTTCGGTCCCTCGAGCGATGTAGCCTGCCCATTGCCACTTCAGCTCGCAAACCCTGACAGCTATGTCAGTGACTTTGGTTCTTCGGCGATAGTATCGATAGTATCAGTACTCAATAGTATCGATACTATTGCTCTTCATACAATAGTATTACTTAATTTTTTGGATCGATAGTATCTATCGATTGTATTAACATAACATGGCGCCTGTTTTCCCCGAAGGGTTGGGCAGAGGTGTATTGTAACACCCTCATTTCGCCGTTATGTTTAAGTTCCATGTAATAGGGGGCGAGCCTACTGCCATCAACCGGGCACAAATTCAAACTCCGGGCTGCTGCTGAGGAATTCCTACTCGTATTACATAAACTCACGCCTTTTTCCCATGGGGGTAGGCAGAAACTATAGAACGCCACATGCTACGACTCTTACATACCCCTTTCGCTTCATCCACATTCAAACATCTTGTCATACACGCACGCCGGTTGAGAGTACTACGCACCTGACCTTTGTGAGAACATCACCAATAACATCGATGTATGTCCTTCTAGGACGTCCTCTACCGGCGTTCCCATTAACATCCGCCTTATAAATTTCTTTTGTTAATCGCCGTTCACTCATTCTCTCAACATGGTCAAACCACCTAAGCATACTCCTTTCAATTTTTGTCACTACATCATCTTTTAAACCGCAACTTTGTCTAATCTCTTCATTTCTCAATCTATCATTCAAAGTTACACCGCACATACTTCGCAAGGAACGCATTTCCACGGCATTTATTCTACTTTCATGCCTCTTCTGCCACGACCAACATTCACTTCCATACATAAGCGTAGGTACTAACACACCATTATGGACAGCCAGTCGTGCCTTTTTGGACATCGACCGGCTAGCCACAACCGCATGCAAAGCACCATTTACTTTATTTCCCGCATTTGCTCTCCTTTCCACATCTTCGTCAATCTTACCATCTCTTGTAAACATGCTTCCCAAATAAACAAACTCATTCACCTGTTCAATACTTTTATCTCCTATCTTTACTTTACACTCAGATACATCTGCATCTCTACTATATTATTAAATTCCAATACTATCGATATTGTTATTAGTTTTCAAGGGGACTATTTGAAACCGAGGGACATTTTGGGGGACATTCTGAACCTGATCGTCCTACCGAATAGCATGCAAAGTACTTATATTAAATCTGTGCTGCCCGTAGCACATTGTGTGTATCTCACGCAATAATCTATACAGGGTGTAAACGAAATCATGTAATTCCTTCAAACCTCGTGGTGTACTGCTGACATAGATTAACCCTGCACGGGATACTTTTGAATTCAATAAAAAAATAATTACAAGATGTAAACATTTGTTCTTAACGTGAGGCATTTTAGCGCTCCGAGCGAATTGTGCGCCTATCGCTCGCCGTGCGGTCATTTAACTCGGGGCGCTAAAATGCCTCACGTTAAGAACACATATTTCCTTAATTTTTTTTATTGATTTCAAAAGTATACCGTGCAGGATTAATCTATGTCAGCAGTACATCACGAGGTTAGAAGAAATTACAAGATTTCGTTTACACCCTGTATACAAATATAAAAATTAATCCCTATTTCCCTTGGTCACGCCATAACTTGAGAACGACTTCACAGATTGAGGTCATATTTACACAATATATTTGTATTGACGAGACGATGGTTCGTAGGTATGCTGGGATCCGATAGATGGCGCTGTAGTCGTTATTTACGCGAGCACAGCCGCGAGAGAACACCTAGTGCACAATAATACAAAATATTTATAGATATTTAAGGGTTTAAAAAAGCCACTCAGATAGCGACAGCGCCCAACACTTAACAGCCCAGTTAAAGTGCACGGTCATCGATGGCTGATGGTAAGTGTACCATCGATGGCTGATGGTAAGTGTACCATCGATGGCTGATGGTAAGTGTACCAGCGCCGGTCTCACGCTCAGCACGCCGCGCCACAACTCATCAACGTGGCTGGTGAGGACTTACATAGTGTGAAAGTCTCGAGAAGAGCTTACTATAGAAATGATCCTATGAAGTAAGGTCTTATCAAATTCCCCACAATCACCGAGGGTCGTTTACGCGCGGAGAATCTTAACACCGGCATTCAGAAAATGACGTCATATGCACAGTGACATCTAGTTCCCCCAACACGTTTGCTCGCAACCCCTTACTGTTTAAGAAAATCTCGTAACAGCGACATCTAGTGAGGGGTACAAACGCGGTCGCGACTTGTGACGTCACAGCCGCCATGTGTTGCTATCTGACATTTGAAACTAGGTTGTTTCGCGCTCGCTCGGTTACCCTGTGTGACGTCATCGTGACCTTGACCCGTTTTGAGATCAATGGTCTACTTCACACGTGTTGTGTAGTGACTATAGTGAATGATCACTTAAATATTAGAGACGTTGTTAGTGAACCGTATTTAGTTTTTACGATCATCTATGTATAATTGAAATAGGCTGCCTTTCCACTCGAGATGTGCGAGGTAGCTAAGCGGTGAGCGAGGTCAAAGCTAAGCTATGAAACGATGTGTCTATTTCCACTAAAGCTAAGCGGCGTAACGGAGCGGGTAAGATGTGCTATGAAGATGCGGTTTGCGCTAGCTACTTAGTACTTCGTCTACGTAGCTCCGCTTCGTATTTCCATAACTACACTACTCGTGCATCCCTAGTTCGCATCCCTAGCTTCAACTAGTATCTAAAAAAACTTGCTTCATTGAACCCTTTTCCACCAGAGCTAATCTAAGCTATGAAAATCAAGGGATCCTATAGCAGGTTGCAGACCGAAAACTAAGCTATTCCGAAGCTATACTAAGCCAGCTTAGCTAAGCTAAGATAAACTAAAAATATGTCGCGTGCACACCAAGAACTAAGTGAAAGATCAGTCAGTGTTGCGAAGTTCAATGCGACGGACGTAACGCTCATGATAAATACGTTACACATAAAAAAGAAGATTAATACTGACTTATTATTCCTCTTAGCCTTTTCCCAATTATCTTGGGGTCAGCTTCCAGTCTAACCAGATGCGGCTGAATACCAGTATTTTACACGGAGCGACTGCCATCAGACCTCCGCAACCCAGTTACTGGGCAATGCCGATATGCCGATATATATATTAATACTGAATTATTATTATTATCTAAAAAAAGACATGCCAGACCTTGGATATGGCAAACAAGTGGAGAGTTTAGAACTGAGTTAGATGATGAAGATTTTCAGTTATATTATCGTGTTACAAGAGCTCAGTTTTATAATTTGTTATAGGAAATTGTATAGGAAATTGTTTAACAATTTCAATAAATTGCTCCATATTCGGTAAAAAACGACCGTGCACACGAGACAAGACACTGGACAGCACTGGCGAAGGAAGTGCGAAGTGCATACACAACTAACTTAGCTGCGAATATTTTAGTTAGCTCACATAGCTTAGTTTGCATAGTTTGCAGTTTGCACACAAGTATGAAAAAATGCGTCAGCTATGCGAACTAAGCTAAACTAAGTTAGCTTAGCTTTCGGTCTGCAACCCGCATGTTAGTAGGTTTGACACACATCCGTAGCTTAGCTACGTAGCACATCTCTGGTGGAAAGGCAACCGTATACTGCAACAACACCATAGTTTAAAAAAAACTCATCTTTGTAGAACTTAAAAAACTGACTAGCAAATAAAACTCAAATTGCGAGCCAGTGGCTGGTCTGACTCATAAGAATGATTTCTACCAAACGGCTCACATCGCATCGGATCGGAAAGGATACGAACGGATGCGGCGACAACCGATCGCATCCGTCAGGATGTCGACGCATACGATCGGCCCCGTACAGTCGCTTGCGAACGTATCCGTTTCTGCGCCTAGTCAAATAGTTTCATTCCTACCGTGTTGACAACCAAAAGGATCCGATCGGATACGACGACAGGCGAACGGAGCCGATCGCGCGTCGCAGAATACTTTCAGCTACGATCGCGTGTCGCGGAAGACACCCGCGATCAAGCTGCTGTGCGCGGCTTGGTAATATAGACTTTAAATACTGTGTACACGATGTAATATCGTTTAAAGATTGTAAAATCCGTTCCGATCCGATGCGATGCGAGCCTTTTGGTGGAAATCATCCTATATACTATGATACTCACAGCTTGATGCCCTCAACGAGGAGTGATGCCCACGGCTGGTGCATGGACAGACAGCGTCCAGTGTCACTCATCTGCTGCAGCTCCGTGTCCTGCACCCGCGGCGCGTGCTGGCCGGGGTTGGTCCGGGCTCCCGGCGCGTACCCTTGAACTTCCACTGATGGGTCAAACTGGAACAATTGCCATCATCAATCAACGGGTCTTAAACATTAAGTAAAGGTGATATAAAGCCCTTCTCAACATGGCGGCCTAGGAGCAACATTTTATTAGTAGGAAAATGTAAACTTTAGGTCATCTGAATTTTATACAAGGTTAGTCGGAAAGGGGGTATTAAGCCGCGGGCCACCTGTAGTATCACTGATGACTATTTTAAAGCAAGTGTTAAAATTTCAAAATTCGATAATTTTTACTGGGAAGCAAAAAAAAATTTAGTTTTTTAAAAAAAAATCATACCTGCTTTAGTTATGAATTCAGAAAATTAATTTTCTAATCCGTGACCCCAAATATGACCTAAGTTGTAAAAACAGCTGGTCATAGCTATGGACAGATTTTAGCATATTTTTTTCGAAATCTTTGTAAAGCTATTTCTCTTAAACTATCGAGTTTTGGGGAAGTTGTAGAACAAAAGTTATCCCTTATTATGGGTGCTTTAACACTCTTTCGGCTTAGTACCCCCTTTCCGACTAACCTTGTATATTTGAAAACAAATATTTTTACTTTCAACTTCACCGTCGTGCGTGTATGACGTGTATGAAAGTGGTGAAGCGGAAGGAGTATGTAAGGGTCGTAGCATGTGATGTTCTACCTACCCCCAGGTTTCTGCCTACCCCCATGGGAAAAAGGCGTGAGTTTATGTATGTATTTTTACTTTTAATTTATCAAGACAGCATCTCAAATGATATCAAAACACTTAAAAGGAAGATCTTGATTGAGAGCTGTTTACGGGCTTTAATTTAGTGAACCTTTATGTTACGAGTTTTTCTCATACTTGTAAGAGTGGCGCGTTGACTCCCGGCGCCACATCTCTGTCACTGGGTACTCCTATGAACATGTCATGCTGCAGTTGTCTAGCATTGTTTCTGCCGTCGTTGGTCATCTGCCTGATCTGATCTTCGTCTGGTTCATAGTCAATCGTATTGTCCTCGACTATTTGACGACCTGGAAAAATACAACTTATTAAAACCATAAACTTATAACTGCCTCGTTGGTGTAGTGGTGGCAAGCGCGACTGCTGACCGCGTGGCCCTGGGTTCGATCCCCAGGTCGAGCAAAGTGTTATTGGGTTTTTACGTGTGGAGTTTGGATTTGTGCCCAGTTGATGGCAATAAGCTCGCCCCTATTACATGGGACTTAAACATAACGGCGAAATGAGGGTGTTACAGTACAGCTCTGCCCAACGCTTCAGGGAATGCAGGCGTGATATTTTATGTTACGTAAAACTATAAATTACCTCACCCATCACAGTCTACTGTCTGAAATACGCTTTCAAGTTGTTGCGAAAATACTAAATTTCTTAAAGAGGATCTGAAAAATTCCAACGCCTGTGAGATGGATCCGATTTTGAGGCGTTGAAGGTCAGCAGAGAACATAAGAACCATAACTAAATCTGAGCAAGTTACAGATTCGGTCAGTGCCGGCTACCGCAAAAAAGTCTTACTTAGATCTTTTTCCACGGGTCACCACACGACACGATTTAGTCACCTGTCATGACGCCTAGAACTGCTCTAACAACTACAGCTTCTATATCACTACTGATATAGAGTATAGAGCTTACCAGCAAAGTCGAAGGTCATCTTCTTGTTAAGTCTGGAGCCATGTTTCTTATCATGGAGTGTTTGTTGGTACTTTTCCAACTTATCCTTCTCGGTGGAGTTCAACCACACGCTGTTGGCGCTGAAGTAGTCGCTGTCATCGTCGGTGACGCGGGTACGACGCTCACTGGAAGTGTATGAGCAAAATCTAAAATTGATCTTTCAGAAATTCTCAAAAATAAGGCCAGATGAGGTTTATAAAAGGTTAGTCGGAAAGGGGGTACTAAACCGAAAGGGTGTTAAAGTATTCATAATAATGGATAACTTTTGATTTACAACTTTCCCCAAAACTTGGATGGATGTATTTATTTTAGTTTAAGAAAAATAGCTGTTAAAAGATTTCATGAAAAATATGCTAAATTCTATCTATTATCAGCTATGATCAGCTGTGTTTACATTTTCGGTCATATTTGGGGTCACAGATAAGAAGCTCCATTTTCTAAATTCGTAACTAAAGTAGGGATGAAGAGTTTTTGAAAAAACTAAAATAAATATAATTTTGCGTGGATTTCATTTTTATCGAATGTTTGAAATACCGCTTTTTTTTAAATAGTCATCAGTGATACATTAAGTGGCCCGCGGCTTAGTACCCGCTTTCCGATTAAACTTGTTTATTAGGTACAACGCGACAGTACAATATTGCAATTCCGAAAATACGACGCAAAAATCCTTCCAGTAAATTACGCGACTCACTTTGGGCGACGTAAATTACGCTCGTCTGATCTCAACCCAAATCATTCAGTGGAATAAGGAGATTTTTTAT
This sequence comes from Amphipyra berbera, assembly GCA_910594945.2. Lineage (NCBI taxonomy): Eukaryota > Metazoa > Arthropoda > Insecta > Lepidoptera > Noctuidae > Amphipyra > Amphipyra berbera. Next base: position 4,759,936 of record OU343138.1, read on the forward strand.
TACTTTAATTTGCATTAATAACCATGGAGCCAACTGTTTCACACCAGTAATGCTACTGGCTATCATTTGGATACGAAGTACTTGGACACCTAGTAGTCACATCATACCTGGTACGATCATACTCCAGCAGTCTGTTCCTGTGCGACACGGCGGCCTCCCACCCCTTAGGCCTGCTGCGCTCCATCAAAGACTCCATCAGTTTTGCTGCGCCCTTCGTCTTTGTGTTTATCTCTTTCTGCTCTTCTGGTGTACATACCTGGAATATACAAATAACATTTGCTTTTCGTTTTGATCAACAATTTTATTCCTCAAAACAGAATACAATTTATCCACTTACAATGAGGAACACTAGTAAAAGTTCGAACGAGTATCGAAACGGCATGTTTGTAATTATAAAATACTAGCGACCCGTCCCGGCTTCGCACGGGTGGACATTTTTCCCGTTTTTGCAACATTTTTCATTTTTGCTCCGCTCCTATTGGTCGTAGCGTGATGTTATATAGCCTATAACCTTCCTCAATAAATGGAGTATCCAACACAAAAATAATTTTTCAATTCCAACTAGTAGTTCCTGATATTAGCGCGTTCAAACAAACAAACAAACTCTTCAGCTTTATAATATTAGTAGACTAGCTGTGTCTTCACGGCTTCGCCCGTAGCCTATGTTACTCAGTGATAATGTAGCTTTCTAACGGCAAAAGAATTTTAGAAATCGGTCCAGTAGTTTTTAAGTGTATTCGTTACATACAAAAATACAAATCTTTCCTCTTTATAATATTAGTATAGATACCATACTGTCAGTTATTGACTTATCATTATGTTAATAAACAACAAAGTATTCTAGAAAACATCTAGTATTATAAATTAACATCACGCCTGTGTTCCCCGCAGGATTGGGCAGAGATTTATAGTAACACCCTCATTTAAAGAAAGAAAGAAAGAAAAAGTATTTATTTTCCGCCCACGCGGACGCAACGGATACTTAAAATTAAATATATAATGTTTCTTAAAAATTAACACTTAAATTTAAACATAATATATTAAACAACACGGTAACCCAAACACACAAAAAAAAACATTTCACCGTTATGTTTAAGTCCCATGTAATAGGGGGCGAGCCTATTGCCATCAACCGGGCACAAATCCAAACTCCAGGCTGCTACTGTGGAATTCCACACGGAAAAACCCAATAAAACTTTGCTCGACCTGGGGATCGAACCCAGAACCTCACGAGCAACAGTCGCGCAACATTAGACTATTGAGGCAGTCTACTCTAGTATTATAGTATTCTGTATCTTTTTTTTATGTAGGTAATCAGCAAAGAATATTTGCGAGCCGACTGAAATATTAAATCATGATTGTAAAGTTCGTCTACTGTCACCCACACCACGTTACACCGCAAATAGTGTAATGAATAAGCGACTTTATTCAATCTATCTCTCCGTAAACTCAAAATATGTGATGTGTTACCAGATTCCCACAGCACAGGCAAGGTCCGGAGCCTTCCTGCTTGCAGACAACGCGGCCGCATTGAATACAGTTGTTGACCAGCTCATGTTTAGATGCTTGACAATCACAGTGGTGTCTACCTGGAAAGTATAGTTAATTTGTCACTACTTGTTTACAGCTATTTTTAAAATTTTATAACAATAATTTTGTAAATTCATAGTACCAGTAGTATGCAATGCAGAACCTAAAAATACTTTTTTTTTAATGTTACTCATGTTCACTAAGTTATTAAAAAAAAACCAGTCACATGCGAGTCAAACTCACTCACTATGGGTTGCGTACATCTTTGGGTTTAGACTTATTATTATGTTAAATTTCACTATGAAAAAATGGCTGCTGCTATTGTACCTCATTTTCTGTGAAAATTTCAACTAGCTAACTTTTACAGATAAAAAGATACAGCCCCGTGACGGATAGAGGCGTAGGCTTCATAATACATGAACTTTTAAAAGGACCTTTTACAGATATTTTTTTTACATCCATATAAAATCAAACATCCATATAAAAACATAGTTTGAGCGTCATATGGTGTAAGAAACACTAGCCCTAGTGAACATACCTTTCAATAGCACAACCTGGACGTTCTTGCCCTCCTGCGAGTACAGATTGACATACTTAGTCTTCTTCTTAGACTTAACATCAGCTTCTTCGGGCTGTGGTTGTTGCTGCACTGGCACGTCGGCACTGATGAAGTCTGCTTGCTGCTTGTTCTTCGTTATTTTCTTCTTTTGCTGCTTGGGCAATGAGCTGCCTGAAATATTGGATATAATTTTTATTACTGAATACTTAGTGCAGTTGGTTAATTATAAAATTGAGATATTAAATTTAAAATTAATCAAAACTGATTTGGTTTAATTTCTTAGTCTACAAAGTATTATAATTATATTTTAACATATTAACTTTGGAGAGGCCTATGTCCAGCAGTGGACTACAATATGCTGAGTTGATTTTAATTGATAATAATAATAAAATGTATTCCTTCAAAAAGTACAGTTACATAAAATTTTACATTTGTAGTTACTAAGATAAGATGAGTGGTCATGTTGAGAGAATGAGTGAACGGTGATTAACAAAAGAAATTTATAAGGCGGATGTTAATGGGAACGCTGGTAGAGGACATCCTAGAAGGACATACATCGATGTTATTGGTGATGTTCTTCACAAAGGTCAGGTGCGTAGTACTCTCAACCGGCGTGCGTGTATGACAAGATGTATGAATGTGGATGAAGCGAAAGGGGCATTTAAGGGTCGTAGCATGTGGTGTTCTATAGTTTCTGCTTCCCCCATGGGAAAAAGGCGTGAGTTTAAAGGCGTGAGTTTATGTATGTATGTATGTATGTATGTAAGATAAGATGGTTATACAGAAGCATAATATAAAAGTAACACACCGACTCCTAAACTGAGACGTGGTAGTATTTTAGGAATCGGTAGTTTTCCATTTGTAATAGCCTATTTTACCATCAAAAAAGTGTGGACAAACATAATGCAACTTGAAATATATTACATTATTTAGTTCAGGATTACCTTTGTTAATAAATATTTTAACTAATACATTATATCCAAATAAAATAAATATAATATATCCTTTTTTTTATAGTATTTGTTACCTTTAAAGCCACTGTATATTCAGTGTTAATAAAAACATAACATCACGCCTTGTACATATTCTCTGAAAGATTTGGCAGACGTGTTTTTAATACGCCCTCGTTTCGCCAGTTATGTTTAAGTCCCTTGTAATAGGGGGTGAGCTGATTGTCATAAACCATGTGCAAATCCAGACCTCGGGCTACTACTGAGAAATTCCTAATAGAAAAACCCAATAACACTTTGGCCAACCTAGGGATTGAACCCAGGACCGCATGCTCAGCAGTCGCGCTAGCAACCACTAGACCAACAAGGGAGTCAGTGTTAATATTGTGCAATAAATGTGTAACAACTTATGTTATTGAATAGATGTCTCAACACAATTTTCTTTTTATATTTATATTTCATAATTTGTACATACCTCTACTCGGGAACTTCTTCTTGCACAATTCGAAGAAAAAACCTTTATGTTGAGAGTTATCAAAGTCAAGCAAGGTTTTCATGTACTCATTCAAATCATTCTCATTTTCTATCGACAATATGTATCTGCAAATTAAACAATAATTTGGTTTAATATATTGCCGGGCTGTACCACAGCGTAATATAAGTTTAAATCTTATTAATACAAGCAAGAACTTCAAAACATACGGGTATTTAATTAAATGTTTTGACTAGTAGCAACTTACTTTATTAAATCATCCGGTATAGGAAAGTCTAAAATTTTAGACAATCCTTCACTAACCCAAGATTCCATGACAAATAAAGTTAAGAATTACTTTTAATTTAATGTGAATAATATTTTATTTACGTGGAAAGTTCAAGTAACAATCAAATCAATCCAGCCAGCTGATTTTGACAGTTGACAATGACATTGGACAATTCAAGAATTGACATTTTGGGCATACAATGTTGCCATTGCCAAAGATCGGTGCCAAAGGGAAAAGAAAGGATAAGGACCGTAGAATAAAGACTACAAGACTCGGGAGTTTAGCAAAAATCGCTCACAAGTCTCTCAAAAGAATGGGGTAGAAATAGTAAAATATCAAAATGGGATTCGTTATTTGTAATTTTATGGTATGTGTCTGTATGTGTAATCACCTTGAATGTTATAATATATTATTAATAGCAAACCGCGAAATGTAAGTACGTTTGAAATCTACCATTTACTGTTTTTTCTAGCATATGGTATATTAATAAATTGTTGTAGCAACACACTTTTTTATCTGTCATAATTTTGTTTTCGACGGTAAATCTATCTCGATTCGATTTTTGAGATTTATAAAGGTATGCCACAAAACTTTACGAATCAAACACCTTCAATTGTTATAATCAACACAAACAAAAACGCATCGTAAATAGTACCAAGGCTTCCGCAAATTAGTTATAAAAACCGATGTCATTTGTTTACGTAATTTTGTAACCTAGACGTGGTTAAACAGGCTATACTTCTGTCTTTTTCAGCAATAACAATGTCGATTTCACCGTACTTCCGCTCCCCGTTCACGGATTTAACGGGAGGCATTCATTCCCATCAGCTGTTGGGCCGGTGCCAGAAGGAGGAGGGTCGCTACATGGACTGCCTGGAGGCCTACGGTCTTGAGCGTGGAAAGGTCAAGTGCAACCATTTATTTGCTGACTTCCATGAGTGCCAGACGTCAATGATACAGTACAAAAGATTCATGGTATGTTTAATTTGTAAATTTTTAAAAAGACATTATATTTATCTCTAAATAATGGTACAGACTTATTTGGCTTAGATATAAAACAATAGAAATGTAATAGTGTTTAATGCGAGAATTTTAGTAGAGCAATTGTGTGGGGTCTGCAGGGGAAGTGATGGCTATTTCCAACACAAATAATCTTTGAACCAGTCTAACAAACTATTAGTCTATAATATAAGAGCCATGTTAAATACATATCATACATAATTAGCCCATTACTATCCCACTGCTGGGCCGTAGTCCACCATGCTGGCCTGGTACGGGTTGGCAGACTACACACCAATGGAGAACTTTATGGAGCCCTCTCAGGTGTGCAGGTTTCCTCACAATGTTTTTTTCACCGTTAACACAAGTGAACATCTAATTCTGATCCACACATGAATTTGAAAAGTCAGAGGTACAGGCCGGTATCGAACTCAGACCCTCCTGCATGGAAGGCAAGTGTATAACCGTTAGGCTATCACTGGTTATGCAAATGATAAATTAATAATATTATTAAACTTGATTAAATCTTTCTCAATGCAAATATGAAATAAACTTACTGTTAAATACAGTAAGTTTTAAAACAGACACTGAAACTGCATTTTGATTTACAAATTAAACTCTTATCTTGGGTTAAAATTAAAACGGAACCTTTGGTTGGACTCTCTGTTCTATAGATCTTTAGCTATAGTGTTAATATCAGTAAGTATTAATTAAGTAAATTGTCGCTGCGCCTGCAAAATCCGTTGTTTTTTTGTAATCTGTCTTTGATGCTATTTTATAAAAGTTCTTAATCCACATGCACCTGTAAAATCTGTTTTTTAATCATTATTTTTGCTATCTTCTTAACCAAATAAATTATTAAAAAATAGATTTTACAGGTGCACATGGCTCGAGAACTATTATAAAATAGCATCAAAGACAGATTAAAAAAAAACACTATGGATTATGCAGGCGCAGCAACGAAATGTAATTTTTTTTATAGAAATATTTTAAAATGAATTAACGACGTAAATGTAATATTTACATTTAAGGGAACGTACCCATACTACGTGACCCATATTTTACGACTTTTTACCCCCCCTCGGTGACGACTCGTAGTATATGCCAATACCCCCCCCTCCTATCCCTCTAGTTTTCACGTAGTAATTCATAAATAAGGTTTTAAATATTTTTGCAAAAATAAAATTATTTGCCTCAATGTGCGTCAATGTTGCCACCTGTGAGTTTAAAAGTGCTAAATGCTGCGCGCCATATTTGAATATAGCTCGAAAAAGCGCGAGATTTCCATAGAGGATATTGACCACGTGACGAAAACCTAAGCCCCTCCCCCGCCCCTGTGACCAAGCGTGGTATTTTTAAGACCCCCCTCCCCCTCTGAACAGGTCACGTAGTATGGGTACGTTCCCTAAATAATAATACCTACTTATAATCAATATTATTCCGAATAATTCCTAGGGCTGATTTTTCGACCGACAGACAACAGATAACTTTTATCGAAGGAATAAGTTTGATGTTTTAAGTATAAAAATAGTTTTTTTTATTTCTTCAGTTAAAACTTGATTATTAATGTGTAAATTTTTTATCTAACAATTCTATGTTTTTTTTTCAGGCAATGCGTAGGGAGCGCGAAAGGCAAATTGCTAACGGCAAGTTGAAGGGAGATGAGCAATATGTATCACCGAAAGTTGACAGTTTTTAAAGTTACGTAGGCAACTGTTTCCAATAGTCACATTCAATTCAACCGCAGAACTGTAATAACTTACTGTTGTAAATAAATTAATTTAATCAACATATTCAATGGATTCTTCTTCTTTTCGTGTGGTTAGTGACTAACCTGAGTTTATGCCGCCCATGGGCCTAAGAATTGGCTTCACATGCCGTCAAGAAATATCTGTCAGGCATGCCGGTTTCCTCACGATGTTTTCCTTCACCGTTTTTAAGCAAGTGATAATTATACAATACGCACATAAATCTGAAAAGTCAGAGGTTCGTGCCTTGGGTTCGAACTCGAGACCTATGACTTGGCAGTCCGAAGGTCACACCACTAGTCTAACACTGCTATTCAATGGATTCATTTCATTGAAAGCTCGGTCTAGTTGAAAAGATCATCCTTTAAATTACATACATACATACATACATAAACTCACGCCTTTTTCCCATGGGGGTATGCAGAAACTATAGAACGCCACATGCTACGACTCTTACATACCCCTTTCGCTTCATCCACATTCATACAATAAATTCCTTTTGTTAATCGCTCTCAACCGGCGTGCGTGTCATACACGCACGCCGGTTGAGAGCGATTAACAAAAGGAATTTATAAGGCGGATGTTAATGGGAACGCCGGTAGAGGACGTCCTAGAAGGACATACATCGATGTTATTGGTGATGTTCTTCACAAAGGTCAGGTGCGTAGTACTCCTTTAAATTAACGGGACCCATATGATAGTTAAGTTAGTTAAAACAGCCAGGTTTCCGCAACTCCACGTCAATGCGAGTATTTTGCGTATGGTACCCATAACAGCCAATTATATTTTAAAGTATTAAATCAAATATTCGGATGGACATCAGACATTAAAAGGAGTAGGTATGGCTAACAAAAAAATAATATTTGTAGAGAGATTGGGTGGAGACATGCCGCAGACGCAGCTAGGGTTGCCAGGCCCAAAAATAGAAAAGCCGGACATTTTGCTCTGAAAGCCTGTAACACTGATATTTAAAAGTAAAAAAAAAATGATACATATATTTGCGTATATATCGTCTGAGCCGCCGAGTCCCACCCGCCCCGCGCCGCCTGCGATTCTGGACTAGCTGGACTTGTATCAGGGCTGGACTGGGACCTGAAATCGGCCCGGGCATTTGAGAGACGGTCGGCTCAGAGCTGGCAAAAAAAATTCATTCCCAAGCGATTAGACGGACGACCCTTTTTTTTTGACTTTCCCTTCTCTCTTTCCATTTGTCCGACTGTGTGACCGGCCCATCGATTCGCCCGTATGTCCAGTCCGGGCCTGGCTTGTATAAATATTTGGCCGGACAAGACTGTAAAAAGCCGGACACCTGGCAACTCTAGTCGCAGCAGACAAAACTTCGCTTTTCAGCGTTTTAAGCTTCTGAAAACATTGCAAATAATTGACTTGTCACTTCATCGCCGTCCGATGTAGGTTTTGTATAAATGTCAAATCGCATTAAACATGTCATGACGCCACGAAGTAAACAGATGCGCTAATGACGATATCGTGAATAGACATGGGACTTGACGCGTATCCAGGTCAATGTACACCGTGCACCTTATTCAGTATTGCAAAAAGGCGTGTGTAATGGTGTCCGTATAACGCCCGTGTATTTTTTTTCTATTTGACTACTTTTATAATTATGGTCTTGTGGACCGTTTCTACCTAACCGGGCCGTTATTGGCGAGACCTGAAAGGTCTCCAATCAACAGAGATGAGTAAAATACTTTTACTCAAAAATGCTTGTAATTTGTCATTATTTTGACAACCTTCTTTGAGCAAAGTCGACGTTTCCGCGCTACTTGAATAGGCGCCAGCAAAGTTGTATGGAATTTCATTGCTGGTGAGTTTTAGCCACCAGCAATTTCCTTTGAAAATCCATTATTGTCCAGTTTTGTTTCAAAAATAGTCTGAGGCAAAAAGTTTTTATTCATAATTTGGCTGTATAGGCACAGGCAGCACAATCATTAAAGACTTAAAAAAAAGTTAAAGCCCGGGGCAGAAACAAATCGTTACTTTAAATAAATTCTTACTATACTAAGCTGGTTTTATTTAAATTACTCGCATTGTTTGAGTAAAGCACTATACAAGCCTCGGTCCGCAATGACTGCGCTGCTAGCCACGCTATGATGGCCTCGAGCTTAGGTTAGCTACGCTCTCAGCCTTCAAGCTTGGTCATCATTGCATCCTTTGCTGTCCGCGCTATAAAGGCCTTCGGTCTCGGCCTTTACTCCAGCTTGTCCATCAAGAGCTGCAATGCTGACCGCGCTGTGATGGCCTGGAGCTGCGCTACACTGCGCTTTCGGCCATCATCAGTGCTGCCAGCAACTCAGTCATTACAGACCGCAGCAGTAATGTACTAAACCTAAGCTAACTACTACCACTACTACTAAAATCATGACTACTAGCTACAACAGCTCTAAGGGCGACCCCTAATGGGACTCGGACCTCACCTCAGGGCATTGCTGGCGGGAGGACTGGAATGGAGACAGCTTGATGAGAGCTGAATTATCGATGTGACTGCGGAGTCAGAAAAGACGACCGGCCCTGCGGCGGCGGGTGAGCACGGTGGATTAGATAGCGGCCGCACCTCTTGTAGTCGGCCTTAAATTGCGTCCTAAATTATACGAAAAAAGGTTGCAAATTGCAATGCATAAATATGTACATAAAACCTTTTTCCTCTAAGAAATGATACTATCATAATAGCCATTATTCCATGAAAAAAAATAACATGTCTTTGTTACATTTTTGCTCAGATTAATAACAAGATTTTTGTTAAAAAGTACAAAAGTACTCTGTGCATTTTTGTTATTGCTATCATTACTATAGAAACCAAAGCAAGTAAAAATGCATAACATCTCACCGTTTTTCCGCTCCCCGTGGACTGATATAACGGGGGGTATTCACTCCCATCAGTTGCTGGGCCGGTGTCAGCAACAGGAGATGGAGATGATGGACTGTTTGGAAGCCTACGGGCTGTTTCGCGGCCTCAAGAAGTGCCGGTATTACCTGGACGATTTTCGCGAGTGCCACACCAGGATGAAACAATTTAAGAGATTCCATGTATGTTATATTGTAAATTGACTATACATACATAAACTCACGCCTTTTTCCCATGGTGGTAGACAGAAACTATTGAACGCCACATGCTACGACCTTACATACCTATTACCTACTCCTTTCGCTTTGTCCACATTCATAAATCTTGTCATACACGCACGCCGGTTGTGAGTACTACGCACCTGTCCTTTGTGAAGAACATCACCAATGACATCGATGTATGTCCTTCTAGGACGTCCTCTACTGGCATTTCCATTGACATCCACCTTATAAATTCCTTTTGTTAAACGCCGTTCACTCTAATTGACTATACTATAGGGCCCTTTTATAATTCCATTTATCTTCGCAACGAAATCAGAGTACGAATTAGTTGGGCAGTTTATAAATAGATAAAGTAACGCTGAAAACAACATAACATCACGTCTGTATTCCCCAAAGGGTTAGGCAGAGGTGTATAGTAACACCCTCATTTCGCCGTTATGTTTAAGTCCCATGTAAAAGGGGGCGAGCCTATTACCATCAACTGGGCACAAATTCCACACTCCTGGCTGCTACTGAGGAATTCTACACGGAAAAACCCAATAACACTGCCCGACCTAGGAATCGAACCCAGGACCTCACGATCAGTAGTCACGCTTGCCACCACTAGATCAATGAGGCAAAACAAAATCATAAATATAAAAAGGTTGAATAACGCCTATAAGAAATATTTAGCATCTACTCATATCTGTAACCAACGACAGTTTGATCATATTTATACTTACGGCCGATATAATAACCGATACCAATCCAAAATCTCTGGGTTTTTGACAGAAATTCAATACTCAATATTTATTTGCGTATTCCACAATGTTACATAAGTGTTAGTAAAAGATAATAATGTATTGTGTCACAATTGTGGACCCTGTTGGGCACAGCAAAGTAGGAGAGAGGAAGATCATTATTAGTTAAAATTTTAAAAAGAAATAGAAAGTTTAGTATTAAGTTTAGTTTAGTTTTTTTTTTGTTTGGTGTGAATGTAGATAATAACTTGGTACATACATACATAAACTCACGCCTTTTTCCCATGGGGGTAGGCAGAAACTATAGAACGCCACATGCTACGACCCTTACATACCCCTTTCGCTTCATCCACATTCATACATCTTGTCATACACGCACGCCGGTTGAGAGTACTACGCACCTGACCTTAGTGAAGAACATCACGAATAACATCGATGTATATCCTTCTAGGGCGTCCTCTACCGGCGTTTCCATTGACATCCGCCTTATAAATTCCTTTTTTTAATCGCCGTTCACTCATTCTCTCAACATGACCAAACCACCTAAGCATACTCCTTTCAATTTTTGTCACTACATCATCTTTTAAACCGCAACTTTGTCTAATCTCATCATTTCTCAATCTATCATTCAAAGTTACATCGCACATACTTCGCAAGGAACGCATTTCCACGGCATGTATTCTACTTTCATGCCTCTTCTGCCACGACCAACATTCACTTCCATACATAAGCGTATAATAACTTGGTTTTTTGAATTTATTTGCTTTTATTAAATTTTTTATTATTAACTTTTTGTATGCTATTTAGATTATGTAATTCAAAAGAAGTAATCTTCAATAGAAGTAATGTCAAAAACCTACAGCAATGATCACCAATCCAGATATTTTGGAGTCAGATTGATTATTATCGACTGTTAAAGATAGGCGCTGTTGTTGCTTTCTTTTTTCTTCTATCGGACTGCTTGTGGATGTTCTTGTGGACCGTTTCTACGTAACCGGGCAGTTATTGACGAGACCTGAAGGGTCTCCAACCAGTGGGGACGAGTAAAATACTTAACCTAACTAACTACTACTACTAACATCATGACTACTAGCAACAACAGTACCCCTAATGGGACTCGGACCTCGGCTTAGGGCGTTGCTGGTGGGAGGACTGGGAGGGAGACAGCTTGATGAGGGTTGAATTATCGGTGTGACTGAGGCGCTGTCGTTGCACTCGATAAATGTTTTAAACGTCAACCACCTGCACCTGCTAGCAGTGCTGTCTAAAGAGTTCTACCCACCGATTATGGCGGAACACGTAACATTCCAACATGCCGTCATGCTGTCATACCTTTTATTTCTATGCACATAAGGGAACGTACCCATACTACGTGACCCATTTTTTTAATTTTTTTACCTCCCCCCCCCGGTACCCCCCGTAGTATATGCCAATAACCCCCGCTCCCCCTCTAGTTTTCACGTAATAATTCATAAATATGGTTTTAAATCATGTATTGCAAACAGAAAGTAAAAAAAAATTGGCTCATATGTGCGTCAGTGTTGCCACACTTGCCACCTGTGAGTTTAAAAAGCGCTAAACGCTGCGCGCCATATTTGAATATAGCTCGAAAATGCGCGAGATTTCCCTAGAGGATATTGACTACGTGACGAAAGCCTAAGCCCCCCTTCCGCCCCTGTGACCAAGCGTGGTATTATGAAGACCCTGAACGGGTCACGTAGTATTTGTACGTTCCCTAACCTACATGGGATCCCTGGTGTTTTCCTAACATGGTAATGAACTATAGTACGACACAACGAAGAAGTCGCATCGAGAAACTTCGTAAAACTGAACTGAGTGCGACTTCAAGACCACGAATGTTTATTAGTACTGCAGTAAAATATGATCTTTACGCTGACGCAATAAGTGTGTGTGGCGTGAAAATGAGCGACGGCCATTGGTTGGTCGACCAACCTATCCGATGCGACATCTTAGTTGTGTCGTAGTGTACTGGCAGTTGTCACGCAGTTGCACTGACTGCGTCTTAACTGCCTTCAAGTTGCATAGTTTACAGTTGCGATTAAATAACATACCATCACGCCTGTATTCCCCGAAGGGTTGGACAGAGGTGTATAGTAACACCCTAATTTCGCCGTTATGTTTAAGTCCCATGTAATAGGGGGCGAGCTATTGCCATAAACCGGGCACAAATCCAAACTCCGGGCTGCTACTGAGGAATTCCACACGAAACGGAAAAAACTCAATAACACTTTGCCTGACCTAGGGATCAAACCCAGGACCTCACGATCAGCAGTGGCGCTTGCAACCACTAGACCATCGAGGCAGTTCAAATGTGCAGATTATTAGCAGTTATTATGATTACGAATATAAAACGAAATATGATTCACCAAATGTGACATATTAGCCCCCTGATCGTTCATTGTTGTAGCCATGAGATATGCCATGTTCAACTGTGGACAATTACAGGTTGAAGTGTAGTAGATAAAAATCGTAGGAAAAGAAAAAACGCTTTAAATAACAAACTAATTATTGCATGTTTTCTTGAAGGCAATGCGCATTGAGCGCGAGCGTCAGCTTGCATGTGCCAAGCTAGCCGGGAAGAAGATACCGAAGTACTGCACTCCCAAAATCGACAGCTATTGAACTACGGTAACGAGTTTAGGGCATCCACAATTTAGGTGGATTTAGTAACTTATGCGTTACCAGAATTACTTTTCAATTGCTTATTTAAAGTAGGTACATAGTAGACTTAAATACTTAATGCAGAGAGATAGGCTTAGTTTCGAAATGACCTTAACTTGTCTCCTGTTTTTTTCCTGGAAATGTTACTTAAGTAGTCAAATAAATACATAACATTGATGCAAAATGCTTTTTTCTCCAAAGACCTTGCCGTGTTTGCACGACCTTTACTGAAAGGCAACGAGATCAATATTATTTATCTGTCGAACGAACAGTACGCTCATTATTATTATTCGTAGATTTAAGCTTTATAGATCCATATCTATCGAAGTATCTTGGCAAGTTCAATACTTAATACCTTCAAAGTTTTTTGCGCCCAAGAGTCACGGTCGTTCGTACGCGTTTTTGTATGGAATTTTGGCGCCAAACTACAATACAATTAATCATTATGTAGGTACTAGTCGTACAGCTCGTATATTGCTCGATTGATAGAGAATTAAATACCTATATTTATTTAGTAGCAGTTCTCCTACGCAGATGTGGTCTACATACATAGAAATGGCGTGGTATGGCTTGTTTTTTGAGACGCTACGTTGTGTTGTTTGTGACTTATTCTTGAATTTTGTATGTATTTATGAGGGGCCTGAATAGGTGGAAAATGGCACGGAAATGGTTAATTTTGGTGTCACATAATGTGTTACGGTTGCATTCAGAGTTCAAAATAGGTAGGCAATTTTTTCAATGCGCACTGTCGTAAAATCAGAGTGCGCCATTTTGTTGGAGGGTTTAGGCGGCAGAAATGCACTAAGACTAGCTAGGACAAATAATTTTAGAGTATTTTCCATTATTTTCTTTGTCCGTAGACATAACATAATTATCTAAGTATATATTTGACGCTAGACTGCATACACAGCGAAATCCTTTGTAAAATAAAAGATATTTTAATACGTTATGTAAATTAAATCCAATTAAAGATTAGATAAAATATTTAAAATTAATTGGAACATCAATATACAAAAAAGTGTTTGTCGTTTGACTCACAGGTAGGTGCTCGACTTAAATGCCGATACGTGACATTTATTTCTAAAATGTTAATTTAAATTAATTGCAAAATAATTCTCGTCATTACCTTAGTCAATGAAGTTCAACGACCGTCTATTTTAGTGACGAAATATATTCGAAGGTTGTATCAGATCACGCCAAGGTAACGCCATCGTGAGTCCTTTACAGAAAAAAATTTTTTTTTTTTCATTCCGGAACTGATGATCAAAGGTCCACGACCTCGTTTAGATTTTTGAACCATTTGCCATCTTATATGTTCTTTTTACACGGGGTAGGTAGGTGTTCATCGGTAGGTAGATTTAAAGGCCGGCCAACAACCCCCGCGTGGTCTTCGAACTCAACAGAATGCAGAATTTGTATTAAAAGGTATCAATTTTATTAATAAGGTAATAACCAAATGTGGTTCGACGGTTTTTGAGATATGTAAATTTTGGACCAAGCCAAAATAATACGCAAAGGTGCTTCTGGACCACCTATATGGAAAGGTTTAGGCAGAGGCGGACTTTCTATAAGGCCAACTAGGCGGCCAAAAAGGGCAATCCAATCGCGGAAAAAAAATGGAGCTGGGAAGGAGGCGGCTGATACCTCACCACGGCCTAGAGCGGCTAAGACCGCTAATTCCCGTCTGGGTTTAAGTCTTTGTCCACCACGCTGGCGTGGTGCGGGTTGGCAGACTACACACACCATCGAGAACTTTATGGAGCCCTCTCAGGTGTGCAGGTTTCCTCACGACATTTTCCTTCGCCGGTAACGCAAGTGATAATCAAATTCTAATCCGCACATGAGTTCGAAAAGTCAGTGGTGCGGGCCGAGATCGAACTCGGACCCTTCTGCATGGAAGACAAGTGCGGGCACCGAGAAAATGCGATCCTGACGTACTATTGCATAGCGCTAAACTAATTTAGTTTATTGACGTTATTATTTGAAACAGGATCTATCAGGAGCGCATTCTCACGGCGGCCGCACTGTAACTACATAACATAATTAGCCCATTACTGTCCCACTGCTGGGCATGGGCCTCTTCTCAGAATAAGAAGGGTTTAGGCCTTAGTCCACCACGCTGGCCTGGTGCGGGTTGGCAGACTACACACACCATCGAGAACTTTATGGAGCCCTCTCAGGTGTGCAGGTTTCCACACTATGTTTTTTCTTCACCATTAACGCAAGTGATAATCAAATTCTGATCTGCACATGAATTTGAACTACAATAAAAATATATTAGAAAAATATTTATTTCTTTGTTAGCAACACGGTCACCAGCATATAAAATTATACAATGTCCGTCAAACAAATCCATCTTCCAGTATATTATCACCTTATCAGGGACAAACACTACTTTATTATGCATGCTACGATCGTTCCTGATTTGCGAATGGTTTGCTACACTGTACCTTGTTTTCATTATTTCAGGCACCCGGGCGTTCGTATTTCTGAAATAAAAATAAATACTCGCTGGTAGAAGTACAGAAACCCTCGATAAATGAAAGGCGTGTAATATTGATTTTCAGCCGGATCTAGTTAGACTAGGTTGACTATAGATATGGCTTCCGATAACTTTTAATCTAAGGAATAAATATGGCGGTTTGACAGTTTTTTATATTAAAACCGCCATATTGGATTCTAAGATAAAAGTTATCAAACGATTGAAAAATTTTCCTTCAACGATGAGTCAGTCGTAGTCTCGTGAGAAGAAGGAAAAATAAAGAAATTCAGAAGATACCTTGACTTGATCCATGAACTGCTCGAAGACTGGGATGTAGACTCCGCAATCGTTATTGTGATGATAGTTATTACGGCCAATAGTCCAATGGTCAAGAGGCTTAACTGGCTTAGTCTATTGATTAATCGGCTCCTTTTCTTCTAGTCTTTAAGTAAGGCTGTGGATAGTTCCCTAACTTACTAACTATAAATGCTTGTACAACTATGAATTTCGAAGATAGGGAGCAGCATCTGTCTACTCGGTGATAATTGATAACATTAACTACGAAGAGAACGATTCTACATTTTTGTAGACCTTGTAAAGTTCACTTGTAGACATTTGTATAGTCGCTTCGTGTTAAACCAGAAACTTACCAGGGGTAAAGGAACTCCCTTTAAACTTGCTAATTAATTCCTGTCTGTAGAGTACTATCGAGCTATTATTTTGTAAGTAAAACAGCTGGCAATAATGTTGATTTGTAAACTATAGTCACGGTAGCCAAGTCAGAGGCCCAAAGGCGGCATAAATTCTGACACCAGGTTAGTCACTAACCACACAATCCCATTTATCCCCACTGGCAACAAATGAGAAAAACAATTCCCATTTGTCACCAGTGGGAACGAAACCAGTGCTAATGACTGGGAATAAGCCGAAGAAGAAGATCGTGGTGCCTAACTCATTACAAGTGAGTATGTAGTTTGCAATCCGTTACTACGGTCGACACAACTTTTCTCTTCCAATAATTCAATAGGTAAGTACCTATAGAAAAATATAAGAATCAATTTTTAATTAAAAGTGACAGGTGATAAGTCGTCGACCTATACCTACCAAAGTCGAATATTTCATTCGTCCGGCATCGAGGTGTGCGGACATTATAATTTCAAAATCTAGTGTTTTTGTGGAGCCCGGCGCCGGACGAATATTTACCAGCTATATATAAGAAATAACTACAACATTTACATCTAGAATCTAGTTCTTACATCAGATAATGGTTTATGTCTAATGTCCGCTAGAGGTCGTCGCGGAGTCACTGCGTTCCGTACATTTTGACCTTAAGTCGTGGCTCATCAAGTGTCAAAGTTAAGTGATGCTGACGGTAATCAAAATTGTTCTTTTTTGAATAAAAATTAGATAAAAGATTTTCATGGTAAAAAATCTTAATAACAAAAACAAGCTTTGAGAGTAGAAATGTTATTCCAGTGTACAAAAAAACGCATTCGTTTACGGGTAATGATGAAGGTAAATTCATTCAGTTATTCTCATGGTGACCGTACAGCCCGGCACTCCGGCAGTGAACTTATAGCGTATGGCGGTCACCCGAGGTCATGCGATGCGGTGTCTACTTGTGTTACGCACTTTAAACGGTAGTCTTGTAACACTTATGTTTGCGAATGTACATTTTCAGGTGTGTCAGTACCTACGTTAAAATTTCAGATCATAGCTAAATCACTCCAAACCACTCTAATATCCTGTTTTTTTTTATCATTTCTCCACACTAGGATTTCTCCTGTATCGTGGGAGCGTTTACAAACACAAATCTTCACACGCACAAACATCCAGACCCGCAACAACTATCTGTAGGCCATACAAATATTTGTTCCGTGCGGGAATCGAACCCACGACCCGTAGCGCAGAAGCCGATCGCTCAGCCATTGCACTAAAAATGTCGTCAAAATTACCTTTACAATTACAAGTCAATAATAACAATATCCGAAAACAGTTGTAAAACCAAGTGAAAATGCTTACAGTTTATAATAAATATTCACAGTCACTTGACATGTAAAAATATTTTTTTAAACGGACGCTAGGTACCAACCTTCTGATTAAAATTCTACGGAATGAGTAGAAATGCAGAAATACTCACACCAACTTTGCCCACGTGACGTGAAATACGTAGGGCACGTAAGTACCTACCTAAGGAGTTAAGGACGTAAGTCTCGAAGGACCAGTTTTTTTAAAATTCGCGGTCCCATGTTATCCAAAGAAATATAAAGTTCATTATTATATAACGATACCTACCCGTACCTATAAAAAAATCTAAATGTCAATAAGATTTATTGACATTATCAAAATATTTAATAGTAGAAGGTGGAATGCGACTCGAAGGTGACCGCTACGATCTGCCTTCATCCTAGTTGACGAAGTCAAAAGTGTGAAGGGGCCCGACTTAATTATAATATGTGCAGCGACCTTATACACAAATTACACGCTTCAAATGGAACGGAAAAACTAAAGAATATAAGATTATAATAAATCATGTCCGTATTTTATTAGTTTGATAGGCAAAAATATCAAAATATAGGTACACTGACAACATAATACTGCGATGAGATTTAGGTAAGTGCTGCAGAGGTACGATTGCAATACTTTTATTTAAAAATACTAATTGGCCAGGAAACTGGATATCCAGTCGCCGAAAAGAAAGCGAAATTGACGAAAAGAAGTTGAGATTGGAGGAGAAAGAAGTAAGAAAATAAATTCAAAACGACGCCGATGCTGGCAGCTGAGAATCCAAAAAACCTTTTCGCTTATTTACTTCTAAAATATTTTAATTAGCAACTTTAAAAGCCATAGTGTTCAGGAAATATGTATGTTTATAGTATTTACATCCAACATCAAAAACTGCATGTTTTTACCGTTGGATCTCCACCAAACCACAGTTTTTGCGGAAATGAGAACCCAAAGTATCTGCACTGTCGAAGGTTGATCGAAACCGCAATCGAAAGTTAGTTTAAAATTAATTGGTGTAAAAACAGAAAGTAGTTGGTTTGGTACAACAAAATATTACGTGTGTGTGAGAAAGGCGGTGTGTTTATTATGTATTCGGTGTAATTATGGCCAATACAAATTGAAAGAGCGATTGGAGTTATTTTAGTAAGTTTACATTGCGCTCCTGAACTTTTCACCACTTTCGTGAACTTCTTCATCGTAGTCGCCATTTTTGACGTTAATTAGGGTGATGAAATGCAGGCCTTAATATCAGTTTTCATTGCCAATCAGGTGCCAGGTTTATCAGGAATTATCATTGCCAATCAGGTTTATGAGGTGATGCTGATTATTGGAAAAAAAAATATGGCGCGTACATTTCTGAATGTTTACGAAGCGCTTACGCAGTATTTTTTTCAAATGTTGTTTTGATCAATAAGGATCCTTAGAAAAAACTATTCTTAGGTACTTTGATATCTCTTCTACTCAATTTGCTACATCTCAAGGGCTACTGATGAATTTTACTCAAGGCAATTTTGCGTACCTTTTGATCGATGGATAATATTCGCTATCGACGGTCACTACAGAGAGCCATTAACCTAGAAAATAATAATAACACAGTCTCTTACGCAATTATAATACATAGTTCAATAACTTCAGCGGGAATTAATTTATTCAACAAACATTATTCGGATCACGTAACAATATAGGTATCGACGCGTTTACTACGAATTGTAAGATGAATCACTCTTTTAATAATCTTGTTTAATAATGTGGTGCAATTATGGCCTAATGTTATGCATTTCTGACGGTTCCTGGCAAAGTAAATGCAACACCTCTCTTTCCGTAGAGACTTAGGCATTTTGTCGGTGAGACGCATCATCCACCCATACTTGAACAAATAAACGTTTTTTCTTTCTTTCGAACAGCATACTGCTATCACCAATAGCAGACAGTCACTTCAAGAAGCTTTATTCACCAGTGAAGGTTCATGGACTTACAGAGTACTTATATACGCTGAGCTGAGGAGACTAGTGGGTGTTCCCCGACAGTTACAATCTGGGGGTCTTCAAGTCACGAGTGAATCGGTTTCTTCTGGGCAAGCGTGCTCCATCGTAGACCGCATTATCGCTTAACATCAGGCGAGATGGCGGCCAAACGCAAGCCTAATAAAAAATAAAAAAAAATAAAAATCTCTAGGATGAAGAAGAAAGCAGTTTTAATTTATTTACACATGATGTAGGTACACATGATATATAAACATCAAGGATTATCTTGTAAGTCTTCAAAATTATGTACAAGTCATAATAAGGCACTATGCAACCAAGGATGTTCCGCCAATAATCAATGGAATGCCGCAGATTTTCGTAGCTCAGAATAACTTTAGGTCATTTGACGTGCCTCTTGTACTGCCAGGTGAGCTAGTACACGTTCAAACCAACACGTTGGCTCAGTTTTTTGTCGTTAACGTGGAATTTATTATGTCTTTGATTTCAATTTATGCAGCACTTGGCGTTTAATGGGACCTCTAATTGCCGGCCCGTAGCTGTCAAACTCATACTAAGGTAGAGAGCTGAAAGCGCGTTATAGTAATGCAATACAATTATTGCTAATGTTTGAACTTCCATTGTTGCACCGTTTAATTTTGCAGATATCCTCGTCGTTATGAGATGTTGCCCTGATGACGAGAATTTATCTTGCTTTAAAAAGACGTAAAAAAATCGCTTGATTGCCTGGAAATGTAACTTTGACTCTCTTTAGCAATTATGGAGCATCTAATAGACTTCGGGATTATGGCTTGTACCAATTACTTGCCAGGGAAATTAAGAAATTCGTGGCTGGCCAACGAATGGGAGAACAATAATCCAATATTCCTTCTTCTGTGAATAAAATAATTTACTCGGCCCTTTGTCGTAAGTACAAGTACACCGTTAGACATTTATAGCTTCTCCCAAGTTACAACAAGAGCGATTCTCCTCCTTCCGCAACCATCCAACACAAACTGTCTCCTCCGAGAAGTCGTCGGCCGAAGTAGGAGTCGGAAATGCATCATCATACAAGATTGGTCTTTTTTGTCATAATTTTTGGCCCAAAGGACCAAAAGCTTGAATGAGCCTAATGACGCAGCTGGAAGCGCCATTCTAGTTAGAGAGCTTTGGGAGCACCCTGCGATACGGTTATTTATGCGTAAAGCACAGTGGCTTGGCGCCCCAGTTACGAATCGAGGGGCGGCGCGAAGGCACAACTACCGCAGCGCCGCGCTATCGCACGCGACTGTACTTTTTCGCACTAAACTGTTCGCAATTTAAAAAATATCGCTACCTCAATTTGAGAATATTTTATTTTAATAGTTAATTTATTATAAACGCAAGATATTTTAAGGCAGAGATTTTAAAAAAATACGACACGATTAAATCTCAGTGTTAACCAGTAAAAAATATTTCTATTTACAAGATTTTAAGTTAATTTTGTAATAAACTACTTACATGTTTATAAACAAGTTAAAATGTATTACAAAAAGTTTGAACACTACATAATATTATGTTTGATAAAACAAATAACATTGATACTACATGTGAATGGAAGACCGACGGACAGTGAAGAAACTAAATTATTTTCTGACGACCAATTAGAGTTTTTGACGGAAACCGTGTGTTCGGAGTTGACGTTTCTTATAAATGTGGTAAGATTATTTATATTTATTGTATTTTTTCCTTGCAACGTGATTGATTTAACTAATTAAAATATCATTACCTACAAATTTTTCCTGCATGTATTATAGGGTTAATTTCGCTAAATTAACTATAGTTAATTACCTAAAATCGCAGGTTATCCGCAACCTATCGTGGTGTCATGTTTATATGTGTTTATTTTTATTTATACACGATACTCCGTGCTTTTTAAATAGCCATGATAATTTTCAAGATTAATTAATTAACTGATGATTAAATAGGACTAAATATTATTTATTCTACGATGTTTGACAATAAGAAAAAGAAGTTAAAATTGAAAGAAAAACCTGAACGTTTTAAAACTCAATTATAAAGCTCGGTGTATTTTTTTATCTGTAACGTAATTATTAAATAATTTACTACTAACTACTTTAAAATAAATATTACTTAAACAAATCATTGCTTCCATATTATATTTGAATTATTATGGACCATCTCTGAAATGTTTTGTAGGCAAGTACTTACTAACTACTACCTAGGATAATGTCCATGTTTAATTTAACGAGCCCGATACGTACTACAAGATACCTACAGGCGATTCAGCGCACTAGGAGGTCAGTGAACTTTGTTAATGAGGAGATCCTCATGTATTCATTTAAAAGATCTTCCAACAGCACCTACCACATAACATCACGCCTGTATTCCCCTAAGGGTTTGGCAGAGGACTATATTACCAACCTAATTTCGCTGTTATGTTTAAGTTCCATGTAATAGGGGCTGAGCCTATAATATTGCCATCAACCGGGCATACATCCAAACTCTGGGCTGCTACTGAGGAATTCCACAAGGAAAAACCCAATAACACTTTGCCCGACCTGGTGATCGAACTCAGAACCTCACGATCAGCAGTCTAGACCAACGAGGCAGCTACCATAAAGAAGAATTCCATATATTTGACAACATATATTTTTGATGTGAAACATATAATGCGGCTAGGGTTGCCAGATGTCCTGCTTTTTACAGTCGTGTCCGGCCAAATATATACAAGTCCGGCCTGTCCGGCTTTTGTTAGGCTTTTGGCAGTGGCGTAACTACTTATATGGCAGGGCTGGCAAAATGCCACCGAAGGGCCCCCAGCCAGGACCGGCGGACCCGGAGCCTACGTACAGGACAAATTGAAGAATGAGGGGAAGGGTAAGAAAAAAAAACGATTTTTTTCTTTTATATACCATTGTGTCAGGCTTTCAGGGCTTCTCAGGGCAAATGTTCCGCTAAATATGAGTCTGTGTCCGACTTTTCTATTTTCGGGCCTGGCAACCCTAAATGCGGCGGTACGGGTGTGAGAACGGCCGCTGTTGTATGGCGATGCTCGCGATGACAGACCTTCGTAACTCGTCGGCTCTCTTCGGTTCTATTCGGCCAGTTTTTTTTAACCAAATGAGTTTCTGTTTCTCATCTGCCAGGCGGCGGGTTCATTTTTAGGGTTCCGTACCCAAAGGGTAAAAGGGGACCCTATTACTAAGACTCCGCTGTCCGTCCGTCCGTCCGTCTGTCACCAGGCTGTATCTCATGAACCGTGATAGTTAGACAGTTGAAATTTTCATAGATGATGTATTTCTGTTGCCGCTATAACAACACATACTAAAAAACAGAATAAAATAAATATTTAAGGGGGCTCCCATACAACAAACTTGATTTTTTTTGCTCGATATTTATAACGGCTACAGGTAGACGCTTGAAATATTCACAGAATATTAAGTTATATATTCACTTTAAAAATAAATAATTAAATTTAAACAAAACAAATATTTAAGGGGGGCTCCCATACAACAAACGTGTTTTTTTGTTGATTTTATAGATAATGGTACGGAACCCTTCGTGCGCGAGTCCGACTCGCACTTGGCCGAGTTTTTTTAAATACCTCTCTACTCATCTTAAGAAGCTTCCCTCAAATGAGAGCTGTTTATTATTACGGGCCTTAAACCCACCGGTGGACGTCCACAGCACAAAGAACTGCACAGAAATCTCCGGTGGAACGCAGCTAGAAAAATATGTCCGTATTACCAGATTTGTAGAGGAAAGTAAAAACCTAAATAACATACCTGTTTACTTTAAAATTACTACGAATTATTCCCAAAAAATACGTCTATAACACGTTTTAGCTCACAAACAAGCACTTAGGTAAGTACCTAGATAACGATTCGTGAGTAATTTAAAATTCATCCGACACAAATCAATAAAGTGCATAATAAAAACACTATATTAGGCATCTAGTTAGGATTATAATGTAGCCCGTAGGCTAAAGGTTACCGCTATCTGCGATCGCTCCAAAACATGCGAGTCCGCTATCACGTAATCAATAGGCCGAAATATTGACTGCAGTGAGTGCCTACTTATTGGTATAACATAGATAATAATATCGTATACTGTTTATCGTGTAGCACTCAGCCGACATTGACACTGAAAGTACTAAACTTGAATTTTCTGTATTTTTTTCTCAATTGTCGATGACATGACGCATTTGCGACCCGAAAAAAAACAATTCTAGTAGAATACCGCTATCATCAGATACTAAAGTAAGTTGGTCTAGAGATGGCAAGCGGAAATGCTGATCGTGAGGTCCTGGATTCGATTCCCAGGTCAGAGAGTGTTATTGGGTTTTTCCATGTTGAATTCCTCAGTAGTAGCCCTGAGTTTGGATTTGTGGTCGGTTGATGACAATAGGCTCATCCCTTATTACATGGGACTTAAACATAACGGCGAAATAGCCTCTGCTCAAACCTTTGGGGAACACAGGCGTGATGTTATGTTAATGTGCACTCTTTTTTCTTTTCTCGTTGGAAAATCCTCATGGATGTCCCTCGCCCGGGGAAAACGAGGGGGTCTGCCGGACTCTTACCGGCTAAAAACCAACGGTGTTCCTCCTCGTGACCGTTCGGCCGGAGTCGCGGGATTCGCAAAAGCATGCACTGCAACCCCGGCAGGACGCCCTGCGCACCCTGGGCACTTAGCCCCGCTACCAACCTCGCTGACTTCCTAATCTTTTCTTGATCACGATACTTAGCAAGCAGATTGGCAGTATAATGTTTCCTTCGCGGGCATCAGCTCTATGCTACTTCTGTACCAACTATAGTCAAAGCATCGGTCATCCAAACCATATTGAAACAGAGGTAAACTTAAAGATTTGTAAGTTTCCTCCGCACCTTCACTGACCAATCACCAATGCAAGCACAGTTATAAAAGGTGTTAAAGAATTTACTCTAAGAATTTTGTGTGGTTACTTGGTATTGGAAACTGAACAACTTGCATAGAATAACTTTTCAAAATTCGCGTATTTTTTTACTACTTTCCATATCAATAAAAGAATAATTAAGTATATACAAGGTTAGTCGAAAGGGTGTTAAAGTACCCATAATAATGGATAACTTTTGTTCTACAACTTTCCCCAAAAGTCAATAATTCAAGAGAAATAGCTGTTCAAAGATGTCCTAAAAAATACGGCAAATTCTATCTGTCCTCAGCTGTGATCAGACGTGTAACACATTTTACGTCATATTTGGAGTCACGGAGTATAAACTCCATTTTCTGAATTAATAACTAAAGCAGGGAAGAAGAATTGTAGAAAAAACTAAAATAGAAATATTTTTCATGGAAAAAAAAATAATCGAATTTTTAAATTTTAACACTTTCTTTAAAACAATCATCAGTTATACATTAAGTGGCCCGCGGCTTAGTACCCCCTTTCCGACTAACCTTGTATACATATTTGATTTAGATGGTAAACAAAAAAATTACGCGAATTTCGAAAAGTTATTCTATGAAAGTTGTTCAGCTTCCAATACCGAGTAAATCCACAAAATTCGTAAATTTTTGAACAGCCTGTATATTCACCATAAACTCAATTTATTGGCCAATGCCTATAATGTACGGGGCGTTATTGGTTAAAAGGGAGACTCTTGTACATAGACTACTATGCTCTTGTATCTTTACCAATAATAAAGCAAAGACCTCATAGCTTTGCATAGTAGGTACTCATATGGAAGTAGCTATCACATGTAAAATTAGCTTACGAGTCTATTTATATACCCAGTTTGGCAATAAAAAATACTACCATTAGTAAGCAAAACGATTCGTTTTTGTTTATAGGAATTGGGAATTAAAAAAGTGATTCAAAAATGGAACTGTAAACGTCATTATGTAACGTTGCCTAGCGAACGTACGGAGGCGGTGCACACAAAATGGACGTCCGTAATTGGCGTTTTTATTCCCGCATCACAAATAGTACAGAATGCATCACCTGCATTCTTTCTCGTGCAAGTCGTTAAACTCCGCTTATTAAAAAGTTAATTGTGGTCTAGCAGTAGGTACCGCAACCTTCCTTGTACGCTATTGAAATCATTTAGATTACACGTGTTCTTGACAGGTTTACCAGCCTGCAAATTACCGAAAAAACCTTCATTCAGTTCTGGGAGGTGAATTCTAAAAAAAATCGCAATCGAACCGCTACTCAACCACGGCTTTTGACTTTGTAATCGACTTTGAAAAAAAGTAGAAGGTTCACAATTCGGTTGTATTTTTTTTAATATTTGTTACCTCACAACACCTTTATTGATAAACCGATTTGGTAACTTATTTTTTTATTTGAAAGAGTATTCTTTCGATTTAAATTTGGTGAAGATCTGATGAAAAGCTTTCGGAGATAGACAATGGAATTTCTGGATGATGAACAGTACACATAATGTGATTGGGTTACGAGCAACGTCTTTAGAAGGTCCCATGTTTCAATTAAGGCCACGAAAAGAAAAAACATTTTATTATATAAGTATAAGAACTGTGTTACAATTTTGGTGTACAATAAAGTATATTCTATTCTATTTTAACAAAAAATACAACCGACTTAAAAAACGAAAAAAAAGAATAAAATGACTATCATATTATAAAATTAACAGTTTCAAAAGTCGGTGCTAATCCACGCTAAACCAAATCGAAAGCACCGACTTCTGAAACTTAATTTTATAAAACATGGTTTTTTATTTTTTTGTTCTTTAAGTAGGTAGGTTATTTTATTTTTTCTTATCTTTACATAATATAAAACAAAGTCGCTCCCGCTGTCTGTACGCTTAGATCATTTAAACTAGGTACGCAACGAATTTTAATACAGTTTTCAGCAATAGATAAGAGTGATTCAAGAGGAAGGTTCATATGCCCCACATTCATTGCACCCGTGCGAAGCCGGGGCGGGTCGCTAGTTTTCTTATAAAGAAAACGAACCCATAATAAGGGATAACTTTTGTTCTACAACTTTCCCCAAATTCGATAGTTTAAGAGAAATAGCTTTTCAAAGATTTCGTAAAAAAAATGCTAAAATCTATCTGTCCATAGCTATGATCAGCTGTTTTTACAATTTAGGTCATATTTGAGGTCACGGATTAAAAAATAAATTTTCTGAATTCATAACTAAAGCAGGTATGATTTCTTTTTGAAAAAACGAAAATAAAAATCATTTAGCATGCAAATAAAATTTCTCGAATTTTGAAATTTTATCACTTGCTTTAAAATTTTAAAATAGTCATCAGTGATACTTTAGGTGGTCCGCGGCTTAGTACCCCCTTTCCGACTAACCTTGTATACATAAGGACTGCCTTATTGGTCTTGTGGTCGCAAGCGCGACTGTTAAGTATAGGGTCCTGGGTTCGATCCCCAGGTCGGGCAAACTGATATTGGGTTTTTCCATTAGGAATTTCTCAATAGCAGCCCGGTGTCTGGAGTTGTCTGCAATAGGCTCGCCCCCTATTACATGGGACTTAAACATTACTGACGAAACGAGAGTGTTACTAAAACATCTCTGCCGTACCCTTCAGGGAATACAAGGCGTGATGTTATGTTATGTCACATGATTGTGTTTTGTTTGTGAAATTACTTTTTCAACTAGGTACGTCGAAATTTCTCCTAAAGTTCAAGTCATGTACAGTCACGTGTAATAATATGTATACACATAGCGAAATACAAAAGCGATTTCTCTCTAAAATATCTATTAGAAATATGTAATATTCATTAGTATTATTTTATACAAATACATAGGAATCATGGTTTCGAATATTTCTTAATTACAACTATTCTCTAAAAGAAATTAGCTTCTTAAGTTCGCTATGTGTATACATATTATTACACGTGACTGTACGATTGATTACGCTCACAATAGGTACATCGATTACTGGAAATGCTATCACATTCTGATAAGAGTTGAGCCTATTATCGGTCAAAGATTTAACTCCCGAACAATACGTCTACTTGCGAAAACAGAAAACAAACTAACCATAAACGTTTGCCAGACTTGGGAATTTGGGATTGAGTTCAGGAATTCAGTAGTGCAGCCACTGTATAACCAAATTCCATAATGACGTGGAGAGCAAAAGTGAAGCAGTTGTGCAAAAGTGAAGTCGAATTGAGAACCTCCTCCTTTTTTTGGAAGTCGGTTAAAAATAATGATACAGTAGACAATACTATAAAGATTCCATTATTATATTAATGCTATTGGTTTATAAAATAATTAATTTCAAACAAAATACAAGAATACAATTTAGAAGACTGCCTTATTGATCTAGAGGTCGCAAGCGTGACTGCTGAGCATAGGGTTCTGGGTTCGATCCCCAGGGCGGGCAAAGTGATATTGGGATTTTCCATTAGGAATTTCTCAGTAGCAGCCCGGAGTCTGGACTTGTGTCCGGTTAATGGCAATAGGCCCGCCCCCTATCACATGGGACTTAAACATAACAGGCGAAACGAGGCTGTTACTAAAACACCTCTGCCGAACCCTCCGGGGAATACAAGACGCGATATTGATGTTACAAGAATATTCATTGACTTTTGCTGTTAACTGTACAATGCTACAACACGTGGCTGTTCTTAGGTGCTTCTAAAATGAGTTATGTTTTTGCCGACTAGACGTGAGTACAACGAACCTATACCTACCTAGTTATTAAATAATTTTTAATGGTACTATAATTATCATCTTTACCAAACTAGACATGGTGCTAGGTATGTATTTAGCCAAATTTAAGAGATCTCAAACTAGAAAATATATCTTCCTAATATAGAGAATAACTTTGATGAACCAGATAGCTGGTCCAGCCACAAAAATCTACGAAGATCAGACAAAATAGATGTAGTTTGCTCAGGCCGGATATTAATCCGTGGTTGCGGTGCATGCTTTTGCGAATCCCGTGACCCCGGCCGAACGGTCAGGAGGAGGAACACCGTTGGTTTTAAGCCGGTAAGAGTCCGGCAGACCCCCTTGCCTTCCCCGTGCGAGGGACATCCATGAGGACTTTCAAACGATAAAAAAAGGCCGGATATTAATGAGCTGTAGTTTTAAAGTAATGTAGGGTAGGTATTACTTTCTAGTCTGTTCTGCCTAGCCTTTTCCCAACTGTGTTACGGTCAGCGTCCAGTGTAACCAAAAGCGGCTGAATACTAGTATTTTACACGGAGCGACTGCCATCAGACCTCCGCAACTCGGTTACAGGGCAACGCCGATATCCTCAGGTTAGACCGGTTGTCAGACTTTCGGGCTTCTGACTTCCCGTAACGACTGTCATAGGTATTCGTATGACACCCAGGACTGACTGTTTAACATGCTCTCCGAGGCACGGAGGGGTCTCGATGTTTAACGAACGGTCACCCATCCACAGACTAACCACGGCAAGCACAGCTTAACCTCACAAATCGTATGATCCGCGCGGTTGGTACCTACCTAATTATTCACGAGCCCTTATTACTTTCTAGTCTAATTAGTTATAATTAGAATCTCCATTATTACCCCGAGGTTTGCCGATTCGTGGTATTTCCGTGTGTTTGTTGACAAACTGTGCATCGCGGCAATGATTCAATCCCGCATATTGGAACGTGTCGGTTTACGTCTCAAACAAAGGGGCACTTCCACTATGATGAACCGATCTATAATAATAGACCTTAATCACTTTAAAATAGGATGTATTTTAGTAATCAACTCATTAATAGTCGTGTCCGGAAGTTTGCTAGACGCCCGACTTCTCGTGATGATTTCTTCAGTAGGTAACTTACATATTGTAAAGTTTATAAAAAGCAATAGATTGCTGAATCACTTTATTTTTTATCAGTCTGGTCTAGGCACTTTAGATATATTTATTTTCGCCGTCTAAATAAGTATGGAACGTGCATTCTCTTCCATCAAGTTCGATTCAATTTTTTTGTCCATATAAATGTTGCTGTTACCAAATTGACCAAAGTGGATTTTTCAGGCTGTAGATAATTACTTTTCAAAACGTCTTTACATAGTAAACAAAGTCGCTCCCGCTGTCTGTACGCTTAGACCTTTTTAATTACGTAACGGATTCTAATTCAGGTTTCAGCAATAGATAGAGTGATTCAAGAGGAAGTTTTATATGCCCCACATTAGTATCTACTTTGCACCCGCGCGAAGCCGGGGCGGGTCGCTAGTTAAAAATAAAGAATTTCATTATTATATGGAACACAATGCGAACGACTGCATCGTTGATCTAGTGGTGGCAAGCGCGACTGTTGAACGTGAGGTCCTGGGTTCGATCCCCAGGTCGGGCAGTGTTATGGGGTTTTCCCGTGTGGAATTCTTCAGCAGCAGCCCGGAGTTTAAATTTGTGCCCGGTTGATGGCAGTAGGCTCGCCCCCTATTACATGGAATTTAAACATAACGGCGAAATGAGGGTGTTACTATACACCTCTGCCCAACCCTTCGGGGAATACAGGCGTGATGTTATGTTATGTGGAACACAATTAGAAAATGCTAAGAATATCCAAAAAGAGTTTTGTTACATGTCGAGATTAAATGTTCTGATCGTTTTTCTCTCCCAAAAAATAAACCCAGGACTTGGAAGTTCAAGGTATGCGAGTACAGCACTTATACTTACCTCCGTTAACAAATTGATATTAAGCAATAATATCACCACATCAGCCTAATGATATTCATCAGCCCCTGGACGCTTACTGCTACATAGCCACCTGCGTCGTTATAGACCACAGCAGAACTGTTGTAATTGTTCACGTAAAATAGTTATTAATAGTGACTTTGTTTGTTTCAGACAACGAAGACCTGTCAGGATAAATTTTGGGGTCAGTATCATACAATCAATTATTTAAATCTTTGTACTAGTTACATAGTATAAAACAAAGTCGCTCCCGCTGTCTGTACGCTTAGATCTTTTAAACTACGCAACGGATTTTAAAATGCAGTTTTCAGCAATAGATAGAGTGGTTCAAGAGGAAGGTTTATATGCCCCCATTAGTATCTACATTGCACCCATGCGAAGCCAGGGCGTGTCGCTAGTCAATTGATAAAGCTTAGTACTTCATTTTTTGAAGTCGGTTTAAAATAGTAATAACAGGGAATTAGGCCGTTACAGCATAGATTGCATATTTAAAAAAATATTAGTCTATGAACACTGTTCTGCCTAACCTTTTTCCCAACTATGTTGGGGCCAGCTTTCAGTCTGATCAGATGCGGCTGAATACCAGCATTTTACACGGAGCGACCGTCATCAGACCTCCGCAACCCAGTTACTGGGCAATACTGATATACTAAACTAAGGTTCCCGTAACGCCTGTCATAGATATTCGTATGACATCCGAGAACGACGATTTAACGTGCTCTCCGAGGCACGGAGGGGTCTCGATGTGGAAAGAACGGTCACCCATCCACGGACTGACCGTAGCAAGCGCAGCTAACCTTGCAATTCTTATGATCCGGGCGATCGGCAATTAAACACGAGCCCACTAGACTATGAACACTGTAATGCACTTTTAATAAGGCCACGTCTAAGGCCTAAGGCCTTGCTACAGCAAATCAATTGTCAACGTGAACATGGGGTCATAATGTGGAGGCTAAAAACAAAAACGAAAAGTTATTTTGCCGCCTGCTAAATAAGCAGTTCCGTTTATTCTTGTTTAAGTCAGTAAGGGCTCATTCATGGAAACGCGGCGCATAAGGCCCGTTGCGCGTCGCGTGGTGCGTCGAGAGTCGAGAGGAGCGGTGCGTCAAGCGATTTTCCATTCATGGAGAGGCGGCGTGTGAAACGCGGCGATACCTGCGACGGGGCCCGCGGCGTGATACGCGCAAATACAAACATACTCAGTATGTGGTCTCGTTTACGGTCACTTCTGCTTACGAAGCCGCGTGCGCCAACGTGATGCCCGCCGCGTGCTCCGCCGCGGGCAACGCTACATATCGAGCAAACGCTTCTGCATGCACGCTCTCATACATGGCTATGTTCGAGTTGACAGTGCGACGCGACGCATCACGCGCCGCGTCTCCGTAAACGAGCCCTAACTGTTAGTAAGTAAGTTACTGGCGCCAATTCTCTTGTTCACCAACTAAACTAAAATTAGAGGACAGCGCGAGAAACGGACGATGATAGATAAGAAATAAGTTAGAGATGTCGAACTAGTTTACGCCTTGAACTTCACCGTGTTTTTAGTCAACACGTTCTGGCGTGTCGTCTAAATTTGTATGGAAATTTTAGTCTAGTAACTAAATTTGACAGCTCTTATTTACGTCCGTCTCTTTCTTATTTTATCAGAGTGAAAAAGATGGCAATAATCTAAATGAAGTTTAGTTTGTGCACAATAGAATCGTCACCATTGTAGATTGTAGAATACTAAATAAAATACGCCAACAATTATGGGAGGGACACGCTACACTTGTATTGACATTCGCTCCGACTCAAACATTTAATAAAAAAAGCTCTATTTCCCCCAGCTGCTGACACAAGTATGCCAAAACTGCCACCGGCGGTCAAGATAAGATGTCAGACGGGCGAGAGCATCAGGTTCCAGATACAGCCTTCAGAGAGTTGGCAGGTCGTCGCTTTGGTGCCACACCTGACCAATGACAGCGATACTGATATGACTTTTGTAAGTATCTAGGTATTAAATCATCCTGCCGGGGTGGCGGTGCACGCTTAGGCGAATCCCGTGACCCCGGCCGACGGTCAAAAGGAGGAACACCGTGGATTTTTAGCCGGTAAGAGTCCGGCAGACCCCCTCGCCTACCCCGGGCGAGGGACATCCATGAGGATTTTCCCACGATAAAAAAAGGTACTAAATTCATCATCAACCAGCCCTACTGTCTACTGCTAAATGGCAGTGGCATCTGCCTTCCTCATAATACCACTACAGGGTGTAAACAAAATCAAGTAATTCCTTCAAATATTTCTCACTAGCTGCTCGGACAGACTTCGTTCTGTCAAAAGTTATTGGCCTGTAGTGGGAAAAGAAAAGTGTTGTTTTTACTATTTTCCACGCAATTTTTATGTTTTTTCTCTCCATAAGAACCTTCCTTGTGCCTTAAGGAATATATATAAAAAAATTGCCGAATAGGTCGAGCCGTTCTCAAATTTTGCGCTTAGCAACACATTTGGCGATTCATTTTTATTTATATAGATTAAGTGAGTATTTGTAGTAAATTTCTTTTGAGTAGGTAAATAAAGATTCTTTAACCACAAGGTTATTCGAAGATTCTGGAAGATGGGAAATTATTGGCGTAATCAACATGCTTGCGACTCCGATTGACGATCGCTTCACTGCCACAAATTCCCCAACATGTTGTTACTACGTCACTTCTGACTGTTTATCGTAGTACGTGTACCTATCTGTATGTACCCTTTTTAGCTGACTTTAATTTCCAAATTTGACTTTAAATTAATGTAAGCAAGACGAAAGTAATGGTTTTTGAAAGAGATGCAGATGTATCTGAGTGTAAAGTAAAGATAGGAGATGAAAGTATTGAACAGGTGAATGAGTTTGTTTATTTGGGAAGCATGTTTACAAGAGATGGTAAGATTGACGAAGATGTGGAAAGGAGAGCAAATGCGGGAAATAAAGTAAATGGTGCTTTGCATGCGGTTGTGGCTAGCCGGTCGATGTCCAAAAAGGCACGACTGGCTGTCCATAATGGTGTGTTGGTACCTACGCTTATGTATGGAAGTGAATGTTGGTCGTGGCAGAAGAGGCATGAAAGTAGAATAAATGCCGTGGAAATGCGTTCCTTGCGAAGTATGTGCGGTGTAACTTTGAATGATAGATTGAGAAATGAAGAGATTAGACAAAGTTGCGGTTTAAAAGATGATGTAGTGACAAAAATTGAAAGGAGTATGCTTAGGTGGTTTGGCCATGTTGAGAGAATAAGTGAACGGCGATTAACAAAAGAAATTTATAAGGCGGATGTTAATGGGAACGCCGGTAGAGGACGTCCTAGAAGGACATACATCGATGTTATTGGTGATGTTCTTCACAAAGGTCAGGTGCGTAGTACTCTCAACCGGCGTGCGTGTATGACAAGATGTATGAATGTGGATGAAGCGAAAGGGGTATGTAAGAGTCGTAGCATGTGGCGTTCTATAGTTTCTGCCTACCCCCATGGGAAAAAGGCGTGAGTTTATGTATGTATGTATGTATGTTTAATTTCCAGTGATGCTATTTTCTTCCCACGAACTGTGCTCAAAGTGAGGTACGTTCAGACTTTGATGATCCGAGGTAGCGAAATATTATTATGGCCTTCCAATTCTTATTTGTTCCAAGTCCCATAGATGCTTACGTGTACAGTGTAGGTTTTGACACTCATGTGCATATATCCTGATTTTTGACGAGCACGAACATAAGAAATCGCTTGATTTAAAAAAATGTCATTCTGACGACTATCCACGGTAAAGGATAACACAACTGTAATGGATAATCAGTGTGTCAAACCCGAAACCCAAACGATCAAGGCTTATCCATACTAATAACATTATAAAGAGGAAAGATTTGTATTTTTGTATGTAACGAATAAACTTAAAAAGTACTGGACCGATTTCAAAAATTCTTTTGCCGTTAGAAAGCTACATTATCACTGAGTAACATAGGCTACGGGCGGAGCCGTGAGGACACAGCTAGTCTCTTATAAAGTAACGTGATGCTGGTTATGACGATGGTTGGTGTTGTTACGCCAACGTAACTCGGGTGGCTAGTGTAGCCGTAGGATAGAAACCACCCACTGGCACTAACTGCTGACAATTACTTGCGTATTGTTCAACGAATGCGTAAGCATACTGTCGCGCATTATTTGAAGAAAAATTGCTGGTAATCTTGTGTTAAAAATTAGACAATCTCAGGAACCCTTCAAGTCTCACAAGCGTGAACGTGTTTAATGATATCCACGACCGGGACCCAGGTTTCTTATGTGAAGCATTTATCATAATTGCTAATGTCGCACTGGCGTTTTCTTCGTACCGCGACTTGCACAGTTAAGTCATTTAGTCCCACCTGTCGCGTGATTTAATGAGTTGAGATAGTAGTTAATTACGCTCATTAGCAAGTACACGTGCAATTCCTTCAGATCCAAGACTAATGACAAAAAAATCTCAATAAAAACTGGACTTTCCTATTAACCTATTCACTCAGTCAGCTGCTTGATAGGCCTGTCTCAAAACGACAAGAAATGACAAGAACTCATAGATACTAGAAGGTCAGTGACCGATTACCGCGAAGTTATTTCCCACCCATAACTTTACCTCATTACATCCGTACCTATAGTCCATTTTTTAATCTCGGAGACTGAATCGACAGCAACAAATGTCAAATTTGAAAATTTTTGGTGCAATATAATTTTGACATTCGTGCCTGTCAATTCAGTCTCTGAGATTAAAAAACGGACTTTATGGTCGTACTACGAAAATCGAACTATGTAGTTTCGGCTGACGACGGATCGCACATTTTCCAACCACGAAAGTGTTTCGGATCCGACGATGGATTCGATATCCACGTTTTGACATTTTGTCCTTCGTTCACCTTACCCCCAAATGTTAATTGACATCTAGTAGTTCGTTGTTTGACAATACTTTGATCGATCGATGGAACGTTCGTCATTGTTTTATTTCAATCCAAAACTTCGGCGTTCGTTTTTCAGAGTAGTTCTCCTTTTTAAATATAGTGTACAATTTCATGAATCAGTACAATTCGCAACCGCACGTCGATGCGGGTTTTTAACGCAGATAACAAGCGTGCCGACGCGAAAGTGAATTAATTTGCTATTTAACATGTTCTATTCAACTATTTAATCTGTTCCATTCATCGATCATACCGTTATATGCAAAGCCAAACGCTCCAGGAAAAGGGAAGAGCTCACCACACATGATCACGACTGAGATCACGACTCTAGGTGGGGCGTGACATCTGTTTTGTTCGGATTAAGCAATGATTTCCAATGTAGTCATTGTGAACGTGAATAAATGAATAATATACTTGGATTCCATGCTGTAGGTGCCATTATAAACACAAATCATGAACGCAAGCGCCGCGTCCAGAAAGACATAGTTTCAGGTCAGATTTATGAATCAAAAGCGAGCACCACTGCTCAGTTTGGGTTTTCAAAGGAAAATTGGACATTTTGGATTAAAAAAATAGTAAAGGGCGCAGTACTCCATCTCCATCATGTGAGGTATCTAGCGAGTTTCTGGTTTGAAAATCTTCGTAACCTGATTATGAAGTTATTAGAGTTATAAATGTAGAAAATGAAACGTAAGAGTGAATGAAAGGGATAAATGCATAAGAGAAAAAGGGATAGAAATAGATATGAGATGGAGGTGGATATATTTTAAATAAGGAAAGACTACGATGTTCTTCTTGATGGCTTTTTTATTATCGGCTTTCGTTTTAGAAAATAAATGGTATTAGTTGGTCCGTTCTTTCTGAGCCTTCCCACATAAATATTGTTACCCCCTCTCCACATTTGAATCCCTCAAACGTTCGTAGAGTATATCTTGGTAGAGATGAGATCACCCCTTTCGGTGACCTCAGGGGCATATTATGACGTGTTAAAACCATCACTGCCTCGTTGGTCTAGTGGTGGTAAGCGCGACCGCTGATCGTGAGGCCGTGGGTTCGATCCCCAGGTCGGGCAAAGTGTTATTGGGTTTTTCCGTGTGTAATTCCTCAGTAACTGCTCGGAATTTGGATTTGTGGCCGGTTGATGGCAATAGGCTCGCCCCCTATTACATAGGACTTAAACATAACGGCGAAATGAGGGTGTTACTATACATATTTGCCCAACCCTTAGGGGAATACAGGCGTGATGTTATGTTTTTTTTTAAACCATCACTGTTCCGGTGAGAGAAAGAGATACGGCTATGCAGGTCGTAAAGCGCCATCGCATTCACACAACGGAACAATTATGATTTTAACGAGTCATAATACGCCACCTGGTGGCACATCTAACCATCTATTCTAAACTTTGCTTCAGATAAACTACAGTCTAGTAGAGCCTAAAGATGAATATGGGATGATAAGTACAACACCCCAAAGAAACTACACTATATGGAGCATCATATTCGACGAGAAGTCACCTCTGATGTGGCGAGGAGGCGACAAGGTGCCTCTCTATGACGCGTCAATGGTGCCAGAACATAAAAGTTACAATATTAATGAGTCGTTTCTCCCTAATGTGGATGAGAGCTCTGTTGTGAATGTACAGTTTACTTGGAATACTAGTGGTGGTAAGTTCATCAAGCAACATTATTGATATTAGGTATTCCCAACTATGTTGAGGTCTTTTGACTGCTTCGTTAGTCTAGTACTCGCAAGCGTGACTGCTGATCGTGAGGTCCTCTTTTCTTGTCCTCTCCCGGGGAAGGCGAGGGGATCTGCCGAACTCTTACCGGCTAAAAACCAACGGTATTCCTCCTCCTGACCGTTCGGCCGGGGTCGCGGGATTCGCAAAAGCATGCACCGCAACCCCGGCAGGTCCCAGTCCGCCAACCCTCGGCGGACCTCACCTCTGTGGGGCCTTGCCCAAGATCCTCCTGAGAAGCGCGCATGGAACACAGCGCACCGCCTTCTCGAGCCTGTTACAGGTCGGGCGGCGCGTTGATCGTGAGGTCCTGGGATCGATCCCCAGGTCGGACAAAGTGTTATTGGGTTTTTCCTTTAGGGATTTCTCAGTAGCAGCCCGGAGTCTGGATTTGTGAAACGAGGTTGTACTAAAAACACCTCTGCCGAACCCTTCGGGGAATAGTAGGCGTGATGTTATATTATGGCAGCTAAACAGCGGCTGCATACGTAATTGCCACCTACCCTCCGAAGCCATCTTCTCTCATGTCGACATGAGTTAGGCGATTCGCACACTGCACCGCATCACGCAGCGTAGCGCGGGAGTGCGTATTCTTACGTGTTTGCAAGTATCTGTGTTTGTATAGAAAACACGCGTAGTGCAACACACAGAAAACGCATTCACGCGCAGTGTTGTGTCTCCGACGCCACGCACCCCGCAGCTTAGCGCGGGGCAGTGTGTGTTTCGTCTTATTCAAAAATAGCTCATGCCATACCGTGGTGAAAAGATTTGCCAGTCAAGATTGGTAGCGGGTCTGACTACCTTGGCCGGACGTACTTACTTAATTTTCGTCACTCGTTCGGCTCTGCGAAGCCTATACGTGGATACGGATCTAGACCTCCGTCTTTGTCTGACCTTTCAACAATCATTTTGTACAGATGAAGGTACCGTGATGGTATTTCAAGGTGTTTATATATCTTAATAAAAAGAGTTAATGAAGGCTCTAATGAAGTTGATTGCACGAGATACATTAATAGTCTGCTCTGTCTGTAGATGGCGATGTATGCTTCGACGTCGTGAATTCTTGTGATAAGACTGGTATCAAGGACACTAAAGTATGGGTAAATATTCACAAATTCTAGTCACATTTTTACAAAAATAGTTATTATTGAAACGTTTATTCATTCCAGTTACTGAAGTAACTTAATTTTCCTATGATATAACGTTCACGATAGCTAATTCTCTTTCTTCGAGACCGTTCTTATTTTGAACCAACAAAAAAAAACAATTTTGAATTTTGATTTTTAAATAAAAAGCAGCAATCGAACTCCAAAGACTTGAACTTTTAATATCATACAATCATCCCAGTCGAATGACTGTTAATCTCGTTTTAATTATATTTGAACTAGACGATCCAAATCGAGTAGTTCTGTGACGCGGTACTGATTTGGTACCGAAAACTTACCTGACTTAATTGGCCTATTTTTTACTAGGAAGTAAGCCAAAAATTGGGAGATAGATAATATTTATTCTTACATTAAAAAAATATAATTGCAGCCCAACAGCAATGACAACGAGCCACAAATAGTATTCGAGAAGCTATCATTTGACGACGAGTGTGACATTCGGGTGATTGGCTTGTACGGAACCACCAAGCTTAACTACCGCACTCCTACCTGCGACTCCTTCAATTGTTCAGCTAGTAAGTACTTCTCGGAATTCTGTACTTCTTGTTACTATTAAATGGCTCACAGGCAGTGGCGTAGCGTGTGTGTCGGCTGCCCGGGGCGGAAGAAAATTTTGCCGCCCTCATAGTTAGGTATTTCAATTTAATGTGTATACTATACATTACACACATTAATTATAGATAACTTTTCGCCAAGAACAGTCGTCATTATTTTGCATTGTACAGGTTAGATTTTAAATAAAAAAGTATTTTATTATTTATTGTTCAACTTTGCCGCCCCCTAAAAAGTGCCGCCCTGCCCCCCCCCCACTACGCTACGCCACTGCTCACAGGTCAATTTAAGTTAAGCGAAGTCACTGCTTACCTTAGTCCGGTCAAAGTCATCCTTTTAAAAAGTGCCGCCCTGCCGCCCCCACTACGCTACGCCACTGCTCACAGGTCAATTTAAGTTAAGCGAAGTCACTGCTTACCTTAGTCCGGTCAAAGTCATCCTTTTAAAAAGTGCCGCCCTGCCGCCCCCACTACGCTACGCCACTGCTCACAGGTCAATTTAAGTTAAGCGAAGTCACTGCTTACCTTAGTCCGGTCAAAGTCATCCTTTTAAAACCAGTTTATCAACTGCGTCTAGGATTGGCTTCCAATCCTAATGCTACTGACTTTGAAGAAAATCTAACGACCCAGCCCCCTGATTCAGAACGATTCAATGAGTCAGTTGTCGATTAAGTTCGTCTACGATTCAGTTTGTTATCTCTTTTGCGCTCGTTACAAGAATCTTAGACGAAACGAGATAAGAAACCGAATCGGTCAACAACTGCTTATCGAAATTTGTGAATCGGGGTGCAGAACGAACAACACGAAGAACCAGAAAATCTGAGAACAGTAACCCGCGGTCTAATTCTACAGAGATTTCTTTGAAAACATTGCTAATAACTGGAGAACTGATAGAAGGTGAAGTTAAAAATTCAGGAATGGAGGCCAGAATCTGGCAAATGAACTACTACCGACTCGACAGAAAGACTACGAAGACCTCGTAAAAACCCTAGAAAAAACATAGAAGAAGACGTCTACAGACAGAGACATTGGCAAATCCCATGAAAGTTCTAAACCCAGCAGTGCATAACATTAGAAGAATTGTGATAAGCGTAAAAGGTCATCGATCTATGCATTAATACGTTAGGTACCCATTGTATTACAATTACATTCTAGGCTCTTATCATGAACTAAATATTTTCCCGCAAATAATATTAGGTTAAGTTAGGGACTAACCTGGTATCAGAGTTTATACCGGCCATGGGCCTCTGACTTGGCTTCACATACCGTCGAGAAATATCTCTCAGGCATACCAATTTCCTCACGATTTTTTCCATCACCGTTTTTAAGCAAGTCATAATTATACAAAACGCACATGAATCTGAAAGTCAGAGGTGCGTACCTTAGGTTTGACTCGAGACCTATGACTTGGCAGTCCGACGGTCATACCACTAGGCTATCACTTCTGTAGAATAATCATGACGATACGATTGTATTGACGCTACTAATTTTCCTTTGTTTCAACAGAGATAAAGCCAGAGATACCGGACAATATAACCATCATTGCGACTGAAGACTCTTTTGATACGTGGGAGGTGCGCGTGAGTTGGTCGCTGCCGCATCTCCTTCCCGACTCGTACAATGTTACTCTTCGCGCGGACAACACTCAGACCCTGGTGTTACCTGGGGTGAGTGGAACTATTTCAGATTTCAGTTTCCATGGATGATCAATGTCACCAGATCGCCTTCCATGGTAATGCTCAATGAAATGCAAATTATAAAACAGTACCCTACCCTACCAACTGCCTTGTTGGTTAGTGGTCGCAATCGTGACTGCTGATCATGAGGTCCTGGGATCGATCCCCAGGTCGAGCGAAGTGATATTGGGTTTTTCCATTAGGAATTTCTCAGTAGCAGCCCGCAGTCTAGATTTGTGCCCAGTTAATGGCAATAGGCTCGGCCCTTATTACATGGGACTTGAACCTAACTGGCGAAACTAGGGTTTACTAAAACCACCTCTGCCCAACCCTTCGGGGAATACAAGACGTGATGTTATGTATGTTATGTTACCGTATCCTAGTGTATATGAAACTTCAATAATTTCGTAAGATCTTATGCTACTAATATGCTGAGACATAATCTTTATATACTCTATTTCATACAAGACAAATGAGGCTGATTTTAACAAGGAAATGAATAGAAATAAACAACATGCACTAAGCGCTTCCAAACATTCTTCATAATGCGCATGGCAACAGAGTGGAACTCACTACCTGCGTCTGTATTCCCGAACGCATACAACCCGAATCTCTTCAAAGTTACAGTGAACAGGCTTCTTCTGGGTAAGCTCACTCCTTCGTAGACTTTGTCTCTCTCACCTCTGAGCTAGACTACAGTCAAGAGCAAACCCATCTCAAAATAATAAAAAATATTTACTTCCAGCTCAGATTCAACACAGTATAATGCTTTTATGAACCTTAACGGTCAATCAAGATGAGCGGAATCTCTACTTGAAGAAATGGTTCAAAGATATTAGTGCTTTAGTAGCCCAATTTTATCTAATGTTATATGAAATGGAGTAAAAAAATAAAAACAACAATAATTATAATCACATGGATAGTGCTCCAATGGTGGTACTCACGACATTTATACTTTACAGGATGCAACAGAAGCTGTGTTCAAAGACGTGGTAGGCAAGCATCTGTACAATGTGTCAATATACGCAGTGCTAGGCCGGATCGCTGGCCACACCAGTAGGCGAGCTCAGTTCCCTGGTAAGTTTTCTTCACTTCTTCACTCAAGGGACTTTTAAGAGGAAGCAACAGAATAAGGACAACAAACATTTAGAAAATCATAAGGCGTACAACATGTAATGAAATCTATATAAAGAGGAAAGATTTGAATTTTTGTATGTAACGAATAAACTTAAAAACTACTGGACCGATTTCAAAAAATCTTTTGCCGTTAGAAAGCCACATTATCACTGAATAACATAGGCCACGGGCGGAGCCGTGAGGACACAGCTAGTATATTATACATTTATTGGCGATCAACCAAATACATGGATAATATTTCAAAATGTTTGTGTAGTCCGACCATTTAAATTGTGCTATGATTGTGTGAATGAGAATAACGTGGTATAGTGTTGCATGTGGTCAGAGGCGAGCGTGGGCGGCACGCGTGGGGGCGCGGGAGGCGCGGGTGGTGCGGGGGGAGCGGGCGGCGCGGCCATTGGCGCGGGCTGCGCGGGCGCCGCTGCACTGGCGCTGCTGTGCCGCTGTCGCCGCAGGAGGCATCACGTTGCCGTGCCGCCTTACAAACCGGTAAGAACATACTCATTGTGGTCTTTCTTTCCTTCGCTGGCTTCTTAATTTAACTTTTGACCTGTACTTAAAAGCAAATGTGTCAGATAAAAAAAGACTTTCATTTATCATCGTCATGTTCTCAATCTATCAAATACTGCTTCCAAGTTTAATTTTTTAGCAGCCGATTCTCTATCTTATAGACTATAGATACGATTAGTTTATCCCAGTTGTCTTGCTTCGATTTCCGATCCGTTCAATATCTTCATCATATTTCAGATTGAGATTAACCAAGTTATAGTCCTCAAAATTAAATATCTGACTAATTCCACCAATAGGACGACAAGCCTTCAAAAGATGGCGAAACAGAAGTGCTAGAAGTATGGTCCGAGACAGAAGACCGGTGGGAGGTGCGCACAGACAAGCTGGTGCTACACGAGGTCATTGGGGAGGGAGCCTTCGGCGTCGTGCGCAGGGCCACGCTCGCGCCGCAATCCTTGCACGTCGCTGTTAAGATGCTCAAAGGTAAATCTCATAGATGTAGAAAATATAATCATGTCATCTACATAGGCGATTCGAATTGATAACGGAATTCCACTTTATCACATTAAGTTTCATGACGTGAATGGTATTTAGTAAGTCACGTTTTCACGACAATTAGTGTAAATAACATACAAGTTTTCGTAATAAAAAGAAAGCTCACAGACAAAGACATCACACATCAAACTGTAGATGTAGATAGACTGTGTCAAAGTGTCACGCTCACTTCATCTGCATATTTCGGGAATGCCCAAAGGGTTGGCAAGACCGGAGCTGT
The DNA here is from genome assembly GCA_910594945.2 of Amphipyra berbera. Lineage (NCBI taxonomy): Eukaryota > Metazoa > Arthropoda > Insecta > Lepidoptera > Noctuidae > Amphipyra > Amphipyra berbera. Next base: position 4,802,553 of record OU343138.1, read on the forward strand.
TAATAATGAGCACTTCGCACAAGCCGAACTGTTACATTAACATGAATATTACTAAACTACACTTTTATTATTTTAAAGCAAACTGACCCCATTCGATTCTAACTTTCGAGTATTCTGCAGACTTCCCATCGCTCGATGAGATCAGGTCATTCCGTTCCGAGATGGAGCTAATGAAGAGCGTGGGCGTGCATCCGCACCTCGTGAGCCTGGTGGGCTGCTGCAGCGGCAGGAGGCCACTTATCATCGCAGAGTACTGCAGCCGCGGAGACCTACTCAGCTACCTGAGGTGCGTCTAATATTGGTCACTGCAGGGGATGGGCTAACCTTGGCGATTGACCCGCAAGAAATGAGATAAATCATTGAAATTAATGAGACATATAAAAAGGACCTACAGTTGAGCCCTGTGGAATGCCCATAGTTACCGTAAATCCTTAGAGGTTTCTTACCGTTTCCATCTATCCTTTTAATTATATTGTTCGAATAAGAAGTTAGAGGGCCAAGAGTCTTGTTCCTTTTTCTATAGTAGCGTAATTTCCTGATATACATCCCAAAGGCTTTTGATAAATCGAATCCTGCAATTCCTCGCAACCACCCCCAAGGTAAAACTGATTAGTATAATGTGAACTAACATATTAAACTGTTGCAACATTCTCAGATGCACATGGGACGTAATGTTATCTAAACGCAACGCGAAGTACTACAACAATAATATAGACACAGACTACAGAAACGACCTGTTCAAATGCAAAGCACAAATGGAGAACTCCAAACTAGTCGTGAACAAACTGTACGAACTCCAAGAGATCTGTGATAAAGAACTCACGGCCTTAGACCTTTTGTCTTTCTGCCGTCAAATAGCCATGGGCATGGAGTTCCTAGCTGCTAACAGAGTAGTTCATAGAGATTTAGCTGCTAGAAATATATTAGTGACGGCAGACAGGACCTTAAAGATAGCAGACTTCGGTCTCTCGAGGGATGTGTATGAAGAGAACCAGTATAAGCAGAAAGGGAATGGCAAGATGCCTGTGAAGTGGATGGCCTTGGAGTCGCTGACAAGGAGGATATATACTACCCAGAGTGATGTGTAAGTTCTTGTAATATTTATAGGCAGTTCAATAAACAGAAATAAAGACTTATCGGGACATAATAGACTGATTAAAAAAAGACTTATCGGGACATAATAGACTGATTAAAAAAAGACTTATCGGGACATAATAGACTGATTAAATAAAGACTTATCGGGACATAATAGACTGATTAAATAAAGACTTATCGGGACATAATAGACTGATTAAATAAAGACTTATCGGGACATAATAGACTGATTAAATAAAGACTTATCGGGACATAATAGACTGATTAATTTGGGTCTCTCCAGAAATGAAGGTAACATTATGGACAACTGCCTCGTTGGTCTAGTGGTGGCAAGCGCGACTGCTGATCATGAGGTCCTGGGAGAAGTGTTATTGGGTATTTCCGTGTAAAATTACTTAGTAGCATGCCGGAGTTTGGATTTGTGCCCTGTTGATGGCAATGTGCTGCCTCGTATTACATGGGACTTAAACATAACGGCGAAATGAGGGTGTTACTATACACCTCTGTATATCCCTTCGGGGAATACAGGCGTGATGTTATGTTCAGTTTGGACAACACTGGCCACCGTATCTGTCCCTTTTGCACTGGTGAGACTGCTGCTTATTAAGTTGGAATCTCAGAGACTCGTTGGTGGCAGGTTTAGTGGTCAATCAGACTGCACTAGCGAGTGCGGGGGCGGGCGCGGGCGCTCGAGTCTTGGCGTCTGCGTGTACACAGTAGTGCCGAACGAGCTATTGTAGCGTGCGAGTGTTTGGTCGTTCTCAAACTTTGCTGCGTAGTTAGAAGACATGGATGACGATTTGATTTTATTAATGGGAAATTCGTACTTAAAATGGAAATTGCAATATATGAAGTTTGGTACACACGATTTAAATAAATTCTAAATTAATTCATAGATATAAATTCTTCCGTATTGATATCCATGGCGACACTTCGGCGGGTGTATCAAAATGGTTTAGAACTACACGCGCAGTCACCTAACAGACGCTATATTACTGTGAACGATACGAGCGGACTGAGCCATTAGAAACACCCGCGCCACCCGCGCCCGCGCCCGCCTCATGCAGACGCGCGGCTCGCGGGAGCACTGTGAATGCAACTGGCGTCTACGTACATTTTGATTTACACGCGACCGCGCTAGCACCCGCGCCCGCCTCCACTCTGAAAGACGGCTTACACTACGTGTAACTTCTGGGTCACACTATCAGGCCAACACATTCGTCAAAAATTGCATAACGAATACTTTGTGTGTACAGGTGGTCCTTCGGCGTGGTGGTGTGGGAGATCGCCACAGTGGGCGGAGCGCCGTACGCATCTGTTCCTGGAGCTCGTCTGCCGCGGCTATTGCGCGCTGGGTACCGCATGCCCAAGCCCAACAACTGCAGTCCGCAGCTGTAAGTATATCAATCAATCAATCAATCAAATTTATTTCGGACAAGGTACATCCATATGTTGGTAAATTATAATATAAGTACTTACAAAAATATCTTAATAATAATGAAACGGACTTACCCGCTGAACTCATTAGTACCTATTCTGAAAAATTGGTACTCAAACCAAAAGAATTATGTTCGGTGGGCAGGTTCTAAATCCGTTTCTTACGGACTGAACTGTGGTGTAAGACAGAGTGGACCGATCCCGCCCAGTCCATTCAACCCGTATATAAACAGTTTGATTGGTGAGCTGAGCTGCACTAGGGTTGGCTGCTCCGTCTATGGACAAACGATAAACAACATAAGCTACGCCGACGACATGGCGCTGCTCAGCCCGTCAATCTGTGGTTTGAGAAAACTTATGGCGGTCTGTGAGGGGTATGCGGAGACTCACGGGCTGAGGTATAATGTTACCAAAAGCGAAGTAATGGTATTCAAAGCGTTCAATGGTATATAATTACTATTACTGCTATACTAAAGCACAGTCTAGTAGTCCATATCGTCGAACGCAAGGACGTAATGTTACGAGCTGCCTGTTCAAACTGGCAATGGTGCTGATTCTGTTTTGCACAAACTACACTTAATTTAGACTATTGCCATCTTAATCTTTACTCTGATAAAATAAGAAAGAGACGGGCGTAAATAAGAGCTGTCAAACTTTATTGAACTAAAATTTCCATACAAATTTAGACGACACGTCAGACGTCGAACGTGTCGACTAAAGACACGGTGAAGTTCTATCACCGTCCTTTTCTCGCGCTGACTGTTAGTAAAAGATAGCAATTCTTTAATTTTAGTTTAGTTGGTGAATAAAAGAATGGGCGCCAATGTTGTCGATTCTGTTGCCCACTTTGACAGGACTAAACTAAACTAAGGGTGTTTGTCTCTTTCTGTTTCAATAGGAAAAGAAAGTGACAAATGCGTTTAGTCTAGGTTAGGACTGTCAAAATGTGCTACAGAATCGACACCAATGTCTCTCGTAGAACCAAGATATGGAATAGACAGGGGTTGACCCACATCTGTCAGCACGGAATTGCGTTTTTTCAAGCTCTATCCTTTTCTGTCGCTCAGGGACGTCATTTAATAGAGCGAGAAAGACAGCGTGAGACCGCAGGCGATAGCACTGACCGCACTGACAGATGTGGATGTTGGAACCCAATTTTTCGTTCTGCCTAGCCTTTTCCTAACTATATTGGGGTCAGCTACCAGTCCAGATGCAGCTGAATACCAGTATTTTACACGGAGCGACTGCCAGACCTCCGCAACCCAATTACTGGGCGATGCCGTATCTTAAGATTATACCTAATGTCAGATTTTCGGGCCTCTGACTTCGACTATCATAGGTATTCGGATAATACCCGGTACCGACTATTTAACGTGCTCTCCGACACACGGAGGAGTCTAACCAACGGTCACCCATCCACAGCTTAACCTCGCAAATCGTATGATCCACGCGGTTGGAATAGATAGTTTACACTGTGCTAACATTATTTGCTATATCTATTGCTGTGCAAGATCGTCCTAGAGCGCTAATTATATATTTCCAGCTTCCAACGACATGTCACTTTTTCAGCCGTTCATTTTGAACGTAAGTATCATCATCTTCCTGCCCTGGTCCCAAGTTACTTGGGGTCGGCGCAATGTTTTTCTCTTCCACTCTTCCCTGTCAGCCGTCTCATTATCATTTACTCCCTTATCTTTCATATCCTCCCTCACACAATCCACCCATCTTTTCTTAGGTCTCCCTCTCCCCCTCCATCCATCAACATTCATATTCATGACTCTCTTAGTCACATGTGTTTCATCCCTTGTTTTTGAACGTAAGTATATGGCCTGAAATCACATGTAGGTATATTTAGAAGCTCGTTCAACTAGTATAAGGTTGGGTGTTCGGGATGCTTAAGAGAAACACTGTTCTTCATGAGTACACATTTAATACTGGCTAAATACGATTAGATAGATTGTATAATATATACCTACACTACACGCCCATCCAACAAAAAAAAACAAATAAAAATAATTAAAAAGTACTTTTTTTTTGGTTTTAGTAATAATTATAAAGTACTTTTTTTTTAATAATAATTACAATTAATGTAACATAATTTCTTATTTCTACATAATGGTATATAATAATAACTAATAACATAGAATAACCATATGCATAATTAATAACATAATTAATGACTATAGAGTACTGCCTATTTTTATATAGGTACGGTCTAGTTCGGTTCTTGTGGATTGTCACATGTTTATGTTTATAGTTTATTATTATATTTGGTTCTGAAACTTCTATAATCTGAAATGGACCAATGTACAAAGGGTCAAATTTATTTTTAAGTTGTTCATTTTTAAGCAACATCATATCACCGACTTTATACATAACTGGATTTATATTCTTATCGTACACTACTTTTCTACATTGCTTACTATTAATTAAATTCTTTCTTGTATCATATTGCGATTTTTTTAACCGATATCTAAGTTGCTGTGGATAATCATAATGATTATATAAATGGTCCACGTCAGAGGTTATATTACTTGGTAAACGGCACTGCTTCCCAAATACGAGTTCTAAGGTGGCTTTAGGTGTGGAAAGCGACACAATGGTAAAATTTAATTTTAAAACAGCGGTTTCTATGCTCCCTGCGATGACGGGTGATGAGCACGTTACCAGGATCCTGATGGATGCAATAGAGTTATACAGTACCACGCTTGATGACCAAGGTATGAGTATGTTAATAAAATTTGTATTGAAAACTCGCCTAACACAAAATGCTAAGTTGAGACTTTTAGAATCATATGACTCGTGCAATGAACTCTTAGGTGATATGCGAAACCATCTTTTAACAAAGAAATCAGACACGGCGATACATAATGAGTTAGTTCAAATGAAACAAGACGGTTCCTCATTAGACGATTATGGCAGTAGAATATAACAATTGTTTGTAGATTTGACGGTTTCGCAAGCCGATGGCGATCAAACGGCCTTTAAGATATTACGCCCGCTAAATGAAAAAATTGCCATCAAAAGTTTCGTCAGTGGTTTGAGAAATCGCCAAATAGGTACTATCCTAACTGCGCGTAACTATACCGCGTTGAAGGACGCCATTAGGGCAGCTAAAGATGAAGAGGCTTCTTGTAATCGTCAGAATAAGGAAGAATTTGTTTACTTTGGGAATCGGAGTAATGCAGATACGTACAGGAATTCTCGTGGTGGATTTAGAGGCAATCGCACCGGGCGATTTAGACATCCGCAACAAGATAGACCGAACAACGACGAATCAAGTGCACCGCACACTTTTTATTCGCAAAGGGGACAAACAATATACTCGGAGTTTCCCTAGAGTTAATAACAATAACCGACGCGGTAATTTTCGGGGTAATAATCACCGAATACATTTCTTGAATTCTTCTCTGTCTGGTGAGTCAGAGGACGTCCCGCAAAATTCAGATGGCTCGCAGACAGATACCAACGCCACTTCATGCGAGTTTTTTCGTGGCGAATAATATTTTTAATTGTGAATTTAGCAATTCGATTGAGCTCGCAATATGTAACACCAAATATGGATGGTTAGTTGATACCGGTGCATCGTTGAGCGCACTAAAGTATGAGATGCTGACAAATCTAAACATACCCATTACTAAAAATAAAGTTTGTATAAATGGTATTGGAGGTAAAATACAAACAGAGGGATATGTTTTCATAACATTGTCTGTAAATGGTTCGGAATTTAAGCATAAATTTCACGTTGTAAAACAATTACCGACTCCAACAGCCGGGATATTAGGTATAGATTTTTTAAGAAAGTTTAATTGTAAGATAGATTTTGAAACTAACCATATAACTTTACATAATGGAAAAGACGAGGTTACGTTAGTTTTAAATATGGGCAAGATAGGTAATAACAGTTATATAAACATACCCCCAAGATGTGAAAATATATTTTATATACAGACAGAGATGAGGGGTGAATGTGTGATTTTTCCCAGAGAACTATGTGAAGGTGTAAAGAGATGAATGAGCATATTATTTCAGTATTGACAAGAGCTCAAAGAAAGAAGATGGATGATAGAAGTGTGGTGGAGAATAATGGCAATCCTCTGGTCGATAAGATTACCACTAACAATTGGACTGATCACCCAAAAGTTGTGGGTATACTTAAAAAACCAGACGATTGTACCGAATTGTTATTTGTGAATGAGCATGACTGGAGGAAGATAGAAGACAGTGCGGAAAGAAAATTTAAGCTATTCATTTATAATTCTTCTAAATCAATAGTATATGTCAATCCAACTTTCCGATCATATTGTGCACGAGCTGCCTTTGTGAGGGAGTTGAATTACTTTTGTAAAGAGACAAAACTAAATAGTCTCTATATCATAAAGAACAATGATAATACTCAATTAATAGAGGAGTTAACGCGTGTAATAAACGAGACACCTAATTGGTCCGGACCACAATTGTTTATTTTAAAGGGTGTCCACAAAGTAAGTGATAATGATACTAAGCGTATTATATTAAATGATTATCATATTTTGCCAACGAGCGGCCACGCTGGCATCAGAAGATTCCAGGTTCGAATCCTGGCAGGGTCGCCATATAAGGTTGGGTGTTCGGGATGCTTAAGAGAAACACTGTTCTTCATGAGTACACATTTAATACTGGCTAAATACGATTAGATAGATTGTATTTGGAACATGACTGGAGTTCAGTTGTTCAAAGAGCTTATTCTAATACTAAATTCTTTCCCTAGTTACGACATAATGCTGTCCTGCTGGCGGACCCACCCTCGCGAAAGACCCACGTTCGTGCAGCTGCACCAGCGTCTCGACGAGCTACTGAATAGCGCGTGTGCCAACCAGTACTTATCACTGGAGATAGATGCGGATGACGCGCCGCCCACCCCTAAGCATCATAGATACATCAAGATGCTTATCAGGTAAGGACCTTATTTATCGAAATCCATAGTTGGGCAGAGGGTTCTTCGAGAAAAGGAGGTGTCAATGGAGATAGATGCAGATGACGTGCTGCCCACTGCAAAACATCATACGATACATCAAGATCAGGTGACGGTTTTAGTGCCCTAAGTCTTTGTTAGGCCATAATTATCAGGACTGCTCCTCCTTTAAAGTAATGCCTGTAGTGACTAAGCAGTAACTTTAATTAAAATAATACTGATAATTAATACTTGCAGAGGTAAACGCAACTGGACCCGAGGCGAAAACTATGAGCGTCCGCTGAAAGCGCCGCACACCAACCACTACACCACGCCACCTGACTCGCTCAGCTCACATCCAGTGTGACGTCAGTACTATAAAGTCAACACAATCGGCAATCCTGTGGACTTGGAAGGGACAAAAGAGGTCATACAAAGTAATGATATCCAGTAATGTGTTACCTATATTTTAACACCATCCAGTCGATCAAAGCACGCGTTTTCGCAGAACAATTGACTTGTGGGGAGAAACGGGTAGTGCTAATGCCAAGAGCTGTTATATTTCACCTCAGGATGAAATTCTCTGGATGAAATTCAGACTGACGCGTTTTGATTTTGAATGCAATCGAATGTTTATCGTGATTGATTTCTTTAATTTATCATTTGTATCAGGTAACGGTCCTGAAAAAACGTCCAAGGGCAGCTTCGGGCCAAAACCGTTACCTACAGAAATGAAAACATAAAACAAAATGTTGATTGCTTGATTTTCTTCGAGATTGGCAACTGTAATATAATATCCAAAAATAGTAGCCAGTCCTAACATTCCCACCTTACTTCTACAAAAATGAGGATTTCTCCATTAACATGGATTAATGCAGAATAAAATAAAACTAATTCGAATTAAATGCTCATGAAATACTCTGTGCCATCATGATCACTTTCATATCAGCTGTCACTAGTGTTAAACCCAGCGTTGTTAGGGTATATGCCATCCTCCTTTGTGATGTCTACCAAAGGCGACGAACCACTGTGTGGAGTAGCACTTCCATTTGAGTCAAAACGACTGTTTTTGACAGTGAACTGTTAAAATTCCCTGTGATGATGACGTTAGTGCGATGCCTTATAAATCTGCGATAACGTTAATTTACATAAACGGTGTAAATAGAGCCTTAACGTAGCCGAAAGGCACTTATTCCCCACGTCATTGCGAACTTTTTTTTTGTTCTGGACTATGCCTGGGAACCTTCTAGTTACGGAGATATTGGAGGTCAAAGTTCCAACTTTTTCCAAACTTTTTTTTAAAATACTAGTTGCGAAGGTTGCAAATGTACTTGAAATACCTCCATTACCCGTTTACTACTCATTGCACCTATCAGCACAGTGTTTTGAGCTTTACAGTAAAACGAAATTTGTCACCCAAAAAAAAAAGTCATTTCCCAGCGACAATTTTTGCGTAGGGTAACTTAGTTTGGTGTACTGAATGCATGGTTGACGGCTTCGTGAAGGGTCTTTTTACACCTTGTATATTTGTATCTACTTGCTGTGTTATGCTGTGATACGTATCTGTAATAATAGTGGATTAACTAGTAGGTAAATCTTCAATAACATAAAGTAAAGGCCTAGTAAAACAAAGAGCGTGGCTGCATGTGATATTCACGTCGCTTGTTAATCGCGTTCGAATTACTATGACAATAGTGTCGATTCTGTTACGCACTTTGACAGGACTAAACTAAACTAAGGGTGTTTGTCTCTTTCTATTTCAATAGAAAAAGAAAGTGACAGTTGCGTTTAGTCTAGTTTAGTATTGTCAAAATGTGTAACAGTATTGACACCAATGTATAGAAGAAGCCACACAGAGACTGCCACGCTCTCTGTATGGTGTCTTAAATACATTATCACGTCAAGAGCACATCGCACCCTTAGTAATGTAAGGGCACAGCTCGAAATATTGAGTTTTTGTGTTAGATGGTCTCAATATCAACTGTTCTACCACTTGGCTTTCACAGAAAGAGAAAAAAAGGACAATTCTTCCTCTTAGTTTTTTTCCCAATTATCTTGGGGTCAGCTTCCAGTCTAACCACATGCGGCTGAATACCAGTATTTTACACGGAGCGACTGCCATCAGACCTCCGCAACCCAGTAACTGGGCAATGCCGATATCCTAAGGTTAAACCGTTTGTCAGACTTTCGGGCTTCTGACTACCCGTAACGACTGTCATAGCTATTCGTATGACACCCGGGACCGACGGCTTAACGTGCTCTACGAGGCACGGAGGAGTCTCGATGTGTAACAAATGGTCACCCATCCACGGACTGACCGCGGCAAGCGCAGCTTAACCTCGCAAATCTTACGATCGGCGCGGTTGTTATTTAGCCACGAGCCCCTCAAAGAGAAAAAAAGGACAATATTAAAGCAAATACAGTAATTATACTGTACAAAATACTGTGAAAACATCGGGTTTACTGAATCTTTTAACACATTTTCCCAAAAATTGATATTTTTGAAATAGGCCTTTACTTTATTAAGGTTGCGACGTGATCAACACGCTACGTGAGTATCACACCCAGTCACGCTCTCCGTCTGATCAGGCCTTTACTAATATGTTTTAAGCCCACTTGCGCATCATTGACCTATTGTTTAGTTAGTCTGGGCTAGTGAAGGTGAGCTCTGGGTTATTGATTTAGACCAGCAGGCGTTACCGCCGTAGACAAGTAGACATTATACAGGTCGGAATTTTAGCCTTGTTGGTCTAGCATAGGGTCCTGGGTTCGATCCCCTGGTCGGGCAGTGTTATTGGGTTATTCCATTAGGAATGTCTCAGTAGCAGCCCGGACTCTGCATTTATGCCCAATTAATGGCAATGGGCTCGCCCCCTATTACATGGGACTTAAACATAACTGGCGAAACGAAGGTGTACTAAAAAACACCTCTGCCGTACCCTTCGGGGAATACAAGGCGTGATGTTATGTGGATTTTTTAACCGCACCTGGGGGGAAAGAGCTCTAAATAGGTACTGGAGATGGTCAATTTTATTCAAAGGAAAAATTCCTTTATTTTTAAAAAGAGGCAAATCTGCTTTCAAAGACTTCAAAGACTTGAAAATACGCTTGCCACACCTGGGAATCGAACCGGCTAAAATCCGACAAAATAACAGCCTGTATTTTTATGGCTTCGATCGATAGGGTCAACCATAAGGATCAAACCTCTCTATCAAACATGGTAAATTCTCCAGGTGCACTTAAAAAATTCCATCCTGTATATGTCATTATGTCTATTCTTTTATTGACAAAACCCTTGACTACGGTATCATGCTGGGCCAAAAGATGTTTGCGCAAGTTGGCTAAGCTTAACTTAGCACCTCGATAAGTAATCATTTGACCTCATCCTATACTGTGGTGATTTCGAGATGCAGTTGAATTACTAAAGTCGTAATAAAGCTAACAAAATTATATATAAAGACACTATTATGGTGCGTCCAAACCTGACGAACGCGCCGCGAATGCGCCGCTCGCGAACTGAGCGCGTGCATTTCATGTTCGTACGAAGCTCCCGCGACGTACGCGCGCCCCTCGCGCGCCGTACGCGAGCGGCGCAGGTGGTGCGCGCGTGCCGCTCGTGGAACCTGCCACCAACGTCTTCTGTTTTTCCTTTTAGTTTTTGTCAGTAATAAAATAGCCGATGCTGCAGCAATTATGCTAACAGCAGTCGTATGGTCCGACATCTTCGGAAGCATATTCACAACTGAGGCTCATAGTTCAAACGCGAAAGTAGCTATGTGCGCGCGAGCCGCACGCGCGCCCCACTCGAGCCTTGCCGGAGTTGCACTAGAGCGGCGCACCGAACGTAGACCGTAACTGCACGCGAGCAGCATGCGCGCAGTTCGCAAGCGGCTCGCGAGCGGCGCATTCGTCAGGTCTGGACGCACCATTAGGTATACAATTTTAAATGTCTAAGGGCCTGCGCTCACTGGCGGCACGGCATGGCAAAGGATTTTTTAAGCTCAAATAATTTTAAACCTTATTGTAATAGTACCCTTTAGGACTCGGTGTTTACCGTACCGTGGGATGCTTCAGCATGCCACGGTACGACGAAGCATACCGCGGTATGCTAATAAAAGCAAATATGGGTGCTAATAGTATTAACATTATTTGAGCTTAAAAAATCCTTTGCCATGCCGTGCCGTTAGTGGGCGCAGGACCTAAAAGCTAGTATTTAACCTAAAAAAAATAGACAGCGAATTTATAAAATAAGCTAGGTAATAAGAGTGTGAATAATAAATAATTAGTAGTTGCACTATAATAAAGTAGTATTATAGAGTAAACATTTTGTAAAAATACGCCTTGAGGAGCTTTCGTTCCAAACTATGTAATATACTTAACTAAGTTAGTAAGATGTTGAATAAGTATACTATGTTAGCTAGATGATACATTTTTGTGTACCTATCTACATAGGTACACAAAAATGTATCATCTACATAATACCTACGTATTATGTAAAAATTGACAATAATATCTAATAAAATTAGATTGAAAACTGTGTCAATTAAAATATATTTACAAGCAAGATGATTGTATTTCATTGGTGGTAAATTTATGATAGTAAAGGATATATTTAAGCTTCCTCGAGAATTAAAACTAATAATTAGACTCGTACAACATAAAAGTAACGAAAAAAAATGTATATATAAACATAACATAACATCAAGCTTGTATTCCCCGAAGGGAAGTGCAGAGGTGTATTAACACCCTCATTTCGCTCTATGTTTTAAGTCCCATGTAATGGTGACGAGCCTATTGCCATCAATCGGGCACAAATCCAAACTCCGGACTACTACTGAGGAATTCCACACGGAAAAACCCAATAACACTGCCTGACCTGGGAATCGAACTCAGGACCTCACGTTTAGCAGTCGCGCTTGCCACCACTAGACCAACGAGGGAGTTAGAATATAAAAATTAGGTTTGTATTTGAAATTTATTGTGTGGGGAGAAAGAAACCCCTCAGACGTAGTTCCTGCTGTTTACTCAAAAATTACACCATAATGGCACTACTCCGACAAAATAAAACACAAATATAGATTGATATATTAACTTCGTATATTTTACAGCAATATAACTTATCTCTAGATATAAAAATATCCATATAATCACACCTTGCTTTTCCATCATGGTGCCCATCGATATATCCATTCGTGATGTCATATGTTCCGTACTACTCTCACAATATCGAAAGTTCGAAAGTAAAAGTTGTTATACCCCGCCCAGTATTACTTGGAACGCGAAGTAGGGAACTAAATGAAAATGTATTGAAATTGACGTACTATCGCGTTTTGCCTTCGCAAGCAGCGCCGCTCTGAAATGCCTAGTTATACTGGGTTAACTGTACTCATAAAACTCTATGGCGCTCCTTACACAGTCAATCTGGATCGCGATCCGCGATCAAAATCAATGATCGCGATCCAGATTGATAATGTACGAATTTGACTGACGGATTGATGCATCTGATCACAAAAGAATCTGGATCGCGATCATTGATTTTGATTGCGGATCGCGATCGAGATTGACTGTGTACGGGGCGCCTATGGCCAATTATTAAAATATTAGTTTAAATAAAATAGACTAGACCATGACAGAAATCTAAAAAAAATGAGTTTTTTTGTAATATTATTGCAGCTATACATCGTTTTTGAAAATAACATGCAAAGACAGGAAATACAGAACACATAAGACACCACGACCATTCATACTTCCTTCATCATCGTTACTAGTGATGTACCAACTACCTTAATTAGTCGATTCTTATAACTACTGGCGCCTAAGAAAAACTAGCGACAAAGATTTGTACAGAAAGCTGCAACAAATTAAACCTTAACGAAAACCAAATGCTAGCAAATAATATCAGCAATCGACTAAACACTGTAGTCAGTACATACATTTGTTAAATATAACTATAATACATTTATATTTTAGGACGTACTCAATTAATAATGAGCGAACATAAGAGCATCGTAATTTCCATAAAGTATAGACGCCTTAAAACTCTATGATATGACTAAACCAAATTTTAATTTCCTTTACAGTATTATCACACATCATTTTGATGTAAATAAGTAGTAACATTATTAAAAAAGAAGCTATATATATATTTTAAATAATGGTATGTTAAACGGTTTTAATAATTTTACGTTTTGTGTTACATAAAAGAATCCTTTTATGAAGACAAACCTATTTTTCATCATGGCTAAGCTTTTACTTGAAGTTAGTCAACCATTTTAAAATGTGAATTTTGACTTATTATCAAAGATCGGATAATCGGATGCACGTAAAGTTATTTTTTTTTTGCTACGATCGAGTGAAAATGGCGTCTGAAAATAATCTATTAGAAAAAAACACCGGTATCACGAGATTGTATGACTAATCGGATGCATATATTATTACTCGAAGTTAATTTTTAACCCCCGATGCAAATATGTATTATAATTATGTAGGGTGTAAAAAAAGTGAGAGGTGCATGTCTGTGTTAGTTATAATAAAGATACATCTTTAGGTGTGTAAATATATAAATATGCATCCAGTTCTAGAAAAATATGATTCTATTCTACAGAACACTGAACTTTGACGATCCTTGAATCGCGGGGTTTTTTCGATACAAAAGTGCATTCCATATTAGCTAACACCTGAATTTTAGGTGAATATGCATCCGATTATCCGATCTCTGCTTATTATAGATAATCATAATTTTAAAAATACCCAAAAAGCCTCAGAGGCCTCGTATACCTAAACTTTATTTAAGTGCCAAAATTCAAATAAAATATTTCTTAATATTTTCAATGATTTTCAGTCTCAATACAATAACTAAATATGGCAAGAAAGCCTTTAATATGTAATTAATACACACATAAAAATGTTATCAACGAAAACTATGTCATGTACTCAAGGACTATAGGTACACATTATTTAAAACCTATGTTCTTATAAAAGTGCGAATTCTATTGTATTATGGACACGAATACATTAAACATCAAACATTTTACACACACACAATTGCCCGTCAGTTAGTTGCAAGTCTTCAATTTCGATGTGGAATTGAAAAAAAAGGACACAATGGTGATCCTCTTGTTCACAAACTAAACTAAAATTAGAGAATTGCACTCTTTTACTAATAAACAGCGCGAGAAAAGGACGGTGATAGATAAGAACTAAGTTAGACATGTCAAACAGTTTACGCCTTGAACTTCACTGGGTTTTAATTAGAGTGCGCGCAAGATAAGTCTGCGCGCGGCCAAAATCGGAACTAATCATGGTCCACCACAATGTTGTCGTTTTATTTACTCTGTCACTAGATCTACCTGATTTTAGGAATAAAAGAAAATATAATTATAAAGTTTATAGTAGACCTCATCAGACGATAATAATCATAATACGTTCTTATTCATTCACGGCACATTTATAAGCTTAGTTCTTTTACTTTGCAAATTACGTAAAAATATTTATTAGTTTAATTGGTAGGTAGTAAATGTTTACGTACATAACTGAGCTCAATTAAAATATAATAAACCGCAAAAGAGGGCTGCCCAATTTTAATGCTCACGAATATATTACTTTTCCTTAAAAAGTAGTACTTGGTATTTTTGCAATCATGGCAACATTTAGCACGCCGTCTGTCGCGCGCAGAGTTTTGTTGAGCGCACTCTAGACACGTTCTGACGTGTCGTCTAAATAAGTATGGAAATTTTAGTTCAACTTAATTTGACTGCTCTTATTTACTTCCGTCTCTTTCTGATTGTATCAAAGTGAAAAAGATGGCAATAGCCTAAATTAAGTTTAATTTGTGCTCAACAGAATCGACACCAGTGTATCACTTGTATAATATATTATTGCTAAGTCAATATTGTCATAAAATTATTGGTAATTAGCGTTGAACAAACTACGGGCAATCGTGTACACAAAACAATTTAATAATGTTTTTACATAATTTGGAAACAAGCAATATTTGTCTTGCACTTCTGTTATGTTTACTAAACTAAATTCATAAAAAAGTGCGAATTGTATTACAAAAATCTTACGTCGCTAACGTATTTAGGAATGATGTAAATAATATTTGCCTTCCGTTAGAGATCATATTTTATACAATGCTATTTTAGACGAACAACAGAGTTAATACACAAACTTCACTTTGGCTGTTAATACTTCGAGCGTACCATTCACTGGTGATGATAATTGTGTTAATTATAATAAACTTTAAATTTACAATGAGACACATCGATACTAGGATAACATCAGCAGCTTAATTAATTTTTTACATAAGTACAAATATGAATTTGCCTTGTTAGTACTTCAATGTGTGTAACTAAATGTCCCGTAAGATGCTTTAGAGTAATAACGAACATGGAAATACATTGGAGTCCGCTTATAACGACATCAAAGGAACGGCGATATTTGGTCGTACTAAACGGACGTCGTTATAAGAGTCAGTAAATACCAGATAAGAAAACCTAACTAAAGGTGTTCTAAGTCTCCATAAGCGGCTGGTCTTTATAAGCGAAGTCGTAATAAACGGATTCCACTGTATTGCGAAAAGTACGAATTACTACTAAACCAGGCAATATTTTTTGCTCTGGCAACATTACACATTCTAGCATTATTACGTTGCCAGAGCAAAAAAATATTGCTTGGTGTAGTAGAACTTCGTAATAGTCGAAATATCCCCATGTTCATTATTATAAAGCATGATATAATTTAAACGACAAATGATTTGAACGCAAAATTAATGTCTAAGCGTATTATAATTATTGCTATAATACATTAGAATGAGGCAATATCTTACACCGAAATAATATCTGTAATAGGCCGCAGAGTACGCCAAGGCAAATTCTCTAACACAGCTAGTTTCTGAAAGGCTTGCAAAGCTTAACTTTGATAAAACAACGCGTAGTCTAGTTTTCTAATAATTCCAATGAAACGTGCCGTTTAAACTTTAATAAACTAGTAACCAGGAATTTTGTTCGTCGCTTTGAACTCTAAACAAGAAAATTAATTACAATAACGACTGTATACATTATAAAAGTAATTTGAGCTGTGTTATGCAATAATGTGTCAACCCACAAAAATATTAGTTCTGTGTTAACGCCATCTAGTTATTGTGGTAGGTCTACTCAGCGCTTGAAAAAATGCAAACTGCATTAATAGTTTTTTGATAGACGCTCTATTAAATTTACTCCAGTTCTGGGCATTTTTTCAAGCGTTGATTATAACTAGATGACGTTAAAACAAAATTAATATTTTTGTGGGTTGACACATTATTGCATAACGCGGCCCATTTAACTGTCCGAGTTTTCGGGGGGTTTGAACCCCCATAACCCCCCTCGGCTACGGCCTTGTAATAAACTGACATTAATTAAGTTATCAGTTTAGAATTGTGACACACGTTTCGATTAATCTCATTCCCAATTGATAATAAATTGTTTTATTGAATGCATTTAGATAATAAAAGAGAATATTCACAAGTGAAAGATCGTTGAAATTCGTATTTTCGCGAATAATCTGTGTGGCTTTGGCCATAGTGACTATGTAAGTTCCAAGTAACTGCAATATCGAATTTTGACTATTCCATAAGAGATTCCTATCAATTCTTAATCGTTTTATACAATGTACTCACGCAATCCTTCGCAAGCGTCGGTCAGCTGTGCCCTTTCAGAAACGTAGTGTGTGTGTGTAGTTATGCGGCTCTTGTGCGCGCGTGTGCGTGCGCGGGCAGCTCCGCCCGCGCCGCCCGCGCCGGTCAGTCGATGGGCGGCGGCTGCGCCGGGATGGTGGAGGGCGGCGCCGTCAGGTAGCCCGCCGTGTGCGGCGCCGCTGTGGAACAAAACATTATTTTCAGTAAAGTAAAGCTATAGTCCATTTCGAATTACCTTTGAGAGTCTGTAACCCATGCCTTACCGAAAAAATGTGTCAAAATAGGTTTATCTTGGACAGCTTTCCTCAAAATACCATTCTAGATGTTACCCTAGGTTGTTACACTCGCATAGTTTTTATACCACAATGTCTGGACTTTTAAACAGACCTTGATCTCTGAGTTTGTTTTGGCTTTTCTTCCCAGAGCTAATGCCGTAAAAAAAATACTTTGACTTGTAAAAGTGTCTGGAAGATTTATTTACAGAAACAAAAATCATTTATCTTATACCAACTTCATTGACTGAGTAATCTTTTTTCACGGCGTACACGTCTTTCGTAAAACATGTGCCGACGTGAGAGAAGAATTCCCGTATTTACCTGTAAGTGAGTTGTTCTGCGGTGCAGCAGTGATGAACAGATCATGTCGTTGCGCAGCGTAGTGTTCCCAGATAGGTGACCGTGCTAAAACAGCTTTCACTCGCTCTCCGTGTAACGTGGACCGCGACATCGCTTTTAACGCCCGCACTAGCTGCGCCGCCGCCGCTCCGTCCAGACGAGTCTCTAGGAGGGAGAGTAGCTCTCCTACTAAGTCCGTTTCTAACGCCTGTAGATTAAAATTATTTTTAAAACAATAACTGACTCAAACAAATTATCGGAAGTAACTTTTAATATTTTTTAGGTTTTAAGAATAAGAATTATTTGTTGCGTAACTGTGTACAATTAGATCTTATAATATAGCAGATTGTAGGATCAACCGTCTACCCATGTCGGATATGCAATACTTAACAAAGAAAAGCAAATTGATTATTTATTTCCAAGTGTTAATTACATACCTATTACATCATTTTTTGCCAAAGAACTCATGCAAATTATAATAAACATTATTAAGTAACATTCTTTTTAGTTTGGTTTTAAACTTGTTTCCATTTAATTGTCTTATAGCTGGTGGTAAATTATTGTATACATGAATAGCAGGTATGTAAGTACTCTTATAATTCATCATATTCTTTACTCTGGGTAAAACTATATCATATTTATATTGGTTGCGAATGATCCTCTTCGAATCCGATTTAAAATTAAAATATTGCATATTATTCTTAACAAATAAACATAGTTCCAGTATATAGATTCCAGTAAGTTTTGTTTTTACTTTCACACTATTATAACTCAAATAGCAATGATAGCTGAGTGGTGTGACCATCGGACTGCCAAGTCATAGGTCTCGAGTTCGAACCCAAGCACCTCTGACTTTTCGGATTTATGTGCGTATCGTATAATTATCGCTTACTTAAAAATGGTGAAGGAAAACATCGTGAGGAAACCGGCATGCCTGAGAGATATATCTCGACGGCATGTGAAGCCAAGTCAGAGGCCCATGGGCGGCATAAACTCTGACACCACGTTAGTCACTAACCACACGAAAAGAATAAGATAACTTAAATGTCGCCAGGCAGGCGGCCGGTCATAAAACAATAAGCCAAAACCTATAACAACATAGATTTACGAAATACATGTTGTGCCGACCCCACCTAGTGTGGGATAAGGGCAGGAAGAAGAAGAAGACTGTTATAATTCAAATAAAAAAGGATGTCCGAATTTTTTTACGATTGATATTTTTTTTATGTGACATCGAAACTTCTGTATAAGAAAAATTGTTGTATCATCTCGTTTAAGACACAAGGAAACACTATAAATAACAATACATCTATAATTAAATAAATAAAAACATCACGTACCTGCAGCACCAGTCTATCCGTATTGGCATTGCTAGAGAATATAAGAGCAAGTGCTTCACACGCGCATCCCACGATCTCACGACACGACTGGACCGCCGACTTAAGGCCTGACATCACGTCCGTCTGCGACAGAGCCACTACACACGACTGGAATAACAGATACATCATTTACATAACATCACGCCTGTATTCCCCGGAGGGTTGGACAGAGGTGTATAGTAACACCCTCATTTCGCCGTTATGGTCAAGTCCCATGTAATAGAGGGCGAGCCTATTGCCATCAACCGGGCACAAACCGGAACTCCGGGCTGCTACTGAGTAATTTCATACGGAAAAACCCAATAACACTTTGCGCGACCTGGAGATCGAACTCAGGACCTCACAATCAGCAGTCGCGCTTGCCACCACTAGACCAAGGCAGTTACAAAAACTAGATGTTCTTGTAAAATGTTAGAAAATATTGACTAAGGTGAAATACGTTTGACGAATGTGAATACCAATTAAGAATTGACAAAAAATAAAGAAGAATTTAAAAAAAACTGAAAAAGTTTCTGATATGATATCTCCATCCAAGGAATGATCGCGGCAAGTGCGGATTAACTACTTCTAATGATCCATGCAGGTCGAATGCTGCGCGGATGACATTTAGCCACGAGCAAAGAATCAATAATATATATATATATATGTTGCAGTCAAAACTCTTAAACAGTCAAAAGCACTATTGACTAGCAAAATCAGTCAAAAGTACTTTTGAC
Source organism: Amphipyra berbera (assembly GCA_910594945.2). Lineage (NCBI taxonomy): Eukaryota > Metazoa > Arthropoda > Insecta > Lepidoptera > Noctuidae > Amphipyra > Amphipyra berbera. The sequence continues at coordinate 4,822,403 of OU343138.1, forward strand.
CGTATACTTCCTCTTAGCCTTTTTCCCAATTATCTTGGGGTCAGCTTCCAGTCTAACCAGATGCGGCTGAATACCAGTATTTTACACGGAGCGACTGCCATCAGACCTCCGCAACCCAGTAACTGGGCAATGCCGATATCCTAAGGTTAAACCGTTTGTCAGACTTTCGGGCTTCTGACTACCCGTAACGACTGTCATAGGTATTCGTATGACACCCGGGACCGACGGCTTAACGTGCTCTCCGAGGCACGGAGGGGTCTCGATGTGTAACAAATGGTCACCCATCCACGGGCTGACCGCGGCAAGCGCAGCTTAACCTCGCAAATCTTACGATCGGCGCGGTTGTTATTTAGCCACGAGCCCCCTTTACTTTTGACCGTATGCTTTAGTCAATAATACTTTTGACTAAAATAACAGTTAAAAGTACTTTTGCCCAATGGAGCTGGTTAAAAGTACTTTTGAATAAGTGATTCCGTCAAAAGTGGTTTTGACTGGTCGTATCAGTCAAAACTCTTAAAAAGTTAAGGTGGTCGATAAAAATAACGACAAACGCACATAATTATAAACTTTTATATTACTCATTTTAGTGGAGAACGTGCTGATATTAGAACAAAAATGAGTGACTAGTGTAAAATAGCTTTTGACTGATGCTTTATTGCAGTTAAAACTACTTTTGACGAAGAGCGTCAGTCAAAAGTACTTTTAACCGCAAATTTGCAGTCAAAAGTACTAATAACGAATAATTTTCAGTCAAAACCACTTTTGAGCAATCTATTCAGTCAAAAGTACTTTTGACTGATTTTGCTAGTCAATAGTACTTTTGACTGGTTAAGAGTTTTGACTGCAACATATATATATATATATAATAAATAATGAAGTAATGCTGTAGAATAGATAAACAATAAAGTGAAGCCTTCTGACCTGCGTAGGCGCAAGTGCCGCTAGTACAGGCACCGCTAGTTTCGGTGCGGCCGGTAACAGTCGAGCTAGTCGCGGCATCTCGCCTAGCTGTGCGCACAGCTCGCCCAGTGCGGGGCGCGCCCGTAACGCTGCTCCTAACGCGAGCGCGCATGTCTCGCCGCGACTACCCTGCATACACAAAATAAAACTGGTTGGTAAGGCGCAACTTTGTGTTTGTTCTTTAGAAACAGACTCTTGTTAATCAATTGAAGTAACAATCTTATTTTTTTTGACGTACAATTTACATTTATGCAGAGTTATTTGTAAAACACCGACAACCTCTCAGGAATATGTTACTAACATCATAATCAACAACTTTTGTTCTATAACTTTTAAAAATTCATCATATTTTAGTTCATCATATTTTCATACAAAAATAAAATTATTTAAATTGGACGGTCTAAATGTTACGAAGTGTATGCGAAGCAAAAGAAAGCGATAGTAAAATAGCGAGGGAAGCGGGGTTAGGGCGGCGGGGGCGCTTTAGAGCGTTCAATTTAAGTATTTTTATTTTTGTATGAAACTCTGATGAACTAAAATATGATGAATTTTTAAAAGTCATAGAACAAAAGTTGTTGATTATGATGTTAGTAACGTATTTCTGAGAGGTTGTCGGTGTTTTACAAATAACCCTGTATAACATCACGCCTGTATTCCCCGAAGGGTTGAGCAGATGTGTATAGTAATACCCTCATTTCACCGTTATGTTTGAGTCCCATTTAATAGGGGGCGAGCCTATTGCCATCAACCGGGCACAAAACTAAACTCCGGGCTGCTACTGAGGAATTTCACACGAAATAACCCGATAACACTTTGCCCGACCTGGGGATCGAACACAGGACCTCATGATCAGCAGTCACGTTTACCACTTGTTTTGCCCTATAAATATATACAAGTCTGTATAGTCCTCCATCTGTGGGAGTGAGCACCGAAAGTAATATGATGACACACCTTGCAGCATCTTTTTATTTGTATCATCAAAATCGGGTACAAACGGAATAAAACCGTACATGCGTATAGTCGCCGGCACATAACTTGGCAACAGTAGAGAAGAGAATTCCACTCCTTTCTTTCTTTCTTCTAAACAGAAATGTTTAAAAATACAATATGGCAATAACCATAGAATAATGAAAAGTAATAAAAGAGACCATTTTTTATTGCACTAAGTGAACATACGCAAACGTAGTCCCACTACGCCAACACCTTGCTAAGTTACGTGACGGCGACTATACACAATGTCTGTTGCGAGAATGGTGCAATTTTCTCATTTATAGTAACTAATAAATTAAAATAGGTGTGTATGACAAGGGCCTCTACAAGTGACGATACTTAAGTACATCCAGGGCACCCTGGGCAGTCAGACTCGTTACCAACCTTGTTACTTGGCTAATCTTATTACTTATACTAATGTGGCTCACACGAGAGAGAAAGAGAGAGAGAGAGAGAGAAGATACATAAAAAATAAACCAACCTCCGAAGCATCCTTATTCAGCGCCGCAATGGTCTCAGTCAACAACTCCTGCAGGAATCTCTTAGGGCTCCTGAGGTTCCAGTGCGGGTTCTGCAGATAAAGCTTGAGGTAGACCCCATCCACGACGACCTCCCCGGGCGGGGCCCAGGCCTGCTCGCCGGCGGCGGCTCGCTCTAGTGTCTCCCGGTCCTCGAACGTCGCGTTGGGGCTACGGAGCTGCTCGGATTGGTGCCTGGTGGAAGGGAACGGTACTTTTAGCTGGCTGCATAACATTTGTAGTACTACAATAAAAATATGAGTGATTAGATGACTGTCACTATTGGTATACGCCAAAGATTGGTCAGACTGGAAACTGAGCTCAGCGAAAAAGCTATGATTGCGTAATCTTGCGAGTAAAATTATATACCTACGTAAATTTTTTTTTCATCTATATGCATTTTGTTTAATAATAATTATATCTATAACAAGAAAAAATAAATTTAAAATATCAAAATAATAGCCAACCAGCTTCAGAAACAGCCAAGCTTCTGGTGGTTAGGGCTACAGAAAGAGAACTGGGCTAACAAAGGAGTACTGCTTTCTGTGCCTTTAATGCTGCCGCTCAAGAGGGTTTCTTCAGGTATTGATCAAGGCTCTTCGCTATTAGACAATTGACCATAACGACTATCGGCACAGTGACTGCAGCCCACATGTCGACAACTTCGTGTGCCAAGTCAATAATTTTATTTTATACTATTTATCACAATATATTTACTTGTCTCTCAACTGCGCGATGTGCGACGCAAGCCTGCGCCTCGTGTCTTCAGTCCACACAAGCTCCGGATGTTCGTGTTGAGCATCGAACATGTGCACCGCGTTCGACGCGCCAGACTCGCGCATTGCCTCCGCAAACACGCCCGGGATATACCGAGATATCGTCAGACGGACCTGTATAAAATTATTTTTATTATAATCTAGATGACCCGGTGAAATTCGTACCACCAAAATGTTGTCTTCCTAATTTTCTTTTTTCCTAATCCACCCAGTAATGAGGCAAACAAAACAAAAAAAAAAACTATTTCGTCTACCCATTTTCAAGTTTTTGCGAGACTAACACACGACAATTGATTTTTATATATGTAGATAACATGAAGTCGAAAAAATAGCGCAGTTCTACAGAGGTTGCAGTGGCGATCAAATGGTAGATCACGGTAAAAAATTAAAACAGCACAAATACAGTCAATTCAATAAAGCAAACAAACACAAAGTTACTATTTTCTGTAAATAAGTGTCCTTGAAAAATTGCAGAAACATAAAAAACTTCATACAAAATGTAAAAAAAAAACATTCTAGTCATGAACGCACCTTAGGTCCATGCAGCTTATCGGACATCATCCTAGCGAGTAGCTCGACAGCAGCCTCTCTCGTCTCAGGCAGCTTACTATTGCAGAACAGATCTAATAGGTATATCACAGCACCTGTACACCAAATAGTGAAATTAAGAAGACATTTATCAACTGGTTAGGCAGACGGAATATACGCAAGGGGCGGCAGAACAAAACCAGATAGTCTGGTAGGAGGACTTTGCTGTCATCCAGAACTGATTATATTGGGCTAACATCAATGTGTATCTTTCAATGTAGCAGGTATGGTGTTCCTTCGACGAAAACGGAGGATCCTCCTACCAGGCGGGTTTTATTTATGCTTGGCGGGCTACTGCCCAACGGTTGTTTTTTTTTTATTTGACTGCTTGCAGGTCGGAACTTCCTATTGATTTTACAACTCCGACCTCGGCTTCGGCTCCGATAATTTTGAATCGGATTTTATAACGAAGATCGAAACGCAGCGAGCGACCGCGGCCAGAACGCGTATATACAAGATTTGACTTGTTTTGGCTTACGCTCGCTTTTCCCGTTCATCTGTTTTGTCACTTGTGTGTCAGATACGTTTTGTCGAGCCTCCGTTTATCTTATGAGTTGTGAATTAAAAATTGTTTGCAGTGTATTCAGTATTTTCGACATGACAATTTCATAAAGACTAAACAGTGAAGCCAAAAACAAGTGTTATATGGAACTACTTTAGTGAAGTTGACGTGAATACGGCAAAGTGTAAAATGTGTGAGAAAACATATTCTAGAAAAGGAGGCCTGCCTTTAAGTTAACACAATCTGTCTTCTACACCGCCTCCGCCTCCGACTTCGATAAATCAGATGTAAAACCTCCGGCTCCGACTTCGGTTCCGGTATAACCACCTCCGTAACATCCCTAGCTTGCAGATGATCTTGCGGACCGTTTCTACGTAACCGCGCAGTTATTGGCGAGACCTGAAGGGTCTCCAACCAATGCCCAACGGTTGATTTTGGGAAGTTGTATATACTATTTGCGTGTCAAATCTTGATATCGCGATGCAGGAAATGTGAGGCCATTTTTGATAGTTGTTATTATTTGTGGCTGTAGACTGCTAGGTTATCGTCGTGCTGTGTAGTTCGCATGTGGCGTGATAGATGTCGCCACAATAGTATAGTATAACACGTACCTTTGTTGAGCGCCTCCCTGACCAGCGCAGTGTTAGCGAGCAGCGCGGCCATTGCGGCGAGTGCGTCAGGGCGGGGCGGGCGGTCGGCCAGCAGCGCCAGCAGGTGCCCCAGCACGTTGCTGGCGGCGATGTCCTCCACGCACTCGCGGCTGCCGCCCGCCGCCAGCACGCTGCGCAGCGCCGCGTCCTGCAGCTGCGGGTGCGGCCGCGCCGACAGCATGCCGAAGATCAGACCGAACTGACCGATGCATTGGATCTCCGCGCCTGAGAGAGACAATAACAAATGAGACGCCTCACAGATTTGACTTTTGTCTATCGGCCGATAGCTGGCCTGTTTTATTTTTACAAGAGCATCCAGTTGAGTCAATAAAAATACTCCAAAATGTCCTCGTACCTATGAGAAGTATTACGAATCCAAAAGTTTAAATCATGCCTGTAGCCTGATTTACACGTTCTTAAGTATCGCACTAACACGAAAATACATTTTTTTAAATGTAACTGTGCTATGTTCCGATAACCATAATTATAAAACCATCCCCGTCGGATTTTTAATTTTTGAGTTATTCGCAGGTTTTGTATGTATGAAAACATTACATCAAAATGTTACCCAATATCTGGCGTGAACTTCAAAACGTGTTCAAATCAAAAATTACGTACCTGGATTCTTAATAATGACATTCGCTAGCGCTGTAAGCGCGTATGTGACGTGTTCAACTCTCTCCGCGTTCATGTCTCCTTGCGTCTGCTCTTGTATGAACTTCAGCAAGTCCAGGATAAATTGTTGCGGGTTCTACAGATACAACAATAATATATGTAATTATAAAATACGAATGATTATTGGACGAAATAGTGTGGCAGAAAAATCGCGAAACTTCAGATAACACTTATTACTTCAAAATAAGTATGGCGTAGATCTTATTCTGTTTCTAAGACAAAAACGTTAAATGGATTGGCTCGCAAAGTTCATGCAATTTGAGTGTCGAGGGAGTTAGCCGCGTATCGGGATACAGGTTGAGTCCACAAAATAAGCCTAAATTAAAGTACAAATAACTATGAGTGTAAATGAATTGAAATAATGATAACTACTCACCTCAATAGAGAAGTCGGGCTGCTCATTATAGATATCGATATAAACTCCTCCGACTGACACCAGTCCTTCATGTGCGGAATACGTGAACGGCTCAATGAGTGGCCCGTCCTCCTCCATAGCAACGCGAGAGTTGCGCAGCACATCCTTGAGCTCGGCGCGAGTACTGTTGTCCCAAACTAGGTACGGCGTGCGCCAGTTAGACGTTAATGTTTTTAGAAGCTAGAAAGAAAAAAGTTAGTAAACTATGTTAATTAGGCCTCTTCACAGTATACTGTGAGAAACACAGATGACTTGGAATAATTTGAATTACAGAGTAGGGATCGTATAATTAATCGGAGCAGGGTTACTCGCGTAGGAGGGAGCGGAGAGGGAGCTGTCTGCTGTTCTCCTTCCCGCGCCAGACACCCTAGTGCAGAGGGGGCAGGGGACCCGCTGCCCGACCAGTAACAGACCCGAGAAGGCGCCGCGCCTCAGGAGGACGTGGGGTAAGGCCCCACAGATGAGGGAACCTGCCGGGGTTCCGGTGCATGCTTATGCAAATCTCGCGACCCCGGCCGACGGTCAGTAGGCGGAACAGCGTGGGTTTTTAGCCGGTAAGAGTCCGGCAGACCCCCTCTCCTTCCCCGGGCAAGGGACATTCATGAGGAGTTTCCCATGATATAAAAAAGGGTTGCTCGCGTAGCATGACCTTCTAACGAAATTGTGCAGGTTCGACTTTACGGCGAACCGCGTTCTCCGTTATTTCGCGAAAACGCGCGAAGTTTTGTGAAAATTCGAAGTATGACGAGGTAATCTTATTTAGAGATCTTGTTGAACAGATCTAGCGATTTCGCGAAACTACGAACTGGGTCTAGTAATTTCGCGATATCTCGAAGTGAGTCTAGTGTTTTCGTGAAATTAGTAAACTCCATGTGTGTTCACAAAAATAGAGATTCCGCTGTCCGACATACAGAAATACAATGCCACCTTCACGCACCGTAGGCGCGTTAACGCAGCCAAATAATCGACGCCTATTACATAATTGGACTCTATTTACTTCCTACGCTGTGATAAGATTCCGTGTTTAACAACATTTCTACTCTACAAACATAATTATCTTCGCCTTACCTCATGCTGCTCCGGCTCAGCGAGTCGTCCGCACAGATACGGCGTCAGCAATGCATGCAACGAATTCCGTATATTCTCGTCGTCTGGTGACTCTTGCGTGTGCGGACCGTACATAGCGGCTAACGCTATTATACACTGCTTTGCTAGTTGGTTGGCCACTTCCTGTGAATCAGTGTAAATAAATTAGTTTAGTAAAAAGTTTTTAATGCTTCTTCTTCTTCTCTCATGTCGTCACGAGCTGTAAGAGAATAGCTCATGCAGTGATGAAAAGATTTGCCAGTCAGCAAGGTCGGTAGCGGGGCTGAATGCCCAGGGCGCGCTGGACGTACTTACTTAATTATATTCACTCGTGGAGGCTCTTTTAATGCACCCTAAAGTTAAAAGTTTGGAATGCTTAAAACTGGTCATTTATTTCGGCTGTCATGAAAATTTATCTTTTGTAGCATTCGGTCAACAATAGTATTAGATTTCCGATGAGCATATCAAAAACGGCCCGAAAAATAAGATGACACATAATGTTGTAGTCTTATTTTGCAATATAGTTTTTTGAACCTTATTGCTTAGAGATTATATTTTATTTTGCCATAAATATTTTTGGTCTTATTTTAAAAATACGTTTACTTTTCAATCGAAGTAGTAAATATATTGCAAATGATAATAAATTTTATGTTTGAGTGTTAAGGTTTATAATCAACTTTATGCAATCGCGGTCACTTGAGCGATGTGTTTTTGTTCCTTATCCTTAATCTAGTGTTATTGTTGATCGAAGTTTTTAGCCGTTGGTATGTCCCACTGCTGAGTAAAGGCCTCTCCTTTTGCTACCCAAACTTCTCTATTTTAAGCAGTGTCTGACCATGCCAGCCCGGGAATGTGGGAGTAAGAATAGAAGGGATTTCCCGTCTAAAGATGCTTCTTATGCTTTGCGTCACACCCTTCGGTGTGAATTTAGACCGAGTCGTCATCGCTGTGCTACTTTTGTCAGATTTGTGGGCTTCGTTGCTAGTGTAGTAAATACGTTGAATACGTAAATAGCGCAGTGGAATTCCAGTTGTTGAATAAATTCCATGAAAGAATTGTATCTTACAGTATTTTTATTGCGTACAAATTAATATTTGTTTTGAAGACGCCTTTGTATCGAATTGTTTTTCACGTGTTTACCAATTATATGATTATAACTATAACGAGTTTTATTTGTATAATTAAGAACTGACCTGTTTGTTAAGCTGCGCGTCAGTATCGACTCCGGACTCAGCGAGCGTGTAGTCGTATCTGAGTGCAGCAGGTAGCAGCGCCTGCAGTGCGCCCGCGCGGGCCAGCTGCGCGCGGCACGAGGGCTCCGCGGACAGCGCGCCCACTGCCGCTGCGCCCGCGCACGCCGTCTCACCTAGGTGCTGGGAGATACAAATATTTCATTAAGTAAATTGACTGTGGAGGAGTAGAGTTAAGCCAAGCTAACTCTGCATAAAGGTTGATTTACACGAGGATAGTTTCTTGAAGCAAGACTCGTTCGGTCTTTGTCTTTCTCTACGACGAAAACAGAGATAGCACGAGACTAGCTTCAAGAAACTTGCTACGTGTAAATGAACCTTTAGAATTGTAATGGCACCACTGCAAAGAATAATTAAAATCTTTACAAAAATCGACATTTTCCAATACAAAGTTTGCTCTGCCGGGCTAGGTAAGTAGGTATGTATGGATATGGCAAAGCCGACTCTGTATAAATTTTGTGCGAAAGTATAAATAAATAAATAACGACGATACTGCAAAAAAATTTCCAATAATTGTTTGCAGTGTTGCCATAATTTCTCTGCAGACTTAGCTTGTCCTGACTCTAATAATATACATAGAAAGATCCAGTGTTAACGTGTGTAGGTTGAGGCGACAGTTACCGGTCTCTTGAGCAGCGGCACGAGGTCGGCGCACAGCTGCGGCAGGCCGGCGCAGACGGCGCGGCAGGCGGGGAAGGCGGCGGCCACGGCGAAGCAGCGCGCCGCGTGCGCACACACCTGCGCGCCGATGTCGCCCGCCTTGCTGGCCTCCGACAGCACCGGCACGCAGCGGGACATGGCCTCGTGCAGCACCTACGGGGTACGTTTGGGATTCAAGTCGCCTCTACACTCTGGCCAAGACAGTCCGACACGTTATCACTATCCTTAACTTTTAACATCAAATAACAAGGACAGCATCTAATCTCGGGCTGTCTCGGCGAGAGTCTGAAGAGGCTATAATATTAATAGTAAACGCGGCGCTACATTACAGCCGAAAATTTTCGGGAAGAATTTCCAGAAAGTCACTATTTCTTAGTATCGTTCACTTTCTAGTCTTTGCCTTGGGAAAAAAAATACCGACACCGATTCCAAACATAGAGAGAAAGCCGTACAAGCTTGTTCTAGTTCGAGAAAGTCGTAAAAACTACTGCTCTATTTTAACCAGCTGTCAAGAGAAGAATAGTTAAAGGGAGAATAATATCCAACTAAACCATCGTTCGATAGTTGATCGATTTTGTTTTTGTGTAGGAGTCCGATTAACTAAGTATGTGCACTACCATATATCACCGTAGACCTACACTAAAAACTTAAATCCTTACTATCGACACTTTTTTGAATTACTAGCTATGTTAAAAAGTTTATTATTTTTCGTATAAAAGCAAAACTCAAGACGATCATGTCACAAAAAAACTGTTAAATACCCACTAAAACAAAGATATTAATTTTTGAAGCCCCCCACCAGCAAAACACCTCAAAAAAAGGACAAAAAAATCGAAAAATAAAAAACGCGGAACATACATAGGGTATTTTCGAATACCCCTGAGTATGAGGAATTCAGAATTTTCTTTTGGACGTTACTATTTGAACCGGCCTGTATACTTTTATACTGTTTAGGGAACGTACCCAAACTACGTGACCCGTTCAGGGGGGGAGGGGGGTCATCAAAATACCACGCTTGGTCATATACTAAGGGTGGTCACCGAGGGGGGAAGAGGGGCTAAAAAATTGTAAAAAATGGGTCACGTAGTATGGGTACGTTCACTTAATTAAATGTTTGAAAGTGTTCTTAAAACGACAATACCATATCATCCCACATACCTGCAATCCACCTTCTCTTCGCAACTCCTCAGCGTTTAACGCAGAGCACCTGACGGTCGCGTGTGCTAGCTCACAAGCGGCCGGTAACAACGGTGCAGCGTCACGCACCGCGAACAACTGTTCTGCTTCAGCCTCCAACCGAGCTGTGCGCAGGAGTTGTGGGTAGCCCGCGTATTTGTACGGTGCCAGTACTATGGACAAACAATGTCAATTAATTTAATTTAAGTAATCATGGCATGGGCAGTGATAGCCTAGCGATTGAACGCTTGCCTACCATGCAGGAGGGACTGAGTTCGATCCTAGCCCGTACCTCAGACTTTTCGAATTCATGTGCGGATCAGAATTTGATTATCACTTGCGTTAACGGTGAAGGGAAAACATCATAAGGAAACCTGCTCACCTGAGAGGGCTCCATAAAGATCTCGATGGTGTGTGTAGTCTGCCAACCCGCACCAGCCCAGCGTGGTGGACTAAGACCTAAACCCTTCTCATTCGGAGAAGAGACCCGTGCCCAGTAGTGGGATAGTAATGGGCTAGTTATGTTATGTGATTAATCATGGATGACATCGGGACTGACGCAAAAACGAGAGCAGCGGTTTGCATCCGAGCGCTTTATCATCATCATCGTTCTTTGATTTTTCTGCACTCAAGAACGATCTACTCGTCAATTATTCGCTCTGATGCCGTGAGCACGATGTTAATACGCATAGTGTAGCAGCAATCGGAAGCGGAATACGGAATAATAGAACAAGCATATCGCCCATTGACGACAGGGAATGTCGGACAAAATCGTATTAGGGCCAAGCCACATCTAACGGGAGATACGTCGCCGATCTTCCGTCGCGTAATTTACTCCAGGAATTTTAGTAACGCATCTTCGTTCAAATGTGTACGGTATGAGATGTTTGTATGGAATTATATGTACGCGGAAGATCGGCGACGTATCTTTCGTCAGAAGTGGCTTGGCCTTTATGTTCAACTAGCTTTTGTCCGCAGCTTCGCTTGCGTGAAGTTTGAAATCCTCGTTAAGCCCATTTTAAAGAGACATTTTAAAATCCAAAACGTCCGCCTTATATCACCCCCAGCGGTTTAGGCTGTGCGTTGCTAGATTAGTCAGCCAGTCGGTCAGTTTCTCCCCATGCTTCTTACTTCAAAAGTACCAGATTTCTCATACAAACTTTCAACACTTATTTCACCCTTTTAAGGGTTGAATTACCAAAAATGCTCAAACAAGAGTACGTTTATTTCTAACCAAAAACCTTAATATTTAATTTCAAGCTTCTTACTTCAAAAATGACGGACTTACATACAAACTTCAAAACCCTATTTCACCCCCTTAGGGGTTGAATTTCGAGAAATCCCTTCTTAGTGGATGTTTACGTCACAAAATGAACATACTGTCAAAATTTCAAGTTTCTAACCCCAGCCGTTTAGGCTGTGCGTTGATAGATCAGTCAGTCAGTCAGCTTCTCCTTTTATATATATAAGATAGATAACAAATTGGGTTCTATTTCGTCGTTTTAGCTTACGACAAGTTCAGACGGGTCGACTCGCTTTTCAACAAATGACTTGATCAACAAAAGTTAAAACATGTCAAACTTTTATTGAATCGATTTTTGTTGCTTCAATTTGACTGAAAGTCTGTCCAGACGGTTCAAATCATATGCGATTTGCAGTTGATCGACTAGAATCGGATCGTGTGAACCTGGTACAAGTATCTGTACCAAGTTTTAAATAAATATTATAACAATGTAAAACAACTCACCTTCCGAATACCTTTGGAAGAGTATAGTCTGTGTTCGCAGGATGAGCACAATGTTGTTGGTGTTAGGTCCGTCACCCGTCCATACATTTCTACTGCATAGGAACTCGTACGCTTGGTTAACTGCCTCGAAACGATCCTGCACAAATCAATTTTATATAGATACTAGCTGCCCGTTGAACTACGTAAAAAAAACTTATTTTTTATCTTTCGGGCGAGTCCTTTTGCTTGTTTTTGCGAGACTAACGCACGGCAATTGATTTTTATATATAGATGAAGTAAGTCTGTGTTAGATTGGTCCTATACCAAAGCTCGAACCTTTTGTTTTGGCTCGGAAGTAACAAAGATTTTCACGCAATATGTGGGACAGACACAGAGCTGAGCGTGTGTGTGCTAACTTCGGAATTATTTGGGTGACCAGATAATGCTTACAAAATTGGTGATTCATGCGAGTGCGTCATGAGTCAGCGAAATAGAGATTTTACCGTAAGTAGATCCAGCTACTTTTTCCTTGCTCCAATTTGACTATGCACGCATACACTGTGATCAAGTTCTGTGTCGCAATGTCGTAAATGACGTTTCCACAGCTACTCACCCGCCCCTCCGGGTTCTTGTCGGGATGGTACTGCTGCGCGAGGCGGTAGTAGGCCTTCCGCACGGCGGCCTCGTCGTGCTGCCCGCTGGTGAGGCCCAGCGCGGCGTAGGCCTCGCCCGCCGTCATGGATGGAGGCTTCTTCTCCACCTCACGACGCCACGCGTCTAGTACATCTTTTAGTAGACCAACCTGGGGGGTGAGGACAAAAATTATGTTAAAACTTGATTCTTCTTCTAACATTAGACGATTCTTAGAAATCAAGTAATTTTAGAAGAGACTGCTATTTAACAGGATCATAAAAATCGGAAACTAAACACTATTGAAAGACCACGAACATGACTACGTGGCTTTAATTTAGTCACTTAGTGCCACGCTTCCTCATGGTATCCCTCCATGTATACAAATTGTATGGGTGCGACAAGTCTCACGCGGCACATGACGTTGCATGTATACGTACAATTAATATCGTCGTATCGGCCGCGGCAGCACAGCATGGCAAAGGATTTTTTAAGCTCATATAATTTTAAACCTTATGTCAATATCGTTAGCTCTCATATTTGCTTAGCATACGACGGGATGCATTGTCGGTAATTTTATTTTCGGTAAATACGAGACCTAAAGTGTATTACAATAAGGTTTAAAATTATTGAGCTTAAAAAATCCTTTGCCGTGCCGTGCCGCCTGTGGGCAGGCCCCAACGCGCATGTCTGTCGCAAGGCGACACACGGAAGTCAACCTTAATTTATTATTCAATCATGCAGTGTTCAATGTACACGTGTTTTACGATGCCCTATCAATTTTATAGATACTATTTACCATGGTATAATAATATAAGTAGTCCCTTCCCGTAACAGCTAGATCACGTGACTAACCATATCTAACGTCATAGCTGGGGCATTCTTCAAAAGATATTAACAAAAATTGAGAACGTCATTAGCATCATCCCAAAGTTAAGAATGCAGATGTCTAATACTATAATTATGATAATGAAAACTCAAACTATACCGCTGCCGTCAAGCAATAAGACAAGAATAAAAACAATCTGACAATACTATAACGTTAACAACCCGGGAGAAGAATGATTTGTTAAAATAATGTTAAAAAATTTCGAATATTCACCCAGCTAATAACGATCCAATAAGCTTCGGCTTCTGTTGTCAAGCTTTGTTGTTATTAATGGGAAAACATCACGTGACGTAGATGTGGTCGTTGTGGAAAGAGGATACCTGGCGGATTTATAATTTACAATATTCTGTTAACTACTGATAACTTCCTCGTTGGTCTATTGGTGTCAAGCGCGACTGCTGATCGTGAGGTCCTGGTTTCAATCCCCACGTTAGACATAGTGATATTGGGTTTTTCCGTGTGGGATTCCTCAGTAGTAGCCCGGAGTCTGGATTTGTGCCCGGTTAATGACAATAGGCTCGCCCCCTGTTACATGGGACTTAAACATAACGGCGAAATGACGGTGTTACTATACACCTCTGCCGAACCCTTCGGGGAATACAGGCGTGATGTTATTATGTTACTCACAGGATCCGGTATGGGCCAGTCAGGGAAGAGCTGCGTGTCGCACAAGTGCCGCAGATAGAACATGTTGCAGAACAGCTCGTGTTGCAGCTGCGGGTAGCACACGGCCGGGATGGCCAAGTACGGGTAGCGGGCGGCGATGTGCGCTCGTAAGCGAGGCGTGAACTCGCCGATGTGCGCTGATACTTTCATTATTAACATTCGCCTGTGGACAATGAGAAATCCATTTACGGCCGAAACCAATAACAGATTACAATCCAAAATCTCTGGATTGATGTGGATTTTTGACATTAGTTCTATCGAGTTTCTGAAAAACCTACCAACAATCCAGAGATTCTACAAGGTTAGTCGGAAAGGGGTACTAAGCCGAAAGGGTGTTAGAGTACCCATAATAATGGATAACTTTTGTTCTACAACTTTCCCCAAAAGTCATTAGTTTAAGAGAAATAGCTGTTCAAAGATTTCATAAAAAATACGCTAAATTCTATCTATCCTCAGCTATGATCAGCTTTGTTTACATTTTAGGTCATATTTGGAGTCACGGATTAGAAGTTCCATTGCTTCTGAATTCTTAACTATTGCAGGGATGAAGAATTTTTGAAAAAACTAAAGTAAAAATCATTTTGCATGATTCTTTATTTATCGAATTTTGAAATTTTAACACTTTCTTTAAAACAATCATCAGTGATACATTAAGTGGCCCGCGGCTTACTAGCCCCTTTCCGAATAACCTTGTATATTTCGATCGGATTTTGGTTTTTACTGTTAATAAACGTTAGTCTGTGGTTTTTGATAGTTTTTAATTCAAGAAATAAGTATAGGTCTACCGGAATCTCATGGCATTAAAAATTAATAACAAATAGTGGTTTTCATATGGCAATGTCAACATGTCACTTGTCAAAACGAGTATGACTGTAGTTGATACATTTTCAACTTAATGTTTTCTTGTTCAAACATTTTTAATAAACATACTTATTTTAACAAGGTTTCCTTTTCCATTACAATAAAATTGCATAAACTGCATTTTGATATGAGAAATAAATAAGACAGGTTGTAAGTAGTCAGCTCTGCTGTACCCTGTCTGTCTCTTAATTCACGTAAGAAGAACTGATATTCATGATACAATATTGCAGTCTATAGTAAATAATATATTACTACAGGAAGTGAATAAAAACCAATAATAATTACAGAAATGAAAGAAGCTCACGGTGCTATATTAGGTTACGATGTGGCAAAACCAATGTCCCTAGCAAAACTGAATGAGTGGGTCAAGGAACTTCAAGTATACTCCACCAAGAAGAACATAGTCTGCTTAGTTGTCGGCAATAAGATTGACAAGCATATCATTTTGGGACCCAGTGCATAATATCAGTAAGCACATTGGGTCACCCGCGCGACAGCGCAACGAGTATGCCCAAGGAGGGTTTATGTCAGGCAGGCAGCCGGTCATAAAACAATAAGCCAAAACCTCTAATAACATGGATTTATGAAATACATGTTGTGCCGACCCCATCTAGTATGGGATAAGGGCAGGAAGAAATGAAGACGAAATTAAAGAAAAAAAAATATAAGTATCAAGACTTTTTATTCAAATTACTCTTGTGTTACCCACAAAAAAATTTAATTTCAGATTTAATTAAAGTTGGACATTTCAGAAACAGAAAATAATTCTCCATTGTTCTTGAATTCTATACTCGATTCTAAAGCACTCTTTAAAACCTCAAACAGTACCGTTTATTACAACCTGTATAGTGTTAAGTTCTACGGATTTCGACGAACCTACATCAAACGCACGCGCGAGTGTTGAGACACTCGCGCGTGCGTGTGAGCACGAGGCCCTTTTTCTGTCACATAAGACCAACTTCATGAGTTGGTTTTGCGTGCAAGCCGCGCTGTGGCCTGGTTTTCAATGTATGATGCGTGTGCGCAGCTTATACATTTGCCCATTCATAGATCAAATTCATAGATTAGGAAAGTGTTCAAACAAACAATCATAAACTTTGACTACAAACCTCATTTCAGAGTTCCAGATAGCTTCAGGCGTGTCCCACTCTCCGAGGAATATCTGCGCAAACTTGTCCGCACCGTGGTTCTCTAGGTAACACACCATCGCTTCAGGCAGTAACTGTCCTAGTATCGACCGCTGCATTATGTCCGAACTTGACTGGGAAACAATTGAGAAATTATTTCGATGATTTATTTATGCTATGTATTTTTCAGATGATCAGAACAGAAAATGATTTTGATCCAGGGGACGTACAAATAGTGGCTGCACAAAAATCGGCCACCTGAATGGTGACCAGAGATATCAAATCTAGTCACCGGTCATTGAGATCACTAGTCACCGTTAAGAAGGTTCACTGGTAAGCGTCAAATCCACTATCAAGTTCCATATTGCGCAAGTTATTGCAGCAAGTACGCACTTATAGTAGGATTATTAATTCACTGGACTAAAATGACAGATGCTAATGTCAAAAAACAATGCACTACTGTCAAACAACAACTGGTAGGACTGGTAGGACCTGTCAGTCCTTGCTACTGTATTTAGTGATTTACGCTAGCCACATTTTACGTCCGCTAAATATCAGCACCGGGATCTTATGAAATCTTGGCACAGAAAACACTAACTTACACCCATATTCTAAGACGTTCCTCCAAAACTTACTCGACTCGACTCCACCTCGACTTGACATAAACGTCCTCGATTCGAGATTTTTCCTCAGTCGAGGTAAGGAATCATCTGTCAAACTCGAGGTACCTCGGAACCTACCTTAAGGAAGGAAGTGTCAAAGTTCGTATGTAATAAAAATTAACTTTAAAGACTTTATCGAATATGCTTACGATAATCCTTACAATTTTTTATCGCGGCGTTATTTGCGCGATGCAGATAATTCATATTATGACGTAATGACTCCGTCGAGGAACCTCAAAGTTCACTCGAAATTTTGACTAAGAATACGATTTTCAAGGTGTTTTCGAGGCCGTTATGAGTCGAATAAATTTTGGAGGAACGTCTTAGAGTATGTGGGTGATAGTGTTCTACAAGAATCGATTAAAATATATTCTGCTTAACTTTTGTTGATGTCAGCTTCCAGTCTATCCAGATGCGACTGAATACTAGTATTTTACACGGAGTGACTGCCATCAGACCTCCGCAACCCAATTACTGGGCAATGCCGATATCCTAAGATTAGACCAGTTGTCACACTTTCGGGCTTCTGACTTCCCGTAACGGCTGTCATAAGTATTCGTATGACACCCGGGACCGACTGTTTAACGCGCTCTCCGAGGCACGGAGACCGCGATATGTGCATCTTAATCTTGCAAATCGTATGATCCGCTCAATCGACTCAAGGATCGATTTATAATAAATACCTTTCAAAATATAGTTCGTCACCGGAAAGCCAATACTACTTAAGCGCCATTTTGGCTAAAATCAGTTATGTATTATATCTTCGGTTTGGATTTTATTTTCTGTATCGATTAGTTGGGATTTCGTATTTTATTCTATTATGTTACGAAATCCCAACTAATCCAGTCAGAAAAAAAAATCCAATCCAAAGATATAATATATAACTCATTTCAGCCAAAATGGCGCTTAAGTAGTATTGGCTTTCTATCATTTACATACCTGGTCAGCTCTAAACGCCTGCTTCATATGAGTTAGCCGGAGGAACCGTGCGATAGGTAACAAGTTTGACCCCGTGTACAATAACATGAAGTAGAACACGCCTGTTAAATACAGCTTCGAGATCTCAGGGTTGTCTTGCATTACTTCGTATAGGAGTGTCGCTACCTGGAATGTTATTGAATATTGACTTTTGTGACAACATTACTATTTTCAGGTTTAAACTATGGTTTTACAGAACTAGATCGAAGCAGGGTCCTGATTCTCTATGAAATAAAATAAGACTTGACTTAAAGGTCCAAATGACCAGGTCATTAAAATACAAAAAAAAATATTCTCTATGAATTTGAAGTAAAATACAGTTTATGGTGGCGTTGGTTGCAAAGGCCATTTGACAACTCATATAATTATGTCTTGACTACCTCGTTGGTCTAGTGGTGTCAAGTGCGACTGCTGATCGTGAGGTCCAGGGTCCGATCATCAGGTCGGGCAGTGTTATTGGGTTTTTCCGTGTGGAATTCCATAGTAGCAGCCCAGAGTTTGGATTTGTGCCCGGTTGATGGCAATAAGCTCACCCCCTATTATATGGGACTTAAACACAACGGCGAAATGAGGGTATTACTGGTACTACTATACACCTCTGCCCAATCCTTCGGGGAATACAGGCGTAATGTTATGTACATTTATGTATAATTATATCAAATTAATAATTCAATTAATAAATCCAAAATTAATATCCAATTTTTCCGAATGTTCATTTTTCTGGTAAAAGCACTTGTGGAATGCGACCGCTCAGCATCCGAAAAATACGTTTCGAGAAAACTCGGATGTTAATGTATGAAATTCGGATCGGATGTAAAGCACAACCGTTTACACAAAACTAAAGCTTGTTCGAATCTTGTTTTCTCGGATTTGGAGCGGACGCAGTTCGTATTGCACAAGCGCTCTAACGCAGTCTTGTTATTAACGTGTAACGTGTTAATAACACGACTGTGTTTTGTTATGTCATAGCAAATCAGTGTACAAGTTATATTTTGCTTTGCTGTTTTTTTGTTCAATAACAGAAACATTATAATCACCTAATTTCAGTAAAAACATAAAACAAACTACAGTACGCGTGCGAACTGAATACATTCGGAGTCTGAGGTTCGCTGCCCCCCTACCCCCACCCCCGCACACCCCGCCTCACACGCCCTCAAATGTAATGCTGTCCTTGTCATCTAAAGCTGGGAATACGCTAGGCGAGCCGAGCACGAGCGGAGTCCAAGCAGAGTACGAATTTGCGTAGTGTAGACGGCTCCCAAGTCCGTACTCGGCTCGCTTAGCGTACACCCAGCTTTACAGCACTAGCGTATTCCCATGCGTATTCCTCAGCTCTGCATTCAGTTCAGGCGGGTACTTTATGTTTTGTATTTATTTTACCTTACCTTTTCAACTAGAATCGGGTCAAAGGTAAGTAGGAGCTGAACGACGTGTGCTAGACAGGCCGGCTCCGATAACATTCGCTTTACTTTCGGTAACGGCCTTATAACTGCGTCCTCTTCGTCCCTGCAAAACACGTAAGATTTTTAATCGGCGCACCCTGGGCAATCAACCCCGCTATCGATTTTGCTGACTGTAGCCAGTCTTTGTATTGTGTCGGCATCTATCACGCCACATGCGAATTACGCAGCACTACGATTGGCTAGCAGACTACAGCGACAATAATGACAACTACCACATATGACGTCACAGAATCCAGCATCGCGATATCAAGATTTAACACGCAGATTGTAACCCGCCAGGTTGGAGGATCCTTCCTTTGCGTTGTAGGAATACCACACCTCGTTTCTCCACAGTGTCTTTTCACCACAGGATGAGCTATTCTCGTATAGCTTGTTACACAACAGAAGAAGACCAGAGACGACTAATACCACACAGTAAATCCAATTGGGGTAACATGCTATTCTATAATTAAAATATAAACTAATTTGATTTTGGCACAACAAAAACTTTTTTACTCTCGACTTGGTCGCGTTTGGCTCTTTTCTCAACTTATGGTAAGCGTAGACAGGGTCTAAGATGGAGCACACAAATCCAAGGAACAGAGATATAGAGGGATCCGCCTATACCCCTCTGGCTCTCACACACACACGACGGAACTCAGTAAACTGCTTGAAATGCTGCTTTTAATGTGAGGGTGGTAGCTAGCCAGGCAGACCGTATAGATCCTACTACCAAGCGTGCTGGGTTTTGTTAAATCTTACCACGCGTCTAATCCCAGCGTGCGGTGAGGAAGTTTTATATTCTAACCCGTCCCCAGGGTAAAACTATTGAAAATGTAATTAAAAACTATTTGGTTGCAATGGACACTAATTCCATGCATTGTAATTGTTAATTTAAAGTGGATGCTGGTACCTGCTAGGATAATATCTGGCGCAGGTGATGAGCAGGTCCAGTACAGTGGCAGCGAGCGCGCTCTCGTCGAACACGGGCGTCCCCCGCGCCACCAGCGTCCACTTGAGCTGCGCCACGCCGCCCACGGCGCGCCAGCCCTCCATGCTGTTGGCCCACGCCTTGGTCTTGTTGTTGATCTCTCCGGATTTGTATAGATCTTTGAGCTGGAACAAAATTAAGTATTCAAACCTGAAAACTTAATGGTAAAGCAAGCATACGCTGTTATACTTCTGATAGTACATTAACTGCTGTGTTTTGTCGTATGTGTTTCAGGCCCGTATGTATAAACCCCTCTTAAAATGGCGGCCTAAGAGCAGCATTCCAAAAGGAGCTCGAAACGTAAAAGTCAACTGAACTTCATAGACATCGTATCTTTTATTTTATCAGCATCTCACGTGATATCAAAAAAGGGGCTCGGGGCTAATCAACAACCGCGCCGATCATACGATTTACGAGGTTCAGCTGCGCTTGCCGCGGTCACTCCTTGAATGGATGACCGTTTGTTACACATCAAGACTCCTCCGTGCCTCGGAGAACACGTTACGGGAAGTCAGATGCCCGAAATTCTGACAACTGGTCTAACCTTAGGATATTAGCATTGTCCAGTTCCTGATAAATAGCACGCGGGTCGACAGCCCGCGCCGGGCCGGTATACTTTCAGTGCGACGTTTTTCAAACTAACTCATACATTTCAGTCGAATCTGCTGCCTCGGAGAGCACGTTAAACCGTCGGTCCTGGGTGTCATAAGAATACCTATGACAGTCGTTACGGGTAGTCAGAAGCCCGAAAGTCTGACTACCGGTCTAACCTAAGGATATCGGCATTGCCCAGTAACTAGGTTGCGGAGGTCTGATGGCAGTCTCTCCGTGGAAAATACTGGTATTCATCCGCATCTGGTTAGACTAGAAGCTGACCCCAAAATAGTTGGGAAAAGGCTAGGCAGAACAGAACTCACGTGACATCAAAATATCTCTCCAATAAGAGCTATTTATTAATACGGCCTGAGGTGTGTGTAAGCTTCCATGATCCACCGTACTCACCCGCTGCAGCCGCGGAGCCAGTCGTCACTTCTGACTCTGCAGTCACACCGTTAATTCAGCCTCAGAGTCTCCCTCCCAGTCCTCTCGCCAGAAACGCCCTAACCCGAGGTCCGAGTCCCATTAGGGGTCGCCCTTAGTGCTGTTGTTGCTAGCTAGTCATGATGTTAGTAGTAGTAGTAGTTAGCTTAGGTTCAGTATTTTACTCTCGTCCCCATTGGTTGAAGACCCTTCAGGTCTCGCCAATAACTGCCCAATTATGTAATGAGACGGTCCGCAAGACCATCTACAAGCAGTCGAATAGAAAAATAAAGTCTGTTTAAGCAAGACAACAATAATCACCTGTTGGAAGCTGACGGGTCCCTTCCTCTGCACCTTGTCTGCTTGTTCCACGTTGTAGTACCACTCGCGGTCTCCACCGGTCTGCTGCTGCGGACCTTCGATCACGTTGCTCTGTGCCGGCACTGTCGCTCGTGACGTGTGTAGGTGGGCTAGAGTCATTAGTTCCACTAAGATCCTGGGGGGAAGACACTTGTCATATTGAAATAAGTACCTTACAAAGGCAATATTGTATCGATTTATCGTTACATCGGTCATAATCGGTTCATATCACACTGTTTTCTGGCTATAAACCGCTTTAACAAAAGGTAGTGAGGAGATAATGATTTTATTGATTTTGAATGACTTTTTTTATTGTGCTCGCAAGTCCAGATGTAGATATTGTTAACCCATATTCTTGAGCTAATTAATCATTTGGTAGACTTTAATAACTTCCGCTGGATATATTATATACCTATTGGGCAAAAATCAGCACAAAATGGTGAATTGCTTACCTGATGCCATTCCATTCCAATATATCGCTGACGTTTCTTCTATGTAATATTAATTTTGATAAAAACTGTACTAATCTATCCCTTTCCATTCTATCGCAAGTCTAAAACAAACAAAAAGACCATTTAAAATTCAACCTTTTAAAGAACAATTAGGGTCTGCGCGAACAGGCGACACGGCATGGCAAAGGATTTTTTAAGCTCAAACCATTTTAAACCCTATGTTAATACAACTAGCACTCATATTTGCTTAGCATACCGCGGGATGCTTCGTCCTGCCACGGCATACCGATGCATCCCGTGGTACGGTAAATATGAGTCCTAAAGGGTATTACAATAAAGTTTAAAATTATTTGACCTTATTCAAGAGAGACTTGCTAAAATAACTCTTACCCTGTCCAACATTTGCACTATATACTTGGTATCAGCGAAGGGGCCTATGTCTTCAAAGTATCGTCCATATACTATGCTCATCGCTTGTAAGCACATACACTTCATCTCAACCTTAGGCGTCGATAGAAACCGGTGGTAAAGGTCGTTGAAGAATTCGTAACTGAAAGGTAGATATATTGTTAACTTTTGGTAGGTCGACGACGGACTGCTTAAAACCTGGCTTTATAACACACTACATCCTGAAGTATGGTTAACCCGCATAATTGACGTGTACCTTTTGCCCACATTTAGCCAAAAAGCACGTGTCAATTACGCGGTTCGAGACGGTAAGTAATAAATGTTGTAGTTTTGTCCCTGGTATACTCTTTTGGGTATAGAAAAAGCAGTTAATCTAACAGAGTCTAAAGCATCTTAAAACTGCTGTTTAAGGCAAAAGGCAAAAGTTCAAGGCAAGTATTACGTCAAAGCAAGATTTTTTTGACTTTATATTTTTAACTCATAAAACAAAAAGTAAACATTTCACTCACGACTTTCTAATAGGGCTGTCATCATTGTCTCTCTGTTCCAATAGTATCCTTAAATAATAGTCTCCAATCTTGACCTCATTCTGCAGACACTGGTAGTGGACCTCCAGTTCCGCATGGTTCCATGACGTGAGGGTAGTTCCGGCCACTTCTCGGTCAGATGTGAACGCACGAAGCTCGTTCTCTAAGGCATTGCGGAGCTCTTCACGCGTCTTTGGGGAAGAAATGTATTAGTTAGAAAGATGACGTCATTAACTGGTAAAGGAGCAGCAGCATCTACATGCAAAATATTTATATGACTCTGTGAAACATCATATATCATCATAGCGGTTTACTGTGTTCCGTCGTGTGTATGTGAGAGCCAGAGGTATAGACGAATCCCTCTATATCTCTGTTACTAGGATTCGTGTGCTCCATCTTAGATCCTGTTGCGCTTACCATCAGGTGAGACTAGGGCCAAACGCGACTAAGTCAAGAATAATAAAAAATATATCTTTACATAGTATAAAACAAAGTCGCTGCCGCTGTCTGTACACTTAAATCTTTTAAACTACGCAACGAATTTTAATGCAGTTTTCAGCAATAGATAGCGTGATTCAAGAGGAAGGTTTATATGCCCCACATTAGTATCTACATTGCACCTGTGCGAAACCGGGGCTGGTCGCTAGTATTATATAAATCCAAGGTCTTCCGAAGAATTGCCGAGTTAGCAGTCATCAACCATTAGTCACCTTGTCTGCTGTCGGTCGACAGAGGCATTGGCCAGCGACGGCTGACTACTGCTGAATACTGCGCACCCTAAAACCTCTGTTGGAATAGCTGTGTTTAGTGTGCTTACGGTATGGTTCCATATGAGGTTAGGCAGCGCGTGGTCTTTGTGGAACTGGTAGTAAAACAGCGGCCAGTTGGCAGTGGACTTGACGCGCTCTCGTCTTCGCCGTAGCACTACGGGTCGCTCCCGCGTCGCGTCGCGTCGCTCCCCTGCTGGGCGACCGAGGCGAGCCGCCCAGTGCTGGAGCGCGAGTTGGGCGTAGTGCTGCGGAAAAGAATATGTAAAAAATCTAGATTTTATAGTTTTGTGGCGGCATCTACCACGTCAAATGCGAACTACGCATCACGACGAATGTGTAGCCGACTACAGTGACAATAATGACAACTCTCAAAAATGACGTCACAAATCCTTCTTTCTTCTTTTTCTTTCTTTAAAAACGTTGCCTCACACTAGGATTTCTCCTGTATCGTGGGTGCGTTTACAAACACTAATCTTCACACGCACAAACATCCAGACCCGGAACAACTATCTGCAGGCCATACAAATATTTGTTCCGTGCAGGAATCGAACCGACGACCCGTAGCACAGAAGCCGATCGCTCAGCCACTAGACCACACGTGTCGTCATCCTGCATCGCGATATCAAGATTTGATACGCAGATAATATACATACAACTTTCTAACATCAACCGTTGGGCCGTTGGGCAGTAGCCCACCAGGCATAAGACCCGCCTCGTTGGAGGTTCCTCCCTTTTCGTTGGAAGAACACCATACCTCGTTCCTCCAGTTTTTTTTTTAATTTTCGTAATATCAAGGAATGCTGTGTCTACATTCAATTCAATAGTATTTCGATTATTTTAAGGTAGTACTTGGCAAGATTACGGCAGGGAATGTTCTGACATCTCCGTACGTACAAACTTACTTCTAGATGCTTCTCAACGTATTTGACTTGTCGTTCCAACGCCTCCCAGTGTTGCGCGCGCGGCTTCACGCTCGCCTGAGCTAGTGACAAGTTGTCGCGCTCCGGTTCTAACTCGCTGGCTAATGCGGCCGCTGGTGGTGCCTCCGTTGATTCCAGGAAAACGAGGAGTCCTGACGGCTGTGGGAGGAAGGTAAAGTATAGTTTTTGTCCTTAGCCAAGGCCATTTATGATACAGTTGTTATCTTTGAGGTCTCGAATCGTAAAATAGAAGCTTTTATAAATAAGCCGTGTGTTTTGTCATCAACTTCTAGAGTGTTTTTGACTTCTAGACACACGTTCGTGGCAACAATATTAACATTATTTATTAATTTTTAAATCATGTTGTCCTACTACAGGGCGGACTCACTCTTCTTCTGTTAAAGTCTGCACATGAATATGTCTTTGCAATACATCGCAACTCCTCGGCAAGTACTCACCATGATTCTGCGCATCAGTGAATGCGCATCTGCATGCTCGACAAGCCACAGCGCGACGAGATGCCTCGCAAGATGCCGGTGATGCAACCTGGGCGGCGCGTACAGGGCGGATAGCAGGTGACGAGGTAGCGCGGCCTCCGCGAGTGCTAGGGTTTGCATACGAGAGCCGACCCCCTCGCCCCCCTCCTCGACTAGTGCCCGCATTACTAGCCCCGCGCCCTTCACTATCGCCATTGACGGGTGCTGCACAACAACATAATGCTATGTACCGTATATGGATGGAGGATTACATACATGTTCATTCTACGATAGAAAAGTATTTGTTATGTTTTGTATTTGTTTGCAGCATCTGGTTAGACTGGAAGCTGACCCCAACACAGTTGGGAAAAGGCTAAGTAGAACAAAAGTATTTGTTAATGTTTTCTTGTACTCATAAAATTCCCAAACTTTTTAAACATAGCGCTAAGTGAATACGATCTAGTTTTAGATTTAATTTTGTTTTTGTATAAATTTTTCTTACACCCAAAATCGACTGTACAATCTATACTAATATTATAAAGAGGAAAGATTTGTATTTTTGTATGTAACGAATAAACTTAAAAACTACTGGACTGATTTCAAAAAATCTTTTGCCGTTAGAAAGCCACGTTATCACTGAGTAACATAGGCTATATTTAGTACTGGAATAAAACTTCTTACGCGGGCGGAGCCGTGAGAACACAGCTAGTATAAGATATAAGCAAAGGTAAGATTCAACATGTTTCAGAACGAATAGCAACATCACATCTTCGTCCATATATTAGTTATATGGCTCAATTCACACAAATTATAAAAAAGTTTGCCAAGCTGTCTTATTGGTCTAGTGGTCGCAAGCGCGACTGCTGAGCATGGGGTCCTGGGTTCGATCCACAGGTCGGGCAGTGTTATCAGGTTTTTCCATTAGGAATTTCTAGCAGCAGCCCAGAGTCTGGATTTGTGCCCGATTAATGGCAATGGGCTCGCCCCCTATTACATGGGACATAAACATAACTGGCGAAACGAAGGTGTACTAAAACACCTCTGCCGAACCCTTCGGGGAATACAAGGCGTGATGTTATGTTATATTATAATTAAGTGTCCCTAATATCTCACCTCAAACAACTTAAACAATACTCGTCCTCTCTTAGAAACCATTTCCAGCAACTGGTCGAACTGCTTTCCGTCGGTCGTCTCGCTGTAAGGCACGCACAGCGCGAACGTCAGGAAGTCCAACATGGCCGCCACTACTAGTGCACCGCTGCCAGCAGTCTATTGACAAGAGATTTAGTAAGATGTTGTTTATGAGGGTCCTCATGTCTGAAGGTACTTTTAATACTAATATTATGCATGACGTACGGTTGGTTGCATCACTATTAAGCCATCTCTACATAAAAAGCGCACCAGGTCGTCATACTACCAGTGCAGCATTGTTCAAACTAGGAATCTGCACCCGCACCGCTTTCACCCCGATTTCTAATATGGCGGAAGCTCAGCGCGCGCTATCGTGCGGTGATTTACGGTGCGTTTTTTCCACCGCAAAGAATAAAATAAATACAAGTAAATGAGGATGCGGTGAATAATTCGCAGTGCGCGATATTCTATGACAGTCCATACTTCACAGATTATACGTTAGAAAAACGCAAGGCAGTGCGCGCTAGTCCTTAACCACCTGGCACAACGTTAACACGACAAAAAAAGATTGGCGAATTGGAGTCACGCACCTTGAAATACCAAGTTATACAGTCACATAACAGTTAAACGTGCAGGTAATCGCAAAAAGGATACAACCTGCTGTTCGACAAAACCTGTCACTAAAGTCACAAGATCGAACTCACCACATGGTCAGCCCACATCGTCAGCAGCCCCTCCAGAAAGCTGGCCGAAGATAACATGCTAGCTTTGTTCAGCTGTTCCTGTCTCAGGTCCGGCTCGGCGTGCATCGGTTGTAATAGCGCGCACACGGCGTCTAGCGCAGCGTGCGCACACGCAGACGAGCCGCGTCGGAGCGCCGCCACCGTGGCTGTGCCGATCCACTCACGGAAACTGATGACAAAATTTTGCTATTTCGAATTTGTATATATTTAACCTAGCTTTTTGCAAAGTATATTGGGTAACTCCTGTTTTACCAAAAGCAGCTGAATATTGCAGTTTAATAAAAATAATTAATATAATAACAAAAACATCTAGACGGATATACAAGTAGTTGGTGAAGTAATACATTGAATTACCTAAAATTTGGATGCCGTAAGGTAGAATTTACATGGATACTATTTACCATATTTTTTATAACACCTTATCAATGTAGCTACATTCGTTGCAAGTAAATTATTTCTAATTCTGATTCTAAGGTTGCAAGAACTAAGAATACTATCTGCATTCAAGTCTGTATCCAGAAGTTTGCACATTATTATTAAGGTAAAGATTTCTAGACATTTCTCATAAACATAATTACAAAATAAATGGTGCCATATAAATCTCTCCACAAGGGCCTGCCCACAGGCGGCACAGCATGGCTAGGAATTTTTAAGCTCAAATAATTTTAAACCTTATTGTAATACCTTTTAGGACTCGTATTTACCGTACCGCGGATGTTTCGGTATGCCGCGGCACGACGAAGCGTCCCGCGGTATGCTAAGC
Organism: Amphipyra berbera; assembly: GCA_910594945.2. Classification (NCBI taxonomy): domain Eukaryota; kingdom Metazoa; phylum Arthropoda; class Insecta; order Lepidoptera; family Noctuidae; genus Amphipyra; species Amphipyra berbera. The sequence continues at coordinate 4,850,191 of OU343138.1, forward strand.
AAATATGAGTGCTAACTGTATTAACATAAGGTTTAAAATTATTTGAGCTTAAAAAATCCTTTGCCATGCCGTGCCGCCTGTGGGCGCAGGCCCTTAATGTTATTTGAACTTTTTATCGTCAAGTAGGGCCGGAACTAGTTCAAATCTTATCAACGAGCATGACACATCGCCATTAAAAAATAAAGGAAGTTATTATGTCTCATAGATTACTATTTGTGTACATTACTCACCACCTATGAATCAAATAAACCTTTCAGACAGTTTCAGTGTTGTGATAAGATAAAAAAATCGTAACTCAACTCAAGTACCTATAAAAACAATCAAAGTATAGTCTGTCGGATTAATGTGTTATTTGTGTTAATCAGATATTTCGGCCTATACATATTCAAACAAACACAACTCAAGACCTAGATCTCACAGAGGCGTGATTATTTTCTTTTGTAGAACAACTCAAGCCTAATAAAAAAAAACATAAAACACACGTATTACCCCGTGTAATTTTTGTAGCATTTGAGAAAATGTGATCATAATGTGTATAATCTATACTAATATTATAAAGAGGAAAGATTTGTATTTTTATATTTTTGTATGTAACGAATAAACTTAAAAACTACTGGACCGATTTCAAAAATTCTTTTGCCGTTAGAAAGCTACATTATCACTGAGTGACATAGGCTACGGGCGGAGCCGTGAGGACACAGCTAGTTATATATAAAATTTAATTTCACGGCTCATTCCAAAAATTGCTTAACTTATGTATGGCAGTTTAATACTTCATTAGATTGTCTATGCTGTAGCCTTGCAAATGACATTTTACGCCTCTGTGAACCCTAGGTCTAAAGTTGTGGATCTTTGAGTATGTAGAGGTCGACATCGTAAGTCAAATACCAAAATTACTCTATCTTTGGGGGGGGTGGGGAATTGACCCCCCAAGTGGGCTGTTTTTGGCGACCAAATTGAGTATATATACCGCCTTTAAAGATTTCTTACTACATACTGAGGCACATTGTATATTCGTAACACATTATGTAACAAAAACCCTGCTAAACCCGAAATGGGCGTATTAATACTTCGATAGATGTACTAAAGTTTTACCCAGTTATTTGAAACAACTATCTGAACGTATCGATCATACTATATTATTTTCTTGGTGTGGTTGTACTATATTATTTTACTATATTATGTATATGGATTTCCACTTAAACATATCCGACAGACTATGGAAACTTTAATAAAAAATCTTACCCAGGTAATGCGGTGAACGCAGCAAACCCAACTTTGCTGGCACAGAGTCGTCTCAACGCATGGAACTGCGCTTCTAACTCGCGGGGCGTCAAGTTGCTGCCGGACGGCGCACTGCTCACCAGTGCCACCAACGCGCCCGTGATCAGCTTCTCCTTGTTCTCGGCGAAGAGACGCTGCGGTACAATATTTTAGTGCACTTCGTCGTATAATGTTGGGACACGATTTGAGAGGCGTGGGACAGATGAACAGTTTTTTTATTTAAAAAAAATCTTTATTAGGTGTGTTTTCGAAGACACAATTGTAAAGGTTAATTTGGTCTTTGCATTTGTCTGTACTTATCGTGATATTTTTAACCACTTTTTCACTTGAATTTCATGAAACTTAATATGTTCGTAATGAATATCGCGAAATATTAAAATGTCCCAGACTTTCAAATAGTGACGTCAAAATAATAACAAGTTAAAGACAATAAAATATTCAAAATATATAATTTATACAACATTCCAATAGTTAGTGTCAACATCGCATAGAATCTATGGTATTTACATGAGAATGCAGAAAGCTATAGAACAAATGAAATTCCTAATAGATTTAGTGGAAGAATTTCTGTCGGATCCCTCTACCTAGCTATATAAGGAACAGCAATATATTAAGAGTTTAAAATAATAAATTGACAGGGGACTTACAAGATCCCACGTAAGAAACAGCCACAACAGGGGACGGGCCTACAAGGCACACAAGAACATTAATTTGTCCCAGGAATTTAACAACATAAATTAAACATTAAGCGTGATGATGGATGTAGCGTGAGAAGAATCCTATGTATGGTTCTATGTATTTAACAATAAAGTAATTGTATGAACGTAAAGCGCGTACGCAAAATACGAGCGTATCCGTTGACATTTACGTACGTATTCGTAAAATGTATCAACCGAAAAGGGTTATTTTAAATGAAAATTATACAACAAAACATAACAAATTTTTTCAAGCACTTAAACTAGCTTTTATTAACAAATCGCCGTTATACAGCGAAAACCAGTTATCTCAAGATTTTGTGAAAAATGACTTAACAGTACTATCCCACTCTATTTTTCGAGCTCTTTCGTCTGAGAAAACCCATTAAAGCTAAGTCGCGTATTCTTTGAGACTTACTAGTGAGTGGGATAGTACTGTTAAGTCATTTTTCACAAAATCTCGAGATAACTGGTTTTCGCTGTATAACGGCGAAATTATCTAATTCTTTACAAGTATTATTCTAATGGTTTCTAACAAAAATGCAGATTAGTGTTGACAACTCATCCTACTCAATGAAAATACGGAGTGTTAGGAGAAACCGAAATGGTTAATATATAAATTAGTATAAAGTATGCTTGTATAGTGCAGTTACATAGGTTACATTTATGAATGCGTCTTACGTCTTGGCTGACGGAGTATATGAGTCCGCTATATCCGACGTTAGAGTTGAATCTCTCTATCACTTCGGCGCGATTCATCCCTACTGGGTTCTGGAATAGTCTGCAATGAAAACAAACGCGTCAAAAAGTTATCAAATCCAACTCGAAACACGTCCATATTTGACAAAAATGCCCAATCAATGTCTTGGTCCTTCCAAGAGATTATTTAGCCATATTTATATTTTGGCAACTACATAACAACATCACGCCTGTATTCCCCGAAGGGTTAGGTAGAGGTATAGTAAGTATAGTAGCACTCTCATTTCGCCGTTATGTTCAAGTCCCATGTAATAGGGGAGGGCCTCTTGCCATAAACCGGGCACAAATCCAGACACCGGCCTGCTGCTGAAGAAAACCACACGGAAAAACCCAATGACACTTTGCCTGACCTGGGGATCGAACCCAGAACCTCACGATCAGCAGCCGCGCTTGCCACCACTAGACCAACGAGGCAGTTTGACAACTATCGATCAAAACAAAGCAAATGACATTAGTCCATCATGTATACTAGGACTCTAATTTTGTTGAAAACTCTAACTAAAATGGCAGAGTTGAATGGTCATATAATTTCATAAGACAATACCTGAGGTGATTGGACTCGGTCTCTTCGTCGACCGGCTGATGCAATGGCCCCAGTCGGTATCCTCGAGGAGTTGGAACAGATCGGACGTGTACGTCACGCTGGCCTGCGGACCGTACGCCATCCAGCAAAGATGCTAGCAAAGCGTCCCTGTATACAAGTAAAAAGATTAGTAAGTGCCATCATAATATGAATTACAAGCAGTAATGCTGATGTCGATGTATTGTTTTGAAGCTCAAGTCTTGTTGTCATGTTCTTGCCATGTTAAAGGCGTCAAAACTGGTCATCATTTTGAATTCGGAACTGACGCCCAATCTTCGATATTTTTTCTTAAAGATGCGAGAGACGTCAACTTCATTGAGGGTCAAAACAACGACTTTTCAGATAACCTTGTCCATAACTTTTGTCATTCTGAAATCAACTTAGCTCACTTGTTCTTAAAGTTGATATTTGTGTTAATTAGAATAAAATGTGATTTATATTTTCATATTGGCTTACGTATATCAATTGTGTCAGTATTTTTCGTAAAACGAATTAAGTCATACCTTTCTCCAGCCAAGTAGGTTCGCGTTTGTCCATTGAGATACTCGATGGAGAATTTTTGCGGGTGCTCCGTGTCCCTTACTAAAGCGAACACGTCACTCAAAGGACGCAGGCACACCACCTGAAAATAATATTTGACATATTACATGTGATGATGATGATACGACACGTGTTTCGCCCCTCCACGGGGCATCCTCAGGAGATGTTGACCTCGTCGACCGCGGTCTGATTTGTTTGTGTGTTGCATGTTATTAATCGCACCTTCTGCATTTGCACATATTTGCGGGCGGGAGGGCGGTGCTGCATACTGCATTCAGGCTTGATCAACTGTTTTCGCGGAATTAACTCTAATAGTATATCACTGCCGCGGTCTGTAATGACTGCGTTGCTGGCAGCACTGATGATGGCCGAAAGCGCAGTGTAGCGCAGCTCCAGGCTATCACAGCGCGGTCAGCATTGCAGCTCTTGATGGACAAGCTGGAATAAAGGCCGAGACCGAAGGTCGAGGCCTTTATAGCGCGGACAGCAAGGGCTGCAATGATGACCAAGCTTGAAGGCCGAGAGCGTAGCTAACCTAAGCTTGAGGCCATCATAGCGTGGCCAGCAGCGCAGTTATTGCGGACCAAGGCTTGTATAGTGCTTTACTCAAACAATGCGAGTAATTTAAATAAAACCAGCTTAATATAGTAAGAATTTATTTAAAATAACGATTTGTTTCTTCCCCGGGCTTTAGCTTTTTTTTAATGAGTCTTTAATGATTGTACTGCCTGTACCTATACAGCCAAATTATGAATAAAAACTTTTTGCACTAGACAATTTTTGAAACAAAACTCGACAGTAATGGATTTTCAAAGGAAATTGCTGGTGGCTAAAACTCACCAGCAATGAAATTCCATACAACCTTGCTGGCGCCTATGCAAGTAGCGCGGAAACGTCGACTTTGCTCAAAGAAGGTTGTCAAAATAATGACCACATTACAAGCATTTTTGAGTAAATATTTTTATTGTATATTTTTAGATCATGGATTTCTGCAAAGTAACGCCTGATTCCATCATTTATATTATGTGCACTTATGAAACATTGATTAGAGCGGGTGACGTATGATGTCATTTTTTTTTTTTTTAAAAACGTTGCCCCACACTAGGATTTATCCTGTATCGTGGGTGCGTTTACAAACACAAATCTTCACACGCACAAACATCCAGACCCGGAACAACTATCTGTATTAGGTCGATGGGCCGAATTCACTAGCAGATTGATAGCATGATAATGCGCGCAAATCCAGTTTACACAAGTTGATTTACAGCTGAAAAACTTACGGAGTATGTCTGCGGATCCCTCTCGAGTATGCAAGTGTCGGAGAGGCAGAGTGTGCGTCGCATCGGCTCCATGTGACGCGCTGGGTTCACCTTGTGCACGATAAACTCGCTTAGCGATGTCTGATGTTGATCGCCACTGTAACATACAACCATCTTTGTATCGTTCTGCCTAGCCTTTTCCCAGCTATATTGGAGTCAGTTTCCAGTTTAACCAGATGCGGCTTAATACCAGTAAATTACACGGAGTGAGTGCCATCAGACCTCCGCAACCCAGTTACTGGGCAATGCCGATACTCTAAGGTTAGACCGGTTGTCAGACTTTCGGGCTTCGGACTACCCGTAACGACTGTCATAGATATTCGTATGACACCCGGGACTGACAGTTTAACGTGCTGTCCAAGACACGGAGGGGTCTCGATGTGTAACGAACGTTCGCCCATCCACGGACTAACCGCGGTAAGCGCAGCTTAACCTTCCAAATCATATGATCTGCGCGGTAGTTACTTAGCCACGAGTCTCTCATACAACGATCTTTGTGTACCTACTAGTGTATAAAGTGCCAAATCCACTAGCATTTTTTTCTGCGCAAGTTATTGTATTCAAGTGCTCGTTTAGTTCGTAAAACTTGCAGAAGTCAACTTGCGCAGTACTTTATGAGCAAGGCGATTATTTTATATCAGGTGATAGTTTGCTGGATGGGTTGGTGTGTAAGGGCTCGTTTACGGAGACGCGTTAGGGTCAGTGTCCACCAAATGGACAAATCCCCGCGGATGCTCGAGCACTTTTTTGATGTCAATGAATAAAGGACTGTATCAGTGTTGCCTGTAAGTATAAAATCCGACGCAGACATCAAGCGTTTCCTCACGCATGCACGAGCATATCCGAACATCGGATTTTATACTTAAAGGTAATACAGATGCTGTTCTTTATTCAGTGACATTAAAAAAGTGCGCGAGGATTTTTCCGCTTGGTGGAAATTGACCCTTAGGCCCGGACTCCACCAAAGCGGAGACGAGCGGAGAGGAGATGTTTTTTAAACAACCAATAGAATTTCGTTATTCGTTATGAAAAACATCGAGACGTGTGAATAACGAAATTCTATTGTATTTAAAAATTAATAATTAATTTATTTATTGTTGTTTAAAAAACATCTCCTTTCCGCTCGTCACGTCTCCGCTTTGGTGGAGTGCGGGCATTACGCGCCGCGCGGTGCGCCACGTCGCACTGTCAAATTGAACAAATGGCCATGTATGAGAGCGTTTATGCATAAGCTTTTGCTTGGTATGTAGCAATGCTCGCGGCGGCGCACGCGGCTTCGCAAGGAGAGGTGACAGTAAATGTGACTACATATCCGGAGTATGTTTGTATCATTTGTCGCAGGTATTGCCACGTTCCACACGCCGCCTCTCGATGAACGGAAATCGCTTGACGCACCGCGCGTTTCGTGCACCACGCGACGCGCAACGTGCCGCGTACCCTAGTATCCCCGCCGCGTAGCCCTTAGGCTGGTTTTAGAGTCACACTGACCGCACGCTGACCGTCGGCGCTGACAGCCGAAACGAATGAACTTCTAGGAAGCGTTTTAGAATAATCAGCGCGTGCGGTGGTTAGCGCTGACGGGGATTTTCATACGTTTCGGCTGTCAGCGCCGACGGTAAGCGTTACTCTAAAACTAGCCTTAGTAAACGTAAGGAACCGCGAGACGTTACAATTAAAATTTCCAAATTATCAGCTGACTTGCTAATGTTTGTCCGCCCACAACAAACATTATTTTCGCGGTTATCCTCTTCATTGTTATAACAAACCCTTAAATGCTATAGGAAAAATAAATTATATATCTATTCTAATAGTTTAGATCGAAGTAACCTTCCTGCTACCAGAAACAGGAAATATTATTGATTAAATAATTGCTAATTAATAGCTAATTACATATATCGTATCGTGTGATGTATGACTAAGTCTAAAATTAGCTCTATTTCTGTAAAATATTATCATGAATCTTCACACCTGTTTTCCTGAAGGCTTGGGCAGATGCATACTCGGATTAAAGTAAGATCCACACAGAGTGTTTTATGATGAACTTATGACCTTTCAAATAAGGTTGATTTTTGAAAACTCTATTATTATAGACCATAAAAGATGAATTAATCGCAATTTGATACGTTCAATAATGAGCGTATCGCGTTAGATAAATGAGTTCACACTCAAGGTCGTATGAATCAGTCGCAAACAATAAAATGTTACAATAACATACGAGAGTGAACATAAGCGACAATTAAGCATATAGTTAATTATCATGGAAGGACAATGGCATTATTATTTGGGTAAAAGTGGAGTACATTTACATATTTAAACATTTGTTGTGAATGTTACATGTTGCCATGGTGATTAGCCGAGTTAATTACGGGGGGAGGGGGGGTTAGAGCTTTCGAAATGTCTTATCATAGTATGTAGTTACAAAAACTAAACGTATTTTCAGTAAAGTGCCAAAAATAGCAGACATTTAAAGTATATTATATTATTCAAGGCAAAAGGGTGTTTAATTTCAGTTATCTTTACGTAGTATAAAACAAAGTCGCTCCCGCTGTCTGTCTGTCCCTATGTATGCTTAGATCTTTAAAACTACGCAACGGATTTTGATGCGGTTTTTTTTAATAGATAGTGATTCAAGAGGAAGGTTTATATGCCCGACATTAGTATCTACATTGCACCCGTGCGAAGCCGGGGCGGGTCGCTTGTATTATAACATAACAAACATAATCAGCCCATTACTGATCCACTGCTGGGCACGGGCCTCTTCTCAGAATGAAAAGAGTTTAAGCCTTAGTCCACCACGCTGGCCTAGTGCGGATTGGCGGACTACACACTCCATCGAGAACCTTGTGGAGTTTCCTTCACCGTTTACGCAAGTCATAATCAAATTATGATTATATTATTTATCTTTACATAGTATAAAACAAAGTCGCTCCCGCTGTCTGTACGCTTAGGTCTTTTAAACTACGCAACGGATTTTAATGCAGTTTTCAGCAATAGATAGAGTGATTCAAGAGGAAGGTTTATATGCCCCACATTGGTATCTACATTGCACCCGTGCGAAGCCGAGGCGGGTCGCTAGTTTAAATTATATAATATTTATTCAAGGCCAGAGGGAGTTTAATTTCATTCATATTATATAAAAATATTATGATTTTGAAAACTTACCTATATTTTCCAAATCTCTGGTCATGATAATCATCTAACGTAATCATAGTAGACAAGACCTTGATGCTTATAGTCAGCGTAAGACTTGCCATTTCTAGCATTTTATTGATGATTATCTGGTGGTCCATGGCATTAGAGAACAGGTGCAGCCTGCTGTATCCTCCCACAGCTAGGACGAAGCCGCCTGGGACGTCACGAACAGGGAGTATTCCCTGGACATCGCAGTATGGATAGCTGGCTAGAAGGGTGTGGGTAGAAGGGTCTAGTTGTTCCAAAGCACATGGACCGACTTCAAGTACGATTGGAAGTCGCGTACCGCTCCAATGGTGTTTGTAGGCTTGGTATCTCTGTAAATATGTTCATGTTTTTAAAATGTAGGCAGAATTAAAAGAGGTGAATGAGTTCCAAATATAAAATAGCTGTTTTTGCTTGTTGTTGTCTTTGATATAAGAGTTAGGGAGTAAAGTATATTACCTAGTTAAATTGAATTTCAGTCAATATAAAGAACCAGAAGCACAATCATAAACCAATCATAAACAAAGAATCAATCAATTTTTAAACACATAAGGGAATGTACCCATACTACGTGACCCGTTCAGGGGGGAGGGGGAGTCTTCAAAATACCACGCTTGGTCACAGGGGCACTTGGTCATATACTACGGGTGGTCACAAAGGGGGGGAGGGGGGTAAAAAATTGTAAAAATGGGTCACATAGTATGGGTACGTTCCCTAATCTAAATATGAAATAGCAATTTGATGTATTATATATTTATGTATGTGTGAGTATTCCTATTAGTCAGAATGGTATTTCGATTCGCCTACCATGAGGAATTATATTAATACAAAATTACATCACCTTACATCATCCTAAAGCTGCGGTCCCACGGCCCAAAAACTGACAGGCCGCGCCGGACGTTGCTACGCCTGTCGCGACCCGTGTCGAGCAACTTTGAACCTACCGACTCGGACGGGTCACAACAGGCCACCGCAGGCCCCATCGGAAGCGACGTTCCCACGGCCTGGCCTGTCAAAAAACAGGCAGTGGGACCGCAGCTTAATGCCACCAAAAAATACTCACATAAACATCTTTAGGTTTCTCAGCAAATGCCTGCCTATACTTAAAAGCTTCAGTCAGAATAAGACATTTGTGTTCAGAAGAGAATTTCATTGAATCCACTTTTTTATCCTTCTTCATGACCAGCGTAAAGTCATGGTTGGCTGCCGAATTTGAGTGTTTTGATGATGCAATGGTCACCACATCTGCATACAGCCATTTATTGGTCACCTCCAAACGGTCCGGGTTGTATGTGGTGATACCATGGGTGCCGATTGAGAACACCCGCTTATACTTGCCCTTCCAAGAGTGCTTAGTGACAAGGAATGATGCCACATCCTGGTTGTCTTTTAATGGAATCATTTTAACATCGCCTGTGGACAAATTGAAGAGGGATTATATGACGAGGGGGTTTGATTACTGAGATCGTAAGTCAACAGCCTTCAACAAACTGTTACGTCTTGTGGGTACAATTGTTGAAATAATAATGTTATTTGTGTATGGTGGTACAATTTGTTCAGATTGTAGAAAGCAAAGAAAAGGCTAAAATTATTTAGAAAAGTTTATAGATAGGCCAATATTTTCACTATTTTGAACAGAAGCAATTTAATGTTAACGGTAACGCCTTACTAAAAAACGTAGAATAAACTTACGACTAGCTTATACATTACAAAATATATGGTTATACTAACGTTATTCATTACATAATTTAATTCAGTGTTTATTAGTAAGAGGCTAATTAATTAAAGAAAGGTTTTTTTTAAGATTACTTAACAGTGTTTTATAAACCTAGTTCAAGTTCCTTAATTTAAAAATTACAAGTATATGTAAGCAATGATAGCCTAGCGGTTGAAGTTTCCATGCAGGAGGGTCTGAGTTCAATCCTGGCCTGTACCTCTCACTTTCATCAGATTGGATCAGAATTTAATTACCACTTGTGTTAACGGTGAAGGAAAAACATTGTGAAGAAACCTGCACACCTGAGATGGCTCCATAAAGTACTTGATGGTGTGTGTAGTCTGCCAGACTGCACCAGGCCAGCATGGTAGACTAAGGCCTAAACCCTTCTCATTCTGAGAAAAGGCTCTTGCACAGCAATGGGATAGCAGTGGGCTGATTATGTATGTAAACTTAACTTTCTGCAATAAGTGTGTGATGCAATATGTCTTTATACAATAATTTGGTGAATTGCTTAATACAATAATTTGATGAACTAATTGCCAAATCTTTTACTTGAAAATGTAACTGATGATGTAGTCATATTATATGTTACATACATACACAAGATACCACTATTTTAAATGGCAGTAGCAACAGAATGTCTCATACTACACTCACATACTGAGTAATTATTATAACAGGTATATTGAAACTGCGTATATTACGTATATCCCTCTATGTGGAAAATTTAAATATTACAGGATAGAACTTTGAAGAGAATAATCTTCATCATTTTTTAACAATGAAATACATTCAGTACTATGTTGTAAGGTGATTACTCAACGCAGTATTGAGAAATGTTTCAATTCTGACCAGAGCTAAATAAATAAAAAACAATGTTGTAAGGTGTTGTGAAGATATGTTTCAGTAATTAAGTGTTACTTGGGCGTTTATTACTTACCCCAGCACAAAATAGACTGTGCATTCTAATTTACATGATAGAAAAAGATTATTTATTTAAAATGAATACCTATTCACAATTCTCTTATCAGATTCTCTCTGTAAAAGTTGGTATAAAATTATCAGACAAGCCTGGGAATCGAGTTCTTATCTCTATGGTACCAGGAACAATTACAAATCCAGATTATTTACAGTACAAGGCAACTTAGGCTATTTTCATTTATCTATCTAAAAAATATATTTTATAAAGAAATGTTTTGTTTTTTTTCGAGTGATTAGATCACAACCGGCAATACATCGTAAGATTATGAACAAGTGGGTTACAATAACAAACTCGTTTAACAAAATTAAATAATCTGGACTACACCAACTGGTACCGTCTCCGAGTGACGTCTAGAGAAACAAATCATAATATTTCACACCAAAAACATTCCTATCGAAACCTAAACAGAATGTAATGAGAACAATCCTCCCCTTTGTAAATAGATCGGGAAACCATTGATATCGAATACGTGTAAACAAGGAACGGTGCGACACATTTTTATCCGACAACCAACATCACAAGTTCCAAATAAATACTCACAAACTATATATGGATAAACAAGCTTCAATACTTTCAGCTGGTATCCGATAAGAGCCACATATTATACAAATAAACGTTAAAAAATGTGAACAAGAGCTCGAGAAAGGACCGACCAATCGTTCGACAAATTGACAATTTCAAAAGTGTGGCTACGTACAAAAATTGGTTGACGTCAGATTTTATAAACAAAACAAAATGTACATTACGGTTTGGTAATGCATTTCGTTGTAAATAATAGTTATGCAGTAACAATAATCTAAACATGTAGATCTTCAGCTGAAAGATTCTCTTTAATTTTTTGGTATTGATAGCATGCTATCTAGCTTCTATGCTTCAGAAATATCACAAAATGCGATCGACTCTGTATAGTGACTAGTGTAGTGACACGTCTCTATTTGATTTTTTATTTTAGAACGCAACTCAACTAAATGATTGTCAAAATTTTATAAACGTCAAGTACGTCAACTTGGTTCGTTCCAAAACCTAGTTTTACTCATGTAATTTTTAATACAAATGCAGAAATTATGTCACAAAAATGCTAGATTACTCGTTTTTAATTAAGTTTTAGTGCAGTTACGTGGTTATTCTATAACTTTATACAATCAATGTGAATTCGAACCGCTAGAGAAAATGTTTTTTGTTCAATTTATCAACATTTTAGGATTTTAAACAATTTGAACGCATCGGCTCTTTTTTTGCCGCATGCAGTGCTACGTGCACTGCACTCTTTTCTTTTAAATTTTTACAATAACCCCTCGCTCGTAACCATTGCCACATCATGGTGCTTGACTTAGACTTATTCCGTGCTGACAAAGACGGCAACCCAGACAAAATTCGCGAAAACCAACGGAAGAGGTTCAAAGATGTGGCTCTTGTGGACACGGTGGTCGATCAGGATACCCTTTGGAGGAGATTGCGCCACTTTGCTGACAATTACAACAAGCTGAAGAATGTGTGCAGCAAAGAAATCGGTCTGAAGATGAAGAGCAAGGAGCCGGTCGGGCCGGAAGACCAGCCGGTACCTGCAGAAATAGCAGAGAAGTTGGTTGATCTGACTGCAGATGACTTGAAACCTCTAACTGTTAACCAGATCAAAAAGGTAAGAGAACCTATGGAGTATTTATTATTATAAGTTAAACTTAAAACCTCATGCTTTGTAGTCAACATTTTGTGAATAATAGATGTTTTCCATATGGTCATATTAAATCCTGCTTTGACTGACGACTATATAACTTAAATTAAAAACTATTACTAAGATAAAAGTAGAGAAGTTGTACAATTTAATTAAACATCTAACACTTACACTTTTTTTTACACAATGCAGTCAATTAATAGTTGTTATTGATTTTAGTGACTCATATATTTTGATAACATTACATCATCTAACACACTTCAAACCAAACTGCTTAGCTTTTGTATATCTGACCTCTAAACTTACAACTTGAATATGTTGTATGTATATAAAAAGACAAGAAAGATAATTATTTCATTTTAAACCAGTTTTTAGTTTTAAGTCTCTTAACTAAATCCAAGGTGTATACCTACCCAATCTCTTTTTACTCAACTTCACAACAGAAAAGGCAGGATTAAGTTCTTTGTGCGTGCCTATCCTAGATTGTTCAATCTACGAAGACGCGCCCGACTCTTTGTTTAAATCGCGTGTTCTCTCTCATTCTTCATCTTAGAGTGTGAGAGGACACGTGATTTATGTGAAGAGTGGGATGCGTCTTCGTGGATGGCACTATCTGTATGTATGTCATTCTAGACAGTTCATCATTTAGCTGTGATGATTTCAGGCTTATACAATTATATACTTTACTCTTAAACCACCAGCAGAAGTAAAATTAATGCTAGCAATCCTTTAACGGCATGGAATGAACTAAATATATCAAAATATTTTTCTAGGTTAGAGTATTAATAGATGAAGCTATAACCAAGAACGAGCAGGGCCTCTTAACAGCAGAGAAGGCTCGTTCATTAGCTCTCCGTGAAGTAGGCAACCACCTCCATGAGTCAGTTCCAGTGGATGATGATGAAGACCACAACAAAGTGGAGAGGACATATGGAGACTGTGCCTTTAGGACTAAATACTCTCATGTGGATCTTATTTGTATGATTGATGGTGAGTCCATTTACTTAACTGAGTGTGGTTAAAATTTTACTAATTTTTTTCTATCCATAAGAAGTTAGTTTAAGTTTTCAAGAAGTTATATGTATTAGGGTCTGCGCCCACAGGCGGCACGGCAGCGATATGGCAATGCATTTTTTAAGACTCTTATCATTATAAACCTGATTCCAATTCCCTTAAGGATTCATATTTACCGCAGAATGCTTCAGCATGCCATGGCACGTCGAAGCATCCCGCGGTATTCTAAGCAAATATGAGTGCTTAATGGTATAAACAAAGTTTAAAATTATTTAAGCTTAAAAAATCCTTTGCCTTACCGTGCCGCGCCATTCCGCTGCAGGACAGTTCCACCTAGAGCATACTTAAGTTTTTTATCCAAAAATAGAAACTTTGTTGGTCTTAAGCCTATTCTGGGTACAGAATGGTGAAAATCTGTAGTGCATTATGTGCATGATAAATAGAATAAAGTTTATTGAAAAATCCCAGTGAATTACAATAATTTCAAGTCTGTATGGTATTGTTTGCCATAATTCCACTTGTGTAAACATCACAATAAGTACATTATTTATGTAAGAGAGTTTTATATTCATTTGTTTTACATTAATGTGCCTTCAGAGTTGCACAATATTGTTGAACATCATGACTTAACAGCAAACTATGAATTACCTAACTGGATTTTATTGATTTGAAATTTATATTATTGAATCAACAAAATCTAGCAAATACATAGACAACCTTATTTTTTCTGCACCATAAACCCGAAAAAGGGTCATTGTACTCATCATTATGAACAACTTTTATTATGGGACCAACTCTAAAATCGCGAAAAATAAATCTGCTGTTCCATACAGTCATATTGTCGAGATATCCTTACTAATATTATAAACGCGAAAGTTTGTATGTATGGATGTTTGTTACTCTTTCACGCAAAAACTACTGAATGGTTTTTAATTAAATTTGGCACACAGATAGACCATGTACTGGATTGAAACATAGGATAGGACGCGAGTGAAACCGCAGGCAACAGCTTGTGTGAACATAAATGTATGGAACAGTTGTTTGTTTTCGCGATTTCAGGGTTGGTCCCATAATAAGAGTTGTTTATAATGATTAATACAATGACCCCTTCTCGGGTTAATGGTATATAAAAAATAAGGTTGTATAGCGGCTCTGAACCTCTGCAATTGCAACTGCTTACTTTGCATGATGGACTAGCATTTACTTTTTATTGAAAGAATCATGTATTTAGCTGTGACCCCTGTTAGTTTATGTTAAATTATTCAAATTTCATGCAATAGTAAACAGCTGATCTACTCTTTTTAATATTCTCTAATAGAACGGTAAAATATGGCTGCTGCATGTGCAGTATTTTTATGTTCCCAAATCAGTATTTTAGTACACTATTATGCCTGGGCTCTCAACTGTGTTGGGGTCAGCTTCCAGTCTAACCAGATGCGGCTGAATACTAGTATTTCACACGGAGCCAATGCCATCAGACTTCCGCAACCCAGTTACAGGGCATTGCCGATATCCTAAGGTTAGACCGGTTGTCAGACTTTCGGGCTTCTTACTTCCTTCCCATAACAACTGTCATAGGTATTCGAATGACACCCGGGACCGACTGTCTAACATGCTCTCCGAGGCACGGAGGGATCTCGATGTGTAGCGAACGGTCACCCATCTACAGATTATCCGCGGCAAGCACACCTTAACCTCGCAAATCGTATGATCCGCGCGGTTGGTAATTAGAATAGAATAGAATATACTTTATTGTACATCAAAACACCACACGTAATTAGCCGCGTGTATTTTGGTGCAGTGCTATTCAGTATTCAATTTTTATTCTATGTCTAATTCTTTCATTAGAGAAAATTTTCTGCAAGATAGAAAACTATCTTTGAGGATATCAGGTGTTCATATGGCAGTTATTTCCCCTCAGGTATGGACGGCGACCGAGGCACTGCGGTAGCTGGCGGACGCGGGTACTACCTCAAGGGCGCGGCCGTCTTCCTGGAGCAGGCTCTTATACAACTGTCTCTTAGGATACTGCTGAAGAAAGGATATACACCACTCTACACCCCATTCTTCATGAGGAAAGAAGTATGTATTGAATATTGGAGGCTTCAAGCCATGTCGCTACCGAAAATAAAAATTGACGTCATTTTAGGCCACTTTGCCTGTCCCTATTAACAATATAGGATCTGCAAAAATGTAATTTTACAGGAGAGTGCGTCTAAGTTTAAATTGCTTATATTTTTTTCAAATATACAAATTGGGTTTCCAAAAAAATTTACTATTATATACGTTTAAAAACTCCTGTACGTAGTAATGAAAATTTTTTTTTCCTTTTCTAAATATGCCTTTTCTAATATCTAATAACCAAAATCAAGAAAATTGTATATCCGACCTTGTTAATAGGGACACGCGACTTGTTCCTTTCTTGTGACTTGTTGTGAATGTCCTAAGGAGCAATTAATTATGAACGATCAATAACACCCAATAGTGCAGGAAACTGCCTCATTGGTCTAGTGGTGGCAAGCGCAACTGCTGATCGTGAGGCCCTGCGTTCGATCCCCAGGTCGGGCAAAACGTTAATGGGTTTTTCCGAGTGGAATTCCTCAGTAGCAACCTAGAGTTTGGATTTGTGCCCGGTTGATGGCAATAGGCCCGCCCTCTTTAACATGGGACTTAAACATAACGGTGAAATGAGGGTGTTACTATACACCTCTGCCCAATCCTTCGGGGAATACAGGCGTGATGTTACAGTACAGTAAACTGTTTATAACACAACACAGATAAGTCAATAAACCCCCAATCAATTTCCTAAGTGAAGACCATATGTTCAACCAACCAACTGACCAGCTCACACCTGGTTTAAAAAATAACTACAATAACTATGCTATTAATTAATCATTCTTTCAATCTCCTACATCAGAGGTTCTCAAACTTATTTCATCTACCGCCCACTTTGGAAATCAATTATTTTTCAGCGCCGTCCTTTTTTTTACTTTACTACATCTTAAAAACCGTAATGACATTCATTAATTTAATTAATTAAATTCAATTTAAAGAAAATTCTGGACCCCTTACCGCCCCCCTCTAGGCCTCCAGCGCCCACAAGGGGGCGTTATCGCCCACTTTGAGAAAGACTGTCTTACATTATGTTTTTTTTTTCTTTTCTAGGTAATGCAAGAAGTTGCACAACTAGCTCAATTCGACGAAGAGTTATACAAGGTGGTAGGCAAAGGATCTGAGAATAAAGGTGACGCCGTCATCGAGGAGAAGTACCTCATTGCCACCTCGGAACAGCCCATAGCTGCATACCACAGGGACGAGTGGCTGCCTGAAGCTTCATTACCAATTAGGTTTGGACAATCTTCTTCTCCCTGCCCTTATTCCACACTAGGTGTGGTCGGCACAATATGTAATTCGTAAATCCATTGTAATTTATTGTAATAACTAGCTGTGCCCTCGCGGCTCCGCCCGCGTAATTCGTTTTTTTCCATGAATATTCTATCGCCTATGTTCATCAGGGATAATGTAGGATTCTAATGGTGAAAGAATTTTTCAAATCGGTCCAGTAGTTTTAGAGCCTATTCAATGCAAACAAACAATCAAATCTTTCCTCTTTATAATATTAGTTTAGATTCGTAAACTAAGTATGGACAATATTGATGTTATATTGGTTAACTGCCATGTTGGTTTAGTGGTCGCAAGCGCGACTGCTGGGCATGGGGTCCTGGGTTCGATTCCCAGGTTGGGCAGTGTTTTTAGGTTTTTCCATTAGGAAATTCTCAGTAGCAGCCCGGAGTCTGGATTTGTGCCCGGTTAATGGCAATAGGCTCGCCCCCATTACATGGGGCTTAAACTTTACCGGCGAAACGAGGATATTCTAAAAACACTTCTGCCGAACCCTTCGGGAAATACAAGGCGTGATGTTATGTTATGTATATTGGTTAACCAAACAATGCCGCGAAGTCAATATTGGACCATACCATTTCCGATAGGTTTGGTAATGTACACTTACGATACAAAATCCCTTGAACCTGTGTTAACCGAATAAAACACGTACCCCACAGAGCAAGACAATTTAATCCAACGCTTTCAGTTTGGGTAGTCAAATTGATGTAACGAAACCATATCGTGATGTAATTCGATCCCAACACCATCTAGTTACAAAATATTAACTAATTTATATAAATACTAGACAGGTAAAATGTTACTAAGCTTCCTTAACTGCTGTAAACTTAGTCCATATAGGTCGTAATTGGCTTCGCTAAGCCGTGCAGATATTTTTTATTTAATTATTGTTTTGGTCGCGTTTCGCCCTTGTCTCACCTGATGGTAAGCGCAGACAGGGTCTAATATAGAGCACACGAATCCAAGGAACAGAGAAGGGATTCGCCTATATCCCTTTGGTTCCACGTACACCACGGAACACAGTAAACTGCTTGGCGCCGGACTTCAATGTGAGGGTGGTAGCTAGACAGGCGGACCGTATAGATCCTACCACCAAGTGTGCTGGGTTTTGTTGACTAACACGCGTCTATTCCCAGCGTGAGTTGAGGAAGTTTTATATTCTAACCCGTCCCCACACGAGGTAAAAACCTAAAAATATCTTTAATGGACAACCATTTCATAGATAAATGTTTATGCAGAATGAATTTCTAACTTCTTCTTCCTGCCCTTATCCCACACTAGGTGGGGTCGGCACAACATGTATTTCATAAATCCATGTTGTTAGAGGTTTTGGCTTATTGTTTTATGACCGGCCGCCTGCCTGACATCAACCCTCCTTGGGAATACTCGTTGCGCCGTCGCGCGGGTGACCCAATGTGCTTGCCGATATTACGCACTGGGTCCCAAAATGATATGCTTGTCAATCTTATTGCCGACAACTAAGCAGACTATGTACTTCTTGGTGAAGTATACTTGACGTTTCTCGACCCACTCATTCAGTTTTGCTAGGGACTTTGGTTCTGACACATCGTAAACTAATATAGCACCGTGAGCTTCTCTGTAAAAATGAATTTCTAACTAACAAAATAATTTTTATTTTATCCTTTCAGGTATGCAGGTCTCTCTACATGTTTCCGTCAAGAAGTAGGTTCCCATGGACGTGATACTCGCGGTATATTCAGGGTACATCAATTTGAAAAGGTCAGTTCAATTGTATATCATTTTAGTTCAATACTCAACAGTTTCCAACTTTAACCATTGCAGCAATGTTTATATGCAAGCAGGGTCTTGCCCCAGGGCTTTTGAGCACAAGAGGCCCCCAAGAAAATCATTAAAGGGCACCTCAATCACTGCTTTAGGGTCTTATCGTTTCTTGCTACAGACCTGAATGTAAAAGAAAGTCCCTAAAAACTAAAATGCGGGCCGGCCCCACCATGAGGCGGCGGCGCGGTAGCTTCCAGTGTACACGGTACCGCGGCACCGTCTACACGAGCCCTAAAGCGCGGTGTCGCGGTACTACACCATCCATAAGGGCGATGCCTCATTAGTGCGATCAACGTATTGTATGCCACATCTGCGTTGCGACAACGCACGCACCTCTAGCAGTGGAACACTGTCCGTCGTTGCACCGGAGCTCCGACAGTGCAGCGCATCACCCTCCCCCCGCTTCGTCTCTCGTCCGCCGATCCGTTGAACGTCGCGTGCGACGACGCAATGCTTTAATGTGACATGTCATTTAAAATATATGAAAAACGACGCAGCATTGACGCTGCGGCGACGCAACGCACTAATGAGGCAGAGCTCTAACGTCACTTACCATTCCTTTCTCTTTGACAGGTAGAACAATTCGTCCTGACGTCCCCTCACGACGACGCCTCATGGAAGATGATGGACGAGATGATCACCAACGCGGAAGACTTCTACAAAATGTTAGGCATTCCATACCGTATCGTGAACATCGTGTCCGGGGCCCTCAACCACGCGGCATCCAAGAAACTGGACTTGGAAGCGTGGTTCCCAGGCTCAGGGGCCTTCCGTGAACTGGTGTCTTGCAGCAACTGCTTGGAGTACCAAGCTAGGAGGCTGCTTGTCAGGTAAATTATACCAGACTAGACTATTACCCGCGGATTCACCTGCATCCTAGGAGAACTACTTGATGTACCCGGATAAAAAGCATCTTATGCGTTAATCCAGGGCATAGTCTATCTGTGTGCCTAATGTCATGCAAATCCGTTCAGCCGTTTTTGCGTGAAAGAGTAACAAACGTCCATACATACAAACTTTCGCGTTTATAATATTAGTAAGGATAATGTTTACGAATAATTTTGCAATTACTGACACACAGCTAAAAGTTTACCTCTTTCAGTCTCTCTTACAAAACGTTGGCCCACACTAAAAGGGCCTTTTTATTGTCATGCGTGTTTGCGCCCGCGTGCAGGCCAGGCACGCATGCTTGTTGCGGGCCGCACGCAGAGCAGATTATTTTCGCCAATCCGCCCGTGAGCCGCGTGCGTGTCGCGCGCATGACAGTAAAAACATGTATGATACGATAGGTTGCGGGCAGCACGCATGCGTGCCTGGCCTGCACGCGGGCGCAAACACGCATGACAATAAAAAGGACCTAAGATTTCTCCTATATCGTAAGCTGCGTCTACTAACACAAATATCTCGTGAAGAAATTATCTCACAAGCACGAGCGCCTATACCCGGAACAACTGTCTATAGGCCATACAAATATTTCTTTCGTGTGGGAAACGATTCCGCGACCCTTAGCGCAAAAGCCAATCGCTCAACCCATGAATCTATCAGGGAACATTCATAAAAATCTCCGTCAAAGTAGTACCTAAATCTAACGAACTTAATATCATAGCGCATTATAATATTTCTTCATGCTTTCCTTCAGATACGGCCAGACAAAGAAGATGAACGCGGCGACAGAATACGTGCACATGTTGAACGCAACGATGTGCGCAACTACGCGCGTCATCTGCGCCGTGCTGGAAGTGAACCAGACTGAAGAGGGTATCAAGGTAATATCAACATTAATAGTATCTATACTCTGAGGGGCTTGTGGCTAAATGACAACCGCGCCGATCGTACGATTTGCAAGGTTAAGCTGCGCTTGCCGCGGTCAGTCCGTGCATGGGTGACCATTTGTTACACATCGAGACCCCTCCGTGCCTCGGAGAGCACGTTAAGCCGTCGGTCCCGGGTGTCATACGAATACCTTTGACAGTCGTTACGGGTAGTCAGAAGCCCGAAAGTCTGACAAACGGTTTAACCTTAGGATACCGGCATTACCCAGTTATTGGGTTGCGGAGGTCTGATGGCAGTCGCTCCATGTAAAATACTGGTATTCAGCCGCATCTGGTTAGACTGGAAGCTGACCCCAAGATAATTGGGAAAAGGCTAAGAGGAAGAATAGTATCTATACTCTATTTCACGTACTGTTTCCATTCTAGCAATCATCTATATAAATAAAAATGAATCGCCAAATGTGTTGCTAAGCGCAAAACTTGAGAACGGCTCGACCAATTCGGCTATTTTGTTTAAATATATATTCCTTAAGGCACAAGGAAAGTTTTTATGGAGAGAAAAATATAAAAATTGCGTGGATAATATCAAAAACAACACTTTTCTTTTCCCACTACAGGCCAATAACTTTTGACAGAACGAAGTCTGTTCGGGCAGCTAGTTAGCAATAATATGCACTTTATTTACATCGTCCTACGTCGTTTATAACTACCTTGCTGGTCTAGTGGTGGTGGCAAGCGCTACTGCTGATCATGAGATCCTGGTTTCGATCCCCAGGTCGGGCAAACTGTTATTGGGTTTTTCGGTGTGGAACTCTTCGGTAGCAGCCCAGAGTTTGTGCCCGGTTGATGGCCATAGGCTCGCTTCCTATTACATGGGACTTCAACATAACGGCGAAATGAGGGTGTTGCTATACACCTCTGCCCAGCCCTTAGGGGAATACATGACGTGATGTTATGTTATGTAGTACTTATACTCTATTTCACGTACAGTTCCCATTCTAGCAATCAATAGCAATATGTACTTTATTTACATCGTCCTACGTCGTTTATAACTACCTTGTCGGTCTAGTGGTTGCAAGCGCGACTGCTGAGCATGGGGTCCTGGGTTCGATCCCCAGGTCGGGCAGTGTAGTAGGTTTTTCCATTAGGAATTTTTCAGTAGCAGCCCCGTGTCTGGATTTGTGCCCGGTTAAAAGTAATAGGCTCGGCCCTTATTACATGGACGGGTGTACTAAAAACACACTGCTGAACCCTTCGGGGAATAGAAGGCGCGATGTTATGTTGTTTTATACCGTGCTAAGCATGTGTTTTCTATGACCCACAGATACCTGAAGCTCTAAAACAATGGATGCCAGAACAGTACCAGGAGCTGATCCCATTCGTGAAGCCAGCACCCATCGACCTGGAAGCCGCGGCTGCCGCCAAAAAGGGCAAGAATAAGGAAGGAAAGAAATAACTTCGCTAGCAAAAATAATGTTCATTCCCGCACATGAAGCATTTTATTTATTTGTTACGCTAAGCTTACATTTAATGAAATTACATGTATGGCCAGACATTTTTTTGGTTTAACTTACCTCAAAGCACTCTTCATCACCCAAAAAACACTGATAGCCTAGTGGTGTGACCGTCGGAATGCCAAGTCATAGGTCTCGAGTTCGAATCCAACACACGCACCTGACTTTTCGGATTCATGTGCGCATTGTATAATAATCACTTGCTTAAAAACGGTGAAGGAATACATCGTGAGGAAACCGGCATGCCTGAGAGATGTTTCTCGACGGCATGTGAAGCTAAGTCAGAGGCCCATGAATGGCATAAACTCTGACACCAGGTTAGTCACTAACCACACGAAGAAATCACCCAAAAGCGAACTTTGTCAGGTAGTTTGGTAACAAAGACCATCTGTGCACTCTAGTTTCGTAGTTGTAGAGCTCCTTGTAAAAGAGTTCGTTCTTCGAAGTATTACTTTCATACTAATTTCGTCCGCCAAGCAGCATAATGTGTTCCGGTTTGAAGAGTACGAGAGCCGGTGAAATTACAGGCACGTGAGACTGCAACTTTCTCTCTAAGGTAGGCAACGCATTAGCAATCCTCTTGGGGTTGTAAGTGATGGGCGGTGGTAACCACTAACCATCAGGTAAGCCGTCGGAGTGAGTGCCAATCTACTACATGAAAAAAAGTTCGATACACTGCGAAAAAGTGGTTTAAAACTCTTCCAGAACTACAAAAAAAATGGCTATTAACATCTGCTACAAGAAACCGCTATCTCAGGACATCAACACGGCCTAAGACACCGAATCGCACGCCACTGTTGGACATAAGCATCCCTCAAGGCATGGTCTCCAATAATTCATAGGGTATTCGCCCACTGGTGTGGCTTGTGGCATAGCTGGAGACGCACGAATCTAGATTAATTATCAGGAATAAGACACTTTAAGACTGAGATCCAGGATTGGTTGGCAGACGTGTAGGTATTCAGTGATTTCAAATTCATATCAATCATAAGTCCACGTGGCTTTAAGCGGCCACTGCGAGCTGGGCGGGCGGGCGAGCGAGCAACGCTTCAACGAACCTAGCTACTTCAGCGACTCAAACGATATGAACCGAATTATGAAAAGGCCAGCTCGCCCGCCCGCCAGCTGGCAGTGTGGCCTGCACTTTACTGCCGAAAGCAATCTCAATCAAATCAAATCTGGATTGTTGTTAAGTTTTTGATAGAAATTCAGTAGAAGTAATATCAAAACCTACATCTACTTATCCATAGATTTTGGACAAAGACGGTTATAGAATAAAGGGATACCAATAAAAAGCGACGCATGTGATCAACAAACGCGTTGTAAACAATACAATTAGTATAGATAACAAAACTGTTGCGCTATTGCGAGTATGACAAATAGAGTTCTTATCACATAACAAAGCTCAGGAAAAAATGAGAACATACGTAGGAACTAAATAATGAAACATCATCGTGCTATTTTCGCATTTATTGTGACAAAATTTCAGTCAGCGCCGATTATATTATATGCAATGCAAACTTACACTATTTACATTCGTCAAGATAGAAAATGTTGTCGATTCAGTTGCGCACTTTCACAGGACTAAACTAAACTAGGTGTTTGTCTCTTTCTGTTTCAATAGAAAAAGAAAGTGACAGTTGCGTTTAGTCTAGTTTAGGACTGTCAAAATGTGCTACAGAATTGACACCAATGATTAACAATAATCTCTCAGAATGTGGGTGGCCCATTTGTGTATTGGTAATGGGCATCTTAATAGAAGACACTGTTCATTTTTATTAGGAGAAACAACAAATTGTAGATTCTATATCTAGATACTGAATCAATGACTAATTTCTTTTCCAATACACAACGGCTCCCTCGGACGAAACTTTCGCATGACAACACAATACACCTCTAAAGACGATTAAACAACTCCATGACTTACAATTAAAAACAGTATAAAGTATTAAAAAATATTCGTCATGCAAAAATTACGTCTCGTTTGAAGCTTTAGGTACATAAATTATAATATATATAGTCTGTACAAGAAGGAACAAAGTAATCCTCATAACTTAACTAAACAAAATCGATTAAATAAATTGCATTTTAATTCTACAACTGTGACATTGGGTACAACACTTCTGCAATGAGTGTAAAGCAGGACTTATTTTTAAATTAAATAATGTAATAAAAAATATATAGATTATAATAACGCTACAGTAAACAATCTTTAACACATCTACAAGAATTTTTATAATGAGTAATATTCAAAAGTATGCTTTACTTATAAGATCTTATTTACAGTCTAAGTGGTGCAAAAAATCTACATACATAATTCTTAGGTAACTCGTTATTAGAAGCCAGTAACAATGGCTAAGGCATTGAAAGAAATCGCGTGCAGATCACTGGCGCAGGTGTATCTACTATGTTTTAATCGTGTTTTGATGTAATTGTGGATAATTAAGGATGATTTCCACCAAACGGCTCACATCGCATCGGATCGGAACGGGTTTTACAATCTCTAAACGATATTAAATCGTGTACACAGTATTTAAAGTCTATATTACCAAGCCGCGCACAGCAGCTTGGCCACGGGCGTCTTCCGCGACACGCGATCGTAGCCGAAAGTATGCTGCGACGCGCAATCGGCTCCGTTCGCATGTCGTCGTATCCGATCGAATCCTTTCAAAAATTAGAACACGTCAACACGGTAGAAATGAAACTATTTGATTAGGCGCAGAAACGGATACGTTCGCAAGCGACTGTACGGAGCCAATCGTATGCGTCGACATCCTGACGGACGCGATCGGCTGTCGCCGCATCCGTTCATATCCTTTCCGATCCGATGCGATGCGAGCAGTTTGGTGGAAATCATCCCTAAGTTTAATGCAACTGTCAGACTCGACACCGATTTGCGAACGTACAAACATCGTAGGTATCAACACCAACATTAATTCTCTGCTTATCTTAAATCAAATCTAATAAATTTTTCGCGTAAACGGTTGCTTAATCAGATAGGTAATTAACGTTTGGGGAACACCAGCCCTAAGTGAATAGAAAATGTATTTGCATACAATTTCCCTCAATGTCCAACATCATAATATAGAGTACATTAACAGAAGTATTTCCTAACGACGACGCGACTTATAAATGTGTAGATTGATCGATAGATGACATCATGACTACGGCACCATAATTAGGTATCAACCTATATCGAACGTGACGCTACCTAGGCGACGAGTGTACAACTTTGACATACTACAAGATACATAGAATTTACCGTAAACAACATAAGCTAACACCATATTACTTTTATAGCTACCTACATATTTATATGCGTAATTAATGTGCCACTAACTTAGATTGTATTTTATTTATTAAATAAAAGGCACTACACTTTGACTAGTTTCCCGCACTTACGGAAGTTTGAAAGCTAATGTAAATGGCGGGAAAGTCGTTTCATACTCCATGACAATGCGATGATTATAATGAAAAGATCGCAAGAAATGATACATCTTTACCACCCATACTTTTTATCTGTTTTAATTATGAGTAGCTACTTCTTCTTTCGTCTTCTGTTTGAACTTACTACTAGTCTAAGCTAGCTAGCTATGTACCGGTAGTTTCTTTCAGGCACTAATGCTGGTAACCGTACACTCGTTTGACATCGAACGTGTGATGTGATTAATCTCAACAATCATAAGCTTGGGTTGCGCTTCTTTCGTTACGAAACGATAAGTTCCGCTCGAGGAGTCTTTAACCCTAGTAAGAGTTTATAAATTCCGAAAACGGCAATAGTTTTCGTGAGCTCGTTAAACACTATCTCTCTTACACCCGCAAGAATAAGAGACAAATATACAGGGTGTAAACGAAATCATGTAATTCCTTCAAACCTCGTGACATACTGCTGACATAGACTAAAACCTGGACGGGATACATTTGGATTCAATAAAAAAAAATAACAAGAAGTACAAACATGTTCTTAACGTGAGGCATTTTAACGCCCCAAATTAAATGACCGCGCGGCGAGCGATAGCCGCGCAATTCGCTCGGGGCGCTAAACAAGAACACTTGTTTACTTTTTGTAATATTTTTATTATTGAATCCGAAAGTATCCCGTACAGGGTTAATCTATGTCAGCAGTACATCACGAGGTTTAAAGGAATTACATGATTTCGTTTAAACTGTGTATTATTCAGCTTAGCGAGCTCATGAAATTTTCGTAGTTTGCAAACTTGTACTAGGGGTTAAATCTTGAATTCTTCTGGAAACGTTTGAAGTTATATTCCACAATTAATCTACCATAAACGTTGGACAAATTCACAAAGTGTAGTGCCCACATAACATTAGATTACAAAACGGTAAATATTCGTTAAACTAGTATTCATCCCTTGCCTCAACATGGCACAATGATTTACAACCAGATCACAACGCCCTATATTGAACTTCGGATGATAATGTTTGTATTATTGTCTAACACTTAAATACAAAATGACAACCCTGCTTCTTAAAGCGCATACACACCAAAACGGCTTGCGCCTCAGACGGTGGCTTTATTCAGTCGGCATAGCCCGGCATTATTTACTGAGATCTTGTTTGGCTGGAAAGCTTAAGGGGTTTAAGCAGGGCCGTCTCTACCCGGAGGAGTAAGGGGTGCGGGGCACCCGGACGCCGATCCATCAGTGGCACAATGTGCAATGAGCTATGTTCGCACCCCGCCAGGTCACCTAGAGACGGCCCTGGCCTTAAGCGCTTTATTCACGATCTATCCCGGCTGTACGTCAGCTCAAGGCCGCGGTGCTGGATGTAGCATACAGACTATCGTGCGCGCATCAAGCGTGAGCAGAATAAATCGAACGAATTAAATGAGAGGACGTGTTTTGACGTGCAGTCACCTTGCGAAACAAGCTCTAGGCCTAGCCTCTAAATGTTAAATCTGCTGTACAGCAAGTCTACACCATCAAGCACGCACGACGCAGGACCGCTCTGACGTACGTCCGCGTTATTCACTGTCTATCTGCACGAAATTCGCGGTGGTGGGGGCGCTCGCTGGATACAAAATTGGTCGTGCAAATCCAGCAAACAATTAATAATAATTATCGACGTACGTATAGCCTGTTCATGGTGTTTTTGCATCCTGCATGGCCTTGGCGGGACGTCAAGCAAGATGGACCGTGTATAAAGCGCTTTAAGTTCAATGGCAGTCAGTTGCGAAGCCACCTAGCGAAAAGCTTTGGTGTGTACTGCTAACATCTCTAGTACAAGAGAATTAATCATTGATATGAACTCGTCATTAAGAGCGAAATTAGCTTGAAATTTCAAATAAATTGTTGTAACAGTGCAAACTGTGTCTCTAAAGTCCAAATATCCCACTGTTACTATTTTATTTCGAGGTCGACTTAAAAATCTTCAAATAAAGAGTTGTTAGAAATTTGTAATGTTGATATAATACATCTCTAAGCTATTTCCTTGACTTAAAACATGGTTAGAGATAAGCATTGTTTTTTTGGACTCACTACCTGTCTACCTCTTCCCTCATTTACTTGTTAATCTACATAATATAAAGATATCTTTTAACAGTACATATTTAAGGCTAACGGTACATATTTCAACTACTATAATTGCATATTAACTTGAGACCTGCAAGGGATTCTACTCACCCCTCGACTGAGGAGGAAGGAATATACATATGTTAGCCAATGAATGTGACACACATCCAATCCCCTGATTCAGGATGTTTCCAAGTCAGTTGTTGTCTATTTGTTATCGCGAGTAAAAGAGAAAACGAGATAGTAAATCAAATCGAAAATTGTGTTAGCCAGCCAGACGGCTTGCCAATGACTATGAGATGTAAGGGTAAAGAGTAGCAGAGAGCACTGGGGCCACTGGGTCGATTGACTGGATCTCAAGTTAATGTACACAGAATATATCCATTATACTACGAAATTGTCATAAATTACATATAATCAAGATTACATATTATTATATGGTTTACTCCACTTTCCAACATAGTTCGTTTACATGCTAAACTGGTATTAATTAAGCAAGTACGTATAAGATACATGGGGATAACAAGTGATAAGTTACATCTAATATGTTATAATAATAATTACATAGGTAAGTAGTAAATGCAAATTGCCTAGACATAGTGCATAACTATACAATGTCCCAGTATGTAGTAAAAAAAGTTTAAGGGCACCATAAACACAACATTTTATCAACAAAAGTACCTGACACATGGGGTCGAAAACCCACTTACAAGATAGAATAATGTTAATATTTGGCAGCGATATTTTGACCTATACATATTCAAACACTCACAACTCAAGACCTAGTTCTCACAGGTAGGTAAGTTGAAATTCCTCAACCCACTCATTCAGTTTTTCTAGGGACTTTGATTCTGACACATCATAAACTAATATAGCACTGTGCGCATCTCTGTAAAAATTTGATGTCAATGTTCTGTATCACTCCTGTCCCGCTGTATCCCAAATACCAAGCTTGAATTTAACACCATTCACGTCCATGACTTTACATTTGTAGTCAACTCCAATTGTAGCAGGGAAGGATGAATTGTTGTCTCCCATTGTGAATGCTAGGAATCGACCCTACATGTAGGTTGTTTTTGTTGATAAAATTGAGTGTACATACCACCCTTAAAATTGTATTCCACATACTGGGACACATTGTATAACAGATTGTACATAAAATAATTATGCACTTTCATGATTTTAACCTTTTCAATGGTGATTGATGACGTGTGAGTGTGAGTCAATTTACATGTGCATGAACCAACTTCCATGAACCCTGTAATGTGACAATATAGGATTTCCATAATTACTTCTTTCATAATTTGAACTATTTTAATAAAATGGATAACAAAGACAATTGTTTGATAGTATAATCTCAGTTTATTATTTATAGTTATGATTGTTTTATATAATAAAGGTTTCACACACAGCAGGTGAATAAAATCATTTACAATATGATATCTTCTTGTTTTTATTGTATACTTTGTTCCTTTAGGTATTCACTAAATGTAAACAAACATGTTGTGCTTGTGTGTTTAAAAATGTGAAAATATTACGCAAATTTCTCAAATTATGCATAGTTATTTTGTAAGTAGCAATTTGCAGACCTACCTTTAGTTAAAAATACCTAATACTCGTATAGTATTATCTGTGCCTAAACAAACAGAGTAAATAATGAATAAATGTATTCCTACAGACAACACCCGCTGTGTCCAAAGCCTAAGTCATTAATGAAGATTACACGCTCAGGGAAAAGTTTGTCAAGCCAGGATTATAGTTCTGAAGGCATTAGCCTCAATAACCAACTGTAAGTCCACCACAACATGATGCAACATCATTTGTGTATGACTCATCACCAATTACATACAAATCACAGAATATTTCATTTCTGGCAAGTACTTAAGGGTACATTGCCAGAAACGACGCCACTATTAGCACGCCAGCTGAGCCTTCTGCCGACACTTGTGCATGAGAGCACGCAGGGTGAACTGCCGGCGAGCCAGGGTACGCACTTGCTTCAAGAATGTATCCAAATCAATAACTTCTTTGCGAAGTGCCTCTCCCATGTAGTAAATAGCATCTTCCAGAGTGGCTTCTTCAGCAAAAGCATTCAAAAGTTGTGAGTACAGAGGAGCAGTCGTCACAACAGCCTCGTCCACGTCAATACCCTCCTGTTCCTGTAAGCGTTCAATTGCAGTATGCAATTCTTTTTCTTTCTCCTGCAAGATTGTCACATTCTTATCTAATTCTGTCCTCTCCCTCTGCAATCTTGAAAGTATATCCTCAAGACGAGACTTGCCTTCACGAAGCTCCTGCTGAGTGCGACGAAGAGTTTCAAGCTCTGCTTGGGACTGTAGGGACTGTTCCCTGAGCCTCCTTCGCAGCTTATCTTCCACAGCAGACAAAAGGGATGCTTTAATATGTTCCTCTGTGATAGTTCCACCAGCTACGTCTGGGACTGGGCCATAGCCTGCTGCAGGTGGGTAAGGAGTAGCAGTCGCAGGTGCTGGATATGGCAAGCCATTAGTACTGACAGCACCAGGATAAGGAGCTCCATAGCTAGGATATGGTAGATTAGATGTTGTTGGATAAGGAGCTGGTGTTGGATATCCCGGTTGTGGTGCACCTTGAGGGAATGGGTACCCTGTAGGTTGTGGCATGTATGAATTGACCGGGTAAGGCGCCCTGGTCTCGTTGCGCGGCTTTGAATAAACCGGTGGTAGTTCTCCAAAGGCACTGATCATGCATTGAATGAGCTTCTGTAGGGTGGAGCCACTTTGCGTCCACTCGTGTAGAAATGGTAGGTACACTTTGCCGTTGCTATCGACATATTTTGAAACTTTGATAGACATGTCTGACGTGGGTTTGACGAAACACAGCGGCGCATTTTGAGGGTGAGTGTCCATAAGCCAGATACACACAGGGATGTTATAATATGCGCCTTTATAATTCACGGGAATGGTACCTTCGAGGTTCAGCAGGTCTTTTCTAGCGCCGTTGTTGAACACAAAGGCTTCCAGACGATAGGTCAAACTTCTGTACACTTGAATCAAATTAACCACTTCACGAGCCGTGTAGTCGCGATGTTTGTATTTCGATAGATACTGTTTAAGCACTACATCATCGTTAGCCATGATTAATCGGTTAATAAAATAGAATAGATAACGAAATACAGCTAATATTTGAAGAAAATTACTCAAACGAAAATCCCTAAGCAGAAAATCACAGAATTACATTAAAAACTTAAAAAGACAGCTCTAGAGATGTCACATTTCGCAAAATAGTGAGATAAATATTGATTTTTATAAAGTCGACTATATGTAGTTACTATATAAATCGATTCCTTAGTAGAAACCAAGAATTATAATACTCAAGGAATAGAAAATGGGAGATCGTTTTTTCATAGTTTCCCTAAAATATGAATGAATACCTTTAATATATCTAAGTAGTCTGTGAATTTTACCTAGTACATACATAATTTTTTAATTCTAAATAATATTGCATTGTATTTATGTGACTATTTATTTACGTTTTCAAACGACATTTAAATGTATTTATTTCGACCACGATATAAACACCTTTTCTTCTCTTTGACAAAAATATAGTAAAATGTGTCGTTTTAAAAGGTTTTTAATTATTATGTATTATTGTATAACATAATAATCTTCTTCTTCTAATCATATCGATGGTAGGTAGTCAAATAAGTTTGGCTCAGTAGGTGGCCACGCCAATTGCATTATCAATGGCCTGATTAAGTTCCTACGTAGTGCAGACGTAAGGACACAGACGACACTGGAGCAGATGTGTTATTATCTGCTCGGAAGCGCCACATTTACAGTCAGCTTCTGGATTGTTGATACTCCATTTGCCATATTGAATTTGCAGTAATCTACTTGTGATCTCAGTCGGTTCATAGACTTCCAAATATGCAGTTGGTACCCGTGAGGTAGGCGTTCCTGTGATTTGATATAACCTGGTGTCGGTGGATGGTTTTCTTGCCAGAGTTTATGCGGTTTTTTTGGCTGGCTGATCTTTAAAGCGCAGGCCACACAGCCATCTGGCGGGCGGGCGAGTGAGCCGGGCGATCATCGTTTCACCTCTTTTCATACTTCGGTTCACACCCTGAACTACAGAGATAAGCTATGTCAGCGATACAAACGATGCGAACAAAATATCCGACGATGCCAGCAATGCTATTTGTTCACCTCGTTAGCGTAGCTTAGCTCTGTAGTTCGCGGTGTGAACCGAAGTATGAAAAGAGGTGAAACGATGCTCGCCCGGCTCGCTCGCTTGTTCGTGCGCTATGCAACTGCGTGCGAGTGACAAAGACGGAACGCTCCTATCGCTGTACCGCCCGCTCGCTCGCCCGCTCGTCCGTTGTTTTCGATGTGAACCTACATAGTTAGCTCGGCGAAGCTTCGCCCGCCAGCTCGCTCGCTCGCCAGCTGGCATGGCGGTGTGGCCTGCGCTTAATGGCCTGTGTTGTGCGGACGTAACTTACGTAATTTGTTAATTAATTAGTTAGATATAATAATTTGCAAATACACATGTCATGTTGCTGTGTCCTA
The DNA here is from genome assembly GCA_910594945.2 of Amphipyra berbera. NCBI lineage: Eukaryota > Metazoa > Arthropoda > Insecta > Lepidoptera > Noctuidae > Amphipyra > Amphipyra berbera. Next base: position 4,882,508 of record OU343138.1, read on the forward strand.
GCAGAGTTCATGTTTGAGTCTGTACAATTATGTTAACACCTAGCAAACAATTTGAAAGCAATAAACGCTTATCATTACTCGCACTAAAATCGTGTGGCTAAAAAGACTAGGTGTTACGTTTCTAAGTTTTAGTTCATAAATAAAAATGTCAAATACGTCAAAAGTCAAAATTCTGTGTCAAATTATTTTCTTGACAATTTCTTTTCCGGTGAGCTGTCAACGTTGTGAAACGTTCGACTGCAGTTTGCCTTTTTAATCCAAGTTAATCAGCTTGGAATAGTTTGAAATACGTTAATTTGTATTTTAAAAACACAGCACAATGCCGCCTAAGTTCGATCCTAATGAAATTAAAATCGGTAAGAGTCGATATCAGTGTAAATTATAACCGGTTCTTCAGTGATAGTGTTCTACAATATTGTGTGTGTATTTTTGCAGTAAACTTGCGATGCGTCGGTGGAGAAGTCGGTGCCACGTCGTCGTTGGCCCCTAAAATCGGTCCACTTGGTCTGGTGAGCATATAATTTAGTTGTTTATGAAATTCTAACCTAGAAACTTCGCATGGCAGTCCAAACACCTTTTCGGTATGATACTATCTCTTGATGGTATGAAACAGAGACAACTAGAAGTATTTGGTCGTTCTATATAGTTTGTGTAGCGATAATCAATAGAATCTTTCTACTGCTCATTATGGAATATCACACTATCTACTTGTCTCCCTTAAATGTTATCATCCTGGGGGGTGCCTCCCTACCAGGCGCGTCCTTCCGGGTGGCGGATGGAAGGAACCCGCGACTCAGGATAATTTCCCTGTCGCGGCTACTCCGAATGTCCAATAAGGAGTCGCGGACCAGGCAATGTGACTGCCATGCTTTCTAGGTACACATCTACTTGTGGGATTGAGTAAGTTACATGTTCAAATAAATTTTATTAATTACGAGATTCCTTTTCTAGTTTTTAGCTTATTTAATTGTGCCATTCTATCCGTAGTAACAATGTTGTTATTATTCACTAATATGATCTGTTGAATTACAGTTTCTTCGGAACTTGTCTTGAACTGGGGTTGTTTAAGCCCCAAACACATGATACTGGGAAGAAACCACATGTGTGATGTATCACAACACCTAGATCACTACTCTAGATTAAATCTAGAAGAACTTTTCCAAATTTGTATCAAAATATCTGACTAACATTTGTTTCCACTCGCAGTCCCCCAAGAAGGTTGGTGATGACATTGCCAAAGCCACCAGTGACTGGAAAGGTCTCAAGATCACAGTGCAGCTGATCGTCCAGAACAGACAGGCCCAGATCTCTGTGGTACCATCTGCGGCTGCCCTCATCATCAGAGCATTGAAGGAGCCTCCCCGTGACCGCAAGAAGCAGAAGAACAGTAAGTACAAACTCATTAAAAGCTGTACACATTCTTTAGATGATTATGAAAATATTCAAGACATTCTGTTTTCAATTTCAAGTGCATAGAACGGAAAATTGCATAAATTCATATCTAAATAAAAATCATGCAAAATCTACATAATAATTTCTCTTATTTACAGTCAAGCACAACGGCAACATCACCCTTGAAGATGTTATCTCTATCGCCAAGACCATGAGAGCTAGATCAATGGCCCGCTACCTGTCCGGCTCAGTCAAGGAGATCCTTGGCACTGCACAGTCTGTTGGATGCACCGTCGAAGGCAGGCCCCCACATGACCTCATCAATGACATCAACAGTGGTGCGCTTACCATTGATGAATAAACTTATTGCCTAAGTTAAATTAATTATCGTTTTATTATTTCTTCTACCTCAAACCTCAACCCATGTGCCTTGTCAAAATTGCGCCATTGGTGTCGACTGTTGCGCAATTTGACAGGAATAAACTAAAATAAGGGTATTTGTCTCTTACTGTTTCAGTAGAAAAAGAAAGCGACAGTTGCTTGCCTAGTTTAGCACTCAAAATGTGCAACAGAATCACCATTTTCTTTCGAAATATTTCTTTAGTGCATTTTGTTAATTTTTGTTACCCAACGCACCCGTATTTCTTTTCAGTATATAAAGGTTAATTTACATTACAATGGTACGGGTACGGGTACGGGTGGAGGCTACAAGTTTCAATGTAAAATAAACCTTATTTATATTTGCGTTTAGAATAGAATACGAGAGCATGGGACTGGACTGATGGTGACTGTACTGTTGACTCCAGTTTTGTCAAAAATGTTTTTTGGATCACTTTTCTTGCAGTCTCGGGTAGGTACTATAGTGTATTATTTATGGTCCATAATGCGCTGCCGTGTAGTGGATAACTAGAGTGTGGCAAGCAGACTTCGAAAGATTTGTCAAGGTCATATTTTGTAAACCACATGTGACTCAGGAGTCTGGACCATGTAATCATAAAGCGCAGGCCACACCGCGAGCTGGCGTGCGAACGAGCTAGCTTTTTCATACTTCGGTTCACATCGTTCGCATCGATTAAGAGTCGCTGAAGTAGCTAGACTCGATGAAACATTTTTCGCCCGCCAGCTTGCGGTGTGGCCTGCGCTTTAGATTTTAGACCAGTGCACAATATTGCCAGCTGCAATGACCGATAACAAAGCGCCAAATCTACTAGCAAGTTGACTTATGCAACTAACTTTCACAGGACGCACCCACAGCAAGTCGACTTCTGAAAGTTATACCGGCTTTCATTCAGAGTAAACAAATAAACGAGCACTTGCTTTAATAACTTCGCCGTAGAAGCTGCTTGCCTACCAGTTATTAGCAAAATGGTAGCTTTACATAGGTCAGGGTAACACAACTGACATGCCTATATTTTCCAAACAGATGGCAAGGAGGGAGTATACAACCCAAAGAGTAAATATCAAAGATATAACCGCTACTGAAAAATAAACATAAAATTAAAATCCGCCTTATAAAAGAAATTTATAAGGCGGATGTTAATGGGAACGCCGGTAGAGGACGTCCTAGAAGGACATACATCGATGTTATTGGTGATGTTCTTCACAAAGGTCAGGTGCGTAGTACTCTCAACCGGCGTGAGTGTATGACAAGATGTATGAATGTGGATGAAGCGAAAGGGGTATGTAAGAGTCTAGCATGTGGCGTTCTATAGTTTCTGCGTACCCCCATGGGAAAAAGGCGTGAGTTTATGTATGTATATAACCGCTACGTACTATGGGTAGGTAGAGGGACATAACATCACCCGTTATATTTCCCGAAGGGTTCAGCACAGGTGTTTTAGTACACCCTCGTTTCGCCAGAAGTTCCATGTAATAGGGGGCGAGCCTATTGCCATTAACCGAGCACAAATCCAGACTCCAGACTGCTACTGAAAAAATCCTAATGGAAAAACACTGCCCGACCTGGGGATCGAACTCAAGACCTCACGATCAACCAAGAGACCAACGAGGCAGTTACTGTAGGTAGAGGTGTACTGTCATTATTCGCATCATGTATGTATTTCCCAGAGTACTTTTTGTATACGGAAAATATATTTCTAAACATATGATAAGCAGCAACTGTTGTCGTTTTCCTTTGACGGTTAACCAGTCACAGTCATTTCCTAAGAGTTCTCGGGGCCATAGCTACCAAAAGGCAGTGCACTGGTCCTCCAGCCATGATTGGCTCTGGACTAGTAGATAAGCGCTCCTTGACAGCCTTTGATCACTTGTTGCCCCAGAGCAGTTAGCTACGGTTATTGCATTTAAGTAACATGGCCATCCAGTTTGGAATGAAAAGGCAAGGCCTTTGCCCAGCAGAATGCTTATAATACCAAATTGTTCTCCTATTAGCCTTGAGATGGCGCTGTTAAATGATTTCAAAGAAAACATGGCTCCGCTACACTAAAAAAATATTTACACTGAATCAATGTGGGGAAATAATAAAAAAGTACGAACATTATTTGTTTAATTATTTTTTATAAAAAGTTAGTTTATAAAAAACATCTGTGACAAAAAGAAAACGAACAAAACATTCTATCAATCATGACAACACGAAGTAAGAATTATAAAATCCAAAAACACTACCAACCTTACAGAAATAATACTTACTAAATGGTAGAATTTAAATCCCGCTTATTATTTTTCTTGTTAAATCTACATTAGAAACAAGATTAAACTTTAGTAAACACATTAGAAATCGGTCAATGTAAATTTAAGGTGTTCTGTATGAAACTTAACTTATATTTTGTTAATTTTATTGAATCTTGTTTTTCTGACTTTTATTACCTGAAACCTACGACTCTGTTAGTTTGGCAACATCGTTCCCTCCAAGCAGAAATGTCAAAATGGCGTCAACGCAGGACGCTTGGTATATTTCTTTACTTGGTTTAGCAGAACATTTCCGTACATCGAATCCTCCTGACATAAAAAGTTGCATCCAGTGCCTACAAGCCGTATTTAATTTCAAACCACCACAAAGGGTCGAAGCCAGGACACATTTACAACTTGGAAATATTCTTTTGACACACACCAAAAACATCGACTTGGCGAGAACGCATTTAGAGCAGAGTGTAAGTTTTTTTTGTTGTTATTCATATAGTTTAAGAGTGCAATGTGTTTTGGGGGAGCGGTTGTTGTAATAATTGGATTTAATACTAGTAATATTTGTGGGTAAATAAGATACTACTTTCTCAAAGTATGTAAACAAAGTTGAAGTGGGTCATATGGTGATTGAACAGTGTTGTGGTTTCAGTGGTGCATGTCTCAGACTATCAATGGGTTCGACGACGTTAAGTTCGAGGCGGCGAGTGTACTAGCAGATCTGTTTGAGGCCCAGGGCCAGCCCTCACATTCAAAACCCATTCTACGGAAGGCCATTGAGTTGTCACAGCATAGTGTTTATTGGCACTGCAGACTTATATTCCAGTTGGCAGTAAGTATACCATATTTGTTATTCTATGTCATCAACATAACCTTTTGCTCTTATGTGGAATGTTTTGAATGTTTATTAGATTATCCATATCACTTATAAATTATTGTAAGATAAACAATCCTGATGTTTGTCAATTAAGAATTACTTTATTTGAATTATTTACAGTGATATTCAATCACAATGTGTATCATGATGTTAGATTATTTGAAATGCTATATTATATTAAAACTAGTAAATATTAAATTCTATACATATTTTGGCACCTCAAGGATTTACTTTAATTAAATCAAAACTTCACTTCGGCGCTATCTCTCACATGAGGGTTGTTTAATAATGTGTATGGATGAACATATAAGGATGTTGGTCAGCAAAATTAGTTTTACCAGTAGTAGATTGATTACAACAACAAAATGTAAAGTTTCTTGAGTAATTAAGAACAGATAGCAGTGACTTTTTGTTGTTTATGTATTAATATTCATTTACCATTTAATATGACTCATTTTACTGGATTATGACTAAGCAAAGGCAGTCTTTATAACCAGTTAAAACACTATAGTTATTGTTTAAAAATATTTTTAAGTAAAACAGGTTTGTAATTATAATTCAGTATTGGTGGGTGTTCATATTTTATGTATAAAATTGGAAACAAAAATAAACCATTCAAATGACAATGGTGAGATTGCATTATTTGGGAGCGTCTTGTTGATAAATAAACTTAATAAAACAAAATCTAAACTAACAAAAAGCAAATTGCATGGGACTTGTACAAGTTGGTAGAAAAAAGATATAAAAGGGTATTTAATCTCTAGTTTTTTATTCAACACTAGCGGTCCGGACAGACTTTGTTCTGTCAAAAGTTATTGGCCTGTAGTGGGAAAAGAAAAGTGTTGTTTTTACTATTTTACATGCAATTTTTGTTTTTCTCTCCATAAGAACCTTCCTTGTGCCTTAAGGAATATATTTTAAAAAAATAGCCAAATTGGTCGAGCAGTTCTCACGTTTTGCCCTTAGCAACACATTTGGCAATTCATTTTTATTTATATAGATTAAGTGTGAGTGCACACTGTGGTGCAGTGATATGTGGTGCATTTTTTTCACTGCAACAAATAAAGTAAATCAGTATGCGGTAACTACTACACAGTGCGCGCTCTTCTATGACACGCCATACTTCACAGATTATATGTTAAAAAAACGCAAGGCAGTGTGGGCTAGCCTTAACAAACATGGGATGATTACAACGCCACCTATTAAAACCTTGTGAAATGATCTATAGTTGGTTCTCTTAAAACACTAGATGTCACTATTTCAAATAATGAAACAATAAGGATATCTCATTTTCTATCCTGCAGGTATGCAATTCAATATTTAATTATATTGATTACATTATATTAGGCTGTTATGTTTTTTGTGTTAACATAATAAGTGGTATAAAAAGTAGCAAAACTTTTAAGCAAAATCTTTGTGTTGAAAGGTAATTAATACATTATGTAGATTGGAACGTAATCTGAATGATTTCCGTTTTATTAAGTGCAACATGACGTAATTTTTTAATACATAATATAATTCCTAATTTTTAGTTGCTGAATAATTATTTTTTGATTATGTTTTTAGTTAAAGGCCATAAAATGAAGAATTACTTGCCCACAATGTTTTGTTAATTTTCATATTTCTTGGGACCAATCTCGCCATTATTCACTCAAATGGTGTAGCTTCACTTAAATAAAAATATTCAAATTGCTGTGCCATCTCCTGTATGCCTGTGTATTTAAAAGAAAAAATATATTTAGCATTCCAAATCTTTATTTGTTGAGGTGGTTATTAGAAAGAGAATTAAATTATAAAAAAAAAGTTTCATAGTGTTAGCGCCTTCGCCCACAGGCGGCAAGGCATGGCAAAGATTTTTTAAGCTCGAATAATTTTAAATCTTATGTTAGTACCATTAGCACTCATATTTGCTTAGTATACCGCGGAATGCTTCGTCGTGCCGCGGCATGCCGAAGCAACTCGCGGTATGATAAATACGAGTCCTAAAGTGTATTACAATAAGGTTTAAAATTATTTGAGCTTAAAAATCCTTATCCCTGCCGTGCCGCCTGTGGGCGCAGGACCTTACTGAGTAAAGTCCGAGAAGAATTATAGAAATAAACTCAAGTTTCAGGACTCAAGTACAACTACCTTTGAAGTTTACATGGCCCAAATGAGTGGATGAATATGTGGTATCTGCTTCATTAGTTTTTTTTATTATCTATGTACCAATGTTACAGTCCGCAACTGTATTGTCTTGTTAACAAATGTTCAATTAAATAAATTCATGTTGACAAAAGTTTCGTTACTGATGTGACTTAAGTACAGATACCGGTACATTTCTTTTTGGAAAATACCTAATGTGTCAAGAGTTTGTCGGAGTATGTTTAGATATTAGCTTTTGAAAAAGGCGTCAAAGTAACGCGTCGTGTCAAAGGCCGCGTTGCTGTTTACCACATACATAGATGTAGACACGCCTTCAAGGGACGCGTTGTGTTGCTCAGCACGAAGTTTCTGTGCCCACCATTAGTTTACGGATTTAAACTGGCCCAAGCCAGGTTGTAAGTTAGGTATATGGGGACACTATGGTGGTCTACTATGGAGACTATGGAGGTGAGGAGGTAGAAACCGTTTCGTCACACACCATCATCATTCATACGCCATCATCATCAGCCTTTTGCCGAATATATTTGAGCCATCCCAGTATAACCAGAAGTACAACAGTACCACAGTAAATATATAAGCTAAAGCAGTATGGAAACTACGTACACACGTTCGGAACGGCCCCACTTACACAGACGCGCGCATCGACGAGACCCAAAGCGGCGGTCGCAGTGCTTAGTACGACGACCGTCTCGTCGATGCGCGCGTCTGTGCGAGTGTGCCGTTCGGACGTTTGTACGTAGTTTCCTTACTGTTTTAGCTTATATATTTACTGTGACAGTGGGTATGCAACTATTACGTTCATTAATTCTTTCTTCACTTTCAGCAAATCCATGCAACTGAAAAAGAATATGAAGTGGCAAGCAGCTTGCTTGGTGTTGGGGTGGATTATGCACAGATATCCAATGTTGCCTACACGCGCGTCCTTTTCTTACTCAGTAGGGTAATGGTGAGCATCCTTGAATTTTTTTCTTTTAATTGTATGTCAGGAACGCCTATACAGGGTGTAAACGTAGATTAACCCTGCACGGGATACGGGATTCAATAAAAAAAATTTACAAGAAGTAAACATGTGTTGTTAACGTGAGGCATTTTAGCGTCCTGAGCGAATTGCGCAGCTGTCGCTTGCCGCGTGGGCATTTAACTGCAGGGTTAATCTATGCCAGCAGTACTTCACTAGGTTTGAAGGAATTACACAATTTCGTTTACATTCTGTATAGCATAAAAGTGAAATTGATACCGATCGCATGGGTTCAGCTCGTCTGACCTATGCAATAAAATAAAAGCATGTACACCTTTTTAGGACTCTCTGTAATTGCCCACTCAGGACCACTGTAATTGCCTGAGTTAAACAAGTTAACTTCTAAATGAAACACCACCCATTAACTAACTGTTGATACTTTTGTTCCAGCTGTTGTTAATAGACAAGAGGATCACAGAGGTGTTACCACTACTGAATCAAGCTGGTCACCTAGTGGACTCCTGGATCGGCAGTCCTCATCAGAAAGAGTACCTCAAAGTGTTCTTTTTAGTGCTACAGGTAATTATACTTTTGTTATAGTCAGTAGTAACAAACAAACCTACTATATTACTGGACAAGCAGCAGTCCTGTGGTATTCCGCGCTTTAGGCATGAAAACATGGCTACGCGTCGCTTCACCTCCGGAGTGGACGAGCGCTCTCACTTAACGATAAAGTTCAATTTTGCATGTGGGAATTTTCTATGTATTTGACTTTTGACGCATTCGTTTGGGAGTGAGGTTACTGTTCGTAGTACTATTTATTGTTCTATATTTTTTATGTGGGAAAACCTCATTACGGGTTCTTACCGCTCGGTAGTTAATGTTTTGTTGTTGTTTAGTTGGCACGTGTTAAATAAAGCATAATAATGGCTAACAATTTAATGTCGACTTTTTAATTTCACTAGTGGAAGCACGTCCCGTTCTCTGGGACAAGACAAAGGACAATACATAAGGATACAAATTTGAAAACAGAAGAATGGAAAGATGTTTGCCGTAATATTTTTCCATCTTTCGACGACAAAGACAATAAAGAACATCTAAATTGTCAGCCATTATTATGCTTTATTTAACACGTGCCAACTAAACAACAACAAAACATTCACTGAACTGTGTTCTGCAATAATGTGTCAACCCACAAAAATATTAAATCTGTGTTAACGCGATCTAGTTATTGTGGTAGGTCTACTGAACGCTTGAAAAAATGCAAACTGCATTAAGAATATTTTTATAGACGGCGCTCTATTAAATTTACAACAGTTCTGGGCATTTTTTCAAGCGTTTAGTACACCTACCACAAGAACTAGATGCGCGGTGCACCGTACACGGCACCGTCCCGCGGAACGACTCCGTGCCGTCTCCCGGTAGCGGCGTCGTGCCGTTACACGGTGGCCGATGCCGTACCGTAGAAGTGAGTCCACGCCCTTACCGACTAAAACCACCACGGTGTTCTTTAGAGGATCTATAGCCGGGGTCGTGGGATTTGCTAGTATATTCACCGCAACCCCCGGAAAAATCAATTATTTGACTCTTGAAATAACTTCGCTTTTAATAGAAATTATATTTTATGCGCTAATATGTTATGATAGTCGAAAACAAAAACAGCAGTGATACTGGTGTGACCGTTGAACTGCCAAGTCATAGGTTTCGAGTTCGAACCCAAGGCATGCACCTCTGACTTTTCGGATTCATGTGCGTATTGTATAATTATCACTGCTTAAAAACGGTGAAGGAAAACATCGTGAGGAAACCTGCCTGAGAGATATTTTACGATGGCATGTGAAGCCAAGTCAGAGGCCCATGGGCGGCATAAACTCTGACTTCAGGGTAGTCACTAACCACACGAAAAGAAGAAGAATAGTCGGAAGCTATGTTGTTTGACCTAGTACAGTTCGGGCGACGAGGCGTGGCCACTCTGAACATAGGCTTTGCAAACTTTCGCGCATGTACACTTGTGAAGAAAACGGTTACTGTAAAAACTATTAAATAAACTTTACTTATTAACTAATGGTCAATCCTAAGATTGTAGTAATTAAATGTTAACTAAAAGCTATTTTGTTGTTAAAAATCTATTCCGCAACCACCTGCACAATGCTCAGAGCGGCCACGACTTGTCGCCCAAATTGTACGTCCGTCCTTTCTATTTATTTATTTCACAACATAGGTACAATTGTCATTACAGGTTTTTACCCAATTCAACAATTCAGTTACATAGAAGACAAATAATTAAGCGTTACCCTCTCGAATTCCTCCAAAGAGCAAGTAAAAATATCAAGCGGTTGCGAGATGGAATTAAGTACACGTGTCGCTCGGACGACCGGTGCGAATTTTAAAATGTTCGTACGCGTCGTTCGCCACTGTCGCAACCTAGTGTTAGGAACGAGTAGCCCCAATGATCCCAATATTTGTGGGTTATTTAGCATACCGCGGAACATAAGAAATACATATTTAACTATGCTTATTAAATAGTAACTGTAGATTATAATTCAATAATTAATAGAACCTTCATTGATACTGTCTAAGACAAAGCCTTATTAAAACACAATTGCAAGGTCAACAATGTTATGTATGCAAATTAAGAAACAATCTTTTAATCTGTCTATTTTATCCTTATTGGGTAGCTTCACTTCAATACTTGTTTATTTGTTTGATTCAAAGCTTGCGACAAAAAATTTAACCACATCTGCTTAACCAATTCTCCTAAAACTTCGCACATACATTCAATTCCCATGACAATACAACATTATAGTAATTTCAACCTTTAATCCTCAAATTCTGATGCTGCAGGTACTGCACAATAAAATCATTTAACTTAAAAGTTTCTTTAAGGGATTAACATAAACATAACATCACGCCTTGTATTTCCCAAAGGGTTCTGCAGAGGTGTTTTACTACACCCTTGTTTCGCCAGTTATGTTTAAGTTCCATGTAATAGGGGGCGAGCCTATTGCCATAAACTGGGGACGAATCCAGACTCCGGGCTGCTACTGAGAAATCCCTAATAGAAATACCCAATAGAAAAAACCCAATAACACTTTGCCCGACCTGGAGATCGTACCCTGGATGCCGTGCTCAGCAATCGCGGTTGCAACCACTAGACCAATAGGCAGTCAACTTAAGGGATTATTATAGCATATAATTGATAACTGACATCTCTGGCCACCAGTTTACGTCAACCGTATCATATTTTTTCCACGGCCGCTATTGGCACCGCCCTCTTAAGCTGGGTATCCACTTGCGCAGCCTTGTGACGAGCTGCCTCATCCTGAGCGTGCCGCGGGCTGCGGAAAGTTCATGCATCTCCACTTGAGCCCACATAATATCGTATTGAGCTGCAAGCTTCAACCCGAGCCACGATTTTCACAATTCCTCATTAACCACAATGGTTGACGCACGTAAAGTCGCTCCAGCATTAGTAGTTAACTGCTGCAACCTTTGAAGATCTATGTATCTATCGTGAACCAATAATTGGAAAAAAAGATACATCGTTTCGTGTAACTTGATTAAGTCAATACATTTATCTTTATCCATTTTGCCGCGTACCGAGCACACGTACAAACGTCTCCACTCAACGCACTGCTCACGCTGAGGCGTCTTTGAGCATGGCCATTTACCGACATAATTAGGGTCGCTGCGCGGCCGCCTCGTTTGGTTCAAGTGGCGGCAAGCCTCGAATCACGGCACGGTCTCCACTAGATCTGCCTCGGGTCGAGGCAGCCGCTCTGCCCGAGGCTGCCTCGAATGTATACCCAGCTTTAGGAAACCGTTTAACCTATTCGTTTTGTTTGCAGGTATGTCACTACTTAATGGCGGGGCAGGTGAAGAGCGTGAAACCTTGTCTGAAGCAGCTGCAGCAGAGCATACAGACCATCATGGCGCCGCAGTGGCCTGACGATGACAGTAAGTTCATTTTTATATCTCGGGCAGCTCTTATAGTAGTAATATAGTCCCGCCAAACCAGACACACATAAGTGCGTATAAAAACCATTCAGGTTTTAACGAATTGATGCTGATTATTGTAATTGGACTTAATAAAGTACCAGTGGCGAAGGGTCACTTTTGGTAAGAGTGAAGCCGGAGCAAAAAATGCTTACCTTGCCCAAGCGTGACGCATGCAGTGCATGTAGGTAAATATAATGTTTAAAATAAAAGTAAAACATTTTATTTAATTTTACAACTTCCCGTGAGCAAATATCAATATTTGCTGTAAGTATAAAGATATCATAACATCACGTCTGTATTCCCCTAAGGGTTGTGCAGAGGTGTATAGCAACACCCTAATTTCTCCGTTATATTTAAGTCCCATATACATAATAGGGAGCGAGCCTATTGCCATCAACCGGGTACAAATCCAAACACCGGGCTGCTGCTTTAGTTGAGAGATTCCATAGTAGACACTAGTAGGTAGTGACTGTTCAAAAGGGAAGCCGGTAGGAATCGGCTTGTATGGAGCCTTCGCCACTGTAAAGTACCCATTGCTTTAATATTCTATTGATTCTGCTGCGATCGCCGAGTTTCTACCTTGAAGGGTGGCTTATCGTGTCGCGCAGTATGACGTGACGGCGATTGTCTTAAGCCGGGTACAGACTTACGAAATGTACGCAATGAAAGAATTTGCCGTCACATTGTCGCAATGTATCATGCAATGTAACAGAATTCCCATAGTGTGGACGCCTTGCGTGCACGAACCGTGCACACTACGCGTGCGTACTACGTACCTTTCATGTTATATTGCATGTTACGTTACAGCAGTCTGTACCCGCCTTAACGAAAAACCCTTCTAAGTTTGCGTTTATGTTTTCTTACTTATAAACTGTGTATTATGTGTACAACTATGCAGAAGTCGGGTCCAGGGTGTTCACCCACACATTAGCACTTAACTCCATATTTAAAGCCTTATCAAACCAATATCTCTGTAATTTGTGCAGCGGTATGCGGCAGCGTGCAAGGCGAGTCGTTCGTCTGGATGTCGCGGCAGCAGCTGTATGTACTGGTGTATTTAGTGACGGTGATGCACTCCGCGCAAGCAGGGTACATGGAGAAGGCACACAAGTACACCGAGAAGGCGCTTGCGCAGATCGATAAACTTACATGTGAGTATTTACTGCTTGGTCTACGTCCTACTCATTTTCAAAAGCTCTTAAGTCTAAATAGCTTCTAAATGGTAGTAGGTAAAATCTTTTATATGAATTGGTAGTAAAAAAGAGAAAAAAACTAAATAATTTTAGACCATACTGTTTTTGGGCCGACCAGTATATAAGTCCTCTATGTATGTTATATAGCAAAATCGAGCGACAGGGACGAGAGACCCGATCGAGATGAGAGAGAGCAGACGACCAGTCGGAAGGGAGCCACGCTCGCGTGGAGACTGCGCATGGCGCTCGTGGAGCACGCGGCGCTGTGCCGGCTGGTGGCGGGCGGCAAGGCGCATGCGCTGCAGGAAATCGCTAAAGCGGCGCATCTGCTCACACAGGCACCCTCACGTGAGTATCCAGTGTACATACGCTCATATAGCACACGTTTATAGCGTATATCAGTGAACTGCCTCTCCCAATTATGAAGATCTATGTGATAGTCACTGCATAACGAAAGTTGGTTAGTTCGCTAAAGGCAGATTTACATTACTGTGTCGGGGTGTGTCGTGGCGCGACAGAACGATATCGAATTGATACATTTAGTGTGGTCAGGTTCACATTAATATCAAGGACTGGTGGACCAGGACCTGACGGGATTGCAGTGCATGCTTTTGCGAATTTCGCGACCCCGGCCGAACGGTCAGGAGGAGGAACACCGTTGGTTTTTAGCCGGTAAGAGTCCGGCAGACCCCCTCGCCTTTCCCTGGCGAGGGACATCCATGAGGTTTTTCCAAAGATAAAGAATAAAAAAAGTTCACACTAATGTGTTTGGTTATGTCTCGAGCGGGACGCCTAATACATTAGTGTGAACTTGACCATAATAAATGTAAGAATTCGATATCGTTCTGTCGCGCCACGACACACCCCGACACGGTAATGTGAATCTGCTTTTAGCACGTGAGCATGAAAAATGTTATCGATTTCAGCTTTTAAAGTCGACCGATTCGGTTATTTGTTTCTGGATGGAATCGATATTAATAACGCAATAGAAGTTAGCTGTTAAACTATTATTGCTTCTGTGTGTACGGTCAATAATGACAATAGGTTATAGATATATACTGTTATAGGTATTGATGGCAATAGGTTCGCCCCCTAATTACATGAGACGTAAACATAACGGCGAAATGAGGGTGATGCTATACACCTCTGCCAAACCCTTCGGGGAATACAAGCATGATGTTATGTTATGTGTACAGTCAACAAAAGAGTTAGGTATATAGGCATAGTCTCTCGAAGCACTGACGCCCGTTAACGGCCCGATACCACACCAATTGATCCATGGATGTCGGTCGGGTGTTACCACTCTTATCCCCTAATCGATTACCATACGTTTTATAATAAACTAGCGGACCCGGCAGACGTCGTCCTGCCCGGAAAATTTGGTTGACATACCGACAGCAGTGCCACTTACCGGGTCCAATTGTGTTTTCATACCATCCAGGAACCTATTGAAATATACACACAAAATTTCATCCAAATCGGTCCAGCCGTTTAGGAGTTAGGTGACAAACACACGTACAGAAGAATGATATATATTAAGATGTTGTGGTATATTTGCAGCGGCGATCGCAGCGCTACACACGCCGCAGCTGCACTGCCTGCTGGGGCTGTACGCCATGTCCATGAACTGTATGGAGGCAGCCGAGGCACAGTTCCACACTGCCATCAATGTGAGTATATCGGCTGTTCATTGTTAGGCATATTTTTTGTCGTTAAATTCTATAAGGTTCTCTCTGAATGAAAGACCTGCCCAATTTTTTAGGAGTTGTCCAGAATAATGATGCCTATAAATCAAATATCTTGATCTAGCATACGAGGTTGTCGACACATGGGACGTGGACACAGCAGTCATTGTGCCGATAATCGTTACGGCCAAATGCGAAATAGCCAAGAGCTTTGGTCAACACCTTAAGAAGCTCTCGTTAGACGGCTGGACCAAGGGCTTGATACAGAAAGCGGTACTCTTTGACTCGGCGCGTATTGTAAGAAGGTTCCTTTGTATGCAGCCGTGACCATCGGCAGCATGGACCCTGCTTCCGTTGTCGGTGGGCTACTATTTTTTATATTTTTAAATGTTTTTTTTAGAAATATTTAAAAATGTAAAACAATATGTAAAAAAGAAATGCCTATAAAACTGCCTCGTTGGCTTAGTAGCGGCACGCGCGACTGCTGATCTTGAGTTCGATCCCCAGGTCGGGCAAAGTGTTATTGTATTTTTGCGTGTGGAATTCCTCGTAGCAGTCCGGGGATTTGATATGTGCCCTATTGATGGCAATAGGCTCGCCCCCTATTACATGGGACTAAACATAACGGCGAAATGAGGGTGTTAACCATACACCTCTGCCCAACCCTTCGGGGAATACAAGCGTGATGTTATGTTATGCAAACCATTCTCATGACATAAAAGTCATCATCAACTGATCTGCCCTCTGATACAGGTTTCGATAAATCAGTTATCGACAGATTCGGTTCATTATCTCGTTTTTTATACTAATCTCGTAACAAGAGAGAACGAGATAACAAATCGAATCGTTCGACAACGTGATTTGCCGAAATGTTT
Source organism: Amphipyra berbera (assembly GCA_910594945.2). Taxonomy (NCBI): domain Eukaryota; kingdom Metazoa; phylum Arthropoda; class Insecta; order Lepidoptera; family Noctuidae; genus Amphipyra; species Amphipyra berbera. Next base: position 4,898,272 of record OU343138.1, read on the forward strand.
TGCTGAGTAACTAAGATTTCATATTGATGATGGTTCATTGGCCGCGCTCGGCTTAGCTCAAGTATTTACACATAACATCATGCCTGTATTCCTCGAAGGATTGGGCAGAGGTGTATAGAAACACCCTCATTACGCAGTTACGTTTAAGTCCCATGTAATAGGGGGCGAGCCTATTGCCATGAACCGGGCAAAAATCCAAACTCCAGGCTGCTACTGAGGAATTTCTCACTGAATAACCCAATAATAATTTGCCCGACCTGGGAATCGAACTCAGGATCTCACGATCAGCAGTCGCGCTGGCCACCACTAGACCAACGAGGCATTTACCTACCGCAAACAGCTGTAGTATATTATTTATTAATCATTTGTTTTATCGTTTACTTGTTTATTTATTTCTGTGGCTTTCGTGCTACCGACGAATAAATTGAACGATATGAGTGTAAAAAGTATTTTTTTAGTCAACATAAAGTGCACAGAGACCTTATTTAACTTTTGTTTTCAGATGTCACAAGAAAGGGATTTATGGATGTTCGCAAAACTAAATTTAGCTATTGTATATTTACGAGGGCGGAGAGACAGTGACCTGACGCTGTTAATGGAACAAGTATGTATAGCATTTGTAGTATTTACCTTTTTTATTTCTGTGGTACTCTACAATCAGTCAACGCAAGCGTTTTCGCAGGACAATGGGGTATAACTGGGCTAACAAAGCCATTTCATTCGGTAAAATGTGTTTGACATTATTGACAATGTCAACTTTAACTCATTTTGTAAGTTATGACGAGTATAGTCCGCGCGCGAGGGCTAGTCACCGCCTGCGGTATGCGAGCGGCAGGAGAGGGGTGCACGTGGTAGACAAGACAAACCAAACTGAGAGAGCGCGTCTATTGTTTAGCACCCCCCTCTCGCCGCTCATATACCGCAGGCGGCGGGGATCAGCCCTCGCGCGACGACTATCCTTACGGTAGCGCCGCCCTCGGTTTTTTATTTGCGTAGAATCTCCCGTTGTACTCTTGCGGAGGAAAATTGAGCGTATGTTATGTTCTGAGCTGTCATACTGCAACTCGGGACATGGGTTTCGCCCTCACGCGTTTTGAATGCAGTCCATTTATTATTATAAAAATAAAATAATAATAAAAAAAAACAAAAAACCCGACTGCTTAAAAAGTGAACTTTAAATAAAACTGAAAAGAATAAAACAAGTCCAGTAGTTTAGAATGATGTTAAGTAATATTGAATAACTACACCATTGAACTAGTTTCATGATCGATACACACATAAAACAAATAATGAATTCTAATGCGGAACATAGCGACTTTAACAGTCGGGACCCATTATTGGGAAGCTTTGAGCCGATCTAGATTTCTAATGGGTCCTGACTACAAATTGATTGACGTAGGGGAAACCGGGGTAATGCGGGCCCCTTAAGGAAAATAACGAATAAAACCTTGGAAAAAAAAGATAATAAACAAAATCAACAGCCATGTATTAGTTTCATTAATCTTCTTTAAATATAACGTACAGTAATTATCTTACTCTAGCAGTCTTTGGTGCAATTAGAACTTAAAGAAAAAGAAGAAACTGCCTGTTATGCCCCGTGTACGGGGTAAAATGGTCATATGCGGGGCAGAATAGGCATACATAGGCATATACACTTATACAGGTCTAAAACCGAGCACAAAAATAGCAAATGTGAAGGGACTCATCATCATTATCCTCTACTCCAGTGCAGTAACAGTGGACTCATCTGTGGCATGCACAGCAAGTAACCCAACCCTCTCTGGATTCCGAGTATCAATATTCACAGTACTAATACTCTACGTCTTCTTCCTCCGATTCGTTTTCCATATATTTTTCATATTTCTTCGCCTTTTTCTTTTTTCCTTTCATTTCGCAAGGCACTGATTTCTTTGTCTGCACTTCTTCCAGATTCTTCTTATAAGGTGGACTGGTTATTAATACCGTTTTTCCCCGTCCCGTTTATAGTTTAGTCTTCTGCTTGCCACATCCCTACGGCTGCTTTTATCTCCTCCAAGCTCTATTTTGCGTGTTCTGTCTTCCTTTTGTTGTGAGAACCATAATTGTATCTTAACAAAATATCCGAGGCATAACGGGCATCCTGCCTATTTTGCCCCGATCATAACGCCCCCCAGGTCATATAAAATAAATGTTAACCCAATTGAAAGAATAACTGATAGTTAGTTCACAACTCTTTCTAGTTATTTAGGCACATGATTGAACGTAGTAATTTACTTAATAACTGAGCATTTAACACAATCATGAATTAACTATAACACAGACTTAAAAATGAAAAATATTATCAAATGTATCAATTTTCGTATTTTCGTTCTGTCGACGAACGACGTGCAGATATGCACCCACATCCACATGTCTCGCTAGCGCGAGGTCGCCTACAACGCGAATCGATTAATTCCGAGGATCTCGGTTCATTATTCTGCGGAGGAGAGGGGGTGTCCGTCTTACCCCGGGGGCCCGCTATGCCCCGGCTTCCCCTACGTATCATCAAAATCGGCTCATGCGTTTGGTCTCTAGAGCGCCACAAAGGAACAGACATACATACATACATAGGCTGATAAACACATTACCCTGTGCAGTCGGGTAAAAATACATTTTATATTGTGCGATTACTACACATTTCTGTATGACGAATGACGAAACTATAGTATTATTATGATTTGTTACCCAGGTAAGGCCAGAGTCGTTACCTGCGTACGCGCACGGCTTACGAGCTGCTTCGTACTACGTGTTGGGACTACAGGCTTTCTTCCAGGCGCGGTATAACGAAGCCAAGTGAGTTGTCACTTTTTATATAGATTTACGTAATAATTGATATTTTGCAGGTTGCTATGATTTTTTACGGCTTTTGTAACGTCAGTCTTTTTCTGTTATTTTATTCTGAGAATTTTTCCTTTATTATCCATTAGTTGGTTGTATTATGTGATCAGCACAAGTAATTTGAATTTGTACTAAAATAAAAGAGCATTTATGAAAGGTTCGGCACTCGAGCAATTGAGGTATTTTTTGTTCTGGCAACATAACATTACATTACACATTATTACGTTGCCAGAGCAAAAAATATTGCCTGGTTTAGTAGAAATTCATAATTTTCGGTATATTCCCATTTTCGTAATTAATTAATTTAAAAAAATATAAATTGTTTTCTATCTGTATATAGGAGGTACCTGCGGGAGACATTAAAGATGGCGAACGCGGAGGACCTAAACCGGCTGACATCATGTTCTCTGGTGCTACTGGGGCACATCTTCCTGTCCATCAACAACTCGCGAGAGAGCATGAACATGGTCACCCCGGCCATGCAGCTGGCCAGCAAGATACCCGACGTACATGTCCAGTTGTGGGCCTCCGCCATCCTGAAAGGTAATGTTGACGGTTTCGAGATGGTGATGAGATGATGGCATCGACCTTTAAACCAATGGACGAGTAACGCGCACATTAATTGTTCTATAAACCAAAAAATTCTGCCTGTTTTTGAGGGAGACGAGTTACCCACTTCATAGATATTGCTGCACACTTACTTAAATACATTTTCTGTCATTATTAACACACACATATGAAAATCTTCAACACGTACATTTTATGCATACTAATAGGTGAAATACGTGAACATACAAGAACTCACGACTATAAAGGCGGGTACAGACTGCTATAACGTAACATGCAATGTAACATGAAAGGTACGTAGTACGCACCCGTAGTGTGCACGGTTAGTGCTCGCAAGGCGTCCACACTATGGGAATTCTGTTACATTGCATGATACATTGCGACAATGTAGACGGCAAATTCTTTGATTGCGTGTTACATTGCATGTTACATTTCGTAAGTTTGTACCCGGCTTGAGACAATCAGATTAATAGGGAAAATACCAGTATCGATATTTTAAGTTGTATCGATAGTTTCACTTACTAATATTAAGATTAATAATTTAATTATATGCAAAAATATGGGTAAGACATTGTTTCCGGATCGGTCGATCGGTATTTCAGGTGTTAGTTGGGAACTATTCAATAAAATAACAACCATAAGTAATAATATATGTTTATCACAAAATAAATAAATATGATCCATAGATTCTTAATTAAGAGTTTTTAGGAAACCTGGAAAAATGAAAATAAATCGAAAGTTCAGACTGAATTTCACCGCGAAATTCAAAAAGCTTTACTCAAAATCACTCATGACACTCAACACTGTTTTTTTTATAAATTATTTCGTATCTATTTCTTATTGTTTTACAAACTAATGTATAATAGTCTTGTTCTATGAATTTCGCGCGCTAATTTCTGTTTCAACTTTCGTTACCCAAACTTTATGACATAATTACATAGTAGGTCAAAAATTTTTTTTTTTGACTATGAGCACTAAAATAATAAAATATATTTCTATCGACTCATACATCACTCATACATATCTTGTGTACCTGTAAATGTGCTCACTACTGGCTCCTTTTTATTATTGCTTCGCAATTTAAAACTTTCTTCTAATGAGTTATGGAATGAAATTCTATGGAAATGTCACAGTACTGATGCGATTATTGCTTACTCAATTACTGAAATGATAATGCTCTTGATCCTGATTTACGGTAATAACTTGTAATGATTTCAATAGAAAGAAGGTATTAATTATATCAAAAACACTTTCATATGAAATTAACTCTCTAATCTTTTTGTAACTTAGAGGTGTTTGACCTCTTCTTGCACAGGTCTGTATTTTTCATGGAGCTCCATACAAAACGAAAACGATTGTGTCAAAAATTTATTTCGTAAATTGTTTTTATAAACGCGTTAGACAGTTTGATCTAGTACCTTGGTAGAGGGGAATGATCATGCGTGCCGAGTCCATTGATTTAATGGTATAAGGATAACGGTGATGTCTTAAAAATAATGGTGGAATCTACGTCTTCAATATTTTTTTTATGCATAATAGAATTTCAGTTGCCTAGTGAGGTCTTGGACTTCAGGTAGAGCATAGATTAAGTTGTTTTATTTTGGGGTCGGAATTATGTTCGATAAATAGGGATTGAACCGTCGTCTGTAAGGTTGTACCCTATCCAGCCCTCTGGATACGAGGTTTGTAGATTGTCAATGAACTTTTATTACTCATTCATTTTTACAAGAAACGTAGTTCGTGCGAATTACATGTAAACAATAAACGTTATTAATATTAATCCCCGACCGTACAGACTTGTACCGGCTGGCGGGCGACACGGAGCGCGAGAACGAGGCGTACCAGATGCACTGCAACTTCTCGCAGGCGCTGCTCAAGGACCACTTCCAGGCCACGCAGATGCCGCAGCACGCGCTGGTGCACTGGACCAGCGGCGCGCCGCCCGCGCTGCCCGCGCCGCCCGCGCCGCCCGCGCCGCCCGCGCCGGCCCGCGAGCGCCCCGCATAGTCCACGCAGCTGCGCCTCAGACTGCTGCTGCGCTGCGTGCGCGCGCCCACGCTGTCTGAGACCAGAGCCAGCCAGCGACTGACGGAGTAACCGAGCGGCGTAGCCTAGTAGCCTAGCCGCGACTCACCATTGAAGTACAAGACGATAAGATTTATATTAAAACTGTTATTGGCCTAATGGGAGCGAAGACATTACCAGACAGTGATATTCCACGCCAGTGACTTAATTGACATTCAATAGTGATAGTGTGGGGTGTTGTGAAACGTGAAAACGTTTACGATCTGATAATAACGTGAATATTGCGCGCGTGTTAGTGTGACTGTTCCCAGACTCGGGGCCGAGGGGATCCAACTAACTTAGCGAATAATGGATAGGTAATGCCTGATTTATATGGTCAATTAACATCATCCTCATCAAACATCCTTACATTTGGGTTTTTCAGTCATGCTGTGGTTAGGGTTGTAATATATTGCAATTAACATTGCTCAATTGTATCCCCTCATTCCCTTACGTCATGGAAAATGCAGATTTACTATGAAGCCAACTTCACCCTTATTTCCTGTGAAGCCAACTTCACACTTATTTCTCTGTGATTACGAAATATTTTGGTGACTGTGATTTGGTTTCGTAAGTTACTACATGACAGAATAAGAACTCTTTCTTCATTATCTTTGAGTGATTGTTGTGTTTATAAAATGTTGTGACAATAATATCATATCAGACTAGTAAGTGTCTGGGTGTATCGTGAGTACACCATACTTGTGTCGCCACACAGACTGCTGCGACACTTGGTTTATATCGGTGTTCATATATATGTCTGATCTCATTCATTTATCATCATCACATGTGAAACAACGCTTGGGGGAAGTTACCGTAATCAGTATCAAATGACATTTATGTGTAAAAACAACAAGGCAAACTGTCAGTACTTTTAATATGTCTTAAGAGTTTATAAGGATGGATTGCATTTAAAATTTGCCTGCAAGCTGACTGCAAACCAGCTGGAAAATACAGAATGCAGTTAACTTATTGTGCCTTCATTGAGACTGCATAGTAACTGCATGGTACGACTTTGTGGTTACTCTGCAGCTTTAATTCAATCTGTTAAACTAAATGATAACTGCATTAAAACTGCATGCAGTGTGCAGTCCGTCTGTATACACTCCAAATGACGTAATCGTTTAGTGTTTTGTTGCTTTCTTATCTAAACGTAGTGAGTGACAATGTATGGTCAACTTCACGTTGAGCAGATGATACAATTAATTGTGAGAGTAATATTTCTCGGTTTTCCCCCGCCGGTGGTGAAGGGGCCATATCTTTACGAGTATATTGCATGTCTGTAACTCGCTTAACCCTGATAACATAGACAACACGCCAAAGGAGAGAGAGCATAATAAATTGTCTTATTTTGCACAATACACAGTTAAATTGTGGACAAATTTTAAAATAAGTGTTTATGCAGATAATACGGACTGATATATAAATTAATTGTACATAACGTGTCAAAATATGAACTTGAGAAAGAACAAAACGTCTCATATTTATTATTATTAATATTAATTTTTATTTTATTAATTATTTTCTTAGTAACTTGTTAGTAGTGAGCGGATGTTTTTGATATGCTGGTTATTAATTTTATAGTAGCATTTGATTGTTGGAGTCGGTCTCAATAGATTGTTTCACTAAGTAATAGTCTGTGTCACAATAAATGTTGAAATCTTTCCATGTTCATATTATTTTTGTAATATACTGTAGAGAAAACTGCTTTTTTATCCAGAAACGATTCTATTGATATTGAATACAACCAACCTCTTATACACAATCATTTGGCAAAACAAAATTGAAAGAAATCTGTACACAATTTTTATTTGATTAATTCCCTTTCGAACAGTTTGATGTGGCCTTAGACACTGGGTACACTTGCTGTTGTTAATATGTAAATAAAAGTTGAATTATTGTAAATAATAAAATTATAAAATATATGTTTTTTGCTATAATTCGTCTGTTATTTATACAGTTCAAACAAAACATTAATCGTCGTATTATTGGTAAGTTGAGTTTTGTGATTACTGTCGTAACTGACTCTGTTTTAATGAGAAATAGGATGACCCGCATAAGTATTTTATATCCGAGATTCGAGTCATCGCTGTTCATGATATGCAGTAGAAGGCTTATCACGTACGTTGGAATGTTTCACGGTTATTAGTTGAAGTTGCAGGAGTACTCGCTGCATATGGTGGTCTGTCCGCCGCTGGGTTGCGAGTAGTGCAGCGGGTCGGGCGCGAGGTTGTTCTTGCGGTAGAAGGTGTGATGCAGGATGTAGCAGCGCCCGTAGTTCACGTCACGCGCGGCCTGCTTCGCTTGCTTTTGTTGCCAGCCGTAGTCCCAGCTCGTTTGTACTCGGAATAAAAATCTGTAACCGTGTATGTTGCGTTTATCATCGGAGCTAAGTATTAAGTGAACGAACGCTTTCGCCTTATACGGGTCACTCATATTCGCGCGAATACGCGAACCCACAACTGTGGGACTGACATTCGCAATGACTATGCGAACATTTTCCATATAAAACGGAAAACATTCGTACAATGTACGAATGTTTGCGTGCTTGTGAGTGGCCCGGGTTATAAGTACTATAATTTCGTAATTTTTCTATAGGAATTTGAAGCATTAGTTCGTGAGAGAGATTTCTGTACGTAGTAGGTACCTACTATAAGTACTATTTATTATTGTGCCTTGATCAACGTTACTGCTTCTTCAATGCACTGATTCAGATATGAAACGTGTGCAAAATATCATGAATAGAAAAACCGGCCAAGTGCGAGTCGGACTCGCGCACTAAGGGTTTCGTACCACTTTTGAGTCTAGACTTTTTATTTTTTGTGATTCTGTGAAAATTTCAACTAGCTTCCTATTACAGTAAAACAGATACAACTCTGTGATCGACAGACGGATGGAAGGATCGCGTAGGCTTGCTAATGGGTCCCGTTGGCATCATTTGGGTACGCAGCCCAAAATAAAAGTGTTACGATTATGTTGACGATATGAAGAGCCTCAGAAGTGTATGTATCTACATCCGGAGACATCAATGCCATCGGTATTCAGTCTACAATCCAAGTCAAAAATATTTTATTTTTATTACTATGATAAAATCAGTGGCTTAGCTTACGTTAGACGGGCCCTGTATCAAAATTTATCGGAGGGCCCTTCTATCCGACTCCTGCGAAGCCCAAATGCAGAAAACCAAACCAAAAACTTTGGTCCGTGGTTGTATGGAGTGTCTGGGATGTGCTGAGTTTGGCGTATGACCTAAGATCTTGAGTGAGATTATAGATAACATTTTACGATTATTTGCTTACACATGTTGGGGCCTCTGTAGCCCGTAGGCCCCGTATCATTGATATGGCTGCTACGGCGGTAGCTACGCCCCTGGATAAAATACCTAATCTAAAAGACAGGCTTTTAATTAAACTTGCTAACGATTTATGTGCTCCTGATACAATATCAGGAATTAAAATAAGTAGGTAGGTACTTACTTTGTTAATTTTATTCTTGATTATTTTTTCATTAATCTAACTAATTCTGTATAATTATCACTTGCTTAAAAACAGTGAAGGAAAACATCGTGAGGAAATCCTGAATGCCTGAGAGATATTTCTCGACGGCATGTGAAGCCAAGTCAGAGGCCCACGGGCGGCATAAACACCAGGTTAGTCACTAACCACACGGAAAGAAGAAGATTGCTTGCTCGCACATGAAATGAGTTTTGCCTAGAAGTAATTAGAAGAAGAGGTCGGGATAGAAATTGGTGATTATAATAATAATTATGTAATCTGTAGGGAATATTGAAATCAAGATAGGTACTAACTTGTCCTCTGGAGCTTTTTTGTTTCTCTCCTTTAAATATCTATCAATTGCGCCTTTCTCAGTACTTTTGTGTAGTATATCAAGCACTTTTTGCTCTATAGGCTTCATAATAGCGTTTTCTTCCGTCGGTATCACGTTATGCAACGGCACTACGGTAGGCAGGGCGCGGGGCTCATCTAATTTCTAAAATGTTTTATTAACTTTCAAATAATTGCATTGTCTATATTTAATGAGAATCTCAATATTACCTATTCTATTTTCTGATGGAGGCAAGACTTTTTAGGGTTCCGTGCCAAAATGGTAAAAAAGGAAACCTTATAGTGCGACTTCGTCTGTCTGTCTGTCATGGCTGCATATTACAGAAACTACTAATTGGAACTTAAAATTTGGAATAGTTTTAAAGAATGCTTACCTACCCATCTATCTGCATTGCAAGTGAAAGAATCGAAAAAATATTTTTATTTTCATTGCAACAGGGACCGAAATGGAGGGTTGAAATTTTAAAGTGGGGTTACTAATTCAAGTGGGGTATCATATGAAAGGGATTCATTTGCACATTATTAAATTTATTTTTGTTTTCATTTATGCCGCATAGTTTTTAACATTAAATGAGGAAAGACGTCTAAAAAAATACTATTCCCCCCCCCCCCCTTATCTCCGTAGTTTGCAAAGCGAAAAATCTGGAATAAATAAGAGTTGATGGAGGTTTATGTAAATATTACAGGAAAAATAAAACGATGCCTATAACTAGCACAATTTTTTAGAAATCAGCATAAATATTTTGCTAACAAACTTAGCTAGTGCGGTTTCGAAATAATGAAAATTTAATTTTGAAAATGGAGAATTATATTCTTTCCAACGGTACGGAACCCTCGGTGCGCGAGTACGACTTGCACTTGTTTTTTATCTTGGGAAAGTTCTCATTGATAGGTACCTTCCGCCTGGGGAAGGCGAAGGGCTATGCCGGACTCTTACCGGCTAAAAACTGACGGTGTTCCACCTCCTGACCTCGCGGGGTCGCGGGAATCGCTGCTGCATGAACCCCAACCCCGGATGTAGGCAAGACTGGGTTGACGAGGAACAGCTCGATACTCGAACTATGTCGTATAAGACAGACGGTCCAAGCTGCGCGTAGAGGCGGTTTAGAACCATGATCTTCATAAATCTGGGGCTTTCAGTTAGACTGCTCTGTATTTAGCTTCCACAAATTTAATAGGTATCAACCTTAAGCGCCAAAACCAAGGGCGTAGCCAGGTACAGGCAAGGTAGGGCATTCCCCTAGCAGGATTTGGCGGAGTGCTCCCGAACCAAAGAGTAAGTAATTATAAACCACATTGCATTTAAAATAATTCAGAATATTCGCTTTACATGTTTTACTCTCGCTTTTTTTCAATTAATAAAGGTTTTTGTAGCATGAATATTATTCGTTTTCCCTTGCCTGCCCCCTCTGAACTAAATCGTGGCTACGCCCTTGGCCAAAACACGCAAGTTTTTCTGCGCAAGTTGCCTTGTGTACATTAAAGTACATTCAAACTGTGGACATAAATCCGCAGCAAGTCGACGTCCGACGTCTGCAAGTGTTACGAACTAGGCGGCTAGACGAGCAATGGGGAGCAATAACTTGCGCAGTAAAACGTGGGTGCGGATTTCGCGCTTAACGATGCGCCGGCGCCGTTTATATGATATGAACTGGCTGCATGGGCGTAGCCAGGATTTTGTCAAGAGTGGGGCAAACTCAGCCAGACATAAAATATTTATTTTTTCAATAAATATGAAAGTGCAGAAAGGGTTTATTGGGTAATTTTGCCTCATAACCTTATTTTTGAGATCTAAATAAGTATAGACGGAGTCGGACATTGGTCTGCCTATATTGGGTAATTGTTCTGTGGAAATGAGTGGCGAGTTGACTGAATCTAGACCATTTACCTATTCTTTCTTGTGCCAGGGTAGGGCAAGCGCCCCATCTACCCCACCCTGAACAGACCTATGCAGTAATAGGTGTGTTCAGAGTTCTGACCTCTTTCCTGACTGTGGAAGAGAGAGAGAAACCATACCCTCATAAGTTCCTCAGCAAGCACAATAGAGGCATCTATCTCTCTAACTTGGTTATCCTTAGCCGCTTGCAGTACTTTCATCAAGTTCTTCTGGTACCACAATCTGTTGCGGCGGTTCGACCTCGCGGCCGCGTCCGCTATAAAGTCGTGTGCCATTTTGGTATACCTAGTTCTAAATTATATGATAACTTAGAATTTGGGTTATCGATAACGGAATACAGGATGAATTTGGTTATTTGATTGTAAATTACGACTTTTGAGGTGACATGGCTAACTGTCAGGCTGGAGTGTGACTAATGTGACATTTTTATAAATTGTTTCGTTTAAAAGGATAATAGAGCAAAGATCATCATCAAATTATAGGTTTAAATTGTACCTAGTTTTAGAAATAAATATTTTTCGGTTCGCTAAATAGGTATCGTTAGTTAGATTTGGATATACTCGTTGCGTAAGGGTCAGTTTCCATCAAACGGAAAAATCCTTGCGGACTTTTTTTAATGTCACTGGATAAAGAACTGTATCTGTATTGCCTGTAAGTATAAAATCCGACGCTCGGGTATGCGCGAGGAAACGCTTCATGTCTGCGTCAGATTTTATACTTAAAGGCAGTAACTGATACAGTTATTTATTCAGTGACATTAAAAAAGTCCGCAAGGATTTTTCCGGTTGATGGAATTTTTCCCTATCGAATTGTCTTCGTAAAGAATAACACACAACAAAAATAGTACATACATACATACATAAACTCACGCCTTTTTCCCATGGGGGTAGGCAGAAACTATAGAACGCCACATGCTACGACTCTTACATACCCCTTTCGCTTCATCCACATTCATACATCTTGTCATACACGCACGCCGGTTGAGAGTACTACGCACCTGACCTTTGTGAAGAACATCACCAATAACATCGATGTATGTCCTTCTAGGACGTCCTCTACCGGCGTTCCCATTAATATCCGCCTTATAAATTCCTTTTGTTAATCGCCGTTCACTCATTCTCTCAACATGGCCAAGCCACCTAAGCATACTCCTTTCAATTTTTGTCACTACGAGATCTTTTAAACCGCAACTTTGTCTAATCTCTTCATTTCTCAATCTATCATTCAAAGTTACACCGCACATACTTCGCAAGGAACGCATTTCCACGGCATTTATTCTACTTTCATGCCTCTTCTGCCACGACCAACATTCACTTCCATACATAAGCGTAGGTACCAACACACCATATATAGTTCACCATTATATTCATAAAATAACACAGAATTCGACTCTCACAAAATACAATTACAGGGAATGTTTATTTACAATATTATACAAAAACTTAACAATTAGTTTTGGCTGTGAGATCGACTGGCTTTTCTGCCCATCACAGGACTGCCTCCCATCTGTCGTAATAGTCCGCGAAGGCCTTTAGCTTCGCGCACCCCGCTCTCCAGTTGTTCAGAGGGAACTGCGCAGAAGTCGTCGACTAAAGGCAGGGGGCCGCTGAGCCGCTCGGAGTATTGCGAGAGGCGCGACTGGTGACCTATTGGCGAGGTCTTTTCTACTGATTGCTGTGGTTGTGTCTGAAAATAAAATATATTTCTTTTAGTCATTTGGTTGGTGAAGGAAAAACATCGTGAGGAACCCTGCACACCTGAGAGAGCTCCATAAAGTTCTCAATGGTGTGTAGTCTGCCAATCCACGCCAGGCCAGTGTGGTGGACTAAGGCCTAAACCCTTCTCATTCTGAGAAGAGGCCCGTGCCCAGCAGTGGGACTGTAATGGGCTAATTATGTTGTTATGTATGTCATTTAAGAATTCATATTAACAAAATTATGATGTATGATTTAGAAGAGGCGAGAAAATGATTAAAGAAGGTACTAGTTATAGTCACATAGATAAAAGCTGAACCTGGTACTGTTTCTATATCCATGATGTTAAGTGAAACAAGTAAAAAAGTCAGTTTTTATGAAAAAAGATTCAATAAGCTGTTAGCTGATCTTCAAAACAATTTGTGGGATTTTATCTCATCACATATAAATGTACCCTTGGGTAATTTACTTCTCATAGCTTCTTAGGACACTATAATAATCCCAGGGTCTTAATCTTGGACATGGTCCACATGGTAATCATCCAATCACTGCCTTCATTTGTTGTTGGTTCTTATAGCAATTCATGAATGGAAAGGGCTCTCATTTGTTAGGGAAACATGAATAACACTCATAAAGGCCCAATTGCAGTCGTTATTTAGTAAGAATTATTAAATGCTTCGTTGGTCTAGTGGTGGCAAGTGCAACTGCTGGTTGTGAGGTCTTGGGTTCAATCCCCAGGTTAGGCAAAGTGTTATTGGGTTTTTCCATGTGGAATTACTCAGTAGTAGCGCAGCGTTTGGATTTGTGCCCGGTTGAAAGCAATAGGCTCGTCCCTTATTACATGGGACTTAAACATAACGGTGAAATGAGGGTGTTACTAAACACCATTGCCCCCAACCCTTCAGGGAGTATATGTGTGGTGTTATGTAATTATTACCTTTCCAGACACTGCAGCTAATTTGTCTTGAAGTCTCTTCACCATTGCAGCGTCACTTTCATAGCTGGTAAGTGTAGGCTGTGGCATGCATTGGAACACGGTGGCCAGCAGGTTGTGTAGGGACACCAGCACACTGTCCTGCCATGCTCGTGTGAAGTATAAGCTGAATGAAGGGTTCTCTTCAGGCTTCTGGATGAAAGGCAGCACTGAAAGGAGAGTAGTTAAGTTTCTTTAGAAAATGCTCTTATGTGGTGATGAAAGGGTATTAAAAAATTGAATCATGTTTATGGCTTTATTCATTTATTTATTCCCAACAGCCATTTAGCAATCTAGGTGATGATTGGACTACAATTATTTTTGTACTGAATCAGAATTGTGTCAATGTTATTAGGCTGGTGTTCACCAATATTAAATCTCTAGTTAAACAACCGTTTATTCCTAGTTCTAAGTTTTTGTAATTAATAATAGTAAATGTAAGTGCCTACATTAAAAAACTTAATGTTATTTGTTTGCAACACCCTAGCAAGGTCATGTACTCATAAGTATAGTCTAAGATTAGTCTGTAACTATGTGAACATTGTGCAACAATAAATAAATAATTAAAATTCCAGTACATTTTTCTTGGTTAATGGTTGTTTAACTAGTGAATTAATGTTGGTGAACATTAGCCGTCGTAGCCTATGGAATGCTGTATTCAATTGATGTAAATGAACATAAACTTACTGAACCAGTCCCTCCACTCAGCCTGTCCTTGTAGTTCTGGTAACATTTTGGATAGAAAGTCGGTAATTCGTTCATTTCGCGCTCCACTAGTGCTTTGTGCTGCTGTCACTAAATATAACTTGTACAGGCTGTATTCCAGTTTCCGCACAGCTGGAAAAACAGTTTTATCCATATTTATAGCATATATTCTTGATCAATAAATACTTAGAATTAGAAAGACTTTACATACCAGGCTGAACGTGGATCTCCAATTTTGAGAATACAAGAGTGTCGAGGTGTGACCAATACTCTTTCAATCCGTTCAGGTCTGAGACATTAATATAATGTACAATTTGTTCAACTATTTTGTCAACTCTAAAACCTTTGTCTTTATCTGCCTTCAAATCATTGTCAAACGCTTTCACCGTAGATGTAAATCCTCTGTATAATAGATATTCTCGTACTAATTCATCTACAAATTGTATGTGAGCCATTATCAGATAGGAACTTATTTATTTATTAAAATGTGAAAACAATAACGAAGTAACTGCCCAGGCAGAGCTTTGTTGACATTGACACAAATTCTGACACTTGATGACAGACTGGAGTGCATTTGGAAATGTAACTTTAATAAATTATTGAAAGGAAGTTTCAGTAATTATAATTTACAATATGTAAGCAAAAGTTTTATATTATGATGGGAAGCAGTTACGTGTTTGAAATTTACTTGATTTTATACTTAGAACTTATAAAAAACAGTTTACTAAAATAAGTAATTAATTATATTACATGATGAGGATTTGGAGCGTTCCCGAGATACAGTACAGTTTCACCAACTTAACTAAACTCGTTCAATGATAAGGTTTTTGTGATTAATTTAAATATTTCCTTGTCTAAACCCTATGAAATCTAAATGCTTTTTGTCAATAATAATCCAATCATGATGTAAATTTTAGACAGTTTAGGTATCTTCTTTCTAATTTATGATGCTGTTATTACATCTAAACTGAACGCAGGTAAAAATTGCAAAATGGGCATGGCCAACCTATCAAAACAAAATCGAAATGTCAATCGCTTTCAATCAGCTGTCGATTTTTTATTGAAGAATATAAGTTAAATTATTTGTACGTAAACCAAAATGTGCATTATTAAATGAAAGTGAGTTGCTAGTGTTGTGGTGTGATAAAATTCGGCACGGTGGTGTTAGTGTTTGGCGGGGGCGTGTGCGGAGGGCGATGGCGGTGGTTGCGGTGTGAAGGTGGCGGGCGCGGCTCTAGGGCGCAGGCATGCGGCGGCATGGCGGGCGAGGCTGCGGGCACGTCGCGCGGCCTCCGCGTCTACAAGATCGTGGTGTTGGGCGACGGCGGCGTCGGCAAGTCCGCGGTCACGCTCCAGTTTGTCAGTCACAGCTTCTTGGACTACCATGACCCAACTATAGGTACTTGATTGAATTAACACTTGTGAACTATTGTTTACATTCGAAATTAACTGGAACTCAATGATTTCACTAGGATAATACTTATTTTTGATGGTCACTAAGTTACCATATGGACTGAGTTTAGTACTGTCACCTGCTATTTATTTAGTCTACAGTAGCTATATGCTGAACAGTCATAGCTATTTTATAAATATCACATAAATTATCAACCTCTGTGGTAATGTTTATACTAGGCATGTTTCTTGTGAAACAGTAATGAAATGTAATATTAAAATAATGTCCTGAATTTTTTTTTTATTTTTAGGGCTTCTAGCTCCAATATTTCAAGTTCATTAAAATAATGTACTGTCATAAACTCAGCTTCTATTGATTTTAGAATGATTACATTCCATTCACAGTATAAGTTGAATGCAATAGCAGGTGAACTTACTGTTTTTTACTTGGCATATTATCAAACTCAAGGTTTTACACAATCACCTAACATAATAGAACACCTTATGGCTCTAATAAAATTACAAATAATATTTATAAACTTGATGATTATGGCATTAGTACTAACCAATAGGTACTTATTTGGTGTCGCCAACTATGATGGGCCTCATTTTCAACTATGGATGTTGATTGACTGATGGAGAATTAAACATATTAACGTTCCTTACGCACACTGTGCTCTGTAGTATCTAAACACGCAGAGCAGGGACAGAAAGTAGAAACGGTACGAGGTTATGATACTTTTAAAATTTAACGATACCGTTTTGTTATAAAGGTCAGGCCATACCTTTTTTTAACCATTTTACAACTTTGGTACTGAAAATCATTGAGTGATGAATGCATCATACTAATGAAACATTGATGCTATCTGCGACCTCATAAAAAGGTCAGGGTGGCGAGGTGGTTCATCAAAGAAAACCCTTATTTATAAAGGTTTAGGTAACAATACGGAATGTACCGTTTTGCATTTTTAGACTACTTTATGGTACAAAAATATATTTAAGTATTGTAATATTCCGGTAACCAAAATTTTGACATAATAATATGACGTCATACCATATTTTAAAAGTATCTTAATTTTCGGGTTACTCAGTCCCTGGCACAGAGAGTGCCGTGCCAAGTTCTCGAAAAACTGACCACATGCATACTGTGCATTATGCACACAAAACATTTTGAGCCTTTTTAATCCCCTTGTATTTCCGAAGCCACTTATGATTCAGGACTGCATTGTTTTAAGTGAGCTTAAAGTTATCAAAAAAAGCAGCATTCATAATTTCATGTCTAGGTGGAATATAAGTATACTCATGCGCATGTAGTGCATAACTGGCCAAAATTTGTGGAGGCTGAGTGAAAAACATCATCTTATATGTTTTCTAAGTAATGTATGTTGTATTTTCAGAGGACTCATACCAACAACAAGCCGTTATAGATGGGGAGCCAGCTTTGTTGGATATACTCGATACAGCAGGACAGGTCAGTACAATTTTTTGTACTATTTATTCTTCTTCACAACACAAGAATGTAGGCAAATATCACAATCTTTTCCAACACATTTTTTTTTAACATAGAATTCTTTACAATGGTTAGACTGAAAGTAGGTCAAAATAATGGATTGCAAGTTGTGTATTTCAATGACTACGCAAGGTGAAATTTCCATTACAGAAACTACTTGTAACCTACTTGCACACTTTCATGTATGTAGTTTAAAGAAAATACATAAAATTAGTGCCGTAAAATCTTGTGATCATCCCAAACAGGTGGAATTCACAGCAATGAGGGAACAATACATGCGATGCGGGGAAGGCTTCGTCCTCTGCTACTCGGTGACGGACCGGCGGTCGTTCCGCGCCGCTGCCGAGTACCGGCGGCTGCTGGCTCAGGCGAGGCCCTCCGAGAGGCTGCCGCTAGTGCTGGTTGGAAATAAGCTGGATCTTGCGCCCAGGTTTAGACAGGTATGTTCAACTTTATTTTATTAAATGATGACTAACGAATTATTCTTAAGTAGGTACCTAAAATTAAGGCAGTTTTCCGCACGGTGACGCGAGGCAGAGTGACCCGCGTCTATGGTTACCATTTCAAAATGGAGGAATGCCTGTCTAGAGTGCCTCAAATGCCTGATTTTACAGAAAAATGCCTGCAGATCTCTCTTACATGTCGGCAAGAGAATAGCTCATGCCGTGTCGTGAAAAGATTAGGCAGTTATCAAGGATGGTAGCAGGGCTGACTACAGTGTGTTCCATTCGTACCTACTTAAGTATTGTAACTCATAGAGGCTTTTTGAATGCACCCTTAAGTGCTTATTAAACTATTCGATTTTTAGGAAATCTAATTAGGAACACTCTAACTAGGAAGTTAGAAGCTAGTGATCACACTACACTAAATTGAATTCTAAATCGGAGCGACGACTAGGGTTGCCACCTTTTTTTTGATCAAATATAGTATTTTCCCAAAAAATATGCAGAAATATAGTACTTTTGAGAAATTCAGGGAAAAAAATGTATACATTTATTTTTTATCATTATGTACTTTTCCATATATACTTGTTATTGCTCTTCGCTTCGCTCTTAACTTTATGATATACTGTATTTTTATACCAAAATACTGTAAGTACTATGCGTGCCAACTAAGAATAGTACTGTCAAGACGCCATTTTGTTCCGCAATACTCGTGAACTTCATTACCAAAACGTAAGGTGTGCAAAAAAATAAAATAAAGAAATTATACTCAATTTAATTATTTTTAGTTCGCTTTTTTGGTATTTCTAATCAATTTACGCCAAATTAATTACACAGTAATTATATTATTATTATTATGGCGGCATATTAGGGTGACCAGTAGCATTTCGTGAAGTTAACAATATATATTGGTTCATTTCTTTAATGAATACTGTTTTCAAATATTATCAATTTATCCAAAATTATCTATTTATGGAATTCAAGAAATAACATCTTGTAAAAATGAATATAAATAATAATGAAATCTAGAAAAAAAAAATTACCCTTTTTGTTATTCACCGTTTTTTTTGCTGGCTGTACTAATTTGACAGCTATCGTGTGAAGTTGTAGCAAGCGCGATCCTATTCTTATTTGGCACGCATAGTACATACTCAAACCGCTCTAAATTTACGAATCCGATCTGGCAACACTGCTCTAAATCGTAGCGATGCGATTACACTCACCTAAATCGTAAACAATTTAGGAACCTTCGATCGGGACCTTCCAATCGCACTAAATCGGAATCTAACTGTCTAACTCCATCCACACCTTCCGATTTCCTAATCAGATTTCCTAAAAATCGAATAGTGTAATAAGCACTTTATGCCTCTCTCAGAGTTATGCCGGCCGCACCCCTGCCTAAACTTTCAATTGCCTGTCATATGGTATCCCTACCCGCGTCAACGATTTTAACATCGCCCTGAATTGTTCGGAGTCGCACATAGCAGTCGCATAGACGCACATCTCTGTAGTACGCGGTTGTTGTCGCTCCGTCTTGCGTCACGGTTGGTGAACCGCCATAGGTACCTAGTATTCGTGTTTATACCTTTTGTACGCAATCAAATTTACATTCACAGTCACCTACGTGGTTGTTGTTTCCGAATGTAAATATATTGGTATTTTCCTCAATAATTTTTCGATTGTAGGAGTCTGCAGCTACAATATTTATGTAAATACTTTAGTTTCCATTTTTTATTTAAATAACATAACACCACGCCTATATTCCCCGAAGGGTTGGGCAGAGGTGTATAGTAACACCCTCATTTCGCCGTTATGTTCAAGTTGCATGTAATAGGGGGCGAGCCTATTGCCACCAACTGGGCACAAATCCAAACTCCGGGCTGCTACAGAGGAATTCCACACGGAAAAACTCAATAACTTTGCTCGACCTGGGGATCGAACCCAGGACCACTAGACCAACGAGGCAGTAATAACCTGATACATTATTTTTCAGTATTCACAACATGAGTATCATCATCTTCCTGCCCTGGTCCCAAGTTACTTGGGGTCGGCGCAATATGTTTTTCTCTTCCACTCTTCCCTGTCAGCCGTCTCATTATCATTTACTCCCTTATCTTTCATATCCTCCCTCACACAATCCATCCATCTTTTCTTAGGTCTCCCTCTCCCCCTCCATCCATCAACATTCATATTCATCACTCTCTTAGTCACATGTGTTTCATCCCTCCTCAGCACATGCCCATACCAAGACAAACGCTTTCCTTTCAACTTTTCTGTCACTGGTGCCACTTTCAAACTTCCTCTAATATACTTATTTCTTACTTTATCCATTCGCGTCACTCCACACATCCATCTCAACATTCTCATCTCCGCTACGTGTAATCTTCTTTCATCCGTCTTCTTCACGGCCCAACACTCTGATCCGTACAGCACGACAGGTCTTATAATGGATTTGTAGATTTTGCCCTTCAGCTTGAGGGGCATCCGTTGGTCACAAGTTGTCCCTGTGACCTGTCGCCATTTCATCCAACCTGAGTTGATCCGATGCGTAACGTCTCGGTCAACAACATGAGTATAATATGTATTTATTCTTGCACAGGTGACGACGGACGAGGGTAAGGCACTCGCGACGCAGCTAGGCTGTCCTTTCTTCGAGACTTCTGCCGCTCTACGGCACTTCGTGGACGATGCCTTCCACGCGCTTGTAAGGGAGATACGTCGGTTGGAAAGACAAAGACAGGTATGTTTTCTTCCCTTTCTCTGTTTATACAGCCCTTGGTGAGGCGTGCACCACACTGCGGATGCGTCTTTTGAACTCCTACGTCAGGGATGGCGAACCTTTACAGATCAACGTGCCATTTTTCTAAAGAAATGTTATATGAGGTCATAGACGTGCCGTCAAATAATTTTGACTTTGTGATTATTGGGGATCATTGGGTCATATAATACCTACTTCACACTTTTTTTCGTAGTGCATAATGAATTTTGTGATCAGTGACGTGCCCAAAATATTGTGTCGCGTGCTATTAATGGCGTGCGTGTCATTGGTTCGCCATCCCTGTCCTACGTCATTGAACTCGGCAGTTTTGCAGTTAAGTTTGGTCCATTAATAAACTTTATCTTTCAGGCGTCAATAATGGGGACTGGTATTACGACGAGCGGTGGTCGCAGGCGGTGGCGGCGGTTACGCAGCATCTTCGCTCTGGTCTTCCGTCGGAGAAGAAGGCATCACACCTCGCCGTAACCACCCCAGGTTGAACAGAAGCCGTAAGATCTTTACACCGTTCACTATAGAGAAAAAACTAAGATTAATATATTTAATATACTTGACGCATTGTGTGTCAAGTATATTAAATACAACTTTTAGCTATATTATGACGGAACACGACGGAAAATAACATGCCATAAACAATGTAACTTTTGTTACATAACTCTTTGGTATAATTGACAAAAAAAAGAAGTTGATTAAGGCGAAGTTATATTGATAAAATGTAATAGAAAATAACGTACTTATTTAAGTATAGTACGTACATTCAAATTATTTTTTTATAATTGGCATCACTATGTCCTCTTCAGAAAGGTTTTATCCTCAAACTAATCTTTTAAAATTTGTACTATTACTTAAATTTTACAACTTTTGATATGTAATTCAAATCTACCAAAAAACGATTATAATGACAGTGTTGTAAATGAGATTTTGTGCATTTATGAAATCAATTAAATTTTAAATGTCCCTTCTTCTACCTCAAAATGATGCTATTATTTATGGTAACATAAAAAACACACTAAAACAATGTATCCACTCACACAACGCTAAAGGAATAATTTTGTTGTAGTCTATAGTTATTGGATCTATGCAGGTGTGTGAAATTATATTTATAGGCCTGTTTACACGGTGCAAGTGATAAGTACAGTCATAACTAATGGAAATAAGGCAAGAACATGGGATTAGTGTGTAGTCAATGTACTTTCAGTTAAACTACTGACCACTTGAACTATAGTCCGCGCGCAAGTGCTAGGCATCTGAGTTATGGGAGCGGCAGGTGGGCGGTGCGCGCGGTATACAAGACAAAGCAAACTGGTATAGCGTGTCTAGAGTTTCCCACCCCCCTCCTGCCGCTCTCATACCTCAGGCGGTGACTAGAACTTGCGCGCAGACCATAACAAAAGTGCAAACAGCATAAAAATTACAATATGGCACAAACTCTACTTCTCCGTCTTGTTATAATTTGATCAAAAAATTGCTCAAATGCACTGTTATTGTTTTGAAGCGCCAAACCCACTAGCAAGTGTTATTGCACAAGTTATTGCACTCCATTGCTTGCGTAGTTCGTAAAACTTGCAGAAGTTGACTTGCTGCGGCTGTGAGCTTGAAAGTCGGTTCCGCAAGTCAACTTGCGCAATAAAACTTGCTACTGGATTTAGTGCTTGGAGACTGATTTATACGAGGATAGTTACTGGAAGCGAATCTCATGTTGTCTCTGTTTTCACTGACGAGAAACACAAAGTCAAAACGAGTTTTGCTTCGAGTAACTATCCTCGTGTAAATGAGCCGCAATAATTGATGAATCTTTTTGTCTTATTGAATCTTAAGCAAGTTTTTGAATTCCGCACTTTGTCCTAATCTAAAGCGTTACGACTTCGATCAACAATAGTACTAGATTTCCGATGAGCGCATCAAAAACGGCCGGAAAAAAAGACCACAAATAATGTTGTGGTCTTATTTCGCAACATAGTTTAATCAACCTTATTGCTTAGAAATTATATTTGATTCTGCCATAAATATTTTTGTTCGTATTTCAAAAATACGTTTACTTTTCAATCGAAATGGTAAATTTATTGCAAACGATAATAAACTTTATGTTTGAGTGTGAAGATTTATTATCAACCTATATGCAATCGCGGCCACTTGAGCGATGTATTTTTGTTCCTAATCCTTAATCTAGTGTTATTGTTGATCGAAGCATTACGATGAAGTTTGCAAGTCAGATGTTAGCTAACTGTAGTGGGATGCTCAAATGTCACATAGCTTCGAATCTTTATTTCTTTTCTCATGTCTGGTAGAAAACCTAGTTACGGTGCAAACATCTTATCGCACAATAATTATTACACAAATAACTAAACTTGGTAGGCATTCTCGTGCGACACGTCGACGGAAAGGATTAGCCGTCGTCCTTAATGGCATGTGGTCGTGCGACCATGCGATCCGATCGTATAAATGCTCAATTAAACATCTTTATATTCGTAATATTTTCTAATTGAAACTTATGCGATAGCTTTTAAGCAGTTGTTTTATTTTTGGTCGTAATACACCATTGTATCTAATGTATTAAGATATTTGATTGAACATTTTTACATTCACATCGCATGGTTGTGCGACCGCTTGCCATGTCATGCTGTGCCTGATTTCAAGAATAGATACAGTTTTTGAAGAGACAGTGTCACCTTAAGCTTTCTGATCTACATTGTTGATTGATGTCCTTGATCGGGTTGCCTGAATTAAAAGCCATAGATTATATTATTTAGTTGCCATATTACTTAGAGCAACGTGGTCTATGGTCATCGGTGGTCGCGTCGCTCTACGCCATATTACAATGCTTTACTTCGTGCATTTATAACTTGCCATACAATGCTATTTCAACAAAGATACCTTGGTCCTCTACCTCTTAAATAATTCCTAATTAGATAAATTGGATATACTAGTGATTTCTTTAAGACCCCTCTTGTAGTAGTAATGTAAGAAAATACCCAGGCCTAAATAATGTTTCTATTAATGTTAATAATTTTGACACATGTAATTGCCTTTAAGTGACATTTTGATGGCAATTGGTATTGTCAGTGTCATACACCTTTGAACTTTTTTTTATTGTAATCTATGACTCTTCTTTTTCTCACAATGTACATTTTATGTACTTAATACTACCATGAATTACTTTGCGCTAAAAATCAATTTGTATGTAAACATTTAGGCATATTTTTTTCTTTCATAATCCAGTGCCATTTCTTTTTTAAACTCCAAACACACAAGATACTTCTTTTATACAAAAGTATATACATGAAGTGTTGAATATAATTTGGGCTGCAGTACCTAATAGTTATAGACCATATAGACCATGTCTTCCGAGTAACGGAATCCGCGAAAGCAATAAGTAAATGTAGAAATTGTTTTACATTACTGTTCATTCGAACCATTGATTATAGTAAATGTTTTATTTAGGAATTTGAATGTTCAGCTTATGTAGGTAATAGTTAAGTAGTTTAGGTCTAATAGCCAACTAGAAATGGGGATTTTGAGTATAGAAGATATCCTGCAAAAATGAAAGATTTATGAAGTAATAGTTTATACTCCTATAACATTAGACAAAAGTGGTCCACCGAGGCAGGAATATCTTTTGAACCATTTCTTAGAGTTTCAGCTCATCTTGATTGATCGTCAAGGTTCATAAAAGTATAAATCTTTTATTTTTATTTGTTTATTAATCACCAACTCGCACTAACAGTGGTAAGACACCAAACTGTGTTGAATTTCTGTTGGAAGCAAAAATGTTGCTTGTTCCTATACATTTTATATCTAAAATGGGTTTCATTTGTCTAATGTTATATTTAATGGAATACAAGATGTAAATGAAATCATGTAATTCCTTCAAACTTCGTGATGTACTGCTGAAACTGATTAACCCTGCACGGAATACTTTTGGATTCAATAAAAAAAAAAAATTACATATTGTAAACATGTGTTCTTAACGCGAGGCATTTTAGCGCCCCGAGTCAAACGACCGCGTGGCGAGCGATAGCCGCGCAATTCGCTCGGGGCGCTAAAATGCCTCACGTTAAGAACACATGTTTACTTCTTGTATTTTTTTTTATTGAATCCAAAAGTATCCTTTGCTTTGTTTATCTATGTCAGCAGAGCATCACAAGGTTTGAAGGAATTACATTTCTTTTTTATTTTTCCTTTATTTGAATGGGATTTATTACTTAGTGTTAATGTCACCCCCGTAACAGAAAACATTCAACAACTTAAAACTAAACAATAGGTAATAAATAGTTCTTTTTATAATTATGACCTACTTTTCTATTCGTTTGATTTCGTTTACTCTCTGTATTGGTATTTGAAATCGACATAGGGAAGGATTTGGCTGGAGACGAGGTAGCAAACGCTTAATACAACTTGCCTGTACAATAGGTACATAAATATTGCAGATAAAACATTATCTTAAGGTGGGTCCACACTCGTGCAGCATGTAATGTAATAGTTATACCCACCATTAGGGATGTAGTATTGTAGAAAAATCTAACGAAGCCTTTGTAAAATCGTTAGTTATTGAAACATACTTATAACTTAATCTAGGCGATGTACATGACTAAGATTTTAGATTACTTAGAAGATTATTAGAACTCTTTTTGATAAGTCTAGCGTAAAATCAGTTCTACAGGCAAGTAATTTCTGTAAGGGGCACACTTTCTAGTTGGCTTTCGGACTGACCCATAAGTCACCTATTTAATACGAATCTTAGGGGACCTTGTATGTAAAACGAAATTCAAAACGTATTATACAAATGCCATATTCGTGTATATTCCCAACCAAAGCATCATTTTTATTGAGAAGTTTTGGTATTTTCATTTAACCTTGAAGTACAATTAAGTGATATAAGTGAGATGTGTCGAGCTCTTCTTTTATCTGTGTAACAGATACAGCAATAAGTATATGAAGTAAATATAGAAATATATTTATATATGACTTTAGTATATAATTGGTGTATGTATTATTGAAGTACCCTTAGTGTTGTGGGAAGATGTGTGAATTTGTATAATGTTAGGTCGATACGCACAAATATTAGTGTAGTCGTTATGTGTATGGTCGTGTGTTCGTTCGTGTGGTAGACTTGTGGGCGGAACATTTGACTGTACACGATATAGATTTAAAATGGCTAACCTGGAACTAAAGTGGTCTATGATACAAAATAAATGTTTTCAGATAACAGAAATTTAAAATTTTAAAACATCAAATTAATTCTAAAATGGCATTTTAATGATAACCTTATTTTAATGACGTAATGACCACTTTGGCCCGGATTTATTTGCCGTTTTTATGTTCAAAGATGCTTATAGATAGATTTAGTCAAAAATGTTACATAGACCACTTTAGTGCCAGGTTAGCCAAATATTAATATTAAAGAGAGATTCCTAAATACGAGCAATATTAAACGCCTAATATGGTAACTAATTGTGATGTGGATGTTAGCTTGTGTCAACATTTAATTCATAAGTAGTACTTGTCTTACAGAAAACGTAAGGTTTTACCCCCACTTAAAGATTTTTGAAGGTAGATTTTGATGTATTAGGTACTCGTGTTTTTATTATAATACGTTGTATGGTCAAATGTTTCGTCTGCGAACAATAAGTGCTGCATACCGGGGCGACACTGCGTGTTGTACCCACAATGCAATAAGACGGTGTCAAACTAGGGTATTTATCGGTAAATGGCGCGTTCAACATGTGGCTCTGAAACGAGCGGGCTACACGTGAGACGCAGATTGTTCTCTGACAGAAATAAACGAAGCACAAATACGATAAAAAAAAATTACATAATATTTTGGTTCTGTGATATGCGATGAGAAAAATGAGGTTACAAAGATCATTTTGTAAATGTAAGTAGATATAAACTACGACAACATGTCCCGCCCCTCCAAAATTCAAAACGCTTCAATGTATTTGTGAAAGTATTTACAAAGCACCACCAATACTCCCAACGCATGTGTGCTTGTTGAGACAGCCGTCAAACAAAAACTACAACTACATACACACTCTTTAGTAAAGATGTGACTTAACACATTGAAATAGTAATTTGGAGGGGCGGGACATGTCATCGTAGTTTATCTCTATTCTTTCGGCACCATCGATACAATATAAACTTACGTACTAGATGCGCCTTTTAGAAGAACAAAAGGTATCAAAGAATCGTGGTTCTGGAACTACAGACAGTGTCATTGAACTTAACAGTAGTGTCGATTCTGTTGCGCACTTTGACAGGATTAAACTAAACTAAGGGTGTTTGTCTCTTTCTGTTTCAATAGAAAAAGAAAGTGACAGTTGCGTTTAGTATTGTTTAGTACTGTCAAAATGTGCTACAAAATCGACACCAGTAGCTGTCTAGCGGTAGTTTCAACCCTATTGCGTCTATGGATTTGGCACATGTAGCCTATACGAGATAGCGTGTCTATTTATTTCAATGTCGTTGTTTGGCGCACTTAAATACTGATGGTTTTGAAATAGTGAGAAATTTTCGAGCTTCCGCGTATCGTATTCTGCTGAAACGCGTCTAGTTACCGCTCGTTTCGAAGCCCCCAAAGCGCTCGAGCTTTGCCGTTTGGCATACAAAGCCTACTTATCCTAACAAGGGATTATATAACGATCTAATTTAGTCCTTAAAGCTGTTTATATAAAGTACAATTTCATTTGTATAAACTGTAAATGATAATGTCGTGTCATCACTGATCGTGTTGAGTTTATTGTATTCTGTAGTAACGTATCGATAGGTTCTAACTCTAGTCATTATTGTTTTGTATAGCTGTTAATAGATGTTCATCTTAACCTGATAATGGGTGGTTTACTGGTAAAATATGGGCTTATTTATGTTGGTCTTTTAAAATTATTTGAGGTTATTATACTAGCCAGGCGAGGTGAAGACAGATGTCATTTCATTTAATTAAAATATATCGCACTGCTAGATCAATAGTGTATCAACTCAAAATGAAGCTTTTTCAGAATCGACAGAAAACTGATTATTTACTTCCTGTTATAGATTACAATTGAAGTGAATGAAATAAATTACGTGTGAAGATTTGTGTTTGTAAATGCATCCATGATACAGGAGAAAGCCTAGTGAGGCGCAACGTTTTTAAAAAATAAAATACCTATAAGAGTTATTTCAAATTGATCAAATTTTGAGTTGATAGGTACAGCAGCAATCTAGCAGTGCGACATGCATATTGTTGTTAGTTAATTTTATTATGGCTAAAAGCTAAAGCGCAGTGGTACATTTGAACCAAGCCTAACATTAGGACGAGTCTTACCCGTTATTACAAAAGATGGTGTAAATAAAACCCAGGTGTTAAAATAGTCTTCTCTTTTTGTTATATGACGTTCGAAAAGGATGGGTATATTTTAAAACTGGGTTTATCTTAGTCTCGGTTTAAACTATATTTTGTAATAAGAGGGTGTAAGTTTAGAATAAAATTTATACCATATTCCGCGTTATGTTACATTGACATCTAGTGGGAAGGCTCTATTTAAAAACAAAGACATCTGGGAAATAGACTCGTGCATTTTAATATGAGCTTATACTTAGTTTTATGTCGGATTCACAATAGACTTTACGGGTCGTGTCGTGACGCATCTATAGATGCATCTGACACTATCAGATAAATATATATAAACTAATATTATAAAGAGGAAAGATTTGATTGTTTGCATTGAATAGGCTCTGAAACTACTGGACCGATTTGAAAAATTCTTTCACCATTAGAATCCTACATTATCCCTGATGAACATAGGCGATAGAATATTAATGAAAATAAAACTTCATACGCGGGGGACCGCGAGGGCACAGCTAGTTATGTATAAAGGCATACACACCAGATTTGGAGCGCTTTCAATTTAAATGGTTGGTATCGTACTGCAGCCGTGCCGCAGCAGTGACGATGTCGTGCGGCTGTCGTGCTGCGGACGGGCGGTTCTGTTTTTTCATATAGTTGACGCGACGAGAGAGCAGCGCGTCAACCGTACTGCCGCCGCGCGTGCGCGGTACGGGCGATGCATTGCTCTCTCGTCGCGTCAACTGTATGAAAAAACAGAACCGCCCGTTTACAGTACTATAGCCGCACTGCTGAGGCACGGCTGCACTTCGACACCAAGCGACTAAATTGAAAGTGCCCTTACTTGATGCGTACGTCATGACATGTAAGTCTAGTGTGCACGTCTTCATACAATATACAAGGTTAATCGGAAAGGGGGTACTAAGCCGAAAGGGTGTTAAAGTACCCATAATAGGGGATAACTTTTGTTCTACAACTTTCTCCAAAACTCGATAGTTTAAGAGAAACAGCTTTTCAAAGATTTCGTAAAATATATGCTAAAATCTATCTGTCCATAGCTATGATCTGCTGTGTTTACTATTTAGGTCATATTTGGAGTCACGGATTAGAAACTTAATTTTCTGAATTCATAACTAAAGCAGATATGTATTTTTTTTAAAAAAAACTAAAATAAAAAATCTATTTGCATGAAAATAAAAATTATCGAATTTTGAAATTTTAACACTTGCTTTAAAATAGTCATCAGTGATACTTTTAGTGGCCCGCGGCTTAGTATCCCGTTCCGACTAACCTTGTATATGAATCCGATAGCGTCTGAAGCACTTAGGTACTGATGCGTCACGACACGACCCATAAGTCTAGAGTGAATCCGGCATTAGCCAGGTAAACCTAGGTGTAGCCGCGCTTTGTTTAACTATAGTCTTATTTTACCAGTAAGCCAGCACAATATTATTAAATAATATTGTAGTATTAGAGTTATTCGGAACAAAACCGTTGTTCACTAGTGATCACTTTGCCACGAGTACTAATTAATCTAATTGTCTTTGCGGAATACGAACTTTTAAGATTTTTACTATCCATAGCGTGTTTTATATGAAAGCGTCATAGCAACGTACTGTGAATGATCGTATTGAATGTTACCATGTACAAAAATTCGTATTCCGTGTGTTCGTATCAGTTGATAGTGTAAATGGCCTAATTTGTAGTATCTGTCGTATGTATTTATTGATATATAGCTTTTAATTTATTTTATTACTTCTAAGCGGAATTATAGCTCTTCTATATTGCTGCTTGATGTTGGCAACATTTGTTGAAATGGTTTCAACGTGCAAAACGTTTACTAACAATTTTATATCAAGCTGCAGTGCGTACCCATTTATTTGAACTTATGTTGCTAATATTAAGTGCGCGTTCACGCTATGTGTTATGTCAATCAGCTGTCTGAGACCGCAGTGCATTGCCGTAACTAGTTTGTTATGCGTTGCATCTTCTAAATTGCTTTAATGCAAGAATGATCAAGATTTCTGCGCTTCCTTAGCGCCAAGTCACACCTGACGGAAGATACGTCGCCGATCTTTCGTCGCCTAATTTACTCGACGGATTTTAGGAACGCATCTTCGGTCAAATGTGTACGGTATGAGATGTTTGTATGGAATTGTGTGTACCGGCGGAAGATCGGCGACGTATCTTCCGTCAGATGTGGCTTGGCTCTTAAGCGCAGGCCACACCGCCAGCTAGCGAGCGGGCGAGGAACGTTTCACCGAGTCTAGCTACTTTAGTGACTCAAATGATGTGAACCAAAGTATGAAAAAGCCAGTTCGCCCGCCCGCCAGCTCGCGGTGTGCCTGCGCTTTAGGGTCTGCGTCCTGTGCCGTCGCACCGCTGGCACCACCTTAGTTACGGCACTGCCGCAGTGTATCTCGGTTCTACATACATCATGGACCTTAACCATATTTGTGCACAGAACCAAATGCCATTACAAAAAGTACGTCACAGACAGGCCCGCCGCTAGCTGTTTCGTCGCCCGCGTGCAATACCGAATAAAAAACGCGATGAGCAGTGCTGCCAATAAATATTTTTGATTAATTCCCAAGCGATACTTGGACGACCTTTTTTTTTAGACGCTCCCCTCACTCTTTCGATTACTGTATTTTGAGTGACACAAAACCGAAAAAAAATGAAATTGGTCTCAATTAGATGACTCGCTCGATTTGCCGCCCCCCTGGGTGTGCTGCCCGTGTGCGGTGCACGCTTTGCACGCTCGCTTACGGCGGCCCTGGTCACAGACTCGGTGAGCTCACTCAGCTTGCTCACTCTCACAGTTGGTGTGCATTACGCCAAGCGTGAACACGCCCTGAAGTGATTCTATGTATCTCTTTTTTGTAATGTTTTTACCAGTAAAGAGCGCACTATTTAGCGTTTCTAGTTCAGAGGTCGTAGTCAGTATGTATTTGAAATTGACGCTTAAAACATATTTAAATTTTAATGTTTATAGATAGTTTAATTCACGAAGACGCGTCCCACCCTTCTTCTAAATCGCGTGTTCTCTGTCACTTTAAGATGAAGAGTGAGAGAGAACACGCGATTTAGACGAAGAGTGGAGCACGTCTTCGAGTATTGAACGTACTATAATTAATATATTCCATAGATTAGATGGTTATTAAGAGAGTATATTATTACCCTACAGTAGGTGATTTGAACAATAATAAATAAAAAAAAATATTTCGTGTTTTTATGTACAAAAAATTTATATGTTGATAAATTGTTGTAATATTTTTGTTTGGTCGATATATTTATAAATACATATTTAGATATTTACCTATTTTGTTATGTGTAATAATTTATAACACCAAATAGTACCTTTCAGATTTGTATGTATATTTAATGCAAGAATTGTAAGCAGTGTGTAGAGATTTTGTTGAATAAATGTCATGTTTCGAAAATTGTGTTCTCTTTCATACATTTTCGTGTCTCGTGCATATTTGATAAGGAGAAAATTACACTCGATCACGAAATGTTGAAAAAATCTGGTAGAAACTGGCAGTGGGCAGCCACACCACCCACACTCCACCGCCATGCTTGTGACTGCATCCTACATTTATCAGTATACTGTGATCACTACTTGAGTATGACTAACCTATACATATTTAATATGATATATACAGTATGTTATATAACAGAGGGTGTATCCTTAAACTCGTTAATCTATATTATTAATAGATAAAAATAAAAATAACAGCATAGAAAAATAAGTATATAAAAATAATTAATTAATTGCGACATTGCCGTACTTCCACGTTTAAAGCCAAGTGCGAGTGTACGGCGTTTCTTTTACGTAGGTATCAATTTAATATTTTTTGTGAATACATATTTAATTATTTAAAAAAATAAAAACATTTTGTTTTTTAAGGGTAATATTTTTTTAGCATGTATAGAAGTTACTATTGCGGGTTAATGGGAACGCCTTTCATTAGTTAACATACTGTATAATTTAATAGACTTACTGTACTATAGTCTGATTTGAGTATTAAAATCATAATAAAAATGTGATTTAAATTACAATTTACACAAACACACGCAGTACCACCAGGGCGACAACCTATACATCGTCTCGAAAAAAAAAACGAACGTAGGTAAAACATAATTTTTGTGTTAGAACGTAGTAAGACTCAAACAAATTTTAATACTACAAAGGATAACAACAATCTAGTCATAAAGTAATGACACAATTTGTGTAAATAACACCTATATGTCGAGTGGTCAGTTAAACAGTTAACGGCATTCAGTTGACGGTGTCATAAACAAGTTTACGACGAGGCCGAGGCTGCTAACTCTTCACGGCATTCGTGACCTGGCTGTGATTTACTGACCAGTTTAGGGTTGATATCACACTTTCTTGACAGAATTTTTTATTATAGTACAGAATATCGAAATATAGGAAATCGGGCACGTGTCAACTCGATGGGTGGTCATGTGGTATGTGAACATTTCCTTGGATCCGCCACTGCCATAATGTTCGTGACCGCGGTGCGTGCAGCGTGCAGGCTGGCGTTGTGTAGATACACGTTAACCTCGTACTATAAACATCGCACAGCCTGCCCACCGAACGCGTCGCGGTCGCGTCACTTGCAAAATATTTCCATTACTATACAATTATATATATTACTAGCGACCCGCCCCGGCTCCGCACGGGTGCAATGTAGATACTAATGTGGGGCATATAAACGTTCCTCTTGAATCACTGTCTATTGCTGAAAACTGCATTAAAATCCGTTGCGTAGTTTAAAAGATCTAAGCGTACAGACAGCGGGAACGACTTTGTTTTATACTATGTAAAGATGAACGAACCTCAACCCTAGTCAATCTGGCGCAATGTCAAAATTTAATAGCATTATTATGAACACTCGAACACCTCATAAACTGAAGGGATATTGGTACCTTTTACCGCTTTTACGCGTCACAAACCTATGTAATTTCTTTGTTAAGGGATCTGGTACTTAATGGCACGAAATCTTCAAACTCTCTTTATGCTCTTAATATTCTGTATACATATAGGTATTAAGCGGTACTATTGTCCGTCGTGTGCGTTGTGCGTTGTCGTCCTTATGGTCAAAGCACACATATCAACTCGGAAAGGGATCGTAATCGTATCGCCTTTCGCCTCGCCGTCAAACAGGCGTCAACCTAACGTAAGCACGTAACCAAACCGGATCAGCAGCTCCTATACGTTGACTCGGCTACGGCTAGGCGACGCCGCGCTTACGGCTCGCAATAACAGTAGTGTGCTGCAGGCAGGCCGCGGGAGGGGTAAGAGGGGCAAGGGTGGATGAAAAGACGTGTGCTCGGGTACGGAGAGACGTAAGCCCGGGGACGACGAGCCGTAAGCGCGGGAACCACGTTGACCACACACCGCACCGCGGTTCGTGAGCTTGTCCCGAGGCGAGGCGATTACGTTACGATTCCGATTAGTGTGCGTTGCAGTAGGGAGTTTCATACAAAGAATACTGAACGGCTTGAGTTGATACGGCGACGATCCCTTTCCGATTTGATATGTGTGCTTTGACCTTTAATGTTTTATTTTCACGGACAAAAATGTTCGCCGAGGTGTGTCGCTCCTCTGCGCGCTGGGCTAAAGCCCGATATAAATATCGGGTGTAAAAATTAACGAAGCCGAGAGCCACGTATTCTTCCCACCATTACGAAGATTTTTTGTTATTAGGCCATACCTGGGAACTGACTGGTTATAGAGATATTGAAGGTCAAAGTCAACATATATTTGAACGTTTTTCACGAAAACTAAGTTTAAATGTTATTACTAAACATTTTTCTATACAAACATTATCAACATTTTCGAAATGTAGGCACAGTCTGCTGCGCGCGCGCTTACATTGCGCACTACAATTAAAAGCTATTTTCTAATACCAAAAAATAAAAGTCCTTTCCCAGCAATTATTTTTGCTGTATGTTACTTAGTTTGATGTACAGTATGCGTAGACTTCGGCTTCGTTAAGGCTATTTTTACACCCAGTATGTATAAAGCATTTTTGGAGAACTAGGAGAGTATCTGTAAGGTTGGAACAATATTTAGTCGCGGAGGTTGAAAAGGGTAGAATAGGCAATGTAATCAAAAGGAGAATTTTAATTCTGTTAACATGCCGTCCTTTCTCTCTCACTCAATAATTGATTGAAAGTAATTGGAACCCAATTTTAAGCGATTGGTACACATTCGTTTGCTTTTCTTGCTGTAGCCGCTGTTGGTGAATTTGATTTCTACTTGATTAATTCAAAATACGCAAGCTTAAGGTCTGGAATTGTGCTTGATAAATAGCAATAGGCATCACACAAATATTTCCTTAATACCCATATAAACCTGGCCTTATTCCAGAGCTCGCTGTAACACAGAGACGGATTATAATGTCCGGTAGCTGGCGGCGACTAATAACGCAAACGTCTAATTAAGCTTTAGATTACGCAAACATTTATGCAGATTCTCTTCCATTATTGTTACGACGTCACTTAGAAACAGGCCAGGTAAAGGCTGAAACGTAATATCTAACTTATTTTATCTTGCGACCTACCGAAAAGAAGAAATTTGGTCAAAGAGTGTCTTGTATCAACGCTGCTGAGGACACCACGCAGAGCAACACGACGCCGCTGCCGGCGCGCCGGCAGTACGTGTGCATTAGTTATCTATCTTTACATATTATAAAACAAGGTCGCTCCCGCTGTCTGTACGCTTAGGTCTTTTAAACTACCAACGGATTATAATGCAGTTTTCAGCAATAGATAGTGATTCAAGAGGAAGGTTTATATGCCCGACATTAGTATCTACATTGCACCCGTGCGAAGCCAGGGCGGGTCGCTAGTTTATAATAATAAACATAATTTGATATGTAAGTATGTTAAGTCTGTAATGTAATTAATGTCTGTAAGGATCTTTGAGCCTTTCGTAACCTGATATTACACAACAAATAAATAAAAAATACAACAAAATTATTACCACACCAGGCCAGCGTGGCAGATTAAGGCCTAAACCCTTCTCATTCTGAGAAGAGGCCCGTGCCCTGCAGTGGGACAGTAATGGGCTGGTTAATTATAATATTATTATTGATTTGACTGCCTCGTTGGTCTAGTGGTCGCAAGCGTGACTGCTGAGCATAGGGTCCTGGGTTTGATCCCCAGGTCGGGCAAAGTGATATTGGGTTTTTCCATTAGGAATTTCTTAGTAGCAGCCCGGAGTCTGGATTTGTGTCCGGTTAATGGCAATAGTCTCGCCCCCTTTTACATGGGACGTAAACATAACTGGCGAAACGAGGGAGTTATTAAAACACCTCTGCCTAACCCTTCGGGGAATACAAGGGGTGATGTTATGTTTATTCTTATTGATGTGGAACATCTAATACGGCGGTACGGTTATGAGAGCGGCTGTTGTGTGGCGATGGCAGAACTTCGTAAGTTCGTCGGCTCTCTTGATTTAAATTGCTTGTCGGGTACAGTCGAACAAAGCAAGTCGTACCGTAATTTACAAGTGGAGCACTACAGGTATTCTTTGCTTTTAATTGAGGCCGCGAGAGCAAGAACGGCCTATATACCTACTAATTTGTCTTATTGAGATATTCAAAGAAATTAATTTTGAAATTCTTGAGTTTTGTGTTTTTTTTGCCTTTGTTACGGCAAAAAAAAATACAAACTCAATTTTTAATGCAATAAATATTCAGTTTTTAATGCAACAAATGTTACTAATGCTTGATAGCTCGAAAAATCAATATTAGGCCATTTTGCTTCTTTAAAAAACAGAGTTATGACGAAGATAGGCTTTTTTTTAAAACGTTATTTATGTCGTTTTTGCGCGCGCGGTCTCAATTGTATTCATACAACCAGCACAGTCGTTGTTAGCTATTATTTTTAGTAATTTACATATCGTCAGTGGAAAGGTAAAAATACTAAAGCGCCAATATACCTACTTTACAGTAGAGAGATTCAAAGTATTTTTTTAAGAAAATAAACATAGTTATTTTTCTTAAAGTATACATTTTAAATAGATAATTAAATTATCTACTATTAAACTACTATTAAATTATCTACTATTACTATTTAATATGTATACTCTTCCAATGACGATATTTCCTAAATGTTAAGATATTACAAAAAGACTGTCAGTAAAAAAAATGAAGCCGTCGCGTGTCGCTATCAGATGTGAAACGTCTAAACCAGAGGTCCTCAAACTTTTTTGTCGCGTAGACCACTTGCTATGTTTTTTGGTTGTGGGTAGGTCCTCTGCTTAGCTAATATTGCATTTTTGTAAATTCATCGACTTCAAATGTCTTTTTGACTGATTTCTAACTGAACTGAGGTGTAGAGCGAAAAACAATAAAAAAAACACATGTTAATTTTTATACATTTATTAAAGAAATTCAAATTAAATTTAACCAAAATAATTTTAGTATGCAGGTACCTATTATATGATGGTAAAAACTAAGCAACTAATCATTTGTGTATGTGGGTTATTCCATTAATGAAAAGTCAAAATTAAAGTCACGACTTGCTTAAATGAAATCTACTATCGCGGGCCCCCGTTTACATCTCACGGACCCCCAATTTTTTTTTCATTCGTATGGACCCCTTGTAGGTCGCCGTCCACCCCTGGGTGTCGATATAGACTACTTTAGGTATTACTGATCTAAACTCATTTTGTAAAAAATAACTGGCCGAATCCAACCGAAGAAAGCCGACGAGTTACGAAGGTCTGTTTTTACAAAATGAGTTTCGATGTTTCTCATTGCCAGGCGTCCAGTATTTTTTTATTTTTAGCTGATGTTGTTCCACTGTTGGATAAAGGCCTCTGTTTTGGTCTAGTTAATGTAAGTGTAGGTAATTCTTTCAGAAAGTGCCAAGCTCGCCCTGCCATCAGATTCTAAAACACACTACACAACACACTATAAAACTACTCAATTATATACATAATTATATGCATAAACTCACGCCTTTTTCTCATGGGGGTAGGTAGATACTATAGAACGCCACATGCTATGATCCTTACATACTACTTTCGCTTCGTCTACAATTCTACATTCATAGGTACATTTTGTCAATACTCAATATAGGTATCTTATATCTATAACTATTCTGTAGGAAATGCATTAACATATTCATTGTAAAACTTTCCTAGTTCACTCTCGTAACCATAAACTTCAATCTAAACGCTACATAGGAAAACTACAAGGTATTTCTATAAACATTTTCCGTCCGACCTTGGACAATGTGCATTGTAAAGTGGTTGCAAGGTTCAAGGTTTGATCTTTGTCGGGAAGTTATTGGGTCTTCTGCTATAGGTACAACCAAGGGTTTTGAATTGTATCTGGTAAATATTTAGTTAAAGGCTCGCCTATCGAGATGGGAAAAGGAGTATACCTCTGCTTACCCCAAAGGGGAATATCTAAGATCTCATGGCGCTTTTAGATAATTTATTCCAATGTTCCAATGTAAATTAAAACTAGCTCCATAACAAAAAATGGATCAATAAATTTTATCTATTTTATCAAAAAGTCTCAAAATTTGCTGTAGTAATATGTAGAAATTACCTGAAGTACCTACACCTTTATTTCTACAATACTTCAAGGTATTACGATTTGTATCAATGCCTTATCTTTGGTGTGGAGCGGGCAAGTGAACCTGTTGCACCCCCAGCCTCCCTTTATTACTTTATCTCGTGTTATATCCAGCATTCCAGCCAGTCGCTTATCGTACGGTCCGCAGAAAGGACGCGCTCCCATAGTGGATGGCGCGAAATCTCTTGCGATCGTAACTCGTAGTTAGTTTTCATGAAAAAGTTGATAATACGGACTTAAATTGTTAAGGAGGTTGAATGTGTTCTTTTTTAAATTTAAAATTGATGTAAGGGAATTTGTGTTCCAAAAAAGATATTTTTAAATTACATTTTTGTTTATGGCTTTGTTTTAGCGGGAAGTTAGTTTATTAAAATAATTACGATTGTTTTACAGTGAGATTTATTAGAAAATACGAAAAGAGAAATATTAATAATGTTGAAGTACTTAATGAATTTGTTTTAGCGGGAAAGTTAGTTTATTAAAATAATAACGATTATTTTACAGTGAGATTTATTAGAAAATAAGAAACGAGAAATATTAAGTTTGGAATCTAATCAATGGTAGTATGAAATTCGAATAATTTAATAATCCACTTTGTGTGTGTAAAAACAATAGGTAATCTAATCACATAAAAGCTGATTCTAACAAACAATGTTTATAACATAACCAGTGCACAAACAATTTCAAAAATGCATATCCTGCAACTGTCCTGCATATTTCTCTTCGCGCCAGTTCTTTCTGGTTCGTTGTCCTCTCGGGTGGTGCATAAAGTGGGGGTCCTAATGGCCTCCCGCTTGGACTCGCCATTTGACCTGGAGCGCTGCGGCCCGGCCGTGGATTTGGCCTTGGACAGCGTCAATGAAAAGTTCTTGGCGCATCACGGCATTGAGCTGCAGAAGGTGCAAGGCAGGTATGTGATTATTCTTCACTATCAAACCAGATATAGATATTAAATTATCCCTTGAAGGTGGATGTATAGTCTGATCTAAAAAAAATGATAAAAAGTAAACAATAGTTTAGAGATTCATTTAAAGAAAATTGCTTTAAAAATCAGTCACGAGTTTTAGCAAAAAAACTATAAAACGTAGAATGCAATTGGAAATTTGATTTGGTCTAATCAATACCTTAATTTTTAATACCAGTTTCAGATAAAAAGACTCGAAAGATTTTTATTAGTTTACTTTTTTCAAATAGGTTTTAGTTTAAATGAGTTACGAAAACTTTTTTTTGGCCGGTCTTAAAACAATAAGCCAAAACCTTTAAAACCTGAATTTACGAATTACATGTTGTGCCGACCCCACCTAGTGTGGGATAAGGGCAGGGAGAAGAAGAAGAAGACTTTTTTCAAATAGGTTTTAGTTTAAATGAGTCACGAAAACCTTTTTTTGTACCATTTCGTCCTGGTCAAGATTAGGTTACCTTCGTTCTATCCGTGGGTGTCGTAAATATCTTACTAAAAGTTTAGTAGTTTGAAATTGACACATCTGAAGTGCAACTGAAACCATAGCCTTGCGACGATTCTAACTTCTAAATGTAGCGACACTCTGTCACTAAGCATGGAATACTACTCATCGCTTTAAACAAAATGTTCGTAAAGATATAAGTACCTATAACTACAAAGGTTAAAAGAAAAAACTTTTTACTTTGTTTATAATGGCTTTAAGTTGTCAAACAAATTTTAGACTCAATTTTCCTCGTTACGACCAAGTTTTATAGAACTTGTCAAAGTTTTCAGTAAATGCGTTTTTTTTGTACAAACGCTTTGTGTACGTTTTTTTTGTTGTTTAATGTCGTACTTAATAGCGAAAAAGTTTTTATTTCAAGTTGATCGTTTTGCCATAAAATCTTATATAATTTTTTATTATGAATACTCTCATTGCGGTTATTCATTTAAGGTTAAAAAAACAAGTATCTTGATTTGGCACACGAGATTGTTGACATGTGGGATGTTGACTCAGCAGCCGTTGTGCCGATAGTCGTTACAGCCAATGGTTTATTAGCCACTAGCGATCCGCCCCAGCTTCGCACGGGTGCAATGTAGATACTAATGTGGGGCATATAAACCTTCCTCTTGAATCACTCTATCTATTGCTGAAAATTGCATTAAAATCCGTTGCGTAGTTTAAAAGATCTAAGCCTACAGACAGCGGGAGCGACTTTGTTTTATACTATGTAAAGAAGAGTGTCGACTATATTTTTAAAAACCTCTACCACACAAGGCCGTGTAACAGAACGATTAATTTGTCTATAGCTATAGTTACAGCCTTAGTTTACCATAGACAAAATTACCTACATGCCTCGTTCATCACATAGCGTATTTTTTTTTGTAATGCACAACCGTTTTAGTTTTGGAAGCCAATTCTTCTAACAAACTTGTTGAAAATCGCAATCGTACCGCAGCTGAACCACGGCCGTTCAGATACCATTATCTCTATAAGAAAATACCCCAAACGGCTGGTGTATGCAGAAACAAAAGCTGCGGGCGAAAGTTAGTAACAAAATAAAAGGACTATTTCACCTACACTTCACTTAATATCACACTTTAAACTATGAAATGTAAATAAAACTGGTACTGAAGACGCTTGGAACCTTCTGACGTTACGTCTTTAAACTTTACATGGTCGTAAACCTGTCTTCAGGGAGACCATCTACTTGGCATTCCACTCGTGCAGTGTCTTTATAGTGTCTATTACCTACTGAATATCTTTCAATAAACTTTTGACTATGCAATAGGTATATTCCGTAGATTGAAAATTGGTATAGGAGGGTTCGCCTTTTGATTAAGAGATGAAAATGAGGTTCTTTGGTTGTAATTTTTTATTGAATAACTTCACTTTGCCTTTGAAAACGTAATACGGATTGATACACATTATAGTGCTAATAGGAACGTCATCAATGTTTTTTTTCGAACTCAAGTCGAAGAAGCTCATTATTTTTGAATTGCTTCTAGGAATGAATCAAGTGTTATCAGCATATGAACATATAAAAGTTATTTCTATTCAAGTTTTCTTGTTTATAAAGAGGATTTCGACACCCACGTGGGTACATCGATCGTCAAGCATGCATCACTATGATTGACGTTCAATTTTTCTTTCATCATATTATATTTTGTATTCATAAGTTATTATTATTAGCCTGAAAATAACGAAGATATCTTTTTCAAGATCAATAAGTAATTAATGCCTAATATCTTATTCATAATTTGATGAAGTAATCAATGCACTACCATCAAACTACAACGGTAAAATCTGAGCCGAATCAATTTAAAAAAAAGGAGAACAATTCGACGGTCCGTACAATCCCCTATGTGCTAGATACGTGATTTGCATGTTTTGTTTTCGTGACCTTCAGCCTAGCCTAGACAGTAACTTGGTAAATTTAACTTTAAATCCAATCATGACATTTCCCATAACTACAAAGTTTACTAAAATTTCCGACGTAGAACCACAGGAGTGGCAGTCCAGTAATTTTACTTTGGATTTTACTTTTTGTACTAATACCTACACTGCTACGCCGTTTTATATGAGACAACCAGATTGTTTTGACATTCCCAGATCCATGCTCTTGTGGGGAAGTTGCTCAATTTTGTGAGTGCGTCAATCACTTACACTAATGTTGTAAGCAGTAGTTAAGTGGTGGGTAC
This sequence comes from Amphipyra berbera, assembly GCA_910594945.2. Classification (NCBI taxonomy): domain Eukaryota; kingdom Metazoa; phylum Arthropoda; class Insecta; order Lepidoptera; family Noctuidae; genus Amphipyra; species Amphipyra berbera. The sequence continues at coordinate 4,939,566 of OU343138.1, forward strand.
ATGGTATACATAATACTCCACGTACAATATCATAAATGGCAATTACGACTTTGATTAATTTAAAGACTACCACGTAAAAGTCAATAAGTACTACTTGCTATTGCAAGATTATGAGAAGATTCCGATGTATAAGTAACATAAAACTTAGTAAGTACCACTTAAGGTATTTGCAATACGGATGATTCCGATGTATACGTAAGTGACGAATAATAATAATAAAAAAAAATACACTAAAAGTGATTTTAATGACCTATCTTTTCATTTTTTATAAAACAAAACACACATTAAACCTTTATACCAAATTTCATGACATTACGTTAAGTAGAACATGATGTACACGTGTTTGAAACTTTGAAGCGCTCTCCTGTAAAATTTGTCATTTGTAGTTACGGGATTATTCGTAGGGACCGTCGAATTGTTCGGAGATTAATTAAAAAAAAAACATTTTATGATATTTCATGAGTAGGTACGTTATTTAAAACCGAGGTCTAAAAATAAGAGCACTATAATTGGAAGGTTACTACATTGTATTTTATTTCATTATAATTAAATATTACTGCTTGTACGGTGCGGCGGTATAAAATTATTGCTGGTAAAAAAACACTCGTAGTTTATTTTTAAGAACCCTTTATTTAAAGATTTAATTCTAAACTCCTTCCAAATTCTAAGCATTAAGACGGCTTTACTTAATACTTTAATTTCACGACAGCGTATGTACTAACCGTATACGTAGTTCAAATACGCGAGTACTTAGTAAAATAACGCTCAAATACAAGAGGTCGTTGACCGCTTTCTCATCTAAAAGAACAGTTAAACACTGAAGGTCTTTCAACGTCTGCGTGTTTCTAGGCTCATTATACTGATAAATTATGAATGAAAAATTAATTATAAAGGCATATTCATTTTTAATGTTTAAGAGTTGACTGAAGCAGTGATAGCCTGGAGGTTAAACGCTTGCTGTCCATGCAGGAGGGTCTGAGTTCGATTCCTGCCTGCACCTCTGATTCTTTTTATGCATGTGTGGATCAGAGTTTCATTATCACTTGCATTAATGGTGAAGGGAAAAACAACGTGACCTGCACACCTGAAAGACTCCAAAAAGTTCGTGATGGAGTGTGTACTTGTGTAGTCCATCAACCCGCTCCAGGCTAGCGTTGTGGACTAAGCCCTAAATCCTTTTTATTTAGAGAAGAGGCCCATGCCTAATAGTGGGACACTAATGGGCTGATTATGAAACAGTATGGTATATGCTCCATATGTAAAAATTTGTCGCAGTCTACTGTTGGTCTCTTCATACTCTTCTTCATCTGGCTAGTGCCATTACTGACACTGCTACCTTATTCAATTTCAAAGTCACTTGACGAGGAGTGTCCTATTTTCTACTTAGAAAGACGAAAACACCATTATTGCAACCATTCACTGAGCGAAAAGCCTTTTGTATGCCGTGGGCTATCAACCTGTGACAGCTTATCCGTCTGTGTTGCATATTCCCTCAAAAAGCAGTAAAGGGCATATGTAAGGGTAACACATAATTCATTTTGTTAAAAATGTGTAGGATTTTTAATTAAGTAAAGTGTTTTTTTGAAAGCTTTTAGAATGATTGGAAGGTTATGCTTTCAAGTTGTTCGGAGGGAGAGTTTTTGTCCCTTTCTCGAATAACTGATATTTTTACGATATATATATATATACGATGTCAATGGGAACGCCGGTAGAGGACGTCCTAGAAGGATATTCATCGATGTTATTGGTGATGTTCTTCACAAAGGTCAGGTGCGTAGTAGTCTCACAGGCGTGCGTGTATGACAAGATTTATGAATGTGGATGAAGCGAAAGGGGTATGTAAGGGTCGTAGCATGTGCCGTTCTATAGTTTCTGCCTACCCCCATAGGAAAAAGGCGTGAGTTTATGTATGTATGTATATATATTTATATTTTATATATCTCTTATCAGCAGTAATTGAACACTTCAAACATTTTTAATCATGTTTAAATAGGATTCTGTATCGAAGTGTTTTTCGGGTAAACATTACGTCCGTTTGAATTCTTTTAGCTTCAATTATGACAGATTTAAATCCGGCCTTAATTAATAAATAAAAAACCGAATTTTGTGTGAATAACATATATTATTATATTAAAAGGTTGATCCGTTGTCATGCAAATAACAACAATAGGAGGATGTAACATGGAGGGGCTCGTGGCTAATTACCAACCGCGCGGATCATACGATTTGCGAGGTTAAGCTGCGCTTGCCGCAGTCAGTCCGTGGATGGGTGACCGTTCGTTACACATCGAGAGCCCTCCGTGCCTTGGACAGCACGTTAAACAGTCGGTCCCGGGTGTCATACGAATACCCATGACAGTCGTTACGGGTATTCAGAAGCCCGAAAGTCTGACAACTGGTCTAACCTTAGAATATTCGGCAGTGCCCAGTAACTGGGTTGCGGAGGTCTGATCGCAGTCGCTCCATGTAAAATACTGGTATTCAGACTGGACGCTAGTAGGATGGAGTCTAGGAGGATGTAACAATAAATATCGTCATTAGACTTGTTATTACATCTCTAATTTGTTTTATAGCTACCCGTCATGTTCCGGTGCCATAGCCCCAGGGTTGGCGGCAGACATGCACTTCAAGGACGACGTGATCGCCTTCATCGGGCCAGCCTGCGCCTTTGCCCTGGAGCCGGTTGCCAGGCTGGCCGCCTACTGGAACACACCTATCATCACCGGGATGGGGGACCAGGTAAGGAGTATTAGGAGGTTTAAGAGTATGTATGGCTTGATTCGCGTGTTTTCATCAGGGTTGCCCGACAAGTTTCGGACTCAATCAGAGTCCAGATCGATCCGGCGAAGTCTCGTGACGATTTAAGTGCGATTTAAATGCGTGAGTAAAGAGATGTATATTCTTTAACATAAATCTATTATCAGCGTTGACTCGCTGTTTAAAAATTTCGATCACCTGTGTACAAGCACTTCTTACGTCTTTAACTTAACAAGTACCTGGTATACTTATACTCGTCTTATTTTTGGATTTGCAGCATAACTATTTCATAAGTGTACAGATAAAAAATACTGGCACCAAACATTATATGTATTTTTTTTGTTGGTCTATTAAGGTTTACGAAAAGCATCTTTCCCTATAATGCTAAAGGGAGTACGCTTTACATAAATAATGATTTAGAATAATCAATATTGTAAGGTACGCAGATATAGTAGCACTAATACTTTGGTAAACACAAGCGCGGTCGCAGCCTAAGATTTGTGGTCATATCTATACTATCTATACTAATATTATAAAGAGGAAAGATTTGTATTTTTGTATGTAACGAATAAACTTAAAAACTACTAGACCGATTTCAAAAATTCTTTTGCTGTTAGAAAGCTACTTTATCACCGAGTAACATAGGCTACGGGCGGAGCCGTGAGGACACAGCTAGTTAACAATAAAATAAGTTGAGCATTAGAATTTATTGCACATTTTTTGTTTGTAAATTGTTATTTTTAGGAGGTTTGTCAATTTGACGTGTACGATTTGGGGAGGGTCATGACCCCTACGACCTCCCCCTCGGGCCGCCACTGTGTAAACAATAGACCCCTTAAATCTGGATAATTACGTCAGTTAAGATTAAGTAGTCATTATCATTGTATAAGGCGAAGAGTCAAGCAAAAAATCACATTATTCAGGCCTACTTATATGAAACACAGTATAAATAACAGGCTTATTGCCTTCTCACCAAGTTTAGTGACTTGCAGAATGATATTTTTGGAACGTTTCGTGCCTCTACGGGGTGACAGTGACTAAAAATAAACAACGTAATCTTTTCTTAGCTACTCTACAGCTCGTCTTTGATACAAGCACCCAGGTCATAATTAACTGTGGTGAAAGATGAAAGAAATATGTATATGGGGAAATAATATGTTTGCAAAAAGACACATATACTCACGCCTGTAATTCCCGAAGGAGTTTGTACACCCACGTTTCACCTCTGCTATAGTCGCCGGTACGTATCTTGGCAAGAGACAGAAGATAATTCCTCTCCTTGCTTTCTTTTAAACACACATATTTAAAATTAAATTATGGCAATTACCATAGAACAATGACAATAAAAGTGTAGCAATAAAAGTGTCCATTTCTTTGTTGCACTAAGTATACATGCGCAAACTTAGTCCCACTACGCCAAAACCTTGCCAAGTTACGTGCCGGTAACTTTAAGAACGAACGAAACTTTTCACAAAAAGAACGTTGGAAATGTACAGAAAATAATTATCAAAACAGTTACTATGGGAAGACATTTTAATTCTTATTTTCAAAGTCGTAGAAAAATAATTGCTTGATCCAAAGACTATAATTACCTTAAAAATGTTTCAATATGATTTTGTAAAAGTAAATGATACACCTAATTACTGAATAAACTATTCAATTCTCTAAAAAAAAATCCTAGACTCTAAAAATCACAGTTGAAAATACAAAGTGTGATTTATCTACTCCTGTGGTGTGAGTGTTTCATTACTAGTTCATAACATACTGTAACTCTCATATTATTACGAATAGACCTAAATAAACAGTAGGAGTAATTCAATTAAACGTGGGTAGGTTCTCATGGGAGACATATGATCTCTGACATGATAACGAGATTGTAAATTAGTTTTATATTGTGTACAACATCGTATTTTTGTAACACTACGAAAAATATGAAAATATGTCGCACCTTTAAAGACAAACCGTTACTAAGCGAAAATTTTCATGAATTGAGTTATTAATGCCATCTTTCATAAAATTACGTAAACTACAAGGTGAACTTGATACTTTTTTAAAACTCCACTTTTAGAGGGCGTAAAAAATAATCTCCACTTTTAAACGGCGTAAAAAATCACAATAAACAAAGTTCTATTTAATAAAAATACTTTTCTGTAATCGTATGTTATAGTGTACATAAATATCCATCATATGACCTCAAAAAATGGCTCAGAGCATCATGTACTTAAATTTTATTGTGAAAAGGTTTTTTTTCTTTTTGCTCCTGTGTAAAATTTGATATTTTCGTTTAGAAACGGTTTGTCTTTAAAGGTGCGATGTATTTTTGTTTTCACATTTCATCTTGTGTATGAAGTGGAAATTTGTGGAGTCATATTTTAAATAATTTTCTAGGAAATATTTTTTTATGACTACATTATTTTCTGTATTTTATTAGTATAACATGTGGATGTTGTGAACGTACTGTTTGACATATGTATGAAGCCTTAAAAGGAACTGTGACTAAGAAAAGTTGCTTCTTCATCTTTTTTTATGAGACTTAAAAGAATTTCAGGTAAAAAAACACTATCAGTTACTCCAAACTAAAACACTCGTCTAGCAATCCAGTAGCGAACGAAGGCTTCTACGAAAAGAAAGGTAATTATGTAGGCATTTCTTTGTAATTACTTAATTACTAAATCCAACCCCAACAGAAATGATTTTATATAAGCAAACACTCAGCTAATTTATTTTTAATTGTTGTTCTCGTAGTAAATCTACGCACGTAGTATGTAGCGCGTAGCACGTAGCGCGCGTAGGCGTAGTTTGTAGACACGGTTTATTAGTGACATTATTACGTACAAAACTGGATGTCACGTATTATTTGTATCGGATACAATATGTGAAAAATTACTTTGTATTAAGGATAATTTGTTATTGTAAACTAATAAACGACTTTTGCCAAACAAATTAGATTTGGTTTTTCTGCCAAAATCTATGTTTACAACTGCCCATCTTTTCCGTGCAGGATGGTTATACACATAATATAATAGCTGCCAAGTCTTTAATATAATACTTTAACTAAAATGTATCAATTACCATTGCATACTTGCTTAACCCGTATCTTCGCTTGCCTTTTTTTTTAATACAAACTTTCATCCCCTATTTTAATTTTACCTCTTTGGAGGTGAAACTCAAAAATCCTTCCTTGGTGGATGCCTACGTTATAAAAGGTACATACTGTCAAAATTTCAAGTTTCTAACCCTAGCGATTTAAGCTGTGCGTTGATGGATCATTCAGTTAAAATGATGATAATTCATTAGATTATCATATCCAGATTTCCCTTTCATAGCTGCTTTTTTGGTTTAGAGGTGGCAAGCGCGACCACTGATCGTAAAGTCCTGGGTTCGATCCCCAGGTCGGGCAAAGTGTTATTGGGTTTTCCTTGTGAAATTCCTCAGTAGCAGCCCGGAGTTTGGATTTGTGCCCGGTTGATGGCAATAGGCTTGCCCCCTATTACATGGGACTTAAACAAACGGCGAAATGAGGGTGTTGCTATACACCTCTGCCTATTCCTTTGGGGAATACAGGCGTGATGTTATGTTATGTTATTTCCCTGGCAATGCTTCTGCATCTGATATTAAAAAACACAAAAGAATCAAGGTTGTACGTATACAGCACACAGAAGGCTCGTACATGATACAAATAAATCCCATATTGTTTGCTACTCACGTAGGCACTCGTATTATACAGATTGCACGATTTGCAAAAGTTTTCCTTGAAACGAGGAAATAGTAAGTGATCCGTGTTATATCGTTTCAGATACGACGAGTCAAGTACATAATAAATGTATACAGCATGGGAGGGGCTCGTGGCTAATTAACAACCGCGCGGATCATACGATTTGCGAGGTTAAGCTACGCTTGCCGCGGTCAGTCCGTGGATGGGTGACCGTTCGTTACACATCCAGACCCTCCGTGCCTCGGAGAGCATGCTAAAAAGTCGGTCCCGGATGTCATACGAATACCTATGACAGTCGTTACGGGAAGTCAGAAACCCGAAAGTCTGACAATCAGTCTAACCTAAGGATATCGGCATTGCCCTGTAACTGGGTTGCGGAGGTCTGATGGCAGTCGCTCCGTGTAAAATACTGGTATTCAGCCGCATCTGGTTAAACTGAAAGCTGATCCCAAAATAGTTGGGAAAAAGCTAGGCAGAACATGTATACAGCATGACTGGTTAGTCGCTTTACATCCGAAAACCTTGAACTCTGCTCACCATTCTGTACAAATTTTGTTATTGGAAATCTCTGAAATCGTGAAAAAGAAATCTGCTGTTCCATACATTTTGTTAAGCAAAATTGATTATTTTGTATGGAACAGCAGATTTTTTTTTCACGGAATCAGAGTTTGTCCAATAGTAAAACTTGTAAAGAATGATGAGTAAATTTCATGGTTTTGCGGATGTAAAGCGATTAACCAGTCATGCTGTATACACAGGGTATAAACAAAGGACGATGCTCGTGAAGTATGGGAAAAAATCCCAGGCCCGGCTCAAATGAAATGTATCTCAGATTTTTAGTATACCTATATATACGTGACAATTTATTAATAAGGTGGCGTTGTCAAAATATTTTTCTAAATGTCATAAATTGCTCGTTGTTTTTTGTAAGGAGCTATACTGAGGAGTTAATAAATGGGAAAATCTTTCTTTCTTTCTTTACTCTTGTCCTAAGTATGACATTTAATGATCTATTTTAACTATGCTACCTACATAATCTGCAATGTAAATAGCCAAAAACAAGGGTAAATAAAATTATGTATTTTATTATAACCAAGATTCATAGCAGACTGACGTTTATATATATATTTTAATGAATATATTGAAGTATTTAGACATTTCACACTGAGAAATGTTAGGATATCCAGCGGGATAAGTTAACAAAAGTCGGTTATATTATAAAAAATAAACCGCACAAATCTCGACGAAGTATAACGAAGGACTGTGCATCGCATAGGCTCGCGTAGACTTTAAATATAATTCTATGTAAAAATTACTCCTGCAAAAAAATAATTGGCAAAATCTTGCGTTTAGAAAAGAATTTTGCCAATATTATTTATTTAGTATTAAATTATTATTTTTTTCTAAAAATATGAGATATGTTTCGTTTGTGCGGAGATTGGGTTTTTTTTGAGCATTATCCTTTCTGTAATTCCTTAAAACCACCGAGATCCATTACTACTATAGTAAGTGATTCCTAATCTTTTCAGTTTCAGCACAGATCAATATAACTAATGTAACTTAGTATAGTTATCGGGTTCCAGTTGTCCATAACTTCCATAAGACATGTCTTCTGGGGTATCTGTGTGTAAACTTAACGTAAACTACATCCAAGAGTGTATTAATTTAAGTAGAAGCACTAACACGATGTTATTGAAGGCTTTGCTAAATTACTTACCCGCAACTGTTTGTTTTATCGTAAATCTTGTGGTAATTTTACTGATGAAACTTTTGTGTTTGATAGTGATTCTTTTAAGCATATAATTTGTTACACTCGATGAATTAGATATTTGTTTTTTCGTTAAATTCAAACTTTTTACTTTATACAAATATTTTCATGTAACAGCTAGTTAACACAGAAACTGTTTACAGGATCTGTTTTAGCGGATCCGTTTTTATTTTGGTGATGGCGCCTGTAGTTGTATGAGCGAGTTTACATACACGACAGTATTCCGAATCCAGTAAAAAATACTGGATCCGTTATTTTTATCGTATCCTGTCTACCAGATGCGACGCAGCTGCCATTTATTTAACTGATCCGTCGGTACAGATGTGAACGTCACATCCAATACCGGTGGATCCGTTAAAACGGATCCGCTGTGTGAACGGGCGGTAAAGGTATCTAAAGATATAGTTTTATAAAGGTGTATATTTTATAAACGTTGAGGTAAAATCGTTGAATTTGTGTACAAATTCTATTGTTCATTTATGTAAGATGTGTCCTCACGGCTCCGCCCGTAGCCTATGTTACTCAGTGATAATGCAGCTTTCTAACGGAAAAAAAATTTTTGAAATCGGTCAAGTAGTTTTTAATTTTATTCGTTACATACAAAAATCCGAAAATACAAATCTTTCCTCTTTATAATATTAGTATAGAAAAAACTCTTGATAAGCTGACTGTGACGCCAGCGATCGAAAAATTGAGCTCCCGTCGCATTTTCAGCTATCGTAACTCGTATCAAATTGCGACCATTCCGATAAACATCATTTGCAGGCGCACTAACGCGGCTAATAGAAAACTTCATCTCAGCCCTTCTGACCTGACCCTGCCAGTCTGACCCTTCACTCTTTACTTAGCCTTTCAAAGGGTTATCTAAAGGGTTAATGGATTTTCAAATCAATTTGACAATTCAAAACTTATCAACCTGCGTTTTAATAGTAAATATTTATTTGATAGCTATTTTAATTAAGATAATCGATTTGAGACTAATTTAGTGCATAAAAATGTTTTTCTACATAATTACATAAGTAAAGAAAGGGATTGAAAATGGCGGCGCTTCTATTGTTGTTGTTATTTGCATCTCGCTTACGCACATTCTCTGTGAGCGAGAGGCACATAGTAAATCTGCCATTTTCAATTCTATTCTTTAAGTTATCGTGTTGTATTTATACTTTAAAAAAAGGTAACAAAATCGATTTTAAGAATAAGCTTGGATTAATTTAGATTTTATTAATTCCAATTCTGTTTTATTAAGAATAAACTGAAATGGAATAAACTTAAACAGTTTTATTATAAAAAAAATGTTTTGAATTGATTACAAAAAGGTTCAGATTAATCCAAACTTCATAATGTTTACAATGAAGTTTCTCAACTATGGACCTATTCAATCTTTCTAAACTCGTAAATCCTATATATAAATAAAAAGAAAATACTATGTATTCGCAAAGATTATTACAGATTCTCTAGAAAATGTTTCATAAGGAGGCCTACTTGTATCATTTAAGTATGTTGTGTACGATAAAATTATTCAGACATTCCTTGACGGAGTTGCCTTGATGTTACCTAAACAACGCTTGTTTCGTAAATTCACTCTACCCAGTACATATTAAACGAATTTTAACCTTTCATAAAGGTGAATAACATCTAAATTCGCAAAATAATGAGGCTATTCACTAAGAATCCGAGAATTTTAAAGTAATTTATAATTTGGCAGGGATGCGTGCCAACCATGATTAAATTCACAGCATTAGATGGCGTATTGAGTCGCATCATTCTAATTAAATTGTTCTAATGATTCGTCTCTAGGGAAGAGCTAAGGTTAAGGGCACGGCTATCTTGTTGATTAGAGCAGTTAAAAGGGTCGTGTAGGCCATTTGTTAGTAATGGAGGGGACGATTAGAAATACCTCGAGGTTTAAGATTGGACCTTTAATGTCTGTCGTCCGATGGATTTGCTAATCCTCTGACCTTCCAAACCGTTTCGTTTGTTCCTGACCTTAATTATTTTTTTATCTTTTATATTTCAACGCCGTTTTAATTGTGTCTTCAATGTAATAAGGTGGTTTTCGTGAGGATATATTTGAGCCATGGTATTTAACTGGTACATAATTAAGTATTCTGTGGTTGATATTATTCAATAAGTATAGAAGGCAGTGGCGAAGGGTGAATTTTCTTAAAAGGGAAGCCGGACCAAACTCAAAATATATTATAACTTATTTCTTTGATTTTTACCTTCATAAGCAAATGTTATACCTGCAATGTAACTTCGTAAATAATTATTTGTTTAAATGATAATTGAAAATAACAGATATTAGTATTTGCCATATTTCGAAAGGGAAGCCGATAGGAATCGAGTTGTATGGAGCCTTCGCCACTGATAGAAGGTTGGTTGGTAAGGGGGTACTAATCCGAAAGGGTGTTAAAGTACCCATAATAATAAATAACTTTTATTCTACGACTTTGCATAGAAGTCAATAATTTAAGAGAAATAACTGTTCAAAGATTTCATAAAATATACGCTAAAATCTATCTATCCTGCGCTGTGATCAGCTGTGTTTACATTTTAGGTCATATTTGGGGTCACGGATTAGAAGCTCGATTTTCTGAATTCGTAAGTAAAGTAGGGATGAAGCACTCCTAACAAAAATAAAAAAAATTGGATGGATATAAAAAATATCGAACTTAGAAAATTTTAACACTTGTTTTAATACAGTCATCAGTGATACTTTAAGTGGCCCGCGGATTAGTATCGCCTTTCCGAATAACCTTGTTCAGTAGGGGAATGAAAATGTTATGCACTTTAAGGTCTATTTTTGCTTGCACAGAGCAAGAAACAAACTATTTTACCGACTACGAATTGCCAACATTATAGAAATGAAAAAACAACTATCTTTGACAGGATATTAAAAATTATAGGTGGCAGACACTGGTAATGTCAATTTATTTAATCATCGATTTGATTGATGTCATGGTTTTTACAACAAAATTCCTGAAATCAAATCAAAGACACGAAACTACTACGTCATAAGGAGGCAAAAGGCAATTTTGATGTTTGCTACCAAATAATTAAACATAATTTTTCATACATTGGTCTGTTCCGTTCAACAGTTTGAAAAGGTAACATGTGCCCGCGATGTGGGAAAGGAATGAATTTGATAACTGACGAACCTATTTATGCTCCTCCTGTACATACATATAATAGGTTTGTCATTTGAGTTTGAATGCGTATTGAAATTCTATTATATCTATAAACGACATTATTTTACTATTCCCATACTTTATACATCTAGATATACATTATATAGCACGTTTGTAATTAACCGAGTGTTGCGAAGTCTTAAGTCGAAATCTCAACATTAACGATTCCTTTGGGGATGATTTCCTATTTTTAAAACACCCGAAAGTAGCCGGACCCATTTTAAATCGTGTTAGCGTAATTGGTACAAACTTTTCTTATTCTATTCCACGTAAATGTGTTCATCCATTCTTAAAGTACTCGTCCCGATCTTTCTACATGGGTATAAAAGTATAGGTTTTTTAACAAAATTATATTACAGTTCATTGGCCGCGTACAGCGGGCGAAAGACCGAAACACTTCGAATATGATTGTGATGGAATTTGATGCAATTGTTTGTAACTCTAACAATATGTTTTTAGTGTACAATAAACAAGAGAACATCTATATGGTGTTCTTACTGATTCTAAATAACGGCTTATGGTTGATACCTGTAGTTTACCGAGCATTATCGGTTTAAATGATGACTCTTGTATCTTTACCAATAATGACGCAAAGACCCCATACGTTTGCTTACGCTAACCCTTACGTTAGTAGCTTTCGTCACAGGTAAAATTAGCTTACGAGTCCATTTATATGCCCAGTTTAGGATTGAAAAATGCTATTAGTAATGCATTGGTAAGCAAAACGATTCGTTTTTGTCCTGGGAACTGGGTATTAAAGTAGTGTCCGAGTTGGTTAGTGGGAAAAAGAGCTGATTTTAAACTAATTATCAACGCATAAACAGTGCAATAATTCATGTTTTGTTGAGTTTCACCAGAAACTCAACAAAACATGACACCAGTTAGTTAGTAAACTATTATAACGACGGTCCCTACGAATAAACCCGTAACTACAAATGACAAATTTTACAAGAGTGCGCTTCAAAGTTTCAAACACGTGTACATCATGTTCTACTTAACGTAATGTCATGAAATTTGGTATAAAGGTTTAATATGTGTTTTGTTTTATAAAAAATAAAAAGCTAGGTCATAGAAATCACTTTTAGTGTATTATTCGTCACTTACTTACGTATACATTGGAATCATCCGTATTGCAAATACCTTAAGTGGTACTTACTAAGTTTTATGTTACTTATACATCGGAATCTTCCCATAATCTTGCAATAGCAAGTGGTACTTATTGACTTTTACGTGGTAGTTTTTAAATTAATCAAAGTCGTAATTGCCATTTATGAAATTGTACGTGGAGTATTATGTATACCATGTACCCACCACTTAAATACTACTTACAACAGTAGTGTAAATTATTGACGCACTCACAAAATTGAGAAACTTCCCCACAAAAGCATGGATCTGGAAATGTCAAAACAGTCTGGTTGTCTCATATAAAACGGCGCAGCAGTGTAGGTAATTAGTATGAAAAAGTATAAAAAGTAAAATTCAAAGTAAAATTACTGGACTGCCACTACTGTGGTACTACGTCGGAAATTTGAGTAAATTTTGTAGTTATGGGAAATGTCGTGTGTGGATTTAAAGCTCAATTTGCCAAGTTAGACTTATATTTGTTAAACTAAACGATAGTCTAGGGTAGCCTGAAGGTCACGAAAATAAAACATGCAAATCACGTATCTACCACATAGGGGATTGTACGTAGGGACCGTGGATTAAGATAACCTAGCTTGGCCTAAGGATATTATATCGATTTAAATCGACTCCGACGTAGTTGGAAAAAGCTATGCTGATGAACCCGGGGCAAAGTTTTGGCAGAATCGTACAAATCCAACATCGAATCGTACACTTATCTATATTATTAATCTAAAAAGTATGAACATGGAAGAAGTAAAAGGAGTCTTTAAGAGAAGTAGCATGTGTCTTTTTTAAATTTCTGCTTACCCCCATATAAAAAAAGGGTTGTATATAAAAACAACCACTCCTTTAGTCATAATCAACCCTCGGGATCTCCAATGACACCAACACACGCATACACTTAGTCTAAACGACTTCAAATACAAGTTCTATTCTCGAATACAACATTCAATGTGATAGAGCTACCCTTTATCGGAGTGTTTCCAGTGACATGTACCTATGGTCAAGGGTACGAACAAATCAACGGGAGAGCCAGTCCGCCGGCGAACTTGGCATTGACGCGGAATGGGATTGGATTGCAATGTAATGAGCCAGCGAACTATATGTTTTAGTACCCGATCTTCTATTTCAGATGTGGGTTTGTTGTGTTTATCTCAAGTTGTTAGATTGTTTCGACTGTGGTAGGTGGATTATGTAGGACTATGTGGGAATTAAGTGGTTGGTCCTTTTATTCGGATGGTTGATGTGTTTCTATAAAAAGACAGCGATAACTTTTTTTCATTGATAATTGAAAGTAGATGATAGGGAAGGTACCCATACTACGTGACCCGTTCAGGGGGGGGAGGGGGTCTTCAAAATACCACGCTTGGTCACAGGGGCGGGGGGGGGGGGCTTAGGTTTTCGTCACGTAGTCAATATCTTGGAAAATCTCGCGCTTTTTCGAGCTATATTCAAATATGGCGCGCAGCGCTTAGTGCTTTTTAAATTCACAGGGGGCAACACTAACGCACACATCAGCCATTTTTTTTATCTTACTGTTTTCGTTTTCCAAAAATTGTTTAAAACCATATTTATGAATTACTACGTGACAATTAGAGGGGGGGGGGGGTATCGGCATATACTACTGGTGGTCATCGAGGGGGGGGAGGGGAGTAAAAAATTGTAAAAAATGGTTCACATAGTATGGGTACGTTCCCATACATTTATGTGACTAATGGTTTGCTTGGTGGTAGGATCTATACGGTCCACCTGGCTAGCTACCACCCTCACATTAAAATCTGGCGCCAAGCAGTTTACTGTGTTCCGTCTTGTGTATGTGAAAGCCAAAGGGGTATTGGGAAATCCCTCTATATCTTTGTTCCTTGGATTTGTGTGATCCATCATAGAGCCTGTCTGTGCTTACCATCAGGTGAGATTAGGGCGAAATGCGACCAAGTCAAGAATAAAAAAAGATGGGACCAAATGGCTAAAATTCCGCATCAAAATAAAGAAGAATTACGTAAATCGGATCACAAATCTCAGCGTAGTCGGTGTACATACATAAAAAAAACCAATCGAATAGAGAACCTCCTCCTTTTTGAAGTCGGTTAAAGAATGGTCGGAATCATAGTTTTATTTTTTTCAAAACCTAATTTTACAATATATATAAGGTTATGTATGTTTTATATTTTAATAATAAGTTACGGCAAAATAACCGTAGCGAATACCTCAAACTCCCCAAAGGCCTAAATAAATTATAGGGAAAATAAACTTGGTCCCACAGCTGGGATAATCCCATTTGTTATAATTAGCATAGAGGCATACATTGTCAAGCCTGTATCACGGTGACTGACACTTGAATAAGAACGTTTGTTTACCTCAAACAATATAAAAGGTTTATTATATTATAGTTTTTAATTACTAAATGGAGCGACATTTACAATAAATAATTACGAAATTTTCTTAATTAGATATTTAATTAAGCTTAATAAATGATATTCCAACTTAACAATAAACGTCGAAACTAAAAGGGGTTTACAACTCAGCCTTAATAAAAATTAAACTAATGAAATCTATACTAATATTATAAAGCTGAAGAGTTTGTTTGAACGCGCTAATCTCAGGAACTACTGGATGGAATTGAAAAAATATTTTTGTGTTGGATAGTCCATTTATCGAGGAAGGTTATAGGCTATACTATAACATCACGTTACGATCGATAGGAGCGGAGCGTAAATGAAAAATGTTGCAAAAACGGGAAAAATGTCTACTCGTGCGAAGCCGGGACGGGCCGTTAGTTCCTAATAAAATCTAGTAGTAAGCTAATAAAGCTGTGTTCTCAACACGTTTTAATTTCGTATTCGAGTTAACGTCAGTTATTGGCGGTCCGATCACATGTGTGACGGTGTGTTTTATACATACCTGTTGTCTATGTTCGGTACCGCACTGTTTTCGTTGTCAGACAAATGAGGCGGTGAATGGTATTAAGGAGGGGAGGGAGGGGGAAAGGTGTGTTGCTGTGACGCAATTTCCACGTGTACAAGTAACCTGAGCGGCCTCGTAATACGAGATAATCTTT
The DNA here is from genome assembly GCA_910594945.2 of Amphipyra berbera. NCBI lineage: Eukaryota > Metazoa > Arthropoda > Insecta > Lepidoptera > Noctuidae > Amphipyra > Amphipyra berbera. The sequence continues at coordinate 4,955,177 of OU343138.1, forward strand.
CAGGAGCTTTTGAAGTTTTGGAGATTTTGGTCTGATACCTATTTAAGTCTCTTATTTTGGGAGCTACTTGTTGTAATATATATTTAAGCAAAAAGGTAAAAGATAATCTATCGTACTGGTAACATTTCAAAATGGAGAACGCAGCGGGGTCAAATTAAAACTCAATAACGCGGATGGGTTACCGTTGGCTGCTTAAGGTAACAGCATTATTCCATTAGATATGTCTACTGCCCAGTTGCTATATCTTACCTACCGTTACTGGTTGAAAAGACGACTCGAGCGTTTTTTACTAGAGCTTAGTTTTTATTAACGTGACACAGTAGACCCTCACAATTACTCTATCACTCCATTAAGTAGCGTTCGTAGCTAAAACTGGTTTACGAGTTGGGTTGCCACCCGTACTATAATATATAGTATCGTATTATATTTCAGTCAATTGTACTATATACCTATATTATAGAAAAATAATATAGTACGAAAAATACTATATTTTTATGCTTAATTCAACTGTCGTGCTTTTTATGTTAACTGTAAAAACGGAAAGACGAAAGAAATAGGGTATCTATTAATTTAATAAAAAAAATATTGTAAATTTATTTTAATATGAATATAAATTGCTCAGATTCCTATTATTATTTTAAAGGTAATAGAATTGATCATTGATGGCCAAAGCGGAGAGCAATAATATGCATGGAAAAATACATAATGATAAAAATAAATGTGTACTTTTTTGTTCTGAATTTCTCAAATGTACTATGTTTTTGCATCTTATTTGGGAAAAATACTATATATCTTCAAAAAAAAAGGTGGCAGCCGTATTTACGAGTCACTCAGTTCGAGCCTCGCGACAAGCGCAACGTTTAAACATATAACTGTCGGTAGGATACAAGAATTGTGTATAAAATTATAATAAGTACTTACTTTAAAATATAATCCTTTAGATTATACATACCTATCGGGATTTGTTTGAATAATATTCCATTGGGTTGACCTAACATTTGACATTTTGTTTTTTTTCTAAATTAAAAAAAAATATGCTGAGATAGGAGCCCTTTTTGGCCTCGTGCAGGTAGTCTAAATTCTTATTCTTTCTTTATTTTAATATTGTTTTTGTTTCTGTAACTGCCTGTGTGATACCAAAATAAATAATTTTCTTTCTTTCTTTCTAACAACCTATGCAAACATATTACCTACTTTTAAAATGTGGGCCACGGAAATCCTTCTCGCCGCAAATATTCATAGTTATTGGACCCTTTGATAACATGGATGAAAGTGAAAGCATGTAATTCTAGCCATGAAATATGAATGGCTTGCTAATGATGGCCGAGGAGCACATTACATAGACGGTCCATCTATGTACGGAAAGCACATAGTGTAGTTATGTCAGTGGTCATTCAATTTATCTAATTATGATTGCGTAGAGAAAATTGCATCGTTGTGGTCATTTGTGTGGTGCGAAACCCCCAATGGCTATATTTAATAATATTTATTGCATGTCCTTGGTACTAAATAGGTAAATGCATTTCCTAGAAATAATAATTACGTAAAGTATGATAAACGACGTCAAAATATACAAAAAGGTTGTCTGTAAGATATTGTTATTAGCGATAAGACCGCCATTGTACCTTTAATTTACATTGTTCCTGACTTATGCTATTGTTATGGACTGTCTCTGTGTTAAATCGTTGTGCCGTGGCATGCCGAAGCATCCCGCGGTATGCTAAGCAAATATGAGTACGGTACGGTAAATACGAGTCCTAAAGGGTATTACAATAAGGTTTAAAATCATTTGAGCTTAAAAAATCCTTTGCCATGTCGCCTGTGGGCGCAGGCCCTTTAGCATATTCTATCGATCTAAAACTATTTTACAACATAAAGATGTCACAAGTTGTGACTTTGTATTGTTTCATACTTAAAAAAATAAACTTTTTGGTCATCCATCATCATAATATTATGATCCATCATCTAAGACTTATATTCACCCAGAGTTAGCTACCCTCCTCTTTTCGTCTGTGCAAACCAAAAAACCTACTCTTGAAAAATACGATAAATATATGTACAGACACGTGCATCAATTGGGTATCCCCTGGTAACTTGTGGAAGTACTTTTAATGCACCCTAGTAGGTACAATTCTGGAGGCCTTCATTAATCAGTAACAACATAAGATAACATCACGCCAGTATTTCCCGAAGGGTTGGGCAGAGGTGTATAGTAACCCCCTCATTTCGAGCATAATGCCCCGGCACATCAATCCGGGCACAAATCCATTCCACACGGAAAAACTCAAGAACACTTTGCCGTTCGAACCCAGGACCTCACGACTAGCAGTCGCGCTTGCCACCACTAGATTAACGAGACAGTTAATTCATTAATCCGTTTTATATTCATAAAACTACAAGTGTCAGGATACATTAGAAGAGCTTTCAAAGAAGTCACGGAGTGCCTAATTAATATAGCTGTCTGTACATTAAAGATGCTTTTAAAACAAAAAGCAAAACATTGGACAGTAAAAATAAGCACATAGTGCACATTATCAACTCGAAGAGAAAGGAGTTGTTAAATTATAAGGGTGGGTGCCTTTTGACGTTGATAGTCTTATTTTCGTAAACAATAATCTCTACAATCAAGCAATATGACTGTGCACAACAATATCACGGGTAGTTAAATAATTTAACTTATTTTCTGCTCCCTAGAGTAAGACGCGTTAAAAGTTCTAAAAGTTTGTAAAGAAAATTACAAGTAGAATTCAAGACGCATGTTGTTAATTAATACACCTATACATTCGTGCATATTTGTAAGGTATGTACACGTTTTAATAAAAAAATCAACAAAATATTTAAAATGTAATTCTATCTCTATCAACTTCAAATAACTGACTGAAATGGTGTTGATTTTCTTGTTCACCAACTAAACTTAATTAGGAAATTATACACGTTTTAATAAAAAAATCAACAAAATATTTAAAATGTAATTCTATCTCTATCAACTTCAAATAACTGACTGAAATGGTGTTGATTTTCTTGTTCACCAACTAAACTTAATTAGGAAATTGCTATTTTTTGCTATCAGACAGCGCGGCAGCGTGAGGAAAGCACAGTGATAGAAAGAACTAAGCTAGAGATGTCAAACTACACTGGCCTGTAAAAATAAGTATCACACTTTTAAAATTGCAATAACTTTTTAAGTACACAAGATATATTTTCAAAACAAAAAGGACTCAAAAAAGAGTTTAACTTTGTTACTATAGTTTCAAAGAAAGCTGATAAAAATTGCTATAAAACGTTTTTTATTTTAAATCTCTAACTTCTATAGTTTAGAAAAAATTGAAATTTTAAAAGTGTGATATTTATTTTTGCAGGCCAGTGCAGTTTATACCTTGAACTTCACCGTGTTTTCAGTCGATACGTTATGACGTGTCGTCTAAATTTGTATGGAAATTTTAGTTCAATTGAATTTGATAACTCTTATTTACGTCAGTCGCTTTCTAATTTTATCAGAGTGAAAAAGAAGACAATAGCCTAAACTAAGTTTAGTTTGTGCACAACAGAATCGACACGAATGTCGTCTATACATATTATATAATTACTTGTCCTGACTGAATGAGTGATTCATCAGCGCAGAGCCTAAACCACTCAAGCTGGAAACATTAAATTTGGACAGTAGGTTGTTTTGGTGACGTAGAAATCCAGTAAGAAAGGATTTTTGGAAAATCTACCCCTAAAGGGGTGAAATAAGGGATGAAAGTTTGTATGAAAATTCACGCGGATGACGTTGCGGGCTAAGTGCTAGTTTTAAATACGTCTAGCACCAAATGTGTTTAGCGAATCGAATGCCTTAATGTCAGACCTTATTCTAAATCAAGCAAAAAAAGCTATTAGATATATTGGAGTTTGTTTTACAATGTATATCACGTTTCGTTGTTCTTTACTTGTCGTACGTTGTTTAGCAAATAAGCCTTTCTTATTGACGCTTCTTACCTCGCCTCTGGCCGTGATCGTGATTAAAGGCTTCGACTGTATGGCAGACATTTTGTTTTGTATTTTTTTGTAAAAAGAATAGATTGTTTTTGTTTGTGGCTGTAGGATTTAGAGAGATTTGTTTGCTTCTTATTACCGTTGAAAATACAAAGGCAAATGGTTTCGTTAGCTGTCACTTTTTATTATTATTATAAATGCGACAAGTGAAAGAAATAAAGCATATTATTATTATTAATAAATAAGTAATAATGCGATTTCCCTTGAGACTACTATGTGTTGAAATTGCACATTATACGTAACAGCTGCTGTGTTACCCATTTTTATCCCAAACAAAGGTAATAAATCATGCTGATTTAGAAAAGGGTATAATATTCAAATAATAAACAAAAACTGTATTTAACTGTACCGTAATCAATTCTAACTTTTATTTTTATGGGTAAGCTTTTGACAATGAAATAGTTGACACATAAATAAAAATAGCTATCCTTACAGTAAAACGTGAAATAATCTTATTTAAAATGTTAATAGTTATTCAAAATGCAATCAGTGTGCTGTCCTATATACAAGAAACTTCAAGAAAGAATATAGTAATTATTATGTAGATCGAGGCGTAGCAGATCGGTCATTTGCTACGACATCGTAGCATGCGACGTAGCAACCGCGTAGACACGATGTTATGGTTTATTAAAACCATTGAAACAAACGTTATTTTCATGTTGTTAAACAAAGTGTTTTGTAATAATAATAATAATTATGACGACCAGTTCTCGAGAATGGTCATATCACATTGTACTGGGACCGATCTATCATCACCGACAGGACTATTGTTGCCAATAAGCCTGACATAGTGGTAATAGATCGATCAGAGCGTCTCGCAATGATTGTTGATATCACTGTCCCACATGACGAGAACCTTGTGAAAGCCGAGAAAGATAAAGAAATTAAGTATCAACACTTGGCACACGAGGTTGTCGACATGTGGGAGGTTGACTCTGCAGTCATTGTGCCGATAGTCGTGACGGCCAATGGCTTAATAGCCAAGAGCCTCGACCAACATCTGACGAGGCTCGCGTTGGGCAGCTGGATCAAGGGCCTGATACAGAAAGCGGTACTTCTGGACACGGCACGTATTGTCAGGAAGTTCCTCTCTCTGAGGCCCTGACCACCGGTAGCTTGGACCCTGTTCCCGATGCCGGTGGGCTACTATTTTTTATATTTTTAAATGTTTTTTTTATATTTTTTATAGAAATATTTAAAAATGTAAATCATATGTGTATATAAATAAATAAACGGAATAATAATAATTATGAGACCCGTATTCAACACAATTTTAATTATTATTGTAAAGAGAACAAAATGCATAATTTAATTCTTTGCAGTAAATTAATTTGTCATAAGTCCGTTCTCGAGCTAAATGTAGACGTTTTATTATACAAATGGACTCAGTTTTCATTGTAGTAATAATAAGTGCTCGAGATTCAAGCACTGCAAACATAAGTTTAAATAAAGCACTAAATCTTCGAGAGTGAAATGTAGTTTTGAATAAAATATACAATTTCACTGAGAGTTTGAGATTTCATTACTTTAATTACTTACTTTATTATTAAGTGCTAACGTATCAGTGCAAGGATGCATTGTATTTTATGATACCTTCGTCTATAATTTTTAAATACCGGGTGTTATGGCGCAATTGGGAGAGGCCTTTATCTAGAAGTGGACTAAGATTAGCTGAGTTGAATGTTTGAATAAGCTTTGTACGTAAACAACATGGTAAAAAGATATTATTTACTTCCTAGAGAATTACTTGGTCAATTACCTAGCGGAGAACATCGTTTGTTTGATTTTTTACGGTTCTAGCGACACATAAAGTAACTTTTGAAGCCTTTTGACTATCTTTGCTTTATTGCCAGCGACGTAGCCGTATTTGTTTCATAAAATATTTCCCAGAAACTGTAATGAGTCAATAGAGTCGGACGATATTGCGTTTGGTACAGGTTTAAAAAATATTTTCCTCCTGGAAGTCCGACGTAGACGTACGACGTAGAGTCCGAGGTAGACTTGCAAGCGCAAACAGCTTGTGCAAATTGGAATGTATGCAATTACGATTGAGCGTGTAGCCGGATCTTAAATAAAGGTATATAATTGCTTTTGTACTAAAGTATAGGGCTGTTCGAATAATAAATGGTTTATGAATTTTCTTCCAAAGCGCTTATAAAGGAGGATTCGAAATTAAGCCTAATCATTATGTATGGATCATAGTGTTGGTTCCACAAACCATTAGTACGGAAGGCGACCGAGTTAAAAGCTTTCCTGGGAGAAATTATGAATAATTTTATTGAGATCAATATGCCTTTACATGTAATTTTTAGTAAACTTCAGGGTACATGAAACAAAGAAAATAGCTGTGTCGGGTATAATTCCATTCCATTTAGAAAAAAACAAAATTCTTTTTCTTGATCCTGACAACAGGCATTTCTAAACCTTGGTGAGATTTTTAGGAAGTTTTTTTTGCTTTGTTTTATAGAAACTTCATATTGATGGCAGGCCCGCCGCTAGCTGTATCGCCGCCCGCGTGCAATACCGAATAAAAAAAATACCAAAACTTGAATTATGTGATGAGCAGTGCTGCCAATAAAAAAATCTCGATTCCCCGCTTCTTTTTGATTAATTCCCAAGCGATACTTGGACGACCTTTTTTTTTTAGACGCTCCCCTCATTCTTTCGATAACTTCTATATCTTGAGTGACTCAAAACCGAAAAAATTGAATTTGGTCTCAATTAGATGAGTCGCTCGATTTGCCGCCTTACGGCTTACGGCTCTGATTGATGGTGATATTTTTTAATATGGCACATTGGTGTCCCAATGCAGGAGAGGTGGTGAATATTTGTATGTATACCTAAAATTGTTTTATTTGTTTCAGCCGCCGTCGGAGGGCGAACTGGCGGCTCCAGCTAGCGTGGTCAGTCGCATGCACCGACTCAGGAACTTACGAAAGGGCACAAGGGTGAGTGCACCTGTTGCCTGATTTTCTAGTATTATATGTTTTGAGAATAATACCTGAACTGTTGGCTTTAAAATATGAAGTCATCAATTAAAATGACCAAAACGCCGTCATAAATCTGATGACTAATTCATACATTTATTTCTTAGCCTCAAACGTTATTCAACGACAAAGGCAAGTACCCGACGCTGACCAGAATGTCGTACTGTCAGTGTCGGTTACCTCGTGTCTTCACCAGCGTGTTCGAGCGCTTCGGCTGGGCGCACGTAGCGTTACTGCTCGACAAATCGGATCTGTTCTCCCTCACTGTCGGTAAGTCTAAAATAATAATTATACAGTACATTTACAGTCGACCAATCGGAATCATGACCCACCTTAAGTTTATTTTTTACAGAAATTCTAATACAATTAGGTCGAATTTCGCTTAAACATGTAGTTCTCTGGCAACAAACTTGTTATCAATTCTATTAGGCAATGACGGTATGTCACGTTTGGCACTACCTTGACACTGTGAAGTCTCAGCCCTCATACGCACTAGCGGCTAGCCGCCAGGGCAGTTAACCGCACGGTTTGTATTTAATATGAAACCGGACTACTTGTTGACTCTTCACACCGTTAATTCAGCCCTCATCAAGCTGTTTCTCCCAGTCCTCTCGCAAGCAACGCCTTAAGCCGAAATCCGAGTCCCATTAGGGCTCGCCCTAGTGCTGTTGTTGCTAGCTAGTCATGATGTTAGTAGTAGTAGTTAGCTTAGGTTAAGTATTTTACTCTCGTCCCCATTGGTTGGAGACCCTTCAGGTCTCACCAATAACTGCCCGGTTACGTAAAAACGGTCCGCAAGACCATCTACAAGCAGTCGAATAGCAAAAAAAAAGACTTGTTGACTCGGATTTAGTATGGTTAGTATTGGCTACTGCGCGTTTTCCACAAGAGTGTTCCAGCACTTCGACTGGGCACACGTCGCGTTACTGCTCGAAAAATATTCCATAATTAATCATGATTCAATTAAAATAGTATTAGAATCACAGCGGCCTCTTAAATAAATGGACACGTCCATATTATATAACATCGTTATTAGAATTGGTTTCTCTTTCATTAGTAATGAATAGAAGTCTCGATGTTACATTAATATTAGCTTTACTCTCCTAATAGATTGTGTAAGCCTTGTAAATAATACAGTGATCTGATAGGAGGATCATTTCTATATTAATTTTGAAAGTAAGGAATAAATGGTTACTGAACTACTGAGTTGCTATGAGCGCAAACCCCGTATAGACGGCGAATGATCTAGAATGCCTTCGTCCAAAATGGAAATTCACTGCTGGGTTCTCCTAGGCAATCTCAGAGAGATTCAGTTTTGATTGTCGAATGGACAGAGCTGCCATACATTCATGCAGTAGTACGGTCAACAACGAAAGTTGGTTAACACTGTTACTTTTACATAACATCTAAAAGACACAAAATGATTCGATACACTGCTTTTCAGAATTTCATATAATACTTAAGAGTTTGCGTTTTTTTATTGTTAGGTACATGTGTTCCGATTAAATTTGGATATAATTGTGTTCAGTTATGATTTAAAAAACTGAAGTGTTAACATACTTTTGTTGCTGACTGTACCTATTTGATGAAACCTACTCACTTAAATGTAAATAAGGAGTACCTACTATTTCTCGATAAACATAACATAAGATCACGCCTGTATTCCCCGAAGGGTTCGGCAGAGGCGTATAGTAACACCCTCCTTTTGTCGTTATGTTTAAGCCCCATGTAATAGGCGGCGAGCCTATTGCCATCAACCAGGCACAAATCCAATCTCCGGGCTGCTACTGAGGAATTCCACACGGAAAAACCCAATAACACTTTGTCCGACCTGGGGATCGAACCCAGGACCTCACGATCAGCAGTCGCACTTGCCACCACTAGTTCTCGATAAAAATAGAAAATATATCTGTTACTTGAATAGTTTCCAATAAATCTTACTATAGTGATGTGAAGTATTTTTTAACCGACTTCCAAAAAGGAGGAGGTTCTCAATTCGATTGTTTTTTTTTTTTGTATATTTGTTCCGCGATATCTTTGCTAATTGTTAACCGATTTTGATGATTCTTTTTTGTTTGATAGAGTATTCTTTCGAAGTGGTCCCATTTAAATTTGGTGAAGATCTGATGAAGAACTTCGGAGATAGACCATTTGAAGTCGGTTTTATTTTTGTTAAAAAGTGATTATTATTGTAATTTACACGGGCAGGTAAAAGTCTAGAATGGGGACTTCGGAAGAAGGGTGTCCTAAAGGCGGTGAGGGAGCTGGATGGTAACGAGAGGGAGTCCTGCGAGGCTCTGCTCAAAGACGTCAGCATGTATGCAAGAGGTAACCGATTAGTTTGTTTATCATTGTGCTATGATTCTTAAGTGTAGGCACTCGAATTCATTATAAGGTATTTTCCATGCTTTTACCTGTCGTATGGTCCGGTTAAAGTTTCAATCTTGTTTGCGCAAATTCTAATTTGTCCAGGTAACCATGTACAGTAGGGGAATGAAAAGGTTCGTCAGTTTTCAATTTCATTCCTTTCTCATGTTGCGAGCACATGTTACATTTTCAAACTGTTGAACGGAACAGAAAAATGCATGGTAAATTATGTTTAATTATTATTTGGTAGCAAAGATCAAATTTGCCTTTGCCTCCATATGACGTAGTAGTGCCATGTAATAACTTTCATTTGATTTAAGTTTTGTTGTAATAACCATGACTTCAATCAATTCGATGATTGAATAAATTGACATTACTAGTGTATTTTTAATATCTTGTCAAAAGATAGTTGTTTTTTCATTTCTATAATGTTGGCAATACGTACTCGGTAAAATAGTTTGTTTCTTGCACTGTGCAAGCAAAAATAGACCTTAAGGTGTATAACCTTTTCATTCCCCTACTGTACGTTAAGACAGTGTGAAGTTTGCGCAAACGGTATTGTTATTACCGATAATACCGTTTACGCAAAGTTTAAACAAACCGTTTGCGCATACAAGTCGCTGCGTGTAGCCGGTCCAATACAGTCCTGATGACAGTTTCCAAACAATACATACATACATACATAAACTCACGCCTTTTTCCCATGGGGGTAGGCAGAAACTATAGAACGCCACATGCTACGACCCTTACATACCCCTAAATTAAATAATATCTCCTTATTTTCAAAAAAGAGCCTATTATATTAACATTTTTTTGTTAAGCTTCCCCAAGGCTAGGTTTAAACTTGATATTCAATCATTATAAACTTTTTAATTACATTTATCGTCGGTTCGTTAGTCTGCTTTTGTATAACAATACAACTAATTTCACTATCGCTCAGAATATGGCTATAAATTTCAAAATAATCGTCAAAATTGCTTCTTTGTTTGAACAATCTAATTAGATTTTCCTATTTGGTACCAAATTCAACATCAATTTACTGGAATTTATTCAAAGTTAGCGACCCGCCCCGGCTTCGCATGGGTGCAATGTAGATACTAATGTGGGGCATATAAACCTTCCTCTTGAATCACTATATCTATTGCTGAAAACTGCATTAAAATGCGTTGCGCAGTTTAAAAGATCTAAGCGTACAGACAGCGGGAGCGACTTTGTTTTATACTATGTAAAGATTTGCGATAGTAGTTTTGCAATATGGTAGCAGAAATAATGAGACCATGGAATCGGTGCCTCCGACATTATTTTATTGGAAAGTGCAAACCACTGGGTTTCTGTTCTTTGTGGGTAATTGGATAACTGACAGTTATTACCCTTCTTATTTTCTTCCGCATTTTCTTTTCTATTACCAGCCATTTTATAGACAGTTGATAAAAATTGTTTTCTTATATGTACTGTTGAAATATAATAACATAATATCACGCCTGTATACCCCGAAGGGTTGGGCAGAGGTGTATAGTAACACCTATATTTCGCCGTTATGTTTAAGTCCCATGTAATAGGGGGCGAGTCTATTGCCATCAACCAGTCACAAATCCAAACTCCGGGCTGCTACTAAGGAATTCACGGAAAAACCCAATAATGTTTTTGCCCGACCTGGGGATCGGACCCAGGACCACAAGATCAGCAGTCGCGCTTTCGACCACTAGACTAACGAGGCAGTTTAAGTTTTGTTTAATAAGTATAAGAATACGTTAAAACCTAGTGTTTCAATATTTGTGACCAAACCAATAACAATAATTTATTTATTATCTTATCTTATGATGTTATGATATTTAAAACACGTATTCTTAAACAATGTTCAGTCATGAATCTCCATTTAGGATAAGATTTGAGTAGAGATTTGTATGAAATACCTACTAAAAGTTCAAAGTGGATTTTAAAGTGTCGCACGTTTTATGTTTGGTGTTTTCCTTTATTATTGTGAGGAATCACATTAGAAACTAATTGTGTGCTATCAGCAGGTCAGATATATGGCACTCCAAAGTTGTAGGAAGTAACTACAATATACAGGGGCCATATTATAAAGTGTAAAAACCGTCACTGTTCCGGTGAGAGAAAGTGACGCGGCTATGCAGGTCGTAAAGCGCCGTCACATTCTCATAACGGAACAATTATGATTTTAACACATCATAATACGCCACCAGATGGCTACATTAATTGGGTACTCCTCTGGTAACCTTAGAAGCTCTTATAATGTACCCTGGCACTTGTAGTTTTATGAATATAATACGGATTAATGAAGGCCTCTACAGGGTGTAAACGACATCACGTAATTCCTTCAAACCTCGTGATGTACTGCTGACATAGATTAATCCAGTACGGGATACATTTGGATTACTAAATAAAAAAATACAAAAAGTAAACATGTGTTTTTTACTTACTTACTTGACTTAAATGATTCGTTTGAGGCGCTAATGTGCCTCACGTTAAGAACACAAGTTTACTTTTTGTTTTTTTTTTATTTAGTCCAAAAGTATCCCGTGGAGGGTTAGTCTATGTCACCACTGTTACCAGTACATCACGAGGTTCGAAGGAATTATATGATTACGTTTACACCATGTATATAAATACCTACACAAAAATTGTAGGTACCTACTAAGATCTTCTAATGCACTCTAGTAAGGATGCATTAAAAGGGCTTCCACAAGTTATCAGGGGGATACCAAATTGATGTAGTTATCTGTACCTGTAGGTACATCATAAAATTATAGTTATAGTTCTGGCGGGAGTCAGTATAGTAGAGGTATTTTTTTTGGAGTTCCAGAGTTACAGAAGAATTAAGACTTTAATTATTTTTTTGTATCTAAAAACAGTTTTAAACCATTATAATATTTTTGTGATGCAGTGGTAATTCTAAGCGTGCGCGGATCATTGGTGCGTGAGTTCCTGCTGGCTGCGCACACGCTTGGCATGACTCGCGGCGATTGGGCGTTCCTCGACGTGGAAATATTTCAGGTATAGATGACAATAGGATTATTCAGCCTACTATGCTGCTTTGATTCATAATTTGGAGCTTAGAGTTTTAAGGGATAGTAATATGTAGGTACTACTGCTACTTAATCAAGTTGTACAAATAATTTTGGTTACAGTCTAGGTCTTTGGTAGGTAAAACACAAATAAAGAACATAAATTAAATGTTGCATACGAAGATCACTAATGAATGATCTTATGCTTGGAATAAGTTGTATATATGTTAAGCATAATCAGCCCATTACTGTCCCACTGCTGGGCACGGGCCTCTTCTCAGAATGAGAAGGGATCAGGTCTTCCTGTTGCACATGTTTAAAAAAAAGGCTACGTTTAGATGATCGCACGGATATAGATTCGAATAAATCACGTTCATATTATATTCCGAACGATCATGTAAACGGTCAACGTTGCAAGTTTGAAATTATATTCACGCGATGATCTTGCGGCGTCAATAAAATTAATATTATTATCTTGTCCTCAGTTCATCAAGAAAAATAGTTCGAAGGATAAATATTTTATTTTAGTAAATATTAACGTTCTTTGCGCGTAAATAAGAATATAATAGCGTTATTTTTAAATAGTTATTGAACGAGATTTTACAGCTATTAAGCCGGGTACAGACTAACGAAATGTAACATGCAATGTAACACGCAATGAAAGAATTTGCCATCCACATTGTCGAAATATATCATGCAATATAACAGAATTTCCATAACGTGGACGCCTTGCGCGCACGAATCGTGCACACTACGCGTGCGTACTACGTACCTTTCATGTTACATTGTATGTTACATTTCGTAAGTCTGTACCCGGCTTTACAGAGCAAACATTTTTGCTCTGATGTATCGACACGTGCGATCTCTATTTTAATGATTTTCTATAATAATGCTCGTGTTTTTTGACATGTTAACTCCAATGACCTTTATCGTAGACGTGCAAAAACACGTCTAATAAAATCTAACGACTCTAGTACATAATGGATAATGTTAGTGTGTGTTTGACGTGTTTTGATAGATTTCAAACAGCTGCTTTGTTCGTAAATGAAATAATGGAAAATATAGTATATTTCACATTATGTAATCAAATATTGTTGTGAAGTTGAGCCTTGCGGTTGAACGCTAGCCTTCCATGCAGTAGGGTCGGAGTTCGATCGCAGCCCGTACCTCTGACTTTTCGAATTTATGTGCCGATCAGAATTTGAATATCACTTGCGTTAACGACATTTAATTATTAACGACTTTAACGACATTTAATTTTGATGACATTTAATTATGTCAATTGTTTTATATAGTTTAGCTTCCTTTTCACTTTTGTAAATGTGAGAACTTTGTGGACCTGCATCTATAAATTTGTAAATTACTACAATATTATTCATATTACTTTTTTTTTAATTTTATTTTTATTTGTTAGTTTTTGTACTCAAGTCTTTTAGTACTATATTACTCATTGGTCTGTGGTCAGGACCTCATTGTTCTCTCACTATCCTAAATCATTGTACTGTATCCACTGAAATTGTTAAAGGTATTATTTTTAAAAGAGTAACCATGGAGTTTCTTGCCGGCTCTTCTCCATAGGAAACAACTAATTGGAACCGTGCACCTAAATTCGACGTTTCATAAGCACCTGTATTGGTTTATGTGAAATAAAAATTTTTGATTTTGATTTTGATTTTGAACGGTGAAGGACAATCATTGTGAGGAAACCTGCACACATGAGAGGGCTCCATAACGTTTTCGATGGTGTAGTCTATCAACCCGCACCAGGCCAGCGTGGTGGACTAAGGGCTAAACCCTTATCATTCCAAGAGGCTCGTGCTGGCAGTGGGACAGAAATGAACTAAGTATGTTATGTTTATTTTTTTAAACAACATACCATAGATCTAAATGGCCTACAGCTGCCACCAGCACAAAATACCGAGAAATAAACTCTAAAATTTGATAACCCATTACATGCCTTCATCGAATTCAAAGCCAGAAGGTACAACTTACGTAAAGTCGATCTATTAATGCTGCAGCGCATCCCTTCAATCATGTTACGTTATCAGGCATTCTGCACACGGCTCTCCTGACCTTTCAGACGAAGGTAAAGCTTCGGCCTCTAACTGATTAAAACGGATAATGTTGTATGAATGTCATTACTGAGTTTTCCTTCGTTTGAGAGTTGTTTTAGTTTATTGTTAAGATCTTATTTGTATTAGAAATTGTTTGAAGGCACACATAAAACGATAGCTGATTTTATACTGGGTGTAAAAATAGTCTTAACAAAGCCGAAGTCTACGCATACTGTATATAAAACTAAGTAACATACAGCAAAAATAATTGCTGGTAAACGGCTTTTATTTTTTGGTATTAAAAAACAGCTTTTATTTGTAGCGTGCAATGTAAGCGCGCGCAGAGCAGACTGTACCTACATTTCGAAAATGTTGATAATGTTTGTATAGAAGAATGTTTAGTAATAACATTTAAACTTAGTTTTTGTGAAAAACGTTCAAAAATATGGTGACTTTGACCTTGAATACCTCCGTAACCAGTCGGTTCCCAGGTATGGCCCAATACCAAAAAATCTTCGTAATGATGGGAAGAATACGTGGCTCTCGGCTTCGTTAAGGGTATTTTTACACCCGATATACAAGAAAGGTGCTCTGTATTTTTGAAACTTTGGCGACTACGTCAGTTTGTGACCCCGGGGCTCGTGGCTAATTACCACCCGCGCAGATCATAAGATTTGCAAGGCTAAGCTGCGCTTGCCGCGGTCAGACTGTGGATGGGTGACCGTTCGTTACATATCGAGACCATTTCGTGGCTTGGAAAGCATGTTAAATAGTCGGTCCCGGGAGGACATTACGAATATCTGTGACAGTCGTTATGGGAAGTCAGAAACCCGAAAGTCTGACAACTGGCCTATCCTTAGGATATCGGCATTGCCCTGTACCTGGGTTGCGGAGGTCTGATGGCAGTCACTCCGTGTAAAATACTGATATTCAGCCGCATCTGGTTAGACTGAAAGCTTGACCCCAACATAGTTGAGAAAAAGCTAGGCAGAACAGATTATATTGTCAGTTTTTGAACACGCTTATAAAATCGATGATTTCGTGAACTATCCTCACGTAAATTTCAGAAGTACTGGCTAATAAAGGTGCTCGCTCAGGTGCGTTCAAACCTGAAAATGTCACCGTATCCGTTGCACCATTGCATTTTTATGCAATGTTTTTATGTGGACGTTGGACACGATGTATTGTTACTTCCCTTTGACGAGCACAGAAAAACCGCATATTCGAGGAATTTTGCATACAATGCCCACTTTTGCCTGCGGGTTTTTTACGTTCACACTAGGGCATCATGAACCTGTCAAACGATAAATGAGGATGCGGACGCACCTGTAGGTAACTGATAAAGCATGACCAAGAATACAAAGTGTTATTGAAATAACGCAAAACCTCAAAGTTATTTGAAAAAAAAAATATTCATTGTTATTTCCAAATTATCTCAAACAACGCTCATCATTTACCTACACCATTTTTATACGTAGGTAAGGGATGGTCTGCAGAGTAAGGCAGGGATAGTCGTCCGCTTAGAATAATCAAAACATGTTCAGCAAAAATACAAAATATCTTCTACAATAATAATTTATGAAAATAAATAATTTATAGCCGGATCAATTGATTACAAAAAAAACTAGTTGGGGTGTACATAAGGTTTTGCGTTAATTAAATAACACGTTGTATACCAGAACAGTAAAAAAACCGGCCATGTGCGAGTCGGACTCGCGCACGAAGGGTTCCGTACCATTATCTATAAAAACGGCAAAAAAATCATGTCTGTTGTATGGGAGCCCCCTTAAATACTAATTTTATTGTTTTTTAGTATTTGTTGTTATAGCGGCAACAGAAATACATCATCTGTGAAAATTTCAACTGTTTGACTATCACGGTTCATGAGATACAGCCTGGTGACAGACAGACGGACGTACGGACGGATGGACGTACGAACGGACAGTGGAGTCTTAGTAATAGGGTTCCGTTTTACCCTTTGGGTACGAAACCCTAAAAATCACATTATTTTCTCAATGCCTCTCCACTCCAAACGTGTCAATTTACTTTGCTTTCACTTGAATTTCCATTCACCTGCTTACAAAAACAAGCCTTAAAGGATGTGTCACATAAAACTCAATGGTTCATTTTATATTCAGTCACATTGATCCTCACCGTGTGAGCCCCTTACGTCACGTGAAGTTACCTACATCTGCCTCTGCGTCATTTTGGAATTTGGTTTCAGATTTTCGCTATACAAAATCGTGGGTGGCGGCCCTAAATAGAATAGATACGGAAATTCTTGCTCTTATATTAGTAGTCATTTGGTAGTTTTACCTGGAAAGTTTTCCGAGAGTTTTGAAAATGAGTAATTTTATAGATTTTGATGTGCTCTTTCCGAATTTTGACGTTGCCACCTCGTATTTTTGCCGCTCGCACCGCCATATTGGAAAAATGGCACCTATAAGCAGTTTTATTGGCAATATCTTCTTTCCGACTCATTTTACGATAAAAACAGTTATACAAAATGAAACTAGAGACAATTGCCTACAATTTCTGTACCTACCTTTTTTTTCATAAATTATATATATATATATATAAATTGTAGGTAATTGTCTCTAGTTTCATTTTGTATGTTCCTGTTTTTATCGTAAAATCAGCGGGAAAGGAGATATTGAAAAAAGCTTCTACTAGGCGCCATTTTTCCAACATGGCGGCGCGAAATTCAAAAATACGAGGTGGCAAGGTCGAAATTCGGAAAGAGCACATCAAAATCTATAAAATTACCAATTTTCAAAACTCCCGGAAAACATTCCAGGTACTTAACCACTATTTTTCGAATTAAATGACTGTACTACACTGGCCTGCAAAAATAAGTATCACACTTTAAAAGTAAATATCATTAAAAGTGTAGTACTTATTTTTGCAGGCCAGTATATATGGTTACATGGATTTTTTTGTCTCTTCATGTATTTTTTGTGGTCCAGGGTGGGTATTGGGGCGAGACGGGCTGGGCAGCCGACGACGACCGTGACACCGCCGCACGCGCAGCCTACGAAGCCCTACTCCGCGTCTCTCTGAAACTGCCGACAGGTGACAGGTTCGACGAGTTCGCTGATGCAGTCAGAGCGAGGGCCAAGCAGCATTACAACTATTCTTTCTCTGATGGTGAAGAGGTAGGTAGAAGTACTTTATAGCTTTTATTTGAGAGTCTATTTATTAGCTGTTTAACATAACATCACGCTTGTATTCTCCGAAGGGTAGGGCAGAGTTGCATAGTAACACTCTCATTTCGCCGTTATGTTTAAGTCTCATTTAATAGGGGGCGAGCCTATCAACCGTTCACAAATCCAAACTCCGGGCTGCTGCTGAAGAATTCCATATGGAAAAAACCAATAACACTTTGTCTGACCTGGGCATAAAAGCAATGTTAGCATGTTAAATAAAGGAATAAGTAATTGAAAAATGAAGGCGGGTTATTTCTGACAGTAATTGGAAAAGCATAAAAGGAGAAATAGAAGAAAACCTTCCTGACATTTGTTTTACTCACTACGTTAGGAGCCTTTACATATATAAACTCACGTCTTTTTCCCATAGGGGTAGGCAAAAACGACAGATCACCATATCCTTACATACTCCTTACCCTTCGTCCATGTTCATACATCTTGATATACACGTGCGCCGATTGTGAGAACGCACGACTACGCACGTGTCTTTTTTGAAGAACATCACTAATATTATTATTCATGTACTTATGTCTTTCTAAGGCAACCTCTACTGGCGTAATTTTATTTGCATACGCGATACGACACGGTAACGACACGAGATTTTTAAGATGACCCGACATATCGTACCACATGCAGATAACATGGGCAAGAAACAAAGTCATCATCTTCATCCTCCTGCCCTTATCCCAACTTATTTAGGGTCGGCGCAGTATGTCTTCTTCTTCCATACATGTCTATTAGTCGTCATTTCGATAGTCACCCCCTCTCTAGCCATATCATCTATCACACTATCCATCCATCGCTTCTTTGGTCTTCCTGTCTTCCTCTACTCTTATAACCATCCACATTCATACTCAAAACTTTCCTCACGACATGTTCCTCGTTCCTCTGCATCACATGCCCATACCATGACAACCGGTTTCCACACAACTTCTCAGACACCGGCGCCACTTTCAGGCTTCCTCTTACATACTCATTTCTAATTCTATCCATTCGCGTAATACCACACATCCCTCTTAGCAATTTCATTTCAGCTGTATGCAATTGCCTTTTATTTGTGGGCAGGAAACAAAGTGTAATTCATAAATATGTATTACTTCTGTACCGATATCGTAAAATTATAAAAGCACACCCATTCAGATTGTACATAAATATTTATGGAGAGAAGGAAAAGAATATAAGTGGGATTTGCTAAAATGCAGACCCACGGTATTAAGAAATGTTAAGGAAAAGAAAATCCACCTAAAGTAAGCATAAATACATTTGTAATTTACGATTTTCAGCGAAGGATACCTTCCGACCTCTTAAAAGATTCACTTTATTTCACACAGTGGAATGCCCAGGGGTTGAATTTCAACAAATCCTTGGCCCAAACCTATATTGATGTATATACGTATATATTGTACGGTGTATAGCCTTGTTTCTGTAATGAGGTGTAGAGCTCAGAGCACAGATACTAAGCAAGCAATTGTTTTTGTTCCTAATGAGAATAATTGACTTGACTTTTCATCACATTTTAATACAATCAAGCGAATTTTGAGTGAGATGCGTTCGTACGCACCACGCCCCCTTACCAAATCTCCCTTGTTTCTATGATCTGAGGTGTAGAGGAACGATTTTGTATAGAATAGCACATAACATATAACATCACGCCTGTATTCCCCAAAGGATTCGGCAGAGGTGTATAGTAACACCCTCATTTCGCTATTATGTTTAAGTTCCATGTAATAGGTGGCGACTCTATTGCCATCAGCCAGGTACAAATCCAAACTCCGGGCTGCTACTGAGGAATTCCACACGGAAAAACCCAATACCACTTTGCCACTTTACCACCTGGGGATCGTACCCAGGACCTCACGATCAGCAGTCGCGCTCGCCACCATTAGACCAACGAGGCAGTATAGAATTACGTTTTGTTTATAATATTTGGCTCAAAGAAAATTACTCTTCAAGTTATGTTTGCCATTATTTACTAGATATTTACAAGAAGCGTGTTGCAGAATTAAGGTTTATAGTCCGCGCGGAACTAGTTGGCCGCGCCTTAGGTATGTGAGCGGCAGGAGGGGGATGCGAAACAATAGACGCGCTCAGTCAGTTTGCTTTGTGTTGTCTACCGTGCACACCCCCCTCCTGCCGCTCACATACCTAAGGCGCGGCCAACTAGTTCCGCGCGGACTTTAGATAATTTATTTTCATAAAGACAATAGCCACTTACATGAGAATATAACAAAAAATATTTAGTGAACTTATTGGTAACCGTCACCGAAACAGTAAAGTTTTTCTTTTCTTTTTTTTAAGCTAGTTATGAATAAAACACATTCAGAAGTTCCAATCCCAATTAGGTATACTTATGCTGCGTTTGAAGTAAACTTTACTGTGTACTGAAATAAAACTGACATTTACGGACACACCATTGAGATATTATGTACTGTACTTTAGTACATTATATCTCAATGACACACACAGCGACTACGAAGAAAACCGACTTCACTGAAGCGTATCTCAGTGAAATTCAACATTTTCAATTCAATATATTGATTGCCTGATTGAACCGCGTAACCTTGACCGATACTGTATGTCACTAGACGATAGAAGACTGTTGCGTGATTCACTTACGTTGTAGGTACCTGTTCGTGTCTAACACCCATATTCTAAGACGTTCCTCTAAAACTTACTCGACTCATACTCGACTCAGAACGGCCTCGAAAACTCCTTCAAAATTGCATTCTTAGTCGCATTTTCGAGTGAACTTTGAGGTTCCTCGACGGAGTCATTACGTGATAATTTGAATTATCTGCATCGTGGAAATAACGCCGTGATAAATAATTGTAAGGATTATCGTAAGCATATTCGATAAAGTTTTCAAAATTCATTTTTGTTACATAAGAAATTTGGTTCCTACCTTGAGTTTGACAAATGATTCCTTACCTCCACTGAGGAAAAATCTCGAGTCGAGGAAGTTTATGTAAACTTGGTAGTGTGTTGAGGTGGAGTCGAGTCGAGTAAGTTTTGGAGGAACGTCTTAGAATATGGGTGTAAGTATAGTTTCTTTTTAATGTTATTGGTTATAAGACCCGCCTGGTAGGAGAATCCTCCCTTTTCGTAGGCGGAACACCATAGCTAGTTCCCCTACAGGGTCCTGGGTATCGATCCCTAGGTTGGGCAAAGTGTTATTAGATTTTTCCATTAAGAATTTCTCAATAGCAGCCTGGAGCCTGGATTTGTGCCCGTTTAATGGCAATAGACTCGCCTCCTATTACATGGGACTTAAACATAACTGGCGAAACGAGGGTGTTACTATACACCTCTGCCCAACCCTTCGGGGCTTGCAGGGCGTGATGTTATGTTATTAGTTGGCAAACAGGCCGGCGGCCCACTTGTAAGTGGTAACCGTCGCCTATGCCGTGGGCCCGAGGTACCCGAATGATTTTAACCACGCCTTTCTAATGGTATTATGAGTCAATAATGTTATTGCTACATATAGGCAATTCAGTCAATGTAACTATTTTTATTTTCGGAACAAAATAAATCAATTAACTTTAGTACTTCCTTGTAAACAATACCTAAGATCGAGTTGGCAACGTTTAAATTATCGTGTGAGTGGATAAGAAAACTTCTTATTTCAAGAAAGAAAAGATGACAAGGAACTAAATGGCCGGTAAACTTGTAGTTTCCGCTTCTACGTATAAGTCGCAAAGTCGCGTTCATAGGGTTTGTTACGCTAGAGATACCGTATTTCGATTTGTGAATTTCTATAATTAATGAATATCTCGAAAATTAAGCTTTATTCGAAAGACTATATATAGGTATATATATATTTATTGACGACACGTTTGGTGCAGTGGCTGAGCGATTGGCTTCTACGCTACGGGTCGTGGGTTCGATTCCCACACGGAACAAATATTTGTATGGCCTACAGATAGTTGTTCCGGGTCTGGGCGTTTGTGCATGTGAAGATTTGTGTCTGTAAACGCGCCCACGATAGAGGAGAAATCCTAGTGTGAGGCAACGTTTTATATAAGATAAGATAAGACTATATGACTACTGCCTCGTTGGTCTAGTGGTGGCAAGCACGACTGATGCTCGTCAGGTTCTGGGTTCGATCCCCAGGTCAGGCAAAGTGTTATTGGATTTTTCCGTGTGGAATTCCTCAGTAGCAGCCGGGAGTTTGGATTTGTGCTCGGTTGATGGCAATAGGCTCACCCCCTATTACATGGGACTTAAACATAACGGCGGAATGAGGGTTTTACTATGCACCTCTGCTTCTCTGTTATGCTATATGATCACTTTTTCTTCTCTAATTAGGCATCGGAATCGATGGTTAAAATCTTTTGGTTACATTGGACCCATGGTGTATAGTCCTCACTAAATACATTTATAAGCACTAATTTGCATTTCATTCATAGATAATTGTAATTTTTTATAAAAATGCGAAAGGACGCTTTCATTTTGTTCTCATCGATTCAGTTATCGCACGCGTAAAGACAGCGTGAGACCGCACCTAATAGCACGAGTCCGCACGCGATAACACTCACGCTGACTTTCTCGCTCTATTAAATGACGTTCCTGAGTGACAGAAAAGGATAGAGTATGAAAAAACGCGATTCGGTGTTGAAAGATGTGGGTCCTCTGGAACCCTAAGTGTGTTTAAAACCGTTCTAGCATTTTTGTGAATTGATGCTTACTAAAGTAATTAGACCTCTGAACCGTCACTAGCGAATTAAGATTATACGATACTAGCTGTAGCCCGCGGTTTCACTCGCATCCTAAGAGAACTACTTCATGTACCCGGTTAAAAAGTATATTATGTGTTAATCCAGGACATGGTATTTTTTTTTTAAACCTTGTCCCTCTCTGGGATTTCTCCTGTCTCGTGGGTGCTTTTACAGACACAAATCTTCACATACACAAACACCCAGACCCGAAACAACTATCTGTAGGCCATACAAATATTTGTTCCGTGCGAGAATCGAACCCCTGACCCGTAGTGCAGAAGCCAATCGCTCAGCCACTGCACCAAACGAACCAACTATGTGTCTCCAAATTCATTCAGTAGTTTTTGCGTGAAAGAGTAACAATGTTTGTTACCATACATACAAACTTTCGAGTTTATAATATTATTATAGTACCTAAGGATATAAATTATAATATTAGTAAGGATTATACCTTGGCCTAGCTATAATTTACAAAATGTTTGGCAGGTAAACTTCTTCATAGGCGCCTTCTACGACGGCGTCTACTTGTTAGGCATGGCGCTCAACGAGACTCTGACGGAAGGTGGCGATATCAGAGACGGCAGGAACATCACTAGGCGCATGTGGGGCCGAGACTTCCATGGTAAGCTTTTGTAACAGGTGGAATTTCTTCGTGATCAGCTAATGTTAGGTTTCGCCTACAGGCCCAATATTCTCCATTATTGACGATCTCTGACATCGTAAATTCGCTTATTGGTCATAAAAATGAGCTGAAACGAAACCATTTTTATGGACCCGCGGTTAAGCTTATTACGTTTTCTGATTTACAAACTCTTCGACACTTTTGGTTGAACATAAAATGATTATAACAATGTTAATAGAAGCCTCATATAAATAATATTTATATAAATAATAAATTTAATAACATACAAAACATAACATCACGCCTGTATTCTCCGAAGGGTTGGGCAGAGGTGTATAATAACACCCTCATTCCGCTGTTATATTTAAGTCCCGTGTAGTAAGGGGCGAGCCTATTGCTATCAACCAGGCACAAATCCAAACTCCGGAGTGCTACTAAGAAATTCCACGCGGAAAAACCAATAACACTTTTGCCTGACCTGGGGATCGAACCCAGGACCTCACGATCAGCACTTGCCACCATTAGACTAACGAGGCAGTTATATATTTTATCTTCAAATTAATAAGGTTAATATAAATATTAAGGTTAATTATAAATATGTTTATTATGTAAACATTGTTTTCCAACGATAATAGCTCTTTGAGTAGTCAAAAACACTATGAACACGGACTATGAAAAGGCAATTAACAATTGTATATGTATGTATAAAACGGTAGAATGCTTTCATTTCAACGAGTTCCAGTAAATATTTTCATGAACGTGATACGCAGTAGCTTTCGTGGGAGTTATTTATAACAACGATGCTTTATATTTCGTGAAGATCGATTAGAGCGTTTGTTATGAAAATATATACTTGGTACAAAGTTGAGAGACAAATCGAACTATGACATACGCAGAAGCGCAAACAAGAAAACATAGATATTTGGGAAAATTATAGGACCCCGATTTTGCTATTCCATTGTGGAACTATAAAAAGAAGATAAGTTATACGTTTACAAGATCAGCACTTGGCTTAGACTCCGTAAACCAATACAAAAGTTAGTAAGGAATTATAAAAAAAATCTTTTTATAGATACTACTAGCTGTTGCCCGTGGTTTCACTCGCATCTTAGGAAAATTACTTCATGTACCCGGATAAAAAATATTATGCGTTAATTCAGGATATGGTCTATATATGTGCCAAATTTGGTCCAAATCTGTTCAGCCGTTTTAGCGTAATTGACTAACAAACATCCATCCATCCATCTTCACAAACTTTTACCATTTATAATATTAGTAGGATTAACAAAGCTTTTAGAATGCGTTAATTATCAAGTTTTGTTATCTAAACTATACTTGCAAAACCTTGTCACTTATAATTAGTAAAATCGCACATGTGCGCATTAATATGATCATATTATCTACATGGTAATAACTACTTACTCAACAGTTCAATAAAAAGTCTGTCTTGTACTTGGTTCTTGTAGGCAAAACCATAAGAAATATAAAGAACTAGCGACCCGCCTCGGCTTCGCACGGGTGCAATGTAGATACTAATGTGGGGCATATAAACCTTCCTCTTGAATCACTCTATCTATTGCTGAAAATTGCATTAAAATCCGTTGCGTAGTTTAAAAGATCTAAGCGTACAGTCAGCGGGAGCTACTTGGTTTTATACTATGTAAAGATCAAGAAGATATCTAGTGACAAACAACCAAAAACATTATAATTTAATTATAATAGCCTATTTTTAATTATCTTAGGATATTACTGATATATTGCATTAAAAGTTGGTGCATGAAAATATCCTCCACGAATGACGATACTTAAGTACATCTGTCGCACCCTGGGCAGTCAGCCTTGCGACCAACCTTGCTGATTCGCTAATCTTTTCACCACGGCATGAGTTATTCTCATATAGCTCGTGCGGACATGGGAGCAGAAGACTGCATATATTGATATCTTCACAGGTATAACAGGCCACGTCCGCATAGACGCTGTGGGTGACAGGGACGCAGACTACGCGATCTTGGACCTGGACCCAGTTACCGGGAAATTTGAGGTGAGACTCGCTGAACTACATGTTTTTACTGCTATTGTTTCACTAAGTTTATGAGACATGAAAAAATATTTGTTTTCTTTTAATTTGATTGTCCATGAGCTCGAGAAGATAAAAATATATTTTAGTGAAAAGTTACTAAAGTCACTTACTACGCGAACTTTACTAGTTTAGGGCTTGTACACAAAACTGCGATGCGACGTCGCGTCGCATAAATATACGAACTCGGACGACGCATCGCAAGAACTTACGAATTGATTCGCATAATAGATTTTTCCTATATCTTCTTATCAGTAACAGCAGTGTGCAAATCTTTTTACGTAAATTTATTCTACCTAGTATGAAATACGTTCAATACGGTTGACGATCGTTGAGGGATTGGTCATCCGAACCTTGGAAGGAAGACGCCTTGCCACACGAAATCACATCGCAGCAATTCGCGTCGCAGTTTTCTGCGTTGCGAAATAGATTACATAGTTGAATGGTAGTCTGTTAAAGCCAATATACATACATATTCTTCTTCCTGTAATCCGCAAATAGAAAAACAGAGGTGTTCTCCTTCTACAGGAGTCTGTACACCCACGTTTCGCCTCTTGTATTAAGTCCCACGTAATACACGTCAAGCCTATATTAAAACAAAATACATAAATAATATCGTGTAAGTAAAAATACTGCCAAAGTTAATCTGCACTTAAAAAGCCTCGTGAGCTTTGCGCTTATACGAAAGTCTTTGATAAAAAAGGATTTCGCTTGTAAAAGTGACGTAATCCGAGTTAAAGCCAGTCTTTTCAGGCTGTCTCTAGAGACTGGCACGAGCCCAAGCCTTTAATTTACTGGCTTGCAGTTCAAATTAGGTACGGTTGGTGCTCATGAAAAAGTCTAACTTAAGTAAATTGCACGATCTTTTATGTATCATTTCTTACCTTTATTTTCTAAAGAAAAGATATTTTAAAACATTATCATCCTCCAGATCTTAATAATCATAATCAACCCATTACTGTTCCAATGCTGGGTACCTACAGGCCTCTTCTCAAAATGAGAAGGAATTAGGCTATAGTCCACCACGCTGGCCTGGTATGGTTTGGCGCACTCTACACACTTGAAAACTTTTTGGAGTCCTCTCAGGTGTGCAGGTTTCCTTATGATGTGTTCCTTCACCGTCAACGCAAGTGATAATCACGCTCTGCAGTTCCTATCCCAATTTATTTGGTATTTTTTAAAATTCTTTACTTGGTCGAGTTTGGCCCTAGTCTCATCTGATATTAAGCGCAGGCAAGGTCACATGAATCCAAGGAACAGAGATATAGAGGGATTGCCCTATACCCCTCTGGCTCTCACATACATACGACGGAACACAGTAAACTGCTTGGCGCCGGACTTTAATGTGAGGGTGGTAGCTAGCCAGGTGGACTGTATAGATCCAATCACCAAGCGTGCTGGGTTTTGTTGAATCTTACGACACGCGTCTATTCCCAGCGTGCGGTGAGAAAGTTTGATATTCTCTAACCCGTCCCCACACGGGGTAAAATTGGCGCACTATACCTATAGTTTTTCTTCCATTCATCTCCAACAGCCATCATCTCGGTGTTCTCTTCTTACCCACGTCAGCTTTCGCACATACAATACAATTAATACTGTACCTACCTTAATTGGTTGTGTGAATTTATTTTACCAGCATATTTGGGACATTTATTACCTATAATGGACGTCGTATGAGTTAGTGTTATATCTTACTAAGGTCATTACATCTGTGGAGACTTGCGTTTAAGATAAATGAGTAAACTATTGCTATTAGTAAGTAGACGTCGGTCAACGAAGATTTTAATATTTGAGGGAAATAAATATCACGATCTTTCTTATTGAATACTGAAATATTTTCTGTGAGGATCTCGTGGCTAATTAACAACTGCGGGAATCATATGATTTTGAAGGATAAACTGCGCTTGCCGCGGTTACTCTGTGGATGGGTGACCGTTTGTTACACATCGAGACCTCTCCGTTCCTCGGTGTCGGGTGTCATCCGAATACCTATGACAGTCGTTACGGGAAGTCAGAAGCCCAAAAGTCCGACAACCGGTCTAACCTTAGGATATCGGCATTGCCCAGTAACTGGGTTAAGGAGGTCTGATGGCAGTCGCTTCGTGTAAAATATTGATATTCAGCTGCATCTGGTTAGACTGGAAGCTGACCCCAACATAGTTTGGAAAAAGCTAGGCAGAACGAACGAACTGAAATATTTTCTGTAACTACGTAGTTACATTGGACTAATTACTTTCAAAGTAAAATTACTGTTTTCAAGTTAATTACTTTGAAAGACACTTAAGAGTATCTTTCAAAGTTCTAACCAATCCATTTAATAGTGATGACGTTGCTGACTGTTTCTCAATAGACCCTACATGTAATCACGTTTGTACCTGATTAGTCTCTGTTAGTTACAATGAAGCGTCTCATCTTCTTCTTCCTGCCCTTACCCCACACTAGGTGGGGTCGGCACAACATGTATTTCATAAATCCATGTTGTTAGAGGTTTTGGTTTATTATTTTATGACCGGCCGCCTGCCTGACATCAACCTTCCTTGGGAATACTCGTTGCGCCGTCGCGCGGGTGACCCAATGTGCTTGCTGATATTATGCACTGGGTCCCAAAATGATATGCTCAATCTCACCTCGCTTTCTGGCCAATATAAAGCAGACTATGTTCTTCTTGGTGGAGTATACTTGAAGTTCCTCGACCCACTCATTCAGTTTTGCTAAGGAATGAATGGGTCGAGGAACCTTCATTCATACATGTAAACACGATTTTACCTGATTAGTCTCTGTTACAATGAAGCACCTCATATGAATCTGTAATAGCTCTGATTTGGATATGTGGCCAACATTACTTTATGCTTTGGTGGGCTTACATAATAATATGACTTAAATAAAACTTAATTATTGTTTTTAAACGTTGCCCACACACTAGGAATACTCTTATATCGTGGATGCGTTTACAGACACAAATCTTCACACTGAAACAATTATATATCTGTAGGTCATACACATATTTATTCCGTGCGGGGAGCGATCTCGCGATCCATTGCGCAGCAGTCAATCGCAAAGCCACTGCGCCAATCGTGTCGTCAAATTTAGGTATAAAACACTTCTACCTACGCTTATAATAATGATCTGCGTTAATTATGGTGTAGGTGGTGGCATTCTTCCATGGCCTGAACAGCAGCTACAAGCCAGTCGCAGGGAAAGCCATCCACTGGCCTGGGGGGCGACGGGGTCCTCCGCCTGACACTCCTCGATGCGGCTTCTTATGGAATGACCCCATGTGTCAGGGTGGTAAGTATTTAATAATTAAATACTACATTACAATAATTATATTTACATTTATTATACATGCAGTCTGTTCCAAGACCGTACTAAATTATAGATTTAAAATAATCACGATCCACTCAAATTAATAACATAAAATCACGCTTGTATTCCCCGAAGGGTTGTGCAGAGGTAGTATAGTAACACCCTTATTTCGCCGTTATGTTTAAATTCCATGTAATAGGGGGCGAGACTACTGCCATCAACCGGGCACAATTCCAAACTCCGGGCTGCTACTGAGGAATTCCATAAGGAAAAACCCACTAAAACTTTGTCCGACCTGAGGATCGTACCCAGGACCTCACGATAAGCAGTCGCGCTTGACCAATGAGGCAGTTATATAGTTATTTATGATTAGTTATGGTTTACTCACGTGCATTTTCGGGAGTTCGACTCGCGACCTCGCCACGTGATCAGCTCATGATTAAGGGCTCCGTTTGGGTCCGAAACTAGTCGGGCAATCCCAAAAATGCACATGAGTAAACCGTAACTAATCATAAATATGAATGTGTCTCACGAAAGTTATAATACAAAAAAAGTTATATACTTTATTCTAGGATAATTTATAATTAATATTATCCTTGAAGTTCGATATAATATGTGGTAAAAGGGTGAATATTCGAAATTTTTTAACATTATTTTAACAAATCATACTTCTCCCGGGTTGTTAACATTATAGTATTGTCAGATTGTTTTTATTCTTGTCTTATTGCTTGGCGGCAGCGGTATAGTTTCCGTTTTCATTATCGTAATTATATACTGGCCTGCAAAAATAAGTATCACACTTTTAAAATTACAATAACTTTTTAAGTACACAAGATATATTTTCGAAACAAAAAGGACTCAAAAAAGAGTTTAACTTTGTTACTATAGTTTCAAAGAAAGTTGATAAAAATTGCTATAAAACGTTTTTTATTTTAAATCTCTAACTTCTATAGATTAGAAAAAATTGAAATTTTAAAAGTGTGATACTTATTTTTGCAGGCCAGTGTAGTATTAAACATCTGCATTCTTAACTTTGGGATGATGCTAATGACGTTCTCAATTTTTGGTAATATTTTTCGAAGAATGCCCCAAAAAGTATCGCGCTCCTATTTATAGGGCTAACAAAGCAACATAAAAAAAGTATCGCGCTCCTATTTATAGGGCTAACAAAGCAACATAAAAAAAGTATCGCGCTCCTATTTATAGGGCTAACAAAGCAACATAAAAAAAGTATCGCGCTCCTATTTATAGGGCTAACAAAGCAACATAAAAAAAGTATCGCGCTCCTATTTATAGGGCTAACAAAGCAACATAAAAAAACATACGCTAATCGTCTTGTTCACAAGCGCCAAACCGCGATATAAAGTTTCTAATTGCATAAGCTGTTTTATCATGAATTGAGGTCATGCCCTAATAGTTCAATTAATTAAATGTAAAAGGCGAAGTAAATAACATTTTCTAGTATACATAAAATTAATTCAAACAAAGGACTCGGCTGTTCATGTCCTTGCCTTGATGACTTCCGTTTTAATTAACTACGGTGTTAGTACATCTACAGACAATTCAATTATGTACTGTCGTCTACAAACAGTATATTACAACAGGTGTCAACAAAACGCGATTATACAGTCTGCTGCTTCTTATTATCTGCCGCAGCGGTAGTCTTAACTGCCGTAGCTCGTACCGTCTACGCCGTAGAGACTACGCTGTAGCGGCTACGACGTAGCACCGAATATTAGGGGCGGTTTTAAGGCAATTTAACTAAATTAAAACTTTTTGAAGCTTAAAGAGTATTTATAGATTGTAAGCTGACATCATAACAAAAGTTATTAAACTTTGATAATATATTTTAAGACACCAAGCTTAAATGTAAAAACTTCACTGTAACATTTTGTTATAATAGCAATTAATTGAATTCTATATTTCAATTACCTATGTAAACGTTGAATATATAATATTCTATACTTGAGTTTATAAATAGATTAAGCGTAAATTAATAATCTGAGATAACATCTTTACACGCAAAATCGCTTCATTACGTCTCTGTTAATTATTTATCATTTTTAATTAAGCGAGACCAGTTTACATTGAAACTTTTAAATTGGATGCCTGAACTTTGTAATGGTTGGTCTGATATGAACAGTGTTGCCAGCTATTAAAAATTGTGCCTTGTTTATTTTTCCAACAAAATTGTCATTGTCTGTGACATTTAGATAACCGGTTAAATTAATTTCATTTGTATTTTGAATAGCCAAACATAATGAGATTTACCTAATGCTGCGTCCTAATCAAGTGTCTTTAGCAATAATAATAATAATTAAACGCCATACAGGACATATTAAACACAACATAACATCACGCCTTGTATTCCCCAAAGGGTTCGGCAGAGGTGTTTTTAGTACACCCTCGTTTCGCCAATTATGTTTAAGTCCCACGTAATAGGGGGCGAGCCTATTGCCATTAACCGGGCACAAATCCAGACTCCGGGCTGCTACTGAGAAATTCCTAATGGAAAAATCCAATAACACTTTGCCCGACCTGGGAATCGAACCCAGGACCCCATGCTCAGGTTTCGCGCTTGCGACTACTAAACCAACAAGTTTATGTACTATGTCAGTTTTAAGACGTAAACTCCAAAAATACTGAACCTATTACAGTAATGTTGTCGCTGAAGTTGTATGTCAAGGTCGCAAACGCAGCCTTAGAAAGGTCACTGTGATGGACTTAGATTGTTTATCCCGAATTGGATATTTCCTTAGAGTATACATTACCAAACTATGGAGCGCACGCCTTGCTCGTGGCCCATTGTGCCGATCTTAAGCAAATCCATTATCAGTGATCCAGTACTTTACCGATTCAAATAAATGTTCTATATATATTTTTCGGTTTGCCAACGGGAACCTTTTTGCAACACGGTACCTTTTTCATTTGAATGTAAATAAATTCTAATGAGAGACACAGTCAGCGTGTATTTCGTTTGTTCTTTGCAATGTTTGAACTGTTCGCACCCGTACCTATCATTTACACTCGCTTGTGTGCGCTCTATAGCTTGCTTATGTATACTTTAAGGGTACTTCCGTAAGCACACCAATTAAAGGTTGGAAAATTTATGTTATGTTTTCCTGCGCCAACTGAATTATTACTATAGCCCACACTCCCATAGATGTGGATAGTCGTTATTTATTTGATGAATTGATAGAACTGGGAAACGGCCCACCTGTAGTTAAACGGTAACCTTTGCCTATTACAACTCATCAGTCGTAGGTCACATCCATCTAGATCAGGGGTCTCCAAACTTTTTAACCTAAGGGCCGCACTGACTCCTCCACAAAGTCCCAAAGGGCCAAGACTTAGTTCATCATACCAACATACTGTAGTTTTCATGAGTAATACTAACCCGGCCTGCTGGATGCTGGAGATGCTCGCGGGCCGGTGTTGACCCGTGGGGCGTAGTTTAGAGACCCTTGATCTAGATCTTGCCCTACGTGTTATTGCATTGCGCCTGTCACCTCGAGACAAAGTTGAAAAATCTCATGTGCTTGTCATTTCACTGGAATCAATGCCCGGACCATTGCCGTTTGCAGTACTGCTTGGCAGCTGAAATAGTATGGTGGTAGTAATTCCTCAGATACAGAGGAGCTCTACTAATAAATTAGTAACATAACATCACATCACGCCTTATTCCCCGTAGGGTTGGGCAGAAGAGTATAGTAATACCCTCATTTCGCCGTTATGTTTAAGTCACTTGTAATAGGGGGCGAGCCTATTGCCACCAACCGGGTACAAATCCAAACTCCGGACTGCTACTGAGGAATTCCATACGGAAAAACCCAATAACATTTTGCTCGACCTGGGGATCGACCCCAGGACCTCACGATCCGCAGCCGCGCTTGCCACCACTAGACCAACGACGCACTAAAATATCTTCTCAGTGCCCTTCTCTCACGCTAGGTGGGATCTGCACAACATGTAATTCGTAAAGGTTTTGGCTTATTGTTTTATGACTGGCCGCCTGCCTGGCATCAACCTTCCTTGGGTCTACTCGGTGCGCCGTCGCGCGGGTGACCCAATGTGCTTGCTGATTATTATGCACTGGGTCCCAAAATGATAAATGACGCACTAAAATATGTTGTTGATTGTTACACGGTAATTTCATCAATAGCAACACTGCTATGTACTACATTTGTTCCACGCTGCTCGGACAGAGGCCCAGACGGTCATAATCTATTGTTTCATCGGGCTGGCAGTATTCCTAACTTTTGCCGTAACAGCTGCATGTGTCGCCTACAAGTAAGTAATAATTAATAGTTTTTATCACAATAAGTCTCTTTTATTATGGAATAATTTGCAGTTTTTAATTGTTGTTTGTACAGTAGGGGTACGAAAAGGTTATACACCTTAAGGGCCATGTTTGCTTGCACAGTGGAATAAACAAACTATTTTACAGACTACGTATTACCAATATTATAGAAATGAAAATACAAGTATTTTTTGACAGAATGTAAAAAATTATAATGGTGATATGATGACAACCACTAGTAATGTCAATTTATTTAATCATCAAATTGATTGATGTTGGTTTTTACAACAAAACCCCTTAAATCAAATCAAAGACATTACATGGCACTACTAAGTCATATGGAGGCAAAAGGCAATTTTAATCCTTGCTACCAAATAATTAAACATAATTTTCCATACATTGGTCTGTTCCGTTCAACAGTTTGAAAAGGTAGCATGTGCCCGCGATGTGGGAAAGGAATTAATTTGAAAACTGACGGACCTTTTCATTCCCCTACTGTACATTATTATGGCATTGCAACATAGACGAAGTTGGGATTTTGCTTAAATCTTAGGAATTTAGCTCAACGAAGGACTTGACTATCTTACTGAGTCATTAATCCAAGCAACATCGATCGGACCAACCTTGACCTTATGCTTTCATTTTCTCGAGTACGTCAGTAAATTGGCCGTAAAACCACCTAGTTAGATCAAGCTGGTTAGAAAACAAAATTTTAATCCTCGGTGTAAATGTTCAAAAGTAATTCACTACGAATGGTATTTATTATAACTCGTGGCTTGGTGAAAACAAATTAAATTTGAAACAATGAAATTCAAAGCACTCTTATTGAATTTCACAAGTAGGTACATAATAACAATAACATTTTACTGTCTACATAAACATTTTAGTGCATAACTCAAATATAAATATTTAAGCTCTTTATTTTCTGTTATTTATTTTCCTTTGAGTAACTCTACATAATAACATAACTTGAAAAAATTGTTATTCATTATTTTTTGTTGCGAGGATCAAGAGAAATATTTTTGATCATAAAGTTTTAACCCTGACATGCTTGGACGCTACTGTATATGATACCGAAAACAAAATAATAAAAAGAGGATGGCTTAATTAACAATTTTACCATTGAACGGCTGGCTTGTCAAGGTTTTGTCGTTCATATTATTTTCTTATTCGCTCCGGGACTGTGATACTAAAGGCCTGCGCCCACAGGCGACACAGCATGGTAAAGGATTTTTTAAGCTCATATAATTTTAAACCTTATTGTAATACCCTTTAGGACTCGTGGGTATTTACCGTACCGTGGGATGCTTCGGCATACAAGACGAAGCATCCCGCGATATGCTTAACAAATATGAGTGCTAATGGTATTAGCATAAGTATAAAAAATATTTGAGCTTAATAAATCCTTTGCCATGGCGTGCTGCATGTGGGCGCAGGTCCTAACAAACCCTAATAAAGTTCGAAATCCTGATTGACATATCAAACAAAAACATTGGATAAAGTTGGAAGGCTCCATAAAGCTATCCTTCCTTAAATCGTTCGGAATTCGAATCTGTTATTCGATCACTACTGTTCAAGTATTTCAAAATTATAACTTTATCTTGGTATTTTCTTATCTATTTCCGCATCTGTTAACCTTGAAAGTCTACCCCAACATAATTGGAAAACGCTAGCCAGATGATGAGTTGTAGTGATTTCCATGTCGTTGTCCCTTGCCCATTCGAGGGTGGCTTAAAAGGATACTAAGAAACTAAGCCTTATTAATAAACGACTCTCTTTTGAGAGCTCGGGATCTAAAATATCGCTTCGATATGACTTGAGATTTGAAAAAGAAAAAGTTGTCAAATGTATGAAATTCTACTCCTATGGCGGCGCCCTTTGGAAGCCAGCTCCCTGGCCGCCATATTGATAATTATTTATTAATATAGGCCTAAGGTCCGATTTTACCAACGTCGGATAGCGTTTATCCAAGGAATAAGTCAGACGTTTTGACAGACTTTCTATACAAAAGCTGTCAAAACGTCAAATTTATTCCTCGATTAAAGTTATCCATCGTTAGTGAAATCGGCACTAAGAGGACGAGCAGTGTCCTCCTGTCTACTACTAACAACGAACTGAGATCTCCAATCCTTCTGCCAAGCTTGGTGATTACGTCAATTCCCTTTTGGCTGTACTGTGTTGCGGAGGTCCACGATCAGCAGTGGAGGTTTACGGGCTAATACGATGAGATGACGAGTGCGATTTGTTTATGAAAACAGGCAGGCTCGCATAGACGCGGAGCTAAACAACACGTCGTGGCGAGTTCGACCAGAGGAGGTGCTGGTGGAGGTTGGCACAGGAATTGGCGCCAGTCCAGCGCTGCACAGCATCAACGAGGTGCTCAAGGTATGGTTGCTAGATAAAGAATTACTTAGTAGGTATTTTTGTAATGTAAAAGTAATGCATGGACAGATAGATGGGCAAAGATCGTTATTCACTGGACGCCTGAAGGAGGACATTGTGCCGTGACGATCTAGATGTGTTTTTGTTTTTTTAATAAAACCTTTGCCCCACACGAGGTTTTTCCTGTATCGTGGGTGCGTTTACAGACACAAATCTTCACACGCACAAACATCCAGACCCGGAATACAGGTACAGGAATCGAAACCACAACCAGTAGCGCAGAAGCCGATCGCTTAGCCACTGCACCAAACGCGTCGTCAAAACGTGTCGTTGCGGGGTTGGCATGGTTAGAAACGGCATAAAATTGAGAGGTTTTGAGGTCTTTGCTCAGCAGAGAGCACAAAAAGGCTACTTAAAAAAATCTTTTCAAAACGAGTATGGTATTTTGATATATATTTGACCTCTACAAGCACAAGAATTTTCATCTTATTAATAAATTACAGTGAACAGTTTTGTGATATTCAGTTCGTTGAAGTATCTTTTTTAACATCACTCTTGACCTAGCCCGTTGAGTTGAGATTATTATTTTTATACCAACAACCGAGCCGACTACGAAAATAATTTAGTTTTTATTCGTTAACGTACAACTGAATACCACTGTCCATCCCCGAAGGCTAGTAAATGTAAAGGTGGCGACTCACCTGAGCATTCGATCGTGATGCAAAATACGTTACATTGCATGCTAACTCATGTAATATGTTTGTTCCGAACTCTGTGCTCGCTGTACTGACTGCCGCTTAGAGTTAGAACAAGAGCACCGAGCGTCGTTATTTGTGACTTTTTTGGTGTAAACGATAATTCGTTTTCATCATTTACACCAAAATAATACCAACGAGCAAGAATGACAACAAACAAGAAGTGGAATACTTGCACATGCTTTAGAGATCCTCTGTCTGTTAACACCAAAAGAATTTGATGGAGTGAGAATAGAATCAGCATTCGCTCGTTTGGTCTAAACGTCTAAACACAACTTTACGGTACGCGAATATGATACAGATAAGTCGCCGCCTTAATGAACCTTATTTTAATTAAAAAAAAACAATCGTACATGTATACGCGATACGCGGCTTTATGTTATGAATTATTTCAAAGTTAATAATGGTACATCTCACAGCAAAAATATGTCAGACCATTTTATTAAATACTAGCTGTGTCCTCACGGCTCCGCCTGTAGCCTATGTTATTCAGTGATAATGTAGCTTTATAACGGCAAAAGAATTTTTGAAATCGGTCCAGTAGTTTTTAAGTTTATTCGTTACATACAAAAATCCAAAAATACAATTCTTTCCTCTCTATAATATTAGTCTAGAAGCATAGATATAGATGGCAGATGTAATTTTATCGTTTTAATATTGTTCAAGATTCCTAACCTCATGAAGGTTATGACATTTATTAAATAAACAATACCTACTCAAGTATCATTTTGATCTGTTTAACCTGTTCAAGCAATATTATAGGTATACAATTGTTTGGATACTCGAGCCGCTTAATGAATTATTGTACGACAATAAAACATGACATGTCTGAGTAATTGGCGTTTGATCAAATGAAGTGGACAACAGCTTTTTAATTAATTGAACTGTTAAAGTTCGTTTTATAATGATATCTATAGAAAATCCTGTCAAGTGCGTGTCGGACCACGCTTAACGGGTTCATAATAATTGGAATAACATACTGTAAAATTGTGCTCTACAGTTCTTGAGGAACTAACTAATAACTTTGTACACTATACAAGGTGTAGTTGCAATAATGCAAAACCTCTTAAGGGCCTCATTGTACTCATTATTATGAACAACTTTTACTACGTACCAACCCTGAAATCGCGAAAAAAAGAACTGCTGCTCCATACATTTAAGTTCGCGTAACTCGAAAAAATATAGGTAACCGCTGATATTTTGTCCCTAGTAAAGTTGGTCCCTAGTAAAAGTTGTTCATAATGATGAGTACAATAAGCCCTTAAGAAGTTTTGCGTTATTTCAATTACACCTTGTATATCTCAAAGTGTTTAATGTAATTCCAATATATAAAAGTTCTAATCTATGCTAATATTATAAAGCTGAAGAGTTTGTTTGTTTGTTTGAACGCGCTAATCTCAGGAACTATTAGTTGGAATTTAAACATTATTTTTGTGTTAGATAGTCCATTTATCGAGGTAGGTTATAGACTATATAACATCATGCTACGACTAATAGGAGCGGAGCATAAATGAAAAATGTTACAAAAACGGGAAAAATGTCCACCCTTGCGAATCCGGGACGGGCCGCTAGTATACATTATAAATATATAACAAAGCCCATCGTACTGGCTTCAGGAAATCAAACGTATACCTAACAATTGTTCAATGATTGCCTACTTCAGAGTTCCTTTTGTTATTCTCTTTTATTAATGGCTAATTATCGAGATTACGTTTCGTTCAACCGTCGTGGGATGTATGTACCAAATTATTTATCGATTGTAACACTCAATGTTTTTAATGTTAAGCAGATTATTACGAGATGCAGAAGTTTCAATATGTTGAAAGAATTGTTTATTTATTTATATTCAGATGGTATGGGTTTTGTCGCTGATGTGATTATGTTGGCCTTATACAAATAGATTTCTGTTGTATTCGGCAGTGGATCAGACAGAACACCATAGCAACGGCCTACAAAATTAGATACTTTAACGGCGCATAATATTCTGAGGTTCTAATTAACCATTTTGCATGAGTTTATACTTAAAGAGATCACCAATACAGGTACGCACTTGGGCAAAAGGTTGGGTGACAATAATTTTTCCGGTTTCCATTGCCTTAGTATGGTAACCTAATTTAAAGCGTCTCTTGCATGTGTTTTCATGAGATTGCGTGTTTTCTGAGTGCTGTTAAATAATAAATAATTAGATTACGTACTCGTATACTTTTGTTGTGTGGTTTTGTACTAGGAACATGCTACTAATTTCGCTGGAAAACTAGCAATAATTGGTTTTTTGGTTTATTCAGTGTTATTACCGATACATCTGCTAATAGCATAATCAGGCCATTACTGTCTCACTGCTGGGCAGGGGCCGTTTAGGACCCACCCCGCTGGCTTAGTGCGGGTTGGCGGACTTCACACATCATCGAGAACTTTTTGGAGGTGCAGAGGTTTCCTCACGATGTTTTTCCTTCACCGGTAAACGCAATGATACCTAATATTTCATGGCAATATCTTCTTAAGGGTAGTCAAGTTAGGTATATTAGGGTTTAAGGTATCTTGTAAGCATATCCCAAACTTTTATACTTATGTAAAATAATATTAGTACGTCACAATTCTACCAAATTATCTCCTTTGCAACCCGTAACTTAAATCTTCCTTTTTTGTATAAAACATAGCTGTCTCTTGGCTGGAGTGCCCGAGGCAGTACTGGGGCAGCCTCCAACCTCGGCACCCCCTCCTTAACCCTCTCGTCGTTCACCGTCGGCCTCTACAAAGGCAACAGGGTCGCTGTCAAGAAGATACATAGGAAGAAGTTGGACCTTAACAAAAAGCTCCTGTGGGAGATTAAACAAGTGAGTAATAACAATTTATTACTGTTTTTGAGGTATTTAGCTAATTTATGTATAATGTGCTGACCGACAGACAGGCTGATTCATCAACGCAGAGCCTAAACCACTGAAACAGGAAACATGTAATTTGGACAGTAGGTTCCTTTTGTGACGTAGGCATCCACTAAGAAAGGATTTTGGAAACTCTACCCCTAAGGGGGTAAAATAGGAGATGGAAGTTTGTTACGAAATGTACGCAGACGAAGTCGTAGGCAAAGTGTTAGTGTGTTTATACAATAAAGGGAAAATGTTATAGTGTGAGTAATTTATAGTGACGAGATTCATTTGGAATTCGTAATCTGTTAGGATGTTGAAACATTAGATCTGTTGGAACTCGTAATTTGAACTTACGAGCTAGAACTTACGAGTACTTGTGACCATTTTGAAAGTAAAGCTGTGAACTGCGATATGTAATTTTTTTTTTTTTTATAAAAATCGTTGTCCCACACTAGGATTTCTCCTGTATCGTGGGTGCATTTACAGACACAAATCGTCACATGTACAAACATCCAGACCCGGAACAACTATCCGTAGGCCATACAAATATTTGTTCCGTGCGAGAATCGAACCCACGACACGTAGCGCCGAAGCCGATCGCTCAGCCACTGCACCAAACGTGTCGTCAGTTGATTGATTGATGAAAACTGGACCCTTGCAATCTATGCAATGTCTGCAAATATACCTACATCCTATATTGTACCTATTATCGGGTACTAAATGAGCAGTGTTCCAGTATCTAATTGATCTCCGTGTCGGCCACATTTCAATGTCAATCAATAGATTACTAGTAATTACGCTGATGGATCTATTGTACACCAATAGCACAGTAGATTGTAAGGTTAAAATTAATATAGAGACATACGGTGGAGTGACTGAATCCAAAACTGAAGTCAAAACTATATACTCTTACAGGACTTACCTACCTCCGGCTACACGCTCTCATACAGAAACTGTTTACAGGACCGTTTTTAGCGGATTCGTTTTTATTTTGGTGATGGCGCCTGTAGTTGTATGAACTGTCGTGTACATGAGTACACGACAGTATTCCGAATCCAGTAGAAATTATTGGTCTGACATTTTTACAAATTCCCTTTTGTCATCAAGTACTGGATATCGGAACAGTATAAAAAACGGATCCGTACATGAAAATGTATGGAGAAGTATGCCTTCACACGTGATCCGTTATTTTTATCATATCCTGCCTGCCAGATGCGACGCAGCTGCCATTTGTTTAATTGATCCGTCGGTACAAACGTGAACAACACATCTAGTACCGAAGGATCTTAATTGCACAAATTCTAATTTGCCCACAATTCTAATGTGCAGTTAAGATTTTGGTTGTAGTTGTACCTTAAGGCCTATAAGACTGAGCATCCACCAGAGCTGTGCTAAGCTGCGTAGCGAGGAATGAACCAATAGAATCACTACATTTACCTAGCCTCGCTCTGCGCAGCTCTGGTGGATATGGGCCTAGCGGTGCGAGGTTTTTGTTCATACAAAACAAGCGAGAAATGCGAGCGAGGGATGTGTTGCGAGGAATGTGTTGCGAGGAATGTGTTGTGAGGAATGTGTTGCGAGGAATGTGTTGCGAGGAATGTGTTGCGAGGAATGTGTTGCGAGGAATGTGTTGCGAGGAATGTGTTGCGAGGAATGTGTTACGATGAATGTGTACCACTCCCGCCACACCACCCTCATATTCGAAAAGAGTCCGCTACCTATCCTCGCACCGCTCATTTGTACACATTAACACATTACGCATTCCTCGCACAGCCCTGGTGGAAAGGGTTACATCGTTTCACATCCTCGCTACACATTTTCGCACCGCACATTTTCCTCGCACAGCTCTGGTGGATGTCCAGCCTAAGAGTAAATAGTGACATTTCCGTGACATCTAAACAAATGAGATGTCGTAGAACTGTCGCACAGTTTCGGCTTGTGGTAATCCGATATGACGGGAGCCGACAGTAACCGGAATCAATGCTTCCGTAAATTGTAACTTTGAAAACGGCCTGCAGCTATTAGTGATACGCTTATAATCATATCATATTACTGCCTATTGTCTGGTAATATGAGTCTGTCATGCTCACTTAAATGTCTTGCTGATGGTGGCGTTGTTTATCCGGTCGTTGAGTTCCCTATAATATGGTTGAGCTGACCGATGCGGATGTGCACGTCATGCTCGTGAACGGGTGCCGTCTGTCGGGACTGGTCAGCTCTTAACTGCTATGGCAATCATAGAAGGCATATTTTTCTATTTGTTACTCTTATGTGAGTTTATTTGTTACATTAACCTGCATTATTCTCATTCTATTTCTCACACTACTGTAATGGAATTGTAATGAACTACTATTTTAAAAAGAGTATTCATGGAGTTTCTTGCCGGCTCTTCTCCATAGAACCTACCTTTTGGAACCGTGCACCTAGTCGTGACGTTTTAAAAGTGCCTGAAATCTGGTCTATTTGAAATAAAAAACTTTGACTTTGACTTTGGCCCTAGGGATTTTCCTCGGGATAAAAAAATCTACTCAGATTTCCTGAAAATATTGATATTGTATTTGGATTGGATGTTAGCTGACTTGTTCAGTTGCAATGTTTACTAACTTGCCGATGTAGGATATAAGATATATGACGGATAAATCTTGCTTTACCACGACATCTATGTCATCATTATTTTACCTTGCAATGTAATACTGCTCATTTTGGTAAATTACTACTTTAAAAAATTAGGAAAAATTTAATATTATATCAAAAAAGGTATAGAAAAAAATGATCGTTGATAAAATAAATAAAATCAGTTTACAAATGGAGGAGATACATATTTTCAAGTTTTTGAATGACCCGTTTTCTATCCTTGTCGCACGTAACGGACATTGTACGGAGTAATGTTAAGTTACTATGAAGTTTTTGAAGTATGACGTCATCGTTCAATAGTGCGGTCCTTGTTTAGTTAACAATTTTAAATCGCTTATTACTTGAACATTTTATTATATATTTCATAGGTTTTTTCATTGTTGTCAATGTTTTTGTTTCGCGACAATTAATACAAAACTATTGTCAAATACCACCTATAATTGCTTTTCATCTTTAATACTGCTTTCTAGCTACAGTCTATTTGCTACAGTTTAGCTATTATTAGCTAGCTAGTATTAGCTACAGTTCTTTAATAATCCCATATAACTAATGGGAGAACTTAGTGTACTCTATGTGAAGCGTGGAAGCGACTATTCAACACTAGTTAATTGTATCAATATTCCTCACACCCAGGCTCGCAACGTCTCCCACGAGAACACAGCGCGCTTCATAGGCGCGTGTGTCGACTGTCCTCTAGTGTTCGTGCTGACAGAGTACTGTCCCAAAGGCTCTCTGAAGGACGTTCTCGCAAACGATGAGTTGCAGCTCGACTGGAACTTCAGGACTTCACTCGTGCATGATATTGTGCAGGTAAGAATAGGAATAACACTCTGTGCTTGGAGGCAACCGCGTTGAATACGGTTTTGTGATTGGTTGCCTTAATTCTCGGCAACCAATCACATAGCCGTATTCAACGCAGCACACTATGAGCAGTGTGAGACTTCATAGCGACGGGTCCTACGTATAATGGTGCAAGTGTAAAAACACAACTTTATAGAAGAGCGGTTTAAAGATCTTAAATATTTATTATAGCCCGTATAAAATAATACTGTTATTTCTATTCGTTTGAAAATTTTTAACCACGAAATTATCTACCTTAAAAAAAAAATGAGTAAACTATCGGTGATTTGAAGGTAATTGATGTAGAAAAGTGGTTTTCGAATTTTTGCGGGTTGTACCAGTATACGCAGGACCCATCGATAGTGACTTTTGTTCATACAGGAGTTAGAGTTCATCAATAATATTACATAACATCACGCCTGTATTCCCCGAAGGGTTGGGCAGAGATAGATATAATATAGTAACATCCTAATAAGGGGCGAGCCTTGCCATCAATCCGGCACAAATCCAAACTTCAGGCTACTACTGAGGAATTCCACACTGAAACACCTAATAACATATTGGGATCGAAACCAGGACCTCACGATCAGCAGTAGCGCTTGCCATCACTAGACCAACGAGGCAGTAATAATACTATGAAAAAATAAATGATTTTCTAAATTTTAACTATAACAGTAAACCGTGATGATATCTATAGGTATAGTCTACAAGGGGACTGTGACTGATGGACATTAAACTGACATATAGGTACCTACGAAAAGTACATCGTCACCGGAAAGCCAATACTACTTAAACGCCATTTTCGCCAAAATGAGTTACCTATATATTATATCGTTGGATTGGATTTTTTTTTTGCGTCGATTAGTTGGGATTTTGTATTTTATTCTATTATATTACGAAATCCCAAATAATCGATGCAGAAAAAAAATCCAATCCAACGAAATAATATATGTATAACTCATTCTGGCCAAAATGGCGCTTAAGAAGTATTGGCTTTCCGGTGACGATATCTTATCCTGTGTAACAGCTGTGTGTTTCTCATTCTAAACCTCTTCACAATAAAAGAGGGTTAATTATTACTGCTTTAAATAATATAATACCGCGCATTGTGACCTTAACTGATAGATACGTTGAGCTTGTAATTCAGTGTCCAACAATTTTCCAGGGTCATACGTGTATTGTGTTTTATGCCCCTGCTCAATGGCAAACTCTGTATAAAGGTTTTCAACCTTGACATTATACAAGAAACAAAGCTAATCAATGGTAAAATGTTCCATTGAGGCCACAATTTATTTTTGTCAAATTAATTATTATTTTTTCCTCAAAAACCACCTTGGATAATGAAAACTTCGTCATTGTGAATTCAAAAGATTCTTGAGATTATGCGAATACAACGAATATTCGCTAATTTATTTTTTGAAAATAAACAAAACTGTAAACTGTTGCTCGTGGCTAATTATCAACCGTGTGGATCATATGCTGTGCTTGCCGCGGTCTGTCTGTGGATGAGTGACCGT
The DNA here is from genome assembly GCA_910594945.2 of Amphipyra berbera. Classification (NCBI taxonomy): domain Eukaryota; kingdom Metazoa; phylum Arthropoda; class Insecta; order Lepidoptera; family Noctuidae; genus Amphipyra; species Amphipyra berbera. The sequence goes on from OU343138.1 coordinate 4,998,867, forward strand.
TTGTCGAGTCATCGAGACTCCTCCGTCCTCAGACAGCACGTTAAGTAGTCGGTCCCGGGTGTCATACGAATGACGGTCGTTACGGGAAGTCAGAAGCCCGATAGTCTGACAACCGGTCTAACCTTAGGATAGCTTAGGAAGCTGACCCCAACGTAGTTGGGAAAAGGCTAGGCAGAACGAATAAAACTGTAAATACTTCAAACTGGATTTCGTAAAAAGCTTTACCTATTCGTTAATTAAATTTATAATTCACAAATAAGTCCTATATGAAGAATAGTTTATCCTATCAAGTTAGAATTTACGATTGTACCTAAATTTTATAAAACAAATTGCATTGTACATTCTTAAATTCTCAAGTGAACAACAGCCGAGCACTTTACGACGCCTTGTATACATAATTAACTATCTTGTCACCTGTACAACTAAGTAATAAAACAGTCTTGTTTAGAAGAAATAGCAGAAAATATTTACAAAAATACCTGCAGTTATTGAAGCGCGGGCTAACTGCGACTACAGATTTATAAACGCTAAAATCTACTTGCCTGTTAAATTGCGCAAGTTGACTTCTGCAACCGATTGTCACTGTGGATACCAACAAGTCGGCTTTGGTAAGTTTTACCGACTTGACTGACTTGCCACAAGCTGCCCGTGAAGGTTTTAATAACACTTGCTTTCAGTATAAACATGTAGGCAAGTACTTGCTACAATAACTTGCGCAATTTAGCTTTGTAGTGAATTTTCTGTGGTAACAGCTTTCCAATTCATAATTGTGAATAAAAACTTTGTTTTGAACTTATTTAAAATCTTACATAACATCACCACCTGTATTCCCCGAAGGATTGGGCAGAGGTGTATAGTAACACCGTAATTTCGCCGTTAAGTTATGTACCTTGTATTTTGTAATAGGGGACGAGCTTATTGCCATCAACCGAGCACAAATCCAAACTCTGTGCTGCTACCGAGAAATTCCACACTGAAAAACCCAATAACACTTTGCTCGACCTGGGGATCGAACCCAGGACCTCACGATCAGCAGTCGCGCTTGCCACCACTAGACCAACGAGTTAAAATGTATTCGTAGCTATATCCTTTTTATCTTTCTTGAATAAGAAGAAGAATGTTTGTTTGCGAGAA